>OY728155.1:1931441119-1941441119 GCA_963277665.1 Viscum album
TTTTTATCCCATATAAAACTATAGACAAGGTATTGTGTGACCTGTTTGTTATTTTTTCATGAAGAACTGTTCTAGAGGTCAAGTGTGACCTGGACAGCCATGTGTGCTGTTATGAAACCCGATCCAAGGTGTGGATCAAACTATTTATTAATTTAAACTTCTTGGTGGTAGGTGATCACCAAGTGAAGAGGATTAAGTCTCTTATTGAGACTAAACCTCTTTTTTTATTTCCATTGTGTTTTTACCTTTTAGTTTTACTCTGTTTTATCACATATTTCATAAAACTAAATTAAACTCTAATAGTTATTTTTGCAAGTGTTTATAATAGTTTTGAACTGGTATGTTAGTTTCAAAAGTTATATTAATCTTTAGATTAGTATAACTGAGAACTAATCAATATTTTGAGAAATTAATTGAACATTTAGGACTCTTATAAATTCACTACAAACTGACCTGGATTATATTTTTTAATTTATGAAAATTTTCAAATAACCAATATTTAAAAATAAATTTTTATAGATACTCAATTAATCCCCCCTGATTATTCTACTCTGACCAACACATGTGATAATGGTGTGAATTCCACTAGATTCCAACCTTCCCAAACCAAAAAATGTTAGTTATACAGTTTATAAAACTATGCGATAACTGTGAAGCCTATAAAAATTGATCAAAATCAAAAAAAAAATCCATAAACACTTCAAACTCATTGGAATGTATAATATAATAATTATACACACATAAAAGTTACTAGTGTATAGTAATTCTCCCAACCTTGACACTTTCTGTCCCTATAAATTCATCAATGAATTTAGAAAATCAACACCATGCTTAGGAATGAGATACTCAATAGGACTAATAAAAGATAGATATAGAATGTTTTATAGTTTCCAAAATGAACATCAGAATTAATAAATAACCAAGGTTACCCAGATCTATAACCTAGGGTGTGATCAAAGAGATATATGGTCCAAAGAGTAAAATATTCTAGATAAATCTCACAATGATGATTCACCCAATTTACCATTGATATTTGAGAAATTATTGAGTGAATTTATTTATCACAATATTAATATCATTTTCCTCGCCATAATATATGATGAAAACATTATAAATGAATTCAAAATCACCCCATACCACCTAAAGAAACACTCAGTAGTTTCTTACCAAGAAGGGTGAGACCTTCTATATTTCCCCCCATCATGAAAGTTTTTACCTTAATATAGTGAAATAGATGAAATCAAACTAACACAAGAGAATCATTTCCTAAAAAACCTTTCACTAAATACACAACCTAAACCATCAAAAAATTCTTAATAAATCCCAATGAATATGGAATGTGTAACCATCCTTAGAGATGGAGATATTTTTCTTATTGTTCTAAGAAAGAATACTTCTGAATTGAGGTATGGTAAAAGACTCCTTTCAAGGAATCAGGTTCCCTGATGATTCCACAATACATTACTCTAAATAAAAACACTGGGTAAGAAAAAGATTTTGATCAACCACTCTATTCTTGATAAAATATTTCCACACTCCACTGACTCCTTTTTGGGGGACAGTCTAAATAAAAAACTCAACAATCAATCATGAAAACCTAAAAATCCAAACCACATAATCCTAATTTAACCCAAAATTTCAATTCAAAACACAATCCCCATTAAAAATCATAAACATTTCATTGAAAAAACACACCTCTTGAAAAACATTACAAATAAATAAATCATGTTTATTCTGATTCATTCAAAATTAGGCTTAATAATATTAAATTTGATTTATAAAAATCCTTGATGTTTACCCATTAAAAATTTAATAACATCACTCTCTAATTTTACATTCAAAATAATTTTATAAAATACACTTTCCCATATAAAAACAAACCATTATAACATGAAACTAAGTAACTAACACAAACTCCAATATTATTTTTTAATAAAACATTACAAAAATCACACAAAAACTTATTTTAATCTTTATTAAACAAACAAAAATCACTTTAGACACAACTTGTAAGCTAAAGGAGGTTAAATAAAAAATATAAGAGGGATATAAAATTGTTAATGGTTTGGTAAACCATCTGATAACCATAAAACAGGCTCTGTGAAATTCCCAAAACCATGTTCATGGGCTCCACTCAATTTCCTAGACTATGTGATCTAACTTTGTGCCTATGATTCCCCTTCCATTTTTACCCCAGAAATAGTAAAATCACAAAATAACCCACATGATTTAATTATAGATTTAAATATATGAAATTTAAATCAAAATATATAAAAAACAATCAGAAAAATCCCAATTTCAAGACTAAAATCCTAACTACCCATGGTAACTCAAGTCTCCTCACAAAAGGTAGTGATCATGCACCCACTCATGACCAACCTCTTTAGTTCCAACATTTCTATCCCCTATAAATCACACTTCCCCAAATAAAAACCAATATTTGATTCCATTTTTTCATGAACTAACCCTGGTCAAAACCCTATGTCCCAAGGTTTCTTTATTATCCAAAAACATCAAACAACTAGTAAAATGGATCATGCTAACCACATAAGTGCATAACTTTTGTAACTATAGAATAAAAAATAACTACATACACATGAGGGTGAGTGTGTGTAGGGTGTGTGCTAAAAAATCCTAGTAGGTTTCCACTAATAAAATATTAAATTAAATTCCTTTTATAATCCATCCCATAAATTCTCATTTGAAATTTATCTCATAAAAAATATATTTTTAAGTGTTTATAAAATACAATAACATCAACGCACCTCATCGCCTATTTTTATAAACTAGGACCGCACTTTGAAATAAAGAGAATTTGTTCATGGGAATCTATTTGAAATCCATTTATAAAATAATTAAAGACTTATCCTTATTTCATGAAAGAATAAACATTTATTTTAAAAACCTAACTTTACCCATTTATTTTAAAATATCATTTTATGGTTGGATTTAAACCAATTAATGAAAGGAATGTAAACTAAAAACATAAAGTAATAATATGTATAGAATGACATAAATAATAAAAATATAAAACCAAATAACTTAGAGATATTATACTATATGAACATGAATGTAGAAAATGAACACCACATATGTAAGGTTATATAAATAAAATAAAAAACCATAATAAAGGAAAAAAAACAGATAATGTAAAGGGGTTGTATAATAATAATTAAATAGAAAAATTATTAAAACAAATAATACAATAAAGGTTTATTAATATGGAAATAAAAGTTAATTACAACATATAATTATTTTTAAAAATTTTAAAATGAAAAAAAATCATGTAAATAAACATCTCAATCAAGAATCACGGGATATTCCCTATGGTAACTAAGGTCAAGGCACCCTGGGATACTTGTATTATATTAGTGATCAAATATATCATATCCAACCATAACCCATTATATCCAGTCCCATGAATGATCTTCTAGGTAGAGATACATTAATACCTAGTAGTAGTCACATCTATTCTATAATATTGTTAGTTAGTGTGGCATAATCCAATGTAAGGTGGCTATATCTAAAAGCCTATAGGTACTTGTCCTAGTCTTCCGACCTAAGTACCTCAAGTGACCATGAAGCTAGCTAAGGGAGTTAAAGAATATTTTGGCACCCATTTATCACACACCAATAATATCTCATAAGATAATTTATCACAATATGAATCCCTTGTATAACCTCCATACACCTTTTAATAATTATCCCCTTTTATTAGCATAAATATAAAAAAACATTAATTTCACCTAAAATGTACACAAAAATATATAAATTTTCATGAAGGAGGGCTCAAACTAAGGTTTTATCCTAATTTATATAAACCTTTATCATAATTTTCTAAATTTATAGTTAGTTTCAATATGACCTTGGAAATTTTAGAAAATTGTCTTTGAAAACCACTTTAAACTTAATATTTGATTATAAATCAAAATTAACCCAAAGTGGATCACAACACCCAATTAACATGGTCAAAATGTCTTAATAGTAGTTAAATATAAATTAATCTATATACATACAACGTTAATATAATCCAACATACATGTAATCATAAGAATGTATCAAAGAAAAGCAATAAACCCAATAATAAATATAATTCTATCAAAAACCCCCCTTAACCCCTTTAAAAATTTCTTTAATATATAAAAAATAACATAAGTAATCATTTTTAAATCATTTATAAGTTCAAAACATCACTTTAATTATCAATTTCTTTGAAAATATCCACTTGTTAATTTTATCAAAAACTTAGAGTGCACTCAAATTCTTAGGTGTATATAGCTTAAGAACCATTCAAAAACCCAAATTATGTAAATCTTAGAAAACAAAAACATATTAAAACCAAGTTAAACTCCTCAGTACTAACATTTATAAGTATATTATAGTTAAAATATTGGATTATAAATCTCAATCACACATGAAATGATAAATAAATGGAACATCATAAAACTACCTACCGTAATCTGAAGAAATCATGACACCTTTGATGAAAATGATAAAATAGGTCTCAAGAGGAACTTCACGTGACCTAGATATAAAATTCCACATGTTTAGACCGACTTTAGACATTATGTTATTCTAATATATCCACTAGGGAAAGGAAAAATAATAAAAATAAGAACTGATGGAAGGAATAATAATAGAAAAGTAAGAATAAGAAAAAAGGGAAATTTTTCATAAATAATCATGATGAAATCCAACCTTGAGCATAGAGTATGGAGAGAGAATCATCCTTAAATACCTCCCAGTCAACCCTCATATATGTGGGGAGGATATATTTATTTTCCCTAATAAAAATCCCCTAAAAAGATAAAAATACCCATCTTTAAGTAAGTCACACAGTTTACCCACACGATTTACCAAACTGTGTGAACACTGCTAGATTCCAACCCACCTAGACCTAAACACTTTGGTTGCATGGTTTATAAAATTGTACAGTAATCGTACATCATAGAAAAGGTTCCTAAAAAAATCTTAGCCTTGAACACTACAAACTCAAGATAACTTATAATATAATAATTATGAAAACATAAAAGTGAATTTGGGGTATGACATCGGGTTTCCATTTGGATTGACACTAGCATGTTTAATGGATTATGTATTGTATTATATTTTTTGGGACTATTTTACTACTTTATCTATGATTTCAATCCTTATTGGCTACTTCCATTCATGTATGATCTAATAGTTTTGTATATTTAGAATAGATATAGTTTTATTGAATTAAGTATAATTTTTATTTATTTTATCAAGAATTTTGGTTGATATATATTGTAATATTTTTTAATAATGCCTACTACAAATTTTTGGAATGGTAATTTCTTTGATAATGATCATGTGTATTGCTTGGATATTGTTTATTTTTGTTATAGACTTATTGACCAGGTAAGTGGGCCAATGGTGTATAGGTTAAACTCATGGGATGGGTTGTTATACCTTGACTAAGTATACATATTGATAGTTTGGGATGGATTCTCAACACCTTGACTTATTATACCAATTACCCTTTTCCCATAGATAGTATGTGAGATTGTCATGAATAGTTATGTATGACTCCCTTTCCCACTAGGATGGGTCACTAAGGCCCTAACTACTTACGCACACATTTATATTTATATGGGGGTTCATATATATATATATTAGTGAATTATATACAGGTATGAAATATACCTCCCCAAGTGGTTATCATTGGTACTTCATCCCAAATTTCAAGATAAGGCTCAAATTAGGTAGTTCAAGTGAGGATCCTTCTAGTATATGGGGTTATCAACTGAAATAGATATTATTATTTTGATCTGCAATTTTTCTTTGTTTATTATTTTCTAAAATTATTTTATTGTGTGTGTGTGTGTAAATGTGTCAACATTTTCATGCATACACCCATTTTTTCACTATTTTTTTGATATTTCATTGATAGTTCCCTATTGAGTATTTATGCTCACACCTTGTATGGACATTTCGATGGATATGCAGTTTCACCTACTATATTTTAGAAACCCAACTATATGTCCATTTATATGTACATATTTTACTTTCTCATTTCATATTCCATTGAGTGGTATCAGTTCCTACCTTAGAGTTTGAGTTGTGGGTGTGATGGTTGGGGACCGTGTTTGGAACATCACTTATTCCTTCTATTATATCCTTTTTCTTGGGAAATTTTTTATGGAAATTTACTTTTACCAATTTATATATTTAATTTTTCTTGTTTTTTAGTCTTTTGTACCTTTATATAGAGAGTTATCATTTATTTCCATTATTCATTACTCCCCTTTGACCTATTTGGTTTCATGTTATATTTTGGCATGTTCGACTTATGGACAATACATGTTTGTTTTCTTGGTTGGATTTGATCATGATTATTAGTTATAAATAAATTGGGAAAATAATTCTCCAATTGTGAAATGAAACCCAAAATGCAAGATACTAGTCCATAGGGATCAGGGGGAAACCTTAAGGTTAGTGGAATCCTGATTAAGGTACTGTATGAGTATCTAGGTTAGGGTCATTACAAGTAGTATCAAATAAATATTAAGATTTATAGGATTTTTATTTTTCTTATCTGAGATCTAGTACCTTTAAGACTTGATAATTAACCCATAAGAAGGAATCATGAACCAATTTATGGTAAAAGATCAAGTTATTAGGGGAAAGTTGGGTACTTAATAGATGATATAGGTATTAGTGAGGATCTTATTTTCTTTCCATAGAATAATGGAATGGAACTTGGGGATTTTTTCTAGAGCTCAAATGAGAGATAGACTCTATTTTGGTTCATGCATTATGTTAGGTGATGACAGGTTGGAAAACATAGGATGTCATCCCATATTTCATGTTTGTTAATGTTTGTTATATTATAGTTGGAATCAATAGGAAATTTATATACTAAAACATCCACAATATATATATTGTTTTATTATATATATATATATATATATATATTTTATGATTATGTTAATATGAATCAATAACTAATTCCTTGATTGAGATGGTTTTCTTATTCCTATTGATATCTAGTCTCTCCAATTTAGAATTTCAAAGTCAATCATGCTATTTGTTTCCTATTATTACTTTATTGTTTTGAATTTTATTTTTTTCTTCTTATATTTTGACTATTGAGCATGAAATTTGTTATGGATTTTTTTCAAAGATCCCATGTTTGATGGTTATATTATTTTCAATAATCCTTAATCTTTAGTGTGAATGATGATAAAAATATCTTTATTACTGGATGGATTTTAAGAAGGTGGAAATTATAAAGAATAATGATAAGTAAGTTGAAAATCTCCATTCATATATGAAATAGAATAATTTATATGGATATAGTTGGATTATGGTGAGGATATTTAAAAATAACAAGTGGGTTTTAAATTGGTTGGATTGTGATGGTAGAGTAGGAGTGGATTCCATTTATGTTTCTAGGTTTCTATTATATTTACATGAGGTGTACCAATTGACACCACATTGTATTTCACTTTCTATGGAAGTTTTGAGATGTTCCTCAAAGAATTATCTATCACCTGATATGAGGAAACATGATGATGCATATACACTAGACATCATGGAATGAATATCATATTTACTAATCATTGTGATTATTACTGATAAGATACATGAATAAAATAACAATGTTTTGAATCTATATGAAGATCCTTATAAAATTATTAAAGGTATTTTATTAATTCTCAAGGGTAAATTGTAAGAACCCGGTTCTTGTTTTAGAGGTACAGGCTTCTTATTTTTCCTTTTCCTTAAGTGTTTTGAGAAAATATGGAAAATGGGGAAAAATCCTAAATTTTGGAACTACACGCCATGTACTTTATCCACACGTTGTGTACTTTTGGCCGTGTTGGGATGAGTACACGGGGCGTGTAGCCATGCCGGTGACGAAGGGTGTAGGAACCGACTACACGTCGTGTACTGGTACCTTACACGTCGTGTAGTCAGTCGGAAGGCTTAAATAGTAAGGCGGTGGCGTCGCCGTCAGCTGGGCGACAGTACACACCGTGTACTCGAGAGTACATGTCGTGTACTCATGTCGACGGATGAACAGTGTGGCGGTGCCGCCAAATTAGCAGTTAAATGAAATAAGTACACGCCGTGTACTCAAAAGTACACGCCATATGCTTTTTTTCGGCTTAAAATAGGAAGTAGCCTCCTCATTTGGAAGAGGAGGCGTTTTAGCCATTTTGGAGCCAAACGAGGAGGTCGGATCTTTGAAGATCCACCGGGCGTTCGTCTGGAATCCGATTTGGCTTCGGATGATCTCGTTGGAACCACACGGGTAAGCCCTCTCCTCTCCTGGTACCGTTCTTGCCAATTCTTATCCTAACGTAAGTTATTTACATTTGTTAGGTTTTTTTTCTTCGTCATATCTACGTCGTTCTTGGGTGTTTCTGGAGTCGGCGTTCGGGTATAACGCTCGTTGACATATAAGGTAGGTGGCTTTGTGTTTAGTTTTCCAACTGCTGTGTGTTTTGTGCGTTTTTGTGCCACGAACCCATGTTGGGGTGTCATGTGGCTGAGGTCGTTGCTATGTTTAATGCCTAAAAATTCATAGGTGATTAAACTATGATATTAAAATGCTGGTTGGGATCGTTGCTTGGATCCAAAACCACCCCCGGGGTGTGTTTCACTATTTATCTGTTTGTCCAGGATACCCGAGGGTATGCCTTCAAAGTAGTAATTATAGAATTTCCTTGAGAGGAATGGCTTTTTACTACTTGTTTACCTGTTGGGAATGGCCCGGTTACCTGTTTAGCCTGAGGGAGTTTTTGTATTTATCCTGAGGGTGTTGTTGTGATTAGCCTGAGGGCACTGCACTATTTAGCACGAGGGCTGTAGTTATTTCACCTGAAGGCAACCTTTCGTGCCTGAGGGATTGACTTCTATGCCTGAGGGAGACACTTCCTATGCCTGAGGGAAATTTCTGTTATGCCTGAGGGCCAAACCTGCGGGTTGGATTTTGCTTACCTGAGGGTAAAGTTTTGTTTATCTGAGGACGTGGACTGTTTACTTAGAAATGCACTGTGGTGATTTATAATATTTAAATGGATTAAATGGATATTAAAATGGCAATATAACTGGTAATTAGTTACTTTTGAGTACTACTTACTTTATTTCATTTTTCTACTGCACACTGTTGTTTCATTGCTTACACGCAGTTGGGCAAGGGCCTTTGGTGGGTGCCTACTGAGATATATTTATCACACCCTGTTTGGGTCACGCTTTTTGGCCCAAACAGATTATGTTGCTGCAGGTGTAGATAGGGGAAAGAGTCCCTATAAAGGTACTTGACTGTTGCTGAGGAGTAGGAGGGCATGGGACCGAGCCTAGGCTCGCGATGCCGCTGCCAGCTGTTTTGCTTTGTTTTGTTGTACATTGTTTTCTGCTGTACTATATTGATGTATAATATGTTCTGGCTGTTTTCTTAGAACTTGAAACATGTAGCATCATCACTTATATACTGTTGGTTATATCCACTGCTGTATTTATTTCAGTTGTATATGTTTACTGCTTCCGCTGTCGTTGTATGATTTCTTTAAATTCCGATGTGCTACACTTTGACAAATGAGAGCATAGTTTCCCCACTATCATACCTGGGCCCTCGCTACTAGTCAGTAGCCTCTGGCGTTTAGGGAAATGCGCTTGAGGTCTTGTGGCGAACCGGCTTCGGGGCACCCGTTGAGTGGCACCCGGGACCGGGACGTTACAAAGTGGTATCAGAGTGTTTCTTTTCTTTAACTTACTATTTGGAGTCGTAGTCAGGGATAGGATGGAACGGTAGTTGGTAATAAGTTGTTCCCAGGCGTAGCTAACCCATGTATAGGGAAAATCCAGTCTACCTCGTATTTTGCATTATTTTGATTTTGCAATTTTACGGTTGATATGTTTTCACCGTTGGGTGACGCACTTGGATTGTGCTGTTTATATTTTATCTGTGGGTTCTATTTAGTTGCAACCCGATGAGATGAGGGTATTTCATCTCATGCATCATATAGAAACATTCTAGATATCACATGCCATGCATAGTTTCCATTCCATGTAGGTGCATTAGAATTTGCATGTTGTTGTGATAGTTGTGGTGCTAATAAATCATGTTGTTGTGATAGCTGTTGATAAATACCTGCCTTGTGATATGGTATGTTTGTTTGAGCTTGTTTATAGAATGGACGCCAAACTTTGGTTTTTGGGGAGTATGGGCCCCCATTGACCGTAATTTGGTGGATCATTGACTGTTTGTTGGTTATAACACATATAAGATGTCAAACTTTGATTCGTGGGGAGTATGGGCCCCTACGGGTCGGAATTTGACACTTATGTTTTGTTTTACGATATTTTCTGGGTTCTAGAAAAGTTTCTGAGGCATACTGTCCAGAAACCCAGTATACACGCCGTGTGGTATTTTTATACACTTTGTGTATGCTCTTCTGTTCAAGAAGAAGAATGAACTTTTTGAGTACATGCCGTGTACCCTAAGTACACGCCGTGTAGTCTCTTTCCATGTCACAAACCATGTGGGTGGCGACATGGGGTAGGGAATGACTTGGGTAAAACACGTCGTGTACCGAATGGACACGCCGTGTAGTGAGACCCGGAGTCTGGTCGTGTAACTAACAACACGGGTCGGTGAACTCCTTGACAGAACACGCCGTGTCAATGATGAACACGCCATGTAGTGTGACCTGGGGACTCGGCCGTGTAACTAACAACACGGGCCGGTGTCACCTCTCCCTGAACACGTTGTGTACCTGTGGGACACGCCGTGTAGTCTTGTCCACGGACAGACCGTGTGGAGTTAGCCATGTGGCTAGGAAACAGGGTGTTGTACACGCCATGTACGGGTGTAACACACCATGTAGTGTCAAGCCAAGTAGTCGGCCGTGTCACAGACGACACGGGTAGTTGGAAAATAACATCGTACACGCCGTGTAGATATTATACACGCCGTGTAGTTTTGTTGAACGGAAGCCATGTGGCTTAGCCGTGTAGAAGGACCCAGTCAGGGGAAGGGAAGTAAATTACACGTCGTGTAGTCATTGTACACGCTGTGTAGTCTTGTTTTTCCAATTTTGAATACCTTCTTCCTCTTGTTCCCTTTGTGGTTCCTTCACTTTCAGTCTTAATAATCTTGAATCTGAGGCGTGCTTTTGACCTTGTAGTGTCGTGCCACCTAGACGACCGTGAGTTGTTCGCCAGGAGAGAGGCGACGATTATACTCCGGAGATGGTGGGCCATGGGCTACCAGTTGATCCACCAGTAGAGCCAGATGCGGCACTAGCTGTTATACCAGACACAGGCGCGGAGGCGCAGTTCCGTGAAGGATTATTGCGGTTCATGCAGACCTTTCAGGGAGCACCGCAAGTTGCCACATCTATGGCCGAGCTGACGCGTATCTTTCAACAGTAGCATCTGCCTACGTTTTCAGGAAATGGCTGACCCCAGGCTGCAGAGTCTTGGTTGGGGTTGATGCAGACTATTTTTTAGCATCTTGAGACGCCTCCAGGGCGGAGGGTCAATCTCGCGACATATATGCTGCATGATTTCGCCAAGAGGTGGTGGGATGTTACCACCCAGTCAGAGAATCACAGGGAAATGGCGTGGGAATATTTTCAGATAGTCTTCTATGAATTTTTATTTTCCGAGATGCTGAGGGTAGATAGAGCTCGAGAGTTCATGAATCTGCGGCAGGGCTCTATGTTGGTGATGGACTACTCTGCTCGTTTTATAGAGCTTCAGCATTTTGCACTCGTGCTGGTGGGTGATGAGACGTTGAGAGCCAGGCGTTTTGAGGATGGTCTTCGGTATGACATCTGAGCGCTGGTGAATGTTTTCAGGTTGCCTATTGTACACGTGATTGTGAACCAAGCATTGATTACAGAGAGGAAACTGTGGGAATCGAGTGGTGTGGGCCAAGGCGGTTCAGCACCAGTTACTGGTACTATTTCTGCTAGCAAGAGGAAGAGACAGATGGACTTCTCTTAGGGCGGCAAAACCAGCCAGGCAGCTTCTTCAGGTGGACCGTTCAGGTGCTACCAGTGTGGCAGAGAGGGGCACAACAGGCCGCAGTGTCCATGAGACCCAGTGTAGTGCCGAGCTTGCGGAAATATGGGTCATCTACAGCGCTTTTGTAGGGTGTTTCCACCAATGGCTAGTGAGAGGGGTTCTGTGCAGACTTCGCGTGCGGGAGCAGGACCAGTGGCTTCTTACCAATCAGGGAACTGGAATATATCAAGGCGTGCAGGCAGAGATGGTGGTTGTGGTCGTGGTAGCCAGACACCAGGATTGCAGAGGCAGTAGGGTGGGATAGCTCAGGGTAGTTAGGCTTTGTCGCAGGGCCACGACACTGGGCAGGCATATACAGTGCAACAGACCCAGCAGGAGCAGGATCCCGAACCTTCTACAGTCAGAGGTACTATTCTAGTAGATTCTGTCTTGTCTTCAGTACTTTTTGATATGGGTGATACACATAGTTTCATATTTGTACCTGTTGTGGAGATCCTTGGGCTCGGTGTTTCTACTTCTTCTGATATCTTGACGCTAGACACTCCATTGGGGACTAGGACGGTTGGTGTGCATCAGTGCAAGGAGTTCCCCCTTGAGGTTGGAGGGTGTCACTTCCTTTGGGACCTCTATGTCTTGGAGATGATGAGCTATGACGTCATTCTCAGGATGGAATGGTTGGTTACCTTTCGAGCCTTTGTATACTGCTATCGTCTCAAGGTGCGTTTCACGTCACCAGAGGGCGGGGAGTTTCTATACAAGGGCGAGTGGGATGTTCAGGCGAGTCGAGCTGGACCAGAGCATCATGGGAAAGGTGGAGTCACATCCCTGATTGCGAGCTTATATCTGGATGATCAGGGGACTTGTCAGACGGATTTCCCTCCAGTTGTCGATCATTTTAGGGATGTCTTCCCGGACAACTTTTCAGGTCTATCTCCGGTGCTTGAGGTGTATTTCTCTATCGAGATAGTGCCAGGAGCAGCACCAGTGTCCATTCCTCCTTATAGGATGGACACTCCTAAGTTGCAGGAGCTCAAGAGGTAGTTAGAGGAGTTGCAGGAAATGGGCTTTATCCGACCCAGTACTTCTCCTTGGGGTTCTCCGATCCTTTTTGCGAAGAAGGCAGATGGTACCCTCAGACTTTGCGTGGATTATCGTAAGCTGAACCAGTTGACGGTTAAGAACTGATATCCTTTACCGAGGATAGATGATCTTTTTGATCAGCTTCGTGGAGCATGATTGTTCTCGAAGATTGACTTGAGATCAGGATATCATCAGCTACGCGTGAGACCATCAGATATACCGCTTACAGCTTTTCGGAGCAGATATGGTATGTACGAGTATACGGTTATGCCTTTCGGACTCACGAACGCACCAGCAGTTTTCATGGATCTGATGAATCGTGTGCTCTATCCGTATCTTGATTCTTTCGTGGTAGTATTCGTGGACGACATCTTGGTGTACTCTCACACTCAACACGACCATGCCACCAATCTTGAGATCGTAATGAGTACACTGAGAGAGCATCGTCTATATGCAAAGATCTCGAAGTGCCACTTTTGGATAGACCAGATTCACTTCCTGGGTCATATTATCTTAGAAGCAGGAGTTGAAGTAGACCCAGAGAAGGTGAGAGTAGTAGATTCCTAGGATCAGCCCAAGAATGTGTTTGAGATACGAAGTTTCTTAGGGCTGGCTGGTTACTATAGACGCTTCATACATGACTTCTCCCGCTTAGCAGTACCGTTGAAAGGTCTGACTAAGAAGGGTGTGAAGTTCGTTTGGTCAGAATCTTGCGAGATAGATTTTCAGGACCTGAAGGGAAGACTGACATCAGCACCGATCCTGATACTCCCAGAGCAGGGGAAGATCTATACAGTTTACTATGATGCATCAGGGATTTGGCTGGGAGCCGTTTTGATGCAGGGCGACCGAGTTGTGGCATACGAGTCTCGGCAGTTGAGGCCACATGAGAGGAATTACTCGATGCATGATCTCGAGTTGGCTGTAGTTATTCATGCGTTGCGCTGTTGGAGACACTATCTGTTGGGAGAGAATTTTGTGGTTTTCACCGACCAAAAAAGCCTCAAGTATATCATTACTCAGTGTGACCTGAATCTGAGGCAGCGAAGGTGGGTCGAGTACCTACAGTCCTTCGATTTTGAGCTTGCCTATACACCTGTTAAAGGTAATGCAGTAGCTGATGCACTGAGTAGGAAGACTCAGATACAGGAAGTGTAGGAGGCCAGTGGTGAGTGGAAGCTTATGGACTTGTTCTCTGAGCTGCATCTAGAGGTGAACGACAATCAGGGGCAGACTTATCTTTCCTCGTTAGTTGTGACTTCTACCCACCTGGACAAAGTGAGGATGATGCAGCTATCGATTTCAGAAGGCCTAGTTCTACGGGATTCGATGGCAAGTGAGGACCCTCCTCCCAGTTGGACGATGGGTGATGATGAGGTTTTGCATTTCCATGGACGAGTATGGGTTCCAGGGGATATACACGAGGAGCTGATGCGGGAGTTTCATGATTCAGCTTGGGCAGTTCATCCCGAGGTTACCAAGATGTACCGTGACTTGAGGCGTTGGTACTGGTGGCCGGGTATGAAGGGATAGATACCTGGTTCTGTTACGAGATGTTCCACCTGTCAACAGGTGAAGGCAGAGCATCAAAGACCAGCCAGACTGTTACAGCAGTTTCCTATTATAGAGTGGAAATGGGATGATGTCGCGATGGATTTCGTGACGGGATTGCCGAGGTCACCTCGAGGCAATTATGCCGTGTGGGTTGTTGTGGACAGACTCACGAAGGTATCTCACTTCTTTCCAATCAAGGAGACCTTCGGTGTGGACGAGCTCTAAAGGCTTTATATCCGAGATATCGTACGTCTTCATGGGGTCCCTCGTTCTATCATTTCAGATAGGGACGCCTACTTTACGTCTCATTTCTGGCAGAGTTTTTAGAGGGTTTTGGGTACACAGGTGCTTCTAAACACAGCATACCACCCTCAGACAGATGGCTAGTCAGAGAGAACGATACAGGTGTTAGAGGACATGATGCGTGCATGCGTCCTAGACTTTGGGGGCTCTTGGGAGAAGCATATACCCTTAGTCGAGTTTGCCTATAACAATAGTTTTCAAGAAAATATTGAGATGTCACCATATGAGGATTTATTTGGTAGGCCATGCCGATCACCTTTGTGTTGGTTAGAGGCAGGTGAGGCAGCTTTACTGGGGCCACAGCTCGTGCAGGAGACATCTGAGCAGGTCCAGTTGATTCGGAAGTGGATGGCTACCGCGTAGTCTCATCAGAAGTCTTATGCTGATCGCCGCAGACAACCTTTGGAGTTCGTGGTCGGAGATCAGGTTTTCTTTCATGTTTCGCCGAGGCTAGGACACAAACGGATCAGGAGACAGGGTAAGCTTTTACCGAGGTATGTGGTACCATTTGAGATTCTAGAGAGAGTAGGTCTGGTTTCATATCGGTTGTAGTTACCGCAGCGGTACTGAGCCATGCACGATGTCTTCCGCGTGTCTCAGTTGTGTCACTACCATTCAGACCCATCTCACACCTTTCAGCCAGAGGAGGTTGAGCTTCAGCATGATGCATCCTTTGAGAACCATCTAATACATATCGTTGACAGGAGCACTAAGGTTCTCTGAGGCCGGTCAGTTCCTCTCGTACGGGTGATATGGCATAATGGCCGAGTGCAGGACGAGACCAGGGAGTGGGAGGCCGACATACGTGCTCAGTGGCCAGATCTGTTCTGAGCTTTCTCTTCGCCACCCTTGGAAGGGCAATTCGGGGACGTATTGCTATAAGGGGGAAGTTTGTAAGAACCTGGTTCTTGTTTTAGAGGTACGGGCTTCTTCTTTTTCCTTTTCCTTAAGTTTTTTGAGAAAATATAGAAAATGGGGAAAAATACTGAATTTTGGAACTACACGCCGTGTACTTTATCCACGTGTTGTGTACTTTTGGCCATGTTGGGATGAGTACACGGGGCATGTAGCCATGCCGGCGATGAAGGGTGTAGGAACCGACTACACACCGTGTAGTGGTACCTTACACGCCGTGTAGTCAGTCAGCAGGATTAAATAGTAAGGCGGTGGCATCACCACCAGCTGGGTGACAGTACACGCCGTGTACTCGAGAGTACATGTCGTGTACTCATGTCGACGGATGAACAGTGTGGTGGTTCCGCCAAATGAGCAGTTAAATGAAATAAGTACATGTCGTGTACTCATAAGTACACTCCGTGTACTTTGTTTTTTCGGCTTAAAACAGGCAGTAGCCTCCTCATTTGAAAGAGGAGGCGTTTGACCCATTTTGGAGCCAAAGGAGGAGGCCGGATCTTTGAAGATCCACTAGACGTTCGTCTGGAATCTGATTCGGCTTCGGACAATCTCGTTGGAATCGCACGGGTAAGCCCTCTCCTCTCCTGGTACCATTCTTTCCAATTCTTCTCCTAACGTAAGTTATTTACGTTTGTTCGGTTTTTGTTCTTCGTCAGATCTATGTCGTTCTTGGGCATTTCTGGAGTCTGTGTTCAGGTATAACACTCGTTGACGTATAAGGTAGGTGTATTTGTGTTTAGTTTTCCAACTGCTGTGTGTTTTGTAGGTTTTTGTGCCACGAACCCATGTTGGGGTGTCGTGTGGCTGAGGTCGTTGCTATGTTTAATGCCTAAAATTGCATAGGTGATTAAACTATGATATTAAAATGCTGGTTGGGATCGTTTCTTGGATCCGGAACCACCCCCGGGGTGTGTTTCACTGTTTAGACATTTGGCCAGGATACCCGAGGGTATGCCTTCAAAGTAGTAATTGTAGAATTACCTTGAGAGGAATTGATTTTTACTGCTTGTTTACCTGTTGGGCATGGCCCGGTTACCTGTTTAGCCTGAGGGCATTTTTGTATTTAGCCTGAGGGCGTTGTTGTGATTAGCCTGAGGGCACTGCACTATTTAGCCCAAGGGCTGTAGTTATTTCACCTGAGGGCAACCTTTCGTGCCTGAGGGCTTGACTTCTGTGCCTAAGGGCGACACTTCCTACACCTGAGGGCAATTTTTGTTACGCCTGAGGGTTATACCTGCGGGTTGGATTCTGCTTACCTAAGGGTAAAGTTTTGTTTGTTTGAGGATGTGGACTGTTTACTTAGAAATGCACTGTGGTGATTTCTAATATTTAAATGGATTAAATGGATAGTAAAAGGGCAATAAAACTGGTAATTAGTTACTTTTGATTACTGCTTACTTTATTGCATTTTTCTACTGCACACTGTTGTTGCATTGCTTACACGCAGTTGGGAACGGGCCTTTGGTGGGTGCCTACTGAGATATATTTCTCACACCCTGTTTGGGTCACGCTTTTCAGCCCAAACAGATTACGTTGTTGTAGGTGTAGATAGGGGCAAGAGTCCTTATATAGGTACTTGACTATTGCTGAGGAGTATGAGGTCATGGGACTGAGCCTAGGCCCACGATGTCGCTGCCTGCTGTTTTGCTTTGTTTTGTTGTACTCTGTTTTCTGTTGTATTGTATTGATGTATAACATGTTCTGGCTATTTTCTTAGAACTTGAAACATGTAGCATCATCACTTAGATATTGTTGGTTATATCCACTGCTGTAGTTATTTCAGTTGTGTATGTTTACTGATTCCGCTGTCGTTGTATGATTTCTTTAAATTCAGTTGTGCTACACTTTGACAAATGAGGGCATAGTTTCGCCACTATCATACCTGGGCCCTCGCTGCTATTCGGTAGCCTCTGGCGTTTGGGGAAACGCACTTGAGGTTTTGTGGCGAACCAGATTCGGGGCACCCGTTGAGTGGCACCCAGTAATGGGACATTACATAAATGGTTACTATATAAAGTTGAATGTGAGATATATAAGGGTAAAATATAGAAGTAGTATATTGCATAGAGGTAATTCCCTTACTGTGTAAGGGTTTGTGTGAGCTATGTAAAGGTAAATATGAACCTAATTAGGGTAGAAAACAACATAAGGGTGAATCATAGTTGTGTAAGGGTCATTTTATTACCCTTAAATTGTGAGTTCACATCTTTCCCATAAGTTTCACACCACACAGAATTATTTCCACATTGAAAGATTTATGAATGATCATATTTCAATTTAGAATAATTTAAAAAATGAGATTATAGTGAATTTAAATAATATGATAAAAATAGAGAAGTTGTTGAGATATAAAATATGGAAATATCTAATTTAGCTTCCAAAAAAATACCTACTAAAGATTATGAAGATGTTTAAAGACTAGGAGTTTAAGATATATGAATATAAATAATGTGAAAATAATATTCAATATTTCATTACGATACTCTATTTAAATATATTGTGAAATAAGAATAAATTTTTTGAAGTGAAAATGAAGAAAATAATAAGAGGTCTACTTTAAAATATCTGTTGCAACTTCTGTAAGTTGAAAAACAAAAGAGAGTCTTAGATCTGATGTTGATGTTATATATTTTGTGAATCTAGAAGTGATTAGAATAAGAGTATGATCATTTATATATTGTAAATATATATATATATATATATTATTTTTTTAATAAGAAGAAGAAAAGTAAGAATATTGAAGAGAAGAGATTGGTTCTTTGGTTGTTTTCTATATCATGCATTGAGACTCTAGAAGAACCAATATGAGTAAATAATCACAATGAGTCTGAGTGGATAACAAGGATAGCCTGAAAATATATTTTCAAATAATTATCTATTTATTGAAGGCCTATTATTTTTTTTAATAAGAAATCTTAAATAATAATTGGTGCCTGTATAAATAATTCCATTAAAGAACTAGTGGTACTAGTATAAAAAATTCCATACACCCAGGAATTTGATAGTTCCTTTTTTGGATTTGGATGATATCGTTCCAACTATTATGTGAAACTTAAACTAAACTTATAATCACTATAATTTTATATTTATAATAAAATTAATGTACTTTACAAAATTTTAACATAGAAAAGAGTAGGAACTCACATCGAAGTTGAACCTTGTAAATATCATTTTATGTTGTTCTTAGATTATTCTGTATTGCATACTTGGGTAAAGTTTGAGAGTACATTGATTGATTCATTAATCTTAACTGAGTTATAGGTTCTAGTGTAATAGATAATAATTAAGAAATATATTTAAACATGATAAAATTTGGGTATATTGATTCACAATCCCCCCCACTCTCAGTGTCCCTACATGATCCACTGGGATCTATAAGTGGTATCAGGGCTAATCCAAATTTTCCTTTGATTTGATCTATTTTATTATTTTGGTTATTTTAATATCATATATTAAGTTTAGGGTTCATGAAAATATTTATGAGTCTCGGTCATAGAATTTAGTCTCTAACCCTGTTAAAATAGAAATGAAGGCTTTAATCAAAAGCAGGAAAATAGGGAAGAAAATGAAAAGTGAAAGAAAATTTCAAATCAAAAGGGTTAACCACTATTTTAAGGAATTCAGAATAGGATTTAAATGGGAAAAAATATTAAAAATTTATCCTTTAAATGACTCTAGTTGTGACAAAAAATTTGAAATTATTAATCTAGATAAAAATATTTATCATGAGGTTAAGGGCCAATTGAATAGTGTTTCAGGTGAAGTTATCAATCATTTATTTGAATTTACCTAAGGAATATATGATGAAAAACAAAATCTATAATTATAAAACAATTCCCTATAAAAATCATCATATAATTAATTTAATAAGTACAATGATATCATCAAGGATATGAATGCCAAGGAATAACTTTTTTTTATAAATCAAAATATACCCTAGACAAAGAAAATCTATAACAAACAATTGAAAAGAATATTTAAGTTTAGAAAAGTATTGAATAAAATATAAATTCATTAGAGGAAATTAAAAATTCTATAATTTATTTCAAGAATGAACAATTAAAGATTAACTCAAGTAGGATTAAGGAGATTGATAGATTGTTACAAGAAAAGTTAAAAATTTATGATGAATAAATTGAAAGAATCAAAAAGGAATGTGAAGATAAATTGAATCCATTTAGGAATGAGAAATAAATTATCAATATGATGTGTCTTGATCTTGGGTTCAAACTGGTAAATTTTGAAATTTCTATAGTTATGACTTCATAAAATGTTGATGGAAAACTTTATATCATCACACAATGTTCAAAGGAGTTCTCTAGTTCAAAAAAACTTATATTATGTGAAACAAAATACATTCATATTATCTCATTATCAATCCTATTTGGTGGTTGAATACATGCTCACTAGTGGTTTAATACATAATCACTGGTTCAAGAAGGAAAATTGAAGAATAATTGGTACCTATCTAAATAAAAATATTAAATAACTGGTGGTGCTATTATAAACAACACCATACACCTACAAAGTTGATAGTTACTTCTTATTAGGATTTGGATAATACCATCCCAACTATTATTTACAAATTAAACTACACTTATAATAACTATAATTATATAGTTATAATAAAATATATGTACTTGAAAAAAGTCAAACATGTAAAGACCCGTAAAATTCAATGGAAATGTTTTCATAATTTTCTTTGGGATTTTACAAGAACGCAGTTTCTGAAGGCGCCTGATTCCGAGGTCCGGTGTTCCCAAAATCAATTTCCAAAGTTTAGCCCGGGTACGTTCAGTGAACGAACGTGCGGGTTTTTCTAACTATTGAACCGGTGCTCAGAATCGAAATCTGAGGGCACCGATGAAACCGCAATGCCAATATTTGCTTAGGAACACCTATTCCGGAGTTGCGTTTGATCGGGTGTTGATGTAAAAAAATGGGGAATAAAAATATAATTGTTTTATATTTTTATTTCTTCACTAAGCGGTTTAAGTAAAAATTAAGTTGTGTCTCAACTTAATTTCTCTCTTCTAAGTGGTTTAGCCCATGTGAGGGAGTTGGGGTGGGACCCACTGAAGTTCTAACTTCCCTTGAGAGGATTTAAGATGAGTTGGGGCCCACACGAGCCCCCACCTTTTCATCTTCCCTTAACTCTCTTAAACCCCCTTCTTCAAAACCCCTTGTTAAATTTTGATAACTCACCTCATTTACGGGACCTCTTCACATTCTTCTCTTCCATTAATTCATGACACCACCTTAATTAATAATTGAATCCTCCAATTTAATGAGGGTGGTGTATGAATTTGAAATGGATGAGTTAATGAAAATATTAGTCAAGTCTAATATTTTATTAAGGGAGGAGCCTTTTAATGAGAGGGGGGTCCGTTGGAGAACTTCCTCTCCTTCCTCCATTGTTGCACCACCACCGATGTTCCATCTTCTCCGACGAGACACTGATGAATGAGGAGGGATCGGTGGCGTGGTGCAGACACAATGATCTATGTTGACTTCGACGTCTTCCCTGCGTCGGATCCAACGAACGACGCTCGTGCCGGGATCAAAGGCACTTTACGGAAGCGACGAACGCCAACAACCGTCGTCACCTTCATCTCTTTCCTTATGACGACGTCAAAGAGCCGATGTTCTCCCTTTCGCGACACTGTCATCCACGATGCTCGGCTACCACGGATCTTTCTCGAGGTAGGGGTTTATTGCTTCTTGTTCGTGAAACATCCTTTGTCATTCCTCGTCTTATATTTTTGGGCCGCTTGTTATCATCTTAACAGGAGGAGGTCGGACTGCACGAACACGGCCAACCCTCCTCCCCCTTGTTGTTGTGTTTTTGCGGTTCGAAAGATGGCGGCATGGTGCGACGGCACCGCATGGGAACCTGGAGGAATGCAGCAAGGATGCGCGGCGCCGTCGCGCCGCACCGTCGAGGCCGAACGAAAGCGTGGTCGTAATTGGGACCGCGAAGGCAAACGGAAGACTCCGCAGTTTGTTCTTTTTACATGCAGAATGACGGGTATTGACGGAACGGGCCGCAGAGACGATTTGATGTTTCCGCAGTGAAGAACGGGACTCGGGATGTGCATCGGTGCAGAAGAAATTGAAAACGGACCACCGGAGCAACTCCGGTGGCCCGCGGACACCACCGGCAATGCGGGTCGCCAGCGCGGCGGCGAGCTGATGAATCATGCGGCCGCGCGGGATCCAGGGGGGACGCGGCGCGCGCCGCGTCCGCGGAGCCTCGGCTCGCTGGCCGAGCCAGCGAGCCACCCGGCCGAGCCGGGCCGGCTTGGGCGGACCGGGCCAGGCTGGGTCGCGCCCTGACGGGTCGGACCCGGACCCGGGTCGGATCGACCTGGTTCCGGCCGACCCAGGGGGGGTTGGGCCGGGTCAGACCGGGCACAGACCCCCCATTTTCGGATCACTTTCGGTATTTTTCCCATATCTTGGGCTACGGACCTCCGATCGACGCACCGTTAGTTGCGTAGAGATCCTTGGATCGAGACATTCGTTTTGGTATATTACACTCAAGGTTTCGGAGAACTTTGGGTTCGGCCAGGTTGGTTCGAATACGAAACCAACCGGGCCCTCAGAGCAGAAACGCTTATATCTTGAACTCCGGACGTCCGATTGACGTGTCGTCGACTTTGTTGGATTCCTCTTAATGAGACAGAACTTTTGGCCTACTCCACTCGAGGTTTGGATGTTTTTAGAGTGCGTTCGGGTTGGTTCGCTAATGAAACCAACCGGGCCCCTGGAACGAAAAAGCCAATAACTCACAGACCAGGCGTCCGATTGACGCGTCGTCTGTCTCGTTGATTTCCTCTTGATGAGACGGAACTTTTGGCATACTTCTCTTGAGTTTTGGATGCAGTTGGATAGTGGCCGGGTTGGATTGCACCCGAAATCCAACCGGGCCCCTGGAATGGAAAAGCTGATAACTTTCAGACTGGACGTTCGTTTGACGAACTGTCAGCGGCGTTGGTGATCACGTGGAGAAATGGTCCCTATGAGTTTACCCTATGAGAGTTTGGGGTACAGTTGAGATACGGCTAGATTGGTTCACACATGAAACCAACCGGGCCTCAAGGACGAAAAGGCTAGTAACACACAGACCGGGCGTCCGATTGATGCGCTGTCTGTTGCGTTGAGACCCTTGTGAATAGGCGGTCCTTTGAGATACTTCTTCGTGGAACTTTGTGATACTTGGAGTATCGACCTGTAGCTCATGGAGAAAAACCTCACGGAGACGAGCGTGCGTAGTACGGAGACCGTGTAGCCGGCTGAGACCTGACGACTGCTTGACCGATCGACTCGGTGTGTTTCGGATAGACCAGTGGGGAGCGCTTGGTTGTAGCGGCAGACCCACGGCAGAGGAGCGCTTGGTTGTAGTGGCAGACCTGCGGTACTCAACAGAAGGAGTACCTCTGGAGGCTATGAGGGGGAGCGCTTGGTTGTAGCGGCAGACCCACGGCGGAGGAGCGCTTGGTTGTAGCGGCAGACCCGCGGTACTCAATAGAAGGAGTACCTCTGGAGGCTATGAGGGGGAGCGCTTAGTTGTAGTGGCAGACCCATGGTGGGAAGCGCTTGGTTTTAGCAGCAGGCCCACATTACTCGACAGGAGAAGTAACTCAGTAGTCTTAGGTTAGTGAGCAGTACCTCGGAGTCGTGACAGGACCATTGTACACTCCAGAGACGGGGCTCTTCAGCAGTTACAGTTTCGATAATGAAAATCCTGGTTTGAGCTGAGTCTATGACCTTTGTGTTTACCTCATGATTGAGATGGGTCACTTGATAACTTAGGTTTATGTATGGGCATATACCTAGGTAGAGGTTATCCGTTGATTTCATAACCTTTTTGTTCCCTCATGAATAAGATAGTTTACTTGATAACTTAGGTATAAGTATGGGCTTATACCTATGTAAGGGTTATCTGTTGAGTTTATTCTTTTTGGTTATCCTTGTTGGATTTAGATAGACCTTGAGGGTCTCGGGGTCCCTACTGAGTATCGTTATACTCACCCCTGCACGGGCTATGCCCGCACCTCATTGTGTTGGTTGCAGACGACGGACAGCGCTGACGGAGATCAAGTGTATGGCACCTGGTGGTGGACCTCACGACGATTCAGTACCTGGAGGTGGACCTCATGACGAGTCGGTACCCGGAGGAGGTTGGCGGATGAGGACACTGAGGAGGCTATCTGTACCTACCCTTCAGGTAGGACCCGTGGTGGATGATCCAGGAGCTGCGCTATCTGTACCTACCCTTCAGGTAGGATCCTTGGTGGACGATCCAGGAGCTTCTTGTCACCTTTCGTCTATTTTATCTTTTTCATTGTACTTTACAGTTGGGCTTGTATTTCTGGCCCCTTTACTTTCATCACAGCTTGTTTCAATTTTACTTAGTGTTTTACTTCCGCTTGTACTCTGTAGTGTTTTGTTTACTTTTATAAAGTAAATTCCTTCCCAGTTATCGGGATTTACGCCTTTGGTGCTAGTCGCCAGCCCCTGGCCTATGGAAGGCGGGCTTGGGGTAGTCACGACACGGGCCCCAAGGACGGGTCGTGACAAAACAGTACTAGGAGTGTGCACTCGTATCAAGGTCGAACCTTGTAAATATCATGTGTTGTTAATATGTATTGCATACTTGGGTGAAGTTTGAGAGAAAATTTATTGATTCAAGGCCATGGTTTCAATTTCAAGAGGGGATGATTAATAAATAAAGTATAACTCAGTAAAAGTTGGGTGCATTGAATCATACCCACTCCCCCTATCAGTGTCCCTACATGGTTTACTTGGATCTACCTATTTGAAATTATACTATTGAACATGTTTTATGTTCCGTATTAATTTATATTATTCTAAATTTATTTTATAAAATATGTCTCTCAAACATTCTATGTCTCTCAAACATTCTAGTCATTGCATTTTGGTCATATACAAATGGAAGCCACATTTCCTAGTGTGAGTAATCATCGGATTTTGTTAATGTTTTCAAGTAAATGAACGTTTTTTAGAATTTTATATTGTAAGAAGATAAGTGAATTGATATAAATTAATTCCTTTATGATTTTGAAACAGAATGGTTAAGTCTCTTTACAACTAGTTTTCATATTTTTTTAGTATTAGGAAAACTTCGTGTTTTTGAAAAAAAAATGGTTTTAGGTCTGGACCTAAAACGGGGTAGGGTGAAATATTTTTTCACATAATTAATGTTCCAATGAAGAATGACTTTAAAATTTAATGGAATTTTGAGAAAATTTATTTTGAATATTGAATGATAAATATATTTTGAAATTCAATATAATTTTTTACTTGAATGAAATGGAATTCAAAATGTGGTTATTTTATACTTTATCTTTTGAAAGAAAGTATGTTTCTAAAAAGGTATGTTGGGTAGTGTATTTACTATAACCATAATTTTATAATGATTTTATTATGTAAATAGAGTATTTTTTGAAATAAAATGATGTGTATCATCTAAAATGATTATGTGAATAGTTTTTTAGGAACCTATTTATTATTTAACCTTTTTGATAAACTAAAATTTAATAGAAGGTCAGGAATGGGAATGATCTAGTAGAATCTTATGGTATGTAGTACCTTAACTTGTGTCTATAGGATTATAAGAATGTTGTTACATCATTTAGTGTTAATATCCTATGGTGATTTATTGTTTTATAATGGTTTTAGGATTCATGCATCAAAAGTATTATGAGTAATTGAGGTATGATTTAGTAAGATAGTTATAGATATCTGAAGTTAATGGTTTTTAATGATTTTTAATAGATTTGGAAGTTAAGAATTATAAAATGGATATATGTTTTATGGTGTTTTATGGTTTTTTTATCGATGATATGATTATGTTTTGTGATTTTGGATGATGAATTAGTTGTATTAGGTGATTTAAGGTCGATTTTTGAGTTTTTCATCATTAGTTTAGTGGATTCCTCAATTCATGTATTGGAGACTTTAAGGTAGTTAATCATTTAGTAAACATATCTTAGGACTTATTAGGGATGAGAAGTTATATTTTTTGGAGGTTATAATGGTATGTATCCCAATTTCCTTGATTAAGGAATTAATAAAATCTTAATTGAGAATATTGGATGGTTAAATCATGGGCTTGTTTGAATTTTTTGTTCTATTTGAGTGGTCTATTTTCATTTTTGGAATTTGAAGTGGATTTTGAGTGTTTAGGGGTGAATTATTGGGTGTTTTGGATGATTTTTGGGGTTTTTTAGAGTGTCAGAGTTCAAGGGTACCTATGAAGAGTTTTCACCTAGATCTTCAAAAATTCAATTCACACCAAGTGCCTAATGGAAGGACATTAGGTACCTTCTGAACATAAAAAAAAGCCCTAGTGTCCTAGGGGTACCACTGGGTACCCATTTCTACTTAACCAGGTACTTTGTAGTCTCTAGGTTTGTTTTTTTAATGATTTATTTTTATTATTTCCCAATAAAACTCTATTTATTATTATTACTTTTCTTTCAAATTAATTTTTCTCCAGCCACATGATATCTATCTATGCATCTCATTGGTATTCCTCTTCTTTTCTCCATTATCTTCCTTAATTCAAGGTGATTATATGGGATGTTTTCATGATAAATAAAAGGTTAAATCTTCCCTATCATCTTCTATACCTATCTTTTTTTCTCTAATACCTCTCACCAAAATTAGGGATTTTGATATGAATTCCACCAGATCATGGTGCAATTCATTTTAAATGGTGGGATTTCCTCTTCATTTGATTCAAGGTGGATTCTATAGGTGTTTATTCACCTATTAATTATTATTTTATAGGTTTTAGGTTTTGAGGATAGAAATTTGTGGATGAATTCTTGGAGTTAACTAGGGATTTAGGTTATATTATTTTTGGGGTAATTTTTAGAGTTGATCGCTTTGGGTTTTTTTGGTTGTTCTTGGTTTATAGTAATTTTTTGATTGGGTGTATTTTTTAATGTAATTTTTTTGATGGTTTCTATATGATTCTTATAGTTTGAAGGGAGTTATTAAATCTCACTATTGATATTGGTAGGTTGTCTTAACCATCCAAGTGATTCTCAGGTTGTTCTTGTAACATGACTACCTTATGTTTTCTAAAATTTATAATAAAACTTATCTTATTTTTTAGGAATATAAATGAATGGTTTTCCAATTGTATTTTATATTGATAGATAAAATGTTTTTAATGGGTTTATAAGTAAATATATTCATTTCCCCTTATCTATTTTGGGTATTTGATATATGAATTTGTATTTGTTTGTTTCCTTGTAAGATTTTATCATTATTGTTACAGTTTGTATCAATATTTGAGTTGGTAAACCCATGTTTGGGATATGTTACCTAACCTAATTTCCTCAATATGATATATAATTCTTTTTATATTAGTTTTTGACCTTAAAAGGAAACCTTTGGAATATCATTGGAGTCAAACAAACTTAAAAACATCTTATAAGTTAGGGATTATAACATGAACTAAACCTTATTGATTAGTTAAAATATAGATAAAGAACATCCTTGTTAGTCATACTTGTATTATATAAAATGTAAATTTCATATACTAACTTAATTTTGGATGAAATTTAAGTCAATAATCCATTTTTAACCCTTGGTTAAAAGAGTCCTTCAATGATGATTAAGTGGATAGGTCGATTAAGTGAGAGGAAGTAATTGGAATTGAAAATATTGATGGTTTATTTTTAATTTAAAGTTTTGTATATGATAATAAAAATGTTTTTTAATGATAAAGGTGCGTGGTGTTTTCTATAAAAAAATTATAAATGGATACTTTTGAAAATAATTCCATGGTTATACTTATTTCTCCTTTTAAATGTTTCATAAAAACATGTTTTTAAAGGCACCCTACATTTCCTCTTTTCAATTATTTATTCTACAACATTGTTTCTTAAATATGTGTTACAAACAGATTAATAAAAAAGTGATATTGTAAGTACGTTTCAAATATTCCTTTTTATCATGGGTTTTCATGAATTAATAAATTTTGTACTTGTTTAAATAATATGAAGAATGTTTTTCCTTGAAAACTAAATATTAAGTTAAATCAAGTGATAGTTTTAAATTAGTAAATAAGGTTTTCTGTTAAAGAGAGACCTTGGACCATACCAATTATCCTAGGTGGTATTTTAGGAACTTATAACTCTAGTTTTTGGTTATTACTTTCCCATTTTAGTCTGAGTGATACAATTAGTATGTTTGAATTTGTGTCTTGTTTGTAATGTTCATACCATGTCTAAAATTGTTGTATTTCCATGTTTGTTTCCTAGTTTGGATACAAATAAGTACATTTTGGGGATAAATTATGTCATGCCTCAAGTTTCAATTTATCTTGAAACTAGTATGTTTGATGGATTTCATGTTGTATTATGTTTTTTTGGACTAGTTCACTGCTTATTCCATGCTTGCAATCCATGTTGGTTACTTCCATGCTTATACGATCAGATAATTGGGTATGTTGATCATGGCTACATTATTATTGTATTAATCCTATTGTTACCTATCGTATAGATAATGTTGGTTGATATATCTTGTAATATATTTTTAATTATGTATATTTCTTCTTATATAACATGGTTTTTCTCTGATAATGACCATGTGTATTACTTGGATATTGTACATTATTGTTATTGACTACTTGAGAAGGTCTTCTAGCCAATGGAATATAGGTTAAACTAAAGGGACAAGTTTTTATACCCTAGATAATTATATATATTGATTTTTTTGGATGGTTTTATGATTACCTAATTCATTATACCCATTCCCTTTTTCCAGGGAATGGGATTCAAGATTTCCCTAACTCGTTATAAATGATTCCCTTTCTTTTTGAGGTGAGACTCTAGGGCCCTGACTATTTATGAACGCATATATATATATTTATATATGAGTGTGTTTGTGTGTGTGTGTGTGTGGTTGTATATATATACATGATTTCATTATATACAGGTATTAAACCTACCTTCCATGGTGGATGGCATCATTACTTCATCTCATATTTCTAGTTGAGGCTCGAACTAAGTAGTTCAGGTATAGCTCTTTTTAGTATAGGGGTTTATTGGTCAT
Source organism: Viscum album (assembly GCA_963277665.1). Classification (NCBI taxonomy): domain Eukaryota; kingdom Viridiplantae; phylum Streptophyta; class Magnoliopsida; order Santalales; family Viscaceae; genus Viscum; species Viscum album. The sequence continues at coordinate 1,931,470,070 of OY728155.1, forward strand.
AGGAGATATTGGTTTTTTTTATTTTCCACTTCATTTTATTTATTGATTTTCAAAACTATTTTATAATATATGTATGTAAATGGGTATACATGTTCATTAATACACTCATTTGTTCACTATTGTGTTGAAACACCATTGGTGGATCCCTACTGAGTATTTATTTTCACACCCTACATGGATACTTTGATGGAAATACATGTTCACCTCAAGAATTTTAGGTACCTATAGGTATACTGGTAGTTATAAACATCTTTGAATTTCCCATTATAATAATATTTGGGTGGGATTAGTTCCCACCTCAAAGTTGGAGTTGGCGATGTGATGGTTAGGGTCTACATTTGGCACATTACCTATTCCTCCTAGTATATCCTTTGTCTTGGGTGTTGTTTGGATTGAAATTTATTCTATCAAGTTTCTATATTGTATGATTCATATTTTCAAGTCTGATATGCATTCATATGGATAGTTATGGTCTATTTTCATTCTTTTTTACTCCCTTATGACCTATTTGGTTTCATGTTAAATTTTTGGAACATCTGACTTATGGATGATTCATGTTAGGTTCTTGGTTGGATGAGGACAGGACTATTAGCTATAACTAAAATGGGTAAATCATTTCCCAATTATCAATAGTGACCCATAGTTCTAGTTTCCATCCTTAAGGGATCATGGTGCACCCTTAGGGGTAGTAGAATCCTTATTCAGGTACTATATGGGTATTTGGGTTATTTTCAATACATCCCATATAGGCCCTTAATAATTTTAAAGTTGTTTATGACTAAAATTTTTCTTTTATGATATTCTCCATCCAAATTGATAATATTTATCTCCCATGTAGTTCAATGTTAGTGTGTCAGTAAGTGATATACCTATATTAAAAATAGTAATATCCACATCTTCTTTATTTTAGACTTTTTGTTTACATTTTTTAGTAGTATATATGTTTCCTTCAAAGTGTGTTTCCTGCTACTTAATAATATCCAAGAGTCATATAAATAACTATTTCATAGCAGGTAGTGACCCTTTTTCATATTCATTGATTCAATCATAGGTACTGAAATAACCTTTTCATTGGATTTGATATCCTAGTTCTTAACCAATGAAACATACCATGACTTGAAACATTAGCATTTCATAAATAGAGACATCAAATTCACTTAAAAAACCTCAATCATGACTTAATCCTATTAATGGTTTTTAAAATTGATATTGAAATCAATTTTTCCATATGATTTCCAGTTATTACTTTATATTTTTAGCGTTATTTACTCATCACCTATCAATATCAACATGAAAAAATAAATTTTCACTATTTAATCAATTTATAAAAAATAATTAATTCATTAAATTATATAATTTTATAAATATTATAATTAAACCAAAATGAATTAAATTATTAAAATGTGATAAATATACACTACTTTTGAATTGTGAGGGTTTTCAATGCCATGATATAAAAATAAAAATAAACAAATTTCATGTTCTATTAGATTTTATATTGAGATTATAAATGAAGGAGATGTCGACTATTTGTGTGTGTAGATAAACAATGATTTGTGATAAATTTTCAATATTTTCTTTTTTATTTTTACTATGTAAATATATATAAAATTAAATCAAATGTGGTAAAATAAATAAATTTAATGATATTGATATATTAATTATATGGAATGGTCATTAGGTCATCCAAAATCAATTATAATGAAAAAAATATTGGTAAATGCATACATTATCATTAATTTAATTATAAAATAGTAGACATCTATCAGGGGATAATCATGAATTTAATTAATGGATTTATGTCACACAAATTTTCATTATGATGGAATTTTTCATTATCTTTATGGTATTATGGATATCCAAATGATATTATTATTAAACCTTGATCCTTGTATAAATAAAAGTGAAATAGAAGTTATGAATATCATAAATTTTCAAAATTTAGAAAATAAATTTCATGATGGGTTTAATGATTAAAAATGTTTACCAAAACCCTACATAAATATTATAAATGTACTAGCTGGAATAGATATTCTAAAAGGAGAATCTATTGGTTTAAATAATAATTTTTCTAATATATGCATTATGGGTGGATAACCATTTAGTTTAAAATATCCTCTTTAAAATAAAGTAACTCAAACCATGTTGGTTAAGAAATAGAAAAATATAAATTTTCATGATCATGATATTCCTCAAGAAATAAGTGTACTAAAAATACATGATCATGGCCAAGAAATAATTTCTTTAAATTTTACAAATATAAAAAAACATCAGAACCCAGTGGATATCGTTGGGCTATCAATTATTAAGGTCAATTATTAATGTTATAGCTGACTAATTGGAAGTAAATTACTAATATTTATATTAAATATAAATTATATAATATATATATATATATGGGTGCACCCACTTACCATGTAAAGAATATAAATGTTTTATGAAATTTTCATCTTTTAAATGATCGTGTATATTATTATTTGTTGGTGAATATATATCGCATTTTATAATATTGATTAAAATTAATATTGAACATCACATGTATTTCATAAAAAGGCTTCATAGAAACATTTATAAGAAGTTCACAACACTTATATTAATAATTTAGTTATAATGTGTTGAATATCAATAGTTTGATATGTTTATTATATAAACTAGAAACGTCTTTAGACTGATTATCTAAAATCATTGTTCATTGTGAGTAAAAATCAACAAATAAATTGTTCCCTTGAATAGGAATACTGATATATTAAAATCAACAACAATGTCATTTTAGATATTTTCCTATAAGTAGCATTGGTACCAGATAAATTAAGTGATCTTTTTAATTGTAATTGATGATATATTTCAATATTTTAATTCTTTAAAAACTCATTGATAATAATAGATTTTCTAGAATAGTTGATATCAAGAGATTTGGAAAAATAATAATTAAACCAATATATGTTATGTTATACTTGTGAAATTTTTTATCAATTACCCAAATTTATAATATTATATTATTATATAATTGTTCATCCTTCTGAATTAGGTTATATATAAATATTTATTACGTCCAATTGATGTTGTCATTGTTTATCTATACGGTATAGTTGATTACAACATCTATATATGGATTCATGAAGGGTTCAAAATGATTCAAGAGTATTCATAATCATGAAAAATTCATACAATTTGTTAGACCCACTAAGTTAAATACCCTGAGATGGGGTGAATTAGGGTATGATAGATTAAAACAAATGCATGTTTGATCTTATTTCATTGTTAAACAAAAAAGTCTTCTTTATTATTATCATAGAGATATTTTAATATATAATTGAAATTATGTACAAGATGCATCAATTTTAATTGGTTCACCATTATCCAGGATAGTATAAGAAGCATACAAAGGTAATGTTTCATTGTACCAAAATCCACAGTAGCACACTACTATTACAAATTTCTAAGTGGACTCACTATATCTCCTATTTTACAACCATTCAGACTTTGAAATATCACTACTCTATCAAATAAAGTGAACACATTTCTCCTCTAGGAGATTCTTTTATTGATATAAATCACCTCAGAATTGGTTCACACATATGTTAGTGTTCCATGAAACTTTTTTTTCACCCAAGAGATAAAATCCACTTTACTGTGTAGTGTTTTCTTTTTTGAAACTCCTTCTAATGGTCGTTCTTATTATTTGATAAACTAATTTAATCCCTATGAAATATATATGTGTACCATGTGGCTCAAGTGATTCATGAACTAATTTTAATTCGCGGATGGATGAAACATCATGAACAACACCTCCTTCGAAAATAAAAACTACTCCGAGAACCGATCCTCCATTGCAAACTCCACTGCTTCACAAACCAACCTCCTTCATGAACTTAACTCTTTTTTGAACTAATTTTGGACTTAGTCAAATTTTTGTAGTGGTAATGCTCTCTAATGAACTTTACTCTCTCTAATGAAGTGATTATAGATCCTTTATATAGGTAAAGAAAAATGAAAAGTTTTCTAATAACAATTACACTTAATACTTTCATGAAAATCCTCCATTACTTACTACACTCATTATGTGGTTTTCATAGTGTAACCCTCCTTTTTGGGTGGCCTATGAATCACCATATTTTAAAAAAAAGATATATAAAATTGAGAATTACCTTTGAGAATTACTTTGAAACACCTTATTTTAATAAAAAATTATGATCCCCTTTCATAAACTTTCTTTGATGTTTACAAACTTTCTATGCGAGCTCAATGCATTTTCCAAATTTCCTTTCCCACAATCATCACATATGATTCTCAAGTTCCCTATATGGTCACCACATACTTTATTTATGGTTTTTTTATCAGCCTTAAACCTCATTTATGGTTTCTTATATATAATATGTGGTTCATGAATTTTTTCTATGTGGGAATCCTTTATTTTCCAAAAAATAAACTCTAAAATTTCATGCCCAAAAATTTGGAAAACACTGGGAAATTCTGTCACTTTCAAAACACTTGTCTTGGAAAAAACCTACTAGAAATTTGTAAATCATATTTTTTTTAAAAAAAATAAACCCAAAAACCTTGAAACACCACTAAGAGGGATTTTTTCCCAATAATATTCCCCTTTGTATTTGTTTATAATACTTAAAAACTAATTAAAACTAATTTTGAAAAACATTCATATATCATATTCTTCAAAAAAAATCACACTATACGACTCCATAAATAGATCAAAAAATTACTCAACACATACTCTAAGCCCACATGATACAATATTGATGTGAGAAACAAGAGTATCATGAAAAATTCATCAATTAACCACTTTATTCTTGATACCACTTGATGATACTTTCTCAATACCAATTATTCATGAAATCCAATACTAATTATTGAATTTTACTTACAATTTATCTAATTGTTACATGGCATGTGGCACATCATAAGACCAATTTCTTCAATCACACAACATAAATAAATTGCATCATGAACTCCTTTCATTATTTATCTTCATTAAACGAACTGATTTATTATCATGAGATTTTCAAAAATACCCTTATTTTACTATTACCCCTGTCATCTCCTCCCAATTTTCAATCAGCTTCTCACCTTTTAATAATGAAGAATTATCTCCCTTTTTCAATGAACCCAAAGGTCACTCTTTTTTGGTCAGTGACATGGTAAATAACACATATCAGAACATAGGAAAAAACAAACCATACTTCAAGGATAGGTGGTCCCACATCCACAATATTCAAGTTGGTGGGATTCAACTAGAATCCAAGAGCTAGTAGATGTTTTTCAAATTATTCATTAGGTATGTACTTTGTTAGGATGTATGAAATATAAAATTTTATATGCATGTACTCTAACCTCACCAACCCATAATCTTCTTGATAAAGTGATACTTTATTTTAATGTGCTTCTTACTTGAGTGATAAACTAGATTTTTTATAAGATTTATAACACTTGAATTATCACAATTTATTTTGATTGGAGAATTAACTTCTACTCCCATGTCTTCAAGATATTTTTTCATCCAAAGTAAATATATACAAGATTGAGTTTCCATAATATATTTTTTATCTGCAGTTCTTATAGAAATGAAATATTTCTTCTTACTTATCCAATAAATTCATAGTTCTCTAAGATAGAATGCACCACCTGATGTTGACTTTTTTTCATCTACTAAACCAATCCAATCTGCATATGTGTATCACAAAAACTCTTTTTGATGTTTTTTATTGTATAATAAACTTAAATCCATGATTTCTTTAATATAAAAAAAGCATTATTTTCATCATATGTAAGTGTATTTACTTTGAATCAATTTGATAGTGTGTCACCTTTCATGTGGAAAATACAATTTTGGGTCATCTAACTATTATGTACAACAAGATTCCAATGTTTTTCCTATATTCTATGACATTAAATACATTTCCCTTGTTATCCATTGACAATTTTATCTAAGTAGAACCCATAGTTTCTATATCCTTGTAATTCTCTATTCCAATTCTTCTCATAATTTACTTAGTGTATTTAGATTAATAAATGAATGTACCATGGATTCCTTGTGTCACCTGAAGTCCAAGTAAAAACATTATCTCTCTAATCATTAACAATTTTAACAGGATCTTAATGAATTCTATAAATTGTTTTAATTATGCTTCTATATACTCTAAAAAATATTATGTCATCCATATATAGTATCACTGTAATTATTTTATTACTCTCATTATTGAAAAATATATTTTAATCAACTCCACCACACTAGAAAATGAGATTCTTTAAGTGTTGATCAAGTCATAAATACCATGATTTTGGTTCTCACTTCAATATGTAAAAATTCTTTTTAAATCAAAAAACTTTATTCTCATATTCATGGATAGGAAAACCATTTGGTTTTTCGATGTACACCTCTTCTTTCTAGACCCTATTTAGAAATGTTGACTTGATGTCCATCTAGAAAATTTTGAATTGTCTTTGCACTACTATAGATAAAAATACTAGAATTGATTCCAACCTTCAAATAGGTGAAAATTTTTCATCAACATAAATGTATTATATCTGAGAGTACCCCTTGCACAAAATTCATACTTTGTTTTGAATCAACATACCTTCTTTATTCATCTTATTATGTAATCCCCATTTAGTTCTGATGACGTTCATGCCTTTTAGCCTAAAAATCAACCTCCCATGTTTTATTTTTTTCAATTCAATTAAGATCTTCATTCATTGGATAAACCCAATTCACGTATTTTACATCTTCTTCAAAAAAAAATTTCTATACCTATGATAGGATATATTGTTTTGTAGATATTTCATTCTTAATATTTTTACTGGTGCTTCTTGATCATCAATGATTTTTTCCTATTAATTTCAACTCTAATCTTCAGCTTCTGTGTAGATATAGGTTAGACTTCATTATATTATAACCAATTCAGAATATAATCAACACCGATATGAGACATGAATCAGTATTGGGGAATTTTTAAACCAATTAATACTTGTTATCCCTTTATCTCTTAGACCTTTTAGGATACTAATTATCTTATTCTCTCTTTGTTTCCATATGCAAGTAGATGAAAGTTAGTAAATGATGAAACATTATGTTTTTACAAGTTTTACTATCCGATAATATTTATAGTCCTTGTTGTGTATAGTGGTGAATTGTACATGGATTCTCTACTATAATGAGATATAAATTATAGTGGTTTAGATGAGAAACAATCTAAAACACAAGTGTGGTTCCATACACTTTAGGATAGGGGATAGAAAACAATCCTAATTCCATAGACTAGAGATATCCTAGTCCATCTGTATCACCTTGAATTTCACTAGATCTCTTTACCCTATTATTTTTAAATGAAAACAATCAACAAATGTTATTCTGAATTACCTTTAGCTCACAATGTGAATGATGATAACAATAGAGTTTGGTCTCCTTTTTCATGACACAAAAAATATTCTCACTTGAATGGAATTTTCTATTTTATCTTACAAATTCTTATTTAACCTTTTTTGTTTAGAAATACTTCATCTATAACTTCACTTCTATATCCAGAACCCTATGTCTATTTCTCCTTCATATGGAACCATGTTTCTGGTTCTTATTCATCTAGATCATTGTGTCCAATTCTTCTCCATATATAACCCTATTTCTGATACTTCAACATAGACAAAAATATTTGAAGCTTCCTAGTCATCGCCTCACTCTTTAAAAAACTAATTCACAATGCAACCAATCCCCTTTATATAATCATAGTTTCTTTGAGAAACAAGGGATGATTTTGAACTTCAAATTTGAATTTCTTGCTCGAAATTTGAATTCTGCACTCTATTATCTCTTAATTTTACCACCTTCAAATCCTCTAAATTAATTGGATTAAAAAAAGTTCATATGAACATTCCTTAAATATAAACATCAATGATCTTCAAAACTTTCTTAAATCTCATCTAGAATCTTGAACTTTCCTATGTGATTACTAAGTCATTGAATGTTCATATCAGCATTGTCGTAATCTATAAATTTATATACACTTTATAAAGATCTTAAAACCTCTATCTGATTATTCTTAATAAGAATTCATCTATTTGGTAATTATACATCTAGTATTCCTTTATAAATAGATTCTTTATTCTATAATTCTTTATATGGATCCCTACCATCTGATAATATTCATATTTTTTCATCTAATAAGATTTATATATTTACTCTCTCCAGATAAATTCAAGTTACTATATTCATAATAAATAGGGTTTCTTTGTATAATGAACTTATAAAACACTATCCAGAGAAATCATTCTAGAAAACTCTTTTTGGAAAACTTTTTCTAGAAAGCTCTATCCAAATACCTCTATCTAGAAAAAACTATCTAGAAAACTTTTCCTAAAAAGATATGTCTAGAGACCTTTGTCTAGAAAACTATATCAAGAAAACTCATAATCCTATAATTCCTTAATTTTAATTAATTTGGATATAATCATGAGTACCTTATAAATATATTTATTTTTGTTACTTTGAATAATAGAAAATAATTTCCTGATTTTCTTTTTCTAAAAGTCTATGTCTGATGTCACTATGAACACTTTGAAACATACAATTTTTTTTAACTTCTATACAATCATCTTAGTATGATAATTTCATTATCATCATTCGGTATGTTAAAAAAAATTATTCTATCCAAGACACTCTATCTAGAAACTTCATAAACATTCATTAAGTTTTCTATGTCAGATAAACTAGCAAATTTCATTCATTTGTTAGACTCGCACACTTTTCTCTCTCTATTAATTTCACAAAGATACTTCATCTATTGGATTCACATAATTATTTTATTAATAAATTTTCTTCTCCAAACATAAAATCACATTTTTTAGACATTATTATTGAATCACCAATCATCATATATAGTTCAAAATCTTTAAATAAAATTTTTCCTCCAAGTAATGAATATATTCCAAATCTTTAAAAGGTAATAACACCATTTATATTCTTACATGATAATAGGACTTGGGAAATTATTCTATTATTCAATGAAATTTAATTCTTTATTATTAATAATTGGGACTTTATTATCACTATATTTATTCAAAATACAAGATAAATATTATTCATTAATGGTATTGGATACTTCAACCAAATTTTTATGAAACTTATTCTTTACAACCTCATAAATATATTAAAATCAATTAAATCCCTCAGATTCATTGAAACACATTGAAAAAAAATAGAAAACACACTAAATGGGCTCAACAATATCACCATTTTTATTTTTTTTAAATAACTTTAATATGAATATGTCAATATGTGAATATTTAATTCCTTTTATCCCCCTTTATTTTCAAACTTTAATTTCAATTTCTCTACCACTTATTAAAAATAAATATAAATTACTTGGAAAAAGTGCATCAATTCATTATTAAGTAATGTTTCATAAATCATATCACTCTGAGAGGACATGATCTATGCTCAGTGAAAAAAACCTGAGGATTTGAATAAGACAAAAAAGTTGTCCCTGGTAAAATATAATTATACCAATTGAAATGAGAAAATGTGATCTTATCTTCAAGGGTTTCCCACCTATATTCTAGGATAAAGATACTGATTTTCATATAAAATAGTTATATAATAAATCAACCTAAAACTATTGCAATCACTTTAAAAAATAGTTTAAATGCATTTAAGTACAAATTATGGGATTAACATCCTTGGTAATTCTTTAGACATTAATTTTTATTATGTCATTAATTAATTCAATTTCTATCCATTTGAGTTAGGATTTTTTATTTTAGTTATGAATTGTGAGAGATAATAAAATTAAACCACTTAAATGATATGATCACTAATAAATTTTTATAATAATAATATTTTTATGAGATAATTATTATAGAAACTTATTCAACATTCTACACTAGTTTCCTTCACAAAGAAACATTCCTTGTGATCTTTATAATGGTTGATCTATTAAAAAGATGCATCACATGATTGTTTATGTAGAGAATAAACCAAAATGGGTCTTCTTAATCTAGTTGTTCAGAGTTGACAATTTCTACATCTTCTCCAAGGATAATCTTCTTCAATGTATTCCTTTGGAATTACAAAAGTAAGATTGAACCATAATGGGATCCACTTCACTTTTCTATCATGTGTTGAAATCATCCACTTCAACTTCATCAAGGATGATCCTTTAATAATATTTTTTAGTATACCAACTTAGAAATCATTCAAATATAGTAACTTCTTTAAAAAATGTTTTACACTATTGATATCACATCTAATACCTCAGGTTCTTCCCTTGAGATCATGTTTCACCTTTAATTCCCCGCATTATAAGCATAAATATAGTATATAATGGTTAAGGGGGTAAGGTGGCTCTTTCTTTCTTATCAATTTGAATAAAACGGTTAGGATGATTTTCTTAACCAAGTTCCTCTATTTCCTCCACTATTAATTCTTTCACATCTAAACTTCAATTTTGATTTATCATGGAGCAACATAGATATTATCATTTCTTTAATTTATTTTTTTGTGACTTTTCTCTTATCAAGATCCTTTAAGTCACTTGTATCACCTGGTGTGACTTTTATATCCTTTAAGAAATATTATTATTCTAGAATTATTATATAGAAATATCTAATAATTTTTCCATCCATGTTACACCTCACACATAGAACTTATTCAATACAAGGGTTTAAATTTATTATCAACCACTCATGAAGTTTGAGATATTCATATGGAAACTTCACTTTTCCTTTCGCACTAGATTCGGGTTATGCTTTATTCATCCATTTTTTCCTTTTCTATATCTTATATCCAAATAAATAATATATTTTTGGGGTCATTGGTATCCTTTTTGGAGTCTACACATGGAATTTTTGAGTTTTCTTCTTCACATACAACTTTTTAGATGTGACGCTCCTCCTGGTCATCTTAAACTTTTTTTGAATCTTATTTTCCATTTTTTTTTTGTTCAAGGATCTCTCACTTGTCCCTCTTGATATCTTCTTGGGAGAATTATTGTTTTCAACATTATTTATATTTATTCCCAAGTTCGCTTCTTCTATCTTCACCAACTTCTATGGTATTATTTTCTTATCTAATTTTGATACAAGATTATATGTGTATGCACTATTTCTATGACCACTTTTATTTCAATTATCTAATATAAATTTAATCATATCAAATATATTTTATGTTTATTTATTCCTCATCATTAGTTAACATTTCTTATTTTATGACTTTATCCCCCTTTACATGGGATTTCTTGGTGCTTTAGAGATAAATATATCATACCATAAAACCTATGAACAATTTTTGAACTAGTTTCAACACCAAAATTGACACACAAACCTTGATCTTCTTGTATCTACTACATGATTTCCATAATTTCCCAAAAAAATGGGAATGTTATTGTTAGGTATTCTTCACTACTTGATAGGATATTATTGGGGAACTAGCTTCTATACTTTCTCTATCCACCATGTACATGGTGGTGCGATTCTTATCACTTTTCTTTATTCATCCTTATGCAGATTTCGCTTTAAAATTTTCATTGTTCATGAAAACAGATTTAGATAAATTATTACAAAAAGGTATATATTGTCACGAACAAACCTGGGTCAACCCTGAACCGATCACCTGAGTCGGTCCGTAACATGGCCTGAGAGGCGTTTCCGATCCTCCCGGGCTAGAAACAAGCACGAGGTCATCAATAGAGGACAATTGGGAATGATTTCGTCTAGTGAAAATAAATACAATAGCGAAAAAAATAGAATAACACAAATGACACTGAAAATAAAATGACCAACAAAGCACACTAACCTAGTCTCGACCAAAAACTCCTCATGACCTCAAGAGTCACTCTCCAAACCATAACCAACTCTCGCCCATGGTGAGAAAACTGGAGTCAAACCTGCAACAAAACTAAAAATAGGAAAACACTATAGGTGTGAGTATTAAAACTCAGTAGTCATGCCCAACAAACTATCCCCAAATCACTACCTTTAAATTAATAATTTAATAATTCTAAGTTTGAACTAAATTATATAAAATATGGGTTTCCACACACACACTTTCATTTCTAAAACAAGTAACAGTCCATTGCCCTTTTTAATTTAAAAAAAAGTTTAATGTTTAAAAGGAAGAGGTGCATTGCATTTTAAAACATTTTTGTGAACAATTTAGAAATCCGAATTTTTGTTGTTAGTCAAAAGTAAAACCACAAAAAAAAACACAACACACACTAAGGGCAAAGGAAAAAGTGGCACACAGGGGCCAGCAACCGAACTATACCTCTCAATAATCTGCCACATACAAATAAACACTAAAGAAAACATGTGTCAAACCTAGGAGCTCATGAAAAATCCAGAATATACTATACATGTGACTCATCCTGAAGGCATGCCTACTCTCAATACGTCATAATGCCCAAATGCTCAGTATCACCCTACCTAGCCTAACCGATGGGCCCAATCCCCTAGCAGAGTATAATCTATACTAAGGGCCACTAACCAGTGCGTAATCTAAACTAGTGCAGTAATCATTCTCAGAAGATTCAATTACTATTTCAGGTTCCCATGTCAACACGTATAATAAAAAGTAAAGGGGTGAGTTAACAAAGTCAATCAAGTATCAAAAACATCACACACAACTCATGTAGTCAACATACACCAAATATCACCCCTGAGTCACCCTAAATAGAGTTTTCGCAAAATAATTTATTTTATTAAAGTGCCAAACGGGTCTTCACCAATTTTAAAGAAAATATTCATTTCTCAATAGAACTAAAACACTTGTTTATGATTTAAAATAAATCATTTATCAATAAACCATAACTATATTTGAAATTCCGTGAATTATTTTTAAAGTCCAAACGGGTATTCTTTCACTATTGGGTGTCCGTTCATCAATAAAATATTTCAAGTGTCGTGCATAAAATAAACAGCTCTTTTTACACCAAATAATCATTTAAAAATTAATTATCTTATATTATTTTCCATTTATTAAAATTAATAAAATATCAAGCAATTAATAAATTCTAAATTTAAAGGCGAGTATAGTGGGGGACCTACCTCGACTCGTTGTCTAAGCACGATGACGCAACATGCCTCGAGCGGGCGTGCAAGCATACGCAAGCTGGAGATCACAGGACCATGGAAAAAATCTTGACAACACACTACAACCGAAAAGATAACTAAAAACACATAAACAACAATTTAAAATAAATCAAACAAAATACAAGTAAACCCTTACCTAATCCTTAGTGCAGGTGAAATGAAATGAGCGAAGAAGGCAAGAGCCAGCGTGGGGGTGCGCTCGATCAAAGGGATCGTGTGAAAGAGGAAACAACTAGAGAGGATTCCAATGAAAACCGCGGCCCAAATGGGAGGGTGTGCGATGGCTATACCATAGGCGCCTTGGCCGGAAGTGTTCAAATTACACTGGTGGGGCTGGTTGGATGGCGCGTGGTGGGTCGGAAGGCGTGCAACCAAAGGGTGTGTGGCCGGAAGGATGCCAAGTGGGTGCGCCACTGCCGAAAGGAGGTCTATGGCTAGAGCAGTGAAGGGGAATGTTGTCGGGGAGTTGTTCCGCTGCTAGCCAGACAAAGCAAGGATGGGGACATCATCTGGGGCAGTTGGACGGGAGAGGCTGATGCGGGTGAGAGAGGCAGGGGGCGAGGCTAGGGATATTAGTGCTGCAACGTTGTACGCAGCGAGTTAGGGGGAAGTGTCGAAGCGTGGAGGTGCTCAGGACAAGGCACAGAATTCAGAATAGAGAAACGAGCCGACGGATGGGTTTTGGAGATAGAGCAGCTAGAGGTGCAATACAGGTTTTTGTGATAGGATTAAGAGGAGGGTTCTCAGTCGTCCAGAGGATGTTGGTGCAGGGAAGGGGGTGCTGGGTTGGTGCGGCTCATCGGGTAGGCTAGTGACTAGGTGTAGCAGCAAGTGGGGGATGGCGTTAGGGGGTGTCGACAGTGCAAGGCTGGAGGCTGGCTAGTGTGGGATGTGGGAGGTCAGCGACTGGGCATGCGGATAGAAGATGCAGCGGCTAGGTGTGGCGGCGCAAGAGGCAGGTCGTGCGGGAGAGCCGGAAGCAGGCAGGGGGTGCTGGGACAAGGGGATCCAGAGGGGGGCATTGTGAGGTGTTGCAGATGAAGTAGGAGGAGGGATTGGGCAGGAGCGTCGTGCACTGAGCATAGGTGAGGAACAAGGATTGTGGTGGTGCAAGTATAGGGTAATATAGGGGCATCATTCGCGACGGGAATGAAGAGAAGGGAGCCGCACGAGGGTTAGGTTTAGGGGAAAAATAATAAAAAATCATTAAAAAATAAAAGAAAATAAATAAAACAAAACAAAACATTAATATATAATGAAAACAATACACATAAAAATTAATAATAAGAATAATAACAATAATAATAATAATAATAATTGCAACAGAAAAAATTATTATTAGTATTATTATCCGCCTCATTTTAATTTTACCTAATTTTTTCTTTACTTAGTCTTATTAATTTATTGTTGTAACCTCGCGGCCCGCGCACAAATCAAGCACTCATGTGCAGATCACATGGTAGCTTCTGTTCGATCCAGAAGTAATCACATGAGTTCCCGGGATGACCGCATGGCCTTTGCTAACCGTGCGGTGCCCGTGCACCGGTTGAAATAATAATAATAATAAATAATAATAATTTATCATTTCATTTTTAATAAAAAAATATAAAATTATTAACAACAATAAAATCTTTACCCATTTTAATTTTTTCCCGAAGGCAGGCGGACCGTGCAGATTCCTAGGCGGAGCCGCACAGGGTTTTCAAAATGCGCTCCGCCCGTGCGCCCACTGATGTCAACTCAAAAAGGCGCATTTTTTGACATAACTCAAAAAAATTTCATCCAAGACTCAACCTGGACCCCAAAAAAAATTTAATAGTCAAAGAAAATTATAAAATAAAAATAAAAGATAGGTCAGGGTGTGAAAATTCTCCCCACCATAACGGTTTCTTCCCTCAGAAAGCCACAACATGATCTAGACCCAATGATAAAACTTATCAAGTGTCACCCACCTACAAAATTTTAAGTGCCTCTATTTGATCAATCCAAACTGATACTGAAAACCCATGACACACCACTCATCCTTTAAAACAAAAACACCATAATCATCACCAAGAAGAACCCAAACCATCTATTTCAACCAAAGAATGAACTTAAACCATCTCTGGCACTTATTATTATAATCCTAGTCCAACAGAACCACTGGGTGTAATCCAATCCCAACGTTTACTCAAGAGGAATAACTTAAGATTAAATGTTTCTACACAAGACCACTTACCACCAAACAATACCTGAAAAGAAACTCTGATACTGACATGGGGAGGCCTGAATAGACTCCCCACCATAAGGGTTGGGCTAACACTAAATTATTCAGGTGTAACCTTGCGAGACCTTTTGTGGGTCTCCCCACCATAAGAACATGAGATTAACCTAACTTGAAAACTTTTCGCACAGACTAAAAAACCCCCCACCATGAGGGGAAGAGGCGAAGGTCTTGACTGATAGAGCATCAAAACTATCACCATCTCCATATCAACAACGTCGCACCCTTGAAAAAACACAAACCATGCCACACTAAGGATGAATATTAAACCAAGACCCTTTTTCACCATTGGGGTTCACCTGACTACGCGCCAACTTCACTCTGGGACCTATGGTTGGAGCACAGATGATTGAAGCATCTCCTGCCTCATAGTTAGGATTCAAAAATTCCCAAACATAACACACAAACTATAATTTCACCAAAAAAACTTCCATTAAAAACAAATTTTTCAAAGATGTTCAACTATAACCATTCTTACAACTGAAAGAAAAGAAACACCGCAAAATGCTACAGGAGACGATTACTACATCTAAGAAACACTAAAATGATAAAACCTCAAACTGACCCCCAAACATCGCTCTACTCCTGCTGATAGGTTGAGGTGACCTTCGACGAGCCAGGTTCGGCTTCAGCGCACTTCTTGGAAAAACCTCGGAAAAATCGCTACAAGTGACCTAGATGTCCATGTGTATAGTAGGGTCTTGGAGAACTTGGGCACATTGTCCTCTTTTGACCCTACCTACCACACTGGTAACTGATCACGACATTGCGCTATGAAGAAGATGACTTAAGGTCTGAAGGCCTCTTGATTCCTCTATTAGAGCCACCAGCATCATGTCGCTTCCCATTCTTCTTCACAACATCCTCTTCACTGCCTCCCAAGGCTGAGGGAGGATTCTCCACCTCATGTCCTCATGCTAACTCAGCTTCATCCAGAAAGGCTTGCCCCACAACATCTGAGAAGGTGGTTAGGTTAAGCTCTTCCACTTTCAATCGTAGTTCAGGTCAGAGTCCAGAATCAAATTGTCGAGCCTTACCAGGATTGTTTGCAACAAACCATCAGTCGTACGTGTCACGACCCACCCTCGGGGCCCGTGCCGTGACTACCCCAAGCCCGCCTTCCATAGGCCAGGGGCTGGCGACTAGCACCAAGGCGTAATTCCTAGTAAAAAGGGAAGGCATTTCTTTTGAAAAGTAAACAAACACCACAGAGTAAACAAGTGGAAAAGTAAACACTAAGTCAAAACAGAGTAAACTGAAAGTGCGGAGAAGTAAATGGGCCAGTATACAAACCCAAACTGAAAGTAAAGTACAACTCGAAAGGGAAAACAGCAACTGTAAAGTAAAAGCCGTTACACCGAGCTGTCCACTGGAAATCCCACCTGAAGGGTGGGTACAGATAGCTCCACTGCTCCTCGGGTCCCACCGTCCGCTCCGAGTACGTCCCGCCTAGTGGTCCACCTCTAGGTACCGTCCTACTCTGCAAGCCTCAACCACGATCAATGCTGTCCATCGTCTGCAACCAACACAACGTAGTGCGGGCATAGCCAGTGCAGGGGTGAGTATAAGCTACTCAGTAGGGACCCCGAGACCCCTGAAGGTCTCCCAAAATCCACAAAGGATAAACCACAAAGGTGAGATACAAACACGAAGTAACAACCGACACTGCTTAGGTGTATGCCCATACATATACCTAAGTCATCAATTTCAATACGCTCCAACCTCCGAGCCCAAGTACAACTCAGTCCACACAGGAAAGTATATGTATTCCACATAGGAAAGCAAAACGAAATCCACACAGGATAGCACAACACAATCCACACAGGAAAGCAACAGGATTCAGCTCACACAGGTATACTTCTTCGAAGGACGATAAAGATGATCTCTGATTCATCTAATTCGTCGGACCCACGAAGGATCGATAGGTAACTAACCCCCGCAAAGACCCACACAGGATCGGGCCCACACAGGACCTGTAGGCACTGGTTCACACAGGACCGCTGAGCGCAATGACCCACATAGGATCGGACCCACACAGGATCGGGCCCACATGGGACCTGTAGCACTGATCCACATAGGATCGCTGAGTGCTGTAGTCGTCGTCAAATCCACCAAGGATCTCTGTACTATCGTCGTCGCAGTCACAGTAGTAGTAGCAGTAGCAGTAGCAGTCACAGTCGCAGCCAGCACTAGGGTTCCCGCACACAGAAAGCTCGTTCGGGAGGGTCCGCTCCACGAGCCGAGAGGCTGATACATCAACTGTCACATAGACCAGAGTTGATGTATCCAAGAGTTCCGTATCGTCAACAGGAACTCAACGCAACAGACGGCGCGTCGATTGGACACCCGGTCTGAGAGTTATTAGCTTTTTCGTCCCAGGGGCCCGGTTGGTTTTTAAGGCAAAACCAACCCGACCGTACTCCACCTGCATCCAAACCTCGGTCGGAGTATGCCAAAAGATCCCTCTCACTAAGAGGAAATCAACAAAACTAACGGCACGTCAATCGGACGTCCGTAGCTCAAGATATGAGTGTTTCCGCTCTGAGGGCCCGGTTGGTTTCGTGTACGAACCAACCCGGACGAACTCAAAGTATTCCGAATCTTTGAGTGCGATATACCTAATCGACCTTCTCGATCCAAGTATCGCATCGCCGCTGACGGTTCGTCAATCGGAGGTCCTTATCTCAAGTTATGGGCAAAAGACTGAAGTCGATTCGAAAATGGGGGGTCCGGGTCTGGGCCGACCCGGCCCGACCGGCGGCGCAGTCCGGCACGGCGGCGCGGCCGGGGCGCCACTCGGGTGACACGCACGGGGGGCAAGGCCCCCGCCCTCCTCTGCTGGCGGCGCGGCTGAAAGCCGTGCCTTGGATCAAACGGCCCCACCACGTGGGGGCCTTCTTTTGAGAAAAACGGGGGGCCGCCTGCCACCCCTTTGTGAAACCCCCCCCCCCCCATTATGGGGGGCCAATTTAACCGCCCGGGGGAATTTAATTCCCCCGGTTTTGCACCGTCCCGGCCGGCCCGACCTGGCCGGCCGGCTTCTTCTCAACAGGACCGGCATGGGCCGGTCCTCTTCCATTTTCCGGCACCGGTGGCCCGGCTGGCCGCCGGTCATCACGCCCTGCCACGGCCCGGAACCGGCTGCGGCCTTTGTCGTCTGGCACGGTGCAACGGCACCGTGCCCTTCCACCACGGCCCCGCTCTGGTCGCGGTGCCTTCGGTTTCCTTCGACGCGGCGCGACGGCGTCGCGTTCATGATGAATCGTTTTACGGCGCGGCACGACGGCGCTGCGCAATAATTGTCGAATGATTCCCGCGTGGTGCGACGGCACCACGCCATCTCGTTTCATCCGCAAGGAAAATAATAATCAAGAACAAAGGAGGGGGGATTCGGTCATGTTTGTGCGGTTCGGCCCCCCTCTCGTTAGATGATAACACTTAAACATTTATCCTCAAGATTGTCAAGCTAGAACCAAGAACGAGAATAAATAAATAATCAACAACAAACCCCTACCTCGGTTTCAAGAACGATGTTCGTCAACGACCCGCGAAAGACGAGCGTCGTGGTGGTCGGTGTCGCGGGAAAAAGGACGTCGATGTCGTGAAGCGAGGGTTCGAAGCTCTTTGACGACGATTTCTTCGCGGGAAACCGTCGCGGAAGAGATGACGCAGAAGAAGTACGTCGTCGGTGTCACGGGTATGGCGTCGCGGAAGACAGTTCCCGAGAACGTGGCGTTCTTCATCGATGTTCGAAATTTCTTAGCGTTCTTCGTCAAAGTTTGAAGAAGAAAAAGAATAAGGCTCCAAATTCTCTCAAGATTTTCTAGAGAATTCTAACCCAAATAAAATAAGCTAAGGTCTTATTTTATTTACACAACCAAACCATTTTGAAATTCAAAGGTTTGAAATTAAACAACTCAACCCATTTAATAACCCAAGTTGTCAAGTTAATTAAAGAGGGGTTATTGGGAGTTTAAAAAGATAAGGTGAAGAGTTATGCTTCGTGTGGGCCCCACCACACTTAATCCTCCCAAGGGAGGTTAAGTGGATGTGGGTCCCACCTCTAACTCCCTTTGGGAGAAGTTAACCAACAAGTTAAAATAAAAATTTGTATTCCACAATTTTTATTTAACTTATTCTAAATTCCCAAAAACTAACTCTCAACCCGCAATAAATGCAACCTCGGAAAAGGTCTCCTTAAGCGAAAATCGGCACTGCGAGTTCATCGGTGCCCTCGTAATTTGATTCCGGGCACCGGTTCAAAAGTTAGAAATTCCCGCTCGTTCGTTCACTGAACGTACCCGAGCCAAACTTCAGAAATTGATTCCGGGCACTCCGGGCCTCGAAATCAGGTGCCGTCAGAAACCGCATTCTTGTAAAATTCCAAAGAAAATTAAGAAAAAATTTCCCTTGAATTTTACGGGTCTTTACATTACTCCCACCTCAGGGCTTTACGTCCCCGTAAAGATACATCAAAACTAGGGAAACAAATGAGGGTACTGAGCACGCATCTGCGCCTCCCACTCCCATGTGCTCTCCTGGAGGTTCCCGTGCTGCCATCTGATGTGCAAAAGAGGAATCGATCGCCCATGTAGGACCCGCTCCTGTCGATCCTCTATCTCCACCAGGACCTCCGTAAAAGTCTCCCCATCGTCAACGTCAAGCTCCCCATGGTCAATCATGTGCGTCGGGTCGTGCACGTATCTCCTCAGCTGAGATAAGTGGAAGACGTTGTGCACCCGGTGCAACTGAGGTGGTAGAGCCAGGCGATAAGCCACCTTGCCAATCCTACTGAGGACCTGGAAGGGTCCGACGAAGCGTGGAGATAACTTACCTCCTCGGCCAAATCTCCGAATACCACATCGAGGTGAGACCCGCAAGAAGACGTGGTCGCCATCCTCGAACTCTAGTGGCCTCTGCCTCCTGTCAGCGTATGACTTCTGCCAGCTCTGATCTGTCCTCATCTGCTCCTGGATGACCTGGACCTTCTCTGTCGTGGCCTAGACCATCTCCAGTCCCACAAGTGCTGACTCCCCAGGGTCTGTCCAGCACAAAGGAGATCTACAAGGTCGGTCGTACAATGCCTCGTACGGTGCCATCCCGATGGTGGAGTGGTAGCTGTTGTTGTACGCAAACTCCTCCAAGGGTAGGTGGTCCTCCTAGCTACGACCAAAGTCGAGGACACATGCGCGGAGCATGTCCTCGAGAGTCTGGATGGTCCTGTCCGTCTGACCATCCGTCTGAGGTTGAAAGGCTGTGCTCAGACGTAGCTGAGTCCCGAACGCCTCCTGTAACCCCTTCCAAAGCCGGGAAGTAAAGCGAGCATCTCGATAGGAGACGATAGATGACGGCACGCCGTGGAGCCGCACAATCTCCTGAACGTAGAGACGTCCCAAGATCTCTACTGAGCCCTGCTCTCTGATGGGTAAGAAGTGTGCCGACTTGGTGAGTCGGTCAAAAATCACCCAGATGGAGTCGTGACCTCTGGAAGTGCGTAGAAGTCCAGTCACGAAGTCCATAGATATCCCGTCCCACTTCCACTCCGGGACCTCCAAGGGCTGTACCAAGCCTGCTGGTACCTGATGCTCTGCCTTCACCTGCTGGCAGGTGAGGCATCGAGAAATGAACTCTGCTACAGCCTTCTTTATGCTCGGCCACCAGTGCTGTCGTCTGAGATCCCGGTACATCTTTGCCACTCCAGGATGTACTACCAAAGGAGAAGTGTGAAACTCTCTCAGCACCTCCTCTCACAAAGTGACTGGTACCATGGTACGTCCTCTGAAAAGGAATTTGTGCTCTTCTCCAAGGGAGAAACCATCAGGTGCCTGTCCCGAGGATATCTGTGCACGCCGTGTCTCACAGTCAGCGTCCTCACACTGTGCCTCTCTGACCCGCTGTAGTAGTGGAGGGGTGACTGTGAGAGACTGGAGGAAGGCTGCTCCATCTCTATCCACGAAGGATATCTGCAAAGAGGCTAGCTTCTCCGTCACCTCCTCAAGTATCTGAATGCCCGTCCTCCTGCTGAGGGCATCGGATACTACGTTCCCCTTCCCAGGAGTATAGATTATCTCAAAGTCATAGTCCTAGAGGAACTCGAGCCATCGCCGCTGTCTCAGGTTCAGGTCCTTCTGCGAGAAGATATACCTGAGACTCTGATGATCAGAAAAGACTTTAAAGCACTCGCCCATCAGGTAATGTCGCCATGTCTTCAGAGCGAAGACCACTGCTGCTAACTCCAGGTCATGGGTAGCGTAGTTCTGCTCATGCGGCCTCAACTGACGTGATCCATAGGCGATCACTACCCGCTCCTGCATCAGAACACATCTGAGTCCGGTCCCTGATGCATCGCAGTAGACTACGTACCATACTCCTTCCTCAGGCAACCTCAAGATAGTTGCGCTGGTCAATCTCTGTCTCAGCTCCTGGAAGCTCTGCTGACATCTGTCTGACCACATGAAGGGTTTCCCCTTCCTCCTTAACGTACGGCAAAGCTGCAAAGATTTCTCCTTTGATGAAAAGTGAAATCTGGTCTCATCCCCTGGATGAACCACGTTCCTTTCCTAATACAGTCAATCTCGTCATGATTAGTTAATTCATGGCATGGATGATGTCGTAAGGCCTCGACGCTGCTACCAAGAGATCCAACCATTACTCTCGCCTCCAAGGGTTGAGTCACACTGTCAGCATCAGTGTGTGGTCACTGGGTTTCCTCCAGTAAGAATCTCGCAAGTGAGGGTCAAGTCAACAGTTTTTAACCGGCACCTCTTAGTAAAAACAAACAAAAGACAAGAAAACAAAAGTCACCAAGGCAAGTATCTTTTATTACTTCAACTTAAAGAACAAGGAAACAAGGCAACACAAACTACGAAGCTAGAGGCATTATGGGAAAAGGCCTCTATTCCTGGAGCTAGTCCCGCACTAGTCCACCTGCTTCCGGAGCTCCATGATCCTAAGCTTCAGCTGCCTGAAGCTGTGCTCTCCCCTGAGGTCGGGGTGGACCTCCTGGTGGTGGTGGTGGTAGAGCCTCAAAGCGTCGCCCACCACCTGCTGCTCGGCCAGCTCCTCTGCCTCGTCCGCCTCCTCCCTGCGGACCGCCACGGTCAAACCTCTGCCTCTGCCTAGGTGGTTCCTCAACCATATGCTGCTCCTCTGCATGGCGGGTCGGGCAGTCACGAGCCATGTGGCCCTGCCCGCCGCACGAGTAGCACTGTCTGCCTCTCGAAAGACTGGCTCCGCGCTGTGTGCCCCGCACTGCTGAGCCAGTGTCCTGAGGTCATCTTCCTGAAGGTCTGGTCTGTCTGGACCCCTGAGTCATCCTTCGACTACCTGCTGCAGATGACTCTGCCACGTGCCGCCCTGCGGTGGGTCGCGGCGCTGGTGTTGACTCAGCAAGGAAGCTCTCGATCAAAAGGGCCCACTCCAGTACTCCTGTCTGAGTCGGTATGCTGAGGGAGATCAGCGATGCCCTGATCTCGTGTCTCAAACCCTGCTCAAAGGTTTGGGCCTGGAAGAATGGGTCTTGTACCATGTCGGTCGAGTAGCGCGAGAGATCAGTAATTCTCGCCGAGTACTGAGCGACCGTCATGCTGCCCTGCCGCAGCTGAAGAAGCTCCTGGATACGCACCACACGAAGGGTGGCTGGGACGAACTCCGAGCAGAAGAGGCTCTCAAAGTCCATCCAAAGAAGAGATGCCTCATCGTGCACCTAGAGCATCAAGCTCCACCATCGGCCCATTGCTGCGTGCAGTAGGCTCGCAGCGAGGATCACCATGAGGTCTGCAGGTGTCCTCACTAGCCTAAAAACTCGTACCACTGCCTCCAGCCAGTCCTCTGCTGCCTGGGGGTTCGTCTCCCCATGGAACCTAGGCGGTCGCTGGCGCTGGAACTCATGCAGAGCTCCAAGGCGACGTGCATCATCAGTAGCTGGTGCTGGAAGCATCGGTGGATCGACGGGTAGAGCTACCGCCGGTGCCACTACTGACAAAGGGCCCTGCACCGAGGCCTCGTCGCTCGGTGGGCTGTCGTCATGCTCGACTCTCGGAACCCTAGCTGGCTGCCGTCGTGGGGGCATCCTGAAAAGGAAACAGGTGCACCACGGTCAGAACAGTATACCAGGTGAGCTGATATATAAAGTAATCACAAAGAAAACTTTGAAACACACACGCAATCAATGTTTTCGTGCATTAAGTCGGAAGTCAGAAGTCAGGGTCCTGGTGTATGGATACGTCGGCCGCCGCACCAACACTGGACTCCCTGGACTGATAACCACACTCAATACGCTTAACATTAATGCTTCACATAGAAAAGATCAGAGTTCGCGATAGAACCGAACTCC
This sequence comes from Viscum album, assembly GCA_963277665.1. Lineage (NCBI taxonomy): Eukaryota > Viridiplantae > Streptophyta > Magnoliopsida > Santalales > Viscaceae > Viscum > Viscum album. The sequence continues at coordinate 1,931,493,763 of OY728155.1, forward strand.
TTTGATACCAATTTGTCACGACCCGCCCTCGGGGCCTGTGTCGTGACTACCCCAAGCCCACCTTCCATAGGCCAGGGGCTGGCGACTAGCACCAAGTCGTAATTCCTAGTAAAAAGGGAAGGCATTTCTTTTGAAAAGTAAACAAACATCACGGAGTAAGCAAGCGGAAAAGTAAACACTAAGTCAAAACAGAGTACAACTGAAAGTGAGGAAAAGTAAATGGGCCAGTATACAAACCCAAACTGAAAGTAAAGTACAACTCGAAAGGGAAAACAGCAACTGTAAAGTAAAAGCCACTACACCGAGCTGTCCATTGGAAATCCCACCTGAAGGGTGGGTACTGATAGCTCCACTGCTCCTCGGGTCCCACCATCTGCTCCGAGTACGTCCCGCCCAGTGGTCCACCTCCAGGTACCGTCCTGCTCTGCAAGCCTCAACCATGATCAACGCTGTCCGTCGTCTGCAACCAACACAATGTAGTGCGGGAATAGCCAGTGCAGGGGTGAGTATAAGCTACTCAGTAGGGACCCCGAGACCCCTGAAGGTCTCCCAAAATCCACAAAGGATAAACCACAAAGGTGAGATACAAACACGAAGTAACAACCGACACTGCTTAGGTATATGCCCATACATATACCTAAGTCATCAATTTCAATACGCTCCAACCTCCGAGCCCAAGTACAACTCAATCCACACAGGAAAGTATACGTATTCCACATAGGAAAGCAAAACGAAATCCACATAGGATAGCACAACACAATCCACACAGGAAAGCAACAGGATTCAGCTCACACAGGTATACTTCTCTGAAGGACGATAAAGATGATCTCTGATTCATCTAATTTGTCGGACCCACGAAGGATCGATAGGTAACTAACCCCCGCAAAGACCCACACAGGACCTGTAGGCGCTGGTTCACACAGGACCGCTGAGCGCAATGACCCACACAGGATCGGACCCACACAGGATCGGGCCCACATAGGACCTGTAGCACTGATCCACATAGGATTGCTGAGTGTTGTAGTCGTCGTCGAATCCACCAAGGATCTCTGTACTGTCGTCGTCGCAGTCACAGTAGTAGTAGCAGTAGCAGTAGCAGTCACAGTCACAGCCAGCACTAGGGTTCCCGCACACAGCAAGCTTGTTCGGGAGGGTCCGCTCCACAAGCCGAGAGGCTGATACATCAACTATCAGATAGCCCAGAGTTGATGTATCCAAGAGTTCTGTATCGTCAATAGGAACTCAACGCAACAGACGGCGCGTCGATCGGACACCCGGTCTGAGAGTTATTGTCTTTTTCGTCCCAGGGGCCCGGTTGGTTTTTAAGGTAAAACCAACCCGACCGTACTCCACTTGCATCCAAACCTCGGGCGGAGTATGTCAAAAGATCCTTCTCACTAAGAGGAACTCAACAAAACTGACGGCACGTCAATCGGACGTCCGTAGCTCAAGATATGAGTGTTTCCGCTCCGAGGGCCCGGTTGGTTTCGTGTACGAACCAACCCGGCCGAACTCAAAGTATTCCGAAACTTTGAGTGCAATATACCGAATCGACCGTCTCGATCCAAGGATCGCATCTCCACTGACGGTTCGTCAATAGGAGGTCCTTATCTCAAGTTATGGGCAAAATACTGAAGTCGATTCGAAAACGGGGGGTCCGGGTCCAGGCCGACCCGGCCCGACCGGCGGCGCGGTCCGGCGCGGCGGCGCGGCCGGGGTGCCGCTCGGGTGCCACGCGCGGGGGTCAAGGCCCCCTCCCTCCTCTGCTGGTGGCATGGCTGAAAGTCGCGCCTTGGATCAAACGCCCCCCCCCCCCCCACGTGGGGGCCTGCTTTTGAGAAAAACGGGGGGCCGCCTGCCCCCCCCCCCCCCCTTTGTGAAACCCCCCCCCCCCCCCCATTATGGGGGGCCAATTTAACCGCCTGGGGGAATTTAATTCCCCCAGTTTTGCACCATCCCGACCGGCCCGACCTGGCCGGCCGGCTTCTTCTCAACAGGACCGGCATGGGCCGGTCCTCTTCCATTTTCCGGCACCGGTGGCCCGGCTGGCCGCCGGTCATCACGTCCCGCCGCGGCCCGGAACCGGCCGCGGCCTTCGTCGTCTGGCACGGTGCGACGGCGCTGTGCCCTTCCGCCGCGGCCCCGCTCCGGTCGCGGCGCCTTCGGTTTCCTTCGACGCGGCGCGACGGCGTCGCGTTCATGATGAATCATTCCACGGCGCGGCGCGACGGCGCCGCGCAATAATTGTCGAATGATTCCCGCGTGGTGCGACGCCACCACGCCATCTCGTTTCATCCGCAAGGAAAATAATAATCAAGAACAAAGGAGGGGGGATTCGGCCGTGTTTGTGCGGTTCGGCCCCCCTCTCGTTAGATGATAACACTTAAACATTTATCCTCAAGATTTTCAAGCTAGAACAAAGAACGAGAATAAATAAATAATCAACAACAAACCCCTACCTCGGTTTCAAGAACGATGTTCGTCAACGACCCGAGGAAGACAAGCATCGCGGTGGTCGGTGTCGCGGGAAAAAGGACGTCGATGTCGTGAAGCGAGGGTTCGAATCTCTTTGACGATGATTTCGTCGTGGGAAACCATCGCGGAAGAGATGACGCGGAAGAAGTATGTCTTCGGTGTCACGGATATGGCGTCGCGGAAGACGGTTCCCGAGAACGTGGCGTTCTTCGTCGATGTCCGAAAGTTCTTAGCGTTCTTCGTCAAAGTTTGAAGAAGAAGAAGAAGAAGAAGGATCCAAATTCTCTCAAGATTGTCTAGAGAATTATAACCCAAATAAAATAAGCTAAGGTCTTATTTTATTTACACAACCAAACCATTTTGAAATTCAAAGGTTTGAAATTAAACAACTCAACCCATTTAATAACCCAAGTTTTCAAGTTAATTAAAGAGGGGTTATTGGGAGTTTAAAAAGAGAAGGTAAAGAGTTATGCTTCGTGTGGGCCCCACCACACTTAATCCTCCCAAGGGAGGTTAAGTGGATGTGGGTCCCACCTCTAACTCCCTTTGGGAGAAGTTAACCAACAAGTTAAAATAAAAATTTGTATTCCACAATTTTTATTTAACTTATTCTAAATTCCCAAAAACTAACTCTCAACCCGCAATAAACGCAACCTCGGAAAAGGTCTCCTTAAGCGAAAATCGGCGCTGCGAGTTCATCGGTTCCCTCGGAATTTGATTCCGGGCACCGGTTCAAAAGTTAGAAATTCTCGCTCGTTCGTTCACTGAACATACCCAAGCCAAACTTCGGAAATTGATTCCGGGCACTCCGGGCCTCGGAATCAGGTGCCGTCAGAAACCGCATTCTTGTAAAATTCCAAAGAAAATTAAGAAAAAATTTCCCTTGAATTTTACGGGTCTTTACAGTATGGAACTAGGTCTGAGAAACGTCGATATAACTCCAGTACTAATTCAGTACCCTGCTCAAGAAAACATAACTTCATCCTCTTCCTCAGCTTCGTCAACTCAGAGAGGTATTGTTGGATAAAAAAAGACTTGAAGTATTCCCAAGTGAGATATTCTCAAGGCTTGCTACGAGACATGAACTTCCACCATTTCCAGGTTAGACCTTAAAGCATAAAGGTATCCAACTTCACATTCAATAACCCAGGCAGCCCAATCAAATTGAAGTTCCTCTCAATCTTATGCAACCACTCCTCTGCCTCAAGTGGATCTTCTTGACCATAAAACAGGGGAGGGTTCAATTTCAGAAACTCATGGACGTAATTTATGGGTTGATCAACTTGAGTATTTTCTAAGGATTCACCACCTAAAGCTGCACCTTGGGCATCCATAAAATTGTCATGGGGGCAAACACTATGAAATAAGAAAACAAGATGGGTCAAACATGGTCATTACCATTTTAAGTTCAACTTTTCACAATGATTTTTAGAATGAAGGATAACCCAAACGATTCACTATATGGAAACTAATTTTAATGGGTGGATAAACCATATGGTTGGCGGCCATACACCAGTCACACCACCATCACTAAGAGCATTCTAGGGTAAAGTCCCCAGCTCCACATGGCTTGCTAGACCATGTGATCTCATAGAGGTGACTTGCCCGACTCTCATTTTATTTCCCAATACCAAACAAACCATAAGAATAAAAATACATCGACAACCCAAACATCCCATGGTAACCTGAGGTTCAGAATGAGCAAGGGTTCATAACTTCTTTCTCATATGTATGCCTCGAGTCCTGAAAATCCTACTCCTTCTACCATGAAAAGCCCAAATAACAATGGGAACTCTGAAAAACAAGGTCCGCTCAGGAGCCGTCCTCCTTTGATACCATTTTGTCACAAACCAACCTAGGTCGACCCTGAACCGATCACCCGAGCTGGTCAGCAACATGGGCTTAGAGGCGTTCCCGATCCTCCCGGGCTGGCGACAAGTGCCATGGAATCAATAGAGGATAATTTGGAAAGATTTCGCCCAGTGAAAATAAATACAGCAGTGGAAAAAATAGAATAACACAAAGTGAATAAATGACATTAAAAAGAAAGAACGACCAACAAAGCACACTAACCTGGTCTTGACCAAAAACTCCTCGTGACCACAAGATTCACTCTCCAAACCACAACCAACTCTCACCCACGGTGAGAAAACTAGATTCAAACCTGCAAAAAAACTAAAAATAGGAAAACACTACAGGTGTGAGTATTAAAACTCAATAGGCATGCCCAACAAACTATCCCCAAATCAATACCTTTAAATAAATAATTTACTAATTCCAGGTTTGAACTAAAGTATATAAAATATCGGTTTCCACACACACACTTTCATTTATAAAACAAGTAACAGTTCATTTCCATTTTTAATTTAAAAACAAGTTTAATGTTTTAAAGGAAGAGGTGCATTGCATTTTAAAACATTTTTATGAACAATTTAGAAATCCAAATTTTTGTTGTTAGTCAAAAGGAAAACCATACACAACACACAATACACACTATGGGGAATGGAAAAAGTGACACACAGGGGCTAGCAACGAAACTAGACCTCTCAATCGTCCGCCACATACAAATAAACACTAAAGAAAACATGGGTCGAACCTAAGAGATCGTGAACAATCCAGTGCGTACTATACATTTGACTCATCCTAAATTCATGCCTACTCTCGATGAAGTCATAACACCCAAATGCTTAGTATATCTCTACCTGGCCAAACGGAGGTGCCCAATCCCCTAGCATAGTATAATCCGTACTAAGGGCCACTAGCTAGTGCGTAATCTAAACTAGTGAAGAAATCGTTCTCATAAGATTAACTTACTATGCTAGGTTCATATGTCAACATGTATAATAAAAAGGAAAGGGGTGAGTCAACAAAGTCAATCAAGTATCAAAAACATCATACACAACTCATGCAGTCAACTTACACCAAAGATCACCCCTGAGTCACCCCAAAGAGAGTTTTCCAAAATAATTTATATTATTAAAGTTCCAAACAGGCCTTCACGAATTTTAAATAAAATCCTCATTTCTCAAGAGAACAAAAACACTTATGCATGCTTTAAAATAAATCATTTATCAATAAACAATAACTACATTTGAAATTCTGTGAATTATGTTTAAAGTCCAAATTGGCATTCTTTCACTACTAGGTGTTCGTTCATCAATAAAATATTTCAAGTGTCATGTATAAAATAAACAGTTCTTTTTACACCAAATAATCATTTAAAAAGTAATTATCTTATATTATTTCACATTTATTAAAATCAATAAAATATCAAGCAATTAATAAATTCTGAATTTAAAGGCGAGTGCAGTGGGGAACCTACCTTGACTCGTAGTCTAAGCACGATGATGTGACACACCTCAAGAAGGCGTACAAGCATACACAAGCTGACGATCGCAGGACCGTGGAAAAAATCTTGCCAACGCGCTGCAACCGAAAAGATAACTAAAAACACATAAAAAAAAATTAAAATAAATCAAACAAAAGACAAGTCAACCCTCACCTAATACTCAGTGCAGAAGAAATGAAACGAGTGAAGGAGGCAAGAGCCAGCGCGGGGGTGCGCTCGATCAAAGGGATTGTGCGAAAGAGGAAACGACTGGCGATGATGCTAGTGAAGAGTGCCGCCCAACTGGGAGGGTGCGCGATGTCCAGATCAGAGGCGTTTTGGCTGGAATCATGCATGTTTCACTGGAAGGGCTGGTTGGACAGCGCGTGGCAGGTCGGAATGTGTGCAACCAAAGGGTGTGTGGCTGGAAGGATTCCAGGTGGGTGTGCGGCTGCCGAAAGGAGGTCCGTGGCCAGAGCAGTGAAGGGTAAAGTCGTCGGGGCATTGTGCCGCTGCTGGCTAGACAAAGCAAGGATGGGGACTGCGTCTGGGGCGTTTGGATGGGTGAGGCCGATGCGGGTGAGAGAGGCAGGGGTGAGGCTAGGGATCTTGGTGTTACATCACTGTATGCAGCGAGTTAGGGGGGAGCACCGGAGTACGGAGGTGCTGAGGCCGAGGCATGGGCATGGGAGGAATAATAGAGAAACGAGCAGACGGCTGGGTGTTGGAGACATAGCGGCTGGAGGCACACTGCAGGTTGTTGTGACAGGAGTCGGAGGAGGGTTCTTGATTGGCCGGAGGGTGATGGTACAGGGAAGGGGTGTCAGGTTGGTGTGGCTCAGTAGGGAGGCCAGCGACTAGGTGCAGCAACAAGGGGGGATGGTGTTAGTGGGTGTCGACGGTGCAAGGCAGGAGGCCAGATGGTGTGGGACATGGGAGGTCGGCAGCTGGGCGTGCGGACAAAAGATGCAGCAGCTGGGTGTGGCGGCGCAAGAGGCAGGTCGTGCGGGAGATCCAGAAGCAGGCAGGGGGGCGCTGGGACAAGGGAATATAGAGGGAGGCATTGTGCGATGTTGTGGATGAATCAGGAGGAGGGCCTAGGCAGGAGTGTCACACGCTGAGGTGAGCTGAGGAACGAGGGGTCTGGCGGTGCAAGAATCAGGTAACAGGGGGCGGCGTTTGCGATGGGAATGAAGAAAGGGGAGATGCGCAAGGGTTAGGGTTAGGGGGGAAATTAAAAAAAATCAGTATAAAATCAAATAAATAAAAAATTAATCTATAATGAAAACAATACACATAAAAACTAATAATAATAATAATAATAACAATAATAATAATAATAATAACAATTGCAATAGAAAATTTTAGTATTAGTATTATTATCTACCTCATTTTAATTTTACCTCATTTTTTTACTTAGTCTTATTAATTTATTACCGCAACCTTGTGGCCCGCGCACAACTCAAGCACTCATGTGCAGATCGCATGGTAGCTTTTGTTCGATCCAGAAGTAATCGCACGAGTGCACGGGCTGACCGCATGGCCTTCCCTAACCGTGCGGTACCCGCGCACCAACCGAAATAATAATAATAATAACAATAATAATTTATCATTTCATTTTTAATAAAAATTATAAAATTATTAACAACAATAAAATCATTACCCATTTTAATTTTTTTTTCCGAAGGCAGGCGAACCGTGCAGATGCCTGGGCAGAGCCGCGTAGGGTTTTCAAAATGCACTCCACCCATGCGCCTAATGACTTCAACTTAGAAAGGTGCGTTTTTTGACATAACTCAAATGTTTTTCATTCGGGACTCAACCCAGACCCCAAAAAAATTAAAAGTAAAAGAAAATTATAAAATAAAAATAAAATATAGGTCGGGGTGTGATATATATGGTACCGATTTCTTCATATCTACTTGAGAATGATCATAAAATTATGAAATGATATTATTGTCACATAAAATAGGTATTTTAACACATGAATCCTCTTTAGAAAAATATATGACAAGATCTCATTCTTCCTCTGTTCCTTATGAGGATGTAGCCTAATAAATTTCAAGACTTTCTAACTTTATCTTAAGATCAAAACATCTCATGTTGATAATGTATTTTCATTATCAGTAGCCTTTAATTTTTATTCACCTTACTTCTTGATTATTTCAACTTTTTTTAAGACTATAATGACTTACAAATAAATTTAACATAAAACGCAATTCACACAACACTGAGTCTCTACGAAACTTAAAAAAGATAGTTATAACTTAGCCATTAAACAGAATTTTTTTACTTCTATGTTTTGAATTTTGAAAAATGTATATACATGGTTACGATCAATAAGATTTTTATAGTCTAATAGGATCAACTTAATTTTTTTAGTGAATAGTAACTTGACCCTTTGGAATAGTCATGTACCCTTATGAATAGTAATATGTCCCTTATGAATAGTAAATCATCCAAATGAATAGTAACATCATCTATGAGAGTATAAATAAAATTTAGGCACCATATAAATGAAATTATGATATAATTATATCATATTATAGTTAATTGAATATCTTAGAAAATAATAATTAAGTGTTGGTATTTCTGTGAGTAATAAATATTTAATTACAATTTTATAATTAATAAATTTATTTAAAATAAACTTAATTTTCATAAAATGTATTCAAAAATAAATATTTTATTGTCCTGTGATTTTAGGATAATATAATAATCCATTTTTTAATTTTTTTAGGGTGTTATAAAATTAGTTTTAACTTTAAAAACTATATTTTTCAAGTAAATGATGATTTTAATTAAAAATTAAAATTTTCATATTAAGAAAATTGTTTTCATAAAATTGAGTTCATTTTTGAATTCTACATGTCAAAATTTTGTTAGGGTGAATTTTTGGTATTTTTTTGAAATACTTGAATATTTAGTGAATAGTAAAATGTAGTAATTTGCAATATAAATACATTATAAACTAAATACACTATTACTTGAGTAATGGATGATGTAATCACCCTTGTCTTGAAATCACATGAACTTATTACTTTATTTAGTTATAATAATCAATAAAATTTCTTTTCTTGAGTAAAATAATGAGAAATTACTCCTCTCCTCCGCTATAAAAACCACCCCTCACCTCCTCTTCTCCTCACACCTTAAAAGATTTTATCCTTGTAAAATTTATGCCCAATACTCTTCCCAAGATCCAACCCCACATCCCAAATTTCTTGGTCTCCTAAAAAGACCAAAATGAACCCCCTTAAGGAGTAGTCAAGAGGTAAAATCCTCTTCCTTTTCCTTTTATTTTCTTTTCAAGTTCTTTATTTTATTATTTTATCCTCGACTCCTCTATAAAAATGATAATGATAACTCTATTATAATTTATATAAAATAATTATATCATGTTAATGGAATAACCATCATCAACCTTCTTACTCTCTCTCTTCTATTTTAAAAATGAAATCATCATCTGGGAGGTGTCAATTTACAACCTTCGTGGAGGAAGAACTTTTGTTCTTCAAATTCTTCTTCAAGGATGGTCATTATACCATTTTTATGGTTAAAGCAGAACATAATATATTTATTATAACCTACTTAATTTTTTTAACCAGTACATATACATAATACTAATTCATATGACAAAATTAGTTCATGGTGATTGAAATACCGCTGTAATAATCTAAACGATTATCACTAAATGTATTATCTAATGATTCATACTTATACCATATAAAAATATGATATATATAACCATTTAAACTTTTTTATTATCATTAATAACATTTAATTCCAATTAGGGATAATTATACCCATTTTACATTAACTCCATTACTTATAAACAAGTGAACTGATCATGAAAACCAAGAAAATGAATGCTCTCGAATGATGAAATTAAACTCTATAACTCTTCAATAAGGCCATAAATTAACTTAATAAAATTATAATGAATAAAATACTTACATAAAATGTTCTTAACTAATTAATGGATTTAATTTGATTATTCGGGATGTTAAGGTAGAGTGGAAAACTCATTCAGACATAAGGTAACGGTTTACTTCCTAAACCTCCATTTTCATTCAGGTTATGCTTTATTCCACTATAAAACAAATTAATTCTTAATTTATTTTATATAATTCTTATAAATTATATTTATATGTTCCAAAATCATTTATTCTTATCATTTCATCTTTATTTTGTGGAAAATACATGTTTTAAAAGGGTCCCCTTCTCAATTCTTCGCGATAAGCAAGCCTGATTAAAGGGAACTTCCCGATTTCTTACCTATTTTCAAGTACACTCTATAATATTTTTTAATACAGCATTATTTTTATAAAACCACTCATTTTATAGTGGATAAACTTTCTTGGTTCATTTCTAGTTTTATGAAAATACTTTTCCAAAATAACTCTTCTTTTTAAAGTAAAAGAGTATTACTCTCAAGAATTATTCGATGATTTTATTAGATCATTTTCATCGATTTCAACACCCCTATTGAATATTATGTTTTATTGGGATTAACCTATTATTATTATCATATGAAATATTTTATTAAATGTTATATGATCAGTTTGACTGTGGATGTTCTATCTTAATACCATTCACAATACTACTTAGAATGGTTAGTGATTATATCTATAGATTGGGGAAAATTATTTCATATAATAATGTTGTTTATATTTATACCTATTCATATGAGGAATGAATTGGACTTAAAAAGTGATGGGTGGGGCCCTCTATATCCCCTCGATGAATCGGTAGGTCTCATGAGACAAAACATAATTGTGTTTTGGCTAAGGTCTTACCCTAGTATTTTCATACGTCTTGGTTGAGGCCTTGACAATATGTTTCAGATGTTTGACATTATGTATTCCCTAATTATGATAATATTAATTGATAAACCATGTGATTATTCAACTGGTATATTATCCGTGGTTAATTTTCATCCTCTTATGATCATTTATATGGATTTATGTAATCAACTTTCATTCATATCATATTATGCTCAAGTTTATTTTTAAAGGAATTTGTTTTAGTTATTCACCATGCCTAATGTTTATGTTTATGATAACTTCTGCTATATTATTTACTCTTACTGAGAATCTGAGCTCGCCCATTTCTTATGTTTTATTTTTTCCTAGGATGAAAAGATGAATATTATTATGAATTACTTTCAGGAATAATCTAAGATTTTATGGGTGTTTCCAATGGAGTTTCAATGTTATTTTTGATTTCAAGTTGTAATATAAATCTTATGTTTGTATATAGTTTTTTTAAACTACTAAACTATTCAGTCCTTCAGGATGCAAAATCATTGTAAACATACCAAGGTATTAATATAAGGCACCGGCTCTGGGAAACTAGGTTTGGGGTTCTTATAGTGGGTATCAGAAAAATTTTATTAGAAACCTTTGAAACTAGATATAGAAAATGTAGATTAGGGAACAAAACCCTATGATATACTTTGAGGATTATCATACAAGAATATCCTATAATTTTTTTGAGGTATAGGTTATTTTTATCTTTCTAGAAAATATATCCTTGTTTGGATACTATAAGTGGATGTGGTTCATCCACAGATGTACCTAGGAGTAACAACTCTAAAAATGTGTTTCAGTCCTGACTCAGGGTAACCTGGTACACAACAATGGGAATTATTGTGCACCTAGTTTGACACTCCTAGAAGATATGATTAGGATAATTCACATTTTCTTTACAAACCATTATGAAGGATTTAATTGTAAATATTTCCCCAAAGAAACCATTCTTATGATTATGAGATTAGACATGCATAAAATTATAATTTATATTATGTGCTTTTATTGTTCGACATTATACATTATGATTTATAGCCTAATTTACTTTATGCCATTATTTAGAAATTGAAACTAGTGGAAAGAATGGAAACTACATGAATTCACGTATCCCATATAGGTATTTCCCTCCTATGAAAGATAATGATATTGGTTCTAGAGCTAAAACTGGTTCTGGGAAACTTATAACTAAATTGGGACAACTGAATCAGGTTATCAACAATAACCTTACCCATATATAGCATCCTAATCCACAATGTGGAGGAGAAATTTTAAAACACTTTATGTGACAGAATCCTTCATCATTCAAACGGACTATAAACCCATTTATAATAGAGTAGTGGATCAGTTCTTTGGAGAAGATATTTCTCACTTTGGGAAGTAATGAAATGGAGAAGGTTATCATGGTAGTTTATCATATCTCAGGAGATGTGGATCAGTGGTGGTTGTTAATTCAAAACATGAAGGAGGAATAATAAAATTAATAAATGGAATGGAATAATATTAAGGAAATATTCTTAGAAAAATATTTTCCTTGTGAACAATGAGTGGATATGAAGAGGAAATTTTTGAGTCTAAGACAGAAAGAGGAAGAAAACATTGTGACGTATGAATCCAATTTAACAAGGTTAGAAAGGCATGTTTTAGACTACATATGTAATCCTAGGATCAATATTGATTTATTCTTTGATAGTTTAAAACCATTCCTATGAAAGGCACTGTTCTCCAAAACATTCTCATCATGTGAATATATAGTCTCATGTGTTACTAATATAGAGAAAGAATTCTCTAAGTCTTATGAATTTAAGGTAAATCAAAAGAAGAAGATGGTGGTGGATTAAATAATGGATAAAGTGAATAATAATAAAAAGTAGTTTTCCAACATGTGATACTTTTGGAAGGAAACACCCCAGAGCTTGCTCAGAAGTAAAATGAGTCTATTACCAATATGGATAAAGAGGCCACCAATATTGTGATTAAAAGGGAATTAAATAATCTACCAATGTTCAATGATATAATTTTAAAGATATGGGACATTATGAAAATTATTTTTGTTAGCATTAAGGAAAATTTCCCCAAAAAGGCCAATGAAGCAAGGATAAGCTTATGCGATCACAGCTGTGGAGGTTGAAGTTCTTGATGATGTGGTGGTATGTACTTTAATCATTTTCTCAAACTTATCCAATGCTTTATTTTATTTTTTATCATCATATTCTTTTATTTATTCCTTGTTTTCAAATAAAATTATACATTTTTAATTTGATTTAATAAATATGTTGTCAGTAAAAATTCTTAAGGGAAGCATCATTGTGATAAAGATGTGTCGATTAATCCTCATTTTGACACATAAACGTGCTTTATTTTATGACCTTATCATCATACCTATGATTGATTTTGATATAATACTAAATATTAATTGGATTTCAAATTTTGATATGAAGATCTATTACAAGAAGAAGGAAGTTACAATTTTTTAGAATGATGTAGAGTCCCTTATCTTTAGAGTAGAAACCTCACCATATTATTCTTATCTAGATCCACCCCCAGTAGCTCTACTGAATTCAATTCTTGGGGAGGAAGGGAATGAAATATATATGGGTGAGGAAATAAATATTTAAATTGAGTATGTACCTATTTTGAAAGAATATGTTGATGTGTTTCAAGAGTATTTACCTATACATCCTCCAAAGTTGGAAATTTAGTTTTATATAGATTTAATTCCTGGTGAAAACCCTATATCAAAGACTCCTTATAGGATTTCCATATTGAAATTAGTGGATCTAAAGAAACAAATAGAGGATTTGAGTAGTAAGGGATTTATTCTCCCTAGTGTTTCTCTATGAGGATCTCCTCTTCTTTTTGTTAATAAGAAATATGGATATATGAGGCTATTCATTGACTACAAAGAGATCAATGCTATTATGATAAAGAACAAGTATCATCTTCCTTACATTGATGATTTATTTGATCAACTTCACAGAGCCCAATATTTTTTTAAGATTGACCTTCGATCTGGATATCATCATTTTCATGAGAGGATGGAAGATATTCCAATGGAAACATTTTGAACTAGGTATGGGAATTATAACTTTATAGTAATTCCTTTTGGACTGACTAATGAACCCTATATTTTCATGTATCTAATGAATAGATTTTTCAAAGAATATCTTGATGACTTTTTTGTGGTTTATATTGATGATATCTTGGTATAATCCAAAAGCTAAAAATATCATGAGAATAACTTGTGCATTATTCTGAAGACTATTAGAAGAAATGAGTTATATGGGAAGTTTGGAAAGTGTGAATTATGGATTCAAACAATTTCTTTTCTTGGACATATTTTCTCTAAGGATGAAATATTAGTTGATCCTATAAATAAAAAGGCAATTTAGTAATGGCCTACTCCAATGAACATAACTGAGGTACGTAGTTTTATTGGTTTAGTAGGTTATTATTGGTGTTTCATTTAAAAATTCATCTGATTAGATAACATGTTAACCAATATTACTCATAAAGGGGTTAATTTTGTATAGAATAAATAATGTAAAGAATGTTTTAAAGAATTGAAGAGGATATTAGTGAATTATATGATCCTGACTCTGCCATTAGGAAATGGTGTATTTGTGATTTATAGTGAATCATTAAAGAAGGTATTTGGTTTTGTCCTTATATATAATAACAGAGTTATTTCATATGCATCAAGATAGTTAAAAACTCATGAAAAAAACTATCCAAATCATGATCTTGAGTTAGCAATTGTAATATTTTCCCTGAATATATGGATACATTATCTTTATGGTGAAATATGTGAGATATATATGGATAATAAGAGCTTTAAATATATCTTCTCACAAAAATAACTCAACATGAGGAAAAGGAGATGGCTCGAGCTACTCAAGGATTGTGATTTTTCCATACACTACCACCCAGGGAAGGAAAATAATGTGGAAAAAGTGTTGATCGAGAAGGATCGTGGAGTTCTAAAAAACTAAGGATTGAAAGGGATCCAGTGTTCATTGATATAGTAAATATGTATATGTGAATTATTAAAGAAGGTGAAACACCATTACTTTTTTGAATTGGTTTCCCAACCATATTTATTAGAAAGTATTAAAAGTTATCAGCCTGATGACAAGAATATTCAAAAGAAAATTAATGTTTTGAATGATGGGAAGTTGGAAAATATCATATATGAAGATGGAATTATAAAATCTGGGAGGAGTATATGTGTGCGCTCTATACCCGAGCTAAAAAGATAGTTATTGTATGATGTCCATAGCTCGAATTTCTATATACACCCTATTACACTAAGATGTATAGGGATCTGAAAGAACATTTCCGGTGGGATAATATGAAGTGGTAAATTTCTAATTATATATCAAGATGTTTAGTCTACCAATAGGTTAAGGATAAAAGACAACATCTTAGGTTAGTCATGCAACCACTTCTTATTCCTACATGGAAATGGGATGACATTACTATGGATTTTGTCACCAAATTACCCAAAACTCCAAGAATGATGCAATATGGGTAATCATTAATTGACTTAACAAATATGCACATTTCCTCTCTATAAGGGAGGATTTTCCACTGTAGAAAATTTCAAAGCTCTATTAATGAATATGTAATACTTCATGGCTCACCTATCTCAATTATGTCTGATTGTGATCTACTATTTAAATCAAAATTCTGAAAAAAAAACTTCAGAAATATTTGGATATTGAGCTTCATTTGAGTACTTCTTATCACCCTCAAACTGATGGGTAGTTTGAAAGTACCATTCAAACATTATAAGACATGTTGAGATCATGATTCCTTGACCTTCAAGGTATGTGGGATCAGTATTTCTCTTTGGTATATTTTTCCTACAATAATATTTTCCATTCAAGTATTCAAATGAAACCATATGAAGCATTGTATGGAAAGAGATATTGTGCACCAACATGTTGGGATGAACTTGGTGAAAGGGAGCTTGTGGGCCTAGACATTGTAGAGGAAACAACACTGAAGGTAAATAATATCCAAACCCATATCAAAGCATCTCAAAGAAGGAAAAATAGCTATGTCAATAATCAAAGGAATGATTTGTAATTTCAAGTGGGGGATCATATTTTCTTAAAAGTATCTCCATAGAAGGGTGTTATAATATTTAGAAAGAAATGGAAATCGATCCCTAATTACATTAGTCATTTTGAAATACTAGAGAGAATAATAGTTGTGCATTATCATTTGGGAATTCCACCTATAATTTCTTATGACATCTCGCCTTCTTATTACATAACTTTTCATTACATTTTACAAATAGCGGATCTTTAAAGTTTGGTGTCTTGGAAAAAAGGTACATATTACATGAAAACATAAAAAAAATATTTTAATCATATTAAAACTTTTATTGAAATGTTCATCATAATTAAAATTACTAAATCTCATAACCTGGGGACATACATCAAAGAAAAGGGTGAGCATAAGGCCCAATAAGGGAAAATAGGGAAAACAGTTTACATGTGAACTTGAGAGAATACAATAAGAATGTGAGGAAATATCATAAATGAATGATAATATTCATATCATAATAATAATAACCTGAATAATATCTTAAAAATTTGGGTAAAACATTTAATTTATACATTCATAAGAATATAACCAAGGTCTATCCCTAAGGTGTCATAAAAATTTACCAAGGTTATTCACCCAGGTATCATAAAACTTGTCATCTCTAGAGATTAATTTCTTTACCCAATGCATTGGAGAGATATCATGGCGCACCCTTAATATTTATTTATTTTCAAGTGATACAAATATATCATAATAAAAAATTTCATAAATAATCCAAAGAGAATAAAAGAAATGGGTTTCATATCAAAATCGTGACATTTTAAAAGTGATTAAAAACATGATCATTATTTCATTCATAACCCAGGAGAAGAAAATGAGGATTTTATGTATGTTCCAGAATAAAATATATTATGTTTATGTTTTTATGAATACACTAGGAAAGGAAATAGGTTTGGGTATTCACATAAATAAAATAAGATAATTTCTTGAGAAAACGAGGGAGATTTTGAGACGAAAATTCTGCAGCATAACAGCTATGCAACATTGTTTTAGAAAACATTAAAAAGAGATGGGACAGGGGTCACCCATTCTTAAAATAATAATAATACAGTATAGGGACAAAATAAAATGGAAATAATAACATGGTATGGAAACTTGAAATGCATACCACATAGAAGATAACTTAAATGGAAGAAAGAGACGTTGAGAATTCCCTTACAAAAATTTGGCATCCTAACGGTATCACTTAAAACTTCAGAAAATGAATTGATGAGAGAGAAAAGGGTATATCGTCATTTTTAAATAAAATTAACATAAATAAGGATATATAAGAACATACCCCAACATAAGAAAATGGAAACTAAAATACATAACATAAAATAAGTCTTCACTAAAACAGGAGGGGCCCCCTTAGCTTGAAGAGTAATTTCAAAAACTCGGAGGTTGGGACCTTGGGGGATTGAGGGCACCTTGGAAGGACTAATTGGGAGGTAAAAAGACCATATATTCTTTGAATATTAATTTGTAATGAAAGTAATTAAATAATTGGTTTTTATTTATATAAAAAGTGAGGGAATATTTTATTAATTTCCAAGGGACACCTCATTAATGGTATTTGAAAAACCACAGGCTTTCTTGTGGTATTTTCCCATGGTATTAGCCACTTGGGACACATCATAAAATATTTTATTCCTCAAAATTCAACTAATATTATTACATCATTATCACATCATTAATGATGTCATTAAACACACCGAAACTCAAAACTATATTTTTACTATTCACTAAAAAACAAAACATTTTATAAAAATCTCATAAATTCACCCTAACCTAATATAGATGTTATGAATTAAAAAATGAACTCCGTTTTATGAAAATAATTTTATAAATATAAAAAAAAATTAATTTTTAAGTAAAATCACTATTTAACCAAAAAAAACTAATACTTAACTAATAATTTCTGAAACAGTTATTTACTTATGCTATTATATCGTATTACCATTCAATAAATATAAATGATATTTATGTATAATTAAGTGAGGTTACTATTCCATTGGTCATTTTACTATTCATAAGGGTAATATTATTATTCATAATTTACTATTCACCAAAAATTAAGTTGATCTTATCATGCTCTAAATTTCTTTCTGATCACAATTGTATATGTCCATTTTTTGAAAATAATTTCACATTATTAATTAGTTAAAATATAAAAAATATTTTAAAATGCTCTTTTTTTAATATTCATCAATAATATGAAACTTTTAAAGAAATCATCCTATATTTATTTTGACATTTGAAATTCAAAAAAATTACCATAATAAGAAATAACAATTTTATTTATACAAAAGGATTATAAAAAGTAACTAAGGCCTTGTTACATATCCCCTTATAACACCAACATAGGACCTAAGAGTAAGGTGTGCAATGGGGATACAATCTTGGGAAAGATCAGACAACATTGTCTGAGTGGTGATTTCTATCAGCTTGAAATTCTCCCAAAGGGGATTATGTTTAAGTTTAACATGTTGAAGCTCGGCTTGGTCTTGGTCCAAAGAAAATCCCAGTGATTTTTCCTCCTTCCCAAGCTCTGATAGATGGGCTTCGTATGGCCCGAGTCTACTAGATGATCCTATCGAATCTTCTTTCTACATTAATTATCCATTGTAATTTCTATTTATAAAAAATAATTATAACATTAAAATTTATTATTGTTTCCAATGGTTATATAAACCAACAGTGATAACTTGATGGTTACATTTCAATTATAATTATATAGTTTTACATATTATGACAGAGTAAAACTTACATTTTTAGGAAACAAAATATTATTCAAAAGTTCAGGTCATTACATTCTTCTCCCCTTAAGAAATTTTGTCCCCAAAATTTCAACTCATACCCTCATAAGAGAAAAGGTGTGGGTATTTCTACCTCATAGACTCCTCTGGTTCCCACGTGGATTCTTCATATTTTTGGTTCCTCCACAACACTTTAACAAGGTGGTTAGTCTTGTTGCATAGAACCTTTCCACTACGATCCAATATCTCCATCAGCTACTCCTCATAAGAGAGGTCATGTTCTAGTTGTACCACCTTCGGATTTAGTAAATGTGAAGGTTCAAGTATGTACTTCCTCAAGAGGGATATGTGGAAGACATCATTAACTTGTGCTAGATTTGGAGGAAGTTCCAGTCGATAGGCCACTGCTCCTACTCGATCAAGGACTTCATAGGAGCCAATGTACCTAGTTCTGAGCTTCCCTTTCTTCCCAAACCTCATGAATATCTTCCAAGGTGAAATTAAAAGAAATAATTTGTCACCAACATCAAACTCAAAGTCCCTTTGACAGTTGTATGCATAGCTATTTTTTCGACTCTGAGTATCCTTAATGTGTTTTTGGATGGCATGAACTTTTTATGTCATCTCTTACACAAGATTAAGACCAAGAATATTTCTCTTACTAGCTTCATCCCAACAAGTAGTAGTTCTAAATAACTTCCCATATAGTGCATTATAAGGTGCCATTTGAATTCTTAAGTGGAAGTTGTTGTAATATAACTCAACTAATGGGATATGTTGATCGCATCCACCCTTAAATTGCATTGAGCATGTTCTCAACATGTCCTCAAGTGTTTGAATAGTCCTTTAAAATTGGACATTAGTTTGGGGGTGATAAGTTGTACTGAAATTCAATTTGGTCCTCATAGCATGTTGAAGACTTATCCAGAATTTTTATGTGAACCTTGGATCGCGATAAGATATGATAGAAAGTTGAAATCCATGTAGCCTTACCACTTCCTTAACATAAATCTTGGAAAGTTTATCAAGAGATAAATCTTCTCGAATAGACATAAAATGGGCAGTATTAGTGAGACGTTCCACTATAACCCATATTTAATTGTTTCCTTTGGAAGTTCTCAGGAGACCAGTGACAAAGCCTATAATGATATTGTCCCACTTTCATGATGGTATGGGTAGTGGTTGTAATACACCTTTAGGAAGTTATCACTCTGCCTTCACTTGCTAGCATACTATGCACCTTTTAGTGTATTCAGCAATCTCCCTTTTCATATTATCCCACCAATAATGATCACGAAGGTCCCTATACATTTTCATGGTTCTAGGATGTATAGATAAAGTAGAGCTATGAGTTCCATCCATCATCTCCTTCTTTATTTATAGAATAGATGGAACACATTGTCTTGTATGAAATTTTAGTACACCTTCTTGATTAATATTGAACTCGGGAAATTTTCTATCCTTCACAGCTACAAACTTCTTCTGTAACAAAGGATCTTATTTTTGAGCTTTCTTGATCTTCTCTAGTAATGATGGTTGAGAAATCATTTGGGATATGGTTGATGAAGTCTCTTATCTTATAATTCCCATGTCCATTTTCACTAGATCTTGGATCAAGGGATCTTTTTGAATCCTCATCATGGATAGAACAACTAGGTATTTCATAATTAATGCATTAGTGACTTTTTTTTCTCTTATGGGATGATAATGAATTAAATAATCATAGTCTTTAAGAAGTTCCAACCATCTCCCATGTCTCATGTTAAATTATTTTTGTATGAAAATATACTTCAAACTTTTATGGTTCATGTATAAATCACATTTCCCCCATAAAGATAGTGCCTCTATATCTTCAGAGAAAAAACAATCACAGCCAGCTCAAGATCATGTGTATGATAGTTATGCTCATGAGTATTCAATTTTTGAGAAGTATAAGCAATCACCTTGTCATTTTTCATGAGGATTCACCCAAGCCATTTTAGAGATGCATCGCTAAAAATAATGAATCCTTATCTACTTAAGGGAAGAGTTAACATGAGTGTAGTAACCAATCTCTTCTTCATATCTTGGAAACTTTCCTCACAATCCTTTATCCAGATGAACTTGACCCCTTTTTGAGTTAACTTGTTTAATGTATTATAAATTCATGAATTTTTTTTTACAAACCTCCTATAATATACCGCTAATCCAAGGAGACTATGAATATCAGTTATTGTTGTAGGCTGAGTCCATTATTCTACAACCTTTTTCTTTCTAGGGTAAATTGTGATTCCTTTATTGGTTATAATTCTCCCCAATAAAGAAAAAGTAACTTTGAAAAAATCATATCCTTCCATATAGTTTTCAAAATAACCCTTAGATGATCCTCATGCTCCTTGAGACTTTTGGAATATATCAGAATATCATCAATAAAAACTTCCACAAAGTTATCAAGGTATTCCTTAAAGACTTTATTCATCAAATCAATAAAAATATCAGAGGCATTAGTCAATCCGAAGGGCATAACAACAAACTCATAATGCTCATATCTTGATCAGAGGGTAGTTTTTGGAATATATTCTTTCTTCACCCTCAATTGATGATAACCAGATCGAATATCAATCTTAGAGAATAATTGATCCCCATGAAGTTAGTCAAATAAGTAATTAATTCTTAGAAGAGGGTATTTTTTTCTTCACGGTGGTCTCGTTAAGTTCTCTATATTCAATTCATATCCACATCGATCCATCCTTTTTATTCACAAAGAGAACATGTTCTCCCCAAGGAGACACACTCGGTCGGATAAACCCCGTCTCTAAAATATCTTGGAGTTGTTTCTTTAATTCCTACAACTCCACATTTTACATCCTATACAGGGTCTTTGATATCAGATGAGATCTAGGTATGAGTTAAATGGATAACTCTACCTACCTTTCTAGGGGAGGTCCAAGTAACTCCTCAGGAAATAATTCAATGTATTCCTGGATGATGGGGACATTTTCTATCCTTATACTCTCATTTTCCTTATTCTTCTTCACTAACAAACTCCATATAGAAAGATATAGTAGGTTCTTCTAAACAAATATCAATTTTAGAAATATATCCTTGGAAGATAACTATAGGTTTCCTATTCAAGAATACTAATATTTTCTTGCTTCTACATTTGATCTTAGCATTATACTTTGAGAGCAAGTCCATCCCTATTATAATGTCGAATTACAACATGGGAATGAATACTATATTTGTGATAATATTGTGATCACAAAAGTAAATACTAGAGTTTAAAAATATTTTTGATTCTTTAATAATCCCTCCAGGATTCTTGAATGATAACTCTACTTTTAGAAATTCAGTGTTTGATTCTAAATTCTTTGCAAACTTGGAGGAAATAAAAGAATGTGTAGAACTAGAATCAAACAAAGTACTTCCTATATTTGAGAGAACAACAAGAGCACCTTACACCACATCATTTGGAGCTTCAAAGTCATTTGTTGTGATAGAAAAAGAATGAACTTTCTCCCTTAGCCTTTACTGAGGCTGATGGTGATTCCCCTCCACTTCCCTAGGATTTGGATAGTGAATTGAAAAGTGCCAAGCTATCCACACTTGAAGCATTGGACTTCAGGTAAGGCCTACAGCATTTTACCTTTATCTTTAGTTTTGGGAATTTTAGGATTCACCTATATACAACAATTCTGCACAATATGGCCATCTCTTCCACACTTGTATCACTTTCATCTTCCGAGCAGGTAGTTCCTTGAATGCTTCTTCCCTCAATAACTACATGTGGGACATTGCAATTTCTTGCCTCCTCTTCCCTAATCAAAGATCCCCCCTAATCTTGGATTAATTGATATCTCCTTTTAATTAGATTTATGATACCACCACATCTCACCGAACTATAGTTCAGCTTTTATAGCACTCCGCATGATCTCCTCATAGCTATCATAGTCTCGGTTGGCTAGATTCTTCTGCAGATGAGGTCTTAGTCCACAAAATAATTTATCAACCTTCCCATTAGGATCTATGAAAAATATTGAGATGTAATAGGATAGTCTTGTGAAGTTCATCTCATAGCTTCCAACATATTCAATCTTCTTCTGCTTTAGCTCGAGAAACTCCTTCTTCATTTTTGTTCCCATCGAATGAGGGAAATACTTATTGAAGAAGATCCCTCTGAACTCTTCCCACTCCAAAGATTCAACCTCCAATCTTGGTCTCATGTTTTTAATCATTTACCACTACTTATCATCTTCTACCTCTAAGTGGTAAACAACCAGGGTGACCTTTTCTTGTTCTGAATAGCGGAGCACAAAAAATATCTTCTTAATAGAGCTTATCCACTATTCAGCAATCAATGGGTCGATAGATCCACTGAAGGTTGGTGGTCATTGATGTATAAAGGACTCAATGTAAATTTGTTCTATTAATGGTGTAATAGGTCTCTCATCTTGATTAAAGTTATTTCCCATAACTTAAGTCAATTGTTTCATCATTCTCACGAAAGTTTCCATTACAGCTTCCATCGGAGGGTCGTCAGCGCATGGTCCATTTCGGTAACCATTTGTGTGGTTTCTCTCATTTCCCACTATTTTCTATAAGAATAAAACCTTAGTAATAAAATTATTTCATTTAAAAAACTTTTATCTATAAATGATTTTTATGTCTTAAAACTTCATGCTTAAACATATTATTATTTAACAATAATTACATTTCTCTATAAATCCTTCATAATGATTCATAAAAATCTTGTGATTAACCAAACATATCCCCTAGGAGTGTCAAACCAAGAGTGAAACAAGGCCCATTTTCCTACACCAATTCCTATTTGAGTTTATCTCAAATCGTTGTTTTTGGTTTTTACCCCTAGATATATCTATGCCAGAGCCACATCCACTTGTTCGTATCCAGACTAGAATCTATTTTTTCAGAAACCACTTACATAATATTTCACCAAAATACCAGGATGTTTTCCTATATTTAAAATTTTTTATAGGTTTCTTTCTAAAATTTTCATATCCTAATTTATACAAATAACTAAACTATCATTTGATACCAACTATGACATCCCTCCTTCTTATTACATAGATTTTCATTACATTTACAAATAGAGGATCTTTAAAGTCTAGTGTCTTGGAAAAAAGGTACATATTACATGAAAACTTAAACCAATATTTTAATATTCTTGAAATGATTATTGAAATATTCATCCTAATTATAATTACTACATCTCATAACTTGGGGACATACATCAAAGGAAAGGGTGATCATAAGGCCTAGTAAGAGAAAAGAGGGAAAATGGTTTATATGTGAACTTGAGAGAATATAATAAGAACGTGAAGAAATATCATAAAGGAATGAGAAGATACATATCATGATAATAATAAATTGAATGATATATTGAAAATTTGTCTGAAATTTTTAATTTAGACATTCATAATAATATCACCAAGGTCCATCCACAAGGTTTCATAAAAAATTATCAAGGTTATTCACCAAGGTATCATAAAACTTGTCATCTCTAGAGATTAATTTCATTACCCAATGCATTAGAGTGATATCAGGTCACACCCTTAATATGTATTTATTTTAATGTGATCCACATATATTATAATCAAACATTTCATAAATAACCTAAAGAGAATAAAATAAATAGGTTCATATCAAAATCATGACATTTTAAAAAGTGATTAAAAACATGATCATTATGTCTTTCATAACCCATGGGAAGGAAAATAGGGTTTTATGTATGTCAATTCCAGAATAAAATATATCATTTTTATGTCTTGATGAATACCCTAGTAAATTAAATAGTTTTGGTTATTCACGTAAATAAAATAAGATAATTTCTTTATAAAAAGAGAGATATTTTTGAGACAAAAATTCTGCAGCATGACAGCTATGCAACATGGTTTTAGAAAAAAATAAAAAGAGAGGGGATAGGGGTAACCCAATATAAAAATAATCATAATACAGTATAGGGGAAGAATAAAATGGAAATAATAACATGGTATGGAAACTTGAAAGACATACCACATATAAGGGAACTTGAATGGAAAAAAGAGACACTGAGAATTCCCTTATAAAAATTTGGCAGCCTAACGGCGTCACTTAAAACATCATAAAATGTGTTGATGAGATATAAAAGGTTATATAATAATTTTTACATAAAATGGAAAACAATAAGGATATATAAAAACATACCCCAACATAATAAAATGGAAACTAAAAGACTTAACATAAAATAATTCTTAACTAAAAGAGGAGGGTGAAAGGCTCCCTTACCTTGAAGAGTAACTTCAAAAACTTGAAGGTTGGGACCTTGGGGGATCTATTTAACCTTGGTAGGACTCCTTGGGAGGTAAAAATACCATATATTTGTTGAGGAGAAATTTGGAATGAAATTAATGAAGGAATGGGTTGGTACTTATAGTAAAAGTGAGAGAATATTTTATTAATTTACAAGGGACATCACATTAGTGGAATTTGAAAAACATGGGCTTATCCATGGTATTGGACACTTGGGACACCTCATAACATATTCTATTCCTCAAGATTAAAACATTATTATTACATCATTATCACATCATTAATGATGTCATTAAACACACCAAAACTCAAAACTGTATTTTTAATATTCAACAAAAAACAAAACATTTTATAAAAATCTCATAAATTCATTCTAACCTAATATCAATATTCTGAATTAAAAAATGAACTCCATTTTATAAAAAAATTATAAATATGAGAAATTTAATTTTAGAGTAAAATCACTATTTACCCCAAAAAAATACTAATACTTAATTAATAATTTATGAAACACTTATTTACTTATGTTATTATACCATATTACCAGTCAAGATTCATAAATTATATTTATACTTAATTAAGTGAGTTTCCTATTCCATTGGTAATTTTACTAGTAATAAGGGTAATATTACAATTTATAATTTACTGTTCACCCAAAATTAATTTGATCTTATCAGACTCTAAATTTCTTACTATTCACAATTGTATATGTCTGTTTTTTGAAAATAATTTCGCATTATTAATTATTTAAAGTATAAAAAATATTTTAAAATACTCTTTTTTTTTCAATATTCATCAATAATATAAAACTTCTAAAAAATCATCTTATATTTATTTTGACATTTGAAATTCAAAAAAAATTACCATAATAAGAAATAAAAAATTTATTTATACAAAAGGATTACACAAATTAACTAAGGAATCGTTACATAGCCCCTTATAACACCTACATAGGACCTAAGATTAATGTGTGGAATGGTGATAGAATATTGGGGCAGCTCAGACAACATTGCCTGATTGGTGATTTCTATCAGCTTGAACTTCTCCCAAAGGGGATTACGTTCAAGATTAACTTGTTGAAGCTCAACTTGGGCTTGGTCCAGAGCAAATCCCAGTGACTCTACCTCCTTCACAAGCTCCAAAAGATAGGCTTCGTACATCCTAAGTCTACTGGATGAGGTCGTCAATTCTTCTTTCTATGTTAATTATCTATTATCATTTCTATTTATAAACAATAATTATAACATTAAAATTTATTATTATTTCCAATGTTCATATAAACCAATGGTCATAACTCGATGGTTAAATTTAAATTATACTTATATATTTTCATTGATTATGACACAGTAAAACATACATATTTAGGAAACAAAATATTATTCAAAAGTTCAAGTCGTTACATTCTTCTCCCCTTAAAAAAAATTTTCCCCAAAATTTCAACTCATACCCTCATAAGAGAAAAGGTGTCGGTACTTCTATCTCATAGACTCCTCTGATTCCCACGTGGCTTCTTCATATTTGTGGTTCCTCCATGAAACTTTAACAAGGTGGGTAGTCTTATTGCGTAGAACCTTGTCTCTATGATCCAAGATCTCTATCGACTGCTCCTTATAAGAGAGGTCATGTTCCAGTTGTACCACCTACAGATTTAGTACATGTGAAGGGTCAGGTATATACTTCACCAATAGGGATACATGGAAGACATCATGAACTTTTTCTAGATTTGAAGGAAGTGTAAGCTGATAGGATACTGCTCCTACGTAATCAAGGACTTTATAAGGGCCAAGGTACCTAGGGATTAGCTTCCCTTTCTTCCCAAACCTCATGACTCTATTCCAAAGTGAAATTCAAAGAAGTAATTTTTCACCAACATCAAACTCTGAGTCCCTTCAATGGTTATCGGCATATATCTTTTTTCGACTCTAAGAAACCTTAATGTGTTGTTGGATGGCACGAACATTTTCTTTCATTTATTTCACAAGATCAGGCTCAAAAATCTTTCTATCACCAGCTTCATCCCAACAAGTAGGAGTTCTACATCACTTCCCATATAGAGCTTCATAAGGTTCCATTTGAATTCTTGAGTAGAAGCTGTCGTTGTAAGATAACTCCACTAATGGGATATGTTGATCTCATCCACCCTTAAATTCCATTGATCATGTTCTCATAATGTCCTTGAGTGTTTTAATAGTCCTTTCAGATTAGCCATTAGTTTTGGGGTGATAGGTCGTACTAAAATTCAATTCAGTACTCATAGAATGTTGAAGACTTATCCAGAATTTTGATGTGAACATTGGATCGTGATCAAATATGATAGAAAGTGGAAATCCATGTAGCCTTGCCACTTCCTTCACATAAATCCTGGCAAGTTGATCATGAGATAAATATTCATGAATAGAGATAAAATGGGTAGTCTTGGTTAGACGGTCCATTATAATACATATCACATTGTTTCCTTTGGAAGTTCTTGGGAGACCAATGAAAATGTCCATAGTGATATTGTCTCACTTCCATGCTGGTATGGGTAGAGGTTGTAATACCCCTTTAGAAAGTTATCACTCTTCCTTCACTTGCTGACATACTAGGAACCTCGTAGTGTAGTCGGAAATCTCCCTTTTCATATCATCCCACCAATAATGATAAAGAAGGTCCCTATACATTTTCATGATTCAAGGATGTATAGATAAAGTATATCTATGAGCTTCATCCATCAGCTCATTCTTTATTTCTGGAATAGATGGAACACATAGTCTTGTAAAAATTTCAGTACACCTTCTTGATCAATATTGAACTTAGGAAACTTCTCATCCTTCACAGCCTCAAACTTCTTTTATGAAAAAGGATCTTCTTTATGATCTTTCTTAATCTTCTTTAATAATGACAGTTGAGAAATCATTTGGGATAAGGTTAATGATGTCCCTTATCTTATAATTCCCATGTCCATTTTCACTAGGTCTTGGATCAAGGGATCTCTTTGAATCCTCATCATGGAAAGAACAACTATGTATTTTCTACTTAATGAATCAGTGAATTTTTTTTCTCTTTAAGGATGATAATTAATTGAACAATCATAGTTTTTAAGAAGTTCCAACTATCTCCTATGTCTCATGTTAAATTTCTTTTGTGTGAAAATATACTTCAAACTTTTATGGTCTGTGTATATATCACATTTATCCCCATAAATATAGTTCCTCCATATCTTAAAAGCAAAAACAACCACAGCCAGCTCAAGATCATGCGTATGATAGTTATGCTCATGAGTATTGAACTGTCGAGATACATAAGAAATCACGTTATCATTTTTCATGAGGACACAACTGAGCCCTTTCAAATATTCATCGCTAAAAATAACAAATCCTTCTCCACTTGAGGGAAGAGTTAACATGGGTGCAGTAACCAATCTCTTATTTAGCTCTTGGAAAATTTCCTCACACTCCTTTGTCTAGATGAACTTGACCCCTTTTCGAGTTAACTTGGTTAATGTATTATAAATTCATGAAAAAAAATTCAAAAATATCTTATAATATCCCACTAATCCAAGGAAACTATGAATCTCAGTTATTGTTGTAGGATGAGGCTACTCCTCTACAAAAATTTTCTTTACAGGGCCAACTATGATTCCTTCATTGCTAACAATGTGCCACAAGAAAATAACTTATTATAACAAAAATTCAAATTTTTTGAACTTTCCAAAAATCCTATCATTATGTAGAGTTTTCAAAATAACCCTTAGATGATCTCCATGTTCCTTGTGAATTTTGGAATATATCATAATATCATCAATAAAAACTACCACAAAGTTATCAAGATAGTCCTTAAAGTCTATATTCATCAAATCCATAAAAATAGCATGATCATTAGTCAACCCAAAGAAAACAACAATAAAAACATAATTCTCATATCTTGATTAGAAGGTAGTTTTTGTAATATCTTCTTTCTTCACCCTCAATTGATGATAACCAGATCAAAGATCAATCTTATAGAATAATTGAGCCCCAAAAAGTTGGTCAAATAAGTCAACAATTCTTGGAAGAGGGTATTTTTTCTTCACTGGGATCCCATTCAGTTCTCTATAATCAATGCATAGCCACATTGATCCATCCTTCTTCTTCATAAAGAGAATTGGTGATCCCCAAGGAGACACACTCAGTCAGATAAACCCATTCTCCAAAAGATCTTGGAGTTTTTTCTTTAATTTTTTCAACTCCACATTTTCCATCCTATATGGGGTATTTCATGTTGGATGAGATCCAGGTATGATTTCAATGGAGAAATCTATCTCTCTTTCCAAGGGATTTCTGGGTAACTCCTTAGGAAATACATCAATGTATTCCTAGATGATGGGGACATTTTCTATCCTTATACTCTCATTTCCTTCTTCTTATTTACCAATCAACTCTATATAGAAGGCTATAGGAGGTGCTTCTAGAAAAATATCAGGTTGAGAAATATATCCTTGGAATATAATTGTAGGTTTCCCATTCAATACTACTAATATTTCCTTGCTTATTTATTTTATATTAGCATTATAATTTGAGATCCAATCCATCCCTAGTATAATTTCAAATTTCAACATGGTAATGACTACTATATTTTATATAATATTGTTCTCACTAAAGTAAATACTAGAGTTTCTAAATACTTTTTATGCATTGATAATCCATACAAGAGTATTGATTGATAACTCTACTTTTATAAATTTAGTTTTTGATTATAAATTCTTTATAAACTTGGAGGAAATAAAAGTATGCGTAAACCCAAAATCAAAAAAAAAGTACTTTCTAGATTTGAGAGAATAACAAGAGTACCTACCACCACATAATTTGGACCTTCAACATCATCTTTCATGATAACAAAAGCACGGAATTTCTCTCTTGGACTTTTATGAGGTTGATGGTGATTCTCCTCCACTACCCTTGGATTTGGACAGTGATTGGAAAAGTGCCCAAGGTGTCTACACTTAAGTCATTAGACTTCAGGTAGGGATTTCACCATCTTTAATTTCTTGGTAGAATTAGTAAGTTGAGGCTTCACATCACTATGACAATTCATCATGATATGGTCATCTCTTCCACACTTTTAGCACTTCTCACTTTCGAGCAGGCAGTTCCTCGAATACTTTTTCCCACATTTATTTCACATGGGACATTGTACTTGATTGCCTCAACTTCTCTGATCAATTATCCTCCTTAATTTTGGATCCATTTATCTCTTCTTGTCATTGGATTTATGAGACCACAGCATGTCACCAAACTCTAGTTCGACTTTCATAGCACTCTGCATGATCTCCTCATAGATATCATAGTCTCAGTTGGATATATTCTTCTGCAGATGAGGTCTTATTCCACTAAATAATCTATCAACCTTCCCATTAGGATCCATTAAAAATCTTGAGGTGTAATGGGAAAGTCTTTTGAAGTTCATCTCATAGATTCCAATGGATTCATTCTCCTTCTACTTCAGCTCGAGAAACTACTTCTCCATTTTTATTCTCATCGAACAAGGGAAATACTTATTGAAGAAGATCCCTATGAACTCTTCCCACTCAAAATATTAAACCTCCACTCTTGGCCTCATGTTTTTAATCAGGTTCCACCACTGATCAGATTCTCCCTCTAAGCGATAAACAATCAGGGTGACATTTTCTTATTCTAAACAGTGGAGCACAGAAAATATCTTCTCAATAAATTTGATCTATTGTTTAGAAATCAATGGGTTGGTAGATCCACTGAAGGTTGGTGGTCGTTGATGCATAAAGGACTCAATAGAAATTTATTCCCTTCATGTTGAAATTGGTCTATCATATTGATTCAAGTTATTTCCCATAACTTGAGTTAGTTGTTTCATCATTCTCATGAAAGTTTCCATTTTGGGTTTCATCAGAGGGTTGTCAGCACATGGTTCATTACGGTTACCATTAGCACAATTCTTCCTATTTCCTACCATTTTATAAAATAATAAAACCTTTGTAATAACATTATTTCATTTAAGAATATTTTATCATTAAAAGATTTTTATGTCTTAGAACTTTGTGCTTAAACATATTATTCTTTAACAACAATTAAATTTCTCTATAAAACTTTCATAATGATTCATAAAAAGCTTGTGATTAACCAAACATATCCCCCGGGAGTGTCGAACCAAGAGTGTAGAAAGGCCTTTTTTCATTAGCCATTTCTTGTTCGAGTTTATCTCAAAGTGTTGTTTTTGGGTTTTACCCCTAGATACATCTGTTTGAGAGCCATATCCACCTATTCATATCCATACAGGGATCAATTTGTTTAGAAACCACTTACTCAATATTTCACCAAAATACTAGGAAGTTTTCCTATATTTAAACTTATATATAGGGTTATTCCTAAAGTTTTCATATCCTAATTTCCAAAAATAAATAAAATATCCTTTGATACAAATTATGAAATATCACCTTCTTATTACATAACTTTTCATTTCATTTTACAAATAGAGGATATTTAAATTTTAGTGTCTTAGAAAAAAGGTACATATTACATGAAAACATAAAAAAAAAAATTAATCCTCTTGGAAGGTTTATTTAAATGTTCATCTGAAGTAAAATTACTACATCTCATAACCTAGGGACATACATCAAAGGAAAGGGTGATCATAAGGCCCAGTAAGGGAAAACAGGGAAAACAGTTTACATGTTAACTTGAGAGAATACAATAAGAATATGAGGAAATATCATAAAGGCATGAGAAGATGTATATCATGATAATAATAAATTGAATAATATCTTGAAAATTTGGATACAAAATTTAATTTATACATTCATAATCATATCACAAAGGTCCATCCCTAAGGTTTCATAAAAAAATTACCAAGGTTATTCACCAAGTTATCATAAAACTTGTCATCTTTAGAGATTAATTTCTTTACCCAATGCATTGGAGAACTATTAGGTTTCCCCATTAATATTTATTTATTTTCATGTGATAAAAATATATCACAATAAAAAATTTCATAAATAACCCAAATAGAATAAAACAAATGGGTTTCATATCAAAATCGTGATGTTTTAAAAAGTGATTAAAAACATGATCATTATGTCATTCATAACCCACGGGAAGGAAATGAGGGTTTTATGTATGTAAATTACAAAATAAAATATATCATTTTTATGTCTTGATGAATACCCTAGTAAATTAAGTTGTTTTGGTTATTCACATAAATAAAATAAGATAATTTCTTGAGAAAAAGAGAGAGATTTTGAGACAAAAACTCTACAGCATAATGGCTGTGCAACACGGTTTTTGAAAACATTAAAAAGAGAGGGGATATGGGTAAACCATTATTAAAAGACTCATAATATATTATAAGGATAGAATAAAATGGAAAAAAATTATTGAAACTTTAAATACATACCACATATAAGATAACTTGAATGGAAAAAGAGACGTTGAAAATTCCCTTATAAAAATTTGGCAGCCTAACGACATCACTTAAAACTTTAGAAAATGAGTTGATGAGATCGAAAAGGGTCTATAATAATTTGGACATAAAATGGAAAGAAATAAGGATGTATAAAAATATACCCCAACATAAGAAAATCAAAATTAAAAGACATAACATAAAATAAGTCTTAACTAAAAGAGGAGGGTGAAAGGCTCTCTTACCTTGAAGAGTAACTTCAAAAACTAGAAGTTTGGGACCTTGGGGGATTGAGGGAACCTTGTGAGGACTCCTTGGGAGGTAAAAATACCATATTTTTGTTGAGGAAAAATTTGGAATGAAATAAATGAAGTAATGGGTTGGTATTTATAGCCAAAGTGAGGGAATATTTTATTAAATTCTAGGGGACGCCTCATTAGTGGTATTTTCAAAACCATGGGATTGCCTATGGTATTTTTCCATGTTATTATCCAATTGGGACACCTTATAAAATATTTTATTCCTCAAGATTCTACCGGTATTATTACATAATTATCACATCATTAATGATGTCATTAAAAACACCGAAACTCAAAACGGTATTTTTACTATTCACCAAAAAACAAAACATTTTATAAAAATATCATAAAGTAACCCTAATCTAATATCAATGATCTAAATTCAAAAATAAACTCCATTTTATGAAAATAATTTTATAAATGTGATAAATTTAATTTTTATGTAAAATCACTATTTACTTAAAAATACTAAAACTTAACTAATAATTTTTGAAACAGTTATTTACTTATGCTATTATATCATATTACCATTCAAGTTGCCTAAATTATATTTATATTTAATTTAGGTTACTATTCCATTGGTCATTTTACTATTCATAAGGATAATATTATTATTCATAATCTATTATTCAACAAAAATTAAGTTGATCATATCAAACTCTAAATTTCTTACTGATCATAGCTGTATATGTCCATTTTTTGAAAATCATTTCATGTTATTAATTATTTAAAGTATAAAAAATATTTTAAAATACTCTTTTTTTTAATATTCATTAATAATATGAAACTTATAAAAAAATCATCCTATATTCATTTTAACATTTCAAATTCTAAATTTTACCATAATAAGAAATAACAATTTTATTTATACAAGAGGATTACACAATGTAACTAAGGCCTCATTACATAGCCCCTTATAATACCTGCATAGGACCTAAGATTAAGGTGTGCAATGGTGATAGAATCTTGGGGAGGCTTGGAAAACATTTCCTGAGTAGTTATTTCTATCATCTTGAACTTCTCCCGAAGGCGATTACATTCAAGCTTAACATGTTGAAGCTCAACTTGGGCTTGGTCCAGAGAAAAGCTCAGTGATGCTCCTTCCTTTCCAATCTCCGGCAGATGAGTTTGGTATGGCCCGAGTCTACTATATGAGATCATTGAATCTTTTTTCTGTATTAATTATCCATTATCATTTATATTTATAAACAATAATTATAACATTAAAAATTAATATTGTTTACAATGGTCATATAAACCAATGATCATAACTCAACAGTTACATTTCAATTATACTTATATAGTTTTATTGATTATGACATAATAAAACATATATTTTCAGGAAAAAAAATTATTCAAAAGTTTGGGTTATTACATTTATAAGGTACACAATGTGTTGCACGTCTTCTTGTTAAATAAGTACATGCCAGACCCGACACAGGTCCTCACTTATGAAGAAGTGGAATTGGAACCTCACTTATATTACTGTGAAGAGCCTATTCGGATTCTGGACACTAAATAATAGGTGTTGAGGAATCGAATGACTCGGCCGGTAATGGTACTTTGTATAAATCATAAAATTGAAGAGGCGACGTGAAAGCCTGAGGAAATTATTATGAGATCTACCCAAATATTTTTATAAGGTAACATTATGGTAATTTATAGGATGAAATTTTTTGAAGGAAGGGAGAATGTAATACCCCAAATATTTACAAATAAATTTAATATAGAATGTAATGCACATAGCACTAAGTCTCTGCAAAAAAAACATTAATATTACAGTTATTTAAACAATATAGTTATTGAACTAGCCATTAAACATAATATTTCCACTTCTATTTTTTGAACCTAGAAAAATGTACATACACGATTGTGATCATTAAGATATTTAGAGTCTGATGGGATCAAACTAATTTTTTTGTTAATTGTAACTTGACCCTTTGAAATAGTAATGTAGCCTTATGAATAGTAATATGGCTCTTATGAAAAATAAATCAGCCAAATGAATAGTAACATTATCAATTAGAGTATAAATAAAATTTAGGCACCTTATAAATGAAAGTATGATATAATTATATCATAGTACAAGTAAGTGAATATTTTAAAAATTAATAATTAAGTGTAGGTATTTTTGTGAGTAATAGATATTTAATTACAATTTTATAATTAATAAATTTATTTAAAAGAAAATTAATTTTCATAAAATGTATTTATAAATAAATATTTTATTTTTCTATGATTTTAGGATAATCTAATAAGACCTTTGTTAATTTTTTCAGGTGTTATAAAAGCAGTTTTAACTTTAAAAACTGTATTTTTCAAGTAAATGATGATTATAATTAAAAATTAAATTTATCATATTTAGAAAATTATTTTCATAAAATGGAGTTCATTTTTTAATTCTAAAAATCAAAAAATATTTAGGGTAAATTTTTGATATTTTTCTGAAATACTTGAATTTTTAGTGAATAGTAAAATGTGGTAATTTACAATATAAATACATTATAAGCTAAATACACTATTCATTGAGTCATGGATGAT
Source organism: Viscum album (assembly GCA_963277665.1). Lineage (NCBI taxonomy): Eukaryota > Viridiplantae > Streptophyta > Magnoliopsida > Santalales > Viscaceae > Viscum > Viscum album. The sequence goes on from OY728155.1 coordinate 1,931,528,744, forward strand.
GTAATAACTCTTGTTTAAAAATAACATTAACTTATTACTTTATTTAGTCACAAGAATAAATATTATTTTTTGTCTTGAGAAAAATAATAAAATAATGAATAAAATAATGAGAAATTGCCCCTCTCCTCCACTAAAAACCACCCCTCACCCCCTCTTCTTCTCACACCTTATAAGCTTTTATCCTTGTCAAATTTATAACCAATAATCTTCCCAATATTCTCCCCCACTTCCAAAATCTCTTTTTCTCATCAAAAGACCAAAATCAATCCCCTTAAAGAGATTCTCAAGGAGGAGTATTCAAGAGGTAAAATCATCTTCTTTTTCCTTTTATTTTCTTTTCAAGTTCTTTATATTATTATTATCTCCTATCATCCTATGTAAAAATGATAATGATAAATCCAATATCATTTATATACTGTAATTATATCATGTTAATGTAAGAACCATCATCAATATTTTTACTCTCTCTCTCTTTTATTTTAAAAACGAAATCGTTGTCTAGGAGGTGTTGATTTACAACCTTTGTGGATGATGAACTTCCGTTATTCAATTAATTATTAAAGTCTGGTAATTATACCATATTTATGGTTAAACTGTACTATAATATATTTATTATAACCAATTTAATTTTCTGTAACCACTATATATACATAATACTAATTCATACGATGAAACTAGTTCGTGGTGATCGAAATACTACCGTAATAATCTAAACAATTATCACTAGATGTCTTATCTAAGGATTCGTCCTTATAAAATATAACCATATGATATATATAAATATTTACACTTATTTATTATCATTTATAACATTTAATTCCAATTCTGGAAAATTATACCCATTTTACATGAACTCCATTACTTATAAACAAGTGAACCGATCATTAAAACCAAGAAAACAAATTCTCCCGAACGATGATATTAGACTATATAAATCATAAATAAGGACATAAATGAAATTAATAAAACTATAGTGAATAAAATATTTATATAAAAGGTTCTTATTTAATTAATGGATTTAATTTGATTATCCAGGACATTAAGGTCAAGTGCAGAACTCATTCAGACATAATGTAAGGGTTTTCTTCTTGAACCTCCATTTTCATTCGGGTTGTGCTTTATTACTATATAAACCAGTTTAATTATTAATTTATTTTATATAATTATTATAAATTATATTTACATGTTCCAAAATCATTTATTCTGATCATTTCATTTTTTTCAGAAAATACAGGTTTTAAAAGGGTCCCCTTCTTAATTCTTCACGATAAGCAAACCTGATTAAAGGGAACTTCCTGATGTCTTACCTATTTTAAATTGAACTGTATAATCTATTTTAAGACACCATTATTTTTCTAAAACCACTAATTTTATCATGGAAAAACTATATTATTTCATTTCTATTTTTATGCAAATATTTTTCCAAAATAACTCTTCTTTTCAAAGTAAAAGAGTATTACTCTCAAGAATTATTCGATGATTTTATTAGATGATTTTAATCTATTTAAACACCCCTATTGAATATTATGTTTTATTGGGATTAAAATATTATTATTATCATATAACTTATTTTATTAAATGGTTTATGATCATTTTTATTGTGGATGTGCTATCTTGATACCATTCACTGTACTACTCAGAATAGTTAGTGATTATGTCTACAGATTGGGGAAAGTTATTTCATATGTTCATGTTGTTTATGTTTAGCCTCATTTGTCACGACCCGACCTCGGGGCTCGTGCCGTGACTACCCCAAGCCCGCCTTCCATAGGCCAGGGGCTGGCGACTAGCACCAAGGCGTAAAATCCCGGTAAACAGGGAAGGCATTGCCTTTATAAGTAACAACCACCACAGAGTCAGCAAGCGGAAAGTAACTACAAGTGTAGAAAAGTAAAGGGGGCCGGAATACAAGCCCAACTGAAAGTACAACTGAAAAGTAAAGAACAGCAACTGAAGAAAAGACGGCGGCCTCGTGTCTTCCACTGGCAATCCCACCTGAAGGGTGGGTACAGATAGCCTCCAGGCTCCTCGGGTCCCACGTCCGCTCCGAGCACGTCCCGCCCAGTGGTCCACCTCCAGGTATCGTCCTGCTCCACGCCCCAACCGAGATCAGCGTTGTCCGTCGTCTGCATCCAACACAACAAGGTGCGGGCATAGCCCGTGCAGGGGTGAGTATAAGCTACTCAGTAAGGACCCCGATACCCCCGAAGGTCTCCCGAAATCCACAAAGGATATAGCACAAAGAAAGATGCAATCACGAAGTAACATCTGACTCAACTTAGGTATATGCCCATACATATACCTAAGTCCCCACTTCTAGCTCTGATCACGAGCTCAAGAACAACTCAATCCACAAAGGAAATCAAGACTCAAATCCACAAGGAGAGTAAACAGTAAATCCACATAGGATAGTTCAACACAATCCACAAAGGAGAGTAACATAAGATTCGGCTCAACCAGGTATACTTTTTCAGATGACGTCAAAGATGATCACTGATCCATCTAAGTCGTCGGACCCACGAAGGATCGATAGGTACTAACCCCCGCAAAATACCCACGTAGGATCGGGATCACACAGAACCTGTAGGCAGTGGCTCACACAGAACCGGTAGTAAGGACCCACATAGGATCGGGCTCACACAGAACCTGTAGCACTGATCCACGTAGGATCGCTGAGTGCAGTAGTCGACGCAGTCCACTGAGGATCTCTGCACAGTCGTCGCCGCAGTCCACGAAGGATCTCTGTTCTGCCGTCGTCGCAGTCCACGGAGGATCTCTGCTCTGCCATCGTCGCAGTCCACAGAGGATCTCTGCTCTGCCGTCGTCGCAGTCCACGGAGGATCTCTGCTCTGTCGTCGAAGTCACAGCCAGCGCTAGGGTTCCCGCACATAGCGAGCTCGTTTAGGAGAGTCCGCTCCACGAGTCGAGAGGCTGATACATCAACTGACACGTAGTCCGAAGTTGATGTATCCAAAAGTTCCGTATCGACAACAGGATCTCAACGCAACAGACGGCGCGTCAATCGGACGCCCGGTCTGAGAGTTATTGGCATTTTCGTCCCAGGGGCCCGGTTGGTTTTTAGGGCAAAACCAACCCGACCGTACTCCGCCTGTATCCGATCCTCGGGCGGAGTATGCCAAAAGTTCCGTCTCACTTAGAGGAAACTACCACAGCTGACGGTACGTCGTTCGGACGTCCGTAGCTCAAGTTATGAACGTTTCCGCTCCGAGGGCCCGGTTGGTTTCGTGTACGAACCAACCCGGCCGAACCCAAGGTCTTCCGAAACCTTGAGTATAATATACCGAAACGACCGTATCGATCCAAGGATCGCGTAGCCGTTGACGGTTCGTCAATCGGAGGTCCCAGGCCCAAGATATGGGTGAAAGACCGAAGAGGCCCCGAAACGGGGGTTCTGGGCCCGGGGCGACCCGGCCCGAACCCCCCCTGGGGTCGGCCGAACCGGGTCGGCCCGGCCGACCGGACCGGCCGGCTCGGCTTCAGCCGAGCGGCTGAAGGAACTGCCGCCGCGGGTTTGACCCGCGGCTTGGAGGAAACGCGGCCCCGCGGGGGGCCGCCTGTCACGCGGACGCGGCCGGGCCGCCGCGTCCCTCCCCGGTTCCGCGCGCCCGCGGAACCGGCCGCCGCCGCCGCGGCTTCAGCCGCGGCGGATCTCCTCCACGGCGGCGCGCCGGGCGCTGCCGCCTCCGGCCGCCGGCGCCGCCGCGCCGGCGACCCGCGCCGCCGCCGCCTTCCGCAGGCCGCCGGAGTTGCTCTGGTGGCCCGTTTTGCCTCCCGTCTGCGCCGTTGCTCCTCCCGGGGGCCGATCTTCACTGTGGAATCAACGGATCGCCCTTTCCGCACGGTTCGTCGTCGTCCGCCAAATCCGCACAACAAAAGATCGGCGGAGGGTTGCCGGGTCTTGTTCGTTAGATCCGCACCCTCCGCGTTAGTCATAATCAACGGGAGAAAAGAAAATGATCAACAACAATTTTAAATAAATTAAAATTGTTCGGAGATCAGGTTCTTTAATTTTTAAAGAGATAAAATCACGGGAAAGAAAAATATTCCAATCAACCCTTACCTTGTCGTCGTCGTCGGACGAGAGGTCGTCGCGGAATCGCTCGTCGCGGAAGAAGGAGATCGTCGCATCGTCGCGGTATCCGGCGTCGCGTCGCCAATCTCCGGATCAAGAACAAACGGATTTAATTAATTAAATCTGTTGTTATTGAAATTAAAAAGGGAGAATTAACGATCCGATTCTCACCTTAGTTGCCGAATGAGGATCGGCCGCGGAAGAAGAGGCGTCGCCGAAGAACGTCGCGGGTAGAGCTCGTCGACGTCGCAGATCACGGTGTGCGTCGTCGAATTCCGGTCGCCGGCGTTCTTCGCGTTCTTCGCGTTCTTCGCGTTCTTCGCGTTCTTCGCGTTCTTCGCGTTCTTCGCGTTCTTCGCGTTCTTCGCGGGGCGATGAAGAAACAAATATCCTCTCAAATCCTTTCCAAGGATTTTTTTGGTTGGTCTTATTTTATAAACATGCCAACAAACGCAAAAGCGTAAGTAACGACCCATCAGTTCGTTGAATTAATTCAACGAACAAAACAGCCCACTTAATTCACGAAATAAACCGCTCAATTAAATGGTCTCTTAAGAATTAAAGAAAACGCGTCGGTTGACTTTTCAGTTACTTTGACGGGTTTTCACGGGTGCGTTACTTAGCGAAAGAAACGGCGGGGCTCGTGCGGGCCCCACCATACAAATATCCTAACAAGGGGTAGGATATTTCCGGATAGCACCCTATCCGCTTTAACTCAGTTCAAGTGGCTTCCAAGCAGCTTAAGTGAAATAAAATAAATTTGTCGCACAAACTTTATTTTATTTCTGACTTAAAGCCCCAAAATTTTAAAAACCACGATTGAGCAAACGCAACTCCGGAAGAAGCGTTTCTAAGCAAATACCGGCGCTGCGATTTCATCGGTGCCCTCAGAATTTGATTCCGGGCACCGGTTCAAAAGATAGAAAAACCCGCTCGTCCGTTCGCTGAACGTACCCGAGCCAAACTTCGGAAAATGATTCCGGGCACACCGGGCCTCGGAATCAGGTGCCGTCTGAAGCTGCGCTCTTGTAAAATTCCAAAGAAAATTAAGAAAAAAAAAATTTCCTTGAAATTTGCGGGTCTTTACATTACTCCCACCTCAGGGCTTTACGTCCCCGTAAAGATACATCAAAAACTAGGGGAACAAATGGGGGTACTGAGAACGCATCTGAGCCTCCCGCTCCCAAGTGCTCTCCTGGAGGTTCCCGTGCTGCCATCTGACGCGCACAAGAGGAATCGACCGCCCACGTAGGACCCGCTCCTGTCGATCCTCGATCTCCACTGGGACCTCCGCAAAAGTCGCCCCATCGTCCACGTCTAGCTCCCCAAAGTCGATGATGTGTGTCGGGTCGTGCACGTATCTCCTCAGCTGAGACACGTGAAAGACGTCGTGCACCCGGTGCAACTGAGGTGGTAGAGCCAGGCGATAAGCCACCTCTCCTATCCTGCTGAGGACCTGGAAAGGCCCGATGAAGCGTGGAGACAACTTGCCGCCTCGGCCAAATCTCCGTAAACCACGTCGAGGTGAGACACGCAAAAAGACGTGGTCGCCATCCTCGAACTCTAGTGGCCTCCGCCTCCTGTCAGCATATGACTTCTGCCGGCTCTGAGCTGTCCTCATCCTCTCCTGGATGATCTGGACCTTCTCTGTCGTGGCTCGAACCATCTCTGGTCCCACGAGTGCTGACTCCCCAGGGTCTGTCCAGCACAACGGTGATCTGCAGGGTCTGTCGTACAACGCCTCGTATGGTGCCATCCCGATGGTGGAGTGGTAGCTGTTGTTGTACGTGAACTCCACCAAGGGTAGGTGGTCCTACCAGCTGCGACCAAAGTCGAGAACACATGCACGGAGCATGTCCTCGAGTGTCTGTACGGTCCTCTCCGTCTGACCATCCGTCTAAGGGTGGAAGGCTGTGCTCAGATGGAGCCGCGTCCCGAACGCCTCCTGCAACCCCTTCCAAAGCCGGGATGTGAAACGAGCATCTCGATCGGAGACGATAGACGATGGCACACCGTGAAGCCGTACGATCTCCTGGACGTAAAGACGTCCCAAGCTCTCCACTGAGCCCTGCTCTCTGATGGGTAAGAAGTGTGCCGACTTGGTGAGTCGGTCGACAATCACCCTAATGGAGTCGTGACCTCTGGAAGTGCGTGGAAGTCCAGTCACGAAGTCCATAGATATGCCGTCCCACTTCCACTCCGGGACCTCCAAAGGCTGTACCAAGCCTGCTGGTACCTGATGCTCTGCCTTCACCTGCTGGCAGGTGAGGCATCGTGAAACGAACTCTGCCACAGCTTTCTTCATGCCCGGCCACCAGTGCTGTCGTCTGAGATCCTGGTACATCTTCGCCACTCCGGGATGCACCGCCAAGGGAGAAGTGTGAAACTCTCTCAGCACCTCCTCTCGTAAAGCGACTGGTACGAATGTACGTCCTCTGAAAAGGATGTCGTGCTCTGCTCCAAGGGAGAAACCATCAGGCGCCTGACCTGAGGATATCAGTGCACGCCGGGTCTCACAGTCAGCGTCCCCATGCTGAGCCTCTCTGACCCGCTGTAGAAGTGGAGGAGAGACTGTGAGAGACTGAAGAAAGGTTGCTCCGTCTCTATCCACGAAGGATATCTGTAAGGAGGCTAGCTGCTCCGTCGCCTCCTCAAGTAGCTGAATGCCCGTCCTCCTGCTGAGGGCATCGGCTACCACGTTCCCCTTCCCAGGAGTATAGACTATCTCAAAGTCATAGTCCTGGAGGAACTCAAGCCATCTCCGCTGTCTCAGGTTCAGGTCCTTCTGAGAGAAGATATACCTGAGACTCTGGTGGTCAGAAAAGACTGTGAAGCGCTCGCCCATCAGATAGTGCCGCCAAGTCTTCAGAGCGAAGACCACTACTGCTAACTCCAGGTCATGAGTGGCGTAGTTCTGCTCATGCGGCCTCAACTGACGTGATCTGTAGGCGATCACGGCCCACTCCTGCATCAGGACGCACCCGAGTCCAGTCCCTGATGCGTCGCAGTAAACTACGTATCCAACTCCCTCCTCAGGCAACCTCAAGATAGGTGCGCTGGTCAACCTCTGCCTCAGCTCCTGGAAGCTCTGATGACATCTGTCTGACCACACGAAGGGTTTCCCCTTCTTTGTCAATGCTGAGAGTGGTGCCGCAACTCTGGAGAAGTTCGGCACAAATCTCCGATAGTATCCGGCTAGGCCCAAGAAGCTCCGCACCTCTGTCATGCTCCTGGGTGGCTCCCAAGCTAGCACTGCCTCGATCTTCGCGGGATCCACTGCAACTCCCACCTCAGAGATGACGTGCCCCAAGAAGTGGACCTCACGTAACCAGAACTGGCACTTTGAGAGCTTGCCATAAAGCTGGTGCTCTCGGAGTGTGTCTAGCACAACTCGCAGGTGGTAGGCATGCTCCTCCTCAGTCGTCGAGTATACCAATATGTCGTCAATGAAGACCACGACAAATCGGTCGAGGTATGGCTGGAAGATCCTGTTCATGAGGCTCATAAACACTGCTGGAGCATTGGTTACGCCGAACGGCATAACCAAGAACTCATAATGGCCATACCGACACCTGAAGGCCGTCTTCTGCACGTCCTCGTCTCGAACTCTGAGCTGATGATAGCCTGACCGGAGGTCTATCTTTGAGAACCACCGCGCTCCCTTGAGCTGATCGAAGAGGTCATCAATCCGTGGCAGCGGATACTTGTTCCTCACTGTCACCTGGTTCAGGCGACGATAGTCGACACACAGTCGCAAGCTCCCGTCCGCCTTCTTGGCGAACAAAATCGGGGAAGCCCAGGGTGAAACACTGGGTCGGATAAACCCCTTGCTCTGCAAGTCCTCCAACTGTACCCGCAGCTCCCGAAGCTCGGCGGGGGCCATCTGATATGCTGGAGTAGATATCGGGGCTGTCCCGGGGTACAAGTCGATGTAAAAGTCTACCTCTCTACGAGGAGGTAGCCCTGGAACGTCGTCGGGAAAGACGTCCACGTACTGGTCCACCACTGCAGGAAAAACTGGACTCCGCACGTCCACTGCTCCTAGGATGAGGCTAGCCAACTGATGAGAGATGGGCTGCACTCTCCTCCACGGAAGTCCATCCTGTGCTGCAAAGGTTCCCTTCTCGCCGGTGAAGGTAAACCTGCTCCCGTTGGTGCGAACACATCGCACCTTGCGCCTAAAATAGTCGATCTGGGCATGAACCGTGGATAGCCAATCCATGCCCAAGATGACGTCGTAAGGCCTCGACGCCGCTACAAGGAGATCCCAGCCGAAGCTCTCGCCTCCTAGAGTAAGCTCACACTGCCGGCACCAGTGCGTAATCGTCGAGTCTGCTCCCGTAGGAGTCTCTAGCCGTAAGGATCGAGCCAACGGCTCAGTCGGAATCTCCGAGCTCCGAACAAGGGCAGAGGCTATGAAAGAGTGACTCGCTCCTGTGTCTATAAGTACTGCAGCAAGGGTGGAATAGACACAGATCGTACCTCGAATCATCTCTGGCATGTCGGGGTCGTAGGCCTCCACTGCCTGGAGATGGGCTTGTCCCTGCCCACCAGCTCCCTGTGGTCGAGGTGGCCCTCCTGGTGGTGGTGGGGGTAGAGCCTGGAAGCGTCGCCCACCACCCGCTGCTCGGCCAGCTCCTCTGCCTCGTCCGCCTCCTCCCTGCGGACAGCCACGGTCGACCCTATGCCTCTGCCTGGGTGGCCCCTCCACCGTCTGCTGCTCCTCTGATCGGCGAGTCGGGCAGTCACGAGCCATGTGACCCTTCCCGCCGCAGGAGTAGCACAGCCTGCCTCTCGGAAGGCTGGCACTCCGCTGTGTGCCCCGCACTGCTGAGCCGGTGTCCTGAGGCCGTCTGCGTGGGGGTCTGGTCTGCCTGGACCCGAGAGTCATCTGTCGGCTACCTGCTGCCGAAGACTCAGCTACCTGCCGCCCTGCGCTAGGTCTCGCCGCTGAAGAAGGCTCTGCCAGGAAGCTCTCGATCAGGAGGGCTCGCTCCAGCACTCCCGCCTGGGTCGGAATGCTGAGGGAGATCAGCGACGCCCGAATCTCCTGTCGCAAGCCCTGCTCGAAGGTCCGGGCCCGGAAGAAGGGGTCCCGTACCATGTCGGTCGAGTAGCGAGATAGGTCAGTGAACCTCGCCGCGTACTGAGCGACCGTCATGCTGCCCTGGCGCAGCTGGAGAAGCTCCTGGATGCGCACCGCTCGGAGGGTGGCCGGGACGAACTCAGAGCGGAAGAGGCTCTCGAAGTCCGTCCAGAGCAAGGATGCCTCATCGTGAACCTGGAGCATCAAGCTCCACCATCGTCCTGCCGCCGCCTGCAGGAGGCTCGCCGCGAGAATCACCATGAGATCCGCTGGTGTCCTCACTAGCCTAAATATCTGTACCACCGCCTCTAGCCAGTCCTCGGCGGCCTGGGGGTCCGCCTCACCGCGAAACCTGGGTGGTTGCTGGCTCTGAAACTCATGCAGTGCCCTGAGGCGACGTGCATCGTCAGCGTCTGGTACTGGTAGCATCGGTGGCTCGGCGGGTAAAGCTACCGCCGGTGCCACTGCTGGCAAAGGGCCCTGCACCGAGGCCTCATCGCTCGGTGGGCTGCCGTCGCGCCCTACACTCGGAACCCTAGCTGGCTGTCGTCGCGGGGCCATCCTGAAAAGGAGAACAAGAGCACCACAGTCAGAACAGTATACCTGGTGAGCTGGCACAAGTAATCACAAGGAAAACTTGAGACTTTCATGAAGCAGATCAGTATACTCGGTGAGCTGACACAAGTAATCACAAAGAAAACTTGGAACACACACGCAATCAATGTTTTCATGCATTAAGTCGGAAATCAGGAGTCAGGGTCCTGGTGTACGGATACGTCGGCCGCCGCACCAACACTGGGCTCCCTGAATTGATAACCACACTCAATACACTAAACACTATTTCTTCATATAGAAAGAAAAGACGATCAGAGTCTGCGGTAGAACCGACCGCCTCTGATACCAATTTGTCACGACCCGACCTCGGGGCTCGTGCCGTGACTACCCCAAGCCCGCCTTCCATAGGCCAGGGGCTGGCGACTAGCACCAAGGCGTAAAATCCCGGTAAACAGGGAAGGCATTGCCTTTATAAGTAACAACCACCATAGAGTCAGCAAGCGGAAAGTAACTACAAGTGTAGAAAAGTAAAGGGGGCCGGAATACAAGCCCAACTGAAAGTACAACTGAAAAGTAAAGAACAGCAACTGAAGAAAAGACGGCGGCCTCGTGTCGTCCACTGGCAATCCCACCTGAAGGGTGGGTACAGATAGCCTCCAGGCTCCTCGGGTCCCACGTCCGCTCCGAGCACGTCCCGCCCAGTGGTCCACCTCCAGGTACCGTCCTGCTCCACGCCCCAACCGAGATCAGCGCTGTCCGTCGTCTGCATCCAACACAATAAGGTGCGGGCATAGCCCGTGCAGGGGTGAGTATAAGCTACTCAGTAAGGACCCCGAGACCCCCGAAGGTCTCCCGAAATCCACAAAGGATATAGCACAAAGAAAGATGCAATCACGAAGTAACATCTGACTCAACTTAGGTATATGCCCATACATATACCTAAGTCCCCACTTCTAGCTCTGCTCACGAGCTCAAGAACAACTCAATCCACAAAGGAAAGCAAGACTCAAATCCACAAGGAGAGTAAACAGTAAATCCACATAGGATAGTTCAACATAATCCACAAAGGAGAGTAACATAAGATTCAGCTCAACCAGGTATACTTTTTCAGATGACGTCAAAGATGATCACTGATCCATCTAAGTCGTCAGACCCACGAAGGATCGATAGGTACTAACCCCCGCAAAAGACCCACGTAGGATCGGGCTCACACAGAACCTGTAGGCAGTGGCTCACACAGAACCGGTAGTAAGGACCCACATAGGATCGGGCTCACACAGAACCTGTAGCACTGATCCACGTAGGATCGCTGAGTGCAGTAGTCGACGCAGTCCACTGAGGATCTCTGCACAGTCGTCGACGCAGTCCACGAAGGATCTATGTTCTGCCGTCGTCGCAGTCCACGGAGGATCTCTACTTTGCCATCGTCGTAGTCCACGGAGGATCTCTGCTCTGCCGTCGTCGCAGTCCACGGAGGATCTCTGCTCTGTCGTCGAAGTCACAGCCAGCGCTAGGGTTCCCGCACATAGCGAGCTCGTTTAGGAGGTTCCGCTCCACGAGCCGAGAGGCTGATACATCAACTGACACGTAGTCCGAAGTTGATGTATCCAAAAGTTCCGTATCGACAACAGGATCTCAACGCAACAGACGGCGCGTCAATCGGACGCCCGGTCTGAGAGTTATTGGCATTTTCGTCCCAGGGGCCCGGTTGGTTTTTAGGGAAAAACCAACCCGATTGTACTCCGCCTGTATCCGATCCTCGGGCGGAGTATGCCAAAAGTTCCGTCTCACTTAGAGGAAACTACCACAGCTGACGGTACGTCGTTCGGACGTCCGTAGCTCAAGTTATGAACGTTTCCGCTCCGAGGGCCCGGTTGGTTTCGTGTACGAACCAACCCGGCCGAACCCAAGGTCTTCCGAAACCTTGAGTATAATATACCGAAACGACCGTATCGATCCAAGGATCGCATAGCCGTTGACGGTTCATCAATCGGAGGTCCCAGGCCCAAGATATGGGCGAAAGACCGAAGAGGGCCCGAAACGGGGGTTCTGGGCCCGGGGCGACCCGGCCCGAACCCCCCCCCCCTGGGGTCGGCCGAACCGGGTCGGACCGACCCGGCCCGACCCGGCTAGGCCGGGTCCGGTCCGGCCTGGGCGCGGCCCGGCCGACCGGACCGGCCGGCTCGGCTTCAGCCGAGCGGCTGAAGGAACTGCCGCCGCGGGTTTGACCCGCGGCTTGGAGGAAACGCGGCCCCGTGGGGGGCTGCCTGTCACGCGGACGCGGCCGGGCCGCCGCGTCCCTCCCCGGTTCCGTGCGGCCGCGGAACCGGCTGCCGCCGCCGCGGCTTCAGCCGCGGCGGATCTCCTCCACAGCGGCGCCGCCGGAGTTGCTCCGGTGGCCCGTTTTGCCTCCCGTCTGCGCCGTTGCTCCTCCCGGGGGCCGATCTTCACTGCGGAATCAACGGATCGCCCTTGCCGCACGGTTCGTCGTCGTCCGCCAAATCCGCACAACAAAAGATCGGCGGAGGGTTGCCGGGTCTTGTTCGTTAGATCCGCACCCTCCGCGTTAGTCATAATCAACGGGAGAAAAGAAAATGATCAACAACAATTTTAAATAAATTAAAATTGTTCGGAGATCAGGTTCTTTAATTTTTAAAGAGATAAAATCACGGGAAAGAAAAATATTCCAATCAACCCTTACCTTGTCGTCGTCGTCGGACGAGAGGTCGTCGCGGAATCGCTCGTCGCGGAAGAAGGAGATCGTCGCGTCATTAATATGAGGAATTCATTGGACTTATAAAGTGATAGTTGAGACCCTATATATCCCCTTGATTCATTGATATGCCTCATGAGACAAAACAGAATTGGGTTTTGGACAAGGCCTTACCCAGGTATTTTCAGATGTGTGGAGGCCTTGACAATATGTTTCAGATGTCTAGCATTATGAATTCCCTAAATATGATAATATTAATTGATAAAACATGTGATTATTATAATATTATAATATCCATTTTTAAGTTTATTTCACTTATGATCATTTATATGGATTTATGTAATCAGCTTTCATTCCTTCCATATTATGCTCAAGTTTATTTTTAAATGTGTGTGTTTTTAGTTATTCACCATTCCTAATGTTTATGTTTATGATAACTTAAATTGTATTGATTACCCTTACTGAGAATCGGATATCACCCTTTTATTATGTTTTATTTTTCCCTAGGATGCGAAGATGAATATTATTATGAATGACTTGAAGGAATAATCTATGAGTTTATGGGTTATTCCAATGGAGTTGCAGTGTTTTTTTTCTTTCAAGTTGTAATGTAAATATTATGTTTGTATCTAGTTTTCCAAAACTAATAAACTATTTAGTCTTTAGGGATGAAACATCCTTGTAAACATACCAAGGTATTAATATAAGGCACTGGCTCTAAGAAACTAGGGTCGAGGTCCTTACACTTCTTCTTCATGTATTTCAACCTTGTCTTGTAACATTTTATCAAGAACCTTTATTTTCTTGGATTTAATATCCAATTGTACATTTTTTACAAAAAAAATGTTTTTAATTTTTATTATAATCCATGAAGATTATTCTCAAATTATTTATTTTCATCATAGTTTTATTAGATTTTTTTGATCCACTTTTATTAAACTTAGAGAAATTTTCTTCAAGGATCACATTTTTTATTCCCTAGGCTTCAAATTACTTAGACAGATTCTCACAAAATAAAAACTACTACTTAAAAACCTTCTCTAATACTACTAAATTCTCCTCAATATGGGTAATATCATCCCACATGATTTCAAATATATCATATATAATACATACTAGTTCTTTGGGAAATCCATGAAACATGTCATTTGATGCATTAATTGAAAAATCAACTGACATTTCATCACTCCCACTAGTTTTTAGATATTTATTTATATAGTTTTAGAAATAATTAACAGATACCTAAAGATAAATTAATTTTATTTAACCAATCAAGGTGTAATGACTATCCAACATCTTAATAGTTACATCAACCACCATGTTTTCTCTTTCCAAAACATATATTTCTTCTTTGTTATCTTGTCATAGAGAACTTAAAAATTCCTCTTATCTAAAAAATAGGTACAAATTATTCAACATCCTTATCTCGTTCTTACTCTTGTTCAATGTATTCATAGAAGAAACTACCGAATATAGATTATTCTTCACCAAAACTTCACTTCCTTATAAAATAGAAAAGAGACTCAAATCTTCAAAAATATAATAAATTCCAATATAGATAATATAATAAAGGTTAACTTGGATATGATGTTAATTTTTAGAAACACTTAGGAATATACTAAACATTTAAATTGGGTGAATTAGTGTTAGGGTATTTTTAAACCAATTAATACTTTGTATACCTTTACCTCTTAGACCTATTAGGATCTTGGTTCTCTTATTATATATTTATTTTTATTCGAAAGTAGATGAAAGAATGTAAAGGATGGAACATGACATTTTTATAAGTTACACTACCCAATAAGACTTAATAGTCATTGTTATATATAGTGGAGACCAATACATAGACTCCCCGCTATAATGAGATATCAATTATAGTAGTTTGGCTCGAAAACAATCCGGAACCCAAGTTTTGTTCCCTAAACTTTAGGAGGGGCCAAAAAACAATCCAGCTTCCCTGGACTAGAGATATCCTAGTCCAACTACACTAACTTACTGGATCTTTATACTATATGTTTATACAGTCTTAAACTTAATAAATTTCTTTGGAACATCAATAAAGCCCTCCAACATATGTGACTTCTATTGAAAATCATAGTGTTTCCTTGTTCTTCTCTTATTTCTTCTTCTATTGTCACTTACATAGAATCAAAAAAGTAATCTCTCTTCTTCTTCCCTTATATACATGGTAGTTCATACAACCTTCTCCTTTTTCACAACAGTAAACCAAAATTTTGTTTTCACACACATGTATAGAATTTTTCTTAACCTATTATTATTATTCTTTCTTTAGTGCACTTGAATTTCACAAGATATCCTTCCCCTCTTCTTTATTTCTATTATTATTTAGTAAAAATAATTTTTACTAGTTCTTCTTTCTTTTCTTAAACCCATATAGTAAATGATGATAACAATAGAGTTGGGTATACTTTTTCTTGATAATAAAAATATTCCCACTTGAATTAGAGTATCGAAAGTATCTTAGAACTTATTCTTTAACCTTGTTTTTCTATAACTACTTCATTAGGATCTTCACTTTTGTATCTAGATCCTAGGTCCAGTTATCCTCTATCCAGAACCCTGTGTCTAATTCTTCATTGTTTGTAACTTTGTGTCTAGTTCTTCTTTATCTATAACCCTATGTCTGATACTTCAACCTAAAAAAATATCTAAATATTCCTAGTCTGAACTACACTCTTTCAAAATCTAATTCCCAATTCACCTTCTCCACATTATATACTCATAGTTTCTCTAAGAAACAAGGAATAATTATGAACTTAAAATTTCAATTTCTAGCTCTAAATTTAAATTTTATGCTCGATTATTTCTTTAGTTGACCACCTTCAAAGCCTCCAAACAAATCAGAGACAAAAAAAACTTTGTAATAACTTTCGTCAAATCTCAATGTAAAGGACCTTCAAAACTTATTGAAATCTTAGCTAGAGTCATAATATTTATTTCATGATTATTGGGGTATTGAATATTTATATCAAAATCATCACAATGTATAAATTTACAAAAACTTTGTAAAGATCCTAAAACCTATACCCAATTATTCTTTATAAGAATCCATTTTTCTAATAATGGTCCATATAAAATTCCTTTATAAGGATCTTCTTCATTTAGTACTTCTTTATTCAGATCCCCTCTATCTGGTAATCTTCGTATTTTTTCATCCAATAATATTTACATGTTTCTTCTATTTGTATATTTTTGAGTTACTCTGTTCTGAATAAATAGGATTTATTTGTTTGATGAACTTACATAACTATGTCTGATGACCTATTTTTTGAAAACTATATCTGGAAAACTTTGTCCAGAAATATCTTTGCAGAGAAATTTATCTAAAAACTATGTCTATAAAAATTGTCTAAAAAAATATGTCCATAGACCTTTATCCAGAAAACTCTTGATCCTGTAATTAATTCTTTTTAATTAATTCAACTTGAATCATAAATAACTAAGAATAATCATGATGTTTGGTACTTTTATGAATAAAAAATAATCACTTTATTTTCCTTGTCTGAAATTCTTAGTATGATGTCCCTTTAAATAATTTCATACAAAAACTTTATTCTATATTTATTATAATCATCTCAATCCAATAAATTCATTTTTCTTAGTTCAGTAAATGAGTAATTTTTCTACTATATGGAGCACTCCAATTATAAAATTCATAAATTTTTATCTAGATCTCTTTTTTTGATGAACTCAAAAATTTTCTTTGTCTGGTCAACTCACAAAATTTTCGATGTCTAGTAATTTCACAAAGATACTTCATCCATTAGATTCACATAACTATGTTGTTAATAAATGTACTTCTCCAAACATAAAGTCACATGTTTGAGAAATTAATATTTTCTCACAAATCATCATAAGTAGTTCAAAATATTCATATAATCTTTCACATAAAAGTAATGAATGTATTCAAAATCATATAAAGTAAGTAACACCATTTATCTTATTCCAAGATAATAAGACTTTAGAACTTATTATATTATTTAACGAACTTAGATTATTCATTATTCATAATCAGGACTTCTTCATCACCATCTCTATTCAACATCCAAGCTATAACTTATTCATTAACAAGCTTGGATACCTCAACCAAACTTCCATGAAAATTCTTCTTTAAAACCTCTTAAATATGTTTAAATCAATGAAATCACCATAATTAATTTACACCCATTGAAAAAAAAATACAATACTCACAAAATGGGATTATCACATTTCACTGATCATCAGTATCTTCTTCTGAATCAGAAATTTCCACTCATTCACTCCCTGAGTTTCTTACCTTCTCACCACTATCATTTGAAATATACTCATTATGTTGTTAGATAATCTATTATTTTTCCACTAAAGATATATTATTACATTCAACCATTTTTTCTAAATGATTTATGAAGTATTTTTATTCTTTTCCTCTGCCTGAGTTTTCAATGAATATCCCTTCATCTCCATGAGATTACAATTTCCTATATTTCTCATTATTGATAATAAAACAATTACTTATGATTATTATAAAGTACTTCAATGTCATTTTATCTCTAGAATACAACTCTTATAGTTATTATCCTATTTTATAAAAAAACAAACCATTGTTAGAAATATCAACCGCTGTCAAGAATGATTCCTTCCAAAACATATCTAGTAGGTCCTTTTCAATGAGCATCATTTTGACCATATTTTTTATGATCTAATTTATCCTCTCAACCACACTATTTTTTAAGGATTTATCACAATTGAAAATTTATTCCTTATATCTTGTTTCCTTATATATTTCTCTACCTATATGTTAGTAAACTATATGCCATTATTAGTTTATAATTTTATAATTTTCTATCCAAGTATATTTTCAACTTCCCTCCATTACTGTGTTATGAAACTGAACACATCAGACTTGTGGGTGATGACCTAAATTGAATCCATAATGTTATAATCATCAATGAAAAGAATATATTATCTCTTCAAATCAATAGTTATTAGTATTATAGGTTCATGAACATCAATATGCATAATTTCAAGCACTCTTATAGATATTTTCTCCTTGTATATATTTTCATTAATATTCCCTTATAAACAAGTATTTCATGAGTGTGTACAATCACATGATAGTTTAGGGATATATTAAGCACCATCACTTTTCACCAGATATTCCAAGTTTGATTAACTCAAATTCCCAAGTTTTTTATTCCACAATATTTTTCTTATTCCTTGGATATAAAGCATGTATCTTCTTCTCCATTGACTAGGTATAGATTATGCTTCGTGTGTTTTCCCTAATAACAACAGTGCCATATTTTCCCTTAATGATGTGGGTCTTCTTGGTAAACTTTATTGTGTGTCATTTTCAATGCCCTAGGTTTTAGGATCCATTATTATTATTATTATTATTTATGTCTATAACATTAAAGATATTTTCTCTATTCATTCAAAAGGATTGAAACATGATTAGAAAACATGCCCTATAAGATATTAACCAAACTAAAGACACTTTATTCATTCATAAGTTGGAAATTATAGGAAAATATCATAAAAATAAGAACTAAAAACCATGTATTATTACACACCATGGATAAATTACATCCATTAAAAGTGCATAAATCAATAAGGTAAATAGATAAAAAAGAATAAAATCTTCGCGACTAGGAAATATCTTGGATCATCTTCAACCTTGTGGATCACCAATAGAAAAACAAAACATATAATGAGGAATAGTTCCATGAAAGGATAGAGAATTATGAAAAATATATAATATTAAATAATATTTGTGCCATGCAAAGTGATATTGGAATGAATAAATGATTTTGTAATTCTATATATAAGAATGAAATATTACTGTTATAAATATAGTCATAGAAAATATAGTCAATGAAAACAT
The DNA here is from genome assembly GCA_963277665.1 of Viscum album. NCBI lineage: Eukaryota > Viridiplantae > Streptophyta > Magnoliopsida > Santalales > Viscaceae > Viscum > Viscum album. The sequence goes on from OY728155.1 coordinate 1,931,547,075, forward strand.
GGTTGTTGCAAATATGGACATTGAAAATATGGTCGTTGGTTATATATCCAATAGGTATACTAAAGTCATGTATTGTTAAGTAGTAATTTAAAATAATATAACTCACAATGAAATAAAAATATGATATTAAAATATTATAAATGTGTGTGTGTGTTATGTATAAATATTATTATTATTATTATTAAAATATGGTATGATGTATATATAAAATTCAAATAATTATTTTAATATCAATTTAGTGGTGAAATTAAATTTTTGAATATAAATAATTGCTTTTAATGGTATTTGTTAAAACGTATTTAGTATAAAAGTAATATTTCTTTTTTTCAAAGAACCATTTGTTAAGTATTATATATTTTATCCTAATATATTAAATTAAAATTTCTTAAAATATTATTATATATGAACTAATATATTTACATATTTTAAATTATAAATCGATATGAAATAATATTAAGCATACTTAATGTTTAAAAATTCCATTTTTCAATAAAAGTTGATTTTCTTTAGATTTTATATTTTCATTTAAAAATTAAATTTATAAATTTAATAATATTAATTATAAAAATATAATTATTTTTATTTATAATTTCAAAAATATATTAGCATGAATTTTGGAGATTTTTCTAAAAAAAATTGATTTTTAGGTGAATACTGTAATATATTGATATTGTGTCTTTTATGGTATTATTAGTATATAAGTATGAATTAGAAATTCATGAAACCTTTTTATAAGAATAAATATTTATTCTATAAGAGACTTTATAATTTTAAAAAAAAATTAATTTATAAACCCATATTTAACATTTTATGATTTATGTTATGTTTTTCAAATAATTTTTTTTAATACATTATATATTTAGTATTTTAAAATTAATTTTAATCAATTTTAAAAATTGAATCAAAAAAAGAGATTTCAGATTTTAAATCATTAGTTAAAATTTATATAATAATTTCCATTCTATTTTTCATCAAAAATAATAAATTACCTAGGTAAAAAACAAGTTATCATGGTGAAAACCATAATGGTAAAAATGAGTTACATAAGAGGTAATGGAGAAAACATGTTAAAAATATGTTTTAATTGAGTTTTTGAGTTGTTTATAGACATTATTTATTATCCTATATATTATTTATCAATTTTAGATCCATTTTTCTTGAGAGTGACTTTACATTATTGAAATTTTTTGGGTATTTAGAAATTTGAAACTCTTTTTCATTTATAAAAGGGGATCTCCCCTCCTCACTTACCCTCACACAAAAACACCCTTATTTTTTCCAAAAATCTGACCAAAACTCTCTTAAAATATCATATCTACCTTAATGAGTTTTTTTATTCTCAAAATACAATCCATAAAAGTTTTAAATCCCACCCCCTCCCCTTTACAAAGGAGATAACCCAAGTAGTGTGGTATAGATTTCTAGCCACTTCTTCCTGTTTTCTTTTTCCTTATATGCATTTATTCTTTCTAAATTTTATTTTTACCATATAAAAATGATATAATTGGTATATTTATTATAATGGTATGTTATTATAATTATAGTACAATCTTTAACCACCCTAACCTTTTTCCCTAACAAAAGTGAAAATGACATTTGTGTGTGCACGACTACCACCTCTACAAAACATCATGGTTCATTTTCCTTAACCACCTTACACAGATGGTACTGATTTTTAATTTAATAAATAATTAAGAGATTTATAAATTATTTTATATTCTGCAATGATAAAACAAATTATTCATTTCTCTCATTCAATGAAAAATGAAATCTTTAATCATACGTACATATGGACTACTGCCTCCATGGGTTGATTGATTCTCATTTTTATTTTCATCACCACCTTACACAGATGGTCATGATAATGGGTTTAATAAATAAATATAATGTTTATAATACCATTAATTTTTTTTATAAAACATTATGAAACCTATTAAGTATGTGATCAATAAATGATTATTGTTAATTCAATCATTTAAAACAATCATATTAAGTAGAAATTTTTTAAACCAAATTATGTACTATTTTTATATCCATTACTTATTCTTATTAATATTTTTTAATTATGATATATGACATTAATAAATATTAAATTATATCATTATTCTACTAGTTCAATTATATTACAACTAAATCTCCTCATAATCATAAATAATCATGGTATGTTCATGTTTGGGTCGGTTTGACCACCTACTTGAACAATACTATGAAATTATATCATAGACGATTATGAAAACTTAAGTAATGGTATAATATAATATAAATATTTAAATAATTATTTTTTGGGTTCTGTAAAAGATACATCAATATTTAATTCATTAATTAAGAAAACACACTTTGTAGGTTAAAAACACCAAAAAATGTTCATTGTCAGCTCCATATTCTAGGATAAAGACTAACATACTAATGAAAGAAAATTTAAACTACTTAAATAATTATAATTCATACATTAAAGTAACATTAATGAATTTTAATGATGAAATTTTGGATAATAATGAATAAAAACACTACTATTATGAAACTAGTTCAAAATGATCAAGATTACTCACACCTAACATCAAAAATAAGTAACAAATGACTAATATAAATATAGAGAATAATTATAAATTAAGTTTATAAAAGTTTATGTATATTAAAAAAATATTAAATAGGTGATTAATATATTTATTTTTGTTATAAAATATCTTAGAGTGCATTTGACTAAGTGATGAAACAATGTGAGGGGTTCTTTGTATCAAATTTAATTTCTTGAGACTTATTTATTAATGTGAACCACAATATATGTGGTTTTATTACTGCCTAATGAATATATTTTACCATATTAATGTTTTTTTAAAATACATCATGTACTTTAAATTTCCATCAATTTAAAATATACCCAACTTGAAAGTGGTTTTTATCAAAATGTTACTCAAATATTAAGGATTTTACTACCAATATTGTTTTTAAATGTGGTTCTGAATATACAGTTATCTCAAAAATCTTTTTTCCTAACAAAAGTTTCATGAAGCATTATCGTGTGCGCTCTCAAAAATATTTATAACTAAATGCAGCATATGGGCTGACCTAGGTCATTCTCTTGAGGAGCTTTTGTGGTCAATCAATCACTACTTCTAATTCACTTTTTTTATATATTTTTTATTTATGAAATAAAACAAAAATAAATTGATCTTTGATAAATTATTATTCAAGATAATGAAAAGTAAATATGAAATTTATAATGTAGATAGAATGAATACAGACAAAATGATGTCAGAATGAAAGAAGATATTCCCGAGAGAATCACCCAGATTGAACCTTCATCGTCTCATTATTAGTTTCAAATTTAATTAATAAACACACTCCATAATATGTGTTAATATACTCTTCTATATTTGGTTTTGAATATAAAATTCTCTCAACAATCTCCAAGAGACCGCACATCCACCTCCTCGATCGAGGGAAAATATTATAGAAGAGAAAGTTAAGTCTCAAGTGGTAAGTGGAGACACAAAAAAGACTTACCCACTAAGATCCACCTTGATATAACTATAATAAAATAAGAAACAATTAACATCAATGTACAATTACATGGGTTCAAAATTGTATTAATCCCCCGGGAAGTTCCTTGGGTTAGTTACTCATGATCACAAGTATAAGAGATCGCAGTGGAGAAGGACGGGGTGGAAAACAAAAGATAAAAAAATGAGAATGAGATGAAGAAGAAAAAATATATATTAAAATGCATAATACTCTTACAATGGAAAGAAACTACAAAACAATGGAAAATGGACACCCATAAGTTCCAATACTTTGAGAAGGGGTGAGGATACATATTTATAGGGAGAGGAGATGAAGAATTCACACTCAAAACATTTAATCAGAAATTTTCTGCATTTATGTGCCATTAAATGACCAAATTTGTAATAAGTGTCTTCATAAATATTGTTCCATAATGTATTCTCCGTTTTACCTAAAAATTTTAGATTCTTTGGACGCGGCTATAATTAGTTATGAATTTATCATTGGAGGTTTCTTTTTCTGGTTGAAGCTTCTAGGAAGGTTCCTCCAAAAGTATAACATTCAATGACATACTTAATGAATTCCAAAATCCCCAAAATTTGTTTTAGAGTCGTTCTTATCGTACCTAGTTTTATCCCATGTGTAACCACCTAAAATGTATGTTTTTAGGCTTATTTTTGGTTCCGTTATGGTGGTGGGGTTCACGCTGTCCGCAAAAAAAATCATAAACTTCATTGATTTTTTAATCCCTTTAGATGACCGAATCAGATCCTAGTCCAGAAGAAAAAGTTTTAGGAAATAAAATAAGGATTCTAAAAAAAGTAATCACAAAATTTGGACATACATTTTTTGATAAATGACAAAAATACCCCTATGATAACAATATATTAAAATTGAAGAATTAGGCCATTTTTGCATTTAAGCTCAAATTACCACTAAAACCTAAAAATGTGAAAATTAACAATACAATAACACTATGGTGGGATTATAATAAAAGATTTAAAGTATAAAATATATGCAAATGTGAGATTTATCACTCCCCCACACTTAAACACTGCACTCCTAGGCAATAATCTTACATCCAAATCAAAATCTACACAACAATCAAAAATGAGAAAATATCAATGATCTTATCCAAAATAGAATTCCATAATGTATCATCTATGAAAAAAATTCTATATAATTTTCATTTAAATCATTAAAATTTGTTCAACCTCATAAATAAATCCATGTCCCAATCACAACCTACCTAACATTGAATTTTATGTCACTCTTCTTTCAAGAGAAATTAAATCTGAAGTTATTCTCATACTTGGAAATCACATGTATCACCATAGGTTTGTGAAAATTCTCATATCTAAACAGCGTGAAACATGAAAATGAATTCAATTATGAGGGATTTAATTAATGGTTCAAATGATTCTATGGCTTAGGGTTGGTGGTAAAATGATTGAAATAAAGCTTCAGGCCAAAAAGAGGAGGTTGGACTTTTAAGTACAATGCATGATTAATTCAAGTGAAAACACAAGAAATTACTCTCTCAATACTGCTTGAAAATGTAAAAAATAACACCACTCAATTTTATGACATGGTACATGATCCAATAGGTGATTATAATTAATAATATCATCTAAGTTCTCCCTTTTTTTTGAAAACTCCAGAAAGGCACAGCTTTATTTTCTTTTTTTTCATTTTCTTTTTCATGGAGGATGAGATGAAAATTGAATACAATTCATGTACTTGATTTTTGAGAGGTACATGAGTCATAAGATAATGTAAAATGAGAAATTCAAGCTCATCTCTATTTTTTTATTTTTTTTGAAGGAGAAATGGATGAAACAAATAAAGCATAATAAAATGATGACACATTCCCAATTCTCTTATTATCCACTACCCAAAGTATTGAAACACACCTTGAACCCCCCATAAATGATACAAATCCCAATGAACGCACACAAAAGTCCCTTCCCCCAAACTCAAACTTTAAATATCAATGCAAAAAATATTAAAAGTGCGGGTAGGTAAGGAAAAATTGGCTTGTAATGTGGCTTAAACCTATAAGGCAATTCATGGAAACTAAGGGCTTACAAAGGATAAATGTAAATGTGGGTCTCAAGATAAAAAATTTCTATCCAAATATATGCCTCAATCATTTCAAATATATTCCATGAAATCCAAATCTTCAAAAGGGAAAAATCAAAAATTCTTGTTCTCACACAAAATCCAAGTTTCTCTCAAGAAAGTGTGGGTATTAGGAAGAATATGTAAAGGTGGTTTAGAATACCTAACAGGATTGGAAAAATAATTTTAGTCAGTTTTTCATGGGCATGGATTTCAAAAATCAGTCAAACTCATAAAAATTCTTGAAAATCCATTTCAAGGAAAAATAATTCATATCAATATTCATTTAAAATCTATTTTTTAAAAAAATCATTTCAACTCTTTAAAAATGAATTGATGTGTGAAAAGTGATAAGAATATTCACTAAAGCTCAAAAATCCTAAAAATATGATAAATAAAAATGAAAATCACATAATAATAACAAAGAAGGTTGACACTACCCCACACTTAAATTTTACTACCACTCATTTCAACTCAACAAAATAAAAATATAAAGGTAGAAATTCCAAGGTAAGAAAAGATACAACCTGACATTATTTTTGAAGTGGATACCTTGAGTTAAGCTCCTAGAAGCTACCAATTTAAGACTACAAAAAACAATGAAAATACATAATAAAAATAAAAAAAAATTAAAAGGGGAAAAGAAAAGAGATAATGCTTTGTTTAGACCCCCAAGTGGGTGCTAGGTGTTTACTGCCCCTAGTCAGGCAGTTTCAGTGGATTATCCCCAATCAAAAGGTGGGTGTGGTTTCTTTGAGATGAACCACCACATGTGACTTTTCTAGATTTCCATGAGTAAACACTGAAAGTAAAGAAACCCAAATAATATAAGAAAGTTCCCAACCCTGAATAAATAATAAAGAGAGAAATTAAGGTCTATAGTGGGAGGGATTATAAAATAAGGGTTCTCCCTATTAATTTTTGTGGTTTCCTCCTCTATATGGTATAAAAAAATTTGTTGAGGAGGTAGTCACACCACCATCTTCCTCAAATATTCTTCTTCAATAACCACCACTTGAGTGGTATATTCTTTAACATCCAAGGTCTTCTACAATTGTGATGTATCAAAAAATTTAGAGAAAGATAATTCAAAAAATAGTTTAACTTGAATAAGATTAAAATATGAAGAATTAATAAATAAATATTCCCTTTCAAGTAAGGCATCTTGTTAATTCATCTCTTCAGGAATGACTATTGGGAACTCAATCTTAGAAGGTGTATCTTCTTCATAATCTTACAAAGAAATATATAGGTAGAAAGTTTCTGATGTTTCATCATCAAGGATGGAAAGATCATGTTTCAAGTTATCTTCGACAAAGTTATTTCAAGATTCTTCCAAAAAAATGTTGATCTCCCATCAATGCATCAGTTGGAATGTGTACTTTAGGGACCTCCTCGAGTAATGGTTGAGTTTGATATGATGTGATTAATTCCTTTAGAATTTATTTCTCACCCTCCTCAGGTTCTTTAACATAAAAAATTATTAGTGAAATCTATTCCACCACTCATTTCAGTTCAGGTTCCAGCTCGAGTTTTGATTGCTCATGGGATATGTGTACATATTCAGCAATAAATTCTATTTGACTCTCCAAATTTTTCAATTTATCACTAATTCTTTGAAAATGATCATCAATATCATTGCAAACATTTTCTGGAACATGAGATGGTTCAGTCCATGAATAATAATTTGACTTGAAATACATCATGAACAAAGAATTTTTTTAATGTTTTTTTAAATTTATGATTTTTTTGTTTTTATTTAATTAAAGAAAAATTATTTACAAAATGTGAATAAAAATAGTGAATGAAAACCACTTGGCTCCCCGAAAATAGTGCAAGTTTGATGAAGCGTTGTCCTATGCGCTCTCAAAAATATTTATAACTAAATGCAGCATATGGGCAGACCTAGGTCGTTCACTTGAGGAGTTTTTGTGGTCAATCAATCACTACTTCTAATTCACTTTTTTTATATTTTTTTATTTATGAAATAAAAATAAATAAATTGATCTTTGAGAAATCATTATTCAAGATAATGAAATGTAAATATGCAATGCATAATGTAGATAGAATGAATGCAGACAAAATGATGTCAGAATGAAAGGAGATATTCCTGATAGAATCACCCAGATTGAAACTTCATCATCTCATTATTAGTTTCAAATTTAATTAATAAACACACTCCATTATATGTGTGAATATACTCTCATATATGTGGTTGTGAATATACAATGCTCTCAATGATCGCCAAGAGACCGCACATCCACCTCCTCGATCGAGGAAAAATATTATAGAAGTGGAAGTTAAGTCTTGGATGGCAAGTGGAGACACAAAGGTTCATTACCCACTAATATCCCCCTTGACCTAACTCTAATAAAATAAGAAACAATTAACATGAATGTTCAATGGATTGGGTTCAACACTAGATTGATCCCTCGGGAAGTTCCTTGGGTTAGTTACTCATGATCACAAGTATAAGAGATCACAATGGAGAAGGACGGGGTGGAAAAAAAGATGAAAAAATGAGAATGAGATGAAGAATAGAAAAAATATATTAAAAATCCATAATACTATTAAAATGAAAATAAACTAAAAAAAATTAAAATGTCCATCCAGAAGTTCCAATACTTTGAGAAGGGGTGAGGATACATATTTATAGGGAGAGGAGGTGAAGAATTCACACTCAAAAATTTTAATCTGAAAGTTTCCATGTGTATGTGACATTAAATTACCGAATTTTTAATAGGTGTATTAATAAATATTGTTCCATAATTTCTTCCTCGTTTTCTTGCAAAATTTAAGATTCTTTGAACGTGGCTAGAATTATTTATGAATTTATCATTTGAGTTTTCTTTTTCTGGATGAAGCTTCCACGAAGGTTCTTCCAAAAGCATAACATTCAATGGAAGACTTAATGAATTAAAAACACCCCAAATTTTTTGTAGAGTCAGTCCTATATGACCTAGTTCTATACAAGGTATAACCACATCAAATATATGTGTTTAGGCTGAGTTTTGGTTCCGTTATGGTGTTGGGGTTCACGTTGTCCGCTCGAAAAAATCATAAACTTCATTGATTTTTTAAGCCCTTTATATGGCCGAATCAGATCCTGGTCCAGAATAACAAGTTGTAGGAAATAAAATCAGGGTTCGTAAAAAATTTAATCACAAAATTTGGACATATATTTTTTGATAAATGACAAAAATACCCCTGTGATAACAATCTGTTAAAATTGAAGAATTAGGCCATTTTTGCATTTAAGCTCAAATTACCACTAAAACCTAAAAATGTGACAATTACCCATACAACAACACTATGGCGGGATTATAATCAATGATTTACAGTATAAAATATATGAAAATTTGAGCTTCATCAATAATACATAAGGGGAATTTTTATTATTTATAAAGCCTAAAATAATTTCATTTTTATATTCATGTGGTTTTATATGTACTCTTGATATTTCATTTCCCCTTAACTTACATTTTACTAAAAGTGTTTCTTGTGAATGAAATTGACTATCATCTCTTATTTTTGGTCAGGAACCTCCCTATTTTATGTATCAATCCATATGATTGTTTACCTATACCTAAATAATTAATTATATACATTTTATACTACATTATCTTCTTTAAAAAGTTTTAATGAAATTTTTAACATTTTTCATATGGGTTTTTTCATCAAAGTGTAAAAATAATCTATTTTTAAAGTTTCCCATGTGAAAATTTATTTCCAACATCTTTATTTTTCTATGATACTTAATTTCTAAGATTTGATGGTTTTCTAAAATAAAATGTTTTCTTCATTATTTATAAAAAAAATTTATATAAATTTTTTTCAAAATATCCTGTATGTTTCTTATTTCCAAAGTGATTTTTCCTAATTCTCATAAAAATGGTTTTCATCCACATTATTTGACATAAATTATGATTGATAAAGGATATTATTCTAATGTAACTATCCAACTTATTTCTAAGGATAAACCATTTAATTTCCTTATTTTTGGATGAATGATTGATCACTACCTTTTTCTTGCCTAATCATCCATTATGTATGATCATAACTTTTCACTCAATGATTTTCCTTGATGAATACCCTATTTTTGATTAATTTGATTGAAGAGTGTTCACCTAGATTCCATGCATCGATTGATTTGGGAAAAATATTAATATAACTATATACCCTTTATTAATGAACTTTAAATACCATATGCTTTATTATCTTGGTTAAATGGTATTTACCTATGAAGTTACTTGATGTCATTGGATACCCATTTAGTTTATATGGGTTTATCATGTTATGATTATTTATTGAATTATTAATGAGTTCCTTATGTAAATCCATATGAAATCCATTATATTTCCATAGGTTATTTTTGCTATAAAAGTGAATGATTATCATTTGGAAAGTTTTAAGAAACCCATTTTATTTTCATGGGTCCTTTATGATGTGATAAGTGATTGATTTCAAGTAGCTCTAATAAATATGTATGATGATAGTTGGGGTCCTATATCACCCTAAAAATAATTGGTTTAATGTTTACATATCATGAAATAAGTATTCGTAAGTACATTTTAGTTTCTGATAAATGTGGGTACTGATGGTGTGGCTCATGAAATTAATTTTATTTACACTAATTTTTATGCCAAAGTTGAAAAAATGTTTCACAGTTTTATACTTATTATCATAACTATGTTAAGATCTCATGGATCATGTTTATTGACTCATGTTTCCCTACTATTTTGATTCATGTATTATGTTATTACAAGTTGTATTCCACGATTTATGATATATTCTATGTTTGTTATGGATTTTATTATGTATCTTGATTACACCAATATGATCATATTATTTTCACTTATGATATTCAATTCTTATCACTTATATTTTTCCTTACTGAGTATCTATGTTCATGTCTTTTTTATCTTTCTATTTACCTAGGTTATAAATATAATTATAACATATAAAAATTATATGAGGGATGATAGCATCACTAAATTATGGAGAAATTTTTACAAGGTTTGTAAAATAAGTTTCTTATATAGCTAGTCTTATAAGACACTAACCTTACATTCTTGGGATTATGTGATTATTTTTGATATATAAGGTTTACCTTATAGAAATGTTGTAAAATAAAGTCATTTATATCTTGGGTCACTATAATTTGTATCATAGTAGGGTTTATTTATTTATTTAGAATTATTTTAGTTATTTTATAGATTGGAATGAGAGAACCTTAGTAAAAATACTAGAGATAAGTCTAAGTATATAATGGTATCCTAAAATATTGGTAAAGTTTTGAGTAGGTAGTTTTCTTAGAAAAAAACCTTTTATAGATACTGGTAAGTGGATAAAGTTGTGGCACAGATGAACCTAGAGGTAATCACCCTGAAAATGGTTGGTTTAGAATTAACCTGATTATCACCACAATGCAGGATGATTGGGCCTAGTACTGCACACTTGGATTGACACTCATGGGGGATACACTTTGGTTGATCACATTCTCTTTAAAACCCAATATGAAGGATTTATTTTTTTGTTACTTTGAGGGATGAGGTTAAGAATTATAAGATAACCCAACTTAAAGTAACCTAATTTAAACTAATATCAATATAGGTTAAAATAAAGGAACAATAGTCTGATGTGATAATATAAAATAATAAGGTGTTTTAATATTGAAATTCGTTTTATGTTTATGATAATTCCTCCATATTATTAATGTTTTGTCACTCATGTCAACCCTATTTGTTTAAGTAATGGCCAGAACTATAAGGAAGCATGGGTGTGAGGGACAATGTGAGGATTACCTTAATGAATAACCCATCGGGATAGGATATAGAATAAAAACAGTATGATTATTCCAAACCAACTATCACATAATATGATAAACCATGTGAAAATAATTGAAGTCCCAAACACACCAAAGAAGAGAAATATTGAGTCTCATGAAAGATCAAGAGACAAAGATGATGAAGGAAAGAATGTTAAATTTCTTATATAAAAAAATGGAAAGAAGAACCATGGGGGTTGCCTCCAGGGGGCTGGAAGATGATTTATTTATAGAATAAGGAGTCATAAATCATAAAAATACCATAGAAAAATAAATATTTTGGTTAACATGATTCAAATAAATATAGTTCATCCTAAGGTGACACTGATAATTCAATGTCATATGTGTGGGGAACTTGGGAATTATCTAATATAATTCCCTAATCTAAGGACTAACCTAGATGATGATAATCACCAACCTTAAAGACCAATGGGACAATGGAATACATATGAAAGAACTACTATCAAAGTGGATCCTGATATTTAAGGTGTACATACCCTCTAATCCAGAGTTATAGATGTCTTGTTGGAATTTTATTATAGGAACTCTAGTATATCTAAGAAGTATTCTAATATAATTAAATCACCACCCTAATGATTTTATTTTCAAAGAAATATTCTAGTGGTATAATTATTCTATTCTATGTTGAAGCTTATAATGTTCCTTGTTTAAATCTTATTATCCTTTCTTTAGATAAATTTAACATGATTTTATTGATGGATTGGTTCTCTCCACTTAGAGAAAAATTATTTGGAGTAAATAAAACACATTTCATATTAACCTATGATATTATATTAATGAATGGGTAATAATAAACACCCTTTATAAAAAAATATACAATGTGGGTCTTAATACCAAATAACAGTAGACTCATGTCCCAAATAGTTATAGAAAAAAACTCAATATTATGGATAATATAATTCTAAGGAAATAGATATGTTTTCCAAGTTTGTAAGGTTGATATCTCTCTAGAATTTATATCTTGGGTCATCTATATAATTTAGATTCCCTTATCTATTTCCATTGGTAATTTATAATTAAAATTTTGTGGATGCAATTTATTTAATGGGTAGAATTTAATACCTCGGGTTTTAAGAGCCATTATTATTATTATTATTATTATTTATATGTATAATTTAAAGAAAGTTTCTCTATTCTTTCAAAAAGATTGAAACATGATTAGAAAATGTTCCCTATAAGATATGAACCAAATTAAGTACACTTTATTCATTCATAATTGGTACATTAAAACAAAATCACATAAAACTAAGTACTACACACCATGGATTATTACTCACCATGGATGAAGTACATACATTAAAAGTGAATAAATCAATAGGGTATAATAAATAAAAAATAAATAAAAAAACTTTATAACTAGGAAATATCCTAGATCATGTTCAAACTTGAGGATCACCAATATCTAAACAAAACCTATAATTAGGAATATCACCATGAAAGGAGAAATAATTAGGAAAAATCTACAATATGAAATAAGAATTGTGTGCTGCGAAGTGAGACTGGAATGAATGAATGATTTATTTTGTCTATATATAGGAATGAAATATGGCCTATATAAATATGGTCATTAAAAATATGGTTTTTGAAAATATGATCATAGAAAATATGGTTGTTGTTTATATATTCAATATTTATACTAAAGTATTGTATTTTTAAGTAGTAATTTAAATTAATATGACTCACAATGAAATACAAATATGATATTAAAATATTATAAATATATATTTATGTGTTATGTATAAATATTAATATTAGTATTATTAAAATATGATATGATATATATATATATATATAATTCAAATAAATATTTTAATATCAAGGGAGTAGTTAAATTAAATTTTAGAATATAAATGATTGATTTTAATGGTATTTGTTAAAACGTATTCAGTATAAAAGTATTATTTATTTTTTCAAAGAACCATTTTCTTAAGTATTTTATATTTTATCCTAATAAATCAAATTGAACACTTTTAAAATATTATTATATATAAACCAACATATTAACATATTTTAAATTATAAATTGATATGAAATAATATTAAGCACACTTAATGTTTTAATACATCATTTTTTCAATAAAAGTGGTTTTTCTTTATATTTTATATTTTAATTTTAAAAAACAATATATAAATTTTATAATATTAATTATATAAATATAAATTTATTTTTATATTTATAATTTTTAAATTAACTTGTATTTAATTTTTTATATTTCTTTTAAAAAAATTGATTCTTATGTGATTAGTGGAATATGCCGATATTGCAACTTTTATGACTTTATTAGTATATAAGTATGAATTGGAAATTCATGAAACCTTTTTATAATACAAAATATGTATTTTATAAGTGAATCTATAATTTAAAAATATATATATATATATTAAATTTATAAACTCATATTTTACATTTTATAATTTAAGTTAAATTTTTAAATCAATTGTTTTTAATACATTATATATTTAGTATATTAAAAAATATCACATTTAAAATTTCAATAAAAAAATGAATTTAAAATTTTGAATCATTAGGTCCAAATTATATAATAAGGGGCATTTTATTTTTTTCATAAAGGATAAATTACCTAGGTAAAAACCAGTTATCGTGGTAAAAACCTAAATGGTAAAATTGAGTAACCTGAGAGGTAAAGGGAAAACATGTTAAAAACATGTTTTAATTGAGTTTTTGAGATATGTATCAGCCTTATATATTTTCATATATATTATTAATCAAGTATGGATCCATTTTCCTTGATATTGACTTTCCATTATTGAAATATTTTGGGTATTTACAAAATTACCACTCTTTTACACTCATAAAAGGGGTTCTCCTCTCCTCACTTCCCCTCACGGAAAAACCCCCTTAGTTTGGTAAAAAAATACCCAAAAATCTCTTTAAAACTCTTATACACCTTATTTTCATTTTATCTTCTAAAAATACCATCCTTCAAAGGTTTAACCCCCCCCCCACCCCCCGTGAAGGAGATAACCGAAGTAGTAAGGTATATATTTCTAACTACTTCTTCCTCTTTTATTTTTCCATATGTGCATTTTTTATTTATAAAATTTATTTTCGCCATATCCAAATTATAAAATAAGTATCCTTATTATACTTTTATGTTATTATACTAATGGTACAATCTTTATCCACCCTTCCCTTTTTCCCTAATAAAATCGAAAATGATATTTATGGGTGTGTGGACTGCCACCTCTACAAAACATCATGTTTTATTTTCCTTAAACACATTACATGATCAGTAATTATTTTTAATTTAATAAATAAATATTATATTTATAACATACTTTATATTCTTAAATGATAAAATATATTATTCATTTATGTCGCTCTATAAAAAATGAAATCATCAATCATGCGTATGTGTGGACTACCGCCTCCATGGAATGATTGATTTTTGTTTTCCATTTCATAACCACGTTAAATGGATAGTCATGAGAATGGGTATAATATATAAATATTATTTTTATGATATCATTAATTTTAGTTTTTTAAAAATTAGATAACCTATTAATGTCATGATCAACAAATGATTATTGTTAATTCAGTCATTTAAAACAATTGTACTAAGAAGAAAATATTTATTTCAAATTATGTAATATTTTAATATACATTAATCATAATTAATAATTTATAATTATAATATATCACATTTATTAACACTAAATTATATCATTATACTATTGTCGTAATTATATTGCAACTAAATCACCTCATAATCATCAATAATCATGGTATGTTTATGTTTGGGTCAGTTTGACCACCTACTTGAAAAATGATATGAAATTATATCATGGATGATTATGAAAACTTAATTACTAGTATAATATTATATAAATAATTAAATAGTTGTTTTTTGGTTCTATAAAAGATACATGAATATTTAACTCATTAATTAAGAAAACACCCTTCATAGGTTAAAAATCCCAAAAAATGTTTGTTGTAGATTACATCTTATAGGATAAAGAATAAATTACTAATGAAAGGAAATTTAAAATTCATAAATCATTATAATTTATCCATTAAAGTAACTTTAATTAAATCAGAATGATGAAATTTTGGAGAAGAACAAATAACAACACTATTATTACCAAACTAGTTCAAAACAATCATTATTACTCACACCTAACATCAAAAATGGGTAATAAATAAAAAAAAAGTTGATGTAGAGAATAATTAAAAATGAAGTTTATAAAAGGTTATGTATATTAAAAAGTTTTATAAATATGTGATTAAGATATTTATATTTTTTATACTAGATCTTAGAGTGCATTTTACTAAGCAGGTAAACAAGGTAAGGGGTTCATTGTCTCAAATTTAATTTCTTGAGACTTATTTATTAATGTGAACCATGATAACTTTAATATGGTGTGATTAATACCTAATAAATTTATTTTACTATATTCATGTGATTTGAATATCCATAACAGGTACTTTCTTTAAATACCCATTATAACCTCCTAGCCTAACTCACTCTATTAATAGTGACCAGATCGGTTCTCCATGTGACCTCTAGTGCACCTCCTAATACGCTAGTGGCTTACAACTAGAAGTAGGGGTATAAGGTGTTACTTTTAGGAGACTATACCCCCATATCAAAGGGTGAAATCATGATTAAATAACCAAGCATCATACACAGCTGAGTACACTTAAGAATAAATCAATATAATAATGTTATAAATAAAAAAAGAAATGTTGAATATAGACTCAAACAGTCATTATCACATGAAACAACTGATCACACACTGGGAAAATAAAAGATAAAAAATATATAGCTAAAAATCAAATACATCAGGATCTACTTCCAAATATGTGCCACACCACATACCTGATCTTCATGACTCTCGAGTTACACAGATCAATCCTAAGACTCCGCATGAACAAATCCACTTGATAATGAAATATTGGTCCTCCACCCTATTCATCATGCATCTATTCTCAACCTGAAAGCATATATAAGCTATGAATGCACACTAAGGTTCATGCATATTGGGTGAGAAATGAATCTCAATAGGCCACCCCCAACAGTGAACCTATAACATAGTGCCATAAGTACATGCTCATGAAATATACTCATCCTGTATGAGAAATAACTTGAATAAAATAAATAAATAAAACCACTTTAAATACTTCGTTCCATGACCTTGATCAACTATAATTTTTACGACTAGTGTCAGGGTGTCTCTAAGAACGTCACAATGACTATTCCTCCCAAGTAACATGCAGGTTCCACATCCATGGAAGCCCCAAATGTATCCTCATGACTATGGGGTCCCATCCCATGGTATTCCAAACATTCAAGATCCAAATACATGGAAACCCCAATCCCATGGTAGTCAACTATGCATCTGGATCCAAATCATGGAAGCCAAAACCATATGTCCCATGGCTCCAGGTACCCATACCATAGTAGTTCGTGCTTTCAAATTGAATCTGTGAAGTCATAACCATATATCCCACTACTCTAGGGACCCATCCCATAGTAGTTCAAGTGTCTGACTCCAAATATGTGGTATTCATAACCATATATCCCATGAATATAGGGACCCATCTTATAGTATATCGTGTATCTAGATCCAAATATGTGGCATCTATAACCATATATCCCATGGCTCTAAGGACCCATCTTGTGGTAGTTAGTGTATCTGGATCCAAATATGTGGCATCCATAACTATATATCTCATGACTTAATAAACCCATATCATGATATTCTATGTGTCTAGATCCAAATTTGTGGCATCCAAGACTATATATCACACAAATCTGGGGACTTTTGATGCTGCAGTCCATGCATCTGACTCTAAATCTATGATAGTTGTAACCATATATCCCATGGATCTGGGGACCCAACCCATAGAATTCCATGCATACAACTCCAAATTCATGGAATACATAACCATATATCCCATAGATCTGAGAGGACCACTTAGGGATATACTCACTGCTAAGAGGGTTTGAATCAATGTTGGGAACTTTTTACCTTTCATAACTTTTTATCCCTTTACCTCTTAAACCTGTTAGGATCTTGATTCTACTATTATCTTTTCTTTATCATATGAAAGTATATAAAATCAGGTAAATATAGAACACAATATTTTTACAATGTTAACTACACAATAAGTGTATCTAGTCCATGTCATGTATGGTGATGACTAATACATAGATTATAAACTATAATGAAACACCAGTTACATTGGTTTTTCTATAATTCAATCATCATCCAAGTGTGAGTCCATATACTTTAGGGGGGTGGAAAAAATCCTCTTCCCTGGATTGGTGATGACATGATCCAACTTACAGTTCCTCACTAATTCTGTATACTACCTATAAAGACATTTATAATTTCTATATGAGATACTTTGTAACACCAAGAAAGTCTTCCACATTTTGTGACTTTTGATGGATGTCACAATGATTCTTTTTTCTTCTCTTCCCACTATTCTTACTTTCATAGAAGAATACAAGTAACTCTTCTTCTTTGTCATAGTAGCTAATAGAAAGTTTCTCTTTCTTCTTCTTATTATTCCTTTATTCTTTATAACAAAACAAAATACATTAGATCGTATTCATCTTCTTTCTAGAATCACAAACTTTCTTTGTGATTATCTAATCAATGAAAGTTAAGCTTAGCATCATCATAATTCTTATGGCCTGAATAATAATCAATTAATAGTTAAAAAACTCTTTCTCTTCTTCAGTCTCAATGATATGAATATTATTATGGAATAAATTCTCTAATTTACTTGATATAAAATATCATAAAATGTTATTATATCAGTTCTTATTTTTTCTTCTTGGTGAAAAATATTTAAGAAACTGAATTACACCACACTTTAAATATTATTTCATACAATAATGATCTTAAACAAATAAAATATATTCTTCTCTTGAATCATAAACATGATTAGATCATATTTAATTCATTCATGTAATGCATGGTTCATGACATGTGGAATTCTATCACATTAATTTATTTATATTATTATTTTATGTGTTATCTTCAAGTTTGTTTGAGGTACCTCAAATGTTTATGAATTCATGTGTGCATAATAATTCACATATACATGAAAGTATGCATGCACTATTCACTTTATCCTTTTTTATTTCACGTGTATAGGTATATACACACACTGTCTCAATTATTTCTTTATATATATATGCATTCACATATTAATTCATGTATATCTCCTTTGTGAACACCCAAGTGGGTTCTTGATCATGAAAATAGAAGCACGATATTAACATTACAATTAAATCTCATTGTCTCTTTTAATGTTCTTCCACATAAGTTTATCAAACATAGTGTATGTATATGAGTTGGGTTCGTTAGATCTCAAGACAGTCACTGCTTATGTGTATGGGTTATCACCTATGCATAAGGAATTCATGAAATCCTGAAAGGATTCACAAAACATGATATTTGTGAATTATATTGAGGATAGCACACTATCTCATAGAACTCGAACCTTAATGTAGTCATGAAGGCTAAAACTCAAAATAGTGACCTAGAAATATTCTTCTTCATACAAGTAGTGTACGGTTCTCCCCTTTTTTGTGTAGATGAGAGTATTATATAACTATTTCTACTTATTTTAGTAAGATAAGCATAGAGATGCTCTATTTTTTTAAAAAATGAAAGCACTCAGTTATATCATGAGTGGCAGAAGAATCTTCAGCCTTGGTTGATTCTCCTTTTATAGGTGATAATGCACCACCTTCCTTCATTCAATCACTGACTCAAATCCATAAATAAATCTATGTAAATTAACATTTTAAATGCTCGAATATTTTGGCATATTTGAATATTATCAAACACGTGTTTTCTTTTCATAAGATTCTGAAATTCATGGCCTATATTCCTTCATGCTCAAATTTTCCACATGCGCATTCTTATATTGCATGATGCTCATTTTAAATCATCAAAATAATCCATGCATCAAATGTAATTCTACAAATTATTTTTCATTCGGCCAAATATTGTTCCTTGAGTTATCTCATGCATGTAATATAAAGATTTCATGGATGGAGGTTCATAGAGTCGTTATCTCCTAAGATCAATATTATAATTTCCATGATAAAATTTTCATCATTCATCAGAGGTTTGGCATGAGCTTCGGTATACTAGAACATTTGGATAAGGCTTGAGGTTGAGGATAATGTTATTTGGAAATTGAACAGCTAAAATCGACTTGATTGGATGGATACGATATATTTGTATTTTTTTTAACATGGGTGAACAGTACCACTATGCCACAGTCCCATATCATAATTATAGATGGTTCATCACTTCCATATTAATCAATCTGTGTTGCTCACCTCTTGATCTGGTAGAAGAGGATCAGCACCTGCAACACACACATACTTGTGACATGGGCTGCGCCAACCCACACTGCCCCACTAACGCCTCTTAGACCATCTTCATGCACTCCTATATGAGCATACTTCTATGGGCCTATAAACTAACCCACTCACACCTTCTACCTAACTATCTGGGTTTGCTAGTTCCAAAGCATGGTTGAGAAATTCTCCCACAATGCATAGTCAAGCTGACTAACTTAGTTGGATTGGTTGACCATTTTTTTGATATACTCCCATAAAAGGATTAAACAAATCTTTAACATGTTCCATATAAAATATGAATTCCAAACCAACCTCTCAACAAAACCTCATGAAAAATATAATGTCTCATGCATTTATATGCATGAGAATCAATAAAATTTCTCATGTGGTACTATTGCATGCACTTCAACTATTGCATGGTCCTTATGTAATAATGAAATATTTAATGACCTTATTTGATTCATCTTCTTCTTCTATTTTTGGAATATAAATTCCAAAAAACTATTCCTCATCAAATAATATTAATTATTAACATATTATTCATTGTTGTAAATAATGTTTCATGTCAAAGTACTTAGTGACACATGTTCTAGACATTAAGAAAAGTTCAAAAATAAATAGAGTCTCAAACTCAAAATCTTCAAAATAAATTACATAAGATTATAAGACTTAATTATTTTCTTCTTCATCCATTTATCCAAGAAATATTCACTTTGTTATCAAGATTGAATATCTTGTATACTTCATTAGAACTTCTAAAAACTTAATTCTTTATGACTTCTTCAACATAGTGTCATTAATGAAATATTTCTATTTCATTGACCACTATTTAAAACTAATAAAAATAATTGAAAATAAATATAAATTTGTCTCTTCAATCACCCCCTTTTTATTTGTTGTAAATACCTTCAATGTTCTTTCCAAATGAATATGTCAATATGTGAATTTATCCTCTTCACTTTTCTAAACTTTCATTTCACTTTATATCCCCCTTATTGATGATAAATACAAAGTTCATAGAAAATGGGTATCATTTTATACTTAATCAATGTGTCATACATCATTTAAATCTAAGTCTATGTGATTCGTGCTTGGTGTAAAAAACAAGAGGGTTTGATTTAGACAAAAAAAGTTGTACTTTACCAACTAATCTTGATACCTCATGAAATGAGAACTCATATATTTGTATTCAAGGGTTAACCACTTTTATTCTAGGATTAAGATACTAAATGGGATATGAAATTTTTAAGAGTAATCAACCTGAAACTCCTACACTAGCTTCAACAGACATATCAAAAACATTAAATTGCAACAAGCAGGATAAGTGGACATGGGTCACTTCCATTTTTTACTTTTATTATGTCATTGATTAATTAAATTACTCACCATTTGTGTTAAGATTATTATTGTTTATAACCAAGGGTGATAGATTATGAATAATGTACCTTTTAAAATGACATTATCTTTATGAACATTCCAGATTGATTAGATTTGATACTAATTGAAATAATGATTCTGGCAGAAAATTCATCTTTATTCATTTGTATCCCCCTTAAGGGAAACACTCCTCATAATATTTATAATGGTAGATATATTCAAGAATGGATTTTAAGATATTATGATATAGAGAATAAACCAAAATGGATATGTAACTTATGATGGTTCAAAATTGAAAACTTCTACAACTTCACCAAGGATGATCTAATTCAATACTTACTCTTTAGTATACAAAATATAAGATCAAAACAAGAAGTAAATTATTTATCCTTGATGTCTAGGATATGATAGCACAGTATTCAACTTCATCAATGATGGCACTTTATCATATTTTTATTTGAATTCCAATTAAGGGACCATTCAAGGATGATGTCTTCTTCATATTTTCTATAAAGAATTTACAACACTCACCGCTTCTCAAGTTATCCCCCTAAAAATTTATTCACCTTCAATTCCCTGTGTTGTAATAAAAAATACAATACAAAAATATTAATGGAATAAGGTGTATATTCATTTTATAATAAATTTTAATAGTAATGTTGAGGTGGTTTTCTCAACCAAGTTTCTCCATTTCCTTTACCCTTCATTATTGCACTTCTAAACTTCTATTATGAACTATATTAAGGTAGCATGGATCTCTTCACATTATCTTATAATTTTTGTGGAGATATTTTCATCTTAATAGCCTTTTTAGATGATTTATTATTAACCCTATTAAGGATTGTGTCTTAATCTAGAATAATAATCAAATAACCTTTTTCCCAATATCCAAATTTGTTATATATCTCACACAAAACTTATTTAATATAATATTTTTCTTTTGTTAACAACTTCTCCTATATTTTTCCTTCATCATGTGGAATATTTTGTTTTCCTTTTACACCAGCCTTGGATTGTGCTTCTTAAATTTTCCTCATTCTCTCTAAATCTTCTGGCTATATAACTAACATGTCATTAGTAACTTTATCAGTAGGTTTGTATTTTCCACCTGGCTTCTTCTGAGTATAATACTTATTATCAATTCATTTGGATGCACTTTTCTTCAACTTCATGGATTTGAAATCCAAGTACTTCTCAACTTTCATACTTGAAATATTCTTGGGATTATTTTTGTTTATAATATTTTTTATACTTACTCTAAAAGGATACTTCTTCTTTCTTAACCAACTTATGGAATCTTATCTTCTCATCATCTTTAGATACATATAGATATGAACATGTACCATCCTTATGAACACTACCATTACATACATCATAGATTTTTTCAAGTTCTCAAAGTATTTTTACAATATTCATGTTTTTCTTAACCTATGGATGTTTTTCTTTATCTATGGATTGTTCCACCTTGACATGACCTTCCTTTGTACTTTTTCATTTAAAGGACTATACCAACAATCTAATGCACAATGCCCAAATATATTGTATAAAAAAAATGACCCACAAACCTTGATCTTCTTGTTTCCTTTGTATGAAGTTTTTGGGTCTTCTTTATAACCTATTGGGATCTTCATGGGGAACTAGATTCCATATTATTTTTTCTATTCTCCCTAGTCATGGTGGTAGGTTTCTAACTTTTCTTCATCCATACTTGTTTGAATTTTTTTTTCAAACGTGCATTGTTTATGAAAATTTATTTAAAAACATCATTATAAGATAGTATGGATGGTACCTATTTCTTCTCAACTTCTTAAGATAGATCATCAAATGAATTCATGATCTTGTTATCACATATTGGAGGTATTAAAACCTTATATTCCTCCAAAGATCATTGCATACTAGTAGCAACCATATCCTTCTATTGTGAAGTCTCAATATGTGTCTTCTTAAGATTCTCCACCTGAACTTACAATTATATACATTTCATATTGAGGATGATTTTTTGATATTCAATCCTAATAATCTTCTCTTCACAATACTTATTCGTTCTTTAAACTTCCTCTTCATGTAGCTTAACTTTATTTTGTAACAAAGATTCAAGTTCCTTGATCTTCTTGAATTTTTATTCTAATTATAAATCCTTAACATCAATGATATTTTTAAACTATTCCTCAAATTCATGGATATTTTATACCAAAGTCTTCTTGAATCCTTTTTATTAAACTTCATTGAGCCATTTGGAGGAAATTATTTCAAATTTCCTCTTTTTTTCTTCAAAGACTCCAACCTATTTGGAGATATTTAAACATTCTATAATTTTTCCTTGTAAAGTATTCACCATATTATCATCTTCTTCTTCCAGTTGGGTGATTTATTCATGTATACTTTGAAATACTCCACAAACAAGAGATATCATTTCTATGGGAACATATTATAGAATATATCTTAATCTATCAACTAATAAATATTGATAAGTTATAGATTGATCATCATCACTACTTATGTTAGGATCTTATTCAGGATAGTTTTGATAAAATTTAACACATATCTACTGATCACTTGAATGTCTTGATCTAACTAGGTAGAAATATTGTCCATCTCCTTTATGGAAACTTGAGCCACTTACCCTTTACTTTCCAAGCTTGGTCTATCTTCTTTGTTGACATGTCATAGACAAATTGATACTTTCTATTCTTTAAATAATAGAGAATTATTCTTAAACTATATTTTCTCTTTATTTATCCTATTCATCATAGTCTTTCTAGATATTTACATTTTCTTAGAGATAACTAAATCTTTACCAAAATTGAAATTCATTGTTAATACATGAAAGAATCTCAAATATTCAATATTTAATAATTGTAACATATAGAATCTAGTAGAGGTGAACCTTGTTATGATACTAATTGAGAGTACCACTTAGGGATATACTCAACACTGATGGGGGTGAATCAATGTTGCGAAATTTTTAACTTTTGTAAATTTTTATCCCTTTACCTATTATACCTCTTAGGATATTGATTCTACTATTCTATTTTATTTATTGTATACAAGTATATGAAAGTAGGTAAATATATAACATGGTATTTTTAAAATTTTAACTATGAAATAAGAGTAGATAATCCTTATCGTGCATGGTGATGAGCAGTACATAGATTCTCCATGATAATAAAACATGATTTATAGTTGTTTGGATAGAATACAATCCTCGTCCAAGTGTGATTCCTTTCACTTTAAGAGGGGGATGGAAACAATCCTCTTACCTAGACAGGTGGTGACCTGGTCCAGCTTATAGCTCATTTTTTATTATTTATACTACCTATATAGACAATTCTAATTTCTTAAAGAGATACAGATTAGTCACTGAAATTGGATAATATTAATTTTTAATTTCTTTATATTCATTTTTCCAAAGTCCGTAAACATCTTTTTTAGTGCATTATAGAAATTGAACTTCATTTCTCATCTTACATGCAATTAATGTTTAAAATGAAAATTTGGGCTCAATCACTAATATGTTTGTGGATTTCATTATATTCATTTTATGAATTTTATATTTTGGTATATGATTCAACACTTAATTTGGAACATTTTATCTTTTAGGTCCGATGGATGAATCTCAATAGAAGATGGATATTTTCGGGGATTAATGCAGAGCTTTTCTGGAGAAAGCATAATGGGCCCAAGGCCCATCAAACAAATGTGGGGCCCACAAACCAAGCCCAATGAAGCTCAAATTTTTACAGTAGAAATAGAAAAATATGAGGATCATTTTTTTCAACTTTGTCTGGAGATAATTCTGAAGTTTTCATGATGATAAATGGATCTTAAGTTGAGATTTAAATGGTGGGTCTGACATTAATGCACATAAATTCGTCCCACCATTTTGACCATAACTTTCAAACAGATGTGCCAAATTTCCTGAAATTTTTACAAATCATAGAGGAAACCTGGAAGAGA
This sequence comes from Viscum album, assembly GCA_963277665.1. Lineage (NCBI taxonomy): Eukaryota > Viridiplantae > Streptophyta > Magnoliopsida > Santalales > Viscaceae > Viscum > Viscum album. Next base: position 1,931,572,232 of record OY728155.1, read on the forward strand.
ATATTTTTCTTCTATTACTCCTCAAGATTTGGCCTCCATAAATTAAATATTCGAACGTCAAAATGGTGGACGAATTTGGACAGTTTTCCGGGTCAACTTCGAAACGTCAATTTCCTTTTGATTATTCACCCTCCTTTTGACTCTATTAATTGTTGGGGGTGAATTGATTGTGGGGGGTGGACCTAAGGCTCCTAATATGAATATATAAGAAGATGGTGGTGAATGTAATAGGCATATTATATTTTCCTTTCAATTGTAATTTTCTGCTTTCATTTTGTAATCATATCGTCAATTTTTCCCATGTAAGTTTTTCTTTCACATTGAGTATCTAAATAAAAGTTGTTCTTATTATTCAATTTTTATGTTCCTTTTATTAACAAGTTGATAACGTTGAATCAAGGTGTGAATTTATTCACACCAACACTTGTGAATTTCTCACGCAATGGTGGAGTGTTCATTTTTATTAATGTTTTTCTTCTTTAATTCCACTTCTTTAAGTCAACTTCTCACTTCTATTGATAGAATAGCATCTATGGAGGGATAAACATTTATGGTTTGGTCCTAGAGAGTTTCATGAGATAGATTGGATGTTATTTAATGTACTTTAATTTTTAAATCTATTTTTTATTTTAATATTTCCATTCGATGAGTTATGTTCTTCTTCATCTTTGCCAAGTTTAACGATGACACATTTTGAGTGCTAGTACAATCTATTTCCTTTGAGTGCTCAGTAAAATGATCCTCAAAGTGAATTGGTTATTGGCCTTGTAATTGTGTAGGGATTAAATTGGTGAATTATTTGGAAGAATTATCTCGTTGTTTGGATACGTCTTCAATTAATGGCATGAAATTTTTTAAAAAAAGAAATGCATCCAATCCACCAAAATCAACAACCTAGGATCAAACCATATTAATTAATTGTTTTAGATCAAGTAAAATTGTTTTTTTTAATTGTTCTTTAAATTAAATAATTAGTTATCCAATCAATTCAAACCCAAGTTGGCCACTTCACATCCTAACCTCCATAAAACAGGTGTTTCTAAAGGTTACTTCTTTGGTCCCTGTGGATTCGACCCCTATATGTACTTCAACGACCACTTATACCTATAGGGTAAATTTGGGCGCAACCAGATACATTATAACACCAAGAAATACTTCCACCTGTTATGACTTCTGATGGATTTCATGGTGTTTTTTTATTCTCTTCCCACTATTATTACTTTCATACCATCATACAAGTAACTCGTCTTCTTCTTCAAAACATCTAACAGAAAGATGCTTTTTCTTCTTATTCTTATCCCTTTTTTATTCAGTTCAAAATAGACTGCACCATATCTTCTTCTCCTTTTTACTATAATCATATACTTTCTTTGTGATTATCTTATCAATGAAATTTAAGATTAGCATCATCACAATTATTTTCACCTGAATAATAATAAATTAATAGCTATGAAAACACTTTATCTTCTTCAATGATAAGAATATTATTGTGGAATGAATTCTCTAACTTACTTAATATATAATATTAACAAATGTTATTTTATCAATTATCCTTTATTCTTCTTGGTGGAAAATATTTAATAAATTGAATTGCACTGAACCTTCAATATTATTTTATACAAGAATGATCTTTCACAAATGCAGACTATTCCCTTCTTGAATAATCAACCTAATTAGGTGATATATACTTTATACATGTATTACATGGTGTATAAAATTTAGAATACTAGAACATTCATTTATTCTTATTATTATTTTATGTGATATCTTCAAGTATATTTTAGGTACCTCAAATTTTTATGCATTCACATGTGCATAAGTATTCACATATGTATGAAAGCATACATGCACTGTTCACTTTCTCCTTTGTTCCTTTATACACACAATTATATGCATACACTATCTTGATTATTTCTTCATGTGCATATGTATTCACATATTAATGCATCCATTGGATCATTTTGTCACATCCATGTGGGTTCTTGTTAATGAAAATATAATCATGATATTAGTAGTCCACTTCAAGCCCATTGCCTCATTTAATATCCTTGTGTATAAGTTTATCATGCAGTGTGTGTGTATGAGTAGGCTCCACATGATCTCAAGATAGTAAATGCCTTTGTGTATGGGTTGGAACCTACGCATAAGGACTTCATACAACCCCTAAGGGCTTCACAAAACATGTTCTTCATGAAGAAAAGTTAGGATGTTACACTATCTCATAGAACTCAGACCATCATGAAATTATGAAGGATGAAACTCAGCACAACAACATGGAAATCTTCTTCTTCACATAAACAGTGCACGGTTATCCCCTTATTCTCATAGCTAAGAGTATTGTGGAATTATTTTTTCTTCATCATGAAATAGAATCATGGAGATACTCTATTTTTTACAAAATGAGAGCACTCAGTTATATCATGAATGGCAGTAACATATTTATCCTTGGGATATACTCTTTTTATATGTGAGAATTTACCATCACCCTTTGTTTAATCACCAAATCATATCCCTGAAATAAATTTGTGTCAATGAACATTTTAAATTTTCAAAGACCTTGTCATCTTTGAATATTATCGAATATGGGTTTCCTTTCAAAATATTCCAAAATTCATGAAATCCATTCCTTCATGCTCAACTTTTCCTCACATGAATTATTATATCTCATGATCCTCATTTTAAATTTTTTAAATCATCCATGCACCAAATGGACTTATTAAAATTCTTTTTCATTTTTATGAAGCTTGTTCATCGATATATCTCATTAATTAAAGATGAATATTGCATGTGTTGAGGTTCGTGGAATCATCACATTAGAAGCACAGCCTTAGAATTTCCATCAAAACCTCAGCATCATTCATCATAGGTATAGCATGAACTTTATCAAACTATAACATTTATATGAGGATCTAGGTTGAGGATAACATTCCATGTAAATTAGATAACTTAGAATGACTTGATTAGAGTGATATGATATATTAGTATCTTTTAAACATGTTTGAATAGTATCATTGTGTCACTATCACACATTGGAATTTCGGATGATTGAGTGCTTCCATATTAATCAATATGTGTCTCTTGCCACTCAAGATGGAAGTTGGGGATTAGCACCCACAACACACACACACTCACCACATGGGCTATTCTGACCCACACTATCCCACCAACACCTCATAGCTCATCTGCATGTGCTCCTACATGAGTATGCTTTTGTAGGCCTATAAACTGTCCCACTCACACCTACTTCCTAGATAGTTGAGATGGATGGTTCCCAAATGTGTTTGAGAAATTCTCCCATGATTCTTGGTCAAGATGGATATCCTAGTTGTCTTGGTTGGCCATTTTTTTAATATACTCTCATAAAAGGGGTTATCTAAATCTTCAACATGTTCTATATAAAATATAAATTCCAAACCAACCACTCAATAAAACCTCATGGAAAATATAATATCCCATGCTTTTATATCCATGTCCTTCAATAAAATTACTCATGAAATACTATTGCATGCACTTCAACTCATCCATGGTTCTTATGAAATAATGAAATATTGCATGATCTTGTTTGATTCTGCTTCTTCTTCTCTTTTTGGAATATAAATTACAATGAACTATTAAACATAAAATCATCTTACTTATTCACATCTTCTTTATTATTGTAAATAATGTGCCATATCAAAGAACTTAGTGACACATGTTCTTAACATTAATAACAGTTTAAAATTTGTTATAGTTTCAAAATCAAAGTATTCAAAAGAACTTCCCTAAGATAATAACACTTGAGTAATATCTTCTTCATCCATTCATCCAAGAAAAATTCACTTTGTTATCAGGCATTGACATCTTGGATACTTTATCAGAATTTTTGAAAAATTATTTCCTTCTAATTTCTTCGATATTTTGAAATAAATGAAATATTTCTATTTCATTGACCACTATTGACAACTAATAATAATCATTGAAAAAAATACAAGCCATACATAAAGTGGCATGAACATCAAACCTATATATCTCCTCAAACCAGTCCTTCTAACTAGGGGCTATCCCAAGATACACCAATCTTGGAACTTATAAATCCCATGCCATATCCTCCAACCATTCTCATGACCCCTATCTGGGTATCATTACATGTATTATTCTTAGGATACATTTGGTTTCATTTATTGGGGGTTTACATCTCCTCCATAGCTCTCTCACCCTGAATTTCCCCTTAAAAGTCCTTAAAACACTTAAAGGGATCCACCATAGTGTTTTACATGGAAAAATACTTAGAATAGACTCCTCCTGATCTCATTTTTGGATTTAGGATATAAATCACTCAAAACCCCTCTAATGAAATAGTATATGGTTTTTACTCTCAATGCCACACCTATACATGTACTTTTACATGCTCTTAGTAAACTCGGGGCTGGGTCATGTTCTTTTACACACCCTAGGTACACCCAGGGTCTGGTCGTGTACTAATAAATGGCTATGTCCCCCTCACATGGAGTGTTTGACCAAGTAATCAGCCACATGGTCATGTCCCACTATATGAAATTTACTCATACTACACATCATGCAGTCCCAAAAACTACATCTTCCCCAAATAGGAAGAACACGGAGCATTTATTCTTGAAACCACACACCATGTGATAGGGTTGTACAAACAAGAAACCCCTACAATTCTCTCAAAACCATTGTTTTCCCCAGAATATCTAGAAATAAACCCCCACATGGTCTATAGTAATCATATTAGGGATTTAGAACTTAAAAAATATGAATCTATAGGGATTAATGGATAAAACTTAAAATGGTGCTTTTTTATGGAGAAAAGATCAAAGCTTCAAATCTAAATCCATGCCCAGAAGCTAGTGCACCATGATCTGATCTCGATCAATGCCAAGGGTGAATTCTAGCAGTGCCTACTTCCCCCTTCCCTCTCATTTCATCCATTACACATAAGAAAGAACCACCCCCCCCCCCCACCATTCTTTCATTCATAGGAAGGAAATGGGGGGTGTTTAATTAATTTAAATTAATTAATTTATTGAATAAATTAAATTAAATTACCATTTAAAATGCTCGTCCCGAGTCCTAGAACCCAAAGTAGGTTTACACATCTCCTAAACAAAACTCCATGTTCCTAATTCAACTGTCGAGTCAGAATCTAAATCTAAAACTCTATTCAAAAGATATCACTATTCAAACACATGTAAATAAATTAATATTTAATTAATTAAATATTAAATACCAATTATTCCATAAAAATTAGAATAGCTCATAATTCCACCAAAATCTTGTCCTGAGATAACCGCCCTATTTTGGGGACCAATGGAGTGATTATGAAATATTTATGAGATCATATAGAAGGGTAAATAACCATTTTACCCCTCATGGGCCTCCAAAACCATAATTTCAAATTTCCATTGAATTTTATAACCTGAAAAAACATGAGGTTTTATAATATCCCCACCATAGAACTTATTATCCTTGAGAATCCTTAATGTTAAACCTGCAACCATGCTTTCACTCTAAGTACCTATTCAAACAACACTATCAAAACCATCCAATGAATGGTTTCATAGTGACCACAATACTCCCAACATTAGGGAAATTTAATCATAATCGATCTGGTGCTCCCCACCATAAGATTATCTTTACCATTTCCTCACAACCAATGCCAGCATACACAAACCATGCTTCTTCCATCACCAAATGCAATGAATGGATCTAGTTAACTTGATCACACTAGAGTGTCAACTAGAAAACATCAACCACCTATTCCCATATCACCAGGAATGGTATCCTCTATGCTCAACAAACCACTTAAAATAAGTATCACATCTTCCAACGGCATATGGTGTGCTACTCGCTATAAGTCTTTCCTTACATTGTTCCTAGAGCATTGACCTTAATAGGTACACTATGGCTACACCATTAGGGTTTCCTCAAGACTCAAACAAACACAAAAAACCCACACATGGCCCATCTAGCACTGTATATAACCCATGTGCACATGCCTTCATACAAAAAAGTCTTTTCCAAAAAATCCACACTAACTGCCACTCTCCTCATGGTTGAGTGATTTTTAAAGAACCTCTCACAGGATCTCATACTCACATGAGCCATAAACCAAGAACCTAGGATAACATTACTAAAACCATTGACCATGCTCCTCATACAGATCAGTTCCAACAAACCAGAGCACCCTCAACACTCCGCTTCAAAATTGGGCACTTCACTTATGCCATGGTTACCCACACAACCACCCTCTAACCAGTTTCATTCAAAGTTTTGAGGATCTACATACACTCCCATGCATAAATCAACATATTCATTAACAATATTCTTGCACCCGAATAGTCTTGGCCTTCGAAACTAACCTTGATATGACAACACTCATTGTACCTCACATTATAATACACTATTAATCAAGGCGATTCTCAAACAAAATAATACTAAAGCATCATAATTACTTAATCATATTCTCAATAACTCCTCTTGTGCATCGATCATAACTCAAAACATCCACGCACACTTCTATATCTACAAACTCATAATCCTAGGCTAACACCTCACTTAGGTTTCCCTTGTAAGAAAACTAAGCACCAGCCCACTAGGGTCTAAGTCATGTATAGAGGTCTCTCAGTATACAACATATCCTAAAGGTCAAGTATTGTATAGGATCACAAATCACTAAACATTATCCATACTCTCTTCTCAACAAAATACAGTATCTAACAAGCCAAAACACCCTCTCTGGGGTCTTAACAACCAAATTTGGCATCCCATGCCAAAAACCATTAACCATATGGAAAAAATTCTCATAGAGCATCCACCTATAAGAATACTCCATCAAGGATCACAAACCCCATGAATCACCACTATAAAAACCAGTAGAAAAATCTTAGACAGTCCATACCAAGGAAACAAAACACCATGTTTAGTTAGATAGAATTAAATTACAAGATATATAGTAAAACATCATATAGGTTATTACTGTAACTTTAAATAATTGAACCTGAGAAATAGCAACCCACTAGGGGTATCCCACTATGGAACCATATGCCTCACTAACCTACTAGGGTCACCCCATGTCCCATAAACCTAGGGGATATATCATCATCATTGAAAAGCATCGCATTATGGATCCACATGACCTACTATCATAAGGAAATACATGTAAAAAATTGGATCAGGTGAGTATAATTACACTAAGTAATTATATGAGAAAACATTATAGTGTAATTGACACTTTAAATAACTAGACTCATGGTCATTAGTAATAATCACACTAGCAGGCCCCTACGTTTCATGTGAATCCTATATTCCAACTCATGATGCATGAGACACCTATTTCCTTTATGAGCTAATATTCAAAATCTATACTTGTCTCTTGTCAATAGGCCAAGAGCCAAAAATCTATAATAAATCATAAATCCAAACATCATGTGCATCACATGAGGTAAAAATCAGTCAACTATAACATCACATATCAATAACAGCAATCCTAGAACCCTGTAAACCTATACATCCTACTAATGAAGGTGTTCATGACATACTAACCTAGTATTTATTGTAGGTTTTGAAACATACCTAAGTCTAAAGCCTTCCAAATCCGAAAATCATAAAAAAACATCCTTTTATACCACATTGTGACATCTCAGCCCAACTCACTTTATGAACAGTAACTTGAAAGATTCACCACATGACCTCAAGATCACCTTTCCATATGCCAGAGGCTTACGACAAGTATTAGGGGTCTAAGGTGGTACTATGAGGAGACTATACCCACATATCAGAGTACACGGTCATAAATAAATAACCAAGAATCATACACATTAGAGTATACTAAATAATAAATAAATAGAAGCATGTTATAAAAAAATAAATGTTGCATACAATCTTGAATATTCATGGTCACATACAACAAATGATCACCCATAGGGTTGATAATAGATACAAAATAAATAGATGAAAATAAAATACATTAGGAACTACTGTCAACTCTGAGACATGCCACATACCCAATCTCCATGATTATTGAGCTACATAGCTTGATCCTAAGACTCCACATGAGAGGCTCTGCTCGATCATGAAATACTGCACCTCTTCCCTATATATTATTAATTTGATCTCAAATTGAAAGCAGACATAAGTTCTACACACATACTGAGGTGCATGTATAGGGGGTGAGAAATGAATCTCAGTAGGACACCCCCAATGGTGAACCTATAACATGTTGTCATAAGTGCATGATCATGAAATATTCCTAGCCTAGAGAAGAAATAACTAGTATAAAATAAATAAATAAAACCACCATTAATCCTTAGTCATGTGACCTTGATCAACCATACCTACTTTATTAAGTGATGGGTATCTCTGAGCATGTCGTGATGACCATGCCTCCTAAGTAACATGTGGGATCCATATCCATGGTAGACCTAACCTTATCCTCATGAATCTAGGGATGTTTCCCATGGAATTCCAAACATCATAGCTAAAAATATATGGCATCCCAAATCCCACGGTAGTCAACCGTGCATCTAGATTTAAATCATAGAAGGAATAACTATATGTACCATAGCTCTGGGTACCCATCTGCACCAGTCCATGTGTCTAGATCTAATATATGGTAGCTATAACTATATATCTCATGGCTTTAAATACCCATATCATAGAATTCAATGCATCGGGATCCAGATTTGTGGCAGGCATAACCATACATCCCATGACTCTGAAGACTCATCATGTGGTAATCTATGTCTGTATCTCCAAATTTGTGGTATCCATAACCATATATCAATGGCTTAGGGTACCCATACTATGGTAGTCCATGTGTCTGACTATAAATCTATGGTATCCATAACCATATATCTCATAGCTCAAGGGATCCATATCATAGCAGTCCATGCATCCAAATCCAAATCTATGGAATCCATAACCATATATTATATGGCTCTAGGTAACCATACCTTTTCATTCCATACATCCAGATTTAAATCTATGTTATCTATAATCATGTATCTCATGGATCTAGGGATCCATCCCATGGTATCCTATGTGTCCAGATTCAAATCAGTGGCAACTATAACCATATATCCCACTACTTTAGAAACCCATCTCATGGTAGTCCATAAGTCTGGCTCTAAATTTGTGGTAGCTATAACCACATATCTCATGGATTTGGGGATCCATCATATGGTAGTCCATGTGTCTGGATCCAACTCCATGGTATCCATAACCATATAAAAATCTCCAACTCAGTGACAGCTCCGAACATCGAGCTACAAGTCCATGGAAGATCCATCCATCTACCATCTCAAATCCATGGAATCCCATCCATGTCACATATACACTAAGGGAATATTCCATAATCTTCTATAAATAAAAGTTATCGTAAGAGCTGGTCAAACACCCACGTTCATCATCAACACCTCAGCCCTATCGGGATTCTATGTCGATTTGGGTTCTAAGGTAACACCCGCAACCATCTTTACCCATACCATATGCACTCGATCAGGGTTGTTCAAGTCACTAGTCGCCCAACAGGGTCTCATAGTTCATCTCATAACTAGATGAATTCCTCCTGATATCCTTAGAATCGATATGAAAGAAGATGAATCCCTCTTGGGATACTCTAGGTTAAAACATACATAGAGGAATCCCTTTTCGGGTCCTTGATCATAACTAGTCTATCGATCTAACACCCATATCTTGGGGGTAACACATCCCACAACCCATACTCTAACATACCATGGACACACATACCTAATAGGTAAAATATCACAAGGGATATGGACTCAAGATCATTCCCTTTCCAAGTCACTCTAGGTTATCCCAAACACCCAACCTATCTACATCCACAAGTCACAACTCAACCCCACTAACCAGGGACTATCTCAAGGTACATCATTAAAGGACATTGGTGATCCCATGCCATGTCCTCCAACCATTCTTGCAACCCCTATATGGGTCTCATCCCATGTATCAATCTCAGGAGACCTTTAGTTTCATTTTTGGGGGAGAGGACCTCTCTATCATATCTTTATCACCCTAAATATCTCCTTATAAGTCCACAAAACACCCCAAGGGTTCCACCATCATGTTTTATGTGGAAAAATACTCATAATGGACTCTTCTTGATCGCATTTATAGCTTCAAGGTGAAAAATCACCAAAACCCCCTCAAAGGGAATAATAAAAAACATGTCCTTCTAATTACACAACATTCCCTAGGTACACATGGGGTCTGGATATATACATTTACACTCGATGGGTACACCTAAGGCCTATTTGTGTACTACTACACAGCCATTCTCCCTTCACATGGGGTGTATGGCCAAGTACTTGGCCACATGGCCATGTCTCACTACATGGAATATACTCATACTACATAATCAGTAGTACCAAAAACTAAATCTTTCTTAAATAGGAAGAACACATAATGTGGGTTATTGAAACCATGTGTCATGTGATCAGGTTATCTAAGTGGGAAATCCTTGAAATCCTCCTGAAACTCATGTTTTCTCCAAAATATATACAAATTGACCCTCAAAGGGTCTCCAGTAGTCATAATAGATCTTTAAAACTTATAAAATATGAATATATGGGTAATTAAGGCTAAAACTTAAAATGGACCTACCTCATGGTGAAAACACTGAAGCTTTGGGTCTAAATCTAGACCTGGAAACTGATGCACCCTGATCGGATCTCGATCGATATCAAGGACAAAGTTCGACAGTGCCTTTGTCTATCCCTCTCATTTCAGCCATCATGCATAATGGAACCACCTACAAAGGAAGTAAATGGGGGTGTTTTATTAATTAAATTAAATTAAATTAAATGCCCATTTAAAATTCTTGTCCCAAGTCCCAGAACCTGATGCAGGTTTACACCTCGCCTAAGAAAAACCCCTTGTTCTGGACTCAATTGTGGAGTCAAAATATAAATTTGAAACTCCATTAAAAATAGAACTATTTTAATTCCCATGAATAAATTAATATTTAATTAATTAAATATTATATACCAGTTATTCTATCAAAATCAAATGGCTCAAAATTCCACCAAACTTCTGTTCTAGGGAAAACACCATACTCTAGGACCATCGTAGCAATCAAAAAATATTCTATAGATCATATAATGAGGGAAAATGAAAATTTTACCCATTATGATCCTCTAAAATCAAAAATTAAAATTTTCAATAAATTTTGTAACTAGTAAAAATGTAGGGTTTTACAGCCATCGATTAAAAAATATCCAACTTGAAACGTTTCTGATCAAAATGTTACTCAAATCATAAGGTTTTTGTCACCAATTTTTTTTAAAATAAAAATTGTTTTTTGAAAGATAATTCATCTAGTGAATTTTTATTCTTTATATAACCACTCATCATTTCATTTGTATATTCATGGGGTTTTATATGTACCCTTGATATTTTATTTCCCTTCAACTCATATTCTACTCGAAGTATTTCTTATAAGTGAAACTCACCACATCTCTTCTTTTTGGTTCGGAACCTCCCTTTTTTCATGTCCTAATTCATCTAATTATTTTGAAAATTTCCTTTCCTATACCTCAATAATTCCCTACTAGAAAAATGGCCTATACCCACGGTTTTGGGAACCGTGGGCTGGAATGGCATCGGTATAGGTCCCCAGCCTATACCCAAGGTTTTGGAAAACCGTGGGTATAGGTGTTCTACCACCGTGTCAACGAAACATACCCAATTTCCACGGTGTCAAAGGCTTTTACCCACAGTTTCAAAACCGTGGGTATAGATCCTAAAATAATGCAAGCGGCGGGTTTCAATCCCGCAACCTCTTCGCTGCAAACACCGCGTCTAACCACTACCCTAACATCTCCTTTGTGTATATATATTTATATTTAGTTAAATATAGTTATATAAACCGTGGGTATAGAGGGAAGAACCGTGGGTATAGAACTCCCGCCAAAAAAAATTCCTTCCCGTGGGAAAAAAAATTCCCGCGCACACACGGGAAACCTTTACCCATGGTTTTTCATAACCATGGGTATATGTATCTTAGCCCAGACCTATCCCCACGATTTTGGAGAAAACCATGGGGATAGGTATCCCTATACCCACGGTTTTGGAAAACCGTGGGTATAGGTGACTTTTCAGGACCTATCCCCACGGTTTTGGAAAATCGTGGGGATAGACCCTCCTATACCCACAGTTTTGGAAAACCGTGAGGTCTTGAAAATTTACCTATTCCCATGGTTTTAAAAAACCATGGGTATAGGGGTAACTATCCCCACAATTTTGGGGAAAACCGTGGGGATAGGTCCATTTTCCAGTAGTGATTTATTGTGGTCATTTTATACTACTTGATCTTCTTTAAAAAGTTGTAAAGAAATTTTTAACATTTTCTATATGGGTCGTATTCATCAAAGTATAAAAACAATCTCTTTTTAAAGTTTTTCATGTGAACACCTATTTCCTCCATCATTTTCATTTTCTAGGTGCTTCCTTTCAAATATTTAATATTTTTATAAAAGAAATTTGTATTCTCCTTTATTTATAAAATATTTATATAAAAAATGTTTTCAAAAGATCATGGATGTTTCATATTTCCAAATTGATTTTTCCTACTCTTTATAGAAATGGTTTTCATCAAAATCCTTTGACATACATTATGATTGATCGAGGATATTCTTATAATGTAACCATCCACCTTATTTATCTAGATGACCCATGCAATTTCCTTCTCTTTTGAAGGAATGATCTATCACTGCCTTTGTCTTTCCTAATCATCCATTATGTATGGTCCTAACTTTTCACTCAATGGATTTCCTTTTTGAATACATTATTTTTTATTTATTTGATTAAATATTTCACCTATATGTAATGCATCGAATGATTTGGGGAAATTATTGACATAATCATATACCCTTAATAGATACTGTGTAAATACCATTGCTTTATTATCTTGATTAAATGGTATTTACCAAGAAAGTTACTTGATGTTATTTGATACCCATTTATTTTCCATGGGTTTATCATGTTATTATTATTAATGGAATTATTAATGATTTACTTATGTGAATCCATATAAAACCCATTTTATTTCCATGGGTTATTTATGATGTGTTTAATGAAACCCATTTTCTTTACATAGATTCTTTAAGCTATAAAAGTGAATGATTATAATTTGGAAATATTTATGAAACCCATTTTATTTCCATGGGTTATTCATGATGAGATAAGTTATTGATTTCAAGTGGCACTCATAAGCATTTATGGTGATGGGTGGAGTCATATATAACCCTCTAATTAATTGGTTTAATGTTTATATCTCATGATATAAGTATTCATGAGTATATTTTAGTTGATCATAAGCATGGGAACTGATGGTGTGGATCATGAAATTAATGTTCCCTACACTATTGTTTGTTCCATATTTGAAAAAATGTTTCACAATTTTATGCTTATTCTCATGATTATGTTAAGCTCTCATAGTTCATGTTTGATGAATCATATTTTTGTACTCTTTTGATTCATGTATTATGTTATTCCAAGTAATATGTCACGATTTATGATCTATACTTTGTTGGTTATGAATTTTTTTTATGAATCTTGATTATAACCTTATTCTAATCTTATGTTCACATATGATATTCAATTTTTATCACCTATGGTTAACCTTACTAAGCATATGAGGTCACCCCTTCCTTATTTTTCTATTTCCCCAAGCTATAAATATGGGTATAATGTATAAGAAGTATTGGAGGGAGTATAGTGTGGCTCAATTATGGAGAAATATTTTCAAGGGTTATAAAATAAGTTGCTTATGTAGCTAGTACTCAAAGATAATAAACCTTACTTTCTTGGGATTATGTGATTATTAGTGTCATATATTTTTTACCTTATGTAAATGTTTTAAAATAAAGGTGTGTATAGCTAGGGTCACTATATCTTGAGTCACATAGTTGACTAACAATTAGCAAGTTGAGAATAGGACCTTCAACAATAAATACATCTTCTTATCTCATATCTTTGCCTCTAAATTTGGTTTTCTCAAAGCCAATAATATTTAGTCCTTCATCATTGTAAAATATAATAGCATCTTCCCTGTCATTCTTGAGACCTATGACAAGATCCTAATTTCCCATCATTTGGTAAGTGCATCCACTATCAAGGATTCACTCATTATCATGATCTGATACTTTTAGGGTAATTTCTACAACCATTGTTTGTTCATATATTTTATTTTTCGATCCATGTATTTGGATTCACACATGGTGTTGATTGACATGATTGATATTATTTAAAGTATGATGGCCCAACTTCATCTTGCAATGTTGCAAATAAAATTTTCATTTTAATCTTATTTGATAAATCCTTGAGATATTGTATAAAACCACTCTTGGTCAACATCAATGAATTTCTCTGCATTGATGATGAGAAATATCTGGCCATTTACCCAAATCCACCACACTAAAAATAGTGACCAAAAAAATCACTCCCAGAATATTAAAAAAAATTGGTTGTATTTGTTACTCTTGTTTCGTTTTGTACCTCTTGTCTATGGAATAGATATTTTGGGAATGTCCCATATTCCCACAATAATAACACCTGATACGATACATGGTCTTTTCTTTTATTAATCAATACTGTTTTTCCCTTGGTTTCTCTGAATATTTTTATTCTGAGATGTACCCAATTCAACCTTCAACTTTAAAGTGGGTACTTTTGGTTTGTAACCACTCATCACTTCTTTCTATTTGTGATCAACCTATACCGGTTTTGTCATTATGATGTGTTGATTTCTTCTCTTAAATCATTTATTCCCATAGCATCAATATCCAATTCTATTTGGTATGCTTTTGATAAAGCTCCATTATCCATACTGGTCAAAATAAAATGCATCACAACTATTAAAACATCCATGACTAATGATCAAATGTATTTTTTCATCTTATTCTTCCTTAGTTGAAAACTTTTTGCATTAAATATTGAAATCCCTTTGTGATTAACAACTTTCATTACTTCCAATGAGAGAGAAAAAATAACTTTAACTTTTTTTCTATTATACCAATTGTTGATCCCACTAGGTTAAATAACCTAAGGGGGTATTAGGTCTTGATAGATTAAAACAACCTCCCCTTTGATCTTGTTTAAAACACTCTTCTCTCTTATTATTGAAAAAATATGTAAATGAATAATTGAAATAATTCATGAGACACATTAATTTTACTTGGTTCACCCTTAACTAGACTAGTATAAGGAGATACAAATTCAATGTTTCAATGTACCAAACTCTACTATAACTCACTACTGTTATAATTTTTGAAGATGACTCATTGTCCTTCCTTGTTTATAACCATTCCTGCTTTGAAAGATCACTACTCTCTCAACTGAAGTGAACACACTACTCCTCTAAAAGATTATTCTACTGATCTGAATCACCTCAAAATTGATTCACACATATGTGAGTGATCCATAAAACTTTGTTTTCACCCAAGAGATAAAATCCACTTTACCACATAGTTTTTTCTTTATAAAAATTCTTATCATGAACTATTCTTATTCATTTGTGAACTACTTTAATCCCTATGATAACTTTATGTGAACTATGTGGAGTTAGTTGTTCTTGGACTAAATTTGATTAATAGATTGATGACACATCAATAAAAACATCAAATTTTAAAAAAAAACTTCACAAACTGATCCTCTATTTCAAACTTCACTGCTTCATGAACCAACCTCCTTCATGAACTCAACTCTTTTGTGAACCACTTTCAGACTTAGAAAAATTTATCTATAAATGATACTCTCGAATGAAAATTTCTATCTATGATGAAGTGATTATATGTCCCTTATATAGGTAAATAAACCTGAAAATCCAGATAATTACAATTACACTTAATCCCTTCATGCATAGCCTTCATCGTGCACTACACCCCCTATACAGTTTGCATTGTGAAACCCTCCTTTTATGGTGACCTTTGAATCACTTTATTTCACAAATGATGATATTCCTTTATGAATTACCTTTGAAAATTACTTTGAAACACTTACTTTTGATGGAAAATAATAATCCCCTTTCGTGAAGTTGCTTTGTGGTTCACAAACATGCATTGTGGTTTGCAAACTTACTGTGTGAGATCAATTACTTTTCCAAATTTCCTTTCCTACAAGCATAACATACGATTCATGAGCTCCCTTTACAGTCACTATATAATTTCTATATGGTTTTTTTATCATCTACAAACCTAATTTGTTGTTTTTTCATAGCTGTTATGAGGTCCATGAATTTTTCTATGTAGGAATCCTCCATTTTCCCCAAAATCAACTCTAAAATTTCATGTTAAAAAAATTGGAAAACACCGGGAAATTCTACCACCTTCAAAACACATTATTTGGAAAAAAAACATGTTAGAACTTTGTCAATCAGATTTATCAACAAACACAGTCAAACCAAAACCTTGAAAAACTATAGAGGTTTATTTTTATCCAACATAATAGGAAAAATTTATATATAGATTTAATTGAATAAGACATGTCTGATATAAGATTTTAAATAAATATTCAAAAAAGGATGAATATAAAATTTATTTTCTCATCTCAATATTTCTATAAATTGATGATTTTGCATTGATTATCATGTTTATCTATAATTTTTGAATAATTTTGAAACCCTTAGAGTTTCCAAAAACATTAAAAATTTTAATCATAAAAATATCATGAATGTCCTTGTATTTTGATTTAATTATTTAGAATATGGAATCTTAAATTTTGGAAAGATTTTATATATTCATTAAAAAAATTGATAAACAATTAAATCTTATTCTTCTATCACACTCTAGTACATTTAATCAAGTGCATATATTCTCTTTTATTTTTCTTTTTGAATTCTCATTCATTCATAGATTATGAGAAGGGTTTTTGGATTATCGGTGGTAGTAGGAGACCACTGACTAGCCAGCAAGGGCCACCAGCTAGTCGGTGCAGGTTGGCAGAACACCTACATGTCTACAGGTTCCACTGGATAGCTGGTGGACTCCCACTAGCCATATAGTAGAGTATATAAAGGTAACATCCCTCTAACTATGCCCATTGGTCAGCCAGTGATGCCCAGTGGATTGCCAGTGACATTGTTGGGCATGCGGTTTAGTAAGGGATAAAATGTCTTTTTAGACCAAAATAATTACTTAACTCCCTTAATTAGACCCCTTAAACCCTAATATGAATTTATTTGGTTTAGAGTCGCCTTAGTGATGTTTTTGGATCTCTCCCTCTCCCTGGTAGTGGATCTTTATGCCAATTGGAAGCTTGGATCTTTTTCAATTATAATATGATGAGTTAGATCATTTTCAATTTGTTTTATTCTCTTTTTCTCTATGAGATTGATCTATTATGAGGCTAGATCATTGAATCTAGAATGTACATAGAGAATTGACATTTTTAATTAAATTTAGGTTCTCTAGGGTATAATATCTTACTCTCCAATAACCAGTCTAGAAGGAAATGAGGTTTTCATCATTCTTGGGGTAGATGTCTCTATTCTATGATCTATTGTATATCCTTATGTTTTAATGGTTTCCTTTGGTTTTGATTATGAAATTGAATATTAAAATGATCTTTTGATCTTTTGTGTAAAATGGAAAGTTTTTCAAAATGGATATTCTTTGAAAACTATATTTTATGCACATGATGTGTTTTTTTAAATGCCTCAAAGATGTTTTTGAAATGATAATGATTTTTCAAGAATGTAAGCTATGTTGTGTCACTATAAAAAATTATAATAATATGGGCATGTAAATGAAATGTATTTACCTTGGAAATTTTTTATGAAATATAGAATTTATTCTTGAATGTAATGATAATGTAATAACACACTGAAAATACCTTTGGGTATGGGGAAAACTAGACATGCGCGATCCCTGGTGAAGTTATCTATCACTAGGTGAGGTTCTCATAATTCCATGGTTGCTAGTGGGTAACCTTTCCAAATAATTGAGGTTCTCTAACTTTATAATTTACTTATGTCAGCTAGTCTCTCATTGATAATCTTAGTTATATATGCCCTCAAGTCATGGATTGACCTTTTTGGTGCTTTGAGAATATATTACATACATGTTCATTCTATAAAATAATTTTCCCACTTGATATGGATATTGATGCTTGAAAACTACTTTATTCATTTGTTTATGCCCACAGATATATGTTATGTCATATTTCTTTGTTTATTGAATATGACATATTTTTTAAAGGAAAACTAGAGTATGATTTTATAAGGAAAAATGATTTCTTTTAGAAATATTTTTTGTAAAATAACTAATGGATGAATTTGAATAGACATTGTATGGATTATTTGGTGAAATCCTACTAAGCTTCAGTGATCACACCCTACCTTTTCCTTTGGTCATTTATAACCTTGGTTTTATAGGATACAGGTAAAGGGAAGAGCATCATATAGAGGGAAAATCTCTTTGTTTGTGTTTCATTATAGTGTTCTGGGATGGTGGTGACATACAGTCATGATGAGAAAGACCCATGAGTTTCTACAGGTTCCATTTTTATGTTCATTCACTTTATTTATTCAGACTTTATTATCTAGTTGTTGGATATTTAATTTTATGGTTTGGTTGTCTTTAAAATATAATGTATTTTGGATATCTACTTTGATGCTTTTTTCATCTTATCATATGTTTGTTGTAGGGTGAAATCATTTCCATGTTCCTTTGTATGATACTACAGTGCTTGTCTCTAACCCATGGTGATCGATAACACGCTTCGGGCCTTATGGAAGGCCAATTCTGGTGGCATTATGGGTTAACCCAGGTTGGTCTATTATAGCTTCTAATAGTGAAATGGTTCATACACAACAGGATAATAAATAAGTTTTTTTTTCTTGAACAATTAAATAAAAATGCACATTTTATTTATTTATGAAGGATATACTCATAAATATGAATATGTTTCCTGTAAATAATATGAGGATTTATTATAATGAATTTTATGCAATGTAATGTTCTTATCCTACTCATTGGTATTTAAAAGGTATAAATGATTACTTATTACAAAATTTAAAACCAAAATGTTTTGGTTATAAAATGATATATTTCACCATGGGAATTATATATTGCAATGAGTTAAATGATATTACGATGATCTTTGTAAAGGGGAATTATAACTGTTATATTAATTCCCCCCTTAATCAAGTTGTTTTCCATTTATTTTTCATAATATGGTTTTAAATGATACAACATTACCAGGGGTTGATATTGTGATACTCTTTTTTCTTAATCAAAATTTTTTTTCCTTAAAAGGTTTTTTCCTTGATGACATTTTTAACAAGACAATCATGCATCATAATAGACTTGTGTTTTATCATATCTACCTATTTTTTCTATAGTTCTTTTAGTAAAATTTGATGAAATTAAATGATAGATATCCCTCAGGGGGTATTTCCTTATGAGTTAAATTTACAATGATATCATTCATTATCTAGGATATATGTTCTTCCCTCCATGAGCATATAATTATCTATCATTGTAATTACAATAGAATAGGATGATGATGATTGACATCAAAGAGGATTATATATGTATATTTTGGCTCTATTTTACAATATTCGTCTACTTTTATCATGGTGATAATTTTTCATTTATTATGTTCAATCCCTTTAATCTATATTGTGTGTGCATCATCTTTACCATCAATTTGATAACAAGATTATATTTATGATTCATTTTCAATATTTTTAAGTATTAAGTGATATATATTTTTTATATTTTTATAATAAAATATATAAACATATTCAATTAATTATTTGATTTTTTATTATCAATGGTTTTTGTGTAATATCATATTATTCTTTTTAGGTACTAATTTGTTCAAGTTTTGTTTTTCATCCTTGTTTGGGTGTGTTTATGGGCTTCTCATGGATGGAGAGCCTTCGCTTGGAAAAATGTCCTAAATTTTTGGGATGTATGTTTGAATTAATGGAGTCCATTTATAGATGTGATAATGTATTTTTGGGGTTCTCCCCATGTTCGTAGAATGTTTGGGGTTCTTTGGTATTTTTCTATTAAAAACTAGGTTTTCTGTTGTCTGTTGGGTGATTACATAATGTGTATTTGGTTTACATGATGTGTATTTGTCGCCAGGAACATGTCATGAAGATTTATAAGGTGTGAAAGGTTACACACCATGTACTTGGAATTCATTATTTGTAAGGTAAAAATCAACTTTTAGTAAAAAGGTGATGCATTTCTCAGTATTTTCAACCTTCTTAGATTACACGACATGTGATGGGATTACACTGTATAGACCCGTATCTTGACGTACATGGACATTACATTACATTTGCGGAATACTTAGTACATAACAAAAACACACACACAAGGACCGTAATAGTTTAGTGTCTTTGGAAACTCGGAATATAATCTTCTAATCGTGGTGAAAGATCTTCAACATATCCCATAAAGATCTTCTTTTTTTTTATACCTAAAACCTTTCTTTATATCCTGGGAAAAAGAAAACATAAAAGGGTGAGCTCAAATGCTCAGTAAGGGTAAACAAAAGAAATATCAATCACATCATATACATAAGCACATAACTTTTGGAAATCTTAACCTGGAAAAGAGATCATAATTTCATAACATGGGGTAAATCATGGCAGTGAAATGTAATCACAATAATCATAACATAAAACATGAAACTTTGTGGCATTCACACATAATCATAGAGAATCATTTCTTGTTAGTCAAGACTCATTGCCAAGACTATCTTAGTGGACAAAGTCCCTTTCTGAATCGAGTAACCCTCGTTTCAGTCCTGTTTCACTGAACCGGTATAACCTACCATTCCAGCCATGTCTATCTCATGAGATATAAAATCTTTACCCAATGCATTGGAGGGAGATATAGGTCCCACCCATCTTATAATGAATCCTTTCTTATGTGTGACACATAATCATAAAACATACATCATCGCATAACACATGTAACAAAAATGGGATTCTTGAAACATCATGACATCATAAATCAATTCATATAAGATAAAGGAATTCATAAAAATAATTTCATCACAACATGAACAAATCAATTTAATAATAGGGATAAAAACAGAACCCTTTATTATCTTAGATAGAAAATCATTTTGATAAAACACTTGAACTCCATTCTTGAGGAAAATATCCTTTCTTCTTAAAAAACATTTTTCCTTTCATAACATGTCATACAACTTTAAAATAAAAGAAGTTGAATAAAAATAAACATGAAAACTTGTAAAGGAAGATTTTTGGAAACAATATTTTAAAAATCCATTCATGCCTTATAAGTTAAAAAAAACATTCTTCGTACTTTTGTCGGAAAGTCAAAAAGTACCTCGGATGAAAAATGACAAAAGATTCCTTTCATAACTTTTTCAAAAAAAAACTTACCGAAGGGTAAAATTAGATATAAACTATTGTAGAAGGATGGAAATAATATTACATATTGAGGGAACATGTATGTGGATGATAAAATACACCCCAGTAATTACCAAAGTAAATACAATCTCGGATAAAAGTGAGATTGTGATATTTCCCTTACCTTAGGTCCGATTTGCTTCGTATGTGTCCGAACCTCCTGTATAATGATTTAAATAATGTCATTGACTTATTATAGAATCATATTCATTGTTATGATATCATATATGGTTCACTTATGACATTATATTACCCGTTCTTTTGTAAATTCCATGTTAAAGAAGCGTTTTGGGTAAAATCGTTTCATTTATCGTAGGTGTTTTGACTTGTTGTTCTTGACATTATTATTACTTATATCATGATTTACTTACTTACAGAATATAAAATTTGATTTATATATCATATATATTCAGTATATATATATATAATAGATAGATAAATAAAATGAAAAACACCGTTCATGGAGACGGTAGTCCGTACGTACGCATGAACGCTGTTTTCCTTTCCCTATTGTCTTGAATGGAAGTAAGTAGATGACATACATATATATATATACATAAATCCAGTAGCTTTATAATGTCATATATTTCATTATTATTTCTTATATATACTTTATAATCATTCTTAAATGGTTAACATGGAGAATGAATCTCATCGCGTCGTGGAGACGGTAGTCCGTACGTACGCACGAGCGATGATATCATTTCCATAAATATTGAATTGAATTGGAGTGGATTATACAATATATCAGAATCAATATGATGTTTTAATAACTATGTATAGTTATTCTTTACACCATTATACCCATCCATGTAAGGTGGTGGTGGAAAATAGATTACACCACGGCGTGGAGACGGTATTCCGTACGTACGCACGCGCGGTGATTTCTTTTTCCGTAGGATAGATAGATGGTGAAATAGGGTTTTTTCATACTTATAATAACATATCAGTATATGAGTGATACTGGTGTTATTACTTCATAATGAAACAACCTAAGAAGAAGAAGTGGAAGAAGAAATTAAGATGAAAGAATTGGTAACGGTAATTACCTCTTCTTTGAAGCGCCTCTTTGAGACCTCCTCTTAGGGCACTAAAATTGGTCTTTGAGGAAGACCAGAACCTCTAGGGTGTTTCTAGGGAAGTGGAGAAGAGATTTTGGTAGATTTTGGTCGAGCTTGAGTGCTCAAATTGGTGTGAGGAGGAGGGGGAGGAGGTGTCCTTTTATAAGGGAGGAGAGGGGCACCTTAGGAATATCTCAAAATATTATTTTATATTAAAGTCAAAATCGGTTTATAATGGTTCCAAAGGGTCTTATTTCGAAGCTAAAGTGGGGATGGGTCTAAATCCTATAAACCAATAATATTTAGACAAGTTTAGGATATTATTTTAACCTTATCAATTAGATTTAACTCTAAGTTAATTAATTTAACTTTTACCGTGTCTTTTTGTTTTCTTTCACTATATGGTTAATACACTTACTATAACATGCCAAACGAACCCCAAATTGTTTATTATTAATATATATATCCTTATCTAAGTCATTTGGCCGAACCTTAGATTTTTAGGAATAAAATAACAATTAATAATATAATATTTGATTTAAAAACTATTTTGTGTCAATTTTGACACTATTTGATATATGATTTTTGTGAAAGTCATAACAGAATTATATGTTCAAACCAAGTTGATTAAATCAACACTAATATATCATAGTAACCTAGAAAATTAGTGTAATTCATAAAAAGTCTCAAATTACATTCATTTGAGCATTTATAACATCAATTATGTTAATATCTCTTTAAAAGGGTAATTACTGCATCATCGTTGTGTCATAAATAAATTAATTTATTTAAAGTCTAAAAATTATAAATAAAATATCATTATGTAGTAAATCTTTTTAGCTTTCTAATGAATATTTATAGTCGAATTTATCTTATGTATAACCCCATATTAAAAATGTTTTAGTTATTAAACTTTGATTTTAACTATTTTAACTATTCATTAAATAATATAATATTAAATGTCATAATCTAATCCAAGTGGACCTAAATGGTCATATTATATTCATAAGGTTGTTTTTGGTCGAATTACACTTATCCAATAGAATTAGGACATGTGTTAGGGTAATAGTAATATCATATTTACCCTTAGTTACCCTATTTACTATTAACCGTGGTAAAAAAAAGTAAAAAGTTATTATTCACCAAAAATTATTTTCATCTCATTGAACCACATTTTACTTACTGACATCAACCGTGTCTCTCGGATTTTTGAAATTCCATTCACAGAAGTGGTAAAATTATGTTTTATGCAAAATTCAGTTTTTAACCTACCACTTAGTAGTTTCACTATTCATCAAAAATTGATGTTTTTCAGAACAATGCCAAAATTTCGTCCTAAGCTATATTTCATATTCCTAATTCAAAAATGAAGTCTATTTTACCAAATTCATAACATAGAAGTTGCATTAATTAATTTTATAATTAAATCCCGCTGTTAAAACAAATAGCGTGTTTTTAAGAAACAATATCTATCAAAAGATTGACACTTGTTTATGTCTGGTTTAAATGTGAAATTACATCCAATGATCAACATTGTATTAAATTGTAAAAATATATTCTAAATATACTTTAAAACTACTCCAATTAATAATTTATCACTATTAATTATTTCGATTAAGAAAGTTGTTTTTTAGTAATTTCCACTATTCATCAGAATATGAAAGTTATCCGAAATGTACCAAAATTTCACCTTAGGCTAAATTCGATACTCCGAATCCAAAAATGAAGTTCATTTTGAAAAATAAGATTTACAGAATTTTAAAAAGTGGTTATTACTATTCATACCGGCTAGTTTTAATAATATTTTAATAGCATATCGTTGTTTAGTGAAACTCGGTATTGCGTATTACACACGCTATCGAGGAAGGTCGTGATTGCGTGTAATGCAAGGCAAGTCAAGGATTCATGTTGTGCAAGCTCCTTTTGGTGTAGCGTACAACACAAGACATTAATAAAATTAAAAAGAATATTTTTTATAAAATCTTGGGCTGTTACATTCTACCCCCCTTAAAATGAATTTCGCCCTCGAAATTCGTCGGGGTTATAAATGGTTTACTATTTGAAAGTTTCTTTAATAGAATACCACATCGTAAAAAGGAATACCAAAACCAATCTTTAAAAACAAAAGTATGAAACCTAACGGTTACCCAAATAAACTAATCACTGGGTTTCCACATAGGTGAAAATATGGATATGGAAGAGAAATCTAACCATTATGTTCTGATGGAGAGTGGTAGAGAACATGGCTATGGAAAATCCAGTAATCACAAATCCATAGATTTGTGATGATATAAGGTACCATCTGATTCATCAGGTATAAGATCACTAGGACAACATTTTTGGTTTTCAAGATCATTTCCCTAAAGTTGAAAATTTGAATTAGAATAAATACTTACTTTATTTTGGTACAATCTCACTGTTGTTCGTGCCTTGAACAATTTCCACTTCATCTCTTAAATAAATGAAGTTGAATTTGTTATTAATGAAGTGTTAGCAGATCATGTGATAGAATGACGGGTCATTCCATCTGTCTCAAACAAAAGGTTAGCAAAAATTATATGCATAAGTCGATCTATAGTGAGATTAATCAAATATGGTTCCTAAAATGGACTTATACTTCATATATCATACTGCTTAATATAATAAAACTAGTTTCTACTAAACAGGGACTTCCTGTAGGCCAGTGGTAGGTGATAAAGGCCAGTCGCACTTCGGTTGTGGGTTCGATTCCCACAGCCTTGTCCGAAGCGATGGGCTGTCGCCCGTCCTGCAGGTTGTCCTTTTTCCAAAACTATATAACATCCCATCAATAATATCGAAAAAACAAACAATACTAACTTATGTCCAACATAATCCATTCCAATCTTTTAGGCTTATCCATAATACTGCAGTCCACTCTCATAACATAGTGAAAACGATTACCAGAGATTTAACACCATCGTCAAACCCCATATATCATAAGATATGTTTTGTTGGTCACATTCCAAAAATTCAAAGTCCTTAATCATGTATTCTCTTGAATACCTTAGTGAAAACATGAATGCAGTTTAAAGTTAACACTTTCCACATACCAAAATCCTCAAAATTCTATATACTCAAACCATGATATCACTTAGTCCTTATATCAATCATGAGCTCATGAATACTGTTAAACATTTCATTTTCTCGTTTTCCGTTCATTATGCGCATAATATCTCAATCACTTTGAATACCACATTAGACCAATACATAAATATTCCAATATTCCAAGATACAACATTATTTTGGAATCCCATTACATAAACACTTAATCATTCCACCACATCGTTGTCATATTCAACATTGCCAATAGTGATCGCATGTGACTTCCCTTTGTCCTTTGCCTTAAGCGGTTGCTCATGTCGATCATCACTAACCCTTGGATTAGGGCATTTATTGGCATAATGTCCCATCTCCTTGCACTTGAAGCATTGAAGTGTTGGTTGTGCGTTCTCTGCAGTGTTTGCTTTATTCACTTCATTAGAATCCCTTTTTCCATTACTTCGACACTCAGCTGCTCGATGACCTTCTTTTCCACACTTAAAACATTTTCTAGTCCCTTTAAGACAATCTCCACCATGCTTCTTTCCACACTTTGTGCATAAGGAAACATTCATCTTCTTTTCACCATTATTCTGAGTTTTCTCCTTGAACTCCATCTTTCGTTTCTTGTCAAACCCATGAGATGGATATGTAACACCAACTTCCATTTCTACCTTGATAGCACAACGCACAATTTCTTCATAGCTACTGAAGTCTCTTATAGCTAATGCCTTTCGAAGACTTGGTTTTAAGCCACTGAAAAATCGATCAACTTTACTTTCAGGTTGGATGATAATACCAGAAGCGTACCTTGCAAGTCTTGTAAAATTCGCTTCGTATATACCAACAGATTCATCATCCTTTTGCTTTAGTTCAAGAAACTCCTTCTCCATCTTCGTTCGAAGAATACGAGGGAAGTACTTACTGAAAAACAAGTTCTTGAACTCGTCCCATTCCATGGAATCAATTTCATCTCTTTGCCTCGTATTCTTGATAAGATTCCACCATTGATCAGCTTCACCTTCCAAACGATATACTGCTAAGATGACTTTATCATGTTCAGAACATTGAAGAACTGAAAATATCTTTTCAGTAGTACTAATCCATTGTTCAGCAACTAATGGATCAGTAGACCCACTGAAAGAAGTCGGACGCTGCCTCATGAAGGATTCAACAGAATGTTGCTCCTTCCTTTGCTCGTTTGGAAGTCCTGCATGATTCATATCTTGAGAAAGTTGTGTGAGCATGGCTACAAGATTTTGCATTCCAGCTCCCATATCGTTTGGTTGCTCAGGGGGACAATCATTGCATTTTCCATTGCATTGATCAACACGGTTCCTTCGGGTTCCAGCCATCGTCTAAAACCCCAAAAGAATAGTGTGAGAGGCAAAAATCATGCTAGGGAAAACAACATAATAAAGGGGTAGTACCCTCAATATCTAACATCTTAGGTTAAATTCTAAGATCGTTAGAGCAATTCTAGGACTATAACCTATACGTATACTTAACCTTAGAGACATCCCTAGACATACCTTAGAAATATCTCTAGGGATCTCACTAACGTTTTCGCATCCTAGTTTCCAAAGGTTGACTAAACCTTTCCTCTGATACCAACTGTAGATACCCGTATCTTGACGTACATGGACATTACATAACATTTGTGGAATACTTAGTACATAACAAAAACACACACACAAGGACCGTAATAGTTTAGTGTCTTTGGAAACTCGGAATATAATCTTCTAATCGTGGTGAAAGATCTTCAACATCTCCCATAAAGATCTTCTTTTTTTTTATACCTAAAACCTTTCTTTATATCCTAGGGAAAAGAAAACATAAAAGGGTGAGCTCAAATGCTCAGTAAGGGTAAACAAAAGAAATATCAATCACATCATATACATAAGCACATAACTTTTGGAAATCTTAACCTGGAAAAGAGATCATAATTTCATAACATGGGGTAAATCATGGCAGTGAAATGTAATCACAATAATCATAACATAAAACATGAAACTTTGTGGCATTCACACATAATCATAGAGAATCATTTCTTGTTAGTCAAGACTCATTGCCAAGACTATCTTAGTGGACAAATTCCCTTTCTGAATCGAGTAACCCTCGTTTCAGTCCTGTTTCACTGAACCGGTAGAACCTACCATTCCAGCCATGTCTATCTCATGAGATATAAAATCTTTACCCAATGAATTGGAGGGAGATATAGGTCCCACCCATCTTATAATGAATCCCTTCTTATGTGTGCCACATAATCATAAAACATACATCATCGCATAACACATGTAACAAAAATGGGATTCTTGAAACATCATGACATCATAAATCAATTCATATAAGATAAAGGAATTCATAAAAATAATTTCATCACAACATGAACAAATCAATTTAATAATAGGGATAAAAACAGAACCCTTTATTATCTTAGATAGAAAATCATTTTGATAAAACACTTGAACTCCATTCTTGAGGAAAATATCCTTTCTTCTTAAAAAACATTTTTCCTTTCATAACATGTCATACAACTTTAAAATAAAAGAAGTTGAATAAAAATAAACTTGAAAACTTGTAAAGTAAGATTTTTGGAAACAATGTTTTAAAAATCCATTCATGCCGTATAAGTTAAAAAAAACATTCTTCATACTTTTGTCGGAAAGTCAAAAAGTACCTCGGATGAAAAACGACAAAAGATTCCTTTCATAACTTTTACAAAAAAAAACTTACCGAAGGGTAAAATTGGATATAAACTATTGTAGAAGGATGGAAATAATATTACATATTGAGGGAACATGGATGTGGATGATAAAATACACCCCAGTAATTACCAAAGTAAATACAATCTCGGATAAAAGTGAGATTGTGATATTTCCCTTACCTTAGGTCCGATTTGCTTCGTATGTGTCTGAACCTCCTGTATAATGATTTAAATAATGTCATTGACTTATTATAGAATCATATTCATTGTTATGATATCATATATGGTTCACTTATGACATTATATTACCCGTTCTTTTGTAAATTCCATGTTAAAGAAGCGTTTTGGGTAAAATCGTTTCATTTATCGTAGGTGTTTTGACTTGTTGTTCTTGACATTATTATTACTTATATCATGATTTACTTACTTCCAGAATATAAAATTTGATTTATATATCATATATATTCAGTATATATATATATAATAGATAGATAAATAAAATGAAAAACACCGTTCATGGAGACGGTAGTCCGTACGTACGCATGAACGCTGTTTTCCTTTCCCTATTGTCTTGAATGGAAGTAAGTAGATGACATACATATATATATATACATAAATCCAGTAGCTTTATAATGTCATATATTTCATTATTATTTCTTATATATACTTTATAATCATTCTTAAATGGTTAACATGGAGAATGAATCTCATCGCGTCGTGGAGACGGTAGTCCGTACGTACGCACGAGCGATGATATCATTTCCATAAATATTGAATTGAATTGGAGTGGATTATACAATATATCAGAATCAATATGATGTTTTAATAACTATGTATAGTTATTCTTTATACCATTATACCCATCCATGTAAGGTGGTGGTGGAAAATAGATTACACCACGGCGTGGAGACGGTATTTCGTACGTACGCACGCGCGGTGATTTCTTTTTCCGTAGGATAGATAGATGGTGAAATAGGGTTGTTTCATACTTATAATAACATATCAGTATATGAGTGATACTGATGTTATTACTTCATAATGAAACAACCTAAGAAGAAGAAGTGGAAGAAGAAATAAAGATGAAAGAATTGGTAACGGTAATTACCTCTTCTTTGAAGCGCCTCTTTGAGACCTCCTCTTAGGGCACTAAAATTGGTCTTTGAGGAAGACCAGAACCTCTAGGGTGTTTCTAGGGAAGTGGAGAAGAGATTTTGGCAGGGTTTGTCCGAGCTTGAGTGCTCAAATTGGTGTGAGGAGGAGGGGGAGGAGGTGTCCTTTTATAAGGGAGGAGAGGGGCACCTTAGCAATATCTCAAAATATTATTTTATATTAAAGTCAAAATCGGTTTATAATGGTTCCAAAGGGTCTTATTTCGAAGCTAAAGTGGGGATGGGTCGAAATCCTATCAACCAATAAGATTTAGACAAGTTTAGGATATTATTTTAACCTTATCAATTAGATTTAACTCTAAGTTAATTAATTTAACTTTTACCGTGTCTTTTTGTTTTCTTTCACTATATGGTTAATACACTTACTATAACATGCCAAACGAACCCCAAATTGTTTATTATTAATATATATATCCTTATCTAAGTCATTTGGCCGAACCTTAGATTTTTAGGAATAAAATAACAATTCATAATATAATATTTGATTTAAAAACTATTTTGTGTCAATTTTGACACTATTTGATATATGATTTTTGTGAAAGTCATAACAGAATTATATGTTCTAACCAAGTTGATTAAATCAACACTAATATATCATAGTAACCTAGAAAATTAGTTTAATTCATAAAAAGTCTCAAATTACATTCATTTGAGCATTTATAACATCAATTATGTTAATATCTCCTTAAAAGGGTAATTACTGCATCATCGTTGTGTCATAAATAAATTAATTTATTTAAAGTCTAAAAATTATAAATAAAATATCATTATGTAGTAAATCTTTTTAGCTTTCTAATGAATATTTATAGTCGAATTTATCTTATGTATAACCCCATATTAAAAATGTTTTAGTTATTAAACTTTGATTTTAACTATTTTAACTATTCATTAAATAATATAATATTAAATGTCATAATCTAATCCAAGTGGACCTAAATGGTCATATTATATTCATAAGGTTGTTTTTGGTCGAATTACACTTATCCAATAGAATTAGGACATGTGTTAGGGTAATAGTAATATCATATTTACCCTTAGTTACCCTATTTACTATTAACCGTGGTAAAAAAAAGTAAAAAGTTACTATTCACCAAAAATTATTTTCATCTCATTGAACCACATTTTACTTACTGACATCAACCGTGTCTCTCGGATTTTTGAAATTCCATTCACAGAAGTGGTAAAATTATGTTTTATGCAAAATTCAGTTTTTAACCTACCACTTAGTAGTTTCACTATTCATCAAAAATTGATGTTTTTCAGAACAATGCCAAAATTTCATCCTAAGCTATATTTCATATTCCGAATTCAAAAATGAAGTCTATTTTACCAAATTCATAACATAGAAGTTGCATTAATTAATTTTATAATTAAATCCCGCTGTTAAAACAAATAGCGTGTTTTTAAGAAACAATATCTATCAAAAGATTGACACTTGTTTATGTCTGGTTTAAATGTGAAATTACATCCAATGATCAACATTGTATTAAATTGTAAAAATATATTCTAAATATACTTTAAAACTACTCCAATTAATAATTTATCACTATTAATTATTTCGATTAAAAAAGTTGTTTTTTAGTAATTTCCACTATTCATCAGAATATGAAAGTTATCCGAAATGTACCAAAATTTCACCTTAGGCTAAATTCGATACTCCGAATCCAAAAATGAAGTTCATTTTGAAAAATAAGATTTACAGAATTTTAAAAAGTGGTTATTACTATTCATACCGGCTAGTTTTAATAATATTTTAATAGCATATCGTTGTTTAGTGAAACTCGGTATTGCGTATTACACATGCTATCGAGGAAGGTCGCGATTGCGTGTAATGCAAGGCAAGTCAAGGATGCGTGTTGTGCAAGCTCCTTTTGGTGTAGCGTACAACACAAGACATTAATAAAATTAAAAAGAATATTTTTTATAAAATCTTGGGCTGTTACATACACGTCATGTAATTCTCATGATTTGTAGTTTTTAGGGTATCATATGAGTTATTTTCATTTCATTCGACTGTGTATCCTTCCTCTCTTGACCCATATCCTTCCCTAGGTTATTTTTGAGATCTTTGATCCTTCTGGATCATTCGTTTGAAGATTGATCGTTGTTGTTGTTATGGTTCGTCTTTTTGGGTAAGTAGATCTTCTCTCATGTGGTTTCTTCCCATATCTATTTTTGTACTACTCATAGTTTGATAGATCATCATGAAATTTATGGATCTAAACCCCATTTAATTGGATCTTGATTCTAGTTTTTGTTCCTAAATCTTTCACGCCTTTGTTCTCTATTGGCGAGTCCCATTGCGGGTGTTGATTTCTAGATTTTTTATTTAAAGGTATGTGGATCCATAATTATTGGACCTATGATTTAAACTTTGAATCGTTTGATAAAATTAAAATGAGTTTTTAAATGATTTAAAAACTGTATTTTAGATAATTCAATCTTTGATTTGAAATGGGTATAGAAATTGAAAAAAACCCAATTTTAATGGAATTGAAATTGTGGGGTGGATTTATCAAAAATGATGGATTTATTTTGAAATAATTTTGATAAAATGATTTGATTTTGATCTTGATAAAATTTATTAAATTTAAAAGTGATTTTAAATGGCATGAAATAATGAAAACCTATTGTTTGGTTTTGAAGTGAGAAGGCATGTTGAAAACTGAAATTAGGAAATTGTATTTTAAAATGTTTTAAAATGATTGATTTCCAACTTGATTGATTGATTGTTTGAAGCACATGTTATCTTGGGTAGTTAGTGGTAACTAAGACAATCACTCTAGGACCTTTAATCCCTAGAAATGGATTGATGATGACAATTATTACTAAAACAACTACGGCATGACTGCCTGTAATGGATTCTCTTATTGGGGTGTAGACTGTGTGTGATGGGTTCCCCTTTTTGGGGTGTATATGTGTGTACACACCTGACTAGAGTGGATATAATTATGAGATGTGAGAGGATCTTATTACCTTGTAAACTGACTTACCATGGGGCTTTTGTACATGGTGCTTTTCTATGAATTGTGACTTGATTATACATGTCATTGATTTGTTGAAATCTTTTATTCATGCCAAGTGATTTATATAAAATGTTCATTTAATCCTTTTTTGTTGTTTTTTTGATATATTTGCCATCTTTTTGAATGAAATCATGTTTTGATTTAAAATATGAAAATGTAATGTCATGCCTTGTTTTATTTAATTTGGTAGCATAAATAGTAAAGTATTATGGTATTGATTATGGGACACTTGGTGATACCCTATCGGGATTTATATCTCACATCCTACCTTTTCCTTTAGATGTTTTTAGACTTTATTATGTCAGGTCTGAGCAAAGGGATAGCGCCACTTGGAGGTGGTGGATTTTCTTGATCCTTTAGACTACAGAGTGGTGATGGTGACTGGTGGAATTGTTGTCCACTTGTTACATAGGTTTTTTGATACTTTTGTCTGGTTGACATTGTAGTTTCCTTTGGGATGTTTATCTTTATCCCTAGTACTTTGATGATGTATTTATTTGGGTTTTGTTACCTATTGTTTATAGTAATTTCTCCTTTTTGGTAGTGTTGAGAATATTGACTTGTATCTTTTATCTTTTGATGTTATGTAGAAAATTAATTCCCTCGTGATGTTGTATGATTCAAGGTGCTAGTTGTCAACCTGTGGGGATTGAGAATTCCCTTAGAGCTATGTCAGAGATAGCTCGAGCATCATGGTACAATGGTATTTGGGATTGTTCATGACAAAGTGGTATCAAAGGTGTTAGTTAAGCATCTTTCCTTGATGTCAGAATGTAGTTTGGGATGTATTGATGGGACTTAGGAGGTAATTGTGAGAAAGTTCATGGCCATATCTCATCAAAACCAGCCTTAAGTCACCATGGGTGATTGGGAAAAGTGTCCTTGAGGAATGTATTAATTTGATTCTAGTCATTCCCCTAATTTTTTTTGGGTATGTTAAAATACACATCTTGTAATCTTATCTTATGGGATTGATATTCTCATTTCTCTTATTTTAGTTTTTGATCTAAGTAATCTTTTGAGGTCTTCAATATTTTTTGATGATATTTCATAGCATCATGCCTCTGAGAATACATTTGAATAGGCTCCAGGGGGAAGCTTCTAGTGAACCATAGTGATTGAATCCTCCCGTGGACCATAATCTCATTAAGGTTGTTGTGCATGTTGTCCAAGCTCTGGGACAAGAAATTGTAATTGTTTTCATTCAGTCTCTAGATGTGGAACCTTAGAGGGATGAATCTCATAATCATGCTCAATAGTTTCTTCACCAGAATTTACCAGTGTTCCAAAATGCCTAACTCGATTAAGGTAAAGTGTGTTACCTTCAAGTTTAAAGGAACTAGCAGGAGATGGTGGGATTCGATGGTAAGGGTGAAGAAGCATGAGGGTTTGGAGTGTAAGAACTTTAGATTTATTTTCATTGACCAGTTCTATCCAGAATCCATGGTACTGGCTAAGTCTATGGCGTTTTTCAACCTCCAGTAGGCTGACAGGACTGTGAAGGAGTATGAAAAGTACTTTACTGAGCTTGTGCAGTTTATACCTAATATTGTATCGAATAAGAATATGAAGACTTGATGATTTGATTTGGTCCTTCAACCTGATATTCATTCTCAGGTTTTCTTATTGAATCTCACTTCTTATTATGACGTTCTAGATAGGGTGTTGATGGTTAAGCTTGATATGGCTAGTAATGCAGGGTTTATGGGAGTTCCTTTTTATCCTAGTGGTGTTTTTGTGGGAAACTTTAAATAAAATAGGAAGTGTGATGAATTTTAGGGTGGTTCTTTATAGTATGTGTCCTCTAGACTTCCTGCAATTCCTTTCAGAGTCCCTTTGACTTGATTTTAGTGTGTAAAGGTTGGGCATTCGAGATGTGTTTGTACTGATACACCCAAGATCTATAGTTATTGTGGTCATTCAGGACACCTACAAAAATTATTCCATTGGAGACATGTCTGTACTGAGGCACCCAAGATCTATAGTTTTTTTCCCGATGTGTTTCCTTCTAATTTCTCTAGTTTTCCACCAATAATAGAGGTAGATTTCTCTATTGATTTAGTATCTGATACTTGTGAGGTGTCTCTTCTCTTTGAAAAGAAAGTTGATGGAACACTTCACCTTTGTGTTGATTATCGAAAACTCAACCGAGTTACGGTAAAGAACAAGTATCTATTTCCATTGATTGATGATTTCTTTGACTAGTTGAAAGGGGAGAAGTGGTTCTCAAAGATTGATCTTCGATCTTGTTATCACCAGTTGAGAATAAAATAATATGGCATTCATGATACTACCTTCAGGAGAAGGTATAATCACTTTGAGTATCTTGTTTTTTCCTTTAACCTGACCAATGCTCATGCGGTCTTTATGAATTTGATGAACAAAATCTTTCATGAGTGCCTTGATATGTTTGTGGTGGTATTTTTGGATGGCATTCTGGTTTACTCTCAATATGAGGAGAGTCATGTGAATCATACGAGATCAGTTCTAGAAATGATTAGAAATCACCAACTCTATGCCAAGATATCAAAATGTGATTTCTAGATTTAGGAAGTGAAGTTCTTGGGACACGTGGTGTCGAAACATGGTGCCCTAGTTGATCCTGAGAAGGTTAAAGCTATTATGACATGGGAGCAACCATGGAATGTTTTTGAGATTCAAATCTTCTTGTTTTCCCTTTAACCTGACCAATGCTCATGTGGTATTTGTGGATTTGATGAACAAAATATTCCATGAGTGCCTTGATATGTTCGTGGTGGTATTTTTGGATGACATCCTCATTTAATCTCAATCTGAGGAGATTCATGTGCATCATCTGAGAGTATTTCTAGAAATGATGAGAAATCACCAACTCTATGCCAAGATATCAAAATGTGATTTCTAGATTCAGGAAGTGAAGTTCTTGGGACACGTGGTGTCGAAACATGGTGCCCCAGTTGATCATGAGAGATCATCAACTCTATTCCAAGATATCAAAATGTGATTTCTAGATTCAGGAAGTGAAGTTCTTGGGACACATGGTGTCGAAACATGGTTCCCCAGTTGATCCTAAGAAGGTGAAAGCTACTTTTTTTGCAAGGCTGATGAAAGATACTATGACATGGGAGCAACCGTGGAATGTTTTTGAGATTCAAATCTTCTTGGGTTTAGTGAGGCATTATCATTAGTTTGTAAAGGATTTCTAGAAGTTGGCATATACGATGACCACTCTCACTCGGAAGGGTATGAAGTTCACTTGGTATGATTAATGTTAGAGTTATTTTGTTGAGATGAAGCATCTTTTGACTTCTGCACCAGTGTTGACTCTTATAGAGATCGAACAGGGCTATGTGGTCTTTTGTGACACATTATGTTTGATTTTGGGATACATTCTTATATAGGGTGATCATGTTGTATCCTATGGTTCTCGACAGTTTAGATAACATGAGAAGAATTATCTGGCCCATGATCTTGAACTCACAGTTATCATTCATGCGCTTGAGAGTTAGTGGTGTTATCCTTTCATAGAAAGGTTTGTCGTGTTTTCTGACCATAAGAGTCTGGTTTATATTTTCTCTCAAAAATATTTGATCCTCCATCAGAGGTGTTGGGTAGAGTATCTGCAATCTTTTGATTTTGACATTGCCTACACCCCGGGAAAAGAAATGTCGTTGTTGATGCTTTGAGTGGAAAAATTCTGAACCAGGACTTGAAAAAACCATCAGAAGAGTGGAACTTGATGGCACTTTTTGCACAATTTCATTTGGGAGTCTGATAGGAAGAGGCTGAGGTTTTTTTGACAAGTGTTTAGTTGATCTTCTCTCTTCTCAAGATGATTCTTCAGGAAAAACAATTTTATGATAAATTATGTAGAATTAGGGAATCTCTTTGTGGTGGAAAGAGCATTAGTGAGTGGTCGTTATCTTCTGAGGGTATCTTATGTTTTCGAAATCATTTTTTTGTGCCTTTATTGTGAGAAAATATGTGATGGGGGTTGTTATAATTCACAATGGGTTGTGCACCCAGGAACAATAAATATGTTTTATAATATGTGGTGATGATTCTAGTTTTCAGGTATGAGATGGGACATTTTTTACTTTGTTTCTCTTTGTTATACTTTCAAGTAGGTCATGGTTGAGCACCAGAGAACTTCATGGCTTGCTTAATCCACTTCCAATGCCAACTTGGAAGTGGGACGAGATTTCTAGGGACTTAATTATTAGGTTGCCTCGTAACCCTCTAAAGAATAATGAGGTATGGGTTGTGATTCACAAGCTAACCAAATCGGCCCACTTAATACTCGTTCAGGATAAAACTAAATTTGAAGAGTTGGTAAATCTCTGTGTGAAAGAGATTGTTCATTTTCACAGAGTTCCATATGCTACAGTCTCTGGTAGATATCTCTGTTTTACTTCTCGGTTTTGGAGAGGCTTCTAGGAGGCACTGGGATCTCGAGTTCATTTGAGTACGGCATACCATCCGTAGACGGATGGACAGACTGAGAGAACTATATATATTCCTGAGGATATGCTACGTGCTTTTATTCTCGACTTTGGTGGATCTTGGGATGAACACTTGGTACTAGTTTAGTTTTCTTATAACAATAGCTACTAGTCTGTAATCAGAATGATTCCTTTTGAGTCCTTGTATGACATATCATGTAAATATTCATTGTGTTGTTCATAGATTGGTGAAACATCCTTGGTTAGACCGAGTTTGGTCCAAGAGATGACAACAAATATTTAGTTGGTTTGTCAGAGAATGTTGACAACATAGAGTCGATAAAAATCTTGTACTAACTGTCATAGGTGATCATTAGAGTTATCAGTTAGTGACTAGGTATTTTTGAAAGTTTCTCCTCGATTGGGTCACAGATGGATTGGGAGGCAAGGGAAGCTTTCTCCACATTTTGTGAGAACTTTTGAGGTTGTTGAGCATGTGGGGAAAGTGACTTACCGTTTAGCACTTCCACCACATTTGATGTCGATACATGATGTGTTTCATGTATCGAAACTTTAGAAGTATATTTCTAACTCATCTTATGTCTTGAGCTGGGAAGATCTTGATGTTGAGCCTGATTTATTTGTGACTAAACATCTAGTCATGATTGTTGATTATGGGGAAAAGGTACTTCATGGGAGGATGGAACTATTAGTCTATGTTCTATGGCACCATGGTTCTGATTCTCATGAGACGTGGGAGTGTGAGGTGTTGATGAGAGGATAGTGGCCTTATCTCTTTGATATGGAAACTTCTTAACAGGATTTCTGGGGGACATAAAGTTTTTATAGTGGGGAGGTTGTAACATCCCGTTATGCTTTTCAAGTACTCTTTTGTTCATGTTTTGTTTTTCATCCTCGTTTGGGTGCGTTTGAATGTTTCTCAGGGATGGACATCCTTTTCTGGGGAAAATTTGGTGTTTTTCTGTTAAAAACTGGGTTTTCTGTTGTTTGTTGGGTGATTACACGCCATATATTTGGTTTACGCAGTGTGTATTTTTCATCAGACACATGTCGTACAGATTTACAGGGTGTGAAAGGTTACTCGTCGTAAAATTGAAATTCATGATGTGTAAGGGAAAAAATTGTCTTTTACTAAAAACAACGCATTTCTCGACATTTTCAACCTTCGTGGATTACACATAGTGTAATGGGATTACACGCATTGTAATTCTCATGAGTTGTGGTTTTTAGGGTGCCATGCGAGTGATTTCATTTCACTTGATCATGCAGCCTTCCTCTCTCAACCCAAAGCCTTCCCTAAGTGATTTTGAAGATCTTCAATCTTTCCGGATCATTTGTCCGGCGATTGATCATCGTTGTTGTTGCAGTTCGTCTTTCCATGTAAGTGGATCTTTTCTTGGGTGGTTTCTTTTAATCACTCTTTTTATCATCCAGTTTGATAAATCATCATGCAATTGATGGATCTAAACTCCATTTAATTGGATATTAATTCTAGGTTGTGTTTCTAGATCTTCTGCGCCTTCGTTCTTCGTTGGCGAGTTCCATTGTGGGTGTTGATTTATGGATCTTTGATTTAAAGGTAGGTGGTTCCATAATTCTTTACCCTACGATTGAAATCTTGAATTGCTTGATTAAATTAAAATGAGTTTTTAAATGATTTAAAAACATGAATTTTAAATGATCCAATCTTTGATTTGAATTGGGTAAGGAAATTCTAAAAAACCCCAATTTCAATTCCATTGAAATTGTGAGGTGAATTTATGAAAAATGGTGGCTTGATTTGGAAATCGTTTTGATGAAATGTTTTGATGTTGATCTTGAGAAAATGGATAAAATTGAAAAGTGATTTGAAATGGCATGAAATGATGAAAACCCATGATTTGGTTTTGAAATGAGAATGCATGCTAAAAACTGAAATTGGACAGTTGTATTTTAAAATGTTTTAAAATGGTTTATTGTCAATTTGATTGACTGGTTGTTTGAAGAACATGTTAGCCTAAGTAGTTAGTGGTAACTGGGATAAGCGCGTTGGGACTTTGACTCCCTAGCAATGGATTGACGATGACAACTATTACTAAAACAACTGTGACGTGACTTCCCGTGATGGGTTCCCCTATTGGGGTGTAGAATGCTCATGATGGGATCCCCTTTTTGGGGTGTATATGTGTTTGCACACCTAACTAGAGTCGAGATAATTATGAGATATGTAAGTATCCTATTACCTAATAAATTGAATTACCACAGGGTTTTCATACATGGTGTTTTTCTATGACTTGTGAGTTGATTATACATGTCATTAATTTGTTGAACTGTTTTATTCATGCCAAGTGATTTATATAAAATGTTTTATATAAAATGTTCATTTAAACCTATTTGAAAGTTTTTTTGATATATCTGTCACATTTCTGAATTAAAATCATGTTTTGATTTAAAATATACAAATTTAATGTCATGCTTGTTTTATTTAAACTGATAGCATACATGGTAAATTACTATGATATTGATTATGAAACATTTGGTGAGGTCATACTGGGCTTTATAGTTCACATCTTATCTTTGCCTTTAGACATTTGTAAACTTTCTTATGAAAGGTCCGAGCAAAGGGAAACCACCACTTGGAGGTGATAGACGTTCTTGATCCTTTGGACCGCAGAGTGGTGACAGTGATCGGTGGAGCTATTGTCCACTTGTTACATAGGGTTTCTGAGAATTTTGTCTGGTTGACGTTGTGGTTTCCTTTGAGACGTTTATCTTTCTCCCGAGTACTTTAATGATGTACTGCTTTGGGTTATTTTACTTATTGTTTTTGGTACTTTCTCCTTTTTGGGAGTGTTGACCATACTGATTTGTATATTTTATCTTCTGATATAATGTGAAAATTTTGTTCCCTATTGATGTTGTATAATGTCGGATGCTAGTCATTAACCCGTGGGGATCAGGAACGTCCTTCGGGTTATGTCAAAGTCAACTCAAGTATCAGGGTACCAGGGTATTCAGGCTGGTCCGTGACATTATGTATGAAAAGTAAACCCAAATTCAAGAAAAGCAATTAAATTTAATAATTAGTTATTTTTAAATCAAATTTATATATTTGATTACCCAACTTCAATTAGGGGTGGACAAATTTCGATTCTGGGTAAAACTAAAAAAAATATCAATAACTATTAAAAACCATTCAAAAACCCTTCAAACCCTGTTTTCATCCTTAAACCCCCATTTTCTACCCTAAAAACCGACAAATAACCCCTAAACCTCTTTTAAAACCCATTAAAACCCTTAAAAACGCCTTAAAAACAATTTTTATTCAAAAAATAAATTTTATAAAAAAACTTGAAATCGTAAATATATATATATATATATATATATATAAGCATAAATTTATAAAAAAAATTAAAAACTTGAAATTGTAAATAAATGCTTAAATTTTATAAAAAAATAAATTATTTTAAAACAAACATAAATCTATATTTTTTTATGGTTATAATCAATCTCATGGATCATTAAATTAGTAAAAATCTAAAAAAATATAAAGTTGATTATTTTTTAGGTTCCAAGTTATTCAAATTAATAACCAAAACCAATCAATTTTTTTGGATTATTTGCATAATGCAATTTTTATTAATCAAAACTAGTACTCACCCGTGCAAGCACGGTGCATTCGATTATTGGATTTTCTTTTAATAAGAGGTTAGTATTTATAAAAGTTTAGAAGAAACAATAATGTTGAAGAAATTATAATTAGAATGTAATGGTGAATGACAATAGAATAGGAGTGGATAAAATATGAAGACACCATTTAAGTAGTTGAAAAAAATGAAAAATTTAATGTAAAGGAATTTCTAATTTTTAAGGATGGATATTTGATTTCAAATTCAACTGCATTCACGAAAACTGTCACGAAAACAGTAATGTGTGTAGTGATATAGGAAAATAAAGATAATGAAAACCAAAAACAGGGGGTGTAATAACACAGATGAGAAATGTGCAACCACTATGGTTTCATATGAGAACCTATGAACAAAATCCAACCATTTAAAATGAAATGTATTAGGCACCATCAACCCTGGGAAAAACTGCACGCTCAATCCCTCCCCAGATATAAGTTGAGAAGAAATAAAATAATAGGATTTTGTTATATCATAAAATGAAATAGAAAGAGTCAATGAAATCAAAACTGTACCTATGTTGATCAAAGTAAATTGTGCTCCATATATTGGAAACTAATCCAAATTGAACAGAACATATATGAACAAATGTCAACAGAACATATGTGAACATCTCCATAAAACATCTCATACAGAACATATGTGAACATATGTGAACATATGTGATACAGATGGCTTCAATAAAAATGCAATAGATATAAAGGACCATTTTTATTGAATCAATTAAGACCAATTCATGCATTTCCTTAAAAATGCAATAGATATAAAGGACCATTTTTATTGAATCAGTTAAGACCAATTCATGCATTTCCTGAAATCAATTAGTGGAATTTACTTACTATGGTTGAAAAAGGTTTTGATTCATCACAATAAAGAAGGTAGAATTGGAACTGGAATGGAAATTCTATCATTGGTTGGAATCATGTTTTAAGGAGTTTATATAACCTAGGAAAGGAAAATAAATATCATAGGATAAAAATAATGTTGTTGATGGATTTAAATGCTTCCTTAGAAAATAAGTTGGATATCCTGTGGAAATTACATCTTTGAATATTAAATTCATTGATAAAGGAAATATATTAAATAAGCATAATGAGAAACTTAATATAATAGAAGAAGAATTTGGCATGGTTAAATCAAGGTGCTTAGTAGCTGATAAATCCTTGATAAAGTTGAGTGATGATTTTTCCAAGAATTAGATTATCAAGTCAACTCATCACAAAATTTTAGAGAAACCAGTATTTAAAAAACTGTTCAAAATTAATATAATTTGTCTAATATTAGTAAATTTATGTTAAATATTGTTGTAGGCTCAATTTTTTATAAGGATATTGAAAATTTTCATCCATCAAGTAAATGGATGGAGCAGTGATATCAATTCTCATAATAATTCAGGACATTGTATATTCTTGAAAAAAAAATCCACAACAAAGGATGAAGGATGTCCCACTTTTAGAAGAACCTTAATGGTAGTACCAAACTCGATATTTTTAAAAGTGACAACAATTCAATTTTGATCATCTCTAACCAAACCACATATAAAAATATATCTTAAATGCAAATGAGTGGTACATAATAATGGAATAGAAGTTAGGGAAATTGTTAAGAAATCAAAAACATGGTAAAAATATTTAGTTGAATTAATATGGAATAAAAAATTATATTGTGCATTCCTGATGGAGAATGTCCCACTTTTAGAAGAACCTCAATGGTAGTACCAAACTCGATATTTTTAAAAGTGACAACAATTCAATTTTGATCATCTCTAACCAAACCACATATAAAAATATATCTTAAATGCAAATGAGTGGTACATAATAATGGAATAGAAGTTAGGGAAATTGTTAAGAAATCAAAAACATGGTAAAAATATTTAGTTGAATTAATATGGAATAAAAAATTATATTGTGCATTCCTGATGGAGAAATCAATTACATGAATGAAAGAATGATTCAAATAGATAATTCAAATTAGTCATTGTAATATATAAAATTGGAATGAAAGTTATGAAACTGAAAATAAAGAAATCTAAGGGTTGGATAGGCGGATTGGGTGAGGCTGAAGTAAATAGAGGTGAAGGGCATGACATCACCTTGACCATCAGCCGAGCACCTTGCATGAAATGCCTTGATCCCAACCCAAAGACTGCAACACCGACACTCCATTGGTCTCCACTGAAGTGGCATGGCCTTCCATGCAGACAACTTTAATGGTGCACCAACTTCATGGACCACATTGCTCGATGATGCTTCATGTTTTGGCGATCGTTGCATCCAAACATAGCCTACAAATTGAAAATCCAAACATAGCCTACAAAAAAACTGCACATGATCTTAAAACCATAGACAACAAATACATGAATGTTGCTTCTTAAAGATAGTCCCATGTTTACTTCATAACAATGCAACTATCATGAGATTGATCATATTTGACATACAAAAAATCTGTATTACAACATATGAATAGATAGTTGCACTGGAGCAACCTTAATGCAGAAAAATTGTACTGATCACAAATGTTAAAACATACCAACTGACAGAGAAAAAAATCTAGGTAGCGAGTACATGTAGAGACAAATGAAGGGTCAATGGGAACAAAGGTTAATGGAAAGTGCAATTATATGATTGACTCAGTGTATGCATGGTCAACTGCTAAACTGTGATGTAGAATACAGAAATATGTTTCTTTTTTCAGGAATCATTAAAACGAATGCAAATGGGTGGACAGTTTGCAAGCAGTGAATTGCTAGTAATGAATCAATGTATACATCTCTACCAGCTGCTATAATATTGAGAGAAAAAAACTCAAAACATGAATTGTTAGTAATGAAAATTTAAAACTCATAAGCAATGAAATTTTATATAGAACCACAAAAGATGCAAAAAAATGCAGGAAAAATGAAGAAAACAAAATGCAGAACCTAAAAAAATCTTGAAGTCATTCCTGGACTGCTCCGGGCTCACACCTTCCCAGCCATACTCATCTTCTTCAGTACACTGCCATGTTCTCATGGCCTGCCACTTTACAGCCTACACTGCTTTCATCCAAGGGTTCTATAAGTAACATTAAATGATATTTTTATAGATGAAAATACGTGTGGAAGTAAAATGTGTAGAATAACCCATAAAAACTGTCTAATAAAAATACATGCACAGATAAAGATTTTAACCTGTTGCATTTAC
Organism: Viscum album; assembly: GCA_963277665.1. Lineage (NCBI taxonomy): Eukaryota > Viridiplantae > Streptophyta > Magnoliopsida > Santalales > Viscaceae > Viscum > Viscum album. The sequence continues at coordinate 1,931,615,962 of OY728155.1, forward strand.
ACGGGTAAACATATGGGATGTATCAATTTCAGCTCCTAATTAACCCAAAACAATAAAAACTGAATGAAAAACTCAAAAATCAAAACCCTAAAAGCAAAATACCCCAGGCATCTTGAATGGATCTTCATCAAAAGGTAGCTAAGACTGAGTAGACTGATGAATGCTCCATAGGTCCAACTCCATTTTTGAAGCCATACCTGGTCTTTCAAGTGATTGGCTCTTCAAACTCAAAGAAGGCAGGACTCTAGATCTTGCCAGCCACATTAATGTTCTACATTCATGGCTTGGAAAGGAAGTTTCAAAGAGGGAAAATGATGCGAAACACATAAGCACAAAAAACCAGAAATTTTCATTGACTCCAGTAACTTCATACATACTCATCAAAGCGAGAAATAGGACAATAATCATGAATAGAATCTATGTACCTATATGGGATAAAATATGGACCTATTTGGAAAAATATTTGAACAAATTAGAAGAAAAAATATAAACCTGTTAACATTCTTATAATAAAAAAATACATAATAAAACAGTGAAATGCCTTAAGCCAGGGGTGTTACATCCTCACTCACCCATTGATGAAATGTTTAGTACCAACTCCTTAGATTCAGATTTTATCATAATGGATATTGAAACATATATTTTGTTAAAACAGTATAGAACACACTCCACCTACTCCTTCGGCCGCTGCAGACTCAAAATAGGTAATTCTGACATTGAAAACTTCAGTCTTTATAAAGATCAACACAAGGATCAATAATGATAACCATCCCCTGCCCTTTCATCCACCATTTTGCAAATTAGAAATAATAAATGAACAAAATCAGCAGAAACATTTGACATAAGGAACGATGATTAACCCATATAGAACTGAAATGATACCAGAAATGTAGTTCCAAGGATTTAGGTTTCTCAGTAGGTAGTTATGGTAATACCTGAAGTGCCAAGATGATGCAAGATGGAATAGGATATGCTGGAAGCGAGCCGAGAAGGGAAGGTGACGTCTGTTGAAATTCCAAACCCAAAAATCCCTTGAATAGCCGTCTGAAATTGCGATCGGTTCTGAAGGGAGAATGAACATGATGAAGAATGATCATGAAATTGACAGACGGAGGAGGATGACGTCGAAGAACCTATGAACGAAATTGTGAAATTGCGAGTGGGAGTCGCGAGCCAGAGAACCTATGAATGAAATTGCGAGCGGGAGAATAAACACGATGAAGAGGTAAGGTGAAACTGGGATAAAGAGGAAGAGGAGTACCAGCACGATGGACTACAGGGAAACAGGGAGGAGGATGACGCCGACGTCGGGAGTTTGCGAGAACCCTAGGTCACGAAGATCTGATTCCCGACCGCGAGCGGGAGAGGGAACACCGTGGAGAGTTGAGGTGAATTAGTGGGAAACTCTTAGACTTTGTAACGGGTGAGCGCGGGGAACAGTTGGATACCAACTCGCAAAATCAAAAAAAACTAAATTAACTTGCAATGCACAGCCTAAAACTAACCACAATATATGGATGTTATTTTTAAAAATAACATGGCTTATCAGACACCATAATTTGAACCCAAAGTTATATATAAGTGAAATGATATGACTAACGCAGAAGCAAGGAGTTGGGTTAATGAACAGGTAATTATTGTCATACCTGAAGTTCGAAGATGATGTGGTAGGAAAAACCCCACTGACAAATTAAATTCAAAACACAAGAAGTTAATTGACAGGAAAATATCTACAACAAACATCAAATATGTAATTAAACTCATTCCAGAAAATTCAGACAACAAAATTTGATAATTGTTTCAAACATAACATGATAGAGCAGACAACATAATATGAACCATGAGTAATTATAGAAGTTAAAATAAATGACTATTGTAGAAGCAAGAATTTAGGTTCATGAGAAGGTAAATAGCATCATACCTGAGGTGTGAAGCTAATGCAGTAGGGCAGAACCTACTGGCACCCAGAATTTCAAACCAAAATATATCTGGATCAGTCCAGTGTAATGGCAGGCATTAGGGGGTTCGAAGCATTGGATATAAAGAGGAATGAAGTGGCTGCGAAAGGAATCAAGGAGTTGGGTTAATGATCATGCGTTTTATTGTACATGTTTCAAACATAACATAATAGAGCAGACAACATAATAGGAACCATGAGTAATTATAGAACTGACTAATGAATAACTATTGTAGAAGCAAGATTTTAGGTTCCTCAGAAGGTAAATAGCGTGATACCTGATGTGTGAGGCTGATGTGATAGGGCAGAACCTACTGGCAACCGGAATTTCAAACCAAAATATATTTGGATCAGTCCACTGTAATGGCAGGCGTTAGGGGGTTCGAAGCATTGGGTTGAAAGACGAATGAAGTGGAAGCGAAGGGAATCAATGCAAAAGGAACAGTATACAGGAGGATTGTCAAAGGATACCTCGAGCCAGAAACAATATATATGAACAATTTGGAAGCATTTTAATTACTCCAAAAATAAATATGTATGATTAATAGGAATTTACTTACATATAAATAATTTGGAAACACCTATGTTTCAACAACCTATAAGCATTTTATTTGAAGATAAATTAGTGGGTAACTCACAGAGTTTGTAGGAGTGGGTGAGCGTGAGGAACATTTGGAAATAAAACGCATGATCATGTAAACAAATAAAATAAAAGTCTCACAGTTGTAATAAATGAACAACTACTCAAAAACATGTCACCTAAGTATTAGTAGAAGTAAAAGTAACATATAACATTTGGATGTTAAATACTTGATGACCAGTTTGAAAACATTGCCTGAAAATGAAGTTGTTGTTGTACCTGGGAAGGAGTTATAGTGGTATAATAATAGGTAATAAGCCAGGAGCTGAGCACCTACACATCCATCCAATATGTTTACCAGCAGATACAATAATGTTTACAAATATAAATACATACTATGTATGACTAATAGGATAATACTTCAACTCGCAATCCAGAAATATGTATAAGAAATATATAAAAATACTATATATGAACAATTTGGAAACACTTCAATGAGTAGTCCGGAAAGAATTATATATGAGTAATAGTGATTCAGTTACATATAAATAATATGGTACTTGTATCCGCGGGTAATCAAAATCTGCAGTTGGATGTCAACATGCATGACCGAAATGAAATCGAAATTAGTTTCATGCCAAAACCTACAACAGACCACAAAAGAGGTTTCTTTTTTCAAACATGAAATGAAAATTCTGACAACAAAACATGCTATTTGATATCAGCGTGCATAACAGAAATGAAATTGAAATGAGTTGCAACGCAAATCCTACAGCATACCATAGTAGAGGTTTAATTTTGTCAGACAGGAAATGATAAATCAGACAAGAAAAACTGTAGTTGGATATCAACTTGGTTACCCAAAATGAAATCGAAAATAGTTGCAAGGGAAATCCTACAATAGACTACAGTAAAAGTATATTTCTTTGAAACAGGAAATGAAAAATCAGAAAACATTATATGAACCCATAATCTTATAAAATTGAAATGATGTGAGTAATGCAGATGCACGTATTTAGGTTTATCAATGGGTAAGTAAGGTCATACCTGAGGTGGGAAGACGATGCGGAAGGGAATATGAGATGAAGGAAGCGAGCCGAGAAGGGTAGGTGTCGTCAGATGAAAATCCAAACCAGAATCCCTTGAATAGTCGTCTAAAATTGCAAGCTAGAGGGGGTTCGAAGGAATGGAGTGACAACAGATTGAGGGGGATTTCAAGGGATTTAATATAATTGGAAGGAACCGAAGGAGGCTTGGGGAAAAATAGCGTAACGCAGCGGGATTGGTTCTGAAGGTAATCGTGATCCGGAGAAGCTTTGAAGGTTATTGCGACTGGGAGAAAGAAGACGACGGATAGGTAATGTGAAACCGGGATAAGGAGGAATATAGGGTAGGAGGACGATGGGATGTAGGGAAGCCGGGATGAGGATGACGCCGACATCGGGAGTTTGCAGGAACCCTAGGTCGCGAGGAGGTGATTCCAGACCGCGAGCGGGAGATGGAAGACTGTGGAGAGTTGAGTTGAATCTCGGAGAAGGAGGACGTCGTATAAGGAGGACGGATTGCAGGATGACCGGGAAAGGAAGCAGGACAGAGTCGAGGGTTTTCGGGATGCGTAGGTCGCGATGCGGTGAATCCCGAGCAGGAGCGGGAGTGGGAAGCCGATAAAGAAAGAGATACGGAGGGGAGGGGCGACGTGGAGGAACAGAAGCACGGCACGTATGGAAAAAATGATGTGGAGTCATATGTGATGGACACGTGTTATGGAAGAATGTCAGAATTAGTAGAGACAGTAGATAACATATTAGTATAACGATCCATTTCCGAGCGAGCGACTGGCACGAGAGTCTCGTGGCCTTGACACATGGCTCGTAACAGGCGGCACAATCGGTGCTGGGGGAAAAAGTTAAAATCTCCAAACAGAGCTGATCCGTGATGGGGAAGTCTGCATCCCGAAATGCGCTTTCGTGGTGGAATGGGGTCCCCAAACATGTCAGGTTCGGGTGGGTCTCTCTCCTCTCACCCACCAACCCTAATCATGACGGGGGCACCCACATTGTACTAGTTGCTTTCGTCGCCGCCTCCTTTTCTTCTCCCTTCCTCCCTCCCATACACACCCAAGCACCCATGAACCTTGCTCTTTCCAGCTTCTTTCAATCCATGTATGCCATTTTTGGTTTTCTTCGTCACTCAGGTATTCTCGTTTGCTGGTCTCTGTTCCGATTTCAGGATTATCCATGATTCACTCCCTTATCGATTGAGCTGAATTTGAATCTTTACATTCCATGGTCTTTTTATTTCGGCCTGTTCTTTTAGTTCTTCGTTTACTGTTCTGTTTGGATCGAGGATCAAGTACGACTCATTCCCTTTTGGATTGACCTGCATTTGAACCTTCATATTATATGGTTTTCTTTCTTTTGGTGTTTTCTTTTAGTTCCTTGTTTAATTGTCTTTGTTTTGATCGAAGGTCAAACATGATTCAATCCCTTTTGGACAGGGCTGACTTTGAGTATTCACATTCTAGGGTCTATCTCCTTCAGCTTGTTCTTTTGGTTCTTTGTTTACTTGCCTTTGTTTTGATCGGGGACATAAACTGGTTCACTGCATTCCATTTAAAAGAAGTGATCCGCTGGCCTGCCCTTTATTTTAGAATTTTATCAGAAACTGTAAAAGTGCCCACCTAGTTGATGATTACAAATTTACAGATTGAGCTAGATGTGATGTCTATATTCCATGACTCTTCTCATTAGTTGCGTTGTTTTGGTTTTTTCCCAAGAAAAAGAGGCCCCCTGAAACCATACTTGATATTTTATTATTACCAGATTTTCTCCACATGTGCATTATTTTCATCAACCCATTTTGTTAGTTTTTATTGCAGTTTTTTTTTTGTGTTTCGGGCTCTTCTTGAATCACGATCATCTCTTTGGCTTAAACAGACCTCGACCCAATCCAATGGTGTGAAATTGGTCAAGACACAGTTTACTGGGTCTTGTTGGATCTCATACTGTTAGATCATGCAAACGATCCTTCAAGTCAAGGATTTGTTGTTCATGTTCTTTGATAGTAAATAATTGGGATCAAATACCAAACAGCCGTACATATTCAAAATTTAGCAGTGACCAAAAACAACAGAAAAGATGACCAAGTAAAGGATGATTGCGTGTTTCTCGGAAGCAATTACTGTCTTTATTCTTTATTCTTTTTTTTAATGGATTTCATATATAGGTTCTCTGTTTTATCTCACATGCAGAGTTTCGTAAATGGGAAATGCAAGCATCTTAGCTTTGTGCATCACAATATCCTGCCTGGCCTTCGTTATAGCAAAGATCATCACTTTGGTTCTCATATATCGATGCTGGAAAAGGAAGCTTGTTGTCTATGAGTATGGCATCTCAGGTATGTATGCCCAGACTTGTGTTTAAAACGGGAAGGAAAATAGTTGACTTTGAAAAGGTTATCTTCAAATGTTAGAATCATAACAGTTTGCTATGATTAGCCAACAAAAAAGAGAGAATGAAATTCCAAGTCATCTGCAATTTATGTAAATGTGCATTTGAAATGTTTTTGAGATTATTCTTATGCTGACATGTTGAAGCTCTGTTTGACTACTCTTATTGAAAACTGCATAGGGTCTGTTTGACAACAATTATTGAAAACTGCTTATAGCACTTATTACCTATGGGTACAAGTGTTTCCAAATTGTTTATTGAAAAAGTGTCCCCCCACCCCACTATTTATTCAAGTGTTTGTTTTCTTGAATTTAAAATTGTTTGGTATGAAAGAACAATGATCCGAGGAAAGGAATGAGCGATGGAACAATCAAAAGTCATGTTTCATACGAGGTATAAAGGCAAAGGGAGTTTCATTTTTATTGTTTAAGGTAATCTGGATTCCCTCCAATCTCACCAATCCATCTTCCATTCCCTCTCTCATTCCTTTTCCATTTCCATTAGGAAGTTACCCTCATACCAAACGTAGGTTAAGTGTAAGTGTTTTTTCAAAAACAGAACAAGCACCACTTATTTTTTCAAATTGCTTATCATAAGTGCTTCTGTGTAAGTATTTTCATACTGCTTCTTGAAAAAATATTTTTATGTCACTTATTTAAGTGGCTTTCTTTTGAAATCTTAAAGTGTTTTTTTAAGAATACGACAAACAACCCACTTATTTTATCAAATTGTTTATCATAAATGATAAGTGTTATAATTAGTTTTCAAGAAGTGATTTCAAACGCCGCCTTAGTGATCCAAGTATAATAATCAATGTAGGTGGAAAGTTGGTGGCATTCAGGTCTCCAGTCATGCAGTCTCTGAAGTCTGATGCTCTACTAAAGAAAGCACTGAGTTTGAGCAACAAGGACATCATAGGCCATGGCGGCTATGGCACGGTTTATAAACTGGCGATCAACGACTCGGTGGCCTTTGCAGTGAAGAGATTAAACCGAGTAAGTCCTGATCGGGATCGGGGATTCGAGAGGGAGCTCAAAGCAATGGGGGACATAAAGCATCGGAACATCGTTCAGCTTCACGGGTACTACACGGCCCCACACTATAACCTTCTTATATACGAGCTCATGCCTAATGGAAGCTTGGACGTCTTCCTCCACGGTAAGAACATGTTGCCATGAGCCCACCCGGTTGTCTTTATCAGTTTTGAACATTTTGAAATCCCTTGGGATTTTAAATTTTGAGGGCATGTTTGGATGTTGGATTCATATTGATAAAATATTAAAAACTATAATACTTATGTACCATGTTCGATCACTTTTCACATTGCCAATTGGTTTAGGTTATACTAAGCATAAAAAATGGCCCATACCTGGGTAAAATACAAAGGGATATTAATACTTAAAATACCATGTTGGACCACTGCCAATTGGTTTTGTGGTTGAAGCTTAATAGGATTCAAAAATGTTGGGCATCTTTACTCTCAAATTCTTATTTGACATGGTAAAAGCAGATGAAGCACTCATTCCCTAGTGATAAGAATCATATTACAATTTAAGTATGCTGATATTCGTTTTTCATTTTCATATGAAATTCTTTCCCATTTGATTTGCACAATCCAACAGCCAAGTAACTCCTTGAATTAACATTCATTTTTTCCTTTGACCTCGCTTATTGAAAATTGCTTAGGGTTTGCTTGACAAAACTTATTGAAAGATGCTTACAGCACTAATCACTTATAATAGATGTTTTTGTAAAAATGTTTCCTGATTCCTTAGTGAAAAAAGTGCTTTTTAGCCACTTATTTGGTCTGATGCAGGGCAGTCAAAGGAAAAGGGAACCCTAGATTGGGCTTCGAGATACAAGATTGCAGTTGGGGCTGCAAGGGGTATTGCTTACCTTCACCATGATTGCATTCCTCGCATAATCCACAGAGATATCAAGTCGAGCAACATATTACTAGACCCAAACATGGAAGCTAGGGTTTCGGATTTCGGTCTGGCGACCCTGATGGATCCCAATAAAACACATGTCACTACGTTTGTTGCAGGAACTTTTGGCTACTTGGCTCCAGGTATGATCTGCGGGATCATCGTGTGATGTAACCACTCCTCCATGCCTGTTTCTTCCTGTTAAATTTACTGTTTGGAAGGGTCTTTTTTTTTTTTGGCAGAATACTTTGATACTGGAAGAGCAACAGCAAAGGGGGATGTGTACAGCTTTGGGGTTGTTTTGGTGGAGCTTTTGACAGGGAAAAAGCCATCTGATGAGGAATTTATGGAGGAGGGATCCAAGCTGGGGGCTTGGGTAAGTGTTTCTCTGAAATGATTATGGGGAAATTACATTTTAAGGATTAAAATAATCATTTAATGACACTGAGATATTTTTTTTTTGAAAATTACTCAAGGAATAAATGATTTTTAACTAAACTAAATTCATAAATAAAATTTACTTCAAATTCTCCAAACTAGAGGTGAAAATGACAAAATGATCCTAAAAATAAGTCAAATGTATCAAAAATAATATTGATGGAAATCAATTTATCTTTAAAATAAATCGATGTTATAAAATAATCCAAAAGAGAAAAATTGATTAAAATATTGAATTCATCTTATAATAACTTTATAACGATAGCTATGCAAGATTTTCAATTTCATTTCAATCAGAGTCATTGAGAATATTTCTTTACATTTTGTTTCGCTCAATTTCATTAATGATCATTTAATTTGATGAAAGCCTTCAAACTACTTGTCCATTCCGTCATAAGAGTTTTTTTTATGTGTTTTTTGAAAAAAATATTTTATTGGGTTTAGGTTAAAACTATCATTGAATATGGGTCAGGAAATGTGTTAAAACCCTTATTTCCCTTCGGTTGAATAGTCTGTGTTTTGTACTTAATTTTTGTTTGGGGTGGGTTCAGGTGAGATCAGTGGTAGAGGAAAAGAGAGAAGATTTTGTAGCTGACAGGAGGTTGAATCATTCTGCCATGGATGAAATCAGTGGCGTGTTCAGCGTTGCATTACTCTGTCTTGAACCAGAGTCCTCAAAGAGACCTTCCATGGCTGAGGTTTTGAAGATGCTTGAACAGATCAATGTTCAAAAAATTGCACCTCACCCATGACCTGTACTCCATTGCTTGACGTGAAACTGTCATGCATTCTAAACACTTATTTTTTTCAGAAAAAACATCATATATGTCTATCGTGCAAATTTAAAATTCTATCGAGTTGTATATGTTGCTTTGTATGATCTTTTGGGATTGAGAAACAGTGGATGAATTGTTGTCTTGTGGGTGATTCCACACTTCACACTATTCTCTTATTATCAATTTGAAACAAGTAGGGCAAGGAGATTACTTATGCTGAATTTCTTCAGGGTCATTTCCATCATAAATACCTCATCATGTAATGGAACTTACCCTATTCTTCGGATCATCTTTAATGAGGTTCTTGAAACAATAGATCATCTTGTCTTGGGTCATAATAAATTATTTTACACTGATTTTTCCTTCATTGAATCCACAAGACAAAATTTTATGTTGATACATTTGGTTTGTTCCTCATTTGTATTATCATACATTTTGTCAACATCTTTTGGAGAGGGATTGATGATCAAAGCCTCCATCTCTTCCTATGTCCTGATCCTAGTAGTGTAGAGTTTGGTTATTTTATTACTTTGACATAATATATAGAGAATCACATCTCGAATGACCGAATAGTTTAATAGTTTTGGAAAACTAGATTCATACTTAAATTTTACATTATATAATATGACATAGTAAATCCTTTGAAAACAACATTATTCTTCTAACTTAATCCTGCATTTCAATCATAATAAACTTCTTAGCATTCTGACAAATATAAAACATAAAAAAGAAGCGGACTCAGATGCTCAGTAAAAGTATGTATACAACGGAATCTATCATAAATAAGCACAAACTTTTATGACAAGATAAATAACTGAAAATATGTCATTTAGTCAATAACTTGAGCATGGAAACAAATAATGTGACACGAATAAATTATGATCAAATAATTCTATATAAGATAATCACATGAGCTTGGATCATATCCATGATTATTCTAACAAATTGAAATGATCACATGAACATCAATAACTAATTTCATAATGATGTAATGCATAATACCGAACATCTGAAACTTACCGTCGAGCCCTTGGCCAAGACATATGAAAATACTGTCATGGCCTTGTGTCATGACATCTAAAAATAAATGGGCAAAGCCTCACCCAAAAACTAAATTTGGTTTGTCTCATGAGACCTATCAATGCATCGAGAGGCTATAACGGGTCCTGCTCGTCATTTACTAAGTCCAATGCATTGCTCACATGAATAATCAATACAACTAAATCAACATGCCTTAACAAATCAATAACTATATGTATTAGAACCAGTCATACAAAATATCAATACTAAAAAAAACATTCTTTTTGTATTTTTTTTCCAGAAAAGTCATAAAGTATCTTGTTAAGAAAATGATAAAAATATCCATTTCAAAACATTTTGTAAAAAGGTCAAACAAGGGTAAAAATGATTTTAAATAATTGTAGGAGAATAATAAAAACCTTTTTGAAAACATTTTTAGAACACATGGACATGAAAGAGAAATATTCCCCAGTGAAGACACATAAACAATCACAAATGAGATTGTGAAATAAACCCTTATCACTTCAGTCGAATCGTATGTCCCATGAAAGAATAACATTTAACAAAACTTAAAATATCACCAGAATAAATAAATTCATGATATAACATGTCAAATATGTGTTATATACACCTTAGAAAGATTATAGGCGCATAACATCAAAATATAGCTCAATGAAAGAAAATTGAGACGAAGTTCCCTACAAAGATCATATCATTGAAGTTTTTCAAAAAAAAAAGATCATATCATTGAAGTGAGCATTAATAAAATTAATTGATTATGTGTGTTCACTATAAATCTACATAAAACAAGTGGAAATAAAATCATAAGATAATCAAAATTCATTCTTCACAAAATCTTAGCATGACATAATAAATAAAGTAGAAGTTTAACCCAATGAATGAAAATTGAGTTAATAAATCTCTTACCTCACACTTACCTTTAGTTTTGCATACTTCAAACTCTTGTATAATGGTTTAAAGAATGTTATTAATTTATTTCAGAACTATATTCATATTTATAATACCTTATATGATTCTTTTATAACATCTTATCATTCGTTCATTAATAATATTTCATTAATTTCATTGTTTCGGGTGCGTTCGTTTCATGGTTTTATGGTCGGTTCATTTATGTATAATTATGAATTTTCTCATCAAATGGAAATAAAACTCAAAATGTGAAATGATATGGTATTCATACACTTCCATAAGTTTAAATGGTCTCATATATCATTTTTCTTTTTGACACGAGGATGATTCATTTGATAAAAAGTTAATGATAAATGTTTAGTTTATTTTGGTGGTTTTTCCGACCACAATGAACTAGTTTCATTTTATTTAATATTATGTATATATATTAGTTTCAGAACATAACATATATTATAATATGCCTATTATAGTCTGATTTAACCAAAATAATACTTTTATGACTAGTCTTGAAGGCGGTAATGGAAAACGAAAAAACATTATCTACTGAGACAGTTAATCGCCATTATTTGGACAATGGTTTCGTTTATTTGAATAAGAGAAAATAAGAAAAGGGATGGATATAAGACATTCAATTAGAAATATTACATTTCAGTATATACATGATACTATAGTTATTATGCTTATAAGGGCCCAAATCTATGTGGACCTAACCTTTGCGTGTTTCCGAGGCTCGTGGTGCTCGGAGGAGGCTTGGAATAAGTCTGAAGGTGTTGATTGTTGAAAAGCGAGTAGGGTGAATACACAACATGTAAAGGTTACACACCATGTAAGTGAGGTTCATGACTTTTTAAGGCCAGTTCATAGGATGTTGCATGATGCGTAAATAATCAGGGTTAAATAATAAAAGGCGACACATTTTTCAGTGAAAATCGATGCCCAACATTTACACGATGTGTAAATGGTTTACACGCCATGTAAATCTCTTGTGCAACATGTTAATAAAAGGTGCAATGGCTTGGGGGTTTCTCAAACCCTATGCTTCCTCTTGTTTTCTAGTGGCTAGTGGTTCCTCCCTTTAGGGTTTCGAGATCCCTTCAATTGGGGATCGATTCTTGGATTCCGTCTTCGATCTGTGGTGATCCAAGGTGCTTTATTCCTTTGTTTTCCTACATTTCTCTTGGTTTGATCTTGTTTCCTCCCGTATCCTCTCACAATGCTATGATGTTTGATCTCTCATGTTTCTAATGGGGTTTCTCTTGGTTGTGGTTGGTGTGGTTGTGACGCGGTGTCCTCAGATGGGTGGAGTTCTTGTGGGAGAGGTGATTAGAGATCCGTAACATGGTCTGTTCTCATGTGAAGAATGTTGATGACTTTTGAGGCAGGGGATTCTTTGATTCACTTACTTTATTCACATGCAATCATAAATTGATCATGCTTTATCTATTTGGATGATAATGAAATTAACCTATTAATATTGATCTAGATTAAGGAAATTGGTTGCGATCGCATGTTGGTGATGTTGTTTCTTTGTACCGTGATAGCGGGTTGCCTCGTGTTTTTCTAGATAGTGTGATATATATGCCTTAATTTTTTAGCATGTTGTTCTTGATGGAAATTGGTAAAGAACGTAAATTCAGAATTAATTGATAATTAATTGTCTTATGATTATTTAAAGAAGATGCATGTTTGAAATCTGGTGGTTAATGTAATTTGATGGAAATCAAATTGATGCAATGTGCATGTTTAATTTGAATTGATCTTCTATATGCTTAATGTAATTGATAAATAATGTGAAGCATGATAATGATTGTTGATAATAATTAAAAAGGCACATTAATTAAGAATGATACTTCTCTAGGTTGTTGAAACTAAAATAAATGCTAAGAGAATGTTTTGACTTTGATATCTTATTATAGTTTGATGACTTAGGTTTCCCATGGTTGGAAGCTGCTAATAAATGAATTGGTTAATTCAATATGGAATAAGAATCAGTTGTGTGGTAAAGATGATTTGCTAGGGCCTGAGTTTCCTTTTTCTCGAGAAGGCCGAGTGCCTTGTTTTGGAGTCACGATAGCTCGTTTGCATGAGAAGGATGAATGCCTTGTTTTGAGGGCCCAGTTGCCATGTTAGTTGCTTGTTTGTTCCCACTTCTTGTGATGTGCTCTGGATACAAGCCTTGTGATATGAGCCGGATACGGCTGAGCCTGGGATGACTATTGTGACGCAGGGCAGGGAGGCCTGGATGTGATGTGAGCCTAAGATGGCTGAGCTTGGGACGTATAATGACCCGACCTTTTCTTACATTACTATTACATCATTTCAAAGATAAAAAACATAATAGTATTATACATAGAGGATCCAAAGGTTTAGTGTCTTGGGCAAACTAGGACCACACATAACAAATACAACATCAACCATAAACATTTATTTAATTTCTTCTTCTCTAGCTTCTTAGTGGCACTTGTCCTCTCCTTAGTACATGTAGCCACCTGATGATATACATAAAAAGGGTTGATCTAGAAGCCCAATAAGAGAATAGATAATAACAATATAACATGGGGTGATCATAATCATAACATAGGCAAAAGATCATGAACATGAGAGGAGCATAAATAAAATACTTGAAATGTGGCAATGCATAAAAATGAAACATCATGTCTTAGTGGTTAACTACCACACATACATTGTGAACCAAGATAGCATCTTGTTCACACATCATTTCACATTTACTCATGAGACTCATCACTTTACCCAATGCATTAGAGCGCTATATAATTCCGGGCACACCCGTCACATTTAAACATTCATATTGCGCTATATAATTCTGGGTGCACCCGTCACATCATAACATTATCATTTATCATGCATGACACAATGAACATATAACATAAATGAACATAACTAACCCATGAAAATTAATGGGTTTAATCTCATAATAACACATTCATAAACTTTGGGTTCCCAAAAGAAAGAGGGAACAACATACTTGATACAAGAACCATCAACCTTGAATGAGAGGTAAAAGGTGAGTTCTTAAAAGAAGAGTTATTTTGATTGACATAAACATTAGTAGAAAACATTTATATCCTAGAAAAGGTAAGATAATTATGAACAAATGATCTTTAAGGAGTAACCATATCAAAAATGGAGTGAAAGAGGGAGAACCTGAAGGACGAAAGTTGGGTTCGAGAATTTCCCCTTACCTTGTACCCGAATGCTCCCTTCTCTTTAATGTCTGGTATAATGACATTATATTCATTAATTAGAAATACAGAACCATGTGTACATTAATAGGGTCCATTATGGTTTAATTATTTCATATTATGTTCCTTTGGATGACTTATAGATTTTAAAAACATTGTTCGGGGATATTCGTTTTTATGGTTTTTCTTGGGTGGTTCACTTGTATTCTTAAATTGAAGTTTGGGTAGAGCATGAGTAAACATCCAGAAATGATATTACATGTAATTAATGATATTAAAGGAGTTTTAATGGTCTTATAATGAATTATATTAGATCCTTGTGGATGAATCATTAGATAATAATTAAGTGATGGTTATTTGAGTCAATTTGGGCGGTTTTTGGATCACAACGAACTTGTTTTAAATTATCACTTAGTAATATGGCCATAGGTTATTTACAGAACTTTAAATAGAAAATAATACATATAAAATATTCTGGTTCAACCATAAAAATGGTTTCATGACCAGATCTGAAGGTAGAAATGGAAGTAGAAAACATGTTGTTCTTGAAGGTGATAAATTAACACCACACGAACAACGTTCTCTTTAATAAAATAAAAGGAAAAGGGAAAGGGGGTTGGATGATATAAGATACCATTAGAATCATAAAATTACATTATGATTATAATACTGGAGTTAAAATACAATTTGGATGAAGATATGTGGGTAGAGATCAAGAAATGAACTTGAACTTGAAAGGAAATTAAAGGAGAAGAGGGAGGGAAATTACCTCTAGAATCCTCCTCTTGAGAACCTCCTTAAAGGCCTAAGCTTGGTCTTTTGATGAGACCAGAAGATCTTGGACGTGAGTGAGGGGCTAGGGAAGGTGTTTGGGAAGAGTTTAGAGAAGTCTTGGAGCTTGAGAGGTGTGAGGAAATGAGGGTGTGAAAGGTGTCTTTTATAGTGGAGGGGAGAGGGGTTTCCTTAATATAAAATTCATTAGTTTATTAATTCCCCCTAAGACAAGGAATAGTGAGTCTTGAATGAACAAGAATATTAACTTTATCATGTGATCCCGAACCAAGTGGGCTTACATCAGTAGAGCATCATGGATGACTCAATTAATCCATTATTTAGCATTTATCGTAAATTATCAGATTCTACTATTCATAAAAAATTCAAGTATCTCAAAAAAATCTCAAAAATTTACCCCAACCATTTTTTGAAGTGTAGAATACAAAAATGAAGTCCATTTTTCAAAAATAATTTTTTAAATATTATTAATTTAATATTTAATTAAAATTATAATTTTCTTAAAAAAACAAATTTTAAGATTAAAACTGATTTTATAGTGCTTTCAAAAATTACGTAGGGTCTTATAAAATTATCTAAAAACTATAAGACATTGATTAAATAATTTATGAATACATTTTAGGGAAATAAATATTCTTTTAAATTAATTAATTAATTATAATTAATTATTTATGACTTACAAAATACCAAAACGTTTACTAAGGTCAAATTGTCACTTTCTAAGATGTCTAAATTTTATTTAATTATTCATAGGTAATGTTACTCTTATATTGGATGATTTACTATTCATAAGGGTCATATTACTATTCATAAGGGTATGTTACTATTCATAAGGGTAGGTCACTATTCACCAAAAATTATTTTTGTTTCATTAGACTCCAAAAATCATCTTGAACACAACCATGTATGTCAGATTTTCAAAATTCCTAACACAGAAGTGACAAAATTATGTTTAAAGGTCACTTATCACTTAATAGTTAATTATGTTGTGATTTCATGTTATTTTATGACATAAATATAAGAAGATAATTTCCCTTAAAAAACTTTGGGTCGTTACATTCTTCCCCCCTTAAGAAATTTCGCCCCCAAAATTTTACTTTACATAAATAGGTGAGGGTGTTTCTCCTTCATTGCCTTTTATGGTTCCAAAGTTACTTCCTCAAACTTATGGTTCCTCCACAATAATTTTACAAGATGAGTTGTCTTGTTGCGTAGAACCTTATCTCTCCAATCCAGAATCTTTACTAGCTGCTCCTCATAGGAGAGATCATCTTCCAGCTGCACCACCTCTGAGTCTAGTACATGTGAGGGGTCTGGTATGTACTTCCTCAGTAGTGATACATGAAACACATCATGAACTTGGTCCATATTCGGTGGAAGTTCAAGACGATAGTCCACGACTCCTATGCGGTCAAGGATCTCAAAGGGGTCAATATACCTTGGGCTTAGCTTCCCTTTCTTCTCGAATCACATGACTCTCTTCCATGGAGATATTAGAAGGAAGACTTTATCCCCAACGTCGAACTCCAAGTCCCTTCGACGGTTGTCAGCATAGCTCTTTTGCCGACTTTGAGCAGCTTTGATGTGTTTTTGGATGACTTGAACCTTCTCTGTCATCTCTTGAACAAGATCGGGCCCAAGTAGCTTTATTTCTCCAACTTCATCCCAATAGGTTGGAGTTCTACATCGCTTCCCATAAAGAGCTTCATATGAAGCCATATTAATACTTGAGTGGAAGCTATTGTTGTATGAGAACTCAACAAATGGGAGATGCTGATCCCAACCACCATTGAATTCAAGAGAGCAGGCTCTTAGCATATCTTCAAGCATCTTAATATTCCTTTCAGACTGACCATCAGTTTGGGGGTGATAGGCCGTGATGAAATTTAATTCAGTACTCAAAGAATATTGAAGGATCATCCAGAACTTAGATGTGAACCTTGGATCACGGTCAGAGACAATTGAGAGTGGAACACCGTGCAATCTCACCAGTTCCTTCACATATATCTTTGAAAGTTGTTCAAGCAAGAGGTCTTCCCGAAGAGAGATAAAATGGGCAGTCTTGGTGAGTCGATCAACCACAACCCATATCGCATTATTTCCCTTTGACGTCTTTTGGAGACCCATGAAAAAGTCCATAGTAACGTTTTCCCATTTCCACATGGGTATAGGAAATGGATGCATCATACCCTTGGACTTTTTTCGCTCAACTTTAACTTGCTGACATACCAAGCACCTTGACATATATTCCTCAATATCCTTCTTCATGTTATCCCACCAGAAGTGTTCTCGGAGATCACGGTACATCTTGGTACTCCCAGGATGGATAGAGAAAGTTGATCTATGTGAATTGTCCAATAGCTCCTTCTTTATCCCGGGTAATGAAGGCACACAAAGCTGCGTTCCAAACTGAATCACACCATCATCGTTGATATGGAATTCTTGCAGCTTCTCTTCCTTTACTGCATTCACAATCTTTTGTATTTCAACATCATCCCTTTGTGATTCTTTAATCTTCTCTTGGATGGATGGTTGCGCAATAATTTGGGCAAGGTAGGATGTATCCCCTGCCCTTATGATTTCCCAATCCATTCTTTGCATATCCAAGAAGATAGGGTCTTTCTCAATCTGCAACATGGATAGAGTAGCAAGTTCTTTTCTGCTTAGAGCATCAACTACCTTGTTTACCTTTCCAGGATGATAGTGAATAGAGCAATCATAATCCTTGATTAGCTCTAACCACCTCCTTTGACGCATGTTGAGCTCCTTTTGTGTGAATATATACTTTAGGCTCTTGTGGTCGGTGTATATGTCACACTTCTCGCTATAAAGGTAGTGCCGCCAGATTTTCAAGGCAAAAATCACAGCTTCCAGCTCTAGATCATGCGTTGGGTAGTTCCTCTCATGGATCTTCAACTGTTGTGAGGCGTAGGCCATCACATTATCATTTTGCATGAGTACACAACCCAAGACTCTCTTTGAAGCATCACTGTATATCACAAAACTTTCTCCACTTTTCGGTAGTGTGAGTATAGGTGCAGTGATCAGCCTTCTCTTTAGCTCCTTGAAGCTTCCTTCACATTCTTCCGTCCAGACATACTTTACCACTTTCCTTGTTAACTTAGTTAGCGGGCTTGACAATCGTGAGAAGTTTCTCACAAAACGTCGGTAGTACCCAGCTAATCCAAGAAAACTATGGATTTTTGTGACACTAGAGGGCCTGGCCCATTCCTCAATTTTCTTTGTCTTTGAAGGATCCACATAAATTCCCTCACTTTTGATCACATGTCCCAAGAACGTGACTTGATTCATCCAAAAGTCACACTTTCTGAACTTGGCGTACAACTTCTCCTTTATTAATGTCGCCAACACAAGTCTTAAATGTTCTTCATGTTCCTCCTTTCTCTTGGAGTAGATGAGAATATCATCAATGAACACTACCAAAAATTTGTCGAGGTAATGTCTAAAGACTCTATTCATAAAATCCATGAAGATTTTAGGGGCATTAGTAAGTCCAAAGGGCATCACCAAAAACTCATAGTGCCCATACCTTGTATGGAAGGCAGTCTTCTGAATATCTTCCTTCATCACCTTTACCTGATGATATTCAGAACTCAGATCCACCTTTGAGAAGTATTGAGCTCCTATTAACTGGTCGAAAAAGTCATCAATCCTTGGGAGAGGATACTTGTTCTTTATGGTGATCTTGTTGAGTTCCTTATAATCGATACACAACCGCATTGTTCCATCCTTCTTCTTCACAAAGAGCATTGACGCACCCCAAGGCGATGCACTAGGGCATATGAAACCTTTGTCCAGATGCTCTTGTAGCTGCTTCTTTAACTCCTCCAGTTTGATAGGAGCCATCCTATAGGGGCACTTCAAGATAGGAGTAGCTCCAGGTATGAGTTCAATTGAGAAATCTACCTCATGATCTGGGGGAATTCCGGGTAACTCTTTGGGAAATACATCACCGTATTCCCTCACGATGGGAATTTCCTCAAGGTTGGAACTTTCCTTTGACTCAACCATTTGGGCGAGGTATGCTTATTCATAGGGAATCAACAACCACACCATTGAAGGATTTTTGAAAGCGGATTCATGATCTTCCTTGCATTTGTAGAGAATCATGGGATGGTTTGGAATATGAAAAGATATTTCCTTTTCCCGACAGTTGATATGTGCTCTATATAACGAGAGCCAGTCCATTCCCATTATAGCATCGAATTCCACCAAGGGAAGTATTATGAGATTTTCCGAAAGAATATTCCCACATACGCAAATAGGAGAAGAGTCAGACACTTGGGTTGCAATGATTTCACCACTTGGTGTTTTTACAGATATCTATACTTCAAGGTTTCGGGGCTTCGATTCTATATTTCTAGAAAACTTGAAAGATATAAAGGAATGCGTAGAACCAGAATAAAATAAGACTTTTTCCATTATTGAGTGAATAGAAAGTGTACCTTGTACGACTTCATTATCATGCTCCACCTCCGTAGTAGTGATGGCATAAGCCTTCCCTTATTCCTTTGGCTTTGGTGGCTGCTGACGCTGATTACCCTCGAGAACTTGAGGTTTAGTGCACTGTTTTGCATAGTGCCCTAGCTCCCTACAGTTATAGCATTGAACCATGAGTGGTTCTCTCCTTTCATCAGCTACATCATCCTTCATTTTCGTGTCTTTTCGACACTCTTGAGCATGGTGTCCTTCTTTCCCACACTTGAAGCATTTCCCCATCTCTTTGAGTTAGTTACCATTGTGAAACTTCCCACATTTTTGGCATGTGGGTCATTGATTTTTCTTCCCACCTTTATCATTATATCCACCAGCTTGAAACTCCATCTTTCTTTTCTTATCACCATAGCCATGGGACCATTCTCAAAAACTCCATCTCCACTTTGAGAGCACACCAAACAACTTCTTCATAACTCCCAAAGTCTCGAATTGCAAGAGCCTTTCGAAGGTGTGGTTTTAATCCACTAAAGAATCTATCAATTTTGCTATCATTGTTGATAACAAAACCCGAAGCATACCTTGCGAGCCTTGTGAAATTCGCTTCATAGGTTATGACAGATTCTCCTTCTTTTTTCTTAAGCTCTATGAATTCTCTCTCCATCTTCGTGTGAAGAGCTCATGGGAAATACTTATTAAGAAACATTATCTTAAAATCTTCCCATTCCATCTCTTCAATTTCCTCCCTTGGCTTGGTATTCTTAATCAAAGCCCACCATTGATCAGCTTCTCCATCTAGATGATAAACGGCTAGAGTTGCCTTCTCCATCTCAGAACAGTGAAGCACAGAAAAGATCTTATCCATGGATTTGACCCACTGTTCCGCAACTAGTGGATCGGAAGATCCACAAAATGTCGGTGGTCGTTGCTGCATAAAACATTCAATATCCAGTTGCTCCCTCTTTGGTGAAGGGGGGAATTCCCCATTATTATGGTTATTATTCATAACCTGAGATAATTGGGTAAGCATTTCCATGAAGTTTTGAACTCCACCTCCCAAATCATTGGGGATTTCGTTCGGGCAATCGTTGCATTGGCCCTTGCATGAGTTGTTGGCCTGATTTCTCCTGGTTCCCACCATTTTCTAAAATAGAAAAGGTTAGAATAAAACATAAGTAAAAAAGTCATGAATAACTTATTCATTTAAACAATTTATACCAAAAACATAACATATGGGATCCCTAGTTAAATATTCTTGTGTGCATATTTGTACTTAGTCTCATACTGTTGGTTTTCCCTAGGGTTCACTAATCCTAATTCCCAAATTAACTAAACCTTGCCTCTGATACCAACTATAGCGACCCGACCTTTTCTTACATCACTATTACATCATTTCAAATATAAAAAACATAATAGTATTACACATAGAGGATCCAAAGGTTTAGTGTCTTGGGAAAACTAGGACCACACATAACAAATACAACATCAACCATAAACATTTATTTAATTTCTTCTTCTCTAGCTTATTAGTGGCACTTGTCCTCTCCTTAGTACATGTAGCCACCTGAGGATATAAATCGAAAGGGGTGAGATAGAATACCAGTAAGAGGATAGATAAGAACAATATAGCATGGGGTGAGCATAATCATAACATAGGCAAAAGATCGTGAACATGAGAGGGGCATAAATAAAAGACTTGAAATGTGGCAATGCATAAAAATGAAACATCATGTCTTAGTGGTTAACTACCACACATACATTGTGAACCAAGATAAAATCTTGTTAACACATCATTTCACATTTAATCATGAGATTCATCACTTTACCCAATGCATTGGAGTGCTATATAATTTCGGGCGCACCCGTCACATTTAAACATTCATATTGCGCTATATAATTCCGGGTGCACCCGTCACATCATAACATTATCATTTATCATGCATGAAACAATGAACATATAAAATAAATGAACATAAATAACCCATGAAAATTAATGGGTTTCACCTCATAATAACACATTCATAAACTTTGGGTTCCCAAAATAAAGAGGCAACAACATACTTGATACAAGAACCATCAACCTTGAATGAGAGGTAAAAGGTGATTTCTTAAAAGAATAGTTATTTTAATTGACATAAACTTTAGTAGAAAACATTTATATCCAATAAAAGGTAAGATAATTATGAAAAAATGATCTTTAAGGAGTAACCATATAAAAAATGGAGTGAAAGGGGGAGAACCTGAAGGATGAAAGTTGGGTTCGAGAATTTCCCCTTACCTTGTACCCGAATGCTTCCTTCTCTTTAATGTTCTGTATAATGACATTATATTCATTAATTAGAAATCCATAACCATGTGTAAATTAATAGGGTTAATTCTGGTTTCATTATGTCATATTATGTTCCTTTGGATGACTTATAGAGTTTAAAAACATTGTTCGGGGATGTTCATTTTTATGGTTTTTCTTGGGTGGTTCACTTGTATTCTTAAATTGAAGTTTGGGTAGAACATGAGTAAACATATAGAAATGATATTACATGTCATTAATGATATTACAGAAGTTTTAATGACATTATAATGAATTATATTAGATCCTTGTGGATGAATCATTAGATAATAATTAAGTGATGGTTATTTGGGTCAATTTGGGCGGTTTTTGAATCACAACGAACTTGTTTTAACTTATCACTTAGTAATATGGCCATAGGTTATTTCCAGAACTTTAAATAGAAAATAATACATATAGAATATTCTGGTTCAACCATAAAAATGGTTTCATGACCAGATTTGAAGGTAGAAATGGAAGAAGAAAGCATGTCGTTCTTGAAGGTGATAAATTAACACCACACGAACAACGTTCTCTTTAATAAAATAAAAGGAAAAGGGAAAGGAGGTTGGATGATATAATATACAATTAGAATCATAAAATTACATTATGTGTATAATAATGGTGTTAAAATACAATTTGGATGAATATAGTTGGGTAGAGATCAAGAAATGAACTTGAACTTGAAAAAAAATTAAAGGAGAAGAGGGAGGGAAATTACCTCTAGAATCCTCCTCTTGAGAACCTCCTTAAAAGGCCTAAGATTGGTCTTTTGATGAGACAAGAAGCTCTTTGATGTGGGTGAGGGGCTATGGAAAGTGTTTGGGCAAAGTTTAGAGAAGTCTTGGAGCTTGAGAGGTGTGTGGAAATGAGGGTGTGAAGGGTGACTTTTATAGTGGAGGGGAGAGAGGTTTCCTTAATATAAAATTCATTAGTTTATTAATTTACCCTAAGACAAGAAATAGTGAGTCTTGAATTACCAAGAATAGTAATTTTATCATGTGATCCCGAACCAAGTGGTCTTACATCAGCAGAGCATCATTGATGACTCAATTAATCCATTATTTAGCATTTATTGTAAATTATCGGATTCTACTATTCATAAAAAATTCCAGTATCTCAGAAAAATCCAAAAAATTTACCCCAACCATTTTTCAACGTGTAAAATCAAAAAATGAAGTAAATTTTTCAAAAATAATTTTTTAAATATTATTAATTTAATATTTAATTAAAATCATAATTTTCTTAAAAAAACAGTTTTTAAGATTAAAATTGATTTTATAGTGCTTTCAAAAATTACGTAGGGTCTTATAAATTATCTAAAAACTATAATAAATTGATTAAATAATTTATGAATACATTTTAGGGAAATAAATATTCTTTTAAATTAATTAATTAATTATAATTAATTATTTATGACTTACAAAATACCAAAATGTTTACTAAGGTCAAATTGTCACTTTCTAAGATGTCTACATTTTATTTAATTATTCATAGGTAACGTTACTCTTATATTGGATGATTTAATATTCATAAGGGTCATATTACTATTCATAAGGGTATGTTACTATTCATAAGGGTAGGTCACTATTCACCAAAAAATATTTTTGTTTCATCAGACTCCAAAAATCATCTTGAACACAACCGTGTATGTCAGATTTTCAAAATTCTTATCACAGAAGTGACAAACTTATGTTCAAAGGTCACTTATCACTTAGTAGTTCATTATGTTGAGATTTCATGTTATTTTATGACATAAATATAATAAGATAATTTCCATTAAAAAACTTTGGGTCGTTACAGGATGGCCGTTGTGATATGTGGGAAGGGAGGCCCTGATGACGTGGTAGCAATTAATGACTACGATGGAGAGATACATCAGTATTTACATGTGGGTGTCAGGGATGGCACCAGAGGTGATGGAATGGGGTAAAGATGGACTTACCTGTTGATGTGATGCTGAGAGCTGGTATGCTCGCTTGTGAATCGATTTAATGGCTGATAACTGAGTTTCTTGTTTTACCTACATTCCTTTCCCCACTACTTGAGGTAGCTGGATGTGCTTGGTTTCATGTTTTCTCCTGGTGGTAGCATAAGATGGTTTTCCTAGAGTACCTGTGTAAATACCCCAACCCTAGTAGCTCATAGCAGATGCCTTACTTTTTTACATTAGTATAATAAACAAGGAAATCACATCCCAAAGGACCAAATAGTTTAGTGGATTTGGAAAACTAGATACAAACATAAGTATTACATTACAACTTGAAATGAAATACAACATAGTAACTCCATTAGAGACACCCATATTCTCCAAGATTATCCCTACATGTCAATAATGATATATATATTGGCATACTAGGGAAAAATAAAACATAATAAAGAGGTGATCTCAGATTCTTAGTAAGGGTAAACATACAACAGAAGCAAACATAAATAAACATAAATAATAAGGCACGGTGAATAACTAAAAAAAACATGCCATTAAAACATAATCTTGAGCATAATATGATGAGAATAAAAGCTGATCAAATAATGCCATATAAATAATCACATGAGAATGAAACTTAACCATGAATATTCTATTAGTCAAATAATCATATGGATTATCAATAAATAATATCATAATGAGATAACGCATAATACAGGATATCATAAATATACCTTCAAGGCTTCAACTAAGACACCATACATAATCATGTAAGACATTAGCCAATACCCAAACTAGTTTGTCTCATGAGACCTACTGATGTATCGGGGGGCTATAGTAGGCCTCGTCCAACACTTACTATGTCCAATTCATTCCTCATATAAAAGGGGTGAAACATAATCAACATATACATTCATATTGAAACTATCATATGAAATGTAAATAATCTCCCTAATAAAAAAACATAATCATAAACTATCCAGAGTAATATGATGAATGGTATAAAAATAGCACATCCATAATCAATCTGATCATAAAAAATTCAGTAAAATATGGTAGATTGTATCATAAGTGATCAACCTCAATTAAGAATAATATCCAATAAAGGATGTTGACATAGATGAAAATAATCTAATAAAATTATTGATAAATTCTTGAGAGAAATACCACTTTACTTTGAAATCATTTATTTAAAAAGAAGTGTAATTATAAAAGAAAAAATTTTCTTTGAAAATAACCTTGTAAACTTGTAAAGGATTCCTAAAGACATTAAGGCGTCATGAAAGGATAGTATGTACACCACACATAAGAAATAAGGGTTGAATAAGGAATATATCTCACAAAAAATAAAAGTGATATGAGAAACCCCTTACCAGTTATAATCAATTGAATCATATGCCTCATAAAATCAATGATCATCAATTGAAACATTGAAATCCATGAAGAGAAATGGATTCCATGATATGATATATCAAAGGTAAGTATACATACACCATACACAAGGAATAAGTTCTGAATTAAGTATATCTCATAGAAATAAAAGTGAGATGAGAAAACCCATACTTTATGTCCAAAAATGTTCTACACTTGCACTTAATGTACTGGATAATCAAATTATCACTACTAGAAAAGTAGGCTATACCAACGGTTTAAAACCGTTGGTATAGGCTGGAAAACCGTTGGCTAGTAAGCCATGAGGAAAGCCCTATACCAACGGTTGCACTTAAACCGTTGGTATATGTGTTCCAAAATTCTGGAAAAGTCTATACCAGCGGTTCTGAACCGTTGGTATAAGCTTTCCGGAATTCTGGAAAAACTTATACCAACGGTTCAGAACCGTTGGTATAAGCTTTCCAGAATTCTGGAAAACCTTATACCAACGGTTCAGAACCGGTGGTATATCTTTTTCCAGAATTCTGGAAAAGGCTATACCAACGGTTCTGAACCGTTGGTATAAGATTTTCCAGAAAAAAGATATCCCAACAGTTTATAACCGTTGGTATAAGATTTCCAGAATTCTTGAAAAAGCTATACCAACGGTTCTGAACCGTTGGTATAAGCTTTCCAGAATTCTGTAAAAGGATATACCAATGGTTCTAAACCGTTGGGATAGATTTTTTCTGGAAAATCTTATACCAACAGTTCAGAACCGTTGGTATAGCCTTTTCCAGAATTCTGGAAAAAGATATACCAACGGTTCTGAACCGTTGGTATAACCTTTGCCAGAGCTACTGCACAACAGCCCCCCAGAAGCCCTCCAGTAGCCCTACCATCCACCTGTATAAAAAAACATTGCACAACAGCCCTCAATATACCCTCCACTATACACCTGTATAAAAAATATCACAAAAACCACATACATATTTCAAACAGTATAAAAAACACCGAAAATAGACCAAAAAACACATATGACAACAATCATCCGGTGGTAATTCACCTCACCCATGAACAACCCCCCAACCAGCACACCTCCCCATCAAATTCTAATAGGCAGAATAGTTTGATAAATATCTATTAGAGTTGAATAATAATTTCAAATTGGCTAAAATCCCTTTTTTTGTGATCCTAGGTTTGGGTATGTAATGATTTGTGATGAATTTTGCATTGAACTTGTATTGTTTATAATATATGGTGAAAAGGTATTTTCTTAGGAGTCTCGTCACTTATGACCCCATTAGTGAAACTACCCAACTCATGAAAAATAGTTTGCGACTATCGTTGATGAGTGTAAATTTCAGTTGTATTCACTTAAAATGATTTCCTTTTGAAATAAAAGAGAGACTTTGAGTGGTGTCGTCCACACCGCACCTCGGATTGAGGCGGAGTTGACTCGTACACGTCACAAATGACCCATGGATCATTTTCCTAAAGTATCAACACAATCTAAATGCGTTTGGTTGGTTTCCCGTATGTCGGTTGTTTTTACATAAAAGCGTATCCATTTTAAACAAAATAAATACACTTTGAGTGATACAGACCACACCATGCCTCGGATTGAGACAGGTTTGACTCGTACACGTCACAAATGACCCATAGATCCTTGTAATAATGTATCAAAAGTATCTGAATGTGTTTGGTCCATTTTCCGTATGTCAGTTGTTGTTTTTACTTAAAATATTGTCCATTTCAAAAAATAGTTAGACACTTTGAGTGGTACCGCCCACACCTCGCCTCGGATTGAGGCGGGGTTGATTCCTACACGTCACCAATGACCCATGGATCGTTTTACTAAAGTTTCAACAGAATATGAATGCGTTTGGTCATTTTTCCGTATGTGGTTTTTTTTACTTAAAAGCGCATCCATTTTAAACAAAAGAAAGACATTTTGAGTGGTACCGGACACACCGGTCCTCCGATTGAGACGAGGTTGACTCCTACACATCACAAATGACCCATGGATACATTTCCTTAAGTATGAACAGTATCTGAATGCCTTTGGTCCGTTTTTTGTATGGCAGTTGTTTTTTTAACTTAAACTGTTGTCCATTTCAAAGAAAAGTGACACACTTTGAGTGGTGCCGGCCACACTGGCCCTCAGATTGAGGCAGTATTGACTCGTACACGTCACATATGACGCATGTATCGTTTTACTAAAGTTTCAATAGAATATGAATGCCTTTGGTCAGTTTTCCGTATGTTAGTTGTTGTTTTTACTTAAACTGTTGTCCATTTCAAAGAAAAGTTAGAAACTTTGAGTGGTTTCAGCCACACCGCGCCTCGGATTGTGGCGGGGTTGACTCTTACAAGTCAAAAATGACACATGGATCATTTTCCTACAGTTTCAACAAAATCCGAATGGGTTTGGTCAGTTTTCCGTATGTCAGTTGTTGTTTTTACTTAAACTGTTGTCCATTTCAAAGAAAAGTTAGACACTTTGAGTGGTGTCGGCCACACCGCACCTCGGATTGAGGCAGGGTTGACTTGTACATGTCACAAATGACCCATGGATACATGTACTAATGTATCAATGGTATCCGAATGCCTTTGGTCTGTTTTCCGTATGTGGTTTTTTTACTTAAAAGCGCATCCATTTTAAACAAAAGAAAGACACTTTGAGTGGTACCGGCCACACCAGCCCTCGGATTGAGGCGGGGTTGACTCGTACACGTCACATATGACCCATGGATCCTTTTCCTATAGTTTAAACACAATCCGAATGCGTTTGATCTATTTTCCGTATGCCAGTTGTTGTTTTCACTTAAAATCATGTCCATTTCAAATAAAAGTTAGACACTTTGAGTGGTGCCGGCCACACCGCACCTCGGATTGAGGTGGGGTTGACTCCTACATGCCAAAAATGACCCATGGATACATGTCCTAAAGTATCAACAGTATCTGAATGCCTTTTGTCCTTTTTCCGTATGTGGTTTTTTTTACTTAAAAGCGCATCCATTTTAAACAAAAGAAAGATACTTTGAGTGGTACCGGCCACACTGGCCCTCGGATTGAGGCGAGGTTGACTCGTACACGTCACATATGACCCATGGATCGTTGTCCTATAGTTTAAACAGAATCCGAATGTTTTTGGTCTGTTTTCCGTATGCCAGTTGTTGTTTTCACTTAAAATCCTGTCCATTTCAAATAAAAGTTAGACACTTTGAGTGGTGCCTACCACACCGTGCCTCGGATTGAGGCGAGGTTGACTCGTACACGTCACATATGACCCATGGATACATGTCCTAAAGTATCAACAGTATCAGAATGCGTTTGGTCCATTTTCCGTATGTGGTTTTTTTTACTTAAAAGCGCATCCATTTTAAACAAAAGAAAGACACTTTGAGTGGTCCGGCCACAATGGCCCTCAGATTGAGGCGGGGTTGACTCGTACATGTCACATATGACCCATGGATCGTTCTCCTATAGTTTAAACAGAATCCAAATGTGTTTGGTCTGTTTTCCGTATGCCAGTTGTTGTTTTCACTTAAAATCCTGTCCATTTCAAATAAAAGTTAGACACTTTGAGTGGTGTCGGCCACTACTTCAAAGCACATTTTCCATATCATTTTCCACATGCATAAACATGAAATACATGGATAAATAAGAAAGTTAAGTAAAAAAAAATAGAAAAATGAGTATCACAGTACCAAGGAATACTAAAGGTCTAGGTAGTAGACTAATCATACAATAAGAATCAAGTGCAAAAAATAGAATCCGAATGCAACGTCCCTATGAAGCAGAGGAAAACCCCAAAGTGGAAAACCATGATAACAAATAAAGAGTTATACAGAATTCAAAAATGTAATGGATCAATCTGCCTCTGATCACCATCACCATCACCACTATCATCATCATCCTCATCCTCGCCGCCATCTCTGTCCTCGTCGTCATCCTCGTCATCATCCCCATGCTCATCGTCGGCCTCATCCTCGTCCTCGACATCATCCTCGCCCTCTTCCTCTTCAGCATCATCGTCATCACCAGTAACGTCATCATCTCGATCACCACTAGAGCTGCCGCCTGGTGCATTGTATGATGCACCCATCGATGACCTAAATGTCTGACAAGCCGCACTAGCCTCTGGTGGAAGTGATGAAGATAATGCTTTCATCAGTTTCATAAATTCTCTGTCTCTTGTTTGAACTTGTACTTCCAACTCTTTGACCCTTTTATCAGACT
Source organism: Viscum album (assembly GCA_963277665.1). Taxonomy (NCBI): domain Eukaryota; kingdom Viridiplantae; phylum Streptophyta; class Magnoliopsida; order Santalales; family Viscaceae; genus Viscum; species Viscum album. The sequence continues at coordinate 1,931,645,359 of OY728155.1, forward strand.
GTATTGCATTCTCCTTTACCTGTTCCAACTCGGTGGTACTAGAATGGATACTTGGAGATGACCAATACCTCATTGGGACTATATTCTTACCAGGTCGGCAGCGTACTCGACCGGAGTGCTCATCTCCCAAAACCTGATATAAATGATCGTGTGGCCCAAAATTGTCAGGCTCCTGGGCATCAAGAGCCTCTAAAGCAGCCTGTAAAAAATATTAATAGATTATTAAATTTCAAATTAGATATTAAACTTTGAAATAAACAAATTAAAACTTACAATCTTCTCTTGGGTCGGTTCATTTACCGCAGTTCCATCTTTTTTTCTTCTACTCGAGCAAAACAATTTTTCTCGAGGGATACGTCCTTCAATATTCATTTTGTGCTTCTGTAATGACGTCGGGGTATTATAAAAAAATCTAAGCCGATTGATTTAGAAAAACAAAATAAAGTGAAGCAAGATTATATTTTGAATCAGAAGAAGAAAAATAAAAATGATTATCTTGTAGGAATAAAAACTATGTGGAGAAAATGAAATGATTAATGGATATAGGGAGATCTCCATATTATTATCAATCTAGAATAATCTTTAGATGAGAACATTCATGTATAAAAATTTCATAAAGAAATAACAAAAGAAAAGAAATAGATGAATAGAAAGTTGAGAATCTTTAACATTGATTCCCTGTTAAAAAATGTTAACTAGTACCGGGGAATACATTCTGAATGAAAAAGAAATTCCCCCTCCTAAATTAATTTTAAAAGGAAAACAAGTAGTTGGTTAATCAACAACACAAGAATTTTCTCATGAATGTGTTTCAGAAGAATAAGAGGATTCTAAAATTTAATAAATAAATGATTTTCTCAATAGAGAAGATACTAGAGGGGAAGGAGAAAAACCTAAATATGATAAATTACTAGTAAGGTATTCATAAGATATAATAATTAAAGTCCCTTCTACTAGATCTCAAACATCAAATCAAGTCCATAAAATGAATGTAATTAATAATTAAGATAATGAATAATACTCTAGACCAGTTGAGAATTAGAGTGACAAATCATATGAAAAAGATGGTGGAAGTCATTCTGCTGAGTATCCTGACTATGAGGAGGATACCAAAATTGACTAGACTATATCCATGAAATGAAAAATACTATAATTGAAGAAATAATATTAATTTCATAACATATTTTTAACCTACCATGAATTGAAGGGAATGTTTACACTATTATGGAAATCGATGCCCAACATTTACACGATGTGTAAATGGTTTACACGCCATGTAAATCTCTTGTGCAACGTGTTAATAAAAGGTGAAATGGCTTGGGGGTTTCTCAAACCCTATGCTTCCTCTTGTTTTCTAGTGGCTAGTGGTTCCTCCCTTTAGGGTTTCGAGATCCCTTCAATTGGGGATCGATTCTTGGATTCCGTCTTCGATCTGTGGTGATCCAAGGTGCTTTATTCCTTTGTTTTCCTACATTTCTCTTGGTTTGATCTTGTTTCCTCCCGTATCCTCTCACAATTCTATGATGTTTGATCTCTCATGTTTCTAATGGGGTTTCTCTTGGTTGTGGTTGGTGTGGTTGTGACGCGGTGTCCTCAGATGGGTGGAGTTCTTGTGGGAGAGGTGATTAGAGATCCGTAACATGGTCTGTTCTCATGTGAAGAATGTTGATGACTTTTGAGGTAGGGGATTCTTTGATTCACTTACTTTATTCACATGCAATCATAAATTGATCATGCTTTAGCTATTTGGATGATAATGAAATTAACCTATTAATATTGATCTAGATTAAAGAAATTGGTTGCGATCGCATGTTGGTGATGTTGTTTCTTTGTACCGTGATAGCGGGTTGCCTCATGTTTTTCTAGATAGTGTGATATATATGCCTTAATTTGTTAGCATGTTGTTCTTGATGGAAATTGGTAATGAACGTAAATTCAGAATTAATTGATAATTAATTGTCTTATGATTATTTAAAGAAGATGCATGTTTGAAATCTGGTGGTTAATGTAATTTGATGGAAATCAAATTGATGCAATGTGCATGTTTAATTTGAATTGATCTTCTATATGCTTAATGTAATTGATAAATAATGTGAAGCATGATAATGATTGTTGATAATAATTAAAAAGGCACATTAATTAAGAATGATACTTCTCTAGGTTGTTGAAACTAAAATAAATGCTAAGAGAATGTTTTGACTTTGATATCTTATTATAGTTTGATGACTTAGGTTTCCCATGGTTGGAAGCTGCTAATAAATGAATTGGTTAATTCAATATGGAATAAGAATCAGTTGTGTGGTAAAGATGATTTGCTAGGGCCTGAGTTTCCTTTTTCTCGAGAAGGCCGAGTGCCTTGTTTTGGAGTCACGATAGCTCGTTTGCATGAGAAGGATGAATGCCTTGTTTTGAGGGCCCAGTTTCCATGTTAGTTGCTTGTTTGTTCCCACTTCTTGAGATGTGCTCTGGATACAAGCCTTGTGATATGAGCCGGATACGGCTGAGCCTGGGATGACTATTGTGACGCAGGGCAGGGAGGCCTGGATGTGATGTGAGCCTAAGATGGCTGAGCTTGGGACGTATAATGACCCGACCTTTTCTTACATTACTATTACATCATTTCAAAGATAAAAAACATAATAGTATTATATATAGAGGATCCAAAGGTTTAGTGTCTTGGGCAAACTAGGACCACACATAACAAATACAACATCAACCATAAACATTTATTTAATTTCTTCTTCTCTAGCTTCTTAGTGGCACTTGTCCTCTCCTTAGTACATGTAGCCACCTGATGATATACATAAAAAGGGTTGATCTAGAAGCCCAATAAGAGGATAGATAATAACAATATAACATGGGGTGATCATAATCATAACATATGCAAAAGATCATGAACATGAGAGGAGCATAAATAAAATACTTGAAATGTGGCAATGCATAAAAATGAAACATCATGTCTTAGTGGTTAACTACCACACATACATTGTGAACCAAGATAGCATCTTGTTCACACATCATTTCACATTTACTCATGAGACTCATCACTTTACCCAATGCATTAGAGCGTTATATAATTCCGGGCACACCCGTCACATTTAAACATTCATATTGCGCTATATAATTCTGGGTGCACCCGTCACATCATAACATTATCATTTATCATGCATGACACAATGAACATATAACATAAATGAACATAACTAACCCATGAAAATTAATGGGTTTAATCTCATAATAACACATTCATAAACTTTGGGTTCCCAAAAGAAAGAGGGAACAACATACTTGATACAAGAACCATCAACCTTGAATTAGAGGTAAAAGGTGAGTTCTTAAAAGAAGAGTTATTTTGATTGACATAAACTTTAGTAGAAAACATTTATATCCTAGAAAAGGTAAGATAATTATTAACAAATTATCTTTAAGGAGTAACCATATCAAAAATGGAGTGAAAGAGGGAGAACCTGAAGGACGAAAGTTGGGTTCGAGAATTTCCCCTTACCTTGTACCCGAATGCTCCCTTCTCTTTAATGTCTGGTATAATGACATTATATTCATTAATTAGAAATACAGAACCATGTGTACATTAATAGGGTCTATTATGGTTTAATTATGTCATATTATGTTCCTTTGGATGACTTATAGATTTTAAAAACATTGTTCGAGGATATTCGTTTTTATGGTTTTTCTTGGGTGGTTCACTTGTATTCTTAAATTGAAGTTTGGGTAGAGCATGAGTAAACATCCAGAAATGATATTACATGTAATTAATGATATTAAAGGATTTTTAATGGTCTTATAATGAATTATATTAGATCCTTGTGGATGAATCATTAGATAATAATTAAGTGATGGTTATTTGAGTCAATTTGGGCGGTTTTTGGATCACAACGAACTTGTTTTAACTTATCACTTAGTAATATGGCCATAGGTTATTTACAGAACTTTAAATAGAACATAATACATATAAAATATTCTGGTTCAACCATAAAAATGGTTTCATGACCAGATCTGAAGGTAGAAATGGAAGTAGAAAACATGTTGTTCTTGAAGGTGATAAATTAACACCACACGAACAACGTTCTCTTTAATAAAATAAAAGGAAAAGGGAAAGGGGGTTGGATGATATAAGATACCATTAGAATCATAAAATTACATTATGATTATAATACTGGAGTTAAAATACAATTTGGATGAAGATATGTGGGTAGAGATCAAGAAATGAACTTGAACTTGAAAGGAAATTAAAGGAGAAGAGGGAGGGAAATTACCTCTAGAATCCTCCTCTTGAGAACCTCCTTAAAGGCCTAAGCTTGGTCTTTTGATGAGACCAGAAGATCTTGGACGTGAGTGAGGGGCTAGGGAAGGTGTTTGGGAAGAGTTTAGAGAAGTCTTGGAGCTTGAGAGGTGTGAGGAAATGAGGGTGTGAAGGGTGTCTTTTATAGTGGAGGGGAGAGGGGTTTCCTTAATATAAAATTCATTAGTTTATTAATTCCCCCTAAGACAAGGAATAGTGAGTCTTGAATGAACAAGAATATTAACTTTATCATGTGATCCCGAACCAAGTGGGCTTACATCAGTAGAGCATCATGGATGACTCAATTAATCCATTATTTAGCATTTATCGTAAATTATCAGATTCTACTATTCATAAAAAATTCAAGTATCTCAAAAAAATCTCAAAAATTTACCCCAACCATTTTTTGAAGTGTAGAATACAAAAATGAAGTCCATTTTTCAAAAATAATTTTTTAAATATTATTAATTTAATATTTAATTAAAATTATAATTTTCTTAAAAAAACAAATTTTAAGATTAAAACTGATTTTATAGTGCTTTCAAAAATTACGTAGGGTCTTATAAAATTATCTAAAAACTATAAGACATTGATTAAATAATTTATGAATACATTTTAGGGAAATAAATATTCTTTTAAATTAATTAATTAATTATAATTAATTATTTATGACTTACAAAATACCAAAACGTTTACTAAGGTCAAATTGTCACTTTCTAAGATGTCTAAATTTTATTTAATTATTCACAGGTAATGTTACTCTTATATTGGATGATTTACTATTCATAAGGGTCATATTACTATTCATAAGGGTATGTTACTATTCATAAGGGTAGGTCACTATTCACCAAAAATTATTTTTGTTTCATTAGACTCCAAAAATCATCTTGAACACAACCATGTATGTTAGATTTTCAAAATTCCTAACACAGAAGTGACAAAATTATGTTTAAAGGTCACTTATCACTTAATAGTTAATTATGTTGTGATTTCATGTTATTTTATGACATAAATATAAGAAGATAATTTCCCTTAAAAAACTTTGGGTCGTTACATTCTTCCCCCCTTAAGAAATTTCGCCCCCAAAATTTTACTTTACATAAATAGGTGAGGGTGGTTCTCCTTCATTGCCTTTTATGGTTCCAAAGTTACTTCCTCAAACTTATGGTTCCTCCACAATAATTTTACAAGATGAGTTGTCTTGTTGCGTAGAACCTTATCTCTCCAATCCAGAATCTTTACTAGCTGCTCCTCATAGGAGAGATCATCTTCCAGCTGCACCACCTCTGAGTCTAGTACATGTGAGGGGTCTGGTATGTACTTCCTCAGTAGTGATACATGAAACACATCATGAACTTGGTCCATATTCGGTGGAAGTTCAAGACGATAGTCCACGACTCCTATGCGGTCAAGGATCTCAAAGGGGTCAATATACCTTGGGCTTAGCTTCCCTTTCTTCTCGAATCACATGACTCTCTTCCATGGAGATATTAGAAGGAAGAATTTATCCCCAACGTCGAACTCCAAGTCCCTTCGACGGTTGTCATCATAGCTCTTTTGCCGACTTTGAGCATCTTTGATGTGTTTTTGGATGACTTGAACCTTCTCTGTCATCTCTTGAACAAGATCGGGCCCAAGTAGCTTTATTTCTCCAACTTCATCCCAACAGGTTGGAGTTCTACATCGCTTCCCATAAAGAGCTTCATATGAAGCCATATTAATACTTGAGTGGAAGCTATTGTTGTATGAGAACTCAACAAATGGGAGATGATTATCCCAACCACCATTGAATTCAAGAGAGCAGGCTCTTAGCATATCTTCAAGCATCTTAATATTCCTTTCAGACTGACCATCAGTTTGGGGGTGATAGGCCGTGATGAAATTTAATTCAGTACTCAAAGCATATTGAAGGATCATCCAGAACTTAGATGTGAACCTTGGATCACGGTCAGAGACAATTGAGAGTGGAACACCGTGCAATCTCACCAGTTCCTTCACATATATCTTTGCAAGTTGTTCAAGCAAGAGGTCTTCCCGAAGAGAGATAAAATGGGCAGTCTTGGTGAGTCGATCAACCACAACCCATATCGCATTATTTCCCTTTGACGTCTTTTGGAGACCCATGAAAAAGTCCATAGTAACGTTTTCCCATTTCCACATGGGTATAGGCAATGGATGCATCATACCCTTGGACTTTTTTCGCTCAACTTTAACTTGCTGACATACCAAGCACCTTGATATATATTCCTCAATCTCCTTCTTCATGTTATCCCACCAGAAGTGTTCTCGGAGATCACGGTACATCTTGGTACTCCCAGGATGGATAGAGAAAGTTGATCTATGTGAATTGTCCAATAGATCCTTCTTTATCCCGGGTAATGAAGGCACACAAAGCTGCGTTCCAAACTGAATCACACCATCATCGTTGATATGGAATTCTTGCAGCTTCTCTTCCTTTACTGCATTCACAATCTTTTGTATTTCAACATCATCCCTTTGTGATTCTTTAATCTTCTCTTGGATGGATGGTTGCGCAATAATTTGGGCAAGGTAGAATGTATCCCCTGCCCTTATGATTTCCCAATCCATTCTTTGCATATCCAAGAAGATAGGGTCTTTCTCAATCCGCAACATGGATAGAGTAGCAAGTTCTTTTCTTCTTAGAGCATCAACTACCTTGTTTACCTTTCCAGGATGATAGTGAATAGAGCAATCATAATCCTTGATTAGCTCTAACCACCTCCTTTGACGCATGTTGAGCTCCTTTTGTGTGAATATATAATTTAGGCTCTTGTGGTCGGTGTATATGTCACACTTCTCGCTATAAAGGTAGTGCCGCCAGATTTTCAAGGCAAAAATCACAGCTTCCAGCTCTAGATCATGCGTTGGGTAGTTCCTCTCATGGATCTTCAACTGTTGTGAGGCGTAGGCCATCACATTATCATTTTACATGAGTACACAACCCAAGACTCTCTTTGAAGCATCACTGTATATCACAAAACTTTCTCCACTTTTCGGTAGTGTGAGTATAGGTGCAGTGATCAGCCTTCTCTTTAGCTCCTTGAAGCTTCCTTCACATTCTTCCGTCCAGACATACTTTACCACTTTCCTTGTTAACTTAGTTAGCGGGCTTGACAATCGTGAGAAGTTTCTCACAAAACGTCGGTAGTACCCAGCTAATCCAAGAAAACTATGGATTTTTGTGACACTAGAGGGCCTGGCCCATTCCTCAATTTCCTTTGTCTTTGAAGGATCCACATAAATTCCCTCACTTGTGATCACATGTCCCAAGAACGTGACTTGATTCATCCAAAAGTCACACTTTCTGAACTTGGCGTACAACTTCTCCTTTATTAATGTCGCCAACACAAGTCTTAAATGTTCTTCATGTTCCTCCTTTCTCTTGGAGTAGATGAGAATATCATCAATGAACACTACCAAAAATTTGTCGAGGTAATGTCTAAAGACTCTATTCATAAAATCCATGAAGATTTCAGGGGCATTAGTAAGTCCAAAGGGCATCACCAAAAACTCATAGTGCCCATACCTTGTATGGAAGGCAGTCTTCTGAATATCTTCCTTCATCACCTTTACCTGATGATATTCAGAACTCAGATCCACCTTTGAGAAGTATTGAGCTCCTATTAACTGGTCGAAAAAGTCATCAATCCTTGGGAGAGGATACTTGTTCTTTATGGTGATCTTGTTGAGTTCCTTATAATCGATACACAACCGCATTGTTCCATCCTTCTTCTTCACAAAGAGCATTGGCGCACCCCAAGGCGATGCACTAGGGCATATGAAACCTTTGTCCAGATGCTCTTGTAGCTGCTTCTTTAACTCCTCCAGTTTGATAGGAGCCATCCTATAGGGGCACTTCAAGATAGGAGTAGCTCCAGGTATGAGTTCAATTGAGAAATCTACCTCATGATCTGGGGGAATTTCGGGTAACTCTTTGGGAAATACATCACCGTATTCCCTCACGATGGGAATTTCCTCAAGGTTGGAACTTTCCTTTGACTCAACCATTTGGGCGAGGTATGCTTATTCATAGGGAATCAACAACCACACCATTGAAGGATTTTTGAAAGCAGATTCATGATCTTCCTTGCATTTGTAGAGAATCATGGGATGGTTCGGAATATGAAAAGATATTTCCTTTTCCCGACAGTTGATATGTGCTCTATATAACGAGAGCCAGTCCATTCCCATTATAGCATCGAATTCCACCAAGGGAAGTATTACGAGATTTTTCGAAAGAATATTCCCACATACGCCAATAAGAGAAGAGTCAGACACTTGGGTTGCAATGATTTCACCACTTGATGTTTTTACAGATATCTATACTTCAAGGTTTCGGGGCTTCGATTCTATATTTCTAGAAAACTTGAAAGATATAAAGGAATGCGTAGAACCAGAATTAAATATGACTTTTTCCATTATTGAGTGAATAGAAAGTGTACCTTGTACGACTTCATTATCATGCTCCACCTCCGTAGTAGTGATGGCATAAGACTTCCCTTATTCCTTTGGCTTTGGTGGCTGCTGACGCTGATTACCCTCGAGAACTTGAGGTTTAGTGCACTATTTTGCATAGTGCCCTAGCTCCCTACAGTTATAGCATTGAACCATGAGTGGTTCTCTCCTTTCATCAGCTACATCATCCTTCATTTTCGTGTCTTTTCGACACTCTTGAGCATGGTGTCCTTCTTTCCCACACTTGAAGCATTTCCCCATCTCTTTGAGTTAGTTACCATTGTGAAACTTCCCATATTTTTGGCATGTGGGTCATTGATTTTTCTTCCCACCTTTATCATTATATCCACCAGCTTGAAACTCCATCTTTCTTTTCTTATCACCATAGCCATGGGACCATTCTCAAAAACTCCATCTCCACTTTGAGAGCACACCAAACAACTTCTTCATAACTCCCAAAGTCTCGAATTGCAAGAGCCTTTCGAAGGTGTGGTTTTAATCCACTAAAGAATCTATCAATTTTGCTATCATTGTTGATAACAAAACCCGAAGCATACCTTGCGAGCCTTGTGAAATTCGCTTCATAGGTTATGACAGATTCTCCTTCTTTTTTCTTAAGCTCTATGAATTCTCTCTCCATATTCGTGTGAAGAGTTCATGGGAAATACTTATTAAGAAACATTATCTTAAAATCTTCCCATTCCATCTCTTCAATTTCCTCCCTTGGCTTGGTATTCTTAATCAAAGCCCACCATTGATCAGCTTCTCCATCTAGATGATAAACGGCTAGAGTTGCCTTCTCCATCTCAGAACAGTGAAGCACAGAAAAGATCTTATCCATGGATTTGACCCACTGTTCCGCAACTAGTGGATCGGAAGATCCACAAAATGTCGGTGGTCGTTGCTGCATAAAACATTCAATATCCAGTTGCTACCTCTTTGGTGAAGGGGGGAATTCCCCATTATTATGGTTATTATTCATAACCTGAGATAATTGGGTAAGCATTTCCATGAAGTTTTGAACTCCACCTCCCAAATCATTGGGGATTTCGTTCGGGCAATCGTTGCATTGGCCCTTGCATGAGTTGTTGGCCTGATTTCTCCTGGTTCCCACCATTTTCTAAAATAGAAAAGGTTAGAATAAAACATAAGTAAAAAAGTCATGAATAACTTATTCATTTAAACAATTTATACCAAAAACATAACATATGGGATCCCTAGCTAAATATTCTTGTGTGCATATTTGTACTTAGTCTCATACTGTTGGTTTTCCCTAGGGTTCACTAATCCTAATTCCCAAATTAACTAAACCTTGCCTCTGATACCAACTATAGCGACCCGACCTTTTCTTACATCACTATTACATCATTTCAAATATAAACATAATAGTATTACACATAGAGGATCCAAAGGTTTAGTGTCTTGGGAAAACTAGGACCACACATAACAAATACAACATCAACCATAAACATTTATTTAATTTCTTCTTCTCTAGCTTATTAGTGGCACTTGTCCTCTCCTTAGTACATGTAGCCACCTGAGGATATAAATCGAAAGGGGTGAGATAGAATACCAGTAAGAGGATAGATAAGAACAATATAGCATGGGGTGAGCATAATCATAACATAGGCAAAAGATCATGAACATGAGAGGGGCATAAATAAAAGACTTGAAATGTGGCAATGCATAAAAATGAAACATCATGTCTTAGTGGTTAACTACCACACATACATTGTGAACCAAGATAAAATATTGTTAACACATCATTTCACATTTACTCATGAGATTCATCACTTTACCCAATGCATTGGAGTGCTATATAATTTCGGGCGCACCCGTCACATTTAAACATTCATATTGCGCTATATAATTCCGGGTGCACCCGTCACATCATAACATTATCATTTATCATGCATGAAACAATGAACATATAAAATAAATGAACATAAATAACCCATGAAAATTAATGGGTTTAACCTCATAATAACACATTCATAAACTTTGGGTTCCCAAAATAAAGAGGCAACAACATACTTGATACAAGAACCATCAACCTTGAATGAGAGGTAAAAGGTGATTTCTTAAAAGAATAGTTATTTTAATTGACATAAACTTTCATAGAAAACATTTATATCCAATAAAAGGTAAGATAATTATGAAAAAATGATCTTTAAGGAGTAACCATATAAAAAATGGAGTGAAAGGGGGAGAACCTGAAGGATGAAAGTTGGGTTCGAGAATTTCCCCTTACCTTGTACCCGAATGCTTCCTTCTCTTTAATGTTCTGTATAATGACATTATATTCATTAATTAGAAATCCAGAACCATGTTTAAATTAATAGGGTTAATTCTGGTTTCATTATGTCATATTATGTTCCTTTGGATGACTTATAGAGTTTAAAAACATTGTTCGGGGATGTTCATTTTTATGGTTTTTCTTGGGTGGTTCACTTGTATTCTTAAATTGAAGTTTGGGTAGAACATGAGTAAACATATAGAAATGATATTACATGTCATTAATGATATTACAGGAGTTTTAATGATATTATAATGAATTATATTAGATCCTTGTGGATGAATCATTAGATAATAATTAAGTGATGGTTATTTGGGTCAATTTGGGCGGTTTTTGAATCACAACGAACTTGTTTTAACTTATCACTTAGTAATATGGCCATAGGTTATTTCCAGAACTTTAAATAGAAAATAATACATATAGAATATTCTGGTTCAACCATAAAAATGGTTTCATGACCAGATTTGAAGGTAGAAATGGAAGAAGAAAGCATGTCGTTCTTGAAGGTGATAAATTAACACCACACGAACAACGTTCTCTTTAATAAAATAAAAGGAAAAGGGAAAGGAGGTTGGATGATATAATATACAATTAGAATCATAAAATTACATTATGTGTATAATAATGGTGTTAAAATATAATTTGGATGAAGATAGTTGGGTAGAGATCAAGAAATGAACTTGAACTTGAAAAAAAATTAAAGGAGAAGAGGGAGGGAAATTACCTCTAGAATCCTCCTCTTGAGAACCTCCTTAAAAGGCCTAAGATTGGTCTTTTGATGAGACAAGAAGCTCTTTGATGTGGGTGAGTGTAGAGACCCGAATCTTGACGTACATGGACATTATATTACTTTTTCGGAATACTTAGTACATTACAAAAACACACACACAAGGACCGTAATAGTTTAGTGTCTTTGGAAACTCGGACTATAATCTTCTAATCGTGGTGAAAGATCTTCAAAATCTCCCATAAAGATCTTCCTTTTTTTTACCTAAAACCTTTCTTTATATCCTGGGGAAAAGAAAACATAAAAGGGTGAGCTCAAATGCTCAGTAAGGGTAAACAAAATAAATATCAATCACATCATATTCATAAGAACATAACATTTTGGAAATCATAACCTGCAAAAGAGAGCATAATTTCATAATCATGGGATAAATCATGGCAGTGAAAAAGTAATCCCAATAATCATAACTTAAAACATGAAACTTTGTGGCATACACACATAATCATAGAGAATCATTTCTTGTTAGTCAAGACTCATTGCCAAGACTATCTTAGTGGACAAAGTCCCTTTCTGAATCGAGTAACCCTCGTTTCAGTCCTGTTTCACTGAACCGGTATAACCTACCATTCCAGCCATGTCTATCTCATGAGATATAAAATCATTACCCAATGCATTGGAGGGAGATATAGGTCCCACCCATCTCATAATGATACCATTCTTATGTGTGCCACAAAATCATAAATCATACATCATTACATAACCCATGTAATAAAAATGGGAATCTTAAACATCATGACATCATAAAACAATTCATATACGATAAAGGAATTCATAAAAATAATTCCATCACAACATAATCAAATCAATGTAATAATAGGGATAAAAACAGAACCCTTTATTATCTTAGATGGAAAATAATTTTGATAAAACACTTGAAATGAATTCTTGAGGAAAATATCCTTTCTTCTTCAAAAACACTTTTCCTTTCTTAACATGTCATACAATTTTAAAATAAAAGAAGTTGATTAAAAATAAAATTTAATACTTGTAAAGGAAGCTTCTTGGAAATAATTTTTTAGAAATCCATTCATGCCGTATAAGTTAAAAAAAACATTCTTCGTACTTTTGTCGGAAAAGTCAAAAAGTACCTCGTACGAAAAACGACAAAAGATTCCTTTCATACATATTATTAAAAACTCACCGAAGGGTAAAAATGGATTTAAACAATTTTAGGTGGATGGAAATAATATTAAATATTGAGTAAACATGGATGTGGATGATAAAATACACCCCAGTAAATACTTACGAATAAACAATCTCGGATAAAAATGAGATTGTGATATTTCCCTTACCTTAGGTCCGACTTGCTTTGTAAGTGTCCAAACCTCCTGTATAATGATTTAAATCATGTTATTGACTTATTACAGAATCATATTAATTGTTATGATATCATATATGGTTCACTTATGACATTATATTACCCGTTCTTTTGTAAATTCCATGTTAAAGAAGCGTTTTGGGTAAAATCGTTTCATTTATCGTAGGTGTTTTGACTTGTTGTTCTTGACATCATTATTACTTATATCATGATTTACTCACTTCCAGAATATAAAATATGATTTATATATCATATATATTCAGTATATATATATATATATAATAGGTAGATAAGTAAAATGAAAAACACCGTTCATGGAGACGGTAGTCCGTACGTACGCATGAACGCTATTTTCCTTTCTTATTGTCTTGAAATGGAAGTAAGTAGATGACATACATATTTATATATATACATAAATCCAGTAGCTTTATAATGTCATATATTTCATTATTATTTCTTATATATACATTATAATCATTCTTAAATGGTTAACATGGAGAATGAATCTCATCGCGTCGTGGAGACGGTAGTCCGTACGTACGCACGAGCGATGATATCATTTCTATAAATATTGAATTGAATTGGAGTGGATCATACAATATATCAGAATCAATATGATGTTGTAATAACTATGTATAGTTATTCTTTACACCATTATACCCATCCATGTAAGGTGGTGGTGGAAAATAGATTTCACCACGGCGTGGAGACGGTATTCCGTACGTACGCACGCGCGGTGATTTCTTTTTCCGTAGGATGGATAGATGGTGAAATAGGGTTGTTTCATACTTATAATAACATATAATTATATGAGTGATACTGATGTTATTACTTCATAATGAAACAACCTAAGAAGAATAAGTGGAAGAAGAAATAAAGATGAAAGAATTGGTAACGGTAATTACCTCTTCTTTGAAGTGCCTCTTTGAGACCTCCTCTTAGGGAACTAAAATTGGTCTTTGAGGAAGACCAGAACCTCTAGGATGTTTCTAGGGAAGTGGATAAGAGATTTTGGCAGGGGTTGGCCGAGCTTGAGTGCTCAAATTGGTGTGAGGAGGAGGGGGAGGAGGTGTCCTTTTATAAGGGAGGAGAGGGGCACCTTAGGAATATCTTAAAATATTATTTTATATTAAAGTCAAAATCGGTTTATAATGGTTCCAAAGGGTCTTATTTCGAAGCTAAAGTGGGGATGGGTCGAAATCCTATCAACCAATAGGATTTAGACAAGTTTAGGGTATTATTTTAACCTTATCAATTTGATTTAACTCTAAGTTAAATAATTTAACTTTTACCGTGTCTTTTTGTTTTATTTCACTATATGGTTAATAAACTTACTATAAAATGCCAAACGAACCCCAAATTGTTTATTATTAATATATATATCCTTATCTAAGTCATTTGGCCGAACCTTAGATTTTTAGGAATAAAATAACAATTAATAATATAATATTTGATTTAAAAACTATTTTGTGTCAATTTTGACACTATTTGATATATGATTTTTGTGAAAGTCATAACAGAATTATATGTTCGAACCAAGTTGATTAAATCAACACTAATATATCATAGTAACCTAGAAAATTAGTGGAATTCATAAAAAGTCTCAAATTATATTTAGTTTGGTGTTTATAACATCAATTATGTCAATATTTCATTAATAAGATAATTACTGCATCATCTTTGTGTCATAAATAAATTAACTTATTTGATGTCTAAAAATTACAAATAAAATACAATAATGTAGGAAATTGTTTTATATTTCTAATGAATATTTACAATCGAATTTATATTATGTAAAACCCTATATTAAAAATGTTTTAGTAAATAAACTTTGATTTTGACTCTTTTAACTCTTCTTTGAATTAAATAATAATAAATGTCCTAATCTAATCCAAGTGGGCCTAAATGATCATATTTTATTCCTAAGCTTGTTTTTGGTCGAATTAAACTTGTCCAATAGAATTAGGACATGTGTTAGGGTAATAATAATATCATTTTTACCCTTAATTACCCTATTTACTTTTAACCGTGGTAAATAAAAGTAAAAAGTTACTATTCACCAAAAATTATTTTCATCTCATTGAACCACATTTTACTTACTGACATCAACCGTGTCTCTCGGATTTTTGAAATTCCATTCACAGAAGCGGTAAAATTAAGTTTTATGAAAAATTCAGTTTTTTTAACTTCCACTTAGTAGTTTCACTATTCATCAAAAATTGATGTTTTTCAGAACAATGCCAAAATTTCATCCCAAGCTATATTTCATATTCCGAATTCAAAAATGAAGTCTATTTTACCAAATTCATAACATAAAAGTTGCATTAATTAATTTTGTAATTAAATCCCGCTGTTAAAACAAATAGCATGTTTTTAAGAAACAATATCTATCAAAAGATTGACACTTGATTATGTCTGGTTTAAATGTGAAATTACAACCAATGACCAACATTGTATTAAATTGTAAAAATATATTCTAAATATACTTTAAAACCACTCAAATTAATAATTTTTCACTATTAATTATTTCGATTAAAAAAGTTGCTTTTAATTAAAATTTAGTAATTTTCACTATTCATCAGAATATGAAAGTTATCCGAAAAGTACCAAAATTTCACCTTAGGCTAAATTCGTTACTCTGAATCCAAAAATGAAGTCCATTTTGAGAGATAAAATTTCTAAAATTTTAAAAGTGGTTATTACTATTCATAACGGCTAGTTTTAATAATATTTTAATAGCATAACATTGTTTCGTGAAACTCAGTATTGCGTACTACACACGCTATCGAGGAAGGTTGCGATTGCGTGTAATGCAAGGCAAGTCAAAGATGCGTGTTGTGCAAGCTCCTTTTGGTGTAGCGTACAACACAAGACATTTAAAAGAATATTTTTCATAAAATCTCGGGCTGTTACATTCTACCCCCCTTAAAATGAATTTCGCCCTCAAAATTCGTCGGGGTTATAAATGGTTTACTATTAGAAAGTTTCTTTAATAGAAACCCACATCGTAAAAAGGAATATCAAAACCAATCTTTAAAAACAAAAGTATGAAACGTAACGGTTACCAAAATAAACTAATCACTGGGTTTCCACATAGGTGAAAATATGGATATGGAAGAGAAATCTAACCATCATGTTCTGATGGAGAGTGGTAGAGAACATGGCTATGGAAAAGCCAGCAATCACAAAGCCATAAATTTGTGATGATCTAAGGTACCATCTGATTCATCAGATATAAGATCACTAGGACAACATTTTTGGTTTTCAAGATCGTTTCCCTAAAGTTAAAGAATTTGAATTAGAATAAATACTTACCTTATTTTGGAACAATCTCACTATTGTTCGTGCCTTTAACAATTTCCACTTCATCTCTTAAATAAATGAAGTTGAATTTGTTATTCGTGAAGTGTTAGCAGATCATGTGATAGAATGACAAGTCATTCCATCTGTCTCAAACAAAAGGTTAGCAAAAATTATATACATAAGTCGATCTATAGTAAGGTTAATCATATATGGTTCCTAAAATGGACTTTATACTTCATATATCATACTGCTCAATATAATAAAACTAGTTTCTAATAAACATGGACTTCCTGTAGGACAGTGGTAAGCGATAAAGGCCAGTCGCACTTCGGTTGTGGGTTTGATTCCCACAGCCTTGTCCGACGCGATGGGTTGTCGCTCGTCCTGCAGGTTGTCCTTTTTCTAAAACTACATTACTATAACATCCCATCAATAATATCGAAAATCTTCTATCCTTAAACAATACTAACTTATGTCCAACATAATCCATTCTAATCTTTTAGGCTTATCCATAATACTACAGTCCACCATCGTTGATCCCCATATATCATAAGATATGTCTTGTTGGTCACATTCCAATCATGTGAATACCTTAATCATGTATTCTCTTGAAAAATGAATACCAATTAAACCTTAGTGAAAACATGAATGCTATCAAAAGTTAACTCTTTCAACATATCAAAATCCAAAAATTCTATATACTCAAACCATGATATCACTTAGTCTTTATATCAATCATGAGCTCATGAATACTATCAAACATTTAATTTTCTCTTTATCCCTTCATTATGCGCATATCATCTACATTCCAAAAATATCTCAATTACTTTGAATACCACATTAGACCAATACATAAATATTTCAGTACACCATAAAAGTACCTCAACAACATTATTCTTGAATACCAATACATAAACACTTCAGTCCATCCACTTCAATGATTGTCCTGGAATAAGTCCTTCCTTGATTTAGAAGTAACTTTTTAGGTCAGGGCATTGAGTTGGGTAATGCCCATGTTCTCCACAAATAAGACATTGAACTCCATAACAATCTGTCACTCTATGACCCTTTTCTCCACACAGATAACATCAGTCCCTCCATTTGAGGTATTCCTCAAGGTTCTTCTTCCCTTCTTTAGAAATCTCAATATTCCTTTCTTTATGCTCCTCAACATGCGAACATGCATAATAGTTTATCTTCCTCTTCTTTGATGAATTAGTCATACTACTAAATTTCACCTTGTTAATCATATATTGCGATGACTGATTCGGCATAATCACAATATCTTTATCTCTAGGCATTACACAATTTTGTTGCTCATAGTCACCAATTTGTCCATTGGATTCAATGTTAACTGAATTCCTTCTGGTTCCGTCCATTAACTAAAACACAAAAAGAATTTTGTGAGAGGTGAAATCATGCTAGGGAAGAGAACATAGTAAGGGAAAAAACCCTCAATATCTAACATCTTAGGTTAAATTCTAAGATCGTTAGCGCAATTCTAGGACTATAACCTATACGTATACTTAACCTTAGGGACATCCCTAGACATACCTTAGAAATATCTCTAGGGATCTCACTAACGTTCTCACATCCTAGTTTCTAAAGGTTGACTAAACCTTTCCTCTGATACCAACTGTAGAGACCCGAAGCTTGACGTACATGGACATTATATTACTTTTGCGGAATACTTAGTACATTACAAAAACACACACACAAGGACCGTAATAGTTTAGTGTCTTTGGAAACTCGGACTATAATCTTCTAATCGTGGTGAAAGATCTTCAAAATCTCCCATAAAGATCTTCCTTTTTTTTACCTAAAACCTTTCTTTATATCCTGGGGAAAAGAAAACATAAAAGGGTGAGCTCAAATGCTCAGTAAGGGTAAACAAAATAAATATCAATCACATCATATTCATAAGAACATAACATTTTGGAAATCATAACCTGCAAAAGAGAGCATAATTTCATAATCATGGGATAAATCATGGCAGTGAAAAAGTAATCCCAATAATCATAACTTAAAACATGAAACTTTGTGGCATACACACATAATCATAGAGAATCATTTCTTGTTAGTCAAGACTCATTGCCAAGACTATCTTAGTGGACAAAGTCCCTTTCTGAATCGAGTAACCCTCGTTTCAGTCCTGTTTCACTGAACCGGTATAACCAACCATTCCAGCCATGTCTATCTCATGAGATATAAAATCATTACCCAATGCGTTGGAGGGAGATATAGGTCCCACCCATCTCATAATGATACCATTCTTATGTGTGCCACAAAATCATAAATCATACATCATTACATAACCCATGTAATAAAAATGGGAATCTTAAACATCATGACATCATAAAACAATTCATATACGATAAAGGAATTCATAAAAATAATTCCATCACAACATAATCAAATCAATGTAATAATAGGGATAAAAACAGAACCCTTTATTATCTTAGATGGAAAATAATTTTGATAAAACACTTGAAATGAATTCTTGAGGAAAATATCCTTTCTTCTTCAAAAACACTTTTCCTTTCTTAACATGTCATACAATTTTAAAATAAAAGAAGTTGATTAAAAATAAACTTGAATACTTGTAAAGGAAGCTTCTTGGAAATAATTTTTTAGAAATCCATTCATGCCGTATAAGTTAAAAAAAACATTCTTCGTACTTTTGTCGGAAAAGTCAAAAAGTACCTCGTACGAAAAACGACAAAAGATTCCTTTCATACATATTACTAAAAACTCACCGAAGGGTAAAAATGGATTTAAACAATTGTAGGTGGATGGAAATAATATTAAATATTGAGTAAACATGGATGTGGATGATAAAATACACCCCAGTAAATACTTACGAATAAACAATCTCGGATAAAAATGAGATTGTGATATTTCCCTTACCTTAGGTCCGACTTGCTTTGTAAGTGTCCAAACCTCCTGTATAATGATTTAAATCATGTTATTGACTTATTAAAGAATCATATTCATTGTTATGATATCATATATGGTTCACTTATGACATTACATTACCCGTTCTTTTGTAAATTCCATGTTAAAGAAGCGTTTTGGGTAAAATCGTTTCATTTATCGTAGGTGTTTTGACTTGTTGTTCTTGACATCATTATTACTTATATCATGATTTACTCACTTCCAGAATATAAAATATGATTTATATATCATATATATTCAGTATATATATATATATAATAGGTAGATAAGTAAAATGAAAAACACCGTTCATGGAGACGGTAGTCCTTACGTACGCATGAATGCTATTTTCCTTTCCTTATTGTCTTGAAATGGAAGTAAGTAGATGACATACATATGTATATATATACATAAATCCAGTAGCTTTATAATGTCATATATTTCATTATTATTTCTTATATATACATTATAATCATTCTTAAATGGTTAGCATGGAGAATGAATCTCATCGCGTCGTGGAGACGGTAGTCCGTACGCACGCACGAGCGATGATATCATTTCTATAAATATTGAATTGAATTGGAGTGGATCATACAATATATCAGAATCAATATGATGTTGTAATAACTATTTATAGTTATTCTTTACACCATTATACCCATCCATGTAAGGTGGTGGTGGAAAATAGATTTCACCACGGCGTGGAGACGGTATTCCGTACGTACGCACGCGCGGTGATTTCTTTTTCCTTAGGATGGATAGATGGTGAAATAGGGTTGTTTCATACTTATAATAACATATAAGTATATGAGTGATACTGATGTTATTACTTCATAATGAAACAACCTAAGAAGAATAAGTGGAAGAAGAAATAAAGATGAAAGAATTGGTAACGGTAATTACCTCTTCTTTGAAGTGCCTCTTTGAGACCTCCTCTTAGGGAACTAAAATTGGTCTTTGAGGAAGACCAGAACCTCTAGGATGTTGCTAGGGAAGTGGAGAAGAGATTTT
This sequence comes from Viscum album, assembly GCA_963277665.1. Classification (NCBI taxonomy): domain Eukaryota; kingdom Viridiplantae; phylum Streptophyta; class Magnoliopsida; order Santalales; family Viscaceae; genus Viscum; species Viscum album. Next base: position 1,931,665,784 of record OY728155.1, read on the forward strand.
GTCAGGGTTTGGCCGAGCTTGAGTGCTCAAATTGGTGTGAGGAGGAGGGGGAGGAGGTGTCCTTTTATAAGGGAGGAGAGGGGCACCTTAGGAATATCTTAAAATATTATTTTATATTAAAGTCAAAATCGGTTTATAATGGTTCCAAAGGGTCTTATTTCGAAGCTAAAGTGGGGATGGGTAGAAATCCTATCGACCAATAGGATTTAGACAAGTTTAGGGTATTATTTTAACCTTATCAATTTGATTTAACTCTAAGTTAAATAATTTAACTTTTACCGTGTCTTTTTGTTTTCTTTCACTATATGGTTAATACACTTACTATAAAATGCCAAACGAACCCCAAATTGTTTATTATTAATATATATATCCTTATCTAAGTCATTTGGCCGAACCTTAGATTTTTAGGAATAAAATAACAATTAATAATATAATATTTGATTTAAAAACTATTTTGTGTCAATTTTGACACTATTTGATATATGATTTTTGTGAAAGTCATAACAGAATTATATGTTCGAACCAAGTTGATTAAATCAACACTAATATATCATAGTAACCTAGAAAATTAGTGGAATTCATAAAAAGTCTAAATTATATTTAGTTTGGTGTTTATAACATCAATTATGTCAATATTTCATTAATAAGATAATTACTTCATCATCTTTGTGTCATAAATAAATTAACTTATTTGATGTCTAAAAATTACAAATAAAATACAATCATGTAGGAAATTGTTTTATATTTCTAATGAATATTTACAATCGAATTTATATTATGTAAAACCCTATATTAAAAATGTTTTAGTAAATAAACTTTGATTTTGACTCTTTTAACTCTTCTTTGAATTAAATAATAATAAATGTCCTAATCTAATCCAAGTGGGCCTAAATGGTCATATTTTATTCCTAAGCTTGTTTTTGGTCGAATTAAACTTGTCCAATAGAATTAGGACATGTGTTAGGGTAATAATAATATCATTTTTACCCTTAATTACCCTATTTACTTTTAACCGTGGTAAATAAAAGTAAAAAGTTACTATTCACCAAAAATTATTTTCATCTCATTGAACCACATTTTACTTACTGACATCAACCGTGTCTCTCGGATTTTTGAAATTCCATTCACAGAAGCGGTAAAATTAAGTTTTATGAAAAATTCAGTTTTTTTAACTACCACTTAGTAGTTTCACTATTCATCAAAAATTGATGTTTTTCAGAACAATGCCAAAATTTCATCCCAAGCTATATTTCATATTCCGAATTCAAAAATGAATTCTATTTTACCAAATTCATAACATAAAAGTTGCATTAATTAATTTTGTAAATAAATCCCGCTGTTAAAACAAATAGCGTGTTTTTAAGAAACAATATCTATCAAAAGATTGACACTTGATTATGTCTGGTTTAAATGTGAAATTACAACCAATGACCAACATTGTATTAAATTGTAAAAATATATTCTAAATATACTTTAAAACCACTCAAATTAATAATTTTGCACTATTAATTATTTCAATTAAAAAAGTTGCTTTTAATTAAAATTTAGTAATTTTCACTATTCATCAGAATATGAAAGTTATCCGAAAAGTACCAAAATTTCACCTTAGGCTAAATTCGTTACTCTGAATCCAAAAATGAAGTCCATTTTGAGAGATAAAATTTCTAAAATTTTAAAAGTGGTTATTACTATTCATAACGACTAGTTTTAATAATATTTTAATAGCATAACATTGTTTCGTGAAACTCAGTATTGCGTACTACACACGCTATCGAGGAAGGTTGCGATTGCGTGTAATGCAAGGCAAGTCAAAGATGCGTGTTGTGCAAGGTCCTTTTGGTGTAGCGTACAACACAAGACATTTAAAAGAATATTTTTCATAAAATCTCGGGCTGTTACAGTGAGGGGCTATGGAAATTGTTTGGGCAGAGTTTAGAGAAGTCTTGGAGCTTGAGAGGTGTGTGGAAATGAGGGTGTGAAGGGTGACTTTTATAGTGGAGGGGAGAGAGGTTTCCTTAATATAAAATTCATTAGTTTATTAATTTACCCTAAGACAAGAAATAGTGAGTCTTGAATTACCAAGAATAGTAATTTTATCATGTGATCCCGAACCAAGTGGTCTTACATCAGCAGAGCATCATTGATGACTCAATTAATCCATTATTTAGCATTTATTGTAAATTATCGGATTCTACTATTCATAAGAAATTCCAGTATCTCAGAAAAATCCAAAAAATTTACCCCAACCATTTTTCAACGTGTAAAATCAAAAAATGAAGTAAATTTTTCAAAAATAATTTTTTTGAATATTATTAATTTAATATTTAATTAAAATCATAATTTTCTTAAAAAAACAGTTTTTAAGATTAAAATTGATTTTATAGTGCTTTCAAAAATTACGTAGGGTCTTATAAATTATCTAAAAACTATAATAAATTGATTAAATAATTTATGAATACATTTTAGGGAAATAAATATTCTTTTAAATTAATTAATTAATTATAATTAATTATTTATGACTTACAAAATACCAAAATGTTTACTAAGGTCAAATTGTCACTTTCTAAGATGTCTACATTTTATTTAATTATTCATAGGTAACGTTACTCTTATATTGGATGATTTAATATTCATAAGGGTCATATTACTATTCATAAGGGTATGTTACTATTCATAAGGGTAGTTCACTATTCACCAAAAAATATTTTTGTTTCATTAGACTCCAAAAATCATCTTGAACACAACCGTGTATGTCAGATTTTCAAAATTCTTATCACAGAAGTGACAAACTTATGTTCAAAGGTCACTTATCACTTAGTAGTTCATTATGTTGAGATTTCATGTTATTTTATGACATAAATATAATAAGATAATTTCCATTAAAAAACTTTGGGTCGTTACAGGATGGCCGTTGTGATATGTGGGAAGGTAGGCCCTGATGACGTGGTAGCAATTAATGACTACGATGGAGAGATACATCAGTATTTACATGTGGGTGTCAGGGATGGCACCAGAGGTGATGTAATGGGGTAAAGATGGACTTACCTGTTGATGTGATGCTGAGAGCTGGTATGCTCGCTTGTGAATCGATTTAATGGCTGATAACTGAGTTTCTTGTTTTACCTACATTCCTTTCCCCACTACTTGAGGTAGCTGGATGTGCTTGGTTTCATGTTTTCTCCTGGTGGTAGCATAAGATGGTTTTCCTAGAGTACCTGTGTAAATACCCCAACCCTAGTAGCTCATAGCAGATGCCTTACTTATTTACATTAGTATAATAAACAAGGAAATCACATCCCAAAGGACCAAATAGTTTAGTGGATTTGGAAAACTAGATACAAACATAAGTATTACATTACAACTTGAAATGAAATACAACATATTAACTCCATTAGAGACACCCATATTCTCCAAGATTATCCCTACATGTCAATAATGATATATATATTGGCATACTAGGGAAAAATAAAACATAATAAAGAGGTGATCTCAGATTCTTAGTAAGGGTAAACATACAACAGAAGCAAACATAAATAAACATAAATAATAAGGCATGGTGAATAACTAAAAAAAACATGCCATTAAAACATAATCTTGAGCATAATATGATGAGAATAAAAGCTGATCAAATAATGCCATATAAATAATCACATGAGAATGAAACTTAACCATGAATATTCTATTAGTCAAATAATCATATGGATTATCAATAAATAATATCATAATGAGATAACGCATAATACAGGATATCATAAATATACCTTCAAGGCTTCAACTAAGACACCATACATAATCATGTAAGACATTAGCCAATACCCAAACTAGTTTGTCTCATGAGACCTACTGATGTATCGGGGGGCTATAGTAGGCCTCGTCCAACACTTACTATGTCCAATTCATTCCTCATATAAAAGGGGTGAAACATAATCAACATATACATTCATATTGAAACTATCATATGAAATGTAAATAATCTCCCTAATAAAAAAACATAATCATAAACTATCCAGAGTAATATGATGAATGGTACAAAAATAGCACATCCATAATCAATCTGATCATAAAAAATTCAGTAAAATATGGTAGATTTTATCATAAGTGATCAACCTCAATTAAGAATAATATCCAATAAAGGATGTTGACATAGATGAAAATAATCTAATAAAATTATTGATAAATTCTTGAGAGAAATACCACTTTACTTTGAAATCATTTATTTAAAAAGAAGTGTAATTATAAAAGAAAAAATTTTCTTTGAAAATAACCTTGTAAACTTGTAAAGGATTCCTAAAGACATTAAGGCGTCATGAAAGGATAGTATGTACACCACACATAAGAAATAAGGGTTGAATAAGGAATATATCTCACAAAAAATAAAAGTGATATGAGAAACCCCTTACCAGTTATAATCAATTGAATCATATGCCTCATAAAATCAATGATCATCAATTGAAACATTGAAATACATGAAGAGAAATGGATTCCATGATATGATATATCAAAGGTAAGTATACATACACCATACACAAGGAATAAGTTCTGAATTAAGTATATCTCATAGAAATAAAAGTGAGATGAGAAAACCCATACTTTATGTCCAAAAGTGTTCTACACTTGCACTTAATGTACTGGATAATCAAATTATCACTACTAGAAAAGTAGGCTATACCAACGGTTTAAAACCGTTGGTATAGGCTGGAAAACCGTTGGCTAGTAAGCCATGAGGAAAGCCCTATACCAACGGTTGCACTTAAACCGTTGGTATATGTGTTCCAAAATTCTGGAAAAGTCTATACCAGCGGTTCAGAACCGTTGGTATAAGCTTTCCAGAATTCTGGAAAAACTTATACCAACGGTTCAGAACCGTTGGTATATCTTTTTCCAGAATTCTGGAAAAGGCTATACCAACGGTTCTGAACTGTTGGTATAAGATTTTCCAGAAAAAAGATATCCCAACAGTTTATAACCGTTGGTATAAGATTTCCAGAATTCTGGAAAAAGCTTTACCAACGGTTCTGAACCGTTGGTATAAGCTTTCGAGAATTCTGGAAAAGGATATACCAATGGTTCTAAACCGTTGGGATAGATTTTTTCTGGAAAATATTATACCAACGGTTCAGAACCGTTGGTATAGCCTTTTCCAGAATTCTGGAAAAAGATATACCAACGGTTCTGAACCGTTGGTATAACCTTTGCCAGAGCTACTGCACAACAGCCCCCCAGAAGCCCTCCAGTAGCCCTACCATCCACCTGTATAAAAAAACATTGCACAACAGCCCTCAATATACCCTCCACTATACACCTGTATAAAAAATATCACAAAAACCACATACATATTTCAAACAGTATAAAAAACACCGAAAATAGACCAAAAAACACATATGACAACAATCATCCGGTGGTAATTCACCTCACCCATGAACAACCCCCCAACCAGCACACCTCCCCATCAAATTCTAATAGGCAGAATAGTTTGATAAATATCTATTAGAGTTGAATAATAATTTCAAATTGGCTAAAATCCCTTTTTTTGTGATCCTAGGTTTGGGTATGTAATGATTTGTGATGAATTTTGCATTGAACTTGTATTGTTTATAATATATGGTGAAAAGGTATTTTCTTAGGAGTCTCGTCACTTATGACCCCATTAGTGAAACTACCCAACTCATGAAAAATAGTTTGCGACTATCGTTGATGAGTGTAAATTTCAGTTGTATTCACTTAAAATGATTTCCTTTTGAAATAAAAGAGAGACTTTGAGTGGTGTTGTCCACACCGCACCTCGGATTGAGGCGGAGTTGACTCGTACACGTCACAAATGACCCATGGATCATTTTCCTAAAGTATCAACACAATCTAAATGCGTTTGGTTGGTTTCCCATATGTCGGTTGTTTTTACATAAAAGCGTATCCATTTTAAACAAAATAAATACACTTTGAGTGATACAGACCACACCATGCCTCAGATTGAGATAGGGTTGACTCGTACACGTCACAAATGACCCATAGATCCTTGTCATAAAGTATCAAAAGTATCTGAATGTGTTTGGTCCATTTTCCGTATGTCAGTTGTTGTTTTTACTTAAAATATTGTCCATTTCAAAAAATAGTTAGACACTTTGAGTGGTACCGCCCACACCTCGCCTCGGATTGAGGCGGGGTTGATTCCTACACGTCAACAATGACCCATGGATCGTTTTACTAAAGTTTCAACAGAATCTGAATGCGTTTGGTCATTTTTCCGTATGTGGTTTTTTTTACTTAAAAGCGCATCCATTTTAAACAAAAGAAAGACATTTTGAGTGGTACCGGCCACACCGGTCCTCGGATTGAGACGAGGTTGACTCCTACACATCACAAATGACCCATGGATACATTTCCTTAAGTATAAACAGTATCTTAATGCCTTTGGTCCGTTTTTTGTATGGCAGTTGTTTTTTTAACTTAAACTGTTGTCCATTTCAAAGAAAAGTGACACACTTTGAGTGGTGCCGGCCACACTGGCCCTCAGATTGAGGCAGTATTGACTCTTACACGTCACATATGACGCATGTATCGTTTTACTAAAGTTTCAATAGAATCTGAATGCCTTTGGTCAGTTTTCCGTATGTTAGTTGTTGTTTTTACTTAAACTGTTGTCCATTTCAAAGAAAAGTTAGAAACTTTGAGTGGTTTCAGCCACACCGCACCTCGGATTGTGGCGGGGTTGACTCTTACAAGTCAAAAATGACACATGGATCATTGTCCTACAGTTTCAACAGAATCCGAATGGGTTTGGTCAGTTTTCCGTATGTCAGTTGTTGTTTTTACTTAAACTGTTGTCCATTTCAAAGAAAAGTTAGACACTTTGAGTGGTGTCGGCCACACCGCACCTTGGATTGAGGCAGGGTTGACTTGTACATGTCACAAATGACCCATGGATACATGTCCTAATGTATCAATGGTATCCGAATGCCTTTGGTCTGTTTTCCGTATGTGGTTTTTTTTACTTAAAAGCGCATCCATTTTAAACAAAAGAAAGACACTTTGAGTGGTACCGGCCACACCAGCCCTCGGATTGAGGCGGGGTTGACTCGTACACGTCAAATATGACCCATGGATCCTTTTCCTATAGTTTAAACACAATCCGAATGCGTTTGATCTATTTTCCGTATGCCAGTTGTTGTTTTCACTTAAAATCATGTCCATTTCAAATAAAAGTTAGACACTTTGAGTGGTGCCGGCCACACCGCGCCTCGGATTGAGGTGGGGTTGACTCCTACATGCCAAAAATGACCCATGGATACATGTCCTAAAGTATCAACAGTATCTGAATGCCTTTTGTCCTTTTTTCCTTATGTGGTTTTTTTTACTCAAAAGCGCATCCATTTTAAACAAAAGAAAGATACTTTGAGTGGTACCGGCCACACTGGTCCTCGGATTGAGGCGAGGTTGACTCGTACACGTCACATATGACCCATGGATCGTTTTCCTATAGTTTAAACAGAATCCGAATGTTTTTGGTCTGTTTTCCGTATGCCAGTTGTTGTTTTCACTTAAAATCCTGTCCATTTCAAATAAAAGTTAGACACTTTGAGTGGTGCCTACCACACCGTGCCTCGGATTGAGGCGAGGTTGACTCTTAAACGTCACATATGACCCATGGATACATGTCCTAAAGTATCAACAGTATCCGAATGCGTTTGGTCCATTTTCCGTATGTGTTTTTTTTACTTAAAAGCGCATCCATTTTAAACAAAAGAAAGACACTTTGAGTGGTCCGACCACAATGGACCTCGGATTAAGGCGGGGTTGACTCGTACACGTCACATATGACCCATGGATCGTTCTCCTATAGTTTAAACAGAATCCAAATGTGTTTGGTCTATTTTCCGTATGCCAGTTGTTGTTTTCACTTAAAATCCTGTCCATTTCAAATAAAAGTTAGACACTTTGAGTGGTGTCGGCCACTACTTCAAAGCACATTTTCCATATCATTTTCCACATGCATAAACATGAAATACATGGATAACTAAGAAAGCTAAGTAAAAAAAAATAGAAAAATGAGTATCAAAGTACCAAGGAATACTAAAGGTCTAGGTAGTAGACTAATCATACAATAAGAATCAAGTGCAAAAAATAGAATCTGAATGCAACGTCCCTATGAAGCAGAGGAAAACCCCAAAGTGGAAAACCATGATAAAAAATAAAGAGTTATACAGAATTCAAAAATGTAATGGATCAATTTGCCTCTGATCACCATCACCATCACCACTATCATCATCATCCTCATCCTCGCCGCCATCTCTGTCCTCGTCGTCGTCCTCGTCATCATCCCCATGCTCATCGTCGGCCTCATCCTCGTCCTCGACATCATCCTCGCCCTCTTCCTCTTCAGCATCATCGTCATCACCAGTAACGTCATCATCTCGATCACCACTAGAGCTGCCGCCTGTTGCATTGTATGATGCAACCATCGACGACCTAAATGTCTGACAAGCCGCACTAGCCTCTGGTGGAAGTGATGAAGATAATGCTTTCATCAGTTTCATAAATTCTCTGTCTCTTGTTTGAACTTGTACTTCCAACTATGTGACCCTTTTATCAGACTGTCTTGCATTCTCCTTTACCTGTTCCAACTCGGTGGTACTAGAATGGATACCTGGAGATGACCAATACCTCATTGGGACTATATTCTTACCAGGTCGACAGCGTACTCGACCGGAGTGCTCATCTCCCAAAACCTGATATAAATGATCGTGTGGCCCAAAATTGTCAGGCTCCTGGGCATCAAGAGCCTCTAAAGCAGCCTGTAAAAAATATTAATAGATTATTAAATTTCAAATTAGATATTAAACTTTGAAATAAACAAATTAAAACTTACAATCTTCTCTTGGGTCGGTTCATTTACCGAAGTTCCATCTTTTTTTCTTCTACTCGAGCAAAACAATTTTGCTCGAGGGATACGTCCTTCAATATTCATTTTGTGCTTCTGTAATGACATTGAAACAATATAAAGTGAAAGTATAATCATATATTCATTATTCAATAAATCACATAATTTAAGTAGGATCCACTAAAAAGGGAAAGTCCTAAAGAAAAATTATAAACAACTATATCGTACCTGCTGCCTCTCATGATCTGACATAGTTGTGCGCCCCAAAGTGTGGAGGTATTGCTTTGAATCAATGTTTTTTTGTTTTTTCAGAAGATTCCTAAATAATGATTAATAATTAATAAGATTATATTAATGTAAAATATGAAAACTCTCATTTAAATAACTCAAATGAGATTAATACCTTAAATTTGGCAGTCGCCCAATGGGTAATCATTTGGCGATATTGCTATATCGGGCAGTCATCCACGATAGGTAATGTCTCTAACTCCGTGCCCACTCTATCACACCAGTCAACATACAACTTATGCTTATAATCTCTCCAAAGCTTTCCTAGCTCTTTTAAACACGCTGGTCGTGCACCTTCGCCATCAGGGAAGTTAAACCAAAGCTGAAACCAAATTGATTAGTTCATTTAAATAAAAAAATATACTACATTAAATCCAATAGATTTTTTACCCATATTTGTGCCCACGCGTTATCCTTGACTTCGGGTGGCAGATGTCTCCAAGAGAGAGGGCTGATCGGAATGATATCGGAGTATTTGGATAGCGTCGCCAAAAAACCCCGACATTGCTTCCCAGATTTCTCAATCATTTGTCCATCAACATTGTATTGAACCATCAACTGTGTCTGGCGGTTCCATACCGCACGCAAGTGAGTACGCCCCCTCCCCCACCTCCTATCTGTAGATGAATCTGTTATTAAAGAAAAATAATATCAATACAAGTTATAATAAAAATAAATTTTGGTATAAAAATTTGATAGAGTTATATAAATATACCTGTGGTAGTCGGATCAATGGGTGTAGAAGCTGAAGGAATATCCTGTACAGGTGGAGTGTCCCTCAGTGTATGCTCCTCAGCCACATACTGTGTCGCAGTAGGAGTCGAAGAAGGTGGAATATAATAGCCTGGATATAAGGAACCAGAAGAAAAAGATGATGGCATAGACATCTGGCCAGATGGTAGTGTAAACATCGGAGGTCTAAATATCTCATATGTCCCTGAAGACACGCCAGGATCAAAATAGGGCGTAGAAGATACGTCTGTGGTAGTGGGTCGTCTAACTCTCACCCCACGAGCCCTCATACCACCGGCCTCAGTACCGGGACCACTAGATGATCGTCCATCTCTGACACCACCACCCCTCCTACCACCAACCTCTCTACTGGGAGCAATATCAGGCTCCTCGTCAGATATCTGTCGTCTAGGGGGTGGATCCTGAAAAAAAGTTTGACAGAAAAGTAAACACATGATATTATAAGTTATTGAAATATTTATATTTGAAATAAAATACTCACAACAGGGATGAGTGGAGGAACACCCATCTGTACCATGCGACGATTATTATCTGTCATCTTTTTCCGCCGCCTCTCTTCAATGGGTGTCATTTCCTATAATGAAAACAAATATGGAAGTAATTAGAAACAGATAACTAATGTGTAACCCAAAAAACAAAATATAGAAAAACCATTATGATAAAAAGAACATAATGAAACAGAAGATTTATGGTGTTATGAAGGTAAGTACTAGGATACACACTCTGAATGATATAGGTGAAACATGTAGGTGAGAACACGACTGTATGATTCTATATATTTGATATAGGTGAAACATGTAGGTGAGAACACGACTGTATGATTCTATATATTTCCCACCACAACTTCGGGTTCACAATCAACTCTGACAATTGAGCTGTTGGGGTCATCATAAGTAATAAATGGATTGCTTCCAATTGTAGTAGGGATAGTGTCAACTTCATCATCACCATCATAAAAAACATGTCTAGGATTTACTTCAATAATTACACCGAATTTAGGATGATGATGATCTTTGACATAAAAAACTTGTTTCACCATTGATGCCAATACATATGGTTCATCGGTGGCAAGAGTGCGAGTCATGTCAATAACTCGAAATCCACAATCATCAATAAAGGTGCCTTGCCTCATCATTAAATCAAACCATTGAAATTTCATCATCGTGACTCGACCATGCGAGTAATAATCCAAAATTATTATTTTCTCCACGACACCATAATAAGAAACATTTTCAGAATGAGGTCTAGTGTCCGATGAACTGGAATAACAGTCTGTTGTGGCAGTTAGCATAACACCATTATGTTGTGTTCTCATGTTTCTTGCTCGTTCAGTGATAATAAATTTGTATCCATTGATCACAAGTGATTTACAAGCACGAACCATGGTATTAGGACCAAAAGCCAAAGCTCTTATTTCCTCAGAAACAGAGTCTGTAGGCAAACTCGATACCTAAAATATAAACAAATAGTAAACTTAATTAAATATTATTTTTATTTAGTTATTATAGAAATATTTTTACCTTCAATTTCAACCAAGCAGAAAACCCTTTGCTATGAAAAGTCTCCTTCTTTCTCAAAGATAAAGAACGATGCTTTCTATATATCAATTATTTATGTTCCCTGTAGATAAAAATAATAATAGTTTAAAAAATATTTAAAATTACAAGAGATAAGATAAGAGATACATGTACAATTAACTTACTTGATATACTCATCGAACAAATCACAATTGAACAACACTGTGCGATGTGCCATCTCTCGCTCTTCAAGGCTTAATGTTGTCAATGTATATGATCCCAGAATTCCTCCTGTCTGAGGAAGTGATGGAAAACTGGGTTCAATTTTCCCATACGGTTCTTCTTCATTTCTCATTGGTCTGTTTATTCTCATAGTATGATCAGACAAATACATTGAGCAGAAATCCATACATTCTTGAGCCAAGTAACCGTTCACAATAGAACCTTCGGGATAATTCCTGTTCCGAACATATGATTTCAATGTGCACATGTTTCTTTCAGTTGGATACATCCAATGGAAAGCAACGGGTCCTCCAAGAAGTATTTCGGTCGGAAGATGGACAGTCAGATGCAACATGCATGTAAAAAATGATGGAGGGAATATTTTCTCTAACTCACACAATTTTAATGGTGTCTCTGCCAACAATTTTTGCACGAGGGATTTGGACAACCTCTTAGCACAAATATCTCTAAACAAATAGCACAACCGAATAACCAAGACTCTAACATTATTGGACAAGAGATGACATATTGCTATTGGAATCAACTCATGCAAAAGGACGTGATAATCATGAGTCTTCAAAGATTTCAAATTCAACTCTTTTCTGTTGACCCGTTTTGATATATTGCTTGAATATCCATCAAGAACTTTAATAGCCTCTAGCACTTCTAGAAATTGATTTTTTTCAGCAGGAGTCATCACATAAGAAGCACATGGAACTTGCCATTTATTTTCACTGATACAGATAGGATGCAATTCTGGTCTGATCCCCCAATCTACCAAGTCGCGTCGAGATCGTAAATCATCTTTTGTCTCCCCCTTGACATTTAGAAGAATCGAAAGCAACATTTCACATATATTCTTTTCAATGTGCATTACGTCTAAGAAATGACGTAACAAGTTGGTTGACCAATATGACAACTCAAAGAATATACTCTTCTTCTTCCAATTGTAATAGGTATCATTGGAAACATTTTTCCTCTTTCTAGATTTCATTAAACTCTTCCCAAATGAATAACTGAAATCTTTCAATTCATTAAGCACATCAGTTCCAGACATACGCTGAGGTGGATCGTCATTCTCCATGGTATTGTCAAATCTTCGACGATTGTTTCTATATGGACGGTTCATTGGAAAGAATCGTCAATGTCCCATAAAACTAAAACTACGATGATATTTCAGTCTTCTCAATCGATTATTCTTCATACAAATAGGACATGACAATTTTCCTTTTGTGCTCCATCCAGACATCATTTCATAAGCAGGAAAATCATTGATAGTCCACATAAGTGCAGCACGCATCTGAAATATGTCTTTCGAACATGCATCGTATGTGGGCACACCCACATCCCAAAGAAGTTTCAACTATTTTATTAAAGGTTGCATGTATACATCTATATCATTTCCGGGATCAGAAGGGTCAGATATCAGTATACTCAAGAAAGTGTAAGGCTTTTTCATACACAACCAAGAGGGAAAGTTATAAATGTGTATGAAAACCGGCCATGTGCTGTGCGAAGTAAGCATCTTCCCAAATGGATTAAAACCGTCACATGAAAGACCCAGTCTCACATTACGCACGTTGGATGCAAATTCAGGATATCGAGCATCAAATCTCTGCCATGAAAATCCATCTGCAGGGTGAACCAACTCTTCATTATTCTTTTTTCTCTCAGTGTCATGCCATCGCATTTTTACGGATATTTCATCAGACATGAAAAGGTTCTGTAATCTGGGGATCAATGGAAAGTGCCACATTACTTTTTTTGGCACACGAGATGGTGTTCCATCATCTTTTGGCTTCCATCGGGAGGTTCCACATTTTATACAATCATTTCTTTCAGCAGTTTCCTCCCAAAATAAGCTGCAATCATTCGAGCAAGCATGATTTTTTTTTGAGAATCCAAGTTCATCAACCAACTTCCATGCCATATAGTGGTTTGAGGGAATATCTGCATCATCTGGAATTAAGTCCTTCAAGAAGGTAAGAATGTAATCAATTGCAGTATTTGAAATCACATACATAGTTTTCCCATGAAACAATCAGATTAAAAATTCCAACTTTTTCATTTTATCACATTGCCGATATACTGGAGTCGTCGCAACATCATTCAATTTTTTCACCCTATCAACATCATCATTTTCATTGGACGCATCATGTGTGCTTGTATCGAAATCTTGTTGGCTGGACATCCTTTCATTCTCATGATGTCGAATAAATGGAAACCGATCATATATCAAACTCTCCAATTCAGTCCTATCATTTGGATCATCAAAATTTTGAGATTCCATTTTCTATCCATTGTGATACCACACATAATAGTTTGTTTGGAAACCATATTTGGTTATATGATAGCCAACTGCTTCACGGCTCAACCAAGGTCTTCCAACACAATTAAAACATGGGCAGTGTATGCGACCACTATCTGAAGCCTTGTCAAATGAAAAATCTAGAAAGCTGTTCAAATTATTTTGAAAATCGGTTGAAATTTGATCAGTTTCGTACATCCAACTTCTATCCATTCTGTAAAAAAATCGCAATAAGTCATTTCAAAGCAATTCAATAATATTAAAGTTTAATCAAAAAAATATTTACTTAAATGGCAATTGTTTACTCTATATAAAAGCATAACTGACACATTACTCTATATGAGAATCATATTAAGAAATACAACAAAATACAGTGTATATAAGAAAATAAGATACAAAATTTCTAATGCCTATATTCAAGGATTGACCAGTAAGATATTGGAAGTGGATCAAGGAATACATAATCCTTAAGGGTCCTATTGGGAGTATATGAGTTTTATACTTTATCTTCTTCAAGTAGATCAGGATGAGGAGTAGGATGAGGATCATGGGAGTGGCGGGACTGTCCAAGGGGGGTGTGGCGTGTCCAGGGGGGGTGCGGGGTTTCTAGGGGGTGGTGGGGCCGTCTGGGGGGTCAGAGGTGTCCAGGGGGTGGGGGGCTGTCTAGGGGGTCGGGGTGTCCAGGTGGGCGGGCTGTCCGTGGGGGTGGTCAGGTTGTCCAAGGGGGTCAGGGTGTATAAGTATATTTATATGAAAAGAATACCCCTACAATAATCATGCAGTCCTGTCATTAGTCTAAACCCCTAGAACACATAAAAGAATCTAGTATGGACATTTACTAAAATATTTAACACCATACGAATGAAAATACACTCTAAATATAGTTTGAGAGGATATAATGGTGGGTGTGAAAAAAATGATATTAAATCAATTTAAATGAATACGGAACAAATGAGGGTTTATAATACACTAAGAGTACCTCAAACAATCCAAAACCACTATAGCACCACATATTCAACTTCATGAAACAGGACTTGGAAATATTACCTACGACTTTACTGATGACCACCTAATTGGAACACTCTATTTATGGTTCTTGAACACAAGGAACAAAAAATGTTTGGTCTCTACCAACTCAATCACCCCCTTGTAGATCATAATCTCGTTTCCCCTTATACTAAAATGGTCTCACTGGAAGCTACTATTAATACCGGACCTAAACCATTCATTCTCTATAAAACAATGATCAAAGAACCATCAGAGGTATCTCTCATATAACCACAACCATTTTATCTATGATGTAATGAAATTCACAAGAATAACTTTTCTTCAATAACCTTTTGGTATATAATTTTCATCAACAATGGTTCAATTATATGGTTCATCACATTCCAATTTATTAATCACCCATACATGATAAAAATTGAACATTGAATTTCATTTAATTACAACCATCATATTTCATTTAATTCTTAACAAGCATAGAAGCATGGAAATTGGAATCTAATAACTTTAATTATTCCCCAAAACTTTTTAATAAATTTAACATGAAAAATAAAACACTTTGAAATCTAAATAATCACTATGAAGTAACATGAGCTTGGAATTCTATTGCACAAGTAAAAACACTCAACGATGGAATATATGAAAAGATTATTAATATAAATTATTGACACAAGATAATAAAGTAACTATGAATGTTAAAACTAAACATGTGATTGAATTTTATAACATATAATAAAAATTTCTTGGTAATGAAACATGAAAGGCACATCAAAAAATTAGACAACCGTCTAATGAAATCTATATGGGTTGGAATATGCATGGAATTTAATAAAGAATCAAAACATAAATAGGACTGGAACATAAATTGGGTGGGAATATGAGAATAGAAATTGGTCTCATCCTAAAGAGAAACATATACACATCAAAATTGAAAATAAAAACTGAAAGTTAAAGAAAATAACTCACCTTGGATGGGATGGAGGAAGAGAACCGGAAGCACCTCCAAAATCGCCGATAGCTCCCGTTTAGGGATCTGGATCGCGAATGGGGGAGAGGACGGGCTATTGCCAATTTGGGGGAAATTTTTACCAACGGTTTTTAAAAATCGTTGGTATATACATTCAGCCCAAACCTTTACCAACGGTTCAATGAGAACCGTTGGTAAAAGGTCATCGAAATCCAACTTTTACCAACGGTTCTCATTGAACCGTTGGTAAAAACTCCTATATACCAAAGTATCATTACAACCATTGCTAAAAGTGTCTATAAAACCATCTATACCAACGGTTTCTAAGAACCGTTGGTATAGATGGCTATTCCCAACGGTTTAGTAAACCGTTAGGATATAACCATTGGTAAAACTAGGATTTCCAATAGTGTATATCCATTTATTAATTAATTAATAACCTCTTATACATGTATATTATTTGGTATAATTTTATTAAGTTCATTTATGTCCTTTTTTATGAGTTATAAGATTCAATTTCATCATCCTAGGAGTGTTCGTTTCATGAATTTATGATTGGTTCTCTTCAGTTTAATTATGGGAGTTATTTTAAAATGGAAATAACTTATCCAAAAGTGAAATTATTTATTATTAATGAACTTAAATAAGTTTAAATGTTAACATATATAATTTGGTTATATGGTATGAGGATGATTAATTAGATAAAATGTTGATGAAAATGTATTAATTTATTTTGGTGGTTTTTACGACCATCACAAACTTGTGTAATTTTATTTAATATTATGTTTATATAATTGTTACAGAACATGATATAACATATAATATGTATATTACAGTCTAATTAAACCATAATAATGGCTTTATGACTAGACTTTAAGGTAGTAATGAAAAATGAAAACTCGTCATCCACAAAGGCGGTGAATCGACACATCATGAACGATGTTTTCATTTTTTAAAAAAATGAGAAGAGAAGAGACTTGATGATGGATATCCCATTAACATAATAAAATTATAGTATATGTATGATACTAGAGTTACCATGCCCCTTTAGATAGAGGATGTGAGGTAAGGATAAGAAAAGAAATGAAATTAAAAGAGAAAGAGGGAGGGTTTTACCTATTGAGTGTCGTCTCCTTGAGAACCTCCTTAAGGCACTTAGAAATGGTCTTTTGGTGAGAATAGTAAGACCAAAACGCGAGGAAGAGGTTAGGGAGAGGAATTGGGTAGAATATAAACAAGATTTAAAGCTTATAATGTGCGAGGAGAAGGGGTGATATTTATAGTGGAGAAGAGGAGTTTTTTTTATTATTTTATTCATTAGTTTATTATTTTGGCTCAAGACTATCAAAATTATTGATTCTTGTGACTAAATACAGTAACTAGAGCATGTGAGTTCAAAATAATGAGTGATTACCTCATCCCTACATTATCAATGACTCAATAATTTATTTATTTACTTATTATATGATATAAATATATCATATTTTCATTTATGAGATACCTAAATTTTATTTATACTTTCATAAGTGAGGTTATTATTCTAATGGAAATATTACTATTCCTAATGGTCACATTACTATTCCAATAATCATGTTAATATTTAATAGTATATAATGGTTTTAAACTTGGTGTTTCATGCAACATAATTTATTGAAGATGTTAAATTTAAAAGAGACATACCATAAAATCTCGGGGTGTTACATTATCCCCTCCAAAAATTTCATCCTCAAAATTTCCAAAATTTCACCTCATAAAAAGATTTGGGTAGTTATTCATCATAATTCCCTCTAGTTCCCATGCCGCCTCTTCAATTTTATAATTTTTACAAAGTACCTTTACCAGCCGAGTCATCTAATTTTTAAAGAACTGTTCTCTAGTGTCTGGAATCTGGATAAGATCTTCAAAGTAAGATAAATCAGGTTCCGATTCTATTTCTTCATAAGTGAGAACATGTGTTGGGTGTGTCATGTACTTACTTAACAAATAGATGTGGAACACATCATGAACTTTGGAGAGACTTGGTGGCATTTCTAATCGGTAAGCTACAACTCCAATTATTTCTAGAATTTTAAAAGGGCCAATGTACCTAGGGCTTTGTTTCCCTTTATTTCCAAATCTTATAACACCCTTCCATGGATTTACCTTCAAGAAGATATTATCTCCCACTTGAAATTCCAAATCGTTTATCTAGTTTTCAGTATAACTATTTTTCCTACTTTTAGATACTTTGATATGGGTTTGAATAGTTTTTACCTTTGCTATTGTTTCCTCTACAAGTTCTGGGCGTACAAGATTCCTTCACCAACTTTATCCCAAAAAGTTGGAGTAAAATTTCCATATATTGATTTATACGGTGCCATTTGAATACTTGAATGGAAACTATTGTTATAGAAAAATTATACCAAAGGTAAATAATGATCCCACATACCTTTAAAGTCAAGTGATTATGATCTCAACATATCTTCTAATGTTTTAATAGTCCTTTTCGGACCATCCATCGGTTTGAGGGTGACAAGAAGTACTCAAATTAAGCTTGGTATCCAAATCCTTATGAATAATTTTTCAGAATTTTGATATAAAATAAGAATCTCAATCAGACACAATCTATAGAGTTGCACCATGAAATCTTACAACTTCATTAATATAGAGTGGTTCAATGTGTTGCAATTGAAAATCCTCCCTTATAGTGATGAAATGTGCAGATTTGGTAAGTTGATCAACAATTACCCATAATTAATTATTCTTTCTTGGATTCTTTGGTAATAAAGTGAGAAAATCCATAGTTATGTCATCCTATTTCTATATAGTAATAGGTATAGGTTTTATAACTCCTCTAGTATGTTGTATTTCAGCCTTAACCTATTGAAAAAACAAAACATCTTGATACATAATTAGCAATTTCCCGCTTCATATTATCTCACAAAAAATATTCCTTCAAATATCTATACATATTAGTGCTACTATGGTGTATAGAGAAATTCAAGCTATGAGAATCATCCAATAATTCCCTTTTTATCTTGAGTATAGAGGGAACACAAAGCCTTTTCCCAAATTTCAAAATTCCATCTTCATATATGAAGTCTACCAATTTCCCATCATTCACAACTTTAATTTTATTTTGAAAATTATCATCATCAAACTAAGAACTTTTTATCCTTTCTAATAAATATGGTTTGACAACCATTTTAAAAATTAGTGATGTTTCACCATCCTTGATAATCCCCATATCCATATTTACTAGATCCATGTACACAGGATCCCTGTCAATCCTTTTTTTGTTCAGAATTCCATGATCCTTCCTATTCAATGTAACTTCTAACTTATCTACCTTATCTTGGTGGTAGTGTATTGAATAATAATAATCCTTGAGTATATCGAGCCATAAAATTTTCCGAATGTTGAGTTATTTTCATGAGAAGATATATTTAAAACTCTTGTGATCCGTATATATCTCACATCTTTTACTATAGTGATAGTGTCTCTATATCTTTAGAGAAAATATTACAACTGTTAACTCAAGATCATTAGTTAGATAGTTATATTCACGAGTTTTTAACTTCCTTGATGCATAGTCAATAAATATATCATTATTTATAAGGAAACAATCAATTCTTTTCTTCGATGCATCACTATAAATAAAAAATACACCATTTACCAATGATAGAGTCAAGATCGTAGCATTCACTAATATCCTATTCAATTATTTAAATAATTCTTCACATTACTTTTTCTAAATAAACTTAACCCCTTTATGAGTAATATTGGTTAACGAGTTAGCTAATCAGGAAAAATTCTGAATGAAACACTGATAATAACCTGCTAAATTAATGAAACTATGTACCTCAATTATGTTCATTGATGTATGCCATTCTTTAACTACCTTTGTCTTCAAAGGATCAACTGAGATTCCATCCTTGGAGACAATATAGCTAAGAAAAGAAACCATTTGAAGCCATAATTTACACTTTCTAAACTTCCCATACAACTCTTTTTTTCTAAGAGTCTCTAGAACAATCTACAAGTGGTTCTCATGGTCCTCATATATTTTGGATTAAACTAAGATATCATTAATAAATACTGTAAAAAGTTATCAAGATATTCATTGAATACTCTATTCATTAGATCCATAAAAATAGAGGGTGTATTAGTCAGTCCAAATGGAATTACTATAAACTTGTAATGTCCATACCTTGTTCGAAACACCGTCTTTGGAATATATTTCTTATTCACATGCAATTGATGATATCTAAAATGAAGATCAATATTTGAATAATATTGATCTCCGTGAAGTTGGTCAAATAAGTCATCAATGCGAGGCAACATATAATTTTTCTTTATCATAATAACATTGATCTTCCTATAGTTAATGCATAGCCTCATAGATCCATCTTTCTTCTTAAAAAAAAGAATAAGATCTCCCCAAGGTGAAACACTAGGGTGTATAAATCCCTTATCACTAAATTCCTATAGTTTTTTCTTTAAATCTATTAACTCCACCATGGCCATTCTATAGGGTGTTTTTGATATAGTTATTGCGTCAGGGATTAAATCAATAGAAAATTAAACTTCCCACTCTGAAGGATGTCTAGGTAAATCCTATATAAATACATCAATGTATTCCTGTACAATAGGTACATCCTTAATTTGAAGATCACCTTTTTCATCAATAGGTTTTTATCTACTCTTCTTCTCTAAGAATCTCATTTAGAATAGCTACTGGAGGTGGATCTAGATATGAATCAGATAATGAAGTCTCCCCACTAAAGATGAGAAATTCCATATATTCATTATAAATCATGATTTCCTTATCTTTGTAATAAAATTTTACATTATATTTTGAAATCCAATCCATACCAAGAATTATATAAAAATAAACCATAGGTATGACAATAAAATTGACAATTAGAGAACACTTATGTGTCATAATAGGAACTACTCACACATCTTTGTTGAAATAAGGTTTCCACTAGAATTTTTGACTGAAAAATCCCTTATTAAGGTGAATTCGAAATATATAATTTTTATAGTAAAATGAGAAGATATAAAAGAATGCAATGATCCAAAATAAAATAAAGATTTAGCTAAATTTGAGGAGATAATTAAAGTACCTACCACCACATCATTAGGAACTTCAACCTTAGCTGTTGTAACTACATAAGCATAGCCTTGTTCCCTTGGCCTTTTCTGGGGAAATCTATGTTGATGTCTAGGAAATTCATGTGAATAGTGTCCCATATCCTTACAGATGAATCATTTCACACTATTGACTTCTTTCTTTCCCTTTCAATCATAGGCCTGGTGTCTTTTTTCTCCACACTTATAACAAAATCCCATTCCCAATAGGCGTGTTCCATGATGTTTATTTACACATTTATTATAAGTTGGAAATTATATTATTCCTTTCTTTCCTTTTTCCTTATTTCATTTTCTATAGTACTCAGAATCCCTCTTCTTATCTTGCTTCCCTTCTAAGCCATATGGCTTGGAAAATTATTTCTCCATCTTGATGGAACATGATACCATATCCTCGTATGATGAGAATGTTTGGGAGACTAATTCCCTTCATAGAATTGATTTAAAAAAATCAAATAAATGTTCAATATTTCTCCTTGGATTACATATTTAGTCTGCGACATGCCTTTATAACTTTGTAAAGTTGGTTTCACACTTAGCAACATTTTCACCCACTTTCCATCTCAGACTCAATAATTTTCTCTCCATATCTGCTCATTGTCCATGAGGGAAATATTTTTCCAAGAAAATTTCCTTAAAATTATTCCATTATATATTTTCAATTTCACCCTCCTCCTTTTTGTTTTGAATTAATAACCACCATTGATCTGCATCTCCCGAGAGACAATAAACTGCTATGATAATATTATCCCTTTCATTACTTCCCAAAGTAAGAAATATATTCACTAAGAAACTTATCCATTGGTCAGATACAAATGGGTTTGTAGTCCCATTGAGTAATTGAGGTTGTTGTCACATGAAGTGGTCTAACATTGTTGCACCGTGTTGCAGGTCGGTCTACTCCATGAAAGTAAGGTTATTTTTCATAACCTGATTCAGATGTACCATTATATTTATAAGTTCTTTAGCTCTAGTTATAGCTCTAGATCCAACATCATTATCTTTTATAGGATAGAAATACCTACATGGAATATGTTTATTGATATAATTTACATTCCTTACAATAGGTTCCATTTCTAAATAATGGAATACACTAGATTAGATTGTAAAATTTTAAAACTAGTGAAACACTTAAAAATATATGTATAACTAATCTTAAAATCATAATCTTGGCTACCTTGGGAATATTATCAAAGTCAGTTATTGGGTTCTATTTCCATAATATATGTTTTCCTAAATCTAGTTCCCAAATATTCTACTAAACTTCCTCTGATACCAACTATAAATACCCCAACCCCAGTAACATAGAGCTGGTGCCTTTATTAAATTGGTATAATAAATAAGGAAATCACATCCCAAAGGACTGAATAGTTTAGTAGATTTGGAAAACTAGATACAAACATAAGTATTACATTACAACTTTAAATGAAATACAATATAGTAACTCCATTGGAGATACCCCTATTCTCCTATATTATCTCTACATGTCAATCTTAATATAAATCTTGGCATCTTGGGGAAAAATAAAACATAAGAAAGGGGTGAGCTCAGATGCTCAGTAGGGGCAAGAATACAACAGAATAAAACATAAATAAATATAAATAATAAGGTAAAGTTAATAACAAAAAAAATACTATTAAAACATAATCTTGATCATAATATGGAAGGAATAAAAGATGATGAAATAATACCATATAAATAATCACATGAGAATGAAACTTAACCATAGATATTATACTAGTAGAATAATCACCTAGATTATCAAAAAATAATCTCATAATGAGGGAATTTATAATACGGGACATCATAAACATACTGTAAAGGCTTCTTCCATAACACCATACACAATCGGGTAAGACATCATCCAATACTCAAACTTGTTTGTCTCATGAGACCTATTGATGCATCGAAGGGATATTGCAGGTCCCTCCGGATACTTATTAAGTCAAATGAATTAATCATATGAAAAGTATGAAACATAATCAAAATATACATTCATATTGAAACTAGAAGATGAAGTGTAAATAATCTCCCCAATCAGTAAACATAATCATAAACTATCTAGAGTAATATGATGAATAGTATCAAAATAGCACATTAACAGTCAGCCCGATCATAAAAAATTCAATAAAATATGGAATATTTTATCATAAGATATAAACCTCAATTAAGCATGATATCCAAAAAAGGGTGCTGACATAGATGGAAATAATTTAATAAAATCACAGAGAAATTCTTGAGATAAATACCACTTTACTTTGATATCATTTACTTAAAAAGATGTGCAATTATAAAAGAAAAATTTTTATTTGAAAATAACCTTGTAAACTTGTAAATGATTTCTAAATAAATTAAGGAATAATTAAAGGGAAGTATGTACACCACACACAAGAAATAAGGGTTGAATAAGGAATATATCTCACAGAAATAAAAGTGAGATGAGAAACCCCTTACCAATTGTAATCAATCGAATTGTATGCCCCATAAAATTAATGACCGTAAATTGAAAAATTAAAATCCATGAATATAAAGGTATTTCATGGTATGATATATCAAATGGAAGTATACATACAAAACACACAAGAAATAAGTGGTGAATAAGTCATATCTCATAGAAATAAAAGTGAGATGAGAAAACCTTTACCTTATATCCAAAAGTGTTATTCACTTGCACTTAACGTATGGAATAATCAAATTAGACTCATTA
The DNA here is from genome assembly GCA_963277665.1 of Viscum album. Taxonomy (NCBI): domain Eukaryota; kingdom Viridiplantae; phylum Streptophyta; class Magnoliopsida; order Santalales; family Viscaceae; genus Viscum; species Viscum album. The sequence goes on from OY728155.1 coordinate 1,931,689,559, forward strand.
ATTAATTAATTAAGAACCTATTCCACATATTTATTATTTATTATAATTTTATTAAATTCATTTATGGCTTTTTGATGAGTTATAAGATTCAATTTTATCATTTAGGGAGCATTCGTTTCATGATTTTATGATTGTTTTCATTGAGTTTAATTATGGGAGTTACTTTCAAATGGGAATAACTTATACAAAAGTAAAATTATTTATTATTAATGAAATTACACAATTTTAAATGGTAACATATATCATTTTTTTATATGTAATGAGGATGATTCATTAGATAAAATGTCAGTGAAAATGTCTTAATTTATTTTGGTGGGTTTTATGACCATCACAAATTTGTGGTATTTTATTTAATATTATGTTTATATAATTGTTACAGAACATGATGTAACTTATAATATTTATATTAAAATCTAATTAAACCATAATTATAGATTTATAAGAAAAATTTAAGGCAATAATGAAAATTGAAAACTCATCATCCATGAAGGTGTGAATCGAAAAATTACAAATAATGTTTTCATTTAAAAAAAGGAGAAGAGAAGAGTCTTGATAATGGATATTCCATTAACATTATAACATTCAAGTATATGTATGATACTAGAGTTAGTATTCCACTTTTTATAGGGGAGGTGAGTTAAGGATAAGAAAATAAAATAAATTAAAATAGAAAGAGGGAGGGTTTTACCTATTGAGTGTTGTCTCCTTGAGAACCTCCTTAAGGAACTTTGAAATGGACTTTTAGTGAGACCAGTAAGACTGGAATGTGGAGAAGATTTTTTGGAGAGAAATTTGTTAGAATATAAGCAATCTACTAATCTTATAATGTGTGAGTAGTAGAGGTTGTGAGGGGTGGTATTTATAGTGGAGGAGAGCAGTGTTTTTTGATTATTTCATTCATTAGTTTATTATTTTGGCTTAAGACTATCAATAGTATTGATTATTGTGACAATATAAAATAACTAGAGCATGTTATTTCAAACTAATGAGTTCTTACCTCATCCCTACATCATCCATGAATCAATAATTCATTCATTCATTTATTCCATGATATAAATATATCATATTTTTATTTATGAGATAACTAAATTTTATTTATACTTTCATAGGAGAGGTTATTATTCCAATGGATAGATTACTATTCCTAAAGGTCACATTACTATTATAACAGTCATGTTAATATTTAATAGTATATCATGTTTTTAAACTTGGTGTTGTGTGCGTCATAAGCTATAAAAGATGTTAAATTTAAAATATTCATTCCATAAAATATTGGGGTGTTACAACCTGGATATGGAATGATGATAATAATGAATTGAATATATCTTAACCCATGGGGATGGTTTTTTATGGAATGAAAATTCTTATAAGATTTTAATCTTGATAAACCAATTCCTTGGTTTGGACTTATTCCTGGAGGGAATGGACTTTAATATGATGATGTAATTCAATGTAATATGAAATAATGTTAAATGGTTAGTTAATGACTAAAGAATTAATCAAGGTAAAGTGAATTGATTAATTAAATAAGTAATTAATGTAGCTCTTTTATATGTTTGCATGATTATAGGATATCTAGTCTTGGCAGTGGATTCCAGGAGTCCAAGCAACGTTAGCTTCATTTGAGTCTAAGACTAGGTTATGCCCATAGTGTGATTGATAGATATATTATATCATATATATTCTATGATTTCATAAGTTTCCTCACCCATTTCTATTAGGGAAACTAACACCCATTGGAATCTAATAGGGTGGTTTCCCAAACACCCAGTGGTATGATGGATGGATGACTACCCCCTCTGGCCCCACTCTCTTCTCTCAGTAGTTACTTGTGCTGATATGCACAATGGTTAGTTTTCCCATATATGTGTGTAGAGGGCTGTGATGGATTGTGGTTATTTCTCACACATGTATTATCAAATATATTATCCAAAGGATTATTATAGGTATGATGGGTATAGGATATGATGTATTGAGGTACTTACTCACTGTATGTTATGTAATGGATTGAGGTATAATACCAATGTTTGATACACATATTATGGCCTTTGGTGGCTCCTAGAAACTACTTGGTTACTATATGGACATGTGGATGAGATTATATGGTTATTTGATATATGAGGTGCATGTGGTGGTAACTTTCTTAGGTATTTTCAGGATGACTTACTTTTAGAGAGAGATTCTCAGGATGTGTGGCGTTGGGGTAGAGCAGAAAACCAATGGGGAAAAAGAGTGGGGTACCCTTGATGTTCCATTATTATATTATATGCTATCTTGTATGCGATACTTGGTGAGAGTTATCCATGGTGAGGTTGGTAACTTAGTATACCTGTTTAAGTGATGAGTTAGTTTCACTGTTGTTCACTGTGCTTTAACACGCCTTCTTTATCTTTTTCATGAGAGGATCCGAGGAGGATCCTACTAAGTATAATGTTATGCTCACCCTACATATCTATAAAATGTTTTTCAGGTCATCTGTATTAGGTCAGTAATCAGGCCGGGAATTACTAGATTGGGGTTTATCAGAAGCAATTTGGGCTTTGTGGTTGTTGTTTTCTTCACCTTTTTGGTACTTATATTTTACTTTTTGTTATTTAGTACTATATGGAATTAAATGTTTTCACATGGTTATATATATATATGTGTGTGTGTGTGTGTGAGTGAGTGAGTCGGTGTTGGTTGTTGTATCCTTCTTATCTCTCTATTATGTATATTTCTCTTAGAGGTTAATGCCTCCCATATGCATGTTTATTATACCCTCGGTACTAGTCGCCAACCTGAGGCCTACTGAAGGTGGGAATCAGATAGTCACTATCTCTTTCCCCTCATTACGACGTCTTTGTGGGGAGTGGGCCATGACAGAGTGTTATCAAAGGTTCAGGTTGAGGGATAGGATGGAGTTTGGAGTTAGGCACATGTGAGGTTGAATGGGTTGGTAGGGAAATGATGTCAGCTAAGTTTAGTCAGTATTGTAAACACAAGATACTGACTGAGACTTAGGTATTTAGGGGCCATTTTGTAATTACCTTCCAATTATCATTGGATTGAGAGTACAACGAGTTATTACTAGGCCTTAAGCAACATCCCCAAGATTCCAAAGGATGGAAATAAATGCCGAAGGGTTTAAAATACAAGTGGGGGACAATTTGAACTTTAAGAAACAAACCAATAAACCAACAATCCATAACCAAACATTCACTAAATGATGCATGGACAAAAGAAAGGAAACTAAACAACTTCATGTATCTCAAAACCACATCAAAGTGTGTCACAGTGGAAGACCAAACAAGTATCAAAGTACACAATAGATAAAAAACTAAATACTCTCAAGAGACCACATGACTCCATGATCCACTATCTCCAAGCTCCATAATCACTGAACAACCCAAGTATCACGAGGTAGTGCTGAAAACGTGGGAAACGTTACCTTTTCCCCTTTACCAGAAGATAACATCTGAAAAAGAACCAAAGTTCCAAAGAAGGGGTGAGTATAAAACTTAGTAGGTTTTCCCCAAATACTTCCCTAATCATAACACTAGGATAGAAAAGTTATCCACATTTATATAATTTTTTTTACCAAAACAGTTTATACCCAAATATAAACAAGTTCAACAAAAAACCTTTACAACCAAGTGAAAAAAATAAATGAAACCAATTTACAATAAGTTACTTTTCCATAAAAATAACTAATAAAATATTAAAACCAATTCTTCTTATCATTTGGCATACCCGTTCCATAGTTCATGACACACCCACACATGCATTATTTGTTTGACAATTCTATACTCATGAACAGTCTCTTGTCCAATTACATTGTGTCCTAATGACACACGCCCCTGATCCAGGGTCACGTCCCTTTTACCCCAATGGTAATAATCCCTTATCAATGTCCCTTTAAGCATGAACTCACACCAACACCATTTATTCCAAATCTTTGCATTATCAAAATAAACCACTTCAATAAAACTGAACTTTTATTGAAAACCAAAGAAAAACCAATTTCAAGAAAAATTTAATTTCAATAAAACTTTCCCTTTTATTGAAAAAATCTAATCCCATTTATGTTCCAACAATCTAGAAAAATCCCCCTTTTAAAATCCACATTTTAAAACCAAGAACCAAATTACTCATTCAAAATCCCCAATTTTCCAGATTTCACAACTATCACTCAAGAAGGTTTCCAACAAGTGTTCAACAACTAAATAAAAATCAATTAAACACCACACATTCAATTTAAAATCATTCCAATCAGTTCTACTAATTGGATTTGAGAAAGAATCCTCCTACTTCAAAGGTTTTGACGAAAACCCCAACAAATGAAAAACACACAAGAAAACCGGGTTTATTCCTCAAGAACCTACCTTAGATCTATTATCCTACCAAGAAAAAATCAAAATCTCATCATATTTGGAATCTAACAACCTAGATATACCCATAACATGTGTAGATCTGAGAAACCAAGAGAATAGGAGAAATAGATCTAAGTAGATCGAAGAAACCGATCAGTAATGATGAAGAACGATCACATACCTCCAGAATCCATCTTCGATTCACCAAGGGAAGACTTTAGATCACCTTCGGACCCATGGGAGAACCTTATTTGGCCTTAAGAGAAGAAAAATATTGATTTATTGACGTTTTGGATAAAAAAATGAGGGAATTATGGAAAAAACGAGTGATATCCTATTTTTAAGTATCTCATTCTGACTCCATGCACGGTTTGACCGCATGGTTAGAAAAACTGTGTGCTAACCATGCGGTTGCCACAACCCGCATGACTTCCCATTGAATGGTCTCCAAAACCTTACTCCAATCATGATGGAGATACCAACTCAAGAGGACTACTACACATGGTTTGGCCGCACGGTTAGGAAAACTGTGCGCCGACCGTGCAACTTCTCTTTAGCCCCAAAACACTTCCAAAGTTCTCCCAACTCTCCCATCCATCCCCATTACAATTTATAACCATAAAAAGCATCAATTAAGGGTTACATAATAGAAACCAGGGGTACTAAATTCTCCCCACCATTTTTCTTTTCGTCCTTAGAAAGTAGAAAACCCTCACCGATCTGAAAGAGTTCTGACCATTGATCTTTCATCTCCTTCTCGTGTTCCCAAGTCTCTTCCTGAATCTAACCATACTGCATAAAACCTACACTATACCAATACTTTTTCCATGAAATAATTTCTCTTTCCTATCCAAAATTCGTACCGGGATATGTACCAACGAAGCATCTGTCTCTAGGTCAATGTGATCCCATCTGATCACATGGTCAGGATCAAGCTGATACTTTTTCAACTGAGATACATGGAACACATTATGCATGGAACTAAACTGTGTTGGTAATGCCAACTGATATGCCACATCTCCAAACCATTCCATTATCTAGAAAGGTCCAATGTATCTAGGAGATAACTTTCCCTATTTCATGAAACAATGACGTCCAATCCTCAGAGATATCCACAAGAAGACATAATCACCCACAATGATTGATAGTGGTCTTTGATGGTGATATGCATACGATTTATTATGACTCAGAGCCGTCTCCATCCTCTTTATAATAAAATAGATATTCTCCATTGTTTCTTGGACAAGGATCATCCCAACTAGTGATGTTTCACCTATTTCCACCCAACATAGTGGAGAATGAAAGGATTCCCATACAATGCTTCAAAGGGAGACATATGTATCGATGCCTGATAGCTGTTATTGTATGAGAAATCCACCAAGGGTATATGATCCTCCCATTATCCACCAAAATCCATTACACAATCTCACAAAATGTCTTCCAATGTATGTATTATCCTCTTAGATTAGATGTCTGTATGAGGATGATATGCCATGCTCATAGTCAACTGAGTCCTAAGGGATTTCTATAAGGATTTCTATAAATGAGATGTGAAACTCAAATATTTGTCGAAGATGATTGAAATTGGTATTCCATGCATCTTTACCACTTCCCAGATATAGATTTTTGACAGACCCTCCACCATATGATTTTTCACGAATAGGGATGAAATGGGCCAACTTGGTAAGATGATCCACTATCACCCATATGTAATCATGTTTCCAGACCATTCTTGGAAGAACTATAACAAAATACATTGCTATCTATTCCCATTTCTATACTGGGATAGGTAAAGATTGAAACATTCTTGCTGGTCTCTGATGCTATGCTTTAACTTGCTGACAAGTTAAGCACTGTGATATGAACTCGACAAACTTCTGTTTCATGTTGCTCCAACAAAATTGTGCCTTTAAAGCCTTATAAATATTCGGTGTACCTGGATGTATAGACCTTCTCAAATGGTGGTAAGCACGAAATATTTTTTCCTGAAAATCCATAGTTACAACCATCCGATCTCTAAAACACAAAACTGAACTCCCATCAAGTTTCTGGCCCTAAATTGTATCCCCACCACTGAGTTTTGAACTCATAACCAGACATTATGCATCAGATGTTTGTGCCTCTTTGACCATATTTACCAAATCAGGAACAAGAATAGATGAAAAGATAACTGCAACATCACCTCGGTCTTCACATTCCACATGCATGTCAGCTAGGACCGACATCAACTACCATTTATCTGAAGCTTCTTTCACCAACTGAGCATATAGATTTTTGCTCAATGCATCTGCCATAGAATTCCCTTTTCCTAGTGTATACATCAAGTCAAATTCAAACATCTAGATATAATCCATCCATCTCCTTTGCCTCAGATTCAAATCTTACTGTGAGAAAATGTGTTTAAATCTTTTGTGGTCTGTGAGCATAGTGAATTTATCAACAAATAGATAGTGTCTCCATGTTTTCAAAGCATGGATGACTACAACTAACTCTAAATCTTGTTTTGGGTAATTATTCTCATGAATCCTCAACTACCTTGAACCATAAGCAACCACATGGTCTCCTTGCATGAGAACTTAGCCCAACCCTGATCCTGAAGCATCACAGTACACAACATACCCCTGTCTTGATTATGAAAAAATAAAGATAGGTGCCGACGTAAGCTTAACTTTCAGTTCCTAGAAAGACTTCTAGAATTACTCTATCCATTGGAATGGAGCATTCTTATTTTTCAAAGCCATCATTGGTGAAGATAGTTGTGATAAATCACACACAAAGCGTCGATAGTAGCCAGATAGAGCAAGAAAACTTCGTATCTCAAAGAAATTATTCAGTGGTTTCCATGAGATAACCACTTCTATATTTTTAGGATAAATAGAAACACCTTTCTCAGAAATGACATGGCCAAGAAAATGTACTTCTTATATCCAAAAACCACACTTTGATAATTTGGCATACAAACGGTGATCTCTCAATATTTGTAACACTATTTCTCGGTGTTCCTCATTGTCATCCCTTGTCTTTGAATACAACAATATGTCATCCAAAAACACCACAACAAATGAGTCTATATATCGCTGAAATATCTGATTCATCAAATCCATGAAGACCGCTGGTGCATTCATTAGACTGAAAGGCATGACTACATATTCATAGTGGCCATATCTGCTTCTAAAAGATTTATTTGGAATATATTTCTTCTGAACTCTCAATTGGTGATATCCTGATCATAATTCAATATTGGAGAATCACTGAGATCCCCTCAATTGATCGAACAAACCATCAATGTGTGGAAGTGGGTACCTGTTCTTTATCATAACTTGGTTAAGATTACGATAATAAACACACAAACAACGAGTTCCATATGCTTTCTTCATGAACAAGACTGGTGCTACCCATAGAGATGTACTTGGCTGAATGAAACCCTTTCTTTCCGGTTCTTCTAACTATAATTTCAATTACCTTAACTCTGTTGGTTCCATTCTATAAGACGAAAGAGAAATAGGACTAGTTCTCATAAAGAGATCAATTGTAAAATCCACTTCCCTTATAGGTGGTAACCTTGAGAAGTTCTCGGGAAATACATATAGAAATTGATCCACAACTATTGGAAAATTATTTTCCTCGATATATTCCATTGATTCCAATGTCAACACTACCAACTGGTAAGATATCATTCCCACCATTGGTGTCAACAAGCTCTTTTCACCTTTCTTTACTGTCCTCTCTCCTCTGAAAAGGTGCTCGATTCCATCCTCAGTCATGAAACTAACTATTCTCCTATAACAGTCAATGTAAGATGTGAATGTTGTCAACCAATCCATAACTAGGATTACATCATAGATATCCATTTCCAATATTGAGAAGTCCCATTTCAGCTTAGCTCCATCAATAGTTATAGCACATGATCTACACACAAAGGCTTGACATTCTATTTCCCTGAGAGGAGTTTGGAGTTTTAAAACAGAAGGCATAATTTAAAACTCTAAACATAGAAAATCAAAAACATGATAAGCAATGAAATAATGCGATGCACCAAAATCAAAGAGCACTTGCAAAAGGGTAGAATTCAAAAGATTTGTACCACTCACCGTAAATGGTCTAACCAAATCATCGACAATCATCTACTCAACTCTATACAATTGCTTCATCACTGCACTTTTTCCCTTGTTTCCTTGATGAGATTTCCCTACTTAAGGAGTCATGGTATTTCAAGAATCACCATGGATATCTCTGTTCTGCTGATGAGACTGATTCGGCTATCCTCACCCTATCGAAGCATACGATGCTTGTGACACCTGAGAAGTGTCTCGATCACCTGACCTTGGAGCACTGTGACAATAGCACTAAAGATGTCCCATCTTTTTGAAATTATGACATGCTCTAGGTTGTGTCATACACTCTTGCTTTATGTGTTCAATAAAACCACATTGAAAACAACCTGCGTTTCTCTAGGGTCATGGAGGAAGGTTTACTGATCTAGCTGTTTGATTCTAATTTCCACTTACACCTTGGAAATAGGTGTCCCTTTTCCACTTGCTCCCAGTGGTTGATTTCCCACCATTCCCTGTAGGTATAATCATGCCTCCTCCCATCAATCCCGAGATATCACGTTCAACCACAATCTCTTTGTTCCCCATCTCTGTATAATCTGTAATACAGAGCACCACAATCTTCGATCGAATCTTCTACCGTAGCCCTAATTCAAAAATACATTCCTTCAAGGATGCACTTGCTGCAACTTCTGGTGAAAAGTGCACTAAATTCATGAATTTTTATGCATACTCTATGACAGATAGACTCTCTTGTTTCATGCTGAAGAAGTTCATCATTTTCTAGATCTTGAACATGTGAGGATAGAGTTTCTTTTTGAACAATTCCTCAAAATCTTCCCATGTAAGGCCTTCATCCAATTTAGCCTACACCACTAAATCCCAACACTATCGCGCAAGATGCTCGAGCATATATGTATCCAGCTTGACCTTTAGCTCCACTGGTATGCCAATGAAATTGATGATACAATTCATCCTACTCAGCCACACCTATGCCTTCTCAAGTTCAGAATCACCCCAGAAGTTAGGTGGATTCTGCTTCATGAACTGGATTGTATGATCCACATGCCTTGGCTAATTCCTTCGGTTCCCCATATCCACAACTTGAAAATCATGGACAATACTCTGAACCAACTCTTGGTTCACCCGTGGTTTAGGTGCAACCACATTCTCCGAAACTTCTTCGAGCTGGTTTCGACAATGCCTATCAGGTTTCATTTTCTAAACCAACAACAAAATCCATCAATCTCACTCTCTAGAAACTGATGGATTATAATTTCAAATTCTATCACATCAACTATTACAAAATTGTTTTCCAAAAGACAATTTTCTATTCCAACCATTTTTGAAACATTCATTTATTCTTTTGAAAAACAAACCATTTTTAAAATACACCAAATATCCTCATTTCAAAATCTTTCATTTTAAAACCAATTCTACATTTTTAAAAAATTTACACCTTGAAAAAAATCATAAATCTTTACTCCAAATGAAATATGCAATCCTAGTGGGAAGTAATTCCTCTGTAATGTATTTCATGCTCGTCTCATTAGCTAAAACCATGAAAATGAGATTCCAAGATCCTAGAAGTGTCTCCAAACACTTGTTTACCCAACTCCCTAGTAACTTGAAGTTCAACATAAAAGGGTTAGCTACATCCTTTTATGCTATAAATTTCAAGTTCTAACAACCCTACTCCTTTCTAAGATTTCAACCCAAATAATAGACAAGAAGGAATTTCAACTCCAAGACCAAGAACACTGATGACCACTTGTTAGGCAAGGACCAAACAAGCTGATAACATTTGTACCTCAAAGGAAGAACCATAATGATACCATTTGTAATGACCCACCAATTACCATTGGCTTGAGAGTACAACGAGTCATTACTGAGCCTTAAGAGACATCCCCAATACACCAAAGGCTGGAAATAAATGCCCAAGGGTTTCGAATACAATTGGGGGATAATTTACCCTTTAATAAACAAACCAATAAACCAACAATCCATAACCAACCATTCACTAAATGATGCATCGATAAAAGAAAGACAACTAAAAAACTTCATGTATCTCAAAACCACATCAAAGTGTTCCACAATAGAAGACCAAATGAGTATCAAATTACATAGTGGATAAACAACTAAAGACTCTCAAGAGACCACAAGAATCCATTCTCCACCAGATCCAAGCTCCATAATCACCGAACAACCCAAGTATCACGAGGTAGTGCTAAAAACATGGTAAACATTACCTTTTCCCCTGTCCCGAAAGATAATATATGCAAAATCACCAAAGTTCCAAAGTATGGGTGAGTATAAAACTCAGTAGGTTTTCCCTAATGAATTCCCTACTCATGCCACTAAGATATAAAATTTATCCACATTTATATAAAACAGTTTATATAAAACAATTCACCAAAACAATTTATACCCAAATATAAAAAAATTAAAAAACCATTTACAACCAAGTGAAAAAAAAATGAAACCAATTTCTAGCAAGTTATTTTTCAAGAAAAATAACTAATCAAATCTTAAAACCAATACTTCTTATCATTTGGCATACCCGTTCCATAGTTCACAACACACCCACACATGCATGCTTCGTTTGAAAATTTCATACTCATGAGCGGTCTCTCATCCAATTACCTTGTGTACCAATGACACACCCCCCGATCTAGGGTCATTTCCCTTATACCCCAATGGTACTCATCCCTTTTCAAGGGCCCATTAATCATGAACTCACACCAACACCATTTATGCCAAATCTTTCCATTACCAAAATAAACCACTTCAATAAAACTGAAATTTTATTAAAAACCAAAGAAAAACCAATTTCAAGAAACATTTCATTTCAATAAAACATTAACTTTTATTAAAAACATCTAATCCCATTTATGTTCCAAAAATCTAGAAAATCCCCTTTTTAAAATCCACATTTTAAAACCAAGAACCAAATCACTCATTCAAAATCCCTAATTTTCCATATTTCACAACCATCACTAAAGAAGGTTTCGAAAAAGTGTTAAATAACCAAATAAAAATAAATTAAATACCACACATTAAATTTGAAAGAATTATAATCAGTTATACTAAGTGGAGTCGAGAAAGAAGCCTCCCACCTCGAAGGTTTTGACGTAAACCCCAACGAACGAAGAACGCATAAGAAAACCGGGTCGATTCTCCAAGAAGCCACCTTAAATATATTCTCCTACGAGTAAAAAAGCCAAATCTTATCATATTTGGAATACAACAACCTAGATATAACCATAACAGGTGTAGATATAAGAAACCAAGAGAATATAAGAAGTAGATCTAATAAATCGATCAAGAACGATGAAGAATGATCACATACCTAAAGAATCCAGCTTCGATTCACAAAGGGAAGCCTTTGGATTGCCTTCAGACCAATGGGAGAACCTTCTTTGGCCTTAGGAGAAGAAAAATCCCGAGTTAGGACCAGGTTGGCTCAAAAATGAGGGAGTTATGAAAAAAATGAGTGAGATCATGTTTTTAAGGATCCCATTTTTGACTCCGTGCACAGTTTGACTGCAAGGTTAGGAAAACCGTGCACTAACCATGAATTAGACACTACCCGCACAGCTTCCCCTTGCATGGTCTCCCAAAATGTGCTCCAACCATGATGGATCTACTGCCTCAAGAGGACTACTGTGCACAGTTTGGCCACATGGTTAGGCAAACTGTGCGCCGCCCTTACGACTTCCCTTTAGCCCCCAAAACACTTCCAAAGTTCTCCCAACTCTCCCATCCATCCATTTACACTTTATAACCATAAAAATATTCAACTAAGGGTTACATACCAGAAAATGGGGATACTACAATTTTGATCTCATGTACATACCTTTATGTTTACTAATCCTACTAAACGAAGTGATACTGGTTACGGGGTAGAGACCTAGGAAAGGACCATGCATCATTCTTCTTTGCACCTATGTTTGGAATGGGTAGAACTTGAGATAGGTTAAAACCTTAAACAAGATAATAAATAAATAAATAAATTAATGTTAAATATTTCATATTATAGGTTTAGGAGTTATAAAAATTTTGTTCTTATTACAGGCATGGCTCCAGGTCAACATCCTTATTAGGTTCGTGTTGAAGATGTTCAGCAGGATGTGCTAGAATATTGCTAAAGAGTAGAGGTCAATGATGATGAAACTTGGAGGAGGAAACTCCGAGAGTTTTATTGCCAAATTCTGTAGAAGTATGAGGGCTCAATTTCAGATGCACCCATAAAGGACTATTTGGAGGAGGTTGAGATAACTTTCAGTTCAATCTGTGCTCGACATGAGTATTGAGTTTCATTGGTCATGAAGAAGCTGTGTGGGGAATAAAGGTGGTGGTGGTTCTTGTTCTCCATATATCACAAGGATTTTATAGTCTCATGGGAGACGTTCTACTACCAGTTCATAGCATAGTTTCTTTCTTAGATCGTGAAGGAAACTAGTCTCCAGGAGATGCTTACCCTTCAACATGGGAGATCTAGTGTGCGATAGTTTGGGATCCATTTTCAAACCCTTATTCGATATTCTTCAGACCTATTTGTAGATGAGGAGGCTGGGGTGAGGCATTTTGAGGAGAATTTTCATCCAGATATCTAGCACAAAGTCACCTTGTTTATGTTGAAAACATATCTCGAGGTGCTGGAAAGAGAAGAGGTTATCAAGAGAATTCTAGACATAACTAGTTTGTCATTATAGGAGAGTCATTATGATTCTTCATGAAGTAGATTTTTGGTTTGGGGTTCCTATTTTTCAGGTAAGAAGAGTTTTCAGTCAGTCGGGGGTAGGTCCCGTCCTTCATCATCTCATTTCTTGGGGGCATAGGCTCTCAAAACTATGATAAAGGATCATATTAATGTTTTTATTGTAGAGGAAAAGTTTATAAGAGGAGTGAGTTCCTGAAATTTCTGAGTAGTCTGTGTGTGCTAGGTGTTCTACTTCAGGTCCCTCTATTGAGGCGGGTTTAGCCGAGCCAGCAGCAACATGGTGTTCTAGTTTGGAACCAACAGAGAGGATATGGGGTAGGTAGAGGACATCCCCCAGATGATCCTCATCCTATGATATCATAGCATAGCTGTGGAGATAGTTGTTAGTAGGGTTAGAGAGTCCATGGAACAAGTCATGGCTAACTACATGCTTTACCGTTGCCAGTACCAAGCGAACTAGACGCCGTTTGTGGTACCCTTTTCTTTTTTTCTTATTAGGTGCATGATTTTTATGATATAGGAGTGTCACAATTATTTATATAACCTACCCTTTTCCATTATTTGGGACTTGAGGTAGAGAGGCTTATAGTTCCCTTTGCATTTACTACGCCAGTTTAATATTGAGCTGACTTGTATGAAGTATGTAAATAGTGTGAGATAGTGTTGGGGAATCTCCAATATTGGTGATATTTCATATGTTTAAGGATAAAACCATATTAAATCATCCTCAACATGGATTGGTTGTATTCTATATAGGTTATCATGGATTTATTTAGGAGTCAGGTTGCAATATATGATGCTGATGGAGAGGCAGTAGTGTTTGTTGGTGAGAGATACCCTCAGATGGGTCATAGGCATGAACCATCCTTGTCATCTTTGTTGTATCAGATGATTATAATCTTTTCAGAGGTTCAACAATTGGTGTTTCCTAGGGTTTTTTAAGAGTACCTTGATGTCTTTCCAGAGGAGGTTGTAGCGTTACCCCCTCGATGAGAGATCGAGTTTGGGATTGAGCTACAACCAACCATGTCTCCCATATCAATGTATCTGTATAGAATGAAACATTTTGAGATGCGAGAGCTGTGAGTATAGCTCGATGATTTTTTGTAGTAAGTTTTGTTAATCTGAGTGTGTTACCTTGGGGTGCAACCATTTTGTTCGTGAAGAAGACTAATGGTGATTTATGGATTTGTATTGATTATCATCGCTTGAACCAAGTGATAGTGAAGAAACACTATCCTCTTCTATGGATTGATGATTTATTTGATCATATGAACTGATCAATTTTGTTCTTGAATATCTATTTATGTTCTGGATACCATCAGATGTGGGTGAAGGATGATGATATTTAGAAGACTGCTTTTCATTGTCGTCATGGGCATTATGAGTTCATTTTTTTGTTGTTTAGTGTGATTAATGATTAAAATGTGTTCATGGGGTTGATAAACATATTTTTCATAGAGTTCTTGGATAAGTTCATGGTGGTTCTCATCAACGACATCCTTGTGTACTTTGCATCAAAAGAAGAGCATGCAGAGTATCTACATTCCATTTTGGGAGTTCTTTATTATGACTAGCTGTTTGGAAAGTTGTTGAAGTGTGAGTTATAGGCTCATTAAGTTCATTTCTTTGGGAATGTGGTATCCTAGTAGGGAGTAGCTATGAATCCTTCAAAGATATAGGTAGTTGTGTCTTGGGAATCCCCCAAGACAGTGGCATAGGTTTAGAGTTTCCTTGGTCTTGCAGGATATTACATGAGGTTCGTAGCCAAATTATCTTAAGTTGTGACTCCTCTGATAGCTTTGACCAGAAAGGATTAAATTTTCATGTGTAATAACTAGTGTTAGGAATCTTTTGAGTACCTGAAGGAGAAGTTTTTCATCGCTTTAGTTCTTTATTTTCATACTGAGGGTGTTTAGTTTGTGGTTTTCTATGACGCTTCTTGTATTTTCTTTGGATGCGTTCTAATGCAGTAGATATTAGTTGTTTCTTATATATCTAAAAATTTACTTCACCATGAGCGTAACTATGCCACCCATGATCTTGAGTTTGAGGCAGTGGTGTTTTCCTTGAAGTTGTGGTGAAATTACCTAATTAGTGAGCGTTTTTTGGTTTTTACTGACCACAAGAGCCTGAGGTATGTCTTCTCCCAGCATGAATTGAACTCAAATCAGTGTCAGTGGATGGAATTATTATAGTATTATAAATTTAAGATTTTGTATATGTTAGTAAAGGGAAATTTTTTAGATTATTTGATAATTAGGAAGTCATGTAGTGATGCCTTGTGTGAATCTAGGGATTCCTAGAGAGTGATGGAATAACTCTCAATGATGAATCTTGATATAGGAGAGGTTGGAGGTATAGGTTTTATTTTACAGATGATAGTGTAATCATATTTAGTGCAGTAGGTGGAGGAGTCCTAGTTGGTATATTCTGAGGTGGAGGTATGGAGAGACTGAGTTGTTTTTGGAGATTCCCCTGATGGTCGGTATGAGGATGGAAAACAATGGATGTTGTTTCAGGGAATGATTTTAATTCCATCAGAGATTCATGATAAATTTCTCTGTGAGTTACATAGTTCACCTTTGGAGGTGTCATCCTGACATGACAATGATGTACGGAGTGTTGAGAGGTCAATTTTGGTGGCCTGGGTTGAAGTGTGCAGTCATAGAGTTTGTTTCTTGATGTTTGGTCTACCAGAAGGTGAAGGCTGAGCACTATATTCCCAGTGGTTTTCTCCAATTGTTAGATGCTCCCCAGTGGAAGTGTAAGGACATCTCGATGGTCTTTGTTATTATTTTTCCTCGAGACCAGAGAGTCTATGATTCTATATGGGTGATAGTGGATCATTTGACGACATCATCCCACTTTATAGCGATTAGGGAGTCAATATTGGTAGAGGTTTTGTAGAGGAAATATCTGGAGGAGGTGGTGTGACTATACAGAATCCCAAGGATGATCATTTCTGATCAATATCCTTATTTTACCTCTAGATCATAGATAGGTCTCCAACATGATTTTGGTTCTAAATTATTCCATAACACTCTTTTACATATGCAGATAGATAGTAAGATAGATCAAAATATCTAGACTCTTGAAGACATATTGCACTCTTCTATCCAAAGTTTTTGAGGTTCATGGGTAAAGCACTTGACCTTGGTCAAGTTTTCTTACAGAAATAGTTTCCACTCCACCATTGGTATAGCCCCATTTGAATCTTTGCACAACCAACTTTTCCATTATATGTTTCAATAGACTGGGATCATAGAGGCAACAATTCTTAGGCCATAACTAGTACATAACACGATAAATATACTTCAGGTAATTAGTGAGAGGATGAAAGCAGTGTAGGATCTCCAGAAATCCTATACCAATCATAGGAGGAGACCTATAGAGTTCTATGTTAGAGATAAAATGTTCCATAAGGTGACTCATTATCATGGTCAGTGAAGGTTTGGTCATGGGAGTAATCTTTATCCCTGGTTTATTGGTCCTTTCAAGGTGTTGCATCAAGTTGGAGCTATGGAACATCAGATAGAAATTCCCCTATATATGAATCAGATACAAGATTTTTTTCACATGTCAAAGCTCGTTCATTATCTTTATGATGGATCTTATGTCATCGATTGGGGATAGATCGATGTTGACAATGATGCAACCCTTAAGGAGAAACCTATGGAGATTCAGGACTTCTAGGAGAAGGTGTTGCATGGGTGTACTATTCCCTTGGTTCATGTATTATAATGGAATGGTGGTGTGGAGGAGAGTACCTGGGAACATGAGTCACAGATTCGTACTCAGTATCCTGAGCTATTTGATGCTCATTTATTCTCTTGCAACATTTTTCTCTTGTGTATGTTGATCCTAGTTTATGATATGGATTCCTCTTGTTTCCTATTGTGGATTTACTCTCTTTTGAGAGGTATCTCCACCGAGAGAGTGTTGAGGAGCTGGTTATTATTGTTGCATAGTTTTTTGATTGTTCCTCAGATGAGGTGGTTGAGCTCCTGTGGCGGAGATACCGTTGAGAGGTATCTCACAGGGTGGTTGTTCAGAAGACCCCTTTTTGTTTCTTTTTATCTTGGTTTTGAATTCTCGAGGAAAAGAATTGTTTGATAGGTATCTAAGGTAAGGTCTTGGATCTATTTGGACCAACCCTTTATGTGTTTCTAAGGATTGTGGTGCTCAAAGTATTCTTAGAATAAGTCTAGAGGTGTTGGATATTGAAAATATAGGAGCAGGGTGAATACACAGCATGTAAAGGTTACACGCCATGTAAGCGAGGTTTATGAATTATTAAGTCTGGTTCACAGGATGTTGAAGATTGTGTAAATAATCATAGTTAAATAATAAAAGGTGACATTTTTTTCAGAGAAAACTAATTCCCTACATTTACATGATGTGTAAATGGTTTACAAGCCATGTAAATATCCTATGCAACATGTTAATAAAATGTGCAACAACTCAGGGGTTTCTTAAACCCTACGCTTCTTCTTGTTTTCCATTTGTTGATAGATCCCCCCTTTAGGGTTTTGAGATCCCTTCAACTAGGGATTGATTCTTGGCTTCCGTCTTCAATCCATGGATCCAAGGTGCATTCTTCCTTCACTTTCCTTTGATTTCTCTCGATTTTATCACATTTCCTCTTGTATATTATCTCTATGATATGAAATTTTATCTCCCATGTTTCTAATGGGGTTTATCCTGGTTGTAGTTGGTGTAATTGTGCCACGGCATCCTTGTATGGTTGTAGTTCTCACGGGAGAGGTGATCAAAGATCCGTAATGTGGTCCGTTCTCATGCGGAGAATGTTGATGAATTTTGAGGTAAGATATTCATTACTTATATTAATTTATTTTTGTGAAATAATAAATTGATAATTATTTATCTCTTTAGATAGTAATGGAATTAACCTAATAATATTGAACCAGATTAAATAAATTGGTTGTGATCACATATTGGTGATATTGTTTCTTTGTACCATGATAGCGATTTGCCTCATGTTTTGTTCGACAGTGTGATATCTATGACTTTATTTGTTATTATGTTTCTCTTGATGTAAATTTCTAAAGAATGTTAAGCCTAAATTGATTGAAAATTAATTGGATTATTATTAATTAAATATGATTCATGTTTGAAATCCTATGGTTAATGTAATTTGATGGCATTCAAATTGATGCAATGAGCATGTTTAATTTGAATTGATATTTTATATGTTTAATATAATTTATAAATAATGTGAAGCATGATAATTATTTATGATAATAATTAAAAAGGCATGTTAATTGATAATGGTACTTTTCTTGGTTGTTGAAACCAAAATGAATGTTAAGAGCATGTTTTTACTTTGATAACTTATTATAGCTTGATGCATTAGGTTTCCCATGATTGAAAACTAATAATAAATGAATTGGTTAATTCAATATGGAATAAGAATCAATTGTGTGATAAATTTGATTTTATAGGTCTTGAGTTTCCTTTTTCTTGAGAAGGCCGAGTGCCTTGTTTTGGAGCTATGAGAGATCGTTTGCATGATAAGGCTGAATGCCTTATTTTGATGGCCTAGTTACCCAATTAGTTGCTTGTTTGTTCATGCTACTTGTGATGTGATCTGGTTATGATCCTTGTGATACAATCATGATACATAAGAACCTAGGATTACTATTGTGATGTAGGGTGGGGAGGCCTAGATGTGATGTGAGTCTGGGATGGCTGTTGTCTAGGGAGGCCTAGATGATGTGGTAGCAATTGACACCTGTGATGGAGAGATGAATCAGTATATGAACATGGGTGTCAGGGATATAATTAGAGGTTGTGGAATGGGTTAAATCTGGGATTACCAATTTATGAGATACTGAGAGCTGGTGTGCTTGGTTGTGAATCTATTTAATGGATGATGGATGGGTTTCTTGTTTTATCTACATTCCTTTCCCCATTACTTGAGGCCGTTGAATGTGATTGGTTTCATGTTTTGTCCTAGTGGCAGTTTACAAATGTTTTTCCTAGAGTACCTAGATATGGAATAATTCTAATAATGAATTAAATATATCTTAACACACAGGGTTGGTTGTTGATGGAATAAAAATTAATAAAATATGTTAATCTTGATAAACCAAGCTCTTTGTTTGGACTTATTCCTAGAGGGCATGGACTTTATTTTGATGGTGTAATGCAATGAAATGTAATGAAATATAAAATAATGTTAAATGGTTAATTAATTGATAAATAAATAATTAACCTAAAATGAATTTTTTAATGAAATAAGTAATTAATGTAGATCTTTTACATGTTTGTGTTCTTATAGGATATCTGGTCTCAGCAGTGGCAAGAGGAAGTTTGAGTGACGTTAGCTGCAGTTGAGTCTAAAACTAGGTTATGCCCATAGTGTGGTTGTGAGATATATTATATTATGTATATTATGTGATTTCATATGCTTCCCCACCCATATTAGTTAGGGAAACTGACACCTAGTGGACTATGGGAGGGTGTTTTCCCCAACATCCCAATGGGAGGATGGATGACCGACTACCCCTCCTATATTCTCTTAGTAGTTACTTGTGATGGTATGAACGATAGTTAGTTTTACCATATATGAATGTAGAGGGATGTGATGGATTGTAGTTATTTTACACACATGTATTGTCAGATATAGTATCCAAAAGATTATTATAGGTATAATGGGTATAGGCTATGATGGTTTGAGGTACTTACTCAGTTTATGGGCTATAATGGATCGAGGTATAATACCTGATGTTTGATACATGTCATACAAGTTGTGGCGGCTCCTGGAAACTAATTTTTTACTATATGGATATGTGGATGTGATGATGTGGTTATGTGATGCATGAGGTGCATGTGGTGATGCCTTTACCAGGTGTTTTTGGGTCAACTTACTTTTGGATAGAGATGCTTAGGATGTGCGACGATGTTGGGGAAGAGCGACAAACCAGTGGGGAAGTGGGAGTGAGGTACCCTTTATGTTTCATTATTATATTATATTATCTCTTGTATGTTATAATTTTTGAGATTTGTCTATGGTGAGTTTTGGAACTTCGTATACCTATTTAGGTGATGAGTTAGTTTCATTATTGTTCACTATAATTTAGCATGATTTCTTTATATTTTGCATGAGAGGATCCAGTGAAAATCCTACCGAGTATACTGTTATCATCACCATATGTATACATAAAATATTTTTTTAGTTCAACCAGAGCAGGTTGGTAATCAGGCTGGATATTACTATCTTGGGTTTTAGCAAGATCTATTTGGGATTTGTGGTCGCTACCATCTTTACCTTTTTGGTACTTGTAGTTTCCTTTCAGTTGTTTAGTACTGTATTTAATTACATGTTTTCACTTGGAATTTATTTTTATATATATATTTGTGTGTGTGTGTGTCTAAAAAGTGGTTGGTTGTTGTATCCTTCTTATCTTTCTCTTCCTCATGTTTCTCTTAGAGGGCAATGCCTCCCATATGCATGTTTATTATACCCTCGGTGCTAGTCGCCAACCCGGGGCCTACTAAAGGAAGGAATCAAGAAGTCACTATCTATCTCCCCTCATTGAGGTATCTTTATGGGGAGGGGGTCCTGAAAATACTTTTATGGTTTAAGTAGGTGAGGATAAAGTAGAGGAATAAAAGAAATTAAGAGATGTGGTTTGAGAAAGTTACCTCTTGAATATCACCTCCTCGAACGACCCCTTAAGGAACATGGAATTGGTCTTTGGGTGAGACCAGAAGCACTTAGATGCAAGAATAGTGAGGATTATAGGGTTTGTAAGGGATTTGAAAATATTCAAGTCTTTTGAGGATAAATGGGGTGGTGAGGGGTGGTATTTATACTTGATGAGGGGTGGTTTTAAGTGATTAAATAGTGATTATTTTATATTTAAATCCAACCACATTTGGGTGGAATTAATTCCAAATAATTTGATTTATAATTAATTTTATAAAGGATGGTTCATGTTTAAAAACACATAAACCAACAATTTAATGTTTTATTTTTTTATTTTTAATATTTTACCTTTTAACTTTAACCTGCTACATTATTTTACATATACCGTGGTAAATCATTTTTTTACAACAATGAATTTTTTTATGCATAAAAATGAAAATGAATTTATAAAATAATTTTAAGATCATGATTTTAAATATGGAATCCTTTTTTAATTGATTCAATTTATAAATGTGATAAAATCAATTATAAATATGTTATGCATATAACTCATAAAAATAGTTTTTTAAGGTTAAAATCACGGTTTTCAAAATTACTAAGAACGTGTTTCTAAATGTAACACCATATGTAATATTTAATTCATTAAATAAATTTTGATCAAGAATAAGGGTTAATAAATTTTAAATCATGATCATATAATAATTATTTCATAATAGTTATTGTATTTCATAAAAACATTATTTTCACCTTTTAAACCAAAAATATAATTTTTAAGAAAATTACCAAAAATTACCCTAAGATAATTTTGACGTTTTTAGTCCAAAAATGAAGTTTATTTTTTAAAATACATTTTATAAATGTTTAAAAAATTAATTATATTTAATTTTTCATAGAAATCAATAAAAATTGATTTTTGAAGAAAACATTTATTTTAATAATAAAATGAATTTACTAAAAATTATGTGTTCATTTACTAATCATAATTAAATTTTTATTGAAAATTAAATTAATATTTATTTAATAATATAGTTAATAATATTAACACTCTCCAATTTAACAACTTTTTTATAACATCCGTGTTAAAATAATGATATTTTGTAGTTTATTTAAGCTTACTGTTTTGTGCAACATAAGCTATAAAAGATAGCATTATTTTAAAATATCAAGGTGTCACATTCTCCCCTCCTCAAATAAATTTCATCCTCACAATTTAAACTTGTGATTGGTAATCATGGATTTGACATTTTAAAATACCCTTTCAGAAACCCCACATCGTAAAAAGGGTTAATAAAACTTCCTCTTAAAAAGAGGGAATGGAAAATGTGAAGGTCACCACAGAACTAGGTTTCCATATATGATATTATTAGAGGGAAGTGAAAACATGAACATTTAAAGGAAATATAACTATAAAGTTCTGATGGAGAGTGATAGAGAATATGTTTGTTAGAAAGTTTACCATAAAAAATCATAAATATGTGATGGGTTAAAAGGACATTGATTTCTTGATAATAAAATTAAAAAAATAATTTTTTGTTACAAAATAATTTTAATATAATTGAGGAATACTTTTAATTAATAGAGTAATAACATAAGGAAATATACTTACTTGACATGTATATTTTCACCCATTAAAAAAATTCCACCACAAAAACATCTTTTTCTCCAAAAGACAATTCAACCTTTATTCCTAAAATAAAATTAAAAAATATTCTATTTAGCTTAATCATATAAGGTTACAAAAATGAACTTATACTTTATCTGCAATTTATTTTAAATAAATAAATACTATGTTATACAACCGGGAAATCTTGTTTTTGTTTAGTTGTGGGTTCATGCCTCGTGGCCTTTCCAGATGTGTTGGATCATTGCTTGACTTGTGGATTGTCCTTTTTCTAAAACTATATTAATATAATATTTATAACATTCCAAAAATAACCTTAATATATTCAACATTAAATAAATGTTTTAGTCTCAATGTTTATCTCATACATTTCATTTTTTATTCCCAAAAATATAATAACCCATATTTCATCATTCTTTCTTAGAGTCATTGGTAATCCATCAATAAAGTCCATAGTAATTCCATCCCTTACTATAATAAATGAACATCAAAAAATGATTTTTTATGCCTAAATCATTAAAATTTACTTTTAATAGATCATAAAATCTATAAAGAGCAACAATTCATATCATATATCTTAAACTATTTTCCAAAACTAATATGGTTTGAAAAAGTTATCCAATATTAATAAAAGCATTAATCATTAAAACCTTATCCAAATTTCAACTTAAACCATTTCATAAATGGTTAACCTTATAACCCTTCTGAAATATCAAGATCCAAAACTTTAGAAATAAGATTACTAAATTTCCAAAATTAAATTACAATTAATATTTCAAAAAAAAAGTAGATCTTAATCATCACATATCAAATATGTTAATACCTTCATCATTTATTATCTTGAAACATGGTAATAACTTGAATTACCATAAATCCTTATTGAAAAAATGCATGATTCCTTATTTTTTAAGTAAAACATAGATTATTGGATATTTTCCTTAAATCAAAAATTGTTTTCAACTCCTTCAATGGTAGTATAAACCAATTTTTTAATCATCTCCAAGTTATATCATATATCCATCCCAAAATCAACACCAAGAACATATTAAGGGTTATCTTTCCTTCAAACATGTGTTTTAAAAAAGATTAACTTTACACCAAATCAATTTTCCTGGTCACTGGTACCATTCAATATATTCTCTCAAATCTATAAATAAAAAGTAATATAGTACAATCCTTATACATTTCATAATTATTATAACGATAATTTCATACGACATATTTCTTGGATAAAAAAACACAAGCAAAATAATCATTCCATTTCAGCTATATCAATATCATAAGCTTAACCTTGATACCTTAGATTCTTTTGAGGTATATTCATTTTACGATTGGGGAATTCATTTGTGTAGTACCCCATATCCTTACAGTTTAAGAATTGAAAACTGAAAAATTATTTCTTTCCCTTGAAATCATGAGAATGGTGTCCTTTTTCTCAACACTTGAAGTAAACTACCTTTCCTCTTAAGTATATACCAAGGTGTTTCCTCCCACAATTATCACATGTGGGAAAATCCCTTTTCCCTTCTTCCATTTATCCATATTTTTCTCTATCGTCCAATTATTCTCTCGCTTCCCTTTGAATCCATAAGACTTGGATAATTATTTTTTTGTCTTATTAGAACATGATATTATGTCCTCATATTATGAGAATGTTGGGAGACTATTTCACTTCAAAAAATTGGCTTAAAACTATTAAATAAATAACCATCCTTACCCTTTGGATTACGTGCATTGATGTGGTTCTCATTTCTTCTGCTAGGCTCTATTTCTAAATAATGGAATACACTAGATTAGATCATAAAATTATGAAACATAATGTATAATCTAAAAACTACTTAACATAAATTGAAAATTTAGGTATAACTAATCTCTAAATCATAATTTTTGTTTCTTTAAGAGAATTTCCAAATTCTGTCATAGGGGTTCATTATCTAATCAATGTTTTCATAAATCTAGTTCCCAAATTTTCTACTAAACCTCCCTTTGATACTAACTCTAATGCCCCAACCCTAGTATCCTAGAGTCGGTGGTTGATTTATTAATTTAGAATAATATACAGGGAATCAAATCCTAAAGTAATGGGCGGTTTATTAGTTTTTGAAAACCAGATACATACTTGAACCTTACATTGTCATTAAAAATATAAAATACAACATAGTGAATCATTTTAGAACACCATTACTCTTCAATATTTACCCTGTATCTCAATCATAATAAAATTCTTGGAATCTTGTAAAAAATAAATCCTAATAAAGGGGTGAGATAATATTCTCATTAACAGTATGTATACAATTTTACCTATCACAAATAATCATAAACAATTATAGAAAGTTAAATAATTGAAATCACATGCCATTTAGTCAATAACTTGAGCATGAAAAGAAATAATATGGCATGGATAAATTATAATAAAATAATGACATATAAGATAATCACATGAGCTTGGATCATATCCATGGATATTCTAACAAATTGAAATAATCACATGGACATCAATAAATAGTTTCAAAATGATATAATGCATAATTCTGGAAATCTAAAACTTACCATTAAGTCCTTGACCAAGAAAAATGAAAATACCATCAAAGCCTTATGCCATGAAATCTAAAAATAAATGGGTAAGGCCTTGAAAAAAACCCAATATGGTTTGTATCATGAGGCCTATCGATGAATCTAGGGGCTATATAAGACCCCTAATATCATTTACTAAGTCTAACTCATTCCTCACAAGAATAAATAATACAACTAAATCAAGACACCTTAACAAATCAATAACCATCCATATCGGAAGAACTAGTCATACGGAATATCAATACTTCCCCAGTAAAACTAATTATAAACTATACATAGAAAAATGATTAATGGTATCATTAGAGTACATCCTTAACATAATATTCAACAAATAATTTTTACATGGATGAAAATTCTTTAAAGAGATCATTAGAATATTTCTTGAGAAAATATCATTTTTTTACTTTTAAAATAATTTTTAAAATCTAAAAACTACACACATTATAAAGAAATAATTTTCTTTGAAAATAAACTTTTAAAATTTTAAAGGAATATTCAAATATTTAAGGTTACATGATGGTGGGAAATTCCATTCATGCCATATAAGTTAAAAAAAACATTCCTTTCGTATTTTTTTTCCAAAAAAGTCATAAAGTACCTTACTTAGAAAACAACAAAAAGCTTCCTTTAATTTTTTTTAAAAAGTAAAATAAGGGTAAAAATGATTTTAAATAATTTTATGAGAATATTAAAAACATTTTTGAATTTTTTTAGAACACATGGACATGGAAGAAAAATATTCCCCAACATATACTTAAACATAAACAATCCTGAATGAGTTTGTGAAATAAACCCTTATCACTTTGTAATCAGTCGAATCATATGCCCCATGAAATAATAACATTTAAAAAAACTTAAAATACCCTGATAATAAATAAATTCATGATATAAAATGTCAAAGGGGCATTATATACACCTTATAAAGATTATAAGGGCATAACATCAAAATATGCCTCAATGAAAGAAAATTGAGACGAAGTCCCTTAAAAAGATCATATCATTGAAGTGAGGGTTAATAAAATTAATTAATTATGTGTATTCACTATAAATCCAATAAAAGGGTGTAAATACAATCATAATATAATAAAAATTCATTCCACACACAATCTTATCATGACATAATCAATGAAGTAGAATTTTAATCCAATGAATGTAAATTGAGTTAAGAAATCCCTTACCTCATGCTTCCCTTTAATTTTGTGTACTTAAACCTCTTATATAATGGTTTAAATAATGTTTTTAATTTATTAAAAAACTATATTAATATTTATAATACCTTATACGATCCTTTTATAACATCTTATCACCATTTCATTAATAATATTTCATTATTTTCAATGTTTTGGGTGCGTTCATTTCATGGTTTTATGGTCAGTTCATTTGTGTATAATTATGGATTTTCTTGTCAAATGGAAATAAAACTCCAAAATTGAAATGATATGGTATTAATTAACTTATAGAAATTTAAATTTTCTTATATATCATTTTTATTTCCAACATGAGTATGATTCATTTGATAAAAGGTTAATGATATATGTTTAGTTTATTTTGGCGGTTTTTCCGACCATCACGAACTAGTTTCATTTTATTTAATATTATCTATATATATTATTTTTAGAAAATAAAAGTTGTTATAATATGACTATTAAAGTATTAATTAACCATAATAATACATTTATGACCAGTATTGAAGGCGTTAATGGAAAAAAAATCATTATCCATAAAGATGGTTAATCGCCATAATTTGGACAATGGTTTCATTTCTTTGAATTAGAGGAGATAAGAAAATGGATGAATATAAGATATTACATTAGAAATATAAAATTATAGTATATAAATTATATAGTATTTATTATGATTTTATGCTTTAATTAGGCGAGGATAAAGTAGAATAAGAAAAGAAATTAAGAATGGTGGTTGAGAAAGTTACCTCTTGAATATCACCTCCTTGAAGGACCCCTTAAGGAACATGGAATTGGTCTTTGGGTAATACCAGAAACACTTGGATGTGGGGAGAGTGGGGAGGAGTGGATTTGGTAGATATTTGAAGATATTAAAGGATTTTGGGGAGAAATGGGGTGGTATTTATACTTGAGGAGGGGCAATTTTAAGTGATTAAATAATGATTATTTTATATTTAAAGCCAACCACATTTGGGTGGAATTAATTACAAAGAATTTGATTGATAATTAATGTTTTAAAGGCTTGTTAAGTCCTCTATACACATAAAATACCCATTTGATTTTCTAGTTTTTAGGCATTTTAAGCTTTTATCTTTTAACTTTAACCTGCTATATCATTTTACCTATAATGCGATAGATCTTTTTTTTACCACGCAAAATTTTTTTATGACTAAAAATGAAAATGAAATTATAACATAATTTTGAACTTATTATTAAGCACCCATTAAATCTACATGAAAAATGGGGGTTCAAAACCCATTGGGCGCAGGTTACTGTAGCATACTGTAGCAGCGACGCACTATAACAACGACGGGCACTGTAGCGACAACAGAGTACTATAGCAGCAGTGAGTACTGTGCAGGACTGTAGCAGTGCGGGTACTGTAGAAGTACTATTCACATAATGGGATTTGGGCCAAAAAAATGGGCCTACAGGCCATGTAATGGGCTAAATGCCCACTGGGCCTTCGGGCTATGTAATTGGTCTCCCTCTACCCAGTTAAAAGAGGTCTTTGCTTTGCTTTAATAATAATTGAGGCTTCGAACCCAACCTTTAAAAAAAATGGAATCCTTTTAATTTGATTAAATTTATAAATTTTATAAATATTAATTCTAAATATGTTATGCATATAACTCATAAAAACACTTTTTAGGGTTAAAATCGTGGTTTTCAAAATTGCTAAGAATGTGTTTATAAATGTAGCACCTTATGAAAGATATCATTAATTAAATAAATTTTTATCAAGAATAAGGATTAAAAAATTTAAAATCATGATCATATAATAATTATTTCATAATATTTATGGTATTTTGTAAAAAAGGTATTTTCAATTTTTAAACCAAAAATCATTTTTTTAATAAAATTCCCAAAAAATTAATCTAAGCTAATTTTGATGTTCCAAGTCCGAAAATTAAGTATATTTTATCAAATAAATTTTATAAAAGTTTTAAAAATTAATTATATTTACTTTCTCATATAAAATAATAAAAATATCTTTTTGAAGAAAATATTTATTTGAAGAATAAAATGACTTTACTAAAAATTATGTGTTCATTTCCTAATCATAATTAAATTTGTATTGAATATGAACTTCATATTTATTTCATAATATAGTTAATCCTATTCACACATTCTAATTTAACATCTAGTTTATAACGATCATGTTAAAATAATGATATTTTGGAGTTTTTTTAAGCTTAGTGTTCTTTGTAACGTAAGTTATCGAACATAATATTCTTTTAAAATCTTGGGGTGTTACATACTTGGAGTGAAGAAGTAGGTCCAAATTAGATTCCAACTCACTACCATCTTCCTGTGTAGGCTCCAAATCCATTCCCTTAAATGTATTCACTATAGTAGATTGATATTCATCAAAAAAAATTCTATAATATAGCGAATTATTTGATGATGTCTAAACTAAGACCCCATCTACTTTATTTTATGTAGTTCTAGTACTGGCTATAGTAACTGACAACAAGATTCCATCAGCTCCTTCTCCCAGGAGGTTGGTCTCTTAAGATATTTTACACCCAAGTTTTTTTTCAATATATCTGTCCTTTAGAGTATAGAGATAATACACCTTCATGAATTTCTTGTAGATAGACTACTCCCTCTTTGGGAAATATTGTCCCTTTTCTTAGAGATTTATCATGTGGATTTGAATCTAAAACTTTAGTGCCTGATATGGGGGCCATTGGTTTAGGTAGGTTGGAGTAGTCATTCCTACGTCTAGTTTTATTTCTTTTATTGACTAGGAAACTCCCCGATTCAAATCCTCCCTTATTCACATTCTTTACATCTGAGAAGAAAATCATAGAGGCATGAATTTTCAATTCACAGTTAGAGAAGGATTGATACTACACCATAGAATAAAGTGACGCTTTTAATAGATCATTATCTCTCAGTAACATGTATTCCCATGCTTATATAACACCAAAGTGACCTTTCTCAAATGATATCATCAATATTTTACTTTATATTGGTTGATAATATTTACAACATAAATCCATACAATAAAATTGCATCAATGTAATTTCTCTCAAAATTTTCACATCACAAAATCTAATTTTCCCTAATAACTCATGTTTTTTTCACCCCCTCTTTCTCTATAACTTTCTTCTACCTTTTCATAATATTTTATTACGGGATATCATTATAGAGACCACACCTTACATACACGATCATTACATAATTTATAAGATAAAAATACATAATAATATAACTCTCAAAATCTATAAATTTACTGTCTTGGGAAAAGTAGGTTCATACAACATGAATACATATAAAACTTTAAAATTTATTTAAATCCTTCTTCATAGACCTCCTAAAGTCTTTCACAATATCCTTAGTACCTATAACCACTTGAGGATATACATTAAATAAAGGGCGAGAAAAAATCTTTGTAAGGGGAGGAAAAATAAGAAGGAACATGAGACACGAATCAATATAAGTACATGAGTGAGCATAATCATCATCATCATCATCATAACATAAACAAAGGATCATCATCATAAGTATAAGGAAATCATTTTAATGAGACATGGCATACAATACATGCATAATAATGAAACATCATAACTTCATAGACAACCCTAATTGCATTATATGCACACATAGAATGTGAACACAACTTACATAATGTTCACACATAACATATGTGTCCTAAGATAACTATATAAAGTGATCACATAAACATCATGTTCATTCATAACAATATCCTGAGACATATTATTTTACCTAATGCATTGGAGAGTTATATAATTCCAGACCCACTCATCATATTATAATATGATCATAATCATGCATTCCACATAGAAATAAAACATATATCAATTATAGATATGAATAAACCAATGAGAAAATAATGAGTTTCATAATGGTATCATAAGTCATATAATAATGTATAATCATGGAGGTTCCCAAAATAAAAATGGAAAAAATCATTTTGGATATTAAATGGTGGCATGAAAGATCATCGTCCATGGAGTGAAAAAGAAACGATGAAAGGTTATTCAATGAGATGTTTGAAAAATAAAGTCTTTATCTATAATCATTTTAGGTAGCTAAGAATTCATTCCAATTAAGTACATATAATAATATCCATAAAATCAAAAAATTGAAAGAAAATAATTAGGTCTAAAAGGGGTTTCAGTTAGAGATACCTTAGGGGGGTGAATCAGGGTATTACAACTTAATATAATTTATCACTCTTATTTAAAATCTCACTTCCCTAATCCTAATATTTATCTCATAATGATTATGACAAAAAAAAAATTATCTTATATTTTTGTTGGTCCCGTTATTACTTCTCTTTGATCACCCCCTATGCTAATTTATCTTGTGATTTATTTTAACCCATTTATCATTTTGAGTCTTGAAAAAATATAATCAAACATGAATAAGGACACATATATTTTTACTTGGTTCACCCACACTAGGTTACTCCAAGGAGCATACAATCAAAATTGTGTCGATGCACCAAAAACCACTAACCTCATTAATTACTAGTAGGGTTTAGGCTAGGCCACTCCTGCCTGGGGTCACTCCCCTTACAAGATTAGGGAAAACTCATTGTTTCCCTAGGACCAATTGCCTCACTTATCCCTTATATGCTAACTATTTTAAAGGGAAAACTAGTTGGGACATAGACTAAAAACCAATATCACTATTATGTTGATTACACAGAGTATGTATGAGTGCCTAAGGAATTGTTAAACTTATCCTTCAAATATAATAAATAAAATTACCATCGAATAACATTAATGTTTCATAATACATCATGGAAACTCCCCTCCTTCTATCTTTCTTTTAGATCAAGTATATAATTTTTGAAACTTTCTAGTGGTGTAACTGGAACACCTTTCTTCATTTACTACATGAAAACAACCACTTATTCCAAATGGATTAAATATTGCAATGATCCTTATACTTACTGCACATAAATAATTACGTCACATCCCTTCTTATTTCTAGTATTATTCTAGAATTCCCTTTGGTTATAGACACGTTTCTAAAAATAATAGCATCATCAATCTCCTCTATTCTCCTTAAACTTGCATATTTTTAAAATAGATACAGTGTTGATTCTCTTCTTCTTTATTTATTTATTTTATTTATTTTTTACATCAAACTAAATGTGGAAGCAGAACTCCCCAGAGACTCTCAATTATTATGAAACTAATATATTAATTCCACGCCCACTTCTCTTATTATTTTAAAATTATGAAAGGTGATATATATATAATCATGCTCAACTTACATGCAATGCCATCAATGGTGTGGATCACACTATATTCCTATGTATTCTATTATATTCCCCAAGTTTCTTATGATATTTTATGTGGTAAAATGACCATTTTTAATTAGAGTAAACCTTTCAAATATAACTCCATGATTTCCCCATTAAAATTCAAAATATTTTCCATGATATTATTTAATCTTTGGTTCTTTATGTCTTTAAAATAGTGTGTTTACATAACTATTTTTTGACTTAATATCAATCATAAATTATGATTGATATTATCTAATGTAATCCACATAGATTGATGTAATTCATGTGTGTGCATGCTGTCATGGTAATGAAATATTCCAGATAACAACACACGTGATCCTTATAAATCCCCCTTGATACACCTTCACACCATTGAGATTAGTAAAGGTATGACTATTACATTATATATTTTCATCCTTCATCCTTACAAAAATTCATCCTTAAAAAAATTCATCCTTAAGAAGTCTGGAAATCCTTAGGTTATCTTTCATTTATACTTATGAGGAATAAATATGATCCTTATATAATCTTGGAATTATCCTTATAAAACTAATCAATCATCCTTATGAACTTTAGTTTTCCATTTCACTCGATGCTTCAACTTTAGCAACTACTTCCACAAATTCATGAGTTGCTATGGTTCCCCCCATTTCTCACGGTGCAAAAAATACCAAACTTCCAATAAAACTAACATTAACTTTTTGGTCCAACACCAGTTTTTGCAATTTTTATTCTTCAAATTCCACACTTCAATAAAATATTTACACCCTATGAACTTTGTCTATGGTGTGGTGAGAATTTTGGTGTTTCTATCCAATCTTCTAGGACCATGGAAATTGTGGTGCGAAGTATCTAGACACGATGTAAGATCCTCCCATGAAAAACCTAGGTGCACGTGGGGAAGATGATAATGAAAATGGCGTTTTTCCATTTAAAATATCACACATTTATTTAAATTATGAATAATTATATGCTTTCCCGAATTCTAGATCAAATTATTGCTTGATATTCTACTTCCTTATCATACCAAGACTAGGGAAACACACTCATTTTCTTTCCATGATGCCTCTCCACACTAAATCTCCCTTTACATTTTTTATTTACACTAGATATACCTATCATAGACTAGTTATTCCCCATACTAGGTCTATGAATCTCTTCCTCCTCAACCGCCTTTGTTAGGGCTACTGTTGAGCTCAGTCGGCTGCCTCTATAGATACTGACTACTCGGGTGGCCCAAGCTTCAGGGAAGTCCCTAATTTTTTAATATATTTATTTCCTTTTCCATTTACCTTATATAATATTAAATAATTCTAATTAACACTAGATTTTTCTAAATATATTCCAACATCAATTCAAAAACTCTTTTAGGATTTTTAATCGTCTCATACATTTTTTTCATAACTCCTGATATGCTATGCTTTATTCTTTCAACAATAACTTCAACAACCATTACCATTTATCACACACATCCATATAGTTTATAAATATAAATTTTAATGATTAAACATATGTTATCAACAAATCCAAAAAACAAACTTTGGTTTCCAATAATCCCCCCTTTAGTTTTTTTTTGAAAATATTACCTTAAATCTAACTTCACTAATCCAGAATGATATCAAAAAAACCACTATAAACAAGATGGAATTAGTGGTGGTTTTTTCTTGAACTGGAGGTGGTTTAAACCATACCCTAATAATATAGTGGAATTTATATAAAAAACCACATATTTCATGGTTTCTAGTCATTTAGTGATAGTTCCTTTAATTTCATACTAGTTTTGGCATGTGTCATTTTTGGAGCATTTAGTGGCCATTTCAGTTTTATTTAGCGGCAGTTATCTTAAAAAAAATTACCCAAAAAAAATTATTACATGAAACTGACCACAATTAATATATTTAGTGATGGTTATGTTTGGAATTGGCTAAGGGTAACCATCACTAATTATAATTTTAATTAATTTACTTAGCGGAGGTTACAAAAAACCGCCGCTAAATATTACAATTAAAATTTATTTATTTATTGTAAAATATTTAATAAAAACTGTAAATATAAAAAAGATAACATGTAATAAACTAAAGCATAAATGTACGACAAACCCATCATACATACATCATACATCCATAGTCATATATACAAACATCCACAGTCAGTATAACCTCATTCAACATATACCTTAGTCAACCTATAACTCAGTCATCAATATATACATATAAAATATGTCCAACAACAACCCATGGCCAATATACATACACTACACAAACTCCACTGCATCCGTATGCCTCCACGTCATCTTATAAACTGAAACCAACCACATCTTCTCATCAACTGCAACAAAAAAATAGAAATTAAAACTAAACATAACAAGTCAGAATTACAATAGAATCATTGATAAAATTTAAATATACCATGGAAACTAAGAACCATCATGAATTAATTATGAATAATTCCATTGATGAGAATGGTTAACCTCCTACCTACTACTAACATCTATCACTTATAATAAAAACCAGAACATTTAAGAAAATAAATGAGAAAGAGAAAAAACACAAAATGTATTCAGAATGTTGCACATAAAATTTGTTATTTTGTTAATAAAATAGAATATATTTTAACATAAAAAAATAATATATCACTAAAAACACTTTGAAAACATAAAATTAACTATTTAATATATGATTTAACACTTGAAACTGAAAATAGATAAGTAAATATTCTAATTAATTTTTAAATCGACGTACAATGTACTTAAAATTTACTGAATAAATTTTTTTAAAGACTCTGATATCACAACATGAACTATATTTCAAAAATAACACAATAGTGGATATACCATGATTTAATGTTAATTAAATGTCATTTTATACTGTTTTGACCATTCCTAAGAAAACCATAACTTAGAAGGAAATTTTATTTATTCATACATTTCAAAAATCAATCTAAGGTCACTATCCTCTAATTTTAGGGCAATCAGACATCATTTTATTGATTTTGAACCCTAGATACATGTTTTTAAAGGCTTTGGCACCTTTAAAAAGTTTTTACTGAGTAATTATGACCACAAAACACATTATATTGATGTATAGTATACATGTACACATCAAAAATAAATCAACAATGGTTTTAACATGATTTCATGTCAATATGAGTCCATTTTCTATGATTTTGACCATTCCATACACGTTTTAGTGTTTTAAAACACTAAAAACGCGTTTATAGCCATATTGGGAAAACTGTAACTTAGAATGATGTGCTGTTAGTTCTTTCATTTCAAAAATAAATCTATATTCATTATTATATGATTTAAGGAAAATCTAGTATCATTTTCCTAGTTTTTCCCCAACACATGTTTTTAAAGGCTTTGGTAACTTTAAAAAGTGTTTACCGAGTCATTCCGACCTCACCACACGTCAGATTGACATGATATATGGTATAGGTCAAAAATAACTCAAAAGTGTTTTTACCATGATTTAATGTCAATATGAGTTCATTTTTTATGGTTTTGATTGTTCCATGCATGTTTTAGTTTTTTAAAACACTTAAAACACATTTAAGGCTATCCTGGGAAAACCGTAACTCGGTATGACATTCCATCAATTCATAAATTTCAAAAATAAATCTAAGGAAACTGCCCTTTGATTTCAGGGCAATCCAACACCATTTTCTGGTTTTGACCCCCCGAAACATGTTTTTAAAGGTTTTGGTAGCTTTTAAAAGTGTTTAATGAGTCATTCCGACCACACCACACGCCAGATTGATGTGTTGTCTATATGTAAACGTAAAAAATAACTCAATGGTAATTATTCCATTATTTTTCATCAATCTGTGATTTTTTATATTCTTTTTACCATTACACACACATTTTAGTGTTTTAAAACACTAAAAACATGTTTATGGCCATCCTGGAAAAACCGTAACTCAGAATGATGTGATGTCAATTCCTACATTTCAAAAATCAATATAAAGTATTTTTTACTCTGATTTCAAGGAAATATGATGTTGTTTTCCTAGTTTTAACCCTCCAAAACATGTTTTTAAAGGCTTTATTACATTTAAAAAGTGTTTACTGAGTCATTTCAACCGCACTGCATGTCATATTGGAGTGTTGTCTATGATTACCCATAAAAAATAATGCAACAATGGTTTTCCTATGATTTCACATCAATATGAGGTTGTTTTTTATGGTTTTGATCATTACATGTATGTTTTAGTGTTTTAAAACACTAAAAACATGTTTACCAACATCTCAGGAAAACCGTAGCTCTTAATGATGTGTATTTAGTTCCTAAATTTCAAAAATAAATCTATGGTCTTTTTACTCTAATTTCAGGGAAATCCAATGTCTTTTTCATATTTTTGACCCCCGACACATGTTTTTAAAGGCTTTGGTACCTTTAAAAAGTATTTACCGAGTCATTCTGACCACACCACACATCAAATTGATGTGTAGTTTATGAGTACACATAAAAAACAACTCAATGGTGGGTTCTCCATGATTTCACATCAATATGAGGTTGTTTTATATGGTTTTGATTGTTCCACTCACGTTTTAGTGTTTTCAAACACTAAAAATACGTTTATGGTCATCCTAGGAAAACTGTAACTCCGAATGATGTGTATTCAGTTCATTCATTTCATAAATCAATCTAAAATATTTATTCTCTGATTTTAGGGAAATCTAACATCGTTTTTTGGTTTTGACCTCATAAAACATGTTTTTTAAAGTCTTTGGTACCTTTAAAAAGTGTTTATCGAGTCATTCAGACCACACCACATGTTGAATTGATATGTAGTCAACACATACATGTCAAAAATAACTTAATAGTGGGTTTTCCATTATTTTACATCAATATGAGGTCATTGTCTATGATTTTGACCATCCCATGCATGTTTTAGCGTTTTAAACAGTAAAAACATGTTTACATCCATTTCGGGAAAATTTTAACTCAGAATGAAATTTTGTAGGAAATTATATTTCAAAAAAAAATCTCTATTCATTATCCTTTGATTTTAAAGAAATCTGAAATCATTTTCTTGATTCCCCCCCGATACATATTTTTAAAGGCTTTGGTACCTTTTAAAAGTATTTACTGAGTCATTCTGACCACACTGCACATCGGATTGATATATTGTCTATTAATACACATCAAAATTAACAAAAAAGTGATTTCTCAATGATTTCATGACAATATGAGGTCGTTTACTATGGTTTTGACTGTTACACACATGTTTTAGTGTTTTAAAACACTAAAAACTAATTTACGGAAATCCCAAGAAAACTATAACTCAGAATGACATGCCATGAGTTCCTACATTTCACAAATAAATCTATAGTCCTTTTCTTATAATTTTAGGGTAATATGATGTCATTTTCTTAATTTTGATCCCCATAAACATGTTTTTAAAGGCTTTTGTACCTTTAAAAAGTGTTTACTGAGTCATTCTAACCGCAATACATGTCATATTGACATGTTTTCTATTTATACACTTAAAAAATAACTCAAAGGTAGTTTTTCCATGATTTAACATCAATATGAGGATGTTTTCTATAGTTTTGACCATTACACGCATGCTTTAGTGTTTTAAAACACTAAAAATGTGTTTATGGACATCTTAGGAAAACCTTAACTCATAATGATGTGACATTGGTTCCTACATTTCAAAAATCAATATAAGGTCATTTTAATCCAATTTCATGTATATCCTATGTCATTTGACTAGTTTTGACCCACAAAACATGTTTTTAAAGGTTTTGGTACCTTTAAAAAGTGTTTACTGAGTCATTCTAATCACACCACTTGTCATATTGACGTGTCGTCTATAAATACACATAAAAAATAACTCAAAAATGGTTTTAAAATGATTTTACATCAATCTAAGATCATTTTCTATGGGTTTGACTGTTAAAGGAACATTTTAGTGTTTTAAAACACTAAAAACACGTTTACGACCATCCGAGGAAAACCGTAACTCGGAATAATGTGATGTCAGTTCTTACATTTTAAATCTATGATTATTTTCCTATGATTTTAGGGAAATATGACATTATTTTCCTGGTTTTGACCCCCTAAAACACATTTTTAATGTCTTTGGTATCTTTACAAACTATTTACTAAGTCAAAATTGAGAAAATGAGCCCGGATTGTTTTAAAACTTAAAGATAATGATATGTAATTCATTTTTTATGTTTAGGAATAAAAAAACATCAATATAGAACAATATGTGGTTAGTATGACTTAAAGTGCATGTTTTCTATATAAAAGTGTCATTTTAGTTTTATTTATGGAATTTTTATGCGTTCTTTACAAATGTGTGAATGATTTATGGAATTTAGAATCTACCTCGGTAGGATGAGCTATAAGTCTAGAAATTTACTCAGGGATAATTCCGACCATATGATAAAATATAAAAACAAAAGAATTTTCCATTATCAACCACCACTGATTCTATGTTTTCCTATAAGAGTCATGTTCTTGCACTTTTTCTTTCAATCTTGATATTTCTATTTGTGATTCCTAATCAAAGACACTAATCGAACCCCCAAAGGGTGTAGTTGTAATGGATGATGATGCCCTACCAAAGAAAACTAATGGAGTAGGCCCATAACCCATCCCCTATACACATCCAGGATTCTCCTTCCCTAAAATGATTGCAATTGCATCATTTTAGGAAACTGGTGACGATTGAGAAGGGTTCACATCTGAAACTTCTTGAATTTTAGAACGTTAATACAAAAATATTAACAATTATTTTTAAATTATATAAACTTCATAATATTATCTAATTAATAAAATTTTCATTATTATTTATTATTATTTCATATTACTATAAAAACATAATAATAAAAATAAATTATAACAAAAGTTTTAAACCCAATTAATTGGGTATGACTAGATATATCAAATGATTCCAATTTGGAATTTTTTGATCCATGTATCTATCCCCATTTAATTGGGTTTAAGGCTTGTTTGTTTTTATAATGTATTTTTTACTATTATATTTTTATAACAATGAAATAACATGAAATGGTAATGAAAAGTACTTACTCTAACATCTTTGGTAGGGTCATTTAATAAACTGCCATTGGATTTCTTATGAACTTTAAACCACATCCCTATTCATCCAACAAAGCGAACTAATTCATTAGAATATATAAAAATATAAACGAGTTAGAAAAAACCAATACTTATAATAAAATGATATAAATAATAATGAATAAAATAAAAACTATTTTTTTTCTCGAACAACATTAAGACCCAACGATGCGAGGAATGACTTGTTTCTCATGATTCATGGTATTTTTTGATAATTTCTATAAAAAATAGAAACATTAATAAAAATTATAATTTTACTATGTTTCTGTTATTAAGATACTATAAAATATGAAATTACCTCATGAGATACATCTTTATTAATATCGAAAAACAACTTCTATTGCTCACATGAAATGCTTTCAGGAACTTTCTTATATATCTATCATTAGCTCAGAGATGTATCATTAAACTCATGTCATAATATCTATTTAATATCTCTCCATTTCTTACCCAAAATTTTTAAAGTCCATGGGAATGAAATGGATTCAAGGACATCAAAATGAAAAAACATATACAAATAAAAAACATAACAATTTATAAGTACATTAGAATATTTTACTCATGTATTTTAAATTAGTT
Source organism: Viscum album (assembly GCA_963277665.1). Lineage (NCBI taxonomy): Eukaryota > Viridiplantae > Streptophyta > Magnoliopsida > Santalales > Viscaceae > Viscum > Viscum album. The sequence continues at coordinate 1,931,728,679 of OY728155.1, forward strand.
ATCAAGGAATATTAAATTAATATTACCTTTACTTGAGTATCAAAGACCTCATTTTTCCAAGATATTGGAATATGCATCCAATATTTATAATTAATAGGAAAGGTCACCATCTTATAAGAAATCTTCCTAAGAATCTACCCGTATATTTTGACAGCATCATCAGTAGGCACTCCAAACTCATCAAATGGAATGATAATCATGAAATCCTTCAGGTCCTAGATGTTTTCCATGTTTATATTTTTATCCATTCTATGGTTGTCTTTATTTATTTAAAAAATGAATTAAAAAATTAATAAAATATATAGTTTTTCATATATAATAAAATATATAATAATAACGGTAACTCTCTAATATCCCCTAGATAGATGGGTGACCAACTTCTCCATCACTAGAGGTGAATCAAACGGTGGGATACCAACATAATGTTGTAAATGGATGGATATATAGTAGTCTTTGGTACAATAGAATCACTTGGATATAATGAAGATGATGATAGTGGTTGAATGCTCTGATATGATGATCATCTAGGATCCTGATTTTTTTTGTTCTTGGTATTCCTGTAATTCAAATGGTTCAGATATATTAAATTTATAAAAAAATGAAAAACTAATTTTTTTTATAAAAAAATAGAACAATTTATATATGTGTGAAATACTTATTAATGATAAATTGTAATATATTTTCATTAACAATTTATACATTCAATTATCTTCATCTTTATTGTCTTCATTATTATAAACCTCCATTGTGATGAGTGCTTCATTTTCACCCTCTCTTGCAAGCTCTATTATTTTGATATTATCAAGAAAAAACTGTTCAATGATTTTTGGTTGACGAGGTTGAATGTCACAAAGCACCAATTGATATTCATAACCTATATCATATATGTCTATATGCTTTAAGTGTACAAAACACTCCAAAATTCATGTATTTCATCATCCACATAATAAACCATATTTTATTGTGAAGCCAATATAAATGGATCATGCTCTGCATTCTCATCAGTATAGATAAAGCGAGAAAAGTTTACTGAAGTAAAATGTAACGAATATTTCATTATACCCTATCAATGTTGAACCAATTTCATTTGAATAAGACAAATAAAAACTAAACATAATAGTTTAATTAAATTATATCATTCATCCTTCCATAGCATCTCACATATAAAAGTGTAAATACACCACTATTTTGAGTTTTCAAGTATTTTTCATGATAAATTGTACAAAACTGAAATCCATGAATATTATAGGCATCAAATCTCTAAGCCCTCCTTAGAGGACCTTGAGCCAAAAAATTCAAATCATTTTGTATTTCAGATTGATTTTAAAAATTCATTATCTATAAAAATATATATAAAGTTTTACTTTTAATGTATAAAAAATAACTACACATCAATATGAATATGAGTATATACTTAACTAATGGACGGACCATTTGGAAATCTCCTTATTAACAACTTTTGTTAATTCTAGATCATTTCAAGATTAAACCCTTTGTCACCTATTTGTTTGAAATATCAATTATTCAATAAATAGATCTATAATAAGACTATTTAGTATCACATATATATGTGCTTGTAGAAACTCCAATTCAGTCAGTGTAAATTTTGAATCATTTTCAATTGTCCATTTAATAGTTGGAAATATTGATGAATGGGTTTTATAATAAGAATTAGTAGAGATGTTATTAGTACATCTATAATTATTTAATCTAGTCTCAATCCAATCCAAATACCTAGAATAGAAGGTTAATCACTCTTTGGTTATGTAACCTTAATAATAGAGCCTTCTAGTTGAGCTTTATTCCTCACATATGATTTTAAATAACCTAAGTAACTGATGAAAAAAGCAATAAATATATTAAAAAATTTTATGTCATGATATGATAAAATTGAATTCACTAATTAAAATAAAGAAATATCAACATACCTATCAATTGGATATGTCAATAGATAGTGCATCAGTCCACCAGGTTTAGATTCTTCAACCAAATGAACAGTTAAATGAATCATGGCTATGAAGAATTAAGGGAGAAATAACATCTCCAAATGACAAAGTGTCAAAACAATTATTTCTTGAAGTTCTTCAAGATCAGTTGGATTTAAAGTTTTTCCACAAAGATCTTTGAAAAAGGTACAAAACTTAACTAGAATCATAGTTACTTTTTTAGGTAATGTATTATGAAATGTAAATGAAAAAAACTACTCTATCAGAATATACGAGTCATGAATTTTCAATCTATGTACCTTTCCATGTTTTAAGTCAACACACATTGATATGTTACTTTAATATCCATCTGGCACTTTTACATTTTTTAAAGTTCAAAAAAATACACCTTTTTCACGATTTTTCATTGAAAAAATAGATAAAGGATACTTGAAATTCTCATTTTCCCACAAACCATGATTTATATTCATTGATTCCAAATACTTATGATCGTTAAGGTGATCCTTCGATTTACCCTACTCATTAAGCAGTGTGAAAATTAAATTTTCACATACATTTTTCTCAATATACATCACATCAAGATTATAACATATCAAATTAAACTCCCAATAAAAAAGTTTGAAAAATATACTTGTTTTATTACATTGTTGTGTTCTAGCTGCTTCAGATACTATAACTCATACCCTTTCCCCTTATTTAAAATAATTACATTTTACAAATTCTATAGTGATATTCATTAATTTTCCCAATATTTTTAAACAAGATAACAACTTTGGTGGATTTATCAATTAAATTAATCTATTGAATCATGTCTTGTTAAACCAGAATTTATGAGAATCATCAAGAAATCGACAATGACACATAAAACACCATTTTTTTCTATGAGGTAATCATTGAAGTTCAAAATAAAAATTACAAACCAGAAAAGATAAACCAGTATGATTGTTCTAATTGGATAAATTTATCAGTCCAAGAAATTCACTAATTGTACAAATTAAAGTAGCATGAATTTTGAATAGTTTTCTCATTGAATCATCACAAGTTTCCACTCCATCATCCCATAATTTTTGCAATTATTTGATTAGAGGTTGAAGGTATACACCAATGTTATTTCTTGGAATTTTATTTCTATGAATAATAATCAAAATAAAGAAATAAGTCTTTCTCATATAAATCCATGGAGGTATATTATAAGGGATCAAAACAACTAGACAAATGCTATAATTATTAATTTAAGTACCAAAAGGGTTAAAATAATAAAAATCCAATCCCAATCATACATTCATAGGATCCAAAGAAAATTATGGATATAATGAATCAAACATATTCCATGATGTTGAATATTTTGAATGTCTCATAAAGCCATCATTACTATACTGAGCATGCCACTTCATGTTGTATTTAGTCTTAGATGATATGAATAATCTTTGAAAGTGTAGTTTCAAAAGAAAGTAACACAATACATTTACAAAATCTTTCTTATTCTATTTCTTCATAGGGTTGCATTGATTTATACTCTCATTGTTGTTCAATGAATTCCATATTCTTGTATGAAATATTATGCATTCTTCTTTATCAGACTCTTCTCCCTAGAAAAGCATGCAATAATTAGGGCATGCATGTATCTTTTTATAATCAAGTCTACGTTTTTTGATGCCTTTATTCATCTCATAAAATGATGCTGGGATATTAGATTCACTAAATGCATGATGAAGTAACTCTAAAATCACGGTCATTTATTTGTTAGTAAGTCTATAGAGACACTTGATATGATACAAATGAAGTAGAAAATACACCTTTGAATACTTGGAACACCCTTCATAAAATTATTATCACCCATCATCAACTAATCCATAAAACTCATTTTTTTTATTTTTTAAGTTCTAAGTAAGATTAACCTACTCAAGATCAACTGAAGTTTCTGTTGATCTATTAAAATATTACAAATTGTATCCTATAAATATAAATGCGTCATTTATCAAATTTCAAACTGAATTATCCTCTAGTGGGTCACTTTGTATTTAGTTGATAGTATTGTCATTATTTTTACTTTCCATATCATTCAATTCACCATTCCAAATTCAACATACATATTGATCAAAAAACCATTTCAATATAAAATGATCACATACTTAATTTTCAACCATCTCTTGAATTTTCAATCAAGACACAAACATTTTATTCTACCATCCAATGATCAGTTTTTAGTTGCATAATATAAAAACTCTTCCAAATCCTTAGCATACCGAGGTGTGTTTCATGATAAATTAATCCAACTTTTATCCATAGGTATTGGATTGTCACTCTTCTACCTATACATTTAGATATAATTATATAAATGGAAAATCAAACAAGTACAATCAAAATTAAACATCTCCCAACTTGATTTAGTTGATCACCAACTCTATCCTATAATTATATAAATACATTATATAAAATAATGGTGAGAAAACAAGTATACAATTTTCAGATCATGCATAACATATCTTTCACCATCCAATTAATATTGAATATTTTAAAAATATATCATTTAAAAATATATAAAATTAATAATAATATATCACTTCAAATGCATATCAATACTTCTAAAATTAAAAAACAAACCAAAATTATAAATAAAAATCATGATTATAAATTATATATAGAAAATACCCAAACATATAATATTTAAAAAAATAAAAAATAAATCACAATGCATTACATAATCATGATACAAAAATTATCAGATCACACAAAACATATGTTTAATGTTAAATCCATACATCATATTCCTCTATTTTGATGCTGGGAAAACAAAAATTATAAATCATAATCATAATTATAAATTAGATACAAATAATTTAAAATTGTACCTTATGATTGGGGATCACACTCGTCGGGAAAAAAAGGAAAAATGGTCCACCATTGGGGATCACTATCAAGGATCAGGGGGTCCGGGTAATGATAGTAGCTGACATGGGGATTTAAGGTCATGGAAGTTGCCAACATGAGGGGTCAAGATCATGACGGTTTCCAAAAGGTGGGTCATGAACACAATGGTTACTGACAGGGTGGTCGGGCTCATGATGATCATCGATAAGGGGGTCCGGGTCATAGAAGTAGCCAGTGGAGGGGGGGGGGGGGGTAGGGGTTGTGGGCTGGGGTGTCAGGGTCAGGGGTCGATGAGGAGAGCGGGATGGGTTGGGGGTTATCGACAGGGGGTTGGGATCAGGGGTTTTTGACAGGGGGTGTCGTGGTCGAGGGTCGCCGAGGGGAATAGAAGGGGTCTAGGGTTGGGGTTGAGGGGAGTTTAGGGGAGAAGGAGGGGAGAGAGAGTGGTCGAGGGTCACTGGAATGGGGTCATGGTTGGGGGTCTCCAAGGAGAGGGGGAGGGGTGAGGGGTTTCTGACATGGGGGGTTGGGGTCAGGGGTCTCCGGTAGGGGGGTTGGGGTTAGGGGTTTTCGAGGGGCATGAGATGGTGGGGGAGGGTCAAGGTGAAGAGATATGGGGAGGGGGGTCGAAATCAGGGAATTTTTAAAATATTTAGTGGTAGTTTAAATAAAACTGCCACTTAATGTTAAAATAAAAAATATATATATAGTCACGGTTTCATGAAACCACCGCTATATTATAATTTTTTTTAAATATAGTTTATTTATAGGTAGTTCTAATAACTACTGTTAAGCCCTCTTTTTTTTAGTGAACTTCCATGGATTTATGGTGACTTCTTTCTCCCCCTTTGTCAATGAAATAGAAGGGTCGATTCTATACATATTTAAATTCAAAATTTTTACCCATTTATGTTTGAGTTTTATGTGGAAAAAACTATCAACCGTACTCCATATTTATCACTAGAAATCGTAGGAAAATTGTAAAGACCCCGACCCTAGTAGGCCAGAGCTGATGCCATACTTTATTACATTGGTATGATTATAAAGAAGTCGTATCTGGAATGACTGAATAGTTTAGTAGTTTTTCAAACTAGATTATACACATGAACTTTTCATTACAACTTTAAAGGAAAAACAATATAGAAACTCCATTGGTAACACCCAAAAAACTATTGTATTGACCCTGTAAGTCATTCATAATAAACATCTTCTCATCCTGGGAAAAAATAAAACATAATAAAGGGGTTATCTCAGATTCTTAGTAAGGGTACACAAATACTGTGTAATCTATCATGAACATAAATAATAAGTCATGTTGAATAACTAAAAACACATGCCATTAAAACATAATTTTGAGCATAAAATGGAAGGAATAGAAGTTGATTAAATAATTCTATAATAAAACTTAACCATAGATATTATACTAGTTTAATAATGATATATAATATCAATTAATAGTTTAATAATGAGGGAAATATATAATTATGGATATCTAAAACATACCTTCAAGGCTTCATGCCCAGATTTTAATAAACAGGTAAGGCCTCAGACAAAACCATATCTAGTTTATCTCATGAGACCTACCGATGCATCGAGGGCCTATAGAGGGAACCACCTATAACTTAATATGTCCAATTAATTTTTTACATGAATGGAGATAAAAATAGACAACACATACATATTAAATGTAAGCAACTTTCCCCAATCTGTAAACATAATCACTAACCACTCTGAGTGGTATGGTGATTGGTATCATGATAGCACATCCATAGTCAAACCTATCATAAAATGTTTAATAAAATATGGTATATGATAAAAATAAGATATAAACATCAATAAAGAATAAAATTCAATAGATGTTTTTAAAAATATGAAAATACTCTAATAAAACCATCAAGTAATTCTTGAGAGAAATACCCTTTTTTACTTTGCAAAGATGAGTTATTTTGAAAAAATAATTTGTATTTGTCATGATTGCTTGTATAGAACTAGAAATGAACAAATATAGTTTTTCATGAAAAAATTATTTATTTTAGAAAAATAATGGTGTCTTAAAATATATTATATAGCGCACTTGAAAATAGGTAAGAACTTGAGAAGTTCCCTTGAATCAGGCTTGTTTATCATGAAGAACTTAAGAAAGATCCTTTTTAAAACATGTAACTACACATAAAATAAATAAGTATTATGATTGGTAAAAATATATATAAAATTCACACATAATTTATTATAAGTAAATAATAATAATTAATAATTTAGTTGGGGTAAAGAGAGAAAAATATTAACCTGAAAGAAAATGGAGGTTCAGGTAGAAAACCCTTACCACTTTGCAAACAGACAAACCATAATGATCATAAAATAATATATCGAATACAATTAATATAAATATATTCATTATATGGAACATAAATGATCAGTATACGTACACCACACACAAGAAATATTGGCGAGTAAGGCATATCTCACGAAAATGAAAGTGAGTTGAGAAATCCCTTACCTTATGTCTGAATGTGTTATGCACTTGACCTTAACATCCAGGATAATAAAATTAATTAATTAATTAATTAATTAATAAACTTATCTAAATTTATTTTATTTATTATAATTTTATTAAGTTCATTTATGGCCTTTTTTATGAGTTATAATATATAATTTTATTGCTCAAGAGTGTTCATTTCCATTGTTTTCACGATCGCTATACTTGTATATGAGTATGGAAGTTCATGTGGAATGGGTATAATTATATAGAATTGAATTTATATGATATTTATGAACATATAGAAGTGTAAATGGTTATATATATCATTTTTTATATGGTATGAGGATGAATCATTAGATAATACATTCAATGATAATCATTTACATTATTACGACGATTATTGATCATAACGAACTCATTTTATTTTATCATTTAGTATTAAGTAAATGTGTTACTTCCAGAACATAATAAATTTTGTAATACATATATTATAGTCTATTTTAACCATAAAATTTGTTTTATTACTAGCCTTGAAGTAGAAATTGAAGAACGAAAATCTGTCGTACACAAAGGTTGTAAATCGAGACCTCATGGACGATGATTTCGTTTTTAAAATAAAAGAGAGAAAGAATGGATTTTGATGAAAGATATTTCATTAAAAATATATCATTATAGTATATAGATTATAATGGAGTTATAATGATCATTTTTATAGAGTATGTGAGGATATAATAATAAAATAAAAGAACTTGAAAAGAAATTAAAAGGAAAAGGAAGAGGATTTTACCTCTTGAATACTCCTCCTTGAGAACCTCGTCAAGGGGATTGGTTTTGGTTTTTTATGATACCAAGAGATAATAGATGTGGGGAGAATATTTGGGAGAATATTGGGTAAAAATGTGACAAGTTTCAATTCTTGGAAGGTTTGTGGAGAATGGGTGATGATGGGTGATATTTATAGTGGAGGAGAGGGGTGATTTCTCATTATTGTATTCATTATTTTATTATTTTTCTCAAGACAAGAAATATTATTGATTATTGTGACACAAAATAGTAATACGTGCATTTTATTTCTACTAAATGGTTCTTATATCATCCAAACATCATCTATGACTCAATAAATCATATATTTACCATTTATCGTAATTTATCATATTTTACCATTCACAAAAAATCAAGTATTTTAGTAAAATCCCAAAATTTCACCCTAACCATTTTTTTTATGTGTAGAATTAAAAAATTAACTCCATTTTATGAAAATAATTTTATAAATATGATAAATTATATTTTTAATTAAAATCATCATTTACTCTAAAACACCAATTTTAAAATTATAACCAATTTTATGACACATTGAAAAATTAACAAAGGTCTCATAAAATTATATTATAATCATAATACATCAAATTATTATATTATAATTATATTTTCTAAAAACCCATTTTATTTTGAATCATTATATTAATTATAAAATTTTAAATAAAAATTTATGTTTTATAAAAATACTAATACTTAATTAATAATTTCTAAAAAAGTTATTTACTATGATATATTTATATCATAATTTCATTTATAATATTCCAAAATTATATTTATACATTAATGAGTGATATTACTATTCATTTGATTGATTTACTATTCATAAGGGTCATATTACTATTTATAAGGGTAACATTACTCTTCAAAAGGGACAATTTACTATTCACCAAAAATTAATTTGATCCTATCAGACTCTAAATATATTACTGATCGAAACCATGTATGTTTAGTTTTCGAGATTCAATTCATATAAGTGAAAAAATTATGTTTAATGGCTAGGTTATAACTATCTTGTTTAAATAATTATAATAAAAAAGTGTTGTTTTGCAGAGACTTAGTGCTATGTGCATTACATTCTATATTAAATTTATTTTTAAATCCTTAGGGTGTTATATTATACCCTCCTTAAATAAATTTCATCCTCACAATTTGATATTACAATTTGAAAAACAAAGGTTTATTTTAAAAAATTTCTTTTTGGGAAACCCACATCAGAAATAGAGTTATAGAACATCCTCTTAATAAGAGGGGAAGAGGAAATGTGAAGGTAACCATAAAATTAGGCTTTCAAATAGGATAACATTAGAATAAAGTGAAAACATAACCATGAAAGAGAAATCTAACCATAAAGTTCTAATAGAGAGTGATATATAATATGATCATTATAAAGTTAAACATTATAAAACCATAAATCTATGATCAGTTAAAATACCATTGATTTCTTAGATTGGAAAGTAATTGGATGAATTTTTTTTCCAAAATAATTTTCCTAGAGTTGAGGGTTTCTTTTACTATCTGGAAAAGCACTTCAGAAAATAAGCTTACTTGATATTATAATATCATCCTTTGGATGTTCTTCAATCTATCTCCACTTAATTTATTATACCAAAATATGGATATTCAAGATGAATTTTTATACCTAAATCACTTTGATCAAATGATCCATAAGTCATTCCTTTGGCCTTTAAATGTTTACTGAAATAAAAAAGGTTGGAATAGGTTATCCAAAATCATACTTTAGTATTAATTCATTCCATAAGTAGTTAACCTTAAGAATTGTCCAAATTATGTCTGTCCAAAATTTAAAGTCCAAATATTTAGAAGAAATGTCACTTAACATCAAATTTTCCTTAAAACAACATAATGTATCTCTTATTGTCACATAACAAACACATGAATACCTTGATTGCCTTTAAACATTTATAAAACATTCATGCTTCCAATTACTCAAAGAAGTACTATAGTACAACACAATTCATGAGTCTAAAAAAATACTTTAATTATTCCACTTCAACTGTAGTAACAACATAATCTTGACCTTGATCCCTTTGCTTCTTTTGGGGTATATTCCCTATGTGCTTAGGGAATTAATTTTCACAGTGACCCATATCCTTACAGTTGAAGTATTGGATATTAATAAATTCTTTCTTTCCCTTGCAATACTGAGCATGGTTTCCTTTTTCACCATAATTTAAGCAAACTCTTTTTCCTTTTAAGCGTATACCAAGGTGTTTCCTTCCACAAGTATCGCATGTTGGAAATTATATATTTCCCTTCTTCCCTTTAACCGTATTTTTCTCCGCTATCCTATTTTTCTATTATTTACCTTCAAAACCATAAGACTTGGAGACTTATTTCTCTCTCTTGATATCACAAGATACTATATCCTTATATGATGAGAATCTTTGGTAGACTAATGACCTTAATAGAATTGGCTTATAACCATCAAAGAAATAGTCAATCTTGCACCTTGTATTACGTATGTAGTCTGTGGAATTCCTTATTAACCTTATAAATATGGATTCATACTTAGCAACATTCACATCCTCCTTCTATATTAGGCTCAAGAATTGTCTCTCCATATACACTCACTATTTGTAAGGGAAATATTTATCCAAGAAAATTTCCTTAAAATTCATCCATTCCATGTTTGAAATTTCTTCCTCCACATTTTTGTTTTGGATTAGTGACCACCATTGATCTGAATCTTCTGATATATGATAAAATTCCATGAAAACCTTCTCCCTTTCATTACTTCCTAAAGAAAGAAATATATTATCTAAGGAAATTATCCACTTCTCAACTACAAATGGGTTTGTAGTCCCATTGAATTATATAGGTTGTTGTCACATAAAATGGTCTAACATTTCTCCTCCATGTTGTGGATCAAGATGCTCCATAAGGGTAAGGTTATTGTTCATAACCTGAGTCAGCTATCCCAATATATTTATAAGTTTCTCATAACCTGTTAAAACTCCAATAATGACATCATTATATTGAATAGAAGGGAAATCCCTATATGGGATATGTGCATTGATACAGTTTCTATTCCTTATACTAGGGTCTATTTATAAATAATTGCATACACTAGATTAGGTTATGGATTGTAATGTATAATCTCAAACTATAAAAACAATTAACATAAATTTAAGTTTTATATAATCTAATAATCATAACCATGGTTTATTTGGGGACATATTTACTTTTAAATACTTCATAATTTTTTTAAATAAAATGCGACTTATCCTAAGCATACCCACTTGGAGTGTCGAACAGGTGCGCAGTAAGGCCCGTTGTTATGTACCAAGTTACCTCATGTCTGGCTCGAGAAAACTTGTCAGAGCTGTTACCCCTAGGTACATTTGTGCCAAAACCATTTCCACTTCTATTATCTAGATATGGATGTGTTTATAGGAAGTTCCATACAATATCTACCTTACCAAAATTATAGTTCGTTCTTATATTCTTATCCTCAAAATCTATATTAAGATTATGTTCCCTAATCTATGTTTTCTAAATCTAGTTTCTAAGGTTTCTATTAAAATTCTCTGATACCAACTATAATGACCCTAACCCTAGTAGCTTGGAGCTGGTTCCTTACTTTATTATATTGGTATGATTATAAGGAAGAATTATCCTGAAGGACTGAATAGTTTAGTAGTTTTGGAAACCAGATAATATAAGAAAGGGGTGAGATCATATTATTAGTAAGGGTAAGTAAATACAGTGGAATATATCATGAACACAAAAAATAAGTCATGTTGAATAACTAAAAACACATTCCATTAAAACATAATTTTGAGCATAAAATGGAATGAATAGAAGCTGATCGAATAATTCCATAATAAAATTTAACCATGGATATTATACTAGTTGAATAATCACATGGACTATCAATTACTGGTTTCATAATTAGGTAAATGCATAATGATGGATATCTAAAACATACCTTCAAGGATTCATGATAAGAATCTATTATTGTTAATGCTTCATGCCAAGAATCTAATAAATGGGTAAAGCCTCTGCCAAAAATATATTTAGCTTGTCTCATGAGACCTACCAATTAATTAATGGGATATAGAGGGACCAAAATATCACTAAATATGTCCAATTAATTCCTCACATGAATGGGGATAAACATGAACAACATATACACATGAAGTGTAAATAATTTTCCCCAATCTGTAAACATAATCACTAACCATTCTGAGTGGTATGGTGAATGGTATCATGATAGAACATCCATAGTCAAACTGATCATAAACCATTTAATAAAAAGTTTTAGATGATAAAAATAAGATATAAACCTCAATAAATAATAAAATTTAATATAGGTGTTGAAATAGATGAAAATACTCTAATAAAATTATCAAAGAATTTTTGAGAGAAATACCTTTTTTTTACATTGCAAAGAAGAGTTCTTTTGGAAAAATCATTTGTATTTTCCATGATTATTTGTATATGACTATAAATAAAAAAATATAGTTTTTCATATAAAAATTAGTGATTTTAGAAAAATAATGGGTTCTTAAAACAGATTATATAGTACACATGAAAATAGGTAAGAATTTGAGAAGTTCCCTTGAATTGGGTTTGTTTATCGTGAAGAACTTGAGAATGATCCTTTTAAGACATGTAAATCCCCATAAAATAAAGAATAATTATTAATTTTACACATATATAAAAAATTCACACATAATTTATGAGGATTATATAAGAATAATTAATAATTTCATTGGGGTAAATAGAGAAAAAAAGTAACCCGAAAGAAAATGGAGGTTCAGGTAGAAAACCTTTACCACTTCACAAACAGTCGAACCATATGCCCCATTAAATTAATGATCATAAAATAAGACATTTAATTCAATTAAGATAAATATATTCATGATATTTAACATCAATGAGTATTATACATACACCACACACAATAAATATTGTCAAGTAAGACATATCTCACGAAAATGAAAGTGAGTTGAGAAAACCCTTACCTTATGTTTGAATGTGTTCTGCACTTGAACTTAACGTCTTATATAATCAAATTAAATACATAAATTAATTAATTGATAAAATTATATACATTTATTTTATTTATTATAATTTTATCAAGTTCATTTATGGACTTTTTGATGAGTTATAAGATATAATTTTATTTCTCAGGAGTGTTCGTTTCCTTGGTTTTCATGATCAGTATACTTGTATATGAGTATAGAAGTTCATGTGGAATGTGTATAATTCCTTAAAATTTAATTTATATGATATTTATTAACATACATAATTTTAAATGGTTATATATATCATTTGTTTATATGGTATGAGGATGAATCATTAGATAATACATTTAGTGATAATTGTTTACATTATTACGATGGTTATTGATCATAACAAACTCATTTTATTTTATTGTTTAGTATTATATAAATATGTTACTTACATAACATAATAAAGGTTGTAATAAATATATTATAGTATATTTTAACCATAAAAATGGTTTCATTAGCATCATTTAAGGATAAATTTAATAACTAAAATCTGTTGTCCACGAAGTTTGTAAATTGGTACCTCACAGATGATGATTTCGTTTTTTAAAATAAAAGAGAGAGAAAAAGGAGTTTGATTAATGATATTCCATTATCATGATATAATTCTAGTATATATATTATACTAGAGATATCATTATCATTTGTACAGAGTATGTGAGGAGAGAATAATAAAATAAAATAACTTGGAAAGAAATTAAAAGGAAAAGGAAGAAGATTTTACCTCTTAAATATTCCTCCTTGAGAACCTCCTTAAGAGGATTGGTTTTGGTATTTTTATGAGAACAAGAGATCTTGGACGTGGGTGAGAGGCTTGGGGAGAATATTGGGTATAAATTTTACAAGGCTCAATGCTTGGAAGGTGTTTGGAGAATGGGTTATGAGGGGTGGTATTTATAGTGGAGGAGAGGGGTGATTTCTCATTATTTTATTCATTATTTTTTTATTTTTCTAAATACAAGAAATAATGTTGATTTTTTGTGACAAAAAACTGTAATAAGTGCATGTGAGTTAAAAACAATGGTGATTACATCATCCAAACATCACCTATGACTCAATAAATCACGTATTTATCATTTATAATAATTTATCATATTTTACTATTCACAAAAAATTCAAGTATTTTAGTAAAATACCAAAAATTCACCCTAAACATTTTTTTGATGTGTATAATTCAAAAAACAACACAATTTTATGAAAATAATTTTCTAAATATGATAAATTATATTTTTAATTAAAATCACCATTACTTGAAAATACCAACTTTAAAATTATAACTAGTTTTATGACACATTGAAAAATTAACTAACTTCTCATAAAATTATCTTATAATCAAAATTCATTAAAGAATTAAATTATGATTCTATTTTATGAAAAAAAATTTATTTTGAATCATTATATTAATTATAAATTTTTAAATAAACATTTATGTTTTATAAAAATACTAATACTTAATTAATAATTTATAAAAAATTTATTTACTATGATATAATTATATCATAATTTAATTTATAAGATGAATAAATTTTATTTATACATTCCTATGTGAGGCTACTATTAATTTGTCCAATTTAATATTCATAAGGGTCATATTACTATTCATAAGGGTAACATTACTATTCAAAAGGGTCAAGTTACTATTCACCAAAAATTAATTTGATCTTATCAGACTCTAAATATCTTATTGATCACAAATGTGTATACCTGTTTTTCAAGATTCAATTCATAGAAGCCGAAAAATTATGTTTAATGGCTATTTTATAACTATCTTGTTTAAATAATTATAATAAAAAAGTGTTGTTTCACAGAGACCCAGTGTCGCGTGCATTACATTCTATATTAAATTTATTTATAAATCCTTAAGGTGTTACAGAAATCCTTCTCAGTTCTCACTCCACATTGATTTTTGAATTTCATAGAGGGAAATATTCATCTTATTAACTCCACCTATAATAGGGTTTCCACATCAGCTTATAATTTCCCTTGACTTATGAATTTATGGAAAAAGATTCTTCAATTTGACATCCCACCTTTGTCTATAATTCCATTACACCATTTTAATTTAATACTACTTTATATTTTGTATCCAATCACTTTTTGATTTACTAAATTCTAGATTTATCACTTTAGCCACATTAAATCAAATAATTCTAGTGAGTGAGATTACCACTTATAATTTGACTCATCAAAAAATCCTCTAAGACTACTAAGTCTAGGATTAGTATAGGAAACAAGAGTTTAATTTAACACCCTCAAAGATTCCTATATCACTTACTAGGACCAATAAAACCATATATCTTGAGGTTTTTTTTTTCAAAAAACCTTTTTATATAAACCATACTCAAACCAAAACATTAGTAATTAATAAATAAATAAATGAGTGTGGAATAATACAAATTGATTAATAAAATGATATAAAATATGAATAGTGAACCAATAATACCAATTGAACTTCATTTCCTCCAAATATTTATAAGTTTCTTCATTCTTAGATAAGGTTGAGTAGCCTTTGGAAATTCATCAATAACTCCCCTTGAATTACATAATTTAGTATCATGAAAAATAGTTAATCGATACCACTCATGTTAGTATAAGTCAGATAATCATGAAGTCCTAAATAGTGATATTTTTTCTATATGTTGTCCAACTATAACCTCAAGGTCTTTCATGGACTGATAAATCTTGAAATCATCAAAAGACTTCCAAGAATGCCTTGACACCATCAGAAGAATTACACTTTTTATTTGAAACTTGTTTCTCTTCAAAACAAGCCTTAGTAACCATATGTTTTTTATTCCATCACAGGTAGAAAAATTAAATTTTATTCTTCAGGGTGACATATTAAAAACACTTGAAATAAACCTATTTTAGATTAAGATGGTACCAATACATAAAATATACAAACACATAAACATGATATTCATTAATTTAGCAACAACATCCACCATATTTCCTTATTAGTTGTATGAATCCACTAAAAACATGAACTAAAATCACTTATAGCAAACCAGATTCATCATGCTACAACTGGATACCTCAGATATGAATTTAAAACCAATTTTTTTTCCAGATCAATCTCTCCTTCATTAGTTTCAGCAAGAAACTTTATCACTGTATACATCTTCAAGATTTTATTCTTGAAGAACACAGTTAATTATTGATAAACCCTATTGTATACATTCTCTTAAGTATAATCAGATCTAGTTTCAACTCAATATTAAATTATTTATTAGCAAATATATCCCATGAATCATGTCTCCCCATAAATTTTACACCACTCCCAAATCAATTAGTAACATTTAAGTACAAGGGGAGAGGATTACCTTCATTTTTAATCAATTTAATAAAGATGATGTGTCACTATAGACCACCATTTTTTCTTTGTTCTGTGTTTTGGAATCTATCATCAGATTTTAAATCATTTTGATAGAATACAACTTCTCTTTAGATTCTTTGGGATTGGTCTTTTATTAATGGACCAACTTATAATCTTCCATTCCTTGGACAACATTATTACCAAGGTTTTCCCATTCCATTAAATATATATATATTTCATTCTAAGAATATTATTTTTTAACTTTATAAAACATTTTTGGTTTATTTGTAGTTTTGAAACTCGTTTTTAAGCTATTTTTAGTAAGAAGTCTTTCTTCATTTAGTTTCCAAAATTTGTTTCTTAGGAAGGAATTTTTTTCTTCAAGTACATGCATGTTTAATTATTTTATACTAACTAGTACTTTCTTGAAATATACACTAAAGACACAATTAACATGGTAATATTTTTTGGAATAAGAACTATACCTTCTTTTTTGTCGATGGAAACTCTATTTTACAGATTTTTCTTCAACTTCACAGTATGATATATTTTACAAAGCTTCATGGAAGGTGCCAGTAATGTGTCCATACATTCAATAGAAAAAGAACATGTCTCTATAAATTCTTTTAGAGCTTATATGGTTGTACTTAACTTTTATTGGAACCTTCTTGAGTGCATTTCCAACATCTCTAAAATTTTCCCTTATCTTAGGAATTTCCATGGTTATCTTCCTCTCATTACTTATAGAGGTTTCATCATTTACAATACCAAATTTTCCCATGGAACATGCTCTTTGTGACATGAAAATATTTTCATGCTTTCCCTTTGAAAAAAACTACTTTTTTTCATTTCATTATCACCCACAAAAGGATAATCAAATATTAAATACAAATCATCTTTAAGTAAATATGACCTTTGATATTCAATCAATCCAATTACTTTATGGATCAAATTAAATCCTCTTCCAACCAATGTATATTCTTATTACTTGCTTCAATTTGACCATTCAGATCATCATTGAGTGTATTCCCACTAGATATATCATCCTTCAATGCATGGGAATTTTTTTGCAGCATATCTCCCCGATCCTTCATCTTAGAGTTCATATGGGAAATATAGTCTTTAAGGAATACATTTTCCTATTTAAGTATTTATTTATCTCCATCAAGTTTTATCAGGTGTGCAGTAAGCTCACCCCTCTTGGTCTTCAAAATTTAAACTTATTTTGAGTTCATATTCATTCACTTGAAATTAGATTTTTTTTCCAACTTTGTGTACATATCCAATTACTCTTCATCCTAGAAGTCATTTTTATTTCTTAGGCTAGTATCCACTTAAAATATTCTTTCGTTAAAACATTTTAGATTTTTAACTTCAATTTCTAGCACTTTGATCTAGATATCTTGAGACTTTCCCCCTATATTTGATTTAGTTTTTCCTCTTTTATTTCTTGATCCAACTCCTCTAATAGTTGAATAAATTTCACTTTTGGCCTCCTTGGGATCTCATCATAATTAGTAGATTCAACTTCACTTGGCATATTAGGTTCCTCATCTATTCCTGCAACATTGTTGAATAGATGAATAGATTCACTATATGAATTATTCATACCTACCTTTTGTAGGCAGATGGAATCCTTTAACTAAATCTCATTCTTCCTATAAATACTTTCAAAAAATGGAATTACATTTTAGTTATGATTTTTCTTTGAATTTATTATATTTTATATGGAGAAAAAGTATGTAAAGGAAAATTTAAACTTTAACTCCACAAATAAATCACATCATTATATAGAAAAAAAATCTAATAAAATGTAATCTATGATATAATACCAATTTTTAGGCCCAAAATGGGAATAGGTGAGGGTTACCTTGAGTAGGTGGGGAATCAATGTATTGAAACCTAATCCAATTATCACTCTTCTTGAAAATATCACTACATTAATCATTATCTTGACCTTATAATGATTAGGGATACACTTTTTTATCTTATATTCGTATTGATCTAGTTATTGTTTCTCTTTGATTATCCACTTTACCAATTATCTACCCCATTTATTTGTTTTATTTTTGTAAAAATATAAACAATAATTACAAGGACATGAGAAACTTTACTTAATCTACCTGCATTGGGATACTCCAAGGAGAATGCAATCAACAGTGTGTCGACGCACTAAAAAACCACTAACCTCACTAATTATAGGTATGGTTTATGTTAATTCTCATCACTTACAATCTTAGGGAAAACTCATTGTTTCTATAAAATCACTTCCCTCATTCTTCCCTCACATGATCACTATTTTAATAGGAAAACTAGTTGGGATGTGGGCTAAAATATAATACTACTATTATATTGATTTAAATGAGTATCAATGGGTGCACTTTAACTCCTTGAATTGATACTTCATAGGAAATATTTGAAATTATTCTCAAATTATATCAATGTTCCATGATACATCATGAAAATTCATCTCCTTCCTTTTATATTCCTTCCAACACGAGTCTATGTTGGGAAAAAATCCCTCAAGGTAACTTTTCTGTGTTTTTGGGTTGATTTTACTTGTTGAAAAAAAAGTTGAAAAGGTCATTTGTGGAGTTATAGTGTGATTTTTTTCCAGGTATGTTGAAAAATCTTTAAGATAGAGGTATGTAAGCTCTATAATTTGAACCAAAAATTGCATGTATAAGGTGGCGTTTTTTCACAATATTTTCCAATTTTTTAGGGTCTAAAATTTAGAGGAAGGGACAAGTTTTATGAAATATTTATTTCTAGAACTCCTCATAAAAACATTGAAAAGGTATTGAATTCATGAAATTTTGGTGTCATAAAGGTTTTTAGATTCAAAAAATATTTTTTCATGAAAGGATCCTGAGTCACTAAGGAATAAGGTGGTAAGTTTCATAACTATGAAAAAGTTTCCAAAAGCTTTAAAAATATGGGGAGTTTCATTAATATGAATGAAGGGTTTCATAAGAAGGTAGTGAATAGATTGAATGTTTTATTAAGGGAAGTAAATGTCTATAAATAGGCAAATACCTCTCTGAGTTGAACAAAGGAAGCCTTAATGAAAATACAAAGGCTCTGAATTTGTGAAGGAATTTCAGGAAAGAATTATTGTGTGATAGATTTATAATAATATCAATTTTTCAAAGGAAATAAGTTTCATTTAATATTATAAATTTTTGAAAAATTTTGTGAGTTTCATTAAATAAAAAGTCTCATGAAGGTTTAAAAATTTTCATGAATAATTGGGTATTTTGGTGAAATTTGAGGTAAGGTTTTGCAAAAGTTGATCTTATATGAACTATAAGGATTTTCCTAGATTTTTTTGGTAAAGTAGTATTAATCCATATATGAAAGAATATATTCATGATGCACCAAATGAGGTGTAAAAAATATGTATTCAAGTGATCAATTTAAGAATATTCTAAAGGATTAGTGAGCACACTTCAGTAGAGAGAGTAGTGTGCTTTCAAATTGTGATTGGTAGTGAACTAGGAGGGATAATGAGTTTGCTCTAAAATTTGTAATTATATTGTGATTTAGTTTATTTGGTACATAGGCACATTTCCTATGTATTCTCCTTGGATGTATCCCATGCGAGTGAACCAAGAAACATTGATGTGTCTCATGCATGATTTCATTACTACTCATACATCCCTATGGGAAAGGGAGAGACAAGTTTTCTATTTAATAATGAAACAAGATTCGAAGGGGCAGTTGTTTTAATCCATCATAACCTGATTCACCCTACCTCTTGGGTAATTTAACCTAGTTGGTATAATAGTCTATAATTTCTCAAAATTTCTAGTGGTGTAACTGAAATTACTTCCTTTGATGCATGAAAGCAACCTCTTCTTCATAATTGATTAAATATAGCAATGATACATCTTTTTAATGCACAAAAGTAATTCTATCCTTACTTTTTTTACTATTCTAGAATTACCTTTGGGGATGAACATGTTTCTCAATATAATAGAAACACTAATGTCACCTTCCCTCCTTCGAGTTGTAGGTTTTTCAAATAAATGTAGTTTTAATTCTCTTCTTATTCTAATTTATTTTATTTATTATTTTAAATCAAACCAAATGTGGTATTATAACTCCCCAGTAGTTCTATCTTATTCTGAAACTGATATATCATTTTCTCTCTCTCTCATCTTCATTTTCTAAAATTTATTTAGGTAATATATATGAAAACTCATGTCTTTATTACACATTAATTAATGATTTATTACATAAGAATATACAGAATACAACCTATAAGATCTAGAAGTCTAGTGTCTTTATGAATTAGATATATATTATAACATCTTGAATGTGGGATAAAAAAATAATAATGAAAACTTCCTTAAAATGCTCTTATAAATCATCACACACTACAATATAAATTTCCTTTAGTGGCGGTATTTTAGCGACAATTTATAAAACCGCCGCTAAACCCCCCCTTTTTTTACAGTGCTGACACTTCCCCCCACCACCCGACCCTGACCCCCCTTATCCCCCCCGACCCCTGCGACATCACCTTCTCCCCCCAACCCCGGTGAGACCCGAACCCTAGATCGGCTCCCCACCCATGCCTCTAGTGACCTCGCCACCCATAAGCACACCCCGCCGCCCATCAGCGCGCCTCGCCACCCGTCGCCGCTGACCCCCCGAATCCCTAGTTCAGCTCCCATGTATGGCTTCAAAAGTTCCAATTATACATGAAAATAATTTGAAAAATATTTTAACAATTTCATGGTAATTGATACCTAGTGAGTTCCCCAAGATGCTATGTTTATTTTTAGTACATTTTAGGGTATCTAATTTTGTACATTATTTTTATCCCCTTTTTGAAAATTTTGAGAAACCAATGAGTGTATGATATTATTTTATGTTCTATTCCAGATACCATGGTGAAAGATATTGATTTTATTTTACATTGAGTTCACCTTTGGTTTATTTTCAAAATACATTATATAATGGTTTGGAAATTGAGGTATTAAATTAAAATTCTATTTGTTTTTTATATCAATGGTCTTTTTTTGATGTGTTATCAAAAGTAGGGTGATTAGAAGACTTGGATTTTTAACCATAATTTTAAAGGAACTATTTCTCATGTTTCATAATGTATAATGAAAGTGAGTTTTCCAACCCATGTTTTAAATTAGAAATGATGGGTGTTTTATAATCCTGAAATGAATTATGACACGATTTAGATTTTACATGGAGGTAAAATATATATATTAATATTTTAGTTCAATCTAGAATATATTAAATGTTTTATAAAAGTAATTTCCAAGATTCCATAGGGAGATCCCACATGGCATGTTTAGTTCAAACCATACATACACATCTAAGTGTATGTAGATCTTAGGTTCATAGTTATTTTTTATTCATTAATTCTTAGTTTGGACCATTTATGGATGAGTGGTATATATTTAGTGGATATGGTTCATTAGTAGTGATGTAGGAGCTGTTCAGGTTCCATTTATCATGTGCTTTTTTTATGTGTTATTTTTTTTGGATATTACGGTTTTTCAAAATGGAGTATATAATGAAATATGTATTTAGATTGAAATGATAAATCCATAATTTTTTATAATATATATTTTTTTATTATGAATTATATTTGGAATTGGATGATTTCATTATGAAATATAAAATATATATTAGTTTTAAAACTAGTCGGTGATTTATTTATAAAAGTATATTTGTCCCTTTTGGACTGTACATCTAAAAATGGTAAATTTAGAAGTGAAAAAAGTGTTCTTTATATTTATTTTAAAAGGGGTGATTTTTGAAATAAATAAATTCTATTAAAAAGATAAATTTTGTTGTTCACATCAATAAAGTAAGTAGTTCTGAAAAATATTTTTGGATTATTTTATTTTTTTACCCTTTATGGGAGTTTAAATGATAGTGGTTTTTTTTCAATTTCTAATAGTGGATGAAAGAAGTTGAATTTATAGTTTTAGGTAAAATTGAATGTTTTTTATTTTGAAAATTGTTTTGGGAACTTAAATTTTTGTACTGTTATTAAAAGGTATCTTTCCTTTATAATGATTTGAGACTCCTCTATATGGGTGTATTGAATTTTTAAAGGAGGGCTTTCAAAAAAAAATCTAGTTTGATGGGGTGTGTATTGATTTTCTCCACAATTTACTTGGGTACTATTTATTTTTTATACAATACCATGTTGGGTTCTGGTTTTGAGTTATTTAATGTATGCCACATCTAATGGTCCCATGTAAAGGATGTGTATTAATCTCCTTGGATTTCTTTATATTATTCTTGGATATTTACCAAACTCTAAATGGAGTGTAAATCATTATTTTTTCCTTTAAATGTTGTATTATGTTCTTATATGTCTGGTTTTTTGGTATATTTCCCCATATAACTTGGTTGGTTTGGTGAATTGATGAGGTATTATCTTTTTGGATTTTTTGGTGATGGTATTTTGGGGGGAATTTTGGATCAATTGCTTTATGTAAATTATGGAATTGAGGTGGATTTGGTTTTATGTGTTCAATGGGTGATCTTTTAGTTACTCTTTCATGAGCTGTGGTAGTTGGGATGTTCAAGACTCACTATATTATGTTTCCATAATCTTACACTATCATATATGTTTAGTCATTTTAGATTACATGTACTTCTATCATGACATGTGATCAAGTCTCATGAATCCATCAAGGTCAATTTCTAATTCACATGGGCCACATGATCTCTTACTAGTAACACCCTGAAAAGAGTTTACAAATGGATGCTTCAACTTTCCCTTTCTACATTCCACAATAACATCCAATTCAAACCATGTATTCTAATCAATTTCCACTGTCATATTAAGACTTTACTACCATGCCAAGACAGTCCACACTAGGACCAAGAGAAACAAAGAAGACAACCCAACCTCTATATATCAAAGAAGAAATAGATTTTTCATATCCTTGTTATTCCAATACCCACCAATGGGTCAAATAATACACTGTATACTTACCTATCTACTTAGATAATAAAAGGAGAACATCATAGGTCCAACTATAAATTCTTTCTGAAAGAGGTCCACGTTATGTTTCAACACCCATTGATGTTCCATGATCCACCCAAGATATGAAAAATTTAATCACACGTAGGGTCACAACATGTTTCTACTCATAACACTTCACCATGATACCCCACATGTTCTAAAATTCTTACCCCCAGACCATACCCAACTCTTTGAATCCTAATTCGAGGCCACTAATTTAAGGCAATAATTTGTTTCCATTTCATATTCTTAACTTCTATTCAATTATTATATAATTTATCAAGCCCTTAACTTAGTGATATCAAAGTAATGACATCATTAGTTTCTCCATCTATTTTGGTGGAGCACAACATACAAAAAACTACAGGGATGAGATCCTTGTTCTTGTCTTCTTTTATGAATCTTTTTAATTTTCATGATTTGGTTTTCTAGTGGGTGATTTACCATATGTATTTATATTGGAAAAAATTACGTAACATATTTATATATTTTTTTAACTAGTATATATGAATCTATTTCCCTATTTAGTAGTAATAATGTGTTTTAATTTTTTTTAATATTGTGTAGGAACATTGTGATATACATGGATAAAAGTTGGATCACATTACCGAGGAACACACCTCAGTATGTTAAGGGTTTGAAAGAGTTTTTAGATTTTTTAATTTCCAATCAATCCGTTGAAGGGAGAATAAGATGTCCATGTCCTAAATGTAAATTTAGAATATGGTTGAAGAGAGATAAAGTTTATGAACATTTAATACTGAAGAAATTCCCTGGTAAATATTTGTGTTGGATTTGGCATGGAGAATCGAACATTATAGAAAGGCTAGGCACTGATGTTAATCCACAGAATGAGCTGCCAACTTCATTGAAAATGGAAAATGAAATGAAAAACCTTATAAATGATGCATTCATCACTACAAGACACCACTATCAACATCAAAACATAACGGAACAACTAGATGAGGGTGCTACAAATTGCAATGTGACAAGTGATGTTTTTGAGACTGTAACACAACCAGATCAAGATTGTAACATATCATTGGATCCCCCTCTTGATTTTTTGGAGACAAATATAAGAGAAAACTTCACCAAGGAAAATATGTTTCATGATTTAGTTGACTATGGAAATTAAGAGTTGTATAGTGGATGTTTTAAATATTAAAATATTTCTTTTCTGATGAAGTTATACCATATCAAATGTCTATGTGGAATTACAAATAAGGCAATATCCATGATATTGGAATTGTTGCGTGATGCATTTCCTGAAGCAAAAATACCCAAGTATTTTTATGAAATGAAATTTTTTTTTAACAGGCTTGGTCTGAATTATAAAAAAATACATGCGTGTCCCAATGATTTTATGCTTTATTGGAGAGAGGATTCAAGTAGACATAATTGAAAAAAATGTTCAACCAAGCCACATGGTTTTTTGGGGATAACCACATGGTTTCCCATGACCATGTTCCTATCATGCAACCATTTATAGGCCTTTATAAAGCTTAAAAACCAAAAACAAACAACCTAATAATTCACCCAATAAAATAATATCTCAGAAACAATTAAAGAAGGGTAGAATGTAAGGCTTAAGGCCCCTGGAAAACTTCAAGTCATTATAATCTCCCCCTCTAAGGATTTATCATCCTTGAGTAGTGCCTCTATATTTCACACCCAAAAAAATAGGGCTATTGAGCTCGCACATCATATTATCACTTGTAAGAATCTTCATGCATACGTCCATGCTCCCATATGAATATAACAAGTGACATCGGCTTTCTTCAAAACATTTTCTCACTACAGTCCATGATTCATACCGAGCGCTCCACAAATGTTGGGTAAGGATCCAACTGAAATTATTCATAGTTGATCACATAATTTTGATTAAGAATGTACAACTGAATATAAGAGACATGTAAAACATCACAAATTCCTTGATATTATGGAAGAAATTCCAAATAGAATTCCACTATCATGACACTCTTGATAATCCTGAACAACCCCATAAACTTCGGTGCCAACATCCTTTACTTCTGCAATCATTGATTCCCTAATTAAGGAGTCTCCCATAATAAAACTCAAACACCCACCATGAATTCCTTGTGTTTCCTCCTACCATTTTCATATGATCACTATTTTAAATGAGAAGTGATTAAATGCTTCTTGATCTAGTACAATCTCAAAAATGCCTTTAAAATCATGAAGGACCCACAATTACTACCTCCCATCCTAATGCTAACATATTAGTGAATGAAACATCCAACCATAAAGAGCATAAAAATGTGTCATTTGAATTGAATTCTAGTTTTATTTGTATGTCAACTCAACCAAGGATTGGATATCAACCCAAGTTCCCCTAAAGTATAATATGATAAAAATAATTATGCAATGTAATTTTGGTTATAATTGGTTTCCAAAATAATAAAATCAAGATTTTTTTACTACTATGTTGATATGAATGGTTATGTCAAGGTTGGCACTGGTATAGATGGAATAGGTTGAACCTAGGCTTGGCATTGTTTTCATGAAATATGACATACATGCTTGTTTATAATTTTGTTTAAAGGTCTAATGGAAATGTGATATGTTTATCTGCATTCCTTTACCCACTGAAAGATGCATTTGGTTGTGCTTAGTTAAGCATCTCTTTTCATATTGACTGTAGTATGTATTCTGTTGGTCTTTTGGTATTCTTGGAATGGTTTTTTTAGGGCACTGGTACAAGGGCTGCATAAACTGGTTATTTTTTTTAAAATCTGTTTTTTAGTGGTGGTTTTAACCACCACTAACCATAACAGGTTCATCTAGCAGCGTTTTTAATTGTCACAAAATGTCGGTATTTTTCTATCAGCGGTGGTTTTAACCGCCGCTACGGTCATAAATTTAGCGGTATTTCTAACCAACGCTACAATGTCTCATCTTCCACACTTTTTTCGCTGTGGTTATAACGTTTTTCACAGTAGTTATAATGTTTTTTGCAGTGGTTATAATGTTTTTGTGGCGGTTATAATGTTTTTCACGGTGGTTATAATGTTTTTTGTGGTGGTTATAATGTTTTTCATGGTAGTTATAATGTTTTTCATAGTGGTTTTTCCGGAAAGGCCATTACTTTTTTAGCGGCGGTTTTAATTATCGCTAAAAAAAAATAATCCCCTCCCTAGAAAAATCTTCGCTAAAAACATTATAACCACCACGAAAATGCACCAACTATGACAGTTCCCATAAACTACCACTAAACTGCTTTAACCGCTGCCAATAGTTTCCTGACACACAATTTAGCGGCGGTTTTCAGAAACCACCACAGAAGCATATAGCAGTGGTTTAAACCACCACCATATCCAAAAAATAACCACCGAAAAATTTCTATTTTCCTATAGTGAGACCTCTAAAACTACATGGGAGAACCTGGGGACGTAAAAAAAAGGGTGATCTATAAATATCATTAAGGGAATACGAAAATCATATCATGAAAAAGGAATTACATGTTAGAAAATATTCATATCAATTGGACATGAAATGGGTGAGAATCATAAACAGGAATAATGAGGCATGATATATCATGATTACATAAAGGAAACATGGGAATGTGGAAACAACATTAAACATGACATCCTAAAAATAAGTCAAGGTTAAACACCAAGAAATAATAACATAATATTCTTAGGATAACCTCCTACACACTATACATGGTTTCTCATGAGACTAAAACATTACCCAATGCATTGTATCACTATCTGGTCTCACCCATCATAATCATATCATGTACAAGTATAATTGTGACACATAGATCATATAACATAAGAACATATTTAATCACATTTAATTACATGATAAAGAAATGTGGAATAAATAAATTAAATTCCACAATTATTAATGTATAGTTGAATACCATTGAGTGGAAATAATAATGGTATTCACAAAAAAAGGTTTGACATGAAAAAATCTTAGTGAAATTTAGACAGCATAACAACTATACATAAAGGTTCGTAAAATGTTTTAACGAGAGATAAAGGGGCATCTCATCATTTTTGAATAAAATGGGTAGTAATAAGGATGTTTACAAATATATACCAACATTAGGAATTGGAAATAAAAGGCATAAAATTAAGAATATTCTTTAATAAAGAGAAGAATGAGAGGATCCCTTACTAAATTTCGACATGGTAAAAACTTAGGTAAATTCTATAACGAGAGAGGATAAATGATCTCACAATATTATGATATAAATTTGAAATTATTGGGATAATTATGAGGTAATAAAAACATAAAAAATATGAGTTAAAATGATAAATAAAAAAGAGGTGCTTGAATTGAAAATAAGAGAGAGGGGTCCCTTACTTTTGGTACAGAAAATCGAAAGACAATTTTGGAAACATAATGGGTGTACATAAAGGATAAAGAGAGAGGTTAATGAGAGTGAAATGGGTATATCATCACATGGAAATAAAAAGGTTAGTAATAGGGATGTAAAAAAAAACATACCAAAATAATAACAAATGGAAATTAAGAGGCATGACATAAAAGAGGTTCTTGAATAAAAAGTACAGTGGGAGATCCCTTACGCTGAGAGGGTGATTCCAAAATCTTGGGAGGAGATTATTCAGATATTGGGGGAACCTTGGGATTAATATATAGAGGTGAAGAAAGATTATTTATGTGATCTAAGGTTTTTGAGTGAAGAGGAATGGGATCTTGGGTGGGTTTATGTAACGAACTGACTTTTTCTCAAAGGCATGGCTCATTTTTTTCAGTATAAATCCTTAATAAATTTCTTGTAATGTTACCTAATGAATTCATGGAGGTTAAAAGGGTATTTAGATATTGTTCAGAGCCTATAACCAAAGATTTTGGAAAAATAGATTGGGCTATACGATTAAGAGAAACTGTGAAAACCAGCCCACATGATTACTCCTAATCACACAGGGCATTTTTGAGGAGAGTAGGGGGTTTCATAGTTTTTATGTAACTGTGAGAGACTAGAATCAAAATCTTGGGTGTTTTAGAGGGGTTTGTGATAGTGTCTTATGCACAGATTGCACAAATTTAGAAAAATGGTGCACCTATCTCGTGTGGGGTTCCTCGTTAGATAGTGGAGGTAGCATGGTTTGTGCATGGTTTGGCCAACCATGCAGCCAAATCACGTGACCTAGGAATTATTGGGTAAAAGACCATTTTTACCTTAATTATTTTTAATAAATACTCCATATTTATCCTTTATTCTCTAGTGGATAGAACCTCTCATTTTGACCTGTGGGAGCTCTCTTCCTCCTCCATGGTTAGGCTTTGATGCCTTTTTCTCATCCAGAATCAAAATCAAATGCCACCTGTCACATTGGATCCAAATAAGTAAGATACATAATCCTCTTACTTCCTTTCATCATTTATATTTCCACATATTGTGCTATTTTGGTGTGATCTCATTCACCTTATTTTCAGGGTGTTGGACCGTTCTTCATTTTTCTTCCGATCTAATTCAAATATGAAGCTAATATTGGATGAGGAGTCATCTATTAACCTAAGGTTGGTCTTATAGAATTTATTCCTAAAATTAAAGTTTATTTCATAGCTCTTCCATTGTAATGCATTCCATCTATTGTTATGCATTGCCTTAAAATGCTATTTTCATTTATTAATGATTATAATCATGTTTTTATACTCCTGGGGATCCTTGATAAGGTATTATAGGTTTCCAACCTCAATAATAACCACCCCTTTGGGTGTTTCGAATGAAATTCCATCTCTTATGTAGTTGTTTAAATGACCAGACACTACCTAAGCATTCGTCTTATCTTGGAAATAGATTTACCTTCCTTTATGTAATTGTTCAATAGGACAAAACACCTTCTAAGTGTTTATATTGATCTTTATTATGAATTTACATGCCTTAACTAACTAAAAATATTGTTTATATTGAATGGAAATGGGTGGAAAGGTTACACATCATGTTATATAATTATAAAATTTGAATTGTTTAATATGTGATGTCCTTTGCTGTATTAGGCTTAAGATTGTAGATGTATTAGAGGTGATATCTCATGGTCATTATTATTATTATGATTCCTTTTTATTGTATGTGGAATGATAGATAAGGGACTTATTGAGAATGATGTTTCACTCTCCATTACATCAGGTGTTAAGCATGATATCTCTCACTATTATTCTTTTATCTGATCAATGGGAAGATGCTCCATGTTCCTCTATTTTGGGTGTTGGCCATGACGTCTCACCCCACCTATCTCAAGTTATGATCATGTCATCTCACATTCATTATGAGATTCAGGGAATTCACCCTTTGTTAGAGCCTACAGGATTGTTAGAAAACTTATGGACACTTGAGTTATGCCTCAGGTCCAAATAGCATATAGTATCCATGTATATGCCTACTTACATCCTATAGTACTTAGTTCATATAGGTGTATACAATATATAACTATACTATATATATATATATATTATTACTATATATATGGTTACTGATCAGACTCTTACACCAGCCTATACGTAAGCAGGTAGAGCCAGCGAGGTGTCCTATAGAAACCTGAGCTAGATGATAATTATTTATTAATATTTTTTTATTAATATTATACCTACAAACTACTATTGTTTTGTACAAAATTTGGATTATTTAGAGACACTTTTGGTGGTGGCCTATTAGGATTTTATCTCACACCCTACTCAGGCCGCCTTTGATACTTGATTAGATTACATGTCTACATGTATGGATAAGAGAAATAACCCTACTACAGATTATTGATTCATTTTACTTATAAAATAGAGAATGGGGGAAGAGGACCGATCATATGCTCGTGATGATATTGGACCAGTCTTTTAGCATTTTTTGTATTTTTGTGTAGCATGTTGTATATGTTAGTCCCCTGTTTCCCCTTTTTGTATATCAGCATGCTATGAAATCATTGTATATGACTCAACTGATGAGATTTTGATTATTATTATTATTATTATTATTGTTTCTTGGTTATTTAGGCTTCCAAAGTTTATTATTTTATTATTTCTACTATTCCATCTATTTATATATTCTTTCTCTATGACGGGTTACTGGTCATGTTGATATAGTGTCTACTTTTGATGTTGTCTGTTATTTATCTTATCCACTATGCCACTATGATATGAGGGTATAGTATCCCCATTATACCACCTTATACCCTCACTACTAGTCGGAAGCCTCTTCCATACGAAGATGCACACTTGAGCCTATGTGACCCACCAGATTGAGGCACCAGTTGAGTGAATCCTAGTTTGAGATGTTACAAAGTGATACCAACAAATTATTTTTCATTTTTTATTACTTTTTGGGTATTAGACATGTTAATAGAAGGTAATTGAGCCTATTATAGGGAATAACTAACCCAAGTATAGGGAAAACCCAAATTACCTAGGATGGGTTATTATAGTTATTGATTATGCTTGTTATAGTTGATACGACTTCACCATTGGGTGACACATATGTATTTTTATGTTACTATTATTGATATCATTGCAATGAGATTTATTTTTCTATGCCTGATGAAATGAGGGTGTGTTATTACATGCATCATCTTAGGCACATTAGGACTAGAATTCTATACATTTTTCCATGCCATGTATACTTTCTATGTGAATTTTCCTATTGCATATAGTTAGTGCATGATTCTTATATATTTAAATGTGTTGAAATTTATTATAGGGAAAATATAATTGGATTAATTAAATTTCCCAAATCAATCTAAATGGGTTTTCCCATATAGATTGGTGATGAAACATTAATTATCCAATTATACCATGTTGTGGGTTCTAGACCTACTATTTTCAGAGTGTGATATATTTATATATTCATATAAAGACTATGAAATATGATGAATTTAAATTATTAAAAATAAAACGGTTACCAATAAATGGGAATAAAATTCTAAAGTAAAGGGTGTTTTCATATATACCATGCAATTTACACTTTATATATTAGAACCTATATTATGTGACATGAGACCTTCACCCAAAATTGACCTTATTAGTAGGTAGTTGGGGTGTCTCTTACGATTCTTATAGATTATGATGGCCTTTATTATCACATAGACCTAGATTTTGGAGTAGGAATAGAGGTGTGATATTTTCTATAAGAAGGATCGTACCTGTCCTAGTTATGTAGTTGTAATTATTTCAACTATTGGTTTCTTTTGTGAGGCGTGCATCTAGAATTGTAGAATCATGCCACCATGATAGCCTCGAGTCGTATGCCATAAAGGTGGTGATGACCATGCACCAGAGGTGGTGGTCCCTAATCCATCATTGATTCCTCCTATAGTTCCTATTTCTGACGCTTTAGCCGAGGCGTGCATCTGTCTGTTTGAGGAGGACGCGCTGATTATTGCCCCACATTCCCGCTCTCCAAAGGTGGGCGATATCCATCGCTTGTTCAGGGAAATTTTCTCCTTGATCGAAATGGGATGATGGTATGTCGGTTCCTCCTTCCATTAATTCCTCCTCAGAACTCGTCACCTAGTCTGGGTATCCTTTGTAGACTTAAGATGTTGTTCGTGAAACTCTTCCTAGTGCCATGTCTTCATAGACGCCGGTTAATTACGCTGCTTCTGTTAGGACATTACAAGGGGTACGGTCAGGGCAGAAACCTTCGGTCGGGGGAGTAGTCACTTTGGAAATCACTAGCATGTCTGGACGCTGGAACACTGGCACGTCTGGGTTTATTCCCCTTATGATAGTGCTTCTCGAGGGCGCGGAAGCCCAAGGCATCCCACATCGAATTCGGAGAATTATATGCCATAGGCATATCTTTAAGGTTTTCCTCAACTTTCCATGTTTAACACAGGGTGTGCTGTGAGTTTAACATCTAGCGGAGATGGATCAGATTGATCAGAACACTGATAAGAGTGGATTAGATGGGGGTAACCTCAGGAGGGAGAACTGATACTGGGGATAACGTGTGGTTAGTTACCCTGTTGCTACTAGGAACAACGAGAAAGTGGGTGGCATGATCTCAACGGGATGTGAGCCTGAGTAAGAATCATGATGTATGTGGATTGTTGAGTGGATGGAGAGCGAGATGGAGCCGACACGAGGGAGATAGTGTAGTTAGGATCGAGTATCTAAGAGTCTTCCTACGTATCCATGTGGCAGGGAATCAAAGTCTGTGTAGTTCGGTGAGGTGATGAGACTCCTAAGGAGGCGACCCATATGGAGGGGACCCAGAGGAAGTGGAACCTATGGGTTGGGGCATGACCTTCTTGAAACACATAGGCTCGAGGGAAAGATGAGGACGAGACATAGGTGATGGGCTTGAACCTCAGAGAGGTGTCCTACGTACCTTGACTTGGCAAGGATCAAAGTCCACGTAGTTCAGAAAGGGGTTGGTGAACCGACATGAAGGGGGTCAGGACTAATAGGTGTTGGGATTGAACCTTAGGGAGGATTCCTACGTACCCTACCATGGAAAGGATCAAAGTCCACATAGTTCGGAAGAAAAAGAAGGAAGTTGGGATTGAACCTCAGGGAGGCATCCTACGTACCCTGCCTTGGCAAGGATCAAAGTACACATAGTTTGAAAAGGGGATGGTGAACAGACATGAAGATGGTCGGGACCAGTGGAGGTGTTGGGATTGAACCTCAAGGAGGCATCCTACGTACCCTACCTTAGCAAGGATCAAAGTCCACGTAGTTTGGAAAGGGGTTGTTGAACTGACATGAAGGGGTTCAAGACCAATAGGTGTTGGGATTGAACCTCAGAGAGGCATCCTACGTACCCTGCCTTGGAAAGGATCAAATTCCACATAGTTCAGAATGATGTGGGGCTTACGCGCTAAGGTGGCCTAGAGAGGATGTCATGGTCGATGCTTACTCTAAGCCCACGTTAGTCATGCTTGGTGTGAGAAACAAGAGGCAGCATATAAATGATGACCACGTTGAAAAATGTGCATCTGTGGGAAGTGTAATGGGGCTTACACGTGGTTAGCGGCACAAAGAGGAAACAGGGGCTTATGCATGGTTAACAACCCAAAGAGGAAATAGGGGATTATGCGTGGTTAGCGGACCCGAGAGACGGAGATTGAGACTTACTCCAGGATGGAGGATCGAGTGGAGACAAATCCCAACAGGAGAAAGATTTTGCACGGAATAGAGGAGGGTTCTAGCACCCATACCCCCCTCTAGTCTTTGGACAAAAAGAAGATAGGAGGAGCAGGGATGCTGCCAACCACAAGAAAGGCTAGGAGATTACACCAAGGTGGTTTCCCTTTCCCCGCAAACAGACGCTGCACCAACAAAGAGGATATCATTCCATGTGAGTAATATTTTACTCCCATGGAAGCAGACGTGGAGAATGTCTGAGGTGGGGAATGTGTGATGCATGGGGTGATGCTATATTTTAACGTCATGTACTGAGGACGACGGTGCTAGGCAGTTTAACATCCTGGAGTTCGGATGAGGTGGATTCACTCCGCACCCCTAGGACTTATATAACTGATACCCACCCACCCTTGGGTAAGGGAAGACATCAGTAATGTTGTGGTGAGGGGGTTTCATGGATTGATCCACTGAGGGGTCCACATTAGTGTGTCAATTCAAAGAAGCAATAGCCATTAGCGTGCCTATGTGAAGAAGAATAAGGCTAAGTAACGCAATATGAATCACCGCCCAAGGGACCTTGAAATCACTTCATACAAGCCTAGAGGGCCGTATGGGAGAAGGGTGTGTAACATATACATTTTGTGTGTACGAATCACTCGAAGATGGTTTCTAGGGAAGCGACATAGAACACATGCTAAAAGGAACACACAAGAGGAAGGTATTGCACGCAAAAAAGAGAGGTTTGTGCATAATAGGCACGCAAAGAGGGAACTATTGTGCACCAAAGGCCGGATTGAGTGGAAAACAAGGCCTGCGAGAAAATGGAAGATGTTTTCACACAAAGAGGGGTAGAGGTTTTTCACGCAAGTGGAAGGTTTTGCGCGTAAGTGGCCTAATAATTATGGACTTGGGAGAGGGTAAAGCCCAAGTGGTCCTGCATGAAGGCGGACCCCTGGGAGACCTGTCATGAAAAATCCCATACCTGAAAGGCATCTTTTTTACACAAAAGAGGTGAATTCTGTGTAGGGGAGACAATTTTTATTATTCATCCTAAAAGCAAAGGGGGGGGGGGGGGCTGCCCTTCTATTTATAGGTAAGAAGAAGCTGCGAAGGGCACATGGAACTCGACTGGTGTGGAAAACCCTTTTCTTCAGTCAGTAGGGTGCAACATTCCGCATGGCGCACAAATTTTCGTGTGGCACGCATAATATTTCTTTGGCACAACATTTTATGCATCGCAGGATGGTTTTATGTGCACTCCTTATAAATTTTGTGCGGCCTTTCAGGCAGTCCCATACCAGTGCCTTCAGTCAAAATTTTTCTTCAGTTTTTGCCGAATTTCGGTCTGAGGTCTTCGGTGGATTCCTGCGTCTAAAATTCCACATATGGAACCCGCTGTTATTTTTAATATGGGTACTGACACCCAGTTTCAAGAGGGTTTCTTCCGAATGTTGTATTCTATGAAGGTGTCGCTCGACCACAACCCCAACTATGCCATAGTTGAATCAGGAGTTCTAGTAGAAGCATCCTCCCACCTTTTTAGTGGATGAAGGACCGCATTCTACTAAGTCATGGATGGATGCCATGATTTCTATATTTGATCATATGGATATGCCTCCACAACATAGGGTCAAAATCACTACTTATATGCTACTCGATTCTTCTAAGTGATGATGGGATGTTATTACCCAAGAATAGTGAAATCAAGATATGATCTGGATGGATTTTCTAATGATCTTTTATGAATACTTATTTCCATATACTCTGAGGGATGACCAGGCTAGAGAGTTTATGGACCTGTAGCAGGAAGCCATGTATATCATAGAGTATTTTTCTCACTTTACTGAGCTATAGTGGTTCACACAGACTCTATCTGGTGATAATCTTATGACTGTGAGGCAATTCAAGGATGGGATGATATACGACATTTGATCACATGTCAATGTTTTCAAGCTGACTATTATTTATGAGATAGTCAAGTAGACCCTTATTATAGAGTGGAATTTTAGGGAAGCCTATGGTGGGAACCAATGAGGTTCAACACCTAGACCTATAAGTGGCTATTTTAGTGGAAACAATTGACGTTTTGAGGTTTCTCATAGGGTTAGAAGCAGTTAGGATCCTCATGTTGAAACATTTCTTATATCTCACTAGTGCGGGAAGCTGGGACATATGAAACCTCAGTGTTTATGAGATCTAATGGAATGAATATGTTGTGGTAGGATGGGGGAATATCTAGTGCTTCTATAGGAATTTTCAATCTGTTCCTAGAGAGAGAGGATCTACACCAACTCCATGTTCCAGAGTGGGGATAGTAGTATCTCATCAGGTAGGAAGCTAGAATGCCACTAGATACTTAGGCCTAGGTGGTGGTTATGAAAGAAGTAACCAGGATAAGGATTCTCAATTCTAGTAGAGTGGGTTTACTTAGGGAAGTCAGTCTGTGACTCAGGGCTACGATACAGGCTAGTTACATGCTATTCAGCCTATGCTGGAGGAGTAGATTTCCATACCTTCTAATATTATAGGTACTATTATAGTAGACTCTACTTTAGTATCTATTCTATTTTACACTGTTGCATCACACTATTTTATATTTTAGGCAATCATAGATACTATGGGCCTTAAGATATAATAATTTTGTGGCATGATTATTATTGATGCCCCATTAGGTATCTGATTAGAGACCGTTCTTCATTGTAAGGAATATCCTCATGAGATAAGAAGATATATCTTCATATGGAGACTTTTATTCCTTAACATGAAAGGGTTTTATGTAATCATCAAGAGGGACTAGTTAGTTCCCTATAAAACCCATATTGTATGCTATCATTAGAGGGTGATGTTTACATCACCAAAGGGTGGTAGGAATGTGCATAATTGAGAATGGAATGTCCATTATTCTTGATCTTAACCTGAGCATCAGTGTCTTGGAAGAGTGTAAACCCATGTTTCTAGTATTTTGCTAGACGATCAGGGGTTACGACCCTCTATTTTTCTTCCTATAGTTGATCATTTCATGGATATTTTTCCTAATGAATTTTATGGATTAACAACAGAGATAAAGGTAAAATTCACTATTGAGATAGTTTTAGGAGCATCACCAGTGACCATTCCTCCTTATAGGATAGAAACTACAGAGCTTATAGATATTAAGAAACAGTTACAGGATCTGGAGACTAAAGAATTTATATGCCCCATCACTTCTCCTTAGGGGTTATTGGTCTTTTTTTCTATAAAGGTGGATGATACCATCAGGATTTGTATGGATTAAATATGGTTGAACCAACTTATAGTTAAGAATTAGTATCCATTACCTTGAATAGACATCCTCTTTGATCATATCTGAGGAGATTGAGTGTTTTTAAAAATCTATTTGAGGTTGTGCTATCATCAGTTTCATGTTAGGTCATCATACATACCTTGTATAACTTTAATGAGAAGGTATGGTCTTTACAAGTACCTGGTAATGCCTTTAAATATCAATAACACACCTACTATATTTATGGATTCTATGAATCAAGTTTTCTACCATTATCTAGATTCATTCATGGTGGTCTTTGTGGATGGAATATTAGTGTATTCTTATTCTCTACAGGACAAATCCAACCATCTTGATATCATGATGAATACACTAATAGAGAATCATATTTATTCTAAGCATATTAAGTTCCACTTTTGAATCAACAAAGTCCATTTCTTGGGTCATATCATCTCGGATTCAAAGGTATGAGTAGACCCAGAGAAAGTGTGAGCTGTAATTTCTAGGGAGTATCCCAA
Source organism: Viscum album (assembly GCA_963277665.1). Classification (NCBI taxonomy): domain Eukaryota; kingdom Viridiplantae; phylum Streptophyta; class Magnoliopsida; order Santalales; family Viscaceae; genus Viscum; species Viscum album. The sequence goes on from OY728155.1 coordinate 1,931,766,006, forward strand.
GAACTTCTTTAATATACAAAGTTTCTTAAAGATATGTTGGTATTACAGATGCTTTATCCAAGATTTATCATTCCATGTAGTGCCTCGTACTGGTCCAACTAAAATGGGTGTGAAATTTTTCTGGTTAGAAGCTTGTGAACAACCTTTTAAGAGTTGAAGGATAGATTGACTTCACCACCGATCTTGATTTTTTCTGATCTTGGTAGGAGCTATACTGTTTACTGTGATGCATAAAGTATCAAGATGAGAGCTATTTTGATGTAGGAAAATTGAGTCATAGTGTACGATTCTCAATACTTGAGGCCTCACAAGAAGAATTACCTAACACATGGCCTATATCTAGCTACTATTGTTCATGATCTATTCTATTGGAGACACTATTCAGTCAGAGATCATTTTTTGGTATTCACTAATCACAAAATATTTGATTACATCTTTATAAAATGAGATATCAATATTAGGCAGTACATATGGTTTGAGTACCTATAATATTTCAATTTATTCTTGTTATATGCCTAAGAAAGTAAATACTATAGCTGATGCTATGAGTCAAAATACTCAGACACAGACAGTTCCGGAGGCTAGTGGTGAGTGTAAGTTCATGGATTTTTTCTCAGAAATGCACATTGAGGTTCAAGAGGATCATGGGTAGAATATCCTATCTGTTTTAAGAATGACCTATACCCTCCTAGAATGGGTGATAATGGGGAAAATATGTGATCCTAAGTGCTTAGTCCTAAGGGAGAGTATCACATATGACAATTCATCTTTTGGTTGGACCCTGGATGCAGATGATACCTTTCTCTTTCATGGGAATGTTTGGGTCCCAACTGACATCAGAGAGGAGTTGATGTGGGTATTTCATACCTCATTTTAGTTGGTACATCCCGATGTCACCAAGATGTATCAAGATTAATGTCCCCTATATTGGTGGCCTGGTATGAAATTGGAGATTCTCTACTTTATCACTCAGTGTTCCACCTATTAGTAAGTGAAGGTAAAACATCAGCAACCAGCATAACTTTTATAACCGTTGTCTATTCCTAAGTGTAAATGGGATGATGTTTCTATGGATTTTGTGATTAGTTTACCCAAATAAATTCATGTAAATGTTATAGTCTAGGTTGTTTTTGATCATTTGACAAAGGTCTCACACTTCTTACCTATGTGAGAGACCTTTTCAATAGATGATCTAGAGAGGATATACATCAGGGAGGTCATATTTCTTCATAGAGCTCCATGATCTATTGTATCTGACAAGGAAAATTAGTTTATGTCTTAGTTCTAGAAAGGGTTAAAGAAGTCCATGGGTACAAAAGTAATTCTAAGCATGACCTATCACCCATAGACCAATGGAAAGATAGAGAACATGATTTTGGTGTTAGAGGACATGCTCCATGCATGTCTCCTTAAATTTGAGGGTTCTTGGGAGAAACACGTACCCCTTATTGAGTTTTCTTATAATAATAGGCTTCAAGCTAATATCTAGTTTAATCCTTATGAATCCTTATATGGTAGGCCTTTCTGATTACCTATGTGATGGTTAGAGGTAGGGGATGTAGCTTTTATAGGACCACATCTCATTCAGTAGACTATAGAGTAGGTCCAATTGATTAGAAAACACATGATGACAGCTCAGTCCAGAAAATAGTCATATTCAAACTAATGATTATGACCTCTTGAGTTTGAGGTAGATATATTGGGTTTTCTTGTGAGTTTTACCCAAGTTGGGCCATTGACGTATTCAGAGGTAGGGTAAGATTTCACCTTGATTTGTTGGAAAATTTTAGGTTGTAAAATGGATTAGACCAGTAGATTACTGGATAAAAATTCTATATAAATACTAGTCTATGCATGATATATTTAATGTATCTCAGCTTAAAAAATGTTATTTGTACCATTCACATGTTTTATAACATGATATGGTTGAGTTAGAGATGGATGCTTCTTTTAAGGAGTACCGAATGTGTATTGTGGATCAGAATATAAAGACACCCCAAGGCAGTTTAGTACCTTAGTATGGGTTTTATGGAAGAATGAATGAGTACAGAACAAGTCCTAGGAGTGGGAAGATAGTATACGATCTTATTGACCAAAGATATTCTAAGATGTTCCCTATTTAACCTTATAAGGCCAAATCGGGGATGAGTTTATTTAAGTTGGAGAGGTTGTAATGACCTAGATTGTTCTCAAAGGCACGACTCATTTTTTTGGTTTAAATAATTAATACAAACTTTATAATGTTACCTAATAGATTCATAGAGGTCATGAGGGTGTTTGATGCTTGTTTAGAGCCTGGAAATCCAGATTTTAGAGAAACAGATTGGGCCGCATGGTTTGGAGAAACCATGAAGCCTAGACCACATGATTACTCTTAACCGCATGGGGAATTTCAGAGGGGAGCAGGGGGATGCATAGTTTTTCTGCAACCATGTGAGCCTAGGAGCATGCCCATGTGAGTATCATAGGGGTTTTTGAAATTTTCTTATGCATGACTTGAACACGATTAGACAAACCATGTGGCTAGCCCATGTGGGGTACCTCCTTAGACAGTAGAGGCATCATGGTTTGCACATGGTTTGTAAAAACATGCTTCCAAACTGTGTGACCTAGGAATTATTGGGTAAAAGACCATTTTCCCTTAATGATTTTATACCTTTCCCCTTTTTCTCCTTTATTCTCCAGTAGACAAAACCTCCCTTTTTCACCCATGGGAGCTCTCTTCCACCTCCATGTTTAGGCTTTGATTCCTTTTTCTCATCTAGAAAATCAAATGTTCTTAGTCATGTTGGGTCCGTATCAATAAGATCTCTAATCCACTTGCTTCCTTTCATCATTTATATTTTCATATCTTGTGCTATTTTGGTGTGAGTCCATTCACCCTATTTTTAGGGTGTTAGACCTTTCTTTGTTTTCCTTCTGATTTACTTCAAATATGAAGCTGATATTGGATGAGGAGTCATATATTATCCTAAGGTAGGTGGTCTAGAATTTATTTCTAAAAGTTGAGTTGGTTTCATAGCTCCTCCATTATGCCGCTCTCCGTCCATTTTTGCACGTCACCTTAAAATGGTCTTTTCCTTTATTAATGATTATACCCGAGTTGTTATACTCTTGAGGATCCTTGTTAAGGAATTAGAGGATGTCGACCTCAATCATATCCACCCATTTGGATGTGATGAATGAAATTCCATATCTTATGTTATTGTTTAAATGATTAAACACTGCCTAAGTGTTCGGCTTGGCTTGGAATTGGATTTTCCTTTATATAATTTTTCAATGGGCCAGAACACCTTCTAAGTGTTCATCTTGATCTTGATTATAAATTTTTATTCCTTGAATAATTAAATGGATTGTTTATATTGAATGGAAATGGGTGGAGAGGTTACACCTCATTTTATATAATTGTAAAATGCGAATTGTTTGATATGTGACACCCTTGGTTGTATTGGGATTGAGATTGTAGATAAATTAGATGTGATCCTTCATGGTTATTATTATTATTATTATTATTATTATTATTCAATTTTTATTGGCTATGGAATGATGGATAGAGGACTTTTTGAGCATGATGTTTCACTCAACCTTACATTGGGTGTTAATAATGACGTCTCTAACTGTTATACATTTATATGGGTGATGGAAATAACACTCCATGTTCCTCTATTTTAAGTGTTGATAATGATTTCTCACCCTACCTATCTTGAGTTATGAGAATGTCGTCTTACATTCATTAATATATTCAGCGAATGTACCCTTTTCTGAAGCCTATAGGCTCATTAGACTAGTTATAGATGCTTGAGTTATTCTCTAGGTCTAACTAGCACCTAATATCTATGTATATGCCTACTTACATCCTCACGTACTTAGTAAATGTTGGTGTATATACTATATAACTATACTATATATATATATATATTATTTCTATATATATGGTTACTGATCATATTCTTACATCAGCCTATGCCGAAGCAGGTAGATCCAACTAGGTGTCCTATAGGAACCTGAGCAGGTTAGTAGTTATTTATTCAACCTTGTTTATTAATCTTATACCTACACATTTTTGTTGTTATATACATAGGATGTATTATTTATAGACATCTTTGGTCATGGCCTACTGGGATTTTATCTCACACCCTACTCAGGCTGCCTTTGGTACCCGAGTATATCACATGTCAGCAGGTATGGATACGGGGAAAACACCTTGCTACAGATGATTGATTAATTTTACTTATAGCATGAAGAATGAGAGAAGAGGGCCGAGAGTATGATCATGATTCTATTGTATTAGACTTTTGTACTTTTTATTATTATTTTATAGCATGTTGTATATGCTAGTCCTCTGTTTCCCCTTTCTGTATATCAACATTCCATGACATCATTATATATGACTCAACTGATGGGATTTTGATTATTATTACCACTTCTTGGTTATTTAAGATTATGTAGTTTATTATTGTATTGTTTTATCTATACCATCTATTTATATATGCTTTTGGTACAGAGGGTCACAATACATATTAATATAGTGTCTTGTTCTACTGTTATTTGTTATTTATCTTATCCGCTGTGCCACTCTCATATGAGGGTATAATATCCCCACTGTACCAACTTAGAACCTTTTTTATAGTCGGTAGCCTCTAGAGTATGGGGATTCATGCTTTATTCCTTGTGACCCACCATCTCAGGGTACTGGTTGAGTGGATCCTAGGTCATGACGTTACAATTTATATAGGAAAAGAGAGGGGAGTTATTTATTATTTCCCATACTTTAGTTCTGGACTCTATATAATAAAATAATCAAAACCATAAATGTGGCTATTTAGACTCTTATGCATCCATTTTATTGGTTTTTGGCACTAGATTCTGATTTATCATGTGTAGTGACGACTTTTTCACGCAGTACTTTTTTAGACTTTACCAAAATAAGATGGATACTGATCAAAGTGATGCTAAAAGAGAAGCTGTGTACGCTGCTCGGAGGTCCGAGATGGTGGCAAACCCTGAAGTATATGGTGCCCAGAAAGTTGTATCCAACAATAAAACTCTCTTCAACATGCTGAACCAAGCCCAAAAGGAATATTTGCTATTTGACAACCTGTAGATATGGGATTTTGGTATTTTAGAGGAGGTCCCAGTGCCAAGATTTGAAGTCAAAACACCACGGTCATGGGTGACTCTCGAGGATGATCTTATCTGATAAAACATCACAAATAATGGCCATCCTGCCAGAGAAACCAGGCGCATGGCCATCTATGTTCTAAATACAAGGACCAGAATCATTTCAGGAGGCGAACTGGTCACCGAGGACTCTCCGACCCATTAAAAAAGTACCTTTCGACAGAGCATCACTGATGAGACTAAGGGCTGGTTGTAGGACTGAGCCCTGAGGTCTGGAGGAAATTTCACAAGTGAGTGGGCCTGGGCGTATTGGGTATGCCAATCATGTGACCAATTTGGGGCAGAACTGCGGTACATCAGGTTGTTCGAGGCGGTGTAGACGTCGCAGTTCCATTTCCACCAACAGTAAGAAATTGGACTGGAGCTGTTTACCCAGTGGTCCCCTGATACCAACACCTTCCATATTCAATATGGGGAGGTTGGTATTAGTCTTTGGGACATTCATTTCATTGGGGGAATCCCTTTGGATGGGCACCAATATGCTGAATTTCTTCCGATAGGGAACATATGGGGAGACAGGTTGCAAACTCCCATCCTAACATGGCTCATGCTAGAGCTGGCCAAGGAGAGGCTAGGGGTTAAGGAATTTCTGAAGGAAATTACCTACTCAAAGTGGTTCAGCCTGTTTCTGAAGAAAGACCCAAATATCAAGATGTCGGGTCGAGGAAGATGGTGTCTGACCGCGACACAGAGGAGAAAAAGTGGATCATACTAGAGGATCCTGGAGGTAGGAGAATATCAATCCTAGGGCTTTAGTGTGAATGAGATCTGGGACCTGAATGTCTGATATTATAGATTTCTTACAACCTTATTAAGTGGGTGGCTATTTCCAGTAAGGGACACAATGATGGGAGTCTTTCCCGCAACATTGGTGATGGCCGACATTATGGTAGCCAACCAAAGGTTCAATTTGGGGGTCCCTATACTGGCCCGAATGTATGCCATCCTAGGGCGTATTTTGAGAGAGGTCTCACTGAGGAGGATCTTTGGACCTTTCCAAATCCTTCATGGTTGTATCACAGCTCACTATGGCTAGTACACCTTGCCAAATGCCATTTTTCCCCTAGGTAACGACCTACGACCCTCCGTGTTGAACATTTATGGGGTAATTCCATTGATGCTCAATTAAGAGGGGACAAGAATCAGGGTTAGCAATCACACCAATTTTACCTTTAGTCCATTCCCCACCCTGGATGGCCATATGTTAGATAAAGAGAAAGGATCATTGGAACAAAGAGAATACTTACAAAGCCTTAGAGGTGGGGTACTTATGGCTCAGGTCGATGGGAAGAGTTTTTGCGAGCCTTATGTGCCGTCAAGATTTTCCAGGCAGTTCGGATTCCTCCAACAGATGCTGAAGAAGGTGTATACAGATGTCTGAGAAGAGAAACATCCTTGCCTTCTTTGTTAGATGTGGCTGATGTTCACAACGTACGACTCTGGTGAGGTAATTACCCTTCCCCCAACTAGAGTCGACGTTGGCCTCTCAAAAAAATATGCTAAACATTGGGTGGAGGCATATCCTGAAGGGATCCAACAGAAGTGAGTTCGGAAGATCAAGACTGCCAGTGTGGAGCCTGGGCAGTGAGAGAGCTGACAAAGTGTCATCAGGGAGGAAGGTTTGGGGACAAGTCGGGCAGCTGGGTCGGTATAGGCCGTGACTTCAGTAGTGGGAACATCACATGGTGCGGTCGTGACCTCATCATCCAGCAAGATAGAGGATCATGATCAACCTCGAAGAGCGGATAGGGAGCTTCTTGGGAAGAAGATAAGGTATCTGCTCCAACCTTCTGAGGACACAATCTTTCCCGTGCTATGGTCAGCCTGGTTGACCCTACAGTAGTCAATGGGCACCGAAACCCTTTGGAAAAATATATTACAAGACAAAATCCAGCTGCTAGAAGTTAGACTCATCCATATTGACGATAGGGTGGACTTATATCGTCGTAACGCATATTTTATGTCCATGGATGCATATGCACACCAGCGGGGTTGGCGTGGGGAACCACCTCTCCTGGTGAAGGTAATTATTGGACAGGAGCATGATCCAGAAATAATGTTATCCGAAGATGACGATGGTGATGAGGAGTCTAAGGGAAATGAGTTAGAAGAAGAGGAGGGAGAAGAAGAGGGATAAGAAATAGGGGAATTTGAAGAGGAACTTGGAGGTGGAGGGTCCTAGGGGATAGCTCACCAAGGAATTCTTCGGGAGAGTGGCGAGACTGTTGGCTCTGATATAGAAATAACTAACCTACTCGAGGTATGCCTCAATCCTTATCATAGATTTTCCTCTTTCCTTCGCTCATAATCTTCAATCAGAGATTTTTTTTATATCCTATTCAGATGCATATTGGCACCGGTCAAGAATATCCACCCAGAGGGGGGAGTATGCACCGATAGAACAAGGTTGGGAGCCGACAACCATTATTGAACTAACAAGCACTAAAGGATCTCCTATAGTGACAGCTCTTGCAGAAACAGAAACACCGGAGGCTGATGCACTGGGCTCTCATAAGTTTTTATCACTCAGATGCTTGTATCTGTCATTAGAGAGCTTAGGTTATCAGGGCGTTCATTGTTTATATAGTAATCAGGGAATTGGAGGCTCGATGGGCCATATAATCTAGGACATCTGTAGATAATACAATGGATAATGCACCGACAAATTCAAGACATATTTATCAATCTGAGACGTCCCCGACATCAGGTGAGAAAGTGGCTGTGGACGTCGATGATATTAACACCGGGGTGGGGTCTGAAATCAGTGGGAGAGAAGTCTCCAAGACTGAGGTGAGAGAGGAAGGCCTCCCACATGTTGAAGAGCCTAATCCCTTGGGAGGAGTACCATAAGAAGACCCTATCACTGATCTCTTGGCTACTTTCCCCGACTATCGGCGTGCAGAACCTGAGGAGATTGATGACTCTGATTCAGAAGCACCTGATGAGAGTCACATGATGCGACACAAGGGATAGAAGTGTATTAAGCGCTTTCTCAGCCAGCCACAGGAAGAATGGCTAAGCCAGATAGGATCACTCTGCACCTAGCTACGATTTCTCTACGCTGGGGGGTAGATGCTCACCGTCTTCATGTAATGATCCATGATTACATAGCGAAGAAGATACGAAACAATAACCAACATTCCTATATTTCCCAGTGTTGAAAGGATTCAAAGAATACTCAGTCATTATTGAAGGTGAAACAGGAGGTCTAATGCCTTGAAGAGAAAGAAAAAGAATGGTAGGCATTCATTGCAAACCACTCTGAGCTCATTGAGAAATTGAGGGCCCAGCTGGCAGATGCTTAGGAGCAGATAGTTCAGGAAAATTTCCAAATTATTGAGCTCCAAACTAAACAATCACGGGCACAGTATGGGGATAATGAGTTATGCTCCACAGCTGCTAATGAAGAGAAGGATCTCAGGGGGTGGTAAGAAATGGTGGAGGCCACAAGTCGAAAGGTGGAAACACTGGAATAATCCATCCAAAATGTCAATCCTTAAGGGACCTGTTATGGCCAAACTCATAAACTTGTCCTTCTTTATTACTTCCAATCCTGAACTGCGTGCCTCGACAGACTACTTACCTGTTTATTTTAATAAATTCTGACCACAATCATGAAATAATTAGCAATCCATCCCTAAGCTCATGTGGGTCATTCCTGATGTGAGAAACAAGGGATTCTCGCATTATCTCTTCATTTGAATGTGGGGTACCAACCAAACTTCATAAATCTAGGGTAGAAACAATACATCTAGGCTTCTAAAAAGAAAGGTGTAGTCCTAACTGGAGAGTAAAGTCCTTAGAATAGTTGAATTATCATTTCCCCAATGTTCTCTAGTGCATGAGCAGGGTAACGCCAGGGGAATTAGAATCAATCCAAACATAGGGGAGTAGAAAGTGTGAATCACGATACCAAGAATTTGGAACATTGTGGGGGTGGAATGATAATGAAGTATAACTATTAACCATGTTTGAAACACATCATCCCAATTTTTTTATCCTGATATGGGGATAAAAAACAAGGGCCGACCGCTGACCATGTTCGAAACATGGGGCCCGACTCGAAATTTCATCCTTTGGTTTTCCGAAACGTTGGCCCGGGACAGTAGGTGAGCCATAGGCCAAGCAACTATACTGTTAGGGGGTTCTGTTAAACATGAAGGAGGATGAGAATCCAACTAAAGGGTATGGAAAGTGTGGAGGGTGGAGTGATTGGTTGCTTGAATGGTGTCCAACACTCTTGAGATTACGCCATTGTGGTAGAAACATGTTAGGTGAGCGCATCAGTCTAATTAGGGATCATTCCTACTTCTAGATAGGACCTCTCTGGTGAGAAAGATGATGCATCCCATAATTATCGTAGGGCATCCCAAGCTTGTTCAGGGTATAGTCATAGTTTAAAGTCATGCGTTGAGGACATGGTACCCTGAATGGGAACGTGCGGTGTAGTACATATCCTGATGTGGATGAGAGCTCAATGGGCACTCGTTACACTGCATATTACTGAAAGAGTTTGGGCTAGGGAGGCCCGAAAAGAGGGGAATGATTTAAGATTCCTGGGGCTAAACCCAAAGATGGAATTTCTGCGTGTTCCTACGTATCCCATGAGGATGGGAATAAATTCACACGTAGTTCTAGATGTTGTCTTTAAGCCTTGAAGATAAGACGTAGAAATATCTTAGTTTAAGGTCTTAGAGCTCGAACCAGAGATGGTAAGGAATATGAGAGACACTTGGTGAGGTAATTATAAAACCTGGCATGAATGAGGAACTGAATTCTAGATCACCATGTGTTCCTTGGGGAGGTTTTAGGTTGAGGGACCGAAAACGAAAGTTAGGTTGGGCCCAAGGCAAAGTGAACAAGAATTCCTACGTATCCCATAAGAATGAGAATCAAGCCCCACATAGTTCTGGAGGTGGAATGGTAAGGTACAAGTGCCAGGGATGATAAGGTCATGCGGGTCTGGTCTACACAACAAAAGAAACAGCATTTGATGGATCTTGTTTGTCCTTTAGGATAGATGTGTGTTTTTTTGTGAATCGATTAACCAAGGAAAGATAATCCTGGTGTCTCTACAGGAATCAATCCACATGTAGGCATTGAAAAATGGAATGATGGATGACCAATACCCAACATGATGTCCCCCTCAGAGTGAGGGAATCCCAATGCAGTACCGTTTTTCATCGTACGACTATGATGATAATATCATAGTTTAGGGTCACATGATAGGACCAACCATGCATTTTAATTTCGTGCAATAAAGACGCAACAATTTAAAGTCATGTGGGACCAGGAGGCATAATTTAATGTCATATGGATTGGACACATACAGGATAAACGAGATCTTAGGAGAAATGAGTATGACACAACATGAATGAGGATGAGGTCCACATCACACCACGCACAATTACGGGGAAGAAAACTCGGACCAAGGGGCCAGAAAAGGTCCGAGAATATGGGGCTAGACTTATGGACGAAATTTCCAGGTGTTATTACATATATCATGAGGATGTTAATCAATCCATATACAGTTTTGAGAGTGCGGTTTAACATCATGCAGGATAGGAGGTAGGAGAGACTAGCTCCTAGAAGGGGAGTATGTGGTGCAACTATTGAAAAACTGACGTGAATGAGGAACTGGAGTCCACACAAGACACATCACACAATACCATAAAATTCAGAGCCTAAAAGGCTGAACAAAATAGATAATTAGTGGAACTTGAGCTGTACCCAAAGAAGAGATGTTTGGGCATCCCTACTTATCCCATGAGGATGGGAATCAAGCCATACGTAGTTCTTGAGAGAGGACGTATAAGGAGATCTCAGTTTAAAGTCTTAGATATCGGAGCATAGAGTTGAAAAACTCTTCCAAGTGAACACATACCTTGATCTGATCCCTAAGCCCACATGTGTCAAACTCAGTGTGGGAAACAAGGGTGGAAGGTTTCTATGAAACACATGGGATACACGTAAAGGGGAAGTCTGTGTGGAGCCCTGAATGACGCCTTACCGCGGTTTTGTCCTCATAACGTGAAAATGAGCACTGAGGGATAGTACCAAGAGTGTCGAAATTCCAATCAGACATGATGGTGTTGAAAATTATATGAATCATGAAACCGACTTTTAAGGATTGATGGGGTTGGAGTGACGATGGAGGATAACTGTTGACCATGTTCGAAACAAAGTATCCATATCGCGCGACCTAGAATGGGAACAACAAATGTGTGTCAACTGTTGACCATATTCACAATGTGGGACTTGTATAAATTTGTTGTTAGAAACCCTTAAGGATGTTGGATTGTAATGGTAGGAGAGCCCTTGGGCTGAGCATCCATTCCATTTGGGGTTCCCTTCAAATGTGAAAGATAATGAAATCCCAAATGAAGGGGAACACGATGCCTGGAAAATGGGTGAAAGCATTTCCAGGTAGAATCTAACACTCTAGGTTCTGAACCAGAGTACTCCTAGGTGTGTTGGTGAATCACCGAAGAGGGTTGAGAAGCCCAAATTAAGAGAGGCCAACTTGAAAACATGAGTGTAGTGCAAGGGAATGAAGGGCACTCAGAAGAGAGAGGTTCATGATGTGGTTGTTACAAACTCGACGTGAATGGGGACATAAGCCCATACCACACCGCGTGCCCCTCTCCTAGAAGGACTCAGGCCAAGAGGCCAGAATGATAAGGAGGTTTCTAAGAGATGGGTCTAGACATGAAGACTGGATGTTTGGCCGGCCTTATGTATCCCATAAGGATGGGAATCATGCCACATGTAGTTCTGAGGAAGTATGCTATTCAGTTTAACGACATGCATAAAGGACACAAATAGGGGCAAGGTACCCCAAAGAGGGATGTGTATGGCACGATGATTAGCCTAAGATGAATGAGGGAATAATCTCATAACACATCATACAATCCGGAATGAACACTTGGGACAAGGGGTTGAAAATATTGAAGGACCTGAAACAAGAGGCCCCAACCAGTTCGCAGTTTAACGTATTGCGGTGAGGACGATGATGCTCTTAGTTTAAGGTCGTAGGTCTCAGACCGTAGATGCCTAGTTTAATGTCATATGCAAAGGATAACTAAGTGGAGAGGGTGAATCATCATGCTTGTGGAAAACCACGAAATGACAAAAATGATAGAGGATAACTGTTGACCATGTTCGCAACACAATATCCATATTTATGTGACCAGAGTTCGGGGGAAAACAATGAGCGTCGACCGTTGAATGCATTCAAAACATGGGACATGTATCAATTTTTCACCCAAAATCCTCAAGGACGTTGGCCCAAAATGGTAGAATATCCCTTGGACCAAACATCTATACTGTTTGGGGGTCCTTTTGGATATAAAAGATGATAAAAAACCAAATGATGGGGCGCGTGAAGCATGGAAGGGCCTATGCTCGTGGAAATGATGATAGATGAAGAAGGGATATCTCAAGGGGATATGTGTGGCATGAAAAAACAGCCCGAAGTGAATGAGTATGTGAGTCCATACCACACCATGAAGTCCTAGATGGGAACTTAGGCCAGGGGGCCGAAAGGGTCGAGGGACCTGAGGCTGGGAGTCCCGACCAACTGTAGCCATATGACCCCTCCTACAGGTATTTACTTACCACATCTCCTAAGCCCACGTGATCAATTCTTGGTGTGAGAAACAGGGAGCGGGACCAGGCTCTCCCATATGAAAGCTAGACTCACACTCCTGCCTGAGGTAGACTAAAGCTTAAAGAGACAATGGGGCAGAATGAACCACTACACTCAATATTCAGGAAATACTGGGGGTGGTGAAAATGAATAAAATGATAAGAGAGACCTTAGGATAAGAATCCGTACCATTTTGGGGACCTTTTGGATGTAAAATATGATGAAGTCCCAAGTACAGAGAGTGTGTGAAGCATAAATGTGCCTGTACAATTTAACATCAAGCAAGATGGTGAAAGAGGTGGAGATCTCCAGGGAAGGGGATATATGGTGCAGTCATGATGAATCCGACTTAAAGGAGGGAAAAAGCCAGAACCACACCATGTTTTATGTCCCAAGGGGAGATTTTGAAGTTGGGGTTGGGCCAATAGACAAAATGTCCGGGTGTTCCTACGTATCCCATAAGGATGAGAATCAAGCAATACGTAGTTCTTGAAGGCCATGCAGTTTAGCATCGTGCAGTGAGGATGTGGGAGAGTAGAAGAATGCGGAGGGGAGCACATAGTGTGATCATGGTAATCTTGACATGAGTGGGGAAAAAGAAGCCTACACTAAACCATGAGGGATCCTCCAAGAGAACTATACCCAGGGGGGATAGTCAAAGAGGAAACTGGGGGCTGAACTCAAGACGAAGCATCCAAGCGTTCCTACGTATCCCATGAGGATGGGAATAAATCCATTCTTAGTTCTTGCAGTTTAACATCTTGCAGGATGAAATATAGTTTAATGTCATGCGGGACATAACAGTTTATGGTCATGCTAAACCAGATACAATTTAACATCCAGCAGGATGACATATAGTTTAATGTCATGTAGGACATAACAGTTTAAGGTCATGTTGAACCAGATAGTTTAAGTTCATGTAGGACCAGATAGTTTAAAGTCATGTAGGACCCTCTACACTTTAAGGTCATGTAGGATCACATTCTCTTAGGCAAAGTACTTCTTGAGGAACTTGGCATTGGTGGGAGAAGTTATACTCTCACCATCCATGGTAACCAGGGAGTATGCTTAATTAGGGTAAAACTCATGAATGATGTAAAATACTTCCCATTTGGACTCCAATTTTAGTGGATTCCATCCAGGTATCATCGATGTCTTTAGAGACAACACCATGTCACCTTGTAAGAAATATTGGAGGAAAACTTTCTTGTTGAAAGCTCTAGCTATCTTGTTCTGGTGCCTTTCCAAATTGTGCAGGGCACGAAGCCTGTTCTCATCGAGGGCTTCCAATTCAGCCAGACATACTTCAGCTACTTTATCTGGTGATTTCTGATCATAGACAACTTTGTGTAATGAAGTTAAATGGATATTGATGGGAATGACAACCTCTGTTCTATACACCAGAAAGTATGGGGTCACTTGTGTGGAATTATGAGTCGTCGTCTGATAAGACCATAGGAATTTGGGGATCTTGTCTAGCCAACTCTTCTTGTTTTGACCAACTATTTATGCGTAATGTTAGAGAGGGTTTTTTTGAATGCCTCAATCTTCCCATTTTCTTGCACATGATATAGGGAGGTGTGGTTAGAACAGATGTTGTACTTAGTATGTAATTTATTTAACTCAGCTGCCCAGAAGTTCATGCCGTTATCAGTGAGGATGGTGTGAGGGACTCTAAATCGGTAGATGATGTTGGAGCTCACAAAGTCAATGATGGAACGGGACTTGAATTCCTTGATCGAAACGGACTCTACCCACTTGGAGAATAAATTCGTAACGGTCAGGATGAACCTGCACCGGTGAGCTGTCGCCGGTGGATATGGTCCCACGACATTAAGTCCTAAAACCACAAAGGGCCAAGAGTACTTGGTGGTGTGGATAGGCTCTGGCGGATGATGCATAAAGATGGTATGAATTTGGAACACATGGAACCTTTTGGAAAAAATGATACAGTCATGGATCATGGAGGTACAAAAATACCCCAGTCTTTGGATCTGGTGTGATAGCTTCAGCCTGATCTGATGAGCCCTGAAAGAACCGGCATGAACCTCCTACATGACCTGAGAAATATCAACTCTTTGAATGCAACAGAGGAGAACCCCATCAAACCCACACCTATAGAATATCTTCTCAAGACCATGAACACTCTAGAGGGTAAAGTATATCACGTGACGTCGAATTCGCTCGCCCTTGGCCCGATCAGCCGGGAGATTACCATTTTGGTAGTACTTGAAAAAGGAGGTTATCCAGTCGGGAGTCACCTCAATCACTGCATCTGGGAGACCTGGAGGTCTTGATGTAGAGGTTCCAGTGTTAAGGTGGATTACCAGTAGACTGTCATTGTCACCTGAAGTGATAGGAGTGATGAATCTCTGGTGTGCCACTTGGATAATCAAATCGTCCTGTTCAGGCTCTGCAAGTGATGCAGCTAGGCTGGACAAGGTGTTAGCTCAACCGTTCTGGGATCGAGGGACATGAGTGACTTCTGGATGAGATGGGAACTGGGCCATTAGCTGGAGAGTGTGTTCCAAAAATGGTACAAGATCTGGATTTCTGACGACATAGTCACCATTGATCTACTTGATGATTAGTTTGGAGTCCCATTTCACATGAAATTAGGGAACATCAATCTCAAGGGCCAGCTTGAGGCCAGTAATGAGAGCCTGATATTCTGCCTCATTGTTAGGGAAAACTTATAACAACAAGAATGAATATAGAAAAATGAATTGTGCTGGAGTGATGAAGATGATACTCATGCCAACTCTATTGAGTCCAGGGTTATTGATCCTTATACCGATAGAGCTCTATGAAGCACTGTCAAAGTGCATTTTCCAGAAAAAGATGGTTTGGTCCACTGAGAGGATTGCCTCATCAGAAAAATCAAGGTTCTGGGACTGGTCCGCGGGAGATGGATGGGAAGCAAGGAAATATGCCAATGCTTTCCCCTTAATATCCTTATGTGGGAAAAAATGATGTCAAATTACTGGAGGATCACTGACCACCGAGCCAGATGACCTATCAAGATTTGTCGGTTTAGGATGTACTTCAATGGATCCACTCGGGACACCAACTGTACCTCATGGTGCTTCAAGTAATGTTGTAATTTATGGACTGAAAATACCAGCGCAAGACATCTCTTATCGATAGGGGAGTATCTGGTCTCCATATCAAGGATCATGTGACTGAGATAGTAGAGAATATTCTCTGTTCCCTCATTGTTCTTCTGGGTGAGGAGGGTTCCAAGAGACTATTCCAGGGTGGTCACATACAAGACCAACGAATTTCTAGAGATAAGTGGAATTAAGACCGGAGGCTGGAGTAGGTAATTCTTGATTTCCTCAAAAGTAGTTTGACATTCTTTGACCCACTGATAGATAGTGCCTTTCTTCATAAGACAAGAAAAGGTCTTACACTTACCAGCCAAATTCTTAATGAATCGACGTATGTAGGCCAAGTAACCTTGGAAACCTCGAAGCTCCCGGAGGTTGCTTGGGGGAGACATCTGGATAATGGCCTTGATCTTCTCTAGGTCGATTTCGATGCCCCTATATCTGACAACGAAGCTGAGAAACTTTCCAGAGGTGACCCCGAAGTCACACTTTAGTGGGTTCATCTTCAGGTGGTAGAAATAAAGGAAGCCGAACACTTTATCAAGGTCTTTGAGATGGTCCTGACGCTGGAGAGATTTGACCACCAGATCTTCCACATAATATTCCACTAGTGTCCTGAGGATCAACTTAAATATGCAATGTATATCCCATTGGTAGGTGGCACCTACATTCTTTAGACCGAAGGGAATGAATTGGTAACAGAAAGTATCTTGTGGTGCCCTAAAGGTCGTAGAGTCCTCATACTTGGGAGCCATTAAGATCTGGTTATACCCAGAGTACCCATCCATGAAGGAGAGGGCCTGGAACCCAACTGTAGCATCAATCAAAAATTCCGTCATAAGAAGGAGAAAATCATCCTTTGGACACTGACGATTGAGATCTCAGAAGTCTATACAGAATCTAATCTGTCTATTATTCTTCCTGACTGGAACAGTGTCGGCTAGCCATCTATGGTACTGTACCTCCTTAACGAAATTGGCTATAATGATCTTATCAACTTTGTCCTCGACCATGGCACCATAAGAAGGGTGCATCTTTCTGGGAGGCTACTTAAACCAGTGGTGATTTTCTGGGAGACCGAGGCGGTGGATAACTACCTGAGGATCTAGACCCAAAATTTTGTTATAGATCCAAGAAAATACATCATGGTTTTGTTTGAGGAAGTCCACGTACTACTGTTTCTCCTCGAGGGGCATAGCGACATTGATCAGTGTGGGTTTCAGGTCCGCCTCACTACCGAGGATCACCTGTACCAATTCATCGACCGTGGTGGAGACACCCTCTTCAAAGGTGGGGGGATCATCCTATAAATCATCTTCTTCACTTATAGAGGAGGGATCCTTGGCGGGAGGAGTTTTTTCTGAGTCAACAGATATCGATGGGATACTGGTACCAGCCTGAGCAGCGATGGACAATAAACCGGGGGACTCCTGTGCTGTCGAAACCATGACGATGAAAGATTTTAATCCGATCTCATTCGGTATTCGGCCCAAGGGGCCACACTTGATGATATCGAAGCAATGGTGGCACATAGTCTTGAGCTAGTTTATCCCAGCCTTTTAGAATAAGCAAGTATGACGTATTGCTGTCGCCATGGGGTGGACATCCCAATACCTTGCATGAGTAGAGAGCTCTGGGATCACCTGAGCCTGATTTGTGTAGGAGTATGAGGAAATCTTCTAGTGTCTCTTAGACTTGGGAATGTTCTCCCCACTCATTACAGAAACAATGAATCACTGTACCAAGTACATGGTTGTAGCCTCCAATCGGTGGATTGGAAAGATGTAGGCATCATCTAGATCTGTCCAGAGGTCAGTCACAACCATAGCATGCTCAACCTTGTTAGCCTGAATCTGTTTGTCCTTGCTCTTGTAATATTCGACATCTAGGTAGCAGGATTCACAAGAGGCAAAGGGATACATATCACCATGGAGTACAGCCACTCGACCATTAAGGGAGTACTTAAGGAACTGGTGATACGATGAAGGGACCACCACATGCAAGTGGAGCCATAACCTACCCATCAATGCATTTTAGGCGGTGTCCTGAGAGACAACCACGAACTTGGTTATAGATACCAGACCATCGAATTGGGTTTTTAATCAGATCTTGATGACCAGTGTCCGTTCTATCCTGTCATATCTTTGGATTTTCAGGTCAGAGGGACTCAGGTCCTCCTCGGATAACCCAAGTTTTCACAGTGTCTTAGTCGGGATTAGGTTGATTCTAGAGCCTGTGTCAACAAGATAGTGATGAACCTCCATGCCATTAAACTGGCCAGTGATGTACAGTGGGAGAATGTGCCCCTATATGGGAGAGACTTCATCTTCTCCAGAGAATGAGACGATGGCCTGGCATTCAGCATGCTCAATTTCCTCAACATGGAAGGCTTCTGTGACTGTTACCTCCGTCTTGAACTAAAGGGGGATTCTTAAAGCCTCAGTGAGGGCTTCACACATATCCGACGATAGGATAAGAGATTAAAGGATGGAGATCCTTTTCGTAATTCTGGAAGGATTCTTGAGGGAATCATACTTATGTTCCAGGCGTGAAATTCTACTTACAGGAGGTCGCTCTATGACAGGAGGTATGGCGGGCCCTATTGGCTGGACCAGCAGCTGACTAGTGCTGGGAATGTCCCGCTGATTATTAGTCAAATCCTATGGAGTTACTACCAAATGAGGGCCATATGGATGATCACAATGCAGTTGGGATGACTCTACCTGATCTAGCAACACAAACAACGACGAAGGTGAACCAGATGACACCAAATGAGAAGGCTGCGCGTGCTGAGCTCTGTGCTAGGCATGCTGCCTGGTTTCGGTGGCATGCACAGATTTTATGGAAGTACTAACCGAAGAACTCTAATAACCCATATTTCCGTGACTCCATTGATGCTGGTGATGGCTCGGAACATTGGGAGGATCTTCCTGGCTCTCCTCACTGTCAGAAATCATGTAGGGGTTTACAAGCTCTACAGTGTTAACTGAGGCGTAACCTTGACTATCACTTGAAGAATCATCCACTATTGGACGTATCCTGAGGTAATATTCATCTATGGGGGAATAAAGTCACAGAGAGTATGGGATGATGATGGTATTGGTGGGGGACTTTGTTTTCCCTTGCGCTGACGATGCTTGCTCTTATAAGAAGAGGACGACTGAGCCGTTGACGTAGAGGTACTGGTTGTGGGTGACACAACATATTATGAAGGTTTGGGATTATTCAGATGTGCAAGAATAATACCATGGGCACCTGAGACTTCCTTATGATCCATCCAGTCATTGAACTTCTGAGACCTGCAGTTAGAAACCTGATGCCACTCACCTTAGCTGTCACTGCTGCTATCGGGCTTCACGAACACACATGCTACATGTGCCAGAGCTGGGCCCAACCTGACCATGTTATTATCGGCCTGGTCTTGAATCCAATATTTAAACACATATCACTGTTTGAGGGTGTGACCTAGGATCTGGTGATAGGGTCAGTAGTTGGGGAAATCATTGAGACTCGGCTCTTCTGGTCTCCTGTATTCAAGAAAACGAGCAATTCCCTATTCCAAGGCACTACAAAAATAACTGGGGACCCGAGCATCGTTGAATGAGTAGGTTCAGTTTATCCTATCTAGGAAGGAGGTTCTGAGAGCTTTTCCCTAATGAGGCGCTGGAGGAGCCTGTCAAGGAGGCAGAGCCTGGTTATCTCGCTTGGGCGGTGGTGGCGCATTGCGCGGGGGTACCTACTGAATCTGAGGTGAGCACTGCTAATCCAGAGGATGCACCTGAGGTGGAGGGCCTCTGCGAGGCTATAGAGGTGGCTCCACTGGTAACAACTCTAGTTGTTTTGGGGCCTCTATCTGTGCCACTATGGTAGGCTCAACCTTAGCGGCCCTTCTTGCAAGAATTGCAAGAGGCAACGACCGTACCTGTTTGGACTGCTGTAGAGCTTCCTCTAGGCACTGGGCCTTATTAGAGAAGTCTTGGAATACCCCAGAGTAATTATAGGTGATCACATAGGGGAACAGTTCTATCTTGACATTCCCCATACACATCATTAGCAGTTACTCCTAAGTAAGTGACATGTTAATGGAGTATGTGAGCCCTTTCCATTGGGCGAAAAAGGTTGCGATGTGCTTGTCAGGACTCTATTTTCACTTGAAGAGGTCTTCAATACTTGTCTTATGAGTGGTGGAACTGAACTGGTAAATAAATTTTCTGTGAATATCTTCCCAGCATAATACTGACCTGATAGGTAGCTAGCTGTACCATACAAACATAGGTCCTTCCAATGTTTGCACAAATCATCAGAGTTTGGAAGCCTCATGCTACTCCAGAGTTCCCAACATGGGTCCACACCTTGAAATGAAGTGGTCCAGATGCTGAAGTGGGTCACCCATCCCATTAAATGGGGAGAAGATGATATTCCTAAAACCTGGGGGAGTTGGAATATCATCCACCCATGCCGGATATGGCTTACTGTCAGGAAGGATTGCCACCTGTCACATTTCCAATGCCTTGAGGCAGGTAATGAGCACTTAAATGGGATCATCTAGGTGGGGGTTTCTTTCTTGATGGGGATCCCTGAATAACAGTTCTTTTGTGGGTTCTTCAACATGATAGACAGGCCTAACGACTCATGGAGCGGTTGGTAGGACTACCTGAAGAGTAGTTGGGGGAACCTGAGCTGGGTCTTGGGGGTTGTCGCAACGCTAAGGTGGATTCAGTGAAACATACTGCGCCCTCTTTCCATAAGTTTCAGCCTCAATCTAGTCTGTGTGGGAATGATCCTTAGGGTCACCTGGAGGCAATTCACTGGGGGGAATTTGTGTCTGCCCCCGCTGCCCCAGCCGAGGATCACTGTAGTCTGGCTGTTGCTCCGCAGCATGCTCAACAAAGAGGTCATCGGCCATCTTCTTGTGCTCTATGAACTGTTGATGCATCGTGACTTTCTCGGGATCATCCTCCTTCTTTTGTACTGAACCAAACGGGTCAGAGGGTTTGATTTCTCTGAGGTGATCCTTACCCTTGTTTAGATTTCGGCTGAGGACCAATGTTTTGGTGGGTACGAGAAGACCCAGTAGATTCCTCTGCTGGAGAGTAACCCTTCCTAAGGGGTCCAAAAGTTGTGGAACTCCCCGGGGGGTAATTTGTCACCATGGAGTTTAGTTTTCATCTCTTACTCTGATAAATCATCCAAGTTAACCGCGAATCTACCTAGAATCATATCCTTGATATCACCTGGAAAGTCGGGCTGACGCCAGATAGAACTAAATTAGAGGGTAGCATACTCGACCTATCCATGGATATACACATGGGGGAAGCCTCCTTGATAATCCTATGGAGAACTTTAAAGCTCTGGGCACATCATTGTTGGAGGGTCTTATGGCGACCTGGTGACTCAGGGCGTTGAGCCATGGGATGTGCGACCAGATCAACCAGACAACATTGTTGGATAATGTATTTTAATTGTTCTTGACTCTTTGGGTAGGCCACTTGTAGATGGAGAAGAAGAAAGTGAGTCACCCAGAGGGTTTGGAAAAACCATCCAACCTCCTCCTGAGTGAGTGTTTCTGGCGCATTGAAATTCAGTGCTGCAACAGGCCAAAACATCTCTGGGAAATGGTATGCTACAAGAATGTCCCACAAGATCCTCGATCCACACTCGGGGTTTGGCCCTTCATTTCCCCATTCGTCAACTAGAGGCGGCTGGGGAACCGGTAGTGGTACTGAAGTAGACTGTTGAGATGGTAGGCCGGCCGGTTGAGAATACGGCGAGTGGGCTGACAAGCCACAATATATCCGGCTATCCTCTGAAGAGTTCAGTGTCTTGTCCACCAAATCGCGATAAAACAGGTTGGTGATCAGAGTTTCTAGTGTAGGGACTATGAATACTAGTAGTGGAACATGCTACTGTTTATCTACCATCAGTCCCCAAAAAACTCTCAGTGATCTCTGGTCTAGGTAGAGAGTGCTTCTAGTAATGATGGTGGTGATTTCATGACCAGTCTCTGGGGAGATGCCAAATATTCCTCCTCCTGGATGTCTCTATGGAGGGAGTCGGGAATCCGGTGGACCTCACATTGTAGAAGTATGAGGCTGATGCCCCTCGTTCCTACCCTGACCCTTGACACAGAGGACCAAGGCGAGGGTTCCATTGGTGAGTCGTATTCCACCTCATAATTTGAGAATAAGACTGCTTTAATCTCACTCTGAATCTTCCCAGCATTCTTTTTGTAGTGGTGACGACCCACCCTCCTACCCCGAAATGGCTCTTCAGGACATGGTACATTTCTGGCACGAGGGGGAACTTTGGCCGAACTGGTGCTGGGATGGAGAGGTCTTCTTCCTGAGTGAGCTGGAGTGCAAGGAGCACCTGGACATATGTCAAAAGGAACACAAGGAGGACCTTAGTTTCCACTAGCTCATGTGTGGAGGGGATCTCCGCGGGAAGTGATGGAGTAGGTAGGATCTCCGCCGGAGTTGGTAGGAGCATGGGTAGGGCCTCCATGCTTACTTCCCCTAGTAGTGTCAGTGTGAGGAGGGTCCTTTTATTGGTCAAGCCGAACCTGGGTAGGGCTTCCGTGATGGGTGCTGATGAAGCGAGGCTAACCTTCACTCCTCTAACTACTGAGGCAAGGAGGACCTTTGTTGGCTATTGTAAGGACATGTGGAAGGCCCCCATGATGAAGATTGACCGGCTGTGTAACATATCTACACCAACGGCCTGTGGCAGGAGGTATGACCCCATACCTGATGTCATGAGCGCGGAAGAGACTTCTGTATGGAGTTTCACTACCATGGGGAGGACCCTCATTTGGATCGAAGGTGGTACATGGCAGACCTCCATGCTGATCTTGGGAGTGGGGAAGACCCATGTTCTCAATGGTGGCGGTATGGGGAAGACCTCCATACTGGGTGTCATTGCCGTGGGTCAGCCCGCGGTGGGCACAACCTGCACCGAAAACCATGAGAGTTGACCCAGCCTGCCCGTGGGGTAGTTGGGGCCTCGATCTAGGCTGAGTGGATGAGTGAACCTTCTTTGTGTAAGCATAGGAATGATGGTATATGTCGGTGGTGGCATGGTCCATGATAGTCGTTGATGTTGATGCTCCTTGGCAGGCGTCCTCCTCAGCTTGCACCTGATGTTGGCATTAGGTCAGCCGGATTGGGGTCGGTAGTGCAGGCGCATAGCTTACCTACTCCTCAACTTGTGGGGCTGGGTGGTGGTGCTACCGTGGCCTAGTGGGGTCCCTATATGGGAGACCCTAGAATGGGATCCCAATAGGGATCGCCCAGACATCCCCCATGTCATCGGCATAGGAAAGGGAGTCATCAAAGAGTTCCAGGGAGAGGCTCCCAAAACAGTTGTGCATCGGAGTGGGGAGCAGTGGCTCCTTACGCGGCCCTTGGGGATAGTGGTGGCGATGAGGTACAGACGCCTCTAAATCCTAGTGGGCTATATCCCGAGTCAGGATAATCTCCTCCTACTTGTATCAGAAGACGAGGTCATTTATCACCCTTCTTTGAACGATCTCAGAAGGAGAGATGGGGCATGGGTGCCCAGTAGATGTGGGTGTGGAAGCTATCACAGAAGTAGTGGAGCCACGTGGGATTATTGCATTGGCACTGCCCATGCCCCTTCATCAGTGGGTGGGGGGTGATCAATTTCCTATTATGGCATCTTGGGTCCTGAAAGGAAAAGAAGATTAAACCATTAGTTCTGAAACCAGGAAAACAACGTCCAGTTCCCCAGCACCATTCCGTATTACATGGCTGGTAAGAAGGATCCACGTTGACAATGTCGCAGACCAGGATATCCAACGGTCAACTGCCCCAACTTCTGGGGAGTTTTATGCCAGACCCACTATTTTCTTGGCAGGACCTGGCACCTGATAACTAGATTTGGTGACATGCTAGTCCACTGATGTCTCAAACTCTACTAATCTCCACATTGAGGATAAGAAATTTCACGTCGGGTTTACAATTTCTATTTCCAATGCTTTTTCCAGGGTGCACATCTGTCAGTTTGAGGAGGACACACTGATTATTGCCCCACATTCCCACTTTCCAAAGTCAAGTGACATCCATCGCTTGTTCAGGGATGTTTGATCCTTTATTGAAATGGAATGATGGGATGTCGGTTCCTCCTTCTGTGGATTCCTCCTCAGAACTCGTCACCTAGTTCGGGTGTCCCTTGTAGACTTAAGACTTTGTTCATGAAACTATTACTAGTGCCATGTATTCATGGATGCCAGTTAATTACGCTAATTCTATCAAGAAATTCCAAGGGGTCCGGTCAGGGAAGCAACCTTTAGTCGGGGGAGTAGTCACATTAGACATCACTGGAATTTCTGTACATTGGAACACTGGTGCATCTGGGTTTCTTCCCCTTATGATAGTGATTCTTGAGGGCGTTGAATCACAAGGAATCCCACATCGAATTCAGGGAATTATATTCCATAGGCATGCCTCTGAGGTTTTCCTCAACTTTCCATGTTTAACATAGGGTGTGCTGTGAGTTTAACTTCTAGTGGAGATGGATCAGATTGATCAGAACACTGATAAGAGTTGATCAGATAGGTGAAACCTTAGGAGGGAGAACTGATACTGGGGATAACGCGTGGTTAGTTACCCGGTTTCTACTAGGAGTAATGAGAAAGTGGGTGACATGATCTCAATTGAATGTGGGCCCGGGTAAGAATAAAGATGGATATGGGTTGTTGAGTGGATGGAGAGTGAGATGGAGCCGACGTGATGGAGATAGTGTAGTTAGGCTTGAGCCTCAAAGAGACTTCTTACGTATCCCTATGACAGGAAATCAAAGTCCGTGTAGTTTGGTGAGGCGATGGGACTCCTAAGGAGGTGACCCATATGGAGGGGACCCGGAGGAAGTGGAACCTCCGAGTTGGGGCATGACCTTCTCGAAACACATAGGCTCAATTGAAAGACAAGGATGCAACATGGGTGATGGGATTGAACCTTAGAGAGGTGTCCTACGTATCTTGAATTGGCAAGGATAAAAGTCCATGTAGTTCGGAAAGGGGTTGGTGAACCGACATGAAGGGGGTTGGGACCAATAGGTGTTAGGCTTGAACCTTAGGGAGGCTTCCTACGTACCCTGGCATGAAAAAGATCAAAGTACACATTGTTCAGAAGAAAAAGAAGGAAGTTGGGCTTGAACCTCAGGGAGACGTCCTGCGTACCCTGCCTTGGCAAGGATCAAAGTCCACATAGTTCAAAAAGGGGTTGGTGAACCGACATGAAGATGGTCGGGACCAGTGGAGGTGTTGGGATTGAACCTCAAGGAGGCATCCTACGTACCCTACCTTGGAAAGGATCAAAGTACACGTAGTTCTGAAAGGGGTTGGTGAACTGACATGAAGGGGTTAGAGACCAATAGGTTTTGGGCTTGAACCTCGGGGAGGTGTCCTACATACCCTGCCTTGGAAAGGATCAAATTCCACATAGTTCAGAATGGTGTGGGGCTTATGTGCTAAGGTGTCTCAGAGAGGATGTCATAGTCGATGCTTACTCTAAGATCATGTGAGTTGTGCTTGGTGTGCGAAACAAGAGGAAACATAGACTTGATTACCACGTCACAAAATGTGCGTCTATGGGAAGTGTAATGGGGATTACACGTGGTTAGAGGTCCAAAGAGGAAATATGGGCTTACACATGGTTAACAAACCAAAGAGGAAATAGGGGATTATGCGTGGTTAGCGGCCCAGGGAGATGTAGATTGGGACTTACTCCAGGATGGAGGCCTGAGTGGAGAAAAATCCCAATGGGTGAGGGATTTGGAACAGAAGAGAGGAGGATTCTAGCACCTATCCCCCCTCTGGTATTTGTCCAGGAAGAAGATAGGAGGAGCATAGATGCTGCCTCCCACAAGAAAGGCTAGGGGCTTACACCAAGGTGGTTTTTCTTTCCCCGCGGACAGACACTGCACCATCAAGGAGGATCTCATTCCAAGTGAGGAATATTTTACTCCCATGAAGATGAGAATATGTGGATAATTTCTAAGGTGGGGAACCCCACGTGTGATGCATGGTTTGAGACTACAGTTTAACGTAATGTGCTGAGGATGATGGTGGTTGGCAGTTTAACGTCCCAGAGCTCGGATGAGGCGGATTCACTCCTCACCCCTAGGACTTACATAACTGATACCCACCCACCCTTGGGGAAGGGAAGACATCAACAATGTTGTGGTGCAGGGGTGTCGTGAAGTGATCCACTGGGGGGTCCATGTTAGCATGACTATGCAAAGAAGCAATATCTATTAGCGTGCCTATGTGAAGAAGCATAAAGCTAAGTAAAGCAACATGAAGAAATTCCCAAGGGACCTTGAAATCACTTCATACAAGACTGGAGGGCTGTATGGGAGAAGGGTGTGTAACATAGGAATTTTGTGTGTAAGAAGCGCCCGAAGATGGTTTCTGGGGAAGAGATATCAAACACACTCTAAAAGGTGCACACAAGAGGAATGGATTTTGTGCAAAAGGAGAGGTTTGTGCATAATAGGCACGCAAAGAGGGGACTATTGTGCGCAAAAGGCCGGGTTGATCGGAAAACAAGGCCTATGGAAAAATGGAGAGGTTTGTGCACAAAGAGGGGTATAGGTTTTTCACGCAAGTGGAAGGGTTTCCATGCAAGTGGAAGGGTTTGCACGCAAGTGGACCAATACTTATGGACTTGGGTTAGGGTAAAGCCCTAGTGGTCCCATGTGAAAGAGAACCCCTAGGAGACCTGTCACGGAAAATCTTGTACCTTAAAGGCATCTTTTTCGCACAAATGAGGTGAATTCTATACAGGAGAGACAGTTCATATTCTTTAGCCCGAAGGAAGGGGGGGGGGTGATCTTCAATTTATAGGTAAGTGGGAGCTGAAAAGGGCACATGGAACTCGACCAGTGTGGAAAACCCTTTTCTTCATTCGGCAGTGCACAACTTTCCGCGTGGCGCACAACTTTCCATGTGGCTCGCATAAGATTTCTTTGGCATGAAATTTTACGTGCCGTAGGATGGTTTTATGCGCACTCTTTATAAATTTCACACGGCCTTTTGGACAGTCCCAAACCAGTGCCTTCTGTGAAAATTCGCCTTCAGTTTTCGCCAAATTTTGGTCCGAGGACTTCTGTGGATTCCAGCATCTACAATTACACATATGGAGCAAGTTATTTTTTCTAATATGGGTACTAACACCCAGTTTTAAGAGGTTTTATTCTGAATGTTTTAGTCTATGAAGGTGTCACACGACCACAACCCCAACTATGCCATAGTTTAATCAGGAGTTTTAGAAGCAGCATCCTCCCACCTTTTTAGTGGATAAAGGACCACATTATACTAAGTCATGGATGGAGGCCATGATTTCTATATTTGAGCATCTGGATATGCCTCCATAGTAGAGGATAAAACTCACTACTTATATGATACTCGATTCTTCCAAGAGATGATGGGATGTTATTATCCAAGAATAGTGACATCAAGATTTGATCTAGATGGATTTACTAATGATATTTTATGACTACTTATTTCCATAGACTATGAGGGATGACTAAGATAGAGAGTTTATGGACCTGTAGTAGGGAGCCATGTCTATCATGGAGTATTCTTCTCACTTTATTGAGCTATAATGGTTCACACAGACTCTATCCGGTGATAATCTTATGACTTTGAGGAGATTCAAGTATGGGATGATATATGACATCTGATCACAAGTCAATGTTTTTGAGATGACTATTTTTATGATATATTCAAGTAGACCCTTATTATAGAGTGGAATTTGAGGGAAGACTATGGTGGGAGCTAATGAGGTTCAACACCTAGACCTATTAATGGTTATTTTAGTGGAAAAAATTAACGTTTTGAGGTTTCTCATAGGGTTAGAAGCAGTTATGATCCTCATGTTGAAACATTTCTTATATCTCACTAGTGTGGGAAGCTGGGACATATGAAACCTAAGTGTTTATGAGATCTAGTGGAATGAATATGTTGTGTTAGGATGGGGAATATCTAGTTCTTCTATAAGATTTTTCCATCTGTTCCTAGAGAGTGGGGATCTACACCTACTCCATGTTCTAGAGTGGGGATAGTAGTATCTCATTAGGTAGGAAGCTAGAATGCCACTAGACACTTAGGCCGAGGTGGTGGTTATGAATTAAGTAACCAGGATTAGGATTCTCAGTGCTAGTAGAGTGGGTTTACATAGGGAAGTCACTTTGTGACTCAGGGCTACGATACAGGCTAGTTACATGCAGTGAAGCCTATGTTGGAGGAGTAGAGTTTCATACCTTCTAATATTCGAGGTACTATTATAGTAGCCTCTACTTTAGTGTCTGTTATATTTTACACAGGTGCATCACACTATTTTATATTTTAGGCAATCATATATACAATGGGCCTTAAGATATAATACTTTTGTGGCATGATTATTATTGATGCCCCGTTAGGTATTTTATTAGAGACCATTCTCCATTGTAAGGAATACTCCCTTGAGATAGGAAGATATATATTCATATGGAGACTTTTATTCCTTGACATGAAAGGGTTTTATGTAATCATCTAGAGGGACTAGTTAGTTCCGTATAAATCCCATATTGTACGCTATCATTAGAGGGTGATGTTTACATCACCAGAGGGCGGTATGAATGTTTGTAATGGAGAATGGAATGTCCATTATTCTTGATCTTAACCTGAGCATTAGTGTCTTGGAAGAGTGTAAACCCATGTTTCCAGTATTTTCTTAGATGATCAGAGGTTACGAACCTCTATTTTTCCTCCTATAGTTGATCGTTTCATGGATGTTTTTCCTAATAAATTTTCTAGATTACCACGAGAGATAGAGGTAGAATTCACTATTGAGATAGTTCTAGGAGCATCACCAGTGACCATTCCTCCTTATAGGATAGAACCTACAGAGCTTATGGAGATTAAGAAATAGTTGGAGGATCTGGAGACTAAGGAATTTATATGTCCCATCACTTCTCCTTAGGTTTTATTGGTCCTTTTTTCTATGAAGGTGGATGATACCATTAGTATTTGTATGGATTAATGATGGTTGAACCAACTTATAGTTAAGAATTAGTATCTATTACCTTGAATATAACACCTCTTTGATCATATATGAGGAACTTGGGTGTTTTCAAAGATCTATTTGAGGTTGGGCTATGATTAGCTTCATGTTAGGTCATCATACATACCATGTATAACTTTCATGAGAAGGTATGGTCTTTACAAGTACCTGTTAATGCCTTTAAATCTCAATAACACACCTACTATATTTATGGATTCGATGAATCAAGTTTTCCACCCTTATCTAGATTCAGTCATGGTGGTCTTTTTGGATGGAATATTAGTGTATTATTATTCTCGATAGGACCAATCAAACCATCTTGATATCATGATGAATACACCGAGAGAGAATCATATTTATTATAAGAACATTAAGTGCCACTTTTGAATCAAGAATGTCCATTTCTTGGGTCATATCATCTTGGATTATAGGGTATGAGTAGACCCAGAGAAAGTGAGAGCTGTAATTTCTAGGGAGTATCCCAAGAAATTATTTGATTTAAAAAATTTCTTAGGGATATGTTGGTTTTAAAAATGATTTATCCAAGATTTATCATGCCATGTAGTGCCTCTTACTGGTCCGACTAAAAAGGGTGTGAAATTTTTCTGGTTAGAAGCATGTGAACAACCTTTTAAGAGTTTAAGGATAGATTGACTTCACCACCGATCTTGATTTTTCCTGATCTAGGTAGGAGCTATTTTGATGTAGGAAAATTGAGTCATAGTGTACGAGTCTCAATAGTTGAGGCCTCACAAGCAGAATTACCTAACACATGACCTCGATCTAGCTACTGTTGTTCATGCTCTATGCTATTGGAGACACTATTCACTCAGAGATCATTTTTTGGTATTCACTAATCACAAAATCTTTAAGTACATATTTATAAAATGAGATATCAATATTAGGTAGCACAGATGGGTTGAGTACCTAAAATATTTTGATTTTATGCTTTTTATATGCCTAGGAAAGTCAATACTGTATCCGATGCTATGAGTCAAAATACTCAGACAAAGATATTTCAGGAGGATAGTGGTGAGTGGAAGTTCATGGATTTTTTCTCAGAAATGCACATTGAGGTTCAAGAGGATCATGGGTAGACTATCCTATCAGCTTTAACAATGACCTCTACCCTCCTAGAATGGGTGATAATGCGGAAAATATCTGATCCTAAGGGCTTAGTCCTTAGGGAGAGTATCTCATATGATGATTCATATTTTGGTTGGACCATGGATGCAGATGATACCTTTCTTTTTCATGGGCATGTTTGGGTCCCAACTGACATCAGAGAGGAGTTGATGTGGGGATTTTATACCTCATTTTAGGCGGTACATCCCGATGTCACCAAGATGTATCGAGATTAATGTCCCTCGTATTGGTGGCCTAGTATGAAATGAGAGATTATAGGCTTTATCACTCAGTATTCTACTTATTAGTAAGTGAAGGTAAAACATCAGCAACCAGCAGGACTTTTATAACCGTTGTCTATTCTTGAGTGTAAATTGGATGACGTTTCTATGGATTTTGTGATCAGTTTACCCAAATAAATTCATGTAAATGTTGTAGTATGGGTTGTTTTTGATCGCTTGAAAAAGGTATCACACTTCTTACCTATGTGAGAGACCTTTTCAATATATGATATAGGGAGGATATACATCAGAGAGGTCGTATTTCTTCATAGAGCTCTATGATCTATTGTATCTGACAAGGACAATCACTTTATGTCTTATTTCTGGTAGGGGTTGAATAAGGCCTTGGGTACAAAAGTAATTCTAAGCATGACCTATCACCCATAGACCAATAGAAAGATAGAGAACAAGATTTGGGTGTTAGAGGAAATGCTCCATGCATGTCTCCTTGACTTAGAGGGTTCTTGGGAGAAACACATACCCCTTATTGAGTTTTCTTATAATAATAGGTTTCAAGATACTATCCAGTTGACTCCTTCTGAATCATTATATGGTAGGCCTTTCTGATTACCTATGTGATGGTTAGAGGTAGGGGATGTATCTTTTATAGGACCACATCTCATTTAGTAGAATATAAAGTAGGTCCAATTGATTAGAAAACACATGATGACCGCTTAGTCTAGACAATAGTCATGTTCAAACCGATGCTGATGACCTCTTGAGTTCTATTTAGAGAGATTGGGTTTTATTTTGAGTTTCACCCATGTTGGGCCATTGACGTATTCAGAGGTAGGGTAAAATTTCACCTCGACTTGTTGGAAAAATTTAGGTTGTAAAATGGATTAGACCAGTAGATTACTGGATAAAAATTACTTATAAATACTAGTCTATGCATGATATATTTCATGTATATCAACTTCACCAATGTTATCTGAACCATTAGCATGTTTTCTAACATTCCATGGTTGAGTCAGAGATGGATGCTTCTTTTGAAGAGTACCCAATGTGTATTGTGGATCCGAACATGAAGACACCCTGTGGCAGGACAGTACCTTAGTATGGGTTATATGAAAGAATGAATGAGTACAGAACAAGACCTGTGAGTGGGAAGATAATATATGATCTTAGTGACCAGATATATTCTTAGATGTTCCCTCTTTAACCTTAAGGACAACTCAGGGATGAGTTTCTTTAAGTTAGAGAGGTTGTAAGGAACTAGATTTTTCTAAAAGGTAAGACTCATTTTTTTTGATTTAAATCCTTAATATGGACCTTATAATGTTACCCAATATAGTCATAGAGGTCATGATGGTGTCCGATGCTTGTTTAGAGCTTGGAAATCCAGATTTTGGAGAAATAGATTGGGCCGCATGGTTTGGAGAAACCATGAAGCCTAGCCCACACGATTACTCCTAACCACATGGGGAATTTCAGTGGGGAGCAGGGGGATGCACAATTTTTCTGCAACCATGTGAGACCAGGAGCATGAACATGTGAGTATCATATGGTTTTGTGACATTTTCTTATGCATGACTTGCACACGATTAGACAAACCTTGTGGCTAGCCCTTGTGGGGTACCTCCTTAGAAATTAGATGTATCATGGTTTGCGCATGGTTTGGAAAAACATGCTGCCAAACTGTGTGACCTAATAATTATTGGGTAAAAGACCATTTTCCCTTAATGATTTTTATACCTTTTTTCTTTTTTTCTCCTTGCTTCTCTAGTAGACAAAACTTGCATTTTTAACCCATGGGAGCTCTCTTCTAGATCCATGGTTAGGATTTGATTCCATTTTCTCATCTGGAAAATCAAATGTTCTCAGTCATGTTGGGTCTGTATCAGTAAGATCTCTAATCCAATTGCTTCCTTTCATCATTTATCTTTCCATATCATGTGCTATTTTGGTGTGAGTCCATTCACCCTATTTTTAGGGTGTTAGAACTTTCTTTTTTTTCTTCCGATCTAATTCAAATATGAAGTTGATATTGGATGAGGAGTCATCTATGAATCCAAGGTAGGTAGTCTAGAATTTATTCATAAAATTTGAGTTGATTTCATAGCTCCTCTGTTATGCCGCACGTCGTCCATTTCAACATGTCACCTTAAAATTGTATTTTCCTTTATTAATGACTATACCCAAGTTGTTATACTCCTGAGGATCCTTGCTAAGGAATTAGAGGATTTCGACCTCAATCATAGCCACCCATTTGGGTGTGATGAATGAAATTCCATATCTTATGTTATTGTTTAAATGATTGAACACTGCCTAAGTGTTCAGATTGGCTTGGAATTGGATTTTCTTTTATATAATTTTTCAATGGGCCAGAACACCTTCTAAGTGTTTGTCTTGATCTTGATTATGAATTTTTATTACTTGACTAATTAAATGGATTGTTTGTATTGAATAGAAATGGGCGGAGAGGCTACACCTCATGTTATATAATTGTAAAATGCGAATTGTTTGATATGTGACACCCTTGGTTGTATTGGGATTGAGATTGTAGATGCATTAGAGGTGATCCCTCATGGTTATTATTATTATTATTATTATTATTATTATTATTCCATTTTTATTGGTTATGTAATTATGGATAGAGGACTTTTTGAGCATGATGTTTCACTCTACCTTACATTGGGTGTTGATCATGACATCTCTAACTGTTATAATTTTATATGGGCGATGGGAATAACACTCCATGTTACTATATTTCAAGTGTTGGGAATGATGTCTCACCCTACCTATATTGAGTGATGAGCATGTCGTCTCACATTCATTAAGATATTCAGCAAATGTACCCTTTTCTGGAGCCTATAGGCTCATTAGACTAGTTATAGATGCTTGAGTTATGCCCTAGGTCTAACAAGAACCTAATATCTATGTATTTTACTACTTACATCCTCACATACTTAGTGAATGTAGGTGTATATACTATATAACTATACTATATATATGGTTATTGATCATATTCTTACACCGACCTATGCTGAAGTAGGTAGATCCAACCAGGTGTCCTATAGGAACCTGAGCAGGTTAATAGTTATTTATTCAACCTTGTTTATTAATCTTATACCTACACATTGTTGTTGTTATGTACGTAGGTTGGATTATTTCTAGACATCTTTGGTGGTGGCCTACTGGGATTTTATCTCACACCCTACTCAGGCTACCTTTGGTACCCGAGTATATCACATGTCAGCAGGTATGGATAAGGGAAAATACCTTACTAAAAATACTTGATTAATTTTACTTATAGCATGAAGAATGGGAGAAGAGGACCAAGAATATGATAATGATTCTATTATAGTAGACTTTTGTACTTTTTTATTATTATTTTATAGCATGTTTTATATGCTAGTTCCCTGTTTCCCTTTTCTGTATATCAACATGCCATGAAATCATTGTATATGACTCAACTGATGGGATTTTGATTATTATTACCACTTATTGGTTATTTAGAATTTTTTAGTTTATTATTATATTGTTTTATCTATACCATCTATTTATATATGCTTTCAGTACAGAGGGTTACTGGTCCTATTATTATAGTGTCTTCTTCTACTGTTATTTGTTATTTATCTTATCCGCTGTGCCACTCTCATATGAGGGTATAGTATCCCCACTGTACCAAATTAGACCCTTGTTTCTAGTCGGTAGCCTCTGGAGTATGGGGATTCATTCTTGATTCCATGTGACCCACCATCTTAGGGTATTGGTTGAGTGGATCCTAGGTAAGGACATTATAATTTATATAGGAAAAGAGAGGGG
Organism: Viscum album; assembly: GCA_963277665.1. Classification (NCBI taxonomy): domain Eukaryota; kingdom Viridiplantae; phylum Streptophyta; class Magnoliopsida; order Santalales; family Viscaceae; genus Viscum; species Viscum album. The sequence continues at coordinate 1,931,800,186 of OY728155.1, forward strand.
AGTTATTTATTATTTCCCATACTTAAGTTTGGGAATCTATATAATAAAATAATCAAAACCACACACATTCTCATGGTTTCCCATGGGTTCTACCAAATAGGAGTGTTTTTCATTATTTTGTAAGGTTAAAGGTTGAACTCATCAAAATATTACCCTTGGTGTTATGGAAGTGAGTTATGTTCATAAAGAAATGATTTTAAAACCATAAAATATAATATAGGTTTTGGAGGATTCATAAAGGCTTTATAAAATTAATAAAATAACCTCAAAATAAAATTATTTTAAATTTTAAACATATATTTGGTCATGGATATACTTTATATCATTTATTACATCACTTTTTGGTTATTATGATGTCATAATACACCCTGTATATTTATACCGTATTTAATTTTTACCTGAAAATTAAAATATCTTAGAAAATTATTAAAAGTTCACCATTGGTTAATTTCAACATGATAATTCCAAAAATATTATTTATTTTTTCAAAATAATTTTCTAAATATGTTAATTTTTACTTTTAAAACAAAAATAGACATTTATTGAGAAATGATGGTTTTTTGAGAATAATAATTTTTGAACCCTGATAAAAATTACATTTGAATTGATAAAAATATATATTATCATTTATAGTTAATAAAAATAAAATAATAAAATAATTTTATTAAAATGTAATTTATTTTTTCAATTCATGAATTCATAAAAATGAATATCTAAATTAAAATTAATTATTACACAAAAATAAAATTTTGTGTTTTATCATATCATTTCTTAATTATTTGTAAAGAAAAAAATTAATATAATCATTATTATATTGAAAATAAAATATTAATATTCATACTATTAGGTTTAATTTGTTTCTAGTTCTTGTTAAATTATTTTTACACTTAAATAACCTATTATCCTTTTACCATGGTAATAAATATTTACTACAGTTACTATTCATATTTTATAATAAATTAATTTGAAATTATTACCAAATAAATATTATGATAGTTAAAAATATGGAATCTATTTTATAAAAATAAATTCATAGAGGTGAAAGAATTTAATTTAATATAAAACCTGCAAGTGTGATGAAAAACAGTTTTTTGAAAAATGAAATTTTCAAGGAAAAGATGATTTTACTTTAACTCTATTACTATTAATATTAATTATATAAATTTAAATTCATAATATTTCATTTAAATAATTCATAATTAGTGTTTATTTTAATTAATTATGATATGTAAACATTATTCATTTTAAAATAGTTTTTAGGAAAATACTTTTTTATGAAAAAAATAAAATTATTATAAAATATGGTATAACGATAATTTAAATGCAATTAATTGGATTAGATATAACTTAAGAATGATTATGTTACTTTTAAATTAAACTAAAAAAATAATTAGACTTTTAAATTACTTAATTTATCAAAATAAATCATAGTTTTAAACAAATTGGTATTTTTCACTATTCAATGAAAAATCAACATTTTCTAAAAAATATAAAAATTTCACCCTGAGTTAACTTTGATGTGATAATATAAAAAATGGAGTTAATTTTTGTAAAATAAATTTTCTAAATTTTCTATAAATTAATTATAATATTTTTTTCACAAAAATAAATAAAAATCATTTTTGAAGAAAACACATTTTTGAAGAATAAAATGATATTACTCAAAATAATGTGATAAATTACTAAGAACTTATAAATATATTTATTTTGTGTAGGAAATTTTTATATATATTTTATAAAGTAGTTAATCCTATTCATACCCACAAATTGAATGGCTAGGTTATAACGTTTGTATTTAAATAATCATCATTTATTTGGGTTCGGTGTTGCGTATCAAATATGCTATCAAAAATTATTTTCTCTTTTAAAAACTCAGGTTTTAAAAATATTTATAAGCATGGACAAACTTCATTAAATTCTATGAATAGTGTATATTACACTGCACTCCTATAGTTTCTTTGATATTTTCCAAGTGTCCCACAAGATTTTATATGATCAAATGATCCTGTTTAGTCCAATTTAAAAATTCCATATATATCTCCATGATTTTCACATTCAAATTCAACAAAGTTTCCATAATCTTCTTCATGTTCCGGTTCTTCAAGCCTTTAAAATATTAAGTTTCGATAATTTATTTTTAACCAAATATAAATAATAAATTATTATTTATATTTTCTAATGTAATCCATGTGGTTTGATGTTTCTAGTGTGTGTGAATGCTATCATGGAAATGAAATATTTTAGATAGAAACATATATGATCCTTATGAACCCCCTTGAGACATATTCATACCACATAGTTTAGAAAATTATTGATCATATAGTTTTAATTTTCATCCTTATGAGGCTCATCCTCCATCCTTATGAAAATTCATCATTATGAAGTTTGAAAATTCTTATGAAATATTCCATTTATCCTTACGTAGAACTGTTATGATCCTTATGAAATCCCAGAATCATCCCTACAAAACCAATCACTCATCCGTATAAACTTCGATTTTCCTTTTCACTCGGTGCTTCAACTTTAGTCAATACTTTTACAAACTCACAAGTAATTGTGAAACACCCCATTTCTTAGGGTGAAGAAATCTATATAATTCCAAAAACTCTAACATTACCTTTTTTGAACAATACCTATTATTGAAATATAGATTCTTTATGTTTTACACTTCAAGAAAATATTTACACACCATAGTATTTTTCTGTGGCATGGTGAGAATTTTGATGTTTCAAATAAATATTCATAGATTATGGAATTTGTGGTGAAAATAAACCAATTACATCGCAATATCCTCACATGAAAATCTTAAGTGCACACAAGGAAGACGATGACACAAAATAACATCGTTAAATTTAAAACAACACATGTTTATTTAAATGATTAATAGTTCTCCACTTTCCTGAATCCCACATCAAAATTTCTCTTAGTATTTCTCTTCCTTATCATACCGAGCATGGGGTAACACCCTCATTACTTTCCAGTGGTACCACCCCGCATCATGATCCCCTAAAATTTACACCCTACACTATCTCTACCTCTCCTCACCTGATACTACCCCATTTGGGGCTATGCATATCCTCCTCCTCCACCTTATCCAAGGCTAACAATGAGATCATCTAACTACCTTTACAGTGGCTAACTGCTTGGGCGGCCTTGGATTTGAGGCTGGCCTATATTTTTCTTATATTCAATAGATATTTCCTTTATAATTTCCCTTAGGAAATATTCACAATTTTTTTCTCAACACTATATTTCTCTAAATATATTCCAACATTAATTCAAAAAATCTTTTATCCTTTTCATTTATTTCATAACTCTCTAATCACTCCTGATATGACATGATTTATTATTTTCATAATAAATACAAAAACTATTTACATTTATCACATATGTCCATATAGATAAATATTATGGATTCTAATACTTCAACATATATTTTTAATAAATAAAAAAAACAGATTTCGTTTTTCAACAAAAAAGTAAAATACATTTAAAAGGGTTTTTGAAGAAACATAGGGAGAATATGGAGAAAGATAGAATAAAACCAAAAGAAAGGGCCAAGTTTGAGAGTCCCCTTACCTTAGGTCCTATTTTGTTTCATCACATTTACACATCCTTATTATTTATGTTTATCCTTTTATACAACCCTTAATTACTTAAAGTATTTAGTTTGTGTGAGACCTGAATGTTTTTATTGATCTAAGGAGTATTAGGAGAAAAAAATTAGAAAATGAGAAGGATTTGGTAAGTGAAATAACAAGGGGGAGATAAGGGTATTTCATTGAACTCTTAATATTTTGGAGTGGATTTGTTGACAATATGTGTGGAATAGATTTGTTGAAAATCCATTATTTGCAACACATGTTGAAGGTGAACAAAGTTTTGATTGGTGGATTGGTTGATCCTAAAGATTATTGGACAAGGTATGTTGTTAAAAACAATAATCATATATAAATATGATTTAATATGATCAAAATGTTGAAGTTTTGACAATGTGATGATTGTACATGTGGATATGTCTAGATACATGCACAGAGTGTGTTAAAAACGAATGAAATGGAAACTTCACACCACAATGGTGTCTAAAACTATATCGTAAAGGTGATGTTGAAGAGTATACTATGCTGTAGAACATATTACTATTCCATAAGGTTTTATTTAAGGTTTAAAAAAGAAGAAAAAACTTGGCCGTCAATCCATGCCAAATCAACCTTGCACATGTAGGAGAAATCTCAATCAAATAGGGGAACCATTAAGGCCAAATAGTTCCTAAAGAAACTAGGGAGATAGGCAAACATGAACATGGGTATGTGTGAATATAGAAAATCAGTGGTCTACACCATAGGGTATAAATACAGAGGCAGTTGTCCATTTTATAGGGGGTAAGTGTGGAGGAATCAAAGAGAGAACTCAGTTACTCACATTTGGAAAGTCATGAGAGGTGATGGTTTATATGCTATAAGAAATCCAGAGTTAAATCTGATGTGGGTCTCAAAATTCACATGTTACACCGTAGTAAAATAGAACATAACGTACAATGATATATATAGAAGTTTTGGTGACTCTTGAGATTTTGAGGGATGAATATTCTATAGTTAGGGGGACCACAATACAGATGGGTTTCATAGTAGTTTTGGAGCCTTTGAAGATTTTAAGGTGTCCATGTTGTAGAATATAGGGCAATGTCATAGTGTATTTGGGAAGGAAGGTTTTCACATTAAAGCTATGCATTGAAATGTGGAGTGTCCGAAATTAGTACAATGAAGGAATTAAAACTTTTTAGGAGACAACACCACAGTGTTGTGACCTATCCATAGTCATTTCGGTGTGAGAAGTGGTTATAGGAGATAATTCTAGAGTTTATGCAGGAGTAAATAGAGGAGTTACTACATGAGAAAAGTGGATATGGTCAAACACAGATGTCCACAATATAGTGTTGGGTCCCACACTATAGGAAGAGAATAATATTTTTTTGGATACACTATAGAAATGGTGGCCAGTCCATAGTGTATAAAAAATAGGTGATGCTATGCTGCAGAAAATATGGCCACGCCATAACTAGGTTATTTTCAATCAGTAGTAGTTTCACCATAAACTAAAATAAGGGAGTTATTTATTTTACTTTGGGGTTTCCAACTCAGATTAAAAGGAATATTATGATCCTGTTAATTATATGGGGCACTTGTTATGATATTTTTCAAGAGGATATTCAATCCCAACCATTGTATTTAATGGAAAAGAGGAATTATCTATAAAGATACTATTAACAGTTCTAGAGATATAGATCCACACATAGAATAATTTACATATATTATTCTTAGTGGGAAAGGATAGTTTTTTCTAGTGAGGGACTGGAAATTGTTGAAGGATTTGGAATTGATTAGAGATCCTTCCAAAGATAAATAAGGTGATTTCTATGTCTATAGAAAGGTGTGATTTTTTATAGAACCACTTTGGAAAGAATAAGTGCTGCATCAAGGTATTTTCATAGAGGTGAAGTACAGTCCTATAAAAAATATATCAAAGAATCTACCTATAGTTGAAGATTCATTTAGTGTTTTTAATGAAGGGACCTATATTCCCATAAATGGTGTGTCAATACTTTCTAGAGTAATGATAAAATAAAAAAAATAAGGTGATTCTTTCCACTGATAGTGATCCAAAGAAGAAAGGTTTGAGGGAGTGACCTTTGGTAAATAGTGAGATATACCTAAACTTTTTAGTCAATGAGCTTGGGCATAATATTAACCTTTCTTGAACTTGTGTAAGTAGTGAGCTTCATAGTAGATTTTAGTGCATAAAACAACACCAATGTAGGATCCTTGGATATATCCCAATGAGGGAGATCCAAGTAAATACTCATGTCCATATTTACTTTATACATGAACACAAAAATATATCCATAAATATAAATAATATATGACTAAAGAACATAATAATTGACCATCAAGGTTGAGAGGTCAAGTTTCTATAGAGAAAGTGAGACATTTAATTTAGGAAGTTTTTTAATTGAGATTGACTATTCACACCCCAATTCACACCCCCCTCAAGGTAATCTCACTCATAGTTCCTTGTATATGGATAACAAGTGGTATCAAAGGGATAAGTTCAATTTTTCATTTTTTATTTCTCTAAATTGATTTGAAATTGTGTCTAAGGTGTCATCCATAGTGAAGAATCCTATCTTTGTTGGAAATACTTTCAATACTTGGAAAAAGAATTTCATCTAGTTCATGGAAGTTTCTCTTGGAATTTCTCAAGAAGTGGTATAATATGGACTTGTTCTATTGATAAGAAAAATAGTGTTTTTTAGAAATATAAAATAAAAATTATAATTTATGCTTTATTCAAATATTCATTAAAGAAATATTTCGAGGAAGAATTGTAAAAAAAAGTGAATCACTAAAAGTTATCTAAAGTCATGTGGATTCAATTAGAATTTTTTTTTGGAAAATAAGAAAGGCCAAGTGAGAGTTTCCTCCTGAAAAAACCCTAGAAGAATAAGATCAAGAAGAAGTCATCCTATAAGTTCTTTCTCTAGCGATGGTAAAGTTTAATCCTGTTGTAATATCTAATTCTTACCCATTTGTGGGAATGGATGATAAATCCTAAACTCTATTTTTTAGATGAAAGTAATATGTGATTCTAGTGATAAATTGGAAATAACATCAATTTTCCATTCCAAGGAATGATCATTCAATGGAAAAAAGGATCAATGGGGTATTATTTATGGATCATACTTTTCAATGATTGAATATTTATCCTTGGAAAAAATAGGATGAAGAACAAGGGAAGTGGAATTGAATTTCATCATAGAGAAAATGGGAAAAAAATATAAAAGAGTAAAGAGACATGATTGAAAATATTTTCCAATAGATCATGAAGTAAATGGACACATAGAAGGATTTTAAGGATAAAATCATACCTATTAAGACCCAACGTAAATAGAGGAGACAATCAGGTATAGATGTTACTTCAAATATGAAGGCTATGGATGAAAAACTGGAGAAAAATGATAAGAAGATAAGAAACCTTGAGGAGAGGAAGAACACCTCTAATTTGAATAAGAGGATCCTTATAAAAGCTATCTTAACTTATGCAGAAAAAAATATTGATCTGAAATCTTGAAGAAAATAGTTGTTCAATGAAAAATCTGGAAGTGTGTTTCCACAAATGAAAATAACACCAATTTAATTTTATTTTGGAATATTTAGACACATCATGGTTAGATGATTTGAATCTAACAATCCTAAATAATTGATAATAACTCCAATAATACAAATATTTAATTCAAGGAGAGACCAAATGAGGTATGATTCTTATGTTAAATGTTTCATTTGTTCTAAATTTGTTCATATGGAAATGTATTTCTATTGGAGAAATTTGTGGAAGGGTAAATAAGTCATACAAAGATAATCCACTCGTATAAATTATGAGGAGAATGATTATCTTGGAAAAAATCCTATTAATCTATAAAATAGGTTCAATATTTTAAAAAATGAGAAAGTGGCTCAATAAAGGGAATATCAAGCACCAAATTTTTGATTTTTACAAAAATTATCTTGGAGGAAAAGAATAAAAATATGGAAGAAAAATAAAGAGGTTGTTCCATCTGTGAAGAAGGTGTAAGTGAATATGAAGTTATCTCTACTAAGGAGGATGTATTCCAAGATGATACTTTTATCCATCAAGTAAGAATTTTTATAAAGTGGGACTATAAAAACCACCAAGAGGAAAAAGGTAATGATGCAATGGAGAAGAAAGTTAGAGGTGAGATCCACTAGTGATGCAACTTAAGAAGATACTTGTTTGAGTTTGATCAATTCCACAATTGTGGTAAATACCAAGACAAAGAAATATGCCAATGTTCAAATCCATGAAAATAAGTGTGAAAGTGGTGTCATACAAGGAAAAACCTTTGTGAAGAGTAATAGTTTTTTTTGCTACAGGTGATGAGGAAATACTTTAAGGGATGATTTCATTCCTTTCCAAAAATTTGAAAAAGGGAAAAGGAAATATGGAAGGTGATAGGTTGTTTTATCTTGACCATACCTTTTCCTAAATTTTAGTAACTTCAAGGTACCATTCTATCCATATGATTTATCATGTTTAACTATTTATGAAGAGGTTCATAATTAATGGGGAGATATGATCCATGTGGTGTTTATGATTGAAAATCATATGAATGATTGTTTTAGAAAAGCGCAAGTAGATGTATCATATTGTAAAGCCAGATAAGAAAAATATGTCCCCCCATTTTGTACCCCAACAAGTGATATAAAAAATGGTGTTAAGATAAAAAGACTTAGGGGGAGTTGTGATGAACATCAATGGCTATTAAGCCTTATCAAATGTTTTTAAGTCTTTGAAGATCCAAAAGGTGTGTAGTTCAAATGCTATCATTTTTTCAACCTGAACCACTTTTGAAAAAAGTGGTGTAAATTTTTTATCAAGTGTTATCAATTACCTCATCAAATGTAATTTTTATCACAACATAATACTTTTTTTACTAATGGTTTTATGTGAAGTGATGGAGATCATAGTTTGTCTTTTTAAAATGGAAATCCAAATTTGTTTTGTTTTTTTCTTGGTATTCATGAGTGACATGGACAACCTTATTTTTTTCTATAAAAACTCTCATTTACAACATTAAGATCTTAATTATTTGGATTAGAGGATTTATATGACTTCTCAAGTGCCAAGTGGTAAATTCACTTTGTGAATCAATTGTGAAAATATAGTAGGAAAAGAGATTGGCTACTGAGATTTTCTAGAAATGGGAATTCTAATCAAAAATTGTGTTCAAGTGGTTTCAAAGGTTTTGGTTGATCAACATGTGGTTTATGCCAAAGAATGAAGTTTTTTTTGAAATAGGTGGAGATGAAATACCCAAATTGGGAGTTTATATTTCTTTGATTCTTCTCATAAACTATGGTGGAGAAATATTTCAAAATGAAAGGGGGAGAAAATGTTGTCTTAAGGGGAGAAATTTCTTGCATCAATGGATTGTTTCCTATGGAAAAAAAGATTCTAGTGGAAATAGAAGTACATGGATTAATCCCTTGTATTTTGTTAAAAATAAGGGTGGGGGGAAGTGAAAATTAAGTTCGGTTCACTTGGTCTCAATGTGATATTGTTAAGGGGATATTATCAACTATATCCAAGGGGGAGATTTTTAAACTCTAAAGAGTTTGGGATATATTTTTTGACAATATGTGTGGAATTAATTTTTTGAAAATACCATTATTGACAACACATTTTAAAGGAGATAAAAGTGTTTCTTTGTATATTGGTTGAACCTAAATATTATTTTCCATGGTATGTTTTTGAAAAAAATCTCATAGATAAACATGATTGATGATGACCAACACGTCGAAGTGTTGAAAAAGTGATTATTGGACAAGTGAAGATGTATAGAGACATACATGGAGTGTGTCTCTCAAGAATGGATACTAAAAACCACACTATAATGGTGGTATTAGTGGGTGTGTTGTGAAAGACTGAGATATAGTGGTGGCTATAGATATGTCTTAGAGGTGATGTTGAAGAGTGGACTATATCGTAACACATATTACTACACCGTAATGATGTATGGAAGGTTGTAAAAAGAATAACACCCTTGGATTTCCATAAAAGACAACTCGAAACTGCACATGTGGGAGCAAACTTAACCATGTAGGGGAATTGGAAAGACCAACCAGTGTATAGGGGTCCGAGGAGATAGGTAAGCATACACTCAGGAATGACTACATATAGGAAAGTAGTGGTCCATTTCGTAGGGTGGTAGTGCAGTGAAAATTGTCCATGTTGCAGGGGGCATCATGAAGGAATTAAGTCTGGAGTGGACCCATTACTCACACATAGAAAGTCATGGGAGGTGATTATTTATATTCTATGATTAATATTGAGGTAAGTCCGATGTGGGACTCAAAATTCACATACTACACCATAGAAAAAAAACCATGATGTAGAGCGATGTTCATAGGAATCTCAATATACCTTGATATTTTAAGGGATGGCTACACTAAAGTCAAGAGGACCATGTTTCTAAGGGGTTTTGGAGGAGTTCTAGATCCTATGTAGATTTTTAGGTGTCCATACTACAACAGACAGGGCTATTCCATAGTGTCCTTGGGATGAAAGGTGTATATGCCGTAACTATACCTTACGATGCGGAGTGTCTGAAAGTGGAAGAAGTAAGGAATTCATAATTTTGAGGAGACCAAAACATAGTGCAATGTCCATGACATAGTCAGTTTGGTGTGAAAATCGGTTAGAGGAGATCATACCAGAGTTCATTAAGGAGTAAATAGTAGAGTTATTGTATGAGAGAAGTGGATATGGTCAACCAAATATGTCCACACCGTGGTGTTTTTGAAAAAACCATAGGAATATCATAAGATTTGTTGGTTTTTCCATAGAAAAGGTGGAAAAAATGCAGTGTATGAAATATAGGTGATACTATACCATAGAACATATGGCTATGTCACTACCAAGCTATTTTCAATTAGCTATAAATTTTTATAGAAACTGAAAGAAGGGATTTATTACTTTGGATATAGGGTGTCCAAATCAGACTCAAAGGAATATCATGACCCAATTAATTACATGGGGAACTTGGAATGATCCTTGAAAATAGGATATTCAATCCCAACCATTGGATTGAATGGGAGAAGTGTAATTATCTATAAATATATTATTAAAAGTTCTAGAGATATAGATCTTCATAGATAATACTTTTATATATCTAATTCTCAAGGATAAAGGAGAGTTTATTCTAGTGAGGGACTGAAAATTTTTGAAGGAGTTTTCATCCATTGGATATCCTTAAAAAGCTAAATAAGGTGATTTATATGTCTACAACAAGGTGAAGTTTGTTCCAGAACCACTTTGGAAAGAAGTTACGCATCAAGGTATTTTAACAGAGGTGAAATAGCAACCCAAGAAAAATACATCAGATCATCTACCTATAGTTGAATATGAATTAAATTTTGCTTATGAAGGGACTTACATGTCCATAAACTGTGTGTGGATCCTTTTCAGAGTAGTGAGAAAAGGAAGTGAAAGAAGGTGATTATTTCCATAGATAGTGATCCAAATAAGGAATATTTGAAGGAGTGACCCTTGGGAAGTAGTGAGCTATCCCTAAACTTGTAAGGAAGTGAGACTGGGTATAGGAGGGACCTTTCCTGAACCTTTGTAATAAATGAGCTTCATATTATATTTTTGTGTTAGACACAATGTCGATTCATGCTCCTTGGATATACCCTAGTGAGGGTGAAACAAATAAATACTCATGTCCATATTTAATTTATGCATGCCCACAAAAAAGAGATCAAGAAATCTAAAGAATATCTTACTAAAGAGCATAACAAGTGACCCTCAAGGTTGAGAGGTCAATATCCTATATGGAAAGTGAGACATTTAATAGAGTAAGTGTTTTAATTGAGATTGATAGTGCATACCCTGATTCACCCCCACTCTCAGGGTAATCTCACTCTAAGTCCCTTATATAAGGCTAACATATTTATACTTTAAGGTGGAGGTATTTTTGTTAAAAATAATGAATAAAATATTATTTCAAAACCAAACCCTGAAATACTAATATTATTTGACATTATAAATTATATTTGATTAACATTACATGTTTTTCTGACATTGTAACCCTTAAACTTACAAATTTATTAGTTTATACAAATATAAGAAAAAAATGATTATTTTAATAGAATAATTTATATTTTTAGTCTTTGGAAATTATTTTTTAGGTTCAGAAATTTATTTTATTGTTTTTTGGAGAACCCAAATGAATATTGAAGACGAGTGTTTTATTTTTTTTCAATATGTTTATAAGAAGGAAAGTTAATATTTGAAAGCTTCCATTGAACATGAAAAGGAAAATCCCTTCTTATGTTAGAAAATGTGATTTTTGGAGATAGTGTATGCTAAAAAACCCATAAAATAGATAATTTTTGAGCTGATACTTATGTTCATGATAGTTACAATTGAAGTTATAAACACCATCTACAATAGTTTTATAGAGTTGGAGAAGTTGTATACTGATAAATTTATAAAACAGTGATTAAAGAAGTGAAAGATGGCTAATATATTAAGAAAACATTCAAGTATTGTTTAAAATGAAGGATATTTTATATAGTTAATAATATCAATTAGATGAAGTTTTGAAGAATTTTAAATAAATATAAAATTAAAAAGTTGTAAAGGTTCATTGAAATACTCAAAATTAAGTATAAATAAGCTGAAAAAGACTTTGGAATTAATGCAAAAGAGTTTGGAAGTATTTTGGTAATTTCCAAATTTATTTTAAGTCATTTAAGTTGATTTAAAGATATTCGAGATGATCAAAGAGTTAAATAGATTCTAGAAATATTTAATTAAATATGGATTAAAATGAAATATATTATGTTTTTCTTAGAACCAAAGAATTGGTAAAGTGTTGGGAGATCACTACATACATAATATATTTTATGGGGTTAATAGAAAATCAAAAAATTATAAGTTTTCTTGTACACATAATATTCTATTAAAATGGTGTGTAAGATAATTCTTTGAGATGTTTGTTGAAAATGTGAAAATTAAAGTGACACATATTATATTTTATTTCATTAATAAGTTTTTTGAAGATAACAGTAAAAAATTGATAAAGTCAGGAGGCCATTGAATATGTAATATCCTCTCCAGATGATACATAATATATTAATTTTAAGTTAAGGATAAATAATTTTGATATCTATATTTTAGGCACATATTTTTTAATATAAAATTCATCAATTTTGGAATTAAAGTGATTTTTCCTATTTATTCATTGTTTTATTCATTAAATGGATAGGAATAATTGGAATTGAATCAAAAGAAAAATAAGAAACATAGAATGGATAAATTTTCATACACTTCACATTGTGATAAGAAGTGTCACGACGCGACACCCGAAGAATAAAGATAGAAAAGAATGAAGAATATGATATTTCATTCCATGAAGAACCATTCATACCACAAATTTAGTTATATAAAGGTCATCAGCCTATATGGAAGGGTATAAGAAGTTGTTTCATAGGTCGAATCCCCTATTCACAATGTGGATAGTTTGAGGACATAATAAAATAGGAGTTCAAATAAATTTTGACACCATGAATATCATTTCACATCATGGATTTTTGATGAAAAGGACTTTTTAAGATGATGTCTCACTTTTCATGAAGTGAAAAATATTTTTACATCATGAACCCGAGTCAAGAACTTTAAAATCTATTCTCGACTCAGGTTCATGATGTAAAAATATTTTTCACAACATGAATCGAAGTAGATAGCCATTTGAAAAGGGAGTTTATGAGAGAGAGAGAGAGATAAATCACTTGGACCAAGGGGATAACTTAAACCTAATTATGATTAAAAAAATATTAATTATTAGAACTTTAAAAACACTAGTGCATGAACCTAGATATCATATGATTGTTACACTATTGTCTTTTCCCACTCTCAAAATCTACTTGACAAGTAGTTTATATTTTTTTCTACATTTTTTCTTAGTTTAGGTCTTGATTATTAAATTATCATATTCTCCACCTAATCCTCATGGTATTGAACTTATAATTACAATATACTTTACTAATTAATTTTATATTTGGTGAATCATATTTCATTCTCTTTATAAATTTCTAAATTTGTATCGAATGAGAGGAATTAATGACACCTCTCGAGCATAACGATTGTGGAAAAGGAAAGAGTTGTGTAATATATTCTATGATGAAAAATATATTTTTTATGATACATGATAAATTATAAAAAGAAGAATAAATTATGTTAAGGGATCATATATATATGCAAGATACTTAAAGATCATTTGTAAGATATTTTTTGGAGAATTTTCCAAGTCAAAAACATTACACAATGAGTAAGAATTATTAAATCTTATGCATAACCATTTTTTGGGAAAATGTATAAGTGAAAAAATATTATAAAAGTACCAGAGCTCAATAATTAGATACATAATATATATGTTTTCTTATATAGGTTTTTACATTTAGAAAAAGTAATATTTTAATAATGAAATATTTTTAAAAAAATAAATTAGTCCATGTAAGGATGTGTTCTTCATTGTTTTAAATATCATAATTATTTAGAAGAACTATGATTAAAGTTGATTGATGTATAAGAATCATGTTGAAGCAGATTATTTGAATTGATATCCACTCATGATGTAAGAATTTATGACACACTAGAATAAAATTATTATCAGTTATTTTTTATATAGTTATGAAGACTGATTTATTATTTGTTTTTGTTGAATTATTTTAAGAACATAAATCCTATAATTCATGAAAAAATTAAATAGATATTTATTCATATGGGATTAAATGAGAATTTAATTTATTTGGGATTAAATGAGAATAACTTAGAAAAAGGGTATTATCATAATACAATGCGAGACAATAAATTATGATAAGAATATTCTGACATAGTGAGAGCACACCCACATGTTCTAGTTAGATAAAATGAGATGAAGATCACATCATCTAGTTTTTTGAAATGTTTTATATATTAAAAATGTATAACTACATTCTTATGATTATAGAATATTAAAGTAGGAATAATAAGGATAAATGAGTATAGAAAAAATAGAGAACCTTATACAACTCTATAGAATAAAAACTCAGTGCGTATTAAGGAAAATTAAGAAGAAGTAGATGAAGAGATTTTGATTTGTTGATATAGTGCATCAAATCATAAGAAATAAGAATAAGTATAAATAAGTTTTTAATCCTATCATGTGATAACTAGTATTGCATAATCCAAGTAAGAATAAGAAGGAATAAAAAAAGCGAGGAAGGATAATGTGTAAGGAGCATTATTGATCACTCATTGGAAGTAAAAGACCTAGAATATTCTATTAAGAGAATATAGTGATCTGATTCTTTGAAATATACAAGAGATTTAATATTTATAAATATTTATTTTTATGAAATTTATCATAATATACAAAGGAAGTCAATGAATCCACTAAGGAAGGATATGTGATCACTTTGATGTAATGAAATATAGTTTACACATGTGATCTTCTTCAATACATTTGAAAGATATGTTGAAAAATGGAAGGATCTAGTATAATATTACAATTTCTATTGTGATATAGAAGAAATTATCATAAGATAACCATAGATAGAGCATAATACCTCCCTATCCACTTATAATTAGTGATTTATACTATTTTAAAATCTATAACTGAGATTAAAACTAGTTAGAATAAGTGGTAGGTACCCACATTGGGACCAAACCCTATAAAAATACCATGTGATGATCTATTTCTTTACATTATTTTTTTTAATTTGGTATATGCGTATTGGTTTATCATAAGAATATCCACATTTACACTAATTGATAATAATAGTTCAAATATTGAGAGGGTTTTTAAAAAGGTAAAGATTAATGTTGAAAATAATTTTGTAAAATAATTCACTCTAATTCACCCTCTATCAGGTGACTGTACCCATTCATGGGAACTTCAATTAGTATAAATGAAAACTAGGTTCCCTCATGTTAGATATAATTTATCTTTTCTAGTTATTTTATTAGATATACATGAAGTATAGATTTAAATATATTTCATAAGTTCCTTGGATAGAAAATTTAATTTCCATCCCTATTAAAGATAAAAAGGAGGTTTCTGAAAAAAACCTTGAAAAATAAGAATAAATGAGAGGAAATTAAGTTTATAAATTCATTGAAATATAATTATAGTAAAACACGTCTTAAAGGTAATCAAATTGATTAATTATTTAAATATGCTGAGAATGATTCCTCAAATGAATCAAGTTTAATTTGTGAAGAGAATGTGAATATTGAATCATTAGTGATTTTATTATGAATTTAAGGATTATTTTAAAAGAGTCCCTAATAAAGTTTTCACATATATACTTTTATACATCATGGGGCTACAAAATGGAAAATCACAGTTGGAGTTGGAAGCCGATGCTATGAAATATGTATTGAATAAGAAGTTTCAAAACCACAACACTCTCAAAAAACTTATTTAAGCTAAGGAAAAATATATATTACTTTTCAATGAAATATATTCTATGGTTGAGGAATAGTTATAAAGTGTTTTTTTAGAAAATTTGAATTGAGAAATTTTTTATTGAAGTGATCCATGCATTATAAAAATTAAATAAAATCTATATGAATTTTATTGATATTTAGTTGGAAATAAAATAAAATATAATAAATAAGATTAAAAATTCTCTACAATAGGTAAGTTAGGTGCATGAATATTATATTTGAAAAGTGAAAATAAAATGTGAAGACATGGTGAAATTACTTGAAGACCAGAATAACTCTTTAAATTTGAAATGTCTTGAGAAGGCTGTAAAGATGAGAAATTTAGAAAAAACCCAAGAAGAATCTTTACAAACTTATGAGATAATATGTTCCAAATGTATTTTTGAAAAGATAATTTATTCTAAAAAGAGTTTTATTAGTTGAAAAATAAGATTTATATCATCTATATATCAATATAATGTAATCTCATGGAAAAAGTTAACCCATGTTCGAGTTAATTTTATTTTTACTAATATTGTTTTATCTATCAGTGTAGGTTCCAAATTACAATCTATACAAATACGGGTAGAGAAAATTAATAAAAACACACCACTATATTAATGGTGTATGTGAATAAAAGTAAAATAATTTAATCCACAATAAAATCTCAAAAGAATGGGATTTTTTTTCCAAGAAACAAAAAATATTCTAAATCTATCTAGACTGTTACTAAAGTGAAAAGAATAAGTTTTATTGGCCATTTTTGTCATTATTGTAAGTTTGAGCACAAAGATATTGAGTTTTTGGATAATATATCAGTATATAGAGATAAAAGAAGGCCTGGATTAAGGGGAGTGAATCCAAGTTCAAGAAAAATCCTACCATATAAAATAAGATATCAAATAAGAGGAAAAATCTATTCACTAGAAAAAAATTTAAATGTTTTTATAATTTATAAAAAATTTTCAACAAAAGTGTTAATAGTTATGAAGAGTGTTAGTAAGAACTAATCAAGAAAAACACTCATTCTAAGGAGAATATTAGACCAAAAAAATTTAAGAAAGTTATAAAAGATGATAAGTCAACCTTGGGGTACAAAAAATTGAAGAAAAGTGTTAAGAAATACACTCCCAATAAGAGAACTAAAAAGGACATCAAACCAAAGTGGAGATGATTATACTATGGGAGAAAATTTCACACTATGTACTATTTCAACCAAGACATAAAAATTAGTGTTAGAGGAATAAATCTAAAACATACTTCATAATAAACCTAAGAGAAGAATAAGAGGATTGGTTTAGTGGAATACATACTAGAATAAGAACTTAAAAATTTTCTAAATAAGGTTCACTTGAAGTCCATGGAAGATCTATGTAGAAGGTGTAAATTTTATGGGCATATAGTTAACAAATGTGTGAAAGTTTTACTGGGGAAAAAGGAGTAATTGAAAAGAAATTAAAACTCACTAGTGGATTCATGCTCTAATAATGATGATATAAAAAGAGAGACCACACATATGTATAAGGCTAAGCATGTTTCAAAAAAAATGCTTAACCATATGGTCAACCCAGTTGGAATTGGATAAGAAGATAGAGATAGTAGAAAAGGGTGAATGCACATTTCTAGATAAAGTGTAAAAGATTATTCAATATGATTAAAAATATATATAGATCAATAAGTACATGATGTGTAAGGAGGTCCAAATCTAGAAAGTTAAAGGAAACTGTTTTATAAAGAGTTCTCAAAAACTTAGTGCTATAAAAGGAGAATCTAGGTTGATAAATAAGTCTCAAAATTTTTTAATCACTAAGGATCCTATTTAAGATTCACCATATCCTCATGTATACTTATTTTATGTTTAAATGAAGAGAAATGAAGGTGGTATATGAAAAAGGATAACTAGATAAATCCTGTGATGTTTATATAGAAATAAAAGCTATCCATCATGAAAAATTTTAATTGGTAAAAAAATATTATTATTGGTGTTTATTTTTGAAGATAAAAAAATATAGGATGAAGTATATTAAAGATAATAACTTGAGGGGGAGCTAATAAAACGAAAAAGTTTCCATTTTTTTGTTATTTCATGATAAAAGCTTAAATATTAAGAGGGAGAAATTGTTAAAATGAAAAATGGTTTGAAAAAGGTTAAAGAAATTATTTCACTTGAATTTTTTTGATGTGTTTGTTGAATATTATTTTAGGTTATAATTTCTTAAAAAATATATCTTAACTATACATAGAAAGAAACATTCAATTTGGTATCACATTTTAGATTGTTTATGGATAACCTTGTGGTCTATATTAGTCACTCTTTTTTTCAACAAAATAATTTATCATGTAGTCTTAGAGGTGATTTATTGATCACTAATTTGTAATATAAATGTAATGATATCCTTCTCTAAAGTGAATAAAATTTTATATCAATAAAATGGTATCTCTAAAGAAAAGGGGGAAAATGAAAGTATAAAATATAATATTTCAAACTCATAAAAGTATCATGAAGATGAGAAGAATTTTATCCTATACCATACCTTTATAATTATTGTCAATATGGGGATAAATATTTAATTTTAGATTACAATGAGTATATAATGAGAATTAAAAACAAATACAAAAGAGGATATTGAAGAAACCAAATGGATTTTGAAGATGAGTGTTGTATATTTTGTTAATAGTTTTCTAATAAGTAAAGTCAATAGTTTTAAGATTATATTGGACATGAAAAATAAGATCCAATATTATATTTACAAATGATATTTGGGGAGATGATTCTTGGTGAGAATCTCATACACTGGAAGATTTTTGAGTTTATCTTTATGTTCATAACAAGTAAATTGAAGCCGAAATAATTTTTTATAATATTTTTTTAGAGTTGGAGAAGTTATCCACTAGAAAACTTTCAAAAACATGATTAAATAAGTGAAAGATGATTGATATGTTGAGAAACCATTCAAGTATTCTTTAAAATTATGGATTATATATATAGTGAATAATATCACTTGGATGAAGGTTTGAAGAAGCTTGAATGAATTTAGAATTAAAAGTTAGTAAAGGTTCATGAAAATACTCAAAATTGAGTATACATATGTTGTTAAAAACTTTGGAATTAAAGTTTAAGAGTTTGGAAATATTTTAATAATTTACATATTTATTTAAAGTCATTTTAGTTTATTTAAAAATATTCGAGACGCCCTAAAGAGTTCATGAGTTTCTAAGTAGATTTAATTATATCTAGATTCATATGTATATATAGTGTTTGGATTATAACTAAAGAAATGGTAATGTATTGGGAGATCAATATATATGTAATATATTTTATAGATTTAGTAGAAAGTTGGTAAAGTTTGAGTTTATCTATATTTGTAATATTCTCTCAAGATGATATGTAAGATATTTCTTTAAGTTGTGTGTTTAAAATTTTAAAATTTAAGTGATTGACATGTTATTTGTTTTCATGTGTATGTTTTTTGAATAGGAAAACAAAAAATTACCAAAGGTAGGAGCTCATTAAATATGTAAGATCTTCTCTGGATGACACATAATATATTTATTTATGTTGAGGCTGAAAAATTTATAAAAATAAAGGGATGTGTAAGCTATTATGTGATGTGTAACATATTTTTTATGATATGTAATATATTCTCTGGATAAGAAGAAACATGGATAATGGAAAAGCATATGTATGTAAGTAAGATATTTAAAGAGCATGTGTAAGATATTTTTTGGATAATTTTATTAGTTAAAAACCTTATGTAGTGCATAAGAATTATAAAATATCACATAGATCCATTTTTTTAGAAAAATGTGAAAAACAAAAAATATTACAAAATTAATAGAGATCACTACTGAGATGTGTAAGATATTCATTTTTGTACATAGGTTTGTACACTTTTAAAAGGTAATATTCCCAGAGTGAAATATTATAAGAAAAATAAATTAGATGATGAAATGATCCATTATTTGTTATTTTAAATATCACATTTATTCGAAATAATCATGATTTAAGTTTATTGATTAAGAATAGTCAAGATAAAGATGATTCTATGAATTTAGAGATATTAATCATAAAAAGATGTGTTATATGCCACAATCTAATTATCACTGCATGTTTTTATGAATATATAAAGACCGATTTATTGTGATTTTTTATTGAATTATTTTGAGAAGAAGAATACTAAGATTTTTGATAGAATTAAATAGATATTTATTTTCATGGGAATAAATAAAAATTTAAATTGGTTGAGATTAAATGAGATCGAATAAGAAAATAGCTATTCTCAAAATACCATGGGATACAAAAAGTTGTGAGAAGGAATACTTTGAGACTATGGGAGCACACCCACATGATGCAATTAGAGAAAATGAGATGGATATCACAACGTTGATTTTTTGAAATATTTAAAATATTAAAAATATAGAAAATAGATTCCTATGATTATAGAAAATAAAATCAGGTATAAGAAAGAGAAAAGTGTGTATAAAAAATAGAGAACCCGATACATCTCTATAGAATAAGAACTCATTGTTTATCAAGGAAAAGGATGTAGAAGAGGATAATGAAATTTTGAGTAGCTAATCCAGTGTATCAAAGTAGAAGGAAGAAGAAGGATAAAAAAGGTTTTGAATACTATCTTGTGATACCCAGTATTTAATAAACCAAAGAATAAGAAGTAGGATGAAGTAGTGGGGATGGTCAATGTGTAGGAAGTTTTACTGATCCCTCATTGGTAGTCAAATATATTAAAGATTATTTTGAGAGAATCCAATAATATAATTATATGAAAGGTCAGATAGATTGGTTGTTTATAGATACTGAGTTGTATAAAGTTTAGTAAAATATATATATTAATTAAAAGACTCCAATGAGAAAGTATATTTGATCAATTTGCTGTAGTTTAATCCAATTTAGAATTGGGATCTTCTTCAAGAGGTTTGAAGGTTGTATTGAAAATTGATGGGTGACAATATAATATTTTAATTCTTGTTATGATATAAAAGTGATTATTAAGAGATTTCTATAGGTAAAGGATGATACCTCCCTATCTAATCATAATTGGGGATTTATTATAGTGGAAAAAATGTGACTTTGATTAAAACCGATCATAGTAAGGAGTAAGTACCAATATTAGGAATAAACCATGTAAAAATAACACGAGCTACTCTATTTATTTTCTTTATTATTTTTTCATATGGTATATGTGTTCTATTTTATCATAAGTAGATCCACATTTACCTTAATTGGTAAAAGGGGTTCAAAGATTGATAGGGGGTTTAAAATGGTAAATATTAAAGATGGAAAGAATTTGGTAAAACAAGTCACCCAAATTCAGCCTCTCTCTCAGGTGACTACACCCATTCCAGGACACTACATTTTTAAATGAATTATTTATCTTATTAAATATATTTTGTGTTGATTTAACAATTTTAGAGTTTATTTGTTCATTATTTCATAATTACTTTGTCATAAAACATGTAGTATTTGAAAAATTGTATTTTTTATTATTCATTTGAAAATTCATGTTTTAAAGAAAATTACAAAAAATTAAACATTGAAAATTTTGATGTGCTGAATAAAAAAATTAAATTAATTTTATAAAAAATATTTTATAAATTAAATAATTTTAATATTAAATCATTTACATAAAAATTAAGGTTTATAAAAAATAGGATAAAGTTCACTTTATTAAAAATATACACTAATACTTTATTGGATTTTCCTAATTTAAGTATTTATATTATGTACTCCAAGGTTTATATTTAATTATTTTATTCATAATAAATATTATCCACAAGTCATTTTACTATTCTATTGATTATGTTACTATTATAACTATTGGATTATTATTCTAACATCTAGGTTACTATATAAATAGTCATATTACTATTCTAAGGGTCATATTAGGTTCATAATCCATATAAATACCTATTATTCTATCCATTAATTATTTACTTTTTTTTCTATCAAGTTTCTCTACTTCCTTTAAGAAATTCCAATCATTTTTATTGATTTATTTTCTATTTATAGTGTTGTTTGCGATTGTGATATTTCTAGGTGACCATGACAGTATAGATTTTCAAATTCTACTTATGTTGTTGATTTTTTTAGTATCCCATTGTAATATTTTTAATTTTATGGGAAATATTTATTCTCCATATATAGTGTTCTAAATCATTTAAATACATCAGTGTTAGTTTTTTTACAAGGTTCATGTGTTTTATACCATATCATATTCTTAAATATCACACAAACACACATATATTCATATGAAAAATTTTATATATTAAATTATAGGTTGATTCATTCTTACCCCTTAAGAAATTTCATCCTTGAAATTTGAACTCATATCCTTAGTTAAGAATAGATTAGGGTAATTTTGTTTCAATGAATCATTAGGATTCCAAGTCTCCTCTTCATACTTATGGTTTTACCAAAGTTCATTAATGATATGAGTTGTCTTATTACAGTGAAAATTTTCTCTATTTTCTAATATTTTCATTGGTTTTTCCACATAATAGAGGTTAAATCTAGTTGTACCACCTTTGGATTTAGTACATGTGAGCAATTGAGTATGTGCTTTCACAGGAGGGATGCATAGAATATATTATGGACTTGAGTTAAGTTTAGTGTAATTTTCAGTGAATGATTTACTACTCCTATGCGATCAAGGATTTCTAAGGGACTAATATAACAAGGACCAATATTTCCCTTATTAAACCTCATGACTCTCTTCCAGGGTGATATTCGAAGGAACACTTTGTCTCTAACATCAAACTATATGTCTCTTTGAGGATTGTTAACATAGATAATCTATAAAATCTGAGTAGATTTAATGTGTTATTGAATTGATTGGACCTTATCTATAATCTCTTATACAAGTTCATTTCCCAAAAACTTATTTTCAACAACATTATCATAATATGTTGGAGTTTTACATATCTATCGATATAGTTCTTTACACGGGGGAAGTCTAAATACTTTATTGGAAATTATTATTATATGGGAACTCATAAAAGTTATGACAGTGATCCCATCCTCATTTTAGGTTCATCTAGAAATCTATTAGCATGTATTTGAGTGTATGAATGGTCCTTTTAGATTGAACATCTTTATGGGGTTGATAAGTTGTACTGATGTTCAACTCAGTATTCATGACATGTTAAATAATCCAAAAAAATGTAAAGGTGAACCATGGATCTCAATTATTATGATTGAATGTGGCACCATATGAATTCTAACCAATTCATTTACATATATCTTTACAAGTTGATCAAGAAAAAAATATTCTCAAATAATGATGAATGTGGCACCATATGCACCCTATGTACTCAAAAATATCTTTCCTCATGTTGTCCCACCAGAAGTGATCTTAAATATTTTATTACATCTTGGTACTTCCTGGGTGGATAGATAAATATGAGATATGTGCATTATATATTATCTCCTTCATTATATTAGGTGACAATGACACACATAGTCTAGTTTAAAACCAATTGACTCTACCTTTGTCGATGTTTAATTCATGAACTTTCCTTACTTTATTGATTTTACCTTATTTTTAAGCACAAAATCATCCCTTTAAGAATCCTTATTTTCTTCTTGGATAAAATGGTTGGGTAATAATTTTGGGTTTTTAGGATTAATTTCCATCCTTTATGATTTACAAGTCCATCCTTTGAATATCTAAGAATATGAGGCCATTATCAATCCTCATCAAATATAGGGTAGCAGGTTCTTTTCTACTAAGAGCATTAACTACCTTGTTTTCCTTTTCAGGATGGTAGTGTATTAAAAAATCATAGTCCTTGATTAACTCCAACCATATTATTTAACACATAAACAACTCATTCCATGTGAATATATACTTTTAAATCTTATGATAAAAATATATGTCACAATTCTATCCACTAAGATAACGAATCAAAATCTTTAATGAAAATATCACAAATGCTAACTAAAAATCATGCATCATGTAGTTATGCTGATGGATATTCAATTACTATGAGGAATATATTATCTCTTTATCATTTTTCATGATATTTAAACCTAAGAGTTTATTTGAAGCACCTATTTATATCACAAATCCTTCTCCACTTAAGGGGATCATGGGTACTAGTGTAGTAACTAGACTCTTATCGAGCTACTTAAAGATATATTCACATTCTTCTTTCTAGACATACATTACCCCATTCCACGTGAACTTATTTAATGGGATAAAAAATCAAGATAAATTTCTTAAAAATTATTGGTATCACCCAACTATTCCAATAAAACTACTCTATGACACTTGACAGTCTAGGACATTCCTCAATTGCCTTTTTATTTAAAGGCTCCACAAAAATTCCTTCTCTTGTGTCATCTGCCCCAAGAATGTGACTTGTTGTATCCAAAATCCTCACTTACTAAAAATGGAATAAAACTTATCCTTCCTTAAATTCTTTAGCACAATACGTATATGTTCCTTATGTTCTTCCCTTCTCTTGGATTATATGATAATATCTCTAATAATGGCCACAAAATATTTATCAAGGTAGTATCTAAAGACTCTATTCATCAAGTCAATAAATATTTTTGGGGTTTTTATAAATAAAAATGGAATCACTATGAACTCATAGAGTCTATATATTGTATAGAAAGTTTTATTTTTGAAACATTTTCTCTTCACCTTCAGCTAATGATATCTAGAATGATGATCCAATTTTGAGAAGTATTATGCTCCTAAATGTTGGTAAAACTATTCCTTAATTTGAAGTATTGGATACTTATTCTTTATATTTATATTTTTGAGTACTATATTTTTTTTAAATCCTCATTAATCCATAATTATTTTCAATAAAGAGTACCCGTGAACCTGACAATGATACAATAAGGAATATAAACCTGTTTTCCAAAGTATCTTACTGTTTCTTCTTTAACTCTTCTAGTTCTATCAACTCCATCCTATAGGGGATCTTGGAAATATGTATTTCATTAGGTATAAGTTATACGAAGAAATCTACCTCATGATTTTGGGTAAGTCTATATAATTCCTTAGGTAATACATTAGTATATTTTATCGTAATAGGAATGTATTCATGGTTGATATTTTTATTTATATTAACCATTTGAGAAAGATATGCTTCTTCATTGGGTATAAATAACCACACCTTTGAAAAAATTTATAAATCACATTATAGATCTTCCTTTAATTTGTATAAGATCATGTGGTGATTTAGAATAAGGAAAGAAATTTACTTTTCCTAATAGTTAGTGTTAGATCTATATAATGAGAGACAATCCAAGATCAGTATAACATCAAATTCTACCAAAGAAATAATTGAGAGATTTTTTAGGAGTATATTTCCATATATTTTAATAGGATAATATTGAAAAACTTGTGTTTAAATGATTTAAAAATTAATATTATATATATATCTACACTTAAAGGTATCAGGGAGGTGATTCAATAGTTCTAGAAAACTTGTAGCATATAAAGGAATGTTTACAACCTGAACTAACTAAAACTTTCACCATTATTGAGTGGATAATAAGTGTACATTTCACTAATTAATTTTTTTATCCTTATAAATAGTGTTTATATAATAAAATTTCACTTTCTCCCTTGGATTAGGTGGTTAATGATATCAATTTCCCTTTAAGACCCTTAGTTTAGTGCAGTGGTCCACAATGTGACCATGTTCCTTACAGTTAAAACATTGGACCATGAGCAGTTCATTGAGAAGTGCCTTACTTTCCTCCATTATATTGTATGGATTCTTGAATTACCTTATACATTCATGATATTTATTGATTTCTTTTCTATACTTGAATCATTTCCTCATTCTGTAGAGGTAATTACCTGGGTGCTTCTTTCCACATCTTTGATATGTAGATAATTAGATTTTCTAGAATCTGAGTCCTCTATCATTAAATCCTTCAATATAAATCTCTATCCTTGGATTATTATATCTATGTTAATTATACTATTCTCCAAACTATATCTCAACTTTGAGAGCACACCAAATAACTTTTTCATGATTCTTAAATTCTCAGACTACAAGATATTTTCAGAGACGCGATTTTAAATCCTGAAAGAATCTATCTATTTTTATATCATGGTTGATATTAAAACTATATTTTTTACTTAAAAACACATGAAAATTTTCTTATATGTTGAAACAAATTCATTATCCTTTTTATTAAGCTCCAAAAAATATCTCTTCATCTTGGCATGAAGAGTTTAAGGAAAATTATTGTTAAGAATTGTTTTCAAGAATTGATCCCACTCTATTTCTAAAAACACCATCCTTTGATTTTGTATTCTTGATCAATGCATACCATTGACCAAATTATCATTCTAAATGGTAGATGGTTAGAGTAAATTTCTTCTTCTTAGAATACTTATGTACAGAAAATATATCCTCCTTGGAGTTGATCCATTATTTTTCAATAAGTGTATTAGAATATCCATTAAATAAAGGTGGTATCCATCACATAAAGGATTCAATGAATAAATTATATAAATTGGATAAAGGTGTATATTTCATATGGTTTAATTTATTATTCATATACTAGGATAAGTGGTTAAGTTTGGAAATGAAGTTTTGAACTCTGTCTCCCATTATATAAGGTATGTTTTTTTGATAACCATTTCATTATCAATCACATGGGTTGTTGGCTTGGTTTCTCATGGTTCACACCATTTTCTAAAATAGAGAAGGTTAAAACAAAATATAAGACAATAAAGCACAAATAAAAAACTTATTCATCTGAGTAAATAAATTCTAAAGTATTAACTTATGATATCCCTAAGTTTAACCCATGTTTTATTTTATTAACCTAATTCACCAATCAAACCACCTTACATACATGATCATTAAATCATTTCTAATATCAACATACATAATAATACAAATCCCAAAATTGATAGGGTTAGTGTCTTGGGAAAATTAATTTCATACAACATGAATACATATGAAACTATCAACTTTATTTAAATCCTTCTTCTCGGTCCTTATAAAGTATTTAATATGAATCTTAGTACATGTAATCACCCATGAGAATATATCAAATAATGGGTGAGATAAAATCCCGGTAAAGGGAGGAAAAATAAGATAGAATATGAGACATGAATCAATATAAGAACATAATCGAGCATAATCATCATCATCATCATATCGTATAATCGTTATCATCATATCATAAGTACATGATAATAAATATAAGCATAGGTAAATAATTTTAAGGAGACATGGAATATGGAAAACTCATAATAATGAAACATCATAACATTATGTACAAAGCTAACTACATCATGACCACACATAGAATGTGAAAAAATCTAGCATTATGTTCACACATTAAATCTATGTACAAAGCTAATTGTATCATGTGAACAAATCTAGAATCATGTTTATTAATAATAATATCATGAGATATATCAATTTATCCAATGTATTAGAGGGATATATGATTTTTTATCCTAACCATAACATATTAATATGCTCATAATCATGCATTAAACATATAAAGGAAACATATATCAATCATAAACATGAAATAATACCATGAGAAAAGAATGGGTTTCACAATTATATTGTAAGGAATATAATAATGGATAATCATTGAGGTACATAAAAGAATAAGGGGGAATTCATTTTAGATATTAAATGGTGGAATGAAATATCATATTCCATGGAGTGAATAGGAAACAACACAAAAAGAATCAATGAGATGTTCGAAGAGGAATGTCTTTATCTATAATTATTGGAGGTAACTAATAATTATTCCCTATGAAGTAAAAATATGCATATAACCAAAATAACATAAGGTAAATAAAATTTAAATACATTAAGAAGGGTTTTTTAAGAAACACAGGGAAAATATAGAGTAATGTTAGATAAACCCTAAAGAAAGAGTCAGGTTTAAGAGAATCCTTACCTTAGGTTTGATTTTTTGTCACGTTTACACCTCATTAAGGTAGATAATATTTTCATTAATTTTTACTCGAAATTAAATGATTTAATCACCATAATTTTTACATATTTAATGTAGTTTTACCATTTTTAGATATTTGGTTAATTTTAAGAATTATTATGATTTTTTAATTAATTATTTTTATGTGTTTTATAACATTTTTATTAATGTCATAAATCTTTGCACACTCTTACAAATTTTAAAATTAATATTTTTAGGATTCTATGGTTTTTGGGATGAATTTCATTCAACTATACCTATAATGGAATCGAACATATAAGCTCAAATAAAGAATGAAAATTAGAATTTTTTTGGGCATACTAAATTGAACAACCTTATTAATTGGGGAATAATGTGATATAAATAACTAAAAATGTAATTATTATAGTTGATAATTTTAAAAAATCTTGGTGAACTATATTTTTATTAAAAATAATGCAAATATTCAATCATTAAGGAAGTCAGTGGATGCCTGAAATTGGAGTAAATTGAATAGTATTTTGGGACATAAAATTTTACCTTTGTAATTCAAACATAAGTTTTTATACTCATTCCCCATGGATCATAACGTTTGTGGGAGTAAATCCAAGACATAGAGAAATAAATTTCTAGTTCACTACCTTTTGATATTTTTCTGTATAGTTGTAAAAAATACAAGCCAATTTAATAAGAATTACTTGAGGGAAAATTTTCTAAAATTACTCTTTATAAATTTGTGTCTCCACTTCCATTTAAAGGGTTAGAGAGAGTATATGGATTAGAAGGAGGGGGTCATCTAGAGACGAAGAGTTATCTTAGAGATAATCTATACATGTTGGGATAAATTCCCTAGCTGTTGTGGGTAGTGAATATTTGATGACTCATCTTTTTTGAGTTTTTCTATTCATTGTATCTTTTTGAATTATTTTTAGAAACTTTTTTTTGAAGTAAGAGGGTAATTTTATATTTTGAATTCATTGTATTTTAATTTTATTTTAATTTATTAAAGCAATGTGTTTTATCTCATTCTTGAAATTTTTTTGGTGTGGTATTTCTTTTGAACATAATGAGTTTAATCAGGTTTGGTTATCCTGAGGTCTTTGAGTAATCAAATCACTTTTATAATATGGTCAACACCCATATCATAGTATTGATATGATTTTTAGGTATAATTTGGTGAATATTCTTAGGACTTTAATTATACATTGAGTAATTCAATTTGATAATTATTTTTAGATAATGATAAAGGGAGTGAATGAGGGACAAAGCTTGTCCAGTACTGTTATGTCAGATCTATCCCTCTCCAATCACCTTTGATTCTGATTTCTAAATTTTAATTCATAATTTATTTTAAATCTAATCTATTTTAGTTTTAATTTAAAATTTTTAATATTCTTTTAATCCTTATTTTTATCAACTGTATAAAAAACAAATTAACAACAGTGAAACTTTTTAACTTAGTATATAACTTCCTTATGAGATAACCTTAGGGACCACTATACTACATTATTCAGGGGATAAAATATTAATTTGGATTTTATAAAACAAATCTCACCATAAATATTTTCCATTCACAAGGATTCTTCATAAGTTTATTTATTTTTTGTGTTGAGATGGATTTTTACAATGATTAATCATATGTTTGGCCTATCCATAAATAATTTCCCGAGTCATTTAATGAATATATTTTAAAATAATAATTGAATAAAATTATATAATCCTTCAAGAAGCGAGTAAAAAAAATTCAATTCTTTCTGCTTTTTTAGAGGAATTAAAATAATTAACGACCCAGAAAAATCTCATGAAAATTATAATGTTTTCCCACTCACTTTTTTCATTAAAAAACACTTGGAGGAACTTGAGTTGGTACCTTGTCTCAATGGAACCCTAAAAAAGTACATTCACTCAAAAAATAATTGGAACCTTAAATAACAAGGGTATAATCCTCAAATTTGGATTTATTTTATCCATATTACGTTGATAATAAAATATTAACTTCTTCTTCCATTTAAGATTTTATTTACAAAACTTATGAATGAGATGATTTGTGTGATGAAAAATATAAATTCAAGGAAGTAATGGTTTAATTTGAGGATAAAATATAGTAAATAATTTTTATGTACACTGTTACACATGAGGATTATGCTAGCAAGATAATTTACAATGACAAATTCACATTTCATGTTGAAAATGAAGATAAACTAGATTTTAGAATAAATTTCCAAAAACTAGTGGATGTCCTTCTTGAAGACAAAGTGTGGTGGAGTTGACCATATATTCTATTCCCTTTTTTAATAATCTATGGGATTCATAAATATATGGATCATAACATAAATAAAATTTTAGATGGGGTATTATATAAGTAGTGAAAGTTGAAATATATTAGAAAAACATTATTTTGGTAGTTTTTAAGAAAGAAACCTTTTCTTCCTTCTGATTGGGGATATAACACTGTCACTATACAACTATGGATAATATAAAATGAAGAACCCACTTTGGAGGTTCAAACCAATATTATTTTTCCACATTATTTATAATATTTTCAATAAATATCTAATGTTTTATTTATTGTTTTTATTATAGGTTTCTAAGTGGCAACTATTAAGATCTTAACTCAAGGATACTATTACTCAGTAAACTAGGCTACATCCTTCCTTTCCACCTTTTTTTTCTATTTATAAAATTATATATTATCATTTATCATATGAATTATTGGAAAATGAATAATTTTCACAAAATAAGTGTGAGATCGGACTATGTTTTTCTAAATAATTTTTTTTTTATTTTTTCTAATTATGTTTTTTATTTTAAATGTATGTATTTTCATTTATCTTTTATGCATTCATTTTTCATTTTTTGTATTTTTTTGAGATTTGTGAGATAAAATGAATTTTTTTTTGAAACCCATATCAACCAGTGATCTTATTTGAACTATGTAACTAAATCTAAATGAATGATAAAATAAACCTTGTTTTAGATTCAAAATTTTGGTTAATTCATAAAAATACCTCTAAAATTTTGAATCCCACATCGTGAATCACTATCCACATTTCAAAATCACTGTCTCGAGAGGTATATTAACCTTTTTTTGACATATTATTTACATTGATGTCATTTATTGAGATAACCAAACACTATTTTTTTATAAATAGTATTTGATTTGTTTTTTTTCAAAACATAATATCTTAAGGAATTTATGTTAAATATGGTTTAGAAAATTTATTTGTTTTTAAAATAAAATATTTATAAATAATTTTTTTGTCATACCTTAATGTTTAATTATTATAATCCCTAAGAAATACATGAACAACCTGTTAGAATAGCACATTACATGCTTATAATCTTTATCTGAGGCTACTATAGAAGTGAAATGCATGATCTAGTTGAACTCAAGTGTTGATTATTTTTTTCACATGGTTTTCTTCATTATTTTGGGATAATTTGGGGTGTAAATAAGAAGTTAAAGGGATATTTATAAGTGGTACTAGTAAACTTGTTTTAAAGTATAATTCTGGAAATAAAATGATGAAAAAATATATTGAGTGAAAGATTCTATAAAAAAAAAAGAAAAATAAATTTTTAGAATATAAAGGGAAGTTTTATCATTAAAATGAAGGGCTTTGATATCACAACATAGTTTTAACACTCAATTAACCCTCATTGGCCTCAAAATTAAATCTATACATAATATGAAAACATTAAAAACAAATATTCAATTCTGTTGAAGGAAGATAAGTGGATTAAATTTTTATGATAAAATATTTATTGTGTTAAACATCCTTGAGGATTTAAATATGTTTGAATATGATTAACTACCAAGGTATGTAAGGATATGTCCATTATTGAGTGAAAAAACAAGAATCATGTATTTTTTTCTTCAAAAAGAGAAAACCTCCTTATCCTACCTAAGATATTTTTGATATTTGGAACCTACCATCCCTAAACCACTAAACATACTTGTAAATTACTCATGATGAACATAAGTACTTGACTCAGTTGGGTGGATATTTAGTAACTTTTTAAGTCTATGGTGACCCTTACATGTGTTGGATGAGAAAATATTTGTTAAAAATCCATATTTGTGTAATGTTAGAAAAATTATAGTAAGGTAAGTTTTTGTGTACATGGGGCGATAAATGAATTGTAAATGGATTTAATGAAACAAATAGATAATTAGAAATATTTTTTTAGGATTCATGATAATTTTAGTGTGAAATTAGTGGATATCATGGACTTGTGTTTTGAAATTACTTTGGTGTTGTCTTTGACCCTTACTTGTCCAGGGGTCTAAGTCTTAAGTGTAGAAGAATTGATAAAGATAATATTTTCATTACTTTTTCCTTGAAATTAATTGATTTAATCCCCACTATTTTTACATATTAAGTTTAATTATACCATTTTTATTTCTTTGGTAAATTATGATAATTATCATAAAAATGGACGAATTCTTGATTTTTATGTGTTTTTATCATTATAGTATACCTTTCATAAATTTCTATACACTGATCCAAATTAAAAAAATTTGTTTTTATGATTATATGGTTATTGTGAAACATTTAATTAAGTTATAACCAATACTAAATCAAACTATATGAGGCCCAAATAAATTATGCAAATTGGAAAACTTTTAGGCATAAAAAATTGACCAAACTTCATTAAATGGGGCATAACTCGAGTTAAATAACTCAAAATGATATGATTATAGTTTTAAATGAAATATAACTCATAATTTCATATTTTAAATAAATTTAATGATAAAATTTGATCATTAATATTGTAGGTGGATTCATATAGTTTGAGGTAACTCAACAGTCTTGTTGGCCAGAAAATTTTACATTTGTAATTTGAACCTATATTTTTTTACATGTTTCCAATGGACCTAAAATTTAATGGGAGAAAATCCAAGACATATCCAGAAAAAATTATATTTGAATAAATTTTAATATTCAACCATATATTATAATTAAAATTCACTCTAAATCAAAAAATACAACTAGAGGGAAAATCTTCCTCAACCCTTCTTAATAAGTGTGTGTCTCCACTTCCATTTCAAGTGTTAGAGAGAGGAAAAAAATAGAAGAAGAGGATTGAATATAGAATTATAGTTTTCATATAGATAATATATAAATGTTGAGCTTAATTAAAAATTAGCTGTGGGTAGTGGAAGTATGGAGACTCTTCTATTTTAAGTTTTACTCTTCAATGTATCATTTTGAATTATTTTTGGAAAAGGTTTTCATAAATTAGGAGGTCACTTTTCTTTCTTGAATTCAATTTATTTTAAATTGATCTGGAACTTTTTTCAATTTATAAAAGTAAAGTGTTTGATCTCATTGATTAAATTTCTTCAAGGAGGTATTTCTTTTGAGGACCACGAGTTTAATCAGGTTTGGTTGCACAAAGGTCTTTAGGTAATCGAATCACTTTCAAAAAAGGATAAACACCCATATTGAGGTATTGATATGGTTTTTAGAAATATTCAGGTGTATAAATTAAGGTATTTAAGTACAGTTTGAGAAATTAAATTTGATATTTTTTAGACAAGGATAAAGGGAGTTTCCTAGGGCCAAAAAATTTTACAATACTGTTTTCTTGAATCTGTACCTTTCTAATCAGTTCTGTTTCTGATTTCTAATCTTAATTCCTAATTTCTTTCTAATTAGTTCCGTTTCTTCTTTGATATTACTATTTTTTTTAAAATTACATGTTTTTATGACTTTGGAACACTTAAACCACTGAATTTATTAGTTTATACAAAATATTAGAAGAAAAAAAAAATAAAAAGCGTTTTTAAAAAATATACTTTATATTTTTAGACTTTATAAATTACATTTTAAGCTTGGAAATTAATTTTATTACTTTTAAATGAATCATTTATCTTATTAAATCTATTTTGGGTCAATATAACCATTTTAAAAGTTATTTATCCATTATTACATCATTACTATGTCTTAAAACATGTAGTATTTTAGAAATTGTATTCTTACTATTCACTTGAAAATTCATTTTTTTCCAGAAAATTATCAAAAAATAAATTATTTAATTTGGAAATGATGATTCCAAAAATTAAATTAATTTTATACAAATAATTTTCTAAATTAGATTACTTTAATATTTTATTATTGATATAAAAGTTATTTTTTTTGAAAAATATGTTGAAATACACTTTAATAAAAAAATTTCTCTTATACTTTCTTTGAGTTTCATAATTTAAGTATTTATACCATGACAATGTAATATTTATATTTAAATTTTTTATTCATGTTAAATATAACTTAAAAATAATTTTACTATTCTTTTTATCATATTACTTTTCCAATTGTGAGACGACTATTCTAATGACCATGTTACTATTTAAATAGTAATTTTACTATTCCAACAATCATATGGGATTTATACTTCATATAAATAACTTTTATTTCATCCATTCATCATTCATTTATTTTTAGTTCAATGTTATTTTTTTCATTACAAAAACATCAATGATATTTCTATTTTTTTATATTTATATCTTTTTTCATAGGAAAGGTATTTTTATGTGACTATAAATTAATGATATTTCTATTTTTTTATTTATTGAGACACATGCCTATTTTGGGGTGTATAAAAAAAATATATTTTCTAAGTTAAAATTCCGTACATTGTTCATTCTAGGTTATCTCTAGAGAGGAGCACAAAATAATTAAGTTTTCAACTTTAAATTAGAGGGAAAAGTGAGGTGTTTTAGAAATTGTTTGATTTAAAAAAATAATATAAATAAAAAAGAGATTAAAATTCTATTAATGAATAAAATGATTAAAAATAGTGATATGAGAAGGGTGATCAGGTCAAGGTTGGTCTTCTAAATTCAATACTATCCCCATTCAAAGTTATCCAATCCTCTTTTTCTAAGCCATTTAAAGTGATATTCCAAAATCTATTCCTATCACTCCCTTGGTAAAATGGTTATGGTGGTAATAAACTTGGAAAAAATATTATCTTGGTCTACCCTCCTTCCTAAATGATAGAGGGTTATAGAAAATACCCCTAATTGAATTAGAAAATACCTCATCAAGTATTTTTTATCCCAAACAATCAAGAGTGTCCACTACTCCTCCCACACGTACTAATCATTATAGAGTACTTCACCACTAATATTTGGTATATTTAATCATATATAAACTATAAACTAGTGAAGGGAGATAATTGTCATCAACCAAGTTAATAAAAATAAAAAAATCTAAAACCAAATATGATCATACTTGATAATAAAAAACTATTAGAATATTAAAATCACCTTAACAAAATGAATAAATTGATTTTATTCAATGAAGAATAGGAACATAATCATTACATAAAGAAAAAAAATCCACTTACCTAATCACTCAAAATTTAATCCTCCACGTGAAGGGTAGCCAAGAATAAGTGGGAAGATAAAGACATTACAAAACTATGAAAATAGAAAAAAAGAAAAGGAAGAGAAAAAAATTTCTCTTTTAGAATGTTTATTCCAATTTTTTTCTCCATTCCTATCTATCATAAGGTCAAAAATATATAAGAGGTATTATTAAGAGTTGTTTATAATTTTGTTTCTTGATTAATATCAAAATTTAAATGTATTTGGACATGTTAAAAAAATGTTATTCTTAAATTACTGAAGGTTTAATTTTATGGCTAAAGAGACCCTTCATCTACCTCTACTTTGACACGTGCATAGGATTAATTAATAAATGAATTTATACATGAAATATAATGTTGAAATGATCCTTTTAGACCTCTTTCATATCCAAATGGAATAATATAATAACCTAGTCTGGACAATGATCATGATATTGTCTACTTTAGGCCTAGCACATATGGTTTTTCTTTCCTTAGGCTCTGTCTCTCATACATCTCTTAGGAAAAGGCCTCATGATGGGAGAAGTATCCGCACCACCTTATAAAGAGGTGATTCTTACTCCTCCTACTTAGATGTGGAATTTTTATAATCCCCCCTAGAAGGGCCCAACATCCTCGATGGCACATTAAATGAACACCAGATCTGATACTATTTATAACAGCCCAGTCCAGCCCATGGTTATGATATTGTCCTCTTTGGGCCTATCCCATTTGGTTTTTATTTCCCCGGGATCTCGACCTTAGGAATCTCTGAGGAAAAGGCCTCCTGATGGGAGAGGTACCCACTCCACCTTATATAGGGTTAATTAGTGATCTCCCTCCTTCTATGTGGAATTACCATAATATGATTATGGAAATCCCACATCGAAGGAGGAGAAGCATGAAGAACCCATTTATAAGTTGTTGAGGATACCTCTCCCATCATGAGGCCTTTTCTTGGGGGATTATAGAGGGCTAGAGACAAGGGAAATAAAAACCATTCAGGATAGGCCCAAAGTGGAAAATATCATGATCATGGGTCAGACTGTGCTGTTATGAATGGTATCAGAGCCAATGTCCATTAGATGTTCTAGTAAGGATACTAGGCCCTTTTAGGGGGGGGGGGATTATGGAAATCCCACATTGAAGGAGGAGGATCATGAAGAAACACTTTATAAGGTGGTGTGGATAACTCTCTCATTATGAGTCCTTTTCATAGGGGATACATAAGGGATAGATCCTAGGGAAAGAAAAACCATATAGGATATGCCCAAAGAGGATAATATCATGATCATGAGATGGACTGGGTTATTACAAAGTGTTATCAGAGCCGAATTTTATTTTATTTTTCTTTTGTCTTACTATTTGGGAAGGTAAACTTTATAATAGTAATATTTTGGCCTTGGTTGTGATCTCATTCATGGGAGTATCTACCCCATGTATGGGGGACCCAAGTTCACAGGGTGGGATTGTTGTTATTGTTGTTTCCTTTTACAGTTTAATATTATTTCACCTTGGGTGACACACTTGTGGTGTGATGTGAGAGTTGTTCCTAATATTTTATAAGTTTTTACTCATGGCTGAGTAAGGAATGATAGTTGAGTATGAATTCACAATTCTAGGAACTTAGGGTTATTTTGTGACATGCATCATTTTAGGCATAAAAAGAAAATTGTTTTTGGGTAAGTTGTTGAACTTGAACTGTTTTTCCTTTCTTGTGAAATGGAAATGAAATTATGCCTAATGTGAATTTATAAAAATTGTAAAATGATGCATGATATGAATAAATGGGTGTCTAATGAGAAAATTGAATTTATAACGTACTTACCCTTTGTTAACCACGACCTAGATGTAGGATGGTTAAGGGAAGAGATAGTGTGTTGGTTTTGACCATGTGGCACGAAAAAGGGGGAAATACTTGTTTTAGTTTTGTGTGAATACCTATTGTTAATCATGTTCATGTTGTGAATTTAAAATCCTTTATTTTTTTATTTTATCGTTAATGTGGGTAGTTTGGGTAGTGAGAGTACCCTAGTTTGAGAACTCAATTTCAGGTTGTGCATGGGACTGTCTGGTTTTGGACCAATGTGGTAAGATGTTGGTGGGAAGGGAAGGCCAAGACTTTCTATAGATTAAGGTGTTTCCATATTGGGAGGAAACATCGATAATGGAGGAATTGTGGTGGTATTCATAAACAACTTATTAGCATATTTTAATTAGTAACGATCATGCCCCTACCTTGATATCGTCCAAGGTACACTAAGAAAGTTTAGGCTTTACACCTAGCTACTGGAATGTGTTTTGGTTGGATATAGGGCCCCTTATAGGTTGCGATTATAATGTGGTATACATGGATCTGGATGGTGGGAGTCATTCCATATAAATTTTATAAATAAGAAACCTCTAAGGATCATGTTTAAATTCCTTGGGAAAAGGAAATGTGGGATTTATAGGTGGTAGATGTACATCCTTTCCAGGCGTTTTAATGGAAAGGTTGAGCGCTAATGTTGGATTGTGTCATTGCAGTTGTTGGGAATAGTGAGTTGGGGAACACAGTGGGTATGTTTCTAAATTTTATCTTGAGACTGATGCGTCCTTTGAAGAGCATCAAATATGTATATTGGATCACACTGGGAAATATTTTCGGGGAAAAGGCCATGATGACAGTTTATATATTATGGCAAGATGGCTGTGTTTAAGAGGAATCATTGGAGAGAGAAATAAATATGAGGGCTCAGTGGACTGATCTTTTTGAATTAGAATATTAGAGAATATTGGGAGTACAAATCAAGGATGAGATATTATAAGGTGGGGATATTGTAATATCCCATCTTTTTCGAGGGATGCAACATGATTAAGTGGTGAGTTCTGGATATAAAAAAAATACACATCATGGATCCAATTCACGATGTGAATTGTTTTGGGTAGACCATGTGAATTTAATTCATAACCTAAATTAATTCACACCCATGAAAATTAACACACCTTGTAAACAAATTACACCATGTGTAGACATGTCATGAATTTAAATTACACCACATGTAGACATGTCAAAAATTTAAACTATACCACATGTAGATATGCCATGAATTTAATTTACACCACATATAAACATGTCATGAAATGAAATTACAAAATTTGTAATGTATTTTAATTTTTTTTCTAAATGGTGGTGATGATATTTTAGGAGAAATAGGGAAAAAAGTGGGGATCACCTATATAAACCCTCCAGTATTTCATAACCCTAAACATGCACCTCCTATTCTACTATAGATCCCCCCCACACATAGAATTTAGATAAAATCCTCTCCACACACCTCTACCTTTGAACGAAGCTCCTCCACACAACTCTATCTTCAACCAAAGACCCATTTTTCACTTCTCTCTTCACTATAGGTCTTCTAATGTTAATTTTTGGGAGTCCTCTTTGATCTAAAAGTAATCCCATGTTAGATATTGGATATCCGAACCTAGATTTTTAAGTTATGCCTTATGGTTATTCATATTCTTCTTTATCCATTTCTAACTGATTATATGGTTCTTGTTGAAAGGAATTTAGAATACGATTGCTACTACAGACATAGGGTTTCTATCACTTTTCCTCCACTTTTAATGTAGGTGGTATAAAATTAAAATCCCATAGTATTTATTTAAACTATGTGTATAAAATTGTATAATTTATATTAGATGTTTAGAAATTGTGTTCTTGATTAGATTAATTAATTTGGTGAATTAATTAATTAAGGGAAATGTGAAATTGGGATATTGAGATTTTAAATCATGAATAATTAATTGTTAAATTAATTATGAGATATAAAGATTATTAATTTTATTTAATTAATTATAGAATTAATTATGGGATATTAACATCATGAATTGAGATAATTAATTAGGGATTTAATTATGGGATATTAATGTTATGAATTGATATAACTAATTGTGTGATTAATTATTAGATATTGATGTTATGAATTGAATAATTAATTGGTGAATTAATTATTATATTATGAAATTGTGATTTGGATAATTAATCGTTGAATTAATTATAGAGTTATTGAGATTTTTGAACTGGATTAATCAATTTTAGAAATAATTAATGGGAATAATTGAGATTATGAAATCGTGATTTGGGACAATTAATTATTGAATTAATTATGGCGAGATAGAGATTGTTGAAATTGAATAATTAATTAACGAATTAATTATTGTTATGTTGATGTTGTTGAATGGGGATAATTAATTGTATAATTAATTATTTGAGATTTTTATTATTATTAAATTGATTGAGATGTAACAATTAATTGAGGAATTAATTATGGTGATTGAATTAATGGATATAGAATGATTAATTGATGAATTAATTGGGGTTATTGAATTAATTGGGATAAAACAATTAATTGATAATTTAATTGGGGATATTGAATTGTTTGAGATGAAATTAATTAATTGATGAATTAATTAATGCTTGTATTGTGATTATTTAATTGTTGAATTAAATAATGAGATTAATTAATTGATGAATTAATTTGTATGTGAAATGTGAATATTTAATTGTTTAATTAAATAATTGGATTAATTAATTGAATAATTAATTAATGTGAGCAATGTGATTATTTAATTAAATATTGGATTAATTAATTTATGAATTAATTAATGTGAGTAATTTGATTATTTAATTGTCATATTAAATAATAGGATTAATTAGTTGATGAATTAATTAATATGAGAAATGTGAATATTTATTTGTTGAATTAAATAATGAGATTAATTAATTGATGAATTAATTAATATGAGTAATGTTATTATTTAATTTTTAAATTAAATAATGGTATTAATTAATTAACGTATTAATTAATGTCAGTGATGTGATTATTTAATTATTGAATTAAAAAATGAGATTGATGAGATTAATTAATTGATGAATTAAATTATTGGATGGAATGTGATTAATTAATTATGGAATTAATTAGTGCAATTAATGTGAGCAATTAATTGGTGAATTATTTGAAGGAGTCAGATGTGATTAATTAATTATAGAATTAATTAATGTAATTAGAATGAACAATTTATTGGTGAATAAATTGATGGATGATATATTTTGATTGTGAATTATGAATAATTAATTTTTGAATTAATTAATTGAATATTGATATTTTTCAATTGAATGAATGTGATTAATTAATTGTTGAATCTCTGAACAAGTTGGCTGTGATTAATTAATTATTAAATGAATTAGTGTGATAAATGTGATTAATTAATTATATAATTAATTATAGCAATTATGTGATTAATTAGTTGTTGGATTAATTAATGGGAGTTATAGAGAAAAAAGGATTAATGTTCATTAATCTTGATTGAAGTGATATATAGAAGCATGTGATATTTGTGATACATGTGAATGATTGATATGTGAGTATGGTATATAGATTGATTCTCCAAATACCCATGTGAAATTGATTGATATACGAGTGCGGGACATGGGCTGACGCTCCAAATACCAATAGAGTATAAAAGTGCATGCATGTAAATTGTATGGGATAGGGACTGAGGCTCCAAATACTCATGATGTGTAGGATAGGGACTGATGATCCAAATACCCATGATGTGTGAGATAGGGACTGGATCTCCAAATACTTACAAGGCACTAGACATGATGATCTACACTAAGTGATATTGGAATTGGATTATGGATCCAATTATCCATGATAGTGAATTGAAATGAAATGGATTATGAAATCCCATTTGTTAGATGAACTGTGAATTGAAAATGTGAAATGGTTCAGACTTCGACATGGGCTAAGGTAGGTACTGAGGCTCGGGTGTCCTTAGGAACCTAAGGGTTTATGAGGTAAAGTAAAGGATAATTGAATAAATGTAAGCTGTTTACTTTATTAATTTTATTTTATTATTTATACAACTATATATACAGTTATTGACTAGATTTGTTTTAGAAACTGTTTTTGGTGACCTACTGAGTTGTACTCACACCCTACTTGGGATGCCTAATCAGTACCCAAATAGACATTGTGTTTTTTGTATAGGAAAAATGGTAAAGTCCCTATATTAGGTGTATGGGTCAAGATGGGGCATGAATGATGGAACCAGATATGGTTCGGGACCCACTTGGGAGTTATCTATGTCTTTAAATTTGGGTTTGAATTTTAATACTTGTAATGTAATTTAACATGGCATATCTACTATTCAGTTTTCTACTTTATTTTGATATTTTAATTTCTTGTATTGATTATCTTGAGATTTTAGTATTGTTTATGGTTATATATTCTTCTTATATTATTTATTTATTTATAATGGTATATTACTTTGATAAAATAGTGTATAGTCTCCCTATGATCGACTAATCAGAACCTCAGTACTAGTCGATAACCTTTGGCATACATGGAGGTGTGCTTAAGGTTATATGGTGGTCCGATTTGGGGAACTGGTCTGTGGAACCCAGGTTAGGAAAGTACAAATAACATCATTTTGTGTCTTTTATCCCAAGATATACCTCATTGAATGAGAAAAGGCCAATTCTATCAGTCAATAATATTTTCCACAATTATTGATTTATTGAGGAACATGAAATTTGAATGAGAACTTGGTGAAGTTGAAGAAGTTGAAGAAGTTGAAGAAAAAGGAAAAGGAATCCTATAAATAAGAATTAATCTATTTGGATCAATATTGAAAAATTTATGCTCAAAATAAAAAAGAGATAAAAAATAGTTAAAATTACAGAATTAATAAATTTTGACATTTCAGTTGAAAACGTCCCTAAAATCCAAAAAATGATTCTATTAATCTCAAATTGATAAATTGGTGGGGATTAAATCACTAAAATACACATGAATATAATGGAAATATTAGCTCTATCCATTTCACCACACTTTTCACTTGGTCTCTTGGACAAGTAAGAATTAAAATAAAATCAAAGAAAATTTAAAATAGATACCCATGAGATCCAAGAATTCAACTCCAAGAAGAAAAAGATATCATGCCTCCTAAAAAACCATTTTTTCAAATTATCTATTCAGATCATTCAATCCATTTCAACTTCATTTCTCCTCCCATATATAGAAAACACTTGCCACACATGAATTTTCTCTCATCACACAAATTATAATGTTCAATAAGTATTTTCACATGAAAACCCATGAAAGAGTCACCATATTATTGATAAGTTCCTACATATCCACCCAATGTAAATCAAGGACATTTTTTTATCATGAGGAATTTTTTAGGGTTGTTTAGAGGATTTCAGTTGGTATATTTTTGATGTAAAAAATTCTAAGAATATGGAGTGTTTGGATATTTTTGAAGAAAAATTACATGATTCTAATTTTCACTCAAGTATGATTTCCTCCTCAATCAAATTATTATAAAATCATCTCCAACAATCATTAAAACCTTAAGGAAAGTGTACACCATTTTGGATTTCAGTGGTAAAAATTATATTTTTTTACCTACTTCAACACAATCATTTTTTATCCAAAATTATACTCTTGAAAAGCTCTAGAAAGGGATAAGTTATAGAAGAATAATTTTTTAAATAGAAAAAATTTTGTTATAATTTTTTTAACCCAAAATTGAACCAAATTATATATAACACTACAATACAGCTTCCCACTACACTTAACTTCAACTAGATCATGCAATTTCACTTTTAGAGAAGGTTGGATAAGGAAAATTGGATTTTAATATGGATAATATAATAGGATGTTCATGGATACTAAGGGATAAAATAATTAAATGTACAAGGTTGGATAGGATAAAAATTATTATCTTTAAAATGGGGATTTTAATGATAAATAAATTCCTCATTCATTTTAAACAAAAATACCTCAAACCCTCTGGTTTTGAAAAACATAAATCAAATTACAGTTAATCAATCATGGATTGGTTTTCTCAATAAATGAGGTGAATTTAAATAATATGTAAAAAAGGGTTTAAAATCCACTCATGAAGGTGATTTTAAAGACAAATATAGTGATATGTGGCATGCGATTAAAAAATCAGAGGAGTTTTCATGAAATTATCAAAGTTTTGAACTTGGAACAAATTCATTTTCAGCATTCATTTATGTTTGGATTCATAGGATAAATTGGTTCTATCATTGATATGGGTTTCAAAAAATGAAAGTATAATCCTTTGAGCTCCAATATTTATAAAATAGGAAAAGAAACACACAAAAATTTCAAAAATACAAAAAAAATTCTAAAAATAAAAATTAAAAAATATTAAACCACAAAGGTTCCCCCACACTTAAATGATGAATTTCCCTCAATTAATTATAGAATATCTAACATGTAATCATAGTTTTAATTTAATCACAATAAGAAATTAAGTTTTAAGGAGAGGTATAATATGAATCATTTGTAGTACAAAGTTGATTTAATCTACTAAGTGCTGCTAACTAGAAACCTATAAGAAAAAGAGTGAAAGATAATATAAGAAATTTATTTAATGAAAATAAATTATAAATAGAATTATAATGGGAAATAAAATAAGGATAAATTTCATTTTAATCCCTTAATTGGGTCCTGGATTTTTACTTTCTCTAGATGGGAAGTTCCAGTGGGTTATCTCCAATCTGAAGGCGTTTGAAGTTTTTTTGAGATGAACCACCAACACTTATTCATTATAGTGATTGCATATTACTTTTTTGTTTAAGACTCTATGGAAACAGTACACCAAATAATTTCCATTAGAAAATATATATGTATTGAAAGGTGGGGGTAGGATGAAATATGGGCCCTCCTCCTTTAGTTCAATTACTACTTGAACAACCTCTTCTTCATACTCCAGTGATTTCTTTAGGTATGCTGCATCAATGAAATAATAAAAGTGGAAGTCATAGTGTAATTATATTTGAATAAAATTAAAATATGAAGAATCAATATCAAAATATTACCTTGAAATTAATATCCTTGTTTCTAGGTTTCCTCTTACAAATAAGTTTGGATATCATCATAGACACCATCCAATAAGTTTCTGATATATTCTAGAAGATCCATGTGTTCCTCATAAAATTTATGTTCCTTTTCTTTATATTCCTACAAGTAAAAAATGGTTGTATGAATATGAAAATTAAAAAAATGAGAGGTGTTAATCAATCTAGTTTTAATAAAATTTTATGATAAGGAATTCGAGAAAATATCATCTCCTTGATTTGATTCGACTTTAATTTATTTTTATATAGGAAGTTCTTCTTGGAGTTTAATTTCACTTTATAGAGTTAGGTATTCTTGATCCTCTATAATTTATTAAAATTAAACCACTTGATTGGTTTATTTTTCATCTAAGACTAGATAT
Organism: Viscum album; assembly: GCA_963277665.1. NCBI lineage: Eukaryota > Viridiplantae > Streptophyta > Magnoliopsida > Santalales > Viscaceae > Viscum > Viscum album. Next base: position 1,931,844,836 of record OY728155.1, read on the forward strand.
GGATACAAAGGTGTTGGCTCTTATACTTTATCATGGACGAGTAGATCATATTGCACTTCATGTTTGTTTAATAAGTTATCTAGATCTTGTTGATATCCTATATGTATCTTAGCATGAAAATATTAATAATAAATATCCTCTAGAAATGGTTGAGTGAGGTGGAATGGTTCTTTATATATCTTCTCTTTTACCTCATTAGGTTCTTCCACTTTAAAGATGAGTGGGGAATCCTCTTACACAATCAGCTCTGGTTGAGGTTTAGTTTTCTCTTGATACTCACAAGATATTTCTTCCATTTGTCTCTTTACCTATTTCACATTTTATTCAAACCATTTTAATTAATGTTTTATAATATTTATAAAAACTTTTATTTGATGTTTCACCTATATAATTTCTTCAAAAAATTAAAGGGAAACAAGGAAGACTCTTTTTGTGTCTCGACCATTTCTTGATAAAATTATAGGAAGTAATATTGGAGTTCTCTTAATTATCTATTCAATCTATCCAATACTAGGTATTAAAGGGTATCTTTAAGGTCATATATGATATCCATGAATTCCTCCTCCATGAGGATTCAAATTCAAGGTCCCCAAATATTTTTTTCAAAGAAACCAAAACCATATTCTATAGACTGGGGTGAGTTAATTTTTTTTGCTTTATTTTCAATTTTAATTTAAAAAAATATGGTTAATTATAATTAAATTGCTGGAAAGACCACCTAGAAAATGATTCCATGTTTTGACATGCGTCTTCCATGGGGTGTGGGAAAAAATTATTTCCTAAATTAAAATTAATTATAGTGGTAAACCTAGAATGTATCCAGAGAGGAGCACACAAAAATAAAAATTTTCACTTTAAATTAGAGGAAAAGGGGTGTTTTTGAATTTTTTTGATTTTTAAAACCAAATAAAGTAGTAAAAAAGAGATTGAAAAGAGATTGATGAATAAAGTGATTAAAAATAGTGATATTAGAGGGATTATTTGTTTATGTATGGTATTCTGAATATAGTACTGTTCTCATTCTAGGTTTTCCAATCCACTCTCGCTAAGCTGATTAAAGTGAGATTCAAAAATAAATTCCTATAACTCCCTTATTAAAATGGTGATAGTGATAGTAAACCTTTACAAAATCTCAAATTGGTATAACCTCCTTTATATATGTGATATATTTGAAATGATTACCACAAAATTACTTAGGCAATACCTGATTAGGTCTTGTTTATCCCAAACTATCAAGAGTATCCACAACCCCTCCCACACATACTGATGATCACCAAGTACTTCTTCTCTAATCCATAGTATATTCCATAATATATAAAACAAATACTTGTTGATGAAGGTAATGATCATTAAACAAGGAAGTAACAATAAAAACTTCTCAAACCTAATGTGATCATTCTTGGTAAAAAAAATTGCTATTAGAATAGTGAGATAAACCTAATAGAAAGAAGAAATATATTTTATTTAATGAATTTCAAGAACTCAAGAATTAAAAAAAACCTCCAATTCCCCAATCACTCATAAGTTTACCCATCCATGTGAATGGTAGATGATAATAAAGGGGAATATTAAGATATTATAAAACTAAGAAAAAATAAAAAATAAAATGAATAGGATAAAATTTATTCTCTAGAATATTTCTTCTAAAATATTACTCTATTTATGCCTACCATATAGTGGTAACTCACTAAGAAGTATTCTTAATAGTTTTTTATGATTTTTTTTGATGTCAACCCTAAAATTCTCAAAGTATTTGGACTTGTGTAAAAAACGTTATTCCTAAATTACCAAATATCTCTTTTTTATTGTTGAAGAGACCCTTCATCTTCCTCCACTTTGAAATGTTTATAGTCTTAATTAATAAGTAAATTTATCCATGAGATTTAATTTGAACATTAAACTTTGATTTCTATTTCATATACAACTAGAATACATCATATGGTGTTGTATAGTCTGATATATTCCTCATTTAATGAGGGAAGTTCAATTTTTTTATCCAAAAATATTTTCCACATTGATTGATTTATTTGGGCCCCATAGAGTTTGAATGAGCACTGGGTCCAATTGAAGAAGTTGAATCCAATGAAAAAAGGAAGCTTAAAAAAATAATTACTCCATTTGGATCAATATTGAAAAAGTTATTATTGAAATATATAAGTGATAAAAATAGTTAAAATTTTAGAATTAAGAAATTATTACATTTATACTCAAAACATTCCTAAAATCAAAAAATAATTCAATTAAGCTCAAATTGTTAAATTGGTGGGAATTAAATCATTAAAATAAAGATAAAAAATAATAAAAATATTATCTCTATCGTGTTGTATTTATTATATATATGTAATGTTTTAAATCAATAAAATAAATTAGCATTAATTTTTTATGTGGTGCATGTGTTTTATACTATACCATATTCCTAAATATGACACTCATATATATATTCAAAAGGAAAATTTAAAATAAAAAAGTTTGGATCATTACAATCATGACTTTTATCAAGGGATTTGTTTTTTTCCTTTTGAAAACATAATCCAATGTATTTAAATGAGGGAAGGATAAGATAGAAAAATCATAGAGTTTCTAGGGGAGGTATAACTCTTTATGTGACTATAAAGAACACTAAGAATTAAAATTTAATTTCCAAAGGAATGAAGCAAGTAAAAAACCTCTTATCAATTTCTAAGGATGCTACCACACTTATCTTTTTATGTCACGTTTTTATTATTTAAAGTATTTATATGAAAATAATGAGAATGTTTTTTTGTTAAATTTAATTTTTTATAATAAAAATAAGAATCCAAGAAAATAATTATAATATATAAATGAGAGAAATTATTGGTTTATTCATAAGAATATACCCTATTCCTTTCCATTACAGTCATCTAAATGTTATGCCTTTTTTATTATTATTCAATGAGTCCTTCTAAAATAAAAATAACTCACAATAAAGAGATGTGAACTTAAATTTATGAGAAATCAATTCATTATTTCCCATATACATGCTAATAATCACTTGAAACTAATTAACAACCCGACTCATTTAATTATATTATTTATTAAATAATCTTGGAAGATAAAATTAAATATATAAACAATTAAAAAATTAAAAACAACATGAACAAAGAATAAAAAACAAACTATTGCTTATTATCTTTTATTTAACATGCTACAAAGTCAAAAAAATTATAAAGAAATAACTAAATGATGATTGGGGATTTAAGAATAGAATCCAGTTTTATACTAATAGATCAACCATTGAAGTTTTTTTATATCTCTTTGTGAATGGATTTCAAATAAAAATAAATAAAAAAAATTTAATTACTTGATATCTATCAATGAAGAATGTCAAATTTTCTCCCCTCCTTATGTATTTATTTTTTTGGAATATTTTCTGGAGATTTTTAAAGAATCATATTCAAATTAAAGCATGATCTTATATTTTTAATATTATAGAAGATATCATTTCTTAAATATCTAAATTTCATAAATATATATTTTCATCCAAACTTTTAGGAATTTTTTCTAATTTCACCGACATTCATAACAAGATATAATGTCTATTATACATATTGATAGAGTCTTCTATTCCAATATCTTCCTACCATAATTGATGAAAATACAATTCCTATAATTTATATGAATGAAAAAAATCATGTCTTCTTGCTGATATACTAATCATAATTGATGAAATGTGTAGATATCCCTATTTATTAAAAATAGGGGGCCAAAACTGTTTGATGATATCTCCATATCATAATAATTGATTTAGTTATAAAAGTTTATATTATTATTTATGAATGGAGTCATCATATTTACCTTTTGTACCTAAAATTTCCCTTTTATGATACCCTTAAGTTGTATTTTTAATAACCTTGTTTTTTGGATTGATTTTGTTTTTCATGGTCCACTGGGCCTTAAATTTCTTTTTCATGGTTGGATTTAATGGATCATAGAAAACTCAGTTGATGGTATCATGTAAACATTTCCTAGTGTATGTGGTTAAATCCACTCTTTTACATGGTCAATTGTGTTGGTCAAATTCTTTAAATTTCATAAAAAATCTAGAATGAACTATACATTTGACTATGTAGTTCATTTTTACTATAAATTTGAAGTTTCTAAAAGCATCACTTAAAAATTTCAATATGAAACAAGTGTGGTTCAACATATTCAATAAATTCCTAACATAATAATAATATTTTAAAAAACCAAAATTTATCTGATTAATGAAATTAATAAAAAATGAATCAAAATTCCAAATCTATGATTAATTCCCATTATTTAAATTTTTTTGGGGAATAACTGTTCATGGAATACCTATATAGAACATGAAAAAATATTGATTTATCAGCTTCTATAAACTTTTATTTTTTTATTCCTGGGAAAAATCATTAATGAATTCATAAAATGGTATCCAAGTCAGGTTTAAATACACATATTATCAATGAAGGAAAACTTTCAATCCTCACTATCCAAATACTATCATGCCTCATCTATGAATTCAATTTTATAATTATAAATTTGTTCCATATCAATACATTATAACTATTTTTTACAGTTCACTTATTAATACCTACTTTACTAGAAATATTTTACTCTTCACTAAGGATAATATTTTATAAAGATTTCCTCTTTAAAATTCACACATGTTTTATTATAGGTTGACTATGACTCTTATATCTCTACATACAGTTTCAATAATGTTATTTCAGTCCTAAGGTATTTATAAAGGTTTATATGAAGTTAATGATTGGTGGGTAATAGTATAATAAATCATTGAATTAAATGAGATGGTTTGATTATTTAAGAAGTATCCTTAATTTATAATTTTAGCAAACAATGAAATGTTCCTCACATATCCCACTGATATTAAAATCATAAAACACAATCCTACTCTTATTATATCAAAGGTTAAAACATCAATTCAATCAGAAAAGGTTGATACTTTAATATTAATCCTTTTTTCTTTTTTTATTCTTTAATATATTTTTTAATTAGATAAATAAAGAGATCAATGAGTTTTTATAGAAGATAAATGTATGGAATTTCCTTAAAATATAAATTAATAACATTATAAATCATTCCCCAACCAATGTTTTACATCCTACTAAACTCATAAAAAATCTATCTCATACACATTTCTTTGATTATAAGCATAAAAACTACCAAAGAGCATGGTAAGTGAGAAAAATAGGTCAGTAATAAGGATAAATATCAGGATGTTGATGGATTAAATGGGTTTAAAAATGAGGAAAATTCCAATTTGGTTTCAATATATTCTATAAATTTATTTCGAAAATAACTTCCTTATTCATTTTGACACAAATTTCAATCTCAAATTTTTTTAAAGTTGAATAGATGAAATTTCTAACACACAATACATAAATTAAGACTCTCTAGAAAATAGGGAATTATATAAATATGTAAAAAGGTATAAAATTATTATAATGACTGTGAATCAACAATAAAATATTTTTCTTAGATAGAGGTTTCTATAATTATAAGAAAATTAAGTGAATATTCTAAAAATTAAAATAATTCACTGAATACACATAAATATTCTTATAAATATTGATTATTAAAATAAAAATTGTCCTAAAAATGAATCAGTGGTTTAAATTGAATTGGTTATTCAATTGTGTTAAAAAGGTTTAAAACCAATCAAAAATAAAAACAAAACACATTTAAAATAAAATAAAACCTGGAAAATAGAAAAAAACACAAAAATCACAAAACTTGTAATAATATACACTCACCCCACAATTTATCTTTTAAGTATCCTTAATGAAGAATAATTGATGTTTTTAAATGTTCTAAAATATATTTAACTAAGAAAATAAAAAAAATGGTGATGTAATGAGAAAACCTGATAATTCAGATATATTGAAGTTAGAGAAGTGTGATCTCTCCAATGTTTTCTTTGTAAGGTATCTATAGAAATATTTTTTAACCTATTCACATTTAATTATTTAATGATTATACAATTATTTATATTAAAACATAAGGGAAAACATTAGTATCCAAAAAAGGAACATCCCATGTAGAATTTAAATTTTATAGAATTAACAATATTATGGAGTTATAAGTGAACACCTTATCTCTAGGGTGTAAATACTTATTCTTAATGATTTATTCATGAGTTAATCTCACTTTATCCATGTAAATAATCAAATTATCATATGTTTCTCTTCAAATATATTCCATCTCATGGATTTAAAACATTATTTAGTTCCCAACATTCTTTAAATTAAAATTAATTTCTTTTACAACTGAGTAGTTCATGTACTTTGATTCCACTGAGTGGAATGTTTTTTCCAAACACTATACTATAGGGTGAAATGAAAATTAGAGTTTTGTAGGAATTACTATATCTCCATAATGATTCTTCAAAAATTTTTCTCAAGTCCTTCCCATTAGGTTGGTCATAATTATTTATATTTATTTTCACTTCTCTATTGTTGAATTTTACATGGCCATAGGTTTGTGGGTGATTGGGTTTTAGTGTTTTAATTAGGATCCTATACTTATCATTGCCTTTAGAATTATAAAACCACTTATAATATATAGCCTGAAATATTCTAAAATGACATTATAATTATCAGTTATAGTGGGTTTCTCCTCCACCCACTTAGACGCATAATCCACTACAAACAGTATATTAGAAAATATGAAAATATTTATAAAAACCACATAAATTATAATTCTAAAATATTAAATATTTTATGAAAATTTAGTGGGTGTTAGGGAATTATCTATATTTAAAAGATATTATAAATGAATTTGTATCTATTATAATTTTTTAAAAAAATTATGGTAATATTTAAATAAATTGGGTTAATATAATCAAGATTCTAAAACATTTTTATTTATCCTTTGAGGTCCAAAATGGAACGCACATGTCAAATTTTTTATAAAATTAAAAACAAACTAAATTCATTTTATAACACACACCTATTAACTTATTGATCGTTAATTTTTTTAGATATATGGATCATTACATAAAAAATATTTTGATTCAAGTTTGAGTTTTATATTTTTATGTTTACTAAAATGAGAGGGAAATTTTAATTTCATAATTTAATTCACTAGGTCACAAAACCATGGAAGATTTACAAAAACCAAAAAGGTTTTCTAACCTTATAATGATTCATTGAATGGAACTTATCCTAGAATTTAACCCTCAACTATTTTTCATGTTCAACTGATTTGATCAACTAATAATTTTTCAATTCAATTACTTTCTATAATATATATAATGAAATTGTATAATAATAACATCCATGTTACCAATATTTTATTTTTAGCTACCTTATTTAACAATTACCCTAGTACTTCATTATTAGAATAGATGTTAACTTTAGTCCTAAGAAAACAAGATGATTTTTTTATAAAGTTAATAAAATAGCTAAAGATTTAGTCTTTATTTTGGTTTAGTTAGCTTGGGAAGTATTCATGGTACTTGGTGCATAAGCTATGACATGGGTCTTTTTATTGACCCTTATTGATCATATAAGTTATACAATGCTATTTTATGCATCACATATAATCTCGAAAGGAGTGTTTGAATATGGTGGTTTGATTATTTTTAGGATGGCCAGACTCCTTTTAAGCTCAAAAAATTCCAACTTGTAAGAGTTATATAAAATAAATTCAGTTACTTTTTGGGGGTAATCTAGATAATGTAATGACTATCTTACTAAAATCTCTATTGAGTATTCTATAAAACACCACAAATCCATGAAATTATCTAACCTACTAAACATAAGTTGGGTAAGGTATAGGATAAATAATGTCAATTTTGGATTTATCAATGTTATTTCCATTATTTGAAATAACATTTCTTAGACTAAATATTTTTTACATCCATAATATGAAATTTTAAAAAATTTAAAACCAATTTTTTTCAATACACCATGAAAAAACTTTATTAATTCTAGGAAGGAATTAATCAAATGAAGTTTCATACAATGTAAAATCATCATAAAAAACATCTAGGAAATGTTTAATTAAATCAAATAAAATTATTTATATAAATTTTTGAAAAGTTACTAGTGCATTAAAAAGTATTAATGAAATCCTTATATAGTCCAAGGAAGCATAAGTGAAATTAAATGTTGTTTTATCATGATATTTCGTTACAATGGGAACCTATAAGTATAAAAAAATCCATCCAAAAAATAGTAGTAAGTTTTTCCAAATAATATTTCAAGGATGTGATCAAAAATAATTGGGGAAAATATATTTTCTTATCACATTATTTAGTTCTAGATAAACACTTCAGTTGTTCTAAATCATAATATTAATACATTTTTTATGAATCCTAATCGGGATGATTTATTTTTTTCTCAATAATGGATAAGCTATACTGTTTGGGAATAATGTGAATGCTACCAACCTTTTGTGAGTTAGAAGTATGATAAATGATCCCTACCTCAAGAAATTTATCAAACTAATTATTAACCATTTCAATTGTATTTTAGTTCCATTTACTCTAAAATTTTCTTACTATTTTAGTCTTGATTTCCAATTTTATTTAATGTATATAGAAATTGAGACTATGTCTTGGGATATCTCCTAGTATCCAACATATTTCCTTTACATTTTCTTCTAAAAATGTTTATTAGTTTCATTTATTGATTAATAAAAAAATTGTTTATAATTATGATAGATATTCACTCCCCACTCATCAAATAGACCTGTTTAAAATTCAATGTAAATTAATTAAATTAAAATCTAAGTGGGTTTATTATACTTTAAAGAATATTGGACTCACTGACATAAGAAACTTTACTTTACTACATAATAGATGATATATAAGTTTTATTTTCATAAAACGCAATAAAAAATATCATCCATATCATCATAAATTTATTTTTCATTTATTTAAATCACTTCATATTTATTTTTAACTTCAAAGACAATTTCATTATCTTTTAAAAAGTTTATGAACAGACAATATTTTCATAAGTTGATTATTTCATTAATAAAATCATTACTTCCCGTGGAAATTTATTTTTAAAATGTGATAGAGTGAAAATAAAATTCTATTTAGGAAAGTAATCCATATATTTAAGAATATTATAATGAACTATGTCATCCACCAACTCCATTGACATCATTATTTCATTAATATTTATGATAGTTCTAGAAGTCTTAAGAAAATATCTACCTATAATTGTAGGGTCATGTATATTTATTCTTTATTCCTCTATATTAAAGACATAAAAATCAAAAGGGGAAATCAAGTTCTTAAATATTACCCATATATACTCCAATATACCTATTGGTAATGTCATGGAATAATTTTCTTGAAGTTACACCACTCTAGTTGACATGATATCTTCAAACCACAAGGACAAATATACATAATGAGGACTGAAATTAATGGATGAACATAAATAAAAAATATAATCATAAAATTTTAATTTCGATATTTTACTAGGCATGATAAATTACCTTGAATATTTATACTTTATTAAAAATTTTAGTTTTATCAATGTAGAGAAATTATTTTATAGGATAAATATTTCATCCCCTTGAATCATTTTCTTCTTAATACAAAGCCCTTTAATTTTTTTACATATATGGGAATCTACTAAATGGATTTAAGAATAGGTATTTTGATTTTAACCATTTTAAAAATATCCAAGATTTATTTTAAAGTGCATATTTGTTTATATTTTTTGATTGTACCACGTTATAAAATATTAGAGCGATTATATGTGATTTATCCCTCATCTTATTTTTTACGATATCATTATTTAAGACTCACTCTTTCTTCTATTTCTCTACTATTTTTTAAAAAATTAAAAATTAACCTTCTCGTCTCAAAATATTTCAAATTATATCTATTATTTAGGATTTAATTGGTTTTATTAGATTTAATTCTCACTTTTGAAGGTAATTAGGCTCCCAATACCTTTTTTGATTGGGAACTAGTTAAGATGGAATTTTTCCAAAACCTTGATTTATGAACTCACCCAAATCTTTAAGACCATGCTATATCTAAATTTAATTATTATTTATGTTATTTATTTATTTATAAACCTTTGAATAAGTTTTTTATTCTACATGAGGTTGATAACCAGTCAAGGGATAATCATTATTTTTAATTTTCTTGAAGGATGGTGATAGAAAAATATTTTGGAAACCTTATTGTAATGGTGGAATTTGTTTTTTATTTAGATTTAAAAATATATGTTGACTATTTGAACTCTCCCTCCATCCTTTATTTTACATTTTATATTTATATTAACTATTTTGGAAGACTCCAGCATAAATTTTAGTTTCTTATACTTAGGGGAATCAATTAATGCAATGTTATTTTGATGTGCATACTCCATAGATCTCTTCAAGATTAAATAGTTTCATATTTTTATTTAATCCCCTATACCTCACTGTAGTTATTAGTTCATCAATAATATTTTCATGTAAATATGTCTCAAAATACCTTACCTAGTGTCCTAAATTTTCTATAGTACATCCTATTATAAATTTCATGGAGTTTTAATAAATCTTCTTGATGAGTGATGTTGGTTTAAATGGTGATTCTATGATTAGTTATCCACCTGATGATGCATCCTAAATATTTTTGCGAGTATCCATTAAACCATGATAAAAAAACTATAAATTGATACTCATCTATATATTGGTATGGAAAACATACATAAATCATTTTATCTATTTACCAGTACTCATGAAATATCTCTCTAATACAATATATGATTCCATAAATCTTCTTTATAATAAAAGTGATATTGGAAGAATGAAATAAATTTTATATATTTTTTCTCTAAAGGTTATCTCAGTTGATGGAATCTCTAGGTTATAGGTTGTAAAACTACCCATTTATATCTCCTTCCACATATAATTGAAATATCTTCTACTTTACCTTACTCTAAGATAACACCTTTGATTTAGTATACTAGTAAAATTGGTTTACTAATTTAAGTTATTAGGATTGAATTCACTTAAAAGTCCATGGAACTTTATCAAAAGCTCCATGAGTTTATGATTTAGCTTTAAATTATCTTTTAAAGTAAGGAAAATAAGTAGATTATTAGGATAAATGAAATTTGGTGAAAAAATTTCTCTTAATGTTTTATTGATATTTTTAATATTCATGACCATATTTTCAAGATGTGATTATAAATTTTTAATGCCACTTGTTTCACTAGAATTAGATAAATAAATATTCATAAAACTAGTTTTCAAATATTCAATGGTTCTCCAATTTCTTACCAAGGCTTAGAAAGTTATTTCAATATCATGATCAAGTTCTAAAATCCCATTATTTCTTTTTCTATTCATGTATAAAATTAATTACAATTTTGAAAAAATTAATGATCAAAAAAAAAAAAATAAGAAAAGAAAAAATGAATATAAAATGAAGCTTGTTGATAATAATGAAATTTATTTACAAAACTAAAGAGACTTATAAAAAATAAAATTTAATTCACAAAGTAATAAAGTAGGTAATATAAATTAAATAATTTCATAGTTGTTTATCCATAGGAATATCTTCTAGTATACTTCATTACAGTCCTTTAATTTTTTATTCCTCTCTTTTATTCTTGTTCATTGATTTAATATTTGATTACAGATTACTCACCTTTCATTGAGATAAAATTTAAGTTTTAAAACATTATGATCACAATGTGTTAATTATATTTTACTTTTTAAAATAGTAAAAAAACCAATCAATCACCAAATGAATTAATAATGACTTGGGTTTTAAAACTCAAAACAACTCTCAATCAGGAGATGTGAACTTAAAATAATGAGAAATAAACTCATTATTTCCCATAAAAATGACAATAATACCTTTAAACTCTCTACATAACATATTATATTTCATCATATATATAATATTTTAGGTATAGGGAATTAAAAATTTAAATAATGAAATTTTTTTAAAAAAATTAATTAGGAAACCAAACTAGCGATCATCTATTATCTTTCATTTAACATTCTATAAACATAGAAAAACTATAAATAAAGAACAAAAAATGAGGATTAATAAGTCATAAATGGACTTCAATCTCCCAAATGGACAAACTATCTAACTTTTTTATCCCTCCATGAAAATAAAGTACATAAAAAAAGGAAAAAAATTGGTTGAAAAAAATAGTCTTGATGAAAAATGTAAAACTTTCCCTCACTTTCCATATTTAATTTTGGTGACTTTTTGTTAGATACATAAAAACTATTATTCAAATAAAAAAAATATTATATTTAAAATACTCAAAAACATTTCTCCTCTTCAATATCAAAAATTTTGACACATATATTTTGATTCAAACATCTTATAATTTTCATCAAAGTATTCATAAAACCTACCCTTAAATATATCCTAAAAAAATATTCAAAAAATTAAATGAATATATGTGAATAAAAAATTATTAAGTAAAGTGTTAATGGGATGGAACTTCTCCCTTACTTTAACCAATTTTTCCAAAATCAGATTTCATGACTATGATATTGATTTCCATCAGTTCTGTGGACAACCATACCCAATTATATATAGTTGTTGTGAATGGTTATAGAGTCACGTATTCTGATATTTCCCTATTATAAGGGATTCCATTCCTATACCTATAATTTTTTCCACTAAAAATATCATGTTGAATTGATGATATTCCAATCATAATTGATGATATGTTTGTATGGAATTGTATACCCAAAATAAGATGCTAAAACTATATCCAATATCTTTATATTATAATCATTGATTTATTCATAAGCTATAATATGATAAATAATTAAAGTAAAAATAAAATTTTTATTTTGTGATTATAGTGGCCTATTTAAGATATCCTTTAGTTACATTTTACGATTTCATAGTTTATTATATTGATTTTTTTCTATACAGTAGATTGGAACATTCAATTTTTTCTTCATGGTCAACTTCAACTACTCATGGTCAACTCTAGTATCTCACAGTTAAAATAAATTTAAAATCTCAAAATGGTATTGTTTTAATTGTATGGTAAACTTCTATCTTCTATATGGTTGACTATTATGTTCAAATTATCAAAATAAAATTAGTATGGTTCTTTAATTCTTAATGTTATGTTTAAAACCAAAATATTTTTCTTCATAAAATTATAATGGGATTTATCATGTATTAGAGATGGTAAGGAAAGGGGAAATGGAAAAATATGGGTTTAGTGTGAGGTTATGTGGTGAAAAATCTATTGTTTTACAACATAATTCCACTTGGTATATGGTGGAATAACACCATATTACTAAAATGACTAGAAAGGGGTGAAAGTGGCTTCACTAATACCATAGGGAACCCAATAGAATACCACCAAGAAACTAGTGGTGGGACACTGGGTACCCAAAAGGCTTATGAATGTTTAATAGTTATCATTATTGTTAATATTGTAACCAATAATTATTATTTTTATTAATAATATTATTAGTAACATTAATTATAATTAATTAGGGTAGGTTATGAGTGTTGTAATTTCTTGTATGGTTAAGAATATTAGTTGAGGAAGGTTAGAGTTTGATTGTTTAAAGGGGGAATTTTATTAATATTAATATTATTTATATTATTACAAATAAATATATTCTTATGGTCTAGATCATACTTGAGTGGTATAGGGTTCTTCTCCACATCACAATAGTCTGGGATTCAACCCCAAATGGACCCCAAATTGGGAGGATTTTATACAGGTACTGTAACACCATGGGTACTATAGAAAGCACTGTAGCAATATGGGGAATGCAACAGATAAATTAATATAGTAACACTATTCAAAAAATGGGCATTTGACCCTAAATTCAAGCCTTTGGGATAAGAAAAAAGGTCTTTCATGTTACATGGACTTTGATCCATAAAATTATAATGGGTAGATTGGTTATGAGCCTATCCTGGGGGAGAGATGAGGTCTTATCCATGCTAGCCCAATGGGTTTATGTATGTTTCTATTTTCTTTTAAACCCATTACCGAATGTAAATCAATAAATATATTATCAATAATAACATTATTATTACCACATGTTTTCTATTATACATATATGAATATATATAGGGGTTTCATTATTAGTATTAATAATAATTTTATAACTGTTATTATTATTATTATTATTGTTAATATTATTGCTAATAATATTATTTTTATTGCAGATACTATAGTACTGCAACAAATGGGGATTGTAGCCGACACTATAATATGCAGGGTATTATAGTAAGTAATAATATTCACAAATATGGGACTTTGAGCCACCTTTAAAGGGATTTTAGGCCACACGAGGATCCAACCTCATTGTAGACTATGGTCTATGGGCCACTCCATCATGAAGTGGACTTTGGAACATTGATAAATTATAATATGGTCTTAGTGGGTTCTTACCAGTCCTTGTAAGGAGGGATAAGGCTTGACCCATTAGGGCACCTTAGATTGTGTGTATTTATAGTTTGTAATCCCAAATAGCTAATATAAATATTATTTATATTAATATCATTTCTAAAAATTTTATTGATATTGTTAATTAAATTTATTGGAAATATTAATGGGTGCTATATTATCTTAGTTGAATAATAAAAGAATTCAAGAGAAGATTAATAAGTTTTTTAATAGATGTGTTTATTTTCATTATTATTATTATTATTAAATAAATAACTTTTCAAAATATAGAGGGGTCCTTATCTATTCTATCAAGTGAGAATTGAATCTCAAATTAATGATTCATCAATGGAAGGAGGTTTGTCTCCATGATACGGAGGTAAGTCCTATGGTCTCATCACACATTTCTTCATTTTCTTCTTTCCAAGCATTAAATAGAAATTTTTAGGGGTTTTATTGTATTTTCATAAAATTCATGATGTATAAGAAAATTCAAAGGAAGTAACTCAATGTGTAGGATATTATAGTCATCTAAGGTATGCGACCATAATCTTTTGTCATGAATTTTTCATTATGTGTGCATTTGTGTAAGAGAGGAGTTCGAAACATACATATAGGACATAAATGGGTAACCATGGTGTCTAAAAATTTATCAATTAAATCATGGGTTATGAGAAGATAAAATCAATAAGATTTTAGGATCATATAATTTAATGAAGATCTGGTGACAATGCCATATAATGAGAGTCAAAAATTGATAAAAACAGATCTTTACATGATGTTATGTTATCAAACAAATTTAAAAATAACTCTTGATTAATGAGGTGATATAAATGAATATTAATCCATTAATGTAATGTGATTTTGGAAATCTAAAGATTTTACTATATAAGGGATAAATTATTCCCAAATGAACACTTCAATTTTCCTAAATAATATGATTTTTTTTGAGATATAAAAGAACATGTATGATCATAGTTGATCATTCAAAATATTTTTAGACTATCTAATGATATAGTTGATTTATAAACCTATAAGTAAAAAAGAAAAAGGTTTCAATGTAATACCTTCATTTAACCCTAAAATCTGTAATTAAATCATGGGTGATGAGTTGAATGACATATATTTTAAATGCATTCAGAATATTATTTTGGTTCTTTTATGATGATACTACCTTTGGGGGCCTAAGTGTATTTTGGAAAATAATTACTTAGGTGTATATAGAGTTTTATGATTATTATTCAAATATTTATTGAATGTAATAGGATTAAGGAAGTCATTTTGTACCAAGAATGATGTCTTTTGATCACCTAGTGATGGGGTATCTTTTTTTGTCCATGAACTTTATCATTTGGGGGATGTTTATTTAGGATTTTATATGCTTAATTATTTTGATGGTTGTTATTATTTTAGACAAGTATGATGTTATGTTTATAATGATTTTATAAGATTTAGCATGAATATATTGACATTGATTTCCTGTGTTATCTTATGTTATATATTTACAAAAATGAGCATGTTATTGCGTTTATGATTGTTTTATATCAATTATCATATTGATTTTGATATTCATGATATTCCATAATTGATTTTATATATTTAAATTAATGATAATTCTTATATATGTTTTTATTACATGTATTATTTAATATATACTATAAACATGATTTTATATTAAAGTGTTATATATATGTCATGGTGTGTGGTGAAGATATTATAGGTATATTATTTATAGTGGGATAGTTACTGAGGCACCTTGAATCTATATGAATTTTATTTATTTTTCTCATAATTATTAGAGCATGACTATAAGTTCTTTTCCTCATGGTATATACATTGAGGATGTTATATATAATTATAAATTATTTTACCTTTAGGTCTGATAAGAGGATGTCCAAACTATTTATGATAGTTTCATTCAGCAATGGATGAAGAAGGTATGGTCAAGAATCCTAGTCCTTAGTGGAACCACGAGAAACTAATTGCTAATAATGTTATAGAATTTTTTATATATTGTTTGATAATTTTGTGCTTCCATACTTATAATGACCTAGAGTTTTATAAACGAAATTCCATTTTCAAATGAATAAATTCCTTATCATGTAATGAAGTTATAGAAAAGACATGCACTATTTTGGACCGTTATAAAATATATAACTTTCTAGATTTAAAATACTAATAAGAATCTTAAACATTTTTAATATATCCATTGTACAATGACCATTAATATTAGTATATATTTGTGTTACGATAATGTACAATTGACATATATGGAAGAATTGATGGCCTGGAGTAGTATGATCATACCCTAAGAAGCCTAACTATTAGAGCTTCTAAGGGAGATAAAATCACAAGGAACTTCCTTTGACCAAGACTAAGTAGAGATTAAATAACGGAATCTTGAGAGAAACTTTTTATGGGATAAGTATAATCATATCAAGATCACGAGGCAAACCATGTTTGCCAAACCACCATAGGAAAAAACCACAATCACACACCTTAACCTTAGAGTGTACACTAGTGTAATAAGGGGTTATGTATCTAAAACCTAGCAGTATGATTTTTTATATTTTCTTTTTAATTAAATAATTATTATATTTATCTATTTTATTAATTATTTTTATAAAAAATAGATTTTTGATATGAAGAAATCTAAATTGTATTTTTTGTAAAATATATATAATGCATAAATTAAGACTCTCTTTTTTGATAAATTAAATAATTTTTGAAATAAATTTTATTTTAATAAAAAATTATTAAATAAATATTTTTTTAATATAAATATTAATATAATTTAATTAATTCCAATATAATCTTTATAGGGGTTAAAAAACTATTATCATCATAAAAACCAGTATTTTCTTTCAATAAATGTGTATTTTTGATTTAAAAGTGTAAATTATCATATTTAGAGAATTATTCTGGTAAAATATTTTTTTTGAAATTATCACACCTAAGTTATCCAACAATTAATTTTTCATAATTGTTTGAGACAATCAAATTTTTTGGGTAAAAATTAAATATGGTATAAATATACTATATGTATTGTGACATCATAAAACATAAAAAGTGATGTAATAAATAGTATAAAGAGTATATACGTCCAAAATTATTTTTCCACTTTAAAATAATGAAATTTTAAAGTTATGATATTAATTTTATAAATCCTTAATGAATCCTCCAAAACATATATTATATTTTAAGGTTTTAAAATTCATTATTTATAAACATGACTCACTTATACATCACCATAGATATTATTTTAATTAGTTCAGTTATTATCCTTATAAAATATTGAAAACCACACCTATTTTTTAGAAACCATGGGAAAAACCATGATAATGTTTTTGGTTTAGATTATTCTATTATATAGAGTCCAAAATCCATGTTTAGAAATTAATATAGAATTCCCCAATCTTTTTCTACAAAAAACTACATAACCTACCATTCCTCTTATATCAAAAACCATTTAAGCACTAATTTACTCTACCTTTTCCTCTCTATATCCCTGAAAATGTTTTCCCAATCTCTTAAGAAGCTCCTACCAAGATTTTAGAAGCACCCTCCTAAGGTAAGAGATCCTCTCCTCTTTATTCAAGAAATTTCATTGCATTATACCGTTTTATTTATAATTTTTCATGATGGAATATGTTTTTAAAAATCCATATTAATGTCCTTATGATCTCCAAGTAATGATATACCCCCTTTAACTCTCATTAAACCCCTCTATGAATCTTTATGTATACCCTTTATGCTACTATAATTATCCTGTGATTTTCCATGACAAACAATTATACAATGAATACCCATCACCATTTCCACTCAAAGGTATTAAACTAGATTTACCTATCCTTCATTTATTGGGAACTTTCAGGTATGTAACCCAAACTCCTTATTCATGGGGTTAAAGGTGATGAAATATGTTTTTATATTGTATAATCTTTGTGGAACACAAATGCATGCACATGATATAAATGTTATGGGTGGGACTAGAATTATATAGACCTACAATGCATTAGGTAATGTTTTATCTCATGAGATACCATGCATTGTTCACAATAAGGTTATACTAATCACAAAATGTTATGATGTCTCGATTATTAACTTTAACTTATGTTTATGATGTCATGTTTTATGTTGTTTCCACATTCCTTATATTTCCTTGATGTTATCATCTTATATCATGCTTTAATGTTCATGTTTATTATTATCACCCCTTTATATCACCTTTGTATACCTATTGACTCACATGTATTACTTTCATCATGTAATTATTTGATTATCACCTTACTAAGCTTTATATCTCACCCATTTCTTATGTACATCCCTAGGTCATCCCTCGTGTATTAGAAGATTGATAGAATATAGTGTCATGTTTGGAGATTTTAAATAATTTATTGCACCCATGTTTCAATTTTTTATTTTATGTATGTAATTTCAAAAATATACTAGGCCTCTTGAACTTTTGGGATTTAATTTTTTGTATCATTATGTAATAAATCATGAATTAAGGTTCATAAAAGATATGAGTTGTCATAGTTGGTATCATAATAAAGTATACTGATTTTTGGGGAGCAATATTATAAAACCTTCATCAAGAATCGTGGATAAGACTAAACATAGGAAAACATCCATAAAATATGTTAAAGTATAGAGTAAGTGGTTTTCAAGCAATAAAATCCCTATATGGATACTAAAATTGGATGTGGATATGACACAGTTGTACTTAATGGTAATAACCTAAAAAAGGGAGCATTGGGATTTGAATTGATCATCACCCAGTACATGATAGAGAGACCTTTATACACACCTATTTTAACACTCCTAGGGCATATGCTTTGGTAAATTCACAAGCTCTAACAAACCATTATGAAGGGAAAAAAATTACCATAAAATTTTATGTTAGAAAATTTCTCATGGATTAATTATATTAAAACATAGAAATTCATAGATTAAAGAATGCATTTTAATTATGATTTATATATTTAATGTTCATAGTTTTTCTTTTATATATTTAATAGTTTGAAAATTATCATCCATAAGTCAATTCTGGATGAAGTAAATGATTAAAACCTGAATCAAATAGTGAAAGACATGCTTATCTCCCATTCATAAACTTTAAATGACCTATATGGTTATGGTTATACTAATTCTTTCATATAACATAAGTTTAGTGGAACTATTCAAATAATACCTCAAAACTTGGAAGTAAAGATATCATTGAAAATGAAAAATGGGGAAATTATTGTATCCCAAGCATATAAATTATCCCTTATCAATATTTTTGGTATGAATTTCCCAAAAAACCTTATGATACTCCGTTTATAGGAATTTTATGCTATTCTAGGCATGGATGGGATTTCCTTGTACAGATCCACAATAAACTATTAAGATAAAGAAATCACCCTCCATATCACAAATCTCCCTCTGGTTCTATATAATTGAAATTGGTAGGATGAATATTTTTTGTTATCATCATATAAAGTATTTATATTATTTACTTATGAGAAAACATATCTATCTCAAATGATTAAAAATAATGAAAATATCATTTTTGATGAAATTCCCATTCTAATGGATTTCTATGATGTGTTTTCCAAATAATTTCTTAGTCATAATCCTAAACAATTGGTTGAGTTATCAATTGAAATTATACCCAAATCCTTTAAAATATCCAAGAATCCATATATAATGACCACTGTTGAGATTGAAGAGCTAAAGAATAAACTAAATGAGAATCTGGATAAAGGATTTATACGACCAAGTGCTTTACCATGGGGTGTATCAGTCCTTTTCATTAAGAATAATGATGGGTCAATGCACCTATGTATTGATTATAATGATCCCAACAAGATCAAGATAAAGAAAAATTATCATCTTCCATGGATTGATGACTTATTAGATCAGCTACATGGAGCCTAATAACTCTTCAAGGTGGATCTTTGGTTGAGATATTATCATGTAAAGTTGAATGGTGAGGATATCCCCAAGACTTATTTTCATAAAAGGTATGGGCACTATGAGTTCATATTGATTACATTTAGAATCAATAATTATTCATCTGTATTCATGTACTTGGTGAATATAATCTCTAAGTATTAAATAAATTTTTTTGGGTAGTCTTTAGAGATGATATTCTTATCTACTACAAAGAATAGAGGAACATGAGGAGAATTTGAATTCTATAATGAAGAACTTATGAAAGGAAACTTTATATAATAGTTATTGTAAATGAGAGTTCTATATGGAGAAAGTAACATTCTTGGGTCATATTATCACAAATACAGGTATATCCATGGATCCTTCAAAAAACAAAGGCAATTGAGGGATGGCCCAAACTATCATCTATGATAGAAATTCATAGTTTACTTGGATTAGCTGTATACTATCATTGATTTATTAAAAATTCTCATGATTATCATTACATTAAAAAAGATAACTCATAAGGGAGTCAAGTTTGTTTACACTGATAAATGTGAGGATAACATTAAATATTTAAAGAAGATGATAATCACTACACCTATACCCACATTACCCACAAACATGAAAGATTTTTTATCTATAGAGATGTGCCTAAAAAGGTATTGGGTTGTGTAATCATGAAATATGACAAAGTGATAGATTATGACTTCCACCAATTAAATATCAATGAGTAGAACTACCCAAAACATGATTATAATTGGATATAGTGATCTTCGCACTGAATATTTGGTGACATTATCTCTATAGGGAGAAGTGTTACATATATATAGATCATAAAAGCCTCAATTATACATTGATATAAAAGGATCTCAATATTCATTAATGAAGGTTGTTAGATTTGATCGAGGATTATTATTTTTCAATCCATTAATATTATAGGAAGGAGAAAAAAGTGGAAAATTCTATGAGTAGAAAAGATCATTCAGCCCTATCCATGATCAGGACTTAAAAGGATCTAATATTATTGGACATGAAAATGATAGACATGGGAATAATAAACAGATCTTTATATTAAATTTCTACAATAACTTTTAAACCATCCATTATAGAGATGATCAAGGAGGTCCAAAAAGATAATGAAGAGATACAAAATAAGGTAGAAAATATTCTAGAGTTCAACTTTTCAAAATATAGAGTTATAAGGTTTGGACCAAATATGTGTCTCATAGAAACTAGAACTAAAGAGTGAAATTATATATGATACACATATCTCATCCTTCTATATTCTAAAGGAATCCATGGCACAATTAAAGCATAAAAATTCATAATTTAAAATTTTGGGTTTGGATTCATATTTAAAAAACTTAATCCACAAAACCCTTTCTTGGATTTATTAAAGGATAAAATGTAATGAAATTTAATCATGAAAAAAAATCAAACGAAAGAGTAAAAAATACCTTGTTTTTTTGAGGTTTTCAATTTGATTTACTCACCATCGACATGTTTTGGCTCAAAGGCACCAAGGGAAGTATCCTCTAGATCATCCATACATGCACCACAACTCCTGGATCATCGATATACATTTATTATGTGATAGAATAGTAAATTGAAGATCTTTATGATATCCCTTTGATCAAGTTAAGAATAAGGACTTGATCGAGAATATATGATCGATCTGACCTTGTTATTTATTTATATTCACTCTCTAAGAACTTGATAGGAGAGGAGAGAAGATACAATCTCACTAAATTCTTCCAAATGGTGGATATTAATATTCAAGAGGCTAAAATGAGGTTTCATACTTAGTTTATACTTTCAAAAATTGTACTTTGGTCTTTGGAAATTAATAAACTTCATTTTAGACCTTTGGGAACACATTTGAATTAATAAAGTTGTCATAAATGTCAAAAATATTTTATCACTCACTTTTAGCACTATATAATGTTACATTATAAAATAAAAACCATTAAATCATCTCATAAGCTCCCTAAATAATTTTATAAACCTTGAACATCCAATGTTTGGTCAAAAAATTATATTTTCTCGTTTTCACTTTTACTATTAAAAACGTGTGAATACCTTGAGAAATACATTCAATCATCATCATTATAAACTCAAATAATATAATTGAATTATTTTTACTTACGATCGATCATACTTGGACATTCACTAGACCCCACACATGGTCCCCACTTTGTCCTAAAATCCTATTCATTAGAATAGGTGGAACTTGTGCATACACATAGTGTGTGACCATCTAGGTCCTTATTTCAATAGTAGTGAGTCCAACCCACATACCAAGAGAATAGTCTAGAAACCCATCATGGACCCTATGAGGATATGGAATATCATAGCTATGAATACCTACTATGAACACATTTTTGGTAATATAATATCTCTGTTTTGATATATCTCATAAAGAAGGATGAGAACTTGTGTCATCATCCTTTTGTTGCTTTATATATTTCATGAACTTACCAGATGGACTTACCTTATTGTACCAAAACTATGTATTTAATGAAGGTATTACCATCCTGGTCAACATGGACCCCTGAGATATCTATTACTCATATCAAAAGAAAACAATTCTATCTTAATCATTCAACCAATTCCATACCACCAATGACAAACCTAACACAATCTACCTTTCCATTAATTCAATGTCATGGTTCTTTCATTTTATTAAAGTACACAATAAAATGGCACACATTGATAACAATCTCAACTCCAGAGACCAATACACATGTTCATATATATGAACAAACAATGACACCTAAAACATATGGTGTTCTTATAAGTGGGTATACCCTCATTATCTCATCTACTTAAGATCACCAAGTGAAAAATTCACAAGAAGAAGTCTCAATGCTTATGTGTCCTTAACACCTAATACTCAGACATCATACTTGTACCATCTGTATGATGTATCTATACTATAGGAAATATGTTTAAGATTACTATCATAGTATCTCGAGGTTCTAATTATAGCTGGGAACTGATATAATATTTTGATATGACATGTAATCTAAGGACATTACCATGTAAACAATGGATACAAAAGTATAAAAACTATTATGGTAAGAATAAACACATGTATATATCTAACATTATACATGTAATTCTAATAAA
Organism: Viscum album; assembly: GCA_963277665.1. Taxonomy (NCBI): domain Eukaryota; kingdom Viridiplantae; phylum Streptophyta; class Magnoliopsida; order Santalales; family Viscaceae; genus Viscum; species Viscum album. Next base: position 1,931,868,244 of record OY728155.1, read on the forward strand.
AGTACGTAAAGGATTTGGGTTTTAGGGAACCCACTCAAAACAATCCCACTTTTACTAGATTCAACTACTAACAATTCTCAACCCACTAGATCTCACATGAGTATCATTATTCTTCTGAGATATGGCTTTAGTCAGGGGGTCTGCAATGTTATACTCTATGGTTACTCTACTAGCTGTGAATTAAACTCTATAAGTAAAATCCATCAAGTGATTAAAATTCCAATGTATATGCTTTTTCCTATGGTGTGACCTAGGCTCCTTGGAAACCATTACTACCATAGTATACTGTAGTAAGTTCTGCACTGTAAGGTACAATACCAATATTAAAAACAAAGTCTCATATCAAAAATGATTCCTCAGCTACATCGAAAGATTCCATATACTCAAACTTTTCTATAGAATCGACAACCATAGACGGCTTCGAGCTCATCCAGTTCACTGCACCACCATTCAGGAAAAATAAATAGCCTGAATTTTATTTTAGATCATCATGATATAACTAGAATCTAGCATCAATTTATCCCCACATGACAAGATTCTCATTTCCTCTATACACCACGAACATATCATTTGTATGTCGCAAGTATGTTATGATAGTTTTCACTATTACCTAATGTATCTCTCTTAGATTGGATTGATATCTTATCACCATGATTAAACTAAATATAATATCAAACCTATTACATAACATGGAATACATAATAGATCCCACTGCTTAAGAATAAGGTATTTTACTCATTATTTCAATATCCTCCTATGTTTGTGGACACATCTTCTTGGATATATTAATGTAATATGAAACTAGAAATAATCCTATATTTTATTGTTCTATATTATACCTTTTGATAAACTTATCAATATATGTACTTTGAATTATCCCAAGATACCTTTGAGATATATCTTGATAGATCTTGATCCCTAGAATGTAGGATGTTTCACCTAATTATTTCATAGAGAATAATTCATTTAACCAAGTCTTCGCTGACTGTAATACTTTCACTTCATTTCCCATTAATAATATGTCATCAACATATAATACTAGGAAAATGACGGAACTTCCACTAACCTTATTATAGACACATGGCATGCTTTCATTATTAATAAAACCAAATTCACTTATGGAATCATAAAATCAAATATTCTATGATCGTGGATCCTAATTTAATCCATAAATGGATATTTTCAGCTTTTACAATTTACTGGTACTCTTTTACATAATTAACCCTTTAGGTTGTGTCATATATAAATTTTCAACTAACACCCCATTTAGAAAAGTAGTTTTGACAAGCATTTTCCAAATTTCATAATCATGGAAGGATTTTATTGCAAGTAATATTCTCATGGATTTTATCATAGTGATGGGTAAGAATGTTTCATCATAGTATATTCTTTAGATTTTCCTAAAACCCTTTCCCACTAGTCATGCCTGATATGTTCTCACTTGACTATCCATGTACCTATTTTTCTTAAATACCCATTTACACTCTATAGGCTTTACATTTTCTAGTTGGTCTACCAAAATAAAACCTTTATTTCTGTACATGGAATCCATTTTATAATTAATGGATTATTTTCATTTAGTATCATCCTTCCCATCTATTTCTTCCTTGTACTTTAGAGGGTTATCATTCTCTAGGAGTAATGTATCACCTAGCTTAGTGATAAGAAAACCATATATCTTGAGTTATATAACCTCTCTAGTATAACTATGTAGTATTTTATACTCAGGAACATATTTCTCTCCCACATCACCTTGTGGATATTGTTCCTATACCAACTCTTGTGCATATGGAGCATAAACTTCATCAAAGTCAATCTTGCTCCCACTATTTTCAATTGGAAATGTGTTCCCTTTCTAGAAATATAGCATGTCATGATTGAAAAAAAATTTATCTTAAGGGTTATATTTTTAATATCCTTTAGTCTCTTTAAGATAACCTATAAATATTCACTTCATGCTCTAAGATGATATTTTTTTTACTAGGTATAGTCTTGAAAAAAGCCTCACATCCCCATACATGTATGTGTGACAGACTGGATTTCTTTCCATACCACAACTCGTACATAATCCCACCTGTTGATTTAGTTAGTACTTGGTTTAGTGTATATGCCCTATTCTGTAGTGAATATCCCCAAAAGGATAATGTTTGAGTTTAATGACTAATCATTGATTTGACCATGTCATGTTTGGTATGATTTCTCCTTTCACTGACACCATTACATCGAGGTGTATATGGAGGAATGAGTTAGGAAATTATCCCACACAACTTTAAATGACTAATGCAAGAGTGGTTAAGATATTATCCACCATGGTCTAAGTATAGTTTATTAATATTCTTTCCAAGTTGATTCTATAATTCATTATGACAATCCTTAAACATGCTAAAGAAATCAGAATTATACCTCATTAAGTAGATATATCCATATCTACTATATTAATATATAAAAGTGATAAAGTAATAAAAACCTCTCCTTTCCTCTATTGGAAAAGGACCACATACATCAGAATGAACCAATTCCAATGTTTCTTTTGTGCTTTCTCTTATCCCATTGAAAGGTAATTTAGTCATTTTACCTTGTCAAAAATCATGGAATACATCCAAGGGTTTTAACTCTAGGGAGTCTAAATAACCTACTTGATGTAGTTTACATAAATGCTTCTCATTTACATGACCTATCCTGAAGTTCCATAGGTGGGTAGGATATGAGTCATTCTCACTAGATTTATCATTGATTTTCGATACTGGATTTTCTAGTTCATGTATATACAACCAATTATTAGGATGTCCCATACCACAACATATGTTATCCATATAAATAAGAAAAAATTTATTTCCAAACTTGAAATAAAATCCCATAGTGCCTAAACTTGACACTGAGATTATGTTTCTAGTAAAAAATGGTATATAATAACAATTATTTAGTACAAGAACCATCCCATTGGAAAAAATAAGATGATAACCTACCAGTTCTAATACTTATATTCTCATGTTATTTACTACCTAAAGATCTACTTAAACTTTTTCAATTTTCTTAAATATACTTGGTTCTAGTATTTGAATACAAATTTGAGATCCTTATATAGTATCCAATACAAAAATGTATAAACAGATTGATTTCAATCAATAAAAAATATACCTGAAGAAAAGGCATCAACTTGTTTTTTCTTCCCAACTGTGAAATTATTCTTCTAGTGCCCTTTATTTCCATATGAAAAACCGACTTCATCTGTATCATTTCTCTCACTTTATATATTTGGCTTCTTGAAATTGAAGTGAATCAGTTTCTTTGACTCAGACTTTTCCCTTGAGACTTTAGCCTTCCTTTCCACCTCTTATTCATCATAAAGACTGAAGAGTTAGAATTATTTATATCCTTATATTCTTGGAAAACTCAATCCATCAAATCTAGGAAGGACTTATTCATATTATAATTAAAAATTAAATTCAGTAATATATGAAGTAAAGATGTAAGAAAGATACCAATTTATAGATCTTGGTTTAATTTGAACTCAAGGGACTCAATTCAATCAATGTGACTGATTATCTTGAGTACATGAGGTCCTGATTGATTCCCTCATACTAGCCATCACCTATATGAGCACTTGATATCTCATATATTTCTTTCAAGTCTCTCTCTTGGCATAACTCTTGGAGATAATATAGAATTTGTAAAGAATATTTTTCCTCATGCATTTTATTTAACTCATTGGACATAGATGAAAACATGAAACATTAAGCATCTAGTGCATCATCCATATTCTTATTGTATTTATCTTTATCCTCCCTGATTTCTCCCTAAGGGGATCAACAAAAAGTGGGGATTCTATCACATAAATATTTTTTTCTTAGAATAGTACTATGAGAACGTTCCTATACCACACTTGGAAGTTATGGCTAGTCAGGAGATACTTATTATTAAACATTGATCATAGTGAAATTGAATTGGTAATGGTTACCATTTTATCCACAACAAATAAACTTAATATATTAGTAATTTATCTTTATTACTAGTATAAATTTTCAAATTATTAATTTTAATTATCTCCCACCATTTTATCAAATCATAGTAGCCCTCAACTACTAGATTCAGAATAACAAATCACTTGAGTATTCTAGTGGTAATGATCCTTAAAACCTCTCCCCAAGTCTAGAAGCTATGACTATGAAACTACTCTAAGAATTTCATCATATTAGTCTAACTAGACAACAGTATTAACTCAAAACTCCTTGATCTATTGAGTGGAGTCCAATCTCCTATAAATATTTACTTTGCATTGCTCAATAATTTGCCTCTAAAGCTGAAAAAGATAGTTATGGATACTTATTTTCTACCAAATTTAGAAAAATTGACTGAACAATTTCATAATAACTCCCCAATAGTAAGGGGAATCCTCACCTAGGGTTGATGAGCACCTTGAAAAATCTTTTGTGTCCAAATTTAAGCGATGGAAGGCATTTAATAACTTAATATTTTCTTTTATAGAATAATTGTTTTTAATCTTGGAGAATGAAATAATTTTATATTTAACGTGCTTTTTCTATGTGATCATGTTCACAACTTAACCATTCTTTTAAATATGAAACATCCACTACATATTTTTATTTTATCTTTCCTTGACTTTTTATTATTATACTATGTAATCGCATGTAATAAATACACTTTAAAAAAGTAATAAACCCTAAACATGAATAAATAAATAAATAAACAAATAAATAATCACATAATCATGAGATGTTAACTATTGATTAATCCATAAATATATTAATGTATTAAATGAGACCCTAGGGTAATTTCATAATTCAATACCTATCTTGAATTTCAGCACCCGAAACTCCCATGCACTTCACTTGTTTGGTCTACGCTAGCTCATGACTTGAACCAATTTTCCACAAACTCCTATGATCTTCACAATGTATAATCACACATAGGTGAGGGGAACTCGGGGTTTGAAATTGCATTTTATCACTTAAATGTGGACACACAAACCCTTATACAAATTAAATATGGAGGGATGCTATATAAATAGTCAAATTAAAATAATTATTACATTTTAAAAAAACTTAAATTCAATAATTAAATTAAATAAATAATAAAACAAATATGTATGGGTTGGTCTCAGTTTATTATCATTTAATATGTAATTATATTTCATAATAAAATTTAAATTTTCAAAAATTCAACTGAAGGGTATTTTTAATGTGTTAACTTGCATTAAAATAATTTTAATTAATTATTGATATGTCCCAAAACACAAAAAATAATTTTATTAAATACCAGACAATTAAATTTAATTTATGAAAATTTTTCATACTTTTATGGGTCTATTTAGACCTAAATAGGATCCATAGAAATTAATTTTAGGTCTTACAACGGGTTAAATGGTTTAGGCTGGTTGGAGTCAGACCGAATTAGTTTGGATCGAGATGAGGCATCCTTTTAAAGGCATATATATATACATAAAAAAATTCTAAACATGCCATGAGTTTTTATTTTGTTTTTTTATAATATTCCCATGTAATCTTTTGATAAGCTTCCCATGGAATATTTGAATAATATTACCATGGAATATTTATATAAGCTTCCCATGGAAGATTTGGGTTCCTTTTTTTTGGTAACAAAATCAAACTTCAACAAGAAGTTTGTATTGCCAAAAAACTACCCCAACTAGATTTCAGTATATCTAGATAACACACAACATACTAATATCACGCTCTGACTAAAAATCTGCCACACCAATAGACATTAATGTGAAGAAACAAAGGAAACATTAATTTTCATTACAATTTTTATGAAAAACCCATTGATCTTTGATAAAACATATCTTGGAGATATAAACTAAGATTTATGCTCATTCATTTGAGTGGGGACTATATTGAAAAACACTTTATAATAATAAAAAATTTAATTTAAATTTAAATTTTTTGACTTAAATAATTACATGTTCTATCTTATACCAATTGAAGGAACCTTGAGTATAGTGAAAACATGAATAATTCATTTTCAAGAAACCAAATACAGAAAAACCCTTTCCCAAATTTCTTAAAGGATTACATGTAATTCAATTTAAGCATTAAAAATAAAATCAAACAAAAGTGAAAATGGTACCTTGTTCGTTTGAAGTCGTTGGTTTGATTCACTCACCTTTGACATGTCATGGATTAAAGGCCCTAAGATAGGATTCCTCTAGATCATCCAAACATGAAAAAAAATATTTTATAGTCAATATACATCTCTTGGGTGCTATAGTAAAAAATTTAAGAACTTTACAATGTCCCTTCAATCGCGTGAAGAACACAGACTCAACCGAGAAGATGTGATTGATCTGACCTTTTTTTCATATCCTCTATCCAATAACTTGAGAGGAGAGGAGAGGGGATATTCTCTCAAAAAATTCATCCAAATATAGAATATTTATATCCAATAGGATATCATGATCTTTTATACCTAGGTTATACTTTCCAAAATTTCACTTTTGTCCCTGAAAAGTAATAACCTTCATTTTATACATTTAAACACATGTATGACTTAATAAACCTATCATAAATGTAAAAAATATTTTATCACTTACTTGTAACACTATAAAATGTTACATCATAAAATAAGAACTATTTACTTGACTCACAAGCTCCCCAAATAATTTAATGAACCTTGAACATCCTATGTTCGTTTAAAAAATTATATTTTCTCATATTTACTTTTATGATTAAAACAATTGTGAATAACTTGAGAAATAAATTCAATCATCATTATTTTAAACTTGAATAATATAATTGAATTAGTTTTATTTGCGATCAATCACACTCAGTTGTTCACCAAGCCCTACACATGGGTCTCATATCATCTTAAACTCTTATTCATTAGAATAGGTGGAACTTGTGGATACACATAGTGTATGACCCTATAGGTCCTCATCTAGATAGCAGTGAGTCTAACCCATATACCAAGATAAAAGTCTAGAAACCCATCATGTCCCCTAAGGAGATAAGGAACATCATAATCTATGACTACCTCCTACTAACACGTTCTGTGTAATATAATCTCTTTGTCTCGTGATATCTCATAAAGAAGGATACACACTTGTGTCATCATTCTTTTGTTACTTTATATTTCATGAACTTACTAGACATGATTACCTTCTTGTACCATGAAAATAGATTTAATTAATGTACTACCATCTTGGTCAACCTGGGACCATGAGATATCTCCCAGAAGTGAAAAATTATATCTTAATCATTCAACTAATACCATACCACCCATGATGCACCAAGCACAAGCTACCTCACAACAAATTAAACGTCATGGTTTTTTCCTCTCATTAAATTAAGTGATCAAATGGTAAAAATTTATAACAATGTTAAGTTCAAAGAACAATACACATGTTTTTAGATAGAAACAATCGATGACACCTAAAACATGTGGTGTTCCTATTGGAGGGTCTTTCCTCATGATCTAATATACTTGAGATCACTAAGTAAAAAATTCATGAGAATAAGTCTGAATGCTTATGATACCAAACACCTAATAGTCATACATAGTCCGTGTCCTATTAGTATGATGTATCTAGACCATAGGACATATTTTTAAGATTACTATCATATTATCTCGAGTTTTTCATTATAACTAGGAACTAATATTACCATTTGATATGACATGTAATCTAAGGACATTACCTTGTAAATAGTGGATGTGTTAGTATCAACACAATTATGGTAAGAATAAATACATGTATATATCAAATTGTATACATGTAGTGGTATTAAAATTATATAAAGGAGTTGGGTCTAGGGCACCCACTCACAAGATATTCATCCAGGAAGCACTAATATGTACAAATATATGAAGAAAAACTTTTGGTGGGATAATATGAAGAGAGAGATTACATAATTTTTATCTCAATTATTGGTATGCCAATATTTCAAGGTGGAAAAAAGTCTAAGGGTGTATTGGGACCATTTACCATACCTGTATGGAAATAGGAAAACATAACCATGGATTTTATTATAGGACTCTTTAGTAAATATAAATTCAATAACACCAACTAAGTGATATTCAATCATATTACAAAGTCAACACATTTCATTACTCTCAAGGATGATTTATCTCTTGACTAAATCACAAATATATATATATATATATATAAGAGAATTTATAAGACTGCATGGAGTGCCACTATCCATTGTATCTGATTGATATTTTAGGTTTACCTCAAGGATCTAGATAATCCTTTAGTAAGCGTTGGATACAAATTTGAGTTTTAATATTTATTATCACCCTCATTAGGATGGTCACTATGATAGAACCATTCAAACACGAGATGATATGAAAATATCATGTTCAATGGATTTTAAAGGATTTTGGTATCAACACCTTCCACTAGTGGAGTTCTCATATAACAAAAATTTATATTCTATCATTAAAATGTAACCTTATGAGGCTCTATATGGGAAGTGGTGTCAGACTCTAATATTTTAGGATGAATTTGGAGAGAGGAAGTACATACCGAACCTCATGTACATGATGTGTTCTATATATCCCTCTTGAGGAAGTACATACTGAACCCCAATCATGTTTTGAATCTAGACGTGGTACCCTTGGAGAATGATCTTTCATATAAGGAGTATCCAGTGAAGATCTTTGACCATAGAGACAAAGTTATACAAAATAAGAAAACTCACATTGTCAAAGTGTGATGGTGGAACCACAAGTTTGAGAAAGTTACATGGGAACTAGAAGAGGTGATTAAAAAATTACCTTCATATATTTTAGTGTATTAAATAAAATTTAGAGGCTGAAATTTCTTAATGGGGGAAGAATCTAACTACCTGAATTTTTATAAATTCATTTCCTTTTTCAAATGAATAAATGAATTATCAAGTAATAAAGTTATAGAAAAAACATGCACTATTTTGGACCATTATAAAATATATAGCTTCATATTTAAAATACCATTAAAAATATTAACCTTTTTTAATATATAAATTGTACAATGTTTTTTAAGATTAGTATATATTAGGGTTATGATAAAGTCTAATTGACATAAATAGAAGAAGCAATGGCCTTGACTAGTAGAACCGTACCCTATAAAGCCTAATTATCATAACATCAGAGGGATATGAAATTGATGGGATTTTCTCTTGACTAATACCATGTAGTGAATCAACAACTAAAGCTCTAGAAAAACCGCTAATGAGATAAGTTCAATATTATCGATATCACAACCCAAACAATGTTCGACGAACCACCACCATAAAGTACCACCATCACACACCTTACCCTTAGGGTGTACATTGGTGTAATAAGGGTTTATGTATCTAGACCCAACCAATATGAATTTTATATTTTAATTTTAATGAAATAATGATTATATTTATCCCATTTATTAATGTGTTTGATAAAAATTTGATTTTGATATGAAGCAATAAAAACAATATTTTTTGGGATATATATGGTTTAAATTAAGAAAATCCTTTTTGATAAATTCAATAATTTTTTAAATAAATGTTATTTTAATAAAATATTCTCATTAAATAATATTTATGTGAATTTAAATGGTAATATATTTTAATTAATTCCAATATAATCTCTTTAAGGGTCAGAAAATTGTTTTCATCACAAAAAACATTATTTTTCAATAAATAAGGTTTTTTATTTAAAAGTTTAAATTAAAATATTTTGAGAATAATTTTGATAAAATAAATTTTATTTTTCAATTCATCATGATGAAATTATCCAACGGTTAATTGTTCATAATTTTCTGAGATAATCGAATTTCTGAGTAAAAATTAAATATGGTATAAATTTATGACATGTATTATTACATAATAAAAGACAAAAATATATTTAATAAATACTATAAATAGTATCAAAGACTAATATTATGTTTCCCATTTAAAATAATTTGTTTTTTATGTTATTTAATTAATTTTACAAACACTTTATGAATCTTTCAAGACCTATATTATATTTTAAAGTTTTAAAATTATTTATTTATGAACATGATTCACTTTCACATCACTAAAGATATTATTTTCACAAGTTTGGTTATTATAATTATAAAATAATGAATATCCCTTTTCATTTATAGAAACCATGAGTTAAATTTTTTTTAAGGTTTGTGATTTTGATTATTTTATCATTTTGAGTCCAAAAACCTATGTTTAGAAATTAATAAATAAATGTCCTATATTTTTCTATAAAAACCTACTCAACCTCCAATTAAACTTTTACCAAATACCTTTTATCAATAACATACTCCTAATTTCTCTAAATCCATCCCATGGTGTTCCCAAGATCTTCAGAAGCTCCTCCCAAGCTTTAAGAAGCGCCCACCCAAGGTAAGGGATCCACTCCTACTCTTCTTTATTCAAGAAATTTATTTGTATTATGTATTTCTTATTTCAAATTATTCAGGATGGAATATTTTTTTTACATCTACATTACTATCCATATTATTTCCAAGTAATTAGATACCCCCTTTCACTCTCATTAAACCTTTCCATGAATGTTTATGTACACCTGTTATGTTTTCAAAATTATCTTGTAGTTTTCCATGCCTAACATTTGTGTATTGAATACCCACCCCCATTGACACTAAAAGGTATTCATTGAGATATACCCATCCTTAATTGATTTTTTACTTCCATTTATGTAGAACATAATCCTTAATCATGGGGTTAAAAGTGATGAAATGTGTTCTTATGTTGTATGATCTATGTGTCACACAAATGAATGTAAATGATATGAATATGGTAGGTGTGACCATAATTATATAGCCTTCCATTGCATTATGTAATGTTTTTATCCCATGAGATACCATGAATGGTTCATGGGAGGTTATCTTAAGAACACTAAGTTATGATGTCTTGGTGGTTAGCCTTGAAATATATTTATGATGTCATGTTTTATATTGTTTCCACATTCCTTATATTGCCTTGATGTTATCATCTTATATCATGATTCAATTTTAATGTTTATGATTCTCACCCCATTTAAGCCACCTTGATATTCCAATCGACTTACATGTATTAATTTTATCAACTTATGATTTGATTATTCTCTTAATGAGACTTATATCTCACCCCTTTCTTATATACATCACCAGGTTATACCATTAAGTATTAGAAGATTGGTGGAATATAGTGGCATTTTTTGGAGTTTTTTAATAATGTTTTTGTATCCATGTTTCAAGTTATTATACTGTGTACTTAATTTTACAAATACACTTGTCCTATATATCTTATAGGATTGAATTATATGTATCATTATGTAATAAATCATGAATTAAGGATTATAAAATACATGGGTTATCATAATACTGCATACGAGGTACAATGAGTTATTCAACACATGGAGACTCCTGATATGAGAACATGAATACATGTAAAAATCACTATATTTATTTAGGATATTAAGGCGATTCCTACCAAATATTTTACTCACACTTTTTATGTCCACCTTGATGATTATTTAGTTCTTATTTTTTTATCACAAGTTTAATCTAGAAAATCCAGATTAGGATCCCTATACTTCTATACGCACATGATCCATGAATATTTGATATATCCATTGGCATTCTAGCTGCTAGAATGGAGGAACCAAGAACCTTACATCATTATCCATTGATCAAAACAAGAATACTCTTGGGATTGAGAGAATTATATCTTGTTCTCTCATTCTTGAGAGGGAGGTGGAGGATTATCTATCTTTCTTGAGAGAGTTCTTGAGAAGTTCTGTCTAGGTTTTTGAGAGAATTATCATGAGAGAATCCATTGGGCATAAAAATCTCCATCCCCTAAAAATGATATAAATCAAATTATATACTTAGATTTAAATAATTAGTAATTGCACATATGAACTTTATCTAATTATTTATTCTAAGTAAACCCTATGATAAATAATAATGATAATATTATTATATTCTCATGACATGTGATAAAATCACAGATTAATATATCATCTCTATCAATCCCTTTAACTTGGCCTTATTAATCCTCTGAGGCATTTATTGAATCTTGAACAATAAATAAATATTATTTGTTCAATAAATACATAAATACTCTATACAATAAATTTGTTAATAAATATTTATTTTAATATTCACATAACTAAATAAATATGTATATTAATCTATTTATTAAACTAGTAAATAAATAAATATTTATTTATTACCTTACGGATCCTAAATAAGAGATAAATAAATATCATATTCACTAACTCATGAATAAATATATTTTTAATATTAAACTCATATATGTTCTAAACATTAATAAAAATTTATGGAATTTATATGATCAAATCAACCAGAATAATTATTATTCCGCAAGATGATAATAATATTTAATATTAATATTAAATTCAAGCAGAATTTAGATGAGATTTTGGATACACATGATGTGCCACCCTCTCAGAATCTTTCTTAATGGCCTTAGGGAAACATGCCTAAAGTTCAAGATTAGTTTCAAGACACCCGTAGAGAAAGAAGTTAATGTTATAATGACAAAAACCTCATATGAATGTTTTATATGTAATATAATCTATTTTTATCGATATCTAATTAGGCATGATGCATACATTGTGTCATCATCCTATAAGTTTGATTTATATTTCTTTAACTCTCTGAAGTTAACTCATTAATGAACTACCATGGGTATGGATTTAATAATATTGTTCCATTTCAATAATAGGGACATAAATATTTTCTTCCAATAAATTATAAGGGATAAAGCCTTTCTTTACTTATTCAATTAATGTTATATCACTTATGACACTCCCAACATACCCTACCTCACTGCAAGAACATTTCACCGATTTTTTCATCAACACATCAAAGTAAATGATTCATGCTATACATTTATAATAATATATATTATAAGTATAAATATAAACATATGTATATAGGAACATCTAATGATAGATATATCAAGTGTAATTATTATTGGAGGCCCTATCCTCATAACCTTTCTTCTTGAAGATTACCAATTGAAAAATTTATGAGAAGAATATTTAACTACTTTCAAGTCTAAAACACTTTATATTAAAAAAATCATTGATGTCCCATCAAAAAAATGTTATATAGACCATATAATATACATTTAATAATATTTTAATAGTATTTCATGGTTTTTTTTACAATGAGAAACTTATATAACCTTTCTATATGAAAAATTCTCTAATAAAATCATCATATTAATGTTACAGAGAAGAATAATCCTGATGTGATAAAATATTAATTAATATTAATGTTATATTAATTGAAATTATAATTTTAGTTTTCTCTAAGTAAAAAACTCCAACAGACTCCCACTTACACTAGATACAATTGAAAATGGATAAAATTTTAACTCTCACGTGATAAATATTCTTCTACTAAGGTATGAATATAACTGTTGGGCCTATCACATTCCCTTAAGAAGATTCTTCTTATTATAACCCCACTCCTTTTAGAAAATACCTCATGAAGTGACATCACTAATTATTTACCTCCTTTTCTCAATATTAAACTTGATGTCTTGGACAATAACATAGTATTATGTTTATCATTATGATAATACTTTACTATCTTGGTAAAATTATAAATCTAGGAAAAAATCATTTCTAATCCTCTTATTAGGATACACCAGAAGCCTCAACGTACTCAGCCTATCTAGATATGAAATCCACTTATATTAATAATCTTCAATATCTTATTAACTTTTACTTAATATGATACTAGATCAAATTTATCATAGGTAAGGAAAGTTTTTTATCCTCCTAATAAAAAGTATTCCCACTTCTTCAAGTACAAGAAACTTATACATTTCACTTTCTTAAGTACCATTGGATGGGTTTGATAACTAACTGGAGAAATTATCTTGGTTTTGTTTGATATTCTCTAAATATTATTTACAAAAAACTAATATCAAATATCTATACATATCATAGAATATGTAATAAATTCAAATAACATAAGCATATAGAATTATATTTATCATAATAATCTCTTACTTGGCCTTAACACATAATATTAGAGTGATTTCATTCCATTTTACATAGGTAACAATCCAGTATTGAATTGTTCCATTATTCATTTTTCAATACCTTGTTAATATATGTACTATGACTGGATATAAGAAACCCCATATATCTATTATGGATGATCCTATTCTCTTGAACTTGAGTTATTTCATTAATTCATTCATATAGAATTATATTTTCTTATGTATTAAAAAATGATAAGAATTAATATATATTTTCCATAAGTTATTAATATATTTGTATTGGAAATATTTAACACTCCCACTAACCTCTTATATAAACATGGATCACTTTCATTCTCAATATAACCAAAATATTTTTTGGACTCATCAAATTAATATTCTATGATCACAACACTAGATTCAATCCATAAATGGATTTCTATAACTCACATACCTTATTATCTTTATTTGGTGTCACAAACTCTTCTATTTGCATCATATAAACATCTTATAGAGTGTCTTCTTCAAGAAATGTGGTATTGAAATTCTATTACCCAATATAATTATCATAAAAGGTTCCCATTACAAGTAAAATTATAATGTATTTTAGAATAATGATGTATGAAAATGGTTTTTTCAAAAACTATATCTATATGTCACTTAAAACCTTCAGTAACCAATCGACCCTTATTGGTATAAACTAGATCCATTCATATTTAGTTTATTCTTGAATACCCACCAAAATATTTACATCAACTGATGAAACTACCAAGATATAGAGATGTATTTTGGTATAGGGAATCTATCTATAAATTCATATGAATTTTCTAATCATATCATATTTTCATTTAAAACATTCTTATAGGATTCATTATTCTTATCAAATAATATATCAATTTTATTTGTGAATATAAAACCACCTATTTGGTTTTAACTTTCCTAGGTAGCATGTGTCTCTAGAAAAACTCCTACCACTAGGTATTATAAATTTTTTATTCATATTATAACTAATGTTTATCTGGATCCTTTACTCTATTAAATTCATACTTACTCCCACTATCTCAAAAAAGTTGTTCTTCCCTATTATAGAAATATAGTCAATCTATCCTATTACCTTTAAAACATAGGGATATTAATATCATGAGTAGATTTAGGATAATTAACCTAGATACACTTAGTGTTTTCCTTGATATAATTTTTTTTTATAATATTATATTTAAAAAATGGTTCTCATCAGACACCAGAAGTTATGACATAATAGATTACCATTATAATGAAACTTATATGACATCCATTATTCAATCTAGTTTGTATATGGGTAACTATCACACTAATATTTTTGAAACATTTCTTGAAAGGAATTATTAAATACATGAAATATATATAAGACAAATCATTAGTCTTCCTTGACTACCATCACCTCTTTAATTCATATAAGGTAACATGAGTTCATTATTATCTACACTATATATTTAAATTATTGATGAATACATGGTTAATATATTCTCCAACTAGATCATCAAGATGATCATATATATTTTATAAAGTGTATTCATTACTTCTATTCACATTCCTAAAATAATGTAAATGAATCTCATAAAGTATATGAATTTACCTCCAACTCATCCTTATAATAGTCCACACGTATCATGATGAACTAACTCTATAATCTTTATGGATACACCTTTATCTCCAAAGGTTTATTTTTCTAAAACACGATAAGTAAATATGTTAAATATGAAAGAGTTCTAGCTATAAATATCTAAACAACCCTCTAGGTATATACTTAAAAACTACATTCAATTTTACCTGACCAAGAATTACCTTACAAAAACTAGATATAAGTATTATATTTTATATTCATCATTCATTATTGTTATTTGATGTATGTGATTCAAGTATTACTAAACTATTAAGTATGAAGTACCATAAAAACATTCATTTAAAATATTAAATAATTTTATATGATATCTAGAATTAGACACCAAGATAAATGTTTTAGTAACACTCAATCAAAAATAATAGTTTTAAAAGAATAATTACACTTAGCAATATGAAGTCATGTGATTCTCTATGCTAACTTATAAATCACTCTTCTTTAAAAATTTAGAGAGTCCACAGTAATTTTAATATTTTAAAACTTCCATGTTTCCTGTATTTGAGTACAAATATGTGAGCTATATAGTGTATTTAATACATAGTATGTAAAATATAAATATTTCATGAAATGATGAATATACTTGATGTTGAATATTATTATTTCTTCTTCATTAAATCATCGTAGTTCCTCTTCCAATATCATTTATTTCTACATGTTAATAAAATATAATCTTGTTCATTGAACACCCTCTAAATCCTTTGTCCCTTTGAAGTATTTTATAAAGGATCCATTGAATTTTAACTTTTCATGGGATTTCAACATTTTCATTCACTTTGTTCAACATAAGGGGTGAGTAACCATGTTCCCATAAATACTTACATTATTTGGAAAGAATATTCAAAAGATTATTGAGAAGCTTCTCTATACTATTAATTTTGCAATTCTTATTAACTAAGGAGAATCTTGGTGGTATGGATGATAATATAAGACTAATAAATAATTTCTTATCCATATATAACCTCAACTTCTCTAGTTTATCAATATAATTAAACATATTTAATGAAATATCACTATCTAGGTACCTATCTTCTAATTTACACATGAGAAATGTAGTGGTGATCTCATTTATCTTTAACCACTCTCACTCATTTTCAAGTTCAAAAAACGTGTTATCATGGTGTATATATCCATGTTATTTTGTTACTTATTCATCTATCAAGAAATAACTGATAAAAAAAATGCATTAAACATTTCAATCATCCTCCATATATCTCATATAAGAATATTTTTCACTATCACTTGATTGCTAGGGTGGATGATCAAGAATAGGGGATTCCAGTACATAATAAAAATTTTCCTTTAGTAGTATCGTGTATAAACTACGGTACCACTATTGGAAATTTGTGTTAGTAGGGAAATGTTCTTTTTACAAAAATGATCATAGTATTCTATTTGTTTTTATTTCTATTTTCTACAATAAAAGAATATTTTAGTACTTTATCTTGATTAATAAGTGTGATGTAATAAATTAATTTTATTAATCTCCCACTATTTTATCAAACCTCAATATCCCTCACCATTAGATTCAAAATATCAAGTTAAATAGATATTCCAATGGAAAGGATCCATATTCTTCTTCTTATAACCTAGAATTTTTCTATGAAAATTACTGAAAGGTATTTAGGTAGTTAGTCCTGTCAACTATATTAAATCACAATTACTTAATATATTGTGTGGAATCCCCAATACTAAAATCTCAAACTCATAATTCCTTAATGGTTTCCACAAAATTTTATTATGTATACTTTGGACATTTCTCTAAATACCAATTTTGTTAAGTCATCCTCATATTTTTTAAGACTCCCAATAATTGAAAAGTGTACTAAACTTTAACATGACATACACTTTAACTATGGTCTCAACATAACATAGAAGATGGAATGAAATATTTTTCTTAATATTTTCTTTGTAGGATTTTGTTTAACTTATTATTAAATATTCATTTTTTATCCTTCACATGTGTGTTAATATTATATGTTTTTATATTATCAATTAACCATTCTCAATAAAATAATTTATGCATAATGAATATATTTTCTTTTATCTTTCATGATTTTTATTTATTTACTTCTTGTGATCACATTTAATCATAAAAAAACATGCATCACATAAATGAATAACCATGAACTTGATACATAAAATAAATAAGTGTCAGGACCTAGAGATTTTAACTATTGGTTGGTTTATTGAGTAGATATAAACCAATTTTTACCCTAGGAGAAAACTTCTTAAGTTGGTACCTATCTTGAGTTAAAGCATTTATCTATAAACTTGTGTATCTCCTTGTCTCGTTTCACCTTAGTTTAGGTCCTAAGCTATCTCCTCTCACTGGGAGCTCCATTCCTAACAATTTATTACTCACTCGATTATGAGGGGAACAAGGAGGTTAGGGTTACATAAAATAAACCTTGAATAAGCAGGTCTATACATAATAAAGGTGAAAGGGATGACTCATAGATCATCATATTTATTTATATAATAAAATTATTATAAAAACCCATACAATAAATAATTAAATTAAATATAAACTCAACACATAATCTCATGATCAATGAAAAAATGAAATGATTTTATATAAGACTTGATATGTGTTATTTAAATTTTTTCTTTATTAAGAAAAATTCCTCAAATTGATATATTAACCATATTATTAACTAATTAATTCATTATATTAATTATATTTCCCACGATTCCTTGATATCACCATCCTCTGTAATTTTAAATAAATTAATTTTAATTTAAAATCAATTAGTAAATAGAGTGCACTAATAGTGACATGACTTGTATCTTTATGTGTCTAATTAAGCCCATTTTTGGAGTTTAATAATTGCATGATGTGTACTATGACTTTACATGGAATGTGAATTACACTATGTATAGTCCTTATCATTTATTTTATACTTACATGTAATATATTGCTACACAGTGTGAAACTATATTAGATGACATATTGTTTTGTGGGTCAATCCATGTAGTCTATATGACATTTATTACCACCTAGTATACCTTGAATATACATGACCTGTATCGATGGTGATTCTTGCGAAGTAAAAAGTGTGTATAGTGACCATACATGTCATGTATTTTTAGAATAATGTATATATTAATTAAAAGAATTTATTTCTACGTGAACCAAAAAAATTATTTGGTGTTTTCTCTAGTGAGTAATTACCTATTATAAAATGTGTACAACCAACTACACACCGTATAATTTGGTATCACTTTT
The DNA here is from genome assembly GCA_963277665.1 of Viscum album. Taxonomy (NCBI): domain Eukaryota; kingdom Viridiplantae; phylum Streptophyta; class Magnoliopsida; order Santalales; family Viscaceae; genus Viscum; species Viscum album. Next base: position 1,931,887,088 of record OY728155.1, read on the forward strand.
ATTTATCCATGTGTTTTGTTCACATGACATTCTTGTCTTAGTGTGTACCATGCTTTAGTTAGACAAATATACAAGACATATATATCCATCTATACGCCATATAATCCATTTATTACCACCCACACTACTCTCATAGGGACTTGGCATCTATCTTATATGAATTATCATGTGTTACATGGAATTTACAACTATATATATATTCTATATACTTCATGTGATGATGTGTTTCTCAGCTGGTTATCAATACAGAACATGTATAATGATTAAACATTGTGTACTTTTACAAAATGGATTCCATGATTCCTGTGGGGTGATAACCATGTGGGGTTACATGATGTGTACACCAGCTACATACTATGTACTCCCTATAAAATTATGTGCCAAGTGTCGGTAAATATAGGATATGTAATGATGCTATGTAATGAAACCCACATGGTATGTTGTGATTATTATGGCTTGAACTTGTATGGTTGACCAATGGTATACAATATGTAGTTTTAGTTACACACTATATAACCGTGTCCTATAGCCCATAAACACAAGACCTAGGGATAATACCTTCAAGAACTCTTCATTTTTTATTGGCCTTTTCTCGGTTATATGAATTCAAATGTCTGCATTAAACCATAAATTGATAAAAAATACTAATTAATTTTAAATTTTAATTTAACCACTTTGATACCACTTTAAGGTTGTGGGAAAAAACATAAATGGACAAGGTGATTCCCAATAATGTTTTTTGTTTTTTTCAATGTATAAATTCAAATCACCTGATGATAGAACCCTAAGTTCTTTATTGAGAGGATATTTACCCATTTAATTTATAATTAATTTAAAACCAATAATTACCTAAACTTGATAATTATTCTTGTTTATTGATCAATTCAGTATACTCACTTATATTCTCATAATTACGGTAGAGAATCAATACTAATATCCCTCTAGTTTTATCCATGCATTCTCCACAAATCTCGGAACATCACCATTGGTATTCTGGGTGTTAATGTAAAGGAACCAAGTACCTTATGTCATTGTTCATTGATTGAAATAAGAATAATATTGGGGTTGAGATAATTATATATTATTCCCTTGTTCTTTATAGAGAGCAGGAGGATTATTTATCACTCTTAAGATAGTTCTTGAGAAGTTCTCTCCATGGATTTGATATAATTCTCTTAGGAGAATCTATTGTGCATAATAATAATCATCCATGAAGAATGAAATAAATTAAATTATATACTTAGGGTTAAACAAATATTAATTACACATAGTCCATTTATCTGATTATTTATTCTATATAAACCCAACTTAAAGTAATAATAACAATAATAGTAATAAAAAAAAATAATAAAAATAAAAATAATATATTCTAATGACTTGTGCTAAAATCATATATTAATATATCATCTTCTCTGGGCCCTTTAACTAAGACCTGTCAATCCTCCCCAATATTTTTTAAACCCTGAATAATAAATATATTTATTCAATAAATAAATATTATTAATTTAATAAATAAATAAATATTATATTAACTAAACTTGAAATAAATATCCATTTAATATTCACATAACTAAATAAATATTTATATTAATATATTCACTAAACTAGTGAGCAAATAAATATTTACTTATTAACTTAAAAAAATTAAGAAGAGATAAATAAATATTATATTTAATAAATCAAAAATAAATATTTATTTAATAATAAACTCACATATATTCTAAACTCGAATAACTAGTGATTGAATTTAAGCAATCAACTCAAGTTGAATAATTATTATTCAACAAGAAGTAAATAAAATTTATTCTTAATATTAAATTTAAACATAATTTAATTGAGTTTCTAGATACACTTAGTGTGTGTAACTTTAGGCTTCTTTTTCTGAGTATCATAAGAAAATGTTGAAAAAAGTCCAATATCAGAGTTTAGTAACACATCAAGGGAACCATAAATAAAAAAGTTAATGTCATATTGAAAACAAACTCATATAGACACTTACCATGTAATATAATCCCCTTTTATTGATATATCATAAATCATGGTGGATAATTTATGTTATCATCCTATAGTATTGATTTATCTTTATTATATTTTTTGAAATGAACTTGTTTATGAACTACCATGGTCATTTATTTAATACGACAGTCCCATTTCAATAAAAGTGCCATAGATATCTTTTTAAATTTACTATAAAGGGATTAGTCCATTATTGACTTATTCTATTAATGTTATATCACATATGACTCACCCAACATATCCTACCTTATCGTGATAATGTTTCATCATGGTTTTCACCAATACATCAAAGTACATTATTCATGATATACATTAATAATAATCTCAAGTATAATGACCAATATATATTCTCTCAGATAGTAATACCAAATGAAATATACAACATGTGGAATTATTATTGGCAGGTATTTCATCGTAACCTAAATTCTTGGATATTACTAAATAATAACTTCATAAGAATAATTTTCAACTGGTTTTGAGTCTCAAGAACCAGATAGTCAATCATCATCGGTGTCCCTTTAGAGAGATGTTATCTAGACCACATGACATATATTTAAGGATATTTTAATTTCATTTAAAGGTTTTAATTATAGAGGGGAACTAATATAAAATTTATAAGAAAAAAATAATCTAATTAAATTATTAAATTAATGTTATGTAGAAGAAAAATCATCACGTGATAAGATTTTAATTAATATTAATGTTATAAAAATTGAACGTAAAAAGTCTCTAAATTATAGGGAAATAACTATAACATGAACATCATATGGAATGTGGATATATGTATTTTGGTTTTTGTATAGAGCTTTGTGGGAGGACCATGGAGGAACTTATTCTTAATTATTTATAGTTTATTTCATTTTTATCAACCTACGGGTGATCTTTATTTTTTATAGCATGATTTTTTTCTTTATTAGTGTAATTTTGTTTCTCCTATATAATATATGTTATATTTGATAGAGATTATTGTATATACCCAAATATTTATGTACATAGACATTACATTACTTTTGTGTAATACTTAATACCTAACAAAAATAGACACTAAAGGACCGTAATAGTTTAATGTCTTTGGAAACCTGGAACATAATCTTCTAATCTTGGTGAAATATCTTCAACATATCCCATAAAGATATTCCCTTTTTTTCTTACCTAAAACCTTTATTTATATCCCAGGGAAAATAAAACATATAAAGGGGGAGCTCAAATGCTCAGTAAGGGTAAGAATGGAGAAAATAAAACAAAACATATACATTTTAACTTCAAAACATGAACGTAAAGTTTAAAAATCAGAATCTTGAGTCGTGAAATAAATCTTGGCAGTACGTAAGGAAAAGATCATAAAGGAACATCAATTATGATAAAATATAATGGGAATAAAACATTTAATTGTGGAAAACCATTAATCACATGATATGATTTCCATAGTTTCCAAGGCATTGCTGCCAAAGCCATCTTAGTGGACAAAGTCCCTTTCTGAATCGAGTTCACTCCTCATTCCAGTCTTGTATCACTGAACCGAATTAACTTACCATTCCAACCATATATATCTCATGAGATATAAATATTTACCCAATGCATTGGAGGGATATATAGGTTCCACCAATCTCATAATGAAATCATCCTTTTGTGTGCCACAAAATAAACATACATCATTCATAATAATCCAACGAATAAAATGGGTTTCATAAACATCATCCCATCATAACATAATTCATATAAAATAAATTTATATCATTTAATCATAAGAAAAATAAAACCATGTAAATAATAGATAAATTATACTTGAAACATAAACATACTTAATAATGTCATCTTAGATGGAAAATAGTTTTGATAAAACACTTGAAATGAATTTTTGAGGAAAATATCCTTTCTTCTTCAAAATCATTTTCTTTTCTCAAAATTCCATGAAATTTTAAAAGAAAAGTATTTTATTGAAAATAATCATGAAAACTTGTAGAATAAGATGCATGAAAATTAGGCGTTATGAAACCTTAAAAATCCGTTCATGCTGTATAAGTTAAAAAAACATTCTCCTCGTACTTTTGTCAGAAAAGTAAAAAAGTACCACGTATGGTAAACAAAAGAAAGATTCCTTCCATAACACAAAGTAAAAGTCAAAGAGGAGTAAACATGACTTTAAAAATACATGGAAGAATATTAAACACTTTATGAAAAACATTTTTATGGACAGGGATGAAAAATATAACCTCAGTAAATACTTACGTATAAGCAATCTCGAATATAAATGAGATTGAAAAATTATCCCTTACCTTAGGTCTGATATGATTCATACGTATCCTAACCTCCTGTATAATGATTTAAATAATGTCATTTACTTATTACAGAATCATATTCTTTGTTATGATATCATATATGGTTCACTTATGACTTTATATTACCCGTTCTTTTGTAAATTCCATGTTAAAGCAACGTTTTGGGTAAAATCGTTTTATTTATCGTACGTTTTTGGACTTGTTGTTCTTGATATTACTAATACTTATATCATTATTTACTTACTTATAGAATGTAAATCATGATTTATATATCATATATATTCAGTATATATATATATAATAGATATATTAATTAAATAAAATACACCATTCATGGAGATGGTAAGCCGTACGTACGCATGAACGTTGTTTTCCTTTCCTTATTGACTTGAATGGAAGTAAGTAGATGACATATATATATATATATACATAAATAAACTAGCTTCATTATTTCATATATTTCGTTATTATTAATCATATATACTTTATAATCATTCTTGAATGGTTAACATGGAGAATGAATCTCATCGCGTTGTGGAGACGGAAATCCGTACGTACGCACGAGCGATGCTATCATTCCCATAATTATTGAATGGAATTGGAGTGGATGATATAATATCTTAGAATATGTATGATGTTATAATAACCATATATAGTTATTCTTTACAACATTATACCCATCCAAGTAAGGTGGTGGTGGAAAAATAGATTACACCACAGCGTGGAGACGATATTCCGTACGTACGCACGCGCGGTGATTTCATTTTCCATAGGATGGATAGAAGGTTAAATGGGGTTTTTTTCATATTTATAATAACATATCAGTATATTATTGATACTGATGTTATTAATTTATAATTAAACAACTAAATAATAAGAAGTTGAAGAAGAAATAAACTTGAAAGAATCGATAGAAGAGATTACCTCTTCTTCGACGCACCTCTTTTAAGATCCCTTTTAAGGCACTAGAGTTGGTCTTTTGATGAGACCATAACCTCTATAATGTTTCTAGGGAAGTTTATAAGGGAAATGGGAAGGTTTTGGGCCGATCTTGAAGGCTCAAAATTGTGTAAGGAGAAGAGGGAGGAGGTGCCATTTTATAAGGGAGGAGAGGGGCACTTTAAAAAAACTTAAAATATTATTTTATAATAAAGTCATATTTGGTTTATAATAGCTCCAAATTAATTTATTTCGAAGAAAAATTGGGTATGGGTATAAATACTCTCAACCAATAGGTTTTATACAAGTTTAGGTTACTATTTTATCCTTATCATTTAGATTTAACTCTAAGTTAAATAATTTAACTTTTAAGGTGTCTTCTTGTTTTCTTACACTATATGGTTAATAAACATACTATAACAAGACAAAAGAACCCCAAGAGGTTAATTATTAATATATATAACCTTATCTAAGTCATTTTACTGAACCTGATATTTTTAGGAATATAATAACAATTAATAATTTAATATTTGTTTTAAAAACTATTTTATGTCAATTTTGACACTATTTGGTAATTAATTTTTGTGAAAATCATAACAACATGATTAGTTCAAAAAAAGTTAATTAAATAAATACTAACTTGTCATATTAACCTATAAAATTATTTTAATTCATAAAAAGTCTCAAATTACATTTATTTGGTTATTTATAACATCAATTATGTTAATAATTTATTAATAAGGTAATTACTGCATCATCATTGTGTCATAAATAAATTAACTTATTTAATGTCTAAAAATTATAAATAAAATACCATTATGTAGGAAATCTTTTTATATTTCTAATTAATATTTATAGTCTAATTTATCTTATTTATAAATCAATATTAATTTTTTTTTACTTATTAAACTTTGATTTTAACTCTTTTTACTCTTCTTTGAATTAAATAATAATAAATGTCCTAATCCAATACAAGTGGACCTAAATGGTCATATTTTATCCTTAATGTTGTTTTTGGTCGAATTACACTTATAAAATAGAATTAGGACATGTGTTAGGGTGATAATAATATCATTTTTACCCTTAATTATCCTATTTACTTTTAACCGTGGTAAATAAAAGTAAAAAGTTTCTATTCACCAAAAATTATTTTTATCTTATTAAACCATATTTTACTCCTTGATATTAACCATGTCTCTATGATTTTTTAAATTCAACTCACATAAGCGGTAAAATTATGTTTTATATACAATTGCAAATGCTCCTAGGAGGTGGGTAAAAGACGGTGAAAAGTTAAATAAACATTTTATATATCTAAAGTTACTATAAAATGAATCCAATGAATTAAATTGAACTTTTATAATTATTATGTTTAAATTTAAATAAAATAAATTATTATTTAAATAAAAAGTCGGTTTTAACCAATAACCCAGTGTTATCACTATTCATCAAAAATTGAAAGTTTTCAGAAAAATACCAAAATTTTACCCTAGGATAATTTCGATATTCTGAATCCAAAAATGAAGTCCATTTTGAAAGATAAAATTTATAAAATTTCAAAAAGTGGGTATTAATATTCATAACGGCTAGTTTATATAATATTTTAATAACATATCATTGTTTAGTGAAACTCGGTATTGTGTACAACACACGCTATCGTGGAAGGTCGCGATTGAGTGTAAAGCAATACAAGTCAGGGTTGCATGTAGTGAAATATTTCTTTGTTTTTGTGTATAAAAGAATCCAAACATATTTCATTTATACATTGAATATATATATATATACACACTCAATGTTGCGTAGAATAGATTCTATCAAACGAACTTGAAATTTTGTGTAACACGATGCAAGAAATAGTTTTGCATATACTGAAAGCTAATATGGTGTTGCGTATAACTCAAGATAATCTTGGTGTAGAATACAACACAATACATCAAATAAATTAAAAATAATACTTCTCATAAAACCTCGGGTTGTTACATTCTACCCCCTTAAAATGAATTTCGTCCTCGAAATTCGTCGGGGTTATAAATCGTTTACTACGTGAAAATTTCATTCATAGAAATGCACATCGTAAAAAGGAATAATAAATCATCATTTTAAAAAGGAGCATTAGAAACATAATGGATACCCAAAGTAACTCATCACTGGGATTCCACATAAGAGAATATTGGTGAAAATATGGATATGGAAGAGAAATCTAACCATCATGTTTATATGAAGAGTGGTAGAGAACATGGCTATAAAAAATACAACAATCATAAAACCATAAATTTGTGATGATCTATGGTACCATATGATTCATCAGATATGAGGTCACTAGGACAAAATTTTTGGTTTTCAAGATCATTTCCCTAAAGAATAAATACTTACTTGATTTTGGTATAATCTTACTGTTGTTTGTGTCTTGAACAATTTCCACTTCATCTCTTAAAGAAATGAAGTTGAATTTGTCTTCCGTGAAGTATTAGTAGATCATGTGATAAAATGATAGGTCATTCTATCTATCTCAAAAATAAGGTTAGAAAAAGTTATAAGTCCATCTTATGGTGAGATTAATCGTATATGGTTCCAAAAATGGACTTATACTTCATTTATCATAGCGCTTAATAAAATAAAACTAGTTTGTACTAACCAGAGACTTCCTGTAGGCCAGTGGTATGTGATAAAGACCTATCACACTTCGGTTGTGGGTTCGATTCCCGCATCCTTGTCAGACGCGACGGGTTGTCTCCCATCCTACGGGTTGCCCTTTTTTTCTAAAACTACACCATTATAACATAAAAAAAAGTTCTAGACTTAAACAATACTATCTGATGTCTAGCTTAATCTATTTCAATCTTTAGTTTTTTCCAAAATACTTCTGTCCAATATCATAGAATAAATAAAACGATTACTAGAAAGGTCATCTACCAAGCATTTAATACAATCATTTATCGCCCGTATATCAAAAGATATATATATATATATATATATGTTGTTGGTCACATTCCAAACATGTGAATTCCTTAATCATGTATTCTCTTGAAACATGAGTACCCATTGAACCTTAGTGAAAACATGAATGTTGTCAAAATTTAACTCTTTACACATACCAAAATCCCAAAATTCTTTATACTCAAACCATGATATCACTTTGTCCTTATACCAGTCACGAGCTCATTAATACTATCAAACATATCATTATCTCCTTATCCTTTCATTACGCACATATCATCTACCTTCCAAAAATATTTGAATAACCTTTCATGGTTACCGGTAGCATTCGTCATATACTTTCAGAAACTCAAGGAAAGACAACAGTGTAACAATCCTTAGATTTTTCTTTATTCTATAGTACCATACATTATTCTTGATTAACATACAATCATTCCACTACCTTCTTAAACCACTGACTGAGCTTCATCATTTCTTTCATATCATATATCATTTGTAGTCTCTTCATCATCATCCACATAAATACTGCCCATATGACCATGCTGATTCTCTTCATGAGATTTTTCCTTAGGGCATTGGTTTTCATAATGCCCGTATATTCCACATTGAAAACATTTAACCATTGTTGATGTCTTAGAAATACCACTATCCTTGTCCATGGTGTTAACTAAACCTTTTCCTTTACAATTACTGGCTTTGCGTCCTTTTTTTCCACACCCAATGCATCTTCTAGTTCCTTTGAAACATTCTCCCTCATGCCTCTTCCCACATTATTTACATGAGGGAAATTAAACTTTCTTTCCTCTATGATCATCATGAAAATCCATCTTTCTCTTATTCGATGAGTCGGGAAACTTACCAAAGTTGGGATTATTGATCATATTATGAGATTTCTGATTAGGCATAATATCGATATTTGTACTTCTAGATCCAATTTCATTTGGTTTCTCATGAAGAATATCATTCAATTGTCCATCATATCCTCCATTATTGTGAATCTTCCTGTTTCCAGCCATTTTCTAAAACCCAAAAAGAATAGTGTGAGAGGAAAAAATCATAATCAAGGGGGAGTAACTTCAATATCTAACATATTAGGTTTAATTATAATATCATTTATGTAATTCTAGGACTATAACCTATACTTATACTTAACCTTAGAGACATCCCTAGACATACCTTAGAAATATCTCTAGGGATCTCACTAAAGTTTTCGCATCCTAGTTTACAAAGGTTAACTAAACCTCTACTCTGATACCAAATGTAGAGACCCAAAGATTGACGTACATACAAATTACATTACTTTTGTGGAATACTTAATACATAACAAAAACAGACACCGAAGGACCGTAATAGTTTAGTGTCTTTGGAAACGTGGAACATAATCTTCTAATCTTCGTGAAAGATCTTCAAAAACTCCCATAAAGATCTTCCCTTTTTTTTCTTACCTAAAACCTTTCTTTATATCCTGGGTAAAAGAAAACATATAATGGGTGATCTCAAATGCTCAGTAAGGGTAAACATAGATAAAATAAATCAAACCATATACATTTTAACTTCAAAACATCAACATAAAGTTTAAACATTAGAATCTTGAATTGTGAAATAAATCTTTGTAGTACGTAAGGCATAGATCATAAAGGAACATCAATCATGATAAAATAGCATGGGAATAAAACATTTAATTGTGGAAAACCATTAAGCACATGATATTATTTCCATAGTAGCCAATGAATTTCTTCCAAGGCCATCTTAGTGGAAAAAGTCCCTTTCTGAATCGAGTTCACTCCTCGTTCCAGTCCTGTATCACTGAACCAGATTAACTTACCATTACAGCCATGTCTATCTCATGAGATATAAATATTTAACCAATTAATTTGAGGGAGATATAGGTCCCACCCATCTCATAATTAAATCATTCTTTTGTGTGCCACAAAATAAACATACATCATTCATAATAACCCGACGAATAAAATGGGTTTCATAAACATCATCCCATCATAACATAATCCATATAAAAGAAATGGATATAATTTCATCATAAGAAAAATAAAACCATGTAAATAATAGATACATTATACTTGAAACATAAGAATACTTAATAATTTCATCTTATATGGAAAATGGTTTTGATAAAACACTTGAAATGAATTCTTGAGGAAAATATCCTTTCTTCTTCAAAATAATTTTCTTTTCTCAAAATGCCATGAAATTTTAAAAGAAAAGGATTTTATTGAAAATAATCATGAAAACATTTAGAATAATCTTCATGAAAATTAGGCATTATGAAATTTTAAAAATCCGTTCATTCTGTATAAGTTAAAAAAACATTCTCCTCATACTTTTTTCGGAAAAGTCAAAAAGTACCACGTATGATAAACAAAAGAAAGATTCTTTCCATAACACAAAGTAAAAGTAAAAGAGGAGTAAAAATAAATTTAAACATACATGGAAGAATATTAAACACTTTATGAAAACCATTTTTATGGACATGTATTAAAAATACAACCCCAGTAAATACTTACGTATAGGCAATCTTGAATAAAAATGAGATTTAAAAATTATCCCTTACCTTAGGTCCGATATGATTCGTACATATCCTAAAATCCTGTATAATGATTTAAATAATGTCATTTACTTATTAAAGAATCATATTAATTGTTATGATATCATATATGGTTAAATTATGACTTTATATTACCCGTTCTTTTGTAAATTCCATGTTAAAGCATCGTTTTGGGTAAAATTGTTTTATTTATCGTACGTGTTTGGACTTGTTGTTCTTGATATTATTATTAATTATATCATGATTTAATTACATCCATAATGTAAATCATGATTTATATATCATATATATCCAGTATATATATATATAATTGATAGATGAATGAAATGAAATACACCGTTCATGGAGACGGTAGGCCGTACGTACGCATGAACATTGTTTTCTTTTCTTTATTGACTTGAATGGAAGTAAGTAGATGAAATATATATATATATACATAAATCCAGTAGATTAATTATATAATATATTTCAATATTATTCATTATATATACTTTATAATCATTTTTGAATGGTTAACATGGAGAATGAATCTAATCACATCGTGGAGACGGTAATCCGTACGTACGCACGAGCGATGAAATCGTTCCCATAAATATTGAATAAAATTGGAGTGGATGATATAATATCTCAGAATCAGTATGATTTTATGATAACCATATATATTTATTATTTACACCCTTATACCCATCCAAGTAAGGTGGTGGTGGAAAACAGATTACACCACGACGTGGAGACGGTATTCCGCACGTACGCACGTGCGGTGATTTTGTTTTCTGTAGGATGGATAGAAGGTGAAATGGGGTTGTTTCATATTTATAATAACATATATGTATATTATTTATACTTATGTTATTACTTTATAATGAAACAACTAAATAAGAATAAGTTTAAGAAGAAAAAAAACTTGAAAGAATCGGTAGAAGAGATTACCTCTTCTTCGACGCACCTCTTTTAGGATTCCTCTTAAGGCACTAGAGTTGGTATTTTGATGAGACCAAAACCTCTATAATGTTTATATGGAAGTTGAGAATGGAAATGGTCAGGGTTTGGCCGAGATTGAAGGCTCAAAATTGTGTAAATAGAAGAGGGAGGAGGTGCCCTTTTATATGGGAGGACAGGGGCACTTTAGAAAAAACTTAAAATATTATTTTATAATAAAGTCATATTCAATTTATAATAGCACAAAATTTATTTATTTAGAAAAAAAAATTGGGGATGGGTATAAATCCTCTAAACCAATAGGTTTTAGACAAGTTTAGGTTACTATTTTATCCTTATCATTTATATTTAACTCTAAGTTAAATAATTTAACTTTTACCGTGTCTTCTTGTTTTCTTACACTATATGGTTAATAAAATTACTATAACAAGAAAAACGAACCCAAAGTGGTTAATTATTAATATATATAACCTTATCTAAGTCATTTGGCCGAACCTTAGATTTTTAGTAATATATTAACACTTAATAATATAATATTTGTTCTAAAAACTATTTTATATCAATTTTGACACTATTTGGTAATTGATTTTTGTGAAAATCATAACTACATGATTAGTTAGAAAAAAGTTAATTAAATAAATAATAACATTTCATATTAACCTATAAAATTAGTGGAATTTATAAAAAGTCTCAAATTCCATTTATTTGGGTATTTATAACATCAACTATGTTAATATTTTATTAATAAGGTAATTACTGCATCATCATTGTGTCATAAATAAATTAACTTATTTAATGTCTAAAAATTATAAATAAAATACCATTATGTAGGAAATATTTTTATATTTCTAATGAATATTTATAGTCTAATTTATCTTATGTATAACCCTATATTAAAAAATGTTTTACTTATTAAACTTCGATTTTAACTATTTTAATTCTTCTTTGAATTAAATAATAATAAATATCCTAATCTAATCCAAGTGGACCTAAATGGTCATATTGTATTCCTAAGGTTGTTTTTGGTCAAATTAAACTTATCCAATAGAATTAGAACATGTGTTAGGGTGATAATAATATCATTTTTACCCTTAATTATCCTATTTACTTTTAACCGTGGTAAATAAAAGTAAAAAGTTACTATTCACCAAAAAATATTTTTATCTTATTGAACCACATTTTACTCCTTGATATTAACCATGTCTCTTGGATTTTCAAAATTCAACTCAAAGAAGTGGTAAAATTATGTTTTATGTACAATTACAAATGCTCCTAGGAGGTGGGTAAAAGACGGTGAAAAGTTCAATAAAAATTTTATATATATAAAATTATTATAAAATGACTTCAATGAATTAAATTAAACTTATATAAGTATTATGTATCTATTTTGACCTAAAATAAATTTAAATAAAATAAATTATTATTTAAATAAAAATTCGGTTTTGACCAATAACTTAGTGTTTTCACTATTCATCAAAAATTGAAAGTTTTCAAAAAAATACCAAAATTTCACCCTAGGCTAATTTCGATATTCCAAATCCAAAAATGAAGTCCATTTTGAAATATAAAATTTATAAAATTTCAAAAAGTGGGTATTACTATTCATAATGTCTAGTTTATATAATATTTTCATAACATATCGTTGTTTAGTGAAACTCGGTATTGCGTACAACACACGCTATCGTGGAAGGTCGCGATTGCGTGTAAAGCAAGCCAAGTTAGGGTTGCGTGTAGTGAAATATTCCTTTGTTGTTGTGTATAATTTAATCCAACCATATTTCATTTATACATTGAATATATATATATATACACTCAATGTTGCGTAGAGTAACTTTTATCAAACGAACTTGAAATTTTGTGTAACACGATCCAAGAATAGTGTTGCATATACTGAAAGCTAATACGGTGTTTCCTATAGCGCAAGATAATCTTGGTGTATCATACAACACAAGACATCAAATAAATTAAAAATAATACTTCTCGTAAAACCTCTGGGTGTTACAATTATAAAGTAGTTACACATAGTAATTGAAATATTATTTATTATTTTCTATTTTTTTAATTTATTTTTCAAATGGTATAGTCACCCAATGATAGTTTTTATACCTCGATGTTCTTTGAAAGCCTCTAGTATACTGGGTGGAGCACCTAAAGTCTTTTGATGATTTGACTTAGGTTTTGATTCGATTAATTAAATTTGATTTATTAAAAATGGTAGAACTACCTTTTCGTTTTCAAGAATTTTTAGAAAATAGACTGGGTTAGTTTGAGACTTGAGAGGTATCCTATAAATAAATTTGATCTACCAATTTATAGTATAATTTTGAGTTACTAGGAAATGTTTGGGAAGAGTGAGGATGGTTGAGATTCTTCCCACTTGATTTTTGATTTTATATGACTCTTGAACACCAATTTTTAGAGTGAAATGAGTCTAATGAAACATGATAGACACATATGGATCATGATATTTATGTGCCTGTGGTTAATATAGTACAATATTGTAAGAAACTAGTTTTTTTAGTCAAGTATAAATCCTTTAAATTTTGATCTAATTCTTTATTTTGGACCTAATATGGATGCCTAATGAGTTAGAGAAGGTCCCAAGGGTGTATAGAGCTTGTTTGAAACCCCAAAACCATCTTTTTTTTTAGAAAAAATGGTCCTATTTCATGGTTAGAGTAAACTGTGTGGGGGAGGACACATGGTTAGTCTAAACCATAAGGATGGTCTGCATTTTTAGGTAGAGATATATCTCATAGTTGGAACATGGATTCTGAAACCAAGAAAGTTCCCATCTTCTACAGGTACCCATGTATGGTTGGTGCATATTTTGGAAAACCATGTGGCCAAATCATGAATAGGCTAAATTTTGGGTAATTTTACTATTTTACCCTTAATGATCTAATTAACTAAACCCTTCTTCCCTAATCCAATTTCCAATAGTATGAACATCTATTTCTCCCATTTTTGGAGCTTTTTGAAGGACTAACCTAGGGATCAAGAGATATACTTTATCTGGGATCCGTTCAAGATTTCATTTTTCATGTTGGATGCATAAAGGTAATTACTCAAGTCAATCTGATCCGTTCTTTGTCTCTCTTACTCCTAACCTAGTTATCGATGTGTAATATTTTTTACTATTTTCTCAGATCTACTCCATTCCAAGCCAAATTAGAGGCTAATATTGGATGATTAGAGTCATAGAATCCTAAGGTGGGTGGTCTATAACTCATCCCTCAAGTTCATTTATTTTATAAATTACATTTGGGGCCATATAATTTCATTGAGTTACATTTATTGAATTTATATTCCACACTTACAATCATTATAAACTCATAGTTATGATATTTCCAAACATGTGATTAGTTGTTAGCGGTTACACCCATAGCTCCATCCATCCCATGTAGTATTTTTTCCCATAATTTTCATTTTAGTGTTTTGGCATGTCTGAGCTACCGTTCAGGTGTGCCTTGGATTGAACTTTCTAAGGGTAATATTTTCTATATTAAATGGATTGATTTAAATTTTGAATTTTATAATGGAAATTACCATATATTCTCACCACTTTACCCACCTAAGGTAAGTGCTTCAATTTGATAATTAAATGTGAAATGGAAATTTGGAAGTATACTAAGTATATGAATTGGCCTTTTCAAATGTAATTGAATAATATGTTTCATGTCTATAGCACCCCTTACCATGTTAATGGAAGGTAGAGGAGTGAAAATTGATTTTTTTAAATTCCTTAAATGGATTAAATGAATGGTTACATGCTACCAAGCCTTGTCATAGTAATGAAAGTAAAGGCTTGAATCAAATGGATTTATCAATTAATTATGACTTGATTAAAGGGTTTTATTCTAATTGGTCTTCTCACACTAATTAAAGGAAATTAATGAACCAAATGGAATATTATATGAATTCATTATCAAATAGGAGTGGATTGACTCTATCTCTCCTTAGATTCCTTAGGTAATGCCTTGAGCACTCGGGAACCCCATTCTGATTCAAGGATGAAGCTTGATTTGGTTGAGACCCACTTGGAACCCGATCCTTGTCCATTCTTGGATGCCTAGCATGACACCATAAGAACCCTTCAATAATATTACATGATACCTTGGATACACTACTTGGATCTCGCATTGACAATTATGTTCCATGGTTAAATCCCATCAGGCCAAGTCATTATTTATCCCCGTTTTACCTTTGATGAGATCCTTGGACTCAGAAGGTGTCTTATTATGGAATGGATTGGACCTTTCTCCTTGTATTACACTCTTACCCCTTAGTCTGGATACATTGATTATTGAGTTGGAAACTCTTAAGGTCTAAGTTTCCTTGGTTATTACCTTGTAACTTCATTATTAAATATCATTACAGGTTTCCTTGTTACATCTTGGAACATTCACTGTTGTTAACATGTGACTTATTTATAAACTAGTAATAATAAAATAATGAACTAGTTATATTTTTAGACACAAGTTAAGGGATGAAGTAGGTACTTAGGTATTTAGTTACATTGTACTTATTTACTTTATATGTGCATTCTTTTATACTGTTACATTTCCATTAAATGGGTCATATGTTATAGACACCATTGGTGGTGGCCCACTGAGATTTATCACACACCCTCTCCGGGTGCCGTTTGGTACCCAGGGTAGATTACATGTATATAGGTGTTTATAAAGGGAATCATAATGATTCAGACACTTGATAAATTATTGTGCAAGGATGGAGTTGGTTGAATATGATCGAGTTGTGGCTCAGGATGCTTGGGATAGTTTATGTATTTCCCTTTTCTATATTGGGTTTTGTATGTATTATTTCTACCTTGTATCCATGTTTTCTAGATTACAAGATACATGACATATCATCATCAGTTGTTCTATGTTATTCTAGTTAATTTAGTTATTGTTATTGTTGTCTCTATTTCCATTGTGCCTTCTATTTACTTATATTGATTCCACTATTTATATCTCTTTATATTTATTCACTATGATACACTATAGTAATGAGGGAATAGTATCCCCCGGGACACTCCCTTGGACCTCGATACTAGTCGAAAGCCTCTAGTATTTGGAGATATGTTCTTGAGGCCATGTGGCCCACCGGTATCATGACACATATTAAGTGGCATACAAGTCCGGGACATCACAAAGTTGTATCGGAGGCAGGTTTTATTTCTTAATTTACTATTTGGGGACAATATATTGGATATTAAGAACACTATGGGACTTCTTTATAAGTCATGCTTGGGCGTCTAGAACCCGGGTTTGGGTTAAAATCCAAGTTACCCAAAATATAATTGTTGTTCTATTTTTCCTATTACAGTTGATATCATTTCACCATTGGGTGATGCACATGATGTGTGAAGTTGTTTATTCTTATTTTGATTGAGAGTTTCATTTCATCCTTGGCCTGATGAAATGAGGTCAAGGAGAATTATTACATGCATCATATTAGGCACTTAGAATTCACATTCCATGCATATTTCCATGCCATATAGGTTCATTTCACTAAATGAATTTTTTATATTTCTGTAATTTTTGAGTGGGAATTACTTGTATATATATCTTTGTGCTGATTTTGGGCTATGATTGAGTGATTAACTATTTAAATTCATGAGGTGTTATGGCCCCTTGTGGGTTGGGATGAATAATTTACCGACTCAATCCATTACGATATAAATAAATGGGTGAAATTTTTAGTGATAAGGTGTATGGGAAATGATTCACCAGGAATGACTATCCATTATAAAGTATATCATGACATCTAAAATAAAATGGTTTCACATATTTATCTTGACTTGTCATGTTTATGAATAGTAAATGAGTGAAACTGGTAATTAAATGTAAAATGAAATGAAACTTATAATTCATCACTTACTAGTACTTGACCCTCTAAGTCAGTATTTGGGGTAGTATACCTTTGGCAGTGAGCCTTTACTTGTTTAGATCCCGTAAGTGTTTCTATCTATCTTCTTAAAGATTGTTATGAGGCATGTGCTTGGTATTTGTAGACCAATGCCACTATGAAATCCTCATATTGTACGCCATGAGGGTGGTGACGACCATACTTCAGATGTGGGGGGACTTGAATTTCCAGTATTAGCTCCAGGAGTGCCACTTGAGGCACTGCCTATTTTACCTGATCTAGGAAATGATGCTCAGGTTCATGATAGTTTCCTAAATCTGATGAAGTTCATGCATGGTGATCCAGGAGCTACATCTATGATGGATAATCTAACTCATGAGTTCCATCTGTATCATCCTCCCACCTTCTTAGGGGATGGCAGTCCACAGGTTGTTGAGTCTTGGACAGAGGCCACCTTGTCTATCTTTAAGCATCTAGAAACACCCTCAGAGTGGAGGGTCAAGCTTTCCATATACATGATTCAGGATTCCACCAAGAATTGGTGAGATGTGATTATCCAGGATGGTCGCCATTAGGTCATGGTATGTACTGATTTCTAGGCTGCCTTCTATGACTCGTTATTTCCTCAGATGTTGATAACTGACAGATCTAGAGAGTTCTTTTATCTTGATCAGGGTTCTATGTCAGTTATGGAATATTCAGTGTGTTTCACTGAGTTACAATGATTTTCACCACTTCTAGATTATGATGAGCTTTCACATGCTAGAAACATTGAGGATAGGTTTGTGTATTCCATCCATACATAGGTGAATGTATTTCACCTGATTACTTTTTATGAAATATCCAACCAGGATCTTATCACTGTGCAAAACCTGAGGGATGAAAATAGCACCATACATAGAGGATTTGTGTTGTGTCAAAGTAATAGTTCTTCCAATGGTTGAAAACATTCCCTTGAGGTTTTTTGTCAGGGCATTAAAAACCAGAGTACCCATTTTGATAACTCCATAGTGTTTCATTAATGTGTAAGACAAGGGAACCTAAAGCCTCATAGTGATTGAGACCCATTGGAGCACCAAGATTGTGGATTTATGGTGAATCTTAATATATTCTTTAGAACCTTTCCACCATCTTTTAGTGTAAAAGGATTAGTGATAGCTCCACCTTCAGGATTGGGTTCTTTTGCACCGCATCAGGTGAGGTGTTGAAATAGCACTGGAAGGACTAGCTGAGGAGGTGGTCATGGCCGTGGTAGCCAGACCCCTGATCACCAACAACTCCAACTGAGTAGTTATGATCATGGTAGTCCAACTGTTTCACAGGTAAGTGGATCAGGCTAGTTTAATCAACTATAGTTGATACCCAAGGATTAATCTACGAGATCATATACATTATAAGGTACTGTTCTAGTGACATTTACCATAGTATCTTCTTTATTTTATACAAGTTCTTAGAACTCTTTTATCTCCTGTATCTATCAGGGAAAGTCTCGAACTAAAGATACATCATTACCATGGTGTAATAACCCTAGATACACTATTGGAGGTATGATCAGATTGAATACACCAATGTAGGGACTATTCCCTTGAGATAAGAAATTACACTTTCTTATGGAACCTCTTCATTATCTAGATGATAGTCTTCGATGTCATTCTTGGGATGGATTGGTTGGTTCGATATCATGATTTTATAGAATTTTGTCACTGTAGGGTACTGTTTACATCACTAGAGGGTAGAAATTATCTACATAAGGGTGAGTGGGATGTCCAGACTCGTAGAGAAGGACCAAATCATCATGGGTTAGATGAAGTGACCACTATTATTTCAAATATATTCATGAGTTATCGGGGTTTACATCAATATTATTTCCCTCCAATAGTGGATCATTTTAAGGATGTTTTTTCCAAATGAATTTTTTAGATTACCTCCTAAGAGGGAGGTAGATTTTAAAATCCTGCTTGTTTTAGGAGTAGCTCCAGTTTTCATTCCTCTGTATGGGATGGAACCTACTGAGCTTTAGGATCTCAAGTGGTAGTTAAAGTATTAAGAGTCCAATGGTTTTATAGGGTCCTAGTACATCCTATTTGGTCTCACCCATGATTTCTTCCAAGAAGTCAGATGAAAAATTACATCTATGCATGAATTACAAAAGGTTTAACTAGGTTATGGTCAAGAACCAGTATCCACTACCTCGAATAGACGATCTCTTCAACCAGATATAAGGATATAGGGTCTTCTCTAAGATAGAACTGAGGTTAGGATATCGTAAAGTGTGAGTAATTCCATCAAACATAACTCATATAGTCTTCCACAGTATCTATGGTCTATATAATTACCTTGTTATTACATTAGGTCTTAAGAATGTGCCTACTATTTTCATAGATCTAATAAATAGGGGTTTCCATTCCTATCAAGATTATTTTATCTTGTTCTTTGTGGACAACAGGTTGGTGTACTATAAAACTCGTAGAGACCATGTAAAACACCCTGATATCGTTCTGAGTACATTGATAGAGCATTAGATTTATGTCAAGCTTGCTAAGGGAAACCTTTGAACTGAAAAATTCCACTTTTTGGGACATATTATCTTAGAATCATGTGTATTTGTTAACCCTGAAGAAGGTTAGTGATGTAGTTTCCTAGGAGCATCCCAAGAACATGTTTGATATATGAAGTTTTTTCGGGCTATCTGGACATTACATGCATTTCATATTGGAATTTTCATGCCTTTATTCACCTCTTACTAGCCTTACAAAGAAGGGTGTTAAGTTCATGTTGTCAGAAGCGTGAAATAAATCCTTTCCGGATCTAAAAGGGAGGCTTGTCTCAACACCTATTCTAATTCTTCCAGAGCCTAGAAAAAGATATAACATCTTCTGTGATTCATCAAGAATCATATTAGGAGTAGTGATGATATACGAGGATAGATTCATTTCATATGGATCTTGGTAGTTGAGGCATCATGAGAGAAATTACCCTTTGAATGACCTTGAGCTAGCATTAGTTGTTCATGACTTACATTGCTAGAGACACTATCTTTTAGGTGAGCACTTTGTGGTGTACACAGACCACAAGAGCCTCAAATATATCTTTTCAAAGAATGACTTGAAACTCTAATAATGAATATGGGTCAAATATCTTTATGAACTAGATTTTTAGCTTGCCTATACACCTGGAAAGGAAAATGTAGTCGCTGATGTGTTGAGTCTGAAAAATCAGATACATATCATATGGGAAGTCAATGATGAATGGAAGTTAATGAACCTCTTTTCTGTGATACATCTATAGTTTCATGATAGTCACAAGTAGTCTTACCTATCATTATTAACACTTACCTCTTACCTCCTTGAGAAGGTGAATGGTAGAAAATATTTAGATCCTTGGGGATTGGTTCTCCATAAGAGTATATCAAGAGATAAACTACCTATGGATTAGTTTGTGGACATAGAAAAAATCCAACATATTCATGGGTGTGTCTGGGTTACTACAGATATGAGAGAGGATTTGATGAAAGAGTCCCATGCTTCTTAGTGGGAAATTCATCTAGGAATCTCCAAAATGTATCGAGATATGTAACGCTAGTATTGGTAGCATGGGATAAAATGTTAGATAATAGGCTTTATCACTAGTTATTACACATTTTAGTAGGTGAAGATAGATCACTAGAGATATTCAATAATGTTACAACCACTTCTAGTCCCAGAATGGAAATGGGAAGATATTACTATGGATTTTGTGGTCGGCTTACCTAGGTCACCAAGGGGTAGCAACACTGTATGGGTAGCTTTTGATAGACTGACTAAAGTGAATCACTTCATTCTTATCTGAGATAATTTATTAGTTTATTGGATGGGAATACTATATTTCCATGAGATCATACGACTACACAAGGTCCCTTGTACTATCATTTTAGATAGGGATTCTCATTTCACTTCACGATTCTAGAAGGGTTTTCAAAAATCTATGGGTACACAGGTGATTCTAAGAACACATTTTTACCCTCAGACCGATGGGCAGTCATAATGGATGATATAGGTTCTAGAGGGAATGATCTAGGCATGTGTACTTAATTTCGATGGTTCTTGGGAGAATCATATCACTCTCATCATGTTTTACTATAATAAGATATTTTAAGCAACAATTCATATGGATCTTTTTGAGGAATTATATGGTAGACCATGTCATTCACACCTATGATGACTAGAGGTAGGTGAGGCATCCCTATTAGGCCATCATCTCATTTAGGAGACTTCAGAGTAGGTTTAACTAATTAGGAAGCACATGACTACTACTCAGTCTAGATAGAAATCTTTTGTCGATCCCCACTAATGACCTCTAAAGTTGAGGTTGGGGATCATGTTTTCTTGTGGGGTATTTTTCTAGGATAGGTAATAGATAGATACATAGGCACGAGAAGCTATTGCCTCATTATGTAGGTTTGTTTGAGATTATATATTGATTCCATCCAATAACCAATAGGTTGCTTCTACCTTAGAGGTACCGTGCCATGAATGGAATCTTCCACATTTTAGAGATTTTCTAGTATCATGATGACCAATCTCATAACTTTAATCCCTAGGAATTTGAGTTATATGAAAATGATACCATTGAGGAGTATACAGTGCATTTTGTTGACTGAAGAACAAAATCTCTCTAAGGCCGGTCTGTCTCTATAGTATGGGTGTTATGCCAGTATGGCCTCATGCTGGACGAGACATGGGAGCAGGAGGCCGACATACATGCCTAGTGGTTAGATTTGTTCTCTGATAGTGTTTAACACCCTTGGAAGGTGAACTTAGGGAAGAGTTCTTTTAGGGGGGGGGGAGACTATAAGAACCTTATTTTTCACCCAGGTATGGATCCTTTAAATTTCAGTCTAATTCATTATTTTGGACCTAATATAGATGCCTAATTAGTTAGTGAAGGTCCCGAGGGTGTTTGGAGATTTTTCAAAGTCCGAAACCCATATTTTTGGAAAAATGGTCATATTGTACAGTTAAAGTAAACTATACACAGAGGATTCATGGTTAGTCTAAACTGTGTGCATGGTCTATATTTTTATCCAGAGCCATATCGCATGGTTGGTGCACGATTTCTCAAACCACAAAACCTAATAGTGAAAGTGCCCATCTTCTCTAGGTACCCATGTATTGTTGGTGCATGATTTGGAAAACCATATGGACAAACCATGAATAGGCAAAAATTTGGTTAAATTTACTATTTTACCCTTAATGATCTAATTAACACAACCCTTCTTCCCTAATCTGATTTCCAGTATGATAAACCTCAATTTCTCTCATTTTGGAGCTTTTTGATGGCCTAACCTAGGGATCAATAGATATTTTTTATTTGGGATCTGTTTAAGCTTCTGTTTATCACGTTAGATGTGCAATGGTAAGTACTCAAGTCTATTTAATCCGTTATTCATATATCTTTCTGTCGACCTAGTTATCAAAGTGAAAACATTTTTACTCTTTTCTCATATATATTCTGTTCCAAGGTGAATTAGAGGATAATACTGAATGAGGATAGTCATAAAATCCTAAGGTGGGTGGTCTATAACTCATCCCTCAATTTCATTTATTTTAGAAATTATGTGCGGGGCCTACTGATTTCATCAGGTTCCATTTATTGAATTTATATGCCATACTTATAATCATTAGAACCATATCATTTTGCTCTTTCCAAATATGTGATTAGTTGTTAGCAGTTATTCCTAGAACTCCATCTATACCATGTATGTTGTTTTTACATAATTGTCATTTTAGTGTTTTTAAATGTTTGACTCACCATTCAGGTGTTCCTTGGCTTGAATTTTTGACGAGTAAGCTTTTCTATATTAAATGGATTGATTTAAATTGTAAATTTCATAATGGAATGTACCATGTATGCTCACCACATGACCTGACTAAGGTAAGTGCTTCAATTTGATAATTAAAAGTGAAATAGAAATTGGAAAATATACTAAGTATATGACTTTTCCTTTTAAAATGTAATTGAATTATAGGTGTCATGTCTATGGAACCCCTTACCATGTTAATGGAAGACATCAGATTGAACCTTTATTTTTTTTAAATGCCTTAATGTATTAAATGAATGGTTGCATGATAATTGGCCTTGTCAGGATAATGAAAGGTAAGTCTTGAATAAAATGGGTTTATCGATTAATTATGGATTGATTAAAGGGTTGCATGCTACTTGGACTTGTCACACTAATGAAAGGAAAGGCTTGAACCAAATGGACATTATATGACTTCATTATCAAATAGGAGTGGCCTAGATCGAGTTCGACTTGGATTCCTTAGGGAATAACTTGAGTACTCAGAAACCCCATTCTGATTAAAGGATGCCGCTTGATTTGGTTAAGACCCACCTGGAATCTGATACTTGTCTATTCTTGGATGCTTGGTATGACAACATAGGACCCCTTCAATAATATTATAGGATGACTTGGATACACTCCTTGGATCCAACATTGAAGAGTAGGTTCCATGGTTAAATCCCATCAGGACCAGTCATTTCTTAGCCCTGTTTTACCATGGATAAACTTCTTTGACTTAGTAGGTATATTATTGTAGAATTATTTAGACTATGATCCTTGGATTACACTATTAACCATTAGATAGGATATATTGATTACTAATTTAGAAACCCTTGAGGTCTAAATTTCCTTTGTCATTACCTTTTAATTTCATTATTAGATATCATTACAGGTTTCCTTGTTACATATTGGAAACTTCACTATTTATAACATGTGACTTATTTATAAAATGATAATAATCAAATAATGAACTTGATACATGTTCAGATAGTAGCCGAGGGATAAATAAGGTACTTGAGTATTTATTTATATTATACTATTTTACTTTATATATGAATGCTTTCACACTATTACATTTCCATTACATGAGCCAGATGTTATAAACACTGTTGGTGGTGGCCCACTGAGATTTATATCACACCATCTTCAAGCACCGTCTGGTACCTGAGGTAGATTACATATATGCATGTGTTAATAATGGGAAGTGTAATACTTCAGACACTTGATTGCTTGCTATACTATGATGGAGTTGGTAGCAGATGACCGAACTATGGTTCAGGATGCTTGGGATAGTTTATGTATTTCCTTTTGATACATTGGGTTTTGTATGTAATCTTTCTACTTTGCATCCATGTTTTCTAGCTTACTAGATACATGAAATATCATCATCAGTTTTTTATGTTATTCCATTTGATTTAGTTATTGTTTATGTTGTATCTATTTCTGTTGTGCCTTATGTTTACTTATTTTAATTTCCCTATTTACTTATGTTTATATTTATACGTTGTGATACACTCTGGTAATGATGGTATAGTCTCCCCATGGATACACCCCAGGCCCTCATTGATAGTTCACAACCTCTGACATTTGGTGAGATGTGCTTGAGTCCATGTGACCCGCCAGGCTCAGGGAACCTATTAAGTGGCATCTGGGTTCAGGACGTCACAAATATTGTACCATTTTGAGATGGATAGAATGTGATGGGAAGTACACATTAATTAAATTTTAAAAATAGATAATTTATTTTCTTAAAATTATTTATTATTGTAACTTTAGTCAATAGGAACATATTTTTTATAAGGATGAGTTTGGTTCAGATGAAATAAAAAATATGATAAAATTTAGTTGATATTATGATTCAACTTACATGATTTACCTATGATATGAGTGCCTATGTGGCTGTTATACCATTTTTCTTACTTAGTGATTATGTTTATACTCATGAGTGATTTATTTCACAGGGTTTGAGATTTTTTAAACTAAAAGTTTTAGGAGAATATGATTTTAAAAAATGAAGCATGCTTTAAAAAAAATAAATTTTAAAATAGTGAAAATTATTTTGAATCATTTTTTAATTATATTTTTTCATAAGTTATTTTTGGAATTTTTTTTGAGAATTGTTAGGAAACATAACTTAAAATTTCCTTCAGTTTTATGGGTGTTAATTTTATGAAAATTAAAATACAATATTTGGACTTCTATTTAGAGAAAAATCATGCCATTTTATTTAAAAATATCTAATTATGAATATTGATGTGGTTCTATATTGTGTGAGTTATTTTAGAAGGGTAAAAGTATTTTATATGAGTAAATTTGAAATGAATGTGCATTAGTTTTAAAATGTGAAGAGATTTTGAAAATGAATCCTTTGTGAAGAAGATATTTTAAGAAATTACTTTTGTAAAATTAATAAGTAAAAGTTTTTTTTATTTTTAAAATTTGATTTTACATGATTGAGTTTTGGGGAAAAGAAAAATTGTTTTTTAAATGTGATATTTTTATGACAATAATTTAATTTGAAATGTATGTAGATGTGTTGGGAATGTGATATGTAAGATATCATGGACTAAAGTTTTTCACTTGATGATATAGTGGTATGTCTACTATTAATGCTCAATGGTTATATTATTGATATATATATATATATTGAAGTATATTTTAAAGTAAGATCATATCAATATGGATAAAAACAACCTTAAGTAGCTAATATTTAATTATAATAACATGGTTCAATTTGATTATTGTGTAAGTTTATCATTAGTAATAGAAGGACTAGTGAAATTGTACAGGTTAAGAAGGCATGTCTTATGTGATATGACTCTATGGTTATTTGGAATATATTGAAAATTAGTATTCATTAGTATGAAAATAATTTGGTATTACTAAGATTGAAAAAAGTGGATTCTAGGAAATGCAATGCTTCATGAGTTAGCATATAAACAATAGTGCGTGGGTATAGTCAATGACATATGAGGGAAAAAGGTTTTTGTATAGGAGGGAAGTTAATTTTAGAGTAAATAATTATTATTTGAAGATAAAAGTGACGAGTCTATTAGGATTTAGTTTAGGGGAGTGTTCAAAACATGATACAACTATGCATCATGATAAAGGTAATCTATTGGATGTAACCTCATGAATAGAAAATAGGTCGGGTATAATACTTTGAGAGTAAAAATTGAATGGGTATTTATTGTTTGGAACATTTTTTTGATGATAAATGGGGTTATTCAATAGGTACTTAGAGAAAATGAATCAATTATGGTTAGTTAGACCTTGTAAATTATTAATCCATATCCACTTAGTAGACTTTGATTGAGATATTGAAACATTGGTGGTGAAGAACATTATCAATTTCATTTAGGTGATTAAGCCATATACTGGGAGTATGTTGATGTCATTTCAAGCATTTATATGAGTTATTGTGTTATCTAATTTTATATGTGCATCGATTATTGTGGTGGGAACTTTTGATAAATTTCTATTGGACTTGCGTGTAATTCTCAATAAATGTGTGAGGAATCAGAATAAAAATGAGGAATTTTAGATTGGAATAGGGTAATTTTAGAGACCCAATCTTCTCATACATAAATATTACATCTTAATAGATGAATTTTAATTACATAACATAATGATCCATTCTATAATTGTTTAGGTCTAGTGAATTTGTAAACTTGGACACACAAACAACTGGTCCATAAGTGATCTACGTCATCTCCCGCTATGTTATTCACAACTATCACCCCTCTTAAACATATCATATACAATACCTTTAATCATAAACTAGAGAAATAAAACATAAGAAATGGTGAACTGATATGCTCAGTAAGGGTAAACAAGTGAGATATCAACATATCATAAGTATAAGGGTATGATAACGTGAGAATAACATTTGAAAACCATACCCTACATATCACAGATTATAAACTCGAGTCATGGCATAAATCATGGATGTTCATATGGAATAAATAATAATGGAATCAAAGAACATGGAACCATGAGAATATAACATTGGAATAAGGCATAGATTTGTGGTATAAACATAAGTTTATAACAGTGTGAACATGTATAAATAGAAACATGTTCACTCATTAAGTTAAGGACATGAAATAAAGCACTCACATAAACATATTAACATATAACTAGGTCCACACATAACATTATGGATATGAAATCTAGTTCCACCCTTAAAAATTTTGAACATGTAATTAGGTTCACACATAAAATTATGAACATGTAATCAAATTCACAAATAACATATTTACTCATGTGTTATCCATCTCTACCTAATGAATTATAAGGAGATATAGGTCCCACCCATCATATAATACACATATTTGTGTTCCAAAATATCATATCATATCATAACTCATTCAAATAAATGGGTTTCATATTCATTTCATCAAAACATAACCTGTGTAAAAGAAATAGGTTTCATAATCATTTAATCATTTCAGAAAAGTATAAGCTCTAAAAAAATAAGCTAGTTTCATAATAATTTTATCATGGTATAACCCATAGAAGTGAAATAATTTTATAAACATCTTTTCATCATATACATAAAGCATAAAGAAAAGAATAAAAATGGTATCATCATATCATATCCCCAGTGAAGAATAATTAATATCAAAGGATCATATCATCAGATCGTATCCTCAGTAAAGAATAATTAATACCATCATATTATATCCTCAGTAAAGAATAATTAGTATAAAAGTATTTTATCATAGGTGGAAAATGATTTTTAAAGATCACTTGGAATATTTATTGAAAAAAAATCCTTTCCACTTTGAAAAACACTTTTTAAAACTTATTTTTTTACAAATACTTTTACTTGAAAATAAAATTTGAAAATTATTAAGTAAAATTCAAAGAAAATAATGTTCATAATTTTAGGAAATTCTATTCATTTAATATACATTAAAATGAAGATTCTTTTCACATTTTCGATAAAATCCAAATGAGCATTGTTTTGAAAACAAAAAGAAGATTTATTTCAATTTTTTTGTAAAAAGTCAATCATGGGTAAAAATTTATTCAATAAATCATTTATATAATGATAAAAACATTTTTGAATTTTTTTTTAAAATACATGGTTTTAGAAGAAAAAATGGTTTTTTTGACCGAAGAGAGAAATAAAGATGATTTTTCTTAAAAACACTATTTTGACCCATTGAGTACATAAAGAGATAAAAATGAAGGTACAAAATTTATTCTCATGAAATAACCATAGGATAAGAAAATTAATGAGTTTATTTATATATTTATCATAATATTTAATCATTGGAATCCTAAACATGACCAATCTTGATAAATGATGGGATTATAACATAAAACACTTACCACTTTAGTAAATTTTAATTGTAACCCCCATGAAATAATAAAATTAAATGAAACTTATAATATCTTGAGAATAAATAAATTTTTGATATTAAATTTCAAAGGGGTTGTATATAAACCTCATAAAATAAGATAGGTATATAACATAACATATGTCTCCAAAAAGAAAATTGAGACAAAAATCCCTTACCACATAGTTAGTCCTTTAAATTATAATCCTAAAAAAATAATATCATAAAATGAAAATTTAAATATCATTAAAATAAGGTAATTAATGATATAAAATTTCAAAGGATCAGTATATACACCATACAAAAGAGACAAGTGGTGAATTTCTTATGTTTCCCAAAAATAAAAGAGATACTAGAAATCTATTACTATAAGTCACGTCTTCCTTCATACATGTTCAAGAATAACATATAATAAATATAATTTTGTTATAAATATATTATATAACCACACAAATAGACACACACACACACACACAGATATATATATATATATATATATATATATCACACCATATATGATTTACTTATGACCTTTTATTACCCGTTTATTAACAATTCCATGTTAAAGTCATGTTTTAGGTAATAACTGCTTTTCTTTTCGTGTATGTTTTGATTTGGTATTTTAGGTACTATTACTTTGATCAGGGTTAAATTATATTTATAATTTAATCCATGATATACATATCATATATATTAATTATATATATATATATATATATATTTATAGTAATCCATAAAATTTAGAGATATAAAATGAAATATACCATTCATAGATATGGTAGGCCGTACGCACACATGAACATTGTTTCCATTTTCTCAATTGATGAAATAACATAAAGGTAAATAATATTTTATATTTAAATAATCATTATTATTTCATATATATCACATTTTCAATTTAAAACTCTCCTTATTACCTTCCACGTAAAGTGTATGTGAAGAATGAATTACATTGCTTCGCAAGGTGGCTGTTCGCTGTACATAGGAACATAATTATCATATTCCCATGGAATGGAAAGTAAGATAGAATATATGATACCAAGATTAAAAAATAATAATAATATCATAAATTTCATATATAAACAATAAATAAATAAAGATATCCACCCGTGAGAGATGGTGATGGAAAAAAATAACATTATTTTGTGAGGTGGTAGTCCTCTGTAAATATAGATAATGATTTTTTAACCCATTTGATGGAATAATATAAGTATTTAAGTTATATAATTAAAATAATAACATATTAGTATATGTAAGATACACTGGTTATTATATAATCATGGTTTAATAATAATTTAATGTAGTGGAGGAATAAATAATATAAAATTCTCGATTATGGACGTTACCTCTTCTTTGGAAAAATTATTTTGGTTTTCCCAAAAAGGATGATTAGGTTGAATTTACGGCTAAAATAAGGATTATTGAATGATAGGAGGGAATTAAGGAAGTTATTTTTCAAGGATTTTCCGAACCAATGGAATTTTTAATCATGGAGAGGAGAGGAGAGGGGTGGCCTTTTATAAGTGAGGTGAGTGGAAAACTTTTAATTTTTAAAAAGAAAAAGGTGAAACAAAATTTTTCATTTGAAAAGGGACAAAGAAATGGTAAATTAGCAAACCATATAGGTTATAAGGTTGAATATGAAAATAAAATGGATTTTCAATAAGTTTATAGGTTATTTTATCCCTAATACTTTTAGTTTAATCATCAGTATACCAATTTTCACCTTAACAGTAATAACTAATTTTTACTTTTTTAATATTAATTATTGTAAAAAATTAATTTGAACTTATTATATAATATAAATTATTATTATTCGAAATATGGAATAAATTTTTAATAATTCCATAAATATAAGTGGAAAATTTAAATTTAAAATTAATCCTACAAACGCAATAGAAAGCAGTTTTCCAAAGAGAAAATGTTCAAAAGTTTAAAACTTTTTTATATTAAAATTCAATGTGAAATTAATTAAAATGACATAAATTAAATTTATAGATATATTATTGAACTAATTTTTCTTTTAAAACCATATTAAAATAATCATGAAGTTTTTATGTAACGTCCCCATCCCGGGAGCCACTAAACGGTGCCTTGGGTTGGGTCACCACATGACCTCAAGCACACCTCTCCGTATACCAAATGTTGATGACTAGCAGCAAGGGTCTAAATGAGTCACATGGGGAGACTATATCCTCTCTAATAGAGTAATCCGAAGTAGACAATAATATAAATAGAGAAAATAATAAAAAATAACCAATTAACATGAATACGAAACATCTCTCAAAAATCTGTATAAACCATAGCCAATAATAAATATGCCATGAAATACTAAACAATTCCAAGTGGCTAAAACCCAAAATAAATACAAACAACAAAATCCCCAAAATGGTATTGAATCTATGTTTGAAACCTCATCCATGTATATCCCAAGCCCAAATAAACTCTTGAGCATGGGGACCTTTCCCTAATCCTAACCTAGAAGCATGAAGTCTTCATAGGTTCCCAATGGCGGCCCGAGATGGGTGTGAGTACAACTTAATTGGCCACCACAAATGATGTCTAAAAAATATAGAGTCTAAACAGATAGTGCATGCGAAGAAGAATTAAATTAAAAGTAAACAAAAGATATTGTCATTAGTTAACAAGGTTTAATTAATTCGTTCATAACATTATTACTAGTTTCATTACTTATACCATCTTCATTACTTAATTCAATTCCATCACATGTTTAATAGAGTAGGAATATTCATCAATATCGATGCATAAGGGGAGTAAGTCAAGTTACCTATCTCACTAGGGATAACAACATCATCAAATATACAACACACTCCCCTTGAGGCCTCTATTTAGGTGGTCTCATTGAATGAAACCATTAGGGGAATAAAACTTTGTCCCCTTCCCTAACCCATGCATTGTGGGGAAGAGTTTAGAGCCTCAGTCTAACTTGACCTGTGGATGTAAAACCTCACGCTAATACCCCACACCACCAAGCCATGCGCACATGCTTATTTATACATTCACCAAACAAATACCACATCACAACCAACCATATCCAATACCAATAACAATATCACAATCCATAACAACCAATATGGGAATTAATATTATGCCGCAATCCATTAACACATTTACCATTTATATCGCTTATCCATTTATCCCGATTCCCATTTCCTATGCCCAAATCACTAAGAATATTCACTAGTCCCCTAAATTAACCCATTTTACATATCCAACCATTCCCATATATTAATTCACTTAACACATTCATCATCTCCATGTATTAGTCCAATTATGCATTTCAAGTAGAAAACAAAATTCATTTGGCACATTCACATTAATCCCATTTAACCCATTTTCTTTTCCAAGCCAAACAATCATATACAAATTATCCAAATCTAGAAAAAACTATCCATATTACCTTTCTAATCATCACATTAACCAATTTAAATTCCCTTCATGGGCTATACATAACCACAACTCAATTTCACACTTAACGTTTCCATTAACCATGTTCAGGAAGGTCGGCGCACCCCATGCATGGACCTATATCGGTCAAGTCATCCTCAATGCATCCCATGGGGATCATGAGGAGTTATAATTTTCATTTAGACACCCATTTTACCAAATCCCACTAGCAACACCAAGAACACAATAATGGTAAAACAAGAACACAATCTCATATGCACATATCTATATAAAAACCATGGGATATAACTTGTAGAACACCTACCTAGAATTTGATTATGAATTTAATCTTAATCGTTGCATTAGATCCATATTTAAACACCATTTGAATAATTGATCTAGATTACAACAGAAAAATAGGGTTTTAGGTCTTTAGAATAAGATCATCCAAGCTACAAGACCTAATTTGGAAATGAGAAGAGAGGAGAAGATTAGACTTACCTGGAGCTTCTATCCATAACCAACGATGCTCTAAATGATCTAGAAATGAGGGAGATAGATCCTTGTGATGATTGGGTCACTTGAGTTTATCAATAGTGTTATAAGGAAGGAAATGGGGGATAAATTAGGGTGACTATCTTAAAATCCCAAAACGAAAAAACTGTAAATTTTTCCAACTTTTAAAGGGACACACAATTTACCCAAACAATTTTCCAAAACTGTGTGAAAAATATACACAAGACAATGTCCAAAGTAAGTTGGGTTTTAAGGTTAACTGGAGTTCCCCACAACATTTTACAAACCATACAACAACCATGCACTATTTCACTTTCCAAGGTTGCACAATTTTCTTGGGAAGGCCACACAGTTTACTTAACTGTTCCCCAATCGTACGTCTTGCACAAGTTATCTCGATTCCCTTTATTTCATGTCTCAAACCCTCGAAACACCCTCAAGGCCCCCATACTCCCAGGAAAATTTTTATTAACCCCAAAACAATGGATTCAAACCAAAAACTAAATATATACATACCTCCATGAAGTTCAGGATCTTACAACATCCCCACATTATAACGGATCATCATCAAGCCACGCTACCATGCATCACTGAGACTCCAAAGAAAAGATATCGGGCTGTTGTGCCCACATATCTGATTCACACTCCCAAGTTTCTTCCAAAAAATTCCCATGCTAGAACAAAATGTGAACTAAAGGCACAAAATTACCCCACAATACTTTCTTACTACAGTCCACGATACAAACCTAATACTCCTTAAAGGACGCATCAACCTCAATCTCTACATATTCAATGTTAACAACATGAGATAGAGTAGGGTGAAACTACTAAAGATATGAAACATGAAACACATCATGCATGATAGTATTCAACTGCAGAAGATATAATCGGAAATCCACAAGTCTGATCCTCTCCACAATCTCAGACGACCCCACGTACCTGGGCACCAACTTGCCCTGCTTTCTAATTTGATGGTGACCCAACCTTGGTGACACCCAAAGAAAAACCCTATCACCCACCATAAACTCATGAGGTTAATACACCAATATACATATTAATTCTTCCTAATATGAGGAATTTCCATGCATTTTTCAGTCAAATGAACCTTTTATGTTACTTCCTGTATGAGACTCTACCCCAAAATCTAGGAATCTCCAACTTCTAACCAACATAATGGAGATCTACATGACCTCCCATATGGAAAATCAAATGGTTCCATTTGAATCATAGCCTGGGAAATATTATTCTAGGTAAAATCAACTAGATTAAATTTTCTTTCCCATGAACCACTGAAGTATAGAACAAAATCTTTCAACATATCCTCTATAACTTGGATCCTACACTCCAACTTTCCATACGTTTGAAGGTGAAAATCCATGCTAAAAAATACCTGAGTACCAAGTGCCTTATGCAATACCTATGAGAAGAGTAATGTAAAATATAGATCATGATCCGAAACTATGGTTTGTGGTACTCCATGAAATCTCACTATTTTGTGAACATACAACTCGCCCAACTGGTCAACGGTGAAAGTCTCTTGGATTGGAAAGAAATGATCCACATTAGTCAACCGATCCACAACCACCCATATTGCACCATTCTTATGAGGATTCCTCAGAAGGACCACTAAAAAATCCATCATTACATCATACCACTTCCATTATGGAATGGGAAATGTCTATGATAACCAATTTGTGAACTGATGCTTAGCCTTCACCTACTGATAGGTAAGGCATCACGTGGTAAAAATCAACAACCTCATTCTTCATTCTCGACCAACAATACTACCTATGAAGATCATGGTACATTTTAGTCAAACTAGGATGCAAAACCAACCATAATGATTGAGACTCATGCATCAACTCTTCTCGCACATCCGCTGGAACCACAACATGACCATAGACACAAATAATTCCATCAGTACCAACAACCCAACCAGAAGGTGACTCCCCACCTTTAAGACTTTCCTTTATAGAAAAACACTCTAGATCCTAAAGATGACTCTCCTTGACCCGAATCCAAAGTGTGGGATCAACTTCTATGGGCGCAAGGGTTATCTACCCATGGCCACCCTGCACCTCCAAGTGTATCTCAACAAACAAGGCCATAATTCTCCACTCAGAGATGGATTCCTAAGCCATCTGATTCTGAGTCTTCCGACTCAAATGACCTGTAACACCATTCCCCTTTACAAGTATGTAAACCAACTCAATGTCAAAATAATTAATGTATTCATCCCATCTTCACTTCTAAAGATTCAAATCACACTAATTAAATATGTACTTAAAACTTTTATGATCAATAAACATCGTGAACCGCTCTCCCGACAAGTAATGACTCCAACACATTAAAGCATAAACCAAAACGACCAACTCAAGATCATGAGTAGGGTAATTTATTTCACGAGGCCTCAAATTTATTGACCCATATGTTATAACTCGATCATCCTATATCAAAACTGCCCCAAGTCCAACACCAGATGCATCACAGAACATGGTATACCCCATACTTGGCTCAGGCAAGATCAGGATCAGGGCAGTCATCAACCACTTCAACTCTTGATTTTTTTTTTCATGCCTCAGACCATTCAAACTTAACTCCCTTCTTGGTTAAGCCTAAAAGTGTCACTTCCAAATAGGAGAAATCTTTAACCTTTGGTAATAACCACCCAATCCCGGAAAACCCTTGAACATCAGAATCATTCTTAGGCTTCTCCCAAGACACAAAAAACCACACTTTCTCTAGATCCACCAACACACCTACCTCGGAAATGACATGACCCAAGAAATGAACTTTATCAATCCATAAATGAAATTTTGATATTTTAGTGTAAATAATATGCTCTCTTATTGTACTCAGGATGATGTTAAGATTTTTGACATGATTGTCATGAGTTCTAGACTACCCCATGATGTCATCAATTAAGATAAATACTAATTGATACTGATATGTGTAAAATATTTAGTTAATTAAATCCATGAACACAGCCGGTGCATTGGTCAACCTGAACAACATCACCATAGACTCATACAAACCGTACCTACTCTTGAAGGAA
Source organism: Viscum album (assembly GCA_963277665.1). Classification (NCBI taxonomy): domain Eukaryota; kingdom Viridiplantae; phylum Streptophyta; class Magnoliopsida; order Santalales; family Viscaceae; genus Viscum; species Viscum album. The sequence continues at coordinate 1,931,922,783 of OY728155.1, forward strand.
GTCCATGGTATATCAGAAAGCCTCACCCTATACTGGTGATACCCTAATCTCAAATAGATCTTAGAAAACACTGAAGAACCTCTCAAATAGCCAAACAAATTACCAATTCTAGGAAGAGGTTATCTATTCTTAACTATCATCTAATTCAGATTCCTGTAATCAACACATAACCTCAACAATCTGTCTTCCTTCTTAGATAACAGCATGGGGGACTGCCAAGGAGACATACTAGGATGGATAAAACCTTTATTCTAAAATCAATCTAACTGAGATTTAAGTTCCTAGAGTTATTCTGGTTCCATTATATATGGTGGAATGGAAACTAGCTCCACTCTCGGAAGTTACTCTATTTTAAACTCGACACCCCTCTCGTGTGGTAGCCCCGAGAAATCATGAGGAAACACATCCTGAAACCCAATCCACCACATGAAGAAAGAAATTTTTCTCAACTCCTCCATTATTCCGAATAAGACAAGCCACTTAGGCTATGATTTCTCCCAACTATTTTAAAATTGACCCCACATGGGTTTCCTGAACATCCCACTCACCATAATGGACATACGTGTCTCCCTCAAGAGATGTGAACATTACCCGATGAAGGTAAAAATTGATATGGGCCTGGTACAACACTATCCAATCTATTCCTGAAATCAGGTCAAAACCTAACATCTCGAGGAAGAACAAGTCCCACATAAAATGTTACCTACCGACCTCCATATCATAACCCTTAAATTGTCTGATATCATCATCTCACACCCCAATAGAGTATCAATTGACATAACCCCACACATGTTTTCCATGGTTAAGCCCAAAAAAACCAAAAGATGAGCAGAAATAAAAGAATTTATAGAGCCTATGTGAAATAAAGCACTAGAGAGTGTGTAAGATACAATAATCATACCTTGAATTGTATATGATCCATCCTCATGAGATCCAGGTGTAGACTAAACAGTGTGAAGCTAACATGCCCCTCTACCCTAGGCTCTGGACTAAATTTCTTGAACTACACTACTTTTCTAATATGGATGATCGAGCCCCATAGTAACACATCCACCTCCTTGACCAGTATAACTAGTTGAGCTCCAACTATATGCTTGATATGTGGTAACCGACAACCTTCCTGCACTTGGAACCTACCTCAAACCTTCATCCATGCCCAACTATCAAGGTTTCCTATAGAACCTCTACATGTTTCCCATTCTTCCACATGCTCGACACTCAACTGGTGGTTAGGGAAACTAATTGCGCATGTGACCCAACCTACTATGCTAATAATAGAACACCTAATCCCCACCCTAAGAGGTTAAAACTATCTTCTGATTACTTTTTGAACTTCCACCCAAATGGAAACCACCAAAGCAATGCTTCTTACCCTCAAAAGCCACACCACTCTCCCATTCAATTGGTTCCACAAGTCCACTAATTGAATCCCCCTCCAAGTTCCCTTATGAGCTTAGGGTATGATCTAATAACTTTGCAAATATATTCAAAAAGAATATATTCACCTGATACTTGATCTCATGTCTCATCCCGTCTTGGAAACGTTTCACCATAGCTACCTCGTATCCTATTAATGCTGGAATGAAGCATTGAAAATTAGTGAAACAGCTAGAATAATCCATCATTGAAATTTTCCCTTGGGTAAAACTCATAAAATTCACTGCCTTCTCCTAACTCAAGGTCTCAAGATATAAATTCTCCAAATTTTTTTCCTGGAAATCTTTCTATAACATTCCTTCAGCCTACCCAGTTTGTACCATGATATCCCACCAATAATTTTCTTGACCCCTCAACATATAGGCTGATAAATTGAGTCTCTTCACTAAAGGAGTCTCTAGATGATCATGAATTGTCTAAATAGACTCTATCCATAATATATATTTCTTTTTCCCACCCTCTTTGGTAAAGGTCAGAGGGTGCTGAAGCTAAAAATCCTTGGTCAACTGAAACATGCTTGGCACAACCCACCCTGGGTCATATTTCATCATTTTCATAATGTGAGTAAGGTTCTCACAGAACTACTCTTCTCTATTATCATATACTACCACATTCTCTTACTCCACTACTAGAGGATAATTTTCAACAACATCCTCTTGTATCCCAACCAAAACATGTCTTCATGGTGGTATTTCTATAAAATGCCAAACACGAGCTTTAGAATACATAACATAAATATCTCACAGTTTTTATAAAATAAGTCTCTCATCCAGACATAAAAAACTCATTCACATACACTATCCAAAATATCATCAAACACATTCCAAACACTACCCTAAACCATCCCTATAATGAGTCATAACTAACATGGGGTAAACTAACTTAAAAGGTTACAAGTTCTACATTAGATACTATCTCAGAACTATTTCCACACCTACAATGTATTCCTTTACTCTTAAGCACATTTCCCATCTCATAACTTGTTATGAAATTTTTTTTCAACTCACTTGAACCCTTAGTTAATCACAAATTTATAACTATTATTTAACATTTTTCCCATTTTCATCATTTTATTAGACACCATTTTCTTCAAATTTACAAGGAAGAAAAATAAATCCTAGATTTCATACCCCACACATCCATCCCATGTGTTCCTATCATGATGCATGTAACTTATATACCTAGGTGTATAAAATGATAAATGAATAGAAAATATCATTCCATTACAACTAGAAGAAAAATATCATAAAATAGTCACATCGTACAACATGTGAATCACCCAATGGTTTAATATCATCAAATGTAATAACACACATTAAGAATAATAATTCCTACCTTAGTCACTTGGGTTTTCCCTCATACATGGGTAGATACTACCAAGCATGAGCTCATTACTAAGGCCCGACACATCCTAATATCCATTATAACATCCCAAAATGGAAGTCCATAGAAAACAATCTGGATCTAATACCACTTTGTAACATCCCCATCTTAGGATCCACTAAATAGTTCCCTATGTCGGGTCACAACATGACCTCAAGCGCGCCTCCCTATATGCTAGAGGATGCCGACTAATAGCGAGGGACTAAATGAGTCACATGGGGAGACCATACCCTATATACCAGAGTAAGAAAATAATATAAATAATAGAAACAATATACAATAACTAAAGAACATTTATAAGAAACATTTACCAAAACTAGGTATAAACCATAGCTAACAATAAATATTCTAAGACATGCTAAATAGTGCCAAGTGACCAAAATCCAAAATAAAGAAAAATAGTGGAATCCAAAAAACAATCCTAACTCCAAGTCCAAAACCTCATCCAGGTATATCCCAAGCCTGACTCAACTTCCGATCATGGGGCCCTTTCCCTTATCCTAACCCAAAAGCATGGAGTCTACTCAGGTACCCAACAACGAATCAAGAAGGGTGTGATTACAACTCAAGGTGGAGTAGGCACATTCATCAATCTTAATGCATAAGTAGAGTAAGTCAAGTTCTCGATATCACTAGGGATAAAAAAGAATCACATATACAAAATAATCACCTTGAAGCCTCTGTTCAGGTGGTCTCTATCACGACCCGTCCCAGTGGGGCCCATGCCATGACTCCCCAAGCCCACCTCCAATAGGCCAGGGGCTGGTGACTAGCATCGAGTAGGCATTTTACTAACATGGGAGGCATTGCCTAAGCACCTGTACACACGCACACATCTCCAAGCCCACAAATGCTGAAATGTAAAAAAACTAAGAAAAAAATGCATGCATACGACTAAACCAAACGAATAGAGTGAAACAGAAAGTAAAGTGATGAAAGTAAAATGGGCTAAAAATTCAAGCCCACCAAAAAAAATTCTGAAAACTACAAAGTCCAAACTGTAAACAAAAAAGGTACCAGGACTGCTGCTCGTAGCCCTAGGAACACCTCAGCCTGTAGGGAAATCATAAAGCCCGGTCCTGTCCAGGTCCACCCTGAACTCTATCAAAATGTTGTTCGTCTGCACAAGACACGACACGTGCGAGCAAAGCCCGTGCAGGTGTGAGTATAACAATACTCAGTAGAGGACCCCGAAAACCACAAAGTAGTACACAAAGTAAAGGTACAGTCAGATATACACAATATATGTCCACATATAGAAAGTGAAACACAATCCAGATATACTCAAATCTCATACTCAAAGTATGGGGTCAAATCACATAGCCGCATACCCTATTAGGGATTCGGTTCGAATATTCCACGAAGCACTCGTTCTGGGAGAACACACTCCATGAGTCTGGTAGCTCTGATGACGTCCGTCTGAGAAGTACTGTTCATCGGGAACCTCCACGAGAGGTAGATGAACTCATTACGGGAGACACACTCTTGAGTGGGAAGGATCATGATAGATAGAAGCACTCATTATGGGAGACACACTCCTGAGTGGGAAAGATCGCGATACACAGATGAGGATCACTGCCAGGGCCATGACGGATACTACGACTCATACGGATTCACCAGCTAGGTGATACACCAGCTAGGTAGAGGATCAATGCCCGGTAGAGTTGGTCACGTTGATTCCTGACTCTACCTAGGGTCAGGAATGAACAGAGGATCTCACTTCGGGCCACTTAGAGGGATGCCGACTCTATCACAGAAAGTCCTGCTGAAGGGATCATACTTCTGTAGAAGGAAACGATGCCTGAACTTTAGGGGAATGAGAAGAAGGGGAACTAACGCAGACAAAAGATGTCCAAGATACAGTGAACAAGAGGACCATATCATTTTCCAAAAAGTACACGACATGTAGAAATTTACACGCCGTGTTGTCTGACCCTGAGTACTTCCCGTGTACAATGGCCCGTGTCGTAAGGCTGGTCGTATAGAAAATTGAGTACACGACATGTAGTATGATGTACATGCCATGTCTGAGTGACTGGGGTTGGCCCCATGTATGCTGGCCATGTGCCTGTACACGATCATCAACCTGTGTACTCCAACCCGTGTAATCGACACATGGGGTGACCCGCGTTACTAGCCTCGCCTGGCCGTGTGATGGAGTACATGGTCATGTACTCCATGCCGTGTCCGTGTACCCCCTGGGTACACGCTGAGTCCCACGTAGCCGCCTCTGTCGTGCTATACATGCCGTGTTCTGAAGCCGTGTAGTTCATCCTGTGTCTGTGTATTTCCTAAGATACACTTAGAGCTTTGGGGAAAGTCTAACACACCATGTGACCAGGGTCACATGCTGTGTGATTCCTATCTGACCCCCGAAAAACTAGCCACCGCGCAAGCACCACACAAAGTGGTCTTTGGAAGTACATGCCGTGTATTCTGTAAATTTACAGAAATGACGCTCTTCACTGGCGCGCCTCCCATGATTCCCCGATCATCGATCCCACCGTCCGATCACCACAAAAATCTCAGTTTTTGGTCGCCCCGATACTATGAAGCTGCTTCCGGTGTTTTCAGACCTCTGATCGGTCCCGAAAACAACTTTTGATCTTCCCGCGTGAAGAACGACCCTTCTCGATCCACCCCGATTCATCGTCCTCCATCGTCATCTCACCTCCACAAGGTCACTATGGTGTTTATTCGTCACTTTGGGATCGTTGCATCATAGAATGGATGCGAAAAAATTCGTTGTTCATTTCCCTATGAAGAACGCGAAGAACGCATGAAAGAAAGGGGGAGAAAATCTAGTAAAACAAAATTGAGGAACGAACCTCCGCCGTTGTTCGTCACGACGTTGATCCGCTCCCGTTAATAGGCTTAAACGAAGCAAAAAATCAATAACAATAAATCAACATGGAATCAATTCCCCAAATGATCCCAAATAAATCCCTCCTGCAAGAATGTACAAATCCATAGATCAACTTGTTCGTGGTTGATCCGCGTTCATCGTTTAAGCACCTGTACACACGCACACATACCCAAGCCCACAAATGATGAAATATAAAAACACTAAGAAACAAAATGCATGCATACGACTAAACCAAACCAACAGAGTGCAATGGAAAGTAAAGTGCTGTAAGTAAACTAGCCAAAAAATACAAGCCCACCAAAACAAAAGTCTGAAAACTGCAAAGTCCAACCTGTAAACACAAAAGGTACTAGGACTGCTGCTCGTAGCCGTAGGAACGCCTCGGCCTATAGGGAACTCAGAAAGCCCAGTCCTATCTTGGTCCACCCTGGACTCTGTCAAAAGGCTGCTAATCTGTACAAGACATGACACGTGTGGGAAAAGACCATGGAGGGGTGAGTATAACAATACTAAGTAGAGGACCCCAAAAACCACAAATCAATACACAAAGTAAAGGTATAGTCAGCTATACACAGTATATGTCCACATATAGAAAGTGAAACACAATCCAGATATATAGAAATCTCAAGACCATAGTCTGGGTTCATGTCACACAGCCGCATACCCCATTAGGGATTCAGTTCGAAGATTCCACGAAGCACTCGTTCCGGGAGAACACACTCCACGAGTCTGGTAGCTCTGATGATGTCCATCCGAGAAGTACTGTTCGTCAGGAACCGCCATGAGAGGTAGATGCACTCATTAAGGGAGGAAAACTTTTTAGTGGGAAGGATCATGATAGATAGAAGTACTCATTACGGGAGACACACTCTTGAGTGGGAAAGATCACGATACACAGATGAGGATCAATGCCATGGCCATGTCGGATACCATGACTCATCCTGATTCACCAGCTAGGTGATACACCAGCTAAGTAGAGGATCAACGCCCGATAGAGTTGGTCACGTCAATTATTGAATCTTCCTAGGGCCAGTAATGGATAGAGGATCCCACTCCAGGCCTCTCAGAGGGATGCTAACTCTATCATAGAAAGTCATGCTAAAGGGATCATACTCCTGTAGAAGGAAACAATGCCTGAACTTCAGGGGAACGAGAAGAAGGGGCACTAACCCAAATGAAAGATGTCTAAGATACGGTGAAAAATAGGACCATTCCATTTTCCAAAAAGTACATGGTGTGTAGAAAAGTTACACTCCGTGTTGTCTGACCTCAAGCACATGATGTCTTCCACGTGTCGTAGATGAGGTGGTACGTGAATTATCCATCGCACGTCATTGACTGGGGAGAGCTGGACATCGAGGATGGAGAGAAATTTGCTGAGTACCCTGTGGAGATTGAGGATCGGTAGGAGAGGATACCTCGTGGGTGATCGATTCCCTTAGTGTGCATCCGGTGGCAGTACAGGAATCTTCAGTAGAGCACGTGGGAGTGGGAGGCCCAGATTCATGCCCAATACCCACATCTTTTTGAGTAGCCTTTGTTTTGGATTTTCAGGGACGTAAATCCCCAAGGTGGGGAGAATGTAATGCATCAGATTTTTCTATGTATTATTTTTAAATATTATATGAGATTATTACGAGACTAGGCGCAGATATGGAAACTAATTCCGAGGCCCGGTGAGCTCAGAAAAGTGTTTTGGAACTCTTTAAGTTAAGTGAGTCGACACTCGCGCGTGGTTGTGACAGTTTCCAAACGGATGCATGGATTAAAAATATGAGGGCACCGTTGCATCCCGGAAGATGAATTTACCCAAAAAAGAGCCTAACCTCGACTACAGTGGGTCGAGGGAAGAAGTTAATTTTCGTAATTTTTTAGTAAAATAAAAATAAAATAAAATTTCCAATGTTTATTTTATTTTTATGGAAACATCCACTACAGTGCAGCTATAGGGAAACTATTTCAATTTTAAATGCCATGTCATAATGGATTAGAAACAGAAAATTGACTCATTAATGCCACATCATAATAGAATATTGAATAATGTTTATCTTTTTAATGGGTTAAGCGATTGGTGGTCGTTAAAGAATTTTTTAGAGAAATCTCTGGAGGATCTGTGGGAGCGCTGGAGCAAACCCTCAACGATGAATGACGACGGATCAAAGTTGAGAATCACTGTGCCAACGAAGTTGGATGATCTCAATGACGATGGCTACATGAAACCTTATTTAGCGATCGATCCCAGTTGAGTTAGGGGTTTTTTATTTGAATTCTTTCCCCATTTTTGAGTTTAAACGACAAATGCGGATCAACCACGAACATGTTTATCCGCAGATTCATACATTCATGCAGGAGGGATTTCTATGGGATCATTTGGGGAATTGATTCCATGTTGATTTATTTTTATTGACTTTCTACTCCGTTTAAGCCTATTAACAGTAGCAGATCAACTCTGTGATGAACAACGGTGGAGGTTCGTTCCTCAAATTTGTTTTATTGGATTTTCTCCCCCATTCTTTCACGCGTTCTTCAAGTTCTTCATGGGGAGATGAACAACATATCGTTGCACATCCATTCTGTGACACAATGATCCCAAAGTGAATAATCGACACCATAATGACCTTGAGGAGGTGTGACGACGATGGCAGACAACAAATCGGGCCGGATCGAGAAGGGTTGTTCTTCGAGCGTTCTTCGCACGGGAAGATCAAAACTTGTTTTCAAGACCAATCGGAGTTCCAAAAACACTGGAAGAAGCTTCGTAGTGTTGGGGTTTCCAAAACATGAGAGTTTCGTGGTGATCGGATGGCAGGATCGATGATCGAGGCAGCACGGGAGGCGCACTGGTGAAGAGCATCTTTTCTGGAAATTTCCAGAATACACGGCCTGTACTTCCGAAGAACACATCGTGTGGTTCTTGCGAAGAGGCTTGGGTTTAGGGGGTCAGAGAGGAATCACACGGCGTGTGAACCTGGTCACACAGTGTGTTATACTTTCCCCAAAGCTCGGTGTGTATCTTGGAAAATACACGGACACGGGATGAACTACACGGCTTCAGAACACGTCATGTACAACATGACAGAGGCGGCTACGCGGGACATGACATGTACCTAGGGGGTACACAAACATGGGATGGAGTACACAACTATGTACTCCATCACACATCTAGGAGAGGCCAGTAATGCGGGTCACCCCGTGTGCCGATTACACGGGTTGGAGTACACAGGTTGATGACCGTGTACGGGCACATGGCCGGCATTCACGGGGCCAACCCCAGTCACTAGGACACGGCGTGTACATCGTACTACACACAGTGTACTCAATTTTCTATATGACCATCCTTACGACATGGGCCTTTGTACACTAGAATTACTCGGGGTCAGACAACACGACATGTAACTTTTCTACACGCCGTGTACTTTTTGGAAAACGACATGGTCCTCTTGTTCACCGTATCTTGGACATCTTTCATTTGGGTTAGTTCCCCTTATTCTAATTCCTCTGAAGTTTAGGTATCGTTTCCTTCTATAGGAGTATGATCCCTTCAGTAGGACTTTCTGTGATAGAGTCGGCATCCCTCCGAGAGGCCCAGAGTGAGATCCTCTATCCATTCCTGACCCTAGGTAGAGTCAGGAATCGACGTGACCAACTCTACCGGGCATTGATCCTCTGCCTAGATGGTGTATTACCTAGCTGGTGAATCTGGATGAGTCGTGGTATCTTCCATGGCCCTGGAAGTGATCCTCATTTGTGTATCGTGATCTTTCCCACTCATGAGTGTTTCTCCCATAATGAGTGGTTCTATCTATCACAATCCTTCCCACTCAAGAGTGTGTCTCCCATAATGAGTGCATCTACCTCTCGTGGTGGTTCCCGAAGAACAGTACTTCTCGGACATATGTCATCAGAGCTTCCAGACTCGTGGAGTGTGTTCTCCTAGAACGGGTGATTTGTGGAATATTCAAACTGAATCCCTAATGGGGTATGCGGCTGTGTGACTTGACCCTAGACTATAAGTTTGAGATTTGAGTATATCTGTATTGTGTTTCACTTTCTATATGCGGACATATACTATGTATAGATGACTATACCTTTACTTTGTGTACTTCTTTGTGGTTTTTAGGGTCCTCTACTGAGTATTGTTATACTCACCCCTCTATAGGCTTTGCCCACACGTGTCGTGTATTGTGCCGACAAACAGCCTTTTGATAGAGTCCATGGTGGATGAGGACAAGATTGGGATTTCTGAGTTCCCTATAGGCTGAGGCGTTCCTACAGCTATGAGTAGCATTCCTATTACCTTTTGTGTTTACAGGTTGGAATTTGCTGTTTTCAGACTTTTATTTTGGTGGTCTTGTATTTTTGGCCTTATTAACTTCCAGCACTTTACTTTCCGTTGCACTCTGTTGGTTTGGTTTAGTCTTATGCATTCATTTTGTTTCTTAGTGTTTTTACATTTCAGCATTTGTGGTCTTGGAGATGTGTGCGTGTGTACAGGTGCTTAGGCAATGCCTCCCATGTTAGTAAAATGCCTACTCGGTGCTAGTCACCAGCCCCTGGCCTATTGGAGGCGGGAATGGAGAGTCACAGTGCGGGCCCCATTGGGATGGATCTTGACAGTCTCATCGAATGAAAAAATTATTAGAATATAACTACATCCCCTTTCCTAACTCGTGTATTGTGGGGTGGATTTTAGATCCTCAGTCTAACTCGACCTGTGGGCGTTGAACCTTATGTCAATACTATCAAGCCATGTGAACATGATTATTTATCTATTCACCACACACATACGACATCAAAAATAACCATAAAAAATACCAATAACAATATCACAATCCATAACAGCCAATATGGTAATTAATATTATTCCACAATCCATTAACACATTTACCATTTATATCGCTTATCCATTTAGCTCGATTTCCATTTACTATGCCCAACTCACTAAGAATATTTACTGGTCCCCTACATTAACCCATTTGATATATCCAACCATTCCAATATGTTAATTCACATAACACATTCTTCATTTCCATGTATTAGTCCAATTATTCATTTCAAGTACAAAACAAAATTCATTTGGCACATTCACATTAATCCCATTTAACCCATTTTTCATGCCAAGCCAAAAAATACCTTAGACATTATACACATCTAGATACAAATATCAATATTTTATTCCTAATCACCACATCAACCAATTTACATTCCCATCATGGGATCTACTTAATCACAAGTCGATTTCAAAATTAACATTTATGTTAACCATGTTTAGGAAGGTCAGCGCACCCCATGGGTGAGCCTAAATTGGTCAAGTCATCCTTCATGCATCCTAAGGGGATATTGAGGTGTTAAATTTTTCATTTAGGCACCCATTTTAGCAAATACCACTAGTGTAACCAAGAACACAACAATGGGAAACCAAGAACATAATCTCATATGCACATAACTATATAAAAACCATGGGATATAACTTGTAGATCACCTACCTCAAATACGATGATGAACACACTCTTAATCATCACCTTAGATCCAAATTAAAACACCATTTGAAGACTTAACCTAGATTACACTAGAAAAAGAGGGTTTTAGGCCTTTAAAAGAATATCTCCAAAGCTACAATCCCTAATCATGAATAAAGAAGAGTGGAGAAGATTAGACATACCCGAAGCTTAAATCCACAACCAACGATGCTCCAAATGACCTAGAAATGAGGGAGATCAATACTTGGGAAGATTGGGTAACTTGAATTTATCACTAGGGTTAAAAGGGATAAAATTGGGGAGAAATTCATGTGAGGGTCTTAAAATCCAGAAATGAAAAAACTATAATTTTTTCCAACTTTTAAATGGGTGCATGGTTTACACTCACAATTTTCCAAACCGTGCGCAAGACACTATCTAAGAGAATTTGGGTCGCATAGTTACCTTATGATACCCACACGATTTACAAATTGTGTGCCAACTATGTGATATGCCACTATCCAAGGTTGCACAATTTTCTTAGGACAACCACACGATTTACTTAACCATGCACCAACCGTTCACCTTGCACAAGTTTTCCCGATTTCCCTTCCTTTCATGTCCGGAACCCTCGGAACACCATTGAGGCCACCCATAATCCCAAGAAACATTTCATTAACCCCCAAAACAAGGGCTCAAAACTTAAAATTAAACAAATATATACCTCCATGAAGTCTGAGATCTTACATTTTAAATTCTTTAATGGAAATGACAATTCTTAATAAAACTAGTATTTTTCACTCTTAATAAAAAAAATTATCTTCTCAAGAAAATTATCAAAAATTAATCCCAATATAATTTTGAAATGATGATTTAAAAAATAAATTATATTTTTCTAAATAAAAATTTTAAATTAAGAAAAATTTAATTTTAAAATAAGTTTTCCAAAGGCGATAAAACTAATTTTTAGAAAAATACAAATTTTAAGTGTAAAATTGGATTTATTATAATCTATTGTATAAAAAACATATAAGATGAATGTTAATAATTTTATTGAATATATAATATATAAATTTAATTAAAACAATTCACCAAAAATTATTTTTTTAATTTATTAATGTAAAACATGTTTATGAGAATAAAAATAATTTTTTCGGAAAAAGATTTCCTTTATTTTCAAATAGTTTTTATTTTAATTTATAATTAATTGGTCCCCAAAGAATTAAATTTATATACATGTGTAAACCTAATATTTTTATAATTTAGTTAATCTTATTCATACCCTCCATTTCAATAACTAGGTGATAACTATCATATTAAATACTAATATTTTAATATTATCTCATGATTCATTTAATCTCAGTGTTGCATGTAACACAGGATAAACTCAGTGTTGCTTGTAATGCAAGCTAAACTCAGTATTGTGTGTAACAAAAAATATAAAAAATATTAAATTAATTTGAAAAAAATATTTTTCAAACTCTCAATGTGAAACATTCTCTACCCCTTAAATAAATTTCATCCTCATAATTTGAACTTGTTCTCAATAAACAAGGGTTTAAAATTTGAAAATCCCTTTGTGAGAAACCCACATCATAAAAAGGGTTAATAAAAATTCCACTTAAAAAGAGAGAAAAATACAAGAAAAGGTCATCTAGAATAATTCATACTAGGTTTTGAAATAGGATAACATCGGTTAGATGTGAATATTTTGACATAAAAGAAAAAAAAAACAATTTCTAAATAATGATGGAGAGTGACATAAATAATTGATCAAAAGAATGTAAATTATCATGTGAAAATCAAAAATCAAAAAATTATAAACCAAATATTTGTAAAAAATTTCATTTATATCTTCAGAAATGATGGTAATAGGATGAAAATTTATTTCAAGATCCTTTTATAAAGTTAAATAATTTTAAAAAGAATATGAACTTACTTGATTTCATTCCATTTCATATGCACAGTCTCATACTTTGGTTGTGCCTTGATCAATTTGCACTCCATATCTTACTCCAAGAAACAAAGATGAATTTTTAATGCCCGAAGAACTAAAAGATCAAAAGATCTATAATACAATGATAAGTAATTCATTATATCTCTAGTTATTATCATTTCAAAATCGTTATCATAGGTTATCAAATATTCATAAATGTTCATATGGTGAAGTAATACATTAATTTATAAAACCACATCTAAAGTTATGTTGGTACTATGGAACACAAGGAAAGTTGATGGGCTAGGAATTTAAAACTTTTTATAACTAGAATGATGAAACTTCATCTTCTATGGTGATCAAAGCCATGGTATATTTTGAGGATCTCGTAGGAACTATCAAAGCACAAAAATTAAAATGAACGAGTACTCAAATCAAAGCACGATCAACTATCACATGCCACTGGTGATTACTGGTTGAAGTATCCAAGTTTAAACCCCTCTAGATCATCCACACACACTTCAATAATCCTTTCATATAAATTTAATCTAATTTTGAGTGCTAGTGCAGAGATCTAATGATTTCTTCTATGTTTCATCTATCACCTCGTTCCCACGCCTTTGATTAGCGAAGGCATTCTTAGATTATTTGCAGGGTTAGAGAGTTTATCTCTATAGGATTTAAGAGGAGAGTTAATCTATCAATTATGACCAGTGAATAGTACATGGAATGATATTTTCCTCTTCTTATATAGTGGATGTCTAAAATAACCAGTCAAGGTTCCCTAAACCCTATATATTTAACATCTACTAAATAAATAATAAATAAATAATTATTATGAACTAAATACATCATAAATATTATTTATATTTTATCAGATACTTTTAATATATATATTAAATATATTACTTGATAAAACCGATTCATTAAATCAATTCATAATTCCCTTTAATATTAAATGAACCTTGAATATAAAAATAACATTCATTCATATAATGTTATTCCATGTATTTACTTAACAAATTATAAATAATTTTAATAAATAAATTCAAAAAAATTATTATATACTAAAATAATAATGTATTTATTTATTTATTGGTGATCACTTATACCTGGAAAACTCTGAGACCCTGTGGTGGGCCCCACTATATCCTATATACATATTCATTAGAATAGAAAAAAATCTTGAATGCGCTATTGTGTTTGAACCTTTAGAACCTTTACTTGATAAAAGTGAATAATATTCACAGACCAATAGAAGATTCTACCAACCCATCAAGGCCCCTAAATAGACAAGGAATAGTCATAACAATGAAAACCATCCCACGAACATGCACTGTGTAATATAATCTCTTTATCACGTGATATCTCATAAAGTAGGATGAAAACTTGTGACATTGTCCTTTATTTATTTATTATTTGTTGATCTAACTAGATGAGAATACCTTCAACTACCATGGCCATGTATATATAATAGTATGACCATCCTGATGAACTGGCCCTGAGATATCACTTCCTCAACATGGAAGTGAAAAATTCTATCTTGATCATTCAACCAATTTCATAACACCAATGATTCACCAAAAAAAATATACCTCAACATGAATTCAATGTCATGGTTTTTGCATTGAAGCAAAGTACATGATCAAATGGAACAGATTGACAATGATATCAAGTTAGGAGACTAGTACACATGTTCGTAGATAGGAACTACCAATGTAATCTAAAACATATGGTGTTCTTATTAGTGGGTCTATTCTCATGATATCATCTAATCAAGATCACCAAGAGTGAAATTCATGAGAAAAATTCTAAATTATTATGATAACCTAGTACCTGAGGGTCACACATCATCTGTTTCCTATCATTATTATGTATTTAGACCATAGGATATAATATTAATATTATTTTCATGGTATCTATAGGTTCTGATTATAGCTTAAGAAATAACATAACCTTTTGATATGAAATTTAATATAAGGATATTACCATAAATATAGTGGATGTAGAAGTATAAACACTATTTTGGTTAGATAAATACATGTATATATCAAACTACATACATGTAATGGTAATTAAAGTACATACACAAGTTGGGTATAGGTAATCCACTTTCAACACTCCCACTTTCATTAGATCCATCTTCTAACAATTATCTATCCACTAGATCTCACATAAGAGTCATGCTTCTTCTGAGATATGGATTTAGTCAGGGGGTATGCCATGTTATTCTCTTTGGATACTCTACTAACTATTACTTCACCTCTCTTAGTAAAATAATTCAAGTGATGAAACTTATAAAGTACATTATTTGTTCTCTGGTGTGACCTAGGCTCCTTGGCAAGTACTACTACTTCAATATAATCACAATAAACTAGAATAGGGTATGAACTGATAGGAACAACACTAATGTATAAGAAAAATATGTGTATCATGACCACCTCCTTAGTTTCACTGGAAGCCTATATATACTCATATTCTACTATAGAGTTGGTAACCATAGGTTACTTTGAGCTTGTCCATATCACTTCACTACCATTCAGTAAAAAGTAATAGCCTAATTGTGATTTCAGATCATTATTATTTATATGGAAACTAGCATCGGTGTATCCTCTTTCTACTAGTTCCTCATTTCCTCCATACACTAGAAATATATCCTTTGTATGCCTCAATTACTTTAGTATAGTTTTGACAGCTACCCAATGCAGCTCTCCTAGATTAGCTTGATATCTTCCCACCATGCTTAAATCAAAGTAATCATAAAACCTAGTGTATAGAATGAAATACATGATATATTACACTCCTAAAGCATAAGGGATTATAATCATTCTGTAAATCTCCTCTTGTGTTTGTGAACACATTTTTCTGGATAGATTGATACCATGAGACATTGACAACAACCCTCTCTTGGATTATTCCATACTGTACCTTTTTAGTAGCTTGTCAATATACATACTTTGGATTAGCCCAAGAATCCTCTGAGATCTATGTAGATATATCTTAATTCCTATAATATAGGATTCTTTACCTAAGTATTTTAGGGATAAGAATTAATTTAACCATATCTTAACTAACTGTAAGTCTTTCACTTTGTTTCCCAAAATTAATATTTCATCAACATATAATACTAGTAAAATGATAGCATTCCCATTAACCTTCTTATAGACACATGGATCAATTTTTTTCTTGAAAAAACCAAATTTTGTTATAGATCTATTAAAATGAAAATTCCATGACTGTGATTCCTTCTTTAACCCAAAAATGGATCTCTACATATTGAACACTTTAGTGGAATTATTTGACTTAAAAAACCCTTTGGGTTTAGTCATATAGACATCTTCAACCAACTTCCAATTTATAAAACTATTTTTTAAATCCATTTTCCAAATATCATTATCATGAAAGGATCCTATTGAAAGTAATTTTATGATGGATTTATTCATCACTATCAGTGACAAGGTTTCATCATAGTATATTCATTGATGTTTGTTGAAACCCTTTTCTTCTAGTATTTCCTTATAGATATTTAATTTACCATCCATGTCCAGATTTTTATTGAATACCCTTTTTCACTCAATAGGTTTTACATCATCTAGAGGGTTAACAAAAATAAAAACATGATTCTGATACATTGAATCCATATCAAAATGAATAGAATATTTCCATTTAGTAATATCCTTTTCTTATAACACTTCCTTGTAGGTTAGAGGTTCGTCATCCTCAAGGAGTAATGTTTCACCAGACTCGGTTATAAGAAAACCATAATTCTATGGTTCTCTAACCTCCTAAGTTGACCTAAACAGTACTTGTGTCTTAGGATCATCTGCATTTCCTGATATCTATTATGGATATTATTCCCATACAAACTATTGTCCATATAGAGTATTATCTTCATATAAGTCAATATTTATCCCACTATTTACATTAGAAACGTGTTCCCTTTCTAGAAATACGGATTTTCATTCTACAATCACATTTATATCAAAAAGGTTATATACATAATATCCTTTTTTTCTTTAAATAACCTATAAAGATGAAATTCATTCTTCAAGAATCCAATTTTTCACTGGGTATAGTATTTAACAAATCCTCTAATCTTCATACACATAAGTGTGACATATTGGGTTTATTTACACATCACAACTCATATGGAACCTTATCTATTTCTTTAGTTGGTACTCAGTTAGGAGTATATACCACTCTCTGTAAATAATATCCCCATAAGGATAATGGAAGAGGTTCCTGACATGTCATTAATATTAACATGTTGAGAAATGTCTGATTCCTCCTTTAAATTAGACCATTCCACTATGATTTATAAGGAGGAGTGAGTTAAGATACTATCCAACAATTATTTAAGTGATCAATGAAAGCATGGTTAATTTAATCTCCACCTCGATCTAAGAAAAGTGACTTAATATTCTTACCATGATGTTTTTCTACTTATAGTTGATATTATTTAATCATCTAAAAGAAATATAACTTATACCACATTAAGTAGATATAACCATACCTACTATAGTCATTTGTAAAAGTAATGAAGTACAAAATACACCCTTTTAATATACTATAAATAGACCACACATTAGTATGAATTAATTCTAGTAATTCAGTGGATCATTCTCCCTTCACAGAAAAAGGTTCTTTGGTCATTTTTCCTTGTAAACAAGAATAACACACATCAAAGGGATTTAAATAAAATGAGTCTAAATACCCCTCATGATGTAATTTATATAAACCTATATCAATTACATGACTAAGCCTGAAGTTCCATAGGTGGGTGTTATATGAGTTATTCTTGCTAGTTTTTTCATTGATTTTCATTATAGGTGTCTGAGTTCAAGTATATATAATCCAATGCTAAGATGTTCCATACAATAAAACATGATATACTTATAAAAGAGATAAAATTTATTTCCAAACTTGAAATAAAATCCCATGGTGTCCAGAATTGACATTTAGATTATGTTTTTGGTTACTGAAGGTACAAAATAAAATTAATTAATAGAAGAACCAAACCACTGAGAAAAGTTAGATGATAATATCACATTTCTAAGGTTTCTAGACTCACACCATTTGCATTCAGATATCCACTTAAAATTTTGTAATATTTTTTAATCTACTTGGTTCCTATATATGAACAAAAATGTGTGAGACACATGTAGTATCTAATACCCAACTTGTAGATAATGATATATTTCATTTAATGAAAAAAATACCTCAAGTAGAAGCTTCTCTATGCTTCTTCTTCCCAACTATGAAATTCTTCTTCAAGTGGAATTTCTTTACACATATAAAGTAGAAAACATCCTCCTCATTTCCCTCCCTCTATATATTTTTCTTTTTGGAAGTATATTAGATCAATGTATTCAGATTAGAGTTAGCCTTATACCCCTTATCCTTTCACTTAATCCTCTTATTCACCATAAGGGATAAAGAATTGGTATTATTAATATTCTTATTATCTTTGTGAACTAAATCTAAAAGATCTAGGAGAAAATTTTTCAGGTTATTCATGTTTTAGTTAACAATTAAAATCAACAATCTTGATGATAAAGAGACAACAATGAAATTTATGGCTAGTTCTTAGTTCCGTTTTAACCCATGGGCTTCAATTCTCTCAGTGTACTCAATAATCTTGATAACATGAGGTCCTTCCAGATTCTCATTTTCTAGATTCCACATATATAGAGAACTTGATATCTCATAACATTCTTTCCAAGATCTCTACTGATATAACTATTGGAGTTGAGTAAGAATCTTGTAGGAATCTTCTTACTCATTTATTTTTTACAATTCTTTGGGAATAGATGAAAACAGGATGCACTATATGTCTAGTGCATCATCAAAATTATTTTTCCATTTGTTTTTATCCTCCTTATTTTTATCTAAGGTGGCTTAGTAAGAAGTGAGGAATCTATCACATAAATCTTCCTCTCTTTACATAGTACTATGCACAAGTGTCTATAACACTCCTAGAAGATATGGTTGGTTATGATATTTTCTTTATGAAGTATGGATCACAGTGATAATGGTCCAGTGGTGTTGGTGATTTACATTTTAATCTATAACAAATAAACTTTAGTAGTTATTAATTTAATTTGATTACCTTTTTAGACATTATTGATTAATTAATTCATTAAATTTCTCCCACTATTTTATCGAATTCTAATAGCCCTCACCACTAAAATAAGAATACTCTATCACTTGAGTATCCTAGTAGAAAGTATACTTGAAAAATCTACTCATAGTCTACAAGATTTGGCTATACCACTACTTGTAGAGTTTCTAGGTAGTCTATAGTCTGGACAACCACATTAACTCACGGTTCCTTGATCTATTGAGTAAAGTCCCAGCTTATCAGAATCGTAACCTTGATTCCCTCAATGATCTTCCTCTAAAGTGATAAAAAGATAGCTTTATCTATTTATTTTATACCAAATTTAGGCAATTCAACCTATTAATCTCATAATAACTCCCCTGTAATAGGAGGCACCCTCAAATTTGGATGATGAGCATCCCGAACACCCAATTTTGTTCAAATTTGAGCAGCGGAAGGCACTAAAACTTAATATATCATTGATATTTTTTTCATATTTCTTTATGAATGTAATATATTTATATTAAATATGTTCAAACTATGTTTTAAAAACTCACACATGAATACGAATTAATAGAAAAAAATTCATCACATCATCATGTATTTTTTATTATTTATTATTTTATGTGTTCTTGTACTAAATATACACATGCATAAAATAATAAAAAAATGCATAAAGGAAATAATTTTACCTGATTGGTATTGAGCATCAAATTGTGATTGATCCATTTTAAACTTAATGGACCAATCATGACCTATGCAGTATAATACCTAAGTTGAGTCTTGACTCATATTATAGCTCACCCTCATTACAATGTTTTCAATTCTTTTATGGAGTAATACCTCATCTTAGAGGGGTATACATTTCAAAGAGTCATCGTAAATTGGACAAGTATACTCTTAGGTAGGCGAGGGGGTCCGGGGAAACCCAAAGTACATACACATAAATTGGATGTGCAGACCCTTATATATATTGAATGAAAAGAAGACGATATACATACCACTATAAAATTAAATTAGTATTACAAACATAACACACATGTAATAATTAAATAAAATTATCTAGACATACAATTGTTTGTTCACTTTCTCAAGACCGGTCAATGGTTAAAATAAAAGCGTGATAAAATTAAAATTTTAATAAATTTAAAGTATGAGGTCATTTAAAGAAATTAAATAAAATACTTAAATTCAAATAATTTATTTTCATTCGGTCCATTCATTAATTTAATTTAATACCAAAATTAAATTAATATTATGGAATATTAAAATAATATTATTTTCAACAAAAAATTAATTAAATTATTTTTTGATTATATAAAATCTTGTAGGAACCCAAAACCCTGAACAAGCCCATTATTGGTCAATCTGAAACCTCGAAGGCACATTATTGGCCTAGAAGACTCTGTGTAAGACTATTATGGGATGGGTGGGCTCTCCCCGATCTGTTATGGGCCAGGAAGACCCACCCAAGTCCTCTGCTGGGTGAGTTGGGTCTATCATAACCTATGAATACCATGGGAACCTGAGGTTGGGATGGGGGTGCACTGCACAGGGGGTGTATGCATGCCACTCACTGTTAAGGAGGGAGGCCTGCCAAGGTAGGTGGCTCAGGGAGGTTGTGGTGGTCTATCGCGATGAGAAAGTCAGCCATATCAACTGAGGGGGGGGGGGGGGGGTGCTTCCAATGACTGGTGTGGTGGTCAGGATGGAGGCCCAATCTAGGTGGTGGCGGGTTATGAAGAAGATGATAGAAGGGATTTATCCAAGAAGGTGGAGGAGGCCATGGAAGGTCCTCATGGTGGTGATTGAGAGTCGGTGTGTGCTCGGTTCTAGGTGACTATGGTGGCCGACTCTAGGTAGGGGTGGAAACGACGACCTCAGTTGAGTGAAACGACAGTGGGGTGAGGTGGTGACGTGGGGTTGGTGTGAAAGGAGGCAACAACTGGGTGTTAGCTTCAGACAATGCTGATTGTGATGGTTCTAAGCTCAACAGAAGCATGCAGTGGGGGGTGTTATATTAAAATTTCTTTTAATATTTAATTTCCCGAAACCCTGAGAGAAAATAATGCATGTAAAATTTATAATTAATTTATTTAATATCGATAGAATTGAATACATTGGATTATGATCTCTCTTTTATGTGAATTTTGATCATTCGGAAAGACCCTTTCATATTTCACTTTGAGTATCCAAGGATAGAATCCCTCTAGTAGTGAGACACATGTGCTCATTTGATCTCCAAGCAATATGAACCGATCTCCGAGTGATAGCTCAGTGAATCAATTATTTTACGTTTTTTATTTATCATCCTTCAGTCATGAAGGAATCTCTAATTCATTTCTCATTATCGAGAGGGAGAGATAAGAGGGAGTCAAGAGAGAACTCGTTGTGAGAAACAATTCTCTATTTTTTGATTGCTCAGCCTACATAATAGAAATATCCATCTATTTATAGAGTTAGGATTTAGGTTAAAATAATTATTTAATTCCATTCCAGCTGATAAACAATATTATAACCTTTAATAAACCCCATGCCATATAATAATAATAATATTATTTTATGGCATGTTCTAACTTACACAATAAAAAATATCTTAACTATATTGTTAATTATTAATTGTCACTGGACTAGGTCTTGGTCTATTCAAACTCTTAAAAATTTATTGAATACCTAAATGAAATTATTTTATTATCCTATAAAATTTTTTTATTCACAATACATAAATAAATAATATTAAAAATTCAATAAAATAAATAAATATATTTTATTCATAATCTGGTTAATAAATATTTATTTAATTTATGAGATCAATAAAACATGAATAAAATTATTCCTCAGTCTTGATAATAATATTTATTCCATTAATTAAATTAAAATAGAATTTAATCATGATCAGTAGAAACACTTAGTGTGTGACCCTCTAGTATTATTTATCATTTACAATAGGTGGGTAAGCCTAAAGTCCAAGATTACTATCTAGAAATAGGTTAAGGAACTCAAGAGAATGAACTTAATGTTGCTATGATGACAACCACATATGAATGCTCACTATGTAATATAATATCTTTTATCTCAATATCTCATCAAGAATGTGGCATATTTGTGTCATTAAAATATTTTATTAATACATCTTTCTTTAACTATCTAAAATAAATATCATCACACCATGGCCATTTAATTTATGCAATAGTTATATTTCAATAAAAGGGTTGAGATATCAACTTCTATAAAGATAGAAGGGAGAAAGCCTTCCTTGACTTATCCATTAATAACATGTCATTCATGATGCACCCAACATACCCTACCTCACAGTGAACATATTTTGTCATGGGTTTGGTCATAAAATCTAAGTGCATGAGTCATGAAATACATTAATGGTAATCTTAAAGTCTTTGGACCATTACACACACTCACAGATAGGAATATCCAATAACACGAAAACATGGAGAATTTCTATTGGTGGGTCTGTTATCATAACCTACCATCTTGGAGATTAACAAGTGAGAACTTAATGAGATGAATTATCATCCATTTAAAAGTACCCGCACCTAAAAGTACATATACTATGTTCCCTTTCATAGTATCTTATCCGACTGTAGAAATATATTTAATATAAATCTTCATATAACCTAAAGGTTCTCATCATAGCGTGGAACTTATATGACCTTATAAATACAATAGATACTCTGGGAAATTATCACATCAATGTTATATAGAATAAAAATATATATTTGATAATATATTTAAATTAATATCAAATTCTTTGAATATAAAAGTAATATAAATTAAAAGGTAGTTAGTTATAGGGCTATAACTTCAAAAAACTCCCACTTACACTAGATCCAACAGCTAATGACTGGTTAGTCCTCACATGTTAAACATGCTTCTTCTGAGTATGACTATAGCTATTAGGATTACCATGTTTCTATGGCTAGGGTTGGAAAATACACATTTCTATGAGGTGAATCTATTTAATGCAACATTTATTATCCTAAGAAAACCCCTCAAGTAGTGATATGACCAAGTATCCACCTATTATTCCCATGTTATAATCCTAACTTCCTAACTAAATCCATACTAAAATCTGATCATAAAATGATAAATATTTTTATTTTGGTTTAACCCAAAATCAAAATAAGACGTTTCTAAACCACTTCTTAAGCTACATCAAAAGCCAAAATGTACTCAGATATTATAGATATGGAAATCATTGGATGTAATAAGTTTTCTTAACATATTACCTTATCCTTTTATGTGATGTTAGATAAAATTGAACTAAGTATAAATAAGATTTCAATTCATAGAATCATTAGTATTCCCACATCTTCAGACCCCAGGAACTCATCCAGTTATACTTTTCAAATTACTGTTAGATAGTTCTAACTACAAGTCTATAATGTTATGTTAGATCTTGTTTGATATTTACCTTTTTATGCATCATGAACCAGTAATATTAAATTTCAGAACATATCAGAGAATATGAGATAAATTCATAGAAATTAATCTTTTGAAATTATATTAATCTTCACATTCCCTTCCAATTCCCATGCATGTTCTTCTAAAAGGATAATTTGATAACAACAACTCAGTATTTGAGTTTGTTGAACATTTATTTTATAATAATTTGTTAATATATATACTATGAATATATTTAGAAAACCCATGGGTATATTTTATATATCTTGTTCCCTATAACATAGTTTTTACTTTAAGTCATACTTGGATAAATTTCACTCCTTAGTCTTAAAAAACTGAAAAGAATTTTCATTTTTTCCATATGTTATCAATATATTTAACTTAAAAACTAACATTGTTTCCATTAAATATTTAGAGAAACATGTTACTCATTTATCTCCAAATGAATAATCTATGATCACTATGCATGATTTATTCATAAATGAATGTATGTAATATACATATCTTATTGGAATTTAAATTTGACACCAAAACTTTTAGTTATGCCTAGTAGACATATACCACATGGTATCATTTTCGGTTTCATCATATAAACATCTTCTCTAAGGAATTCACTAAATGAGGTGGACTTGGAAATCAATTTCCCAATATGATGATCAAAGAAATATGATTTGATAAGTATAATTCATAAATGATTTTAGTCATGATGAGTTGTGAATATGTTTTTTTCATATACTAATCCTTTAAATAACCAATCATTATTTAATGGTACCATCTTGTACCATCCAGTCCCAGTTTATCATGAATACTCGCCATCATTATAAAGTCTTAGAAACATTTAAAATACGGAGCCCAAAATCTTGATACATGGAGTCCATTAATTACCAAAAATAATAATACATGTATCATCACCACAGTGAACCTAAACCATATATTTGGTTATGAATTACTATGCATTATATGTATCTAGAGATACTCCTTTGACTAAGATTAGTGGAGTACAATATTCCTATGAAAACTCATGTATATCCATATAATTAACCCATAAAATTTAAGTCTTCTCCCACTGTCTCTAAAAATATTGATTTAATTTATGAAAATATTGTTACAAGATGTTAAAATCCTTAGTGTATTTTGGATTATTAATTCATATGCATCTTAGTTTTTTGGTGTTCGTTTGTAGCTAAGGCCAGATCATAACATATGGTTTTCAAAAAACACTTGTTTTAGTGTTCTAATTAATTCTTTATCATATCCCATTTTTATATGATATCCATTATAAAATATAGTTGGAATTTGGTAAGTGGTTTTACTTTTATTTACAAAATATGTTTTGAAAGGTATAATGGAATATTTGAAATGTATATAAGACTCATCACCGATCTTCCGTATTTAATACCATAATAACATTGATGTATAAAAGGAAATGCGAGTTAAGGACAAAATTTACTCCACATATATAATAAATGGGAAGTGTTGGAAGTCCAGTCCCTTTGGGGTTGTTTTTTGGGAAGATGTATGAGGATATACATGGGATTATGAAAGACAGACCATCTAACATGCGATGCACAAATCAACCTTACATCTCCTTGATCAAAGATAATTCCTGATGGATTTTTGGATGGGGTGAGATCAGTTTCTAGTATCCTAACTGGGCTAGTATTAAATAAGGATTCCCAAGATGTCCCAACCTAAACATGAACTTCTTCAAAGCTTGAAATCATCCTCTATTCATCCAGGCCATTTTGGACAAGACCCATTGAAAGATTTTTGATATTATTTAGTTTTCCGTGATTCTTGACACCTGTGTTTTTATAGGTTCAGTGATGATAGATTTTTCAGTAAATTATTTTTGCAAGGTTTGACACATACCAATAAAGAAATTTAGGTGGTCTTAAGTGTTTTGGTGTAAGGAGATCCCATATAAATTTAATTTTCTAGTTTGGTGAATCATAAATAATATGATTCCTACTTATGAGAACATTAAACATACTGGTATTATCACAGGGTCCTAGTGCAGTGTGGTAATGATCATCAAGAATAATATTTTCATCAAATATTCTTTGAAGGATAGTGGGCTAAATGATTTGGAATTTCCATTAGAAGCTTCATGGGGGGGATCTTTGGGAGACCTCAGGGGATAACTTATTTGACTAATGGTTTTGGGGTGTAGGTAGTAACAAAATGGATTCAAAATATCATTCCATTTTTATAGAGGCTGGAAGATGGTGCCTATAGAAGGCTATAAACAAGTCCCAGTTTGGCGGGAAGTCTATTTCTAGGATGACCATTGTGGCCAGAACTAGGTATCTTGTGGTTGACTTAGATCTGTCGATCAAGAACTGGGAATCTTCTCCATTATTTCCAATTATTTTGGATACCATACAAGCTGATGATCCTTCTCCCACTCCTCATATTGATTGTTTGATTAGTTGGAACCCACACAGTAGGGTAATGAATCTCAACACTGATGGTTCGTGTAGCTTAGGTGTCATGCAGGGTGGAATTTTGGTATTGGATACCCGAGGCTCTATTATCATTGACTTCACAACATTCTTTGGTAATATAAATTCTTTACCGGCTAAAGAAAATTCCATTTTAGCTAGCCTTGAGTTGTATAGGAGGAGAAATATTAATTTGGCTGTGCTATAAATAGTCTCATAAATTATTCAATGGTCACTACAGGGCCACGACCTCACTCTATGGACTATCGCATATCAAATTTGGAAGAACAAGAATTTGATCAGAAGTGGAGTGGATATTTCTCAGACATGGCACAAGGGAAATAAAGCGGCCGGTTATATTGCTTCCAGGGCTCCATTAGATGATGTTTTTACTATATTTTCTAGTTTGGGTCCACTCTTACAATATGGTGTGAACATTGTTATTGGTGGTGCTCTTGGTCCAAATTATTTTAGGGACTCGTAACCCCCTTTGTTTTTCCACACTATGAGTTAGGGTGGGGCATGTTTTTACTCTTAATAAAATAAAATAAATTTTGTGTGTGTATAAGAAATAAACAATTCAACTACATTTAGTTTTATTTGAAAAATAATTATCTTTATATAATTGGGTAAGAGTCATATATTTTATATTTTATATTCATCATTTATTGAAATTGATATTTGTAACTAAAGAGTTACTTAAACTATTAGTTTAGTATTAAATCACCATAAAAAAATTTATTATAAAAAAAAAAAATTTACCATTGTGTCTAGATATAAATTGAGATAAATGTTTTGGAAATACTTATTAAAAAAATTAACCAATCCAATTTGGAAATGAAAAACTACGAGCTCTCCTTGGCTAGAATAAGAATCACCCTTTCTCATATTCTTTTGATTTTAATCTAAAATATTTATATTCTCACTCATTTATTATATTTCAATACATTTATATTGTAAGTATATTTTTTTAATACACTAGTAGTGAATAGAAACATGATGAATATACTTGATGTGCGTGAAACTTATTTCTTCTTTAAGTCATTTGAATTTCTTTTCCAGTGTCCATTATTTCCACATAATAAGAAAATAGTAACTTGTTCATTATTCTACCTTTGAATATTTTGTCTCTTTAAAGGATTTCATAAAGGATATTTTTGGATTTATAATATCCATGGTACCTTCATCCATGTATTTCAAAATTTTCACCACAAGGGGTGGAGAAATATGTTTGAACCAATCCTTATCATCATGGGGTAGTATGGACAAAATTTTCTTGAAATTGTTTTCCATTTTGTTTATCTAGGATTGGACAAATAAGAAAAATCTTGGTGGTAGGGATAATAAAATAATATTAATGGATAATTTATTATCCAAGTGGAAGCCCAATTTTTCTAATCGATCAATATACCCCAACATTTTGAAGATGGATTGACTTCTTTCAGTATACACTGATATAGTGTATTGACCATTTTATTTATTTCAAGCCTTTCATTATCTTTTTCAAGAGAATGAAGATGTGTTATTATAGTGTAAGTATCTGTGTATTTATGTTGTATCATAAACTCTATGGTCATAGTTGATAATATAATACAACAGAAATAAGAATCATCCTCAATATATCTATGGTAGGCTTCACTTTCACTTTATCCCACCTTCTGGGGTGGAAGAATAGAAATAGAGGATTCTAACACATAATAAAAACTTTCTAATAATAGTTCATTACATAAAAAATTGTACCATATATTAAAATTAGTATTTTCAAGGACATAACATGAGTTAATGAATGATTTCACTACTTTCATGGTTTTTTCCCATTTTCTACAATAATTAAAATAGATGATGAATACCTTACTTGATTACATTTTATATGAGAAATAATAATAATTTAATATTATTAATTATCCCTCTATTTTATCAAGTCCTAATATCCTTCACCATTGAACTTGTAATGTTTAGTTACTAGGATATTATAGTGTAAAGGATCCATATTTCCCTTCATATAACCCCAAAAGGGTTTCTCAAGATACTTGAAGGTATTTAGGTAGGCATGTATTTTCCCATTGAGGGCTTGTAGCTCCTTGATTCGTTAATTATAATCCCCAATACTGAAATCCTGACTCAAATTTCCTCAACCCCTACCTGCAATTTATATCAAGTCTATTGAGGGCTACTTATCATGATGTATGATGGTTAAGTCAACCCAAAACATCATAATAACTCCACATTAAAAGTAAGAGTCTCAATGAGGGTTGGTTAAATAATTAGTTCTAAGACGTTCATTCCTAATCAAGCAATGAAATGCCAAGTCTGAATTAATATTTATTTGATGGGTTTTATTTATTATGTATAAATTTTATCTCATTTTATCATTTACATAACCTATTAATATTAAGTTGATTTTACTTAATTAATTAACCATATTGGATAAAAAATTTACATGTAATCCATTTATTTAAATTCCATATTTACACATTAATTCATTTATTTATGTGATAGAGGTCTTGAATCTATATAATAAATAATACATAAGACATAAATAAATAAATAATAAATTACCCGATCATGATCTAATCTAATGGGTGATTTAACAAGTGAACATTAAATCAACTGTTTACCCAATGGAAAAAACTCATGTTTCTAGTCTTGAAATGAGTTACAACATTCCAACTATCCACTTGTGTAGCACTTAGTTTTACATCATTATGGTTCAGTCTTGAACGATTACCACACTCCTTGGGAAACTCCATTAATTATAAACATTTTTAACTTAAATGTAGGTATGGGGAACCAAAGGATTAGTTAACGGTGAATTACATAAATATCCTTAGACACATAAGTAATACTTAATAATAGAGGGAGGGATGAATCAAATACCATCAAATTAAAAATATAATAATAATTAATTTAATATCTATGCAATAAATTTTAAGTTCTAAAGGATCAAATAAAAACTGAGAAGGGGGTGGGGGGTTGAATTAATTGTTCACTTTTTATAAGTTTCAATAATTTTTGAGTCTTAAACCCTGAAACCTATTAAATTTCATATCCTTATCATCTTTTTTGTAAATAATCATGCATGAGAAAATTTTAATGAATTTAAAGAACAAAATATTTATAATATCAACCTCAGTGTGAGAACCTACATCATTTCCATAGCCACTCTCGTGGGTCTATGGAAATTCACTATTATGAATAAGTGAATATAACTTGTACCAAATCTCATTGGACACCTTCTATCTACCAATGGGAAAGATTATACTATCTTACTTTAGATTAAAAAGTTTTCTTATAAAAAAATTGAGCCAAAAAAATTAAAAATACTTTTTTTTAATTTTATCTACAAAATTTCATGGGTCTGATGGCCCTGAATCTGATGAACTTCAGTCCAATGAACCTTGTCTGATTGAGTCAGTATGATCTTCCCTTTCTTAATCTACACTTCCTAAACTCTGCTAAAAAAACTCAGTACAATATTTCTTATTATGATTGGCTCAATACGATCTTCTCAAAATGATTCTTCTCAGTTCGGTAAACAAAACTAATAGATGTCCAATCTTCTAATGAGATCTCTATATGGAAGGAAATTTCACTCAAAATCCTCATTGTTATGCCTTTTAATCTTACATTAAAGGTTTTAAAATGAAAATTAACAATTCTTATATTTATAGATGACTTAGAAAAACAAAGGTGGGAATTAGAAAAACTTTTCCCTCTTACCCAAATTTTAAAACTTCAAACTTCAATTGCATTTAAACTTAAAATTTGACTTTCAAACCTTATCAAGATTTATTTGATATTATATTTCTTCAAACAGACTAAATTTTCTTCACTCTGATGTAACATCATCAGTTTCAGTCTAATGTAACTTCATCTACTTTATTATGATGAAACTTTATTAGCTCAACACGATCTGAATTTCTTCCAATATTGATTACTATCTGATTATATTTTAGATAATTAATACCAGGATATATTATTATCATTATGATGAACATCCTCATCTTAATCTTCCTCTTCTCATTATGATATTACT
Source organism: Viscum album (assembly GCA_963277665.1). NCBI lineage: Eukaryota > Viridiplantae > Streptophyta > Magnoliopsida > Santalales > Viscaceae > Viscum > Viscum album. Next base: position 1,931,952,863 of record OY728155.1, read on the forward strand.
ATCTTTCTCTCCTCATTACGATATGCCTATTTTTCTATGATCATTAAGATATGACTATCTTCCTTTGTTTCTTTTCAAGAAAATGAAACTATTTTAGAATATTTATTTACTTACATAACTGATCTCTATTTGATGAATCAACATCCACAAATCTAATCACTAAGATGTTGTACATATGATGTGTTATTGGTGTGAGGTATTCCTTTGATGAATCAGTGTCTCTTCCTAATTCGATTGATCTTCCCCTCAGAGTCAGTCTGGTTGAAATCCTAATAATGATGAAATTATCATTATGATGTAATTATCATTAAAATGTTTTTCATCCAAGGATGAATCCACTCATTAAATTTGAAAATATTCATACTTCATCAGCTTTACACATTTATACCCCTAAAAAACTTCCATTTCCGTTACTTCTGGATCCGATCTTCTCTATTCGGGTTCTAGAACTGATACAATCATTACGATTCATCCATTTCTTCAAAAGATTTTATAATGAGAACATTTCATGATTTATAAGAACTACATGACCAGTAAAGTATCATATGACTTTAGATTAGAAAATTTGAGAACTTTCTAACACCTTACATCACTTTCTTCAACAAACCTCTTCAACATCATTATGAATTCCTCACTCTAAAACATCATGATTTTTAACAAACATTGAGTCCAATGAATCTGAATTCCATGCCGATTGATCTGAGATTGATGTTGAGTCTAATCAACTACTTCATCTTTCTAAAAACTCCTATTATCAATGCTACTTATTCATACATTCTGAGTCTGATGCTTCTCAATTCAATCTTCTATATCCGAAAATATGTGTCTAGAAAACAACTTTCATAGAGAAAAAACCTTTCTCCCCTTTTATTTTTGGGTTTGAACATTAATTTTTTTTTCAACATTCTTACAAAACCTCATTCTGATGGACTTAGTCTGATCCTAAAAAACAAAAACATTATTATACTAAAAGTTTATTTGTCAAAAAATATAAAAACATTATTAAAATAAATTATCAAAAAGGTCTTTCAATCTCATCCTTTGGATTTTTTGACACCCCTTGTTAAATTTTTTCCAACTCTCAGAAATTTATCACAATTAAAATTTTTTAAACAAATAAAGGTTTTAAAATTTTATCAAAACATATCCTTTCTCAAAAGATAGTGTCCAGACACCACACTATTGGATAAAGTAATGTTTTTGAAGGAATTAAATCCCTCAGTGACAAATTTTTTTTATAGACATGTTAAGATAAACCCACCCCACATTTATCTTTTCTTTTTATCTCCCTTTTATTTTTATCTCCCTAATTTTATAATAAACATCTCTTCAGATTCACTAAATAAATACATGTAAATACTTCTTACAAAGTAAAAATTTGTTACTTTATCTCCCCCATTGTCAACATAATCTAAGCCATGACGGGGGATATCAGTATGGGGATAAGGAATTCATTTGAGGAGAATTAACATGAAGTTGCATCCACAACTCAACTAACCATTATTTTTGCATTACCTTTGTGAGGATATCATCAATTTGATACTTCATTGAGATATATTCCAGAAAAAATATCCATAATCAACTTTATATTTTATGAATTGAAACTTTATATCAATGTGTTTTGATCTTTAATGTTGGACATGATTTTTATAAAGATAAATTACACTCTAATTATCACAAAGTATCTTCAATGGTTTTGAAAAGTTCACTTTAATGTCTTCTAGCTAAACTTTTATCCACAAAATTTGAGTATAATCTTGAGTAGAAGAAACATATTCAGATTAAATTGTGCTTAAAGTTACCAAACATTGTTTCTTACTATGACAACTCACACAACATTCATCCAATAAAAATGTTCCTCCTGAGGTTGATTTTCTTTCATTACAATATCCATACCAATCAACATTATTAAAAACATGAAAAATAATCTCATAATTTATTTGGTATAATAACCCATGTAAATTTGTTCCTTTTAAATATCTTAAAATTCTCTTTGCTTCCAACATGTGTGATTATTTCAGATTACTTTGATATCTGGAACAAAAAGTCGAAACATAAGCAATATCAAGCCTTGAGGCTATAATATGAAGTAGACTTCCAATCATCTTTCAAAAGTAAATATGATTCACACTTTTTCCAGAATCATCTTTACTCAACATTGTGCTCACTAAGATAGGAGTAGAAACTTATTTTGATTCTTCTATGCTGAACTTTTGTAATAATTCCCCGAAATATTTTTCTTGAGATATGAAAATGTATTTTTTTGTTGAAATTGTAAACTAAGGAAGAAAGTTAATTATCCCAACATTGAAATTTCAAAACTATTCTTCATTTATTTAGTAAATGTTTTTGAAAAAAACTTCTCTATCCCTAGAAAAAATTATATCATCCACATAAAAAATTAAAATTAGAGTCTGGTGTCAACATATTTCATATATATGTTGCTATCAAATTTTACATTATAAAAATTTAACATTATTAAAAACTTTTCAAGCTTAGAACACCATGAAAGTGGTTCATGTTTCAACCCATACAAGGTTTTATTGAATCTAAAAACCTTATTTTCATCATTTTCAAGTTGAAAACTGCAAGTTTGTTCAATGTAAACTTATTCCTAAATATCACCATTTAAGAAATATGACTTTACATCCACATGATAAACTTTGTAATTACAATGTGCACCAACTGATAAAAACATTCTAATAGTTTATAATCTTACAATTGGGGAACATTTTTCTTCAAAATCCAAACCTTCCATCCATGCATAGCCTTTATAAAAAAGTCTTGATTTTATTCTTGAAAATTCTCCAAGATCATTAAATTTGTTTCAATAAAATAGAAGAAACTTTTGGATAATTTATTTTAACAAAGTTTTTGTATTTGTTGACAACTAAACTTTTTTTATAAGAATATTTTTGTTTTTCAGGATTAGACCAAGTCAATTGGAATGATATTTTGTAATAAATTTTAAAGTTTTTGAATGTTCGAAAAAAAATAAAGGGTGAGAATATTTTTGTCTTTGTGAAATTTGTTTTCTGGACATAGTTTTCTGAACACAAAAGATCAGACTGAGAAGCACCAAACTCATAATTTATGAATAATCAACACTGATTATAGGAGTTTTCAAAAAGATAAAGTAGTTGATCAAACACAACATCAATCATAGATCTATCGACATGAAGTTCATATACATCGGACTTGGTGTTTGTTACAAAGTTTGACGTTTTAGAGTGTGATAGTCATAATGATGCTGAAGCGGTTTGTTATAGAAAGTGAATTTAGGTGTTAGAAAACTCTCAAAATTTCTAATCTAAATCCAGAGGATGATTTTCTGGTCAGGGAGATTTATAAATCATGAAACATTCTCATGATAAATGTTTTTGGTGAAATGGAGGAATCATAAAGATTGTATCAGTTCTAAAAAACTCAGACACATAAGATTGGATCTAGAAGTACCAAACCTAGAAGTTTCTTAGGAGTATAAATGTGTAAATATGAAGAAGATTGAATAATTTGAAAGTTACTGAGTAGATTCATCATCTAATTTATAAAATTTTAATGATAATTCCATTATAATGATAATATCAGTATTATAAGGATTTTAACCAGAATGAATCTGAGTAGAAAGATCAGTCATATCAGGAACATGCAATGATTCATCAAATTAATGCCTCACACTGATAACACATCATATGTAGAACATCCAAGTGATTAGAGTTATTGATATTGATTTATAAAATATAAGTCATTTATGAAAATAAATAAAGATTATAAAAGTGTTGTGTTTTATTGAGAAGAAACAAAGGAATATAGTCAGATCATAATGAGCATAGAAAGATAGTTAGATCATAATGATAAGAGAAAGATAGTCAAATCATAATGAGTAGTGGAAAATGAATACAATGGAGTTCATCATAATGAGATGAAGATATCCAAATCGTAATGAGATGAAAATAGTCAAATCATAATCAATAGAGGAAGAAATTCAGATTTGGGTGAGATGAGAAAGTTTCATCGTAATAAAGCAGAGAAAGTTACATCATACTGAAACCAAGGAAGTTACAAAATATTGAAGAAAAGTTAGTTTTTTCAAAGAAATCAAATCTCTGAGAAATATTGAGAATTTTTTAAGGATTCAAAGTTGATGTTTAAACGTGGGTGATTTTCAGAATTTTGAAATTTGGGTAAGTAGAATTCTTTTTAGTTTTTGGCCTTTTCTTTTATGGGCCGCTTATAAATAAAAGAGTAGTTCATTCAAATTTGGAAACTTTTCACATAAGAAGAAAATGAAAAGAAATGATGATTTAGAGTTCAAGTTCCTTATGTATGGAGATATCATTATAATATTATGCATCTATTATTTTTTACTGGATGGAGAAACATCATTTTGAGAAGATCTTATTTAGTCGATCGTATTTAGGAAGATCAGACTGAGTTTTTTCAGTAGAGTTCTAGAAGTGAAGATTTAGAAAGGGGAGATCATTTTGATTGGATCTTACCGAGTTAATAAGATTGGGTTCATCAAATTGAAGTTTATTAAATTTAGGGTCATCAAACCTAGGAAATTTTTTAGTGAAAATTGAACAAAGTTTTTTTACTTTTATTTTGGATCAATTGTGTTATAAGAAATCTTTGTAAACTAATGAGAGTTTGTAAAATATTTCCTATAAAAATATAGAAGGTGACTATCGGGAGTTGGCACAATTTGTATTCACTTCATCATAATAGTGAATTTCCATAGACCCATGGGAGTGGCTATGGTAATGATGTAGGTTCTCACACTGAGTCCAAAACTTGTAAATATCATGTGATTTAATTTCTTTCCTATTTTTTCATGAATAAGTATTTACAAAAATATTATAAGTATATTATATTTAAAAGGTTGTAAGGGTTAAGTTTTAAAAAGTATGGAAACTTATAAAAAGTGAAAAACTGATTCAACCCCCCATTCACAGTTGTTATTCGATCCTTTGTAATATCAATTGGTATTAGAGGGAAGATTAACTTATTGAATCCTTTTCATGAATGATATCAATTATATCAATAGTATAATAATTCTTACATTTTATGCAAAAAGTTATTATGGATGAAAAAATATAATGATTCCTTATCTTCTATCTCTGGGCTTGTAAGTTGTTGATGTTTCCACAATTAGGTTTCCACATATGAAGAAGGATGCCCGATGAATTTTTATGATAAGAGAAAAATTTAAGTTGATGGAAAATCTAGAAATTCTATCCTTATGTTCTTATTGGAAAATTTTTTTATGAAGTTGATGGGTCTTAAAACTTCAAAGAGTATGCGGGACAAGATGAAAAGTATTTTCAAAGGGAATTCTAAAGTGGAGGAAGAAAAGCTACTAATATGGTGCAGTAAGTATGAAGAAATCAAAATGAGAGATAAAGAAACTATTGATGAATACTTCAACAGAGTAAATTAAATTATTTACAACATCAGAGGATTCAGATATATCCTGGATGAATATACAATTGTGAAGAAACTTATGAGAAACTTTCTAGATAGTTTTAATTCTAAAATATCTTCTTTAGAAGATAAGGGTGATTAATATCTTGATGAATTGTATTACTTTCTTGTTTCTTATGAAAGGAGGAAAGCTATAATGATAAAAAAGAAGATTAAACATGGAATGGATTTTAAAGCCATGAGAAAAATGAAAATACAAGATACTGAATATATTGATACTTGTGACTATGAAGATAAAGAGTATAATGAGTTAAATGAAAAAATTGTGTCTCTTATATATAAGAACCATCAAAGAGGAATAAGAAAGTATGGATGAAAAACTCATCTCAAATATTTTGAGTGTGGTGGATCAAAAATATTTCCATGAATTTCCCTACGAAGAATGTTAATGAATATCGAGATGTTTCTGATGAAATACCTCGATGTAATAAGTGGCAAAAAATGATAAAGAAGAAAAGAAATCCAAAAAATATAAGAATAAGTTTACTAGAAACAAAATAAGTATATTGAGTAAGATAATTGAATCTGATTCAACTGCCAACAATTATTCAGAAGATGAAAGTGCAGAAGAATTTAGGATCATTATTGAAAAAGTTTAGAAAAAAAGATTCCTCAGATAGTGAAGAAGGTGGTGAAGAATCATATAGAGAGAATCATATCATAACATAAATTGTTGCATGTACTGATAAAAATAAAACTCTCATGAAATAAATCAAATTAATGAAGAAATATTGTGAAGAAGTTTCTGAAGGAAGAAAAACTGTCATCAATTAGGAGGAAGAATACATTCAAGAGATCTTAAGTTAAAAACATAGAATTTATGAATAGAGAAATATGGTTGAAGATCTCAATAAGAAGCTAGAAGATATCAAAGAGGAAGTTAAAAAGTTATAATTAAATCTTATTTATTTTTAATATACCTTTAGGAAGATGTATGAAAACATACAAAAGCTTTATAAGTAAATGATGAAACTTAAAAACTTGCTAAGAAAGATCAGATCAAGAATTAGGTGAATTCCTCACCCAACAGAAATAATGTTTTGTCTATTTTTATAACATTTCACGTGATAATAAAAGTGTTTGGAAAGTTTGGATTGAGAAAATATGTGATAAACCTCTAAAATCTAATAAATTTTAAAACTATGTTAGTAGGAAAGATGGTCCACATCTTGAGTCTGATAGAGCCAAATAAATTTATCAACTACAAAAAAGTTTCTATAGAGAAAGATCTCACTTCAATAAAAAAATTAAGATTTGATGGATATTTCTAGTGTTGTGGAATCTATGGGTAAAAATATTATAATTGTTAGCATAATGTTATACTTCTCATAAGAAGGTTTGAACAAAGAGAAATCAACGGTGTAAGAAATATGAGTAACTTTCCTAATCCACTGGAAGTTAGAAAAGAAAAATATCAAGATATTAGAAAATTTCTAATAAAAAATAATTTTTCATATTTGGAAGAAGTTTGTGGAATATGTGATCAAGATATTCTTACTACCAAAATATGTATGATACTCATTACATAATAATTTTCTTATGGAAGAAAAGAAAAGGAATCTAGGAAGAAGAATGTTGAGAAAAGAGATTTTTTTTGAGACAAATTTGACAGAAATTAAAAGGAATAAAGCATGGATGATTGATAGTGGGTGTTATTTACATATGATAGGTGATGTAAAAAACTTGAAACATGTTGAAACTCATGATGGAGGAGCAGTTACCTTTGGTAATGACCGTTCTTTAAAAATCATAGGAATTAGAACACATGAGATTAAAGAAGAACAGTTTAAACCTGAAGAATTTTTATTTATTGATGGGATAAAATGTAACTTACTTAGTGTATGTCATCTTTATGATTATTTGAAAGAATTTTTTTTCATAAAATACTCTTATATAATCATAAATATGAAATATGAAAAAGTTATTACAAAATTTCAAAGAACTAGTGGTAATCGAAGACTTGAGATTTTAATAACTCTTATTAATTGAGTGCAAAAGATGAAAACAAATTATGGCATCAAATACTTGGGAACCTTGGAGAGATAAACATAAAAAAACTTTCTAAAGTTGATCTGTTTGTTATTTTCTAGAATTGAAAAGAAGATATGAAGATATTTTTGTTACTTTCCAAAAAGGAAATATGACTAACAAAAGTCATAAGAGAGTTTATATTTAGTATACTATACCTCTTTAACTTATTCATTTCAATTTATGCGGGTCTATGAGATATAAATAAAAAAAATGATATTTATATTTTATCACTTTTATTGATGATTTAACTCAGATTAAAAAAATTATGTTTATAAAACATAAGTAAGAGGCTGTGGAAATGTTTAGGTTTTTCAGAAAAGATGTTATGAAAGAAATGGGGGTTTATTTAAAGAGGTTGAGAATAGATAATGGTACCGAATTCTCAAGAAATAATTTTTAAAATTATCTAAGAAATATTGGTATCAAACATTAGTATACTGATCCCTATAATCCTTAACAAAATGGAGTATCAGAAAGAAATAATAGAAGTTTGGTGGAAATTGGGAGAAGTATTCTAAGAGAATACAAACTTTCAATGTTCTACTAGAGAGAAGCTATTAGTACTACTGTACATATTCAGAATAGATTTTTTTGAGACCAAAATACAACATGACTTCTAATGAAATGTGTTATAAAAAAACTTCGTTGAAGTTCTTCAAAATTTTTGGACGTCCATGTTTACTTAAAATAAAAAAATTTGATCTGGGAAAGTTGGATGAGAAATTTTAGGAAGTAATTTTTATGGGTTATTCACCTAATGTAAGAAGTTAAAAATGTTGGAACAAATTCTTACAATGGTTGGTGGACTATTATGATGTGAAAGTAATTGAAAATAAAAATTACTTAATAATTTTTTTTGAGAATGCTGAGGAGGATAAACTATATATTTTCAATGATAGGAAATGCAAGTCAAAAAAATATTTTCCAAGATTTACTAGAATCGTGTGATCTGGAAAGTTCAACAGGAAAGGAAACTTTGAAATTTCCTACCTTACAAAAACATGTTGAGTTCCAAAACATTATTAGAAATCTGAAGGCTCCAGTTTAGACTACAAGAAAGTTGAGATTAAAAAATCAGACTTAAATTATATCAAAAGTTGAACCAGAATTAGTTTCAAAAGCCATTCAATATAAATAATGGGTGGATTTTATGAATGAATATTTGGATCAGATTGAAAAAAGTGAAACATGAGAACTTGTTCCACATCCATAAAATAAAAATGTTTTGGAACAAACTGTGTTTATAGAAACAAATTTAATGAGAATGGAGAAGTTTTAGGAAATAAGGAAAGACTTGTTTGTAAAGGCTACTCGTTGGTGGAAAGTGTGGATTTTGAAGAAACTTTTTCCCAGTTTCAAGATTTGAAACTATTAGAATGTTTCTATCAGTGAACGCACATCATAATTACAATTTTTATCAGAGTTATATACAGTCAAATTTATTAAATGGAGAGATTTAGGAAGAAGTTTACATTTAATAGCCTTATAGTTTTCAACTTGATAATGAAAAAAGGTTTCTATATTAAAGAAATCCTTTTTTGGGTCGAAAAAAACTCCTCATTCATGGTATTCTAAGATTTCCAATTGTTTGGGAATGTTAATTTTTTCTAAAGGAAAATCTTATAGAAACTTATATATAAAAGATGTTAACTATCGAAATCTAACTGTAATTTTTATATGATTGACATAGTTTTCTTGGGGATATAAAATATGTTTTAAAAATATTTTCTGAAGAAATGAAGAAGAATTTCAAAATTTCAATATTGGTAGAATTAACTTTCTTCTTTGGTTTACAAGTTTAACCAAAAGAAAAATACATTTTTTTATCTCAAGAAAATTATTGTGGGGAATTGTTATAAAATCTTTTCATGGAAGAATCCAAATAAGTTTCTAATCGTATCCATATGAGCACAAAGTTGAGTAAAGATGAGTCTTGAAAAAGTGTGAATCAAAAAGACTTTCAGAAGCTGATAGGAAGTATAAAAACTTTGATCTTTATTACACATTTAAACATGATTTATTAAATTTTTTCACTTAATAAAACTCAAAATACAGAGAGGTATAGTGTATTTGGGGCTTAGGAACATTATCTAAAAAAATTAAAAGATAAAATACAACATCTTTATTGATTTTTTTACATGACCACAACATTCCATAGTACTTAATACTACATGGTATAACCTGTGGACATACATAAGAAAAGGATGAGCTATAAATCCCTATAATGGAATAAACATGGAATAAAATGAGGAAGAAAATACATGTTAGTCAATAGTAATATCAATGGAGTACAAAATAAATATGAATATAAAGGCATGACATAGCGTGATAATCATAACATGGAAATATGGAAACAATATACAACATGATATTAGCATAAGTCAAGGCTCATTGCACATGGATTAGTATGATTAAACCCTAATTGCACATGAACTATCATGATTAAAACCTCATTATACAAGAATTATCATGATTAAACCATCATTTCACATGATTTTTCATGATTCTAAACATTACCCAATACATTGGAACGCTATCAGGGCACACCCTTCATAAACATTTCATTTCATGCATAAGTTTGCCGCATAGATCATATAACCTGGAATCATTCAACATAATAAGTTATTACACATTAAATGAATGTATAATATATACATTTAAGTCCCCAATCATGATTTATATGATCATAAAGGTGAATACCCTTGGTAGAGAAATTGGTTTTGTATTCACTACACGATGGAAAATCATAATGCAATTTTGAAAACATAGTCCCATCAAATAGAAATTCATAAAATAGGTTGACAAGAGAGAAAGGGGAATCTCATAATTTATAAATGAAATGGATAGTAATGGTATCATGTAAAATTATACCCCAACACCTGAAATGGAATTTAAGATGCATAATATAAAAGAAGTTCTTCATTGGGAATGAGGAGAGAGAAATACCTTACAGAATTTTGGCATGGTAACGGGGTGTACATAGAGAATCATGGATTGATTAATGAGGGTGGAAGGAAGATATAATTATTTATAAATAAAATTTACAGCAAAAAGTGTATTTATGAACATATCTCAATATATTCAAATTGAAATTAAAAGGCATAACACAAAAGCGGTGCCTGATAAAAGTGGGGAGTGTAAGATCCCTTACGAAATATCAACACAGTAACAGGTGGAATTAATGGATCATAGGGGGGATTAATGGGAGTGAAAGGAAGATACCATAATATATACATCAAATGTAAAGTATGGGGTATATTTAATAATATATCCGAACATAGTAAAAAAGGAAATTAAAAGACATTACATGAAAGGAATGCTTGATAAAAGAGGAGGGTGGAAGATCCTTTACTTGGATGTGAGAATATAAATGCTTGGGAGAGGCTTATTAGGTGATTCAGGTAACCTTGGGAGGACTCTAGGGAATACGGGGAAGTGGTTGGTCGAGCTTCAAAGAGTTTTAGTGAAGATAAATGGAAGATTGGGTGGGTTTATATAGAAAATGAGGGAGATTTCTTTATCATTTTGGTTTTGGAAACAACATATTAAAATACTCAAAACCAAAAACTATCCCATGGTTTTCCCCATGTTTTATAGAAAATGGGAGTGGTATAAATTATTTTATAAGGTTAAGGGATTAAGATATTAAAATATTTACCTTTATTATGTGGATGTGAGCCATACTTTCAAGGAATTGATTTTAAAATCTTAAAATATATTTTATGTTTTGGAAGATTCACTATGTAAAGTCCCGTAAATTTCAAGGGAATTTTTTTATTAATTTTATTTGGGATTTTATGGGTACACAGTTTCTGACGGCACCTGATTCCAAGGCCCGGTGTGCCCAGAATCATGTTTCGAAGTTTAGCTCGGGTATGTTCAGTGAATGAACAAGCGGGTTTTCCTAACTTTTGAACCGGTTCTCGGAATCGAAATCTGAGGGCACCGAGGGAATCGCAGCGCCGATAATTTCTTAGGAACACCTTTTCCGGAGTTGCGTTGCTCGGGTGAGGTTATTAAATAATGGGTTAACTAAATAATGAAATAAAATATTGTGCTACAATTTTATTTCTATTCTAGGTAGTTTAAACCTATGCTTGGTGGTTATAGTGGGACCCACTAATATCCTAACTCCACAAGGTAGGATATTAGTGAAGTGGGGCCCACATGATCCCCACCCCTTCAAATCCCTTTTAACCTCCCTCTCGTGCATTTAATATGTAACTCACCCGCACCCCTTTTAAATACCAAGTCAACTCTCTTAATTAATGAATTGAATTAAGTTATTCAATGTAATCAATTCTTGAATTCATTTTGAATTTCGAATTGAATGTTGGATTGTGTGTGTTAATTAAATAAGACAAAGGCTTATTTATTTAAGGGTTATTTCATTGTGGGAGAAGGTTGGAGAGGAATTTCTCAAGCCTGGTAATCTTCATCTTCCTCCTTGAAGAACGCGAAGAACACACCGTCACTGATGAAGAATGCCGACCTCCGATGAAGGACGACGAATAACGCTGATTCCTCAGAGATCGATGACACGACACCGTGTACTGCAACACCGATGGTCCTCTTCTCCACGACGCCGTGTACCAAGATGCCGTGTACCGTGACACTGTGTACCACGACACTGTGTACCGCGACGCCGACGATCCTCCTTCCGCGACGCCGTCTTCCACGACGTCCCTTTCCCGCGACAAACCTCGTTCGACGAATTCATCGAGATAGGGTTTAACTTGATGTTCGTGGATTTTTCTTTTCCGTTCTTCGTCTTTATTTTATGGTTTCCTGTTATCGTCATAACGATAGGAGGTCGGTATAACGACCCATACTTTACATACATTATTAATACTTAAAAATTGAAGCACACTTATTACAACATATGACAAAACCACAAAGGACCGTATAGGTATAGTGTCTTTAGAAACTGGGAAACATAAACAACTGGTTCATAAATCTTCTACAGTGTCTCCCATTTATTTCATCATATCTAGGGTCCCTTTTAGCATATTCTACTTAATATCCATCTTCCTGACCTGGGGAAAAGAAAACATACAAAAAAGGGTGAGCTCAAATGCTCAGCAAGGGAAAATAAAGGAAATAAAAATCATATCATATCTTTTTGAAAATCATAACCCGCAAAAGAGATCATAATATCTTAACATGGAATAAATCATAGAAGTGAAAATGAGATCCCCATAATCATAACATAAAACTTGAAACTTTGTGGCATGCAACATAATCATGGAAAATCATTTCTTGTTAGTCATGACTCATTGCCAAGACTATCTTAGCGGACAAATTCCATTTCTGAACCGAGTTCACTCCTCGTTTCAGTCCTGTATCACTGAACCGAAATAACCTTCCGTTCCAGCCATGTCTATCTCATGAGATATAAATCTTTACCCAATGAATTGGAGGGAGATATAGGTCCCACCCATCTTATAATGAATCCTTTCTTATGTGTGCCACATAATCATAAATCATACATCATTGCATAACACATGTAACAAAAATGGGATTCTTGAAACATCATGACATCATAAAACAAATCATATAAGGTAAATGACTTCATAAAAATAATTCCCTCAAAACATAATCAAATCAATGTAATAATAGGGATAAAAATAGAACCCTTTATTATCTTAGATGGAATATAATTTTGATAAAACACTTGAACTCCATTCTTGAGGAAAATATCCTTTCTTCTTTAAAAACATTTTTCCTTTCTTAACATGTCATACAAATTTAAACTAAAAGAAGTTGATTAAAAATAAACTTGAAAACTTGTAAAGTAAGCTTCTTGGAAATAATGTTTTAAAAATCCATTCATGCCGTATAAGTTAAAAAAAACATTCTTCGTACTTTTGTCGGAAAAGTCAAAAAGTACCTCGTACGAAAAATGACAAAAGATTCCTTTCATATCTTTTACTAAAAACAAACCGAAGGGTAAAATTGGATATAAAATATTGTAGAAGGATGGAAATAATATTAAATATTGAGGGAACATGGATGTGGATGATAAAATACACCCCAGTAATTACCAAAGTAAAAACAATCTCGGATAAAAGTGAGATTGTGATATTTTCCCTTATCTTAGGTCCGATTTGCTTTGTACGTGTCCGAAGCTCCTGTATAATGGTTTAAATAATGTTATTGACTTATTCCATAATCATACATATTGATATGATATCATATATGGTCATATTCTTAGCTTCTTATTAGTAATATTTCATTGTTACTTGTTACTCGGGTCTTTATTGCCTTTTGTTCTTATGCGAGTTTTGCCGAATAAATTCTTATTCTTCTTTTAAGTTTATAGATACCTTATATCCAGAATGGTATTAGTGTAACATATATCATATTTATTAATTCAATTCATTTATATAATTACTATGTAATGATGATCATGTAGAACGAGTCGCATCACATCGTGGAGACGGTATTCCGTACGTACGCACGAGCGATGATATTGTTCCCATGATCGTGGAATTGTATTTAAGTGGGTTTATACTATTTCAGTATCAATATCACTTTATAATAATCATATATATTTACTCATTACACCATTATACCCATCCTTGTAAGGTGATGGTGGAAAATAGATTACACCACGGCGTGGAGACGGTATTCCGTACGTACGCACGCGCAGTGATTTCATTTTTCCGTAGGATGGATAGAAGGTGAATTAGGGTTGTTTCATATTTATAATAACATATAAGTATGTAAGTAATACTGATTTTATTACTTTATCATGAAACAACTAAATAAGAAGAAGTTGAAGAAGAAAGAAATTGAAAAGATCGGTAATGTATATTACCTCTTCTTTGAAACGCCTCTTTGAATCCTCCACTTAGGGAACTAAGATTAGTCTTTGAAGAAGACCAGGACCTCTAGGATTATTCTAGGGAAGTGGATAAGAGATTTTTTCAGGGGTTTTCCAAGCTTCAGTTCTCAAATTGGTGTGAGGAGGAGGGGGAGGAGGTGCCCTTTTATAAGGGAGGAGAGGGGCACCTTAGGAATATCTCAAAATATTATTTTATATTAAAGTCAAAATAGGTTTATAATGGTTCCAAAGGGTCTTATTTTGAAGGTAAAGTGGGGATGGGTCGAAATACTATCAACCAATAGGATTTAGACAAGTTTAGGTTATTATTTTAACCTTATCAATTAGATTTAACTCTAAGTTAAATAATTTAACTTTTACCGTGACTTTTTGTTTTCTTACACTATATGGTTAATACACTTACTATAACATGTCAAACGAACCCCAAGTTGTTTATTATTATTATATATATCCTTATATAAGTCATTTGGCCGAACATTATATTTTTAGGAATAAAATAACAATTAATAATATAATATTTGATTTAAAAACTATTTTGTGTCAATTTTGACACTATTTGATATATGATTTTTTTGAAAGTCATAACAGAATTATATGTTAGAACCAAGTTGATTAAATCAACAATAATATATCATAGTAACCTAAAAAATTAATGGAATTCATTAAAAGTCTCAAATTACATTTATTTGAGAATTTATAACATCAATTATGTTAACATTTCCTTAAAAGGGTAATTACCGCATCATCGTTGTGTCATAAATAAATTAATTTATTTAAAATATAAAAATTATAAATAAAATATCATTATGTAGGAAATCTTTGTATATTTCTAATGAATATTTATAGTCGAATTTATCTTATGTATAACCCCATATTAAAAATGTTTTTAGTTATTAAACATTGATTTTAACTATTTTAACTATTTATTAAATAAAATAATATTAAATGTCATAATCTAATACAGGTGGACCTAAATGGTCATATTATATTCATAAGGTTGTTTTTGGTCGAATTACACTTTTCCAATAGAATTAGTACATGTGTTAGGGTAATAGTAATATCATATTTACCCTTAGTTACCCTATTTACTATTAACCGCGGTAAAAAAAAGTAAAAAGTTACTATTCACCAAAAAATTATTTTTATCTCATTGAACCAAATTTTACTTACTGATATCAACCGTGTCTGTCAGATTTTCGAAATTCCATTCACAGAAGCGGTAAAATTAAGTTTTATGTAAAATTCAGTTTTTAACCTACCACTTAGCGGTTTCACTATTCATCAAAAATTGAAAGTTTTCAGAAAAATACCAAAATTTCACCCTAGGCTAATTTCGATATTCCGAATCCAAAAATGAAGTCCATTTTGAAAAATAAAATTTATAAAATTTCATAAAGTGGTTATTACTATTCATAACGGCTAGTTTTAATAATATTTTAATAGCAAATCGTTGTTTAGTGAAACTCGGTATTGCGTACAACGCAAGCTATCGAGGAAGGTCGCGATTGCGTGTAAAGAAAGCCAAGAAAGTGTTGTGTAGAAAAAGATTCTTTTTATGATTTATATAAGATAAAAGTCTCGGGTGTTACATTCTACCCCCCTTAAAATGAATTTCTCCCTCGAAATTCGTCACTTTGTAACAAACAGATGAGGATACCTCTCCCTCATCATATCCTCAAGCTCCCATGTAGCTTCTTCTAATTGGTGGTTCCTCCATAAAACTTTCACCAATCGAGTGGTCTTGTTTCGTAGGACTTTTTTGCTACGATCTAGAATCTCTATCGGTTGTTCTTCATAAGAAAGATCTTGCTCCAGCGGTATAACTTCTGAGCTGAGTACATGTGAAGGATTAGGTATGTACTTTCTCAAGAGAGATACATGGAACACATCGTGAACTTGAGAGAGATTCGGTGGAAGCGCCAATCAGTAAGCTACCTTCCCAACACGATCCAGTATTTCGAAAGGACCGATATATCTAGGGCTCAACTTCCCCTTCTTTCCAAATCTCATAACCCTCTTCCAGGGAGATATTCGTAAGAACACTTTATCACCCACTTCAAACTCTAGGTCTTTTCTTCGGTTGTTGGCACAACTTTTCTGTCGACTCTGAGCTTCTCTTATGTGTTGTTGAATAGATCTGACCTTTTCTTCCATTTCATCAACGAGATCAGGTCCTAATAGCTTTCTTTCCCCAACTTCATCCCAGCAAGTTGGAGTCCTGCATTTCTTTCCATAGAGAGCTTCATAAGGAGCCATCTGAATACTAGAGTGAAAGCTATTATTATAAGAAAATTCCACCAAAGTTAGGTGTTGATCCCAACCACCTTTGAAATCCATAGAGAAAACTCTCAACATATCTTCTAGAGTTTGAATTGTTCTCTCAGACTGACCGTCTGTCTGAGGATGATAAGCAGTGCTGAAACTCAACTCTGTATCCAGAGTATGCTGAAGACTTCACCAATACTTCGAGGTAAATCTCGGATCCCGATCAGAGATAATAGAAAGTGGTACTCCATGAAATCTTACCACTTCCTTTACATATATCCTGGCAAGCTGATCTAGAGAGAAATCCTCTCTAATAGCAATGAAGTGTGCAGACTTTGTAAGACGATCAACTATGACCCAGATAGCATTATTGCCTTTGGATGTTTTAGGAAGTCCTGTGACAAAGTCCATAGTGATGTTTTCCCATTTCCATTCGGGTATGGGTAATGGTTGTAACATCCCCTTAGACTTCTGTCTCTCAGCTTTAACTTGTTGACAAACCAAGCATCGAGAGACATATTCAGAAACATCTCTTTTCATGCCATCCCACCAAAAGTACTCTTTCAGGTCCCTATACATCTTCGTGCTTCCAGGATGAATAGAGAATGAAGAACTATGAGCCTCATCCGGCAGCTCCTTCTTTAACTCGGGGATGGGAGGAACACAAACCCGATTCCTGAACTTTATTATCCCATCACAATCAAGGTTGAACTCAGGAACATTTCTCACCTTCTTTTGTAACTCGACATCTTCTTTCTGTGCCTCTTTAATCTTCACATGTATAGATGGTTGAACATTCATTTGCGAAAGATAAGATTTTTCCCCTTCCATTATAATTCCAAGATCCATCCTTTGTAAATCCATAAACATTGGATCTTTTGTGATCCTCATCATGGATAAACTAGCATGGTCTTGTCGACTTAATGCATCTGCCACATTGTTTGCTTTCCCAGGGTGGTAATGGATTGAGCAGTCGTAATCCTTAATCAGCTCCAACCATCTTCTTTGACGCATATTCAGCTCCTTTTGTGTGAAAATATACTTTAAACTTTTATGATTAGTATAAATATCACACCTTTCACCATAAAGGTAATGCCTCTAAATCTTTAATGCAAAGATTACCGCAGCTAACTCAAAATCATGTGTTCGTTAATTTTTCTCATGGATTTTCTACTATCGTGAGGCATAAGCTATCACCATATCATTTTTCATAAGAACACACCCCAATCCCTTCTTGGATGCATCATTGTAGATCACAAACCTTTCTCCACTACAAGGCAGTGTGAGCACAGGTGGACTGGATAACCTTCTTTTCAACTCCTTGAAATTCTCTTCACATTCCTCTGTCCAAACAAACTTAACTACTTTCCGAGTCAACTTGGTGAGTGGATTAGATAATCGTGAAAAATCTTTTACAAAACGTTGATAATATCCAGCCAAACCAAGAAAACTTCGGATCTCAGTTACTGTTGTTGGTCTCGACCATCTTTCGATAACCTCTGTTTTTGCTGGATCCATAGATATTCCCTCTTTTGAGATTATGTGACCCAAAAATGCAACTTTTTGAAGCCAAAATTCACACTTGGTAAATTTGGCATAAAGCTTCTCCTTTCTCAGGGTCTTCAATATAATTCTCAAGTGATCTTCATGCTCTTCCTTGCTCTTTGAATAGACAAGAATATCGTCTATAAAGACTACCACAAATTGATCAAGATAGTCTCTAAAGTCTCTATTCATTAGATCCATGAAGATAGAAGGGGCATTAGTAAGACCAAATGGCATCACTATAAATTCATAGTGTCCATACCTTGTACGGAAAGCCGTCTTTGGTATATCCTCCCTTTGGACCCTTAATTGATGATACCCTGAACGAAGATCAATCTTGGAAAAGTATTGAGCTCCGCATAGTTGGTCAAATAAGTCATCAATGCGTGGGAGAGGATATTTGTTCTTGATATTGATCTTGTTAAGTTCTCGATAATCAATGCAGAGTCTCATTGATCCATATTTCTTCTTAACAAATAGAACAAGTGCTCCCCAAGGTGACGCACTAGGGCGTATGAATCCCTTATCAAGATTCTCTTGGAGTTGCTTCTTCAATTCCTGCAACTCAATTGGGGCCATTCTATAAGGTGTCTTTGAAATAGGCAAAGCACCCGGTACGAGTTCTATTGAAAACTCAACTTCACAATTTGGTGGAAGACCCGGTAATTCCTCCAGAAAGACATCATCAAACTCCCGTACGATGGGAATATTCTTAATCACGAGTTTCTCACCAACCATTTTAGATAAATAACCTTCATTTAGTGGAATCAATACCCATAAAATGGATGAAATTTCCACTGGAAGGTTATGTTCATCCTTGCATTGATAGATGATCATAGATTGATCTGGAATATGAAATGTGACTTCCCTTCTTTGGCAATTGATATGAGCTCCGTATAAAGAAAGCCAATCCATACCAAGAATCACATCGAATTCCACTAAAGGAAGGATCACAAGATTTGCAGGAAGCACTTTCCCACAAACGTCAATTGGAGAAGAATTATAAACTTTTGATGTGATTGATGTGCCATTAGGTGTTGTCACAGCTAACTCAACATCTAATTGTTGAGGTAATACGGTGATACCCTTAGAAAATTCTTCAGAAATAAAAGAGTGGTTGGATCCAGAATCAAATAAAACATTTGCTACTTTAGAGTGGATGGTAAGTGTACCTTTCACCACTTCGTTATCGTACTTCACATCGCTGATAGAAATTGCATGTGACTTTCCTTTGTCTTTAGCCTTAAGAGTTTATTGACGTCGACCGTCATCATCAACCCTTGGATTTGGGCATTGATTGGTATAATGCCCCATCTCCTTGCACTTGAAACATTGAAGTGTAGTAGGTTCATTCTGTGTATCCCTTCCTTTGTTTGCATCATTAGACATCTTATTCCCATTATCGCGGCATTCAAATGCCCGATGACCTTCCTTTCCACATCTGAAACATTTACTTGTCCCTTTAAGAAAACTCCCTCCGTGTTTCTTTCCACACTTTGAGCATAAGGGAAAGCTCATCTTCTTTTCAGTGTGCTCTTTAGATTTTCCTTTGAATTCCATTTTCCTCTTCTTATCAAACCCATATGACTGATGGGTTACTCCAATCTCTATCTCAACTTTGAGAGCACATCGAACGATTTCCTCGTAGCTATTGAAGTCCCTTATGGCTAACGCCCTTCGAAGACTTGGTTTTAAGCCACTAAAGAATCGATCGATCTTACTCTCAGGTTGGATAATAATACCAGAAGCGTACCTTGCAATTCTTGTAAAATTTGCTTCATAGGTACCAACAGATTCATCATCCCTTTGCTTCAGTTCAAGAAACTCTTTCTCCATCTTTGTTCGGAGAATACGAGGGAAGTACTTATTGAAAAATAAGTTCTTGAACTCGTCCCATTCCATGGACTCAATTTCATCCATTTACCTCGTATTCTTAATAAGATTCCACCATTGATCAGAATCTCCTTCCAAACGATACACTGCTAGGATGACTTTATCATGTTCAGAACATTGAAGAACTGAAAATATCGTTTCAGTAGTACTAATCCATTGTTCAGCAACTAATGGATCAGTAGACCCGCTGAAAGAAGGTGGACGCTGCCTCATGAAGGATTCAACAGAATGTTGCTCCTTCCTTTGCTCGTTTGGAAGTCCTGCATGATTCATAGCTTGAGAAAGTTGTGTGAGTATGGCTACAAGATTTTTCATTCCAGCTCCCATATCGTTTGGTTGCTCAGGGGGACAATCATTGCATTGCCCATCACATTCCGCATTAACACGGTTCCTTCGGGTTCCAGCCATTGACTAAAACCAAGAAGAATAGTGTGAGAAACACTAATTATAATAGGAAAACCACATAATTCAAGAATAAAATTTTCACGCTTAAGGTCTTATCCTAGGTTATTCATGGCCATTTCTAAAACACTAATATTGTGTTCTATGCTTAGACTTATCCTTAGGGTTCTTACTAAGGCTTTCACATTCTAGTTTCCAAAGGATGACTATACCTTTCCTCTGATACCAACTATAACGACCCATACTTTACATACATTATTAATACTTCAAAATTGAAGCACACTTATTACAACATATGAAAAAACCACAAAGGACCGTATAGGTATAGTGTCTTTAGAAACTGGGAAACATAAACAACTGGTTCATAAATCTTCTACAGTGTCTCCCATTTATTTCATCATATATAGGGTCCCTTTTAGCATATTCTACTTAATATCCATCTTCCTGACCTGGGGAAAAGAAAACATACAAAAAAGGGTGATCTCAAATGCTCAGCAAGGGAAAATAAAGGAAATAAAAATCATATCATATCCTTTTGAAAATCATAACCTGCAAAAGAGATCATAATATCTTAACATGGAATAAATCATAGAAGTGAAAATGAGATCCCCATAATCATAACATAAAACTTGAAACTTTTTGGCATGCAACATAATCATGGAAAATCATTTCTTGTTAGTCATGACTCATTGCCAAGACTATCTTAGCAGACAAAGTCCATTTCTGAACCGAGTTCACTCCTCGTTTCAGTCCTGTATCACTGAATCGAAATAACCTTCCATTCCAGCCATGTCTATCTCATGAGATATAAATCTTTACCCAATGCATTGGAGGGAGATATAGGTCCCACCCATATTATAATGAATCCTTTCTTATGTGTGCCACATAATCATAAATCATACATCATCGCATAACACATGTAACAAAAATAGGATTCTTGAAACATCATGACATCATAAAACAAATCATATAAGGTAAATGACTTCATAAAAATAATTCCCTCAAAAAATAATCAAATCAATGTAATAATAGGGATAAAAACAGAACCCTTTATTATCTTAGATGGAAAATAATTTTGATAAAACACTTGAACTCCATTCTTGAGGAAAATATCCTTTCTTCTTCAAAAACATTTTTCCTTTCTTAACATGTCATACAAATTTAAACTAAAAGAATTTGATTAAAAATAAAATTGAAAACTTGTAAAGGAAGCTTCTTGGAAATAATGTTTTAAAAATCCATTCATGCCGTATAAGTTAAAAAAAACATTCTTCGTACTTTTTTCGGAAAATTCAAAAAGTACCTCGTACGAAAAACGACCAAATATTCTTTTTATATCTTTTACTAAAAACACACCGAAGGGTAAAATTGGATATAAACTATTGTAGAAGGATGGAAATAATATTACATATTGAGGGAACATGGATGTGGATGATAAAATACACTCCAGTAATTACCAAAGTAAAAACAATCTCGGATAAAAGTGAGATTGTGATATTTTCCCTTACCTTAGGTCCGATTTGCTTTGTACGTGTCCGAATCTCCTGTATAATGGTTTAAATAATGTTATTGACTTATTCCAGAATCATACATATTGATATGATATCATATATGGTCATATTCTTAGCTTCTTATTAGTAATATTTCATTGTTACTTGTTACTCGGGTCTTTATTGCCTTTTGTTCTTATGCGAGTTTTGCCGAATAAATTCTTATTCTTCTTTTAAGGTTATAGATAACTTATATCCAGAATGGTATTAGTGTATCATATATCATATTTATTCATTCAATTCATTTATATAATTACTATGTAATGATGATCATGTAGAACGAGTCGCATCACATCGTGGAGATGGTATTCCGTACGTACGCACGAGCGATGATATTGTTCCCATGATCGTGGAATTGTATTTAAGTGTATTTATACTATTTAAGTATCAATATCACTTTATAATAATCATATATAGTTACTCATTACACCATTATACCCATCCTTGTAAGGTGATGGTGGAAAATAGATTACACCACGGCGTGGAGACGGTATTCCGTACGTACGCACGCGCGGTGATTTCATTTTTCCGTAGGATGGATAGAAGGTGAATTAGGGTTGTTTCATATTTATAATAACATATCAGTATGTAAGTAATACTGATGTTATTACTTTATCACGAAACAACTAAAGAAGAAGAAGTTGAAGAAGAAAGAAATTGAAAAGATCGGTAATGGATATTACCTCTTCTTTGAAACGCCTCTTTGAATCCTCCACTTAGGGAACTAAGATTGGTCTTTGAAGAAGACCAAGACCTCTAGGATTATTCTAGGGAAGTGGAGAAGGGATTTTGGCAGGGTTTGGCTGAGCTTGAGTGCTCAAATTGGTGTGAGGAGGAGGGGGAGGAGGTGCCCTTTTATAAGGGAGGAGAGGGGCACCTTAGGAATATCTCAAAATATTATTTTATATTAAAGTCAAAATCAGTTTATAATGGTTCCAAAGGGTATTATTTCTAAGGTAAAGTGGGGATGGGTAGAAATCCTATAAACCATTAGGATTTAGACAAGTTTAGGTTATTATTTTAACCTTATCAATTAGATTTAACTCTAAGTTAAATAATTTAACTTTTACCGTGACTTTTTTTTTCTTACACTATATGGTTAATACACTTACTATAACATGCCAAATGAACCCCAAGTTGTTTATTATTAATATATATATCCTTATATAAGTCATTTGGCCGAACATTAGATTTTTAGGAATAAAATAAAAATTAATAATATAATATTTGATTTAAAAACTATTTTGTGTCAATTTTGACACTATTTGATATATGATTTTTTTGAAAGTCATAACAGAATTATATGTTCGAAACAAGTTGATTAAATCAACACTAATATATCATAGTAACCTATAAAATTAGTGGAATTCATAAAAAGTCTCAAATTACATTTATTTGAGCATTTATAACATCAATTATGTTAACATTTCCTTAAAAGGGTAATTACTGCATCATCGTTGTGTCATAAATAAATTAATTTATTTAAAGTCTAAAAATTATAAATAAAATATAATTATGTAGGAAATCTTTTTATCTTTATAATTAATATTTATAGTCGAATTTATCTTATGTATAACCCCATATTAACAATGTTTTAGTTATTAAACTTTGATTTTAACTATTTTAACTATTCATTAAATAAAATAATATTAAATGTCATAATCTAATCCAAGTGGACCTAAATGGTCATATTATATCCATAAGGTTATTTTTGGTCGAATTACACTTATCCAATAGAATTAAGAAATGTGTTAGGGTAATAGTAATATCATATTTACCCTTAGTTACCCTATTTACTATTAACCGCTGTAAAAAAGTAAAAAGTTACTATTCACCAAAAAATTATTTTTATCTCATTGAACCACATTTTACTTACTGATATCAACCGTGTCTGTCGGATTTTCAAAATTCCATTCACAGAAGCGGTAAAATTAAGTTTTATGCAAAATTCAGTTTTTAACCTACCACTTAGTGGTTTCACTATTCATCAAAAATTGAAAGTTTTCAGAAAAATAACAAAATTTCACCCTAGGCTAATTTTGATATTACGAATCCAAAAATGAAGTCCATTTTGAAAAATAAAATTTATAAAATTTCATAAAGTGGTTATTACTATTCATAACGGCTAGTTTTAATAATATTTTAATAGCATATCGTTGTTTAGAGAAACTCAGTATTGCGTACAACGCAAGCTATCGAGGAAGGTCGCGATTGCGTGTAAAGCAAGCCAAGAAAGTGTTGTGTAGAAAAAGATTCTTTTGATGATTTATATAAAATAAAAGTCTCGGGTGTTACAGTCGGACCGCATGAACACGGCCGGCCCTCCTCCCCCTTTTTGATGTTGTACTCTTGCGGCACAAGCAAAGGCAGCGCGGTGCAACGATACCGTGGGGAAGTAAGAGGAATGGGTGAAGAAGCACGGCGCCATCGCGCCGTGATGGAAAACCACGAAGGGCCACAGTCGGGGCGGGCCGCGGCGGAGGGGCGTGGCACCGTCGCGCCGCACCGGTCGGACCAAGGCCGCGGCGGAGCAGGAGAGGGCGACCGGAGCCACCAGCCGCCGGTGCACAGGGGGTCTGCCACCCAAACACAGTAGTGCTCCCCACTAGGCTATACAAGTCACTCCGACTCGAATCGGACATGCAGTCTTCAGGTCTCATCCAGCTACACGGTCTCCATACTCCGTACGCTCGTCTCCGAGAGGGTCCTCTCCATGAGATACTGGTCAATAATCCAAGTATTACAAAGTCTCATGAAGAAGTATCTCAAAGTACTGCCATGTCATAGGGGTCTCAACGCAACAGATGGCACGTCAATCGGACGCCCGATCTGTGAGTTATTAGCCTTTTAGTCCCGGGGGCCCGGTTGGTTTCATGTATGAACCAACCTAGAAGTATCTCAACTGCACCCTGAAATCACATAGGGTATACTCAAAGGGACCATTTCTCAACGTGATCACCAATGACCCTCTGAGATAGCCTTCCAAGGAGGAGGCAGTGCTACGCATGAGGTGGGCAGGGCCACATGGCTCGTGACTGCCCGACCCACCGTGCAGAGGAGCAGCAGACGGTTGAGGGGCCACCCAGGCAGAGGCAGAGGGTCAACCGTGGCGGTCCGCCGAGAGAAGGCGGACGAGGCAGGGGAGCTGGACGAGTAACAGGTGGTGGGCGACACTTTGAGGCTTTACCACCACCACCGCCAGGAGGTCTACCCCGACCATAGAGAGCTGGCGGGCAGAGACAGGCTCAGCTTCAGGCAGTGGAGGCCTACGACCACAGCGCACCAGAGATGATTCGAGGTACTATCTATGTCTACTCCACCCTTTCTGAAGTTCTTATAGACACAGGAGTGAGTCATTATTTTATTGTCGCTACCCTTGTTCGGAGCTCGGAGATTCCGATGGAGCTGTTGGCTCGATCCTTACGGCTAGGGACTCCTACAAGAGCAGACTCGACGATTAAGCACTGGTGCCGACAGTGTGAGCTTACTCTAGGAGTCGAGAGCTGCAATTGTGATCTTCTTGTAGCGGTGTCGAGGCCTTACGACGTCATCTTGGGCATGGATTGGTTATCTACAGTCCATGATCAGATCGAATGTATTAGGCGCAAGGTGCAGTGTGTACGCACCGACGGGAGTAGGTTCACCTTCACCGGAGAGAAGGGAGCCTTTGCAGCGCAGGATGGACTCACGCAGAGGAGAGGACATCCCATCACTCATCAGTTGGCTGGCCTCATCCTAGGAGCAGTTGACGTGCGGAGTCCGAGTTTTCCTGTAGTGGTGGATCAGTATGCAGACGTTTTTACTGACGATGTTCCAAGACTACCTCCTCGTAGAGAGGTAGACTTTTATATTGAACTGTACCCCAAGACAGCCCTGATATCCACTCCATCATATCAGGTGGCTCCCGTTGAGCTTTGAGAGCTACGGGTACAGCTGGAGGACTTGCAGGGCAAGGGATTCATTCGACCCAGTGTTTCACCCTGGGCTTCCCCCGATTTTGTTCGCCAAGAAGGTGGACGAGAGCTTGCGAATGTGTGTCGAATATCGTCACCTGAACCAGGTGACCGTGAGGAACAAGTATTCGCTACTGCGGATTGACGACCTCTTCGATCAGCTCAAGGGAGAACGATGGTTCTCAAAGATAGACCTTAGATCAGGCTATCATTAGCTCAGATTTCGAGACGAAGACATGCATAAGATGGCCTTCAGATGTTGGTATGGACACTATGAGTTCTTGGTTATGCCATTCGGCGTAACCAATGCTCCAGCGGTGTTCATGAGTCTCATGAATAGGATCTTTCAGCTATACCTCGATCGATTTGTCGTGGTATTCATCAACGAAAAATTGATATACTCGACCACCGAGGAGGAGCACGCCTACAACTTGCAGGTTGTACTGGACACACTCCGAGAGCACCGGCTTTATGGAAAGCTCTTGAAGTGTCAGTTCTAGATATGTGAGGTCCAATTCTTAGGACACGTCATCTCTGAGGCGGGATTTGCGGTGGATCCTGTGAAGATCGAGACAATGCTAGCTTGGGAGCCACCCAGGAGCGTGATGGAGGTGCGGAGTTTCTTGGGTATAGCTGGGTACAACCAGAGATTTGTGCCAGACTTTTCCAGAGTTTCGGCACCACTCTCAGCATTTAAGAAGAAGGGGAAACCCTTAGTGTGGTCAGACAGATGTCAGTAGACCTTCCAGGAGCTGAGATAGAGATTGACCAGCGCACCTATCTTGAGGCTACCATAGGAGGGAGTGGGGTATGTAGTCTACTGCGATGCATCAGGGACCAGACTTGGATGTGTCCTTATGTAGGAGAGGGAAATGATCTCCTATGAATCACGTCAGTTGATGCAGCATGGTCAAAACTACGCTACCCATGACCTGGAGTTAGCAGCAATGGTCTTCGCTCTGAAGATGTGGCGACACTATCTGATGGGAAAGCGCTTTACTGTCTACTCTGACCACCATAGTCTCAAGTACATATTCTCATAGAAGGACTTGAATCTGAGACAGAGGCGATGGCTCGAGTTTCTCCAGGACTATGACTTTGAGATAGTCTATACTCCTGGAAAGGGGAACGTAGTAGTTGATGCTCTCAGCAGGAGGACATGCATTCAGCTACTCAGGGAGGCGACAAAGCATCTAGCCTCTTTGAAGATATCCTTCATGGATTGAGATGGAGCAGCCTTCCTTCAGTCACTCACAGTCACTCCTCCACTACTGAAGTGGGTCAGAGAGGCATATCATGGGTACGCTTACTGTGAGACGCGACGTGCACAAATATCCCCAGGACAGGCACATGATGGATTCTCTATAGGAGGAGAGCACGATGTCCTTTTTAGAGGACGTACCATGGTACAAGCTGCTTTACAGGAGGTGGTGCTGAGGGATTTTCAAAATTCCCCTTTAGAGGTACATCCAGGAGTGGCGAAGATGTACCAGGATCTCAGACGACAACACTGGTGGCCGGGTATGAAGAAGGCTGTAGCTGAGTTCATTTCTTGATGCCTCACCTGTCAGCAGGTGAAGGCAGAGCACCAGGTACCAGTAGGCTTGGTGCATCCCTTAGAGGTCCCTGAGTGGAAGTGGGATGAGATATCTATGGATTTTGTGACTGGACTTCCACGTACTTCCAGTGGTCACGACTCTATTTGGGTGATTGTCGACCGACTCACCAAGTCGTCCCACTTCTTACCAATCAGAAAGCAGGGCTCAGTGGAGACCTTGGGGCGCCTCTATATTCAGGAGATCATACGGATTCATGGTGTACCATCATCTATAGTCTCTGATCGAGATGATCGCTTTACTTCCCGGCTTTCGAAGGGGTTGCAGGAGGCATTCGGGACGCAGCTACGTCTGAGCACCACCTTTCACCCTCAGATGGATGGTCAGACGGAGAGGACCATTTAGAATCTCGAGGACATGCTCTGTGCATGTGTCCTCAACTTTGGTCATAGCTGGGAGGACCACCTAACCTTGGTGGAGTTCGCGTAAAACAACATATACCACTCCACTATCGGTATGACACCATACGAGGCATTGTACGACCGACCTTCCAGATCACCTCTGTGCTGGAAAGACCCTAGGGAGTCATCACTTGTTGGACCAGAGATGGTCCAAGCCATGACAGAGAAGGTCCAGGTCATCCATGAGCGGATGAAGACAACTCAGAGCCGGCATAAGTCTTATGCCGACAGGAGTTGGAGACCACTAGAGTTCGAAGATGGCGACCACATTTTCTTGCGGATCTCACCTCGACATGGATTACAGAGATTTGGCGGGGGTGGAAAGTTATCTCTGTGCTTCATCGGACCATTCCAGGTCCTTAACAGGATAAACGAGGTGTCTTAACGCCTGGCTCTACCACCTCAGTTGCATCGGGTGCACGACGTCTTCCACATATTTCAGCTCAGGAGATACGTGCACGATCCGATGCATATCATTGACGATGAGGAGAATTTTGTGGAGGACCCGGTGGAGATCGAGGATCGCCAGGAGCGGGTCCTACGTGGATGGTCGATAACTCTAGTGCGCATCAGATGGCAGCACGGGAACCTCTAGGAGAGCACTTGGGAGCGGGAGGCTCAGATGCGTGCTCAGTACCCTCATTTGTTCCCCTAGTTTGTGATGTATCTTTACGAGGACGTAAAGTCCTGAGGTGGGAGTAATGTAAAGACCCGTAAATTTCAAGGGAATTTTTTTCTTAATTTTCTTTGGTATTTTACGAGTACGCTATTTCTGACGGCATATGATTCCGAGGCCCGGTGTGCCCATAATCATGTTCTGAAGTTTAGCTCGGGTACATTCAGTGAACGAACGAGCGGGTTTTCCTAACTTTTGAACCGGTGCTCAGATTCGAAATCCGAGGGCACTGATGGAATCGCAGCACCGGTAATTGCTTAGGAACACCTTTTAAGGAGTTTCATTGCTCGGGTGAGGTTGTTAAATAATGGGTTAACTAAAGAATGAAATAAAATATTGTGCTACAATTTTTTTTCTATTCTAGGTAGTTTAAACCTATGCTTGGTGGTTGGAGTGGGACCGACTAATATCCTAACTCCACTAGTTATGATACTAGTAAAGTGCATCCCACACAATCCCCACCCCTTAAAATCCCTTTTAACCTCCCTCTCGTGAATTTAATATGTAACTCACCCGCACCCCTTTTAAATACCAATTCAACTCTCTTAATTAATGAATTGAATTAAGTTATTCAATGTAATCAATTGTTGAATTCATTTTGAATTTCGAATTGAAAGCTGGCTTGTGTGTGTTAATTAAATAAGACAAAGCCTTATTTCTTTAAGGGTTATTTCATTGTGCGAGAAGGTTGGAGAATAATTTCTCAAGCCTGGGAATCTTCATCTTCCTCCTTGAAGAATGTGAAGAACACACCGTCACCAACGAAGAACGCCGACCTCCGACGAAGGACGACAAATAACGCTGATTCCTCTGAGATCGATGACGCAATGTCGTGTACCACGATGCCGACGGTCCTCTTGCCTGAGACGTCGTGTACCATGACGCCGTGTACCGCGATGCCGTGTACCGTGACACCGATGATCCTCCTTCCACGATGCCATCTTCTGTGACGTCCCTTTCCCGTGAAAAACCTCGTTCGACGACTTCATCTAGGTAGGGGTTAACTTGATGTTCGTGGATTTTTCATTGTTGTTCTTTATCTTTATTTTATGGCCTTCTGTTATCGTCATAACTGGAGGAGGTCAGACCGCACAAACACGGCCGACCCTCCTCCCCCTTTTTGATGTTTTACTCTTGCAATGCGAGCAAAGGCGCATGGTGCAATGACACCGCGTGGAAGCAAGAGGAACGAGCGAAGAAGCGTGGCGCCGTCGCGCCGCGCCGTTGAGGCCGAATGAAGCCGCGACCAGAGTCGGGCTGTAGAGAAGGGGGTGCGGCGCCGTCGCGGTGCGCCGAAAAACCACGAAGGGCTGCGGATGGGGCAGGCAGCAGCGGAGGGGAATGGCACTGTTACGCCACGCCGGTTGGCCCAAGGCTACGACCTTTGGCCGCGACGAAGCAAGAGAGGGCGGCCGGAGCCCCCGACTGTCGGTGCACAGGGGGCGGGACCGGCTGGTCCCGCGGTGACTCGCCGGCTGGTTTCCGAGAAGCCTGGGGGTTGTAACCCCTGGATGGAAAAAGGGAGTGGCCCCCACGTAGAGGCTGCGGTTTCAATCAGGGGGGCAGTGCCCCCCCTTTTCCACTTAGCTCGGCCAACATCGAGCTGACCACACCGGGCCGCGCCCGCGCCAGGCCAACCGGCCGCCCAGGCCGGACCGGCCGCACCGGGCCGGGCTGGGCCGCACCCTAACGGGCTGGACCCAGACCCGGTTCGGGTCGACCCGGTTCAGGCCAACCCAGGGGGGTCTTGGGCCAGGTTGGTCCGGGCCCAAAACCCCCTATTTTTCGGACAGTTCCGTTCAAACACCCGTATCTTGGGCTACGGACCTCCGATCGACGCACCGTTAGTTGCGATGCGATCCATGGATTGAGATGGTCATTTTGGTATATTAAAATCAAGGTTTCAGAAGGACTTTGGAAATGGCCGGGTTGGTTTGAGCACGAAACCAACCCGGCCCTCGTAGCGGAAACACTTATAACTTGAGCTCCGGACATTTGATTGACGTGACGTCGACTTTGTTGGATTACTCTTAGTGAGACAGATATTTTTTCTTACTCCACTCGAGTTCTGGACGTAGTTGGAGTGTGTTAGGGTTGGTTTTGACTTAAAAACCAACCGGGCCCCTGGAACGAAAAAGCCAATAACTCTCAGACCGGGCGTCCAATTGACGTGCCGTCTGTCACGTTGAGTTCCTCTTGTCGAGATGGAACTTTGAGATACACCAACTCCGGACTATGTGTCAGTTGATGTATCGACCCCTTGGCTCGTGGAGAAGACCCTACAGGAATTGAGCATGCTGTGTGCGGGAACCCTAGAGCTGGCAGTGACTACGACAACTGCACTGAAATCCTCCATGGGTTCGGCAGTGATGAAGACTGCACTGAAATACTCTGTGGGTTTGGAAGCGATTAAGACCGTACTAAAATCCTCCGTGGGTTCGACGGAGATGAAGACTGACCTAAAATCCTCCATGGGTTCGGCAGCGATGAAGACTGCACTGAAATCCTCAGTGGGTTCGGCAGCGATGAAGACCGTACTGAAATCCTCCATGGGTTCGACGGAAGACTGTACTGAAATCCTCCGTGGGTTTGGCAGCGATGAAGATCATACTGAAATCCTCCATGGGTTCGACGACGATAACTAATGTTCTTGTATCCTACGTGGGTCTGGAAGTGTTTGACTCTTTTCTTGCTACCCTACGTGGGTCTGGCAGAGTAGCTGGTCTGTATCCTATGTGGGTCCGACAGCTTAGCTGGTTTAGTATCTTACGTGTGTCCCAGATTAGATGAATCAGAGGCTATATCTGATCATCTCTATCACCTTACGAGGAATTATACCTATGTGAGATGAGTCTTGGCCTCCCATCATTATATTCGATATGATTGACTTGGTTTCCTATGTGAATTGTGTTGTGTTATCCTGTGTGGATTGGGTTGTACTATCTTGTGTGGACGTGATTGAACTTGGGCTCGGATGTTGGAGCCGAACTGGAATTGATGACTTAGGTATATGTATGGGTGTATACCTAAGTAGTGTTGGATGTTACTTCGTGATTGTATCTTTCCTTTGTGGATTATCCTTTGTGGATTCTGGGAGACCTTCGGGGGTCTCGGGGTCCCTACTAAGTAGAGTATACTCACCCCTGCATGGGATATGCCCGCACTACGTTGTGTTGGTTGCAGACAACGGACAACGCTGATCGTGGTTGAGTCATGTGGAGCAAGTTGGTACCTAGAGGTGGACCACTGGGCGGGACGTACACGGAGCGGGTGACTGGACCCGAGGAGCTGAGGAGGCTATCTGTACCCACCCTTCAGGTGGGACGTCCAGTGGACGGATCGACATTTCTGATTTACTTTCAATTGTTGTACCTTTTTTCCAGTTGTACTTTACATTTAGTTTGGGTTTGTATTCTGGCCCATTTACTTTCCGCACTACTATTGTATCCAATTTTACTTAGTGTTTACTTCTACTTGCTTACTCTGTGGTGTTTGTTTACTTTATAAGGCAATGCCTTCCCCTTTTTGTCGGGATTTACACCTTGGTGCTAGTCTCCATCCCCTGGCCTATGGGAGGCAGGCTTGGGGTAGTCACGGCATGGGTCCCGAGGACGGGTCGTGACACACTAAGTATTTATAAAATAAATAAAATAAACTTAAAATTAAATTATTTTAAATTTTAAAAAATATATTTGTCAGAATATAATTTTTATATATTTATTACATCATTATTGGGCCATTATGATGTCATAAAACACCCCGTATATTTATACTATATTTAATTTTTACCCAAAAATTCAACTACATCAGAAAATTATAATAAATTCGCAATCAAATAATTTCAACATCCTGATTACAAAAAATAATATTAATTTTATCTAAATAATTTTCAAAATATGAGAATTTTCACCTTTAAAATAATAACCGACATTTAATGAAAATTGATGGGTTTTGACAAAATTTGTTTTTAAACCTTAATAAAAATTACTTTTGACTTCATAAAAACTAAATAATCATTTATATTTAATAAAAGTAATTTAATAATAATATTTTATTAAAATATTATTTAGTTAAAAATTCCATTAATTCATTAAAAATATATTTTTTAATTGAATTTGAATACTAACAAAAAATACTATTTGTGCTTTAAAAATCATTTACAAAGTAACAATAATAGAATGAAAGCATTTTCATTATTCTAAGAAAACATAATGTACATAATCATAATGCTAGGTTCTTGTTACACATTCATTTATTATACCATCATATGCCCTAAAAGTAAGGTGTGCGATGGTGGGGCTTTTATGGAGTCATTCAGTGAACATGGTTTGGTCCGTGTTCTTGATGAGTTTGAACTTCTCCCATAAACAGTTTCAATCATGATTAAGTTAATGGATCTCAGTTTGGGATTGGTATAAGGAAAATCCTAGAAATTTTATCTCCCTATGAAGCTCTGATAAATGGAATTCATAGGGAATGATCCTACTGGTTGATGAAATCACTTCCTTTGTCTGTGTCAAAAGGATTTTTTAAAACCCTATATTTATACTAGTCATGTGACAGTTGTCCAATGGATATATTATCAATGTTAATGATACTTAGAATTCATTTAAATCCAATTAGATATAATAAATAAGTTCACATGTCTTCTATAACCATAATACATTTAATTAAAATAAAGATAATTTTACTCATAAATGTTTAGGTCATTACAAGAAGTCTACTTTAACTTATAACCTCAAGGTCTGCTATTGTTTATGCGACGAATTTGTGTACTAGGTATCAATGTAATCTAAATGAACCACAAATTCTTGTAGACAATATAATTCTAAGATATTTGAAATGAAAAAATTCACATGGGTTATCATACAAAAGAAATCATGAAATTAAGTTTCATGGTTATACTGACGCCGATTGGGCTGGAGATTGTAATGATAGAAAATCAATCTCAGGAGGAACATTTTTCTTGGTGAATGTTTTGTGAGTTTTCATAGTAAGAAAAAAATATTGGTAACTTTAAGAAAAACTGAATTCGAATATATTTCCACTACTTAGTCTTGTACTCAAATATTGTGTATGAAAGTTCCGTTGGAAGAATCAAAAGGGAAAGTTTCTAAAACATTGAAGATACTTTGTGATAATTAGAGTGCAATTAATCTTTCTAAAACTCCTATTTAACATTCAATATCAAAACACATTGATATAAAGTTCCACTTCATAAAAGATAAAGTTTATGTCATATATTTTTTGATGGAATATATCTCAATGAAGTATCAAATTACTAATATCCTCACAAAGGAAATGCCAAAAGAAAGGTTTGTTTATTTTAGGATGAAACTTCATGTTCGACCTCCTCTAATGACTTCATTATCCTTATAAGGATATCCCCCACCATGATTTGGATTATGTTGAAAAAGGGGTAGATAAAGTAAAAAATTTCTACTTTTTAAGAAGTTTTTACTTATCTTTATTTAATGAATATGAAGCCGTGGTTATCAAAAAATGGGGGAGAGAAAAATATAAACTGGAGAGAAAAAGAAAAGTGATATTAAAATATAAAAGTGAGGGGGATTTTATCTAAATATGTCCACAAAATTCTATTGTTACAAAGGGAGGAAATTAATTCAAAAACATTACTTTATGTAGTAGTGTGGTGTTAGGGAACTCTCTTTTGAGAAAGGATATGTTTTGATAAAAGTTTACAACATTTCATTGTTTAAAATAGTTGAGTTGTAATTTTTTTTTGAGAGTTTGAAAATTTTTTAATGAGGGTTTTCAACAAATCCAAATAGGGATATTGAATAATCTTTGTGATAATTTGTTTTAACAATGTTTTTGTATTTTTTAAAAACTAACCTTTTTCGAATAAAAATGTTTTGTTTTTCAGGATCAGACCAAGTACATCAGAATGAGGTTTTATAAAAAAGTTGAAAGTTTTTGAATGTTAAAAACCAAAGATAAAGGGGGGAGACTAGTTTTTTCTTTGTGAAACTTTTTTTCTGGTCACAGGTTCCCAGACATAGAAGATCAGATTGATAATCAACAGACTGAGAATATCTTAATGAGTAGCACCAACCATAGGAGTCATCGAAAAGATGAAGTAATTGATTAGACACAATATTGGTCTCGAATCCATTGGTATGATGTTCGAATTTACCGGAATTAGTGTTTGTTAGATATTATGAGGTTGCAGAGTGAGGAATTCACTATTATGTTGAATAAGTTTGTTAATGAAAGTGATTTTAGGTGTTAGAACGTTCTCAAAGTTTCCAATACAAATTCATATGATGCTTTGATGGTCATATAGTTCTTATAAATCATGAAAAATTCTCATGATAAAATATTTTGAAGAAATGGAGGAATCCTAAGAATTATATCAGTTCCAGAAACCCAAACACAAAAGATAAAATCTAGAAGTATTGGACACAAAAGTTGTTTAGGAGTCTAAATGTGTAAAGATGATGAATTTTTATGAATTTCAAACTTGATGAGAAGAGTCATCATCACATGCAGAATGTCGTAATGATAATTCCATCATTATGAGAATCTTAACTAGACTGACCCTAAGGAGAAAGATCATTCAGATCAGGATGAGGTTCCAATTCATCAAAGGAATGCATCATACCAATAACACATCTGATTTAGAACATTAGAGTGATCAGACTTTTTTGATGTCTATTCATCAAAGGGACATCAATTATGAAAAGAAATAAATATTCTAAAAGAGTTGAGTTTTCTTGAGAAGAAACAAAAGAATATAGTCAGATTGTAATGAGAAGAGAAAGATAGTCATATCATAATGATAAGATAAATATAGTCAGATCATAATG
The DNA here is from genome assembly GCA_963277665.1 of Viscum album. Lineage (NCBI taxonomy): Eukaryota > Viridiplantae > Streptophyta > Magnoliopsida > Santalales > Viscaceae > Viscum > Viscum album. The sequence goes on from OY728155.1 coordinate 1,931,988,356, forward strand.
AGTAGAGTAATATGTATCTAAGGAAGTTCATCATAATGAGCAGATGATATCCAGATCATAATGAGCTTAAAGTAGTCAGATCGTAATCAATAGAGGAAGAAATTCAGATCGTGGTGAGATGACAAAGTTTATTCATAATAAAGAAGAGGAAGTTACATTAGAATGAAGTTGAGGAAGTTAATTTGTACTAAAGAAAATTTAGTTTCTTTGGCAAAATATCATCTTAGAGAAATCTTGAGAAGGGTTGAAGAAGTCAAAGTTGAATTTTAAATGTGACTGATTTTCAGAGTTTTGAAATTTGGGTAAGTGGGAAATGTTTTTAAGTTTCCAAAATTTATTTTTCTAAATGGAATATAAATAGAAGAACAATTCATTCTCGTTTTGAAACTTTTCTCATAAGAAAAAAGGAATATCACTATGGATTTCAAGTGAAAGTTCCTTCTTGACTGAGATCTCATTAGAATATCAGACATCTATTGTTTTGGTTTACTATAATGAGAGACATCATTTTGAGAAGATTGTATTGAGTTAATCAAACAGTGGAATATTGAACTATGTTTTTTTGAGTAGATTTTGAGAAGTTAAGATTTAGAAATGGAGGATCATATTGAGTTGATATTATTGACTCAATTGCACTGGGTTCATTAGACTGAAGTTCATCGGATTCTGGATCATCGAACCCAAGAACTTTTATGAAAAAAATTGAACAAAGTAATTTTACTTTTGTTTTAGATCAATTTATTTGTAATAAAATTTTTTAAACTAACGAGAGTTAGTATAATATTTCTTATTAGGATATATAAGGAGTCTAAAGGTATTTGGTACAAGTTGTATTCACTTATTCATAATAGTGAATTTCTATAGACCCATTGGAGTGGCTATGGAAAGGATGTAGGTTCTCACACTACGAATGGAACTTGTAAATATAATGTAATTTAATTTCTTTCTATTTTTTTAATACACTATTATTTAAAAAAATATGATAAGGATATGAAATTTAATAGGTTCCATGGGTTATGTTTTAAAAAGTATAGAAACTTATTAAAAGTGAACAACTGATTCAACCCCATTCTCAGTTTTTATTATATCCTTTGGAACTTCAAAACCCACTTTGTTCTGATAATATTTTTATTTACAGGTTGTGGAAGTAGTTACCATTTTTCATTTTAATAAATATTATTTAACTCTTCATTTATATAATCCACCCATTATTTATTTTTAATATCTTTTAAAACAGATCCTAGTTAAACTTTTGAGGTAAGTGAAGTCTAATTTTCTAATCTCAATTTTTTTCTAGTATAAACTAGATCTTTATAATTTCCAAAAATGTTTTTAGACTCAACATTTTTTTTATGTTAGGAAATTTCAGTATTTCTTTTCAATATAAACTTTCACCATCAAATGATTCTCTTGAATATTTATAAGGATTTTTTTACTTACTTTCAATATCGTTGGAAATCTCTAGTTTATCCATCTCAGTATTCTCAATAATGTTTGTTAAAGAATTTTTATTTTAAATTATTTTCACATCACATGAGTCTAAACTTTGTAAGTGTTTGTTGATACATTTGTAAATTATTCTATTGGGTGAATAACCTATAAAAATTCCTCCCCTATATTTTTCATCAAAATTTCCCAGATCTGGATTTTTGATTTTTTGTAAACATCAACTTCAAAAGACATTAAAGTACTTCAATGAAGGTTTTTTGTTATACCAAATTTTTTAAGAAGTCCAGTTTGATTCTGATTACAAAAAATATCTATTTTGAATATGTACAAAAGTAATAACATCTTCTCTCTAAGAAAACTATAAAATTTTTTATTTTTCTGACAGACTTCTTCCCATTTCCACCAAACTTTTATTCTTTAATTATACTACTCAATTTTTTTGTGGAGTATATGGAGCACTAGAGTGATGTTTGATTCCATTATTTCTTCAATAAGTTTCAAAATTATTGCTTGTGAATTTGGTACCATTACATGTTCTCAACTTCTTTATATAAACCCCCATTTCTTTATCGACTTCTTTTCTGAGAAACCTGAACATTTCTATAGCCTCTGAATTATTTTCATAAACATAATGTTTTCTTATCCAAGTGAAATCATTAATAAAAGTGATAAAATATAAATTTATTTTTTTGATTGATGTATCATAGGCCCACATAAATCATAATGAATATGTTCAAGAGGTTTGGTAGGATGAATCTCAAACCTCTTATGAATTTTGTTAGTCATATTTCCCCTTTGACAAGTAACACAAATATCTTCATATATTCTTTTCAATTATTGAAAATAATTTACAACATCAACTTTAGAAAGTTTGTTCATGTTTTTATACCTAACGTTCCCAAGTCTTTAGTTCCACAATTTGTTTTCATCTTCAACACTCAAGTAACATGAGTTATTAAACTATACAAGATAAAACATATTACCACTAGTTCTTTCTTCTTTTGTGATAAATTTTCCATATTCCATACTTATAATGATACAAGAATATTTTCTGAAAATCAATTCTTTCCCATCATTAGAAAGATTAAATACAATAAGTTTGTTATGTTTTAACCCATCCAAAAATCAAACTTCCTTAGTTTTTCACTTTTCCAATTCTATCTCATCAATTCTAATTCCTAAAATATTTATGGAACTATAATTACCAAAGGTAATTGCTCCTCTATAAAAACATTAAGCACATTTCAAGATTTTTATATCACCTATCATATATGAAGAATAACCACTATCAAGTATCCAAAATCTATTCATTTTACTTTCTTTAAAATATTTCTCAATAAAAAAATTCTTTCCCCAACATTATTCTTCACAACTTCATTTTATAATATTCTATAAGAATCTTGTTCTAAAAGGAGTGTCATAAATATTTGGGCATGATGACCAGCCTGATCACATCTTCCACAAACTTCATATGTACATTCAAATTGATTTTTTTGTTGTAAAGTTTCTAACATATTGAGATTTATCTTTTCTAACTTCCTATGGTTTAAGAAATTTACTCATCCTTCTTCAAAAATTTATTTCTCTTCATTCAAACCTTATTTTGGGAAGTGACAAGTTATGAAAAAATTATAAGCTCTCTACCCATAGATTCCACAATAGAAGAAATATCCATCAATATTAATTTTCTATTGAATTAATATATTTCTCTCTATAAAATTTATTGTGGTTCATAACTTATTTCTGCTCTATAAAACTTTGGATGTGGAACATCATTCCTATTGAGAAGGTTTTCAAGTTTTATATATGTGATAGGTTTGTAACATCCCTTATTAATCCAAACTTTCTAAATACTTTTCTTATCACCTAAAGTATTATAAAAATAAGACAAAACATTATTTCCAGAGGGTGAGGAATTCAATTGATTCTTGTTCTGAGCTATCTCAACAACTTTAGAAGTTTCAAATTTTACTTCTAAATATTTTTTAAAGTTCTAATTCATCTTCCCTAGGGTACTTTTAGACTCAATAAGTTTTTATTAAAACTTGTAAAATTCTTCTTCCTTATCTTCCAGCTTCTTATGGAGATCTTCAACCATATTTATCTATTCATAAATTCTAAATTTGTAACATAAGATCACCTAAATTTATTTTTCCTCATGATTGATGACATATTTTATTCATTTAGTAACTTCATAACAATCTTTATTCATTACTCTAATTTCTTTCTTGAGAGTTATATTATTCTCAATACATGTAACAAGTCATCTTCTGAGTTGATACTCTCAATATGATTCTTCACCACCTTATTCACTATTTGAGGAATCTATTTGTTTTATCAAAATTTTCAATAATGGTTATGAATTTTTATGAACTTTCATCTTTAGAAGAATTGTTTTTAGTTGATTTATATTCAACTTTCTCACTCAACATACTTTTTTTTCTTTCCTGTAAACTCATTCTCATATTTTTTGGATGAATTTTCATCATTATCATATTTGTTCCACTTTTTCCATTAAGTATTTTAATCAAAATCATCTCAATATTTTACAAATTTATTCTTGAAGGAATTCATGGAAAAGTGTATGATTCCACCACACTCAAAAAATATGAGAGGAATTTTTCCTCTATACTTTCCTATTCCTCTTCGGTAGTTCTTATATATAAGAGGAATGATTTTTTTATTTAACTCATTATCCTATTTATCATCGAAGATACAAGGATCAACATATTCAATATCTTGTATTTTCATTTTTCTTATGGATTCAAAAGGAATTTCATCTTTCTTATTTTTTTTGAACATTGGAGATTTCATCATTTTATAAGAAACAAGAAAGTTATGAAATTAATCAAGAGATAAACCATCATTATCTTATAAAGAGTATACTTTAGAATCAACCTATCTTGAAATTTTATTATAAGTTTCTTCACAATTATAAAATCTTCTAGGACATGTTCGGATCCTCTGATGCTGCAAAAAATTTCATTTACTCTGGTGAAGAATTCATCAATAGTTTCTTCATCTCTCATTCTTATGTCTTCATACTTACTACGACATATTTTTATATTTGATTACTTCACTTTAGTATTCCATTCAAAAATAATTTCTAGCTTGTCCCACATACTCTTTGATGTTTTGAGACCCATTAACTTTATATAATTTTTTTCTAATGAGGACATAAGTATAACATTTATATCTTTTCTAAAAACTTTGATATTTATACAATAAAAAAAAGTAATCAGTGTCATCCCTCTAAATGGGTGGAAACCCAATTGTGAGAGTATCAACAACTTACATGCCAAGAGATAGAAGATAAGGAATCAAATTATTTTTCTATCTATAATAATTTTTTCTATAAAATTTAAGAAGTCCTCTACTGTTGATAGAATTGATATTACATATGATATATAATCAATAAGGGAACCTCCACTATGATAACGATTATAGTTTCAAAGGATCTAATAACAAATTAGAAGGGGGGGGGGGTTGAATTAGTTTTCTTAATTTTTATAAGTTTCAATAAATCTTAAAAATTAACCCCTAAACCCCATTAAATTTTAAATCATTATATTTTTTTGAAAATACTCATGCATGAAAAAATAGGAAACCAAGTAAAGAACACAATATTTAAAAGGTTCCACCTTAGTGTGAGAACCTACATAATTTCCATACCCACTCCCATGGGTCTATGGAAATTCACTATTATGAAGAAGTGAATACAACTTGTGATAACTCTCATTAAAAAATTTTTATATCATGATAGGAAATATTATACTAACTCATATAAGTTTAAATTTTTTTATAAAAAAATTTAGAAAAAACAAACATAAAAAGACTTTGTTCAATTTTATTCAAAAAAGTTTATACATCTGATGACCTTGAATTCAACGACCTTCAATCCAATGAAACCAGTATGATTGAATTAGTGAAATTGAATCAATGTGATCTTCCCTTTCTCAATCTAGACTTCTCAAACCCTATTAAGAAAACTCAGTCATATCTTCCTTAGTTTGAGCGACTCAATATGATATTCTAAAAATTATGTTTCCTAGTTTGGTAAAAAAATAATAGATTTCCGATCTTCTAATGAGATATCTATCTGGAAAGAACTTTCACTCAAAATCCTTAGTTCTCTACCTTTTCTTATTGCATGAAAAGTTGAAAAAATTTAAATGAACTATGATTATAGTTATATGTGACACATAAAATCAAAGGTGGGAAACTAAAAAACTTTTCCTGCTTACCAAAATTTCAAAAATCTGAAAATCACTAGCCTTTAAACTTTCAATATGTATTTATGAAACCATATAAATATTTCTATGAGATCATATTTATTTATACAAACTAACTTTTCCTCAGCGTGATATAACTTCTTAATCTACAGTCTGATGTAAATTCCTCTAATTTATTATAATGAAACTTTATCATCTCATCATGATATGACTTTATTCCTATAATGATTATGATATGACTATTTTCATCTCATTACGATCTAGATATCTTCATCTAATTATGATGAACTTACTCATATTTATCATCCTCTACTTATTATGATCTAACTATATTTCTCTTCTCATTATGATCTAACTATATTTCTCTGCTCATTATGATCTGAATATATTAATTTGTTTCTTATCAAGAAAATTCCACTCTTTTAGAATATTTATTTATTTTCATAAGTAATATCCCTTTGATGAATTGAAAATAGAAACTCTGATCACTCTGATGTTATGCATATGATGTGTTATCAGTATGAGGCATTCCGTTAATGAATCAATTCTTATTCGCTATCCGATTGATCTTCCTCATCAGAATCAATATGGTTAAAATACTCATAATTATGGAATTATCATTAAGATGGAAGAATCATTATTATGTTCTGAATCTGATGAATAATCCACTTATAAACTATTAAATTCTTCAATATTCATCAGTATTACACATTTAGACTCCTGAAAAACTTCCATGTCTGGTACTTATGAATTAAATCTTCTATGTACGGGTTTCTAAAATGAATGAAATATTTAATATTCCTCCATTCCTTAAAAATATTTTATCATGAGAATTTTTTATGATTTATAATAACTCCATGACCATCAAATAATCATCTGAATTTAGATTAAATTTTTTGAGAAATTTATAAAACCTGAACTCAATTTCTTCAAAAACCTCTTCAGAATCATTATGACTTCCTCCATCTGCAACTTCAGAATTTCTAACAAACACCAAGTCCAATGAACCTGAACCTCATGCCGATGGTTCTAAGAATGATGTTGTGTGTGATTAGCTACTTCACCTTTTTGATGAATTATGTTATTGGTTCTACTCATTCAGGCATTCAAAGTCCGATGCTTCTTAGTGCAATCTTTTGTGACCAAAAACCTATGTATAAAAAACAACTTTCAAAAAGGCAAAAAATTTATCCCTCTTTATCTTTGGGTTTGAACATTCAATAACTTTCAACTTTCTTACAGAAATTCATTCCGATAGAATTTTTCCAATCCTAAAAACAAAAAAACTATATTATACAAAAAGTTTAGTTATCAATAAATAAAAAAATATTTGTTAAAACAAATTATCACAAAGGTTTTTCAAAATTAAATTAAATAAATTACAACACATAAAATGGTCTTAGTCAAGCTCACGAATGGTCACAAATACAACATAAACACAAAATTCAATGGATATCATTCATTATTTATTTTTAAGATAAAAAACGATTGAATTTATTAAATAAGTAAATAAATAATAAATTAATTCCCTTTCATCTTACTGACCATCAAAATTAATTTAGAGATAACCATTATTGAAGAAATAATGGAAAATAAAAGATGGAACCAATAGTTGTAGATTTATTACTATAAATTAATTGAGCATTTAATTTTTTTAAAACCCTTATTAAATTGTCAAACACTTAAAGTTACAATCAAAGAAATAAGGTTTTAATGTTTTAATTTTAAATTTAATGTAATTTTATTTATCTAATAACTGGGAGAATACATGTCATGTACTATCCAGCTATACACCATGTACCTTTTTTGTCATGTATTTGGGTCACACACATGGGGATTCAATGTGTTGACTCGGCCGAACTACACGACATGTACATGCTAGATACACACTGTGTATCCACTTTACGTGTGCCTGAGATAATCTCCTGGGTCTTCAGCATATATCTTGTCTGATTACACGACTTGTACAACCCAACTACATGCTATGTGATCCTAATGTTGTGTTCTTGTGAAACATGATGAAAGAATCAGAGTGATCTCAGGTGAGAGAATACATGACGTGTCCACTCCAGATACACTATGTGTGTCTCTAAAGCTATTTTTCCAGATAACTGAGTGTTTATCTTAGATTTAAGAATTTATGAACTAAACACCATCATCACTACATTGACATTAAGTATATCATAAATGCTCTAGATTGTCAGTCAGATGTGGTTTTACTATGTATAATGACCACAAAAATTATTCAATTTATGGCACTAACCCATGTAGAATACAAGATGTGCACTCTGATAAACTCTGTATAATTGAATAACCTTATGCCAGGTTGGATGGTAAATACATGAAATACACTAAATTTAATTAATTGTGTGAGATACCATGTATCCCACAACATGGCCAAGTGAAACTTACTAGGGTACACGATGTGTACTTCTGAGTACATGCCTTTTAACTCTATCTTACCAGCTAATAATTGGTAGTTCCTAATGGAATCTCTAGTCGTTCTTCCTCTTTTCTTAGAACTTAAATAAAATGAAACATTGAATGAACAAGATTAATATGTCGATGAAATTTTAATTTAAATAGGATTAAAGAATTAAAAATAAGAAATGAAAATTCAACCATGATTGAATATGGATAAAAAATCAAATAAATAATTATAAATTTAAATGTAACTTGGTTCTAATACCACTTGATGTTTTCTAGTGTAGTGAAATCATGGGGTATTGGGCGTTATATTAAAATTTATTTTATTATTTAGTTTCAAAAAACCTCAAGTGAGTATCTCACACATCAAATTTAGAATTAATTTATTTAATATCGATATAAATAAATACCTGGGTATATGATCTTTCTTCGATGTGAATATTGATCATCTGAAAAGACCCTCTTGGATTTCCTTCACTGAACTATGAGTATCTAAGGATAGAATCCCTCTAGGAGTGATCCACATGTGATCCTTTGATCTCCAAGGAACACTAATTGATCTCTGGGAGCTATTGCGGCGAATCAGTTTTCTTATATTGTTTTTATTGATCATTTATCGTTCAGTATTGAAGGAATATATCTAGAGTTTCTAATTTTTAAGAGGGAGAGAGATGGTGGAGTCAAGAATTTTTTTTATGTAAAATAATTTTTAATTTTTTGATTTCACACCCTACACAATAGACATAACCGTCTATTTATAGAGTTAGGATTTAGGTTAAATTAATTGTTTAATTGCAATCCATACATTAAAAAATATTAGAACATTTAATAAACCCCATTACATATATTATTATTATTATTATTATTATTACTGTTATTTTGTGGTGTGTGATAACTTGAGTAATAAAAAATATTTGAACCAGCTTGTTAATTAATATTTGTCACCAAAAATAGTCTTATTCCGTTAGAACTCCACTAAATTTAATGAATAGATGAAAATAATTATTTTACTCTCTTAAATAAATATTTATTTAAAAAACTAGTAAATAAACATTTATTAGATATTTAATAAAATAAATAAATATATTTTATTCATAATCTGATGAATAAATATTTATTCAATTTATGCAATCAATAAAACATGAATAAAATATTCCTTGGTCTTGAGAATAATATTTATTCCATTAATAAAGTTCAAATAGAATTTAATTGTGATCAATAGAAAAACTTAGTATTTGAACCTCTAAGATCCTTTATTCTTGTTATTAAGTGGGTATGCCTAATGTCCAAGATTACTATCGAGAAACTAGTCAAGGAACCCCAGATAAAGAATATAATGTTGTAATAATGAAACCATATATGAATTCTCATTGGGTTATATAATCCCTTTGTATCAATATATCTCAAGCATGTTTCATATCTATGTGATCAATATATTTTCTTGATACGCATTTCTTTGACTATCTAAAATAAACGCAGTTACACCATGACCATGGAATTTATGAAATAGTTATATTTCAATCAAAGGGTCAATATATCAACTTCCATAAAGATGGAATGTACAAATCCTTCCTCGACTTATACATTAATAACATATCATTCTTGATGTACCCAACATACCCTAGATCATTGCGAACACATGCCATCACATTTTTCATCATAAAATATAAGTTCATGATTCATGAAATTTATTAATGATAATATTAAATTCTAAGGAATTTTACACATGCTCGTAGAGAGGAATATCTGATGACACAAAAACTTTAAGAATTACTTCTCGCGGGTTAGTTCTCATAACCACCCATCTTGGAGATTACCAAGTGAGAACTTCATGGGATGAAGTCTCATCTTCTTATGAGTACTATCACCCAAAAATCTATATACTATGTGCCCTATAATAGTATGTTATTCTACTATAGAAACATATTTAAGAGATATCATCATAGGATCTAAAGGTTCTCATCATTGTGGGGAACTACTATGACCCTATCAATGCTACAGAGACTCTAGGACATTATCACATCAACATTATATAGAAGTACAATAAATATGTGATAATATATTTAAATTAATATTGAATTATTTTAATATATAAGTAATCTAAAGTAAAAATTAGTTGGTTCTAAGGAACTAACTCTTAAAGATTGAGGAAGCAGGCATGGTGGGGTCAGAGCTTCAGTGATCGAGAATCCATATAGGAATACGACACGTAGGTGGATTCATCAGTAAGACATTGATTTTTTTAATAAATCCATACAATAAGATTCAGAAAAAATGGAAAAAATATCAGTCTTGTTTGAAGGTCTTTCCACCACATAGTATTAATTTTTTTTGTTTTGTATAATTTTTCCAAAACATTATAAAATTAGCTGAAGAACTTTTTTTTGGTTGAAAAATATAGGCATGTGGAAACAAGGACCACTGAAATTACTATTCGTCCAACTAGTATAAAAAAGGATCTGGTTGAAATAAGGATTTTATTGAGAATTTACTCTGGTCATTTAACTAGGGAATAGTTTAATATATTTTAAAATATGAATTCTTCAATTTTGATACCCCAAAAAACCAATTGTTATTCATATTAAAATTTTGAATGGACATAACTTGTTAATATAAAATCAAATTGATGTGTGGGTTTTTATTGAGGTGAAAATTATAACCTCTTCATAAATTTATGACAATTTTAATTTTACTAGCTTAGAAAATCCATGTAATCCCTTTGATACCAATTATTGGTACCGAGGAATGTAGTGAAAGCTAGTGGGATGGGGATTTAATTTTTTTTTCATCGGAATCCTTTGTAGAGTTCAAGGATTACATGTGAATTATTAAAGAAGAAAAATTAAATTGAAAGAGTACCTCATTTGAATCGAAGCATTCTTGTGTGTCGCACATCGTCAATAACTATTAAACAAAGGATCTGAGGCCAAAACCCTCCATATCATCCACACATGATTCAAGAATCTATTTATATGCTGTTTATTGAATTCTATGTGCTAACATAGAGCTTCGATGATTTCTTCTACGTCACATCGATCAACTCAGTCCCATTCCTTCAATCCAGAACGGAATTATTACATCATTTTCTTAGTTAGAGTGTCTCTATCTCTCATATTCCGTAGGATAAAGAAGATATCAATTCAAACTAATGAATGTTACATTTAATGAGATTCTCCTATTCTTATATATTAGATTTCCAAAATATTCAGTTAGGTTTCCCTTTCCACTGTATATTTAACATCCACTAAATAAATTATAAATAAATAATTCTAATGAACTAAATACATCATAAATATTATTTATGTTTCACGACATACATATTATGTGATAAACCCAATTCATTAATTTGGATTGTAATACCTTCTAATATTAAACAAACCTTGAATATTAAAATAATATTCGTTTGTATAATATTATTCCATGTATTTACTTAAACACTTGTAAATAATTTTAATAAATAAATTCAACCCAATTATTCTATAATCTAATAATAATGAATTTATTTATTTATTGGTGATCATTAATACTTGGAAAACTCTCAGGCCCCATGGTGGGTTCCACCATGTCCTATATACCTATTCTCCTGAATAGGGAAGAATATTGAATGCATTATTGTGTGTGGCCCTATAAGATATTATTTAGATAGTAGTGAATAATATTCATAGACCATGAGAATTATATAGTAACCCACTAATACCCATAATGAGACCAGGAATAGTCATTGCAATGAAAACCATCCTATGAACACACACTGTGTAATATAATCTCTTTGTCTCAAAATATATAATAATGTAGGACACACACTTATGTTATCATCCTTTATTGCTTTATTATTTCTTTTTGTAACTAGAAATACTTAGCATTAAATACCATAGACATGAATTTCTAAAGGTACCACCATCTTGGTCAACCGGGCCTAAGATATTACTTCCTCAACTCAGAAGTAAAAAATTATATCTTGATCTTTCAACCAATGTAATACCACCAATGATGCACCCAATTCAAGCTACCACACCATGACTTAAATTTTAGGGACTTTTACTTTTGGAAAAGTACATGATCAAATGGAACACATTAATAATGATCTCAAGTTAGGAGACCAATAAACATGTTCATAGATAGGAACAACCAATAACACCTAAAACATTTGGTGTTACTATTATCAAGTTTTTACTCATTATCTCATCTAATCAAGATCCCCAAGTGCAAAATTCAAGAGAATAAGTCTCAATGATTATGATCCCCCGACACTTGAAGGTGACAAATCATCTATTTCCTATCAGTATGATGTATCTGGAATATAGGAAATAATGTTAAGATTACTATAATGGTATCTCTAGGTTATCATTATAGAATATAAACTACTATATCCTTTGGATACAATATGTAATCTAAGGAAATTATGATAAATATAGTGGATTTAGAAGTATAAACACTATTATGGTAAGATGAAGACATATATATATATATATATCAAACTATATACATGTAATGGTAATCAAAGTATATACACAAGTTGGGTCTAGGGAATCCACTATCAATAAGTTCAAATTAAAACATTTCATAAATGGTTAACCTCTTGAACATTCGGAAAGATTAAAATCTAAATATTTAGAAATAAGTTTACAAAATTTCCAAAATGAAATTATCATTAATCCCCCTAGAAAACATGAAGTTGATATTAACATTCACATACCCAACATGTGAATACCTTTATCATGTATTCTCTTGAAATATCATTATAACCCAAATTACCATAATACCTTATTGAAAACTTATGTGGTTCCTTATTCTATAAATAAAACAAAGATTATTGGATATTTTTCATAAATCAAAAAATGCTATAAACTCCATCAATGATAGAATAAACCAATTTATCAATAAATCATTAATTAGTTACAAGGTAATCAGTACTATCCAATTTAATTTATCCATATCAATCATCTATTTATTCTAACATTATTATCTCAACACTAGCAATATATTAAGGGTTTTATTTACCTTAATAATATGTCTTTCATGAATAAAACCTTTCTATTGAATCATATTTTCAGGTCATCCGCACCATTCAACCTATTCTTTAAGATCCTTAATTTTTTTACCTAACAATCCTTGTACATTTCATAATTCTTGAATTCCAATACATAAACACTTCAATCATTCTAATTCATTATTAAACCTTTAGTTAGGATTTTTTATATTATTTTTTAATACCCTTTTCCTTTCATACAAAATTTGTGGTCTCTTGATCATTATCAATACAACCATTACTTGTACCACCTTGATGATTTTCTTTATAAACTTTACCCATAGGACATTGATTAGTATAATGATCATTATTTACACATTTATAACATTATACCATTGATGATACCTCAGGTAATCCATTATTCTCATCCATTGGGTTAACTGAACTTTTTATTTTTTATTGGAAATTGCTTACTATGTTCCCTTTTTATCTACACATAAAACATCTTTTCATTTATTTGATACATTCACTAGAGTGCTTGTTCTCACATTCTTGATTTATAGGAAAAATAATCTTCATTTCTATACAGTATCCACCACTCTAAATTTAAATGAAATTTATACTTATCTTCTTTGGTTAGTATGAGAGTTGGTTAAGGTTCAAGTTGTTAATCATATATCATGATAACTGATTAGGTATAATTATAATATCCTTCAATCTATTCATCATACCATTTGGTTTCTCATTAATATATTTTATATCATAATAAATGTTAATCCATTTCCTTCTGTTTACCTCCATTTAATAATATAGAAGAACATAGAGTGAGTAACAATATTCATTGTAGAAAACCATATAATCATGAAAAATCACTTATAGGATGTCTAAATAATGAAACCTTATTTTTAGTCTATGAAAACCCAGGTTTAGCTTAGGTTATTCATGGTCATCATATATTCAAATCTTTCATGTTGATTCATAAAGAGTTTGTGAATTTCCGAAGAATATCCATTGGGAGTGTCAAACCAGATGTGCATCAAGACCTATTTATAGGCACTAGGTGAAAATAGAGTCTATCTTAATGCACCTTTTTGGAGTTATTACTGCTAGGTTACTCTATGCCAAAGCCACATCCACATATAGTATCCATAGAGGGATGAAATTGTTTAGAAACCACTTTCTATATCCTTTACCAAAACTGAAGGACATTTTCCTATGCTTTGATGCATCCTTAGACACATCCTTAGAAATACACTAAGACATATACTTAGAAATATCCAAAGGGATATCACTAATGTTTTCTCATCCTAGTTTATAATGGTTAACTAAACTTTTTATCAGATAAAGACTGTAGAGACCGAAACATATCATACATAAATATAACACCTTAATAGATGAATAGTAATTAGATAACGTATCGATCCATGCCAGAATAATTTATATATATTTCTTTTTTAAACATGGACATGTAAAAAATGGGTCTATAAGTGAGATACATAATCTCACACTATGTTATTCACAACCAACACCCTTCATAGAAATATAAAAAATAATACCTTTCATCATAACCTGAGGAAAGGAATCATAAGAAAAGGTGAGATCAGATGCCCGGTAAGGGTAAACAAGCAAGATATCTACATATCACGAGCATAATGGTTGGATAAAGTGATAATAACATTTGAAAACAATACCCTTCATATAATAGATCATGAGCTTGAGTAGTGACATAAACATGGTAGTTCAAAATACATGAATCATAATGGAATAAAAAAACATGAACCATGAGAACATAACATTTGAATAATTAATATATTTTTGGAATACACATAATATTATAAAAGTGAGAACATGTAAAAATATAAATAGTTTCACTCATTAAGTAAAGGATGTGAAATTTAGACCTCACATATACCTATGGACCTACAACCAGCAGAAACATAACCTTATAGAAATGAAATCTAGATATATTCATTACATTGTGAACATGTAATGAAGTTCACACATAATACCATGAACATGTAATCAGGTTTACACATAACATATTTACTCATGAGTTATCCATATTAACCCGATGCATTAGAGGAAGATATAGGACACAACCATCCCATAATCCATACATTTGTGTGCTACAAGATAAAAAAAGTCATCATATCAGAACCCCTAAAAATAAATGGGTTTAATAAAAATTTCATTATAACATATCCTATATAAAATAAATAGGTTTCATAGTCATTTAATCATTTCATAAAAGCATAACCTGTGAAAAAATTAGCAGGTTTTATAAGCATTTTATCATGGTATAACCCATATAAGAGAAATGGGCTTCATAAGAATCTCGTTATCATAAACATAAATCATCCAGAGAAAGAATAAGAATGGTATCCTTGGATACTATCCCTAGTAAATCAAAAGTAACACCAATGGATGTTATCTTAGATGGAAAATGTTTTTGAAAGAACACTTGGAATATTTATTGAGAAAAATAGCATTTCAACATAGATTGTTTTTTAAACATAAAACATTTTCAAAATATTTTTCTTTAAAATTGACATTTGAAACATATAAAGGAAGATTTTAAAATCATATAAAACATTTCTTGAGGAAAATATCACTTAGAATTTGAAAAAAATTATTTAAAAAATAATTTTTTTTAAAAAAATTCCTTCAAAATAACCTTTGAAAAATCACGAAGTAAGATTGAAAGAAAATAATGGTTATGGCATCATGAAATTCTGTTCACATCGTATACATTAAAAAAAGAATTACTTTCTCATTTTCGGTAAAATCCAAATGGGAATTATTTGGAAAACCATATGAATATTCCTTTAAAAACCTTTTGTAAAAATTAAAACATGGGTAAAAATTTCTTTAATAAATTATTTAAATAATATTAAAAAAAATTGAAAACATTTTTTTAAAACATAGTTTTTAAAAAAGGGGGTTTCAATCAAATAGATAAATAAATATGATATTTATTAAAATAATTATTTTAAACTATTGAGTAAATAAAGAGAGAAACATGATTGGAAAAAATTTATTATCATGACATAACTAGTGGAGAATAAAATTCATCATTTTCACGAGAGATAGATCATAAGATTTTATCATTGGAATCATAATCAGGAATAATCTCGGTAAATGATGAAATTGTAACATAAAACCATTTTCACTTTGGTAACGTAGAATAATAAGTCCACTAAAAGAATAAAACTAAATTAAACTTATAATATCATTAGAATAAATAAATTCTTGATATTACATTTCAAAGGGGCTGTATATATACCTCATAAAAAAAGATATGTGCATAATATAACATATGTATCAAATAAGAAAAATTGAGACCAAAATCCTTTGCCACTATAGTAATAATTTGAATCATTAAAACGAATAAAGTATAATATAAAATTAAACATTAAATATCTTTAAATATATACACCTCATAAAATAAACCAGTGGTGAATTTTTATATATCTCCCAGAAATGAAAAAGATACTAGAAATCTATTACTATAAGTCTTGACTTATATCGTACATGTTTGAACCTCTGATATAATAAACATAATCTTATTATAAATATATTATATAAAAATTCACACACACACACACACACTTGTATTTTTTGAAAAGAAAATGGTGTAACCATATTTTACACATGGAAAAAGACTAAAAAATTGGAAATTATAGAATATTATAAGTTATAAGGTCTAAATATGGCCATAAAATGGGTTTTTTAAAAGTTTTTTTGGTTATGTTACCTCTTATCCTATTAGTTTAATCCCCTGGTAAACCCATTTTAACCTTAACCATGGTAATTAATTTTTAATATTTTTTTACTATTCATTATGGTAAAAAATTAAGTTGAAATTATTAGATAATATAAAATATTATAATTATAAATATTTAATCCATTAATAAAAATTATATTCACAAAAGTGGAAAATTTTAATTTAAAATTAATCCTACAAATGCGATGATAAAGTAGTTTTCCAAGGAGAAAATGTTCAAAAGTTAAAAAGGTTTTTATAAATATAATTCATTATAAAACCAATTCGAATGATATAAATTGGATTAATAGATATATAATTGAATAATTTTTTATTTGAAAAAATTATTAAAATAATTTTAATGTTTTTAAATTCTTTAGAAGAAATGACAATTTTTAATAAAAACTATTATTTTCACTATTCGTCAAAAAATTTATCTTCTCTGAAAATTATCAAAAATTAACCCTAATATAATTTTGATATGATTATTTAAAAAATTAATTTAATTTTATCAAATAAAATTTCTAATTGTAGAAAAAATTAATTTTAAAATAAATGTGTAAAAGGTGAAAAAATTTCTTTTTAGAAAAATACAAATTTTAATCATAAAATTGGATTTATCCTTATCTCTTGTCAAGAAAACACATAATATGAATGTTAATAATTTAATTTAATAGATAATATATAAATTTCATTAAAAAAATTCACCAAAAGTTATTTTTTAAATTTATTAAAGTAAAACACATTTGTGTTCATAAAAATTGATTTTAAGAAAAATATTTCCTTTATTTTCAAATAGTTTTGTTTTCATTTATAATTAATTAGTGACTGAAGAATTAATTTTATATACATGAGAAAACCATATATTTTAATAATTTAGTTAATCCTATTCATACTATCCATTACAAAGTCTAGGTGATAACTATCATATTAAGTAATAATATTTTAATAGTATGTTAGGTTTCATTTAAACTCAGTGTTTCATGTAATGAAATCTAAACTCAACATTGTGTTTAAAAAAATATAAACATAGTTTTTCATGTAATTTAAAATATCTAAAAGATTAAATTTATTTGAAAAAAATATTTCAAAAAATCTTGGGGTTGTACAACAATGGTTCATATAATGGAATTGGGTGTTGAGAGAGTGTGGGGATGATCAATTTGGGTTGAGGAAGGTAGTTTCAAAACACATGTGATCAATAAATATTTATTTAATTGTTGACTTTTGGATTTTTTAGTGACTATTTATATCATTATTATTTATCATTGCATTATTATATTTAGTTAAAATAATTAGATGTGAGATCTTAGTGGCCAGTGCTTCATATGAGATTCCAAATAATTCTTTTCATGGATAAGAAATTAGATCATGGAGAGTTTGACCATCATGGGGCAGTAGCTTAGTAACTACCCATGGGTAGATAGTTATAGGAATCTAAGTACCCAATAAGCTAAAAAGTATTTAGTAATTGTAATTATATATATATTAATATCAGTAATTATTTTTTTATTAATAGAATTATTAGTATTGTTAATTGGAATTAATTCGGTGATATTATAAGTGTTGGATTGGATTTGATGGTTATTAGTAGAATCTAGGGAAGTTAAGAGGTTGATTATTTAAAGGAATATGATTAATTTTCTTAATATCATTTGAATTAATATTATTATTTATAATTATATTATTATTAATATTATTAATATTTAATGTTTGATCTTATACATATATAAATATATATTTAGGGTTTTTTTATAAATCAGAAACTCCTTAAATAATGGTTAAATAAACCCAATCAAACATTAATAAAGTAGGAGAAACATTCATAGAGTATAAATGTGGGATTAAAATAAGTGATCATTACATCATATGATTATTTTTTAATTTCATTCCACTATAGGAAAAATTTAACACCCACTCCCAAGTTTTTTAATGAGTATTTTAAATATTTAACCTCCCTATAAATTTCAGAAACCATATAATCAATGGAATAAAAATGATCCAAATTATATACCCATTATTACATTATCACCATAGGAATATTTGAGAAACTATTTTAAAATTCAAGAACCATCAATTTTGAATTTTATTTGATCTAAAAATGTTTCCAATTCAAGTTATTTATATACTTAACTTCTTGAATCATCACTTACAATTTAGCTTTAAAAGTCAATAAAAACTATAATCTTTTACGAAACCTACAAACATATACTTGCAATAATTTTTATCAGAATACCCATTATTTAAAGCACTTATATTTATTTTTTTGGAGCCATTATCATTAAAAACCAATCCTCTCGAGACTTCCAACACACTTCAAATTCACTTTTATAAGTTTTAAACTTATCGTTAACACCAAACCTTCAAAGGATAAAACTTTCGTGAGGATAATTTTTAGCTAAAATTTTCCCCTTCCTACCAATATCAAGAGTGACCATAAAATGTTTTTTCAGATCATCCTATATTTTGATCGTAAATCATGATTTTTATCATGTTTTTTATTAAAAAATGGAAAATAAAACATCTATAATATTTCTAATACAAAGGGACTTAATTTGAAAGGAACCAAAAAACTACTTACATGAATAAGATACATTCATAATTGAAGTATTACTAAATCTCAATATTCCAAAAATATTCAAAATAATTTTCTAAGACACTTTTGAAAAACATTAATTAGAAAAAATATGCTCAATGTCTTCCAATTTCATATTCCAAATAGAGTATATAGAACCCAATTAAAATCCAATAAATTGAAAACTATCACAATTTGGAATCCTTCAATACATAAACTTCCACTAATTCCCATTTTTTGTAGTCATAACCAATTTGATACATGATTTATCAATAATAAAATTATTATTACTAGATCTAACCAACATGAAATAATAATAGTTTCTATATGAAAACAATACATTATAATCTTTGTTACACCCTAATTCCACTATGGTGTATTAATTTATGTTATTTTGGAGTAATTTTAGTTTTTTAGAGTTTTGGATTTGAAATTTGGGATTTTAAGGGTTTATTTATATTAAATAAATACTGCATGGTTTGAAGAAATAATGTGAGTAAAATATATAGGGTGCTATAGTTTTAAGCAGTTGGTTTTTCAAGGTTGATGCATGGTACATAAAATCATTCAATGTCTATAATAAACTATGTAACTTAGATTTGTGTTCAAGGTTTACCCTCATGATTGGCGCATGGATAGGGATAAACATGAAAATAAACCACATGAGGTGTGGGGGTTTTATTCAGTGGTTCCTACATGGTTGGAACATGATTTTCCTATGTATGTTCTCTAGCTATACAACATGCACAGATTCTTAGAAACATTAAATTCAATATTTTCCCTTCGATAGATTTAATAAAATGTCCATAATCTTTCTTCCCCATTATTTTTTAGTACTTGTTAATATATTATGATCTTCCTCTCTCCCCCTTTGATTTTAAGTCCCCCATTCTTAAATTTAAAGCATATTTCTAAGTTATTCTCCTTTTTTTATTCCTCTTTTATCTTCATATTCTCTCCCTTAATCATTTTCACAGTATTTTATTTATATTTTAAACCCTAAATACTACATAGGTTGGTTTTAGGGTATGAAATGTTTTTCATGATGGGGATTTAGGTTTTTAGGGTATAGAGAATCTATTTACATTCTTGGTAGAGCATTCACCATTGAAGTTTACATGTTACAACTTGTTTCCACTTGAAAGTTGTTAGTGTTTCTATATTGTTTCTTTATATCATGTTCCTTGAGATTCTTAAATATTTTTAAATTATTTTATCTCCAATGTATACTTATGTGTAATCTAATTGGGGTTGAAAAAATGGTTTCCAAATGGTTTCCACACTTGGAATTAAGGGACTTTTTTTTTATTTTATTATTTTACACTTTAAATTTAAATTTTATGCATAATAAGTGTCTGATGAAATGTTTGTACAATTTTTAAAAGAGAAATGAATGATTTGAAAGGGTTTTTTGATACTAGCTTTTATTTTTGAAGTGGTGTTGATGTTATAATGCGATCACTTCTAAAATTGTATGTGTTATGACCATGTGAAATTTTTTTAAGACTTGATAGTACTATGGTGGTTCTAAAGAGATTTACAAGATAGTGGTTTATTTCCAAGTTAATTTCAAAGTATATTTCCATGATTTTATTATAACATTTTCTTAAAATAGATATTATAAATGGAGTTAAATGGAATGGAATCCAAATATTATTTTCAAAGTCCCATTTTACACTTTATAAATTATTTATTCAAAATAAAATAATTCCATTAATTGAACCCCTTTTATATATTATACTTGAGGTAGATTGAGACCCTATGATTGATATTTAATGTTGTTTCCTTATGAATGATGTAAAAGGGGATATTTATTGAGAGGGTTTTGGAGTTTATATGCGGTTTATTTGAAATGTTTTATTTTTTATTTATTTGATGATTTCATGAATGATTATTTTCTCACATCCTTTAATTCATTTTATTAGAAACATAGTTAGCTATGTATAAGTAATTGATGAGTAAAATCCTATTGTATCATATGCTATGGCTAGGGAATGTTTCCCAATTAAATTAAGTGGAATAATGGGATGGATTAATAAATATATGATACCATGAGAGATTCTAGAATTGTTAGATTTATGTATATCGAATACTGTTTCATAATACTGGTCTAGTCTCATTTCGGTTAAAACGTGGTGAGTTTCCTATGAAAATTCTATCCCATTGAGTATTTTTATAATATTCCTTTGCTTTCCTTTTTTGTATTCCCAAGCCCTTATTTAGTTATGTGGAACCTTTGATTTGTAATTTTAATTACCCTTTATTGATATTTTGGTGACTGATTATGTTTATATTATACTTTAACTATGGTATTGGTTTATTTTCAAACTGATTTGAAAATTAGTTTTGGGTGATGTGATTATTTTAATATAAAATAAATTTAACTTCCATATGAAATTTAGAACTGGTTTGAAAATAAGAATAAAATGGATTTATTTTTCTAAAAAATTTTAAATTCCTCTTTTTGGGATTTAAAAGGGTTTTAATGGAATGTTATAAATTTATTATTGATTTAAAATATTGGTTTTAAGTGGAAATACATTGTTTTTCTAAAAAGGCTTTATTTGGTTTTCAGAAAGAAAGTTAATAAAATGAGATACTTATTTAATTATTATTTCCAATATGAAAACATATTTTTAAAATTATATTTAAACAATAATTTATATATTGTATTTTGAAAGAAACTTAATGGAATATTTGGTGGAATCTTACCGGCATGTTTAGCTCAAATCCTCCATATACACTGGTGTGCATGTGTATATAAAACTCTCATGTTTTCTCTCAGGTGTCCAAGTATTGTGCCCATTCAATGTGGTTCTTTTGGTTTCATTAATTTACCAATCAATATGTGTTCAGTGACCACAGGTCACACATAGATATTTGAGTAGTGGCTATAGTTGTATATTTATTATTAAAATGCTTGTGTATTAGCTAATTTGGCCCTATATAATTATGGTATTATTCATCCACTATATATATATATATTTTAAGCATGTTAATTATTTATTATGTTTTTTATTCATTTAAGTTGTTAAGAATATGAATGATAATAGTCACCTTTTATTTATTATATCACATTATGGATATTTATTTTGAAATTCTATGTTTGACTTTATTTTTTATTTGGTAACAATTTTTTTATATGCATGGGAATACAATGTGAAGATCGACCCTTCTATATTATTCATAGTTTCCACTAATTTATTAAATTATTTTCATGAGGGTTAAATCATTCTTAATAACATATTCTTAATACCTAAGAACTAGTTTCCAACTCCATGGGGATTGAGAATTCCCTTTAGAGGTGGGCTGGGATGAGTGATGTGTCAGGTCAGCTCATGATAGTTAATTACAAATGGTTTTAGATCCTAGTTTATAAATATGTCTTAGGTTATTGAAGTAATCTATTGTTATTTTTTAATTATAGTATAATATAGGTATATTTTTTGAAACTAAAGAGGTAGGTGTAGGGATAGTCTAGCAAGCTCTTTCTCACCCCGATCCTTGAGTTGCCAAGGTGTGTTGGGTTTTGATTTTTTTCATTATTCTTATTGGATTAAGATATGATATGTTGTTTTTTTATCCTCATTTTCATTATATGAGTTAAATTGAGGGTTTCTCTTGTTATTTTGGGATGAAAACACAAAATAGAATCAAAGGCATGAGTTGGATTGCATGGCCTGACAAAGCATACAATGACTAAGAACTTGATTTTGGAAACATTTTAGAAACTAATGCATGATTGGTGTATGGACCACAAAACCATTTATCCAAGTCAAGTATATTTCTACATCCCATTTGGTTATATTATTTAGACTTCTTGATTCTTGGGTTTTGTTGAGTAGTTTTGGTAATGGGAAAATAATCAAGGATAGTGTAATTATATGTTGTTTTTATTGGATCATATTTTTGTTAAAATTGTTGTGTGCTTATACCAATGTATGTTTTTTGAAATTGATTTTTATGTGAAATGTGTATTTCCTAAAAAATTATTCTAGAATAAAAATAATCCTTGGAGATTATTTATAAAACAAAATTTTCATTTATATAATATCTTATAAGTTGTTGATTTAATTATGGATATGGGAAGCTTTTTGGTTTTAAATTTTGTTTAGTGGTTTAAGTGAAATCATTTTTTCCATATTGGTATGTTTTTTCAAGATTATTCAGTTATAAAATGAAGGTTATGGAGTGGTTTTAAATGTTTTTAATTGGATAGGTTTTTGAAATATAGGATAACAAATTTAAGGTAATATTTTTATTTTGAAAGAAACTGATGGTTTTCAAAGTCATATTTTGTGGGTTTTTTGGTACTTGTACCTTGGTGGGTGTTTAAATGGTAGAATATATTAAAATATTCTAAATAGAGAAGGGGTTTGAGATATAAAGTTGATTTTATATGAATTTTTGTAATTAATAGAGTAGGGATTTTAAATTTTAACATGAATTGTGAGAGATTTATTTTGGTTTTACAAAGAAGTTGGGATGTTTAAAAATGAATAGAATATTTTAAAGCAGTAATTATTTTAGGTTTTGAAAGTATTTTTATTATTTTGGTGAATTTTATGTTTGGTTTTGTCCCTAGAATTATATTGGGACTATTTTATGTGATTTTAAGGACAAGGTTGGGTTGGGTTCATGTTCCGTGTTAATTAAATTAATCATACCATAATAATATTGAGTAAAGGTTTGGTGTTTATCCTTAGGGGTAGTTCTTTTCCTATTATTGACACTTCCCATACTCTAAATGGATTGTTCAATGTTGTCTTACCCTTTCAGGGGTGTAGTGGTGACTTTTTTAATAGTTAAAGGCAGTGTTTGTCAAGAATATTTGTTTGTGAATCATGCATGTTAATTTGAGTATACTAGGCTAGTGACCCTTGATTGGATAGTTAAATTAGTGAGAATCAATATTCTTGAATTTTTAGAGTCCTTCAAGATAAAGGGTTTCTCTTGTGTAAGTATTTATTTGGGAGATGATATGTTTTGGGATTCTAGATCGGCGAATTTATAGAAGTTGTGGTTTTGAAGTGGATTTAATATTTTTACTTGGGTTCCTTTTTGGATGCTCTGTTGTGATAGGTGGTTATTTTGAAATGTTCATGCCTCATTTTTAGTTTAAATATTTATTTCTTATGAATGGAATTTGACATGGTATAAGATCTTGTTTTATGGTTTGGATATGGGGAAGACTAGGGTATTTTCATGGGGAATGGGGGTGTATGGTTTTTGTCAGTTAGATCATGGGAGCTACTGGGTTGGAACTCTAAGTCAGAAACACCTAGGGACGATGTTCCATGAACTTGACCCTCAGTCATCCTTTGATGTAGTTTCATAACCTGGGGTTAGAACCATGTTTTTCCATGTTGAGGAATTTTTTTGGTTGATTTTTTCTTAATTTTTTTTATAATGTGATATATTTGTTGATAGGATCTTATGATCTATGTGCATTTATTAGATTTTACTTCTTTTGTTAAATTTGAGCTAGTTTCTTAGTGGATGGATGCAGTTGGTGGAATTTGGTGGTTTCTTTTAATGATTCATGAAATCATGGTTATTATAGTTATTCTATCTTAATAGAAGAGGTTGGTCATTGATTAAAAAATTTAGATGAATAATAAAAAGTGGGGATACCTATGATAGGTCTCTGTATTCCTAGAGCTTTGTGTTAAATGGTTATTTACTGGATATTTCTTATGGTTTCCTGATGTTTTTGAGAATTCATCCTATTGTTTTGAGGAATCATCTTTGGTTTGGTGGTATTCCTTTCCATGAGATTTTTTAGCTATCCAAACCCACCGACACATTGTAATTAGGTGTTGAAGTCCATAATTCCTTTACCTTAAACTTTTTATTAGGATTTTTTTGGGTTTAGAAAGTTGTGTAGGACCCTAGAACACTCTAAAATGGGAGGTGTGAATCAATGTGTAAACTTTTTCTCTTAAAGTGGCAGATATTGTTCCCACATTGGAAGGAACTTGTTAAACATGTCTCATGAAATCATGCAGTAACTAAAAATACACATGCAGAGAGACAACAAAACAATTTTACTTGGTTCACCACTAAGGGCTAGTCTAAGGAGAACACACTAATAATGTGTTAGACATACCTAAATACACTACACTTCACTAGTTGTTTTGGAAAACAGAAGTTCTGAAATAGTCACTATATATCTGGAACACTGACTTTACAAGGTTTTAGGGAGAGCACACTGCCTCCCCTAGAACACTTCCACCGACCCCCTTAACTCACTGGTTTGGGTGAAGTTTTACTCTATTTAATGAATTAAAGTTCTCTTCAATAGATTAGAATTTCAGTCTTTATACCTGATTAGAAAAAGATTCTACTTGCATTGTAGTCCTGAGTTGATGAAGTTGACAACACTATTAACTTAAAATAAATGTTAAACACTGCTATTTTCAAAGCTCTTTCATGAAGCTCACATCCTTCAAGAAGTAAACCACCTTCACTGAGAACTAAATAAACATAGAATACCCTATCATCATGAAACTACTTTTTCCAATATATCTAATCATCAGTCAGGACTATAATATTTTTTCATGATGCTCAATATCACTTTGAATTCCTGATTTGTGAAGATCTTATCCATCTTGAATTCAGAACAATTTAGCCTTTCCTCAAATTATTTTCATGTCAAATGAAGTGGGGGCATCTGCCTATTTATAGGCTTATCCTTTCAACAAGATTCCATGCTCCTAGAAAATTTTTTTTGAACCTATTCTATCATTCTCATGAATCTAATTTATTCTATAATCTCCATTGATATTTAAACCATTCACAAACCTTCTCATAGTCATGTAGATTTACTATCATCCCTTCACGCATTCACAATGCTCCACATCTTAGTGAATCCCAACCATCATGAAATATAGTTATCACACAACTCATGCTTTTTCCATATTTATAAAGAGCCAAACCTAGAAAAACACCTTTCATGAAGCTTTCTCCTTCCTTCTAATTGTGAGGCCTAAATTTTTTAAAACACTTGGTTATTATGACACCTTCAATACTATATATATGTTATACTATAAGATCAATTATCATGAAACCTCCCTAATCAACCCAGTGTGGATTGAAAACAAACACAAACTAGACTTTGTTTCTAATTGTGAAAGGCCTTGGTTCCAATAATATACCCCTTTGGGTTTATTGTAAATCTGTAGATAAATTAAATAAAGCACCAACCTTGAAAAAAATTAGAAAGGAGAGAAAAAAATAATCCAAAACTATAAGTATATGTGAGAAGATATATATGTAGAAAATATTAGGGGAATCATGAATTTGGTTCTAATGTTTTGAAATGCTTAAATATGTCTAGGATAAGCTCTAATAAATATGAATTGTTGCCTTATAAAACCTAATTAGCGTCATATCATAGAAGAATTTCAAGGTTTTTCAAAATCCTACAACCTGAAAACCATTATAACGTTGAACTTATCTATACCCCATTTTTAAATAAACCCAATGAACTTTTATATATACATGTAGAGCTCAAGAAATATTACTCTGGATCGTATCTCCCCCATAAAACTACATCATTTCTAAAAATTGATTAAAATAGTTAAAAAATGGGGAGATGGGGTGAACCATAACCTCCTCATGCAATGGGAGGTAGCAGAACACCATGGTTCAACTGATGATTCTTGAAATTTTGTTCCACAAAAGGATTAGTCAGAATTTCAGATATTTGGTCATCAGTTCCAACATGCTCCATTATAATCATACCTTATTCATCTTTTTCTTTAATTAAGTGACATCTGATCTCAATATATTTGATATGAGAGTGCCTAACTAGATTCATAAAAAGATCGATCGTTCTCTTGTTATCACAGTGAATCACCATTAGATATTTCACCTCATCACCAATATTAGCTATTTTTTTCTTTAACCACAAAAGATAAGTGAAATCCTTTGTAGAAGAGATATACTATCATTCATATATACTAAGAGAAGTGTTTTCTTATTTCTTTCTCAACCATCCCATACATTTTTTTCCTATATAGAAAGAAACACCACATGTGGAATTTTTATTCACCACATATCAAGACCAATCATCATCATAAAATGATGATAAGTCATTATCTCTTCCTGCTAAAAAGTATAATCCAAAATCCAGTGTACCATGAATATACCTAATGATTTGTTTAATTGCTACCAAATTATCTTCCTTTGGATTACTTCGAAAGTAGGCTACTAAGAATATTGAAAAGATAATATCTATCCATGTTTTAGTCAAGTATAATAATATTCTAATGATTCTCTTATACATGGTTGGATATATAGATGTACCATCCTCATGCTTCCTATATTTTTTCCCAACCACAATCAGAGTAAAAATTAGTCTGGAGTCATGCATATTGAATTTATTCAGAATAACTATTGTGTATTTTCCCTGAGAAATAAAGGTATATTCCTTGTTTTGAAGCACCTGAAGCCCCAAAAAGCATATGAGTTAACCAATCAAGAAAATTTCAAATTCTGATTTCATTTTATTAGAAAATTCTTCCATTGATCCCTACCTACATTTTCAAAAAATAATGACATCCACTTACAAAATAACCATAAATTGATCTTTCTGAGAATTATTTACATAGATATTATGGTCAACAACTCCTCTTTTAATATCATGGTTCTTGAGGTACACATAGATTCAATAATACCACCTTCATGGTGCCTGATTTAAACCATAATGCGCTTTCTTTAATCTAAAAACCTTAGTCTCCTCTTGTTAGGTCCACTAGGCTGGATACCCTGAGATGGGGGGTGAATCAGGGTATGACTAATTAAAAATTAATGCCCGTTCTGATCTTGTTTCACTGTTAAGAAAAACACTCTTCTCTCTTTTTCCTGCTGCACGATATAAACAGAAAGTAAAGCAAGCACATGACACATCAATTTTACTTGGTTCACCGCTAAGGGCTACGTCCAAGGAGCATACGCCGACAGGTTGCCGGTCGTACCAAATTCCACTAATCTTCACTAGCTGTGGATTACAAGGTTCGGGCTAGATCACTTCTATGCCCAGGCTCACTGCCTTTACAATGTTTAGGGTCAGCTCACTGCTTTCCCAAGGGTCACTCCCTGTTTCTCTCTCTTTGGCTCACTGCCGGTGGAGAGGATCACCTTCTTCCTCTTCCTAAGCTCACTGCTCTTGGATGGAATCCACTCACAGTTTATAGACCTGTACGTCTTTTCATTTTCATGAAAGAATGCATCTTCTCTTGTATTTAGATGCTCTGTTGAAGTTTAACTTTCACCCGTTGATGAATATCTCTTTGCACCGAAGGTATCGGGCAAACTTCCAGCTTCCACGCATCCCGAAAAACACTGCTGGAACAAACCTTACTTGGTGCGCAAGTCAACCTCGGCGCGCAAGTATCGGCGCGCAAGTCACCCTCTAACACTTGCGCGACACAAGCTTCCACAACTCCAAACTTGCGCGTCTCTCTGCCTTTTATGCCCAAACCACTATTGGCGCGCAACTGCCAACCGGCGCGCAACTTCTAACACCGGCGCACAACTTCAACCACTGGCGCGCAAGTCCCACCTGCGCGACCACACACACCACTTGCGCGACCACCACACCTGCGCGACGGGAGCTCTCGTCTTGAACTCCGGTGAGAAATGAGGAGGGGTGGTCCAATATTTATAGGCAATCTGACCACCCTGCGCGATGGCGTGCAAGTCACCTGCGCGACCCAATCTCGGCGCGCAAGTCTTCTCTCCTTTTAGACACTTGCACGACCAACTCCCAAACTTGCGCGAACCTATTTCCTTAGCCATATTTTGATCTTCTGATCTTGAAAACCATATGGCGCGCAAGTTTCCTATACTCCAAGTCCACGGCGCGCAAGTCCCTTTGCCAAAAACACTTTTCTTCATTTGCCGATTTTCAGGCCCAAAAATTTGGCAAACACTGGAAAACGGCGCCACCTTGTATCTGTTCTTTTGTACCGCCTCCAGATCATACATTCCTTTTATCGACGTTCTTGAATCAAACATGGATCGTTGACCTCAGCTCTTAAACTCTTCATTTCACCATCAAATCCTCTTTGTCAACAATCACAACTCAGATGTCCACTTTTTCAACAAACACAATCACCTCAAAAATGCTTCAATGATACCTTGAGGGATTTTTGCCCAACAATCTCCCCCTTTGGGTTTGTTGACAACTCTTCCAAACAAAGATACGTCATTGATTCTTCAGCCTCCATTCACCTCATTGCGATTCTGATAGCGACCAAGGATTTACTCAACACATACTCTAAGCCCACATGAGCAATGCTCGGCGTGAGAAACAAGAGTAAATGAAAAGTTCATCAATGAATCACTTTATCTCTGACATCCACTGTTGACACCAAACACTGTCCAACACCACTCTTCTGATTTTATCACGATCCTCAGCTGTCGTGATATCTATTATTTGATCGATCACTTCTAGCATCGTCGGATTTAATATGCTCCCCCTTTCTGCTCATAGCTTCAACACCTCTTTAGCCATATTTCCTGTGTTTTCCAAGCTAAGCTCTGGATAAGCACGTTCAACTAGCTTCAACTCCCCCTATCTGGCTGTTCCACCTGTCAGCTTCTCCCCATATCATTCATGATTTATCAAATCTCCACATTGTCTCCCCCTTGAACAATCACTATTTTCTCCCCCTTTGTCAATGAACCCAAAGGACAGTCCTTTGTAGTCTGGAACATAGTAGAGAACACATATCAGCATATGAGGGAAAAACACATCATACCTCGGGGAGAGGGGGGGGGGGGTGTCCCGCATCCACACTATTTCAAGTGAGGGGAATCGACTGAACTCCCAGAGCTAGTCGATGCCTCTCAAAAGCTTCCTTGGGTAAGGCCTTTGTCAGAATGTCTGCAACCTGTAGTTCTGTAGGCACATACTCCAACTTCACGATTCCCTGCTCAACCTTCTCCTTGATGAAATGATACTTGATCTCAATGTGCTTTGTCCTGGAATGATGGACAGGATTTTTTCTAAGATTTATAGCACTTGAGTTGTCACACTGGATTCCGATCGGAGACTTCACTTCAACTCCCATATCTTCAAGCTGCTGCTTCATCCACAATAACTGTGTGCATGCTTGAGTGGCCGCAATATACTCAGCTTTTGCGGTGCTCAATGAAATGCAATCTTGTTTCTTGCTTAGCCAAGAAATACACAATCCACCAAGATAGAATGCACCACCTGACGTTGATTTTCTATCATCTGCTGAACCGGCCCAGTCTGCATCAGTATATCCCAATAACTCGGTCTGAGATTTGTCGTTGTATGTCAAACCGAAGTCCATCGTTCCCTTGATATACCGAAGTATTCTTTTCACTGCAAGCATGTGAATTTCCTTGGGATTACTCTGATATCTCGCTGCTTGGCATGTGGCGAAAACAATATCAGGCCTTGTTGCTGTTAAGTACAACAGACTTCCAATGATTTGCCTGTATTCTGTGATATTAACTGCCTTGCCATCCTCATCTTTTGATAATTTCATCCGGGTAGCAACCGGAGTCTTCATTTCCTTGGAATTATCCATTCCAAACCTTCTTAGAACCTCCTTGGCATATTTGGATTGAGAAATGAAAGTTCCATTCCTTCCTTGTGTCACCTGTATACCAAGGAAGAACGTTAGCTCTCCAATCATTGACATTTCAAACTCATTTTTCATGAATTCAGAAAACATTCTGCACTGAGCTTCATCTGATCTGCCAAAATTATGTCATCGACATACACTAGCACCATCATCCTTTGATTACTGTCATTGCTGAAATAGAGATTGTAGTCAACTCCTCCACGCTGGAAACCAAGCTTCTTCAAGTACTGATCAAGCCTTGAGTACCATGCCCTTGGTGCTTGTTTCAGCCCATACAATGCCTTCTTCAGCCTGCAAACTTTGTTCTCGTCCTCATGAATGAGAAAACCATCTGGCTGCTCAATATACACCTCCTCTTCCAGAACCCCATTCAAGAATGCAGATTTGACATCCATCTGGAACACTTTGAACTTCCTTTGCACTGCAATGGCTAGGAATAATCTTATTGTCTCCAGCCTTGCAACCGGTGCAAATGTCT
Source organism: Viscum album (assembly GCA_963277665.1). Lineage (NCBI taxonomy): Eukaryota > Viridiplantae > Streptophyta > Magnoliopsida > Santalales > Viscaceae > Viscum > Viscum album. The sequence continues at coordinate 1,932,019,876 of OY728155.1, forward strand.
CATCAACATCAATTCCCTCGATTTGGGAGTACCCCTTGCACACTAGACGTGCTTTGTTCCGAATCACTGTGCCATCTTCATTCATCTTGTTGCGATAGACCCATTTGGTCCCAATGACATTCTTGTCCGCTGGCCTCGAAACAATCTCCCATGTCTGGTTCTTCTCAATCTGATCAAGCTCTTCGTTCATGGCCTGAACCCAGTTTTCATCTTCAGCTGCATCAGAAAAACATTTCGGCTCCACTTGAGACAAAAACGATGCTTGCTGTGATGATTTCATTCTTCGAGTCTGAACTGGAGCTATTTGATCACCAATGATATTCTGCCTATCAATCTCAGCTCAACTCTTTGGCTTCCTCGCAGACACCGACTTGACACTTTCCTCTTCATCATCAGTATCTTCTTCTGAGTCAGCTTCTGCCACTTCTGCTCCCCCTGGGTTGCTTATCTCATCATCACTTTCATCCAGGAACTGTTCACTGGGTCGTTGAGCAGTCTGTTCATTTTCGACTATAGTGACATCATTACTCTCAACAATTTTTCCCAGCCTCTTGTTGAAGCATTTATATGCTTTGCTTTTCCCTGAATAGCCAAGGAATATCCCTTCATCTCCTCGTGCCTCAAACTTCCTATGATGTTCTTTGTTGAGAATGAAACACTTACTTCCAAAGATTCGAAAGTATTTCAACGTTGGCTTCTTTCCGTACCACAGTTCATACAGAGTCTTCCCTTGCTTCGGACATAACAGGGACCTGTTTGAAACATAGACCGATGTCAAAACTGCTTCCTTCCAAAATTTCTCTGGTAGGTCCTTATCAATAAGCATTGTTCTGGACATGTTGTTAATGATCCGATTCCTCCTTTCTACCACTCCATTCTGTTGGGGAGTTCTCACTGATGAAACTTGATGCCTTATCCCATGTTTCTCGAGATAGTTTTCAACCTGACTGTTTGTAAATTCTGTACCGTTATCAGTACGAAACTTCAGAATTTTCTTCCCAAGCATCTTTTCTGATTCCCTCCTGTACTGTTTTATGGAACTGAACACCTCTGTCTTATGGTTAATGATGAATACCCAGGCCATTCTGCTGTAGTCATCAATGAAAAGAACATAGTACCTTTGCTCATCTATAGCTCGTGGTGAGATAGGTCCACATACATCAGCATGCACCAATTCGAGCACTCGAATTGATTTTTGTTCCTTTGGCCTGTATGTCTTCCTGATGATCTTCCCTTGTTGACAAGCATCACACGTATGAGTGCGATCACATGATAGTTTGGGAAGGTCTCTAGCAGCATCACACTTTACCAGATCTTCCATAGATGGTTGACATAGATGACCAAGTCGCTTATGCCACAACTGATTTTCTTCTTCTCTGGATAAAAGGCATGAATCTTCTTCCCCACCTACCAGGTAAAGATTCCCCTTTGTTCGTTTTCCCTGAAGAATGACTATTCCATCTTTTCCTTTAACAATACCCATCTTCTTGGTAAATAGTATAGAGTGCCCAGAGTCACATAGTTGACTGACGCTAAACAAATTATGACTGAGACCCTCTACCACCAAGACATCAGCATGTCTCATTTCTTTGCCCCCAAACTTGGATTTTCCTGAGCCAACAATCTTCAGGCCTTCATCATTTCCAAACTTGACAACTCCTTCTTTGTCATATTTTATGCCTGTAACCAGATCCTTATTACCCGTCATGTGGGATGTGCAACCACTGTCAAGGATCCAAACACCAGAACGATCTGATGCTTTAAGGGCAATTTCAGCAACTACGGCCTTCTAAGTTTTCTTCTTCCTAGTCCATACTTTTTCTTTCATACTCGGCATGGATTGAGGCTTCTGTTCTTTTTCAGAGTATGATGGACCAGCTTCATCTTGCAAAACTGAAAATCTGTTCTGAACTTTTAACTCACTTGTCGGTTTACTGATCTGCTGCTTGTGATCATTTTGATTCTACTTTGGCACATTTTTCTGAATGGTCGGAGTGCAGTACCTAGCCATGTGTCCAAATCCTCCGCACCAAAAACAGTGTCCTTCAAAAAATGTTCTGGAAAACCGTTCTCTGTTTGGCTGCCATCTCTGTTCTTGTTCCCTTCGATATCTTTTGGCTATGGAACACACATACTGTGAATGTCCCATCTTTCCACAACAATAACACCTGATATAAGGTGCATTCCTTCGTGTTACTTCAGCACTACGATTTTCCCCCTTGGATCTCTGAGTATTCTGATTCTGCTTTGTGCTCAAATCCACTTTCAATCTCGGGACAGGTGCTTGCGGTCTAACTTCAACTGCCGTAGATTTTTGTTTCTGATCAAGCCATGAATCAGCCTTAACATCTGAGTTCAATTGCTGCTTCTTTCCTGCTGAACTACTAGTCTCTTCTTTCTTCTTTTCCATCTTCGTAACGACCTGATTTCCCAAGAATGTGTTGGGATTCAAAGGTTTTTCCTGGTCTTTAACTTTTCTCCGCAGACCGACAACTTCCTCTTCAAGCTCTTCAATACGCTTGACGTGATCTTTCACTTTTCGACTCAAGAAATCGATCTCCCTTTTCTGCTCTTCAATCTCGAGCTTATGCTCATCAACCTTTTCTGTGCGCTCTGGCCTAGAAGACTTAAGATTTTCAATTTCTTTTTCATGCTCAGACTTCTCTTCTTCTTTTTGTTGCATGTAGAGTTTGGCATCACGTACTATCTTATTGGCTTTCTTTGTTTTTGCTCGCCAAACATATATCTCTTCAAGAGCTGCTTCTAATTCAGCTTCCATGTCAACTCTCCCTTCAATTTCTTCTTCTTCTTCATCAGTTTCAGTTTCTTTCTTTTCTAGAGCGCTACTAGCAACAGCCACCATCGCATTTTGACCACGATCTCTACAGTTTTCTATCTCTTCAACTTCTTCACCCTCAGACTCAGCTGAACTGTCAATTTCTTGGGAAAGAAGATTCTTCTTCTTAAAGAAATTTCTCTTGAACTGCTTCTTCCCTTTCACATAGGCTGAAGATTTTTTCATGGGAATCTCAACTTCATCTTCATCGCTTTCTTCTTGAAACTTTTTGGGGCATCTTGCAGCAAGATGACCAACCTTTCCGCATCGGAAGCATGCTAGTGGAAGTTTCCCTTTAAACTTTCCTTTTCCTCTTTGCAGATTTGAAGAAAGGAACAACATCACCTCATATGACTCTTCTTCCTCCTGAGAATCTTCAATAGTGAGTCTCTTCATGGCCTTAAATGCCACCTCTTTGGATTTCCCCTTTTCCACAGCATCATTTTCATCATTTCTCATTTCATATGCAACAAGAGTGCTGTGTAGGTTATCCAATGTTAGCTCTTTCGGATCTTTATCTTCCAACACAGAAACTTTTGGATTGAACCGAGGTGGAAGCTTTCTCAAGATGCGCTTTACGATTTTAATGTCTTCGATAATTTCTCCAAGACCCCGCATGTCTTCTACCACAGCATTTACCCTGTCAAAGAATGCATAAACAGACTCATTTGGGTTCATTTTGAGATCTTCATACTTGTTCCACAACACTTGCAGCTTTGCCTCTCTGACTTTTGTATCCCCTTCATAAATATTCAAAAGTTTTTCCCACATGGCATGTGACGTTTTGCATGACATCACCTTTGTATAAATGGGATTAGAGAGGGCTCCCCCTAAGGCGTTTATTGCTTTGGAATCAGTATCCAACTCTTTGTGCTCAGCTTCTGATAATGCACCACTAGTAATATCAGCTGTGATACCATGCATAGCTGGTGAAAACACATCCATTCCCAGAGATCGGAAATAGTGTTGCATTCGATTCTTCCATATCTGAAAATTACATCCGTCGAAGATAGGAATCCCTCTATGATTAGTGACCTCCATTGAGAGAAGACCAACTGCTAACCTTTCCCTCTGATACCACTTGTTAGGTCCACTAGGCTGGATACCCTGAGAGGGGGGGTGAATCAGGGTATGACTAATTAAAAATTAATGCCCGTTCTGATCTTGTTTCACTGTTAAGAAAAACACTCTTCTCTCTTTTTCCTGCTGCACGATATAAACAGAAAGTAAAGAAAGCACATGACACAACAATTTTACTTGGTTCACCGCTAAGGGCTACGTCCAAGGAGCATACGCCGACAGGTTTCCGGTCATACCAAATTCCACTAATCTTCACTAGCTGTGGATTACAAGGTTCGGGCTAGATCACTTCTATGCCCAGGCTCACTGCCTTTACAATGTTTAGGGTCAGCTCACTGCTTTCCCAAGGGTCACTCCCTGTTTCTCTCTCTCTGGCTCACTGCCGGTGGAGAGGATCACCTTCTTCCTCTTCCTAAGCTCACTGCTCTTGGATGGAATCCACTCACAGGTCTCTTCATTTTCATGAAAGAATGCATCTTCTCTTGTATGTAGATGTTCTGTTGAAGTTTAACTTTCACCCGTTGATGAATATCTCTTTGCACCGAAGGTATCAGGCAAACTTCCAGCTTCCACGCAGCCTGAAAAACACTACTGGAACAAACATTACTTGGCGCGTAAGTCAACCTCGGCGCGCAAGTATCGGCGCGCAAGTCACCCTCTAACACTTGCGCGACACAAGATTCCACAACTCCAAACTTGCGCGTCTCTCTGCCTTTTACGCCCAAACCACTATTGGCGTGCAACTGCCAACCGGCGCGCAACTTCTAACACCGGTGCACAACTTCAACCACTGGCGCGCAAGTCCCACCTGCGCGACCACACACACCACTTGCGCGACCACCACACCTGCGCGACGGGAGCTCTCGTCTTGAACTCCGGTGAGAAATGAGGAGGGGTGGTCCAGTATTTATAGGCAATCTGACCACCCTGCGCGACGGCGTGCAAGTCACCTGCGCGACCCAATCTCGGCGCGCAAGTCTTCTCTCCTTTTAGACACTTGCGTGACCAACTCCCAAACTTGCGCGAACCTATTTCCTTAGCCATATTTTGATCTTCTGATCTTGAAAAAAATATGGCGTGCAAGTTTCCTATACTCCAAGTCCACGGTGCGCAAGTCCCTTTGCCAAAAACACTTTTCTTCATTTGCCGATTTTCAGGCCCAAAAATTTGGCAAACACTGGAAAACGGCGCCACCTTGTATCTGTTCTTTTGTACCGCCTCCAGATCATCCATTCCTTTTATCGACGTTCTTGAATCAAACATGGATCGTTGACCTCAGCTCTTAAACTCGTCATTTCACCATCAAATCCTCTTTGTCAACAATCACAACTCAGATGTCCACTTTGTCAACAAACACAATCACCTCAAAAATGCTTCAATGATACCTTGAGGGATTTTTGCCCAACACCTCATTACCAATCAAAAATACCATTGGTTTCCCAATGTAGATTTCTTCTTTAAGAACTCCATTTAATAATTCTATTTTGATATCCATCTGATAAACTTTTTACTCTCTTTGAATTTCCTTTGAATGGAAAATTCCGATAGACTCTAGTATATCTACTAGAGAAGATACTTCTTCAACATCAATGACTTCAATCTGTGCATATCCTTTACACACTAAGCATTCATTGTTTTGTATCACATTTCCATGATAATTAATTTTTTTAATGATCCACTTCTTTCTAATTACTTTATGATTTTTAGATCTCTTAACAAGATCCCATGTTTTGTTTTTATCAATCTGATATAGTTCTTTATTTATAGCCTTAACCCATGATTCATCCTTTATAGCTTCTTCAAATGATATTGGATCCACTATCAATAGGAAGGTAGAATATGTTTCATTTCTCATTCTCCTTACCTGTGTTGGTGCAGTCCAATACCCAATGAGTTGTATGGATCAATTTATACTCTTCTATTTATCCTATGAGGTTCTAATGAATTTTCTTCAACAATGTATTCCTCTTCTAATTATTCATCTGAATCATCATCTTTTTTTGATCCCTAAATTTTTTATAATCCTTCCATTATTTCTGTATTTGAATCTATCCCTTGTCCCTTTTCTTCTTCATCTTCAATCATATCAACATATGAGCTCCTTGAGGTATTTATGGTTTTATCTTCAATGATATTAAAACCAATGCTTTCCAAAATATTTCTAAGATAACTATTGTAACATTTTAAGGCTTTACTCTTCATTGAATATCCAAGGAATATTCCCTTGAATGCAGCTTCACTATACTTTCCTTGATTTCCTTCTATGTTTTAGATGAAAGATACTTCTAAAAACACCAAAATAATATAGAGATGGGTTATTTATATGCCATATCTCATATGTTTTCTTGTTTTCTCCCATAAAAGACCTATATGATTTTGAGTGTATACTGCTACTTGAACAACCAATTTCCTGTAATGATAAGAAACACAACTCTCAGTCAGCATAGTTCTATCCATATTGTTCACCTATTGTTTTCTACATTCAAAAAACCCATTTTTTGAGGGGTTACCATTGAAAATACTTTATTATTTATCCCATGTTCTTCAAGTTAATTTTTAAATTCAATGGATGTGTATTCTCCTATATCGTAAGATCATAGAATCTTGATTGTGCGACCATTTTCATTCTCATCTATTCAATGGTAACTCTTTATCAAATCAAGCACTTCCAATTTCCTCTGAAAAATAATTACACAATCTATTATACTATAATCATCAATAAAAAGAATGAATTACCTATCTCTATATGTACTAGCCACATTTATTGGACCACATTAATTTATATGGATGAGATTATCAAAATTTGATTCCCTTTAGTTATTAGACCAATATAAACTCTCAAATATATTTCCTCACATGAAATAATCACATATAATTTCTCATTAATGATTTATATTTGGAATTTTGATGATTATTTTTATCTTAGATATATGTTCCATTCTCTATTTATTAACATAACCCAAAATTCTGTGCCATAAGTTGTTTTCTTATTCAATAGTTATGTAATAAGTGTTCTTTTTACTATTAACCTAGTATAAATTTTCATCTGTTATATATCTATTCATGTGATAATTACCTATATCTCAATTCATAGTGCAAACCTTCTGATTAAAATTTACTATCAATATTGCATCACGGATTTGACTCAAACTCAGGATATTGTGACACAAACTATCTATATATAGAACTTCTTTTTTCCTCACCTTGTTATTTTCCAGTCCTATATTTCAACTAATTTGGATCTTTAAAGCACCATCATTGCCGAATATAACTATTATATCAAAACTTTTCTTAACATTATTCTAAAAAATTTTATTTCATATCACATGGGTTGAGAATATGTTGTTAAGAATCTAGGTGCTACTGTTCATTGTAGCTTTGAGATCTATTTCTATAAGGTTTGATTTCTTGATTTTCTTATTTTCATTCCATGAGATACAAGATTAAGCAGAGGCTAAAGATTCCCTTTACAATATATTTTCAATATGCATGGGTTCATTATACTCATATCCTTCTTCCAAAGGAGAATACTAATTTTCCAGGGCAATTATTCTTGGTTGATGAGTATTGACTCGTATCTGAGTTCTATAGGTATTGTTACCGCCTTTCCTCTGCCTACAATAAATAACTTTATGTCCATAGTTAGAACAATGAATACAATATCCATGTAAACTATTTATTCCATATGATGAAGGATATGGTATAATTATCCTTTGTTACTTCCTTGTGGTTCCACATTTAGTTTGATCCTTTTGTGTTCACAGAAAGATATGGTATGTCATAGAAATAAACTAAATTGACATTTCATAAAATGAAATGCCTTCTCATTTCCATATTTCCACATGCACCCTTATTTTGTAAAGGTATTTGACTGGAGATAATCTATGGACACATGAGGATAATTTTTAGATATATTTTCTATTTTATTTAAATAATTCTTTTTTAGGAGATTAGGTGCCTTTGTGACATGCCCAACTTTCTACTTCCCTTTATTTTGGCTCATCCTGTTTCGAGCCTTTAATTTTTCTTCATCACAGTCAATTATAATTTTTACCGTACATGTGGATCTTTGATCATTTAAGGCCTTCTATAATATTTTCAAACCTCATTTATCCCTTTTTGAGAGCTCTTAATCAGATAATATTCCAAACTATAATTTATTATCTATTTTATTTGAGTCTAATTTAGTTTCTAGTTAACTTTTTAAAGTAGAAACTTTTTCTTCAAGTCCCTTAAATATCTTTACCTTTTTGACTAGTCTTGAATTAAGGTCATTGATTAATTTTTCTTGTTCTTAAATCCAGAGTTTAAATTTAACAACCTATTTTTATATTTCATGAGTTAGTAAATGTTCTTATTCCTCTCCTTTCAATCAATCAATTTCTACTTCAAGCTGATCAACATACACTTGTGGTCGTTCAACATAACTCTCATCTTTCTATTTATCTTTCTTTGGTTTTCAAGCTCATTAAGAGAAACCTAAAGTTCCACCTTGAGATCAAAAACACCAAGAAACTAATTATATCTATCTTTTATAGGTTATAACTTTCTACTATAGTCATAATGGATGATTGTGGTTCAGATTTAAACTCTGGTTCAACATCCTCTAAAAATTCAATATCTTTTTGTTCTTCTTTACAGAAGAAGATCTTTTTCTGAAATTTATTTCTTGATTTGAAGTTTCCTTTGTTGGATAACAACTTATAAATATTAGTCATGATTTATTCTTCACTTTCTAAATCATCAAATTTTATTGGGTATAGAGAGGTAAGTTCCTTACTTTACCACATCAAAAACAATATAACAGAAGATTCCCTTCAAATATATATTTTACTATCTTGATTTTTTTAATAGAGAATGATTTTTTTATTATTGATCACTAATAACTCTAGGAATATCAAGATTTTACATGGATTTTAATTCCATATCTTTTTTTTCATGATTTTTTACATCTTTTGGTTTATATCTCCTTTCATAATCCACCAAACTGATTAGTAGATTATCAAGAGAAAGCTTAAAAATATATATTTCTTCAAGGCATAACACATTTGAATTATAAATAGGATAGATAATTCTCAAGACTTTATCCAAAATATCAATATCTTTAATTTCCTCTCCAAGACTTTGAATAGATCCAAAAATCTTAGTTATACGATTAAAGAAACTATCGACATTTTCATTTGAATGCATTTTCAGATCATCAAACTTATTGTTCAAAACTTGGAGTTTGGAATCATTCACTTTTTTATCACCTTCATATATATTTTAAAGTTTCCCCCACATAAACATGGAACAAGTGAAACTCATAAAATTAAAATACATTTGATCAGATAGAGCTATAGTAAGGGAATTTCCTATTTTGACATCGGAATCAAGCATTTTCTTATCCATTTCAGTCAAAGAAAGAACTATTGCATTAGTGACCTGATTCCCATATGATGTGGAAAAAAGGACTTCCATACCAAGGAATATAAGATGAGATCTCATCATTTTCTTAAAAATATGTATGTTGATTCCATCATATAGGGAGACTCCTATAACATTCACTAAATTATCCATGAATATAGCAGAGGAAATATTTAAGTCCAACAACCTATACACTCTGATACCACTTGTAGGACCCCAGAACACCATGATAGGGGAGGGTTGATTCAGGGTATCAATATTTTCTTTTAAAGTTATAGATCGTCTTCCCAAATTAGAAGGAACTTATTAAACATGTCTAATGGAATCATGTAGTAATTAAACATTCACATTTAGAGAGACAACACAATGGTTTTAATTGGTTCACCACTAAGGGATAGTTTATGGAGCACACACCAATAGTTTTTTGGCCATACCAAAATCCACTAAGCTTTACTAGTTTTTATAGAAAGTAGAAGTTAATAAACAATCACTCTATGATAGACACACTACCTTTACAAGATTCGAGTGATAATACACTTCCTCCCTCAGAACACTTCTATCAACTCCCCCTTGCCCACTACTTTGGGTGAATTATTACTCAGTTTAATTACTCAAAGATCACTTCTATAGATTGAAATTTAATTCTTTTCCCTTGACTATCATGAGACTCTTATTTTACTATAGTCTAGAGTTTATGCCCTTGAAATCACTGTTCACTTAAACCAGATGTTCAAAACTGATGTTTGTGAAGCTCTTTCACAAATCTCACAACCTTCAAGAAAAAAACTGCCTTCTTAGAGAAGTAAATCAATGCAGAATACCCTATCATTGTGAAACTCTTTTTTCCAAGATACCTAAGGATCATTAAAGACTATAATAGTATTTTGTGATGATAAATCCTACTTCAAATTACTAATTCACAATCTCTTATCCATCATGAATTCTGAATGTTTCATTATTTTCTATAATTCTTTTCATCTCAAATGAAGTGGGGGAAACCAAATATTTATAGGATTATCCTTGTGAAAATTTCCCAATCTCCCAAAAACTATTTTTTGAACCTATTCAGTAATGCTTACAATGATCATTTATTCATAAATCTCCATTGAAATTTAACCCATTCTCTAACCTTCTCGTAGTTTTAAATAGTTACCATCATCCCATTATGTGTTCATGATGCTCGTTCATAATTCTCCACATATTTTTTAATATAAATCTTCATGAAACCCAGGATTCATGAAACTATGCTTTTACCATATTTATGATGATCCAAACATAGAAAAAACACCATTCAAAAAGTTTGTTCCTTCCTCCTGATTTTGAGCCCAAAAATTTGGAAGACACTGGGAAATGACGCCACCTTCAATACTGTAGCCATATTGTATTGTAAGATCACTTATCATTAAACCTCCATGATCAACCCAATATGGATTGATAATAAAAAAAACTAGAATTCATTTTCAACTGTGAAAGGGAATGGTTCCAAAAAGTTGTATGGTGTGGATAATTTTGACACCTTCATTCCACTATGGTTTATTATTTTATGTTATTTTAGAATATTTTATGTTTTTATGAGTTTTGTATTAGAAATTTAGAATTTTTAGGTTTTTATTTTATTTTACGCTTACATTAGAGTTAGGAGAAACTATGCGAGAAAACCTTGTGGGGTCCTACAGTTTTTTACAATGGGTTTTGTAGAGTTGGTGCATAGTTCATTAAACTATACAGGGTGTCTAAGAAATCATGTGACTTAGTTTTGTATGGGGGGTTACCTATATAGTTGAAATAAAGTTAGATATTACTGTGCATACAAACCATGAGAGGTGTGTGGGGTTCCAACTAGTGGATCCCACATGGTTAGTATATAGTTTTCCAAACTGTGTGGCCTAACCATGTGACATGACCATATTCTTAAAAACATGAAATTCTGGATTTTACCTTCCTTGAATTTAATTAATTACTCCTCATTTTTCATCCCCTATCATTAGGATAGAATTGGACATAGATGGGGAGCTCTTTCCCTCCCCCATTGATTTGAAGCATCCCTCCTTTGATTTCAATAATATTTATAAAGAATTATCCTACTTTCCTTATATTTTATTTTCCACTCCTCTACATTCATCATTTCCCTTATATTTTCTTCCCCCTAAAATATTTACCACTATGTGGGTTGGGTTTAGGGTATAGAATAGATTTAATAATATGGATTTGGGTGTTTAGGATTTGGATAATCCATTTACTTACTTGGTCGATCATTCTCTATTGAAGGTGACATGTTATGACCTTTTTCCACTTTAAAGAGGTAAGAGTTTCTATACCATTCGTTTATATTATTTTACATGAGATTATTAAATGACTTAAAATTATTTTCTTTGAAAGTATACATATATTTGTTACACAATAGAGGTTAAAAAATGGTTTTTTATTTTTTTCCATACTTGAAATAAATGATATTTTTTCTTTTCTTATTAAATTGTAGTTTATGTATGCCAAGTATTTGATGAAATTTTTATATAATTTTTAAAATAAAAATCTGTTATTTTAAATAGATTTTTGATAAAAATTATATTTTTAATAGGTATTTATTTTTTAAAGGGATCATTTCTAAAATAAGACATGAATTAGTTTCTTGAATTTCTTTAAGAATAGAATGTTGATACACCCAATTTGTGTCTACATTTTCATATACTATATTGAAAAAGTAGAACAAGTTTTCAGAAATTACCTACTGTTTAGATAAAAAATACTTTGATTTTGATGATCTTGTTCATTTCCAGGAGGTGTATGGCCAAATAAACAAAACAAAGGAGAACCGAGAAAAATTTTCCAACTACAGGGCGTGTATTTGGATACACGTCGTGTACATTCCGGTTCAGACATGGGTTGAATAGGAAAAACACATGCCCAAGTAACCAGAAGGTGGTATATGCCGTGTTCACATTTCTACACTCCGTGTATGAATTTTTAGAAGCAGTTGGTGGCTGAAAAGAGTCTACACGCCCATGTGGACAGCCGAAGTGGACACGCCGTGTGCCACTAATACACACCATGTATACACTTCTAGAAGTAGTTGGTGGCCGGAATACGAGACTACACACCATGTATGGCGGAACTACACGTTGTGTACATTCACCTACCAGGCGACACCATGTTCCAAGTCAAAGATGGCGTGTTAGGCCGCCTACCAATGGAGAAAATAGAGCCAAAACTGCGTTTAGGAAAGTACACGATGTGTACTTTTTGATACACACCATGTACTTATTTTTTATATAAAAAGAGGACTTGGCCTCCGAACCAAGTGTGTGTGGTGTTGAGTATTATTTTTTGGAGAAAGGGTTGAAGCTCCGAAGGAAATACGCTCTACCGCTGTACTACCGTCATTCCTTATACTAAAGAATCATTTCTTTTTCAAAGTTCCAAGCATGATTTCATTAGGTATCAATAGTTTTGTTTTTATCATTTTCAATATATGTAACTAAAAACCTAGTTTATTGGGGTTGTAGAAGATAATGAGTTGTAATTTGAATTAAGTTGCTCTGAATGTGTTTGTTTTAATAATCTCTTCTTATTCTTCTTAAATCACTTCATATTATCACTGGAAATTCTATACCGGACCAAGGGAAGAATTTTTAGGGATTCAAAATAAGAATAACAATGAATAACTCCATGACCATTAAAAGTATCCGTCGACTCAAAATAGACTAAGACAAATAAAGATCTATTAAACACTAACTACCTGACCAAGGAGTTAGTTTCTTCAGCTCTAAATATAAATTTTACCGGACCAAGGAAACTTTATTACAAATTAAACCCAAATATTTGGGTTATCATGAACAACACAACCTCATAAGAAACTTGATTTAATAATCAAATTATCACAAATCTATAAACCCAATGCATTTATCTCTTTATTTTCATCAAAACCAATTCTCTCGTCCTTACTTTTGTTTTAGTAATTAATTTGTTAAAAGAAGCTTAAAAACCAAATTTTTCTTTTTGCATCCAAACAACCAACAAAAATCAACTCTAAATTCAGCAGACTTCACTAAAAACAAATATACAAGGCTCTCTGTGACTTAGGGGCCAGTGTAAACCTCATGCACCTTGGAGTTTTCAAGAATCTCGGGGTCCATGATTTGAAGCCTACCCGAGTAGCCCTTCAACTTACTGATCGATCCATCAAACATCTGAAGGGACTACTGGAGGACATGCTCGTCAAGGCAGGTCAACTGATCCTTCCAGCTGATTTCATCATCCTCGACATGGAGGATGACTAGGAGGCACCTCTCATACTTTTAATACCTTTCCTAGCCACTGGTAAGGCACTCATTAATGTGCATGAGGGGGAGGTGGTTTTTCGGATAGGAGACGAGAGAGTCTCTTACAATGTCCTCAAGTCCATCAAGTAGGAATCATCGCCCGATCATGAGGACTGTTCTACAATAACTACATTGGACGATCACTTAGTGGATGATCTAGTATGTTCCTTTATCTCTGATAACTTTATCATTCCAAAAATTCTTGTTGAAGAAGAGTCAGATAACTTGAAATTCCTAGAAGGCCAGAGTAGCTACTATTGCGACCATTATCCACCATAAATATTAGGTAAGCAATGGTATGTAGGTCGAGCCAACGACCTAAAACAAAAGAGATTCCTAGGAGGAAACCTAGAGAATACATGCCATGTCCCCTCTATATACAAAACATGTAATTTTCCTTTTCCTTTATTTTCTAACTATTAAAAATATATAGAGTAGCTAAGTATAAACAGGGATGATGCTGGTGCTGATGGTAAGGTCATTAGAGTTTATCCGAGCTGACCCGATTCAAATCCTCTCGACCTACCTTCGGCGTGGGGTTCTTCCTTTTTTATATTTTCTTACTCGGCGTGTGTAGTAAAATTCATATATATATTTTCTTATAAGAAATCCCATGATGGGGATGGGTCGGTTGGCCAAGATCGAAACCTGGCTCTAAAATACCCAGGTTCGAATCTTGACAACCGCCCCATTTCCATCATTTACCCTTTTAATAAAACCACACGACGTGTCTTCCAATATACATCGTGTGTGACATGTTTTATTTATAAAACAAAAATATAAAAAACTGTTCCATATAAAGTAATACATGCGGATAAAGTTGGAAGATTGGAAATGTCTCGGCCCTGGATCCAAAAGACCCGGGTTCGAACTCGGCTAATCTCCCTACTTCATCCCCTTATTTAATAATTACAAACCACACGCCGTGCATTTTATTTCTTTCTGTCTGTATAGGATATGTAGATTAAAAGTATATAAATGATAAATATGGGAAAAAGTAAAACCTTTTCTCCAGTGGTTGAGGGCTTTTGTTTGGAACGGCCGATCGCCGGTATGAACCTCGCCCCAAGCACCAGACCAAAGGTTGTACTTCTCTTTTTTCAAATTTTAAATACACACCGTGTATTTTCCCACTACATTACGTGTATAGTTTTATTTTTTTAAATTCTGTATATATATATATATATATATCCATTTTTTATTATTTTTAATTAATATTAATTATTATATAGTTTACTATAATATATATATATATATACATGTTAAAAAAATGAACTACACACTGTGTAGTCCAGATGTACATGCTTTGTACCTCGACTATATAATTCGTGGCCACCCAGCTTCACGCCGTGTCGTGTGACGCTTCCCCTCTTCCCATTTTCTTCTCCCGAATGCCACCTGACCTCCCCACTTCTAGATTCGTCGATTTGATACATTTAGGGTTCTGATTATTCTGGAATTGCAATCCTCGGTCAAGGTACACCTTTCTACACCCTCTATTTCAAGTTATTAGATGTGTTTAGGGTATTTTTGGATCTTCCATTCATTAGGCTTCTACGATACACGGACAAGAAATGAAGAACATACGCCACGTACTTTTGTACACGACCACACACAAAATGCTTTGCAATTTGAATATACATGGTGTGTATGTTCGGTACACACCGTGTACCTTCCCCCATCGTGTCCGAGTACCCTTTGCACATGGCCTCACACACCATTTTTCCGTACATGACATGTGTGTTTGGTACACGCCGTGTAGGTCATTTCTTTTAGCCCCTCCATGTGTCACACTTGACACAGCCTCATATACCATATTCCGCTACAAGACATGTGTGTTTCGTACACGCCATGTATACTATTTCTTTCGACCTCCCGTGTTTATCCCCCCCACAAGACCATGTTCCTCTGGTAGAGAACATGCCGTGTTCGCACTGTACACGGTGTTTCCTTTATTACTAGAACTGTAAACACACGTGGACCTGTCTTTACACCTACACAACCATGTCCACTTTTCCTGAACACAGAGTGTATGTTCGGTACACGCTGTGTACCTATACATGGTCTATCTTCTGCTCCCTCGACGTGTTTATCTAGAAAACATAGGATGCTACTCAACCTGTACTACATGCCGTGTACTCTGGGTGTACACGCTGTAAAATTTTATTTTTAATATTTCTCAAATATTATTTGTTTTCTTTTCTTTTCTTTTTCTTTTGTTTGGTTTTTCTTTTTTCAGGTTATGGAAGATCGTGATCCTTCCAGGGGAAGCGGCCAGCCTCCGCCAATGAGGGCAAGAGGCCCATTTATCGGCGGATTCGACTCCTTCCTTCGACACAGCCAGACCTAGACGCTCCAGTCTACAAGCTCCCTCCGTTGGCCATCCTTCCACCACCCAATTCCTCAGTGGAGGCTGGTCCTAGAATAGCCGGTCCTTCACCACCCCATCCGGAGCCTCCGAGAACCATCAATACTTCTCCACTGGCTACCGCACTTCCTGATCCCTCTCTAGTAGCTGCTAGACCCACATCGACCACCTCATCAAGTGAGCCTCCATCTACTTCAGTAGATCCACCCCCAGAGCCAACTCCTGCTGCACCACCTGCACTTGGACCGAGACCTGTGGGTTTTCTCTATCCTTGCATGGTGTTCTCGGTCATTGATCTGGAATATGATATGGTTCGGCACTTTTCTCGCCGTCCGATTCCATTGAGCGGCCACTACCTCGACAACACCGTTTATCAGTAGCTAGGTATCTTGGGAGAGTTATAGGATCTCCTTGGACACACTCTACTGCTCTCTATTTTCCAGGTTATCACTCCTATCTTCCGCGATTTAATTTTGGAGTTCACGGCCTTGTTCGATGGAGCTGAGTACTGGGAGACACCTAGTGATACGGTGCCCGTGGTTGGGTTCCGGCTCAGTGGCCGACGATTTTCCCTCACTATGACAGTGTTTGGACGAGGGTGCAATTTCTACCCCCATCCTATCACCCCACCCCCTGTTTCTACCCTGACTAGACCAAAGAACTCTGAGTTCGTGGCTATGTGGTGGGAGATTTCTGGGCCTGACCACCGCTACGCCCCTACCTCACAGAAGAGAACCCTTATCACTAACCCCATCCTCCATTTTACCCACTAGTGGTCTAGTGCCATTATTTTCCCCCGCCATGAGGATATGGGGGTCATGACCGGTCATGACATGGATATCCTTACCCATGTCATCCGGCAGGACAACCCAAACCTCCCTTATCGAGCCGCCTCCTGTTTCCATGCTATGTTTACTAGCCATCAGGGCAACTTGAATGACGGGTTTTATGCCACTAGCCTCACCCACAACCTTGGAGTTTTCGAACCTTATTTAACCCATGACCTATTAGGTTATCCCTAGCTGATGGACTATCTCATGCTGATTCACATGGGATTGGTCCGGAAGCAGGGGGTGCCTACATCCTTACCCAGGCTCAGCCCCAGCCACCCGCTGGCCCTTCGACACCAGCTGCTGCCCCTACTCCTCCTTCCCCACCCCCTCTAGTTTCCCCACTCCACCCCATTAATACTGAACCCACTTCTTCTACCCTTTGTTCTTCTGTACCACCACCAGCCCCACCTACCCCCGCACCCTCATTCGATCTCGCCCTTTCCCTCCACCTAGTTGCGATGGAGCAGCATTTGGTTCATATCCATGGCCGCCAGGACCGCATGGAGCAAATTTTGGAGCTTAATGTTCAGTATCTGGGTATTTCATTGCCTCCACCACCTGTCTATGCTTTGGATCCTATCCCTTCTACTGCTGTTCCACCGCCTTCTACTACACTGGCTACAGATTCTGTTCTCCTCTCTACTGTGGGCCCATCTACTACAACTATTTCCGCCACTGCTGTCGCCAGTGCAAGGGGTGCTGTCGAGCCTCATCTTTCGAGTCTAGAACCCATGGCTC
Organism: Viscum album; assembly: GCA_963277665.1. Classification (NCBI taxonomy): domain Eukaryota; kingdom Viridiplantae; phylum Streptophyta; class Magnoliopsida; order Santalales; family Viscaceae; genus Viscum; species Viscum album. The sequence goes on from OY728155.1 coordinate 1,932,037,456, forward strand.
CTACTTCTTCGGCTTCAATTCCAGATGCAGATTTCGAGCCTCCCGCTTCCATAGCTCCTGAGCAATCTCTTCCGGCTGGTTCTGTGCTGGATGATGCCTCTTATGAGGTGACCCCATGACTTATTTTGGGACACATACTTTTCACTGTATATATATTTTTGTGATGTCTTGTGCCTATGTTTATTATGCATGCTTGCAGTGTTCTTTTTCATTCCCCCTCAAAGGTACTCTGGCACGTTTTGGGCTGCACTGTTACATCACCTTCCATTTTCCTATGCCTAGACACGAGGGGAGTATTCTTTTTCCATTAATTTCTTTCCTTATTCAATTTACTTCTTTCCTTACTTCCCCTCGGTCTGGTCCACTATTGTGTCCCCACTTTTCCTTGTTCTTCTCTTTGGGCACTTGGTGGACCATGTGCGATATTAAATATGGGGGGAGGGGTGTCTCTCGACCTATTTAGTCTTTTCCCTTTTAAGATTCAAGGAGACATCATTATTAGAAGAGATATTTTAAAATTTAAAGACATTTTGGTTAACCATATTTCAAAAATAATAAAGTTGAAAGTAAAATTTTTTACAAGTTACATGCTTATTTTGATTCTTAGGTATTTTAAAATGATTGTTGATATAATTTAAATTACAACTTGCAATCCTTGGATAATTACATCGATTATACTAATCAATTATTTTGCAAGTCATGACCTGATTGTCTCTTTATTTATTTTTCCCATTCCCGAGAGGTATTCTAAACCCCTTTTCATATTCTTTCTAATACCCTCTTTCTTGAGAAATTCTTATAATATACATAACTACTAGAATTTCCAAGTTTTATTTTCGAAACATGAATAATTTTTGAATTACATTAAAATGATTGAGGTATAAGATTGTTTTAACCCCTTTATCTTGGGCCTGCCCTACATCTTATCTTTGTGAAGCCCCTAGAGACCATGAATAGAATTTATAGGAATCCATATTATAAGCCTATTTCCCTTCCACCCTAATTATTTTATGATTTTTCATGATAATTTATTTTGATCTCAAAAGAAGGGATTGGCAACACATGGTATAAATTTGTGAATTTTCAAGAAATTTAGTATGGGATAGAGTCTCTTGATCATTTAGGGCGAAAAGAGTTCCAAACCTCTATTTTGGAAATTCAGACAGGTTCCCTTTGTTTTTTTTAAAAATGGTACAAACAAAGGGGCCTTATACACACTTGTTGGTTTGTGAATCCTACTCAACTAAATGAGACAGTGGTGATGATATCATTTGACAAATATTGTTGAGGAAATATTTACATTGAGTTTAATTTTTGAATATCATGCAATATTATTAAGAATTTAGCCTCCTCTTTCAATCCTCAGAGTTATTTTCACATCTTTAACTACCAACCTTTAGCCACAGAAATATCCGATTCTTATTGAAAAGCCCTCATGATTTCTGTAAGTCAATTTTTCTAAAGTGGAGAACTAGATTTCTTACAAACCTATGGATAGAGTGTATATATCTTTGAATGCGTACAACTTTGAGTAAAATTATCTTGAATGTTGAGAAAATTTTTGGTGAGGTAAATCATCAAGTGGATTGCTTATATTTGAAAGGTCGAAACATGTGTTAAAAGAGGATGAAAGTAGCTAATTGAATTATATATGAGGTATGATTAGAGTATCTCTTGAATTGAAACTATTTTGTATTCTTTGTGAAATTTTCTCCTGTCACTTATTATTTACATTTATGATTAACTTAAGTTCTTCCATTTACAATATATATTCTATTAATTAAATGTTGAGATTTTCTTGAGGGAAAGTAAATGACTAAGTATAGGGGAGTTTTATACACCCTATTTGTATCTACATTTTCATATACTTTATTGAAAAATTCGAACAAGTTTTCAGCAATTACCTATAGTTTAGAGAAAAAATACTTTGATTTTGGTGATCTTGTTCTCCAGGAGGTTTATGGACAAATACACAAAACAAAGCAGAACCGAGCAAAATTTTCCAACTACACGACGTGTATTTGGATACACACCGTGTACATTCCAGTTCAAACATAGGTTGACCAGGAAAAACACATTACCAAGTAACCAAAATGTGGTACACGTCGTGTTCACATTTCTACACGCTGTGTATCAATTTCTAGAAGCAGTTGGTGGACGAGAAGAGTCTACACGCCCATGAGGCCAGCCGAAGTGGAAATGCCATGTGCCACAAATACACGCCATGTATACACTTATATAAGCGGTTAGTGGCCGGAATATGAGACTACACACCATGTATGGTGGCACTACACACTGTGTACATTCACCTACCAGGCGGCTCTGTGTTCCAAGTCAAAGATGGCGTGTTAGGCCGCCTACCAGCGGATAAAATGGATCCAAAAACGTGTTGAAGAATGTATATGACATGTAATTTTTGATACACGTTGTGTACTTGTTTTTTCTTTAAAAAGAGTCCTTGGCCTCCAGACCAAGGGTGTGGGGTGGTGAGTATTATTTTATGGAGAAGGGGTTGAAGCTCCGAAGGAAAGATGCTCTTCCACTGTACTACCGTCATTCCATTTATCGAAGAATCATTCATTTTTCAAAGTTCCAAGAATTATTTCATCAGGTATCAATAGTTTTGTGTTTATAATTTTCAATATGTGTAACTAAACACCCAATGTGTTGGGGTTTTGGAAGCTAATGAGTTGTAGTTTGAATTAAGTTGCTCTGAAAGTGTTTGTTTTAATAATATCTTCTTATTCTTCTTAAATCACTTCATATTATCAATGGAAATTTTGTACCGGAACAAGGGAAGAATTTTCAAGGATTCAAAAGAAGAATAACAACGAATAACTCTATGATCATTGGAAGTATCCATTGGATCAAAATGGACTAAGCCAAATAAAGATCTGTTAAACACTAACTACCGGACCAAGGAGTTAGTTTCTTCAGCTCAAAATATAACGTTTACCAGACCAAGGAAACTTTATTACAAATTAAACCTAGAGAGTTGTGTTATCATGAACAACACAACCTCATAAGAAACTTGATTTAATAATCAACTTATCAAAAATCCATAACCCCAATGCATTTCTCTCTTTATTTCCATCAAAACCAATTCTCTTGTCTTTAATTTCATTTTAGTAATTAATTTGTTAAAAGAAGCTTAAAAACAAATTTTTCTTTTTTTACCCAAAAAACCAACCAAAATCGACTCTAAATTCAAAAAACTTCACTAAAAACAAATTGTTCTTTTTTTACCCAAAAAACCAACCAAAATCGACTCTAAATTCAAAAAACTTCACTAAAAACAAAAATACAAACTAAATTAAGCAAGATAAAACAACCTTATAGTTCCCTGTGGATCGCACCCTTAATGGTACTATACTTGTTAGGGTAAATATAATTTGGGACATCGAAAGAATACCTTCGGTGAAACAACCATCCAATTGTCTTTTGGTGGTTTTAAAGTGTTTTCTACAAAATTTGTTGATTAACAAATGGATTTAAAATTATGTTGTAATGATTCCATTATAAAGGATATTTCAAATAGATATTTCAAATGGTGTAAAATTGATTAAAATACCAAGATCTTTTTGAATGTCCTTGTGTCACTTTATAAAAGTGTTCTGCAAAATAATGTGAGACCCTTAATTGATATGTTTTTATTTATTTTACTTGATGTAAATTTCGATCCCATGGAGAATATTGTATATTTTTTACCAGTGAGTGATATAAAAAGGATCGTTTCTTTGGAGGTAATTATAGGTGAGATGATGTTTATTTAAAATGATTTATTTTTGATTTATGCGATGATCACATGCATAGCTGTTTTCACACATATTTTGGCTGATGTCATAGAAAAAATAGGTAGCTAAGTAGAATGCCTAGATGAGTTTATCCCTAGTTTATATGGTGTACGGTCTAGGGAATGATCCCAATTAGATTAAGTGAGATATTGGTATTTATTAATACCCTAGTGAGACCTTTAGATATTCTGGAATTTTTTGGGTTCAGGTTTTCTAATGAGTGTTCTATAAGCTAGGTCCAAAATCATTCTGGATAGATTTTGGGATATGAAGTCTATTTAAGTTCACTTTATTCCATTTAACATATTCGGATCTCTATATTTTCATTCACCAAAGGTTGAGTTGGCTACGTGTGTAAAATTTTATTTATTATAATCTCTTGTATAAAAAACATATAAGATGAATGTTAATCATTTTATTGAATATATAATATAAAAATTTAATTAAAACCATTCACCAAAAATGAGTTTTTTAATTTATTGATGTAAAACATGTTTATGAGAATAAAAATAGTTTTTTCCGAAAAATATTTCCTTTATTTTCAAGTAGTTTTTTTCATTTATAATTAATTGGTCCCCAAAGAATTAATTTTATATACATGTTTAAGCCACATAATTTCATAATTTAGTTAATCTTTTTCATACACTCTATTTAAATAGATAGTTGATAACTATAATATTAAATAATAATATTTTAAAAGTATCACACAATTCATTTAATCTCTGTGTTGCATGTAACACAAGCTAAAGTCAGTTTTATGTGTAATGCAATCTAAACTCAGTATTGTGTGCAATTAAAAATGTCAAAAATATTAAATTTATTTGATTTTTTTTCAAACTCTCAATGTGTTACATTATATACCCCTTAAATAAATTTTATCCTCAGAATTTGAACTTGTGCTCAGTAAACAGGGGTTTAACATTTGAAAATTCCTTTGTGAGAAACCCACATCATAAAAAGGGTTAATAAAACCTCTTCTTGAAAAGAGAAAAAAATATGTGAAAATGTCATCTAGAATAAAACATAATATGTTTTGAAATAAGATAACATAGGTGGGATGTGAATATTTGGACATATAAGAAAAAAATAATTTTTATAAAATGATGGAGAGTGATATAGATCATTCATCAAAAGAAAGTAAATTATCATGTGAAAATAAAAAACCAAAAAATCCTAAACCAAATATTTGTAAAAAAATTCATTATTATCATCAGGAATGATGGTAATAGGATGAAAATTTATTTCAATATCCTTTTTAAAGTTAAATAATTTTAAAAAGAAGATGCACTTACTTGATTTGATTCTATTTCATAATCACAACCTCATCCTTTGGTTTCACCTTGATCAATTTCTACTCCATATCTTACTCCAAGAAACGAAGATGAATTTCTTATGCCTGAAGAACTAACATATCAAAATATTCATAATATAATGATAAGTCATTCCTTATATCTCTAGTTATTATTATTACAAAATGGTTGACATAGGTTATCAAATATTCATAAATATTTATATGGATAAGTAATACATTAATTTCTAAAACCTCATCTAAAGTTATGTTGGTAATAGGGACCACAAAAAAAGTTGGTGTGATATGAATTTAAAACTTTTTATCACTAGAATGATGAAACTTCATCCTCTATGTGATCGAATCCCTATTATATTTTAGGGATCTCGCATGAACTATCAAAGCAAAAAAATTAAATTGAACGAGTACTCAAATCAAAGCATGATCAACTATTGCACGCCAATGGTGATTGTTGATTGACAGATCCAAGGTTAAACCCCACTAGATCATACAAACACACTTCAAGAATCCTTTTATATAATTTTCTTCAAATTTTGAGTGCTAGTGTGGAGATTTAATTATTTCTTCGATGTTGCATCTATCACCTCGATCCCATGCCTTAGATTCGCGAAGGCATTCTTAGATTGATTGCTGGGGTAGAGAGTTTCTCTCTATAGTATTTTGGAGGAGAGTGAATCTATAAATTATGACTGATAAACAGTACATGGAATGATCTTTTTCTCTTCTTATATAGTATATTTCTATAATAACCAGTCAGGGTTCCATGACCCCTATATATTTAACATCCAATAAATAAATAATTATTATAAACTAAATACATCATAAATATTATGTATATTTTATCATATAATTTTCTTATATATATTAAATATATTACTTGATAATATTGATTCATTAACTAGACTCATAATTCCCACTCATATTACATGAATCTTGAATATAAAAATAACATTCATTCGTATAATGTTATCCCATGTATTTACTTAAAAAATTATAAATAATTTTAATAAATAAATCCAACACAATTATTATATACTGAAATAATAATGAATTTATTTATTTATTTATGATCAATTATACCTGGAAAACTCTTGGTCCCTATGGTGGGGCCCACTATATCTGATATCCATATTCACTAGAATATGGAAGAATCTTGAATGCACTATTGTGTGTGACCCTCAAGACACTTAACTCGATAAAAGTGAATTGTATTCAGAGACCAACAAAACAGTCTACCAACCCATAAGGCCCCTAAATAGACAATAAAGAGTCATAAAAATGAAAACCATCCCACGAACATGCACTGTAAAATATAATCTCTTTGTCATGTGATATCTTATAAAGTAGGATAAACACTTGTGACATCATCCTTTGTTTCATTATTATTTGTTTATCTAACTAGATGGGAATACCTTCAACTACCATGGCCATGTATATATAATAGTATGACCATCTTGGTGAAATATCCCTGAGATATCACTTCCTCAACTTGGAAGTGAAAAATTATATCTTGATCATTAAACCAATTTTATACCACCAATTATTCACCCAACACAAGCTACCTCAACATGAATTTAATCCCATGGTTTTTGCATTGAATAAAAGTACATGATCAAATGGAACACATTGATAATGATCTCAAGTCAAGAGACTAGTACACATGTTCATAGATAGAAACTAGAAATGTAATTTAAAACATATGATGTTCTTATTAGCAGGACTATCCTCATGATATCGTCTACTCAAGATCACCAAGAGTGAACTTCATGAGAAGATGTCTAAATTCTTATGAGAACCGAGAACCTGAGGGTAACACATCATCTGTGTCCTATCATTATAATGTATTTATACCATAGTATATAATATTAATTTTTTGACATGATATCTATAGGTTCTCATTATATCCTAGGAAATAACATAACCTTTTGATATGAAATTTAATATATGGAAATTACCATAAATAATGTGGATGTAGAAGTATCAACACTATTTTGGTTAGATAAATACATGTATATATCAAACTGTATACATGTAATGGTAATTAAAGTATATACACAAGTTAGGTCTAGGGAATCCACTTTCAAAACTCCCACTTTCATTAGATCCATATGCTTACAATTATTTATCCACTAGCTCTCACATGAGAATCATGATTCTTCTGAGATATGGCTTTAGTTAGAGGGTATAACATGTTATCATTTATGGATACTATAATAACTATGAATTCAACTCTCTGAGTAAAATACTTCAAGTGATGAAACTTATTAAGTAAATTATTTTTCATCTAGTGTGACCTAGGCTCCTTCTCAAGCACCACTACTTCAATATAATCATAATAAACTAGAATAGGGTATAAACTTCTAGGCACACCACCAATGTCTGAGACAAATATTTGTATCCTATCCACCTACTTAGTTTCACTGGAACACTATATATACTCATATTCTACTATAGAGTTGGTAACCATAGGTTACTTTGAGCTTCTCTATATCACTTCACTGCCATTCAGTAAAAAGTCATAGCCGGACTATGATTTCAGATCATCCTGATTTATATGGAAACTAGCATCAGTGTATCCTCTCACTACTAGTTTATCATCTCCTCCATACACTAAAAAAATATCCTTTGTATGCCTTAATTACTTTAGTATAGTTTTGAAAACTAACCAATGCAGGTCTCCTAGATTATCTTGATATCTTCCCGCCATTCCTAAATCAAAGGAAACATAAAACCTAGTGCATGTCATGAAATACATGATAGATTCCACTACTAAATAATAAGTGATTATAATCATTTCATTTATCTCCTCACGTGTTTGTGGACACATTTTTCCAGAGAGATTGACACCTTGAGACATTTACAACAACCCTCTCTTGGATTGTTCCATACTGTACCTTTTTAGAGCCTTGTCTGTATATGTACTTTGGATTATCCCAAGCATCCTCTGAGATCTATGTAGATTGAACTTAATACATATAATATAATATTCTTTACTTAATTATTTTATGGAGAAGTATTAATTTAACCATGTATTAACTAAATTTAAGTCTTGCACTTTGTTCCCATAATTAATATTTCATCAACATATAATACAATGAAAATGATAGCATTCCCATTAACCTTCTTATAGAAATATGGATCACTTTTGTTCTTGACAAAACCAAATTCTGTTATGGCTCTATTAAAATGAACATTCCCTGACTGTGATTCATGCTTTAACCGAAAAATGGACTTGTACATATTGGACACTTTATTGGAATTCTTTGACTTAAAAACCATTCAAGTTTAGTTATATATACATATTCAACCAACTTCTTATTTAGAAAATTATTTTTGAAATCCATTTTCCAAATCTCATAATCAAGAAAGGATCCTTTTGGTAGTAATATTCTGATGGATTTAATCATCACTATCGGTGATAAAGTTTCATTATAGTATATACATTGATGTTTCTTAAAACCCTTTCCTTTTAGTATTTACTTATAGGTATTTAATTTACCATCCATGTCCAATTTTTTGTTAAATACCTTTTTTCACTCAATAGGTTTTACATCATTTAGTGGGTTAACCAAAATAAAAACTTGATTTTGATACATAGAATCCATATTAAAATGCACAGAATCTTTCCATTTAGTAATATCCTTTCCTTATAATACTTACTTGTAGGTTAGATTTCCATCAACCTCAAGGAGTAATGTGTCACCTAACTCGGTTACAAGAAAACCATAATTCTATGGTTCTCTAACCTCCTGAGTTGAGCTACACAACACTTGTGTCTTAGGAACATATGCATTTTCCAATATCTATTATGGATATTTTTACCATAAGAAATCTTGTATATATAGACTATTATCTTCATCTAAGTCAATATTTATCCCACTATTTCCATTAGAAATGTGTTCCCTTTCTAGAAATATGGATTTTATTTCTACGATAACTTTTATATCAAAATGGTTACATATATAATATTCTTTGGTTTCTTTATATAAACTATAAATATGTACATCATTCTTCTAGAATCCAATTTTTCACTAGGTATAGTATTTACAAAATCCTCTCATCCCTATACACATAAGTGTGACATATTGGGTTTCTTTCCACATCACAACTCATATAGAACCTAATCTATTTCTTTAGTTGGTACTCAGTTAGGAGTATATACCACTCCTTGTAAGTCATATCCCCATAAATATAATGGAAGAGGTTCCTAACTCATCATTAATATGACCATGTCAAGAAATGTCTATTTCCTCCTTCAAATTGGACCATTCCACTATGGTTTATAAGGAGGAGTGAGTTAAGATACTATCCCACACTTACTTAAGTGATCTATAAAAGCATGTTCAAGATAATCTCCACCTAGATCTAAGAAAAGTGACTTAATCTTCTTACCATGATGGTTTTCTACTTCTAGTTGATATTATTTAAACATATAACAAAAATATGACTTATACCACATTAAGTATATATAACCATACCTACTATAGTCATTAGAAAAAGTATTGAAGTACAAAATCCACCCATTTAATCTACTAGAAATAGACCAAATACATCAGTATGAATAACTTCTAGTAATTAAGTGTATTTTCTCCCTTCACAAAAAGGGTTCTTTGGTCATTTTAACTTGTAAACAAGAATGACATACATCAAATGTATTTAGCTGAAATGAGTCCAAATACCCTACATGATGTAATTTATATAAACATATATCATTTACATGACTAAGCCTAATGTTCCATAGGTGGGTGTTATATGAGTTATTCTTACTAGTTTTTTCATTTATTTTCATTATAGGTGTTTGATTTTAAGTATATATAAACCAATGTTAAGATGTTCCATACCATAAAACATGATATAATTATAAAAGAGATAAAATTCATTTCCAAACTTGAAAGAAAATCCCATGGTGTCCAGAACTGACACTAAAATTATGTTTCTAGTTACTGAAGGGTCAAAATAAAAATATTCAATAGAATAACCAAACCATTGGGAAAAGTTAGGTGATAATATCCCATTTCCAAGGTTTCCAGAATCACACCATTTGCATTTATAGATCCACTTAGAATTTTGTAATATGTTTGAATCTACTTGGTTCCTATATATTAATTCAAATGTGTGAGCCACATGTTGTATCAAATACCCAACTTGTAGATAATGATATATTTCATTCAATGAAAAAATACCTGAAGTAGCAGCATCTCCATGTTTCTTTTTCCCATCATTTCAATTATTATTCAAGAGGAATTTCTATACACATATAAAGTAGAAAAACTAATCCTCATTTCCCTTTCTCCATATCTTTGTATTTTTGGAAGGATAGTGCATCGATTTCTTCAGATTGGACATAGCCTTATACTCCTTAGACTTTCACTTACTCCTCTTATTCACTATAAGGACTAAAGAATTGGTATTTATCATATTCTTATTGGCTTAGTGAACTAAATCCAAAAGATCCAAGAGAAAATTCTTATTGTTTTTCATATTTTAGTTAACATTGAAAGTTAATAATCTTGATGATAAAGAGGAAATAATGAAATCTATGGCTTGTTCTTAGTTCAGTTTTAACCCATGGCCTTCAAGTCTCTCAGTGTACCCAATCATCTTGAGTACATGAGGTCCTTACGGATTCCTATTTTATAGATTCCACCTATATAGAGAACATGATATCTTATACCATTATTTCCTATATCACTCCTGATATAACTATTGGAGATGAGTATGAATCTTGTTGGCATCTTCATCCTCATGTATTTTTTAAAATTCTTTGAACATAGATGAAAACATGATGCATTATATGTCTAGTGCATCATCAACATGATTTTCAATTTTTATTCATCCTCTTTTCTTTTTATCTGAGGATGCTCATTAGGATGTGAGGAATCCATCACATAAATATTCCTCTCTTTACATAGTACTACGCACAAGCATCTATAACACTCCTAGAAGTTATGGTCGGTTATGATATTTTATTTATCAAGTATGAATCACAGTGATAATGGTCCAGTGGTGTTGGCGATTTCCATTTTAATCTAGAACAAATAAACTTTAGCAATTATTAATTTAATTTTATTACCTTTTTAGACATTACTGATTAATTAATTTAATCATTAAATTTATCCCACAATTTTACCGAAATCTAATAGCCCTCACCACTAATATCAGAATACTCTATCACTTGAGTATCCTAGTAACAGGTATCCTTGAAAACTCTCCTCATAGTCTAAAATATTTGGCTATTCCACTACTTGTAGAGTTTCTAGGTAGTCTCTAGTCTGGCCAACCACATTAACTCACAATTCCTTGAACTATTGACTAAAGTACCAGCTTATCCGAATCGTAACTTTGAATCCCTCAATGATTTTCCTATAAAGTTATAACAAGATATCTTTATCTATTTATTTTCTACCAAATTTAGTTAAGTCAACCTATTACTTTCATAAGAACTCCCCAGTAGTAGGAGACACCCTAAAATTTGGATGATGAGCACCCCAAACACCCGGTTTTGTTCATATTTGAGCAAAGGAAGTCATTAAAACTTAATATCTCATTGATGTAATTTTCATATTTCTTGATGAATGTAATATATTTATATTAAATATGTTAAAACTATGTTTTAAAACCCACAAATGAACATGAATTAATAGAAAAAAATTCATCACGTCTTCATGCATTTTTTATTTTTTATTATTTTATATGTTCTTGCAGTAAAAATGAACATGCATTAAATAATAAAAAAATTCATAAAGGAAATAATTTTACCTGAATGGTATCAATCATCCAATTATGATTGATACATTTTAAACTTAATGGATCAATCATGACCTATGTGGTATAATACCTAAGTTGAGTCTTAACTCATATTGTAGATCACCCTCATTCCAGTGTTTTTGATTCTTGTATGGAGTACTACCTCATCTTAGAGGGGTCTATATTTTAAAGAGTCATTGTAAATTGTACAAGTATACTTGTAGGCAGGATAGGGGGTCTCAAGAATCACAAAATATATATAGATAAATTGGATGTGTAAACCCTTATATATATTGAATTAAAAGAAGATGATGCACATACCACCATAAAATTAAATCAGTATTACAAACATCACATGAATGTAATAATTAAATAAAATTATCTAGACATGCAAAGGTTTTTTTAGTTTCTCAAGACCGGTCAATGGTTAAAATAAAAGCGAGATAAAATTAAAATTGGAATAAATTTAAAGTACGAGGTCATTTAAATAAATTAAATGAAATATTTAAATTCAAATAATTTATTCTCATTCAGTCCATGCATTAATTTAATTTAATACTAAAATTAAATTAATATTCTAGAATATTAAAATATTATTATTTTCAAAAAAAATTAATTAAACTATTTTATGTTTATATAAATTTTTTTACGCACCCAAAACCCATCCCAAGCCCATTTTTGTTCAATCTGAAACCCCAAAGGCATGTTATTGGCCTATAAGACTCCATGTAGGACTATTATGGGTTGGGTGGGATCTCCTCGATCTGTTATGGGTTGGGAAGACCCGCCCAAGTCCTCTGCGGGGTGAGTTGGGTCCATCAGAACCTATGGATCCCTTAGGGACATGAGGCTGGGATGGGGTCACACTGTACAGGGGGTCTATGTACACCACTCATCGTTAAAGAGGGAGGCCTGCCATGGTAGGTGGATCAGAGAAGTTGTGGTGGTCCGTCGCGATGAGGAAGTCGTCCAGATCAACTGAGGGGGGGGGGGGTGCATCTAATGACTTGTGTGGTGGTTAGGATGGCGACCCGATCTAGGTGGTAGAAGGGTATGAAGGAGATGACGAAAGGGATTCATCCAAGATGGTGGAGGAAGCCATGGTAGGTCCTCATGGTGGTGATTGAGAGTTGGTGTGTGCTCGGTTATAGGTGACTGTGGTGGCTGACACTAGGTAGGGGTGGAAACGATGACCTCAGTTGAGTGAAACGATAGGGGGCGTGGTGGTGAGGTGGGGTTGGTATGAACGAAGGCAATAACTAGGTGTTAGCTTCAAAAAATGTTGATTGTGATGGTTTTTATCTCAACAGAAGAATGAAATGGTGGGTGTTATATTAAAATTTCATTGAATATTTAATTTCACAAAACCCTGAGAGAAAACCATGAATGTAAAATTTATAATTAATTTATTTAATATCGATATTATTCAATACATGGGATTCATATCTCTCTTTTATGTGAATTTTTATCATCTGGAAAGACCCTTTCATATTTCATTCATTTCGCTTTGAGTATCCAAGGATATAATCCCTCTGGTAGTGTGGCACATGTTGTCATTTGATCTCTAAGTAATGTGAACCGATCTCTGAGTGATAATAGGTTGAATCAATTGTTTTATGTTGTTTTTGTTGATTTCTCATCCTTCAGTCATGAAGGAATCTCTCATTCATTTCTCATTCTCGAGAGGGAGAGATAAGAGGGAGTCAAGAGGGAACTCGTTGTGAGAAACAATTATCTATTTTTTTATTGCACACCCTATATAATAGAAATATCTGTCTATTTATAGAGTTAGGATTTAGGTTAAAATAATTATTTAATTCCATGCGAGCCAATATACAATATTATAATCTTTAATAAACCTCATTCCATATAATAATAATAATATTATTATTTTGTGGCACGTTCTAACTTACATAATAAAAAATATCTTAACCAACTTGTAAATTAATATTTGTAACTAGACTAGGTCTTGGTCCATTCAAACTCCTCATAATTTATTGAATACTTAAATAAAATTATTTTATTATCTAATATAAATATTTTATTAAAAAAAATGAATACTAAATATTCAATAAAATAAATAAATAAATTTTATTCACAATCTGGTGAATAAATATTTACTTAAATTATGAGATCAATAAAAATTGAATAAAATTATTCCTCAGTCTTGATAATAATATCTATTTCATTAATTAAATTCAAATAGAATTTAATCAAGATCAACATAAAAACTTAGTGTGTGACCCTATAGGATTATTTTACATTGAAAATAGGTGGGTAATTCTAAAGTCCAAGATTACTATTTAGAAGCATGTTAAGGAACCCAAGAGAATGAACTTAATGTTTCTATGATGACAACCACATATGAATGCTCACTGTGTAATATAATCTCTTTGTATCAATATCTCAACAAGAATGTGGCATATTTGTGTCATAAAAATATTTTATTAATAAATATTTCTTTAACTATATGAAATAAACATTATTACACGATGGCCATGTAATTTATGCAATAATTAAATTCCTATCAAAGGGCTGAGATATCAACTTCCATAAAGATAGAAGAGAGAAATCCTTCCTCGACTTATCCATTAATAAAATGTCATTCGTGATGCACCTAACATAACCTACCTCATAGTGAACATATGTTGTCATAGTTTTTGTCATAGAATCTAAGTACATGAGTCACAAAATACATTAATGATAATCTTAAAGTCTTTGGACTGTTACACACACTCGTAGATAGGAATATCCAATAACATAAAAACATGGAGAATTTCTATTGGTGGGTCTCTTCTCATAACCTCCCATCTTGGAGATTACCAAGTGAGGACTTTGTGAGATTAATTCTAATCCACTTATGAGTACTCTAACCTAAAAGTATATATACTATGTGCCCTATCATAGTATGCTATGAGACTGTAGAAATATATTTAAGAGAAATTTTCATAGCATCTAAAGGTTCTCATCATAGCGTGGAACTTCTATGACCATATAAATACGATAGATACTCTAGAAAATTATCACATCAATGTTATGAAGAATAAAAATAAATATTTGATAATATATTTAAATTAATATCCACTTCTTTGAATATACAAGTAATCTAAAGTACAAAGTAGTTAGTTCTAGGGCTCTAACTTCAAAAAACTCCCAATTACACTAGATCCAACATCTAATGATTGGTTAGTCCTCACATGCTAAACATTATTCTATTGAGTATAACTATAGCTACTAGGATTATTATGTTTCGATGGATAGGGTTGGAAAATAAACATTTCTATGTGGTGAATATATTTACTGCAACATTTATTATCCTAAGAAAATCCATCAAGTAGTGATATAAGAAAGTATCCATCTCTTGTTCCCATATCAGAATCCTGACATCCTAACTAAATCCATACTCAAATCTAATCATAAAATGATAAATCTATTTCTTTTGGTTTAACCCAAAATCAAAAGAAGATGTTTCTAAACCACTTCTTAAGTTGTATCAAAAGCTGCAATGTACTTAGATATTATAGATGTTGAAATCATTGAGTATAATAATTTTTCCCATCATATTGCCTTGTACTTTTATGTGATATTAGAAAAAATTGAACTAAGTATAAATAATATTTCAATTAACAGAATCACTAGTATTACCACATCTTCAGACCCAAGAACTCATCCATTTATACTTTTCAAATTATAGTTGGATAGTTTTAACTGTAGGTCTATGTCGTTATGTTAGATCTTGTTTGATATTTACCTTTTTATGCGTCATGCACCAGTAATACCAAATGTCAGTACATATCATGGAATATGAGATAAATTCATAGAAATTAAGCTTGTGAAATTATATTAATCTTTATAATCCCTTCCAATTCCCATGCGTGTTCTTCTGAAAAATTAATTTGATAACAACAATCCAATATTTGAGTTTGTTGAACTTTTATTTTTCAATAATTTGTTAATATATATACTATGAATATATTTAGAAAACCCATGGGTATATTTTATAGATATTGTTCTCTATAACATAGTCTTTAGTTTAAATAATACTTGGAGAAATTTCATTCCTTAGTCTTAAAAAACTGGTAAGAATTTTCATTTGTTTTCCATATGTTATCAATATATTAAACATAAAAACTAACAGTGGTTCCATTAACTTGTTAGAGACACATGTCACTCATTTATCTCCAAATGAATACTCCATGATCACTATGAATGATTAATTAATTAATGAATATATGTAATATTCATATTTTATTGGAATTTAATATTGACACCAACCCTTTTAGTTATGCCGAGTAGACATATAACATAGGGTATCCTTTTTGGATGCATCATATAAACATCTTCTGTAAGGAATTCACTAAATGAGGTGGACTTGGAAATAAATTTCCCAATATAATGATCAGATAAATATTCATTGATAAGTATAATTCATGAAGGATTTTATTCATGATGATTTGTGAATATTTTTTTATATATTAGGCCTTTTAATAACCAATATTTATTTAATGGTACCATCTTGTACCATCGATTCCCAGTTTTTTATGAACACTCACCAGTAGTATAAAGTCTTAGAAACATTCAAAATACGGAGCATAAATATTGATACATAGAGTCTATTACTTACCAAAAATAATAATACATATATCACCCACCACAGTGAACATAGACCATATATTTTGTTATGAATTACTACGCATTATATGTATCTAGAGATTCTCCTTCAACTATGATTTTTGTAGTCCTGTATTCCTATAAAAAATCATATACATCCATGGAATTAACCCATAAAATTTAAGTCTTCTCCCAATATATCTAATAATATAGATTTAATTTATGAAAATATAGTCAATATTTACAAGATGTTAATATCCTTAGTGTATTTAGGATTATTAATTCAGATTCACCTTAGTGGTTTGGTGTTCGTTTGTATCTAAGGCCAGATCTTAACATATGGTTTAAAAAAATACTTTTTATAGTCTTATAATTGATTCTTTATCATATCTATTTTTTTTATATCCATTATAAAATATAGTTGACATATTGTAAGTGGTTTTACTTCTATTTACAAAATATGTCTTGAAAGGGATAATGGAATATTTTTAATGTATATAAGAGTCATCACTGATCTTCCTTTTTTAATACCACAATAACATTGGTGTATATAAGTAAATGAAAGTTAAGGATAAACATTACTCCGAATATACAATCAATGGGAAGTGTTGGAATTCCGGTCCCTTTGGGGTTGTTTTTTTGGGAATATGTATGGAGATATCCATGGGATTCTGAAAGGAAGATCATCTAACATGTGGTGCATGAATAAGCCTTACATCTCCTTGATCGAATATAATTATTGATGGATTTTTGGATGGGGTGAGATCAATTTCTAGTATCCTAACTGGGATAGTATTAAATAAGGATTATCGGGATATCCCACCCCAAACATGACCTTCCACGAAGCTTGAAATCATCCACTATTCATCCAAGCCATTTTGGACAAGATCCAGTGTATGATTTTTGATCTTATTGAGTTGTCCATGATTCTCGACACCTGGGTTTTTATATGTTCAATTATGAGAGATTTCTCAGTAAAGTATTTCTTTATGGTTTGACACACACCGGTCAAGAAATTTAGGTGGTATTAAGTGTTGTGGTGTAAGGAGGTCCCAACTAAATTTTATTTTCTAGTTTGGTGCGTCCTAAATAATGTGATTCCTACTTATAAGAACATTAAACATACTGGTATTAACATGGGGTCCTAGTGAAGTTGCTGCAATGATCATCGAGATGAATAAATTCATAATCTATTCTTTTAATGGTAGTGGGATAAATGGTTTTAAATTTCCATTAGAAGCTTCATGGGGGTGAATATTTCGGAGACCTTAGGGGATAACTTCTTTGACTGATGGATTTGGGGTGTAGGTAGTAACAAAATGGATTCAAAATATCATGACATTTTCATGGAGGTAGGAAGATGGTGCCTATAGAAGGCTATAAACAAGGAACAATTTGGGGGAAGTATACTTCCATGATGACCATTGTGGCCAGAACTTGGTATCTTGTGGTTGAATTGGATCTCTTGATCAAGAACAGAGAATCTTATGAATTATTTTGAGCTATTTTGGATACCAGATAGGACGATGATCCTTATCCCACACATCATATTGATTTTTTGATTAAATGGCACCCAAACAGTAGGGGAATGAAGCTCAACACTGATGGTTCATGTAGATTAGGTTTCATGGAGGGTGGAATTTTGGTTTTGGATACCATAAGCTCTATTATCATTAACTTCACAACTTTATTTGGTAATAAAAATTCTTTACAGGCTGAATAAAATTCTATTTTATCTAGCCTTGAGTTGTATAAGAGGATAAATATTAATCTATATGTGCTATAAATAGACTCATAAATTATTCAATGGTCAACACAGGGCCACGACCTCACTCTGTGGACTATTGCGTATCAAATTTGGAAGAGCAGGAATCTGATCAGAAGTGGCATGGATATTTCTCATACATGGCAAGAGGAAAATAAAGCATCTATATATATTGCTTCCAGGTCTCCACTAGATGATGTTTTGTTATATTTTCTAGTTTATGGTCACTCTCTCAAGATGGGGTGAACATTTTTATTGGTTATTCTCTTGGTCTACATTATTTTAGGGTCTTGTAACCCCTTTGTTTTCCCCCCTATGAGTTTGGGTGGGGTGTGTTTTTCATCTTAATAAAATAAAATAAATTTTGTTTGTGTATAAGAAAAAAACATTCAACTACATTTAGTTTTATTTGAAAAATAATTATCTTTACATAATTGGGTATGAGTCTTATATTTTATATTTTATATTCATCATTCATTGCAATGGATATTTTTAATTAAAGAGTTACTTAAACTATTAGTTTAGTATTAAAGAACCATAAAAAAATTTATTATAAAAGTAAACAATTTATCATTGTGTCTAGATATAAATTGAGATAAATGTTTTGGAAATACTTATTAAAAACTTTAACCAATCCAATTTGGCAATGAGAAACCATGAGAACTTCTTGGATAACATATGAATCACCCTTTCTCATCTTCTTTTATGTTTAAAATATTTATATTCTCACTCATTTATTATATTTAAATACTTGTATATTGTAAGCATATTTTATTTAATACACAAGTAGTGAATAGAAACATAATGAATATACCTGATTTGGGTGAAACTTCTTTCTTCTTTAAGTCGTTTAAATTTCTTTTCCAGTGTCTATTCTTTTAACATAATAAGAAAATAGTATCTTGTTCATTCTTCTACCATTGAATATTTTGTCTATTTAAAGGATTCCATAAAGGATATTTTAGATTTATAATATCCATGGTATCTTCATCCATGTATTTCAAAATTTTCACCACAAGGGGTAGAGAAATAGGTTTCAACCAATCCTTATCATCATGTTGAAGTATGGAAAAAAATTTCCTGAGAAAATTTTTCATTTTGTTTATCCAGGCTTAGAAAAATAATGAAAATCTTGGTAGTAGGGATAATAAAATAATATTAATGGATAATTTCTTATCAAAGTTGTATCCCAATATTTCTAATCAATTAATATAACCCAACATTTTGAAGATGGATTGACTTCTTCTAGTTTACATTGATATAGCGTATTGACCATTTTATTTATTTCAAGCCTTTCATTCTCTTTTTCAAGAGAATGAAAATGTGTTATTATAGTTTAATTATCAATGTATTTATGTTGTATCATAAACTCTACAATCATAGTTGATAATATAATAAAACAGAAATAAGAATCATCCTCAACATATCTATGGTAGGATTCGCTTTCACTTTATCTCAACTTATGGGGTGGAAGAATAGAAATAGAGGATTCTAACACATAATAAAAACTTTCTAATAATAGTGCATTACATAAAAAATTATACCATATATTAAGATTTGTATTTTCAAGGACATAACATGAGTTAATTAATGATTTCACTACTTTCATGGTTTTTCTTTCCATTTTTTTACAAAAATTAAAATAGATGATTAATACCTTACGTGATTACATTTTATATGAGAAATAATAATAATTTAATTTTATTAATTATCCCACTATTTTTTCAAGTCCAAATATCTCTCACCATTGAAATTGGAATGTTTAGTTACTTGGATGTTATAGTGTAAAGGATCCATATGTCCCTTCATATAACCCAAAAAGGGTTCCTCAAGATACTTGATGGTATTTAGGTAGTCATATATTTTCCAATTGTGGGATTGTAGCTCCTTGATTCGTTAAGTATACTCCCCAATACTGAAATCCTGACATAGATTTCCTCAACTCCTGCTTCTATGTTATATCAAGTCTAGTAAGGGCTACTTATCTTGATGTATGATGGTTATGTCAACCCAAAACCTTCATAATAACTCCACATTAAAAGTAAGAGTCCCAATGAGGGTTGGTTAAATAATTAGTTTTAAGGATTTAATTCCTAATCAAGTAATGAAAGGCCAAGTCTGAATTAATATTTTTTTGGTGGGTTTTATTTATCATGTATAAATTTTATCTTATTTTATCGTTTACATAACCTATTAATATTAAGTGGATTTTACTTAATTAATTAACCATATTGGATAAAACATTTACATGCAATCCATTTATTTAAGTTCCACATTGATGCATTAATTCATTTATTTATGTGATAGCAGTCTTGAATCTATATAATAAATAATACATAAGACATAAATAAATAAATAATAAATGACCTGATCATGAGCATGTCTAATGGTTAATTTAATGAGTGAACATTAAATCAACTATTTACCCAAGGGAAATAACTCATGTTTCCAGTCTTGGAATGAGTTACAACATTACAGCTATCCACTTATATAACACCAGGGTTTGCATCATTATGGTTCCATCTTGAATAATCACTGTATGCCTTGGGAAACTCTATTAATTATAAATATTTATAACATAAATGTAGAAGAGGGGAACCAAATGATTGGTTAAAGGGGAATTACATAAATATCCTTGGATACATAAGAACTACTTAATAAGAGTTGGAGGGATAACTCGAAGACCATAAAATTAAAAATATAATTATAATTAATTGAATATCCATGTAATAAATTTGAAGTTCCAAAGGATCAAATAACAACTAAGAAGGGGGTGGGGGTTGAATCATTTGTTCAATTTTTATAAGTTTCAATAATTTTTAAATCTTAAACCCTGAAACCTGTTAAAGATCATATCCTTATCATATTTTGTGTAAATAATCATGCATGAAAAAATTGGAATGAATGTAAAGAAAAAATTATTTATAAGGATCAACATCAGTGTGAGAACCTACATCCTTTATATAGCCACTTTTGTGAGTCTATTGAAATTCACTATTATGAATAAGTGAATATAACTTGTACCAAATCTCATTAGAAACCTTCTATCTCCCAATGGGAAAGATTATATCATGTTACTTTAGTTTATAAAGTTTTATTATAAAACAATTGAGTCAAAAGAAAAGTAAAAAGATTTTTTCCAATTTTATAAACAAAATTTCATGGGTCTGATGGACATGAATTTGATGACCTTCAGTCCAATGAACCGAGTCTGATTGACTTAGTATGATATTTCCTTTCCCAATATGCATTTCTCCAACTCTACTAAAAAAACTTATTCCAATATTCCTCAGTCTGATTGACTCAATACGATCTTATAAAAATGACGCTTCTCAGTTTAGTAAAAAAAACTAATAGATTTACAATCTTCTAATGAGATCTCTATCTGGAAGGAAATTTCACTCGAAATCCTCAGTTCTTCACCTTTTCCTCTTTCATGAAAAGTTTCAAAATGAAAATGAATTGTGCTTATATTGATAGGAGACTCAGAAATTAAAAGTAAGGAATTTGAAAAACTTTTCCATCTTACCCATATTTAAAAACTTCAAAATTCACTTCCATTTAAACATAAACTTTGACTTTCAATCCTTGTCAAGATTTCTTTGATATTATATTTCTTCAAACAAAGTAAATTTTCTTTATTCTGATTTAACATCATCATTTTCAGTCTGATGTAACTTCCTCTACTTTATTATGATGAAACATTCTTAACTCACCATGATCTGACTTTCTTACACTATTGATTACTATCTGATTATTTTTAGCTCATTAAGACCTGAATATATTCTTATCATTATTATGAGCATACTACATTTCATCCTCCTCTTCTCATTATTATTTGACTATATTTCTCTCCTCATTACAATTTGACTAGTTTTCTATGCTCATTAGAATTTGACTATCTACCTTTGGTTCTTCTCAAGAAAATGAAACTCTTTTAGAATATTTATTTATTTCCATAACTAATCTCTATTTGATGAATCAACATAATCAAATATAATCACTACGATGTTCTAAATATGATGTGTTATTTGTGTGAGGTATTCCTTTGATGAATTAGTGTTTGTTCCTAATCCGATTGATCTTACCCTCATAGTTAGTCTGGTTTAAATCTTCATAATAATGGAATTATCATTACGATGTGATTATCATTGAAATGTTCTGTATCCAATGATGAATCCACTCATAAAATTTAAAATTATTCAAACTTCATCAGATTTACGCATTTATACCACTAACAAACTTTTAATGTCTGATACTTCTGGATCCGATTTTCTCTATTCAGGTTTCTGGAATCGATACAATCATTACAATTTTTACATTTCTTCAAAGGTTTTAATAATTAAAATATTTCCTCATTTATAATAATTCCATGACCATTAAATTATCATATGACTTTAGATAATAAAATTTGAGAACTTTCTAACAAATGAATTCAATTTCTTCAATAAACCTCTTCAGCGTCATTTTGAACTCCTCACTTCAAATCTTCATGCTTTCTCACAAACATTGAGTCCAATGAATCTGAATTCCATGACGATTGATCTGAGATTGATGTTGAGTCTAATCAACTACTTAATCTTTCTGAAAATTCATACTATCAGTGCTACTTATTCATACATTCTGAGTCTGATGCTTCTCAATTCAATCTTCTATATCTGGAAACATGTGTCCATAAAACAACTTTCATTGAGAAAAAAACATTTCCCCCCTTTTATGTTTGGGTTATAACATTAAATTTTTTTCAACTTTCTTACAAAACCTAATTATTATTTACTTGGTACAATCCCAAAAACAAAAAATTATTATAGTTTTCAAAAAAAAAACTTTGGTAAAAGAAATTATCAACAAGGTCTTTCAATCTCCTCCTTTGGATTTTTTGACATCCCTTGTTAACAAATTTTCCAACTCAGAAATTTTTCACAATAAAAATTTTGTAAACAAATCAAGGATTTAAAATTTTATCAAAACACATCCTTTCACAAAAATATAGTTTCCATACACCACACTACTAGATAAAGTAATGTTTTTGAAGGAATTCTATCACTCGGTGACAATTTTTTTTATAGCCATGTTAAGATAACCCCCAACTATTATATTTTCTCATCACTTTTCTATTTCTATCCCTTTTATTTTTATCTCTCCCATTTTATAATAACCATAGATTTAGATTCATTAAATAAAGATATGTAAAAACTTCTTACAAAGTATAAAGTTGTTACTTTATCGCCCCATTTATCAACATAATATAAGGCATGATGGGGGATATCATTATGAGGATAAAGAATGAATTGGAGGAGGATGGACATGAAGTTTCAGCCTTAACTCAACTAACCTTTATTTTGGAATTACCTTTGTGAGGATATCAGTAATTTGATACTTCATTGAGATATATTCTAGAAAAAAAAATCCAGAATCAACATTATATTTTATGAATTGAAACTTTATATCAATGTGTTTTGATCTTGAATGTTGGAAATGATATTTAGAAAGATAAATTACACTCTTACTATCACAAAGTATCTTCAATGTTTTAGAAACATTCACTTTCTTGTATTCCAGCTGAACTTTCATCCACAACATTTGAGTATAATCATGAGGAAAAGAAGTATATTCAAATTCAACAATGCTTAAAGTTACTAAACTTTGTTTCTTACTATGACAAATCACACAAAATTTATCTAAGAAAAATGTTCCTCCTGAGGTTTATTTTGTATCATTATAATATCCATCCCAATCAACATCATTACAACCAAGAAACATCATCTCATAATTTATTTTGTATAAGAACCCATGTAAAGTTGTTCCTTTTAAATATCTCAAAATTATCATTTCTTCCAACATGTGTGATTCTTTCAGATTACTTTGATATCTCGAAAAAAATTCAAAACATAAACAATATCAAGACTTGAGGCTATAATGTAAAGTAGACTTCCTATCATCTTTCAAAGTATTTTTGATTCACACTTTTTCTAGACTCATATTTTCTCTTCTTTATGCTCATTGAGATAATAGTAAAAACTTCTTTAGATTATGCCATACCGAAGTTTTGTAACAATTCCCCAATAATTTTTTTTCTTGAGATAGGAAAATGTATTTTCATTGAACTTTTAAACTAAGGAAGAAAGTTAATTCTCCCAATATTGAAATTTCAAAATTATTCTTAATTTATTCTGTAAATGTTTTAAAAAAATATTCTCTATGACCAGAAAAATTATATCATCCATATAAAAAATAACAATTAGAGTCTGATGTCAACATCTTTCATATATAAGTTTCTATGAACATTTACTTTATAAAAAATTTAACATTATCAGACAATTTTCAAGATTATAACACCATGCACTTGGTGCTTGTTTCAACCCATAAAAGGAATTATTCAATCTAAAAAACTTATTTTCATCATTATCAAGTTGAAAACTTCAAGGTTGTTCAATGTAAACTTATTCATCAATCTCACCATTTAAAAAAGTTTACTTTACATCCACATGATAAAATTTGTAATTTCGATGTGAAACAACTAATAGAAACATTCTAATAGTTTACAATCTTACAATTGGGGAAATATTTTCTTCAAAATCCACACCTTCCAGCCATGTATAGACTTTACAAACAAGTCTTTCTTTTCTTCTTGAACATTCTCCATGCCCATTCAATTTTTTTCATTAAAATAGAAGAAACTTTTTTATAATTTGTTTTAACAAAGTTTTGGTATTTTTTGACAACTGGCCTTTTTGTATAAGATTTTTTTTGTTTTTTAGGACCATACCAAGTCCATAGGAATGAGATTTTGTAATAAAGTTGAAAGTTGTTGAATGTTTGAACCCAAAAATAAAGGGGGATAATATTTTTGTCTTTGTGAATGTTTCTTCCTGGACATAAGTTTTTGAACACAAAAAATCAGACTGAGAAGTACCAAACTCATAATTTTTAAATAAGAAGCACCGATCATAGGAGTTTTTAGAAAGATAAAGTAGTTGATCAAACACAACATCAATCTCAGATCTATCGACATGAAGTTCATATTCATCAGACTTGGTGTTTGTTATAAAGTTTTAAGTTTTAGAGTGTGGTAGTCATAATGGTGTTGAAGAGGTTTATTGTAGAAAGTGAATTTAGGTGTTAGAATGCTCTCAAAATTTCTAATCTAAAGTCAGATGATGATTTTATGGTCATGGAGTTTTATAAATCATGAAACATTATCATAATAAACGTTTTTGATGAAATGGAGAAATCATAAATACTATATCAGTTTTGAAAACTCAGACAGATAAGATTGGATCTAGAAGTACAAAACCCAGAAGTTTTTTAAGATTATAAATGTGTAAATATGAATAAGGTTTAAGAGTTTTAAAGTTACTGATTGGACTAATCATCGATTTCATAACATTGTAATTATAATTCCATTATAATGAGAATTTCAACATTATAAGGATTTAACCAGAATGAATCTGAGTAGGAAGATCAATCATATTAGGAACATGCACTCATTTATCAGTGTAATTCCTCACACTGATAAGACATCATATGTAGAACATCAGAGTGATTAGAGTTGTTGATACTGATTCATAAAAGAGAGATCAGTTATGAAAAGAAATAAAGATTCTAAAAGAGTTATGTTTTATTGAGAAAAAACAAAGTAAGACAGTCAGATCGTAATGAGTATAGAAAGATAGTTATATCATAATGAGAAGAGAAATATAGTCAAATCATAATGAGTAGTGGAAGATGAATCTAAGTAATTTCATCTTAATGAGTTGAAGATATCCAAATTGTAATGAGATAAAAATAGTCAAATCATAATCAATAGAGGAAGAAATTTAGATTGGGGTGAGCTGAGAAAGTTTCATCGTAATAAAGTAGAGAAAGTTCAATCGTACTGAAGCCAATGAAGTTACAAAATATTGAAGAAAAGTTAGTAATTTAAAAGAAATATAATATTTGAGAAATATTGAGAATTTTTTAAGAAGTCAAAGTTTATTTTTAAATGTAGGTGATTTTCAAAGTTTTAAAACTTGGGTAAGCATGATTATTTTTAGTTTTTGGCCTTTTCTTTTATAGGTCACCTATAAATGAAAGAACAGTTTATTCAAATTTTTATAATTTTCACTTAATTATAAAAGGAAAAGTAATGATGATTTAGATTAAAAGTTCCTTCCTTATGGAGATCTCATTAGAAGATCAGACATCTATTGTTTTTTTACCGGATAGAGAAACATCATTTTGAGAAGATCATATTTAGTCGATCGTATTGAGGAAGATCAAACTATGTTTTTTGAGTAGAGTTTTAGAAGTTCATATTGAGAAATGGAAGATCATATTGAGTGGACCGTACTGAGTCAAGTAGATTGGGTTAATCAGATTAAAGGTCATTAAATTTAGGGCCATCAAACCTAGGAACTTTTGTGGAGAAAATTAAACGAAGTTTTTTTTACTTTTGTTTTGATCAATTTTTTTATTAGAAAAATTTGTAAACTAATGGGAGTTAGTAAAATATTTACTATCAAAATATAGAAGGTGACTATTGAGAGTTAGCACAATTTTTATTCACTTCTTCATAATAGTGAATTTCTATAGACCCACGATAGTGGCTATGATGAGGATGTAAGTTCTCACACTAAGGCCAAACCTTGTAAATATCATGTGCTTTAATTTGTTTACTATTTTTTATTACATGGGTATTTACAAAAATATGACAAGGATATGATATTTAACAGGTTGGAAGGGTTATGTTTTAAAAATCATGGAAACTTACAAAAAGTGAAAAACTGATTCAACCCCCCCTTCTCAGTTGTTATTCGATCCTTTGGAACATCAATTGGTATTAGAGGGAATATTACCTTATTGAATCCTTTTCATAAATGATAACAATTCTATCAATAGTATAATAATTCCTACATTTTATGGAAAAAGTTTTTATGAATGGAAAAATAGAATGATTATTTATTTACTATCCTTGGGCCTGTAAGTTGTTGATGTTGCCACAATTGGGTTTCCACTAATTAATAAGGATTACGTTATGAATTTTTCTAATAAGAGAAATATTTAAGTTTATGTAAAAGCTAGAAATTCTATCCTTATATTCTTATCAGAAAATTTTTATATGAAGTTTATGGGTCTTAAAAATTCAAAGTGTATGTGGGACAAGAAGAAAAGTATTTTCAAGGGAATTATAAAGTGAAGGAAGCAAAGTTACTAATATGGTGTAGTATGTATGAAGACATAAAGCTGAGAGATGAATAAATTATTAATGAATACTTGAACAGAGTAAATTAAATTAGTTTCAACATTAGAGGATTCAGAGATGTCCTGGAAGAATATAAAACTATGAAGAAACTTATGAGAAACTTTTTAGATAGTTTTTATTCTAAAATTTATTCTTTAGAAAATAAGGATGATTAATATCTTGATGTATTGTATAAATTTACTATTTCTAATGAAACGAGGAAAGATACAATGTTAAAAAAAATGAAAAATAAAATGGATTTTAAAGCCACAAGAAAAATGAAAATACAAGATACTGTAGATATTAATCCTTGAGAATATGAAGATAAAGAGGATGACGAGTTAGATGAAAAATTTGTGTCTCTTGTATATAAGAACTATCAAATAGTAATAGGAAAGTATGGATGAAAAATTCCTCTCAAATGTTTTGAGTGTGGTGGAATCAAAAAAATTTCCATGAATTTCCCTAAGAAGAATGTTAGTGAATATAAAGATGATTACGATGAAATACCTCTATGTAAGAAGTGGAAAAAATGATAAAGAAGAAAAGAAATCCAAAAAAATATAAGAATAAGCTTACTAGAAATAAAATAATTATGTTGAGTAAGAATGTTGAATTTTACTCAACTGAAAACTATTATTCGAAAGATGAAAGTGCATAAGAATTCAGGACCATTATTGAAAATTTTGAGAAAAAAAGATTCCTCAGATAGTGAAGATGGTGGTGAAGAATCATATAGAGAGCATCAACTCAGAACATGAATTGTTTCATGTCTTTATAAAAATATAACTCTCAAGAAATAAATAAGATTAATGAAGAAATATTGTGAAGAAGTTTCTGAAGGAATAAAAAATGTCATCAATTAGGATCAAGAATACATTCAAGAGATCTTAAGTTAAAAACATAGAATTCATGAATAGAGTAATATGGTTGAGGATCTAAATAAGAAGCTATAAGATAATGATGAAAAAGTTAACAAGTTCCAATTAAATCTTATTGATTTTGAATATACCTTGAGGAAGATGTATGGACACTTAAATAAATCTTCAAAAGTAAATGATGAAACTTCAAAACTTGTTGAGAAATCTTAGATCAAGAACTGGGTGAATTCCTCACCCTCCAAAAATAATGTTTTGTCTATTTTTATAACATTTCAAGTGATAATAAATGTGTTGGGAAAGTTTGGATTGATAAGGTAAGTGAGTAACCTATCACATATACAAAATTTGAAAACTTACTTAGTAGGAAAGATGGTCGACGTCCTAAGTATGATAGAGCCGAATAAAGTTTTCAACCTCAAAAAAGTTTCTATAGAGAAAGATATTACTTAAATAGAAAATTAAGATATGATGGATATTTCTAGTGTTGTGGATTCTATGGGAACATAGATTATAATAGTTAGCATAATGTTCTACTTCTCAGAAGAAGGTTTGAACAAAGAGAAAGAAATGGTGTAAGAAATATTAGTAACTTTACTAACCGATTGAAAGTTAGAAAAGAAAAATATCAAGATATTAGAAAATTTTAAACAAAAAATTAATTTTAATATTTGGAAGAAGTTTTTGGAAGATGTGATCAGGATATTCTTCCTACCAAAATATGTATGACACTCATTCCATAAAAAGTTTCTTATGGAAGAAAAGAAAATGAAGCTAGGAAGAAGAATGTTGAGGAAAAAGATTTTGTTTTTGAGACAACGTTGAATAAAATTAAAAGGAATAAACCATTGATTCTTGATAGTGGGTGTTCTTTACACATGATATGGGATATAAAATTATCAAAACATGTTGAAAGTCATGATGTAGGACTAGTTACCTTTGGTAATGATAGTTCTCTAAAAATAAATGGAATCGGAATAGATGAGATTGAATCCAAAAAGTTGAAAACTAAGGAATTTTTATTTATTAATGGGATAAAACATAACTTAATTAGTGTAATTCAACTTTTTGATGATGATAAAGAAGTTATTTTCATAAAATACTCTTATATAATCATAAGTATGTAATATGAAAAATTTATCATAAAAGTTTAAAGAATAAGTGGTAATATAAGACTTTAGAGTTTAATAACTCATATTACTTGAGTGCTAAAGATGAAAACAAATTTTGGAATCGAAGAATTGGGATCCTAGGAGTGATAAAAATAACCACACTTTCTAAATTTTATTATGTCTTTTATTTTATATAATTGAAAAGAAGAGATGAAGATATTTTTGTTACTTGTGAAAATGGAAAGATGACTAAAAAAAGTGATAAGAGAGTTTATATTTAGTCTCCAATACCTCTTGAACTTATTAATTTCAATTTATATGGGTCGAGGAGAAATAAATAAACAAAATGAGATTTATATTTTATTACTTTTATTGATGATTTTAGTCAGATGAAAAAAAATATCCTTATAAAACATTAGTAAGAAGTTGTAGAAATGTTCAGGTTTTTTGGAAAAGAAGTTTTGAAAGAAATGGGGGTTTATTTTAGGAATTTTGAAATAGAAAATGGTACTGAATTCACAATAAATAATTTTGAAAATTATCTAAGAAATATTGGTATCAAACATTAGTATAGTTATCCCTATATTCCATAAAAAATGGATTAGAAGAAATAAATAATATAAGTTTGGTGGAAATGGGAAGAATTATGCTATAATAATACAAGATTTAAAAGTTCTACTAGAGAGAAGCTGTTATTTCTACTATAAATATTCAAAATAGATTTTTGTTGAGACAGAAATACAACATAACTTCTAATTAAATGTGTTATAAAAAAACTTCGTTGAAGTTCTTCAATTTTTTTGGAATTCTATGTTTACTTAAAATAAAAAATTTAGATCTTGGAAAGTTTGATGAGAAATTTGAGGAATGAATTTTTATGGGTTATCCACCCAATGGAAGAATTTACAAATATTGGAACAAATTATTATAATGGTTGGTGGACTATTATGATGTGAAAGTAATTGAAAATAAAAATTACTTAATAAAATTTGTAGAGAAAGCTGAGGAGGATAAACTGGAGATTCCCAATGATAGTGGAAGTAATTAAAAAACATATTTACCAAGATTTAATAGAATCATGTGATGTGGAAGGTTCAACTAGAAAGGAAACTTTGAAATTTCCAACCTTACGAAAACATGTTGAGTTCAAAAACATTATTAGAAATTAGAAGGCTCCAGTTTAGACCAGAATAAAGTTGAGATTAAAAAATTTGACTTCAATTATCTCAAAATTTAAACTAGAATCAGTTTTATAATCCATTCAATTTAAATAATGGGTGGAATATATGAATAAATATTTAGATCATATTAAAAAAAATGGAACATGAGAACTTATTCTACAGCCATAAAATAAAAATGTTTTTGAACAAAGTGTGTTTATAGAAACAAATTGAATGATCATGGAGAAGTTTTAGGTAATAAGTAAAGAGTTGTTTGTAAAGTCTATTCATTGGTATAATGTGTGTATTTTGAATAAACTTTTACCTAGTTGAAAGATTAGAAATTATATGAATGTTTCTATCAGTGGCTACAAATCAGAATTACAAAGTTTATTTGAGGTATGTAATGTCAAATTTATTAAATGGGGAGATTTATAAAGAAGTTTACATTGAATAGCCTTATAGTTTTCAACTTTATAATGATGAAAAAAATATTTTTAGATTTAAGAAATCCTTTTTTTGGTCGAAATAAACTCCACATTCATTGTATTCTAAGCTTTCCAATTGTTTGAGAATGTTATTTTTTTCTAAAGGAAAATCTTATAGAAACTTATATGTGAAAGATGTTGACTACATAACTCTAATTGTAATTTTTATATGGGTGATGTAGTTTTTTTATGGGTATAGAGAATTTGTTTTTAAAATATTTTTTGAAGAAACGAAGAAGAATTTTAAAATTTCAATGTTGGTAGAATTAACTTTCTTCCTTGGTTTAAAAGTTCAAAAAAAAAATACATTTTCCTATCTCAATAAAATTATTCTGGAAAATTGTTATAAAAGTTTGTCATGGCAGAATCCAAATAATTTTCTACTCCAATCCCCATGAGCACAAAGTTGATTAAATATGAGTCTGGAAAATGTGTGAATCCAAAAGACTTTCAGAAGCTGATAAGAAGTACAACCACTCTGACCATTATTACACATTTAAACACGATTTATTAATTTTTTTCACTTAATACAGCTCAGAATATTGAGAGGTATAGTGTCTTTGGGGATTTTCAACATTATACAACAACTTAAAATATAAAATAAAACATAATTTTTTTTACATGACCACAATATTCCATTATACTTAATACTGCATGGTATAACCTAAGGACATACATAAGAAAAGGGTGAGATATAAAGCCCAGTAAGGGAATAAACATGGAATAAAATGAGGAAGAAAATAAATGTTAGTCAATATAAATTTCAATGGAGTATAAAATAAACATGAATATAACGGCATGAAATAGCGTGATAATTATAACATGAAAATGTGGAAACAACATACAACATGATATTAGCATGAGTCAAGGCTAATTGCACATGGATTATCATGAGTAAACCCTAATTTCACAAGAATTAGCATTATTAAACCCTCATTGTACATGAATTATCATTAGTAAACCATCATTGCACAGGATATATCATGATACTAAACATTACCCAATGCATTGAAGCGTTATCAAGGCACACCCTTCATAAACATTTAATTTCATATATAAGTGTGCCACATCGATCATATAACATGGAATCATTCAACATAATAAGTTATTACACAACAAAGGAATGTAGAATATATAAATTTAAGTCCCCAATAATTATTTATATTATCATAAAGGTGAATACCCTTGGTAGAGAAATGAGTTTGGTATTCACTACACGATGGAAAATCATAGTGCAATTTCCACAAAATTGCAGCATCAAATAAAAATTCAGAAAATAGGATTATGAGAGATAAAGAGGTATATAATCATTTATAAATGAAATATATAGTAATTAGATCATGTAAAATTATACCCCAACACATGATATAGAATTTAAGTTGCATAATATAAAATAAGTTCTTCAATTGGAATGAGGAGATAGAAATCCCTTACGAAATTTCGGCATGGTAACGAGGTGTATATAAAGGATCATGGATGGATTAATGAGAGTTTAAGGAAGATATAATTATTTATAAATAAAACATACATCAAGTGGAGTATTTATAAACATATCCCAACATATTCAAACTAAAATTAAAAGGCATAACACAAAATCAGTGCTTGATAAAAGAGGGGAGTGTAAGATCCCTTACGAAATTTCCACATAGTAATAGGTGGACTTAATGGATCATAGGGGGGAATTGATGGGAGTGAAAGAAATATATCATAATTTATACATAAAATGTAATTTAAGGGGTATATTTAATAACATATCCAAACATATTAAAAAAGGAAATTAAAAGACATAACATGAGAGGAATGCTTGATAAAAGAAAAGGGTGAAAGATCCCTTTCTTGGATGTGTGACTTTAAAGGATTAGGAGAGGCTTATTAAGAGATTTGGGGAACCTTGGGGGGACTCTATGAAACATGGGGAAGATGGTGGTCAAGCTTCAAAGAGTTTTAGTGAATAGAAATGGAAGATTGGGTGATTTTATATAGGAATGTGGGGGATTTCTTTATTATTTTGGTTTTGGACACTACATAATAAAACATTCAAAACCACAAACCATACCAGGGTTTTACCCATGTTTTCTGGAAAAGGGGAGTGGTATAAATTATTTTATAATGCTAAGGGATGAATATATTAAAATATTTATCTTGATTATGTGGAGGTGAGTCATACTTTCAAGGAATTGATTTTAAAATCTTAAAATATATTATATGTTTTGGAGGATTCACTAAGTCTTTATGAAATAATTAAAATTAAAATAAAATTACATTATTTTAAATTAAAAACATAACAGTTTCTGAATATACCTTTTATAGTATTTATTACATCATTATTGGGCCATTATGATGTCATCAAACACCCTGTATATTTATACGATATTTAATTTTTACCCAAAAATTTGACTACCTCAAAAAATTATAAAAAATACACCATTGGATAATTTCAAAGTCCTGATTTCAAAAATAATATTAAAATTATCTAAATAATTTTCTAAATATTACAATTTTCACTTTTAAAATAAAAACTGTCATTTAATGAAAATTGATGGGTTTTGACAAAAAGAGTTTTTATACCTTAATAAAAATTTCTTTTGACTTCATAAAAATTATATAATTATTTATATTTAATAATAGTAATTTTATAATAATAATTTATTAGAATATTATTTATCTTAGAAATACATTAATTCATTAAAAATATATTTCTTAATTGAATTCGAATATTAACCAAAAATACTATTTGTGCTTTAAAAATCATTTACAAAGTAACAATAATAGAATGAATGTATATTCATTATTATATAAACAAATAATGTACATAATAATAATTCTAGGTTATTTTTACATATCACTTTATTACACCATCATACTCCCTAAGAGTAAGGTGTGCGATGTTGGGGCTTTCATGGGGTCATTCGGTGAATATGGTTTCGTCCATGTTCTCGTTGAGCTTGAACTTCTCCCGTAAACTGTTTCACTCATGCTTAAGTTATTACATCTTGGTTTGGGATTGGTATAAAGAAAATACCACAAATTCTATCTCCCTTGGAAGCTTTGATAAATGGGATTCATAGGGAATGATCCTACTGGTTGAGGTCATCACTTCCTTTGTCTATGTCAAAAGGATTTGTTAAAACCCTATATTTATACTAGTCATGTGATCATTGTTCAATGGATATATTAACAATGGTAATGATACTTAGCAGTAATTTAAATCCAATTGGATATAATAAAAAAATTCACATGGCTTCTATAACCATTATATATTTAATTAAAATAAGATAGTTTTATTCATAAATGTTTTGGTCATTACAAGAAGTCTACTTTAACTTATAGCCTCAGGGTTTTCTATTTTTTATTCTGATACTTTGTGTGCTAGGTATCAAAGTAATCTAAAAGTATAAAAAATGTTTATAGAAAATATAATTCTATGATATTTAAAATGAACAGCTTCATATGGGTTATTATACAAAAGAAATCATGAGATGAAGTTTCATAGTTATACTGACACTGATTGGGCTGGAGATTGTAATGATATAGAATCAATCTCAGGAGGAACATTTTTTTGGTGAATATTGTGTGATTTTTCATAGTAAGAACAAATGTTCAGTAACATTAAGAACAGTTGAATTCAAAAATGTTTCCTCTACTTAGGCTTATACTCAAATATTGTGGATGAAAGTTCAGTTGGAAGACCCGAAAGGGAAATTTTATAAACTATTGAAGATACTTTGTGATAATTAGAGTGAAATTAATCTTTATAAAAATCCTATCAAACATTCAAGATCAAAACACATTGATATAAAGTTCCAATTCATAAAAAAGAAAGTTGATGCTGGAGATTTGTTTATGGAATATATCTCAATGAAGTATCAAATTACTGATATCCTCACAAAGGAAATGCCAAAATAATGGTTTGTTAAGTTGAGGTTGCAACTTCATTTTCAACATCCTCTAATGACTACCTTATCCTTATAATGATATCCCCCACCGTGCTTTGGATTATGTTGACAAAGGGGTAGAGAAATTATAAAAATCCTACTTTTTAAGAAGTTTTTACTTATCTTTATTTAATGAATATGAAGCGATGGTTATCATAAAATGGGGGAGAGAAAAAGAAAAGGGAGGGAAAAAGAAAAGTGATATTAAAAGATAAAAGTGAGGGGGAGTTTATCTTAATATGTCCAAAAAATTCTATTGTCACCTAGGGATGAAACTAATTCAAAAACATTACTTTATGTAGTAGTGTGGTGTTATGGAACTCTCTTTTGAGAAAAGATATGTTTTGATAAAAGTTTAAAACATTGTGTTTTTTAAAAAATTTGAGTTGTGAAAAATTTCTGAGAGTTTCAAATTTTTTTAATGAGGGTTTTCAACAAATCCAATTTTGGATATTGAATAACCTTTGTGATAATTTTTTAACAACATTTTTTGTATATTTTGACAAATAAACTTTTTTGTAAAATAATGTTTTGTTCTATTAGGATCAGACCAAGTCCATCAGAATGAGGTTTTGTAAGGAAGTTGAATTTTTTTTAATTTCTTAAACCAAATATAAAGTGGGAAGACTAGTTTTTTCTTTATGAAAGTTTTTTTGTGGACACAGTTTCCAAGACATAGATGATCAGATTGAGAATAACCAGACTAAGAATATATTAATGAGTAGAAACAACTACATGATTCATCAGAAATATGAAGTAATTGATCAAACACAACATTGGTCTCTAATCCATTGGTATGATGTTAAAATTCATCGGACTTAGTGTTTTTTAGAAATTATGAAGTTTCTGAGTGAGGAATTCAGTATTATGTTGAATAGTTTTGTTGATGGAAGTGAAGTTAGGTGTTAGAACGTTCTAAAAGTTTCTAATCCAAATTCATAATATTCCATGATGGTCATAGAGTTCTTATAAATCATGAAAAATTATCATGATAAATTATTTTGAAGAAATGGAGGAATCCTAAGGATTGTATCAGTTCCAGAAACCCGAACACAAAATATCCAATCTAGATGTACTGGACTAAGAAGTTTTTCAGGATTCTAAATGTGTAAACTTGATTAAGTTTTAATAATTTAAAACGTTCCGAGAGGATTCATCATCAAATGTAATGCCTCGACCCCAGTTACCCAGAGTCAGTGCATTATTTTAATATATTGGCATGATTACAAGGAATCAAGTCCCGAAGTACTGATTAGTTTAGCAGTCTTGGAAAATAGATTACATACATGAAATTTACATTACAATTTTAAACATACAACACAACATAGATAGTGCTTTGAGAATTCCATTATTCCCTTAGCTTAACCCTTATTATCAATCACAATACACTTCTTGAAATCCTGGGAAAAATAAAACATAGAAAGGGGTGAGCTCAAACACTCAGTGATGGTAAGAAATACATCAGAAGATAACATAAATATTGAGCATGGAGAATAATTGAAACCACATGCCTTTACCAATAATAAACATGAATACTTTTATGGCAGGAATATGATCTGAGTAAATAATGTCATAATAAAACATAATCATGGGTATTCTACTAGTCGAATGACCACATGAACCATCAATATTATTTTCAATATGAGGGAATGTATAATGCCAGAAATTATAAAACATGTTGTCAAGGCCTCATCCAAGACGTCTAAAAATGATTAAGGCCTCGCCCAAAACCATATATCAAATTGGTAAAGGGCCTCAGCCAATTCCACGTCTAGTTGTCTCATGAGACGTACCGATGCATCGAGGACCTATAGAGGGCTCCACCCGTCAAATACTAAGTCCAATACATTCTTCATATGAAAAGGTTTAAAAATATCATAAACATTCGTATTAAAACTAGCATAAGAAATATCAATACATTAACCATAAACCATGAATGGTATAAAAATAGAACATCCACTGTCAAACATATCATAAATCATTCAATACAATATGGAAGATTGTATTATAATAAATCAACATTAAAACAAGATTAAAATCCATTAAAGGATTTTGACATAGATGAAAATGATCTGTAAAAAATCTTTGAGAGAAATACCCCTTTTTCATGAAAACATTTAAAAGTCACAAAATTTTTAAAAGAAGTCATTTAAAGACATTTTTGAATAAAGGTGTCCCATACCACTTTGAAACTTTTGAAAAGAATTAACATTTTAAAAACATTCATGTCCATATAAATAAATCCATAAAATCATTTTGAAAATATGGACATTAATTAAAAAGATTTAGAAAGATAAATCTTTAAAACATTTAAAATTCTGAACATGATAAAGAGTACCTTTCAAAAATCCTTAAATTTTCATTTTTAAATCATTTTTATGAAAAATGGACATGGATGATAAAAATTTCCCAGCAAATACTTACACATAAACAATCTCGGATAATAATGAGATTGAGGAATTAACCCTTACCAATTTGGTAACTTACGAAACATACACCCCATGAAAGTGGTAGAATAAAATGAATATGTAAATACACATAAATTAAAGTGTATTACACAAATAATAAAATTATGGTCATTACATACACCACACAAAAGGTAATAGTGGCAATATGGCATGAATCTCATTGGAATAGGGAGTGAGATTAAAACCCCTTACCTTGCACTTTCCTTTAGTCGAGGGTACGTTTAGCCTACTGTATAAAGACTATAGTATGTTATTAAATTATAAAAGAACCATATTAATATTTATGATATCATAAATTATTCATTTATTACTTTATACTACCCATTTAATAATAATTTCCTTGTTATATTAATATTTCGGGTAATAATCGCTTTCTTTATCGTACATGTTTTAACTTGTTACTCTTGATTGTATCACTTAGATCATGATTTAAATACTTCCAGAATATATAACATGATTTATTTATCATATATATTTAGAATATAAAAATTTATAATAGACGTATATATGAAATGGAAAACACCGTTCATGGAGACGGTAATCCGTACGTACGCCTAAACGATGTTTCCGTTTTCATATAGTATTGAACGGAAGTAAGTGAATAAGATATATGTAAGTAAATAAATACTTATATATATAAATATATATATCTCAAGTAGCATTATTATTTCATATATTACATACTTAGTAGTAATATATATATTTTTATAATCGTCGATGAATGGTGAACTTGGAAATGAATCTCATCGCGTCGTGGAGACGGTAATCCGTACGTACGCACGAGCGAAAATATCATTCTTTTGATATTAATAAAATATATAATTGGATGGTATATAATATATACATAATCCTTATCATGTTATATTTATTATTTACATAAAATACACATCAATATTATACCCATCTAAATAATAATGTATTGAATAACAATTACACCACGACGTGAAGACGGTAAGCCGTACATACGTACATATGGTGACATGTCATTCAAAGGGTGGATAGAATAATGAATTTGGTTGTAACATAATAATAATAACATCAAAGTATATAGA
Organism: Viscum album; assembly: GCA_963277665.1. Classification (NCBI taxonomy): domain Eukaryota; kingdom Viridiplantae; phylum Streptophyta; class Magnoliopsida; order Santalales; family Viscaceae; genus Viscum; species Viscum album. The sequence continues at coordinate 1,932,076,001 of OY728155.1, forward strand.
ATATACTGGAGTTATTATTTTATAATGGAAACAACAAAGATAAATGAAGTGGAAGAAGAATGGAACTTGAAAGAGAGTGGTGAAATCATTACCTCTTCTTCGGGTTCTTCCTTTTGATTTGATCAAAAGGGATACTTAAGTTGGATTTATAATAAAACTAAGGCCTCTAGGTTTAAGGAAGGATATTTTAGAGGGTATTTGGGCAGGGTTTGGTTGAGTAAAATGACTTTTAAGGTGTGAATTTGAGAGAAGGGGGAGTTCCCTTTTATAGGAGGTGTGAGGGGCACCTTAGAAAAAACTTAAAATATTATTTTATAATAAATTCATATTCGGTTTATAATGGCTCCAAATTAGATTATTTAAAGTATAATGTGTGGATAGGTCGAAAAAAACTCAACTAATAGGGTTTAGACAAGTTTAGGTTACAATTTTAACCTTATTATTTAGATTTAACACTAAGTTAAATAATTTAACTTTTACCGTGTCTTCTTGTGTTCTTACACTATATGGTTAATAAACGTACTATATACTGCCAATAGAACCCCAATTGGTTCATTAATGTCCTATATATTATTATATAAGTCTTTTGGCCAGACCTTAGATTTTTAGGACCATTAAATCAGTTAATAATATAATGTTTTTTTTAAAAACTATTTTATGTCAATTTTGAAACTATTGGGAATTTGTTTTTGTTAAAATAATAAAAAAATTATTACATCAAAAAAAATACATTGAATAAATAATAACATGTCATATTCACCTAGAAAATTCTTGGATGTCATAAAAACTTTGAAATTATATTTATTTTAATATTTATTATACCATTTATTTGATTCTTTCATGAATAAGGTAATTACCACATCATCATTGTGCATAAATAAATTTATTTATATAATGTCTAAAAATTATAAATAAAATACCATGATGTAGGAAATATTTTTATATTTCTAATGAATATTTATAATCGAATTTATCTTATGAAAACCCCTATATTAAAAATGTTTTAGTTATTAAAATTTGATTTTAACTCTTTTAACTCTTCTTTGATTTAAATAATAATAAATTTCCTAATCTAATCCAAGTGGGCCTAAATGATAATATTTTATTACTAAGGTTGTTTTTGGTCGATATAAACTTGTCCAATAGAATTAGGACATGTGTGAGGGTAATATTAATATCATTTTTACCCTTAATTACCCTATTTACTTTTAACCGTGGTAAATAAAAGTAAAAAGTCACTATTCACCGAAACTTATTTTCTTCACATTGAACCAAATTTTACTCCTTGATATTAACCATTTCTCTCAGATGTTCGAAATTCAGCTCAAAGAAGTGGTAAAATTAAGTTTTATGTGAATTTGCAAAAGCTCCTAGGGGGTGGGTAAAAGACGGTGAAAAGTTCAATAAAATTTTTATATATCTAAAATTATTATAAAATAACTACAATGAATTAAATTGAACTTATATAGGTATTATGTATCTATTTTGACATTAAATAATTTAAATAAAATAAATAATTATTTAAATAAAAATTCAGTTAAACTATAACTCAGTGTTTTTCACTATTCATCAAAAATTAAATGTTTTCAGAAAAATACCAAAAATTTACCCTAAGATAATTTTGATTTTACAAATTAAATAATGAAGTCTATTTTACCAAATTAAAAACATAGAAGTTTAATTTATTAATTTAAAATTAATTTCTGCTGTCAAAACAAAAAGCGTGTTTTTAAGAAACAATAACTATCAAAAGATTGACACTTATTTATGTCCAGTTTAAGTGTTAAATTATTTCCAATGACATAAATTGGATTAACTTTTATAAAAATATTATAAATATAATTTAAAACCAATCAAATTTATAATTTATCGCTATTAATTACATTTCTTAAAAATGTTCTTAATTAAAATTTAGTAATTTTCATTATGCATCAAAATATGAAAATTATCAGAAAAGTACAAAAAATTTACCCTAATCTAATTTCGATATTCCAAATCCAAAAATGAACTCCATTTTGAATGATAAAATGTATAAAATTTCAAAAAGTGGGTATTACTATTCTTAACGGCTAGTATGATTGGTTGTGGTGTGTTAGAACTTGAAGTTGCGTATAACACACGCAATTGTATTATTCAAAAAGAAGCGTACCGTGAATGATTGGGGTGCTACATTCTCCCCTCCTTCAATAAATTTCATCTTCGCAATTTATTCTCAGTATTGGAAACTTGGGGTTGACATTTCAAAATATCATAGTTGAAATCCCACATCGAAAAATGGATTAATGAGGCCTCTATTTAAAATAAAGAGTGGTAAGTATGAAGGTTACTGAAAATAACACATACTAGGGTTCCATGAAGGAAAACATGGATATGGAAGAGAAATTTAACCATCAATATCTGATGGAGAGTGGTAGAGAACATGGCTATGAAAAGTCCCACAATCACAAAGCCATAAATTTGTGATGATCTAAGGTATCATCTTGGACAACGTTTTTGTTCTAATTTCCTTTTCTTAATGTTGAGGAATTTATTTGTGAGATTGGATAAGATCATAAGGAGATATAATTACTTTATAATTAGAGTTTTATCCATCAATAAATTTCTACCTCAAACTCATCTTTCACTACAAAACATAATATATCTCAAAAATACTCTATTTATCCTAATCGTATAGGGTTCCAAATATAATGAATGTATAATTTACATATCAGACCCATTAATAAAAGAAACAACATTATACAATCCAGGGACTTCACATAGTCTAGTGGTAGGTGATAAAACCCAATCGCACTATGGTTGTGGGTTCGATTCCCGCAGCTTTTTCCGACGTGACGGGTTGTCACACGGTCTGCGTGTTGTCCTTTTATATAAATCCAAAAATAACCTTTCAAACTTAATCCATTCCAAACATTAGACTTATCTAAAATACTACTATCCAAACTCATAGTCCAAAATTTATAAAGAAGTTAAACACAACGAAGATCCTTTTTTCCATGTAATAACATGTGAACACCTTCACCATTTATTATTTTAAAACATGGTAACATCCTGAATTACCATAAAACCTTATTGAATACATTCATGCTCCTTTATTCTTTATAGAATAATGGATATACTCCTTATATCAAAAAGGTTGTAAACTCCAACGATGAAAAATCATTAATCATTTTCAAGGTATTCAAGAATATCCAATATAATTTACCCAAATCAACCATATCTTATTCCAAAATCAGTACCACAATATTAGGACCATATTAAGGTTTATCTTTCCTTCAAACATGTAATTCCCAAAAAGTATGACTTGCTGTAGAGTCACTTTTCTTAGTACTAAAAAATCTCAATTCCTCAATGAAATAGTACTACAGTACAATCCTTATTTATTTCCACAACATCATTCATACAACACTTAAATGAAATAATTCCAAAATAACAACATAAGAACACTAGTCATTCCTCTTCATTTGTGGTAGTATCATAACTTGATTATTATCCAATAGAATCATTTGCGGCATAGTCTGATGACTGGGACATTGGTTTGTATAGTGTCCAAACTCCTTGTAAATGAAGCATTGTACATTTGAAAACTTTTTCTTACCCTTGCAGTCACGTACATAGTGTCCTTTTTCTCTACACTTATAACATAATCTCATTCCCTTAAAGAATTTTCCAAGGTGATTATTTCCACAATTGTGACATATGGGAGAAATCCTTCTTTACCTTCTTCCCTTTATCTGTCCTTCTCCCTACCATCCTTTCCTTCTCTGGCTTCCCTTCAAAGCCATAGGACTCAGAGAATTCTTTACTTATCTTATCAACACATGATACTATTTCTTCATATAATGATAATACGTGGGAGAATATTTCCCTTCTAATTTATACCTTAATACCATGAAAGATATAATCCTTCTTATTCATTAGATCATGCGTATTGCTGGAGTTCTCATTCCTTCTACAAGGTGCCATTTCTAAATAATGGAATACACTAGATTAGTTTATGAATAGAAATACCTAATCCCAAACTTGCAAAAAACTTAACATAAATCAAACAGTTTATGGATATAATCCATAATCATAAAAATGTTTTCTTTGAGTAATTATATACACATAATCCCTTCATAATGGTTTGTAAAGAAAACGAGAATTATCCTAATCATATCCCCCTATAGTGTCATAACCAAGAGTGCAGCAAGGCCCGTTGTCGTGCACCAGTTCCCGTTCGAGTCTAGTTCAAAGTGGTGTTTTTGGGTTTTATCCTTAGGTACATCTGTTCCAGAGCCGCCTCTACCTACTTGTATCCAGACAGGGATGTATTTTCTTGGAAAACTCAGAAATATCTCTACATTACAAAAATTCTAGAAAGTTATTCTATACTAATCCTCAAAGTCTATCTTAGGGCAATGTTCTCTAATCAGAGTTTATCTAAATCTAGTTTCCAAGGTTATTGATAGACTTCCTCTAATTCTAACTGTAACGCCCCAACCCCAGTTACCCAGAGTCGGTGAATTATTTTAATACATTGGCATGATTACAAGGAATCAAGTCCCGAAGGACCGATCATTTTAGCAGTCTTGGAAAATAGATTACATACATGAACTTTACATTACAATTTCAAACATACAACACAACATAGATAGTGCTTTGAGAACACCATTATTCTCTTAGTTGAACCCTTATTATCAATCACAATACACTTCTTGGAATCCTGGGAAAAATAAAACATAGAAAGGGGTGATCTCAAACACTTAGTGAGGGTAAGAAATACAGCGGAAGATAACATAAATATTGAGCATGGTGAATAATTGAAACCACATGCCTTTACCAATAATAAACATGAATAATTTTATGGCAGGAATATGAGCTGAGTAAATAATGCCATAATAAAACATAATCATGGGTATTCTACTAGTCGAATGACCACATGAACCATCAATATTATTTTCAAGATGAGGTAATGCATAATGCCATACTTTCTGAAACATTTTTTCAAGGCCTCGACCAAGATGTGTAAAAATGATTAAGGCCTCAGCCAAAACCATATATCAAATTGGAAAAGGGACTCATCCAATTCCATGTCTAGTTGTCTCATGAGACCTACCAATGCATCGAGGAGCTATAGCAGGCTCCACCAGTCACTTACTAAGTCCAATACATTCCTCATATGAAAAGGTTTAAAAATATCATAAACATTTGTATTAAAACTAGCATATGAAATGTCAATACATTAACCATAAACCATGAATGGTATAAAAATAGAACATCCACAGTCAAACATATCATAAATCATTCAATACAATATGGAATATTTTATTATAATAAATTAACTTTAAAACAAGTTTAAAATCCATTAAAGGATTTTGACATAGATGAAAATGATTTGTAAAAACTCTTTGAGAGAAATACCCCTTTTTCATAAAAACATTTAAAAGTCACAAAATTAAGAAAAGAAGTCATTTAAAGAAATTTTTGAATCAAAGTGTCCCATACCACTTTGAAACTTTTTAAAGTAATGAAAATTTTAAAAACATTCATGTCCATATAAATAAATCCATAAAATCATTTTGAAAATATGGACATTAATTAAAAATATTTAGAAAGATAAATCTTTAAAACATCTAAAATTCTGAACATGATAAAGATTACCTTTCAAAAATCCATAAAATATTCATTTTGAAATCATTTTTATGAAAAATGGACATGGATGATAAAAATTTCCTAGCAAATACTTACACACAAACAATCTCGGATAATAATGAGATTGAGGAATTAACCCTTACCAATTTGGTAACTTACGAAACATACACCCCATGAAAGAGTTAGTATACAATGAATATGTAAATACATATAAATTAATGTGTATTACATAAATAATAAAATTTTGGGTAGTACATACACCACACAAAAGGTAATAGTGGCAATATGGCCTGAATCTCACTGGAATAAGGAGTGAGATGAAAACCCCTTACCTTGCACTTTCCTTTAGTCGAGGGTACGTTTAGCCTCCTGTATGAAGAATATAGTATGTTATTAAATTATACAAGAACCATATTAATATTTATGATATCATACATTATTCATTTATGACATTATACTACCCATTTAATAATAATTTCCATGTTATATTAATATTTCGGGTAATAATCGCTTTCTTTATCGTACGTGTTTTAACTTGTTATTCTTGATTGTATCACTTAGATCATGATTTAAATACTTCCAGAATATAAAAAATGATTTATTTATCACATATATTTAGAATATAAAAATTTATAATAGATGTATATATGAAATGGAAAACCCCATTTATGGAGACGGTAGCCCGTACGTACGCATAAACACTATTTCTGTTTTCATATAGTATTGAATGGAAGTAAGTGAATAAGATATATTTAAGTACATACATACTTATATATATAAATATATATATCTCCAGTAGCATTATTATTTCATATATTACATATTTATTATTAATATATATATTTTTATAATCGTCGATGAATGGTGAACTTGGAAATGAATCTCATCGCGTCGTGGAGACGGTAATCCGTACGTACGTACGGGCAAAAATATCATTCTTTTGATATTAATATAATATATAATTGGATGGTATATAATATATACATAATACTTATCATGTTATATTTATTATTTACATCAAATACACATCAATATTATACCCATCCAAATAATAATGTATTGAATAAAAATTACACCATGACGTGGAGACGGTAAGTCGTACGTACACACGTATGGTGACATGTCATTCAAAGGTTGGATAGAATAATGAATTTGGTTGTACCATAATTATAATAACATCACAGTATATAGAATATACTGGAGTTATTATTTTATAATGGAAACAACCAAGAAAAAGGAAGTGGAAGGAGAAAGGAACTTGAAAGAGGGTTGTGAAATCATTACCTCTTCTTCGGGTTCTTTCTTTTGATTTGATCAAAAGGGATCCTTAGGATGGATTTCTGATAAAAATAAGGCCTCTAATATGAAGGGAGAATATTTTATAGGGTATTTGGGCAGGTTTTGGCCAAGTCAAATGGATTAGAAGGTATGAATTTGATAGAAGGGGGAGTGCCCTTTTATAAGAGGGGTGAGGGGCACCTTTGGAAAAAATTAAAATATTATTTTATAATAAATACATATTCGGTTTCTAATGGCTCCAAAGTCGATTATTTAAAGTCTAAGTTTGGGATAGGTCAAAAAAACTCATGAAATACGTTTTAGACAAGTTTAGGTTACCATTTTAACCCTATCATTTATATTTAACTCTATGTTAAATAATTTAACTTTTACCGTGTCTTCTTGTATTCTTACACAATATCGTTAATAAACTTAATATATACTACCAATAGAACCCCAATTGGTTCATTAATGTCATATATATTATTATATAAGTCTTTTTTCCGAACCTTAGATTTTTAGGACCATTATGTCAATTAATAATATAATTTTTTTTTAAAAAACTGTTTGATGTAAATTTTGACACTATTTGGTATTTGTTTTTGTTAAAATAATAAAAAAATGATTAATTAAAAAAATACATTTAATCAATCCTAACATGTCATATACACCTAGAAAATTCGTGGATGTCATAAAAACTATGAAATTATATTTATTTTAATATTTATTATACCATTTACTTGATTCTTTCATCAATACGGTAATTACTGCATCATCATTGTGTCATAAATAAATTTATTTATATAATGTCTAAAAATTTTAAATAAAATAAGATGATGTATTAAATATTTTTATCTTTCTAATTAATATTTATAATATAATTTATCTTATGAAAAACCCTATATTAAAAATGTTTTAGTTATTAAACTTTGATTTTAACTCTTTTAACTATTCTTTGAATTAAATAATAATAAATGTCCTAATATAATCAAAGTGGAACTAAATGATAATATTTTATTCATAAGGTTGTTTTTGGTCGAGATAATCTTCTCCAATAGAATTAGGACATGTGTGAGGGTAATATTAATATCATTTTTATCCTTAATTGCCCTATTTAATTTTAACCGTGGTAAATAAAAGTAAAAATTCAATATTCACCAAAAATTATTTTCATCTCATTGACCACATTTTACTCCATGATATTTACCGTGTCTTTCATATTTTCGAAATTCAGCTCACAGAAGCGGTAAAATTAGGTTTTACATGAATTTGCAAAAGCTCATAGGAGGTGGGTAAAAGACGGTGAAAAGTTCAATAAAATTTTTATATATCTAAAATTATTATAAACCAACTCCAAGGAATTAAATTAAACTTATATAGGTATTATGTATCTATTTTTACATTAAATAATTTAAATAAAATAAATAATAATTTAAATAAAAAATCAGTTTTAAACTATAACTCTTTGTTTTTCACTATTCATCAAAAATTAAAAGTTTTCAGAAAAATACCAAAAAATTACCTGAAGCTAATTTTGATATTCTGAATTCAATAATGAAGTATATTTTACCAAATTCAAAACATAGAAGTTTCATTTATTAATTTAAAATTAATTCCCGCTTTCAAAACAAAAAGCGTGTTTTTAGGAAACAATAACTATCAAAAGATTGACACTTGTTTATGTCTAGTTTAAATGTGAAATTATGTCCAATGACCAAAATTGGATTAAATTTTAAAAATATATTCTAAATATAATTTAAAACCACTCCAATTCATAATTTATCACTATTAATTATTTCAATTAAAAAAGTTGTTTTTAATTAAAATTTAGTAATTTTCACTATTCATCAAAATATGAAAATAATCAGAAAAGTACGAAAAATTTACCCTAAGATAATTTTGATATTCCGAATCCAAAAATGAAGTCCATTTTGAAAGATAAAATGTATAAAATTTCAAAAATTGGGTATTACTATTCTTAACAACTAGTATGATTGGTTGTGGTGTGTTAGAACTCGAAGTTGCATATAACACACACTATTGTATTATTTAAAGAGAAGCGTACTGTGAAAGATTGGGGTGTTACATCAGATGCAGAACATCTTAATGATAATTCCATCATTATGATAATTTTAACTAGACTAACCCCAAGGAAGAAGATCAATTATATCAGGAAGAGGTGCCAATTCATCAAAGGAATGCATCACACCGATAACACATTAGATTTAGATCATTGGAGTGATCAGAGTTATTGATGATGATTCATAAAAGGGAGATCAATTATGAAAAGGAATAAATATTCTAAAATATTTGAGTTTTACTGAGAAGAAACAAAGGAATATATTCAGATCGTAATTAGAAGAGAAATATAGTCATATCATAATGAGAAGATAAAGATAGTAAGATCATAATGAGTAGAAGAAGATGAAGCTATGGAAGTTCATCATAATGAGTTGACGATATCCAAATCATAATGAGCTGATAGTAGTCCGATCATAATCAATAGAGGAATAAATTAAGATCGTGGTGAGCTAAGAAAGTTTACTCATAATAAAGAATAGGAAGTCACATCAGAGTGAAGTTGACGAAGTTACATTGAACAGAAGAAAATTTAGTTTTTTTGAAGAAATATTATCTCAGAGAAATATTGAGAAGGTTTGAAGAAGTCAAATTTTAAGTTTAAATGTGAGTGATTTTTAGAGTTTTGAAATTTGGGTAAGTGGGAATGGTTTTTCAGTTTCCCACATTTATTTTTATGAGTGTCATATAAATAGAAGCACAATTCATTCTAATTTTGAAAATTTTAACATAATTAGAAATGGGGAAGAACTGTGGATTTCGAGTGAAAGTTCCTTCTAGATAGATATCTCTTTAGAATACCAGACATCTGTTGTTTATGTTTACCATAATTAGAAACATCATTTTGAGAAGATTTTATTGAGTCAATCAGATAGTGGAATATTGGACAGAGTTTTTTGAGTAGAGTTTGAGAATTGAAGATTGATAAAGGGAGGATCGTATTGAGTCAATCTAATTGAGTCAATCACACTGGGTTCATCGGACTGAAGGTCATCATATTCATGGGTTAGTGGACCAAGGAACTTTATTGAATAAAATTGAACAAAGTCATTTTACTTTTGTTTTGGATCAATTGGTTTGTAATAAAATAATTTAAGCTAATGAAATTTAATACAATATTTCTTATTAGGATATATAAAGAGCATAAAGGTATTTGGAACAAGTTGTATTCACTTCTTTATAATATTGAATTTCTATTGACCCACAGAAGTGGCTATGGAAAAGATGTAGGTTCTCACACTAAGGTTGAACCTTGTAAATATCATGTGATTTAATTTATTTCCGATTTTTGAATGCATGAGTATTTATAAAAATATGACAAGGATATGAAATTTAATAGGTTTGAGGGGTTATTTTTTAAAAATTATAGAAACTTATTAAAAGTGAAAAACTGATTCAACCCCATTCTCCATTATTATTCGATCCTTTGAAACTTCAAAACACACATTGTTAAAATAACAATTTTATTTATTGGTTGTGAAAAAAATTACCATTTTTCATTTTTCTAAATATGATTTAACTCTTCATTCATATCATCCACCCATTATTTATGTTCAATAGCTTCTAAAACTGATCCTGGTTAAACTTTTGAGATAAGTGTAGTCTAATTTTCTAATCTCAACTTTTATCTAGTATGAACTAGATCCTTATAATTTCCAATAATGTTTTTAAAATCAACATGTTTTTTAAGGTAGGAAATTTCAATGTTTCTTTTCAATACGAGCTTTCACCATCACATGATTCTCCTGAATCTTAATAAGGATGTTTTGACTTACTTTCACTATTGTTGGAAATATCATGTTTAGCCTTCTCAGCATTCTCAACAACTTCTTTTAAAGAATTTTTATTTTAATTTATTTTCACATAAAATGAGTCTAAACATTGTAAGTGTTTGTTTCTACATTTGTAACTTCTTCCATTGGGTGAATAAGCCATAAAAATTCCTCCCTTATCTTTCTCATCAAACTCTCCCAGATCTGGATTTTTGAATTTTTGTAGACATAAACTTCAAAAAAAATTAATGTACTTCAATGAAGATTTTTTGTTATAAAAAATTTCATAGGAAGTCATATTTGATTCTGATCGCAACAAATATCCGTTCTGAATATGTACAAAAGTACTAACATCTTCTCTATAATAAAACTATGAAATTTTGTATTTTGCTGACATACTTCTTCCCATTTCCACCAAACTTAAATTCTTTAATTCTACTACTCCATTTTTTATGGAGTATATGGTGCACTAGAGTGATGTTTGATGCCATGATTTCTTCGATACGTTTCAAAATTATTTCTTGTGAATTTGGTACCATTACCGGATCTCAACTTGTTTTTATATACCCCCCATTTCTTTATCAACTTCTTTTCTGGAAAACCTAAACATTTCTATATCCTCTGACTTATTTTCATAAACAAAATGTTTTCTTTTTCGAGTGAAATCATTAATAAAATTGATAAAATATAAATTTCCTTTTTTTATTGATGTCTCATAGGTGCACATAAATCCCAATGAATATGTTCAAGAGGTTTGGTAGTCTGAATCACAACTCTCTTATGAATTTTGTTAGTCATCATTCCCTTTTGAAAAGTAACACAAATATCTTCATCTATTCTTTTCAATTATTGAAAATAATTGAAAGCATAAAATTTAGAAAGTTTGTTCATGTTCTTCTGCCTAACGTTCCCAAGTATTTAGTTCCATAATTTGTTTTCATCTTCAACACTAATGTAACATGAGTTATTAAACTATCCCAGCTGAAATAGAATACCATTAGTTATTTCTCCTTTTGTGATAAATTTTCCATCTTCCATACTTTTGATGATACAAGAATCTTTTCTAAAAATAAATTTTTCCCCATCATCACAAAGATGACATACAATAAGTAAGTTATGTGTTAACCCATCAAAAAATAAAACTTCCTTATATTTTAACTTTTTTGATTCTATCTCATCCATTCTGATTCCTCTAATTTTTAAGGAACTATCATTACCAAAGGTAATTGCTCCACCATCACAACATTAAACACATTTCAATATTTTTATATCACCTATCATATATGAAGTATAACCACTATCAAGTTTCCACGGTTTGTTCATTTTACATTATTTCAAATATTTCTCAATAACAAAAATTATTTCCCCAAATTTCTTCTTCAAAACTTTATTTTATTTTCTTCCATAAGAAACTTGTTTTGAAAGGAGTGTCCTAAATATTTTGGCATGATGACCAGCCTGATCACATCATCTAAAAACATAATCCAAACATTCTAATTGTTTTTTTGTTGGAATGCTTATAATATCTTGAGATTTATCTTTTATAACTTCATATGGGTTAATAAATTTACTCATACTTCTTCCACAATCTATTTATCTTTGTTCAAACCTTCTTTTGGGAACTGATAAGTTTTGAAAAAAATTATAATCTCTCTGACCTTAGATTTCATAATAGAAGTAATATACATCAAATATTTATTTTATATTGAATTAATATCTTTCTCTCTATAAAATTTGTTGTGGTTGATAAATTATTTCTGCTCTATCAAACTTAGGATGTGAACCATCATTCCTATTCAGGAGGTTTTCAAGTTTTGTATATGTGATGGGTTTCCCACATCCCTTCTTAATCCAAAATTTCAAAATAATTTTCTTTTCACCTCATGTATTATAAAAATAAGACAAAACATTATTTTTGGAGGGTGAAGAATTTATGTTATTCTTGATCTAATCTATCTCAGAAACTTTAGAAGTTTCATGTTTTACTTCTAAATCTTTGTTGATGTTTTCATTCATCTTCCCTTGGGTACTTTCAGAATCAATAATTTTTGATTGGAACTTGTTTAATTCTTCTTCCTTATCTTCCAATATCTTACTGAGATATTCAACCATATTTATTTTTTCAAAAATTCTAAATTTGTATCATAAGATCTTCTAAATGTATTCATCCTCATTCTTGATGACATATTTTATTCCTTTAGAAACTTACTCATAATATTTCTTCATTACTATGATTTATTTCTTGAGAGTTCTATTATTCTCAATACATGTAAAAATTTCTCTTCTGTGTTGATACTCTCTATATGGTTCTTCACTACCTTCTTCAGTATTTGAGGAATCTGTTTGTTTTCTTAAAATTTCTAATAAAGGTTATAAATTTTTATGAACATTCATCTTTCAAATAATTATTTTCAGTTGATTTCTATTCAACTTTCTCACTCAACATACATTTTTTGTTTCCTATAAAATTATTCTCATATTTTTTGGATTAATTTTCTCCTTTATTATTTTTTCCACTTCTTCCATCAAGGGTTTTAATCAAAATCATCTTAATGTTGTCCAAATTTCTTCTTGAAGAAATTTTTCGAAAAGTGTATGATTCCACCAAACTCAAACAATTTGATAGGATGTTTTCCTCTATATATTACTCTTCTTATTCAGAAGTTCTTATATATAAGATACATGATTTTTTATTTAACTCAATATCCTATTTATCATCGAAGAGACAATGATCAATATCTTTAAAATCTTGTACATTCATTTTTCTCAGGGATTCAAAAAGAATTTCACCTTTCATATTGTTTTTGAACATTGAATATTTCATTATTTTATAAGAAATAAGAAAGTTATTCAATTAACAAAGATATAAATCATCCTTAACTTATAAAGAGGATATTTTAGAATCAACCTTTCTAGAAAGTTTCTCATAAGTTTCTTCAAATTATAGAATCTTCTTGGACATGTTCGAATCCTCTAATGCTGTAAAAAATTTCATTTACTCTGGTGAAGTATTCATTAATAGTTTCTTCATCTCTCATTCTTATTTCTTCATCCTTACTATGCCATTTATTTATATTTTCTTCCTTCACTTTAGTATTCCGTTCAAATATAATTTCTAGCTTGTTCCACATACTCTTTTATTTTTTGAGACTCATAACCTTTATATAATTTTATTTAATAAGGAACTAATTATAAAATTTATATCTTTTCTAACATATATGATATTTCTCTAATAAAAAAAAGTCATCAGGGGCATCCCTCTAAATAGGTGGAAATGATATTGTGACAGTATCAAAAACTTACATGCCAAGAGACAGAATATAAAGAATCAACATATTTTTCTCTCCATAATAAATTTTTCTTTAAAATTTAAGAAGTCCTATACTGTTAATAGAATTGATATTATATATGATAATGAATCAACAAGGGAAGCTCCCTTATGACAATCATTACAGTTTCAAAGGATTAAATTGCAACTAAGAGGGAGGGGGGTGAATTATTTTTTGACCTTTTATTAGTTTCACTAAGTCTAAAAAATTAACCATAAAAACCTGTTAAAGTTCACATCCTTATCTTTTTTTTGTAAATACTCATACATAAAAAATAGGAAATAAAGTATAGACCATAATATTTAAAGGTTCGCCCTTAGTGTGAGAACATTTATACTTTCCATAACCACTCCCATGGGTCTATGGATATTCACTATTATGAAGAAGTGAATACAACTTATTATAACTACCATTAGACAATTTTTATCTCATGATATAAAATATTATACTAACTCCTATCATTTTACAATTTTTTTATAAAACAATTTAGAAGAAACAAACTTAAAAAGTCTTTTTCAATTTTCTCTAAAAAAGTGTGTACATCCGATGACCCTGAATCCAATGACCTTCAATTCAATGAAACCAGTCCGATTGACTTAGTACAATTGAATAAATATGATCTTCCCTTTCTTAATCTGTACTTCTAAAACTCTACTAAAAAACTCATTTTGATCTTTCTTAGTCTGATCGACTCAATACGATCTTCTCAAAATGATGTTTTCTAGTTTTGTAAAAAAATAATAGATGTACAATTGTATAATGAGATATATATTTGGAAAGAACTTTCACTAAAAATCCTCAGTTCTCTACCTTTTATGCTTGCATGAAGAGTTTAAAAAATGTGAATGGACTATGAATATATTTATATGCGACTCAGAAAATCAAATGTGAGAAACTGGAAAACTTTTCCCGCTTACCAAAATTTTAAAAATTTGAAATTCACTCACCTTTAATATTTAATATGAATTTATAAAACCTTATCAAGATTTCTATGAGATCATATTTATTTGAACAAAATAACTTTTCTTCAGTGTGATATAACTTCTTAATCTATTGTCTGATGTAAATTCCTGTAATTTATTATAATGAACCTTTCTCATCTCACCTTGATATTAATTTATTCCTATGTTGATTATGATATAACTATTTTCATCTCATTACAATCTATATATATTCATCACATTATGATGAACTTACTCATATTTAGATTCCTATAATTATTATGATCTAAATATATTTCTCTTATCATTACAATCATAGTATATTTATCTGTTCATTACGATCTGACTATATTCATTTGTTTCTTCTAAAGAAAATTACACTCTTTTAGAATATTTATTTATTTTCATAAGTAATATACCTTTGATGAATTTTCGTTAGAAAATATGATCACTATGATGTTATTAATCTAATGTGTTATCAGTGTGAGGCATTCCTTTAATGAATCAGTTCCTATTCCTGATCCGATTGATCTTTCTCATCCGAATTAATATGGTTAAAATACTCATAATTGTGGAATTCTTGTTATGATGGAATCATCATTATTATATTCTTCATCTGATGATTAATCCACTTATAAACTTTTAAATTATTTAATGTTCATCAACATTAAACATTTAGACTCATGAAAAACTTCCATTTTCGGTACTTTTGGATCCGATCTTCTATGTTTGGGTTTCTGGAACCAATGAAATCTTTAAGATTCCTCCATTCCTTAAAAATATTTTATCATGAGAATTTTATATGATTTATAATAACTCCATGGACATCATATAATCATATTAATTTTTATTATAACGTTTTAGAATTATAAAACATGAATTCAATTTCTTCAAAAACCACTTCAGAATCATTCTGAGTTCCTCACTCTGCAACATTAAAATATCTAAAAAGAACTGAGTCTGATGAAACTGAAATTCATGCCGATGGTTTTGAGACTGATGATGTGTCTGATCAACTACTTCATATTTTTGATTAATTCTATTATTGGTGATACTTATTCAGAAATTTGAAGTATGGTGCTTCTCAGTTCGATATGTTGTGTCCGAAAACCTATGTCCCAAAAACAAATTTAAAAAATACAAAAAATTTCTCCCCCATTATGTTTGGGTTTTAACATTAAAAAACATTCAACTTTCATACAAAACACCATTCTGATGGACTTGGTCCAATCCTTAAAAACAAAAAAAAATCTTATACAAAAAGTTTATTTATAAAAAAATAAAAAAAACTTTGTTAATACCAATTATCATAAAGGTTATTCAAAATTAAACTAAATAAATTCCAACACATAAAATGGTCTTGATAAAGCTCATGAATGGTCACAAATACAATGTACAAACAAAATTCAATGTATATCATTGATTTATTATTAATTCTTTATTTTTAAGATAAAAATGATTGTATTTATTTATTTAATAAATAAATAATTAATTAATTATCTTTCATCTTAGTGACCATCCAAAATCATTTATAGATACCCATCATCAAGGAATTAATGGAAAATAAAAGATGGAACCAACAGTTGTAGATTTATTACAATAAATTATTTGAGCATTTAATTTTTTGAAAAACATATTAAATTTTAAAACACTTAAATATCCAATCAAATAAATAAGGTTTTAATGTTGTAATTTTAAATTTATCCTAATTTTATTTATTCAGTAATTGGGAGAATACATGTTGTGTACTATCTAGATATACACCATGTACCTTTTTTCATTAATTTGGGTCACACACATGGGGATTCATTATGTTGACTCGGTCAATCTACACAACATGTACATGCTAGCTACACACTGTGTATCAACTTTACGTGTGCCTGAGATACTCTCCTGGGTCTTCGGCATATATCTCGGTTGATTACATGACTTGTACAGTACAACTACATGCTGTGTGATCCTAATGTTGTGTTCTTGTGAAACCTTATGAAAGAATCAGAGTGACTCAGGTGAGAGAATACATGACATGTGCACTCTAGATACACTATGTGTGTCTCTAATTCTATTTTTTCAGATAACTCATTGTGTATCTTGGATGTAGGAATTGATGAACTACACACCATCTACACTACATACACATTATGTATATAATAAATGCTATAGGTTGTCAGTCAGATGTGGTTTTGCTATGTATAACGAACACAAAAATTATTTAATTTATGGCACCAACCCATGTAGAATACACGATTTGAACTCTGATAAACTCCGTGAAATCCAATAATGTGCCAGGTTCTCCAGTCAATACATGACATACAGTACATGTAATTAATTTTTTGGGATACCATGTATCCCACAACATGGCCAAGTGAAACTAACTGGGGTACACGACGTGTACTTCCAAGTGCATTCCTTGTAATCCTATCTTACTAGGAAAAAATTGGTAGTTACCGATGGAATCTATAGTCATTCTTCATCTGTTCTTTGACCTTCAATAAAACGAAACACCTAATGATCAAGATTAATATGCCGATGACATTTTAATTTAAATAGGATTAAATAATTAAAAATAAGAAATGAAAATTCAACCATGATTTCATATGGATCAAAAAATCAAATAAATAATTATAAATTTAAATGTAACTTGGTTCTAATAACACTTTATGTTTTCAGGTGTAGTGGAATCATGAGATAGTGGGTATTATATTAAAATTTATTTTATTATTTAGTTTCCCAAAACCTCAAGTGGGGATCTCACACATCAAATTTAGAATTAATTTTTTTTAATATCGATAGAAATGAATACTTGGGATTATTGTCACGACCCGTCCTCGGGGCCCGTGCCGTGACTACCCCAAGCCCGCCTTCCATAGGCCAGGGGCTGGCGACTAGCACCAAGGCGTAAAATCCCAGTAAACAGGGAAGGCATTGCCTTTATAAGTAACAACCACACAGAGTCAGCAAGCGGAAAGTAAAGTGCAGAAAAGAAAAGGGGCCGGAAATACAAGCCCAACTGTAAAGTACAACTGAAAAGTAAAGTACAGCAACTGAAGAAAAGACGGCGGCCTCGTGTCGTCCACTGGCAATCCCACCTGAAGGGTGGGTACAGATAGCCTCCAGGCTCCACGGGTCCCACGTCCGCTCCGAGCACGTCCCGCCCAGTGGTCCACCTCCAGGTACCGTCCTGCTCCACGCCCAACCGTGATCAGCGCTGTCCGTCGTCTGCAACCAACACAACAAGGTGCGGGCATAGCCCGTGCAGGGGTGAGTACAACTACTCAGTAAGGACCCCGAGACCCCCGAAGGTCTCCCGAAATCCACAAAGGATATAGCACAAAAGAAAGGTGCAATCACGAAGTAACATCTGACTTGACTTAGGTATATGCCCATACATATACCTAAGTCCCCAATTCTAGCTCTTCTCACGAGCTCAAGAACAACTCAATCCACAAAGGAAAGCAAGACTCAAATCCACAAGGAGAGTAAACAGTAAATCCACAAAGGATAGTTCAACACAATCCACAAAGGAGAGTAAATAGTAAATCCACATAGGATAGTTCAACACAATCCACAAAGGAGAGTAACATAAGATTCAGCTCAACCAGGTATACTTTTTCAGATGACGTCAAAGACGATCACTGATCCGTCTAAGTCGTCGGACCCACGAAGGATCGATAGGTACTAACCCCCGCAGAAGACCCACACAGGATCGGGCTCACACAGAACCTGTAGGCAGTGGCTCACACAGAACCGGTAGGCAGTGGCTCACACAGAACCGGTAGTAGGACCCACACAGGATCGGGCACTGATCCGCGTAGGATCGCTGAGTGCAGTAGTCGACGCAGTCCGCTGAGGATCTCTGCACAGTCGTCGCCGCAGTCCACGAAGGATCTCTGCTCTGCCGTCGTCGCAGTCCACGGAGGATCTCTGCTCTGCCGTCGTCGCAGTCCACGGAGGATCTCTGCTCTGCCGTCGTCGCAGTCCACGGAGGATCTCTGCTCTGTCGTCGAGGTCACAGCCAGCGCTAGGGTTCCCGCACGTAGCGAGCTCGTTTAGGAGGGTCCGCTCCACGAGCCGAGAGGCTGATACATCAACTGACACGTAGTCCGAAGTTGATGTATCCAAAAGTTCCGTATCGACAACAGGATCTCAACGCAACAGACGGCGCGTCAATCGGACGCCCGGTCTGAGAGTTATTGGCATTTTCGTCCCAGGGGCCCGGTTGGTTTTTAGGGCAAAACCAACCCGACCGTACTCCGCCTGTATCCGATCCTCGGGCGGAGTATGCCAAAAGTTCCGTCTCACTTAGAGGAAACTACCACAGCTGACGGTACGTCGATCGGACGTCCGTAGCTCAAGTTATGAGCGTTTCCGCTCCGAGGGCCCGGTTGGCTTCGTGTACGAACCAACCCGGCCGAACCCAAAGTCTTCCGAAACCTTGAGTATAATATACCGAAACGACCATATCGATCCAAGGATCGCGTAGCCGCTGACGGTTCGTCAATCGGAGGTCCCAGGCCCAAGATATGGGCGAAAGACCGAAGAGGGCCCGAAACGGGGGTACTGGGCCCGGGGCGACCCGGCCCGAACCCCCCCCTGGGGTCGGCCGAACCGGGTCGGCCCGAACCGGGTCGGCCCGACCCGGCCCGAACCGGCTCGGCCGGGTCCGGTCCGGCCTGGGCGCGGCCCGGCCGACCGGACCGGCCGGCTCGGCTTCGGCCGAGCGGCCGAAGATTGCCGCGGGCTCGACCCGCGGCTGGAGAGAATCGCGGCCCCGCGGGGGGCCGCCTGCCACGCGGACGCGGCCGGGCCGCCGCGTCCGTCCCGGTTCCGCGCGGCCGCGGCCGGGCCGCCGCGTCCGTCCCGGTTCCGCGCGGCCGCGGAACCGGCCGCCGTTGCCGCCGCGGCTTCAGCCGCGGCGGGCTTCCTCCACGGCGGCGCGCCGGGCGCCGCCGCCTCCGGTCGCCGGCGCCGCCGCGCCGGCGACCCGCGCCGCCGCCGCCTTCCGCGGGCCGCCGGAGATGCTCCGGTGGCCCGATTTCTTTCCCGTCTGCGCCGATGCTCCTCCCGGGGGACGATCTTCACTGCGGAATCAACAAATTGCCCTTGCCGCACGGTTTGCCGACGTCCGCCAAATCCGCACAACAAAATAGATCGGCGGAGGGTTGCCGGGTCTTGTTCGTTAGACCCGCACCCTCCGCGTTAGTCATAATCCACGGGAGGAACAATAAAACAATCAACAACAATTTTAAATGTTAAAATTGTTCGAAGATCACGTTCTTTACTTTAAAAGAAATAAAATCACGGGAAGGAAAATATTCCAATCAACCCTTACTTTGTCGTCGTCGTCGGACGAGGGGTCGTCGCGGAATCGCTCGTCGCGGAGGAAGGAGATCGTCGCGTCGTCGCGGTATCCGGCGTCACGTCGCCAATCTCTGGATCAAGAACAAACGGATTTAATTAATTAAATCCGTTGTTATTGAAATTAAAAAGGGAGAAGAAAAGATCTGATTCTCACCTTAGTTGCCGAACGAGGATCGGCCGCGGAAGAAGAGGCGTCGCCGAAGAATGTCGCGGGTAGATCTCGTCGACGTCGCAGATCTTGGTGTGCGTCGTCGAATTCCGGTCGCCGGCGTTCTTCGCGTTCTTCGCGTTCTTCGCGTTCTTCGTGTTCTTCGCGTTCTTCGCGGAGAGGGTGGAGGAACGAAGATTCTTTCAAATCCTTTCCAAGGATTTTTGGGTTGGTCTTATTTTATAAACATGCCAACACACGAAACCGGTTAAGAAACGATCCATCAATTCGTTGAATTAATTCAACGAAAGAAACGACCCATTTAATTCACGAAGAAACAGTCCATTTAATTCACGAAATAAACCGCCCAATTAAATGGTCTGTTAAGAATTAAAGAAAACGCGTCGGTTGACTTTTCCGTTACTTTGACGGGTTTTCGCGGGTGCGTTACTTAGCGAAAGAAACGGCGTGGCTCGTGCGGGTCCCACCGCACAAATATCCTACCAAGGGGTAGGATATTTTCTGGATAGCATCCTATCCAGTTCAACTCAGTTCAAGCCGTCCTTAAGTGACTTCAAGTGGCTTCCAAGCAGCTTAAGTGAAATAAAATAAAGTTGTCGCACAAACTTTATTTTATTTCTGACTTAAAGCCGTAAAAATTAAAAACCACGTCTGAGCAAACGCAACTCCGGAAGAGGCGTTTCTAAGCAAATACCGGCGCTGCGATTTCATCGGTGCCCTCAGAATTCGATTCCGGGCACCGGTTCAAAAGATAGAAAAACCCGCTCGTCCGTTCACTGAACGTACCCGAGCC
The DNA here is from genome assembly GCA_963277665.1 of Viscum album. NCBI lineage: Eukaryota > Viridiplantae > Streptophyta > Magnoliopsida > Santalales > Viscaceae > Viscum > Viscum album. The sequence goes on from OY728155.1 coordinate 1,932,097,354, forward strand.
AAACTTCGGAAATTGATTCCGGGCACACCGGGCCTCGGAATCAGGTGCCGTCTGAAGCTGCGCTCTTGTAAAATTCCAAAGAAAATTAAGAAAAAAATTTCCTTGAAATTTTCGGGTCTTTACATTACTCCCACCTCAGGGCTTTACGTCCCCGTAAAGATACATCAAAAACTAGGGGAACAAATGGGGGTACTGAGCACGCATCTGAGCCTCCCGCTCCCAAGTGCTCTCCTGGAGGTTCCCGTGCTGCCATCTGATGCGCACAAGAGGAATCGACCGCCCACGTAGGACCCGCTCCTGTCGATCCTCGATCTCCACTGGGACCTCTGCAAAAGTCGCCCCATCGTCCACGTCCAGCTCCCCAAAGTCGATGATGTGCGTCGGGTCGTGCACGTATCTCCTCAGCTGAGACACGTGGAAGACGTCGTGCACCCGGTGCAACTGAGGTGGTAGAGCCAGGCGATAAGCCACCTCTCCTATCCTGCTGAGGACCTGGAAAGGCCCGATGAAGCGTGGAGACAACTTGCCGCCTCGGCCAAATCTCCGTAAACCACGTCGAGGTGAGACACGCAAAAAGACGTGGTCGCCATCCTCAAACTCTAGTGGCCTCCGCCTCCTGTCAGCATATGACTTCTGCCGGCTCTGAGCTGTCCTCATCCTCTCCTGGATGATCTGGACCTTCTCTGTCTTGGATCGGACCATCTCTGGTCCCACGAGTGCTGACTCCCCAGGGTCTGTCCAGCACAACGGTGATCTGCAGGGTCTGCCGTACAACGCCTCGTATGGTGCCATCCCGATGGTGGAGTGGTAGCTGTTGTTGTACGCGAACTCCACCAAGGGTAGGTGGTCCTCCCAGCTGCGACCAAAGTCGAGAACACATGCACGGAGCATGTCCTCGAGTGTCTGTATGGTCCTCTCCGTCTGACCATCCGTCTGAGGGTGGAAGGCTGTGCTCAGATGGAGCCGCGTCCCGAACGCCTCCTGCAACCCCTTCCAAAGCCGGGAAGTGAAACGAGCATCTCGATCGGAGACGATAGACGATGGCACACCATGAAGCCGTACGATCTCCTGGACGTAAAGACGTCCCAAGCTCTCCACTGAGCCCTGCTCTCTGATGGGTAAGAAGTGTGCCGACTTGGTGAGTCGGTCGACAATCACCCAAATGGAGTCGTGACCTCTGGAAGTACGTGGAAGTCCAGTCACGAAGTCCATAGATATGCCGTCCCACTTCCACTCCGGGACCTCCAAGGGTTGTACCAAGCCTGCTGGTACCTGGTGCTCTGCCTTCACCTGCTGGCAGGTGAGGCATCGTGAAACGAACTCTGCCACAGCTTTCTTCATGCCCGGCCACCAGTGCTGTCGTCTGAGATCCTGGTACATCTTCGCCACTCCGGGATGTACCGCCAAGGGAGAAGTATGAAACTCTCTCAGCACCTCCTCTCGTAAAGCGACTGGTACGAAGGTACGTCCTCTGAAAAGGATGTCGTGCTCTGCTCCAAGGGAGAAACCATCAGGCGCCTGACCTGAGGATATCAGTGCACGCCGGGTCTCACAGTCAGCGTCCCCACGCTGAGCCTCTCTGACCCGCTGTAGAAGTGGAGGAGAGACTGTGAGAGACTGAAGAAAGGTTGTTCCGTCTCTATCCACAAAGGATATCTGCAAGGAGGCTAGCTGCTCCGTCGCCTCCTCAAGCAGCTGAATGCCCGTCCTCCTGCTGAGGGCATCGGCTACCACGTTCCCCTTCCCAGGAGTATAGACTATCTCAAAGTCATAGTCCTGGAGGAACTCAAGCCATCTCCACTATCTCAGGTTCAGGTCCTTCTGAGAGAAGATATACCTGAGACTCTGGTGGTCAGAAAAGACAGTGAAGCGCTCGCCCATCAGATAGTGCCGCCATGTCTTCAGAGCGAAGACCACTGCTGCTAACTCCAGGTCATGAGTGGCGTAGTTCTGCTCATGCGGCCTCAACTGACGTGATCCGTAGGCGATCACGGCCCGCTCCTGCATCAGGACGCACCCGAGTCCAGTCCCTGATGCATCGCAGTAAACTACGTACCCAACTCCCTCCTCAGGCAACCTCAAGATAGGTGCGCTGGTCAATCTCTGCCTCAGCTCCTGGAAGCTCTGCTGACATCTGTCTGACCACACGAAGGGTTTCCCCTTCTTCGTCAAGGCTGAGAGTGGTGCTGCAACTCTGGAGAAGTCTGGCACGAATCTCCGATAGTATCCGGCTAGGCCCAAGAAGCTCCGCACCTCTGTCACGTTCTTGGGTGGCTCCCAAGCTAGCACTGCCTCGATCTTCGCGGGATCCACTGCAACTCCCGCCTCAGAAATGACGTGCCCCAAGAAATGGATCTCACGTAACCAGAACTGGCATTTTGAGAGCTTGCCATAAAGCCGGTGCTCTCGGAGTGTGTCTAGCACAACTCGCAGGTGGTAGGCATGCTCCTCCTCAGTCGTCGAGTATACCAAAATGTCGTCAATGAAGACAACGACAAATCGGTCGAGGTATGGCTGGAAGATCCTGTTCATGAGGCTCATGAACACTGCTGGAGCATTGGTTACGCCGAACGGCATAACCAAGAACTCATAATGGCCATACCGACACCTGAAGGCCGTATTCTGCACGTCTTCGTCTCGAACTCTGAGCTGATGATAGCCTGACCGGAGGTCTATCTTCGAGAACCACCGCGCTCCCTTGAGCTGATCGAAGAGGTCATCAATCCGTGGCAGCAGATACTTGTTCCTTACTGTCACCTGGTTCAGGCGACGATAGTCGACACATAGTCGCAAGCTCCTGTCCGCCTTCTTGGCGAACAAAATCGGGGAAGCCCAGGGTGAAACACTGGGTCGGATAAACCCCTTGCTCTGCAAGTCCTCCAACTGTACCCGCAGCTCTCGAAGCTCGGCGGGGGCCATCCGATATGCTGGAGTAGATATCGGGGTTGTCCCGGGGTACAAGTCGATGTAAAAGTCTACCTCTCTACGAGGAGGTAGCCCTGGAACGTCGTCGGGAAAGACGTCCACGTACTGGTCCACCACTGCAGGAAAAGCCGGACTCCGCACATCCTCTGCTCCTAGGATGAGGCTAGCCAACTGATGAGAGATGGGCTGCACTCTCCTCCGCGGAAGTCCATCCTGTGCTGCAAAGGTTCCCTTCTCGCCGGTGAAGGTAAACCTGCTCCCATCGGTACGAACACATCGCACCTTGCGCCTAAAACAGTCGATCTGGGCATGAACCGTGGATAGCCAATCCATGCCCAAGATGACGTCGTAAGGCCTCGACGCCGCTACAAGGAGATCCCAGCCGAAGCTCTCGCCTCCTAGAGTAAGCTCACACTGCCGGCACCAGTGCGTAATCGTCGAGTCTGCTCCCGTAGGAGTCTCTAGCCGTAAGGATCGAGCCAACGGCTCAGTCGGAATCTCCGAGCTCCGAACAAGGGCAGAGGCTATGAAAGAGTGACTCGCTCCTGTGTCTATAAGTACTGCAGCAAGGGTGGAATAGACACAGATCGTACCTCGAATCATCTCTGGCATGTCGGGGTCGTAGGCCTCCACTGCCTGGAGCTGGGCCTGTCTCTGCCCGCCAGCTCCCTGTGGTCGAGGTGGCCCTCCTGGTGGTGGTGGGGGTAGAGCCTGGAAGCGTCGCCCACCACCCGCTGCTCGGCCAGCTCCTCTGCCTCGTCCGCCTCCTCCCTGCGGACCGCCACGGTCGACCCTCTGCCTCTGCCTGGGTGGCCCCTCCACCGTCTGCTGCTCCTCTGGTCGGCGAGTCGGGCAGTCACGAGCCATGTGACCCTGCCCGCCGCAAGAGTAGCACAGCCTGCCTCTCGAAAGGCTGGCACTCCGCTGTGTGCCTCGTACTGCTGAGCTGGTGTCCTGAGGCCGTCTGCGAGGGGGTCTGGTCTGCCTGGACCCGTGAGTCATCCGTCGGCTACCTGCTGCCGAAGACTCAGCTACCTGCCGCCCTGCGCTAGGTCTCGCCGCTGAAGAAGGCTCTGCCAGGAAGCTCTCGATCAGGAGGGCTCGCTCCAGCACTCCCGCCTGGGTCGGAATGCTGAGGGAGATCAGCGACGCCCGAATCTCCTGTCGCAAGCCCTGCTCGAAGGTCCGGGCCCGGAAGAAGGGGTCCCGTACCATGTCGGTCGAGTAGCGAGATAGGTCCGTGAACCTCGCCGCGTACTGAGCGACCGTCATGCTGCCCTGGCGCAGCTGGAGAAGCTCCTGGATGCGCACCGCTCGGAGGGTGGCCGGGACGAACTCAGAGCGGAAGAGGCTCTCGAAGTCCGCCCAGAGCAAGGATGCCTCATCGTGAACCTAGAGCATCAGGCTCCACCATCGTCCTGTCGCCGCCTGCAGGAGGCTCGCTGCGAGAATCACCATGAGATCCGCTGGTGTCCTCACTAGCCTGAAGATCCGTACCACCGCCTCTAGCCAGTCCTCGGCGGCCTGGGGGTCCGCCTCACCGCGAAACCTGGGCGGTCGCTGGCTCTGAAACTCGTGCAGTGCCCTGAGGCGACGTGCATCGTCAGCGTCTGGTACTGGTAGCATCGGTGGCTCGGCGGGTAAAGCTACCGCCGGTGCCACTGCTGGCAAAGGGCCCTGCACCGAGGCCTCGTCGCTCGGTGGGCTGCCGTCGCGCCCTACACTCGGAACCCTAGCTGGCAGTCGTCGCGGGGCCATCCTGAAAAGGAGAACAAGAGCACCACAGTCAGAACAGTATACCTGGTGAGCTGGCACAAGTATTCACAAGGAAAACTTGAGACTTTCATAAAGCAGATCAGTATACCCGGTGAGCTGACACAAGCAATCACAAAGAAAACTTGAAACACACACGCAATCAATGTTTTCATGCATTAAGTCGGAAATCAGGAGTCAGGGTCCTGGTGTACGGATACGTCGGCCGCCGCACCAACACTGGGCTCCCTGAACTGATAACCACACTCAATACACTAAACACTATTGCTTCATATAGAAAAAGGGGACGATCAGAGTTTGCGATAGAACCGACCACCTCTGATACCAATTTGTCACGACCCGTCCTCGGGGCCCGTGCCGTGACTACCCCAAGCCCGCCTTCCATAGGCCAGGGGCTGGCGACTAGCACCAAGGCGTAAAATCCCAGTAAACAGGGAAGGCATTGCCTTTATAAGTAACAACCACACAGAGTCAGCAAGCGGAAAGTAAAGTGCAGAAAAGAAAAGGGGCCGGAAATACAAGCCCAACTGTAAAGTACAACTGAAAAGTAAAGTACAGCAACTGAAGAAAAGACGGCGGCCTCGTGTCGTCCACTGGCAATCCCACCTGAAGGGTGGGTACAGATAGCCTCCAGGCTCCACGGGTCCCACGTCCGCTCCGAGCACGTCCCGCCCAGTGGTCCACCTCCAGGTACCGTCCTGCTCCACGCCCAACCGTGATCAGCGCTGTCCGTCGTCTGCAACCAACACAACAAGGTGCGGGCATAGCCCGTGCAGGGGTGAGTACAACTACTCAGTAAGGACCCCGAGACCCCCGAAGGTCTCCCGAAATCCACAAAGGATATAGCACAAAAGAAAGGTGCAATCACGAAGTAACATCTGACTTGACTTAGGTATATGCCCATACATATACCTAAGTCCCCAATTCTAGCTCTTCTCACGAGCTCAAGAACAACTCAATCCACAAAGGAAAGCAAGACTCAAATCCACAAGGAGAGTAAACAGTAAATCCACAAAGGATAGTTCAACACAATCCACAAAGGAGAGTAAATAGTAAATCCACATAGGATAGTTCAACACAATCCACAAAGGAGAGTAACATAAGATTCAGCTCAACCAGGTATACTTTTTCAGATGACGTCAAAGACGATCACTGATCCGTCTAAGTCGTCGGACCCACGAAGGATCGATAGGTACTAACCCCCGCAGAAGACCCACACAGGATCGGGCTCACACAGAACCTGTAGGCAGTGGCTCACACAGAACCGGTAGGCAGTGGCTCACACAGAACCGGTAGTAGGACCCACACAGGATCGGGCACTGATCCGCGTAGGATCGCTGAGTGCAGTAGTCGACGCAGTCCGCTGAGGATCTCTGCACAGTCGTCGCCGCAGTCCACGAAGGATCTCTGCTCTGCCGTCGTCGCAGTCCACGGAGGATCTCTGCTCTGCCGTCGTCGCAGTCCACGGAGGATCTCTGCTCTGCCGTCGTCGCAGTCCACGGAGGATCTCTGCTCTGTCGTCGAGGTCACAGCCAGCGCTAGGGTTCCCGCACGTAGCGAGCTCGTTTAGGAGGGTCCGCTCCACGAGCCGAGAGGCTGATACATCAACTGACACGTAGTCCGAAGTTGATGTATCCAAAAGTTCCGTATCGACAACAGGATCTCAACGCAACAGACGGCGCGTCAATCGGACGCCCGGTCTGAGAGTTATTGGCATTTTCGTCCCAGGGGCCCGGTTGGTTTTTAGGGCAAAACCAACCCGACCGTACTCCGCCTGTATCCGATCCTCGGGCGGAGTATGCCAAAAGTTCCGTCTCACTTAGAGGAAACTACCACAGCTGACGGTACGTCGATCGGACGTCCGTAGCTCAAGTTATGAGCGTTTCCGCTCCGAGGGCCCGGTTGGCTTCGTGTACGAACCAACCCGGCCGAACCCAAAGTCTTCCGAAACCTTGAGTATAATATACCGAAACGACCATATCGATCCAAGGATCGCGTAGCCGCTGACGGTTCGTCAATCGGAGGTCCCAGGCCCAAGATATGGGCGAAAGACCGAAGAGGGCCCGAAACGGGGGTACTGGGCCCGGGGCGACCCGGCCCGAACCCCCCCCTGGGGTCGGCCGAACCGGGTCGGCCCGAACCGGGTCGGCCCGACCCGGCCCGAACCGGCTCGGCCGGGTCCGGTCCGGCCTGGGCGCGGCCCGGCCGACCGGACCGGCCGGCTCGGCTTCGGCCGAGCGGCCGAAGATTGCCGCGGGCTCGACCCGCGGCTGGAGAGAATCGCGGCCCCGCGGGGGGCCGCCTGCCACGCGGACGCGGCCGGGCCGCCGCGTCCGTCCCGGTTCCGCGCGGCCGCGGCCGGGCCGCCGCGTCCGTCCCGGTTCCGCGCGGCCGCGGAACCGGCCGCCGTTGCCGCCGCGGCTTCAGCCGCGGCGGGCTTCCTCCACGGCGGCGCGCCGGGCGCCGCCGCCTCCGGTCGCCGGCGCCGCCGCGCCGGCGACCCGCGCCGCCGCCGCCTTCCGCGGGCCGCCGGAGATGCTCCGGTGGCCCGATTTCTTTCCCGTCTGCGCCGATGCTCCTCCCGGGGGACGATCTTCACTGCGGAATCAACAAATTGCCCTTGCCGCACGGTTTGCCGACGTCCGCCAAATCCGCACAACAAAATAGATCGGCGGAGGGTTGCCGGGTCTTGTTCGTTAGACCCGCACCCTCCGCGTTAGTCATAATCCACGGGAGGAACAATAAAACAATCAACAACAATTTTAAATGTTAAAATTGTTCGAAGATCACGTTCTTTACTTTAAAAGAAATAAAATCACGGGAAGGAAAATATTCCAATCAACCCTTACTTTGTCGTCGTCGTCGGACGAGGGGTCGTCGCGGAATCGCTCGTCGCGGAGGAAGGAGATCGTCGCGTCGTCGCGGTATCCGGCGTCACGTCGCCAATCTCTGGATCAAGAACAAACGGATTTAATTAATTAAATCCGTTGTTATTGAAATTAAAAAGGGAGAAGAAAAGATCTGATTCTCACCTTAGTTGCCGAACGAGGATCGGCCGCGGAAGAAGAGGCGTCGCCGAAGAATGTCGCGGGTAGATCTCGTCGACGTCGCAGATCTTGGTGTGCGTCGTCGAATTCCGGTCGCCGGCGTTCTTCGCGTTCTTCGCGTTCTTCGCGTTCTTCGTGTTCTTCGCGTTCTTCGCGGAGAGGGTGGAGGAACGAAGATTCTTTCAAATCCTTTCCAAGGATTTTTGGGTTGGTCTTATTTTATAAACATGCCAACACACGAAACCGGTTAAGAAACGATCCATCAATTCGTTGAATTAATTCAACGAAAGAAACGACCCATTTAATTCACGAAGAAACAGTCCATTTAATTCACGAAATAAACCGCCCAATTAAATGGTCTGTTAAGAATTAAAGAAAACGCGTCGGTTGACTTTTCCGTTACTTTGACGGGTTTTCGCGGGTGCGTTACTTAGCGAAAGAAACGGCGTGGCTCGTGCGGGTCCCACCGCACAAATATCCTACCAAGGGGTAGGATATTTTCTGGATAGCATCCTATCCAGTTCAACTCAGTTCAAGCCGTCCTTAAGTGACTTCAAGTGGCTTCCAAGCAGCTTAAGTGAAATAAAATAAAGTTGTCGCACAAACTTTATTTTATTTCTGACTTAAAGCCGTAAAAATTAAAAACCACGTCTGAGCAAACGCAACTCCGGAAGAGGCGTTTCTAAGCAAATACCGGCGCTGCGATTTCATCGGTGCCCTCAGAATTCGATTCCGGGCACCGGTTCAAAAGATAGAAAAACCCGCTCGTCCGTTCACTGAACGTACCCGAGCCAAACTTCGGAAATTGATTCCGGGCACACCGGGCCTCGGAATCAGGTGCCGTCTGAAGCTGCGCTCTTGTAAAATTCCAAAGAAAATTAAGAAAAAAATTTCCTTGAAATTTTCGGGTCTTTACAATTATGATCTTTCTTCGATGTGAATATTGATCATCTGAAAAGATCCTTTAGGATTCCATCACTGCACTATGAGGATCTATGGATAGAATCCTTCTAGGAGTGATTCACATGTGATCCTATGATCTCCAAGAAACACCGATTTATCTCTAGGTGCTAGCATAGAAAATCAATTTTCTAATGTTTTTTTGTTGATCACTTATCATTCAGTATTAAAGTAATATCTCTTGATCTTCTTATTATCAATAGGGAGAGAGATGGTGGAGTCAAGACATAATTTTTTATGTTCAATAATTCTATACTTTTTGATAGCACACACTACACAATAGACATAACCGTCTATTTATAGAGTTAGGATTTAGGTTAAATTAATTGTTTAATTGCATTCCATACATTAAACAATATTATAACATTTAGTAAAACCCATTACATATAATAATAATAATAATATTTTTTTTGGTGTCTGCTAACTTAAGAAATAACAGATATTTGAACCAGCTTGTTAATTAATATTTTTTACCCAAAACAGTCTTAGTTCTTTCGAACTCATAAACATTTATTGTATAGATGAATAAAATTATTTTATTCTCTTAAATAAACATTTCATTCAAAAACTAATAAATAAACATTTATTAGATACTTAATAAAATAATAAATATATTTTATTCATAATCCAATGAATAAATATTTATTTAATTTATGGAATCATTAAAACATAAATATAATTATTCCTTGGTCTTGAGAATAATATTTATTCCATTAATCAAGTTCAAATAGAATTTAATTGTGATAAATAGAAAAATGTAGTATGTGACCCTCTAAGATATTTTACTCTTTTCATTATGTGGGTACGCCTAAGGTCCAAGATTACTGTCAAGAAATGAGTCAAGGAACCCTAGATAAAGAACATAATTTTGTAATGAAGAAAACCATATATGAATGCTCATTTTGTTATATAATCCCTTTATCTCAATATCTCTCAAGCATGTTTCATATCTATGTGATCAATATATTTTCTTGATACACATTTCTTTGACTATCTAAAACAAATGCAGTTACACCTTGACCTTGGAATTTATGAAATAGTTATATTTCAATCAAAGGGTCAATATATCAACTTCCATAAATATGGAATGTACAAATACTTCCTCGACTTATCCATTAATAACATGTCATTCTTGATGTACCCAACGTACCCTAGCTCATTGAGAACACATTTCATCACATTTTCATCATAAAATATAAGTGTGTGATTCATGAAATGTATTAATGATAATATTAAATTCTAATGAATGTTACACATTCTTATAGATAGGAATATCTGATGACACAAAAACTTTCAGAATTACTACTCGCGGGTTAGTTCTCATAACCACCCATCTTGGAGATTACCAAGTGAGAACTTCATGGGATGAAGTCTCATCATATTATCAGTACTATCACCTAGAAATATATATTCTATGTGCCCTATAATATAATTCTATTCGACTATAGAAATATATTTAAGATATATCATCATAACATCTAAAGGTTCTCATCATAGTGGGGAACTACTATGACCCTATCAATGCTATAGAGACTCTAGGACATTATCACATCAATGTCATGTAGAAAAAAAATAAATATGTGATAATATATTTAAATTCATATTCAATTATTTGAATATATAAGTAATCTAAAGTAAAAATTATTTGGTTATAATTAACTAACTCTAACATGTCCAGGGAGGAGGAATGGTGGGGTCAGAGCTTCGGTGATCGGGCATCCATAGAGGAACACAACACATCGGTGGATGCCACAGAAAGTCATTGATTTTTTTAAATAAATCCATACAATAAGATTTAAAAAAAAGGAAAAAATATCATTATTGTTTGAAGGTCTTTCCACCACACAGTATTAAAAAAAATATTTTTGTTTTATATCATTTTTCCAAAAGATTTTAAAATTGGGTGAATAATTTTTTTTGGTTGAATAATATAGGCATGTGGAAACAAGAACCACTGAAATTACTAATCCTATAACTAGTATCTAAAAGGATCTGGCTGAAACATATATTTTATTGAGAATTTACTCTGGTCACTTCATCAGGGTATAATTTAATATATATTCAAATATGAATTCTTCAATTTTGATACCCCAAAAATCCAATTGTGATCTATATTAAAATTTTGAATGGAAAAAACTTGGTCATCTAAAATTATATTGATTTGTGGTTTTTTATTGAGGTGAAAATTATAATCTCTACTAAAATTTATGAAAATTTTAATTTTTCTCACTAAAAAAATACATGCAATCCCTTCGATTCCAATTATTGGTAACGAGGCATGTAGTGAAAGCTAGCGGGCTGAGGATTTAATTTTTTTTCACCAAAATGATGAAACTTCATCATATCTAGTGATTCAATCCTTGGTACAGTTCTAGGATCTCATATTATTTATCAAAGAAGAGAAATTAAATTGAATGAGTACCTCATTTGAATCGAAGCATTCTTTTTTGTCACACATCGCCAATAACTATTGAACAGCGTATATGATGCCAAACCCCTCCAGATCATCCACAGATGATTCAATAATTTGTGTATATGATGTTTGTTGAATTATGTGTGCTAACACAGAGCTATGAATATTTCTTCTACGTCACTTCGACCAATTCGATCCCATTCCTTCAATCCACAAAGGAATTATTGAATCATTTGCTCAGTTAGAGTGTATCTCTCTCTCAAATTCGGGAGGAGAGAGAAGATATCAATTTCAAATAACGAATGTTACATGTAATGAGATTATCCTATGCTTATATAGTGGATTTTCAAAATATTCAGTTAGGGTTCCCTATCCACTGTATATTTAACATCCACTAAATAAATTATAAATAAATAATTCTGATGAACTAACTACATCATAAATATTATTTATGTTTTATGACATACATATTATGTGATAAAAACAAGTCATTAATTTTGCTTGTAATACCTTCTAATATTAAAAAATCCTCGAATATTAAAATAATATTCGTTCATATAATATTATTCCACGTATTTACTTAAACACTTGTAAATAATTTTAATAAATAAATTCATCCCAATTATTCTATAATCGAATAATAACGAGTTTATTTATTTATTAGTGATCATTAATACTTGGAAAACTCTCAAGCCCCATGGTGGGTCCCACCATTTCCTATATATTTATTCTCCATAATAGGGCTGAATATTGAATGTGTTATTATGTGTGTCCCTCTAAGATCTTATCTCGATAGTAGTGAATAATACTCAAATGCTAGAAGAATAATATAGTAACCCATTAATGACTATAAAGATACCAGGAATAGTCATAAAAATGAAAACCATCCTACGAACACACACTATGTAATATAATCTATTTGTCTCAAAATATCCCATAATGTAGGACACACACTTATGTTATCATCCTTTCTTGCATTATTATTTATTGATCTAACTAGAAAGACTTACCTTTAAATACCATGGACATGGATTTCTAAAGGTACCACCATATTGATCAACTAGGCCTAAGATACTACCTCCTCAACTCAGAAGTGAAAAATTCAATCTTGATCATTCAACCAATGTCATACCACTAATGATGCACCCAATTTAACCTACCACTCCATGACTTATATTTCAGGGATTTTTCCTTACATAAAATTACATGATCAAATGGAACACATTAATAATGATATCAAGTTAGGAGACCAATAAACATGTTCGTAGATAGGAACAACCAATAACACCTAAAAAACTTGGTGTTCCTATTAGCAAGTATTTACTCATTATCTCATCTACTTAATATCCTCAAGTGCGAACTTCATGAGAATAAGTCTCAATGCTTATAAGCCCCCAACACCTGATGGTCACAAATCATATCTGTCCTATCAGTATGATGTATCTGGTCTATAAGAAATAACTTTAATATTACTGTCATGGTATCTTTAGGTTATCATTATAGCATATAAACTAATATATCCTTTTGATACAACATGTAATATAAGGAAATTATGATAAATATAGTGGATGTATAAGTATAAACACTATTATGGTAAGATAAATACATATATATATATATATATATATATATATATATATATATATCAAAATATATACATGTAATGGTAATCAAAGTATATACACAAGTTGGGTCTAGGGAACCCACTTTCAATAAGTTCAAATTAAACCATTTCATAAATGGTTAACATCTTGAATCTTCCAAAAGATTAAAATCTAAATATTTAGAAATAAGTTCACTAAATTTCTAAAATGAAATTATCATTAATCCCCAAAAAACATGAAGTTTATCTTAATTTTCACATACCCAACATGTGAATACCTTCATCATGTATTCTCTTGAAATTTCATAATTACCTAAATTACCATAATACCTTATTGAAAACGTACATGATTTCTTATTCTGTAAATTAAACACAGATTATTTGATATATTCCTTAAATCCAAAAATGTTGTAAACTACATCTATGATAATGTAAACCACTTTATCAATAAATCATTAATTAGTTTTAAGGTAATTGGTATTATCCAATTTAATTTATCCATATCAATCATCTATTTATCCCAACATTATTATCTCAACATTAGAAACATATTAAGGGTTATCTTTAACTTAATCAAGTATTTTCCATGAATATAACCTTTCCATTAAATCATATTTCCATGTCATCCGCACCATTCAACATATTCTTTAAAATCCCTAATTTTTTTACTTAAAAATCCTTGTATATTTCATAATTCTTGAATTCCAATACATAAAGACTTAAATCATTCTAATTCATTCTTAAACCTTTAATTAGGATTTGTTATATTATTCTTTAATACCCTTTTCCTTTCATACAACATTTTTGGTCTCTTGATCATTAGTAGTACAACCATTACTTGTACCACTTAGATGATTCTATTTATAAAATTTCCCCATAGGACATTGATTCATATAATGATCATTATTTTTACATTTATAACATTCTACCATTGATGATTCCTTAGGGAAGCCATTATTCTCATCCATTGGGTTAACTGAACTTTTTATTTTTTATTGTAAATTTCTTACTATGTCCCCTTCTTATCTACACATAAAATATCTTTTCATTTCATCGAGACATTCCCTAGAGTGATTCTTCCCACATTCATGATATATAGGAAAATTAATCTTCATTTATATATAATCTCTACCACTGTAAATTTCAATGAGCTCTATCCTTATCTTCTTTAGTTAGTATGAAATTTGGTTAAGGTCCAAGTTGTTAATCATATGTCATGATAACTGATTAGGGATAATTATAATATCCTTCAATCTATTCATCATCCCATTTGGTTTATCATAAATAAATTTTCTATCATAATCAATGTTAATCCATTTCCTTCTGGTTCCCTCCATGTACTAATATAAAAGAACATAGTGCGAGTAACAATATTCATGGTATAAAACTATATAATAATGCAAAATCACTTATAGGATGTCTAAATAATGAAACCTTATTTTAGTATATGAAACCCTAGGTTTTTCTTAGGTTATTCATGGTCATAATCTATTCAAATCCTTAGTGATGGTTCATAAAGTGGTTGTGAATTTCCCAAGAATATCCCTTGGTAGTGTCAAACCAGATGTGCATCAAGACCTATTTTTAGGCACATGGTGACAATTGAGTCTAGATCAATGAACCTTTTTTGGAGTTATTACTACTAGGTACCTCTGTGTCGATTCCACATCCACTTATAGTATTCAGAGAGGGATGCAATTGTTTAGAAACCACTTTTTATATCCTTTACCAAAACTCAAGGACATTTTCCTACACTTTGATGCATACTTGGACATATACTTAGAAATATACCAAGACATATACTTAGAAATATACAAAGGGATATCACTAATTTTTTCTCATCCTAGTTTATAATGTTTAACCAAACCTTTTATCAGATAAATACTATAGATACCCAAACATATCATACATAAATATTACATCTTAATAGATGAATAATAATTATATAATGTATCGATCCATGCAAGAATCATTTATGTATAGTTCCTTTTTAAAAATGGGCATGTAAAAAACTAGTCTATAAGTGAGCTACATCATCTCACACTATGTTCTTAACAACCAGCACCCTTCATAGAAATATCATAAATAATACCTTTCATCATAACCTGAGGAAAGGAATCATAAGAAAGGGTGAGATCAGATGCCCAGTAAGGTTAAACAAGGAATATATATACATATCATGGACATAATGGTATAATAAAGTAATAATAACATTTTAAAATAATACCCTTCATATCATAGATCATAAACTTGAGTAGTGACATAAATCATGATAGTTCACAAGAAATGAATCATAATGGAATCAAATAACATGAACAATGAAAACATCACGTTGGAATAATTCATATATTTTTGGAATACACATAATATTATAATATTGTGAACATGTACAAATAGAAATATGTTCGCTCATTAAGTTAAGAGAATGATATTAGGCCCTCACATATACCTATGGACCTAGAACCAAGCCACACATAACCTTACAGACATAAAATATAGATCTATTCATAACATTGTGAACATGTAATGAAGTTCACACATAACACCATGGACAAGTAATCAGGTTTACAAAAAACATATTTAAACATGAGTTATCCATATTTACCCAATGCATTGGAGGGAGATATAGGACCCAACAATACCATAATCCATACATTTGTGTGCCACAAGATAAAAAATATTCATCATATCAGAACCCATGAAAATAAATGGGTTTTATAAAAATTTCATCATAAAATAACCTATAGAAAATAAATAGGTTTAATAGTCATTTAATCATTTCATCAAAGCATAACCTGTATAAATATTAGTATGTTTTATAATAATTTTATCACGGTATAACCCGCAAAAGAGAAATGAGTTTCATAAACATCTCGTTATCATAAACATAAAACATCCAGAGAAAGAATAAGAATGGTATCCTTGGATACTATCCCTAGTAAATAAAAAGTAACATCAGTGGATGTTATCTTAGATGGATAATGATTTTCAAAGATCACTTGGAATATTTATTGAAAAAATAGACTTTTTACTTATATTATTTTTAAATATAAAACATTTTGAAAATATTTTTCTTTAAAATTGACATTTGAATCTTATAAAAGAATATTTTAAGATAATTTAAAAAATTTATTGAGGAAAATATCACTTCCAATTTGAAAAAAAATTCACTAACAAATAAAACATTTAAAAATCATTTTCCTTCAAAATAACTTTTGAAAACATATAAGGTATGATTGAGAGAAAATAAGGAAATCATGTTCAAATCGTACAGGATAGAAAAATATTACTTTCTCATAACTAGTGGAGAATAAAATTCATCAGTTTCATGAGATATAGATCATAAGATATTATCATTAGAATCATAATCATGAATAATCCCGGTAAATTATGTGATTGTAACATAAAACCTTTACCACTTTGGTAATATAGAATCATAAGCAAAATGAAATAAGAAAACCAAATTAAACTTATAATATCATTTGAATAAATAAATTTACAATATTAAATTTCAAAGGGGTTGTATATATTACTCATAAAAGAAGATATGTACATAATATAACATATGTCTCAAAGGAGGAAAATTGTGACAAAAATCCTTTTCCACTTTAGTAATAATTTGAATCATTATAACAAATAAATTTTTATATAAAATTAAACATTAAATATCTTGAAATATATACACCTCATAAAATAAACTAGTGGTGAATTTTCATATATCTCCCAATAATAAAAAATATACTATAAATCTATTATTATAAGTCTCGAATTGCTTCGTACATGTTTGAACCTATGATATAATAAACATTAGTTTATCATAAATATATTATAGAAACATTAATATATATATATATATATATAATACCATATATGATTTACTTATGACCTTTTTTTACCCATTTATTAACAATTCCATGTTAAATTAATGTTTCAGGTAATAACTACTTTGTTTTTTGGGTATGTTTTGATTTGGTATTTTCAGTCATATTACTTTGATTATAGTTCCATTGTCTGTAGAATTATTACCATGATATAAATATTATATATATTCATTATATATGTATTTATTATTATCAATAAAATTTAGAGAAAGGAAAATAATACACTTTTCATTGGGAATGTATGTCATACGTACGCATGAACTCTGATTACATTTTCTCAAAGGTTAAAATGAAAGAAAATTAAATAACATATTAACATTAAAAAATAATTTTCATGTCATATATATCACTTGTGTTTATTTACTCCTATCCTTATTACCTTCTATGTAAAGTGTATGTGAAGAACGAATCACATCGCTCCATGAGGCAGTAGTCCACCGTAAACACGAACGACGTGATCATATTCCCACAGAATATGAAGTAAGAAGTAAAATGTGATACCATGATTCCAGAAGAATAATAATATCATAAATATCATATATAAAAAATAAACCCATCATTATATCTATTCATGAGAGGTGGCGATGGAAAATGAATAACATTGGTTCGTGAGGCAGTAGTCCATCGTACACACGAATGATGATTTCTTAACCCATTTGATGGTTCAAGAGAATAAATTAGGTTATTAAATTAACATAATAATATATAAATATATGTAATATTCTTTTGTTTTCATATCATAAATTTTAATAATAATTTAAGGAGGTGGAGGAGGAAATAAAATAAAATGCTTGATTAGGGATGTTACCTATTCTTTGGAAAACGTCATTTAGTTTGCACAAAAAAGGTTGTTAGGTTAGATTTACAACAAATATAAGTATTATAATATGATATTAGGGAATTAAATAAGTTATTTTGTTAGTTATTGGTCAAATAATTAGTTTCATATGTGTTAATAGGAGAGAATAATGGGTGGCCTTTTATAAGTGAGTTGAGTGGCACACTTGTAATTTTTTAAAAGAAAATGGTGTAACCATATTTTACACATAAAAAATGACTAAAAAAATTATAAATTAGAAAATATAATAGGTTAAAAAGTATAAATATGGCCATAAAATGTGTTTTAGAAATGTTTCTAGGACATTTTACCCCTTATCCATTTAGTTTAATCCCCTGGTAAACCCATTTGCACTTTAACCATGATAATTAATTTTTACTGTTTTTTACTATTCATTATTGTAAAAAATTAAGTTGAAATTATTATATAATATAAACAATTCCAATTCTAAACATTGAATCCATTCATAAAAAATTTTATTCACATAAGTGGAAAATTTTAATTTAAAATTAATCCTATAGATGCGATGATAAAGTAGTTTTCCAAGGAGAAAATTTTAAAAAGTTAAAAAGTTCCATATAAACAAATTCAATATAAAACCAAATCAAACAATATAAATTGTATTAATAGATATATAATTGAACAATTTTTTTTCTTTTAAAACTGTATTAAAACAATTTTAATTTTTTTAAATTCTTTAAAAGAAATGACAATTCTTAATAAAATCCTTTATTTTCACTATTCGTCAAAAAATTTATATTCTCTGAAAATTATCAAAAATTAACCATCATATAATTTTGATATTATTATTTAAAAAATGAATTTAATTTTATCAAATAAATTTTCTAATTATGGAAAAAAAATTAATTTTAAAATAAACGTGTAAAAGGTGACAAAATTACTTTTTAGAAAAATACGAATTTTAAGTATAAAATTGGATTTATCCTTATCTATTGTCTAGAAAACACATAATATGAATGTTAATAATTTAATTGAATATATAATATATAAATTTCATAAAAATTATTCACCAAAAGTTATTTTTTTTAATTTATTAAATTAAGACACATTTGTGTTCATAAAAAACGTTTTTAAGAAAAAGATTTCCATTATTTCCAAATAGTTTTATTTTAATTTCTAATTAACAAGTGACTAAATAATTAATTTCATATACATTTGTAAACCATATATTTTAATAATTTAGTTAATCCTATTCACACTCTCCATTCCAAAGTCTAGGTGATAAATATCATATTAAGTAATAATATTTTAATATTATGTTACATTTCGTTAAAACTCAGTGATGTGTGTGATGAAATCTAAACTCAGCATTGGGTGTAACAAAATCTCAACACAATTTTTCATGTAATGTAAAATATCTAAAAGATTAAATTTATTTGAAAAAAATATTTCAAAAAATCTTGGGGTGTTACAATAATGGTTCATATAATGGAATTTGGTATTGAGATAGAGTTGGAATGATCAATTTGGGTTGAGGAAGGTAGTTTCAAAACACACGTGATCAATGAATATGTATTTAATTTCTGAGTTTTGGATTTATTGGTGACTCTATATGTCATTATTATTTATCATTCCATTATTATATTTCATTAAATTAATTAGATGTGAGATCTTGGTGGCCAATGTTTCATAAGAGATTCCAGAAAATGATTTTCATGGATGAGAAATCAGATCATAGAGAGTTTGACCATCTGGGGGCAATAGATTAGTAACTACCCATTCGTAGATAGTTATAGAAATCTAGGTACCCAAAAAGCTATAAAGTGTTTAATAATTTTAATTTTATAAATATTAATATGAGTAATTATTTTATTATTAATATAATTATTATTATTGTCAATTGGAATTAATTCGATGAGATTATAAGTGTTGGATTGGCTTGGATGGTTATTAGTATAATCTAAGGAAGTTCAGAGGTTTATTATTTAAAGGAATATGATTAATTTTCTTAATATCATTTGAATTAATACTATTATTTATAAATATATTATTTATTTATATTATTAATATTAAATGTTTGATCTTATACATATATAAATATATGTTTATGGGTTTTTTATAAATCAGAAACTCCTTAACTAATTGTTAAAGAGACCCAATCAAACATTAATAAATCAGGAGAAACATTCATAGAGTACAAATGTGGGATTCAAATAAGTGATCCTTACATCATAGGATTATTTTGGAATTTCATTCCACTATATGAAAAATTTACTACCAACTCCAAAGTTTTCTAATGAGTATTCTAAATCATTACCCTCTATATAAATGTGAGAAACCATATAATCAATAGAATAAAAATGATCCAAATTATATACCCATTATTCCATCATCACCAAAGGATGATTTGAGAAACTATTTTGAAATTCAAGAACCACCAATTTTGAATTTTATTAAATCTAAACATGTTTCCAATTCAATTGATTTGTATACTTCATTGCTTGAATCATCACTTCCAATTTATCTTTAAAAGTCAAGAACAAACTATAATCTTTTATTAAACATACAAGCATATACTTGAAATAATTTTAATCAAAATATCCATAATTAAAATATCTTATATTTTATTTTTGGGGCCATTATCATTAAAAACCCAACCTATAGAGACTTCCAACACACTTCAAATTAAACTTTATATGTTTTAAACTTAGCTTAAGCACCAAACCATAAATGTATAGAAAATTCAGGAAGATTTTTTTTAGCTAAACTGTTCCCCTTATTACCAATATCAAGCATGGTGATAATTTTTTTTATGATAATACTGTATTTTTATTGTAAAACATCATTTTTTATCTTGTTTTTATTGAAAAAATGGTAAATAAAACATCTATAACAGTTTTAATACAAAGGGACTTAATTTTAAATAAAAAAAACTACTTACATGAAAAAATAAATTCATAATTGAGGTATGACTAATGTTCAATATTCCAAAAAAGAATGAAAATACTTTTCAAAGACACTTTAGAAAAATATTAATTGGAAAAAATATGCTCAATATTTTTAGATTCCATATTCCAGACAGAGTATATTAAACCCAATTAAAATGTAATACAATGAAAACTATCACAATTTGGAATCCACCATTATATAGGCTTCCATTTATTCCCATTTTTTTAGTCATAACCAATTTGATCCTGGATTTATCAATAAGAAAATTATTATTACTAGAACTACCCAAAATGAAATAATAATATTTTTTATATGAAAACAATACATTCTAATTTCTGTGACACCCTCATTCCACTATGGTGTATTATTATGTTATTTTGGAGTAATTTTAGTTTTTTAGAGTTTTGGATTTGAAATTTGGGATCTTAAGGGTTTCCTTATATTGAATGGATACTGCATGTTTTAAAGATGTAATGTATGTAAACTATACAAGGTGCTACAGTTTTTAGTATTTTTTTTCAAGGTTGATTCATGGTTCATAAAATCATGCAATGTTTACAAGAAACTATGAAACATAGATTTTTGTGAAAGGGTTACCATCATTATTGAAGCATGGATTGGGATAAACATGAAACCATACCACATGAGGTGCGAGGGTTTCATTTAGTGGCTTCTGCACGATTGACATATGATTTTACTATCCATGTGCTCTATCCATAAATTATTCATAGATTCTTAAAAACATGAAATATAATATTTTCCCTTCCTTGGATTTGAGAACATGGCCATAATGTTTCTTCCCCATGAATGTTTTAGTCCTTGGAAATATATTGGGATCTCTCTCTCCCCCATTTGATTTCAAGCCTCTCTACTTCAATTTAAGTCATATTTTTAAGTCATCTTCATTTTTTTCTTCCTATTTTTTCTTCATATCTTCTCCCTTAATAATTTTTACAATATTTTGTTTATCTTTTAAACCCTAAATACTACATTGGTCGGGTTTAAAGTGTGAAATGTTTTTCATGATTGGGATTTAGGTGTTTAGGGTATAGATAACCTATTTTTTTTCTTGGTTGAGCATTAACCATTGAAGTTTACATGTTACAACTTGTTTCCACTTGAAAGTTGTTAGTGTTTCTATATCGTTCCTTTATATCATGTTCCATGAGGTTCTTAAAAATTTTAAAGTTATTTTATCTCCAAATTATACTTATGTGTAACCTAATTGTGGTTGAAAAAATGTCTTCCACACTTATAATGAAGGTAATTGTTTGGATTTTCTTGTTTTACACTTTAAATTTTGATTTTATGCATAATAACTGTTTGATGAAATGTTTATATGGTTCTTGACAGAGAATTGAATGACTTGAAAAGTTTTTTTATAACATCTTTTATTTTTTAAGTGGTGTTGATGTTATAAATGGATCAATTCTAAAATGGTATGTGTTATGAACATGTAAATTTTTTTTAAGACTTGATAGTACTATAGTGGTTATAAGGAGATTTATTAGAGAGTGGTATATTTCCAAGGTAATTTTAAAGTATATTTCCATGATTTTATTATAAAGTGTTCTTCAAATTGATATTATAAATGGCCTTAAATGGCCTAGAATACAAATCGTATTTTTAAATTCCAATTTGACACTTTATAAATGAATTCTTCCAAATAAAATGAGACCTGTAATTGAACCCATTGTATTTATTATACTTGAGGTAGATTGATACCCTATGATTGATATTTAATATTTTATCTTATTAATGATATAAAAGGGGCTATTTATTTAGAGGGTGTTGGAGTTGATATGGGGTTTACTTGAAATGTTTTAATTTTTATTTATGTGATGATTTCATAATTGATTGTTTTCTCACATCCTTTGATTGATTTCATGGGAAACCTACTTAGTTATGTAGAAGTACTTGATGAGTAAAACCCTAGTGTATCCTATGTGATGGTTAGGGAATGTTTCCCAATTAAATTGAGTGGAATAATGGGATGGATTAGTAACTAGATGATACCATGAGAGATCCTATAATTGTTATATTCATGTATACCGACTATTGTTTCAAAATATTGGTCTAGTATCATTTCAGTTAAAACCTAGTGATTTTCCTATGAAAATTAGATCCCATTGAGGATTGTTTATAAGATTATTTTACTTTTATTTTTTTTATTCCCAAGACCTTATTTAGTTATTCGAAACATTTTATTTGTTATTTTCATTACCATTTATTGATATTTTTGATCCTACTTATGTTTATACTATACTCTAACAATGGTATTGGTTTATTTCCAAACTTCTTTGAAAATTAGTTTTGGGCGATGTGGTTCTTTGAATATAAAATAAATTTAACTTCTATATGAAATTTATAAATGATTTGAAAATAGGAAGAACATTGATTAATTTTTCTCATAAATTTTAAATTCCACTTTTTGGGATTTAAAAGAGTTTTATAAGAATGTTTTAAATTTATTATTGATTTCAAATATTGGTTTTAAGTGGAAATTCATTGTTTTTCTAAAAATGATTCATTTTCTTTTTAGAAAGAAAGTGAATAACATGAGATACTTATTTAATTATTCTTTCCCATATAAAAACCAATTTTTTAAATTATATTTAAACAGAAATTTATATATCGGATTTTTAAAGAAACTTTATGGAATATTTTGTGGAATCCTATTGGGCATGTTTAGATCAATCCTCCATATACACTTGTGTGAATGTGTATATAAAACTCTCATGTTTTCTCTTAGGTGTCCAAGTATTGATCCCATTCAATGTGGTTATTTTGGGTTCATTAATGGGAAGATAAATATGTGTACAATTACTAGGGGTCACACACATATATTTGAGTAGTGGATATGGTTTTCTATTTATTATAAAAATGCTTTTGTATTAACCAATTTGGCCCTATATATTTCTGGTATTATTCATCAACTATATATATATATTTTAAGCATGTTAATTGTTTATTATGTTATTTATTCATTTAAATTGTTAATAATAATAATTATAATAGTCACCTTTTATTTATTATATCACATTATGGATATTTATTTTGTAATTCTTTGTTTGAATTTATTTATTATTTGGTTAGAATTTTTTTATGTGCATGGGAATCCAATGTGCAGACTAGTCCTTCTATATTCTTATACATTTCCACTACTTGATGAAATTATTTTCATGAGGGTGAAATCATTCCTAATAACATATTCTTAATACCCAATAACTAGTTTCCAACTCCATGGGGATTGAGAATGCCCTTCAGTAGTGGGATGGGTTGAGTGATGTGTGAGGTCAGCTCATGATGGTTCATTACAAATGGAATCATATCCTAGGTTATAAATATGTCTTAGGTTCTTGAAGTACTCTCTTGTTATTTTGTAATACTTTTATAATATAGATAGAAATGTTGAAACTCAATATATAGGTGCAGGGATAGTCTAGCTATGTCTTTCTCACCGTAATCCTTGAGTTGCCAAGGGGTGATGGGATTTGATTTGTTTTCATTATTCTTATTGGATTGAGATATGAGATGGTGTTTTTTATCCTCATTTTAATTGTATGAGTTAACTTGAGTGTTTATCTTGTTATTTTGGGATGGAAACAAAAAAGATAATAAAAGTCATAAGTTGTCTTGCATGGCTGGAAAAACCATACAATGACTAGGCACCTAATTTTGGAAACATTTTAGAAACTCCTGCATGATTGGTGTATAGACCACAAAACCATGTATCCAAGTGAAGTATAGTTATACATACCATTTGGTTCTATTATTTAAACCTCTTTATTCTTGGATTTCATTGAGTAGGTTTGGTAATGGGGAAAAAATCAAGGATAGTGTAACTATATGTTGATGTTATTAGATCACATTTTTGTTAAAATTGTTGTGTGCTTATTCTAATGTATGTGTTGTGAAATTGATTTTGTATGTAAATAGTGTATTTCCTATTAAAATATTCTAGAGTAAAATGAATCCTTGGAGCTTCTTTATAAAACATACTTTTATTTTATACAATATCTTAGAAGTTGTTGATTTCATTATGGATCTGGGAAGAATTTTGGTTTTAAATTTAGTTTAGTGGTTTTAGTGAACATTATTTTTTCTCTATTGGTGTGTTTTTTCAAGATTATTCAGTTATAAAATGAAGTTTATGAAGTGGTTTTAAATTTTTTTAAAGGGATATGTGTTTGAAATATAGGATAACGTTAACAAAATTCAAGTAATTTTTCTATTTTGAAAGAAAACGGTGGTTTTCAAAATCATATTTTGTGTTTTTTAGTTCTTGAAACTTGATGGATGTTTAAATGGTGGAATTTATTAAAATATTGTACATAGAGAAGTGTTTTGAGATAGAAAGTGGATTTTATATGAATTGTTTGAATTAAGAGAATGGGGATTTTATATTTTAACTTCAAATGTAAGAGATTTTTTTACAAAGAAGTTGGGATGTTTAAAAATGAATTAAATATTTTAAAGATGTGATTATTTTGGGTTTTAAAATTATTTTTATTATTTTGGTGACTTTTCTGTTTAGGTTTGTCCCTAGAATTATATTGGGACTATTTTATGTGATTTAAAAGACATGGTTTGGTTGGGTTCATGTTCCATGTTAATTAAATTAATCCTACCATAATAGTATTTTTTAATAGTTGGGTGTTTATCCTTAGGGGTGGTTCTTTTTCTATTCTTGACACTTCCCATACTCTAAATGGATTGTTTGATGTTTTCTTACCCTTTCGGGGGTATAATGGTGACTCTTTGAATTGTTAAAGGTAGTATTTTTCAAGAAACTATGTTTGGGAATCATGTATGTTAATTTGATTATACTAGGCTAGTGACCCTTGATTGGTTAGTTTAATTAGTTATAATTAGTCCTCTTTAAGTTTTAGAGTCCTTTAGGATAATGGTCGTCTCTTGTGTAAGTATTGATTTGGGAGATGGTATGTTTTGGGATTCTAGATCAGTGAATTTAAAGTAGTTGTTGTTTTGAGGTGGTTTTTATATTTTTTACTTGCGTTTCTTTTTGGATGCTCTATCGTGAGAGGTGGTTGTTCTTAAATGTTCACAGGTCAATTTTAGTTTTATTACTTATTTCTTATGAATGGAATGTGACTTGGTATAAGAACTGGTTTGGTGGTTTGGACATGGGGAAGACTAGGGTATGTGCATGGGGAATGGGGGTGTATGGTTTTTGTCTGTTAGATCATGGGAACTACTGGGTTGGAACTCTAAGTTAGGATCACCAAGGGCTGATGTTCCATGAACTTGACCCTTAGTTATCCATTGATTTAGTTTCATAACCTAGGGTTAGAACTATGCTGTTCCATGTTGAGGAGTGTTTTTGGTTGATTTTTTCTTTGTTTTTTTATTAATGTGACATATTTATTGACCTGATCTTATTATCTTCTTACATTTCTTGGATTGTAATTCCTTTGTTAAATTTGAGATAGTTTCTTAGTGGAAGGATGAAATTAGTTGAATTTGGTGTTTTCTTATAATGATTCATGGAATCATGGTTATTATATATATTCTATCCTAATAGAATAGGTTTTTCATTTTTTAAAAAATTTAGATGAATAATAAAGGGTGGGAATATCTATGATAGGTCTCTATATTCATAGAGTTTTGTGTTAAATGGTTGTTAATTGGATATTTATTATGGTTGCCTAATGTTTTTGAGAATTCATCCTATTTTTTGAGGAATCATTTTTGGTTTGGTTGTCTTCCTTTCCTTGAGATTTGTTTTATCTATCTAGACCCACCCACACATTGTAATTAGGTGTTGAGGTCCATGATTTCTTTACCTTAAAAATTGTATTAGTATTTTTTGGGTTTAGAAAGTTGTGTAGGACCTTAGAATAGTCTGAAATGGGAGTAGTGAATCAATGTGCAAAAGTTTTCTCTTAAAGTGAAATATATTGTTCCCACATTGGAAGAAAATTGTTAAAGCTATCTGATGAAATCATGGAGTAATTAAACATTCACATGCAGAGAGACAACACAATAGTTTTACTTGGTTCACCACTAAGGTCTAGTCTAATGGGAACACGCCGATAGTGTGTTAGAAATACCTAAATACATGAATCTTTACTAGTTATTGTGGAAAATATAAGTTCAGAAATAGTCACTCTGTACCAGGCACACTTCCCTTACAAGATTTTAGAGAGAGCACACTGCCTCCTTCAGAACACTATTGAGTCAATATGGTTTTCCTTATGACTTTACCATTCCTCTTGTTTTGAAAATCACAAACACCTTTTATTAAAGAAAATTTCATTTTACCCCTGTTTTACTTCTATAAGGAAAATTTCCTTCCCAATGGAAATTTACCCCAACCTTGTTTTCATTGTTCATATCAAAATTTTTCTTAAGTATAAAAATTGGATTCTTATCTAAAACCTCATAATTGTATAATACTTAGATATGATGTATTCTATTTAAGACTCTGAATTCTGGATATGAACTCTCATGAAGTTCCACTCTGAATTCTAGATACGAACTCTCATGAAGTTCCACTCCGAATTCTTGATACGAACTCTCATGAAGTTCCACTCCAAATTATGGATACGAACTCTCATGAAGTTCCACTCCGAATTATGGATATGAACTCTCATGAAGTTCCACTATGAATTATGGATACGAAATCTCATAAATTTCCACTCCGAATTATGATTACAAACTTCTCTAAGTTCTGACTTCAATTTCTATGAATTCAGACTCTGAAATCTGATGAGGTCTGACTCAGAATTCTCATGAACTTAGATTCCGAACTTTGTAAGTTCTGGATCCAAATTCTAGTGAAATCAAACTTCAAATTTCCTTGAAATTCAGACTCCATATTTCTACCGAATTCAGGTTCTGAATTCCTACAAAACAGAATCCGAATATTCTTAAGTCTAGAATTCAAATTTATTTTTTCTTCCATTCCGAACTTTAAACTTTTCCATTTCAAACTTTCATTTTCAACTCCATTCTGAATATCAGTTTAGTTATGCTTATACTTGTTCTATTACAAAATAATGTCATGATTTTAGTTATTAACTAACTGTTGTTTGAGTGACATGTGTACAGGTCCCTCCGAAATTCAAGGAAGAATTCGATCGTTGGATGAGGGAGCCGACCATTGGAGCTTCACCTATAAATAGGAGCTCATTTTAAAGTCGAAAACAACTTTGACACAACTCTGACATCTGTGCTTACATGCTGTTGAAGTGATTTCTAGAGAGAGAGGCTCTTATAAACTCTCAAGCTTCGTGCAAAACGTTTGAACAGCTTGTTCAAACTTTGCTTCGTGCAAACTTGCTTCGTGTGACTCCGATTGTTTCTGTGTACAATCGAGGGCTTCTGAAGATAGGAAGACAAAGGTGCCGACTACCTGATAGTTGAGGGCTTGCGGGGATAGCAAGACAGACTCCGATCTTCTTATCTAGGGCTTACCCTAGTGTGGGCAAGACATACTTTCTTGAAATTATAAATCAAGGGACCTCTTATCCAGGGTTATTGGATACCCTTCTCTTTGGGCTAAAAGAGTTATTATTTGTTACTTGTAGTGTTACTACTTTGTTTTCTGCTGTGCATTTTTTATTGTTAAGGAAAGTATAACTTTCTTATACTTCCTTACTTGTTCTCTGATTTAGTTAGATTCTATATGCTTTAAGGTATAATCTTAGTAGTTGTAAACTTTTGTTATGTTTCATTTCTGGAATCAATTTTTCGGAATCAATCAAGTCTTTAGAACTTAGAGGTGTTGTGAATTTTGGTTATGCAAAATTTCCTTAGGGAATTTTTTGAAGGTAAAATTCACCCCCCTCTTGTATATGAGAATATCTTACTTATATATTTGATCCTACATTTCATATAATAGAGTATATCATACTCAGACATACCATCCTATGAAACACTTCCACCGACCCCTCTGGCTCACTGGTTTGGGTGAAGTCTTACTCTATTTAATGAATTGAAGTTCACTTTAGTAGATTGGAGTTTCAATATTTCTACCTGACTCTCAAAAGAATCTACTTGCACCATAGTCCTATGTTGATGAAACTCACAACACTGTTCACGTAAACCAAAATGTTAAACACTTTTGTTTGTGAAGCTCTTTCATGAAGTTCACATCCTTCGAGAAGAAAACTCCCTTCACTGAGCACTAAATCAACATAGAATACCCTATCATCACGATAATACATTTTCCAATATACCTAGGCATTAATCAAGACTAGAATAGTCTTTTCATGATGCTCAATATCAGTTTGAATTCTTGATTTTCGAAGCTCTTAGCGATCATGAATTCAAAACGATTTAGACTTTTCTCCAATTCTTTTCATGTCAAATGAAGTGGGGGTAGCCGCCTATTTATAGTGTTATCCTTTAAACAAGATTCCATGATCCTAGAAACCATTTTGTGAACCTATTTTATCATTCTCATGTAGCTAATTTATTCGAGAAGCTCCGTTGATATTTAACCCATTCCCGAACCTTCTCATAGTCATGTAGATTTACTATCATCCCTTCATGCATTCGTGATGCTCTACATCTTAGTGAATCCCAACATTCATGAAATATAGTCATCATACAAATCACGACTTTTCCATATTTATAAAGTTCCAAACCTAGAAAAACACCTTTCATGAAGTTTTCTCCTTTCTCCTAATTGTGCGGCCTAAAATTTTTAAAACACTAGGATATGATGGAACCTTCAATACTGTATCCATATTATACTATAAGATCAATTTTCTTGAAACCTCCATGATCAACCCAATGTGGATTGAAAACAAAAACAAACAAGAATTTGTTTCCAATTGTGAAAGGCCTTGGTTCCAATAATATCCCCCTTTGGGTTAATTGGAAATATGTAGATAAATTAAATAAACCACCAACCTCAATCAAAAATTTTAAAGGAGAGAAACAAAAAATCCCAAACTCAAAGTATATGTGAGAAAATATTGATGTTGAAAATAAGAGGGGAATAATGAATTTGGTTCTCATGTTTTGAAATGCTTAAATATGTCCAAGACAAGCTCTAATAAATATAAATTATTTCCTTATAAAACCTAATTATCATCATGTCATAGAAGAATTGTAAGTTTTTTCAAAATCCTGCAACCAGAAAACCATTATAATGTTGAATTTCTCTATGCTCCTTTGTAAATATACCCAAAGAACTTGTATTTGTACTTGTAGAGCTCAAACAATATTACTCTGGATCATATTTCCCCCATAAACCTTCATAATTTTAAATAATCGATTAAAATAGTTAAAAAATGGGGAGATAGGGTGAACCATAACATCCTCATGCACTAGGAGGTGTAAGAACACTGAGGTACAATGGATGATTATTGAAAATTTGTTCCAGAAAATGATTAGTTAGAATTTCAGATATTTGGTTATTAGTTCCAACATGATCCATTGTAATAATACCTTATTCATCATTTTCTATATTGAAGTGACATATGATCTTAATATGTTTGATATGAGGGTGGTGAACAAGATTCGTCATAAGATCGATCGTGCTCTTGTTATCACAGTGAATCACTATTGGCTATTTCACCTCATCACAAAAATTAGCTATATCTTCTTCAACCACAAAAGATATGTGCAATAATTTATAGAAGATATATACTTTGATTCATCCATACTAAGAGAAGTATTTTCCTATTTCTTTCTCAATAATCCCACACATTTTTTCCTATAAAGAAAGAACCACCACATGTTGAATTTTGATTCACCACATCTCCATACCAATCATCCTCTGAAAATGATGATAATTCATTATCTTTTCCTACTGAAAATTATAATCAATAATTGAGTGTACCTTGAATATATATCATGATTTTTTTAACTACTACCAAATTTTCTTCATTTGTATTACTTAGAAAGTAGGCTGCTAAGAATGTTGAAAAGATAAATTCTAACCATGTTGCAGTCAAGTATAATAATCTTCCAATGATTCTGTTATACAGGGTTGGATCCACAGATGTACCATCCTCATGCTTCCTATATTTTTTCCCAACCATAATCAGAGTCGAAATTAGTTTAGGGTCATGTATGTTGAATTTATTCAGAAGAACTATTGTGTATTTTCCATGATAAATAAAGATGTATTCCTTCTTTTTAATCACCTAAAGACCCATGAAGCATATGAGTTCACCTATCAAGGAAATTTTAAATTTTGATTTCATGTGATTAGAAAATTTTTCCATTGATCCCAACCCAATTTTTCCAAAAATAATGACATCCACTTATAAAAGAACCATAAATTGATCTTTTTGAGAATTATTCACATACATATTGTGGTCAAAACCTCCTATTTTAAAATCAAGATTCTTGTGGTACACATCGAGTCAATAATACCACCATCATGGTGCTTGATTTAGACCGTAAAGTTCCTAATTTAATTTAAAAACCTTAGTCTCATCATTTCCAATCAAAAATACCATTGGTTGTCCAATGTATATTTCTTCTTTAAGAACTCCATTTAAGAATTCCGTTTTGAGATCCATATGATAAAATTTGTACCCTTTTTGAATTTCCATGTAAAGGAAAATTCCAATAGACTCTAGTACAGCTACTGGAGGAGTTATTTCTTCAACAAAAATTCCTTCAATCTGATCATATCCTTTACACACTAAGCATTCATTGTTTCTAATCACATTTCCATGCTCATAAATTTTTTTAAAGATCCACTTCTTTTTAATCACGTTTTGATTTTCATATCTCTTAATAAGATCCCATGCCTATTTTTTATCAATCTGATATAGTTCTTCATTTATGGCCTTAACCCATGATTCATACTTCACATATTCTTTAAATGATATTGGATCCACTATCGATAGGAATGTATAATATATTTTATTTATCATTATCCTTGCCTATGTTGGTGTAGTACAATCCTCAATGAGTTGGATCTATCAATTTATACTCTTTTATTTATCCTTTGAGGTTCTAATGAATTTTCTTAATCAATGTATTCCTATTCTAATTATTCATCTTAATCATCATTATTTTTTGATCGCTATTTTTTTTATAATCCTTCCATTATTTCTGCATTTGAATCTGTCCCTTGTCCTTTTTCTTCCTCATCTTCAACAATATCAACATATGATCTCCTCATGGTATTTATGGTTTATCTTCAATTATATTGAAATCACTACTTTCTAAAAAAATTATAAGATGACTATCATAATATTTTTAGGCTTTACTCTTCATTGAATATCCAAGGAATATTCTCTTAAATGCAGCATCACTATACTTTCCTTGATTTCCTTCTATGTTTCAGATGAAACATAATTCTGAAAACACAAAAATACTTTAGAGAGGGATTATTTATATACCATATCTCATATGGTTTCTTGGTTTCTCCCATAAAATTCCAATATGATATTTTGTGTATACTGCTACTTGAACAACCTCTTTCCTATAATGAAGAGAAACATAATTCTCAATCAGTATAGTTCTATCCATATTGTTCACCTTTTGTTTTCTACATTCAACAAAACCATTTTTTTGAGGGGTTATCACTGAAAATAAATCATGATTTATCCCATTTTCTTCAAGGTAAATTTGAATTTCAATGGATGTGTATTCTCCTCCATCATCATATCGTATAATATTTATTTCGCGACTGGTTTCATTCTCTGCTATTCATTGGTAACTCTTCATCCAATCAAGAACTTCCAGTTTCCTCTAAAAAATCATTACACAATCCATTATACTATAATCATTAATAAAAAGAATGAATTAACTCTCTCCATATTTACTAGCCACATTTATTAGACCATATTCTTCTATGTGGATGAGATTATGTAGATTTGATTCCCTTTTGTTATTCGATCGATATAAACTCTCAAAAATATTTCCTCACATGAAATAATCACATATATCTTATTATTCATGATTTATATTAGGAATTTTGACGATTAATTTTATCTTAGATATATGTTCCATGCTCTGTTGATTAATATGACCCAACCTTCTATGCCATATGTTGTTTTCTTATTCAACTACTAATAAATAAGTGTTCTATTTACTGTTAACGTAGTATAAATTTACAACCATTCTATATCTAATAATGTGATAATTACCTATATTTACATTGATAGTTCACAACTTATGATTAAATTTTACTATCAATCCTGAGTCACAGATTTGACTCAAAGTCAGGATATTATGGCACAAACTATCTATATAGAGAACTTCTGTTTTCCTCACCTATTTTCCAATCCTGTATTTCCACTAATTTGGATCTTTAAAGAAAATTAATTGTTTAATAT
Organism: Viscum album; assembly: GCA_963277665.1. Classification (NCBI taxonomy): domain Eukaryota; kingdom Viridiplantae; phylum Streptophyta; class Magnoliopsida; order Santalales; family Viscaceae; genus Viscum; species Viscum album. The sequence continues at coordinate 1,932,129,979 of OY728155.1, forward strand.
CACTATTATATCAAACCTTTTCATAAAATTCTTCAAAAAAATTTCATTTCCAATCATGTGGGATGAGAATCCGTTGTCAAGAATCTTGGTTCTATTGTTCATTGTAGCTTTGAGATCTATTTCTATAAGGTTGGATTTCTTGATTATCTTATTTTCCTTCCATGTGATACAAGATTTAGGGAAGTCTAAAGATGTATTTTACAATATCTTTTCAATATTCATGGGTTCATTAAACTCATATCCTTCTTCCATAACAGAATAACAATTTTCAAGGGTAATTATTTTTTATTGATGAGTATTGACTTGTATCTGAGTTCTATAGGTATTTTTACCTCCTTTCCTCTTCCTGCAATGAATAAATTTATGGAAATAGTTAGAACAATGAAAAAAATATCCATATAAACTATATATTATATATGATTAAGGATATAATATAATTATCCTTTGTTACTTCTAGGTGCTTTCACATTTAGATAAATTATTTTATATTCGCTGTAAGATCTGGTATGTCTTAAAAATCGACTGAATTGACATTTCATAAAAGGAAATTCCTTATTATTTCCATTCCTCCTCATGCACCCTTATTTTGTAAAGGTATTTGACTATAGGTCCTCTATGGATACTTAAAGATAATTTTTAGCTATATTTTCTATTTTATTTATATGATTCTTTATTAGGAGATCAGGTGCCTTTGTGACATGTCCAACTTTCTACTTCCCATTATTTTGGCTCATCCTATTTCCAGCATTTAATGTTTCTACATCATAGTCAATTCAAATTTTTACCATTTATGTGGATCTTTGCTATTTTAAGGCCTTTTATACTCTTTCAGAACCTCATTTATCCCTTTTTAATAGCTCATCATCTGATAATATTCCAAAATATAATTTATTTTTATTTTCTTTGAGTTTGATTTAGTTTCCAGTTCACTCCTAAATATAGAAACTTATTCTTCAATTCCCTCAATTATCTTACCCTTTTCGCCTAGTCTTGAATTAAGGTCATTGATGAATTTTTATTTTTATTAAATAAGTATTTTAAATTAAACAACCTATTATTAGATTTCATGAGTTGTTAAATGTTCTTATTCCTATTCTTCTAATCAATCAATTTCTACTTCAATCCGATCAACATACTCTAATGGTCGTTCAACATAACTCTCATATTTCTATTTCTATTTCTTGGATTTCTAAGTTTATTAGGAGAACCGTAAAGTTCCAACTTGAGATCAAATACACTAAGAAACTAATTATATTTATCTTTTATAGGTTATACCTTTCAACTATAGCCATCATGGATGATTGTGGTTTAGATTTAAACTCCGGTTCAACATCCTCTAAAAATTCAATATCATATTGATCTTATTTACAGAAGATCTTTTTCTGAAATTTATTTATTTATTTTAAGAATCCTTTGTTGGAGAACCACATATAAGGATTATTCATGATTTATGATTCACTTTCTACATCATTAAATTTTATTATGCATCGAGAGGCAAGTTCCCTACTTTACCACATCGAAAACAATCTAACAAAAGATTTCCTTTAAATATCACTTTTCCTATCATGATTTTTTTAAATAGAGAATGAATTTATTATTATTGATCACTAATAACTCTAGGAATATCACGATTTTACATGTATTTTAATTCCATATCTTTGTTTGCATGATTTGTTTCATCTTTTGGTTTATCTCTCATTTCATAAGCCACTAGACTGATTAGTATATCATCAAGAGAAAGATTAAAAATATATCTTTCCTCAAGGACTAACACTTTTGAATTATAAAGTGGAGATATCCTTCTCAATATTTTATTCAAAATATCAATATCCTTAATTTACTCCCCAATTATTTGAATAAATCAAAAAAAAATTAGTTATGTGATTAAAAAATTATTTACATTTTCATTTGAATACATTTTCAGATCATCAAAATTATTGTTCAAAACATGGAGTTTGGCCTCATTAAAATTTTTATCACCTTTATATATATTTTCTAGTTTCTCTAACATAGACTTGGATAAGGTGAAACTCATATCATTAAAATATTTTTGATAATATTGAGCTGTAGTAAAGGAATTTTATATTTTGACATCAGCATCAAGAATTTTCCTATCCATTTTAGTCATAGAAATAACTATTGCATCAGTGACCCAATTCAATTATGATGTGGAAAAAAGGACTTCCATCCCAAGGAATATCAGATGATATCTCATCATGTTCTTACAAATCTATATGTTGATTCCATCAAAGAAGGAGACTCCTCTAACATTCATTAAATTCTCCATGAAGATAGAAGATTATAGATTTAACTCCAATAACCTATATGCTCTGATACCACTTGTAGGACCCCAGAACACCATAAGATGGGAGGGGTGATTCAGGGTATCGATTTTTTCTCTTAAAGTGATATACCATGTTCCCAAATTATAAGGAAGTTATTAAACATGTCATATAGAATCATTTATTAATTAAACATTCAAATTTAGAGAGACAACACAATAGTTTTACATGGTTCACCACTAAGTGCTAGTTTATAGAGCACACACCGATAGTTTTTTGGTCATACCTAAATCCAATAAGCTTAAATAGTTTATGTGGAAAGTAAAATTTAAGAAAAAATCACTCTAGGATAGACACACTTCCAAGATTTTAGTGATAATACACTTCCTCCCTTAGAACACTTCTATCGACCCCCCTAGCTCACTACTTTGGGTGAAGTATTACTCACTTTAATTACTTGAAGATAAATTCTATAAATTGACATTTAAATGTTTTTCCTTGACTTTCATGAGACTATTGTTTCACTATAGTCCATAGTTTATTCCCTTGAAATCACTATTCACTTAAACCAGATGTTCAACACTGATGTTGGTGAAGCTCCTTCACAAATTTCACAACCTTTGAGAAGAAAACTGCTTTCGTAGAGAAGTAAATCAATGCAGAATACACTATAATCTTGAAAATCCTTTTTAAAAGATACCTAAGAATCATTCAAGGCTATAATAGTATTTTTTCAATGCTCAATACCACTTTGAATTACTAATTCACAATCTCTTATCGTTCATGAATTCAGAATGATTCATTCTTTTCTATAAATATTTTCATGTCAAATGAGGTGGGGGAAACCTTGTATTTATAGTATTAGCCTTTTTAAAAAAAATTTATGCTCACAAAAACTATTTTTTGAACCTATTCAATCATGCTTTCAATGATCCTTTATTTGCAAAGCTCCATTGACATTTAACCCATTCTCTAACCTTCTTGTAGTTTCACAGAGTTACCATCATCCCATTTTGTGTTCATGATGCTCATTCTCAATGATCCACATATTTTTGAATATCAAACTTCATAAAACCTAGTATTCATGAATCTTATGAATTTTCCATATTTATGAAGATCCAAAATTAGAAAAAAAAACCATTCACAAATTTTGTTCCTTCCTCCTAATTTTGAGCCCAAAAATTTGGAAGACAGTGGGAAATGACGCCACCTTAAATAATGTAGCCATCTTGTATTGTAAAATCACTTGTATTGAAACCTACCTTATCAAACCAATATAGATTGACAATAAACACAAACTAGAATTCATTTTAAACTATTAAAGGGCATGGTTCCAAAAAGTTTTATGGTGGGGATAATTTTAACACCTGCATTCCACTATGGTTTATTATTTTATGTTATTTTAGAGTATTTAATATTTTTTTGAGTTTTGGGTTCGAAATTTAGAATTTTGAGGTTTTAATTTTATTTCACACTTACATTAGAGTTAGGAGAATCTATTTGAGTAAACCTTGTGGGGTCCTATATTTTTTTGCAATGGTTTTTATATAGTTGGTGCATAGTTCATAAAACTATATAGGGTATCTAATAAATCATGTGACATAGTTTTGTGTGGGGGTTACCTATATGGTTAAAATAAAGTTATAGAAAACTATGCATCCAAACCATGAGAGGTGTATGGGGTTCCATCTAGGGGCTCCCACATGGTTAGTGTAAAATTGTCCAAAATGTGTGGCCTAAGCATGTGACATGAACTTATTTTTAAAAAATTGAAATTCTATCATTTACCTTCCTTAAATTTAATACATTAGTCCACATTTTTCTTCCCCTCTCATTATGATAGAATTTTACACACATGGGGAGATCCTTACCTCCCCCATTTGATTTAAAGCCTCCCTCCTTTGATTTCAATCATATTTATAATGAATTATTTTAATTTACTCATATTTTCTTTTCCACTCCTCTACAATCATTATTTACCTATATTTTCTTCCCCTAAAATAATAACCACTATGTGGGTTGTGTTTATGGGATGGAATGAATTTAATAATACGGATTTGGGTGTTTAGTGTTTGGATAATCAATTTCCTTACTTGGTTTAGCATTCTCCATTGAAGGTGACATGTTACGACCTTTCTCCACTTTAAAGAGGTAAGAGTTTCTATACCATTCCTTTATATTATTTTCCACAAGACTCTTAAATTACTTAAAATTATTTTCTTTGAAAGTATACATATATGTGTTACACAATATGGGTTAAAAAATTGTTTTTGAATGGTTTCCATACTTAAAATAAATGATTTTTTGGGTTTTCTTATTAAATTTAAGTCTATGTATGCCAAGTATTTGATGAAAATACTATATATTTTTTAAAAGAAAAAATTGTTATTTTAAATATAATTTTGATAAAAATTATATTTTTAAATAGGTATTGACTTTTTTAAAGGGAATGTTTCTAAAAGAGGACTTGCATTGGTTGTGTGAATTTTATTTAAGACATGATTGTCTTGTGGTGGTTTTAACGCGATTTCTAAAAAATAGGTTTATTCCCAAATGGATTTAAAATTATGATTTCATGATTCCATTATAAAGGCTATTTGAAAGAGAGATTTCAAATGGTGTAAAATTTATTGAAATACCATGATTTTTTGAAGGTCCATGTGTCACTTTATAAATTTGTTTTGCAAAAATAATGTGAGACCCTTAATTGATATGTTTTTATTTATTGTACATGATGTGAATTGTGACCCCATGTGGGATAAATTATATTTTTTACAAGTTTGTGATATAAAAAATGATTGTTTCTTGGGAAGTAATTATAGGTGAGATGATGTTTATTGAAAATGATTTATTTTTAATTAATGTGATGATCACATGCTTAGTTGTTTTCCCACCTCTTTTGACTAATGTCATAAATAAATAGGCAGCTAAGTAGAGGTCCTTGATGGTTTTATCCCTAGTTTAGATTGTGTATTGTATAGGGAATGATTCCCAATTAGATTAACTGACATATCAGTATTTATTAATACCCTTGTGAGACCTTTAGAGATTCTGGAATTGTTCGGTTCAAGTTTGCTAACTAGTGTTCTATAAGCTAGGTCCAAAATCATTCATGATAGATGTTGGGTTCTGAAGTCTATTTAAGTTCACTTTATTCCATTGAAAATATTCAGATCACTATATTTTCATTCACCAATGGTTGAGTTGGATCAGTGTGTAAACATTAATAATAGAACCTATCTAGTAGATAGTGGGATATTTTGAGTTTCGTATCATTTGATGGGATCATGGAGGTGATGAATGTTTTATAAGCATAAGTCTTTAGAACAAAATTTTTGGAAGAGTTCACATGAGTAAGTGATTGAAGTCAAATGAGTTATTATTGGGACCAAGTTGGCAGGAAGTTGTTTTTGGAAGCTAAAAGAGGGGTGTTTTGTAAGTGGTGTCTTTTGTTATCAAAGAGAAATAAATCAAATCACTTTGTAAAAGTTGGTGATTAGACTAACCATCATAATTGAAATATCAAATACAAAATTATTAATAAATTCCATCAGTATGTGTAGATGTTTTCTATGAGAAAAGGTTCATCAAACTCAACTTGGGTCTGCAATGGATTTTCGATCACAATGAGGAAGTCTATCGTAGTCTAAATGAATTCGATGAAAATTTTATGATGCTCTAATGATCTTGGAGTTAACATAAATCATACGTTTTTTTGGGAAACTTGTGATTCAAGGCTTATGAAGGAAAGGGGAAGAAAAAGTGCTACCGATCATATTGAGGTTTGGATGGAAATAAAGAAGTGATGGAAGGATGGTAAGTTACAATACTTTCCCAAAAAATTTAGATGAATCTATGTCAATCTTAAACATTTTCAAAGTCATGAGGATTTCATGATACAAGTACGAGTTATTGAAGAAGGAATGTGATGTTTTCAAATATTTTTTATCTTAGTTTTTTCGTTTGAGATAATCAGATGCATAATTTTTTGAAGGCTGATTATTTTGTTTGATGGATAGATGTTTGTTTTGAAAGATGAGAAGAAGAAGGTGTTGGTTTTTAGTTAGACTAATAATATACAAGATACAAATATTTGGAGAAAGAATATTGCATGTATCATAATCCGAAAAGCTGAGAAGCTATTGAATTCAAAGCTACTAGAACTAGTCAACTAGATGTGGCGTTCCACTGATCATCAGAGTAATCCTAACACAGATCATCAGACACAATGATAGTTGTAAAAGAGAATTAGAGGAAGAAGTGTTTTTATTGGGAGTTGTTGGGACCAATGAAAAAGGAAATAAGTGATGTTTTTGGGAATGATGCAAAATGATATCATAAATCAATCAATAATGCAGTCAATCAAGTTTATAAGGATGAATGGTCATCATTTGGGTCAATAAATAAAGAAAAACTATCTCATGTTATTATCAATTATGCCAATATTCATCAGAATGGCACTGACACTGATTATTAGTGTGAAGAAGATATTGATCCATCAAATGCAGACTGACACCAATAACTTCATTGAACACAGGATCATTGGTCTATGGAAAATAAGAAAAGGAAAAATGTTTTAAAGATGTTGCAAAATTGTTGGCAACATATTATTAATGGAGTTTGAAGATGATTCTTATGTTTTGCTGAGTAAGTGAAAGAATGTTTATAATTTGCGAATGTGTTTGTGGAAAAATAAAGGTGAATAAAGTCTAATTAAGTAGAAAAAATGTTTACAGAATAATAGTTTCAATGTGATATATATAACGGCTGATAAAAAGTATCAGAATTACTAGTTTTGTTTAGTTGGTTTTGAGAATATTAATGAGAATACATTTACTTTTCATATCATTCAATTGGTGCAAAGAAATATAATGAATAATCTTCTCCTATATATATGTCTTCATCATAATAATGAAATTAGAGTGACAATCATAACCAGATTAAAGAATGATTAGAAATTCTAAAGAGAGATGAAGTAATGAGAAGGTTTGAGAAGAATCAAGAAGAATTGATAAGTGCTAAAGAAGTAAAATATGTATCAAAAATTTGAGTAGAATTTATGTTTCAATAAATTTGGTTAAGCAGGAAAACTTTTTGGATTCCCACCTATTTTTTTTGGTTCAACTAAAATATGAGGAGAGAACTTTGTAATTTCTAACACTTATATTGTTCATAGGTTAATAGAGATGGTGGAGAACTGAATGTTTTTTGAGAGAGGAAGTTTCCAGACAATGAACTGCTAAAGAAGTTTTATGGATAGATTAAGATAAATAATAAAGATTATATTATGATTTCCTCAGATCAAACTAGGCCATCAGATAAGGAAATCAGATTGAGGTTTCTAGACTAAGACAAAAGTAGATTAGAATTATCTCAGTGGTATTTTGGAGGAACACATATTTCATAACTGAGCAATCATACTGAGGAATTGGAGTGAGGAATCAGATTGGGAATGAAAATGAGTTTCATTACAAAGTCCAGATAATTTCTTACCTACTTCTGGGTAGGAAAGTGAATAATTGTTTTGAATTTTATATTTTTTTTATTTTTACAAGCACAAAAAATACGTTTTGAAGAATCTAGTGAAAGTTTCTTAACTTATTAAAAAAATTATATTATATCATTGTGTGTTACTTGAAGTACATGCATTGTGGTATTTATCATAGTGCTACACAAGTGTAATGGTTTATCATAATTTTGTATCCAAATAGGAATATTGTTTTATAGTGAATTATGTGGTATTGGAATGATTTTAAACCATACCGCGGATGTAGTTACTCTTGTTGAGTAGTGGAACCTATAAATTCTTATGTTCTTATGTATTTATTATAGTTTTTTAGAAAAGTGATAACTCTTTAACATGAGGTGAGATTTGTTTTAAAATAAATTACGCTTAAAAGAAAAATATATCACTGATTCAACCCTCCCCCTCTCAATGATACTTTGATCCTGGCTGGGAAATCTCATTTGGTATATGAGTGAAGGTTCCCTTCAATTACTCTTTTCTGATGTTTTTGAAGTTAATTTTAGATGTAAAATATGAATTGTGTGAATTGTAATGGGATTCTATCCTTCGATGGTAAGAACCACCATATCTAGAAAGTTAGAATGTTGTCTTATCTTATGTCTCTTGGGTATGATGTTCTTGAAGCTACAACAGATGGATTTCCTTTTATTGTTGAAGAAGTTACTCTCACATCCATTTACAAGAAGAATATTGAGAATTATGGAGGTTTTAAGAATGCTTTACTCTCATCACTTTCTAAAAGTGAGTTTTTACGAGTGAAGGTTTTTTCTACTGCTAAAGGTTTATGGGATAATATAAAGAAAATTTATGGAGGAAATAAAAAGGTGAAGGAGGCCAAGTTATAAATTTGGAGGCTAAAGTATGAAGATCTCAAGATGGGTGAGTATGAATATGTTAGTGACTTCTTTACTAGGGTGATTTAAATTGATAATACTAGCATATGTCTTGGTGAAATTTTGGAAGATTATTATATTTTTGAAAATATCTTGATAATTATTCTTGAAAAGTTTGATATTAAAGTTTCCACATTGGAAGACATATAGTTATAAACAATATCTCTAGATTATTTTCATAGTACTCTCACCACTCATGAAATGAAAAGGGAGAAAGCTGTTAAAGATAAAAAAAAGTTTATAGAATAATTTCCTTAATGTTTTCCAAGAAATGAAAGCGTAAGAAATTTGTTTAAGTATAATAAGTTGCTGACACTAATTATGAAAATGAGGTATGAAAAATCTTGATAAATATTTATCCTTATTTTCTAAAAATTTGAAAATAGGTACAAGTAAATATGAGGGAAAACTTTCCTTGAAAAGTTTTGAATGTGGAGCCCATGGGAACTTATCAGCTAATTGTCCCTAAAGAAACAAATATGTGGATAATGATGAATATGAAATAATGTAAAGAAGATCGCGAAAGAAGTAGGGTGATAAGTCTAAATTTGATTCCAAATGGACATATAAAAAGTTCACAAAATACAAAAGGATAAGTTTATTATCAAAAGGTAATTTAGTGGAAGACAATAAATATGAATCCAAAAATTCTATAGAGAAGGGTGGAGGAAACAATTTTATTACAACAATTAACAATAAAGAGTTTAGAAGTAGTAGTTCTGAAGAATAAGAAGATACTTAATAAGAATTTCATCTGAAATATGAATTAAAATAATTTATAAGAAATATTGGTAGGCTTGAAAAATTAATAAGGAAGCTGAAAAATGAAAATTATTCAAAACAAATCAAGAATATATTCCTGATGAGACAGTTAAGATATTGTAATAGATTGCTGATTTGAAAAAATAACTTGAGAAATGAAAGAATCGTAATGAACATCCATAAGTTAAGTTGAAAGAAAAATAGGAAGAGTTGAAACTTTTCTAATTTTTTTTTAAATCCAAAAAAAGTGTTAAAAGTTTAAATAAATTTATTTTTGAAGTTGGTGAAATCTCTAGAAAGGGAAAAACTAGGAAGGATCAAAATTTTACTTCAATGTTAAAGAATAAATATGAAATTGTTTCTGAGAAAAATAATGCTTGGAAAGTTATGTATGTGTCCAAAATCAACAATGTGGAGAAGTCAAGAGTTTATAAAGATTATGAGTCCAAAAAAATTTCTATTAAATTTAGATTCGATAAGTCTGAAAAAAACCAAAATAAAAGTGAAAATTCCAGTTGATAACAGAAAGGTTAGTGTTCAAAAAATTTCTGATAAGAAAGATGGAAGGTTGTTGAGAAACATGCTCACAACTCTAGATAGTATGGAAGTTTTAGAGGAAAATATTCTTTCAATGGATAAAACTAGTATTGTGGTGGATTCATTCCCATGAAAAATATGTGTTGGTTTAATCAACAATATTACAATAATTCCAAAAATATTAGAAGGAAAATTTTGATGGGGGGGTCAATCCTCACAGATGATGTATCCAAATAAGGGTGGTGTAAAAGTTGAAAATAGGTTCAAGCCTTTGGAAATTTTTTTAAAGATTTGAAAAACCTATACATATTTCAAAAGGACATACTATTTTTTTTATCGGTACAAATTTTTTACAACTCTCATAAGCTAGACATTAATAAAGATAAAGGGATAGAAAAATATATTATTATATAAACCACTATCAATGATAGAGAAGGATAACAACATTGGATATTAGATAGTGGGTGGTCTTATAATATTATAGGATACATATTATTTTAGAATAATTTGAAATACTTAAAGAAATATTAGTGACATTTAGAAATGATGAATCCATTAGAATCAAAGGTGTTGGTTCTGATATTATTGGGGAATAAAATTTGAAGTCTAAGAAATCATTTTCAATTGATTGGATGAAACAAAAACTTCTAATTGTTTTACAAATTTTTTATGATGGAAATAAAGTTATTTTTAGAAAAGATGGGTTTGTTATGAAAAGGGAGGAAGATAGAAAGATATTTACAAGAGGCCAATATACAAAATAGAACATTTTCCAAGTTGGTGAGGATTAAAACACTTGTTACTTATTTATGATGGAAAAGAATCATCTATGGAATAAAAGGCTAGGAAACATGTGTCAGAGAAACATGAGTATGTTATCAAAGAGAGATAGTGTACATGGGATTCCTTATATGTAAAGAAGAAGAGATTGATGTTTCATAATTTTTCAGAAGTTAAAGATTATAAACTTTATGCATACGAAAGTTAGTATTTGTTCAAAATGACCCATAGAACTTATTTGATCAAATATATATGGGCCAATGAGAAAAAAATAAACTAATGGAGATAATTACTTCATTACATTCATTGATGAATTTACTCACATTACTTGTGTCATGTGTATGAAACATAATCCAGATGCTCTAAAAATGTTTGTAATCTTCCAGAGGAAATATGGTAAGGAATGCGAGTATTTAGTGAAGAAGTTAGCAGAAGAAAATGGTGGCGAATACAAGTATGAATAATTTGAAAGATATCTTGAGAAGCATGAAATTTTCATGAGTTTAGTATATCATACACTCTTTAACAAAACTGTGCTTCTAAAATAAAAAATAGAAGTATGGTTGAAATGGAGAAGACTATATTACTTAAACATGGTATCTTTAACTACTTTTGGAGGAAAGCCATGATCAATTCTACATATATTTAAAACTGATTTTTCCATAGGAAATTTTTATAAATGACTCTATAAGAATTTTTTTTATGACAAAACTCCATTACTGAAAGACATAAGAGTTTTTGGAAGTCCATGAATCATAAATATGAAAGGTGGAAACCTTGGAAAGTTTGAGCAGAGAGGTGAAGATAGAATTTTTCTTAGCTATGATTTGGAAGGAAGATGATATAGATGTTTGAACAATTATTTAGGAAGATTATCAGACTAGATTGATTTGAAATTTATAGAAAAATATAAGGAAGATACTAAATAGACTCATACTAATAAGGTAGATGAACATGATGAAATAATTTTTGTTAAAAATTATGATTAGGATGAAAACAATTATAATCCTACTCAATAATAAGAAGTAGACTCACTTATTTCCAATGATGAAGGAGAATCTAAAAAATCGCATCCCAATATAAGGAAGCAAGTAGAAGTTTAAAAAATTATTGATGATCAACATCAAATGGTTCAAAAAATAAGAACATAAAAAGTTATTATAAATACTATTTTGTATTCAAAAGTATAGCCGATTGATGTGAATAAAGATTTGGAGCATTGAGAATGGGTTCAGGATATGAATAAAGAGTTGGATCAAATAAGAAATAATTATACTTTGGAACCTGTACCTAAAAAAATGAAAAAATGTTATCATTATAAAGTGGGTTTTCCAGAATAAATATAATAAAGAAAGTGAAGTGATAATAAATAAATCAATATTATTGTGCAAAGGTTACTCAAAAATAAAATTTATTGATATTGATTCAAATTTTTAACCAGTGGAAATATTAGAGACAATCTGAATCTTTCTTGCTATTTCTGTATAATAAAGTTAAAAACTAATTCAGATAGATGAGAATTCCACATTTTGGAATGGGGATCTTGATGAATTATCGTATATTGAAAAACCATGTGAGTTTTTTGTCAGGAAGGATGTAATTTATGTGTGTAAGATGAAGAAATCCCTTTTTGGGATAAAGAAATATCTAAGGTCATGGTATTCCAAATTGGATACCTTCTTAAGGAATATGATCTTTCAGAAAGGAAGGGTTGATATTAATCTATACATCAAAGAAATTCAAGAGTTTTCCCTCATTATAATTATTTATTTTGATGAAATTATCTTTGTTGGGAATGATAGAAGAACCAATGAAAGATTTTATAAAGAGATAAAAAAGTTGTTTGATATGTATGTGTTGGGTGGATTGAAATACTTTCTTGGGTTACAAATCTCACAAAATAGGAAACACATCTTTTTTCTCAAGAAAAGTATGCCAAGTAACTTTTTATGAATTTCAACATAGAAAGTTGAAGACCTGTTACCACAACAATTTTAGTGGGAACCAAGTTGAATAAAGATAGAGAAGGTATGAAAGTTGACTTTAATGAGTTTTAGAAGTTGATTGGTTGTTTTTTTATTTTAATACCTCTAGACCAGACATTTTTTTTGCTATTACTTTATGTGAATGATTTGAGAGTTCTCCAAAAGGGTCACATATATTGTCTGAAAAAATAATTCTCAGATATATAAAATGAATAAAGAATTCTTGAATCAGGTATTACAGCTCAGAAATTATTGTCTTGTTTGGGTATTCGAATGCTGATTGGGAAGGAAATGATGATGATAGAAGATCCACATATGGTGGTGTTTTCTTTCATAGAGAAAGTTCTGTTAGTTGGTATACAAATAAAAAAATTCATCCACTCTTTGCATGACTGAATCTGAGTACGTTACTTCCACTCAAGGCACTACTAAACTTATGTGGATGAAAACTCCATTAGAATACTTACTTTTTGATGTAAAGTTACCCTTTCTCATGTTTTGTGATAATCAATGTGAAATAACCCATACAAGAAACCCAACACAATATTTTAGTTCAAAACATATTGACATCACATACCACTTCATCAAAGAACATGTTGAGAAGAATGAATTAATGATGGAGTATGTTCCTACATCAAAATAAGTTGTTGACATTTTCACAAAACCTTTACCAAAAGAGTCATTTTTTAAACTGAGTTTGAACATTGGTGTCTATCCTCTTTCTCGTCAATGTTGAGGTATGTGTCTCTGTCCCCACTCTCATCTTATCTTTGGATAGTGTTGTCAAGTGGGATAATTGTTTCATAAATCTATCCATTGATATGTGATAAAACTTATAAGAAATCCTGTATGTAGGGAGAGTTGTGTATATGTTTTGAATTATTTATATATGTTTGTGAACTATTCAAATAGTTAGTTGGAGTGGTTGTAGAAAAAAGTGTATTATAGGAAAGTGGAATAAGTGAATAAATATGACAATGTTTCATGAGTCACTACTTTTGGAACGAATGGTATTGCTGTCAATAATTCTTGTTTCCTATAATGTGTTATCTCATGTAGTATTAGAATTGTTGATAAGTAATCTATTTTTTGGGGTTAAAATATTAAGTTATTTATTATCCTTGGTTGAAAAAAAAATCCAATGGGGGACATTTTTGGGGCCAAGTTGGCAAGAAGTTGTTTACAGAAGATGAAATAAGGTTTTTATGTAAGTGCTATATTTTTTTTATCAAAGAAAAAAGAAATCCCCTGAAGTTTTAGAATTTGGTGATTGGATGTGAAATTATAATCAAAATATCAAACAAAGAATTCATAAAAAATTCCATTGGTTTGTGAAGAATTTCTTTCGAAGCAAAGGTTCATCATACTCATATTGGTACTGGAATGGAGTTTCAATCATAATGAGGAAGTGTATCAGGTCCTGAATGAGTCCTATGAAAATATGAATATGATTTTATAATAATGGAGTTAAATTAAATTAAAATTTGTTTGGGAAATTTTTTATTCAATCCTCCTGAAGGAAAAGGGGAAAACAAGTGATTCAAATCAGATTGAGGTTTGGTTAAAAAAAACCAAGTGATGGAAGGATGTGAAGTTAGAATAACTTTCAATAAAATCTAGACGAAGCTATAATGATATTAAAAAATTACAAAGTCATGAAGAAGTAATGATATAAGTAAGATCTTGTTAAATAATGAAGTTTCTGTTGTCAAATAATTATGGTATCAGTTTATTGGTGTGAGATCTTTAAACACAAAATTGTTTGAAGGTTGAATATTTTATTTGAAGGCTGGATGTTAATTTTGAAATGTGAGAAGATGAATATGATAGTTTTCAACCAGATCAATAAGCCACAAGATATAAATCTTCTTAGAAAGAAGTTGGTGTGTACCATAATCAGAAAAGGAATAAACTTATTGAATTCAAAGATGCTGACACCGGTCCATTGGATATAATCTTACATAGATAAATTCATTATACGTAGGATCATCAATATGAGGAAAATATTAAAAGGAGAAATGTTGTGAAGAAGTTGAAAAAATGTTGACAACATATTGTCAAGGGTGTTTGAAGCTGATGATAAAATGTTTCTTAGAATGTTCAGGAATATTTAGAAGTTGTGACTATGTTTATGGAAAAAGAAAGGTGAATGAAGTCTAAATAGGTGGAAACCATGTTTATGGCATAATGGTTTTAATGTGTTATATCTAACAGTTGGTATGAAGTATTAGAATGAGATTTTTTTTCATTTGTTTCCAAGAATCATAATGAGAATAAATTTAATTTTAATATCTTTCAATTGGTGTAAAATTATGTAATGTAGAATTCACTATTGTACATATTTATTCATCGTAATAAAGAAATCAGAGTGAAAATTGGAATCTTACTGAAGAATGGTTAGAAATTATAAAGTGAGCTGAATTTGTGTGAATATTTAATAAGGTTTGAGAATAATCTAGAAGAATTGAGAAGCACTAAAGAATTCAAATATGTATAAAAAATATAGGGGCATTGATGTTTCAGGAAATTTGGTTAATTGATGAAACATGCTAGATTCCTACCTAAACCATATTTGGTGCACCTATAAAATGAGGAGAGTACTTTGTAGTTTTAAAAAAATTTAATTTTCATGGGTGAAGAGAGAAGGTGGAGCATATGAAGTTTTTAGGGAGATCAAGATTCTTGACAAAGCATTCCTGTGGAATTTTTCCGAATAGAAGAAGAAGAAGAATAATAAAGATCATAATCTGAGTTTATCAGATCATATTGGGCCATCGAACAAGGAAATCGGGTTGAGTTTTCTAGACTGATATAGAAGAAATTTAGAATTCTTTTTGTGGTATTCTAGTAGAACATATATTTCTAAGCTAAGAAATTAAACAGAGGAATCAGAATAAGAATCATAATGAGTATCATTAGGAAGTATAGAGAATTTCTTACGTATTGATGGGTAGGAAATTGAATAAATTTTTTGAAGTTTATATTTTTGAAATTTTACAGGGTAGCAGAGTAACATTTTTTGAATCAACTAGTAAAATTTTCTTAACTTATTAATTTTTTTTTCATTACATCATTTCATGCCACTTGAAGCACATGCACCATCGTATTGATCATAGTACTACATAAGTGTAAGAGAATATCCTACTTATTATATCCATGCAACATGATATTTTTCTAGTGGATTGTGTGGTATTGGATTATTTTCCAACTATATCAAGTATGTAGCTACTCTTGTTGAGTAATAAACCTTGTCAATTATTATATTTTTATGGATGTGTGATTATTTTGTTTTTATAAAAGTGAAAACTTTTTAATAGGAGGCAATGTTTGTTTCAAAATAAAGGAAAATTAAAATAAAAAGATATCACTGATTCAAACTTTTCCCCTCTTAGTGATACATAGATCCTGGATGGGAAATATCAGTTACTGGAGATCACCAGTCACCAACCAAATGGAAGAATCTCTTTGAAAATTTTAAGGTGGTGTAACTAGGATGGTCGACTGAGAATTCCTATGAAAGGGATTGGGGGATTCCTTGATTGATATACTAGATAATGCATAGGGTATCGTGATTGAGAATAGTTTAACCTGAAGGTAAAAAATGGATCAGAATTTTTATAGTGATTATAATATAAACATTGAATTACAAAGTGTAATTATCATGTAATAAATTAATATTCATTGATTTTTTATTGTAATTCTTGTACTAATTAATGAGTCAGTATTTCTACCATGCATATAGGAAAAATTATCTGAATCATTTTAATACCCTTTTGTTCTTTCCTAGATTTATGTTCTTCTATTTTTTATATTTAAGTTGGTTTTAATTTACTATTTAATGATTGAGATTTTGTGAGTTTTCTTGAGTTGTGTGCGAGGTCAACTTTTTTTGGTGAGTAGGGTGTAAAGACTTCCTATCTTCCAGCACACTTAGTTATGGGATTGAAATTTTGAAATTCTGAATTATATTACCTTG
The DNA here is from genome assembly GCA_963277665.1 of Viscum album. NCBI lineage: Eukaryota > Viridiplantae > Streptophyta > Magnoliopsida > Santalales > Viscaceae > Viscum > Viscum album. Next base: position 1,932,146,721 of record OY728155.1, read on the forward strand.
ATTCTCTAGCATAAAAATGTTTGGTGGATTGAAGGTTATAGATATGATGATCACATGAAACGCCCTTCCCAAAAAGTGGTATCAATGCATAAATTACTATTGTGAAGATATGAAAAACTTGTGGTGTAGTTATCACTCAAAAAACTAAAAGGAGGATGATTATGTTTCTATTACGCTTTCTTTGATGATATTTCATTTTTATGGGGAGTTCACTATCAATAGAAGGAATGAAAAAAAATGAAGGTAAGGTCTAGGTATATAAATTTATTGGAACATATTTTAGATTATGGTGGATGCATATGGAAGATCAAATGATTCATAAGGGCCTAAACATTCCATTAATGGGTGAATATATAGAGAAAATGGAAAATGAATAATAGTAATAAATGGATAGGAAAGAACATTGGTTGTTGAGGATGTCATTGGAACACAATTTTTCATTTAACATTCATGTAGTGAAAATAATAGTGAAGTTTATCAAATCGAAGATTGATATATATGAGAAACACTTGGTACTTAATGAAGTGTTCATGATGTGATAATGATTTAACATTATTTTTTAGAAGGAAGATAAATGAAAAATAATGTGATTGACTTCAATATGGTCCAAGGGTATCTCAAATTGGTGAAGGTGAAATTCTTGAATGAGGTATAGAAACTGATTTTACCATAATCTCTTCTAGAGAGTTGGGATGCGATTATGAAATTTTTAGTTACTCCTACATAAAGATGAACTTGGTATTTGAAGATGTCCAGAATCTGATTCTCAATGAAGATATTCCCCTGAGGGAAGTATAAGCACTACCGACTAGTTATCTCAATGCTGATAGATGAGGAAAATCACCCTTAAAGAGTTATTTAAAGAAAAATTTAGAAGATAATTATTCATAAATAAGCTGAAGAAATTCGAAGGATTATGGTTTTACATGATGGAGTTGTGGGAAGAAAGGACATATCAAGAAAAATTTTAAAAATCCCAAGAGGAATTCTGGAAGGGAACCAACTTTTGGTGGTTCAAATTTTGTTAGTACTGTGGAAGGAAGAAACACACTATTTCCTTGGGTCAGAATTCTTGTTTAATCATGAGTGGTTGATTTTAAATCTTCTTTCCATTCAATGAGAGAACATGGATGTATGGTAGATTATTTATTAGGTAATTTTGGAAAACATCATTAATGGATTGATTAAGCTTGGATGTCATTTGAAAAATTGATGTGAACATACACATGAAGAATTTTGGGATCTTGAAACTCAAAGGACTTAGGCACATCCAATGGATATATAAAAATATTATTTCCATTGGAAAAATTGAAGAGGAAGGCTATAAAACATCATTTTAAATAGTCTATAAAGTGACTCATGGGTCCATAGTGGTTGCAATATAATTAAAGGATGAGACAATGTATTTAACTAGAATCACAAATAGGATTACAATTATTGGAACTATATAATTGAAAGTTAAAAAAGCTTTTCATTCCATGGTCAATCATCTAAGTAAAATTAATAAAACAAATTTGATGGTTAAAATAATACAAAATCTCAATCACACAAAAATTGGAAGGAATAAAAGTTGTGTAATGGGGAAATAGATAAAGGTTTATTTCAACATAGATGGATGGAAGACCACAGCTTAGAAATTGGAACTAGTTCACTTAGATTTTTGGAAACCAGACCCTATCTAGAACCTTAGAGGTGATATTTAGTTTATAACTTTTATTGACGATGATAAAAAAGTATGGGTTTAATTTTTGAAGAATAAGTATGATCTTTTTTAGGATTTTATTTAATTTAAATATATGGTTGAAAGGGAATTTAGTTTAATTTTAAAGTTCACTTTTTTAGAGAATGGTTGTGAATACACATGGAACAACATCATAAGATTTTTCTAGAAAAAAGGGATAAGGTATGATAAGACAGTGCCTAGAACATTAGAGAAAAATGTGGTGGATGAAATAAGGAATTAAAAATGGACTGATAAGGGTCTAATCATGTAGTTACACTATATAATACTCAATTTAATTTGGGTTCTGGAAGTGAACATAGTATCATACCTCATAAATAAGAGTTAAACATTGGCAGTTGTGGCAGAACTTCTAGAGGAGTTATTGTTTGGTAAATGAATGGATCTTGGAAATTTAAAATTCTTTAGAATATTTTCATATATTTATATTGAGAATATATATTGAGACAATCTCATTGAAAAATCCAAAGTTTATTTTCTTATCATGCATGGAGATCAAAATCTTGGATTTCAACTATGGGACAATGTCAAGCAACAAGTCCTCCAAAGATAATATGTTTTATTCAATAAAGTGGTCTTGTGGAAGGAACAACACTTAGTATAGAAAGAAGTTGAGGGAAATGAATCAACTATTGAAGTCCAATTTTATATGAATAAGAACACTAAAAGGGAGAAAAATACCGAGAATTAATATGGTATCACCAAAAGCACAAAGGTGAGGCCAACAAGAGATATGCTATAATGTTAAAGGAATGTTGAATATTGGGTTAGAGAACCATATGCTTAGGATCAAGAAGATACATCAGAGCATATTAGATAAGGAAAACCGAAAAAATTGAGTAGATCAACCATAATTAGAAGACCAAATCAAATTTTGGGGGATGACATGGATTCCCTACTTTTAACAGATACATGTGAACCCAAATGATTGAAATAAGCAACGAAACATAGTGATTTGAAACATTATATGACAATAATAGATGAATATATGCCTTTATTAAAATCTAAAAAATGTTTTAGTTGATTAATTTAATGAAATGAGAAAAACCACTTGAGAATAAGTTGGTTTACCATTTGATGGATGAGTGTGATGATAAGAATAGTTTCAAAGAATGAGTAGTAGTAAATGGATTTCAACAAGAGGAAGGATTTATTTCTTAGAGATGTTATCAGTAGTAGTTAAACATGAAACTATGAATATTGTTCTAGGTATAGAGGAATTAGAAGATCTGATCTTGGAATAGATTGATGTAAAGACAAGATTATTTTATGGTTATTTAGAGGAACACATTTACTTGAATAAACTTATAGGTTTTGCTAAATATGAGAACCTGGATTTAGTTTATAAATTAAATAAATGTCTTTAAGGGATAAAGTAAGAATCATGATAATGAAATACAATGTTTTATAGTTTTTTATATTAGAATAAGGATTTTAATGGCTCGATAAAAATCATTTTTGTTACTAGAATCAATGAGATGATGATACATTTGGCATGGCACTCTTGTATGTAGATGACATGTTGCTAGCAGGTCCAACGATTTAAAGGACTCTAAAGTTGAAGTGTATGTTTTCTAGAAGAGTTGAAATGAAGGATCTTGGGAATTTTGATAAAATCATGGTGATTGGGATTTAGTGTGTTAGGAAATTCATAACTTTGGTGTTATCCCAAAGAGACTACATCAAGAAGATCATTGAAAAGTTTTAATGGATGGATTTAATCTTGTTTCAACCCCTCTTATAAGAAACTTCTGGTTTTCTAACATGTAGGCTTGAAAAATAGAATAAGAGAGACAATACATGGATAAAGTGCCTGTTTCATCAGCTATAAGAAGTTTTATGTACACAATCATGACCACATATTACTCTTATATTGGCAGTTGTAAGTCATTTTTGTCAAAACTAGGAAGGGTACACTAGGATGATTTTAATGGATAATTTGATATTTAAAAGGACCATAAGACGGTTATTTGTGTTTTGGGAAGGAATATACATTAGAAGTTTTAGGGGATACATAATTCCTTAGAGACATATGCACCCAAATGAGAACAATCATATATTTTTTTCATTTATAGAGGAACCATGATCAGTTATATATAAAAAATACATAGAACTATCACTTTAAGTACAAAAAATGTATAGTGTATTGATATAAAGGAAGAGAGAAGGAAATGGTTTGGTTGATGTTATTTTTAATTAATACTGGGAAAATTGAGGATGGTGGAGTTTTAATTTGTGATAATCAAAGAATGTTTCACGTTGCATAGAATCTAGTTTTCTATACAAGCATGAAGTATATTGACCTAAAGTAACACTTCAATAAAAACACGTGGGAGGGAAAAGTATTAGACCTACATAAGATAATAAAAAGAAAAAATCTTAAAGACATTATCACTAAATAATTAATTCAATAAACTCCCAAGAAACAACATGCATTAATGGGACATGGATGAATTTATGGATGTTGGATAACACTATAGGTTTTAGAGGAAAGGAAGTTTTTTTCTAAAGTGTCAGAGAGTTGACAAAGGTTCCTTCGAAAAATATTCTAGTGGGAGATTTTTGGGATGTGAAATATATTTTAGTTCACTAGATTTAGTTCAATGGATTCAGGTCATCAAATTTTCAGTCATTAGAAATTGGGTTGGCTCAATTTACAGATAGTAGTAGAAAAACCTCCTCATAAAGAAGAAGAACCATCAAAAGATCAAATATTTTAGTGGAATCTTAGAGGTATAGAAATTTCAGGAAATATAAGTCTCTCGAATGATATTTGTAGAAGTGTTAACACGGGAAAGGGTTCAAATTCAAAATAGTTATTAGAGATAATTAGTCACATAAAAAATAAAGTCATCTATATGAAAGTTGGATGAAGATATAATAGGGATTACCAACTAAGAATTCCTATAAATTGGAATGGGGTACCTCATTGAATTGTGCAAAGATAAAGAACCATATACATTGATTGAGAACAATTAAACCTGATAGTAAATATTGTATGGGAATCCTTATAGTCATTATGATTTGATTAGTGAATTATATAGTATTAATCTCCTGTAATAAATTATACTGACTAATTTTTCAAATAGATATAATTATTGTTCTCTAGGTGAATGTAAGAAAATAAGTAGTTTTTATCCCATGCACATAGGACTGACTGTCTAAATCACATTAATCTATTGTGTTATTTACTTGCTCTAGGTTCTTCTATTTGTTGTATTTATATTGGTTTTATTTTCTATTTTAATGGTTGTGAGTTTTTGAGTTCTCTTGAGTCTTGTGCAAGGTCGAATTTAAGTTGTGAGTTGGGTGTGATAACTTATTATCTTTAGGTACACATAATCAAGAGAGGGAACTTATAGAGGTTTGAATTATATTGTGATAAACCTGTGGAATATGAACTTCCAATGTAATGAAGGTCCTAGTTCTTATAATCACACAACGTCCAATTTCCAACATTAGAACATAGTGAGTTTCCCATGATGTTTTGTTCATATTGAGGATTATTTAGGGTATCCCTTTCCTTGACTCATGTATACCCCCTAGAACTTGTTTGGTTGTTTGAAAACTTTTATTGGTTGTTTTTATTCCCCTTTATTGATATTTTAGTACCTTCTTATGTTTCTATTATACTTAGGTGATAGTATTGATTTATTTTAAACTTGTGTTTCAAATTAGTTTTGGGTGGTGTATTTCATTGAATGTATAGAGAAGTTGTCTTCAAAATATAATTTAAAATTATTTGAAAAGAGGAAGAAATGGGATTGTTTTTTATATTGAATTTTAACGCAATATTATCAATATTTGAAATATTTTTAAAGGGATTTTTAAATTTATTCTTGTTTGAAATATTGTCTTTTAGTGGAAAGGCCTTGTTTTTCTAAAAATTATATATATTTTTTGGAAATAAAGGGAATAACTAGTGATACTTGTTTATGTATGATTTCCCATATGAAAAAACTATTTCATAAATTATTTTGAAACTAACATTTATTGAATTATTATGAAAGGAATCATATAGAATCATTAGTGGAATTCTACTGAGAAAGTTTATCTCACACCACTACCACAGATTCGACCAAGGGATGCACCTGATTTTATCAACACTAAGTAGAAAGCACTAATAAATGCCTAACTCTTATTAGCACTAGCTAAAAGTGCCGATAAACATAACCCTTAATAGTTCTATTCTTAGCACTGAAAAAACCTTTTAAGAAAAAATATTATTAATATATATGTAATTATTATATTTATATTCAAAAATAATGTTTATTTATATACATTTAATAAAAAACACATATTTATAATTAATATATATTTTTTAATAATTCAAATATATATATAATTTTTTAAAAAGTATTTTTAATATTATAAATATAAATATATATATTTAAATAATTACAAAATAATAATATTTTTTTAATAATAAATATATTTATTATATTTATAATTATATATTTATAAGTTTACATAAATATTTTTTAAATATATTTATTTATAATTATAATTATATAAATATATATATATTTAAACAAATATATGTCTCCAATGAATTTTGTCAGTAAATATATATATCAAGAGATAATGATGATATTCATGGACATTATTGGTATTATTTATGTTCATACATTAATGTGTAAGTACGTATAATTGATGTTATAAGATCATAAGTTTATTTGTGGACATGATTATGGGTTGTTATGTTCTAAATTTTAAGATTACGTATATCATGATGACACATGCATATGGTATGTATTCGTTCATTTATACATTGACACCCTTATTAACTATGCTTTCCATATAAATGTGATGACTCATTTTTTATAATCTACCTTATTAGGTATGATTCATTCATGTTATATACATTAAATTATTATGTTCCCATATATTCTTATAATAATACAATAAATATATTTAAATAATAAATATTTTTATTACATTTATAATTATAAAATTTTAATTATATATATATATACCTTTTAAATGTAATTATTTATAATATTAAAAATATATAAACATTTTTAAACATATTTATTATAAATAATTATAAATAAATAAATAAGTTTATAAGTTTATAATATTTATAATTTTATAAAAATATATAATTATATAATTACATACAAATATTTATAAATAAATTTATTATATATATAATTATAAATAAATATATATTTATTTAAAATTATAATTATAAATAAATAAATATATATATATTTTATATGTATAACTGTATAAATATATATAATAATATAAATAAATTATTTATATTAGATATTTGTCAGTGGTTTTTCAGCACTGATAATACTATTCTTTATCAACGCTAAAATTTTAAAACTAATAAAGACATGTTTTATCATTGCTTTTTTAGCATTGATAAAGGAATATCTTTATCAGTGCTAAAAAAGTGCTAATAAAGACTATTTTTATCAGGGCTTTTTGATTTTAGTGCTGATAAAACTACCATTTATCAATGATTTTAGGAAAGCGTTGATAAATGTCTTCCTCTATGTTATAAAAATAACCCTAATAGAGTTTTCTCTCTCACGCCTTCATGCTTTTGCAGAACCCCACATTTGCTTCCTTCACCACTGCCACCACCACCACTTCCGATGGCTACCATCGAACCCTACAACTACTTCTAAACCCCCTCTAAGCTAAGGTATCATCCCCTTCCCTTTATTTAACTCTCACTCTCACCACATGTAAGAAGTTGTGGGTCACAATACTAGTTTGATGATGCTGTTGAATTCTCAAGATTTGTAAGGTCCTAAAAACTTGTAGATGAATATGGGTTCATTTGGATGTTTGATATCTAATTTTTTTAGAGGATTTCATGAACTATGTTCAATTTTTCTGTTCCCATTAAGGATATGTTTATTTTTCATCTCTATTTTCATGTGTAAAGTGTGCCTGTATGGATTGCCAACAATGATTTTTGTCATGGTTTTTTGGGCTTACACTTATCATTCATGATGAAATGCTACCATGAGGTTCTCGTTAGTCGATTAAGTGCTCTTTCTGAGGGATTTTATCATTTTTTATACCAAACACGAACTGGAAGATAACCTTCCATTGAGTGTCGAAGCACCTTACTAGCTTGGATTTTTTTGAAGTGTTTATCCATTTTTCAAGGCTTCAAAAATGCATTTTTATTATACAAAACATGTGTCTAACATGGCTGTATGAAGTGAACACCTAAGTTCAGGTTTCTATTTAAAAAAAAATATAGTAACAATGAAAATTGTTCAATGATTTGGAGTAGACTGAGAAAAGTCATTAAAAAAATGTTAGTGATCAAACTATAAAGATGAAAATTAATTACTCCATTGGAGGAACTATGTCTCGTTAAGACCTATGAATGGGTGAAATACCACTTTTCAAATATAGGATATTTTCCACATAAATGACGGTGAAATACTGACAATATCTAATTTCATAGGTAAAGGATACAATACGTTTTCTCACATGGGTGAAATACCAACTGCCCATGGAATCCCAGTCCACATGGGTGAGAAGATAACTTCACCAGGGAATAATGAATTGAAAAAACTTCAAATAACTAAAGTATTCATGGTAATCCCTCACACACTCTCACCCTCAACCTCACATACTGAAACACCCTACGACAGTTCCCCATGCTTTTATCTCTTAGTGACTCAATGCGACACACCCTACACACACCATCGTAGGATTTTTATTTTCTTATATTCATCACCCTCTAATGAATAGAATGAGAGGGGGATTTTATTTATTCTATGGAAATTGATATGAAGTGGAATTATATGTAGTAATGTATTTATAATTTTAATTTCAATTATAATTGATTTCAAAAACATGTTCATTGACTGTGACCCCTTTCTTATTTCCTTTTGCATGACCATTGTAATTGTAGGAAAGAGAGAGTGATTTATTTTCATTCTTTATATTAAGAATGACCATAATCCTTAGTTTGATATAGATATTTTTAGTGTGAGAACTAGGGTTTATAATTACAATATGAACATTAGATTAGTTTAACTCTATGTTTAAACATGGTTTTGGGTCCCCAATTTTCTTAATAACCAAGAGTATTGACCTTGAGAAAAAGTAAGTTTTGGGGATAGAGAGTAATTTCTAGGACCAAGGAAATTAGACCTAATTATGACAACATCATGTTCTCTAAATACATTATTTTATGTTTGTATTATAACTACCAATACCATTTTAATATTTCTTCTAACACCATCAACATTCCTAACTCTTTCCAATTAATGCATGTTCTTGATCTCCAAAGGCTAAACACAAGAACTGTGGGAATAAAACACTACTGATATTGTGATATAAGTTTCATGTGGATACTAAGAAATAAATTCCTTGGAATAACGAGAGAGTAATTAAAGAAGGCATCCCGAAGGGTTACATAAGTTAAAATATTACCATGTAAACGAAAAATAGATGTTCTATGATAATACATAATATTATAACATGTAGTAAAATGGTTAAGAAATGTGGTAACCCTAGTTGAATATGGGTATAGAACATAGTCTGAGAAAGTTCCAACCACATGAACTGAATATTTATATTTTAATGTAGTAAATTTATAAGGGTTTTATGAAAAAAATACCTGTCTATCTAATTTTCATAAAAATGATCTTCATTGAGAATTTTGATAAATTACACCCATTTAAAATTATTAGTTTATATCCCAAGATTTTAAAAATAAAATATTTCAGAATAATTTTTCAAAACCATCAAATTAAAATTTAAATTCCTAAAAAAGTTAGAGAAGTATTTCTGTCCATTTATATTTTTTCTTCAAAACCCCTTCTAAAATTTCAAATTCTATTTTACAAACAAAATTTTAAATATAGTCACTTTTCCATTTAAAAAAAATTTACTCACATTATTGTATTAAATTTCATGGGTCTCTTATGATGAACCTTATTTTCTCAAAGTTATATATTGGTGTTTTAAAAAATATAATAATTTATGTTTTTTTATTTTTAAAACCATTATTATGTTCAATAACTCTATTTTCTATTATTAAATGGGGTTTCAAATAATATAGATTTTTCTTTATTTATATTCCAATTATTACATTAAATATTCATATTTATAAATTTTCTTTAATAATTGTTTTTGATCATGTGGGATGATAAACTATTTTTCAGTCTTTCCATTTTCTTTTAAGGAATTCATGAGATCTATCTTTAATTGAACATCTTTTGTGTATTTATTTTTGTAAAATATTAATATTATTGAATAAAATAAGATGAATATGAATAAATAGTGAATGGATTCCAACCATATTACAAAAGAGTATGAATATAGAGTGAAAGAGTTCATCAAGTTTGTGAAATATCATGCATATGAACCTTCTCAAATCCTTTTTCCATGTTTATATTGTTTTTATTCAAGACTAATTAGTCCATATGAGTTGGAAGAACACTTGAACTATCACAGAATTGATCGAAGTTATAAATTTTGTTATAAACATGGGGAAAAAGTGAATGTGGCCAGTGACTGGGATATAATGGAATTTTATGGATCATTTGATATGATTACAAGTGTATAAAATGAAGAAGACTATATTGAGGATGTGATTATATTTGTGAATGATGACAAAGATCATATTGAATAAATGATAAGGATAGTTGAATATGAACTTTTTGATTTCCCAAAATTATTTGAGAAGTTAAAGAGTTGTGCAAAGATACCATTGTATGTTGGTAGAACTAAATATTCTTCCTTATCTGCAATACTAAAGCTGTATAATTTTAAAGCAGGAAATAGATAGAGTGAAATCTTCTTTAACAAACTACTTTCTCTCTTCAATGATATAATCCAAAAAGATACTGATCTCCCTATCCAAACATTTGATACCAAACGAATGCTATATTTGATGGGTATGATCTCTGAAAGAATAAAAACCTACCTAAATGACTATATATTGTTTCATAAGGACCATAATTAACTTAAGAATTCCCAAATTATGGTGCTTATCGATACAAGAATAATGAATCGGGTCCTATGAATGTTGTATAGTACTTTCCAATCATTCCAAGGTTTAGGTGACTATATGAATGTGAGGAAACAATAATACATTGATGAGACATGTAGATACAAGAAATAAAGATAGGAAAATTCTTCACCTGATAGACTCTCCTCAGTGGAAGAAATTTGATCATGAGTATCCTGAATTTAGAAATGAGCCATGAAACCTTAGTCTTACATTATCTACAGATGGAGTGGATCATTTTGGTTTTAAAAGCAGTAATCAAAGTAAATGGCCAATTATGTTGGTAAATTATAAATATTCACCATGGTTATGCATGAAATGAAAATAAATCATGTTATCCATTCTTATATTAAGACAAAAAAAACTAGGTAATGATATTGATGTTTATTTGGATCCATTGAACAAGGATATGAAATTATTGCAAGACGTTGTATGCTACTTATAGAAATGAAGACCTCACGTTGAGATCCATGTTGTATGGGGTGATAAATTACTTTCTTGCTTATAGAAATTTGTTAGGATATAGTATTAAAGAAACTCTAGGGTGTCCCATTTACAATCATGGTACAAAATCAATTTGGTTGAAACATTAATCGATGAATATGTTTCTAGGGAATCACTGATTCCAACCCCAAGAAAATAAGTACTGATCTTGGATACCATCATTCAATGGCAGTTCAGAAGAACATATAACACATTCTCCACTAACAGGTGATCAAATGATCGAGGAAGTAAAAGATGTGGAAACTCTTTTTGGTAAACAATTTTCAAAAAACATTAAAAAAACTGGTTGGAAAAGGTGATCAATTTTTTTTAATTACCATAATCGAATTGTCTTCAAATATGACATTTTCTTGATGTTATTCATATTGAAAAAAATTTATCTGATAGTGTCATTGACACATTCTTAAATGAAACATGAAAAACAAAGGATGGAAATAATGCTGGGTTGGACATGGTTGACATGTAAATACAAGAATAGTTAGCACCGATGAAGGGTGAAAAATGAAACATTCTCCCTCCAGCTGCTTATAGTCTTTCCAGGTAAGAGATATATCAGCTTTGAAAATTCTTGAAGGATGATAAGGATTCAGAGGGGTTTTCATCGAATATTAAGAATATTGTTTCCGTGACTGATTTAAAGTTAAAGGTTCTGAAATCACATGACTTTCGTGTTCTGATACAAGATATAATTCCTATATATTTATATTGTATTCTTCCCAAGAATGACCATTATACATTAACCATGATCTATTTATTTTTCAAAGCTATATACAATAAAGTTATATACCTGAAAAAATTATTGACTATGGAAAGGGAAATTGTTGTCATATTATGTGAATTAGAAATTTTATTCTCACAAAATTTATTTAATATGATGGTTCACTTTATGGTTCACTTGTTGAGAGAGATTTGACTATGTGGTCTTATACACTATATATGGATGTACTGCAATGAACAATATTTGAATATTTTGATAGGGTGTGTGAAAAATTGAAGTTGGATAGAGGTTTGAATTACAGGGCGATATATTGTTGAGGAAGCTGTTGAATTATGTACTAGATACCTTTATGATGTGGAAATAATTGATCTATAGAAACCTAGTCACTATTTGTGGATTGAGGGTAAAAAAAATTTTAGAAGATATTTTGTCATAATTAATATTATAGATTCAGAGTAGGCCCACCTTTACATTTTTTATAATAATTTGGATGTTTCCCCAAATATTGAAACCCAAAAATAAATTAGTAGGCATTTAAATCAATCAAGGGATGAAATATGAATAATAAATACACATAATCAATAGTTAATAAGCTGGTTTTAGGACCACATTTTTAAGTATTTAGATGAAAATGTGATTTCAATTTCAAAACAACTTCGATGGCTAGCTTGAGGACCAAGTGTGTATGTATTATCTTACAATGGTTATGTAATTATTGGTTATAAATTCTATAAAAATTATCATGATGATGAAAATACCATGAAAAATAGAGGAGTAACATTTTTGGCGGAAGTGATGCATGTTTTCGATAATAAAGAAAAAAAATACAATTTATGCGAATATTACAAACTTTGGCATCATCAAACAAATATGGGAGTTGGATTATACAACATTCCAAGTGCTCAGTTTTCAATTCAAGTGGGTTGATCATATGAGTGATGTTAAAATAGATGAATTGCGATACAAAAAATTGGATTTTAGTAAGTAAGGGTACAAATATGAAGAATTTATAATGGTATCATAGGTGACACAATTATTTTATGTTCTAGATCCCTAAAACCAAAAGTTGTCAATTGTTCTTTTATCAACCAAAACCACTGAAGGTTTTGATGAAAATTTAACTGAGGATAACCCTTTCATTGGGATGACGTAATAATTTCACAATGGTCCCAATGTAGATGGGGGTTTTTATGCCAGATGAGACCACAATGAAGGGATTTGCATACTCGATAGAGGGATAAAATCTTTTCAACCTTTAAAAATGGAGTTCAATAATTAGGTTATATTTTTTTTAATATACAATATGTTACATCATGTTATCATCTATTAGATGATATATTTATGTAATATAAATTAAATGTTAAACCACTTCTATAGATAATAACTTATTATTGTGTTTTTTCTCCCAATCCTAAGGAACAACAGGTATATCAACCTACTACGGCTCGTAGTGTAGTAGAAAAATGACCTTCTTCATGTGATGGTGCTCCCAATCATGAGGAAAAACTTATTTCTCAACCTTATGTTACTAACAATATAGAGGTACGATGACCCTATGCACATTTAGATGCTACCTATCTAGAGGAACAACATATTGAAGACGTTGAATATGAGGAAATGATCGACGACAAAGGACTAAAGATGCAGAAAAAATAGGATCATCGTAGTTTGATAGTGTTACCAAAAATCATTAAGGAAAAAAGAAAAGGTATCAAATATGAGGTTGGATGGAATGTGTGGGATGATCATGTTAACCCCAACAAGGATATGTTCCATAGTTACATTCAAATCATCACTCATCAATGTGTTCTGATTGATGTCGATTCAAGGCACCGTGTTATGACTATAGTTACAAAACTGATGAGGGAAAATATTATGGTAACATTACGATATTAATTCTTTATTTTATTAAAAAATAAAATAATAAAACATTGAATTACTGTTCACCATCTCTTGCAGAGTACATTTACAGTAGATGAAACCCACAAGAAATATATATTAAGGCATGCTGGAAGGATTAACAGAGTATTTCAAAAAATTCTAACAAGATTTCATATTAATGTTGTTGAATGGAAGATAAACCTACACCCACCACTTATGCATGCACACTTGAAAACACAAGAAGGATGGGATGTGTTTATTAGCTGTCATGTGAATGTGTTTTTTAGGTAAATTATGGCTAGTAATACATTATTTGACAATATGTATATTAATCACTTTGATTGACAATATTTTATTTATAAAACAACAACTGAGTACTAAAAATAAGGAATGGGTAGAAAAACCAGCGTACCCCTAATGTAAAGAAAGGATGGCATACATTGCACGTGAAGAAAATTGGTATGTATTTTAAATCTATTGTAATAAATTTAAGTGATATAAAACAAAAACATAATTATGTTCCTTTATTTATATGAATATTGATGAATCCAAATTCAAATCCACTTCTATCCCATGCCATGTACTATGGAAAGAGACACATATAAATAAATATGGGATACTAATAGATGAAAACACACAAAAAACGTAGAAAATATGTGTAAGTATGACATAACAATTTTTTTCTTTAAATCATTATTACATAACAATGATTACTATTTTCCTATATTTTCTATCTAACTTAGTCATATGAATCATCAACACCTGTAATAGATGAACACCCACAATCGGTGACATTGAAGCTTCTAGAACATTATGGCTACTTCAGAGGTGTGGTTTTGGGGTGATACTTTCAAAATATTTTGAGAAAAAAAATAAGAGGAGGATAAGATAAAGAAATGAAACAGATTAAAGAATGAATATTTCCCCTTGAAGAACAATTCAAATGGCAGAGGTAGTTACTAGAAACTGTTATGAGGGGGTATCAAAGGGAAAAAAGAATTCCAGAAAAACCATTGCATGAAGACCCCCACACCCACCAGCTTTGAGGTGAGCCATTCCCCTCAAAGAGATTTCTTAGGCGAGGTAATCAATATTCTAATAATTGTTTCGATGAAATATGAATTAGACAGACATTAATACCTTTGTTGTACTAATATTCTGAAACATGAAAATAACTATGATTTATATCTATCAACACCCACCCATAAACTTGTAGCAAGGGTTTCAATGTTCAATATCCAAGGAGATAGTCTACACAATAGACTACTTCCAATAGGTCATGTGAGAGTGTCAATTAGCATAGCTCATGAGTCTAGCATTGAGGTACATATTCCACTTGATCATTATGATATTAATATGGTTGACTAAGTTTTTTGATATTTTGTTTCATGTCCATAAGATCTTGTAAAAAACATTTCAATAATGAGGTATTCATTTCCAATGTATTTTTCAAGATAAACCTTTAATAATTAATGAAAAAGGTCTGAATCGATGAATGTTATTACAAAAAGACAAAGTAAATAGGGTGAAATAAATTCCAAATCCAAACCATATAAAGGATATACCAACCGATAAAAAAATCTTCTGAAATCACCTTTACCTTACCCATTCCATATACACATTTACTAACATTGATGGTTCATGTGGATGAAAAGTTATAAAATAGTAGTACTCATATATTTGATTTTAGAGAAAATATGTATATAGAGGAATTCACAGGCTGCATTGGTGTTGAGAATGTAATTGAGATCCTCAACTATGAATGGCTAGGTGCCCTGTTTTTAAAAGTTTACATGAGGTATGTTTTCATGATTTTATTTTTCAAAAGATGTTATACTATATTAATTATGACTAAATACATTTCATATTTTTTAGGAATATATATAAATACTAATTGAAAGGATTTACACATGAAAAAATTTGTACTCGTTAGTGCACATATCACCCTAACAAAACAAATAGAAATAAAATCCAAAAAAATGAATGAAATAGTGTGAGGCCAGACAAAATTGTTTAAAAGAAAACTTATAGATGATAGAATTTTCTTAACCAACATTTTAGGTGTAAAACTATATAATCTAATCATGTAAAAAATAATTTCATTTCTTTCATTACTTATTAATTTTTTTATTTTTAGGCAACATTGGATGCTCATTACAGTCAATTTGGATAATCCAAATATTTATTTTCTAGATTCACACCATGGTTACCCAAAACATTGACTACAAATGATGACATTTCTAAATAAGTAATACACTACATCTAACATTTTAGAACTAAAAATCAAATTATATAATTTATATTATATTTTAATGGGGATTCTATTATGATAGGGTGGTGCATTAATATCATGAAAAACAAGGAATGATGCCAAGGGATAAGCATAAAGATGCTGAAAAGTTCTACAAAGAGACAATGATCAGTCTATATATAATAATAGTTCACAATAAAAACACGTATAAAAAAATAACTTATTTTTTTATTGTTTATTTAGTGTCCAAAACAAACAAATGTAAAAGATTCTGGTTATTATGTTTGTAAATTTATGTTAGAGATCGTATTATATTAACATACTAGCATCCCCGAAGAGGTATTTTTGAAGATAAAAGCTATTTTATTTAAAATATTTATTAATACTATGTGTTTTTATATTTTTCCAGTACTACTATGACTATAAAAAATACTCGTATTCATAATATGATATCGATTTTCTTAGAAATGAATGGGCATTATACCTGATGATAGAATGTACATAGATAACATGAAGATGTGACTTCCATTGATGTAATATATTATTTCATATTTATGTTTTATTTATTTATTTTTAGTATTAATCACATAAGAATTATTTTATTATATAACTGGATTCCTTTCTTTGAGTTAGGGAGGTTTTTTCAAAGATTCTCATGCACGTAAGAGATTGGGATTCAAGACTGCAATTGAGATGAAAAAATAAATAAATGGGTCAAGAATGTATACAACCATTATGAAAAGGTGAATTCCTAATAATTATTTAATTAATTGTTTCATCAATTTATCTACTATTTGTAATTTAATTTCCCAATCATTGTTATCTAACACTTATTTAGTTTTTCATAGATCTTTATGGTTTCCATTACTTCTATTTGTTGAGCTGCCAAACTTGCATATAGTCAATGTTATTTAGTGGAAAACCCTTTCTAATTGAAATCTAGGAGAGCGGTGGAAGCTCATGGGATCATTGAAGTGACTTATCATGATATAATGGGAACATGATTTTCCTATACTCTCATGTCTTTCAACAACAGGAATGGTTTTTCCACTAAGACATTGATTAAATATACAATGTTTATAATTAGAAACATAAATGCATTGGAAACCATCATAAAATTAGAAGTTATGGTTTTTTTAAGGCTTTGGGGTGTGTAGCAATCAACCTTACATCAATCCAACACACAGTGTGATAGGTATGACACTATGTGATTCTTTCTATTTAAAATTGAAATAAAATTTTGCAAAAAAAAAATGACATACTCAAAGCTGATAAAATCTATTCATATTATCTTAATACTTTAATAAAATAGTACATAATCCATTTGTGACATGTGAGAATTAGCCGCACCTCAATACAATACATGATGTTCCTGGTATGACTCTATGTGTGTCTTTCTATTTAAAATTGACATTAATTTTACTAAAAAGAAATAGTGACATACTAAAAAATGAGAAAAATCATTTATATTGTTTTTATACATTTGTAAAATGATCTATAAGTCATTTGGTATGTGTAGTAATCAACCACACCTCAATATAATGCATGGTATGATTTGTATGAGAAAATGTGTGTCTATTTTTTTTAAACTAACATTAATTTTAGTAAATAGAATCTGTTACATAATGAAACCTGAGAAAAAAAAATTGTATTGTTTTGATAAATTATCCATATATCATTTTTTATGGGTATGAATCAACCGAACCTCAATTGGATTAATGGTGTGACCACTATAACTCTAAGTGTGTCTATTTATTTAAAACTGATATTAATTTTATTAAAAATAATAAGTGACATACTAAAAACAAATAAAACACATTTGGATTGTTTTGATACATCATAAAAATGATACATAAGTCATTTTTTATGTGTAGGAATCAAATTTACCTCAATCGGATGCACGGTGTGGCCGCTATAAATCTAACTCTGTCTTTTTATTTAAAATTGACATTAATTGTAGTAGAAAGAACAAGTGACATACTGAAAACTGAGAAAAAATATTCAGATTGTTTTGATAATTTAGGAAAATTATATTTAAGTAATTTCAAACACGTAGGAATAAACCACACCTCAATATGATGTAAAATGTGACCGATATAACTAAATGTGTGTCTATTTAATTAAAATTGACATTAATTTTAGTAAAATGAAAATGTGACGTGCTGAAAACTAATATTTTTTTTATTATATTGATACTTTAGGAAAACAATCCATAAGTCATTATTTACATGTATGAATCAAACACACCTCAATCAGACACATGATGTGTCTACTATAACTCTAAGTGTGTCTATTTATTTAAAATTGAGATTAATTTTAGTAAAAATAAAAAGTAACATACTAAAAAATGAAAACATAAATTTGGATTGTTTTGATACTATAGGAAAATGATACATAATTTATTTTTGATGTTTATGAATCAAATTCCACTCAATCTGATTCACGTTATGATTGGTATAATTCCAAGTGTGTCTATTTATTTAAAATTGACTTTAATTTTAGAAAAAATAACAAGTGGAATACTAAAAACTAAGAAAATATATTTTTCTTGTTTATATGATTTAATAAAATTATCCACAAGTAATTTATAACATTTAAAAATCAACCTAACATCATTCCGACGCACGATGATACTATTATTACTCTAAGTGTGTCTATTTTTTTAAAATTGACATTAATTTTAGTAAAAAGAACAAGTGGCATACTGAAAGTTGATAAAACACTTTAAATTTTTTTTGATACTTTATGAGTATGATATATAAGTCATTTTTTCTCTATAAGAATCAACTTTACCTCAATCGGATGCACTATATGACCGCTATAACCCTAGGTGCATTTTTTATTTAAAATCGACATTAATTTTTGTAAAAAAGAACAAGTGACATACTAAAAAAATATGAAAATGAATTCAGATTGTTTTTATAATTTAGTAAAATGTTCTATAAGACATTTTGATGAGTTGGAATCAACCACACCTCAATATGTTGTATGGTGTGACCGGTATGACTAAAAGTTTGTCTATTTATTTAAAATTAACATTAATTTTATTAAAAAGAACAAGTGACAGACTAAAAACTAAGAAAATGAATTTGTATTGTTTGATATTTTAGAATAACAATCCATAAGTTAGTTTTTATGTGTATTAATCAACTAAAATTAAATAGGACACATGGTTTGGCCGCTATAACTATAAGCATGTCTATTTATTTAAAATTTACATTAATTTTTGTAAAAAGAACAAGTGACATACTGAAAACCAAGAAAATAAATTCAGATTATTTTGATACTTTAGGAAAATGATCTATAAGTCATTTTTATGTGTATGAATCAACCAAACCTCAATATGATGCATGGTGTGACTGCTAAAATTCGAAGTGTGTCTATTCATTTAAAAATGACATTAATTTTAGTAAAAAGAACATATGACATACTAAAAACCAAGAAAACACATTCAGATTGTTTTGATAATTTAGTTAAACGATACATAAGTCATTTTTAATGTGTATAAATAAACATCACCATAATATGACGCCCAGTGTGACCTCTATAACTCTAAGTGTGTCTATTTATTTAAAATTGATATTAATTTTAGTAAAAAGAACAAGTGACATACTGGAAACTATGAAAACACATTAAAACTCTTTTAATGATTTAAGAAAATGATCCATTAGTAATTTGTGATATGTAGGAATAGACCTAACCTCATTCATATGCATGATGTGACCGCTATAACTCTAAATGTGTATTTTTATTTATAATTGACATTAATTTTAGTGAAAAGAAATAGTGACATACTGAAAACCAAGGAAACACCTTCGGATTATTTTGATACTTATGAAAAATGATATATATGTTATTTATGACATGTAGGAATTAAATTTATCTTAATATGACGCACAATGTGACCGATATGACTAAAATGGTGTCTATTCATTTAAAATTGACATTAATTTTAGTAAAAGAACAAGTGATATACTAAAAACAAATAAAAACATTTAGATTGTCATTATACTTTAGTAAAACAATATATAAGTCATTTGTGACATGTAAGAAGCAATGAAACCTCAATTAAATTCATGGTGTGACCTCTATAACTCTAAGTGTTTCTATTTATATAAAATTGAAATTAAATTTAGTAAAAAGAACAAGTAACATACTAAAAATAGAATAAAAACATTCATATTGTTTTCATAATTTAGTAAAATGATCCATAAGTCATTTTTGATGTGTAATAATCAACCTCAACTCAATAAAACATATAGTGTGACTGCTATAACTCCACTTGTTTCAATTTAATTAAAATTGATATTAATTTTACTTAAAAGAACAAGTGATAGACTAAAAATCAAGCAAACACATTCATATTATTTGGATACTTTAGGAAAATGATCTATAAGTTATTTGGGATGTTTTGTAATCAACCTCATCTCAATCTGATAAACGATGTGACCAAAATAACTATAAGTTTGTCTTTTTATTTAAAATTAATATTAATTTTAGTAAAAAGAACAAGTGACATGCTAAAAACCAAGAAAACTCATTCAGATTATTTTGATAATTTATGAAAACAATCCATGAGTCATTTTTGATGTGTATGAGTCAACTGTACCTCAATCCGACACAGGATGTGACCTCTAGGACTCCAAGTGTGTATTTTTATTTAAAACTAACATTACTTTAAGTAAAAATAACAAATGACATACTAAAAATCAAGAAAACGTATTTTTACTATTTTTATACTTTAGAAAAATTATCCATGAGTCGTTTATGATGTATAGGAATCAACAAAACCTCAATCTTATGCATATTGTGATTGGTATGACTAAAATTTTCCAGTATCAATTTAAAATTGACATTTTAATTTGAAACCTGTCACTTACTAAAAAATAAGAAAATGAACTAAAATTATCTTGATAATTTAGTAAAATGATTAATAAGTTATTTGTGACCTGTATGAAGGATTATCATGTAAAACTGATGCATGATTCAAATATTATTACTCAAAATGCATGTTTCCAGTTTAAAATGACATTTTAGTAAAACAAACAACTAACATACTAAAAACCAAGCTAACACATTATGATTGTTTTGATACTTTAGAAAAGTGATCCATAAGTAATATGTGATGGTTAATAATCAACTGCACCTCAATTAGATGCATGGTGTGACTGGTATAATACCAAACATGTCATTATTTAAAATTGATATTAATTTTAGTAAAAGAAAAAGTGACATACTCAAAAAATGAGGAAACACATTCAAAATGTTTTAATATTTTAGAAAAACTATCCTTTAACTCATTTGTGACATATAAGAATAAAACCCACCTCAATATTATGAATGATGTGACAAGTATAAATACAAATGCATCTTTTTTATTAAAAAGTTACATTTTATTAATTTATTCTTTCATATTTATGTTTAATTTATTTCTTTATAGTATTACTAACATAACATTTTTTTCTTCTATAGGTGTATTATTTGGATGGGTTGAGATTTTTTTTGGAAACTGATACCATGGGTGGACATTTTTTAGAGGGGATCACAGACATCAAAATATGAAACGTTAATTCTTTTAAATTTTTATTGGATAATTATAAATGTAATAAATAAGTTTTTTTTGAAATGTATATAGCTATGTTTTTTTGTATTCTTGATGTAAGATTTATTTCAATTATATTATGTATTTTTCATTCATAGGTTACAAGTTTTTATTGGGTGGGATGTTATATAAATAGCACAATACAACAAGGTAGTCCTTTATCAATTCTAAGGTTAATAGTTTTTTTAACATGGTTAAAAGCCCATTTTCATGCAATTAAAGGGTATTTACGTAGTAGTGCACCCTGCATATACACTAGTGTATGTATGTATATGTATCTATCATGTTTTCTCTCAGGTTACCATGTATTAATACCATTTTATGTTGTTTATTTTGGTTCATTGATGGATGGTTTGAGATGTGTGGAGTGAACCTGGGACACATAGAGATCTTTTAATAGTGTCTTGGGTTTTCTATTTATTTTTGGGGTGATTGTGTATTGGCCAATTATAACCAATGAATTTCTTATATTTTTTATGTTATACTTGTATATTTTAATCATATTTATTGTTTATTATAGTGATTTTCAACCATTTACTTTATTTTACTTCTAAATGAAAATAATGACCTTTTATTGATTATTTCCCATTATGGATGATTATTGGGTAATTCCTTATTTGAATTTCTTTATTATTTGTTAAATATTTATTTATATACATGGGAATACATTGAATATATTGGTGATTATGAATTCTTGATATTTTCTGTTTCTTGATTAGTTTGTTTTCATGAGGGTGAAATCATTCGCAAGTTCTTATTCTTGATACCCAGGTATTTTTTTCTATCATACGAGGATCGAGAATGCCCTTTAAGCTTAGAGGAGGATTGGGTTGAGTGATGTGTCAAGTCATCTTAGGCTGGTTCTATGTATTTTAGGGTCTAAAATAATTTATACACCATTATCCTAAAATTAATTATTAAATAAGTGATGGAATATTACCATCAAGTGACTGTACAATATTCAAATCCTATATGTCATTGATAGAAAAGTCATAATCTTCACCTCCTATATCATATCCATCAGATAGATGAATTCCATAATAGTTTTCCTTCTAGAAAATATGATTAGAATTAATCTAAGGGACTCATCAAGAATTCTTCATGATATTATAGTATGGGGTTTTGTTATAAATTTTAAAAAAGATAAAAATAAATATGTTATTGGTATTATTTTCATTATTATTAATTTTATTATTACAAATAATAATAAAAATAATAACATTATTATCGATATTTTTAAAACATTTATCATTGATATTATTAATTTTAATTATTATTAGGTATTTGGTAGCCTCTACTATGCAAGAATTAAAGTTGTGAGAATATTTAGTGTTTTATAAAATAAATTGGTTATTATTAAACAAATAATTTTTAAAAAGATAGAGGTGGGTGGTATCAATTGACTGGTGTGGGATTCCATCCCATGTTTCCACCTTTAATTCCCCTCTCCTTATCTCTTCTATTATATGAGAACAATGGATTGTATTAATGATATATTTAGGGCATGAGGTTTGTATCAGTGATATAGTGGTAAGAACTATGGTCTCATAAAGCATTTCTTCCTCTAATTTTACCCTATATTTCAATGGAATTTTTAGTGGTTTTATTAAATTTCATCAAATTATCTATGTATGAGATAATTTAATAGCCTATAATAGATATTTAGTCTAGGATCAACATATAATTTTGGAGAATAAAACCATTTTTTTGTTTTTTATTTCATGTGTTTGTTTTTTCATGATTAGGATTGGGAATAGAGTGTGGGGTTCCAAACAGGTACCTCAGGTGCCTAGAATTCTATGAATTCAATCATTTGGCATATGTGAACCAACATAGTTACTATAATTTAATTAGGGAACATTATGATGTTTTAACAATAGTGTCACGTTGGGGGCCTAGGTTAAAGATGAGAGAAAACTGATCGGCACACACTGTTAGGGTGTTAATAAAATTTTAATATATTTCACAGGTGATGAAGGGTGGGAAATTCAAATTTTTCTATAAACACAACCAAATTAAAATTGTTTGTAGCTAACACCACACAGGTTATTGATAGACTAAATGAATCACAAATGGTCACTTCTAGTAGGATAGATATTATAAAAATATTTCTTCAGATATAATGAGACTAGAATAGTCATAAAGGACCAATTTGTTTTCTCCCTCTTATATTATCAAGTGATATAGTTTTTATAGAAATTTTAAGAAAAAATATAAAAAGGGATCAATATAGGGGAATTAGAAAATTGAAAAGTTATAAATTAAATCATGGGTGATGAGATAGGTGAGATAGATTATTTATTACATTTAGAATATTTTTAAGGTGTCCCACTGACTCTACTACTTTTTGTGGGTCAAAGAACCTTTTAGAAAATAATATGAGGGATTATATAGAGTGATGTTATTATTAAAAAAATATAAATTGAAGATAAAAGGACCTCAAAACTCATGTTGTATTAGGAGAAATTTTTATTTGAGCACTCAGTGATGGGGTCACCATTTTTAGGTCGCGAACTTTATTAATTGTTATTTAACATTCTATATTTATTTGATCACTATTATTATTTTTAATGATCATGTTGGTTTGTTTATAATTATGTTATATCACTTTTAATGATTATAATGAAATTCATACTATACATTAACAAATGTTATAAGTTTACATTTATGGGTATGGTATCATGTTTATGATTATGTTATATTACTTAGAATAACTCATTTGATATTTATGAAATGAATTAGACTATGTTATAAGTTAACAGAGATGATTATGAAAATGTGACTTGTTATTCTCTGCATTATTTATGATACATTTTTTATATAATATGTTATCAAATTTTTATATATATAACATGACACATAGTTAAGATATTACATGTATTTGATGAATAATGGAATGGGAACTATGGTAATATATAATAAATAATGGAATGATCCAAACATTATTTCCCTCACAGTATAACCACTAAGTACATTATATGACATTATTTGTTATTTTACTTAATAACATAGAAAACAAATGATTAAGTATCATCTGACAATGACTGAAGGAGGTATGGTTAAGAATTATGGTGGCCTGGTTTACCCATAAGGAATTTATTGATAATATTGTGATTGATTTTTGAATATTGTTATTGAACACTATGTATTTTTGATGATTGTTATATGCTACCTTGTTTCACGCATGATATATTGAGTTATTACTCACATATATAATAATTATATGGTAAGATAAACTCATGTGAATATCATTGAATTTGGTTAGGGTATCATGGTGGTTCCTACCAAGTCTTATACTCACCCTATATGTACACATCAATGCACATGAATTTATTATGATTTTCATTAGAGGTTTATACAAGTATCTTGGAGAAAGATGATAATGGTGTTAAGGGTTCATGGATCAGGTTTAGAGTTTTATCAAAGGAATATTGAGAAAATTATTGTTATTTAATTATTATTTATTTGATTTTTATTAACTTGAGTTTGATCACTATATTTTATAACATGCTATAAATTGTTTCATTATTTGTATATTTTTGCATCCGTTATTTAGTGTGTGTATAAATGAGAAAGTTATCAAAGTGGTTTGACAGGATGGAACAATTATAATTTATTTTTTGTATTATGGTATTTATTTTAATAAGTCTATAGTGTCCCTAAAAAAACATCCAATCCTCACTGCAAGTCAGAAGACTTTAGTGTATGAGAAAGCACACCAGAGGTCCTATGATAACCCAACCTAGGTGAGGTGACCCGAATATCACATATATAAATATTAAATTATTTTAGAATAATATTCAATACATATCACATTAATAAATCCCTAATATCAATAAAGATTTAGTGTCTTTGTATACTAGATACATAATCAACTTATTTCATGAAATATCTTCAACAAATCCCACAAACATTCTTCTCATATGTTACAATTATAGACCCATATTACTTAATACCATTCATCATAACTTGGGGAAATAGAAACATAAGAAGAGGTGGGCTCAAATTATTAGTAAGGATAAACATGGGTGACCTCAATAAAACATTATAAGTGATTATAAGGTGTTTATAAGGGTATAAGAACATAATCATGGATTTTAAAGAGAATAACTAAAGACATAAATCCAAAATCATGAGTCATCGTATAAAGATTTTCTATAACATAATACATAAGTCATAAAATTATGGAGTATCAAACAATATAAAACAATGAGAACATAAATTAGGAATAATTATATAGTATATGAATGTTTCATAAATATAAGTATAGAAATCATATTTGAATTCTACCCACTAATACATTCATCACATCATATATAAATTCTAACCACCAAGATATTCATCACAAAGTAGGCTTGGTTTAACCAACTGTGTACCTTCTTTTTCTTGAGATAAACACATGTACACCCTATTGGACTTGAAACAATCAGCCATGTATTATTTTCTATCATAATATATAAAATATTATGCAATTAATGGAATTGGATAGTATCATTAGTTTACATCCATATGTAATCCTAACTATCCTTAAATGATGTTGAAATAGATTAAAAATAACTTTTATGAAATCATTAAAAGTATTATTTGAAAAATAATAGAAAATATAATTTTCTTTTAGAAACTAAAAAAAACTAATTATTTCTAGAATAATGGAAAAAATAGTTTCGTTGAAAAATCATGGGAACTTTTAAAGGAATATGCATAATGAAGAAAATACATGATGATGGAAAAATCTATTCATTTTTTATACGTTAAAAAGAATAAATCCCTCCACAATTTTGTAAAAAGTTAAAAGTGAGCCATATGGAATTTTTTTTGAAAATATCACTTTTAATAATTTTTAAATAAAGTAAAAGTTAGTATAAATTAATTTATAAAAAATTTATGCGTAAGTAAAAAAATAATTTTAAGAACATGACTATGGAAGAGAAAGATTACAAACTAAAGAGGAGAAAAAAGCTCCACTTTTTTAAAAACATACATTCAAAATATTTGAGTAATAAAGAGTGAAAAACTATAATAATACTTGAAAATTAAATTAAAAACAATTTTATAAGAATATAAATGGGGTTTTAGAGAGACATAACATATAATTTATCCTAGATGGATATTGAAAGATAAAAAATCACGATAAAAATGAGATTGTAACATAAACCCTTATCTCAAGTCCTGATTTTCATTATATGAGATATTAAACTACTATATAAAAAGTATATATTTGTTATAAATATATAAAATAACCATATTAATTCTTATACTAAAATATTTAATTCCATTATAAATTCAAATTACCCATTTATTAATAATTATTTATTAAAATCAATATTCAGGGTTTTAAATATTCCATTTCCCATGCAAGTTTAAGTTCAAAAATTCTGATCCTTTCAACTTGTTCATAGTTTAATAATATATACAATATTTATCATGTAATAAACATCATATTTTTTCATTATTTATAATTTTATAACAATTAATAATACGTGGATATGAAAAATGAATTACATCACTTTGTAGAGACGGTAGTACATATATACAGATGAATACTGTTTTCAATTTCCAAAGAATGAAAATAAATAAAGTTAAATAATAATATATCATTAAATAATCATTGTAATATCATAAATTATATATATATATTAATTAAATCTATACACATTAGTATCCAAGTATGGAAGACATGAAAAATGAATCACATCGCTTCGTGGAGGTGGTAATCCATACATTCTCATGAACAACGTTATCATTTTACAATGGATGGGTGGTTAAGAATAAATATAGTATTTTATCCTTATATAATAATAAATATGTCCTAAAAATAATATATACACATTATACCCATATTTGTAACCATCAGTTTGAAGTGGATATGAAAAACAAAGCACTTCACTTTTGTGGAGGCGGTATTCCGCATGTACGTACAAATGAAGTATTTACTTATATTAGGATATGAAAGAGGATAAAAATAGTTGTAAAATTAGCATAAATTTATATTAAAAATAATTATTTAATTATTTTAAAAAATTTATATAATATTTAGATGGGGTGAAAGAATTAATAAACATAAAAGATCTCGCTTTAGATGATTACCTCTTCCTCGAGTATCTTCCTTTGGGTTACACCTTAATCCTTCATATAGGTGGGTATTTTGGTGAGCCCATAACATCTAAGATGTCTGTAAAAGAGTTAGTAAGTAATTTGGGTAGAGATTGGTTGAGATAAGGTGCTCATGTTATGTGGACAACTGAGAAGAGGTGGTATCATTTTATAAGTGAGGGGAGTAAAACCCTAGTAAATATTAAGAACATTAAAATATAATAAAGTTAATCTCATGGAAAAGTAGATCCAAGTTATTAATTAACAACTATAAGGAAATATATTAAAAAATACACTCAACCAATTAGATTTAAGTAAGTGTTTCATGTTATCTTGAAGACTTATCCATTTATTTTATCCCTTTTAACCCATTTTTTCCTTAATCATGGTGACAACTTCTTACCATGGTAACTATTTATTATGGATAAAAAATAAAATGGACTAATAGTAATTTAAATAGTATAATTTTAAATATATAATCAACTTTTCAAGATTAAATGCTTATAAGTGGCAGAAATTAATTCTAATATAAGAAGATAAAAACCATTTTTAGAAAAAAAGTATTTTAAGTGTAAAAATGAATTTATAATTTTTTTGGGCAAGAGATTATTGATTAGTGGTTCTTACAATGAATTTATTGTATTATAATTAAACAAATTAATGTTTTTTGACATTATAACCATGCCAAAATTGAATGGAATGGAATTAAAAATAGTTTTTTATTACAATAAAATATAACATATTTTCCAAAAAGTCAAGCATGAGTTTGAAAATTCAACATAATAATTTTAAATGATTTATTATACACCTTATACATATCATTGGTAAAAAAAAGTTTAAAATATTTTCATGTAATTATTAT
Source organism: Viscum album (assembly GCA_963277665.1). Lineage (NCBI taxonomy): Eukaryota > Viridiplantae > Streptophyta > Magnoliopsida > Santalales > Viscaceae > Viscum > Viscum album. The sequence continues at coordinate 1,932,175,371 of OY728155.1, forward strand.
ATCATAATAACATCATAAAATTTATGAAATTTGTAAAGATGAAATTCTTCACTTTTCACAAAAAAATCAACATTTTAAGAAAAATAAAAAATATTTACCTCTATGTTAACATTGATTTGATAAATTAAAAACATAAGTTCATTATATTAATCAAAATTACCAAATTAATAGAAATTAATTCTAATATATGTGTAGAAAATGGGTTAAAATAAAATTTAGAATAATTTATTTTAGAAGCATAAAATTTATTTATTCTCATTCCTTACCTAGAAACAAACACTAGTTGTTTTTTAATTTTCGGATTGAATATTTTATTAATAAATTTATTCAAAACAATTTATCAATAATTACTAATTTAATTTATCAAAATTAAAATAAATTGTGCACTTAAAATTTGTTTTATGAAAAAATATCACTTTTTACCATCAATAGATGTTATCTTTATTTCACATAAATCAATAATCAATGTGTGAATGATTATTAATTAGTTTAATTATAAAAAAATATATTTCAAATAAATTTAATACTATAAAAAAGATAAATTTTCATTTTAAATAAAAAATAAAAAATAATTAAAAATATGTTTTTTAAAAAAATACTTTTTGTTTAGTCATGAATAATTAATGAAATAATTATTAAAAATACAGAATTTTGTTTATTTTATTTTATGTTATTTTAATATATTTTATTTTTTATTACAATAAATAATTATTCCCATAATTTGAGTGTTGTATGCATCAAAATCTATGAATCATATTTAACTTTTTAAAGAGAAATAGATTCTAAAATATCAAGGTGTTACATTGGGTTCTAATTGAATTAATTTAGGTGAAGTCACTACATGTTCAACATGTTCAATAAAATTTAAAAATAATGATAATTTAATAATATTTCAAAATTTAGTTGACTTAATAAATTAACAAAATATGGAATCAAAATTCAAACAATGACACTACATACCAATATTTTTAAAGTATGAATAGATAAATTTCCATCAAATGTAAGTAAAAAACCTAAAAAATATAGATTTAAAGACACCCAACATCAATCTTAAATGATAAAATGCTTCACTGGATAATGTATATGGTATAATTTTAACTATTTGTTTATAAAAAATTAATTTTAGTTTTATCTCTCCTTTTTATATATTATCTCTAATGAAGTAACATTTAACATTCATTAAATTCTAAAAAGAATTTTAAAAATTAAAGTAATCTTCAGTATCATTTTTATTTAATATAGTTCTTTCCATATTTCTTAAGAACTCATTCTTCATTTTTCAAACACTATTTTGTTATAAAGTATACAGGGATCCAAACTTATGTTATATTCCATCAATTTCAATATTTTTTAAAAATTTCCCATTGATATACTCATTAAAGATTTTGCATCTAAACCTATTAATTGTATAAAATATTTCCTTCTTATACATACCTTCTAAAATTATTTAACATTGATATGGATAGATATTTTATCAACATATACATTACACATTTCATTCAACTTAATTAATCAATAAAAATAGTAAAATAATTATCTTCATCAGTTGAATTTTGGCCCATTGAGGGGAAAATATTATAATGAATTAGCGAAAGTGGAATTTGAGTTATAAATTCAATCCATTTGTGACATTGATTCATATTTCCATCCATTATGTGTTTTTTTATATTTCAAATAAAATCATCTTGAATTAATATTTCCTTGTTCTTTTGGATAATATGACGAAGTATTCTATTCCAATGATAATTTTCATCATTTGTGCCATGATAACATGATTTATTATCAACACCGACGTGAAATAGATATTTATTGGTTATTATATTCTTGAACAAATATAGGAAAAACTATAAAAATATTCAAAATTCAAAAATTCTTCCATAATACGACTTCATTGAATTTTTTTAAGTTAAGAAATGATTTAGAGATTTTATTTTAGCTTATAATGTACCAAACCAACCCAAATACACATAAGCTAACCACTAGGTCAAATCAGAACATTTCATGACCTTTTGTGTGTAACCTTGAATGCTAAAGAATAGAAAATTTAGTCAATAGATTTTTGAGTAACACTATTAGTGGGTGGTCATCCCTTCATACTAATGAAATATTCTAATGTATAAAATATTAAAACTATCATAATGACCCATGAGTGAAATACATACATATCATAAAATACAATCACAATACAAACACCATTTACATCTATACCATATTTCATATACAATGGTGAATCCAACAAAAAGGCAAGATTACCCAAAATAACCCAAAATGAGTTATATATATTTGTAAACCATGAGTGCTTATATAAGTATGCATATAAAATTTATCTAACCACTACTCTTTCCACAGTAGGTAAAATACACTAAGTGGTGGGGGTGAATTAATGTATTTTAATTTTTAACAAATCCCATATTGATATTATTCTATCATGAGAAAAAACACACTTATATCTTTTTCTAATAGTAGTATATGATTAAAATGAAAGCATACAAGTGAAAAAAAATCATTACTTGGTTTACCCACAATTTTTTAATGTCCTAGTATCAGACACTAAGTGATGTGTTTATCTACTAAAATGTATAAAATCACACTTCTATTTAAATTTTAGGGGTGGAATAATTGTCCTCCTCAGTTTATAACCAATTAAAATTGATATCTCACTACTATGTGAATGAACTTATCCTTAAGAAGAAATTTCAAATGATCTAAATCAACTCATGAAATATTTACTCATGATTTTTGTATCCTAAAGCTCTTCTTTCATTAGTATTATGAATTACTATTTACCAAAAAAAATTATGTGTATTTCATTTATGTTCATATAAACCCTTATTTAAGTGTGTGAGTTTTGTTTGTGTAAAACCATTCATGAAAAACTTTCTCTTGAATAAAGTTATCTCTATTCAAGAAAATAGATTAAATAATTCCATTTAAACAAGAAATATATTCTCATAAGTATTATATTAAAACAAAGCAATTTCCCTTCAAAACCTCCCCCAAATATTTTTATGATCAATTAATGATGATATTAGTGGAATATTTGTGAGAAAAATTCATAGATTCCATGATTCATATAATTCATCTCCATAAAATGCAGATTTATTTTAATTTCATTAATTTAATTTTTTCTAATTCATTTCATAAACATAAATTTTTCATGAGTTCGTGAAATTTAATGTTTTCATGATTAGATGTTATATTTTTAGGAAAACTCATCCATTGCTCCAAATTTATACATAACTTCCTAAACAAATTCAAAAATGTACAGAACCATTCCTTAATCAATGCATTAGATTCTTCACTAATTTTGATCTTTTCATTATAAATTTTCAATAAACATAACCAAAAATCACTGAAAAATCAAACAAATGATTTTTTTAACAATCCCCCTTTGGGTTTTTTTGAAAAAACTTTAAACTTAATAGGTACATTATTGATTTTTTAATAAATTATTCTTAAAACACCATTCACACTATAAAAAAATATATAATTATTAAATATTCACTTAACATGTACCCTATTCATACATGAGTAATTCTTGTCATAAGAAACAAGAGTAACATGTAATTTTCATCGATGAATATCTTCATTCATCTCGATCACTATTTAGGGTTTAAAATACACAATATGTAGGATATAAATATATATGTATATGATCAATTAAAAGATGGTGGAGGGTGTTAATTATAAGTTTAAAAAACATTCCCTTTTAATCCTAAAAAAATATATGTTTAACAAAGCTAAAAAAGATGGTTTCACAAACCCTCTTTAATTATAAACTAAGAAACTAACTTGCTTAGGATCCAGAAATATAGACCCGATAAAGAAACTTAAGATAAGTTTACTTAGGGAAATATTCTACCTTAAAGCATATAGAATCTTATTTATCAAAGTATAAAAATAAAAGAAAGTATAAGAAAGTTATACTTTATTTATTTAACAAAATTGTAGAAGAAATAAAAACTTGTAACAAAGACAAGTAAACTGGTATAAGAAATATTTTAATACAAATATAAGGGTATCCAACGAACTTGTATAAAGGTCACTTGATTTATAAATTCAATAAACTCTGTCTTAAACACATCCAGGTAAGCCCTCAATATGAGTATCATAGTCTATCTTGTTATCCCCACAATCCCTCGAACATTAAGGTATTTGACACCTCTGTCTTCCTATTCCTAGAAGTTCTTAAACATTAAGGTAGTTATAACCTATTTCTTTCTATCCATGGATGTTATTGAACATTAAGGTAGTTGGCACCTCTGTTTTCATATCCCGAGAATCCCTCTATTGATAAACCAATCAGAATCACACTATGCAGGCTGAAAAAGTTGTTCACGAATGAATAAGATGTTCACATATCACACAAAGCATGAGAGAATCTATCTCTAGAAATCAGTACATCCAGCACTTCTCCACGTTGTATCAACATATTTTTAATTCTTCAAATGGCTGGGGTATTTATAAGAAAAGGTTCCAATAGTCAAATTTTTCTCCAATGGTCATATTTTTCCTTTAATTTTGGAGGGACCTGGACACGTGTCACTCATCCAACAGTTAGTTAAAAATATGTTTTATGACATTGTTTCATGTAAGAAAAATTTAGAAACATTATCATGTTTTAAAAACAATAAAATTTAAGGAAAAAAATAACATGTTTAAGAAACTTAAGTATAATAGGATCTAATAAAATTGGGATGATATGTTATGAAAGAAAATAAACTTTGACAACTATGAATAATTGGAATCTAGGAAAATTAGAAACCAAAGTCTAAAAATATGAGAATTCAAATTCTTGAAAAATTTATATTTGGAGTTTAAATTCTAAGGAATATAGAATCTAATTTATGATAATTTAAGATTCTAAAAAAATGATAGTTCAAAGTCTGGTTTCAGAGAATTTGGAGTCTGATTTTTAGAGAATTCAAAATATGAATTTTAGAGAATTTAGAGTTTGAATTTTAAAGAATTTGGAGTTTGAATTTTAGAGAATTCAGAGTCTGAATTTTAGAGAATTCAGAGTATTAATTTTAGAGAATTCAGATTCTGATTCTCGAAGAAATCAAAGTTTGAATTATAGAAAAATTGAATTATAAGGAACTGTAAGAATCTAAATTAAGAAAGGATCTAATTTTTTGGATTAAGAAAAAGACGGTTAGTTATGGTTTAAAAAATCACTTTAGATAAGTTAATTAAATCCAAGGGTAAGGATAAATCTTTTCTTAGAGTAAGAAAATTCTCCTCAAGAAAATAATTCTTAGAGAAAGATAATTTTTCTTAGGAAATGTGTTTGTGATTTTCAAAACATAAAGTAATGGAAAAGTCATAAGGTAACTTAATGACTAAAAAATCTAGACATAATGAATCTTCTTCTCCTTCACATTCTTTCCATATGATTCCTCAATGAATAATTATCTCTCTTTTTAGTACTTAATGGACACTCTTCCCCTTTCATCATAAGGTTGGATTTATCTACCACTCTTTATCAATAAACCTGAAGGTTACTCCTTTTTAGGAGACAACACATGAGGGAATACAAAACATTACTTAGGGTATGGGGGTTCTAAATATAAACTATTTATATGTATGGATTTTATTGAATTCTGAGAGACAATAGATTTGTTTAAATTTCTCTTTATGTATTTTTTTCATCCAAAACTATTGATTATATGTTTGATTGACCATGATGTATTAATATTATATAGTGATAAATGAAATGAAACCTTGTTTCTTTTCAAAACATGAAACAAAAAAACCGACAATATAGAATAAACCAACCAATTTAAAATTTCTATAATCTTTTGGTCTCTCCCAATCCACATATGTATTTCCAAAAACCTTTTTCTATGATGTTCCATTGTAAATACAATGAAAATCCACTATGATTTTGATATATTAAAGTATTATCTTCATTTATTTTATGTGTATTTATTTGGTATAACTCTAGTACCTTGGGTCTTAAAAAGTGAAAAAATAAATTTCAAGGATCTTTTCTATTACAAAAAATAGGCTCTATATGATTTTTCTTATATTCTGTGATATAGAACTATTTTCCATAATAATTCCTTGAAAACTTCATCTGATAAGAAAATTATGATTTCATTTTTTTGGAATTTTCTATTATATATCATTTTAGAACCTCATTGTAATATTTATATTAAAAAAATAAATGTTCCATGCCATAATTATATCACCTATAAACTAGGGAACAATATCACTTCTCCACTCTTTAAAATTTCAAACTCACACTTCACGAATTCATAATTATTTTTCATTATGATTTATTTTGTCCTTAAAAAACTATGTCTTCAAAATAAAATAGCACCATCATCCTTTTATAACTATCCTTTTTGATATATAAACCATGTTAAATTCCTCCAGGTTGAAAATAAATATTCTTAAAGTACAAAAAAATTATAAAATACCTTTATTTTTGTGCTTTATTTAGTCCATAATGCAGATTATTCAACTCAAAAACCTTATTCTCATCTTAATTTTTTAGAAAACTATCTCGTTTTTCTATATATATCTATTCTCAAGTAATCCATTGAGGAATGTTGTTTTGATATCCATCTAGAAAATCATGAACATCCTTTATACTACTATGGAAAATATAAATCAAATTGTTTATAACCTAGACACTGGAGAAAACATATCATCCACATCAATGCCATAAATCAGGGAGATTCATTTGCACACAATTCATTCCTTGTTTTGAATCATGACATCATCTTTATTTTTCACCAAAAATCCATTTTTTTGAATAAAAATATTTTTCATCGACCATAAAATAATATCATATGTTATATTCTTCTTGATTTGGTATTGATCTTCATGCATCACCTTAACCCAATTCTCATCTATAAAATCCCCTTCATTTTTATGGATCTTCTTAAGATATTAGTGGATATTGTGTTATAGAATTCACTCTCTTGGTTTGTAATGGAGTTTTCTGACTAATAATGATATTTTTCTTATTTATTTTTCCCTTTTTATTGGATTCTGTTCAAAACTTGATCTAGCTTCATTCATCTCATCATCAATGTCTTTATTTGAATCATAAAAATTAAATTATTCTCCTTATAACAACCCAAAATTTTATCAATGAAATTGATTCCTTATTATAGTATTGTCATATAGTATAATCACATAAAATTACATTAGGAAACACGGTGCCACATCATGATTAAATGAACTACTAAATTCTACGTGACCTTTAAACATAATTTTGTCACTTTTGTTCTTTGAACACTGAAAATCTCACATACATGGTTGCAATTAGTAAGATGTTTAGAGTCCTATAAGTGGAAATATGGTATAATTACATTATAGTGTTTGTATTTTTTTAAGTCATTAATATTTAATGATTAATTTAATAATTTAAAAGAAAATTTATTTTTAGAAAATGTTTTAAAAAAATTATTTTATTGTTTTATTATTATATGATAATTTTATGAGACCTTAATTATTTTCTCAAAGTTATAGAAAAGCAGTTTTAATTTTAAATTCTTATTTTCCAAGTAAGTTATGATTTTAATTTAAAATTCAATTAATCATATTTATAAAATTATTTTCATAAAATGGAGTTCATTTTTTAATTCTACACATCAAAAAATGGTAATTGTTAAGTTTTCAAATTTTTCCAAAATACTTTAATTTTTTGTGTATAGCGAAATTCGATAATTTACAAAATATTCTAAATAAATGAATTTATGCATCATTCTTGATTCTTGGTTGATGTAAATGGCCATTGGTTAGAACTCACATGTGCTATTTACTATATATAGTCATGTAATAATCATTATTTCTTCTCTTGAGTGAAATTAATAAACTAAAGAATTAAATATTGAGAAAACACCCCTCCACTCCACTATAAATACCACCCCACACAACCTCATTTCATCACAACAATCAAGCTTTGATCCTTTTCCAAATTCTAAAAAAACCTCTTCCTTATCCCCTACCCCATGTACAAGATCTCTTAGTCTCATCCAAATACAAATCCTAGGTTCCTTGAGGAGGATCTCATTAGAATAATTCAAGAGGTAATTTCTCTCTCTCATTTATTTCAAATTCTTTTCAAAGTTCATTTCTTTTCTTGTCTTATCCTCAAATTCTCTTATCCAAATTTCATGATAACTCTAGTATGATTGATAAAATGTTATCCTATCATTTTAATGTATGATTATTCACTATACTCTTCCTTTTATCTCTCTATTTGTTTATAAAAATGAAATCATCACCCATGATGTGTTAATTTACCAACATCATGGGTGATGCACTTCCATTTTCCTTAAATGAATTCAAGGATGTCAATAAAACCATTAAATGGTTTCAAAAACATTGTAATATTTATGTCTTAACCCCTTTTATGATCTGGAAATAACTTTTATACATAATACTAAATGATGAAACAAACCATGTTCGTTGTGATCCAAAAACTGCCCAAATTAATAGAAAACGATCATAATTAAACTTTAACTAATGATTCATACCCCTGGTATATAAAAAAATTCATTATAATATTATTTAAATGTAAATTTCTGGAAATTCCATGGAATTGTTTTTTAAATACATGTAAATTTTATGAGTCTGCAGTTTCTGACGGCGCCTGATTCAGAGGCCTGGTGTGCCCGGAATCAATTTCTGAAGTTTTGTTCGGGTACGTTCAGTAAATGTATGTGCATGATTTTATATCTTTTGAACTGGTGCTCAGAATTGAAATATGAGGATACCGATGAACTCACATCACCGGTATTTTCTTAAGGATACCTTTACCACAGTTGGGTTTTGTTGACAGTGGAAGTTAATTTTTGGGGTTTCTAAATAAAATTTACATAAAAATATGTGTTGCATATTTTTATTTGGATGGAAGTTAAAACGTCTAAAGGAAGGTTGGTGGTGGGGCCACGCACACATAACCTCCCTTGAGAGGATGTTATAAGTTGGGGCCCACACGAACATCAAACTCCTCAACTCCCCTTGAACCCCCTTTAACTCTTGGAACTCCCCATAACTATTTGGGAGCCTCTTCACTTCCCACTTTCCCGCTTTATGGTGCCATCACACCTAATTAATTAATTCCAAATTAATTAATTTGAGTGTTTGAATTCTTTTTAATACATTATGCCAACATTAAAATAAGTGAACATAATATTTTATTTTGGGTTGGCATAATCATTGGAGAGCATGGTAGATCTCTTGGAAGAACACCATCCTCTCGACGAAGAACGCTCCATGTCTCCGAAGAATGACGATACTGTCTACGATCTTCAACCAAGGCACAAGAGAAGGAGCCGCCCACGATGAACGTCTACGACGCTTCATCCACGGATGTTTCCAGACGTCAACGAAATCGACTTCCGCCCTCCTTCTGCGACTTCAACAACGTACATCGAATCAAGGTAGGGGGAAATTGGATTGTTTTTATGTATGAGTTATACACTTCGTTCCTTTTCATGTGTTGTGCTCTTGATGATGACTGTTAGCAGTGTAACGAGGAGGGTTCAGATCGTAGGAACACGGTCCGACCCTTTCCCCCCTTTTTTTGTTGTTCTCATTGTCTTGACGACGGAGGCGGAGCCGGTAGGGCGCGGTGTCGTCGCACCACGCCGGAGGAATGGAAGGGCCACGACCATACGGGCTGTGGAGGATGGAAGAGGTGGTGGCACCAGCGACTGGAGGTGGCAGAGGTAGTGGCGGCTGCACGCCTACCGCGTGGAGGGAGACCGGTGGCAGCTCGGGCTGCCTAGACCGCGGGAAAATCGGCCGACCGATCTGGCTGGTCCACTTGTAGGATTCGCGGCGCACGAAGGTGAAGTGTGGAGGGATACCACGGCCCGCATCCGCGGGCTGCTCGGCTGGAAGAACCAGCCGCCCACATGCCGGCCGGGCTGGAAGAACCGGTCGGACGCCTGCTGGCCAGGCTGGAGAACGGCGGTGCCTGCAAGCGCCGCATGGAGGTGGATGCGACCCACATCCACGGGCCGCTTGGCTGGGCGAACTATCCGGTCGGGCTAGAGAACCGCGGCGCCCGCAGGCTCTAGGTGGGGAGAACCACGGCCCAAAACACGGGCCGCGTGCGGCGGGCCGAACCGGCCGGCTACGGCCGGTCGGGCAGAGGAGAAGGCGGCACCGCCGGGTGAACAGGACCGGCGCGCAACGCGGGCCGGGTCCATGGGTGGACCACACCCCACCGGGCTAGGCCGACCACTAGCTGGTTTGGACCCACCGGACCGGACCGGGCCGACCCGCCAGCCCACTAGGCTTGACGGATTGGGCCCATCTTCACTTAAATTTGAATAACTTCTAGATCGCGCGTACGATCGATGCGCCGTCTACGACACTGGAACCCTCATGACAAGGTGGTCCTTTTTAATTAATCTAAGTGAGTTTTGGAAAAATTTGGAAAACGTCCGGGTTGGATCGAATGTAAAATCCAACTGGGCCCATCAAACGGAAATGCCAATAACTCTCAGACCGGGCGTTCGATTGACATGTCATTTTTCGCATTGAGTTCATTATGATGAGACAGAACTACGGGATACATCAAATCAGGACTTTGTGATAGTTGATTCATCAACACTTGGCTCGAGGAGCGGACCCTCCAGGAATTGAGCGTGTTGTGTGCGAGAACCCTAGGGATGGCTGCGATTACGACGACTACAATAACAGAATCCTACGTGGGTTTGATAAAGATGACTACAATACCAGAATCCTCTGTGGGTTTGAAAATGATGACTACTGTACTGGAATCCTCCGTGGGTTTGATAATGATGACTACTGTACCGAGATCCTCTGTGGGTCCGACAGTTCTGACTTCTATTCCTGTATCCTGTATGGGTCCGACAGAATAGCTGGTCCTGTATCCTGTGTGGGTCTGACAGCTTAGCTGGTCCTGTATCCTGTGTGGTTCAGATAGCTTAGATGAATCTGTGACTACATCTGATCATCTCTATCACTCTACGAAATATGTATAGTTGTGTGAGCTGTGTCTTGTCTTTCAATCATTATCATCGTGGTGATTGACTTTACTTCCTTTGTGGACTGGGTTGTGATTGTTCTCGAGAGTTGGAGCCAATCTCTGATTGATAACTTAGGTATATGTATAGGCATATAACTAAGTAGTGTTGATTGATATCTTGTGATAGTATCTTTCTTCTTTGATTTGTCCTTTGTGGATTCGGGGAGACCTTTGGGGGTCTCGAGGTCCCCTACTAAGTATTGTTATACTCACCCCTGCATGGGCTTCGCCCTCACCTTGTTGTGTTCTATGTAGATGATGGACGACAGTGATCGAGGCTGAGGGTGATGGATGAGAGGCTGCTCAGATCTGGACTAGACGGGACGTACCGCATGGACGAGTTGTTCGAGTTATGTACCTACCCTTCAGGTAGGATTTCTCGGTGGACAAACCAGGATATGTTTTCCCTTTTTACTTTTACTTGTTGTTCAGTTGGGTTTGTATACTGGCCCACTTACTTTCATCACACCTTACTTTTCTATTTTAGTACTTGTTGCATCTACTGCTTCTGTTCAGACTGTGTGTGTTACAGGTTAAAAGGAAACGAATTACCTTTTTATAGGGATTATGCCTTTGGTGCTAGTCGCTCGCCCCTGGCCTATGTAAGGCGTGCCTAGGGTAGTCACGTCACGAGCCCCAAGGACGGGTCGTGACAAATTGGTATCATAGGAGTCGATTCTACGGCAAAACTTGGACTCTGATTCTTTTAACAACAATAGTGTTAAGTGTTTTGGGTGTGGTTATCAGTTTAGGGAAACCGGTGTTGGTGTGGCGGCTGACGTATCCATACACTAGGACTCTGACTTCTGATCTTCAACTCAGTGCACGAAAACACTGATTGCGTGTGTGTTTCCTTTGAAAAAGTTCGTGATTACTTTGTTTCAGCTCACCAGGTATACTGTTTTAACCATGGATCACCTGTTTCCTTTCAAGATGGCCCCATGAAGGCAACCAGCTAGGGTTCTGAGTTTTGTAAGAGATGGTAGCCCACCGAGCGACGAGGCCTCGGTGCATGGCCCCATCACAGCGGAGGTAAAAATGGTACGAATACCTGCTGGGCCACCGATACCACCAACTCTAGCACCAGAGAGTGCACACCACCTGAGTGCATTGCACGAGTTCCAGCGCTTGAGGCTGCCCTGGTTCCCGGGAGAGACGGACCCACAGGTAGCTGGGGATTGGCTGGAGGCTGTCGTGAGAGTTTTCATATTGGTAGGGACACCATCCGACCTCATGGTGATCCTTTCCGCGAGTCTCCTACATGCAACTGTAGGAAGTTGGTAGAGCCTGATGATCCAGGTGCATGACGAGGCATCCTTAATTTAGACAGACTTCGAGAGTCTCTTTCACTCAGAGTTTTTTCCAGCCACCCTTTGTGCGTTGCGGATTCAGGAGTTACTTCATCTGCAGCAGGGTAGCATGAAAGCAGCTTAGTACTCAGTGAGGTTCACCGACCTCCCGCGCTACTCCATGGATATGGAACGGGACTCGTTCTTCAGGGCCAAGACCTTTGAGCAGGGGATGAGGCATGAGATCAGGGATTGGATGATTCCCCTCATTATCCCGATGCAGGTGGGGGTGCTGGAGCGATCCCTTCTAGTGGAGAGTTTTCTCACTGAGCAGTCACTAGTAGAGAGACCCACCTCCAGGCGACACGTAGCGGAGTCTTCTATAGCCGGTAGTAGACAGATGATGTAGAGGTCCAAGAAGACCAGGCTATCTGGTGGGCAACCCCATAATACAGGTTCGGTTGTGCGGGGCACACAAGACAAAGCCAGCTATACGAGGAGAATATAGTGATATGCATGCGGCAGGTAGGGCTACATGGCTCGTGACTACCCGACAAACCATAAAGATGAGCAGAAGAAAGTAGAGGGACCTCCCAAGCAGAGGCAGAGGTTCAACCATGGTGGTCCGCTGGGAGCAGGCAGACGTGGCAGAGGAGCTAGTCGAGCAACGGGTGGTGGACGATGTTTCGAGGATCTACCACCACCACCACCAGGATGTCCACCCCAACCAAAGGGAGATGGAGGACAGAGGCGGCCTCAGCTCCAGGCAGTCGAGACCTATAAACACGGCGCACCTGAGATGATTCTAGGTATTATCTGTGTCTACTCCACCCTTGCTATAGTACTTATAGACACAAGTGTGAGTCATTCTTTTATTGTCACTGCCCTCGTTCGGAGCTCGGATATTCCGACAGAGCTATTGGCTCGATCCTTACGGATAGAGACTTCTACAGGAGAAGACTCGACGATTACGCACTGGTTTCGGTAGTGTGATCTTAGTCTAGGAGGCCAGAGTTTTGGCTAGGATCTTCTTGTAGCGGCGTCAAGGCCTTACGACGTCATCATGGGTATGGACTGGTTATCCACAGTTCATGATCAGATTGACTGTATTAGGTGCAAAGTGTGGTGTATCCACAAGGATTGGACCAGGTTCACCTTCACCGGTGAGAAGGGATCCTTTTCAGTACAGGATGGACTTACACAGAGGAGGGGTCAGCCGCTCACACATTAGTTGGCTAGTCGCATCCTCGGAGTGGTTGATGTGCGGAGTCTGAGTTTTCTTGTTGTGGTGGATTAGTACGTGGATGTTTTCCCTAAAGACATTCCAGGACTACCTCCTCGAAGATAGGTGGACTTATACATTGACCTATACCCCGGGATGACACCGATATCTACTCCATCATATCGGATGGCTCCCACCGAGATTTGTGAGCTGCGGGTACAGCTGGAGGACTTGCAGGGGAAGGGATTTATCCAACCCAGTGTTTCACCCTGGACATCTTCGATTTTGTTCGCCAAGAAAGCATATGGGAGCTTGTGACTGTGTGTTGACTACTGTCGCCTGAATCAAGTGACCGTGAAAAACAAGTACACACTCCCGAGGATTGACGACCTCTTTGATCAGCTCAAGGAAACACGATGGTTCTCGAAGATAGACCTCAGGCCAGGCTATCACCACCTCAGAGTTCGATATGTGGATGTGAATAAGACGGCCTTCAGGTGTTGTTACGGCTACTATGAGTTCTTGGTTATTCCCTTTCGACGTAACCAATACTCCAGAAGTGTTCATGAGTCTGATGAATAGGATCTTCCATCCTTACCCTGATCGCTTTGCCAAAGTATTCATCGACGACATACTGATCTACAAGACTACTGAGGAGGAGAATGCCTACCATTTGATGGTAGTACTGGACACACTCTGAGAGAACCAACTTTATGGTAATCTCTTGAAGTGAATGTTCTGGATTCGAGAGGTTCACTACTTAGGACACATCATCTCGGAGGCTGGAGTTGTAGTGGATCCAGCGAATATTGAAAAAGTACTTTCTTGGGAGCCACCCAGAAGTGTTATGGAGGTGTGGAGTTTCCTGGGACTGGCTAGGTACTATTAGAGATTTCTGTCAGACTTCTCCTGAGTTGCAGCACCACTTTCAGAATTGAAGAAGAAGGGGAAACCCTTTGTGTGGTCATATAGATTCCAGTAGAGCTTTCAGGAGCTAAGGCAGAGGTTGACTAGTGTGCTCATCTTGAGGCTACCAGAGGAGGTTGTAGGATATGTAGTTTACTGTAACACATCCGGGACCGAAATCGGGTGTGTCCTGATGTAGGAATGAGAAGTGATCACGTAAGGTTCAGGACAGTTGAGACAACATGAGAAGAACTACGCTACCCATGACCTGGAGTTAGCAATAGTGGTCTTTGCCTAGAATATGTGGTGGAACTATCTGATGGGCGAGCATTTTATAGTCTACTATGACCACCAGAGTTTGAGGTACATTATCCCGCAAAAGGACCTGAACTTGAGATAGTGACGATGGATCGAGTTCCTCCAGGACTATGACTTTGAGATAGTCTATACTCTTGGGAAGGAGAAAGTTATAGAAGATGCTCTTAGTAGGAGATCAGGCATTCAACTGCTAGGAGAGGCGACATAGTAGCTGGCCGCGTTGCAGATATCCTTTGTGGATAGAGATGGAGCAGCCTTTCTGCAGTGTCTCATAGTCACTCCTCCACTTCTTCAGTGAATCAGAGAGGCACAACATGGGGATGTTGACTATGAGATGTGACGTGCTCAGATATCCTCAGGGCAGGCACTATATGGGTTTTATGATGGTGGGGAGCATGTCATCCTCTTCAGAGGACATACCATGGTACCGGTTTCACTACAGGAGGAGGTGTTGAGGGAGTTCCACACTTCCCCTCTAGCGGTACATCCAGGAGTGGAGAAGATGTATCACGACCTCAGATGATAGCATTGGTGGACAGGTATAAAGAAGGCAGTAACATAGTTTGTCTCGTGATGCCTCACTTGTCAGCAAGTGAAGGCGGAGAACCTAGTTCCAGCAGGCTTGGTTCAACCCTTAGATGTCCCAGAGAGGAATTGGGATGGGATATCCATGGATTTTGTGACGGGACTTCCATGTATATCCAAAGGATACAAATCTATCTAGGAGATTATTGACTGACTCACCAAGTCGGCCCACTTCCTACTGATTAGAGAGCAGGCCTCAGTAGAGAGCTTGGGATGCCTTTATGTATAGAAGATTGTATGACTACATGGTGTGCCATCGATGATCATCTCTGATCAAGATGACTGTTTCACTTCCCAGCTATGGAAGGGGTTGCAGGAGGCTTTCGAGACGCAGCTTCGCTTGAGCACTGCCTTCCATCCTCAGACTGATTGACAGACTGAGAGGACCATTCAGACTCTTGAGGACATGCTCCGTGCATGTGTCCTCAACTTTGGTCATAGTTGGGAAGATCACGTACCCTTGGTAGAGTTTGCGTATAACAACAGATACCACTCTACCATTGGGATGGCACTTTATGAGGCACTTTACGACCAACCTTGTAGATCGCCTCTGTGCTGGACTGACCCAGTGGAGTTAGCGTTTGTAGGACCAGAGATAGTTTAGGCTATGACAGAGAAGGTGTAGATCATCCAATAGTGGATGAAGACTGCATAGAGCAGACAAAAGTCCTATGCTGATAGAATACAGAGACCACTGGAGTTCGAGGATGGCGACCATGTCTTTCTACGGGTCTCACCTTGACGAGGTCTACGGATATTTGGCCGAGGAGGAATGTTATCTCCACGATTCATTGGGCGATTACAGGTCCTCAGTAGTGTAGGCGAGGTGGATTACCGCCTGGCCCTTCCACCTTAGTTGCACTGGGTGCACGAAATCTTCCATGTATCTCAGCTGAGGAGATACGTTCACGACCCGTCCCACATTATCGACCATGGGGAGCTGGACATCGATGACGGGGTGACTTTCACGGAGGTTCCAGTGGAGATTTAGGATCGACATGAGCGAGTCCTGTGTGGATGGTCGATTTCTCTAGTGCGCGTTCGCTGGCAGCACGAGAACCTCCAAGAGAGCACATCAGAGTGGGAGGCTCAGATGCATGCTCAGTACCCCCATTTATTCCCTTAGTGCGTGTTGTAGCTTACGGGGATATAAAGCCCTGAGGTGGGGATAATTTAAAGACCTATAAATTCCATGTATTTTTTTTAAATACACGGGAATTTTATGAGTCTGAAGTTTCTGACGGCACCTGATTCTGTGACCCGGTGTGCCCGGAATCAATTTCTGAAGTCTTGTTCGGGTACGTTCAGTAAACATACATGCAGAATTTTATATATTTTGAACCAGTGCTCAAAATTGAAATTCGAGGACACCGATGAACTTGTAGCGCTGATATTTTCTTAAGGATACCTTTACTGCTGTTACGTTTTTCTGGGAGCAGATGTTAATTTTTGGGGTTTCTAAATAAAATTTAAATAAAAATATGTGTTGCATATTTTTACTTGGATGGAAGTTAAAACCTCCAAAGGGAGGTTAGTGGTGGGGCCACCCGCACATAACCTCCCTTTGGAGGATGTTATAAGGTGGGTCCCACACGAACATCAGACTCCTCAACTCCCCTTGAACCCCCTTTAAATCTTGGAACTTCCCATAAATATTTGGGAGCCTCTTCACTTACCACTTTCCCTCTTTATGGTGCCATCACACCTAATTAATTAATGCCAAATTAATTAATTTGAGTGTTTGAATTATTTTGAATACATTTTGCCAACATTAAAATAAGTGAACATAATCTTTTATTTTGGGTTGGCATAATCGTTGGAGAGCTTGGGAGAACTCTTGGAAGAACACCATCCTCTCGACGAAGAATGCTCCAAGTCTCCGAAGAATGAAGATACCATCTACAATCTTAGACCAAGCCACAAGAGAAGGAGTCGCCCATGAGGAACATCGATGATGCTTCATCCTCAGACTTTTCCCGACATCAACGAAATTGACGTCCACCCTCTTTCCGTGACTTCAACAACGTACTTCGAATCGAGGTAGGGGGAAATTGAATTATTTTTACGTATGAGTTATACTCTTCTTTCATCTTCATGTGTTGTTCTCTTGATGCCGAATGTTAGCAACGTAATGAGGAGGGTTCGGACCACACGAACACAGTCCGACCCTTTTCCTCCCATTTTTTGTTGTTCTCATTGTCTTGAAAACGGAGGGGGAGCCGGTAGGGAGTGGTGTCGTCGTACCGTGCCAGAGGGAGGGAGGGGCCATGACCATGCGGGAGGCGGCGACCGGAGGCGGCGGCAGCAGCGGCAGCCACGCGTCAGCTTTGTGGAGGGAGACCGATGTCCCCTCGGGTAGCCCGAACCACGAGACAACTAGCCGGTCAATCGAGACAGTCCGCGTGTAGGAGCCGCAGTGCACGAAGGCGACGCGTGGAGGGAGATCGGGGCCCGCAACCGCGGACCGCTCGGCTGGAAGAACTGATCAGCCAATTTCCGGCCGGGCTGGAATAACTGGTCGGCCGCCTGCCAGCCGGGCTGGGGAACCGCGATGCCCGCAGGCGTCGCACGGAGGAGGACGCGGCCCGAATCCGCAAGCCGCTTGGCTGGGCGAACCGGCCGGCCACCTGCCGACCGGGATGGAGAACCATGGCGCCCGCAGATTCCACTTGGGGAGAACCGCGGCCCGCAACACATGCCCCGTGTTTGAGGCCAAACTGACTGACTACGGTCGGCCGGGCAGAGGAGGAGGCGACACCGCTTGGCGCCGTCAGGCGAACCGAACCGACCCACAGCACGTGCCGGGTCCGCAGCGTGGGGCTGGTCTGCAGGTGGACCATGCCCCACCTGGTAGGGCCGACCCCTAGCCGGGTCGGACCCGCCGGACCAGACCGGTCCGACCCGCCAGCCCACTGGGCTTGACGGGCTGGGCCTATCTTCGCTTAAATGTGAATAACTTCTAGACCACGCGTCTGATCGATGCGCTGTCTGAAGCAGTAGGAACCTCGATACAAGGTGGAACATTTGTGTTACTCTAAGTGAGTTTTGTAAAAATTTGGAAAATGGCTGGGTTGGATCGAACGTAAAATCCAACCGGTCCCCTTGAACAGAAATGCCAATAAATCTCAGACCGGGCGTCCGATTGACGCATCGTCTGTCGTGTTGAGTTCCTTATGAAGAGACGGAACTACGGGATACATAAACTCAGAAATATTTTTATAGTTGATGTATCGACACTTGTCTTGAGGAGCGGACTCTCCCGGAATCGAGCGTGATGTGTGCGGGAACCCTTGGGCTAGTTGCGAATGTGACGACTACTGTACCAGAATCCTACGTGGGTTCGACAACGATGACTACAGTACTAAAATCCTCTGTGGGTTCGACAATGATGACTACTGTACCGGAATCCTCTATGGGTTCGACAATGATGACTACTGTACCGGGATCCTCCGTGGGTCCGAAAGTTCTGACTTCTGTTCTTGTATCTTGTGTGGGTCTGACAGAATAGCTGGTCATGTATCCTGTGTGGGTCCGACAGCTTAGCTGGTCCTGTATCCTGTGTGGGTCTGACATCTTAGATTAATTAGTGACTACATTTGATCATCTCTATCACTCTACGAAAGATGTATTCCTGTGTGAGATGAGTCTTTCCTTTCAATCATTGTCATTGTATTGATTGACTTTACTTCCTTTGTGGGATGTTTTGTGATTGGGATAAAGAGTTGGAGCCAGTCTTTGATTGATAACTTAGGTATATTTATGAGAAAATACCTAAGTAGGGTTTTTTGAAATCTTGTTATTGTATCTTTATTCTGTGGTTTATCCTTTGTGGATTCTAGGAGACCTTCGAGGGTCTTGGGGTCCCCTACAGAGTATTGTTATACTCACCCCTGTACGGGCTTCACCCACATCTAGTTGTGTTATGTGAAGACGAAAGAAGACAGTGATCGAGGCTAAGGGTGATAGACGAGAGGCTGCTTGGAGCTGGACTATACGGGACGTACCACATGGACGAGTTGTTCGAGTTCTGTACCTACCCTTTAGGTAGGATTCCCCGATGGACGAACCAGGAGCTGTTTTCCCTTTTTTACTTGTACTTGTTATTTAGTTGGGTTGGTATACTGGCCCACTTACTTTCAGCACACCTTACTTTTTTATTTTAGTACTTTTTGCCTCTACTTCTTGTGTTTACACTATGTGTGTGTTATAGGTTAAAAGGAAATTCCTTCCCTTTTTATAGGGATTACGCCTTTGGTGCTAGTCGCCAGCCCCTGGCCTATAGAAGGTGGGCTTGGGGGAGTCACGACATGGGCCTCAAGGACGTTTCGTGACATTAAAATCCTTTATTATCATTAATATAATGTAATAACAATTCTGTATTTTTATTAATGTTCTACACGAACTTCCATTCATGTGTACAAGTGAACCGTTCCTGAAAACTAAAAAAATAACAATCCGAACAATGAATTTAAACACTATAAATCATCCAAAGGCACATAAAAGAACTTAATAAATACAAAATGAATTTATTCCATGTATATAAGGTTTTATAAGTGTTAATTAATGAATATAATATTATTATACATTATATTAAAGTGAATAAAGCATTCAGACACAAGGTAAGGGGAATTCTTAAACCCAACTCTCTTTCTTTTGGGTTTCCTTATTTAACTAAATTTTTAATATTTCTATTCATTAAAAATAATTTATTCATTAATATATTACCATTTATGAGAAATAAATATTTTTTACTTGCATTTATGACAAACACGTTGTTTTCCAAAAGAACTCTTCTTAAAAAATAACACACCTTTTATTTCTTGATATTGTCTTCACTAAAGTTTAATGATCATGTATGTTATTCCCTATTTATTTTGGGAACCCAAATTTTGTGAATGTATGATTTATGAAATGTAACCCATTACATTATATGGGTTATTTTATATCAAATATTGATATAGTTTCTCTGTGGAATGCATCATAATGTAAATGTTATGATGTGATGGGTGTGCCCGTAATTATATAGCTCAATGCAAATGTTATGATGTGAAATGTGAACCTGGAATTATATAGAATTCCAATGAATTGGGTAATTTGAAGAAGATCATGAGTAAAGTGAGATATTCATGAACATGTTGCTTGTTTTTTTCACAACTATGTGTGGTAGTTAACCACTAAGACTTAAGATTTCATTTTTATACATTACCAAATTTGAAGCCTTTTATTAATTAATCATATTATGGTTATGATCCTATGGCCATGTTATAATGATAATAATTATGCTCACCCCATGTTGTACTACCTCATGTTACTATCCTCTTACTAGGTTCTTATCTCACCCATTTTTCTTGTATATCCATAGGTGATTACGTGTACTAAAGAGAATTCAAGGGCCAATAAGAAGCTAAAAAGAAGAAATTAAATAATTGTTTATGATTTATGTTGTAATACTTATGTATGGTCCTAGTTCTCCCAGAACAATAAACCTTTAGAACCTAATGGTGTAATTTTTTCATTTTGTTTATCATTAAAATGATGTAAAAGTAATGTTAGAAAATCTTGGTCGCTATAGTTGGTATCAGAGGAACAATTTAGTTAATTTGTGAATTAGGATTAGGGAACCTTATTGAAAACCCTAGTACGAGACTGAGTATATGTAAGCACACAAGAATATTTTCTAAACATAGATATCCCTTAAGATATTATTTTCGTATTAATTTTAAAAAGTAATAAATTATTTATTGATGACTTGTTGACTTATGTTTTTTTCTAACCTTTTCTATTTTAGAAAATGGTTGGAACCAGGAGAAACCTGGAAAACAGCCCATGTGAGGGACAATACAATGATATCTCTAACGATGTTCCTAATTATTTGGGAGGTGGAGTTAAAAATTTCATGGATATGATTACTCAGTTGTCTCAGGATATGAATAATAAACTGAATAATCTGGAATGACCTCCTTCACCTAAGAGGGAGAAACTGGTTATTGAGTGTTTTATGAGGCAACAACCACCAATGTCTAGTGGATCTTCTGATCCACATGTTATGGAATAGTGGGTCAACTTAATGGAGAATATATTTTCTGTGCTTCACTATTATGATATAGAGAAGGAATATCTATCCATTTATCATCTCAATGGAGAGGCCAACCAAGGGTGGGCTTTGATTAAGAACACCAAGACGAGGGAAAAAATTGGAGATAAGGGGTGGAACAACTTTAAGATAATGTTTCTTAACAAGTATTTTCCATGAACTATTTTTACAAATATTAAGAGAGAATTAATATAGCTAAATAAAATGGATGGAGAATCTATCATGATATGATGAAAATTTCATGAGGCTTTCAAGGTACTCTTTGGGATTTGTTATGAACAGTGATAGAAAAATTGATAGATACTTTAGTGGATTAAAACGAAACCTTCGAAAGGTTCTTTCAATTCGAAAATTTGGGAGTTCTGAAGAAGTTGTTCAATGTGATTTCAATGTGGATATGGAGTTTGTAGAATATTCCCATGGCTACGGTGATAAGAAATGAAATATAGAGTTTCTTGATAGTGGATGTAATGAGAAACATTGAAAGAAAACTCAAACACACACATATAAAAAAAGTATGAATAAAAATAATGGGAACTTCCTTAAAGGGACGGGGAAATTCTTTAAATGTGGAAGAGAAGGCCACCAAGATAAACAGTGTAAAAAAGTCATGATAATTGAAGAGAATTTGGTAGAGGAAAGAAGAGCACCACCCAGGGTCTAATGCTACAACTGTAGGGAGAAAGGGCACAACACAAAACAGTTCACTAAACCTCGAGTCCTCGAAGGGAATTAGCGCCAACATCCACCAAATCCAATGGAATAGGGGAAGGATTATGTCATCACTACTGTGTAAGTGGATCAAGAATATGAAGTCATTCAAGGTACACTTCCAATTCACTCAAGAATGGAAACAGTATTATTTGATTCTAGTTCTATTCATTCCTTTATATCATGAATGTTCTGTAGAACTATTGAATCAAATCCTCGAAAACATGATGTAGATATATCTATAAAAACATAATGTGGTGAAATCATTGCAACCCAAGTATTGGACTCTTTTCTTATTAGCATATGTGGGAAGATTCTTCCAAGGAATCTTGTGATACTTCCCTTTGTGGAATTTGACCCCATAATGAGAATGGATTGGATCTCATTATATATATGACATATAAAATGTTGGTAAAAGGAAACAAATTTCCATATTCTGAACCATACCATGATCTTATACAAATTCAAGGAAGACCATGAATCCCCTTTGAAAGGAGTGGGTGTTGATTCCCTATGAAGTGGCATACCTCACTCAAATGGTTGAGTCAATGGAAAGTGTCAACCTAACAGAAATTCCCATCATGAGGGAATATAGTGATGCATTTCCCAAAGGGTTACCTAGACTTCCACCAGATCATGAGGTAGAGTTCTCAATAGATTTCATACCAGGAGCTACTTCTATATCAAAGTGTCCCTATATAATGGCTGCTATAAAACTAGAGGAGTTAAAGTAGCAACTGTAAGAGAATTTGGGCAAAGGGTTCATACACCCTCTTACGTCACCTTGGGGTGCGCCAATTATCTTTGTGAAGAAGAAGGATGGATCAATGTGGATGTGTATCGATTATCAAGAAATCAACATGATCACTACAAAGAACAAGTATCCTCTCCCAAGGATTGATGAATTTTTTGATTAACTACGATGAGATCATTACTTCTCAAAGGTGGATGTTTATTCTGGATATAATCAGCTAAAGGTGAAGAAAGAATATATATAGAAGACTACCTTTCGTACAAGGTATGGGAACTATGAGTTTCTGGTTATTCCCTTTGGACTTACTAATACCCCTACAATCTTCATGGATTTGATGAATAAGGTCTTTAGACATTACCTCACCAAATTTTTGGTAGTGCTTATTGATGATATTCTCATCTATTCCAATAGAAATGAGTAACATAAAGAACATATATGGCTTGTGTTGGTGACATTGAGAAAGGAGAAGTTGTAATCCATGTTCAGAAAGTGTGACTTTTGGATGAAGAAAGTCACGTTTTTGGGACATGTGATCAAAAGTGAGGGAGTTTCTGCGGACCTTCAGAAACCAAGGAAATTGAGGAATGGGCCAGACCCTCCAATGTCAAAGAAATAAATATTTATATTGGAATAGGTGGGTAATACCAATGTTTTTATGAAATTTATAATGATTGTAAATCCCACTAACTAAGTTAACAAGGAAAGGGGTGAAGTATGTCTGGATGGAAGAATGTGAGGAAAGGTTCAAGGAGATAAAGAAAAGGATGATCACTGCACTTATACTCACATTACCAAAAAGTGGAGAATGTTTTGTGATATACAATGATGATTGGAAGAAAATATAGGGTTGTGTACACATGAAAAATGATAATGTGATAGCTTATGACTCACAGAAGTTTAAGATCCATGAGTAGAACTACCTGATGCATGATTTTGAGCTAGCATCTATGATTCCTTCCTTTAAATTTGGATGGTACTACCTCTATGGTGAGAAGTGTGACATATAAAATGATCAAAAGAGCCAAAATTATATATTCACACAAAAGGATCTCATCATTCATCAAACGATATGGTTAGAGATAATAAAATACTATTATTTCACTATTCACTATCATCATGACAGGGTGAAAAAGGTAGTTTATACTCTTAGTAGAAAAGAACCTGCTACTCTATCCATGACACGGATTGAGAAATACATTATCTTCATTGATATGAAAATTATGGATTTGGAAATCATAATGGAAGGGAATACATAATACCTTTTCAAAATTATTTCCCAACCATCTATCCAAGAGAATGTTAAAGAAGTTGAAAGGGATGATATGGAGTTACAAAAGACAGTGAATGAAGTAAAGGAAAGGAATATTCAAGATTTCAATATTGATGATGATGGTGTGATTCAGTTTGGAATGTGGCTTTGTGTGGCTTCATCACCTTGGATAAAGATGAGTTATTTTATAATTCATATAGCTCACCTTTCTCTATCTACCTCGGTAGCACCAAGATGTACCGTGATCTTCGAGAACACTTCTAGTGGGAAAACATAAAGATGGATATTGCTGAGTATATCTCAAGGTTCTTGATATGTTATAAAGTTAAAGTAGAGCGGCATAAGTCCAGAGGAATGATGCAACCATTTCCTATACCAATGTGGAAATGGTAGAATGTCAGTATGGACTTTTCCACGGGTCTCCCAAAGACATCCAAAGGAAATAATGCGATGTGGGTTGTGGTGGACCAACTCACCAAGACTACCCACTTTATCGCTATTCAGGAAGATCTCTCGCTTTAAAATTTTCAGAGATATATGTGAAGGAAGTTGTGAGACTGCATGTGGTTTCTCTCTTGATTGTATTTGATTTTGATCCAAGGTTAACCTCTAAATTTTGGAGGAGTCTTCAACATTCCTTGAGCACTGAATTGAATTTCAGGATGACCTATCACCCCTAAAATAATGGCCAATCTAAAAGGAATATTGTGAAAATAAAAGATATTTAAAGATCATGTTCTTTAGAATTCAATGGTGGATGGGATCAACATATCCCATTGGTTGAGTTCTCATATAACTGTAGCTTCCACTCGAGTATTCAAATGGCTCTATATAAAGCTCTGTATTGAAAGTGATGTTGAACTCCAACATGTTGGGATGAAGTTAGAGAAAGAAATCTACTTGGACCCTATCTTGTAAAAGAGATGACAGAGAAGCTTTAGGCCATCAAACAATATATAAAAGCTACTCATAGTCGATAAAAGAGCTATGATGAAAATCATCGAAGCGACTTGGAGTTCAAGGTTGTAGATAAAGCGTTACTTAAAATATCACAATAGAAGGGTGTCATGAAGTTTCAAAATAAAGGGAAGCTAAGCCCAATGTGTCAAGACCCAACCCAATGGGGCTCGAGCTGCGACTCCCCAAGCCCGTCTCCATTAGGCCAGGGGCTGACGTCCAGCGTCGAGTAGGCTATCACACACATGGGAGGCATTAGCCTAAGGTACCTATACACACACACCCACATACACCTCCATGCAACAGTGCAGAGATATATAAAACTGGAAAGAAAATGCATGCATAAAATCTATCCCAAACCAGAGTGCAACAACAAAAGTATAAAAGGGAAAAACAAGGCCCAGCAAAAGAAAACTACAAAGCACATAGAACTGCTCTGAAGAAGGGGGACGCTGCCACAAACACCCACCAGAAAGCTCCCTCAGCACCGCACCGGAAAACACCCCAGTCAGTCTCGCTCACTCAGCTCCACCTGCTCCGGGTCCTCCTGGGACTCCTTCGAAAGGCCTGTGGTCTTCACAAGACACAAACATGTGTGGGAAAAGCCCGTGCATGGGTGAGTATAAACATACTCAGTAGGCACCCCAAAAACACGAAACCAAAGAGAGAAAC
The DNA here is from genome assembly GCA_963277665.1 of Viscum album. Classification (NCBI taxonomy): domain Eukaryota; kingdom Viridiplantae; phylum Streptophyta; class Magnoliopsida; order Santalales; family Viscaceae; genus Viscum; species Viscum album. The sequence continues at coordinate 1,932,201,172 of OY728155.1, forward strand.
TGAAAATCAACAGTCCGCTCATCCCAGCCCGAGGGAACCCAGATGAGAGATAAACTCTATCTTGTGACCATCCTCAGCTAAACAAAACCAGTCAGCTCAGCTCAGGTGTATGCCCATACATACACCTTGTACAATCCAGATATACTTAGCTCATGCACCAAGCCACAAGAGGTACCGACTTCGTCACCAGAAACTATACACAACCATGAGAGCACACTCCACGATCACTGTCATTCAAGATGACACTCATCTGAGAGATACACTCCATCAGGTTTCTCACAAACCTCTCAAATGCTCACCCGAGAGATCACGCTCGTCGGTTAGCATCACTGAGGAAACCTCACTGAAACAACAGAACCACCAAACTCCTCAGATAGGGGATCGCGCCTAGGGTCCGTTAGGGGATACCAGAACCCACTCTGGTATATGAATCTCACAGATAGGGGATCACTCCCAGGGTCTGCTGGGGGATACCACGACCCGATCTGGCATACATAGTTCTCACAGACATGAGATCACACCCAGGATCCGCTGGGGGATAGCACAACCCGATCTGGCGCTTGATAGAAGCACGCCACTCAAATAGGGGATCATCTCCCATATAAAGGTGGTCAGGATGATACCATAACCCTATCTGGTATAACTCACGATGTAGGGGATCTAATTGACGATGCCGCAACCCTATAAAAACCACGTGCTGAGTAGGAGATCGCATAACCAACGATAACGCAACCCTACTATACACCTCATGCTAAGTAGGAGATCGTATACCCGACGATGCCATGACCCTTCTGAGTACGAACCACCACATAGGGGATCATAACCCCGATGATTCCACAACCCTATGAGGTTAGCCAGATATATAGGGGATCGCCGCCCCTGAATAAGCGGTCACAACAATACCAAGAACCCGATCTAGGGAAAAGATTCTAGAGGATCCCGCTCCGGGCCTACCGAAGGGATGCCACAACTCTAACTGTTTAAACGTCCCATCGAGAGGATCACAAAACTATATGAAGGTTGTGATTCCACACAAACCCTCATGGAAATGAACCAAGGGAGTACCCTCAACCACTGCTGGTCCAAAACGTCTCTAACCCCAGCGACCCACAACGATGCCACACTGCGCACCTCCAAGGCCAATACAGAGGCCACCATCGTGATCTACACGGAAAAACACGCAAGATAGGCTGCTTACTCGCCCGAAACGGAGCACCGGTGAAAAAGTCACTATTCACTGCAGCTAGCTCATGCGGGGCCCACACAACGATCCCGGTACCCATCGAGCGGATCAAACTATTACATTCCCCTCGAAAAAACAAGCGGAATCGACTACTCAATGTCCGAAATGGACACCCGGTGAAAAAGGTAAAATTCACTGAAGCCATCTCTGGTGGGGCCCATGCCTTGATTCCAAAACTCATCAAATTGCTCGCACCATTGTGATCCTCTCGGAAAAACACACAGGATCGACTAATCATCCGCCAAAATCGGACTCCTGGAGCGAAAGCTGCTTTTCTCCGCAAACGCCAAAACCCGGCCTCGTGGGGCCCACACCCAGTTCTCAGTCCCAACACCCAGAAACCATCTCAAAAATTCCGCTTTACCATCAAGGTCTCAATGCCACTGACGACACGTCATTCAGACTCTCCGGGTAGAAGTTACAACGGCCCGAAGTCGTAAAATAATAAAATATTATTATTTTATACGACGTTTCTAACTCTCGGGCCACGATCCCAAACCATAAAATTCTAAATGTGAGTTCAAAAGGTCCGTCTCAACGCAAGGAGCGTGTCACCGCAAACGGATTGCAAATCGGAGTTATGGTTTGCAAGTTACGGGGGTTGAAAGAACCCCTGGAAAATCCTGGCCGGATCACCGCCGGCCTCGCCGGAAACCTCCGCACTGCCGCCAGATTTTTCCACGCCGTAGGATTCCGCCGCGCGGCCACCACCGCCATCATGCCGCTGTCGCGCCTCGCCGGAATCCGCCCTGGCCGCCACTGGAATCCAGGTTTTCCGCAGGAAAACTTCCGGGAACCCCCGGGAGAACCCGGTGCCCCAAAAACAGATCCAAAACATGTTTTGGAAACCTCGGGACCTGAACTATACAACCCTTATAAAAATTTGAAGAAAAAAAAATAAACAGGGTCCGGGATTTCAAAACTCAAACCTCCTACCTCGCAGCCAAAACACCGAAGCTTCAGGTGTAGAACGACGCCGTCGATGCCCTGAAGCTCGATCTGCTGACGATCTGCGTCGAAAATGGCTGACGGCGGCACCCCTACGGCTTGTTTTTCGGAGGAAGGGGAGAGGAGGCGGTGGCCTCTTGCTGCACGTAGGTGGTAAGAGAGGGGGGGGGGAGATGAAATGTTTTTATTTTTATTTTTATAAACCAACTCATTTTCACTCCCCACCAACTCGCCTCCGTCACGACACACGATTCAGACAAAGGTAAGGTCACCCCTAGGGTAAATGCACCATTATGAACGCAACGACGAACTCAGATTCACGATCCGAGGCTCCATTCAGAAGTTATTTGAGCCTATGCTCGTAAATGGACTTTTCCAATTATTTACGAAAACGCCTCTGGTGGCGTTTTCCACCGGAGGCCCGCGCCCGCAAAGTTTACACCTTGCCTAAGGTAAACAACATGTTACGGACGCAACTGTGCCCTCAGATTCCCGTTCTGAGATACCGTTTAAGAGATATCACACCCCCACCACGTGCATAGTATAAAAATACTTAATATTTTTAGAAAATTAATTCTGGGCACACCGGGCCTCAGAAATCGCATGCCGTCTTCGCGCCTAGCTCTGTAATTATTCATAGAAATAATCCAAAGTCTGACAGGGCCAAAAACCAGAGTCGCTACTTCCTCCCCCCCCTTAGAACTTTTCGTCCCCGAAAAGCCCTTAGCTTAAGGAAAGTGACTGGACTCTCAACTGGGTCTCATACACCAGCGAGTTCACCAACAAACACCCTTGCCCGAATGTATATGTCAAAGGGACTCATCCACCACACCTTGAGACTATCCGCTTTGGGAGGAACTGACTCGACCAAACGGTTTTAATTGCATCACAAAACGTGTCTCGGTGGGGGAAGGATCCCTTTTCCTCACGCATTTGAATCACGACGAACAAAACCCTACTCCCTAAAACAAAACTCGAGCAAACAACAAAAAAGAAAGAGTACTGCTAGACAGTGTCTATCAAACTACTACAGAAAGTAGAAAAGACACAAGGCATACCTATATCCATCGGCGGAGCCTCTGGGTCCACAACCTCCAAGGCATGCAGCTGTCCTCACCCTCGGACACCAGCTCCCTGAGCTTGGCGTGTACCACCTGGGGGTGGGGGTGGTAGAAACTGGTACCGCCTACCACCCCCTCCTGCTGCTCCTGCTCCACCGCCACGTCCTCCACCCTTCGGACCTCCTTGCTCAAGACTTTGCCTCTGCCAAGGAGGTCCATCGACCAAATCCCTCTCAGCAGCACAACGGGTTGGAAAATCTCTAGCAAGATGTCCCCGACCGTCGCAAGCATAACACCTCCTCTCCCGTGGCTGACCAAAACTGGCATGCGATCCCTTTGAGCCCTGGGCCTCAGATCCTGCATCATGGGGTCGCCTCCTGAAACGTTGGCCACATACAGACCCCTGAGTCTGTCATCGGCTACCAGATGTCGACGTCTCAGATCACACAATCCCAGCACTAACAGGGGGTATCTGCTCAGCTAGAAATCTCTCCACCACCAATGCTCGCTCCAGCACTCCAGCATAGGTGGGTAGGCACAAGGAAACCACACATGCTCGGATGTCCCTGGGTAAGCCCTGATCGAAGGTCTGATCCCTAAAGAATGGGTCCCGAACCATATCCAGGGAGTAGCATGATAGGTTTGTAAACCTCGCTGAGTACTTCGACACAGTCAGGCCCTCCTGCCGAAGCTGCAGAAGCTCCTGAATCCACACCGACATCAGCGTCACCGGATAGAACTCTTCCCTAAAGAGCTGCTCAAACTCTACCCATGTGAGCGTCTCCTCATCGTGGGACTGCGTCACTAGGTTCCACCATCGCCCGACAGAACCATGTAGAGGGCTCGCCGCTAGGACCACCATCTTATCTGGAGGTTTTCTCACCAGGCGGAAAACTCGGGTGACTGTCTCAAGCCAGTCATCAGCTGCTTGGGGGTCTGGATCACCCCAGAACCTCAGAGGTCGCTGCCTCTGGAACTCGTGCAATGCACTTAGTCTGCGCGCAACCTCATCCTGCACTGCCAGCACAACCAGCTGCTTGACAGGTGGTGACACAACTGGCGGACCACCTGGAGGTGCAACCTCAGAACCCACACCCTGCTCCACAACCTCTACACGGGGCGGGTCATCAGCACAATCCCGTTGTGGAACCCTCGCTGGATGTCGTCGTCGAGGCATCCTAAAATACATTCAAGATGAACCACAATCAAAGAGTATATCTGGAGAGCTGACTCAAGAAGGACAAGGAAAACACAAAAAAAACCATTCCTATATGATGCATGTACCGTTATGTCCCTGCGACTAGTGTACGAATGTCCTGAGTCAAAAGGCAGGTTATTAGAGTCCTGGTGTATGGATACGTTGGCCGCCGCTCCAATACTGGAGTCTCTGGCCTGAAAGCCAAGCTCGAAACATCATCACACTGCCGCTATGAATTCCAAACCAAACTCATAGCTAGACCAACTACGCTCTGAGATCCCAAAGGTGGAACCTCCTCTGATACCACTCTGTTACGACCCGACCCAACGGGGCTCGAGCTGCAACTCCCCAAGCCCACCTCCAATAGGCCAGGGGCTGGCGTCCAGCGCCGAGTAGGCTATCACACACATGGGAGGTATTAGCCTAAGGTACCTGTACACACGCACCCACATACACCTCCATGCAACAGTGCATAGATATATAAAACTAGAAAGAAAATGCATGCATATAATCTATCCCAAACTAGAGTGCAACAAAAAAAGTACAAAAGGTAAAAATAGGGCCCACCAAAAGAAAACCACAAAGTGCATCCAAATGCTCTGAAGAAGGGGGACGCTGCCAAAAACACCCACCGAAAAGATCCCTCGGCACCGCACTGGAAAACACCCTGGTTAGTCTCGCTCACTCAGCTCCGCCTGCTCCGGGTCCTCCTGGGACTCCGTCGAAAGGCTTGTGGTCTGCACAAGACACAAACATGTGCTGGAAAATCCCATGCAATGGTGAGTATAAACATACTCAGTAGGCACCCCAAAAACCCAAAACCAAAGAGAGAAACTAAAAAGCAACAATCTGCTCATCCCAGCCGGAGGGAACCCAGATGAGAGAGAAACTCCATCTCGTGACCATCCTCAGCTAAACACAACCAGTCATCTTAGCTCAGGTGTATGACCATACATACACCTTGTACAATCCAGATATACTCATCTCACGCACCAAGCCACAAGAGGTACCGACCTCATCACCAGCAACTATCCACAACCAGGAGAGCACACTCCACGATCACTATAATCCCAGATGACACTCATCCGAGAGATACACTCCATCATGTTTCTCACAAACCTCTCAGATGCTCACCCGAGAGATCACGCTCATCGGTTATCATAACTTAGGAAACCTCGCTGAAACAACAGAACCACCAAACTCCTCAGATTAGGGATCACTCCTAGGGTCTGCTAGGGGATACCAGAACCCACTCTGGTATACAAAGTTCACAGATAGGGGATCACTCCGAGGGTCCGCTGGGGGATACCACAACCCGATCTGGCATACGTAGTTCTCACAGATAGGGTATCACACCCAGGATCTTCTGGGGGATACCACAACCCGATCTAGCGCTCGATAGAAGCACTAAACTCAGATAGAGGATCATCGCCCATATAAAGGTGGTCACGATGATATTGGAACCCTATCTGGTATAACTCGCAATGTAGGGGATCGAACCGATGATGCCGCAACCCTACAGAAACCACGTGCTGAGTAGTGGATCGCATAACCAACGATACCGCAACCCTATTATACACCTCATGCTGAGTAGGGGATCGTATACCCGATGATGCCACAACCCTACTGAGTACGGCCCACCACATAGGGGATCATAATCCCGATGATGCCACAACCCTACGGGGTTAACCAGCTACATAGGGGATCACCGCCCATGAATAAGCGGTCACAGTGATACCAAGAACCCTATCTAGGGAAAATATGCTAGAGGATCCTGCTCCAGGCCCACTGGAGGGATGCCACAACTCTAACAGTTTAAACATCCCATCGAGAGGAGCATAAACCTATACGAAGGTTGTAATGCCACACGAACACTCGTGGAGATGAACCATGGGAGTACCCTCAACCACTGCTGGTCCAAAATGTCGCTAACCTGAGTGACCCGCAACGATGCCACACTACACACCTCCAAGGCCAATACCGAGGCCACCATCACGGTCCATGTGAAAAAACACGCAGGATAGGCTTCTTACTCGCCCGAAACGGAGCAACGGTGAAAAATGAACTATTCACCATAGCTAGATCATGCGGGGCCCACACAGTGATCCCGAAACCCATTGAGTGGAACATACCACGACGTTCCCCTCGGAAAAACAAGCAGAATCGACTACTCGCTCATCTAAAACGGACACCCGGTGAAAAAGATACTATTCACCAAAGCCAACTCAGGTGGGGCCCATGCCTCGATTCCGAAACTCATCGAATGGCTTGCACCATTGCGATACTTTCAAAAAAACACACAGGATCGACTAATCATCCTACAAAATCGGACTCCTAGTGTGAAAGATGCGTTTCTCCGCAAACGCAAAAACCCTACCTCGTGGGGCCCGCACCCCGTTCTCAGTCCCAACACCCGGAAACCATCTCAAAAATTTCTCCGTACCATCAGGGTGTCAATACCACTGACAACACGTTATTCGGACGCTCCGGGTAGAAGTTACAACGGCCCGAAGTCGTAAAATAATAAAATATTATTATTTTATACGATGTTTCTAACTCTTGTGCCACGATCTCGAACCATAAAATTCTCAAAGTGAGTTCAAAAGGTCCGTCTCGACGCAAGGAGTGCATCTCCGCAAACGGCTCACAAATCGAAGTTACGGTTTGCGAGTAACGGGGGTTGGAAGAACCCCCGAAAAATCCTGGACGGACCACCGCCAGCCTTGCCAGAAACCTCCGCGCCGCCGCCGGATTCCGCCGCGCCCCCGCCGCCGCTGCCGGATTCCGCCATGGCCACCGCTGGAATCTGAGTTTTCAGATGGAAAACTTCCGGGAACCCCCGAGAGCACCCCGATGCTCCAAAAACAGATCCAAAACATGTTTCGGAAACCTCGGGACCCGAACTATGCAACCCTTATAACAATTTGATGAAAAACAACAAATAAACGGGGTCCGAGATTTCAAAACTCAAACCGCCTACCTCGCGGGCGAAACGCCGATGTTTCGGGTGCAGAACGACGCCGACGATGCCCTGAAGCTCGATCTGCTGACGATCTGCGTCGAAAACGGCTGAAGGTGGCACCCCTGCGGCTTGTTCGTCGAAGGAGGAAGGGGAGAGGAGGTGGTGGCCTCTTGTTACACGTAGGTGGTAGGGGGGAGATGAAATGTTTTTATTTTTATTTTTATAAAACAACCCATTTTCACTCCCCACTAACTCGCCTCCATCCCGACACCCGATGCAGACATAGGTAAGGTCACCCATAGGGTAAACGCGTCGTTCTGAACGCAACGACGGACTCAGATTCGCGATCAGAGGCTCCGTTCAGAAGTTATTCAAGCTAATGCTCGTAAATGGACTTTTCCACTTATTTACGAAAATGCCCCTGGTGGCGTTTTCCACCGCAGGCCCGCGCCCGCAAAGTTTACACCTCGCCTAGGGTAAACGACACATTCCAGACGCAACCGTGCCCTCATATTCTTGTTCTGAGCTACTGTTTAGGAGATATCACACTACCGACACGTGCATAGAATAAAAATACTTAATATTTTTATAAAATTAATTCCGGGCACACCGGGCCTCGAAATCGCATTCCGTCTTCGCGCCTACCTCTGGAATTATTCATAGAAATAATCCAAAGTCTGACAGCACCAAAAACCCGAGTTGCTACACAATGTACATTGGACACTTTGAGATCATTGACCGCATAGGATCCATGACACATCTTCTTTAACTTCCACCAAATTTGGCTCAAGTTCATGATGCGTTTCACGTATCACTCCTGCGGAAGTACATACTAGATCTCTCACATGTTATAAACTCAGAGGTGGTTCAACTAAAAAATGATACATCTTATGAGGAGAATCTAGTAAATATTCTGGACCAGAGAGGTAAGGTTTTATGGAACAAGGCAACCAAAATTTTCAAAGTGTCATGGAGGAACAATGCACGTGAAGAAGTAACTTGGGTATGAGAGGATGAAATGAAGGAGAAATACCCTCACATGTTTATCTAAAATGAAATTTTGGGGGCGAAAATTTAAAAGGGAGGAAGAATGTAATGACCAAAACTTTTATCAATGAAATTTATCCCTTCTTATATTATTGCCATATAGTATAATCACATAAAATCACATTAGGAAACAAAATTTCACATGATTCTTAAATGAAATACTAAATTCTATGTGACTTTTAAACATAACTTTTCCACTTCTGTGATTTGAATTTCGAAAATATGACATACACTGTTGTGATCAGTAAGATATTTGGAGTTTGATTGGGCAAACTTAATTTTTAGTGAATAGTAACATACCCTTATGAATAGTAATGTAACCCTTATGAATAGTAGTATGAACCTTATGAAAATAAATTCATCCAAGTGAATAAGAACCTCACCAATTATGGTATAAAAAAATGTATCCATCTTATAAGTGATAATATGATATAATAATATTATAGTGTTGGTATTTTTGTAAGTCACAAATTTTTAATGATTAATTTAGTAATCTAAAATAAAATTTATTTTTATAAAATGTATTCATAAAAAAGTATTTTTATGTGTTATGATTTTATGATAACTTTATGAGACTTTAATTAGTTTATCAAAGTGATTGAAAAGCAGTTTTAATTTTAAAATTTGTATTTTTCAAGTAAATAATGATTTTAATTAAAAATTAAATTACTCATTTTTAGAAAATTATTTTTATAAAATTTAGTTTATTTTTTAATTCTACATGTTTAAAAATTGTTAGGGTGAAGTTTGGAGATTTTTTCGAAATACTATAATTTTTGGCGAATAGTGAAATTCGATAATTTACAAAATACGCTAAATAAATGAATTTTTTCATCATGCTTGAGTCATGGATGATGTAAATGTCCATTGGCTCAAACTCACCTGTCATATTTACTGTATTTAGTAATGTAATCATCACTATTTATTGTACTTATGGAAATTAAGAAACTAATGAATTAAATATTGAAAAAACACCCCTCCCCTCCACTATAAATACCACCCCTCACAACCTCATTTACTCAAACATCTCAAGCTTCAATACATGTCCAATTTTTTTCAAAAACCACTTCCTTATTGCCCCCCACGTCCAGGATATCTTGGTCTCATAAAAAGACAAATCCTAGGTTCCTTGATGAGGATATCAAGGGAAGAATTCAAGAGGTAATTTATCTCTCTCTTTTCTTTCAAATTCATTTCAGATTTCATTTATTTTCTTCTCTTATCCTCAAATTCTCTTATATAAATGTAATTAAAACTAAATTATTATTGATATAATAGTATTCTATCATGTGAATGGAATAATATTTATTATACTTTCCCCACTCTCTCCTTGTTTATAAAAATGAAATCATCGCTCGTGATGTATTAATTTACCTACATCACGGGTGATGCACATCCAGTTTCCTTAAAAAAAATAAAGGATGTAAATAAAACCATTAAATGGTTGAAAAAACATTTTAATATTTAATTTTAAACCCTTTTATGTTATATAAAAAAAATTTATACATAGTACTATATGATGAAACAAAACATGTTCGTTGTGATCCAAAAACCGCCCAAATTAACCTAAAATGATCATAATTAAATCTTAACTAATGATTCATCCTCATGGTATATAAAAAATATTCATTATAATATCATTTAAAATCCATTAATTTCATTAATATCATGTAATATAAATTATGTATCTTTATCCATGTTCTACATGAACTTCCATTCATGTGTACAAGTGAACAGTTCTTGAAGACTAAGAAAAAGAACACTCCCAAACAATGAATTTAAACTCTATAAGTCATCCAAAGTCCCATAAAAGAACTTAATAAAACCATAACTAATAAATTAAATGAATAAATGGTTATTTAAGTTTTACTTAATTAATATAATGTGATTATACCATATTTTCAAATGAAGAATTTGTTCTGACACAAGGTAGTGGGAATTCTTGAAGCCAACTCTCTTTCATCATGTTTTCCATATTTCACTCCATTTTTCAGTATGGTTATTCCTTAAATATAATTTATTCATCATTATCTTAACTTTTATGATATATTCATGTTTGATAATTTAGTTTATGGCAAACCCATTGTTTTCCAAAATAACTTTTCTTAAAAATAAACACACCTTTTACTTCTTGAGAATGTGTTCACTAAAGTTTGATGATCAGGTAAGTTATTCCCTCTTTCTTTTGGGAACCCAATGTTTTTGATTTTATGATTTATGAAATTTAAAACATTACCTTCCATATTTTATTTTATGTCCAATATTTATATTTTTTCTACGTGGCATGCGTGATAATGTAAATGTTATGATGTGACAGGTGCACTAGGAATTATATAACGCAATGTAAATTTTATGATTTGATGGGTTCACCCAGAATTATACAGTGCTCCAATGAATTAGATAATATAAAAAATCGCATGATTAACGTGAGATATGCATGAAAATGATGCTATATTTTTTTCAAAATTATGTGTGGTAGTTAACCACTAAGACATGAGGTTTTAATTTTATGCATTTCCATATTTCAAACCTTTTATAAATTATTCTGATCACGTTTATGATCCTATGGCCATGTTATTACGATAATATTATTACCACCCAATATTGTATTGTATCATGTTCTTATCCTCTTACTGGGATTTTAGATCACCTTTTTTTTGTATATCCTCAGGTGATTACGTGTACTAAGGAGAAATTAAGGACTAATATGAAGCTAGAGAAGAAGAAACAAAATAAATGTATTTTTATTTTGTAAAAGATATTTATGGCCCTAGTTTTACCAAGCATCTAAACCTTTGGATCCTCATGGTGTAATATTTTTATGTTTTTTATCATTAAAATTATCTAAAAGTAATGTACAAAATCCAGGTCACTATGTTCCCCCTGAAATGCTCCACCTTTTTTCACATTCCCTTATAATTCTCTCACAATTTTACTAAAAATTCAACATATTTACTACAATTTTGAAATATTGGATTTTAATAATCATTAAAGTATTTTTTTAATGAATTTTTATTCCTTACATTTGGAAGGGTTTCCAATAAAAATACCTTCATCTCCATGAGATTCAAACTTATTCTATTTATCCTTATCGAGAATAATGCACTTACGTCTAAAGATTCAAAATTATTTCAAAGTGATATTCTTACCATACCACTTTTTTCGGAGACTTATCTTCTCACATACATATAAAATCCCTAATTTTAATGTAGATTTATGTCAAGAAAACATCTTTAAAATACCTCTATAGAAGATCTATATTTATTATAATCATTATGTACATGTTGTTTGTGATCTATTTTCTCCTCTAAACTACACCATTTTAATGAGGAGTTATCACTACTAATACCTGGTGCCTTATCCCTTTATTATTTAGATAATCATCCACTTGGATATCGGTGGACTCTATGATATTTTTTAGTTATAAATTTTAGAATATTATACATATGAATCTTTTTATCCTTTCTCTAATACTGATTAAGGAAACTAAGAACCTTAGAATTGCGGGTGATTACCATAAACTATGCCATATTACTATAATCATTAATTAATTTCATATAGTATCTCTTCACATCAATGTATCATAATGATATTATCTAACATACCTCAATATTCACTAATTCATGAATCCCTATCAACTTCTTTTATTTTTTCTTGTAGCACTTTCAAACGAACATCCCTGTTTGAAAAAAATTTCATGTGTCAGTATGATCACATGAAAGTATAAGGATATCACAATCTCCATCCTTATTAATCAAATATTTTAAATATTTTTATCTTAAATGGTAAAACCTGTTTATGTGAAGATCAATTTTCTTATTCATTATATAGGAGGAAAATATATTCTTGTCCATTTATACAGTAAAGCTTCCCCATAGGGTGTTTTCATTGTATCACAATTGAATCATTCTATCCATTGATTATAAAAGCTTATTGGTGAAACATATAGATTGAACTAGATCAAATAATTAAATTACACTAAGAAAGTTGTGACTGAGGCCTTTAATGACTATAAATTCACTAACCACATATCTTTCCCTCCAGGTTTGGATTTATTGTATCTAATGATCTTTAACCCTCCATCACTTACAAATCTTATGACACATTAATTTTTGAACTTGATATCTATTACAAGATCGTTATTTACCATAAAATATGAATTATATACTTTTTTAAGGATCTATACTATAGTTTTATCTATTTCCTTCAAAAAATATTTATAAAAATTTCATTATCAACTCTTTTATTTTTCGTCCTTGACATTTAATTTACCACCAATGGTGATTGATATGTTTTTCTTCCTTAGAATTTCATAGAATAACATTATCTTAGAAATCTATAAATTGATTTTTCGTTTCCATCCCACTTGAGGATTCATTGAACTACTAGGTACTACTAAGGCAAGTCTCTATAGGAACATCTTGTTCCAACCTTAAATAATAACCACTTTCCATATATCCATGTCTAGTCCAATAAGAATTGAAACAATAAAAATCATACCCAGAAATTTGAATTATACTATGATTATTCAATTTCTCTTGTACTTTCTAATACCTTTTGGAAATAAAAAACACATTTTAGGTATATCCCATTATCCCAAAAATATAACACCTATTTTTTGGTGTATCCCAAAACTATAGAACACACATTTTAGGTATATCCTATATTTTAGGTTCTTTGATTATTTTTATATTGAGAGACATGAATATAAATATTTCTCTTTAGAGTGGGAGCTTGTGGTTCAAAATTAATAATGACTTATTTTTATTTATGATCAATCCCCACAAAATTTTGTCTTTTCATACTTATGTGACTTTTCTATTGAATAAAATCTTCCAACAGACTAGTTGGATCTCTATAATTCTATTTTACCTTATTTGTAGAACACATGATCCAATTTCTTTATGTCATATAAGTATTCAAGAGTCTCTCATAATCCTAAATTTTCCATCATAGACTAAGGATTTATCCTTCAAGATCTTTGATGTGTATGATTTTATCTTTCACTATACTCATGAAATTATCAATGATTAAGTCGTTATCATTAATTTTGAGATTAAAATCAACCAATTCCTTTTATGTTGTTAACTTTTCATATTTTTGTTTCTCTATTTCAAACTTAAATTTAGCTTTAAACTCTTATTAATATTTAATATAGAGATTAAAATCATAAACCAAACCACTGGATTTATTTTTTATCTCTCTCAACATCAATTTCCACTGATGTAGCTTCCAAATATACTTTGAGGTAAAGAAACCAAAAATATTTAACATCATTTTCACCATCCATGCCTTCCCTTATTTCTGATATTTACACAAAAACCATAATAACATCCTCATTGAAGTATTTACAGTCCTAAATTTAATTTGTTTCTATTTTTTTGTAATATATTATCCTACTATGAACATAATGTTTTACTTCTTGATTTTTTTATCTTGGTACTCCTCTTAAATATCACAATATTTGAAGATTTATTTGTGGGAATATCATGATCATCATCAATATCTTGGAACATTTTAAAACACTTTGGTGTGAGGTTTCCAACCTTTCCACATGAAAATATTACTGATGGAAGTTTACCTGTGAACTTTCCATTCCCAATTTATAATTTAATGAAAGGAATTACATAAATTCATAATCCTTCTTTTATTTTGGATCATAATCCATGTATATCCTACTTATATCCTTTGATGAAAACTCTTATGTTTTCTCCTTTAAAAACAATCTTTTTTACTCATTTCATATACAACCAGAGTGCTATGAAGAATATCCAATGTAATATCCTTTGGATCCTTATCCTTGGGCATCACAACTTTTAGGCTGAATCAGGGTGGAAATATTCCCAGAATAAGATTTATAATCTACACCTCATCAAGTGATTCTCTGAGTCTATTCATCTTCTCTACAATTATATTAACCTGGTTAGAGAATGAGTATATTGATTTATTCAGGTGAATCCTAGAATCCTAATACACATTCAAAAGAAACTATAGTTTTCATTCATAAACATTTGATTCAACTTTATATAATTTAAGAAACCTCTCCCAAAATGAATTTTATAATTTACACAACATCACCTTCATGTATATTATATTTGATGGGGCTCCACCTAATTTATTGATTCTCTTGGAAGAAATATCTACCTCTTTATATTATATTTTTTATAAATCTTCTATATCTACATTTACCAAAATTCCAGGAATAATAGCCATATACACATCCATACCTAAGGATTAGAATTAGTTTTATATATAATTATTCCAATGTTGAATGTTATTTCTATGAAGGAATGGAATTCCTTTTGGATTAACAACATACATGGATTCCAAGAGAGAATAAATCCAAAAAGATAGAACCTTATTCTTTGATACCACTTGTTTTCCCACACTAAAACAAATACCCTAATGGGGGGGGGGTGAATTAGGGTATTATAGTTTTAAAAGAATCCCATATATATCTTTTTCCATTACGAGATAACATATATTTATCTCTTTATCTTGTAGAAGTATATAATGAAAATGAAATATTAGAAGAGACATAAAAGTTTTACACCTGAACTAGGATACATTCAAGGATCACACATTCAATAATGTTTTGGTATACCAAAATTCACTTAATTACTTTACTATTTACTAGTTTTGAGCAGAAACTAATATTTCAACTGAAGTGAACACACTGGTTATTTAGAAGAATATTTAAATGATCCAAATCAACTCATAAAATTTTTACACCTAATTTTTCAATGTATATAAAGTCCACCATCATAAATATGATTAATTACTATTTAATGAATTTTTTTGGGTATTTTATTTCAAATTCTCATAATCATTCCTTTTTTCTGTAAAATTTCAATTTGTGAAAAGTTATTCATACAAAACACACACTCTTCCAAATTCCATTATGATCAAGAAAATGTCTGATTTAATTTTTTTTCATGTATGAAATATGTTCGCGTAAGTCTTATATGAAAATAGAGACACATACCCTAAAAAACACCTCTAAATCATTCTTCTTATCACTTAATAATGACATTAGTGGTATATTTATAGGAAAAATACTGAGCTATCATGATTCATGTAATTAATCTTTACACAACCCTATTCTATGAAACTTTCATGCATGAAAACATATCATCCTTTGTTTCTCCAATATAAAAATTTCAAAACTTCACCCAATAAATTGTTTCTATTTGTTCATGATATATTTTCTAAAAACTATTCATTCTCTCTAAATATTTATGCATCATTATAAACAACTTAAACCAACTCTAGAACCAATCCTTCATGAATGCAATAAGGTCTTCAACTCTCTAGAACATTACCACATGATTCGTTAATAAACACAACAAAAAATACTTGAAAACTCAACTTATAGTTTTTTATAACATCCACCCATGAATTTATCATAACACATACTGTTCAATATGATATTTGGTTTATTAATATATATTTATATCATATTTAGGTATAATATATATAATAAAGTCAGTGCACCACGTAATAAAAAACATTATTTAATAAATATATAACAGTATATAAGGGGAATTAATATACCCCATAAGGTAAAATTATTATAATGGAAAAATAAAAACAAATAAACAACATAATCAAAATTTTAAAATGAATGGGGTTATTGTCACAAAGAAATATTGAAATCATAAAAAACACTGTAAAAAGAAACTAAAACATGAGAAATATGATTTGAAGTTTTTCATGTATATATAGAACCTTGAAAGAAAGATAAGTGAATGATGAATTAATGAAAGAGTAGATATTTATAGGAAGTATAAAATTTAATATTACTATTAGAATATTAGTCCTGATCATTGTAATATTGACATGATCTTTAGAACATTATCCTTATAATTAGAGTATTAACCTATACCGATAGAATAGAAAAATATTTTTTAAATCATATTTACCAAGAATAAATTATATAAAAATAAATATTTAAATTACATGAAAGAAATATTAAAATTAGGTTACTCAAAAATATTATAAGTGCATATTTATAATAAATTTTAATTTAACTTATTTTGAAAGAATAGAATTTTTTTGTTGATAATTAAATATTTAAATTAGTAAATTCAAAAAATTATTTTTATAAAATGAATATAATTTTTTATACCACTATGTTGAAATAATCCAAGGTTAATTTTTTTTAAAAACTTCAATTTTTTAGTGAACAATAAATATACATTTATTTTAAAATAGTTTTTGTTTTATAACATAATTTTGTTTTAATAACGAACTAATAAAATTCTAAAATGGTTATATCAAACAAAAAAAGATTTAATAATATTAAAATGTCATTTAATAATAATAAAATAAATTTTCAAACCTAAAAAATAATTTTTAATGTCTCAAATGATAAAGTATACATAAATAACATTTTTTCATTTTTTCTTCTTATATTTTGTATAAAATAAAAAAACCATTGGTTTAAGGGTTTCAAAGTCATAAAAACTTTTAGATTTTACTAAATACTATTTATAGTATCAAATAAGATCACTATCATCAGTCATGGTTTGGAAATAATATTTTTGTAATTATTTTAACCTAAAATGCCCCTCCCTTTTAAGTATAGATACCGCAATTAACCCATTGAAAAATAAGTTTCAAAACACTTTTAGTTACCCAAGATGTTCCCAATTCCCTTATCATAAGACTCTTTTTATTCTTAGATACATTCTAGGTTTATAAAATTCCATTCCTCAGTGACATTAAGGTCTTATAATAGGAGGAACTTTGAAGAACAAGGTAACCTTACTCTCTTTCTTCTTTCAATTTTCCTTCTCTTATACATATATGTCCACTCCCACTTTTTAAAAAAATCTTTATAAAATTAATTAAAAAGTATATAAATATATATAAATATTAATATGCTAGTGATGATTTATTATATAAATTTTTTAATATATATATTATCTCTCTCTCTGAAAAAGTCTTGTTAATGTTTGTTTTTCCATCTACGAAGATGATGTAAATTGTTTTTGTATCTCTTTCTTTAGGGCTATTAAATGTAGATTATATATATATTTTTTATAATTTTAAATACCCTAACTCTAGTAGTAAAGCGTTTGTAGTGAATTTATTACATTGAAACTAGATACAAATAATCACATGAAAAAGGACCAAATAGTTTAGCAGTCTTGTTAAAATAAATAAATAATTGAATTTCACATTAAAATTGAAAACTTAAAATAAAACATGGCATTTTCATTGATAATAACATTATTCTCATAATCATATCCCTACATATCAATCATAATACACATCCTGACATCCTAGGGAAAGGAATCAAAATATAGCGGTAAGATTTAATGCCCCATAAGGGTATGTATACAATGGAAGCTATCATGCATAATTAGGGAATAAATAATATGAAAAGGTAAATAAATAAAAAATATTTAATTTAATCAATAACTTGAACAATAAGAATAATATGATAAGAATATATGATGATAATATAATTCCATATAAATAATCACATGTTCTTGAAATTTATTCAAACATATTCTTACTAAGAAAATAATCACATGGACCTCAATATATATTCTAATGATGAGAGAATTCATAATACTAAACATAATAAACATACCATTAAGGCCTTGCTCCAAGAAATCTTATATAAATATGTAATCTTGCCCCCAAATACCCATGATAGTTTGTCTCATCATACCTACTGATGCATCGGGGGGCTCTAACGGACTTCACATATCACTTACTAAGTATAAATTCCTCATATTAAAGGTGAGAAACATAACCAATATAAGAATTTTAAAAAATAGAATATTAAATGTTAATTATTTCCTCATTCAATAAACATAATCATAAACCATTCAATGTAATATTAAGAATTGTATCCAAATAGTACATCCCCAATCAAATTGATCATAATACATCTAGAGAAATATGGAATATGGTAACATTAGAGTATATCCTCATCATAAGATTCAACAAAGGATATTGACATAGATGAAAAACTTTAAAAGTATCATTGGAATATTTATTGAGGATAATAACTTTTTCACATTAAAATCACTTATTTAAAATCTAAAATATTTTCCAAATTTTAAAGAAAACATTTTATTTGAAAATAACCATGAAAACTTGTTATGGAATCTTCAAACACTAATATAAAATTGGCATTCAATAGAGCTGTAATAGACCTTTATGAGTGAAAAAAAAGTTATGAAAATCACAGGCCAGTTAAAAGCTCTAAACTTTTATCAGCACTAATAAAGCGCTATTAAAGGCCCCCATTAATAGTGATAAAAAAGTGATGTTAAATAGGTCCTTTAACAGTTCTTTTTTTAGCATTGTTAAATGGGCCATTTAAGATCCATTTATTAGAACTATTAAAGGGGCCCTTTAATAGTGAATTTTTATCACCGATCAAGGCAACACTGTTGAAGTGGGTAAAATTATCTTTTTTTGGATGTCCATGAGCCCGAACTATTTATCAGCGCTTCCATGAAAGCTTTGACAGTGCTCACCCATCTTTATTATCACTTTTCAGATTTCTAGCCTCATGTGCACCCCACCCCTTTTATCAGTTCTTTTCAAATTTCTATCCTTATGCACACCTTCCTGAATTCAAACCCTTAACCGCTCCTTCAAAGATAGAATGGCTTTACCACTACACCATTTTTTATGTCTTTTTAATGATATTTTTTTATTTATATATATATTTACACGTATATTTATATATAGTTATATAATCATATTTAAAAACATTTATACAATATATATGTGTGTGATATATATACATATATTTATTTAAATATATTATATATTATATTCATTTACATGATGTAGAATATAAATTAAATATATATCAATTTATTAGTACACACACATATATATATATATATAAACATTATAAATATATTTTTATACTATAAAAAATGGTTATATATTGTTATTATATACATTTGTTGAATATTTATTGGTTTACATAGGTTAGATTATACATTTTTATGTAAATATGTTCATATATGTATTTATATGAGTGGTTTATTTTAAGTAAATATAAGAAAACATAAATATATTTAATTATAAATATAATTATATTTTTTAAAATGATAATATTTAAAATCCATAATATTAATATGAATGTAATACCTAGGAATAAATCCAGTCTCTTCCAAAAAAATCCAATAAGACCCCGTTAAACCTAGATGAAAATCCATCAAATTTTAAAAAATCGGGGCAGCCTGAATAAAAACATAGTTTTGGAGGAATTATGGGCCTTTTTTGGCCTTTAAAAATGTGAAAGTGGTTTAAATGTTGCACCATGGGCATATAGATTATCATAGTCTTTGATTTGATATGTGGTAGTGCCGAAACAAACACCCAGATCAAATGTTATTGGCGTTTAAAGTTCGAGTTACATTTTCAACTTATTGTAGATATTTTTTATTTTTTTGATTTTTTATCTTCAATTTGATATGAAATGACTATTATTTGGTAATCATAAGAAAATTAATAATTAATAATATTTTTTAATTATTTTATAACTATTGTCACTAAATATTATATATATTAAGTGTAAATTCCTATTTACATTATCTAAAAAATATTTTAAAAATCATATATTATATTTATATCCATATAAATATTATATATATATTTATATATTATTTTTAATGAAATATTATTTTTTTGAAGCATACCATTATCAGTACTACTAAAAAAGTGCTGATAATGGGGGGGGGGTGGGGTTCTTTATCAGTGCTTCTAATAAAGCATTGATAAAACCCCCCATTTATCAATTTTTTTTACAACCACTGATAAGATACCCCATTTATCAGTTATTTTTTAAATGTGATGATAAATGGTGGGCCTTTATCAATGGTTGTAAAAAAATGATAATAAAGTCCCCCTTTAACAACGCTTTTTTAGTGATATTAAAGATCCCATTTAACAACGTTTTTTTAGTGCTAAAAATACGTGTATTTAACAATGCTTTTAGTTAGCGTTGTTAAATACCAAGCGCTGGATAAACCCAATTTTATAGTAGTGAAAATAATGAGTGTTAATGATGGTGGGTCATTACTTACATGATGTATAAGTAAAAAAAATAAACATTCACACTATTGAAAAACGTTTAAAAGTACGTCATTTAAAAAATGACAAGGATATTACTTTTAAGACATTTAAAAAAATTAAAACATGGATAAAAATGTATTTAATAAATAATTTGGAGAATTTTAAAAAAAATTATTTTTTTAGAAAGCAATGATATTGAAGAAACAATATTTTCTACCGAAGAGAGAAATAAAGTCGGGTTTTCTTAAAAAAATTTCCTAAAAAATTTTAAGTACCAAAGAGAGTAAAATATTGCTACTACTTGTGTCATGACCTGTGTCAAGGGGCCCCATTCTGTGACTACCCTAAACCCTCCCCCAATAATCCAAGGGATGGTGACCAGTGTTGAGTAGGAATATCACACACATGGGAGGCCTTATCCTAATGTACGTTTACACACACACATCTCTAAGTACAAACAATGATAAAATGTAAAACAAATGATGACCATGCATTCATACATCTTGAATCCCACCATCAGAGTATGATAACAATTACTATAAAGAAAAATGTCCAAATACAATCCCACCCAAAAGAAACTAAAAACAAGTCCAACCTAAAAGGATGAATAGAGCTACATTTAAGGTAACCACAGGAAAACACCTTAGCATGTCCAACTCACTAAGCTACACCTAGTCTTGGTCCCTCAAGGAATATTTCAAAAGGTCTCTCATTTTCATATTACACGACACATGTGAGAAAATACCTCACAAGGTTGAGTATAACAATACCTAGTGGTACACCTTGAAATCACTAAGCATATGACATCAAGAATAATAGTCATCTCATCACAGGTATATGTCAATGACATATATAACAATAACATCTAGATATACTCAAAGTAGACACAAAACCTCTAAGTAAAATCACTACCATACTACCAACCTAGGATTCTTGCTCGATGGTTCCATATAACTCTCATCTAGGAGAACACACTCCATGAGTCTGATAGCACTAATGGTGTCCATACAAGATGTTTTTCTCATCAGGTCTTTCCATAAGAAGTACACGCTGGAATTATAAAGATATCAACACATAGATGGGGATCACAACCAAGTCCATGGTGTATAATAACAACCCAATCTGGATTAACTTGTTAAGTAGGGAATCAACGCCCCGGTAGTGTTGGTCATAACGCTACCAAGAAACCCACCTAGGGAAATGATAATTATAGAGGATCTCACTATGGTCCTCATGGATGGATTCCCATAACTCTATCCAAGACTGATGTTCCTCATAGGGGATCACCATTCCATGCATAAGACATGACTCCATACTAACCATCAAAGAAAGGATAAAGGGAATGTACCCTAACAAAACATGTCCAAGATGAAGATGACAAGGGATATAATATTTCTTTGAAGAAGTACACTACATGTCCCTTCGACATTGGGTTCTACATGTGTATCATTTACCATGACCAATTCCATGTTTGAGTACATGGAATTCCAGTGACCGTGTACTCTCGACCATGTCCTTGTATGGTTGGTGGTTTCTGTTTATAGATAGTCATGTCCATGTCCATTTACCTCACTGATTACCTGATAATCCACTAGGTAAGGGTCACAATCCATGTTATAGGGATCACATGATGTGTTATACTTAACTTTATGAAGAACACTAGGACTACAACTAGAGACCCATACATGGAATGTGTTAGTACAATACATGTCGTGTAGTGAAAAAATTCACAAAACCCACAGATCTATTCCACATATCACCTCCCATGCCTCTGATCTCTAATACATCCATGAATCATCACAAAGACTATGGATCTAGTCTGACCAAGCCTAGCTTTCACTACTCATCAAATTCTATCCATCTTATTCACACATAGAACGGTCATCATTGGTCCTCATCACAATAACACACCCTACATGAATGAATAAAGATCTTTGGTCCAATCCCATTACAATTCTATTTCCAAGCACCAAAATATCAATCCTAACAATAATCCAAACCCATGATATCAATCCATTTCATCGAAGAATGGGTGCACAATGATTGATTTCTAAGAAAATTCAAACCATTGGTCAACCAAAACACTAGTGATGAATGCATGAAGAATAAGGAAGAAATTGAAAAAACACAAATTTGTGTAATGAACCTCATACAATGTTTATGCAAGCTTCGATTTTGTTTCCATTAGAACTATGAATAAATACATAATAATATAATCAACAAAGAAATCCAAAATCCAAGATAATATCTATCCCATACCCACAATACACACGATCAACGAATCCATTTATTAGTTGGTTGATTCAAATTCATCATATGAATAAATAAATGGGGATAAATCTAAATAAAAAAATCCCACCTCAAGATATATCAATCACTTATGAAGATTGAATTTTTGTCATTTTCATTAGTGAGATCCTCATATTCAGATGGTATAGTGATCCTTGATCCCAATATGATATGATGTCATCCTCTAAAAACATTATCCTCGTATTATCTCTCTCAATTGGGAGGTTTATGTGGATAGAACTAAAAATTTGTCACAAAAAATATTTTTAGACCATTCTAGGTCATGGAGAATAAATGAAATAAAATAAATATCTTTCTTTATTCCCTTAATAATCCACCCGTAACTGCGTTCAACCCGAACGTCCAACGCACTCCATGTTTAAGTCATGCCTAGGATAGAACCCATGTTCCAAATTAAAAAAAATCATCATATTTATAATATAAGACTTTTTATAAGAGTTATTCTAATTTTCTAGGAAAACTAGACACATATGATATTTAATATATTTCAAAAATTAATTATGGGATCATCGGGCCTCAGAATATCACACACTCTTAGCTCCTAGCTTTAAAATTAATAAATATAATATTCCAAAGTAATACATGGAAAAATCATAATCATTAAATTACACTAATCATGGGGATTTATGTCCCAAAAACCAAAACAAAATTATACACAAAGAAATATCGGTGCTGAGTACGCACCTGGGTATCCCACTCTTATGTTATCTTATAAATATTATCGTCCTACCACTAAACATTCACTAAAGGAATCACTAACCCACTAAGGTTCCTCTCATAAAAATCCTCAATCTCTATTGAGTACTCAGAAAAGGTAGCTCCATCCTCAATGTCTAGCTCGCCCCAATTGATAACATGGTATGGGTCATGCACATGCCTCCTCAGCTGTGACACTTAGAATAAATCTTGTACCCGATATAACTGTGGCGGTAGAGATATGTGGTAAGACACCTCTCCAACTCTATGTGGTATATATAAAGGGCTGATAAATCTCAAATACAACCTATCACACGATCCTAATCTCTGCAACCCATGTTGAGGTGTGACTTGCAGGAACACATGGTCTTCATCCTTGAACCTCATGGCCTCTATCATCAGCCCACATAATACTTCTGATGGATCTAGGTAGTCCTCATCTTTTCCTAGATGATTTGAAACTTCTCTGTCATGGCTCTCACTAACTCCAGGCCCACATGTTTTGACTCTCATAGGTAAATCCATCATAGTGGGGACCTGTAGTGTTACCCTTACAAGGACTAAAATGGTTTCATATTGATGGATGAATGTTAGTTTTTGTTGTATGGGTAATGATAAATGATTTTTTATGAAAAATACACCTATGGTGGGTGATACTCCAAACTATGGCTAATTTTCAACATGCAATCCCAAAACATGTCCTTTAGAACATGAATGGTATGCTCAGTCTGGCCATCATTCTGGGAGTGAAACCATATGATCAAATGAAACTGAGTCTCAAAGTCCTCATATAATCACTTCTATAACTGAGATGTGAGGAAAGAATCATTATGAGAAACAATATTCAAGAGGAATCCATGGAGTTAGACTATCTTCTACAGATAAAGGCATCCCCATCAATCTACTAAACTCTACTCTTGGATATATAGGATGTGGGCAGACTTAGTGAGTCGATTTATGATCACATAAATAGAATAATGTCCTTTGAACATACGTGGTAACCCCATCATGAAGTCCATGGATATATTATCCCCTTACACTCACAAACCTCAAATGGTTGAGTTAAAACTATTATAACATGGTGATCAACATTCAATTACTGACAAGTAATGATTCAGGAGACAAACTCTATAACTCCCTTCTTCATCCCTGGACCCCAAATGACGTCAGAGTTCTTGATACATATTTTCTATGTATGGATGTACCTCTAAGTAACATTTATGAGAATATATTATAAAATCACCAAAAACCATCATCGGTACAATCTTGAATCTTTTGAAAACAACGACATGCTTCCCACCTTCATAAAATCTATCTGGAGCATTTCTAGTGGATATCTGAGTATATAGGGTCTCATAGTCATTATCCGAAGATGTTCCTCATTGAATTTCTATAATAGAGGAGGGGTAACATCTATTTACTGGAGATAAGTTTCTCCATCCCCATCCACAAAGGATAACAACAATGAGGCCAACTAATCCAACTTATCACTTAGCATATGTGAATAAGATCTCCTATTAAGAGAATCTTCCACAATGTTACCATTCAAATAAGTATAGATAATCTCGAATTCATAATCCTTGAGGAGCTCTAAAAATCAACTCTATCTTAATCTAATATCCTTTTGAGAGAAAATATACTTGAGACTCTTATGGTCAGAATAGATGATAAATCGACCACCCATAGGGTAGCATCTCCACATCCTCAGAATGAATACTACCACTTCTAGTTCAATATCAAGGGTTATGTAGTTCTTCTAATGTTTTCTCTACTAATTTGAACCATATAAAAAAACCTCATACCTCTACCTCAGAACAAAAACAAGCGTGGTCCCTAATGCATCATAGAATACCACATACCAGCACCCACCTATGGAAATATCAAGATGGGGGTGCCCATCAATCTCTACGCCAACTCCTACAAATAGTAATAGAAAATATCTATACACACAAAAAGATTCCCCTTTTGGGTCAAATATATCAACGTAGCTACTAACCCAGAGAAATAGGGTATGAATCATTGTTATTATCATTATAACTCAAGAAATCTCATCACCTCTATTACTCTCTTGGGTGGATGCCAAGATAACACTGACTCAACCTTTTCTGGGTCTATTGCTACCCAGTATGCTAAGATAACTTGTTCTGAGAAGTGGGCCTTCTTAATCTAGTGATGGAACTTTGAGAAATTCCCATAAATATAGTTCTCTCAGAGTATATCCATAATCATCCTCAAGTGTCTCTCATGATCCTCCTTGTATTCTGAGCACACTAAGATATCATTGATGAAGAATACAACAAATAGGTCTAAGAAAGATTGAACGATATGGTTCATGAGTCCCATGAAAACTTCTGTGGTTTTTATCATGCTAAATGGAATCACTAAGTACTCATAGTGACCATAATGATATCAGAAAGTTATCTTTGGTATATCATCATCCTATACTCGAAATTGGTGATAACCTGATCTAAGATTAATCTTCGAGAACCATTGTTCAAATACAAAATTATCGAAGAGTTTATCAATCATTGGTAGTGGATAATAATTCTGTATGGAAACTCTTTTTAGAGGATGGTAATCCACACAAAACCTCAAGATCCCATCCACCTTCTTGGGAAAAATACTGGGGCTGCCTAGGGTAAGACACCGGGTCAAACATAATCTTCCTATGAAAGTCCTCTAACTTCACCCTCAGCTTGAAAATATCTACAGAATGCATATGATATGTTAGAGTCGATATTGGGGGTCATCCTAGGGTGTATGTAAATGTTTAAGTCTATCTCTTGATGGTGATGTATTCCTGGAACATCCCCAGGAAAGACATCCTTATACTCCGCCACCACTACAAGAAAATGGAAAGTCATAGCATCCACTTCAATAAGGTTCATTCTAGAAAACTGATGAGTGATCTACTACACCGTCTTATCTATGAGTCCATCCTAATTTTCCTAGGTATCCTTTTCACCCACAAAGGAAAATCTCATCCCATTACAATAGAAACACTACAACCTATGCCTGAAATAGTCTATCTTGGTATGAATTGTAGATAACCAATCCATACCTAAAATGATATCATAGGATATAATTAATTTTATAAAGAGTTCCCAAAAGAAACTCTCACCTCCAGGATAAAGTTAACAAAATTAGCAGTATCATGTGATCACCGAGTCACCTCTAGTTGGAGTATGAAAGTGAAAGGGTTGGACCAATGGATTAACTATAATCTCTAGGTATTGAACTAGATAATTGGTAAGAATGTAATGACTCACACCTATGTTTATAATTACCACATATAAGATAAAATGACACATATCACACACTATATCATCCATAGAACCTATGGGTTATAAGCCTCAACCGCCTAAAGATACCCTCATCCTTGTCCCCCAACTCCCTAAGCCTAGCACAGACCACCTAGGGGTGGTGGTGGTAACATGTTAAAACGTATAACACCTCTAACTTCTCTCCTAGATACTCTTTCACATTTTTCTCCCCTCATAACTTAATAATCATACTTCTACCTTTATCGAGGAGGCTCATCCACCGTATCTCTATCAGCCATAAAACGATTCGTAAAATCCCACATGTCCCTCTCCCTAGGATGACTTGAACCATGCTGTGATCCCTAAACTATAGAACCTCTATCCTAGGATAAACTCCTGAAACGTATCACTCATACTGGTCCCTGTGACTATTGTCGACTCCCTATCATCGAAGTCTATGCTTTGGTGTTCCCATTATTGGCACCAACTTTCTCTATCAGCTTAACTTGGAAACTCTCGACCACCAGTGCATGATCTAGCACCCAATAATATGTATTAATACATATAAGTATCACAATGGACCATATTTCCTTATTTATTTCTCACTCAAAGGTACAATCCTAAAAGAACTGATCACATTCCATATCTATCAAGTACCGAGCGAGGTTAGTGAACCTTGATGAATACCCAACCATAGTTATACAACCCTAATGAAGATATAAGAAGATTTTTGATTCACAAAAGCATCAATGTATTAGATAAAAATCATATCTGAAAAGGAACTCAAACTATAACATTGAAAGAGTCTCCTCATTGTATGATTGGTTCACGAGTCCCCACCATCATCTTATAGATCCATGGAGAAGGCTCACTACTAGGATCACCATATAGTCTAAAGGTGTCTAGAAAAGGCATAAGACTCACATCACCACCTCAAGCTAATACTTATCCTCTTGGGGTTCATTCATACCATAGAACTAGAGGGGTTAATATCACTGAAACTCATGAAGTATGCTCAGCCTGGGCACCTCATCTACTGGTATTATGGGTACTCTATTCTACTCAATAAGTGGTGGTGAGACTAGTGCACCACCTAGAGGTAAAAAATACTGAAAATTTCCTTGTATCAAAGAATAATCACTAAAGGGATCATCCTCATGATCCTACTACCGAATCATATGTGGAAAACATTTTAGAATCATCTGGAAATAGACAATATATTCCACGATCAATGAGTACATCTGGAGAGATGACTCAAGAAAAACATGAAAACCACAACCCATTCTTATATGATGTGTGTACTAATGTTTTCCCTATAACCAATATCTATATGTAATAAGTGAATAAGAATGTTGTTAGAGTCCTGGTGTTTGGATACATCATCTACTGCACCAACACTAGTATCTCTGGCCTAAGATTATAACTCAAAAAACATAACAATGTTTCCAAAAAACCCAAACAAATTCTCAGAAACTATGGTCCTATGGTAGAACCAAATCCTTCGAAAACCAATATGTCATGAACAATCCCAATGGACCTGTTCTTGACTACCCCAAGACCACTTAAAATAGGCTAGGGGCTATCGACCGATATTGAGTAGGTATATCACAAACATGTGAGGCCTTAGCCTAATGTACCTATACACATGTACACATCTCTAAGCCCAAAAATTAGGAAATAAATAAAATTGATTTCCATGTATGCATACATATAGAATCTCATTATCAAGGTAAGAAAAAAATTAATGGAATGGAAAATAGACAAATACAAGCCCACTAAAAATAAACTAAAAACAAGTCCAACCTAAAAGGATGGAGAGTAAATCTATCATGGTAACTGTAAGAATATACCTCGGTTTTTCTTGATCACTATGATCCACCAAGTTATGGTCCCTCTTGTAATTTATCAAAAGGTCGATCATCTGTATAAGAAATGACATGTGCTGGAAAATCTCATTTCAGGGGTGAGTATAACAATACCCAATAGGAGACCCCAAAATCACAAAGCATATAAAATCAAGAATAATAGACATATCATAATTGGTATATGAAAATGAAATATATAATAAGAACATCTAAATATAATCAAAATAGACACACAGTCTCCAAGTAATATCATGATTTTATTTCTATCCTAGTATTCCTACTTAAAGGTTCCATATAACACTCATCTGAGAGAACAAACTCCATGAGTTAGATAGAAATAATGGAGTCTGTCCAAGATGTATTTATATTTGAGTGTCCCTATAATAATTACACACATTGTAATTTTGAAGAGACTAATACACATATAAGGATCACATATCAGGCCATGGGGTATATGAATAATCCAATCTGAATTAACCTAGTATGTAGGAGATCGATGTTCATGTAGTGTTGGTCAAGATGATACCAAGAACCCCACCAAGGGAAATTATGATGATAGTGGTTCTCACTCAGGGCCTCATGAAGGGATGCTATAAATCTATACAAGGTTGAATTTCCGTATTGTGGATCATCATTTTATGAATAAGATGTGAATCCATACTAACCCTTAGGGAATAGATCAAGGGAACACACCCTAACAAAACATATCCAAGTTGAAAATGAAAAGGTATCCAAGGATTCTTTAATGATGTAAATGGAATGTCCCTTCAGCACTGGGTTATACCCATGTATCACATCCCATTCCCATATCAATGTCTGAGTATATAGTTTTTCTATGCCCGTGTACTCCTGATCGCGTCCATGTATGGCTAGCCATGTTCGTGTCCATATAGTCATGTTTGTGTCTGTGTACATCCTCAGGTAAATGCTGAGCTACCAGGAAAGTTTCACACATCGTGTGATAGGGGTCACACTCCATGTGATACTTATATCCATTTGTAACCATAACACCACATCCAAGGCCCCATACATGGTTTGTGTTCATGAATTACACATCATGTAGTGAAAAAATTAATATAAACCATAGATCTATTTCACACATCACCTACCACTCTTCTGACCTCCAATACTGGTTTAAACCCTACTAGATATTATATATCTATTCAATCGAATACTAGATATCACCAATAGTTAGATTCTATCCATATCATTTGAATATAAAATATTCATAATTGATCCTCATATCCATTGCACTCTCGACCAGAATAAATGAGGATCATCAGTCTGATCCCAATGTTCCACTATTTCCAATCATCGAAATGATAATTCGATCATGATCTCAAACCCATGATACCAATCCATTGGGGAAAATAACGGATTCAAAATTATTGATTTCTAATTAAAATTTGAACCACCGATCAAACAAAGCACCGACGATGAATGAAAGAAGAACTGGGAAAGAAATTCACAAAATATAAACTTGATGAACGATCCTCGATCAATGTTCATGTTGGACTTGATTTTTTTTCCATTAGATCAATAAAATAAGAGATAATAATATATCAAAATATAAATCCCTAGTCCTAGTTAATATCTATCCCATACCCACAATATGCATGATTCATGATTCAATTCATTAGTTGATTGATTCATGTTCATCATAGGAACAAAATAACATGGATAAAAAAAAAAAAATCCTTACCTTGAGATGGATTTATAATTGACAAGAATGAATCCACATCATTGTTTTCAATAAATTCCTTGAATTTTGATGTCACAATGATCCTCAATCCTGATCCGATTTCGTCTTCTAAGAATGCTCTCCTCCAATTCTCTCTCTATATTGTTGGGTTATCTGGTTATCCCTAAAAATTAGTGATAATATAATATATATAGCCCATGATATATCATGGTGAATAAATGAAATAAAATTAAGGAATTATTTTATCCACTAAATAGTTTTCCCATAACTAGGATCAACCGGAATATCCAATACACTCTATTGTTAAGTCGTGCCTAGGGTAAAACCCACACTGTAAATTGAATGAAAAAATTCAATTTATGATCTGACCCTCCATTTAATATTTATTGAAATTTTTTAGGAAAAATTTACATTGGTGATATTTAATATAATTAATTTATTTCAAAAATTAATTATGGGCTGACCAGGCCTCAGAATCTCACGTCATCCCAACGCCCAACTTCGAAATTAATCAACATAATATTCCAAAGTAGTACATGGAAAAATAAGATTAATTAAAACATGAAAGGTTTGTGAATAATTAGAGTAAAATAAAATATATTGGTTTTAAGATATAATTGTCAAATAATTCCACCAATGGATACCTTAACATAAATAATCTCGAATAATGATGCGATTGTGAAATAAACCCTCACCACTTTGGTAACTTTTGAATCATAGCCCCGAGGAAAGAAATAAAATATAATAAATGATTAAATACCAAGAAGATAAATAAATTCATTATATAACATATTAAATTTTTATTATATACACTATATAAAGCAAATAAGTGGTGAATATGGCATATTACCCATGGAAGTAAAGGTGAAATGAGTAACACTCACGTTAGCTCAGAATTCCATGGTATGTGTATGAACCTACTATATAATAAATTTATAATTATTATAAATATATTCAAAAAACATAGTCATATATGTAATACAATATATTATTTACTTATAATAATTTATCACCCATTTATTAACAAATATTTATTAAAATCACTATTATGGGTAATAAGTGCTTTGTTTTTCATGTATGTTTTGGTTTGGTAGTTTCGGTCCTTATACTTTGATCATAGTTACATCATCCTTATAATGTTAAAAATGATATAAATATATTATATATTCATTATATAAGTACTTAAAAAATTACATAAAAGTTATAGATGAAAAAATGAGTTACACTATTCATGGTGATGGTCTATTCCAAAATAAAAAAACATTTTAGATCGTTTCATGGAGGTGGTAGTCCACACGTATGCACGAGCGAGGTTATCATTTTACAAAAGAGTTGAAGGTAATATAAAAGATGTGATATTATAATTACAAATTTATAATTATGTCATAAATATTATAAATATACATGAAATACATTATTATATCAATCAATGAGAGACATCAATGGAAAATTAATTACATTTTCTCGAGAGGCGGTAGTTCTCCGTGAAAACCATCGATGGTTTCATTACATATTTTATGAAAGAGG
This sequence comes from Viscum album, assembly GCA_963277665.1. NCBI lineage: Eukaryota > Viridiplantae > Streptophyta > Magnoliopsida > Santalales > Viscaceae > Viscum > Viscum album. Next base: position 1,932,233,048 of record OY728155.1, read on the forward strand.
ATATGTATAGAGGTTATGAAATTAACATAATGAAATATAATAATATTTAATATAATTTTCTTATTATTTTATAATATTTGGAGAATATTTTAAGGGGTTATAGGAAGAAATAAAATGGAGACGCATGGTTAAGAACTATACCTCTTCTTCAGAGAACCTCTTCAGGGTTATACCTAAAGATTTACTTGAATGGCTTTATGATAAAACCATGGAGTCTAGGTAATGATAGAGGATTAAATTAATGTATTTTTAGGTCTTGGCTAAACCAAATGGATTTTTATGTTTGAATGTGAGAGGATAAAGGGTAGCCTTTTATATGTGGGGAAGAGAACACACTTGAAATGTTTTAAAATAATAAATTATAACCATGTTTTTCACATTCCAATAGGATATAAAATGGATAATTATTGAATCATAGATGATATAAGGTCAAAATATGGCCATAAAATATAAATTAGACAAGTTTCTAGGTTATTTTAACCCCTATTAAATGTGTTATAACATTAAGCAGGGTAATTAATCTTTACTATGTTTACTATTCATTAATAAAAAAATTATGTTGAAATTATTATATAATATTAATTATTATGAATAAAGATGTGAAATCTATTTTACCAAATTCAATTCACAAAATTGGAATAATTTAATTTAAAACTAATCCTGCAGAATTATGAAAAAACATTTTTCCTAAGAAAAAGATTTCATAAGTATAAACAAAATTATTAAAAAATTTAACATTAAATTGACTCAAATAAAATGTCTTATAATAATAATAATATAATTTAACTACTTTTATTTTAATTTTTTTCTAAAATGGAACTTTTAAGTTCTTTTAAGAAAATATTATTTTAAATAAAAACCTATATTCTTCACTATTCATCAAAAAATTAATATTTTCATAAAATTATCAAGAATTAACTATATGATAATTTTTAAATGACTAATTATAAAATTAAGTTAATTTTCTAAAATATTTTTTTTTGATTTGGTAACAATTAATTTTAACATAAGTATACAAAATGTGACGAAACCGTTTTTTAGGAGAAATACAGTTTTTCAGAAACACATTTCTAATTTTTTAGTTTTTTTTATTTTTCTATATGATCAATTGATAAATAATAAATTAATTTAAAATATAATTTTCCTAATTTATTTACTTATATTCACTCCCACCAATTTAACGTCTAAGTTATAACAGTATACGATTTTATAATTCTTTTAGACTCGGGGTTGCGTGTATCTCAAAAAATAATAGAGATTAAATTTATTTAAAATGTAATATATTATAAAGTATTGGGGTGTTACAATTTTTATACCATATACTTATTATAAATTATTTAAAAAAATATATGTATTACCTGAAGGTTCCGGGTGCAACGGAAGTGCTTTAGTGTGTGTAACCAACTTTAATTTTTCTGTCAACAACGATCAATCTGAGATCCATCACGATAATAAAATGCAAGATCTTCAAAATAAAACGGAGAAAAGAAGAAAAGAAAAGGATTCCTGAAACCCTACAGAGGATCATCATATGTTTTTTATAATTAATTTAATTAAAAGACAAGAATTACTTTGATGGAATTCTTTCTCTCTTGATGTTTCAGACCATAATCCTAAGTGATAAGTCATTGTGTCATAGAATCCAAGTGAAGGATTCCTCTAGAGGTGATCCACATGTGCTCCACCTATCTCTATACGTCACCTAAGGGATCTCCAGGTGCTAGTACAGAAGATAATTCTCTTGCGATGTCCGCCTTCGATAGCCTTGATCCGGTGGAGGTGGATCTCTCTCTCGTAGCTTGAGAGCGTTCTTGGTGGAAAAAAATTCTCTATTGGCTTGAGAATTTTTCCAAATCCTTTATGCACAACACCCAAAAAAATTCTAGGCTGATGATAATTATATAATTGGGATTTTAAATACATAGAATAATAAAATGAATTATTTACTCGAAAGAATTTATTCATTTCATTTAATTCTTAGTAATACCCCATGTCGAATAATAAAGGTTGACAATTATTATTACTTGAAAATTGCCCAGAGAATTACATCTAATGTTATTTAATTAAATAAATAATATTATTTCTCATAAATCCCTAGAAAAAAATGCACGGTGTGTATATTTAATATACATGGCCTGCACTTTTTTTTTCTATTTCTCTTTATTTCCTCCACCATATTTATTAGACCTTGAATAATGGATATTTATTTCACAAATAAATATCACTACATTACAATCTAATAAAGAAATTATTTTTCCCAGAATATATTCTCTCAAATAACTAGTGTCGAAATAAATGTGATCAGGCATCCTTAAATAATTATTAAACCACAATCTATAATAATATTTATTTAACATGTAAAATTAATATTTAACTAAGATACTTGGACACACATAGTGTGTGACCCTCTAGGCCTCTTTCTCAATGGCATTAGGTGGATCCTGCCTAAATTCCAAGGTTAGAATCTAGCAACACGCCAAGAAACCCATATAGAAAGAAGTTAATGCTACAATAACGTGTCACCTCCTACGAACATTTACAATGTAATGTAATCCCTTTGTCTCGATATCTCAAATCAAGTGGGTTGCATGAAAATGCCATCAACCCACGTGTTGGATTATTATTTCTTTGAATTTCCAGAATTTAACGTTCCCATTCCCCAACATGGACATGGATTTATTTAGGTTATATCAATTGCATAAAATGTCATTAGATATAAACTGCCATTATGGAACAGAAGGGACAAATCCTTTCTCGCATTATCTATTAATACAGTATTACTCGTGATAGACCCAACATATCCTACCTCACTGCAAACAGTGTGTCATCACAGTTTTCATCAATACATATAAGTGCAAGAGTTGTAATACCGATTAAGAATAATGTTAATGTTTAAGGACCAATACACACATCTGTAGATAGGAACATCCAATGACACTATGAAATGTAGATTTACCATTGGCAGGTCATGTTCTCATAATATCTTCCTGGATATTACCAAGGGTTCACACAAGGAGAAGGCATCTCAAAAATTTATGAGTCCTCACCCCTAATGCCCTGTATTATTTGTGTCCAAAAAAAATATCATCTGCCCATGTAACATATATTCAATAATAGTGTTATGGAAATTTTGGGTCGTCATCATAGTAAGGATCCACTATAACCCTTTAATGAAAAAACTATCCTTAGGAAATTATCACATGCATTATCATGCAGAAGAACAATCAAGATGTGATAAGGTATTTATTAATGAATAAACTACAATGTAGTTAGTTCTAGGACACAAACTCCAACAAACTCCCAATTGGACAAGAGCAAACTGCTAACAACCTTTAACCTTCTAGCTCTCACATGATATTCTTGCTTATAATAAGATAGGCCTTTAGTCATGGGGTCTTCCACGTTCTCTTCTGTGGACACTCTGCTCACTGCAACTTCACCCCTTTGATAGAAATCCCTTAATAGGTGATACTTCCAGAGTATGTGCTTTTTTCATTGATGTGACCTTGGTTCTTTTGCAAGATCTACCACTAAAGTATTATTACAATATAATGTGGTAGGATCTTTACTACTAGGCACCACATCAAGCTCCTGGACAATGTTTCGAATCCAGACGACTTCTTTGGATACATCAGAAGCCACTATATATTTGGACTCCATTGTAGAATCGGAGACAACTGGTTGCTTTGAACTCTTCCATCTCACAACTCCTGCATTAAGACTGATATCATATCCAGATTGTGATTTCATATCGTTATGATCTGTCTGAAAACTAAAATCATTATACCCTCTGATGACAAGATCCTTGTCTCCTCCATACACTAGGAACATATCTTTAGTTCTTCTCATATACATAAGTATAGTCATAACAACAGTCCAATGCTATTCTCCTGGATTTGCTTGATATCTGCCTACCATGCTCAGTGCATAGGAAACATCAAGCTTGGTACATAACATGTCATATGTGATGTATCTTATATCCAAAGTGTATGGGATCTTACTCATTCTATTTTTCTCATGTTGTGTCTGAGGACACATTTTCTTAGAAAGATATAGACCATGAGACAATGGAACAAATCCCCTCTTGGATTATTCTATACTAAATATCTTTAGTATCTGGTCAATGTATGTACCCTGACTTAGTCCAAGCATCCTTTTTGATCTATCATGAATGATCTTGATCCCTAAAATGTAAGCTACTTCTCCCAAGTTCTTCATGGAGAAACACTTGTTTAACTAGTCCTTAACTGACTGCAAGACTTGTAGATTGTTTCCAATAGGCAATATGTCATCAACATATAATACTAGGATAATGCTCGAATTTCCATTAAACCACTTATAAACACATTGTTCACATTCGTTCTTAATGAAACCAAATTCCTTTATGGCTTCATCAAATCAAATGGTCCATGACCTGGATTTTTTCTCTAATCCATAAATGAATTTCTGCAACATGAAAACCCATTTGGATTCACCTGGTGTCACAAACCCATATGTTTGTGTCATATAAACATCTTCTTGGAGGTACCCATTAAGAAATGCTATTTTGAAATCCATTTTCCAAATCTTGTTGTCATGGTAAGCTTCTATGACAAGTATGATTATTATGGATTTAAAAATGGAAACTGGAGAGAAGGTTTCATCATAGTTAATTCATTGATGCTATCTGAATCCTTTAGCCACTATCCATGCTTTTTAGGTGCTAACTTGACCTTCCATGTCTAGTTTTCTCTTGAATACCCATTTGCATCCAACATGATTTACATCAACTGGCTCATCGAACAAAACCTATACTTGGTTCTAATATAAGGAATCCATCTCATAATTCATAGCTTCTAGACATCTTGCAGCTTCTAGGATTTCTAGTGCTTCCTTGTAGGATAAAGGTTCATCATTGTCCAATAATAACGATTCACCACCCTCGGTGACTAGGAAACCAAATCTCTATGGTTTTCTTACCTCTCTTGAGCTCCTACGTAGATCTTGTGTTTCTGGAGCCTCTTCCATGGGGACTTTTGGAACTTGTTCCTATACCAACTTTTGTGTATCTTGAGCATCAAATTCGTTGAAGTCAATCTTTCTCCCACTATCCTTTAGAGGATGTGCTCCCTCTCAAGAAAGACAACTTGTTTGGGGACAATCACTTTCTTTTATGAAGATTTATATATGTAATATCCTTTAGTTTCCTTGGGATATCCTATAAAGATACACTTCATGCCTTGGGGTACTAGTTTGTTGCCTGATAGGTCCTTAACAAACGACTCACATCCCCATACATGTTTTTGAAACAAAATGGGTTTCATTCCATTCCATAACTCGGAGGGAATTCCATTTTAGTCCTTGGTTGGTAGTTAGTTTAATGTGTATGTTGCAGTCTGTAATGCATATCCCCAAAAGCATAATGGAAGATCTGCATGAATCATAATCGACCTCACCATGTCCAACAAGGTGTAGTTCCTCCTTTCACTAACACCATTCCACTATGGTGTATAAGGAGGAGTGACCTGAGACAAAATCCCACACTCTCGTAGAAGATCGATGCACTCTTGGTTTAGATATTATCCACCTCGACCCGATCAAAGTTTCTTTATCTCCTTACCAAGCTAATTCTCTACTTCATTCTTTAATCCATTAAACTTATCTAAGGATTCTAACTTATAACTCATTAATTATACATATCCATATCTTCTCAAATCATTATTATAAGTAATAAAGTAAGAATATCTACCTCTAGCTTCCACTGGAAATGATCTAAACACATCCATGTGCACCAATCCTAGAAGCTCCATGGCCCTTTCGCCCTGTCCACTGAATGGCAGCTTGATCATTTTACCTTCTAAACCAGCGTGCCATGTATCAAGTGGTTTTATCTTAGTAGAGTCTAAATAGCCATATTGTTAGTGCTTTGTTAAGAAATTCTCATTTACATGACCGAGACAGTAATGCTACAACTGAGTGATGTATGATTCATGTGAGTTTGTTTCATTATAAATTTCCAAAACGTGGTTTTCGTAATTTAATAGATACAAACCATTATTTAAATGTGCCATACCATAACATACATTGTTCTTATAAAATAAGCAACACTTATTTCCAAACATGAAAATAAACCCATCCATATCCAAACATGATACAGAAATTATGTTTTTGGTAACACTTGGTACATAATAATAGTTATGTAAAATCAAAATCATCACAGTTGGAAATGAGAGGTGGTAATCGCCAATAGCCAATGCAGTCATCCTTGTGCCATTGGAATCTTGAAGATCCACCAATCCTCTAGAAACCTTTATAAATCTACTTGATTTTGACATTTGAATACATATGTGAGCCCCAGAAGCTGTATCTAATACCTAATGTGTAGAAATTGAAGGATTACACTCGATAAAGAACACAAATTTAGCATCCCCATGCTTCAGGGTGTAGTTCCTCTTACAGCAGCCTTGCTTTCCATATGAAAAACATACTGACTCCCATTCATTTCCCTGCCTATGGATCTTCCCCTTCTTGGAGGGATGGTGCTCGGGGACTTCATACCATTTATAAGTAATTTTCCCTTTTCCCTTGTCCTACCTTTTCTTATTCACCATAACTATTTCGGTTTAGTCATGCCCCATGTCCTTATCTAACTGGAAAATTAAGGTCAAAAGTTTTGATAGACTTTTCTCATTGTTTTTCATGTTGTATTTGACAATAAAGCTAATGAAGGCCTTGGGAAGTGATGATATGATGATATTTGTACACAACTCATCTAATAACTTAATCCCTAAGATGTCTAGGTGTTCAATGTAGCCAATAATATTGACTATATGTGGTCTAGTTGGCACATAATTTCCAATCTTAGTTGTAAAAAAAGCATTGGAGATCTCATATCTCTCCTGTCTCACCGTCTCTAGGTAGAGATCCTTAAGGTGAGACATCATGATATACACATCCATGTATTCATGTTCCTTCAAGAGATCATTCGACATGTCCAATAGAATAAAACATTGGACATAGATGGCATCATCTAGATGTTTCATATAGAGAGATAATTCATCATCACTAGCCTCATTCCCAGGCACAACTAGAACATGCTATTCCAGAACATACAATTTCCTCTCGTGGCAAAGGATGACATGAAAATGCCTCTGCCACTCATGGAAATTGGTTTTAATGAGAAGGTTTTACTTATCATGTATGTTTCATAATGATATGTTTGAAGTCATTTTTCTTATCATTTCTATAAATCAAGATGAGAAATGGTTTAGTACTTTATTATGATAAAACTATGAAAAATAAAAAAATTAATATTTATTAGTCTCCCACTATTTTATCGAAATCCAATAGCCCTCACCATTGATTTTGGAATATTATATTACCTAAATATTCTAGTTTCAAGGATCTGTATTCACCTTCAGATTAACCCAACTAGGGTTGGTCAAGCAACTTGAAGGATTTAAGGTAGGAATTCCAAATGCCAGCTGAAATAACTCGCAACTCCTTGATTCGCTGAGTGGACTCCCCAATACTGAAATCCTTTTATTTTGGATTTACGCAACCATTTACTCTTAGTGACACCATGTAATGCTGTAAATGTTAACCTTTGATGCGAACCAAGTCAATTCAGCCGAAATCCTTGAATTATAATTCCCCAATAATTGAAAGCACCCAAATTAGGGTTGGTCAAGAACATTGAACTATGGTTCGATTATAACCAAGATTATGGAAGGTTATATGGACTTAATATTTTCTTTGAGGGATTTTATCCTTATACGTAAATTTCCATTTTATTATGTTTGATTTGATGCTTTTTAATATTAAGTGGGATATAATTTAGTGATTAAACATGTCTAAGATAATATTTACGCATAACCCATTCTTATTTTAGTTCCATCTATCATGCTTTTTTTAATTAATTAATTGTGTGATCATGAAAACACACCCACAATAAATAAACCATTAAACTGATAGAAATAAAATAAATGGTATGATCAAGAGCTTGTTCTATTGGTTAGTTTATCTAGTGGTTGATAAACTAACCCAAGACCTAGGAGAGAATCACCTGAAAACTTTTGTTTTCGTGTTGACAACTTTACACATGTCCACCTTTGTACCTATTTAGATTGGTTTCTCTTTGGCTCCTAACTTGAGACTCCTCCACTATCTTGGGAGCTCCATCTATTACATATGCTTTTATCTCACTTTCAGGCGAGGGGTAAAATGGGTTTTTACATAAAAGAAATCGTGGGCGCACAATCCCTACATATCAATGAGGAGAAGTCTCGCATACCAACAAATATAATTTAAATAAATAAATTAAATAAAACCATTCACATACAAAGGTCTTGGTCTAGTTCATGATCATCCATATATGAAATGATATTTATGCATAAATAAAACTAACATTCAATTATTTAATCATTTTTGTTTAAGATAAATCATGCTTGAATCAATTAATTATCTGTAATTAATCAATCCTTTTATCTTAAACCCTTTTATGAATTTCCTTTTGATTCTCATCCATAATAATTTTAAATAAATAAATTCAAATAAAATTATCTTTGTAAGTAACTTGTACCTTGGAGGCAACCCGATGAATTCTCGTTCATAACTACCCAATGAGTAGAAACGAACACTACATAGATGTTAAATTAAACACACATATATAAAACACCCATCATGTGTGGTGACTCAACATTATTTCTGCACTATGGTACATGTCGTAAGGGTTTGTATAATATAATAATAAATTTCAATAAATATGCATAATTTGGATGAGTACACAGCATGTAGTTCCAACTACACAGTGTGTACTTTGGTTCACCATCCATCCTAAGTACACACCCGAGGACATGGTGTGTAGATGTACTTCATAAATATTAGGAGTACACAGCGTGTTCAGTGGGACACATGCTATGTAGTATCCGGGTTACATAGTTTTCAGTTAGTCAAGTTGTGTACGGGGTAGACGGTCCAACCCTAACCCTAAGGGACTACACGTCGTGTTCAGTGGACCACACAACGTGAAATCTAGAAACTGTGTGCCATATGTTCCTGGTCAACACGCGGTGTCATTTATGACCTAGAAATACTCCAAATCAGGACCTGATTTGGAGGACCAAATTGATGCATTTAACCTAGACTACATGGTGTGTACTGCCGAATACACACCGTGTATTCTGGTGTTGTACGACCATGAATTTTTGACACCTCCAGATGGGATCCTATGTTTTATTTTAATGAAAATTAAGAGAAAAATTTGTTTCTGTAAGGTGAATGAGAAACGAGAGAGGAGGAATAGATCTCAAGATTCAGATTTATAGAATGATTAACTTGAATTAAAACAAATAAATTATTAAATGCATAAATTAATAATGGAAAAATAAATAATTATAATAAATCATATGACCACTCTGAAACCACTCATAGGTTCCGGGCACAACAGAAGCACGTTAGTGGGTGTACCCAACTTTAATTTTTCCGTTAAAAATGATCAATCCAAGATATTTCATGATTATAAAACACTAGATCTTTGAAATAGAATGATGAACGAAAGAAAATAAAGGGAGTCTCAAAACCATAGAGAGTATCATCGTATGTTGGTTATAATTAATTTAATTAAAATACAAGAATTACCTTGATGTAATTATCTATCCATTGATGTTTCCAGTCATGATCCGATGTGATACATTATTCTGTCATAGAATCCAAGTGTATGATTCCTCTATAAATGATCCACACATGTTCCACATATCTTTGGACATCGACAAAGGGATATCCAGGTGCTAGCATGGATGGGACTTTCCTTGCGATGTCTGCCTTCGATCACCTTGATCCGGTGGAGGTGGATCTCTCTCTTGTAGCTTGAGAGTGTTCTCGATGGAAAAAGAATTCTCTCTTGGATTGAGAGTTTTTCCAAATCTATTGTGCACAAAACCAAGAAAAGGCTAGGATAATGAGAATTATATAATTGGGATTTTAATTACATAGCATAATAAAATGAATTAATTACCCGAAAGTATTTATTCATTTCATTTAATTCTTAGTAATACCCCATGTCTAATAATAATAGTTGACTATTATTATTACTTGACATGTGCCCAATGAATTACACCTAATATTATTTAATTAAATAAATATTATTATTTCTCATAATTCCCAAAAAAACACACGATGTTTATATTTAATATACATGATGTGTACTTTTGTTTTTTCATTTCCATTATTTCCTCCACGACATTTATTAGGCCTTGAATAATGGTTGTTTATTTCTCAAATAAATACCACTGCATTACTCAATAATAAATAAATTATTTCTCCGACAATATATTCTATCAAATAACTAGTGTCAAAATAAATGTGATCATGCATCCTTGAATAATTATTAAACCCCAATCAGAAATAATATTTATTCAACTTGTTAAATAAATATTTAACTGAGAAACTTGGAGACACTTAGTGTATGACCCTATAGGACTCTTTCTCAGTGGCATTAGGTGAAGCCTACCTAATGTCCAAGGTTAGCGTCTAGCAACACGCCAAGGCACCCATAGTGAAATAAGTTAACGCTGCAATAACGTGTCTCCTCCTACGAACATTTACCATGTAATGTAATCCCTTTGTCTCGATATATCAAATCAATTGGGTTGTATGCTAGTGCCATCAACCCATGTGCTCGATTATTCTTTGTTTGACTTTCCAAAATGGAACTTTTAAATTCCTCACCATACACATGAATTTATTTAAGCTATATCAATTCCATCAAGGCGCCTGAGATATCTACTTCCATTATGGAACAGAAGGGACAAATCCTTTCTCGCATTATCTATTAATGCAGTATTACTCGTGACACACCCAAGATATCCTATCTCACTACGAACAGTGTGTCGTCACAGTTTTCATCAATACATTTATGTTTTTGAGTTGTAATACCCATTAATAATAATTTTAAAGTCTAAAGACCAATACACACGTCCACAGATAAGAACATGAAATGGCACTATGAAAGGTGGATTTCCTACTAGCAGGTCTCATTCTCATAATATCCTCCTGGATATTAACAAGGGTGCACACCATGAGAAGGTGCCCCAAAGTTATATGAGTCCTAGTCCCTAATGAATTGTATTATTTGTGTCCCTCAAATAACAACATCTGGCCATAGAATATATATTCAAGAATAGTGTTATGGCACTTTCAGGTCCTCATCATAACAGGGATCCGCTATGAACCTTTAACGCAACAACTATCCTTAAGACATTATCACATGAATTATCACGCAGAAGAACAATCAATATGTGATAAGATATTTATTAATGAATAAAGTACAATGTATCAGGTTCTAGGCCACCAACTCCAACATTACCACCCTTTCCCACTTTAGACATTCCCCATTAATGGTCGGATAATCTTCTATGCAAATACTATCAATTATTTACTTATCATCACCTTTATGTATGGTTATAATAAATAATTTATAATTTATAAATATAATTTTTTAGTCATTTTAAGAATTTTAGTTAATTTTATTAATGGATAATTAAAAATGAATCAAAACCATGAAATAAAAAAATCGATAATTTAAAGAAACATGCCATCGAACCATTTCATCTTTAATAAAAATATTAATAAATAAAATATAAGGATTATAATTGATCAATAATAACATAAATTAATGTGTTTAACTTATTTATTCATGTTTTAATAAACATAATTTCATTATGCATGCGACATAAATGCGATAAAACAAAACAAGACCTAAGGTAAGGGGACTCTAAACCCTTTATTTATCTTTTGGGTTTATCCTATATTTCTCCCTATTTTACCAATTATTCTTGTAAAATATATTCTACATGTATTTTATTCTACATAAATCTTCAAATTTGATAGATATGCATATATTTACTTCTTTGATATTAATTTTTATTCATCCTCGTTATTTTTTATAAGGATTTTTTTCTCAAAATCTAATTTTGATATTTATTATATTTATTCGCATATTATCTTCAAAATATGATATTATCGTTTCCAATTCTTCCATTGGATGTCCAAAATATTTTTTATATTAATTTTTGGGAAACCTCTATATTTATTGATTTATATATTGATAATAACATCTTTATAAAACACGTTATTTAATCTTGGGGTTGTTTCATGTTTTTGATTTATATATGTTACCTATCTATCTAGAATACAAGATTTTGAGAATATTATGACGTGATAGGTGGGTGAGAAATTATATATCCTTCCAATGAATTGGGTAAAGTGATATATCTCATGAATTAGGTAAAGTGATATATCTCATGTTGGGATGTTTCATTATTATGCATATTCCACATCCCACGCCTCATAAAAATGATATCTATATTTTTATGATAATGTTTATATGATTATGATATGATGATGAATATGATGATGATTCTCACCAATTTAGTTATATTTATTCGTGCCTTATGTTCCTACCTATTATTCTTCCTCTTACGAAGCTTTTAGATCACACTTTCATTGATGTATTCCTCTAGGTGAATACATATATTAATAATATTATGAATTATAATAAGGAAATTACACTGTATGAGTTAAATATTGTTCAGTTTTTTATATGTATTGATGTTGTAAAAACATTATTTTCCCAAGACACTAAATACATTGATTTTGGGAGTTGTATTATTGTTAGAGTCTATCTTAAAAATTGTATAATAATTATGTTCATAGATATGGGTCACCATAGTGAACCATCCTAGGTCAACCTACCACATCACCTGGGTCAGCTCTCTATAAGGCTCGAAGCATGTTCTTGATCAGTAATGACCGGATACAATCACCATGGTATCCCTCTTAACAAATTAAGAATGATTTCACTGTTGAAAAATTAGTATGAACCACCCAAGAATTTGATGTCCACACCAAAAAATAAATAACAACAATAAATATGAATATCCAAACTGAGAATACACAATAATAACCAGAAAATGATATCCTAATTTTCAAACATTACAATAAAAAAAATACATTTACAATATCAAATAGTCTATGTAATTAAAATATCAGAAAAACTATAAGGTCCAAGAGGCCAATACATGAAATAAAAAATGATCTAAAAATCCCAAAATTCTCCACATGATCTAACCCCATGAGATTATCATCTCAACAATCCGAAACCAACCAATGGTAATAAAGAAGATCCATCAAATATCATGGTACACATACCTTTACCCATGTCATGTAAAACCAAGTATACATATTCCTAAATATATATAAAGGGTGTGAGGAAAAATAATAGCATTATTCCACCATGAATATATATAGGGTATTTGTTGATGAAAAATAATAAATCTAGTTGGAAAAGCACATTTAAACAAGTAAAATTTGAAATAAAGTTCACTCAATTTTTTTCTAGAAGTACTATTTATTTTTTATAAAAAATTTCATGTATTATAAGAATGGGTGAACAAGGATCAAATAAAAGGAAATGAATTCACATAGAACAAATATACTCAACTAACACAATCATGGAATAAATATAAGAAAAAAATAGAATATATACAATAAATTATTTCAGGCATTAATACCGTGGAATATAAATCAAATACGACACATGAAATATGCATCATGGTATTTAACCAGTGGGGTATAGTTTGAATTAGTTTGAGACATGGTTCACTATCCATATAAGTAAGTATAATAATTTTGGAATCTCTTATAGTCTTCCCTGGACCCTACATTCCTTCAATGGGATCTTTTAGTCCATATGGGTGACATTTCTTCCACAGGTACCATTAGACCGATGGAAAACCTCAATAAACTAGTCCATAAAATAGGAAAATGATGCAATTGTCAAAGTCATTCAGACACCCAAATTCTCCCATGTATTATAAATTTACAACCAAATAAAACATTTTTCTTACCCATTTCCTAAACTACACATACCCATAATAAATTAAACATCAGTATTAATGAAAAACCTTTCAAAACCCCCTATAAGAATCCATTTGAAACAAAAAAAAATCCTTTTGAGGCATTTTTTTAAAAATATTTCTTACATTAAAACAAATTAATTTAGAAAAAAACCTTTTAAGCCATCAAATTTCTATTACATGCCATAAATCACAACAAAATGGATAATCAAACATTATCAACATAACTAAAAGGAAATGTAATGAAAAAAACCAAAGGATATAAAAATTAAAGGTAGTCAATGTAAAATAACACTAGGTAGAAGAAGCTACCTTGAAACTATTTTGAATGTGATGCCTTGGAAAACACTACTAGAATCATTAGGGAAGTGTCTTCATACACCTAAACCACAAGAAAAAAACACAAATCCCCCATATATAACCCATAATTTTGCCAAATGGAATTCTAAGGTTTCATAACTCCATGAAAATGGAAGAAAAAGGGAGGAACAAGGGTATGAGAGGAATAAATAAAGAGATTCAAGGCTTACCATAAGAAAAGAAAACCAAGATCAAAGGAGAAATCACCAAAGGAATAAAGGGAAGAGGATACCCAATCCAAGAGGAGAGGGATTCACATGAATGTGGAGGAATATGGGTGATTTTTTTTGTAAAAACTAGAATGATATTTAGTTAATGTCATAAAAATTTTACTAAGTTGGATAGTCCATATGGTTTAGCTATATGGTTAGGAAAACTGTGTGGTAATCATATGAGAGTCTTTATCACAAAAAATGGTCACATAGTTCTAGGTGACTAGAAAATGGCGTGGAAAACTATGTGAAAACTATTCCAACCACACTCTCCCCCAGACACCCCTCTCACATGGTTAGTTACATGGTTAATTCTAACCTTGTGATAACCATTCACACAGTACTTCCACCCCAAGAAGAGGTTTTCAACCTCTATTTTCCTATAAATACCATACTAAATAAATAAATAAAACTCAAAATAAGACATAATCATAACTTCAAAGGAGTCACAATTCTCCCCAACATGCCACTTTATGCCCCATAAAATCCTAATGATATAAATTAAAAAATATTTGTGGCCACAACCCCCTAACCAAAAATATTTGCACCCATATTTTGTGTCTATCACAAACATGGTTTGAAAGGACACATACCAATGAGATCAATTTACCACATATAACCTTGTTATCTTAATATAGGTTATGAATTGGATTATCAATGAGGGAGGTGTCAATATCCACCTACAAATCCTCCCACTCCATTAAAAAATATTGGACTAGATGGTACTTCTTCATCTAATAGACATGGAAGACATCATGAATCATGGTCAGCCATGGAGGCAAGCCTAATAAATAGGCTACCTTTCTAAGATGCTTCACAATCTAAAAAAACCTGACATAACACAACACTAACTTCTATTATTTTCCCAAGAGACGATAACCCAATTAAATAAATACTTGAAAAAAACATAATAACCAACCAAAAAATCTAATTAGAAATGATAATGATCAATATATGATTTCTTTTAAATCTGAGTTATTGATATCATTTTCAGAATCAACTTCACTTTTTTGTCACCTCCTTGATGAGACTCATTCCAAATAAATAATTTCACCCAAATATTATCCACATGATAGATACCAACATGGATACTAATAAAATCCCTCAAAAGGATTATTTTTTATTGAGTCTTGATAACTAATGTTGTATGGAAACTTGAGAAACAAAATGGGTCTCTCCATGAACATCTAAAGTTAAGAAAAAAGTCTCAAATTATATCCCCATGAATATAAATGGTCCACTCACTATAAATATTCATCTATGGGTGATACTTTGTTCTCAACTTCAACAATGTTCCCCTGGATTCCTAGAGACCCTTACAGAAACAAGATGTAAAATGTGTATCTTGATCAGAACCTATCACTGAGATCACTCCATGAAGCCTGAAAAACGCTTAAACAAATAGGTGTATAAACTCATATAACATCATCAAATATTTAAAGAGAAGAAATGGGATGATTTAGTCAATAAATATATAATCAACCAAACTAAATTATTATCACTATGTGTGTGAGGTATACTAATCGATAAATCCATATAGATATCATCTGGATTCCATATCAGAATGGGAAGTGTTTTAAGCAACCCAAATAGTCTTAGATGCTCATCTTAGATTCTCATCTTTGATCATATGGTAGATAAAACACTATGATAATAAATCATCTATTGACCATATCATCTTGATCCAATAATAATAGCTTCTATGATTACAAATATTCTTAATAGCCCTATGTTGAATGACCCAGCTTGAATAATTCCCATACCTATGGCCTTAATGTCAAATGAACCACCAACTACTTCCTGAAAAAGAGGGTTCCATTGGGTTACAAAGACCAATCACCTAAGGTCTCCCCATTATTTAAAGCTTTACTAATGTACTAGCTATCATGTTTATATTCCTTATCACACCAAACCCAATTATTATAGAGGGTATGACCTAAATTCTAGTCAAGTACACCCAATGTACATCTTCTAAAACTTCCAAACACAGATAAAAAAACATACACATCATATTCCACTTATCCAAAAATTATTTGAAAACACGGACTAGTAATTTCATTCTTAAGGTATGGGAAACTACATTTTCACTCCAAAGGGTATAGGTGATGCCAAAATCAAATGTCTAATGAGAATCCAACCAATGTATCTATCTAAGATTCAATCCCCTCTTAGCAAAGATATAATTCAAGATCATGTGATCTGATTAAAATGTAAACTTCTCTCCGAATAGGTAATAAAACTATTTTATGAACATGTGCACAAAAACATTCAATTTAAGGTGATGGGAAGGGTAATTACATTCATGTTAAAATATTTTATAAGAACTATAGTCCACCACATGATAATCCTAAATCATCACACATCCCAACCCCATAACTAAGGCATCAAAAAACATTGAATATCTTTTAATAGGATCAATAATAATCAAAATTAGATATGATTTTAACCAAACCTAAAATTACTCAAAATATATCAATAAATACTCACTCCACTCAAACATTACCCCTTATAAGTTATATCTATAAAGGGTGAATCTAGACTGGTGAAAAACCTAAAAAAATTCATTTAATACCCATAAAAAACTAAAAAAAATCCTAATATAAACTAAATTCTTTTTCCCCTCCCAAGGAATTACCACTTGGGTCCTTTTGGGGTCCACTAAAATCCCTTTCATAGAAATCACTTAACCCAAAAACATTACCTTCTTGATCTAGAACTAACATTTGGGAAAAAAATACTATAGGTGATCCTCTCCCAAGGTTCTAAAAAACAACCTTTAGATGCTCACTATGGTCCTCCTCTACATTGTAGTACATCAAGATATCATCCAAAAACACAACCATTAATAAGTCTACAAATTTATGAAATATACGATTCATAAAATCCAAAAAGACTACATTATCATTAATGAGGAAAAAATGGTATAACCTGATACAAAAAATAACTTTACTAGCTCTTAAAATGGTCTTAGGAACATCATATTATTATAACCTAAACTTGTGGTACCCTAAACATAGGTTAATTTCTTAAAATCAATGATATCCCCTAATATATTCAAAAAGATAATCAATTCAAGGTAACATGTATTTATTCTTAATGGCCACCTGACCAATCTTTTGATAACCTATGAAAAATTGGAGACTATTATCTGCCAAATTTGAAAAAATAACTAGAGATAACCATAATGAAAATCTTGAATAAATACGTCTATTGATTTAAAGATCCTAAAATTTAACTTATAACACATTCAACTTAGCAAGATCCTTCCGGTATAATGGTAAATAAATGGGGCACATCCTATGGAGTAGGTTGTTAGTAAAATTGACCTGACACTAGGGAGGAAACCTTGAAAAATAATCCAGAAACACATCAAGTTACCAATACCCAACCATTAGTGTTACAACCTAATATTTTATGATATATTTATCTTTAAATAAATTAATATCTTTGATAAATTTCTTTACCTGAAACATCTTGTTTAAAAAAACAGCAATATATTTTTGACATATTATTATTATTATTATTAAATTTGATAGTTATCATATATCGATTGGATTGGAAGGTATGAATATTATTAACTAATGTTTAAAAAATTATTTTCTACATATTTATATAATTAATTAGTTGGTTATCAATTGTTTAGAAAATAAAATAAAAGTATTTTATGTAAAAAGAGTTGTTTATCTGAAAGACGATTTTCAAGCGTATATTGTGTTTTTATTTTAAAAAATTAATTTAATTGATGTTTATTAATTATTTTAATAAAATTTATAGATTATATATTCAAAAAAATATTTGAACATTCATATAATAGTTTTTAGATGGAATGGAATGAAGATAAACATAATTTTATGCTTAAAAATAATTTTTTCTAAAACAGCTTTATTACGTTTTATGAAATTGTTTTAAAATTAATTTCTACCAATTATATAAATTTAATCATGTAAAATTTATATCATATTTTTAATCAGAATAATAAATATTATTTAATAATTTTATGTTATATTTTGGTCATAAATAATAGAAAAAGTAATAAAAATTTGTTACCGCGATTAAGGTTAAAAATAGTATACCTGGGGGGGTTAAAATTAACGATAAGGTTAAAATATCTCAAAAGGATGATTTAATTTTATTTTTGGATGTTATTTCAAACATATATCTCTTATCTTTGAAAATTTGTCATTTTGGATCCACTTGACTTGAGTAAGACATTAATATATCTTAATCTTCAAAAACATTCCAAGTGTGTGATCTTACTCCCTTATAAAAGAATACCACCTATCATATTTTCCTCAAACTTCATATGAATTATATATCAACCAATTCCTACTATAATAACATCCCACATACTATTGGTCTTGGTTTATCCAGGATACCGACCTTTTAAGGCTTAAAGTGTATTGTAAATGAGGTTTCTCAATGAAGATGTATAACTATTAACTGAGTACATCCAATTTTATTTATTTTTACACAATATATAAACATGTTTTATCCATAATAAAATTATTAATAAAATATAATAAATATAATTATACGTTATTATTTCATATAAAGAACATATATTCATCTCGTCCATCAAATGGGAAACAAAAGCATCATTTGTGCGTACATGCGAACTACCACCTTGCGAAGTGATGTATTTCATTTTTCATCACCATAATTAATTGGTTAATAAGATGAATTTAATATCTATAAATTATAATTATGAAATCATTATAATCCTATAATTATAATATTCTATATACCTTCTTAACTTTATATCCGTTGGAAAATTATAACGTCGCTCATGTGTACTTGTGGAATACCACCTTCAAAAAGTGATGTGATTCTTTTTTAAAGTATTATTTACATGTCTAGTAATAGTGGATATATTTCAAGAATATATATTATATAATAATTATTATTTAAAGGTTAATTATTATTTTCTGTTCTTTCTTTCCATCCATAGAATAATGGAAACAACACTCATGCATACATACAGATTACCATCTCTATGAAGTGATATAATTAATTTTTCATCACTAATTTATATGAATGATTATAAATGTGTTTTTAATGAATACATATTAAAATTATTTAATTATTATTAACATTTATATGATTAAATCATTACAAAGGTGAATGTACTTGAACCATTGAACCAAAAATTGCATTGAAAATGGACTAGTTTTCACCTGAATGTTCATTTTAAGGAAGATATTATTAATAAAAGGATAATTGGAAATTATAGAGGAATGATAAATAGTAGTTTATGTTTTAATATGGTTATATAATATATATAAAATAAATCTCAATTTATTATATATGATATTTGAATGTGTACGAAGTAAGATGATAGTTGAGGTAAGAGATTTATGCTACAATCTCATTTATTTTTAAGGTCGTATATGATAAATTTATGATGAGAAACAATATATTTTTTTTTAATTTAAAATATATATATTTTATTATACTATTTTTATTTAATTAATATTCATGTAATATTTTCATTTCACTCTCTTTTGTACTTAAAATTATTGAGAATTTTTTTACCAAAACCAGACTTCATTTCCGATTTGGTTGAGAACTATTTTCTTCCATGTTCTTATTTTCTAGAAAATGTTTTGAAAAATGTTTATAATATTATAAAATTATTTTTCGATATCATTTTAACAATATTTTAATTTCTATAGAATGTTTTAAAATAAATATTATTTTTATTTTTTGAATGATGTTCTTTTTACCAAGGGTGTGAACATAATATTTGTTTTAACATGCACCACACAAACAGATTTTCATGACACGATGACTACTCATTGAATTGAATCATACGTTATAAGTTCCCATGGTTCTTGTCAAAGAAATTTTTTTCTTATTATTCTATAATTTTTTGTATTTTAAAAAATTTATTTTAAAATGAGAAGTGTATTTTCTTCAAGAAATATTCCAATGATATTTTAAAGGAATTTTTCACATATGTGCACATCATTTGATATTACTTATTCTTAAATGGGGATATGATCATATGACACCATCCTTATTATTTCATTTTATGGTTATTTATTATTATGATTAAATCTTAATTAAACCCATTTTATTTTATATGGTTTAAGATTCAGTGAAATGATATATGTTTCTATGATAATGTGGAATATATATGAACGAATTCTAATTATGTGAT
This sequence comes from Viscum album, assembly GCA_963277665.1. Taxonomy (NCBI): domain Eukaryota; kingdom Viridiplantae; phylum Streptophyta; class Magnoliopsida; order Santalales; family Viscaceae; genus Viscum; species Viscum album. Next base: position 1,932,253,675 of record OY728155.1, read on the forward strand.
GGGTGAGTTTGTTATATCCATCCAATGAAGTGGTTAAATATGGATTAATCATTAGATAATAATGTTATCTGTGAACCTGATTTCACGATCATAATATTATGTGTGGACCAGGTTTCATGTCCATAAGTTGATTCTTGGACCTAGTTTTATTTCTATAAGTTAATAATCAGACTTTATTTTCTATCCAAAAGTTTATGCAAGGACCTAATTTCTTGTTATTAACTTAATGAGTGAACCTTTTACTCTTTATACATATTCACAATTTTATAATATTATGTTTCAACAATATTCATATTTTTATGATATGATCTCATGGATAAGGATTAATTATTTGTGATTTATCACTATTAAGACTTTTTTCTTTTATTATAACAATTACTTATTCCATGAATCACGATTAAAGATATTTTATTGATTAGTTATGGATTTATTATGTTAGGATCATGTTCTCATACCCTTATTCTCACATATGTTAAATGGTTGTTATCTCTTATATTTACCTTTACTAAGAATCCAAGATCACCCTTTCTTATTCTTTCTTTCCCCATGTTTTTATGGGAGGTTCTAAGTATGATTTGTCTATAAGGGTATGGATATGATGAAATTTGTAGGATATGTTGAATATCCTTTAGGAAATAATATTTTTATATATCCAATATTAAAATACAATAAAAATTTGTATTTCTCAGGCATGTATAATTATGTTATGTATTGTATATTCATCTAAAATGATGCAATATAAATGTATGTTATGATTGGGTCACCTCGGTTGTTATTAAAATAGAGTTTAGTTATTTTTGGAGATTATCATTAGAAACATTTGGTGAAAACCTTAAGGATAAGTCTAAGTATAGGATAAAATCCTAATGTTTTTGTAAAGTAGATATTGTGTGTGTTCCTAGAAAATAAATCCTTGTATGGATACTAGAAAGTGGACATGGAAGTGGAACAATTACACCTAGGGGTAACAACTCTTATAGGGGTTGATTGAGTATTAACTCGATCATCATTAGTGCATGATGAGTGGTCCTAAGACTGCATATATAGAAATACACTTATAGGGGATATGATTTTTTTAATTTACATTCTATTTATGAACCATTTAGAATTATTTGAATAGACGATGACCATGGATAACCTAGGTTAAACATAAATAATCGTTAGTTGATAAAAAGGTGTTATAATATAGTACATCTCAAGAATGATTCCAAGAATATATGGTTGTTCACTCAAGTTATTATGTTTTGATTCCTAAACTATATTTTTGGTTTTAGTAAATGGATGGAACCTGAAGGAATCGTATAAACAAACACTATGACAAATAATGAAATTGTAATAATTGTGAGAAAACAAAATTCTTGGAATATGGTATATAATATTTGGTGACTATGATCACTAAAATTTCTAAATATATTGGTGGTAACACATTCCATGTTTATATTCATAAATAACAAAGGAGGAATCAATATTCTATTAAATCATTTATGCAACAACTTCCACCATATTTCTATGGGTCTTTTGTTCCACCAATTTCTGAGCAATGAATCAATGAAATAGAAAATATATTTTCCATTCTATAGTGCTTAGTCCTGGATAAAGCTATATTTAAATTTTATATCTTGGAATGTGATGTAAATAAATGGGGTAATATTATAAAGAATTAAATGAATGTAAAATAAATAAACCCCATATAATGGGTGGAGTTTAAGATGGTATTTATCAAAAAGTAATTTCCTTGAAATTTTTATACTGAAATAGAGAGGGTCTTTCTTGAGTTTAAGAATAAGTATGATGAGTCCATTGGTACCTATGAAGTAAAATTTACAAGACTTTTGAGTTATTCTTATGGTTTTATCGTCCGCCTAGAAATTAATATTTATTGATTCTTTAGTTTTTTGAAACCAAGTGTTCAAATGGAAATAACCATAAGATTATTTAAAATCTATTAAGAGATTGTTAGATGTGAACTCAAATTAGAAATAGAAGCTGTAAATAATATTTTTAATGTTTTTGGTGATAATAAAAGGAAGATAGATTTCCATGGAAGATCCAATGGTATGTCACATGGAGATATAAATAAGTTTTAACCTCCTACATTCCAAAATTTTTTGAAGGAGAAATCAGGTAATTTATTTAAAGTAATGAGAATATCTTTCTAGAGTGGTAGGCTTGGACAATGATAATTTTAATTTTGAAGTGACGTAAAGAGTCTATTCAATGAAATGAATAGATAAAAATTCTAACTGAATACACAAACCACACTTTAGTGATTTAGATGTAAGGGGTTTGGGAACTGTTAGAATATATGACCCATTCCAAGGTCTAATAAGGATAATAAGACTCAAAAACCTCTAAAGTTAAAGGAAAAAAGGGAAATCTCATGCTATGAAAACTATCGAAGTGGGTTATGAGAATTATGTGGTTAAAGGTACACTTATCATCTACTCTATAACACATAGTGTTTTATTTTATTTTGGATACAATAACTATTTTATATCAAAGGAATTTTCTAAGGCTTTCACATTACCACAATAATGATTAGATGTTGAGTTAGTAGTGAAAACATTAAATTGTATGACGATTTTATCTCAAGTCTATAACACCACTATGATTTATGTGTGTAGGAATATGCTTTATTCAAATAGTTTGATTCTAACTCTAGTTAAATTTGATGTAATTTGGGGCATTGACTGGATATATCTATATGATTCTTATATCAATTTCTAAATAAGTCACGTTTGATATTCTGAATTAACCTATGATTGTCTTTCTGTGAGAGGATGAATGTAGACTTCCAAATGAAGTTACTTCAATTATACGAGTCTCATTGTCTATCAATGAGAGATATTTATCTCAAATTATTAGGGAGAAACTCAAAATTTAATATATTATGATTGATTGGGGTTATACTGATATATTTCTAGAAGACATACCTAGTCTTCCCCCAAATCGCGAAGTTCACTTTTCAATAAAAATCAAAACTAGTGCCACACATATTTCTAATATTCCATATAGAATGGACTCAATTGGGTTGTAGTAATTTTATAATATACTATAGGATAATCTTGATAAAATATTCATACACCCTAGTGCATCACCATGGGTTACACCTATTCTTTTTATTGAGAATAGAATTGGGACAATGTGACTTTATAGAGATTATTGATAACTTAACAAGATAAATATTATGAACAAGTATCCTCTACCCCGTATCAATTATTTGTTTGATCAATTATTTGTAGAGAAATATTTTCCCCAATTGGTCTTTGATTTTTGATATCATCGGCTAAGGGTCAATAACTATGATATACACAAGAAAAACTTTCATACGAGGTATGTTAATTATACATTTATCGTAACTGCATTTGGACTTTCCAATTCTATCATTATCTTCATGGATTTAATGAATATAGTCATTATATATTACCTTAAATAGTTTGTGGTAGTCCTTATAGATTATATGATTATATATTTGAATAAAAAGAAAGATTATAAAGAATATTTAAATATTGTGGTGATGAAACTTAGGAAGTATATGTTATATGATAAATTAACCAACTCTGAATTTTGGATATATAAAGTTTCATTATTGGTTCATGTAATCAAAAGTGAGGGTATATAAGTGGATCCTTCAAATATGGAAGTCATTGAACAACAAAACAAACCAAACATAGTAACTGAGATATGCAGTTTTCTTAGTTTTATAGGATACCACTATTTCATTCTGATATATAGTAATGACTATATAATCCAATAATAATTTTAACTCGAAAGTGATCCATGTTCCATTGTATAGATGAATGTGGGGAAAATTTCAAGGAGATGCAAAGAATTTTTTCTAGAACACCTTATATTACACTACCCCATAGTGGAGAAGAGTTTATGATCTTTGTTAAATCATCAAGGAAGTTACTAGGATGAATGCTCATGTAGAATGATATGGTGATATCTTATGCCTCAAGCCAACTAAAAATTCATGAGAAAAATTACCCAACTCTTGATTTAGAGCTGACAGTAGTAATATTGTCACTAAAAATATAGAGGAATTATATTTACGTTGAATGGTGTGATATATATACTGATCATAAAATCATGAAGTATATATTCGCATATAATTTATTAATATAAGACAAAGGAAATGATTGGATTTGATTAAATATTATGATTTTTCAATATACTACCACCTTGAGAAGGTGAAAATGGTGTCTCTTGCTCTGAGTTAGAAAGACCTAGCTAGTTTTTTCACGATGTGGATTGAAAGAGATCCAATATTTATAGTTTTTTAAATATGGATCTTAAAATCATTATAATATAGGACATATCATATATTATTTATATTAATTTCTAACCATTCATCCATGTGATGATTAATGTGGTGTAGAATGTGGATGTGGAACTGTATAATAAGACGAGAAATGTTTCTACATTAAACCATGATTATTATAGAATGAAAAGGATTTGAAACCACGTATGTGTCATGTTAGTCCCAAAACATGGATAAGGAGCTATTTTATGAAGCTTATAGTTAATAATTCTCTATTAATTCTCGAATTACAAAGATGCTTAAATATATTATAGAGTATTTCTGGTGGGTTAACATGGAAAGGGATATTGTTGAATATGTATCTCAATGACTGGTATGTCATTAAGTTAAGGATGATCAATATAAGTGTAAAGGGATGTAACAACCATTACCCATACTTGAATGGAAGTGAAAAAACATTTCTATATATTTCATCATTAGATTCCACAAAACATCTAAAGGGATTAATGTTGTTTTGGTTGTAGTTGATTAAATTACAAAATAAATTGATTTCATTACAATTAGAGAAGATTGAACTCTTAATAATATTTATGGGATATACATCATGTAAGTTGTAAGGTTTCATGGATAACCACATTATATTATATCTTATTCGGATATGAGTTTTACCTTTCTATTTTTGAGAATTATTCAAGAAGCTTTGAATATGGAGTTGAAATTTTGAAATATATATAATACTCTGATAGATGGTCAGTATGAGAGGACCATTCAAACCCTTGAGGATATTTTTAGATCCCATTTGATGGATTTATACTATTTTTTGGATCAACACATTCCTTTTTTGGATTTGTTTTAAAACAATAGCTTTCTATTGAGCATTCATATGGATCCTTATGAATACCTCCATGTAAGGAAGTGAAAAACTATAATGTTTTGGGATGAAGTTGGAGAATGAAAGCTATTAGGACTTGATTTAGTTGTGTAAATTGAATAGAAGGTTAGATCCATTAAACAAAACATTAGGGAAGATCAAAGTTGACAGAAACGTTATACTGAAAATCATTGATGAGATCTAGAGTTTGAAGTTAGTGATAATTAATTCCTATGAATATCTCATTATAATAAATTTATGATATTTGGAAAGAAGGTCAAGCTGATTCCTAGATATATCAGTCCCTTCGAAATTATTTTTCACGTTAGGATGGTTTCTTATTGTTTGTTACTTCCACCAAATCTCTCTCAAGTTCATGGTGTGTTCTATGTATCTCTCCTGAGGAATTAAATTCCTTATCCTTCACATGTACTGATCTTAGAGATTATACAAATATAGAATCATATCTCTAATGATGAAAAATTAAGGGAGATTCTTGGTCAAAGGGAGAAAGTGATGCGAAACAAGACAAGACACCCTGTAAACATTTTTTTGGCTAAACCATAAGTTTTTGGAATCTAAGTGGGAAACCAAGTGCAGTGACTTATATTTGGCATGTATTATTTTGGGATATTATATGGATTATTTTTTAGACCTGGAGTTGAGACAATGTCTGATTCTGAGGACCAGTGTGCCTAGACTAAATTTTTGTAATATATTTATTGTATTAAATAACACTCATGTGCATTTTTCTTGGAAAAGTGTAATAAATTCTAAATAGAAACCTGGATAAAAAATATGAGGGAACCTTTGAGTTTAGAACATGAGTTTTTCCCTAGGAACAACATAACCTTTATAGGAATGTGATGTTTTTGTAAAAGTTGTCGTGGGTTGAAAATGAATAAAATAATAAAATAAATTATTTTGTTTGTTTGTTTATACAGTGACCTGATTTACTTATTTAAATACATTTTTATGGAAAATTATTAGGGTTATCCACATAACCTTAAAAATTTATGAGATCCATTGGAGCTATTGGAGGTGATTCTATTGGAAGATGACGATTAGATCGAAGATTGAGAATCAGTGCATGACAAAATTAGTGGATCTCTCCATTGATCATAGAGCATCTCCATTATTTATAAGTGATCAATCTGAATCAATGTAGGATGTTGGTTTATTTTTATTCTTTCTTCGTTTTATATTTTTATGATGAAAACTGATCAATCAACCAAAAAATTGATCCACAGATCATGTATATTGCAAGATGGGTTAGATTATTAAAGAATTGGGAGAATTGATTTTTTTTGTTTGATTATCGATTTGTTTATTGTTATAACGAAAATAAATCATTGTTGACACAAACATCATGTTAGTTCCATTACTCATAGTTTTTGTTTGTTCATTTCTTCCCCCTTTTCCCATTTATCACGGGTGACCCTTTACTCTGCATTACGATGAACTATGATGAATCAAATGTTTTCCCCCATTTATTGGACCAACGATTTGAGATCAGAGATCTTGGATCAGTATAATGTGAAAGAGGTGTGATAATGGAATCATAATTGAATTATAGGTATTCAGATACCCAATTTGGGAGTTCTTTAGTAAGCGACCACATATGATGAACTTGGGTGTTTTTGGGAAAATTGAATGGCCAAAATATTGTAATTGATGGTTAAAAGGCTCAGATGGGTTAGATTCATGATTCCTAGTGAGATTAAGCCATATTATTATGTGATAATTTCATGATTTTTCATGGGTTTTTAGGAAAAAACGATCAACATGATGTGTGCTGTGGAGATCCATGCCATGCGGGGCCCTTTTAGCGGAGAATAGGGTTTTGGAGGAAGTTAAGGATCACATGATGTGTGAACACTCCCCAACTGCTTACTGTGTACCGTAGAGGGTACATAAGAATGGATTAGGGTAATCTAGATTTGACATAACATTTAATCCCAAACAGAAACAACCAGCTAGAATGTACACGGGCTAAGCCATGTACTGATACATGGGTATAAGTACACAAGCAGTATTACACTGTGTACTTCCACACGTACATGGGTACAAGCCATTTAAATGGGAAGGTCCCAGTGTCAAAGATACAAGGAGTTTACACCTAATACACACCATTTAATCCCTTGATGTTGGATTGGAACCCTTTCACTCTGTATATTAGACAAGATTCATTAGGGTACATTACCCATATCAGTTTTACGGGTTAGTATGAAATTTCATCCTACACATAGAACAATGATCCCTTAAATAGGTCTTATTGAACATAGTTGTTGGAATCCTTCCATGAGGCCTAGAGTGAGATCCTCTGTCATCTTCTTGTCCTCGGTTGAGTTCTTCGTATTATCATTTCCAACACCACATGGTCACTGATCGTCTACTCAGTGGTTTAATCCAAATTTATTTATTGGTATACCCCATGACCTTGGGAGTAATCCTCATCTATGTATCATATCTCTTCAAACTTCTAGTATATAATTCTAGTGGAAAGACTTGGAGATAACTAACTCCTATAAGGACATCATCTATGTAATAGGACTCATGGAGTGTGTTCTCCTAGATATGTTCTATATGGAACATTTGAGCTGGGATCATAGGTTGGAATTATAGTTTTGAATTTACCATCAGACTATGTGTCTTTGTTGACTATATCTGGATATTATTATTATATTAATTGTATAAATATAACTATATATAACTAACTATTATTACTTTTTTATATGATTTATGGTTTCAGGGTGTCCTACTAGGTATTTTTATACTCACCTCTTTATGGGATTTTCTCACAAATCTCATGTCGTGTGCATATGATCAACCATTTAATAGTATCCTAGAGGGACCAAGAATGGGTGGTGCTTTGTGAGACCAGGAAGAATGAGGTGTTTTCACACAATATCTTGACATAAGTTCCCATCTTTCTTTTTGGTTGGACTTTTTTATAGACTCTTTGTGGTGGAATTATATTTCAAAATGTTTAATTTACTTTTTTGTACTCTGTTTGTGGGATTTAGATGTATAAATTCCTGGTTTTCTATTTTTTTAAAGTTCATCATTGTATGGGTTAGAGATTTGTGCGTGTATGTGTGTGTATAGGTACTTAAGATAAGGCCTCTCATGTTTGTGATAAGCCTACTCAATTCTACTCTTCATCCCTTGGCCTATTAGAGGTTGGCTTGGGGAGTTGCAACATGAGCCCCATTAGGATGGGTCCTGACAGAGTGGTATCAAATGGAGTCTGTTCTACCTTAGGAGTGAGAGTCTATGAGTTTGATTTGGGGAGATAGTTTTAAGCATTTTTAGTTCTAATTTCATTCCAAGGACCCCAGTGTTTGTTTGGGGGCTGACATATGATTGTACAACGATTCACTGTTTTATTCCACCCATACATCGCGGTTTTAAACTAGTTTTGTAATTAATATTAAAAATATAATAATAAATTTCACTTTATGTTTTAATTATTCAATTAATGTTAATCAACATTATAATGGGAAATGTTACTTGTTTTTATTATTTCAATGTAGGTGGAGGTGATTTAGAGGGCCCTTGATGAAGTGGAAGAAAAATGGGCCGAAATTGCAAGGATCCATGGACTGTTTTGCATAGAACACGAAATCCGTGAATCCAAATGGTCTGAACATGTGTGGTCCTGTCCAAAATTTAATGGGCTACATTTAATATTAAGGAACCCAATCCTGATTCGGCTTCTATACGGCCCATCCGAACTGATCTGTCCAAGCCACCAAATATGGACCATGTCAAATTCGGTGTTCTGTATTTTATCAATTTCTTGAGCTGTAGTTGTCCAAATGGTGCCAAAATTTCATTGGAGACATTCAAGAGGTATGGATACAACTTTTATATTTTCTCCAAACAGAGATAAGGCTGTCTGATGGCCAAAACACGTGGTACAAGTGGATTGATGAAATCTGTGTGCCTAAAACCACCTTCCAATTATCCTATAAAATGAAACCTTGGGCTCCCCATTTGCAAGTTCGTCCAAGGAGTGAAGTGCAGAAAATTTAGAGTCATAGAGGAGTCTCCTAATCACCTTGGAGGTTTTGGAGGCCCCTATCCTCATAAGGGGATCAACAATGAAGAAGGAGTTCCACCCGAGGTTCCTCCTCCACCCGATGTTGAGATAAACGGTCGGCGTTCACTGTGAGGGAGCTACACACATGTCAAGGGAGTTCCAATTCATATATTAGCTACTGGTTTAGAGTAATTTTGGTGTTAAAACATTTCTTTCCATGTATCTTATACTTTCATATTTTAATGCTTGTTTTGATGCGTGCGGATGAGATGCTCTTAATTTCTAACCGATCGGTGTGAGGTTTTGAGTGCATGACTTGTGCTTTTCCGATTGGGTAACACAAGAATCCTTTTCTTACCCACTTTCTTTAGATTTCAATCTGATTTGGAAACTCTTATTCCATTCATAAGTTCTAGACCTTGACAATACGATTCTAATGTCAAGGTTTGGTTCTTTATGCAATGAAATAATGGATTACGAATTAATCGGGATTCCAATTAATTTCAACCAAAGAATTACTCCAACCCTAAATTATTCTCCAAGAATGATGAACTTGAGAGTGTTTAGTGAACTCACAAATAACCCTTTTATCTAATAATTCTAAAACACCACTTTTTATCAAAAAATAAACTTTTTAAATGAATTCATTTTCTTTAAACTGTTTTAAAGCCACCCCTCTTTTGGCACTTCTTATTAAAAACACACGCTCTGAAGCCACCAATGCTCCTTGAGAGACAACCTATGTTCTGACCTATACTATAAATCAACCTTAAAAATATAATCAATTTGACGTGTCATGACAGCACGGTAAAATTTTGGCGCCGTTTCTGGGGAGCGCTTTGGTTTTTTGTGCATGTTTTTGATAAATTTTTTTTAAATTTTGTGAATATTTGTTTGTTTTATCTTTTACCTTTGAATTTATTTTTGTGTTCTAATTTATTTACTGTTTAGGTTCTATGTATGATGCGTTCTACTCTAGGAGAACTGAAAACTTTCGAACCCAAACCGGAGAGGATCCTACATCAATGAAACCGAGACACACAAGACAACACTTTGAAGGAGGAGACATCACATCTTAAAATTCTTCTTGATCCTTCTTCTTCTTCTGAAACCAAAGTTAAAACTGAACATAACTTGTATAACATGGCTGAAAATAATAGAACACTAAATGAACTAACCTCACCTGATGTTGATATCTGACCCCCTTACATTAAATTACAAGGTGTGGCACCCAATTTTGAACTAAAATCAAGTTTAATTCATTTATTACCAAGATTTCATGGATTGACTGAGAAGATCCACATAATCATTTAAAAGAATTTCATACTGTGTGTTCAACATTAAAACCTGATAATCTGGATGAAGAACAAGTAAAACTTAGGGAATTTCCATTTTCATTAGAATACACGACTAAAGATTGGTTGTATTATGTTAATTCACCTATTAGAGGTTGGGTGGACATGAAACGACTTTTTCTTGAAAAATACATCCCAGTCTCTCGAAATGAAACAATAAGGAAAGAAATATGTGGGATAAGACAATATCAAGGAGAAACCCTTGATGAATATTGGGAACGCTTTAAAAGATTATGTTCAAGTTTTCCAGACCACCAAATAAGCGATCAACATTTAATACAATATTTTTATGAAGGTTTAATTCCTATAGATCGTAACATGATTGATGCTACTGCAGGTGGTGCACTAGTGGATAAAACCCCAATCACTACAAGGACCCTAATTGATACCATGGCACAGAACACTCAACAATTTAGTTCAAGGTCCAGTGTACCCATTCGAGGTGTCCATGAGGTGAAAATTACTGAATTCGAGGAGAAGGTGGACACAAAGTTTGAAGAGGTTAGTACCCTTCTATGACAACTTGCTATTTTTCAAGCGAAATTCCAATCTTCTCCTCCCATACGTTCTGGTATATGCTCTTCTGATACCCACTATTCTGACCAATTCCCCCAATTGAGAGAAACTTCTGAGAGTTCTGAGGCAATATTCCCAGGATGTCCGAATAACCAACCCATTAGGAAAGAACCTTACTATCCATACAACCCTAGGTGGAAAGACAACCAAGACTATAGGAAAGGGGGGTATTCAAACCAGCCTCATCAACCATGGAACCAACTAGGGCAAAGTAGTCATCAACCACCACCACCCAGAAATTTTCAACCACCCCAAAGGCCTTTCCAACAAACCCCTCCCAAACCCGAGCCTAGCCTAGAAGATATGATGAAACAAATGGCTGCCAATAATCTCTTGTTCCAGCAAACCACCCAAGCATCCATACAAGACCTCAAAACCCAATTAGGCCAACTAGCTAATACAGTGGGTGAAATCCAAATCCATGGGTCTGGTAAACTACCATCTCAACAACTTGTCAACCCTAGGGATAAGGGAAATGTTAGTGACATCACCCTTAGGAGTGGAACTCAACTTAAAAGCCAAATGAACCCTCCATTAGAGTCATCCTTTCCTAAGGAAACCACCATACCAGCCACTGAAAAAGGTTCAAATGAGGTGGAACCTTGTGTTGAGAGAAATCCTACCAAAGGAAAGAGTGTGACTATTGATGAGTTACTAAGCCCAAGAATTCCTCTTCCATTTCCCCAAAGAGCTACCCAACCAAGGAAACAAAAAGAAACTGATCTTGATAAAGAAATCTTGGAGAGTTTCAAAAAAGTGTAAGTTAACATTCCATTGATTGATTTTGTGAAGCAAATTCCACGTTATGCTAAGTTTCTGAAGGATATGTGTACACATAGAAGGAGACTTCGTGGTGATGAGAAGGTAAGTTTGGGGTAGAATGTCTCAACATTTATACAACCATCGCTTCCCACAAGGTGAAATGATCTGAGAACATTCTCAATTCCATGTACCATAGGGGAGTATTCTTTTTCTAATGAAAAGCTTGATTTGGGTGCCTCTATTAATTTGATGCCTCACTCTATTTACTCTTCTTTGCAGGTCGGAGAACTAAAGCCCACAAGAATGGTTGTTCATCTAGAAAATTGGAGTATGGAACACCCTTCTGGTGTGTTAGAGGATGTTCCTGTGAGGGTTCAAAATTTAATATTTCCTACTGATTTTTATGTGCTAAAAAAGGAAGATGATAGGATGAATGGACACACCTCAATTATATTGGGGAGACCTTTCTTGAAAACCACCAAAGCCATAATTAATGTCCATAATGATACATTATCTATGGAATTTGGTGGTGACATAGTCCATTTCAATATCCTTGATTCCATGAGGCACCCCTCAAAAGATTATTCCTCTCTCTCGATAAATTCAGTTGATGTACTCCCTTCCCCTAAAATAACTTCATTTGTTTCCCCTAATCCTCTTTTTAAAATTTCCTCTTTGATTTAAATTCTTGGTAATGAATCATGTGTTTATTGTTGTAGTGGTCTAGAAAAGGGTCGTGCATGTTTATTAATTGATAATTTCTTGAACACGGAGGACCAAATGACCATCGATGATACTGCTATGCTTGTAAAAGCTAATTCCTCATCCGAGGATGATACCATTGAGCAGTTAGATGAGATTAGTGACCTCTAACTTTCACATACACTCCCATCAATCCAAAATCCACTTGAATTGGAACTAAAGCAACTGCCTCAAGATTTAAAATATTCATATCTTGAGAATGGAAACAAGTTTGCCGTCATCATTGCAAGTTCACTCCCTCCTGAGCATGAATTTCGGCTGCTTGAACTTTTGGGGGAGTATAAATAAGCATTGGGATGGACACTTGCAGACATTCCTGGTATTAGACCATCAATTTGTACACATAATATTTTATTAACTAATGAATCTAAACCAGTGAGGAAGGCACAACGTCGACTGAACCCAAACCTCTTAGAAGTAGTTAAAAAGGAAGTAACAAAATTATTGGATGCTGGAATCATTTATCCCATATCTGACAGCCAATGGGTCTGTCCCATTCAAGTAGTTCCTAAAAAAACTGTCCTAACGGTAATTAAATATGAAAACAATGAATTGGTTCTAACTCGTGTGCAGAATAGTTGACGTGTCTGTATAAATTATTGCCGACTAAACAAACACACTAGGAAAGACCATTTCCCATTGCCATTCATTAACCAAATGCTAGAGAGGCTTGAGGGGAAGTCCCATTACTGTTTTCTTGATGGGTATTCTAGATACTTTCAGATCCATATTGCCTCCAAGGATCAGGAAAAGACAACCTTCACTTGCCCCTTTGGCACATTTTCCTATAGAAGGATTCCATTTGGCCTGTGCAATGCTCCGGGTACTTTCCAGTGATGTATGGTTAGTATTTTTTCGGATTACCTAGAGAATTTCATGGAAGTTTTCATGGATGATTTTACTGTTTATGGATCCTCTTTTGATGAATGTTTATGTAGTCTTGGTTCCTTCCTACGTCGCTATATTGAAAATGCTCTTCTATTAAATTATGAGAAATTCCATTTCATTGTGCAACAAGGCATAGTTTTGGGACATGTCATTTTTGGGGATGGTATCCAAGTAGATAAATTGAAAGTGGATGTCATTTCTTCCCTACCATTTCCTAAAAATGTACATGATGTGCGGTCTTTCCTAGGTCATGCTAGATTTTACCGTCATTTCATTCATGACTTTAGTAAATATGCACTCCCCCTCTCCCGCTTACTCCAAAAAGAAAAGGAATTTTTTTTTGATAAGGAATGTGAATAAGCTTTTAATAAGTTAAAAATGAGTCTCAAGTCACCCCTAGTAATCCAACCACCTTGGTGGGATTTACCATTTGAGCTCATGTGTGACGCCTCTAACTATGCAGTTGGGGCAGTCTTATCAAAAAGGGTCGATCGAGCTCTAAATTTCATTGTCTATGACTCACGTACTTTGGACGCTGCCCAAGAAAACTACACAACCACTGAAAAATAATTTCTTTCCATTATTGTTTCCTTGGATAAATTCAGGTCATATCTTCTATGGTCCAAAGTAATCGTTTTCTCATACCATGAAGCCCTCCGGTATCTCCTAAAGAAATCGGAATCCAAACCACGTCTCATTATTTGGATGCTCCTCCTTCAGAAATTCAATCTAAAAATTAGAGATAAAAAAAGAGCAGAGAATGTGGTGGCAGACCATATCAGTAGGATCCTCCCATCCTCAGACATTGTCTCATCCCCCTGTATTCCCATTAATGACATGTTTCCTGATGAGAAATTTTACAAAGTGCAAGATGTTATTCCCTGGTATGCTGAAATTGTAAATTATTTGGTAGCATCTTTCATTCATACTGATTTCAACAAAAACCAAGACAGTCGTCTAAAACATGTGTCTCGTTGGTACATTTGGGATGACCACTACCTTTGGATCACATGTAGCTATCAGGTCCTTAGGCGTTGTGTTCCCGATAGCGACTTTTAGTCTGTCCTTAGATTCTTCCAAACTCTTGCTTGTGGGGGACACTTTGGTCCCCAACAGACTGCTCGCAATGTTTTTTATTCTGGTCTCTTTTGGCCAACACTTTTTCGGGAAGCCCATGAAATTTTTAAATCTTGTCCTCATTGTCAAAGAATGGGGAATGTCTCTGAAAGTAATGAAATTCCACAACAACCCTTGCTATTTAATGACATTTTTGATGTTTGGGGCATTGACTTTATGGGGCCATTTCCCAATTCTTTTGGAAACTTGTACATTCCTTTGGCCATTGATTAAGTATCAAAATGGGTAGAGGCACGAGCCACGAGGATGGATGATTCTAAAACAGTTTTAGAATTTTTGAGAACTCAGATATTTTATAGGTTTGGATTACCTAGGTTCATCATCAGTGACCAAGGTTCTCATTTCTGAAACTGAACAATGCAATCACTTTTGCATCGGTATGTGGTTGGTAATCGAGTATCTACTGCATATCACCCACAGACTAATGGTCAAGCCGAGGTGTCAAATAGAGAGGTAAAACAAATTCTTGGGATAAAGGTCCAACCCAACAGGAAAGATTTTATTCTTAGACTCGATGATTCATTATGGTCTTACCGTACTGCTTTTAAAACTCCCATTGGAATTTCACCTTTTAAGCTTGTTTTTGGAAAGATTTGTCACGTCCCTCTTGAGATTGAGCATCGGGCCTACTGGGCCATCAAACAATGCAATTATAATCATTCTGGTGCAGGTGCTCAAAGGAAGTTTTAGATTCAGGAGCTAGAGGAAATGAGAAGAGATGCATATGAAAACTCCAGGATTTAGAAGGAGCGAACCAAGGCTGCCCATGACCATCTTATCCTTCATCAAGAGTTCCAAATTGGGAAGAAGGTCCTCATATACAATGCAAGGCTGAAATTGCATCCTGGTAATCTTCTTTCCTGCTGGTTTGGGCCATACACTGTTACTAACGTCTCTCCATTTGGTGTTGTCCAGGTTCAAAATGAAGAAACCAAGAAAACATTCACTTTTAATGGGTAGCGGTTGAAGCACTTCCATGAATCCATTATGGAGTCCCCGATGGAGGAACTACAAGTTCAAGAAGAAAACTACGAATGACATCCACCAGGTTTTATCCTTCCTTCCCAAATTATCATTTACTACAGTGAGGAAACTACATATTCTAGGTGTTGGGGGTTGATACATTCCTGGGTTAGTTAGGAATTTTCATCGTTTTCTCCTTTTTTTTTCTCTTGTTGGCCTTCTTTATGGTATTTTCATTTTTCCCCATCAACAATTTCGAAGTTCCATGATTTGGCGACCATAAAGGGGGGAATGTAAAAATACCATAACGAAGGCTAAAAATAATATGTGTATGAATTTACCATCAAGGAGTGATTTTCTTTTAGTGAATTGGTTTTATGTCAATGATATAAATGGTCGTATCTATGTGAATCCATTGAGATGATTGATGCTCCTTGTGTGAGTAGTTTTTGGGGAAACTGTGTCACTAATATCTCCACATATGTTTGCACCAAACCACAAAGTGTGAATATTTATTACTTAATATAAGGTAAATATATTTTGGGTTAATATTTTTCATCTTTAAATGATATTTCCATACGTTCGTTCCTAATCGGATCTGTTTCATTACTATACCAGATTGACCTATGCGTGTGTACCTAATGTCCGACTATTGTACGCCCTAAAAAAACAAAAAAAAAACAGAAACAAAAAATTGTTTGTGTCTTGGGCAGGTCAAAAACCACTCCTCCTCAACCTTTTATCTTTTTATAACTATTGCAATTAGTGTCATGAGGAGATCAAACAAGTGTTGAGAGATGAGTGTGAGACTTGTTCTAAATTCAACTTCAAAAATATAAAATAAATGAGGGGAGTGATGAAATGTGCAACATATGAGGATATATAGGTCAGACCTTATGGTTTAACTTATGGGAATGATTAAATGAGTGGGTCTTGGAGTATGATTGGAAAGGATGTAAGACAGGTTCGGTGAAAAAACATTTAAAGGTGAATAATGTTAAAATAACCTATATTTGTTTGATAGAAAGTGGAAAGAATAAAATGGAATGGTTTTCACACACACACATGGAGATTTACTATAATGGTTGATTTTTTAATTCCTTTCTCATGTTGGTGTCACAAATCTCTTTTAATTTTATTGTGGTATTATTTAAGAGATATCTTTTTCCATTTTCAATGGGAAGAACTCCTTGGTGCGGTTTGTGCATTGATCACATTACTTTGGTGATTTAAAATTTCCTCAAATGATAAATATTCAGGATGTTGGAAATATTTATATATGAAATATTTTATTGGGATATGTGACTTTGCACAGGAGTGCAAATGTTTAGGTGTGGGGGTGTGATCGTACCACGATTCACTGATTTATTCCACCCTTACATCGTTGTTTTAAACTAGTTTTGTAATGAATATTACGAATATAATAATAAATTTCACTTTATGTTTGAATCATTTAATTAATGTTAATCAACATTATAATGGGAAATGTTACTTGTTTTTATTATTTCAATGTAGGTGGAGGTGATTTGGAGGGCCCTTGATGAAGTGGAAGAAAAATGGGCCGAAATTGCATGGATCCATGGATATCTGTCCATTGTTTTTCATAGTACACAATATACGTGCATCCAAATGGGCTGAAATGTTTTGGTCCTGTCAAATATTTAATATGCTACATTTCATATTAAGGTACCGAATCCTGATTCGGCTTCAATGGGGCACATCCGTATAGATCTGTCCAAGCCACCGAATATGGACCATGTCAAATTCGGTGTTCGGTATTTTATCAATATCTTGAGCTGTAGTTTTCCAAATGGTGCCAACCATTCGGTGGATACATTCAAGAGGTAGGGATAAAACTTTTATATTTTCTCCAAAGCGATATAAGGCTGTCTGAAGGACGAAATGCATGGTACAAGTGGAATGATGAAATCTGTGTGCCTAAAAAAACCTTCCAATTTTCCTATAAAATGACACCTTGGGCTCCGCATTTGCAATTTCGGCCAAAGAGTGAAGTGCTTCCAATTTGGAGTCCTATAGGAGTCTACTAATCACCTTGGAGGTTCTGGAGGCCCCTATCCTAATAAGGGGATCAACAATGAAGATGGAGTTCCACCCGAGCTTCCTCCTCCACCCGATATCGAGCTAAACGGTGGGCGTTCATTGTGAGGGAGCTACACACATGTCAAGGGAGTTCCAATACATATATTAGCTACTTGTTTGGAGTAATTTGGGTGTTGAAACATTTCTTTCCATGTATCTTACATACTTTCATATTTGAATTCTTGTTTTGATGCGTACAGATGAGATGCTCTTAATTTCTAACCGATCGGTGTGAGGTTTTGAGTGCGTGACTTGTGTTGTTCTGATTGGGTAACACAAGAATCCTTTTCTTACCCGGTTTCTTGATATTTAAATCTTAATTGTAATCTCTTATTCTATGCATAAGTTCTAGAACTTGAAAATATGATTTTTATGTCATGGTTTGGTTCTTTAAGCAATGAAATAATGGCTTAAGAATTAATTGGGATTCCAATTAATTTCAACTGAAGAATTACTCCAACATTAAATTAATCTCTAAGAATGATGAACTTTAAAGTGTGTAGTGAACTCACAATTAACCCTTTTATCTCATAATTCTAAAACACCACTTTTTATCAACTATTAAACTCTTTAAATCAATTCACTTCCTTTAAAGTGTTTTAAAGACACCCATCTTTTAGCACATCTTATTAAAAACACACACTCTAAACCCACCAATGCTCCTTGAGAGACGACCTAGGGTCTTCCATATACTATAAATCAACCTTAAAAATATAATCAATTTGACGTGTCATGACCGTACGGTCAAATTTTAGCACCGTTTTCGGGGAGCGCTTTGGTGTTTTGTGCGTGTTTTTGATAAATTTTTTGTAATTTTTGTGAATATTTGTTTGTTTTATCTTTTACCTTTGAATTTATTTTTATGTTCTAATTTATTTACTATGTAGGTTCTTTGTATGATGTGTTCTACTCCGGGAGACCTAAAAACTTTCGAACCCGAACCGGAGAGGATCCTACATCAACGAAACCAAGACACACAAGACAACACTTTGAAGGAGGAGACATAACATCTTAAAATTATTCTTGATCCTTCTTCATATTATGAAACCAAAGTTAAAACTAAATATAACTTTATAACATGGCTGAAAATAATAGAACACTAAAATAACTAACCTCACCTAATGTTGATATCCGACCCACTTACATTCAATTACAAGGAGAGGCACCCAATTTTGAACTAAAATCTGGTTTAATTAATTTATTACCAAGATTTCATGGATTTCCTGGAGAAGATCCACATAAGAATTTAAAATAATTTCATACTGTGTGTTCAAAATTAAAACCTACTAATGTGGATGAAGAACAAGTAAAACTTAGGGAATTTTAATTTTCATTAGAAGACACGGCTAAAGATTGGTTGTATTATGTTAATTCACCTATTAGAGGTTGGGCAGACATGAAACGACATTTTCTTGAAAAATACTTCCCAGCCTCTCGAACTGCAACAATAAGGAAAGAAATATGTGGGATAAGACAATCTCAAGGAGAAACCCTTCATGAATATTGGGAACGCTTTAGAAGATTATGTTCAAGTTTTCCACATCACCAATAAACGATCAACTTTTAATACAATATTTTTATGAAGGTTTAATTCCAATAGATCATAACATGATTGATGATGCTGCAAGTGGTGCCCTAGGGGGTAAAACCCCAATCGCTGCAAGGACCCTTATTGAGACCATGGCACATAACACACAACAATTCAGTTCAAGGTCCAGTGTACCCATTCCAGGTGTCCATGAGGTGCAAATCACTGAATTCGAGAAGAAGGTGGACACAAAGTTTGAATATGTAAGTACCCTTCTATGACAACTTGATCTTTCCCAAGGGAAATTCCAATCTCCTCCTCCCATACATTGTGGTATATTCTCTTATGATACCCACTATTCTGACTAATTCCCACAATTGAGAGAAACTTTTGAGAGTTGTGAGGCAATATTCCCAGGACACACCTATAACCAACCCATTAGGAAAGAACCTTACTATCCATCCAACCCCGGGTGGAAAGACAACCAAGCCTATAGGAAAGGGGGGTATTCAAACTAGCCTCATCAACCATGGAACCAACCAGGGAAAAGTAGTCATCAACAACCACTACCAAGATATTTTCAAGCACCCCAAAGGCCTTTCCAACAACCCCCTCCAAAACCTGATCCTATCCTAGAATATATGATGAAAGAAATGGTTGAAAATATCTCCAGTTCCAACCAACCACCCAAGCAGCCATACAAGACCTCAAAACCCAATTAGGCTAACTAGATAACTCAGTGGGTGAAATCCAAAGCCAAGGGTCTGGTAAACTACAATCTCAACCACTTGTCAACCCTAGGGATAAGGGAAATGTTAGTTCCATCACCCTTAGGAGTGGAACTCAACTTAAAATACAAATGAACCCTCCATTATAGTCATCCACTCCTAAGGAAACCACCATCCCAGCCACTGAAAATGGTTCAAATGAGGTGGAACCTTGTCTTGAGAGAAGTCCTACCAAAGGAAAGAGTGTGTCTATTAATGAGTTACCAAGCCCAAGCATTCGTATTCCATTTCCCCAAAGATCCACCCAACCAAGGAAACAAAAGGAAACTGAACTTGATAAAGAAATCTTGGAGACTTTCAAAAAAGTACAGGTAAACATTCCATTGATTGATGTCGTGAAGAAAATTCCACATTATGCCAAGTTTCTAAAGGAGATATGTACACATATAAGGAGACTTCGTGGTGATGAGAAGGTAAGTTTGGGGAGGAATGTCTAAACAGTGATACAACCATCGCTTCCCACCAAGTGAAATAATCCTGGAACATTCTCAATTCCATGTACCATAGGGGAGTATTCTTTTTGTAATGCTATTCTTGATTTGGGCGGCTCTATTAATGTGATGCCTCACTCTATTTACTCTTCTTTGCAGGTCAGCAAACTAAAGCCCACAAGAATAGTTGTTCAGCTAGCAAATCGGAGTTCGACACAACCTTCTAATGTGTTAGAGGATTTTCTTGTGAGGGTTCAAAATTTAATATTTCCTGCTTATTTTTATGTGCTAGAAATGGATGATGATGGGATGAATGGACGCGCCCCAATTATATTGGGAAGACCTTTCTTGAAAACCACCAAATCCATAATTAATGTCCATAATGGTACATTATCTATGGAATTTGGTGGTGACATAGTCCATTTCAACATCCTTGATGCCATGAAGCACCCCTCAGAAGAACATTACTCTATCTCGGTAAATTCAGTTGATGTACCCCCTTCCCCCAAAATCACTTCATTTGTTTCCCCTGACCCCCTTTCTGAATTTTCCTCTTTGATTGAAATTCTTGGTAATGAATCATGTCTTTATTGTTGTAGTGGTCTATAAAAGTGTCGTGAATGTATATTAATTGATAAATTCTTGAACACTGAGGACCACATGACCATC
Source organism: Viscum album (assembly GCA_963277665.1). Taxonomy (NCBI): domain Eukaryota; kingdom Viridiplantae; phylum Streptophyta; class Magnoliopsida; order Santalales; family Viscaceae; genus Viscum; species Viscum album. The sequence continues at coordinate 1,932,274,814 of OY728155.1, forward strand.
GATGATACTACTACACTTGTAAAAGCTAATTCCTCATCTGAGGATGATACCATTGAGAATATAGATGAGATTAGTGACTTCTCACTTTCACACACACTCCCATAAATCCAAAATCCACTTGAATTGGAACTAAAGCAACTGGCGCAAGATTTAACATATTCATATCTTGAGAATGGAAACAATTTTCCCGTCATCATTGCTAGTTCACTCCATCCTTAGTATGAATTATGACTGCTTGAACTTTTGAGGGAGTATAAACAAGCATTGGGATGGAAACTTGCAGACATTCCTTTTATTATACCATCAATTTGTAAAAATCATATTTTATTAACTGATGAGGCAGGCACAACGTCGATTGAACCAAAACATCTTAAGAGTTGTTAAGAAGGAAGTAACAAAATTATTGGCTGCTGGAATCACTTACCCCATATCTGATAGCCAATGGGTCAGTCCCGTTCAAGTAGGTCCTAAAAAAACTGGCCTAAGGGTAATTAAAAATGAAAACAATGAATTGGTTCCAACTCGTGTGCAGAATAGTTGGCGTGTCTATATAGATTACCGCCGACTAAACCAACACACTAGGAAGAACCATTTCCCATTTCCATTCATTGACCAAATGCTAGAGAGGCTAGTGGGGAAGTCCCATTTCTATTTTCTTGATAAGTATTCTGGATACTTTCAGATCCATATTGCCCCCAAGGATCAGGAAAAGACAACCTTCACTTGCCCCTTTGGCACATTTATTTATAGAAGGATGCCATTTGGCCTGTGCAATGCTCCGGGTACTTTCCAGCGATGTATGGTTAATATTTTTTCAGATTACCAGGAGAATTGAATGGAAGTTTTCATGGATGATTTTACTGTTTATGGATCCTCTTTTGATGAATGTTTATGTAGTCTTGGTTCCTTCCTACGTCGCTATATTGAAAAGAACCTTGTATGAAATTATGGGAAATTCCAAGGTATCGTTTTGGGACATGTCATTTCTGGGGATGGTATCCAAGTAGATAAATCGAAAGTGGATGTCATTTCTTCCCTACCATTCCCTAAAAATGTACGTGATGTGCGGTCTTTCCTAGGTCATGCTGGATTTTACCGTCGTTTCATTCGTGACTTTAGTAAAATTACACTCCCCCTCTCCTGCTTACTCCAAAAAGAAAGGGAATTTGTTTTTGATAAGGAATGTGAAGAAGTTTTAAATAAGTTCAAATGGAGTCTCACACCCCCCCGGTAATCCAACCACCTTGGTGGGATTTACCATTTGAGCTCATGTGTGAGGCCTCTAACTATGCAGTTGGGGCAGTCTTATCACAAAGGGTTGATCGAGCTCTACAAGTCATTGCCTATGCCTCACGTACTTTGGACCCTGCCCAAGCAAACTACACCACCACTGAAAAATAATATCTTTCCATTTTTTTGCCTTGGATAAATTCAGGTCGTATCTTCTAGGGTCTAAGGTAATCATTTTCTCAGACCATGCAGCCCTCCGGTATCTCCTAAAGAAACCAGAAGCCAAAACACGTCTCATTCGTTGGATTCTCCTCCATCAGTAATTCAATCTAGAAATTAGAGATAAAAACGAAGCAGTGAATATGGTGGCAGACCATATCAGTAGGATCCTCCCATCCTCAGACATTGTCTCATCCCCCTGTATCCCCATTAATGACATGTTTCTTGATGTGAAATTGTACAAAGTGCAAGATGTTATTCCCTGGTATGCTGAAATTGTAAATTATTTGGTAGCATCTTGCCTTCTACTGATTTCAACAAAAACCAAGACAGTTGTCTAAAACATGAGTCTCGTTGGTACATTTCGGATGACCCCTACCTTTAGCGCACATGTAGCGATCAGGTACTTAGGCGTTGTGTTCCCGATAGTGAGTTTCAGTCTGTCCTTAGATTCTGCCACACTCTTGCTTGTGGGGGAAAATTTGGTACCCAACAGACTGCTCGCAAGGTTCTTGATTCTGGTCTCTTTTGGCCAACACTTTTTCAGGATGCCCATGAATTTTGTAAATATTGTCCTTGTTGTCAAAGAATGGGGAATGTATCTAAAAGGAATGAAATGCCACAAGAACCCTTGACCTTTCATGAAATTTATGATGTTTGGGGCATTGAATTTATGGGGCCATTTCCCAATTCTTTTGGCAACATGTACATTCTTTTGGCCGTTGATTATGTATCAAAATGGGTAGAGGCACGAGCCACAAGGACAGATGATTCCAAAACAGTGGTAGAATTTTTGAGAACTCAGATCTTTTATAGGTTTGGATTACCTAGGTTCATCATCAGTGACCAGGGTTCTCATTTCTACAACCGAACAATGAAATCACTTTTACGTCGGTATGGGGTTGGTCATCGAGTATCTACTACGTATCACCCATAGACTAATTGTCAAGCCGAGGTGTCAAATAGAAAGGTAAAACAAATTCTTGAAAAAAGGTCCAACCCAATATGAAAGATTGGAGTCTTAGACTCGATGATTTATTATGGGCTTACCGTACTGCATTTAAAACACCCATTGGAATGTCACCTTATAGGCTTTTTTTTTTTGGAAAGAGTTGTCACCTCCCTGTTGAGATTGAGCATCAGGCCTACTAGGCCATCAAACAGTGCAATTCTAATCATTATGGTGCAGGTGCTCAATGGAAGCTGCAGATTCATGGGCTAGAGGAAATGAGAAGAGATGCATATGAAAACTCCAGGATTTATAAGGAGCGAACCAAGGATGCCCACGACCACCTTATCCTTCATCAAGAGTTCCAAATTGGATAGAACGTCCTCATATACAATGCAAGGCTGAAATTTCATCCTGGTAAGCTTCGTTCCCACTGGTTTGGGCCATACACTGTCACTAATGTCTCTCCATTTGGTGTTGTCCAGGTTCAAAATGAAGAAACCAAGAAAACATTCACTGTTAATGGGCAGCAGCCAAAGCACTTCCATGAATCCATTCTGGAGTCCCCGATGGAGAAACTCCAAGTTCAAGAAGCAAACTATGAATGACATCCACTAGGTTTTATCCTTCCTTCCGACATTCTCTTTTACTACAGTGAGTACACTGCATAATCTAGGTGTGGGGGTGGATACATTCCTGGGTTAGTTTGGAATTTTCATCATTTTCTCCTTTTGTTTTCTCTTTTTGGCCTTCTTTATGGTATTTTCATTTTTCCCCATCAACAATTTCAAAGTTTCGTGATTTGGCGACCATAAAGGGGGGAAAGTAAAAATACCATAACAGAGGATAAAAAGAGTATGTGTATGAATTAACCATCAAGGAGTGATTTTATTTTAGTGAATTGGTTTTATGTCAATGATATAAGTGGTCGTATCTATGTGAAACCTTTGAGATGATTGATTCTCCTTGTTTGAGTAGTTTTTGGGGAAACTGTGTCACCAATATCTCCACAAATTTTTGCACCAAACCACAAAGTGTGAATATTTCTTACTTAATATAAGGTAAATATATTTTGGGTTAATATTTTTCAGCTTTAAATGATATTCCCATTCATTTGTTCCTTATCTGATCTATTTCATTACTGCACCAGATTGACCTATGCATGTGTACCTAATGTCCGACTGTTGAACGCCCTAAAAAAAAACAAAAACAAAAACAAAAACAAAAAATTGGTTGTGTCTTGTTCAGGTCAAAAACCACTCCTCCCCAACCTTTGATCTTGTTATAACTATTGCAATTAGCGTCTTGAGGAGATCAAGCAAGGGTTGAGTGAAGAGTGTGAGATTTGTTCCAAATGCAACTTCAAAAATATATAATAAATGAAGGGAGTGATCAAATGTGCAACATATGGGGATATCTAGGTCGGGAGCTTATGGTTTGACTTCTAGGAATGATTAAATGAGTGGGTCTTGGAATATGATTGCAAAAGATGTAGGACAGGTTCGGTGAAAAATCATTTAAAGCTGAATAATGTTAAAGTACCTTATATTTATTTGATAGAAAGTGGAAATAATAGAATGGAATGGTTTTCAAACACACACATGGAGAGTTAGTGTAATGGTTTATTTTTGAATTCCTTTCTCATGTTGGTGTCATAAATCTCTTTTAATTTTATTGTGATATGATTTATGAGACATCTTTTTCCATTTTCAAGGGGAAGAACTCCTTGGTGGGGTTCGTGCATTGATCACATTACTTTGGTGAATTAAAATTTCCTCAAATGATAAATCTTCACGATGTTGGAAATATTTATATATGAAATATTTTATTGGGATATGTGACTTTTCCCAGGAGTGAAAATGTTTAGGTGTGGGGGTGTGATCGTACCACGATTCACCGTTTTATTCCACCCTTACATCGCTGTTTTAAACTAGTTTTGTAATGAATATTAAAAATATAATAATAAATTTAACTTTATGTTTGAATCATTTCATTAATGTTAATCAACATTATAATGGGAAATTTTACTTGTTTTTATTATTTCAATGTAGGTGGAGGTGATTTGGAGGGCCCTTGATGAAGTGGAAGAAAAATGGGCCGAAATTGCATGGAACCATGGACATCTATCCACTTTTTTGCATAGTTCACAAAATCCGTGGATCCAAATGGGCTTCAATTTTGTGTACCTGTCCAAAATTTAATAGGCTACATTTCGTATTAAGTAACCCAATCTTGATTCGGCTTCTATGGGTCCCATCTGGTCTGATCTGTCCAAGACACCGAAGATGGACCAAGTCAAATATGGTGTTCTGTATTTTATCAATATCTAGGGCTATAGTTGTCCAAATGGTTCCAAACATTCGGTGGAGACAGTCAAGAGGTATGGATACAACTTTTATATTTTCTCCAAATCTAGATAAGGATGTCTGAAGTCCGAAACGTGTGGTACAATTGGATTGATGAAATCTGTGTGCCTAAAACCAACTTCCAATTTTTCTATAAAATGACACATTGGGCTCCCCATTTGGAAGTTCAGCCAAGGAGTGAAGTGATAAAAATTTGGAGTCCTAGAGGAGTCTCCTAATCACCTTGGAGGTTCTGGAGGCCCCTATCCTCATAAGGTGATGAACAATGAAGAAGGAGTTCCACCCGAGCTTCCTCCTCCACCCGATGTCGAGCTAAACGGTGGGCGTTCATTGTGAGGGAGCTACACACATGTAAAGGGAGTTACAATGCATATATTAGCTACTGGTGTGGAGTAATTTGGATGTTAAAACATTTATTTCCATGTATCTTACATACTTTCATATTTTACATCTTGTTTTGATACGTTCGGAAGAGATGCTCTTAATTTCTAACCGATCGGTGTGAGGTTTTGAGTGCGTGACTTGTGTTGTTCCGATTGGGTAACACAAGAATCCTTTTCTTACCCAATTTATTTAGATTTCAATGTACATTAGAAGCTCTTATTCCATGCATAAGTTCTAGAACTTGAAAATATGATTGTTATGTCAAGGTTTCGTTCTTTAAGCAATGAAATAATGGCTTACGAATTAATAGGGATTCAAATTAATTTCAACCAAAGAATTACACCAACCTTAAATTAATCCCCAAGAATGATGAACTTAAAAGTGTGTAGTGAAATCACAATTAACCCTTTTATCTCATAATTCTAAAACACCACTTTTTATCCACTATTATACTCTGTAAATCAATTCATTTTCTTTAAACTGTTTTAAAGCCACCCCTCTTTTAGCACTTCTTATTAAAAACACACACTCTGAACCCACCAACGCTCCTTGATAGATGACCTAGGGTCTGCCCTAGACTATAAATCAACCTTAAATATATAATCAATTTGACGTGTCACAACAGTGTGGTCAAATTTTAGCACCGTTGTCGGGGGTCTCTTTTGTTTATTGTGCGTGTTTCTGATAAATTTTTTGTAATTTTTGTGAATATTTGTTTGTTTTATCTTTTACCTTTGTATTTATTTTTGTGTTCTAATTTATTTATTGTCTAGGTTCTGTGTATGACGCGTTATACTCCAGGATACCTACAAACTTTTGAACCTGAACCAGAGAGGATCCTACATCAACGAAACCGAGACACTAAAGACAACACTATGAAGGAGGAGACATCACATCTTAAAATTCTTCTTGATCCTTCTTCTTATTCTAAAACCAAAGTTAAAACTGAACCTAACATGTATAACGTGGCTGAAAATAATATAACACTAAAAGAAATAACCTCACCGATGTTGATATCCGACCCACTTACATTCAATTACAAGGTGAGGCACCAAATTTTGAAAAAAAATCTGGTTTAATTCATTTATTACCAAGATTTCATGGACTGTCTGGAGAAGATCCACATAATTATTTAAAAGAATTTCATACTGTGTGTTCAACATTAAATCCTGCTAATGTGGATGAAGAACAAGTAAAACGTAGGGCATTTCCATTTTCATTAGAAGACACAGCTAAATATTGGTTGTATTATGTTAATTCACCTATTAGAGATTGGGCAGACATGAATCGACTTTTTCTTGAAAAATTATTCCCAGCCTCTCGAACTGAAACAATAAAGAAAGAAATACGTGGGATAAGACAATCTCAAGGAGAAACCCTTCATGAATATTGGGAACACTTTAAAATATTATGTTCAAGTTTTCAACACCACCAAATAAGCGATCAACTTTAAATATGATATTTTTATGAAGGTTTAATTCCAATAGATCGTAACAAGATCGATGCTGCTGTAGGTGGTGCACTGGTGGATACAACCCCAATCGCTACAAGGACCCTAATTGAGACTATGGCACAGAACACTCAAAAATTCAGTTCAAGGTCCAGTGTACCCATTCTAGGTGTCCATGAGGTGCAAAGTAATGAATTCGAGAAGAAGATGGACACAATGTTTGAAGAGGTAAGTACCCTTCTACGACAACTTTCTATTTCTCAAGGGAAATTCCAATCTCCTCCACCCAGACATTGTGGTATATGCTCTTATGATACCCACTATTCTGACCAATTCCTCCAATTGAGAGAAACTTCTGAGAGTTGTGAGGCAATATTCCCATGAAGCCCCTATAACCAACCCATTAGGAAAGAACCTCACTATCCATCCAACCCTGGGTGGAAAGACAACTAAGCCTATGGGAAAGGGGGTATTCAAAACAGCCTCATCAACCATGGAACCAACCTGGGCAAAGTAGTCATCATCCACCACCACCCAGAAATTTTCAACCACCCCAAAGGCCTTTCCAACAACCCCCTCCAAAAACCGAGCCTTGCCTAGAATATATGATGAAACAAATGGCTTCCAATAATCTCTAATTCCAACAAACCACCCAAGCAGCCATACAAGACCTCAAAACCCAATTAGGCTAACTAGCTAACTCAGTGGGTGAAATCCAAATCCATGGGTCTGGTAAACTACCATCTCAACCACTTTTCAACCCTAGGGATAAGGGAAATGTTAGTGTTACCACCCTTAGGAGTGGAACTCAACTTAAAAGCCAAATGATCCCTCCATTAGAGTCATCCTCTCCTAAGGAAACCACCATCCCAACCACTGAAAAAGGTTCAAATGAGGTGGAACCTTGTCTTGATAGAAGTCCTACCAGAGGAAAGAGTGTGTCTATTGATGAGTTACCAAGCCCAAGTATTCCTCTTCCATTTCCCCAAATATCCGCCCAACCAAGGAAACAAAAGGAAGCTGAACTTGATAAAGAAATCTTGGAGACTTTCCAAAAAGTGTAGGTTAACATTCCATTGTTTGATGCCGTGAAGAAAATTCCATGTTATGCTAGGTCTATAAAGGAGATGTGTACACATCGAAGGAGACTTCATGGTGATGAGAAGGTAAGTTTGGGGAGGAATGTCTCAACATTGATACAACCATTGCTTCCCACCAAGTGCAATGATCCTGGAACATTCTCAATTCCATGTACCATAGGGGAGTATTCTTTTTCTAATACAATGCTTGATTTGGGTGCCTCTATTAATGTGATGCCTCACTCTATTTACCTTTCTTTGCTGGTCGGCGAACTAAATCCCACATGAATAGTAGTTCAGCTAGCAAATCGGAGTACGGAACAACCTTTTGGTGTGTTAGAGGATGTTCTTATAAGGTTTCAAAATTTAATATTTCCTACTGATTTTTATGTGCTAAAAATGGAAGATGATAGGATGAATGGACACACCCCAATTATATTGGGGAGACCTTTCTTGAAAACCGCCAAAGCCATAATTAATGTCCATAATGGTACATTATCTATGAAATATGGTGGGGACATAGTCCAATTCAACATCCTTGATGCAATGAAACACCCCTCAGAAGTACATTCCTCTCTCTCGGTAAATTCAGTTGATGTACTCCCTTCCCCTAAAATCACTTCATTTGTTTCCCCTGATCCCCTTTCTGAATTTTCCTCTTTGATTGAAATTCTTGGTAATGAATCATGTCTTGATTGTTTTATTGCTCTAGAAAAGTGTCGTGCATGTTTATTAATTGATAATTTCTTGAACACGGAGGATCACATGACCATCGATGATACTTCTACGCTTGTAAAAGCTAATTCCTCATCTGAGGATGATACCATTGAGCAGTTAGATGAGATTAGTGACCTATCAATTTCACACACACTCCCATAAATCCAAAATCCACCTAAATTGGACCTAAATCAACTTACTCAAGATTTAAAATATTCATATCTTGAGAATGGAAACAAGTTTCCCGTCATCATTGCTAGTTCACTCCCTCCTGAGCATGAATTGCGACTGCTTGAACTTTTGAGGGACTATAAACAAGCATTGGGATGGAAACTTGCAGACATTCCTGGTATTAGCCCATCAATTTGTACACATCATATTTTATTAACTGATGAGGCTAAACCAGTGAGCCAAGCACAACATCGACTGAACCCAAACCTCTTAGAAGTAGTTAAAAAGGAAGTAACAAAATTATTGGCAGTTGGAATCATTTACCCCATATCTGACAGCCAATGGGTCAATCATGTTCAAGTAGTTCCTAAAAAAACTGGCCTAACAATAATTAAAAAAGAAAACAATGAATTGGTTCCAACTCGTGTGCAGAATAGTTGGCGTGTCTGTATAGATTATCGCCGACTAAACCAACAAACTAGGAAGGACCATTTCCCATTTCCATTCATTGACCAAATTCTAGAGAGGCTAGCGGGGAAGTTCCATTATTGATTTCGTGATGGGCATTCTAGATACTTTCAGATCCATATTGCCTCCGAGGAACAAGAAAAGACAACCTACACTTGCCCCATTGGCACATTTTCCTATAGAAGGATGCCATTTGGCCTGTGCAATGCTCCGGGTACTTTCCAGTGATGTATGGTTGGTATTTTTTCGGATTACATGGATAATTTCATGGAAGTTTTCAAGGATGATTTTACTGTTTATGGATCCTCGTTTGATGAATGTTTAAGTAGTCTTGGTTCCATCCTACGTCACTGTATTGAAAAGAATCTTGAATTAAATTATGAGAAATTTCATTTCATGGTTCGACAAGGTATAGTTTTGGGACATGTCATTTCTGGGGATGGAATACAAGTAGATAAATCGAAAGTGGATGTCATTTCTTCCCTACCATTCCCTAAAAATGTACATGATGTGCGGTCTTTCCTAGGTCATGCCGGATTTTTCTGATGTTTCATTCGTGACTTTAGTAAAATTTTACTCCCCCTATTCTGCTTACTCCAAAAAGAAAAAGAATTTGTTTTTGATAAAGAATGTGAATAATCTTTTAATAAGTTAAAATGGAGTCTCACATCACCCCCGGTAATCCAACCACCTTGATGGGATTTACAATTTGAGCTCATGTGTGACGCCTCTAACTATGCAGTTGGGGCAGTCTTATCACAAATGGTCGATCGAGATCTACATGTCATTGCCTATGCCTCACGTACTTTGGACCTAGCCCAAGAAAACTACACCACAACTGAAAACGAATTTCTTTCCATTGTTTTTTCCTTGGATAAATTCCAGTCGTATCTTCTAGGTTCCAAAGTAATCGTTCTCTTAGACCATTCAGCCCTCCGATATCTCCTAAAGAAACCAGAAGCCAAACCACATCTCATTCGTTGGATGATCCTCCTTCAGGAATTCAATATAGAAATTAGAGATAAAAAAGGAGTAGATAATGTGGTGGCATACCATATCAGTATGATCCTCCAATCCCCAGACATTGTCTCATCCCCCTGTATTCCCATTAATGACATGTTTCCTGATGAGAAATTGTACAAATTGAAAGATTCTATTCCCTGGTATGCTGAAATTGTAAATTATTTTTTAGTATCATGAACTCCTACTGATTTCAACAAAAACCAAGCCAGTCATCTAAAACATGAGTCTCGTTGGTACATTTAGGATGCCCCCTACCTTTGGCGCACATGTAGCGATCAGTTACTTAGGCGTTGTGTTCCCAATAGCGAGTTTCAGTCTGTCCTTAGATTCTTCCACACTCTTGCTTGTGAGGGCCACTTTGGTCCCCAATGGACTGCTCGCAAAGTTCTTGATTCTTGTCTCTTTTGGCCAACACATTTTCGAGATGCCCATGAATTTTGTAAATCTTGTACTCATTGTCAAAGGATGGGGAATGTCTCTAAAAGGAATGAAATTCCATAAAAAACCTTGCCCTTTCATAAATTTTTTGATGTTTGGGGCATTGACTTTATGGGGCCATTTCCCAATTCTTTTGGAAACTTATACATTCTTTTGGTCGTTGATTACGTATCAAAATGGGTAGAGGCACGAGCCACAAGGATAGATGATTCCAAAATAGTTGTATAATTTTTGAGAACTCATATCTTTTATCGGTTTGGATTACAAAGGTTCATCATCAGTGACCAGGGTTCTCATTTCTGCAACCGAACAACGCAATCACTTTTGCATCGGTATGGGGTCGGTCATCGAGTATCTACTGCGTATCACCCACATACTAATGGTCAAGCCAAGGTGTCAAATAGATAAGTAAAACAAATTCATGAAAAAATGGTCCAGCCCAACAGGAAAGATTGGAGTCTTAGAATTGATGATTCATTATGGGCTTACCGTGCTGCTTTTAAAACTCCCATTGGAATGTCACCTTATAGGATTGTTTTTGGAAAGAGTTGTCACCTCCCTATTGATATTGAGCACTGGGCCTATTGGGCCATCAAACAATGCAATTCTAATCATTCTGGTGCAAGTACAAAAAAGGAAGTTGAAGATTCAAGAGCAAGAGGAAATGAGAAGAGATGCATATGAAAACTCCAGGATTTATAAGGAGCTAACCAAGGCTTCCCACGACTGACTTATCCTTCACCAAGAGTTCCAAATTGGGCAGAAGGTCCTCCTATACAATGCAAGGCTGAAATTGCATCATGGTAAGCTTCGTTCCCGTTGGTTTGAACCATACACTATTACTAACATCTCTCCATTTGGTGTTGTCCAGGTTCAAAATGAAGAAACCAGGAAAACATTCACTATCAATGGGTAGCGGCAGAAGCACTTCCATGAATCCATTCTGGAGTCCCCGATGGAGGAACTCCAAGTTCAAGAAGCAAACTATGAATGACATCCTCCAGGTTTTATCCTTCCTTACCATATTCTCTTTTACTACAGTGAGTACACTGCATACTCTAGGTGTGTGTGGGGGGGGGGGGTGGATACATTCCTGGGTTAGTTAGGAATTTTCAACGTTTTCTCCTTTTGTTTTCACCTTTTGGCCTTCTTTATGGTATTTTCATTTTCCCCATCAACAATTTCGAAGTTCCATGATCTGGCGACCATAATGGGGGGAAAGTAAAAATAACATAACGAAGGATAAAAAGAATATATGTATGAATTTACCATCAAGGAGTGATTTTATTTTAGTTAATTGGTTTTATGTCAATGATATAAATGGTCGTATCTATGTGAATCCTTTGAGATGATTGATGCTCCTTGTGTGAGTAGTTTTTGGGGAAACTGTGTCACTAATATCTCTACAAATTTTGCACCAAAACACAAAGTGTGAATATTTATTAATTAATATAAGGTAAATATATGTTGGGTTAATATTTTTCAGCATTAAATGATATTTCCATACCTTTGTTCCTTATCAGATCTGTTTCATTACTATTCCAGATTGACCTATGTGTGTGTAGCTAATGTCCGACTGTTGTACGCCCTAAAAAAACAAAAAAAGAAAAGAAAACAAAAACAAAAAACAAAAAAAAAAATTGGTTGTGTCTTGGGAAGGTCAAAAACCACTCCTCCTCAACCTTTTATCTTGTTCTAACTATTACAATTAGTGTCTTGAGGAGATCAAACAAGGGTTGAGAGATGAGAGTGAGATTTGTTCCAAATGAAACTTAAAAAATATATAATAAATGAGGGGAGTGATGAAATGTGCAAAATATGGGGATATCTAGGTCGGGATCTTAGGGTTTTACTTCTGGGAATGATTAAATGAGTGGGTCTTGTAATATGATTGCAAAGGATGTAGGACAGGTTCGGTGAAAAATCATTTAAAGTTGAATAATGTTAAAATAACCTATATTTATTTGATAGAAAGTGGAAAGAATAGCGTGGAATAGTTTTCACACACACACATGGAGAGTTATTATAATGGTTGAATTTTTAATTCCTTGCTCATGTTGGTGTCATAAATCTCTTTGAATTTTATTGTGATATGATTTATGAGACATCTTTTTCCATTTTCACTGGGAAGAACTCCTTGATGCGGTTCATGCATTGATCATATAACTTTGGTGAATTAAAATTTCCTAAAATGCTAAATATTCATGATGTTGGAAATATTTATATATGAAATATTTTATTGGGATATGTGACTTTTCCCAGGAGTGCAAATGTTTAGGTGTGGGGGTGTGATTGTACCACGATTCACTGTTTTATTCCACCCTTACATCACTGTTTTAAATTAGTTTTGTAATGAATATTACAAATATAATAATAAATTTCACTTTATGTTTGAATCGATTAATTAATGTTAATCACCATTATAATGGGCAATGTTAATTTTTATTATTATTTCAATGTAGGTGGAGGTGATTTGGAGGGCCCTTGATGAAGTAGAAGAAAAATGGGCCGAAATTGCAGGGATCCATGGACATCTATCCACTGTTTTGCATAGTACAAAAAATCCTTGTTCCAAATGGGCTGAAATTTTGTGGGTCTATCTAAAATTTAATACGATACATTTAATATTAAGGAACACAATCCTGATTCGGCTTCTATGGGGCCCATCCAAACTGATCTGCCCAAGACACCGAATATGGACCACGTCAAATTCAGTGTTCTGTATTTTATCAATATCTTGACCTGTAGTTGTCCAAATGGTGACAAACATTCGGTGGAGATAGTCAAGAGGTAGGGATAAAATTTTTATCTTTTCTCCAAATCGAGATAAGGCTGTCTGAAGGCCGAAACGCATGGTACAAGTGGATTGATGAAATCTGTGTGCCTAAAACCACCTTTCAATTTTCCTATAAAATGACACCTTGGGATACCCATTTTCAAGTTCAGCCAAGGAGTAAAGTGATGAAAATTTGGAGTCCTAGAGGAGTCTCATAATCACGTTGGAGGTTCCGGAGTCCCCTATCCTCATAAGGGGATCAACAATGAAGAAGAAGTTCCACCTGAGCTTCCTCCTCCACCCGATGTCAAGCTAAACGGTGGGTGTTCATTATGAGGGAGTTACACACATGTCAAGGCAGTTCCAATGCATATATTAGATACTAGTTTGGAGTAATTTTGGTTTTAAAACATTTATTTCCAGGTATTTTACATAATTTCATATTTAAATTCTTGTTTTGATGTGTGTGGATGAGATGATCTTAATTTCTAACCGATCAGTGTGAGGTTATGAGTGCCTGACTTGTGTTGTTACGATTGGGTAACACAATAATCCTTTTCTTACCCAATTTCATGAGATTTCAATCTGATTTGGAAGCTCTTATTCCATTAATAAGTTCTAGACCTTGACAATATGATTGTTATGTCAGGGTTTGGTTCTTTAAGCAATGAAATAATGGCTTACGAATTAATCGGGATTCCAATTAATTTCAACCAAATAATTACTACAACCTTAAATTAATCTTCAAGAATGATGAACATTAAAGTGTGTAGTTAACTCACAATTAACCCTTTTATCTCATAATTATAAAACACCATTTTTTATCAACTATTAAACTCTTTAAATCAATTCATTTTCTTTAAACTGTTTTAAAGCCACCCCTCTTTTAGAACTTCTTATAAGAAACACACACTCTGAACCCACCAACGCTCCTTAATAGATGACCTAGGGTCTTCCCTAGACTATAAATCAACCTTAAAAATATAATCAATATGACGTGTCATGACAACGCGGTCAAATTTTGGCGCTGTTGCCGGGGAGCGCTTTGGGTTTTTGTGCGTGTTTTTGATAAAATTTCTGTAATTTTTGTTAATTTTTGTTTTTTTTATCTTTTACCATTTCATTTATTTTTGTGTTCTAATTTATTTACTATGTAGGTTCTGTGTATGATGTGTTCTACTCTCGGAGACCTAAAAACTTTCGAGCCCGAACCGGAGAGGATCCTACATCAACGAAACCGAGACACAAAAGACAACACTTTGAAGGAGGAGACATCACATCCTAAAATTCTTCTTGATCCTTATTCTTCTTCTAAAACCAAAGTTAAAACTGAACATAAAATTTATAACATGGCTAAAAATAATAGAACACTAGAAGAACTAACCTCACATGATGTTGATATCCGACCCACTTACATTCAATTACATGGCGAGGCACCCAAATTTGAACTAAAATCTGGTTTAATTAATTTATTACCAAGATTTCATGGATTGCCTAGAGAAGATCCACATAAGCATTTAAAAGAATTTAATACTGTGTTTTCATCATTAAAACCTGCTAATGTGGATGAAGAACAGGTAAAACTTAGGGAATTTCTATTTTCATTAGAAGACACGGCTAAAGATTGGTTGTATTATGTTAATTCACCGATTAGAGTTTGGGCGGACATGAAACAACTTTTTCTTGAAAAATAATTCCCAACCTCTCTAACTAAAACAAAAAGGAAAGAAAAATGTGGGATAAGACAATCCCAAGGAGAAACCCTTCATGAATATTGGGAACGCTTTAAAAGATTATGTTCAAGTTTTCCACACCACCAAATAAGCGATCAACTTTTAATAAAATATTTTTATGAAGGTTTAATTCCAATAGATCGTAACATGATTGATGCTGCTGCAGGTGGTCCACTAGTGGATAAAACCCCAATCGCTACAAGGACCCTAATTGATACCGTGGAACAGAACACTCAACAAATCAGTTCAAGGTCCAGTGTACCCATTCGAGGTGTCCATGAGGTGAAAAGTACTGAATTCGAGAAGAAGGTGGACACAAAGTTTGAAGAGGTAAGTACCCTTCTATAAAAACTTTCTCTTTCCCAAGGGAAATTCCAATCTCCTCCTCCCATAAATTGCGGTATATACTCTTCTGATACCCACAATTCTGACCAATGCCCCCAATTGAGAGAAAATTCTAAGAGTTGTGAGGCAATATTCCCAGGATGATCCTATAACCAACCCATTAGGCAAGAACCTTACAATCCATCCAACCCTGGGTGGAAAGACAACCAAGCCTATAGGAAATGGGGGTATTCAAACCAGCCTCATCAACCATGGAACCAACAAGTAAAAAGTAGTCATCAACCACCAACACCCAGAAATTTTCAACCACCCAAATGCCTTTCCAACAACCCCTCCAAAACCCGAGCCTAGCCTAGAATATATGATGAAACAAATGGATGCCAATAATCTCCAGTTCCAACAAACCACCAAGCATCCATACAAGACCTCAAAACCAAATAAGGCCAACTAGCTAACTCAGTGGGTGAAATCCAAAGCCATGGGTCTGGTAAACTACCATCTCAACCACTTGTCAACCCTAGGGATAAAGGAAATGTTAGTGCCATCACCCTTAGGTTTGGAACTCAACTTAAAAACCAAATGAACCCTTCATTAGAGTCATCCTTTCCTAAGGAAACCACCATCCCAGCCACTGAAAAAGGTTCAAATGAGGTGGAACCTTCTCTTGAGAGAAGTCCTACCAAAGGAAAGAGTGTGTCTATTGATGAGTTACCAATCCCAAGCATTCCTATTCCATTTCCCCAAAGAGCCACCCGACCAAGGAAACAAAAGGAAACTGAACTTGATAAAGAAATATTGGAGACTTTCAAAAAAGTGCAGGTTAACATTCCATTGATTGATACCGTGAAGAAAATTCCTTGTTATGCTGCGTTTCTACAGGAGATGTGTACACATAGAAGGAGACTTCGTGGTGATGAGAAGGTATGTTTGGGGAGGAATGTCTCGACATTGATATAACCATCGCTTCCCACCAAGTGCAATGATCCTGGAACATTATCAATTCCATGTATCATAGGGGAGTATTCTTTTTCTAATGCTATACTTGATTTGGGTGCCTCTATTAATGTGATGCCTCACTCTATTTACTCTTCTTTGCAGTTCGGAGAACTAAAGCCCACATGAATAGTTGTTCAGCTAGAAAATCGGAGTACAGAACACCCTTCTAGTGTGTTAGAGAATTTTCTTGTGAGGGTTCAAAATTTAATATTTCCTACTGATTTTTATGTGCTAAAAATGGAAGATGATAGGATGAATGGACACACCCATATTATATTGGGGAGACCTTTCTTGAAAACCGCCAAAGCCATAATCAATGTCCATAATGGTACATTATCTATGGAATTTGGTGGTGACATAGTCCATTTCAATATCATTGATGCCATGAAGCACCCCTCAAAAGAACATTCCTCTATCTCGGTAAATTCAGTTGATGTACTGCCTTCCCCTAAAATCACTTCATTTGTTTCCCCTGACCCCCTTTCTGAATTTTCCTCTTGGATTGAAATTCTTGGTAATGAATCATGTGTTGATTGTTGTAGTGGTCTAGAAAAGTGTCGTTCATGTTTATTAATTGATAATTTCTTGAACACGGAGGACCACATGACCATCAATGATACATCTATGCTTGTAAAAGCTAATTACTCATCTAAGGATGATACCATTGAGCAGTTATATGAGATTAGTGACCTCTCACTTTCACACACACTCCCATAAATCCAAAATACACCTAAATTGGAACTAAAGTAACTGCCTCAAGATTTAAAATATGCATATATTGAGAACGGAAACAAGTTTCCCGCCATCATTGCTAGTTCACTCCCTCCTGAGCATGAATTGCGACTGATTGAACTATTGAGGGAGTATAAACAAGAATTGGGATAAAAACTTGTGGACATTCCTGGTATTAGACCGTCAAATTGTACACATAATATTTTATTAACTGATGAGGCTAAACGAGTGAGGCATGCACAACGTCGACTGAACCCAAAACACTTAGAAGTAGTTAAAAAGGAAGTAACAAAATTATTGGCTGCTGGAATCATTTACCCCATATCCGATAGCCAATGGGTGAGTCCCATTCAAGCAGTTCCTAAAAAAACTGGCCTAACGGTAATTAAAAATGAAAACAATGAATTGCTTCCAACTCATGTGCAGAATAGTTGGCGTGTCTGTATAGATTATATCCAACTAAACCAAAACACTAGGAAAGACAATTTCCCATTTCCATTCCTTGACCAAATGCCAGAGAGGCTAGAGGGGAATTCCCATTACTGTTTTCTTGATGGGTATTCTAGACACCTTCAAATACATATTTCCCCCTAGGATCAGGAAATGAAAACCTTCACATACCCCTTTGGCACATTTGACTATAGAAGGATGCCATTTGGCCTTTTCAATGCTCCGGGTACTTTCCAGTGATGTATGGTTAGTATTTTTTCAGATTACCTGGAGAATTGCATGTAAGTTTTCATGGATGATTTTACTGTTTATGCATCCTCTTTTTATGAATGTCTAAGTAGTCTTGGTTCCGTAATATGATTGCAAAGGATGTAGGACATGTTCGGTGAAAAATCAGTTAAAGTTGAATAATGTTAAAATAACCTATATTTATTTGATAGAAAGTGGAAAGAATAGCGTGGAATGGTTTTCACACACACACATGGAGAGTTATTGTAATGGTTTAATTTTTAATTCCTTGCTCATGTTGGTGTCATAAATCTCTTTGAATTTTATTGTGATATGATTTATGAGACATCTTTTTCCATTTTCACTGGGAAGAACTCCTTGGTGCGGTTCATGCATTGATAATATTACTTTGGTGCATTAAAATTTCCTCAAATGATAAATATTCATGATGTTGGAAATATTTATATATGCAATATTTTATTGGGATATGTGACTTTGCCCAGGAGTGCAAATGTTTAGGTGTGGGGGTGTGATCGTACCACAATTCACTGTTTTATTCCACCCTTACATCGCTATTTTAAATTAGTTTTGTAATGAATATTACAAATATAATAATAAATTTCACTTTATGTTTGAATCAATTAATTAATGTTAATCACCATTATAATGGGCAGTGTTTCTTGTTTTTATTATTTCAATGTAGGTGGAGGTGATTTGGAGGGCCCTTGATGATGTGGAAGAAAAATGGGCCGAAATTGCATGGATCCATGGACAACCGTCCAATGTTTTTCATAGTACAACAAATCCGTGCCTCCAAATGGGCTGAAATTTTGTGGGACTATCTAGAATTTAATACTATACATTTAATATTAAGGAACCCAATCCTGATTTGGCTTCTATGGGGCCCATACAAACTGATTTGTCCAAGACACCGAATATGGACCATGTCATATTCGGTGTTCTGTATTTTATCAATATCTTGACCTGTAGTTGTCCAAATGGTGACAAAAATTCGGTGGAGACAGTCAAGAGGTAGGGATAAAATTTTTATATTTTTTCCAAATCGAGATAAGGCTGTCTAAAGGCCGAAACACATGTTACAACTGGGTTGATGAAATCTGTGTGCCTAAAACCACCTGCCAATTTTCCTATAAAATGACACCTTGGGCTACCCATTTTCAAGTTCGGCCAAGGAGTAAAGTGATGACAATTTGGAGTCCAAGAGGTGTCTCATAATCATGTTGGAGGTTCTGGAGGCCCCTATCCTCATAAGGGGATCAACAATGAAGAAGAAGTTCCACCCGAGCTTCCTCCTCCACCCGATGTCGAGCTAAACGGTGGGCGTTCATTGTGAGGGAGCTACACACATGTCAAGGGAGTTCCAATGCATATATTAGCTACTTTTTGGAGTAATTTTGGTTTTAAAACATTTATTTCCATGTATTTTACATAATTTCATATTTAAATGCTTGTTTTGATGTGTGCGGATGAGATGCTCTTAATTTCTAACCGATCAGTGTGAGGTTATGAGTGCATGACTTGTGTTGTTCCGATTGGGTAGCACTATAATCCTTTTCTTACCCAATTTCATGAGATTTCAATCTGATTTGGAAGCTCTAATTCCATGCATAAGTTCTAGACCTTGACAATATGATTGTTATGTCAGGGTTTGGTTCTTTAAGCAATGAAATAATGGCTTACGAATTAATCGGGATTCCAATTAATTTCAACCAAAGAATTATTGCAACCTTAAATTAATCTTCAAGAATGATGAACATTAAAGTGTGTAGTGAACTCACAATCAACCCTTTTATCTCATAATTATAAGAAACCACTTTTTATCAAATATGAAACTCTTTAAATCAATTCATTTTCTTTAAACCGTTTTAAAGCCACCCCTCTTTTAGCACTTCTTATAAAAAACACACACTCTGAACCCACCAACGCTCCTTAAGAGATGACCTAGGGTCTTCCCTAGAATATAAATCAACCTTAAAAATATAATCAATTTGACGTGTCATGACAGCGCGGTCAAATTTTGGCGCTGTTGTCGGGGAGCTCTTTGGGTTTTTGTGTGTGTTTTTGATAAAATTTCTGTAATTTTTGTTAATATTTGTTTGTTTTATCTTTTACCTTTTCATTTATTTTTGTGTGCTAATTTATTTACTATGTAGGTTCTGTGTATGATGCGTTCTACTCCGGGAGACCTAAAAACTTTCGAGCCCGAACCGGAGAGGATCCTACATCAACGAAACCGAGACACAAAAGACAACACTATGAAGGAGGAGTCATCACATCCTAAAATTCTTCTTGATCCTTATTCTTATTATAAAACCAAAGTTAAAACTGAACATAACATTTATAACATGGCTGAAAATAATAGAACACTAAAAGAACTAACCTCACATGATGTTGATATTCGACCCACTTACATTCAATTACAAGGCGAGGCACCCAAATTTGAACTAAAATATGGTTTAATTCATTTATTACCAAGATTTCATGGATTGCCTGGAGAAGATCCACATAAGCATTTAAAATAATTTCATACTGTGTGTTCAACATTAAAACCTGCTAATGTGGATGAAGAACAAGTAAAACTTATGGAATTTCCATTTTCATTAGAAGACACGGCTAAAGATTGGTTGTATTATGTTAATTCACCTATTAGAGTTTGGGAGGACATGAAACAACTTTTTCTTGAAAAATAATTCCCAACCTCTCTAACTACAACAAAAAGGAAAGAAAAATGTGGGATAATACAATCTCAAGGAGAAACCCTTCATGAATATTGGGAATGCTTTAAAAGATTATGTTCAAGTTTTCCACACCACCAAATAAGCGATCAACTTTTAATAAAATATTTTTATGAAGGTTTAATTCCAATAGACCGTAACATGATTGATGCTACTGTAGGTGGTGCACTAATGGATAAAACCCCAATCGCTGCAAGGACCCTAATTGAGACCATGGAACAGAACACTCAACAATTCAGTTCAAGGTCCAGTGTACCCATTCGTGGTGTCCATGAGGTGAAAAGTACTGAATTTGAGAAGAAGGTGGACACAAAGTTTGAAGAGGTAAGTACGCTTCTACAACAACTTGCTCTTTCCCAAGATAAATTACAATCTCATCCTCCCATACATTGCGGTATATACTCTTCTGATACCCACAATTCTGACCAATGCCCCCAATTGAGAGAAACTTCTGAGAGTTGTGAGGCAATATTCCCAGGACGCTCCTATAACCAACCCATTAGGCAAGAACCTTATAATCCATCCAACCCTGGGTGGAAAGGCAACCAAGCCTATAGGAAATGGGGGTATTCAAACCAGCCTCATCAACCATGGAACCAACAAGGAAAAAGTAGTCATCAACCACCACCACCCAGAAATTTTCAACCACCCAAATGCCTTTCCAACAACCCCTCCAAAACCCGAGCCTAGCCTAGAATATATGATGAAACAAATGGATGCCAATAATCTCCAGTTCCAACAAACCAACCAAGCACCCATACAAGACCTCAAAACCAAATAAGGCCAACTAGCTAACTCAGTGGGTGAAATCCAAAGCCATGGGTCTGGTAAAATACCATCTCAACCACTTGTCAACCCTAGGGATAAGGGAAATGTTAGTTCCATCAAACATAGGTGTGGAACTCAACTTAAAATCCAAATGAACCCTCCATTAGAGTCATCCTCTCCTAAGGAAACCACTATCCCAACCACTGAAAAAGATTCAAATGAGGTGGAACCTTGTCTTGAGAGAAGTCCTACCAAAGGAAAGAGTGTGTCTATTGATGAGTTACCAATCCCAAGAATTCCTATTCCATGTCCCCAAAGATCCACCCAACCAAGGAAACAAAAGGAAACTGAACTTGATGAAGAAATATTGGAGACTTTCAAAAAAGTGCAGGTTAACATTCCATTGATTGATACCGTGAAGGAAATTCCATGTTATGTTAAGTTTCTACAGGAGATGTGTACACATAGAAGGAGAATTCGTGGTGATGAGAAGGTAAGTTTGGGGAGGAATGTCTCAACATTGATAGAACCATCGCTTCCAACCATGTGCAATGATCCTGGAACATTCTCAATTCCATGTATCATAGGGGAGTATTCTTTTTCTAATGCTATACTTCATTTGGGTGCCTCTATTAATGTGATGCCTCACTCTATTTACTCTTCTTTGCAGGTCGGCGAACTAAAGCCCACAGGAATAGTTGTTCAGCTAGAAAATCGGAGTACGGAACACCCTTCTAGTGTGTTAGAGGATTTTCTTGTGACGGTTCAAAATTTAATATTTCCTGCTGGTTTTTATGTGCTAAAAATGGAAGATGATAGGATGAATGGACACGCCCATATTATATTAGGGAGACCTTTCTTGAAAACCGCCAAATCCATAATTAATGTCCATAATGGTACATTATCTATGGAATTTAGTGGTGACATAGTCCATTTCAATATCCTTGATTCCATGAAGCACCCCTCAAAATAACATTCCTCTATCTCGGTAAATTCAGTTGATGTACTCCCTTCCCCTAAAATCACTTCATTTGTTTCCCCTGATCCCCTTTCTGAATTTTCCTCTTTGATTGAAATTCTTGGTAATGAATCATGTGTTGATTGTTGTAGTGGTCTAGAAAAGTGTCGTTCATGTTTAGTAATTGATAATTTCTTGAACACGGAAGACCACCTGACCATCAATGATACTTCTATGCTTATAAAAGCTAACTCCTCATCTGAGGATGATACCATTGAGCAGTTAGATGAGATTAGTGACCTCTCACTTTCACACACACTCCCAAAAATCCAAAATACACCTAAATTGGAACTAAAGTAACTGCCTCAAGATTTAAAATATGCATATATTGAGAATGGAAACAAGTTGCCCATCATCATTGCTAGTTCTCTCCCTCCTGATCATGAATTGCAACTGATTGAACTATTCAGGGAGTATGAACAAGAATTGGGATGGAAACTTGTGGACATTCCTGGTATTAGACCGTCAAATTTTACACATCATATTTTATTAACTGATGAGGCTAAACCAGTGAGGCATGCACAACGTCGACTGAACCCAAACCACTTAGAAGTAGTTAAAAAGAAAGTAACAAAATTATTGGTTGCTGGAATCATTTACGCCATATCTGATAGCCAATGGGTGAGTCCCATTCAAGTAGTTCCTAAAAAAACTGGCCTAACGGTAATTAAAAATGAAAACAATGAATTGGTTCCAACTCGTGTGCAGAATAGTTTGTGTGTCTGTATAGATTATATCCAACTAAACCAAAACACTAGGAAAGACCATTTCCCATTTCCATTCCTTGACCAAATGACAGAGAGGATAGAGGGGAATTCCCATTACTGTTTTCTTGATGGGTATTCTAGACACCTTCAGATCCATATTTCCCCCAAGGACCAGGAAAAGACAACCTTCACATACCCCTTTGGCACATTTGCCTATAGAAGGATGCCATTTGGCCTTTGCAATGCTCCGGGTACTTTCCAGCGATGTATGGTTAGTATTTTTTCAGATTACCTGGAGAATTGCATGGAAGTTTTCATGGATGATTTTACTGTATATGGATCCTATTTGATGAATTTTTAAGTAGTCTTGGTTCCTTCCTACGTCGCTGTATTGAAAAGAATCTTGTATTAAATTACGAGAAATTCCATTTCATGGTGCAACAAGGTATAGTTTTGGGACATGTAATTTCTGGGGATGGTATCCAAGTAGGTAAATCGAAAGTGGATGTAATTTCTTCCCTACTATTCCCTAAAAATGTACGTTATGTGCGGTATTTCCTAGGTCATGCTGGATTTTTCCGACGTTTCATTTGCAACTTTAGTAAAATTACACTCCCCCTCTCCCGCTTACTCCAAAAAGAAAAAGAATTTGTTTTTGATAATGAATGTGGAGAAGCTTTTAATATGTTAAAATTCAGTCTCACGTCACCCCCGGTAATCCAACCACCTCGGTGGGATTTACCATTTGAGCTCATGTGTGACGCCTCTAACTATGTAGTTGGGGAAG
Organism: Viscum album; assembly: GCA_963277665.1. Taxonomy (NCBI): domain Eukaryota; kingdom Viridiplantae; phylum Streptophyta; class Magnoliopsida; order Santalales; family Viscaceae; genus Viscum; species Viscum album. The sequence continues at coordinate 1,932,298,604 of OY728155.1, forward strand.
TCTTATCACAAAGGGTCGATCGAGCTCTACATGTCAATGCCTATGCCTAACCTACTTTGGACCCTGCCCAAGAAAACTACACCACCACTGAAAAATAATTTCTTTCCATTGTTTTTTGTTGGATAAATTCAGTTCATATCTTCTAGGGTCCAAAGTAATCGTTTTCTCAGACCATGTAGCCCTCCGGTATCTCCTAAAGAAATGGGAAGCCAAACCACGTCTCATTTGTTGGATGCTCCTCCTTCAAAAATTCAATATAGAAATTAGAGATAAAAAAAGAGCAGAGAATGTGGTGGCAGACCATATCAGTAGGATCCTCCCATCCTCAGACATTGTCTCATCCCTATGTATTCCCATTAATGACATGTTTCCTAATGAGAAATTGTACAAAGTGCAAGATGCTATTCTCTGGTATGCTAAAATTGTAAAATATTTGGTAGCATCTTGCATTCCAACTGATTTCAACAAAAACCAAGCCAGTTGTCTAAAACATGAGTCTCGTTGGTACATTTGGGATGAACCCTACCATTAGAGCACATGTAGTGATCAGGTCCTTAGGTGTTGTGTTCCCGATAGCGAGTTTCAGTCTGTCCTTAGATTCTGCCACACTCTTCGTTGTGGTGGCCACTTTGGTCCCCAACGGATTGCTCGCAAAGTTCTTGATTCTGGTCTCTTTTGGCCAACACTTTTTTAGGATGCACATGAATTTTGTAAATCTTTTCCTCGCTGTCAAATAATGGGTAATGTCTCTAAAAGGAATGAAATGCCACAACAACCCTTGCTCTTTCATGACATTTTTGATGTTTGGGGCATTGAATTTATGAGGACGTTTCCCAATTCTTTTGGCAACTTGTACATTCTTTTGGCCATTGATTACTTATCAAAATGGGTAGAGGCACGAGCCACAAGGACGGATGATTCCAAAATAGTGGTAGAATTTTTGAGAACTCAAATCTTTTATAGGTTTGGATTACCTAGGTCCATCATCAGTGACCAGGGTTCTCATTTCTATAACCGAACAATGGAATCACTTTTGCGTCGGTATGGGGTTGGTCATCGAGTATCTACTGCGTATCACCCACAGACTAATGGTCAAGCCAAGGTGTCAAATATAGAGGAAAAAAAATTCTTGAAAAAAGGTCCAACCCAACAGGAAAGATTGGAGTCTTAGACTCGATGATTCATTATGGGATTACCGTACTACTTTTAAAACTCACATTGGAATGTCACCTTATAGGCTTATTTTTAGAAAGAGTTGTCACCTCCCTGTTGAGATTGAGCACCGGGCCTACTAGGCTATCAAACAATGCAATTCTAATCATTCTGGTGAAGGTGCTCAAAGGAAGTTGCAGATTCAGGAGCTAGAGGAAATGAGAATAGATGCATATGAAAACTCCAGGATTTATAAGGATCGAACCAAGGCTGCCCACGACAGCCTTATCCTTCATCAAGAGTTCCTAATTGGGCAGAAGGTCCTCCTATACAATGAAAGGCTGAAATTGCATCCTGGTAAGGTTCGTTCCCACTGGTTTGGGCCATACACTGTTACTAACATCTTTCCATTTGGTGTTGTCTAGGTTCAAAATGAAGAAACCAAGAAAACATTCACTGTCAATGGGAAGTGGATGAAGCACTTCCAGGAATCCATTCTGGAGTCCTCGATGGAGGAACTCCAAGTTCAAGAAGTAAACTATGAATGACATCCACCAGGTTTTATCCTTCCTTCCCACATTCTCTTTTACTAAAGTGAGGAAACTACATACTCTAGGTGTGGGGGGTGGATACATTCATGGGTTAGTTAGGAATTTTCATCATTTTCTCCTTTTTTTCTCTTTTTGTCCTTCTTTATGGTATTTTCATATTTCCCCATCAAGAATTTTGAAGTTCCATGATTTGGCGACCATAAAGGGGGGAAAGTAAAAATACCATAACAAAGGCTAAAAAAAATATGTGTATTAATTTACCATCAAGGTGTGATTTTCCTTTAGTGAATTAGTTTTATGTCAATGATATAAATGGTCGTATCTATGTGAATCTTTTGAGATTATTGATGCTCCTTGTGTGAGTAGTTTTTGGGGAAACTATGTCACTAATATCTCCACAAATTTTTACACAAAACCACAAAGTGTGAATATTTCATACTTAATATATGGTAAATATATGTTGGGTTAATATTTTTCAGCTTTAAATGATATTTCCAGACGTTCGTTCCTTATCTGATCTGTTTCATTACTGTACCAGATTGACCTATGCGTGTATACCTAATGTCCGACTGTTGTACGCCCTAAAAAAAACAAAAAAAAACAAAAACAAAAAATTGGTTGTGTCTTGGGTAGGTGAAAAACCACCCCTCCTCAACCTTTGATCTTGTTATAATTATTGCAATTAGTGTCGTGAGGAGATCAAACAAGGGTTGAGAGATGAGTGTGAGATTTGTTCCAAATGCAACTTCAAAAATATATAATAAATGAGGGGAGTGATGAAATGTGCAACATATGGGGATATCTAGGTTGGGAGATTATGGTTTGAATTCTCGGAATGATTAAATGAGTGGGTCTTGGAATATGATTGCAAAGGATGTAGGACAAGTTCGATGAAAAGTCATTTAAAGCTGAATAATGTTAAAATAACATATATTTATTTGATAGAAAGTGGAAAGAATAGAATGTAATGGTTTTCACACACACACATGGAGAGTTAGTGTAATGGTTTATTTTTTAATTCCATTCTCATGTTAGTGTCATAAATCTCTGTGAATTTTATTGTGATATGATTTATGAGACATCGTTTTCCATTTTCAATGGGAAGAACTCCTTGATGCGGTTTGTGCATTGATCACATTACTTTGGTGAATTAAAATTTTCTCAAATGATAAATCTTCACAATGATGGAAATATTTATATATGCAATATTTTATTGGGATATTTGACTTTTCCCAGGAGTGCAAATGTTTAGGTGTGGGGGTGTGATCGTACCATGATTCACTGTTTTATTCCACCCTTACATTGCTATTTTAAACTTGTTTTGTAATGAATATTAAAAATATAATAATAAATTTCACTTTATGTTTGAATCATTTAATTAATTTTAATCAACATTATAATGGTAAATGTTACTTGTTTTTATTATTTCAATGTAGGTGGAGGTGATTTGGAGGGCCCTTGATGAAGTGGAAGAAAAATGGGCCGAAATTGCATGGATCCATGGACATCTGTCCATTGTTTTGCATAGTACACGAAATCCGTTCATCCAAATGGGCTGAATTTCTTTTCCTGTCCAAATTTTAATATTATACATTTCAGATTAAGGAACACAATCCTGATTCGGCTTTTATGGGGCCCATGCGAACTGATCTATCCAAGACACCGAATATGGACCAAGTCAAATTTGGTGTTCTGTATTTTATCAATATATTGAGTTGTAGTTGTCCAAATGGTTAAAACCTTTCGGTGGAGACATTCAAGAGGTAGGGATACAACTTTTATATTTTCTCCAAAGTGAGATAAGGCTTTCTGAAGGCCGAAACATGTGGTACAAGTGGATTGATGAAATCTGTGTGCCTAAAACCACCTTCCAATTTTTCTATAAAATGACACATTGGGCTCCCCATTTCAATGTTCGGACAAGTAGTGAAGTGCTGCCAATTTGGAGTCCTAGAGGAGTCTCCTAATCATGTTGGAGGTTCTGGAGGCCTCTATCCTCATCAGGGGATCAACAATGAAGAAGGGGTTCCACCCGTGCTTCCTCCTCCACCCAATGTCGAGCTAAACAGTGGGCGTTCATTGTGAGGGAGCTACACACATGTCAAGGGAGTTACAATTCATATATTAGCTATGGGTTTGGATTAATTTGGCTGTTAAAACATTTCCTTCCATGTATCTTACATACTTTCATATCTGAATGCTTGTTTTGATGCGTGCAGATGAGATGCTCTTAATTTCTAACCGATCGGTGTGAGGTTTTTAGTGCGTGACATGTGTTGTTCCGATTGGGTAACACAAGAATCATTTTCTTACCCACTTTCTTGAGATTTCAATCTTCTTTAGAAGATCTTATTCCATGAATAAGTTCTAGACCTTGAAAATACGATTGCTTTGTCAAGGTTTGGTTCTTTAAGCAATGAAATAATGGCCTACGAATTAATCGGGATTCGAATTAATTTCAACCAAATAATTACACCAACCTTAAATTAATCTCTAATAATGATGAACTTGAAAGTGTGTAGTGAAATAAAAATTAACCCTTTTATATCATAATTCTAAAACACCACTTTTTATAAACTATTAAACTCTTTAAATCAATTCATTTTCTTTAAACTGTTTTAAAGACACCCCTATTTTAGCACCTCTTATTAAAAACACACACTCTGAACCCACCAACGCTCCTTGAGAGACGACCTAGGGTCTGACCTAGACTATAAATCAACCTTAAAAATATAATCAATTTGACGTGTCGCAACAGCGTGGTCAAATTTTGGCACCGTTTCTGGGGAGCACTTTGGTTTTTTGTGCGTGTTTTTGATAAAATTTTTGTAATTTTTGTGAATATTTGTTTGTTTTATCTTTTACCATTGCATTTTTTTGTGTTCTATTTTATTTATTGTGTAGGTTCTGTGTATGATGCATTCTACTCTGGGATATCTACAAACTTTTGAACCCGAACCGGAGAGGATCCTACATCAACGAAACCAAGACACACAAGACAACACTTTGAAGGAGGAGACATCACATCTTAAAATTCTTCATGATCATTCTTCTTCTTCTTCTAAAAATAAAGTTAAAACTGAACATAACATATATAACATGGATGAAAATAATAGAACACTAAAATAACTAACCTCACCTGATGTTTATATCCGACCCACTTACATTCAATTACAAGGCGAGGCACCCAATTTTGAACTAAAATCTGGTTTAATTCATTTATTACCAAGATTTCTTGGACTGCCTGGAGAGGATCCGCATAAGCATTTAAAATAATTTCATACCGTTTTTTCAACATTAAAACCTGCTAATGTGGATGAAGAACAAGTAAAACACAGGGAATTTCCATTTTCATTAGAAGACACAGCTAAAGATTGGTTGTATTATGTTAATTCACCTGTTAGAGGTTGGGCAGACATGAAATGACTTTTTCTTGAAAAATTCTTCCCAGCCTCTCGAATTGCAACAATAAGGAAAGAAATATGTGGGATAAGACAATCTAAAGGAGAAACCCTTCATGAATATTGGGAACGCTTTAAAAGATTATGTTCAAGTTTTCCATACCACGAAATAATCGATCAACTTTTAATACGATATTTTTATGAAGGTTTAATTCCAAAAGATCATAACATGATTGATGCTGCTGCAGGTGGTGCACTAGTGGATAAAACCCCAATCCCTACAAGGACCCTAATTGAGACCATGGAAAAGAACACTCAACAATTCAGTTCAAGGTCCAGTGTACCCATTCGAGGTGTCCATGAGGTGAAAAGTACTGAATTCGAGAAGAAGGTGGACACAATGTTTGAAGAGGATAGTGCACTTCTATGACAACTTGCAATTTCCCAAGGGAAATTAAAATATACTCCTCCCATACATTGTGGTATATGCTCTTATAATACCCAGTATTCTGACCAATTCACCCAATTGAGAGAACCTTCTGAGGGTTTTGAGGCAATATTCTCAGGACACCCCTATAACCAACCCATTAGGCAAGAACGTTACTATCCATCCAACCCTGGGTGGAAAGAAAACCAAGCCTATAGGAAAGGGGGGTATTCAAACCAGCCTCATCAACCATGGAACCAACCAAGGCAAAGTAGTCATCAACCACCACCACCCAGAAATTTTCAACCACCCCAAATGCCTTTCGAACAACCCCTCCAAAACCCGAGCCTAGCCTAGAAGATATGATGAAAAAAATGGCTGCCAATAATCTCCAATTCCAACAAACCATCTAAGCATCCATACAAGACCTCAATACCTAATTAGGCCAACTAGCTAACTCAGTGGGTGAAATCCAAAGCCATGGGTCTGGTAAACTATCATCTCAACCACTTTTCAACCCTAGGGATAAGGGAAATGTTAGTTTCATCACCCTTAGGAGTGGAACTAAACTTAAAATCCAAATAAACCCTCCATTAGAGTCATCCTCTCCTAAGGAAACCACCATCCAAACCACTGAAAAAGGGTCAAATGAGGTGGAACCTTGTCTTGAGAGAAGTGCTACCAAAGGAAAGAGTGTGTCTATTGATGAGTTACCAAGCCCAAGAATTCCTCTTCCATTTCCCCAAAGATCCACCCAACTAAGAAAATAAAAGGAAACTAAACTTGATAAATAAATCTTGGATACTTTCAAAAACGTGCAGGTTAACATTCCATTGATTGATGTCGTGAAGAAAATTCCATGTTATGCTAAGTTTATAAAGGAGATGTGTACACATCGAAGGTGACTTCGTGGTGATGAGAAGGTAAGTTTGGGGAGGAATGTCTCAACACTGATACAACCATCGCTTCCCACCAAGTGTAATGATCCTGGAACATTCTCAATTCCATGTACCATAGGGGAGTATTCTTTTTCTAATTCTATGCTTGATTTGGGTGGCTCTATTAATTTGATGCCTCACTCTATTTACTCTTCTTTGCTAGTCAGTGAACTAAAGCCCACAGGAATAGTTGTTCAATTAGCAAATTGGAGTACGGCGCACCCTTCTGGTGTGTTAGAGGATGTTCTTGTGAGGGTTAAAAATTTAATATTTCATGCTGATTTTTATGTGCTAAAATTGGAAGATGATAAGATGAATGGACACACCCCAATTATATTGGGGATACCTTTCTTGAAAACTGGCAAATCCATAATTAATGTCCATAATGGTACATTATCTATGGAATTTGGTGGTGACATAGTCCATTTCAACATCCTTGATTCCATGAAGCACCCCTTAGAAGAACATTCCTCTCTCTCTGTAAATTTAGTTGATGTACTCCCTTCCCCTAAAATCACTTCATTTGCTTCCCCTGATCCCCTTTCTAAATTTTCCTCTTTGATTTAATTTTTTGGTAATGAATCATGTCTTGATTGTTGTATTGGTCTAGAAAAGTGTCATGCATGTTTATTAATTGATAATTTCTTGAACACGGAGGATCACATGACCATAGATGATACTGCTACGCTTGAAAAAGCTAATTCCTCATCTGGGGATGATACCATTGAGCAGTTAGATGAGATTAGTGACCTCTCACATTCACACACACTCCCATAAATCCAAAATCCACATGAATTTGACCTAAATCAACTACCTCAAGATTTAAAATATTCATATCTTGAGAATGGAAACAAGTTGCCCATCATCATTGCTAGTTCACTCCCTCTTGAGCATGAATTGTGACTGCTTGAACTTTTGAGGGAGTATAAACTAGCATTGGTATGGACACTTGCGGACATTCCTGGTATTAGCCCATCAATTTGACACATCATAATTTATTAACTGATGAGGCTAAACCAGTGAGGCAGGCACAACATCGACTGAACCCAAACCTCTTAGACGGAGTTAAAAAGGAAGTAACAATATTATTGGCTAATGGAATCATTTACCCCATATCTGACAGCCAATGGGTCAGTCCCGTTCAAGTAGTTCCTAAAAAACTGAGCTAACAGTAATTAAAAATGAAAATAATGAATTGGTTCCAACTCGTGGTCAGAATAGTTGGCGTGTCTGTATAGATTATCCCTGACTAAACCAACACACTAGGAAGGACCATTTACCATTGCCATTCATTGAACAAATGCTAGAGAGTCTAGTGGGGAAGTCCCATTATTGTTTTCTTTATCGGTATTCTTGATACTTTCAGATCCATATTGCGCCCGAGGGTCAGGAAAAGACAACCTTCACTTGACCCTTTGGCACATTTTCCTATAGAAGGACGCCATTTGGCCTATACAATGGTCAGGGTACTTTCCAGAGATGTATGGTTAGTATTTTTTCAGATTACCTGGAGAATTGCATGGAAGTTTTCATGGATGATTTTACTGTTTATGGATCCTCTTTTGATGAATGTTTAAGTAGTCTTGGTTACTTCCTATGTTGCTGTATTGAAAAGAATCTTGTATTAAATTATGAGAAATGTCGTTTCATGGTGCGACAATATATAGTTTTGGGACATGTAATTTATGGGGATGGTATCCAAGTAGATAAATCAAAATTGGATGTCATTTCTTCCCTACCATTCCCTAAAAATGTACGTGATGTGCGGTCTTTCCTAGGTCATGCTGGATTTTACCAATGTTTCATTCATGACTTTAGTAAAATTTCACTCTTCCTCTCCCCTTTACTACAAAAATAAAATGAATTTTTTTTGATAAGGAATGTGAAGAAGCTTTAAATAAGTTAAAATGGAGTCTCACATCACCCATGGTAATCCAACCACCTCGGTGGGATTTACCATTTGAGCTCATGTGTGATGCCTCTAACTATACAGTTGGGGAATTCTTATCACAAAAGTTCGATCGAGCTCTACATGTCATTGCCTATGCCTCACATACTTTTGACCCTACCCAAGAAAACTACACCACCACTGAAAAAGAATTTCTTTCCATTGTTTTTGTATTGGATAAATTCAGGTCGTATCTTCTAGGTTCTAAAGTAATCATTTTCTCATACCATGCAGCCCTCCAATATCTTCTAAAGAAACCGGAAGCCAAACCATGTCTCATTAGTTGGATGCTCCTCCTTCAGGAATTCAATCTAGAAATTAGAGATAAAAAAGGAGCATAGAATGTGTTGGTAGACCATATCAGTAGGATCCTCCCTTCCTCAGACATTGTTTCATCCGCCTGTATTCCCATTAATGACATGTTTCCTATTGAGCAATTGTACAAAGTGCAAGATGCTATTCCCTGGTATGCTGAAATTGTAAATTATTTGGTAGCATCTTGCATTCCAGCTGATTTTAAAAAAAAACCAAGCCAGTCGTCTAAAACATGAGTCTCATAGGTACATTTGGGATGACCCCTACCTTTAGCGCACATGTAGCGATCAGGTCCTTAGGCGTTGTGTTCCTGATAGAGAGTTTCAGTCTGTCCTTAGATTCTACCACACTCTTGCTTGTGGGGGCCACTTTGGTCCCCAACGGACTGCTTGCAAAGTTCTTGATTCTGGTCTCTTTTGGCCAACACTTTTTCGGGATGCCCATGAATTTTGTAAATCTTGTCCTCGTTGTCAAAGAATAGGGAATGTATCTAAAAGGAATGAAATGCCAAAAAAACCCTTGCTCTTTCATGAAATTTTTTATGTTTGGGGCATTGAATTTATGGGGCCATTTCCCAATTCTTTTGGCAACTTGTACATTCTTTTGGCCGTTGATTACGTATCAAAATGGGTAGAGGAACGAGCCATAAGGGAGGATGATTCCAAAATAGTTGTAGAATTTTTGAGAACTTAGATCTTTTGTAGGTTTGGATTACCTAGGTTCATCATCGGTGACCAGGGTTCTCATTTCTGTGACCGAACAATTCAATCACTTTTGTGTCGGTATGGGGTCGATCATCGAGTATCTAGTGTGTATCACCCACATACTAATGGTCAATCCTAGGTGTCAAATAGAGAGGTAAAACAAATTCTTGAAAAAATGGTCCAACCCAAGAGGAAAGATTGGAGTCTTAGACTCAATGATTCATTATGGAATTACCATACTACTTTTAAAAATACCATTGGAATTTCACCTTATAGGCCTGTTTTTGGAAAGAGTTGTCACCTCCCTGTTGAGATTTAGCACTGGGACTACTGGGCCATCAAATAATGAAATTATAATCATTCTGGTGCAGGTGCTCAAAGGAAGTTGCAGTTTCAGGAGCTAGAGGAAATGATAAGAGATGCATATGAAAACTGCACGATTTATAAGGAGCAAACCAAGGCTTCCCACGACCGCCTTATCCTTCATCAAGAGTTCCAAATTGGGCAGAAGGTCCTCCTATACAATGCAAGGCTGAAATTGCATCCTGGTAAGCATTATTCCCATTGGTTTGGGCCATTCACTATTACTAACATCTCTCCATTTGGTGTTGTCCAGGTTCAAAATGAAGAAACCAAGAAAACATTCACTGTCAATGGGCAGTGGCTAAATCACTTCCATGAATCCATTCTGGAGTCCCCGATGGAGGAACTCCATGTTCAAGATGCAAACTATGAATGACATCCACCAGGTTTTATCCATCCTTCCCACATTCTCTTTTACTACAGCGAGGACACTACATAATCTTGGTGTGTGTGTGTGGGGGGGGGGTTTGATACATTCCTGGGTTAGTTAGTAATTTTCATCGTTTTCTGCTTTTGTTTTCTCTTTTTGGCCTTCTTTATGGTATTTTCATTTTTCTCAATCAACAATTTCAAAGTTCCATGATTTGGAAACCATAAAGGGTGGAAAGTAAAATACCATAACGAAGGCTAAAAATACAATGTGTATGAATTTACCATCAAGGAGTGATTTTCTTTTAGTGAATTGGTTTTATGTTAATGATATAAATGGTTGTATCTATGTGAATCCTTTGAGATGATTGATGCTCCTTGTGTGAGTAGTTTTTGGGGAAATTGTGTCCCTAATATCACCAAAAAAATTTCACCAAACCACAAAGTGTGAATATTTCATACTTAATATAAGTTAAATATATGTTGGGTTAATATTTTTCAGCTTTAAATGATATTTCCAAACATTTGTTCCTTATCCGATTTGTTTCATTACTGTACCAGGTTGACCTATGCGTGTGTACCTAATGTCCGACTATTGTACGCCCTAAAAAAACAAAAAATTGGTTCTGTCTTGGGCAGGTCAAAAACCACTCATCCTCAACCTTTGATCTTATTATAAATATTTCAATTAGTGCCATTAGGATAACAAAGAAGGGTTGAGAGATGAGTGTGAGATTTGTTCCAAATGCAACTTCAAAAACATATAATAAATGAGGGGAGTGATGAAATGTGAAACATATGGGGATATCTAGGTCAGGATCTTATGGTTTGGCTTCTGGGAATGATTAAATGAGTGGGTCTTGGAATATGAATGCAAAGGATGTAGGACATGTTCGGTGAAAAATCATTTAAATATGAATAATGTTAAAATAACCTATATTTATTTGATAGAAAGTGGAAAGAATAGCATGGAATGGTTTTCACACACATACATGGAGAGTTAGTGTAATGGTTGACTTTTTAATTCCTTTCTCATGTTGGTGTCATAAATCTCTTTGAATTTTATTGTGATATGATTAATGAGACATCTTTTTCCATTTTCACTGGGATGAACTCCTTGGTGCGGTTTGTGCATTGATCACATTACTTTGGTGAATTAAAATTTCCTCAAATGATAAATCATTATGATGTTGGAAATATTTATATAGGAAATATTTTATTGGGATATGTGACTTTTCCCAGGAGTGCAAATGTTTAGGTGTGGGGGTGTGATCGTACCACGATTCACTGTTTTATTCCACCCTTACATCGCTGTTTTAAACTAGTTTTGTAATGAATATTACAAATATAATAATAAATTTCACTTTATTTTTGAATCATTTAATTAATGTTAATAAAAATTATAATAGTCAATGTTACTTTTTTTTATTATTTCAATGTAGGTGGTGGTGATTTGGAGGGCCCTTGATGAAGTGGAAGAATAATGGGCCGAAATTGCATGGATCCATGGACATCTGTCCACTGTTGTGCATAGTAAAAAAAATAAGTACATAAAAATGGGCAGAAATGTTGTGGTCCTATCCAAAATTTAATAGGATAGATTTCATATTAAGGAACCCCATCCCGAGTCGGCTTCTATGGGGCCCATCCGAACTGATCTATCCAAGCCATCAAATATAGACCAAGTCAAATTAGGTGTTCTGTATTTTATAAATATCCTGAGCAGTAGTTGTCCACATGGTTCCAAACTTTTGGTGTAAATATTCAAGAGGTAGGGATACAACTTTTATATTTTCTCCAAAGTGAGATAAGGCTGTATAAATGTCGAAGTGCGTGGTACAAGTGGATTGATGAAATCTGTGTTCCTAAAACCACCTTCCAATTTTCCTATAAAATGACACCTTGGGCTCCCCAATTCAAGTTCGGCCAAGGAGTGAAGTGCTGCCAATTTGGAGTCCTAGAGGAGTCTCCTAATCACCATTGAGGTTCTGGAGGCCCCTATCCTCATAAGGGGATCAACAATGAAGAAAGATTTCCACCCGAGCTTCCTCCTCCACCCGATGTCGAGCTAAACGGTGGGCCTTCATTGTGAGGGAGATACAAAAATGTAAATGGAGTTCCAATGCATATATTAGCTACTGGTTTGGAGTAATTTTGGTGTTAAAACATTTATTTCCACGTATCATACATACTTTCATATTTGAATGCTTGTTTTGATGCGTGCAGATGAGATTTTCTTAATTTCTAACCGATTGGTGTGAGGTTTTGAGTGCGTGAATTGTGTTGTTACTATTGGGTAACACAAGAATCCTTTTCTTACCCAATTTTTTTGAGATTTCAATTTTCTTTGGAAGCTCTTATTCCATGCATAAGTTCTAGACCTTGACAATATGATTGTTATGTCAAGGTTTGGTTCTTTAAGCAATGAAATAATGGATTATGAATTAATCGGGATTCCAATTAATTTCAAACAAAGAATTAATACAACCATAAATTAATATCCAAGAGTGATGAACTTGAAAGTGTGTAGTTAACTCACAATTAACACTTTTATCTCATAATTCTAAAACACCACTTTTTATCAACTATTTAACTCTTTTAATCAATTCATTTTCTTTAAACTGTTTTAAAGCCACCCCTCTTTTAGCACTTCTTATTAAAAACTCACACTCTGAACCCACCAACGCTCCTTGAGAGACGACCTAGGGTCTGTTCTAGACTATTAATAAACCTTAAAAATAAAATCCATTTGTTGTGTCACAACAAAACGGTCAACATATCCATACACCGGGACTCTAATCACCTGCTTTTCTACTTGGTACATGTGAACATTGGTTTTATGGGAAAATGGTACATGCATCATATTAGAATTGGTAGTGGTTTCAATGTAATTATTGAGTCAAATATATAGATATAATCATTAACCATGGTAGATATTGTTTAATTTTAGGATGCCTCCTTGATGTATTCCAGCTATGATCTTGCATTAGGATCATGAGGATGACCCCCTCAGTGATGAGGCAGTGATATATGGACTAGTTCCAAAGATGTTACCTATAGGCGGTGTACCAAATATAACACTACCTATAGAGAAGTAAATGGTACCACAATAATAACGGATTGGGTGCATAGGATGAGTGCGCTACATGAGTTTTAGAAACAGAGTCGATGAGGTTCCATGTCAATCCTGAACCAAAGGTGGTTGAGGACTTGCTTGAGATGGTGCCAAAAATTTTCCATTGGTCAGGAAACCAACATATCATATGATGGTCCTGGAGGTGATCCTTTTCCATGTATTTTCTAGATAATGGTGGAGGTTAGTGACTCAGTCTTACAATGAAGAGACTATTCAATTTTCAGAGTTTGAGTGCCTTTTCGGAGATGAGTTCTCTCCAACTATGCTGAGGGATGTGCATATCCAGGTGCTTCTGTACCTCCAGCAGTGTAGCATAATTGTTGATGTTCATTCATCATGGATTACCAAAATCTATATTAATCAATGAATATGGTTCAGGATCAGTTATTACAAGCTCATACCTTCAAGTGTGGGATTCATGGAGACATCCAAGCGAGTTTTGTACCACTATACATTCCTACCTATACTGGGGTGATAGAGTAAGATTTTTTGGTTGATAGTTTCTTGGATGAGTAGATGAATATAGTGGTTTTTGGAAGTGGGAACCCATGAGTATAGACCTCAGAATCATGGAGCCAATGTCAGTCTTGAGGACTTTCATGTGTGAGAAATTTTAGGATGAGGTCCCTTGATAGAGGTTCTACAGTTAAGGTCTCACAAAACGGGTTTAGTCGGCCTTTTGAGAGGTGGTGGTACTCATGTGATGGAAGGTGACACCTTGTTGAAGATTTTATAACCCATCGTATGACTAAAAGAGTGATCATGGATGTTTCTACAAGGTAGAGAAATCTTTGAAAGTAGGTATGTATGAAAGGAGACAAACATAGTAGAGGAGATAAAAGATTATCAGGAGGTGGTAGATTCTTTGACCTATTACCACCACCACCCCTAGGTTGTCCGCACCAGGCTCAGGGAGCTATAGGATAAGGGAGGGGGAAGCTATAAGTGGTTGAACCTTATGACCCAAAAGGATACAAGAATAATTCATGTTATAGTCTGTGTCTATTATACCTTAGTTATAGTACTGATAAACATTGGTCACAGTCATTCCTATATTGACATATATCTAGTTCAAGACATAAATATTTTGATTGATCTATTAGCTCAAACCTGGTTCTTGGAGACTCCTACTGAGATGACTTAGTGATCACACACTTATACCAATAGCGTGACCTAACTCTTGGAGGTGAGAGTTTATGTTGGAAGCTCTTAGTAGCTGCGATGTAACCTTATTACATCATCTTAGGTATAGAGTAGTTAACTATAGTTCATGCCAAAATTGACTATTTTAGTTGGATGATGTAGTGGTTCCATAGAGATGGAACTAGGTTTTTCTTTATTGGTGAAAAATAAATCCATGCAGCATAGGATAGAACCAGGTATAAGAGGGTGTAGCTGATTACATATCCATTGGCTAGAATGATCCTTAGTATAGTTGAGGTTATAAGTTTTAAGTTCGCTAAAGTGGTGGTGGAGTATGAGGACGTATTTTCTAAAGATGTACCATGCTTACCTTCTCACCAAGTGGTAGACTTAACTATTGATCTACACCCCTAGATTACATTGATATCTGCACCACTATATCGGGTGGATCCCGCATATCTTTTTGAGTTGAGGGTGTAGTTGGAGGACTTATAGAGGAAGAGATTTGTGAGACCCAGTGTTTCACCCTAGGTAGTCCTAGTTTTGTTCACCAAGAATCCAGATAGGATCTTGAGGCTATGTGTGGACTATAAATCTTTGAATCAGGTGATCATGAAGAACTAGTATCCACTATCAAGGATTGATGACCTCTTTGATCAGTTGAGAGTGGCATTGTGATTCTTAAAGGCTGACCTAGGATTAGGCTATCACTAGTAGTGGTTATGAGATAAGGATATACAAAATATGGAATTCAAATTTTCTATAGTCACTATGAGTACATGGTGATTCCATTTAGTTTAATGAATGACAAAAAAATATTCATGGGACTCATGAATTGGATTATTTATCCCTTATTAGATCAGACCATGGTAGTCTTCATCGATGATATCCCATTGTATTTGGCATCCAAGGAGGAGTAAGCGGGACTCTTGAGGACAGTTGTGGATGTACTATGAGATCACCTACTTTATGGGAATCTATCAAAGTACAAGTTTTGGATTTTTGAGGTCCCCGTTTTAAGACATGTTATCTCAGTAGATGGAGTAGGAGTGGGCCCAGCCATGGTTGATGCAGTGTCAGCTTAGGATCCACCCAAGAGGTTTACTAAGGTATGTATATTACTTTTGTTGGTAGGATATTATTAGAGATTCATAACTCACTTCTCCAAGATATCAGCAACTATGATGGCTTTGACCTGAAAGGGGTAGCCTTTTATATGGGAAGAGATGTGCCAACAGACCTTTCAGAAGTTAAGGTAGAGGTTGATGAGCGCTCAAATTATGAGATTTCCAGAGGAGGGTGTCAAGTACGTAGTGTTAAAAGATGCATCTGAAACTAGACATGGTTGTGTTTTAATGTAGAGTTAGGTGGTCATTTCCTATGGTTCAAATATATTGAGACCACATGATAATAACTACGTGATACATGATCTTGAGTTATCAGCAGTAGTCATAGAACAAAATATGTGGTTACAATACATAATGGGAAATGAGTTTATCATCTATTCTATCCAAAATAGTCTCAAGTATATATTATCTCAAAAGGATCTTAAATTGAGACATATGAAATGGAAAAAAGTTCCTCCAGGATTATGACTTCAAGATTGTCTATACTCCTGGGAAGGGTAACATGGTACCAGATTATCTTAGTAAGAGATATTGTTCATAGTTTTTGAATGAGGAATTAGAGTAGTTGGACTCATTAATCTTATAATTTTTTGATGGAGATGGGTAATATTACCTCCAGGAGATATTTGTTTCCCCTTATCTTTTTCAATTAGTTATGGTGTCCCAACTTAGGCATGCCGACTATAATTCCCTATGTACTTAGATATCCACTAAATATTCTCCTGATGGATTTTTATGAAGGTGGGGAGCATGTCCTTATTTTTTAGAGGATGTATGATGGTACCAATGAAATTATGGGAGGAGGATATGAGAGAGTTTCATACATCACCCTTAGTAGTAAATCCATGTGTAGAAAACATGCACCAAGACCTCTAATGTTAGTTTTGGTGGATTGAGAGGAAGAAGGGAATTGAAAGTGTGTCTCTCGATGCCATGCTTGTAAGTTAGTAAAGGCTGATCATGAAGTTACATTGGGTTTAGCTCAAACCCTATAGGTGACATAGTGGAAGTGGGGTGGGATATCAATGGACTTCATGAAAGTTTTACCATATAAATATTGGTGACAAGATTCCATTTGGTTGATCGTAGATAGACTCACCAGGTAAACCCACTTGTTATCCATCTGATAGTAGTAGTTTTCAGTAGAGAGAATTGGATGAATTTATGTGCAAAATATAGTATGACTCCATGGAGTTACCTCGATAATCATTTATCATCATGATAATCGCTTCATATCTCAGTTATGGAATGTATTTCATGAGGCATTTGTGTGTCAATTATGATTGATCATGGTGTTCCACCACCATAATGATGGCCCTACAAAGAAGACCATTCAGGTTTTGGAGGACATTTTGTGAGCTTGAATGTTGGACATTGGCCATAACTAGGAGGTCACATGCCACTAATATAGAATAAGAGATACCATTAAACCATTGGTACAGAACCATTCGAGGTTTTGTATAGCTGACCGTGAAGGTCACCACTTTACTGGACTAACCTAGGTGAGTCAACACTTATGGGCCTAGAGTTGGTGCAAGCTACTACTGAGAAGGTGAAGATCATATGAGAGGAGCTGAGAACCGAAAAAAGTCAACATAAGTTGTATGAGGATAGATGAAACAGTACTTTGGAGTTCGAGGAGGGAGACTATGCGTTCGTATGGGTTTCGCCTTGATTTGGATTATGGAGATTTGGCTGGGGTGGCAAGCTATCTTCATGGATAATTATCCCTTTCTAGATAGTACATAGATTTGGAGAGATAGAATATGGCATAGTTGTATGTCCATAGATAGAATCGGTATACGACGTCTTCCATGTATCATATCTAAGGAGGTATATGCTTGACCCCTCACACGTTATCGATTGGGGCGAGCTGGACATCGATGGTGGAGCTACATTTGTGGAGTACTCGGTAGAGATCAAAGATCGATATAAGAGGATCATTTATGGGTGAGAAAATCATTTATTGCATTTCCAATGGTAGAATAAGAGTATTTTGGAGATCACATGGGAGTAGGAAATTCAGATTCAAGATCAGTACCCCCATCTCTTTGTATAGCCACTTGTTTTGGATTTTCAGGAATTAAAGCCCCAAGGTGGGGAGAATTTAGTGACTCATATTTTCCATGTATTATTTTTGGATATTGAATGGGTTATTTTTGAGATTAATCACTGAGACAACATGAGATTCTAGGGACCAGTTTGCCCAAAACAAATTTGTGAAATATATTAAATGTATTAAATAACACTTGCATTCATTTTTCATGAAAAGTGTAATAACAACTAAAAGGTATTCAAATCAGAAATATAAGGGTGAAATTGAGTTTAGAACATGATTTATACCCATGGCGTGAAATACAATCTGTCTATGTGGGGAGTTTCTAGAAAATTCTTTACAGGCATAAAATGAATAATATAATTAAATAAATTATTTCATTTGTTATTTGACGCAATGTACTGATATCCTTCTTTGAGTACACACTTATAAGGTTAACCGCATAACCATTAAATTATATGAGATCCATTATAGATGTTTTAGATGATTCTATTTGTGGATGATGACTGAATCAAAGATTGATGACCGGTGCCAGATGAATATAGAGTATCCCACCAATAATCAAAATACAACTCTGTTATTCATCAGCGATTGATCCGAATCAAGGTAAGAATTTGTTTGATTTAGATTCTTTCCATGTTTTCTATTTCTTTGATGAAAATGGATCAATAAACTAATAATTTGATCTAAGTATTTTGTGTATTGTGGCATGGGATAGATTACTAGAGAATAAGGGAATTGATTGGTGTTTATTTGATTATCTATTCATTTATTGTTCTAATGGAAATGAATCTAGGTTGATGCGAACATAGGTTGGGGTATGTTTTTCATAGATGTTTTTCTTCATTTATGCCCATTTTTTCTCATTCATCATAGGAGACCCTTTGGTTTGTGGTTAAAAAACTCTCTTGAATCGAACGTTGTTACCCTATTTCTTGGTACAATGATTTGATATTAGAGATTCAGGCTCGGCACGATATGATGAAGGAGAAATGATGGAATAAGAAACTAATTAGATGGATTTGGATAAATTTTTTTAGTTTTCTTTAAATTATGACCTTAGATGAAATATGTTGGTGTTTCTTAGAAAATTTAATGGCTTGGTTTTTTTGATTGATGGTGGTAAGGATCAGCCGAGGTATATCCATGATTCCCAGTGAGATTGAGAACAGATTCTGAGGTGACAATAGTGCGAGTGTTTGTAGGAGGAAGAACATAATTTCTTGGGAAATCTGATTAACAGGACATGTAATGTGAAGGTACACACTATGAAGGACCCTTTTAGTTGTTGATAGGGTTTGAAAGGAAGTTAAGGATCACATGACATGTGACTTTGTCACATGGAATGTGACTTTGTCACATGGAATGTGACCACTCTCCAATGGATCGATATGTACCATGGAGGGTACACTAAGATAGGTTGGAGTACATGGGCTCGGGCACACACTTTACTCTCACAAAAACATGGAAAACTAAAATGTATATGGACTAATCCATGTACTGGTATATGGGTAGAAGTACATGGGCATCAACACGTTGTGTATTTCCATAAGGAAATGGGAACAATATGTTTAGATGGGTAGGACATATTGTTAAAGGGAAATTATGTGTACAACTACTAAATATAATATATTCCCATGATGTTAACATGGAAACCTTGTCCATTTTATCTAGGAAAATTTTTATTAGGGTATATTCCACATATACTTTTTCAGAGGGTTAGTATGAAATCGCCTCCTACACATAGGACAATGATCCCTTCACCAGGAATTCTTAGATAGAGTTGTTAGAATTCTTATGTGAGTCCCAAAGTGAGATAATATATCATATTATTTCCCTAAGTGGAGTTCTTGGTGTCATCTAAACAAACACTCGTCAGGGATCGATCCTCTTTTTAGTGGTTTAATCCGGATTTAGTTTTTGTTATACCCCAGAGCCTTGGGAGTGAACCTCATATATATATATAATATCTCTGTAGACTTACAAAAAATACTTATAGTGGTAATAACAAATGATAACTACCTCTCAGATGGAAATCATTAGTACTATGAGACTCATGGAGTGAGTTATACCAGATGAGTGCTATGTGGAACTTTTGAGCTGGGATCCTAGGATGACATTACAGTTGTGACTTTACCTTCAAATTGTGTGTCTTTATTGAGTATATCGTGATATTATTATTATATAATTGTAGACATATACTTATATGGAGATGGAATTTATTATTATTTTGGATTATTTTTGGTTTTGGGGTGTCCCACTGGGTATTTGTATACTCACCACTGCATGGACTTTTCCCAGACGTGTCATGTCTTATATGAATGATCGACCATTTGATAGTCCTAGAGGGTCCAGGACCAGACATTTCTTTGTAAGAACGAATAGAGAAAGGTTTTTTTACCATAGTATCTTGATAGCATTCCCCATATTATTTTCATGTTGGACTTGTTTTCATACTCATTATGGTGGGATTTTATTTGGCCCTTTTTAGTTTTCTTTACTTATGTCGTACTCTGGTTGTGGGATTTAAATGTATGCAGACATGGTTGTAAAGTTATTTTTATATTTAAACATTGTATGTACTTGGAGATATGTGGTTGTGTATTTGTACTTATTCTAGGGAATACCATGTTAGTGATATGCCTACTCAATGCTAGTCATTAGCCTCTGACCTATTTGTGGAAGGCTCGGGGAGTCGCGGAACAGGCCCCATTGGGACGGTTCGTGACATCGACAATGTGATGAGGCATAAGTATCCTCATTTTATTTTAATATATTGATGGAATTTTGAGGTTTAAATTATTATATGGGGGTTTCATGTAACACCTTGAGAATATTTGATATATTTCTCTTTAAAAAAATTTAATTTCTATCATAGCTTGCTTTACACACAACACCGAGTTTAAATGAACTATGTTATACTATTAAATTATTATTATTTAATTTGAAGGTTATCACATAGATGTTAGTTTGTAAGGTATGAATAGGAAAAAATAAATTATTAAAGTATTTTTTACGTAGTTATAAATTAAATTCAATGTTTATAAATTGGTTATTAGATAAAAAACAAATTATTCTAAAGTAAAAAAAGAGATGTTTAAAAAAAAACTTGTTTTATATGTCCACTATGTTTTTATTTTAACAAACTAAATTAATCTCTAATAAGATGTGATTTTAATAAAATTTATAGATTAAATATTAAATAAAATATTTTACATTTATATAATAATTTTCACATGTAAAATAATAATGGTAAACTCAATTTTATGCTTAGAAATTCATTTTTTATAAAATTATATTTTTTGTGTTTTGCAAACATATATTAAAATGAATTTCTGAAACTTATAGAAATTTAATCCTATAAAATAGATTCCATATTTCTAATAATAATGACTAATATTTTTTAATTAGTTCAACTTAATTTTTTTTCATAATTAATAGTAAAAAAATAATTTCTTTTTACCATGGTAAGTTTTAAAATGGGTTTACTGAGGGGTGGTGGGTTAACCTAAAATACGAGGTTTAAAATATAAAAAATCATGATTTAATTTTATTAGTTAATTTTTTATACCATATCCTCATTATCTTTATATATTTTTTATTTTTGAGCTAATTGACTTGAGAAAGACATTAATATATTTTAACCTTTTGAAAAATTACAAGTGTGTCCTTTCCCGCCTTTATAAAAGGATACCACCTATCATCTCTTCATCACATGCAATGATCCTTAAATATAAGACAATAAATACTCTAATACCTTAATAAAATAGCTTCATAAATCCATTTTCATATTCTAGAGGTCCTGATGTGGTCAGAATAATATTCTTTCAATGCTTAAGGTGTAAGCCAAAGGATGTTTCTCAATGAAGAGGTATAACACTTAATCGAGTACTTTCAATTTTATTTCTTATTCCAAGATCTCTAAAAAATGAAATCCATTATAACATAGTGAATAAAATATCATAAATATAATGATATTTTATTATTTCACTAAAACAACCTATATTTATCTTATTCCCTCTCAAATGGGTGAAAACATTATCGTTCGTGCGTACGTGCAGACTACCGCCTCACGATGTGATGTATTTTTTTTTCATCACCATCATTAATAATGGATTATTATTACAGATTTATAGTTTATATATAATATTTATGAAAATATTATTTTTCTATAATTATAATATTTTATCTACCTTTTTACCTTTCCATCCGTTGGAAAATGATAACATCCCTCGTGCGTATGTGTGGACTACAACCTCTACGAAGTGGTGTGATTAATTTTTCATTTCCACTTTACATAGATGGTAATAAGGATATATTTAATGAATATAAATTATATTTATGATATAATAATGATTATATAAATTTTAATTATTATCTACCCTTCTTTTATCCCATCTATCAAAAATTTGAAACATTACTCATGTATATGTACATATTACCGTATCCATGAAGTGGTGTAATTAAATTTTCATTACTACCTTGTATAAATTGTTATAAAGGTGTGTATGATGAATATATATGTTATTTATTTCATTATTTTTATTCTTAAAATTATGAAACCATGACCCAGATGTATGCACTAGAACCATCGAATTGAAACATGCATATAAAACAAATATGTTTTCACCGTAATGTTCATTTTAATGATGTAATTATTAATAAAACAATAATTAAAAGTTATGAAGGAAATATCCATAGTATTTTATTTATTAGTATGGTTATATAATATATTTATAATTAATATATAATTATAATATTTGAAATATTAATGTGTAGAATGAAATATTTAACTTGAGACAAGTGATTTATGATACAATCTAATTTCTTTTTCGATATTATTTAGGCTAAATTTCCATTGAGGGAAAATATATGGTTATTATCCTTTAAAACATATATATTTTATTCTCCTTTTTTTATTCTTTTATTTTTTAAGTAATAGTACCCTTTTTATCTTTCTAGTACATAAAATGATAAAGAAAACGTTTTTAAGAAAATCAGACTTTATTTCCTCTCTAGTCGGGAACCATTTTCTTCTATGAACACTTTTTCATTAATTTTTTTCAAAAATATTCTTACTATTATATTATGATTTTTTAATTCATTTTTACCTATTTTTACTTTATATAAAAATAATTAAAAGGAATATTCTTTTCATTTATCCAATGAGGAAATTTTTACCAATGGTGTGAATGAAATATTTATTTTAACGTACATCACAAAAATATATTTTTCCACCATCATGACTGATATTTTATTGGAAGATTACATTATAAGTTTCCATGGTTATTTTAAAATAAAATATTTATCCTAATATTATGATAATTTTTAGATTTTAAATAACTGATTTAAAAATTAAAATAATATTTTCCTCAATAAATATTCTCGTGATATTTAAAAAAAATCATCTAAAATCACATCCATTGATGTTACTTATGCTTAAATGTGGATATGATTCTATGATATCATCCTTACTCTTTTTTTGGATGGTTATTGATTATGATGAGGATATCTTGATAAAACCCATTTTATTTTTCATATGTTATCCGATGAGGAAATGATACATGTTTTTATGATATTGTGTCTTATATATGAATTGATTATGATTATATAATGGATGAGTCTGTTATATCCATCCAATTTTTTAGGTAAATATGGATAACTCGTGAGATAACTATGATTTTTGTGAAACTGATTTCATGATCACAATATTATGAAAGACTTGGTTTCATATCTAATAGTTGTTGCATGGACCTAGTTTCATATCCATAAGTTAATTCTTAGACCTGGTTTCATGTCCATAAGATTATGAAAAGGCATTATTTCGTGTACTTAACATAATGAATTAATATGTTACTATTTATACTTGTTCGCAATGTTATAATAATTTTTTTCCACATTCCTATGTTTATGAAATTATTTCATGGCTCAAGATTGATTATTTATGATTCCTCACTGTTATGATTTTTTTCTTTTTCTATTTCAAAGTCATATTCCATGCCTCATGATTAAAGATATTTATTTTATTGGGAATGTATTTATTATGTTATGAACATGTTATCATACTCATATTCTCATATATGATCATTAATTGATATCTCTTATGTTTACCCTTATAGAGCATCTAATCTCACCCTTTCTTAAGTTTTCCTTTCCCAGGTTTTTGATAGAAGGTTTTAGTTATGATATTTCTAGATGGGTGTTAATATGAATAAATTTGTGAGAGATGTTGATTATCCATTATAAAATAATATTTTTACGTATCTACTCTCCAAATACACTAAACTATTATAGTTCTAGGGGGTGTATACTTGGGTTATGTTTTGTATATTCATCTAAATTGATGAAATTTTAATGTATGTTATGGTTGAGTTTCCTCAATTATATGAAGATCATATGATCCATGATTCACAATATCAAATAACAACCTGGATAAATAGAACTAAATAAATCCCACATATAGAGTTGTGCATCCAACCCTCCCAAACCTCGGTCGCCACGCACCCTGGAAAATTTGAGTGTTCCCATTTGGGGATAGAAAAATGAACCTTTTTTGATAATAGTATATTTTATATTTGCAACTAATCATCCAATCCATGTTTATGATAATATCAACAACATCCAAGAACAACACAAGGAAGTTCTAAACAACTTCCTTATCAGGAACTAAAATATGACACACCATGAACTTAAATCCTTTATCCTTCTTCCTTGATTATGGTGTATGTAGATCCATAATAAATGGAATCAAATAATCTAACATACCTAAAGAATAGAGAAACCTTAATGAGATAAAGGAATGATAAGAACTTTTATCATACAAAGGAAAACTCATTTAATAAGAAATAAACATGGTTTATCTCTTGGTGGATGACCTAGATTCCGATTCATCACATGTAATATATGTTTTATAAATAAATCCTAACTTATGGCCTACCTAATCCTTCTTAGATAAATTTCATTCTAATTTATACATGGGGTGATACCCCACACCCTTAAAATAATTAGATCATACATATGAATCCTTAGAAAATAATAAACCAATTCCACTCCCCTGTGGGGGAGTCTTGAAGAATTACTAGATATAACCCGGATGCCCACACTAGTGTAATGTACTTAGAGCCTATAAGAAATTAGGTCTAGTGTGTGATGACTTCCCACACTGATAATAATTTACAAGATTTCTCCCTGAAGAAACCTTTAGTGTTGAACTGGATGACTGCTGAGTACCTTTACCACCACTCCGATGAGGTTCATCCAACTTATTTTTATATATAGAGGAAGATCTCTAGATACCCCTTCTATTAAAGAAACCCCAAAAAGAAATTTTATCTTAGATAAGTTGACATGAACAATAACCACATTATCCACCACCTTGGCATATATTGGCAGGTAAAGGAGAACATGAATCTTCTTGATATCGACATTGAGACCCATTTCAAAACATCTAGCATTAATTTATTCATTCATGATAAGATCAAGAGAAAAGTGAACCAACTCATAAAACTAATCAGCATACTCAATCTCTGAATGTTCTCATTTTTCCATGGCCATGAAATCATGGGCCTTCTCCACACTAAACATCTCAGGATAAAACTACAAATTGAATGTCTTTTTGAAAGTAATCTGGGTGACATCATCATGAATCCTCACATAAACTATGGATTTAAAACTACTTTATACAAAGTAATTGAATCATTTAGGTTGAAAATACAACATTAAAATTCATTACGGTATTCAATAAAAGTAAGATACACTATATCTTTTTAATTCATTCCTCAAAAACCCGAGTTCCTTTATCACCATGGGAGACTGATGGGTTTTTCTTAGTGAACTCCAGGGTATGGTCCACCATATATTACCAACCACATTCACTATTTTCGAAAAAGGATTGGATATTATAGATTAAAGATTCAACTAAATCTAGGTTAACTGGAGGTTTTTCCTAGGGTACACGCTCTATGGCTCCCTCCATTTTCTTATTGGTTCCCATTCAATGAGTCATTATCTATAGAAAAAAAGACAAAAAATTATACAATATACAATTGAATATTTATCAACATTAATAAACCATAATAATAACTTAAAATTAATATCATATAATCATTATTATCATAAAAAATAATTCTAAATAAAGGAATGAAAACTAAAAAAATTAAATATTTTTCCAATGTACATGGTTTGGCCATATGGTTGGAAAAACATAAACCAGCTATGAAAAATAGAACTGGATGGATTCAAGAACCTATTACAATGGATCCATATATTTTTTCTATCATTTAACCTAAACATTTCACCTATACTCTCAATCCCCATTTCACCCCAAAACTCAAAATTTTGAAAACCAATCTTGGTTTCTTCCCAAAATTCATAAAAATAATAAAAGAAAAAAACACAGATATGTGTTAAAATTTTAAAAACACTCTTGAAATCCTCTCAAAACTAGAGGTTTGGAATGATAGAGAGTTGGCCATGAACTCCTCTAAACCTACTAATTGAGCCCATATGGTCCAATATTTTATTTAACACTAACCCATATATAACAAGAGGTCCCTGATACCATTTTATAGTGAACTAACACAGGTATACCTTCCATATCACCTGCGTCATCCCTCTATGTGTCCCAAATCATGTTCTCTATTACCATGATATGGAGATAGGCACTAGGGTATCATGATTAACCAATTTGGAATGATTTCACCCAGGAAACAATGGCATGACCTGAACATGAATTTTAGGACCATAAAAAGAAATAAACAACATTAATAGATAAAAATATCTAAATAGAGAATAAACACCAATGAACAAGAAAATATATCATAATCATCACCAATTTACAATTTATAAATAATACATATAAAATATCCAATTATTAAAAAAATAGAACTTCCAATCATGTAAAGGTCTAAATAGACAATAAAAAACATCCAAAAGGATCCAAAATCAAAAAATTATCCATATGAGCTAACTCTATGAGACCATAATTTCCATCATCCTAAACCAACCATGAATGAAATTAATCAAGAAGATCCACTGAATGACATAGTGCTCTTACAATTACCTATGTACTATAAAAACATGTTTTTTATTCCCAATGGAATATACATGGTGGGAAGAAAAATACTAGAAGGATAACACTTAGAATATATATAAGGTGTTTCTAAATTGAAAGAAAAAACTATAGTTTGAAAACCATTTTTTAAAATATTTCCCTTGAAAACATTTTTCTTTTTATAAATTCCATTTGTTTTTCATAAAACATTTCATGTCTTCAAAGATTGAGTGAAAATGTCCCAAATAAAAACAAGTGAATCCAAATCACATAAGCGCACACAAATAATAAAATCAACACATAATAATAAAACAAACACTATATAATAGGAAAGGAATTTTAGTATAAACATAGTGACATCAGAATCAAACAAAACACGAACAATATGCATCACGAGACATAACTAGTGGGGTATAGTATGACTTAGTATAAGACATGGGTCAATTGCCAACTAAGAGATTAAAACAATTTTTAAGCTCTCCCAGTCTCCCTTGGGTCCTCTATTACCTATATGGGCTCTCTCAATCAATATGGTTGGTATTCTTTCTATGGACCCCCTCAATCCCATGGGAAACCTCACCTAGTTATTCCAAGACATAGGCTATGGATTCAATTTTCTATGTCATTCACACACCTAAGGTCGCCCATGTGCTATAAATTTCCATTTAAATAAAACATTATAAATACCCATTTCAAAAACTACACATCCCCATAATAAATTAAAAATCAATAATAAGGGAAAAAAATTTCAAAAAACACTTTAAGAATCCATTTGATTCCAAAAATCATTTTTGATGAATTTTTTAAACACATTTCAACAATTACACCCAATAAATTTAGAAAAAACCATACCGTGATATTCTATAAATCACAAAAATAGGATACAACAACATTATAAACACAATTAAATGGAAATTTTTTCCACAATATGCAAGGAAGCTCCACTTATTTTATTAAAAAATAAAAACCACTTATTTTATGAGCAGAGAGAAACCCATTACATAATATTTATAGATCTAGGGGCATAGTGGCTCAATATATAACCTGAGGGTCTTGACCCAAACCATGAATGGACACAATTTAAAGGAATTTAATAAAAAACAAAATTAAATCAATAATCAAAGGTATTAACCATAAATCACAACATGGTAGATTCACCTACATTATAATGATATATAAATGCACCACCTTTGAAAACACCACTAGAATTAGAAGGGGAATTTCCCCACACAACAAAATAACTAAATAAAATTTGAATCCACCCACCAACAACCCTCGATTTAGACACATGGTATTTTATGTTTTGAAAACTCTATGAAAATGGAAGAAAAAATAGGGGAAAAGGGTGGAGGATAAAAAAAATGAAGAGATTCAATGATTACCTCATAAAAAAACCACCAAGATCTAAGGAGAAATCACTATGAAAATAAAGGGAAGATGATATCTATTTTAATAAGTTATAGATGCACATAAATCTATAGGAATATGGGTAAGTTTTGGGTAAAAATAACATGGTTAGTTAAATAAAATCCCTAAAATTTTAATGAGTAGGACACTCTATACAGTTACGAAAAATGTGTTCTAATCTTAAGAGATTCACTATATTTGGATAACAGGGACACATGGTTCTGAAAGGCTACCATGTGGGTTGAAATACCTTGTGGAAACCATGTCAAACTAAATTATACCCCAAAAAACAATCCCAAATTGGTAGCTATAATGTTACTCCTAACTCTGTGATAACCATGTGCCCATGTCTGTTTCCCCAAAAATTGAGGTTTTTTAACCTCAAACTTTTGTGAACTCCAATAATAATTAAATTAATAAGTAATAATATAAAAAAAGATACCACTAAATAGATTAATTTAATATTATATTTAGTTGGTATTAGAGATATTTATAGGAAATTTGGGAATTATATTAGTAACAGACAACCTGGTTTATAAATAGGGATATCATAAGTTAAAACACTGTCATTGATTAACTCAGAATATTAATTTTTTAATCAATGATTTTTTTAATTATGTTTTGTTCTAACCTCTTGTATTTTATAATGTCGTGGAAACTAGGAGAATCAAATTTAAGAACCAATGTTATGGACAATGAAAAGATTATTTGAATGGCACTACAAATGCACTAGGATATGGAGTTCAAAACATCATGGAGGTTCTTAACTAGTTGTACCAATGTATGAATAATAACGTAAACAATATAGTACTTTTACTTTCACAAAATAAAGAGTAATTAACTATCGAATTATTTATTTGGAAATTACCTCCAACATTTTGTAGATATTATGATCCACTTATTATAGAATAATAAAAAAAATCCATTAAAAAGATATTTTACATACATCATTATTCTAATCAATTGAAATTCACTATTTATATTTACATTTTAGAAGGATAATATTATAAATAGAAGACATTGAATAATAATAAAAATATCAAGGAGGATGTTTAGTCAATGGATTGGGATGAATTTAAGAGTATATTTCATATAAATTATTTTGTATATTCCGATTACTGGATAGACCACTAGGGGGTGAATCAATGATCCATTTTTATGAATTATATTTAATTAAACCCATTGAAATTATTAGGATTATTAATCTACTAAATTATTACTCACAACATCACCTCATGTGAAACAATAATATGAAATAGATTAACACACAATATTTACAAGGCTTATACCAAATAACCTACTCTATGCCATGTTGGTTATTCCCCTACGACATGGATTATTCAATAAATTAAATAATTTCATATAACATGGGACCAATAACTTTAAGATAAATCCATTGTGTTTTATCCATTTCTATATTCTACAAGAATCTATAGCTCTATTCTACAAATAGGATCCGATAAATATAGACCTCGTTCTTCAGGCGATCCTCATCCATTTACAGATGGATCATTAAATCTACACATGTGTAGCTCATTAAGATTTTTAATAGCTTGAACATGTCTTATAGTCATGAAAATAAAAATATATCATATGTGATATATGTATGTTTTTTCTTCTTTGAATACTCAGGTGAAACAATACCCCTTTTCTTGGAAAATTCAATACTATGAACTCTTCTATATCTTTGATATAGTGATGTATCAAAATCTCATAATTATCACAATATTTTCAAGGATTGAAAAAAATATTCATTCATCATCCAAAAAAATATATACTCAAAAAACATCATGTAAATGAATTAAAATTAATTATCATTATTAGCAATCAATGTTTTCCATCATTTTTAATTCAATCCGTGAACCTGAATTATTTCTTCACTAATTCTAGATTTTAATTAATGTGAAACATCATAGAATTACCCCTTATCAAATGATGTATAAATAACAATACATGTATTATGATATTATTTATTAATGGAACAACTTAATTTCATTATCACACTTAATTACTCAAAAGGATCAGGTATTTTTATCGTTCTCACACAGTTTAGAAATAACTACAAAATCATTAATCCTATGCATTATTAAAACATTGATTGCATGATGTTTCATGAATATTTATATATGTGAATAAATCTCCCCATACTATCTCTTTGTTATTACAGATCATCAGTATGTGAAATTAATCAAATCATGAATGATAATTCATTTTTATTCACAGTTTAAATTCATGTTAATTCATGTAAACAATACATTTAGTTCATCTCAAGAAAATACAATAACACTAATATACAAAGTTTATCACCTTTTATTTTTGTTCTATAGTCCCATTTATTATTCATTTCAAAGAAAACAAAAGTTTGCATATACTTCTTCATGTGACATGAACACTCACGACTAGTCTGGTGTGCATGCATAAAACCCATTACATAGATTCATACATGAAAATACTGTAAAGACCCGTAAATTTTGAGGATTTTTTTTAAATTATTTGGGATTTTACGAGTTTTCAGTTTCTGACGGCGCTTGATTCCTAGGTCCGGTGTGCCCTGAATAAATTGTCAAAGTTGAGCTCGGATACGTTCAGTTAATGAATGAGCGGGTTTTTCTAGCTTTTTAACCGGTGCTCGGAATTAAAATCTGAGGGCACCATTGAATTCGTAGAGCCAGGATTCACTTAGGAGAATCTTAACTTCAACTAACAAGGGTCGGATGAAAAAGATGTGTTTTTAGACTTTCAGAAAAATAATTATATATAATAAAATAACTATAAGTTATTTTATTCTTTTTCTTCCACCGCTGGGCGGTAGTTGGCGGAGTCGTAGTGTAACAATGATCAATAAATGGGGGCCATTTAATGACTCATCCCTTTGATTGTGTAACAGCAACACCCATGTGTTTAATAGGTTCATTAATTAAGGTTCATTAATGAACCATAATAATGAACACAACGTGAGGATTAATTATTTTATTAATCACCCCTTTGGAAAAAGATTCGAGAAACCGCGGGAGGAAGCTCTCACGAAATGCTGACGACGACAGCCTTCGACGAAGAACGTTGGTTCCTCAGAGATTGATGACATGCCACCAAACCTCTTCCATGTGGCCAGAGAGGAGATGCCACTTCCTCCTCGGTGCGACCCGACGACGCCTACGATCCTCTTCTCAGCGATGTCGCGTACCGCGACGCCGACGATCGTCTTCCTGGCTGAGGTAGGGGAATTTGAATAATTTTTCCTTATTTGATTCTTATATCCTAGGAGTGGCGTGATTTTGTTAGTAATGGTTGAAACACTAACATGGTGGGTGGAGACTAATGAACAAGTCTGAACCCACCGCTAGTTTGTTCTTTGTAAAATAGAAAACCTTGTTTATCCTTGGATTTTTCTTATCGGCTAACGCGGAGGGCACGAGTCGAACAAACACGGCCCAAAGATCCTCCTCAGTTTATTTGGTTATGTACGTATGGATGGGAGACAATGAAATGGGACCACAACAACATATGGTAGCCGTCGCAGTGAAGAGAGGGACCCGAGAGGGCCACAGGCATAGACGGCGGGTAAATTGGACCACCGGAGCGCGTCCGATGGTCCGCGGAAGACACTACCGGTGCGCCCTCCGGCAGAATCCCACTTCGGCGGTGGAGGCTAGATCCCACGGCCGCGCGGGATCCAGGGGAGATAAGGCGCCAAGCGCCGCGTCCGCGAAGTGCAAAGGGGGGACTGTGTTCCCACCCGCTCGCCCCGCTGGCCGAGCCAGTGCACCCCCCGGCCGGGCTGGGGCGGGTCGCGCGGACCTGGTCGGGCCGTGCCCTACGGGTCCAGACCCGGACCTGGGTCGGGTCTACCCGGTTTGGGCCGACCCGGGGGGGGGGGGGGGGGGGTTGGGCCGGGTCGGACCGGGCCCAGACCCCCCACTTCCGACCACTTTCGGTCTTTTTCCCATAACGTGTGCTAAGGACCTCTGATCGACGCACCGTTAGTTGAGTAGGAGTCCTTGGATCGAGGCAGTCATTTTGGTATATTAAAAATGAGGTTTAAACAAAGTTTGAGTATGTTCTGGTTGGTTTGAACTCGAAACCAATCGGGCCATTGGAGTGGAAACACTTATATATCAAGGAACAGAAATCTCATTGACGTGTCATCAATTGCGTTGGGATAGTTTTGTTGAGATAGTCCTTTTGGATTAATCCTATTGAGGTTTGAACGTAGCTGGAGTACGTTCAGGTTGGTTATAGCTTAAAAACCAACCGGGCCCCTAGAACGGAAAAGCCAATAACTCTCAGACCGGACATCCGATTGACGCACCGTCTGTCGCGTTGGGTTTATTTTGACGAGGAGTAACTTTGGGATACATCAACTCTGGACTTTATGATAGTTTATGTATCGACTCTCTCTCTCTTTCTTGAGGAGTGGACCCTCCCGGAATCGATCATGTTGTGTGCGGGAACCCTAGAGCTGGCTGCGACTGCGACGATGACAACTGTACTTAGATCCTCCATGGGTTTGGCAGTGACGACGATCGTACTGGATTCCTCCATGGGTTAGAAGGCAATGACTAATATTCTTGTATCATATGTGGGTCCGACAGTATTGACCTCTATACTTGTATCCTGTGTGGGTCCGGCAGAGTATCTGGTCTTGTATCCATTGTGGGTCCGAGAGCTTAGCTGGTCTTGTATCCTGTGTGTGTCTGACAACTTAGATGAATCAATGGCTACATCTGATCATATCTATCACCTTATGAAGTGTATAACTGTGTGAGATGAGTCTTGATTCTCAATCATTATCATTGATGTGGTTGACTTGCTTTCCTTTGTGGACTGGGTTGTGTTTTTCCTATGTGGACTGAGTTGTGCTAACCTTTGTGGATTGGGATGTGTTTTTCCTGTGTGGACTGAGTTGTGTTATCCTTCTAGACTGGGTTGTGCTTTGCTTTGTGAACTGCATGGTGCTTGGGAGTTTGAAAAAACTGTAACTGATGACTTAGGTATATGTATGGGCATATACCTAAGTTGTTTTGTTGATACTTCGTGTTTGTATCTTTCCTTTGTGTTTTATCCTTTGTGGATTCTGAGAGACCTTTGGGGGTCTCGGGGTCCCTACTGAGTATCGTATACTCACCCCTACATGGGCTATGCCATCACTACGTTGTGTTGGTTGAAGACGATGGACAACGCTGATCGAGGTGGAGGCTTGAGAAGCTGGATGGTACCCGGAGGTGGACCACTTGACGGGACGTACACGGAGCGGGCGACGAGACCCAAGGAGCTGAGGAGACTATATGTACCCAACCTTCAGGTGGGATTTCCGGAGGTCAACTCAGTGTTGTTTTTTTTCTTACTGTTGTTGTACTTTCCTTTCAGTTGTAGTGTACTTTCAGTTGGGTTTGTATTCTGGCCCATTTACTTTTCCAGCACTTACCTTGTACTCAGTTTTCTTAGTGTTTACTTCGCTTGCATACTCTATTGTGTATATTACTTCTTAAAGGAAATGACTTCCCTAATTTTGGGATTTACTCCCTTGGTGCTAGTCGCCATCCCCTGGCCTATGGAGGGCGGGCTTGGGGTAGTCACGACACGGGCCCCGAAGACTGGTCGTGACAAATTGGTATCAGAGGAGTCGGTTCTACCGCAGAACTCAGGACTCTGATAATTTCTTCTCTGTGGAGAAATAATGTTTAGAGTAATGAGTGTGGTTATCAGTCCAGGGAGTCTAGTTTAGGTGCGGTGACCGACGTATCCATACAACAGGACCCTGACTTCTGATTTATGACTAAGTGCACGAAAACATTGATTGCATGTGTGTTTCAAAAGTTTTCTTTGTGATTACTTTGTGTCAGCTCACCAAGTACATTGTATTAACCGTGGAGCACCTGTTTTTTACAGGATGGCCCCACGATGGCAGCCATCTAGGGTTCCGAGCTTTGTGATAGATGACAAACCACTGAGCGACGAGGCCCCAGTGTAGGGCCACATTACAGCGGAGGCACCGGCGGTACCTCTACCCGTCAAGCCACCGATGCTACCAGACCCAGTGACGGAGAGTGCACACCACCTGAGCGCGTTGCATGAGTTTTAGAGGCAGAGGCCGCCTAGGTTCCACAGGGAGACGGATCCTCATGCAGCCGAGGATTGGCTGGAGGCCATCGTTATAGTCTTCAGGTTGGTAGCGACACCAACAGACCTCATGGTGATCCTCGCCATGAGTCTCCCACACAGAACAGTAGGTAGATGGTTGAGCCTGATGCTCCAGGTTCACAATGAGGCATCTCTACTTTGGATGGACTTCGAGAGCCTTTTCCGCTCGAAGCTCGTTCCGGCCACCCTTCGTGCGGTGTGCATCCAGGAGTTACTACAGCTGCGGCAGGGTAGCATGTTGGTATCCCAGTACTCGACAAGATTTACCAACATCTCGTGCTACTCAACGGACATGGTATGGGACCCATTATTCTGGGCCCGAAACATTGAGCAAGGGCTGAGGCATGAGTACAGAGCTTCGACGATTCCACTCAGCATCCCGACTCAGTAGGGGGTGCTAGAGCGAGCCCTGCTAGTGGAGAGCTTTCTTGCCGAGCAGCCATCAACAGCGAGACCCACCGCAGGATGACATGGAGCGGAGTCTTCCACAGCAGGCAGTCGACAGATGATGCAGGGGTCCAAGCGGACCAGACCGTCACGTGGGCGACCTTAGGATTCGAGTTCAGCTGTGTGGGGCACACGGTGAAGAGCCAAACTTTCGAGGAGCAGACAATGTTATGCATGCGGAGGGCAGAGCCACATGGCTCGTGACTGACCAAACTGCCATGAAGACGAGTAGCAGACAATGGAGGGACCTCCCCGGAAGAGATAGAGGTTCGACAGTGGCGGTCCGCAGGGAGCAAGCGGACGAGGTAGAGGAGCTGGCCGAGTAGCGGGTGGTGGAAGACGCTTCGAGGCTCCACCACCACCACCCCTAGGAGGTCCACCCCGACCAAAGGGAGCTGGCGGACAAAGGCATGGTCAGCTCTATGTAGCGGAGGCTTACGACCACGGTGCACCCGAGTTGATTCGAGGTACTATCTGTGTCTACTCCACCCTTTTTGTAGTTCTTATAGACATAGGTGCGAGTCATTCTTTTATTACCACTACCCTTGTTCGGAGCTCGGAGATTCTGACGGAGCCGTTGGCTCAATCCTTGTTGCTAGAGACTCCTACAGAAGCAGGATCAATGATTACACACTGGTGCTGGCAGTGTGAGCTTACTCTAGGAGGGGAGAGCTTCAGCTAGGATCTTATTGTAGCGGCTTCGAGGCCTTATGACGTCATCGTGGGTATGGAATATTTATCTACAGTCCATGCTTAGATTGACAGTATTAGTCGCAAGGTGTGGTGTGTCCACATGGATGGGACCAGGTTCACCTTCACCAGTGAGAAGGGAACCTTCATAGCATAGGACAGACTCACTCAGAGGAGAGGGCAACCGATCACACATCAGTTGGCTAGTCTCATCCTCGGAGCAGTTGACGTGCAGAGTCCGATTTTTCCTGTAGTGGTGGATCAATATGCGGACGTTTTTCTGACGATGTTCCAAGACTACCTCCTCACAGGGAGGTAGATTTCCATATAGACCTATACCCTGGGCCATCATTGATATCCACTCCTGTATATCGGATGGCTCCCTCTGAGCTTCGTGAGCTACGGGTACAGCTGGAGGACTTATAGGGGAAAGGTTTCATCCGACCCAGTGTTTCACCCTAGGCTACTCTGGTCCTATTCACCAAGAAGGCTGATGGGGGCTTGCAACTGTGTGTCGATCACTGTCACCTGAACCAGGTGACTGTGAGGAACATGTATCTGATTCCGAGGATTTCCGACCTCTTTGTTCAGCTCAAGGGAGCACGTTGGTTCTCAAAGATAGACCTCAGGACAGGCTATCATCAGCTCCGAGTTTGGGACGAGG
The DNA here is from genome assembly GCA_963277665.1 of Viscum album. Lineage (NCBI taxonomy): Eukaryota > Viridiplantae > Streptophyta > Magnoliopsida > Santalales > Viscaceae > Viscum > Viscum album. Next base: position 1,932,334,635 of record OY728155.1, read on the forward strand.
ATGTGCAGAAGAAGGCCTTCAGGTGTCGGTATGACCACTATGAGTTCTTGGTCATTACTATTAGTGTGAACAACTCTCTAGCAGTGTTCATGAGTCTCATGAATAGGATCTTCCAGCCCTACCTCGATCGGTTTTTCGTAGTGTTTATTGACGACATACTGATTTACTCGACCACTGAGGAGGAGCATGCCTACCACTTACGAGATGTACTGGATTCACTCCGAGAGCACCGGATTTATGGTAAGATCTCAAAGTGCCAATTTTGGCTTCGAGAGGTTCACTTCTTGGGGAAAGGCATCTTAGAGGTAGGAGTTGCAGTGGATCCCGCGAAGGTCGAGGCGGGTACTTGCTTAGGAGCCACCTAGGAGCGTGAAGGAGGTTAGGAGTTTCCTCGGTATGGATGGGTATTATTGGAGATTTTTTCCAGACTTCTCCAGTGTTGTAGAACTGCTTTCATCTTTGAAGAAGAAGGGGAAACCCTTCGTGTGGTCAGAAAGATGTCAGCAGTGCTTCTAGGAGTTGAGGTGGAGATTGACAAGTGCGACCATCTTAAGGCTACCAGAGGAGGGTGTAGGGTATATAGTTTACTGCGATGCATCAGGGACCGGACTCAGGTGTGTCCTGATGTAGGAGTGAGCAGTTATCGCATAAGGTTCATGGCAGTTGAGGCAGCACGAGCAGAACTACGCTACCCATGACTTGGAGTTAGCAGCAGCGGTCTTTTCCTTGAAGATATGGCGGCACTATCTGATGGGAGAGCACTTTACAGTCTACTCTGACAACCAGAGACTCAGGTAAATCTTCTTGCCGAAGGACCTGAACTTGAGATAGTGGTGATGGCTCGAGTTCCTCTAGGATTATGACTTTGAGATAGTCTATACTCCTGGGAAGGAGAACGTAGTAGCTGATGCTCTCAGCAGGAGGTCGGGAATCCAGCTACCTGGAGAGGCGACAGAGCAGTTAGAAACTTTGTAGATATCCATCTTGGATAGTGATGGGGCATCCTATCTTCAGTCCCTCACAGTCACTCCTCCACTACTTCAGCAGATCAGAGAGGCACAGCGTGGGGACGTGGACTGTGAGACGCGGTTGTTTCGCACGGAATTCGGGGATGACCTCCTGGATGGGAGATTCAAACGTTCCGATCGGTTTCTAGCGGGTTTGTTCATAGAACCGGAAACATCCAATGATTCCACATCCGTTTGGACCTACTTTCCAAAGGTAGGCGCTCATTAGCTTGTTGACTGATGAGGCTTAGGAATTTTCATTGGTCGAGAGGATGGGAGGTCAGACTCCTCACACCTTTTTGAGGGGAATTATTTTCTATTACGGGACTCTCTTTATAGATTTAAGTTATGTTCGTGAATCCTTATTACATTACCAAGTATAACATGAGATTTTACTTTAGTTTTGACAATCAATTATTAAATATGTAAGAAATTTAAAGAATCTTTTATATGTATTTGAGGTTCTTCATCAATAGAGAATCATCTATATCTATTTAGAGATTCTTGATCAATGGTAACCTTCAAAACATTCATATAAAAGTATCTTGGTCATTTTGATGACCAGGCTGGTTTTAAAGCCACTCAGTGGGGCACTTGAAGTTTATTGTCATTCAGAAGGACAATGAATTATTTCAGAGTTGGGATCGAACCCGTAGATGGGCTACCTACGAATCCTTTTTTTTGAAAAAGGAATCAGAATCAACGTAATTCGAATAAGGATATGATGTTTATGATTGATGTCTCAAAGCAGGATGTCACAATTACTTTTACACTCTAAGCTCACGTGAGTCATGATCAGTTTGAGAAACAAGAGGTATTAGTAAAATTTAGACAATTGTGCCATGAAAGATGCAATTATAAGAAATGGTTTGGGGCTTATGTATGTATGACTGCCCAGAGGATTTACATTAGGGAGAAAATCCTGGAACAGGGTCCATAAAGGTATATGTGCTTCATGGAGATTTGAATCCTCTAACTTGGGACTTATTCCTGAAGAGGAAACCCAAATTAGGAGAGGATTGATAACTAGGTTTTACTCCTGAGAAGGAATCCCAGATCAAACGTAAATTAGGACTGGTTAAAGAGAAATTAGGGGACTTGGGGCTTACTCCTGAAAAGGAAACCCAAGATTATGACTGGGACTTATTCCTGAAAAGGAGACCCAGGTTAGGGGACTTGGAGCTTACTCCTGAAAAGAAGCCCATGATTATGACTAGGTCTTATTCCTGAAAAGGAGACCCAGGTTAGGGATTAAGGTTTGGGGCTTACTCCTAAAGAGGATGCCCATATTTGAGATTGGGGCTTACTCCTAAGAAGGATGCCCAAATTAATGGACTTGGGGCTTACTCCTAAGAAGGATGCCCATATTTGAGATTGGGGATTACTCCTAAGAAGGATGCCCAAAATTAGAGGACTTGGGGCTTACTCCTGAGGAGGATGCCCAAGTTAAGGAATTAAGGTTTGGGGCTTACTCCTGAGGAGGATGCCCAGATTTGGGAACTTTAAGAATTTGGGACTTACTCCTGAGGAAGATGACCAGATTAAAGGACTTATAACTGGGGATTATTCCTAAAAAAGGAGACCCAGGTTAAGGATTCTCTCATCTTAAAGGATGAGGTTGAATGAATGAACTCTCAATCTTTGGTGACATAAAGATGTATAAATCACTATGTTTTGAGAGATATTCCACAGAAGTCCTTTCAAATAAGGAAGTCAAATCAAGAAATCATGCCATAAATGGATTTGAAGAGTATCTTGAAGACTAAATCATGAATAGGAAAGGTGAAATGGCTTAAGAGGGGTAAAATGGGAAAGATGGGCACCCCAAAAAGGTAGGGGCACGCAAGTCTTGAAAGGCGCACAAGTCTTGCATGGGCGCGCAAGTTTTGGTCGCGCAGGTATACCTGCGCGACATGTGGGTACTTGCGCGATTTTCAACCAGCATTAGAATACTTGAGAGACTCTTTATTAATCCCTTTATAATCCTCTTGAGGTTCTTCCAGAAAAGGGACATGCATGTTCTATTGAAGGAATAAGGCGGCGCGCAAGTGTGGTCACTTCCCTTAAGGGCTGACCACTCAAGCGCGCAAGTGTTGATGAGTTTCAACACTTAGGCCTTTCTCCTTCTCTTTAGATCTTCCGTTCTAGGTAAGAAATTACCTTATAAGTGTTCCGGAATCTTTGAGAAGATACTTGGGCGTCAGGAGCTTCAATCCGAGTTTCTGAAAAAAAGATCCTCTCGAATGGGGGGCCCACAAGGTCTATTTATAGGCAAAAGAAGGCCCTGGGCGGTTACCGGGCGGTTATAACTTAGGTCGCGCAAGTCACTTGCACGACCAAGGGCATCGCGCAAGTGGACTTGCGCGACAATGATATAACTTGCGCGGTGCAGTTTCTTTTGATCCTTTGTTCATGCCTTTGTCGATTTTTGATTTTTTCTTCAAAGGTTGAATCACTTTGAGCTCAGATATTCCCCTTTTCCGATCTTTAGATTCTATGATGAAAGGAGCGTCAACAAAAGTCCCCCCTCAGAGTTGGATCTGGAGAGAAATGAGGATTTGACTCTGAGGAAATTAAATCCATCCAAAGGAAAAGGGGGGCGCGCAAGTCTTCAGGGCATAGAGGGCGGCGTGCAAGTTTGCGTCGCGCAGGCCTTAAGCGCTCTAGGTTGTATAGGGTACGACGCGTAGGGTCCCGACCGCGTCTATAAATAGAGGGCCTCACCTCCGTAAAAGCATCCGGATTTCCGTATTTCATACCTTCGAGCTCTCGTCGCGCAGGTCACCTTAGCCGCGCAGGTTGCTCTGTTTTCCAATGTTTTCCTTGATGTCGCACTATTGTAAAGGTATTTGTACTTGCGCGGTTTATACATGCGTGTCAAAAACTAGCGTGGCACACGAATACTTGCGTGCCATTTTTAGACTTGTGCGCCTTTATGCCTTATCCATTTTTTCCGAATTCTTTCACAAATTTTATGAAAAATAAACCCATTTAAGAGTTTAATTTATTCAGCTTTTGTGCAGATTCAATGGCTCCTAAGGGAATTAAAACGTCTGATGAACTTGCTAGCAAGTGGATAGATGATATGATGAACATCATTGGCCACGATTACTATGATATCTGCGACAGAACTCTCCCATATTTGGCTAACTACTTGAAGAAATATCATTTTAATTTCCCACAGAGCATCTACCTGCCTCTATATGGTCATGGTCACCTGCAAGGAGTCAATGTTCCCGATGCAAAGAACTATACACCTGAAATGCAGCTGCGCTGCTACTCCTTCATTTTGGTTATGTTGTGCATTAAGAGCAACAACAATGGTGTGAACTTTCAAATTCTTCCTCCATGTCATTTCCTTGCAGATATGAAAATGGAAAACCCATGGGCTGAAATGTTTTCCACTACCGGTTGGTGGAGAGAAGACAAACATGGTATTAGAGCAATATCTGAGAAGAGTACTCTCTCCAAATGGCTCTTTACTTCCAATGCTCCATTCTCAAATCCATGTATCTATCTTCCAAGTCTCTTGGACAGAAACAGAGTCATTTTTTGATCAGCAGAAAATTTTCTCAAACCGCACTCAAGAACATCCTTGTACAATTGTTCCAAGAAGAGATGATATCACTGCATCTCTTATTGTATCCAGTTGAATGAATGAATTCCAGGTGATTGCTGATGAAGCTCGGGATGCCGTAAATCAAATGAAGTGTTATGTTGAAAGCCTCTTTCAATTCGTGATAAAAGAGAAGAGACTCCAGTCTTTGGATGTCCTTCTAACTCTTATGCATTAATGAAAAACACTTTCACTTTCATCTATTTGTACCAGCATTCTCTCACTACCTCCTTCAAATTTACTTAAGCCAATGGGCCTAGTAAGCATAGTTTGATTTTTACTAGGATTATTACAAATAACCCTACAAACTTTGAATCTTTTAATTGCTCAATATTACCTAAATCATACAAAAAATGTATACTTAGTGAGCTGGAACTTGACTTTTATTCAGAGTTCCTTTGTCTTTTGTGGGCAGTTTAAAGTCATGCATGCCGGACATAAAGGGGATAATGTTTAAGGTCGAAATAGCTTTGAACAAAATGGATTAAAATTGATTCAATTCCTTGAAAATTTATCTGAAAACATATTACCATACTCAAGTATGAGAGAAAATATGTAAACTATGGCTTAAGAATATTTGAATCTGAGGAATGATATGAAAAAGAGATAAAAGGCATTAGAAGAAGTAGTTTCCAAGAATGAAGTTACTATTATTTAACAAAACCCGTTAGGGGGTTGAAATATGCAGGGCCACCTAAGGGCATTGGCTGCATGGTCAAATAAATAGCATCTTTTGGCTGACAAGTCTGTTATGTGGATTGTTTATGCGAGGCCACCTATGGGCACGCGCTGCATACTCAGGCAAAGGAATTCTCAGAAGTTTACTTTCCAAGTGCTAAAAGCCAGTGAAAGTTTATGGAGATTCAAATTTTCTAAAGTATAGAGTTTGCTGTATGGAAAGAGGTACTTGAATATGGAGAAAATATTTCCAGACAAGATTATCAAAGAAATGGATGAATATCACTCCTACTAAGGTCTGACCCAAACGTAGGGAAGAAGAATAAACCGTAGACTTGAATACTTTCAGATCATGAAAAAGGATATGGGACAAATATGTTAAGGATGGCTATTTTTTTTGCAGATCCCTACATACCGTCATTTAAGACAAATAAGGACAAAAGAGGCATTCTTCCCAAGAATGAAGTTGCTATTATTTGACAAAAACACGTTAGGGGGTTGAAATATGCAGGGCCACCTAAGGGCATTGGCCGCATGGTCAAATAAATAGCATCTTTTAGCTGACAAGTCTGTTATGTGGACTGTTTATGCAAGGTCACCTATGGGCACGTGCTGCATAGTCAGGAAAAAGAATTCTCAGAAGTTTGACATATTTGTGACTAGAAGTCATGAAAAGGGTTATGAAGATCTGAAAATATTTAAGGTTAGGATTATAACACATAAATATGGGTATTTTCTAATGTATATAGAGATACATAGGTCAATGATAACCATAATCATGTTGTGGCTGGGTCCTGAATTGAAATTTTGGACTTCAATACGTATCTCATAAGAATGAGAATCAAGCCATACGTAGTTCTTGAAATATAGTTTAATGTCGTGCAGGACGAAAGTATGAGAGATCTTAGTTTAGGGCCATAGAATTCGGACCATAATAATGAATACACAGTGTGTATTTTCATGAGGACTTTTCAGCTAAGGGACTGAAAGTCAAATTTGGGGTTAGGCCCAAAAGACATGGGACTGGATTCGAGGGATACTCGAATGTTCCTACATATCCCATAAGGATGGGAATCAAGTCCACGTAGTTCTAGAACTACCCTTTGTACAAATTTGGTTCATACATGTGATGGGTGAAAGGGGACTTTAGTGCAATGATGGTTTAACCTGAGATAAAAAGTTTAGGTATTACCATGTATGCACGTAGTCTTTTGAAATGAAAACATGATTGAAAAATCAATGTCAATAATGGTTCCTTCTCAAATGAAGAAATCAAAGAATATTGTAGTTTATTGTCATACCGGACAAAAGTTTTGTATAGTTTAACTTCATATAACAAGGACGAAAGTGAATCAATGTAAAGATATTGATTCCAGGGGCGGTTTCACGAATCAACATCATATGAGATGGTGGTGAACCGATGTGAAGAGATTGTTTTTTGGGCTTGAACCCTGGGAGGTTGCCTACATACCCAGCCTGGAGGGCAAGGATCAAAGTCCGTGTAGTTCAATTAATGAATGAATTAATGATCAAGTTGTTCTTGGGGACAACGATCTAAATAAAATGTTGTTGGGACTTATACATGGTTAGCGGACTAAAGAGAGTGTTACGGTTGAGGTTTTCTCTAAGCTCACGTGAGTCATACTCGGTGTGAGAAACAAGAGGTAACAACAACCTTAACAATGCATAGTTTAATGTCATGTAGGACATAAAAAAGGGACTATGCAGTTTAAAGTCTTGCAGTTAGGACTATTGGTGCTGCACAGTTTAGTGTCATGTAGCAGGGACAAAATAACAGTTTAATGTCATGTAGGACATATCAAGGACTTTCTGTACAGTTTAGCGTCATGTAGTTAGGACGATGGGGACAATATAGTTTAACGTCATATTGGACGAAAGGGGGACTGTGCAGTTTAACGTCATGCAGTAAGGACAAAATAACACACCATTTATGTCATGTTGGACGCATTAGGGATTTTTTTCCACATTTTAATGTCATGTTGGACGAAAGTGCGAATAGTTTAAGGTCATATGCATGAACCGTGGATGGTGCAGTTTAATGTCATGCTGGACCTTTGATGATTATATATTTTAACGTCTTTCCGGACGTTAGGGACTTTTATACAGTTTAGCGTCATGTAGTTAGGACGTCACAGTTTAACGTCTTGATGGACATAAGGGACTTTCCTACAGTTTAATGTCATGGTGGACGAAGTTGCAGTTTAAGGTCATACTGGACCATTGCTGTATAGTTTAACGTCATATAGCAAGGACGAACTGGTGCCGCACAGTTTAGTGTCTTGTTGCGGGGACATATGAAGGTGAAACAGTTTAACGTCATGTTGGACATATGTGAAAATAGTTTAGGGTAATATGCTTAGACCATTGCTGTATAGTTTAATGTCATATAGCAAGGACGAACTGGTGCCGCACAGTTTAATGTCATGTTGCGGGGACATATGATTTCTATAGTTTAACGTCATGTTGGACGTAGTTGCAGTTTAAGGTCATACTGGACCATTGCTGTATGAACCGATTGTAAGAGTCTTGGTTCTGGGGACCATATTTTGTGTTTATACAAAATATTTTTCAGAAATATGGCATTGGTTGGAGTCGTGATGAGTTCTCCATCCATTGACTTTAATGAATAAGCTCTATTGGAGTAGACCCTATGTATTGAATAAGGTCCTTCCCATTTTGGCTCAAGATTGGGAGGTTTCTTTCCTGGTATCATTGGAGTTATGAGAACTAATACCAATTCTCCCTGAATGAATGAACGAAGACTAACTTTTTTGTTAAAAGCTCGTGCTATTCGATTCTGATAGATTTCCAAGTGGTGCAAAGTGCACAATCTTTTCTCATATAACTGTTCCAATTCATTCAATCGCTTTTGGGATTTCTCATCTGTAGATAACTAATCACAAATGGCTACTATGAGTGAGGGAAATTGAACTTCAATTGGCAAGACTGCTTCTGTTCCATATACCAACGAATATGGAGTTGACCGCGTTGCATTGCGGGTGGTAGTCCGATAAGCCCGTAAAGCATGAAAAAGTTTATCAGGCCATGATCTCTTATCTTTATCCACCATCTTTTGCAGTATATTTGAAGGATTTCTGTTAAAGGCTTCTATTTGGCCATTGGCTGCCGCATGATACCGAGATGAATGGTTGGATTTAATGTTGTATTCTTGATACAATTTCTTCACCTCAAAAGAACAAAAGTTGGTGCCGTTGTCCGTCAATATGGTATGAGGGACACCAAATCTAGTAATGATGTTAGACTTGATGAAGCTAACAATGAATTTCGAACTGACTTCTTTGAGAGGTACTGCCTATGCCCATTTGGAAAAGAAATCAGTAGTAGTAAGAATGTACTTAAACTGCTTAGTCGTAGCTGAAGGTTAAGGTCCCACCACATCCATTCCCCATGTGGAAAATGGCCACGAGTATTTAGCTGTATGAAGAAACTCTGGAGGTTGATGAATGAAGTTGGCATATACTTAGCATGAATGACACTTCTTTGTGAAATTAACACAATCTTGTATCATTGAAGGCCAAAAGTATCCAAGCTTTCGAATTTGATCAGACAGTCTATGTTCAGACTGGTGGGCACCACAGACTCCTGCATGTACTTCTTTCATGACAGCCATTGTCTCTTCACCATCAATGCATCTGAAGAGAACTCCATCAAAACCACGTTTGTAGAGAATTTTCTCTAAGTGGTTTGGACTATCATAAAGAGTAAAATTGACCACATGTCGCCGAATTTGTTCTTTCTCGGCTCTATCAGGTGGAAGTGTTCCATTTTGAAGGTATTCCCTGATAGGTGATATCCATCCTGTAGTATGACCATATGGTTCTGGAATGGGACTAATTTCATTAATTTCCTCTCTTCTGGCTTGAACATAAGGTGAAATTGCACGACAGTGGGCAATACTGATGGTTGTCTCGTCCCGATTTGGATCTGCTAGAGCTGTGGCTATATTAGCCAGTGCATCAGCTTGAGCATTTTGTGATCTTGGGACATAAGAAAATGTCTGTTCTGAAGGGAATTCCGCAATTAACTCTCTGACGTAATCATACAAAGGGATTAATTCTTCTTTTCTGATGGAATAATCCCCATTGACTTGTTTGATTACCAGGTCTGAATCACCTTTCACCTTTAAGTGATTCACTTGTGCTTGGAGCGCTAAATCCAAGCCTGTAATGAGAGCTTGGTATTCGGCTTCATTATTGGTACCACCTTCCCACAATAAAAATGAATAAGGTAACAATGCCTTATCTGGAGAAATGAGTACAATTCCTAAACCAACTTTGTTGAATTTAGGATTTTCCATTTTCTTCCTTGTTGGACTTCTGGAAGCACCATCCAAATACATTTCCCATGTTTGAGGACTCTCTTGAATAGAGAAAACTTCCTCATCAGGGAGTTCAATATCTGAAGACGTGTCCTCTACTGAAGGATGTTCAGCCAGGAAATCAGCCAGAGCTTGGCCCTTAGTTGCCTTTTGAGATACATACTGAATGTCGAACTGCTGCAAAATAACTGCCCACCTTGCTAGACGTCCTGTAAGCATTGGACGACTAAGGATGAATTTGAGCGGATTATTGCGAGATACCAATTGGACCTCGTGATGTTGCAGGTAGTGTATCAGTTTCTAAACTGAAAATATTATTTCCAGGAAACACTTCTCAATACTTGAATACCGGGTTTCTTCTTCAAGCATAGTTCTACTGAGATAGTAGAGGCTATTTTCATTCCCAGCATCATTCTTTTGAGCGAGAAAGGCACCCAATGATCGCTTTAGAGATGTCACATAGAGGATAAGTGGTCTAACTTCAATAGGTGGCATGAGTAATGGTGGACTCAAGAGGTATTTCTTGAGAACATCAAATGCTTCTTGACATTCTTCAGTCCACTGGTAAGTGACTCCTTTTTTCAATAATTTGGTAAAGGGTAAACTTTTGCCTGCCAAATTGGCGATGAAATGCCGAATATAGGCTAAGTGTCCTTGAAGTCCTCTTAATTCTTTCAAATTCTGAAGAGGTGACATACCAAGGATTGATTTGGTCTTCTCAGGATCGACTTCAATACCACGATGGCGTTCAACAAATCCGAGGAATTTTCCTGAGGTTACCCCAAAAGCACATTTTAAGGGGTTCATCTTCAAATTATGTTGTCAAAGCTTGTGGAATATGACTTCCAAATCAGCCAAGTGATTAGAACGTTGTTTGGATTTAACCACAAAATAATCCACATAGAATTCAACAAACTTCCCTAAGAAAGGATTGAAGATACGATGCATGGCATGTTGATATGTTGCACCTGCATTCTTTAAACCAAAGGGCATCACCCGGTAACAAAACACACCTTGAGGAGCTCTGAAAGCTGTAGATTTCTCATCTTCTGGGGCCATTCAGATCTGATTATATCCGGAATATCCATCCATGAAGGAAAGTACTTCATAACCAGCCGTCGCATCAATTAAGAGTTCTGTAATCGGAACTGGGAAATCATCTTTAGGACAATACCGATTAAGATCTCTGAAATCGATGCAAACCCTAATTTGTCCGTTCTTCTTCTTTACAGGGACAATATTAGCCAACCACTTGGGATATTGAACTTCTCTGACAAAGTTAGCTTTGATCATCTTATCCACTTCAGCTTCAATTTTGGAAGCATAGGTTGGGTGTGTTCTTCTCGCGGCTTGCTTAAATCCTCAATGTTCTTTTGGTAAACCCAAATGATGAGTAACAATATTAGGATCAAGCCCAGGCATTTCTTTATAGTTCCAAGCGAAAATATCTTTGTTTTTCTTTAGAAAATAAATATACATCTCTTGATCTTCAAGGGTCATGGACGCACTAATTAAAGTGGGGCGTTGATCTTTCTCTGTACCCAGATTTATTTCTCTGAGTTCATCCACAGTGGGAGAGATACCCTCTTCAAATGCTGGAGGAGAATCTCTAAGATCTTCCTCTTCCTCTTCATTACGTGCTATTTCTTCCGTTTCTACTTTCAAAGTAGATGACAAAACGAAATTCTCATGATCATAAGAGATGTCAAAATTTTCACATTTTGAAGAAGAAGCTTCCATTTCTGACCCTATTGATGATAAAGGGCCTTCTTTGGGAAATAAAGAGGAGATGATGGATTGAGAATCGACATCATTATTCACCTCTGATGTTGCTATAACTTCTTCTGGCCTGATTGGTGAAGTATAGACTTTTTGGACTTCAGCAGATGAAATGAAAACGTCACCACTTAGGCTTTAATCACAGTTTGGTAGGTTACCAATTTCTCCCATGTTGTCTGGATCAACTTCCGTAATTGAAATATGGATCTTTCCATAAGAGTATTTTGATTTGGGCCTATTTTGTCAATTTGACTGATAGGTAACACATAATCTGTACTCACATGTGTAAATGGATTTATTGGAATTTTCTCCAAACCATATGGAGCATTAACTTTGGTAATTTCCTTCCTTGTAGATTTTTCTCTTCCCTTCATGTGATAAAATTCTGCCTCAATGTATTGAGACTCACATGTCTTGAATGGGGCCTTATCACCATAAAATGTTCCAACATGACCATTGAAACAGTATTTGAGACGTTGATGGTATGATGAAGGGATAACCGCATGCTGATGTAGCCAGGGTCTTCCAAGAAAGACGTTGAAAGCTGAGTCTTGATCAACAATCATGAAATCCGAATTGAATACAAGATCTCCAAACTGGGTTCTGAGTGTAACTTCGCCCAGTGGTTCTTGTTCATTTTTATCATATCCTTGTAACATCATGGTAGAAGGAGATAAATCAGATTCCGTGAGGCCCAATCGACGAAGTGTACGAATGGGCATGAGGTTGACTCCTGAACCATTGTCAATGAAAGCTCTTCGGATATCTATACCATTGACATTGCCAGATAAGTAGAGAGGTTTTATGTGCCCATGAACAACATCATCTTCATCTTTATCAGTAAAAGATATCACTACATGGAATTCTGTAGGATTATTCTCTATGTGATAGACTTCAGCTGCAGCAATTTCAGTTTCAAACTCCTGAGGACTTGACAAAGCTTCGATGAGTGCTTCCCGAAGATCTTTTGACAGATTCAAAGCATCCAAAATTGATAACTTGGCTGGTACTTGAGCCAAGTGTTTCAATATATCATACTTTTGATCTAGAGGTCTGTGTTTCCCAACAGGAAAATGCGGTTTAGCAGGTACCTTGGAAGCAGATGCTTTGGAAGCTGATGCATCTTGTATTGGGATAGAAGTTGGAAACATCCTTGGTTTTGGAAGATTAGACCAATTAGATCTATTTACTTGTTGAGATAAAGAATATGGAACCTTCAATCGGTCTTCCAAAATAAATGTGCCAAGACTGAGTTGGCCATTAGCAGAAGAACCTTCTTGTTCTTTTTAAGCTCGCTGAAGGGCTCTACCACGAGTTTCTGCTACATACACAGTGCTAGCAGGGGTATAATTGGAGTAGTGGATTCGGAAAGATCCACTTCTTCCTCTGTATCCTGAACCTCTGGAACTTCCTCGGATTCCCTTATTTGATACAGGGAATTCAGGCTTATCAAAATTACGACTGGAATACGGATCTGTTAATTGAATCATATTAACAGAACCGAAGATTAAATCTTCGTCTGATAAAGACTCTGCCTGACTAGCCTGTTTAGGTTGTGCCGTTTGATGGGGCGGTGCCCGTGGCTTTGAAGTAGATGGCATGAAATCTGCCAGAGTCAAAGAAAACTTAGGCCTCGGTACATACTCATCTTCTTCTGATTCCTCTTTCTTCTTTGAATTACACTGCCCTTTTGAGGATTTGTCTTTTGATGGAGGCTTCACTGTAGCTTTTGTAGGAGACACAATTGGCTTCTTCAATTGTGTTCGCAAAATGGCATGGGTCCGATTGATTGTCTTTCTGACCATCCAATCATCATATTTTTGCGCAGTTTTTCTTTTGACTTCCTGCCACTCGCCTCCTTCCTCTGGATCTGTAGCGGTAACACACGCTACATGAGCTGAAGAACCCTTCAATTTGACTTTTCCCAAGTCGACCATATTTTTCAGGAGGTCTTTAAAGACAAAACACTCCTGGATGGGATGCCCCAACATTTGATGAAAGGGACAATAATTGGGACGGTCTTCATCTCCTTCCTTGTTTGGCCTCTTGGGCACTGGTAATTGAACCAAATTATTTTCCAGAGCTGAAATGAAGTAACCAGAAACTTGCTCACTTCAGAAAGAGTATGTTTTACTCTTCAAATCCTCAAATTGTTTTCGTCGTTGATCTTTTTGATCATTTGGACGAAATGGCCTTTGTTGTTGGCATTCAGGAGGTGGAGTCCTTCGAGAAGATGGAGGTTTTGAAGTAGAAATAGGTACAGGTTCTTGTTTAAGCATAACTGTAGCAGTTTCTTCTTTACCCATTCTTCTTCCTAAAGTTGATGGAATTACACGAGATTTAACCTTAGCCTGTATAGGGGAATCTTCAATCTACTGAGCGATTGAAGTAAGGTCTCGAAACCCTCCTGTGTATTTCACAGGGATCAATGGTGTGCGTAATTCGTCACACAAATTTGCCACACAGATTGGCAACAGCTCTTCCTGAGGGAGTGCTAAACTCAGGGAATACGTTAATACCTTCCAGCGAGCAATGAAATCAGAGACTCTATCATTCTCCCTTTGCTTGCAGTTTGTAAGATCGAAAAATGTCATTTTTGGTAAAGTTGAGCTGAACTGAAGAAGGAATTTTTGACGAAAATCCTCCCATCCGATGATTGACCGGGATTGCAAGCTTGTATACCAGACAAAAGCTGGTCCTTGCAAGGTTCGCACGAAGCATCCGAGTTTCACTACTTCTTGCTGCTCTGGAGTTCCCGTCATAGGATCACAACAGGACACGTAATGTGTCAAATGTTGTTCAGGGTCTCCTGATCCATTGAAAGTAGGGAAAATAGGGTTTCCAAAACTGGATGGAGGAGAAATTGAATCTACCCATTCAGGGTAAACTTTATTTTCAGGTTGAACTTGTTCCCGTTTCCCTTCCATAGTTTCTAACCGAGCTGTTAATGACTCAATAGTAGTTATTAACTTTTGAGAAATATCAGGTTGAACTTGGTTTTGGGTAGGTGCAATGAATGGATCTTGGACAGACGTGGTGGTTGGTACTGCAACTGATGGTAGTGCTGCCAACCGTTGTTGCGCTTGACCCGTAGGATTAGACCTTTGAGGGTGTACTGATAAAGGAGGATATTCCTGATCCATCTCAGTAACTGCAACAAATTTCTTCGGCTGTCGGACTTCAGCATTCTTAAGAAGAAGACTACTCTGAAGTAGTTCTGCATTCAACCTTCTTAATTCTTTCATTTCTTCCTCTTATTGTGCAAACCTTTGCTCTAATGAGAGCGATTGACCTTCTCCAGAGGAAGGATATATAACCTGATTCTTTCCGTTCCCTTTGTTGGATACTTTTTGGAGATAAGGAAGTGTATTACCTAGGTTCTGAGTAATCCTTTGACTTCGGGTACGCACACCTTCTTCATTTGTATCGGTGCGTACATTTTCTTGAGAAGGACGCTCTTCATCTGAGTCCCCTGAGTGAGTCTCCTCTGGTGGATTAGCAACAACAGCATTTATGACATTGATTGATGCATAATGTATCACATCCCTTCTATCAACATTTCTGTGATATTGTCTTATTTCATGTCTTTGATGAGACATTGCCTTTTGTTGATTCCATACTTTAGGAACTTCTTAACGAGCTATAATTTGGAGGGAATCTCCTGATAATTTGGCTCTTCGTTCCTCTTGGGGCTTTTTCCCTAATCGAGAAAAGACCGACATTCTCTGAGGATGGGATTGATGATTTGAAAGATTCCCCAGTCTTGTGAACTGGGGATGTTCCTACTGTTTCCTCTCAACTCCTCGAATCCCATTTGTTGAATCTGAGGGTTGGGTTAAAGGAGTCCCCAGTCTGACAAGCTGGGGTGACTCTTGACATGATACGTCTGAGATCTTCTTAAAAGATCTCTTGATCTTGCGAATCTTAGTTCGGAAATTAGCTGGATGCATTAGCCTGTATCCACTTTTATCACCTGGTTCAACAGACTGTTGGATGATTTCCAAAACTTATGTCATTTGATGATGTGTTTTCTCCATACGAGAGGCTTGTGTAATATTCTCGCCTGCTTGATGTAGGAGAAATTCAACAACTTGTTCTCTATATGCTTGATTTTGAGAGGAAATAGTTGAAGCCTGTTCTTGAACAAGCTTTTGATTATGAACAAAGCCCATTGACTGTGGCCGGCCATGGGCAATAACATTGCATGAGACCATTTTCAGCGGGCTTTGCTGACTGGAAAACACTGCGAAATGTAGTGCTCCTTGAATACCCTATCCTCTTATATGAACATCAGATGGAGCATTGGAAATTAACTGACGCAATTTTCTTAGTGCGCCAAGGCATGAACGTTGAAGGGTTCTCTGCTGCTTTTCAGCCTTCAGATACCGAGAGACTGATAGAGATTCCAAATCAATCTGACATTGTAGCCCTTCTATTATCTTAAGATGATTTTCATATTCATCATAAGATAATACCTTCTTCTTCAATTGAAAAAGAGTTTTCCATATGTTGAGATGAATATCATGGACTCCATCATCCATCAACATCTTTGGAATATCATACTGGGAGTCACTCAAAGGCCAAAACATGACTGGTACCTTACCTTTTGCCCGTTTTTTCCTCATGTTCAGCATTTTCTCTTATCATTAAATGAAGATTCTTCTACCTGTTTTGACCAGAGTTGGTATTTTTTTGTTGCTTCATCAGATTCAACAAGATTGGTAGAGAGATCGTTGATCAAACTAGAAGATGCATGACTTAGGGGTGGTTCGGAGAATGACCTACACCCTGGGCTATCTTCTGATTGAGAAAGTATTTCACTTGCTAGCGATAAAGCATCAGACATGACTAGTTTCGAATTTGCAAGTGCCTCAAGATAAGAGGTCTTTCTCGGCACTACATTGTCCACTGGAGTATTTTCCAGGCAATGTGAATCACTACTGCGGAGAGGACTTTCGCAGCGAAATTCATCATCATGGGGAGGACCACCATAATGGGTTACAGCAAAAGATGAGATCTCTTGCTCCTTGGTCTTCTGACCACACAGAGGGTTCCTGTGGCTCTCATCTGAAGAAGAAACTTCAAGATTGACTGAATTTTCATGAAGAAAGCCTTCATGAGGAAGTGTCTGTTGAAGACCTTCAGAATTAATGTTCCCGTATTGGAAACTGAGGGAGTAGAATCTTGAATTCCGATAGATAAATGTCTGAGGGCTTCAAGAACTCCAGCATCGAGCAAGGCCTTGTTATAGATTGGCATTTGATCTCCTGACTGTGTTGGGCGGATATTTTTTCTTAGATGCCTTCTTACTCACATTGGAAACCACTTGTTGACGAAAGTGGTTACTCTGAGTAGGTGTATGTGCCTGATCAGGAAAGATGGCCAGGTTAGGCTGAAGAACTCCACTCAAATCAGGTTTATGTGCCTGACTTGGTTGTCTGTATGATATGGGGGAGTATGCCCCATGACCCTCTTGGACTGGAACAGATGTGTGTGTCTGTTCCGGAGTGAATTATTGATGTGTCACTCCACTGATAGGGATAGATTTATGTGTCTGTCCCTGAGATGATGCTGAAGCTGTTTTGATATCCTGGAAAGCATCCAGAATATGAGTAGGAATTTTCTTATGCTCTTTCACCATTGACAAAACATGCTTGGTGACTTCAGCCTTCGGGACGGGAATATACATCCATTCCGGGTTTGGAGTAGATGTATGTGCCTGCTCCTGTCCTCCTTTTCCTGTCAGTGAATCCTGACAGTACTCAAGTGTGGGGGCAAAGAGTTGAGTCTGCCTCCTGTTTGTCATCAGAGCTTTCCGACTGAATTATTCGTGCGCTACCAGGCGAGACTGTTGGTAGGCTTGATTAGTATTAGCAGGTGTATGTGCCTGCTGATTACACTTCGCCAAACACGGTTGACGAGATCCATCATATGTAGTCAGATGAGCCTGCTGACTAACTGGTGATGCATAAGCAGGTGTATGTTCCTGCCTATAGTACTCCGCCGGAATTGCCAGGCGGGATTGGAGTGATGCTGCCAGACGAGTCTGCTGGACATCGGAATTAAAACGGACAGGTGTGTGTGCCTGCTCGTTATTTTCCACCAAGTTAGGTTAGTGGACTTCTCCGGAGATGGCAGGGCTGACAACCTTCCCATTGTTAACTGGATTCCGTCTCTGGCTATTCATCTTGCCTGCTCAGGTTCGAGGAACCTAAGATAAATGCCTGGATTCGGTACCCTCATCATGTTGAGGGCGCACTACCGCACGAGTCTGGCGACGATTGTTGATGGGAGCCCTCAGGAAGGATTCCTGTCTTTTTGAATTAAGGCCCTGCGGGACCTGCTCATTCACTTCCTCAGAGTAAGGGAGTGAATGGAAATTGCGTTCCGAGGATAAATACCCGAAACAGTTGGAGACGGTAGTCAGCACCGCCTTCTTCTTAATCACTGGTCGTCATCATCCGGACAATGACGACCTGTGTGAGTTATTTACTTGGAGGGCCTGTCGGGCAGCCTCCATAGTTGGGATGGTACCGTGTTGATGGTACTCCTTAACCAGTGCATTTGATCCCAGCGTTGAAGACGCTGAGTGGGTTATGTCATCCTCAGATCGGATGACGATCCAATAGGAATAGCAGCAGTGGTATTTGCAGCAGCAGTATTCACAGATGTGAATTTGAGAGCAGCCATTTATGAAAATACAGAAAATCTTGGAAAAGAGTGCCTGTTTGATATAACAGATGTAATCAAGATAAACTCAGCTACTTCATCCTTTGGATGAGCACATATGTCAATGATTGTATTTATTAGCCCTCTTATTGAGTTTTAAATAGGGGCTTAACAAATAGGTAAAACATCATTTTAACTTGGTTAAGGATTCACGTCGGGTTCACCATTTTTGTTTCGCACGGAATTCGGGGATGACCTCTTGGATGGGAGATTCAAACATTCCAATCAGTTTCTAGAGGGTTTGTTCGTAGAACCGGAAACATCCAATGATTCCACATCTATTTGGACCTACTTTCCAAAGGTAGGCGCTCATTAGCTTGTGGACTGATGAGGCTTAGGAATTTTCATTGGTCGAGAGGATGGGAGGTCGGACTCATCACACCTTTTTGAGGGGAATTATTGTCTATTCCGGGACTCCCTTTATAGATTTAAGTTATTTTCGCGAATCCTTATTACATTACCAAGTATAAAATGAGGTTTTCCTTTAGTTTTGACAATCAATGATTAAATATGTAAGAAATTTAGAGAATCTTTTATATGTATTCGAGGTTCTTCATCAATAGAGAATCATCTATATCTATTTAGAGATTCATGATCAATGGTAACCTTCAAAACATTCATTTAAAAGTCTCTTGGCCATTATGATGACCAGGCTGGTTTTAAAGCCACTCAATGGGGCACTTGAAGTTTATTGTCATTCAGAAGGACAATGAATTATTTCAGAGTTGGGATCGAACCCATAGATGGGCTACCTACGTATCCTTTGTTTTGAAAAAGGAATCAAAACCCACGTAGTTCGAATAAGGATATGATGTTTATGATTGATGGATCAAAGCAGGATGTCACAATTACTTTTACACTCTAAGCTCACGTGAGTCATGCTCGGTGTGAGAAACAAGAGGAATTAGTAAAATTTAGACAATTGTGCCATGAAAGATGCAATCATAAGAAATGGTTTGGGGCTTATGTATGTATGACTGCCCAGAGGATTTACTTTAGGGAGAAAATCCAGGAACAAGGTCCATAAAGGTATATGTGCTTCATGGAGATTTGAATTCTCTAACTTGGGACTTATTCCTGAAAAGGAAACCCAAATTAGGAGAGGATTGAAAACTGGGTTTTACTCCTGAGAAGGAATCCCAGATCAAACGTAAATTAGGACTGGTTAAAGAGAAATTAGGGGACTTGGGGCTTACTCCTGAAAAGGAAACCCAAGATTACGACTGGGACTTATTCCTGAAAAGGAGACCCAGGTTAGGGGACTTGGAGCTTACTCCTGAAAAGAAGCCCATGATTATGACTGGGTCTTATTCCTGAAAAGGAGACCCAGGTTAGGGATTATGTTTTTGGGCTTACTCCTGAGGAGGATGCCCATATTTGAGATTGGGGCTTACTCCTAAGAAGGATGCCCAAATTAAGGGACTTGGGGCTTACTCCTAATAAGGATGCCCATATTTGAGATTGGGGATTACTCCTAAGAAGGATGCCCAAAATTAGAGGACTTGGGGCTTACTCCTGAGGAGGATTCCCAAGTTAAGGAATTAAGGTTTGGGGCTTACTCTTGGGGAGGATGCCCAGATTTGGGAACTTTAAGAATTTGGGACTTACTCCTGAGGAAGATGCCCAGATTAAAGGACTTATAACTGGGGATTATTCCTAAAAAAGGAGACCCAGGTTAAGGATTCTCTCATCATAAAGTATGAGGTTGAATGAATGAACTCTCAATCTTTGGTGACATAAAGATGTATAAATCACTATGTTTTGAGAGATATTCCACAGAATTTCTTTCAAATAAGGAAGTCAAATCAAGAAATCATGACCTAAATGGCTTTGAAGAGTATCTTGAAGACTAAATCTTGAATAGGAAAGGTGAAATGGCTTAAGAGGGGTAAAATGGGAAATATGGGCACCCAAAAAAGGTAGGGGCGCGCAAGTCTTGAAAGGCACGCAAGTCTTGCGTGGACGCGCAAGTTTTGGTCGCGCAGGTATACATGCGCGACATGTGGGGTACTTGCGCGATTTTCAACCAGCATTTGAATACTTGAGCGACTCTTTATTAATCCCTGTAGAATCCTCTTGAGGTTCTTCTAGAAAAGGGACGCGCAAGTTCTATTGAAGGAATAAGGCGGCGCGCAAGTGTGGTCACTTCCCTTAAGGGCTGACCACTCAGGTGCGCAAGTGTTGATGAGTTTCAACACTTAGGCCTTCCTCCTTCTCTTTAGATCTTCTGTTCTAGGTAAGAAATTACTTTATAAGTGTTCCGGAAGCTTTGAGAAGAGACTTGGGCATCGGGAGCTTCAATCCGAGTTTCTGAAAAAAAGATCCTCTCGAATGGGGGGCCCACAGGGTCTATTTATAGGCAAAAGAAGGCCCTGGGCGGTTACCGGGCGGTTATCACTTAGGTCGCGCAAGTCACTTGCGCGACCAAGGGCATCGCGCAAGTGGACTTGCGCGATAGTGATATAACTTGCATGGTGCAGTTTATTTTGATCCTTTGTTCATGCCTTTATCGATTTTTGATGTTTTCTTCAAAGGTTGAATCACTTTGAGCTCAGATATTCTCCTTTTCCGATCTTTAGATTCTGTGATGAGAGGAGCGTCAACAGCGGCGTGCACAGATATCCTCAGGATAGGCACCTGATGGATTTTCTGTAGGAGGAGAGCAAGTCATCCTTTTTAGGGGACGTACCATGGTATCAGTTTCATTGTTGGAGGAGGTGCTGAGGGAGTTCCACACATCCCCTTTAGCTGTACATCCTGGAGTAGAGAAGATGTATCAGGACCTCAGACGACAATACTGGTGGCCGGGTATGAAGAAGGCTGTGGCATAGTTTGTTTCTCGATGCCTCACTTACCAGTAGGTGAAGGTGGAGCACCAGGTACCTACAGGCTTGGTACAACCCTTAGAGGTCCCAGAGTGGAAGTGGGATGGGATATCAATGGATTTCTTGATGGGGCTTACACATACTTCCAGAGGACACGACGCCATCTGGGTGATCATAGACCGACTTACCAAGTCGGCCCACTTCCTACAGATCAGAGAGCAGGGCTCAGTAGAGATCTTACGATGGCTCTATGTTTAAGAGATCGTATGAAATCATGGTGTACCATCTACTATCATCTCCGATCGAGATGCTCAATCTACTCCCCGGCTTTGGAAGGGGTTATAGGAGGCGTTTGGGACGCAGCTACGCCTGAGCACCACCTTTCACCCACATACAGATGGTCAGACGGAGATGACCATTCAGACACTTGAGGACATGCTATGTGCATGTGTCCTTGACTTTGGTCATAGTTGGGAAGATCACCTACCCTTGGTGGAGTTTTTGTACAACAACAGCTACCACTCCACCATCGGGATGGCACCTTACGAGGCACTGTACAACCGACCTTGCAGATCACCTCTATGCTGGACTGACCCTGGGGAGTCAGCACTCGTAGGACCAGAGATGGTTCAGGCTACAACAGAGAAGGTGCATATCATCTAGGAGCATATGAGGACTACTCAGAGCCGACAGAAGTCCTATGATGACAGGATTCAGAGAGCAGTAGAGTTCGAGGATGGCGACCACATTTTCTTATGGGTCTCACCTCGACGTGGATTACAGAGATTTGGCCGGGGTGGCAAGTTATCTTAGTGCTTCATCGGACCATTCTAGGTTCTCAACAGGATAAGCGAGGTGGCTTATCACCTGGCTCTTCCACCTCAGTTGCACCGGGTGCACGACATCTTCCACGTATCTCAGTTGAGGAGATATGTGCACGACCTGACGCATATCATCGATCATGGGGAGCATGAAATCGATGACAGGGCAAATTTTGTGGAGGTCCTGGTTGATATTGAGGATCTACAAGAGTGGGTCCTATGTCGACGATCGATTCCTCTAGTGTACATCAGGTGGCAGCATGGGAACCTCCAGGAGAGCACATGGGAGCGGGATGCTCAGATGCATGCTCAGTACCATCATTTGTTTCCCTATTTTATGATGTAGCTTTACATGCACATAAATCCCTGAGGTGGGAGTAATATAAAGACCCATAAATTTCAAGGAATTTTTTTATATTATTTTGGATTTTATGAGTACACCGTTTTTGACGGCGCTTGATTTCATGGCCTGATGTTCCTGGAATCAATTTTCTAAGTTTATCTCGGGTACGTTCAGTGAACGAACAAGCGGGTTTTTCTAACTTTTGAACCGGTGATCAGAATTAAAATCTGAGGGCACCGATGAATTCACAATGCCAGGATTCTCTTAGGCAAAGAATATCTTCAACCAACAAGGGTTAGACAAAAAAGATAAGTTTTTAGACATTCAGAAAAAGATTATATATAATAAAATAACTATAATTTATTTTATTATTTTTCTTCCACCGTTGGGCTGCAGTTGGTGGGGTCGTAGTGTAATAGTGATTAATAAATGGGGGCCATTTAATGACTCGTTCCTTTGATTGTGTAACAGAAATTCCTGTGTGTTTAATAGGTTCATTAATTAAGGTTCATTAATGAACCATAATAATCAACACAACCTGAGGATTAATTCTTTTATTAATCACCCCTTTGGAAAACGATTTGAGAAACTACGGGAGGAAGCTCTGACAAAACGCTGACGACGCTGGCCTCCGACGAAGAACGACGAAGAACGATGAAGAATGAAGAAGAATGCCGGTTCCTCAAATATTGATGGCGCGCCACCAAACCACTTACCCACGGCCAGAGAGGAGATGTCGCTTCCTCCTCGGCGCACCTTGACGACGCCTATGATCCTCTTCTTCACGACACCGTGTACCGCGACGCCGACGATCGTCTTCCTGGTTGCGGTAGGGGAATTTGAATAATGTTTCCTTAAGTGATTCTTATATCCCGGGAGTGACGAGATTTTGTTAGTAATGGTTGAACCACTAACACGGTGGGTGCGGATTAACGAACAAGTCCGAACCCACAGCTAGTTTGTTCTTCGTACAACGGAAAACCTTGTTTATCCTTGGCTTTTTGTTATCGGCTAAGGCGGAGGGCACGGGCTGAAAAAACACGGCCTGAAGACCCTTCGAAGTTTATTTTTTTGTGCATGTATGGATGGGAAATAATGAAACGGGACCACAACGGTGTATGGAAGCCATCGTAGTGAAGAGCGGGCCCCGAGAGGGCCACAGGTGTAGACGGAAGGGAAATCGGACCACCATAGCATGTTTGGTGGTCCGCCGAAGACACTACTGGTGCGCCACGCTGGAGCGGCAGTGAAACCCCGGTGCATCGTCGGCAGAAGCCCGCCGCGGCTTCAGCCGCGGTGGTGGAGGCCGGATCCCGCGGCCGTGCGGGATCCGGGGGAGACACGACGCCAAGCGCCGCATCCGCGGAGTGCAAAGGGGGAACCATGTTCCCCCCGCTCGGCCCGCTGGCTGAGCCAGTGCACCCCCATCCGGTCCACGCACCACTGGTCCGGACCCGGACCCGGGTCAGGTCGACCCAGTTTGGGCCGACCCAGGGGGGTGGGCTGGGTCGGACCGGGCCCAGACCCCCCCACTTCGGACCACTTTCAGTCTTTTTCCCATAACTTGTGATACGGAACTCCGATCGACGCACCTTCAATTGCATATGAATACATGGAATGAGGCAGTCGTTTCGGTATATTACACTTGAGGTTTTATAAATGTTTCTTTATGGCCAAGTTGGTTTGAACTCGAAACCAACTGGGACCTTGGAGTGGAAACACTTATATCTCAAGGACCGAACATCCGATTGACGTGCCGTCAATTGTGTTGGGATCATTTTGTTGAGACAGTACTTTTGGATTACTCCTCTTGGGTTTTGGACGCAGCTAGAGTACAGTCAAGTTGGTTTTATCTTAAAAACCAACCGGGCCCCTAGAACGGAAAAGTCAATAACTCTCAGACCGAGCGTTCGATTGACGCACCATCTATCACGTTGGGTTTCTTTTGACAAGACAGAACACTGGGATACATCAATGCTGGACTTCATGATAGTTGATGTATCGAATCTCTATCTCTTTCATTAGGAGCAGACCCTCCCGGAATCGAGCATGCTATGTGCGGGAACCCTAGAGCTGGATGCGACTGCGACGATGACAACTGTACTTGGATCCTCTGTGGGTTCGGCAGCCACGACGACCGTACTGGAATCCTCCGTGGGTTCAACGGTGGTGACTACTGTTCTTGTATCTTATGTGGGTCCAGCAGTATTGACCTTTGTACTTGTATCCTGTGTGGGTCCGGTAGAGTAGCTACTCTTGTATCCCTTGTGGGTCCGACAGTTTAGCTGGTCTTATATCCTATGTGGGTCCGACAGCTTAGATGAATCAGTGGATACATATGATCATCTCTATCGCCTTACAAAGTGTATAACTATGTGAGATGAGTCTTGATTATCAATCATTATTATTGATGTGGTTGAATTTCTTTCCTTTGTGGACTGGGTTGTGTTTTTCCTATGTGGACTGAGTTGTGCTAGCCTTTGTGGACTAGGTTGTGTTTTTCCTGCGTGGACTGAGTTGTGTTATCCTTATGGACTGGGTAGTGCTTTCCTTTTTGGACTGCGTGGTGCTTGGGAGTTGGATACGAACTGTAACTAATGACTTAGGTATATATATGGGCATATACCTAAGTAGTGTTGTTGATACTTCATGATTGAATCTTTCCTTTGTGGTTTATCCTTTGTGGATTCCGAAAGACCTTCGAGGGTATCAGGGTCCCTAATGAGTATCCTATACTCACCCCTGCACGGGCTATGCCCGCACTAAACTATGTTAGTTGAAGATGATGGACAACACTGATCAAGGTAGAGGCTTGAGGAGTTGGACGGTACCCGGAGGTGGACCACTTGACGGGATGTACACGGAGCGGGTGGCCAGACCCGAGGAGCTGAGGAGACTATCTGTACCCACCTTTCAGGTGGGATTTCCAGAGGGTGACTTGGTGTTGCTTTTTTTCTTACGGTTGTTGTACTTTACTTTTAGTTGTACTGTACTTTCAGTTGGGTTTGTATTCTGGCCCATTTACTTTTCCAGCACTTACCTTGTACTCAGTTTTCTTAGTGTTTACTTCGCTTGCGTACTCTGTTGTGTATGTTATTTCTTAAAGGCAATGCCTTCCCTACTTTTGGGATTTACGCCTTTCGTGCTAGTCGCTATCCCCTGGCCTATGGAAGGCAGGCTTGGGGTAGTCACGGCACGGGCCCCGAAGACGGGTCGTGACCAATACATTCATAGAAATCTTGAATTCTTTCCTTAAATATTTCTTGGATGATCAATGGATCTAGATGAATGATAAAAATCTTATAATATTCATATAAAAGGATTTATATACATGCATGTTGCACTGCACATATATAGTGATATTTTGAGAACATAAATTAATTTGTTTGGATTTATTATCATCAAGCTGTGTTGTAGATGTAACCTCTCATGAACTAGAAAACGTGAATTGAAATACATATTCATGATCATATCATTCATGTATTTTTGATACATAATTATTTTCAACCTCATATTCAAGAATGACATGATTTTAGGACATGGATCTATCAGTGGCAAGTCAAATACATTCATACATCACTCTCAATGGTTTATCCTTATACGCATAGAAGATAATTTTGTTTAGATGTTCGTAAAATCTTCATTTTCATAGAAAATCCATGGAAAACCACACATAAGTAGTCGCTCTACTTCACATAAGAACCGCATGAACCCTTATGGAAGAATACACACATAGAAACTTAGTTCCTATGCAAGATCCATGCTTCATGGAAGATCCATGCTTCATGGAAGATTTTTTACCCTTCAAATTGTATCTTTTTATACACATGGTTGATCCTAAAATCCATATAAGATAATAATCATTGAATATCTATGAAGATTTTCTAATATAAACTCACATTTATGCTTAATTATCATATTCATATAATATCTATACTAATCCCAAGACATTATAGCTTCTTTTTTCAGAAAATATCCATGATCCTTATACATAATATCCTCAATATTTATGAAATATCAATGGATATCTTACCATATAATATCCACATGTTCATAACTTGGATGGTTGAATAGTTTTCATGCATCAATCTCTCCCACATGGAATCTCAAAGACGATTACATAGAATATTCTTATTTGGTGCCTTGTTATGTGAATTATTTTAATGAAAAATGAACAATATTTTCTTATGAAACTATCCCACATCATAAATAGATTCAGATTTCTGATCATTCATATACTAACTTATCCATTCAGTTTCTCAAGGTGAGTAACTAGGTCTACTTTGGAACATTGCACACATAACCACCCAAAAAGAGTGCCGCCATGTATACACCATGAACCTCCTTCTCTTATGTGTTATATGTGTATTCTATTCCTATAAATGGGGAATATATACCTAAAATATACTCCATGTTTCTCTAAGATTGTCATGTGGGTTGGCTCTTATGTGGTTGATCATAACTCTCACATGTGTGGTAGAGCTGGACCCTTGGCTTGCTAGGGGCTATGTATTTTTTTTACTAAACTCTTACAAAAATAGTTAATAAATTATTTTTTTAATAATTCATTTATTTATATTCATAAATTTCTTCATTGAATTAAGTCTTTATCAATAAATATTATCATGAAATAATAGAATACTACATATATTTTTTCAATATATTCTTTATAAAATATCTCAACATACTTATAAATGTACTCATCAATGTTGTAGACTAATAAACACTCTTCAGTACATGCCATAAAAATTTAATATCAGTCCAACAATCATGAGATATCCAAGAATAATTTCTAAAGCATGGTACCATATTATATTTTATGAATCCATAATAACCATATAAGAATAATTAACTTATATGAACTCAAAAACAAATATTGACTCATTTAAAACAAATGAAACACTTACATTTGTTAAAAAATCCCTCCCTTTGTATTTATTTGTCAATATCTATTCACATAATTAAAGTCAAATTGTGTGCTCAAATATTTCTTCCTCTTATTTTCAATAAAATGCAAATGGTAATGTAGAGGTTATCTAAACTCATTACTCTTTTCAAAACTATCACACACATCACTTTCAACATAATTTCATGAGATAATTTAATGAGAGGGAAGATACCACATGTTTTTATTCTCCTAGATCCTTTAGTTGGTATACTCAATGTATATGTGGGCTCAGATGGTGTAGAAAACAAGACATAAAACCAAGGTTGTATATGCTATCTATAAAATATCATTCATGTGAAACTATAATAAGAAGTTACTAATTTCTAAAATAGGGTATGTATAAATTATATTTAATCATGAGTAACTTGTACACATATAAAAAAACCCTAAAATTTTTTCATGTTCAAGACAAATAACTTCAATTATCTCATTATTATCATAAATTAAAACCTCCCTTAATAAAAATGATTGATACATTAAACTTAATGGTTGTATGAGAGATTGAAAAACTCATTCATATAGCTTTTAAATCTATCAAAATAATTTAGATTGTATGAAATTTAGTAAAATAAAATATTATCTTCAATAATTATTCTCCTTAATGGACACAATCATCTTCTTTATTTCGTTGAAGTTAATAGAATCCATGGAGGAAAATCATAACATTTTTTCCTATACTGAAAAAATCCTCCTTAAATTCCTAGTTCAAAACTCAAAATATTATTGGGAATAAGAAGGGACCTTTTAGTGAATGAGAGACAACATTCAGGGTGAGATATTCCTATCATCCTAAGACATTCATTCTTTCGAATCTCATCACTCTAATTCTTTTCATTAGGTTGTTTTATCAATTTATTTTTTAAATAGATTACATATGTTAAGAAGTTTTTAAATTAGATGTTAAGGAAACTTATTTACCTGAATCTTTTATTTTTCAACCAATTTATACTTTATTCTGATTTGGCTGGATACTAATATAATCAATTGAACAATGTCCAACATTCTCACAACTCATACTCTTTTTTTAATGTTCAAGTCACAAATTGTGGATGAATTCTCATGAAATTATACATTATTTTATATTAACAATTGGTTTTATTTTTACCAAACATTTATATCATATTTAAAATTTTTCCTTTTCTTCTTCAATTGACCAGGCAAAATTATCATGAACTTTTTCTTGACTTACTCAACATATTTGACCATCCTATAGGACTTCAAGGAATTACTTGGATGAAATTTATTCTCTTTTACACCATAGGTAATTACTTCTTATATTATAGTCGTATATACCTAAACTGGGTGACCCACTTTCCCACATCCATCACATAGTTCCTATAACACCATAAGAATTTAAAATAATACTATATTCAATAGCATAAACTACCTGTAACTCCGATTCTAAAAGAACCATGATATATTATTATTTAAATGTTATAGTTATAACATAGCCATTTAATTTTTTTGTTATTAATATTATTAAATTAAATATGAAATATATATAAATTTAATACTTAATAAAAAAATTATCAACACTTTGATAATAAAAATTTAATTTTTAGTATAGTAATTGTTTTCTCTAAAAATATGTTTTACTGATAAATTGGTTTTAGTGCCTTTTGGGAGTGGATATTATAATTAATTTATTATAATTTTAGAAATTATATTTTATAAAATATATATAATGTTTTAAATAATCACATCAAAATTTTCATTGAGTGCAATTTTGGTATTTTTTCCTGAAAATATTTATCTCTCAGTGAATAGTGTAAAATATACTTTTTTGTAAAACTATCATTTATTTTCACTAAATGTACCATTATTATTTAAATTTGATAATAAATTATTATATTTATACTTGAATTATAAATAATGTAATTATATACATAGTAATAAATTTTATAATTGATTTTGGTATAAGTTCATTTTTGGGCTTAAAAACACTTTTTTTCTAAAAATTGTTTTCGATACGTTTTACATATTTTTATTAAAAGTAATTCCTTTAAATTATAAGAATTTAATTTTATATAATTTACTTAGATTTTGATAAATCAAATTAAATTTATCATAGTATTAAGATCTGAGATTGTTTGGGAGATGTTAAATTTTTTTTGAATAAAAAAAAGTACAATTTGTATGATATACATTATGTTTTGGGATATCACCTAGAAATAAATATGATATAAAAACTTATTAAACTTATTCAATGAATAATGTATGATAATATACTAAAAATATCATAAAAAATATTTCAACACATATAAATTATTATTTATTTCTTGATAAATATGAAAATCATTTTCAGTGGAAACAATGTTCTTGTACTACATCAAAAAATTAAAATTTTGTATAAAAAAGTTAATATTTGAAAAGGAATATTTATTTGATTTTATTTATTAATAAATAATAATAATAATTGATTATTTTTATCAATATATTTTAATTTATTAGTTATATAACAAGTGACTTATCCAAATTCCTATACAGTGCTTGTGCGAGGCTATAAAATTCAAAATAACTTGTTAAATAAGTTTTCATGACATATATGTTAGTAAATATAAAACATGAAAGAATATAAAAGTTTATATTTAATATAATTAATTAATTTTTATTGTGTTAATTTATTTTTAATTTTTAGTGATGAAATAATTACCAGAAATGCTTATGCAATAATGACATAGTAGATGTGCAAGCTGTAGAAAATTACTGTAAATGATTTTAAACAACACCAAAAGTAACATTTTTTTCTATGAATTATGGAATAAAATGAATTTAATAGTTAATAATAATGTATTATTAATTTTTAAATGAATTATATTATAATTACATAGTTGTCTGTTGTTTTCAAAGTCAAATTATGGGAATAGTTCTTAAAATGATATTAATAATAATCTATGTTACTTATATTTTATAAAATTATTTAGAAATAATAAAAGTCTTGAAATAAGATAATTAGCATGTTAATGTTTTTTAAATTTCATACATTTTATATTTATGACCCAAATTTTAAATTATTATTAAATTTATAGACCATATTTATTGAAAAAACTATTACCATAGTTAAGGTTAAAAACGATTAACAGATGGGTTCATGAAAAAGATAAAGTTTAAAATGATATATAAACCTATAAAATTTTATTTTTTGATTATATAAAGGTAATATCTTCATTATATTCTATTTTTTTTTATTTTTTAACCATTTTACAATAGTTAGGTATATA
The DNA here is from genome assembly GCA_963277665.1 of Viscum album. Classification (NCBI taxonomy): domain Eukaryota; kingdom Viridiplantae; phylum Streptophyta; class Magnoliopsida; order Santalales; family Viscaceae; genus Viscum; species Viscum album. Next base: position 1,932,364,962 of record OY728155.1, read on the forward strand.
TTATTTTATAATATTTCATGTATTTTCAAAAGTGTCCTTCCCCTCACTTATAGAATGGAACCTCTTTTCCTCTCTTCCTAACACCTTTTGAGCAGTCAATTTCATCCAATACCTACTAATATTTATTATTAAAATCCATACCCAAGTTATAGAGGTCTTATTTTGGTAATAATACCAACCTTATAGGGATTAAGGTGTAAATTAAAGGAGGTTATCAAAAGAGGAGGTATTACTTTAAACCGATTGTTTTAGTTTTATTACATCCTATAAATCCTTTAAATATTATTTATCCATATTGAAATTATAATATAAATATATTTCATATAATTAGATGTTATTATGTTATTTTAATAAACTATATTAATATTCTCTTCCATAAAATGGGAAATTAAACCATTGTTTGTGTGTACGAAATACTACTACCTTGCAAATCGATGTAATTTTATTCCATCATTACCTCTCATGGATTATTATAATGATAAATTTAATGCATATAAATTATATTCATGACATAAATTTCATTCTATAAATAAAATATATAATCTATTTTCTTTACTTTACATCCATTGAAAAATAATAATGTCATTCGTGTGTATGTGTGGATCACCACCTCCATGAAGCAATGTGATTCGTTTATCATCACCGCATCACATGGATGGTATATATAAGAATATTTAATGAGATACTATGATATATATTATATAATAATAATTTTATAAAGATAAAATAATTCTCTAAATACATAATAACTCTATAAAGATAAAATAATTCTTACCATATTTCCATCACAATCCTTAAAAATGGAAATGTTTCTCATGCATACGTAGGACCTACCATCTCCATGATTCTAACATAATTATTTTTTCATAAACATCTTACATAGTTAGTTATAAAAGTGTAATTAATATATAACAATTATAATTATTTAATGATTATTATCCAATATATGATTGAATAATTAAATATTTTACCATGTTCATCCTACTAAAGTTGTTTTCAGTTTATGAACCAGACATCCCCAAAAAATCAAATGTAAACTTAAATGATGATGTAAATAAATAAAAGATGGTAATAAATGATAAAAAGGGGATAAAACAAGAATTAAAATTAAAATGGTTTTTAATAATGAAAATAATTAACATAAGTTTATTATTTAGGAAGATAAATAATCTATGCGATGATTCGAACTCGGGGTAAGAGACATAATAACATAAAACCTCTTTTTAAAAAGTTTTAATGATTTATTTTATAAATTTATTTATTCCATTTAAATATCCTTAAAATTATTTTTTTGATATTTTTATAAAGGACTAAATGAATTATAAGGGTAATTTTATTTATCCTTTGAATTCCTTTAAAATGTTTTCAAAGGGTATATTTTCACATATTTTATACGGAATATATTGAATTTATTTTCAAAAGGATAACGATATGTTCTGTTTTATTGTAGATGGTGTCAAAAAAAATTTCTAGTTTCATAACTATTATTTTAAGTTTTTATTACTTTAAAATATTCCATGATTCAAATAAAAAAAATTATTCCCTTTTTTTCCTGGGTATTTTGGTTTTAAAAATGGTGTCTTAAACGGAAAAGTTATATTAATATCTGAAAATGTTGTTCATATGGGTTTAAGAGTTTTTTCAAGGGTTTTATGTTAAAAATGTGAAAATTTAAAATGTTTTATTTATTATATGGTACTTTATCATTAAAAATGATGACGGGTGATCATTATGCAACTTATAACATGGGTGATCCCAATTTAACTTATATAATAGGTGAGCCTAATATATATTATATGGTAAGTGAGCCTGATATATTTCTCCAATTAATTTGGTAATGTTAAATGTATTTAATGGAAATAAGGTGAGATTTATCCATTGTGTTTTATCAAATGTATCTACCTAGGATCTAGTTATTTCTGACACATGTTATCAATATAATCCTATAAGCTTCATAAAATAGTTTCTATTATCTTGATATGGGTTTAAATGGTTTTATTTTATACAAAAGTGTGTTTTATATACTCATATGACTTATTTTATATACTCAAATATTAAAATGTAAAAAATTGACCATTTTATAGGTTTTTAATTTTTTTATTGGACTAACATATTTCATAAATTTATTTCCCTTAATGAGATTTTTGTTTCTCTCTTCCCAGGTTTTCAAATTAGTTTTCACTAGGATTAATGATTTGCATAAAAGATAATAAATACAGAGTTCAATATATGTAAGTTTCCTTGTATAAAGAAAAGATCGTATTTTGTGGAAAAAATTGATACTGAATGGAAGTTTCCATTTTGAAAGAGTTTTTACTCTTTCTATAAAACTAAAAACCTAAAAATTCCATCGGTATATAAGTGATCCAATATTTCAGTTTGATGTTATATGTTTTGGATGGATAATATTGAGTCACGTTTGGAAGTAGAAAATAAATGAATGTAACGAATTTTTTTAGTATTAGAACATGAAATGTGGGATTGGGGTTATTATAGTTGGAATCAGAGGAGGTTTTAGATAAATTTGGAGAGTAAAATGTTTTCAAGTGAGTTTAAATTAAAAGTTACATATAAAATCATTGTTTTATATGTTTAAGGTTGATCATAAGTTTAAAGACATATATATACATTTTAGGTTTTATGTGATGAGATTTTAAGATGATTAAGAGTATTTTAGGAGACATTTATGGTAAAACAACCATTGGGTTTAGAATGTTTTTTAGTGAAAATGTTGTATGAAGAATAATTATTTTATATTTTATAGATATAAGTTTAAAGTTATTGATAACCTTTAGGGTTCAGATAATCTCTTATGTTGAGGTAATTATGGTTAATTTGGATAAAATGGATATTACATGTTGGGAACATTTGAATTATCATATATAAAATCATGTGATTTAAAATTCATTTGGTGCCTAATTTTATTTTTGAAAAAAATCACTATTTTGGGGAAATTATAAGATTAAGAAAAATTGAAATACTTTTTGGTAAGATGGGGTTTTATTTGAGGAATAATGGTAGATTTATCTTTTGAAAGAATATATTATTTTATTATGACTTTATTTTGGGGAATTATATTTTATTTTATAGAATATATGACTATGGAAAATACATTTTTGGTATGATACTTTAATAGGAATTGATATAATTTAGAGAGAAATTTTAAACTAATCATGAAATAATCTGTTATCAAATCATTCTAATATTTTGGTTTCAATATTAGTTATGAATATTTTGAATAATGTTAAGGATAGTTATTTGTTAAATGACTAAAGTTGAACTTTTGGTATTGTTATTAAGGCTCTAGAGATTAATGTTGTATTTCATTATCTAAATAGTTATTCATATTTAATATTATCTTACCGTAGGCTAACAATTTTTAATTTGGTTGAAATATAACTTTTTTAGGAATAAATTAATATATTTTTAGGATATTTTGATACATTATAAGTTTATTCTTGTGCTTCAGGCATAAAAAATATATCTTGGATACTCATCATTTGGATCAACAGATGAGACTATAGTGGAAATTTATTATAGTATGAAATTATACATTTCAAGTAAGTATATTTCCTTATGTTCTTACTCTATATAGTGAAAGAATTCATAAAATATAATAAAATTATTTGGAAAAAAAAATTATTCTATTATGTTAATTTTTTATGAATCGACGGTATTTTCCCCACCTAATTAATTTAGGGTTTGGTGGTCATTAACTTTCTCAAGATCATTCACTTTCTTATACTCAATGTTCTCAGTCACTCACCATCATTATTTGGAAAATAATATTTTTATTCATGTATATATATAAACTTCCCACTAATGTTATAATATATAGAAACCTATTTATGTGTTATTCCTAACAACCCTCATATTTTGCTTCCCCTCTTTTCAGGAGGATGTTTTATTAACCGATTTTAATGATTTCAGTTTTCAACAAAGTTATTTTCAACTGTAAAGCCCTTTATTATCATGATAATTTCACAATTTAAAGGAAACAAATTATTAAGCGGGTGTGAGGAGAATGTAATACCCTGAGATTTTAAAATAACACTATTTTAGATAGCATATACTATACGTAACGCCATGATTAAACTAACCATAATATATTATTATTTAAATGTTATAGTTATAACCTAGAATTTGAATTGGTAGGTATGAATAAAATTAATAGTATTATGAAATGTAGTTAAAGGTCCCAATCAGTATAAATTTACTGATTAATGCTTAGTAAATAAGTACTCAATTATTAGTAAACCCATTTTATTATTCAAAATTATGTTTTATAAAAAATGGTTTTTATTACTTTCTAAGATTAAATATTATAATTGGTTTATAAGAACATTTTTAATTGAATTTTAATAAAATTATATCATTTTTTGGATCAATATATCAGAAGTATCTTATGGTGAAATTTTGGGATTTTTCTGGAAAAGATTGATTTTTTTGGTGAATAATGGAAAATACTGATTTAGGTAAAGCTATAATTTAATTTAATTCAAAAGTACTGTTATTTATTTAATTTTATCTTAAATTTAGATAAAAATGTTTTATTTTTAAATAATTGAATTAATTACTTAGGAATCAACTTTATACATTAATTTGGTATCAGTTCACTTTTGGGCTTAAAAACACTTTTATCTACAAACTGTTATTCATTATGTTTTACATATTTTTATTAAAAGTAAACCATTGAAATTATAATAAATTAAATTTATTAAATTTACATAATGTTCTTATTATTCAATTAAAATTTATCATTAGATTAATTTTTGATATTTTTCTAAAGAAGGTGAATTTTTGGTGAATATTAAAAAAAATTGTTTTAATGAAATAAATTATCTTTTACCGTATCTCAATGAAATGAATATGATATAAAAATTTATTAAAATTATGAAAAAAATAATTTATTATAATATAATATAAATAAAAAAAATTCCAATCATATATATTAGAATTTATTTCATGATAAATATGAAAATCTTTTTCAGTGCCGATGTAGTGCTTACAGAACACTAGAAAAAGTTATGTTTAGTGTCCGAAAGATAATATTTGAGAAGTATTTTTTTATAAACTATCATTATAAGAATTATTATTTATTATTACTATGAATAAATACAAATTTTTATGTTATATAAAAAGTTACGCAAATTCTTATACAATGCTTGCTCAAGTCTAGAAAAGTCAAAATAACATATTAAATAAGTTTTCATGACATAAATATGATTAAATATACATATTTAATGAATATAAAATATTATATTGAACTTAATTTATTTATTTTTATTATGGGAATTTATTTTTAATTTTTTAGGATGAAATAATGTTTTTAAATTCTTATGAAACACTGACATAATGCTTTTGAAGGGAGTAAAAGGTTAAAGTAAATGATTTTTAAAAACATAAAAAGTAATATTTTTTTGGATTGATTGTTTTGTCACATGAATTTATAGTTAATAATTATGTATTATTTATTTTCAAAATAATTATATTTGAATTAAAATTTTATCATGTTATTTTCAAGGTCAAATTATTTGAATAGTTTATAAATTGACATTAATAGTATTTGTTTGTTAAATATGTTTTATTAAATTATTTGACAGTCATAAAAATAATGTAAGGGAAAAAATAGGATGATTAATGGTCATAAAATTCATATATCATCTATTTATATGCAAATTTATAACTTAAATGTAAATTTATAACCATTTTATTCTGAAAATTTGTAACCGTAGGTAAGGTTAAAAACTATTAACAAAAGTGTTCATCCCAAAGATACACATAAAATGATATCTAAATAATTTTACATATCTACCTATTATGGATGATTATAATGATGATATTAATTTATAATTATATATATAAAATTCATTACATAATTATCATTATATAAAGATAATATATCATCTATTTTCTTACCTTTCCATCCATTGAAAAATGATAATGTCGTTTGTGCGTATGTGTGGATTACCACCTTCACGAAGTGATGTGATTCATTTTTCATCACCAAATCACATGGATGGTATATATAAGTATATTTAAAGAGGTAGTATTATATTTATGATATAATAAAAAAATTTAAAGACAAAATAATTATTACATTCTTTCCCTCATGATCATTGAAAAATGGGAATGTTACTTAAGCCTCTGTACGACCAACCATCTCCATGATTTTAACATAATTCATTTTTCATAACCATATTAAATAGTTTTTTATAAAACTAATATTATTATATAAAAATTATAATTATTTAATTATTATCATTCTGGATTTTATGGAATAATTACCTTTTTGACCATGTTCATCCTACCGATGCTGTCTTGGGTTTATGAACAGAATGTCTTCAAAACATCCAATTTTTACTTAACTGAAGAAGTAAATAAATAAAAAATGTTAATAAATGATAAAAAAGGTATACTAATAATGTAATGAATATGAATAATTTCCTTAATAAAGTAAATAATTAATATAATTTTATTATTCAGAAAGATGAATAATGTACGTGCGGATTCAAACTCAAGGTAAGGGAAACTTTAACATAAAACCTCAATTTAAAATATTTAAAAGATTTATTTCATAAATATTTTTATTACTTGTCCAAAATCTTAAAATTATTTTATAGATGAATTTATATGGATATAAATGAATTATAACTAAAATTTTATATTTCAATTTACTTTGATTAAAAAAATTTCAAAAAAATCATTGAATATATTTTATACAAAACATTTTGAATTGATCTTCAAAAGGAAAAAATAATGTTCTATTTTAACATATATGAAATCAATGGATATTCCGACCACTATAAATGTTATTTTATATTCTCATTCATTTACAGGATTTTATGTTTTATTCAAAGAAAAATTCTTCCTCTATTCGTTCTAAGTATTATACTTTTAAATTTAGGGTTTTAAAAGGAAAGGGTATTTTCATATCTGATAATGTTTTTAATATGGATTCAAAAGAGTCTTTCATGGGTTTTAAATTGAAAAAGTGAATGATTAGTTTTTTTCACTTATTATATGGTACGTTATCATTATATATGATGATGAGTGAGCCCTATAAAACTTATAAAATGGGTGATAATGATATAGTTTATATGACTAGTGAGCCTAGAATAACTCTTTAATGAATTGTGAAATGTTCATTATCTTTAATGTAAAGATGATGATAGTTATCCTAGGAGATTTATTACATGTATTTAATAAGGATCTAGTAATTTCTAACCCTAGGTATGAATATAATCTTTTACGTTACCTAAAAGCTTTTAAATTTTCTTCTTATGGGTTTTAATGGTTTTCTTTGAGAAAAATCATGTTTTTATGGATATAATTTATTTCATATACTCAAATCATAAAATTGAAATGATAAATATTTAATAGTTTTTTATTTTTTTAGTAGACTAATAAATTTATTAATTTCCAATTCCCTACAAATTTTTTGTTTTTATCATCCCATTTTTTAAATGATTTTTCATAGGTATTAAGGATGAGTGTAAAAATTGATAAAATCAGATTTATAGATATGGTTGTTACCATGTATGAAGAAAAGAACTTTTTTTGTGCGGAAAATATTTACTGTGTGAAAGAATACACATTCAAAATATTTTTCATAATCCTATAAAACTCTAAACCTATAAGTTCCTTGGGTACATATGTTATCCAATATTTTTGTTTTATATTATATGTTTTGGATGGGAAAAATTGGGTTACATTTATCCATATAAAATATAGATATATAGATATTATTATTTTAGTAATGGACCTGAGAGTATGGTTTTGGGGTTGTTATACATCCTCTAAATATTCAAATTTATTTTGATTGGATGATTTTTTTTATAAATCGGGTCACATCTTTATTTCATTGAGAAGTAATCATAATCTTCTCACTAAATCTCCCATTAGTTAATAAATATTTTGGTAATTAAATATTAAACTGACAAGAATAAGATTTATATACATATTTTTCACATATCCAGCAAAAACCATTAAATTATGTTCTTTATTTAGGGTTCCAGATTTGTCCAAAATAATTTTGTTTCCATCCTACTACATGTTGAACCATATTTGTTTCTTGGGGGTATGGGTTTTCATGGATCACTTATTCATTCCTTTGGAGTGATAAATTTCCTCCCATTTTTCGTTATAAAATAGCCTCAATTTTAATTTTGACACCTACATTGATAAAAATAGAAAATCCATGATGATCATCATTAGGTATAAATTTCCTGACATTCTTAGATATTTCTTCTAATTTTCTTGAAATGATTATCCTTTCACCTATGTTTATTTGTTGAACTATTATCTAACTTTTTTATGTCATACTATACTGTGATACATACAAACTATATCTCAAACAACCCTTACTCTATTATAGTATGTTTGTCTTCAAGACCAGTTAACATATTTTTATTCTTAAATATCTTAATATTATAATGTCTCATAACCTCACTGTGGGATCCTTCCCTATTAATCATTTATTTTTTTATTCATTTAAATTACTCTTTTCATACTTGAGTTGTTTTATTTCTTCCATACATGATTACAATTTTCCTTTTGTCTCCCAATAAATCTATATTATTTCTTCTTCTTCATCACTATTGGATGGAACCAAAAATTTATTAACTTTTCCAAAGTGGGTGACTTCATTATCTATATTGCTGGATGAGTAAATTATATCATTCCTACTTATATAGATTTTTTTTATGTTAAAATAATTTTTATTCTTATTATCCCATTTCTATATTCAAGGACTCCCTTCTTCCTCATCATATTCAAACTCTTAAGTCTTTTTATTTAGAATGTATTTTTTAATATGACTAATATCATCAAAATTAAAACATCTTACTAATCTCATACCTCTTCCTTTAAATTTTTTTATTTAATATATTTAATAGTGGGGAAATAATTTGTATGAAGTATTCCTCATCTTCATCAACATCTAAATCACTTGGCTTAAAAATATCTTCTTCTTAAACCATTGCCTTTGTTGGATTCAAAAGCCATTTATTATTTATAATTATTTATAAAGGATAAATCCTTTCTCATATTGTATGTAAGATAATATTATGCATCTCATACACTGTAAAATATTATCTATCTTTCAAGGTAGATATTTTTTAATAAAACATATCTAGAATATTTCTCATCAACTTTTTAACAAGGGTGTAATCATCAATATTTTCAAAAACCCTAAGTTATTTCTGGCCATCTCATTTACCATGGTGAAATAGTCATCAATTTTCTCATCATAAACCATTTTAACATCTTTAAATATGCTCCTACATAATTAAATTTTTCTTTCCTTCACTATATTGTTTCCCTAATACATACTCCTCAATTTATCCTTTATTTAATTTGTTGATTCAGGACTCATAACCTTGGGGTAAACATTTTATGATAAAGGAATCAAAATAGAATTTGGTTTATTTTTATTCATATCATAATTTCTCTTATTAGGATGATTTAAAGTATAATATTTATTAACAGATTGAAAATAAATCATTTTAGCATCCTTGATTTCAGGTTTAAGTAAAAGTAGGTAGGGAAACATCCTATACCTTAACTATGTAAGTTTCTGGTATCAAAGATTGGAACTCCTATACTATTCACAGAATTGAGATTCTTTATTTTTAAATAAGTTCTCTTATATATTTAGAGAGAACCTCATTTCTTTGATACCGATGGTGGATTCCATGGACTAGATGGACCACTTTGGGGGGGGGGGGGGGTGATCCGTGATCCCTTTTTATGAATTTTCATTTATTCAAACTGTTGAACTCATTTGAGTTTTATATCCTCTCAATAAATACTCATAGCGTCACCTCATGTGAAATAATTATTTGAATGATATCCATGCATAGTTTTTACAATGTTCAGCTAGAATAACCTATTACTTTCTATGTTGGTTATTTCTTCAACATGGATTCTTTATTATCTTTTATAGTAACATACAATAATGGACCAATCCACCAAAATAAAAAAAAATTATTACAGAAAGAGGGTTCCCATTGAAAAATGGGATATAAGGACAAGCAAGATCCAATAAATAAATAACACCTTCCTTATGAAATACCTCCTTCTTCAAGAAACCCTCCTCCATTAGAATATGTATCAATAATTATGCATGTTTATAGTTATTCATGATATTTAATAGCTTTAATAGGTCTTCCATTCTTGAAACTAACTGTGGGGAAAATATATCTTAAGGTGACATTGTAGTGTTTTTGATTTTTTTGTGTTTGTTGAAAATGAATTTTTCAATGGTCAGTTTTTGAATTCTAGAGATATTGTTGACATAGTATATTGATAATGATCCATGAAAATAGAATATATTCCCTAGAATTAGTATAGGAAATTGTGTATATAGGACAACACCATTTCCTTGTGTTTTTCAAATTCATGGGTCCAAAATTTGGAGGATTGATATTGCATTATGAAAATTGGAATTCCTTGAAATCCTTATAAAATATGGTAAAAAGGAGTTTCTTGAAGAGTGGGTTTTGTGAATGGGGTTTCCTAAAGGTGCGGATCATCATGAATGTGTATCATGAATACAAAAAGGTTTGATGGTAATCTCCATGACTATTAGAAGCTTTGTGAATGGTGAAATTTACCTAGAGTTTAAAAAAAAGGATCATCACAAATGAGATGTGAGAGATTAATAAAAAGTTGATGATAAGGATTTAAGAATCTATAACTGGAGGAAACACCTATAAATAGGCTTCTCCTCCCCCTCAGATTGAGTGAGCTAGCCATAATGAAAATCCATAGGCTATGAATTCATTGAGGTTATTCTTGAAGGATGTTATTGTCAAGAAGTTTATGAAGAAAGGAATTTTTCGAATGATATGAAATCTGAAAGAAATTTATAATCATCACAAAAGAACTAATGTTCGTGAAGACTAAAAAAATTTGACTGACCGTTGTGATTTAATTAAGGCTAAGTGAGCTTTGTGAATTTTTTTGATCTTTACGAAATAAGGTTTCTTCATGAAGGCTGATTGAGCTTCACAAAATAGGTGAGATTCACATAAGATATGGGGTTCACGAAGGTAGTATACAATTGTGATGAATTGGCCAGTTTCGTGAAGGGTGTGAGAGCATCACGAAGGTTGTGATAATTTTGAAAGTACTAAAAATGGATTTCCTAGTAAATATATAGTAAAGTGATATTAATAAATTTTATAAAAGTAATATTTCAATAGATAATCTATATACAATTGAGTATGAATTAATTATTGATAATGAAGGGACCTACATGTCCATAAACATAATGAAAATCTTTTCTAGAGAAGTTATCAAAGAAAGAGGAATAAATTGATCCTTCGCATCAGTATCGATCCATCAAAAGAGAGATTGAGGGAGTAACCCTTGGAATGTAGTGATCTATCCTTAAAATTTTTAAAGGTAGTGAGCGTCGACATAAAAGTTATTAGAGAAAAACATGAATTGTAATTCATTCTTAGTAAATTCGTCACATTTTCACATTGTAGTTGTATGCTCCTTATATATATCCTAGTGAGGGTGAACCAAGTAAAATCATTATGTCTCATGCATGATTTAATTTATGTTTATACATTACTATGGGGAATTGAGAGAAGAGTGTTTTTTAACAAAAAGAATATCTGAAGGGAAATCTGTTTCAATTTTTCATACCCCGATTCACCACCCCTCTCAGTGTATTTAACCTAGTTGGGATAACAATTTCTAACAAAAGAAAAGGTTAATTTTAGGGTTTATATCTAATGAATTTCAATGGAGGTTTTCAATCATAAAGGGATTCTGATCTTTGATGGAAAACATTTTCAATTATGGAAGAATAAGATGCAACACTACTTCCAATATTTTTAAATGGATGTCTTCACAATGGTTATTCATGGTATTTTAGCTAGTGTGAATAGTGGTGCTTTATTTGAAGCTGATAAAAGGGAATTGGATACTAATGTGAAAGGAATCAATGCTTAAGGGTAATACCTATCCAATGCAATATATATGAAGGCTATGTCATGTAATTCATCACATGCTATGTGGGAAGAGTTGATAAATATTTTTGAGAGAGACTCAAACATCAAAGAAGAAAGATGCATGTTTTGTAGAAGAAGCATAAGGATCCCATAATGCACCCTAATGAGTTCATTGATGAATTAATTGACAAGGTGAATGTTATAGTGGAAGACATGCGTGGTATCATAGAAATTATTGAAGATGTAAAGATTTTTAATAACATCTTGAGAATACTTCCACCTCAGTTCAATCAAAACGTGTCTGTATTAGAAGATAAATATCCAAATGAGATAACATTGGATAGCTTACACAGTAATCGAGTTTCATAAGAGATGAGAAATGATGATAATGATTATATAGAAGAAGATAAGTCCAAAGAGGTGGAATTCAAGTCCATGAAGATGATCACCATTGAATATGGGAAGGAAGAAGATGAGACAGAAGAATTCTTGTCATTACTTTTATCAAATTTACAAAGAGGAAAAGAAAAGTTCAAAGGGAAACATCCACCTGAATACTTCTGATATGGAAAGGTTGAAAATATTTCAGTAAGGTTCCCAAATAATTTTAATTACAATGATAAGGATGAAGTCCAAATTCCCATAAACAAGTCTTAAGCCTATATAAAAGGTAAGAAAAGGTTCATGTAAAATTTCTTTGGAAGGAATAATATTCTTTCATAAAAAAATGATAGTTTATAAGAATATGAGATTAAAGAGATAGAGAACTGTATATATCGTGGATAAATTAATATGTTTTTATTTGTAGGTACCTCCAAAAAATGGAATAAAGCAGTGATGGTGAATAATAATCTGAAGGAAGGTTTGCTATGTAGGATAAATTAGAAGCCTCTGTTTAGGATATAGATGTTTGGAGAGCCAAAACAAAGTAAGCAAATAGAGTAGTTCATGATGAAAAACAATTTATATAGTAGAAGTAAGAATACAAGTCTTAGATGATGGAGTAAATTAGAATGACTAAGTCTTAAATGCTAGAGAACTCAAAAATAGTTGGTGTGTACATGATCAAAATAAAAAAATAGAAAATAGATTTAGATAGTTTGACTAATATAGGAACAATTCAAATCAAACAAATCGAAGAAAATGAATAGGAATTTGTCAGTTTATGAAGAGAAGTGAAAAATTAGGATAAAATCTTGACTCCAATAAAGAACTTCAAAAGGGAAGAAAAAAATATGAAAGTAGAGTTCAATTACCAATGAAACAAAAAAAATGAATATTAGGAGAAGAAAATGATAGATCTTAATAATATAACTAGTGTGGTGATTGATCAAAAATAGAGAGAAATCATGGTATAATTCAAACCACAAGCACCCAATATGAGATTGGAGATTTATTTGGGTATGAATTAGAACAGTAATATTTAGAGAAAACAAGTGAAAACCAATAGTGTAGTAGTGACACATAGGAATGTACCCTGTATTAGATGTTATTATTGTGAAAAGATTGGATACTCAGAAAATTTTATGTTTCATATCCAAGAAGTAACAAAGGAAATATGAACAATATAGGCATCCATAAATATTTCAATATTCAAGGACATCATTTGATTGATACTATTTCAGGTGTGTAGGATTAAAACACATAGTATGATATTGCTCACAAAAAATCTAGATAAATGTGCTGAAGCAGACTGAATGTGGTCATAAGTAGTAGCTCAATATATCATCAAATGAGATGAAAATGAAAAATTTATTTACATATATGAAAGATTAAGTTGATTCTTCATACTCTGAGTAAGATCAATATTATCAATCCATATTAATTATGTGGTAAAAACCAGGATAAAAAATAAAAGTGTTTAGAAGGGAGTGGTTATAGAGATTTACCTTAATGCATTAGATCATTCTGGTGTATAAATCTTTGATAGTGGATGTACATCCCAAATAATAAGTAATAATGATTTTTATAGTCATAAAATATAATAATAAAGGTGTTTTAATATTCAGAAATAATGCAGGCATGAAGATTATTGGCTTAGGAAAATCCAAATTTTTGGGAAATGAAATGAGACATGTTGATGTATTACTTTTTGTAGGTCTCAGTCACAACTTTCACAATGTTAGTTGACCATGTGACTGGGGAAATTCTATATGGTTTACTACAAAGATGTGTATCATCAAAATAAGAGATGGTGTAGTTTTTCTAGAGGGAAAAATATCAAAGGGGAATGTTTACCAATTAAATAGAGAAGAAGATATGAGTTTTTTATCAAGAGAGGAAGAAAAAGGTTGTGGAATAAAAAACTTATCCATATATTCCAAAAATATCTAGAAGATCTAGTCAAATGTGATGAATCTTGGGGTCTCACGAATCTATCACGTGATCATAATCATACATGCGATTCTTGTCAACAAGGGAAGATCATTTGAAATACATACAAGGAAAAAGAGAAAAGTCAACCAGAGTGCTTGAATTGGTTCATGAATATGTGGACCTATCATATTAAGATTCATTGATGGGAATATTTATTACATTCTTTTCATTGATTATTTGAGTAGAATGACAAGGGTATTTTTCATTTCCCAAAAATTTTGATGTGTTCAGTTTCATAAAATAGTATCACATGGAATCTAAAATGATGATTGGACAAAAAAAATTGATGTTTTGAAGTGAAAATAGTATATGGTTTACTAATAGTAAAGTAGAATTCTATCTTAAGAAACATGAGATAAGGCATCATGTTTCAATTTTTAGAGCTCCTCAACAAAGGGGAGCAGTTGAGAGGAGAAATTAGATCATCTACCACATTGACAAGACAAGGATTATTGAAAAAGAAAATAGCATGGAAATGTTGGAAAGAAGTAATCTTGGAATCAGTATGTATATTTAATAGATCATTATTATTTATATTGGAAGAAAATAATCCACACAATATGCTGTATTGAAATAATCCAACATTTAAATACATTCTATTATTCAGAAGTAACTATTTTATTTTCAATAAAGGGAAACACATGAAATTTGTTTCTTTTGGAGATGAGGGTATATTTATTGTATATTCATGTAATATCAATAAATATAAATATTTGAACAAGAGGATTAGAAAGGTAGTTTAAATCAATGATATTTTTATTGTAGATAATGAATTGAATATTCAACAAAATAGATAACAGTTCCTCGATGAAAGTGATGATGAGGTAAGAAACTCAGGGTGAGTTGAAGTGGAAAATAATGATTCATAAGAAGATAACAATGATGAGAAAGAGGAAGTAAAATAAATATCTAAATGGAAACTGAAGAGTGGAGTTGAAATTTACAGAAAAAACGTCATTGGTGACCAGGTAGTTCTAGTTTAAACATAAAGAATGAAGTCATTACATCATGAATCCTTCCAATCTTCGGTAGATCCTATTTTTTAATGAAATAGCTAGGGATGAAAATTGGTCTCAGGCTATGAATGAATATCTTGACCAAATTGAGAAGAATCAAACCTGAGAGATTGTTATGGGACCAAAACATAAAAATTTAATTAAGAACAAATGGATCATTTACAGCAAAATGAATGAATATAGAATGGTTATTCAAAAAAAATAACGATTAGTGTAAAATATGTACTCCGAGATAGAGGTTATTTATTTTGATGAAACAATTTCACCTATTGTGAGGCTATAGAAAATAAGATTATTCTTTTCCATAATAGTGTAGAGAAGGTTCAAAGTTTTCCAGATGGATGTCAAGTCAGCATTACTGAATGGGGTTTTCGAAGAAGAAGTTTATATCAAACATTCAAAGGGTTTTCTCATTCATGAAGATAATAACATATTTTATTTGATGAAAAAGGAACTATATGGATTGAAACAAGAAGCGAGAGTATGGTATTCAGGATGTATCAGTTTTTGAAGAAAATCAGTTTCAGCGTGTTGGAGTTGATTACAATATATATTTCGATAATGAATGTATTAAAACTATGATGGTGATGGTGAATGCCTATGAAATAATTTTTGGTGGATTAGATGAAGAAAAATGAAAAAATTCTACATAATTCATGAAAAGTGAATTCGAAATGACAATGATTGGTGAACTAAAATTTTTCCTTAGTTTAAAGGTGAAAGAAGGAACAAGTGACACATTAATTTCCCAATATAAATATTCCAAGGAAGTTTTGAGAAGATTTGGAATGGATAATTCCGTTGATATTATGAATATAATGGCTCCTCAGATGAGACTATCACGAGATGATAAAGGCGATGTAGTTATTGCCATAGAATACAGACATATCATTAACAGTCTATTTTACTTCATTGGGAGAAAACCTGATTTTTTTTCACATGACATTTAAATCAATCCCAAATAAATCCACTTTATTTCAGTGAAAAAATAATTTGGTATATGAAGGTCAAAATGGATTTCAATTTGTTGTATAATGAAAAATATCAGCAAGAGTTATTGGGCTATACAAAATCAAATTGGGTAAGATCAGAAGATGCTAGAAAATCAATGTCAGGTGGTGCATTCAATATTGGGGGATTGTGTATTTCTTATTCAAGATGAAAACAAGATTTTATTTCACTGCACACCATAGAAGAAGAATATATTACAACTACACAAGCATGCACATTGTTATTATGGATAAAGTAGCTATTTTATGATATGGATGTTGAAGTGAAGTGTCCAATCAGAATGCATTGCAATAATTAAAGTTCTATAAATTTTAGAAAAAATATACTCTATCACTCAAGGAAAAATTAAATCAAAATCAAGTATCATTTTTTCAAGGAGAAGGTGGAGCATGGGCTTGTGAATTTTGAGTATGTTCATATAGAACTATAGGTGGTAGAAATTTTGATAAAGTCCTTACCCAAATAAAGGTTTTAATGATATTGAATGGATATAAGAGTTTATTTGAATCCCCACACCTGAAAAAGTGAGAATGCGGGACCTCTCTTCCGATGGTATGGTTTTTTTATCCCTAATGTGATGATTTATGTTCATTACTCTATAGAAGAGCATAAATGGGTGACCATTAGGTTCATTGAAAATGGGGTGAAGTTATGGATATAAAAGGGGAGAAAATGTTTTAATCACGGTAGGGAGAGAATTTGATAGGGGGAGAAATGATGAATGTGAAAATTTAAATCTAATGATACTAAAGATGACTGATGAAAGATTATATATCACGACAGATAGGGTTCATGATGAAAGTAGTTGAGTGGTTTTAGAATGAAGTGCTTAATTTATGAATGTTGAATGCTACTCTTGTTTCTCACACCGATCATGGCTCATATGAGTTCAGAGTGTGTGTTTAGTAAATATTTGAATGCTATATGAATCGTAAAAATACAATTTTGGTAGAATATGGAAGAATATTTAACGAAGTATCCAAATGTGAAGAGTTTTACACAAACCCAAATGTGTATATTGATGGGAAACAGACCTCAATATAACATTGCAACATTATTGGTTTGATTTTTTCGGTAAAACATGCAGGTTTCCATGGTTAGTTGTGGAATTATAGAGATATTGTTAACATAGTATGTTGACAAAGATCATAAAATTGTGTATACAAGGTGGTTCCATTTCCCAGTATCTGTTAAATTTCTTAGTCCAAAATTTATAGTATGGATCTTGCATCATGAAAGTTAGAATACCTTGAAAACCTCATTAAAATATTTTAAATTCATGAGTATTGGGAAGACTAGGTTTTATTAAGTGTGTTTCATGAAGTTAGGGATCATTGTGAATGCGCATTGTGAATGTCCAAAGGTTTGATGGTAATCTCCATAACTACAATAAGCTTCATGAATGATGAAATTTACCTGGAGTCCCAAGAAAACATTGAGCAACATGAATGAGATGGGAGAGATTAGTGAATAGTTAATGAATATGATAGATGCTTTTGTAATAGGAGGAAACACAAATAAATAGCCTTATACCCCCCTCAAAAAGAGCGATAAAGCCTTAATGAAAATATTTAGGCTCTAAATTTGTGAAGGTAAATCGTGAGGGTTTTTCTTGGAAGTAGTTCAAGAAGAAATAAATTTATCAAAGTATATGAAAGCTAGCCTAAATCTAAAGAATCATGATTGTACTGATGTTTATGAAAGATATAAAAATATAACCACAAGTTGTGAGTTTTTCGATGTCTAAGTGAGCTTCACAAAAGTATTTGAACTTTGAAAAAGAAGGTTTCTTTGAGAAGACTAATTGAGCATCACAAAATAGGTGAGATTTTCAATGGTTATGGGGTTCATGAAGTTAGTATATACTTATGATGAATTGGGCAGCTTGAAGAATGGTGTTTGAGCATTGTGAATGTAGTGAGCATCATGAAAGTACTGAAAAGGTATTTCCTAGTAAATCTATGTTAAAGTGTTATTCATCAGTTGGATGAAAGTGGAACCACAACACGGAATCTATATGAAATTGAGGATTCATTAATTATTGAAAATGAATAGACCTACATGTCCATAAACTGAGTGTGAATCATTTTCGTAGTATTTTGAGAATGATGATGAAGATGGTGATCATTTCCACTGGAAGTGAGCTATAGAAAGAGAGATCAGGTGAGTGACCCTTGGGAAGTAGTTAGCTATCCCTAAACTTTGTAAAAAAAGGAACCTTGTAATTGAAGTAATTGAGACCAAACATTGAATTGGAAGAGATCCTTATTAAATCTGGTACATTATCACATTGTGGTTTCACCCTCCATGGACGTAGACCAGTTTGGGTGGACTATGTAAAATCACAGTGTCTCATGCGTGATTGAATTTCTGTTCATACATTTCTATGATAAAGGGAGAGAAGAGTGTTTTTAAATAATGAAACATGATCCGAAAAGGTAGTTGTTTCAATCTTTCGCACCTTTATTCACCCCCTTAGGGTATTTAACCTATATGGGCTAATAGACATAATAGATCAGATGTTATCTATGTGTCATTATTATTCTTTGACTAATCATGTGAAATAAGAATCATTTTCTTAAAAAAACTCCTTGGTTAAAATGATTTTTTATCTTTGATATAATGATGTATCAAAATTATAGAATTATCAGAATATTCTCAAATCTTGAACAATAACTTCATATATAAACTACAATAATATATGCACAATAAATTTTATGTATATAAATTCACATTAATTATCAATATTTGAATATGTATTTTCCCATTTTTTAATTTTGGTTCATGAAACTAAGTTACCTACACATTAATTATGGATATTAATTCATGTTCAATATACCAGAATTGCACCTCATAAAATGGAACATAAATAACGATAAATGTGTCATGATATTTTCATTGAAGTTTTTTCTTAATTTCATCATCACACATACAAACCCAAAGGCTCAGGTGTGCTTCTCCTTATGAAATAGTTTATAAATAACTTTAAACCCATTTATTCCCTATATTATTAGGACGTGGTATGAATAATTATCCATGCATATGTCTAGGCATGGATAAAACTCCTCAACCCGCCTCTTTATTATTCCACATCAGCAGTATTTGAAATTCCTCAAATCATATATGATGTTCCATTTATCTTTATAGTGTAAATTCATATTAATTTATGGTAATCATGTATTTAGTTCCTATTTAGATAATCTAATAACACCCCTATATGTGTTTTCTCCCTTATTTCTTGTCCCTGTAATTTTATTTAATCTTAATTCTAAATACCCAAAGTGTTTGGGAAATCTTTTTCATGCAACATGAATGCTCATAACACTTCTTTCATGCATGTATTGAACCCCTTATATAGATTCATGCATGGGAATACATGCATCAAATAAATTAAATATATAATTTAAGATTTCATGGAAGATCAACGACTCAGGATGAACTATACGATGATGATTCCAACATTATTATTAAAGAATTTATATACAAGGATGCAGAACTTCAAGTATATATCAATATTTCAAACTCACTATTGAATTTATTTGGTTTTATTATCATCTTGATACATTGCAGGCATAGACTCCTTAGAACTTTTAAATTCTCAAGGCTTCCAATATGCTTGATCATGACATGCATGGTCTTTTGATACATAATTAGTTTCAAACTTGGCTTCAATAATGGAATGATCATGAGACATGGATTGATCTGTGGTATATAAACTGACATTGTACATCACCCTCAAATATTTATTGTTTTATACATGGAAGATCCTAAATTTTTTGTTCTTTACAAGCTCTATTTTTATGGATGATCCTGGATAACCTCATGAATGCTTCAGAACCACTTCATAAAAGACCCATGGTCAACATTATAGAAGCACACACTCACAGAGGCATCATTGACACAAAATATTTATTCTTCCTGGGAGATCTATGAGCTTACTTACAAATGATTATTATTCTCATGTTCAATTCACAAATTTAGGGAAGATAATATAGATGGAATATCTCTATAGTTATCATTATTTTTTACAATTCTTCAATGCATAAATGATCCATGCTAGTTACAACTCACATAAACATCATTGTTCATGGAATATCCAAATGCCTCATGTGGAAGATCATCAAAATTCACTGAATATCCATAGAGATATTCTCATAAAATCTACATGTTTTTGTGAAACTAATTGTTAAATAGTTTGTAAGAAGGAAACCCTCACACATGGAAGCTTGAAAATAACGATGTGGAAGCTTCTCATTCAATGTTGCGTTATGTCTATCATTTTAATGACAGAGGAATAATATACACGTATTCAAATACACAACATATAACAAAGATTTGGATTTATGATAATTTATATATTAACTTTTACCTTCATCTAACACTACTAGAAATTTGAACAATAGCGATTGCCAAAAGTGGTCACTAATAGGATTTAGTGGATGCTGCCAGACTGCCTTTGGCAATCATAGTTGGCCCTAAAAAATTGGGAATTAGTGACCGCAAAGGGAAGTTCCTATAGACATTCCCACCCATCCATGACATCCGTCACTGGGAAGGACATTAGCGACCATTAATCATCCAATAAATAGGAATAAAAATAACAGATTCATTAATTTCCAGGGGTGATCGCTAATGGTCACAAAAATGGACCCTAAGCGACCGCCTATGGCGATCATTATATTCGAGATTTTTTATAAAAAAACCATATTCCTACAACCTGAATACAGTATTACAATAACAAATAACCAGGTAAAATATCTTACAAATGAAAAATAAAAAATAAGTTTCCTAGCCAAAATATAGATCCAAATAGCTACAAATTCCTTCTAATATTTCTCCCCAATAAACATACTAATAAGATACAAAAAATAAATAAAAAAGAAAAATACAGTTATTATGCATGATAGGATGACAAAATAAGAAATCACATTTCATTTTATGTCTTGAAATCCATAAAATACCATTATTATTCTATCTAGTATGAGTCCTCCACCTTGATTGGAAATGGAATATTTAAAGTAGATACATAATTATATAAAAAATAATTTACAATAATGAAAGAACATTTCCAACTCATAATTCTTTTATAATGAAATATTCCAATAGAGTTTCATAATTTCTCAATTTCACACTAATATCTATGAGTTCAGCAGTCTTAATTAACTATATATTCTATTGATGAAATTTTTAATGAGAAACATTTTAAATATTTGTTCTATAGGTGTATTTTATTGTAAAAAACATATAAATTAATAGCAACAAAAGAAAAATCAATCTATTTTAACAAATACATAATATTCACTTTAATATATCGGTGATTTAATGATTCAAAGCAAACATTATAAAACGTATACAAACCTGATGGGTAATCTAAGAAGATTCAGGGTATCAACATAAAAGGAAATAAATAAAAACAAAAATTTACGTCTAGATTTTATAAAAGACATGGCTTGCATGTGTAATCATGTCATTTGGTTGTGCATGAAGTTTCAATCTACCTGTTTTCTTGATGAAGTGTTGAAGATAACCACTCTTCTTATTATATATAGATATAATTATCCATGGGTGTTTTCACTTTCCATATTGTAAATAGAATGGAATAAAGATAATATACCCACATACTTGATCAAACCAAAAATTCATCTTGAATATAAAGGTGAGACCATGTTTTTGACTCTATGTAATGGTAACATGAATTATACTAAGTTGTGTAAACGTAGAACACAATTATACATATATAGGTAAAGGTATATTTTGAATAAAATTTGATATATAAGGGTCAGTTGTGAGTTGAATTGGATTCATAAAGGTAACCTTGGACTAATATTGGTTATATAAAGGTAATTTGGAGGTATCATTAATTGTGTAAAGGTAGACAAGGAGTTTTGTTAAGAAAATCCTGAATGACTAAAGGCTACCTAAAGGTCACTATGAAAAACTAGGACCTACACAATAGAAATGATAAAGTTGTGAAAAATACATAAGAGTTATTTGGAAGTTTAGTAAAATAATATTGAGTTGTGTAAATTTTACTCCAGTCTACTTAAAAGTATGATTGAGTTTTAAGAATTCATTTAAAATGATGGATATATTAAAAATATGATTTTTGGTTGATTCATTACTAAATACAAAATAAAAAGCATAAAAATATATTGTGATACTAAATTATTAGTGTGAATAAATATCTAACATAAAGTAGTTGAAACTAGAGCTAAGATGAGTACCCTGTTTTAAGAAGAAGATAAATGAGCATACTACCACATCATAGTGTATTACCAGTTGGAGTTTTAGTAACAATGTTGTGTTTATAATTTATCAATGTTAAATGCAAGGTATAAAATTCCATCATATTTTCTTTGTTTTTTGAATTTACTAAAAATGCATTCGAACCCCTAAAAGATACAAAACCAAAATCAGATAGTCAATTTGAATCAGAAACCATAATGATAAAACAAAACAAACCTCTCTAATATGATGTGTCATGCAGGTCCATGGATGCTACGTCTGACCGATGCATAAGGGGCCTACAAAAAATAAATTTTTTGAAGATAATTATAATGAATGTAATATAAAATACATAATTGTTTTTATAAATCTTCATTGTAGGATCCCTTACACCATTACACTGATCCACATATTCCCACAATGCTCTAACCTCAGCTAACAGGTGTGCATTTACCTCTTTAGAAGCACACATCCATGCCTCCAAATCTGTCACCTATTGTTTCATCCCACCAAAAACAAGAGCCACAACCTTATAACATGAAAATATATAATGAGTAATCCTTTTTCTATAGGCCAAACTGTAGCCAGGTCTATCATGGATAATACTACGATGGAATATTTCATCCCTTCACATTGAAAGTTGTCATTGGTCCTATGGAAGCTACACTTACATTGAATCAAATAGAGCATGTTTAATATATAAATATAAATATATACATATATACAGATGTATTTAAGTATTGAAAACTAGTACAAAAACATACTATAAGATTTTTAACCTCTAGATCATTTCAAGCACGAGTCATCATCCACACCGCCATTTATCAGGTGGTGCACCTTGCTCCAGTAACTATATACTTGTAAGATATAAATATAGAAAAAAACGATATTAAATAATAAATTTAAAAATATAATAAAAAACAAATAATGTCAAATAATGGACACGTGATGAGTCCCAAGCTCATGAGGTGATACCTACAACAAACGACTCTTGGAATGATATGTTGTTACCTCATACATTCAATTAATTAAAATATCAAACATGTAAAATGATACAAATTCTTCAAAATTTATTAACCAGAATAAATAGACTCACTATTGCAGCCACAAAAGACTAATATGATACGAAGTGACACCATTGAGATAGGAGAACCCCTCCCAAGACTCTATCCAGAATGTCTAGGGCACCCACATTTGGCACCCAGTGATCCTTCTTGACTCTCCATTTTTAATCTTTCCAAATTTTATTAAATCTTTCTATACACACTAGTTTAAACTCATTGTGAGAGACTCTAATATTATTATATTAAAAAATGTATCACAAATGTTAGTAATTTTTAAATATATCTAAGGAACTAAAATAACCCTGTTACTTAAACATCCCTCTATAAATGATCTAATATATCCTTGGGGAATGATGCCTAGTCATGTGTAGTCAATGAAAATATGTGTGGGTCACATATGATATGACTCAAATGGAGAATAAATATAGGTCTACCCACTCAAATATTATGGTTTCTCTCTCCAAATGATACATAAAGGTTCGTGTTAGAATTACAAGATGGACTTTCATAACTAGGGCCTCTCTTACAAGAGAAATAAGTGGTCGAGCCTTGTCCTAGTGAAGAAAACATCATACATAATTAGATAGTTGTGCATATAAATGTTTAGTGGTTAACTAAAAAATAAAAAAATTTACATTCATACATACCTCAACCCGTATATGTAGATGGATCTGTAGAATGATAGTGATCTAGTGCATGTTCCCCTAATATGTATACAATCATAGAAAGAATTAGTAAGGAAAGGATTCAATTCCAATAATGTGAACTAAAATTGAAAATATATTTTTTATTTATTGAACACATATATCATCAAATATAAAGGGGTATTGAATTTTAATGATATTATTTCTAGTTATAAACAATTGCTATAGACACATATAAATTAAGAGTTCTTGGATTCATACATTTCTAACATCAAAAACATAAACCACCTAGTAGTGAAGGTTACCAAAAAAATTGACAATGGAAAATTTCATGTAGATATTCACCCACTATAGAGGTTATAGGGTGAAAAATATCAATATTTAAGAAAATATTTCTTCCAGGTGGGTATATTGAATATCTAGTTTTTGCAAGAGATTGAGGAGGCTTCATCTATCAACACATATGGATTATGTGAATAAATAATTCGACGATCTTCATGTGTATTCAATAAAAGAATAATATCACTTTTATAAAATACAAGGGAAGAAGAAACAAAATATGGCTATAAAAAATTGTGCACTCTTATCCCGATAAATAAATGTGATTTAATATGAATAAATCTTATTCAGAATCTATAGAGGATGCTCAATATAAATCTCAAGATTCCCATTTTATATCACCCGGTATGTTGAAAATGAGGAAAATTATAAATGTAAGTAATCCATAGATTATTGGTGTAATCATTAAGATGACATTAAAGGTTTCAAAAATGAAGTGAACCTCCAAAAGACTAAAGTAGAAGAATTATTGTTCTCTCAGAATAGACTTCGAAGAAACTAATAAGTTGATTATGAAGAAAAAAAGTGATGTTTTTGAAGAAAAAATTATTGAGTGGAAATAATGTTTGGAAAAGAAGGAACTGAAAGAGATATTCTTGATTTTTTTCAAGGAACAAGATGAAGGATAGGTGAAGACTATATAAAATCATAGGAATTGTCACATTTTGAATTTAGAGGGACAATTAAGAGAAAAAATATCATGGATAAAGATTAATGAAGAGAATATTTATACCATAATAAATATGTAATAAAATGACAAAGCTCTTGTGAACACTACAAGTAACAGCTTTACTAGAAGAAATCAGGTTTCAAAAAATATACAGTATAGATATGAAGTAAATAAATTAAGAGTAATTTAAGAAAATATGGAGGTCAAATTATATTTTTTGTGGGAGAACTAGACACACTGTGAGTGTTTGTAATGAAAAAAGACATGTTAATCGAAAACTGGATATTGTTTTAGAGGAGTTTTTAGAAGTTTAATTGCCTCATATATCTTCAATTTGAAAAATGAAATATTTTTTGAGTGAGATTCTCTAGTTTCCATGAAGGTGTGTAAGAATAAACTTTCCACTGTATAAAAATGATTTTATATCATGTAAACATTATTATAGAAAAAAATTAATTTTTTGTATGTATCATATAGACTCTATGTATACATGAATTACATCTGTGTAGACATAGAGTCTTTAATAATGTGACAAGATGATGAGTGCACAAGACATGCCTATATAAAAATGAAAACTTTCACCATAAAAATCATTGTAGGTTTTATATATGCATCATGTCGGGTAGTATAAGCATGAATTATCTCTACATAAATATGATGTGAGTAGTGTAATCCTAAATCTCCATTGGTGTAAGTATCATATATCTAGTGAATCTATCAGTGCAAGCTTGAAGCTATCCTACAAAACCATCAAAACATAGAAAAAAATTAAATTTTATATACATTGAATATCATGGTTTCTAGCCATGTGAGAATTAATAAATAAGGGTATTCTTATCCTATGGAACCTGATTAGTTTTGAATTATAATAAGGATAATTATTATATAAGTAAGATATTAATATTCTACATAAGTTTCTGATATTTTGTGTTAATCCTTTCACAATCGAAGGAGTTACTAGACTCAAGAAGAGAACATGAGATTTTTTGAATAACAAATCTTGGTGGGAAGGTTCTGTATATCTGTGAATTATTTCTCTCTGTGGAGACTGAGTTATATGTACAGTTCTTGAAGAACTTATTGCATTAAAATACCTTTCTTTATGATAGTACAACCTTACAGGGATATTTCCAACCAATTTATGGAGACTCCAATTTTTTTGAAAAAATGAATCATCAAAGGATTCCAAAAATTTATGGATAGCTTTGGCATAATATTTGTATCCAATTATGATTCCATTCATTTGGGTGAAAGAGATATTGAAAAGACATCATGTATCAAAGGAAAACCATTACTAAGAATACTAATTAGTGGGGTATCCTAGAAAATAAATTAAACATTTACACTACATGGGGGATACATTTAATATATTGTTTTTATTATTTTCCTAGAATAGTTTACCTAAATTTTATGGTTTTATGTGTATTATTATAAAAATATTATAGATTTTTTTTGTTTTTCTTTTTTTATGAAAAGTTATTCCTTTAATTATTTTTACTATAATTCGTGTCATTTTTCATAATTGTATTTATCAAAGACAGTGACAATAAATATAGAAAATACCGTTAAATGATACATAAAAATTTAAAAATGTGATGTCTCGACCCATCCCACCACTAAACCGGTAGCCGGACTGGTCACCACTTGGCCTCAAGCGTATCTCCCTATATGCCAGAGGCTACCATCTAGCAGTGGGGGTGTAATGTTGGTTTAATGGGGAGACTATAAACTCTTATCAGAGATTCACAATGGTATTATTATATAGTAAAAAATATATAGTAGAGAAATTAGTAAATAGTAATGAAAAAGGTGCATAAGATAAATTTTAAAGTAACTAAATTAATGTGTCCATTGCCTGTTTATACAAAACAAGCATGAATATAATAGTGATGATACATAACTGAAATCAATAATGATATAACATGATTTAAAAAATATTACAAATACAATAATTAAATAAAGAAAATAATTAAAATCCCAAAGTGATCTATTCAAGCACACCGAGATCCAGCCTAATCTTATGATACCAACTCCTCAAGTACCAATAATACAACAATAAACAATCAGTCAAGGTCTGTATCCCTATGAACAAGAAAGTCTTCTTGGGTACCCTAGTGCAATAGTGTCCTGAGCATGTTCTGAGATGTAAATTTTAGTAGGCCAACACCCCCAAAGTCAAGTCCAATATAGATAGTTCTATATGAATTAACCAGTGTTCTTTTACATAGAAATAACAATAAAGAAGAATAAATAAACACTACTGGAAATGCATGTTTTCCCAACGGTTTACAACCGTTGGGAAATTTTATCCCAACGGTTTCAAGAACCGTTGGTATGCGGGGCGTAGGGAAAGCTTTATACCAACGGTTCACTATGAACCGTTGGGAAAATCCTCCTCATATTTCAATGTGCCTACGGTTCTCATGAACCGTAGGCATAAATGGGAATTATGTTTTACCAACGGTTCAGATGAACCGTTGGTATAAAGTAGGCCAGAAATAATAAATAGGGTTATACCAACGGTTTAAAACCGTTGGCATATACCCTCCATCACAAAAAAAAACTGCAACCTACAGTAAAAAATGCATACTGCAATTGAAAAAAAAATTAGAATGGAATCACAAAAATGCAAACTGCAACATGTATTTTTCACGAACAGAAAACACAATACAATAACAAAAAAAACTACAGACTTTATCCTATGTTTTTCATGGATAGAAAAAAAAACTAAAGTAAAACAGAGGCTGTAATCAAAAATTCATACTGCAATCTCAAAAAATGTAGACTGCAATCACAAAAAATGCATACTACAACCTGTATTTTTCATGGACAGAAAACACAATGCAATCACAAAAAACTACAGACTTTATCCTATGTTTTTCACGAACATAAAACAAACTACAATTACAAAAAAAAACACAAAACCACCTTGCAATCACAAAAGACACTCATTTTGTGTGTTATCGGGACACTGCAACCTGCAATCACACCAAAACACACTACAAACACACTGCAAACACATAAAAACACACTCGTTTTGTTTGTTTACCAAACCCTGCAACATACAATCTCACAAAAACACACTCATTCTGTGTGTTTTGAGGACACTGCAACCTGCAATAAAATAAAAATGCACTACAAACATAGAAAACACACTATAGTAGGGGTCATCCTTACACCACTCTTTGATATTTTGGGTTGTAGAACAATCTCAGCTTCAAAATTCTTTGGCGATTGATATACTAGTATGGTGTCCCTCTTAGCATGTTCCTCTTTTTGAGATACTAATGAAAAAAGTGGAACAAAAAAATCATACATCATCCAATGAATACCGAAGTAATGTAGAGGTATTATAAGTACCCCCACATATGTTGGATAGCTTTTTTCTTCAGTTGTGTAATCATATGCCGATAGAGCACCCTAGATTTATTCTCCAGTAGGTGGTTACTCACTATTCATGGTAGGTACCTTAAATATTCTCATTTTCATGTCATCTATAATTTCTAGGATTTCATCACATCTTATTTAAACTTGATTGGTCATTGTATCCTAACCCCCTTCCATGAAAACCACCTATTCAATTTTTTGAGCATGTGTGTTCAAGCAAGGTTGTCCTTTATGGAAATGATTGTGGACCACTTTGGGTGGGTTGGAAGGGTCCACCCTGTTCAGTTATTGGGTTATCAATTTCTCTATGAAAAGATGTGAGATATTTATAATCTATCATCAAAGAATCATCCTAGCTATATTTTCTGTAGATAGAGTCTTATGAGCTATAAGGACAAAGTTGTCATGTCATGTGGAGAGATGATCCGACAAGTATAAGCGATGATGAATTACAGTCTTCAGGCTTCTTGCTAAGTTACTGAAATTCATCTACAAATGTATGAATGTCCATAGCCAATATGAGATATTCCACCATGTGTTCTGTTTCAAAAATCATGTTGTTACTATCATGATATAGAGAATTAGTCGGATGATGTAAAATGTATCCATCACACTCAGTGGTTATCCATGATCCATTAAACACTTAATCTTCCACTCCTACATGGAATCACTAATTGTTCTATTTTTTATGAAATATTTATATATTCTATGATGTTGGAATGATAATCTAGAAAAATTTATAACATATTCAATATAAATTGAGAAAATCACCTTTTCTCAAAGTGTTTAAAGTGACTCTTTTAGATGCATGAGGTCTGATTTCATGGGAACATGGATTTCCAACCTATAATCTCAGTAGATCTAAGGAAGATACAGTTATGTATTTGTACGGATTAGGGAATGTGTCTGAAACAAAATGTTTCCTTGGGATTTATGACTAATACATGAGGTCCATTCAGGACTTTCTTGCCAAGAAGTATCCTGTACTATTCACATATAGAAGGTAGATAAATTTGAATGGATGGAATAATGATTATAGGACTTCTTATACATGATGAAGTATATGTTTTCAGCTTAGATTTTACATAATAGTATAAACCGTTCATTGAAATAAATCGAGAAGAATCTCCATTAACATGTACTGATTCATTGAAGACTTTATTGTATTTTTTAAACCTATGTTTGATTACAAAACATATGTATGGTGTTTATGTTATATCATATTCTTTTATCTTTAAATCATATTTCATGCCTCTTAAACACATGGCCTTAATTTAATATTCCCTATAATATATAAACACCTCTAATCACTGTAATTCCTCAAATATTTCAACATTTTAATACCAAATTGGTTCTTGAAATATCACCAAAAATGGTATCTTAATACAAAGTACATTGCAGTGAAATAGAACCAAAAAATCAAAAATAAATGAAGGCATAAGAAGCAATTTAAAGTGGTAGAACAAAAATTACTTGAATCAAAGATAGATGGGTAGTTTTAATGTAGAGTTAGCACCTTCAAAAACAGGTTGGGAAGTAGGGTTCGAACCATATCCTAAAATGATATATTCCTTGTGGGGTATCATAATAAAAACTAAATTGCAGCGAAATAGAAAGAAAAAATCTAAATTAAATGGAGACAACCATACTGATTTATAGTGGACGATAAAATCGATCGGAAACCAAACCTGTTGTACTGGGAAGTAGGGTTCGTGTTGAGATCCGGTTGGGAAGTAGGGTTCGCGTCGAGCTTTCGGCAGAAATCTTCAAGATGGGGCGTCGAGATGTTGTTTATGGAAAAATACGATGGATTCTGGAGGCTCGAAGATGGGTTCTAGAGGCCTGTGTGTCGAGCTCCCATTTAGGGAAAACTTCTCGAGACGGTTTATAGAGGGTTGGAGGGTCGAAATGGGTGGTGAAGGTCAGCCCCGATGTTTTTTAGGGATTTTGTAAAACAATATTTCAACGGTTTATTAAACCGTTGGGAAAAATAAAAATTTACAACTTATACCAATGGTTTATTAAAACCGTTGGTATATTAGACTATTCCCAACAGTTTTCTTAAACCGTTGGGAACATTGTGTTGGTATAGCGTTGGTTTCCAGTAGTGAAATAACCTCTTGTATAGGTTCCTAAGGGACACCTAACAGATATACCTACTTCAGATCATACCCAGAATAAGTATGGACATGTCATCATTACTTATATATATGTATATAATATATTTAGATACTTATATATATATATATATATATATATATATTGGAGTGGATCAGGACATAACATGTTGGCATACACTACCATTCTACGAGCTGATTAGATCAACTCACATGGTAGTTAGCCCGACATACCAATGTAAATTAGATTTGATTCTCCAAGCTCATTGGATGTCCCTTACCAAAATTTTCAACACCTATGTAAAGGGGCATTAAGTCACCATTCTCATTGGACCTCCCTTACCAAAAATTTCAACACCTATGTAAAGGAGCATTAAGTCACCATTCTCATTGGACCTCCCTTATAATAATTCTTGACATCGATGTAAAGGAGGATTGATTCATTATGCTCATCGGACCTCCACCCTTACCATCATTCTTGACATCTATGTAAAGGACCATAGAGTTTCTATGCTCATAGGACCTCCCTTACCATCATTCTTGACATTGATGTAAAGAGTGTAGGGTCACTATTCTCATCATACCTCCTTTACCATCATTTTTGACATCGATATAAAGGATAATAGAGTCTCTATGATCATCATAACTCCCTTAAAATCATTATTGACATTGAGGTAACAAAGCGTAGAGTCACTATGATCAAAAGACTGCCTTTACCATCAGTCATGACATCAATGTAAAGAATCATAGAGTAGATATTCTCATCGGACCTCCCTTACCATCATTCTTATCCTCTATAAAGGAATATCATATGGATAAATTTCATGGGGGATTACCTCACATCCATAATAATTTATAGAGTTCATTTATATTTTATATGAATTTTTATTTTTATTGAAACCATTACATTTAAAAATAATCTTTTCATAAGGAATAGACAAGGGAAATGGTCTTACCATCCCAAGGGATCAACTAATTTAAAAACTATTTGATCCCTTTAAAATAAAATAATTGAATTTTAGGTGAGCTATCCTACTCAATTCATCACACTAAATTATCCTAATCATGGAAAATTTATTTAAGGTACAAGTTACAAGGAAGGTGACATAATCATTTTATTTAATGGATTCCACTATCCCATTTAATCCATTCTAATCAATTCATTCTCCTTAACCAAATCATTATCCCATTCGTCACATGGAAATGATGCATAAAAATCCCAAGGGTCATGTTCAAGGAAAGGTTCATGGAAACAACTCAATTAATAACCTGGGTAATTCGAAGTCTTTGTAGAACAAACACATAGGGGTGTCTTCGGTTCATTGAAACACACATGATGCAAGGGACACATATTTTAAAATACAAGCCATGATATTTTCTTATAAGGTTCATTGGTTACATGAACATTTATTATGGAAAAGGGGAAACTTATTCCATAACTTCAACACGGGATAACTTTCAACATACTCTATTCCAAACATGACATCATTATATAAAGGAATGACCAAGTTAATAAATAAATCTATCATAAAATTGTACCCCATAATTTTTATCACGAAGGCTTCACACCTCCGTTGGAGTGGTTTTGCTATAAAATCATGATATTTCTTATCAAACAAATCATTTTACACATTTAACCCTTCTTTCAGGAATCATACTCAATTCACACTTAATAGGAATTTAATCTAAAGACTTCACTACATTAATTAAAATCTAATAAAAGTACAATAAACTCTTAATTAATGAATTATTTAAATTAAAGGGAAAAGGAATGGGAACCTACCTCAAAGTGGAACCAAAAAGAAGATTCAAAATTTGAAAACATTTACAAATACAACCCAAAACCAAAATTCATGGCCCAACACACTATATATCAAATATTAGGGACTCAAAACCACCTTTAGGACGCCGAATTAAATAAGAAAAAACCAACAACGGAAGAAAATACCACCTTTAACCATTACCCATGAACTAAATCAAACCCATATTCCTCTCATTCAGTAGAGGATGCTATAATATGCATGGAGTGGTCCCAAGAGACCTGTCACATACCCTATCATCAATGGAAAACCGATAATGAGGTTAGCTTCAAACCCTAGGCTCGACCGCACCTCACCAGAAATAAGGAGATCGAAAAAAATCCCTGAAAGGAATTTAAGGGGGACTAGAGACCTCACCTCAAAGATTCATAGGGAAATAACCAAGCAATCTGATCATAAATCGAAGAACTAAGGAGAGCAGGAGAAGGGGTCGTGCGTGAGCTAAGGGAGAAGGGAGGGGGTGCTGCATCGTGAAAATATGAGGAGAGAGAGTCGAGTAAGGGTTGTTGTTTTTATTTTATTTTAATTTAATTAAAACATTTCAATTTTTAAAACATGGAATCACACATGGTTTTGGCCGCATGGTTTGGAAAACCGTGCACCAACCATACGCCCTTTGCTGGCCACCTGGAGCACCCCCCATGGGCTAGATGCATAGTTTTGAAACTGTGCACCAACCATGAAATGAATAGTGTTTAGGTAAATACCTAAATACACTAACTGTGTAGGATACGAACACGATTTGGAAAACCATGCATAGCCCGAGCGGTAGCCTCTATCCACCTACTGAAGGTCGTATGGTTTCATGCTGTGGGCTACATAGTTTCATACAAATTGTGCTCCCTATATTGGTCATTCAAGGGTTTATTTATAGGTCCTTTACTCTAGAAGCAACTGGAGACACTCGAGAATCTTATTGTTCCTTCACCCAAGCACAAAATAATCACCTTGAAGCATTATAACTCTCAGAATTTCATTGAAATGCTTGGTTTTAAATTTGGATGGCCCAGAAAATGAAAAACTTCAAAATCCTTTGTTTTTTCATCTAGTTCAAAACACATATCATTACAACCTTCCCACCATAGAACTTATCATCCCTGATAAGCCTTTGGGAATAACAGAAAAAACACATAAACTACAAGGATCATGAATATTTGTTCTAATGGTGGAATTGTGTTTCTAAATGTCCAACACACCTTGATGCCTTTTATTAAAAATATAACACATAAGCCCTTCAAACCCGATCCAACACTAGATTTCTAACCGAAGCAGCCAAATAGAACCTACTTGATACCTTTTATCTAGAGACACGAACCTATCGTCATCTGGTTAAATATACAACCAAAGTTACTTCTAACCATAGGATTTTAACATTAAGGAGGTCCAATTTCAAGCCACGACATCTTCAATAATTTAATTTACTTAAAAATAATGCTTCTAAGAATTATAATGATGATTCTATTGTGATTTTGAAATAGTCAAGAGGTTGATTCCACATCGAACTCAAAACTGAAGTCGAGCTGGAATTTTATGAAAATCCCCAACCAACACACACATCAATCGCCTCCACCAAGCAGTGTGACTGAAAACAGCCCTTCACCAACTGTATTCCTTGAACAAGAGACAACTTTTCGATCCACATTGGCTGAAAATTCAAGAGGACACATGGCATAGATGGCCGATGTTTTACTAGTAGAATTCCTTCTCCCAAGGCATCTCCCATTGACTACAAAAAATCCACTAAAGTAAATATCCTACTTCTGATGACATTTCTAACCGAACCACGAAGGAAACCACACATTCAGCATGCAATTCCAAAAGAGAACCACCCAAAATGATTAACATATTTTAAATATTTAGTACAGAATAAGGATGAAACTCTTTTAGTGGATATATGATGATGTCGAATAGGGTATATGCTCATCACTAGGAAAAATACACTAATAGGCTTTTCACGGCTTCTATAAAATCATTCCCAATCAGTTGAAAGAAGAAAGATTGAACCACCATTGGTTGAATTTCCTTAAAAGAAACTCTACTTCACCTACCGATGTTTTATTCCAACCGATCACAAGCCTTTACCTCCCAAGTATTTTCTGTGATTACTCAAGATTTTACCACTTAAGTCCATCCGAGACCAAAAATGTTTCTCAAGGGTTGAGTACATAGCCAAAATCATCAATATCATGCTACCGAGTAAGCACATACAAGTTTTTAAAACTTTCTAGCCTCAAGGGCTTACAAGAAACCTGAAAATTTTCAAATGGTCCACTTTTCTTGGGATCCTTATACTTAGAAAGGCACATTACCACTATAATTAATGTGATTCTCCCTACATTAGAAGTGTCTTAGTTGCAAATGGAAAGACAAATAGCCTCTCATAAGCAAGATCAAAATAGATTAAACACAATAGAACTTGTGACACTCCTCCAATCCACAATATCTATTTCAAAGCATAAAATAAATCTAACCCAATGAGACCATCATGTCAAAAAAACTGGGTCTCCTAGAAGTCATCCCAAGCATTGGGTAAAACATGTTTCTTTAATTCTAGGTCACTATATAATGGAGATAAACTGAGAATATATTTTACATCACAAGAGAATTATTTCATAGTTTTATTACCTTATATGACAAATATCTTGGATGACGTAATACCAATTCGTCCATCAATAAGGAAAAGAAAGTGTCAGATGACCAACAATGTAGCTGACCATGCCCATGACATGTCCATCTAGATGAAAACTGAGCATTACCCACACTCAATCCCATACCAAGGGTCAATGATACCATGACCACCCATCGAAACAAGGGAATATTTTAAACATTAAAATACCTACTAGGGACAATGACACTAGAACGGTACCAAACATCTTAATGTAGACAACACTAGAAAGGCCTTAAAGTTATTTGTGTGATACATAACATGGGATATCCCCTAATTAAAGAACAAGTGATGAACCTATTAAAAGTGCACAAAAAATAGAAGTCACTGGGCTCAAAATTCGATTACCAAGACATTTCTAAAGAAAATCATGCCTATATAGAAAACTCACATTTTCATTCCAAGGAAACTCAAAGAGAAATTTAAACTACCCTTACAAAAAAGTTTTATATTGAGGAAAACCCCACATTATCTATTTGTAATCCCTTTATATTTAGTAACAATCAATATTTAATCATAAAGAGATTTACTCAAAACCTCATGTAGCATTAGAAAACACAAGCTACTTGATTTTAACCAACACCCCACAAACAAATAAGAAAGCTTCAGAAAATTCATTTTTAAACATTTTTTTCATTGAAATACCATTATTTTTAAGAAATTAATCAATAAATTTATTTTTTACAAACAAGGTGACCTACTAGGGTCCCACTATAACAATGTGAGTTCATCATAATTCAAACCAATAACAGTTGCTTACTTTTTAATGATTGAAAATAGCCCAATGGGTCATCCAATAAGAAACATTCCCCAACTGACCTACATGGATCCAGTTCTTCATTTTTTAGTTAACCAAATGACTTTTGTAAAAAAAAATATCGTTACATTTATTCATTTTACAAAGTTTCATTCCATTTCATTTCATATGGGTTTCCATTTTCCAATTCTTAAAGTTCTCATACAGTGCATGGATTGAAAATTGAATACCATAATTTGAAAAAAAATTCATTCCAAATTATAACATGCTCATATACAAATGGTCCAATAATATGAGTGGCTATCTACCAACCTATAAAACTCCCATACACTTTATAGTTTGGAATTTGGATGCCATTTATAGAAAACAAATACAATTTAATATTTTCAGTTAACATCCTTTTAAAATTTCATCAATATCCTTTGTTCATATTTATATGTAGGTTACTCAATAGGGTTTGAATATACTAGTTTCCATTTCTCTGTTATAAGGTGCCCATACACCTTACAATTGAAAACTGGTGCCCGTTTACTCACAAGACATTTATTTCTAGCCGAGAAAAATACCATATAAATACAAGGAAAATAATTATATCTTAAGAAGTAAACACAAAATAATCATATAACACAGAAGCATGGAATGTGAATGGTAAAGGAATGCTAACGAAAAAAGAATCAAGGCATAATAACAACTAAAAATGGAATGAAATATGCATGAAATGTTAATTCTTATGTGCATAATATGATTCATAGAATGAAGATTTCATAACACACCAGGCCAAGGGTATAAATAATAGATTTAACATAAATCTATAAGCAATGGATAGTACATTAACCACTCTAGGTGAAATCATATCAACTATAATAGAAAACAACATGAAAAAAATTTCTATCCCTTTCCACTTGGTCATATCCTGTACGTGTGGTGTCCATTCCCAAGACTTACTATTAACCAAGTTCCAACACATTCATAGTCTTCCGTATACCAACAAATAATTGTAATACAAGAAAAAAACCTTCTTTAATACCACTTCGTAATGTCTTGACCCAGATCACAATTAAAATGGTAGCCAGATAAGCCACCACATGGCCTCAAGTGCCTCTCCCCATACACAAGAGGATACCAACTAGAAACGAGGGTGTAAAGGTTGTTAAGTGGGGGGAATACACCCTCTTATCAAAGATTTACAATGGTATTATCAGATAATAAATAATAGATAATAGAGGAATCAGTAAATTGTAATGAAAAAAAGTGGAAGATAGATTTTATAATAACTAATTTAAAGTGGACAATGCCAGTTTATACAAAACATGCTTGCATGTCCTAGTGATGATACATAACTAAAATCAATAAACATTTGGCATGGTTTATAAAATAGTACAAATACAAGACTAAAATAAATAAAATAAGTAAAATACCAAAGGAGATCTTCTTAAGCATCCTGATCTATTGCTCGGTACTATTTTCCTAACTCCTAAGTTCCAGTAATACAATAATAAGAAATCATTCAAGGTCTGTAGTCCTATGAACAAGAATGTATTTTTGGGTAATATAGTGCTATGAAGTTCTGAGGAGGGTTTGAGATAGAAATATCAGTAGGTAGACACCCATGGTGTCATGACCAATCCATACAGTTCTATATGAATTAACCATTGTGTAGCTATATAGGAATAACAAAAAATAAAAATAAATAAATAACTACCCATCCTGGTTCCTAAGGGACACTTGAAAGATATACCTGCTGTAAATCATAGCTAGAATAAGTATGGAAATTTAATTATTACATATATATGTAGTGAATATATTTAGACACACACACACACAGGTATATATATATATATGTTGGAGTGGAATGAGACATAAATTTTTTGAATCCAATTATAGTCTATGAGCTGATAAGCTCTACTCATGACATAGTAAGTTCAACATCTTGATTTAAAGGAGTAATGAGTCTCCATGCTCATCGGACCTCCCTAAACATCATTTTCAACATTGATGTAAAGGAGCGTTGATTCTCCATGCTAATCAGACCTCCCTTACCATAATTCTTGACATTGATATAAAGGAGAGTAGAGTATCTATACTTGTTTAACCTCCCTTATCATATTTCTTGACATTGAGGTAAAGGAGCATAGAGTCGCTATGCTCATAAAACATTCCTTACTACCATCATTGACATTGATGTAAAAGAGTTTAGAGTCTCTAGGCTCATCATAACCCCCTTACCATCATTCTTAACATCGATTTGAAGGATCATGGAGTCTCTATGCACATCAAACCTCCCTTACCATCATTCTTGACATAGATTTAAAAGAGTTTAGTGTTGATATGCTAATCGGACCTCCCTTATGATCATTCTTAATATCAATTTAAAGGAGTGTAGAGTCTCTAAACTCATCAGACCTCCCTTACCATTGTTCTCAACCTCTATAAAGGAATATCATATGAATAACTAGTATGGGGAATTACCTCCCATCCATAATCATTTACAAAGCCCATTTAAATTTTATAAGCATGTTAAATTTCATTGAAACCATTACATTTCAAAAGAATATTTTCATATGGAGTATATAAGGGGAATATTCTAACCATCCCAAGGGATAATATCATTTAAAAACCATTTTATCCCTTTCAAATAAAATCATGTTATTTTTTGTAACCCATCCTACTGAAGTCATCGCACTCAACAATCTTAAACATGGAAAATGGATTTATGGTAAAAGTGTCGTGGAAGGTGACATGATCATTTTATTTAATGGATTCCACTATCTAATTTAATCCTTCCTAATCAAGTCATTCAACTTAAAAAATCATTATCACATTCATAACATGGCAACGCCACATACAAATCTCAAGGGTCATGTTCAAGGAAAGGGTTATGGAAACAATTAAATTAACCACTTGGGTAATTCCAAGTCTAAGTAGACTAAACACCTAGGGTGTGTCATGGGTTTATTGAAACACACATGCAAAATGGGACACTTCATTTAATAGAAAATCCATGATATCCACATATAAGGTGCATTGGTTACACAAACATTTGTGATGGAAAATGGGAAAATAATTCTGTCACTTCAACAAGGTC
This sequence comes from Viscum album, assembly GCA_963277665.1. Taxonomy (NCBI): domain Eukaryota; kingdom Viridiplantae; phylum Streptophyta; class Magnoliopsida; order Santalales; family Viscaceae; genus Viscum; species Viscum album. The sequence continues at coordinate 1,932,404,104 of OY728155.1, forward strand.
CAGATCTCAACATACTCTATACCAAACGTAACATCAAGGTATAAATGAAGAACCAAGGTATTAAAGAATGAAATCATAAAATCATTCTTACTAATTTTTATATTGAATATAGAGACCTCCACTGGAGGGGTTTTATTTTAAAATCATGATATTTCTTATTAAAAAAATCCTTTATCACATTTGAATCTTCTCCCAAGAATCATGATCCATTTAAATTTAACAGGAATTTAATCTAAAGAAATCACTAACATAATTATAATAAAATTAAAGTGAAGTAAGAAATTAATTAATGTTTTATTTAAATTAAAGAGAAAGGGAATGGGAACCCACCTCAATGAAAAACCAAATTAAACACTAAAAATTTGAAAACATTGACAATAGAAACCCGATATCACATAGAAAGGCCAAATTCACTACCAATAAAATACTAGGGAATAAAAAACACCTTTAATAATGTAAATATAATTGAAAAAAACTAACAGCAGAAGAAAATATCACCTTAGACCATCGGTGGTGAACCAAATCAAACCCATCCGTATCGCCGTCGACAGTGGACTCTAGAATACACACAAAGGGCCCCCGAGAGACCCTTCACATACCCTATCATTGAAGGAAAACCACAAACTATGTTAGTTTCAAAACCTAGGTTTGGATGCACCTCATCGGGCAAGAGGGAGACCAAAAAATAGTAGGAGAAGGGAAGTAAGAGGGACCGTACACCTTAATTCCAATATTCGGAGAGAAATCACCAAGAAGTCCAATCCAAAATCAACAAACCAAAGAGATCCAGAGAGGGTGTCTCCCATGAGCCAAGTGAGAAGAGAGGGGGTGTTGTGTTGAGAAAATAAGAGGATAGAGTGGTGGGTTTGGGTTTTTATTTTTATTTTATTTTAATATAATTAAAAAAATTCAATTATTAAAATAGGGTATCATGCACGGCTTGGACCACATAGTTTGAAAAACCATACACTAAATGTGCGCCCTCTACTGGTCACTTGGAGCACCCCACATTGGTTGGAAACATAGTTTGGAAATAATGTGCTAACTGTGTGGTGAATAGTGTTTAGGTACTACCCTAAATCCACTAACCGTGTGGGCTAGGTTCATGGTTTGGCCAACCATGTGCAGCCCATGCGATATTCTATTTCCACCTTCTTAAGGCCGCACAGTTTTCCACTATGGGGAACATGGTTTCTAATAATAGTGCACCCTCTACAGGTCCTTAAAAGGTTTATTTTTCTAGTCTGGACCTCCCAAAACTCCTTGAGACAACTAAAGAACTTCTTGAGCCTTCACCCATGTCCAGAAACATTTCCTTGATGACTTCCAACCCTCAAAATTTCATTCCAAAGCACAGTTTTAAATTCCTCCCACATGGTAAACAAAAAAGTTTAAAATCCTTTAGGTTTTCATTCACTTCAGAACAATGAATTGTTACAAAACAACTAAAAAAATAAAACCTATGAGCATGAAAACAATAACAGATTTCATTAAACATGAAAATTATCTATTTCTCCTCTAATTATCTCTCTAACCCAATTAATATATTCTTTAATTTGAAATAGTTCATTGATCAATCTATTGTGAAATAATGGAAATAGTCTCGGGTTCATCTTGTTCAATTAAAAACACTCCTTACGTTGACATTTTTACACATAATTTCCAATTATGATTATATGGAAAGGTAATATAGAAAAACTTTCTTCTTGTGATGTCAAAATGAATGGTTCATTACTAACTCGTTCATATCTGTATATCATAATGTTAAAAATCGCCAACATAAACTGATATTGATAGAGTTTACTTACACATACTGGATCAAACCTATTACAGTTGAATAATATGTATTTCAACCCATTTTCATATCATCTTCAATGATGTATTTCAATTGACTATATTAATAACCAGAATCGATATATGGACACCCAATTACATTATTTTGTGTTGATTTTATTTCATCGACATCTTTAATGTGAAACCGAAAGTCACTAGCATCAAAAGATTTTTGAAAATGAGCCTCTATATATGAACACAAATCTAGTTGATTAAATTCTTTAGTTATTGTAGGGTTACCAAACACTTATAGGCTATGGAACTATATATTTTGAATATTTCAATAAAAATTTATTCAAAATGAAATATTATTTATACTTCAATAATAATGAAAATCCATTTGTACATACAAAATCTTTGAACCAATCATTAAATGATTCATAATTGGATTGTTTAATTTGATAATCACTCAAAAAATATACCTCTTATTTTAGATCGTTAATGTTTTTACTGCAAATGATAACAAAGTTTTTAATTGATCATATTTATATATGAAAACAAAACATGTAAAAATTAAAGAATAAAAGTGATAAGACACTTACTACATCAATGGTGAAACTGATGGAGTATTGAACAAGATATATCAACGAGATTTTATCCACTTGATGTTTTCCAAATAAAATATAGTTACTTTTCCAACTAGACCATTATGAATCTAAGAGGGCTTATATAATTTTGTTTCAACATCCATTAAATATTCTGCACAAAAATTAGTACACCCATCCATCAATTAACCATTGGATATTGATTCCTATGGATGATCTATATCATGTACGAACCATTTCAATGTATTCAGATACAACAAAATAAGATACATCCAACTCAATTTCACTAGACTAATAGTCATTACTTCACTGATTATGATCATTTTCAAGTGAACCAAGACATCAAAAAATGAGGGTGGAAATAGTTTCTCCACATGATAAATTGTATGTACAATTCTATCCTGCAAAATTTTTAAATCATCCATTCATTGATTTCTTCTATAAATCTATCTAAAAACTACTCATCTCAATCAATTGTTTAAAAAAATTGGGTGATAAATAGTCATGAATTCCCATTGGGTTCAACTGCTGAAGTAGTATGTGATTGTTACGAATTTTCAACCTTTGCAATTTCCTACTAATCACATTCACACACTTGGAAATATTAGAAGCGTAACCATAATGAATCTTGAACATCTTCAAAATGGAAATAAATGCCTCTTTCTATTTTTTTCTTATCGTATACTATGCAGTAGGCATGTATTCAATGTTTTCCTCACCCTATTATAAATGAAATTATTTCTTTAAAACCAGTTTCTCTAAATCACATCATACATTGACATGGTCCTTTTATTTTCCACTCAAAAAAAATGTTCCACAACATATTACCTCAAACATTTTTTTGACATACAGGACAACGAAATTAGGCCTTATCATGCTATTTTTCCAATAAGATAGATTTAAAAAATACTTTTATTCTTATAATTTTAACTATAAATCCTTCCTACACCATGAATATTGGGTAATGTATGAGCCACTAATTCTATAAATTCATACATCATGTGGTTGTTTTCTTCCTCAATATTTGATAATATTTCTACTCCTATATTGACCTTTGGTGTGTGGTTGAATTATTTAGAACCATCAAATTTCACATTGTCCTTTCTGAACTTGTGATAAGGGGAAAAAGTCTATGAACCATGTAGGTACACTTTTTACAATTCTTATGCCATGTTAAATTCCTTATATTTATTATAGAATTAGAAATAAAATTCCCCTTTCATACTACAACCTGAAAAATTTGTACAAGTTGGGAAGTCATTGATTATCCACAATAAAGAAACCTATAGTTTGAACATTTCATTCATTTCATAATCAAAAGTCATCACACCATCGCCATAAAATTTATTCAACTCATAAATCAATGGATTATGGTAAACATCAATCTTATCCCCTAAATTTCTATGCCCATAAATAAGAGTGTAAAATAGAATTTTTTTTGTTTCATGAAAACACGTGGATGATGATTATACGAAACCAACACCACATGACATGTGCTATGATTTTCACTAACCATATAACTGAATGGATTGAAACCATATTCTACCAATCCTAATGATACATTATAACTATCTTTAGCAAAGTCTGGGTGTCTCTAAAAAGAAATTTCCATGTAAGAGTGTCTACTGTGTGGGTTATCATATCACTTTCCTTACTTCTTTCCATATTACATCTAATTAATTGAGAAAATATAGATGGAAAAAATAATATTCTCAACCATGGATTCAGAGGAAAGTAACACATTTTCTTTAAGACAATCAGTTTCCCCTGTTTCATAGTATGACTTTGATTAGTATTATCTCCACAATTATATTTACACCAATAAGAGTAAAAACCTATACAATTATCCACATGCATAGTTTTCTTTCTTAATTGAATAAACTTGTTTTTACATTCATATAAAGTCTTATATGTGAAACCTAAATTTTTTGTCAACTTATGAGCATGATAACATGACTCAAGAATCATAACGCCAGGAGGAAGTAATTTTTTCAATAACTCCAACACCACATCGAATGATGTATCTAACCACTGATTCAAATTTTTCACATGAAAAAAATCCATGATAAATGAAAATTTACTATAAGAAGCACACCCAAAATATAATTCAATTTTTTCATCATCAAGTATTTCATTAAACTTTAACAAATCATGATTCACACCAAATAACAGATTGATCTCACTGGTCTCAATATTCTGGATGTTAATGCTATTCAGAGCCAGCCCACGTACCATTTCAGTAATCATTTCATCCATTGGATCAGTTTCCCTCACATCAATATCCATCTAAACTATTTCAACACAATGAAGATGAATATATTCTTCCCCATGAGGAGTTTATCTATTATAATTTTTATGAAACCCATTCAAGAATAGAATCTCCCTCACGATATGTCGTATGGATGGATATCAATTTTCACTTTTTCTACATGGAAAATTGATATAGTCACATTAAAATCGTTAATTGAAATAAATAAACTTCATAATGCCTTTAAAATATTCTCTTTAAATTATATGTGTAAGACAAATCCAAATCTTATCCATATTGGCATATATACAACAAGCATTAATATTTACACAAGACTTCATATTGCATTCGTTTTTTGAATTTCATATAACAAAATACATTTAAAATAATGACTAACCAATTGCATGTGGACTTCAATTCATACTCATAAAAAAATAATTCAAATATTACACAATAATTATATTATATTTAATTAATAATATATTTTATTTTTTAAATTCTTCTTCTGTATATGGGAAAATATTTTGTAGAGAGGTTCTTATAAAATATTTCTAGATAAATAAAATATTTTTAATAGAAATAAAATTTGGATCAAACAAATATATAAAATAAAACTCAAATATTATATATTATTTTTACAAAATGAGAATTTTTGTTACTCTTGTTTATAGGTAATGAAATATGAATAGCTAGTTAAAGGAAAAATAAATATAAATACAACAATCAGTATTAATGATAATACAAGAATAAACACAATTTTAAGAAACACATTTTCAGGAAATAAATTTTCATGAAATTTGAAAACACTTACACAATTTTTTTTATCAAAATAGATATGTACTTTAGTAGGTTTTTAAGAAGTACTACCAAATGGGTAAAAAATATATATTTGTTTATAAAAAAATTCACATAATTTTTATATAAATTTCATAAGTGTTTACGCAACTTAAGAATGAAAAAAAGGATATGAAGATAACCCTGGATATTTCAAAACCTCAAGCCCAGGTTCGAAGAATTCAAAGGATAGGAAAACCCTTCAATGGGATACAAGACAGACCTGCATGACAGACCTACACGAAAGAACTATGCGACATACCTAGATGATAAAATAATTTCTGTACCCCTACGCGATATACCTCTGTAAATAAGCTACGTGGAGGATCAACGTGGGTACCATCCCATCGACCAAGCCCCCCTATATGCCTATAAATAGGACCCTTGGGGTCCCCATTTCAAGGACTGAAAAAATTGAAAGATTCCCTAAAGCTCCCATTGCGTAGATCTTTTTCCCAGATCCCTCAAATTGTCTCAGGTAGCTCTCTAAAGTATGATATAAGGGATCATTATATGGGATACGCATGTTTTGAATGTCTTTCGCATTTTTTACATAGGTTTGGTTCCCATATGTGAAATATATTCTTCAGTCATCACATAAACCTGCACGACATACCTACGTGGCATACTGGTGCGGCATACCTGCATGGCATACCTGTGCGGTACAGCTACTCGGTGCATCAACGTGGGGTACCTACGCGGTACACTTACACGAGGTACCTACATGGAAGAGCTTGGTAAAAATCCTACATACCTACTCGAGTTCCCTCTAAAAATCCATTCATGGAAGGGTATCTTCTTCCTTGGTTCCCTTATCTGAAAGGGACTAAGTTGAAGCCTCCACCAAAACCACCTAGATTATCAAAATTTTGGGAAAGACACATGAGCATGTCTCCTATTTGGGTTTGTACATCCACAGTCCAATTTTTCCCAAATTTGTTTCACAATGGGGTTAGGGTTCATGGAGTGTCTATGGGTTTGTATATCCCCAGTCTCATGGACATTTCTCCCACGAACAGTGTTGGGAAGTTCCTAATTGGGAGGATGGTTTGCGTCCTGACCTCTCCCTTCTCAAAGAGACGACCCGTAACCTTAGGTCTCTGTTAGGGAAGGTATGGTTCACACCTAATTTTCATCCTTTTGAAAAAAGGATAAGTATCCCCCCATATCAGGATCAATTTTAGGGAAACCACCCTGGCATAAGCCCCTATATTTGTTTTACCTGAGGTAGCATCACTTCTTCTCCTTTCCTCTTCAGTGTCAAAGACCAAATGAGAGATTTGCATAGGTACTTTCATTACCATTTCCATCTCCTATTGAGCTTTGTCACCATGGAAAACCATCTGGGTGTAATCCCTTAAACCTTCATTACTTCTTCCTATCATTGGATCCTTGTCCAATGTGAAGCGAATAGGGGGAGGGCTCGTCACCTCACCCTTGTCTACCCTCGCCACCGTAGGCATGCCCTCTTCCACCAGCGAAGGAGGAAAAGTGCATGCGTCATTTTTTAATATTTCACATCCTCTAGTTTCTCACTCCAAGCATGACTCAAGTGGGCTTAGAGATTCATGACGATTACAATATTTATAGAAACACTCATTGAATGAACTATGAGAACTCTGATTCCTTTAACAATTGGGATACAAAGGAAGCCTTCTTGGGGCCCTATATCACTAGATATCCTCTTCAAGAATCCAACCCTAATTCCCTTAATCTGGGAATCCTCCTTCGGAAGCCCCAAATTAAATTCCTAAGTCATCAAAGAATCCTTTTCAGGATGTAATCCCAAACTCATTTATCTCAAAGGACTATACTCTTTTATGAGATTTATAAAACAACGTGGGCTTTGATTCCGATACATATGGGATACATAGGAAGCCTCCTTGTGGTTGAAACCTAAAACATCAAATCCAAAATGTTCTCCTTGGGCTATATTCCCAAGAGGATCTAATCTTACTTGGAAATCCATATCCTTTCCAAGTTCCTTGGGATGCCTCATCATAAGTCCCACAAAAAACATTGACTAAGCACATTTCACTTAGATGTCCTTACTACATGACATTAAACAGTACAATTTGGTCCAAATAACATGACCTTAAATGGTATGATGTGTCCCATTAAACGACACCAAACTACAAGGTTTTTGATTCCTTTCACAAGGATACGTAGGTAACCCATTTCATGGGTACAATCCCAATCTCGAATCAAACCATTGTCTCCCTGGATGACAACAAATTATAAAGTTCCACACTGAGTGGCTTAAAAACTAGTATCATAAAAAATATGATTAAAAGAATCTCTAAATAGTATATGAGAGGATACCATGGATGGAGAATCTCAAATACATATTGATATATCCATTAATGAAGAACTCTGAATACATACTGATGATTCTAAAATTTTCACATGTTAATATGTTATTGAAAAATCCAAGGAGAACTTATGTTATGCTTGGTTAATTAATAAGGATTCATGAAAATATATATTAAATTTACAAATAGAGTTCTGGAGTAGACAATAATTCCCCCCAAAAGGGTGTGACGAGTCCGACCTCCCATCCTCTTGACCAATGCATGTTCTTAAGTAACATAAAGTTCAAACTTAACAAACAGCTGCCTTTGGAAAGTATGTCCATTTTGGATGAAGAACTGTTGGAAGTTTCCGGTTTCATGAGTAAATCCAATGGAAACCACCTAGAATAAGTTATTCTTAAAACTATAACACAAGTTTCAAAGAACTACGAAACGAAAATGGTGAAACCAACATGAATCCTTAACCAAGTTAATAATGTTACCCAACTGTCAGGGCCCTATCAATTGATAAAGTAAGTCCAGACAAAGGAATCAATCATGCATGTATCCATCCAAAAGATGTCACTTTAATGGATTTTATTTTTTGTTTTTATGTTTTCCACAGAACTCCCTTCAGTCCAAAAATGGATTTCTTCAGGATGACATATTTAAACTTCCCAACTGCGTCTCAAGATGGATCTTCATCCATGGGAAGGAAATTATAACCTAAAAAAACAACTTCAACACTGGGTATCCAATGATTTGGTAAAAGAATATCATCATCATGGCTGAATCTCGACTTTGGAGGCTGGCCGACAGGCCCTCCAGGTCAATAACAATCATCGATCATCCTTCCAACGATGACTGATGATCAAGAAGCAGATGGTACCTTCCCTCATCTTCAACCGTTTCAGTTTCTTATCCCTAGAAAGCAACAACCAGTCCCTATTATACTATAGGGAGGTGGATCCAGAGGTCACTCAGTGCCTCAATTCAAGAATGCAGGGGTCCTTCCTAAAGACTCCCACAGACAATCGCTGCTAGCAGAATCGCACGGTAGTGAACCCCCAACAAGATGGAGGTGTTGCCTCCGGACATTTTTCCAATGTCTCTCAGACCTAGTCATGAAAGACGAATCACAGAGGACAATGTCTGAACAAAAGGGAGTAGTTTCTTAGCTCCGCCCCCTTCGGAGAAGTCAATCAACCTAACTTTATGGAGAACAACGAGAGGGCTCATACACCCATCCATCCAAATTTTTCTATCCAGCAGACTCATCTGGCAGCAACCCATCAATCCCACCAGAAAAATCTAGTGGAGTACTATGAACAGACACATACACATGATTATATGTTATCATCCAGCCAATAGGCTCGTCTGATAGCTTTTAGAGAAGCCCGCCAATCCAATGTGGTGGAAACTGGTAAAAAAGGAACACACACCTGCTTACAATCACTAATTCTGCTAGCAGTATAGTCTTCTAGAATTGAAGGAATTTCTTTAACCATACGTGATAGGAATCATATAGTAGGAACATACAACTTCCATCATTCATCAAGCATGCCAACAGTATCTTATGACAACACCCGGAGAAGTCAGATAGAAAGATCCGACGACAAATCTGGGGAAGACCCAACTCTCTTCCGCCATGAATGACTACTGTTAATACCCATTGATAGGAAAAGGAGAACATGAGCAGGCACATACACCTACTCCAGATATAAAATTGATGTATATTCCCGTTCTTTCCACTGAAGTCATTAAACACATATTATCAATGGTGAACGGGTAGACGCAAATCCCTACCCATATTCTGGGAGCATGGAAGGATATTATAAAAACTACTTCAATAGTACCATGGGAACATACACCTAAATCTATCCCCAAATATGGGATGACACATCAGCATGCCATCCTAGAGCAGATACACACATCTGTTTTAGTCTAGGAGGTTCATGGGGCATACTCCCCCATATCATATGGAAAACAATATTGGGAACATACCCCCTTTCAAATTGGAGGTAATCGGTCTATTATGATGGCCGCTCCATGGTAGGCACATACACCTACCCCTGATAACCACTTCTCCCAGAAAGTGGCCCCATCTAAGTGTATGAGAAAATACTAGAAAAGGTCTCCTAGAAAATTATTGGAAAATCAAGAGTCAAACTAGAACATGGATCCTCCTAATACTGGAGTTCTTGAAGCCCTCAAACATTTATCTGTTGCAGCTCAAGATCCTATCCTCTCATTACCAAATTATGGGTGTGGTAGTAGAAATTCTGTAGTTCCCCATCATACACTTCATCATGAAGGCTTGATTCATGAAAATTTGGTCAACCCAGAGAGCCTATATCTAGATGAGATCCACGAAAACCCTTTGTGTGGCCAAAAGACCAAGGAGTAAGAGGATTCATCCCTTGCTGTAATCCACTATGGTGTTCCTAATCATGATAGAATTTTCTACGAAAGTCCTCTCTGTAGTAGTATTTCAAATTGTCAAGATAGTTCTATAATTGATAATGTTTCAATTATAAAGACCTCCTTTCTCGTAGTACATGAAAACACAAGGCTAGTCACGTATGATGCCTTGTCATTGATGGATGAAACACTTTCTCAACCAGAAGACATCTTAAGGGAACGATCATTATCCAAACCTCCCTTGGGTCATTTGTCTTCTAATACAGAGCATCCACTTTGGTCATACCAAGTTCATAAATATCTAGTAAAAGACGTTGAAGAAATGTTAAACATGAGAAAACAATTGGCTAAATGAGAAATACCATTCTTGTTCTGGCCTTTGGAAAATTTTCAGTATAACATTTCAGAATTGATGACAGGATATTGAATTCATGATATCTGCCTCAACTTATAGATGAATCTTAATCATTTGAAAACCAATGTATTACCATATGATGAATTTCAAAATCATGTAAATGTAATAGAAGCATTGCAGCGCCAAATGGACTTGTCATATCTATCAGTTTCCTGACATCCAAAGGCTGAACAACAGTAGAGAATCCTTCTGCGTGCATGCCTTATTTCTCTAAAGAGGATATTCCAGTTAATTTCTGATACCCCATCTGGTGTTTGTATCAGAGGATGTAGTGAACATGGAGAATTGCATTTCACTGCACTCCAGAATCAACAATGTTTTCCAAAAGTGGTCTCATTAAATGTTATTTCCCACGGTCGGCCACAATAAATTGATTTTGTATGAAATCGAATATACGCTAAAGAAAAGGGTTCAACTAGCTTTCATCAGAGTCAGTCCCAAAGAAAAGAAGTTGTTGAGTTACTTTTAAATGAAGCATCTAAGAATCCTGAGAAGGCGTCCCTCTTAGACGATGTCAGCCACCAGGGAATGAAAATGTCTGAAATAGCACAATGATCTTCTAAAACAGGTGATTTGAGTGGTTGTTGAATAATACACCCAGCTAATGTCTGAAAAAATTTTAAAATCAGAAGAGAAGTTGCATGAATTTCATTCATAACAGTTCAAGAATCACTGCAGCCTCCAAGGTTGGGAGGCTCGACTAATTCAACCTTAAAATTTATTAAACAAAGTTTATAAGTTTAAAGAATAATGACAAGAACATACCTAGCCTACAAGGCTAGGGGATTTTTCAGATCTATTATCCCCTCCTCAACTGAAGTCAGTTTTCTCCCGATTAGGGAAGAAGACACAAATAGAGCACACAACTGAACTATCTGGGGATTAATGTATGTCAAATAGTTCTTGAGAATCCATCATATAGGAGAACATAGTCTCATAGAAGATACATATGGAGACTATCTTACAAAGATACTAACAGAATGCTATCAATGCATTATGAATCAGTAAATGTCATTAACACCATTGCAGAAGATCCTCTAGAAAATGAGTTTAGTTCAAAGGAATTAGAAGATGGAGGTATTATCCCTAATATTGTAAACACTGAGGCAAATGAAGAAGGTGTACGTACCCAAAATCAGAGGCTTACCCAAAATATAGGTATGCCTTTAAATAATCAACTCCCACCCCTTTGAAAGTCATATAAAAAGGGGAAAGGTAAAAGTCAGATTGTATATTACTTTTTCACTGGAGAAGGTCAATATCTTTTTATTTAATAACGATTTTAACAGACATAGGTGGAAATGAAAGTGTTGAAAAGACTCAATCCAATTTTACTTCGAAACAACATTTCTTCTAGATGCACTCTTCAGGGAGGTCCTCAACATGCACATCATGTAGGAGCTCCTCAGCAAAGAGGATTTGTAGGATCCACAGATAGAGATAATAAAATCCTTCAAATGGGTACACAACTAGGAAAGGATAAAACACATCATGATAAGCCTATTCCCATGGGTTATACAAGAAAAAAAATCACCACTACCACTAGTGGTTTTTCCAGTCGTTACACCAGCTCAAGCTCCAGTTGTTGTACCTACACAGGTCCCAACTCACCTAGATATTCCCCATGCAGTTATAAACACAATTGAGGAATTAAAAACTCTATTCGAAGCCATAGAAGAATAGCATGTGTGAGTGTAGATAGAAAAGAAAGCTTACCCTGAATGGGTAGATCTGATTCCTCCCCAACAAAATACTGTGACTACAAAATTCTCAATCTTTAATGGTTCGAGATATCCGAAACAAAACATGACACATTTTGTTTCTCATTTTGGCCTTATGATGGGTACTCCCCAAGAACAATAAGAGGTAAAGCTCAGGTGTTTTTCACAGTCATTACAAGGACTCGGTTTTGTATGGTACACATGTTTACAATCTCGATACATTACTGGATGGGAAGATCTCAGTTAGAGATTCCTTCTTCAAATTAGCTCAAATCAACCCAAGATGAATGTTTTTGATCTTACCAATTTTAAAAATTGGGAGAATGAAAGAGTTTCAGATTTCATTGCACAATGGAAAGGATTAACAAATTCATTAAGTATAGCACTCTCTCAAGAAGAGTTTCTACCAATTTCTGTGGCAAATCTACGTGATGAGTTGTGAACACCACTGACCCCTGTAAAGTACACATGAGGGTTTCGAGGCCTTACTACAATTACTCAATAGATATAAGATTCTATTATTGAAACTAAGGCTAAAACTCGTGTAATTCCATCAGCTATGGGAAGGTGAACAGGGAAAACAAAGGCAACTACCATTACACTTAATCAAGAAGCTGTACCTACTTCAACTTCAAAACCATCATCATATCGAAGGGATCCGCCTCCAAAGCATCAACATTAATGATGGCCTCATCACGATGATCAAAGAGATCAGTGGTGGAAATAATTTGAGAAATTAAAGAGAAAGGTTTATTCCTTCTATAATGAACAAGTTCCCAGTTTCTTCATCTCAGCTCTGGATAACAATTTGGTTCAGTTGACAAGGACAAAGAAACCAAAAAAATAAGGAGATGATGATTTTCTGAATTGTTGTCCATTTCACCAGATGTTGGGGAATCCCAATCAAGAGTGTTTTGATTTTAAGGAATTCTTGCCAAATATTGTAGAAAATCGACATGTGAAACTGAAAAGGTCATTAGCTTGAGTAGCATGTGTTATTGCTACTGATCCAGGGGAAGAAGGAAAATGGTAGGAAGTCAAATGTAAAAATGTACAGAAATATGACAACCAGATGATCAGGAAAATGATCAACCGAACTCAAGCCATTTTAGAAACTTAGTTAATAAAACCTATTGTGTCTTTCGCCATTCCTACCATAACAAAACCACCTTCATAATGAGACAAGTCTTTAAAAGGGAAGTCCTGAAAGAAGTGATGTGATCAGAAGGTTAAATAGAAGTCGGAAGAAGACGAGCTCGTATCAAGTCCAAAGTTGTCAATGACTCTGACAGATTTCATGCCATCCTCTTCAAAAGTACGGGCACCACCCCGCTAAGTGGAACAACTAGAACCAACCTGTCAAGAAGAATCTTCATCAAATGAATAATTGATCTTTGGTTCCATCAACATGATTCACATAAAGGATCCCTATACCAAAAGTGATTGTAATTATAATGATTCATATATCTCTATACCTAACTGGGGAATTAGAGTAAGAGGCCAAGGTTGAGGATACATGGGAAGATTTGGGTACTCTAGAAAACACCATTTTAACTCTACCCCTTCTCGAACCATGTATACAATAGAAACTCGTGGAATAGACCTTGAGTGGGATTATCAATAACAAAGAGTTTCTTCTATGCAAGATAGGTTCGGTTGTGACATGATTATTTTGGAGGACCGATTAAAAGTCACACCATCTTCCTCTCAACAATTAAATATACCTAGTCAGTCAAATCTTCCGCATCCAATAGTATTTCTAGATTTTGATTCGACACATGGTACATCTTCATTAGAAGCATCAACTTCTAAGGCACCTACAAAACTACATCTCCATGCTCGGAAACGAATACCTTTAGACCAAAAGTATGATGTATTGAAACAATTGGCCCATGTACCAGACAATTTGTCAATTTTGGAGGCCTTAAGTATATCAAAAGATCTTTGGGGAGCACTTATTGAGGCTTTGTTTAGTCCTTAAGAGTTTAAAACCAAATTTGCTGCTGCTGAAGTCTACCGTATAGAGAATGATCCTACAGAATGTCATGCAGTTATATATTTTACAGATGAAGATGAAAATGATGTTTTACATGGACATGTCAGACCCTTATATCTATCCGGCAAGGTCAATGACATAGACATCCGACGAGCCTTCATTGATAATGGTTCCGAAGTCAACCTCATTCATGTTTGTACACTTCATCGATTGGGACTAACTGAATCTATCTTATCTCATTCCACATTAATGTTGAAAGGATATGAAAAGAAAAAGCAAGAACCTATGGGCGAGAGTACACTTAGAACTCAATTTTTAGATCTTGTGTCTAATTCAAATTTCATGGTTGTTCTTAATGACACAGCCTTCAACATTCTTCTTGGAAGTCCTTGGTTACATCAACATACATCCATACCTTTGTCATACCACCAATTTATTAAATACTATTTCAATAGTGAAATATGAACATTTTATGGTGACAAGGTTCCATTCAAAACATGTTAATCTCAATACACTGTGGCAGAGTTTTATCGCACCAAAGGAATGAGGTTCATGATAAAGTAAATAACCAGAGTTAATACTCTCAATAGAAAGGAAAATATTCTAGCAAACCCATTCCTACATTTGAGTACAGATTATGTGCTACCCATTAATAAAATTTAAAAGGTAAAATCAAATCTAAGCACTTTTCCAATAACTTCCATAATGTCAATTGAGGAAACTGAGTATGAAAACATGGGAGAAATTCTTGATTCACCAAGTAGTGATGGATGATTTAATAGAGATGTCTTCATGTCATCTAACGAACTACAAAATGCTTCTACTTCATCAATCAGAGTATAATAATTTGTAGCAATGTTAGAGGAATACAAATATATTGATTCCCAATCCATCATATCCTCTTTAGTACCCTTGAAAGACCCTTCATCATCAATAGGGTCAGAAATTGTGGCCTCTTCTTCAAGATGTTCAAATATTAACTCCTCCCCTAACTCTAGACGTTTTTCCTCCTCATCTTCTATGAAAGTAGAAACAGAAGATGTAAAAGATAATGAAGATGAAGAGGAATATCTTAGGGATGCTCCTCTATAATTTGAGGAAGGTGTCTCTACCACTGTGGAGGAGCTGAGAGAAATAAATCTAGGTACAGAAGAAGATCCATGCCCCACTCCAATTAGTGAATCCATGAAATCTAAAGAGAAGGAGGTGTGTACATTATTTCTAATGAAACATCGAGATATATTTTCTTGGAATTATATAGAAATTCTAGGTCTTAATCCCGATGTAGCCACTAATCATTTGGGTTTTCTAGAATAACATCGAGGATTCAAGCAGGCAGTAAGAAGAACACACCCAACTCATGCATATAAAATTGAAGTTGATGTCAATAAGACTATAGAGGATAAAATTGTTAGGGAAGATCAATATCCCAAATGGATGGAAAAAATTGTCCCAGTGAAAAAGAAGAATGGTCAAATCCGAGTTTTCATTGATTTCAGAGATCTTAACCGACATTTTCCTAAAACCGATTTTCCAGTTCTAATTACAGAGCTTTTAATTGATAAAACAACTGGATATGAATCTATTTCCTTTATTGATGGATACTATTGTTATAATCAAATCTGTATGTCCCTAGAGAGTGAAGAATCTACAGCCTTCAAAGCCCCTCAAGGTGTGTTTTTTATCGGGTAATTCCCTTTGGTTTAAAGAATGCAGGTGAAACATATCAACATTCCATGCACCATATCTTCAAAAACATTTTAGGAAATTTTGTTGAATGTTATGTGGATGATTTGGTGGTCAAATACAGAAAACGTTCCAATCACTTGGATGATCTAGAAACTATATTCAATAAAATTCGGCAACAAAGATTTAAGATGAACCACTTGAAATGTGCTTTTGGGGTAACCTAAGAAAAGTTCATTGGCTTCGTTGTATGCCATCACAGTATCAAAGTTATTCATGAGAAAAAAAATAAATCCTTGTATGTCACCTCTTTGAAATTTGAATGAATTAAAGGCACCATAAAGACACTTGGCTTATATTCGGAACTTTATCCAAAATTTGGAAAGCAAGTGTTTTCCCTTCACCAGATTATTGAAGAAAGGAGTCACTTATCAATGGACTTAAGACTACCAAGAATCATTTGATACCATACAGAAATATCTCTTGATTCCACCAGTATTAATGCCACATATTCAAGTAAGACCACTAATTATCTATATGACCGTTTTAGGGTGGTCACTGGGTTTCTTACTTGCTAAAAAAACAATATTGGGAATGAGAACAATCTTTACTATCTTAGCCAAACTATGCTTGATGCAAAAACATAGTATTCATGTATTGAAAAGTACTGTCTGGCATTAATCTTTGTAGTTCAAAAATTGAGAAATTACATGCAACATCATGAGGTCCAATTGGTGTCTCTCAATAACCAACTCAAATTTATCCTAAGTCATCCTAAGCTTATAGGTTTTATGGAATGATGGGCATTTAATTTTAAAAATTTTATATCTAGTTTATTCCACATAAGGTAATAAAATGACAAGCTATAGCCAAATTATTTTCTGAACATCCTTCTGCGGAAGATATATCATTGAATACTGAACATCCTGATGAATAGGTTTTCTCTATTCAAGATAATTCCCAAACATGAGAAATTTACTTTGATGGTTCCTCGAGAAGTCCAATAGAGAAGACAATGGAAAACCCTAAAATCAATATAGTTGGGTTAGGAATTGTCCTTATTTCACCAGAAAAGGCAACATTACCTTATTTCTTCCTATTATCAGAAGGCAGTACCAATAATAAAGAATAATATGAATCTCTCATTGTAGGCTTGTAATTTTCACTTCAGATGAAAGTGAATCACTTAAAAGTCAAAGGTGATTCAGAATTAGTAATAAAGAAGATCAATAGGGAATATTATATTAAGAAATAAGAGTTAATCCCTTTGTGTGATTAAATTATGGATTAACAGATGAATTTCCCTAAGATACGACATTGTATTATGTCCCTTAATCACAAAATGACCATGCTAATTTACTGGATAATGCAACTATAGCTCTAGAATATCCAAATCCAGATGAGACAATAATTTTCATATCCCATCATCGTGTGGTCTCAACTTTCGTTCAACCCAGAATGGAGGAAATTAATGACTTTATCCCTATTTATGAGCCATGTGGTCATACCATGGGATGGATAATACTCATTCTAGAATACAATAAAAATGGGGTACTTCTACCAGATAGGGATGAAACATATTAGATCTGATGACGAGCGACTAATTTTACTCTTTATAATATTCCAAATAATCAGAAATTCCTCTAAAAATGAGGCTTTGATAGAATCCTCCTAAGATGTATTGATGGAGAAGAGACTACAACTGTCATAAAAGAAGTACATTCAAGAGATTGTGGTGCCCACCTATCTGGGCACAAACTCTATGATCAGATCTGAAGGCATGGATACTTTTGTCCTTCAATGACGCAAGATTGTACAGATTTCACTAATAAATGATATCCCATCCAAGTGCATTCCAACTTAATTTATCTATTCTTGAAGTTGATACATACAACTAAATATTATTTTCCATTTTTCACATGGGGAATGGATATAGTAGGACCTTATCCTCCATCAAAGACATCCTCTAATAAAAGGGCAACAACTTCTAAAAAGAAGGTACCATCCATACCATCTTGTACTGATGCTTCTAATTGTGTTTCCACAAAAAGTGCAGGATGGAAAAATAATTCCAAACAAGTATCGATGAAGAAAATGAAGAAGCAGATCTCTCCTGAAACAACACAGCAGCTCCAGAAAAGTACCCTAAAATCAGAAGGACTGAAGAAGTCAAGATTTGTGGGTCAATGTTGGTGTTGTAATAAGTATGGGCACTGTGCCAAGGATTGTTGGTACAATCCACTAAATGTCAAAGCACAAAGGAAGCCCTTTCCAAGGGGAAACAGTTCAAGTATATTATTACTGCTATTGAATTCTTCTTCAAATGTGTTGAAGCAACACCTCTAAAAGAAGTTAGATCCAAAAGAATGTTTAGATTTTTTAAAACTAATATCATCACCATATTTTTTGTCCCTCATACTATTTTGATGGAAAATGGAACAAATTCTTGTTCTAATGAGGTAAAAAAGTTATATCAGGAAGATAATATCAAATCCAACCATTCATCTCACTATCATGCATCAACCAATGTACAGATAGAGGTCTTCAATAAGACCCTATCAAATATACTCTAGAAGATGGTAGATAAATATAATAAATCACGACCTTATAAATGTTTTCATGCTTTATGGGCTTATCGGATGACTACCTGTACTGCCACTCAGGAAAATCTTTATTCACTGGTATACGGGACATAATCATTTTTCCCAATTGAAATGAAATTTTATTCACCCAGAGATGCAATATGTGATAATTTTTCTACATATAAGAGGCCTTAGAAATGGTTTAAGGAGCTGGAATGATTAGATGAGAAAATATTTCGTACTTTGCATCATTTAGAAGTCTATCAGAACAAGATAGTGTGAGCTTTTAAAAAGAAAGTTCACCTCTGTTCATTTATTCAAGGAGAATTGGTATTCATCCTCAGGACACCAATGATACTAGAAAAAAAAACATCCAAAGCTTCGACCAAATTGGGAAACACCTTATTCTATACACGAGGTCTACTCAAATGGATCTTATGCCTTAATCTCATTGGATTGATAGCTTATTAAAACTCCATTTAATGGAAGATTCCTGAAGAAAAACTTTGTGTAATTGCACAGAATATTTGTCCTCTTTATTAGACTGAAAACAAAATAAACCCCATGTCCTTACTACATGACATAAAACAACACAATACAAAGTCCTAGTTATAAGACATTATACTACATAACAACCATAAGCATCCATGCTGTTTGATGTTAAAATATGTAGCACCGTTTGTACTCATTACACGACATTAAATTGTATGGATAACACATTCTATACTTGATGTTAGGAGCTTCCATATGCAAGCATCATGAAAATCATTCCTTCCCCTTAGCGTCACATGAGTCCCTCTCTTTCTTCGGTCTAATCCAGACCTGCATAAGGACCTTGTTTCAAAAACTATGTGCGTCTTGATTCTCATCTATTTGAGATACGTAGAGACGCCCGAATCTCCAATATTGGGCCCATCTGCAAACACAAATTTTGTTATTTCACTTTTTTTCTTGTATATGAACTATATCAATACAAAGTACTCTTTTAAGATACATAATTTGATTTTCATACTATATTATATCTAAAATTTAATCATTCTTCTAGAATGGGTAAAATCCCCCTTCTCCCATGTCAAACATGATATGTGTGGGAAATGATTGTTTAAAGAACTATTTACAGCTTGATTCTCATCTATATGAGATATATAGACATACCTAGATCTTTAATCTTGGGCGAAGACATGATAAAAAACCCCTTTATTCATTATCTAAAAATAAAACCTGCATAGAAAATTTTTAAAGAACTACATATTGCTTGATTCATTCCCTCAACAAGACATGTAGTGACACTTGGGTTTTATCCCTTAGTCCAGCTACCACAAGTCTTTCTTTTCACATCGGTTCATCTTCGTCCTTACTGCATGACATTAAACTATATGAAAATATAACACCCACATTCTTCAATTGTGTTACCTTTGTGTTAGATAATAAACCCTTACTGCTCCTTGTTTCTCACACCGATCATAGCTCACATGGGCTTATGAATTAGGTAAAAAGTATTCTTTTTATAAATAAGGTGTATCAATTTCTTATGGGGATATCAATGTTCTCACTACATGAATTAAAACTACATAGTATACTATCATATCTACAAGACTTTAAACTGAACATCATAATATTAATTCAAAGGAAACAAAGAAAGTCTTCATTTTACATATGATTCAGATCTATGTAAAAGACATAAAACTCATCGCCAATATTGATTAAAATATTTCTAATGTGTATTGTGTATAAACCCCTTATATATTTCACACTATTAATCTTGATTTTTTCTATATCTTCATAATATTTCTTAAGGATTATAGTGACATAGTTTCTAATACCCGAGAACTCTTTTGGATAAATATGCATCATGTTCCCTTAGGTGGCCTTGCATAAGTTCCCAACATAACAGGTCTGTTAGTCAAAAGATGCCACT
The DNA here is from genome assembly GCA_963277665.1 of Viscum album. Taxonomy (NCBI): domain Eukaryota; kingdom Viridiplantae; phylum Streptophyta; class Magnoliopsida; order Santalales; family Viscaceae; genus Viscum; species Viscum album. The sequence continues at coordinate 1,932,424,594 of OY728155.1, forward strand.
ATTTGGCTATGCAATATATTCAGCAGTTGACCCTGTATAATACAGCCCCCAAAACAAAATTTTAAAATAATGTTAATTTCATTCTTGTCTATAGAGTATTTTTTCACTTCAAACATTGATGAAAATATACAAGAATCTGTATTTTAAAATAGTCATTCAGGTGTATTTGTCCCATTACCTTTCTCTTGATATGAATGTCTTCAAGACCATGGTTTACACATTACCATCTCCATTTGTTCAATGTAATATGAAATAATCTTGGAATAATTTGGCCACATATCATATACTATCTCCATTTCTGGTCTTATTGTATGACCTAAAACTACAGACACCATACATTTTACATTTGGGCCAGACCTTTGTAGAAGTCATATTCCTCCGATTATTTGGAAATATTAGTTGAAAATAACCTTTATTTATTCAGGTACCTTTCTCCATAAATTAGACTATGAGATTTGAAAAATCTAAATCTTCCTAAACTTTCTTCATCTTTTAGTAATCGAATGTCAGATTTCTAAGAAATCTTTTTCTTGACTATGTAGAACATGCCCTTAGGTGGCCTTGCATAAGTTGCTTACATAACAGGTATATCGGTCAAAGGATGCCACTATTTGGCTATGCACCATATTCACAAGTTTTTCCTACATAATACATCCCACATAATGGGTTTTTTCAAATAAATGTTACTTCGTTCTTGAAAAAGACTTCTTCAAATGCCTTTAGCAGTTTTTTCATATCATTATTCAGATCTAAAAATTCTCAAATCACAGTTTAAAATTTTTTCTTCCATACATGAATATGGTAGTATGTTTCCAAAAATATTATCAATAAATTGGGAGAGTATAATACCGTTGGTCGAAGCTAAAGAACTTAAATTAAATCCACACAATTTTCTCACTACATGACTTAAAACTCATGGTACAATGTCCTCACAGCATGGCTTAAAACTGCATAGTACACTGTCCTCACTACATGACTTAAAACTACACAATTTTATATCATAAATTCCCGTTTATGATAAATTTCAACCATTCTTTATATGCCAAATTTGTATATAGGTGGTTTTCCTATTCATGACATTTGTCAACATAAAATAGATTTTCATTCTTAAAATCAATTTCCATGGAAGAACTACCCACTGTGGTCTTGAGTCACCCAAATCTTATTTTCCATAGTCTACCAATAGTAAAATGTCAAATTATTAAGAGATCTTTTGCTTGGCTATGTAGCATGTTCTCTTAGTAGGCCTTGTATAAGGTGCCTACATAATAGGACCATCAGCCAAAAGATTCCATTATTTGGAAATATAGCATATGCCCTAGTTGGCCCCGCATAACACAACTTTCATAATGAGTTTTTTCAAATAATGGTAACTTCGTTCTTGGAAGATACTCCCCTTACGTTGATACATGTTTTAAATTTGGTGACCATAAAAATCATGGATCAAGATTCCCCTTGGAAATATTTAATGAATATTAAAGAAATTCTTATCCACTAAGTCTTGTTTGGGATTTAATTTCAAAATTTATGGTCAAATATATTCAAATTTAAATACTAGGCCTTTATAGTACAACATGAATGACTCCAAACTACCAATAACAAGAGACATGGTACTCACGAGATTGAGAACCTGCAAAGGAAATTCTGGACAAAATTCAAGTCCTAGATCACTAACCAAACATTTTTGTATGATTTAGGTAACATTGAGCAATAAAAATAAAAAATATATGAAGTTTGTGGGTTTGTTCGTACCACACCAGAAAAAATAAAACTATTCTCATTAGGCCCATTGGCTTAATAAGATAATTCTTAGCACCCCCATTCATGTCATTACAATTATGATTATTTGACATGAAGGTTTGATGTTTAAAAAATGTAATAATCATCATTACTATTAATATTGCAGTAAAAAAGGCAAGAGTGAGAACATATATGAATGAAGACGAAATTTCTTTCATTCTTATGGAATCAGAAGGACATCCACAAAATGGATCCTCTCTATAATGTTTTAAAATAAACTCTCAACATGACTCTTCATTTGTTGAACTGCTTAATATGCCCTATCAGCTTCCTGTTGTAGTTGAGATATCTGAGAAACTCTAGCCTCCTCGTCCTGATGAAGTGCTTAGTTAGTAGTTGAAATTGCAGTTATCCCCTCTAATGGGGTTTCTTCCAATGTCTGGTTCAATTTCTCAAGTTTTTTATGAACAACATCTAGTTACTGTTGAAGACTTAATGACTTCTTCGTGGATTATTTAATTTGTTTTCTGATTTTGATCAATTTCCAGTTATGATCTGCTTCTACCGTAGCTACTAAAGCTTGGAATCTCTCAACATTGGTGACCTGTTTAGCCTTTTAAAAATATTTCTGCAGCTTATGATCATGATCCTATCAGTGAATGTTCTCTTTCATTGAAACATAGATTGGTCGATAATTAAATCCACCAAATCCTAACATGAAAAATAATGCTGGTATTTTGAAAAAATGAGACGACAGTTCATATAAATGATTCTCAGCAATTATGCTCCAGATATGTCACCATGTCTTCTTACGTGCCATTCCAAGAGCATATTGCATGTCTAAGTCTGAATCTGAGTCACTACCATGAGGTAAAATTTACTCTAGAATCGTATCACTTAAGGATCTTCATTGTTCCTCTTCCCTCAAAACAATAGAAGCTTCACCTTCTACTGATGTCTGATCCAAAATTGAAATTTCACCTTTTGATCTAACTGTAGAAGCTGATAACCCTTAAAGATAAATAAAGTTCATTGTCTGTTTCAGAAAATATAAGAAATCGAGTATGATCCAGAAAACTAATGCCATTTATTCAATAATAAGTTGGCTACTTGATTGGATTCATCCTCAGTGTTTTCAGCTTTGGCAGTTTGAGTAGATGTTTCTTGAGAAGGGGAGCCCTCCTGAGCTTTCACAGTTGTCATAATTGAAAGCTCTGAAACATCTATCAACAAGGGGTTTTTTTGGTAGTTCTCTATCTTCAATATAGGAAGGATAGAGTTGAATTACCCATTCATAAAGATACATTGCAACATTTTTTATAGATAAAGCTGCATTAGGTGACTTTTATGTAAACAATCAAAAAAAGAAGAACAATTATGTATGGAAAATGTAATAATAAGGACTTACATCTTGGAAATTCCTCATGAAAATCCCCAAACTCCTTGTTGGAACATGGAATATCAATATTTGGATTAAGGTAATCTATCATTTCACTGTATGCAGCTTGGAATGTTATAGAATCCCCACTATTTAAGATAACCAAAAAACGTTGGTCGATGCCCAAATTGGCTCCACTAACATGCTGTTCTGTTGGATCTTAAATTGGTACAACATCATCAAGTCATTACAGGCTAGGGATAACATCCGTATTTATGTCATATTGCCTTGGGTATTCATTCATTTCTTCTAGAAAAATATAAATATCAACATTGGTTATTACAAAACCTATTGGAAAAGGAAACTGATCTAAAATATGTTGAGAAGAAGAATATAAGAAAAGATTTTAATATTGAATAGAAATTTATTTGATCTTACCATGAATTTTCTCTCTCTCAGTGGACCTGGGAACAGGTATAGACGAATCTTTCGATGATTTATCTACTAATATAGTAGATTCATCAACATGAACATGATTTTCTCTCGGGGTTTCCTTCTCTAGTCTAGAAGAATCATCTCTTAGTACCTTGAGAGAAGAGAGAGACATAGATATTCGAAGAGGATAAACATGATTACCAGAGTGTTTTGAGAAAATTACAATTCCCTAAGGATAATATAAATACTTACTCTTTCAGTAAATACATCAGATCAATCTCATTGATTTCTTGCATTTTATTCAAAAGCTTGGGTATAAATCCAAACACTCCAATTGGTAAGAGAAAGTTGAGGTAATGGATGAGGATTATCCATCTCTATTACCCCAGTCACGAATCTCACTCCTAAAGAATGTTCTGGAGACCTGGTAGGATCATTTGATGTGTTGATAAGAGATCCTACAGGTCCATACATTGGTGATTCAAGAACTGGTCCAGAGTTTCCTTCCCCACATTCAAGCTGCACAAATGAATTTTCATTAAGATTAATGATGATGAATGGTAAAATAGAGTTCAGAAAAAAGAAAAGGAAAATAAATTATCAGTATTAACATAAATATCCCACTCCTCCTTAGGGTCGATAGTTACCCCTTTATGTACTCAGATGTCCATCATATGAGATACTCATTTAGAGGCTGAGATTTTTTCATCAGTTGCATATATAAATGCCTCAAAATCCGTAATATACTCTTGTACTTCAACTTGGATATTATCTGAATTGCAATCAGAATGTGCCTTAATGTCACCAACATCTGGTATTTGAATTCTATACTGGAAGAATCCTCCTACACCCCTAAGATCACAGTTCATTATCTACCAATGATGAATGGATGAAGGTAAAACTTAATTCAATCTCAGTATGGTTGATTATGGAGGAGATTCAACACCTTCTAACAAGTGATCCTCTTCAGTCCTCCTTTGTTCTTCATAGATTTCAATATATAGAAAAAGAAATTTTTTTTGATGGTGTAAACTGCATCGCCTTGTCATTGGAGTTATTGCTTCTTTAGCTCTGGTCTTCCTTGTATACCACCTATAATTATGTTTTGAAGGCTCTAAAACCTTTAAAACTTCAACATCATCTCTAGACTTGGACGTATTACCACGATTTCCACGAAAAAAAGTATTTGTAGCTTCCAATCTATATATTACATTCATCAAGGCCCCTTGAGGATTTGAAGAAGCCCAATATTTGGTATATCTGGCTTCCAATTCAATTTATGCATCTGTTGGAGTTAATGTAATAAAAAATTTAGATGCCTCTAAAGCTGTTAGAATCTATTATTTTCTCGCTATCATTGGGTGTTTCTCCGATCTAACATATGTGGGCAAAAAAGTATTTAATTTCTAAATACATCTTAACTGACATGAAAACCTATACGGAATGTAAGCCTCACAGAAAATTTCACCATCAATCCTGGTTGATAATACACCATCCCAGAATGACATCATATAAGACCTCATCTCATAATTCTTTTCATTACCGTCATCAATAAATGTTACAATTGGTGGGTTACCAAAAGGAAGGAAGCTGAATTCTCCTGTGACATTAAATGCCTTTATCACTACATCATGTCTCAAATTTTGAGGCTGGATACCAGAAAATGTTTTGTAAAAATGGGGTGAATCGACCATTGGGGACTCTAACTGAGTTCAACACTAAGTATGAAAAAACGTGTGCTGCAATACATCCCTAAAACACTTGGAATGACCCTAAAATTCTAAATGGTTCCTTCCCATTGTATAAATGTTGCATAGAATAGAATATTATTTCCAATACAAGAGTTTCTAACCCAATATACCTCCCCTCTGCTAATTTAGTTCCGATAACAAAAGTCCCTATCCTTATACCACCTCTGGACTCACGAACTAGAAGCAAGTAAATGCTAATACACATGTCAGGGAAGTTAGCTAAAAGTATCATTGCATAAATATCATATTTGAATTTGTATCCCTAGTGCTTATAGTCACCATATTCCAATGTAATCCAATATGCACCTGAGCTACACTAGTTATCTGTAGAAGGAAAAATAGTGGGACATCTACAGGTGGGACCTTTCTCTATTGTTGGTTCAAAAAAATCTTCTATCCACACTCTTGCATGAATACCTATCTTGTCTTTGGGTAATTTCGTTGCTATTTTGAATGTTTCATGATCAACCACATTTTTCTGGTAACACTACACCATGTTGTATCCGGTAAAATAAAATCATCATACATTTCCCCAAGAATGGTAACCACAACTATTTGGTAAACATACCACAAACTAATGCAAACTTCACTGTGTGTCAAGTGGAATGAATTAATTTGCAGACTCCATAAACTCATCAATTTTGTAATAAAATATTTTTTATAAACATAAGTTTTTCCAATCCAGACAGATTCATAAATATAAACACCTGATAATACTTTATTTAATTCTATAAAAGTCCAACACACCCAAAATTACCACATCCATTCAGGTTTCACACCTCCTCTAGAACGAAGATCCCAGTCTTCCTTCTAACCGTTAGACTGATCTGTCTGAGTAGCCCGAAAAGTTGAATCCTAGAAATGTGGACTTGGATCTACAACATGATCCTTCATATCAGGAGTACAAAAAATGTGATTCAGGATAAAAACAATATGGATTGTTCCTTCTTGTACTGGAACCCCCTTGCACTAATATTCATGCAGTTACAGTTGGAGTATTAAAGAATCCAATTCTTTGGAAAGTACTTTTTAACAGATGGAACATGGGAATCTTGTAAAATTCCATGCCCCTATATAGGTAGATAAAGACTTTATGGTTATTCATGTTGATATAGAATTAAAACCTTCCATATCCCAAGAAGATTACTTTCAATAGCATCATAATAGTCTGGTTCAATGATATTCATCATTTCATTTTGACGTGCCTTCAATTCTTTAGTGGAGGTTATCAAATGATTCATTTTTATATAAAAGAATTACCAAAAACCCCTTATTAGGTATGGATTTTTAATTAAATTTCAACTTAAAGGAAAAGGAAATAATTTTTTTTGCAAAGGAAGCTGTTCGTGTAGGTCCTTCGACGAGGTCCATCCTGTAGGTCCTTCGACAATGATCCTCACACAACTCCTTCGACGATGTCCTTCTACGTAGCTCCATCACCAATTTAGTTTCACCAAGAGAAAATTTCAAGGATTCTATCTGAGATCACAACACGTTGAGGCTAGATGAAAGATCTATGCAAAGAGAGTAGGAAAATTTGGAGGCACAGGTGAAGAAAAAACACAAAGGATCGAACTTATTTATAGTCAGCTGTGGAGCTGTGTGACAACACTGAGAGGAACACCTGTGTGAGGTACCTACATGGAAAACCTGCACTATCTAGCAATTAACCCATAGTCTTTTTCCAGTTATTTTACTACAGGACTCGACCTTATTTCTAATATGATCCAATACTAAGGGGAGAAGTTTGTTGAAACAACTTAAGAATGAAAAATAGACTATGAAGATAGCCCTAGATATTTCAAAATCCCATGGCACGGTTCGAATAATTAAAATGAAAGCCAAACCCTCTAAAGGGATATGTGATAGACCCACGTGATAGACGTACATGATAGAGACCTTCCTGAAAGACATATGGTATAGAACTGTATGGTAGACCTATGTGAAAGAAATATTTCTATACCCCGACGTGATGTACTTGTGCGAAGAATCTACGCGGAGGATCTGTGCAGACACCATCCCTTCGCCCGGCCCCCCTCCATGCCTATAAATAGTACTCATGGGATCCCCATTTCATGGACTGAAAAGATTGAAAGACTTGCTGAAGCTCCCATTTCATATCTCTTTTTCCCAGATCCCTCAAATTGTCTCAGGTAGGTCTCTAAAGAACGAGAGAAGGGATAATTAAATGGGATAAACATGTTTTTAAATTATTTCAAAATTTTTACATAGGTTTGGATCCCCTATGTTAAATATATTCTTCAGTCATCACACAAACCTACATGGAATACCTACGTGGCATACCTATGCGACATACCTATGCGACATACCAGTGCATCACACCTGTGCGGTACAGCTGCATTGTACATCAACATGGGGTACCTACAAAACACACTTGTGTGAGGTACCTATATGACAGAGATTGGTAGAATGAATACATTCCAAAATAATTATCCTCTTAAAATCCATTCATGGTAGGGTATATTATTCTTTGGTTCCCTCATCTAATATGGACTAAGTTGAAGCCTCCACCAAAACCTTCCGACTTATCAAACTTTTGGGAAACACACATCAATGTGTCTTCTACTTGGTTTTGTATATCCAAAGTAAGAGGTTTCCCACATATTTTTCACAATGGGGTTAGGGTTCATGGAGTGTCTTTGGGTTTTTATATCCATAGTCACGCAGACCTTTCTCCCAATAACAGTGTCGGGAAGTTCCCAATTTGGAGGAGGGTTTGATTCCTGACCTCTCCCTTCTCAAAGAGATTTCCCGGAACTTCGGGTCTCTAGTAGGGAAGGTATGATTCACACCTAATTTTCTCCATTTTAAATAAAGGAGATTTATCCCTCCCCTACCAAGATTAATTTTACAGCAACCATCCTGGAATAAGCCCATATCTTCTCTTGTAGGAGGTAGCATCATTTATTCTCCTCTCTTCTTCGGTACCAAATACTAGAGGAGAGCTGGGAACAAGGAATTTTGTTACCCTTTACCTCTCTCGTTGAGCTTTGTCACCATAGGCGTCCATCTAGGTGTAATCCCCTAAACCTTCATACCTTATTCCTTTTATTGGACCCTTTTCCAATGTGAAGAGAACAGAGGGAGGGCTCGTCACCTCACCCTCGTCTACCCTCACCGCCGTAGGCAGACCTCTTCCACCAGCAGAGGAGGAAAAGTCTATGTGTCATTGTTGAATCTTTCACATCCTCTTGTTTCTCACACTAATCATGACTCACATGGGCTAATAGATTCATGATGATTACAAGATTTACACACACAATCACTGAATAACATATAATAACTCTGATTCCTATCACAATTGGGATACATAAAAAGTCTTCTTGGGGCCCAAGATCACTGGATATCCTCTTCAAGAATCCAACCCTAATTCCATTTATCTAGGAATCCTCCTTTGGAATAATCCCCAAATTAAACCCATAAGTCATCAAGGAATCATTTTTATGAAGTAATCCCAAACTCATTTCTCTCGAAGGACTATACTCTCCTATGAGATTTATAGAACTACGTGGGATTTGATTCCCATCCCCATGGGATACATAGGAAGCCTCCTTGAGGTTCAAAACCAATACTTCAAATCCGCCCTATTCTCCTTGGGACATTTTTCCATGCGGTTCTAATCTTATTTGGAAACTCATATCCTTTCAATGTTCCTTGGGTTTCCTCGACATAAGTCTCACACCAAACTTTGACTAAGCACCTTTCTCTTAGATTTCCTTACTACATGACATTAAACTGAATATTTATGTCCTAATCACATGACCTTAAAAGGTAAAATGTGTCCCATTAAGAAAAACCAATCTATGAGGGTTATGATTCCTTTCAAAAGGATAAATAGGTAACCCATTTCATGGTTATGATCCCAATATCAAAACAGAGCTTTGTCTCCTTGGATGAAAATAAATTTTAGAGTTCCCCGCTGAGTGGATTAAAAACCAATATAATCAGAAAGTTCATTAAAAGAACCTCTAAATAGTATATAAGAGGATACCATTGATGCAGAATCTCAAATACATACATATATCTCCATTAAAGACAAACCTTGAATACATACTGATGATTGTAAATTTTACACTTGTTAAAAAGTGATTGAAAATCCTAAGGGGAACTTCTGCTATTCTTGGTGAATTAATATGGATTCTTGAAAATATATATTAAATTTATAAAGAGAGTCTCAGAGTAGAAAATAATTCCCTCCAAGAGGGTGTGACGAGTCTAACCTTCCATACTCTCGACCAATGTAGGTTCTTAAGTATCATAAAGTTCAATATTAATGAATGCATGCCTTTGGAAAGCAGGTCCCTTTTGGATAAAAAACTATTTGATGTTTCCAGTTCCATGAATAAATACAATGGAAACCACCTGGAAGCAGTGATTCTTAAACTAGAACACACGTTTCAAGGAACTAGAAACAATAAAAAACCCACTTAAATAACATGAACACATTTTCTAAGTGTGTTAATAAGAAAAATACTTCCAGGTTAGAGGTGTTATAAAAAAAATTAATATTTTATATCATTTTGAATAGAACACATTATATTACATTATAATTTTATGATTAATATCATTTATTTTTACATAGAAAATCCTATATATAAAATTGTTAACAATTAATTTCAGTGGATTCCTAATAGTCCCCGGATATCTACACCAAATTGTAATTTAATGAATACCTTACTCAACATTAATAGTTGTGTAATTAATAACTAATAATCATAAATTTATTTAAATTATATAAAATATAATCTATAAAACCATTTTTTTCATTCCATTTTTTATTTTAATGATTTTACCTCTGAAAATTATTAGTTTAACTCTAAATGTGTTTTTATTACAATTGTGATATTTATAGCCATCCCTCTTATTGGTGAATACCTGCTATGTGATTCCCAAATCAAGATCAAGATGACTATTTTTTCTTGTTATTTTTCTATATTATGATTACGATGGATTAATATCATTATTATTTAATTTTTTATTATAAAAAACTAATTTTTTATTTCATGTTATTGCTATAGTGGTGAATCATAACAAATATTTATTTATTATTTATAGAAAAAACTTTTATATGTCATTTTAGTTCTCACATTCTTCTCAAATACCAATTACACACATGTATTTTAATCAGATATCAATTTTTGAAAATATGTGATTATTGTTCCATCATATCCTACTTTGAATCCCACATTGTATCTTTTAATTTGTGATTCATTCACAACCCTACCACCAATCGATTCGCTTGATTTATCTACACTGTATCTCTTTATTCAAGGACTTAGACAATTTATTCATTACATAGTAAATATTGATGTCTTTTAAATATTACAGTCCAATGGACACACATTGGATATACCATGTGCATATATAAATAGATTACATGAACAATGTTATATATTTTAGAAATACTGGGTTATATGTGGCCACATTTTTATTAAAAAACAAATTACAAATTTTATAAACTAAACCCATTGTATAGCATAAATACTAGGTCTCCTCTTTAATATTGATTAAGGTTTAAGGTATGTATTTTAATTAAAATTTTGGAAATAAAATAAATATTGTAGGTGGGTGTTGGTTGTGATAGTCATTAAAATATGAAAAGAAAATAACACTAATTAAACATACAGATTTTGTGAAATAAATTGGGATTCAGGGGATGTATACCTTGATTATCATCAAAACATTACTAAAAATTTATAAAATTACAAGTCATTAAAATTTAATTTGGTTTAGTCAATTATTTGGTTGAGGTTTTACTGAAATATCAGATATCGTCTAGTATTGAATTACAACACATTTGATTAATTGGTTATTTTTTAGGGTAAAATGTTATACGAGATTAATATATGATCACATTAGATTTATTATATTGAATAATTTTTTATATATTTAGATTAATTTTATGTTTTTATACTTTTTAGGTGAAGTAAAGTTAAGGTGATCCTTAGGATATTGAAAATTAAAAGGGTTGTTTGAATTAGAGGCATAATATATTTGAAGATATGGTGATATCACCACCAATTACTTTCATGTTTATGTAAAGAGATGGTTGATGAAACTAGGTACAATATGATATTTCAAGCTATAATAGAAAAAAAATCAAAGAAAATAGGAATCACAAACAATAATGATCTCATTCCACTAATTGTCATCCAACCATGGAATAAAATAGATATTTATTATTATCTAATATGGATAATGCTAGACTTAATTCAAGAATATTGATGGGATTTAGTAACAAAAATCAACATAGGGATATAAATCATCGTTTATGAGTTACCCATGAAACAAAATAATATTTTATCATCATTTTCAATATGAATATCAGGACCAATCAAAAATGGTTTTTTGGGGAGATATTACTCCATACCATCCAAGCAATGAATTATATTTTATAACAAATACATATATATTGTAATGATTGAAGTGGTAGGAATAACACCATTTATTACATCCTATCATTAATATGAGATGATGGACTTAATGTTTGAAACTAAAGATAAATTACTATTTCTAACTATGAAATGTCTATATTGGAAATTATAATTTAATCATTGGAGGTGACATACATATATTGTTTCCCCGGATGCTCAATAAATCCCTATCAATAATTATGATAACTTCTAATTAAGGAAGAAAATTGTCAAATTATATTGAACATAGTCTATATCTATATTATAATTATATGTATCATAAAATCTATATAATTATTCTAAAATATATCATATCTATCGTTAATCATTTAACCAAAGACTCTAGTGCCTCCCCGATGATTCTATAAGAGTAAAGATTCTTAAATATGGCCAATCCATGCTAGCTAATAATGTTTTTGAGGCCATTGATGAGGTAAGTTAAAAATCTTTCTTAGATGAATGGACCCATGATAAAAAATTAATCTTCATGAATGTTTCATAACTAAATTAGGCAAATAATTAATATAAAAGTCACATGGAGATTGGTCGAGGAAAGAAGAGGTGATAAAGGGAAATAAATCCCATTTTAATAGATTTATACGATGAATCATATAAAGGGAAGAGACCCCTTTATAAAAATAAATATTTTATAAATTCTATCTACCTATATTTATTTTATTGTAACTGTATTTTATTTTTTCGATATGATTTCGTCCATTGAAATATCTTTACTCTATTTACTAGAAGAAAAACCTCAATGTTTATTTAATGTAAAGGTTTCCAGTTATATATCCCTTGATATTTGAATATATCTTTCTTGTTCTTAATATATCTTTTTTAAAAGATGCTTAGATGTGATGTAAACTGGTTCGGTGTGGTGGTGGATCCTCTTCCCATACACAATTATCATATTCTCCTCTTTTACACATGATCAATGGTTCCATTAACTATATTTCTCTTCATATTATGGAGTTAGATAGATCATGGGACATATGTAATGGGATTACTTCAGTCATTTGATCTTATTGGTGGATGATTCGATCAATTTAGAAATAAAAAATATTTTATTGGGTATTCTAAAACATAGAGTCAACATGGAAAATAAGAAACCTATGATCCACTAATATAATAAAAAACAAACAAATCATAATAATTAAAAGAAAACACGAAATCCAACATGCCTATGTAGTACATAAAGAAATGCATCAAATAAAAATCTTTGGCTATCAAACTTAGATACTAAGCTAATGATTCCAAATAAATCAACAAATATAATTCTATAAACCATTAAGTAAAAGTGGGTGTATCAAAAACACTTTTCATAGTTGGTCATCTCCAAAATGTGAACAACCAAGTCAACACCATAATTGGTTAATAAATAAGATGAAATTATTTAGTACATAGTTATGTATTCACTAACAAAATATAACTAACAAAGTAAACAAGCCCTAAGTTCAACAAGAATATTATCATATCCCTAGGCATCATCTAGTAATGTATAGAATAATACTAAATTCTAAAAGTCTATGTATTGTTATCAATAACCCTAGTTCATTTTTAAAAAAAATATACACATGTTTATCTATAATCATGCTCATTATGAATTATGTTCCCATGATCACTATATAAATCATCCAGCAAATAACAGAGTATATATAGTAAAAATGCACCATCATAATATTGAAGGGCCATCAAAAACCAACTCCCACCAACCTAGTTGCCAATATGAGTGATGAAAGTAACCCAAATCCAAACCGTAAAACCAAAATTAGGGATTAAATATATAAAAATATATCTGGAACCAAGTTAATGTAGTTTTGGAGTTAAAGGACCCGCAAGACACGAGGGAGAGGTGAGAGTGAGGGATGATTGGTGGCACATGGATCTAGGTTCTGGTGATGGGAAAGGTACAGGGACTTCCAAGAGTGAGGGAGAAAGAGGAAGAGGTGGGGAGGGGAGCCAGGGATGGAGAGGTATCCGGAGCTAGGGTGATCCAGATCAAAAACCAGAGGCAAGTACGATAAGGGAGAAGATGAGTGGTGGAGGTGAGCCTGAGGTATAGTAGGGTTTAGCGAGGGAGAGTATGGGTGGAAGAGGTCATGTTTGGCTCTCATGTGGTTGATCGTAACACACAAATTTCTCGTTAAGATATCTCATTGGCTTAGTAGGTACTGGATAATTTTTTACTAAACTCTTATAAAAAAAGATTCAGTAAATTATTCATAATATAATTTTATTCACTCCCTTCTTAAATATCTTTATGCAAGCATGTAATTCTAAAACAATATACTCAGGTAAAAATAAAATATTACATGGACTTCGTCAAATATTATTAATGGAATATATACCTAGAATTATCAATGTACAAGTTAATATTGTAGACCAATATGCACTATTTGGAACATGTCATATGCATTTATGAGTAGTCTAATAATCATATGATATGCTTGAATAATTTCCCAAGAATGACATCTAATTTCAATTTATATGAATCTATTAAAATCATCCAAGCATCATCACCTCTTATCCACTCATAAGACACAATTTTACTCATTTAAAACAAATGTAACATTGACTTGGGGTCAAAATATTTTTCCCATACTCTTCATACCAAGATGGAGAGAGATTTTATTAATTGTATTTAAAATTAGAATGAATCTTTTGTGACATATGAGATAAATTTCATGATTTCTTGAAAGAATGATTATAGTTTTATTCCCAACTGTGATATATATATATATATATAATAGTTATTTAAAATTACATATCTTGAAAGCTCTATAAATTTAAATCTTTGTGAGTTATGTGGTTAGAGGTTCTATTAATGTGAAAATAAACTTCATAGAATGGTTACATGGACATGGATACAAGAAGTGAAAGGTAGGGTTTAATTTTAGAGGTTCAAATGAAAAATGACATGGAGTTAAGAAAATAAAACTATTTACATGTAAATCATTTAGAAAGAAAAACCAGAGGAAATATCTCATAGAATCATTTAAATGATTTAATTACTGAAGATGAAGACATTAAGATAATTATTATTTAATGTAATTGAGGAATCCACCCAATATAATGTATGGAATGAAGGTACTACCCAATACACCACCTATGCTATAATGCTTCAACTATAATGAACTTGGGAACTATAAAAGATAGTGTAATAAACTAAGGGCCTTCATGGGTAATCAATAACCTCAATCACATAATAGAAAGAAGGAAGTAAACTATTTTTCCATCCCCACCATTTATGTGGAGTAAGAAAATTATTTAGTGAATGGTTTACACTTACTACCCACTCAAAAATTGATTTTTTAATTTTATTTTGGTTTAAAAAAATTCTTTTATATATTTATTGTTCTCTAGAACTATTTAATCACCTTCCTAATACATTGAATTAGAGATATTCATTAAAAACCTAGTGGTTCAATCATTACAACCCAAGTATTGGAATCTTCCTTAGATAGTGTTTGTGGGAATATTATTCTAGTGACTCTTTAATCATTCAGTATGGGGCATTTTATGCTATACTAGGCATGGATTGGATCTCATTATATAGATTTACAATCAATTTCTAGGAGAAGAAAATATATTTCCATTTCCAAACCATCCCACGATATAATAAAAATGTAATGATTATTATGAATCTTATTTAGAAAAATAATAAAATCTATGGGAATTGATAGAAACTGAAGATCCATATATTGGTCAAATAGTTGAGAAAAAGGAAAAAATAAACATTGTAGAAATGCCAATTGTATGGGGATATACTTATGTATTTTCTAAATATTTTCTGGTATTTACGCATATTATAATATAGAGTTATCTATAGAACCAATACCCATTATAAAATTTATATGCAAGAGTCCCTATAAGATGGACCCAATAGAATTACAGAAGTTAAAAAAGAAACATCAAGAGAAATTGGATAAAGGGTTTATATTCCCTAGTCCATCCCCTTAGGTGCATCAATAATATTTTTTAAGAAGAATAATGGGCCAATGTGGCTTTGAAATGACTACTATGATCTCAATAGGATCATAATAAAGAATAATAATCCACTACTAAAAATTTATTATTTCTTAAATCAACTATGAGGTTCTCAATAATTATCCAAATTAGATATTTGTTTTGGATATCATTAGTTGAAGATGAAGAGAGACGATATTAAAAAAACATCCTACCATATATGATATAGACACTGTGATGTCATATTAATTTTAGATGGGATTAGAAACTTACTAAAAATCTTAATGGAATTAAATAGAGTCTTTAGATATAAAAATGATATTTTTTGAGGTATTTATTGATGATATGCTCTTATACTACATTATAAAAAATGAACATGAAGTGAATATAATTATTTTTTATAAATGATTTTATGAATGATATGTTTTATGTTTTTCATAAATTGTAAATTTTGGTTGCAAAAATTCACATTTTTATGGAATTTGATTAAAATAGAATGAATTTCTATAGACCTTTGAAAGAAAAAAGAAATTGTGAAATAAACCAAACACACAAGTGTTATAGAGATCTATAGTTTTCATATATTATATAGATACTACCAACACATTGTGAGAAATTTATAATGATTTTACATCCCACTGACTAATTTAATATGTAATAAATTAAAGTAAATCTAGATAAAAGAACACAAAGAGATATTTAAGGATCCCAATGTAAGAAGATGATTTTTCACACAGGTATAGGTCATTTTAATTTTGATTTAATTATCTTTTATGGACAGAATATGGATGCTTAATGAGTTTTTGAAGGTCTCAGGGGTGTTCAGGGATTGTTCAAATTTTGGAGCCCAAATTTTGGTTGGAAAAATCCTATCACATGGTTATAATAAAAGGTTAAAGGCATGCTGAATAGTAGATTTTAACTCTGTAGGTATGGATAGTGAGAAGAAGGAGGGAACAAAATTTGATCTAACCAAGCAATTTGGGGTGCACGATCATAAAAAAATGATAGGCCAAATTGTAGAGTGGTTTTCCACGGTTGGCTCACATTAACCATGTGGCCTAACTATGGGGGATCCCCTTCCTACAGATGACGAAGCATAGCTGGGTCGCAGTTTGGAAAACTATATGGCCAAACCATGCAGAAGCTATTTTGGGATGAATTTACCATTTTTCAATTAAATTATGTTTTAAATCAAACCATCCTTTATTATTTATTCTCCAACATTCAACAACCCCCAATTTCTCCCTTTTGTGATCTTTTAATGTTACATTCTAGGATTTCATCCCAAATATATGTCTCGAGTTCGATCGATGCACCGTTCACCTCGTTGGATCCAAAACATGAATATCATGATTTCTTTTTAGTATTTTGTCATTATTATTCCTATCTATGATGCTATTTAGATGCATGATCATATGACCCATTTTTAGGGCATTGATATTTTATGCATATCTCTTCCAATATAAGATAAACTAGTGGCTAATACTAGATGATGGGAGTCATATGAGTATGATGTAGGTGGCGTATAACTCACTCCTCAATATTCATCATTTCATAAATTGCTGCATAGTCACATCGATTTCAGTAGGCAACATCTATTTAATTAATAATCCTTGGTTGTAGTCATTATTACCATGTTCTAAGACCCATGAAATATATCATATTAAGCATTTGTGGTTATATACCCAAAGTCAACCACCCCAACTAGTGTACTTTCTATATGTTTTCCCTTAGTCACCAATTATTCATTAAGGGTTAGTTATGACCTATTAGCTCCTCTGTTTGGGTGTGAAGCTTAACCCTTCTTATGGTAAGCCTGTAACGACCCAAAATATTATCAATGGGAAATCCCTTATTATAATAATTTTATATTGTATAAATAAGATAAAATTACATAGATAACACAATACAAACTTTATAATTAATGAAATAAGTGATATTTGAAGAAATTAAAGAACTTATACTAAAGGAATAATAACTTTCCCTTTGGAATAGTAACATTACCATTAGGAATAGTAATACAACCAATAGAATAATAAAATCACCCATTAAAGTATTAATAAAATTTAGGCATATTATAAATGATAATATGATATAATTATATGATAGTATATGTAAATAAATATTCTAAAAATTATTAATTAAGTGTTGATATTTTTATAAAATGTAAAAGTTTATTTATAATTTCCTAATTAATATAATTATTTAAAATAAAATTTACCTTCATAAAATAGATTCTTAAATTTTATTTTATTATCTTATGATTATAAGATAATTTTTTAGACCTTAATTATTTTTAGGATGTGTCAAAATGTCAGTTATAATTTTAAAATCGTTATTTTTTTAATAAATGGTGATTTTAATAAAATAAATAAATTTCTCATATATAAAAAAGTATTTTAAGAAAATGGATTATATTTTTGAAATAATCACATTTAAATTATCCAATGGTGACTTTCTAATAATTTTCTATGATACATTGATTTTCAGGTGAATAGTAAAAAACAGTTTTGCACATAACAAGTGTAACTTAAATTTCTTCATTCGTGATGTATTAGTGAAATAATGATTTTTAGAACATAACTTAAGGTAATTCTAAATTAAATTTCATAAATTATTCATTTTAAATTAAGAAACATAATTTCCAAACCTAGAAATAATTTTCCAAAACCTAAAGTCAAAAGTGATTCCTTAAAATATCAATTTCTACTTTTTTCCACTTTCATTTTTTGATTAATTAATGAATTTTAATTATAAAAGGATTTTGAAAGTATAAAAACAATTATATTAATTTAAAAGATGATTTATATTTTCAAAAAATCACCATTATATTTCTATCCTTTGATATATTATATTATTTAATATTTTATTCTAAAAATACCACTCTCCTGAAGTATAAATAACCCCTCCCCATTCCTATGGAAACCACTCCTCCCACCTATTCTTAAGCCTTATATATCTAAATATCCTCCATCCCAATCCTATTATAATAACTATGGATTTTATGGAGAAATAAACTCTAATCACAAAGGGATTTATAATATCGTGGAAGAGAAGGAAAACTAAGGAAAGAGTAAGTGTAGGTTAACTCTTCACCCTTTTATTCTTCACCTTCTTCTTTTACCAATTAATTTCAAAACCATGCTTTATAGAAATTAATTATACAGTATGTTAAGATTACATTATTGATTTTAAACTACTTTAATTATCATATATATGACATATATATATATATATATATTTATTAATTCATTTTCTCACTCATTTGACAATATCCCATTAAAGGTTGGTTAACAACCTATGGAGACTTCCAAAAAAATTATTACAGAAAACATCATGGATTAATATTATTGGAAATATATAACATATTTTTTTTAATTAAATTTATATTATGGTTTTTTAATTATTTTAATTAATGTATAATTACACATTTAACAAATATAGAAATCCAGGTAAAACAAATTTTTTTTATGTAAAACATGATATCAAAACTCTTCAATTTCATGAAAAAAATTAAGAAAAATAATCCAGTGATTATAATGGATATATATTGTTACAAAATGACTATTATTAAATTTTTAATCAGTGTTTTAATAAATATAAGTTAATTATTCAGGAGGTGGAAAAGCAACGTAATTAAGCCGGAATTAAGGTAAGGGGAATTCTCAAACACAACTCCATTTCTTTGGGTTTTCCCTATTTCACTCCAATTTCAATATGAATATTAATGTAGTGATATTTAAATGACATTTACATGTTTTTCCAATTTTTTTGAGGATACATGTTCCCATTATTATTTTATGACAAAAGAATAGATTTTCCAAAAAAGAACTATTATTTTAAAAACACATTTTGACACCTCTTGAGTTATTTATTCTTCACTCAAGAATGATGAATAACCCTTTACCAAATTGTTTTCCCTTTATCATTTGGAAACCACAATGTTTATGAATGTATGATTTATGAAATGAAAGCCATTCCTTTCTATTGGTTTTTTTATGTCTAATATTGACATACATTCTATAAGGCATGTATGATTATGTAAATGTTATTATTTGATGGGTACACATGAAATTATATAGAGCTAAATTGAATATGGTATTGTGATGTATCACATTAGATAAAGTTAAATATGCACGAACATGATGGTATATTTTTTTCACAACTACGGGTGGTATTTGACCACAAATACATGAGGATGCATTTTTATGAATTTCCACATTTCACACCTTTATCTAATGCTTACTATAATGATAATGAGCCTATTATTTTTTTTATAATGATGATGATTAGGATCAACACACGTTATATTGATTCATTTTCATGTCTATCCTTTAATGGGATTTCATCTCACCCCTTTCTTTGATGTATTTCTTTAGGTGATTACTTGTTCTATAGAGAATACGAGGGACACTAAGAAGCTATATGAGAAGGAATTAAATAAACATTTATGTTTTATTATGTAAACATTATGTATGGTCGAAATTTTCCCAATAAACTAATCATTTGGAACCTGGTTTGGTAACGCTTTTATGTTTTTAAAATGATATAATAATCATGTAATAAAATTAGGGTCACTATATTTAGTATCTGAGCATAGTTGAGTTAATTTTGTAATCAGGATTTGAGAACCTTAGTGAAAACCCTCAGTATGAGACTAAGTATATGTATGCACCCAAGAAAAATACTTTTAGAAAATTCTAGCCATAGGGATCCCACAGGATATAAATTTATAGTTAAATGAACAAAAGAATAAATTATTTATTTTTGACCTTTTTGACTTGTGTTTTGTTCTGAATTTTTCAATTTTAGAGAATGGTGGGAACTAGGAGAAATTAGGCCAACAAACCATGTAAGGGACAATGCAGAAATTGCTCAAATTACATCCTTAATTCCTTAGGAGTGGAGTTAAAAATTTCATAGTGATGCTTACCCACCTATCCTATTCTATAAAAAATAACGTAAATAATGTGGAATTTCTACTTTCATATAATAGGGAGCAACCATATATCTATTATTTTATGCAGAAAAGACTACCAACATTTAGTGGTTCTTCCCATACACTAATCTATGAATTGTTGGTAAACTCTATGGATAATATCTTTTCAATGATCCAATATTCTGAGAAGGAGAGTGTGAATCTATAAGTTTATTGTCTAGATAGAGAGGATGATCAATGGTGGTAATTGATTAAGAACACCATGTATAAGGTTGAAATTGAAGTGATGAAGTGGGAAGACTTTAAGATAGTGTTTTTAACAACTATTTCCCTCAAACTATTCATAAAAAGATGGAGAGAGAATTCATAGAGCTGAAGAAATCAGAAGGTGAATGAGTCACGACCTATTAAGAAAATTTCTTGAGGATTTCATGGTACACCTTATATTTTTTTTATCCACAATGAAAAAAATTAGATATATTGTTTAGTGGTTTTAAACCACACCTTTGAAAGGCTCTTGAAATTCTAGACTTTGGGAGTTCTTGATAGAGATACCACATACGTCTAAGGGCCACAATTTTTTCTGGGTGATCGCTGACCAACTCACCGAGTCGGCCCACTTATTACCCATCTGAGATAAGGTATCAGAAGAGGTATTGAGATTCCTCTATGTACAAGATATAGTACAGCTTCTTGGGGTTCCATTGACAATCGTCTCAGATCATGATGCTCATTTTACATCCTGGTTGTGGAACTGATTGTAGGAGGTGTTCACGAGTCAGCTACATTTGAGAACAGCCTTTCATCCTCAGAAAGATGGTCAGATGGAGTAGACCATATAGACGTTTGAGGAAATTATCTTGGCATGCTCTGTGCATGATCCACCACACATTATCGACTGGGGCGAGCTGGAAAGTGATGATGGGGTGACGTTCACGGAGTTCCTGGTAGAGATAGAGGATCTACATGAGTGGGTTCTACGAGGGTGGTCAATCACTCCGGTGAGAGTTTGGTGGTAGCATGGGAACCACTAAAAGAACACATGGGAATGGGAGGCTCAAATTTGTGCTTAGTAGCCCCATTTTTTTATTATCTTTTTTGTGGCTTTCAAGGATGTGAAGCCCTAATGTGGGGAGAATGTAAAGACCCATAAATTCTTTATAATATTTTTAATTATATGGAATTATTACGAGACTTCGAAAATTTTCACCACGTGATTTTGATGCACGGAGAGCCTGGAATATAATTTTTATCTTTTTAAGGTATGTTCAGTAAATGTGCGGATGATATTTTCTATCTTCTAAATCGGTGCTCAGATAAGAAATCTGAGAGCACCATTGAATTTGCAGTGCTGAGATTCACTTAAGAGAAGATTAAATTTGACTGATAAGGGATGGAAAGAACAATTATTTTTTGGACTTTTGAAAAAAATAATAAAATAAATATAAGTTGTTTTATTCTTTCTACAAACTATTGAGAAATGGTTTGCAGGACCACAGAGTTAGTTGGTCATTAAATGAACGTCATTAAATGACCTATTACAAAAGTTGTGTAACCACAACGCCCGGTTAATTAATGGGTTATTTAATGAACAACATTAATGAACATAATGTGAATCTATTTAACTCTAAAATGTTAATCAATCTATTGGTGAAGGGGATTTAACAACCAGGGGAGAAATCTATGACAAGGAACTGACGATGAATTCCTACAACAAAGCACAGAGTTTTGATGACGCCTGCTGAGGAATTGATCTGGAGGTCGATGAGCGGCGACGAATGTCAAACGACAATGCATGCATATATTCTTCTTCTACAATAGTTTCCAATAAAATCCAGGTAGGGGGTCAAATTTTTTATTCATTTAAAAGATTTATCTTCCTTGTTCTTGAATAATATGAATAACACAGATCAACTGACTAAGGGGTTGATCCGAGATTCATTATTTCTTACTGGTGGTTTATATAAGAATTTTTTTTGGGTTAATTAGTATCTTGAGTTGAATGATTCTTTCCCATGTTATAACACTAATGCAGAGAGTGTGGGCCGAACCAAACATGGCCCAGAACTTCCGTCCAAATTGTTCTTGGTGCGTTCTCCGAGGAAGATCAATGAATGTATCAACAATGTGATTTTGAGGTCCACAAAGTGAAGGTGGAGACCCAGGAGACCCATAGGCGCAAATGAGAAAGAAAAAGGACCACAAGAGCATATTTGGTGGCGGCGGTCGGCCAAGCTAGACGCATGGGGATGAAGGTGCCTGTAGGTGCCGTGATAGAATGACCCGCAACCAGTTGGGCCACAATGGGTTGAACGGTGTAGCATCAATGCACCGTGCAAGGAGATGAGCGGCCTGCTTGGACCACTTGGCTAGAGCATAACAACTGACTCCAGCTGAACATTTTGGTAGACCAGATGTCATCCCGGTAGCACCTCCATCTGGGAGAATCGGTCCGCATGCGTGTCGGGTTTCTAGGCGGGCCAGAACCGCGAGCTGAGCTGGACCTGCGAGCTAGACTAGGCCCACCTGCGGGCCCAGACACATCGTTCGGGCCGAACCTTTGAACCGGGTCAGACCCATTAGCCAGGTCGGACTCACAGGCCCAATGGGCCAGCCGGGATGGACCCCTTCTAGACCTAACCCGTCTTGTTACACAAAATCAGGCGTATCTCAAAGAACAAGCATCCATTTGATGAACTGTCTTTGGTGATGGAACCATTATGACGAGGCAATATTTTTGAGATACTTCACTTGGGTTTTGGAGAAATTTAGAGTATAGTCAGTTTGGATCAAACTCGAATCAAACAAAGCCCTCGGTACAATAATTCCTCTAACTTACAGATCGAGCATATGATTGGCGCAACGTCTGTTGTGTTGGAACCCATAAGACATGGTGGAACACAGGGTTACATCATTGTGGGAACTTGTGGTAGTTTAGGTTTGACCGATGGATTTAGGAGAAAATTCTATGGAACACCAGCGCATCACATTCGGGAATCCTATGGCTAGCTGTCAAGTGATGGGAGACCCTCTATGAATCGAAATCAGAGTGACCCTATGTGGAACAACAATAGTGTCACCCGACAAGGACTAGACATATAGTGGACCGTCGTGGATCATCAACTTACGACCCTGTGTGGATTGGAGACTTACAATCCTGTGTGGATCAACAACTTGTGACCCTGTTTGGATCAACGACTTACGACCCTGTGTTGATCAAGGACTTAAGAACCTTAGTGGATCGATGACTTACGACCCTGTGTGGATCGACAATTTATAGCCCTATGTGTATTGATGACTTATGATCCTACATGGATCAGAAAATTATGACCCTATGTGGATTGGTGACATATGACCTTGTGTGGATCGACAATAGAACGACTTCTTCATGGTTCAATAGTGTAACTTCTCAATAGAATAAGATGATTTAGCTTTACGACCAATAATCATTATTCCTATTCTTTATGTTATATACCTGGTGTGAGCTACCTTTTACTTTTTCCATTTTGATTCAGATCATGCTTTATGGTTTTTCCTTTATGGAATTCTGGGATACCTTTGGTGGTCTCGAGGTCTCTACTAGGTATTTTTATACTCAACCCTATATGGGTTTTACTTGTACTTTGTTGTGTCTTGTGTAGACGACAGACAATTTTGATCAAGATTTGGGATCCAAGACTAGATGATGTATGAAGGCGACCAATTGACGTGGAGAGCCGTAGTGATGAGTTGTACATACCCTTCAGGAATGATCCTTAGCGTAAGAACACATGAGATCTTTTTCCTTTTTTTGTACTTTATTTTAGTTCTATTTATATAATATCCCATTCAACTTTAGTTCACACATTTACTTTCCACAGTTATACTATGTGGTTTTATCTTGTTGTGTACCTAGTATGTGGTGGCAGGTTTAAAGGAAATTCCTTCCCATTCTAGGGATATGAATTTTCGGTGCTAGTTGCCAACCCCTATCTTATAGCAGTTGGGCTTGGGGTATTCACGACATGGGCCCCTGGGTATGGGTTGTGACAAAGATTGTCCTACAAGGCCCATTTCGTGACTACCCCAATCCCACCTTCCATAGGCTATGGGTTGAAGACTAGCACCATAAAGACATATCCATAAAATGGGTAGGAATTTCCTTTAAACCTGCTAACACATAGAGTGGATACACAGTAAGAGAAAACCACATAGTATAACTGTTGATAGTAAATGTGTAAACTGAAGTAGAATGGGGTAGTATACAAACCCAAATAAAAGAAAGTACATCAAAAAGTAAAAACAGCTCCTCAGTTCACCCACCAAGGATCCTACCTAAAGGGTAGGTATATCTCATCACTATGGCTCACCACGTCAATCGATCACCTCTATAAACCGTCTAGTCCTGGATCCCAAATCATGGTCAATAATGTCCATCGTCTGCATAAGACACTACAAGGTGTGGGAGAAGCCCATGAAAAGGTGAGTATAATAATACCCAATAGGGACTCTGAGACCCCCCAAAGATCTCCCAGAATTCCAAAAAGGAAAAACTAAAAGGCATGATCTAAATCAAAAAGCAGAAATTAAAATCCAACTCACAGCAGGTATATAACATAAACAACATGAATAACGATGATTATTCGTGAAGCTAAATAATTTTATTTCATTTAGAAGTTCCACTAGTGAACCAGGAAGAATCTGTTCTATTGATGATCCACACAGGGTCGTATGTCACCAATCTACAGTGGGTAATATGTTGCTGATCCACATAGGGTCTTAAGTCATTGAACCACATAGGGTCGCAAGTCGTCTATCCACAGAGGGTCCTAAGTCATTGATCCACACAGGGTTGTAAGTCGTCTATCCACACATAGTCTTAAGTCATCTATCCACAACGGGTCATAAGTCGTCGATCCACATAGGGTTTTAAGTCACTAATATGTGATGAGACACTCTAAGGATGGTCTTCATCAGGTCGTTCTACTGCTCATCCACACAGGGTCGTTCTGAGGTCGATCCACAATGGGTCACTCCTCACTTGACAGCTAACCACAGGATTCCCACACTTGGTGCACTTGAGTTCCATAGATTCTACTCCTCCATACATCAATCATACCTCAAATTCCATGATGTACCATGAATAAGTAACCTGAATAACCATCATGTCGTATGGGTTACAATGCAATAGACGGGGAATAAATGAGACACTCATTCTGTAAGTTATAGGCATTTTAGCACCAAGGGATGGGATGGATTCGAGTTCGATCCAAACCGGCCATACTAGAACTTTCCAAAAAACCCAGGTAGAGTATCTCATAAGGACTTCCACATCCTAAGGGTTCCAGCACCATAGACGATTCATCAAGTAGATTCCCGATCTATGAGTTGTGCCTGATTTAGTGTAACAGGACCGGTCGGGTCTGGTAGGGGTTCGGCCCAGTTGGGTTATTGTGCGCATATTTACATCTCAGATAATGCATCCAACCCGGTTCGTAGGCAATACACCATCTTAACAACTCTTTTGAGAATCTGGAATGGTCCGACGAACCTCAGAGATAGCTTGCCACCCCAGCCAGATCTCCGCAATCCTCGTCAAGGTGATACCCGTAGAAAGACATGGTCTTACTCCTCGAACTCCAAGGGTCTTCTTATCCTGTCAGTATAAGACATATTCCTGATCTTTTTAGTCTTCAACCACTCTTGGATGACCTGCACCTTCTCAATGTTATCCTATACAAACTCTAGACCCTTGAGTGCTGACTTGTATGGCTCTATCCAATATAGAGGTGATTTGCATAGTCACTAATACAAAGCCTCAAACGGTGAAATGCCGATGGTGGAGTGATAACTGTTATTGTATGAGAACTCCACCAAGGGAAATTGATCCACCCAACTGTGGCCAAAATCGATGATGCAAGCATAGAGCATGTTTTCAAGCATCTGTATGGTCCTCTCCATCTGACCATTTGTCTGAGAATGAAAGGTGGTGCTCAAATGTAGTTGAGTCTCGAATGCCTTATTTAATCCCCTCCACAACCGGGATGTAAAATGAGTGTCATGATCTGAGATGATCAATGATGGCACCCCGTGAATCCATACTATCTCTAATATGTAGAGTCATCCCAAGACCTCAACTGATCTCTAGTCTTGGATGGGTTGGAAGTGGGCCGACTTGTTGAGTCAATCAATGATCACCTTGATGGAATCATGGCCCCTGGACATACGTGGTAGCCTTGTCAAGAAGTCCATGAAGATTCTATCCCACATCCATTCCGACACCTCAAGTGGTTGTGCTAAGCATACTGGAACCTGATGTTTAGCCTTCACTTTCTAACAGGTGAGGCATCGTGAAACAAACTCTTCCACCGCTTTATTCATCCCTAGCCACCAGTACTTACACCAGAGGTCCTAGTACATCTTCACCACACCAGGATGTACCACCAAAGGGGATGTGTGGAACTCCCTCAAAACCTCCTATTATAGTATCCCCGGTACTATGGTGCATCCTTTAAAAAGGATGACGTGATCCCTACCTTTATAAAATCCTTTAGAAGCCTGTCCTTAGAATATCAGAGCATATCAGGTCCTGCAGTCAGAATCCCAAAGATATGCCTCCCTGACTCGGTGAAGGAGTCAGGGAGTGACTGTCATATACTATAGGTAAATTTATCTATCACTATCCACGAAGGATTTCTACAACATGGCTAGCTGCTATGTTACCTCACTCAGAAACTGTAAACCATAACTCTTGTTGAGTGCATCTTCCACCACGTTCCCCTTCCCAGGAGTAGAGAATATCTCAACGTCATAGTCCTGGAAGAACTCCATCCAGCGTTGATGTCTCAGGTTTAGGTCATTCTATGAGAAGATATAACTGAGACTCTTGTTATCAGAGTAGATAGTAAACCATTCACCCATCAAGTAGTTTCACCATATCTTCAAAGAAAAAACACAACTCCTAACTCCAAGTCATGGGTAGCATAGTTCTTCTCAGGTGGTCTTAACTATAATGAGATGTAGGTGATCACCACTCATTCCTGCATTAGGAAACATCTTAGTCCAGTCCCTGATGTGTCACAGTAGACTACATACCCAACACCCTCTTCTGGTAGCCTCAAGATGGGGGCACTCATCAGTCTCCACCTAAGCTCTTGGAAACTATACTAGAATCTCCCTGTCCAAAAGAAATGTTTTCCATTCTTTTTCAAAGATGAACAGGCTGTTAGTACTTTGGAAAAGTCATGTACGAATCTCCGATAGTACCCTGCCAAACCCAAGAAACTCAACACCTCAGTCACACTCTTGGGTGGATCCCAAGCAAGCACTGCCTCTATCTTCACCCGATCCACTATAACTCTAGACTCTGAGATAACGCATAACAGAAAGTGGACCTCCTTTATCTAGAACCGAAACTTCGAGAGATTACTATAGAGATAATGCTCTCGATGTGTATCTATAACTATCAATAGATGAGTGGTGTGCTCCTCCTCCAACACTAAATACACCAAGATATCGCTAATGAAGATCACCACAAAGAGATCAAGGTAATGATGTAATATCCTATTAATAAGTACCATGAACACTGGTGGGGAATTGGTCATGCCAAAAGGCACCACCTAGAACTCATAGTGCCATACCGACATCTGAAAGCCATCTCCGGTACATCCTCATCTCATACCTTGAGCTAATGATAGCCTGATCTGAGGTCTATCATCGAAAATCACCGAGCTCCCTTTAGATGATTAAAGATATCATAAATTATTTAGTGGATACCTGTTCTTAACGGTCACCTAGTTCAGGCACCGATAGTCCACGAAAAGACTCAAACTCCCATATTCATTATTGGAAAAAATAATGGGGCTTCCCATTGAGAAACACTGGGCCTTATGAAAACCTTTCTCTGAAAGTCCTCCAGATGTACCCTTAACTCACAAATCTCCACGTGAGCCATCCTATATGCTGGTGTAGATATCGGTGTCATCCCATGGTACAAGTCGATGTATAAGTATACATCTCTGTGAGGAGTTAGTCCTAGAACATCCTTAGGAAAGACCTAAACAAACTAGTCCACCACTATAGGATAGCTCAGAATCCTATTGTCCATTGCTCTGAGGATAAGGCTAGCCAACTAATGAGCGATCGTCTTCACCCTACTCCGAGAAGGTCCATCATGATATGAAAAGGTTCCCTAATCACCGATGAAGTAAAACCTGGTCCCATCCTCACAAACACAGTGTACTTTGCATCTAAATTAATCAGTCTGAGCATGAACTGTGGATAAGCAGTTTATACCCAAGATGATATCATAAGGCTGTAATGCTACTACTAATAGATCCCAGCTGAATCTATCACCTCCTAGAGTAAGCTCACACTACCAGCACGAATGTGTAATCTTCGAATCATCTCTCGTAGGAGTCTCTAATTGCAAGTATTGTTCCAAAAACTCTACCAGAATAACCAATGAACCATAAAAGTGGAGATATATTTTAGATAATGGTCCCAAGGCTATGGTGATATGAAATAAAAGATGGAGTTTCAAGTTGGAGGATCCAATAAGAAAGGTGGAAATAAAACTCAACCAATCACATGTTAAAAATATGTGATAAAGAACCATGGTAACTGCCTCAAAAGGAATGAGAAATACTATAAGTGTAGAATAGGAGGTGACAAAGCTCATTAATGTCAAAGAAACAAAAAGAAGATGAAATATATGATGGAGTAAAGGAGAGAACCACCCATGGTTCAGTGCTTTATTTGCAAAGAGGAAGGGCACTATGCAAGCCAGTGCAGTAAACCTCGAGCCATCAATGGTAATCAATGTCATCAGCCTCCAATGAAAAAGGATCAAGGGAATTAATATGACATTAATACTGCTGAAGTAGAGGAAGAAAATGAGGTTGTACAAGGTACACATTCTATTCACTAAGGAATGGAAAAATATAATTTTATTATGGTTCTACACATTCTTTTATATCTTTGAAGTTTTCAAGAACTATTGAATCGAAGTCATAAAACATTTTTGTAGATGTTTATATAAAAACACATAGTGGTGAAATCATTAAAACCATACTGTTGGCATATTCCCCTCTTAGAATATGTGGTAAGATTATTCAATAAAATCTCATGATGCTTCCCTTAGTGGGATTTGATACAATACTATAGTTGGATTGGATCTTGTTATATATAGCACACATCAACTATTGGGAAAAGGAAATGTATTTTCATATTCCAAACCTTCCCAGGATCCTTTATAAATTCAAGGAAGATCATGAATCTCCTTTTGAATATACTTCAAGGGTGTGGGTGTTAATTCTATATGAATAAGAAAATCTTCTTCAAATGGTCGATTCAAAGGAAGGTATCAACATAGGAAAAATGCCCATTATTATGGAATATAAGGATTTATTTCGTGAAGAGTTACCTAGACTTACCCCAGATTGTGAGGTAGAGTTATCAATATAACTCATACCCAAATCTACACCTATCTCAAAAATCATATACATGATGTCCCCGATCAAACTAGAGGATTGAAAGAAGTTGCTGCAAGAGCATTTTGACAGAGGGTTCATACGCACTAGTGGATCACCTTGCGGTGTGCCAATCATATTTATGAAGAAAGGATATATCAATGTAGCTGTGTATCGATTTTTGGGAACTCAACAGGATCACCATAAAGAAACATTATCATATTTCAAGGATTGGTGACTTTTTTGATCAACTATTAGGATCTTAGAACTTTTTAAATGTTGATCATCATTTCTAATATCGTATATTAAAGGTGAAAAAGGAATATATTCATAAGCCTTCCTTCCAAACAAGGTATGGGAGCTATGAGTTCATGTGATGCCCTTCATACTTACTAATACCCATTCTATCTTCATAGTTTTGATGAATAGAGTATTTAGACACTAACTTAAAAATTCTTTGGTAGTGTTTATCAAAGATATTCTAATGTACTATAGGATCAAGGAGGATCATGAATAAAATCTATGGATTATACTGGAGACATTAAGGAATGAGAGTTTGTATTCCATATTCAGAAAGTGTAATTTATGGATGCAACAAGTCCCATTCTTTGGGGACATGATCACATGTAAAGGAATTTATGTGTACCCTTAAAAAAAGAGATTTAGGAGTGTCCTAGACCCACTAGTGTCATGTAAATCCATATTTTTTTGGATTAACAGTGTCATACCAAAATTTTGTGAGAAATTTGAAACAATTTCATAGCCCATTAACTAAGTTAACGAAGAAAGGGGTAAAGTATATATGGATGTAAGAATTTTAGGAATGCTTCAGGGAGTTAAAGAGGAGGCTGATCACTGCACCTGTAATCACCTTACCAACAAGTGGAGAAATCATTGTGATATAAAATGATTCTTTAATGAATGTATTGAGTTGTGTAATAATGGAGAATGATAAAGTGATATCCTACACCTCATGGAAGTTGAATATCCATGAGAAAAACTACCAAATTCATGATCTTGAGTTAGAAACTATGATCTTCACCTTGATTATTTTGTGGAATTACCTAAATGTTGAGAAGTGTGACATATATACAGACCACATGAGCCTAAATTATATATTCACACAAAAGGAGATCAACATGCGCCAAATGAGATGGTTGGAGATAATCATGGATTGTGACTGCTATATTAACTATCATCAAGGGAAGGAAAATCGGGTAGCTGATGCTTTTTTTAGAAAATAACTAGCTACTCTATCCATGATGCAGACTGAGAAAGACTATATCTTATTGGATAGGAAAATTATGGATTTGTAAATCATAATAGAAGTGAATACATACTGCCTTTCCAAAATTATTTCCCAACCCTCTATCTTAGATAAGATCAAGGAGGAACATAATGATGATATGGTATTCAAAATAAGGTGAATTAAATAAATAAAGGGAAGATGCAAGGGTTCTATATCGATGATGTTGGTATGATTTGGTTTGGAACAAGGCTTTGTGTGAATTAATCACCCAAAATAAATATGGAGCTTTTAGATAATGCACATAGTTGAACATTATCTTTCTATAATTGAAGTTCCAATATGTATAGTGATCTTTGAGAACACTTTTGGTGGGATAACATGATGAACGATATTGTGGAATACATCTAATGGTGTTTGGTATGTCATTAAGTTAATGTAGAGAGATAAAAGTCCAAAGGAATTATGAAAAAATTCCTTATTACCATGAGAAAATGGGAGAATGTCACTATGGAATTTGTCATTGGTCTCCCGAATACATCCAAAGGAAACAATACAATATGTGTTGTGGTGGACTGACACACCAAGACTACCCAATTTATTTATATTCAAGAAGATTTATCCCTTGAAAAAATTTCCAAGACATATATGAAGGAAGTTGACAAACTATACGGGGATACACTTTCCATATTCTCTGATAGTGATCTAAGGTTCACATCTAAATTATAGAAAAGTATACAACATTATTTGACTACTCAATTGAATTTTATCGTGGCCTATCACCCCCAAATTTATGGCCAATCTAAAAGGACTATTTAAATGCTCAAAGAAATGCTATGAGCCCAATCAAAAGAATTAAAATGTTTATGGGATTAGTATATACCATTGGTTGATTTGTTCATAAAAAATATCTTCCACTTGAGTATTTATATGGATCCATATTAATCTTTATACAGAAAGATATATAGAACTCAAACCTTTTGGGATGAAGTAGGAGAACGAAATCTAATTGGACCTGATCTCATACAAGAGATGATAGAGAAGGTTCAATCCATCCACAAACATTTCAACACTACTTAGTGTTGGGAAACGAGATCTGTTGGAAATAGTCGAAGGGAATTAGGGTTTGATATTATAGACAAAGTCTTACTTTGAGTATCACTAAGGAAGAGAGTCATGGAGTCTCGAAAAAATGGGAAGCTTAGCCCAAGGTTCATTGGCCCCGTTGAGATCCTTTATCACATAAGAGAAGTGGCCTATTAGCGTGCACTTCCACCAAGCATGGATCAAATTTAGTATATATTCCACATATCTCTCCTAAGGAAATACATACTAGATCCCACACCTGTATTGAATTCAGAGGTTGTATAGCTGGAAGATGATCTCTCCTATGAGGAGTAGGCGGTAAAGATTATGAACTGAAGAGATAAGGTTCTATGCGACAATAAAACTCACTTTGTTAAAGTGTTGTGGATGAAACATATATATTATGAAGTGACTTGGGAACAAGAGGAAGTGATGTAGGTGAAATAACCTCACCTGTTTTCCCCTTAACTTATAAATAAAATTTCGAGGGTGAAATTTCAAAAGGGGGAAGAATGCAACGAACCCAAAATTTATCAATTGGAATTACCTTACTATAATAATTTCATGTTATAAATAACATAAAATCACATATATAACACAATAAAACATTTATAATGATTTAAATAAGTGTTATTTGAAGACATTAAGGAACCTATACAGAAGGAATAGTAACTTTCCATTTTGAATAGTAACAAGACCATTCAGAATAGTAATCCGGCTAATGGAATAGTAACCTCACCAATGAAAGTATAAATAAAATTTATGAATATTATAAATTATAATATGATATAATTATATCATAGTATATGAAAATAAATATTTTTAACATTATT
Source organism: Viscum album (assembly GCA_963277665.1). Classification (NCBI taxonomy): domain Eukaryota; kingdom Viridiplantae; phylum Streptophyta; class Magnoliopsida; order Santalales; family Viscaceae; genus Viscum; species Viscum album. The sequence continues at coordinate 1,932,457,854 of OY728155.1, forward strand.
AATTAAGTGTTGGTATTTTTATAAGACATAAATTTTTATTTATAAATTTATAATTAAAATAATTATTTAAAAGAAAATTTTATTTCCTAAAATATATTCATAAATTCATATTTTATTTTATTATGATTATTGATGGTTTTATGAGACCTTAATTAATTTTTCAATGTTTCATAGAATCAGTAATAATTTTAAAATCAGTATTTTCAAATAAATGATGATTTGAATTAAAATTTATATTTATCATATTTATAAAATTATTTTCATAAAATATTGTCCATTTTTTAAATAACAAAATAAAAATTATACGAGGTTTAATTTTTTTTAAATATTCCGAAATACTTCGATTTTCGAATGAATAGTAAAAATACAGTTTTGCACATAACTAGTGTAACTTAAATTTCATTATTCATGATGTATTAATGACATAATGATTTATAGAACATGAATTTCGGCCATTATATACTTTACTTAATGAATTATTCATTAAAAATCAATAAAATCAATTTCCAAACCTAAAAAAAACATTCCAAAAATCTAATGTCCAAAGTGATTCCATAAAATATGAGCTTCTCTTTCTTTCCACTTTCCTTTTTAATAAATTAATGAGTTCGAATTAAAAAGGTGTTTTATAGTATAAAAATAATTATATAAAATTAATATATTATTTATATTGTAAAAATACCACTATTAAAAGTCTAAAGTTTGATATATTTTTTATTTAATATTTATTCTAAAAATACCCCTCTCCTCAAGTATAAATAACCGCTATCCCTTCCCTTAGAAAACCACTCCTCCCAGCAATTCCTAATCCTAAGCTCTATAAAAATCCTCTTTCCTCCAATGGCCCGAAGGCCTTCATTTTTGTTTGATTTTGATAATCCACCTTTCAAGGGGTAAGGTGGAACCCTTACAAGTCCCGTAGTCGTAAGTATTACATTGCCTGTAGGCCTTAGAAGAATTCAATGCCCGTAGGCTTCAAACATTACATACAACCCAGACTAACTACTTGGAACAGCTCCTCCCCTGCATCTTCATCAAGAAATCAAAACTTAGATACATTATGTAACAATCCACTCAAATCACCAATGGAGTTATAGTATCACGCAAGAGAAGCCACACTAAGGAAAGAGTAAGTCTCCGTCAACTCTTCCCTCTTTTCTTCTTCTCCTTCTTCTTTTACCAATTCCATTCAAAACAATATACTATAAAAAATAATTATGTATTAAGTTAGAATTAAATTAATTATTTTACCCTAATTCATGAATCATATATATGAAATATATAAATATCTTACACCCTTTTCATGCTCTTTTGACAACACCCTATTAAATGATCGGTTAACCACCTACATAGACTTTTACAAAACAATTCTTAAAACTAAATTCATAGATGGATAATATGGATTATATATAACATATAAATATGTAATTAAATTTATTCTTCAGTTATGGAATTAATTATACAAATATATAATTTTACATTTAACAAAATAGAGAAATAGAGGCAAATCATAAATGTTTTAGGCAGAACATGATACCAAAATTCTTCAATTTCGCCAACTATAAATAAGAAATATAATAAAATGATTATAATTGATAAATATTTTTTATAATATGACTATAATTACTTTATTTATCTGTTTTTTAATAATCATAAGTTTGTTATTCAGGAGGCATAAAAGTGACATAATTAAGTGAGAAATAAGGGGAATTCTCAAACCCAACTCCAGTCCCTAGTGTTTTCCCACTTTCACTCCAATTTTAGTATGGATATTAATTTAATGATATTTAAATGAAATTTTATTATTCATAACTTTTTATTTTCTTGGATATACATTATCCTTATAAGATTTTATAAGAAATGTAAATATTTTCAAAAAAAAACTCTTCTTTCTAAAGAACATTTTGACACCTCTTGAGTTGTTTCTCATTCACTACAGAATGATGAATCCTATAACAAAAATGTTTTTTTCCCTTTATCATTTAGGAAACCCAAATTTTATAAAATTATGCTTTATGAAATGAAACCCATTCCGTTCCATGAGTTTTTTATGTCTAAGATTGATATACGTTCTATGTGGCATGGATGATTATGTAAATATTATTATGTGACGGGTGCACCTGAAATTATATAGTGCTACAATTCATTGGGTAATGTGATGTATCTAATATGATAAAGTGAAATATTCATGAAAATTATGCAATATTTCTTCACAAATATGTGTGGTATTTTACCACAAAGACATGATGTTTCTTTTTTATAAATTTCCACATTACATGTATTTATCTAACGCTTACTTTCATGATTGGGATCCTATTATTATGTTATGATGTTGATGATTATACTCACACCATGTTATATTGATTCAAGTTCTTATCTATCCTGTTATTATGCTTTTATCTCACCCCTTTCACTTATTTATATCCTTAGGTGATTACTTATTCTAAGGAGAACACGAGGGCCACTTAGAATCTAAAGAAGAATAAATTAAGAAAATATTTATGTTTTGTTGTGTAAAAGTTACACATGGTCAGAATTTTCCCAAGGAAAAAAACTTTAGATCCTAGTTGTGTAACACTTTTATGTTGTTAAAATTCTATAATAATCATGTTATAAAATTAGGGTCACTATAAAACCCATCTAATTAGATAAATTGTGAATTGAAAATGGATTGTAACACATTGCTTCCACTTGACCATCATAAGGTAAGTTCTTTAATTTGATTAATCAATGTTAAATGGTAAATTGGAAAGTATATTGTACATATACGACTTAGCCTAATGAATTTTAATTTAATGGTTTGGTTTCACATCTATATCACCCCTTTCCATTTTCAATGGAGGGTATTAGAGTGAACCGAATAATCATATTAAATGACTATGACATAACAGAATTAATATATTTGTGGCATTCCCCTTGGTCATATCACACTAATAAAAGGCAAGTCTTGAAGCAAATGATTTTTTAATTGGATTGAGTATCCCATGGAATATTTTATTAATGTAATCAAATTTAAGGTGACTTATTGTATATGGACCTTGATATCGATATAATAGGGGTCAGACTTGAGTTAGATTTTTGATTCCTGATGGAATGCCTTGAGCACTCATGGATTCTATTCCGATTCGAAGAAGTTAGTTGACATGGTTAAGACCCACCATTGAATCTGATCATATCCTATCAATGGATACCAAATATGACACCACATGATGCCTCCTTTACTATTAAAATATGCCTTGGATACACTCCTTGGATCCAACATGGATTATCCAGACATGAGATGCCTTGGTTATATCCTTGGGCCTAACCATTGGTTATCCCATTTTACATTTAATTTACTCCTTGGACTCTGTTTTATCATCAATATTTTATAATTACTTGGAAGATACTCCTTTTATTACACTATTGGCCTGATTATGTGGTTTTATGGATTTTTTTAATCCAGATCGAGAAAGATCGTTTCCATCTCATCAAAATGAAAATGAAGTTAGTTATAGATCGAAAATTATTCCCTGAAAAGTGATCTTTTTTGCAGACTACTTTGCGGGGATCTCTTATACTTCGATGGATCTAGAAAAACCATCGATTATAAATTTTTTTTGAGATGTAATAATCATAGTTTATTCTGATTCTATTGCGATTGAACAAATAATGGAAGTCGTAAAATTTTCGGTACTCGGTCGCATCTCATATGAAAGAGGTGAAAAATCTTGGTCCTTCTCTAATCTTAAAAAACATATCTCATAATGCTAGAGCATTTTCAATTGGAAACTGATTCCTCTTGGAAAGGGTTACATTCATGTTATATTTTAGAAGCAGGAAGAACTGAATGCGATTTGGCAACTTGGTACTCTCAACCTGAAACCGAGGGAATTTTGCCTCTCGGAATGGGATGTGAATTTTGACCCATACAAATAGAAGAAATCCATAGCACAAGTCTGGGAAAGAATTATTGGCCTAACATGGATTTACTGGTATAATAAAATCCTCAATAACCTTTCCTCTAGAATTAGTACGCCTTTTAGGATTGATCAACGCATGATTAATGGCCATATTGGGCTCTATGACAGGGTTCTCATTGAGATAGATATCGAAACCTCACCTCTTAAACACATATCCCAGGATTTCAATTAACAAATCATCAAGGTCAAGTTTGAATTTGAGAATGTCCCTAAGTGTTGCGATCCTTACAGGATGGTTAGCCATAACATTGTTAAGTGTCGAGTTTTTCAGAAAATTTTCTAGCCACTATCATCTATGGTCTCATGGAAACAAGCCCCACGAAGGAAAGCCATTTTCACAAAGCAGTATGTGAAAAACAATGATAAGGTGATCTTATCTGATCTATCATGTGAACAGCCATCTAGTACAAGAAAATCCTGGGAAGATCTTGCTGAAGTAGAAGAACATGATTGTAACCATGAAACCATTAAAACCAATCCCTCATTGGATGGTAGTAATGAGGGGTTGGCTGAACAACATAAGATCTCAGAGGATATTTTTTCTCTTTCAATCTATACAGAATATGAAGTAATCAACCTAGATTTAATCACCCAAAAGGTTTCTGAGGCTCTTGATACTGACAATACTACTCCTAATATCATTAATTTTCCTTCCCAGTAGGTACAAGATGATATAAGGTCTCATCACTAATATAATAAGTCGGCTGTTGATACCCCCTTAGAGGAAGAAGGAGTACAAAAGGGGTATATTTCTACTCAAGTCATCTTTGAATCATCCCTAAAGAAAGAATTCCCTAATATTTCTTCCAAGATTGTGGATCCGAGGAGATCTGGAAGACACAATACAATCGAGCTGAAGGAAAAAAGGGGGCACCACCAACAAGAAAAAATTAAAATGAGGATCTTATATTGGAATTGTCAGGGACTAGCCAACCCTGGCACATTAAGTTCCCATAGGCTATGGGTGAATAATCATAGTCCTGATCTATAAACATAAAACGAGTAGTACATGCTATAGATCCCCTCTTGAAAGTATAATATACTCTCTGCTAAGTTCTTTTCAAGACTCTGAGCGAGACATATTATGGTTTCTTGTTTATAATAGAGTGGGTAACCCCGCTATTGTTTGTCTGGATCAGCAGGTAATAACCTGCATGTTCTCTATGTCTGGGCATATCACTTTCTGATCGATGGCTTATTCCTCCAACAATTATACCACTAGAATATATCTCTGGGAGAAAATAAAAAATCAGTCCATTTATATTTATGATTCATGGATTATAATGGGATATTTTAATTCTATCCTAAATGCTGATGGAATGATGGGGTAGGTTTCTAGAAATTCTTCCATCAGCGAATTCAGAACCTGTGTTGATAGATCAAAACTATTTGAGATTAACCTTCTTGGGGATATTTACACCTGGTATAAGAAGCATATAAACATCATGAGAGCTAGTAAGATTGACCGAGATTTTGTTAATGAGTATATGCTTGAAATCGGGAAAACAATTTCATGCATCACGCTTGTGAGGAACAACTCAGACCATCATCAAATCATGACAAATTTTATTTAGAAAGAGGAGAGGCAACCACTACCTTTCAGGATCAATAATTCTTGGAATGACCTCCCAGATTCTTCAAAGCTTGATAAAGATACATGGGCCACTGATAAAAATAGTTCCCATCCTTTATATTGTGTCTTCATGTTCAAGGCTCTCATGATTAGGATGAAGAAGTGGAGTAAAAACAGGTTCAGTCTCCTTGTCAGGAAATTCAATCTCTTGAAAATACACTACATGAGATTTAGAAATCTAAGACCACAAGTAACTTCTATTGTGATGGTGAGTGGGAAGATACTGTCACCATATAACTTACAAGGATTATTTTCCTAAGTGATAATATTAAAAAAATACCTTTTTATGGTGAAGTGGCTCAAGGATGTAGAAAAAATAGTAAATTCTTCAATGTTCTTTAGCAAGACAAAAAAGCCAACATGCCTCTATCTCTTTTAAAGAATGGAGACACCATTCTTGATGATAGGAAAATCCTCTCAAATCATATTGTTTCCTTTTACAAGGATCTCTGTAATGGCCCGATATGATCAGAGATCTTATATGCAGACATCATCTCAATGTTGGTCACTGATGCTGACAACACTACTCACACCTCGTTTCCTACATATATTGAGATTAGAGAAGCAGTTCTCGGGCCAAATAAAGGAATCTCACCAGGACTAGATGGTTTCACAAACCACTTATTCCAACATTACTGGGATGTTATACAAGAAGATGTTTATAAATTGGTTACGAACTTTTTCACTGATGGCTCTCTCTCTCATGGATTTAATGATCAATTCATAGCCTTAATCCCTAAGGTAAAGAATGCAAGTGATATTGGTCAATTTCGTCTGGTGGCATTCATCAATACTATCCAGAATATCCTCACCAAAATTCTTGCTAATCATCTTGCACATATCTCTGCAAGAATATTTTCTTGGAATCATTTTGGTTATGTTAAGGGTAGAAAAATCCAGAATTTCCTTCTAAATGCCTCTGAATGTGTTAATCTATTTCGAAAGACTACAAGGGGAGGAAATATTTCTCTCAAAATTGACATCAGGAAGGCTTTTGATACCATTTATTATGGCTTCATTGGTCTAACTTTACATGAATTTGGATTCAGTATGAGATTTATTCATTGGATTCACAATATTATTAGCTCTGCTCACATCTCCATTCCTATTAATGGCTCACCAGAAGTCTAATTTGATTCCTCCAGAGGAGTGAGGCAAGGAGATCCTCTTTCTGCTATCATTTTTTCTCTCACTATAGACTATCTTAGTGTAATGATTACTCATAAAGATTACAATGGAGAAATAAAAAAATTCAAGTAGTTAGAGGTATATCATCTCCCTCTTACATCTTTTCGCTAAAGACATTATACTTTTCTCTCAGGGAGATAGGAAAAATATTCAAAATATCAAGAGAACCCTTATCTATTATGAAAAGGCCTCTAGACAAGAATTCAACTGGATCAAATCTTTAATTTTTTTGGCATAAATATCTCAGCTCTTAGTAAGAACCTAATGATTCAGGATCTCAGTATACAAGAGGGGTCCCTTCTTTTTGCATACCTTGGAGTACCTATGTTTCTTGGAAGCCCTCAATCCTCTTATTTTGTTGATGTGGTGGGTCAATTTAGAAGAATTCTATCCAACTGGAATGGAAAATCACTTTCAATGACAGGAAGACTCTGTTTAGTTAAGCTTGGGATTTCCTCCAAACTTGTTTACTTTATTATGGTGTACTCTTATCCTTCCTCCACCATAAAATATATTAATTCTCTTATGAGAAACTTCGTGTGGAGTGGTAGTATTCTGGAATGTAAAGTTATAACATCCCCTTAGAAGAAATTTTATTACCTTACACAATGGGAGGGCTTGGCATAAAAAACATTGAGATATTTAATCATCCTATTCAAGAACAATTCATCTGGAGGCGTATTAATGAAAAATATCAGTCCCTTCAATTTCTTTGAATCAAAATTCTCATCAGATTTATTGAAGGGAGGAAGGCTTACATATATTCCTCGGTGTGGCCAGGACTCAAAAAGATTTTCCATAAAATTGACTTGCAATCTCACAGGTTGGTTACTGCTTATTCTAATCTTAGATTCTGAAGGGCCAACTGGACAGGTTCACATCGAATTGATCATGTCAGTACCCAAAATCCGAATATAGAATATAATGCCACAATCAAAGATAAAATTGATCAATTCAACTCCCTAACGACTCACATAGCTCTCAATGTTTCCTCTTATGATTTGATGGATATAGATGCCATTTTAATCTGGGAACCGAGTACAAATGGGAATCTTGAACCCAAATGTTTTTATACATAACTTCTTGTAAGGTAGAAGTATTAGAGTAATAAATTTCAACAAAAAATGGTTGTAGCCTTCCAGATTCACAGTTCTATGGCGTCTCTGCTAAAACAAAATTCCGGTGGACTTTAATCTGCAAAAAGTCGGTATTTCTTTGTGCTCCAGGTGCCCGCTGTGTCATCAACACCGAGATGATCTGAACCATTTCTTCATGTCCTTCAAGATAGATTCCTCACTCTGGAATATGGTCATCGAACTACTTGAAATCTCTTCTCCACAGGAATCCAGAATAGTAGACCTATTGATATTTATTTCATAGATTCAGCTGTCAAAACAGGCCCAACTCCTTCTTTTTGTGGCATGCTCTGAATTTATTCATATTATTTGTAAGAGAATAAATAAGGGTAGACAAGAAAACATAAGTTTCATTTATAATATTTCTCTTTCTGATATCCTATCAGTGATCAAACTGGATAGTAACTTACATGATGAACATTGCGACATCTCAGTCAGAGACTTTGTAGCTCTGCACAAGCTAAAATTTCATGGAAATTACCCGAAACACCTAAGTACTATTGAAGTTTTCTGGACTCCTCCTTTTTCCGGATGGATTAAATGCCATTTGGATGGAACATCGAAAGGAAATATAAGAAAATCTGGATATGGAATTGCTTTCAGAGATCACAATGGTGACTTTTTAGAAGGAATTGATGGTTCATGTGGACAAGCCACTACTCTAGAAGTAGAGTTGATGGGTCTCATTAAGGTAGTTGAGGTTACTCAGCTGTGTAAATGGAATAATATATGGTTTTAAAGTGACACATCCACTTTTGTGCAGGCAGTTCAAATGGGTCAGATTCATCTTGCTTGGAATCTCACATAAAAACGGATAAGGTGTCTTGATTGTCTAGCTTCAATGATTTATATTATAACACATGTCTATCGTAAAGCCAACCGACTTGCTGACTACCTTAAAAATATTTGAATCACTGAAGAATCTAGCACTCACCTCACTAGACTCGCATGGGATATGATCACCATTCATCAGCATGATAAATCTATGTTTCTGTCCTTTCATCTCTTGTAACTCTATTTCCTCTTTTAATGAAGCTTGAATGCTTTTCCTTTTAAAAAAATGTTTTGTGATTTCTCTATTGTAATGTTTATATGGGGTATTGGCCGAATTTGACTTTTTTAATGCTCATATGGGTTTTGGATAAAAAAATATAAATACAGGTTGCCTTGTAAAATCGTGGAACCATTAATATTACTATCATGAGGTGATATAAGTGATGGATATTCCCCAAAAGACGTAAATATTTAAACTAGAACTTAAATTAATTAATGAACTAGTTAAATGTTCAGGGACTAGTCGACTAATGAAGTAGGTACTTGTATATTTATGTTAGTATACAAATTTACTTTTATATATGTATGGTTACACACTATTTCAGTTTATATTACACAGACATGATGTTATAGACACTGTTAGTGTTGGCCTACTATGATGTATCTCAAAACCTATCCAGGATTCTATTGGAACCTATGTAGATTATATGTATGTAGGTGTTGACTAAGGGAAGTGTACTGCTTCATACACGCGATTTCTTGTTTCTTAGGATGGAGATGGTAGTAGATGACTGAGCTAGATCTCAAGATGATTAGGATAGTTTTTGGTTTATTTTGTCTATTTTTTTATAGTATGTCTTATCTGCTAATTTGTATCCATGTTTTCCAGCTTTATAGATACATGACATATCGTCATTTTGTTTTTCATATTTATATCAGTTTTCACTTGTTATATTATTATTAATTTCTGATTCTAATGCACATTCAATCAATTATACATGATTTTTTTCTACTTATATCATATTATACTATATTAATTCTATATGATACACTTTGTTAATGAGGGTATAGTCTCCCCATAGAAACAAATCAACCCCCCGCTACTAGTCAATAGCCTCTGGCGTTTAGGGAGATGCGCTTGAGTCCTAGTGGCCAACCGAGCTTAGGGAACCTTCAGTGGAATCCTAGTATGGGACATCACAAAGTGGTGTCATATTGATTAATTTATGTATTTAGTTTTTTGATAAAATATATTGAATATTAGGAACACTTGGAAGTTAGTCATAAGCTATTCTTGGGCGCCGTGAACGCTTGTTCAGTGTAATGCCAAGTTTCTTAAATTAATTTTTTTTGTTCGTTTACCTATTAAAGTTGATATCATTTCACTTTTGGGTGAATCACATGCTATGTGTCCCTATTAATTATTAATATTATTGAGGACATTATTTGACCCTTGTTCGAAAGATATTAGGGAAATGATAATTGTTACATGCATCATCGTAGGCCCTTATAATTCACATTACATGCACATTTCTTTGTCATCCAGGTGAATTTCACATATTTCATTTATTTATATGCTTTTGATTGATTAGTGATCCAATTTTATATATTATTCCTATGCTATTTTCCTTGGCTATGATTGAGTGGTTTCCTATTTCAATTCATGAGGTGTGTAGGCCCTTGTCTATTGGAATGAGTAATATACCCATATCTCAATTTCATATTGGTTCATTAATTGGTTTTAATCATAGTGATAAATAGTATGGACCCTGATTCATTGGGAATGGATATCTATTATATAAAAATAATTATATATAAAAATAAGAAAATGTAATTTAAAAGTGAAACTTAACTAAATAAAATGAAATTGTTTCTAGTAAATGAGGAAGCAAGGTATTATTGACCCTTTATCTGCTAGATCCCTTAAAGTTTATACTTGAGCACTTACCAATACCTGGACGTCTAAAAAGGTAGTTGGGGTAGTATTCCATGTTTAGTGAGCCTTTGTTACATCTAGTTTCCTATATTCCTTACTATATGCTTCAAATATTTTTATGAGGTGTGTGCTAGGGAATTTTAGACCAATGTTTCCATGAAATCCTCATGTCATGAACAAGGAGGGTGGTGACAATCATGCACTAGATGTGGAAATACCTAGTATAAAAGTATTAAATCAAGGAGTTCCACTTGGGGAACCACCTAGTATACCTGATTTGGGAATTGATGATCATGTTTGAGATATTTTACTCTGTCTGATGCAGTCCATTCAAGGTGCTCCATGACCTACACCTATAATGGGCGATCTGATGCATGAGTTCCAACACCAACATTATCCTACCTTATCAGGGGATGGTAGTCAACTAGATATTGAGTCTTGGATAGATTCCAACTTTTCTATCTTTGAGCATCTAGAGACACCTAAAGAGTAGAGTTTCAAGCTTGATACTTACATGCTGCATGATTTAACCAAGTGCTTGTGGGATGTGATTACCCAGGCTAGTCACCATCAGAGCATTTTATGAGGTGATTTTCAGACTACATTCTACAACTACATATTTTATCGAATGCTAAGATATTACCAAGATAGATAATTCATGCCTCTCCAACAAGTTTCTATATCTATAATGGAGTATTCACTACAATTCACTTAATTAGAGTTCTTTGTACTAATTTTTTCTGTTGATGAGATTTCTTATACTCATTCAAGGATGGGATTTAGTATTCCATACATGATCAGGTGAATATATTTTTCCTACCTAACTTCCCTAAAATAGTCATTCGGTCTCTTATAACTCAGCGAGAACTGAGGGACAATGAGAGTTCCAGGGATAGAGGATTAGGGATGAGGTAGGGAAACAGTTCTTTTGGTAGTAGGAAGTGATCCCTTATGCATTCTAATTAGGGAATTGAAATCTAGAGTACCTGTACAAGTAGCTCTATGGTGTACCATTAGTGTGGACAAAAGGGGTATCTAAATCCTTAGTGTGAAAGAGATCCTCTGGTGTGCCAGGCTTGCGGTCGGCTGGGGAAGCTTTAGAGATTCTTCCAGACAATTCCATCATCTACTAGTGGAAGAGGTTCTAAAAAAGATTTTTCTTTCAAGATATGGTTCTTTTACACTGTGCCCGATAGGGAGTTGAAGTAGCACCAGTAGGACTAGATGAGGAGGAGGTCATGGCCATAGTAGCTATACTATTGATCACCAGTAGTGCAAGAAGAGCAGTTTTTATCATGGTTGTATAAATATTTTAGAAGGATTTGGATCATGTTAGTTTCATGCATTATAGCCGACACATGAGGATTAGGCTACATGACCATGTATAGTATGAGGTACTATTCCAGTAGCCTCTAATATATTATCTTATTTATTTGATACAGTTGCATGACACTCCTTCATCTCATTATATATCGGGGAAAGTTTCATGTTGTAAATATAGTATTATTATTGTGTAATGAACCTAGATACACCATTGGGAGTATAGTTAGAGGGAATATGCCAATATAGGGACTATCCCCGTGAGGTAGGCAATTACCCTTTCTTATGTGACCTCATTTTTCTCTAGATGATGATATTCAATGTAATTTTTTGGATGGATTGGTTGGTTCCATATCACGCCTCTGTAGACTGCTATCACCGAAGGGTACTTTTTAAATTACCATAGGGAATCAGTTAACTACACAAGGGTTATTGGGATGTCCATGCTAGTAGAGATGTACCAAAGAATCATGGGATAAATGGAGTGACTACCCAGAATGCTAATCTCTCCATGGAGGATTAGATTTTTCATTAGGATGAATTCCCCTAGTTGTAAATTGTTTAATTGAAAACATTCTCAGTGAATTTTTTTTATTACCTCATAATATAAAGGTAGAGTTTACGATTGAGCTCATTTTAGGAGTAGCTCCAGTTTCAATTCCTTCATATAGGATAAAACCTACTGAGCACTAGGATCTCAAGAGATAGTTGGAGGATTTAGAGCCCAAAGGTTTTATACGTCCCAATAAGTTTTCTTGGGGTTCTCTTGTGCTTTTATCCAAGAAGTTGGATGTGAACCCTCTCCTATACATGGAATACAGATGGTTGAACCAACTTAAAGGTAAGATATGACATCCACTACCTCGAATAGATTATCTCTTTGACCAGATCTAAGGAGATAAGGTGTTTTTCTAAGATTGACCTGAGATCAGGCTATCATCAAGTGCAGTTCAATCTAGCAGACATACCCCATAAAAATTTCTATAGAAGATATAGACTGTAAGAGTGCCTCATTATACCATTCAGTCTCATGAATTAGACCTCCATTTTTAAGGCTTTGATGAATAAGGTGTTCCACTAGTATCTGGATTCTTTTTTTCTTCGTATTTCTGGATGACATCTTTGTGTATTCTCACACTCGTATATACCATGATATGAACCTTGATATTTTTATTAGTATACTAAGATAGAATCATCTCTATAAATTTTTTTCTATGTTCAACTTATAGATCGACAAAGTTCAATTGATGGGTTATATTATCTAATAATCAGAAGTATCTATTGACCCAGATATGGTGAGTACTATGGTTTCCAAGAAGAATCCCAATAAAGTGTTTGATATATGAAGTTTCTTGGGGATGTATGGATACTAGAATAGTTTTATTCTAGACTTATCACACCTCTATTCACCTATTAAAGATCATATAATTAATGCAGTCAAGTTATTATGGTCAGAATCATATGAGAAAGCCTTTAAAGATATAAAATGGAGGATTTTCTAGACACCAATTCTTATTGTTCTAGAGAATAGAAGAGGTCATATCGTGTTCTGTGGTGCATCAAGAATTATACATGGAGTAGTGCTGATGTAGGGGGATTGAGTTATTGTTTACAGATCTCAACAATTGAGTTCTCATGAGGGAAATTTCCTAAAGCATGACATTGATCTAGTAGTATTTGTCTATAACTTATGATAATGGAGTCACTATCTATTGGGTGAGTGTTTTTTTGGTGTATATAGACCACACGATCCAAAAATTTAACTTTACATAGCACGACATGAATCTCAAATAATAAATATGGTTTGAATTACTTTAGTCCTTTGATTTTTATTTGGACTATACATGTGGGAATGGAAATGTAGTTACTGGTACTTAGAGTTAGAAAACATAGAAATAGGCTATATAGTAAATCATTGATGAATAAAAATTGATGGACCTCTATTCTGAGATGAATATAGAGTTTCATGATAGTCACGGGAAGTCTTATTTCCTATACATTATATTTACCTCTTCCATCCTTGATAAAGTAAAGAATATGAAATTTTTAGATCATGAGGTATTTGTTATCTGTGAGATTATTTCATGATATAAACAACCTCTAGATTTATCTATGGAGAGAGAGAAAATCTTGTGTATACATGTATGTGTTTGGGTTCCTACAGATATAAGAGATGAGTTTATGTGCGAGTTCCATGATTATAAGGGGTAGTTCATTTAGGAATATCCAAAATGTATCGTAACTTGATACACCAATATTGGTGACCTGGGATGAAATGTTAGACAGAAGGATTTATCACTAGGTGTTACACCTATCAGTGGATGAAGGTGGAGCGCAAAGGACCCAAATAATTTTTATAGTGGATTCTAGTACCGAAATGGAAATGGGAATATGTTTCCCTAGACATTATAGTCAGCTTACCGAGGTTACCTAAGGTCAGCGACATTATATTGGTAGTCATTGACAATCTAACGAAATTTACCACATCATTCCCATCCTAGAGACTTTCTCAGTTGATGAGATAGGAAGGCTGTATTTTCATGAGATTATCTGAATACACGAGGTCCCTAATACTATCATTTCAGACAGGGATGCTCGTTTCACATCATGGTTCTGGAAAGGGATTCATAAGGCTATGGGTACACATGTGATTATGAGTAAAAACATTCAACCATAGGCCAATGGATAGTTGGAACTGATAATACAGGTTCTAGAGGACATGATTTTGGAATGTGTCCTTGATTTCAGTGATTCTTAGTAGAAACATATCCCTCTCGTCGAATTCCCCTATAATAATAGCTTTTAGGCAACAATTCTTATGGGTCCTTTTGAGGTATTATATGGATAGTCATTCCATTCATCCCTATGTTGGGTTGAGTTTAGAGAGGTTTCCATACTATGTATTCATATCATGATAGAGACTTCAGAGTAGGTTCAATTGATTAGGATGAATATGTCTACTACTCAGTCTAGATACAAATATTATGCCGATCTCCATCAATGACCTATATAGTTTGAGGTCAGAGATCATATTTTTCTGTGGGAATCACCCATATTAGTACAAAAATGGATACATAGGTAAGATAAGTTGTTTCCTCATTATATAGGTCCATTTGAGATCTTGGATAGAGTTAGTCCAAGAGCCTATTGGTTGCTACTACCTCAAAGGTACAATTCCATTCAATACATCTTCCACATTTCATAGCTTCGCCTCTATCATGTTGATCCATCTCATACTTGTTAACCAAAAGAAGTTAAGGTAGATATTGTTTCTTCTTTTAAGAAGTATCCTATATGCATCATTTACCGAGGCATGAAGGCTCTATAAGGCTGGTCTATGCCTAATGTATGGGTGATATGGAAGCACGACCATGTACACAATGAAACTTTGGGGTGGGATGCCGACGTAAGTTCCTAGTGGTCAGAGTTATTCTTAGAGAGTGTTTTTTCAACCTTGGAAGATTAATGCATGGATTAGTTTTTTTAACGGGGGAAGACTATAAGAACCCTAGTTTTCACTCAAGTACAAATCATTTTATTTTTTTTCTAATTCTATTTTATGGACCTAATATGGATTCCTAAAGAGTTCGTAATGGTCTTAGTGGTGTCCAATGATTTTTTTAGAGAAAAGAACATAGATTTTATAAAGAAAATGGCCTATATAATAGTTAGAACAAACAATGTGAGGAATTATTTATGGTTAGTTTTAACCATGCAGGGATGGATAGTGAGAAATAAGAGGGTGTAATGTTTTAGGTAACAATGCGATTTGAGGTGCACTGTCATGCGAAAACTATAGAGCAAATTTTAGAGGGGTTTTTAACAGTTTTCCTAACCATGAATCATAACTATATGAGATTACCTTCATATATATAAACATATTTGGTTGGCACACGGTTTGAAAAACCATGTGCCTAAACCATGAAAATGTTGTTTTTGGGTGAATTTACCGTTTTCTCACTAAATTATGTTTTAAATAAAACATTCCTTTCATATTTCTTCTCTAGTGGATAACAACCCTCTATTTATCCCTTTTTAGATCCTTGGAAGCTATATTCAAAGATTTTATCCCAATAATCCATCTGGTGTCTGATCAAATATCTATTTTTCTTGTGGTATCCATGCATGTAAGATCTAGATTACTTTTTAATAATTCATCATGATTCTTCCTATCAATAATGATATTTAGATGAAAAATCATATGCCCTATTTTTAGTGTGTTGATACATTCCTTAGATCTATTCAAATACAAGGAAAAATTGAGTCTGATACTAGATGAGGAGAGTTCTATGAGTATGAGGTAAGTTGTCTATAACTCACTCATCATAATTCTTTATTTTATAAATTACCACATGAGAATTCTTATTTCATCAGTCGTCATCTAATTAATTAATATTCCTTGCATGTAGTCATTAGAACCATGTTTTACAACCCTTTCCATATATTCTATTCAATGTTTGTGGTTATGTCCACAACATCAACCACCCTAAGTGGGGTGATTTCCATATTTATAACATTAGTGGCCAATTATATCTTAATGGTTGGTTATAACTTGTTAGATCCACCGTTTGGGTGTGTGGAGGGACCCTACTTATTGTAATCCCCTCTAATTAGATGAGTTTGGAATTGATAATGGTTTTTACCATGTTTTTTCCACTCTACCCACTTAAGGTAAGTGATTCAATTTGATTAATCAATGTTAATTGGTAAATTGGAAATTATATTATATATATATATATATATATATTACTTGAACTAATTAATTATAAGAGAATGGATTAGTTTCATGTCCATAAAACCATTTTCCATGTTTAATGGAAGAATCAAAGTGAACCAAATAAGTATACTAAATGAATATGACTTAAATGACATAATATATTGGTTGCATACCCATTGGTCTTATCACACCAATGAAAGGAAAGGCTTAAACCAAATTAATTTTTAAATGGATTGAGTGTCATAGGGAATATTTTTTTAAATGAATCAATCATAATGTTCCTAATTGTATATTGTATTTGACCAAAATATATGAGCGGTTAGACTCGAGTCAGCTTTAAGATTCATGAGGGAATACCTTGATCACTCTTCGACACCATTTATATTCAATGATGTTGCATTCCTTTATTGAGACCCACCTTGGACCCCAGTCCTTATCTATCATCGAATTACTAATATGAAATAGTAGGATCTTTCTTTTACTATTACAGGATTCCTTGGATACACTCATTGGATCCAACATGATTTCTATGGACATGAGGTTCCTTGGTTACATCCTTTGGCCTACCAATTATATATCATGTTTTTCCTTGGATGTACTTATTATAATTTTTTAGATCATAACTATTGTGGAATGAACTAGAAGATGCTCCCAGGATTACACTCTTACACCTGATTCAGGCTGCAGTTACTACTAAGTTAGTGAACCTTGAGATCTTGGATGACTTTGTTATTTCTATGGATCCCATTCATTATTAATATCAACATAGGTTGTATTATTATATCATGGAACCGTTACTATTACTATCACAGAGTGATTTTAATGTTAGAGATACCTCACATGAATTAAATTTATAAACTAGAACTTAAATTAATTAATGATCTGGTTAAGTGTTTAGACACCATCTATGGGATGAAGCATGTACATGGGTATTTAGGTTACTGTACTGCTTTACTTTTATATATGCATGATTACACAATGTTTAAGTTTATATTACATAAACATGATGTTATATAGGCCATTGGTGGCGGTCTATTGAGATTTATCTCACACCCTATCTGAGCCACCAATAGAACCTATGAAGATTACACATATGCAGGTGTTGACAAAGGGATGAATACTTATTCATACACTTGATTGCTTGTTCATTAGGATGGAGACGGTAGCTGATGACTGATATGGAGCTTAGGATGCTAAGTAGATTTTTTGGTTTATTTTTTTCTACTTTTTTATAGTAATACATTTTTTCTACTTTGTATACATGTCTTTTATCTTTATATAAATGACATATCATCATTAGATTTTTTATATTTATATTAGTTGCAATATTTGTATTATTATTCATATCTACTTCTAATGTGCATTCTATTTTTTATTAAATTTATTCCATAACTTATCTCTTATTATATTATTTTCATATGATGTGCTATAGTCTGGTAATGAGGGAATAGTTTCCCTATAGACACACCTCAAGCCCTCACTACTAGGTTTAAATATCTCACATTCAAAGAGATGTCCTTCAGGCTTAGTGGCCAACCAGGCTCGGGGAACCTTCAGTGGCATCTAGGTCTTGGACACCACACTCAAGAAGAGGCTAGTAACTTCACCTATACTCATAATCCCCTGAAATGTAGGAGAGTTTCTGATATAAAATTATTATTCGAATAAATTATTGGGTTTCTTAATCATGAAAAATTATAATGTGATAGATTATGCCTCATGAAAACGGAAATCCCGTGAGTATAACGACCCAATGCATGATATATAATTTGCAGCTATGGTCATTACATTAAAAATTTAGATGCATTACCTATATATAGAGAAATGTGACATATATAATGATCATAAGAGTTTGAATTATGTATTCACAAATAAGGAGGTAAACATGTATCAACAAATATTGTTGTATTTAATAAAGTACTATGATTGATCAATAAACTAACATCCAAGAAAAGTAAATGTGGTAACTGATGATTTTAGTAGAAAAAATATGTCACTTTATCCATGATGTAGAATGAGAAAACCATATCTTCATATATATATATATATATATATATATGTGAAGGAAGTTAATTCAAATAAAAAAGTAATCGGAGATATCCCACCTTTCCCAAATTATTACGCAATCATTAATCTAAGATAAAATAATAGAGGCACAAAGGGATGTTCTAAAGAGTTTAAAGAAGATGTGAGTAGTATAGGTACGTAATATTCATTAATTCAACATTGATAAAGATGGAGTTATTTATTTTGAAACATGAATTTGTGTACCATCAACACTAGAGATAAATAAAGAGATATTATATGATGCATATTGATCATATTCGTCTATCATTAATGGAAGTAACAAGATGTACTGAGATCATCAACAACACGTATGGTGGAAAAATATGAAGAATAATATTTTTTATTACAAATTAAAGTGAATGATATATTAATATGTTAAGGAAGATAATTATAAGTCCAAAACAATTATCAAATTATTACCTATAGAACCATGGAAATGGGAGAGCATCTCCATGGAATTTTTCATAGGTATTGTAGAGACATTTAAAGGAAATAATGCCATATGAGTTGTAGTGGATTGATTCACCAAGACCGCTCACTCATCCTTATTCAGGAAGAATTATCACTCGATAAAATTACCAAGATATATTTCATGGAATTGGTGAGGCTATATAGAGAACCACTTTTGATCATTTATGATAAAAATACAATGTTCATATCCATATTATAGAAGAGTTTTAAGCATGCACTGAAAAATGGTATGAACTTTAGTAAAAATTATCTACCCTATAATGATGAATGATCTAAAAGGAACATTAAAACAATAAAATTATTAATAATATCTTTATTATTGGACATCAAAGGTGGAATTCATCAAAATCATTCCTTGGTTGAATTCTCATAGAAAAAGAATTTTCACCCGTATATTCAGATGTCCCTATATAAATCTCTATAGAGGAAGATATTTAGAACCCCATCAAGATGAGATGATGTTGGGGAATATAATATATTAGAATTTAAACTTTTGCAAGAGATGACAAATAATGTTAAAAAATTTATAAATATAATAAATATATATAGATTTTTTATAAGAGTTATTATGAAAATCCTCAAAAAGGCAGACTTTAATGTTGCAGACAATGTGTTCTTTTGAATATACACTAGAATAAATTCACAAGGGTATTAAAGAAGTAAAACAAAAAAACAATATATATTAGACCCATTTGAAATCCTTAATCACATACAAGTTTTAGACCATAGACAATTACTTATAAAAACTAGTATTAAGTTCAAGACGTATTCCATGTATCTATCCTAAAAAAGTATATAAACATACCCTCACATATACTGAATATGTAGGTGGTACAATTGGAGAAAAACATCTATTGTGAAGAAATGGTTGTGAAGATATTGGTCCACTAATACAATTTTATACGCAATAAAAATCACCTCTTATCAAATTACTTTGGAAAACCATAAGTATGAAGAGGTAATATGGGAACCTGAGGATGTAATAAAATAGATGTAAACACATCTATTCTAAACCAAGGACAATAAATGAAATTTTAAAGAAACAAATTCTAAAGGGGGAACAATTTAACAACCTAGACTATTAAATATGACAATTTTAATTTTAATTAAAATGTCTATCATATTTTGGTATAAGATACAGAATAAAACACATGCACTATATAATAAAAAATGAAACAAATTTATTCCATTAATATAGAAAATTACATGTAGAGAATAAATACACCAAATAAAATTAATAATATTCAATGGGACAATAAAAACAAATAAATAATAAAATAAAAACTTGACAATCCATTGGGTCATTATCATTGAGTAATATCACATTTGCAATCAATAATATAAGAATAAAATAACACAACATAAATATGATTGGAATTTTGAAGTGGACATATAGAATTTGGTGAGAAAACTAGTTAAATGATGAATAAATGAAATAATATTTATTTATATGAATTATAAAATCTAATATGGCATTTGGAATAGTAAACTTGATTGTTGTAATAATATGATAGACCTTAGAATAATATACAAATTATTAGAATATTAAAATGATTGATGGAATGGTAAAATTAATCGTACATAATATTTCAAAATTTTAAATCATGTAAAAAATAAATATTTTAATTCCTTGAAATAAATATTTAATTTAGAAAACATAAATAAATAAATATTGTATTTTTTTTAATAATGTGTATTGTAACTTATTTTTTTAAAATTTTTAATTTTATGGTAATAATTAAATATTTAATTTGGAAAAGCTAGAAAATTAAATTTATTAAATGAATATTATTTTTTGAATCAAACTATTCAAATTATGCATGGGTTATTTTTTGGTATTTTTTTTGAAAAACATCATTTTTAGGTGAACAATCAAAATTCAGGTTTTTTAAATACCATATATTTTATGACATAATGCTGACATAAAAATGACATAATTAAATTTTAAAATGGCTGTATTAAACCAAACTATATTTATTTAGTAATATTATTTATTTAAAAAATACTAATCTTAGTTTCAAAACCTATAAAAATAATTTCTAAATTCGAAAAAGATAATGTATAATTAAAAAAAACCATTTTCATTTGTTATTTTATTTTTATATAATATAAAAAATTCAGTAGTTTAAGGTTTATGAAGCCCTAATTTTTTTTAATTATATATTATTTATAATCTCAAATAATATTACAATCACAAGTCTTTTCATTGAAAAAAAATATTCTATTCGTTAATTTAACCTAAAATACACCTCATTGTTGATTATATATACCCCTTACACCGCCTTGGAAAATACTTTCACAATGAATTATCATTAACTAATATCTGAATAATTAAAATATCTTAATACTCCAAGTATTACTAGAGAAATTTTTATCACATCCAACACATATGCTTCATTACCTTGAGGTTTTAGCAAAGGATCAACTTCGAATAATGAGGTAACCTTTCTTACTTTATTCTTTTAATTTTTCCTTATCCAATAATTCCTTGCCCACTCCAACATCTAAAAATTTACTTCCTCAACAAATTTATGATTATTTAAAAAATATATATATTATTATTCATGTTTATATTTATTATAAACTATTTATAATATGCACATTTTCTCTCTCCCACTCTTTGATGATGTTATGTTAATGGTCAATATACCTCCTAAGAGAACAATGTCATTAATATAGGTATCAAAAAATATTTAGATTTTTAATATATATTATATACCTATAATAATAATAATTATATCAAATACTAATTATAAACTATTTATAATGTATATTTATTACACACCTTTCCCTTTTTGACACATTTCATTGATGATTGGTAAACTGCATATGAGTACGTTGTCAATTCTTTACTCATCACCACATTTATGGATGATTAGTGATTTTTTATAATGTATAAACATGTAATTTTAGTTATTTTTAATCTTTTAGAGTCAATTTTACTAATTAATAAATATTAATGAATTGAAACAATGAAATTGAAACAAAACGGGATAATCCAAAGAAACTTGTATTCAAACCATTTAATCCTTAATAAAATGATTAATAAATAAAATATAATGATTATAATTTATCCCATATAAGAACATGATTTTAATTAACTCATTGATTCATTTTTTAATAAAAAATATTATTATACCAGAGTTATAAACCTAATAAAACAAAAAGGGACCAACATTTAGAGAAATCACCACCCTTCCTTTCCATTTTTGGGTTATCCTCTATTTCTACCCCTCTCCCCAATGATTCTCAAAAAATCTATTGTTATTTTTTTATTTCATTTTTCATACTAATGGGATATAAATATCTTCTCTTCTTTTAGATACATTATTATCCATCTTCATGATTTTAGATAAGGAATATATTTCTAGAACCCCACATTGATTTTTATTATGTTTTTTTCTCTCTAATTCAAGAAATATGTTCTTATCTTTTTTGACACTACACTTGAATTTAAAAAATATTTTTCCTTTCCTTTTTGGGGAAAATATATTTTATTAATGGAAATATTCCTTAAAACATAATTATAAAACCTATTATTTTATCTTGGGTTTTTATAAATTTATCATTGATAAATATTTCCTCTTTAGGTGGAATGAAAGATTAAGAGAATATTATGTTGTGATAGGTTGGCCTAAAATTCTATATCCTTGTTTATGATTGGTACCATGATTCATATCACATATATGATAGTTCAAAGGGATTGTCATTCCATGCATGTATTCCAAAGGTAGGCGTCCATGTGGTTTCTTACATGCGATACTTCAGAATGCATATTCGGCAAGAGGATAGGAATCCAGGATCATAAAGACTTTATTTGGTGGAATTATTTCACACCATGGGACTATCTTATAGATTTAATATATACCCTATAATTCTTTCCAAATCCTAGTGTAGCAATAGTTACCCTTGTTCCAATGATCTTTTAGAGTCTAGATGGATCATGAAGGGATATTGAGAAGGGGGTTATTAATGTACCTAAATCTTACCGAGTTTATAATTTATTCTCAATTAGCTTTATTACACTCAAAGCTATCCCATGGTTAAGATGCATTTATCTGATATGAAACCAAAAAAAATAAAATACACATGTAATATAGATAATAATTGAGTTATAAACACATGCATATATTTACGAGGTTTGGACATAACAAGAAATCTTACTCCATTCCATGATTATCCAATGATTGTTTCATGGGATTTATAATCACTATAATTTGAAGTGATTATAGGTGAAGTTGAATTCACACAGAATTTCTATTGGTAATGTTGAAATCCTATAAACTATATATAATTTTATTTATATTGGAACCATCGGTTCTATAATGGTGTTTTTTATAATGGACTTATATATTGCTCAATATTCCTTTCAAAAAATTTCAGAACAAGATCCCTCTATTTCACTGAATTCTTGCATCAAATTAATAACCTAGTTCCTCAATATTAAGTCTTTAACTACTAATTTGTTTACAATAATGATTATTTTCATGTTATCCTAGTACTCTTCAATAAGTGGAAGATGAAACTTTCACTCCAACTCACTTTTATCTTAGAATAATCAAATGAAGAATCAGAGACATTGTGTAAGTTGTCTTATTCCTCGACAATAAATTTCTCAAGAAGAACTATTATCTATATATTAAATAAATTCCTAGCCTCAAATAATGTGTGGAATAAACTCAAAATAGTTCCCGAATATTATTTTATGCAAGATAAAACATGAACGATTCAACTCAACCTCTTAATGAATCTCAATAAGATTTATTGATGAAATACTTCATGAATATATGATTTAATGCACAATATTATAATTTTTTTAGACCATAAAATGTAAACATTTAGTAAAATTAATTTATTTTTCGTTTATGTTTATTGTTACACTTTATACACCACACTTCTTAGCAATTAAAATTATTTGGATATATCAATGGCCATCCACGTATCCCATAATAAAATGAATGTGTTTTCTTAACCTTCACATAAACTGTATTCATGAATTCAGACTATACATGTATTCATATCCATGTAAACAAGAATTATTAAAAACTTTATTAGTGGGTTGGAACAAAACAAGAATGGATTAAAAAAACTACGACATCATAAAAATGAAGAGTATGTTATAAACTCAAGTGTGTGTTATTCATAACAAATCATAAAAGCATGAAAATCATCACATAAGATCCTTTATTTCACATTGATGACTCATAATATAGAATGTATTATTATTCTTAACTAAACCAAGGAGTCTCATAATACCTTTATCTTATAGTACAAGTCAAATCTCTAGAGTGATATTTATTCTTTTAGGAAAATGGAGCTCTTAGAAATGATGAGTGACAACGACACTTGTAATAGCCAGAGAATTTTACGAGATATATTTTTTTTAATTTCTTTGATGTATTTTGATTTATACTACACAAATATAATATTTATCTACACAAAAAACTTAATTATCTTGGGATATATGAAACACTATTCTGGGATTATGTTACACACAATTCCAAGTTCTTTTGAGAGAAATCATTTCACGGAAGATCGAGTTTAAGAAAAAAACTAAATATTATTATGTTACCTTATAACATATCTGTTAAAATTGAGGTATGAACAATATTAACTAAGTTATGAAAATATTATTTACACATGTATATATAATTAATTATTTGGTTATAAATTGTTTATAAATAAATCTATTTTAAAAATAAATGAAATATTTTTTCTGTAAAACTATTAAAATGAAAATAAGACAGTTTTTAAATTAATAAAACCACTTTTTATGGATTTTATTAATGTAATATATAATTGATATATTAAATATAATGTTTAAAATTCATCTTATACTTTTTTAGACATGATATAAGAACAAATTTAGTTTTTTAGGTAAAGGAAGTATTTTTCAAAAAATATTAGTTTTGCCACTTTTTGATGGAGAACCCATTTTAAATCTAGTTCTTGACACATTTATTTAATATATTTTAAAAAATAAACTTCTCCTTTTGATAAGAGATATAAAAATTTACTTTTTATGAATTTGTGATATTTTTCTGACAACTTTCACGTTTTGATGAATGTTAAAAATACACTAAATTTTAATTGAAAACAACATTTTTATCAAAATAATTTATATGGATAAATTATATAATTAATTTTTTTAAAGTATAAATAGAATAAATTTTATTTTTCAATATAATTTATTTCATTGGAATTGATTTCACAATTAATTTTGATGTGAAAACATTTCAATCTTTTGCAATGTTTTAACATGTAAAAGCCCACTTTTAATTCTGATAATAGGTTTAATTTTAAATTAATTACTGAAAATTATGTGTTTTAAATTTTAATAAATGGTATCAATATTTATAATATGTGGGTACAAATTATTTTAATATAATTTTATTATTTTTTGTGCATTATGAATATTAACTTCAGTAATTTTTATTAATACGATAAAAAGGTAAATCCAGAAATTAAGGGTAAATATAATATTATAAAATTACCTTAAAACATTTATAAATATGATTTAATATGTGATTTTCGACCTAAACCATCCATGGATCAAAACTATACATTTTTAAAGCTACTTGTATGAGATTAGGACATTAAATATATTTTACTTAAAGAAAAGGTAAATATGTCTTACTCAAATTTTATTAACTAAATGATTTTTAATATAAGGTTATACCAAATATAATTTCGATTATAAATAATCATTTCAAATATAAAATGTTTTTATTTATCATGGTAATTTATTTGTAATTTTTTAAAAATAAATAATTATCTTAAAGTTTTATATTCTGATGATGTAAAAATTATTTAATTGATGAAAAATCAATAAATTAATTTTTAATAAACTGAAAATAACCATTAAAAGACACAAAAACATTGAAACATATTATTTTTCGAGTATATATCTATCATAACGATCCAAGGATCCAATTATTTAATATTTGGAGCCTTATAGAAAAAATTATGACACTTATATTATTTTATTTAACGCCATGTTATAGTTGTCACATTAAGGTTTTAATATATATAACGTTTTTAATGTAGTATTTTCAAGAGATATATTCAACTATAAGTATTTTTATGAAATATAGATGATTTATATTCATCATAATATTATATTTTTATTTTTTCCCAAAAATAAGTTTTTTTAAATAATTACACAAAACTAATGTAGTAATTTTTTTATTAACGAAAATATATAATTAATGTTATTAAAAATACTAAAATAAGTACAATTTTGAATAATTAATATATCCAACAATTTTATAGATTATATTAAAACCTTAGAGATATAATAATTTTTTTATAGGTTAACATATTATCTTTATATTTTTAAAAATCTAATAAATGAAAAGTGTCAAAATGGACAATATTGATATTTTGTAAAAATAATGTTTTATTAAATTATTTAAAAACAAGAAAATATTTTAAAAATTAGTAATTATGTTTTACATTAAAATGTATTTTATTGTTTATTTATGGTATAATTGATATAAAATAAATAAATATTACACTATTTTAATATTGAATAATTGGTTGCCTTAGTTAAAATTAAAAGAGAATAATTAAGGGTAAAATGAAATGATAAGGTTGAAAATGAAATAATTTTTTTTTGAAAAATTATTGGCTGTTGATATAAAAACTTTATATCATATCATATTTAAAACTAAGAAATTTTTGAGGTTTTTAGATGGGATTTGTTTTTATTATAAATTAATAATTTTGGAGATTCCAAAGGCGCCCTCACCTCAAATATAAAATAACACCTCCACCCTCATTTCTTTACTTTAATTTAAGCTTTCAAGATCATCCATCCCATGAATGTTTCCCTTATAAACTTTAATAGTCAAATTCTAGAGGTTCTGGTCTTTTCCAAATATCTCTAGCGCCCTTAAGAGGGGATCTAAAGGGTGCTCATCGAAGAAGAGGTAATCTCATATACCAATTCCTTTAAACTTCTTTATTCTTCTAATTCATCTTCATTTTTGGTTTCCATTATTAAGTAATAAATGTGGAATAATACATATACTAAAATTTTATTATTTTTATGTAACAACCATATTCCACCTTCTATCCATCCAATGAAAAATGAAATCACCACGCATACGTACATACGATGTACCATCTCCATGTTGTGGTGTAATATGTTTTCATAAACACTTTACTTGGATGGGTACAATGATATAAATAATAACTAACAATTTATTTATTCTGGAAAAAATATATGTACTATATACTTCCAAACCATTTCATAGTTAAAGTAATGATATGATTACTCGTGCAAACATATGACATACCATCTCCACAATAGATTGAGATTTATTCTATAAGATATCCATTAATGAATGATTATATAAATATTTATAATCAATATATATTATATATATTATATTAATATCATTAATTAAATTATATAACTATATCCTTTGAATAAGAATCAGAAACATTTGATAAAACATGCGTAAGAAAATGAAGCAGTTGATACCCAAATAATGAGTAATAATGAAATATTATTAACAAATGAATGATAATATGATCATATATGATATCATAAAAATGAATATGATTCTGGAATAAGTATATGATATTATTTAAATCATTATACGAGAGGTTTGGATACATTTAGAGTATATTAGTCCCAAAATAAGGCATAATTTCACAATCTAATTTTTATCCAAGATTGTTTATATATAAGTATTTACTGGGGTATATTTATTATCCATGTCCATGTTTTAAAAATATTTTTTATAAAATATTTTTTAAATTCAATTTTACCCATTGGGGTTTTTTTACAAAATAGTATGAAAGGAATCGTTTTTCATTTTCAATATGATGAACTTTTTAAATTTCCAACAAAAGTACATAAAGACTATTTTTTGAACTTATATGAAATGAACAGATTTTTATGATTTAATAATGCTTTATTTCAAAGAATATTCCATTCAAATATTTCATGTTTATTTTCAAATGAATTTTTTTCTTTTAAAATTTATGTCATTTTGAGAAAATAAAACAATTTGAAGAAGAAAGGATATTTTACCCAATAATTAATTTCAAGTGTTTTATCAAAATTATGATCCTCATGAGATGACATTATTTAAATAGGGTTATGTTTCAATACCTATTATCACTATTATTTGATATGTTTATGATAGAATTCCATTTATGAAATCCATTTTTTACATGGATTATGTAATGGTGGAATTATGTTTAAGGAAACACATTTTATTCCTTAGGTTATGATGAGTGATTTCTGTTATTGTTGAACATGTAATAATTATTTAATTATGATATGTGTGGGACCTATATCTCCCTCCAATTCATTGGGTAACAATTTATATCTCATGAGAGAGACCTGGCATGAATTGGAAATGATATCGGTTCAATATTACAGGGCTGGAATGAGGTGTAAACTTGGTTCAATAATGGACTTTGTATGTTATGATGGTCTTAGAAATGAGCCTTGACTAATATGAAATGATTTTATATATTTATGTGTATTCCAATAAAATTCATGTCTTATTTTATGACTTTTGGGATTACATTCATTGATTATTATAAACTTTTATGATTTATCCCATGGAATGATATCATGATCTTTCATATCCATCATAAGATTTTGAAATGTTTTTTTATTCTGTGTTGTGATTATGTTATGATTGATATCTCCCTTGTTTACCCTTACTGAGAATATGATCTCAAACATTATTATGTTTCCTTTCCCTAGGGTTTGAAAAAGAGTATTAAGTAATATATGTCAAAAAGAGGTCTAGTTATGATGGAATAAGTGGGGGAAAATGTAGATGTCCTATAAACCAGTTATTTATGTTTCCATGTTTCTAAAGACACTATACCAATACGGTCCTATCATGGAACTGTTATATTTTTTAATGGATATTTTTTAAGTTTTAAGTAATATATATGTATTTAAAGTATGGTTCATTATTGTTGGTGTCAGAGGAAAGGTATAGTTAGCCTTTGAAAACTAGGATGAAAAAACTTTTGTTTGATCCCAAGAAATATTTATAAGGAAATATCTAGTGATTTACCTACTGATAAGTTAAAGTATAGGTTATAATCTATGAATTTTTTTAATGATAATTGTTAACCTAGTATTAAACCTAATATGTTAGATATTGAAAGTACTTCCCCTTGATTATGTTATTTTCCTAGTATGATTTTTTCAACTCACACTATTATTTTTGGGTTTTAGATAGTGATGGGAACCTGAAAGAACCATGTTAAGGATGAATGCAATGGGAAATTAAATGATTGTACTCCGGGAAAAGAAAATTTTATCGGAGATGGAATGAAAATTTTTATCGCTATACTTACAAAAGATATGAATCATTATGTATTTCCAAATGACCAGAGAAGGGAACAACATTTTGTTGGGTCCTTCATGAGGCAATGTACACTTTCTTTTAGTGGGTCTTCGGATCAACTTGTTGTTGAACACTGGATCAATATCAATGAAAATATATCTTCTATACTTCAATGTTCATAACATAAAAAAGTAATTTAGGTTTTTTTTCATTTATAAGGTGAAGTCAACCGGTGGTGGACTATAATAATGAATTTGAGGGATCAAAATAAAATATAATCCATGGAATGGGACGAGTTAAGAAATTATTTTTTAAGAATTACATTACTAGTACTCTTCGTATGAATACGTAAAAGGATTTCCTTTAGATTAAGAAAAAGCACGATGAATCTGTTGGAACATATGAGGAAACTTTTACAATACTTGCGAGGTATGCTTTAGGAATTATCATTTAAGTTAAAAGTAATGCTGATAGGTTATTCAGTGGCTTAAAACAGATTCTTAGAAGGGAATTACCCATAAGTGACTCTAGTTTCTATGAAGTGATTGTGTGTTGTTCTATCAAGGTTGAAATGGAATTTGGGGTTACATATCAATCTCATAGCTTCGTCAAGAAACAAAATGTAGTGTTCAAGAGAAAATCTAAAAAAAAACGGTGAAAAAATATGTGTGTTTCATTATGCTCAAAATGTGGAAAGAATCATGGTCGATATTATCATAAAGGTACTGGTAAATCTTCTAACTGTGTAAAATATGATTATCATGAATTTTTGTGTCAAAGTAATGGGAAAAAGATAACTGATGATGTGAAAAGTGAAAAGGCTATACATAATGCACCTCCCACACTTCAACGCTACAAGTGAAGGTAAATGGGGAACTATGAAAACCGATTCCATAATCAAAGGGTCATATATGATGATCGATGTCAACATACTCTTAAGGTTAAAAACAAAGGAAAATCAAATGTGATCACTATTGGTGATGCATAGTACAAAAATGAAGCAAAAGAATGATTGAGTTTTTATGTAATTGAATTCTAGAATAATGTTACAAAATCACTTTGATGGTATTATGGAATAATGAAATATATAAAGGTCTAACGTGGTTTTTATATATGTATTTTAGAGTATATGATGAGTGGTATTGGTAACCATGAAAAGTAATTTATATTTTAAAAAAATAATGGAAGGATGACCCTTAATATGTGCATAATGTTGGTATAAGTAAATAAAGAGTTGTTTGATAGTATTAACGGCCTCATGAAAAATATGATGAAAAAATGATTTATGATATCAATGATGGAGAATATAAAATCTTTGGGATTTATGGTATATGGAAATTGTTAATTTTTGAAATCATGCATGTTTTCACCAAGGATTTATGGTAATTCAGATTATTACCACGACTCAAGAGAATACATGATGAAAGTCTTGACATATTTAGAATATACCCAAAAAGGGATACCTTATGATATGTGGGTGATAAACGTTAAGAAGAGTTAGTGCACCTATTTCAAATGTTTTGTATTTTCATTTATTAGAAGCATTGTAAGGTCATAGAATTTTTAAGTTAAACATATGATGCAGTTTGTTGTAATAATGTATTAACTCATCCTAGGTGGACTTATGCATATTTTATTTCTTGTGATAACTTTTTTTTATGATATACACATAGAATGACTTATAATTCTATTTATGGGTTATATGATCTGCTTAAACTTCAGCAATGAGAAATTAAATGTCATTTCTTGAATAAGAGATGAAGTGAAAAAATTTCAAGGCATGACCAATATTGAGATTGTACCAAAATCAAGTAAGTATATCTTCTTATGAAAATTCATTAACATTATGAAAAAGGGATCATGATTTAAAAGGGTGTCTTATTATCATCAATTTTTAAAATATCAATGACCTATTTTAAGATACATTATTTCATGGTTTTGTGATTGTTAACCTTCTCTAGATCACCCAGATTATTGTGATCAGTGATCCTTATCAAACTCTATGATTATTTACGGTTTTCGTCCATGCACAAATCTTCACATATGTTATCCTATGTAGAGACCTAGACATGATTTACTTTGGGTAAGTGTTATTTTCAAATTAATCTTTTTTAAAAGAAGTTTTAGTCTTTGTTTTTACAATGTGGGTTTCTATGCTTTTATCACCCTGATGAATTTTGGGGGAGAAATTCATTCTAAGGGGGTAGAATGTAACACCCAAATATTTTTAATAGATATATATTTTTAATTTTGTTGATGTATTGATTTGTATGAAATACCAATATAATATTGTGCTACTCACTACACTGGATTAGCTAGAAATATACTGAACACTATGTTTGGCTTTTGTTATACAAAACTTCATGTTCATTTGATGTAATTCATTTCACACAAGACTGATTTTTAAGAGAACAACTAAATATTTTTATGTTAACTTATAACCTAGCCATTATAATGGAGGTATTAAAATTATTTAATAAATTATAAAAATATTCTTTACACACACACACAAATATATATAATTAATTAATTTGTGAGATATTAATTATAAATATACCCTTTTTGAAAAATAAAAAAAAAGGTTTTCCTAAAAAACATTTTAATTGAAAGTATGTGATTTTATAAAATAACAAATCCACTCTTGATAGATTTTATTAATTTAATATATATTTAATATATTTTATATAATGTATAAAATTAATCTTATATATTGTTTAGACATGATATTAAAACAAAATCAACTTTTTTAAATAAAAGAAGTATTTTTCAAAAAATGATGTTTTGCCGCCTTATGATGGAACACCCACTTTATATATAGTTTTTTAAAATTTTATTTATTTTATTTAACAAAATAAACTCTTTATTTGGAATCATGAGATAAAAATTTACTTTGGATAAATTTTTGTTATTTTTCTAACAACTTTCAAGTTTTGATCTATAGTAAAAATACAGAAAAATTTTATTGAAAACAACTTTTTTACATAGAAATAATATATAAGGTTAAATTATATTAAAAAATGGTTTAAAATTATAAATATAATAGATTTTATCATTAAATGTAATTTATTTCATTGGCATTAATTTTACCATGAAATTTGATGTAAAAACATTTAAATCTGTTGCAATGATTTAACTTTTAAAATCCAGTTTTTCATTCCAAAAACGGGATTAATTTTAAATTATTTACTACAAATTTTGTATTTCGAATTTTTTAAAATGGATTCTATATTTTTAAATCAGTGGGTCTAAACTATTTTAATGTCATTATTTTACTTTTTCGGAATTTTGAATAATATGTTTCACATTTTTTATTAATATGGTAAAAAGAAAAATCAAATAATTAATGGTAAATATAATATTATAAAATTACGTTAGCACTAGTCCTAATATTATTGGATGACTTTTTTTCTACCTAAACCATCATTGGATCGAAATTATTCATTTTTAAGCCACTTGGATGAGGTTAGGACATTTAATATATTTTATTTAAAGAAAAGTTAAATATGTCTTACTAAAATTTTAATAATTAGATAATTTTAAATATAAGGAAATACTGAAGATAAATTAGATAATAAATAATCTATTTAAATATATTTTTTGTTTTTTATCATGGTAATTTATTTGTAATTTTTAGGTTATAGAAAATTACTTTAAAGGCTGATATTTTGATGATGTAGAAATTATTTAATTGATGAAAAATCAATAAACTAATTTTTATTAAAATTATTATAACCATTAAAAGATAAAAAAACTTGACCAAATATTATTTGCCAAGTATATCTCGATCATAACCATCCAAGGGTTGAGTTATTGACTATTTGGAACCTTATAGAAGAGATTATAAAACTTATATTATTTTATTTAAAGTGATGTTAAGGTTTTTACATTCATGTTTTAATACATATAACATTTTAATATGGGATTTTTTTTATATACATTATACTATATGTATTATTATAAAATATAGAGTATTTATTTTAGACATAGTATTTTATTTTTAATTCTTACCCAAAAATAATTATATTAAAAATTACACAAAATTGATGTAGTAATTATTTTATTAATGGAAATATAAAATTAATGTTATTAAAAATAATAAAATAAAAATAATTTGGGATAATTCATATATCCAAAAACTTTTTTATATTACCTTGAACACGTATATATATTATAAAATAGTTTTTCCAAGGTTAACATCTTATCTTGATATTTTTAAAAATCCAATAACTGAATAGTGTAAAAATTGATACTATTGATATTTTTTCAAAATAAAGATTTATTAAATTATTTAAATTATTCAAAATATTTTAAAAAATATAATATAATTTATGGTTACTCCAAAATGTTATATATTTTCCATTTATGATCTAATTGACATAAAATAAGTAAAAATTACACTATTTTAATATTGAACAATTTGTTTTCTTAGTTAAAATTAAAAGAAAAATAATTAAGGGTAAAAAAATAATATGATGAAAAATTGATTCAAAAAATGTCAAACAATTATTATTTTTACGATATTACAACCTTAAATCATTTTATATTCAAAACTATGAAATTTTTGAGGTTTTTGGATGGGATTTTATTTTATTATAAATTAATATATTTGGAGATTACAAAGGTTCCCCTCACCTCAACTATAAAGGGGCTCCTCCTCCTTCATTTCATCACTTCACATTGAGTTTTCAATCTCGGGCATACCCTGAAATTTTCCCTTATAAAATTTCATATCCATATTATAGAGGTTCTGGTATTCTACAAATTTCAACTCTAGGGCCCTTAAGAAGAGATGTAGAGGGTGCTCATCGAAGAAGAGGTAATCTCCTCTAATGATTCTTTCAAAATTATTTTTTATTCTAATTAACCTTACATTGTTGTTTCCATTATTAAGTAATAGATTCATCACCAACTATATAATTATATGTTATTATGTTTATGGAACAATGAACAGGCCGGAGGTCATCACGACCCTCAAAATTACATTTAATAACCTACACTAGCATAGTGACACAGGGTCGATCCACAGAAAAGGCCCGTGAGTGAATTCTAAGGTTTTAAAACTAAAAAACTCACTGTTTTCAGCAATGAGGTAGAAATATTTTAACTTTTAACTTTTTTTTATTTTTATTTCATTTTAATAAAGCAGTAATGAAACAATTTTGGATGTTCTCTATTATCTATACTCGAAATGATACAACAAAAATTTAATAGTGTAAACTAAAAATAACTATAGAAGGAAAAAAGAGTACAGAGGGTAGATCAAAAAGAATAATTGATAAATTTGAACCTTACTAGCTTAAATTAATGATCCTCATTTAAATAAATTTACACCTTAAAAATTAGTTGTTAATTCTTCCTCAATAGAAGAAATAACACTCTGTAATATAGTTCTCGAATTTCACCACATCAAAAACCACATAAAGCAAATTGACAAAAGGTTATCATCAGAAAACTATCTCACCGAGAGTTTTTGAAGATTTCTAATTGGAATGTTTGATGAACTATCTCAGTGATCGATCTCGCCAGAAGATCATCGATTTGGAATTATGTTCTTAAAGGTGTTAATTCAATTTCAAGTTCAGGAACTAGATTCAATATCGCCAAATGAATCCGATTCTCATTGAATAAATTAATTGAGGGAGATAAATTTTTAACTAATAAAACTCCAAATTATCGAGCAAAAGAAATTAAAATAAGATCATTTTCAATATATCAATATCATGTACAATGTAAAACATATAAAAAAAGGAAGAGATATCCTCTCTATGAAGTTGAAGATCATATATTGCTACTTTGCTCCTGCAACTCCAAATCACTAGTACCACTCTTGGTGTCTCCTGGGAGTTTCGATCTTGAATTGTGTGGTGTGGAATTAGTATGAGAGCCTCGCAAAATTCAACTACTACTCAACATAAAATATCATCTGTCATTTTCTTCATGTCCCCGCACATTTCCACCAACTTTAGAAATCCTTAACTTGTGCACCACACACATGTGTTTTTTCACGACTGGCACATCACACTAGTTTTTCCCTTGTAACTAACTCCGGGTGAGTTAGTTGTGTGAACCTGGACGTGTTTAAGTCCTTGGAATGAACCTGTAAGGTAAAGAAAATCAAAACAAAGGTGAAACTGTTAAAAAATTATAATAATAGATAATAATAGATAATTTACTTAACAATTATTAGCTAGATATTTTACTAATTTAATCTAAAACATAATTTATTAATTATTAATAATTATTATTAAGTAATTAAATTATTAAATTTAATATATATTTATTAAAGTTATATTTAGATGCAAATAATGAAATCATTTAATTAATTGAGGAATTAAGTTATTTTATTTAAATTTATAAAAAGTTAAAAAATAAGTTTTAAACATTATATAAAACAGTGAAGTTGATTTTTTAAGAATTAATTAATAATGTTATTAGTAATAATTATTTTAAATATTATTTTTAACACTAATTATATTTACTATTAATTACATTATATTATTTTATTTCAATTATTATTAAATATTGTAGTTTTTAAACATTTAATATAGTTAATTTAATATTTCAATTAATTAGAATTTAAAATTTAATTATTTTTGTTATATTTAAATTTTTTTAGAAATTTTATCTTTAATTAGGTTTTATTTTAGTTTTTTATTTAAATAAATATTTTTAAAATTAACTTTCTTTTCCCCCTCCCCCAAATTTGGCGGACAACAACCCTTGGGGAGGGGGTCTTCTTTGGAAAAATCCCACAGCATGTAGTAGGGAAAGTTGGAGGGATCCTGTTCTTCAGCGACTTCCCTATGGTGGAGTTGATCTGGGCTCAGTATTGATGCGACTCTTCAGATCGACAAAGCCCGAGACAGCGGATCGCGGTTCGAACTTTCCCGAGTAAACAATGGTGTGCCATCAAATCTCTTTGGATGTCAATGGTTCGCTGTTGCAAACCGATGGTTGACTCGAGATCAAGCTGGCTCAGATCTGGTGGTGTCAGAACAACCTTCAGTGAAGGCATGGCTAGGATTGGGCTCCAACTCAGATTCCACAGCGGAGGATTCCTGCTCGGATCCTCCTTTCTATGGCATAACGACCAACAATGGTGCTATCTGGGCTTCGACGACGACCATGGAATCATCCGTAGTGCCGATGGGTGAATGGTTCAAGGCGGAAATAAAGAATCTCGACTCAGCAAAGCAAGAATGGCTTGGCTAGGTCTTTTTAGATCAGGTTGAAATTATCGTGTGAAACTGAAAAAGTTTGATTTTCTGGTTTTTGGTTTGTGTATATTTATTTTGGAATAGAAATGGAGAAAGGGAGAAGATTTTTTGTTGTGGAGAAGAATAGATAAGCGGTATGATGGGAGAGTTGAAGGATGGAAATAAACAGTTGTGAGGCAGGAAAATGGAAACATCGGTATGAGGGATGCGAGACCGATGAGGATAAAGAGGAATCAGTGTGTCAAGCAGTAGTAGAATCAGTGGGAATAAAATAAAGGGACTCACCAATAGCATGGAGAAGTAAAATTGATGGTGAGGGATAGGATCAGTGATTCATAAGGCTAGATAAAAAGAAATGAACTATCAGTAAGTGCATGAAACTTATGGAGAAAATGGATCAGTGAGTCATTGACTCCCTGAAAGATGAATGGAAATAAAGGGGGCAACAACGAGTCACTGATAAAATGACTCACTGAAAGATAAAATAAAAATAAGACATTGATAGTTAAAAGTGTAACCGTTAGTTAAAATAAAAGGCAAATAACCAATAATTAAAAATGAGATACCGAAGCCAATGCCCAAGAGAGACTGAAACTGATGAAAAGGATCGGTGCATTGTAACATCGGTGCAAGGTGAGAGACCGATGGTGTTTCAAAGTAAACGGTGAGTCACAACTCACCGATACTTATAAAAAACATCATTGTGACTGAAGATTGGTGAGTCACAATTCAATGAGACAAAGAATCGGTGTGATGTGGCATCAGTGTAACAACTCACCCACATGAAAATTTAAAACGTAAACCATAAAAATTAATTTAAAACAAATTATAAAATGATAAAACACGAATTAATTAACACAAAAGATAAAATAAATATATTTTTTATGATTAAATAATTAAATGTAACTAAAAACAAACTAAATTATTATACAAACTAAAGAAGGTTACTTAATTATTAACTAAGAATATAAATGTTAAGATTAATAAAAAATATGTCTAAATATACGATAAAAACTTATAAAAAAACTCTATGTAAACATGAAATTTAAATTAACTTTAGATATTAAACAAAAATTTTAATTAATTAAATGGAAAAATAAAACATAAAAATAAAACACATTATTTTATTAAACATTAGCTTAAATTTTTAACTTATTTTATAAACAGAGTAACAAAATCAGTAAATAAATAAACTTAATTTATTTTATTAATTCCTTTTTAAATAGTAATATTTTAAAATAAAAACTAATCTAGTTTATTGAAAATTAAATTGCACAAATAAATAATTAATAAACATTAAAAATTATTAAAAAATTAAACCAAAATATTATTTTTAAAATAAAAAGTAGTTTAATATAATTAAAATAATTTGAAATGCTAACTAACTATTTAAAATACTAAAAACAAAAACTTCATTATAAAAAATGATTAATTAAGAGATGTACTGATAAAAATACAAAAGTTCTATTATTTATTAAAATGTGTCCAAATAATTAATTAAATTGATTAAAAATAAATAAAATATGTGAACAAACTATGTAAAAATAGAGACAAATCAAATAACCTTATTTTGCCTTATATCCATCCTATGAAAAACCAAATCACCACACGTGCATATATATGACTTACCATCTCCACGTCATGGTGTAATCTTATTTTTACAACCACTTTACTGGGATGAGTATAATTATGGAAATAATAACTATATATGATTATTATAACAAGATAATTATTCAATAACAATATATTTACCATCAACTTCCAAACCATTTCATAAAAAATGGAATTTCATCATTGCTCATGAGTACGTATGACCTACCGTCTCCAGGATGCGATGCAATTTATTATACAGGATATCCAATAAATATTGATTACATAAATTTTTATAGTGAATTAATATGATATATATTATATTAAAATCACTCTGTAAATGATATAACTATATACTATGAAAAAACATCATATCTTATTTGAAAAAAATGCCTAAGAAAATGATGTTGTTTATATCTGAATAACGAGTAAAAATGATATGTTATTAATAAATGGATGATAAAATGATCATATTTGATATCATAGAAATGACTATGATTCTGGAATAAGTCAATTAAATTATTTAAATCATTATAAAGGAGGTTTACATACATATAAATTATATTAGACTGAAGGTAATGGATAATTTCACGATCTCATTTTTATCCAAGATTGTTTATATAGAAGTATTTACAGGGTTATATTTATCATCCATGTGCATTTTTATACATATGTATTGTAAAATATTATTTATATTCTTATAATTCTATTTATATGAAATTTTATCCCTTTTTTAAATTTAAAAAAAATGGCATGAAAACAATCTTTTGTCTTTTTCAATTTTTTTGTACTTTTGGACTTTCTGAAAAAAGTCCGAGAATAATGTTTTTTTAACTTATATAGAATGATAAATTTTTTAAGATTTCATAAATCCTTATTTCCATGAATCTTCATTTAAAAAATTTCAAGTATATTTTTAAATAATTTCTTTCATTTAAAATTAAATGGAATTTTTAGAAAAGAAAACGTTTTTGAAGATGAAAATTATTTTCCTAAAAACATAATTTCATGTGTTTGAACCAAATAATTTTCTATATAAGAAGATAATATTTATGTAGTGTTATATATATATACCTATTATCGCTATTATTTTATTTTTTTTATGATAGAATTATATTTATGAAATCCATTTATTTTACATGCATTATCTTATGGTGGAATGATGTTTAACGAAATCCCTTTTATTCCTTGGGTTTTGATGAATTATTTAAATTATTGTGGAACACATAAGAATGATTTCATTATGAGTTTGGTGGGAACTATATCTCCATAAAATTAATTGGGTAAATATTTATATCTCATGAGATATACATGGATGGAACATGAAATGATCTTGGTTTAGTAGTATAAGGATGGAACAAGGAGTGAACTTGGTTCAGTAATGATTTTTTTCTTCTATGATGGTCTTGGAAATGGGCCTTGACTAATATTAAATGATTTTCTATGCTTATGTGTATGAAAAAAAAATTCATGCCTTAAATTATAACGTTTGGGATTATATTCATCGATTCTTATGAACATTTATAATTTATCCCACGACATGATATAATAATCTTTCATATACATGATAATATTTTCAAATGTTATATTCTTATGTGTAATGATTATGATATGATTTATATATCCCTTTATTAACCTTATTGAGTATATAATCTCATACTTTATTATGTTTCCTTTCCCCAGGTTGTGAAGAAGAGTATTAAGTAAGATATGTCCAAAAGGGGTCTAGTTATGAAGCAATAAGTGGGAGGAAATGTAGATATCTTATGAACCAGTTGTTTATGTTTCCCAATTTATAAAGACACTATACATATATAGTCATGTCAAGGATTTTTTATATTTTGTAATATATATTCTTCAATTTTTAATTAATACTTATGTATGTAATGTATGAGTTATTATAACTCTCTTGGTCTCTGATGATCTTTATTTATAGGTGAGATTTTCAAGAACCCATTCCTATAAAGGTACCCATCCGGGGACAACAATGAAGGAAGATAGATTATGAACCCTGATTACCACCTCATGTAGGCCTTGGGATGGATACTAGCACTGAGGGTATATAAATTTCTCAAATGGGGGGAATTTCCCTCTGTAATATATGAGGATCATGATATGGGATATCAATGATCAATAATGTACATGAAATTATATAAAAATTAAACCAATCATTCTAATAATTCATGTATAAATAAAGTTGATATAGGTAGAATTATCTAAATAAATGTCAAAAAGAAAGACAAGGTAGAAACAAATCGACAAAATATAGGTCCGGGTAAGTAATATCCAACATAGTCTACATAGTCCTCTGGGAAATATGGAAACAGTTTTAAATACATAGAGAAATCATATATGTATATTTTTTTCCGGAAAACCAATGCCTCTCATGAACATGTGAAAATATCCTAGTAACACAATAGTAAGAAAACAATAAAACAGAAAAATAAATAAAGTGGTCAACTAACCAATCCCATCATCAACATGGCTCACTCTCCAAATAATGCATCTAAATAGAATTACAAAATAAGAATCATATCGATAAAAGGTACCTTATACCACTTTTACACTAATTTCACACACTCATACTCTAACTATATACATCATTTCACTCCCATATATTCCATATAACTCTCCCCACAACACCTTCTCACATCACAGTCACATCATACCTCACCTATAGACACCTATTCCAACACATCACATAACAACAAAAAATCTAGTTTAGTAGTGTATCATAATATTAATGAAATTGACCTCATTCCAACCCTACTAAGAATTCCACAAACCATAATCCATCTCACTACACTACGTACCACCTATAAACACTTTGAATATCAGACCACATCACTGCTACTGCACTTTTGACTTCTGGACTTTACAACCCGTCCATGTCAACCTTGTGTGGAAGAGAGAGCAAGAAAGCATTGGTAGCTAACCATCCATCCTCACCACTAGAATTTTTGGAAATACACCACCATATATATATATATGGGTGTAATCACATGGTTACTAACATGGGTTTTGTGTATATAAAAATCAAGAGAAAAATACCTATATATATATATATATATAT
This sequence comes from Viscum album, assembly GCA_963277665.1. Lineage (NCBI taxonomy): Eukaryota > Viridiplantae > Streptophyta > Magnoliopsida > Santalales > Viscaceae > Viscum > Viscum album. The sequence goes on from OY728155.1 coordinate 1,932,499,266, forward strand.
ATTTTTACACACAAGACCAACCTATGGTTTCACATCCTAGTAATAACCATCCAATGACATCACTTAGAGCCTAAAAAAACAACACATCCATTGACACTAATGAACGCATGACACCACCCAAAAATCCAGAAACCAAACACCCCATTTCATTTTCTTTCTTTGTCTAAGATAGTTTCTTAATTATACATTACCAATCACAACTATTTAAACATCCCATACATTCCATTATTTAAACCCATTTAATTTCACATTTATATCTACCATATTTAACCACACTTAACATGTTTAAATTCATTACCCATTTCCATTTAATTAACCAAAACAACCCATTAAATTTCAAATCACTTTTAAAAAAATCCATTACTACCCGAGAAATGATCACAACACAACAACATGAAAACAAATTCCAGTCCTCATCCCCCTTCTCAAGCCAAAAACCCCACATCATGACCATGTTTCCATCACAACTTAACCATTGCATGGCCACACATCTCAACACATTCTACCCCATAAAAAAAACATCATAACCACCACACTTCTTTATCACACGAAAAAAACAACAAAACTTTTAAATCACGTCAACATAACATTTTTTAGATTCATTCAAGGGGATTTCATCACAATACAATTTAATTTTAATGGTATTCTAAAGAAAGTATAATTTTTTATAGGAAACCATTTTTAACCATGATTAATTGATTAACCAATCCCATTTAGGGCGATGCCAAACAATACATAGAATTGTTTCCAAAATCACAAAAACTACATCTTAAGAGAATCACACACAACCATAATTTTTATATTGTCATTTATCCAATAGAATCAAAATATCAATAATGACACAAGAGTGGTAAAAAAATGCAATTCTAACCATTCCACTTCAATTTAAAATATAATGATTAGTTATATTCATTTAGCTGGATGAAACCATCTCCCAAAAGGTAAAAAAAGAAATAACCATCCCACATTATTCGTTTGGGGAGAAATGAAGGAATCACCTACTTCAATCGAAGGTTTTCTATACACTATGATAATTTGGAACAAGAGAAAGTCCACCTTTGAGAACCGCATGGAAGAAGGAAACGTAGATCACCTTGAACACATCTCCCAACAAAATTCACCTATCAAAATAAACATCCAACCCAATGGATTCCAAACAACATAACCTCTATAAATAAAGAAACTGAATAAAAAAATCGGCAGGATAATAGGAAAAATCACCGAAGTGAAGTAAAATATATTCTCAAGGGTCGGGGTTGAAATCCACTAGTTACGGGATGACATTTATTCTTTGCCTTCACTTGGGTCACCTAATAAATAATAAAAAAGGATAAAAGGTGGTCGAGTATGCAGGGGTCTCATAATTTATTCCCAGGATGAAAAGAAAAGGACCCTAATACAACTACCTAGACCACACCACAACCTTCCTATAAATAAAATTAACTATGGAACATGATTCATCCCCATGAAGTATCCCATTTAGTCAATCAAGATTTGAGTTCCATGAATATTCACACAACTAAGATCATATAAAAATAACCATGGTGAAACCCAAATACTCAATGCTAGACGACCAGAAAACCATAAAGGGGCTATTTCATAGCCAAACTCTATGGCACATGCACACTGAAAATGATAGAAACCCCCCAAAGCTGATGCATAAGATCCCACACTACAACCAAGTCTCTACATTGAAGTTATGTAAATTTTTTAATAGCATTAAAAAACCTCCTATAGGGTCCTTACACCACAACCCATTTATCTATGATGTAGATTAACCCCTTAATGTGAAGCCTATAAGATCTATGCTTCAACCCTATTAGAAATTGCATTGGTACCCACCTTCTCTTCCTAAACACCTTCAAACACCTCCAAACACCACAAAACTTCCCCTCACACCTTTATCACCAAAATTCAAATAATTTAATTCAATAATGTTATATCCAATTATAATATATACCTATTAAACTATTCCCCACCTTAAGAATGAAAGATGAACTGAAAAAAGGGAAAAAGGAAAAAACAACCATCTCTTGAGATACCTCTAAAAGATCTCATTACAACCCAAACACGACCACACCCCATCCAAAAAAATCTCCCATCATATTTCCCACAAAATCACATAACTTAATATCATCCCCACTAGAAAAAATCCACTGAACACCACTACCACCTCAAAAAACAACCTCAAGCACACAATTCAAGGAATTTCATCTCCAATGTCAAGACACTATTCACTTTGGGTGACACTGACTCATCTATATGGTTTTAGTCAATTCAAGGTACAACATGTATTGATTAGGATTTTGGTTTTCCTTTTCTCATATGCCAAAATTATTATAAAAAATAACATCATTAAGTAAAATCACATCTAATATAAAATCAAGATCCAAACATCACATCCTCAAAGAAAAATAGAGCAAGTAATAACTCAAAAAAACTCCAGGTATTGGGAACACATATACGTATCATGTTCATATGTACTCTCCTACAAGCCACAATGCCTAGAAAAGACACAAACCAAAGAAATGTATGTCCTCACGACACCTTCTCTTGATGGTCCTAGATCTCCACTGAACGCTCCAAGAATGTTGTGTCTTCCTTGATATCTAACTCGGACTAGTCAATAACATAGGAGTAATCATGAAGATAATGATGGAGATGAGATACTTAGAATAATTTTTTAATTCATTCCACCCATGGAAGAAGTGATAACCAATAATACACCTTGTAAACGTGCCCCAACAAACTAGGGTGATAGTTCACACCTTCCACCAAACCTCCACTACCCATGGTAATGGGAAAATTTTAAGAACACATGGTATCCAAACATGAATTCAATGGGCCTCCTTTTGTAATCAACATAAGGATTATTTTGGTACTTCTCTAATTTTATCCACTAAAAAACATACCGAAACATATATATCATTCCTTGCACCACATCAGGATTGATAACTGACAACTCCCCCACCTTAGTCCATGACAATGGAGAATGAAACAACTTCCCATAAAAAACCTCAAACAGGGCCATTCCAATAGATGATTGATAAATATTATTATAATAAATCTCAACAAAGGGAAAGTTATATACCAAAGATCTTTAGAAGTCAGAGATGAATACCCCCAATATATCCTCAAATGTTTGTTTGGTCTGCTCTATCTAACCATATGTTTGATGGTGGAAAGTAGTACTGAGGTGTAAATGAGTGCCAAAATCATGATGCAATAGTTTTTAGAATTTCAAGGTAAAATGATTCTTCCAATATGAGATAATAAACACTGAAACACTATAAAAGTACACCAAAGCATCTATATACCTCCTCCCCCAAATATCTATGGTGCCCAACTCCCTGATCGTTAATAAGTGAACCAATTTCACTAACTTTTCAAATATTAACCAGATAGCATCACAAACTCTCTATGATTAGGGTATAAATATGACAAAATCGATCATGATTTCATCCCATTTTCACTAAATAACATTTAAGGGATATACCAAACCTCTAATAACACTATACGCAACCTTTATCATCAAGAAAACCAGAAATCGATCCACAAACATCACTACCTTCTATTTAACCCTTGTCCATAAAAACTATGACCTCAACCCACAATACATTTCAAACACTATTAAGAGTACCACTAAAGGTGATACCTAAAAATCATGAATGAATCACTCATTCTTCATTACCTTAAAAAATTTCCTCCCCTAAAACAACATTTGGTTCTATTCTTTTTCTGACTATCCCTCTAGAGCATCACCATATCCAACACGATCGCGCATCACATCTACCTTCAATTATTCTCACTGATATTCATCCAAAATATTCATCAAAGAATAATTCATAGTCTTGTGAATTAATAAACCTATACCATCAACCACCCTCACAACCATGTTCAATGTTACTAACTCCTCCATTACTTTTCAAGAATATATGGAATCCTAAAAAACACCCATCTATGTCTTTGTAATCAAAGATTAGAACACAAAATTCCCATTTTTTGGAGGTTTAGGTGATTTCAAAGTCATAGTCCTAATGAAACTTCATCCTCCTACACTCACATAAATTCTGGTCATGCTATGAAATTGTATACATCTTTCTCTTTTGATCCGGGAAGTTCATAAAGTGCTCCCCAATGGGGTAATAAAGTAAAAACTTATCCCAAAAAAAAATTGATAGCTCCAGTCCATGGGTGGAATAATTATTCTCATGGGGGAGTAGATTCCTTGACCTATAAGAGCTCACTACTTTCTACCGCATCAATACACATACCAAGAACATATAAGAATCATCATGGAAATCCTCAAACATTAACCCCTCTATCAATAAATAGAGAACTGGGTAATGATCAACATCTATTTTAGATAGTGAAACAATTCCTAAGACTAAACAATCTAGATGAAATCTTTGACCTTCTTGGTGTAATATTTAAAATGTACTACATTCCATGAGAATGTAGACACAAAACTTCGATAATAAATCAGGAGACCTAGGAAGCTATAAACCTCTACTACATTCTTGGGTGCTTCCCAGAAGACAATTGCCTCCAAATTTGATGGTTCCATGAACACACCATTTTATGACACCACATTCCCAAGAAAATTCACCACTCATTCACAAAACTTACACTTAGATAACATTCCATTGATTTTTTGGTGTTGATGAACATATAAGATAGCTCTAAAATGATTAGCATGTTCCTCATTTGACTTTGAGTTGACCAATATATTTTTTTATAAAAATGACTATGAAATAGCCTATGAATTCATTGATCTCAGAGTTCATGGGCCCCATGAACACATCCAACATGTTCATGATACTGAATGACATGACCACAAACCGGATGTTCCCATACTTATATATGACGAAAGTCATCAGGAAATCATCCTCCTTCACCATCAAATAGTGATATCTAGAATATAGATTGATCATAGAAAACAAAGTCCCCCCTTTTAACTTGTTTAAAGGATTTTCTATCCATAGAAAAGGGTAAATATTTTTCATCATCACTTGATTCAAGCTCTAGTAGTCTATACCCATCCTCAGACATCCATCCACCTTCTTGGTGAATAAAACTAGAGCACTCCATAGTGACACAATAGGATAGATAAAACCCATATGAATTAGATCATATATGTAAATCCTTAACTCCCTTAAATCGGGAGGCAACAAAAGATAGGGAGCCATGAAAATCATAGAACCACTGGGATATAGGTCTATCATGAACTCAATACTACGTCAAGGGGGTCAAATCACAACATATATGTGAAATAAATATATAAAATCCATGAATACCCTTGGAACATCCTCTATCCTATTATCCAATGATTCCATAGAGAAATCAACCATCAAGGTAAGAAGGATTTCCATGTGACAACCGGGTCCCAGTGACAGCACAGCCACCCCGCCTTAACATGACCATCGGGTCCTGGCCTACCAGGTACCACCAGTTGCCCCCGCAGACACGTGGGGCCCACCCCAGGGTCCACCCACGTGCCCGAACAGGTCATATGACTAATGACATTCCCCACAGGCCAACACATGTCCTTTCCAGTGTGCTTTGTCCTCACTCACACACACCCTGAGAAACTTCCCAGAGGGTCACCCATCCTGATCACTACTCCAAGCCAAGCACGCTTAACTGTGGAGTTCTAATCAGGTAGGCTCCCGAAAAGGAAGGTGCACCTTGTTGACATGAGTCATATCATTTAGTCATTTAACCCTTTATCTTTAGGGATGTTACAATCACCCCCCCTTTAGGGCACAACACCCTCGTTGTGGGCCCTACATCTCAACCCAGGCAGTGCACCGCACTTAAGGCTGGGTTTTTCCTCTGATACCAAATGTAACAACCGGGTCCCAGTGACAGCACATCCACCCCGCCTTAACATGACCGTCGGGTCCTGGCCTACCAGGTACCACCAGTTGCCCCCGCAGACACGTGGGGCCCACCCCAGGGTCCACCCACGTGCCCGAACAGGTCATATGACTAATGACATTCCCCACAGGCCAACACATGTCCTTTCCAGTGTGCTTTGTCCTCACTCACACACACCCTGAGAAACTTCCTAGAGGGTCACCCATCCTGATCACTAATCCAAGCCAAGCACGCTTAACTGTGGAGTTCTAATCAGGTAGGCTCCCGAAAAGGAAGGTGCACCTTGTTGACATGAGTCATATCATTTAGTCATTTAACCCTTTATCTTTGGGGATGTTACATTCCACACATATAATTCCCACATGGAAACCTTGATCACCAACTAAAACCATAAGTTTTATATCGACATCAGAAATCAAGACTCTTATTAGAATGTATTAGATAATATATATCTTAGAATAAAATAGTTGATATAGAGAATGAAATCATATTATTAAATTTGATGCAAAAACATATCCCTAGGTGATTTATATGTCCCCATCGTTAGTCTACACCCAAAAAAAATCAAACAAGCTAGTCTGGCCTCTGACTAGGATAGTCAAAAATAGGGGCATGGAAAGTATCTATATGTCTAGTCCTAGAGAAAATAATAGAGCGAGTTTAACAAAGTAGCATGAAGATCATAAATCAAACAATGCACAAACAAGGTTAGAGAAAAAATGATCTCACATATAATGATATTTGGACCCTCTAGTGTAACCGCCACCACTAAATGAAATTGACCGTGCCACGATCCTATACCCACTTTTTGAATACCACCCTTATGCCATGCTTAGTATGGGGAACCTAAACATGAGTGACATCATAAGGATAGACTCTTCCAACCAGATATAATCTCAATGAATCATCGAATTATAACCCCTGCTGATGAAATAGTCTCACTAGAAGCTACTGATGAAGTTGACACTAAACTGGTCTACCGCCACCATATTTAGCTTGAAGAAATATGGGGATATGATTATGATGATCACCATGATCCCCAAAAAATAAAGATCACTTCACTGATGTAACTAGGAAAATATTATAACCTACTGGTATAAGAAAGACAGAAAGGAAGCTGCTGAGGTCGACCCCCTGCTGTAATGAACCATGAATGTCTAGGTGCCCAATACTTTCCACTAGAAACTATGATGCTCAAGGAACTTTGTTGGATCACCTCCCATGGTAAACCACATCATGAGTGCATCTAATTGATCACCTACAACTTCTTTTGAAACCATAGTTATGTTTCAATGTAAAATGAGTAACTTCAAAATGGATTGAATGATAGAGAACCTCCTCAAGAATTTTCACACAAGAATCCCCATCCTGAAAGAGGTCTAAGGTAAAATGAAAAAGATCCTTGAACACGATTCATATCTCCAACATAAATATACTCACTTATTGAATCTATAGAAGACCATACATATTCACTTCCCTCACGGTCAATGAAAGAAAATCTAAACTAAACTCCATCGAAAATTCTTCCAATAATACCTCTACCTCCTTACAAACACCAAGGAACACCATCCCATACTAACACACAACTCCATGCGTCTGATTGAAAACCAAATAGACCCAACACTCTACCAAAAATCCGACCAGACTAAGGGTATACAAAATCTCACAAATAAGAGTCATTTATATCTATAATATAGTGGGTTCAGGAGATAAGATATTAAAATTCAATAAAATCATCGACTTCATATAAAAATAAAAACAAAACCTTTCCATAGTGAACATGTAAATAAACTAGATACATGTAAAAGTCTCTAAATGGATACACAAAAAGAAATATATGGAATCAATATAGCGACAATATGATGGGTTGAGCTAGTAATGTCGAACCCAATACATGTATTCCACTTATAAACATTAAAATAGTTTTTAAATATGTAGGGAGAGCATGCATGTATACACAGTTGAAAAAAATGTCTCTCATTCACATGTGAAAAGAGAATACTAATGTACCAATGAGAAAAAAATGGAACCAACATAACCTAAATAGGGAAACCAACAAATAACATCCTCACCATAGGTTACATTACAAATAATGAATCCAATTATAATAACATAATAATAATCACATAGATAAATGGTATCCCACACTTCTTTCCCATTGTTTTGTCTATCTTCCACCACAAAAACCTACATCATGGAACTCCCATCTCTTCCGTATAACATGTCAGACATTACCTCCCCACATCACAATAAAACCACACCTCACATACAGAATCCTAGCCCAAAAAATCACATAACAACCACAAATATAGTGTAGTTGCGTATCATGAACACGAAGGACATCATACTCATGACCACCTACTATCATGAATGACCCCCCGTATAAGCCATATCACCACACTAAATCCTTCATGTAGACACCTAGGCCACCACAATACATCACAACTACTAAACTTTTGACTTATGTCCATCAAAACTAAAGCACGTCAACCTATCCTAGATGAGAGAGTTGGAATGTGGGGGTAGTAACCTGTCCATCTTCACCACCAGGTTGTTGATAAATACAACCCCAAATATAAATACGGGCTTCAAAAATTCGTTATCAACATGGGTGGGGTGTGTATAGAATTCAAGAGGAATAATATATATATATATATATATATATATATATATATATATATATCCGAACACAAGCCCATCTTATGAGTTCACATACATGAACTAACTAACCCACAACACCCCCGATATCCTCACAACACCACCACTTCTACTGCTGCTACTAAATGCATGACACCACATAACAATGAAAAAACCAAAAACATCTTTTCAATATATTTATTAATTTAATACATTTTAAATATTCTAAATTACCAAATATAACTATTTAAATACATAATTAATTCCATTTTGGAGCCAATTTAATTTCACATTAACATCAACTGTGTTTGACTACACTTTCCCCCCTTTTTAATTCACTATCCATTTACATATCATTAACCAAACCAAACCAATACATTTCAAATCATTATTATCCAATTACATTACTACCTAAGAAAAAAGAATAACACAACACCATAAAAACAATAGTTCATTCCTGATGTCCTTTTCAAGACAAAAAACCCCACATCACCAACCAAAATTCTACCACAGCTACACCACTACATGGCCACACATATATTCACATTCACCCCCCACAATTCAGGTACATATCAAAACATCCCCATTGCATGGCCTCAACAAAAAACCTAATAATTTCACATCATATCATCATAAAAATTTTCAAATTATATCATGTATCATTCAAAAAATTCCACTTATCTTTTATGGGTACTATCCGGAAAAAATATTTTTTGAAGGGAAACCATTTTTATTCAAGTATGAGTGATTAACCTATTCCATTGAGTGTGATTACAAAAAATACAGAACAAGGTACCCAAAATAAAAACAACCACAATGAATGAAAACCCCCAATGACTATAATTTTTAGTGGAAGCATTTAGTCCATTCAATCACAATATCAATAACGACATCGAATCTGTAAAAAACGGTGATTCAAACCCTTCCCCTTCATGTTAAATTAATATGGTTAACTATATTCATTTTACCAAATGAAGGAATATCCCCAAAGGTAAAAAAATCATATCCCACCACACATGATACACAATATAATAAATGAAAGAATACACTACCTTAAATGAAGTTTTCTTATCCATAATGTAAGGTTGGAACAAGAGTAAGGTCACCTCCAAGAACCCCAAGGAATAAGGAAACATTGATCAGCTAAAACACATGACCGTACAAAATTTTGTCATTAAAAGAACATCAAAACATACGGTTTTCTATCATTAAACCTTCTCTATATAAATAATAATAAGAAAATAAAGGGAAGGATAAGAGGGGAACTCACCAAAACCACCATGGATCGATCCTTAAGGTATGGGGTTGAAATATATTTTTTAGAGTCTAAATTTCTCCTTGGGATGCACTTGGGTTGCATAAGAGACAAAAGAAAATGTTGGAAAGTAGTTTGGTTTGAGGGGATCTTGGAATTTATACCCTGGTTGAAAATAGAGGTCCATGGTGTAACCAATAATTAAATGTCACAACCTTCCTTAAAATTGAAGAGACTATGGTGTTGGACAACTCACAATGAAACAAACCTTATAGTCAAATTGACTCTAACTTGCCCAAATACTCACACTCCACATATAATATAAAATATAAAATTGATGTTGACTTATCCTAAATCCACAACACTGTAAGACACAAGAACCACGAAGTGGAAATACTACAGCCCAAATTCATGTTGCAAGAACCCTAAAATAACCCTCCATAAAAACTAACCCTTAGGTCCCTATAATGCAACCATGTCTTCATTCCGAAAGTACACTAATTTTAGCAGTATCACTGAAAAACCTCATCTATGGTCTCTACATCATAGTGTCCTCCACATGCTGCAACTGAACCCCTTACGATGCAGCCTCTATGGTCTATTCCGCAGCCCTGAAAAAATGGAAGAGACACCCCCATCATCTCTTAAACACCTTATAACAACTAAAAACACCTAATAACTTCCCCAAATACCTTCATCACCAAAATTCCTACAAAGTAATAGGCCGGAAGGTCTAGTCCATTATAGAGGTATGAAACACCTTTGCCTCTAAGTTTCAACTACTCGAATGACCATATTTAATTTCATGTGAATTTGTGTATTTTAATTCACAAATATATTGGTATTTTTTAATACAGATTTATTTCCTTACAAGATTCTAGGTTTTACGGTGTCTTAACTTTAATTTAATTCTTATCACTATTTCAATTTGGCTTCACACACATGCAATGAAAATCATATGAAAAACATTAACCCAATCTCACCCATTCTCTCAAATACTTGAATGGAATTATAAAAATTCATATTAAACTAGGCCAATTCTCTTTAATCACATTAAATAATTCATGAAATATGTTTATTGCATGATTGATGTTGAGCATGTTTGCTTCTCTTAACATGATCACTAGAGATGTTCAGAATGATGTGTGTCAAACACTTGAAATATAAACAATGGCTTCCTCAAGATCAAGCACAGATGGTACGACGATCAAAGATTGAAGACAATCCCATAAAGTGATCAGATTTCTTAGATTCATGTGATTAGATGACACATGTAATATCCATATGATATTTAATGCGGGGTAAGTAATATATATGAAACCATCCCACAATGTTTTCTGCTTCATTCTTCCTTCACTTTATAATACCTCCCATGTACATTTCCTCTCAATCTGATATAGGGTTTGGAACATGAAACTATCTTGCACACATTCCTATTGCAGGTCCACACAAAACCTACAAGGTCCACTGGGTCACCCTTTAGGAGCTATGCACAAGCCATGAATTCTCCCTGTAGGTGCTATAAAAACCCACATAGACTCTTCCTACCATGACGGTTATCTATGAAACTCCCACATGGTATGAGATTACTTCTAGATGTGTGGTATTGAGATGGACTAGTCAGCTAGCTAGGTAGTGCATTTTTTGGTTACGTATATAAAAATATTTAATAATTACAAATATATGAAATTTCATTCCATGAAAATTCCTTTATAAAATTTTTCATCATGAAAAAATATATATGCATTTTTATTTTTTTCATGAACTTCGATGTTCATAATGAAAACTACAAATTTATTGGTATTACTAAAACTCCTCATGAAATAATAAAATATATCATGATCTTATTCTTCAATTCATCATCATGAAAAATATTATTTTTTATGGTCCTCATCTTTCTAATATATCTTTTCAAATAATATTCTTCTTTCTATTTTTTTATTTTTATTTTTCATTCTCCTCATCTCTAGTTCTTTAATAATTTCTCATGAAAAATAAATTTTTCATGGAATTGTTCAAATAATTTCTTGTGAATAAATATTTCTTGTTATTTATCTTGTGAAATATAATTTACAATGCACACCCTCCTAGTGGAATTGACAGAAGTCATTAAACATAAGAACAGTTCAATAATAGTCACATTTAAATGGAGAATTATCTTACCCAATAACATCCAACGAATCAATAGAAAATATCTAATCCAAACTACAATCCTTATTCAATATTTCCGAAATCATTTCAATATTTATCATTCCATGATTAATCACTAATCATAGAGTAATTCATAATACATCGACTTTGATTGCTTATTATATATGGAAAAAAAATACAACCATACTCATCAAGAGATTAAGAGACTATTCAAAAGGATCATTTCCAATACATTTGATATAAGAGAATTTATCACCTTAATGTGAATTAAATTTTTATTTATTCTTCTATTATTTATTTTATATTTTCCCTAATATCGTTTCATCCATATTATTCCTATTTTTATATTATTGGAAGAGACCTTCATGTCTTTTTCAATATAAATAGAGAATAATTCTTCCAGATAAGGTAACTCATAATAAAATTAAAATTTATTTTTTATATAAACCCTATAAAATCAAAAGAAAAAAAAACCTGATTTAATTTTTGGAATAAATACACTATAATGACACAGTTATATCCCAAATAGATCATGCATGGAAACTGGGGGGGGGAGTGAATTAGTGCACCATACTTTTACCAAGTATATAATTTGTTTTCAATTATCCCTTATAACACTCAAACATCTACCCTAGATAAGATAAATGGATTTGATATGAAATCTAAAAAATCACATACACATTTAATGTAGATAATAAATGTTATAATATAATATAGATATTTTTACAAGGTTTATCTTTAATGTTAAATCATACTTCATACCTTCATCAAACATTGGTTATTTCATAGAATTTCTTATCACTATAATTCATAGTGTTTACAAGTGTAGTTAAATTAAAACAAAAGTTTTACTAGTAATATGAATATCATATAAAGTATAGTTTATTTTAGTTATCTTGGAACCACAGGTTCTTCACTGGAATTGTTTATACTATCACCACTAATGCTTCAAAGATTCTTTGAAATTTTTTTAAACAATATATCTCTACTAACCTAGATTTATTTGAATAAACTAAATAAAATTATTCCTAAATGGAAGGTCTTCAACTAATACTATATCAATGATATTGATTATATGCATGTCATCCCAATACTCCTAAATAAATATAAGATGAATCTTCTACTCTAACTCACTAAATTATCTGAATGATCAACGGATGAATATTCTATGAACTTCAAGTTTTCATCTTATTCAAATATTAAATTATCTAGTAGAATTGTTATACTTTTATTAAAGAGATATTGTATCTCAAATATTTTATGTCGGAAATGCACAAAAATTCTCAATTGTAATTTTATGCAAGATAGAGATTATATAATTCAACTAAACATGTAAATGAATATCAATTGGATTTATTAATAAAATACTTCATGTATATTTGATATAATTCCTGGGATTATATAGTTTATATACCCTAACACGTAAACATTTATTAAATTTTATATTTCACATACTTATGTTCACTATTACACTTCAATCACAAAAATTATTCACAATGAACATGGTTATGGTATCTCAATGTGAAGGCATATATCTCACAATAAAATGCATGTGGTGCCTTCCCCTTCATGTAATGTGTGTTCACAAATACCCATTGTATGTATCATTCCATTCATGTACACCAAACATGTTACTCAATATATCAATGAAACCAAGATGGGATTTTTGGAACTAGTTATTCAGGAAAATCAAGTGTATGTTATAATTTAATGTTAATAGTATTCATAACACTTCGAAAAAGATGTAAAATATTCATAGAATATAATATCCTTCACATAGTCAGATGAGTCTTTCAAGAGGTCTTATTCTTCTTCACTGAACCAAGGAGACCCATGAAAAATTCTACCATTTACAAAAGTGGTAGAGCAAGAATGATCTACTTTATTTTATGAAAATGAGATCCCTCAGAAATAAAAATAATCCAAAAACCTCTCAATATCTGATAATTGATATTTATAGTAAGGGTCTAAAACACCTTTACCTTTTAGTTACACCAACTTCAATTCTAGATTTTTCTATCGTGTCAATCAACATGTTAGAATGCCCGAAGATGATAGTATTTTTTGAACATGGATTTATTTCTTTACAGTATGCTGTGTTTGATTGAATATTGACATTAATAATATTCTTCTCCCTTTACAAGTTTCAAATTACATGAATGTAACAATGACTTCATGAAACATTTTAACACAATCACACCCATGCTCTCAAATACTCCAATGGACTTCAACAATATTTTTTGAATTAAACTGAAGAAAATAATTTTTTTAACTCATGTATGAAAGATGTTTATTACATTAATAATGTCAATCATATCTTATTCTCTTAACATGATCATTTTAGATAGTCATAATGATGTGAAATTAACACTTGGAATGGAGATGCTGGTTGTCTTATCCGGTACATATAAGATTCAACAATCGGACGTTAATGAAGTTTACATAATTTTATTAGGTGATTGAGATTCATGTGATCGAATGACATATTCTATATCTATATATTTTCTTAACATGGGAACAATAACCACCATGCACCTATCCCACATCGGTTTTCTCTGCAGTCGAACTTCACTTTATAAGCATTCCTATGTCCACTACCTCTCAAGATGGAACTCATAATAATCTTACACACACACCATCATAATTATATGGCACACCTAAATGGTATACCTAGGAACCCTATGGGAACAATGCACATTCCATGAACACTTTAATGTGAGCTCCCTATGTATGCTATAAACACCCATTCACACTACTGCTACCATGATGGCTCACCTGCATATATCATTCACATGGTATGAGATTTCTCATATATGCATGGGATGAAGCTGGCTTAGTTAGCTAGTTTTTTGGCTATTTTTTATTCATGTCCCAAATTATACTTGGTAATTAGCATGTAAAAGAAATTACATGCCCAAAAAATTCATTTTAAAAAATGTTCCTCACGGAAAAAGTATATTTATATTTTTTTGTGGACTTCAAATTTCTTTATTAAAATTGAAATTTTCATTATCTTCAAAAAAATCCATATGAAATAATGAAATATTACATTATATTAATATTAAATTCATAATCATGAAAAATATTATTTTTCATGGTAGTCATCTATCTTATAACTTCTTTAAAATAATATTCTTCTTCTTTTTAGTTTTTAATTAGCTTCATCTTTTGTTATTCTATAATTACTCAGAAGAATACATTTCCAAATTCCTTATTCAAATCAAGTTCATGAAAATAAATATTTTCATGGTTTTCACCTTGTTTAATGTAATAGAAAATTTGAACTCTCATAGTGAAATAGTTACATGTATTTGAAATTAATAATAGTTCAACAAATACTACATCTATATAGAGAATAGTCTTACCAAATAATATTAAATGAATGTATAATAATTCTCCAATAATCATCACCATAATTCTTAAATTTTTTTCAAATTATTTACATCTTTATCTTTTCATGATTAATCACTAATTATATAAGACATCATCATACATTGAATTTTATTCCATATTATTTATTGACAAAAAATACAACCATAATCATCAACCATACATAAGGAATTTTTAGATCTAATCAATTCCAAGTTGACATGTAAACTTTTTTGTGTATTATATGTTCTTTATATTTCACTTATTAAGAGTGATGATATGATTTATAGCCACATACATGGGAACTATGGTGTTTATCACCATATAGGGAGGTGGTTGGTATTGTAAAGATGAGATAGATCCCATGAGAGGGCTTCTTATATATTAATATAAAGACTATCATAACCCACATAGTTTAGTGTAACATAATGGAAGAATATGAACCATTTATGATCTCGTGACAAGGACTGATTAGGGTAGTTTAATGTCATGAGGTAAGGAAGATAAGGTGAAAGGTTCCTAGAAATTGTTGCATTGATATTTATAAATGAATTTCTTATAACGCACTAATATTTTATTGTACGTTTATCATTAAATAAATTTAATATTAATGATATATTTCTTTACATGAATCATCAAGTATAAACAAATCATGATACACTATTAAAATATTATTATTCAATGTGACATTTATCACAATGCCGTTGGATTGGAGGGTAAAAATAATATTAACATAACTATTAAAAAAATTTATAAATGGTTTATTTAATGGAATGTTTTTTATTAATTAATAATGAATAACTACCCAATTTTCTGTAAATCCATTTGATGCTTCAAAATATGTTTTCTTAAAAAATAGATTTTATTTAAATTTTTTTTATATATTTTATAAATAACTTATACCAATTTTAGAAACTAAATTTTATAAAAAAGATTTAATTTGTGAAATAAAAATATCATAATTATATTATGAGGAATTGTTGGGAATTATATGAAAATTTTTATTTTTGGATGAATAGTGAAAATACTGATTTTTAAACAAAGCTACTTTTTTTATTTTCTCATTTTCTCAAAAACACATTTTACTTTTGATTGGTTTTTAAAATTAATTTGTTTATTATTTTATAATGTAATTCAAGTTATACCTTTTGGATCAATATTATACTTTATATTGATATAAAAACACTTTTAGACTTAAAAAATGATTCTTTTAGAAAAAACAATTAAGCACGTTTTGTAGGTTTATTTTAAAATGGATTTCTTAGAATTATAGAAATTAAATATTTTAAAATGTATTAATTTTTTTTAAATTATAGTAACTAATATTATTTAATTTCCCCAAATCAAGTTTTGGTCATAATGAATAATAAAAATAGTAAAAAATCATCATGGTAAAATAGTAAATCATGTTAACCTATGATTAAACTAAGGGATAAGGAAACAAATTTTCATCATTATTTTAATTATATGAAGGTATTTAAATAATTATAACCATATTATTTATATTTATTGGTTTATGGAATACTTTTCCATGAATTTAACGTCATAATATTTTAATCCTTTAAAATATTCTAGGTGTGTCCCACCCCCTTATAAAAGGACACCCCTCCTCTCTCTTATTTACACATATTTGTGCCTACTTTATTGAGATAACCCTTATAAATTATATTGAAAACATTACTATTCATAATTTAAATGTCCTTTTATTCTATAAATACTATTCCAAGGGTCCTTAGGAGGAGATCTCGATGAACTCTTACAAAAAAGAGGTAATCATTTTAACGTAATTATTTATTTGTTCTTATTTTTTTTCCACATTAAATTATTTTCAAAACATTAAAATACATTATAACTATTATATCAAAAATAATTAATTTTTATTATTTTTATGGAATAATATTTTTCCATCTCCTTCTCAATAAAATGGGAAATAAAACCGTCGATTGTGTGTATAACAGCCACAACCTCATGAACAAGCGAATTTTGATTTATTGCAGTTCCTCACATGGATGGTAATAATTATGGATATAAATAAATATATTACATATATATAACATAATTTTGATTACATTAATATAATATACCATTTACCTTCTTTCCCTTCCACTCGTTAAAAAAATATAACATTTCTCTTGCATACGCGTGGACTCTACCTCCACGAAATGATGTGATTTATTTTCACATATGATTTTAATATATATTTATAAACATTTATATAATTAATATATACTATATTTATATCATTGATAACATTATAAAGATTATGAAACAATGATAAATATGAATGGATCAAAACAACGTTATTGAAACTTATAGGAAAAAAGAAATAATTAACACTTGAAAACAACGATTTTAATAAATTATTATCAATATAGGGGACTTGAAATGTTATTAATGGATCGTATATGATATTATAAGTATGTATATGGTTATGAAAAAAAAATTATAATAAATATTAATTTATTATACAGGAGTCTAAAAGAACTTATAAAGAAATTTAGACATGAGGTAAGGGATAATTTCACAATCTCATCCTTATCTAAGGTTATTTTTTTAATTTTATATTGATGTAATTATATATAAATTTTATATTAAAAGAAATATAATTTATTATAATCCAATAATTTTTAGAAATTCAATTTTTTTCCTTTCATTTTAATCTTTTTAAGTATTGAAGATATCCAAATAATGTTTTACGTAAAACCATCTTTATTTTTTATTCGCATAGGAATATTTTTATTCTATTTCCATTTTTCATTAAAATATTATCAAGAATGTTTTTAATAATATACAATAATTTATTAATGGAATTTTTAACCATGTTTTAATTTCTATAGTTTTTTATAAAGAATCTTTTTTTCATTTTCCAAATGAGGCACTTTTTACCATTGGTGTGAATGCAATTTTTTATTTTACATACACATCCTAAACATCCATTTTGTACATAATAAATACTATATTGTTTATTTAATTCTTTAAAAGTGTTCATGGTTATCTAAAAACAATTTTTTTCTTAATATCTTAGAAATTTTTATATTTTTAAAAAGTGATTTCAAAATGAGAATGGTATTTTCTTATGAAAATTTCTAGTCATGGTTTTAAATTAGATTTATCCATTTCAAAACCATTTGGTAAATCCAATGCTTTAATAAGGATTTAATCTAATGATACCATAAAATATATTTATCTAGATGTATTATGATAATTTTTACTCGATAAAGTATTGAAATTACATATTCTTGTTCTTCCAATATAGATAGTTATTGATTTTTAATTTATGTGGATTAAGTTATATTATTTATTCATATGATTGATGCATTGGAATTATTAAGTGATTAGTGGGACTTCAAATTATATATCTCATTGATGCATATATAGGTCTAATGAGATAAAACAGGTAGGGTATTTGGCCAAGGCCTTACCCATTTATATAAGATGTCTTGGCTTGTGACCTTAAAGATAAGTTTAAGATGTATGAAATTATGCATTTCATCATTATTAATTTGGTTATTTATATCCATGTGATTATTAAAATAGTTATGTAATACATGAATAAGTTCAATATCACATGATTATTTATATGGAATTATTTGAGCATGACTTATCATTAACATATTTTTTATGTATTTTGTATTATATAATTGCTTCTTCTATATGAATTACCTTGCTAAGAATATGAGCTCACCCATTTTATATGTTTAATTTACCTAAGATAATATGAAGTGTACTATTGATTTATTTTAATGGATATTAGAGCGGGAATAATAATATTCTTAAATAAAATATCATGTTGTATTTTTTTTCAAATATAACATGATAATCGAGTACAAATATAGTTTTCCAAAACAACTAAAATATTAGATACCTTGGGATGCTATCTCTTGTATCAAGTGACAATGTAATAAAGTAACCACCATCTCTAGGATAATAGGGTCATGGTATTTAAATTTAGTATCAGAGGAAGTTTAGTCTAAAACATTTGAGCTAGATTTAAAAAAACCTATATTAGAGAATATAATATTATAACAGACTCTGGGGATAAGTATAAGTATAATAAAATATCATAATGTTTCGATAACATAGGGAATATGTGGTTTAATAGTAAATATATACCTCTCTACATACTGTAAAGCATATGTGGTTGTGGAATAGATACACCTAGGTGTAATAACAATGGAAGGGATAGATTGGGTATTACTCGATCATTATCAATTCACAATGAGTGGGTCTAAGAATACACACATAGTTATACAATCCTACAAGATATGCTTTGGTTGATTTAAATTTTCTTTACAAATTTTTAAGAAATATATAATTTTTTTATGTTTTGAATATGTTCCCATTAATACCAAGCTTATGATTATGATATCAACTAGAAATGAATTTTCAATTTATATTAAGGGATTCACTAGTTTCATAATTATACAGTTTGATTCATAATTTTGTGATCTAATATTGTGTATAAATTAATTTACAAATGGTGAATATTTAATGGAATGGAAATCATATCAATTAAAATAATCTATCAAGAGATTTACCTCATGGGTAATGAAACGAAGATGAAGTTGGATTTGGGGTCGGAGCTGATGAAATTATAATTATATTAGGGTAGCTGACTAAGGTTATGTCAAAGAAACTTAACAATAAGAATATGAATTATGGTATTAAATTTTGTTTTATAATTTTATGTCCTTTCATGTGATAAAAACTTCCATAATTCAATAGGAAGAAAATCCATTTTTAACTATGAAATGTATAATTCTTTTAGAAAGTATATTTATCACAATGGGATGTAATGAAAGGGAAAAAATTTTCATTGTATTTTATCATATCATGGGTGATTAAGATCAATGTTGGTCATTCTTAAAAAAAATTGGGTGAGGAGGAAATAAAAAAAATGTTGTTGAAGAATGTTATGGTGATTTTCTTAGAAAAATATTTTCCATGAGCGAAACAAGTGAATATAGAAAGACAATTCATGTGTCCAAGACAAAATGGGTAGGATAATGTTTCTAAGTATGAATCGAACATTATAAGGTTAATATGGCATTATGTGAACTTCATATGTAATCCAAAGAGTAATTTTGACCATTTATTTGATGGGATAAATTCAATATTTCAAAGTTAACTAGTCTCCCAAAAATTCTAATCATATAAGGATATAGTATCATGTTCTATCGAGTTAGAGAATTAATTATACAAGTTTATTACTTTGAAGGAAAGTAAGAGAAGAAAATTATGAATACACACCTCATAGAAAAAAATGTATAATTGGAAGAAGAAAATGGAGAATTTCTATTAAGTTATACTTCTGGCAGGAAACACCTTAGTAAATGATTTAAGAGAACATGAGTTTTATTCAAGTATGTAGTGAATGGCCATAATGATAACAGATGAAATGTTAAGGTATAAGAAATAAAACTATGGTTCCTTGAGTATAAGTATATGGGGAACTATGCCAACTAATTCATTAAATGGAAGTATACTTACTAAAGACAAATCTTGGGGGAGAATTCCAAGCTTATGAAATTACTACATTCTTAGTGGAAGTTCCTAGTGATGTGGTGAAAGGTAAAGTTATCATCCACTCTATAAGTGAAATTTTTTTATTTAATTTAGTTTCTACCCACTCATTTATATCTAAAACATATTCTAAGGGTATCACATCACCACATCAGTGATCAACTGTTGAGTTGGCAGAAAAAACCCCTAATGGTATGATGATCACATCTGATGTCTGTAGATCCTATATGATAGAAGTTTGTGGGAATTTGTTTCTTAGAAATATAATTATTATTCATTTAGTTTAAATTTATTTAATTTTGGGAATATACTGGATCTCTTAGTATAGACTCTATATCAATTTTTGGGGAGGGGATGTTATATTGGAGATTCCAAATCAACCTATGGTTGTCTATCTATGTGATGAAGAACCTAAAATCCAAATGGAAAATAAATCCATCATATGAGTTTTACTACCTATTAATGAGGTATTCTTATCTACAATGTTTGCAGAGAAAATCAATATTGAGGATATGCCTGTTGTATGGGAATTTGTTGATGTCTTTATAGAAGAGTTTCTTATTCTTCCCTCGAACAACGAAGTTTAGTTTTTAATATATTAAAAAAGTGATTATATACCTATTTCATAGAATCCATATAGAATGGCCTTGATGGATCTGATTTAATTGAAGAAGTAACTCCAGAAGAATCTAGATGATGGAATTGGTTAGTCTATTGAGTCACTATGTGAGGAACCTATTCTATTTGTTAAGAAAAAATATAGAGCAATTCATCTCTGCATTTATTATCAAGAACGTAACAAGATAATTATTAATAAAAATCATCCTCTACCTCATATCAAGGATATATTTGATAAGTTATGGGGAGATTTAATGTTTGTCATAGATTGATCTCCAATATAGATATCATCAGACAAGGGTCAAGAAGGATGAAATACCATAGAAAACCTTCTGTATGAGGTATGATCATTATGAATCTATATTAATTCCATTTTTACTTACCAATGATCCGTCTATATTTATGGATTTAATTAATATAGTATTTAGATATTAAGTTGTTTAGATTTTGGTATTCTCTATAGAATATATACATATATATTCCAAGATAAAGGAAGAGCATGAAGAATATTTTAGGATTGTGCTGATGACCTAGAGGAAGGAGAAAATTTATGATAAATTTACAAATTGATATTTATTGCTACAAAAGTATCAATAATGGGTTATATAATTTTAAGTGAGGTTATATCGATGGATCCTTCGAAGATATAAGTTATTCAGAAATGAACTAGAACAACCTCTATAACTGTTATTCAATATTTTAGTAGGTTGTATGGGTAATAATAATTGTTTGTGATAGATTTATCATCACAATCTAATCCACTCACCATATTTAATTAGTATGGGGTTAAATTTTTATTTAAATATGAATGTGAATAGAATTTCAAGGAGTTGAACAGAAGGTTGGTTAGTGCACCTATGGTTATACAACCTTGTAATGGAGAAGGGTTCGTGATATATAACGATGAATCAAATAAGAGACTTTGATGGATACTTATATATAATGATATAAGGAAAGATTATTACTCTCATCCATTGAATATTCTAAGAGGAATTACCCAAATATTGATTTAAAACTGGTAGTGGTAATTTTTTCACTAAGTTTATAGAATATGTATAGTGGAATGTCTGATATATATACTGATCATAAAGTATTTAAGTTTATATTCACATAGAATGAGTTGAATATTCTCCAAAGAAGATGTGTAGAGTTGATCAACTATTCTGACTCTTCCATACAGTACCACCCCTGTGAATGAGTACAAGGCAGTAAATGCTATGAGTTGGAAAGACCACGATAGTTTAGGAATGACGAGGATTGAGAGAGATAAAATATTTTTTGATTTAAAGAATATGGATCTTTAAATATTGAGGAAATAAAATAGATATTATATATCTTAGATGAATTTTCAACTATCCATACAAGATAGGATTAAGAAAGTGAAAAAGGATGAAGTGGGATTATAAAAGAAGACAAGGAATTCTCCTATGTTCAACAATGATCATAAGGTTTATGAATCGAGTATGTGTTTCATCAATACCAAACAAGAATAAGGAGATTTTAGAATAATATCATAATTCATAATTCTCTATTCATTTTGGAAGTACAAATATGTATTGAGATCTAAAAGAACATTTTTGGTGGGACAACATGAAAATAGATATTGTGGAGTATGCATCTCAATGCCTGATATACCATCCAGTTAAGGATGAGTGACAAAAATATAAGGGGTTATTACAAACATTATCCATACTATAATAGAAATGGTAAAGCATTGTGATTTATTTCATTATTAGACACCATAAAAGAACTAAAGGGAAAAATTCTATTTGGGTTGCAATTGAACTCCTTATGAAATCATCAAATTTTATTGCTATTTTAAAAGATTTTTCTCTTGATAAGACTACTCAAATATACATCAAGGATGTTGTGAGACTTCACGGTGTACCACTCTCAATCATATCTAACAGGGATCTAAGGTTTAACTCAATGCCATGAAGAAGACTTTTGGTTACTCTAGATATAGAGTTGAGTTACAGTACCTCATATCATCTTCATAATATTGGCCAGTCTAAGAGAATGATTCTAAATTTAGAAGAATTATTTAGATATTTCTATATGGATTTTAAAGGTAGTTGGGATAAACATCTTTCTATGGTGATTTTTTTACAACAATAGCTTTCACTCAAGAATTAAAATAGATACTTATTAAGCCCCCATATGATAGAATGTGAAAAACTATGATGTGTTGGGTTGACGTTGGAGAAAGAAATATATTGGGACCTGATCTAGATAAGGAAATGTCATATAATATTAGTTCCATTCAACAAAACAAAAAATTAGTTTAGAGTTAGAAAAAATGTTATAGTGAAAATAATTGGTTGAATCTAGATATCAATGTTTGTGAAAATGTATTCCTATAAATATATAATTGGAATAAGGTTATGATATTTGGAAAGAATGGAAATCTAATCCCTAGATATACCAATAACTTTTAAAATATTTAATCAATTAAAATGATATATTATTTCTTGAAAATTACACCGAATGTCTCTAAATTTCATGATATCTTCCATGTATCTATCCTAAATAAGTATATGTAAGATCCTTCACGTGTAATGAACTTAGAGACCCTACCTACATTGTCACCAGCCAAGCTAGGGTTCCATTTAACCAACACCCAACCTAGTATGAGAAATGTCCTGAACGACATTACTGATCCACACGTGCTGACAACTAGTGTCGGGTATCAACATTATCACAATGTGAATGATTTTTTCCCAAACAAACCCAGATAAAATAAAACAAATAGATCTCAAAACAATGAAAAAATAATCACTAAATATAAATAAATATAAAAACCAATCCAGATACAACAACTTTTGAGAAAAACAAAACAGAATACGAACTGAGGCCAATCCATGCAACACGATCTCTATGTGATCTTTTGGTTAGCACCAACCAGAAGACCAACCTGATCCATGTCACAACCAAACCAAAAATCTAAACATGAAAAATAGCTCTGTTCCACCGATTCTGAGTGGCATAAGTAGGGTTCCTTCTTTAACATCTTAGAAGGTAATCACCACAACATCCATAAATTTATTTTATATGAAATAATACACAAAAAATGAGTTTTAAAAAGATTTAGAAAATAGGCTTTTAAAACATTTCCAACATGTAAACATAGATTTTGACAAATTTTATTTTTAAGAAAACACACGTAGCATCCCTTTTAGAAAAAATGTACACTTTTCAAAACACTTTTCATGACCAAATCCCAAATGAAAATCCATGAAATGTGTCCAAAAAGTGGTTGTGTAGAAAGTAATGGAAAAAGAAGAAGCATAAAAAATAGAAAACCTGATATCCAACATGTGGTAGAAATAAATAAAACATACAGAATAATAGATCATGAGAACTTCTTGAACATATATAGAGGAAATACCTTGAGGTACTCTGTTTGGACACACCTGGAGACATATGGTGTAGCTTCATAGTCAAGAACAAATTAGCCACTCTAAACATTCCAATCAAGTTGCACATCCCACCAAGCCCCATGAAGTCAAGGGGTGTACCGACCTTTCTAATCGGGTCAACAAAAAACCCTGACATGACCCTCTAGATGACACCTAATAATTCCATGTTAATAATAATAATAATACTTTAAAAAATATGGTATATAAACCATAACCCACAATGTCCTCGTACATGAGCCATTATAGGGGACCCCATCCCATGTTCTAATAGTCTTAATACCTACAACACTCACATGCATGAGACACTATAGTATAACCAGTACCAAGTTCTAGTGGTCTCCAAACGTAATCCAAGCCATCATAAACACACATGAAAATCCATTTTATTCACAAGCACATTTAATAAAAATTTCAAGCTCACATGGAAGCCACCATTCTCTGAAAGCTCTACCAGTTTCCAAATCATTTTAGAAATTCAAGGAAGACCATTATGATACCCTTTTTTTCAATCCATTCTTGCAAAAAATGTAAGATTCCCATTGGGACCATACATCACATGATTTCAAAAAACTAATTTCTCAAAAATTCATGAGGTTTCCATCATGCATTCATGTTATTTCACTCCAAAACCCACTTTTCAATAGAAAAAAAAGTACCATATAGTACTTTAACATTTCAAATAAATATGTATTAACAATGAAATTTTCACATCATTTTCCAAAGTCAAAAAATACACCACTTTCACATAAAAAATTACAAATGGTCCGTTAAATAATTTTGGAACCAAGCTATGTCTCAAAATTAATGACATCAAATTATTCCAATCATTCATCCAAATCATATGTTAAAATTAAAAAAGGGAAAAGTTTCATGTAACACATTTGAGACAACATTTTTATGTCATATGAAGCAGAAATTCACCACTTATAAATCAATGAAAACATTTTTAGAAAAAGGGGATCACCCTTGAGTTCCATCATTATTTGAGTGCCCATCCATGTCTACACCCCGTGAACCCATGGATGTGCCAACATTCAATGACACACTTAAAGTGTCTATGAAACCATCCAAAAACCATTTTAAAAAAACAAAACTTTTCTTTAAACCAAAGAAACATGTTAAAATATGACAAGATCACCAACAAGAATCTTAAAATTGGGAGAACCTTTCCAAAACATTTTACCACAAATCATTATTCCATGAAGTGGCATCCAAAACACACATCATGCCCAGTTAATCATTTCAACCAACCTACTAATATACAAAAAAGAAAAAATAACACCACAAGTGCTCAATTAAATATTTATAAAACAAAAGGCATTTCATCAAACACCTTGCATGCATTTACAAAAAGTTATAATTGAAGAAAAACATGAAAAAACATTTCACACAAATTTTATATCTTTAATATACCAAATAAAGTAATATTAACACATAACTTGAAAGGGAAAAACGTTTATAAATCTTTTAGTAAGTCTCAATCATCCAATGGAATGTACTGGAATGGAAATGGATGCAAACCCCTACACCAACAATGTGAGAACATAGCCCAACTTTGGGAAAAGGAAGAATCAAGCTCAAGAGACAATCTGAACACCATAATATCCAATGAAAATAACCCAAGAATCAACCCCAACCCATAGAGTTTGTCCAAGAGAGTCTCTACTAGAGAAAAACAAAAGGACTAAGATAAAGGAGAGAAGAGAGGAAGAAATCGACAAAAATACCCTAAGAACTTGCCTTTGAAACCTTCATGTTGCATCAAGAAGGTTAAGAAGCATGGGATGAGAGTCTCCTGGAGCCCCTAGCACACCTAGATCAATAAAGGGAGGAGAATCCCAAAATAGGGTTTATTATTGGATTGGAAAACATAGAATTTCACATATTTAAGTATCAAGGAATCTTGCATAGTTTGGTCGCACAGTTTGGTTAACCATGCACCAATCATGTGCCCGAAACTCCAAAAAGGGACACCTCATATAGACTGGATGCATAGTTTCCAAAACTATGTGCCAACTGTGCTAAATGCCACTACCAAAATCTGTAACCTCAGTGAATGGTTGCTGTATAATTTTCTTAACCATGTGCATGCTGTGCGCCATGCCCCAGACACTGACCCTCATGCCGCACAATTTCCTATGTGAGGTCACTTTGTTTCCCCTAACCGTTAACCAACTGTGCGCCACTTTCTGTCAAGAAACAAATACTTTATTTTTCCAAAAAAAACTCACCTAAAGGCTCCCACAACTAAACAAAATTCAAACTGAGACTCAAACCAAACCTCAACCAAAGGATCTCATATCAAGATATGAATAAAATGAAATAATTTTCACATTTTGGGTGTGAAAATTCTTCCCACTTAAAACACTTTCTACCCCCATAAAGTCACCGATTGAAAGATAAAAATAATATGATATGAAAACCAAATGAATATGAACAAAACCACGACCCATAGGGTGACCTTTTACTTCACAATTCATACCCAACCATTTATAGATGAAATCATAACATCAAGAATAAAAAGATAACATGAGAGGGTTTTCCCCGCCATAATAATCTGAATAAAATTATGCTATGACTTTGGATCGACCCAATAAGGGATCTCCCAATAATATCAACTTTGGGAGACTAGTGTGAGAACTCCCCACAAAAGATAACCCAAACTTCTATGAAAAGGTAAATAAAAATACTACTAGAACATGGGATTCTCCATAAAAGAATACTCCCAACACAAGGGGAAACCTTTGAAAGAAACATGAACCAAACTGTGAACCCAATCACAGGCTACAATCATCGATTTACACAAGACTAAATATCTCCAAAAAAGCACAACATAAAACTAATATTGATTTATGAATGGCAGGAAATTTTAATATCTATATCCAAGGCACAAAATGGGACTCCAAGAAAAATAGACCATCGAGTCTCTTATAAAGACCCAAAAATGTCTAGAAATAAAAATTGGAAACATAATAAATTTCCACTCCAACACTAGAGACAAGAAATTAGCCAAGGTTCCCAAACCCCTAGTGATTTCCTAACAGCATGAAAAGCTTCACTTCAAGGCCTATGGTTGGATCCCTGATGTCTGAAGCATCTATTTCACCACATTAAGGATCTTCCATATGTTGATACAGAATTATTCTTTAGGAAATGATTCTTAAAAAACATCTCTAAATGATCCAGATGACCACAACAAAGATGTTAATTCTGAATATTACATCATTATAGCTTCAAATTCCCAAACTGAATAAATTGAAAACCCACAACTGAGTTATCTGATGAATGATAATCTAGAGTAAAAAAAAGAGGTTTCTCAAAAACATGTTCCTCTTCTAAACACCTCTCACCAAATGGGGAACCTTCATGAACACCGAGAAAGAATGGTTTGTCAACCATCTCTGAAAACACCAAGAAATCCAACATTGTTAATAATGCATCATCCCCCAACATCTCAAAATGATTTTTTTGGGGGAAGATGACTCCCTTTTTAATCTCAATATTAATACCCCAAATGAAGATATAAGATTTCAACTAATAATGTGGTACAACCTCTAGAGAAAAAGAAACAAACTCCTTGATGTGGTCAATATAGTCCTTCAATATCCACTGGCCTTGATGAATACATAGGAGTTATTCCACAATCTTTTTATTCACCTCCTTAGGAATAAAACATTAGATATAAGTGGTCTTTAACACTTCCCATGTTATCCCACCATGCACTGATGATAGAGAAATCACATTCCATGGATCCAAATATGGACCCTCAAACAAACCTAGAATAGCACGCACTCTCACATATTTGGGAGTTCCCAATGTTCTAAAGACACACTCCACTAATTTTAATGGATATCGATCACCTTGGATGATAGGATGTAACTGACAAGAACTAGACCATTCCATTCTAATATGAGTCTTGGAAAATCCAAGAACTGGATGAATCTTGTTAGAATCCTTAGAGACCATTCTAAGTAGCATATTCTAAACAACATCATAATAAAAGAAATTCAATATCAACCCAAAACATAACCAAAATACCATCCCAGGAAAAAACAACTAGCTCACAATCCAACCATCACCACGAACAAGAATATTTAAAAACACCGCCATTTCTCTTCAATTTCCAAAACCAAATTCTTTCATGGCCACTATCCCAACAAAAAAATCATTTTAAAAAGAACCTACGTTTTAAAGAAAACCCAATTCCTAAAATAATTTTCCCCTTTCAAAAATCATTTTGGAAATACCAATCCAAACCTTTGATTTAAAATACTCACCCATGTCATTCTATCAACTACCACACATGTGTCCATCCCATATCTAATTGTATTATCCATATACACATGTCGACATGAAATTTTTATAAATACCCACACATATGATAATGTCCATAAGGAACACAATGGGTCTAATATACCACTTAATCATCAAAATCAAGCATTTACCAAATTCTCCATTCAATTTTCCACTATATTTTACCAAACTTTTAAAAATTATGAATCACTTTGTCTTTTAGAAATTTTATTTTACAAGCTATCACAAACATCAAAATTTTCTTTTATAACAAAACTCATGACCAACAATAATTTTTTTAAAAAATCTTTTCCAAAAATCATTTTGATTTTGAAATCCCACTCACACCCACCAAAACATAAATAAAACACACAACTCACACCATACTACGGAAATGAGGAACTGGTGGTCATGAATGACTTTGCAAAAGGGTTGGTGGGACATGAACAAACTCAGAACTAACCACTAAGAGGACTTTAAACCATGTGTTAAGATTACACATGGGTCAATACTCCACATGATATCACTCTATGAAAGTGGATCACTTACACTCTCATTTATGATCCCTGCAAACCAAAACAAAAAATGACTCAAATTCTAGAAAACACCTGGAAACTCAAGGATCAGAACAAGAAAGGGTTCATTGAATCCTTCTTGTACCTACCTCTCATGTCCCTATAGTCCTAATCTATGATCAACCTGACACCCCAAATATTAAGGGCATTCTCTAAAACCATTTTTCCATGAACCAATATAGGGTTCCATTCAACCAACACCGGAAACAGTATGAGACTCAGCCTAAAGAGAATTCATGATGCCCATAGTTTGGAAACTAGTGCCAATAATAAAAGTAATCACAATGGGAATATTTTTTTCCCAAAAAAACCGCATCCAAATTAAAAAATTATATCCTATAGTAATCAATCAATAATCACTGAGTATTAATAAATATAAATATTGTTCTAGATAAAACAACTATTGAGAAAAAAATTCAATACGAATTGTGACAATACAATGAAAAATGATCTCAACATTACCTATTGGACACCACTAAACAAAAGACCAAAATCTTCCAAGGAATAACCAAAATAGAAAACTAAACCTAAAAAACATCTTAGTTCTATTGATAATAAGTTTCACAAGTTGGTTGTGAGATTAAACAGCTGAATAAATAATCAATACAGAGTTCACTCATTTCCATTCTTGAAACAGTCCACAATCACTTGTTTAAAAATAATTTATAAAACATTATTTTAAAATATTTCCAATAATTAAACATATCTTTCAACAAATACCCTTTAAAAAACATGCAACTTTCCATTTCAAAAAAAGATCCACAATTTAAAACCAAGTTGAAGACCAAATCCTAAATGAAAAATCCATGCCAAGTGACAAAAAATGGGTTGTGCAAAAAGTTAAGTAAAAATAATAAGCATAACAAACTAGGAAATCCAATATCTAATGTGTCGAGGAAATAAAAATAACATACATAATAGTATATCATGAGAATTTAAAAAACATATCTTGTAGAAATCATTGGATGTACTCAGTTCGGATTCACCTACTGGCATATGATGTAGCTCAATATTCAAAAAACTAACTGGACTCTCTAAAATAACAATCTAGTGGCATGTCCCATCTAGCCCCATCATGCCAGGGGGGTACTAACCCATCTAATTTGGGTTGAAAATCAACCATAAATTGACCTTCTAGATGACACCAAGTAATCCCAATATAATAATAATTAGAAAATTTTGGTATAACAACCATAACTCACATCGTCCTCATACACAAACCATTAGAGGGGATCCCATACTAAGGTCTAGTTGTCTCCAAAAATAATCCAAGTCATCATGAGCACACATGAAAATCCATTTCCTTCATAAGAACGTTTAATCAACTTTGAAAGATCACATGGAGCCCTCCATTTTTGAAAAGCACCACCACATAAAAACTCTTGACCTGAAAATTATATTTTTATTTGATTTTTGAAAATCACTTTTTGGGTGAGCAGGAACCGGGTCATACAATAGATTACCAGATCACCAAAATAAAAATACAGTAAAGACGAAATCCACTTTCATACAAAATTCAAAATCATAAAGGACACCTTGGGACACAGATCCTCGGTCAACGAGCCTCCTTGAGACACGCCCCTAACATCGACCCACCTCGTCTATATCTTCATCACCTTCATCACACATCGTCGGCGAGAACCCACCGGCCATCGCCACCGCAACTTTAAACAACATCAAAACCTTCTCCACATCAGCTTTAAACAACACCAAAATCTTCACCCTTTCTGTCGTCACGAACCATATCGTCGTCACCCCCATCTGAAGACCATCATCAACATCGTCACGCCATCGTCAACCGTAACACCATTATGAGGAAGAAAGTCCGAACAATCAAGAGAACCAGAAACACTATAACCGGAACTCACCACTTCATAAAAATAAAAAAAATCAAAAGATAACTCGGATAGAGAGCTTGTTCGTGTCACACATACTCAGTCTTGTCACATCCAACAACCATCATCATCATCACCGGAACCAAACCATACCTCGCCAGTGCCAATCGACCATCTTCACCGTCAATATCCCAAAGCCGCCCGCTCAAAATCACATCCCAAAGAACCTTGTAGACCACTTCCCAGCTCCACCTCGGAGAGAACGGTGGAAGCTTGGATCTTGGGTAGAGGAAAACATGATTTTGCAGGATGAAGCATCGGTAAGACAATCTCCGGCCAGGAGACCTCGAATAGGGAATGTGATATCCAAAATAAGGACCCATCCAGACACCATCCTAGGAACACTCACCTTCGTCATAGCCATCCTCATCACATCACGATCCATCATAAGCCATCACTGCAATGTCAACACTCCAAAGTCGAACCAGTAACAGAAGATCGAAAACCCCCAACAGAATAACATCGAGGGAGAGGAAGAAAGAACGGGGATGAAACCCTAGGAAGAAAGAAGGGAAAACCCTTAAAAAGAGATATGAAAGGGGGAAAATCCTTGAATGAGACCGGGGGCTGAAAGCTTGAATGACGAAGACCACAGACGCCGAGAGGATCCTCAATTGCCAAACCACAATCGCAAAACCTCGGTGTGCCTTGCACTCCAAATCCGACCTGGATGTGAGCAATCGAACCTGAGGTCGGAGCGTAGTAAGGTGCATGAGAAAGGCCTTCACAAAGCTGCGGGAGATGAAACGAGAAGAGGATACCATGAACCATTGAAAGAGAAAGAGGAGAGGACCAAAAGAAAGCAAATCCAAGCAGAAATAATGGAGAAGAGTGGGCCAAGGAGAGTGAAGCAGACCAACGCTGTCGGGGAGGAACCCTAGCAGAAGGAAGATGCCGAGTCGAGAAGAGAATCTGAGAATGGACCTAGGGAATGGGGCACAATCCACAACCACATAGAAACTCATTTTCAAAATACCAACCGGGTCATCATGCTACCCATATTTTCAATCCAATTCAAAAACATGCCAAGATGCTCATCGGGCCTATACATAACATGAGTTCCAATTTTTTTTTCTAAAAACATCACAAAGTTCCAATCAATAATTCACATCATTTCCCACCAAAACCCACATTTCAAGAGAACACAAAGATCTAACGGGGACTTTAACATTTCCAATCGAAATATACTAAAAATTTTATTTCCTCATCTTTTTCCAAAGTCAATATAAAACATCACTTTAACATACATAATGCCAAACATCCCTTGAAATCATTTAGAAACCAAACTATATCTCAAAATTAAAAAAATTCGTTTTGAGGAAGA
Organism: Viscum album; assembly: GCA_963277665.1. NCBI lineage: Eukaryota > Viridiplantae > Streptophyta > Magnoliopsida > Santalales > Viscaceae > Viscum > Viscum album. Next base: position 1,932,532,205 of record OY728155.1, read on the forward strand.
TAATATTTTCTTAAATTTTATACTGTAATTCAATGTTTTAAATCCCACCATTTTATTTTTTAATAGGTAACTGTCACATTTTTATGTTTTAGGGGAATTTTGGGATTAACTATAAAAATGGACTAATTTTGTGAATAACTATTTCAATTTTTCTATATTTCAGTCATAAATTATTATAAACTAATTTAATTTTTTAGATTTAATTTTTTTATGATTGAAACAAATATATATTAATTTCAGCATTATGGAATCAAATATCAATCCATCAATTGGATTCCCAAAATCAGCTCACAATCTAGGCCTTGAAAACTGTGCAATGTTATAGATTATTTTAAAAATGAGCCCATATCTTGATGTGGGATAGTACAATGAATATAAAAACATACAATGATATGGATGAATAATTTATAAAAATCCTTTATGAAGTATTAAATGCATTAATCAGAATGTTTGAAGGTCAAAATGCCCTGGGAAATTGAATAATTGGAATATAATGAGTCTAATGGAATGAATAAATATCATAGAGTACATCATCAATATCAATCGCCACACATGGAAAATAAAGATACGATTTAATAGTATGAATGAGAAGTAATATATGAACAAATTTAATGAAGACACCCTATCTAAATTTGTTTATTAATGTGGTATAACACACGAGAAATTTTTTAGGAATATTTTTGAGATGAAATTTACCTCCACTCTCCCTATAAAAATTTGATTCTTCTTCATTTAAATGGGTTAGAAGATTGGTGTAGCCTTTTTTGGATATTTATAGTAGCATTGTAGTTATTAGATTATGTAATATTAGTTTTGTTTTAATATTTTATCCTTCTTCTTCGTACATAATTTCTTTTATTTTTGTCATTATATGTGCTTCTCCCACTGTGTTCCCTTCTTAACTCCACTAAAAATGAAGAACTAACCCCGATTCTTGTTTGAGGGAGGGAATGGTGGATTGATTTATTTTATTGGGATTTAATTTAAATCACTCTATTAAATATAGAGGGTTTTAGTGATGGTTAAATTGATTACGATGATTGGTTTCCCTATTTTCTCTATCATCTAAATTATGCTTCTCGTTTATCAATCATCCTTCCTTTCACTGTCTATGTCGTTCATACAGTGGAGGATATATTGGGTACTAAAGGAAGGTGAAGAGGTATCCTAATATATTTTCAGAAGAGGATTACCCTATATGTAGATGACTTGGTATGGGGTAATAAAAATTACAATGATAAGGTGATGTGTGATAGGTCTTGATCACCTCATTGAGTTGAATATTGAGATTATTTTTGAACAATGATTTCAATCCCTATAAACTCTCAAGAACAATTTACTTATTTCATTATGTCTAACATAAATATATTTTGTATTCAATATATATCTATATATATATTATTTTTTATTTTATTCATTTCAAATCCACCCATCTATATTAGTTCAATAGGTGTATATTAGATAGAATAATTTAGTTACAATAGAAAAATACATGTGTTGTGAGATACCACCTTGATAGATCAACCATTGTGTGCAATATATTGCATACATTAGTAAATACAAATTTATTAGGGTAAAATGAATTAAATCCCTATCATTGAATTAATCCCAATCATTCAATTATAACATATCATAAAATTTCAAATGGGGAATGTTTCAAGGAAAACATTTGAGACCAAATTTTCAGGTCACATGGAGGACCAACACACCACTTATAAATCAAGGAAAACATTTTTAGAAAAAGGGGATCAATTTCGATTTCTATCTTCATTTGGGTGCCCATCCATGTGTGCATCCCGTACACCCATGGATATTTCAAAAAAGAATGAAACACTTCATGTTTCCATGAAACCATTCAAAAACTATTTTCATGAAACATGACTTACCTTTAAACCAACACAACATGTCACAATATTAGAAGATAACCCTCAAGAATCTAAAAACCGGGATAACCTTTCCAATTTTTTTACTATAAATTTTTATTCCATGAAGAGTCATATGAACGACACATCATTCCCAATTAATCATTTTAAGAAAGGTAATAAAATAAAAACAAGGAAAAATAACACCACAGGTTCTCAGTTTCATCTTTAGAAACTGAGAGGTATTTCATCAGACACCTTGTGTGAGTTTATATAAAGGAAAAAATAAAGAAATACTTGAAACACCATTTACCAACAATTTTTCATAATTAAAATACAAAACAATTTCATACTAACACATCAAAATAAAGGGAAAATATTATAAATCATTTAAGAAATCTCAAGTATCAAATGGAATGTTCTGAAAAGGAAATGGATAGAAACCCCTACCTCAACGACGTGAGAACACAACAAAAATTCCAGAAAATGAAGAACCAAGCCCAAGAGACAATAATCAATCCCTAAAATCCAAGTAAGAAAAACCAAAAATCAACCATAACACATAGGGTTTTTTAAGAGAGGCTCCATCAAATAAAAACCAAAAAACCAATAGAAGGGAGAGAGGAGAGGAGGAAATCAACCAAAAACCATAAGAACTCGCCTTAACAACCTTCAAGAAGCATTATTGGAAGTTGGGGAGCATTAGAGGAGAGTATACTTGAGCCCTATGGTTCCCTTGGGTGAAGATAAGGAAGAGAAACCTGAAATAGGGTAACAATATCATAGGAGAAAACTTGGGATTTAATATTTTTAAGAATATAGGAGACTCACATGGTTAAACTGCACAGTTTGGTAAACCGTTTACCAACTGTGTTCCCACTACTAAAAAAAGGGGCACCCAACATGGGATGGTTGCATTGTTTTCCAAAACATGAACCAAATGTGCTAAATGACATTTCCAAAATCCAAAACCTCACTTCACACTTACCAAACGGTTTCCAAAACCATGCGCATGCCATGCACCATGCCCCAAACACCAACCCTCAAGCCACACATTTTCCTAGGATAGGGAAAAATATTTTCTCTAATAGTGGTACAATCATCTGCCACTTGAATTCAAGAAACCATTATCCCAATTTTAACAAAAGCTCACTCGAAGGCTCCCACAACTCAGAAAATCATACCAGGACTCAAACCGAACCTCAACAAAAAGGATCCAATAAAAAGAAAAGAATAAAATAAAACAAAATAATTTTCAAGTTTAGGGTGTTACAAAAAAGGAAGATCTGTCAAATAAAGAATAACTATTGTAATTTCAGGATTATATAGATAAAATTATAGAAAATAGTAACACTAACCTGGTAAAATTTGTTCCAGTGAAATAGTAAATTTAAGGAAATTATGTTAGAACTAGAGGATGTGATGAGGCATAGGTATCCCCGATTGATTGTATTAGAGTAAAGAAATTTCAAGGGAAAAATTATTATATGGGGGTATAATGTAACAGCCTAATATTTTATGAAATATTTTTCTTTAAATAAATTTTATTTCTTTGATAGCTTTCTTTACAAAAAACACTATGTTAAAATGAGCTATGATATACTATTAAAATATTATTATTTAATACCATAGTTATCACCTAGCTGATGGATTAGTGGATATTAATATGATTAAAAACATTATGAAAAATAAATATCAAGGTTTTATATAATGAAAATTTATTGGTTAATTAATAATAAACAAATACACAATATTCAATAAAGTCATTTTATGCTTCAAAAGTATATTTTTTTTTCAAAAATGTTTTTTTTACATTTTGGGCTTGAATATAATAATTAATTTCTACCAATTTTAATAATTTAATTTTATAAAAAGGATATCATTTTTAAATGATCATATAAAAATTATATTATGGTGAAATTTTGGTAATTTTCCAAAAAAGATGATTTTTTTTTTATGAATAGTGAAAATACAGTTTTTAAAGAAAAATGTAATTTATTATATAGTATTTTAAAAAGAAAATATTTATTTGGATTGGTGTTTAGATTTAATTATATTATTATTGCTAAAATAATTCAATTCATACTTTTTTGATCAGTATTATTCTTGATCTGGGTATAAATATACTTGTACAATATTTTTTTTCAAGAACACCATTTTTCGTCGTGTTTTTTAGCTTTATTTTAAAATGACTTTGTACCAATTTTAGAAATTCTATATTATATAATGGATTTCATAATTTTAATCAGTATAATTAATATTACATAATAAGTTGAAATTAATTATTTGTAATAATGAATAGTAAAATAGTAAAATTTTATCACTATGGTAAAAGGTTAAATTAGGTTAACCTAGGTTAAAACTAAGAGATAAAGACATAATTTTCCTAATCAATTATTATTTGATGAATTTATATAAACAATTATAAAGTTATTCTAGATATTTATTTTTTATTCGACACTTTTCCTTGAATACTACATAATTAGATTTTAATCCTTTAATAAATTCATGGTGTGCCCCTCCCCCCACTTATAAATGGACACACCTCATTACTATTATTTAGACCATATTGGTCCACCTAGAATGAAAAGACCATAAAAATTATTTTTTAAAATTCCCTATATGAAAATAAAATGTGGTAGTCTTATTAATATATCATTCTAAGGGTGCTTAAGAGGAGATCCAAATGACTTATTTTAAAGAAGAGGTAATCAAATATACCAAACACTTTCCTTTTCAACTTATTTTAACACATTTAATTATTTTAAAACCATTTAAATTTAATATCGCCAGTATCTACCACATAATCTGATGCTATTATGTTGATGTTATAAAATTTATCTATATTTTTCTCTATCAAATGGTAAACAGAACCATCATTCATGTGTATGATGGACTACAACCTTGCAGATAGATATAATTTATTATTGATCACTACAAAAAATTTATAGTCAAATTGATAGAAATAATGAATATATATTATACTTATAAAAAATTATTATTCTCTAAATATAAAATAACTTTTAACTTCTTAACATTCCAATTGTTAAAAAATAAAAATGTCAGTCATGTGTACGTGTGGACTACCACCTCCATAAAGCAATGTCATTATTTTTTCATGTCTACATTTAATGTATGGCTCAAAATATTTATATAATGAATTAATATTATATTTATATAATAATAAAATTTTTCTATATGATTGATACATTATAAATATGGAATACCCAAAACCACATAATGGAAACTTATATGAAAAATAAAATAGTTAATACTACAAAATAGTGATATTAATAAAATATTACTAATAAATATTATTATAAATGTTACAATTGGATTATATATGATATTATAAGTATATATATGGTTATGGAATAGAATTATAATAAATTTAAATTTATTATAAAGGATGCTAAAATCACATACAAAGAATCTGACACCTGAGGCACGAGTTTACTTCAAAATCCCATCCTCATTAGGGATTGTTTTTGTTTAAGTTTTTTTGGTGGAATTATATGATATTTTTATGTTAAAGCCAAGTTGTTTTCATAGAATCATATTATTTATATAAATTTTGTGTGTTTATTTCATATTACACTATTCAAGTATTCAAGATATTGAAATAATGTTTATGTGAAAAACCATATTTTTTTCTATTCGGTCATGAATATTTTTCTTATATGGTTATATTTTATTTAAAATATTTTCAAAAAAGTTTTTAATATTCTAAAATTATTTTTTAATGGAATTATTATTCATTTTGTACTTTCTATAATTTTGTTAAAATAAATATTTCTTTTTCATTTTTTAAATGAGGTATTTTTTACGCAATGTGTGGACATGATAGTTATTTTTACATACAACACACAAATGATTTTTCACACCATCATGAATAATATTTTCATTGAAAATTAGTTTTAAGGTTAACATACTAATTTCCAATGAATTGTTTTTCAAATATCTTGGAATTTTTTTTATTTTAAATAAGTAATTTCAAACTGAAAAGGGTATTTTCCTTAAAAAACATTCCTTCAATGTTTTTAAATTATTTTCTTATATGTAAAAATTATTTGATTAATTTTATGATTTAATGAGGAAATAATCTAATAAAACCATTAAAAATATTTCTCTAGATAAATTATTATGATTTTTATTTTGGAAAGTATTGATATTTTGTATAAAAACACATAAAAAATATATAGCTATTGATTATTAATATATGATGGATATGTTGTATTTTTTATTTTTTAATGAATTCATTGAACTTATTAGGTGATGGGTGGGGAAAAAAATTCAGTTCCCCTTGATGTATGGTAGGTCATAAGAGACAAATTAGGTTGCGTATTTGGCTAAGGCCTTACCCATTTATGTAAGTTTTCTTATCATGTGGCCTTGAAGACTAGTTTACCATGTCCAACATTATGAATTCTATTCTTATGATATCTTTTATTGATATATATGTGATTATTATAATTGTTATGTCTTCCATGGATAAGTTTCATGTGCATTTTCTTATTTATATGGAATTATTTTATTATTATTTATTCTTTCCATATGCCTTATTTATTCTATGATAGACTCATTGTAAACATTCTCTTACTTACTATATGAGCCAACCCTTTATTATGTTCTATTTCTCTAGGATTCTAGGAAGTGTACTATGATTAATTTGAATGGATATATGATTGGGAATAATAATTTTCTTATAGAAAATAATATATTTAATTTTATTTTTTCAAATAAAATTTAAGATTTAAGAATGTATCTAGTTTCCCAAGACAATTAAACTATTTGTACCCTTTGGATAAAATTACTCATATCTGATGACAATTGAATAAGATAAACACCAGTTATAGGCTATTAGGGTTAGGTTATTTACCTGAACCATTGTATTTTTTCCTTTTTAGGGGTAACTAAATAGGATAAGGTATGAATCATATCCAACCCATCACCAGAGGAATCTATGGGTCACCACTAGATAAATATAATTCACCTTACACTTTTCTATTTAAAGAAGTAATATTATCATCAAATTGGAGTAATATTTGTCATGTTGTGGCTTAAAAAATAGGATGTCCATATATAAGGATACCAATAGTAGTATATTTACTTGAGTTATTGTTGAGTCAGAAGTTTTACTTCTTACTTTTTCATTCCTTTTGTTTTGGAAGTAACAAACAATTTCTTAAAAAAATGTTTACTTTCATTAATTTCCCATGTGTATTAAAATGATTTTTTAGAAAAAAATATATTTTCCATACATATAATATGTTCTAAAGTATTATAGATATAAAATTTACATTCTACATTATGATTATCGTAGTGAGTATGTGTCCAATTTATCAAACCCACATTTATCAGACCATGTTTTAGAGAGTCTATCTGGTCGATCTTATAAAAAAAGTCTTACAAATCAGATTGATATTGGTATTGATAAAAATCAAACTGATAATCATGAAGGTTATCATGATAAAAATCGTAAGTAATTCTATCTTTATAACTTAAGTTTATAATTTTATTTGGAATAATTGTTTTCAATGTAAGGAAATCCTTTTTAAATTGTAATAGTGTAAGACAATACAACATCTGACATTCAGTTACACTAGATCATTTTGATATTTCAAGTTCTAGTTGTTCAACTCATTGTGAAAAACTCAGAGAAACATGACTATTAGGAAGATGCCTATAAAAATGACTGTTGTTTTATATCATTCATATGCATATTATTATGATCCTAATCTGTATATTTCTATATAATTATCCAACAATTGATATTAGAGTAGGATTTCACTACTCCAATACTTTCTTAGTTTTTGATTCTTCACTTATTTCATGTTTTTTATGTTTTTTATAAACTATTTATTTATAGAACATGAACATTCATTACACTAACATGTATTGTGTAAAAAGAATAATTTTTTTAAAGATGGTACGAATTAAGGTTAGATATATAAAAAATCTTAATCCCAATATACCACCCAACTTCGATGATGCTAACTATGAGTATTAGAGAGATTGGATGAAGACATTTGTTATCAACACTGGTGTTGATAATTTTGATATGTTACTTTAAATTATATAATTATTGATAAGAAAGTTACAAATTTTACTCATAAAGCAAATCAGGAATATGAATTGAATTATTGAGTTAGGAACAGTTTGTTATGCTCCATGAAATGAATAATCTAAAGCTAAACTTCCTGATGCGGGGATGTGAATAGTATCTGGAAAAAACTTGAAGTTACACATTTTGTAACATCAATAGTTTTTGAGACCATGAGAGTTGTATTTTGATTACAATATCAATATTTTTATTTTCTTCTAGGAGAATCAGTTTCTATGGTTTATCATAGATTCCGGACTATCATCAATAGTTTAAAATTTATTGATGAGAATGTTTTTAATGATGAGATTATTGTTTACGAAATTATTGATATCATGACCAATCAATGTGAGTCTAAGAGAAATGAATATAATGAAACAATAAAGTTAAAAAATCTTACTTTGGATGATTTGGTTAGAACCCTTATGTAGTAGGATTGTAAACTAATAAATGATTATAAAAAAGAAAAAAAAATTAAAAATGATGGTGTTTCCTTTTCTATAACATCTTCCTTACCTCCTAATGTAAAATAAAGTGATAATGCAATTAAATATTTAAGAAATAATATACTAGTCATTCAATCCAATTCAATTTTTTCTAAACATTCTGAAAATGAACTAGCAAACTTTTCAAGAATAATGAAAAAGATAGTTGGAAGGAAATATTTTAAATATCATTATAATAGAGTTCATAAATATGGAAGTTATATGGAAGATGAATTTACTTGTTATGAATGAATGAAATATGAAAAATAAGACAAGATTTTTGAAAGCTAAAATGAATGATGCAAAAGAAATTAATTCTGAAAGGAATTCCCAAAAAATATTAAACATTAAAAGGAAAAATACTTCTAAAATCTGAAGACACCTGGAGCTATAGTGGAGGTGATGCAGTAGAGATTTCATCAGATAATGAATGTTCAGGATAGAGGAACTTAGGTCCTTTAAAAAAATGTTTCGAATGGAAATCATTATTTAATGACATAGGGAGAAAAAATTTAAAACAAATACAAATATTTCTTTAAGTGATAATTATCATGATGTGAAAGATTATACATATTTTAATGAAGAATCATCTTCAACCAGTGATGCTATTATTATTCCTTCTTATGATGATGTTTATTATTTTGATAAATTACATGAAAAAGAGAATATAAAAATTGGTAAAAAAACTGGATAAAGATAAACACAAATTTTCTAAGACCGATTCATGAAATGATGTTTAAAAATAAATAAATATAATATCATTAAAAATATCTTAATCAAACTATTTTTTAAAAATATTATATTAATGAATATTAATAAGAAGTTATTTTGAAGAAAAATATTTTACAAAAAGTTATGAGAAACCTAATTCCCAAACCATTACAAATTCGGATAAAAATTTATTTATTAAACTAAAGTCTGAAATTTCTTCTTTGATGAAACATTTATCAAAGTTTACCAAGGGTAATGAAAATATTGATCAAAATTATAATAAAAAAGTCCCCATAGAAATATTTATGGAATGAGTTATACTAATAGAAGGTGAGTTTTTTAATAATTTATTTATTCTGAAAAGTTAAATCCTTTGTACCTAGAGTCAAAGTGGTGAAAATTGGATGGTGAATTGTTCCTTAAATAAAGATAAATCACTAAGATATCATAAATCTAATTTCTCTAAATAAATAACATCTAACGAAAAAAATTGGACAAATGTGACTACCATTGATTTTTTCTAACAATATCAGACCTAGGAAGGTTAGGATTTAGAAAATCTAATTAATTTTTGTTTTCAGGATTACAAAGAATGTACTAAATATGTTGATAATGGGTATTGTTTGTTCTAGTAATATGACTGGAAACAAAAACCTTTTCAAAAATCTTATCAAGATGAAAGGGGAAAAATTTAATTTAAGAGATAATTCTCATAGAGAGATTATCATAAAAAGTAATATTGCTCTTCTTGGTAAATCCTTAATTTCAAATGTTTTGTTTGTTAAATTTGTTAATCAAAACCTTATAGTAATAATTCAGTTATGTGATAAAGGTTACCTTGTAAATAGTAGTAATGAAAAATGTTTAGTATAAAGTTCAAAGGATGAATTTATTCTTTCTACCAATCGATATGAAAATTTATACACACTTAAATTAGAAGACCATAAGAGATAATACATGCCTTTTCCTATTGAAATGGATGATCAACCATGTTTATTGAATAGAAGGTAAAATTTATCCTTAGAAATATATCTAAGATGACTAATAATTGAATTATTAAGGATCAATCAGATTTTAGGTTCAACTATTCCAAAGTTTGGGAACCTTGTTAATATGGTGAAAAAATAAGTCAAGATTTAAATCTAGTAGTGAAGTCTCAACTTCTGAATATTTACATTTAGTGAATGTGGAATTATACGGTACTATAAAAATTGGAATTATTGTTGAAAAATACTATGTATATTTCATGTTTTATTACAACACTAGATATATATGGGTTTATTTTATCACATAGAATTCAAGACTTTTTTATTTTAAAAAAATTGTGCCTAAGTTTAAGAATTCTAAAACCCTTCCATTTATATGTATTTATAGTGATCATGGTGTAGAATTTTTATATTCATATTATGAAACATTTTTTAGTAAGAAATATATTGAAAATAAATTTTTATTACCTAGAATCCCTCCACCAAACTCATGTAGTTGAAATAAGAAATAGAATTATTTAAGAAATTACTATAACCATGTCATGTGAATACTCAATTGCTAATTGTTTTGGGCCAAATCAGTTATTACTACCTGATATACTATAAATCAAGTTTTAATTAGACCATTTTGTAATTAAATTCTTCATATATTATGGAAAGGACGAAATCCAAAAGTTATTACTTCAGAGTTTTTGGTTGAAAATTATTAATCCTGAATACGAAAGATAACTTATATAAACTTTTACCCAAATTCAATGAAGGAATATTTTTAGGGTATTCCACTAATTATAAGGATTTTAGAGTTTTTAATAAAAATCATTATACTATTGAGAAAATAATACATGTTATGTTTTATGAAACCAACCCTTTACTTTTTAATAACCACAACCAATTTTTAGATTTTATTTATATAAATAATTTTCATCATTTTTTAGAAAATTTTTCTCATAAGGATACAAGTCAAGAAAATATTTCTGATGTTTTTCCTTAGGAATATTCTCTACCTGTTGTTGATGAATATTATTTTTAAAACCTAATATGTCAGTTTTTTCTTAAGAATTATCCTAGTGAGAGTATAATTGGTGATGTTGATCAACCGGTTCGGACAAAAAATTCCCCAAGAAATGAAATTGAACATCTAGCTTTCATATCCCAATTTCAACCCAAGAATCCTGATGAGGCTTTAGGTAATGAGGATTCTATTATGAAATAGAATGTTGAAATCAATTAATTTGAGAAGAATAATTTCAGTAATTTAGTTGAGCGACCTAAAGAAACTTCCATAATTGGAGTTAAATGTGTATTTTGGAATAAGTTTGATGATAATGGAATAATCATAAGAAATAAATATCGAATTGTTGAAAAAGTTTATAATTAAAAAAATTTATAGACTTTGAAGAAATTTATTCACCAATTTACATAGTTGAAGCCATTAGAATACTTCTAGACTTTGTATCATTACTTAATTTCAAACTTTTTCAAATGGATTTAAACGGTTATTTTCTTAATGGATATGTTTAGAAATATTTTTATGTTGAAAATACTAAATGTTATGAAAAAAACATCTTGAATATTTTTATAAACTTAATAAATCTTTATATGGACATAAACAAGCCCCTATATCTTGGTATGATGGGTTAAGAGGATTTTTTTTACAAAACAATTTTTAATGATCTTCAGATTATACCCTTTTTATAAAAGAAAAAAAATTATGATAGTTAAATTTTAGGTTTATTACATTATATTTATATAAAATAAGAAATATTTAATAGATTCTTATATAGATACTTTGAAATATGATTTGGAAATGAGTATGACGTGTGAGTTATCATATTTTATTGGTTTTCAAATTTTACAAAAACTAGAAGAAACTTGTATATCTCAACATAATTATACAAAATATCTTCTTAAGAAATTTGTATATAACAATACTAAGAGTATTAGTACTCTAATTGTTACCAAAAATTATTTAGATCCTGATGAGGATGGACAACGAGTTGATTAAAATACTTTTAGAGGTATGATATGATGTTTATTTTACTTAACATCTATTCATCCAGATTTAATATTTTTTTCTATGCTTGTGTGAAAGATATCAGGAAAATCCAAAAATAATCCCATTTAAAAGATATAAACCTATTTTTTCATTATCTTCAGAGAACTATGTATTTAGTAATTTTCTATTCTTTTGGAAATGTTATTGAACTAAATTTTTTTTGGACGATGACATTGGTGGATGTAGAATGGATTGGAAAAGCATTTTCAGAACATGTCATTTATCATGAGACTCTTTAGTTTCATGGTCTTGTAAGAAATAAATCCCATTAGTTATTTCCACTATTAATGCCGAATATGTGGTAGCTTGAATTTGTTGTGATCAAGTGTTGTGGATGCAATATACACTCACTAACTATGGATTGAGATTCACAGAAACTCAATTACTTTGTAACAACATAAGATAAATTAAATTAATTTAAAACCCTGAACATCACTCATGTTCTAATAAAATATATATAAGACACCATTTTCTTCAGGATCCCACATGTAAAGAAGATATCATTTTATAATTCATCATAATCCAAGATCAACTTGTTGACATTTTTACAAAACCTATTATTTACGAACGAATTTAATACATTAATGAGAAGCTTGGAAGGATAAATATAAAGAAATAATTCATATATACTTTTGTTTTACAAATATCTTTAAATTATGTTACACTTTTTTATTGGGTGAGTACATAAATTTTATGTTTTTAGAAAAGTTTTATTTTTCTGAAAATTTATGTCTTCCTAAAAAGTTTATCATAATGAGTTTTCCGAATAGAGATATTTTTATAAAATTATCAGAGTTAGAATCCTAATTTTTTTCTAGACTATAAAAATATTATATAATTAACAGACTAAATATTTTCTTAAAAGATTTTTAGGTTTAATTTTTTTAAATATCATTTTCAATTTTACTTCAAAATTTATTAATATCAAAAATTTTATTTAAAACCGAATCATAATTAGAATTTGAACCAGAAAAATATTATTTTTTATTTTAAATAATATCATAATCGATTAGTTTTCAAAAATATAGTTTAATAGGTTATTCATATTGAAGTATTGTTCCACTCCGAAGGTTAAATTACTATTCTTTTATGTTTTTTTTACTATATCATTACGTTAGTTGTTTTTTACTTATTCGGTTATTTTAATTTTTTGTAATTTTATTTATAATATTTTTTAAAATAAATTAATAGTTTTATTCATTCCCAATTTTATAAAAATGTTATTAAAACTCATGAGTTCAAATTTTTTAAATCATTCTTCATATCCATATCAATTGTGAGATTATATTTTTTTAAACTAAACCATTGGATTTACTGTGTAATTTTAATAGAGAAAATGAGTTATTATATAAATTGGGACCCTTCCTTGCCCCACATAGGTTGTTTCAGTGTTTTTCTCTCAAGTTACTACAACCAAAAATTGATTAGTCCGAAATCATTCATTTTCATCCAACCCACTGATCTGAGTCTTGATATGATGACATCTGCTGAAGTTTATAAAAAGTGATATTTTTTAGGAAATGTTACCCAAAATAAGTTTTTATGTGAAATATGATTCTAAATTGAGAAATATTACAGATTTTCTTGGGTTGGAATCAGTCTACATGAAAAAATTGGACTAGGATTTTGATCTTTTTTTACGAAAATCTTCTTCATGAATTTTATTCCTCAGTCAAATTTTTCAAAGAATATAGAATATAAAAAATTTCTTTTTCTATGAATGAGAATCATTAAAAGTTATCCTATAATAAATAAGTGAGATTTTTAGATGTACCTTCATAAGGGGAAGCTCATTGTCCCTCAAAAAAGTTACCTGATGAAAAAGATAACTAAGACGTCCCCATCAAAAAAATAAAGTTCCTGATTATGTTTATGAGGAACGGATGAAAAATAAAGTAGAAAAGAAAATAGGAGATACTCATATCAGACATTAACTTTCTAAGTCCACGGTTCTGAGAATTCATAATGTCGATACATTAGAAAAATAAGAATGAAATTAAAGAAAAATTAGAGGTTGATAAATGTTCAACATTTTGAGAAAATTTTGAAGTTAGTTGAGTGAGTTTCTAAAAAACATAGTTATAATTACTTCTCATATAGAAAAAATAATATCATAAAAAGGTAAAGTATTTTTGGAATCATTAGTTTTACATGTTGAGATTCATTTTCTATCTAAAAAAGGAGATAAAACTGTTGTTGACGAAAGATCGACACCACCTATTAATGAAAAAAATCGGAACGAGTACCAAAAGACAAAAGCTTTTTAAGAATAGATAGATTGTTCAAGGATGAGCTTGATAAGGATGATAATGAAGAAGCTCATGAGAATTAAAAATAGGAGAAATAATTATAAGATGAATTAGTAAAAAATTTAATATGTTGAAATTGATTAAACAATTAAATAAGTGGTGGATGGTGATACTGAAGAAGACAAGAATCAAGAGGAATATGACAATGAAAAAACTAAATATGATAAATATACATTATTATCTTCATCAACATCCACAGTCACAAATATAAATATTTATATTTTGTGGATGATGAACCATAATTAGTAGAAGTGGTAGATTCATCATTTAAAAAAGAGGAAGAAGATCAGAATTTAAAGATAATGGTTGATGATAAATTTAACACCGATGATGTAGATATCTTGAAAATATCTGGTGAGAAGAAAATTTCTATGAAATATGAGAATGATTTTTCAATGGTTAAAAAGAAGAAATGCATTAAAGTAGAAGTTAGAACAAGAATAATTAAAACTATTTAGGTTCATCGAAAACAATTAGATTCGCCAATAACCATTGATTGTGAAGGATTTGATTATATAATACATGATTTGAAATGGTTAGAAGGTATTATTACTTTTTTTTCCAAACCCTGATTCTTGATTCCACATTATAAAATAAAGTATTAATGAAAAATTAGAATCGATAAATGTTTTTATAATGAATGTTATTTATCATGAAGCTCAGTTTAATGTTTTTTAGAAAAGTTCCCAAACTCATAGAAAATCCTGTAATCAAATGGTGAAATGGTCTCATCAAATTGATGCAGATCTCAAGTTGTATGATTTTAATTTTAATGATGTGATAAATCTTAGGAAATAATCATCCAAATATTTCAATTACTTATCAAAATAAATAGTTTAAAGAGTTAATTTTGTGGAATTCTATTGGAAAAAAACTGATAATCATACTAAGGAAATAAATTGTATAAAAGTAATGATCTGATATACATTGTTAGAGTTGATTAGTATCAAATATTAAAAAGATTAAATTTACTTATTTATGAATTATAAAATAGAATTATCTGAGAATGTTTGGATTCAGGAAGACAAATTTAAGATGCTGGAGAAGAAAAAACACGAGTTCAAGAAGATAAACACATTTGTAAAAATAATGATGAAGAAAAACAATTTTTTTTTTCAGAACCTTCATTGTATCAATTTTCAAAAAACATTCAAAATTTTTATAATATATGAAATATTTGGATGTTTCCTAATTTTAATTGGTTGAATTTTCTTTCATATTTCTTTTCTGGATGATGAATTAGTTAATTATACTATTTCATATTTTTTTTCTATAACTACTTTTTGGAAACATTATATTATTTACCTATTCATTTTTTAAAATCATAAATGGGGATATTTTTATAAAAACGGGAAATAATTTGTTTAAAATGGTATATTTAATAAAAAATTGTGAGAATTTTTCATTAAATATGAGTTTTAAATATTAAGGGGGAGAATACAATCCTTAGGGAACGATATTATCATAAGGGGTGTTAATCACATTTAATATAATTATCTCAATCGTATTCAAGTGATTTATAAACTTATGGGAAGTTAAGGATTAATGATTGACTCTTTATATAAAAAAAATAAAATAAAACATACTTTATGTTTTTAAAAGTTCTATTACTTTTATATTTTAGGGGTTTGTTCTTTCCAAAAAGGGGGAAATTTTTAAGTCAAAATTTTTACTTATTAAGTTTTCATTCCTTTTTTTGGAATGATAAATACTTTATTAAAAATATATTTACTAACTATCTATGTCTAATGTGTTTTAGAATGTTTTTTGTAGAAAACATAATATTTTACCAAACATAGAATAAGTCTTAAAGTATTATGGAATTAAACTTTATGCTCTCTATTATGATTATTGTAATGAGTATGTGTTTGTTTATCAGACTCAACATTATGAGATATGGTGCTATAATTTTTATATTGTATATCGTACTGACAAAGTCTTTAACATCAAACTCGTATAAATACCGATAAAAATTACAGTAATACTCATAAAGCCTATTGTGATGAAAATGAAAAATAATTCTATTGGATTTACTTAAGGTTATAATAATATTTAGATGAATTGTTTTTTATTTAAGGAAATAATTTTTACACAATAATGGTGTAATCCAATACGTTGTAAGACATTCAGTTAGGCCAGATCATTATGAGATGTCAAGTGCTAGGTGTCCAAGTCATTGCAACAAACTAAGGGAAATAATACCATCAGGATAGAAATATGATTATTGGGAAGATTCTTATAAAGATGAAGTCATTTAATGAGTTTGAAGAAGTTGATTCATTTTAATTTTATCATTAATTGAGAGCTATAAAGATTTATTAGTGTGAATATCTTGTTCTTAGTCTTTGTAATTGTTTAGAGTTTTGTAGTGGTAAGGAAACATTGTCAGATTGTATCCTTATGCTAATTTTAATTGTATTCCATGTCTGATCACCATAATAATTGACGGATTATAGGGATAAAAGGATAGAGAATCTGATCTATCAGATCATGGGATTCTAGCTCTAGGTAGATATAGAATCTGATATTCACATCGAGGGCTTATGGGGATAAGAAGACAGAGCCAATATTTGTATTGAGAGATTCCATATTAGTTGAGGAAAAACATTATTATAAGTATAAAAAAAGTGATTCCTTTACGTTGGGTTATAAACTACCTTTATCTTAAGGTTATAAAAATATTTTTTTTAATTTATTGAAAGTCATTATTTATTTTCAATGTATTGTAATACTTTTTTTACAAACTACTATTTTTTTGCAGCACATTTTAATTGAATTGAATGATATTATTCATCTTCATATTCTATTTTTATATGTATTAAACTTATTATGATAAAATTAAGAAATTTGAATTAATCATAACCATCATGATTGAAATTATAATACTCAGATATATTAAATCCATAGTGATTCAAATCATTTTAAAACTTGTTATAATCAGACTTCTATGATACTGATTTAGTGACTTTATAAATCACATTGAGGTTTGAGTCTGGTAATTTTATGTAAAAAGGGTTAAGGTTTGTTTAGTTTAATTATTTTAAACTATCTTTTTAGAACTACTATTCACCCTCCCTTTTGTAGTATATCCTTCATAAGCATATTCTTAAAATCCTAATCAATATATTTATACATACTGATACAACATGTATCTTTATAATCTAAGGAGATAATATCAACTCACATTTTATAGGCAGGAACTGAAAGGAGTATCTCAACTCAAGGTGTGACGAGTCATCATATGCTAATTAAATAATAGAAGAAGAATGTTTTTTTGAATGTTAATATTTGAACTTAATGAGGATGCCTACACATCCTAGTTAATAGGAATCAATACCCACATAGATTGAGTGATATAATGAATTGTAATATGTGCAGACAAGTCTCTAAACTTCATAATTCACTATAGTGTCCTCTTCGATACATATGACATTTATTTCAGGCTTTAAGAATCATCGACCATAGGTACATCTATTTGATCTTTGGTTTTTTGAATAACGGGATTTGAAAGGGTGAGCGATGGTAGGGCTGCTGGACTCCAAACATATCATGATCCAATTTTCATTTGAAGATGACATGATTATTTCTTGGTCAAGAGTGGCTCAGACCTATGATGTTTGATTCCTTATTCTCATCAAATGGTCACATGATTTTCAAATGAATAAGGATTCAACAACATTGGTGATTGGGGTATGTTTTTTGGAACATATAATCACCTTTGAAAACCCTTTGTTCATTTGTATGCTCGGAAACATGGTTGGGTGTTATCAATATTCGTATAGTAGTACCAGGGTGGTTTTACATCCGATCTTGGTGAGGGTTTATGATGAAGTAAATATATCTATGGGGGATATAGAATACATCTAGATTGTCATGGGTGATGAGTTCTGGTATAAGAAAGGCATTGTGTTTGAATCATTGTATGAGTTCTATTCAACATGCAATAAACTAGGGCATAACATGTAATTTCTTAGGCCTAGTGGGTTGAGGCACTTGGGTGCTATGTTAGATGTGTAGGAGACTTGGGCCCCAGTTGGTGCTTCTATTGGGTGTATAAAGCTAATGGGTGTGAATCACAATGATGAAATTGAGGGGGGTGAAGGTTACACAGATGCTAGTACTATGAATATAGTAAATAAGAAGTATGAAAGTGTGTTTCCTTCTAAATTGAGTATCACTGGAATATTTAACAGGTTGATATGAGATTTTACATACACTACAGGTGCTACTAAGGTCGTACATGATACACATTAGAGTGCTATGGTGGATGTGAATCTGTATATGGTTTTGTTAACCAAATTGAGGTGAATGATTGTTTGTAATGTTATAATTCATAGGTAGGGAGTGTGATTCCAATGATGGTCTTGTCCAGGATAATACTGCTAAACATGATGAGGATGAGGACCATTTGGATCTGAGTAATGAAGCTGTGGAATAGAATCTTGGTGGCGATGACCAATCTATTGAAGACAATTATCCATGCTTGGTCTGAAAGGATACTAATATTCAACCCACGTTCATGGTCCATGGAATAGTGTAGCCGAGAAGTGAAGATGTTCTTATATAAGAATAATGAAATGAGGAGCATGATAATGAAAATGTGAATGACAATAATCTTCCAAAAACCTTGACCCAGTAGCTGGTGGGACATTGGGTTGTAGGCCACTGATAGAGTTAGGAGGCCATCCAAACCTGTACCTAACTTGTTGGTGTGGAGGTCTTGTCTAAAGAATAAGAGAATTCCATCGATGTTCAAATAATATGTGGGGTAGATTTTGATGAGGATATCCCTGGATATTTTTAGAGGACAATTTAGGAGGGAATCATAGTATCAACCTGATGCAAGGAAGAAAAAGGTTCATAATTCTAAAATGGACTTAGGAGGTTGCATCTTGACAGCAGGAAAGAAAAATAAAGGGCGCATGGATTACATATACCTTCTATATCCAATGGAGACCAGGTTAGGTAAAAATTTAAATCAAAGAAGAGGTAATACATGTCTACTTATATCGTAAATATGAAGGGGAAGCCTGATGATGTAATGGTTGATTCGGGTGAGTTCGGTGAGAAAAATGGTGTGGAAAATGTTTCTAATGGGAAATCACTAGAAGTTATTTTCCATTTAGAAGAAGAAATGGTGGAAGAGTTTCTTTATATGAATGTTACTCAATAATAGAAATCCAAGATGTTGGGTGGTAGGTGTCTTTGAGTGGATTTCAATATTGATCAAGCTACTTGGATTGACAAACAAGACATTATTATAATATGTGGTTTTAATGAAGGAAAGATAAATAAAGAGTAGTACACTCAAACTTGAGATATGTTGGGGGATCGCTGTGAAGACATCGTTATTGGTGATCCATATTCACAGGTTCACTCTAACTCACTGAAAATATTTAGGGATTAATCATTTAATGGGATTAAGTTATGTTTTAATAATTTTGTGATCTCTTATGAGCTCTATCATCCTGGTTGAACTTATGTGAGTTATCACATTTCCTTAAAAGTTTGTGATAATAAAAATTTAATTTTAATTCTTATCTGATGACTAGTCTATGTAGTTTAAAATCATTTAGAAATGATGTTTTCTTTTCATTTTAGATTCATACATCTTGATCATGAATTTTACTCATGTAGTTCATATCAATTATA
Source organism: Viscum album (assembly GCA_963277665.1). Taxonomy (NCBI): domain Eukaryota; kingdom Viridiplantae; phylum Streptophyta; class Magnoliopsida; order Santalales; family Viscaceae; genus Viscum; species Viscum album. Next base: position 1,932,552,369 of record OY728155.1, read on the forward strand.
CTAATAGAATTATCAACTATACCTCAAAGATCATGTGATTCATGATTTATTTGGGAAACAACAGAGAGAAGACTACCCATATTGCGTTGGAGATAATAATAGTTGATTGAATAAGGCATTCACATGAGTTATTATTTTAGGTTTCTAAAAAGAAGAAGTGTTGTGTGTGAAGAAATGAAGGATTGGGGATTACCCCTAGAAGGAAGAATAAATATATATTCTTATTTTGTAAAAGGTTCTAGAAAAGGAGACTAAGTGGAGATTTTTCATGATCTTCCATATGAGGTATGTTTGGGGATTACATCTAGGAGGAGGCACACATATAATTACCAGGAGGATCATGTCAAATCAATGTGTTGATTTTGGGTATTATGCATATTTGATTCCGTAAAGTGCCTAACCTGGTATGTGACTCAAGTGAAGATATAATTTGGGATTACAATATAAGGGAGGCCTATAGAGGATTCCTACTCCATAAATGGGGAGAAAATAAGAGAGATAGTGGGGATTATGCATTTACTACCTTGAGATACCTGACCTAGTAGATGATTTAGGTGATGGTATATTTTGGGGATGATAACTTTGAGGAGGCCCATAAAAGATAACCAAGGGGAATATATCAACTATAGGTGAATAAAGATTCCATGATGAGTATATAGACTCAAGGAAATGGTTGTACTGAGAGTAGTATATCGACTCAAGGTGAATGTGTTGGGATTACTTATAGATGTGTATTGGAAGTACCTAACCTATTCATTGACTCAGGTGAAGGTAGGGAGAGCTATGTGATTAAAACTTGGAGGATTCCCATATATATGTAAACCAAGTTGAATATATCAACTCATGATATTTTTTGAAATTATGAGGCATATTTTGACATAAGGTTTTCCAAGAAGACATGAGGAGTATCTTTACTAAAGGTATAATCTAAGATCAAGGATGGGGTTTCAAGTATTGGAACCAAAAATATGTTGTACTTGAACAAAAAAGTTTGTGGTATGACCCTGAATTTTTCATGGGGGTTAGTGACAGATAAAAAGAGTTCAAATCAAAGGCCTGAGACCATATCACATCATTAATCCAGATTGGTGGTGCAGAGGTGGAGCACCAATAGTATAGAGTAATGATATGAGGATGAAAATTTATGTTTTTTACATTTTAAATACTATTATAGTGTTACATTAGGGATTACATGTTCTATATAGGGAAATATTCTCAACATGATTTTCATAGTTAACCTATACAGGATCCTCAAAAAAGAGCCATACAAAGGGACCTCACATAGGCTTGGATGAATAAGTATGTACACTCAGAAAATTGAAAAGGGTTATTTCAAAGGATTTTTGAAATAATTCTTTGTGAAGGTCCTCTGCATTGCATTCATTGAGAAAGGTTCTCCATATATATAATTTCACATAAAACAGAATCATGAAATAAGTCTACAATAGAGGTTTGTGATGGTAATTCACGAATGTGTGTCATAAAGGATCTCACATATCCTTAAATAAAACTTTTGGATTTTTTGAATAGTTATAGGAGAGTTAGTTTAGTCTGAGAGCACCCAACATTGAAGTTAATGCTAGTATTTATAGGTAGTGGGGTTGAAAACCTTCTAAAATAGGAAGTCACATAGGGATTAAAGTTCTATATGAACATAGTAAAATACTATGTGGTGGGAATAAAATTTTCACCTTCAAGACACAAATGAAAAAGTAATTTCAAAGATATTATCATTCTATGAAAATTGAGAAAAATTCCTTGAGAATAGAGAAACATTATACGTGATTGAAATAAAATTACCACCTCTTGGATGAAAATGATTAAGGTTTCATTTAGTGATTGAAGTGATATGTGAAAAGTGTTCTTTGTAAACTATTTAATGTAATTGACGGTGTGAATTAATTTCCATACATAACCCTCAATTTCATTTATGGTGGACTTTCCTTTACCATTTTCTTCCCTGCCAAAATTTTACCTCAATTTAGAAGGTCTAACCGTTAGATTCATAAGCCAATTTGGTCTCCATTACCAATCAAATAAAATCTTATAAAGATAATTATGCTCCTTGTTATAGTTTATACACTATATTAAGAAGTTATGTATGGATAAATTCATATAAATTCCTAAAATGGTTTTTATAGCTTTGATACCCCTTTCATTAGAAACATTTCAAATCCATGTTCTAATACTAGAGGGAGGGTATCAACAACATGTCCCATGAGTGGGAAATTTTTTTGAAGGATCCACATCCCTTAGTTTTTACCCATTAATATAATACATGGTAATCCCATTTTATTATTCTTTGGATATGTAGAATATTTTATATTAAAACTTGAAATGTGTTGTCTAGGTGAGGATAATATCAAGGGGTTTATAGAAATCTATGTGGAATGAATATTTCAATGCCAATAATCCCCACCAAACATTAGGAAATGTGATATATCAGGTGATATTATTATGAAAAAACATGATTCTTTATTTTTTCTAATTATACTGTCATATTTGTATATATATATATATATATTATGATTGGACACGATAATATCATTTCATCACATTCAATTTATAGATCCGGGCCCACAATTTTATGATGTATCATGATTATTCATGTTCAACATCCTATATATCATTCATATGATTTATTTATTATTTTGACGATTATATAATTATTATATTGTTAAGAAAATGGTTTTCCAATTCCCCCAATGGTTCATGAACATGGGTTAACTACCCTCTTTATTGTCTTTGATGTTCCATGTTGTGGTAATAATATGCCACACCATGGTGGTAAACCATATGTTCTTCATGGGGATAAGGGATGTTTTATATGGTTCTATATATATAATATGGGAAACTCTCTATATTTACAATGAATTTTAAATCCATGTGGTAGAATACCACAGAAAACCGTATCATGAGGTGAGGGGTTGAAAGATCTATAGATGGTATCAATGTTTATAGAGCAGGTTAGAACAAATCATTTAATTTTTAAGGGGATATTATTTGAATGAAGGTTATCCAAAACTCCCCATGGTACATGACCTAGGCTTAACCTCCTGGTACATAGATTACAAGCACCACACTATGGTCTTAATAGACAATTTCATGGAGTTAAACTTCAATTCAATATATATATATATATATAATATGGGAACTCTACCCCCATGAGAGGCCTTTTAAGAATGTAGGTGGAATACTAAGTCATACAGTACTATGAGGCATCTTATTATATTGAATTATTTATTAATCGGACGAAATAGAAGTTTTGGTGATAATTGAATTATATAAAGGAGTTTTTGTCATACCTTGAGGAATTATAGATGAATCTTGATTATGTATATTTCTAAGAAAGATACCCAGCCATGTATGTCTTCTTGTATATTTAAGGTATTTCATTTTTTGGTAGAAATAGTTAACTACAAAAATTATTTGTATATGTATGTTTTTTTCTATGTAGAGAAGTTAGATATATATAAAATATGTAACCTATTTAAGGAATATTCGTGGATACATTATATATTTTTTCGTGTGTTGAAATTATAGATGAGGAATAAATCCCATGTTGATTCAAATTTTTTTATCGTTGTATAATATTTCATGATGATATGTAATATATTTTATGTGTTGTGTAAGATTTTTGATGATATATATATATTTTTCTTGGTTAATAATTTGAACATTTGGGGAGAGGAATAATATAGAGAAGGAAAAATCATTATGTATCACATAATTTTTTTTCACATGGAAGTATGAAATATGTTTCCATTAGAAATTTAAGGTTTTATGTTTTTTTAGAAACAAATTTTTTCTCTTCATTACATGAGGATTTGTGCCATTTTTTTTTACATTCATGTAATTAGAATTAGAGAAATACATGGATATTAAATTTTATATTATCAACCATAATATATGATTTAATGTTTCTTCAAATAAGGTTATAGAAACATGAAAATATTGTAGAAGACTGATGATTGTGGGTTTTTAAGAATATCATAATGAATTTAAATCTAGACTATTATTCAATTCTAAATCTATAAATTTCTTATTTCAAATAATATGTAAATTTTACTAGGTTTAAATAAAAATAAATGTGTTGATATTTATATTGAGATTGTGAAATAAAAAATATTAATTGTCGTTTTCATATGGGGTGATATGATTGGAATATGTTGAATCGCATGAGGAGTTGAATAAATGTGAATACATCATTTTTTGGTGATCTTATTATGATTTTAAATAAAATTTGTATGTAAACATAATATTGCATTCAATTTGTAATCCCTTGGCTCAATTCAGTGGATGAGATTTCATGAAGAGAATGGGATCTAGGGAATAAGACTAAATTATTCCAAAACTCTCATATCATCCATAGTGGTTAAAGTTACCTCCTAGAGCATTAACACACGATCTTTATATGCTCCAAGAATTTTGCATTAGTGGCTAACTAAGTAAAACATAATGTCATTGAATATATATTTTTATATTTGGATTGTGCTTACATGTGTAATGGTAAATAGTTTATTCCCGGTATTTCTAACTTGAGATCAAGGTTCTAAAGATGATGAAAAATTACAAAACATAATTCACCTTCCCATTAGGGGTTTGTTGCTTTATATTCACAACAATTAATATCATAGAAACGGTTTGAAGATATGAATATGTTATAAATAATCCATTATTATGGAGAATACAATGAATTCTATAGGAGTCTCTAAATTTTTTACTAACAATTACCAAATATAGAATAAAAGGATATGATTTCACATAAGGTATCTAGTAAATTAAGTACTATATTACTATATACATGGGAAATACATAATTGATGTAACTAATTTATCAATTAATGGAGAAAACAAAAAATTTCTCAATCCTAATAATGAATCCTAGAATTTCTTTTCTAGTGAAATATCAAACCAAATCTATTTGAATTTGTTGTGCTTCATTATTGATAAATCTATATGGTATAATTTTTTTTAAAATTCCATAAGGGGAAAATAAGTTTTTGGGGGAAATTATTCAGGTTTTTTCATAATAAGATTGATTATCTAAAGATATATCTTGATATAAGTGTAAATGGATGTTTTAATTGCATCACTAAGATTTATAGGTCCTATTAGGGACAAACTGAAAAAGTGTGTAAAGACCTAAAAATTCTAAATAATTTTTTTAATTATATGGAATTATTATAAGACTTCAAAAGTTGACGACACATGATTTCGAGGCCCAGAGTACCCGTAACAGAATTTTGAACTTTTTTAAGATACGTTCTATAAATGTTTGTGATGGAATTTCTATCTTTTCAAATGGTGCTCGGATTGAAAATCCAAGGGAACCATTGAATTAGCATCAGGATTTTCTTAGGAAAATCTTATCTTTGACTGACATTGGTCGGATGAAAAAATTTAATTTTTGATCTAAAAAAAGATAATAAAATAACTCTTGAGTTATTTGATTCCCTTACCACCGTTGAGATATGGATGGCGGGACCACAAGCTAATGCCAGATATTAAATAAGAGACATTTAATGACTTGATCCTCTCGTTGTGTAACCGCAATGATCATTGTTTAATAGGTTCATTAATTAGGATTCATTAATGAATCATAATAATGAACCAACATAGGGGTTAATTAATTTTATTTAATCAAACATTTGGAATGGAATTTTGGGACTCATGAGAGGAACCTCTGAAAAAACTTTGATGATGTTATCCTCCAACGAAGAACAATGTTTGGATGACACTTGTTGAGGAATTGATCAGGAGGTCGATGAATGACGAATTACAACACTTGTGGATAATCTTCTTCTTCTGCAAGAGTTCCACAAAATAAAGTTATGGTAATTTAATTTTTTTAAGTGTTCAAATATTCATCATACCCCTTTCTTGAATAATATGAAGAACACAGATCAACTGACTAATGGGTTGATTCAATATTTTCATGAATTTGCAAGAGGATCTTGTGGGGTTTTTATTTGGGTTAAAACATTATATTCGTGTTGTTTTGATTTTCTTCTCATGTTATAATGCTAACGCGGAGGGTGTGGGCCGATCCATACAAGGCCCTGACCCACCGCTGTAACAACGCATGCTACCACGATACGCTTGTCTTTGAATAATACAGTAGCGTGTGTTGTACGCAACTTCAAGTTCTAACACACACCACAACCAATCAAACTAGCTATTACGAATAGTAATACCCGCTTTTTGAAATTTAATAAATTTTATCATTCAAAATGGACTTCATTTTTGGATTCAAAATATGAAAATTATCTTAGGGTGAATTTTTGGTACTTTTCTGATAACTTTCATATTTTAATGAATAGTGAAAATTAATTAATTTTAATTAATTTTTTTAATCAAAATAATTAAAACTGATAAATTATGAATATGAGTGATTTTATAGTATAATTAGATTATATTTTTAACATTTAATCCAATGTTTGTAATTCGATATAAATTGACATTTAAACTGGACATAAGCAAGTGCCAATCTTTTGATAGTTATTATCTCTTAAAAACACACTTTTTGTTTTAACAACAGGAATTAATTTTAAATTATTTACTGCCACTTATGTGTTTTGAATTTAGAAAAATGGATTCCATATTTAGAATCAGGAGGTCAAAATTGTGTAAATAGGTAACTTTTATTTTTAGACAGTTTGAATAATTACTTCGGTAAATATTTTATTTACCGTGGTTAAAGGGTAAATCCTGTAAATAAGGGTAAAAAAATAATATTATAATAATAATAAATTACCCTAAAATGTGTCATAACCCTATTGGTTGATACATTTCAGACCATGGTAATCCTTTGGTCGGTTTTCGGACCCCATGGATCCACTTGTAAGTGATAGTGACACTTTAAATTAAATATGTTAAAGTGAATACAAAAATGACATAAGTATATATCTTTTAGAAATTTTTTTAAATAGGGTTATATATGATATATTTTTGACTATAAATATTCCATAAAAAGATAAAAATATTTCCTACATAAGGGTATTTTATTTATAATTTTAAGACATTTAATAATTAAATTTATTTATGACACAATAATGATGCTGTATTTTCTTTATTAATGAAAGAATCAAAAAATTAGTATTATAAATATTCAAATAAATATAATTTGAAAGTTTAGATTCCATAAAATAGTTTTATTAATTAATAAGACATTTTAGGATTTCTCAAATGATTTTTTTTGAAAAAATAACGTTTTTAAGACTTTAGCAAAAATCAATTGTTTAATAGTGTCAAAATTGACATAAAAGAGTTTTTAAAACAAATATTATATTATTAATTCATATTCTATTCCTTAAAATATAAGGTTCGGACAAAGGACTTATATAATGATAGGTGTATTATTAATGGACCACTTGGGGATCTCTTGTAATTATATAGTAAGTTTATTAACCATATAATATAATAATACAAAGTGACATGGTAAATATCAAACTATTTAACTAAGAGTTAAATATAAATGATAAGGTAAATATAGTGACTGAAACCTATCTAAAATATATTGGTTTAAAGGATTTCGACCCATAACTACCTTAGACTTTGAATAATATACTTTAAATCCATTATAAACCTAATATTAATTTATTATAAAATAATACTTTAATTTTTTCCTAAAGAGCACCTCCTCCCCCTTATAAAAGGAAACCACTTATAACCAATTCTTCATACCTTAAAAGCCTTTTGGTTCATCCAAAATCTACACAAATACCCTCTAAACTATATTAAATTAATCCTAGAGGCCTTAAGTTAGTGGTAAATCCAACTTAAAGATCCCTTTTGATCAAATCAAAAGGAAGAACCCGAATAAGAGGTAAGGTTTTCACCAAACTCTTTCAAGTTCCTTCCTTTTTCAACTTCTTCTTTCTTTGTTATTTCCATTATAAAATAATAACTCATTTATCCTCTATATACTGTGATTTTATTATAAATATGGTACAAAAATATTAAGTATTCTATCCATCCTTTGAATGACATGTCACCATATGTGCATACGTACGACCTACCGTCTCCACGTCGTGGTGTAATTGTTATTCAATACATTATTATTTGGATGGGTATAATAATGATGTGTAATTCATGTAAATAATAAATATAACATGATAATTATTCTGTATATATGATATATCATCCAATTATATATTATTTTAATATCAAAAGAATGACATTGTCTCTCGTACGTACGTGCAGATTACCGTCTCCACGAAGGCGATGAGATTCACTCACCATTGTATCCATTCAAGACTAAATTTTATTTGATGATTAAAAATAATTTTTAGAGACATGATATCATTATGGATATGAATAATACACATCTAATCCATAACAAATATGGCTCACATAACAAATAATATAACGAAAAATGAATCCGTTAACACCCGAAACTATGACAATACTAAGATATTATTAACATATCAATGTTAAAAGATCATATATGATATCATACTAATGTATATGATTCATGTATAATTTAATAAAAATTATTTCACCATTTTACAGGAGTTTAACCTACCCCCAACTAATGAAAAGTACAAGGTAAGAGTTTATTTCACAATATCTACATTATCCGAGGTTGTTTATATGTAATTATCTACAGGGACCTCTTTATCATCCACATCCATGTTTTTTAAAAATGTATTTAAAATCATTATTACTATTTTATAGACTATGAGTTAAATACATTTATACCAGTTTTTACTTTTTATATGATTTTTATAAAATAATCTTTCCGTCATTTTCCAAACAAGGTCCTTTTTACCCTTTTCGACAAAATTAAGGTAAAAATGTCTTTTTTTAACATATACAATGGGTACAGCTATTTTACGCCATTATAAAATCTTCAAAGATTCCCGTAAAAGCTTATAAAGATATTTTCAATGTAAATTTTTTATTTTATAATTATGTGACTTTTAAATGATTAAAAAAGATATATTTCTATCAAATAGTTTTGATTTCACCTATGTCAACATCCTTTGAGAGATTTGAAGCTTATTTGAAGTTGATTTATTATGATACAAAACATCTATATTGTATTGAAGGGTTTGTGATATGTTTGACTGTGGATGTGTAATTTTTATACCATTCATGGTTTATGGGGAAAGTATTGACATTTCTTATGCTAGTTTTAATACGAATGTTTATGTTATGTTTAAACCTGTTCATATGAGGAATTCATTGGACATAATAAGTGATGGGTGGAGCCTGTTATAGCTCCTCGATGCATCGATAGGTCTCACTAGACAAACTAGTGTCTTGGAAAAAGGCCTTGACAAAATCTTATTTGTAGTCTGGGCACAAGGCCTTGACTATGTGGTTATGATATTCTGATATAATGCATTCCATCATTATGAAAGTGGTTATTGATATTGCACATGATTATTAGACCAGTAGAATATCCATTTGAATAAATAAATGGAATAATTTCATTTTATTTTTTCCATATTATGCTGATGTTCAAGTTTAAAATGATTTTTTTTATACATTGCCTTAAATTTTCATGCTTATTTATAAAAGTTTCTGTTCTGTTGTTATCCTTATTGAGCATCTGAGCTCACCCCTTTCTATGTTTTATTTTTCCCAGGATTTGAAGAAGTATTTTATGAATGACCTGCAGGGATAATATATGGGGATATTAGTGTGGACACAAGATGTTGTTGTAGTTTTCACTTTATTATGCAATGTAATCTTTATGAATGTATCTAGTGATTCCAAGGATACTAAACTAATTGGTCTTTCGAGACATGATCTATTGCGATCATGCCAATATTATGTAATAATTCACCGAATCTTGGTAACTGGGGTTGGGGATTTACAATTGGTATCAGAGGAAGTTTATTACAAACCTTGGAAGATAGATTTAGATAAACTGTGATTAGAGCACATAGACCTAAGATGGACTTTTAGGATTAGTATAGAAGAACTTCCTAGAATTTTGGTATTGTAGAGATTTTTTGAGTTTTCCGAGAAATAAATTCCTGTCTAGATATGAGTAAGTAGAGGTGGGTCTGGCACAAATGTACCTAGGGGTAGAACCCGAAAACACCGCTTTGAGCTAGACTCGAACAGGAACTGGTGCACGACAAATGGACCTTGCTGCACTCTTGGTTACGGCACTCCCGTGAGATATGCTTAGGATAATTCTCATTTCTTTACAAACCATTATGAAAGGTTAATGAGTATACACTTCCTCAAAGAAATTGTTTTTATGATTATGGATTATATCCATAAACTGTTCAATTTATGTTAAGTGTTTTTCATGTTTGAAATTATGTGTTGTGATTCATACACTAATCTAGTGTATGACATTGTTTAGAAATGTCGCCTAGTGGAAGAATTGGAAACCGTATCAATGCACGTACTCCATGTAGGGATTGACCTCCCACTCAATATAATTATATTGGAGCTGGTGATGCAACTGGTGCTGATCAGCTAATCACCATACTGGGACAACTAACTCAGGTTATGAATAATAACCTTACTCATATGGAGCACCATGATCCACAGTGTGGAGGATCAATGTTAGATCACTTCATGAGACAACTACCACCAACATTCAATGGGAGTACAAATCCCTTAGTAGCTGAGAAATGGATAAATTATTTAGAGAAAATATTCCATGCCTTGGGGAGTAGTGAAAGGGAAAAAGTTCTTATAGAAGTTTACCGCCTCACTGGAGATGTTGATCAATGGTGGTCATTGATTCAGAACACGAAGGAAGATGATAAAGTATCAAATATGGAATGGAGGGAGTTCAAAGAGCTATTTTTAGAAAAATACATTCCTCGTGACCATCGATCAGATATGGAAAGGAAACTTCTAAGTCTGAGACAAAAGGAGGACGAGAATGTCGCAAAGTATGAGGCTAACTTTACAAGGTTAGCAAGGTATGCTGAAGATTATATACATAACCCAAGAATTAAGATTGATCGTTTCTTTTATGGGTTAAGACCATTTCTCCATCGATCATTGGTCTCACAATCCATCTCGTCATATGAAGATATTGTCTCGTGTGCTATCAAGACAGAAAAAGAATTCTCTATGTCTTATGACTTTAAAGCAATGCAAGAGAAGAATAGATCTACTGACCACTCTGAAAATGGAAATAAAGGGAATAAGGGAAAAGTTGATTATCCATCTTGTAGTAAATGTGGGAAGAAACACCCTGGTACTTTCTTGACGGGAATGAGAGTCTGTTACAAGTTTGGTGAAAAAGGCCACCAAGCTCATGATTGCAAGGGAAAGAAAGTTGATGTTAACATGGAATGCTATAATTATAGAGAAATGGGGCATTATGAAAATTAATGTCCTAAGAGTCAGGGGAACTTACCTTAGAAAAGTCCAAGGGATCAAGGCCAAGCTTATGTTATCACTACTGCTGAGGTTAAAGCTCCGAAAGATGTAGTGGAAGGTAATTTAATGGTTTCCTCAAGTTTAGAGAATGCTTTATTTGATTCTGTATCATCACATTGTTTCATATCTTCCCAGTTTGATATGAAAATTAGATATTTCTAATTTCATTTAACAATGGATTTTCAGTCAAAAATCCTAAGGGAAGTATCATTGCAATAATGTTTTGTGAAGCAGTCCCCATTAGAGCAAATAAATGTTCTTTATCTGTGGATCTCATCGTCATACCTATGATTTAATTTGATATAATCCTCGGTATGAATTGGATTTCAGACCATGATGTAAAAATTTATTGTAAGAAGAATGAGGTTACTATTTTTGATGTTGACGATAAGGAACACCTTTTCTTTAGAGTGGAATCGTCACCACCTAATTCTTACCTAGATCCACCCCCAGTAGCTCACCTAAATTCAATTATTGGAAAGGAAGAGAATGAAATTACTGTGGGTGAAGAAAGGAATGTTCCAATAGAGGATGTACCTATTGTGAGAGAATATGTTGATGTGTTTCTAGAAGATTTACCTGGACATCCTCCAGAATGAGAAATTGAGTTTTCCATTGATCTAATTACTGGTTCAAGGCCTATATCGAAGACCCCTTATATAATGGTCCCTGTGGAATTAGTTGAACTAAAGAAACAACTAGAGGAATTGAGTAATATGGTATTTATTCACCCTAGTGTTTCTCCATGGGGAGCCTCTATCAATTTTGTTAAAAACAATGATGGATCTATGAGGATATGTATCGACTACAAGGAGATCAATTCTATAACAATAATGAACAAGTACCCCTACCTCGCATTGATGATTTATTCGACCAACTGCATGGAGATCAATAAATTTCAAAGACTGACCTTCGATCTGGATACCATAAGTTTTGTGTGAAGAAGGAAAATATTTCGAAGACAACATTTCAAACCAGGTACATGCATTAAGAGTTTATAGTAATGCCTTTTGGATAGACTAATGCACCCTCTGTATTCATGGATATAATGAATAGAGTTTTCAAGGAATATCTCAATGATTTTTTGGTGGTATTTATTGATGATATATTGGTATACTCCAAAAGATATGCAGATCATGAAAATCACTTTCGCATTATTCTGAAGACTCTTAGAAGACATGAATTATATGGGATGTTTAGAATGTTTGAATTCTGGATTCAAGAGATCTCTTTTCTTGGACATATTGTCTCTAAGGATGGAATCTATATTGATCCTTCTAAGATAAGATCAATCCAAGAATGGCCAGCACCAACCAGTATAACCGAGGTATGTAGTTTTATTGGCTTAGCAGTTTATTATCGGCGTTTGGTTCAGAACATTTCCCGATTGGCTAACCCCACAACAAAGCTCACACGTAATGGGGTTAAATTTTTTTTGGACAAAAGAGTGTGAAGAATGTTTTGAAGAACTTAAGAGAAGATTAGTCAATGCTATTATATTGAATCTTCTATCAGGGAATTATGGGTTTGTTATTTATAGTGATGCTTCAAAGAAATGACTTGGTTGTGTCCTTATACAGAATGATAGGGTTATTTCCTATGCATCACGAAAACTGAAAATTCATGAGAAAAAATATCCAACTCATGATCTTGAGTTAGCTGCTGTAATTTTTCCTTTGATGATATGTAGACATTATCTCTATGGTGAAAAATGTGAGATTTATACTGATTACAAGTGTTTGAAGTACATTTTCTCACAGAAAGAACTCAACATGAGGCAAAGGCGATGTCTTGATCTACTCAAGGATTATGATTGCACGATACACTACCACTCGGGGAAGGAAAATAAGGTGGCAGATTCTTTGAAAAGAAAATATCATGGAGTTTTGAACATGATTATAATTGAAAGGGATCATATTTTCATGAATCCAGTGATGATGGATATAGGAACTACCATGGAAGGTGAAACATAGATACCTTTTCAAATGGTTTCCAAACCATCTTTACTAGAAAGGATAAAGAATTATCAGACCGGTGATGAAGAGTTTCAAAAGAATATTAAAGCTGTGAATGATGGGAGATTGAGAGACTTTGTGTATGAAGAAGGAATTTTGAAATTTGGGAAGAGACTTTGTGTTCCCGATATACCTAATCTGAAAAGGGAATTGTTAGATGATGTTCATAGCTCTAATTTTTCTATACACACTGGGAGCTCCAAAATGTGTAGATATTTGAAGGAACATTTTTGGTGGGACAAAATGAAGAGGGAGATTGCTAATTTTGTGTCATGGTGTATGGTTTTTCAACAAGTGAAAGCTAGAAGGCAACAGCCTGGAGGAGTCAAGCAACCTATTCCCATACCGGAGTAGAAATGGGATAATATTACGATGGAATTTTTAATGGGTATACTAAAGACTCCTAGAAGGAATGATGCAATATGGGTTATTGTTGATCGTCTTACCAAGTCAGCACATTTTCTTTCTATAAGAGAGGATTTACCACTTGAACGTCTAGAAAGACTATATATTAATGAAGTTGTGACACTTCATGGATTACCCCTATCGATTGTTTCTGATCGCGATCTCTGTTTTACTTCAAGATTCTAGAAAAGTCTTCAGAAAACCCTGGATACAGAATTTTGTTTACGAACTGCTTACCACCCCCCAACTGACAGACAATCAGAACGGACTATTCAAACCTTAGAGGACATGTTGAGATCATTATCACATGAATTTCAAGGTATGTGGGATCAATATTTACCTCTAGTATAATTTTCCTATAACAATAGCTTCCATTCAAGTATTCAGATGGCACCATATGAAGCGTTATACAGAAAGAGATGCCGCACACCAACCTGTTGGGATGATGTTGGTGAAAGAAAACTCGTAGGCCCAGAACTGGTGTACGAAATGATGGAAATGGTGAAGGTAATCCAAAACCACACCAAAGCATCTCAAAGTAGGCAGAAGAGCTAATCTGACAACCGAAGGAAGGATTTGGAATTTCAGGTAGGAGATCATGTTTTCTTGAAGGTATCTACATGGAATGGTGTTATATGTTTTAGTAATAAGGGAAAATTGAGTCCCAGGTAAAATTGGACCATTCGAAATTCTAGAATGAATTGGGGCTGTAGCTTACCATTTGGAAATGCCGCCAAGTCTCTCCAAAGTTCACGAAGTGTTCCACGTATCACTATTGAGAAAATACATGACTGAACCAACACATGTACTCACCTATGAGGAATTAGAACTGGAACCCGATCTGTCTTATTGCGAATAGCCTGTCAAGATTCTTGATACGAGAGAACAAGTGCTGTGAAACTGGTCGACTCGTCTGGTAAAAGTTCTATGGAGAAACCATAAGATGGAAGAGGCAACGTGGGAACCCGAGGAACTTATGATGAAGAACCACCCGAGTCTTTTCATACAGTAGTTTTCTAGAAATTTCGAGGATGAAATTATTTTATGGAGGGGAGAATTTAACACCCTAAGCTTCCATGGTACGCTTCTCTTTGAATAATACAGTAGCATGTGTTGTACGAAACTTCGAGTTCTAACACACACCACAACCAATCAAACTAGCCGTTATGAATAGTAATACCCACTTTTTGAAATTTTACACTCTTTATCTTTCAAAATTGACTTCATTTTTGGATTTGGAATATCGAAATTAGCTTAGGGTGAATTTTAGGTACTTTTCTGATAACTTTCATATTTTGATGAATAGTGAAAACTACTAACTTTTAATTAAAAACCACATTGTTAATCAAAATAATTAATAGTGATAAATTATAAATTTGAGAGATTTTAGAGTATAATTAGATTATATTTTTACCATTTAATCCAATTTTTGTAATTGGATATAAATTCAAATTTAAAATGGACATAACAAGTCCCAATCTTTTGATACTTATTATCTCTTAAAAACACATTTTTTGTTTTAACCGTGGTAATTAATTTTAAATTAATTACTGCCACTTCTATGTTTTGAATTTAGAAAAATAGATTCCATATTTAGAATCAGGATGTCCAAATTTTGTAAATAGGTAACTTTTATATTTAGACATTTCGAATCATTACTTCGGTAAATATTTTATTTACCATGGTTAAAGGGTAAATATAGTAAATAAGGGTAAAAAAATAATATTATAATAAAAATAAATTACCCTAAAACATGTCCTAACCCTATTGGATTATACATGTCTGACCATGGAAATCATTGGGTCTATTTGGGGACCCCATGGATCCACTTGTAAGTGATAATGACACTTTATATTAATTAAGTTAAAGTAAATACCAAAATGACATAAGCATATATCTTTTAGAAAAACAATTTTTACATAGGGTTATATAAGTTATATTTTAGACTGTAAATATTAATTATAAAGATAAAAATATTTCATACACAATGGTATTTTATTTAAAATTTTTATACATATAATTATTAAATTTATTTATGACACAATTATGATGCAGTATTTTCCTTATTAATGAATGAATCAAATAATTGGTATTATAAATATTAAAATAAGTATAATTTGAAAGTTTTGATGACATACACGAATTTTATTGATTAATATGACATGTTAGTATTTCTTAAATTAATTTTTTTTAATTAATAATGTTGTTAATATTTTAACACAAATCAATTATTAAATAGTGTCAAAATTGATATAAAAGGGTTTTTAAAACAAATATTATATTCTTAATTCATATTATATTCATAAAAATATAAGGTTTGGCCAAAAGACTTATATAATGATATTTTTATCATTAATGGACCACTTGGGGATCTCTTGAAAGTACATAGTATGTTTATTAACCATATAATATAAAAATACAATGTGCCATGGTAAATGTCAAACTATTTAACTAAGAGTTAAATATAAATGATGAGGTTAATATAGTGACCCAAACCTGTCTAAAATATATTGTATGAAAGGATTTATACACATACCCACCTTATAATTTGAATAATCTGCTTTGGAGCCATCAGAAACCGAATATGAATTTATTATTAATTAATTCTTTAAGTATTTCCTAAAGAGCCCCTCCCCCCCCTTATAAAAGGACACAACTTCTAACCAATTATTTATACCTTCAAAGACTTTTTGTTTGGCCTAAATCTACCCAAAGACCATCTACACTATATTACCGTAATCCTAGGGGCCTACCTTTAGTCATAAAACCAACCTATGTAGCCCTTTTGATCAAATAAAAAGAAAGAACCCGAAGAAGAGGTAATGTTTTCACCACCCTCTTTCATGTTCCTTTCTTCTTCGACTTCTTTTTTTATTTGTTATTTCCATTCTAAAATAATAACTCCATTATCTTCTATATACGGCTATGTTATTATAAATATGGTACAACAATATTCAGTATTCTATCCATCCTTTGAATGACATGTCACCATATGTGTGCATTTACGGCCTACCGTCTCCACGTCATGGTGTAATTGTTATTCAATAAATTATTATTTGGATGGGTATAAAAATGATGTGTAATTCTTGCAAATAATAAATATAAAATGATAAATATTATTTATTTATGATATAACATACAATTATATATTATTTTAATATCAAAATAATGATATTTTTGCTCGTACGTACGTATAGATTACCGTCTCCACGAACGTGATGAGATTTATTCCCCATGATATCCATTCAAGACTAAATTTTATTTGAGGATTAAAAATAATTTTTAGAGACATGATATCATTCTGGATATGAATTATATACATCCCATCGATAATAAATATGGCTCACATAACAAAGAATATATAGAAAAACGAATCCGTTAACACCTGAAATGATGATAATACTAAGATATTATTAACAAATCAATGTTAAAAGATCATATATGATATCATATTAATGTATATGATTATTTTATAATTTAATAACAATTATTTCACCATTATAAAAGAGTTTAACCTACCCTCAAACCAGGAAAAGTACAAGGTAAGGGTTTATTTCACAATCTCTTCATTATCCGAGGTTGTTTATACGTAATTATCTACTGGGACCTCTTTATCATCCACATCCATGTTTCCTAAAAATGTATTTAAAATTATTCTTACTATTTTATGGATTATGGGTTAACTTAATTTATACCCTTGTTGACTTTTTATAATATGTTTATACAGGAATATTTTCTTCATTTTCCAAACATGGTCCTTTTTATCCTTTTCTATAGAATTAAGGTAAGAATGTATTTTTTTAACTTATATGGTGGGTGCATCTATTTTCTTCCATTATAAAATATTCAAAGCTTCCCTTAAAATATTATAAGGATATTTTCAAAGTAAATGTTTTATTTTATAATTATGTTACTTTTAAATGATTTAAAAAAAGATATATTTCTCTAAAATGGTTTTGATTTCATCTATGTCAACATCCTTTGATGGATTTTAAGCTTATTTGAAGTTGATTTATTATGATACAAATCTTCCATATTGTATTGAGGGTTTTGTGATATGTTTGACTGTGGATGTGTTATTTTTATACCATTCATGGTTTATGGAGAATGTATTGACATTTCTTATGCTCGTTTTAATATGAATGTTTATGTTATGTTTAAAACTGTTCATATGAGGAATGCATTGGACTTAATAAGTGATGGGTGGAGCCAGCTATAGCTCCTCGATGCATCGGTAGGTCTCTTGAGACAAACTAGTGTCTTCGCACATGGCCCTGACAAAATCTTATTTGTAGTCTTGGCACAAGGCCTTGACTATGTGGTTATGACAGTATGACATTATGCATTCCATCATTATGAAAGTGGTTATTGATATTTCATTTGATTATTCTATTAGTAGAATATCCATGTGAATAAGTAAATGGAATTATTTCATTTTATTTTTTTCTATATTATATTGATGTTCAAGTTTAAAAGGATTTTTTTTTAGTTATACATTTCCTTAAAAGTTTAAGCTTATTTATAAAAGTTTCTGCTATGTTGTTTCCTTACTGAGCATCTGAGCTCACCCCTTTCTATGTTTTATTTTTCCCATGATGTGAAGAATTATTTTATGAATGACCTGCAGGGATAGTATAAGGGGGTATGAGTGTGGAGACAAGAAGTTGTTGTAGTTTTCACATTATGATGCAATGTAAACTTTTTGAATGTATCTAGTGATTCCAAGGATACTAAACTAATCGATCTTTCGAGATTTGATCTATTGTGATCATGCCAATGTTATGTAATAATGCACCGACTCTGGGTAACTTGGGTTGGGGCGTTACATCAACTAATCACAATTTTGAGGTGTTCTTCATGGGAAACCGAGAAACATGGCGGAGAGGTAAAAACGAGGGCCACAAAGTAAAGGTAGCATATCGGGAGTCCTGTAGGCACATACGATAATGAAATCATACCACTAAATGATCACTGGTGGCTCGCAGAAGCACCAACAGTGCAACACTACAAGCAGGGTGGTGCCGACGACCGGTGCTGGTGGCCGGCTCTCACCAGCCGTGAGTGGGTGGTGGCACCCCCAGGTGCCGCAATGGATAGGGGGCGGCTGACCATTGTCAGCCGTGTTGAAGGTGGACGGCGCGCCACGAAGGTAGAGTGGCGGCTCTGGCCACGACGGTGGCGGACCCGCATCCATGGGTCCCACCCTAGACCAGTCCATCAGATCAGTCAGCACGAGGGGGGGTGCCAACCTAGCGTGACTGGTTGGAGAACCTGAACAGAAGAAGGTCCGTTTGGGAGAGGAGTCGAACCCACACCATATAGCGGGCCGCACCCAGCCAGTATGTCGGGCCGGTCTCGCAGCCCGGTGGGTGGCGCCCTGCTAGGTGGGCCGGGTGGGTCCCACGGCCTAGAGGGGTGAGCCCACAGCCCATACGATTTAGGCCGGGACCAGTGGGTCAGGTCAGCCTGGGTCGGGTCGGACCTGTGGGTGGGTAGGGTTAGTCTGACCGGGTCAAACTGGACCCCAACCCATTTTTGATTAAGTTTCTCGTAAAGGTCCATAACTTCTAAACTGAACATCCCATTGACGAACTGTATGTGGAAATGAAAATATTTGGATGATGTGATACTTTTGGGATTCTTCACATGGTTCTTGGAGAAAGTTGAAGTACGACCGGGTTAGATCGAATTCAAATATAACCGAGACCTCGACACTAAAATTCCTATAATATACAGACCGAGCATCAGATTGATGTGATATCTATTATGTTGGAACCCTTATGAATTGAAGGTTCGTAGGGTTACTTATTAGTGGGACATTGAGACAGTTGAAGTACGATCGATTGCTTGAGGAGTAGAATATACAGAACCCAAGCGCACCGAGTGCGGGAATCATATGGCTGTCGGTCAAGTGAAGAATGACCCTTTTTTGGATCGACATCAGAGTGACCCTATGTGGATCGATGAATTAAGAACTTGTGTGGATCATTAGTAGTGTGAATCGATAAGGACTAGGCTTATAGCGGCCTTTCATGGATCATCAACTTACAACACTCTGTGGATTGATGACTTACAACCCCGTCTGGATCGACGACTTATGGCCCGGTGTGGATCAGTATTATCAGGTCCCACTGAGGACCTACATTAGAGTGGCCCATAATGGATCAATGACATACAACCCTGTGTGGATTGACGACATATGTTCCTTTGCGGATTAGTGACTTACAAACCTATGTGGACTGACATTAGAATGACTTCTTTGTGGTTCATTAGTGGAACTTCTCAATAGAATAAGATGATTTACCTTTATGAATAATCATCATTATTATTATTCTTTATGTTATATACTTGGTGCGATCTTTCTTTTTCCTTGTTCTTTGTGATTTAAATCATGATTTTTTTTCTTTGTGGAATTCTCGGATACCATAAGGGGTCTCGAGGTCCCTACTGGGTATTGTTATACTCACCCCTAAACGTGCTTCTCCCACACCTTGTTGTGTCTTGTGCTAATGACGGAAAGATTGGACCAATATTAGGGAGCCAGGATTAGATGGTGAATGAAGGTTACTAAATAACATGGAGATCCGCAGTGATAATATATACCTTTCATTTAGGTAGTATCCTAGGCAGATGGACACATGAGTTGTTTTTCCTTTTTGTTGTACTTTCTTTTAGTTGGGTTTGTATACTGGCCCATTCTACTTCAGTTCACACATTTATTTTAAATACTTATACTAAGTGGTTTGATATTTTTTTATACCCAGTATATTTGTTTTAATTTTTAAAGGAAATTCCTTCCCTTTTTAGGGATATGCCTTTCTAGTGATAGTCGCCAACCCCTGGCCTATGGAAGGCGGGCTTGGGGTAGTCACGGAAAGGGCCCTAGGGGACGGGTTGTGACATAGTGGTATCAAAGGAGTTGGTTCTACTGAAGAACTAAGACTCTAATTCTTTTCAATGGGTAATTAGTCTTAAGTGTTTTGAGTATATATTTGAGTTTAGGGAGTCCAGTGTCGGTGTGGCAGTCGATGCATCCATACATCAGGACCATGAGTTCTGATTTCCAACTCGGTACACAAAAACACTATCTGTGTGTGTTTTGAAAATGTTTTTCTTTTTTATCTCTTTTGTTTCATCTCATCAGGTATAACTTATTGACTGTGGATCATCTGTTACTTTACAGGATGCCGCCACGTAGATATCTTGCCAGGATTCCAGTGAGATATCCTGATGACGGCCCACTGAGCGATGATGCTTCAGTAGAGGGCCCTCTTATGGCGATGGTACCTTCAGGTGGTGTACCAGCAGCAGCACTACCTGTTGGCCAGTAGTTTCCACCTAACCCACCATTATATAGTGCTCACCGACTTAGAGCGCTACACGAATTCTAGCGGCAGAGGCCTCTGAGGTATCGAGGTGAGACTAAACCACATGAAACTAAAGACTGGCTGGAGGTTATAGAATAGGTTTTTCATTTTTTGAGACACAAGTAGACCAAATGGAGATCCTAGCTGGTAGCCTCTTTCAAGGCACTACAAGGTCATGGTTAAGCTTGATGGTCCAATTTCATGATGAGGCGACCCTCACCTGGTTAGACTTTATAGCCTCTTCCAGGCGGAGTTCATACCAACAACACTACGATATTTGTGTATTCAAGAGCTACATCACTTACAGTAGGGAAGCCTTATAGTTTCTCAGTACTCGATGAGATTCACCGACCACT
This sequence comes from Viscum album, assembly GCA_963277665.1. NCBI lineage: Eukaryota > Viridiplantae > Streptophyta > Magnoliopsida > Santalales > Viscaceae > Viscum > Viscum album. Next base: position 1,932,573,875 of record OY728155.1, read on the forward strand.
CTTTCTACTCCACTGACATGGTATGATCCCCCTTCTTTAGGGCCCAAACTTTGACCGGGTTTTATGATGAGAGATTAGGGCATCAATGATATCACTCAACATACCAACGCATGCTGGAGTGACAGAGAAATCACTTCTGGTGGAGAGTTTCCTAGTTGACCAGGCACCGACAACGAGAGCCACCATTGGGCGATATGTAGCTGAGTCATCTAAAATAGAAATTTGGTAGTAGATGCAAAGGCCAAAGTGGGAAAAAGTATTTGGTGGAAAACCCCAGGATATAGGGTTAGAGGTTTGGAACTCATGGGACATAAGAGGTCAGTAGAGGAGCAGACTGTGATACTCTTACAGCGGGTGGGGTCACATGGATCATGACTGCTTGACCTTCCACACCTACGATCAAAAGATGGTCAAGGGACCATCGAGGCAGAGGAAGAGATTCAAGTGGGAATGTCAAGAGGGTGGCAGATATGGCATCAGATTTGGTTGTGTAGCAGGCGGCGGAAGATGATTTGAGGTTCTACCTTCACCAAATCTAGGTGGTCCACCCCAATCTCAGGGAGAAGGTGCACAGGGATGATCTCAGCTTTAGGAAACTGATGCCTATAACCACGGTTCTTCGGGTATGATTTGTGGTATGATCTGTGTCTACTCTACCCTAGCCACATATCTTATAGACACAGGTTCTAGTCACTCTTTTATTTCCATGGCTCTCGTTTGGAGCTCAGAGATTTTAATGGAGTCTTTGGATCAATCCTTACGATTAGATACAACTATGGGAGAGTATTTGATGATTATTCACTGGTGTTGGTAGTCTGAGTTAACTCTAGTAAGCGAGGGCTTTTGGTGGGAACTCCTTGTAGCAGCGTCAAGGCCTTACGATGTCATCTTGGGTATTTACTAGTTATCTACAGTCCATGTTCATATCGACTGTTATAGGTGCAATGTACGGTGTGTTTTCGAGGATGAGACCAGGTTTTACTTCATCATTGAGAAGGGAACCTTTGTAGCTCAGGATGGACTTTCTCAATGGAGGGTACAACCGATCACTCATCAGTTGGCTGGCATTACCCTCAGAGCAGTTGACGAGAGGAGTCTGAGCTATGTTGTAGTGGTGGACCAGTATGCTGATGTCTTTCCTCTGGATATTCTGGGACTACCCCCTCACAGATAGGTATACTTTTACATCGACCTATACCCCATGATGACACCGATATCCACAACAGAATATCAAATAGCTCTCACAGAGCTTCGTGAGTTGAGGGTACAACTGGAGGAATTTCCGAGGAAGGGGTTCATAAGTCCAAATGTTTCTCCATGAGTATCCCTGATTCTATTTTCCTAGAAGGCAGAGGGGAGTCTTAAACATTTCAAGGACTATTGGCTCTTGAACCAGGTGACTATGAATAACTAGTATCCTCTGCCAAGGATTGTTGATCTCTTCAGCCAACTTAAGGGATCATAGTGGTTTTTGAAGATATACATATGATCAGGCTGTCATCTGCTCAGAGTATGAGATTAGTATGAATCGAAGAAGGAATTCAGATGCTAGTATGTAAACTATGACTTCTTAGTGATTCTCTTTGTCATGAACAATGCTCTGGCAGTACTCATGTGACTCATGAACATGATCTTCCAACATTACCTCTTCACTTTGTTGTGGTATTCATTGAAGAAATCATGGTATACTCAGCATCAGAGGAGGAGCATGCCACACATCTTCGGATAGTCCTAGATACACTTTAGAGAGAAACATCTTTATGGAAATATCACAAAATTCCAGTTCTGGATACGAGATTTTCACATTCCAGGGAATGTTATCTCGGAAGTTGGAGTTGAAGTGGATTAAAAAATATAGAGGCATTTCTTGATTGGGATCCACCCAAGAGTGTGACTGAGGTGTAGAGTTTCATGGGGTTGGCTGGGTACTACTGAAGATTAGTAGCTAAATTTTCTAGAGTATCATCACCCTTTTTAGCTATGAAAAGGAAGGGATAACCTTTATTGTGGGTAGAGAGATTCCAACAATGTTTCCAGGACATGAAGCAGAGACTGACGAGTTCCACCATCATGAGGCTACAAGAAGAAGGTGTTGGGTATGTAGTCTATTTAAATGCATTAGGGCCCAGAATAGGACGTTTCTTGATGCGATATAAATCGTTGATTTCCTAAGGCTCAGGACAGTTGAGACAACATGGGTTGATCTATGCTATCCATGACCTAGAGTTAGCAGCAGTGGTATTTTCCTCAAAGATGTGGAGGTACTACATAGTGGGTGAACTCTTTACTGCATCCAATGATAAAAAAAAGTCTCAATAATATTTTCTCAGAAAATGACTTTAATTAGAGATAGTGGTGATGGATTGAGTTCCTCCAGTAATATGACTTTGAGATAGTCTACACTCCTGGTAAGGGGAACGTGGTGGCAGATGCGCTCAGCAGGAGGTCTGGTTTACAGTTGATGAGTGAGGTGACATAGTACCTAGCCACATTGTAGATATCCTTTGTGAATAGTGATTAAGAAACTTACCTTCTGTCTATGACAGTCACTCCCCCACTCCTTTAGCGAGTCACAGAGGAATAACTTGGGGACGTAAACATTGAGAACTGACGTGCTCAGATATCCTCAAGATAGGCTCCTAAAGAAAATTTTGAAGGTGGGGATCACATCATCTTTTTCATAGGACACACCATGGTACTAGTGATGCTAGGAGAGGTGGTTTTTAGGGAGTTCCACACATCCCCTATGGCTGTAAATCCTAGTGTGGCGAAGATGTACCAGGACATCTGGAGTCAGTACTGGTGGCCAGGAATGAAGAAAGCAGTGCCAGATTTCTTTTCACGATGCCTCACTTGTCAGCAAGTGAAGGTCGAACATTAGGTTCTAGAAGGCTTAGCATAACAACTTGAGGTGATGTAATGGAAGTTGGATGACATCTACATGGACTTCATGATAGGGATACCACATACGTCTAGGGGCCACGATTCCATCTAGGTGATTGTTGACTAACTCACCAAGTCGGCCAACTTCCTAACCATTCGTGAGAAGGGATCAGTAGACGGCTTGGGGTGCCTCTATGTACAAGAGATAGTATGGCTTCACGGGGTTCCATCGATGATCGTATCAGATCTTGATGCTTTTTTTGCATCCCGGTTGTGGAAATAATTGTAGGAGTTGTTCGAGACTCAGATACATTTGAGAACCACCTTTTATCCTCAGAAAGATGGTTAGACAGAGCATACCATTCAGATTCACGAGGACATGCTCTGTCCTAGAATCCTTGACATTGTCATCATTTAAGAGGATAAATTTCCCTTGGGGGAGTTCACATGCAACAAAAACAACTATAACTCCACCATCATAATTGCACCATTTGAGGCCTTTTACGTGTGTGCTTTCATATCACCTCTATGCTAGATAGACCCAGGGGAGTCAACAGTTATGGGTCCAGAGTCCGTACGGGTTACCACTAAGAAGGTGCAGATCATCCAGGAGTGGATGAAGACTGCACAGAGCATACCAAATTCTTATGTTGATAGAAGATAGAGACCTTTGGAGTTCAGGGAGGGAGACCATGTCTTCTTATGGGTCTCACCTCAAAGAGGTTTGCGTAGATTTTCCCGGGGAAACAAGCTATCTTTGAGGATCATCAAACCATTCCTGATTCTCAGAAGAGTTTGTGAGGTAGCATACCACCTAGATCTTCCCCCATGGATAAAAATGGTGCATGATGTTTACCACGTGTTACAGATGAGGAGATACGTGCATGATCCATCACACGTCGTCGACCAGGGAGAGCTGGACATTGACGATGGGGTGACATTTGTGGGGTTCCCAGTGAAGATAGAGGATCGAACGGACAAGGTCCTTCTTTAATGTTTGATTCCTTTTTTACCCATTTGTTGCTAGCACGAGAACCTTCAGGAGTGAACATGGGAGCAGGAAAATCATATTCGTTCTCAGTACCCCCATTTGTTTTCTTAGCCTTTGTTTTAGATTTTGTAGATGTAAATACCTTTGATGGGGAGAATGGAAAGACTTATAAATTCTATTTAACCTTTTTTAATTACATGGTATTATTAAGAGACTGTGAAAGTTGACTACATGTGATTATGAGGCCCAGAGAGCCTAGAACAAAATATTGAACTTTCATTAAGGTACCTTCAGTAAATGTGCAGGTGGGAATTTCTTTCTTTTGAACTGCTGATCGAATTGAAAATACAAGGGCACCATTGAATTCACAGTGCTGGGATTCGAAAAGGCAGAGATTAACTTCGACCGACAAGGATTGGATGAAAAATTTAATTTTTGGACTTAAAAAAAGATAATAAAATAACTCTTGAGTTATTTTATTCTCTTACCACTGTTGAGAGATGGATGGCAGGACCATAGGGTAACGTCAGGCATTAAATAAGAGACATTTAATGACTTGATCCTCTCATTGTTAAAATGAAAATCTCATTGTTTAGTAGGTTCCTTAATTAGTATTCATTAATGAATCATAATAATGAACCAATATGGGGTTAATTTATTTTATTTAGTCAAAACATTGTCATGGGAATTGGGAACCCATGAGAGGAACCTCTGACAAAACCCGGAAGATTTCATCCTCTAATAAAGAAATTTTTTTTGAAGACGCCCATTGAGGAATCGATCTAGAGGTCGATGAACGACGAATGAAAACACACGTGGATCCTCTTCATCTTTTTCTGCAAGAGTTCCAACAAAATCAAGGTAGGGGAATTTAATATTTCTATGTGTTTAAAGATTCATCACACCTCTTTGTTGAATAATATGATGAACGTGGACAAAACGAATGATAGGATGATCTGCGATTCTCTTGAATCAGCAAAAGGTTTTGCGGGGTTTGGATTTGGGTTAAAAATTTATCTTGGTGTTGTTTTGATTTTCTTCTCAGGATATAACACTAACGTGGAGGGCGTGGGAAGATCCGAATAAGGCCTGGACCCTCCTACGATCTTGGTTATGATGTTTTCTTCATGGGTGACCGAGAAAAATAGTAACAAGGTGAAACTGAGGGCCACACATTGAAGGCAGTGTCCCGGGAGGCCCGTAGGCAAAGACGATAACGAACTCGGACTGCCAGATCATCACTAGTGGCACATGGAAGCACTGAAAGCACAACACCATCGGTGTGGAGACCGAATATCACAGACCACGAGTGGGTGGAGGCATCCGCAAGTGCCGCTGCATACATGGGATGACCGACCATCACTGGCCGCGTTGATGGCGGGTGACGCCCCGTGGTGGCGCGTTGTATAGGAGGGGATGAGGATCTGGCCACGGTGGTGGCGGACCTGCGTTCACAGGTCGCACCCTAGACCGGTCCATTGGACTGGTCAGTTGGAGGGGAGACGCCAACCTAGCACCGCGAGTTGGAGAACCTGAATGGACGCGATCCAATTGGGAGGGGAGAAAACCCCGTACTAGCTAGAAGGCTATGCCAAGCTAGTATGGCGGGCCAGTCCCATGACCCAGTAACCCACGCCCAGTAATGTGGGCCAGGTCCGCGACCTAGTGGGCCAAGCCTGCAGCCCATCCGGTTTGGGTCAGGACCAGTATGTCAGGTCAGTCTAGGTCGGGTTAGACACGGGTCAGACTGGGTCGAGTCGGGTCAGACTGGCCCCGAACCCATTTTTGAACCAGTGTCACTTAAAGGGCCATAACTTCTAAACCGGACCTCTGTTTGATGAACTGTCTACGTCGATGGAACCCTTAGGATGAGGTAGTCCTTTGGAGATACTCCACTTGGGTCTTGTATAATGTTGGATTACTTCTAGGTTGGATCTAACTCAAATCCAATCGTACCCTCGACACTAAAATGCCTATAACCTATAGACCGAGCGTCTAATTGACTCATCGTATGTTGCATTGGAAACCTTATGACATTATAGTTCTTCAGGGTACTTCTTCATGAAATTCAATGAAAGTTAAGGTACAACTGATGTATTGAGGATTAGAATCTACAATAACCAAGCACACTGAGTTCGAGAATCCTATTGCTGGATTTTAAATGAAGAGAGACCATTTGTTGATCGACATCAGATCGACCCTATGTGGATCGATGACTTACGAACCTATGTGGATCAGTAGTAGCGCAACCCGATGAGGTCCAACCATAGAGTGGCTCATCAGGAATCAGTGACTTACGACCCTCTGTGGATCGAAAAATTACAAACATTTGTGGATCGATGACTTATGAACTTGTTTGGATTTGCAGAAATGCGACCCAATGAGGAGTAGCCTTAGAGTGGCCTGTCATGGATTAACTACTTACAACTCTGTGTGGATTGATAAATTATGAACTTGTGTGGATTAGTAACTTATGACCGTTTGGGGATCGACATTAGAAAAAATTATTCATGGTTCATTAGTGGAACTTCTTAATGGAATAAGATGATTTTGATTTTTGGATAATCATAATTATTAACATTATTTATGTTATATACTTAGTGTGAGATGTCTTTTACCTTATGATTTGTTATTGAAATCATGCTTTGAGGTTTTTCCTTTGTGGAATTTTGGGAGACCTTCGGGGGTTTCCTGGTCCCTACTGAGGCTTATTATACTCCCCCCTGCACGAGCTTCACTCGCACCTTGTTTTGTCTTGTGTAGAAGACAAAAAACATTGACCGAGATTAGGGAGTTAGGACTAGACAGTGCACGGAGGTGACTGATTGAAATAGAGAGCCGTAATGATGAGTTGTACCTACCTTTCTAGTAGGATACTTTCCGGATGACCACATGAGTTGTTTTTTCATTTTGTTGTTTTTTTAGTTGGGTTTGTGTACTGGCTCATTCTACTTCAGTTCACACATTTACATTCAGCATTAATACTAAGTGGTTTTACCTTGTTGTGTACCTAATCTGTATGTTTTCATGTTTAAAGGGAATACCTTCCATTTTTAGGGAAATTGTAGCGACCCCGAAACCCAGGGTGATAAATGAGACATGATATACATAACATTACATCATTACAAATTAAATAACATGTCTCATTACTATAGAAGATTTCAAGGCTCAGGATTCTGGGAAACCAGCTACTTCTGATTAACTTCATAGGTATCAACCATGCCTGAAAATTTTAACAAAACGTAGGGTGAGAAAAAATACCCAGTATGGGGGTTTAAAACATTTTTTGAAAATACGTTCACAAAGAAGGTATTTTGAAGAGAAAAAAAACTTTTCTAAAACAAAACACTATCTTTTCTTAAAACATGACATCCATCTTTCTCTGAAAACCACTTGAACAAAGAAGCACGTACTTGAATTGAGCTTTAATGTAAACATGATCAGAGTGTGCAATATAAGAAAAATAAACAATGCATAATGTTAAAACAAAGTTACTTTAATTCTAAAAGAATTCTATGACTAAGCAGGGAAAACATGCATATCATGGTTCATGAGTAAAATGCAGGTCATCTAACAATTTACCATATGAAAAACGGTTCTTGTTACATAAGGTACATTTTCATGATCATGGGAGCTTTCAACTAGGGGTTGTCCTGTTAGTTGAACTAACCCCTGGTTAACCATTATCATTACATGCAGAGGGAATGTATAATACTAGACTTTGTCAAGACCTTTCGTCAAGACCGTAAAACATACTTAATAGGTCAAGGCTCACTGCCCACCCTGTTTCCTTAGCTCAAGTCAAGGCTAACTACCATGTCCGTCGCACATGTTTGTCTCATGAGACTCCTGCTTTACCCAATGGATTGGAGCGCTGTATAATTCCGGGCGCACCCGTCACATCATTCTTGTTGCGCTATATAATTCCGGGTGCACCCGTCACATTTAAGTCCTATACATCCCTCAAATATCTTGACGTGGTCATTCATGGGGTTTCATATATTCTTAATTAAACCCCATTTTCACATAAATGTTCATAACATTAAACCGGTTTAATCATTAAAACATTATGATATGCATGTTTAAGATCCGTGCACATAAAAGTTATCTTAACATTTGAAAACATGGATTTTAAGAAAATAAACATAACACTTAACATTCCATACATCATAATACCCAATTAAAACATGGTCGTTCCTAGCTTACACATATGCTGATAAATGGATATTGTGGGTTTTTACTCAAAACTGTCTTATAAGAACTCTTTTATTAGCACTTTAATAAACATGCCCCCTTTCCATTGTAAAGTTTGAAAACATCATAAAGAACTTTTAATAAAATAAATATAGATATACTTGTTCATATTCATGGGTTTACCACAATAAACCATACCCACAATGCATTTCACAAGTTTTACATTAAACAAATTAATGTTTGGAAAACTGAGTGGGGTTCCTTTATATATCAAAGAAATGAACATAACTTTCATAAGACCCTTATTGTCATAAAATCAATCTTGCATGCAACATGGTCAATGTGTACAAATACATGAATGCATCTATATAAATGTTTAAGAAATTATTTCCATTTTCTCAAAACCAAAATTCTGATTTATCAAGAATGATGATAAATAAAATTTTTCCATTGCACGAATTATTTTGATATCAAACTAACCCTTGAACTTCATCGTACATATAAACATGCTTATAAATAGTTTTCGGAAACTTTTCTTGAAATAACCATTTTGAAAGGGGTAAATATAATTTGTAATAAATCCTTATGTGACAATGCGATGAACTTTAAAAGAATTAAATAAACTTTTCCTCGCATTCGCACATAGATGTACATGTAACCTTATATAATCACACGTTCATGAATATCTATATGCTTCATATATCTGCATAATCCCACATATTTATTAAATTTCCTGCAAACTCCATTTGCATAGGGTAGAATTAAAAAAAACAGGGGTTACACATAGGTTAAAGGAAGGTGTTCAAATTCATGTTTCATTTTATATATGTAGGTATACATTTATATATCTACACACAAGGTGTGTATCATTAAAACCAAACTATAATAAACCCCAAAAAAAGAAAAAAAAACTTTCTTTAACCCGATTGATTTCTGGAAGAAAAAAACATTGTTAGCCGGATTCTTAAAATCATTGTATATATGTTTATATACACTTGCCTATGGAGTATATATGACCAGGGATATCCACCAAAATATAAGGAGATTAAAAATGAAACCTCACATTCGTTCGCCTCTCAAAATAGAAGGAGTTCAATGGTGAGATACAAATTCTTTTTCGACCTTAAATACTTATATATATATAATCATATATACGTGAAGCGTATTTGATGTAAAATATGAAAACTGGAGAAAAAAAACAGAATGCAAGGACTTTCCCTTACCTGTTCGAAGAGGTGGAGAAGGAAGACAGCGAAGCAAGTGAAATCAGGTGCATAACCACAGGATGTATACATATATACATAACACACACACACACACACATATATATATAAACCGAAGCTTAAACATAACTAAAGGAAAAAAAAGAACTCGACCCTTACCTGTTCGACGAGGAGGAGGAGAGGAGACGATGCAACAACCGAGGTCCAGAAGCCGAAGAGATCAGGGGATCCGGATGCAAGCCCTTCGGCCTTCGGTGCAATAGAGAATTTAAAAAAAATAGAAGAAGAAGAAGAGGACTTCAGGGGAGTTGTCGGTCTGAGGCATCCAAGGTGAGGGGTCGGTGTCAACCCGTGGAAAGGAGGGAGCAGCGTGGGTCTCTTCGCCGGCCTAGAGAAGAAAAAAAAGGCACCCTACGATCTACTGGTCTGGCAACGAGAGGAAGGAGAAGAACCGCGGGAGCGAGGAGGAAGATGGCTGTAAAACGACGGACGACGGGGATTAAAAGAGGGTGAGATCGGATGGCCATGAATCATGCGGCCTTAAAACAGGATGGAAGGCCGCGATCAAGGGAGGCTGGATCGGACGGTCCAAGGTTCGCTGCGGGTTTAAAAATGCGGTTTCAGCTGGTTATTTTTTTTAAGTTGTTTTATTAATATTTTCCTTTATTAAGTCATTGTTTTTATTATAGAAAATTTCAATTATTAAACTGAATTTTATTATTTTAATAAAAATCATTGGTCAAATAAAAAAAATTATAAATTGATTTAATCAAAACATCTTATAATATAAATATATGTATATATATATATATATATTCTATTTTAAAATATCAATAATTTTTATTGGCCTTATTAAGTATATTATTTTTAAACCATAATTATTATATTTTGGAAAATTAGAGGTTCATTTAATCAATTAAAGAAAGCATAGATTTATTCATCATAATATATTTTTATTTGTTTATTTATTTATATATTTTTCCATTGCTGAATTACATAATAATTACCTTAATTTATAATTTCATGCAAACATTTGGATACACTCCTTTAAGAAAGGAAAAAAAAAGAAATAGGTTGCTTAAAAGTATTTTTGTGAGCTTAACGATGCGAAATTTGTAAATAAAACAATAAATTGACGAAGTTTCCAAAATAATTAATAAAGGTCGAATTATAAGAGAAATAATATAGCTAATTTGATGCAATATATATATAACTCATAAAAATCCCTCAAGTTTGATATAAATAAAGGTTCAATTGTTCAAATTAATATGTATAATGGAAGAAAAACAATAATATTAATTTTTTCCGTTTAGAAACCTAAAATAGAATTATCATTTTGTGAAAACTAAATTAACATTGATGACACTTTAAAGAAAAATACACAATTATCATGCCGGTCCTTTTGGGGTAAATCATTTTATTTCCTACGGTCAAAATAAAACATAGAGGATAAGAAGAACCAATGGTCAAAATAAAACATAAGATTCTTTGGGAAACCAATGGTCGAATTAATAACCGTTTGGGGTTCAACGGTCAGATTAGGGTGCTTATAAAAAGGGTCTAGTCTTGGGGTGTCCCTTACTCCAAGTGACTGAAGGAGAAAAGAAAGGATAGTTCGCGTGACCCCCTTGGTGCTGAGCATGGTCGCGGTGGCTTTATACATCCTCATGTTTTTTATGATGGACGCTCGAAACCCCTACCGCATTCTCGTTCTCTTAGTAGTTTTAAGAAGTCTCCCCATCAATGTAATCGGGTTCTTAGTTGGGATTTTCGGTTAGTTTACCTTCTTGTTTGGTCAGTGGATGTTGTATTTGAAAGGTTTCTTATTTGAATAAAAGGAATTTTTCATCCATTTGATGCATTTTATTATTAATACCTTATTAGTTGTTTGTTGGTTCACTTAACGAGTGACATTGAAAAGAAAACTTGTCAAAAATCAAAACATGGGTTTTCTCGGGTTGTTACATTACTTCCCCCTACAAAGAATTGCGCCCTCGTAATTATATCATATAAAAACAAAAACGGAAAACCCCATACATACAACTCTACCGAAACAACGGATCTGGCTCGGTTAACGGGACACCAATGTTGGCACACAACTCTTCTGTTTCCCTAGTCTAGATGCACCTCGAACAGTGCTCCTTGAACTCTTGTTCTTGTGTACTGCACACAAGCTTCCAAAGGGAGGCTCGTGCGATGCAAAGCTCAGAAACATCCAAGTAGATAAACTCCTTGATGACTCTTCTGGCCACATCATGCTCGAGGTAGTCGAGAGGGATGATGTGGTTGAGGAGACTGAGGTTCAAGACTTCGAACATGTTGGCTACACTGAGCTGGCCATCCTGGGAGGCCACGAGGAAACACGCTCAGGCAGAAAAGTTTTGTGCCAGAGTGAAACACAGGAACAGGCCCTCAAAGTACATTCCCCTTCGCCTATAGCAGGGGAGTTGAGCAGCGGCAATGAGGTTAAAGACGCGATCATCCTCTTGACATAACCGATGAATCTCTGGACCGTTTTCTAGATTGAGAAAATGCTGGCAGGACCCTCGCAGGTGGAGAAAGGAAGGGTAATCCACCATGCATGCCTTGATCAAGATGAATTCTACTAGCTCATTAGGTAGGGATAAGAAGTTCGTTTGACCAGCCATCTGAAAGAAAACATCGAAGGGAAACTCTTAACAACATAGATAAAGTGAAGACATGAAAGGAAACAAGGAACTTCCATTTATGAAAAAGTTTACAAGGCAAAGTCTGAGTTTACAAGACGTACGCCACAAAGAGTGGAAAAACATCCTAACTCTTCAAACCACACACAGGATGAACAGACAGGACTAAACTGATGGGAACATTTATAACGCCTCCTGAGTTTAGTGTGAGGGGTGTGGAGTTGGGAAACATCGGTGTACACTTCTTGCCTAAGAGACACATGAGTGGACTCATTTTCCAATGCTCCAAAGTCCATTAACTGGCCCCAGAAGCCGTAGTGCAACATCTGGCATAGGTAAGCCGCTCGGAGGTGTCCGGCAGCAGCAGCTTCTTGAAAAGGGTTATCAAGCATTGTGCCAAATTCCTCGCCAGTTTTAAACACTCGGAAGAGTCCTTCATGATACCTTCCCCGACGTGCATAAGAGGGAAATTGGGTCATCATCATTAGGAGATAATCCATCCCCAATCCCCGGTGGAGACTAAGCACCCTAGATGAGTTTGACATATCGTACAAGTGCTTACACGTCATACGAATTTGGGCATAATTCAGAAATTTCTCGCGGATAACTAGAGATATAATGTTCTCTAGATCCTCAGTGGGAAGTGACAAGAGGTCGGTAGGTACATCAGCCATCTGAAAGTTATAACATTTTTACTTAGTTAGTCTTAGCAATATATTTATATCACCTGGTTTTCCAGAGTTTCATGAACCAATCCTCTGATACCAACTATAGTGACCCCGAAACCCAGGGTGCTAAATGAGACATGAAATACTTAACATTACATCATTACAAATTAAATAACATGTCTCATTACTACAGAAGATCGCGAGGCTCAGGATTCTGGGAAACCAGCTGCTTCCGATTAACTTCATAGGTATCAACCATGCCTGAATTTTTTTAACAAAATGTAGGGTGAGAAAAAATGCCCAGTAAGGGGTTTTAAAACATTTTTTAAAAATACTTTCTCAAAGAAGGTCTTTTGAAGAGAAAAAAACTTTGCTAAAACAAAAAACTATCTTTTCTTAAAACATGAAATCCATCGTTCTCTGAAAACCACTTGCACAAAGAATCACATACTTGAAATGAGCTTTAATGTAAACATGATCAGAGTGCGCAATATAAGAAAAATAAACAATGCATAATGTTAACACAAAGTTACTTTAATTCTAAAAGAATTCTATGACTAAGAAGGGAAAACATGCATATCATGGTTCATGAGTAAACTGTAAGTCATCTAACAGTTTACCATATGAAAAACAGTTCTTGTTACATAAGGTACATTTTCATGAACTTGGGAGCTTTCAACTTGGGGTTGTCCTGTTAGTTGAACTAACCACTGGTTAACCTTTATCATTACATACAGAGGGAATGTATAATACTGGACTTTGTCAAGGCCTTTCGTCAAGACCATAAAACACACTTAACAGGTCAAGGCTCACTACCCACCTTGTTTCCTTAGCTCAAGTCAAGGCTAACTTCCAAGACCGTCGCACACGTTCGTCTCATGAGACTCTTGCTTTACCCAATGCATTGGATCGCTGTATAATTCTGGGCGCACCCGTCACATCATTCTTGTTGCACTATATAATTCCTGGCACACCCGTCACATGTAAGTCCTATACATCCCTCATATATCTTGACATGGTCATTCATGGGGTTTCATACATTCTTAATTAAACCCCATTTTCACATACGTGTTCATAACATGAAAACAGTTTAATCATTAAAACATTATGATATGTATGCTCAAGCTCCGTGCATATAAAAGTTATCTTAACATTTGAAAACATGGATTTTAAGAAAATAAACATAACACTTAACATTCCATACATCATAATACCCAATTAAAACATGGTCGTTCATAGCTTACACATATGATGATAAATGGATATTGTGGGTTTTTACTCAAAACTGTCCTATAAGAACTCTTTTATTAACACTCTAATCCACATGCCCCCTTTCCATTGTAAAGTTTTCAAACATCATAAATAACTTGTAATAAAATAAATATAGATATACTTGTTCATATTCATGGGTTTACCACAATAAACCATACCCACAAAGCATTTCCCAAGTTCGACATTAAACAAATTAATGTTTGGAAAACCGAGTGGGGTTCCTTTATATATCAAAGAAATGAACTTAACTTTCATAAGACCCTTATTGTCATAAAATCATTCTTGCATGCAACATGGTCGATGTGTACAAATACATGAATGCATCTATATAAAAGTTTAAGAAAATATTTCCATTTTCTCAAAACCAAAATTCTGATTTATCAAGAATGATGATAAATAAAAAATTTCCATTGCACGAATTATTTTGATATCAAACTAACCCTTGAACTTTATCATACATATAAACATGCTTATAAATAGTTTTCAGATACTTTTCTTGAAATACCCATTTTGAAAGGGGTACATATAATTTGTAATAAATCCTTATGTGACAATGCGACGAACTTTAAAAGAATTAAATAAACTTTTCCTCGCATTCGCACATAGATGTACATGTAACCTTATATAATCACACGTACATGAATATATATATGATTCATATATCTGCATAATCCCACATATTTATTAAATTTCTTGCAAACTCCATTTGCATAGGGTAGAATTAAAAAAACGGGGGTTACACACAGGTGAAAGGAAGGTGTTCAAATTCATGTTTCATTTTATATTTGTAGGTATACATTTATATATCTACACAAAAGGTGTGTATCATTAAAACCGAACTAGAATAAACCCCAAAAAAAGAAAAAAAAACTTTCTTTATCCTGGTTGATTTCTGGATGAAAAGAGCAGTGTTAGCCGGATTCTTAAAATCATTGTATATATGTTTATATACACTTGCGTATGGAGTATATATGACCAGGGATATCCACCAAAATAGGAGGAGATTAAAAACAAAACCTCACCTTCGTTCGCCTATCAAAACAGAAGGAGTGCAATGGTGAGATACAAATTCTTTTTCGACCTTAAATAGTTATATATATATATATATATTCATATATACGTGAAGCGTACTTGATGTAAAATATCAAAACTGGAGAAAAAAAAACAGAATGCAAGGACTTTCCCTTACCTGTTCGAATAGGTGGAGAAGGAAGACAACGAAGCAAGTGAAATCAGGTGCATAACAATAGGATGCATACATATATACATAACACACACACACACACACACATATATATATATAAACCGAAGATTAAACATAACTTAAGGAAAAAGAAGAACTCGACCCTTACCTGTTTGACGACGAGGAGGAGAGGAGACGATGCAGCAACCAAGGTCCAGAAGCCGAAGAGATCAGGGGATCCGGAAGCAAGCCCTTTCATCCTTCGGTGCAATAGAGAATTAAAAAAAACAGAAGAATAAGAAGAGGACTTCAGGGGAGTTGTCGGTCTGAGACATCAGAGGAGAGGGGTCGGTGTCAACCCATGGAAAGGAGGGAGCAACGTGGGTCTCTTCGCCGGCCTAGAGAAGAAAAAAAAGGAACCCTATGATCTACTGGTCTGGCAATGAGAGGAAGGAGAAGAACCGCGGGCGCGAGGAGGAAGATGGCTAGAAAACGACAGACGACGGGGATTAAAAGTGGGTGGGATCGGATGGCCAGGAATCATGCGTCCTTAAAACATGATGGACAGTCGTGATCAAGGGAGGATGGATCAGACGGTCCAGGGTTCTCCGTGGGTTTAAAAACGCGGTTTTAGCCGGTTCTTTTTTTTAAGTTGTTTTATTAATATTTTCCTTTATTAAATCATTGTTTTTATTAAAGAAAATTTCAATTATTAAACTGAATTTTAATATTTTAATAAAAATCATTGGTCAAATAAAAAAAAATTATAAATTGATTTAATCAAAACATCTTATTATATAAACATATGTATATATATATATATTCTATTTTAAAATACGAATAATTTTTATTGTCCTTATTAAGTATATTATTTTTAAACCATAATTATTATATTTTGGAAAATTAGAGGTTCATTTAATCAATTAAAGAAATCATCGATTTATTCATCATAATATATTTTTATATGTTTATTTATTTATTTATTTTTCCTTTTTTGAATTACATAATAATTACCTTAATTTATAATTTCATGCAAACATTTGGATACACTCCTTTAAGAAAAGAAAAAAAATAGGTTGCTTAAAAGTATTTGTGTGATCTTAAAGATGCGAAATTTGTAAATAAAACCATAACTTGACGAAGTTTCCAAAATAATTAATAAAGGTTGAATTATAAGAGAAATAATATATCTAATTTGATGCAATATATATATAACTCATAAAAATTCTTCAAGTTTGATACAAATAAAGGTTTAATTGTTAAAATTAATATGTATAATGGAAGAAAAACAATAATATTAATTTTTTCCGTTTAGAAACATAAAATAGAATTATCATTTTGGGAAAACTAAATTAAAATTGATGACACTTTAAAGCAAAATACACAATTATCATTCAGATCCTTTTGGGGTAAATCATTTTATTTCCAACGGTCAAAATAAAACATAGAGGATAAGAAGACCCAACGGTAAAAATAAAACATAAGATTCTTTGGGAAACCAACGGTTGAATTAATAGCCGTTTGGGGTTCAACGGTCAGATTAGGGTGCTTATAAAAAGGGTCTAGTCTTGGGGTGTCCCTTACTCCAAGTGACCGAAGGAGAAAAGGAAGGATGGTTCGCATGACCCCCCTTGGTGTTGAGCACGGTCGCGATGGCTTCAACCATCCTCATGTTTCTTATGATGGATGCTCGAAACCCCTATCGCATTCTCGGGCTCTCAGTAGTTTTAAGCGGTCTCCCCATCATTGTAATCGGGTTCTTAGTTGGGATTTTCGGTTACATTACCTTCTTGTTTGGTCAGTGGATGTTGTAGCCGAAAGGTTTCTTATTTGAATAAAAGGAATTTTTCATCCATTTGATGCTTTTTATTTTTAATACCTTATTAGTTGTTTGTTGGTTCACTTAACGAGTGACATGGAAAAGAAAACTTTTCAAAAATCAAAACATGGTTTTTCTTGGGTTGTTACAGAAATGCCTTTTCAGTGCTAGTTTCCACCCCTAGACTATGGAAGGCAGGCTTGGGGTAGTCACAGAACAGGCCTCGGTGGACAGGCCGTGACAAACTGAAGGATGTTGAAGTTGTGAAGAAGATAATTAGGAAGTTTTTACCCCTATATAACCCAAAATTATACGAATTTAGAGAATTAAACTTATATTTATAATCATTGGAAGACTTACATAGAGGTTTGTTGGCCTTTTCAATAATATTCAAGATTGAAGGAACATAAAGTCAAATAAAAAAATATAATTCAAATAAAAGGAGAAGATTATTATCAAAAAACATGGAGATTAAGAGAAAAATGTAGATGATGAATTTCTATACTTGGTGGAATGAAAATTCAGGAGGGGAAAGAGTAGATTTGAAGGAAAGAAACCCCTAGATTTTTTTGAGGGTTTTAAGAAGGTGTAAAAGAATATTCAATGGTGATAAATATAAGATATAAAAAATTAAAATATTTTAAGTAAGTTTCACTCTAAAATATATTTCAATATATGAAATTATTTTATGAAAATGGATTAGTGAAAGATCCTGCTGAGGAAGGGAGAGGAAGCTGATGATTATTACATAGTGGAAGAAGAAACTGAGGTTAAATATGATATAGAATATTCCATGATGGAAACTGTTTTAAAATAAAAATATGAGAGAGGTAATGGCAGTAAAATTGATGTTGTTATATATATTATTGTAAAAATCCATGGAGCTCTTTAAGAGAACTATTTTAAATGAAAGGGAAAATATAAAATTTTTGTATTGTTAAAATAATCCTCATAATATCTAGATTAGTTTGAGACTGGGAGTAATCAACTATAGAAGGATATGTAAGATCAATAAACTATTGATAATATTTTAGAATAATCAGTAGAGTTTAAAATAAAAATTAAATAAAAATAATATATAATTGATGAACATAATTATTAATTAATGAAATAATAAAATTTGGTTAAATATCTTGAAAAAGAAGTGGTTACAATGAGATGAAAACTTGAATTTTACATAAAGTCACGTTATGAAATGAAATTTCAAATTAAAATAATTCAAACATATAAAATTATTAAAAAAAGGGGAAACATGGATAATAAAGTGTTAAAAATATATATATGAAAAATAACTATGTATATGGGTAAAAGTGGAGTTGTATGTAATACCAAAACATCAAAGAATGGATTGGTGAAAGTTTAGAACATAAAGAAATATAATTTTATAGAAAAAATATAGTATTAAAGGGGTAATAAAACACTATGAAGCTACTGAAAATATTGATACATGTGGAGGATAAAAAGATAAAAATATATTTCCTCTTAATGAAGTGCTATTTTTGTGGAAATATTGGCCACATTATGTCATATTATAGAGAGGTGAATTGTTATTTGGAAGGTAAAGGCACCCAAAAGTAGAAAAATAAGAATGAACCCATATCCTTAAATAAAAGGAAGAAAATATTTGTATTCAAATTCATATAAATGTTAGTACTTTTTGTATGAATGAGTTTAATGAGGGAAAAGAGAAATTAATGTTACTACCATAATAATCCCAGATAGATAGTTATAATGAAACCAAATGATATTCTATTGGGTAATATATTTTCTCCAATTATGGAATAAGAAGAACCTAATTATTGTCCATGTTCTAGAGAAATAATGAATATTCCATAAAATTTATCATACCATTTTTAATCTGTTAAATGTAAAAGAAGAATAAGGAAAAAATAAAATGTGGCCAAAGTTACACTCAAAGAAAAAAAGAATAAAAAAATATGAATCCTTGAAAGTTAGTGTTTATAAAAAAATAAATACGAACCTCTTGAGAAATGTCGATATATTTGAAAGAATAATCTATTTTGACAATAATGGAGCTTTTAAGGTAAAATTAAGTGGGGAGATAAGGCTGGAATGCGATGAATTGAAGAGTATAAAAGAACTTTATAATGATAGATTGCAACATAAAATATTAAGAATGAGTTCGATATATGACTCTAATATTGATGTTACTTTCAATTAGAAATTATTATTTATCATATGGAGAGATAATGCATTATTTCATGAATGTTTAGATAACGAATAATAATCTATAATAGGTGGATACCCTAGAGTAAATGTGATTTATTATAATAAATAAAGAAAATAAATTTTCGCATAAGAGGATAGTCCATATTCTTCACTAAATGATGGAAAAAATTTAAAAAGTTAAATCCACATAGTACATCCCTAATCTGAAGCATGATTGATAAAGGAAATATGAGGAATGAATTTTTGGGTAAGATGGCATCTAACTCATATCGAAAAAATAATAAGTGTTAATGAAACATAATCGATATAATCTATATAGATTTTTTGTCTCTATAAATCAACCTTGAAAATTTAAAGAAATTACATCATTCTATTTTTTTTCTAATCCAAACATAATGTCTGGTATCATGTTCATATATATAAATAACGATGCTATGAATTGTTTGAAGTGGTACCTAAGGAGAGTGGGATATGAAATTGGTCCTTTAATCAAAATTTTATATATGATAATATAAGAGAGGAAAAGTCCATTGAAGTAGAGAATTATCTTTAGAATTATGATATAAACCACAAAGTTTCCTTAGTTAGGACCACAAAATAGAATATTTTTTTGTGTGGTGAAACTGGACGGTCAAAAACATTCCTAAAACACTAATTATTAAAATCATTTTTTCAAGGGATTATTAGAACTAGGCATCCAAGATTGTTGTTTTTCAAAAAAAAGGAACCTTTTTAAGCCTTTGAGAGGAAATTACCCCTATTATATGTGACATTGATTAAATCTAGTACTAAAGCACTTTAATGTTTTTGGAAGAAGATTATACACCTAAAAAAAAGAATTTAAGTGAAATATAGTGAGCCTATAGATGATATAATGTTTTTTGGCTACTCAATGAAGAGTAAATACTATAAATACAACAAAAAATGGCTGGTATGAAAAGTCAATGATCATATACAATGTGTCAAGTCTGAAGAAACCTTTACACTACATGATCTTACTACTTAAATCTAGCTCATTCTATTATTAGTCATTAAAATATGGTTTAAAAATTTTCAAGTGAATTTGAAAACAACATTATTGAATGGTATGATAATGGATGAAGTGTATAATGAAAATCCAATGATATTGTTGATTATAAACGATGAAAACAATGTATGTTGATTAAATATGTTCTTGTATGGTCTAAATTAGGCACCATGTGCATGGTAAGCTAGAATTGACTCATATTTGAAGAAACTTTAATTCAAATATTGAAGTATTGAAACCCAAGAATAATATTCTAAAATATTACATCATTTTTTATAAATATTAAATAAATTTTACAATAATACATTCCCAAGGAATATAATGGTTTATTTTATTTTGATAATAGATAAATAATCATATTATTTCATGAAATATCTTCAAAGTATCCCCAAAATTTTATCTCACATGGTACCCTTCATAGAAATTCCCTACATAAAAATTTTATTCATGACATGGGGAAAGGAAACATAAGAAAGGGTGAGAATACATGCTCAGTAAGAGTAAACATGAGATATATCAATTGATGACCATATGAAAGAATAAGATAAGTACACATGTATAAAATCATGATCATAACTTACAATGTTCATAGATAATCAGTCATTGATCATAAACATGATCCATGGAAAAAACATTAGTATTTTGAAAGACATGAATTATAAGATTGAGGAATCATCATCAATAAATAATAAAATGTTATATAATATCATAATAATTTAAGCATTTCATAATAATTATGTGTCTTAATCATAATAATGATTATAATAATATATTGGGAATCATACATTCATTATGAAATTACCTAAATAAGATATTTCTATGGCATTTTTTTGAGAAACTAATGTCAAGATAACTATTTCATCTCATAAGAGTTTCTTAAATCCATCACCTATTAGTAGTTTTCTAAATTCATCATCTCTTGGGAGTTTCTTAACTCTATCATCATTAACAAAATTCATTAGAGGGATATATAATCTGGCTGCCAACTGTCACATAATCGTAATCAATTAATATGTATGGAAAAAGATTGTAAAAAATTTATTATATCATCATAGAATTACCTTTTGGAAAGAAATAGTTTCTGTAAAAATCCCATAATCATAATAAAAAACCATACAAGGTAAGTAAAATGATGGCATCGTTGGATTATATACCTAGTAAATCATAAGTGACATCAAAAGATGTTATCATAGATGAAAAGTGCATTTAAAATTTCATAGGAATATTTCTTGAAGAAAATACTATTTTCATTTTGAAATAACTTATTTAAAATCTAAAAAGTAAATAATATTATGGGCTAAGGAAACTTGTATGGAAGATTCAAATTATTGAGTGTTCAGGATGGTGGGACATTCTATTAATGTTGTTATCATTTAAAACAACGATTCTCTTCACACATTTGAAAAAAATACCACATTTATAAAATTACAAGAGGATTTTTATAAACATTTTTATATAAAATTAAACATGGTTAAAAATTATTTAAAAAATTATTGTATAATATTTAAAAAATTATTAATTTTTTTATATAAATGGATATTGAGGAGAAATATTCCCAACCAAATGAATAACAATAAGTCAAATTTTCATAAATTTTTTTTTGAATAATTTTGAATAAAAAAAAGAGAAAAATGGCACTAAAATTTTAAAATTATAGAAATAAATAGAGGATAATAAATTAAAAGGGTTTTATCATAAAATATTCATATAATATCTTTTAACGGGAGTTCAAGAATAAATAATCCTCATTATTATGAGATTGGAACATAAATCCCTTGCCTGAAGTCTCATCTTGCTTCATACGAGTTAAAATATAAAATATAATGAATAAAAATTTATAAAAAATATATTATAGAACTATATTCATACATAAAATACTATTTATCATTCTATTATAAATTACAGTTATCCTTTTATTCATAATTTCATTATTGAAATGATCATCCATTTGAAAACTGGTCTGTTTTCCATGAAAGTTTTAGTTTGATGGTTCCTGTAATTTTAACATGGTTTTAGATTCATAATATGAAGAATTATAAACATTATATAGGTAAAATATATATTCATGATATACCGTTTTATAATCATTCATATAAATTAGGGATGAAAAATGAATTACATCAATTCTTGGAGACAGTAGTCTGTACATACGCATGAGTGATGTTTTCCACTTATTTATGTTTGGAAAGAATGAAAAAAATAATTCACCTTTATAGAATCATAATTATATCATTTAAATCATATATATTCATTAAATCTATCCATATTAACATCTATCTAAAGTGGTAGTGATAATTGAATCACATCACTTTTTGGATGTGGTAGTCCATACATACGCCTGAGCGAAGTTATCAAATTTCAATCAATGTAAAGGTATGAAATTAGATAATATATTATAATTATAGAGGTGTAATTATTTAATAAATATAATATATAAATATTCAACTAATCATAATAAGAAACCATGAGTTATTGTTATGGAAAATGAATCATAACACTATGTGGATGCCACAGCCCACATGTACACATGAGCGATACTTTTATTTCCCATTTCATGGAATAGTGGTGGAAAATTATTGAATCATCATTATATTAAAATTAATTATATTTAATAAAATTATTTTATTATTTTATAATGGATACATAAATTTATAGTAGGTATATGCATAAATAAAATTGAAAGTACTCAGTTAAGAATAATATATTTTCTTTGAGAAACTTCCTTTTGCTTACACCTCAAGACCCAAAAGGATTATATTTTTTGGAAATAAAATAATATTTAGGGCATGGTTAAAGAACATAGTATGGTATTACGGTAGGGAGTTTTTCAGATAGAAGGATTATGATGTGTGACGAAGAGTTTAGTTGTGGTGTCCTTTTATAAGCGAGAGAGAGGACAGACTTGGAATGTTTCAAAATATTAAAATATATTAATTAATTGCACATGTAAAAGTATAAAAAAATATTAGAATATACGAATTAAATGGTCTAAATATCATAAACCAATAAAATTAATAAATTTTTTTTATTATATTTTAAACATTATCTCTTTGGTTAACCCCCAGTAAACTAGTTTTAACCTAAAATGTGGAAACTATTTTTCTGTTTTCAATATTAATTATGACCAAAATTAAGTAGATATTATTAAATAATATAAATTATGATGATTAAAAATATTTAATATATTTTCAAATATTAAATTTCAATAACCATATTAAATTCATTTTATAGTAAGTGTGCAACACGCAACAAAACCATTTTTATAAAAATGCATTTTGAAGCAAAATATAGTGTTTACCTTAGTTCCTTTACATTTAAGAACTTTTTGATAAATGTTAAGATATTTTATTAGATATATTGTCTAAAAATTTAATTAATATAATTCATGAATATATAATAGTTTAAATTAATTAATATAAAAACACATTATTCACATAAAAACAATTTATTTTAAAAGAATATATTTTTACCATCAAATGATTTTATTTTAATTTATAACCAATTTAAAACTAATGACTTAATTTTATAATTATACAATATGTAATTTTTTATAATATAATTAGTTCTATTCATACCTTCCAATATAATATCAAGTAGATAATTTTCCCAATAAATAATAATATTTAATAGTATATCGTGGTTCGTTTAAACTCAGTGTTCTGTTTAAATAAAAATATAAAATAAATTAATTTTATACAAATATAAACATATCATAAAATATTTAGGTGTTACAATACACCCTAATATGAAATTTTCCTTTTAAATTACATCCCTTCGATACAAACAACCTAGGATAAGTTTACTTCATCACATCCTTAGATTCACATATAGATTCTTCAATGATATGGTGTCACCATGTCACTTTGAATATGATAGTGGTGTTTTTACAAAACAAAATCACTAGTTTATCAATAATCTCCACATGTTGTTCCTCATAAGATATATCATTCTATAGTTTTATGACCTCTGGGTTTTGTTTGTGTGAATGATTAGGTATGTAATTCCTAAAGAGAGATACATGAAACATATACTAAACATGAGATATGTTCGGCGGAAGAACCAAGATAAGAAACCATCCTGAACTAATTAAGAATTTACAAAGGGATAGTATATCTCTTGATCATATCTCCCCACTTTAAAAATTTTATTACCTACATTCAGGGAGATATTCATAAGAGTAACTTCTCACCAACATCAAGATTCAGTTCTCACTGATGATTGTTAACATAACTGTTCTGTCGACTAGGAGCTACAATTATATGTTTCTAAATGGATATGAAGCTACATTGCATTTACTCTTCTAGTTTAGGTCCCAATAATTTTCTTTCCCCAACTTCATTCTATCACTTATGATTTCTTTAGTTATTTCTTAAAGGTGTTTATAGGAATCCATATGAATTCTCGAGTAAAATATATTATTATAAGTGAATTCAACAAGAAGAATTTATTGATAAAATCCCCATTTGAAATCCATATAATGAGATATAAACATATCCTTTATGGTTTTAATGGTTCTCTTAGGCTGACCATTTATCTAAGGATGATATGTTGTGCTAATGTTTAATTCCTTATTAACAGTTTTTTGAAGACTTATTTAGAACATTTAGGTAAACCTCAAATCCCATTAAAATACAATAGAATATGGAACTCCATGAAACCATACCAATTATTTAATATATATCCAAGAAATATGATCAAGGGAGAAATATTCTACTATGGTATTAAAATGTGATGATTTCATAAGGTGACAGACTATAACTCAAATAGCTTTGTTCCATTTAGATGTTTTTGGGAGTTAGATGATGAAATCAATGGTTATGTTCTCCCATTTCCACTCTTTTGAGGGAAATGGTTATAATATCCCTTTATATTTATCACTCTTAACCTTAACATACCAAGATACCAAGAACCAAGAAGTATACTCTATAATATCACGTTTCATGTTATAACACAAAATACACAGTTTTAGATCTTGATAAGTCATTTTAATTCCCATATGAATAGATAATGATAAAATATGAGCTTTATCTAACATAAAATTTTACAATTATGGTATTGAATAGATACATACTCTATTCCTAAATATTATCATTTTGTCAAAATCATGGTTGAACTTAGGAACATTTCTCACCTTATTCTATTGCTCAAAATCTTCATTTTGTGCCTATTTAATCCACACATTAATGGATGGTTGAACATTCATTTGAGAAAGATAGTATATGTACCCATTCCTTAGGATTTCATGTTCCATATTCAATAAATCCTTTAGTCTTTGATCTCTTTCTATCCACATCATGGACAAACAAGAATGGTCTTTTCAATCCAGAGCATTAGCCACATTGTTCACCCTCTATGTGTGGCAGTGTGTTGAGTAGTCATTATCTTTAATATATTGAAACCATCCATTTTTTATATATTTATCTATCTCTATGTGAATATATATGTCATGTTTTATGATCCGTATTTATATAAATATCACAACTTCTACCACAAAGATTATTTCTTTATATCATTAAGGAAAAAATTAACCCTGCTAGCTCTGGATCATGATTCCATTAATATTTATCATGTATTTAAATTGGAGAGATGGATATGAAATCATTATGTAACTATGAATAAGGTCACATCCTAGTCCCATATTTGATTCATGAAAAATTTCACAACCCCTTCTCCTCTATATGGTATTGTAATCATAGGTGCACTGATCAAACATCTATTTACCTCTTTGAAATTTTCCTCACATTCATTAATCCAACCAAACTTGACTCCATTTTGAGTCAAATTGTCTATTTTGTTATATAGACATAAATATTTCCTCATAAAGCACCAGTATTTTTCAACCAACCAAAGAAATCTAATGATATAGGTTTATAATTTTATTCATTAAAGGATCCATTGATATACTCACTTGATATTATATGACCTAGGAATGAAACTTTCGGAAGCCTAAATTCACACATTGATAATTTAGTATACATCTTATCCTTCCTTAGTTTCTTCATTATAATACTCAAATGTTCGTCTTGCTCTTCCTTTATCTTCTAGTGTATAACAATATCATCTATAAAGGATACCACAAACTGATCAAGGAAATATCTAAAGATTTTATTCCTTAAATAAATGAAGATAACAAGAGAATTGGTAAGTCCAAATGGGATCACTACAAATTCATAATGATCATACCTCATAATAAAGGCTATCTTCCATATATCCTTCTTCTTGACCCTCTATTGACAATATCCAAAATGAAGTTTAGTCTTGGGAATATATTGAGATCCAAATAGTTGATCAAAAAATATATCAGTATAGGACAAAGGGTACTTGTTATTGATAGTGATCTTGTTAATTTCTTGATAATAAATATAAGTACACATTGACCTATCATTATTTTTAACAAAAAATGGGTTTGTTGGGCCCAATGTTTCATTTTTTCCAATGACGTGTCAGTATGTGTTTGGTAAGATGAAGATAAAGTGGTGATGATTATAGAATTATTATGGATTCATCTAATTAAATTTTATATAATGATTGAAAAATTATCCATGTTAAATGTGATGATTGATTTTTATGATATTAAAATGAATCAATTTTTACATGTTAAAAAAGACAATGAAAATATTTATTTGCAAGAGGATTTGAAGAAGAAATTGAAAATATATATTTTCATGATGATTTGTGTTAGAATATAAAGAGGAGGTTAATTTTTGTGATCAATGATAAATAAATTGAGATTATATTTTAAACTAGGAATATAATCTATGTATATTTTAGTGTAATTATATCGAAAAATGTGACAGTTGTTGGCCAACCAAGGATCCAAATCAAAAACTTATGGGACTATGGGTCTGCTGTGAGGGAGGAAAGAAAGAATAGAAAATCACAAATAGTATAAGGTTTGTTGGGATTTAATATCACCAACATAGTGATCATGAAGTCAAATAGTGACTGAAAAAGTGTATAGGGTATATAGGGTTAGAATTATGGTATGCACAAGGGGAGATAATGTTAATCACACCCCATTTCTCTATGTGCATGTTTATTCGGGTGGTGAACCCAATACTATGGACATAATTGTTTATGGAATGTGATATATTATATAAAATTTATTAACTAAGTGAAGTTCCAATGTGGTATAAGAGCGATGTGGGTATTGTTCACCTATGTTTAGAACATATAGATAAATCACCTACTATCTGATTGCATCAATCTAAGCCATATGATCAGAATGAGATTTCCTCTTCAACCTGAGCTCTCATCTAAGTATTCCAGTACCTCATAATTGTTAATGAAACACTTATATATCTATATAAGATGTTGTAAACAAGAAAATATCATGAGAATGACTCAT
Source organism: Viscum album (assembly GCA_963277665.1). Lineage (NCBI taxonomy): Eukaryota > Viridiplantae > Streptophyta > Magnoliopsida > Santalales > Viscaceae > Viscum > Viscum album. The sequence continues at coordinate 1,932,601,339 of OY728155.1, forward strand.
AATAGTCTTGATATCAAGCTTTCAATTTATATATTTTACAAATGAGAATATTTCAGATTTTGAGATTTGAATGAATTAAAAAGAATTTAAAGGACATATTTCATGGATAAATGAGTTCAGGATTAAAAAGAGAACATGAGTTATTCAATGTGAGGAGAAAATAGATACTTGAGTAATAAATTATTCCATTATTATTGGCATAATATATTTGTAAAATACTGATATATTTGGAGTTTATGAAAGTCCTGACACAAATTTTATTTGGGTTGGATTGATACAAATTATATAATGGATGATAGGTAGTAAAAGGTAGTGAATTTTTACCTATAAATGTATAGTACCTTGGTCAAAGATATTTTTCTGCAAAATTGAGGATGATCTTATTTTTCTTGAGAAAAATTTATAACTTCAAACAACTTTGTTGTGTGAAGAGATTCCACATAGAACTCTTATTTAGTGAATAAGTGTTTCCACAATCATTTGACTTATATTTTACACTCTAATAGAATTGAGAAGAACTTGTTCCATAAATAAAATTAAGAACATTTGATATGATTACATTTATTCCTCTTGTTCTGAAAAAATATCTAGTCACGCTACTCTAAAATGAAGGTTCTATTTGAGAAGCATTTTTCATATTCTCTTATAGAAGAACAGTGATCTACACCAATTTGAATTTTTGAAAAATAGATTATTCTTGATTTCATGTATATGAAAATATAGTGAACCACTATGAAAAAAAATAAATGGAACAATTAATACATTGTTTGATACTTGCGTAATATAATTTCAGATAGAAAAATATTTTACACCCATTCGGCTTTGTGCACAAGATACTGGAATGTGGAAAGTGCATGAATACAATAAATATATATATGCATAATAACTTGATGAAAAAAAGTAATAAATACAATTTGATATTGCACATAAAATTAAAAAAAATAATATATATATATATGTTAAATGGTTTACAAAATTAGAATTCCAATAAATTATATTATATAGGCATGAAGATTGAGAAATAGAATTGTGATATTCTTTTCATGAATAACATGAAGTGAACATGAGACTAAATCTATGTAGAACATTAGAAGAGTTTATATTCAATTTGATAGTGTATTTAGATTATGAATGATTATTCTTGTATAAAATATTTAATAACTAATGTTCACTACTTCACAACTACAAATGTTTCATATTTCCATGGATTTAAACCATTGAAATATGCCAAAAACTATGATCCTAGATTAAGTCCATGGTTTGGACAAACTATGGACCATATTTCTGTTGTAATATGGTTAGAAAATGACCATCATTTAAACTATGTAAATAGTTTTTTTTCAATAGTTTAAACTATTTCAATATCTACCCATTGCCATAGATTTACCAGAACTATCTTTGACTTCTTCCTTGGTTTAAACCATGGAAGTATCTTTGTATCTCCCCAGTTTAACTATGGATATATCCTCGATATACCATAAAAAAATATTCCCTATAGTTTTTAGAACTCTTATCCTCTATCACTTATAGGTTTAAGAAACACACATCACCACTCAATTTCATATTATGGTGATATTATATCCCTTACATCTAAAAAAAGTTTTTTTGGGTGAGGTGCATTTTACATCTTCAAACTATCTGTAATCTCTTTAAAAAAACTCAAAACAAGAAGGCTATAGTGTTGACAAGGGCTTCAATAAGAGTAGGGGCAAACTCAACATTCGCATGTGACGATGCCCCCCAAATAAATAGTTAATCTATTTACCTTTTAGTTGGATTAATGAATGGAATATCAAGGATATATAGTGTGTCATGAGTATAAACTCTAATGGGGATCATGATCCTTTGAAATGTATACTTTAATGGGGCTAGAGGTGGGATGATGTTAGAGGTAAAAGTAGATGAAAATAGGTGGGTTGATGTTAGAGGTAGGTGGTTGGTATTGTTTTAGACTATGTAGATGGTGGAAGTGGTATAGGTATTATTATACAAAGTGAAATAGGTGGTGGGTCATATGATAAATGGAGTTATAGATACATCAATTTGTATATATCTCTCAATTAAATGAATTCATCATAAAATACCTATTCAAATATGGACGGAAAACTAAATGTGGTGTGTCCTAGGTAGTAGAGGCCTATCTATCACTCAATGGTGGTGGTGGTATAGAATATGAGGTATCCAGTGAATGCCTCTTATCAGCCACATCCACCTCTCTGAAGTAAGTGAACTCCTCATTCCACATGTACCACATTTTTTTCTTATTTGGAAATATCAACATAGGCAATGATATTTAATTAATAAAGTATATCTTTACAAGTGAGGAATGTTCCATAGATGGAACAAACGAACCTAGGTTATTATCCAAATGGGAAAAAATTACCACCCATGATTGTACCCATGGACTTATTTAGCTGGCCTGTAAAAATACAAGTCAATATTCCCCATGATGTTAATGTTTCTTAGACTATAAATTATGTCCAATATTTTTACATATAACTAAATCACTAATTCCTATGAATAAATCTTGTAAATAACAGAGTTTATTAAAGATCAATATATAACTAGAGGAGAGAGTTCATCAATTGTGTGATATTTATATTATCTATATTATGCCAGTTCCTTGGGTCTGTTTTAAGGGTGGACCAAACTGACTATATGTGAACTCTAATGGGACGTATCATCACCTCAATATATTCTTAGGTTAAAAATATTGGTTTTAAACACCAATTACATCCCTAATGTATAATAATAATATATTTTAGGGGGTTCGACCCATCCTAAACACAACATATTCTATGGTATGCTCAAAATTTGAATAAAAATCAAAGTTCAACTCTTGTAGGCCTCCTATAGAACATAGATAATGTGATCCAAATATTTAGTGTACAGTTTTTCCATGATATTTTTTACCATTTAAATTTAATACATAACCCACATATCCCATGTTTTATTCATTTTTAACCTTCATATCTGTGGCTTCCCAAGATCGTCTCAATGAATGGGGTTTGTGAAGCATAAGAAAAGATAGAGGTTTAATTAGTGTAAAACCTCACTCATGGATGAGTAAGTGGTTTAATACTTAGTATTGATAAGGTTTTGAGAAGACATGGGGAAATAAGATATTCTATAGGATGTATTGTGTGGTGGTTGGGAAGGATTAATTTTTCACTACTTTGTGTGTTTTACCAGTTGCATCTTTGTTTTTTGGGGGTCATGGTGATTTTTATTTGGAAGGCTAGTTGAATTATTTTTGATGATCCATAGAGAGGGTAATGAGTGTAGGATTAATTAGTGGTTTGGGAAAGGTTTATTAATTTTTTTTGATAATGGAGGTAATGGTTTTGGGAAATATTGTGGGTTTTTAGGATTAGGTTGGGATATGAGGCAATATATGGGTGTGAATAGATGAATAAAAGTTTACGAATCAATTGAAGTAGAGTTTAGAGGGGTAAACTAGTTGATTCAAGGTCTTATTTGTGGATTTTTGTGAGTATTTGATTTATTATAGGTGGAACCATGACATGGAGATGGGATTTAGATCAAGATGAAAACTGGGGTATATGTTTGGAATAAAAAGGCATTTAAAATGGTATGTTTTGATACCATTGGATATTATATAAAGCTATTTTTTTCTAGATCCATGAATGTTTTAAAATTATTTTCTCCAAAGAGTTGCATTGTGATATGAGCCATCACATTGTAACTTTATTAAGTAATTTTTCCACTTTATATCTTGTGGGAAGGATTTTAGTATGAATTGAACCTATTAATGTTTGGTTCCATTATATTTATCCACACTTTTGTTGATTAAAAGATGACCTATAACACTACACCATGATTTTTTTAGAACGAATCAAGCATGTTTTCACAAGGTGCTATTTTAGATTGAACTTTTCCATATAAAAATTTATTATTCATGTGTTTTCCCTAAATTTAATTTTTGTGTGTGTGGTTTTGAATTTAGCACCATTATCAATTGTTAACTACCCATGGTTGAGGTTTTAGGGTAGCATTATATATATCACAGTTTCATGACCTTAAATTATTTATACTCCACTAATTATATGCACTTTCAATTACAATATATGGTACATATATCAATTAATATACGAAAGAAAAATTTTAGAGTAAATCATAGTTGGATACAAAAATGATTACCCTAATATAAACAATAATATAAATTTTATTCATGAGAAAATAAATAATATTATAACCTGAAAATTAATGAATTACTTTCATGTTATCATGTACTAACCTGACTACCTTGAATCACAACCCAACTATGTTCGATCGTCAATGGTTAAGTATAATAGTTTAATCAAGAACATACCATAGAATAAAATAGGGTAATGGTAAAAAACCCAGTTTGTCATATTTATATAATATAATGGAGTCCTGGTGACAATATCAATCTAACTAATAAATAGACTAGCAATGAATATTTTCAATAGAACTAGTCTATATAATCTATATACTGGAAATAATCTATCATTTCCACATTTTTATATTGAATACTTTTAGTAGAAAAGACTCATTATAAGAAAACAAGTCTATATAATTGTTGGACTAGGATGGGGTATTGGTTACACAACTAGTTTATCTAAACTGTAAGATAACAAAGTGAACCAACATAATATTGGTCTATACAATCATCGTTTATGGAGAAATATATAGGTGATAGATCATGGAAAATCCCCCAAAAGAAATATAGTGTGTCCCCTTAGTTTTCCATTGGGTTCAAAGTATGTGAATCAACATCAGAAGATCTGTATCATCTAAAAATAATTTTTTATAAAAATATGATTCATACAGTAATCAAAATAATGTATGGATAATAGAACCCAATCCTATTAATCTACTAGTATATAAAATATATAGTAATATTGTACCCTAAATGAAATATATCAAGTAAATTTCATCCTATCATGGAGTACATTAATAATTATAATATAATATATCACTGAATAACAAACATAGAATAACCCTTATATACCATGCTATGATATATAAGCCATAAAAAATTGAATGGACTAGCTATCTAACTTTATACATGGGAATCTATCACTCTTTTTCTATAAGAACCATTTAAATTCCAGTGATATAAAAAAATAACCATTTCCATCTCATATTAGGTTATTATATTAATTTATAGTCTCATCACGAAATTATGGATGAGTCTATTTAAGATGTTACCAATAAAAAAGTCTAGGATCAAGTAGGTGGAGTTTTTAATGTGTACAGTCTAATTATTTCTCTTGTATCAAATTTAAGGGAAGATACTAAGGATATTTAGGTTTAGTTTGAGGAGATTCCATTAATAAAAAGGAATAATATAGTTTGGAATGAAATTATCCATTCTCTTATTGTTTATGAAAGTTATTAAGGCGAACCTTCTGTTAATAAAAAGGAAAGTAGTTCATATACTAATGAATAGGTTTAGATACCGAGCTAGAACTCCACATTGAAGGATTAGGGAAATCATGTAAAATAGGTTTAAATACCATTTCAAAGAGACACAACCACATTCCAAGTCATGTAAAAATTATATAATAATTAAGATTGTTTTTAAAATAATAAAGAAACTATATAATTCAAATTAAAGGGTTAGGCATTGGGAACCTATCTTACCATCAATGCATGCTGGTTTTGACGACAAAAACTTGAATATTCCATTTTTTCAGTTGAATTCATATGAATAATCACATGCACATATATATAAGGACACTTATCCCCTATGTACATATTTTAATTGAAAAATATGCAGAAGGGGATCCTTATATATATGTTTATACATAAATATACCCCTTTAAACTTAAAAATGAATGAATTTTTCATCTTTATATATAAGAACATGTAGCCCCAATATATATATCCATACCTCCATCAGTGAATATATATAATGTAGGAACTTATATATGTATATTTCTACATATGAATACACATGTAAGTCACCTTCAACAACAGCGGCTTGAATCCACCTCAGTGAGATCCAAAACACACTACAAAAATATAGGGATCCTAAAAATAAAAAATGATGTAATTAAAATTGGGACAATGAGTAAGAATGGATGATACCTTAACTGAATCTAATGTCGAACTCACTACTTTTTATGGGTTTGGATAAAAACAATGTTATCATAAGAAACCACCTATAAGGAAATAATGGAAAAAGTAGTGAGATATAATGACTTATTATATATATTTTATCATTTTTCATACTATAAATGATAAATGATAATAAATGAGGAAATAATATTCATATATATTATACATATGAAGAGTGGGAAATGATGAAATAAATGGAGTGGTTTGAAAACTATTTTATTTATGTGTGAATATATTTTGAGTATTTAAAGAAAAAATTGAAAATTATTGGCAGAAGAGGAAAAAGATACTGATATATCCAATTTTAATAAGCTCATGATTTTTATAATTGATTTATATTAAAAATTTTCCTACTATTTTCTTAAAAAGAAATAATTTATGAACTTTTTTGAACCATGTAATCTTTTTTTTCTATTTTACATTTAGTATTGTCCACTTGTGTGATTGTTTTTGTGTGATTTGTTTGAAATCATGTGTGTGAATTGTGATAGAATAGAGGATATTAGGGTGAAGAATAATTTTTAATTCCAGTTCTCTAAGATGTGAGAAATTATAGTGGTTTTAATTACTTAGTGGAAGTATATTGTTGAGTGAAATAATCTAGAGAACCCATGCTTTATCATCCACTCATTGTAAAGAGCCCCTTCCACAACACCTAATAATAACAACTTCTAGGTATGAATTCAAGATATAATGTTTTTTATAAGAGCACTCATAGTTAGGAAAATACCCATTTCCTATGGTAGTATGAATTCAACCTTTCTTGTCATTTATTTGATCAATGGAATCACTTATTTAGAGCCCATGAGGTCAGAATAAGTCATGGATCAGATCAAATAGTTGTGTCTTTTTGACTTAGGGTGCCTTCAGGAGTCAAGATATTTAATTCCGCCCATATTTTTTTAAGGAATGAGATTGATTTAAATCCTTTTAATTCTCACATCTTCAAATAAGTGTGGTGAAATTAAGGTTTCATACATTCCCCACCCTCAAATATAAACATAAAGAGAGCCACCAACTATCAATCACAGAATGGTTCAAAGGATTTTATTGAAAGAAATATGTATATATTCACAATTATTCTCAGATATAGTGGTCCATATTATAGAAATAATTTAGGTCTGACCTACTTACATCACATATAAATCTTGTTGATTTACTTAATGCATCTGCCATATGGTATATTTTTTCCTCCAAAGTGTTCCAATTTTTCACACAAATTATGGTATGGAAATTCATATAAAATTACACTATGTTCTTGGGAATTATTAATTGGAAAGTGATGAATATAAAACATATAACATGTATTCTTTCCTCAGCTAATTTTATCCACATCTCATATAAGAATGCTAAATTTTTCCAATATATTTTTAGGCATGCTCATGTTTCTTAGGTAATCCTTTAGTTCACCCAAGGTAAAAAACTAAAAAGGTAAAACATATTAATATGTAATTTTTGAGATATATCTTCTTAGTGACGTGGTTTCACTAGTTGTTAATGAGAGATTTTTGAGGGTTTTAGTTTCTAAAATATTTTCTAGTATTATGGGTTTTCACAAATACAAGGGGATCAACTAGCTTGATTATGACTAAATATTTCATCCTTAACATTGAATCTTCTAGGCTAGAATGGAATGAAGATGAAATTAAGATTTTAATTCTCGTATTTTTTTTGGATCAAATTATATTCAAACACTATATTGAAGGATTTAGTACTAGGATAGATGAATAGAAATTCTTATATGGTTTTCTAGCCTTCTAAGGTAGAGAGAGTTCCCTTAGAGAATAGAGATTTGAGGATACCCTAAATCAAATAAATTTACCAGTATATAAAAATATAAGATAAAAAACATCCACTAAGAGAGGATCAATTATTAAAATAAGATGTATGAATAATGGTAAAAGTGACTCCTCTTTAATGCACAAATAAATTCATGTAGTGATAGAGGAAGATAATCTTAAAATGGTACCGATTCAACCATTCAGTAGAAGAACATTTATAAAGACATCCAACATCATTTTAAGAATGGTTATATGATACTAATTTAGTAACAAAAATACAAAACTATGAGAATGTGGGTGAACCTTCCAAACACCTTTATTCTAGACATCCAATGTAGTTTTTAACACTTATTTACTAGAATTGTTGATTTCTAAAATATGTGCCTTAATTTTTCATTGAATTTCATATAGAGTTGAGATACCCAACTATTATTCTTTTATCAGTCAAGAAAAAGACTATGGGTATGGATTTCTTGAAATTAGTAGGGTCTTCAAAATATAAATATTAAAATATTCAACTACATATAACCATATAATTTTGTGTGTATACACATGAACCTATTTTCATTATATACTTATCTAGACCTGATTAAAAACATGATTATAAATAGAATACTTGTTGATAATTTATATTTAATTTTTAACAATGATGATAATGAACCATCCATGAACCCACAAGTTATATTTTAAGTATATTTCAGTATAAAGGTGTAAATATTCACTATAGATCATTGAGGAGAACAATAATGAGGATAGACCGTGTCCCCCATGCCACCGAAGTTTGAACAAATTAAAAAATATAAATCCAATGGGGATTGATAAAAATTAAAACCCATATATGGATGTTATAGTGAGTTACCTAGAAGGGGTTCAGGCATACTCATATAAATAAATGATAAATATTATACCATCGAGAACAATGATATTATAAACATTCCAGTGCATTTTCATGAGATCCTTTAGATGGTGTAATAAAATAATGTAAAAATAAATTTTATATTTTTTATATTTATAGTAAAAACATAAAATACAACAATAATAAAAAAATTAAGGTTTGAAGTGAATTAATGATTCAAATAATTTAAGAATAACATTTTATGAAAATCATTGAATGTAACAAACATATAGTTAGCACATAATTGAATATGGAAAATTGGACAATCATTCACTTTCAATGGTATATTAATTAATGAATATGCATGAGTCTCATTGCATTGAAGAACATATATGTCCAATATTAAAATTTCAAAAATGAAATTTTTGAAACAATTAATGTAATTAATTCATAAGGGAATTTAAATACAAATTTAAAAATAATAATTTTTAGTCTTAAAAGAAAAAAAGACATACAGAAAGTATACAAATAATTTTTTTAATCCATTAATCAAATGAAAATTTAGCCCCACAAAACATCTAGTATATATTTGGATCACTAATATCTAAGTATATGTTAATGAAAAATATGAAATCAATATTTTTTATTAAAGGATGTTCATATTTGAAAACAAATAAACATAAAAATTGAGCAGGAAGACAGTGACATAAAACGATACCTATCATGTGGAGAGAAACCTAGTAGAACCTTTTCATAGATGATTGAATTGATGATTTCATTTATTGATTAAAAAATATATGTAATTAAAATAAAAATGGACACTAGAAAAGTGACATATTGAAGAAAACAAACACAAATCTAAATATTATTTATATAGAGAGCACCAAACCGCATCTTGGATAAAAATTGTCCCCACCCTTTATCACTTCAATGTAACCTAAACATTAATACCCTCTATTATTTCATAATAATTTTGTAATTCCCTAACCCAAAAGGACTAATCCCTATGCATCATTTTAATACCTTGGCATGATTAGACGGAATAAAATCTAGAAAAACCGATAATTTTAGTAGTGTTGTAAAATAGATTACATAAATAAACCTTACATTACAATTAAAAACATAAAATAAAACATATATAATCCTTTGGGAACTCATTTAATATCCTGGATTAACCCTGAATATCAGTTATAATACATCTCTTATAATCCTAGGAAAATAAAACATAATAAATGGATAGACTTAAATACTAATTAAGGGTAAGAGTATAATGTAGGATGTTATGAATATATTATCAGAAACATTAAAGAAATATGTATAAATTGAAAACCAATCAATTTAAACAAAATCTTCAACATAATATAGAAAGAATAAATAATACCATATATAATAATCATAACCATGGATACTATACTAGTCAAATAATCACATGGAATATCCATAACTAATATCATAATGAGGGGATTCATAATATCGGGCATCATAACCACACCATCAAGGCCTTTTGCCAAGACCATCCATAAACGGGAAAAAACCCAAACTATTATTCCTCAGGAGACTTATTGATGCATCAAGGGGATATAATAAGAAAATCCCATCCCTTAATAATTCCAATGCATTCTTCATATTAAAAATATTAAAATATAAAAAACCCAATCATTCGTATTAAAAGATAATTTCTGAAATTTGAATACGTTAACCACAATCCATGAATGGTATCTAAATAGAACCTCTACAATCAAACAGATCACACACCATTCAATAAAATATGGAAAATGATATCATACGAGATCAAATTAAATTAAGCATAAAATCAAATAGTGGATGCTAACACATATTAAAATAATCTATTATAATCATTTAAAACATCTTGAGACAAATCCCCCTTTTTGTTTGAAATTATTTATTCAAAAGATGCACACATATAAAAGAAGACATTTAAAAATATATTTTTGAATCAAAGTGTCTAATACCGGTTTGATAATTTTGAAATGAATTAACATTTTTTAAAAATCATGTCCATATAAATAACCCCTTAAAATAATTTTTAAAACATGTACAATAATGAGATTTATTTAGAATAACAAATCTTTAAAACATGGAAGACAGTGTTTTAGTTAAAGAGTCCCTTAGATAAAAACATATAAATGATCCTTTTGAAAACATTTTATTGAAATTAAAAATAGATGTAAAATATTATTTAAAATTTATTATATACATATAAATAAATATATAGGATAATATCAAGAATATTGAAATGTAGAAATGATTAATTCTTAAACATTCAATGTTTCAAATATTACTTTGAACATTTAAATAACAATCCCATTATATTAAAATGAATATTTAAATTCCATGAAGAATTTTTTTCATGACTTAAATTATATTATGGTAATTACATACACCACACAGAAGAAATAGTTGGTTAACAGGGATTATATCTCGCAAAAATTAAATGTGAGACGAAATTTCCTTACCTTAGGTCTGATACTCTCCGTACGTGTCTGAAACTCTTGTACAGTGGTTTTAAAAATATTAATAACTTTTACCAGAATCATAATAATATTTATTATATAATATATGATTCATTTATGGCTTTATGTTTTTGTTTTATTAACAATTCCATGTTAAAGCAATGTTTTGGGTAATAATTGCTTTGTTTATCATACGTGTTTTGACTCGTTATTCTTAATCTTATCAATTAAATAATGAATTATATAATTATAGAATTTAAAAAATAATTTATATGTTATATATATTAATAAAAAAATTAATATATATATATAAATTAAATGGAACACACCGTTTATGGAGATGGTAGTCCATACGTACCCATGAATGTTGTTTATGTTTTCTAATCCTATTGAATGGAAAAAGTAAATGATACACATACACACACACACTTATATATATATATATTATTACAATAGTATTATTAGGTCATATATTTCATAATTATTCATTATATACATTTTCATAATCATACTTAAATGGTTTTAGTGAAGGATGAATCTCATCGCTCCGTGGAGATCGTAAGTCGTATGTACGCACAAGAGATGGTATCAATCCCTTAATAGTTAAATAGTATGAAATTGGATGGAATATGAGTTATAAATAAAAAATATAATGTTGTATTTATTATCTAAATCCATTATATTCATCATTATACACATCAAAATAATGTAAAGATGAAAAATAGTGCACACCACGATGTGGATACGGAAAGCCATATGGACACACACATGTCGATATTTATTTTTCATAGGATGGGTAAAAAAGGAATATTGTTGTCCCATAATCATAATTACATATCAAAATATAGATAACAATTAATTTATTATGTTATTATGAAAACAACATAGTAAGAAGAATCATAAGAAGAATATAACATTGAAAGAGTAGGTAAAATAGTTACCTTTTATTCAAGTGTTTACTTTTAATATTCACCAAATAACTCCTTATGTTGGTTTTCTTCCCAAAGTATTTCCACTAGTATGAATTTAGGGAATGTTTTATGATAAATGGGCAGGGTTTCTTTGAAATAAATAAATTTAGAGGTGTGAATAAAGGAGAAGGTTATGCATTTTTTTATAAGAGAGGTGAGAGGCACTTTAAGAACCACTGAAAATATTAAATTAATATAAATTAATTTTCAATTACAAAACTCTCCAAAGTGAACTATTTAGAATCGAATATGAGTATGAGTTGAAATAATCTCAACCAATTTTTTTTTCATGTTTTTATTTTATTTTAAACCATGTCGGTTTGATTTATCCTTATTTTATCTATATAATTTTAATTACGGTAATAATATTATAAATATTAAATGGTTATACATACTTACTTATCTGGTGTCAATTAAACATAAATGGACCGTTTATGAAATTTTGGACTTTAAAATTATCATTTTGTAATTTTGAAAAAATTTATGATTTTTAAATAATTTATTAAAATTTTATTTTTATAAAATATCAATAATGTCAATTTTGAAACTATTAATTACATTGACTTCATATAAAATAAAAAAAATCAATAAAAACAATTTTATAAACTCTTAACTTGTCATAGTTACCTATAAAATTTTTGGATCACCACAATTATGTCAAATTATATTTATTTTAATATTTTTTAAATCATCTATTTGATATTTCAAATAAAAAATAATTATTTCTTCACATTGTGTCATCATTTATGGTAATTATTTAGTCTCAAAAAATTATTAATAAACAACTATGATATATATAATTATATTAAATTTATAGATACTATTGATGACTTAATTTATCTCCATCTTATCCCTATATGAAAATTATTGAACTTATAAGAAATCAGAGTGTGACACTTTGTCAAATTTTTTTTATTTTAATAATATATATGTCATTTGTATGGACAAGTGTCAATTAAATGGTTAAAAATAGATCATTATGATATATATAAAAATATAATATTTTGTTTTCTGAAATATATATTTTTTATGAATTTTATATCATTTCCTAAAATATTTTTTTTTTAAAATATTTTAAATAGTAAGTTTGACACTATTCATTATTTTTCCTTATAAAAAATAAAATAAAAAAGATATATTCAAACAAGGACTTCAAAAAAAATTAATAATATTCCCAATTCAATAATAAAAATAAAGTAAAATTTTAAATCAGTCAAATTATATCCATATAAATATTATGAATATAATTTATTTGATTCTTCTTCTAATAAATCGATTACTACATCACCATTGTGTCACGATTTAATTTAATTAATTATTTTCTAAAATTATAAATAAATTACCATAATGTAGATAAACCGTTTACATTTTTAATGATTATTTATAGCCAACCATATCACTTATACGACCTCATATTAAAAATATTTTACATCTTAAAAACAAAAGTATAAAAAAATTGAATTTTCATTAAATATAATATTATAAATATATTAAAGTCATTCATGTGGCTCCAAGTAGTCCCAAAATCGACCCGAGGAAGATTTTGGTTGAAAAAAACTCACCCAATTAAATTATGACAACTGTTAGGGATGCGTCATAATAATATAATATTATTTTTCCTTTAATTACCTTATTTACCTTTAACTGTGGTGCATAAAATTACTAGAGTTACTATTCACCAAAACCTATTTTCATCATATTGGACTAAATTTTTCATACTAATTACAAACATATTTATCATTTTTTCAAAATTTAATTCACAAAAATTGAAAAATTACCTTTATTGCTAACCCCGTAAATATTGCTAGATTGAAGATGAAGAGACATTCAAAAGTTCATTAAATTTTTATATCTAATTTTATTATAAAAATAGTTACAATTACTTATATTGGATTAAAAAATGTGTTGTTTATCTAATTTTATTTTCAAATAAATATAAATTGAAATAAATATTTGAATGAAAAAGTCATTTATTAACAGCATTGCAATATTTTTCATTATTAATCAATATTGAAACATTTCATAAAAATACCAAAAATTTAACTTAAGATAATATTGATATTATGAATTCAAAAAAGAATTCTAATTCAAAAAATATAATATATAATTTTGATAATGAGGTTAATACCACTCATAACCGCTGTTAAATGGCTAACTTGGTAGATTATGGTGTACTCAAACTTGGTGTTGCATGCAACTAAATCTATCAAATTTATTCAAAAGGATAATGTACTATGAAATCTTGCGGTTTTACATAATCCCCTCCTTTAGTAAATATCATCCCCTTAACTTTTGAATTTGGTTTTGGTAATTGGGGTTTGTATATTTAAAATTCCATTATTAGAATCCCATATCAGAACAAGTGCAGATAAAAATTCAAATTTAAAATAAATAAAGCGATGTATGAAGGTTACCAGAGATAACATAGATGAGGGTTCCATATATGAAATTATAGACATGAAAGAAAAATATAACTACCAAGTCTAGATGCAGAGAGATAGAGAACGTGGTTAAGATAATGTTATCAATCACAAATCTATAAGTATATGATGATCTAAGGGACCATTTGATTTATTGAAAAAAAGTACTAGGATAAAAAATTTTCTTCCATGATCCATTCCCGGAGTTAAATAATTATTTCACTATTAAGATAATCACTAAATTTATTTCATTCCATGTCATAAGAATAATTTAATCCTTTAGTTGTTCTTCGATCTATTTTCAATTCATCCCTTACATCTAGAAATGAATGTTCAAAAATGATTTTTTTTCATACGTGAAGCAATTTCAAAAAATCATAAGGCCCAGAAGTATTTCCTTTATCCTCTAAATGTTTACTAAAACCAAGAATGTTTTTCCAAACTATTGAATAAACCATACTATAACCTAAAAAATAATATCTAATGCTCAAAATTAATCCATTAAAAACTTAATACTTTTAAAAAATACTTCTGTCCAAATTAGCAGTCCTAAATGGTCACTAAATTTCCAATATCAATCGTAACATCAGATTATGTAAGTAATGTAATGTTGCTCTTATTGAAAAAATACCATTATGACCTCAAAAACTGTACTGATATACTTCATTTTTTCAAATAATTGATGAAGATGTAATGTTGTACAATTGTTATATATCTCATGAATATTATAAACATAGAACCATTGATGTAATAATTCTTAAATCCAAATATAGAATTACTTTAATAATTGCACCTCACTCTTAAACCAATAACTGCGATTTAAAAACATATTCATTAAAACATCCATCATCTCCTTTTTCGTTTGTAACCTCTTCATTACTTGTAGTATAACCATTGCATGTGTAACCTTGTAGATTCTTATTATTAACAAAAGCTCAAAGAATAATGTGGAAAACACTAATCATAGTGATGTAGTCATGAAGAATCATTTAGAGGATCTCTAAATTGTGGAATATTCTTCTCAATACAATTTTATAAAGGATTAACCAAGGTCAACCATTACCAAATCTAAAGGATAATATCATATACTTATAGATATCCTCAAAGTCATCTATAGGGTAATTTTTTTTCTAATATATTTTTTCTAAATATAATTTCCATGTTTTTTGCTAAACTTTAATTCATACCAATTGTAACACCCTAACCCCATAAGCCCCAATCTAGTGCATTACATTAATACTTTAAAATAATTAAAAGGAATCAAATCGTAATGGATTGATCAGTTTAGCAGTCATGGAAAATAGATTACATAAATTAACCTTACATTACAATTCAAGACATAAAATACAACACAAATAATTCTTTGATAACAGATTTATTATCTAGGATTAATCTTGCATATCAATAATAATACACCTCTTGGAATCCTGGGAAAATAAAATATAATAATAGGGTGTGGTCAGATTATTAGTATGGGTTAGCATTCAATACAAGATATTAAAAATATACAATCATAAACATTATAGAAAATGTATAATTGAAACACAATCCCTTTAAACATAATATTCCACATAATATGGAAATAACAAGTAATACCATATATAATAATCATAACCAAGGATATTCTACTAGTGGAATAATCTCATGGAATATCCACAACTAATAATCTAATGATGGAATAAAAAATTCTATATATCATAACCAAACCAAAAATGTGTCATGCCAAGACCATACATAAACGGGTGAAAACCCAAACTAGTTTATCTCATGAGACCAACTGATGAATCGAGGGGCTATAATGGGTCCCTTACATTACTTAATAAGTCCAATTAATTACAAATTTGAAAATGTTGAAACAAAAAAACATAATCATTCACATTAAAAACTAATTTATGAAATATGAATACTTTAACCACAAACCAAGAATGGTATCTAAATAGAACATCCACAAACAAACTGATCGTAAACCATTAAATAAAATATGTTATATGATATCATTACAAATCAAATTAAATTAAGAATAATATCAAACAAAGTACTGTGACAAAAATGAAAACACTCTATTAAAATCATTAAATATATCTTGAGACGAATACCCCTTTTTCTTTGAAATCATTTATTCAAATTCCACACACATATAAAAGAAGAAGCATAAAAATAAATATTTGAATAAAATAATAATTTTGATATTTTTAAAAGGAATTGAAATCTTAAATAATTCATTTATACATAAATAAATCTTGAAAATAGTTTTGAAAACATGGACATTAATGAAGAATATTTAGAAGAATAAGTCTTTAAAAAACTTAAATTGATGTTTTAGTTAAAGATAACCTTACATGAAACCATAAAAATATTCCATTTGATGGAATTTGAATGAAATAAAAAATAGACATAGAATATTCTTTATAATAATAGTAATAATAATATATAAATATGTATGATGGTATCAACTATATTGAAATATATAAAGGATTAATTTTTTAAACATTGAAAGAGTCTCACACCACTTTGAAAATTTAAATAACAACCCCAAAATATTTAAATAAATATTTAAATACCATGAAGATAAATTTATTCATGATGTAAAATATAATAGGGGTAGTGAATACAGCACACACAATAAATAGGTGGTGAACATGGCTTATATCTCACAAAAATTAAATGTGAGACAAAATTCCCTTACGTTAGGTCTGATACTCTTTGAAAGATACCAAAACTTCTGTATAGTGATTTTAAAAATATTATTAACTTGGACCAGAATCATAATAATATTTATGATATCATATATGATTCATTGATGTCTTTATATTACAAGTTATTTAACAATTCAATGTTAAATAAATGTTTTGGGTAATAATCACTTTCTTTATCATACATGTTTTGAATTGTTATTCTCGATCTTATTACCTAGATAATGATATAATTACTTTTATAATTTAAATAATTATTTATATATCATATATATTAATTGTATAAATATATTTAATTGATAGATAAATGAAATGTAACACACTGTTCATGGTGATGGTAGACCATACATATGCATGAACGCTACTTACATTTTCTTATCATATTAATTGGAAGAAAGTAAATGAAATATAGGTATATATATAATTCCATTATAATTATTATATCATATATTCGAATGTTATTCATTTTATTCATTTTATTAATCATTTATAAATGGTTGTAATAGAGGATGAATCTAATCGCATTGTGGAGACAATAAAGCATATGTACACATGAGTGATGATATCATTCTCTTAATGGTAAAATGATATGGAATTGTATGGAATAAGAATTCTACAAAAAATATATCATGTCAAATTTAGTATTTAATTCCATTACATTCATCATTATACCCATATAAATAAAGTATATAAGAAAGACTGTTTACACTGCGATGTGGAGACAGTAAGCCATACGTACGCACACATAATGATACTGCATTTTAGTAGGATGGGTAAAAGGAGGAATATGGTTGTACCATATTAATAATAACACCTCAAAATATATAAAATAATTTAGTTATTAATTTATTATGGAAACAATATAGGAAGAGGAAGTAGAAGAAGAATAAAACAGTTAAAAAGTCGTTAAAACAATTACATCTTCTTTGAGTTTGATATTTTGATTTTCATGAAAGAACTTTTTAGGTTAGCTTTCATCCCAATTTATGGCCCCTAAGATTAATTGAGGGATGTTGGGATGAGAAATGGGTTATATTTGGACTATATAAACGGATTTAGAGTTTTGAGTAAAAGAGAAGGATGTGTGCCTTTTTATAAGGGAGGTGAGAGGCACTTTAAGAAAATCACAAAATACTCTATTAATATAAATTAATTTTAAATTTCAAAAGTCTCCTAAGTGAATTATTTAGAATCTCATATCATTATGGTCAGAACTAATCTCAACCCAAAAAATTTAGACATGTTTTTATTTTGTTTTAAACCTTATCATTTTGATTTATCCTTATTTGATCTATTAAAGTTTAATTGTGGTAATAATATTCTAAATATTAAATGGTTATAAATGATTATTCATATGGTGTGAATTGACCATAAATGGACACTTTAGAAAATATTATACCTTTTAACTATAAATTTTTAATTTTTAATTTTTTTTAGGATTTTTAAATAATATTATAAAATGTTATTTTTATAAAATATCAACAATGTCAATTTTGACACTATTCATTACTTTGAATTTAAATAAAATCCAAACAGAAATTTGAATTTGAAAAAAATATTTTAATACACTCCAAACATTTCAGAGTCAACCATAATGTTTTTGGATCACATCAATTATTTCAAATTATATTTATTTTAATATTTTTAATATCATTTATTTGATATTTCTACTAAAAAAAGAATTACTTCTTCGCTATTGTGTAATTATTTATGGAAATTAATTAGTCTTAAAATATTATAAAGAGACTACTATGATGTAGATAGTTATATTTTATTTACATATACTATTCATCATTAAATTGATCTCCAGGTAAACCCTATATTAAAATTATTGAACTTATAATAAATGAGAGTGTGCCACTTTGTATCATTATTTAATTTGAATAATATCTATATCATTTTCATGCACAAGTGTCCATTAAATGATTCAAAATCTATCATTATTATATAATTGAAATTATCCTAGTTATTTAGATAAAATATATATTTGTATGATTTTAATTCATCTAATAAAATTGTGTTCATTTTTAAATTTCTTAAGATTCAATTTTAAAACTATTCATTATTTTGTTTTATAAAAAAAATCAAATCTAAAAGATATATTTAAAAATTAATTATAAAACCTTACTAACACTCACAATTCTTAAATAAAAATGATGTATTATATTAAATCACTCAAATTAAATTCATATTAATAGTATAAATATCATTTATTTGATTCTTCTTTTAATAAATCAATTACTACATCACCATTGTTTCACCAGTTAATTTAATTATTTATTTTATAAAATTATATATAATTAAAAATAGTTTATATAAACACTTAATATTTCTAATGACTAGTTATAGTCAACCATATCACTTATATGACCACATATTCAAAATATTTTACATGCTAAAAAAAGTACAACAAAGTTGGATTTTTATTAATTATAATATTAAAAATACATTAAAGTAATACAAGTGGCTCCAAGTAGACCCCAAATCGATCCAAAAATTATTATTATTTTAAATAAATCATTGAACAAAAATAGTACAAGTGTTAGGGTATCTATATGATAATATTATATTATATTTACATTTAATTACCTTATTTATGTTTAATCATGGTAAATAAAATTACTAATGTAACTATTCAGAAAAAATTATTTTGATCATATTGGACAAAAATATTCATAATTATTACCACCATGTACGTCCCTTATTCAAAATTCAATTCATAGAATCAGTAAAATTAATTTTAATGATAATCTCATAAAAGTGGCTAGAAGGCTGGTAAAGAGACAATACAAATTTCATTAAATATTTATATCTAATATTAATATAATTTTTTTTCAATGAACTATGTTGAATTATTATATAAATTATTTATCTATTTTGACTTTATAATCAATATAAATTAAAATAATTATTTAAATAAAAATGTTGGTTGTTAACAATGACACAACATTTTCACTATTCCTAAAAAATTGAAACCGATCAGAAAATATAAAAAAATCATCTTAAGAGAATTTTGAAATTAAAAATTATAAAATGATGTCTATTTTAAAAAATATATAAAAAAATTTCATAATTTGGATAATAATATTCATAACCCATTTTTAAACAGATAGCTTGGTAGATCACAGTGTACTCAAACTCGGTGTTGGGTGCAATGTAAGTTATCAAATTTATTTGAAACGATTTGTACAATGAAATATTGGGTTGTTAAAAATTAAGAATTAGAACATAATCACTCAAAACTATCAATTTAGTTATATAATAACAAAATCATATAGGTTTAATGAATACTAATTTAAAAATCATGAAATATAAATTGATCAAAAACATTTATGTCGCCACTGATTCAATTTATTTATGCTACTTTACCTCGATAACATGCCCTAATATGATATCCCCATTTTGTGGAATTCTCCTATAACCAATTCCAATAAAATAAAAATAAATTTCATAAATATTGGAAAAAAATATAATCATAAATTATCGAAAAAATGCCCTGATTGAACAATGGTGAACACCTAGATCATAACGATTTATTGTAGAGACCCATTCATTCAAACATTCAACCACTCCACAAATAGTTTTTTGCAACTCTTTCTTATGGAATTTTCTTCCATGAACCTGTTTTTCTACTGAAAGACAGAGATTAAAATATTATTATACAAAGAAAATATAAACCTAAGAAATATATTTACTTAATTAATAATGAATAATAAAATTAACAATAAGAACCTATAATCAATTTAATTGACATATCGATAACAAATATTGGAGTGAAATTAGAGTATAACATAATAATAAAAAAAAATCCATAAGATGTTATCAATATGTTTTAAATCATAATTTTTTTTATGTTATGTAAGCATTAAAATTTATAAAAAAAGAGTAATGAATTAGAAGGATTATTTATTTTAGAAATGTAATAATCGTGATTAATAGGAAAATCCACATGAAGTGTAATTGAATTCTTATCGAATATAAATTGAATTTTAAAATTTTCTACTACCCATAAGGAGGAACCTTAATAAAATTTCATAGTGAAATAAATATAGATTTAATGACTATGGATTACTTTTTTTAGATAATTAATGAATTTTAAACTCTATGTTATAGTGAAGTAGAAATATTATGTACAATTTGAAACTAATAGTGAATTATACAAAAAAAATTATTTCAAAGTAGAACATGATGTAATAGATTAATAGTGAAGTGTAATATATAAATATTACAATACTAAAAAACAAGAATGAATGTTTTTCAAAAAAACATTAAAAATAAGTTTACTATAAAAATATTGAATGAATTATATATATAAAGAAGGTTATTATACTGAATAAGTTATACAAAATATGTATAAATAATATAATTACCATGATCTTTTTTCACATTAATTCATGATTTATTACATAAAATTTCACTTAACACAACCCAAAAGAGTGACAAGTCTAGGGTCATTGGGAATTAGGTACATATAACAACATCCTAAACCTGGGATACAACAACATTATTGAAAACATTCTTAACAAGTTTCTAAAATTACATGGAATTTTAAATCTGCATGACATAACATGTGGAAGAATATACGAAATGGGTAAGTTGTAATTCCCAATAAGGGAATAAACAAGGAATATCGTGAAGACGATAATAAATGTTAGACAATTGGAATATCAATGGGGCATAAATCAAACATGAATAATAAGTATTGACATATAATGACAATCATAACATGGGAAATGTGGAAACAGCTTTAAACACTTCTTCATAAACAACGGTTAAGGATAAATACATAAAGACTTCATGTTGGAAAAAGGCACATAAATGATTGAAGTTAAATACCTATCCCAACATGACATACCATGATACTAAAAATTAACCAATTCATTGGAGAACTATACAATTATGGGCTCACCAGTCACATTCATTTCATTCTCACTCTTAAGTGTACCACATGGATCATACAACATTGATTCATTAAAAATTATAATTTATTTCAAGGACAACGAGTGTGGAATAAAAACATTTAAGTCCCTAATAAAAACTATATGAGGTTAAAAATGAATACCCGTGATATTAATTGGGTATGTTATTCACTACATAATTTGTTTTCGCATGGAAAAATCATGGTGCAATTTTAAAACCATAACAATGTCACATAAATATGTATAAACATGCATTTATGAGATATAAGGGGTTATCTCATCACATATACATATAATGAGAAGTAATAAGGAAATTTAAAAACACATATCCCAACATTAAAAATCAGAAATTGAAGGCATAAGTTAATGAAGAAACAAGAATAAATAAAATAATCCAAATAATAGTATGACATAGTAACTAGTGTACATAATTGATCATGGGAGGGTTAATGAGAGTGAAAGGGGATATAATAATTTATAAATTAAATTTATAGCAAGGGGAATATGGAATAACATATCCAAACAATATAATGTGTAATTTAATAGACATAATAAAAAAGTAGTTCTTGAATAAAAATGAGAAGAGGGAAATCCATTACGAGATTTCAGAATTGTAACCGCTATAGTGAAGGAAAAAATGAGATAAAATAAATGGTACCTAATTAAAATAAAAAACATTTGATATTATGTGATATTTAAAAAAATACATAAAAAATTTTCAATTAAGAAGAAAATTTCCAAATAAGTTTCTTGAATTGAAAAAATAAGAGGAAGGTGAGGATCCCTTTCTTGAGTGTGTGAATTAAAAATCATGGTAGAGGATTCTTGAGATATTGGGGGAACCTTGGGATGACTCCATAGAGTGGAAGGAAGAGTATGGGAATTCTATTTGGAGTTTTAGTTAAGATAAACAGGATATAGGGTGGGTTTATATATGAAATGAGGGGGATTTCTTTATTATTTAGGTTTATGACTTTACGTAATAAAATATCAAAACCACAAACAATACCATGGTTTTCTTCATGGCTTCATATAAATCGGAGTTTTATTTATTATTTTATAAGGATAAGGGATGAACATATTAAAATAAATCCATTTATTATGTATATGTGATTCACACTCAAAATGAAATGATTTTAAAACCTTAAAATATATTATAGGTATTAAAGGATTCATAATGGATTTAAAAAATACATAAAATAATTTTAAAATCAAATTATTTTGAAGGTAAAATAATTATTTGGTCATGGATACAATTTATAGTAATTATTACACCACTTTTGGGTCATTATTATGTCTTAAAACACAAAGTATATTTATATAATATTTAATTTTTACCCAAAAAGTTTATTTTTTCATAAAATTATGGAAATTTCACCATTTGATATTTTTAATTTATAATTTCAAAAAGAATATTCATGTAATCTAAATTATTTTATTTTTATGTGAATTTTTATTTTAAAAATAAAATATACATTTATTAATAAATCTTGGGTTTTTGATAATAACGGTTTTAGAACCCTTAAAAAATTAAAGTTGACTTCATAAAAATTATATTATGTTTTATATTTGATAAAAATTATTTAATAATAATATTAAAATATTATACATTTAAAAGGTAAATTAATTCATAAATTCATTATTTAATCTTAATATTAACAAAAAATACAATGTTTGTTTTCGAATCAAAATATAAATAATTTTAAATGTAACAATAATAGGATGAAAATATATTCATTATTGTATAAAATGATGATGTATATATTCGTATTTCTAGGGTATTGATACATATCTCTTTAATATACTAGAAGACCACCTAAGAGTAAGGTTCATGGTGGTGGGGCCTTCATGGGGGTGGTTCGGTGAACATGGGTTGGAATATTATCTCAATGAGATTTAAATTATCATGTAAATGGTTTCACTCATGCTTAAGATAATGGATATCAGCTTAGTCATCATCAGGGTAAAATTCTAGAAATGCTATATCCCATATAAGCTCTGATTAATGGTATTTATGGTGTACAATCCAAATGGTTGAGGCCATAACTTCCTTTTTTTCCTTGATTAGATTTTTAAAAACCCTATATTTATACTAATCATTTGATCACTCGATTGGGACCACTTTGTGTATGGAGTTGTATTAGTTGTCAAGAGTTTCCAATGCTGGTCAAAATGAAGGAGGAATCCAATGTAAATGGAGAATGGTAATTCATATGATTGATGCACTAATATTATGTTCAATAGAACTTGTATCATGTGTGAAAAAAAGTTTACAACAATGAAGACGGGTAATTGGAGTGTGACCATGAAAAAATAGAGGATTCTTATGAGTTTCTTGAAGTGGAGGAGGTTAGAGAATGAAGAGAAGAAGAGATGTGTCCATGCATGGTATTGTAATTTGAAAGTGGTCATTCACTCTATACATATAATTATTTCAATGTGTGACTTTACTTAAATAAATGGGTTATCCCACAAGCCAACCAACAACCTCAACTCGAGCCACAAGCGGGACCACATGTGTCAACTATGGCCACGGGTAGCTGGTCGGGATAGCTAGAAAGTGGAATGGCGGGCATAGAGCTTTCCTAGAGAGAGTTGAATAGTGGCTAAATAGAGGGTGGGCACAAAGAATTACCAAATAACATAGTACAGAGTAGTTCTATGGAGGGAGGAGTAAAATTCTGACAGAGTGCTGGGAATAATTGATACTTAAGCTACGAATCTCTATGGTGCCATTTCAATGTGGCACAAGTTTTTAAAATGTGGGATGCAATATCTACTATCCATCTAATCTCGTACAAGATAATAACCATATGTCTCATCTCATAGCCTCTTATCTAATCATCGTTGTTCGTGTTCAATATAAGTCGATCCCAAGGCCGTAGAGAGACCATGACATCATCTTCATCCTCCAAACCCTCAAAGGGATCCGGATTCCACAGTTCCATAGAACTGCTATTGAAAATCCTTGTTTGAGCTTTAGACCATCACTAACAATCCAATTCACGTCATTAAACTCATCTAGATGTCACAAAATCTTGCATGCAATTGAATTTGCATTCATGAAAAAAATATAGAAGTTCAACCATGGATGAAGAACGTGAATATGTGAGACTATTTCATAGATCTCATGTGCTCATAAAGGAGAGATGCATGAGATTTTAATAACATGCACATCATTGGTTCAATTCACTTGAGAAGGTTGTACGCTTGAAAAAGAAACTATTGGAAGTCTCAACATATCTTTTATGTGGATTTGAAGAATCTTAAAATACTGAAGATCTCATGCATTCAATGGGGATATCTTCACAGGTTATCTGTGGAATTTGACTGTGTGAAGAAAGTGATATTTGCCTATAAAAAGTAGAATCCCCAAACCAAGAGATATGACTGCCATATGCATTACTGAGAGTTTTTTTCTTCAAAAAACCTTTCCTCTATTTGATACTTATTTTTCTAAGGGAATGTAAGGAGAACCACAAGCCTTCAAGGCTTTGTGGAAAAAAATCCCACATGGCCTTCGATTGAGTGAAATGAAATCTTGATTGTGCTTTGTGAAGAACAACATTCCACATAGAAAAGGGACAACTCAACACGTCTCCCTTTACATTTTGATGAAATGATGTTCCAAAAACCCTCATAGTTAGTGAATTACCCAATGAGATATGTGAGCCAGTTCTCCAACGGAGCATCATGAAGACCGCACACCCTATGCGTGGATGACCCTTTCTTCGGAAAGGGTGGCACATACTGTGCGTAGATGACCTATGATTTCCTCACACGAAGGAGAACCTAGTACACTCTACTGGCATGAAGGTAAGAACCACATTTTTTTTAGTGGTTGTGGATTGAATGTAAAGGATAAGTGAATAATGTTAACGTGTAAAAGAATTTAAAATATTCTGTACATGTGTGTATACATGTGAATAAAGAAGAAGAAGGGAAGAATAGTGCAGACAGTGTGTGTGGGTGCAATGAATTATACCCTTTGGGGATTTCACACAAGTGGGAAGAAGAAAATTTTCCATGCACTCTTTCATGCACATTCACATGTGAAGATATTTAAAGAATGAACAAAAATTGTATGTGCACATGTATAAAAAAGAATGAGTGAAAAGAATATTTATTCTTGCATGAATATATAAATAGTGTACAATTCAGTTAAATATATATCAAATGAACCATGAATAGATGAAATATATAAGTTTAACCAAATTTACACATGCATGATCCCATGCATACATGAAAATAAGAAAAAAGAATTAACTATTTTGATGTCCAGTGAACTGCTCTTAATTACTTGAACCATCACATAGGATATTGTGATTCTGGCTAAATAGAAAAAGATTATTTATTTAATTTATATATTGCACTAAAGGAGAAGATTAAATATAAAATAGCACCAATTAATGACTCTGATGTAAGGAATGTCTCATTCTTAACAAGAGACAAAGACCTCAATGCTAATCTGTTGAAGAGACCTTCAAGTTGAAAAACCGAGTAAGATCTCTCCCATGTAAATGAGCTATGGGGAGTCTATGGAAGTGATCCAAGGGAATTAGTGAGATATCCATGAACCTTTGTAAAGGCAGTGTTCCTAGGATAGAGTGACTATGCTAGAATCTTTGTAATCCACAACTATTAAAGAATAGTGGAATTAGGTATGATCGAAAACCTGTCAGCGTATGCTCCTTGGATGTATCCCTTAGAAGTGAACCAAGTAAAAGTGGTCTCCTATCCTTCTACATGTGAATGTTTTAATTAATGTACATATACCTCATACATGTTTTAATGAGTTCCAACTAATGTGGGAATATGGTCCATCATTTTGTGAGAAAGGGGTGACACCCTGATTCACCCCCCCTCTCAGGGTGGTCTGGGGTCCTTCACAATATTGAATGGATTTATTATCAATGTAATATATAATTAACGGTTATTTACATCCAATTGGATATAATAAAACCAAATAAATTCATGTTTTTTCTATAACAATATTTCTTAATAAGACATTTAATTGAATCAAAAAGGGGATTTTATTTTTAATAGTTGGAGTTATTACAATCTTCCCTCTTTAGAAATTTCACCCTAAAAATTTTAATTTTCCACACTAAAAAAGATGACGGTAACTCTACTTCATCACCTAATTTGGTTCCCACGTTGCTTATTCAAAATTTTGGTTTCTTCAAAATACTTTAACTATGTGCAATGTCTTATTTCATAGAACTTTTTCTCTATGATTTATGATCTTCACTAGTTGATTCTCGTAGGAAAGGCCATTCTCCAATGGTAAGACCATTCGATTGTGTACATGTGAGGGGTCTGGTGTGTACATACATTATATGGACATATGAAATACATTAGGTACTTGAGAGTGGTTCAGTATGAGTGATATTCAATAGGCCACCACCCCAATGCGATCAAGGATCTCAAAGGGACCGATGAATCTTTGACTTAGCTTTCCCTTATTAACAAATATCATAACTTTATTCCTTAGTGATATGCGGAGGAATACCATGTTTCCAACATAAAACTCTACTAATCATCAATGATTATCATCATATCTATTCTGTTGACTCTAAGTATCCTTGATAAGCGATTAAATAGTATTAATATTGTCCACCATTTCCTGAACCATTTCCAAACCTAGAAGTTTTCATTCGCCAACATCATCCCAACATGTAGGTTTTTTTCACCTCTTCCCATAAAGGGATTCATAGGAAACCATTTTGCTGATCTTTTGGAAGCTATTTTTTTAAGAGAACATGACTAATGGAAGATATTTGTCCCATCTTCCTTTTAATTCCATAAAACATGCTCGCAACATGTCTTCTAGGGTATGAATAGTCTTCTCAGACGGGCCATTAGTTGGGGGATGATAGGCCATAATAAGGTTTATCCAAGTGTTATAAACATGTTTGGATCTTTTCTCAAACATAGAGGTGAATCTCTTATCTGTGTTGGATATAATTGATAGTGATACTCCATTCAACCTTATGAATTTTCTAATGTAAATCCATGCAAGTAGATCTAGGAAGAAGTACTCTCAAATTGAAATGAAGTGAGTTATCATTATAAGATGATCCATAATAACCCATTTAGCATTGTTTCCCTTGGATGTATTTGGAAGTCCGTTGAAAATATCGATGGTGATTTTTTCCCATTTTCGGGTTGGTATGAGTAATGGTTGAATCATACCCTTAGACTTTTGTCTTTCAGCCTTCACCTACTGACATACATATCACTTTGATGTATATTTATTTATATATTTCTACAAATTGTCCCACACATAGTGCTCATATAGATCTTGATACATCTTTTTTTCTTCTTGGGTGAATGGAGAATGTTGACCTATGTGCATCATCAAACAGTTCCTTTAGTAACTCAGGATTTGACGGAACATATAGTATTGACCCAAATATGACAATTCCTTTGTAATGACCCAAACATTCATGAATAAAATTCCCATTATTTGATTTAATTAAATGTATTATTGATATAGAAAACACATGTACTCTTTTATTATTATTATTGGGTTTAAATGAATGTTATGTATCATTACCTTTGATAATATAGCCATTGAATATTGATCACACAACTAATATTAATTTAATGTTATTTAAAATAATTTTTTTGACACAGTCAAATGAGAGGATGACCTCATCCAGTAGACTCAGATCATACGAATCTGATTTGTTGGAGCTCAGAAAGGAGGTAGTATCACTGGGCTTCTCTCTTAACCAATCCCAAGCTGAGCTTCAACACATTATTTTTGAACAGAATCAGCTGCGAGAGAAGTTCAAGTTAATTGAAATTACCATCCAGGCAATGTAATCTGAGCCTCCCCAAGAGTCTGTCCCCATCACGCAACATACCCTTAGGTATTATGCGGGTTTTATAAGGTTTTATGTAATAATTTATTAGTTACTTATTGTGTAATAATTTTTTATAAATAAAATTCTTATTCCATAGATTCCTTTATAAGAATAGTTTTTCTTAAAAATATAATGAAATATATGAATAGATTTTTCAAGTAAAATAGTAATTTTTAGAAATATATAAATTATTATATTAAACTATGGTTTTATTAGTATTGTTATTATAATAGTGTTATAATAACACTCATTTTAATTATAAGTGGTCATTATATTCCTTAATTTTTTAATCTATAAATGACAAAGTATTCGGTTTTATAAGAAATATATTTTCAAACGATAAAACTAAAATTTCATTTTTAATTAAATATATTATTTGGATGAATTAATGAATTTTTAGAATAAATAATATTTTAATAAAATATTATTATTATATAATTTTTATTAAATATAAGTGATCATATAATTTTTATGATGTCAAATGTAACATTTATTAAGGTTTGGAAACTCTTTTTGTCAAACCCATCAGTTGTAAATAAATGAAGGATTTTGTTTTAAATGTAAAAATTCACATTTTTAGATACTTATTTAGATAAAATTAATATTATATTTGGAATCAGGACATTGAAATTATTCAACGGTGAAGTATTCAAATAATTTTCTAAATAATTGAATTTTTGGTTAAAAATTAAATACTGTATAAATATATAATGTCTTTAATGAAATCAGAATGACCTAATAGTGATGCAATAAAAAAAAATAAAATGTATACTTGGACAATTTATGTTTAAATTTAAAATAATGTGATTTTATATTTTTTTATTAATGTTATAATGCTTTAGTGGACCCTTCAATACTTATAAAATATTTTAACATTTTTAAATGATTTCATTGAGAGTGTGACTCACCTCCACATAAGTAAGCCTTATATTTTAATACGTTCGGCCTTTGTCTCTAAAAAATAATTTTTCCACTCCCATTTGACAAAAAAAAATTTGAAAAAAACCATGGGATGTTTTGAGGTTTGGTATATTTAATTATATAGATTCCAAAACCTGAGTTTGTGAAATATTAAAAATTTCCCTTTCATTTCCTATATAAAACCACCCACAATCCCACATATGTTCACTAATAATCCTTGTATCACGTCCCTAATCTTCCCTCCTCTCTCAAGAATACTCTAAAGGTTCCCTAAGCTCTCAATAATCCCTCCTCATGCTCTTGAAGTCACACACTAAAGTATGGAATTTCATCCTTTCTCATCATTTTCCATCTTTTATTATGTTGTTATAAACTTTTATTTTCAATTACAAATATTGGGGTATGATTTAAAACCTCCCCCATACTTACCTAATTATGTTCTACTTATGATATACATGTTTCCCTGTCATTAATCCCTCCAATTTACACCCATTACAATGCCAAAATTTAGTAATAGTTTTTCCATTTCTCATCTTTCTTCAAATTTCTTAATTTTGTTACGACTTATATTTCTTAACATCATGTGTTGGATCATGTATCTATATTAAATCCTTAATTTAAATTTAATGTACATATTATGAGATACCCATTTCTCTCTCATCAACCATTTTTATTAATTTTTATATCACATCGTTATGGTACCGAAATTGCACCGTGTTTTTTGAATCCAAAATCATTATGTTGTGAATACCATTCCCATTTCTATATCATGGATATTAAACACTATACACATATACATATTGAATGGGACGTACATGTATATATTACAGATTCTCTAATCATGGAATAACTTATTATGTTGAATGATTCCATGTTATATGATCAATGTGGCACACTTATTCATTAAATAAAATTTTTATAAAGGGTGCACCCTGATAGCACTCCAATTCATTGGGTAATGTTTAGTATCATGATAATCCCTGTACAATATGAAATACTATAGTAGGCACTGTAGAGGGTATTATTCAGTACTGTAGCAACTAAAACTACTCACCTTGGGCCAACGATTTGGGCTTGGAGTCCTTAAGGCTTTCGGGCCACCCATGCCTTAGAGTAAGTAGGGATTTCAGGAAACCTCAAGGCCTTTGGGCCACATGAAGTTTCCCCAGACACACTACAAAAAAGGAGCATCCCCAGAAGAGGATTCAGAGCAAGTGCACTCACCAGAGCAGAGCCAAAATGGATTTGTTAGAATGAGAGGGTATTGCTATGCCATCGAGACCAGCCTATGCTTGCACGAGAAGCCTAGCCAGACGACCATGAGAAGGTGGAGAGATACTATCATGATGAATATTCTAGGGAGGGGAAGTTCCTTATAGATAGTCTGGTGGAATTCCCTAAGACCTTCGGGTCATGTAATCTCCTAAGCCTATGGGCCATGTAATCTATGAGCATACAAGCCTTGTAAGGGTTTCCTATGATCCCTTGAAAGGGGGGTTATCAAAAATCAATGAAAATGAAGGCCTTCGGGCCATTCAAGATATTTCCAAACATGTACAATATTCTTCATGATATTCCTTATTTAATTCCATATTAGGATTTATAGCTCAACCTTTTCTTATGCATGTCCTCAGGTTATCCCATGAAATGGTAAGTACAAACGAATGTTGTGGTCATGTAAAGAATTTTTCAATAATGATTTTGTATTTTATGTCTTACATTTTCCTGTAATGTTCCTAATTTCCAATACACTAGACCTCTTGATCTAAAAATTTGTCTTAATTGCACGTTTATGTAATAAATCCTATTTAAATATGTAATAAAGAGAAGAGTTGTTATTGTTTGTATCAGAGGATAGGTTTAGTTATTTTTATGATTACGATTATAAAACCCTAGTGAAATACTTAGGGAAAAGACTATGTATAATAAAAAATTACATAAATTTTTGTAAGTATAGAGTATGTGGTTTATCAAGAAAATATATACCTGTCTAGATATGAACAAGTAGAGGAGGCTTTGGCAATGGTGTATCTAGGGGTAAAACTAGAAAACACCGCATTGAGCTAGACTTGAACGATAACTCATGCATGAAAATGGTCATTTCTTAACTATTTATTTGACAGTCCCACGAGATATGATTTGGTAAATTAATAAGCTTCATATGAACCATAATTAAGGGAATAAAAAAAATTCCCCTATGAATATATGTTGGGAAGTATATCCTGGATAACATATGTTGAAGCATTTAAATTCACAAGTTAAGGAAATAAATGTAATTTAAAAGTTATCCCTTTTAAACATTGGTTTTCCTTTTATGTGTTACCCCTAACATTCCTTTTGTTCTAGTAAATGTCCGGTAATAGAAAGTCTTGGGCTAATAAACAATGCGACGATCAATGTGATGACTCTTCTAATAAGATGCCCAATCTGATGGGAGTGAGAATCAGAAACATTGTCATGATACTCTCTTAGTTAACTACTGTTTTGAATAGAAAAATGGGTCAAGAGGAATGTCCAACCCCCTAATAAAGAACAAGATTCAATAAATAGCTTCATAAGAAAAAGGAAACCTACATTCAATGGATCATCTGATCCCTCAATCACTGAACAATGGATTAACTCCATTTAAGAGATCTTATCTATCCTTCAATGTTCCGAAAAAGAGAAGGTTTTTATGGATGATTATCATATAGAGGGTGAATCTTATCAACAGATGAAATTGATAAAAAATACTAAGCCTAATGAAGAGATTGAGGTTTTGGAATGGATGTATTTTTAGAAAATATGTTTCAATAAATATTTTCCTCACACTCTCTAACATAAGAGGGAAATGGACTTTCATCACCTCAAAGAAAAAAAATGACGAATCCATCAGAGCGTATGAGGCTAGCTTCAAAAGTCTTGCATGATATGCCTTTGGATTTGTCGTTACACTTGAATTCATTGTTGAATGCATATTTAGATGGCTATAACCAAGCCTAAGAAAATCCCTAGTGATCTGTGACTTTGATAGCTTTGTGGAAATTGTTCGATATGACCTAAAAATTGAAATTGAAATAAAAAAAATCCTAGGGGTATAATGGGGATAAGAAGATGACAATGGAATTTAATTTTTGTGGTATAATGGATAAATCCAATGGTACTAATAAATTCCATCACCCCACTTGCAAACGTTATGGAAATAAGAACCCCATAAATTGGCTAAAGGAGACAAAGAAATGCTTTAGGGGTTGAAGAGATAGGCACCTGACCATTAATTTTTGACAAGAAAAACCTTCTTCTATGATAGAGGAGAGGAACACTATGTTCAAACCTCAATGATTTATTCATTACTAAAACTATATTGAACCAAGTTACTTTTTAAACTAGTTCCCTATGCCAAGGGTTTTTTCGAGGCAACCGAAAACCTCCAAGGAAGTAAGGGATATCTTTTTCCATCACTACCACTGATGAAAATCCTGACAATAAAGTGGTGACTGGTACGCTAGTTATTCATTCAAGAATAGTGATAGCACATTTTTATTATGGTTTTACACATTATTTTATATCCCAAATCGTTTTTAGAACAATCTCAAAACCAACACAAATCATGGAAGTAGTGATGTTAGTGAGAATAGAAATTGGGGCCCTTATTGACTCCCATGAATATAACTCCTCCCCTATCACAATTTGTTGATTAATTTCTGAGAGAACCTCATTATACTCCCTCTGGTGGAATTTGATACAATTTGTGGCATGGATTGGATTTCCCTATATAGAGACTACATGAATTGTTGTGATAGGGAAATCACTATCCACATAGAAAATTGACCCCAAATTTTGTACAAGTGTAAGGAGTAGGATGAATCTTCTTTAGCCCCATCATCTCAAGAATGGATATTACTACCCTATGAGCATGCATCTCTTGCTTTGATGATTGATTCTATGGGAGAAAACATCCTCAAATACTTTCCTATTGTGAAGGAATTTGATGATGTTTTCTCGAGGAATTGTATGGTTTTACTCCTAGAAGAGATGTTGAATTATTGATTGATCTCATACCTGGGGAATTTCCAATATCCAGAACTCTATATATAATGGATGTTGTGGAGCTTGAGTAGATAAATAAACAACTACCAAAGAATCTAGATAAATTTTTTATACGCCCAAGTGCTTCACCATGGGGTGCACTAGTCCACTTCAACAAGCTCTAGGATGGGTCAATGCACCTTTGTTTTGATTATCACAAGCTCAATAAAATCACAATAAAGAACATGTATACTCTGCCACGAATTAATGACTTATTCAATCAGCTACGTGGAGCACAATACTTCTCCTAGGTGGATTTGCAGATGAGATATTACCAAGTAAGGGTGAAGAAGGAGGATATCCCCATGAATGATTTTTGTATAAGGTATGTGCACTATGAATTCATAGTAATTCCTTTTAGAATCACTAATATTTGTAACGCCCCTACCCCAGTTACCCAGAGTCAGTGCATTATTACATATCATTGGCATGATCACAAGAAAGATCAAATCTCGAAATACCTATTGGTTTAGTAGCCTTCGAAACACTAGATATATTCATAAAGTTTTACGTTACATCATAAAGTGAAAAACTACTACAACAACATAGTCTCCATATTCCACACTCATATGCCCACATAAAATCCCTACAGGTCATTCATAACTTACTTCTTCACATCCTGGGAAAAATAAAACATAGAAAAGGGGTGAGATCAAATGCCCAGTAAGGATAACAATATAGCAGAAACATTCAAAAATAAGCACAAACATTTAAGGAAATGTATAACTAAAACAAAAGCCTTTTAAACTTGAAATTAAACATAGTATGTAAAAAGTAAAATGAAATAATTCCATTTAATTATTCACATGGATATTCTACTAATCGAATAATCACATGCAATATCAATAACCACTTTCATAATGATGGAATGCATAATGCCAGACTATCATAACCACATAGTCAAGGCCTCGTGCCAAGACTACAAATAAGATTTTTCCAAGGCCCTGTGCCAAGACACTAGTTTGTCTCATGAGACTTAACGATGCATCGAGGAGCTATAGCGGGCTCCACCCATCACATATTAAGTCCAATGCATTCCCATATGGAAAGGTTTAAACATAACATAAAAATTCGTATTAAAACTACCATACGAAATGTCAATACCTTCACCATAAACTATGAACGGTATAAAAATAGCACATCCACAGTCAAACATATCACAAAAACTTCAATACAATATAGAAGTTTTGTATCATAATAAATCAACTTCAAATAAGCGTAAAATCCATCAAAGGATGTTGACAAGATGAAAACAAAACTCTTTTTAGAGGATTATCTCTTTCTATTTTTGAAATCATTTAAGAGTCATATATTTATAAAATAAAACATTTTCTTTGAAAATATTCTTATAAACTTGTAAGGGATGCTTCGACGATTTTATAACGGCGGAAAATAACTGCACCCGCCGTATAAGTTAAAAAAACATTCTTACCTTAATTCTGTCGAAAAGGTTAAAAGAACCTTGTTTGGAAAACGAAGGAAAGATTCCTTTATAAACCACTTATAAAAAGTCAAAAAAAGGAATAAATTACTTTAACCCATATTCATGTAAATAGTAAAAATGTTTTGAAATACATTTTTAAGAAACATGGATGGGGATAATAAAGAGATCCCAGTAGATTATTACGTATAAACAACCTCAGATATTGAAGAGATTGTAAAATAACCCTTATATTTTACTTTTAATTGTTTGGGGTAGGTTAACCTTTTGTATAATGGTGAAATAATTTTTATTTAATTATACAATAATCATATACATTAATATGATATCATATATGATCTTTTAACATTGATTTGTTAATAATATCTTAGTATTATCGTTGTTTCGGGTGTTAACTTACTCGTTTTCTTTTATATGTTTTGTTACATAAGCCATGTTTGTCATGGATAGGTTGTATATTATTCATATACAGAATGATATCAAGTCCTTAAAAATCATTTTTAAATCATAAAATGATAATTATACTTGAATGCATACGATGGAGAATGAATCTCATCGCGTTTGTGGAGACGGTAGTCCGTACGTATGCACGAGCGACAATATCATTCTTTTGATATTATAATAATATTTAAATAGATGGTATATCATATATACATAATAATTAACATATTATATTTATTATTTACATGAGTTACACATCATTATTATACCCATCCAAATAATAATATATTGAATAACAATTACACCACGACGTGGAGATGGTAAGCCGTACGTACGGACGTATGGTGACATGTTATTCAAAGGATGGATATAATACTGAATATGGTTGTACAATATTTATAATAATATCACAGTATATATATTATACTGGAGTTATTATTTTATAATGGTAACAACAAATGAAGAAGAAGTGGAAGAAGAAAGGAACTTGGAAAAGGGTGGTGAAATCGTTACCTCTTCTTCGTGTTCATCCTTTTTATTTGATCAAAAGGGCTCCTTAGGTTGGATTTATGATCAAACTAAGGACTCTAGGTTGTTTTGAGGGAAGTTGGGAGAGTATTTTGGAAGGGTTTGGCCGAACCAAAACGCTTTGAAGGTGTGAAGAAACGAGAAGGAGGAGTTCCCTTTTATAAGAGGGGTGAGGGGCGCCTTTGGAAAAGGTAGAAATATTAATTTATAATAAATTCATATTTGGTTTTTAATGGCTCAAACGTTGATTATTCAAATTTTAAGGTGGGGATAGGTCGAAAAACACTCAACCAATAAAATTTAGACAGGTTTTGGTACTTATATTAACCTTATCTTTAAGTATTAACTCTACGTTAATTAGTTTCACTTTTACAACGTCTCTTTGTGTTTTTATATTATATGGTTAATAAACATAATATATACATCCAATAGAAACCCAAGTGGTCCATTAATGATACACCTATCATTATATAAGTCTCTTTGACGGACCTTATATTTTTAGGAATTTAATATCAATTAATAATATAATATTTGTTATAAAAACTCTTTTATGTCAATTTTGACACTATTCAATAGTTGATTTTTGTGAAACTTATAACAGAATGATTACTTCAAAAAAAGTCAATTAAATCAATAATAATATGTCATATTATCCTATAAAAATAGTTGAATTCATTAAAAGTCTCAAATTATATTTATTTGGGTATTTATAATATCAATTATTTTAATTTTCTACTATTATGGTAATTACTACATCATCATTGTGTCATAAATAAATTATATTATTTAATGTCTAAAAATTATAAATAAAATATCTTTATTTAGGAAATATTTTTATCTTTCTAATGAATATTTATAGTCGAAAATACAACATATATAACCCTATGTAAAAATTGTTTTACTAAAAGATATATGCTTGTGTCATTTTTGTACTTATTTTAACTTAATTAATGTTATGTGTCCCTATCACCTACAAGTGGCTCCATGGGGTCCAAAAATCGACCCAAAGATGCCTATGGTCGAAAATGTATCATCCAATGAGTCTAGGACACGTTTTAGGGTAATTTAGTATTATTATAATATTAATTTTTAACCTTTATTTACCGGATTTACCCTTTAACCATGGTAAATAAAATATTTACCGAAGTAATTATTCAAAATGTCTAAAAATAAAAGTTACATATTTACACAATTTGAACATCCTTATTCCAAATATGGAATCCATTTTTCCAAATTCAACACACAGAAGTGGAATAAATTAATTTAAAATTAATTCCCGTTGTCAAAACAAAAAGCGTGTTTTTAAGAGATAATAACTATCAAAAGATTGACACTTGTCTATGTCCGGTTTAATTGTAAAATTATGTCCAATGACCAACATTGAATTAAATGGTAAAAATATATTCTTAATATACTTTAAAACCACTCAAATTCATAATTTATCACTATTAATTATTTTGATTAAAAAAGTTGTTTTTAATTAAAATTTAGTAATTTTCACTATTCATCAAAATATTAAAGTTATCTGAAAAGTACAAAAATTTCACCTTAGGCTAAATTCGATATTCCAAATCAAAAAATGAAGTCCATTTTGAAATATAAAATATATATAATTTCAAATAGTAGGTATTACTATTCATAACAGCTAGTTTGATTAGTTATGGTGTGTTAGAACTCGGTGTTGCGTACAACACACGCTATCACATTATTCAAAGAGAAGCGTACCGTAGAAGCTTGCAGTGTTACATTCTCCCCTCCTTCAAATAATTTCATCCTAGAAATTTCTAGAATATTATCAATTGAAAAGACTCGGGTGGTTCTTCATCATAAGTTCCTCGGGTTCCCACTTTCCCTCTTCCATCTTATGGTTTCTCCACAAACCTTTTACCAGACGCGTCATCCGGTTTCTTAGTACTTGTTCTCTCATATCAAGAATCCTGACGGGCTCTTCACAATAAGACAGATCGGGCTCTAGTTCTAACTCCTCATAGGTGAGTACATGCATTGGGTCAGGCATGTATTTCCTCAATAGAGATACATGGAACACATCGTGAACTTTGGAGAGACTTGGCGGCATTGCCAATCGGTAAGCTACAGCCCCAATTCGTTCTGGAATTTCGAAAGGTCCGATGTACCTGGGACTCAATTTACCTTTCTTACCAAAACGTATGACTCCCTTCCATGGAGATACCTTCAGGAAAACCTGATCACCGACTTGAAATTCCAAATCCTTCCTTTGATTGTCAGCATAGCTCTTCTACCTACTTTGAGCTGTTTGATGTGATTTTGGATTACCTTTACCTTTTCCATCGTTTCCTCCACCAGTTCTGGACCTAAAATTTTTCTTTCACCAACTTTATCCCAACAGGTTGGTGTACAACATCTCTTTCCGTATAACGCTTCATATGGTTCCATCTGAATACTCGAATGGAAGCTATTTTTATAGGAAAATTCTACCAAATGTAAATATTGATCCCACATACCCTAAAAGTCAAGTGAGCAAGATCTCAACATGTCTTATAAGGTTTGAATAGTCCGTTATGATTGTCCATCTGTCTGAGGGTGATAATTAGTGCTCAAATGAAGTTCAGTATCCAGGGATTTCTGAAGACTTTTCCAGAATCTTAAAGTAAAATGGGGATCACGATCAGAAAAAATCGATAGGGGTACTCCATGATGTCTCACAACTTCATTAATATATAGTCTGTCTAGAAGTTCCAGGGGTAGATCTTCTCTTATATCAAGAAAATGTGCTGACTTGGTAAGATGATCAACAATAACCCATATTACATCGTTCCTTCTAGGAGTCTTTGGTAGCCCCATGACAAAGTCCATCGTAATATTGTCCCATTTACACTCCGGTATGGGAAGAGGTTACATGACTCCTCGAGGCTGTTGCCTTCCAGCTTTCACTTGTTGACAAACCATACATCTTGACACAAAATCAGCAATCTCCCTGTTCATGTTGTCCCACCAAAAATGTTCCTTCAAATCTCTATACATTTTGGTGCTCCCATGGTGTATAGAGAAATTGGAACTATGGGAATCATCCAGCAATTCCCTTTTTAGATCAGGTATATCGGGAACACAAAGTCTCTTCCCGAATTTTAAAATTTCATCTTCATACACAAAGTCTCTCAGTCTCCCATTATTCACAGCTTTAATCTTCTTTTGAAATTCTTCATCATCGGTCTGAGAACTCTTAATCCTTTCTAGTAAAGATGGTTTGGCAACCATTTGAAAAAGCATTGATGTTTCTCCTTCACTGTTTATTCCCATGTCCATCTTCACTAGATCCATGAAAATTGGATCCCTTTCAATTCTCATATTGTTCAAAACTCCATGATCTCTTCTACTCAAAGCATCTTCCACATTCTTTTCCTTCCCCAGGTGGTAGTGTATCATACAATAATAATCCTTGAGCAATTCAAGCCATCTCCTTTGCCTCATGTTGAGTTCTTTTTGTGAGAAAATATACTTCAAACTCTTGTAATCAGTATAAATCTCACATTTTTCACCATAGAGGTAGTGCCTCCATATCTTCAAAGAAAATATCACAGCTGCTAACTCGAGATCATGAGTATGATAGTTTTCTTCATGAATTTTCATCTGTCGTGATGCATAGGCAATAACTCTATCATTCTGCATAAGGACACAACCAAGTCCTTTCTTCGATGCATCACTATAAATAACGAACCCATCATTCCCCGATGGTAGAGTCAATATAGGAGCATTGAATAATCTTCTCTTCAGTTCTTAGAAACATTATTCACACTCTTTTTTCCAAATAAATTAAACCCCTTTACGTGTGAGCTTCGTTAATGGGTTAGCCAATCGGGCAAAATTCTGGATGAAACGTCGATAATAACCTACCAAAACAATAAAACTACGTACCTCAGTTATACTCGTAGGTGCTGGCCATTCTTGGACTGCCTTAGTCTTAGAAAGATCAACAGAGATTCCATCTTTAGAGACAATATGGCCATGAAAATAAATCTCCTGAAGCCCGAATTCACATTTGCTAAACTTCCCATATAATTCATGTCTTCTCAGAGTCTTCAGGATAATGCGCAAGTGATTTTCATGATCTTCGTAGCTTTTGGAGTATACCAAGATATCATCAATAAATACCACCACATATTCATCGAGATACTCCTTGAAAACTCTATTCATTAGATCCATGAATACAGAGGGTGCGTTAGTCAATCCAAAAGGCATTACAATAAACTTGTAATGCCCGTACCTTGTTCGAAATGCTGTCTTCGGAATGTCTTCCTTCTTCACACACAACTGATGGTATCCAGATCGAAGGTCAATCTTTGAAAAGTATTGATCTCCATGCAGTTGGTCAAATAAATCATCAATGCGTGGTAGGGGATAATTTTTCTTTATTATTATAGCATTGATATCCCTATAGTCGATACATAACCACATGGATCCATCTTTATTTTTAACAAAAAGAACATGGGCTCACTATGGAGAAACACTAGGGCGAATAAATCCCATATTACTCAATTCCTCTAGTTGTTTCTTTAGTTCAACTAATTCTACAGTGGACATTCTATAAGGGGTCTTTGATATAGGCCTTGATCCAGGAATTAAATCAATGGAAAACTCAACTTCTCGTTCGGGAGGATGTCCAGGTAAATCTTCCGGAAATACATCTACAAATTCTATCACAACAGGTACATCCTCTATTTGAACATTCCTTTCCTCACCCAGAGTTATTTGATTCTCTTCCTCCCAAATAATTGAATTTAGTTGAGCTACAGGGGGTGGATCCAAATAAGAATTAGGTGGTGATGATTCTTCTCTAATGATAAGGTGTTCCTTATCATTATCATCAAGAATCGTAACCTCTTTCTTCTTATAATAAATCTTCGCATCATAGTCCGAAAGACAGTTCGTACCGAGGATTATATCAGACTCAATCATAGGCATGACGATGTGATCAGCAGATAAAGAACATTTATGTGCTCTAATGGGGACTGATTCACAAAACTTTGTTGCAATGATACTTCCCTTAGGAGTTTTAACTGACAACTCCCTTGTTAAATCAAATTGGAAATATCTAATTTTCTTATCAAACTGGGAAGATATGAAACAATGCGATGATCCAGAATCAAATAATGCATTTTCTAAACATGAGGAAACCATTAAATTACCCGCTACCATGTCTTTCGGAGCTTCTACCTCAGCAGTAGTGATAGCATAAGCTTGGACTTGATCCCTTGGCCTTTTCTGAGGTAAGTTCTCTTAATGCTTAGACATTCATTTTCATAATGCCCCATCTCCCTGCAATTGTAGCACTGAACATTGGTAGATTCCTTCTTCCCCTTGCAATCACGAGCTTGGTGGCCTTTTTCACCACACTTGTAACAGACTCTCATTCACTTCAAGCAAGTACCAGAGTGTTTCAACCCACATTTACCACAGGATGGATATTCAACCTTTCCCTTCTTCCCCTTATTTCCATTCCCAGATTGATCAGTAGGTCTCTTCTTCTCTTGCTTTGCTTTATAGTCATAAGACTTAGAGAATTCCTTTTCGGTCTTGATAGCACATGAGACAATGTCTTCGTACGATGAAAAGGATTGTGAGACTAATGCTCGACGGAGAAATGGTTTAAAACCATCAAAGAAACGATCAATATTACTTCTTGGGTTATGTATATAATCTCCAGCATACCTTGATAACCTTGTAAAGTTAGCCTCATGCATTGTGACATTCTCATCCTCCTTTTGTCTCAGACTCAGAAACTGCCTTTCCATATCTTCTCAATGGTCGCGAGGAAAGTATTTTTCTAAAAACAGATCTTTGAACTCCCTCCATTCCATATTTGATATTTCATCATCTTCCTTCTTATTTTTAATCAATGACCACCATTGATCAGCATCTCCAGTGAAGCGGTAAGCTGCCATGATAACTTTTTCCCTTTCACTACTCCCCAAAGCCTGAAATATTTTATCTAGGGAAAATATCCATTGCTCAGCTACTAAGGGATTTGTACTCCCATTGAACGTTGGTGTTTTTTTCCTCATGAATTGATCTAACATTGATCCTCCACGCTACGGATCAGGGTGCTCCATACGGGTAAGGTTATTAATCATAACCTGAGTGAGTTGTCCCGGTATGGTGATTAACTGATCGGCACCAGTTGCGTCACCAACTCCACTATAATTATCTTTAGCAGGAGGGAAATCCCTACATGGAGTGGTTTCATTGATACGGTTTCCATTTCTTCCACTAGGCGCCATTTCTAAACAATGGCATAAACTAGATCAGTTTGTGAATCAAAATAAATAATCCCATACTTATAAAACAATTACCATAAATTGAACTATTTATGGACATAATCCATAATCATAAGATTTTTTTTCTTCGAGGAAGTATATACTCATAAACCCTTCATAATGATTTTTAATGAAAATAAGAGTTATCCTAAGCATATCCCACGGGAGTGTCGTAACCAAGAGTGCAGCAAGGCCCGGTGTCATGCACTAGTTCCCGTTCGAGTCTAGCTCAAAGTGGTGTTTTCGGGTTTTACCCCTAGGTACATATGTGCTAGAGCCACCTCTAGCTGCTCGTATCCAGAAAGGGATTTATTGCTTGGAAAACTCACAAAATCTCTACAATACCAAAATTCTAGGAAGTTATTCTATACTAATCCTCAAAGATCTTCTTAGTTCTACGTGCTCTAATCAGAGTTTATCTAAATCTAGCTTCCAAGGTTTGTACTAAACTCCCTTTGATACCAACTGTAACGCGCCAAACCCAGTTACCCAGAGTCGGTTCATTATTACATAACATTGGCATGATCACAAGAAAGATCAAATCTCGAAAGGCCGATTGTTTTAGTAGCCTTGGAAAAAATGGATATATTCATAAAGTTTTACAATACATCATAAAGTGAAAAACTACTACAACAACATAGTCTCCATATTCCACACTCATATCCCCACATAAAATCCCTGCAGGTCATTCATAACTTACTTCTTCACATCCTGGGAAAAATAAAACATAGAAAAGAGGTGAGCTCAAATGCCCAGTAAGGATAACAATATAGCGGAAACTTTCAAAAATAAGCATAAACATTTAAGGCAATGTATAACTAAAACAAAAGCCTTTTAAACTTGAACTTCAACATACTATGGAAAAAGTAAAATTAAATAATTCCATTTACTTATTCACATGGATATTCTACTAATCGAATAATCACATGTAATATCAATAACCACTTTCATAATGATGGAATGAATAATGCCAGATTATCATAACCACATAGTCAAGGCCTCGTGCCAAGACTACAAATAAGATTTTTCCAAGGCCTTGTTCCAAGACACTAGTTTGTCTCATGATACCTACCGATGCATCGAGGAGATATAGCGGGCTCCACCCATCACATATTAAGTCCAATGCATTCCCATATGAAAAAGTTTAAACATAACATAAA
The DNA here is from genome assembly GCA_963277665.1 of Viscum album. Classification (NCBI taxonomy): domain Eukaryota; kingdom Viridiplantae; phylum Streptophyta; class Magnoliopsida; order Santalales; family Viscaceae; genus Viscum; species Viscum album. Next base: position 1,932,645,264 of record OY728155.1, read on the forward strand.
CATTCGTATTAAAACTAGCATACGAAATTTCAATACCTTCACCATAAACTATGAAAAGTATAAAAATATCACATCCACATTCAAACATATCACAAAACCTTCAATACAGTATAGAAGTTTTGTATCATAATAAATCAACTTCAAATAAGCGTAAAATCCATCAAAGGATGTTGACAAAGATGAAATCAAAACTCTTTTTAGAGAAATATATCTTTCTATTTTTGAAATCATTTAAGAGTTATATATTTAAAAAAAAAATTCTTTGAAAATATTTTTATAAGCTTGTAAGGGATGCTTCGACGATTTTATAACAGCGGAAAGTAACCGCACCCGCCGTATATGTTAAAAAAAATTCTTACCTTAATTCTGTTGAAAAGGTTAAAAGCACCTTGTTTGGAAAACAATGGAAGGATTCCTTTATAAACCACTTATAAAAAGTAAAAAAAAGGTATAAATGACTTTAAACCATATTCTTGTAAATAGTAAAAATGTTTTGAAATACATTTTTAAGAAACATGGATTTGGATGATAAAGAGATCCCAGTAGATTATTACGTATAAACAACCTCGGATAATGAAGAGATTGTGAAATAACCCTTACATTGTATTTTTCCTTGGTTGGGGTAGGTTAACCTCCTGTATAATGGTGAAATATTTTTTATTAAATTATACAAGAATCATATACATTAATATGATATCATATATGATATTTTAAATTTGATTTGTTAATAATATCTTAGTATTATCGTTGTTTCGGGTGTTAACTTACTCGTTTTATTTTATATGTTTTGTTACATAAGCCATGTTTGTCATGGATAGGTTGTATATTATTCATATAAAGAATGATATCAAGTCTTTAAACATCATTTTTAAATCATAAAATGATAATTATACTTGAATGGATACGATGGAGAATGAATCTCATCGCGTTCGTGGAGACGGTAGTCCGTACGTACGCACGAGCGACAATATCATTCTTTTGTTATTAAAATAATATATAAATGGATGGTATATCATATATAAAAAATCATTAACAGGTTATATTTATTATTTACATGATTTACACATCATTATTATACCCATCCAAATAATAATATATTGAATAACAATTACACCACGATGTGGAGACGGTAAGCCGTACGTACGCACGTATGGTGACATGTTACTCAAAGGATGGATAGAATAATTAATATGGTTGTACCATATTTATAATAACATCACAGTATATATATGATACTGGAGTTATTATTTTATAATGGTAAAAACAAAGGAAGAATAAGTGGAAGAAGAAAGGAACTTGGAAAAGGGTGGAGAAATCGTTACCTCTTCTTCGGGTTCTTCCGTTTGATTTGATCAAAAGGGATCCTTAGGTTGGCTTTATGATCAAACTAAGGACTCTAGGTTGTATTGAGGGAAGTTGGGAGAGTATATTTTCAGGGTTTGGCCGAACCAAAAGGCTTTGAATGTGTGAATAAATGAGAAGGAGGAGTGACCTTTTATAAGAGGGGTGAGGGGCACCTTTGGAAAAGCTAGAAATATTAATTTATAATAAATTCATATTCGGATTTTAATGGCTCCAAAGTTTATTATTACAAGGGTAAGGTGGGTATAGGTCGAAAACAACTCAACCAATAGAATTTAGACAGGTTTGGGTACTTATATTAACCTTATCTTTAAGTATTAACTCTAAGTTAATTAGTTTCACTTTTACAATTTCTCTTTGTGTTTTTATATTATATGGTTAATAAACTTACTATATACATCCAAGAGACCCCCAAGTGGTACACTAATGATACAAATATAATTATATAAGTCTCTTGGACTAACCTTAGATTTTTAGGAATTTAATATCAATTAATAATATAATATTTGTTTTAAAAACTCTTTTATGTCAATTTTGACACTATTCAATAGTTGATTTTTGTGAAACTTATAACAGAATTATTACTTCAAAAAAAGTGAATTAAAACAATCCTAATATGTCATATTATCCTATAAAATTAGTTTAATTCATTAAAAGTCTAAAATTATATTTATTTGGCTATTTATAATATCAATTATTTTAATTTTTCACTATTATGGTAATTACCGCATCATCATTGTGTCATAAATAAATTATATTATTTAATGTTTAAAAATTATAAATAAAATATCATTATGTAGTAAATCTTTGTAACTTTCTAATGAATATTTATAGTCGAATATACAACATATATAAACCTATGTAAAAATTGTTTTTCTAAAAGATATATGCTTTTGTCATTTTTGTACTTATTTTAACTTAATTAAAATTAAGTGTCCCTATCACCTACAAGTGGCTCCATGGGGTCCCCAAATCGACCCAAAGATGCCTATGGTCGAACATGTATCAACCAATGAGGCTAGGACATGTTTTAGGGTAATTTAGTATTATTATAATATTTTTTTAACCCTTATTCACCGGATTTACCCTTTAACCATGGTAAATAAAATATTTACCGAAGTAATTATTCAAAGTGTCTAAAAATAAAAGTTACCTATTTACACAATTTGAACATCCTGATTCCAAATATGGAATCCATTTTTCCAAATTCAACACACATATGTGGCAGAAATTAATTTAAAATTAATTCCCATTGTTAAAACAAAAAGCGTGTTTTTAAGAGATAATAACTATCAAAAGATTGACACTTGTTTATGTCCTGTTTAATTGTAAAATTATGTCCAATGACCAAAATTGAATTAAATGGTAAAACTATATTCTGAATATACTTTAAAACCACTCAAATTCATAATTTATCACTATTAATTATTTTTATTAAAAAAGTTGTTTTTAATTAAAATTTAGTAATTTTCACTATTCAGCAAAATATTAAAGTTATCCGAAAAGTACCAAAATTTCACCTTAGGCTAAATTTGATATTCCGAATCAAAAAATGAAGTCCATTTTGAAATATAAAATATATATAATTTCAAAAAGTAGGTATTACTTTTCATAACGGCTAGTTTGATTAGTTATGGTGTGTTAGAACTCGGTGTTGCGTACAACACACGCTATCACATTATTCAAAGAGAAGCATACCGTAGAAGCTTGGGATATTACAATTTTCATGAAATATTCAGGGACTTGATGAAAATAATCTTTATATATTACCTCAATTTTTTGGTAGTATCTATAGATGATATTATAATATAAACTAAAGCCAAGGAGGGGCATTAAAATCACCTAAGAACTGTACTATAGGCCTTGGATAGGAGAATCTCTATGAAAAGTATAGCGAGTGTGAGTTATGGTTGAAGGGGGTCTTGTTCCTGTGTCATATCATCACAATCAGTGGAATATCTAGGTATCCATCCATAAAAATTGAAATTCAGGGATGGACGAGGCCAACAACTATTACAGATATCTGTAGCTTCCTTGGGTTAGATAAATATTATCATATATTTGTGAGAAATTTATCACGATTGTCAAACCCTCTTACCAAGATAACTCGAAAGGGAGTCATGTTTGTTTGAAATGATGAATGAAAAGATAGATTTAAGGAGTTTAAAAGGAGGCTTATCAATTCTCCCATGCTCACACGACCAACAAGTGGAGAAACGTTTTGTGGTATTCAGTGGTGCTTTGAAGAAGGGCATGGGTTGGGTGTTGATGATAAATGAAAATGTCATTACCTATGCTTAAAGGAAATTTAATGTTCATGATAAAAAATATCCAACACCTGATTTTGAGTTGGATGCATTACTCCTCATTTTAAAAATTTGTAGACATTACCTATTTGGAGAGAAATGTGAAATATATACAGATCATAAAAGAACCATGTATATATTCACACAAAAAGAGTTGAACATGCCCCTACAATGATTGTTAGAGCTAATCAAAGACTATGACTTCTCAATTCACTACCATCTAGGTAAATTGAATAAGGTGGCAGAAAATCTCAGTAGAAAGGATCGAGAAACTCTTTCATTGATGATAATTGAGAAGGATAAAATATTCCTAGATTTGATGAAGATGGAAATGAGAATCATAAATAAGGGGAAATCATCAATCCTTTAACAAATGATTTCATAACCGTCTCTTTTAGAAAGGATTAAGGATGATCAAAATGATGATTTTGTAATTCAAAAGAATGTAGAATCTATGAAAAAGGGAAATCCATAGAGTTCAATGTTAATGAAGAAGTAATTGGAAGATTTGGGACAGGACTTTGTGTTACATCAAATTAGGAGTTAAAGAATGAACTTTGGGATGATTCACATAGTTCTAATTTATCCATTCACCCAAGAAACACAAAGATGGATCAAGATATATGAGAGAATTATTGGTGGTATAACATGAAGAAGAATATCGTTGAGTATAAATCAATGTGTCTGGTGTGTCAACAAGTGAAGTCTGAGAGGAAAAAGTCTAAGGGGATGATGAAACCATTACCCGCACCAATATGAAAATGGGGGAATATCACCATGGAATTTTTCATCTGACTTCCAAAGACATCCAAAGGAAACAATGCTATCTCAGTTTTTGTGTATCATCTTATAAAAAATGAACACTTCATTGAAATTTTAGAGGATTTTCTCATTCGATCAATTTAAGAAAATATATATCAGAGAATTGGTAAGGCTACATGGAGTACCACTATAGATTATATCCGATCGAGATCCAAGATTCACCTCTATGTTTGGGAAGATACTCCAACATGCTCTGAATACTGAGATGAAATTCAGTATGACTTATCATCCTCTAACTGATGTACAATTTGAGAGGACTATCCAAAAAGTTTAGGACATGTTGAGAGCATTATCAATAGACTTAAAAAGAGGATAGGATCAACATCTTTCTCTGGTTGAGTTCTCTTACAATCACAATTTCCACTCAAGCATCCAAATAGATCCTTATGAAGAACTTTAATATAAGAGGGGTAGAACACTGGCATGTTGGGATGAATTTAGGCAGTGAAAAATTATTGGTCTAGAAATGGTCAAAGAAATGATGGAGAAAGTTATGGTCATCCAGTAACACGTTAAAGAAGCTCATATTTGAAAAAATATCTCTGTTGACAACTGTCGACGAGAACTAGAGTTTGATAATGGAGAAATGGTATTTCACTACATATATCTGTGGAAGAGATTTATGAGATTTGGTAAGAATTGATATATTAGTCTAAGGTACATTAGACCTTTTGATATCCTTGATCGCATTGGAGTACTAGCCTATCGACAAGCACTCCCACTGAACCTATCTCAAGTACATGATGTATTCCATGTATCACTATTGAAGTAGTATATACCTGACCCATTGCATGTACTCAATCAGAGGTGGTGAAATTAGAGAATGACCTCTCCTATATTGAGAAGTCGGAGAAGATCTTATATCATAGTGAAAAAGTTCTATTAAATAAAACAATGCCCCTCGTCAAAGTGTTGTGAAGAAACCAAGAGTTTGTAGAGGAAACATTAGAACCAGAGGAAGTGATGAGGGAGAGTTACCCACATCTGTTTTAGTGTGGGAAAAGGAAATTTCGAGGGTTAAATTTTTAAAGGAGGGAATGTTGTAATGACCTGAACATTCAGAAATAAAATTGACTTTCCTTTATTTAATTTAATGTCCTATGAATATAGGAAACACATGAACTCTATTTTTATTACTGGGTTTAAATGACCTTAATGTATAATTACTGTTGATAATATAGTTGTTGAATAGTGATCAAATGACTGATATAAATTTATGGGTTTTAAAAATAATCATTTTGACACAGATAAAGGAAAGTATGGCCTCATCCTGTAGACTCAGGCCATACGGAGATTATTTTTCAGAGATCAGAAAGAAGGTAGCATGACTGGGATTTTCTATTGACCAATCCCAAGCCGGGCTTCAACACATTATTCTTGAGCATAATCACTTATGAGAGAAGTTAATGTTAATAGATATTACCAACTATGAGATGTTATCCGAGCCACCCTAAGTGTCTATCACTATTTCCCACTTTACCCTTAGGTCTTATGTGGGTATTATAAGGGGTTATATAATAATGACTTAGTTTCTTATGATGTAATCCATTTTTTTTAAATAAAAGTCATATTCCATAAAATCATTTATGAGAATAGTTTTTTCTTAAAAATATAATGAATTAGATAAATTGATTTTTTGTCTAAAATGGTAGTTTTCTGAAATATATAAATAATTACATTTAAATGTGTAACGCCCCAACCCTAGTTGCCCAGATTCGTTGCATTATTACATAACATTGGCATGATCACAAGAAAGATCAAATCTCGAAAGACCGATTGGTTTAGTAGCCTTGGAAACACTAGATATATTCATAAGTTTTACATTACATCATAAAATGAAAAACTACTACACCAACATAATGTCTCCATAATCCACACTCATATCCCCACATAATATCCCTGCAGGTCATTCATAACTTACTTCTTCACTTCCTGGGAAAAATAAAACATAGAAAAGGGGTGAGCTCAAATGCCCAGTAAGGATAACAATATAGTGGAAACTTTCATAAATAAGAATAAACATTTAAGGCAATGTATAACTAAAACAAAATCCTATCAAACATGAACTTTCAACATGGTATGTCATAAATAAAATGAAATAATTCCATTAACTTATTCACATGGATATTCTACTAATCGAATAATCACATGCAAAAAATCAATAACCACTTTCATAATGTTGGAATGTATAATGCTGAACTTTAATTTCTTTGTCAAGGCCTCTTCCCAAGACCTTGGGGCTAACTGTAACCGGAACCCAACCCGGATTTCCTCTAATAACCGGACACCAACCCGGAGTTCCTCTAATAACCGGAGACCAAACCGGAGTTCCTATAATAACCGGAGACCAAACCGGAGGGCTTACTTTTACCGGTCCCCAACCCGGAACATACTTGTCTAACACATTCATCTGAATGAAAGGTTGAAATATAACATAAACATTTGGATTAAAAATAACTTATGAAATGTCAATACTTTAAACAAAAACCATGAGTGACATAAGAATAACGTATCCACTGTTAAAAATATCACAAAACCTTCAACAAAATATGGATGTTTTGTATCATAATAAATCAACTTCAAATAAGCTTAAAATCCATCAAAAGATGTTGACATAGACGAAATCAAAACTATTTTGGAGAAATATCACTTTTTTTTTAAAATCATTTTAAAAGTAACATAATTATAAAATAATAAATTCAATTTGAAAATATTATTATAAGCTTGCAAGGGAACCTTCGACGATTTTATAACGGCAGAAAATAACCACACCCGCCGTATAAGTTAAAAAAAAATCTTACCTTAATTCTGTCGAAAAGGTTAAAAAGCACCTTGTTTGGAAAACAACAGCAAGATTCCTTTATAAACCACTTATTAAAAGTCAAACAAGGGTATAAATGACTTTAACCCATATTCTTGTAAATAGTAAAAATGTTTTGAAATACATTTTGAAGAAACATGGATGTGGATGATAAAGAGATCCCAGTAGATTATTACGTATAAACAACCTCGGATAATGAAGAGATTGTGAAATAACCCTTACCAATTTGGTAACTTATGAAACATACAACCCATGAAAGATGTATCATACAATGAATATGTAAATACACATAAATTAAAGTGTATTACACAATGAATATAATTATGGGCAGTACATACACCACACAAAAGGTAATGGTGGCAATATGTCATGAATCTCACAGGAATAAGGAGTGAGATGAAACCCCCTTACCAAGTTAATCAACTGAGTCGTATGGCCAAATGTTAATAACCACCAAATGATTTACAGAATAACATGAATATAATGATAATCATGATAATATATATCAAATGGCAGTACACAATACACCACTTTCAATAATTTAGTGGCGAACAATGGAAATCTCACGGAATTGAAAGTGAGATAAGAAAATCCATTACCTTGTACTTTTCCTTGGATGGGGTAGGTTAACCTCCTGTATAATGGTGAAATAATTGTTATTAAATAATAAAAGAATCATATATATATATATATTATATCATATATGATCTTTTAACATTGATTTGTTAATAATATCTTAGAATTATCGTCGTTTCGGGTGTTAACGTACTCGTTTTCTTTTATATGTTATATAAGACATGTTTGTATTGGATATGATGTATATTATTCATATCCATAATGATATCAAGTCCTTAAACATCATTTTTAAATCATCAAATGGTAATTATACTTGAATAGATATGATGGAGAATGAATCTCATCGCGTTCGTGGAGACGGTAGTCCGTACGTACGCACGAGCGACAATATCATTCTTTTGATATTAAAATAATATATAAATGGATGGTATATCATATATACAGAATCATTAACATGTTATATTTATTATTTACATGATTTACACATCATTATTATACCCATCCAAATAATAATATATTGAATAACAATTACACCACGACGTGGAGACGGTAAGCCGTACGTACGCACGTATGGTGACATGTTATTCAAAGGGTGGATAGAATACTGAATATGGTTGTACAATATTTATAATAACATCGCAGTATATGTAAGATACTGGAGTTATTATTTTAGAATGGTAAGAACAAAGAAAGAAGAAGTGGAAGAAGAAAGGAACTTGAAAAGGGGTGGTGAAAACATTACCTCTTCTTCGGGTTCTTCCTTTTGATTTGATCAAAAGGGATCCTTAGGTTGGCTTTCTGATCAAAATAAGGCCTCTAGGTTGTAGTGTGGGATGTTGGGAGAGTATTTGGGCAGATTGTGTCTGAACCAAAAGGCTTTGAAGGTGTGAAGAAATGAGAAGGAGGAGTGCCCTTTTATAAGAGGGGTGAGGGGCACCTTTGGAAAAGCTAGAAATATTAATTTATAATAAATTCATATTCGGTTTCTAATGGATCCAAAGTTTACTATTCAAAGTTTAAGGTGGGGATGGGTCGAAAACAACTCATCAAATAGAATTTAGACAGGTTTGGGTACTTATATTAACCTTATATTTAAGTATTAACTCTAAGTTAATTAGTTTCACTTTTACAATGTCTCTTTGTATTTTTATATAATATGGTTAATAAACTTACTATATACATCCAAGAGACCCACAAGTGGTCCATTAATGATACACCTATCATGATATAAGTCTCTTGGCCTAACATTAGATTTTTAGGAATTTAATATCAATTAATAATATAATATTTGTTTTAAAAACTCTTTTATGTCAATTTTGACACTATTCATTAGTTGATTTTTGTGAAACTCATAACAGATTGATTACTTCGAACAAAGTCAATTAAATCAATACTAATATATCATATTATCCTAGAAAATTATTTTAATTCATTAAAAGTTTCATATTATATTTATTTGTGTATTTATAATATCAATTATTTTAATTTTTCACTATTATAGTAATTACTGCATCATCATTGTGTCATAAATAAAATAACATATTTAATGTCTAAAAATTATAAATAAAATATCATTATGTAGGAAATCTTTTTATCTTTCTAATTAATATTTATAATCTAAAATAAAACATATATAACCCTATGTAACAATTGTTTTTCTAAAAGATATATGCTTGTGTCATTTTTGTATTCATTTTAACTTAATTAAAATAAAGTGTCATTATCACTTACAAGTGGATCCATGGGGTCCCAAAATCGACCCAAAGATGACCATGGTCGACCATGTATCAACCAATAGGGTTAAGACACGTTTTAGGGTAATTTAGTATTATTATAATATTATTTTTTTAACCCTTATTTACCGGATTTACCCTTAACCATGGTAAATAAAATATTTACCGCAGTAATTATTCAAAATGTCTAAAAATAAAAGTTACCTATTTACACAATTTGAACATCCTGATTCCAAATATGGAATCCATTTTTCTAAATTCAAAACACAGAAGTGGCAGAAATTAATTTAAAATTAATTCCCGCTGTCAAAACAAAAAGCGTGTTTTTAAGAGATAATAAGTATCAAAAGATTGACACTTGTTTATGTTCGGTTTAATTGTAAAATTATGTCCAATGACCAAAATTATATTAAATGGTAAAAATATATTCTAAATATACTTTAAAACCACTCAAATTCATAATTTATCACTATTAATTATTTTGATTAAAAAAGTTGTTTTTAATTAAAATTTAGTAATTTTCACTATTCATCAAAATATGAAAGTTATCCGAAATGTACCAAAATTTCACCTTAGGATAAATTCGATATTTAGAATCCAAAAATGAAGTCCATTTTGAAATATAAAATATATATAATTTCAAAAAGTAGGTATTACTATTCATAACGGCTAGTTTGATTGGTTATGGTGTGTTAGAACTCGGTGTTGCGTACAACACACGCTATCACATTATTCAAAGAAAACGTACCGTGGAAGCATGGGATGTTTCATTTTAAATTTTTGATGTCCCCATTTAGTCAAAAAGGTTAAAATATTGTATTTAAAAAGGGTTCACTGTTAAAAGTTGATAAAAGTGCAATACTGAAAATGAATTTGATCTTGCATTATGTCTAAGATACTCATAATATGGAAAAATTATAAGGATTATATAAAGTTTAAAATTTATTTAATACTATTCATAACCTCTTTTGAATGGATTTTTGGTAAGTCATTGTGCAAGTGAACTCGGTGTTGCGTGTAGTGCTAGTTATTGAATTATTTTGAAGAAATAACACATTATGAATTCTTGGGGTGTTACATTCTCCCCTCCTTCAATAAATTGCGTCCTCGCAATTTGAAATTGTTTTTCGAAAATAAAAGGTTGAAAGTAGAAAATATATTTGTGGGAAAACCCACATTGGAAATTGGGTTACTAAAATTTAGTCTTAATATGAGGAAAAGAGAAATCAAAGGGTCACCACTAAATTATGATCTCGATTAGGAGAACATTGGTGGAAATTAGAGACATATAATTGGAGGAAAACATAAATATTTATAGGTAGTGATTGAGGTCATCAATCACAAACAAGTGTAAAATTGAGGTTCTTAAATTCATCAATCTATGATGATTTGAAATACCATCGGTTCAACAAAACATAGGGTATTAGGATAACACATTTTTGACGTTTCAAAATATCTTAGTTGAAATCCCACATCGAAAAATGAATTAATGAGGCCTCTATTTAAAATAAAGAGTCGAAAGTATGAAGATTACCGAAAATAACACATACTAGGGTTCCATGTAGGAAAATATGGATATGGAAGAAAAATCTAACCATCAATTATCTGATGGAGAGTGGTAGAGAACATGGATATGAAAAGGCCAACAATCTCAAAGCCATAAATTAGTGATGATTTAAGGTACCATCTAGGAAAACATTTTTGTTCTAAGTTTCTTTTATTAATGTTGAGGAATTTATTTATGAGATTGGCTAAGATCATAAGGAGATATACTTACTTTATAATTAGAGTTTTATCCATGAATAAATTTCTACGACAAACTCATCTTTCACTCTAAAAGATAATAGAATGTAAAAAAAATTCTATTTACACTATTCGTATAGGGTTCCAAAATAAACGAATTTATAATTCATCTACATGATATTTTAATAAAAACTACATTATTTAATTTAGGACATCTCATGGGCCAGTGGTAGGTGATACACCCTTGTCGCCCTTCGGTTGCGGGTTCAAGTCTCGCAGCCTTGCCGGACGCGACGGGATGTCGCCCGACCTCTGGGTTGTCCTTTTATGGAAATCCAAAATAATCCAAACTAGAACTATCCAAAATACTTCTGTCCAAACTCATAGTCTAACATTTATAAGGAAGGTAAACATAATATAGATCCTTTTTACCCCGTAATAGCATATGAATACCTTCATCATGTATTACCATATTCCTTATTGATTACATTCATGCTCCCTTATTCCATATAGAATGATGGATATACTTCATTAATCAAAAAATGTTTTAAACCCCAACAATGATGGAATATACAAATCATTAATCAGTTCCAAGGTAGTCAAGAATATATAATATAATTTATCCAAAACAATCACATATTATTCCAAAATCACTACCTCAGTATCAGAACTATATTATGATTTATCATCCTCTCAACCATATATTTTCCAAAAATTTATCCTGCTATTGAGTCACTTTTCTTTGTTCCACACAATCTCAAGTCCTTAATGAAATAGTACTGCAGTACAATCCTTATATACTCCATAATTATTATAACAAGTACATTGTTGATACAACACTCAATTGACATAATCAACATAAGAACTCTAATCATTCCTCTTCATCTGTGGTAGTATCATAACTTGATTATTATCCAATAACATCATTTGTAGCATAGTCTGATGACTGGGAAATAGGTTCGCGTAGTGTCCAAACTCCTTGAAAATGAAGCATTGTACATTTGAAACCATTTTCTTACCCTTGCAGTCACGTACTTTGTGCCCTTTTCTTCCACACTTATAACAAACTCCCATTCCTTTCAGGAAAGTTCCAGGGTGTTTCTTTCCACAGTTACCACATATGGTAAAATTCTTCTTTTCCCTCTTCCCTTTATCCATCTTTCTCTCTTCCATCCTTTTCTTCTCTTGCTTCCCTTCAAAGCCATACGACTCAGTAAACTCTTTACTTATCTTATCAACACATGATATTATTATTTCTTCATATGATGATAATACATGGGAGACTATTTCTCTTATAAATTCTTGCTTAAGACCATGAAAGATATGATCCTTCCTTCTCTTTGGATCATGTGCATTTCTGGAGTTCTCATTCCTTATACTGGGCGCCATTTCTAAACAATGGCATACACTAGATCAGTTTATGAATCAAAATACATAATCCCATACTTATAAAACACCTAACATAAATTGAACTATTTATGGATATAATCCATAATCATAAAAATGTCTCCTTTGATGAAGTATATACTCATAAACCCTTCATAATGATTTGTAATGAAAATGAGAGTTATCCTAAGCATATCCCCCGGGAGTGTCGTAACCAAGAGTGCAGCAAGGCCCGTTGTCGTGCACCAGTTCCCGTTCGAGTCTAGCTCAAAGCGGTGTTTTCGGGTTTTACCCCTAGGTACATCTGTGCCAGAGCCGCCTCTACTTGCTCGTATCCAGAGAGGGATGTATTGCTCGGAAAACTCACAAAATCTCTACAATACCAAAATTCTAGGAAGTTCTTCTATACTAATCCTCAATGTTCATCTTAGGTCTACGTGCTCTAATCGGAGTTTATCTAAATCTAGCTTCCAAGGTTTGTACTAAACTTCCTCTGATACCAACTGTAACGCCCCGACCCTAGTTGCCCAGAGTCGGTGCATTATTACATAACATTGGCATGATCACAAGAAAGATCAAATCTCGAAAGACCGATTGGTTTAGTAGCCTTGGAAACACTAGATATATTCATAAGTTTTACATTACATCATAAAATGAAAAACTACTACAACAACATAATGTCTCCACAATCCACACTCATATCCCCACATAATATCCCTGCAGGTCATTCATAACTTACTTCTTCACTTCCTGGGAAAAATAAAACATAGAAAAGGGGTGATCTCAAATTCCCAGTAAGGATAACAATATAGCGGAAACTTTCATAAATAAGAATAAACATTTAAGGCAATGTATAACTAAAACAAAAGCCTTTCAAACATGAACTTTAAACATGGTATGGCATAAATAAAATTAAATAATGTCATTTACTTATTCACATGGATATTCTACTAATCGAATAATCACATGAAAAAATCAATAACCACTTTCATAATGTTGGAATGCATAATGATGAACTTTAATTTCTTTGTCAAGGCCTCATCCCAATACCTTGGGGCTAACTGTAACCAGAACCCAACCCGGAGTGCCTCTAATAACCGGACACCAACCCAGAGTTCCTCTAATAACCGGAGACAAAACCGGAGTTCCTCTAATAACCGGAGACCAAACCGGAGGGCTTACTTTTACTGGTCCCCAACCCGGAACATACTTGTCTAACACATTCATCTGAATGAAAGGTTGAAATATAACATAAACATTTCGATTAAAAATAACTTATGAAATGTAAATACTTTAAACAAAAACCATGAGTGACATAAGAATAACGTATCCACTGTGAAAAATATCACAAAACCTTCAACAAAATATGGATGTTTTGTATTATAATAAATCAACTTCAAATAAGCTTAAAATCCATCAAAAGATGTTGACATAGATGAAATCAAAACTATTTTGGAGAAATATCACTTTTTTTAAAAAAATCATTTTAAAAGTAACATAATTATAAAATAATACATTCAATTTGAAAATATTCTTATAAGCTTGCACAGGAAGCTTCGACGATTTTATAACGGCAGAAAATAACCGCACCCGCCGTATAAGTTAAAAAAACATTTTTCCCTTAATTCTGTCGAAAAGGTTAAAAAGAACCCTGTTTGGAAAACAACGGAAAGATTCCTTTATAAACCACTTATAAAAAGTCAAACAAGGGTATAAATGACTTTAACCCATATTCTTGTAAATAGTAAAAATGTTTTGAAATACATTTTGAAGAAACATGGATGTGGATGATAAAGAGATCCCAGTAGATTATTACGTATAAACAACCTCGGATAATGAAGAGATTGTGAAATAACCCTTACCAATTTGGTAACTTATGAAACATACAACCCATGAATGATGTATCATACAATGAATATGTAAATACACATAAATTAAAGTGTATTACACAAAGAATATAATTATGGGCCATACATACACCACACAAAAGGTAATGGTGGCAATATGGCATGAATCTCACAGGAATAAGGAGTGAGATGAAAACCCCTTACCAAGTTAATCAACTGAGTCGTATGGCCAAATGTTAATAACCACCAAATTATTTACAGAATAACATGAATATAATGATAATCATGATAATATATATCAAATGGCAGTACACAATACACCACTTTCAATAATTTAGTGGCGAACAATGGAAATCTCATGGAATTGAAAGTGAGATAAGAAAATCCCTTACCTTGTACTTTTCCTTGGATGGGGTAGTTTAACCTCCTGTATAATGGTGAAATAATTGTTATTAAATTATACAAGAATCATATATATATATATATGATATCATATATTATCTTTTAACATTGATTTGTTAATAATATCTTAGAATTATCGTCGTTTCGGGTGTTAACGTACTCGTTTTCTTTTATATGTTATATAAGACATGTTTGTAATGGATAGGTTGTATATTATTCATATACAGAATGATATAAAGTCCTTAAACATCATTTTTAAATCATCAAATGATAATTATACTTGAATGGATATGAAGGAGAATGAATCTCATCGCGTTCATGGAGATGGTAGGCCGTACGTACGCACGAGCGACAATATCATTCTTTTGACATTAAAATAATATATAAATGGATGGTATATCATATATAAAGAATCATTAACATGTTATATTTATTATTTATATGAGTTACACATTATTATTATACCCATCCAAATAATAATATATTGAATAACAATTACACCACGACGTGGAGACGGTAAGCCGTACGTACGCACGTATGGTGACATGTTATTCAAAGGGTGGATAGAATACTGAATATGGTTTTACCATATTTATAATAACATCACAGTATATGTAAGATACTGGAGTTATTATTTTAGAATGGTAAGAACAAAGAAAGAAGAAGTGGAAGAAGAAAGGAACTTGAAAAGGGGTGGTGAAAACATTACCTCTTCTTCGGGTTCTTCCTTTTGATTTGATCAAAAGGGCTCCTTAGGTTGGCTTTCTGATCAATATAAGGCCTCTAGGTTGTAGTGAGGGATGTTGGGAGAGTATTTGGGCAGATTTTGGTCGAACCAAAAGGCTTTGAAGGTGTGAAGAAATGAGAAGGATGAGTTCCCTTTTATAAGAGGGGTGAGGGGCACCTTTGGAAATGCTAGAAATATTAATTTATAATAAATTCATATTCGGTTTCTAATGGATACAAAGTTTACTATTAAAAGGTTAAGGTGGGGATGGGTCGAAAACAACTCATCCAATAGAATTTAGACAGGTTTGGGTACTTATATTAACCTTATATTTAAGTATTAACTCTAAGTTAATTAGTTTCACATTTACAATGTCTCTTTGTATTTTTATATAATATGGTTAATAAACTTACTATATACATCCAAGAGACACCCAAGTGGTCCATTAATGATACACCTATCATGATATAAGTCTCTTGGACGAACCTTAGATTTTTAGGAATTTAATATCAATTAATAATATAATATTTGTTTTAACAACTCTTTTATGTCAATTTTGACACTATTCATTAGTTGATTTTTGTGAAACTCATAAAAGATTGATTACTTCGAAAAACGTCAATTAAATCATTCCTAATATATCATATTATCCTAGAAAATTAGTTTAATTCATTAAAAGTTTCATATTATATTTATTTGGGTATGTATAATATCAATTATTTTAAATTTTCACTATTATAGTAATTACTGCATCATCATTGTGTCATAAATAAAATAACTTATTTAATGTCTAAAAATTATAAATAAAATATATGTATGTAGGAAATATCTTTATCTTTCTAATGAATATTTATAATCTAAAATCCATCATATATAACCCTATGTAACAATTGTTTTTCTAAAAGATATATGCTTGTGTCATTTTTGTATTCATTTTAACTTAATTAAAATAAAGTGCCATTATCACTTACAAGTGGATCCATGGGGTCCCAAAATCGACCCAAAGATGCCCATGGTCTACCATGTATCAAACAATAGGGTTAATACACGTTTTAGGGTAATTTTGTATTATTATAATATTATTTTTTAACCCTTATTTACCGGATTTACCCTTAACCATGGTAAATAAAATATTTACCGCAGTAATTATTCAAAATGTCTAAAAATAAAAGTTACCTATTTACACAATTTGAACATACTGATTCCAAATATGGAATCCATTTTTCTAAATTCAAAACACAGAAGTGGCAGAAATTAATTTAAATTTAACTCCCGCTGTCAAAACAAAAAGCGTGTTTTTAAGAGATAATAACTATCAAAAGATTGACATTTGTTTATGTTCGGTTTAATTGTAAAATTATGTCCAATGACCAAAATTATATTAAATGGTAAAAATATATTCTAAATATACTTTAAAACCACTCAAAATAATAATTTATCACTATTAATTATTTTGATTAAAAAAGTTGTTTTTAATTAAAATTTAGTAATTTTCACTATTCATCAAAATATGAAAGTTATCCGAAATGTACCAAAATTTCACCTTAGGCTAAATTTGATATTCCGAATCCAAAAATGAAGTCCATTTTGAAATATAAAATATATATAATATCAAAAATTAGGTATTAATATTCATAACGGCTAGTTTGATTGGTTATGGTGTGTTAGAACTCGGTGTTGCGTACAACACACACAATCACATTATTCAAAGAAAACGTACCGTGGAAGCATGGGATGTTTCATTTTAAATTTTTGATGTCCCCATTTAGTCAAAAAGGTTAAAATATTGTATTTAAAAATGGTTCACTATTAAAAGTTGATAAAAGTGCAATACTGAAAATGAATTTGTTCTTGCATTATGTCTAAGATACTCATAATATGGAAAAATTATAAGGATTATATAAAGTTTAAAATTTATTTAATACTATTCATATCCTCTTTTGAATGTCTTTTTGGTAAGTCATTGTGCAAGTGAACTCGGTGTTGCGTGTAATGCAAGTTATTGAATTATTTTGAAGAAATAACACATTATGAATTCTTGGGGTGTTTCAAAATGTGGTTTTATTAAATTATTTATTATAATAGTTTAATAAGAACATTATTTTTAATTATAAATGGTTATTATATTCCTTAATTGTTCAATCCTTAAATGATTATGTATTCAGTTTTATAAAAATGATATTTTCATACGATAAAACTGAAATTTTATTTTTAATTAAAGAATTTATTTTGATGAATTATAGAATTTTGAGAATAAATATTATATGTAAAAAAATTTATTATTATAAAATTTTTATGAAATATAAATGATCATATAATTGTTATGAAGTAAAATGTAACCTTTTTTATGGTTTGGAAACTGGTTTTGTGAAAAACCACCAATTTTCAATAAATGGATGTTTTAATTTAAAAAGTGAAAATTCACATATTTAGAAAAATATTTAGATAAAATGAATATTATTTTTGTAATCAGGACATTGAAATTATCTGACGGTTAATTTTTCATAATTTTTT
Source organism: Viscum album (assembly GCA_963277665.1). Classification (NCBI taxonomy): domain Eukaryota; kingdom Viridiplantae; phylum Streptophyta; class Magnoliopsida; order Santalales; family Viscaceae; genus Viscum; species Viscum album. The sequence continues at coordinate 1,932,663,503 of OY728155.1, forward strand.
ATGACAATAGAATTTTTGTGTAAAAATTAAAAACCGTATAAATATATATTCTGTTTTATGACATCATAATGACCCATTAGTGATGTAATAAAATAATATAAAAGGGATATTCGGACAAAATATATTTAACTTTAAAATAATTTGATTTTATATTTTTTTGATTAATTTTATAATGCCATAGTAGACCCTCCAAGACATATAAACTATTTTAACATTTTAAAATGATTTTATTGGGAGTGTGACTGACATCGACATAAAAAAGCCTAATATTTTTATAAATTCGTCCTTTGAATTTATATAATAATTTTCTCCACACCCATTTGGAAAAAAACATGGGCAAAAACTATGGAAAGGTTTGTGGTTTTGAATATTTTTTTATATAGATTTCCAAGCCTATGTTTGTGAAATATTAAAGAATTCCCCTCTCATTTCCTATATAAACCCACCCAATATCCCACTTCTATTCACTAAAAATCGTTGAATAAAATCTAAAATATTCCCTCCTCTCTCTAGGTTCCTCCAAAGGTTACCCAAGCTCTCTATAACCCCCTCCTCAAGATCTTGAAGTCACACACTCAAGTAATGGATTTCTTCCTTTCTCATTTTCTTCCATGTTTTTTATGTTGTTATACCATTTTATTTAAAATTAAAAATGTTGTGGTATGATTTGAAACCTCAACCATATTTACCTACTTATGTTTTTATAATTATATACCTCTTTATATCTCATTAATCCCTCTAATGTACACCTGTTACCATGCTGAAATTGTGTAATAGTTATTCAATTTTTCCTATGTCTTCAAGTTTCTTTATTATGTTAGGCCTTCTATTTCCAAATTCCCTATGTTGGGACTTGTACAAATATGACCCCCATAATATCCATTTTGTGTAAATATGATTAGATAACCATTTCCCTCTCATAAACCATTTCAATGAATTTTTATGTCACACCGTTATGCGGCCGAAATTTCCCCACAATTTTCCAAGCCAAAATAATTTTGTAGTGAATACCATACCCATTTCTCTATCAAGGGTAATAAAATTTATGCACATAAAGATGTTGAATGGTACTTACATGTATTTATTCTATATTCCCTAATCATGGAATAACATTTGATGTTGAATGATTACACGTTATATGATCCATGTGGAACACGAATGCATGAAATGAAATGTTTATAAACGGTGCAAACTGATAGCGCTCCAATGCATTGGGTAATGTTTAGTACCATGATACACCATGTTCAATGAGGGTTTAAGGCATGGCCGCGTTTCATTGGGAAGAAGATACAAACTAAAATTTATAACCTACTTACTACATAGGATAGTGGAAAGACAGGGTCGAACCACAGGGAGGCCTCATGTTGTGTTTGATTATCTAAAAAAATAAGATAAAAAACCCACATAAGGACAAGAAAAAATAGTTGGTGATAGTGAAGTGGAGTGAGTGAGAATTACTGTGTTTGGGAGTAAATGTGAACCGGTAAGTACAGGGAAGGGTGACAGAGCAACTAGGGAAATTGTGGTGAGAATAGCCAACATATGAGTAGGGGGAGGAAGTCCACTGGACGATTCGATAATAATTAGCCTCATTCATGAAGTAATGTTTTAGAAGTATTGATCTTACTAAATGTAACTATCTAGATTTGTCATCTAGTCAGTTTTCGATGAAATAACCATTACAGTTCTTCAACTGTAACAATCATTCTATCCAATGGTGATGAAGGTCAGATGTCACAGGGATCAACTTTTCAGTTGAGTTAAGCATGTATCTCTCATTTGAGCATGACTCATTTTTCAAGGTGTCCCTCATATTCAAACAGTTTTCATTAAGATTCAATCATGATCAGTTTTCACTTGACCTTGTTGTTTGGAAAATAATTCAGTTCTGAAAATAGTGATAGAGTCATTCTAGAAAATAAGACACTGCATGAATAAGAATGAAAAAAGTCAAATCATCTTGCTTATCTAACCCTAAGGGAATTTAGCTGAACATAATGGTTGGTTTCAATGAAAAAAATTATTATAATCAAATAAGTTCATATTGAAATGAGATGCAGAAAAATAGAGCACATGATAAATAATGTTGTTTGTTTTGGTACTCGAGCTCTCGAAAGTTCTAACTCCTACTTCAGGATGGTGGATGAAATGCTAGAATACACCCGACGTCTCTCCCTAGGAATCGAGGTATGAAATGCTACGATCTGCTGCTCTAGGAACTCCAATCTTCTCGAGATGGAAGATGCTATATGTTCCTCTTTCTCTCCTTCCCTAGTCTGGATCGATGAATCCCTTACTGGTTCAATGCCCCTACCATGTATGAATGATTTCGTTCCCGTCACGAATGCTAATGACCAGTAAAAGTCTCTGGAATATTGCCCGAGGTGTTCCCTAGCCTCCATGTGGAACATTCATTGTGCTGCTTCCTCCACACTTGTCACCGGAGCAGTTACTCCTAACTGAACGAAATGGTGCACGCGCAGCGTGCTACCCTCCCTCTGCAAAAATTGCATGAGATTCAGATACGAAAGAAATGATACTATCTTTATATACTATATATTTATAACACTAAATTAAAAATACCAATATCGAATATTATTATTAAAATAATAAATATTAATAACATATATGATATATAATAAATTAATATTATATATATAAGCTTGTAAACATTTAATAGTATACCTATTATTATTTTTATTATGTTGTATATGACGAATTATAAAAAAAGTACATAATTATATATTATTAATGTTATAATAATTATATTTATTATATATGTTAATATCAATATTATTTTGTGTTATATATATAAATTTTATTATAAGTTGTAATATAAAATAAATATATAATAATAATAATAATAATAATAAAAGGAAAAAAATGAAAAAGATAAAAGGGGGGTGGTTCGTTTGGAGAGGAAAAAGAAGAAGGGGGAACCAGGTTCTTTGTGCGGCGCAGGGGAGGGGTGGATGAGTAGAGCAATGACTTTAGGATTGAGGTGGTCTGACTTGAGATGAGGTGAGACAAGGATAAGGACCGTGCACGATGACTTTGGGCATTACGGGCTGTGGGATCGGGGCGAACATCGCCCAGTAGGGGAACCGAGGGGCGGCGTGCGGCGAGGTCCGAGCAACACATGGGTGTAGGATAGGAGTTGAATAGCAGGGAGAGGGTTGCGGTGCAGGAAGGGGAGGCTGAAGGCAATGGTGTGGGTCCTGCTGGAAGGTGAGGTGAGGGTCGACCAAGGTGGTCTCGGCGCGGGGTAGGGAAGGAGTGGGGGCGAAGTCAGCGGCTTCATGGGATGGTATGTGAAAGGGGTTGAGTTGCATATTTGAAAAAAAATGTTTGAAATTAGATGTTGAATCACTAATGTATGAAAAATTATTTTCCTATAGGTTTAATTTTGATCTGCAGTGTATTGTTCATGTTGTGATATTGTACATCGCACTGCTGGTTAGTGTTGCTGTTGTGTGAAGGAGGGTGCGGCGGTGAAGGTGTGTGAGATACGGTGCGAGAAATGATGGAGAACGGTGGAGAGGGAGTGGTGGAAGAATGTGGCAGATTATGGTGGCACCGTAAAAAAGTGTGGAAGAAGTGAACGACACGGTGGCACCATGGAGAAAAATGTGAGACGGTAAATTTGATACAGTGCCATTGCTGAGTGCTGAAATGGCGCGTGAAGTGAGAACCAGTGGAAAGGAAACGGTTGATGGGGGAAACAGTGAGACAGCAACGGAAGCATCGTGACAGCTTGAAAATGGTGGCACTAGGACAGAGGAATCCCGAGCGACCGTAACACCTATAAAACAAACACAACGACAAATTAAATAAAAATAATAATTAAATAAAACAAAAAACAGATTAATAGATTAATAAATTAAATTAAATAGAATGGAATTAAAAAATAAATAAAACAAAGTTAAATTATAAAACTAATTGTGTTTTATTTAAATGAATGAATTTATTTGAATTAAAAATTATAAACAAACATAATTTAAAACAAACAAAAATAAGTAATGTTTCTTTCTTAAATTAATTAGCTAGTTATGTAACCAATTAATAAATAAATTAATTAATTAATTAATAAAAAATCTTAGTTGAATAAAATTAAATTGTTACCATTAAATTAATTATTAAGAAAAACTAAAAACTAAAATGGGTTATTTATTTAAAATTTAAAGAATAATGAATTACTTAATTTAGTTAGTGAATTAATAAACTATCTAGATTGAATTTTTTTTAAAAATAAATAATAAAAGAATAAAAAAATAAATGTCAAATTCACATGATTAATTAAATTTAAGAATTATTTACAAGGAAAATAATGAATACTAAAAACAGAAGATTTAAACTTAAAATGAATATTTTACAGAGCAAAGTACAAAATCACAACAATTATTAATTATTTACTAAGAAACAATGTTTTGATATAAAAAAGTCAATAAAAATATAAAAAGGGTGTGGCAAAGAGTGTTAAAACACTGCCACATCATTTACTCATTCTAATCCATGTGCAATGAGAGGATTCTCATGCTAATTCATGTTCAATGAGGGTTTATTCATGCTAATCTATGTACAATGAGCCTTGGATCATGCTAATATCATGTTGTATGTTGTTTCCACATTTCCATGTTAGGATAATCATGCTATATCATGCCTTTATGTTAATTTTTTTCTTGTGATCCATTGATATGTCTATTGACTAACATGTACTTTATTCTTCATGTTATTCCTTGTTTACTCCCTCACTAGCTATTATAACTCACACTTTTCTTATGTATGTCCCCAGGTTATCACATTCAATGATATGTACAAAACAATGTTGTGGTCATGTAAAATAAGTTTTCATTAAAGATTTTTTATTTTATGCCTTATGTTTTCATGTAATGTTCTTAATTTCCCAAGACACTAGACATCTCGATCCTCAATGTTTTATTAAGTGCATGTTTATATAATAAATCATGATTAATTATGTAATAAAGAGAAGGGTTGTTATATCCTTATTCATTAATTTTAAACATTGAGGATTTCTCCATTCTTATAGCTTCCTCTTTCTCCTAAATTCCCACATCACCTAATTAAGCATTATTTAACCTCCTCAAGAGAGATAACTGGGCCATAATTTGTAAAATTATTGATGATGTTCCTTCCTTTTGTACTTTCATGTACATCCTTTCAAAATATATGAAAATTATATCTATCTAAATTCTCATTAATGATAGAATTGTTGTATCCTTTCTACTTCGAGCATCCACCACCTTATTTCATTTACAAGTATGTCAAATGATTGAGTAGTCTTAATCCCTGATGACCTCTAACCATATTATCTGGTGATTATTAATCATTTTATATGTTAATATATACTTTAGGATTTTGTTATCAACATATATCTTACACATATCTCCATAGAGATAGTTCCACCATATTTTCAATGCCAATATTATAGTTTCCAACTCCATATCATGTGAAGGAAATTTTTTCTCATGAATTTTCATTTACCTTGAGGTGTAGGCTATCAATTTGTCATTATGAATTGGTACACAGCCTAAGACACTCTTTAAAGCATGGATATATACTACAATGGTTTCCCCATTTGTTAGTAGTGTGAGCACTAGTGTAGTGATAAGCCTCTTTTTGATATCTTTAATGATTTCCTCACATTCTCTCATCCAAAAAACCTTAACTCCCTTGTATGTTATATTGATTTGGGAGTTTGACATTCATGATAATATTTTCAAAAATTAGTTATAATAACCAGCTATACCAAGGAAACTATAGATATTTGTCACAGTTTTTCCTTGGATATCATTCAATTACATTCATATTTTATGGGTACATATACATCACATTTCATGTTATGTCATCCATAAAATAGATAATTCCTTCAAATGGAACTCACATTTGGTATACTTGTCATAAACCATATCCTTTGATAGTGTCTTTTTTATAGTGATTAGATGATCCTCAATTTCATCATTGAATTTGGTATATATTATAATATAATCTATATGTACCCCGAAAACTTTATCTAGGTAACAATAAAAGACTATATTAATTATGTTCAAGAATATTTCCAGGGGATTAGGGAGTCTGAATTACATCACTATAAACTAAATGTTCTTCTACCTTGAACAAAAATCGATATCGGGGGTATCTTCCATTGTCACCCTTACTTGCTAATATACTGACCGAAGATCAACATTTGAGAATTATTGTGCTCCACTTAACTGATAGAACATGTAATCAATATGAGGTAGAGGATACTTGTTCTCTATCATGATCTTGTTGAGTTCACGATATTCGATGCAAAGGCACATTGACCCATCCGTATTTCAGATAATAAGGACTAGTGAACCCCATTGTGACGAAATTGAAAATATGAACCCTTTATCTATATTTTTTTGTAGTTGTTTATTTATTTCCTAATGTTCTTAAAAACCATTCTATACGGAGACCTGGATAATAGAAATGACCCAGGTATATGTTCGATTGAAAATTAAACCTCTCAATTAGGAGGAAGGCCATGAAATTTCTTAGGAAACACATCTGCATATTCCCTTATAGTAGGTATGTATTTGAGGATGGTTCTTCACTTAGACTCTATCATTTGGGCTAGATAAAATTCTTTATAGGGAAACAATATCTGTTCTGGGGATGTTGGTTCCAAATAAGATTCATCCTCATCCATTCTATTTTTTAGAATAGGGGTTGATTCCTGATATAGAGAGTGATTTCATTCTTACAACAATTTATGTTGAATCCATATAGGGAATGCTAATCCATGCCCATAATTTCCAAAAATCACACAGAAGGGAGTATGACAAGGTTATCTAGGAATTTTAGACAAACATTGTGACAGGGGAGGAGTTATACACTTGGAAGGAAATAACTTTTTCTATTTTACATGTTCACTGACACATCTAATTCCATGATTTTTGTGGTGTTTGAACTATTTTACTAAACTTCTGTGATATGAAGGAATGCATATGACATATTCAAAAAGTACATTAACTATTATCGAATGAATAAGTAGGGTACCTGCCACCACTTTGTTTTCAAGATCCAATTCAGTGGAAGTGATGGAAAAATATCACCCTTGATTCCCTGCAGGTTATTGGTTGTCTTATAAAACCCTTGTCTTAGTGCATTGGTTTGAAAAGTGCACTAGTAACATATAGTTGAAAAAATGAACAATGAAATGATTGTTGAAGAATAATAGAAATTTCAATGATTTAGTAAAACAATTATTTATAGAAATTAATTAGTATCATCATCTGTGTTACAATATAAGAATAGGAAGCAAAATAAGAACAGAAATTTGAAAGATTTGGTAAAAAAATTAACTCTTTTTCGAGTGTCTCTTTTTTATTTTCACAAAAGGACTCCATAGGTTGGATTTATACCAAATCTATGGACTCTAATAGGAATTTAGGGATGTAGGGAGGAGAAATGGGCAGGGTTTGGATAAACTAAAGATCATTAGAGATGTAAATAAAAGGGAAGGATATATCCCCTTTTATAAGAGAGGTGAGGGGATCTTTAGGAAACTCTCAAAATATTGAATTAATAGAAATTAAGTTACAATTTCAAATAACTAAAATTTGAATTATTTAGAACATAATACGAGGATGGGTTTAAATCCACTCATAAAATAAAATTTAGAGATGTTTTTTAAATAAAATATAAACCTAATCATTTTTATTTATCCTTATTTAATATATTTAATTTTAATTGTGGTAAAAATATTCTAAATGTTAGATGGTTATAAATGTATACTTATATGGTATTGATTGACCATAAATGGATAGTTTATGAAATTTTCTAAAGTTATAATTATCACTTTGTAAATTTTAATGATTTTTTTGATTTTTAAAAAATTCAATAAAATGTTATTTTTATAAAATATCAATAGTGTCAATTTTAACACTATTCAATACTTTGACTTAAAATTAAATCCATGAAAAAAACTATCTTTGAACCAAACCCTTGAATACACTTTTAACATGTCATAGTCACATAAATCATATTGTGGATCACATAAATTATGTAAAATTATTTTTATTTTAATATTTTGAAATCTATTATTTGAGATTTCTATTAAAAAAATAATTACTTCTTCATTGTTTTGTAATTATTTATGAAATCAATTATCCTTTAAAAATTACAAAAAAAAAACTACTATGATGTAGATAATTATTTTATATTTCTGTATAAAATTCATTATCAAATTTATCCATAGGTTATCCCTATATTAAAATTATTTAACGTTTAATAAATGAGTGTGTGACACTTTGTCACATTATTTAATTTTAATAATGTATATATCATTTTCATGAAAAAGTGTCCATTAAATGATTCAAAATAGATCAATATGATATAAATAAAATAATCCTAGTTATTTGGCACAAATATAGATTTTGATGAATTTTATATCATTTAATAAAATATGATTGTTTTTAAATATCTTAACTATCAATTTTGACAATATTCCTTATCTTTTTTATAAAAAAATAAAATCTAAAATATATATTCAAACTGAGACTTATAAAACATTAATAATATTCCCAATTAATTAATTAAAAACATGTAGGACATTAATTCACTCAAATTATATTTATATTAATATTATAAATATCATTTATTTTATTCTTCTTTTCTTAAATCAATTACAACATCACCATTGTGTCACCGTTTACTTCCCTTTTTGATTTTAAAAAAATATAAATAAATTACCATATTTTATATAATTTATTTATATTTCTAATTAATAATTATAGTTCACCACATCACTTATATAACCTCATAATAAAAATATTTTACTTGTTAAAAAAAGTATAACAAAAATGGATTTTCTTTAAATATAATATTATAAATATATTAATGAAATCCATGTGGTTCAAAAACCGAACCAAGGATTATTTGGATCGAAAATAACAAATAAAATTAAATTAGAAGAATATTTAGGGTATCTTTATAATAATATTATATTTTTTACCTTTAAATACCCTATATACCTTTAAGAGTGGTAAATAAAATTACTAATGTTACTATTAAAAAAATTAATTTGATCATATTGGACCACCGTTTTCATACTTCTCACAACCATGTATGTTGGTTTTTTGAAAATTCAATTCACAGAGGCAAAAAAATTACGTTTAATGGTAATCACACAAATGTGTCTAGAGGGCGGGTAAAGAGACGATATAATGTTTATTAATTTTTATATCTAATTTTATTATAAAATTCTTTCCATAACCTAAATTGGAATAATATTTTTATTATTTATATATTATGACTTTAAAATCAATTGTAAGTAAAAATAGTATTTAATTGAAAAAGGTGATTATTAACAACGATGTGTATTTTTTCACTATTCATCAAAAAAATGAAACCTTTCAAAAAAAAATAACAAAAATTCACCCTAAGATAATTTTGATATTCAAAATTCAAAAATGAAGTATATTTAGATATATATATATATATATATCTCATTATTTGGTTAATACTATTCATAACATCTTTTTAAATGGCTCTCTTAGTAGATAATGTAGCACTCAAACTCGGTGTTGCATGCATCATAAGTTATAATATTTCATTAAAAAGATAATATACAATGAAATATCGGGTTGTTAAATATTAAGCATGAAATCATCATCACAAAAAAACTATCAAGTCAGTCAAGGAATATTACAATATTAAATGTTTATTGAACACTAATTGAAAAATCAAGAAATATAAATTGATCAGAATCATCTAAGTCACCATCAATTCAATTTAGCCATACTAATTTACCCCGATAACATGTCATAATTTGATATACCTAATTTATTGAATACAACTATAACCAATTTCAATAAAATATAAATAAAAATTATAAAAATGGGAAAGAAAAAATTTATTGATAATTGTAGAAATAAAAAAATCTTGATTAAATAATTGGACCTATGAAGATTATAATGATTTATCGTAAAGACCCATTCATTCACACATTCAACCACTCCAATATTAGCTGGTACCAACACTTTTTTAATAAGTTTTATTCCATGAACTGGTTTTCTACTATAATAAAGGGATTTAAATATTATTATATAAAGAAAATATTCACTTAATAAAATAATTCACTTAAATAATAATGAATGAAAAATTCACACTATGAACCTATAAATGAATTCATTGATTTATAAATAACAAATCACGAAGTAAAATTAGAGTATTACATAATCATAATAAAAATTTGTCTGTAAGATGTTATCAATATGTAGTAAATAATAATTCTTTTTGATACGAGGTGAGTATTAAATTTAAAAAAAGAGTAATGAATTTGTATGATTATGTATTTTTGAAATGTAATAGTAGTGATTAATAGAAAAATCCACATAAAGTGTAATTGAATTCTTATAGAATATAAATTTAATTTTAAATTTGTATACTACACATGAGGAGGAACCTTAATAAAATTTCATAGTGAAATAAAGATAGATTGAATGAATTTGGATTTCATATTTTAAAGAAGTAATGAATTTTAAACAGTATGTTATAGATAACTGTAAATATTATGTACAATTTAAAACTAATAGAGAATTGTAAAAAAAAAGTGTTGAAAACTAGAACATGATTGAATAGATTTATAGTTAAGTGTAATAAATAAATAATACCATAATGGAAAATAAGAATGAATTTTTTGATTTTTTAAAATTCAATATAATATAAAAATATTTAATTAATTATATTTACAATGAAGGATAGTATACTAAATAACTTATACATAATATGTATAAAGAATTTAACAATAATTCTCCTTTTCCATTAATTCATGATTTATTACATAAAATTACACATTACACAACCCAAAACTCTGAAAATTATAGTGTCTTCGGGGATTAGGTACATATAATAACATCCTAAACATGGGATACAACAAAATTATTGAAAAGTTCCTTAACATGTTTATAAAATTCCCTGGAATTTTAAAACTGCATGGGACAACATGGGGTAGAACATAATAAAAGGGGTGAGATGTAATTCCCAATAATGGAATAAACAATTCATCACATGAAGAAAGATAATAAATTTTAGAAAATATGAATATCAATGGGGTACAAAAGAAACATGAATAATAAGGAATGATATATCATGATTATCATAATATGAGAAATTCAGAAACAACATCAAACACTTCATCATAAACATTGGTCAAGGCTAAACCCATCAGGAATTCATGGTGTACAAAGTCCAATACAGGAATCTGGTTAACTCCCTATCCCAACATGACATATAATAATAGAAAACATTAACCACTTCCTTTGAGCGCTATATAATTCCGGGTGTACCCATCACATTCATTTCATTATCCAACTTAAGTTTACCAGAAAGATCATAAAACATCAATTCATTCAACATTATAATTATTACATGAACAAGGAGTGTAGAATATATAAATTTAAGTACCTAATAAAAAATATATGTTCATAAATGGGAACACGTTTGATAGTAATTGGGTATGCTATTCCCAACACAATTGGTTTGGCATTGAACAATCATGGTGCAATTTCAGAATCATAACGACATCACATAAAGATGCATAAACATGTGTATATGAGACATAAGGTGTTATCTCATCAAATATACATCATTTTAGAAGAAATAGGGACATTTAGAAACATATACCAACATTAGAAATTGGAAATTTAAGGCATAAGTTAATGAAGAAACATGAATAAAGAAAAGAATCCAAAATATAGTAGCACATGGTAACATGTGTACAGAAAGAATAATGGGAGTATTAATGGGAGTGAAAGGGGTATCATAATTTATAAATTAAATTTATATTAATGGGGATATGGAAGAACATATCCAAATAATATATAATGCAATTTAAAAGATAAAATACACACGAAGTGCTTACATGGAAATGAGAAGAGAGAAACCCCTTAATAAATTTTATCATTGTAACATCTATGGTGAAGGATAAAATGAGAGATAATAAATGATACCTAATTCAAATTTAATCCATTGGATAATATGGGATTTAAAAAAAATACATCATAAATAATGAAATTGAGAAGAAAAATTCCAAATAAGGTTTTGGAATTGAAAGAAGGAGAGGATGGAGAGGATCCCTTACTTGAGTGTGTGACTTCAAATGATTTGGAGGGACTTCTTGAGAACATGGGGGCACCATGTGAAAAATCTATAGAGTGTATGGAAGAGTATGTGAATTCTCTAATGACTTTTAGTTCATATAAATGGGTGATAGGGTGGGTTTATATAGAGAATGAGGGGGATTTTTTTATTTTTTAGGTTTTTGAATTTACATAATAAAATATCCAAAACCACACACCATCCCAACGTTTTTTCCCATGGTTTATTCCAAATGGGTGTTTTCTTATTTTATAAGGCTAAGCATTGAACGTATTAAAATAATACCCTTGATTATGTAGAGGTGACTCACACTATTATTGAAATGATTTTAAAACAATAAAATATATTATAAGTTTTAGAGGATACATAATGGATTTAAAAAATAAATAAATAAGTAAAAATCTAATTAAATTAAAGTTAAAACAATTATTTGGTCATCAATCCCATTTATAGTAATTATTATATAACTTTTTGGTCATTATGATGTCATAAAACCAAATGTATATTTATAAAATATGTAATTTTAACCCAAATATTCAACTTTATTAGAAAATTATGATAAATTACCATCGAAGAATATTAATTTTTTAATTAAAAAACAATACTCATTTTATTTAAATAATTTTATAAGTAAGTTAATATTCACTTTTAAATATAAAATTGATATTTATTAAGAAATGTTGTGTTTTTTATAATAACAGTTTTCAAACCCTTATAAAAATTAAATTTGACATCATAAAAGATTTATGATATTTTATAATTGATAAAAAATATTGAATAATAATATTAAAATAGTATTTATTTAAAAAATAAATAAATTAATTAATTCATTAATTGATTATGAACATTAACCAAAAATACAATTTTTTCCTTTTCAAAACAAAATAAAAATAATTTACTATGTAAAAATAATTGGGTGAAAATATATTCATTATTATATTCAAAATTAATCTAAAAATTCATATTTCTAGGGTATTGAATCATATATCTTTAATACACCAGAAGACGCCCCAATAGTATGTTGCATGATGGTGGGACTTTCATGGGGTGGCTATGTGAAAATGGTTTGGGTTGTGATCTCAATGAGCATGAAATTATCCTGTAAATGATTTCTCTCATGATTAAGTTGATAGATATCATCTTGGTGTCCATTAATTGAAAATCCAGAAATGCTATCTCTCTTAGAATCTCTGATAAATGGGCTTCATAGGGTATAATCCTTCTGGTTGAGGTCATCACTTCCATTGTGTGTGTCAATTGGATTTTTTAAAACCATATATTTATATGAGTCATTTGATTGTTGTTCAATGGATTTATTATCAAGAGTAATGATACTTAATGGTTATTTAAATGCAATTGGATATAATAAAACAAAATATATTCATGTGTTTTCTATAACCATATTGCCTAATAAGACCTTTAATTGAATCAAAAGAGGAATTTTATTTATAACAGTTTGAGTCATTACAATCTTCCCCCTGTAGAAATTTCACCCATAAAATTTTCTTTTTCCGCACTAAAACAAATGAGAGTAACTACGGTTCGTCACCTCCTTTAGTTCCAACATTTCTCCTTCAAAATTGAGGTTTCTATACAATACCTTGACAATCTGAATTCTCTTATTTCATAGAACATTTTCTCTATGATCTATGATCTTCACCAGCTGCTCCTCATAGGAATGTCCATTCTCTAATGGTACTACCATTAGATTGAGTACAAATTAGGGGTCTAGCTTGTACTTACTTAAGAGGGATACAAAAAATACATCATTTACTTGAGATAGGTTTTGTGGGAGTGATAGTTTCTAGGACACCACTCTGATGTGATCAAGGATCGCAGAATGACTGACGTATCTTGGACAAAACATTCACTTAATCCCAAATTTTATTACCTTCATCCATAGATATATGAGGATAAATAAAATGTCTCTAACATCATCCTCTAATAATATTCAATGATTATCATCAATACTATAATGTCGACACTAAGTAGCCTTGATGTAATGTTGAATAATATTATCCTTTTCCACTATTTCCTAAACCATTTCAAGAACTAAAAGTATTTATTCCCTAACCGCATCCCAGGTTGAAGGAGTTTTTCAACTCTTCCCATAAAGGGATTCATAGGGATCCATTTGGATCCTCGAGTGGAATCCATTATTGTAAGAGAACTCGATCAAAGGACGATGTTGATCCCATCCACCTTTGAATTCCATAAAACATGGTCACAACATGTCTTCCGGTGTATGGATAGTCCGCTCAAACTGGCTATTAGTTTGAGGATGATAGACCATACTCATGTTAATCCCAGTGTTTGTAGAACGTTAGATACATTTTCATAACATTTAGGTGAATCTAAAATTTCAATCAAATATAATCGATAGTGGTTCTCCATGGAGACTTACCACTTCTCTGACATATATCCATGCATGTTGATCCAAAGAGAAGTCCTCTAAAATTAAAATAAAGTGAGATGTCTTTATAAGATGATCGATAACAACCCATGTTTCATTGCTTCCCCTGGATGTCTTTGGAAGTCTATTGAAAAAGTACATGGTGATAATTTTCCATTTCCATGTTGGTATGAGTAATGGATGAATCATCCCCTTAGAATTTTTTATTTCAGCCTTCACTTGCCGGCATAGTTGGAACGTTCTTGTATATTCATTGATCTCTTTCTTCACATTATCCCACCTATAGTGCTCATAGAGATATTGATACATCTTTTTTTTCTTCCTGGGTTAATGGGGAAAGTCTAACTACATTCATCATCAAATAGTTCATTCAATAACTCAATATTTAATGGTATAGATAGGCTTGAACCTAATATGACAACTCCTTCTTCATGAATTTTATCCTTTGAGGATTTCCCCATTCATATAGTTTCCACTTTTTTCTGAATTCCCACATAACCACATTAAGTATTATTTAACCTCCTAATAAGTGATGGATGAGGATCCATTTGTGAAAGGATTGATGACACTCCTTCCTTTATGATTACCATGTCCAACCATTAAAAATATATGAATATTGGATCCCTATAAATTCTCATTAATGATAGAATTTTCAGATCCTTTCTACTTTGTTCATCCAACACCTTGTTCTCTTTACTAGGATGGTAATGGATTCAGGATTCATAATCCCTGATAACCACTAACCATCTTCTCTGGTGCATATTAATCTCTTTCTGGGTGTATATAAACTTGGGGATTTTGTGTTCAATATATATCTCACACTTCTCCCCATAGAGATAATGCCACCATATTTTCGTTGCAAAGATTATAGCGTCCAACTCCGTATTATGTGTGGGATAGTTTTTCTCGTGAATTTTCATATTCCATGGATCATATGCTAACAGTTTATCATTTTGATTTAGTACACAACCAAATACATTATTTTAAGCATCGCTATATACCATATATAGTTCCCCGCTTTTTGGTAGTGTGTGGACTGGTGTAGTGATAAGCCTCTTATTTGAGCTCCTTAAATCTTTCCTCACATTCTTGTGTCTAAACAAACATAACTCCATTGTGATTTATCTTGGAAATAGAGTTTGATAATCACAAGACATTTCTAAAAAATTGGAAATATTACCCAGCTAACCAAAGGAAAATACAGATATCTATTACTATTTTTGGTCTTGGACATCAGTAAATTACATACATTTTTGATGGGTCCACAGATATCCCATTTTATGTGATGTAATGCCCCAATAAATATAATTCCTTCATTCAGAACTCACATTTGGTATATTTGGCATAAAAAATATCCTTTCATAAGGTATTTAGCATAGTCCTGAGATTCTCCTCAGGTTCATTGTTTGATTTGGAGTATATTATAAAATAATTTATAAAAACCACCAAATATTTGTGTATGTAATATATAAAGGCTATAATAATCAAGTCTATTAATATTTCTAGGGAATTAGTGAGTCTTAATGGCATTACAAATAACTAATATTTCTCATACCTTGAATGAATAGTGGTCTTGGGGATATCTTCCTTACTCATCCTTACTTGATAATATCTTGACCGTAGATCCACCATAGGGTATTATTATGCTCTACATAGTTTATCGAACAATTCATCAATCTGAGGTAGAGTATACTTGTCCTTAATCATGATATTTTTGAGTTCACGATAATCGATGTAAAGGCGCATCAAACCATCTTTCTTCTTGTTGAAGAGAATTAGTGCACCCCATGGTGAAGATATGGGAATTATAAACTCTATATAGACTCTCCAATAGTTGTTTCTTAATCTCCTCAAGTTCCATAACAACCATTCTACATGGAGTCTTGGATAATGGAGTTTCCCCAGGTATAAGTTCAATTTAAAATTAAACCTCTCAATTAGGAGGAAGACTAGGGAATTCCTCATGAAAAATATAAACATATTCCCTTATAGTAGGTATGTATTTGAGGATGGTTATTTCTTTAGAATATATCATTTTGGGTAGATACACATTCTTATATGGAAATAAAATCCTTTCTAGAGATATTGGTGCAAAATAAGATTCATCATCATCATCAATGAACTTGTATAGAATAAGGGGTTGATTTTTGATACAGAGAGTGATTTCCTTCTTGCAGAAATTTATGTTGGATCCATGTAGGGAATGCCAATCCATGCTAAAAATTTCACCAAATTATCAAAAAGAGTATGAGAAGGGTTTCTAGGATGTTTAGAAAAAAAATATGAAAGGGGAGGATTTATACTCTTGGGATGAAATAATTTCCCCATTTTTCATTTTCACAAACAACTCTACTTCCATGAATTCTAGTGGTGTTTGAATAGTTCTTTTAAACATATGTGATATTAAGGAATTTATAGAACAAGAATCAAAAAAAATTATTTTCAATATTATTGAATGAATAAGTAATATAGCTATCAACACTATGTTTTCGGGATCCACCTTAGTGGGAGTGATGAAGAAAATATCATCCTCGTTTCCTTCCAGGTTGTTGGTTTTATCTAAAAACATTTGTCTTAGTTCATTTGTCTGAAAAGTGCACTAGTTACTTGTATTTTAAGTAATGAACATTGAATTTAGGGTTGAACAGAGAATTCGTTTCTTCTATCGGATTAGCGGGTTTCTCCAGCTAGTAACTATTTTCTAGGTGTCCATCCTTCCCAAAAGTAAATCATTTCATCATTCCCATTATTAAATTTATGGGGTGCTTCATTCCATGAATTTTACTAGTGGTATGTTGAATTTTATAATAATTGTTCGATTTCTCTATCATACCACTAGAATTAAACTCCACTTTACACTTCATGTCCCTATGATACCCTTAAGATCCAACATTCTCCATTTCAACTTTGAGGTCATAGTAGAAAAATTACTCATAGCTATCAAAGTCACCGATCACTATAGATTTCCATAGAATAGTTTTTATACCACCAAATAAGTTTTTACCCATGAATTTTGGGGGTAACAACAATGAAAGAGGAGTATCATGAATTTTTTCTCATACGACCTGATAGGTTCATCTTCTTTTTATTTGAGGGAAAAGAAATCCCTTTCCATTTTATGATGGCGAGTCTGAGGAAAATATTTATCAATTTTTTCCCTAGAATTATATCCACTCCATCAATTCGATCGCTTCCCCATGAATCATATTATTAATCATAGTTCACCTGTGATCATCTTATCAATGTATAAAATAAAGAACCTTTATAATTTTCCATTATTTATACAATTTAAGGACAGAGAATATATTCTTAATAGAGTTGATCCATTGATACATGATTAAGGGAACATATGATACAATGAAAATATGAGGCCTTTATCGCATGAATCTCTTGATTATGTCGTGTACTCTTTGAGTTGGGGTTTCAATATTTTTTATCAAGGTTTCTATTCAGAACCTGAGTCCGTTGAGAGATTATCATCACAAAGTTCATGTTTCTCACTTCCATCAGATTTGGAATCTAACTGAAGTGGTCATCAAATTCCCCCTCACATTGATTGATTACCTGATTCTTTATATTTCTTTCCGTTGGATAAAATAAAATAAAAATCTAGGATGAGTATTTTTAAAATATTAAACACATAAAGGGGAATCCAATGACATTAAAGGGATAACATATAAAATTCATATATTTCATTAACTTATGAATTTCTAGGCTTTAATCTAGTTTATCCATGATTTATTTTCTAAAATAAAATCTTATATGAATTTTTTATTCAATCAATAATGGTTCATAATGAGATTAAGAATTTAACAAGGAATATCTCTAAGGAGTGTCAAACTAGGTGTTCCATAAGTCCCATTTTCATGTACCAGGCTACCCTAAGACAGGCTCAAGACACCTTGTCAATGTTTTTACCTGCATGTATATTTGTGCATGCACCATGCCCACTTGTAGTATCCATACATGGTTGTATTTTCCTGATAATCCAATTAATTTATACTTATAAAAATTTATGGATGTTTTAATATACTTAGTCTTATCCCTAAGTCTTTTTCTATAGTATTCAAATCCTAATCCCAAAAAATGACTAAACCTTTCCAATGGTATCAACTATAAAAACCCGATTTTTTTTATATTAATTCATGATTTATTACATAAAATAGTACATTAAAATATAAAAAAGGTAAAAAGGTATAATGTATTTGTGAATTAGGTATATAGCATAATATCTCAAAAAATGAGATACAAAACCATTATTGAAAACTTCATTAAGATTCCTTTCAAATTCCATGGAATTTTAAAACTACACAGGATAACATGGGAAAAACATAACAAAGGGGTGAGAAGTAAATTACAACAAGTGAATGAAAAATGAATCAAATAAAGAAGATAATACATGTTAGAAAATAAGAATATTAATGGGAATAAAGAGAACATGGATAAAAATGATTGATATAGAATGATAATCATAACATGGGAATTGTGAAAACAGCTTAAAATACTTCTTCATAAACATAGGTCAAGGATAAACCCTCCAAGACTTCATGGAAGAAAAAGTCCCATAAACGAATCAGGTTCAATTCCTATCCCAACATGACGTTTCATAGTACTAAACATTAAATAATGCATTGGAGAACTATATAATTTTTGGTGCACCGATCACATTCCTTTCACTCTCATACTTAAGTGTGCCACATAGATCATTGAACATAGATTTGTTCGACATCATAATTTATTCCATGATTAAAGAGTGTAGAATAAATAAATGTATGTACCCAATTAAAAAGGTATGTGTGTAAATTTTTACACCCTTGATAGGAATTGGGTATGGGATTCACTACATGATTCGGTTGGCAAGGAAAATTAGTTGTGTAATTTTGGTAGCATAATGACATCACTTAAAGATGCATAAAAATGGTCAAATGAGAGATAATGGAATTTATCCTTACATATAAATAAAATGGGACTAATAGAGAAATAGAAATATTTATTCCATTATTATAAATTGTAAATTAAAGGAATATTTTAATGAATAAACTTGATTAAATAAAGGAATCCAAACTATATTACTACTTTGTAACGTGTGTACATAATGAATCATTGAAGTATTAATGAGGCTGAAAGGTGAATATATTTATTTTTACATTAAATTTTCATTGATGGTAATATTTAAAAACATATCCCAACAAAATAAAAAGTAATTTAATATACATGACATAAAATAAGTGCTTGAATGGAAATGAGAAGAGATAAATCTGTTATGGAATTTCGGTATAGTAACATCTTAGGTGAAGGAAAAAAATGGGAGAGAATAAATGATATCTAATTAAAATAACATCCATTGGATATTATTGGATTTTTATAAATAAATTTCATCATAAAGAAGTGAAATTAAGAAGAAAAATTCCAAACTACGTGCTTGAATTAAAAGAAGGAGATGAAGGTGATGACCCCTTATTTGAGTGAGTTAATTCAAAATCTTGGGTGGGGCTTCTTGAGAGATTGGGGGTGCCTTGGGAGGACTCTAGAGATTAGAGGGAAGATTATTGATGTGTTACAAGGTATTTTTGTAAAGATATATGGGAGCCTAGGTGGAATTATATAGGAATTGATGGGTATTTCTTTATTATTTTGGTTTCTAACTCTACATAACAAAATATCCAAAAAAACCAACCAACTTCTGATTCTTCCCATGGTCTTTGAAAAAATGGGAGTGTTTTTACTACTTTATAAGGAAAAGTTATTATATTTTTTTCCAAATTTCCGTGATTATGTGGAGGTGGATCACACTTTTAAATAAACGACTTTAAAGCCTTTTATTATTTAATTGATTTTGGAGGATTAACAATGGATTTACAAAATAAATAAAATAAACATAAAATTACATTATTTAAATGGAAAAATTTATTTATTTTTTGATCTCTTTTATAGTAATTATTAAATCTATTTTGGGTTATTATGATGTTATAAAACATAAATTATATTTATACAATATTTAATTTTTACCCAAAAATTTGATTGTCTCATAAAATAATGAAAAATTCACCATTGGATCAATTTTATATTATGATTCCAAAAATAATATTCATTAAATATAAATAATATTATAAAAATTTTAATTTTAAATTATAAAAATAAAATCAACATTTATTATGAAATGCCGAGGTTTTAACAATAAATGTTTTCAAACCCTTATAAAAATTACATTTGAATTCATAAAAATTATATGCTAATTTATATTATATAAAAATTATTTAACAATAATATTAAAATATTTTCTATTTCCAAATTCCATTAATTTTTAAATTATTTAATTGAATTTAAATATTAACCAAAAAAACATTTTTGGAGTTAATGTATAAAAATAAAATTTATTTAGAAAGTAACAATAATAGGATGAAAATATATTCATTATTATGTACAAAAATAATTTAAACATTCATATTTCTGGGGTATTGATACATATCACTTCAATATACCCTCAAACTACCTATGATTAAGGTGCGGGATGGTGGGACATTCATGCAGTGGTTTGGTGAACACAGTTTGGGTCGTGATCTCGATGAGATTGAACTTCTATTGTAAATGGTTTCACCCATCCATATGTTGTCGGATATGATCTTAGGTTTGGTTAAGGAAAAATACCAAAAATGATATCTCTCTGAGAATCTCTAGTAAATTGGATTCATATGGTATGATTCTATGGGTTATGGTCATCGCTTCCTTTGCCTATGTCAATTGGATTTGTTAAAACCCTATATTAATACGAATCATGTGATCACTATTCAAAATACAAAACTATAAATGGTAAGGATACTTAATGTTAATTTAAATCAAATTGGATATAATGAAATAAATTCAAGTGTTTTCTATAACCATATTACATAATGAAAAATTTCGTATAATAAAAAGGCAATGTTTTTCTAATAGTTCAGGATGTTACAATGAATATTCATAGTGAATATGGGTTGGAATACCAACATCAGAAGAAGGAAAAGTACATGATATATAACCATTATGAAAATAAAATTATGTATTATAGATATAAAATATTAGTATACTAAATATTTGAAATTGAACTGTTACCAGAGGGAAACACCCCTATTGACAGAGGGAATCATATTTTTTATTTCAGATTTAGGGCTTGTAATGGAAAATAAAAATGTTATTATAAAAGTTATTGAGGAATTTATATAGAACTAAAAAAATATATTAACGACTAAAATATAGACTTTTTAATATGAAAAGAATTCATGGTAACAGAATTTTATTTTATGGTTTCAAGAATTTTTTTTGGTAGAATAACTCTTGCAAAGGATTGAACCTAAAGAGGTCTGTTGGGATCAGATTAGGTGTTAACATAACCGGAGTGATATAACTGAGACCAAAAATGGAGAAGTTAGTGTTCCATGGTAGGAAATAATGTAACATATATGGAGGTAGGGTTCTTGTCATGATGAAATTTAATGGGAGATACCTCATATGGGTAGGAGTAGATATCAGTTGTTCAGTAGATTGAAGAGTAAATATGATAGGGTTTATCAGTGTGGAAATAGATACGAGTGGTGGGGAGGCCACATCAAAACCATGTTAGCCAGGAGGTGGGGAGGACATGTATGAGTCATGTTGGTGGTTAGGTGGTCTGGCTACATCGAAGACACATCAGAAGATGAAGGTGTTCATAGCAAAGAGGTGGGATGTCTACTTTGGTACCACATTAGAGGAGGATGATTGCTAAAGGAAGGAGGTGTTTTGGATACATAGAAGGAGTATGATCACTAGATGCACATATGAAGAGGCATGGGATCGATCATGAAACCACATGAAGGGAAGGGAATTTAATAGGGAACACAAAGAAGAAAAGGAACCGCCTGTAGAGGGTTGGTGGGATCGATGGGTTTCACTATGGTTTTGGTATGTATGTGGACTCAAATAATCTATTGCAATATTTTTAAAAAGTTATGGAAATAGATGTATGGAGATATAAGATTTTCATAGTTGTTCTTGAACACATTTAGTGAGATCGTGCCTTTATCAATAGAACAAGGAACTCGCTGAGCATTGATGCACCAAGATAGCTGATCAGATACATAAGATTAGAGATATCTGAATATGATCATAAATATGAAATTATATATTAAGTGAAAATGGGAAAGTGTAATTTGGGGAGATCATGGGGGAAGATTAAAAGATCCTCCTATAGTTATCAATACATAGAGATTAGTGATGTCTTCCAATTGGTTTGAAGAGTAGGAGAAATATTAGTGACGGTTCTAAGAGTATAATGAGTTTGTCGGATTGAGCCATAGGAGAATAAGTATTTCAGTGAGATTTTGATGCATGATATGTCTATAATACGATCCTAGAGCTGGCTAGTGTTAATTTTGGTTATGCTATGTGATGTAGTATAAAGATCATCCTATGTTGATTCATAAGATAATATATGGTACGATTTTATATAAAAAAATTAATTTATATAAATATTATAGCACATAATTTAAGTTGGGGGTATAACCATTATGAAAAAGAGTAGGCCTTTTGTAATGACATTATATTTTATAAAAAATTAACTTTTTGGTTTAATTAAACATTTAATTATTTATTATAAATATATAAAACACAAGCAGTTCTTTGGTTTCATTATATCCTATCAGATTTAAAATACCATTAATCATCTTAACCATTGATAATATAGCCATTTACTAGTGATAATTTGATTATTAAAAATATATGGTTTTGATAAATCCAATTCATATAGACAAATAAAGTGATTTCTCTAACTAGTAGAATCATACCTAAGGGAGCCCATTTTTTTGAGCTTTCAAGGGAGATATCATCACATTGATTTTCCATTGATCACTCTCAAATTGAAATCTCATAACTAAATCATAAGAGAAAACATTTATATGAGAAGTTCAAGCTCATCATGGCCACGACACAAATAATATACACGAACCAACCCATGAAAGTATCATCGTCGTGCACCATACCCTAAGGGATTTTTATACTCTAATAAAGGGATATGTATCAAGAGCCTAATATAATGAAGATTTATATAATATTTTCAATAGAAAAATGGTAACATTTACTTCTACATTATATTTTTTTAATTTTTATACAAAAAATACCAAATAAAATATTTAATAAATAATTTCATTTAATATGTTTATTTTGATGAATCAATTGATTTTTGAAATAAATAATATTTTAATAAAATGTTTTTCATAAATAATTTTTATTAAATTTTAATGATCATATAATTTTTTTGAAGTAAAATGTTATTTTAAAGGGTTCGAAAACCAATATTTTGAAAAAAACAACAGTTCTAAATAAATATAAATTATTATTTTAAAAGTGAAAATTCACGTATTTAAAAATCCCTTTAATAAAATAAATATTATTTTTAGAATCAAAACATTGAAATTATACTTTTGAGATTTTTTCATAATTTTTTGAGAGAGTTGAATTTTGTATTTAAAATTTAAATATTGTATAAATTTATGTTGTGTATTATTACATCCCAAAGAACCAAAAAATATTTCATAAATATATAAAGGGTTTCCATGATTAATTAAATATTTTCCATTTAAAATAATGATATTTTAGGTTTATTTGATTAATTTGGTAAATATTTAATGAAGTTTCCAAAACCTATAATATATTTTATGGTTTTAAAATCATTTTTTAAGGACATGTTTCACTTCCAAATGACCACGGTTAACATTTTCAGTATTTAGTCCCTTAGACTTATAAAACAAATAAAACCACTCATCATAGGTAGAAACTATGGGCAATGACCATGGGAGGGTTTTGTAGGACCCTAGAACACCCTGAGAAGGGAGGGGTGAGTCCGGGTGTCATATTTATATTTTAATACGATGGAACTTTTTCTCACATTGGTAGGAACTCGTTAATCCGGTATGATAGATTTGAATGGAAACCACACATTCACATATAGAGAGAAAACACATGAATTTTTCTTAGTTCACTGTTAAGGGCTAGTCCATGTATCATACACCGATAGTGTGTTGGTCATACTTAAATCCAGTAATCTTCAATAGATGTGGAATACAAAAGATTGACCAGAATCACTATATTCCAGGAAAACATCCCTTAGATGGTTTTAGGGATCATGTACTGCATCCCTCTGAACACTTCAATTGAATCCCCATAGATCACTTCTTTGGGTGAAGTCTTACTCATTTTGTCGACTTCAAGGTCTCTTCAATAGATTGAAATTGAAGTCTTTGTATCTATCCTACATGAGACACTAATTTTATTTAATTATTTAATTGATGCACTTTAAAGAACTGATCAAACTAGTCGGATGTTCGAAACTTACTAGAAGCACAAACTAACACTTGCACACAACACCCGTCCTTGCACGCATGATTTGGGATTGTTACACAAGATGGAATTGGAACAACCTTTATTTTTTTCATGCCCCTTATCTTTTGCACATTCTCACCACAAGGTTCACTTGATCTTTTTAGAATAACGAAAACATTGAACATAAGTTTTTCTCCCTTATTATTTTCTGTGTGCAAGTATTTCGCATGATAGAGGAACCCGATCATTGTTGAAAAATTCTTATGCCATCCATGGGGGTATCCTCATCTTTATAGGCCTCAATGACCCTTCATGAATGTTTCTGATGCATATTTTTCGGTGTGTGTAAGATTACTTACAATCACACTAAACCCTATTTGAAATTGCATTGGGCACGTAAGATTCTTCCATGCAACCTCATCTTTTGCGCACATTTTTCTTCTGCCATATTTTTATGCACTGATCCCAAATAAATCCTTGAATAAAAGTTTCCAAACCTACATTAATATTTTTCATAACATAATTTTCCAAAAAACATTCTTCTCCATTCTCCAATTTTTGGACCCTAAAAGTTGGAAAACACTAGGAAATGACACCACCTTTAACAATGTTTTCTTGTTGAACTGTATGATCCCTTTCCTAGAAAACTTCTAGATATTTCAAATGGGTATTGAAAAAAAACAAAACATACTCCATTTCTAACACAGAATAGCCTTGGTCCTAAAAATATCATCTTTGGGTTTATTAAAAATCACTAGATAAGTTCAATAGAGCACCGACCACTATGAAAACCTAGTACACAAGAATCAACTCATCCAACAATATAAGTCTAGATAAGCAATGATCGATGTAGAAAACAAGAGGAGAAGCTTGTATTGGGTTCCTGTGTTTTGGAGTGCTTAAGGATATCCAAGATATTATCATATCATTTCAAAAAATCATTACATTTCCATGATGGTTTCCTCCTAAATCTGAATTTTCATCGTAACATAGAAGCTTTACATGTCCTTAACTATTTACTCATAACACCAAATGATCATCATTCTCCATTATCCATTATTATGTAACCAGAAAAAAATTTCCTCCTCTTTATTTTTACCATTAAATTTATTCCTACTCCCATATCGACATTAAACGCAAAGAATAATATTTTACATTGTAGAGCTCAAAACACACTCCACCTGGATCACATATCCCCCATAATCCTACATCACATCCACAAACAAATTAAAAAAAGGTAACATAACTAGGGAGAGGGGAACACTCATAAACTCTTCATGCTCTAGGAGGTGGTTGAAAATCGCAGTTCAACCAATGATTCTAAAAAACATCCACTTCCATTGGATTGTTTAGAATATCAGCCAATTTCTCCTCAGTTCCAACATGGTCCATTTTAGCTAGGACTTGTTCAGCCTTTTATTTAATGATGTGATATCAGATTTCAATATGTTTTGTACGAGAATGCTTAAAAAGATTCTTTGTAAGATCAATTGCACTCTTGTTATCACAGTAAATAACCATTATTTGTTTCACTTCATCACCAATATCGGTTAGTTGCTGCTTAATCCATAGTAGATGTGAAGAAGACTTTGTAGATATGATATACTCCACTTCAGTAGTATTGAGAGTAGTAATTTATAGTATCTTTCTCAACTAGTCCACACATTTCTTGCCAATAATGAATGCTCTCCAACTTATGGAATTTTGGTCAACCACATCTCCATCCCAATCAGCATCATAAAACATGGACAGTTCACTATCTCTTCCTACAGAAAAGTATAATCCATAATTTTGAGTATCTTCAATTTACCTCATGATTCTTTTCACTACTTCGATATTTTCTTCTTTTGGATTACTTTGAATATGGGATACTAATAATGTTACAATGAAAATATCTGTCTATGTCACTATTAAGTATAGTTTTCTTTGAATTATTCTCTTATATATTGTGGGATCTACAAATGTCAAATACTTATGCTTTCCTGGTTTTTTCCCATCCTCAATAGGAGTCGACATTGGTTTGGAGTCATCCATATTAAATTTCTTCAGCAGCTCTCATGAATACTTTTCCACCGAAATGAAAGTGTAATCTATCTTTTGAATCACTTTTATCCCCACAAAATATATGAGTTCACCAATAATAGATATTTCATATTCTAATTTCATGTGATTAGAAAATTCTTCCATTGATCTTTTCCTGGTTTGCCCAATTATAATATAATTCATATACACCAGTACCATAAATTGATATTCTATTTTAATTATTCACATAAATTTTGTGGTGGAACCCACTTCTTTTAAATTTTAGCTTCTTCATATAGGAATAAAAAATAGAGTACCATTCTTTCGGTTATTTATTAAGACCATATAATGACTTATTTAATCTAGAAACCTTCATTTCATCAATACTGAGAGTAAAACCACTAGTTTTTCAATGTAGATGTATTCTTCTAGAACATCATTCAAGAGAGTTGTTTTGATATCCATTTGATACACTTTGTATCCAATTATAATTACCATGGAATGAAAAAGCATGATCGAATGTAGTCTCACCACTAGAGAAAATGCTTCCTTATCATCAACCCTTCAATATGTGAATATTATTTACACACCAATGAAACCTTATATATGATTAAATTACCCTTAACATAAAATTTATTATCAATGATCCAATTCATACCAATAACATTGTGACTTTTTGGTCTCATAACAATATCCCATGTATGGTTCTTTTCATTCTGATATAACTCTTCATTCCGGTCTATAACCCCAAATTACTCATTTATTGCATTCCTAAAAAAAGATGGTTCTACAACTGATAAGAATGAATATTGTGCATTATTCCTCATTTTCATTGTCTATGTGTGTGTTGTCCAATCCCAAAATTATTTTATTTTGATCAATATATACCCTTCAATTTTTCCTATGAGGTTTGGAATAATTTTTTTCAAACATGGTTTCCTCTTCCGTTATTTATTCCGAATCAACATCGTGTTGTAAACACTGAATGTTTTAAAATACTTTCTCTACTTCTGCATTTGAATCTGTTTCTTTTATAATGTCTTCTTCTTCAATCACATCTGTATATGATCCCCTCATAGTATTTTTGGTCTTATCTTCGAATATCTTTACATCATTGATTTCCATAATTTTTTCAAGAAACTTATTGAAAAACTTGTAGGTTTTTCTATTCATTAAATATCCAAGGAATATTCTATAATATTTTGCATCACCATACTTTCATTGATTTCCTTCATTGTTTTTTATAAAACATTTACTTTTGAAAACACAAAAATACTTCAGAGATGGATTACTTCCATTCCATAACTCATACGGTGTCATGGTTTCATATATATATATATATATATCCATATTCTAATTTGAATATAAAATATAGTTTGAACAACCTCTTTACAGAAGTGTCTAGGGAGATGACTCACAATAAGTATAGTTCTATCCATATTGTTCACTTATTGATTTCTAAGCTCAATGACCCCATTTTTATATAGAGGTTCTCACAGCATCCACCTCATGAAGAATTACATAATTATCTAGTTAATTTTCAAACCCAAATGATGTGTATTTCCATCTATTTTCTGACCATAGAAATTCTTTATCCATCCAGTATCATTCTCAACTATTTGCTGATATGTTTTCATGCAATCAATCACTTGTCATTTCTTGTGTATAACTATCACACAAGACATTATACTGTAGTCATCTATGAAAATAATGAAGTACCTTTCTCTATATATTCAAGCAACAACAATCAATCCACATACATTTGAATGGATGAGGTTAAGAAGGTTTGACGACCTTTTCTTATTTCACCATTATGAATTAAAGAACAACTTCCCTCAAACACTAGCATCACAAGTCATTTCATGTCCCTGAATAAAAGTGCGGATATCCACAAGTATCTTCATCTTTGATACATATTACATGCCCTTTTTATTATTGTGGCCTAACCTTAGAGGCTGAAAGTTGTTTTATTCTTCAACATTCAAATAAAAAATGTTCCCTTCACTATAAACTTGATATATGTTTCCATCTATTTTGCAACCATTCATGACAGAATTCCAAATTATTCTTTTTATAGTGAACCCGTTTTGATTGAATTTCACAAAAAATCTTGAATCTTATAGTGGAATCACACTCAATAGATTATGATGAAAACAATTCACATAAATAACTTTAGTTTTCTTTTGATCTCCATTATCCAGTTCAGTACATCTACTACCGTTGATCTTCAAAGAAACATCATTACCAAACCTAAATATTCAATAGACCATTTTCTTAACATTCATTAATAGGTCTGAATTTCCCATCATATGGGATTTTAATCCACTATCAATAATCATGGTGCTACTGTTCTTAGTAACCTTGAGAGTATGTTCAGTATGATTGGATTTCCAGATCTTCTTCTTTTCCATCCAAAGAATATTAGATTGGCTAACAAATAAAGATGATATTTCAGTTCTCTCTTCCATGTGGGAAAGTTATTTTTAATCATACTTTTATTCCATATGATAAAAAAAAATTTAAGAGCCACACCATCAGGTTGTGGAGTATTGAATTGTCTCCGACTTCTGTATAAATTTTTCATGTCTTTCCACTTCCGGAAATAAATAGATTTATATCCAAAGTTAAAATAATGAAAAAAATATCCATATAATTTATTTATTTTATAATAAGTATGCAATTAATTTCTTCTCTTTTATTGACTTCTTAAATCATCACTATTCAAATAGATCCATGATTCTTCACAGTATGACATGGTATGACCTATATACCCACAATATTTACATTTCATAAGTGGGAATGTATTCTCATTTCGATTCCTCCTCGTGCATCCTTCATTAGGAAGGTAGTATTTATGCGTATCATTTATAGATGACTGAAGATAGTTTTTAGTTATCCTTTTAGTTTGTACTGAGGGTTTCCTTTTTAGCACTTTAGGTGACATTTCTACATGTCCATCTTTTATCTTGACTTTATTTTGACCCATTTTATTTGAGTCATTTGATGTTTCGTCATGGAAAATTATTCTACTATATTCCATTCATGCTGGTATTTGATCATTAAAAATAGTTCCAACACTATTAGAACCACACATAGATCTCTCCCATAATTTGACATTTGAGAATTTTCCAAACTTTACATTATTATTTGATTCTATTGAATTTGATTCACTATCAAGTGTAATCCTAAGAGTGAAAACATATTCTTTGTGTTCTTAAATAGTCTTGAAATTCCATTCTTGTCTGAAGGTGACTTCATTGATTAACTTTTCTTAGTATTCAATTTTAATCTTTAGTTCCACTACATCTTCTGTGATTTCAAGGATTAATGACTTTACATTAAATAGTCCTTCCAGTCAATTAATTTCAGATTAAAGATGATATACATATTTTAATGATTCTTCTATAATTTATCTCAACATTTTGTATATCTTACGTTGAATCTCAAGCTTACAAAAATAATCCTTATGTTTCAACTTGATATCGACATCCATGGACAACTGATTATTTTTTAATTTATCTTCTGATGGTAATAATTTTTCTATTTTATCCATCATGGTAGAATGGTTTCAAGATATAAATCCAGGGTATTCTTCTCTAATGAAAACATTTTCATCATCTTCATTGTCACATACAAAACTCTTTCCTTGTGATTTAATTCCACTTTTGACTTCTCCCTTTTCAAATTTTTTTGAGGTTTCTTAATGTTTTCAATTTCACATTTTTCACCATCAAAATTTTTTGGGCACCATGAGGAAATGTGCCCTACTCTACCATAATGATAACGAGACAGAGTTAACTTGCCTTCATATTTCTCTTTTCCCTTATTGAGTTTATTGGAAATTAGAAATTTTTTTCTTCTTCATAATATTCATCAAAATAATCTCTTGAAATTTCATGTGTGTCCATGGATTTGAATGATATTTCCTTGATAAATAAATTTGTTGCATCTTTTGGCTTGATTAAAATTTCATAATCTACTAGGCTGCTTAGCAGATCATCCATATAATTTTTAGAATGATACCTTTCCTTGAGAGCTGAAACCTTTTCATTATACAATGGTTGAAGTCCTATCATGATTTTATTTACAATATAAATGCCTTTGATTTATCTTCCAAGCCCTTGAATTTCTCCTAAAACTTCAGTAATTTGATTGAAAAATGAATCTATATTTTCATCATGATTTATTATTAGATCATCAAACCGATTATGATTGACTTTCAGTTTTTCCTTCTTCACTTGGTTTCCACCACCATATACATTCTCTAGTTTTTTCCATATATATTTGATGACATGAAACTCATCATCATTAGATAGATCTAATCAGAAATAGTATTAGTGAGTTCATTCTACACTTTATATTCTACATCATTTTCCTATCTAAATTGGTCATAGATAGCCATGACGGATTACTAATCGTACTACGATTCACTATTTTATATCACCCTTATACCAATGTATTAAATAAATTTTTATTGAAAATTACATGTCTAATAATAAATTTCACTCCAATTTTTATTCAATTATTTTTTGTTTAACACTGTTAAAAAGTGAAATGTTACTTGGTTTGATAATTATATTGTCGTTGGTGGTGATTTGGAGGACCTTGGATGAAGTCAAAGAAAAATGGGCCATTCGGCACATGATCCAAGAACCCCAGTAAACTAAAATTCATTCTTCTACTAAAACATGAATCCAAATGGTGTGATGTTTTGTGTTTTGGTCCAAATTTAATTATATACATTTTATATGAATGAACTGAAGCCCAATTCGTTCATTAAAAGGACCATACAAGGTGATCTATCAAATAAAGTTGATCTACATGGGGTCAAAACATTACCTTTGTATTTTGTAAATAACTCTTATTGTATTCTGTATTTGGCTTCCACATTAGACATGGAGGTAGAAAAGTTTTCTCACAACAACTCCTTAGTTTTTTACAAAGTTAGTTAAGGCTTTCTGACCGGCCAAAATGATGGACCAAGAGGATTCTTGAAATTAGGGTGCCCAAATCGACTTCCCACTTTACCTATAAATTGGCACCTTAGGAACCCTATTTTAGAGTCCAACCAGGAGGAAAGGTGCTGCCATTTTGTAGTCCCCAAGGAGGCTTATAATAATCCCAAGAAGTTATGGAGGCTATAGGATGTTCTACTTCAACATCTTCTTCTTCTTCCCCTCACATGTGTTTCTAAACCCCTTGTGATCCCCCAGGGATGAATGTGATGTAATCCCGAGTTTCATACTTATGTTATTTTGAATGATCTTTTTTAATTTCATGTAATATGTTTTTTCTTAAACCTATATTTTTATTTAATTGATTTATAAACTTTTATGTTATACTCAATCTCAAATGATCATGTTTGGGGGTACCGTTTCATGTGATGTTTCACACATCGTTCATCCCTTTTTCTTCGCTCATTCAATTGTGGTGTTTGTGTGGTTCATATTGGTAAATTGAACTCACATAAGAACTATAAATGTCATGAAAATTTATTTCATGGTATCAAAAATAAATAACATACAAACCTGGACAACACATCGAGTTCTTTGTGTGTGGCCTTGGTGAGATTCAGTTATGATGTCGAACACAAATAACTCAATCATCGGTTGTGTCCGGTGAATCGTTTTGTGTTTTCGAATGAACCCTAGAAGGTATCATAGAATAGACTCAGTAAGATTATGTTAATATGTTTTACAAACTAGGTATTAAATGATCCTAACCCTATCTATTGAAGTGATGAAGGATGACCATCACTAGACCTCCCCGAATTGATCAGACATAATTTATCTTATTCATTTGTACTTTGTTTTATCGCTTTCATTTTCTATTTTCAACGTTATTTATCAATCCCCCATGTTTTAAAAAACTCATTCCACATATAATTTCATAATAAAAACCCTCTGTTTAAATTAATGATCTAGGTCTCCATCGAGAGACGACCTAGGGTTGTTGCTATACTATAGAAATTCTAGTCAAAATTAAACAAATAATTTGACGCGCTCGACAACGCGATCATATTCTGGCACCGTTTTAGGGGAACCAAGATCATCTATTTTAATTATTTCCTTTTTTAATTTATTTTACTTATTAATTGTTACTCCTTTCAATACCCCATCCCCATTTAATTGTTTTTGTTTTGGGGTTTTGACTTTATTTTTGGTTGTTTTTTGTGTGTTCTTTCTCTCTCACTCTCACTCTCTCCCTCTCCCTCTATATATTCTCTATATCTCTCTCTATAATTCTGTATTATAACATTATATTCTATTTTCAATTTTTTTAAGTTATTTTTTCTATATTAAAAAAACTTCACAACTAATTTTCATGACCCGATCTAGTAAAGAAACACTACTTGAACTTTACCCTAAAATTGAAAAGTCGCATCACACACAAATCAATGAATCTAGAGAAGGTAAATCAAGTAACATTGAGGAACCACTTTTGGAACCTCAAGTGGTCCTAAACCAATTAAAATTGAACCAAATACATGCTAAGAAAACATGGCAGCAAATAATCCAACTTTAAAAGAACTGACCACCCCTGATGTAGAGTACTAACTTGCATACATCCAATATCCTGAGGAAGAATCCAACTTTCAGAGGATAGCAGGTCGCATCCACCTTCTTCCACAATTCCACGGTCTTCCCTGTGAGGACCTTTATAAACACCCTAAAGAGTTTCACATAGTGTTCTCCACCTTGATACCCCAAAATGTGTATGCGGACTTAAATAAGTTTAGGGCCTTTCCTTTCTTCCATGATGGTGTAGCCAAAGACTGGCTATACTATCTGCCTACCACAATTGTGGTATGGAATGAACATAAATGACCCTTTCTAGAAAAGTTTTTCCCTACCTCCGGAACTTCAAAAATTAGGAAAGAAATCTGTGGAATTAGGTAATCACAAGGAGAGACCCTTCATGAATACTGGGAGAGATTCAAGAGACT
This sequence comes from Viscum album, assembly GCA_963277665.1. Taxonomy (NCBI): domain Eukaryota; kingdom Viridiplantae; phylum Streptophyta; class Magnoliopsida; order Santalales; family Viscaceae; genus Viscum; species Viscum album. The sequence continues at coordinate 1,932,697,360 of OY728155.1, forward strand.
TTGCTCAAGAATCACCCACCACCAAATTAATAAACAAATTTTAATCCCATAATTCAAGCACGGAATTGTCCCCATGGATCATGGAATGATATATGCTACAGTTGGTGGTGCCCTAGTTAATAAAACTCATTCTGTCGCTCACGACTTTATATCCCACATGGCTCAAAATGCACTACAAATTGGTACACGAGTAATTGAACCAACCTGAGGAGTCCATGAGGTAAGTCATTCAATCCTATAAAAAGATTTAGATAATAAACATGATGAGATGCATAACCTTCTAATGAATTTATCTCAAGAATAAGGTAACTCAAAATCTCCTCCTCTTCCATTACATTGTGGTATCTATTCTGATAATACTCATTTTTCTGACTAGTGCCCACAACTTCAAGATTCACCTGAGTCGTGTGCAGTCATGTTGTTTGGGTGTCCATTCCAACAAGAACCTCCATTCAAGAATGAATAATTCAGGCCAAATCCAAACCATCAGTGGCACACACAACCCCAGTATCGATAAGGAGGAATCTCAAGGTACCCAAAGTAGAATTGGTATCCACAAGGACAAGCTATGAAACCTTCTTATCCTTCAAATTCTCAAAACAATCATCCTCCTCCTCCCAAATATGAACCATTACTCAAGGATATTGTGAATCAAATGGATACCCAGAATGCCCAATTCCAACAGACCACACAATCAGAATTTCAAGACCGACGAACTCAAGTGGGACAATTGGAGAACACCATCAGTGAGCATTAGATGAATGGTTCTGGACAACTACCATCTCAACCCATTTATAATCCAAAGGAAGAAAGGTAATTTATGCGAAATTACACTTCATAGTGGTAAAGAAGTTTATCCTTCTACTTATTCTTTAGAACAAGTATTTCCCCCTCTTGAAAACACTCTTTACCAACACTAAAAATTTACAGTAAAAAAACAAAATAAAAAGGGTAATCAAATTATCATTGATGATTCAAATGAAAAATCCATTCCACTTCCTTTCCACTAAAGACTCTCTAAATCCAAGAAAAATTTTGATACAGATATTGATAATGAAATGATGGATACATTTAGAAAGGTTCAATTTAATATTCCTTTTTTGGATGCAGTCAAGAAAATTACCCGTTAAGCCAAATTTCTTAAAGAACATTTCACTTATAGATGATGGATAAAGAGGAATGAGAGATTCAACATGGGGAGGATTTTATTGGCCTTAATTCAACCAGCAATGCCAAAACAATGCAAGGATCCAGGCACATTATCGATACCATGTACCATAGGGGAGACCTTATTTTATAATGATATGATAGATTTAGGTGATTCTGTTATTGTAATGACTCACTACATCTATACTTCTTTGCAGGTTGGAGAGATTCAACCAATTGGCATTCCAACTGGAGTACAACACATCCAACTAGGGTGATTGAGGATGTCCTTGTAAGAGTGAAGAATCTCATTTTCCCTACCGATTTCTACATTCTTGATATGGAAGATACTCAAACCAAAGTACTTTCCCCTATCATACTTGTGGGGACCTTCCTCAATATAGAAAATATGATCATCAATGTTCCCAATGGTATGCTATCCATGAAGTTCAGTGGAGAAAAAGGGAAGTTTTAACATCCTTGGGGATATGAAACACCCTGTTGAAGAGCACTCCACTCTTCGTGTGTATTCGATGGAAGTTCTCCTAAATGATTAACACACACAATTCTATTCTCAACCCATACTATGATTCATTTTCTTCTTCTTCACCCATGTATTATTTGAGTTTTGATTCATGTTCTGAGTGTTGTGTGTGTTATGAAAAGTGTAAATTTTGTAATTTAATTGATGAGTGTGTTCATTATGAGGTACCCATGACCATTGATGATTCTGAAAATGCCATCTAAATAGATTCTCTATATTTAGAGAATAAACATGAGCAGATAGATAGTTTGATGACTCCCCATAAATCCCCTCCCTCAGTCCAAAAACCCATGATGATGGAATTAAAACAACTTCCATCTAATTTTAAATATGCCTATCATGAGGGTATTGACCAGTTGCCTATAATTATTGCCAATAACCTCTCTCAACAGAAGGAATCCAAACTTCTTGATCTTCTGAGAGAGTGTAAAAAGGCAATAGGATAGACATTGGCCAATATTCCTAGGACTAGCACATCTATTTGTATGCACCACATACTTTTGGATGATGAGGCTAAGCCCGTAAGACAATCTCAACATAGGTTGAATCCCACGCTTCATACACATGATTTTATTCTCTTATTTGTAACATTGATTTTGAGAACAAATGGATAACTCAGATTAGAAAATGGTTCTTCATGTTCCATTGAAGATTTCCCGATACATCTCATAGATTTCGACTAAACATGTCAAAATTCAACAATTTTATTGATCTTAGACCACCTCCAAAGTTTTTAACTGGTTTTAAAATATTCTTACAACTTGGAAATGTTGAAACAGAACATAGGGAGGTTCATCATTTGAATGACAGTGAGAAATGAGTTTGAAGTGCATCATCTAGGGAAATAAGCACACAACAATGGAGGAAAAAATTATATTATTCAAACTTTTGTATTGAAAATTTAATTTGTTGCAGCATAATATTGATGTGATTTATATTGAGAAGAATATTAGTGATAATATTGTCTTTAAATTGCATAATGAGCATGTAAAGTCAAAGGACCATCTTAATTCTTGGAAAGACTTACATGCAATGAACATCAAACATGATCTATGGCTAGATGAGAATGAAAAGTATGATCCAACAATTTTCACAATGAAAAATATGGATAGAGATACATTCATTATAATTTTAATGCATCTGAAGGTATTTGATGGGTAATAAAGTAACATCTAAATGTGTTTTGACATTAATAATTGAAGGTTACATGGATTGAAAAGTCACGATTCACATATTTTGTTATAGTAGGTACTACCATTTGTATTGCGTACATTATTACCCGAAAGGGTTACTACGATTGTACTCCAATTATGAAAATTTTTATAAAAAAACGTTTCAAATATCTACACCCATTTAATCATGACAACCATTAGGAGAGATTTCTGTTGACACATTGTTCAATTGAGATGAACTTTCCTCTCTTGTTTTTTACTATCACGATGCATTTAATTGTGAATTTGGTTGAGGATGCTAAATTAGGAGGCCCCATACATTATTGATGGATGTATCGAATTGAGAGTTAATTTATATATATGTTTTTCAATTGTGTTAATAATTATTGGTACTTAATTAAATACAAAATTTTGTTTTTTTATTCTATTTAACAGATATCTTGGGTATTTGAAATCATACGTGAGAAATAAAGCTCAACCTGAAGGCTCTATTTCTGAAGCCTATTTGGCAGAGGAGTGTCTTAAATTTTGATATAGATACTTGGATGATACTACAACACGATTTAATAGAGTTGTATCTATGGAAGAAACATCAAATCAATCTCAAATAAATGGGAAATTCAAAAATATTTCTTGCCATTGGCCGATCAATTTGGAGGACCTCAAATGTCACAATGACAGAAATTGAATTATTATAGGCACATAGATATGTGCTTATGAATAGTGCAATTACAGATCCATTTATTGAAGAGTTGGGGATAGAAAAAAAGAGGCTAATGAGAGGATGAACACAAAATGAGAACGATATAATGAAAGATGTTAACAAAGAGCTTGTATAATGGTTTTCACGATTTGTATGTTCATAAATACTGATATATATACAGAGATTATATTGACACAAATATTTTTTAAATATAATAATGTATATTTATCTTTTTAGATCATGAATATTGATACATGAGCATAGTTGTCAGAAGATTTGATGTTTCTTGATCGAGGTCATCTAAAATAAGTTATAAAGTACGATTCTTACAATGTGAAGGGATTTAGATTTCCTACAGTAGATTGAGAAGTGTGTTGGAAAACATATAATAATGGTATATTTACATTTTCCGAAGTTTGATACTATGGTAAGTTGACTGATATTTTTGAAATATACTACCACAAGCATTATTCAGTTATTTTATTCAAAATAAAATGGGTTGGTATTACCAGAGGTGTTAAAAGATATTCCATGAATTTTTCTTCTGTGAACTTCTCTCGCTTGATGGATGTTGGTGATCGTGAACTGCATAATCCATATATCTTATAATCACAAGAGTAAATGGTATATTATGTGAATGATGTGGCGGATGAAGGGTGGAGTGTACTTTCTCATGTAAAATAAATTGGTTTGAATGATATGGGTGATGAAGTGTAAGATTTTACCTCTATCATTGAATCTCATCAATAGCAAGAAGGGGACTTAGTTTTCGATCATGAAATTGAAAATATTAGTCTAGAAAGCTGGGTGAAGTGGATGAATTAGTTGAGTAGGAAAATGACATGATTGATGGGGATAATGATTGTATATACATTTATTCATTCATTTAACAACAACTTATTTCATTTTTTATGTTATTAATTATCACTATTGTGTATAATTTTTTGTACTGTTCATATAATATGTTTGTTAATTTTTCTCTGCATAATGTTTTTGAAATATATGTTCTGGACCTAATTTTATTTGATTAAATGACAAGAATGACAAGGAGGAATCAGGGTTCGACATCCATTTCTTCATGTGGATACTGGAGGGAGACTGTTATAGGTTAAATTTTTAATATGAATAAATTTATTGCAATTATTTTATACTAATTTTGTGTTCCTAAAAGATGGAAATAATTCATGTATGGAGAAAAATATGAATAGTTTAGATGTATAGAATCTGACAGGAGAGAAGATTGTTGTCCCATTGGATTCCTATGGGTACACACGGATGACATCATAGGATTACATGGACAAATTCTTATCTGTCTGGCCATGGAGCTAGTTTCGCTTTCGATTACATATGATGACAGGATATTGTGCAATGATTTCAACTTGAAAAGAAAGGCGGATGTAAATTGTGGCTCTTGGATTGATTTTATAGTGTTATTAATTTAGTGATGGTTGCAAAAAAGGTCACTGTAAATTGGCACTCCTATTATGAACTCATAAGATGGGAATGAATGTGGACATGTGTGTGTGTGTGTTCATTGTATGTGTCTTTTGATTACTATATGTACACCCCCATCTTAGGTGTTATATGTTTTTTTCACATGATTTTCTTTTTAGGATACTAGTACTGGGTTGGTATAATTAGAAACATTTTTTAATTTGAAATCTACCTTTTGAAGGTTTTTAAAATGCCTCTAAATAAATGGTCTATATTTAGCAGTGGTTTTAAACACCGCTAAATACAAACACAATACAATTTAGAGGCAGGTTTTTTTGCTTTTGCTATAATTATTAAAAAAAATTGATATTTTTAGTGGTGGTTTTAACCACTACTAAATTATCCTCATTTTTTTATCATTTTGAGGTGGTTGGTGTGGTTTTCGTGGAGCTTCCTAAGGAAAAAAATGAATTTTTTTAGAGGGGGTTTAAACCACGACTAAAAACAAATCATTTTTTTCCAGTCCAAACCACCACGAAAACCACAACAGCCACTACTAAATGTGTTGACTATGACAGTTTTTAGAAAATCCCACTAAATAGAAGAAACTACCACATATTGAATGTAGACAGCAAATTTAGCGGCGGTTTTTTGAAAGCATCGCCAAAGAATAAGGCGATTGTAATGGCCGAAACATATGTTAATGAAAATACCTCTTGATCAAATTAAATGTCTTAATATGTGAAATAGTTATAAAAAATATTCACTTCTTTACTTTTATGTTTTTTTATTTTAAAATACCATTATGAATTGTGACCATTCTAATATAGCTGTTGAACAATGATCACATGATTATTATAAATATAGGCCTTTAAAAAATCCAATTTAATTAGAAAATGGAAGTGATGGACTCATCCATTAGACTTTCCCCATACGAATCCCATTTATCGAAGCTCAGAAAGGAGGTGACATAAATGGGCTTCACTCTTGAAAAACCCAAGCCGATCTTGAACATGTTAAGCTTGATAGGAACAAACTACAGTAGAAGTGGAAGATGATAGAGATTACCACCAAAGTGATGTTATGCAAGCCACCCCAAGAGTCTATCACCAGTGCACACCTTACCCTTTTGTATTATGTGGGTGTTATAATGGGTTATGTAACAAGACCCTAGTACTATGATTATGTACATTATTTTTGTATATAATAAAGAATATACTTTAATTTTATTATTGTTACTTTATAAATTGTTTTTAAAGCACAAATAGTATTGTTAGTTAATATTCAACTAAGAAATATATATTGATGATTTAATGGATTTTTGAATTAAATAATTTGAAAATAAAATATTATTATTTTTATTAAATTAATTTTTATTAAATATAAATGATTGTATAATTTTATGAATGCAATTGTAATTTGTATTAAGGTCTGAAATCCATTTTTGTCAAAACCTGTGAATTTTCTATAAATGTCAGGTTTTATTTTAAAATTGTAAATTAAATATTTAGAAAATTATTTAGATAAAAGGAATATTATTTGTGGAATCTGGTTGTCTAAATTATCCAATGGTGAAATTTTCGTAATTTTATAAGACAATAGAATTTTTGGGTAAAAATTAAATACCATTTAAATATACAATGTGTTTTATGACATAATAATGACCCAATGGTGATTTAATAAAAACTATAAACATTTTTTCGGCCAATATATATTTTACCATTAAAATAATGTGATGTTGGCTTTGTTTGATTTATTTTACAATGCTTTAGTGGGCCCTTTAATCCTTATAAAACATTTTGTGTTTCTAAATTGTTTTCTTTGAGAGTGTGACTCGCCTCCACATAAGAAACCCTATTATTTTAAGAATTTAGGACATTGGCCTTATAAAATATATTTTTTCAATCCGCTTTGGCAAAATCCATGGGAAAAAACCATGGGCTTGTTTTTGGTTTTGATTAGTATAATATGTGGTGTCCCAAACCTAAATAATAAATAATTCCTTCTCCTATCCTATATAAACCCACCCAAGCTCCCACTTCCTCCTCACTCAAAGACTTTTGAGTTCTTCCAAACTCTATAATCCTCTCTCTATAATCCTCCAAATGTGCCCTAATCTCCCAAGAAGCCTCTCTCAAGCCTCTCCCAAGCCTTTGGGATCACACTTCCACGTAAGGGTTTTCTTCCTCTCTCTTTTTTTACAATTTTATTTAAGTTGTTATGCCCTTTTAAATTCAATTATAAATTTTGGGGTATGGTTTTAAACCATACTAACCTATTTATTTTTGAATTATGTGAGACTACTTTCTCTCTTATTAATGCCTTCCATGTACACCCGTTACCATGCCGAAATTCTGTAAGGAATTTCTCTCTCCTCATTTACATTCAAGCATCTCTTTTGTATTGTGAATCCAAATTCCATTAAATTTGTTGGGACATGAATCCATATGAACCCCTTGTAGTCCATTTTGTTTATATATTATGAGACCCATTTCTCTCCCATCAACCATTTTTATGAATTCTTATATCACACCGTTATGCTTCCAAAATTTCACCCTATTTTTCCAAGCCAGGATCATAGTATAGTGAATACCATACCCATGTCTCTATCAAGGGTATTAGCCTTTATGAACATATATGTATTTAATGTTACTTTCATGTATTTTTTCCTCATTCCTTAATCATTTAATTACTTATGATGTTGATTGATTACATGTTATATGATCCATGTGGAACACTTATGCATGAAATGAAATGTTTAAGAAGGGTGTTCCCTAATAGCACTCCAATGCATTGGGTAAAGTATAATATCATGATAAGTAATGTGCAATGGGTTTTGACTCATTCTAATTCAAGTGTAACGAGGGTTTACTCATGCTTCATGTGCAATGAGGCCTTACTCATGCTCCATGCGCAATGAGCCTTGGATCATGCTAATTCGATGTAAACTGTTGTTGCCACGTCTCCAAGGTATGATTATCATGATTTATCATGCCTTTATTTTCATGTTTCTCTTGTGCTCCATTTATATTATTTTTGTCTAACTTGTATTGTATTACTAATGGTATTCTATATTTATTACCTTACTGGGATTTAAAGCTCACCCTTTTCTTATGCATGTCCCCATGTTATCCCATGCAATGTTAAGTGTGAGGGAATGTAGTGGTCATATAATGGATGTTTCCAGTAAAGATGGTCTGTTTCATGTTTTAAGATGTTATATAATTTTCCAAATCCCTAAATACACTATACATATCTATCATCCATGTTTTATCAAGTGATGAGTTTATGTAATAAGTCATGTTTATGTGTGTAATAAAGAACATGGTTGTTATAGTTGGTATCATAGGATATGTTTAGTTATATTTGGGATTAGGATTAAAAAAACATAGTGAATCCATAGATACAAGACTATGTATAATAAATACATCCCTAATTTTAGTGAGTATTAATTAAGTGGTTTATCATGAAATTACAACCCTGTCGGGATACGAGCAGGTAGAGGCGGCTCTGGCACAAATGTATCCTAGGGGTAAACCCAAAAACACGGCTTTGAGCTAGACTCGAACGAGAACTGGTGAACCACAATGGGCCATGCTGCAGTCCTGGTTATAACCCTCCAAGGATATATTCTTTGGTAACTTCACAAGCTTAATATGAACCCTTGTTAAGGGAATTAAAAAAATTCCTTAAGAATATATGTTAGAAAGTAGATCATGAATAGCATAGATTGAAGCCTATAGATTCATAAGATAAGGAATAAAAGTAATTTATTAATCATCATTTTTTGTATTTAGATTACCCATTATGTGTTACCCCTAATTTTCCATTCATTATGGAAAAAAAACTGTTAGACTTCAAGTAGTTTAATATCACAATTTTATAATGTCTCAAGGGTAACTCAAAATATGATACATTTCGTTAGCAAGATAAAATATAGTTTCGAGATGGAAGGGGAAGAATATCATAAAACACTCTTGTAACTTCTTGAGGACTTTATAGATATAATTATTTCTTTTTTAATCTCACATAGTTTCGAAACCTTTTCCATTGTCTAAATTTCTTCTTAGACGCTCTACAAGATATCGAACGCCTCCTCCATTCCTCAGAATCATCAGGTATCATGGATCACCTATGATTAAATATTAAGCTCCTAAATCTACCACCTTTCAAGACGAGGGAGGTACCATCAGGTTATATTAAAATATTTCACCGTATCTATACAGTATGTTGCACTATTTTATTTTGGAATAGCTGCCGAAGAGGGAAACCTCCAAGCAGCCTATATATATATAGTCTTCTCTTCCAGTCTTTTTTGTAAACATAGAAAATATATTAGAATAAAAATATTTAAAAAAATTTAAATCTGACCATGTCAGGATATTTTACAAAAACCTGGTACATGGTGATGTTTTGAAACTATACATTAGAATTTTTATTTCAAAAAGTGCATCATATTTTCCATCGGTACGATCCAAGTTGCACGGACTATGTATGGAAGAAGAAAGTGGAGGAATTTGAATGCGCATTGAGGTATTTTTGCACTGAGTGGACAGTTACACTCCTTAATCAACGATAGAATGAGGTTTTGGGAAAGGTAAATGGTGGTGGGTAATAAATCTCGTAGGTTTGTTTAAATTTGAGAGTTCCTTTTATATATAATCAAATTGCGAGGACACAATTTTTTTAAGGGGGGAAGTTTGTTACGACCCAATTTTTTTAATGAAAATCCCCCTTGATCCAATTAAATTTCATAATATGTGAAATAGTTATACAACATATTCTCTTCATTTGTTTTATTATTTTGGATTATAAAATACCATTAAGAATTGTGGCCATTGTTAATATAGTCGTTGAAAAATAATCACATGATTAGTATAAATATAGGGCTTTTACAAATCCAATTTACTCATACAAAGGAATTAATGGCCTCATCTAGTAGACTTTCCTTATACTAAGCCCATTTATTAGAGCTCATCAAGGAGATGGCGTCATTAGGATTTGCTCTTTACCAAGCCCATGCCGAGCTTTAACACGTTAAGCTTGAGAGAAACCAACTACAGTAGAAGTGGTGGATGATAGAGAGAGCGATGTTATCCGAGCCACCCCAAGAGTATGTCACCATCTCACACATTAAACTTCAGTATTATGTGGGTGTTATAAGGGGTTATGTAATAATACCCTTGTACTATGATTATACATATTATTTTTGTATATAATAAAGAATATATTTATTATATTATTGTTACTTTGTAAATTGTTTTTAGAGCGCAACTGTTATTGTTATTTAATATTCAACTATGAAATATATTTTGATGAATTAATGGATTTTTGAATTAAATAATATTTTAATACAATATTATTATTATTATTAAATTACTTTTTATTAAATATAAATGATCATATAATTTTATGAATGAAATTGTAATTTTTATTAAGGTTTGAAAGCCATTTTTGTCAAAACCCATGAATTTTGCATAAATGTCCATTTTCATTTTAAAAGTTAAAATTTACATATTTAGAAAATTATTTAGATAAAATTAATATTATTTCTAGAATCAGGATGTCTAAATAATTCAATGGTGAAATTTTAATAATTTTCTGAGACAATCAAAATTTTGGGTAAAAATTAAACATCGTTTAAATATATAATGTGTTTTATGACCTCATAATGACCCAATGGTGATGTAATAAAATACTATAAATATTATGTTCGGCCAATATATGTTTTACGATTAAAATAATGTTATTTTGGGTTTGTTTGATTTATTTTACAATGCTTTAGTGATCCATTCAATCCTTATAAAACATTTTGTCTTTTTAAATTGTTTTCCATGAGAGTGTGACTCAACTCCACCTAAGAAAACCTATTATTTTAAGATTTTAGGACATTGGAATTATAAGATATTTTTTTCCTCTCTTATTTAGAAAAAACCATGGGAAAAAACCTTGGTATGGTTTGTGGTTTTGAATAGTTTAACGTGTGGTGTCCCAAACCTAAATAATAAAGAATTCCCTCTCCTTTCCTATATAAACCCACCGAAGTGCCCACTTCCTCCTCACTCAAAGCATTTTGAGTTATTCCAACATATTCCCTCATCTCTCTAGAATCCTCCCAAGGTTCCCCAATCTCCCAAGAAGCCTCTGTCAAGCCTCTCTAAAGCCTTTGGGACCACACTTCCAAGTAAGGGTTTTCTTCCTTTGTCTTTTTTATCCAATTTTCATTAAGTTGTTATGCCCTTTTAATTTCAATTACATATGTTGGGGTATGGTCTCAAACCTCACCCATACTACCCTATTTATGTTTTAATGATGGGTTACCCATTTCCCTCTCATTAATGCCTTCCATGTACAGTTGTTTCCTTGCCGAAATTCTGTAAGGTATTTCTCTCTCGTCATTTACATTCAAGTATCTCTTTTATATTGTGAATCTAAATTCCATTACATTTGTTGGGACATGTATCCATATGAACCCCTAACCTTCCATTTCGTTTATATATGATGATACACCCATTTATATCTCATCAACTATTTTTATGAATTCTTATGTCATGTCATTATGCTAAAGAAATTGCACCGTGTTTTTCCAAGACAATATCATAGTGTAGTGAATACCCTACCCATGTATCTATAAAGGTTATTCAACTTTATGAACATATATGTATTGAATGGTACATTAATTTATTTTTTCCACATTCCTTAATCATGGAATAACTTATGATACTGATTGATTCCATGTTATATGATCAATGTGGCACACTTATGCATGAAATGAAATGTTTAAGAACGGTGCACCCTAATAGCACTCCAATGCATTTGGTAATGTAAACTATCATGATACGTCATGTGAAATGGGTTTTGACTCATGATAATTCATGTGAAACGAGGTTTTACTCATGCATCTTGTGCAATCAGGGTTTACTCATGCTCCATGTGCAATGAAACTTGGCTCATGCTAATTTCATGATAAGTGTTATTGCCACATCTCCATGTTATGATTATCATAATTTATCATGCCTTTATGTTCATGTTTCTATTGAGATAAATTGATATTATTATTGTCTAACATGTATTTTATTCCTCATGGCATTCCATGTTTATTCCCTAACTGGGCTTTATAGATCACCCTTTTTATGCATGTCTTGAGGTTATCCCATGCATAGCTAAGTACGAGGGAATATAGTGGTCATGTAAATGAAGTTTTCATTAAAGATGTTGTGTTTCATGTTTTAAGTAGTTATGTAATGTTCATAAGCCAAAAATACACTATATCTCTTGATATTCCATTTTTAATAATCTGATGAGTTTATGTAATAAATCTTGTTTAAGTGTATAATAACGAACATAGTTATTAGAGTGACAATTTAAACTACTACCATAACAAAAAGACGTCGTATTCAGTAAATTTATTTTTGTGACACATCAAAAAAATTATGTGAGATTAAGAAATAATATAAAGGGATTCAATTATTTTATTAGAGCATATATATAAAAATTGCATAAATTCGACGTCTTCTCGCCGTGAATACCAAAAAAATTGTTAAGAGAGTGAAAGGAAAATTCCATAAATGAGTTCTCCCCCTTATGGTATTATCAAAAAGAAAATTGGAAATAGAAAAGAAGAAAAGAAAAATATTAAAATCCATAAAAAAGAGAATAAAATAGAGTAATTTTCACTGAATATACTGACATAGTACCATGCAATCACAAAAGGGAAAATACATCACATCCCTATCATGAATAATCCTTCACTTCGCTTCAGATTCTGCACCCTTCCCTCAATCCTTTTCAGAGGTAGTAGGTGGAGAGGCTATTGGTGCATAAGTGGTAGTTGTGGAAGAGAAATAACTAAGAGAGAGGAAAGGGAGAGGAATCACTTCAATAATAGAAGGGTCAAGGCATGGTATAGTTGAAGGATGTGGTAAGGGTTTCTCTGTGATGATAGGTCTGATCTAGCTAAGATCCTGAGCTAGGGTCCTGGTAACTAGAGAAAAGGAGGTGGAGGAATAAGGAGTGGTAGACGAAAGAAGGCTAAGTCTGAGAGGAGCAGCTACATGAGAGACTATGGATATTTTTAAACATTTAAACCGGGATTCAACAGGTTTATGAAATCCTTGATGATCTCACCACCACACTCCATAGCCTTCTTAATGTTATTTTATTTTCCAATTTTTTTGAATATTATGTGTGAAATTCATTAACTTCTGAACATGTTTCTTGAAAGCTTAAGTCACTAGAGGTAGCTTCAAATTCCCAACTAAATATTTTAAATGACTTGTCAACTAATGATTGGAATGGATCTAATTAAATTAGTAATCCAATTTCATGGAGAAATCTTCTCGGGCAGTTGAATATTCCTTGGAATAAAGCCTTACCATGTCATTCACATGATCTCTATTCTTCCAAACTTTTGAGTGACTTTCTGGATTAGTTACACTCTTCAAAGATGGACTCTATTTTGAATTATTTATTTGATAATTTCACTATCCAAATGATGAGATGGTTGAGAAGAGGTCGATGGATCCTAAGAAGATAGGGAGATATCATTAATCCTTTTAAGAATAGTTTCTAAAGTTCCATTATACTCATCTGTCAAATGATTGATTGCTGCTACAAGTCCTCCCATATCATTTTCTATCTTGATGTTTTTAATTACAATTTATTAAACCACTGGAATATAAGTAGGTTGAATCTAAAATAAAACCTTTCCAGATAGCATGTCATTATTAGACTCACTTAGGCTAGCAATAGATACTAGGGTAGGAGTAACTTAAACATTTTTCTTTAGTTCTTCATCCAATTAATTTAAATATTTCACCTCAATACATAACTATTTTTTTCAATCATTGATTAAGAATCTCATGAATCATCTTAAGTTGAGTCTTCCATATTAATTTATGTAGAAGCATTCCATCATCTCTTTAACTAAGGTTAGTCATAAGAGAAGCCTATCACTTGATGAAATTTTGAAATCCAGACAAGATATTTTCACCGAAAACATTCATATCATCATGACTTACATAACTTGGGGTTGCATGATCTGGTTTAAAAATATAGAAAGATTTTGGATCCTTAGTAGATATCACTTCATTAACTGTTATTTGTTTGAGTTGAAACTCAGATGAGAGTTACATTTCCATAACCAAGAAATTCATAGAATCACCAACATCAATGTAGCTAGGAAACCTGTAATAGGAATAAACTAAATTTGAATCAATAGGATTATGTACATCAATCCTTTCAAAAATAGGATTTTACAACCCCTCAACCAATTATACCCCTTGAGGGATAAGTGGCTCAATTTCTTGAACTCTTTCCACATCATATATTACCTTTTGGTACTTATCAGCCTCAGTAACACTTATTTCTAACTGAAAATATTATTCCATCCTTACATCAACATGTAAATTTACTTCTATTTTTGTAAATTATTCTTCTATATTTTTTTCATTAAGAACATGTGCTTCCATATATGCTTCAAATTTATCATAATTATTATCCATGTTAGTATTTGCTTCACTTTCACCTTCACCGCCTTTTGAGAGAAGATAATCTCTAGAGGGAACAACCTGATATGGTTCTGAAGATACATGAAGAAGATCTTATATCCTTTTATAAATTTCTGGATCACTACCTTTAGAAACAACTTCACCTTTATCCTAAGGTACATTAACTTCCATTCCATCATTTGATTATTCCACAAACTCATCTGGTTCCATAGTAGGATCAGTGATACCCTTAGGTCCTGAAGGGTGATCGATAGGATTTAAATCATCATAAAACCTTTCAATATTTTCAACCCAAATCTTATTCCATGGATTCCAACTAATTTTTATTCTCCTATAAATATACTTAGATAAAAAAAATCACAATCCTCAACAACTTCTTCATTCTACCCTACCAAACCCTTGGAATGAATCATAGATGAAAAGAATCGTGAATAGAATAAGGATGTTGACTTTGATGTTGTCTTGATCTTATCACAAATGTGAATAAAATTATACTTACACATATTTATCTTGTGAACATTCTTAAAGAGATGCAACAAAAATACATCATGATATTTCAGAGTACCAAAGTCACCTTTACTTGGACATACTAGGTATTGAATAAAATTGAATAGTAATCTTGTAACATCCCAAGTAAGTAATGAATAATAGATATTTTTATCTATGCCTATTAATGAATTAGATAGTGTTTTATAGGCTTAAAATGAAAATAAATCCAATCTTAAGCATGGAATACACTAATATTTCTAAAAGATTGTTTTACTGCCTTTTAATGGAAAACCATTTTTAAATCTATCTTTTGACAATTTTATAAACTATGTTTGTCAAAATAAAATTATTCTTTATTATTGGTACATAAAAATTTACTTTGTGTGAATTTTTGGTATTTTTCCGATAAAGTGCATTTTTTAATGAATAGTGAAAAATGTTGTATTTTAATTCAAAACCACTTTTTAATCTAATTTATTTATATGATTATATTATATTTTGAATTTGTTTTAAAGTGAAATTAGAATATATTTTTACCATTTAATACAATGGTGGTCATTGGAATCAATTTCACTTTGAAATTGGACTTAAACTAGTGTCAATCTTTTGATACATATTGTTTCATAAAAACACGCTATTTGTCATGACAGCGGAAATTAATTATTAAATTAATTAATGCATATTATATGTTTTGAATTTTTTAAAATATAAATCATTTTTGAATTTATAATATCAAATACAGCTTAGGGTGAAGTTTTGGAATTTTTCTGAAAAACTTCAATTTTTGATGAATAGTGAAACCACTAAGTGGTAGTTAAAGAAACTGATTTTTCGTTTAAATGAAACTTTGCCACTTATGTAATTTTAATTTCAAAAATCTAACATACATGGTTGTCATTAAGAATTAAAATGTTGTTCAATGGGATTAAAATAATTTTTTTGGTGAATATTAACTTTTAAGTTTTTAATCGCGATTAGAGGTAATTAGTGTAGTTTAAGGTAAAAATAATGTTTTAATAATATGAGATGAGCTTCACACATGTACTACCTTCATTGGATTTGTCATGGACGACCAAGAAAATCCATGGGTCAAATTGGGGACCCCATGAAGCCACTTTTGTTGGGAAATGACATAAATGACATTTATTTAATGTTAAAGTAAAAATGACACAAACATGAGTTATTTTACTAAAACAATTTGTACATGGGGTTATAGAAGTCAGATTTTTTATTATAAATAGTAATTGGAAAGATAAAAAGATTTCCTACATCATAGTAGTTTTTTATAATTTTTATACTTTAAATAACTTAAATTATGTATGACATCATGATGATGCAGCAATTACCTCATTAATAAAGGATTTAAATAAAATGAAATGATAATATAAAATCTATGACATAAACATGTCCAAAACCTATTTGATGGGTGGATTTTGAAACCTTATCACCTTACCCTCGAATTATATCAATGTGGGACCTTTTGAAACCTAAAATCATTTTAAAATAATGTAACATTTCTTTACTTTCCAAGAGTGCCCCTCCTCTCCTCTTATAAAAGGCCCCCACCTCTACCTCCTTACCCACACTTCCAAAGCCTTTGGCTCAGCCAACCCCTGCCCATTTTTTCTCTCCGCTTCCCTATATTACTCCTTGAAGCCTAAATTTGGGCATAATTTTTCCCAAGGAAGCCTTTGAGCTCAAACCAAAGGGAGTTACCCAATTTTAAGGTAATGTCTTCACTTGAGTCCTTTTGTTTTATTTTGCTTCTCCAACCCCCTAAACACTTATTATTCATTTCTTTTGTAACAACTCCAGTATCTTCAATATACTAGGATGTTTTTATAATAAGGATTCGAGCTACACCTACACACACCTACATCTGATGGTTAAAGAACATACTGTTTCCGTGGATGAGGAATTTCTGCCTCCTGAAACGATGATTGTTCAACATTCTTTTAACACCTTCAAAGGTGGCCATTAAGATGACACTATATTTATATATGATATATAATATGTTTATTTTTTCCTTAAGATTATTTATTTTTCATTTTGGGCATACCTTTATGGTTTCCATTATGGGTCAACGCGATATCTTCATTTAAGGAAGTGCGGACTACCGCCCCCTCAAAGTGATTTAATTCGTTAATACCATATGTGGGACGTATAAAGGATGAAGTTATGATATTATATATGATATTACACTGGAATTATAATATACCTTTATATCATTATGATTGTAACACCCCGAGATTTTATGAAAAATATTCTTTTTAATTTCACTAATGTCTTGTGTTGTACGCTACACCAAAAGGACCTTGCACAACACACATCCTTGATTTGCCTTGTATTACACGCAATCGCGACCTTCCTCGATAGCGTGGGTAGTACGCAATAATGAGTTTCATTAAACAACAATATGCTATTAAAATATTATTAAAACTAGCTGTTATGAATAGTAATAACCACCTTTTGAAATTTTGTAATTTTATTTTTCAAAATGGAATTTATTTTTGAATTCGTAATATCGAAATTAGCTTAGGGTGAAATTTTTGTGATTTTCGGATAACTTTCATATTTTGATGAATAGTGAAAATTACTAAATTTTAATTAAAAACAACTTTTTCAATCGAAATAATTAACAGTGATAAATTATTAATTTGAGTGGTTTTAAAGTATATTTAGAATATATTTTTACAATTTAATACAATGTTGGTCATTGGATGTAATTTCACATTTAAACCAGACATAAACAAATGTCAATCTTTTGATAGTTATTATCTCTTAAAAACACGCTATTTGTTTTGACGACGAGAATTAATTTCTGAATTAATTAATACAACTGATATGTTTTGAATTTGGTAAAATAGAAATCATTTTTGAGTTCATAATATCAAATATAACTTAGGCCTAATTTTTGGTATTTTTCTGAAAACATTCAATTTTTGATGAATAGTGAAACCACTAAGTGGTAGTAAAAAAAACAGAATTTTTCATAAAACTTAATTTTACCGCTTCTGTGAGTGGAATTTCAAAAATACGAGAGACGCGGTTGATGTCAGTAAGTAAAATGTGGTTCAATTAGATGAAAATAATTTTTGGTGAATAGTAACTTTTTTACTTTTATTTACCACGGTTAAAAGTAAATAGGGTAATTAAGGGTAGAAATGATATTATTATTACCCAAACACATGTCATAATTCTATTGGACAAGTGTAATTCGACCAAAAACAAACTTAGGAATAAAATATGACCATTTAGGCCCACTTGGATTAGATTAGGACATTTATTATTAATTTATTTAAAGAAGGGTTAAAAGAGTAAAAATCAAAGTTTATTTACTAAAACATTTTTAATATAGATTTATGCATAAGATAAATTAGATTGTAAATATTCATTAGAAATCTAAAAGTATTTTCTACATAATGGTATTTTATTTGTAATTTGTAGACATTAAATAATTTAATTTATTTATGACACAAAGATGATGCTGTAATTATCTTATTAATGAAATATTGACATAATTAATTTATAAATACACAAATAATTATAATCTGAGACTTTTTATGAATTACACTAATTTTATAGGTTAATATGACATGTTAGTATTTATTTAATTAACTTTTTTAGAACTTATCATTCTGTTATGATTTTCACAAAAATCAATTACTAAATAGTTTCAAAATTGACATAAAATAGTTTTTAAAACAAATATTATATTATTAATTGATATTTTATTCCTAAAAATCTAAGGTTCGGCCAAATGACTTATATAAGGTTATATATATTAATAATAAACAATTTGGGTTTCTTTTGATTTCTTATAGTAAGTTTATTAACCTTATAGTGTAAGAACACAAGAAGACACGGTAAAAGTAAAATTATTTAACTTAATGTTAAATCTAAATGATAAGGTTAAAATAGGAACCTAAACTTGTCTAAATTATATTGGATGAGAGGATTTCAACCTATACCCACCTTAGCCTCGAAATAAATCAATTTGGAGCTATTTAAAACCGAACTTCACTTTATAATAAAATAATATTTTTTGTTATTCCAAAGGTGCCCCTCTCCTCCCATATAAAAGGGTACCTCCTCCCTCTCTTCCTCACACAACTTTGAGCCTTCAATCTCGGCCAACCCCTGCCAAATTCTCTTCTACACTTCCCAAGAAACATCCTAGAGGTTCTGGTCTTCCTCAAAGACCAATTTTAGTGCCCTAAGAGGAGGTGTCAAAGAGGCGCTTCAAAGAAGAGGTAATTTCCGTTACCGATTCTTTCACCTTTATTTCTTCTTCCACTTATTCTTATTAGGTTGTTTCATTATGAAGTAATAACATCAGTATCACTCATATACTGATATGTTATTATAAGTATGAAACAATCCTATTTCACCATCTATCCATCCTACGGAAAATGAAATCACCGCGCGTGCGTACGTACGGAATATCGTCTCCACGCCGTGGTGAAATCTATTTTCCACCACCACCTTACATGGATGGGTATTATGGTGCAAAAAATAACTATACATAGTTATTATAACATAATAATTATTCTGATATATTGTATCATCCACTCCAATTAAATTCAATAATTATGGAAATGATATCATTGCTCGTGCGTACGTACGGACTACCGTCTCCACGACGC
Source organism: Viscum album (assembly GCA_963277665.1). NCBI lineage: Eukaryota > Viridiplantae > Streptophyta > Magnoliopsida > Santalales > Viscaceae > Viscum > Viscum album. The sequence goes on from OY728155.1 coordinate 1,932,717,003, forward strand.
GATGAGATTAATTCTCCATGATAACCATTTAAAAATGATTATAAAGTATATATAAGCAATAATAATGAAATATATGACATTATAAAGCTACTGGATTTATGTGTATATATATGTATGTCATCTACTTAATTCCATTCAACTCAATAAGGAAACGAAAACAGCGTTCATGCGTACGAACGGTCTACCGTCTCCATGAACGGTGTATTTCTTTCCATTTACTGATTTATTATATATATGTATATTCTGAATATATATATATATATAAATCATGTTTTATATTCTAGAATTAAGTAATCATGATCTAAGTAATCATATGAATAATTACAAGTCAAAACACGGACGACAAATGAAACAATTTTAACCAAAATGCTCTTTAACATTGAATTTACAAAAGAACGGGTAATATAAAGTCATAAGTGAACCATATATGATATCATAACAATGAATATGATTCTGGAATAAGTCAACAACATTATTTAAATCATTATACAGGAGGTTCGGACACTTACAAAGCAAGTCGGACCTAAGGTAAGGGAAATATCACAATCTCACTTTTATCCGAGATTGTTTTTACTTTGGTAATTACTGGGGTGTATTTTATCATCCATGTTCCCTCAATATATAATATTATTGCCATCCTTATACAATAGTTTATATCCAATTTTACCCTTTGGTGAGTTTTTTTGTAGACGATATGAAAGGAATCTTTTGTCGTTTTCGTACGAGGTACTTTTTGACTTTTCCGACAAAAGTACGAAGAATGTTTTTTTAACTTATACGGCATGAATGGATTTTTAAAACATTATTTCCAAGAAGCTTCCTTTACAAGTTTTCAAGTTTATTTTTAATCAAGTTCTTTATGTTTAAAATTGTATGACATGTTAAGGAAGGAAAAGTTTTTTTGAAGTAGAAAGGATATTTTCCTCAAGAATGAAGTTGAAGTGTTTTATCAGAATTAATTTCCATATAAGATGATAAAGGGTTACGTTTTTATCCCTATTATTATATTTATTTTATTATGTTGTGATGGAATTATTTTTATGAATTCCTTTATCGTATATGAATTGTTTTATGATGTCATGATGTTTAAGATTCCCATTATTATTACATGGGTTATGCAATGATGTATGGTTTATGATTTTGTGGCACACATAAGAATGGTATCATTATGAGATGGGTGGGACCTATATCTCCCTCCAATGCATTGGGTAAAGATTTTATATCTCATGAGATAGACATGGCTGAAATGGTAGGTTATACCGGTTCAGTGAAACAGGACTGAAACGAGGGTTACTCGATTCAGAAAGGGACTTTGTCCACTAAGATAGTCTTGGCAATGAGTCATGACTAACAAGAAATGATTCTCTATGATTATGTGTGTATGCCACAAAGTTTCATGTTTTATGTTATGATTATTGGGATTTCATTTCACTACTATGATTTATTCCATGTTATGAAATTATGATCTCTTTTGGAGGTTAAGATTTCCAAAAGTTATGTGCTTGTGTATATGATGTGATTGATATTTCTTTTGTTTACCCTTACTGAGCATTTGAGCTCACCCTTTTATGTTTACTTTTCCCCAGGATATAAAGAAAGGTTTTAGGTATAGAAAAAAGAGGAATATCATTATGGGAGATGTTGAAGTTCTTTCACCAGGATTAGAAGATTATATTCCGAGTTTCCAAAGACACTAAACTATTACGATCCTTGTATGTGTGTTTTTGTTATGTACTAAGTATTCCGCAAATGTAATGTAATGTCAATGTACGTCAAGATTCGGGTCTCTACAGTTGGTATCAGAGGTAAGGTTTAGTCAACCTTTGGAAACTAGGATGCAAAAACATTAGTGAGATCCCTAGAGATATTTCTAAGGTATGTCTAGGGATGTCCCTAAGGTTAATTATACGTATAAGTTATAGTCCTAGAATTGCGCTAACGTTCTTAGAATTTAACCTAAGAAGTTAGATATTGAGGATACTCCCCCTTTATAATGTTGTTTTCCCTAGCATGATTTTTGCCTCTCACACTATTCGTTTTGGGTTTTAGAAAATGGCTGGAAACAAGATGATTCACGATAATGGAGGATACGATGGAAAATGGAATGATATTCTTCCTGAGAAACCAAATGAAATGGGATTTGGAGGTCTAAACATCATTATTATTCCGAATTAGCAATCTCATAATATGATCAATAAAGTAAAATTTGGTAAGTTTCCTGACTCGGCTAATAAGAGAAAGATGGAGTTTCATGATGATCATAGAGGAAAGAAAGGTCAATTTCCCCTATGTAAATCATGTGGGAAGAGGCATCAAGGAGAATGTTTCAAAGGAACTACAAGATGCTTTGGGTGTGGAAAAGGACACAAAGCCAGTAAGTGCAAAGGAAAAGGTTCAGTTAACACTAGAGATGAGGATAATGGTATTGCTACGGCATCAACAATGGTTAAATGTTTTAAATGTGGAATGTACGGGCATTATTCAAACCAATGCCCTAATGGAAAGTCTCATGAAGAGAATCAGTACGGCCGTATGGGTAGTATTTATGTTGATGATGATGAAGAGACTACAAATGGTATGTGAGATGAAAGAATTGTTAAAGCTCAGTCAATGGTTTAAGAAGGTAGTGGAATGATTACATGTTTATCAAGTGTAATGTTGTATAAGTAATCTCATGGTACTATGGAATAAAGATACATCTAAGGATTGTTACACTGTTGTCTTTCCTTGAGTTTCTAAAGTGTATTATTAATGGTGCCAGTATCCATTAAAGGATATTCAGATATTTTTAGAATATAGATAATATGTGGATAATGAAGGGATAAGGAGAAAATTAAATGTTTGATAGTATTCATGATCTCATGACTGATATAAGGAGAAGGTTATTTAATGGATTGAGTATATAGAATTTTGAGGATTTTGGTATGTGGAAAGTGTTAACTTTTTACTGCATTCATGTTTTCACTAAGGTTCAATGGGTATTCATTCTTCAAGAGAATACACGATTAAGGTATTCACATGTTTGTAATTTGACCAGAAATATATATCTTATGATATATGGGGGATAAATGATGGCATTCACGTGATTGTTCTGTGACATTTCAAGTAACCATTTTCTTTATACTATGAGCTTGGACCGAAGTATTTCCTAAAGATTTGAATGGATTATATTGGACATAAATTAGTATTGTTTAAGGATAGAACTTTTGATATTATTTATGTGATGTTATAGTAATGTAGTTTTAGAAAAAGGACAACCTGTAGGACGGGAGACAACCCATCGCGTCAGACAAAGCTGTGTGAATGGAACCCACAACCGAGGTGCGACTGGCCTTTATCGCCTTCCACTGGCCTACAGGAAGTCCCTGTTTAGTAGAAACTAGTTTTATTATATTAAGAAGTATGATATATGAAGTATAAGTCCATTTTAGGAACTATATATGATTAATATCACTATATAATGACTTATGTATATTTAATAACTTTTGCTAACCTTTTGTTTTAGACAGATGGAATGACCCGTCATTGTAACGCCTCGACCCTATTTACCCAGATTCGGTGCATTATTACATAACATTGGCATGATCACAAGAAAGATCAAATCTCGAAAGACCGATTGGTTTAGTAGCCTTGGAAACACTAGATATATTCATAAGTTTTACATTACATCATAAAGTGAAAAACTACTACAACAACATAATGTCTCCATAGTCCACACTATTATCCCCTCATAATATCCCTGCAGGTCATTCATAACGTAATTCTTCACATCCTGGGAAAAATAAAACATAGAAAAGGGGTGAGCTCAAATGCTCAGTAAGGATAACAATATAGCAGAACATTAAAAAATAAGCATAAACATCTAAGGCAATGCATTACTAAAACAAAAGCCTTTTAAACTTAAGCTTCAACATAGTATGGAAAAAGTAAAATGAAATAATTCCATTTACTTATTCACATGGATATTCTACTAATCGAATAATCACATGAAATATCAATAACCACTTTCATAATGTTGGAATGAAAAATGGTGAACTTTAATTTCTTTGTCAAGGCCTCGTCCCAAGGCCTAGGGGATAACTGTAACCGGAACCCAACCCGGAGTGCTTCAAATAACCTGACACCAACCCGGAGTGCCTCTAATAACCGGAGACCAAACCGGAGTTCCTCTAATAACCGGAGACCAAACCAGAGTTCCTCTAATAACTGGAGACCAAACCGGAGTTCCTCTAATAACCGGAGACCAAGCCGGAGGGCTTACTTTTACCGGTCCCCAACCCGGAGGGCTTTCTTTTACCGGTCCCCAACCCGGAACATACTTGTCTAACACATTCATCTGAATGAAAGGATGAAATATAACATAAAAATTCGGATTACAAATCACTAATGAAATGTAAATACTTTAAATAAAAACCATGAGTGACATAAGAATAACTTATCCACAGTCAAAAAATATCACAAAACCTACAATAAAATATGGATGTTTTGTATCATAATAAATCAACTTCAAATAAGCTTAAAATTCACCAAAGGATGTTGATATAGATGAAATCAAAACTATTTGAGGGAAATATCTCTTTTCTCGAAATCATTGAAAAGTCACACATTTATAGAGGAAGTAATTAAAAGAGATTTTTGAATAAAAGTGTCCCATACCACTTTGAAACTTTTGAAAGGAATTAACATTTTACAAACATTCATGTCCATATAAATAAATCCATAAAAATAATTTTGAAGACGTGGACATTAATTAAAAATATTTAGAAAGATAAATCTTTAAAACATTTAAAATTCTGATTTTGATAAAGAGTACCTTTCCGAAATTCTTAAAATATTCATTTTGAAATCATTTAAAAGTCACATAATTATAAAATAAAACATTTACTTTGAAAATATCCTTGTAATCTTGTAAGGTAATCTTGACAATTTTATAACGGCGGTAAATAGCCACACCCTCCGTATAAGTTAAAAAAACATTCTTACCTTAATTTTGTTGAAGAGGTTAAAAAGCACCTTGTTTGGAAAACGACGAAAAGATTCCTTTATAAACCTCTTATAAAAAGTCATAAAAGGGTATAAATGACTTTAACCCATATTCTAGTAAATAGTAAAAATGTTTTGAAATTCATTTTTAAGAAACATGGATGTGTATGATAAATAGATCCCAATAGATTATTACGTATAAACAACCTCGGATAATGAAGAGATTGTGAAATAACACTTACCTTGTACTTTTCCTTGGTTGGGGTAGGTTAACATCCTGTATAATGGTGAAATAATTGTTATTAAATTATACAAGAATCATATATATTAATATGATATCATAAATGATCTTTTAACATTGATTTGTTAATGATATCTTTAAATTATCATCGTTTTGGGTGTTAACTTACTCGTTTTCTTTTATATGTTTTGTAACATAAGCCATGTTTGTTATGGATAGGTTGTATATTATTCATATCCAGAATTATATCAAGTCCTTAAACATCATTCTTAAATCATCAAATGATAATTATACTTTAATGGATATGATGGAGAATGAATCTCATCGCGTTCGTGGAGACGGTAGTCCGTATGTACGCACGAGCGACAATATCATTCTTTTGTTATTAAAATAATATATAAATGGATGTTATATCATATATAAAGAATCATTAACATGTTATATTTATTATTTATATGATTTAAACATCATTATTATACCCATCCAAATAATAATATATTGAATAACAATTACACCACGACGTGGAGACGGTAAGTTGTACGTACACACGTATGGTGACATGTTATTCAAAGGGTGGATAGAATACTGAATATGGTTGTAACATATTTATAATAACATCACAGTATATATAAGATACTGGAGTTATTATTTTATAATGGTAATAACAATGAAAGAAGAAGTGGAAGAAGAAAGGAACTTGAAAAGGGGTGGTGAAAACATTACCAATTCTTCGGGTTCTTCCTTTTGATTTGACCAAAAGGGATACATAGGTTGGCTTTATGATCAAACTAAGGCCTCTAGGTTGTAGTGAGTGATGTTGGGAGAGTATTTGGGTAGAGTTTGGACGAGACAAAAGGCTTTGATGGTGTGAAGAAATGAGAAGGAGGAGTGCCCTTTTATAAGAGGGGTGAGGGGCACCTTTGGAAAAGCAAGAAATATTAATTTATAATAAATTCATATTCAGTTTATAATGGATCCAAAGTTGATTATTTAAATGTTAAGGTGGGGATGGGTCGAAAACGACTCAACCAATAGAATTTAGACAGGTTTGGGTCATTATATTAACCCTATCTTTAAGTATTAACTCTTAGTTAATTAGTTTCTCTTTTACAATGTCTCTTTGTATTTTTATATAATATGGTTAATAAACATACTATATACATCCAAGAGACCCCCAAGTGGTCCATTAATGAGACACCTATAATGATATAAGTCTCTTGGCCTAAACTTAGATTTTTATAAATTTAACATCAATTAATAATATAATATTTGTTTTAAAAACTCTTTTATGTCAATTTTGACACTATTCAATAGTTGATTTTTTTGAAACTCATAACAGAATTATTACTTCCAAAATAGTAAATTAAATCAATCCTAATATGTCATATTATCCTAGAAAATTATTGTAATGAATTAAAAGTCTCATATTATATTTATTTTGGAATTTATAATATCAATTAATTTAAATTTTCACTATTATGGTAATTACTGCATTATCATTGTTCCATAAATAAATTAACTAATATAATGTCTAAAAATTATAAATAAAATATAATTATGTAGGAAATATTTTTATATTTCTAATGAATATTTATAATCTAAAATCCAACATATATAAACCTATGTAAAAATTGTTTTTCTAAAATATATATGCTTGTGTCATTTTTGTACACATTTTAACTTAATTAAAATAAAGTGTCCCTATCACCTACAAGTGGCTCCATGGGGTTCCAAAATCAACCCAAAGATGCCTATGGTCGAAAATGTATCAACCAATAAGGCTAGGACACGTTTTAGGGTAATTTAGTATTATTATAATATTATTTTTAACTCTTATTTACCGGATTTACCCTTAACCATGCTAAATAAAATATTTACCGCAGTAATTATTCAAAATGTCTAAAAATAAAAGTTACCTATTTACACAATTTTAACATCATGATTACAAATATGGAATCCATTTTTCTAAATTCAGAACACAGAAGTGGCAGAAATTAATTTAAAATTAATTCACGTTGTTAAAACAAAAAGCGTGTTTTTAAGAGATAATAACTATCAAAATATTGACACTTGTTTATGTCCGGTTTAATTGTAAAATTATCTCCAATGAACAAAATTGTATTAAATGGTAAAAATATATTCTAAAACTACTTTAAAACCACTCAAATTCATTATTTATCACTTTTAATTATTTTGATTAAAAAAGTTGTTTTTAATTAAAATTTAGTAATATTCACTATTCATCAAAATATTAAAGTTATCCGAAAAGTATCAAAATTTTACCTTAGGCTAAATTCTATATTCCAAATCCAAAAATGAAGTCCATTTTGAGATATAAAATTTCATAAAGTAGGTATTACTATTCATAACGGCTAGTTTGATCGGTTGTGGTGTGTGTTAAAACTCGAAGTTGCATACAACACACGCTACTGTATTATTCAAAGGAAAACGTATCGTGGAAGCTTGGGATGTTTCATTTTAAATTTTTGATGTCCCCATTTAGTCAAAAAGGTTAAAATATTTTATTTAAAAAGGGTTCACTATTAAAAGTTGGTAAAAGTGCAATACTGAAAATGAATTTGTTCTTACATTATGTCTAAGAAACTCATAATATGGATTCTAAAATTATAAAGTTTAAAATTTAGTTAACACTATTCATAACCTCTTTTGAATTTCTTGTTTGGTAAGTCATGGTGTGATTGAACTTGGTGTTTCGTGTAGTGAAATTTATTGAATTATTTTGAAGAAATAACACCCTATGAAATCTTGGGGTGTTACATTCTCCCCTCCTTCAATAAATTGCATCCTCGCAATTTGAAATTGTTCTTTGAAAATAAAAGGTTGAAAATAGAAAATATCTTTGTGGGAAAACCCACATCAAAAATTAGGTTTCTAAAATTTAGTCTTAATATGAGGAAAAGAGAAATGAAAGGGTCACCACCAAATTATGAACTCTATTAGGAGAACATTGGTGGAAATTAGAGACATATAATTGGAGGAAAAACGTAAATATTTATAGGTAGTGATTGAGGTCATCAATCACAAACAAGTATAAAATTGAGGTCCTTAAATTCATCAATCTATGATGATTTGAAATACCATCGGTTCAACAAAACATAGGGTATTGGGATAAAACATTTTTGATGTTTCAAAATATCTTAGTTGAATTCCCACACCGAAAAATGAATTAATGAGGCCTCTATTTAAAATAAAGAGTGGAAAGTACAAAGATTACCGAAAATAACACATAATAGGGTTCCATGTAGGAAAATATGGATATGGAAGAGAAATCTAACCATCAATTATCTGATGGAGAGTGGTAGAGAACATGGCTATGAAAAGGCCAACAATCCCAAATCCATAAATTAGTGATGATTTAAGGTACCATCAAGGACAACATTTTTGTTCTAAGTTCCTTTTATTAATGTTGAGGAATTTATTTATGATATTGGCTAAGATCATAAGGAGATATACTTACTTTATAATTAGAGTTTTATCCATTAATAAATTTCTACCACAAACTCATCATTCACTCTAAAATATAATAGAGCGTAAAAAAATTCTATTTATACTATTCATACAGGGTTCCAAAATAAACGAATTTATAATTCATCTACCAGATCTTTTAAATAAAAACTACATTATTTAATCCATGACATCTCGTGGGTCAGTGGTAGGTGATACACCCTTGTCGCCCTTCGGTTGCGGGTTTAAGTCTCGCGGCCTTGCCGGTCGCGACGGGTTGCCGCCCAACCTCTGGGTTGTCCTTTTATGGCAATCAAAAATTAATCTCAAACTAGAATTTATCCAAAAGACTTCTGTCCAAACTCACAGTCCAATATTTATAAGGAAGGTAAACTTAATGTAGATCCTTTTACCTTGTAATAACATATGAATACCTTAATCATGTATTCTTTTAAAACACTGAAACATCCTGAATTACCGTAATACTTATTGATTACATTCATGCTCCCTTATTCCATATAGAATGCTGGATATACTTCATCAATCCAAAAATGTTTTAAACCCCAATAATGATGGAATATACAAATCATTAATCATCTTCAAGGTATTCAAGAATATCCAATATAATTTATCCAAATCAATCATGTATTATTCTAAAATCAGTACCTCGGTATCAGAACCATATTATGGTTTATCTTTCTCTCAACCATATATTTTCCAAAAATTTAACCTGCTATTGAGTCACTTTTCTTTTTTCTACACAATCTCAAGTACTTATGAAATAGTACTGCAGTACAATCCTTATATACTCCATAATTATTATAACAAGTGCATTGTTGATAAAACACTCAAATGACATAATCAACATAAGAACTCTAATCATTCCTCTTCATCTGTGGTAGTATCATAACTTGATTATTATCCACTAGCATCATTTGCGGCATAGTCTGATGACTGGGACATAGGTTCGCGTAGTGTCCAAACTCCATGCAAATGAAGCATTGTACATTTGAAACCATTTTCACCCCCTTGTAGTCACATACTTTGTGCCCTTTTCTTCCACACTTATAACATACTCCCATTCCTTTCAAACAAGTTCTAGGGCGTTTCTTCCCACAGTTATCACATAGGGGAAAATTCTTATTTTCTCTCTTCCCTTCATCCATCGTTCTCTCTTCCATCCTTTTCTTCTCTTGCTTCCCTTCAAATCCATAGGACTCAGTAAAATCTTTACTTATCTTATCAACACATGATATTATTTCTTCATATGATGATAATACATGGGAGACTATTTCTCTTATAAATTCTAGCTTAAGACCATGAATGATATGAACCTTCCTTCTCTTTGGATCATGTGCATTGCTGGAGTTCTCATTCCTTCTACTGGGCGCCATTTCTAAACAATGGCATACACTAGATTAGTTTATGAATAACAATACCTAATCCCAAACTTGTAAAACACATAACATAAATTTAATAGTTTATGGATATAATCAATAATCATAAAAATGTCTCCTTTGAGGAAGTATATACTCATAAACCCTTCATAATGGTTTGTAAAGAAAATGAGAATTACCCTAAGCATATCCCCATGAGTGTCGTAACAAAGAGTGCAACAAGGCCCGTTGTCGTGCACCAGTTCCCGTTCGAGTCTAGCTCAAAGCGGTGTTTTTGGGTTTTACCCCTAGGTACATCTGTGCCCGAGCCGCCTCTACCTGCTCATATCCATACAGGGATGTATTTCTCGGAAAACTCACAAAATCTCTACAATACCAAAATTCTAGGAAGTTCTTCTATACTAATCCTCAAAGTTCATCTTAGGTCTACGTTCTCTAATCAGAGTTTATCTAAATCTAGCTTCTAAGGTTTGTACTAAACTTCCTCTGATACCAACTGTAACACCCCGATCCTAGTTACCTAGAGTCAGTGCATTATTACATAACATTGGCATGATCACAAGAAAGATCAAATCTCGAAATACCGATTGGTTTAATAGCCTTGGAAACACTAGATATATTCATATGTTTTACATTACATCATAAATTGAAAAACTACTACAACAACATAATGTCTCCATAGTCCACACTATTATCCCCTCATAATATCCCTACAGGTCATTCATAACTTACTTCTTCACATCCTGGGAAAAATAAAACATAGAAAATGGGTGAGCTCAAATGCCCAGTAAGGATAACAATATAGCGGAACATTCAAAAAAAAGCATAAAAATCTAAGGCAATGCATTACTAAAACAAAAGCCTTTTAAACTTGAGCTTCAACATAGTATGGAAAAAGTAAAATGAAATAATGCCATTAACTTATTCACATGGATATTCTACTAATCGAATAATCACATGCAATATCAATAACCACTTTCATAATGTTGGAATGAAAAATTATGAACTTTAATTTCTTTGTCAAGGCCTCGTCCCAAGGCCTAGGGGCTAACAGTAACCAGAACCCAATCCGGAGTGCCTCTAATAACCGGACACCAACCCGGAGTGCCTCTAAAAACCAGAGACCAAACCGGAGTTCCTCTAATAACCGGAGACCAACCCGGAGTTCCTCTAATAACCGGAGACCAAATTGGAGGGTTTACTTTTACCGGTCCCCAACCCGAAGGGCTTACTTTTATCGGTCCCCAACCCCGAACATACTTGTCTAACACATTCATCTGAATGAATGGTTGAAATATAAAATAAACATTCGGATTACAAATAACTAATGAAATGTCAATACTTTAAGTAAAAACCATGAGTGACATAAGAATAACTTATCCACAGTCAAAAAATATCACAAAACCTTCAATAAAATATGGATGTTTTGTATCATAATAAATCAGCTTCAAATAAGCTTAAAATCCACCAAAGGATGTTGACATAGATGAAATCATAACTATTTGAGGGAAATATCTCTTTTCTCGAAATCATTGAAAAGTCACACATTTATACAGGAAGTAATTAAAAGATATTTTTGAATCAAAGTGTCCCATACCACTTTGAAACTTTTGAAAGGAATTAACATTTTAAAAACATTCATTTCCATATAAATAAATCCTTAAAAACCATTTTGAAGACATGGACATTAATTAAAAATATTTAGAAAGATAAATCTTTAAAACATTTAAAATTCTAATTTTGATAAAGAGTACCTTTCAAAAATTCTTAAAATATTCATTTTGAAATCATTTAAAAGTCACATAATTATAAAATAAAAAATTTACTTTGAAAATATCCTTGTAAGCTTGTAAGGTAATCTTGACAATTTTATAATGGCGGTAAATAGCCGCACCCACCGTTTAAGTTAAAAAAAACATTTTTACCTTAATTTTGTCGAAAAGATTAAAAAGAACTTTGTTTGGAAAACGACGGAAAGATTCCTTTATAAACCTCTTATAAAAAGTCAAACAAGGGTATAAATGAATTTAACCCATATTCTAGTAAATAGTAAAAATGTTTTGAAATTCATTTTTAAGAAACGTGGATGTGGATGATAAATAGATCCCAGTAGATTATTACGTATAAACAACCTCGGATAATGAAGAGATTGTGAAATAACCCTTACCTTGTACTTTTACTTGGTTGAGGTAGGTTAACCTCATGTATAATGGTTAAATAATTTTTATTAAATTATACAAGAATCATATATATTAATATGATATCATATACGATCTTTTAACAATGATTTGTTAATGATATCTTTGAATTATCGTCGTTTTGGGGGTAAACTTACTCATTTTATTTTATATGTTTTGTTACATAAGCCATGTTTTTTATGGATAGGTTATATCTTATTCATATCCATAATGATATAAAGTCCTTAACCATAATTTTTAAATCATCAAATGATAATTATACTTTAATGGATATGATGGAGAATGAATCTCATCGCGTTCGTGGAGACGGTAGTCCGTACGTACGCACGAGCAACAATATCATTCTTTTTTTATTAAAATAATATATAAATGGATGGTATATCATATATAAAGAATCATTAACATGTTATATATATTATTTACATGAGTTACACATCATTATTATACCCATCCAAATAATAATATATTGAATAACAATTACACCACGACGTGGAGACGGTAAGCCGTACGTACGCACGTATGATGACATGTTATTCAAAGGGTGGATAGAATACTGAATATGGTTTTAACATATTTATAATAACACCACATTAAATATAAGATACTGGAGTTATTATTTTAGAATGGTAATAACAAAGAAAGAAGAAGTGGAAGAAGAAAGGAACTTGAAAAGGGGTGGTGAAAACATTACCTCTTCTTCGGGTTCTTCCTTTTGATTTGATCAAAAGGAATACTTAGGTTGGCTTTATGATCAAACTAAGGCCTCTAGGTTGTATTGAGGGAAGTTTGGAGAGTATTTGGGCCGAGTTTGGACGAACCAAAAGGCTTTGACGGTGTGATGAAATGAGAAGGAGGAGTGCCCTTTTATAAGAGGGGTGAGGGGCACCTTTGGAAAAGATAGAAATATTAATTTATAATAATTTCATATTCAGTTTATAATGGCTCCAAAGTTGATTATTTAAATGTTAAGGTGGTGCTGGGTCGAAAACCACTCAACCAATAGAATTTAGACAGGTTTGGGTGATTATATTAACCTTATCTTTAAGTATTAACTCTTAGTTAATTAGTTTCTCTTTTACAATGTCTCTTTGTATTTTTATATAATATGGTTAATAAACATACTATATACATCCAAGAGACTTCCAAGTGGTCCATTAATAATACAAATATCATGATATAAGTCTCTTGGACGAACCTTAGATTTTTATAAATTTAATATCAATTAATAATATAATATTTGTTTTAAAAACTCTTTTATGTCAATTTTGACACTATTCAATAGTTGATTTTTGTGAAACTCATAACAGATTGATTACTTAGAAAAAAGTTAATTAAATCAATAATAATATGTCATATTATCCTAGAAAATTATTTTAATTAATTAAAAGTCTCAAATTATATTTATTTTGGAATTTATAATATCAATTATTTTAAATTTTCACTATTATGGTAATTAATGCATCATCATTGTGCCATATATAAATTAACTTATTTAATGTCTAAAAATTATAAATAAAATATCATTATGTATGAAATATTTTTATCTTTCTAATGAATATTTATAATCTAAAATCCAATATATATAACCCTATGTAAAAATTGGTTTGCTAAAATATATATGCTTGTGTCATTTTTGTACACATTTTAACTTAATTAAAATAAAGTGTCCCTATCACCTACAAGTGGCTCCATGGGGTCCCAAAATCGACCCAAAGATTCCTATGGTCGAACATGTATCAACCAATAAGTCTAGGACACGTTTTAGGGTAATTTAGTATTATTATAATATTAATTTTTAACTCTTATTTACCGGATTTACCCTTAACCATGGTAAATAAAATATTTACCGCAGTAATTATTCAAAATGTCTAAAAATAAAAGTTACATATTTAAAAACTTTGAACATCCTGATTCCAAATATGGAATCCATTTTTCTAAATTCAAAACACAGAAGTGGCAGAAATTAATTTAATGTTAATTCACGTTGTTAAAACAAAAATCGTGTTTTTAAGAGATAATAACTATCAAAAGATTGACACTTGTTTATGTCCGGTTTAATTGTAAAATTATCTCCAATGACCAAAATTGTATTAAATGGTAAAAATATATTCTAAATATACTTTAAAACCACTCAAAATCATTATTTATCACTTTTAATTATTTTGATTAAAGAAGTTGTTTTTAATTAAAATTTAGTAATTTTCACTATTCATCAAAATATTAAAGTTATCCAAAAAGTACCAAAATTTCACCTTAGGATAAATTCGATATTCCGAATCCAAAAATAAATTCCATTTTGAGATATAAAATTTTAGAAAGTAGGTATTACTATTTATAAGGGCTAGTTTGATCGGTTGTGGGGTGTGTTAAAACTCGAAGTTGCGTACAACACACGCTACTGTATTATTCAAAAGAAAGCATACCGTGGAAGCTTGGGATGTTTCATTTTAAATTTTTGATGTCCCCATTTAGTCAAAAAGGTTAAAATATTTTATTTAAAAAGGGTTCACTATTAAAAGTTGGTAAAAGTGCAATACTGAAAATGAATTTGTTCTTACATTATGTCTAAGAAACTCATAATATGGATTCTAAAATTATAAAGTTTAAAATTTAGTTAACACTATTCATAACCTCTTTTTAATGGCTTGTTTGGTAAGTCATGGTGCGATTGAACTTGGTGTTTCTTGTAGTGAAAGTTATTGAATTATTTTGAAGAAATAACACCCTATGAAATCTTGGGGTGTTACAGTCATTCTATCACATGATCTGCTAACACTTCACGAATAACAAATTCAACTTCATTTATTTAAGAGATGAAGTGGAAATTGTTCAAGGCACGAACAACAGTAAGATTGTACCAAAATAAAGTATGTATTTATTCTAATTCAAATTCTTCAACTTTAGGGAAAAGATCTTGAAAACCAAAAATGTTGTCCTAGTACTCTTATATCTGATTAATCGGATGGTACCTTAGATCGTCACAAATTTATGGATTTGTGATTGTTGGCTTTTCCATAGACATGTTCTCTACAACTCTCCATCAGAACATGATGGTTAGATTTTTCTTCCATATCCATATTTTCACCTATGTGGAAACCCAGTGATTAGTTTATTTTGGTAACCGTTACGTTTCATACTTTCGTTTTTAAAGATTGGTTTTGGTATTCCTTTTTACGATGTGGGTTTCTATTAAAGAAACTTTCAATTAGTAAACCATTTATAACCCCGACGAATTTCGAGGGTGAAATTCATTTTAATGGGGGTAGAATGTAACACCCCAAGATTTTATGAAAAGTATTCTTTTTAATTTCCTTATTGTCTTGTGTTGTACGCTACACCAAAAGGTGCTTGCACAACACGCATCCTTGATTTTCCTTGCATTACACGCAATCGCGACCTTCCTCGATAGCGTGTGTAGTACGCAATAACGAGTTTCACTAAACAACAACATGCTATTAAAATATTATTAAAACTAGCCATTATGAATAGTAATAACCACCTTTTGAAATTTTTTAATTTTATTTTTTAAAATGGAATTTATTTTTGAATTCATAATATCGAATTTAGTTTAGGGTGAAACTTTGGTGATTTTCGGATAAATTTCATATTTTGATGAATAGTGAAAATTACTAAATTTTAATTAAAAACAACTTTTTCAATCGAAATAATTAATAGTGATAAATTATTAATTTGAGCGGTTTTAAAGTATATTTATAATATATTTTTAAAATTTAATACAATGTTGGTCATTGGATGTAATTTCACATTTAAACCAGACATAAACAAATGTCAATCTTTTGATAGTTATTATCTCTTAAGAACACGCTATTTGTTTTGATGATGGGAAATAATTTTTGAATTAATTAATGCAACTGATATGTTTTGAATTTGGTAAAATAGAAATCATTTTTGAGTTCATAATATCAAATATAGCTTATGCCTAATTTTTGGTATTTTTTCTGAAAACTTTCAATTTTTGATGAATAGTGAAACCACTAAGTGGTAGTTAAAAAAACTGAATTTTTCATAAAACTTAATTTTACCGCTTATGTGAGTGGAATTTCAAAAATCCGAGAGACACGGTTGATGTCAGTAAGTAAAATGTGGTTCAATGAGATGAAAATAATTTTTGGTGAATAATAACTTTTTACTTTTATTTACCACGGATAAAAGTAAATAGGGTAATTAAGGGTAGAAATGATATTATTATTACCCTAACACATGTCCTAATTCTATTGTACAAGTGTAATTCGACTAAAAACAAACTTAGGAATAAAATATGACCATTTAGGCCCACTTGGATTAGATTAGGACATTTATTATTAATTTATTTATAGAAGGGTTAAAAGAGTTAAAATCAAAGTTTATTTACTAAAACATTTTTAATATAGGGTTTTACATAAGATAAATTCTATTTTAAATATTAATTAGAAAGATAATAAGATTTTATACATAATGATATTTTATTTGTAATTTTTAGACATTAAATAATTTAATTTATTAATGACACAAAGATGATGCAGTAATTATCTTATTAATGAAATATTGACATAATTAATGTTATAAATACTCAAATAAATATAATTTGAAACTTTTTATGAATTAAACTAATTTAATAGGTTAATATGACATGTTAGTATTTATTTAATTAACCTTTTTCGAACTTATCATTCTGTTATGATTTTCACAAAAATCAATTACTAAATAGTTTCAAAATTGACATAAAATAGTTTTTAAAACAAATATTATATTATTAATTGATATTTTATTCCTAAAAATATAAGGTTCGGATATATGACTTATATAAGGTTATATATATTAATAATAAACAATTTGGGGTTCGTTTGGCTTCTTATAGTATGTTTATTAACCTTATAGTGTAAGAACACAAGAAGACACGGTAAAAGTAAAATTATTTATCTTAATGTTAAATCTAAATGATAAGGTTAAAATAGGAACCTAAACTTGTCTAAATTCTATTGGATGAGAGGATTGCGACCCATCCCCACCATAGCCTCTTAATAAATCAATTTGGAGCTATTTAAAACCGAACTTGACTTTATAATAAAATAATATTTTTAGTTATTCCAAAGGTGCCCCTCTCCTCACTTATAAAAGGGCACCTCCTCCCTCTCTTCCTCACACAACTTTGAGCCTTCATGCTCGGCCAAAACCTGAAAAATTCTCTTCTCCACTTCCCTAGAAACATCCTAGAGGTTCTGGTCTTCCTAAAAGACCAATTTTAGTGCCCTAAGAGTAGGTCTCAAAGAGGCGCTTCAAAGAAGAGGTAATTTCCGTTACCGATTCTTTCACCTTTATTTCTTCTTCCACTTATTATTATTAGGTTGTTTCATTATGAAGTAATAACATCATTATCACTCATATACTGATATGTTATTATAAGTATGAAACAATCATATTTCACCATCTATCCATCCTACGGAAAACGAAATCACCGCCCATGCGTATGTACGGAATACCGTCTCCACGCCGTGGTGGAATCTATTTTCCACCACCACCTTACTTGGATGGGTATTATGGTGTAAAAAATAACTATACATAGTTATTATAACATAATAATGATTCTGATATATTGTATCATCCACTCCAATTAAATTCAATAATTATGGAAATGATATCATCGCTCGTGCGTACGTACGGACTACCGTCTCCACAACGCGATGAGATTCATTCTCCATGTTAACCATTTACGAATGATTATAAAGTATATATAAGAAATAATAATGAAATATATGACATTATAAATCTACTGGATTTATGTGTATATATATTTATGTCATCTACTTAATTCCATTCAACTCAATAAGGAAACGAAAACAGCGTTCATGTGTACGAACGGTCTACCGTCTCCATGAACGATGTATTTCTTTCCATTTACTGATTTATTATATATATGTATATTCTGAATATATATATATATATATATAAAAATCATGTTTTATATTCTAGAATTAAGTAATCATGATCTAAGTAATCATATGAAAAATTACAAGTCAAAACACAGACGGCAAATGAAACAATTTTACCCAAAACGCTCTTTAAAATGGAATTTACAAAAGAACAGGTAATATAAAGTCATAAGTGAACCATATATGATATCATAACAATGAATATTATTCTTTAATAAGTCAATAACTTTATTTAAATCATTATACATGAGGTTCGGACACTTACAAAGCAAGTCGGACCTAAGGTAAGGGAAATATCACAATCTCACTTTTAGCCGAGATTGTTTTTACTTTGGTAATTACTGGGGTGTATTTTATCATCCATGTTCCCTCAATATTTAATATTATTTCCATCCTTCTACAATATTTTATATCCAATTTTACCCTTCGGTGAGTTTTTTTGTAAACGATATGAAAGGAATCTTTTGTCGTTTTCGTACGAGGTACTTTTTGACTTTTCCGACAAAAGTACGAAGAATGTTTTTTTTAACGTATACGGCATGAATGGATTTTTAAAAAATTATTTCCAAGAAGCTTCCTTTACAAGTTTTCAAGTTTATTTTTAATCAACTTCTTTAAGTTTAAAATTTTATGACATGTTAAGAAAGGAAACGCGTTTTTGAAGTAGAAAGGATATTTTCCTCAACAATGAAGTTCAAGTGTTTTATCCAAATTATTTTCCATATAAGATGATAAAGTGTTCTGTTTTTATCCCTATTATTACATTGATTTAATTATGTTGTGATGTAATTATTTTTATGAATTCCTTTATCGTATATGAATTGTTTTATGATGTCATGATGTTTAAGATTCCCATTTTTATTACATGGGTTATGCAATGATGTATGGTTTATGATTTTGTGGCACACATAAGAATTGTATCATTATGACATGGGTGGGACCTATATCTCCCTCCAATGCATTGGGTAATTATTTTATATCTCATGAGATAGACATGGATGAAATGGTAGGTTATACCGGTTCAGTGAAACAGGACTGAAACGAGGGTTACAAGATTCAGAAAGGGACTTTGTCCACTAAGATAGTCTTGGCAATGAGTCTTGACTAACAAGAAATGATTCTCTATGATTATGTGTGTATGACACAAATTTTCATGTTTTAATTTATGATTATTGGGATTTCATTTAACTACTATGATTTATCCCATGTTATGAAATTATGATCTCTTTTGCAGTTTAAGATTTCCAAAAGTTATGTGCTTGTGTATACGATGTGATTGATATTTCTTTTGTTTACCCTTACTGAGTATTTGAGCTCACCGTTTTATTTTTACTTTTCCCCAGGATATAAAGAATGGTTTTAGGTATAAAAAAAGAGGACGATATTTATGGGAGATGTTGAAGATCTTTCACCAGGATTAGAAGATTATATTCCGAGTTTCCAAAGACACTAAACTATTACGATCCTTGTGTGTGTGTTTTTGTTATGTACTAAGTATTCTGAAAATGTAATGTAATGTCAATGTACGTCATGCTTTGGGTCTCTACAATGATTCCATTATATAAAATACCAAATAGAAATGAAAGTAGCGTTCATGCGTACGTACAGCTTACCGTCTCCATGAATGGTGCATTTCATTTCTTACCTCTAAATTATTATGTAATATTATAAATGCATGCATATACTGGATATATATGATATATGTGATATATACAACATGATTATAATTCTGGATATAATGGATACATGAACAACTTGTAATTATAAAGGGTTTATTTTTGACTCAAGTACTAATGATCGTTAAAACGACCGTTATTAACTTAAATAATTACATAGTGTTCATGACATGAAAATTAGTGATATAAAAGGAATAATGAACTTTAAAAAGGTTCTTAAACAAGTAGAAATTTACTCATGTTTATTATTCAAGAGATTAAAGAATGATCAAGTCAAGTCGGACCCGAGGTATGGGACTTCGTCTCAATCTCCTTTCATTGAGGAATATTTTGTTTTATACACAACCTTATTTTATACGGTGTATAAACCCCTTTGAATTTTATGTTTATCCAAAAGGAATATTTTTTATACGAAGCATTTTACTAAAAGACAAAAGGGAATGTTTTTGTCGTACGTATGCGGCGACAACGACTTCTCCGCCGCCGTGACCATAATTTGAGTTTCGGCTTCCTCTACAAGCCATAAATTTTTTTAAAGAAAAATAAATACCATGTTTTAATTTTATTTTATTTTGGTATTGAAAATGGTTTTCATAATGTTTTTATTATATCAATGTGTTGTATTGATATCTTGTGATTGAAATGCAGAAATGTTATGTTTCCTTTATGCATGTTTTATGTGATACGATTATGTTACGGTTCTTGGGAATTATTATGAAGACGGGTGGTTCCGTGATAAACTAAGGGCGGGTGAGCCCGATATAGCTCTTCAATTCATTGGGTATCGTGAAGGAGTGAAACATTAAGGTTTCTCCAAAGAGATTTAGGGAATATACTGTGATGGGTATTCCAAACATAACCAAGAGGGTTACTCCCTACGTTAGAATGTTATGAATGCCTCAAGTTACCTTTATGTCTTTTGATTTTTATGATTTATTCATGATTTGATGAGGTATGTTAAAGTGCTTATGTTTTATGGGTAAAGTATGATTTCATTCTTATGTATATATGAACTTATGTTTCCTTTCCATATTTTTATAACCCATACTGAGATTTTTATGCTCATCCCAAGTTTTTTTTGAAATTTTTTTCACAGGTCAAGGGAAAGGTACATGATATGATGATAGTGTCAAAGAAGTGTCAAGAATGAATCCATGTTTTATTTTAAATATGTTTCCATTGATGGGAAAAATGAATACTATCTTTATGTAACCACTTTGTTTATATATGGATTGTAATGCAAGTATTATGCTCTAATTCTCTAAAACTCTAAACCTGAAAAGATCCTCAATGTGTAATCTTGTAATAACTCAAGATTAAGTAAGGTTTAAGGCTAGGGAATTATAGTTGGTATCAGAGGTCGGTTTAGATAACATTAGGATTTAGAATTATATTAAATGATTATCCAAATTTTTTTTTAAATGATATAGGATTTGAAGATTATCATGTTGCTTTGTCTTAGACATGTTTGTTTAGAATGGTTTTCCATAGAGGAAACAGGGAAGCAGTGCTAGGAAGGCATACAGAAGGAAATAACCTTCCGAATCAGTATCCTGAGATGGTCGGACTTGGAACTGAACATTTTGTTGCAGTAATGGCACAGTTGACTCAAGAGATAAATGGTGGTGGTATCCATGCACGAGATCATCCAGATCAACCACAGAAGAACATGTTAGTTGTGGAACATTTCATGAGGCAACATCCCCCATCATTCAGAGGATCATCTGACCCTGTGCTAGTTGTAGGGGGATTAAAGCACTGAAGAAGATTTTCGATGTCATGGGGTGTTTAGAGAATCAAAAGGTTAGTCTTTCTATTTACCGTTTGGAGGGTGAATCAGATTAGTGGTGGTCTATGGTTAAAAATATCAGGGGCGCTGATGAGATTGATGCTCTTAATTGGGATGAATTTAAAGGTATGTTTATTGAGAAGTATTTTACTAAGGCTGTTCGACTTAAGATGGAAAAGAAATTCTTGGAATTGAGGCAAGAGGAAGACTTTGTGGCTGCCTATGAAGAAAGGTTCACTCAACTGGAAAGGTATGATCCAAATTTTATCTGAGACCTTGATAGTAAAATCAATCGTTTTTACTCAGGATTAAAGATAAAGTATCGAAGTGCATTAGCTTCTTGTGAGTTTAAAAGATATGTAAATCTTGTTCGATGTGCTGAGAAGGTGGAAATGGAGTTTTCTGATGATCAAGTGTTCTATAACAACCAACTGAAGAAGTGACTGAGGTGGAAGGAGAAAGGGAAAAATTCTTCAAAAAAGGTCTGACGGTAAGAAAACTAAGTTTCCAGTTTGTGATAAATGTGGTAAAAGGCATGTTGTGGAATGTCTTCTGAATTCTGGAAAGTTCTACCAATGCGGTAAGATGGGACATAAGGCTCGTGATTGCACTGAAAAAGATCAGGGTGAAGGTAAGACCAAATTTGATTTACAGTTAGTGAAATGTTTTAAGTGCAATGAGATGGGTCAATATGAAAACGAGTGTCCGGAAAAGAGCTCGAGTGATGGGAAGCAGTTAGACTACAAGCAAAAAGGGGTGGTGAAATCCTTTGCAACTACTTCAGTAGATGTTGGGCCATCGAATTAAGTCGTATCAGGAGTTGAAAAGAATATTGGTGAATGCTCCAGTTTTGCACTACCTTCTAGGAATGGTGAGTTTGTTATCTACAGTGATGATTCATTGAAAGGACTTGGTTGCGTCCTAATGCAGAATGATCAGGTAATTTCTTATGCTTCACGACATTTGCAAACTCATGAGGTAAATTACCCAATACATGATTTGGAATTAGCTGCTATTGTTTTCACTTTAAAATTTTGGAGGCATCATTTGTATGGAGTAAAGTGTGAAATATATACTGATCACAAAAGTTTAAAGTATATATTCACTCAGAAAGAATTGAACATGAGACAAAGGGGATGGCTAGAATTAATCAAGGATTATTATTGTACAATTCATTACCATCATGGAAAAGAAAATAAAGTAGCTGATGCTTTGAGTCAAAAAAGTAATGCTTCATTAGCAATGTTGCGTTTGGAACGTGATCCTTTGGTTAAGTATTTGATGAACTTTGTCATAGAAGTTGTTGGTGCAGGATGTTCTTCTATTTTGTTTCAGGTATCAGTGAAATCTTCTCTATCAGACAGAATCAAGCAAGCACAGAAGCAAGACAGTGAGTTGCAGAAAAAGGTAGAGCTGGTTCAGAAAGGTAAGTCGCCTGAATTCAACATTGATAATGATTGTGTTTTGAGATTTGGGAAGAGATTGTGTGTGCCTTGTGATTCACAGTTGAAGAGAGAGTTGTTATGTGAAGCTCATAATTCTCCATTTTCAGTTCATCCTGGTAGTACTAAGATGTACAGAGATCTGCGAGAGTATTACTGGTGGGATGGAATGAAAAGAGATATTGCTGATTTTACTGTGAAGTGTTTGACTTGTCAACAGGTTAAAGCAGAGCGGCAGTTACCGAAAGGGATGCTTCAGCTTTTACCAGTGCCATAGTGGAAATGGGAGAATATATCCATGGACTTTGTTGTGGGATTACCAAAGACATATCGAGGTAATAATGCAATCTGGGATATTGTTGATCGTTTGACTAAATCTACTCATTTCCTTGCTATACGAGATAATTTTTCCCTATATCAACTTTCCCGTTTGTATCTTAATGAGATAGTCGGGTTACATGGAGTTCCCCTCTCCATTGTATCTGACCGTGATCCCAGGTTTACTTATAACTTTTGGAAATGCCTTCAGAAGTCGTTGGGTACTGAATTAAATTTTAAGTACAGCTTTTCATGCTCAATCAGATGGGCAGTCAGAACGAACAATTCAGACCTTGGAGGATATGCTACAATCATGTTCGATATATTATCAGGGAAGTTGGGACCATCATCTTTCTTTGGTTGAATTTACATATAATAACAGTTTTCATTCCAGTATGCAGATGGCACCATTTGAGGCATTATATGGGAAGCGGTGTCGAACTCCAGCTTTCTGGGATGAAGTGGGTGAAAGGAAGTTGATGGGACCAGAATTGGTAGAAGAGTTGGCAGAAAAAGTTCAGCTATACAGAAACACATGAGAACAGCTCAGAGCA
The DNA here is from genome assembly GCA_963277665.1 of Viscum album. Taxonomy (NCBI): domain Eukaryota; kingdom Viridiplantae; phylum Streptophyta; class Magnoliopsida; order Santalales; family Viscaceae; genus Viscum; species Viscum album. Next base: position 1,932,740,996 of record OY728155.1, read on the forward strand.
GGCAGAAGAGTTATGCGGATAACCGGAGGAAGGATCTATCTTTCGAGGTAGGTGATCATGTTTTTCTCAAAGTCTCACCATGGAAAAGTGTGATGTGATTTGGTAAGAAGGGAAAGCTGAGACCAAGGTTCATTGGACCATATGAAATTCTGGAGAGTGTTGGATCAGTTGCATACCGGGTGGCTTTACCCCTGAGTTTATCTAAGGTTCACAATGCTTTTCATGTTTCGATGCAGAGAAAGTACATGCCGGATCCATCTCATGTTTTGAGTCCAGAGGTAGTTCAGCTAGAAGAGAACCTATCATATGAGGAACAGCCGGTCCAGATTCTTGACCACAGGGAGCAAGTGTTACAGAATAAGGTGATTAATCAGGTAAAGGTTTTGTGGAAAAACCACATGATGGAAGAGGCAACATGGGAATCTGAAAATACAATGAGGGATAAGTACCCCCATTTATTCGATAAGTAAATAAATTGCGGGGGCGCAATTTTCTAAAGCGGGAAGGATGTAACATCCCAAGTAAGTAATGAATAATAGATATTTTTATCTATGTCTTTTAATGAATTAGATAGTGTTTTAGAGGCTTAAAATGAAAATAAATTCAATCTTAAGCATGGAATACACTAATATTTTTAAAAGATTTTTTTACTACCTTTTAAAGGAAAAACATTTTTAAATCTATATTTTAACAATTTTATAAGCTATTTTTTTCAAAATAAGCTTATTCATTATGATTGGTACATCAAAATTTATTTGTGTGAATTTTTGGTATTTTTCCGATAAAGTTCATTTTTTAATGAATTGTGGAAAATGTTGTATTTTGATTCCAAATATTTTTTTAATCTAATTTATTTATATGATTAGATTATCTTTTTAATTGGTTTTAAAGTGAAACTAGAATATATTTTTACCATTTAATCCAATTTTGGTCATTGGAATCAATTTCACTTTGAAATTGGACTTAAACTAGTGTCAATCTTTTGATACTTATTGTTTCATAAGAACACGCTATTTGTCATGACAACAGGAATTAATTATTAAATTAATTAATGAATCTTATATGTTTTGAATTTTGTAAAATAGAAATAATTTTTTTATTCAGAATATCAAATATAGCTTAGGGTGATATTTTGGAATTTTTCTGAAAAACTTCAATTTTTGATGAATAGTGAAACCACTAAGTGGTAGTTAAAGAAACTGATTTTTCGTTTAAATGAAACTTTTCCACTTCTGTGATTTGAATTTCAAAAATCCGACATACATGGTTGTCATTAAGAAGTAAAATTTGGATCAATGGGATTAAAATAATTTTTTTTGAATAGTAACTTTTAAGTTTTTAATCGCGATTAGAGGTAATTAGTGTAGTTTAAGGTAAAAATAATGTTTTCATAACATGATATGAGCTTGACACATGTCCTACCCTCATTAGATGTGTCATGGCCGACCAAGAAAATACATGGGTCAACTTGGGGACCACATGGAGCCACTTTGGTTTGGAAATGACATAAATAACTTTTTATTTAATGTTAAAGTAAAAATGACACAAACAAGAGTTAGTTTACTAAAATAATTTTTACATGGGGTTATACAAGTCAGATTTTTGATTATAAATAGTCATTGGAATGATACAAATATTTCCTACATCATAGTACTTTTTTTATAATTTTTAGACTTTAACTAAATTAAATTATTTATAACATCATGATGATGCATCGATTACTTCATTAATAATGGATTTAAATAAAAAGAAATGATAATGTAAAATATATGACCTAAACATGTCAAAAACTTATTGGATGGATGGATTTAAAACCTTTATCACCTTACCCTCAAATTATATCATTTTGGGTCCTTTTGAATCCGAAAATCATTTTAAAATAAAGTAACATTTCTTTACTTTCCAAGAGTGCCCCTCCTCTCTTCTTATAAAAGACCCCACCACTACCTCCTTACCCACACTTATAAAGCCTTTGGCTCGGCCAACCCCTGACCATTTTGTCTCTCCACTTCCCTCTATTACTCCTTGAAGCCTCCCTTTGGGAAGAAGTCTTCCCAAGGAATCATTTGAGCTCAAACCAAAGGGAGTTACCCGATTCTAAGGTAATGTCTTCACTTGAGTCCTTTTGTTTTATTTTGCTTCTCCAACCCCCTAAACTCTTTTTATTCATTTCTTTTGTAACAAATCAATTATCTTAAATATACTAGGATTTTTTTATAAAAAGGATTCGAGCTACACCTACACACACCTACATCTGATGTTAAAGAACATACTGTTACCGTGGTTGGCGAATTTCTGCCTCCCGAAACGATGATTGTTCAACCTTCTTTTAACACCTTAAAAGGTGGCCATTAAGATGAAAATATATTTATATATGATATATAATATGTTTATGTTTTCCTTAATCTTCTATATTTTTCATTTTGGGCATACCTTTATGGTTTCCATTATGGGTAAACGCGATATCTTCATTTAAGGAAGTGCAGACTACCACCCCCTCAAAGTGATTTGATTCGTTAATACCATATGTGGGATGTATAAAGGATAAAGTTATGATATTATATATTATATTACACTGGAATTATAATATACCTTTATATAATTATGATTCCATTCTATAAAATACGAAATAGAAATGAAAGTAGCATTCATGCGTACGTTCGGCTTACCGTCTCAATGAACGGAGCATTTCATTTCTTACCTCTAAATGATTATGTAATATTATAAATGCATGTATATACTGGATATATATGATATATATGATATATACAACATGATTATAATTATGGATATAATGGATACATGAACAACTTTTAATTATAAAGGGTTTATTTTTGACTCAAGTACCAATGATCGTTAAAACGACAGTTATTAACTTAAATAATTACATAGTGTTCATGACATGGAAATAAGTGATATAAAAGGAATAATGAACTTTAAAAAGGTTCTTAAACAAGTATAAATTAACTCAAGTTTATTATTCAGGAGATTAAAGAACGATCGAGTCAAGTCGGACCCGAGGTATGGGACTTCGTCTCAATCTCCTTTCATTGAGGCATATTTTGTTTTATACACAACCTTCTTTTATATAGTGTATAAACGCCTTTGAATTTTACGTTTATCCAAAAATAATATTTTTTATATGATGAATATTACTAAATGACAAAAGGGAATGTTTTTTTCGTACGTATGCGGTGACAACGACTTCTCCACCGCCGTGACCATAATTTGAGTTTCGGCTTCCTCTACAAGCCATACCTTTTTTTTAAAACAAAAATAAATAACATGTTTTAATTTTATTTTATTTTGGTATTAAAAATGGTTTTCATAATGTTTTTATTATATAAATGTGTTTTATTGATATCTTGTGATTGAAATGTGGAAATGTTATGTTTCCTTTATGCATGTTTTATGTGATACGATTATGTTATGGTTCTTGGGAATTATTATGAAGACAGGTGGTTCCAGGATAAACTAAGGGCGGGTGATCCCGATATAGCTCTCCAATGCATTGGGTAACGCGAAGGAGTGAAACGTTAAGGTTTCTCCGAAGAGATTTAGGGAATATACTGTGATTGGTATTCCAAACGTAACCAAGAGGGTTACTCCCTACGTAAGAATGTTATGAATGCCTCAAGTTACCTTTATGTCTTATGATTTCTATGATTTATTCATGATTTGATGAGGTATGTTAATGTGCTTATGTTTTATGGGTAAAGTATGATTTCATTCTTATGTATATATAAACTTATGTTTCTTTTCCATATTTTTATAACCCATACTGAGCTTTTTATGCTCATCCCAAGTTTTTTTTTGAAATGTTTTTCACAGGTCAAGGGAAAGGTACATGATATGATGATAGTGTCGAGGAAGTGTCAAGAATGAATCTATGTTTTATTTTAAATATGTTTCCATTGATAGGAAAAATGAATACTATCTTTATGTAAACACTTTGTTTATATGTGGATTGTAATGCATGTTTTATGTTCTAATTCTCTAAAACTATAAACCTAAAAAAGACCCTCACTGTGTAATCTTGTAATAACTCAAGATTAAGTAAGGATTAAGGCTGGGGCCTTATAAATCTAGTCTCTCCATATAATTTAGCAGCTATAGGCCCTCTCCTTTTTTTTATCTCCAGTCAATTCACCCAAAGCCTCTTCTAGGGTAAATTTGTCACTTTGAGGAGGAGGGCTTCATTGATGATCTGTGGAGATACCTTCCTGAGGTACTCATAAACATGCATCCCAAAACATTTAATAAAAATATAACCTTTTTTAATTTATCCAACTTCTAACCATAAAGTCATCCTTTTTATTGAACACAAACTAGACATACTGATAAAACTCAAAAACAAGCTTCAGATAAACGAGTCTCTTATCTTTTGTAAACCAGTCCATCCATCAATATTCTTCAAAAAATACGAGAAAAAGCATCTTAATCAAGATAATCCATTTGACACATGCTTTCATTTTAGGCATGACTACACTATCTGCAATACTCGGGTTTAGTGGTTCCTCAGGTTTTATGATTGGATATCATTTCACTTTCATTGAATACATTCATTTCTCTAGAGTCGAAAAAGATAGATGCTTCATCCTTGTCATTTCTAACAAGCATAGAGTGTTTGAAGGAGAGCAAGGAGTTTGCGAGATAGAAGGGTTTTGGTTTTGGGAGTAGAGAGAATGATTAAGGAGAGAAGTGGAGTGATGAGTTTTTATCATTTGGTATTAGAAGAGTCATAAATTTTTAAAAAATATAATATAAAATTGAAATAACCTAATTAAGAATACCGATGCAAGAAAACACTATTAAATATAGAATGATGAGTCATAACGGTGAGACCAAAATGTGTAGTTATGATGGAATCACAATGGTATGACTCTGATCTGTGAGACAACATTTATTGAGATAGAAGATGGCGAGACATTAAATGGTGAGACAATAAACAGTGAGCCAGTAAACTATGAGACAATAAATAGTCACTCAAGTTTGATCATTCCAAATTCTTGTATGATGTAGCATATTCTTTCAAAATTTAATGGATTAGTGAAAATATCACTAAGATGATATTCTATGCCAATTAATTCTAACGTAATATCACCTCTTTGATAATGATCTCTCAAAAATTGATGTCCTACATAAATAATTTTAGTTCTTGAATGAGAAAATGGATTCTTAGTGATGTTAATAGCACTTTTTTTATCACAGTTTATAACGACATATCTAAATTGATGTCCATAGTCTAGTAAAGTGTGTTTCATCCACAAAATTTAAGGACCACAACTATTACCAGCTATGAATTCAGCTTCAACAGTAGATAATGTAATATAATTTTTTTTCTTACTATGCTATGAAAAAAGTTACTTTCCGAAAAAGTGACATGTTACATATGTTATTTTTCTATATAACTTAAAAAAACCAAAATCATCTTCAAAATAACCATGTCAAATGATTGTCCTCTAGGATATAACATTCCTAAGTTGGTAGTGTGTTTGTGGTATTCTAACATTCTTTTAATAGCAAGAAGATGTGACTATTTAGGATTTTCTTGAAAATAAGCACACATACATACACGAAACATAATATCAGGCCATCTAATAGTTATGTATAATAGACATGAAATCATGCATCTGTAATTGGTTTGATCAACAGATTTCCCATTTACATCAAGGTCCAACTTAGATGTGGTACTCATAGAAGTATCGCTACTTTTAATGTTATCCAAACTAAAAAGTTTTATAAGATATTTAGTATATTTACTATGATTCAAAATAATACCCTATTTATTTTGGAATATTTTAAATACAATAAAGAATTTTAGTTCACCCATTATACTCATTTTAAACTCATTTTGCATCATTTCAGAAAAATCAATACATTAATATTTTTCAAAGATCAAAAAACAATGTCATCAACATAGATTTTAACAACTAAAAATTCATTATAAATTCATTTTATAAAATGGGTAGCATCAGCTATGGCTTTTGTAAAACCATTGGAAATAAGAAAAGTGATGATACTATCATACTAAGATCTTGGATCCTATTTTAAAAAACATAAATACATTGTTTATTTAAAAGAATGATTTGTAAAAGGAGGGTTTGTAAAAAAAGGGGGGGTTTTCAACAAAAACAACCTCAAAAATATATTATTTATTAATACACTCTTGAAATCCAATTTATATAGCTTCAAATTTGGATGTTCCGTATATTCTAGCATGATTTTAATGGCTTCTAGTATAACAACTGCTGTAAATGTTTCTTCATAGTCAATGCCTTATTCTTGGCTATATACTTTTGAAAACAATCTAGATTTATTTCTTACCATAGTACCATCTTCACTGGCTTTATTTATAAACACCCACTTAGTGCATATAGTCAAGGTGTATTTAGGTATGTCCACTAGTTTCCAAACATTATTTCTTTCAATCTGATTCATTATTCTTGAATATCCATTACCTAGAATTCATCATTGATTGCATCATTAATGTTATTAGGTTCATAATATAAAAAAATTATTCCTGTTCAATATGGTTTCTAAGAGAATCTCTAGTTTGAGTACCTTTGTCTAAGTATCTAATTACAACATCTAAAGGATGGTTCATAAAAGTTATTGTAGGTATTGAAAAATAAGGGATGTTAATTTCATCTTCTTCAATAGGTTCAAGTTCATCATGACTACAGTCTGGAGAATTTCAAGAACTAGATTATTTAACAGGTTTCTTAACAGTAGTATCATATGATTTGGCAGTTAAGTCCAAATAGGATAGATCATCCTCAAGGTTTTCTAGGGAGGTATTTGGTTCATGTGGATATATTTCATTGAATTTTATATGCACAGATTCTTCCACACAATTGTTACATTTATTAAAGACTCTATAATCATTTATAGAGGTTGAATAGCCTAAAAATATTCCTTCATCAATTTTGGATTCATTTTTTTTCAATATTATCCTTATTATTTAGAATATATACCTTGTAACCAAAATATTTAATGTAATTAAATTTGGGTTTTCTATTTTCCCACAACTTGTAAGGAGTTTTCTTAAGGATAGGTCTAATAAAGACACAATTAAATATATAAGTAGCTATATTGATAGATTATACCCAAAAATAAATTGGTAAATCATATTCACAAAACATATTTTCCAATATTTCTTGTAATTTTCTATTTCTTCTTTCTACAACCCCATTATTTTGGGGTGTACTGAGAGCAGATAAGTTATAACTATAATTATTATATGGGAAGAAATATTCAAACACTTCATTTTAAAATAGACAAATATGATCACTCTTTAATGATTTAATCCTAAGACCACTTAGGTTTTCTACTATTATAGCATAATTAGTGAAATGTTAGTAAGCCTCAATTTTATAACCATTAAATAATGTCCATGTATATCAAGAAAATTATTCTACTAGAACATAAACAAGGTTCTTCCCATTAAGACATGAAATTCTAGATAGTCCAAAAAAATCTATGTGAACCAACTCAACAGGTTCATAAGCTGAAACTTCATTCTTTGATTTGAAATATATTTTGTGTTGTTTACCTGTTTTAAGAGGATTACAAACTTTGTCATTTGGAAATTTCAGTTTGGGTAGATAATTAAAAAACCCAATCCTTGTAAGCTTCCTAAGTGGGAAAATTTATAAAGCATTAATCTTCTCTGCCATATCCATGTCTCTTTTTGAAATACAGTAAAAACAGAAACATTCTGAGATTCTAATGAATCTAGATTAACTACATAAAAATTTTTATTTCTACAATCAGAAAAACAAAAAAATAAATTAGTATAAAAAACATTACAGAGATCATTTTAAAATTTAACATTGTAGCTATGATCACATAACTGAGAGATAAAAAGAATATTGTACTTTACTCCATCAATAAGAAGTACTTTGGAAATTAAAACTGAATTTGAGTTACCAATTTGGTCGATGCCAATAATTTGACTTTTCACTACCACCAAAGGTCACATGCCCACTATAAATATTTATCATATTCCTGAAGCATGAATAATCTCTTATCATGTGTCTTGAACATCAACTTTCCAGGTAACATATATTTCTATAGGATCTCTTTATGCAACATTTCAACAAAGATATCAAACAAGATAAGTCTTTGGTACCCAATCTTTTCTGAGTGCACTAATATTAGTAATAAGTGCTTTGGGAACCCATAATTCCTTCCTGTGTCTCCTATAAAAATTTTCTAACCTATTTAAAAAATAAACTTTATTTGGTCTAGAAAAACTTCAAGTAGTATAAAGATGTCCATTTTTGGAACTAGTAGATAAATAAGTAGTTCTGGACATAAAAACTATTTTTCAATATTTGGTTAAAGAATGATGTTTATCTATATTCTTCTTTCTAGGTTGGTACACTATACCAGTAGTGTATTTTGGTGAAACTATTTTACCATTAATTTTTGTAAGATTATTACTTCCATTTGTAAACTGTTATAAGTGATTTTTCAATTTCTCATTAGATAGTATAAGTTCATTGGTTTCTTTTAACATTTGACAATTTATCTATTCTTTCATAGTATGTTTAGATTAAACCTAAAGGTATGATAATTTTGTTTGTTTAAAAACATATATTTACATTTTAAATCATTAAATGTAACCTCAATAATGTTGTATTATTCAAATAATTATTCATTAGACATATTTTTAGAATCATATTCACATATAGAATAATAATAATTTTGTATAAGAGACTCAAGTGTTACCTCAAATGTGTTTTCCATGAAACAAATATTGGATTTATTAGCCTTTTCATCATGCGATGACTCTATGTCACTGGAGGTATCCTAAAAAGCAATCCAAGTGTCTTTTATTTCCTTCTTGTACCTTTTATATTTATCCTCGTATTTCTTCTTATATCATAACTTTTGGCAATCATCCTTTACCTGTCCTCTTCTCTTAAATTCATATAAAACTATCTTATTTGAATATTCATTTTTCTTCCAATCATTTTCCCAATTTCCCTTAATATTATATTTGCCTTTATAGATGGTCTTCCTGAAAAATTTCTTATTTATATTGAATTTAATAAACTTATTTTTATCTAATCCAATTCATCATCACTATTAGATAGTGAATCTATATTACTTGTATTATCATAACAAGTTTGTAACTTTTTTTATTTTTGGAAGTACTAGTTTTTTAACCAACTAACTTTCACTTTGGGTCATCTTTTTATTCTTTGTTGAAAATTAATTATTCCATGTACATAATTAGCTTTGCTATCAGATCCTTAATAATAAACATTCTGATAACACAAGATTCTATAATTGATACTGAGGTTCTCTTTTATCTGCTTTGTAGACATCTGAGAATTCACATGATTTGTTCCTTATCAGTAACTTCATTTCCCAGAGATATCATAGTATTTAAAATTTCATTGAACCTGAGATACATGCTACAGATAGGTTCAATATGAATTATCTTAATGCTGTCATATTTAATAGTATACGTGTTACGTATCATTTCCTTAACATTAGTGGTTCCCTATTTTTAAATAGCTAGAGTATCCCAAATTTCATGGGCTATTTAACATGTTGAAATCCTAATGAATTCATCATCTTATAAATAATAATATAAGGAATTCAAAGATTTGTAGTCATTATTTTATGCAGTATTAGTTGGGTCAACAAAAATAGTTCAAGTATTAGTGGTAATCTTATATTCATCAACAATGGAATACCAAATTTTAAAACCCATACATTTTAAATGTATTTTCATCTTAATTTTAAACTAGGAATAATTAATTCCATTTAAAAAGGAAGGTATGTTAGTATCAGAACCTTCTAATCTATTATCCATAATTAATAACAAAGAATAGGTTTTAAAGAGAATTTTTTTTAAACTAATAGAAACATAGAGATGATCAATACACAAATATAATCAAAATTGAAAATATTTGAAAATAAAAGTTTAAAATAAACCACTGATACCAAATTTTAGTTGGAGTAGGAAAATCAATAGGGGTGTTAATTGAGTTCCTATAAAAATTTCTGTTAACAAATTATTTATTTGAAGGTACCCTAATATAAAATCAATCCAGACAGTTAACCAAAGTAGTAGATTTGTAAAATCTTTTGTTGTTTGGAATATTTCTCAATGATTTATTAATTGTTAGTTAATTAAATTTGTGAAGTTATGTCAACTTTAGAAATTAGTCTACTAAAAAAATTTCTAAAACAAACACTATAAAAGATTAACAATCATTGAAAATAAATGTTTTCTGGTTTGAATGAACAATGAAAAACAAGAAAATAGAACTTTCACGAAATGGATAAAAACAATAAGTTCAGTATCAAGAAGATACATAGTCCTATTCACTTGGTGATCACCTATCACCAATCTGTTTATATTAACAAACTTGATCTATACCCTATATCGAGGTTTCCAATAGCATAAAGGTTTTCAAGGCCAACTAGAACTCTACCATTGTTTTACGTGGTAAAAACATATTACCAGGTGACATAAAGACCTCTTCCAAATTTATATGTGGTTTTAAAATAGTGTAAGAGAGTATTAGTATGAGGATATCATGTATTCCTTAGTTTATCATAGGATACATTGTGTGTTTTTAATACAGATACACACACTACTCAACAGAATAATAAAATAGTTCACACTAGGGAAAAATATAATAAAAATGGATTAGAAATTCTCGGAGTTTTTTTATGCATTTATGGAGTCTTTGAATGAATAATATTTGAATATTAGGTCCTTTTCGAGAAATAGACTTAAAAATAGAGTGTCGTGTGTTCTGCATTTTTGTTTCTAGTTCAAAGGAATGTTCTTCCTAAATCTTCTTATACTTTGAGTTGATGCTGCTGCATGGAAGTTTTTAGGATGGTTCACATCAACTTCTTCTTTATCTCACTATAGGAAAGATGGATTATTGTATTTCTTAATCATATCAAGAACTATAATTTATTAATCCTCAAGTGTTTGTGTTTCGGCCGACAAAAAGAATGATTTCTACATCTCCAGCATTGTACTGTCTACTGACACGTCTAAAAAAATTATTAATAATATCCGAGTCATTTAATATCTCAAATATGACAATTATAAATAATTTTATATTTAATTTAAATAAGGAAGAAATGGGAAAGTATGGATTGGTGTCACTATCAGTGATGACATAGGAATAGATTCATTGGATCTATGGGTCATGAGTGGTTCCACAGTCAGTGGGAACTCATCCTTTGATTGTAAGTGATGCCACCAGACCGATGTATCATACATTGTGAAATTTTTAATTAGTTAAGTGGTGAAATAGTGATTTGGGTATTATGTTAGGTCCATTGTGAGAAACAGTGTCATTGGAAATAGATTCATTGAAACAATGTTTGGACCTATGTGAATTCTCAAACTCGTATCATGATACAACAGTGTAATGAATATTTTTTCTGGTCTATTTTGAATTATGGAACCGGTAACATGATACAATGTTTTCATGGAAATGGTGTTTGGTCTTTTATGAATTCTCGATCTGGTATCATGATACAATGGTTTCATGGAAACTGTGTCTCATACTTTTTTGATTTTAGACCAAATGGTGAGACCGTTTGGTCACAACAACAGTAACTGTGAGTTCACCTTAACGGTGACTCATACATTTTCAAATATTTGCAATCTTTCTCAAAAGTTATTACTCATATAATAGATTTATATTATTTATATTCAAATTGAATCATAATTGAATAATATTGATCATGATTTATATGAGTTAAATATGATTTGTGAGCAAGTATACATGATGTGTCCAACATATCCTTTCGTCCAAGTTTGTATCCTAGACCTGTAACATACATTGGCAAAACATATTTACCTAAAATATGAGTATGTGTTTATCTACCATTATTAAATATTTTTAATCATTTTTAGTTTCTTCATTTTATAGTTAATGTTCAGTATTATCATTTTTTAAATGATCATTTTCCCCTTTTCATCAGATAAATCAGAATTAATTTTGGTAGATAAAAAATGTCATCTCTTAAATTTTTTAATTATATTTAAGTTCATTAAAATAGACATATTGAATTCAGAATTTTTTAAATATCTATTCTTGAGGCATATCATTATCATTATGTTCATTCTCAAAATTATCATAATTTAGCACAATTAAACTTATAGAAACAATTGGTACCTCAGAAACATCAGTCATGGATTTCTTTTTGGTTCTTTCAAACTTTTGTTCATGACTAGATTTTGAATCACTAGATATGTACTCATACGAAATCCATGTTTCTTTCATAGCCTACTTAAACATTCAGTCATTGTCATCATATTTGATTTTGTATTTCAGTTTTGGGAAGTCTAATTTGACTTGTTCTTTTCTTTTGCATTCATAATATGTAATCTAATTATCATCATTTTTTCAAACCTTTTTCATATTTCCTTAAATGTAAAAATTTCCTTTATAGTTTGGATTTATATTTTATTAAATTTTTGTAAAAAAATATTAGATATCCTGGCTAGATAGACCATATCTTAATCACCTTCAATCGGTGAATCAATATCCCTAGAATATTCATCTTATATCTTTTCCTGTTATTTCAGTTTGGATGTTGCATAAATGAAAGATAATGACATTATTTTTAGATCATCAACTTCATCTCAGATTACTTTAAATTATTCTACATACATCATCAATTTATTAGTCATCTCCTTGAATAAAAATTTCACTATTTCACATGACTCTATAAATGAAATCGATGTTCCTCTGTATATTTCTAGAAGGCATCTTAGTAATCTCATTATTTGGTCTTTGTCACACACTGGATTTCTAGGTGAGCTCATAGTGTTCACAATTTCATTTAACCTGAGATACATGTTTAAAATTAATTATTTAGGATTCATCTTAAAAGTATCATAATTAATAGTATATGTGCTCAATCTCATATACATAATTTTTTTCCATCATGTGAAATGACTAGTGTATCCCAAATTTTAAAATTTGTTTTAAAAGAATAAATTATATTAAACTACTCATATTATATGAAAAAATACAAGAAATTCACGTAATTTCAGGTATTATTATTATAAAAATTCTTACTAGATTAATCACAACAAACTCTAGAAGTTTTAGGCGGTTTATATCTATCTTCAATAGCAGTAAAAATCTCAAAACTCAGACTCTCTATATAAATTTGCATCATTATATTCAAATAAGAATAATTATTACTATTGAGAATGGAGTTCTATTGGTAGCATAACCCTATTGTTTATTATCCATTAAAATAATTAAATTTAGAACTAACCAAAATTTATGATCTTCAATGAACAACTAAAATCACATCTAAAAAGTTTTGAAAAAACATTGATACCAAATCATAACATTTGATAACAAATCTTAGTCAGAGTGAGTATCTAAATTGGTGGGTAAATTTATTACACAATAAAATTTATATTAAAAATGGATTTAAATAAATTACCCCAACAATTTAAAATCTACGCAGTTTATAAAAATCGTAGTTTGATATAAGTTTTAATATTTACAAGATTTCTCAAAAATATTGATCAAATATCAAGTAAATCAATATACAATATTATTTTATCCTTTGAAATAAATTTACATAGTAAAAATATTATATAAACACTAATTAAGATAAAATATCGAAGTAGTAGGTTCTTCTATTTAAAAACATAATTAGTTTTAATGAAATGAAATAGAGTAAAACAAAACACATAGTATAATTTAATACAAGAGGTTTAGTATAAAGCTGATACATAGCCTCTACACTTGGAAATCAACTTCTTTGAAGTAGTTTACAAAAAATATGCAATTTATCAACAACCAATATTTGGTTTTACAACAGCATACCAACTGTCCCGGCCACCCAAGGACCACTTATATAGTTTTCATTGGACTATAATTAAACAACAAGTCACTACCATACCTCTACAATAACACATGAGAAAAAATAGTAATCGGTGTTGAGAATAAATCTAAGATTATATTATTTTAAAGTAGGAGATTTTTTTATAAAATAGAGTTTACACACACTGCTACAAATGTTAAAAAATTAGTATCCTGATCAAATAAAATATATAAAGAGATATTTTTCTCAATCCATTAGGATCTAAAACTTGTAACATATTGAATGTGATCTGAACTGAGCATCGAGTCATGCTTCATAATATATAGAAAAGAGAGTGTCCTAAACTCTTAATTCTTGAATTCAAGAAGGCACTGGATGAAATATGTGCTTCTTCTTCCTTAGTTTAGTGAAATCAAGATACCGTAGGGAATATATTATGGTTATTACAATAATTACATGATCAATTTATATGTGAAGCTCTCTATGTCTATCTATATTTTGATTTCATGATGTAGTCAGGTTCCTCTTTTATCATCAACAAAATAATAGAATCATTCAAATACTCTATAACTTCATACTTTATGTCTGACACATATTTTAACAAATCTCTGTCAAACAATTATGGAAAAATATTAAAAATAATATTGAGTATTGAAATCGATAAACTAGAAATTAGATATGATTAATTCAAAAATATAAGTAAAAGAGACATTAAAAAAGAATATATTGAATGGTGACACTAATGGTGTATAAATTTTAAGGTGAGACATTTTAATGTTTAGAACATTTGGTATTGTCTCTTTTGAACGGTAACACTTTCTGGAAGTGAGTCTTTGGAAAGGTGAAAGGGCTGGAGGTGTGTAAGGTTGGCGATGTGTTAGGCTGGCGGTTCTTGACAATTTGAAATTTTTTTGTTCTAATGGTATGAATTCATTGATGTTGTATCATATTGATGGAGAGACATTGTTAGTGGTGAGTCATTCTATGATCGTTAGACATTGTCTGGCAGTGACTCATCCTTAACGATGTGTCTTCTTGGCGGTGTTTCTTCTGCAGACTTACCCATATTATTTCCCATATGTCTTATATAATAAACTAAAAATGAAAAACCTAAATCTCATTATTATCATAATAATAATTTTTTAATCATTAAAAAAATGATCTTAATGATAATGTTATATAAACTGAAACTAGTTCTCAATGGTAGAAAACCCGCTAAATTAAACTCAACAATTATCATTAACTTTTTATCAAATTATTCATCATCATGTAATAAATACAAATAATATATGGACCATTATACCAATTTAAGTTCATGAATACTATTTAATTTCACTTATGATATTTTATGTTCATTTGACATGAAAATCCATAATTATTCACAAGTGAACCATCTATGAAAATATGAAACAAACGCACCTGAAACAATGAAAGAAATGAAATATTATTAATTAATTTGTGATAAGATGTTATAAAAGTATAATATAATTTATTATGAATAATAATATAGATTTTAATAAATTAATAACATTATATAAAACTTTATACAAGAGGTTAGCGTACACAAGAAAAGTGAATCATGAGGTAAGATATTCCATAACTTAATTTCCATTCATTTGGTTAAACCTATACATCATTTATTATTCCATGTTATAATTATGTGTAATATGAATATTTGTTATCTTATGTAATATTTCCTATTGTTTTATGTGGATTTACATCTGATACACATTATCAATTCATTTAATTAATTATCAATTCAATGATATGATATTAATAAGAAACATTCTTTTGAAAATTATCTATTTAAGTTTTACCATAAAACTATATTTTTCTTCCATGATCATTTTTTCTATAATTATTTATAATTTTTTTAATTGTTATACTATTATTTATTAATTTACACTGTAATCATGTTTTAATTTTAAATAATTGTTTTGAAAGCTATATTTTTTTTAGTTTTTATAACAAGGTTATTTAAAACATTTCTGACAAAAATAAAGAAGGATATTTTTTTAACTTATATGACATGATCATATTTTTCGGCCATCAAGTTTCCTTAATGTTTTTAACATTACATTACAATTTTACATGGTCATCTTTAAAGAATTTTTTTATATAATTTAATTATGGTTTAGCCATATTTCATTTTAAAAGTGAAAAAGGTAATCTTCTTAAATAATTTTTTAATGACATAATTTATTATATTTTCATCTATTTCAAAATCATTTTTTCAATATTATACTTCATTGAGGTTGATCTATTATTATACCATCTTCTATACTTTATTAAATCGATTTTGGTCAGTTCGACGATGGATATACTATTTTGTTACTATTCACCATATTACTATGGATCGTTTATTGATTATTTTATTTATTGGGGAAAGTTATTTACATCTCCTATGATTTTTTCAAAATAGAAACATATGTTGTTTAAGTTTCACCCCTTACTAAAGTGGAAACAATTGGCCTTAGTAAGTGATGTTTATGGCCCACTATATCCCTTTGATTCATTGATAGGTCTCATGAGATAGACTAATTTGGGTATTGGTTATGTCTTACCTTTTTATGTATGGTTTCTTGGTTAAAGTTTTCACAGTATGTTTATAATGTACCATATTATGAATACTCTCATTATGAAATTATTGTTTTATTTCCATGTGATTATTCTATTAGTATAATATCTATGGTTACATTTTCTAGATAATCTGATTCTTTATATTGTATTAATTGATCAGCTTTTATTCCGACCATATAATGATCAGGATATTTATTAAACGATGTTAATTTCTATTACTTACCCTACTATTATTGTTTATTCTTACTTATTATAGCTTCCATAGTATATAACCCTTACTGAGCATCTGATCTCACCCCTTTTTAATGAATTAATTTCCCCCTGGATTCCAAGAAGTAAATTTTGATTGAAATACCAGTTTAATCATTGAGAATAATGGTGTTCTCAAAGGATTATCTATTTTTACTTTTTTATTATCAATTATAATGTATGATAAAATATTTATATTGTTTTCCAAATACAACTGAACAGTTTGGTCCTTTGGGATGCAATTCATTGTATATTGTACCAATCCCATAATGTATCCACCGACTTTTGGATACTAGGTTCGAGGTTTTAAAAAACGAGGGAAGGATGATATTATAATTATAGATGTATAATTATTTCATAAATATCATATATAAACATTACATCAATCACTATAACAATGATTAATTATTATTATGGAAAATGAATCATATCACTATGTGAAGGAAGTACTCTACACGTACACACAATTGATACATTCATTTCCCATTTGATGAAAGGAGGTGGAAAATGGTTGATCCATTATCATAATATAAATTCACTATATTTAAGATATTTATATAATTATTTTATAGTGTATATCACATATTTAGAGGATTCATAAGAATAAAAAATTAAATGTACTCGGTGAAGAGTTATACCTCATTATTGAGAAACCTCCTTTGCATTACACCTTAATCATCAAAGGATGTAATTTTATAAATTAACAGTCTATAAGACATGGGGAATAATTATAGGATGGTATTAGGGAAAGAATTTTACAATATATAAGGCTTATGAAGTGTGATTAATGCAGTATTGGCAGATTCCTTATATACGTCATTGAGAGGACACACATCTTTTTTTCATAGGATTAAAAAATATTAATGTATTACTCAAGTTAGGTGGCTCCAAAATTCCAAATATTTTAATCTATGAAATGTATGGTTAAAATTACATCAATCAATAAAATCATATCAAATATTTTTATTTAAAACATTATCTCTTTGGTTAACCCTTGATAAGCCCATTTTATCTTTAAACTTGCAAAAAAGTGTTTAATGTTTTTACTTTCAACAATGATAAAAATTAAGTTGAAATTATTTAATAATATTAATTATTATGATTAAATTTTTTTAATCCATTACAAAAGATTCAATTTATATATTTTTCATAAATTCATTTTACAATAAGTTTCTAAAATGAAAAAACAAACATTATTTAGAAAAAATTAGTTTTAAGCATAAAATTGTGTTTAACCTAATTAATTTCCATGGAAAAGCAATTAGAATATTGTAAAAACATTTGGTTGAAATTATTATCTTCACATTTATGTAAAATAATTCATAAATTTATATTAATTTAATTTATTTATTTACAAACACATTTGTAACATAAAACTATTTTTGGAAGGACATATATTTTTACCTAAAAATACTTTTATTTTAATATAAAAAAATATTAAAATAATGAATTCATTTTATAAATATGTAAAAAATATTTTATAATAATTTTTTTATCATTTTTTATTTCATCCATTCCAATTAATATGTGATAACTATCACATTACATAATATTTCCATCAGTTTATCATCATTTGTTTAAAATTGTTGTTGGATGTAAAGAAAGATACTAATAAAACAAAATTAAAGAAAATTATATCATAAAATATCAAGGTGTTATACTTATCGTTGATATATTTCTGACGAAATCCATGGAATAAAAAATTATGGAGTGGAGGATAAACCTCACATTGGATAGGCCTTAGACAATATTTAGTGGGAGTATAAATTTTAACACGAAAGAGATTTGGGAAAACATTTCTATAACAACCCTAATCTTTTTTATAAATTTATTCATGATTAATTATATAAGGTTTCAAAAAATAAAACACAGAATATCATCAATTCTAATGAATTTGGAATTAAGAAAACTATATAGAAAAAAAAAAGAATATAGAATACATCATTTTTGTTGAAAACATATCTAAAATGGTCATATTATTCCATCATACATAACAAATCATCAGATAACCTTGGGACATACAAAAGAAATGGAAGATTTATAAAGATAGTAAGGGAATATACATGTAATATAAAAAGAAAGTAATACATGTAATAAAATTTGAATATTAATGAGACATAAAAGGAGTTAGAATCCTAAAAATATACAATGAGACATGATATAGCTTGATATCATAATGGAAACATGGGAAATGTGGCAGCAACTTCAAAATGGAATAATAAACATAAGCCATGGATAATTTCCAAGATGTAACGATGGAAATTTTCATGTGACATATTAGGTTCACTCTCTAATACATTTTATGAATTTTCAAGAAACTAAAACATTACCCAATAGATTGGAGGGTTATATAATTTCGGGCTCACATGTCACATTCATTTCATTTACTTGAATAAGTGTGACACATAGACCATACAATAAGGAAACATTTATCATAATATTTGATTCCAAGATCATGGAGTATGGAATATGTGAATGTATGTACCCAATCAAATAAGTATGAGTTAATAAAGGTAAAATCCATTTAATGTTAATGGGTATGGGTATTCACTACATGATTTTTTTGGCATGGAAAATTGTGGTGAAATTTCGGCAGCATAAAGAAGGAATGTAAATATTCATGGGAGGGATTAATGATGGAGAAAAAGATCATTAATAATTTTTTAATAATAATTAAAATTATGGGGATATGGGATAATATATCCCAAACATATTAAATTGAGATAAAAGGAATAATAAAATGTAGACTCCAGAATTTAGAGGAGAAAGAAATGTTCCATTACTACATTTCAGCATTGTAACGGGTGTACATAACTATTCATGGGAGGGCTTAATGAATGTGAAATATATTTATCATAATTTATAAAAAAATAGAATATAAGGGGGGAATGTAATAAAATATTCTAATATGTAAAAATTGTAATTAATATGTATAACAAAAAAGTGGTTCTTGAATTAAAATGAGAGATTGAGAGATCCATTAATAAATTTTGGAAAGGTAACAAGTGTATATAAAGGTTTAGAGGGTGGATTCATTAGAGTGAAATGGCTATCTAATAATTTATAAATCAAATGGTTAGTAAGGGGGATATTTACAAACATATCCCATCAAAAAATATGTAACTTTATAGACAAATAATAAAAGAGGTGATTGAATAAACGAGAGGAGAGGGAGCTCCCTTTCCTTGAGAGGCTGACTCCAAACGCATGGTATGAGATTATTGAGAGTTTGAGGGAACCATATGAGGACTATATAAATGGTATGGAAAATTAAATATGTTATAATTTATTTGTTAGGGGAGAGGAATGATATCATTGGTGGGTTTATATATGAAAAAATAGGGGAGTTCTTCATTATTTCTAAAACATAGGTAGTGGACTCCATAAATAATGTAATAAAAAAACCATCCCGTGGGTTTTCACATGTTTTCTTCCAAAGGAGATTTTATTTTATTATTTTATTTGGATATGGTCTTAAATTAGTTAAATATTACCCTTGGTGATGTGGAAGTGAGTCATGTTCTTAAAGAAAATATTTTAAAACCATTTAACGTATTATATGTTTTTGGGGATTTATAAAGGCTTTGTGAATTTAATAAAATAAATTTAAATCACATTATATTAAATGGTAACCATATATTCGTCCTTGTATCCCTTTTAGAAAATTTATTTAATTAATTTTGTATCATTATGATGTCATTATAAGCATAATATATGTCTACAGTATTTAATATTTTCCAGAAAATCCGATTGTGTGAGAAAAGTATAAAAAATTCACCATTGAATAATTTAAATGGGATTATTCCAAAAATTAAATTTATATTATAAAATTTATTTTATTAATATTTGACTTTTCACTTTTAAAATATAATTGACATTTATTGAGAAATGATGGGATTTTTGATAATAACTCTTTTCAAACCATTATTGAAATTACAATTTTCATCAGAATAATTATATTATCAATTAAATTTATCAATAATAAATTAAAAATTAATTTTTTTAATATATAATTTATTTCATAAATCCATTAAATTATCAAAAAGAATTTCTCAATTGAAATATCATATTACTTAAAAATTAAAATTGGGTTTTATCATATTAAAATATAATACTGTATGAGGCTGATTACTTAATTATTTATAAAGTAAACACAATAATTAATAAATATAAATATAATTTTAATTAAAATAAAATTCAAATATTCATATTATTAAGGTTACATTATTAATAGTCTTTGTTAAATTATTCTCACCTTTAATTAACACATTTTCCTTTTACCATTGTAATAAATATTTACTAGAGTTACTATTCATAATGTTTGACAATTAAGTTTAACATATTACCTAATATTAATTATGAATATTAAAAATATTGAATTAATTTTATCAAAATAAATTCAAATAGTTGGATGAATTTAATTTAATATAAAACCTGCAGGCATGATGGAAAGAAATTATCTGAAAAATGCAATTTTATGAAGAAAATATGGTTTTACTTTAACTCTATAAATTGTAATTTTATTTTATGGATTTAAAATCATATAATATAAAAATTTAATTTAAATCATTTATCATTAAGGTTTATTTTATCTAATTATAATAGAGAAATATAATGCATTTTAAATTATTTTTCTGAAAAATACTTTTTTAATCATTAAAATATACATATTTTAAAATCCTATTTAAAGATAATTTAAATGTAAATAATACAACTAAATAATAACTATGTTTCCTAGAAATAAAAATAATAAAATATTGGAACATTTATATTAAATAATATATCAAAGTAAATAAGTTTTTTAAGAAAATTTAGTTTTGACTATTCATTAAAAAACCATATTTTACGAAAAACCACAAACTTACACCATAAGTTAATTTTTATGTGATGATATTTAACATGGTTTATATTTTATCAAAGTAAGTTTCTAAATTTTAAAAAATAAATAAATAAATTTATTTATTTTCATAAAACTATATAAAAATAATTTTTGAGGAAAACATATTTTAACAAACAAAAAGTCACTACCAAAATTTGATTGATTGTTTAATAACAATTTATAAATATATTTAGGATAAACATATATAATAATGTTTTTAACACTAATCATATCGAAAAAATTAATGGAATGGTCTAAAATGTCATATTTAAATAATCTGTGTTTTTTTGGGTTCAGGGTTGGGTATTACATATTCTATTAAAAATGGTTTTATATTTCAAAACATTAGGGTGTTACATTATTCCCCCTATAATAAATTTCATCATTTAAATTTAAACCATTAAAATGTAAGCAATGTTTTGTCACATGAAAATATATTAATTGAATCCGACATCATAAAAGGGTTAATAAAATATCATCTTGAAAATATATAAAGGGAAGTATTAAGGTCATCACATAATTAGGTTTCCCAGTAGGAAAACATTTGTGGGAAGTCAAAACATAGTAATTAAATAGAAACTAATGTCAAAGAACTAATAATGTGTGATAGATATCATGGTTATGAGATTTTCAATTACCACAAAATATAAATCTATTTTGGGTGAAGAGACCATTAATTCATCATAACTGATAATACGTTGACAAAAATTTTGTCTCATGATTATTTTCATACAGTGAAGGAATTAAATAAAAAATATACCTTCGTTATAGGTGTACTTTCATCTATTAATCAATTTATACAACAATCTGATCTTTTAATCCAAATGATGAGAACTTTTTTTTTATAAAAAATTGGTATGTTTTTAAGAATAAATCACTAGAATAATCTTATAAAAGATCACATAATACACCAAATAATAAAAAATATTTAATCCTTTCATTATTAAATCCAAAATGATTTGAATAAAGTTATATAATACTAAATATGAATAAACCATAATATTGTAATCTTGAAAATTCAAACAAAAACCCCAATGATTTTCCAAATATGATTTACAAAATAAAAAACCCAATATATCACTAAATGGATAAATTATAAATGAAATTTATTACAATATACTATTAATTTCGACGATTCGATCTATGTTATCTATGATCTATTTGCTAACATAGACACTTATGGGAATTTTTGTTCCTTTAATAATGGTTCCTAATGGGATTGTAAATTTACTATAGAATATCCCCAAGGAGTGTCAGAATAGGTGTGAAGAAATTTATATTAACCTTAACCATTTTGTGATATTTCCAAGGTCCATGCCGTGTTTTTAGGTTTTACCTCTATGTACATCTGTTCCAGAGCCACATCCACTTGTAGTATCTAGAAAGGGATGCATTTTCTTATAATCCACTTCATATAAACGTTATCAATATTTATGAATCTATTCTTATGTTTAGTCCTATAACTAAGGATATCTTTAGAGTTAAATAATATTAATCCTAAAAATAACTAAACATCCTTTTCATATCAACTATTATAACCCTTCTCTTTATTACCCATAAATTAATGATTTATTACATAAGGTTACACAGAATAAAACCTATATGATCGAGAAGTATATCTTATTTGGAAAATAGGTTCATTAAATAAAAACATAAAATAATGATTACATAATATTTATTAAAAACCTATTTAACATGCTCAAATTATTGCTTCATAATTAAAACTACATGGGATAATCTATGGAAAATCATTACAAAGTTGTGACATGTTAATCTAGTTTGGGAATACACTTGGAATAGCATGAAGAACATATTAAATATTAGACAATGTACATATAAATTATATAAAAAGGGCTGAGAATTATAAACATGGACAATGAGTCATGATATATCATGATAACATAAAGGAAACATGGAAAGCATGGAAACATCTTAAAACATGGAATCATCAACACAAGTTTAGGATAACTATCAAGAAATCGTGACAGAAAAAGTTTTGTTATGTATTAGGTTCACTCCCTAATCACATGAATGATGTCTCATGAGACTAAAACATTACCCATGTAACACCCATCATTTCTAATTTATTTAGGTTATTAATTTTCTTTGCATCAGGTAGTTCGGGTCCAAACCCGACTTATGTTTTCGAGTTCTTTATGTTTTGGCCTTGTTTGCATCCAGCGCAACGCGGTCGAAGCAACGCGGCCTCGCTTGGGTTATCGCACAGCCCCGCCCAGTTCAACGCACACCTTGCCGATGTATAATTAATGAAACAAAATGAATTAGCAATTTTTTTAGTAATAATAATCATAATAATGTCATTTGAGATTATTATTATTATTATTATTATTATTATTATTATTTTTATTTTTATTTCTATTGTAGTTTATTACAATTATTATTGTTTTGTTAATTTTACTATTATTATTATTATGCTAATTATTATCATTTGTATTATTATTATTATTACCAATTGTTTTGGTTTTGAATTTTGTTTTAGTTTTTTATTTACATTTATTTTTAATTGAATTTTGTTTTAATTTTTTATATTGTTTTATTTTTAATTGAACTTTTTTAAAGTTTTTATTTAGTTTTATTTTTATTCTTTTTTTTATTTTTTTCCTTCCCCTCTTGCGTCGTGACCTAGCTCCCCCATTTCCCCGTTTCATTTTTTTTTCTTCTTCATCCCGTCGAAACTCCCCCCTTCTCCTAGGTTTTGCGCGGCCTCCCTCTCCCCCTGTCCTGCGGCCTCCCTCTCTCAGCCCGGTCGAAGAATGACCCCCCTGCCCTATCTGCTGCAGGCTGCCACCCCAGCTCCCAGGCGCACTGCTCCCCTGTTCGCCACCCCGCCTTGTCCCTCGGACCACACCCCTGCTTCTCCTTGCTCGCGCCGTCCACCAGATATGCACCACCTCCGATGTCCCGACCTCTTTTCCCTGCCTCCCTCTTCTGGTGCTGGGACCCGCAGCCCCCCTCCGGTTTCTCCTCCGATAAACCCACGGCGGACCCTTTCGGCGACTGCAAAACCCCCGGCCGACCCTTTCAGCGACTAAAAAACCCCGGTCCGGCCACCTCCCATTCCTACCGGCCGAACCCCATTGCTGTCAGAAGCACCCCACCCCCTTGGCCTTCTACCGTCGCACCCCATCTCTCCTGGAAATCCGCCAGCCTCCCCACTGTTGTCCTTCCCTCCTCCTGTCGTGACACCCCACCGTCGTCCCCTTTATTTTCGGTAAACCCCTGTTTTTAGGGATTCGTTTTCCATTTAGAGTTTTGTTCACGGTTTCATTTCAATGCCTTAGCGGATAGCTTATTATTATCTTTATTTCTTCTTTAGGTTCTTTTGATTTTGTTGTGGTGCGTATTAGGTGCAGATGAAGATCCACACAATTTTTTTTGGAAACAAATCACCGAGGTAGGTGGTTCCGCTCTTAATTATTTTCTGATTAATCAATTTGCATGTTTAATTAATTTAGCATGTTATTTAATTAATATGTGTTGTGCGAAGTTGATATTTTATGTTTGATTCTATTTTTAACTCTTGGTAGCATGTTCATATCAGGTGTGTGTTTTCTGCTAAAAACTCATATCTAGTTGTTAGTGATTTTATTAAATTGTGTGGTTGGATTATTATGTTGCGCAAATAGTGTTAGCTTTCCATGATGTGCAATTAGTGTGAACTATGTTTTTGATATAGTTTCATGTGCATCTTATCATAAAATAAGGTCTTGAGTGGGTTAATGGGTGATGCCTAGTTACTTCTTTAAAGTTGTTTCATAAGCTTTTCTTTTTGGATTGTAAAGTTGTGTAGTTTGTGAAAAATCATCTTGCATAGGGTGTTGGGTTTTTCATCAATCTGTTTTCATGGTGTCAGTCACACTTTAAATTGTATTTGAGTGTGTGAAATGTTGGAATGTGTTTTGGATTTATAAATAGTTATGTTTTTTATATGCGCGTAAAACCATGTGACACTCTTCATCTATTGTTTTATAAACTTTTTAATTGTTTATTGAATTATGTTAATAGTGTGAAGCGTGTTTGGAAACTTTTTTAGCGAGTCTATTATTTCAAATGATTTTTGTGTGTGGAAATGGTTGTTTTGGCATGTGTATTATCTTATTGGGTTTAAGTATATGATTATGACATGTGGCATGAACATTGAATTACTTGAGCACAAACGGGAAGCCTGGGTTCTAGGTGGGTGGACAATACTAGGTTCTAGTGATACAAGAGTGGCCTCGGCCCAGTTTCACTTAGTGGGATTGACTCTTACAACACTAACTAAATATTGGATGATGACTGGAGATCACTATTGTAGGAGGTGTTTCCCTACCAGTGGCTCGTGCACGAGAATGTATGATATGGTTCACTGAGATGTGAGGTTCTAGGGTCCCACTTCTTGCTAGTATCTTTAGGGTCTCTCCCATGTATTGTGCTCTTCCTTTACTTTATGCTCACCGTCAGCACACAGTGTGACGTTGGGATTACCAATAAAAGTGGGTGTGTGTATATGTGTGTGTGTGCGTCTGTGTGTGTGTGTGTGTGTGTGGGTGTGCGTGCGAGTGTGTAAGTTAATTTAAGTTTGTTTCCTTTTAGATAAGCTTCCCCTTAAAACCATTTTCATTAAAATTCATTAAGCACTAATTTATTTTTATTCTGTTAAATTGAAAATGTATTTGTCTTTTAATAATTATGCTTGGAACCTTTTCTCAGTGGCATTCTACTGGGCTTTTATCGCACACCCTACATACACCATTGGTTGTATGTAGATTCTGTTTCTTCTGCATTCTAGGTTGTGACTTCGTGCTCAGCAATGGCGGTTCAGGTTGCTATTGGTCTTTTTATGCAGAGTGGTGATGATGTGGCCTCTCTTTTTCCGGTAGGTTTGAGTATGAGTTTTAGTTTCTGCTGTCTTATTTTCTTTTTAGTATTGGTTCAAAATGTAGGCTTTAAAACTGTTCATAGTTTAAAGGCACGCTTGGTTGTCTATTTCTAGATTCTGTTTATTTATCTGGATAGTTGTTTTTCTGTCTTTTATTTTGGGTAAATCGTTCCCATGTAATGTTTGATACCCGGTCACTTGTGCTATCCCGTGGGGATCGAGAACGCCCTTCGGGCCATGTCGCGGACCGGGTCGGGCATCAGGTCAGATGGCGACCCAACTTGGTTCTTGAAAAAATGGTATTAGAGGGAAATGTTTTCTCTCTTGGGTAGTTTTCTTTAGAGATAGAGTCAGAGTAGATCAAAAGTAAGGTTGTCGGAACTAGACGTTATAGCTACGAGCAATGTGTCGGGCCAGCACACCTCGTGGTGGGAATTGAGTTACCAATGTAAGTTGAGGTTTGTCTGAGTCTTTGGTTCCTGTGTATAATATTGTCTTGGGAAAATGAAAAGGGAGTAGGGTCAGTGGTTCCAGTGAGCTCGCAGGGCCTGGAAAGCCATGCAGAGCCGGGGACGCTGTCCTAGAATACCCTCTGTGGTGGTGTCGTGACTGGTGTATGGCCGCCAACCATATGTTCCAGTCATCTGCTGAAACAATTTTTCTCTTGCATCGTTTCTCATCTCTTTGTTTTGGATTCGTGGAAATTTGGTTTTTAAGTAAAAATGATTTGGTCTTGGAAAAATGTTTTCCAATTAAGCGGTTTAAAAATGAAATGGCATGTGAGGTTTGAAAAGTGTGGGTTGGATGTTTTGGTTTTGAAAAAATGGAAAGGTTTGGTTTTGTTTCTTGGTGTTCTCATGGGAAACCACATGCATGAATGTATATAGAAAAAGAAATGGTTAATGGTACGAGTAGGTGAATTCATGGATGGATATGAGGTGGACGCTGGTGTGACACGAGAACATGCATGTGTGAGGCTCATAGGACACCATTGGTGTTTGTGAAACCCACTAGCAAGGCTTATTTTAAAAATGATTTCTTAAATAAAAAATTTGGTGTTTTGGTAAACGGTGATTGTGTGGTGTGTCCTTGTATTTTTTGAATGGTTGGATGTGAGGCGTTTCAAGCTGAGAATCATTTTTGACTATTTTGTGTCTCGAGTTTGAATTCTTATTTGTAAGTTGGTATACAGGAATTTGGAAAGTGAATTCTTTTGAATAATACATCAGGGAGCCCTTGAAGTGGTTCCCCCTGCACGTTTGGTGTTCTCTTGTGGTATTACTTGACCATTGGACCAGTTCAGTTGGGTCCATTGTTTTCTTTCATGACTAGTGTATACCCCCCATAAAGCGTTGACATGTGATTGAAGTGCGTCCATAGGAAAATCACCATTGTCTGACCCTTCAGTTGATCAGAGGAATATCTTCTTGAATTCTAGAATTGAACCCACCTCTCCTTTTTATATCTAAGAGGATCCTCTCGCAGCGGGAGGACAAATTCGATGGGATTTGAAGAGAGTTTTGGTCATTTGAGTGTATTGACTTGTTGGGTATGAAGTTTGACACTGTCGCGTTTGAAGGTTCCCCCTGGAAATGGCGAAAGGAAATACAATGGGAAAGGGTGAATGCGGTTTGGAGTTATTGGTGCTGACCAATGTCTTGAAAGGGTCATAGTGCTTTTATTAGCCGCAATGGTCATGGTTGGGTGATATCTTATAGTGTGAGGTCCCTTTGATAGTAAATGGTTGTTTGGAAGCGGTAAAGGAGGATCTGGTGGGAAAAAGGTGGAATCAACCCGAAGTTGTTGGTGCAGTCTATTGTTCTCAATGACCTCTAGTCTTTTGTTTGTTTCGTTTAAGAAAAGGTCCGTGTTATACAACTAGTTTGGCAGACCCAGTTGTATGAGGCTGCTATTGTTGTTTGCAGGAATCATGTATTGTTTAAGACTCAGTTTGAAGTCCCTCTTCATATAATGTTCCTCACAACAATAATGGTATTGTTCAGGTGACGATTTGTGGTGTTGTGTTCTCATCCAGTGTGACATAGATTGATGTGAATGCACTATTTCAGCTCTTGTGTTGGTGAATATTCCGTGTTTGACTAGTTGGATGTTGTAATGTGTTGTATTTTCTGGTGATGCCTTGGTTGCAGTGTGGTTGCGTGTGACACCAAAAAAAAGATGCTCCATCCAGGAGTCTTCCATGCCTGACTGCGAGGCAGGAGATGCTTCAAACATCACGACTCCAGCCATAGGCCTCAGAGGGAAGCTGGCACGTGATCAAGAATCTAGGTAGTGTATGGGACCCTAACTTTATTTCTGTCATCAGTGTTTAAGTAAAGGAAGTATAAATTCTTTCTATGGTTGTTCCGCTCCGAATGATCTGTCTGATTGCATAAGGTTTTCGTGACCATGTGGAGGCGTGTCTGTCTCGTTACCTTAAAGTCTTGGGGGTTGCGTCCCACTGGATGAAATCTCCTTAGTGGTCCTTATGGGATCCTAATGGGTAATTCCGTCTCAAATTTGAATAATGCTCATCCAGGAATCTGGAAATGCTGGTTTGTCTTGGGCCATGCTTTGGACGCCCCGGTAGTCGGGCCCCTCCCTCTCTGCCCCTTGCGGTGGGGTGTTTGGTCACCATCGAGAATTTTTCAATGTTCTATATCCTCAGTTAGTTCTAATGGCAGTAAGGCCCTCGATGGCTCTCGCACAAAGGTCTCTGGAATAAATCGGTGTTGGCCTTTCCTTAATGGTGGGGAGACCCACATTGGGTCTCACACGAATATCTATAGAATGAATCGGTGTTGGACTTTTCTTTAATGGTTGGGAGTCCGCTCGAACCTCCCCATGTCGGTTTTCCAGTCTCGTCTCAAGCATCAATGAGTTCCAAATGGTGGGGATCCCATCGGGCCTCCCCATGTTGATCATTTGCTCCTGTTATTTTAAATATGGCTTAGTGATAAGTGATAAGAGTGTTCCTTGGACATTGTTTGACATTTTTTGTTCATTCTATCCAAATGTTGTGGTTTTAGTTTAATAGTTCCTGATATGTTTCGACTTGTGATGTTGGTTTCTGTGGGTGAGAGAGTCCCCTTTCCTTGATCAGTCAACTGGAGGCATTCTAGCTCTTTGGGGCCGGCGACAGATATCAAAAAGTATTTATATAAGTTTCTCGAAGTTGACTTTGAGTCACTTTCTCTGAGAATGATACTTTTTCCTCTCTTTGATTAGTGTTTGTGGGAATCACATTTGAACCTTAAAAGAGAGTGGTTTTCTACTTTGGGGTTTGGTTTAATTTGTGGCTTTCGAGGGACAGAATTCTTTATGGTAGGGATAATTGACACACCCGTCAATTCTAGTTTTTTTATGTTATTAAATTTATTTGCATCGGGTAGTTCGAGTCCAAACCCGACATATGATTTTGAGTTCTTTATGTTGGGGCTTTGATTGCATCCAGCGCAACGCGGTCGAAGCTACGCGGCCTTGCTTGGGTCATCGTGCGGCCCCACCCAGTTCACCCCACACCTTGTCGATGTTTAATTAATTAAATCAAATGAATTACCAATTGTTTTAATAATAATAATCATAATAATGTCATCTGAGATTATTATTATTATTATTATTGTTGTTATTTTTATTTTAGTTTATTACAATTCTTATTGTTTTTTTTAATTTTACTATTATTATTATTATGCAAATTATTATCATTTGTATTATTATTATTATTACCACTTGTTTAGGTTTTGAAATTTGTTTCATGTTTTTATTTAGTTTTATTTTTAATTGAATTTTGTTTTATGTTTTTTTTTAGTTTTATTTTTAATTTAATTTTGTTTTATGTTTTTATTTTGTTTTATTTTTATTCTATTTTTCGTTTTTTTTCATTTCCCTCTTGCATTGTGACCTAGCTCCCCCTTTCCCCATTTCTTTTTCTTCTTCTTCTTCATCCCATTGAAACTTCCCCTCTTCTCCCAGGTTTTGCGCGTCCTCCCTCTCCCCCTGTCCGGCGGCCTCCCCCTCTCATCCCAGTCGACGCGCGACCCCCCTGCCCTATCCGCTGCAGGCCGCCACCCCCTCTCCCAGGTGCGCCGCTCCCTTGACCGCCGCCCCGCCTTGTCCCTCAGACCGCACCCCTTCTTCTCCTTGTTCACAACGTCCACCAGATCCACACCCCCTCTTGCATACCAACCTCTTTTCCAATCCTCACTCTTTCGGTGCTTTGACCCACCGCCCCCCTCCGGTTTCTCCTCCAACAAACTCGCGGCTGACCCTTTCAGCGACTGAAAAACCCGCGGCCAACCATTTTTGCGACTGCAAAACCCCGGTCCGGCCACCTCTCATTCCAACCGGCCGAACCCCATTTCTCTCGGAAGCACCCAGCCCCCCCTTGTCCTTCTTCCGTCGCACCACATCTCTCCAAGAAATACACCAGCCTCCCCGCTGTTGTCCAGCCCTTCTCCCATCATGACACCCCGCCGTCATCCCCTTTATTTTCGGTAAACCCCTGTTTTTTAGGGCTTTGTTTTCTGTTTAGAGTTTTGTTCGTAGTTTGATTTCAATGCCTTAGCGGATACCTTATTATTATATTTATTTCTTTTTTAGGTTCTTTTGATTTCATTGTGGTGCGTATTAGGTGCGGATGAAGATCCGCACAATTTTTTTTGGGAAAAAAAAACACAGAGGTAGGTGCTTCCGGTCTTAATTATTATCTGGTTAATCAATTTGCATGTTTAATTAATTTAGCATGTTATTTAATTAATATGTGTTGTGCGATGTTGATATTTGATGTTTGATTTTCATTTTAACTCTTGGTAGCATCTTCATATCAGGTGTGTGTTTTCTGCTAAAAACACATATCTATTTATTAGTTATTTTTTAAATTGTTTGGTTGGATTATTATGTTAAGAAAATAGTGTTAGCTTGTCATGATGTGCAATTACTGTGAACTATGTTTTTGATATAGTTTCATGTGCATATTATCATAAAATATGGTCTTGAGTGGGTTAATGGGTGATACCTAGTTGCTTTTTTAATGTTGTTTCATAAGAATTTATTTTTGGATTGTTAATTAGTGTAGTTTGTGTAAAAGCATCTTACATGCGATGTTGGGTTTTTCATCAATATTTTTGGGTTGTGCAGTTCACACTTTAAATTGTATTTGAGTGCGTGAAATATAGGAATGTGTTTTGGATTTATAAATAATAATATTTTTTTTGTATGCATGAAAAACCATGTGACACTCTTCTTCTATTTTTTTATAAAATTTTTAAATGGTTTATTAAATTATGTTAATAGTGTGATCGTGTTTTGAAAAAGTTTTCAGCGAGTTTATTATTTCAAATGGTTTTTGTGTCTGCAAATGGATGTTTTGGCGTGTGTAGTATCTTATTGGGTTTAAGTGTATTATTATGACATGTGGCATGACCTTTGAATTACTTGAACACAAATGGGAAGCATGGGTACTAGGTGGGCGGACAAGACTAGCGTGCTACTGATACGGGAGTGGCCTCCGCCCAGTTTCACTTAGCGGGATTGACGCTCACAACACTAACTAAAAATTGGATGATGACTGGAGACCACTATGGTGGGAGGTGTTTTCTTACCAGTGGCTCGTGCATGAGAATGTAAGATATGGTTCCCCGAGACGTGAGGTTCTAGGGTCCCACTTCTAGCTAGTATCTTTAGGGTCTCTCCCATGTATTGTGCTCTTCCTTTGCTTTCTTCTCACCGTCGGCACACAGTGTGACGTTGGGGTTACCAATAAAAGTGTGTGTGCATGTGTACGTGTGTGTGTGCGTCTATGTGTGTGTGTGCCTGTGTGGGTGTGAATGCGTGTGTGTAAGTTAATTTAAGTTGTTTTCATTTTAGAGAAGTTTCCCCTTAAAAACTGTTTTCATTAAAAGTCTATAAGCACTTATTTATTTTATTTTGTTAAATTTAAAATGTATTTGTATTTTAATAATTATTCGTGGAACCTTTTCTCGATGGCATCCTACTGGGATTTTAGCTCACCCCCTAAATACACCCTTGGGTGTATGTAGATTCTGTTTATTCTGCATTCCATGTTGTGACTTAGTGCTCAGTAATGGTGGTTCAGGTTGCAGTTGGTCTTTTCATTGAGAGTGGTGCTGATGTGGCCTCTCTTTTGCCGTGAGGTTTGAGTATGAGTTTTAGTTTCTGATGTCTGCTTTTCTTTTTATTATTGGTTCGAATTGTAGAATTTAAACCTATTTATAGTTTAAAGGCACGTTTGGTTGTCTATTCCTAGTTTCAGTTTATTTATATGGTTAGTTGTTTTTCTGTCTTTTATTTCGGGTAAATCGTTCCCATGTAATGTTTGATACCCAGGAACTTGTGCCCGCCCGTGGGGATTAGGAACGCCCTTCGGGCCATGTCGCGGACCGGGTCGGGCGTCGGGTTGGATGCCGACCCGGCCTAGTTCGTGACAACCCTAATCATTGTAGGGATATATAATTATGGGATCACCTGTCACTTTCAATTCATTCACAGGCATAATTGTGCCACATATATCATAAAACACAGAATCAATTATCATAGTATTTTATTAAATGATGAATGATTTTGGACACATATATGTAATAACCTAATAAAATTAGTATAATATCATCAATTTTAATACCCTTGAAAGGAAATGGGTATGGGAATTCACTACATAATTGTTTGGAATAGAAAATCATGGTGAAATTTTGACAGCATTACAGGGGCGTATAAATGTTCATGGGAGGGATTAATTAGAGTGAAAGGGGTCTATAATCATTTAGGAATAATGAGTAATGTAAGGGGAATATGGGTTAAAATATCCCAACATTATTAAATGGAGATAAAAGGAATAATAAAAAGTATATGCTTGAATAAATAGGAGAATGAAATTATTCTTTACTAAATTTAGGCAAGGAAATGAGTGTACATAACGGTTCATGGGAGAGATTAATGAGGGTGAAGGTGGATTATGATATTTTATAAATCAAATTTAAATTATTGGGTACATGTAATAACACACCCCAACATGACTAAATGTGAATTTAGAGTCATAAAATAAAATAGGTTCTTTAATTAAAAAGAGAGAAGGATATCCCTTACAAAATGTTCCATGGTAACAGCTGAATAGAATGGTTGATGGGTGGGATTAATGGGATTGAAATGGGTATATAATAATTCATAAATCAATTTTATAGTAATTTGTATATGGAAATATATATTACGATATTAAAAATGGAAATAAAGAGACATAACATAAATAAGGTTCTTGATTAGAAAAGAGGAGATGGAGGTCCCCTACCTTGGGAGGGTGACTTTAAAAGCATGGGAGGAGATTCTTGAATGATCAGGGGAACCTCAAGAGGAATTTAGATTTGGGAGGGAATAATAAGGACATGATAAAAGGGGTTTTATTGGTTATGACTGAGATATTGGGTGAGTTTATATAGGAAAATAAATTGTAGATCATTATTACCTCTGAAACAATGTTTTTTTGACTCATTATAATAAGGTATTAAATAACCATAGACTTTACCATAATTTTTTTCACATATATTATACCATATGGGAGATATTTTACTATTTTATTTGTTCAAGGTGCTAACTTATTAAAATAATACCCTTGGTTATATATAAGTGAGTCATGTTTATAATGAAATGATTTTAATACCTTAAAATATATTTTAGGATTTAGAGGATTCAAAAAGTATTTAAAAAATTAATAAAATAAACAAAAAATCACATTTTTTAAAGGTTTAACAAATATTTGGTATTTTATACCTTTCTTTACATTTATAAAATTATATTTGGGATATTATGAAGTTATAATACACATCATATATTTTTAATGTTTTTAATTTTTACCCGAACATATGACATTCTTAGAAAATATTGAAATATTTACCATTGGATAATTTCAATGGGTTGATTCCAAAAATAATATTTATTTTACCGTTTCTTTATAAATCTATGAATTTTTACTTTTAAAAACCAATTTTAATTTAATGATAAATAATGTGTTTTTTGACAATAACTATTTTTTGAAACAGTATTGAAATTACATTAGACATCATTACATTTATATTATCAATTATATTTATCAATAATAAATTATTATTAAAATTTAATTGAATTTCAATTTATTTCAAAAATCCCTTAATTCATCAAAATTAATTTCATAGTTGAAATTACATATTACATAAAAATACAATTAATGTTTTATCATATGAAAATATATTTTTTTTTCAAACTGATTACTTAATAATTTATTAAGAAAACCCAATAGGAGATAAATATAATTATAATTTATATGAAAAGTAAATATAAAATTTATACTATCAGGCTTAATTTTTTTTTTAATTTTACTAAATTATATTTAACTTCAATTAACCGATTTTCCTTTTACCATGATAATGAATATTTACTACAGTTACTGTTCAAATTTTTAAACAATTATTTCTATCTTAGAAACTAATATTAATTATGATGATTGAAAACATGGAATTCATTTTATAATATTCATTTAACATAGGTTTAATAATTTAATTTAATATAAAACCTGCAAGCATGAGGGAATGTGATTTTCATAAAAATACATTTTTAAGGGAAAATGAATTTTCTTTTACTATATAACATTTAATTTTATCATATTAATTTAAATATAAATAATCTAAAAATTTATTATATATCATTTCTCAATACGTTTTATTTTAATTAATTATAGTGTTGAAACATTATGCATTTTGAAACAGACTTCAGAAAAAATGCATCTGTAGTCTTAAAAAAATACTTATACTAAAATCCTGTATAAAGATGATTTTAATGTAATTAATATAAATAAAGAATAACTATGTTACCTTTAAATAAAAGTATGAGAATATTGAAGCTTTTATATTATTTAATTTATCAAAATAAATTAAATTTTTACTTAAAAATTTATTTTTCACTGTTTGTGGGAAAATCTATATTATACAAAAAATCCCAAATTTCAACCCATAGCTAATTTTTATTGGTTGATATGAAAATTTAGTTCTTTTTATTAAATAAAATTTTTAAGATTTCTATAAAATAATTATTATAATTTTTCAAAAAAATAAATAAATATCATTTTTGTTGAAAAATATTTTGAAGAAGAAAATGTCTTTACCAAAAATTGATTTTTTTACAACGAATTTTTCAATATATTTCAGACACACACACACACACATAGATATATATATATATATATATATTTCATAATGTAGTTAGTATTACCCATATCCTCATGTTTAATGGAAAATTGAAAATATTCCTATTAAAATAATCATTGTTTTCTTGGGTTTGGGGTGGCATATCGCATACACTATAGAACATTGTTTTTTATTTTAAAAACTAGAGGCGCTATATTTCCACTACTGGATTTAAAAAAATAAATATTGGAAGAATGATAGAATCAAAAATTACAATTTTTATTAAATTGAGACTAATTATTATTTTTAATACATGTAAATTGGATTTAAATACCATTCCCATGATCTACATGCAAGAACAAGTGAAACTTTTCCAAAAAAATGAATGAGTAACTATTTGTTAAACATGAATACATGGAATTGGAGATTTGTGACATAATCTTCATATTCATTAAATGAGTTTGAGGAAGATCACATAGGGGGAATCATCCAACCACATTAGGTATCTATAGGCTAACTGTATTTCATATTGTATATGAAAGAAAAATTATACTCCACATTGTTTTAGCATGTCATGTTGCAAAGGAGGTAGGACATAGAGACCATCGAGGTTTGGGAGTTTCAAGCTCTAATTCACACATACAACTTTTATTGAAGGATAGTGGTGTTTATAAATCCCCAAGGATGATTCTATATAATGAATTCATTACAAT
The DNA here is from genome assembly GCA_963277665.1 of Viscum album. NCBI lineage: Eukaryota > Viridiplantae > Streptophyta > Magnoliopsida > Santalales > Viscaceae > Viscum > Viscum album. The sequence continues at coordinate 1,932,777,308 of OY728155.1, forward strand.
TAATGAATTAATGTATCTTCCAATTCATATCACCTGAATGAATTCAACTTCTCCTCATGTTACGTCATATGTGGCATTAATTTTAATTGATAACCAGTGTGTGAGAGACTCACCAAAATGTTAAATTACCATTTCTCTATAGAAAATAAGTTCATATGATATGATAAGGAAGAATATCCCTAAAATGAAAACTTACATGCATATCATACTACACTTGTAACACCCCTAGATTTTATGACTTTTTTGAATTAATTTATTCTTTCCAATATTCTACATTTAACACAACAATTAATATAGTTTATGTTATTTGAAATCACTAAGATTATTTTGAATAAAATAAAATACAAAATTTCACTAAAAAATAGAATGAATAGCTTTAGGTGCATACAAAACGTTAATTGGATTGTGTTACAGAAAATTTCTAGTTTCCTCAATACCTTGAATTACACACCAAACCTAGTTCATCGAAACTACAATATACTAATAATAATATTATAAAAATATTATTATAATTTCCACCTATATCATTTTAAATGTGGTTGTGAATAATATTAATTAAATCATGAAAATTTGGTCTACACATGTATATTATAAGAATTATTTGGTGACCAGTTACCTAGAAATTAAAATGAAACCATTTTTGAAAATATAAGAAATCATTATCTAAAAAAATATATTTATGCTATGAAAAATGTTTCAACTCAATTAAAAAACATTGATATTTTTTAATAAGATACAAATATATATCAATATTGTTTTTATTCAACAATTTAACATTCATATTATGTATTTTCTAGACATGAGAGAAGAATAAATCCAATTTTATGCAAATAATGTATTTTTTTAAAAGGTAATTTTACAACCATTTATGGGAGCACCTATTTTAAATATAATTTTTTAAAATTATATAATAATTATTTTATAAGAAATTATAAATTTTTAAATAATAATTTAAAATTTTAATATGTGTAAATTGTTTTTTATTTTTTTGAGAAGTTTTTTTGATGAATAGTGAAAATACTGAATATTTATTGGAAACTACATTTTTTATAATTTATTTATGTTATTAAAGTATATTTTAATTTTGGTTTAAATTTTATGTAGATAAATTATACATAAATTAATCAATTTTAGTTTAGTGTAACTAATTTCACATTAAAGTTGGATATAAAAACATTTCAATCTTTTGAATTTTTCTCTTTAAATCCCACTTTAGAGACACAACATTGGGATTTATTTTATATTATTTTGTAGAAATTATTTGTTTTCAATTTTAAAAAATGGGTTACATATTTGTAATCATCATTTTATAAGTTCTTATAAATTTCAAATTAATTTTCAACCAAAAATATTTGTAAAAATAAATAAAATTAATCACATCAATGAAGGAAATTATTAGTTTACTTAGTGGTAAAAATTTCATATTAAGGTGAAAATGGAACTGAAATTTTTTAAAAGTCATTTTATACCAACATTTATACCATATCCCCCCTATGATAAAATTTTAGGAGTTATTGGGACACTATTTCTTGAATGTAACCTATATAATACGTTATGTAATGAAAAAGAAAAAAAAGAACCTTCCTGACCTTTTCAATTTTTAAAGCCTCGAGTTATGAAAAAATAGTTGTTTGGTTGTACACATCATTTTTAAATTTAATGGAGTTTTTTTAATCATATTAATTTCTATATAATTTTTTGAGATTAATTATTGAGATTAAATACTTAAGGACTGCAAAATGTAGTAATTATTTAGTTAAAAAATAAATAAAATTAATTATAGAAAAAATATTAAAAGTAAAGTGAATTGATTGAATTATTATATTTAATTTCATAAAATAATATATCTTGTAACAAATTTTTGAACTCAATAGTGTCAAATTGGATATTTTTCTTGATATTTTTATACTTAAATTAATAAAATAATTTAAAAATTGATATTAATGTTATTTTATAATAAACAAATTTTTATTAAAAGATTTAAAATTTTCTAAAAATATTATATTCAGAAAAATGATTTATAGGTTTTAATAAAAAAAATGGCATATTAATGGGAAATTTATATTTTATAACCAATATATTGTCCTTCAAATAGTAAAAACACTATTAGCACGGTTTGGGTTAAACTTGTGTTTTTTTTGCGTTGCATGAACTTGTTTCAAAATTTAATTTCCAAAAAACATGATAATTTTCATTTAAATTAGATATAATAATTACAATTAGGTGGGGATTTTTGTTCTAATAAAAATCACTTTAATTTAGTAATAATTTTAAAATTACAAAAGTTATAAAACTAGTTATGTAAATAAAAACCAAAATGATAACAATGGGGAAACATAGAATTTAAGAAACAAAATAATAATAATGCAATTATTTTGGTTTTTTGGAGATTTTATCGACTATAATTATAATTTAATACATTATTTACCTTTTATTTAATCACACAAGGTAAAGTATACCTCCCTATTGTGATTAAATTTAGAATTTACAAGAATTCCACTTATTGTCCTCTACAAAAAGACATTCAATATTCCCCTTACTAGAAAATATCAAGCCCCTTTGGATCCTCCAAAACCTTCCCAGTTAATCTTAAAAATTAATTTCCCTAATCCTAGTGTCATCACTTTGGGCATAAACCCAACCAAGTAATCCCTTCTGTTCAAACCAAAAGGAGTTACCACAAAAAAGGTAACATTATTCAACATGCATTTTTGTTTTATTTCTTTCTTCACCCATTTAGTTCATATTATTACATGATTATAGAAAAATGATAGTATAATAAATACACTGATATAGTTTAATGTTAAGGGTTATAGCATCACTCACACATACTTCCAACAAATTGTATACACAATCATCTTTCGTGTGTACACAGAGCTACAGCCTCATGAACCAATCTCCTTCATTCTTCCACTAGCACACTTCAAGGTTAGAAGTAATAACAAACAAATAATTTTAATAATATTTATATTAGATTTATAAATTATATATTCAAATTTAATAATTATATAACTAATACCTTCTTTCTTTCCATTTTATGGAAATAAGATAACATCATTTGTAGACGAGTGGACTACTGCCTCCATTGACAGATGCGATTCATTCACACATTACATGGAATGTATTAAGGATGATTTAGTGAAATTATATGATATATATGAAATAATAATATTAATTTAATGATATTATATATATATATATATTCATATATGTTATTTACTTTCTTTATTTTAGTATGATAAGAAAATAGAAACAACATTCATGCGTACATACAACCCACTTTCTCCATGAACAATGTATTTCATCATCTATTTATATATTTTATAAATTATTATAAATATATATATACTTAATACATATTATATTTATATCTTGTTTATTTTTTTTAAATAATTAATTGATGATAGAAGTAAGAGGACCAAGAAAAACAGGTCAAAACATGTACAAAAAACAAGTTCGTTATTACCTGAAACATAACATCAACATGAAATTGTTAATAAAAGAGTAATAAAAGTTCATAATAAACTAATATATGGTTTGAAATAATTTTAAATATTTTATTAATAGATTTATAAAATTATTATATTTATTATACATGAGGTTTGAATGAGTACAATGAGAATCTAGACATAAGGTAATGGGTTTCTTGTCTCAATTTTATTTCTATAAGATATATGCTATATTCACCACTTATTCTTGTTGTGTTATGTATATACTGTCCTATGAAATGTTATATTATAAATCTAAATTATTTAGTTAAATTTAATGATTCATTTTGTGTTTTTATTTCAATAATATCATGATTCAAAAGTTAGTCAAGTAGAAAGGGGTTGCTAGTCTCACTATTATTTATGTGATACGTACGCCTTATTCAAAAATAATTTATATTATGTGGTGTATATAATATAATTTAATGTAATATATGATACTTATACTTAAATTTATGGGTATTTAAGTACATATTTTATGATCTCTATTTCATTGGGTTGTTTAGTTCAAAAGTTACCAAATCAGTAAGGCAATTTTGTCTCAATTTACCTTCTTTGAGACACATACTCTATTATGAACCTATATTTTTTATGAGGTGTATATACTAAAATATGACAATTTATATAATTAATATCATTATTTTAATGATACTATATCATTTTTTGAAATTTTCTCACATGGGTAGTTTTGTTCTTTGTTACCAAAGTTGGAAGAGTTTATTACAATAATCATATTGTTTATCTAGATTATTTATGATTATGCTGATATTAAGGAAATATTACAATCCATATCCCAAGAAAAGTCATGAAGTTTCTTATGCTATGGTTATACATGTTATCAATATGTATTAGTACCATTTTACTTGTCATTATTTCTTTAAATAATTACGAATATTATTTTATGAAAATATGATATTATTTCCCTCTTCGGTCAGAAATATATTATATTCCAGAAAACATGTTTTAAAAAATGGTTTTAGAAATGTGTTTTTAAAATATATATTAAGACAATTTTAAAGTAAATTGGTTTTTAAAAATATTTTATTGTTTTCAAAGCATCCTATATATGTTTTCAAATATATTATCAATGAATTAGTTTTAAAAAAATCATTTATGTTTTAAAAATATTTTTTCAAAGAATAAAAAATATTTTCATAATGAAATGTTTTTAAATGATATTTAGAAGTTATTTTTGAAATAGGATGAAATTGATTTTTGTTACTCATATATATTTTTTTTGAAATTATCCAAATCTTCCATTTATATTATTTCATTGAATGGATTATGGATTGATGGCATGATGTTTATGTAACCTATTAATATTTTATGAGTTATATGATTATGAAACCTAATTTTATCCTTGTGCTATGATTTGTTGAATGATTATGAAACATATCACTTTTTCACAGGTTAAGATAGGATTACATGTTTATGATACCAATTTCATTTCATGGGTTTGATATGATAAATGTTTATGATATTGTTGCACAAATATGTATGCTTTCATTATGAGATGGGAGGGGGCTATATCTCCCTCTAATGCATTGGGTAATGATTTATATATTAAGATATAGAATAGGAAAGAATAGAGAATTAACTTGGTTCATTAAAGGACTATGTCTGGTAAGATCGTCTTGGAAGTGAACCTTGATTACTAAGATGGATTGGAGAGTGAACCCATTAAACAAATATGGCCATGGTAGTGAGGCCTTGGAAAAAAAGGAAATAATTTTATATATTTATGTGTATATTAAAATTCTTTGTCATATTGCTTTTTTATTTATTCATATCCTATTATATTGATTCTCTTATGATTTATGTCTTCTAAACATCCAATATTTGTGCCATGATTCATGTTTATGTTATTTGATACATAGGGTATTATTTTCTAATGTTATGATCATGTTCTCAAAACCATATGATGATGTTATGATTACATATATCCTTTATTTACCCTTCCTGAGAATCTGATCTTATGCTTTCATATGTTTCCTTTAACTAGGTTATGAAGAAAGGTTTTATGTAGGAGTAATAAATTAAAATATATTTTTAGGAAACATTTAAGATAATTTAACAAGTTAGAATATTGTGTTCCAAGATTCCAAAAGACTAAACTATTATGGTCCTTAGGTATGTACTTTTTTAATGTTCTGAATATTCATCTAAAAAAATGTAATATCCATGTATGTTACTCCTGGGTTGCTATAGTTGGTATCAGAGGAAAGGTTTAGTCAAACATTGGAAACTATGATGATAAAAATATAGTGTGATACACAAGGATGTATCTAAGGATATTTATAGGGATTTTTCTATGGATAAGATAAATTTTTTATATATTTAATAGAATATGATATAATTTAGACATACTATAAGATAGTTTTAAAGATTATGTGGTTTTCTGCAATGAAATTTCATATGAAACTATGCCTTCTAGATTTAGTAATTAGCGAGAAGTCAAAAGAATTGGGTTTACATTTAATGTGATAGAAATTTTCAAATGATAAGTCAAATGGGATGATCACTGGAGTGATGGATGTTGTGATCATGCATAATCAGTTTTTAGGGAACTTGATTAATAACATATACCATAATCAACACTCAAACTCATTAAAGAAGAGAATAAATGAGTTTTCTGAGATTTTAGGAAATGGAAGTGATTTCCCAATGGGATCTAAGTATAACTACGAGGGGTTTAAGGTGAATCAGTGATATCATTTTATTTTAAGTGTATTTATTTTTAAAAGACGTTTGACTCCTACTAAAGAGTTAACACTTTAATAAAAACAAAACAAACCCACATCCACAAGAAAAAAATAATTTATAAGGTTCACTACTCAGAAATAGTATCTACTTACATGGTGTGGTTTGGAAACCATCCAATGCCACACAATCCACTAGAAAATAATCTTTTGGTGTAGAATAACATTTTGGTTATATTCCATTACACTCATGTAGCACTATGTTCTACACAGTAATTCATGTTCATTAAGTACCATAGATTGATGTAATACAGTTTTTGTAACAAGCATGTTATGTTTCTACTTCCCCTACTATAAAAAAAAGATCTATAAAAACATTCTTCACTTTCTCACCCAGAAGTAGGAATGAAATTCTTCTAGAATTCTTAATGTAACTCATTCCAAATTCCCAGCAAGATTATCCAGTCATATTTTTCAATATGTACAAAATGATTATTAGAATACCATTGAAATAACTATGAATTGATTCTTCAAAAACCCAATTTGATTACTCAGTCTGATTCAAGAAAATCTAATTATGATATTGTATCTTCTCTTTTTATTTTTTTATCTAGAAAAATCCATAGGAAAGAACTATATGGAAACTTATTCTCCCTAAATATTCAAATATTCTCTCTCTTTTTCACTGAATTGTATAAGATTTAGGAATATACAATGTATCCCCTATATTTATAGGCGAACCAAAAATGGTTTGGGTGGGATTTTAAAAATATTTCCCTCTCGAACTAATTTCTTTAATATTCAAATCCCATTAAATCTTAGATCCATCTTCAACTTCTTCAACACATTTAAACTCTTCAGGAATATTCATATTTCATCAACATTTCATTAAAATATTCAGTCTTATTGTGATTTTCATTCTTTTTTTCTCATTATAAATCACCATGACATGTTCCTACAATGAGGTGTGGCAAAAATATATTTTACTAAATTAAAATACATTACGGTAATTAACTGAGGTTGTGTCTAGATAGGAGTGGACACTAATGAATATGTCACTTAAAATAATAGAACGAAGTGGTGGTTTTTTTAAAATAGGTTTATTTAGAAAAGATAATAATGAAAGTAATTAAATAAAAAATATTAAGATCAAATTGGAAAAACTATTGACTAAAAAATATTATATGGGATAGTTATTAGGTCAGGTTTGGTTGTCAAATTATAATTCTATCATAGTTCAACTAATCCAATTCTCTTCTGTTAAGTCGATTAAAGTGAGAATCCACAATCATTTTTCTCACTAACTTGGTAAAATAATACTGATGAGAATAAATCATACTAAAAACTTATATTGGTCTACTCTCCTTCAATTATTTTATAGAGTTTTATAGAGTACCCTCAATTGACTTGTGAAACTCCCAATAGGTCTTGTTTATCCCAAACAATCAAGAACGTTCACTACTCCTCACACACTTACCAACGATAACTGAGTACTTCAACACTATGAACTGATCTATTCCAATGTATATAGACTAGATCTTAGTAGAGGGAGAAATTGACTATTGACCAAAGAAATTAAAATAACAAAATCTTAAATCAAATACAATCATATATGATAGTAAATTACTTTTAATAAATTGAGACTGATTTCGTAGAAGATAGAACGGATCTTAAAATATTAATTACAAGAACTCAATAATTAAAAAAAATATCCCTCCCCAATCACAAACAATTTCACCTCACTATGGTAATGTAAATTTTGAATAAGGGGGAAGAATAATTCAATCTAAACCTAAGAATAATAAAAGAGTGATAAAAAAGAATGGAAATTTTACTCTTCCAGAATCTGTCTTCCATACATTTTCTTTGGTTATTCCCACTAGCCCAATGAAAATCATGTAGTTATCTTCTTATAAGGTATTTTTAATGATGTTTAATATCAACCGTAAAAATTTTAAAGTCTAAATACATGTGTAAAGAATGATATGTGTGAATCAATTAGCATGTCTTTTCCTGGATGCCAAACACTAATTCATCCACTCCACTTGTAATCACTCAATCTATTCCTTAATGAGATCCTAAATTTATGAAATTTAATTTTAATCATTCCTTGTAAGTCCTTTATCAAAAATATATAGAATCAAATTATTTTATTGTTCATAATATTAGATATGACTGATTTAATATGGTGGTGTCCATTCTTTTAGCCATAAATATTTATCCAATTTATTGATTTTTTTGAGACATTGTGTATTGAATTGGGTCTGGGTCTAGAAGAAAAAGATGAATCCAATGATAATATAAATCTATTAAAAAATGAATCAAATAATTTTTATTCAGATTGTAAAATTTATTCCTAAAAACCAAAAGTTCTATAGAATATTCAATATTGTAGAATTAATCAGTTTTTACAATTAAGACCAAAATTCACCAAAAACAATAAAATGATGCAAATATTATCAAACTGACTAATTTCTAGGGGAAAATAATTGAAAAACATATGAAAAATAAAGACAATATTAACTCTGTCACTTCACAACCCTTGAAAGACAAATATTCACAATCTGATTTAATCATTACAATAAAGACAACAGATTCTTCATTACATTGCTCAACACCAAATGAAATATATAAAAACTATATGATATATCATTGGAAGATTTTGATTGGATTCATGAAGAAATTTATTTAGTGTTTTTCCCGATGGTGATAAACTGGTGTTTATTGATGTTTTTAACATCATGAAATGTCTAGAAATTGGTCTCTGCTTCACTTTGACAATCAGTGTAAACTCAAGTATAATAATCTTGACCTAATTGATAGAAAAACAACATAAAATTTTCTTTATTTGTTTCATGTACCAATTAAACAAATATCATAGAGGAAAATTAATTCTACAAAAAAATTCATCATTTTGAAAATGGTTAACTACATTATTGATCATTGTCAAGTTAATTGTACTATGAATTTCATGCATTAGCCCCAAAAAACTTCTAGTTTTTTTTATTTTTCACCGGTCCCAACAAATTCCAAATGAAAACAAGTCTTCATCCACTAATCGGTGGAACACCACTTCTGATGGACTAATATCAGTAACTTGGACTTTAAAACTTCTTATATTTTCTAATTACAATACTCAATTACATTTTTATTTTAAGATTTAAATATTTTGGCTTATTGTACTAACTAGAAATCAATTCCATCATCTTGTCATATTTCTAACAAACTTCATAGCATTCAAACAATTCTATGTCAGTTGATCTCACGATGATGGTATAAGATAGAAAATCTTTTACTTCGGCTTCTTCTTTCTTCTAAAAATTTATAGAAGTATCTTTACTTCATTACTTTGAATATTTTGAAGATTGACATCAAAATTTTATCCATTTTACTAGATAGTATTATAACTTCCATTCATTTTAGTGTTTATTTCATTAAAAAAATCTAAATACGATTGAAAACACATTTTCTCCCCCATTCTTTCACCATGAATGCAACACAAGGTTTCTAATATACTTATGATATTTTTGAATTAGAAAATATAAAATTATTAGTTGATTTTCATCGAAGTGATTAAAAATCCAAAACATCTTCTCATTATGATATTCCTTTCATTTTAGACCTAAGGTGAGTCTAATGATCATTATTTTGTTGGAAACAAGTTCTCAAAATGATGGAATTTCAAAAAAAATATGATTCCAATAGTATTAATATAATGGTTAGTTAGATCACCCAAGGGTTTTAAAAATTTTAAGTGATTTCTCTTATTTAACAAAAAATACAACACATTTAGAACTATCTTTTTTAGCTTCAAAAAACCATCCTTAGCCAACTTGTTCTTAATAATTCCCCATAATAGTTTTTTTTTTCAATCCTGATTTATAAATAACATAACTTTTTAACCTCAAGCAATAGAATACTTACCAAAAATTCTAAGCCTATGTGAGCCAAAAATATTTTTGAAAAAGAATTATTAGCAGTAGAACCAAACGATCCAAATGTAGTGACCCATGAAAAATCCTCATTTTTTGTTGAAATATTTCTTTTATTCTTCCGCTTTCTTGAAAAATAAATATTTCCTATAACCACTCTAAAAAAATTTAGAATATTTAAATAATTTTTACCATAAATTCACAACTTACCCATAACTCCCCAACATACACGGTTCCATAAAAGTTTTAGCATAGATGTTGTGGATATATTTATGAATCAATTATCCCCATTGAAAAAACTATCTAAAGACTAGATGAGAGAGGTGAAAAAAACATAACTAAACCTTGATGAGAAATAGGTTTGACACCCATGATCAACCTAAATTTATAAAATGATTTATTGGGTAATGATTTTGTGAATATTTCAAAAACTTATTATGATGTAGGAACATACTCCAGAATCGATTCATTATTCTTCTCATTCTCTTTGATGGAATGGTATTTGATATCAATAAATTTGGAATGATAATGTTTTACTAGATTCCTAAAAATGATTATTTCTATTTTATTATGTGAACCCATGAGAAAGGGTAACATCAATTAAACAAGTAAATATTCATACTGAGTCTTTATCCATATTAGATAGATAGAATCTTGAGTAGAAAAAACATACTTAGCTTTGAAACTATTAAGATTTAATGATTTATATTTCATTATAAGACAACTAAAATAACTTTTCCTCAAAAAGAAAACTCCTCCAGCTGTGGATATTCTATCATTAATATTTGATGCCCTATAAGTACTTGAATACCACAAAAATACATTTCATTATGAGATATCATAACTAATTCCAAAATTTGTTTTTACTTGGATATATCTGATAATTTATTTCCATCAAATAAGTTTGATTCTTTTGGAGAGCTCTAAAATATTTCACAAAATTTAAGAACATAAAACATGTCAAGTCCTGAGGTAGTCAAGTAGAACAAACATCCAATCATTATCCAAAACTCATTAGGACCAACTACCTTTCCTTATAGATCTTTAGAAAAATTGGTTCCCACTGAAATAAATGTGGAAAATGGTTTCAAATTTTCCATGAAAAACATAGTAATATGTTCCTTATCATACTTTTCTTGAGAAATAAAAATGTTTTTGTTAATTTTTATGATTTTTCACCAAAGAACGTATTTAATTTCCCACAAATTTAGCATCTAAAAAAACATTGTCATCCCTTTAGTAAATCTTTCACAAGTTCTTTCATAATTTATAGAAAAGATACTAGCATTAACATAAACAATTACGATTAGGAAAAATTCCTTATTTTCAATGATGAAAATATTAATATCAACTCTTTATTTCTTAAACTCATCTTACTCAAGAATGTATCAATTTTTGAAGACCACACTCTCTGTGAAGTTTTTAGACCATACAATTCATTCTTTAACATACAAACAAAAATTTCATATTTTACAAGAAAAAAAGACACATGGTTGTTCAATATAGACATCCTCATCAAGATCCACATTCAAAAATACAGAATTCAGATACATCTAAAATATGTTTTATTTTCATTTTGTATTAATAGAAATAAATATTCCGATTTTTTCTAACATTTTTACTAGATAAAAAGTTTCAACAAAGGCAATACCTTCAATATTTGATTAAAAATTCACACTAATCATGATTTTTTCATCACATCACTATATTTGTTCAGTTTTTTCTAGGAACCCCATTTTGTATCTACAATAATTATATTATCTAGATTGGGTATGAGTTACCAATTATTATTATTTTCTATCAGATCCATCTCTTCATTCATTGTCAGAACCCATTCTGGATGCTCAAAATATTAATTAACATCTTTCGTCTAAACTTTTCAATACAAGAAAGTATGTGCAATAGGTTTTTGATTTTATTCATGTTTGTACCTTTTTATGTTGATCACCAATAATGTTTAGATATTTCACTTGCATCCTCATACTTGGATGATATTTTCGAGATTATTCCTTATCTCTTGAAATAGATTAGTATTATTATTCTTCTTGAGTAGGATAACCATTTTCAGCATGTATATGAGAATTGTTAACAAAAGTTATATCATTTTGTTCACCTTCCATATCTACATGATTCTATTTATATTCATTATATTTTTTAGTAACTTTCACATCAACATAGTCAACCAATTTTATAGAATTTTTGTTAATACATCTATGACTCTTCCTTTCAAATAATATCCATGAAAAAGTCCATCTTCACTTCTCTATTGAAATTTTTCGAGGTTTCCACCTTTCCATTTTATAGCACTTGGGCTCCCAAAAATTTAGAGGTGTTTCAAACAATGATTTTTCAAAAACAAATTATACTGGATTCATATTTGAACCAATTTGATACATACATTGGTTTTTAATATACATAGTTTTACACATTATTTTACTCTAAAAGTAATGAGAGAGACCATGCTCAAGTAACATAGTTCACCCCATTTGCACCAAATATCTATTTGTCCTTTTAGAAACACCATTTTTTAGGAGTGTATGGTGTACCGAATAGATGCTTAATTCCATGCTTCTCATGATAACTTTCAAATTCGTAAATTTTATTATTCACCGCCATTTTTAGTTATCAACTTATTCATTGAATACCCATATTTCTTCTTATCTTTCCTCCTAAAATGTTTTAAAAAATTTAGAGCATATGACTTATGATTGATATGAATAACACAATTAATACGATTAAATCAATCAATGAAGGTGATGATTTTCTTATATTAATAAGAATATTGTTTTCTTATTGGAAAACAAACATGAGAATGAATATGTTTTAGTGGTTGTTTTGAAAAAAATCTAAACTTTCTCCCAAGAAAGCCCAGGGTCTGGACACGATGACCCTAAAATTTTATTAAATTAAAATAAAGTAAAAAGTCAGTCATAACAACGAGGTTTACAGAGGTGGGAATGAACCGCACCCTATATATCTATTTCCACTAATGGTGCATAATACCATGGAATCCAAAAAGACAACAAAGTACACATTTATATGACAACCCTCTTTGACAGTGCACCCGCAACTTGATTTTCTTCCATGTGAGCATGAAAAAATCTTATGCTGAGATTCTTGTCATGTTCAAGACATTGAATCTAGTGTGGGGGAATTCACTATGGAGCATTCTTAGTTCTTTATTTGAGATAATTTAATGTGAGTTCAATGTCTTGTTCAATCAATATTAGATTCCAATCATGATATAACACATACATAATGGAAAAAATAATATCCCATAGTCATTCTTCATATAAAATACCCAATACAATATAAATATGGAATCATCCTTTGAAAAATCCTTTATGTGTTTTGTAAGACACCAACACACCACGAGATTCAATGAAATCAAAGGGATTCTCTATTAACATTAGATTTTATTAGTGAAGAAATATGAGGATTCCATCTAATGACCTTAATGATGTGAGGTTTCTTTAGACGACCTCAGATTTCCAACAAATAGGGTGTAGTGATATCGATGAAGCTATTATCCATGTCCCCAACCTATATAACAGAAGCATAATATATGTCTCTATGTATATCCAGTTCACCTGCATGAAAAGAGAGAGGAGTGTTATAAAAAAAAGAGGTATTCTAAGATGCATAGATGAAACTAAAGACTGGTTAAAAAAACAACCATAAAGTGGTTGTAAATATATGAACATCTACTAAAGGTACTAATATGGATCAACAAATCATCAATCAGATTGTGCATTCACAAAACAATATCAAACATGTCACCAATATATCTACATAATTTCTGAAAAAATTAACTAAAAAAATATGTTGGACACTTTCATTAGTCCTCAAGATAATGTGGAAAGCTGATGAAATATACTGACCAGCTCTCCTAAATTGGTCATGCATAGGAAAGTGATTTATCTAGATTCTCCAAAGTATCGGAAATCATGAATGTTGAATAAAAGTTGTTTTAAAATTCAGAGGCCAGGATAATGTTTGGGCAGAACCATCACACTATAAAAGGTAGTATTCCCTTGGATTGAAAATTCCATTTTAATTTGGATTATAGATCAAAGTTTCATTCTCTATAAATGGAGGGCTTTGAATCTACATGATATCTTTTTTTAGTGAAAATGTTTTCAAGGTTTTCATTTCAACTCAAGAGCTCAACAACAGACATACCAAGAATGATTTGAGGAACATTTGTGATAATAAGGGGACTATCTGACTGGGGAGTATCCCAAAAATTGTGGAAGGATTGTAGACCATCCTACCATTTATTATTTTTCAAAATATCAGTGAAAGAGTTCCTTATTGAGGGCCCGAAAGATGAGTTTAGTTAATGGGAATACCCATTTAGAAGACTATTCTTGAAATAACATTATATACATTCATATAAGGATATTTATAAGTTAATATATTATGTCTAAATTTATTAATAAGTCCATAATTATAAATCTTGAGATCTTTGATGCTAAGTCCTCCCATATCAATGAGTTTAATACACCATTTCTAAGAAATGGTAATATGATTTATTTCATTCATTAAGATTTTCCAAATGATGTTCCTCATCAATCATTGGAGATCAATAAGAAAACTTTTTGTCCATATATAGAGATAGAAATAATTCAAAAACATTGATGTAAACACTAAATTAACGAGGAGTACACTCTCTGCTAAAGACCTGGATTTGCCTTTCCATCTACCAAACTGATTAGTGATGCTAGAGAAAATATCTTTAAGTTACTGCCTCTGCAAGTTCCCCCAGAACAGGGGGACCCCAAGATAAATAAATGGGATAATTCCCTACTTCACTCAATAGGTACTGTTGATCCCATTTTTCTTACAAACAGAAATCACCTCACCAAAAACATTAAACTATTTATTAAAACTTATGTTTTAACCAACCACTTCCTCATAGTGAGAGAAGAAGGATTTAATCATAGAGATGGTTTTACTTATATATTTCCCCAAAAGGAATAATTTCATTAGCATATAATATGTGTGATGGGATGATATAATCTCATCCACTTTGGAATGTTTATAGGATCCAATATAAGTGAGTTCATTAAAGAATGCACTCTTTTAATTTTCATCAATGGAAAATAAAAGTGATGATAGGGGGTCAGCTTATCTCAATCCTCCAAAACAATGGAAGTATGCTATGGGGGATCTATTAATTGAAATAGAAGGCCTTAGCGAACAAATAATAATACTCATTAATATGATGAATTCATTACAAAAACCATACCTTCTGGAGATAATAAGGATACAACTCCACTTTAATGTATTAAAGGCTTAGGAAATGTTAATTTAAAGGGAAAATTTCCCATTTTTATGTGTCCTTTTCATCAGATTAATACTTTCTGATGGAGTAAAATAATCGGATGATCCTTCAAGTCACAAAACTAAACAGGTTTGGGGAAATGTTCTCCTTAATGATTTTCCAAAATTTTTCATCACAGGTTTGCTAATAAACTTAGGGATAATGTTCCCAATAACAACTATCCTGAAGTCCTTAATGAAAATAGCATTCTATATCTTAGGAATCATAGTGATAAAATTGGAGTTAATCCCATAAGGTATAAGATCATTAGAAAATAATTCAATTACTTCTTTAAACATATCATCCTGATGTATGTCACAATAGAACATAAATAATTTATTATTGAATCTATACATCCTAGCCACGCTATCCATATTTTTTCATGTTTCAATAAAACATGTTTCCCCACATTTAATGGTATAAATGATTCTCTTACACCATGAATATGTGACAAGAGTTTTGTATTTCATAGTTTTTGATACTTTTCCACCGAGGGGTGCCTTATCGTTCCATATGTTGTACTCTCATAGAGGGTTGTGTTTTACCCTTCATTCTTGATTTCTAAAGGTGAATGGCATGTGTTCTTTATCGAGGGACATTTTCTCCTTGATTGAAATAGGATGATGGGTTGCCATTTCCTCCTTCCATGGATACATCCTCAGATCTTATCTCCTAGTTCGGGTATCCCTTAATGATTAAGACATTGTTTGTGAAACTATACTCAGTTCCATATCTTTTTGGATTCATGTTAATTATTGTAATTCTGTCAGGGCATTTCAAATGGTCTATCCAGGACAACAACCTTCAGTAAAGAGTGTAGTCACATTGAGGAATCTGTTGATGTCTAGAAATTGGAACACTGTAACAATTATATTTTACCCTTATTATATGGCTTCTCAAAGGAATGTAATCTGGAGGAATCACACTTCGAATACATGGAATATTATGCTGGTGGAATATCTTGGAGGTTTCCTCAAATTCCCATGTTCAACATAGGGAATGTTGTGAATTCAACGTCTTACAGAGATGTATTGAACTGATCAACACACTGATATTAGTGAATTAGATTAGTAAATCCCTAAGTGGGAGCACCCAGAATGTTTACTAGATGGAAGAATCAGTATGACCAATGAGTAAGGAACCAGGGTTGTGTGTCCCATAAAGGGAGGACATCACACCATGAATGTTTATCTAGCACAATAGGTGGATCAAAAAGGATGATGGGTACATATGAAGGGGACAATATGGTTTTCCATTGGCAGGGATTGAGCATCATGGAGACTTCATCTATACCCTACTTAGTAGACATAGATCATAACCAACATAGTTCATAGGTTTTGATGAATCAGTGTATACACAAAGAACAAAAACCTGAAGATATTCTCGTGATTACGCTAGATTAGCATCCCATCAAAATAGGAAAACTTATGCTTTGATGGTTATGGATTATGTGTGGGGATTAAGTTTGGTCATTTTCCTGAGGAAATGGTGTGATCACACCGCAATCTGGTGGCCTAATTATGAATCAAGATGGATGATTGGAAATTTAACAAAGTGGATGAGAGGAATTGGATGGAGCCTATGTTAAGATGATGGTGATTTTGGGTTTTAATCTTTGGGATGCTTCCTACATATCCCCATTGATGGGAATGGAAGTCCACATAGTTCGTTGGGGCGATGAGACACATGGGGAGGAGGCCTGTGATAATGGATTGCGTAGATGGGGAGCCAAAAGATGTAGAACCTCTAGGGTGGGGCATGATCTTCTTGAAACACAAAGGCTCAAGGGGGAGACTAGTATGGGACATGGATGATGGGCTTGAATCATAATGAGGCTTACTAAATCTCCCAATTATAGGTAATCAAAGTCTATGTAGTTCAGAATCGTGCAAGAAATCAGGGTGTACACAATGGAAAGTGGCCCAAAGACATACTAGGGCTTACGCGTTGTTAGAAGCCCATAACAAGAGGGACACTCTTGGTTGAAGGAATACGGATTGATGGTGGGGCCTATGCGTGGTTAGCTTCATGAGAACTGGTTTGACACCACTAAGGGGTGGACCAAGGATATGGGTCCCAACAAAGGGAAACCCAAAGTTTACCAGTGTTTGGGGTTTATCCTAAGGGAGGGTTCCTACATACCATGTTTAGGAGACAAGGATCAAAACCCTTTTAGTTCGAAGGCATACATTATAACGTCATACTGGAAGAAAGGTAAATATAGTTTAACATCAAGAGGGACAAGGGTGATCCAACGGGATGTGGTCAGAATTGATGGGTTATGCAATTGATCCTCAGGGAAGCTTCTTATGTACCTTGTTTGAAAAGGGAAAGGATAAAATTCCATGTGTTCTGAAAAAATGAGCATGGGGATTACATATGGTAAGCGGACCAAGAATATTTCATGGTCGTTGCCCACTCCATGCTCATTTGGGCTATTCTCTCTATGATAAAGAAGAGGCAGCAAGGGACATGATGATCATGTCATGAGAGATGTGAGAATGAGAGATGATGCGGGTGTTATGCAAGGATAGTAGCCCAAGAAGATGAAGACTGGGACTTACTTTAGGAGGGAAGCTGGAGGAGGATGTCCAGATGTATGAGGAAGTTATGGTTCCATGTACAGAGGAAACCCAATTATGGTTGGTCATGGGTTATGTGGGTATTTCCTGAGAGACACATGGTGACAAAGATCAGAGGGAGAGATAAGTTAGATTGGAAGGGGGAAGTAGAATGCTCTCAATCTCATTCCCTTTATTAAATTATATGACTTTCCACACATGAATAAATAACAATTTATTGTTGTTTGATCAGGATGATGGTTTCTTGGGAGTTTAACATCCTACATATTCAATCACGGGGAATCACTCCTCAAACCTAGGACCTAAAAATTGTTTACCAACCCACACTTGGGAAAGGGAAGGAAAAAATAAAGGACATGCTGTTTTTGGGTTGAGAAGTGGTCAATTGAGTGTCCCACATTAGCGTGACCATGGTAAGAGGTAATAACAATTAGCTTTCCTATGTAATGAAACATAAACATGGTGCAACTTGAAGCACTAATCAAGAGACCATTTAGTCACTTCATACAAGTATATTGGGACATATTGGAAAAGGGTTCTTAAATATGAAGGCCTTGTAGAGAGGGGCTTCAAGAAGATAGGGTTCTTAATGAAGATCAGGGGCTTATAAAAGGGAAGGGCTTCACAAACCCGGGAGGAGAGGACCCCAAAAGGTAAGACCAATGAAAAGTATGGTGACTGAGACAAAGCCTGGAGAGACAATGTACTTGGAAGGTGCTTTGTAGTGTATGATTGCCTGAAAAGGACCAGAGTACCCAAATGTGACTCGTACCTTCGCAATGGACGTATGGATTCATAAATTCATCCACACCTAAATCTAAGGAAAGATGTATCAATGGAAAATCTATTTCATGATTCTCAAGTACCTTGGGTGATGTATTTATCTCGAAAGATCATAGACAAAAGGGTACATCATGAATCAAGATCTCAGTAGGTGAATGGTCAGGGTTTCGATCCTTTTGTATAGGGGAGGGGGGTCTATCTATTTACAGGCACCTAGGATCATGATGCTCTAAAGGGACACCACAAAGGGAATGTAGTCTGATGATTGGAGGTGGCTCCTTCATATTGTGAAGGATTCCATCACAGTTCTCAGTAGAAGTTATAAACATATCCATCATATCACATAGGATTCCACCACGGTTCATTGTAGTAGTGGTAGAGGAGTCTATTCTGCAGCCTTTGTGCTATTAGTAGTGGAAAGAGGATTCTTGATGGAGCTTCACGAAGCAGGCCCATTAGGGATTTTTTATGCTTTTGTGGACCCATTTCACAGAATAGATTTTTGCGCCAATAAATTCCCCCCATAATAATGGGAGATGAGATGAAGAAGATAGTCATATTTTTAGGGTAATTTCCCGTAATGAAGTAGATCACAAAAGTGAATCGCGATGGAATGATAACGATATTAGGTTGATATCACCATGAAAAATGTCATGGAAAAGGGCATCATTAAGCTCAAGAGGTTTTCAACTATAAATAGAGGGTGAGGCTCATTGTTTTATCTTCATATACCTCTGTGAACCTATTATTCATCTCTATAATTGTGATGCCTCAACACCCCCATGAACTCTCTTTGAAAACTAGGTTCCATGGATCGGTGCTCCATGAAAACTTCTTAGAGAACTAGTGCATCATGTTTCTTTATTTCCCTATAAAGCACAAAAAGTATCTCAATGATATGCTAATGTGTGCTTCTAGAGTCATTCATTGAAAAGGAGCTATATGAAGTATCTTTTAAAACAATATTTTTAAATAGAGGAAGAATGTTGACAAATTCCGAAAAATGAATGGCCTGACACAAAGTTGTGTAGGAGGTCCTTGCAAACTTTACTCGGAGGGAAAAGTTGTTAAAAAATCCAGGAATCCGAGAATGTGTTTTGATCCATTATGACAATGATTTCTTAGTGGATCTGCTGTTATAAGGAAAAATTAATTTTCCCCTCTATAAGAGACTACCACTGTATGGTTTTGGGCTGATGGATGACATTCTGATTCCTAAAGAAAGTAGGGATGAACCAACCTACTTGTTCAGGGGCACACTGTACCAATAAAAATGGTTTCGGGCTTCTGACGACCTTACCTAGAAGGACCACACACATGATACTACTGAAAATTTGTACAACCAAATTAATAATGTATATTAGAAATTGCTACAGCCTGAGGTATCTCCTCTTCAATACCACCCCATACTGAAGGTGGTCTTAGAGATCTCAGAGAAGGGGTGGACTGATAATTTGGATATGCACCAAGGAGGAAACATCATTGATGACTGGGCCTGGGCTTACTAGGTCTTGGCCTCTTGTGATGTGTTCATGGTAGAGCTGAGGGGGGTAGGCCTATATGAAGTAGCATGGGATTATCAATTCCATATATACCATCTAAAACATATGATTCCATAATGACCATGCAGGTGTTCATCAAGGAATAACACTTGTATTCTTCGCCATCGGGAGGTCGGCATCATCATTTGAGACCTCCAACAGATCTCAGGAATTTAAATCTTGGGGTTAATGTATGATGAGTTACTTTCTGTAGGGAACACATGGGGTGACTCAAAATAGATTCCACACCGAGAAAAGGAACTAATGGACCTGATGTTGGGTGATGAAAAATTGTTGTTTAGGGACATCCATTTCAAAATATTGTTCAGAAGATTCCTAAACATCCTAAAAAAGAAAGCTGCTGAAGGAGAGGATGTGTCGATAACGAAACCAATTAGGCCTCCCACTTTTCTAAAGAGAGCTCATCATAGCATGTAAAATTACACTAGGTGAATCCTTGAGGACATCCAATGGAAGCTATGGGGGTACAATGTTAACACTGAGTAGAAACCATTGGTTAGGATGTAAGGATTTATATCTACATGTATTTTTGGATAGATATTTTTAGTCAGGGATAGGAACAAGGGAGTGCGGCCGAGCACATTCATTATGGTGTTCATACAGGCAATGTGGCAGCGTTTCAACCTCGGAATCCTTGTACTGGTGACGTTATACAAGGTGTTGTGGTATATTAATGAGGGAAATAATATGTAGTGGGAATGTGGGACAACAAACCTCTTTTATGGCTGGATAGCGGTGCACATATGGTCTTACAATTATCTGAAACATATTTACCCTCTTCAATCAGATTTTTGACCACCCATTCTGAATGTAGTCGGTAGTTTCCAGACCAATAAAACTTCTTCAGCGACACAGATCAATTTTTGGAGGCAGAATTAATAAAATTTATTTACATTACAACTACTAATGAGAGTATTTACTAATTATTTCCAATTAACTGAGGAGCACCATTCATACCTCTTGGCCTTATAGGGTGGATTTATAGAGGCATGAGTAGAATGTGAACTCATCTATGTGATGTACACCTAACACCATTTTGAAAGGCAATTTTGGTGCATGAAGAAGTTAACTATATAGGTTTACATGGGTGCTCACCACTAGGACCACCCACGTGTGCTGAGGTAGATGTGTCTCATGTTCAAACAAGAAGATGGAAAAATGACAAATAATATGCCTCTACCTAACGACCTCCATGACCTGGTCGAGGAGTATGCAAAGAGATGGATGAAAAACATCTTGGGGGAAATTCTGAACCAATAGACTATCCATGCTGATGAAATAGTTCCCCCTCAACCCTGAGTTAGGGGTCAAACAATAGGAAAAAAATTCCTTGGTGATGGAGTTGCATGAAGAGTGATTATAAGGACAACTCGAGGATAAAGGGGAAGTGGAACAAAAGAAGATCTAGAAGTACCAATTGGGAATGGCTAGGAGGGAGGGATTCCACCCAGGTGGTTCTACATTATATCTAATCAGGCTCCTTGGAAGCGGTTGTTCCAAATAGATATGCATAAGATTGTTGTTTATCCCATGGATTGGGATACCTAGGACGTCAAAAAATAATTCCTTAGTCCCTCCGAGGTGTGTAACCACCTTAACCATTGAGAGATGTATCTGTCAAGGATTATATATTTAAAGGATTATTTCTAGTGTATTAGGTATAATGGGATCAATACATCGCTAATATGTAAGACTTTGTGCATTTTCAGGCACCCCATGTCTAATGATTGATCGGGTGAGAGTATTGCTAAATCAAATGTACCCACCACAAATTTCTGATGCTAAGACGAGGGAGAAAATCCCTTTACTAGATGAATTAGAGGAGTCCTCCTAGGGAGAAGTGGTTAATAGGGGGATCCCTTTGGAGGAAGGCGAAGTTGCATCCTCAGAGCTAGAAGAGTATTCCAAAACTACTGAGGTAAAATCTAGACCATAATGCTATGGAACATACATAAATAATCCATGCTTATCGACTGTAATTCTTCTTATATAAGAGATATTTATATGCAAGGCCCCATACCATATAATAGTATACATTTCTTCATGTCCAGAATCTAAGACGATGGTAATTATAGAATCCATCAAGGCTATGACACCCAGGGTGACCATTCTAGAATCATCAGAGTTCTTGACCATATACTAAGGGCCACTTGCCATGATTCCAAAAGGAAAAACCCAAGGTCAGGATCAACTACTTGACTTCTGTAAGTCATCTGTCACACTAAATCACAACTGCTACCTATCGAACTCGGACATCTAACATTGTACGTTATTTTTTGTTTGAACAGTTCTTCGAAAGGCATTTTCCATGATTGTGAAGTTGGATGGGGATCCCACAGCTCCTTTATCGATAGGGAATTCCAATTTCTAGGGAATCAAACACTCATGCTGAGAAGGAAGCAATGATCACAGCTATGGCTAGGACTTCTGGTAAGATATAACCTGAGATTATCAAAGATGAATCTAGTGATAAATAAAAAGCGCACTATGTGGAAGCTAGAAAATCATATAAGACACTAGAGGTAGACCGTTCTGATGAAATTATAGATTTTTTTCTTAGAATATTAACTTATTAACAAAGATGATTTGTAAGAGGCCACTTTTTATGAGGAGGATGGAATGGTTGTCCAACACCAGTCATGGAAACAGATCAAGCACTTCATTCATGATAGTCCGTAATTAGAGTGGATAAGATAAATAGAAAAATATTTCTCTTGGTTTCATGACCTGTGCATTGGAGGGTTAGATGCACAACATATTCACATGTTCATCTGGGATTACATGGATGAGAAAATACTAAAGCACGATCGGGGACTCAGAGTTAGTTGGTAACTGAAGAAGTCTTCCAAAACAAAGACACTTCATGTGGTTGAACAAGATATCCAACACAAGGAAACAAGGATGAATGAGTGTTCTTATTTTTCTACCACCCAATTGGAATTCATATCATAATACAGACACAATGTCCGTAAGACAAAGGTAATCTGAGGAAATCATCCCACGTAGTGATCGGAACATAGTCTGAGGGTGATCTCCTATAGATCAGGGATAACAAACTTCGCCCCCAGCCAATGAGGTAGGGAGGGAGGTTAAGAAATGACTATTAATCACATACACCACCAACCAAAGGGTGGAAGAAATAATATGGTCCATAGAGGGGACAATCCATAAGGTCTATACACTGTTGAACTCAAAAATACATTTCATGTATTCTTATTTAGTCTCCATGCATGGAAATCTTACTGCTTTCTTTGAATTTTTCTCAATGATCATACCCGCGAAACAACATAAAATCAATTCCTTAAGCTCATGTAGGTCATGTAAGATGTGACAAACAAGGGACTAATATGTAATTTCTCATCTTGGACATGAAAGATTCATTCAATCATTGATCACATAGGGTCTGAATGACTTCAAAAAAATTGGAGATGAGAGGCGTTTTAAATAGAGAATAGGATTCCTGGAACCACCAAATTTCCATTTAACAATGTGTTTAGTGAAACATTGGGATACCATTAGGGGAGTTGAGATCAATCCAATGAAAGTGAAATTAGAAGTGTGAATCATGACACCAAAAATTTGGAACACAATGGGGGGTGGAATGACGATAAAGGATAACCGATGATCATGTTCACAAAACAATATCAATATCATGTTAGCCTGAAATGGGGAAAAAACGATGGAAAACCATTGAATTTATTTGAAAACATACGGAAAAACATGAGGTGTCATCCGATGTCCTCTAGAATGTTGACATAGGATGGTAGTCAAGCACTAAGGCCAAGAATCCATACCATTAGGGGGTTCTGTCAGATGTGATATAAAATGAGGATCAAAAATAGAGTTCACACAAAATGTGGTGGTGGAATGTTGGGCTATTAAAATGATGTCCAAGGCTCTTGAAATTAAACCACCATGAATAGAGTATGGTGGGCGAGTGTATCTATTTGAATTGAGATAAAACCATTTTCCTGACCAACAATTTAAAGTCATGTTACCTGACCTGAGGAATCCTAGTTTAAGGTCATTGAGTTTAGACAATAGTTACAGAAAAAATGTCTGGAAAGATTATAAACATGGGGCTGGACCTATAGACTAAATGTCCATGTGTTCTTATATGTCCCATAAGTATTGGAATCAAGCCACATATATTTCTCGAGTGTGGCACAATAGGTGGTCTTTTCCAAAGGGGAAAATGTATACTCAAATTAAGACATCACATGGTTGGGTTGTTTATCATCATGAAACTCATATGAAAAAGACATAGATTTAAAGACATATGACAGGGATAGAAGATCTTAGTTTATGGTTATAGAGCTCAGACCAAAAGGGGAAAATTCCCTAAGTTAAAATATATGGAAAATTTCCAAAAATAACTCGAATTGAATAGGAAAAGGAGAAGTCCACACACTATCACATACATTCAAGGGAACACACATGGTTTAAATTCACGATTCTTCGACTTCGGGACTGAAGATCCTAGTTTATATTCATAGAGTTAGGACCACAAAGATGCACATCTCTTCCATGCTAGTATAAATCCTATTAAATACCACAATACCACTTGAGCCATACTTAGTGTGGGAAACACGGGGTGGTAAAGATCCAACAATACATGGAAGCACATGATAGGGGAAAAAGGTGTGGAGATAATAATAATCCATCAACACTATCTCAACGTGCAAAGGTGCATGGTGTGATAACACCAAGGGTGTCAAAGTTTTTTCTAGACATAAGGATGTGGAAAATGTTGCGAATCATAAGACAAATAGTTGGGGCACAATGGAGTTGGTGATAATGATTGAGGACATATGTTGACCATTATTGCAAAAAAAATATCCATATCGCATTACCATGAATGGGAATAAACAACTGAGGATTTATTGCTGACCATATTCAAAATGTGGGACTTGTATCAAATATTCTTTTTAAATCTGACTAGATGTTGATCATGGATGGGAGGTGTGCACTAAAGCCAAAAATCCTTACCCTTAGTGGGTCCTTTCAGATGTGAAAGATGACCGAGGCCCCTAATGATGGGACATATGATGTATGGAGATGGAGTGAAAGTATGTCCATGAAAAATCCAACTTTATAGGTCATAAACCACAACATATTAAATGTGCATTGATGTAATCAGATAGAGGTCAAGGGGATCAACATAGAGAGGGGAAACAAAAGAAGATGACCCTAAAGAAGGTGTAAAATGGGATGATGAACCCGAGGATGAACCTGAAGATTAAATAAAAGTGCGTTCATTCATATCATATAGGGATGGGAATTAAGTCATACATAGTTCTTGAAATGTCTTATTGTTTAACATGGTGTAGTATGGATGAAAAGGTGTCGACCAGTTAATCGTCACGTGGATTGAAAAATGTGGGAAGTTAATGTACAAAAAAGATATGTGCACGACATAGAGAAACAACCCCATAGTGAATGAGGAGTTGGGGGGATTAACAACACACCGTGCACACCCAAGAGGGGACTTAGGACAAGGTGATAGAAAAGGTTGAGGAACCTAGGGATAGACTTGAAGAAAAGTTCCCAAGCATTCTTACATATCACATGAGGATGAGAATCAATCCATATGCTGTTTATGAAGGTTCCATATAGTTTAAAATAATGAGGTAAGTAAAAATGGGGTTGAACCAATGAAAAATTATTGGGTATTTGTACATATCCCATGAGGATAGGAATCAAGCCATATATAGTTCTTGAAATTCCATGAAGTTTAACTTCATACAGTATGGATGAGGAGATCCGGAATACTAGAAGGTAATACATAATACAGTAGTTTTAAACATGATGTTAATGTGGAAAGAAAGAGTCCACACCCCACCATGAACCCCTAAGTAGGGACTCGTGTCAAGGGGTCGAAAAAGGTCAAGGGACCTGGGTCTGGACCCGAGGCGCAATTCATGGGTGTTCATATGTATCCCATGTAGATGGGAATAAATCCATACATAGTTCATGAAGGTTAAATGAAATTTAAAGTCACACATTAAATAAGAAATGGTCCTAAATGGGGTTTGCAGATTTTTTTCATGAAGGACATTGATTCTGGGAAGTTTCATGTCTTACAGGTCATACGGATCGTGCAGTTTAATGTTTTGTGACAAGTATGCATGATATGTTAGTTTATGGACATATAGCTCAAACCATTAGTGCATTCCCCATTTTTATTTTATCACCACGCATGATGGAATTACTAATTCATGAAAAGTATTGATTGCGAAATTTAGCATTAGTGGGGGGAGTGCTATGCTCACTATCCATGTTAACCATAGAGAATACACCATTGGGTCAAACCTTGTAGATAATATAAGGACCCTCAAATTTATGATCCAACATTGATGGATTTCTACTAGGTATCATTGGCATTCTCAGATCCAATACTATGTCAAATTCATGGAAGGTGTTGAGGAAAACTTTATTATTGAAAGATCTGGATATCTTGTTCTCGGGTCTCTCCAGGTTGTGCAAGGGATGATGCCTATTTCCATCGAGATCATCCATATGAGATAGATGGACTTCTTATATTTTTCTGATGTCTGCTAACCATAAATGATTGTTCATAGTGATAATAATTGAATCTCAATAGGTAGGACTTCCTCTGTTCCATCGACCAGGTTGTATAGTGTCACCTTGGTGGAATTGTGAGTTGTCATCTGGTAAGCCCAAATAGCATTGGGGAGGATGTTTGACCAAAATTTCTTTTTTTACCAACCATATTTTTCAAAAATATAGAGAGGGTCTTGTTGAATGCATAGATCTACATGTTTTCTTACACATGATAGCAGAATGAATGGTTGGTCTGGATACTGTACTTGGAAAACAATTTATGCAGCTCAGCTGCCCGAAAGATGGTTCCGTTTTTGGTGAGGATGGTGTGGGGGTCTCTGAATCGATGAATGATATTGGAGTTCACGAAATAAATGATAGAATGGGCCATGAATTATTTAGTTGAAAAATTTATGCTCACATAAAAAATAATATTATGATGGTCAGGATAAACCTACATTGGTGAGATATTGCTGGTGGATATGGTCCCACAACATGGAGACCCCAGACCAAAAAGGGAAAAGAGTACATGCTAGTATGGGGAGG
Source organism: Viscum album (assembly GCA_963277665.1). Lineage (NCBI taxonomy): Eukaryota > Viridiplantae > Streptophyta > Magnoliopsida > Santalales > Viscaceae > Viscum > Viscum album. Next base: position 1,932,804,790 of record OY728155.1, read on the forward strand.
CTTTGGTAGCTGATGAAAAAAAAAATCATCAATTTGGCATGCATGAAACTTCTTTGAAAACTCAATACCGTCATAGACTATGGTGGGACATAAGTATTACATCCTTTAGATCTAGTGGGATAGATTATTCTCCACCGGATGGTCTCTACAGGAACCAGCATGGTCTTCCTACATAACCTAGGGAATCTCTACATCTTTAATGCAATGGAGGATAACTCCATAAATCCCATGTATGTAGAGGATCTGATCAAGGATGAGGTCAATATATAGATTGAATTGTACCGCGTTCCTACAGATTTTTTCATTCTCAACTCTTTTTGTAGGGAGATTATCGTGATGGAGGTAATCGACAAAGGGAGTCATCAGATCAGGGGTCTCTACTACTATTGTAGGGGGACCTAAATGTCTCGATGTGGATGGACCATTGTGGAGATGAATAACCTTTAGGATATCCCCATTGTCCAGATAAATGAGAGCAATGAACATTTGATGCATCATATGGATAATTAGATTATCTTATTTATGATCTACAAGAGAAGTGGCTTGGCAGGCGAAGGTATCGGCTCGACCGTTCTGCGATTGTGGGACATGCGTAACCTCTAGCAGGTAAGGGAATGAGGCCATTAGCTAGTGGGTTCATTCTAATAAGGGAACAAGGTCTAGCTTCCTACTGATTTAGTCATCATTGATATGGTTTAAAACTAACTTAGTGTCCCACTTCACATGTAGTTGAGGGAAATCAATCATGAGGGATAGCTTGAGACCAGTGATGAGGTCCTTTTACTTCGCCTCATTATTATTAGAGCCTTATAAGAGAAAGAATTAGTAGGGAATGATATCTTGTGTTGGAATGATGAAGATGATACCAAGGCCAACTCTACTAATTCTGTGATTGTTGATCCTTCTACCTTTTAGACTTCAGGAAGAAACATCAAAGTGACTCTTCCAACATCATATGGCTTGATCTATTGAGAGGATGTCCTCAAACGAGAATTCAGGATCCGGAGATTACTCTGGAAGGGGTTGGATGGGTGGCCAAGAAGTATTCTAGTTCATGAAACATAAAATCTATCTACAGAAAAAATGTAATGTTGAACTACTGAAGTAATAATTCTCACTGAGCTAGACAACCTGGTAACATGGGGCGGTTCAGAATATACATTAGTGGGTCCACACAATACAACATTTGTATCTCGTTTTTTTAAAGATAATGTCATAGCTTATGAACTATGAATACCATGGCATGGTAGATCTTCTTGATAGAGAAATATCCGATCTCTGTATCATGGAGCATGCGACTGAGAGAGTGTAAACTATTCTATATCCACTCATTATTCTTTTGGGTGAGTAGGGAACTGAGGGACCATTCTAGGGTTGTCACATAATGGAATAATAGTATTCTAGAGATAGGTGGTATCAGAACCGGGGGCTATAATAGCTACTACTTGATCTACTCAAAAGTATCCCAACACTCTTCATCCCACTGGTAAATTACACCTTTCTTCATGAGCTATGAAAAGGTCTTACACGTACAGACCATATTATCAATGAATCAACGTATATAGGATAACTATCGTTGAAATCCCCGAAGCTCCCAAATGTTGATCGGAGGAGGCATCTGATTGATGGCCTTGATCTTCTCTAGATCGATCTCTATGCCTCTATATCTAAAATAAAAGGTATGAAAAGTTCAATAGGTAACCTTTAAGGGACACTTCAAGTGGTTCATCATTAGGTGGCTCGAGAAATGTAATCCGAACACTTTCTAAATTTCTTTGAGATGGTCCCAACATTTTTAGTATTTAACCACTAGGATTTATGTGTATTATTTCTCCAATATAGTAAGTAAAATCTCGAATATACATTTTATGTCACACTAATTGGTGGAACCTGCATTCTTCAGGCCAAAAGTTATTACTTGGAAATATAAAGTACCCTGTGGAACTTTGAAGGTGGTAAAATATTCATCCATAGGGTCCATTGATATATTGTTTTACCTAGAATACCCATCCATTAAGGAGAAAGCATGGTAACTGGCCATATAATTTATTAAAAATTCTGTCATGGGAATAAAAAAATCATCCATTAGACTGTGACTGTTTAGAACCCAAAAGTCAATGTAGAAAAAGTTCTTTCCATTCTTCATCCCGATGAGTATAATTTTGGCTAACCATCTGGGGTACAAGACTTCCTTAATGAATTTGGATTTAATTATCTTATAAATATTGGCCTGAATATGGCTCTAGGAAAATATATTCTGATACTACATTATGACATCCACATACTGATGCATTTCTTCTACTACTATGGCTACGTTGACAAGTGTTGGTTTCAGATCTTCCTTGATGTCGAGGTTTAGTTGTACCCACTTATCATCAGGGGTGGAGACACCTTCCACAAATGGGGTTGGAGTATATTCTAATCCCTCTCCATCTTCAATGATAAGATAATCACCAAATCTAGGAATCTCTTATGAATGTGATGATCCTAAAAAACACCAGTAATGGACTGAGAGGTAGTGGGATCCCCACGGGTAGACATCAATGCTAATGAAACCATGGTGACAAAAGTTTTCATTCTGATTCCATCGAGTATCCAACCCAATGGGACACACCTGATAATATCAAAGCCATAGTGGAAAGTCTTCTTGATATGGTTCAACCCATCATGGTGAAATAAAAAGGTATGGAATATTGTTGTTGGCATTGGGTGAACATCCCAATACCTTATAGGGTTAAGTGTTTTTTGAATCACCTGAGAATGATTTTTGTAAGAGTAAGAAGTGATCTTATGGCATTGTTTTTACCTAGGAACATGATATCATCTTATCCATGAGATGAAAAAGGAGTTTCCCATGCCAGGGGTCAGGGATTCAAACTAATGGATTAAGAGGATGAAGGCATTATCTAAGTATATCCAGAGATCGACCACAATGACAGTGTGCTCAACCCCATTGGCATGTAATTTCTTGTCCTTCCTCAAGAAATAGTTGACATCTAAGTAGGAAGATTTACAAGTGGAAAAGAGAGGTGTTTCACCCTATACTATGCCATCTCAACCACTAAGGGTGTACATGAGGCACTGATGATAGGAGGAAGGAACTTCCATGTGCAAGTGGAGGTAGGGTTTACCTATCAACACATTATAGCCAATGTCCTTTGATACAACCACAAACTCAATGCTGGTTACCAGGACACCAAATTGGGTATTAAAATTGAATTTTCCAACCAATTATTACTATGTCCTATTATAACCCTGAAAATTCATGTCATAGGGATCTATATCTACTTCAGATAGTCCCAGTTTTTGTATAGACCGGGTCTTGATGAGATTGATCCCAAAAACAATATTGACAATAAAAAAATATTTATATGAAATAGATAGAGGATTTTTCTATTTATGGGAGAACCTTCATCTTCTCTAGTCAATGAAATGATGGCGTTACATTCTGCAAGATTGAATTCCATGGCATGGAAGCCATCTTCGGTTGCTACTTAGGTCTAAAATTGGGTGGGGGGGGGCTTCTCAAAGTCTTTTCAAGATATTCATACATTTATGAAGATATGAAGAGGTTCTTGAGGATCAAGAGACTTCTAGAAATGCTAACGATATTCTTCTTTACATCATAATTTCATGTCAGGAAAATATGTCTACTAACAGTAGGTTTCTCTTGGAAACAAGGTGTAACAAGCACTGATTGTCGAACATGAAGATTCGAGATAGCACTAGGGATTTCCCACTTCTTGCTAGTCGATCCAGGAAAATTTACTACCTGATGACGGCTAGATGACTGAGGTATGTCCAATATGGTGCATGACTGATCATAACATGGTCACGATGACTCTTCATAGTCTAGTAGTATGAATGGAAGAGGGAGCGTGTGTGATTTGGTAGAATGAGAGGGCTGATCATGTTGAGATCTATGCTGAGTCTGCTGTATGGTCTTGGTGGCATGTGAAGCTCGGTCAAAAGCACCAGTCAATGCATTATATTTATTCTTATTTCCTTTAATTTGTCGACTTTTTTATCGACTATGAACACTATGAGGTTCCACACGACGTTCCTAATTATTAGAAACCTTATAAGGTTCCACTAAATCAACAGAACTAACGATACAAAATATTGATTATCATTTGAATAATCCAATATTACTGGGAAGACCCTTGGGTAAATTCCTATCTCATGAGGCATAAATCACCAAGATTATGAAAAGACATGGGCACTAGAGGGGAATTTTCTTCCCTTGTGATTTCATCACCAACCCTTCTGGGAAGTTGAAGGATGAGATATGGATAGAAAAGTGGAAATTGGGGAAGGTGGGGAGACCTCAGAAGGATCAGGCAAGTTCAATCAAGAAACGATGATACCATGAGAATGAGAGACTACAATGAGAACTATCTAGTGGTTTTACTTTTGATAGTTGTGACTAGAGACCTACTACCATTCACCATTTCTATCACTATTAGGATTTGCAGAAATACCTACTACCTAGGCTAGTGCTGAGACCAACCTGACTATTTTATTGTTGACCTGGTCCAAGATCCAATTCTTGAACAAAAAATACATCTTGAGTGTATGTCCAAGGAACCGGTGATATGGGCCATAATTGGGGTGATCAAAAAGATAATCCCATTCAGGCATCCTACATTCTAGAAACCATAATATTCCCTAATCCACAACACTCCAAAAGTATCTAGGGACCTGATCCTCTTCAAAGGCATTGGACTTGTTCCTTTTTTCTAGAAAAGGGACTCTTGGAGATAGGCCCTGACGAGGGAATAAATCCTACTGAGGAGGTGGAACCTAGTTATCCCACCTTGGCATTGGCAGATGATGGGGTGTCACCTGATCATTCTAAGGTGAGTGTTAAAAACCATGAGGATAAGGATACGGCAACGGTCCGTAGCGTGGTTATGGAGGCATCTTTAACAGAAAAATTTTGATTGGCCTAGGGGCCTCTACCTGCGTGACGGTGGCTACTTCAGCTTTAGCACCACTTATTTTAGTAGATGATAGAGGCAATGAACAAGATTTATTGGCATGTTTCAATTCTTAATATAGACATTGATCCTTGTTAGAGAAATACAAAAATCCACTTGGGATGTTCTGAGTGACGAGGGATGGAACGAATTTAGTCTCCACATTTCCCCACACAAATTTTTAGCAACTAATCTTGAGTTAACGACATGTCGAGTGAATATGTTATGCCCTTCCTCTTGGGTAAAAAGAATGAGATGAGCTCAACTAGAATTTTCATTGACTTAAAGAGGTCAGAAATAAATTTATTCTTTGTAGTGTAGGTGCACTGATACATAAATTTCTTATAGAGATCATTCCATCCTATTATAAACAAAATGGAAACCTTGTTGTACCAGATGAACACAGTCCCTTCCAGTGTCTGTACAAAGCACCAAAACTGGGTGGCCTCTAGAGGCGCTAGAGTACCTAGCATAGGTACCCACAATGATATGAAGTGGGATAGGTGTTGTAGGTGGTTTCCCATCCCAATAAATGGGTATAACATATGGTTCCCAAAATCTGAGGGTGACGGTATGTTGTCTACTAATACATGATATGGTTTACCATCAGATGGGATTCCCACCTATCGGGTCTCAAGATCCTCAATATGGTCAGTAAGAGCACCCAATGGATTTACCGTAGGAGGGTTCCTATAATCATTAGGGTTCCTAATAACCAATGCATTGGTGATCTCTTCAACATAGTAGGCGAGCCCAATGACTTATGTAGCGGCTGGTGGAAGAAACTATGAAACTGCCAAAGGGTTGACGAATGGAGACGCTGGGGGAAGAACCTATAGAGCCACAAAAAGGATTTCTGGGGGAATATTCTCATGAATCCATGATGTATTTGGCGATGTATACCATTCTCACTTATCATATACTCTGGAATCTACCTTCTCCAGAAGGGTAGGGTTGTCAAGGTCACCAGGAGGGAGCACACTAGGAAAGAGTTGTACCATCCCCTACTACACCGGTCAATGATCTCCATAATCTGGAAAATGATCCATGGAACATTTGGTAATGATATTGTCAATGATATTCCACTAATCCATGAGTTTTTGTTGCAACACGACCATTTTAGGATCATCCTCCATCTTCATCATTGAACCATAAGGATCAAATCATTTTTCCTTTATAGGGGGCTATCCCCTTATTAGGGTCTCGACCGAAAGGAAATGACTTGGTGGGGATAGTGAGGCCAATAAAATTCCTCTTTTGATGACTGAATATGGCTTGGGGATCCAAAAAAGGTGGCACTAATTCGGGGTGTAGGTTCTTTTCACCGGTTCTTACCTCATATTCATTCTCTGTTAGTTCAGCCATATTCATGGTGACTGCACCAGGAGGCATGTGCTCGATTTCACCAGGTAAATTAGGATAATGTAGGATCAGACTGAAATTGAGGGTTTTATACATCCACCAACCACAAATATTCACTTGTGGGGATGACTCATCAATAAATCCATGGAGCATCAAAAAGCTCTAGATGTATCATTTATGGAGGATCCTATTATAACCAGATGATGCTGGATACGGATCCACGAGGAGCATGGCCAACTCGACCAAGAATCATTGGTAATAGAGGATATCATGGTGCTCTTGGATTTGAGGATAAATCAACCGATGATGGATAAGATGGAAACACACCGCCTAGAGCATCTGGTGGAAGCATGTGATCTCCTCCTGGGTGAGGGAATCTAGAATTTTGAAGTCTGGAGTTGAAGTTGGCCAGAAAATTTTATAGAATTGATCTATTGTAAGAATGTACCACAAGCTCATTCGCTAAGCATCATGATACAATGTCTAATTTCTTACTCATAAAATAGAGGTTGTTATAGAACCGGCAACAGCACTGACATGGATCTTTTTGGAGACAGACTAGTCAGTGGGGATTATGGTGTGTGGGCTGAAAACCCACCGCATACTAGGCTATATATCGTGGACTGTACTGAACCCACCACCACATCCCTGTAATATGGGGGGCTGACCTATGCCTCTTGTACTTGGGTTGCAGTTGTTGGTGATGGGTCAAGCTGAAATACATCATCATCAAACCCCAGAATGACTCTTCATGATCTCATGTCAAGGTAGAAACAAAATCTAGTGATGGTAGAGAAAACTTCATGGCGAGACCCTAGAATGAAGAGAAATATTTATCCTCTTGTATATACATGAGGATATATTTCAGGATCTTCTATAACTCATATTTTTTGGGGACAAAGAAAACATGCTGGTTTTCAACCCCATACCCTAAAATAGAGGATCATGGTGAATGATCGTTCACTGAGTAAGACAATGCTTTTTATTAAGAAAAGAATAATTGTTTGAATACAACCTGTAGCATCTTAGGTATCTTCTTTCAGTGGCGACAGTTTTCCCTCCTTCACTAGGATGGTTATTTAATGCATGGTGAATCTCTGTCATGTGGATGAGTGGAAATCCATGTGGATTTGTGTAAGTGTTAGGAAGAAGTATTATTGAGCTATATGGGATATGAGGGGACCCTTCATATCCATTTTCATTGGAGCGAACAAGGCCTCCATTTTTGTGGACTAGGGTGCAAGGATCACCTGGTCATATGTCTAACGGTACATAGGGAGGACTTCCATGTTGGTCAATGGTAGGGTGGGGAGGAACATCACGTTGATGACCTAAAATATTGGAAAAACTTCCATACTTGGGATCATGAGAATCTGGAGGACCTCCACACTGGGTGCTGACAAGGTGGGGAGGACCTCTTCTTGAATTGGTGAATGTGGCATGGGGAGGATCTTTATGCTAAGAACTAGAGTTGGGAGAACCTCCCATCTGGATAATGGTGGTATAATAAGGGCCTCCATACCGAACACCATTCCCATAGGTTGCCCTGTGATGGATACTACTCATGCTAGTGACTGGAAGTGTCAATCCGGATAGCTCAAGGGTGTTTTGGGACTGAATCCTAATTGGTCATAGAAGTGAAAATTCTATAAAGCAATAGGGGATATATAGTGTACGCTAGTGGTGGAACATGATTCTGAAGCTATTGAAGCAGACACCCCTTAACGGGTGTCCTCCGGAGCCTACACTCGACATTGGCATCGGGTTAGCCGACCTAGGGCCGACATGACAAGGGTGAAGTCCTACTCCCCAGTCTATGGGGATGGGTGGTGGCATTGACACAACTTGGTGGGGGCCCTCTATGGATGCTCCCCAGCTGAAGTTGAAGCCAGGATAACATGAATGTCCCTCACCTCATTGGTGTATTGGAGTGAATCATAAGAGCATTCTAGGTAGAGACTCCCAAAACTGTTGGATGAGAGAGTGGCAAGCAGCAGCTCCCCGGATGACCCCTTGGGGTGGCGACAATGTTGAGGTACATAAGACTCCATATCCTTATAGTCCATTTCCCTAGTCTGGATGATCCCTTCATGCTCATATCACCGAACAAGAGTGTATATCACCCTTTTCAGAATAATATATGGGGATGAGATGGGGTTTGGGATCCCATTAGTTGTAGCCATGGAATCTATCATCATGGAGGTGGAGCAGTTTAATAATTCTGCAACATCATTCATCTTGCCCCTGCTTCTCCATGTGGGTGGCGATTGGTTCCCTATAACAACAGATTGGGTTCTACAAAGCCAGTATATTTGACCATTAATATAGATATTTGGAATGAAATTCTTATCACCCCAGATTTATTCATTCTTCCGTGGTCATAGAGAATGATCCACACTAACAATGCTACAGATCAAAATGCCCAATGGCCAACTACCCCAAATTATGTAGAATTCCATGCTAGAAAAACTATTTTATTGGTGAGACCTGACACCAGATATCTGAATCTAGTGAAATACTCATATATTGATGTGTCAAGCTCTAATAATCTTCACATTGATGAGAATTTATTTTATTTTGGGTTCACCATTTCTATTTTGGACTCTTTTCCCCAATGGTGAACCTCATCGTGCTACATGTTCGATGCTCACTGATGATCATGTTGTACCTCGCATTCTATCTTTCCAAAGGTGGGTGGCATCTATCACCTCTCAAGGGACATTTTCTCCTTGTTCAAACTGGGATAATGGTATTTCGGTTCAAGATTTCATGGATTCCTCCTTAGAACTCTTGTCCATGTTTAGGTCTCCCTTAATGATTAAAACGTTGTTCGTGAAACACTTACTTGTTCCATATATTTTTGGATTAAAGTTAATTACTCTACTTTTTTTGGACATTACAATGGGTCAAAGTAGGGAAAAAACCTTTGGTTATGAGAGTAGTCACACTAAGGAATTTATGGAATGTATGGACACTGGAACACTACAACACCAATATTTTCCCTTGTGATAGGGCTTTTCAAGGGAATGGATTCCCAAGACATCCCATATATAATGTAGGGGATCTTGTTATAGAGGCATGTGTCTGTGGTGTTTCATGACTTCCCATTTTTAGCTCAGAGTATCCCACGAGTTTGAAAACATGTAGAGATGGATAAAACTAACAAAAAACTGATATGAGTGGATCAGATGTGTAAATCCCTATGTGAAAGAAACCAGAAGGTGTACCATATGGACAGATCAGAACACCCAATGAGATTGGACCCATGGTTGTGTGATCAGTAAAGGGAAGTCATCACACCATGAAGGCTGATCTGGAATAAAGGGAAAATCACGAAAGATGATGGGTCCACCCGAAGAGGACACCATGGTTTTCCATTGGTTGGGATTGAACCTCATGGAGGCTTAATACATACCATTAATAGAATATAGGGATGAATCCCAACATAGTTTGAAGGAGGTGATTAATTGGGGTTTACACAAAGGACAACAACCCAAAGATATACTGGGGCTTCCACTTTTTTAGAGGCCCATCACAATAGGGACACACTTGGTTAGATAGTTATGGATTGTGCGATGGGATTACATGTGGCTATATGTCCATGGAAATGGGATGGTCCCACTAGGATGTGGTGACCCAAGTAAGAATCAGGATATGTGATGGATGATTTAATTAATTGGATGAGAGGAATGCAATAGAACCAAATTGAAGATGATAGTAATGTTGGCCTTTTTCCTTAGTGAGGCTTCCTATATCTCCCCATAGATGGGAATAAATGTCCAAATAATTTAGTGCGGTGATGGGACACATGAGGAGGTGGCCCGTGAGAATGGATCACATATATGATGACATATTGAATGTAGAACATTCAGGTTGGGGCACGATCTTCATTAAAAACAAAGGTTCAAGGGAGATCCTAGGATAAGACCAGGGTGACTGGCTTGAACTGTAGCGAGGATTCCTATATATCCATGTGGTAGTGAATCAAAGTCCACAATGTTTCGGATGGGGCATGGAATCAGGATGTACACAATAGATAGGGACCCAGATACGTGTTGGGGCTTACGTGTGGTTAGCATCCCATAACAAGAGGGACACTCTTGGTTGGAAGAGAATGGATTTAGCATGGGTCCTATGCATGGTTTGCTTCCCTAGAACTAGTATGAAACCACTAACGGTAGACAAAATATATGGATCCCAACAAAGGGGACACAAATTTTTACTAGTGTTTTGGGTTTAGCCTCAGGGAGGATGACTATATACCCTATCTAAGAGATAGGGATCAAAACCCCCCTAGTTCAATGACTTATAGTTTTACATCATGAAGGATGGAAGGTGAAGATATTTTATCATAATCTAGGATGAGGGTGAACTGACATGAAGTGTTCAAGATCAATGGGTGATGTGATTGAATCTCAGAGAGGCTTCATATGTACCTTCATTGAAAATGGAAAGGATCAAAGTTCAAGTAGTTCGGGAAAAGGGGCATGGGGATTACACACAGTTAGTAGCCTAAGAGTATGCTATGGTCGATTCCCACTATAAGATCATGTTATCTATGCATGGTTTGAGAAACAAGAGGTTCCAAGGGACCTGATGATCTAATCATGAGAGATCCAAGCATTAGAGTTGATGCAGGGCTTACGTATGGCTGACGGCCCAGGAAGATAGATATTGGGACTTACTCTAAGAGGGATGCCTAAGGAGGATTTCTAGATGTACGAGGAGGTTATGGATCCATCTATATAGGACACCCTGTAATTTTTGGTTTGGGATTACATAAAGACTATCCAAAATGCACAAAGTGACAAAGCACATAGGGAGAGAGAAGGTGAATTTTAAGGGGGAAGTAGAAGGATCCCAGTCCCATCCCCTCCCTAATATTCTCCTAATCTCCACACATGCAGATATCATAGTTTAAAATCATGTTTTGAGTATGATTATTGCTTGTTAGATTAATTTCCTACAGTTCTAATGATGAGGACTCACTCCTCGCCCCTAGGACTTACATTAATCATATCAAACCTCACTTTGGGATGGGAAGGAAAAAGCAAGTCAATGATGAGTTGGGGTAGAGGAGTGTATAATTGAGGGGACCATATTAGCATGGACACAAGAAGAATAAATATCCATTATCATGACTATATAATGAACCATGTAGTAGGGTGAAACATGAGGCACCACTCGAGGAACTATGAATTCACTTCATACAAGCCAGCAGGGCCACATGAGAAAGGGGTTCGCAAAGTAGAAGGCCTCATAGAGAGGGGATTCTTGAATATCAGGTGATTCATGAAGAGAAAGGACTTATAAAAGGAAAGGTATTAATAAAATATGGTGATGAGGACCCACAAAAAGGGAAGAGAATCACGAACCTTCATGACCCAACCAAGGCATCGGGCCACAATGTACTTTGAGGGTGCTTCATCAATGCTACATTCCTTTCGAAGACCTAAGTACCCAAAAGAGTCTCATACATTTGTGATGGTCATATGGATTTTTGAAGGTAATCCCCACATAAAATAGAGAAAAAATGAAGCAACTTGAATGCTGGTTCATGAAGCTCAAGTACCTTGGGTGATACATTTTTATCGACAGATCAAAGAGTAAAGGGTGCTTCATGAATCGAGAGATCGTAAGGTGAAACACCAGGTCTTTGATCATTTTGAAGTGGGGGAGAATTCTATTTATAGGAACAAAAGACCACGATGCTCGAAAGGCACACAGTGAAGGAAATGTTGGTCGATGATCAGAGGTAGCTCTATCGTAATCGAGAAGGCCTTCATCACAGTTCTCTATGGTGGTTCAAACGTATCAATTGGGTCATAGAGGATTTCATCATGGTTCTCTATAGCAGTGGTAGAGGATTCCATTCTAAAATGTTCACACCATTTATAGTGGAAATAGGATTCAAGATGTTGCATCACGATGGAGCTTCGTGAGGAAGGACCTTTGGTGATTTTTTATGCTTTAGTGGACCCATTTCAAGGAACAGATTACATCCCCAATATTATCCAACCTGGAATAGGTTTCCTTTTTTATGTTGGCCACCTGTAACTATATTTCCATCTACCTCACGTTTAACATCAATCCCATATTTTCTGAAAAAACCTTCTTTTATTCATCACAATGTTTTGAAACACATTGAATTTTTTTGTTTCATCTCATAAACATACAAATATTTCTTGGATTATATCATTTCATTCTCAATGATGGATGACCCAAAAAATTTGAATCTAAGAGATTCACCATTTTAAAATATAACTCTACCATCAAAGGATTATTTCAAATTCTTAAAAAACTTAAATCTCCTATCATATGAGAAGTAAACACACTATGCATTATACATGGACATTCTCCTTTTCTAGCTTTAAGTGAAATTTCTAAAACAAGAGCTTTTTCATTTATGATTTTTTACATATTTATTATAATAATTGTTAAAAAATGTATCTTGTAATGGTAATAAAAAAATAAATCCTTTTAAAAAAATTCAATGTTTTTTATGTCTTTTTCAAATAGTTTCCAAATGTTTGAATATATTTTCAAATTTCATACCAACTTTCTATGGTTTCATCCAAACATCTTTTAGACTTCATTCATTGAGGGGATTGAATTGACATTCCACTTTACCATATATAATTTGTATAATAGTTGTAATATTGTTTGTTGGACCAAAACATGTTTTCTATATTTCAGAATCCACCAGAGTACCATCAATATCCATATAAAAAATATTTACCTCTAAAACTTCTATACTGACTAGAGTTGTAAAAATGTTTCTCAACAATATTCTTTTTATTATTATTAGAACATTATTTACCACTAACCTATTTATTATCAACCAAAATATTAATTTTAGAAAATTATTTTTTCAGACTTATCAGAAACATAAGTAATAGAAACTATTTTGGACTCAGAATGTTTAAGAACTTCTGATTTATCATCTTTTTAGGTCTTGGACACAAAAATAACCTTAACTTCTTCAATCTTCTCAAAAACACTTCCAACATTATTTTCAACCATTTATGGTAATTTTTTATCCCTCTTGAGATTTCCCTTTTAAGATATTTCTCCAAATTTAGAGATAGAATTTGTGAAATTTGTATCCCACTTTTTAGCTTTAGAATATTTTTGTTGGGAAATTTGAAACACTTCTCGTTTTCCTTCAATTTTACTTCTAGATGTTAATTAATATTATTTTCTTTATACTTATATTTATTCAAATCATCAACCTCCTCTAATAGCTATAATTCTTCATCATGAACATATTTTTTGTTATCTGTTGAAGAGTTTCCATTTTTATCTTCTTGATTTAGTTTTCAACCCCCCAATCGTCCCCAAACACTCTTTCAATTATTCATTATGATGTAATTATAATTAGGTTTCTTCTTCTTCAAAATTTCTACATTCTAGTTATTCATTTTTTACTATGGAAATGAATGTATTTCCACCAAAATTCTTAGTATATTTTTTATATTTAGTTTCACTATCATATTAAACATCATATTTAGACAAGATACTTCTCCTTTTGAATTTGGGGAATTTTTGGTCTTTCCCTCTGACCAAATATTTAGCATTATGACCCTGTTTCATCCACAAGATTATTGTAATTATTTCTTATTCAACAATATCCTCTTATTTATTTCTTTGAGGACAAATATCCAAAATGTTCTCAACAGATACACATTCAAAAAAACTTCAAGGGATGTTTCCATTTATATTTACCTATACCTCTTCTCACATTTTTAGAAAATAAAATAAAATTTCATAATGTTTTTTATATAACAAATTTTTAGAGACAGATTTATCAATATAAACTTCTTCAATAACTTTATTTTATTTTTATCTCTTTGAATAATTGAAAGACATTTCTCTATTAGTTTTTCTTTTTCCCTTTGTCGAATTCTCCCTTATCATTTCATAGGAAATGAGAGTACTATAATGATAATCCAGAGATAGATTTCAAGATATCTATCTTTCAATGAGGATACTTTAGAATCAAAATTATCAAGAATATTTATTAATATGATTTAAACAACTTTAGAATCCTCCATCCTTTCACTATGATATACGATTGTCATAAATATTTCATTTACCATGGAAATGAATTCCACAATAGATTCATATTCACCCATTTTCAGATCATCATACTTTTACATCTAGATTTTTACTTTTTCCTTCTTAAAAATTTTATAACCTTAGAAAATGTTTTCCATCATATATCAAATTCATATGGCAGTGTAAAAAACATCACTATTAAAAAATAACATTCAAAAAGTGATGATAGTACAGAATTTTTAGCTCTTTTATCATTCTAATGATTATTCTTCTCAACAGATGTAAGAGAAACTTTATCATCAATAGGAGGAAATCCATCTGTTGAAGCATCAAGAAAATCATACCGAAGAGACATCAGATAAGAAAACATTATATAATTAAATATAAGATATATTTCAGTATAAAATACCAAAATACCATTAATTTTTAAAAAATTCATATTCTCCATCAAATTCACTTCAAAACTTATGAAAAGATTAAATTAAGGGAACCTTTAGCTCTTATACCAATTGTGATTTCTTACAAGGATCTAATTATACCTGAGAGGGTGCGTGGGGGGGGGGGGGGGGGTGAATCAATAACATATTTCCTTTTATGTTTACTTACTTATGAAATAACCATATCGTCATGTTAGGAAGTTTTACCATGATGAGAACACAAAAAAACACACAGACATTGGAATAAAATAATTTACAATGTTCACTACTCAACAAGAGTACCTACACCCTTATTATGGTTTGGTAACTATCCAATACCATACATTTCACTGAAAAAAAATCCTTCTGTAGGGAACAAAATGAGTATGATATTTCCTAGAACTTATATAGATCTATATTCAATCCATCAGTGCATGTGATTCAAGTAGTAATAAATGATGTCAAAATTTTTTTGTAACAAACATGTTGCAGTGATACATGATCCACATCCAAAAATAAGGACTTTAAAATAATTCGTCACATTCATACCCAATAGTAGGAAATAACTTATTTTGGATTTCATAATGATACCCTGTTCACATTCATAGGCTTATTTATGTGTAATATTATTCAATAAAAATAAATAAGTCTTTTAGAATACCGTTGAAAAAATTATGAATTGCAACTTCTTCAGTTCAGAAATTCCAATCTGATTACTCAATCTGATTCTTGAAGTTCGGATGAAGATATTGTCTCTTCTTCATTCATACTTATGTCTGGAAAACATCCTCAAGAAAGAAATTTTTTTAAACTTATTCTCCCTTTAACTATTGATCTGACCTCCCTTCTACTCAAAACATTACAAGCATTAGAAATGTAAAAAATACCTCCACTATTTATTAGGTACCCAAAATATTTTTGGGAGATTTTTATAAACATCTCCCAAACAACAAAATTTCATAAATATTGAAATCCCCTTAAATCTCAGATATATATTTGACTTATTCAACTCTTCGTAACTCTTCTTGAATCATCATATTGATTGAGAAATTATTCACAATCTTTAGTTCGATTCAGATTTTTAATCCATTTTCTTTTTAAGAATCTCCACACCACTTGAATGAATAATATTCTCAATCATATTTACACATTAATATGAAGGTATAAGATTATTTATGATGTTTCTCTACAAAAAAAATTAATCATAGGAAAATCAGATGATATCTATTATTAAAAAATTTACTATATTAAAGAAATTATTATTTTCATTATTTTTCCCAGAGCGATGAACCTATGGCTAATAATGTTGTTAGTATTTGGGTGAAACTGATTATCGATATCTTCTTCACTTCAACAATAGGTGTTAGATCCATTTCGATAGTATTGGACCAATTGATTAAAATATAACTTGAAATATTTTATTTCCCTATTGGCCAAATAAAAATACATATCAGAGAGATAGTTTAATTCATACAATAATTATTTATGATGAAAATGGTTTACTATAATGTTGATCATCATCAAGTTAATTAGTCCCTACTTTAATGCATCATCCCTAAAAAATAATTCAAATTTCATTTTCTTTTTTCATGGTCCCAAAAATTCCAAATGAAAAAAATTATACCTCTGCTGATTAGTGGCACACCACATCTGATGAACTGGTATCAGATACATCAAATTCAACAACTTAATAAATTTTCTAATTACAATACCCACAAGCTTATTTATTCGATGATTTAAATCTATTGGATTATTAGACTTAATAAAAACTAATATTTTCAACTTTTTTCATTTCCAATTGAATTCATAGGATTCAAACATTTGGTTGTCTAGTGATCTCACACTAATGATATAAGACTGAAATTATTTTAATTCATCCACTTCTTTCTTTTACAAACTTCATCTAGTATCATGAATTCCTTCATGACTTTGAATATGTTAAAGATCATATTCAACATAATATGAATTTAATTAGGAATTATTGTAACTTCTCTTATTTTTACCAACATCTTAATATGAAACCAAGTTTGAATACAAATGGAATCACATGTTATCCCCCATTCTATCATTACGATGCATCACGACTTTTCCAAAATACTTATTATATTTTTCAACAAAAAAAACATCATTAGAGTTTCATCATAATTAAGAATACTCCTAAAAATTTTCTCTTTATGATCTTCCATTAATTATAGACCTAAGGTATGTCTAGTGGCCCCTTTTTTCAAGAAAACTTCTTTTCAAACCCATAGAAATTCCAAAGAAAATTGAGTCTGATGGTCAGAATATGATGGTCAGTGTGATCAACAAAAGCTTTAACAAAGTGAAGTGATTTATATTCTTTTATAGTAAAAGACAAAATAATTTCATTCATCTTATAAAAATCATCTACAATAAACTTGGTCCCAAAAATAGAGACCATTAACGAAAGGAGATTCAGTTTTCTTTTGTGTCGAGAATCTGTAAAGAAGCACCCATGTGAATGTCTTATAGGAATAAAAAATGTTTTGATTATGGAAAACAAGGATACAAATCAAAGAAATATTAATGGAAAATGTAAATTTGGGTTAATGAAATTAATTTGAATCATGGTCTCCCTATAGTATCATCGATAGTTTAATGTTTTAAATTTTTAATGAATGGGAGTTATGAAAACTAATGTCCTAAGTGGAAATCTCCCAATGTTAATTAACAAGGTGGTATAAGTAATTTTTATGTTACTATTAATAATGATACTAAAAGTAAAATGTGAAGGTAAATAGGTATTAATTAAGAAAATGTGGTAGCCTATTTAATTTCATAAGGATTTCATGTAATGATCATGTTTTTATATATTTATATTCAATAATTATGATATATGAATTTTGATATATATAAGGATTGT
Source organism: Viscum album (assembly GCA_963277665.1). Lineage (NCBI taxonomy): Eukaryota > Viridiplantae > Streptophyta > Magnoliopsida > Santalales > Viscaceae > Viscum > Viscum album. The sequence goes on from OY728155.1 coordinate 1,932,822,489, forward strand.
TCAATTTATGTTTTTTCTAAGGATTTAGAATAATATGTTGAATTTTTTGGATGTACTAGAAATACATTTTAATGAAATGTTAATATTCATGGGAATCACATGATTAAAGGAAAAATAACCCTTAAAATGTTTTTGGGGTTAAGATAATGATGTTTGGATAATTTAAATTTCATGGAATTGAAACATTGAAATATTTAATGTTTTATTGAATTTTTTATGCAATAATGTATGCTGTTTAAAATATTTTTGTATTTATGGAATATATCCAATAATATTTGGACTAAAGAAACATGCATATTTTCAATAATGATTTATTGTAATTCACATTATAATTTTTTAAGAGAATACATGATTAATGTATTCACATGATTGGTATGTGATAAACAATAGATACTTAATGATATATAAGGGATAAATTATATTCTTTTTTTGAGAAATTTAGTGACCTATTTTATAATTTTTTTACTCTTATATATTAGAAGGTTTATTTTGTTAACCATTTGTGGCATGGTTTATTCCAAACATCATACTAGGTTTTAGAGATTAAATTTAATGTCACCATATGGGGATTTATGAATATTGGATAACTTGTACTAACAATTATATTATGATAATAAAAAATACAATGAAATATTATTATATTAATGGATATCATGATCTGTTAATTCATTAGGAATGAAAAATTCACATTTATTTTTTGAATAAGAGATGAATTGGAAATGTAACGCGACACAAAAAAGTGTGTGGTTATTCTTAAATCCTATAAGTATATCCTCTCATGAAAATTATTCAACTTTAGGATAAGGGTTTGGAAATAAAATTGTGTTTTGTTATAATTAATTTTGATGATATCAATGACCTTTTCAAGATTATTTGCGTTATGGTTTTGTGATCGTTAAACTTCCCCAAACAATGTTCTCTATCAATATCTATCAGAACATGATAGTTATATTTCTCTTCCATATCAATGTTTTCACTTTATACCTATCTTCTCATATGTGGAATCAAGTTTATGAATAACATTTTGTATCAATTGTGTTTCATTATTTACCTTTTTAAAGGTTATTTTATTATTCATTTTAATGATGTAGGTTTCTATAGATGGAACATACATGTGATAATCCTTTGAAAAAATATAAATATTTTGAGGGTGTAATCCATTTTAAGGAGGGTGGTGGAATTTAACACCCTGAAATTTTGTGAATTTTTGTTTGAATTAATTTACAATTCTAAATTTTATGCATGTCACGCAACACTGAATATAACTTTTGTTATATGATAGCCCTATATTTTGTTTTCATTAAACACAACATCATGTTAATCCTAAACTAAATAAAACACATATATTATCTTTTGGTATATGCAACACTATATTGGGATTATCTTACACTCAATGACGAGTTCCATAGATACCTTTCTTTATATACAAGACCTTGTTTTTCAAAAATACAATGTACTATTAATAGTAATATTATAAACTTATTACGTTTGCAACCTATCAGTTGGAATGGTGATTATGAATAATTTTAATTAATTCTTGAAAAAACTGTTTGCACATGTATAAGATAAAAATTATTTGGTGACTAATTGACTAGAAATTAAAATAACACCCTTTTTGAAAATAAAGGTAATAATTTTCTATAAAACTATATTTATGAAATCAAACACGTTTTACCTCAATTAAAACACATTTGATAAATTAATTTAATATAAATAAATATATAAATATATTTTATATTTTTTCAACTATTTAATATTAATGTTATGTGTTTTATAGATAAGAGATGAGAATAAATATAATTTTATAAATAAAAAGTAGTATTTTTCAAAAATGTAATTTTACTGCCTTTTAATGGACAATTTACTTTAAATTTAATTTTTGGAAAGTTTATAATTTTTATTTGAAAAAAATAATATAAATTTTTAAAGTGAAATATAAAAATTTATATTGGGAAATGTTTTATATTAATCTGATAAATATCAATTTCTGTTAAATAGTGAAAAAACTCTAAATTTTAATCAAGAACTGCATTTTCATCTAATTTAATTATATATTTAAATTGTATTTTAATTTGGTTGTAATGTTAAATTAGTTAAATTGTATATAATTTAATCCAATTTAGTTCAATGGAACTAATTTTTCATTGAAATTATGTATAAAAATATTTCAATCTATAGACCTTTTTCACATTAAGAAACCGCTTTCGCAACAAATATGTTAAATTAATTTTTAATTCATTTATACAACTTATGTGTTTATAATTTGGAAAAAAGGATTCCAGATTTGGGATAATCATAATTTATAATTTCTAGTAATTTCAAGTTATTTTTTTTACTAACATATAGTAGTGAAATTAATTAAAATTAATTACAGTGATTAAGGAAAAAATTAGTTTACTAAGTGGTTAAACATTAATTTCACGGTGAATAACGTCCCAGATACTTGTCCCAAATACATTTTATGCATATATATCAACCATATACCATATATTTTATAATTTTATATTTTATTGGGACACAATTCAATGATTTATTTGAGTTAGAAGTTCTAGTATTTACATTTCCATTCCATTAGTTTTAGAAGCCACACTGACTTACATAAAAAAAATTTACTATCTTTTTATGTCTCAAGTGTCTTCATATGTTTTTTAGAAAATATTAATTTATTATTTACATATAAAACATTATAAATTATTACAAATTTAGACTTACTACTCTTAATTATCATAATCATATTGACTATGAATCTGATATTCATATTCAACATTAACTTGACTAAGAGTTAGCCTTTGTCTTGTCTGTCATACTGAAAAAAGTCTTAACTATTAGACATATTTTAGTTTTGATATATCAGACTGACCCTCATAAAAATTATCATATTGGAACTGTTAAGGATTTACATTAGACTAACTAAAGTTTACAATCACAATAGAAAAAATAGCTTTTATACTAAAGAATATATTTAACACTATATTACAATTATTAAATACAACATCAGAAATTTAGTTACAAATGAGATATCAAGGGTCAGTTATTTGACACCATTGTAAAAAATTGAAATACGACCATTAGGATATCACCTATATATAATGATTCATTTTATGAGTTTGGATATGTTCGACTACATTTTCTCTCAATTTTTCAGAAGAATACTTTTCATGACCTGCCCATTCATACTATTTTTCGCATTGGTGATTTTTTTTTCTATGGATTCATTGTCAGGTTATTTCCTTAATATTTTCTTAATTGTAATACTAATTCGATCATTACTTGGATTGAGGGATTTTAGGGATAATAAGATGGTAAATCTAATCAATCATATCGATGGAATATGGGGATAATAAGATAAGGATAATCTAATCATTGTTGCAAGGGATTCCATGTATAGGAAGAATGTGCCATTTTGATATTTGTATCAAGGTATTTTTTGGTATGTAAAGATATAATTTACTCTACATATAAATTTTTTGATACGTTTAGTCAAGGTAATTTACTAGATTACACTTAATGTTAAAAAATGTAAATTTTTAATAATATCCTATACGTCATTCTTAATTTTAAATAGCTATCCTATTTCTTGATTCATTATAAATTAGTATTATGATGCATTTATTATTGAATGATTAGTAATCATACATAGATTTATATACAAATTTTTATCATATTAACTATTTTTATGATAATAAAACATCATTTTAATCAGATCCTTTATGATTAAAATTCATTTTACTATTATATAATCAGACTATTTCTAATTTTTATTCTATGACTCTGTTAATCATACGGACTGCAAGCCCAATAAATTTATTAAATGGGATTTGTGTTTTGTTTAGTTTATGTATTTTAAACTATGTTTTAAACTAAAATTTACCCCCACTTATATGTATAGACACCTATACTAATTATTAAAATCATACAATTAATACTGTAGTAGTTTTCTACTGCTTATATACATTCTGTGATTTTTACATATTATTTTAATTAAATGTTCTAATTTAAACTTATTTTATAATCATTGTTACATAAACAAGTACTCCTTTAAAAAAATTATATTTTTTTAAGATTCATGGTCATTATATTGGTTTTGTAGAAAATATGAATATGAATAATCCCCATATATTTTATAGTGTTGATTATGAGTAATAGAGAGTTAGAATGAATGATTTTTTTATCAATACTCGAGTTGATAATTTTTTTATTCTAACTATAGACTACAAGAATCCTGATAAGAAAGCCACATTTCTACACATAAATAATAAAAGAGTATAAATATAATTTTAGAGTAAGGAATTATATTTTTTTTCTACGAAAATAAGTATATTTAGTCATATATCTTCATGTAAATTTGAAAATAGTATATGGAAAAATATTGAAGTGACACGCTTTGGAACTTATAATGTTATTTAGACTAGAAGAGTGGAACTTAGAGGATACAATTAGGAATTTGATTTCTTATCTATGCAATTAGTTTTAATAATTAATTAGTGGTTCTTGATAATTATAAATAGTTTACAAGCTATCAGATAAAAAGATATTGATGATGACATACTTGTTGAAAGGATTTTTTATACAATTCCCAATGAGTGGGAATAATAAAGAACAACTATGGATCAGACAAGAGAGATTAATAATCTTACATTGGATGATATTATTTGAACTCTTATGTAATGTGAAGGTAAAAATAAGAGAGAATCTATGAAATATAAGAAGAAAATAGAGGTGTTTCTATTTCTATTACTACCTAACCTTCTAAAGTTTATACACATGAGAACGTTGTGAAAAAATTGAGGAAGAATAAATTTATTATTCAATCTCTTTCCCGAACATTAGAAAATTCAAAGAATGAGTTAGCTAATCACACTAGAATGATGAAAAAAATTGTTTCAAAAAAAATTTGATTAATTATACTAAAAAGGACATAGAAATAAATTTAGTATGAAATATGAAGTCACATGGTATGATAGTAAGTATGTTGGACACATCCAACTAGATTATCCATAGTTGGAGAGGAAATACAAAAAATAATAGAATTAAAAATGAAATACTACAATGAGTTACAATAAAAAATGCAATAATTTTGGCAATGATTCTAAAACAAGGAGTGAAAGTGGAGGTGATTCTTCTGTTAATTAAAGTTACAGATAGTAGAATAGAATTATTTTTGCAAATTTACCCCCTATAATTTATTGTCTTATGAAAAATGAACTAAAAACTAATAATCTGACTAACTGGTCTTTAAATACTAGTTATCATCATGATAAAAATTATACATCTTCTAATGAAGAATTTTCTTTAGAAAAAGATAATTCTTTACCTATTTATGATGACGTTTACCATTTTTCAAAACATTTAGATAATAAAAAATATAAAATTTTCAAAATAACATGAATATGATAAAGATAAAAATTATAAGGATAATTTAAGAATAAATGTTTTAAAAAATTAAATATTAAATCATTCTAAATATCTCGATAAACCAAATTAGGAAAAAAACTATTTCAAAAAAATTTGAAAAAGTTAGTTCAGAGAAATGTATTTTAGAAAAAAACATATTTCTAAAACAATTACTAATGAGGAATAAAATTTAGTTGTAAAACTAATATCTTAATTTCTAGTATCATAAAACGTTTATCAAATTTCACCAATGTAAAAGAATTTTGTTATAAATGGGTTAAAAAGTTATACATCACGGTAATAGTTCTTGAATGATATTTACATGTAAAAAAATTGTTTTCAATAACAATTACTTTGTTATAAAAAGTACAAATTTTTTTGAAAAGTGTAATAGTGGGGGGCACGGGAAAAGGAATTTTTCATTAAATAAAGATCAATATATTGTTTTTCAAAAACCTTAATTTCAAAAACACATGGAGATCCCTATTTTTTCTTAAATTAACAAACCCATGAATGATTCGATTATAAAATTGGAAAGTTTTTTATATAGGAAAAAAATATTGTTCCAAAAAAAAGAATTTACTATACATAGATAGTGTTTGTTCATGGAATATTACTGGAAATAAATAAATTTTTAGGAATATAATCTAAATTAATAGAAGAAAACTAAATATTAGAGATAATTCTCAAGGAGAGATTATCAAAATAGGAAAATTATTCTTCTTAGAAAACTCATATTTCAAATGAATTATTTATTAAAGAACATAAAGCCAAAATTATTACCTTATTTTAAATATGTGATGAATGGTACCTTTTGAGATTTAGTAATGATAATTGTTTTGTACATATTTCCATGGATGAATGTATTCTTTCATCTAATCGGCATGAGAATATTTATAAACTTAAATTAGAAGACCTTATAAGCCAAGACATACCTAGAAAAAGTGAAATAGAAGATAAATCTTGGCTATGGTATATATTATCATGATATTGTAACCTTATAATCCTATCTAGATGTCTAATAAAGAACTTGTTAAGGATTTAATATAACACATGTTTGATACTTCAAAACTATATTATACATTTCAATATATAATGAATCATAATTCAAGTTTTAAATCTATTAGTAAAGTATAAACTTATGATAATTTTCTATTTGTTCACATAGACATATTTGACCGTACAAAAAACTAAAATTATTGGTGGAAAGTTCTATGTATATTTCTTAGTTTAGGATTACACTACATACACATGGGTTTATTTTCTAACATATAAATATGAATTCTTTGGTCATTTTAAATTATTTAAGCAAAATTGAAAAATGGGAAAAACCTATGCATGATAAAAATTCATTTTGATCATGGTGGAGAATTTTTATTTTCTGAATTTGAAACATTTTTCATAAGAATGGTATTGAACATAACTTTTCAGCACCAAGAAACCCCCCAAAAAAATTGGGAAGTTGAAAAAAGAAATATATTTCCTCATAAAATAACTAGAACCTAGTTGAGTGAATACTAAGTTGATAATAGTTTTTCAAAATAAGTGGTTAATACTTCTTACTATACTATAAATTGAGTTTTAATTAAAACATTACTTAATAAAACATGTATTGAGTATTGGATAGGAAGGAAACCAAAATATTCTTACTTCAATGTTTTTATTGAAATGTATTCATTATGAATTCTAAAGATAATTTACATTATTTTCCACCAAAATATAATTAAGAAATATTTTTACGTTATTCCACTTGTTCCATGGCTTATAGAGTTTTTAATAAAAATTAGTATACTATTGAGGAAACAGTACATGTTATGTGTGAGGAAATTGTTTTTTTAGAACCTCAACCAGAATCCCCATAAGTTATCTTTAAAAATAATTTTCAAATATTGATAGAATGTTTATCAAGTATGATTAAAACTCACAATTTAGTTTATGATGTTTTCCATTGGAATATTTCTACCAATTATTTATGAAAAAACTTTTGAACACCCAATATGTCAGTTGTTTCTTAGGAATAATCCTTGTTATAGTATCATTAGGGATGTAGAAATACTTTTTAAGACTAGTAGTCCCTTAAGAAATGAAAATGAACGTTTAAATTTTATATCCCACTATGTACCTAAAAATCCTAATGTGGATTTAGGTGATAATAATAGGATTATGGAAATGAAATATGTTTTCAATGAGTTTAAAATGAGAAAAGTAAGTACATTAATAGAACGGCCAAAAGAAACATCTATAATTGGAGTAAAATTGGTTTCTTAGAAGAAATGTGACAAAAATTAAAAAATTGTTAGAAATAAAACAATATTGTTTCAAAGTTATATAATCATCAAGTGGGAATTTATAATGGAGAAAATTATGCTCTTGTAGGAATACTTGAATAAATTAAAGAACATTTAGACATTGTATAATTCATTAATTTGAAACGTTTTTAAATGGATGTGATGTGTTATTTTCATAAATGATATATTTAGGTGGGAGTTTATGTTGAAAAACCACATCGTTTTGAAAAAAAATCATCCATAACATGTTTAGAAACTTACCAAATATTTATATGGACTTAAAAAACACATATAGTTTGGTATGATGGATAAAAAAGATTTTTGTAACAGAAGAAGTTTTTATGGGAGTTGTGGATCCAAATATTTTTTATAAAACAAGTTAGTAAAAATATTTTGATTATTCAACTTTATATTGATGCAATTATATTTGGTTCATCTCAACAATCATTAATATATTACCTTGAGGATTTTATGAAGCATGATTTTGAAATGAGTATGAAGGGTGAGTAAATATATTTCCATATTTTTATAATTTAACAAAGAATAGAAGGAACATTTATATATCAACATATATATATAATATATCTCCTAAAAAATTTGGATATGATAAGACTATATGTATTAGTACTCCCATCGGTACCTCTAATACTTTAGATATTTATGAAGATAAGAAACCAATGGATCAAATATTTTTAGTGGTATGAAAATAATTTTACTTTATCTTAACTACTAGTCATCCAGATTTAATGTTTTTAGTATGATTATGTGCAAGATATCAAAAAATAGAAATCAATCCCATCTAAAAGCTATAATTTTTTTTATCTTAAGGGAACTATAGATTTTGGAGTTTACTATTTTTCTAGAAATGTTTTCGAAACTATTTTTTTAGATGATGAATTTGGCTGATGTAGAATGGATAGTAAAAGTATATAATCAATTTTCATTTATAAGGAGAGTATTTAGTTTATAATCATGTAAGAAACAATAATATATATTAATTTCCACTTATGAAGCCAAATATGTGGTAGCTTGAAGTTGTTGTACTCATGTGTTGTGGATGAAACACCCACTCACAAACTCTGACATGATTTTTAATAAAACTCAAATACATTGTGATAATAAATGTTCTATTTGCTTATGTAAAAACCCATGACGTCAGTATTTTTGTTAGCACATAGATATAAGACACAATTTATTTTCGTATCACACACTTAAATGAGATATAATTTCCCAATTCATCAGAACTAATGATCACCTTGCAGATATGTTTTTAAAACCCCTTAGTTCTAATAGATTGAAATATATCGAATAGAATCTATAAATTGTCAACATTATCTAATCAGTTATATCTACTTCTTGTAGACCCATCTCCTTACATTAAAATAATCCTTTTTCATTGTGTTATTACATAGGTTTTATGGTTTTCAAATGTTTTTATTTCTCTTAAAAACTTTTAGTTTTCTAAATTATGAATTTTTTAAAACTCTTAGCATAATGAAATTTCTGAAAAAAAATAATTATTAAGGATTCAATGCAAAAATGATCAAAATATTATCTAGAATAAATTTTTTTAAAGATATTTACAATCTTAAATATTATTATTAAATTTTTGGACACATTTTTTTATAAATTTTTATATTTTAAAACAATATTAATTAGTTTTTTAAAAACTATCATATTTGGTTTATATTTTTGAAACTATCATAATCAGTTTTTTATATAAAACTATCATTTATTGTTTTTCATAATTATAAATATGATAACATATTTATTTTACAAAACCCAAGAAGAACATGATAATCATATAAGTGAATTTTTCCACTCTGAAACATACTCTTATATTTTGTAAATTTTAGCACTATATCATTATTATTAGTTTATAATTTTTGTTATTTATATAAATTTAGTTTTATAAGAATATATTTTAGTCTAAATTATTTTTAAAAAATTATAATAATACTCTTTCTTAATCCAATTGAAGTTTTAAAAATACCGAGAGTTTGAATAAAAATTATATCATCCATTGAATCAATCTAGACGTTCAGATAAGAATAGGTATTCATCTCAACCATATTTTTCCTTATGAAAGATGAACCATCAGTCAAGTGAATAAATATATATATTACCATACATTTTCTCACATTGGTTTTCTATACTTTTTGATCCCAACTTACTACACCCCTAAAAAGCCTATGTTCGAAATATTTCATTTATGTCTGATTCTGAGTTACAATTTCAATTATGATGGAGACCAAGGAGTATTTTGAGAAGTGGTTCATATTAAGGAATATTTTAGCTGATATATAATGGAATGAAAATTTTTAATCAAATATAAAAAAGGTAATTTATTTTAAAGGATTGATTTTTTTGAGAAACCCGATAAATATTTTGAATTATACTATCCTAATATTATTCATGTGTGCTATGAATCTGAAATGTTCATGAATGATGATGAGAAAGCTATAATTTCATTCATAATGTATGGGAAAATATATAATTTCTCTATAAGAAACTTGTTGATTATGCTGGAATACCTTTCAAAGGAGAAGCATATTTTCTTTCTCACAAACATCAAAACATTCACAATATTTTTAATAAGAAAAAATATGAAGAATAATTGATTTGAGATAATGAAAATGTTAAAAAATTATTCAATATGACTTCGAATAACCATGTAGTTTCACTATGAATGTATGTTTTTCTCATTCTGAGAAAAGGAGATATAGATACTTTAAAGGTATCTGATGTTTTAAGATTGGAATTTTTGGTGAACATGAGAAAGACCAAACATGTCATGTTCATCCATCTCACTATAGACAACTTCAAAACCAGATCAATAAAGTCAAGAATAATCATATTTTATAAATTTATAACAAAAATGGTTATTGAATTTATGAAGGTTTTTAAGGTTGAAAATAAATCTTATCCAATGGGGGAAAAGATTTCTTTGAACGTTGATGATACAATGAACATAATGAGGTTAGTTTTGGATGAAAAATCAAATAATTATATTGAAAAAAATAATTGTTCTATATAAGAAGCATAAAAATAAAGAATATACTATTAGGTAATGAATAAGAAAATTGAAATAGAGACATGTAATCCCGAAAAGATAATGAAAGACAGTAAAATTACAAATGATGTTGTTAATGAAATGATGAAAAAAATTCTAAGAATAAGCCTAGGTATTTGAAGTTAATAATAATTCTAAAAAAGTAAAAAATTTGAAAATCTATGCCACTGAATCTTTAGAATAATAATGAAAAAAGAATATAAAAAAGAAAGGAATGCAAGATGATTATCATTGTGAAAATATATTAAAAGGAGGTGAAAAGAGTTTAGAAAACATTTTGTTTTTGATATCCCAGAACAGCCAGATCATACAGGGAGTAGTTTTAGTCATCAAATAAACATCGGTTGTACCAATTGAGATTTGTTCAATCTTTATACTTGAAAAAAATAAGAAATCACTGAGGAAGAATTCATCTTATATATTCTAAAGAATGATTTGAAACTATATATATCCACAAAAGAAACTATCCGAACTGCATGGAAACTTTTAGAAGGGTTTGATAAAGATATTGATTATGATGTTTATAGGGATGAAAAATAAGAAAAAGAGGCATATTATAAAGAAGAAAAGAAAGCATATGAGAATTAAGAACAAGTATAAAAATGTGAAGAAATAGAAATTGAATAATAGGTATAAGAAGAAGAATATGAAGAATAACGTGATGAAAAATAAGAGGATGATTGTGAAGAAACACATTCCAAAAAATGATAAATAGAATCATACTCATCCACATCACACATTCCCAACAAAACAAATAAAACAAAAAAATAGAGATTACCCAGGGGGAAGAATCTTATTCAGAATAGGGATCTAAATCATCATCTATGAAAGAAGAAGATGATCAAGATTCAAAAACCAAAGATGATGATAAATCTATGACCATTGAAGAGATATATCTTATGGATATATCAAATGATAAAAAAGTTTCTAAAGAATTTGAAATGTTTGTTTCAATAATATATAATAATAAATGGAAATAAATTTAATCTGGAATTAGAAGAACAAAACCTCCTCACTGTTTTCCTGAACTATCAGGTTCTGCAGGAATTATAGACAATAAAAGTGTTAAATATAATATTCATGATTTAAGAAGGATAGAAGAAAAAAGTCCTTACTTTTTAAAGATTGAATTAAAGAGTTAGTAAATTCAAGAATGTATCAATCAGAAATCAGAGTATTATTAAAAAAATGATATATATTGAACCAAAATTTAAGGCTTTTCATGAATGTTCCCACACTCATAAGAGATTGTGCAATAAAATTATTAATTGGTAGAACCAAGTGGATTCTGACATCAAAATGCACCATGAAAAATTAAATGAAATTTAAAAACTAATGGTAGAATTAGAAGGTTTTATCAACTAGTTATCTAAATATATAGCAAACAGTGTAATGTTTTTTGAGGAGTTTAGGGATACCACTGATGATTGTTTTGATGGTGTCAATGATTTGAAATAAAAGATCCGAAAATAGGAGTTGGAGATGATCAAGATGAGATCTCATGAAGATTAAGTGATCACATTGACAGATCATAATAATGAATTGTATGCGTATGTTTAATGTTTTAATGTTAAAAATATGACATAATAAGAAAGGATTCTGAATCTTGAAAAATAGTGGAATGATTTCCCGAAAATGAATGAGTTTTTCAAGACTTTTATGAAAAAACACTGATGGAGATATATGATTTTATATTTGAACACTCCATGTTTTTATTTTTTATAATATATGTATTAGATTGTTAATTATTTATGATTCATCATTTTTTTCTATCATAATTTTTTTTAATGAAGAATATTTATATATTATACAATATTTATATAAATTAATAATTATTTCAAAATATTTCTTTAAATTGTTTTTCTCGAATTTTGGAAATTATTGTATTCATTCCCAATTACCTTATGAAAATCACAAAGGGGGAGAATGTATTATTAAAGGGGGATAAATATTTTTTGGAAGGGAGGTTTTAATATAAAGGGGGATTTGTTTCATTAATGGTGAAAATATTATCGTTGGGGAGAATAATTCCTAAGGGGGGTAATAATTCTTAGGGAAGAAAATTTATAATACTTTCATTATATTGAAAATCATATTTAGAAGAGTTATAAACTAAGGAGGAGTTATGTTTTAATGTATAACTCTGAGTACAATGTTCTTTAAAAAATAAAGGGCTATAAGTTTATTTAGTTTCCATTATGTTGTTGGGTTTGTGCTTTCCAAAATGAGAGATATTATTGGTTCATAAGTTCTTCTTATTAATTTTATATTTTTTTTTATTTTTATATCACAAACAATTACTTAAAACATGATTACTAACTTTTTATGTCTTAAGTGTTTTAGTATGTTTTTGTAGAAAACATTTATTCATACATTACAAAGAAAATGTTATAATGTATTACCAATTTAAAAATATTATTTTTGATTATTATAATCATATTGAGTATGAATCTAATAATCATATTAAACTTTTATCAGAATAAGAGATAGAATCTTTCTTGTCCAACGTACTGAAAAATTTATTTACTATCAGGATGATTCTGGTTCCCATATATCAGAAAGACCCTCATAAATATTATCATATTGGCATTGTTAAAGAATTATATCAGACTAACTAATGTTTATAATAAAAATACATCGAATCATTTCTATATTAAAGAATATCCTTGACACTGTAATGGTGTTAATCAATATGAAACAAACATGGAAATATGACAATATGGAGATCACCTATAAATTCCGAGTCATTTTAAGAGTTTGGTGGTGGTTGATTATATTTTATCTCATGTGTTTTGAATAATAATTAGTGTGAAATAAATATTCTTAGTTATTTTTACTTATTTAGAGTGTTTTTATTCCATGGAATTATTATCTATTTTGTTTTTTAAGAATGTTTGTAATTTTGAACCATGTACGATCATTATTACAATCACGGGAATATAGTGATATGAAGATGGTGAATTCGATATATCAGATTGAGGGATTATGGGGATTTAAATACAATGAAAATATATTCATAATATTGAGGGCTTATATGGATTAGAATACAAAGCCATTCCATTTAATATATTTAGGGATTTCCTAGAAAGGAATGTTAAATTTTAATATAATTATTAAATAGTGGATACCTTAGTCAAAGTTATTGAAAACATTACACTTTATATAAAAAAGGTTTTTTTTATTAATATCTTGTAATTCATTCATTATATTATAAAACTATTTTAGTGGTTATTTATTTATATATTAATATTCCACTGCATTTAATAAAGAAATATTGTAATGGTACATAGATTTCTACATAACTCATTTTATTATATTAATAATAATTATGACAATCAATATTTTATTTAATGTAATACATTATAATTATGATTCATTGTAATCCGATATAATCATACTCTTTCAAGTATCGATTTTGTGACACTGATAATCAGACTATGTCAAAGTCCGATTAAGATACTTAAATATGATTTAGGTTATATTTTGTTTAAATATTTTAAACTATGTTTTTAAACTATAATTCATCCCCTCTTATATGTGTATCCATCTAATCTAATTATTATTTTCCCACATAAAGTTAACTATATAATATGTTATGTAAGGGAAAAAACAAAAAGGAACATTCCTAACCTTTAACATTTATAAAGCTTCGAGATGTGGACAAAAAAACACATTAATTCAGATGTAAACTTTATTTTGAATGTAAAATGTTTTTTTCATTATATTAATTTATATATAATTTTTAGAGATAAATTATTTAGACAAACTACTTATGGAATTCCAAAGGTGGTACTTATTGAAAAAATAATAAACAAAAATAAATGATACAAATTTTTTTAAAAGTGTATAAAATTTATAGAATTATTGGATTTAGTTTTTAGAGGAATATATCATGGTACACAGATGTGGAATTAATATATTCAAATTCTACATTTATCTTTATATTTTTAAATTTAAATTATGTTAATAATTTCAAAATTGACATTAATGTTATTTTATAATAAATTTAATTTAATTAAAAGATTTAAAATTTAATAAATAGCCTTTATTCTGTAAAATTATTTAAAAATGTTAATAAATATAAAATATGGTCTATTAATTGGAAATTTATCTTTTATAATGATCATATTGAACATTAAATAGTAAAAGAATTATTAGCATGATTCAGGTTAATGTAGTGTTTTAGGGTGTTCTATGGGATTATTTTAAAATTAATATCCAACACCTATTGAATTTTCATAATTAGGTATCAGATTTAGAATTTATTGGGTATGTGTTTTTTTAAAAATCACACTTGAATTTATTCTTAATTGTTAAATTACTTATATAAGAAAAGTAGTTACCTTAATAAAAACCAAAATGCTAAAAGTGGCGAAACGTAGAAGTTGTGGAACAAAATTATAATAATGAAATTATATTTGTGTGTTGTTGTTTTTGATCAATGATAATTACCCTTACTACATTTTTCAATTTTTTATGTACATTATTTTTGATATACCTCTTATTTGGGTTTACTTTTGATATTTACAAGAATGTCACTCCTCCTATATAAAAAAGCATGCACTCTTCCCCTTACTCACACATCTACAGACTTTTTTTTCTCAACAAAACAATTCCAAAATGGGATTAAAAACTCTCTAACAGAATCCTAGAGGTCTCTATTTGGGCATAAATCTATCCAAGTAATCCACTTAGTGCTAGCCAAAATGTGTTACCTGAAAAAGATGCATCGTTCTTTAATGTCCATTTCTATTTCATTTCTTCCCCTACCCAATAATTTCTTATTATTAAATGATTATATAACAACCTAAGTATATTAAATATAATTATATGTTTTTATGTTACGGTTTTTACATTCAATCAGATACACTTCCATCAAATGGGATACACAATCATCATGCGTGTGTTTGGAAGAATACTGCCTAGTGAATCGATGTTGTTCGTTCTTCCGTTTCCACTGTTAACTGTTCGAAACAACAATCGATTTTTTTGTTTTTAATATTATAAATAAAATATTTATGATGTATTCATACATATGGTGTTATTATATAACACATAACATAATGCTTACCATTTTTTGGAAACATTATAACTTCGTTTGTGGACATGTGGACTACCACATCCTCCAATATTTGTGATTCATTCACACATTACATGGAATATATTGAAGATATTTTTAGTGAAATAATATGATATATATGAAATATTAATTATTCTAAAATTATATTATATATATAAACAAATATTTTATTTACTTTATTTCTTTCAATATTGAAGGAAAATGGAAACAATGTTCATGCGTACGTACGACCTACCGTCTCCATGAACACTGTATTTTATTTTCAATTTATATCTTTTAAATATTATTCAAAATATATATACTGAATATATATGATATTTTTATCAAGTTTTACATTATGTAAATACAGAATTCATGATCAATATAATATGATATAAAAGAAAAAGTCCAAACATGTAGAAAAATCAAGGTGGTTATTACTAGAAACCAAACTTTAACATGAAATTGTTAATAAAAAGGCAATAAAAGGTCATAAAAAATAATATATGGTATGTAATAATCGAATATGATTATATAATAGATGTATGATATAATTATATACATTATAAGTGAGGTTTTAATGAGTACAATGAGATTCAAGAGAAAAAGTAATGGTTTTCTCATCTAACATTTATTTCTTTGAGATATATTCTATATTCACCGCTTATTCTAACTATGTGGTGTATATACTTCAATATGACATCTTATATCATGAATATTATTTATTTAATGGTATAAAAAAGATTCAATTGATGTTATTCTTTAATGTATTTACTGATTTTAATGATACTCAAGTAGTAAGGGGATTTCAAGTCTCAAATTTATTTATATGAGACTTAAACCTTATTCACCACTCATTTGTTTTGTATAGTATGTGTTTTTTGTGATGATAACCAAACTCAATCTCTATGCCATCAGATTAATAATCCATTTTATGTGGAAATTTATGTCTCAAGAACCCCTCTTTATTTTTTTGGATAACATTTGGGGACGATTTTTGGTATAGGGAACATGTTGTTTATGAATCATGGGTGGATTTCTTCCCGGTATGTTTGAGAATGGTCCTCTAACTGGATGTGTGTAGGTTGGGATCTAGGAATTCAAAGATGCATGTTGATATGTATATTCTAGGCAGTGGCATGGATCCTACGAACAATAGAGGCACCATTGGATAGGTACATGTGTAAGTAGAGACGGTGGCACATGCAGTTCAAAAGGATCATCAGGATAGAAATCCCATGGTTAGAGAAATTTTCCTCCAGCTGAGGGAGGATCTGGAGGATCCCTAGTCTACTGTAAAGGAGTATGATGCTAATGTTAGTTCTCTATATCATATTCCTTTAGATACATGAAATAATGCGAATGGTGGGATTTTCAGCCAATAAGTTGATATAATAATGGATAAGGAGTGAAAGGCTAAGGCCACTAAGGCTCCATCATATGCCAAGGCAGTGAATACTAGTCTGGGTAATTCAGGAAAAGTGAGTCTTTAAGAGATTGAAGTTTTGAATAGATAATTCTTGAGGATCAGGTCTCCAACTATTAGTATTGGTAACCACTTTGAGTTATTTGATATTGATGGGCCTGATTAAGAGGCTGATTTTCCAAGGGAGGAGTCTAATGATGAGTCATCTGGTTAGTTATAGAAGAATATTTTCTAGAATTTCATGATAAAGACCTCTATGTTCGTAGGATAAAGAAGGGGTGGAATGGAAGTAATAAAGGCTTAAAGTATTAATCCTACATACCTCTACCTATAAAGACTTCATCTACTAAAAAAGTATATGGAAAATGCTACCAACTCTACTAAAAATTTGATTCATTTGGGGGTTGGGGATTGTGAGGACGCCTTCCTTAGGGGTGTCCTGTAGGATTAAGTTATGGATATTCCTATAGAGTTTCTCTTACATTACAGAGAATCTAAGGAAGAGGAATCCCTTATGATTAATGTCCCCAAATAGGATGCTGAAAAGATGATGGGAATGCCTATTCAGGTGGATTCTAATGGCAAATAGGGTGAATAGATTGACAAAAAGAACCTTATTGTAGTAAGAGGATTTAATTAAGAGAATAACACACATGAAAAGTACATGAATATATAGGACATGATGGTGTCTCACTTTGAAGACCTGTTAATTGATGTTCAAGAAACACTGGTCACTCTTTTTTCCTAAAACACTTTTGGGATAAAAATAATAATGGGAACAAGTATCATTTTAACAACTATATTTTTTTCCATTAGTGATTTTCCTGGTTTAACATGGGGTTATCACTTTTTACAAAATAGTGTATTTGATAATAAAAATTGAAATTTCTTTTGATTTATGAATATGCTTATATTGATGAAATATTATGATAAATATCCCAAGCACACTAGTGAAATTTTTTCTCATCTTTTTATCTATGATATATTCATATATTATTAATATTTCCCTCTATTTGGTACATAACATTATTAAAAGAATGTTTTTAAAAAAATATGAATTAATTTATATCTTCAATTAGAAATCATTTTATTCAAAAAATTAGGATTTAAAAAAATCAAAAAGGTTTCATAAATGATATTTTAAGATAATATTTAAGGAAAATATTTTTTAAAAATGTTTTATGGTTTTCAAATCATCTTTTATATGATTTAAATGTTATTTTTCAATGGAAAAGGTTTTCAAAAATGATGTATGTTATAAAAATAATCTTCAATGAAGAAAGGAAAATGTCTTCAAGAAATATTTTTAGAGGATCCTTCCAAATTAATTTACATCTATGAAGACATCGGTTGGGTTTACTCATGACTTTATGAGGAAATAATCTAAGGATCCATTCATATTTTTTCACAATTTTTTTTATGTTTTGATGGAATGATATTGAGAAACCTATTTGTTTTCCATGGGTTATATGATTATGAAACCCTCTTTTTTCATGGGTTGTGTAGTGATGTAATGGTTATAAAACCTATCACTTTTTCAATCGCTAGGATTAATTATATGTTTATGGTACCCATTTCATTTCATGGGTAATGATATGATTAATTTTTATTATATAGTGTCAATTTTTTTTATTATTTTATTATAATAAGGATGGGACCTTGATCTCCATCCAATGCATTGGATAATGTTTTATATCTCACGATGTAAACATGGATGGATTGGGGAGTTAACTCAGTTTAGTAAATGAATTTGACAACTCATATGGTCTTAGGAGTGAACCTTCACTAGATATATGGTTTGGGGAGTAAAACCATTTCACTAACATTCCCATGTAAGCAATGGCTTGGCTACTATATAAATAATTTTATATGCTTATGTGTCTGCCACAATTCCATGTCTTATTTCTATGTTATGATTTCATGGCCTATGCTCTTGATTCACTAATTATTTTTGTCTTATTAACATCCAATATATATTACATGATTCATTTTTATGGTGTTTTATATAAATTGTCTTATATTATAATGTTATAATGAAGTTATTATACCCTTATCATTATGTTATGATTACTTATCTCCTTTATTTACCCTTACTGAGCATCGGAGCTCCCCATTTATTATAGTTCCTTTACCATGGTTATGATGAATGGTTTTAAGTAGGATTAATAAATGGGAAGATCATTGTGGAAAAAATTTAAGATATTACACCAAGTTATAATATTTTGTTCCATGATTGAAAGGAAACTAACTGTTATTTTCATCGGGCATGTAATTTTCTAATGCGATGATTATTCATCTCAAAATATGTAATGTCCATGTCAGTTTAGCCCGGGATGCTATAAAACTGATATCAAACTATTCTAAATTCACTAAATTAGATTATGTTAGGACCAACATATTCTTTGGTATCATCTACAAAGAAGGAATTAAGGAAAACCAACTTCAATCAACCACTTACACTAAAGTCACACATAATTTTCTAAAATTCACATTATATTGTATCATATATATTAAATTATGAAACAATATTCAGAAATAATTTTTTAATATTTTTCAAATAATTTTTAGAAATCTATAATTAACATCACCTTGTATCACATCATATGTAATACCTTGTGAATACCAATCGAGAATACATTTGAATTAACTCTAAAACATTTTTAGAGGATCTCTATGAGAAAAACACAATACCCATCCATCCAACTACAATGTTTGGCCCCATGTTTGTTTCTAGCATTGAAGAAAAAGTATAATCCACCGAGAATATAAATTTATAACAAGTTAAGCCTCTAGTAAATAATCAATTCTACTTAAGCCTTAAATGGATTTGGTGTGATCTATAGAAAAATGATGCTCTATGATTACCCATAATAGAATCAATCAATAATTATATGATTTATAATAATGGTTTCAATTTAGTAAATTTTTATGAAATTTTTGTTTTAGATATTTAAATAATTATGTAAAGAATGACATAACAAATTGGAAACTTTCATAATGTTTAAATTTAATTTAAAAAAGTAAGGAATTATGTTTACCTCCTATAAAAAATCTTTTATTTGTTTAAGATGAGTCACCATTGATAAATACCGAACTTTCCAAAATTTAGATTCATCCATAGATACAGTTCTTTTTAAAAGTTTGGTCTGAGAAAATGAAATCTTAATAATTATATAAAAATAAAACAGTCCCTTTATTCGTATAAACATGGAAACACATGAAAATGAATTTTTTCTAATAAAATATTGAGAATATAAAGAAAAAATCATTTTTAATCAAACATTGAAAAAATTAAACATTTGATAAAACATTATTAATAATAGGAATACTATTAGGTCATCTTGAGATTGAGGGAACCCATAAAAACATTTCTTTGAAAAACAACTTTCACCTTTAAAAGTTAAAAAACATTAATTACCTAATTAAAAATGTTTCCATAAAACCCCTTTTTATAATAAAAATATAGGTATCTTGAAGCCTCCCATCAATAAGAAATTTTCACTAAATATTAACCATAGAAGAATAAATATATCATATTTAATTCTATAGGAGTAATCAACCTATATATCTACTTCATTTTTTATCCCTCAAATACTAAATCATTTTCTAATACATTTGGGAACTATATCATGATCACATATTGTAATAAATTCTATATGGATCACCCATCATCATATAAAATGATCATGTACCATATCCAAAAAAAAATTATATACTTTCCATTTTTCATAATAATCCCATTGAAAAAATCACATGAAACAATAATAAAAAATGTTATTTTTTTTCATAATCATAAGGATAATATCATTTTTATCTGAGAATTCTTAAAAATTAGAAATTACTTAAATATTGGAATAATGATTTATTTTAAATCATTGTGTTAATTTGTATAATAATCATTATAATTATTAATGTATATGATAAAAATGATGTTGAGGGAAATGGGTTCTTTTTTAAGATCAGATATTCTCTCTCTTTTATTCTATGGTCATCATCTTGGAGATTGTTAAAAATCTGGAATCAGTGAGGATGTGGTGGGGAACAAAGTATTATTAGATATCTTATAACCATGTAAGATAATCACAATTCTTATGTTTGCTTCATAAAATAGGGAAATAAACTCGGATCACCCAGAATCCATTGAGGATGATCAAAATCCCTCGGTTATCATATTAAGAATGTATAGTTTCATGGGGGTGTTAGAAACTGGTCTCATGATGATCTCTAAATGAAGAGATATATTTTTTGGGTCCTCAAATCATATGTTGGATCTATGGTGTGACTAGAGTCACGAGACGACATTGTTTCTTATTGAATTCGATGATGGGGGTTTGGTACCCTTGTGGTGGGAAAATACATGACTAAAGAGAGAGGTTCGTGGAATGATAGGGCCATTCCAATAGGTGGGGATATAGATCAAGACGAAGTCTACATGTGGGGGTCATGGGATATCAGTGTAGGAGATTTTTGGTTATTCATGGGTTCCAACTGGATTGTGTGGTTGGAGGAAGATGCCAGAGGTGATGGAGTAGAATTCAATGGTGGAACAACGGGATACTTGATGGCAAGGATGATGGTCAGCATGTATTTTTAGTGAAAAATATGGCTCTCAGGAGTGGAAAATGTTGATATCAAGTTGTAGGGTCTGGTTGGTGACAAGATCTGGATGAGAGAGTGTGTCGACGTCGACACTCGGGAGTGGCCGACAATGACCCATGGGTTGCAAGGGCTGGTTGGGGACATATCCGATTAGTCATGACCTTGACTGAGACAACATTGTGGGAAGGTTAATTCCTAGGGGTTCAGTGGGTAAAGAGGGCCTAGGGATGCATGTGAAGGGGTGTGTTGAAATCAAAACGATGTACAAGCTATCCCTCGAGTGAGTTGAAATGATGACTTTTAGGATGCTTTTTTGCGAAGTCTCTGTTACGTAGCTGGTGCGGCCTAGTTGTTGTCAGGTGATATTTTTAAAATTTTTGTAGCTTATTTATCTTTTTTAATATTCTTGGGATAATGGGAATTTATTTTGGGGGCTTTGGGCCCATTATGGATATGGATATCCCTCTGATTGGCTTTTGGGTGCTGGTTTTTCTCCACATAGTATTTGGTGGTGGATCCTATTCCATTTTTATTTTGTCTCTGTTTTTCTACACTTTATTTTACTTAATAAATTTAATAATGGAGAATGATCATATTATTATATTTCTTTTCAATAATGTTTATGTTATATGGAAAATTTATTGAAGTTGTATACATAAAACAAGACATTCATTTTTCACTTTTATAAAAAACATAAAAATAACCCAAACAGAAAACATTGGAAAGAATCATTTTTAAATAATTTAAAATAAAAAAATATAGTTAAAAATTCAAATTTGAACCATTTATGCACAAATAATAACATTCCTAAAACATTTAATAGAATATAGATATGGAGGAAAAAGAGTTTAAAAAATTTCAAAAAATATTTTAATGGGAAATCCCTTACCTTGAGTCCTGACTGATTTCATTCGAATGTAAACCCTGCTGAGTAATAAAATTATATTTTATTCTACTTCATTAATAATTTTTTTTTTATTTTCATTCCATCATTAATATTATATTCATTTAATTTTATACTATGTTTTATTAAGTTACTAAAATGTATTTGTTCAAAGTGGATGTTTTGAGGGTTTTATATTAATAAAATAATATTAAAAAATTTATAATTATAATATTTATAGAATATATAAAAATTTAAAACCATACATGTAATGAATCCGGGAAAATGGGTCACGTTGTTTCATGGAGTGGTAGTTAAAATGTACTAATGAATGGTGGTGTCATTTTTCTACTAGGTGAAAAATAAATAATGTATATAGTATATTACCTTTATATAATAATACATATTTTTTGAATTTTTTATTTACACATTGGTTTCATACTTATGACTAACCTTGTAATGTTGAAATGAAAAACAAATCACATCACTTCGTGGTGGTGGTTGTCCACACGAATTCTTGAGTGGTGTTATTGTTTTCCAATAGACAGTATGAAAAATGTGAAGTAGTATATTATCTATAAATAACAATAATTATGTTTAAAATAAAATATATAATCTTTTTAACTGGACATATTATTCATTTCTGAAAAAATAAACACATTTCTTTATGGAGGTGGTAGTCCACATGCACAAACAAGCGTCTTTTTCATTTCCCATAGGAAAGAAAAGGATATAAAAAGGGTCATAAAATAATAATAATAAAATTAGTATATTTAAGATAATTATTTTATTATTTTATCTTTATTGAATAATAATTTAATGAGTTATAATATATAATAAACATGAAACACTATGTTAATAATTATACATCATATTTGAAAAAACTATCAAAGATTACACCATAAAACATCATAGGTTAGTATTTTAGAGGTAAAATACCTATAGTATGTTGTTAAGGATATTAGGAATTTATTTTGGAAGTTATTAGATGAGATAATGTGCTAAAAGTGAGTGAATACATGAGTAGAGCAGATTTCCTTTAATGAGATAAAATGTAACACACATGTAAATACTTAAAACATTTAAATATATTATATGTGTTTCTCAAAGGAATGTAGAAAAAAGTTGAATTAATTAGATTACTTGATTATTATTAGTATAAATTTACCCCTCCAATCTAGTTTAAACAACATTTTATGATATTTTTGACTGTATCTCATAGATTTAATCCCCCTCATTAACACTTTTAACCATTACCATGTTACTGTTCATAATAATAAAATAAATTTAATATATTACGAAATTTTAAACCCCTAATTTTATATATGAAACCAATTTTACCATATTCAATTTCTAGATGTGATAAATATTTTTTTAATATAAATACACAAACTTTACCAAAAACTTTGTTCAGAAAAATAACTTTTTAAGAATAAAATTATAGTTATACCAATTTTTTAATGACTGTTAATATAGAATAAGTTGAAGTATTTTTCTTCCAATGGGACTAATTTAAGTTTAAAACCAATCCAAAATATAATTGATCTTTAAAAATAATTTTAAAGAAAATATAGTTTTTAAAAATATGCATTATTTCTATTTCAATAAAAATCAATCTATCCAGAAAAATTACAAATATTAATCCTTTGATAAATTTGATATGATTAATTTAAAAATGATATTTTTTATCAAATTAAAATTTTAAAATCATCAAATTTAAATTTAAAATAAAACCTACTGAAAGATGGAGAAAAAATATAGTTAAATAAAACTATTTCATTTTTATTATAATTATTAATAAAATTAAGAATAATATAATTCCATTAAAATTATTAATATAAATAATAATTTTAAATTAAATTTATAATTAAATGGGTTTTTAATTTATTTTTACATTAATTAATTACTTCCTCATAATTCTATACATTACTAAACATGTTAGGGTATTTTTCCCTCACAATTTCTTTTGTTTCACATGTTTCATTCTCAATCACATGATTGTTCATAAAATCATGACATGGTCAATCAACTTATTTAAAAATACCTACACTCTATGATATAGAATAAAAAAATAGTTTATTTACAAGAGATATTATCCTCCAACTTCACCATTTTAAGGATAAAAACAGGAGATGCGTCAGATACATACATCCATAGAAAAAAAACATGAAACACATCATGTAATTGAGATAAACTCAGATGAAAGGCTATCCTATAAGAAAAAACTCCACCTTATGTTGATTTTCATAGATTCCAATGATATATGAGCTCAAATTTCATTTTTTTCAAAAACACATTAAACATTTACATAGTGATACTTTATAAAAAACCTGATCACCATCATCAAATGAGTGATCATTCCTCTATTTGTCTAGATAACTTTTCTAACTACTTTGAGCTTCCCAAATATGTTTTTAAATGATATTTAAATTATAAACTAGTTCTTCCACTAGATTTAGCTCCATAAAATTCCATTCACGAAATGTTTTCTTACATGATAACGTTAGAATCTTCTATCAAAAGAATACATCATAAAGTTCTATTTGTATACTTCTTTGAAAATTTTTATTATAAAAAAATATCACCAATGAATGATGGGGATCTAAATGTCCTTGATAATTCATTGACAAAGGTAAATTATATCGTTGAAATTTGAATTGTTCACTCGAACTATCCATCAGATTGAGTTTAAAAATTTGTAATGAAATTGAATTAATCATCCAACAACTTCTAATTTCATTCTAAAATATTTGAGGTGAATCAAGGATCATAATAATTAAAATTAATCACAGAACTTTATTTAACATGAATAACTCTTTAAGATATTTTTTTTAAATTTTATCCAAAGATATAATATCTATAATAGGAAGAAAATAAATATATTAAGGTAAATGACCAGTAATAACACAAAATGAATTATTAGCCTGAGATGTATTTGGCATTCCCCCCATGAAATTCACATATATATTCTACCCTTTTTATTCTGGTACAAGAATGGGATGAAGCATCCCATTCATTAGATATTTTTTAACTTTTACCTATTGATAATTCAAACAATTCATAGTAAAATAAAAAATATTTTTCTTCATTCCACCCCTCCAATAATTTTCCCTATGGCCTTTATAGGTATTTATACAGTCATAATGAATGAAAAAAGATATATATGATCTTTATTCAATAAATAATTCCTTAAATTGTAAATAAATTGGCACACAAAACCTATTTCAACACATCATAAAACCATATTTATCATTATTAAATTTAGAAAACATACACATTATGAATTATTATACACTTAAATAAAAATCATGATCTACTTTTTGAGAAAGATTATTTATATTTGTAAAATATTAATTCAATAGATGTTTAACCAAAAGTGAGTGAGTTACAGTATGCACAATTTATATGCCAAAATTTATTAAATCACTAAACATTAGATCATGTTCCAAATGTAACATAGTTAATGATAATTTTATTTATGAATCATGATATCAGATACATTATTTTCTTTACCTGGATAATACTAGTCTTGTAATAATATACCTTATTTATTTACAACCATATTCTATACATCTTCTTCAATTATTTTTTAGTGAATACATACTTTAGAAAATTATGGTCAATATATATTTCACATTTCATGACATATAAAATATTTCTCAAATGTTTTAAAGAAAAAATAACCATTTCATGTTAACGATCATGTGTAAGGAAATTCTTCTCATGTTGTTTGAATTGAAGTGAAGTTCAGGCAGCTACAAGATAATCTTACATCAATACACAACAAAGTACTTTCAACTAAAAAAAATTGTAAATAAGAAATTTCCCATTTCTTTTTGTGATTTTTTATACTGCATCATTAACCAATATGCTTTTAAATTACCATATAAAATTATCACATTCCTTTAAACATATTAATTTTACTCCGTTTTGAGTTATCATACATAGTGGGCTAGATAAATGAGAAAAGTATTCAAGAAAACATTATATATAACCCATGAATCGAAGAAAAATTTGAGTTTCCATGAGATTTTTAGGTCTTGGTTATACTAGCATAAATTTTGTTATTGTACGATAAAAAATTATTCTATCTTTATAAATAATATTTGTATATAAATAAATCTATTTTAACCAAAATTCAAATTTCATAAAATGTTGATAAAACATATTTTCTTTTAAAATCTGGAAAACATTAATTAGGAATTTTTAATGTTCTCAATAACATTTGGAATATACTACAATTTCATCAATAAAAACCACCACAAATTTAACCAATCACTCTTAAAAAAACTATTCATTAGATTTATATATATAGTGCCAATAGTTTTTCAAACTAAAATAAATAACCACAAACTCTTAATGGATATGAAAATCATGAAACACCATCCTTTGAATAAATTACTCCTTCACCTTTAGCTTGTGGTATCCAAACCTAAGATTAGTCTTCAAAAAATACTAAGCAGTTTGGAGCTCATAAAAAAAGGCATCGACATGAAGAAAACAATTTTTTTAATAGTGATATTATTGAGTTCTCTATAATCATGAAAAAGTCTCATAAAACCAAACTTATTAAAAAAAATTGAATAGGATCACCCCAATGCGAAGCTATAGGGACAATAAAACCAATATTAATCCACAATTGCAACTTATTTTCAAATTAAAAATTTTACTTGAGCCAATTGAGAAGAGGATATTTAAATTTAATTAGAATCAGGTACCAATTTATTTTTAAATTCATCTTACCAATTAGAAATAATACTAGGAATATCATTATTAAATACATCCACATATTTATTTACTACTAACAAATTACTAATTTGAATACTTCAATTCATTTCAACAATATGTGGAAGATAAATTTCACTTTTATATCTTATCAGTTTCCTATAATCATTATATATTTTGAAACATATTAATTCATTCATATATAAAAATTGAAAATCATTCTAAGAAATAAGTTATTTACCTCAAAAATATATCATAACATGTTAAAATAATTTCCAATCCATACCTAGAATAACATCAATCTCTAAAATGGGAAAGACAAAATGGTTTATAGGAAAAACTATTCCAAAGATAATAACTAGGCGATTTCTATAATTTTTTGTAACCTTTATAATAGAAACAATAATTTTTACAAAAACTTATAAATTCATTTATTGATATTATATTTCCATTATACTAGATAATATTATAGATATTAAATAATTCATAAATCATAAATCAAAAAATACATAGTGATAACTTGAATACATAAGTAATGTACCTATCACTAATTCATTTGTGGGTCCTGTATCTATTGTAGTAGTAGAATTTTTTTGAACCTTTATATTTTAGATATTAATGATTCCCACAAAGAGTAGCTAAATTTTAATATAAAATATCATAATGAAAAAACCCATTATAATTAATGCATATTACTACTATATGACTATCTATTTTTCTATTACTTTTGTGATCTGAAATATTTTCCTTATAGTTATGAGACAAATGACCAATTTTACAACATTGGTAACACTATCCTAATCCAATAAAAAATTATATAAAAATTATTTTACCTTATTTTTAATATTTTAAAGTATTACCTATATATGTATTGATTCACTACTTCTCTATTACATTCCACCTATAATACTTTTTACTTTGTTGTCACAAAGTAAATAAGCGTTGGATAAACCCACCTCAAAATTATCATTAAAATTTAAAAAAAATTTCTAGAATTTCAATTAATGACATACCAAATCTCATTATAAAATTTGTTTTTGACTATTTTAAAATATATTAATTTTTCTCTCATGTTCGTAAAAAATATTTTGTGAATACATGGATAGTTTGGTAAAACATTCATCATAAATGGACATAGATCTTTCTTAAATTTGTTTAAAAAACAGAAACATCCATTCCATGATATGTTCAAATAACATATGATAATAAATAACAATAAAAATAAAGTTAAATACCATCCACTCCATGAAATAAATCTCATAATTTTCCCTAAAATACATAATCAAAGACCAATATTTATCAACATTGCCTTCATAATTATAAATAGTAATGATTTACTTTTTTCGATACATATATCAAATAACATTGAATATAATATATATTAAATTTATTCGTCCATAATCATTCATTGGGTTTGAATATACACTGAAAATATAAGGGTTATATTTCCTGAAATTCTGCACTATAGACTTGTTCTTATATAGAAACATTTCGTGTTCTCTTTTATCCGTGACACCATTAATAGAGTTTGTTAATTGGGTTAACACTACAAAAAACTACACTATTATAAACATTATATTTTTATGATTCAGAAGGTTGTTATCCCTTTGATTAATTCAAACTTCAACCGATCTATTTCCTCTATGAAAAACCATTTAGAATAGACATTTATTAGATAAAGAAACATAATAATCTTTAAAATCTATATCATAATGATATAAACATAAATAAGAAACTATTAATATTTCCTTTTAACAATATCCAAAACTCTATATATAACATTTTATTTGATACAAAATAAGATGTTTCATAACATAATAAATTCATAATTAAATGATTTAAAATAAGTGTTACACTTTCTTAAATTTCCTCAGATTTATAGTTTAGTTGTTTAAGGAATTATGTAAGAAAATTACATAAGAAGCTAAAAAATTTCACACACTATAATTTTTCTCCACAAAAATGGGGTTTTAAGTGTACACTTCAATTCCATTAAAGTCACTATTTATTTGTTTAATACGAGTCACCATAGTAAAAATATAACCTTGATAAAATTTATTGTTAAAGTTTCAACCTATGAAAAACATTTAAAAATGTGGGGTGATAAAAAAATAAATTTCTGGGTTAAAAAAATAAATTAATATCATTAGTATATTGAAAACAGAAATAACCATAAAAATATTTACCTTTATTAAAATAAAACATTGAGAACATAATGAAAATATTCCCACCTATAAAATTAACCTTTTATCATGTAAAATTTTTCATACAGCACAAATAGACAAATAAAATCCATGATGTAATCTTGAATGATGTGTTAACTCATGAATACATTTCCTTGAAAATCAAGTCTTTCATCATTAAAAGTTCATAAACTTTCCTTATATCATGAAATAAACTTATTTTCATGAAAAAACATTTTTAAGAGAATAATATATATATATATATTGAGAATAATATTCATATCCAAAATTCCCTCATGTTTATCTCATATTAAAATAGCATAAGCCTAGTTAATTCAATAGGAGTAACCAAACTAGATGTGTCCCTCATTTTTCACAATCAAACACTTAATCATTACCCAATGCATCAAAGAGCAATATCAGATTCACCCATCATCATGAGTTATTTCAATATTACGCATCATCGTATAGTATTATCAAGAAACATATCCTGAACCAAAAAGTTTTAATATTTCTCCTTATTATCACAAAACTGTTAAATTTTTTTTAATTCATATGAAAAAAACATTCCTTTTTCACACAATCGTAAGGATAAATATCATTTTATTTTTACACTCTTAAAAATAAAAAAAAATTTAGGAGACAGGGGAAAATATCTTAGTTTTAAAAACAAGTTAACTTTTTTATAAATCATCATAAGGAATTACTATTATTATGGTGGGAAATTTAAGTCAAGATTTATACACTAAAAAACATTGTCTTTCCTATTCTATAAAAAATATGAAAAATACTCATTTAAAAAACATTGAAATGTTATCTTTCTAAAAATTGTAAATAAAGTAAAATATTAAAAAATGGCCTTTATAAACTATTCAATCATAAAAAAGAACATTCTTAAAATATTTAAAAGATCATTTATATTGAGTAGAAATATTTCAAAACATTAAAATCAAAGTATTAAAGGAAAACATATTTACATAGGATCCAAAATATTTCATTCAAATGTATATCCACATGATTAATAAAATTTTATTTTTTTCTACTTTATTATGAGAATTTTTCATTCTCATTACATTATCATCATTATTTTTATTGTTTAACTATGTTTTATTTAGTTACTAAAATGGTTAGGTTCACATTGGATGTTTTGGGGTGATTTCTTTTATGAACTCAAAATAACATTAATGCATTAACCATGGTAACAAGGTTATATTATTACATTAACAATATAATCATTAATATTTTATAATTATCATATTTATACATTATATACACTATTAATAGTAATAACATTTGAAGATTATGAAAAATGAACCACATTGTTTCATAGACACGACAGTCTGTATGTAATCATATATGGTGTATTCATTTTTTACTAGGAGGAAAAAAATAAATTAGAAAATATTTTAATTTTTAATAATCATAAATAGGTTATTAATGTCATATTTATTTATTTTTTCTATCCATTTTATTATCCTTGTAAGGTGGAATGAAATATGAATCACATCTCTTCATGAAGATGGTAGTCTAAATGAATATAGAACTGATGGAATCATTTCCCCATGGATGGTAGGGTAAGAATGTATGTAATATAATATCATTACATAATAATAATAATAATTTCATAAAAATAATATATATTTATTTTATTCCCTATTTTAACCATCGGTATTATTAGATGATAAAAAATAAAATGAATTAATTTTTGGTGATGGATGTCCACACATACACATGATCAATGTTTTAATTTCCCATTGGATTGAATGGGATACGAAAATTGGTTATCCCATATTCATAATAATTTTTTTTCTATGGGAGATAATTATTTTATTATTTTATTATGGTTCAATAATATTTTAAGGTTGTAGAATAACAAATAAATAGAAATCATTCGATTAAAAATTTTACCTCTTCATAATAAAAAATTCATTGTCTTATAACTTTATCCTTCTTAAGAAGTTATTTTTGAGAGGATATGAACTTATAGTACTTGTGTAGGGATTTTGGAAGTGTATTTGAGTAATTATTTTTTAATATATAGTGGTAAAAGTGCGTGAATAAGTGGGAAAATGAGGTTCCCATTTATATGCGAGGGGAGTGACACACTTGTTAAAACATAAATGTTTTTAATATATTATATCTATTTATCAAAGGATAGTGGTAACATATTGAAAATGTAACAACTTCAGTTTTTATTATTTTTTTTCAACTAAAAAAATTTACTTATTGGATTTACTTATCCAAAATATATACTTAAGGTTGCATTGCATGAAACAACGTGTTTAACATGCGTTCCATCCATCACTGAAAATCTACAAAACACAAATTTAATATTATAAATATTTTAAAAAGATAATTATGAAATAGAAATTGAGCATTGTAGTACAATTCTTAATAAAAACATTTTGACTATCATTTATAATGGTTTTATATAAACTAAACATATTGACAATGAAATATATATATTTTGGTAAATTGTTTAAGTGTTTTAAAAATACTATTTTTTCAAAAGGACTATTTCTTATGTCATTTTGTGAAAAAAATAAAATTTAACACTCAAAATATTATAAATTTAATTTGATAAAATAAACATAATTTTATAATTTAGAATGTAAAAATTATTTTAGGGTTATTTTTTGGGATTTTTCTGAAATATTTAATGTATGGATGAACTGTGAAAATGTATTTATTTTTAAATGAAAATTTCTTTTTCATTTAATATAGTTATAATTTTACATGATATTTAAAAAAAATAAATATAATTATTTCAATAATTCATCAATAAATCCAATTTATTTCATTATACCCAATTTCACATTGAAAATGGATATAAATGCATTTCAAACATTTGAATGTTTAGTCTTTAGAAACATGTTGTCCCATCCAGTTTGTGTGATTAAATATTAAATTATTTTCTACCACTTATTTGAGTGGAATAATTTAAAATTATTTCCATATTTGGCTTCAGAATAACTTATAATATATATTAATTTAAAATTAATTCTTTACCATAATTATTAGTGATAAAAGTTAAAATTGATCATGGAAATTGAGAGAAAATTGAGTTTTCTAATGAACAATGCATTAAACATAATTGGAAAATAACCAAGATACTTTTTTGAAACCCATTGGATGGTCATAATTTGATCTTACACCTTATATTATTGATATTTGTCTATTATTGGAGCCAATTTAAGTGGAAAAAATGTGGGTGGAATTCTATCTTTCAAAAATTTATAAGTTTTACACTCACCGCCCATATAAAAGGTCACCCACTCTTCTCATATCTCAACAAATTCAATAACAATTGGTTCAGCCAATACCTGACCATATAAATTTTCCCCTTCCTTCCTCTCATCCAAGAATCATTTATTTGGTCGTAAATCCAACAATGAAAGGCCTTTTGTTCCAACCAAAAGAAGATACAAAAAGATATAACTTGCATCAATTTTTTTTTGTTTTATGAATTTGTAAAACCAATTTAACTATATTGATATGTTGATATTATAATAAATTCCGTATCATAATTATAATTTTATTTTTTATGTCAATGTTATGACTTACAAACACACACACTTCCATAAAATGGGTTACGAAACCATCGTTCTCGTGTATAGAGGATTACCACCTCATGACCAAATGTTGTTTATTTTTCCATTATCACCTATCATGGTTGGGAATAATGATTGATATTAAATTTATATATATAATATTTATTATTTTCACTCTTTTATTATGATTATTTAATTTTCATATCACATATTGTTTCTTGCTTTCCACTTTGTGGGAATATGATAACGTCAATCATGTGTGTGACAGACTACCTCCTCGAAAACTGATATGATTCATTCACACATTATATGGAATGTATTAATTATTTTTTTAATAAAAATATATATGTGACATAAAAATTATTCAAGAATTTAAATATCTCATGTACTTTTCTTTCTTTCAATTCGACATGAAAATGGAAACTACATTCATGCATACATATGTCATATCGTCTCCATGAATCGTGTAATTAATTTCCTATTTATATAATTTATAGTTAATTATAAATACATATATATACACAATATATTTGATATTAATATCATATTATCATTATGGATATGATTAATTCATGACTACTTTAAGAGGAAAAAATATACCAAATTAAAACTTATACAAAATCAAATCATTTATTAACTGAAACATAAATTAACATTGAATTGTAAATAAATGGGTATTAAAATTTCATTATAAAATCATATGTGGTATGATATAAATTAATATGTGTCATGGACCTTCCCAATGGGGCTTATTCTGTAACTCCCCAATCCCACCTCTAATAGGCCAAGGGCACATGACTAGCACCGAGTATGAATATCACTATCATGGGAGGAATTGGCTAAGTACCTATACAAATGCACACATCTCAAAGTCCAAATGGTTGAAATGTAAAATCCCCTAAGAAAGTTAATGAATTCATACCACTATCACCACCAAACAAGTACGCTAGAAGTATATAATGAAAAGTAAACTAGGCCAGAATACAAGAACACCAAAAGTGTATGTAAACGTCAATGTCTAACCTGTCAAAAAAATAGGTACTGGGAATACTACTCAAAGCCATAGGAACACCTCAATAAATCTAAACTCATAGAGCCTTGTCTTGTTTTGTTCTGCCATAGGCTCTGTCAAAAGGTCACTTGTCTATATAATACATGACATGTGAGGGAAAATTTTGTTCCTGAATGAGTACAACAGTACTCAATAGGGCACCCCGAAACAAAAAATAAATATAAAAAGTTAAGATATAGTAATATATGACCACCTATATGTGCATAAAATATAATAAGGAACTCCAGATATAATCAAAATACACATGTAATCTAGAGGCAAGTCACAACTACCACATACCACGACTAGGGATCCGGCCAAAAGATTCCATGAAGCACTCATCTGGGTGAACACACTCTTTACTCTAATAGCACTGATGAAATCCATATGAAACGTACTATTTATCAGAAACACTAAAGAGAGAGATATGGTGATAGATTTTGAGAGAGACATGATACATCATACGAGGATCATAAGTAGTTCCATGGGGTGATACTAACAACTATATCTGAGATAAACTACTAATTAAAAGATATAAACCAAGTAAGGTTGGTAATGTGTATATAAAAATCTCTACATAGGGAATGAAGAATGAATATAGGATACCTTACTAAGACTCTTTGGGGATTCCAACAACTCTATCCAAAAAAGTCATGTTGAAGGGATCATACTCCAGTGTGTAGGAAATAATACACACTAAAATTCAAGGAAGTGATCAAGGGGACAAACCATAAGAAAACATGTAAAAGATACAACAGAAAAGTATAAAATTCATGTATAAAGGGATACATTATGTGTAGTTGGGTCACATGCCATGTCACTTAACCCCAAGTACTTCTTAGGTACATAGGCCCACTCCAAGAAAACATGTAGTGTGGAAAGGTATACAAAGAATGTAGAAAATATTACATGCATTGTACATCCATTTGAAGTCTTCCAGTGTTACCCAGCCATGTGCTAGAACACAACATCAACTCATGTTCACCAGACCATATACTAGTACATGGGGTAGCCCATGTAGCCGGTCTGGGTTTGGTAGTGTGGTGGAGTATATGCCATCTGCCCCATCTCGTGTCTGTATATCTGCCGAGATACACACCAAGTCTTGGGGAAGGTCCCATACACCGTGTGATAGATCTCACAAACCGTGTGACACTTTACAACATACTGAAACCCTATCTTATGCTCAGCTATCATGGAATACACAATATGTTTTTTGCGATTTTCTATAATATCTATTAATCCACCCCGCATCTCAGTCGATCCACTAGTGCTTGATCCATTGGATTGTTAATCCAAAAACTGCATATCCAAGGATGCATTGACATTATAGAACTGAATCTATGAGTTTTTATCCTTAAATTGTCTTCGAAATCCGATTTCAATCACGCACACAATGAACACACAAAGAATAATATATCCCAAAACACTTTTATCTATCCGTCATCATCATCATCACAACTCCTCTAGGTCTTCTCAACATTGGATCTAAAATATCAGATTGTAGCTCTATGAATCGAAAGTTCAACGATCACATGTTCATATCACTATAAGAACAAAGAACACATTGGATAAAGGGGAAATAAATTCACATATAAAGAACCCAAGGAATGAAACACAGTCGTTGTTTTTTGTGGCCGCAACCAGATCCCATAAGAATGATCGTCAAGATAATTCAATACCATAATCAAAATAATCACTAAATCAATCCTGAAATCAACCCATCCCACAAGAAGGATCAAACCGTAGGTTATCATATTCGTGGGTTGATCTATATTCATTGTTATTTATATGAATGGGAAAGAAGGAATTAAAATCACAATGCCCTAACTTGGATTTGGATCTTTCACTGTCGAGGATTCGTTGATGGAATTGATATGTCAAAAACAATCTCTATCCACCAGTTGTTGTCGTTCATCGAGATATCTCTCTAAGGTTCCTATTAAGAGCTCTAATGGATTTCTCTAAGGTTATGAATTTTGACCATGGGTCTCTTTAGAAGATGCTAATTTAGAATATAAGACACACAAATGTATAAAATTTAAATTAAATAAATATTAAATATATTTTATTCTTTATAAAATCAAAAAATAACATTCACAACCGACCTGTTTTGGCCGAGGTTAGGCATCGCCTAACTTAAAGTTACTGCTCAAAACACAACAGTGCCCTCGAATTTCTGATCTGCGAACCAGTTCAAAATTTATTCCCCTTTTTTTGGAAAACCACTCGCACATGAAATATAATATATTCAATAAACTTTGAACTTTTATTTGAGGTGCCCTTGGGATTAGAATCATAGGTCATCTTAGTGCTTTGTCTTGAATTAATTTCATATAATATTTAAAAATAATACACAGAAGAATCTAGGATATTACATTCTCCCCACCTTAGGGATTTACGTAACAAAAATCAAAAACAAAATGATAATAAAAAATATGTGGGTACTTATCATTAATCTAGCCTCTTGATTCCATGTTTTCTCCTAAACATTCCTATGATTCCATAAGACACACACCCAGGGAATAACTTTCCCATGAATGATCCTCTTTTATCGATCCTCAATCTCCATTGAATACTCAGAAAAAGTCCCATAATCCTCGATGTCTAGATGTCCCTAGTTGATGTCCTGTTATGGGTCAAGCATGTACCTCCTAAGCTATGTCACGTGGAAGATGTTGTGTACCTAGTGAAACTATGGGGGTAGATCTAGGTGGTATGCCACCTCTCCAAACCTACATATTATCCGAAAAG
This sequence comes from Viscum album, assembly GCA_963277665.1. Classification (NCBI taxonomy): domain Eukaryota; kingdom Viridiplantae; phylum Streptophyta; class Magnoliopsida; order Santalales; family Viscaceae; genus Viscum; species Viscum album. The sequence continues at coordinate 1,932,859,475 of OY728155.1, forward strand.
GGATGATCAAAATCTGAGATAACTTACCACCCCATCCAAATATTCACAATCTAAATTGACATGAGACCTGAAGGAACACATGGTATCCTTCCTAAAACCCCAAAGGCCTTTGTCTGCAGTTGGAAAACAAAATCTGAAAACTCTGTGTAGTCTTTATCTTCTCCTGGATGATATGCACCTTCCCAGTAGTATCGCACACCAACAATGGGCCTGTAAGTGCTGACTCTCATGGGTCAGTCCAACAATGTGGTGACATGTAGGGTCGCCCATGAATAGCCACGAATGAAGCCATACCAATGGTGGTTTGGTAGTTTTTTTGTACGCAAACTCCAGTAGTGGTAGATGATCCTCCTAGATACGATTGAAATCTAACAAGGAAGCTTGCAACATGTCCTCTAGAACCCAAATGGCCCTCTCTATTTGGTTATCTGTCTGGGGATAAAATATGATGCTCAAGGGTAACTGAGTCCAAAATGACTCATGTAATCCAATCCACAACCGATATTTTAAAATATCATAACAATATAAAACAATCATTACTAGCACTCCGTCAAGATGAACTATCTCTTGCACATGTAGGAATCCAAAGCTCTCTACTGAACTCTACTATTGGATGGATTTGAAGTGGGCCGACTTACTGAGTCGGTCAATGATCACCCAAATGGAATTGAATCCCGTAGATGTACAAGGTAAAACATAAAATATTCCTATGGATATTCCATCCCACTTCCACTCTATCACTTCAAGGGGTTGAGAAAACCCCACTAGAACCTAGTGCTCATCCTTTACTTGCTAACAAGTAAGTCATCAGGAGATAAACTCTACAACTCCCTTCTTCATTCATGGCCACCAAAACTGACACTAAATGTACTCATACATCTTCATCTTAGATAGATGTAATGCTAAAGGGGATGTATGAAACTCTCTTAAAACCTACTCTTATAGTGCCACTTGTACAACTGTGCATCCTATAAAAAGAGAATACATGTTCCCCACCTTTTGAATATTCATCAGTATCATGTCTTGAAGATATCTGAGCACGTAAAGTATCAAAATCGGTATCCCTAACTCATTGTAACAGTGTATGGTTAAAAAATATGTATTATAGGTAAGTGACCTTATCTCCATCCAAAAAGGATAATTAAAATGTGGAAAACTACACTGACACCTCTTCCATCAATTGTGAACTTGATCTCCTGCTGAGAGCATTTACCACCACGTTACCATTCCCATGATTATAAATGATCTCAAGGTGTTTATCCTAGAGGAACTCTAGTGACCACCTCAATCTAAAGATCAAATTCTTCTATGAAAAGATATATTTGAGACACATGGTATCATAGTAGGTGATAAACCACAATCCCATTCGGTAGTGGTGCCACATTTAAAACACGAATACTACCACTACCAAATCAAGATCATGGGTCACACAGTTCAGCTAATGTAGTCTCAACTGGCATGAAACATAAGAAATAACTAATTTCCATGGCATAATAACACTACCAAGTCTGGTATTAGATGCACTGAAGAACAATACATACTCGAAACCCTCCTCTGACAACTTAAATATTGGGGCACTCTTCAAACTCAGACTCAACTATTGAAAATCGACATGGCACTTTGTTATCCATATGTAAGGCTACCCCTTTCGGGTCAGAGATGTAATAGGAAATGATATCCTATAGAAATCATGGATAAAGATCTGGTAATATCGTTCCATCCCAAGGAAGCTTCACACCTCCATCACATTCCTAGTTGGCTCCGAAGCTAACAATGCCTCCACCTTGGCTGGGTCCACTAACACTCCATTTAATGAGATAACATGTCCCAGAAAGTGGACCACCTGAATACATAACTGAGACTTCGAGATATAAGAATAAATATGGTGATCTCAGAGTACGTCTAGAACCATCCTTTGGTATCTCACATGCTCCTCCTTGAATGACAAGTACATAAGGATATCGTTGATGAATACCGCCATGAACTGGTCTATATTTGTCTCGAAGATCCAGTTCATCAGACCTATGAACACTACTATGGTGTTCATAACACTGAAGGAAATATACAATTACTCATAATGAACATATAAACATCTAAAATCATTCTCTGGTATATCTTCATCCCATACATGCAATTGGTGATAATGTGATCTGAGGTCCACCATGAAGGATCATCATCTCCCTCCTAACTAATTAAAGAGGTCATCAATCCTCATAAGTGGATACTTTTTATTCACTATCATCTTGTTCATGAGCTATTAGTCCATGCAAAAACTCAATCTCCCATGTATCTTTTTGAAAAACAAAACTGGGGCCGCATAGGTTGAAACATTAGTTCTCACAATGCCCTTCCTCTGGAAGACTTCCAATGGAACCCTCAGCTCACAAAGCTCTATGGGGGCCCTCGAATATTCCAGTGCTAATATTAATTCCATCCCAGACTGTAATTCAATGGAGATGCATATCTCCTAGTGATGAGATAATACTGGAACCTCTTTAAGGAATATTTCCTCATACTCCACCACCACTACAGAAAACTAGAAGATCATAACATCTATCACATCGTGGGTTAGGCTATCCATGTTTTGAATGATTGGATTCACCTACTTATGATTGAGTTCTTCCTGTGCTGCATGGGTTTCCTTTTCCCTCGAAAAGGAAAACCTCCTTCCACCATTGCGGACTCACCACAACCTTCACCTAAAATAGTCAATATTGATATATACCCAAGATAACTAATCCATTCCAAGAATGAAGTTTTAAGGCCTTGACGTTGTCACCAAGAGGATCCAACATAGACTCTCACCTCTAAGGGTACGTTCACACTATCGACATAGGTGTGTGGTCTTAGAGTCTCCTCCACCATGTGTTTCAAAATGTAAGACTCAAGTCAACAATTCTACCTGAATTTTATGGTCTCATACAAGGTAACTGGGGAGAAAGGAATAACTACAACATGTGTCTACTATTATGGAAGATATAGTATAAAAGACACATATTCTACCTCAAATAATTCTAGAAGGCCCAAGATCATATGCCTCAGCCGCATGAGACTATCCCTGCCCCTGTCCATTAGCTCCTCGAGCCTGTCGTGGACCTCCTTGGGGTGGTGGTGGTAACAAGTCAAAAAATCGACAACCTCTTGCTGCTCTACTATATCCACTACCACATACACTCTTTGGTGGATCTACCTCCTCTTGTCACTATCTCTACCTCGGTGGTCCACCCACTATCTCTTTATCAGCAACGTGATGGGTTGGAATGTCTTGAGAGATATTTCCTATGCCATCACAACTATAGAATTGCCTCTCTTTAGGCTGACTGGATCCACCCTGTGAACCTTAAACTGCTTATTTCCTTTCTTGGGACCTCCTTCTGAACTGTCTCCCATGTCCACATGCCTGAGTCTAATGTTGTCTCCCTCTTACAGAGGTATCTACAACTTCACATCCGCTACTGACTACCACCGTCTATACCTTCTTTGCCAATAATATTTCAACCACCAAAGCTCACTCAAGCACTCCACCATAAGTCATAACTCGTAGAGGTATAACACTAGATCAAATGTCTCTACGCAGACCTCGCACGAAGGTCCGAGCCCTGATGTACTAATCTCTAACCATATCCATTGAGTACCTAGAAATGTTTTTGAATCTCAATGAATTGTTAGCCACTATCATGATACCCTATTGGAGATAAAGAAGCTCTTGTATATGCACATATCTCAGCATAACCTGTGATAAATACTCTCTAAATAGAAACTCAATCTCTTTCCATGAAATATTCACCTCATTTTGAGTATGTGTAGTCAAAAACTATCATCACCCAACTTATCTATGAAGAAGGCTCTATTCCATGATCATCATCTGATCCGATGGTCTCTTGACTAGGTGGGAAACTGAGGTCACAACCTCATAAAAGTCCCCATCCTCTTGAGGGTCGAGCTAACCTCAAAACCTAAAGGGTATCTATATCTAAAACTCATGGACTCTAGTTATCCTATGCTCCCCATCTTCTAGTACTGCAGCTACCATTTTCTACTCCACCGTTGGTGGTATAGCTTGTGCACCACCTGGGGAACTGGTCCCTGTATCAAATCCTCGCCACTTAGGGGGATTCCTCATGATCGAGATACTGAATCCTAGATAGTATGTGCCTTGGGGGAATCCTATAATTACCTATGATGTAACATGTATAATGAGCATATCTGGATAACTGACTCAATAAGGACATGGAAACCAAAAACTATTCCTACATGATGCATGTACTATTGTTTTCCCTGCAACTAGTGTCCTCATGTATCATGTTAAAAATAAGGTCATAAGAGTCATGGTGTATGGATACATCGGCCACCATAACAAAACTGGAGTCCCTAGATTGAATGCTGATGTTGAAACACATAAAACAATTTCCCAAAAAAAACTCACTGACACTTGGACCTAAGATAATACCAACCACCTTTGATACCACTATGTCACAACCCATCCTAATGGGGCCATGCTGCGAGTCCACAAGCCTACTTCCAATAGGGATGTGGCTGGTGACTAGCACCGAGTAAACATATCACTAACATGGGAAGCATTTCCTCAGTACATACACACTTTCACACATATCCAAACACAAAATGATGAAATGTAAAAAACCATTAAGAATGTAAATGCATTCATACCACTATCCCAACCAACAGAGTATGATAGAAGTAATGCAGGAAAAGTAAACTTATTTAGAATACAATCCCATAGAAAGAGTATATAAACTAAGAAGTCCAACCTATAACAAATAGGTACTGGGAATATTGCTCAAATCTATTGGAAAACCCCATCCTTTCTCACTCAAAAATCTACATCTTTTCCCGGTCCACCCCAGACTCCATCAAAATGTTTCTCTTCAGCATAAGACACGACATGTGTGGGAAAATCCCATGCTAGTGTGAGTATATAAATACTCAGTAGGACACCCTAAAACCAAAAATCAATAAAAAAGAAAATATATAGTCATCTATACATAATTATTTTTTATATCATATAACAAGGATATCTAGATATACTCAACCAATTCACGTTTTCTAGAGGCAAGTCAAAACTACCACATACAACCACAAGGGATCCAATATGAATATTCAAAGAATCACTCATTAGAGAGAGCACAATCCTGAGTCTGATAGAACTGATGATGTTTATCCTAGAAGTAATACTCGTCAAAAACCTCCATGAGAGTGATATGTTGGGAAATACAAAAAGAGATACAGTACATCATACAAGGATCACAACTAGGACCATGGGGTGATACCGAAAAATATATCTTGGATAATCCACTAAGTAGATGATCAAAACCTAGTAAAGATGGTGAATTCTATACCCAAAACTATACCTATAGAAAAATAATGAACAGGGGATCCATCACTGGTCCTCTTGTGGGATTTCAACATCTCTATCAAAGAAGACATATGGAAGAGACCATACTTCAGTGTGTAGAAAATGATATGCACCAACCATCAATAAAATGACCAAGGGAATAAACCCTAATGAAACATGTCAAAGATATGGTGGAAATTGAATATAAGGATCATAGAAAGGGATAAAATGAATGTAGTATGATCACACACCATGTCCCTTGGACCCAGGTACTTACCGTGTAAAAAGAACCTTGCATGGAAAACTTTTCATGGGGAAAAGGTATACACGTCATGGGGAAAGGCATAGACATACTGTACAGTGAGTGAGAGTATGACTGTGTTCTTAGATCGTGTGTAAGCATATAACATCAACCCATGCCCACCTTCCCATGTAACAGCACACGAGGTATCCTATCTAGCAAGTCTGGGTTTGTCCATGTAGTGGAATAGATTCCATATACCCCTCCTTGTGTTCGTATATGCCCCGAGAAACACACTAAGTCTCGTGGAAGGGATCACATGTTGTGTGACATATGTAACATGCCGTGTGAAACTTTATAGATTCCCAAAACCCAAGACACCATTAAATGGGGACCACATGGTGTGTATCATAGAATACACACCATGTTCTTCTTGATTTTCCAGAGTCACAAATCATCCCTCAGGAGCCTCAAATGAGCTTGTGGTTCTCGATCTATTGGTCCATTCATCCTAAAACTATGAAACTAAGGTTACCTCTTTGTTATAGTACCAAATCAGTGAGTTTCAAGACATTAATTGGCTCCAAAATATGATTTAGATCATCCATAAAATGAACACTCGAAGAATGATATCTTTAAGAAAACATTGACTCATCTGTTTCCATCCCAATATAAACTTTACTAGGTCATCTCGATTCCAGATCTACAATCTTGGATTGTTGTTCCATGAATTGAAGGCACAATGATCACCTATTCATATCTCATGTTGAAAGAAGGACACATGGGAAAAGGTTGAAAGAAATTCACATAGAAGAGACCCAAGGTACGAACCTCGGTCATTGATCATTGTATCCTCTATATGTTCCCATAAGAATTATACACATGCTAAATAAAAACAATAATTAAAATAATCCCCAAATCAAACCTTCTATTAACACATCCAACAAGAACGATCGAACCGTGGGTCAAACTATTTGTGGTTTGAACTGAATTCATTATTAATTACTAGAAGATTAAATAAGGAATTGAAATCAAAATTACATACCTAGTTTTTTTGGATTTTTCATAGTCAAGGATTCATTTTCTATGGAAATCTATCAATAAAGATCCTGATCAACATTTCATTGTCATATTTGTAGGGATATTTCCATGGTTCTTCTCCATAGATCTCAGGGATTTCTCCAGGGTCATGAATTCTAACCCCAGATCCCTTTTCAAAGATTCTAATTTAAAATAGAAGACATTCCATTTCATAATGTTGAAATAAAAGAAATATTAAATTTATTTTATTCTTTAAAACATCCAAAAAACTATCTTTCATATTGGACCTGATCCGACCGATGTTAGTCCTCATTTAACATAAACTCACTACTCTAAACACAATAGTGCCCTAATATTTATGATCTAGGCATCTGATTAGAAGTTATTTCATTTTTTATGGATGATAATGGTGAATTTAATATATTTTATATATTTTAAACCATTATTCTGGCACCCCAAGCCTCATAATTGCACGTCTTCTTTGTGCCTGATATTAAATTAATTCTATATAATATTAAAAAATAATACATAGAAAAATCTAGGACATTACAATATGGTTATTTAATATATGTATAATAAAATTTCATTTATTACATAGAAGGATTTAAGGAGTACAATATAATTCCACACATAAGGTATGTAATTTCCATGTCACTTTTATTTCATTGTGAGACATAAGCCATGTTCACCACTTATTTCATGTATCTTGTGTGTATAATACCCATGGATGAATTTTAGGATTATTCTAATGGGAATTATTGGTATTTATATATTTATTAAGGATTTATCTTACATGGGTTTTTAGTCAAAACCTTACCAATTGTTTTTGGAAAGTATGAATAAATTTTCATTCTTTGACACATGTGTTATTTTTTGCACTTATATTCATTTATGAGGTGTATATACAACCACATTCAAATATTATATCACGAATTTCAATATTTTGATGATATTTTATTATTCATGTGATTTTATTATTTCAAAGAGATTGTAATTCATGTTTATCAAAGTGATAAGAGTTTATTTATCCAATCTAGTCTTTTACTAAAATTTTATATGATTATACTGCCATTAACAAAATCATATGATCCATATCTCAAGAAATAACCTGAATTTTATTCTCCTATATTTTTTCATGATATATTTAAGTAATAGTACACTTTTACAAGATTTTCAACTAAAGATAATTGAGAATTTTTTTTTAAAAAAATTGGACTTTATTTCGCTTTTCTGCCAGAAATGTGTTTTCAGTGAAAATGATGCCTTTTAGAAATTAATTCAAAAGATTATATTACTATACTAGAATTTATGAATGAAAAATTTACCAATGTTTTATTTTTTACCAAAACAAATTGAATGGAATCATATTTTTGTTTTCCAAAATAATTCATGTTGGGAATTTACTGAAAATGTGAAAGGAACCGTCATTTTTACATGCATAAAAGGAACAGAATATTATGACAACATGACCAATCATTTCCTAAATAAATAATTAGTATGTGTCAAAATATATTTTCTTTTATACATGTTTTTAAAAAATTATATATTAAAAAGTATATTTTCAAAGATAAAAATATATTTTCTTCAAGAAATGTATTAAATGATGTTTCCAAATTACTTTCCATATAATATGACATTTGTTGGTGTCACTCAAGCCTTCTTAGGATATGATTCAAGGTCACAAATCCAATTATTTATTAGAATGGTTTATGTTTTTATGGAATGATGCTTATGAAACCCATTTCCCTTCCATGGGTTATATTATTATGAAACTTATTTCTCTTCCACAGGTTATATGCATTTGAAATTGACATCTTTTTTCAGGTTATGCTGTGATGATATAATTATGAAACATGTATATTTTCTATAGGTTATGATATGATAAAAATTTTAAAATACCCATTTTTTCATGGTTTTTGATATGATGAATGTTTATTAACTTCTGGAACACATAAATATAGTTTTACTTATATGACAGGTGTGACATATATCTCCCTCCATTATAGTGGGTAATGATTTATAAATCTCATGGGATAGACATGGAAGGAATAGGGAGTGAACCCGGTAGAGTAATACAAGGATGGAAATAGGTGTGAAATTGGTATATTAATACATGGATAGAACGAGCAGTGAACTTGGTATAAAAAATCACTATATCCACTATGATGGCCTTGTTAGTGAGACTTGAATAATATGAAAATGATTTTCTATGATTATGTGTATGCTAACCATTAACTTTTTATGACAATGTAATGTTCTCACGTATCATTCTCTTTGATTACCTTATGATTAATTCCTTGTTATTTGTGAATATTTATTCCATGACCCATGATTATGTTTTTTGATATGAAGTGAATGATTTTTGAAATATCATTATCATGTTCTCATGACCTTATGTTTGTGTTATTCTTACATATATCCCTTTTTTATCCTTACATTGTGTCTACACTCACCATATCTTATGTTCAATTTCCTTCTGTAATGAAGATATGTATTATATATGAAGTATCTAAGAAGGTTCATAGTGGTAAAGAACATAGTGGGGGATTATTTAGATCACTTATGGACAAATTTTTATTTTTTTCATGTTTCTAAATGCACTAATCTAATACGATATTTTGTTGTTTGTTTGTGTAATGTAATAAAAATTCTGAAAAGGCAGTAATTTCTATGTTTGATAATCCTAGGTTTCTATAGATGTTACTAGATCATAAGATTAATTATAATTTGGAATCATAGATGAAAAAACCTTACTGATATCCCAAAGGTCATGTTTAAGGATAAGTCTTAAAGTATGGGATATGTCCTAGAATTTTTGTAAAGGATAGAGTGATTAGTATCCTAGAAATAAATCCCTTTCTCAATAATAAAAGTGAACATAGCTCTTATAAGGCCCCAACCTTAAATATTACTTATTATTGAATTAAATGAATAATTCACATTGATGATCTTTTCAGGTTTAGAGTTTTAGAGAATTAGGACATGACTATTATATCTCAAAAGATTACAAAGTAGACAGTTCTACTAAGTTTCCATAAATAAGAAAACTCTTAAAAGAAACATTTCTAGTTCCATGTTTTAGATAGAATGTCTTTATTTGATCCCATCCTTGAACCTATTCATCTTTAAGTCCTGTGTAAAAAATTTCAAAAACATGGGGTGAGCATAAAAAGCTCAGTAATGGATACAAAAAGAAGGAAAACTGTTAGTTTTTCAAAACAATAATTAAACCATGAATACTGTATCAAAGTAATACATTTCACCTTTATGGAGTAGTAAAAACACTTTACTAAATAAAAGATCATTACATACCATTTTGTAACTAAAATATTACCATAAACCCTATATACATAACATATAAAGCTAACTTTGGACATAAACATACTTAAATGGGATAACCATACGGTCGACTTCCACACATATCACTTAATGGAATAGCCATACGACCGACTTCCATACCCAATGCATTGGAGGTTATAACATAACCACCCATCCTGGTATTCACGGCACAACCCATCATATGGTTTATCACATAACCACCCATCTAATGTCCAAGTACCATTATAAAATCATAAGACATAAAACAAATATAATGGAAAGAAAACATTTCGACACATTTATCACAATATATCACATAAATATATTGACATAATTAATCTATTATAAAAACCATTTTCAATACCAAAATATATAAAAGAGTATATGGTATTAATTTAATTTTAAAAACATTACGACTTGTTGAGGAAGCCAAAGACCAAATAATAATCGCGGCGGCGGAAAAGGTCGGTTTCACCGGGTACATTAAAAGAAACATTCTTTTTTTTATTTAGTAAAACGCTTGGTAGAAAAAGATTCCTTTTGTATAAAATAAAAATTCAAAGGGATTTATAAACCATATAAAAGATATTCTTGTATTAGAACAAAATATGGCTCAATGAAAGGAGATTGAGACGAAGTCCCTTACAAAGACAATATCTTTGGATTAAGGTTAAATCAATTACATAATTATGTGTGACAAACTAATACACAAAATATAAGTGGATATTAAGTTTAAAACAATCAGAGGTTATTAAAACATATTCATTGAACGACTTATTCAAGTAGTTCAAGTTTATCCCAAAGAATCAAAATTGGGTTAAGAAGTTCCCTTGCAAAAATTCGACAGCCTAACATCATCACTTTAAAATTCAGAAAATAAGTTGACGAGAGAGAAAATGGTATCTCATCACATGAACATAAAATTTACATCAAAAAGGATATAGAAGAACATATCCCAACATAACAATATGTAAATTAAAATACCCAACAAAAATAAGTCTTTTAAAAAGAGGAGGGGGAAATGTTCCCTTACCAACTTGGGTATCTTTCAAAACATACACCCCCTTGAAAGAAGGACAATACAAAATTGATGTAAATTCTAATAAACGAAATTATATTACACAAATATTAGAATAATGGGCAGTACATATACCACTCAAAGGAAAAGGTGGAAAATGTAGCATAAATATCACGGGAATAAAATTGAGACGAAAAATCCCTTATAAAAACTCAGCAGCCTAACAGAGCCACTTAAAACTTACAAAAATGGATTGATGAGATCAAATAGGGTCTCTCATAATATTAACATAAAGTGTACAAAAAGATTAATATAAAATTGCATCCCCCAACATAACAAATAGGAGCTTAAAAGAAGTGACATAAAGGAGAGTACTTAAAAAGAAAGAGATTGGATCTCTTACGAAAATTCTACAGCCTAACGGCGCCACTCAAAACTTCCAAAATGGAATTATGAGAGAAATAGGGCCTCTAATAATAAATAGTACAGTAAGAGTAATATAAAATAACATCCCAATAATAATAATGATGAGCTTAAAAATAATGACATAAAAGAGTGTACTTAAAAAGAAAGAGAGAGGTAGGATCCCTTACCTCGTGTCCGACATGACTCAATCGTTCTTTAATCTCATGAATAATAAAATTTGGTCAATTTATAATTAATTAAGGACTTACTTTAAAGATTATTATTCGGTTCATATCACATATTATAATGTTATAATAATTGGTTAATAAAGTGAGTTCATATCAGACGTTTTTGTCAATGTTCAGTACAAGAGTAAAAATTGAACTTGTTGGAAATGAATTTTCCATGTACATATATGTACATCGTCTACAGAATATTATTAATGTTTTAAATACCATATATATCCAGTATATATTAATTTTGTAATATTACATAACTTTTGGAGATAAAATAATTAAAAGCACTGTTCATGGAGACGGTAGGCCGTACGTACGCATGAACGCTACTTTCATTTTTTTGTCATATTAATGGAATTAAAGTTAAAATAGAGATATATATTATAATTACAGAATGATATCCATAATTTAGATGTAATATATGACATATATATGCATTATATATATGTACATATAATAGTACATAACATTTGGAGATAAGAAATGAAATGTACCGTTCATGGAGACGGTAAGTTGTACGTACGCATGAACGCTACTTTCATTTCTTTGGAACATTAATGGAATTAAAATTATATGAGATATATATATATATATTATAATTCCAGTATAATATATATGTTATATATATCACATAAGTTCATCAATTTCATTCTTTATACATTCCATGTATTGCATGAACGAGTCACATCACTTGAGGGGGCGATAGTCCACACTTCCTCAAATGAAATTATCGCATTTTCACAACATGAAAAGCAAAAAGGTATGTATTAAATATAAAATACAGAAGCATAGAGAGGAAATAAATATAATATATATCATTAATAAATATAGTTCCATCATAATGTCCACCATGAGAGGTGGTATGAGAAGATAGAACAATCATCGTTTCGTGAGGCAGTAATTCGCCATCCACAGAAACAATATGTTATTAAACCATTAGACGGAGGTGTGTGTTTGTGTAGCTCGAATCATCATCATAAAACATCCTAGTTTATTTAAGATACTGGTGTTGTTATAAATGAAATAAATAAAAAGAGTTTAGGGGATTGGAGAAGCAAAATAAAACAAAAAAACACTAGGGAAGACATTACCTTTAAAACGGGTAACTCTTTTTGATTTGAGCTCAAGGGATTCCTTGGAAAGACTTCTGCCCAAAGTGTGGCTTCTAGGAGTAATAAAGGGATTTTTAGAGAAAAAACTGGGCAGAGGTTGGCAGAGCCAAAGGCTTGAGAGGTGTGGGTAAGGTGGTAGGGCTGAGGGCCTTTTATAAGAGCAGAGGAGGGGCACTCTTGGAATGTTATAAAAGGTTACTTAATTATAAAATGTTTTTCGGATTTTAAAGGTCCAAAAATTATATATTTCGAGAATAAGGTGATAAGGGTTATAAATTCACCCATTAAATTGGTTTTTTACAAGTGTAGGTCATAGAGTTTACACTATCTTTTCATTTTATTTAAATCGTAAAATAATGAGGTAATCGCTGCATCATCATGGTGTCATAAATAATTTAATTTATTTAATGTCTAAAAATTATAAAAAAATAGCATGATGTAGGAAATTATTTTATCTTTTTAATGAATATTTACAGTCAAAAATATGACTTGTATAATTCCATTTAAAAATTGTTTTAGTAAAATAACTCATGTTTGTGACATTTTCATTTTAACTTTAAATAAAATGTTATTTAAGTCATTTTCCTACCAAAGTGGCTCCATGGGGTCCCTAAGTTGACCCATGGATTGTTTTGGTCGGCACTGACACATCCAATGAGGGTAAGACAAGTGTCTAAGTCATTTTATATTATTAAAATATTATTTTTACCTTAAATTACACTAATTACCTTTAATCGCGATTAATAAAACTTAAAAGTTACTATTCACAAAATTGTTTTAATCTCATTGAACCAAATTTTACTTATTAATGACAACCATGTATGTTGGATTTTTGAAAATCAAATCACAGAAGTGGTAATGTTTCATTTTAAATGAAAAATCAGTTTCCTTAACTACCACTTAGTGGTTTTAGTATTCATCAAAAATTTGAAGTTTTTAAGAAAAATACAAAAAATTCACCCTAAGATATATTTGATATTCAAAATTCAAAAATGATGTATATTTTAAAACATTAAAAACATTTAAGTTTCATTAATTAATTTAGTAATTAATTCCCGTTGTCAAAACAAATAGCGTGTTTTTAAGAAACAATATCTATTAAAAGATTGACACTAGTTTAAGTCCAATTTCAAAGTGAAATTAATTATAATGTCCACCATTGGATTAAATGGTAAACATATATTCTAAATACACATTAATATAAATTAAAAATATAATATATCCATATAAATAAATAATATTAAAAGGAGGTTTTGAATTAAAATGCAACATTTTCAATAAAAATGATCTTTATCGGAAAAATAACAAAAATTTACACAAAGTAAATTTTAATGTCGAGATTCTAAATAAGGATTTTATTTTGTCAAATACAACATATTAAATTGTCAAAAGTATATTTAAAAAGGGTTCTCCATCAAAAAGCGGTTAATCGACCTTTAAAAGAATATTTGAAGATTTATGCTTAAAAGTGGATTCATTTGCATTTTAAGACTCTAACATTTATGGGATAAAAGTAAGAATATTTGAAAAACATATATAATCATTTTGTATTTAGTTCCGTTCATTCCCGCCATTACAATGGCTAGGCGTTAACTACCATTTAAATTAATATTATTTTATTGTTAGTGTGCAACGTAAGATTTCAAAGAAACTCGTTGTTGAGTATTGGGTACACCATTGATCATAGCGTTCCATTTAAAGTAATATTAATATTTTATTCAAAAATATAGATAAATATGAAAATTTTATATTCATTATTTACCTGGGGTGTTACTTGCTTCCCCCCTTTTGGGAATTGCGTCCTCGCAATTTTAAAAATTGTGCTTGGAATCATCATTGAAAATCCCAAATCGGAACAAGAGTTAGTAAAACTATCACTTAAAAAAAAGAGAAGTACAAAGGTCACCCAAGTTAACCCATACTAGGATTCCATGTAGTAAAACATGGACATGGAAGAAAAAGAAAAGGGTCAAGTTCTGAGGGAGAGTGATAGATAACATGTTTTGGAGAAAGTTAACCATAAGAAAATCACAAACTTTTTGTGGGTTAAACAATATTCTATTCCCTAGTAGGAAAAGTTAATAGAAAACAATTTTGTTTTAAGTTACTTTTCATTGAGGAATTTATTTTTTATCTTAAGGAAACATACTTACTTGTCATGTTGACTTTCAAATTTTACTAGATTTCTTACACAAACTCATACTTTCCCCAAATGATGAGTATTTAAGAAGACTTGTTTACATTAAGAGAGCTATAATCAACTTCTAGAGAACCACCTGATCCAAAAAATAGAACTATATACTTCCAAATTATTTAGAAATTAACCAAAACCAAAACCAAAAAGGTTAGTACAAGATCAGATAATCCACAAAAGGATAATCTTTTATAAAAATAAAATCTATTCTTAATCTCCAAAATCTATCCAATAAAACCCAATGTTCAACAAAGACCATTCGATAAAGATTTTGTCCATAAAATTCTTCAATGTAAACCAAAATTAGATTGAAACCCAAATATTTTATGGATTTAATCACATAGTCTTCCAAGGTAAAAATTGACATTTATCTCCAAATAACATCAGTTTCTCTTAAAGTCTCATATTGAAAAGTAATTAACCTAATCACATATCCTCCATGTTAGGTTAATAATTTCCATAGATAACCCAAAATCAACTTACTCTTAATTCATAAAATAATCTAACTAAAAAGAATAATTCATACTAACCAGGGACTTCATGTAGTCCAGTGGTAGGCGATAAATACCAGTCGCACTTTGGTTGTGGGTTCGATTCTTGCAGCTTTGTCAGACACGACTGGTTCTCACACGGTCTGCGTGTTGTCCTTTTTATAAAACTCCGAAAATAACCCTAACATGTTTTAACCTCATGTTTATCTCAAGTCGTTCATATTACATCATAACATATAGTAACCCATAATTACTTCAAATGTAAGGTTCATATAAACCCTAATGGTTACCTTTATAATTATTACCTGAACTTCCACATCGATTGGTCATCTCGTACATGATGGATTATAGAACATACCAAGGATCAATTGGTTGATCATGACTCCTTGATAGTTGGTTTAGAACAACCACAAGTTTCCTTATTGAATCCCCCATTTCATCGAGTCTCTTAATCAGAGAACCACCACAGTTTCCATCAAACCCATTGTCACTTTGGTGCCTGCTAGATCCATCCATTTACTAAAAATAGAAATGTCAGTGTGAGTATATCAACAAAATCATCATGTACTAATGAGGAATATAAACACTAAGATATACTTATTCATTCAAATTATCTAAAAACTATGACTCTTTCTTAAATCCTAGCCATTATGGTAATTTCAATTATGCTTATAGAATACCCTAACCTATAAAGTTTTCTAAACCGACCTCTGATACCAACTATAAGGCCCCGGCCTTAAACATTACTTATTATTGAATTAAATGAATAATTCACATTGAGGATCTTTTCAGGTTTAGAGTTTTAGAGAATTAGACCATAACTATTACATCTCAAAAGATTACAATGTAGACACTTCTACTAAGTTTCCATAAATAAAAAAGACTCTTAAAAGAAACAATTCTAGATCCATGTTTTAGATAGCATGTCTTTCCTTGATCCCATCCTTGAACCTATTCATATTTAATTCCTATGTAAAACATTTTAAAAACTTGGGGTGAGCATAAAAATCCCAGTAAGGGATACACAAAGAAGGAAAACTGTTAGTTTTTCAAAACAATAAGTAAACCACGAATACTTTATCAAAGTAATACTTTTCACCTTTATGGATTAGTAAAAACTCTTCACCGAATATAAGATCAATAATTACCCTTTTTAACAAAAATATTACCATAAAACCCATATACATAACATATAAAGGTAACTTGGGACATAAACATACATAAATGGAATAACCATACGGTCGACTTCCACACATATCATTTAATAGAATAGCCATACGGCCGACTTCCATACCCAATGCATTGGAGGTTATAATGTAACCATCCATCCTGGTATTCATAGAACCACCCGTTATATGGTTGACCACGTAACCACCCGTCAAATGTCCAAGTAACATTATAAAATCATAAGACATTAAACAAATATAATGGAAAGAAACAATTTCCACACATTGATCACAATATATCACTTAAATATATTGACATAACAAATCCATTATAAAAACCATTTTCAATACCAACATATATAAAATAGTATATGATATTTATTTCATTTTAAAAATATTACGGTTTGTTGAGAAAGCTAAATTCCAAATAATACTCATGGCGGCGGGAAAGGTCATTGTCACCGCATACGTTAAAAGAAACATTATTTTTTTAGTTTAGTTAAACGCTTCGTAGAAAATGATTCCTTTTGTATAAAATAAAAATTCAAAGGGGTTTATACACCGTATAAAAGAACGTCTTGTATTATTACAAAATATGCCTCAATGAAAGGATATTGAGACGAAGTCCCTTACAAAGACGGTAACCCTGGATTAAGGATAAATCAATTACATAATTATGTGTAAAAAACAAATACACCGAATATAAATGGATATTAAGTGTAAAAAAATCAAATGTTATTCACACATATTCATATAATGACATATTCAAGGAGTAAAAGTTTATCCAAAGGAATCAAAATTGGGTTGTGAAGTTCCCTTGCAAAAATTCGACAGCCTAACTTCGTAATTTTAAAATTCAGAAAATGAGTTGATGAGAGAGAAGATGGTATCTAATCACATGGACATAAAATTTACATCAATAAGAATATAGAAGAACATATCCCAAAAAAACAATATTTAAATTAAAAGACCCAACAAAATGAAGTCTCTTAAAAAGAGGAGGGTGAAAGGTTCCCTTACCGACTTGGGTATCTTTTGAAACATACATCCCATAAAAGAAGGACATTGCAAAATTGATGTAAATTATAATAAATGAAATTATATTACACAACGATTAGAATAATGATAAGTACATATACAAATCAAAGGAAAAGGTGGAAAATGTAGCATAAATATCACGGGAATAAAAGTGAGACGAAAAATCCCTTACGAAAACTCGGCAGCCTAACAACGCCACTTAAAACTTCCAAAAATGGATTGACGAGATCAAATAGGGTCTCTCATCATATTAAAATTATGTGTACAGTAAGAGGAATATAAAATATCATCCCCAAACATAACAAAGAGTATCTTAAAAGAAGTTACATAAAGGAGAGTACCTAAAAAGAGAGAGATTGGATCTCTTACGAAAATTTTACAGCCTAACAGCGCCACTCAAAACTTCCAAAATGGAATGATGAGAGAAAATAGGGTCTCTAATAATAAAAAGTACAGTAAGAGTAATATAAAAGAACATCCCAATCATAAGAAGGATGAGATTAAAATGAATGACATAAAAGAGTGTAGTTAAACAGAAAGAGGGAGGTAGGATCCCTTCCCTCGTGTCCGACATGACTCGATCGTTCTTTAATCTCCTGAATAATAAAATTTGGTCAATTTATAATTGATTAAGGACATCCTTTAAATATTATTATTCAGTTAATATCACTTATTATAATGTTATAATAATTGGTTAATAAAGTGAGTTCATATCAGACATTTTTGTCGATGTTCAGTACATGAGTAAAAATTGAATTTGTTGGAAAAGAAATTTCCATGTAGTTATAGGTACATCATCTCCAGAATGGTATTAATGTTTTAAATATCATATATATCCCGTATATATTCATTTTTTACTATTCCATAACATTTGGAGATAAAAAAAATTAAAATCACCATTCATAGAGACAGTAGGCCGTACGTATGCATGAACGCTACATTCATTTTTTGGTCATATTAATGGAATTAATGTTAAAAGAGAGAGATATATATTATAATTCCAGAATGATATAAATCATTTAGATGTAATATATGAAATATATATCCATTATATATATGTACTTATAATAGTACATAACATTTGGAGATAAGAAATGAAATGTACCATTCATGGAAACGGTAAGTCGTACGTACGCATGAACGCTACATTCATTTCTCTGGCACATTAATGGAATTAAAACTAAATGACTGAGATATATATATATATATAATAATTCCAGTATAATATATATGTTATATATATCACATAAGTTAATCAATTTCATTCTTTATACATTCCATGTATTCCATGAACGAGTCACATCACTTGAGGGGCGGTAGTCCACATTTGCTCAAATGAAATTATCGCATTTGCACAACATGAGAAGTATAAATGTATGTATTAAATATAAAATACAGAAGCATATAGAGGACATAAATATAATATATATCATAAATAAATATAGTTCCATCATAATGGCCACCATGAGAGGTGGTATGAGAAGATAGAACAATCATCGTTTCGTGAGGCAGTAATTCGCCATCCACAGAAACCGTATGTTCTTTAACCATTAGACGAAGGTGTGTGTTAGTGTATCTAGAATACTCCTCATACAAAAATCCTAGTATATTGAAGATAATTTTGTTGTTACAAAAGAAATAAATAAAAAGTGTTTAGGGGTTGGAGAAGCAAAATAAAACAAAAGAACACTTGGGAAGACATTACCTTTAAAACGGGTTACTCTTTTTGATTTGAGCTCAAAGGCTTCCCTGGGAAGACTTCTGCCCAAAATGAGGCTTCTAGGAGTAATATAAAGATGTGGAGAGACAAAATGGGCAGATTTTGGCAGAGTCAAAGGCTTGAGAGGTGTGGGTACGGTGGTAGAGGTGGGGGCCTTTTATAAGAGGAGAGGAGGGGCACTCTTGGAAAGTTATAAAAGGTTACTTAATTATAAAATGATTTTTGGATTTTAAAGGTCCCAAAATTATATATTTCTAGGATAAGGTGATAAGAAATCTAAATACACCCATAAAATAGGTTTTTGACATGTGTAGGTCTTAGATTTTACACTATATTTTCAATTTATTTAAATCGTTAAATAATAAGGTAATCGCTGCATCATCATGGTGTCATAAATAATTTAATTTATTTAATGTCTAAAAATTATAAAAAAATATCATGATGTAGGAAATATTTGTATCTTTTTAATTAATATTTATAGTCAAAAAATATGACTTTTATAACCCCATTTAAAAATAGTTTTAGTAAAACAACTCATGTTTGTGACATTCTAATTTTATCTTTACATAAAAAGTTATTTTGGTCAATTTCCTACCAAAGTGGCTCAATGGGGTCCCCAAGTTGACGCATGGATTTTTTTGGTCGGCCATGACACATCCAATGAGGGTATGACATGTGTCTAGGTCATTTAATATTATTAAAACATTATGTTTACCATAAATTACACTAATTACCTTTAATCGCGATTAATAAAACATAAAAGTTACTCTTCACAAAAAATTATTTTAATATCATTAAACCACAATTTACTTCTTAATGACAACCATGTATATAGGATTTTTTAAAATCAAATCACAGAAGTGGAAAAGTTTAATTTTAAACGAAAAATCAGTTTCTTTAACTACCACTTAGTGGTTTCACTATTCATAAAAAATTGAAGTTTTTCAGAAAAATACCAAAAATTCACCCTAAGATATATTTGATATTCAGAATTAAAAAATGATTTATATTTTAAAAAATTCAAAAAATATAAGTTTCATTAATTAATTTAATAATTACTTCCCGCTGTCAAAACAAATAGCGTGTTTTTAAAAAACAATATCTATTAAAAGATTGACACTAGTTAAAGTCCAATTTCAACGAGAAATTAATTCAATTGACCACCATTGGATTAAATGGTAAGAATATATTCAAAATAAACTTTAATATCAATTAAAAATATTATCTATCCATATAAATAAATCATATTAAAAGGATATTTTTAATTAAAATGTAACATTTTCTATAAAAATGATCTTTATCGGAAAAATAACAAAAAATTTACACAAAGTAAATTTTCATGTCCAGATTCAAAAGAAGGGTTTTATTTTGTCAAATACAACATATAAAATTGTCAAAAGTATATTTAAAAAGAGTTATACATCAAAAGGTGGTTAATCAACATTTAAAAGAATATTAGAATATTTATGCTTAAAGTTGGAATCATTTGCATTTTAAGCCTCTAACATTTATTGGATAAAAGTAAGAATATTTTAAAAACATATATAATCATTTTGTAGTTAGTTCTGTTCATTTCCACCCTTACAACGACTAGGCGTTAAATACCATTTAAAATAATATTATTTTATTATTAGAGTGCAACGTAAGATTTCAAAGAATCTCATTGTTGCATATTGGGTACGCCATCGAGCATAGTGTTCCCTTAAAAATAATATTAATATTTTATTTAAAAATATGAATAAATTCGAAAATTTTATATTCTTTATTTACCTGGGGTGTTACATCTCTATAATAAATTCAAGTAGTGAAAACAACCTTGAAAAATAGTATTGAGAAAGACTTGATCAAGAACAAGTGCACAAAAATATATTTTCTGCACACCTAGTTTGACACTCTTAGGGGATATGATTTGAGAATTTAAATACTCATTACAAAATAAAATAAATTATTTATAAAGATTATTAAAATGAATTTAATAGGAAAAACCAAAAGATTTATAGATTAAAAAATACAGTTTCATGATTTTCTAATGCTATAAGTGGTTTTTCATTATTATGTGGTTTCCCATAGTGATCATTATTTCTCAAAATATTGTTATTTTTTATTTTAGTAAATGGATAGAACCTAAAGGAATAAAATTAATGGTGAGTGTGATAGAAAATGTAATTATTTTTCACTTAAGAATCCTAATTTATCAGAGATGGAATAAAAAATATCATTTCTATTCAAACACTACTTTCTCATGATATGAATAATGCTATACTTACAAATGAGAAAAGGATAGAAGAACATTTTATTGAGTCTTTATGAGTCAATTCCAACCTTATTTTAGTGGTTATTCTGATACACTAGTTTCTGGTCAATGGATTAATAAAAGAGAAAATATATTTTTCATTCATCAGTGTTCATAATATGGAAAAGTTATTTCGGCTGTCTACCATTTGAAATGTGAATAAGATCAATGGTGGATTCTTTTCCATAATACAAGGAAATAAGATGAGTTTTACTCAATGGATTGGGATGAGTTTAATAACTAATTTTCCAATAATTCAATTTCTCATGTTCTTCGAAAGAAGGTAGAGATGGAGTTTTTTGAGTTAAATCAAAATGATGATGACTATATTGTTACATATGAGGATTATTTTACAAAAAAATCAAGGTATGATTATGGTATTATCATCCAAACTAAAAGTAAGGTTGAAAATTATTTAGAGGCTTAAATCCTAGTCTTAAAAGGGAATTATCCCTAAGAGAATTTATTATCTATGAATATATTGTGCATTGTGCTATCAAGGTGGAAGTGGAGGTTTGAGTTACATATCAGTATCATGGTTTCGAAATGAAAAATTAGATGGATTACAAATAAAATTATAAAAACCATAGAGGGGAGAAGATGAGATTTACATTATTCTCAATGTAAGGGAAGAAATATGGAGGAAATTTTCTTAAGGGAACTACTAAATGTTTTAAGTGTAGAAGGGAAGGTCAATGAGTAATGGATTACTAAAGTGATGGGATGAATTTAGCGAACAATAAGAATATATAGAATGTTTAACTAAATGTACCACCCCCAATTTAGTGATTCAAGTGTAATTGGAATGGAAATAACCAACTCCCAAAACTCAGGGGTAATTTAAATGAACAACATTAGTAACTACTTAAGTTGAGGGACAAGGAGAAATATCATGCAATCACCGTTTTTGGTATAGAGTTTGATAATGATGTTGTGAGAGGTATACAACCAATCCACTCTCGAACTTCTAATGTCTTATTTGACTAAATATGTAACAGTTATTTCATATCTAAAAAACATTAGGTTGTTATCAAGATTCCCCCCAATGATTAGATATATAATTTTCAGTAAATCCCCTTATAGTACGATGATCAAATATAATATCTATAATTCCTATCTAGTTGATATTTTTGTGGGAAATTTCATCCATCAAATCATAACATTATTTTTCTGGATGATGTTGATTTCATCTTAGGAATGAATTGGATTTATCTTCATAATTCCCACATCAATTATTGAGGAATAGAAGTGATATTTGATATTTCAAACCAATCTATAATTATCTCTCATTGTGATGATAATTATAAACATTAGATAAATATTACATCAATTTTATGGGTCTTATTTCTCATTAATAACGAGTGATTTTCCAAAATGGTAGTGAAGAAACATGAAATAGATAATTGTCATATTTTAAAAGATATTTTTGATGTCATTAGGGAATATTTTCTTAGCTTTCCACCAAAAATAGAATGCAAGTTCATAGTTGAATTCATACCTAGTATGAAACCAATTTCAAATACTCTCTATAGAATAACCCTTATTGAGTTTCATTAAGTGAAGAAGAAATTACATGAAAGCCTTTATAAGGGATTTATTTGGAAAAGTTTTTCACCTTTTGGTGGACCTACAATTTTTTTGAAAAATATATATGTATCAATTCGACTCTTCCTTGATTATCATAAGATGAAAAAGATGATAATTAATAAAAGGTATCCTCTTCCCCATATTGATGACTTTTTTAATCAAATACACAAATCACAGTACTTTTACACGATTTACCTTCATTATAGATATCATCAACTGAGGTTCAAGAAGGAAGATAGACCGAAGACAATGTTCCATAACATTTATAGATTCTATGAATATATAGTGATTCCTTTCAGTCTTACCAGTGGTCCTACTATCTTCTTGGATTTAAGGAATATAGTATTTTGATATTAACTCGACTAGTTTGTGGTAGTCTTTATCATTTATATTCTTATCTACTCATAGGTAAAGGAAGTGCATGAATATCACTTATGAATTTTAATGAAGATCCCATCTAAGGAGAGACTATATGAAAATTTTTTAATGTGAGAATTTTGGCTATAAAAAAATTTATTTTGGATTTATATAATCTTAATAACTGGTTTATCAGTACATCCATCAAAGACAGTGGCTATTGAATGTTGAACCAGACTGACCAGAGTGACTGAGGTCCACCGTTTTCTTGGTATATCCATATATTATCGATGGTTTATTGAGAATTTATCACGACTATCTAATATTTTTTTCCATATTTACCAAGAATGGGGAAACTTTATTCTAGATAAATGAATGTGATGAATATTTCATAGAACTGAGCATAAGATTAGTCGGTGCACGTATTCTTACATAAACCAATAGTGGAGAAGGGTTTTAATATATAGTGGTTTATAGAAAAAAATGATATTTTTTCCCATGAAGAGTTACATGGTTATAGATTATGAATCATGACTATTAAAGATTAATGATAAAAATTACCGAACTCATGATTTGGAGTTATCTTTGGTAAAATTTTCTTAAAGACATGGGTTCATTATCTTTTCGTAGAAAAGTGTGATATATATACTAATCATAAAATTTTTATTTATATATTTACACATAAGGAGTTAAAAATGATCTAGAGAATATGGCCATAGTTGATAATGTATTTTGACTCCTCCTTACATTACCACCCTGTGAAAGCGAACAAGGTGGTTGATGATTTTAGTCTAAAGAGTCATCACATCTTATCCATGATGGGGATAAAAAAGGTCCATTATTTATGGATTTTTTAATGAGTGATATAGAAATCATGTAGGAATGGGAGAATTATATATTTCTCAATTGAATGTTAAACAATATTTCTATGTGAAGATTAAGTAGGCATACGAGGAAGATCTAGAGTTACGAAATAATGTTAGAAGTGTTTCTGAGTTAAAAATGGTAATGATGGAATGATAAGGTTGATGAACAGAGTATGAATCCCTTATAAACCATATTTTAATAAGTTTTTAGTGCAATTACATATTTCTTTAGTACATATTCATCTAGGAAGTACATATATGAATTTTTTATATATATTACTTCTGGTGGAATGGAATGAAGAGTCATATTTCATAGTTTTTATCTTGATGCTTGGTATGCACGCATGTTATGGATGAAAGAAAAAATTCCAAGGTAACGTTTCATCCATTTCCCATTACAAAATAGAAATGGGATATTATCACCATATATTTAGTAATTTGATTCCCCAAAAATTCTAAAGGGAATAATGGTAAATGGGTTGTAGTTGATTACCTTACTAAGTCAGAAAACATCATCACTATCAGAGAATAATTCTCTTCAGATCAGATATCTGGGATATAAATTATAGAAGTGGTTAGGTCACATGGAATACCACATTCCATTATATATGATCATTATTTTATGTTTACCTAATAGTTCTAGAAATTCCTTATAAAACTCCTGATATCGTGTTGATTTTTTGAATTATATTTCATCTTAAAAAGATGGTTAATCTAAAAGAAAAATTCAACACCAAGTGGATATATTGAGATATTATTATTTTGATTTATAATTTTGATTAGATAAAAACATTTCTCTAGTTGATTTTTCATAAAAAAAATGATTTCACTCAATCATTCATATGTCCCCTTATGAATCCTTTTATGGATTGAAATGTGAGCTTTGGCATGTTGGACTGAAGTTTGAGAAAGAATGCTTTTGGGACCTGAGATAGCTGATGAAATGGTAGATACAGATAAATACATTCATAATTACAACAAGGAATCTCATAGTTGGTAGAAATTTTATATTTATAACAACCGGTGTGATGTATAATTTGAATTTCGTGAAAAGTTTTTACAAATAATTTCTCCAGGGAATAAGGTTATGAGATTTATGCAGAATAGGAAAATAATACATTGGTATATCAATCCCTTTTAATTTATTAAACATATTGGGATGTAATCCTATCACATTCCACTTCAACTAAACCTCTCTCTAGTCCATGATGTGTTCTATATATCTCTCACAAGGAAGTATATAACTTAACCTTCACATGTACTGAATTTAGAGGTCATACCACTAAAGCTTGATCTTTTTTCTGAGGAATAGTCAACGGAAATTCAAGATCATATAGGGAAAGTCATATGAAACAAAACCTCCCACATAGTCAAATATTTGTGTCAAAACTACCAGTTTGAAGAAGACATATGGGAATTTTATGATATGATGAGATAAGAAATATCCGGATTTGTTTGTATTAGAGTGATGAATTTTGAAGTAGAAGATAATTTTATGTGGGGTAGAATATAACACCCCATGTATTATGAATTTTTCTTAAGTAAATTAACTTTATATAATATATTTCTATAAAAACAATACATATTTGTTCTTTCATTTCACACAACATTGAGTTTTAGGTTCATTACACGCAACACTGATTTTCTACCAAACAACATTTTATTATTAAAATTATTTAAACAATTCCGTTAGGACCTAACCGTTAAAATGAATAATATTAATAATAATAAATAATTTGTAAAAAATATTTATAAGTTTTTTATATAAATAAATCAATTTGTAAATGAAATATATAAATTTTAGAATGTCTATATGTTTTGAAAATACTATTTTATCAAAATGACTGTTTTTATGTATTTTTTAGATCAATAATAAATTTCTTTTTTTGAAACAATTAGAAATTCAATTTGATAAAATAATCCTAATTTTTTAGATAAAAATTTAATAATTAACACAGAGTGGTTTTTTTTATTTTTCTAAAACATTTCATTTGTAGATGAATAATAAAAATACACTAATTTCAAGTGAAAAATGACCTTCTCTTTAAATTTATTTATAATGTTAAATTATATATTAAATTTCATTAAAATAATAATATTCTCAAATATACATAAATAAATACAATTTATGTAATTTTCCTCTGTTTCACATCAGGATTGTGTATAAAAACCTCTCAAAGATTTGAATATTTTCGCTATAAAACTCAATTGTCTCATCCCTTCTGTATGATTAAATTTTAAATTATTATTTTTTCACTTATGTGGGTGGAATTTGAGAAAATAGATTCAATATTTATAAATATATTATTTTATAATGTATAATAAATCAATCTTAATTTTTTAACATAATAATTATTGATAATAGTTAAAATTAACCAGCGGATTTAGAGAAAAACATGATTACTATGGGATAATAGTGTTAACATAAGGGGAAAATGACATAAAAACTTTTCCAAAAACCATTTTATAGAAATATTTCAACCTTATAGCTTCTAGTATAGATATTGTTTCATTATTGGAGCCACATGATATGGAAAAAACATGGGTGGAATTCTCATATTAAAAAATTAATATGTTTGCCACTCACCTCCCTTATAAAAGGACACCCGGTCCTCCCCCCTCTCTACACCATCAATACTAATTTTTTCTCACAATAACTATTGAAATAACTTCCCCACATCCCTTGTATCATATAATGAGACGTTAGTTGGGAATAAATACATCCAAATAATCCCTTTGGCTAAAACAAAAAAAAGGTACCCAATGAAGAGGTGGCATTCATCAACGAATGTTTTAGTTATATTTCTTCCTCAAACTAATTTTATTATTTTTATATCATTAGTATATAATATCTTATTTATCTTCACTATAATTATATTTTAATATTTTATGGGTATTACCTACAACCACAAAAACACCCATTAAATGAGTTATGAAATCATTGTTTGTGTATATGATGGACTACTGCCTCGCAAACCAATGTCATTCATTTTTCAGTTAAAACATATGATGATTTTAAATAATGATGAAAATCCTATATATATATATTTTTTATTTTTTATTTTTTTTATATTACAAATCTATAATTTTTATATCATATATTCCATCATGATTTCCATTTTGTGGGAATATGATAATATCGTTCGTGTGTATGACTGTCTACCACCTCACAATGTGATATGATTCATTAAAGATTTATTTAGAATATATTAAGTATTATTTTAATAAAAATATATCTATTTGACATAAAAATAATTTTATAATCATAATATATAATATAATTTTCTTACTTTCAATCCGATAGGGAAATGGAAATAATATTAATGAATACGTATGACCTACCATATCCATGAATGGTGTATTTGATTTACTTTTTCTATCTTTTATTGATTATTATATATATATATATATATATATGGAATTTATATTTTATTTATATCACGGTTATCATTATATATATTATTAAATCATTATTTAAGTACTATGACAAACAAATACAATAAATAAATACATATATGAAAACAAAGCGATTATTTTGTGAAATGTAACATTAGGATAGAAGTTTTAATAAAAAACTAATAAAGGTCATAATAAAATCAAATATGGTGTGATATAAAAGAATATTGTACTATAATATTGGTAAAATAAACATATATTCATTATATAGAATGACTGAATGAGGACTAATGATGTCGGTACTTAAGGTAAAAGATTTTTATCTCACTTTTATTTTCTGTGACCCACAAGCCATTTTAACCACCTATTTCTTGTTTTTGGGTTGTATATTCCCCATGTATTAATTTCTAGATTCCTATAATAAGAATTATTGGGATGTACATATCAATTTTATGATATCTCTTTCATGTGTTTTACAGTTAAACCATTACTAAAGCGGTAAGGGAATTTTTTTTCTCAATTTTCTTTCTATGAGACACATGTTATGTTATACACCTATAATCTATTACAGTGTGTATATTCTATCCCTTTGAAATTTTATATCATGAATTATATTTTTTTTATAATTTATGATTTATGTCATGCTACTCTTTCACTAGGATTATGATTCTAGGTAAAAAAATTTGTAATTATTTATTTCTATAATATCATTATTTATTACTATTGTTTTTTATTATGCTCCAATTAATGAGATTTTATTGTAAATATCTCAATAATTATTATGAATTTCTTTATCATAAGGATATTCCTATTATCTACAAGTTATTGTACAATTTACCAATCTTTGGTACAAAAATTAATTATAAAAATGTATTTAACAAAATAGGAATTTATTTCACTTTTCAGTTGGATATCTATTTTACTTCAAAACCGTGTTTTATAAAATAATTTTTAGTTTTTCTATATTTATCACATATATGTTTTAAAAGAAACTATTTCAGATGTTTTATTATTTTTAATAAATGTTTTTAAAGGTATATTCATGTCATTTTCAAAAAAAATTCTATTAATGTTTTATAAAAAATGTGAAAGGAACCTTCATTTTAACATGTATGGAATGAATGAAATATTCTATAGTCATGACTATTGATTTCATCAATGATTCCTTTGTATGTTTTAAATTTTATTTTCAAGTCACATGTTTATAAAAATGTTATATGTATTAAAGTGTTTTTTTCAATGACTAAAGTATATTTTTTTGATTAAATGTTTGAAATTATATTTCAAAATTATTTTCCACCTAATATGAAATTCATTAGTGTTACTCATGACTCACTGGGATATGAACCAAGAATACCATTAATATTATTTCTCTGAATGGTTAATTTTTTTATGGAATGATGTTTATTAACCCTGTTTCTCATCAATGTGTTATATTCTTATGAAAACGGTTTCACTTCCATAGGTTATATGATCACAAAACCTACATAATTTCATGGGTTATAATATGATGAAATTATTATGAAACATGTATCATTTTTATATGTTAAGATGTGATGTAAATTTTCTGATACCCATTTAATTTAATGTATTGTTATATGGTGAATATTTATGATCTAGTTGCATAGATAAATATGGCTTTGATTATGTGAAGGGTGGACCTATATCTCCCTATAATGCATTGGGTAATGATTTAAATATTTCATAAGATAAACATGACTGGAATTGGGAGTGGAATTCGTAGAGTAATATAAGGTTGGAATGATGAGTGAACTTAGTATAATTATACAGTTTTAGTACTAGGAAGGAAAATTATGCATTAAAAGACTTTTTATACTACTATGGCCATAACAGGAAACCCTAACCAATATGGAAATGATTTTGAATGCATTTTTGTATTCCAAAAATTCATGTCTTATGCAATTGTTATGTTTTCATTGATCAAGTTCATTGATTCCATTATAATTCATGTCTGATTCAATGAAAATATTTATTTCATTAATCATCATTATGATCAATAAAATTTAGGATATGGTTTTAAAATATTATTATCATGATCTCATACCCTTATGTTCATGTTATTATTACATACCTCCCTTTTCTACCCAAACAGAGCATCTTAGCTCACCCTTTATTATATTTAATTTCCCTATGTTATGAAGATAATTATTATGTATGTTGTGTCTAAAAAGGTTACTATTTTTTATGAACATATGGAGAGATGATTTAGTTCATTTATGGAATATTGTTTTTGTTTATATGTTTCCAAAGGCACAAAACTGATACTTTATTTAGGCTTGTGTTTATGTAATGTAATAAATATTCTGGAAAAATGATAAAATTTCAATGAAGGTTTTACCTAGGACACTATATAAATATTTAAAATATAGGATAATGATGAGTTTATATACATCATAAAATATATTTTATAAAAGTTTTATTTATATTTTAAGCCTTATATATTAGTTGTTAACCCATCATTAACTCTTTTAACCATTATCATAGTGATTTTTTTACTAAGGATACTATTAATAAAGAAAAAATGAAACATAAATTATTATAAAATATTAATATAATTATTCCAAATGTTAAAATTATATAAGAGGTAAAATTTAATTTTAATATCAATACCTAAACTGCAATGAAAACAATTTTTTTTTAAACGTAAATTTTAAGAATAAAAATTATTTTAAACCAAAATAATGTGTTATTATGAGTATTATAGAAATAATGGGATAATTGTTAGTCAAATGGAACAATTTTTATTTAAATCCAATCCATAATAGAATATAATTTTTTAAATAGTTGAAATGAATTGATAATTTTAATAAAAATATGTAGTATTTACTATTCACACAAACATTAATCTTTTTAGAAAAAAACTCAATACTTCACCATAATATAAATTTGGTTTGATGAATCCAAAAATTAAGTAATTTTTATCAAATTCAAATTCTAAATTCAAGAAATTTGACATTTTAATAAAATAGTGTTGTATATGGGGAAACAATTTAGTTAGATAAAACTAGTTGGTCTGAATGAAATTTTTATAAAACTATGGTGCATATGAAAAGATAAAATGAATAATTATAAATCATAAAATATATTTGATTATAATATTACCTAGATTTTCAAAATATTTATACCTATGTCCATCTATTTTAATCCAATGAAAGCATGAACTCCCATATGTTCCCTTTATCATAGATATTGAGAGGCCATGAGACATTAACTATATCAATCCCATATTGTTAGCTCATACATTTTTTATTGTATGAGTATAGAATGATGTTGTGAATTAATTAATAACTTTTAATTCATATTTGTAGATGATAACATCCCATGTTACTCACATAAATATATTATCATAATACATATATTATCCAGGTTAGACCTTACCATCCCAAGTCAATATCAATTGAGGGCTGAGATGTCATACTAGTCAGACAGGAGGCAAAATTACATCTTTATTAAACTATAATTGATGATATGATTAGGAACATACCCAAAAAACTTATAATTATATATGTAACTTTTTTCTTATATCATAAAGGTATCAATGTCTAAAGGTTCTCATGCTAGGTATCTTTCCAACCTTAATTAGTGGGAACCAAATACGATCCATGAACCTATAAAATACCAAAGAAATAATGTATAAAACTCTATGTGATATACTTTATTGGTCATGCACTAGTGCAGAAATCATTTTTTACGTCACCATTTTTTACGTCGGTTATATATAACCGACGTAAAAATGCGGCGAGTAGATTTTTCACGTCGGTTATTTTAATAACCAACGTCAAAAATCGCGCCTATTGGGTTTTTACGTGGGTTATCTTATAACGGACGTAAAAAACCAATGTGCGGTGGGTTTTTTACGTCGGTTATTTTGTAACTGACGTAAAAAACCCCATATCGACATGTTTTTTACGTCGGTTATCAAATAACCGACGTAAAAAACCAAAGCGCGGTGTGTTTTACATCGGTTATTTTATAACCGACGTAAAAACCCCCCCGGGGCTTTGGTTTTTTACGTCGGTTATTTGATAACCGACGTCAAAAACTCATCGATATCGGGTTTTTTACGTCGGTTACCAAATAACCGACGTAAAAAACGCGTAGATATCGGGTTTTTTTAAGTCGTTTATCTTATAACCGATGTAAAAAACCAAAACCCCAGGGGGGTTTTTTACGTCGGTTATCAAATAACCCACGTAAAAAACCAAAGCACGGTGTGTTTTACGTCGGTTATTTTATAACCGACGTAAAAAACCCCCTGGGGCTTTTGTTTTTTACGTCGGTTATATGATAACCGACGTAAAAAATGCGTCGATATCAGGTTTTTTACGTCGGTTACCAAATAAATGACGTAAAAAACCAAAGCCCCGGGGAGTTTTTTACGTCGGTTTCCAAATAACCGACGTAAAACAACCCGATATCTATGCGTTTTTAGGTCGGTTATAAAATAACCGACGTAAAAAACCAAAGCGCGGGAGATTTTTTACATCGGTTTTATGATAACCGACGTAAAAAATCTAAAAAATAGTTTATAACGTCGGTTATATAATAACCGACGTTATAAAGAAATTAAAAAAATTAAAGCCCGTGTTCTGTCATTTACGATTTTTCGATTGACAGTCGCCGGCTCGTCTCTCTCTCTCGCGGTAAACCCTAATCAGATCGTCGATTGCCTGCATTAAACTCATATTGGCTTCATTGTTTATCTTCTTCACTCCTCTCGGATCTATCATCTCAACTCGCGACATTCAAGTAAGCCTTCCACGAATTTATTTTGTTCGTTTTTGTTTCGATTCTTGATGTGCTTTTCGTTCGTTTTTGAATCTCGTGGAATTTTTTGTTATTGCAAATGGTTATTATGTTCATTCAACTCGCAACATTCAACTCACAAATGGTTATTAAAACATTGAGGATTAGCTTCAGCAAAATCTGAAAAATAATGGGTGGTACTGTAACGTTCCATTCTTCCAGCAACATTATTATTTCCTACTTAGCTGGAATGTGTCTTTCTGGATGAAGATTGGTAGTACTTATTTTCTTAAAATCATATTTTCATTATGATTGTCCAGAAAATGATTTTCATTAATGAAATTGGACCAGCTACAATCGGTAATACCTATCCTTAAAATTTCATTCAACATTCTTACATCATAATATTTTTCAAAAAAATTATGATTTTTAGAACTCCTAGATCAGAAAACCATCATCTGTTTTCATCTTCATTCATAAAAATATCAATTCATACCTATTAAAATCAAATATTTCATTCTGGACTCATGGTGAGTCTGATAATACATTTCTTCTTTCAGTCATCTCCAAAAAATGATGGACGTTTTCATGCAAAGTGTATCTGATTTCTTGAATACGATGGTATGTCCGATTTTCAACAAAACCAAGTGAGGTGATTTCTTTTATTATTAATAATTCATAAAAAAATTATAATACCTAAATATTATTATCATAATTTTTAGATTTTTCATTATAAAAAAGGTAAAGGGTACTTTATTTTCATTCTCATGTTAAATTATATTTTTTATAAAGGTCTTTTCTATCTAGGTAGAAATAATTTAACGATAATTAGATTGAATTAGGTATATTATCTTATCTTACCATCCAAACACATTTTTATGTATTAATAATTATTATGTTTTGTAAAAACAATTATGACCCCCATTTCATTTTTGTTAGTTAATTGATCTACGAAAGTGTTATAAATGATTTGATGATCACGATTCACCCATATATATGGTTAGTCATTATGTGACATTTGGGTCCATAATATCCTTCTAATGCATTCGACAATGCATTATATATCATAGATCAATATGGGATACAGATGGTTATACCATGTCCAATGTGTTATGTGATGTGTCTCGTAAGAAATATTATAATAAATTATAGGAAAGGTGATTAACATATCCCAATATGAGGTGAATGAAACTATGTTTTCCCTTGACATATGTTATGACTTATATGATTATGTTTGTGCCACACTCTTATGTTATTCCACATACCAATGTTGTGATCTTGTGAATAAGGTTTTTTAAATCATGTTCCCACTATCATATAAATCATGTCTTATGTTATGCTAAAATTGTTATACTTGGACTCAAGTTTTATGATCTATGATTATATAGAACTGTTTCACTTATCTTTTTGATCATGTGCTTTGTGTATGCTCTTATACCCCCATGGATATCTTTTTATGAGATTAGATATTATATTTATATATATCATGTTTACCCATAATGAGTATCATAAATCAAAACTTTTATTATTTTCATTCCCTAAGTTACAAAAATAAGTATTATGTAGGATGATTCAAAAATTTAATCTGTGAGATGAGTTGTTTTATGTGTGAAACCCAGGCCAAACACATATGTATTTTTTTTATTGGTATTACATATATATAGTTCGACATATACTTTTTTTTACATTACCATGATATTAACATTACTTTTTCTAAAGAAATATTAATGTCCTTAGATTATATATCAGATCAAAAGGATATAGTAATTCTAATATATAATCAGAATGATCAGATAATATGACAATATTATTAAACATAAACCAAATGGTCTATATTCATATTTTTAACATGACACTTACGATGTATAGCTATTTGGTGTTGGGTACTTATGAAAACTACTACTACTTTCAAGATTTTGGAACTTGAAAGGGTTGAGTACTTTAGATCATAATGATTGAACAACAAGCATGAATAACACATGTTATATGCTCCATTAGGTATTCCTATATTTTAACATGTTTATTAGTATATTGGCATGAGATTATTATAAATGTGTATCGTCTGATCATATTCACTTATTCCAGATAAAAATCATTTTGTTTATGTTTTATTGATGTATATTTATTTGGAGAATCATTAGGCATCATGGTTTTCTTTGATTCAATGAAATTTAAAACTGTTACATCTAACTATATTTTTTTTTAAAAATAATATTCAAGCATATTTTTTTAAATACCTATAGATTTGTTTTATATTTTAAATTGTTTTACATTCGAATTATAATTTTTTTCATATAAACATGTTTTGTATTATCTTTAAAATATATATTTTTTGTAGATATTTTTTATAGGTAATAATGAGTCGAAGTTGGATTACGGCACATCGAATGAGCAATGAATTTGAGGAAGTTGTTGATTCCTTTTTGGAATTTGCAAAACGAAATGTTCCAAGTAGTGACATTTTTTTCTGTCCATGCTTGAAATGCTTGAATATGAAGAAGTTAAAAAGTAGAGAGATAAAAGATCATATGATATGTCATCGTTTTAATCCGAGTTACAGCCCTTGGATTTGTCATGGTGAAACTGGACCGAATGTCACTGATGATGATGATTCGCAAGATGGTAACTCCGATGGAATTGAAGAAATGATTCGCGATATTGTAGCAGAACAAATTGAGATAGAACCGACAGTTGCACGTCTATATGGTGATGCTAAAAAACAATTATATCGTGGTTGTACAGATTTTACGGTTCTGTCGGCGGTGTTAAGATTGATTAACCTGAAGGTGAAGCATGGATGGAGTGACTGAAGTTTTACAGAGCTGCTACAATTGATGAAAGACATTCTTCCAAAAGATAACGATCTTCCAGATTCACATTACAAAGCCAAGAAAATATTATGCCCGATGGGATTGGGATACAAGAAAATACATGCATGTCCGAATGACTGCATTATATATAGGAAGGAATATGAATTTCTGTCAGTGTGTCCAAAATGTGGGACATAACGGTATAAGGTGAAAGAAAAATCATAGGGTGATGTATAGATTACAAATCTACCTTCAAAGGTATTTTGGTATCTTCCTATAATTAATGGTTTCAAACGTTTATTTGCTAATTCACATGATGAAAAAAGGATAAGATGGAATGCTAAAGAGCGGGTATGTGATGGAAAAAAACGCCATCCAGCTGATTGTCCACAATGGAAGAAAATTGATGCTCAATATTCTACATTTGGAAATGAAATAAGAAATCTCAGACTAGGGTTGTGCACAGATGGAATGAATCCATACCGAACACTTAGTAGCACACATAGTTCATGGCCTGTTTTATTGGTAATTTACAACCTCTCTCCTGAAGTTTGTATGAAGCACAAATATGTCTTGTTGAGTACAATGATCTCTGGTCCAAAGCAACCCGGTAATGATATTGATTTTTACTTGTCACTGTTGATTGATGATTTGAAACTGTTATGGGCTGATGGTATTAGGGTGTATCATTGTTATAAAATGGAATATTTTCAACTGCATGCAGTGCTTCTGTTCACTATAAATGACTTCCCAGTGTATGGAAATTTGTCTGGATACAGTGTTAAAGGGCACAAAGCATGTCCAATTTGTGAACAACAGACGTCCTATTGTCAATTGCATCATGGGAGGAAAACAATGTACATGGGTCATCGAAAGATTTTGCCTATGGAACACCCTTATAGAAGACTAAAAAAGGCATTTAATGGCTCACAAGAATTTGATACTGCTCTAAAACCTTTATCCCATGATCTGTTTTTTAGAGGCTGAAAAACCTTGACATGACATTGGGAAAGACACAGAAATCTGGTAATGATAGACATATTTGGAAGAAAATGTCAATTTTTTTTGAGCTACCTTATTGGAGGTATCATGAAGTAAAACATAATATTGATGTCATGCACATGGAGAAGAATATATGTGATTCTTTGATTGGAACATTGTTAGATATTAAGGGAAAGACTAAAGATGGGTTGAATGCAAGATTAGACTTACTATCAATGGGAATACGTTTGGAGTTAGCTCCCACTCCTAAAAGAAGAAGAACATTTCTTCCCCCGGCTTGTCATACATTATCGAAGAGGGAGAAAATTAGCTTCTGTCAGTGTCTTCATGGTACCAAAGTGCCTCAAGGTTATTCTTCTAATGTAAACAATTTTGTCTCATTGAAGGACTTGAAGTTGATAGGTATGAAATCACATGATTGTCACGTCATGATGCAACAAATTCTACCAGTTGCATTACGTGGAATATTTCCAATTCGTGTCAGAAAGACTATAATGAAGTTGTGTTATTTATTCAATTCAATTTCTAACAAGGCGATTGATGTGAATGCTTTGAACATTTTGGAAAAGGATTCAATTTTTATACTTTGTCAATTGGAAATGTATTTTCCTCCAACTTTTTTTGATATAATGGTGCATTTAAGGATTCATATGGCTCGAGAAATAAAGCTTTGTGGACCTGTATATCTTCGTTGGATGTATCCTTTTGAAAGGTATATGAAAATATTAAAGGGGTATGTTAAAAATCTATATCGACCTGAAGCCTCCATTATTGAAAAGTATATTTTTGAGGAGGTAGCAGAGTTTTGTACAATCTACTTGGCTGCGGCGCAACACATAGGTTTGCCTCTATCTCTCCATGAACGAGTTAATAATGAGGGAAAGGGGATTCGCGGCTTGAAAGTCAAATCATTGTCAGCTGACCAGATGAAGAAGTTAGAATCATACATCTTGAATAACATAGAAGATGCTCAACCATATATCACATTGCATATTAATGAGTTGAAACAATGTCATCCAAAGAAGAAAGAAATGTGGATTTTTAATGATCACAGCAAAACTTTTTTGTCATGGATTAAAAAGACTTTTCTTGGTAGATCAGATGTATCAGAGACATTAAAATGGATAGTGGGTGGTCCATGTTTAAATGTGACAACATGGTCTGGTTATGACATTAATGGTTATACATTTCATACAATAGCTCAGGACAACAGAAGTGCAGTTCAGAATAGTGGTATATTGGTGTTTGGAAAAGCAATGCATTTTTTGAGTGCTAAGGAAAAAAACCCAATTTCTGCATCAAATGCATATTATGGAGTGATTGAAGGCATATGGGA
The DNA here is from genome assembly GCA_963277665.1 of Viscum album. Taxonomy (NCBI): domain Eukaryota; kingdom Viridiplantae; phylum Streptophyta; class Magnoliopsida; order Santalales; family Viscaceae; genus Viscum; species Viscum album. The sequence goes on from OY728155.1 coordinate 1,932,897,222, forward strand.
GGTTGATTACTTTAAAATTAAAGTTCCCATTTTTAACTGTAAATGGTTTAACGGTAACAACAGTGTCAGACACGATGAATTTGGAATGACACTTGTTAATCTGAATAGATTGGAAGACACAGCTGATTCTTTTATAATGGCAACACATGCAAAACAAATTTTTTATGTAGTAGATCAATCAGATATGCAGTGGGCTGTTGTTTTACAAGGGAAAAATCAATATGTTGGTGAGGATGAACTTGATGAATATGCTGATTTATGTGAGATCCCTACTTCAATGGAAATATTAACAGAACATAATGACGATCATGTTGAAGACATAGTTTGTGCCATAAGGAACGATCACAACGAAGGAATTTGGGAAAACAATCCATCTGTACATTCCTAAAATTACAGGTAACATATGTTGATTTCTTGTTTACATTTATTTTTTCCATAAATGTTAGATATTGTAAGTTTTTTATTTATTAAAACACGTTTTAAAATAAAATAAGTATATGTTTTTGTTTGTTTTAAGTTTGTTTTTTTTACTTTATCTTGTTTATAACCATTACATGATTTTTAAAATGCTTATTTTTGTTCACTGACAATTACTTTACCATGTTTACAATGTTTACCAGGTTTACCATTTTTACCATTTTTACCATCTTGACCATCTTGACCATATTTGCCATCTTTACCATTGTTTAACATGCTTACCATATTACCAATGTTTACTATTATGTAACTTAGTACACTTTTCTATTTTTTTATTACAGTAGTATTAAAATATTTGAATTTGTATATTTGTTCACTGACAAATACTTTACCATGTTTACAATGTTTACCAGGTTTACCATTTTTTCCATTTTTTACCATCTTGGCCATCTTGACCATCTTGACCATCTTTGCCATCTTTACCATTGTTTAACATGCTTAACATATTACCAATGTTTACTATTATGTAACCTAGTACACTTTTCTATTTTCTGATTACAGTAGTATTAAAATATTTGAATTTGTATATTTGTGAACTGACGTTTGTTTTTTTGATTTGAAGGATAATGATAGATCATTCAGATGATCAACCACATGATTCTGGAGAGGAGCATATTGCTGGTCATACCTTTGGGGATGAACATTCACATGCTCCTATTACGACAAAGAGTTCAAAGGTTGGTAAATGTGGTTCACACGTTTACAAAAATTATCACTTTCCCGTATGCAGGATCAGAGGATAGTTGTTGAGTTTGATGATGATGATATTCATAGAGGTCCTAATGCCAATGATTTTAAGAGTTTTGTTGCCACTCAGGCTAAGACCAAAGTATGCATTCTGTATGATGATTGGAGAGGTGTGGATAAAGAGATTATCTCTCAGTTGTGGGAGATGATTTTGGTAAGATCTTTTGTCATCGTTTGACCATTCTTTTAATGTTTCTGGTATATATAATATGTTTAACCTCTTCTTTATCAGATGACATTTGATATTCCTGACATTGGAGGAGTCAGGAAGAAATTCTTATCGTTGGCTGCCGGGAGATGGACGGATTTCAAATCAACCCTCTCATCTGATTTCATTTATGGTCATAGGAGTCATGACAATCCATTTCGTATATATCCTTTTATAGATGAAGACACATGGAGACAATTTTTTGAAAGTAGAAAAAAGAGTCATTTCTGGTAAGGGCAATGTAAACTTTTATAAACTTTCTTATATAAATTATTTTATTATTGTTTTGTTAATGATTTATTATTATTAAATTACAGAAAACAAGGAAAGCTAATCAGGATATCCAATCTAAAAATGTATACCCTCATAGTTTATCTCGAGGAGGGTATACATTATAGGAAGAAAAAATGATAGTGGAAAAATTTCAACAACTAAGAGCTGAGTATTCATGCTCTGGAGAGGTGGCCCCTCCATCCCCTCCATCTAGAGATGAAAAATGGAAGAGAGCTCAGAAGGGAAAAAAAGGGAAATATCTTTCGGATGAATCGAGAATCGTAGCTGAGAGGATTGTAAGATATCTATTTAATTTATTTAAGTTAACTTTTTTCTTCATATAAGTTTCAATCATTACAGAAATTTTCAATTAATTAATACAAGACTCTCTTGAGGAGCAGAGTTCAGAGGGGATATTTATAGCTAATGGGAGGGAAGATATTGTATTTGCAGCATTGGGAAGGCCCGAACATCCTGGTCGTGTAAGAGGATATCCGACAGGTGTATCGGTAAGAAAAGCGTTTCCACGTTCTTCAACTTCTAACATTGAGGGGGTTTATAAAAAAATAGAATCCTTGGAGGCTGAAGTTCAAATTATTAATGCGACGATGGAAGACAAGATTCGAGATTCGGTGCAGTCTATGTTTGTAGAAATGCAAAGACAATTTCAGAATGCAGCTCCCACTCCTCCACCTCCCCCTGCAGACCCCATTATTTATCCTCCACCTCCGCCAGTAGCTCCCACTCCCCCACCTCAGCCTGCGGACCCCATTTTTTATCCTACGCCTCTGCCGCAGCTTCTTACATATTGTGAGTTTTATATTGATGATTCTCAACATCATATAGTAGCATACGGGTTGGTATATTGTATAGGAGATACAGTTCATCATCAACAATTAGAGGTAGAGAACCAGAGGGTCACTGTATAGTATATTATAGATAGATCAGCTAGGGTACCAATACCTACAGATGAGGTGGCGACAGTTGGACAGAGTATCGGCCATTTTTTAGTTTGGCCATCCAGACTTCTTCGACTCATTACCATAGAGGTATGAATGTTATATCTTTTATTTTATTTTTTTATTAAAGTTGTTTTATCATTTGAAAACTACTATAATTCTCATTTTTTTTCACAGGAATACTTCAAAGGTAAAGAAATACTGTATAGACAACAACAAAGACGACAAGCTATGACATCAGATACAGATTCCAGTGGTCTTGACATATTTTCAAGATATTCACATTTATTGTTGGGTTTTTATGAGTTTCCAATGGAATTTCATGTTTGTGGATGTGAAATAAGTGTGGGGATTACAAAATATGATATCATGGAGCTTGTTACTGGAGATATGTTGGGCATCAACGTGGTGAAAATTTTTTCCATGTAAGTCTTAACACCTTTTCCCTGCGTTATATTTATTAAAAATGTATACTTATATATGTTTTGTATTAGGTATCTTTATAAAATTTGTGAGAGGAATGCACTGACAGAAGTATATGGATTCATGGACCCGCAATTGATTTCCCTTGAAGCATGTGCATTGACTGAGGAACAAAGAATGGTTTATATTGCTGAAAGATTTGAAAAGAATAAAATCCAACAATGTTGGATGATGCCTTTTTGTGAGAGGTATGAAACACATTTCTCTCAAAGAGTTAATTATGTTTTAACATAAAAAACCACTAACATTAAATTTCCTTTTATCAGTAATCATTGGATGTTAGGGATTTTTTGCCCAAGGGAGAAAGCTCTTTATTGGATATGCTCTGTTCATGGTGATGTGCGGGAAAGTTTTAAGAATATAATGGAAAAGTAAGTTTCAATTTCTCAACAGTTTTATATATTATAATGAATTTTAAATTTACCCCATTCGTATTATTTTCTAACAGTGCATGGGTCTACTTTTTAAAAAACACAAAGAAAAGAAATGCAAAGATCAAATATGTAAAGGCGAAGGTAAATTTCCATTTATAATTTGTACTTTTTGATTTATTACATAAAAATAATATATTGAATTTACACTCATTCAAAACAGAATTGTCATGAACAACAAGGCCTCATCGAATGCAGATATTATATGTTAAGATTTATGTATGAAATAATAACAACTGGGACAGTTGTGAATTTTGACCTGGTACGATATCCTCTTAAACTTTTCCATCATATTTCAATTTGATTTATTCATTATACACGTTAACTATCTTCTTTTTCATTTGTAGCTTTTTGATGACCCTCAACCCTATACTTCTGAAGACATCAAACACGTACAAGTGGAGTGGTCAAATTATTTTACAGGTTTGATTGAATTTAAGTTGTTTGTAATGTAAAATGTAATTTTGAATTTTGTCGTTTTAATTGTCTATTTGGTAGTTGTTTAGGTTTGATTTAGTTTTTTTTGATATTGACAGTGTACGTTTTGAATGTTATATAAGTGAATGTTTAATTTTTCTCTACTTCTTCTTTTGGTCTACTTTTGATGGTTCTTCTGGTATGGATTTGGTCTTTGGGGGAGGGGTTCCCAGGGTGTGGGGGTGTGTTCAGTGGGGTTGGGGGTGTCCAGCGGTCTAGGAGGGCTGTCCGGTGGGGTGGGGGACAGTCTTGGGGGGTGGCAGGGATGTCCAGGGGTGTGGGAAGCCGGTCTAGGGGTGTGGGAGTGCTGTCCATGGGTGGGGGGGGGGGTTGTCCAGGGGTGTGGTGGGGGTTGTCAAGTGGGGTGAGGGGGTGAGGAGGTGCTGTTCAGGCGGGTGGGGGGTTGTCGAGGGGTGTTTGGGGTGTCCGGGGTCGGGGGGCAGTCTAGGAGTGTGGTGGGGGCTCCAATGGGGTGGGGGAGGGTTGTCCAAGGGGTATACATGAGGGTGGGAGCTCCAATGGGGTGGGGGAGGGCTGTCCAGGGGGTCTACATGAGGGTGAGGTCTCCAACGGGGTGGGGGAGGGCTGTCCATAGGGTATAAATGAGGGTGGATGCTGTCTAGTGTGTATGTTTTATATGTTATCTATTTACATGCTTAATTTTGATGTACTTTTGTTTTTGTGGTATGATTTCTTGATTTATTTTCTGGTTGATTCTGGTGGAGAGAAGATCACTGCATTCTGTTTAAAAAAAATTGGGTTTATCACGTCGGTTATTTAATAACCGACGTGATAAAATTCCTGTAAAATAGTTTATCACGTCGGTTATTTAATAACCGACGTGATAAAAGGCCTGGAAAAAAGTTTATCACGTCGGTTATTTAATAACCGACATGATAAAAGGCCTGGAAAATGGTTTATCACGTCGGTTATTTAATAACCGACGTGATAAAAGGCCTCGAGAATGGTTTATCACGTCGGTTATTTAATAACCGACGTGATAAAGGGCCTGGAGAATGGTTTAGCACGTCGGTTATTGAATAACCGACATGCTAAACGGCCTGGACAATGGTTTATCAGGTCGGTTATTGACTAACCGACGTGATAAACCCCCTCCCACCGGTTTATCATGGCGGTTATACAATAACCGACGTGATAAACTCCCCTCCCCCGGTTTTTCACGTCGGTTTTATATGAACCGACGTGATAAACCACGCTCATCCCGGTTTATCACGTCGGTTCTTATAGAACAGACATGATAAACCACCCTCACCCCAGTTTATCACGTCGGTTCTATATGAACCGACGTGATAAACCCCCTCACCCCCTGTTTATCACGTCGGTTGTTTAAGAACGGACGTGATAAACCATTGTCCAGGCCGTTTATCACCTCGGTTCTTCGATAACCGACGTGATAAACCATTATCCAGGCCCTTTATCACGTCGGTTCTAAAATAACCGACGTGATAAACATCGCGATTTTATGTTTTTGACGTCGGTTTTTAAATAACCGACGTCAAAAACCTTATTTATAACGTCGCACGTATTAACGTCACCTAGAAACCGACGTAAAAAATTAAAAATAACCGACGTAAAAAACGTTTTCTGCACTAGTGATGCATCACACACAAAGAATATTATCCTTTTTTTATGTCAAAATCATATTCCATATCTTAATATGGGAGTCCTATTATCATCAAATTTAATATTTATACATAATCTATAATACTCAATAGAAAAATTCTGTTAGGGATAAATAAAAATAAAATGATGGGAGGTAAATAATCATTATAATTCCCGAAATGTAAATTTATATATACATTTATATAGCTAGAATGAAAACTATTATAAATTGGATATTTAGTTTTATATGATACATTTCACATCATTAAAACCCTTTTAAGAGTACATTACAAAACAAATATAAGTTTCTATCTATTATATCATATATTCATGGGTTTTCTTAATTCATTACAAATCTATTTAATTTCCTCTACATCATTATATGAATATATAATAAAACAATCCATCCAAAATCTTTAGAGGGGAACATATATAAAGAAATAATGTTTTGATAGTGGTGATTTTTAAGAATCTTTTTCCGAATGTTCAAATCATTGAACATATTTAAACGTTTTAACTACCAAACTTCACATGTTATGATATAAATTTTTATTTATAACTCTGAAAACTTTATATGACTATCATCTTAATTCTAAGAACCTATTGTACCTAAGGAAACCTTTAGGGGGGTAATGATTCCTTGTGACAAATATATCTTTTTTAATTAAATGTTATTATCCCATTATTAGTAAGAAATCAATAAACCAATCTAAGGGCACATAGAGTTACAAAACATAAGAGAGTAAAAATAAAAAAGACAATAACAATATTATTTGGTTCACTACTATGTGTTATTCCAATTTTAACACTAATGATTTTTCAGTCATACTAAAATCAACTAATCTATACTAGATTTTGTGGATTAAAATTGGTTATCTATAGTCACTACATTCTAGGAATACAATATTTAGAATGATTTTAGGGATAGTATAATACCGCCCTCATATCACTTCTATCAAATCTTTTGTGCACACAAATTTAAATTAAGACACCCGCAGTTTATCCCCTAGAAGGTAGATTCAAAATTTTAAATAATCTGTTATTATACGTGCATCGTGATAGAAAAATTTTGATTCTAAAATAAATTCAACAATATCTAAAAAAATCTATCCTTTTAACTTTGTGGGAAAACCCCACCCATAACTATGTTTTATAATGTAACATTGTTTAAACTAGTTTTCCATATTCTCAGCCTCACAAACTTTGAACTTCCTTTCGTGGATCGGAAAAAACACATCATGTACCACCCTCACAATCTACCCAAAATAACAATATAAAAAACATAGTTATTGTCACACTACTATGCATTAAATTTCCAAAATCTTATTCAATATCCATGTACTCTCCATTTGGATTGCGCACTCTACTCAATTCACTATGTAATCACTGCACTATTTTAAATATGCATACCACTCTTTCCTTCACTGATCTTATAAAGGATCATTTCATTCCCCCTAACTACTAATTGATTCTTAATAAATTGGTTATATTGATATTAATTATAAAATAATTTCTTGAAACATTCTAATGATAGGATTCAATTTTTAACCCTTCAAAAAATACCCATCATATAATCCCATATAGACAATGTACTCTCTTTCTATCTAACGCGTTGTAATCACATAATCTATGACACAACATATCCTATTTCCACATTATAACTCCAATATTAGACCACATAAATGATTTTAATGGTTGTTCACAAAAAAAAATCATCCTTGTGTACTCCAACCAGTTATAAGACTAAAATGTGAAGCCATACGATTTCGTGTAACATTGACATGATAAATACACCAAAAGTAAAACTAAAAATTTACTTTGTGAGATAAAATCTTGAAAATATTGGATCTATTGATGACTACATGAGTTGCCTCATTTTTCATCAAATCATTTATGCAACATCCCCAAAAATCAATGTTTTAGTTCCATAAATTAGAAAAAAACTAGAAAACAATGTTATTCAAAAATGACTTTATATATTACATATTTTGAAACAAATATACCTTCATGAGAAAAATAATTGAACTAATAAAAGGATTGAAAGTAAACAAAATATACCAAAAAACACCATATCAGATCAGTTTGGTTCCAAAATTATCCGCCTTTGAGTTTTTTTGGAAAACCAAGGTGAAATCATTAATTATATGATTGTTAGAAAAAACTAGAATAACGTATCCTTCACACATTTCAACTATGTGAATAAATATCAGAGTAAACAAATAAGATTTCATAATAGTAGATTATGCCATATGCTTGACTAAAACTACCTAGTGTCCATAAATCGTTCCCCCACTCAACTATAAAGTCTTGGTATTAAGAAAATAAGATGTAAACAAGGTCCCATTGATATACATTGAAATGCATTCACTAAATATAATTTCATTAGTTGTTATTCACCTTAAGAAGAAGAAAAATATAAAGTGTCAAAATATCTTATTAAAAAAATCCCATGGATATTAACTCACCATTAAACAAATATCACATAAAAACATTTAAAAATAATTAAATACATAGGTATAATTGTATTTCATAACATCATCATGGTGAGGGAGGTGATTAAATACTAAGGTTCAACTGATGCTTCTCAAACATAGGAGTGAAAATGGTTTAGTGACAATATCTTCCACTTACATATTTGTTTCGACATACACTAGATTTTCCATCCCTTGTTCCACCTTTACTTCTATAATGTGATGTCACCGATCATACCACACCCATAGTGTTGACTTTAGTCCATAAAGACACCTTTTCAGTTTTCAATAAATTGATTCATCATTTCTAATTTCAAATTCCACTAGCTATTCTATATAAACTTCTTCTCCAAGAAAACAATTAATTAATTCATATTATGATATCCATATGCTATAAAATTTTCCCCTTTTAATTTCCATTGCAAAAATCTGTCTAAATGACTCAGTTCAGGCCAGTTGAATTTTTTTCTTCCATATCAATTCCTTCAATCTTTGTATAGACTTTACAAAAAAACATCCTTAGTTTATTATTATATTTCAATGATCGTATGATTTATTCATGAAGATGAATTTTTTTACAATCACATTATGATTTTATTGTCTTTCAGCAAGTTCCCATGTTAATTTACTAACAATTTGATCTTATTATTCATTCATGTATTTATCCCATGGTTCATATTTCAATTCTTATATAATTGAGGATGGAGCTATTATTAGAAAACATAGCTTCATTATAAAAATTTCCCATTCCAGTAATTTATTTTATTATAGGTATGTAATTAATTATATAATATGAGTCAACATCTATTATCTTGTCTATTTTTTTAGGTATACATTTTTATTCTTAAAAAAAATTATATTCAGACTTAGCCTCTGAGTCTACATCATTTACACAAATCATTACAAATATTATAGTCTTTCCAAATTCATTATTATCGTCATCTTATTCAGAGAAAACATTTCAATTTGTTCATTTATAGTTTTTCAAATTCATTACCTCAATGAATTACATATAACTACGCCTTATAATTATAATCATAATCTTATTAGAACACTTATAGTCCATACTTTTCTAGTATAATATTATTACTCCTTATCCTAATAAATCTCTACAATTTCTACGATCTATTTATTTGTTTCAGATGGAAAAAATACATTTAAAGAAACACAAGTGGTTCAATGATGGATTATTTACATAAAAATCTCATAAGGGGTCCTCTCTTCCCCAAGGATTATTACTTCTTGTTTTTTTGTATCGACTGTAACATATATCACCTCTTTTCAAAAGAAGTGGGAAATTCCATTTTATATAAGTTTTTAATGATATTTTTTCATTATTTGATATATTCATTCAACGATTCTATTTATCTCTGGATTTCCCATGGATGAAAATTCAATATTTATTCCATGTTTCTCATGATAGTTTTCAATAATGATTTAGGTATTATATATTCGTTTATTATAAAATTTTTATAAGGATCCATCCTTAAAACATTCATATTCTAATGTCTTTTTACTAGGATTATCTTTCTAACATTATTGAAGATATTTATAGTCTAGATTTATAGAGAATTATATCATGTCTCTTATATGTCGAACCCAAATATTAAAAAGTGTAAAATTCTTCTCAGTATCCATTTTACCATAATATCAAACATTTATAAATAAAAACTTGTTCTTTTTATTCCAAATCAATATGAATTTCAACATGACTTCTAATTTTTTTATTTTCCGTCCCTAAACCTAATGAAAAACATTTTTTATAGTTTTACTAGGACAAAAAATAAGGGGCCATAAAAGGAAAAAATATATTTTCCTAGTGAAAACCCTAAAATCATAAAAAATAATTACCTTTATTGTAATATTTTGTGATCTTATGAGATATATCATTTACACAAGTAAAACACACACATTATTTCTGAAATAGAATCTTTTAAAACCCATATAAATAAAATAAAGACCAAATCTTAAAATTTAGGGCATTATATTCATAACCCATTTAAAAAATAACTAGATTTTACTTAAAAATATAAGACAAACCCCACTAGTTAATAACCCTCATCTAACATACAATGTCAAGGAACATTACCCAATGCATTAGAGCACTAACTTCTCATGCCCATTATATAAGCTATATCAGGCTCAACGGTTGTATAATATATATCACGCCCATCTATTTTATAAGCTATATCATGATCAGCCATCATCATCTATAATTATTATGTACCATACCATGAATAACTATGTTATATTCTTGTATGTTTTATCATAAACCATTGAAAACACTTTTTAAATTATGTGAATTTTTTTATTCGGATATTAAAATACGCATACCTTTGAAAATCCCAATTCATAACTAAACTACCTAGGACATTAGGGTTTTCATGAAGAGAGAATATAAGTATGGGAATTTTGTTTCACTTCAAATAATTTTTATGGTAGTACGAACATATGTTGGTGCCATATACTTTTAAATAAAACATTCCCTCAACTATTTTATAATGTATATTGAAAAATTCCGTAAAAATATTTATTTTAAAAACTGTTGATAGAAAATAAATATTGATATAAAAATTTCATTATACATTTTTATCTCCATACAATTAAATTAATAAGATATTTATATAAATAAGGATATGGAAGAAAAATATTTGTAAGTGGAACTTAAAATTTTATTTTTAAAAGAGAGTCCCTTACCTCGAGTCTGACTCATCTTTTACATTCCTTGCCTTCCTAAAAAATGTATGTTAATTATTTTCATCTTCAAGAAAAATATATAACTTAATTAATTTAATTAATTTATTTAATACCATGTTTTATAAAATTACATAATCAATTATGTTCATATTGGACATTTTTCATGATATTCAACTAATATATCAAAAATGACTTCGATAGGGTGACTATGACCAAAGATGTCATTGTTCCATAATCTGCAAGAATAATAATTATAATTAAATATATATCATATTTATACATCTATTAAAATTTCAAAACCAACCATGAGATATGGATATGAAATATTTATTATGTTGTAATCATGGAGAGGGTAGGTCATACATAAGTATTAATAACACTTACATTTTTCAATGATCTTGGTGGAAAGATTGCCAATATTATTTTATATTTACATAATTATAGTTATATAAAAAAATAGTATTATCACTCTAATTAAAATTATATATAGAATTTGAATGATGTGGTGATGGAAAATGAATCGCATCGCTTTATAGAGGTGGTGGTCTGCACAAACTCATAAAGGATTTATCATATTTCAATGAATAGAAAGGTAATAAATTGGATGATTTAATATATTTTAAATAATGATAAATATTTCATGAATATCATAAATATAAATTATATTATTAATATAATCCATTTTGTATAGCGGGTGATAGAACACAAATTACATCAGTTTGCAAGGTGGTAGTCCGCCGTACACATGAATGATGGCTTTGTTTCCCATTTTATTGATGAAGGATATGGATATAAGATATGAAATTAATATAATAACATCTCACAATATGGGATGTATTAATGTTTTTATATAGTAAATGCTGAATAATATCCTGAGGATGTGGAAGATAAAATAAAACTAAAACAATCTATTAAAATTTATAACTCTTCTTTGAGAAATATCCCTTACTTTACACCTTAAGACCTCTAAAATTATTATTATACCTAAAAGACCTATATAATGAGTATATGGATTATAGTATGGTATTTTGGTAAATATTGTTTAATCCTAAAGGCTTTTTGAGTGTAATGAAAATATAAGGGGACGTTTCCATTTATATAAGAGGATAGGGGCAATCTTGGAATTCTTTAATGTATAAAATTAATTGAAATGATTTTTCTTCTTAAAATGGATTAAAATGGATATAATTTGAATTTATGATGAGTATTATTTTATATAATATCATATAAAAAAATTTACATGTTTAGGTGATCTTTTAAGCCTTATATTTTTATTTTAACCCATCATTAACCATTTGATGATTACTATGATAATAGTCTTTTACAATTTAGGGGTCAATATATTACTATAAAAGGAAAATATAACCATAAATGGACCATGGTTTATATTTTCAACCATATAATATTAAAATGGTATGTTATATGATTTATTGGAATATTAAATCATTTAATAAAATATTATTTATTATAAAATATAATTTATTTGATTTTAGAACTATTCATTTACTCTGACTGTAATAACATTAATAATTTGAAATAAATTTAATATAATAAATTAAAACCTCACAAATATTTTATATTTATATATTAAATTTTTGGAACAAAATAATTCATTCAAATTATATTAATATTAATATTTTTTAAAAACTATTAATTATATTTCACTATTATTTGAAAAAACATTGTGTCGGCGTTGGGTAAAAATTTAATGAAATTATGTTATAATTCAAAATTTAAAATAAATTAAAATAATAAAAAATATTTTTTCATTTTAATAACCAATTATAACTGAACATACCTTATATTTACACCTATGTCAAAAATTAAAAGATAATAAAACAATTAAAACGATAGTTTTGAATTTTTTTACATAAAATTTTATAAAGGTTAAGATCAAGGTAAAATGGAAAAAAGTTCATATATTTTATGTTAGTATGATTATAGATAACATTTAATCATGTATTAAAATCAATCCAAGTGTTAGGGTTTCCTTTTATTTCTTATCACATTATTTTTATCCTTAATTAACACATTTTCAATTATCATGGTTACATAATTTTCTATGAGTACAATATAAAATGGAAAATAAACAAAGGGAAATATTTGTGAAATTTTGATCAACAGATTCCAAATATGGTATCAAATTTTCAGTATTCTACTTACACAAGTGCTACAATTTAACTAAATTAATCTTGAAAATGAGTTTAAAACAATTTTCTAGAAAAATACATTTTTATGTAAATAAATGATTTTATAGAAAATATAAGATTAAAAATGAAGAAATATAATACAATTAAAATATAATTAATCCAAAGAAACTAAGTAAATTTTAAAACATATAATAAATATAATATGATGTTTTAATACTTAAAAATAAATAGTTTTTTTAAAAAAATTATTATTTTTTAATATTCGATGAAAAGACCCACTTTTTGAAAAAATATAAAAATTTCACCAAATTCTACTTTTTTTTATGATTATTTTTAACACTATATAAATTTTATCAAATAAAAGTTCTAAATTATTGGAAAAATAAATATAATAGTATCTCAGAAAAAAATCAATATAATTTTTGAAGAAAACAAATATTTGATGAATAAAATGACTTTAATAAGAGTTGAGCAGTTATTTATATGTATTTATCAAGAAAATTATATTAAGTAAGAAATATATACATATATCATAAATTAGTTAATAATATTCATTTCTGAAAATTTTAAGGCTATGTTATAATACTTACATATATATAATAATATTTCATTATTCGTTTAGACTCGGTGTCACATGTCGAATATGCTATCAAGCATAGATTTGATTTTAAAACATGTAGATGTTATATTCTTCCCTTCAATAAATTATTTCTTATATATTTTAAACTTCTAATGATAATAGATGATTTTACATATGAAAAAACATTTCTTGAAATCCCACATCATAAATAGGGTTAAAAATACTTTCACTTGATAAGAGAGGAAAGGAAATATTAAAGTAATCTTCAATAACACATAAATATTACTCCAAATTGGATAACTTTGTTATGATGTGAGAATATGGACATGGAAGAAAATCATAATTCTCAAATAATATTGGAGAGTGACGGAGATCATTGATCACATGAAAGTGAATGATCATGAGAAAGTTAATGACACCAAAACCATAAACTAAAAAGGTGTGAAAATACCGTTGATTCATAAAAAATATAGATTATATGATAGAATTTTATTTTCAAAATCCTTTTACTTGATATGGGGAATTCATTACTATATAGAATATGAATATAGGGAAAATATACTTACATGACAAGGGAAATTTAATCCATTAATTAATTTATTGCACAAAGTAATCTTTTTTCTAAATGACGATTATGAATGACGAATTTTTTTTATGTAGGAAGTACTAAAATCAACTAATAATATATCACATATTTCAAAAAATGGATCATAATGTATTCCTCCTATTTTTATATATTAACCAAGACTATAATGGTTATAAAAATGTAAGATAATTCAAAAAATAGATAATCCTTCATTCAATGAAATAACATATTAATCATTCAATAATTAATAATTTATATTGAAACCCATACATAAGACTGATTTGATCACATATTATTCAAAAATAGATTTAACATTTTTTTTGAAATAACATAAATCACCCATAAATTATCATACAAGGAATGTATATGCCACAGTTTTATAATAAACATGGAATGGTAATAATTACCATAAATGAGTTGAATGACTATAAATACACATTAAAATAATATATAGATCTAAAAGATAATTCAAACATTAATCCTTTAATAAAATTACCTAATTTTTTTACCATTAGCATATAATGTTATCCAAAATATAGTAATAATATTTTGAAATAGAATTAATCACATAATCACCTAATCAATTTTCATCCCCAAGGCTATCTATAAGATAAAAGGTGTGTTCCAAAAATCAATATAATAATTATATTTAAAATAATTTACATAATTTCATACTAAATAGAGAATCATTTAGGGAAATGGTAGGTGTTTGACCATTATAGTTCCTTGGTTATGTGATCAAGTGCTACATCCTTTCCAAATGGGATGTAATATCTTTTTTATTAAATCTATATCAATATGATTACTATAATGTTCCAAAAAATATGTTTAATATCCTAAAAAATATCATTAATCATCAAAAAAATTTAACCCCTAAGGTTTTTTATACATCTCATTTTTTCATAGAATTAAAAAAACATAATTGACTATCTTTTCCTTAACAACAAACAAATATTAACAAAATGGTTTATTTTACCCTTTATCATATTTCCTTCATTGATTGTCACAAAAAATCCTCTCCCTTTTTATATACAAATTTTTAAAGGAATAAATTCCATGTAACATATGTTTCCAAATTTTGAAAACCAAACTTATTATAGAATAACTCTTAAGTGATTTATGATATTCATAATATTTAGAATACATCACAATATCATTGATAAAAACACCCTTCATTAAAAATTCTTCTTAAAACTATAACCATTATTTTTTTCATATTTATTAATAATTTATTCTTACAAATCAATGATATTAAATATTTCATAATATTTTATCAATATAAAAACAATCATGTTTCACAATTCTAATACAAGAAAATTATTAGTACCTTAAATATAGACATTGAGGTATTGTTTTATACTTTATAGATCCCATTTATCAGCCTCATGAAGTCCATATCTCATGAAAATAAATAGCTAGGTCTTTAGTGGTATATACCTTACCAAATGAGAGGAATGTGTTAGGATTTTGAAACCAAATAATAGAAATTATATAATCTATAAGAAAATCGGTGAAATAAAACAGGGGTGGATATATCAAATAATTTCTTCTAGGTTATTGGGATGTTAAAAATTCTTTCAAAACAATTTGAGAAATATTTTTCTATGTTTGTGATGATTGAATTATATGTATGTTATATAAAGGATGTGTGAGGTATTTTTTACTTTAATCTTGAAAACATATCCTTAATCTAAAGAAAAAAATATCATTAAAACATAAAATGAATTATTTTTTATAATAATGTTAATGAACCATGTAAGGACAACACCCAGAGAAATTAATAAATAGATTAACCTTAAAATCCTAAAAAATAACCATAATAACATCAAAATGAGAAATTATTTTAACCTTAAAGACCATATCATACATATCTACTAACGTCCCCAAAAATATAACAAGTCTTTTATAAAATAATATATTACATTAAACTGAGTGGTTATATATACATCAAATTAATAAAACATTTCCCAAAATATCAGTTATCACCCTAAAATCCCATCACATAAAATAATTAATAAAAATTGTATGTTCCATTGAACGTACAATCAATCTTATGAATATTAACCAGTGACTACATCTATAACTCTTAAAATCATCTCAAATAAAAATATCATAATCTTGTCTGTTATCTAAACCATTGTATTGATACTAACTGTAAGGACCATATCTTATAAAAAAGTTAATCTTGTGTATATAGACTAGAATTCACCTAACTACATACCAAATGATATTTATAGTTTATATTTTTAGAGGATTAGGTCATGTATCTTACATGTCAAACACATATATTACAAAATGGAAATTCCTACTAGGTGCCAATTTAACACAAAATATAAAACTTTTAAAAAGAAACAATTTTTATTTTCATGAAAACATTTCAGGAAATTCAAATTGATGTATTCTTTCTTCTTACCCATCCTTAAACTATAACACGCAATTATTTTGTGAATTATTATTTTCGAAATAATTTAAATTCAAATAATGCTTAATTAGAGAGTAAACCTTAATATTAGGGTCCCAAATGAAAAATAAATTTTTCCAAAACCCATTTTATGGAAATTATTCAGCCATAAAATTTCAATTATTTATTTGTGTTGGTTTATTATTTCTTTTTATAGGTGAGAACATGTGTGCACCTATCTTTTTTTTAAAAGAATCAAAGTTATTTTTTTTCATTCTAATAAAAGGCCAACACCTGTCCCACTTATTCAAACATCTCAAACCTTTTATGTTTGAAATATCCATGACCAATAAAATTCTAAAAAATCCTTCCATAATCCTAGATTCCTTCCCTTGTGTATAAGGATATCCAAGAATGAATTTTTGAACAAATCAAAAGGAGTTACCCGATTAATAGGTAACGCCTTCTCCCAAGTCCTTGATATTATTTTCCTTATCCACCCCCTCCACTATACTTATTCCATGATAGTAAGATAAAAAAATATCTTCAATATACTAGTATAATTTTTCTCTAATATTTTTACCAACACTTACACACTCCTCTATTTAATGGGTAATGACCATACATCTTATGTGTACTGTGGACAACTGCATCACTAAAAAATGATTGTTCAATTTTCCTTACCACCACTTTTGGTGGGAATTAAGATGAAGAATATTTTTATATATTTTTTTATTAAGTTTATTATTTATTAAATCATATTTATTATTTTTAAAACACCTATATTTTTACTTTCCATTTGGTGTTAATGCGATAATTTCATTTGTGGAAGAGTTGACTATCGCCCCCTCAAAGTGATGTGATTTGTTAATAGACTACATGGACTATATTAACAAAGGTTTTAGTGAATATATATGATATAAATGATATCATAAATATATTTTAATAATGATATATATACATGTTTTTTAATTTCCTCTTTCAACACAACAATTAAACGGAAACATCATTCATACGTACGTACGACCTACTGTCTCTATAAACGTTGTATTTCGCTTCATACTTATATATCATAATGATTTTTATAATAAAAACATAATATATATATATATATATATATATTATATTTTTATCATATTTTAGATTCTCTAATCATTATAGAATTATAAATACCATTAATATAACAATTAAAAACAATACAAAGATCAAAGAGAACATTACCCGAAGTGAATCCTTAATATAGAATGGTTAAATATCAGGTAATATAAGGTCATAATCAAACCATATATGGTATTATATATAGTAATATGCTTATATTAATTATATATAATATATTAATATTTATTATTCATGCGATTTTAATGATTAGGACGAGAGTCAAGACACATGTAATGGGGGTTTCTTCTCATATTTTATTTCCATGAGATACATGCTTTATTCACCACCCATTCCTTTTATGTGGGTTGTATAATGCCCATGAATGCAATAAATTATTATTATAGTCAAAATAATAGGTATTTAAACATCCATTAACTGAACCTTGTTTCATGGGGTTTATTTTTAAGAAGTTAACAAATTGGTAAAATAGTTTTGTCTCAATTTTCATTTGTTGAGACTCATGTTTTGTTATATACCTATATTTATTTTGTGGTGGGTATAATTCCATTTTATAAGATATATCATGAATATTAATATTTTCATTATATTTTATGATATATTTAATTTCATTGTCTTATAGGGATGTAAAAATCTAAAGTTGCCAAGTGATAACCCATGTCTTAATATTTTCATGATGTTTTTTACCTATAGTTATTAGTTATATAATCATGTATTGGAACCATATTTCTACTATTTGGTACATAATATAGTTCAGGAAGTGTTTTTAAGAAAGCTCGACATTACCCTATATTCGGTTGGGAATCAATGTTCTCTAAAAAATATTTCTATTTATATTATACTAATCTCATGTAATCATTAAAATAAATTTTTACACATTTTGTCATTCACTAATTGTTTGAAAAGAATCGTATTGTCGCTTTATGAATGAACAATTTTTATGACCTTTTCAATGTGAAAAAATAATGTTATTTTACCCTCATGTGAGATGTACATATTTATCCTTCATGGAAAATATGATTTCTTCCATGTTTAATGGTTTATTTTTCTGAAAATGATTTTAAAGGGGACATTCAATGAAATTTTTTTAAAAAAATTTCATGATATTTGTTTAAATATTTTAAGAAAAATGGTTTTCAAAACATTTTCAATATCATTTTATGTGTTTTTAAGGAACAAAGTTTTCGAATCATATTAAAACTAGATTTATATGTTTCTAAAGAAAAATATTTCTTAATGGTTATAAAACCATTATTTATAATCATTCATGTTTATTTCCAAGAAAATGGGTTTAAACAGATTTTAAGTTTTAAATAACATTTTCAAATAAGAATGGATAATTACCTCAATAAATGTTTCCAAAATTTCCTTCCATGTTATTTCCCATATAAGAAGATATCCATTGATGTTACCCAATACCTTATAAGAAATTATCCAATGGTTACATTCATATTATTTCTTTAATGGTTAATGATTTGATGGAATGAGTCTTATAACACCCATTTATATTCCACAAGTTATATGATTTTGAAACCATTTTCTTTTCATGGGTTATGATTTTATGATGTGGTTATGAAACCTATATGTTTTTGTAGTTAATGATGTGATGTAATTATAATGATACCCATTTTATTTAATCGGTTATGATTTGATGCATATAAAACCTATAACTTTTTATGGGTTATGATATGATGAAATTTTTATTATATTGTGACACATGTATGATTGATTTTATTTTGAGATGGTTGGGACTTATATCTCCATATAATTAATGGAGTAACAATGGATTACTCAATTGTATAAATGTTATCCATGAAACTGATTACATGATCAAAATATTATGCATGGACTTGGTTTCATGTCCACAAGTTTATACATGATCCGGATTACGTGTTCACAATGTTATGAGTGAACCTTATTATGTGTTCACAATTTCATGGATGTACCTGGTTTCATGTCCATAAGTTTATGCATGAACCTGATTACATGTTCGCAATGTTATACATGAACCTGATTACATGTTCAAAAAGTTATGCATGGGCCTGGTTTCATGACCATAAGGTTATGTGTGATCCTAATTACACATTCAAAATGTTTTGCATTGACCTGGTTCGATGCCCATAAAATAATGAAAGGTCTTGATTTCATATCCTTTACTTAATGAGTGAACCTATTTATACTTATAAATGTTCAAAATATTTTAACAAATGTTCATTCAAAAAATTCCATGTCTTATTCTTATGATATGAATTCTTGAATAATGCTCTTAATTCTCTTATGATCTATGTCTTATGAACTTCCACTCATTATATGGATCTTTATTATTTTTTCTATGATTGTCAAATGTTATAAGAAAGTTAGATACCCTTTTTCATGTTAGTATTACAAATTTCCTTTATTTACACATACTAATCATCTGATCTCACCCCTTTCTTATGTTTTCTTTCCCTAGGTTACATAGATAGTTATTAGGTAGAAATAATATTGGTGTAGATATTTATGTGAAATATTGAAGATATTTCGATAGGATAAAATATTTTTTTCCATGTTTCCAAAGACAATAAAATATTATAGTCCTCAAAAATGTATTTTTTTAATGTAGTGAATAGAAATCTAAAAATATGTAAAATCCACGAATGTTAATCATGGATCACTATAGTTGGTATCATAGAAATGTTTTAGTCAAAATTTGTATACATGGATGAGAAATCATTACTGATATCCATAGTTATATTACTAAGGATATTTCTATGGATGTATTTAATGATAACTATATAGAAGCGCCAACATTTTGGAAAATTTCCTTTAATTTTGGAAAGGGATAGATTGATTGGATTCTG
Organism: Viscum album; assembly: GCA_963277665.1. Taxonomy (NCBI): domain Eukaryota; kingdom Viridiplantae; phylum Streptophyta; class Magnoliopsida; order Santalales; family Viscaceae; genus Viscum; species Viscum album. The sequence goes on from OY728155.1 coordinate 1,932,917,741, forward strand.
GGAAATACGTCCATTTCTACATATTACAAGTGGATGTGGATCTGGAATAGATGTAACTATTGTTAATAAATCTGACAGGATGTTCCATCTCCGACTCAGGGTAATCTGGTATAAGACAATATTCCTTACTGCACATCTAGTTTAACACTCATGGTTGATATCCTTTGTAAATTAACAAACTTTTCCGGGAAATTCAATAAGGATTTATTTATAATTTGGCTATAAGTAACCTAGTATAATTATAAGGATTAATAAATTAATTAAGGTTTCATGATTTAAACAGCCTATAAGTAATTAATTTTAATGATTTTTTGGTTTTGCACTAGGGTAATTGTTTCTCATACTATTCCTTCTAGTTATAGAAAATTGCTAGAACCCAAAAAAATTGTGTTATTGTGGAATGAAAAGGACAATGAAATGATGGCCCCCTAAGTAGCTGAATGATATAGAATATGGAGTGAAAAAAATAATTTCATTATAACCTTATCAATCCATGAGTCTTGCTAAATTTTTAAATGAACAAATAAGGGAACAATATTTTCTTGAATATTTTTTGAGGAAATGTCTTGGTTCATTGAGTGGAACAACTTTTCTTCTAGTTACTGAGAAATAGATCTATACCACTGAAAATATAGATTTCATTATCCATTGATTTAAACATGAAAAATTTATTTTGGGGATGTATCCCTTGGATGGTGAAGAAAAATGGTGGTACAACATCCACTGGAATATAAATAAACAAGATAAAATTGAATCCATGGATTGGGATGAGTTCAAGAACCTATTTTTAGTATGTACCTTTTACATATTCTTCTTACAAAATGGGATATTGAAGATTCCAATAAATATATTCATTATTAGAAGAAATAAAAGCTAAAATTAAATGAAAACATTCAAGACCATGGATGGATGATGATTAAGAATAATTTATGCTCAAAGTGTGGAAGGAATCTTGATTGAAATTATCTGAGGGGAACTAATAAATGTTTTAAGTGTGGGAAAAAATGTCATCGAGCAGGTGAATTCAATGTTAATGGTAATAAATAGAATAATCCAAAGAATGAACATCCCACAATTTTGTGTTTTAAATGTTAGGAGTATGGTCATTATGCTAGAAAGTTCCTAAACCCAAATGTTAAGGAAGATGAGTGGAATCAAAAATTAATTTAGATGACAGATAAAGGTAAAGCTCATGAGATCACAATGGATAAACTGAATAATAAAAATTTGTGAAAAACATATCCTTCCCCCCTTAGTTGGGATGTTAATGTTTTATTTTTTATGAATAATCCCTATGATAATCATGTTTTTCATCCTTTAGTGAAGGTTCATGAGATTATACCCCTCTACATGGATTTTGGAATAATAAAATTGGATTTAATTTTCTATCAGTAGAATGATTGAATCAATATTCTAATAAAAAAACATTGGTGTAAGATAAGAGCATATTTAAAGAATAAAAGGTGAATTATAATTTTAAAGGGCTATATGGTTAACCATTTATGGAATGTTTAAGTTAAACATCAGATGAAGTTATTAATATTAAAGTGTTATCATTCCATATATGGATTTATTCATATTTGATAGCCTATGTTCAGGGTATGTAATTAAAAATGGCATCACATATCATGTGTCTCGTAATATGTTAATACACCAGGAAATAAAACTTCACCTCCCTTCTTAGAGAAAGAGGCAGAGTGGATCAAGGAACAACAAAAGATAAGGTTTTACAATAATCATGAAATTATATGTTATAATTAAAATTAAATAAATTTAGAATAAATTATTTTGAATCCAAAAATGATATCCTAGTAACTTCCCTTCTAATGTGTCAGAAATTTCCATAGATCATCACAGATTTATAGATTTGTGATTTTTATCTTTCTCTTTATTTTATTCTTCTATCACACTCCATTAGAACATGATAGTTATATTTTTCTTCCATGTTGATGTTTTTACTTCCCAACCTCTTCTCTTCAATGGGGAAACCCAATTATATGTTACTTTTGTTAACTATTATGAATCCAAATTCCCCTTTTAATGGAAGTTTAAGTATTCATTTTTATGATGTGGGTTTCTGTGACTGAAACTTTCAAGTGCTAAAACATTGACAACCTAGTTGAATTTTGAGGTAGAAATTCATTTTAAGGGGGGGGGGGGGGGGGTAGAACGTAAAACATTGAGATTCTACGAAATGTGTTTTTGAACTAATTAATTTTTTATTTGTCATTTCATGTGACATTGAAAAAAGTTATATATATATATATATATTTGTGTGTGTGTTTGTATTAATATATTATGCCTAAAATTTCTTTCACACTAGACCAACTTGGATTGTACTACATTAAATACCAAGATTTCTTGTGCTACACACAATGACAACTTATCTTGATCAACCTGCAACATCATATTGGAATACGTTACACATAACACAGATGTTTCTACGAAACATCATTTTAATTATATATTTATTTTTATGAGATTAATATACCCTATAAATTAAAAATATTTATATAAATAGTAATAAATAATTTTAAAATATAATTTATAATGAATTAATATAGATAAAACATATTCATAATGAAAGATATGATTTTTGGTAATGTTATTTTTTTAAATACTATTTTCTCGAACGAAGTAGATTTAATAATAAAATGTATTTTCAAAAAAATTAGAAATTTTATTTGGTAAAATAAACAAAATTTTTGAATTTATAATATTGAAATTACATTTTGTAAAAAAATTTCAATTTTTTATAGAGACTTCAATTTTTGATGAATAATGAAAAATACTGTATTTTAATTAATAACTATATTTTATTTCAAATATTTATTAATATTAAATTATATTTTAAGTTGGTTATAAGGTAAAATTAGAGAAATTATAAATCTATTAATAATATTAAAGTCATTATAATCAATTCCACTTTGTTATTAAATATAAAAAATTAATAACCATTTGAACTTATTTCTACATAAAAACCCATATGTTCATCCTATTTGTGGGATTAACATTAATATTTAGTTTTCTAATTATTTGATTTAAATTCAAAAAGACATTAATTTTTTTAATCATTATAATATTTATATTCTAACTATATCATGTTTATTTTTTTTACCAAAATGATTTTTAAAAGTGATTAAAATTAATCATAGTGAATATTTCAAATTAAGTTTAATTAAGGAGATAATATTAGGGTCCAAAATGAACTATCAACTTATAAAAAATGGTATTTTCATGGTTTATTCATTATACATCCATTATTAATTTAGGATGGTTTGGTATGATTTTTTTTGGGTATGAACATGTGTATACCTAACATGTTTTCAGAAATTCAAATTGAGTCATTTTCCTTCCCTATAAAAGGAAACCACCTCTCCCACTTTACAAAACCTATCAAATGTATTAATTTTGTCCATTCTATACCAAATAAAATTCATAGAAATCCAACTTCCTCATATAATCCTTCAATTGGGAAGAAGTCAAACCAAGGAAGCCTTTTTGTACAAACTAAAAGGAGTTACCCAATTAAAATGTAACATTTTCTCTCAAGTCCTTCCTTTTATTTTCCTTATCCAACCTCCAAATTATTTATTACATGAATTTATAAGAAATAAATTATCCTAAATATACTAGGATGTATTTTGTAAAAAAAAATTTATCGACACTTAGACACACCTTCATCTAACGGATAAACAACATTCCATTTATGTGTACGACGAACCACTACCTCACTAAACGATGACTGTTCAATATTCCATAGCATATATCATAGTGGAAATTATGATGGAAAACAGGATTATATATATTATATATTATATTTAATATTTCTTTAATATTATATAATATTTTTACAACACATATATTTTTACTCTCCATTTCGTGTTAATACAATAATGTTTTTTGAAGAATTGTGGACTACCGATCCCTCAAAGTGATATGATTCGTTCATAAACTATATGGATTATATTAAGGATAGTATTAGGGAATATATAATATATATATGATATCATAAATATAATTTAATATATATATATATATATACACAAACATTTCTTTTACATTCTTCCTTTTAATATGATAATAAAATAAAAATAGTGTTAATGCGTATATACGACCTACCATCTCTAGGAACAAAGTTTTCCACTTCATAACATTATATCTTATATATTATTATAATTCATATATACTGAATATATATGATATTTATATCATGCTTTAAAATCTATAATAATTATATAATTATAAGGACAAACAATATAACAAATTAAGACACATAAGAATGAAAAAGTGAATATTACCATAGGTGAAACCGTAACATAGGGTGGTTCAGAAATTGTAATATAAGGTTATTATAAAAAAATAATGGTATTAGATATAATAATATGGTTCTATAAAATATTTATAATAAATTTATATTTATTATACATGTGTTTGGAACAAGTATGATGAGATTCAAGACACAAGGTAAGGGGATTTTTCTCAATATTTTATTTCTGTGAGATATATGCTTTATTCACCGCCCATTCCTTTTATGTGTTGTATAAAATTCCCATGGATGCAATAAATTATTATTATAGTTAAATTTATGGGAATTTACATAACCATTATATTACATTTATTTCATGATGTTTATGTTTTAAATGTTACGAAATTGGTAAAATAGTTTTGTCTCAATTTGCCTTCACTAAGACTTGTGTTTTGCAATGCCCCTAAATTCATTTTGAGTTGGGTATACTTCAATTTGATATGATATATCATGAATAACCATATTTTAATTATATTATAAGATATATTTAATATCAATTTCTTACATTGAGAGTGTGATCCCAAGTTATGAAGTGATGACAGTTTATGGAAACAATATCATAACTTTTTAAGATTGTTTAAGTTTATAACTCCTTTTTTGAAATCTTAAAACCCATCTCACAAGAATTTTTTGAATTTTATTCCTACATGGGTATTATATATATAATAATGCCTTGTTAACATATTGATACCCTTTTTTACATAATATATTTATGAAATTGTTTTTAAGAAATCCCAACTTTTCCATATCTTCGGTCGGAAAAACTAGTTCTCTAAAAATTTATTCCAAATAGATTCTACAAATATATTATGATAATTAATTTATTTACCCTCTTTTCTTTCAAAAATAATTTCAAAGGAATATTATTTTCAATTTTTGAAAGAGAAATGTTCGTAACCTTTTACCATGAAATGGAATGTTGTTTTTACCTCGCATGACATGTAGAAATTTAGCTGTTGTAAATACATTGATGATTTATTATCATGTTTAATTGTTAATTCTTACAAAAAAATTAAATATATTTTCATATAAATATTTTTTAATTTTTTTTATGTTTATATGTTTTGACTGAAAATGGTTTTCAAAATGTTCTCAATATCATTTTATAAGTTTATAAAGAAAATGGATTTCAAGATGTCTTCATGATCCCTTTATATGTTCTTATGTACGTTTTTTTTAAAAAAAATTGAAGCTCTATTTATATTTTTTCAAAGAAAAATGATTACTAATGGTTTTAAAACCATTATTAATAATATTTCGAGTTTATTTTAAAGAAAATGGTTTTTAAAAGGATTTACATCTCAATAAGGATTTTCCAAAAAATAATGGATATTTAACTCAATAAATGTTTTCAAAATATTATTGCATGTCATTTTCCATCTAAAAATACATTCTTTGATGCTAATCAAGAACTTATATAAAATTATACCAAGTTTCCATTCATATTCACTCTTGATTGGTTAATACTTTGATGGAATGATTCTTATGACACCCTTTTATATTCCACATGTTTAATGCTTTTGAACCCTGCTTATTTTCATGGGTTATGCTTTCATGATGTGATTATGAAACCAATATCATTTTTTAGGTCTTGATGTGATTAAATGTTAATGATACCCATATTATTTCAGGGGTTATAATTTGATTTTTATAAATCCTATCTCTTTTATGTGTCATGATATGATGACTAGTTTTTTATCTTGTGGAAGATGTATAAATGATTTTATCAAGAGATGGGTGGGACGTATATCTCCTTCTAATGAAATGGGTAATGATGGATGAATCATGTGTATAAATGTTATGCGTGAACCTGATTACATGTTCCTAATGTTATGCATGGACCTGGTTTCATGTCCATAAGATTTTTCATGAACTTTATTAAATATTCACTATGTTAAGAGTGAACTTCATTACGCGTTCACAATGATATGAATGGCCCTGTTTGCATGTCTATAATTTAATATGTGAACTGGAATACATGTTCACAATGTTATCCTTGAACATGATTAAATGTCTGCAAATTTATTTATAGACCTAGTTTCATGTGCATTAAGTTAGGTGTGAACATGAATACATGCGCACAATTTTATTCATTGACATGGTTTAATAGACATTTTTTTATATAAATAAGTTCATGAAAGGTCTGAATTTCACATCCAAAACTTAATTATTGAACTTGTTTCCACCTATACATGTTCAAAATGTTATAAAAAATAAGCATGCCATATATTCCATGACTTACTCCTATGTTAGGAATTCATGACTTATGATATTAATTAACTTATAATTCATGTCTTACGAACTTACAATATTTATTATGTTCTATACTGTGAAGAGTGTTATCATAAAATTCTATGCTCAAGTTCCATACCCTTTTATTCATGTTATTCATACAGATTTACTTTATTTACCTTTACTGAGCATCTGAGCTCATGCCTTTCATATGTTTCATTTTCCTAGGTTATTAATAAAGGTCTTTGGTAGATGTACTAAATATGGAGATCTTTATGGGAAATGTTGAATATATTTCACCAAAATAGAAGATTTTGTATCCACGTTTCCATAGACACAAAACTATTATTGTCATTGGGAATGTATTTTTGTAATGTACATACTTTTCATCTAGAATTATGTAATATTCTTTTATGTAATTCCTGGGTCACTATATAAACCCCATGAATAAAATTTAAAAACACTATATGGGCACAAAAAAGATCAATAATGTTCATTAAAATAAGAAATCTATTAGTCCATGGAAAACATGATAGGCCTAAAAATATTTACCTTTATCTTAATATTCATTGAGTATGTGAAATAAATAATCTCTATATGAAAAACACACACCTTTTTTCTTATGTAGAAACTTCTATAGCCCATAGAAAAAAATAACATTTTTATCAAGAATTATAGATCATTATATTCATAACCATTGTAAAAAATAAATTGATACCCATTAAATCCATAGAAGAAACCACACTGCTTAACTCCTCCATTATTTCTTTAAAAGTAAAATAACATTACCTAATGCATTTGATAACTATATGGGCACACCCATCATATAATATATATAGGGATCACCCATCATATAATTTTTATCAATATCACTCATAATATAATAAATAGCAGGATCCTTCATCATTATTTATAATTATATATCACCATATCATGAATGATTCATTTTAATTATTTCATGTTTTATCATAAGACCATAGAAAACTCCTTGGACATTCTCGGGAAGCCGTTTTTTTAAATTTCAAAATTACCTCTCCTTCTAAAAACACATTTAAAAAATAAAGTACCAATATAATTTTTTTCTTTCTTAAATTAATCATGTTAGATTATAAATGAATCCAAACATAATATAATGGTTTTAGTTATGATAATATCCCTCTATGTCATATTTGTTAAAATATAACACTAATTGTTTTCCTTTGTGTAAAAAAATAAACAAAAATACATAACAAGATTACTTTTGTAAACCATTGAATGAAATTAAAAATAGGCTTAATATTTAATTTATAATTATTTTATGTTCATATAAATACATTAATAATATATTTATAAAAATATGGACATGGGTAAAACTGAGAGGGAAGGGAAACTTTTAAAAAGGATTTTTAAAATAAAGTCAATTACCTCGGGTCCAACACATTGAATATGTTATTTATCTTACTAAATGTAAAACATATGATAATTATTTAGTTTCTTGAGATCCTTTTTAATTTTTTTCTTCATTTTGTTTTATTAAATATAATGTTATATAAAATTACATAATCTATTATGTTCACATTTTTGTCTTGACAATATTCAACTCATATGTAAAAAATGAATTCGGTAGGTTGACTATGGTAAAAGAGATCATTTATATATAATATATAGAATAAGAATATTATAAAAATTATCATATTTGTAAATCAGTTAAAACTTAAAAAATATCCATGAAATATGGTTATAAAAAATCCACTATGTTACAATCATAGAGATTGTTTTCTGTATATATGCATGAGCAAACGCTTCCATTTTACATCAACCACAATGGAAATTAGGTAACTATTTTTTATAGATATACAATGATAATTATTTAATAAATATACAATTTTAACTTAAAAGTAAATTATATATATAATGAATATGATGTGGTGATGAAAAATGAATCGAATTGCTTCATTTAAGTGTTAGTCCACATGTACACACATGCGAAGTTATCATTTTTCATCGAATGGAAAGGTATAAAATTAAATTATATATTACCTTTAAATAATTATGAATATGTGATTAATATAAAATTTATTCATTGAATACATAATTATACCAATCCATGAGAGGTGGTGATGAAAAATTAATTACATCGATTCATTAGGCAGTTGTCCACAATACAAATGAACTATTGGTTTTACCATTTGACGTAAGAAGGAGATGCATATTGCTTATTCCATTAATATAATAAAATATCAATATATAGGTTATATTTAATTTATTATATCATTATGATAAAATAATATGTGAAGGATGTTGAAGAGGAAATAAAACTAAAACATTAGGTTAAAAGTTATACCTATTCATTGAACAATCTCCCTTTCTTTAGACCTTAATCTCCATTAATTTTTATTATAAAAAAATCAAGAACTCTAAAATGAAGGTATGGATTATAATAAGGTATTTGGGTAAATTGTTTTATTCCGAAATAACATTTACTTGTTAATAAAAGTGTAGTGGATGTGATTTTTTACTGTAGAGGGAAGGGCACGTCATAGAATTTCATAAATTATTAAATTAAGATAAATTAATTTTCATCTTCATACAGATCCAAAATTTATAAATTAGAATATAATATTATTGTAAGTATAAATAATCCCATAAAATGAAAATTTTATATGTTTATTTGAATTTTTCACCCTTACATTTTAGTTTTAACTCTTCATGAACCATTTTGATGATTACAGCGATAACAAAGATTGTTTACTCTTTATGGGTCATGATAATTACTATAAAATGGGAAATTGGAACATAAATTGGAAATTTATGATATTTTAAACCATATCATAATAAATTAAATGAATATATAACATTTTTAAACTTTAAATAGTTTAATAAGATATTTTTTATTATAAAATATCATTAATGTTAATTTTAGAACTGTTGATTTACTTTGATATTAGTAACATGATGACAAAAACGGATTTTGAATCTAATAAATTCAAAAATTCCTATAATGTTATATTTATTTTTAAAAATGTTTATCATAATAATCCATTCTAAAAATATTACATTAAATATATATATTTTTTAAAATTCATTTATTTTATTTTTATATTAATTGAATAAAGAATATGTTGGTGTTGCGTAAGAATTTAAGGTAACAATTTCATCACAAAAAAATTAGTATTAAATTACCACAATTATAAAATGTTTTTTTTTCAATATAAAATTTATATGTTAACATATCTTCTATTTATCCCTTTGTAAAAAAATTAAAAATAATATGACAAAGAGACTAAAATTTTAAATTTTTTATACATAAAATATTATAAAGTTAAAAATAATGGCCTAATTAGAAATTGTTATATATTATAAGTTTGAATGATTATGGATAAAATATAATCATCCCATAAAATTGAGGCATGTTTTAGGGATACCTTTTTTCCTTATCACCTTATTTTTAACCTTAGTTAACACATGTTATCTTTCGCCTGGTAACAAAAAATAATACGATTAAAAATCATAACAAAGGAAAATAAAAGGTAAATATTTAGAAAAATTGTACCCTATGGTTCCAATTATTGAATAAATTTTTGAATATTCAATTCACCCAAGTGGCATAATTTAATTTAAAATTAAACACATAAAACGTGATGAAAAACAGTTTTCATAAAAAATCTATTTTAATTATAAAAATGTTTGTATATCAAATTAATGGATAAAATCCATTAAAAAACATATAGTTTTATTTTAATGAATAAAAAAGAACTAATTAAAATTAAAAAATAATCCACAATATAATATTACATTTTAAATACTTTTAAAAAATATATATTGCAATCCAAACAATATTTTTCACTATTTATTGAAAAATAATTTTTTTTGAAAAATCTAGATAATATCACCATAGGATATTTTTTATATGATGATTTAAAAAATTATATTGTTTTTATAAAATAATATTTCAAAAATATCCATAAATTAATTATACATATTTCACACAAATAAATAAAATCCATTTTTTAAGAAAACATATTTTTGAAGAATAAAACATATTTACTAAAATTTAGGTTATTATTTATAATTAATTTACCAATAAATTTATTTTGAGTAGGAAATTTATATCTGTTCAATAAATATGTCAATATCATTGATACCATCCAATTTAATGGCTAGTTTATAATTGTAATTTATAAATAATAACATGTCATGGTTCATTTATGCACCTTGTCACATATTATCTATGATATAGAACATTATTATATTTTTAATATCTGAAGGATATAAAGAAAAATATTAATTGGGTTCTCTGTATCCTTTTTTAATCATCTTATTTACCTTTCTATGCATCCCATTACCTCTCTCTTTATTGGTAAAAACATAGAACAGTCTGTTATTCTATTTTAATCAATGAAAATAATGAAATATATTCCTCTATATGTTCTAGATATATTCATTAGACCAGATAAAAAATTGTTGGATAAATAAAGAATATTAGAGTCCCTCTTATTATTCATATGAATAGGATTCCAAACCAATTTTCTTTGCATTAAAGTATCATATGTATTTTCTCAATCTCATTTAAAACATGGGTTTTCAACTTAAGATTTTATGTTGGCTTATTATAAATAATTTTTTAGTATATACGACCTAACATAAATTTCATTATGTTTTTTTCATCTACAATAAATTTAATTACAATTTCATGATTATCTTCTTGTTATAGATTATCTTTAGTCCATGTTCATCTAATAATAGAGTTTCCAGATCCGCAATTGACCATACACCTTTTTGGTTAAATGTATGATTAATATGGCTGTCACAAGGTTGATTCACACTTAAATGGTTTTTATATAACCCATCCCCCAGGATCACTCTAGAATTATTTATCTTATCACCATCTAAATAGGTAGTTACAATCCCCTTAAACATCAGGTATCTATCATTTTCAAAGAAAATAGTTCCATCAACTAAACTATTTAAATATTTTAAAATATTTTTGTTTCTATTATTGTGATATGAACACCCACGCTCAAGAATCTGGGTGTTATTACTCTTCATATATTTACGATGAATTTGGTCCAGATTCCCCTTCTCAATAATCTTATTTTTCTTCAATTATATAATTGGTTTAGTTGAATTATATTACGGCCTATAAAATTTTTATACGTCACTATAATTAAAATCATACTCATCTTTTTCTTTTATATTGACATATAGATTTACCAATTCTATCTGGCTTGGATGATTGGGATATATTCTTATCTTACTTAATTAGTGATAAAATTCATTTATTTTTAGCCTAAAATCAATAACTATATGGATAAAGTTAGATAATTGATAATAATATCCATATAAATTATATATATTATGAGTTGATGGATATGTCCTTTTTTTATATTTTATATCTTCGAGGTGTTTCCCTATTCAAATAGAATTTTTTATCTTCATAGAACGATATATTATGGCCATGGTGGCCAAACAATTGACCTTTCATAAGAGGAAAAAAATAACACCCTTCATTAACACATGTAAAAGAAATAATATATCAATATGGTTGATGAAAAGTATATGTGGATCAAGGATTATTTTCAAACCTCTGATTTTCATTGCTTGTTATTATAATTTTTAAGCTTTTTGGGACATAGGTTTAATGATAGATGCACAAAAATTTTCTTTACCATTTTCAGTGATGTCATCATTCTTTCATTTCATGTCCCATATTCACAACTGATCCCAATTTTACCCAATGATATGGGTCCCTATTCATTCATAATTTTATTGAAACCATCATGTCCACACTTGATCCTTCTATAAACACTATATTTTTTGACCTCCCAAGGTTAATATTATTATGTTAATTTCATGATTTCACTATTAGATTAAGTTTCATTATTAAAGACATAAAAAATTCTTCCTAGGACTCAATCTTCGTAGCTCCTCCCTGTATTATTACATTATCGAAATCGATCACCTTAGTGTGTTATTCAGTTTTATGATTAAGATTAATTGTTTCCTATGATCCTGACTGAATGATCAACATGAATTATTGTTATTTTTATTTTAAATAAATTAGTGAATTAATTTGATCAAAATATTCTAAGGATTATTTCAACAAAACAACTATTTTTCTTTTTTTCATTAAATGAATATAGATTTCATAATGGGATACATCATGTTCTATGTTGAGATTGAGAACACCATATAGTTCATTGAATTTTTTCTTTTTTATAATATTAATTTTCAATAGTATCCATAAAGACATTATCTATTTATGATTTGAATTCAGTATAAAAAACCACCAAATATACATCATTTTAATTTTTTTTTCTACGCACAACACTCATGTCTTAAAATTTATTCCATGATAATGTTCCAATTTATGAGTATCGTTTTTGAGGGAAGATTCTTTGTAGATTATATGGAATTTATTCTTAAATTTCATCATAAAATAAACTATGGGCCCTTTCTATAATATGACTAAATTTAAAACATTGGAAACATGAAAAATGAATCTTACCTTCAAATATACCCCTCCCTCACGTTAATTTTATATCCATAACAGAAATAATTTCATCATCTATAACATCATATCCATTATCCCCATTATATATGTGAATAATATATATTCATTTGAATTCCATATATAAACATGGATGAATGGATGTTTCATATGGATTAAATCACATTATTCAAGACACTAAACTATTTAAAATATAATCTAGAGGGATTTTGAAAAAATATATCTCAATTAGAGAACTGACTTTTGGATTTTAATATTGTGTGAAACATTAAAATATATTTTTTACACTCTCAAAATCCGTTACTTCTTCCATGATTCCTTGAATATATTGAACCAATTCTACGATTAAATTGATGAAGCTATTAAAATTATCATCTAGAATAATTTTTAATTCATGAAATTTATTATATAGTACCGGTAGCTTAGCCTCCTTTAACATACTATCCCCTTCATATATATTTTAAAATTTATCCCACATAGCCTTTTCCTTGGTAAAACTCATAAATTTTATATAAATAAGATTCTAAAGAGCACTAGAAAATAATTTTTGAGTATTAACATCCATATCCAGACATTCATATCATCTTTAGTTATGGAATTTCCTTCTAATTCACTGAAATCCATACTATGTAATGTAGTAGAATGAACATCTAGCCTTAAGTGATCAGAGACGTGATATCATTATATTTTACCAAATATTGGGGTTTGTTCCATTAAATAAGGGTAATCATTTAATCATTAGTAAACTCTCAATCATAAAGTGATTATGATGATAGATTTAATATATAATAAAAATAATATCATTCCAATTATTGCACCTCCTAAAACCATTAGGGGGGGTAAATTGGTAAGTTAATTATTTATTTTCTACAAATAATATCATTTCCCCATGATAGTAAGAACTCATTAAATATATCATAATGAATAAATATTCATAAAAACAATAAATAATTAATAAAATATAACACAAAAATTTCACACGATTCACCACTATATACTAGTCCAATAATCAAACACAAATGATGTTAAAGTTTTACTAGAATCCACTATGTTTTACTAAATTTTTTTATTCTATTTGATTTTTAATATTAACTCTGTTTCAAGAGTATTTATATTAGAATGACTTCATTTACAATGCATATAATCATCTAGATAACTTCCATTAACTCTTACTTGAACACTATTTTGGATAAAGACTTCATAACTTTATCAACCTAATGTTTGATTCAACATTTTCATGAATGGGTTATTTGAATTTAATCATGAATGCTTGAATTTTAAGGTTTAATAAATTTCAAAGTCTACAGAAAATTCCCACTTTTGATATTATTGTTAAAAACCTATTAGAAACAATCATTTTCAAAGTAATTGTGCAGAAACTAGTACACCACATACTAAAACTCTTGGACTTTGTATTCCCCTTTGATGATCGTCCTAGATCATCATCATCAGCTACCCCTACCATCAATGTAAAAAAACGTATGGACCATATACTCCACTATACACACCTATAATCTATGAAAACTTAATCAAATGTATACCAACGCTAGCAAATGTGTACTCTACCTCATGGACTACATACTCACATTATGATTTCAACTACATGGAATGCCCATTCCTTCATCGATCATCTGAAATCACTTTATATTTTCCTTATCATCAGATCAATTCTAAATAAATTAGTTATCCAATTATTTATAACCAAATCTATATTTTAAGGTTTTTAATCACTAGATTTAAATTTTAAAACACTATTAAACAACACGTACATACTCCCACAAAACTACATAACCTCCATTTTTTCGATATTGCAGACTCAGCTCCACACTGATTTCATGTGATCCCCTTTTCAATACAAATACTCTAATTCCTATCATTAAAAATTAATTGATGGTAATTCCAAAAAAATGCACAATATCTTTGCACTACAAACTCAGGGCGGCCTAAAAATTATCACCTTATGAACATGTGGTTATTTGATGAACTACATACATGAAAAGGGGGATACATACTCAATTATATGAGCAGTAATCTTTACCATGTTGGAAACACTAATAAATATTCAGTGTGGATCCCTTTTCCTCGGGCCGTTAACACATCCTCCCTAAAACCTCCCATTTTTATTCCTAATCATTTGGACAACACTATAAAATAATTCTATTTAAAAATAAAATCTAGGATTCTATTTTTTTTTTAAAAATCACCCTTACTGATGAAACTCCTTGAAAAACCTAAGATTTGTTAACAATAATCACAAATCATTATCAAACACTATCTTAGGTTACCTTTGTTCCAACATAACCCATTTCCATTAATTTTTTTACAAGAAATCATTTTATAGGTAGTGTTTCTATTACATTTTTTATTTACAAAAACATCCCCATATTCTATAGAATGAAGTGATATTCAGTTTAATTAGAATATTTTTTCTGAAATATTAGTATTTACATTCTCATAGTTACTAAATTTAATTACTATATTTATCCTTAACATCTATAATGTAAAATATTTAGAATATTCAGAGAAATAATATAAACCTTTATAATGGTATACTTTTATAACTTAGAAATTTTTGAAGTTTAAATATACTACCACAAGCCTCTTAGAAATAGTATTCTTACTATAATATCAATATAAGATAGAAAAATTAATTTATATAATAAATTAATCTCATTTACTCTTAGTAGTAATATTAAAAAATAATTTTTCTTCATATAATATATGGTATTCTATATATTTGGAAGATTTTATTTTGAAAGGAATAATTTATTAAAATATACCATTTATAGATGTCTTGAACACATTCCACCATATTCTAAAAAACATTTGGATAAACACTTTATACTAGATAATGTTTTTTATGCTTCTTTGGATTCCAAAATATCTTATTGAATTTGATGAATCGTAAACCATGTGTATACAATGAATCATAACAACATTTCTCATGAGAAATCATTGTTTTTTAAAACATCTCTTATCACATAAGTAAAATGAGATGATGAGGAAAACCCTTTACATAGATTCATTTGATTTTGATGCAACCCTTTACATTCAAAACCATGATGTATCAAAAAATTTCCTTATTAATAAAATGAAAACAACTGCTCTTTCAATTCATCCTTTTATTTTGAACAGCTATATATTCAAAACACTTTTTAATTACACATTCAATATCAAATACCATTAAAAAAACAAAAACATGACGTCTATAATTTCAATTATTGACATGTGAATTTCATAGAGCTTCACATACAAATTCATGTATCTTTAAAAATATAATCCTATAAAATCATTTCCCCATCTGGATAACACAATTAGATTTCATTCACATTAACTTGGTTCTTCATGAAACACTATTGTACTCTCAAAGAAATATTACTCTCTTCAATGTTTACTTTTCCCACTTGTACTATTTATATTGAACTAGAACATAGAAATCATATAATTTTTTCATTTATTCTCATAATTTGAGAATTCTGGGTAAAATATTCTTAAAATAATTCACATTGTATGATCATTTCCATCAATTAAGACATAATTAATTTTTTAACCACGACATGGCTTGTGAGAATAATTAGTCTCCCAAATTAATTAATATATTAAATCATATTTAGAAACACTTTCATACCAAATCATATATAGTATATTAGACTGAAGTTCCTTAGTCTATTTCACATATAATTCCTTTAAAACATTAATTGAATCATTATATGATTATTATAAGAATATAGAATAATCATTTGAACAATTTCAATATTTAATTACCGATGAATATATTTCTCTAACACATAATATTTCACCTCACATAAGAACACTTCTTATCATACCGATCATAATAGTCATTTACATTATGATTCGCATTCATATAGAAATGATCATAAATCTATGTTTGATGATTATAATGTTTTATTTCCAAAAAATTATATTTTATCCAATAAGTATCATGATTTATAAAAATTAAATAAGAATTTTTAAATGATATTTAAAAAAAATATAAACCCTTTTGGAATTATAGCCCCCATTAGTGGGCCAAGATCTATATTTCACCTAAAAATGATTCTGCTATAGAGTTTCTATCACAACATATTTATTATGGTATGGAATCTACTTAATCTTATAATATACGACTCTTAGATAACCATATAGGCCACTCATTATCCTATCCATCATATGTATTAACCCATATATATTCATCTGGTATCCTAATACTATTAGAGACTCATATAATGTGTAATCCACAGAAAATTACAAAAATATATTATAAGAACTATCCAAGGGAACCTAGATTTGTTATGACCAACACAAATGTGTTCAAGAATCACCAATAACTATATTGACTAATAAAATAGAATCTTGGGTCACCCAAAATAGGATTTAACTACTTGATTGGATGATAAAGGTCTTGAAAAGTGCTTATTTTAAAGAAGTTTACCACTCAATATTTGAATGGTATTTAATCTCACTATCTTATCTCAGTTTATCCCCTTTATATATTCATTATTATAATTATTTTAGTTCTCAAACCCTATTCCACTCACCAAATCAATATGTTCAGACCATATTGATGTGAACCTATTTACACAACTCATAGTTTGGGTTAATCACACAAACATTAAAGTTAAATATATTTACAAAAAAATGTATCTCTTACATAATATATATGAAATATTCTTGTGATTGATAAATATTATATGACATCAACAATAACCAAATGAGTAATTATAGAGGTATAAATAAGAACCCTGGCCTTTCTTTAATGAGGCATAAACCTATAGGCTAGTGGGAAGTATGAGATAAAGTCCCTCTATACAAGGATTATTTAACCAAGAGATAATAAAACTCATCATAATTATAATACATAATTTTTATAAAATATACTTAATTACTAAATTCAAGATAATAATGTTAATTACAAATTGAATTTCAGTTATATGGAAACAAAATCCTTTTATCATACCATGAATGTAACTAACTATATACATTCATGATAATCTTGTAGAATTGGTTTCAACTTTAAACTAAATAATACACCATTTATAATATATAAAGTTTGTAATAATGAATAAAGCAAGTAATAACCATTATATAAATGTAAATATAAAATATTAAAACATGATATTATAATTTGTGAACAATTAATAAAAAAAATCTATGAATAAGAATTTCATAATAAAGATTATTATTATGGGCATTCAATGATATATAATATATACACATTGATACTCAATTTAAAATATGAAGGTTTTATATTATTTATAATATGAAATATTCAAATTTAATATATGATACTATTATGAATTATAGAGAACATAGAATCCAATTTATAATATGTAATATTTATTACATTATATAAATATTCCACACTAAACCATATTTAAACCATGATATTACAAATAATAATTTTTTTATTCTAGTCCAAATGACATCCTAAATTTGGACCCATAAATTTGAACATTTGTAAAATATAATTATAAATAATTAACAAAATTATATTTAGGACTTATTTATATAATTCATATAAACTATATAAAATTTACATATGGTATGTAAATAAAGACATTATTTCTAGATCATACAACATGATATATAATTTTATAAAATTTATTAAATATTAACTTTTAAAATTTTAGGAATATTTAATAATAAATATCTCAAACTAATTTATTAAAAAATTATAAACCCTTTATAATTAATTAATTTATCAAAGCTTTATAAATTAATAAATAATAATAAAATTACATAAATTTTTATTTATAAAAAATTTATAAATAATTAAATTCAATTCATACATTAAAATGTTTGGAAAATATCATCTTCATGTGATCATGAAATACTGAAAAATAGGAAGATAACTATGGTCCTATCAAAACAACACCCAATCTAATATTGGTTCCATAAACATTTAAACTTTAAGGTACAAAGAGATTGGGAATATTAATTAGACCATAGATATCACAATATTTTTTATTATGTATCAATTTATCTTATCATGAGTGGTTTCTAGTTATTACAGTCTTCCAGATCGAATTTAAAATTTGGTAGGTTTTTTGCATAAGCAAGGAAATACATCATAGTTAGGAGTAACTGTGTGGTTCCCATGTGGATGGTTCTATCATGGTGATAATTTCAATTTTTAAGTCTTCTTAATGGGTTTTCAAACTCTGTAGAGCTCCTTAAAAACTATGCATCCTCTTTGTCCTTGGATATGGCTAGTGAATGGTTTGAAAAATTATGTGGAAAACCCATTCAGGTGCTCTATTTCTAGATAATGGGATAGAAAGTATTGTTTTACAATTAATAAAACATTTTGAAAAACCAAGCAGACTGTCCAGGTGTTTAAATTTTATGAATTTCCCAATTTCCCTCGTTGAATTTAAGTGGGATACACCCATATTCTCACCCAAATGCATTATAAACCCCTTGGGATCCAAGGAGGATATCCATATTCTTTCTCCTATTTATTTTCGGTACATCGTTAGTGATTCCCAAGTGGGGTTGATGTATTTCTTCATCACATTCCCTCTTCCCCCCTCATGGATATGGTTTTTATCTATGGAACCTAGATCTCTTATTGATGATTTTAGTGTTTCATGTGAATCTAATTTTGGGTATTTTATTGTAAAGTATTTTAAGATTTCATTCCTATGAATGCCGGTGTGGTCTCCATTGAAAATGACCATTTTTTTCATGGTTTCAACTTCTTCCTAGACGGTTTTTCTATGAAATTGTATCATTTTACAATTCAAAGTGATATTGTGGTTTCTAAATTCTTTTTTATTTAATATATGATTATATTTGATATCATTATGGTGATTTTACACCATTTAATGGTTTTATGAGCTTCTAATAATTGGGGTTTCAAGTGAATTTCATTATTTCATGTTTGAAATGTTTTTTGTAAAATATATTAAGATTATTTGGAATGCTGATGTGACTTATTGAATTGGTTCCATAGTTCACGTTGGATATTAATATAGTATTAGTTTTTATGGTGTGAAACCATTTTTTGAAAAGGTTTTTTGTTTTAGAGTGAGTATTTGACCAAAAAATGGATTATAAAGTTTTTCTTGATTGTATTTGAAATCATGATTTTATATGTCTGTTTGGTTTCCCCTTGTTAAAATACCTTGATGAATTCATTAAAATGATTTTATGGAAATATATGGAATATGTAATTGTTTTCAATTTCAAAGGAGAATACCAATGTTTATGGGAAGAATTGAAAAATTTTTAAGGCATGAGGATTCATGAAATTTTAAGTGGATTGAAATATCGAGCTATGTTTTATGGTAATGGATAGGTTCAGACATTGGTTTTAAAATGGATAATGTGAATTAATAACCTTTATTACCCCATGATTTTTACCCCTTGTGTTAGTTTTCTTTTTCTCTATGAGGTTCTTATTTCTATACTTGTTTGGGAATATTATTGTTTATTACATGGGTGCATTTTTCATATGGGGATAATCATTGTTAATTTTTTGGGGTGATAATAGAAATGGTTATGCCTTGTGTATTGGACTTTTATTTCATATTCTTATTCCTCACTTCAATATTTATTCCTGGGATCTTGGTAAAAATGTGGGAGATAAAATTTTATTACACCAGTTTGTTCACACACCACTAGTGGCCCTCCATTCATGATAGGAACAAGGGTTAGAGAGGGGTTTTTTTCCCTAACCCATCCACCGAGGCCTATGTTGCGACATCCCCCAATCCTAAATCTTGATTTCTAAGGGTTGGAAGCTAGATAAGAAGTCATTAACCTACATGTGGGAGGAAATTTGCTATGTACCTGTGTGCCCACACATGCAACCACGTCCCAATTTTAGAATGAAAAACATGAATTCCAATAAAAATTCAATGGGTAAAAGTATAATCTATAGGTAAAATGGGACAGAATACAAACCCAACAAAAGATGAACTGAAAAATGGCAAGTACAAGGAAACTCCAAAATTCATCCAATGAAAACCCCACATGATGGGTAATTGTAGAGTAGCTGCTGGAAGCTATAGAGGTATGCCCTACCCGCCTGGTCTCACTGGGCACCACCAGGTCCTAGGCCACCATGTCCTCTGTCAAGGTGACAATAGTCTGCACCAGACACAACATGTGCAAGCGAATCTTGTTTAGGGGTGAGTAAAATATACTTAGTAGGGACCCCAAACCAATAAGTAAGGACCACAAAGCAATTGAAAAAGGAAACCACAAAGCATGAAATATTACACCAGGTATAATCTAAAGTATGAAAGTACTACAAATCCATCTTATCATCAAAAACCTTTTTTTGCTAGAGAAATCCACCTCAATGAGTACAATGGGCATGTATGGTCACACAGAAGATGCTTCCCACTAACCTTGGACTGATGTGATACTCATCCCTGATTAGGACTGTGGGTATTATGGGTCACATAAAAGCAGCTCCCACCATTGGCAGGCAAGTTAACACAGAAGCTGCTTCCCACCTTGTCCATATGGAGTCACTCTTCCAATCTAGTGCCATGGGTCTTCCCGGTAACAAAGAGCCGCTCCCCACCGTGGGCCATATATGTCACATAGATCCACTTCCCACTTGGCCATCATATATGATCCACGTATGGCCTTTTTCAGTAGTTTTCATGTATCACCACATGCAGGGTTTTCGTATGTAGCACACTTTATTCTAAGAGAACTCTCCCTCACCCATTAGTCATAAATAAACATCCTTTAAAGCTTCCATAGAATATAACAAAATATCCTACTCATCATAAGTATTACAATAATTGAAATATCTCATAAATCAGATGACTGGTTTGAAAGATGATGATTTTTCTTCAAAAAGGGGCTGGTTGGGTTCAGGTCTGGTCTGACCTAGTCCGATTGACCTAACCTAGGGACCACCGACTAGGCCTGGGTCTAGTAACGCAACCTGTCTCCAACCTGAACTAGGTTTGGACCTGTCTGGTCCGTTGGCCCATGGGTCCATCCCGATTCATGCTAGTTGGGACACAGATGGAAGTTGTTTCTGCTCCCCCTACCCTATGTATCGTCCACGGGGCACATCCTCCACCTCGGTGGGTTGAACATGGCCCTATTGCATGCGACATGGTTGTGTGGCCACGTCTGCCTGCCTCCAGCCACCAGTACAGAGGCAGGTGGCTCAAACTTCACCTCTACGGCCCGAGCCGGCTGTGAGACTTCTCTCGGCGTGCCACAACCTACCCACAACCACCACTGCGGGACACCACCGGCAGTCACTTACATTACCACCAGCATCGGTGTGTCGGTGTGTTCTTTTGTAGGCTAATAGGTCCACTCCGTTGGTCTATTCTTTTCACTTCTTGCACCTATGGCCTTTGGGAGATACTGTCTTCCCTACAATTCCCTCAAATCCTCCTTACCACCACTTCAAATATGCAGTCATGAATAAAACACACAAAAAACAGGGCGATGGGGATTGGGCCTTGTTCTTATTGGAACACGCCCACTACATTAGTGTTTTAAACATGTGGAGGTATTGAATTGTGGTTTTATCCAAAAATTATTATTCCTGCTATAGAAATCCCATGAAAAAGACAACCTGTTGCGAGAACAAGTGATATGTGGGTCAACCTAGTCAGGGGTTGATCTGTATTCATTGTTTAGAATAAAGAACATGGAAATATAAAAAAAATCTTCTTCATACGAGTTCATCATTAAGGGGAAACATTAGTGAGGATTCATGTTTTGTTTGAAGTGGTTGGCATTCGTCGTCCTCCAGTCCTATTCTTCAAGGTGCGTTGATGTCTCTAGCGATTCACCAGTATTTTTCATTATTTATTTTAGAGGGTTTTTCCATTGGATCCTCATAGGAATTCCACATTTGATTCATGAATGTGTTATCTCATAAATAGAGAAATGCATCACAACATTTCTATTGTGATGTGTCGCTACATCCTTACACTATTTCAGTAATAAAACAGAGTGTCTGTTTCGCTTCCATTAAGGTGTCTCATTAAAGAGTCTCTTTTCCGCCTCATCACCGCACCATAGTACTAGCATTCCAAAACTTAATGATGAGAAAATAATAATAAAAATAATATTTTAACTTATTATATTATTGACCAAAAAGTCTAATTACTATCTTTTCTGGTCCACCCTCTTTGGTCGAAGTAATGTTCATTCTATGGGAATCCTGCCATTTTGGTTTTAATGATGCACTCATATTTTTAATCTGAGCACTAGTATAAATATTTATAAAAACCTGATTGTACATTTAATTAAATGACCATTTAAAAGATTAAAATTATATTATGGGCTCATCAGGACTCGGTATCAGGTTCCACAAAAGAATATAGTCTCAAAATAATTCCATATAATTAAGAAAAAAATTACACAGAAATTATAGGAAATTACATTACTCCCCACTTTTTGGGTGTCACGTTTTCATAAGACAAAACAAGTGTAAACAAACAAATGGGGGCACTGAGCATGAATCTGAGCCTCCCTCTCCAATGTTCTCCATGGATATTCTCATGCTTCCACTGAACGTGCACTAGATTAATCAACCGTATATGAAGGACTCTCTCCTATCGATCCTCTATGTCCACTAAAACTCCAAAAAACATGGCCTCATCGTCTATTTGCATCTCTCCCTAGTCGATGACACATGATGGATCATACACGAACCTAGCCCACTTATCTCAAAATTTAGAAAGGACCGATGAACCTCAGAGATAATTTTCTACCCCAACCAAATCTCTAAAATCCATGTTTGGGTGAGACCTAAAGGAAAACAAGGTCTCCCTCCTCGAACTCCAAGGGCCTCGACATCCTGTAAGAATATGGTTTCTGCCTAATCTATGTAGTCCTCATCCACTCATATATGATATTAACCTTATCACTGGTAGCCCATACCATCTATGGTTCCATTAGTGCTGATTCCCATGGGTATGTCCAATAATGAGGTGACCTGCATGGCTTCCTGTACAAGGCCTCAAACGGTGCCATGCTAATGGTGTAGTGATAGTTGTTGCCATATACAAACCCCCAGTTCCAGGTAGTCCTCCCAAATGCAAGAAAAATAATGTATGGAAGCATGAATCATGTCCTTAATGGTCTTTATGTTTTTCTCTGTATAACTATTTTTCCGGAGGGTGAAAAATTATGCTCATGTGCAGCTGAGTCCTGAGCACCTCCTGCAATCCCTTCCACAACTAGGATGTAAATTTCGTATCACAGTCCGAGATGTCTGTTTAAGGAACCCAGTGAATCCACCTCATCTCCTAGATGTATAGGTGTCCTAATACCTCAACTTATCTCGGCTATTGGATCGGTAGGAAGTGAGCTGACTTGGTGACTCGGTCAATAATCACCCAGATAGAATTTTGGCCCCTTGATGTGTGTGGTATCCCTGTTATGAAGTCCATTGAGATACCATCCCATTACCACTCGGGTACCTCAAGTGGATGTACCAAGACAGCTGGGACTAGATTCTTAGCCATCACTTGCTGACAAGTGAGGCATCATGAAACAAACTCTTACACATCATTCTTCATCCCTGGAAACCAGTATTGGCATCAGAGGTCCTGGTACATCTTCTTCAACAACAGGATGCACCGTCAAAGGGGGTTTATGGAACTCCCTAAATACCTACTCTCATAAATTAAATGGTAATATAGTGAATCCTCTAAAAATGATGACGTTCTCCCCACATATCAAAAATCCATATGAAGCCTGTCTTGAGGATAACTAAGCACGTCGGACCTCATAATGAACATCCACAAACCATTCCTCTTTTAATCACTGTTTGATTAGGGGAGTGATATTCATTGACTGAAGGTAAGGTTCCCCATCACCATCCATGATGGATATCTACATCGCAGCTAACTGCTCTGTTGCTTCACTTAGCAGCTATAGGCCAGTCCTCTTGCTGAGCGCATCTGCCACCACGTTCCCCTTCCCAAGAGTATAGATGATCTTAAAGTCATAGTCCAGGAAGAACATCATCCATCTCCATTGTTTCATGTTTAGGTCCTTCTGTGAGAAGATATACCATACACAATTGTTGTTAATGTATACATTAAATCATTCACCCATCACGTAGTTCCGCCACATCTTAAAGTCAAAGACCACTGATGATAACACTAGGTCATGGGTCATGTTGTACTGCTCATTCTACCTCAACTGTCATGAGCCATATGCGATCAAAGCTTACTCCTACATCAGGACACAACCTAGTATGGTCTCTTTTGTGTTGAATAAGACTACATACCCAACTCCCTCATCTGGTTGTCTCAAGATAGGGGCACTCATTAGTCTCTGCCTCATCTCCTGGAAACTCTTCTGGAACTTCTCTATCCAAATGAAGGGATGTGCCTTCCATGTAAAAGCTGATAAAGATGATTCTAGTCTAGAAATTTTAGGCCTGAACATCCGATAGAATCTACCCAGCACCAATAATTTCCACACCATGGACATGATCCAAGGTGGTTCCCATGAAAGAATTGCCATTAAAATTTCTAGATCCACTGTAAATTCAGCCTCCAAGATGACGTGTCCCAGAACATGGACCTCCTGAATCCATAGGTGTAACTTCAAGAGATTACTATAAATCTCGATCTCATAGAGAATATCCAAGACTATCCATATGTGTGTAGCATGCTCATCATTTGATGTAGAGTACACTAAGATGTCATCAGTTAAGAACACTATGAAATGATCAAGGTAAGGATAGAAGATCTTGTTCAAGAATCACATGAACACTACTGGGGAATTTTTTACACTGAAGGGAATCACCAAGAAATCGTAGTGGTCATACCGGCATCTGAAGGCTATCTTCATCACATATTCATCTTGTACCTGAAGCTGGTGATAGCCTGATCTGAGGTCTATCATCATGTACCACCTTTCTCCCATCATCTAATTGAAGAGGTTATCAATTCATAGAAGTGGATATTTGTTCTTCAGAGTCACCTGGTTTAGGAATCGTAAGTCCACACATAGCCTCATGCTCCCGTGTTCTTTATTGAAAAACAAAACCGGGGCTACCCATGGTGAAACATTATTCCTCATGAATCCATTCTCATGCAAGTTATCTGACTGTAAACTCAACTCATGAAGCTCCAAAGGGTCTATCTAATATGACTAGGTGGATATCGGTGTTTTCTTGGGGTACAAATCGATGCAGAAGTCTACTAACTTCTGAGGAGGATGTCCTGGATCATCTTTAGGAAAGAAATCCTCATACTCGTCCACCATTATAGGAATTATTGGACTTCTCTCATCCACCACACCATGGGTGAGGCTAGCCGATTGATGAGTGATCAGTTAAACTGTTCTTTGAAAAATTCTATCATGTTCTACCAAATATCCCTTCTTGCTAGTGAAGGAAAACATGGTCCCATCCTCATGGACAAAACACACTTTGCACATAATATACAGTAGTGTAGAAAACATTTTTAACGTCACCATTTTTTACATAGGTTATATATAACCGATGTGAAAATCTTTGATACGTGGTTTTTTACATCGGTTATTTTATAACCGACGTAAAAAAATAAGGATAGTAAATTTTTGACTTCGGTTATTTTAATAACCGAAGAGACAAACCCAGCCCGTTATTTTTTACATCGGTTATAAAATAACCGATGTAAAAAACCAAATCATGGAATTTTTTACGTCAGTTATTTGATAATCGATGTAAAAAACGAGGTATCTATAAATTTTTTATGTCGGTTATAAAATAATCGATGTAAAAAAGGCAGCTTATGAGGCCTTTTTGGCGTCTGTTATTAAATAACCGACGTAAAGAACCAACCTTCTGAATTTTTCATGTTGGTTATATAATAACTGACATAAAAAACCAACACCCCGTATGTTTTTACGTGATTTATAAAATAACCGGTGTAAAAAACTGTTGTTTTTGATTTGTTTTTTACGTTGCTTATATAATAACCGACATAAAAATCTAACACGCCTCTTTTTTTACGTCGGTTATAAAATAACCGATGTAAAAAATGCATTATCTGATACATTTATAACATCAGTTATTATAATAACTGATGTTATAAATGTAATAAAAATAGTTTATAACGTCGGTTATTAAATAAGCGAAGTTATAAAACATTTAAAAAATTAACATGCCCCATGGATTTTTATTTATGATTTTTAAATCGACAAACCAGCAACTCGTCTCTCTCGCGCGGAAAACCCTAATCAGATCTTCGATCTTGTTTCGTTAAACTCATTTTTACATCATCATTTATCATCTTTACTCTCCTCGGATCTATCATCTTCACTCGCAACACTTAGGTAAGCCTCCAACGACTTTATTTCGTTCGTTTTTTTCTGGATAGTCTATGTTTACATTTTCTGATTTTTTTGTTTAAACGAGGTAGGATTCTTCAATTTCGAACCCTCTTACCTCATTTTTCCATCATCATGTTATTTATTATTACCTGATCTATTAGATCGACTCACAATATTCACGTAAGCCTCACCTACTTCTATTTTGTTTTTTTTTTGTTTCGTGGATTCCCGACATTGATGGTAATTTTTGTTGTCATTGAACACTAATGATCTCATTCACATATATTACTGCAATTTATATGTAAATCATTGTGATACATCCATTACATGTACCAGTGTGATTTATTTTATAAGTATATATGGTTTTTCATGGTGTAATGTTTGTTTTGGATCCTTGGTTGTTTCTATTTTGTGTATCACTATTTTTAGTTCCATGATCTATTTACGTCGCTTATTTTCATGGACTATTATAAGTCTTCATGTGCTATTAAAACCTGACTCATTACACAATAGAGCATTTTAGACTAGTAGGAGATACAGTTCATGGTTCTCATTTTGAATAATGGCTTGATACCAAAACTAGTAGCTTGAGGTTAAAATCCTTAGATATGCTAAAACTAGTAGTTTGAGGTTAAAATCCCATGGTTCTGGGGGGCTGTCAAGAGGGTTTGTGGATTTCCAGGGGGTTGGGGGTTGTCAAGAGGGTTGGGGGCTGTCGAAGGTGTCCATGGAGGTGGGGGGGGGGGGGGTAGTTTAGGGGTGTGTTTGGGGGGGGGGGAGTGGTCCAACGGGGTGGGGGTGTCGAAGGGGGTGGGGGGCTGTCCAAGGGGGTGGGTGGGGTGGGGGGATGTATAAGGGTTGGGGGACTGCACAAAGTGTTTGGGGGGGGGGTTGTCAAGGGGGTGGGGGCTATCCAGAGGGTTCAGGGGTGTCCAGGGGGGTGTCCAAGGGGGTAGGGGTGGGGTGGTGTCTAGGAGGGGTGGGGGTGTTATCAAGAGGGGTGGGGGGATGTCTAGGGGTGGGGGGCTGTCCAGAGGGGTGTGGGGCTGTCCAAGGGGGTGGTGGTGTTTAGGGGGTGTCTAGGGGGTGGGGGTGGTGTTCAGAGTGTTCTAGGGGTTGTTTAAAGGGTTGGGGCGTGTCCAGGGTGTCCATGGAGGTGGGGGAGGGGGGTCCAAGGGGGTGGGGGTGTAGAAGAGGGTGGGGGGGGGGGGGCTGTCCAAGGTGGTGGGTTGGAGGGGGGGTGTCCAAGGGGGTGGTGTCCAATCTAGAGGGTTTGGGCTGTTGTCCCGGGGGGTGGGGGCTGTCCAGATGGTTGGGGTGTCCAAGTGGGTAGGTGGTGGTGTCCAAGAGGGGTGGGGGGTGCTGTCTAGAGGGGTGGGGCTGTCCAGGGGGGGCTGTCCAGAGGGCTGAGGGCTGTCAATAGGGTTGGGGTTTGTCCAGGGGGTGTCCAAGGGGGTAGTGGGGGGGGGGGGGGGGTGAGTGCAGGATGGGTGGGGGTGCTGTCTTGAGGGGTGGGGGTTGTCCAGGGGTGGGGGCTTTCCAGGGGGGCTGTCCCGATGGGTGGGGGAGTGGGGGCTGTCCAAGGGGGTGGTGGTGTCCAGGGGGTGTCCAATGGGGTGGGGGTGATGTTTAGAGGGTTCTAGGGGCTGTCCAGAGGGTTGAGACTATCCAGGGTGTCCCTGGAGGTGGGGGGGGGGCAGTCTAGGGGTGTGTGTGGGGGGGGTCCAAGGGGTGGAAGGTGTCTAAGGGGGTGGGGACTGTCCAAGGTGGTGGGGGATATCTAGAGGGTTTGGGGGTTGTTCAGGGGGGGGGGATATCCATAGGGTTGTGAGGTGTCCAGGGGGTTGTCCAAGGGGTTAAGATGTGGGTGGTGGTGTCGAGGGGGTGGGGGGTGGTGTCTAGGGGTGGGGGCAGTCCAAAGGGGTGGTGGTGTTCATGGGGGTCGAAGGGGGTGGGAGATAAGTGTCAGTTGGGATTGACTACTGCATCGTGGTTTGTGAGATTATCAAATGATTATTGTATTGTTCCATGGATATTACTGTTGTAATATGAATCTATTTGGTTATATGTATTTTGACCAGTCATCGACTATGAGAAAATTATGGGTTATGACATGATGATTGGTTTTTTTCTTATAAACATATATTTGTCTTCTCTTAAAAAGATGTATAATTTTGATATTTTATATAGGTAATAATGAGTCAAAATTGAATTAAGGCACATCAAATGAGAAATGAATATGAAGAAGGTGTTGATATATTTTTGGAATTTTCTAAACGAAATGTTCCAAGTAGTGCCATTTTTTTCTGTCCATGATTGAAATGTTTTAGTATGAAGAAGTTGAAAAGTAGAGAGATAAAAGATCATCTGATTTGTCATGGTTTTAATCCGAGTTACAGCCCTTGGCTTTAGCATGGTGAAACTGGACAGAATGTCACTGATGATGATGATTCACAAGATGGTAACTTCGATGGAATTGATGAAATGATTCATGATATTGCAGTATAACAAATTGAAATAGAACCGAAAGTTGCACATCAATATGGTGATGCTGAAAAACCATTATATCATAGTTGTACAGATTTTACAGTTTTTTTCGGTGGTGTTCAGATTTATTAACATAAAGGAGAAACATGGATGGAGTGATAGATGTTTTACAGAGCTGCTACAATTGATGAAATACATTCTTCCAAAAGAAAACAATCTTCCAGATTCATATTTTACGGCCAATAAAATATTATTCCCAATGGGATTGGGATACAAGAAAATACATGCCTATCTAAATGACTGTATTATATATCGGAAGGAATATGAATTTCTGTAAGAGTGTCCTAAATGTGGGACCTCACGGTATATGGTGATAGAAAAATCATAGGCTGATGTAGAGATTACAGAGATCCCTTCAAAGGTATTTTGGTATCTCCTTATAATTCATTGTTTCAAACGTTTATTTTCTAAATCACATGATTTAAAAAGGTTAAGATGGCATGAAAATGAGCAGATATGTGATGTAAAAATATTTCATCCAGCTGATTTTCCACAATGGACGAAAATTGATGAGCAATATTCTACATTTTGAAATGAAATTAAGAAATCTCAGACAAGGGTTGTGCACAGATGGAATGAATCCATACCGAACCCTCATTAGCACACATAGTTCATGGCATATTTTATTGGTAATTTAAAACCTCTATTATGAAGATTGTATGAAGCAAAAGTAGGTAATGTTGAGTATAATGATCTTTGGTCCGAAGCAACCCGGTAATGATATTTATGTTTACTTGTCACCCTTGATTGATGATTTGAAAATTTTATGGGATGATGGTATTAGGTTTTATGATTCTTATAAAATGGAATATTTTAAACTGCATGTAGTGTTTTTTTAACAATAAATGACTTCCCAATATATGAAAATTTTTCTGGATACAGTGTTAAAGGGCATAAAGCATGTCCAATTTTCGAACAACATACGTTATATTTTCAATTTCCTCATGGGAGGAAAACAGTGTACATGGGTCATCGAAATTTTTTTCCTTTGGATCACCCTTATAAAATACTAAAAAAGGCATTCAATGGCTCACAAGAATTTAATATTGCTCCAAAACCTTTATCCCCTAATCTGTATTTTGAGAGGGTGAAAAACCTTGATGTGACATTGGGAAAGACAGATAAATCTGGTAATGATAGACATATTTGGAAGAAAATGTCAATATTATTTGAGCTACCATATTTGATATATCATGAAGTTAAAAATAATATTGATGTCATGCACGTGGAGAAGAATATCTATGATTGTTTGATTGGAACATTGTTAGATATTAATGGAAAGACAAAAGATGGGTTGAATGAAAGATTAGAATTACTATCAATGGGAATACGTTTGGAGTTATCTCCCACTCCAAATGAAAGACGAACATTTCTTCCCCCGGCTTCTCATACATTATCGAAGAGGGAGAAAATCATATTTTTTCAGTGTCTTCATGATATCAAAGTTCCTCAAGGTTAATCTTCAAATACAAAAAATTTTGTCTCCTTGAAGGAATTGAAGTTAATAGGTATGAAATCATATGATTGTCACGTCATGATGAAAAAAATTCTACCAGTTGCATTGGGTTTAATATTGCCCATCCGTGTCAGAAAGACCATAATGAAGTTGTTTTATTTTTTCAATTCAATTTGTAATAAGGCGATTGATGTGAATGATTTGAAAATTTTGGAAAAGGATGCAATTTTTATACTTTGTCAACATGAAAAGTATTTTCCACCAATTTTTTTTGATATAATGGTGCATTTAATGATTCATATGGTTTGAGAAATAATACTTTGTGGACCTGTATATCTTTGTTGGACGTATCCTTTTGAAAGGTATATGAAAATAATGACGGGGTATGTTAAGAATCCATATTGACCTGAAGCCTCCATTATTGAAAAGTATATTTCTGAGGAGGTTGCAGATTTTTGTACAAGCTAATTAGATACAACGCAACACATAGGTTCGCCTCTAACTCATCATGATCGAGTTAATAATGAGTGAAATGAGATTCATGACTTGAAAGTCAAATCATTGTCAGCTGAACAGATGAAGAAGTTAGAATCATATATCTTGAATAACATAAGGGATTCTCAATTTTATATCACATTGAATACAATGAGTTAAAACAATGTCATCCAAAGAAGAATGAAATGTGGATTTTGAATGATCACAAAAAAACATTTTTTCCATGGTTTAAAAAGACCTTGCTCGGTAGATTAGATGTATCATAGACATTAAAATGGATAGTGGGTGGTCCATGTTTAAATGTGATAACATGGTCCAGTTATGACATTAATGGCTATACATTTCATATGAAAGATCAGGACAACAGAAGTGCAGTTCAAAATAGTGGTGTATTGGTGTTTGCGGAAGTAATGCATTTTTCGAGTGCTAAGGACAAAAACCCAATTTCTGCATCAAGTGCATATTATGGAGTGATTGAAGACATATGGGAGGGTGATTACTTTAAAATTAATGTTCATATTTTTAACTTTAAATGGTTTATCGGTACCAACAGTGTTAGACACGATGAATTTGGAATGAAATTTGTTAATCTGAATAGATTGGAAGACACAAATGATTCTTTTATAATAGAAAAAAATGAAATACATATTTTCTATGCAGTGGATCTATCAGATATGTAGTGGGCTATTATTTTACAAGGGAAAAACAATATGTTGGTGAGGATAAACTTGATGAAGATGATGATTTAGTGAGATCCCTAATCACATGTAAATATTAACAAAAAATAATGTTGAGCAAGATGAAGACATGGTTTGTTCCATAAGGAATGATCACAACGAAGGAATTTGGGAAAAAAATCCATTTTTACATTCCTAAAATTACAGGTAACATATGTTTAGTTCTTGTTTACATTTATTTTTTTCATAAAATGTTAGATATTTTAAGTTTTTTCTTTATTAAAACATGTATTAAAACCAAATAAGTATAATTTTTTGTTTGTTTTAAGTTTGTTTAGTTTACATTATCATGTTTTCCATTAAATGAATTATATATCTATTATTTTTGTTCAGTGACAATTTATTTACCATGATTACCAGGTTCAACAGGTTTACCATGTTTACCATGTTTACCATGTTGACAATCTTTACCATATTTACCATTTTTTTACATGCTTACCATATTAACAATGTTTACTATTACGTAATTTAGTACAATTTTCTATTTTCTGATAACAGTAGTATTAAAATATTTGAATTTGTATATTTTTGAACTAATGTTTATTTTTTTTGATTTGAAGGATAATGACAGATCATTTAGTTGATCAACCAAATTATTTTGGAGATGAGCATATTGTTCATACCTTTGGGTAGGAACATTCACATGCTCCTATTGATGTTCCACAATCTTCTTCATGTGGTCCTATTACAACAAAGTCTTCAAGAGTTTCTAAATGTGGGGGTACACATTTACCAAAATTAGCTCTTGCCCATACACAGTATTAGAGGATACTCATTGAGTTTGATGATAATGATATTCCAAGAGGTCCAAATGCAAAAGATTTAAAGTGTTTTGTATCAACTTAGTCTAAGAGAAAAATAATCATTTTGTATGATGACTCGAAAAGTGTGGATAAAGCGATAATCTCTCTGTTGTGGGAGACGATTTTGGTAAGATCTTTATCTATTGTTTGACTATTCTTTAAATGTTTCCAGTATATATAATATGTTTAACCTATTATTCATCAGATGAAATTTGATATTCCTAACACTAGAGGAGTCAGGAAGAAATGCTTATCAATTGCTTCCAGGAGATAGAGGGATTTCAAATCAACCCTCTATTCTAATTTCATTTTTGGTCATAGGAGTCATGAAAATCCATGTCGTATATATCCTTTTAAAGATGATGACACATGGAGATAGTTTTTTTAAAGTAGATGAAAAGAGTCATTTTTGGTAAGGGCAATGTAAACTTTTATAATATTTATTATATAAAAGATCTTATTAATGTTTTATTAATGATTTATTATTCTTAATTTATAGAAAACAAGGGAAGATCATCAAGAGATCCAATATAAAAATGTATACCCTCATAGTTTATCTCAAGGAGGGTATGCATTTTTGGAAGAACAAATGATGGTGGAAAAATTTCCAAAACTAAGAGTTGAGACTTCAAGCTCTGGAGAGGTGGCCCCTCTATCCCCTCCATCTAGACATGAAAATCAAAGAGAGCTCAGATGGGCAAAAAAGGGAAATATCTTTCGGAAGAATCGAGAATCTTAGGTGAGAGGATTGTGAGATATCTATTTTATTTATTTAAGTTAACTATGTTCATTATATAATTTCAATAATTACAGAAATGTTCAATTAATTAATACAGGACACTTTTGAGGAGAAAAGCTCACATGGGGCATTAAAAGCTACTGGGAGGCAAGATATTTTATCAATAGCAATGGGAAAGCCCGAAAATCCTTGTCGTGTAAGAGGATATCCGGAAGGTGTATCGGTAAGAAAAGTGTTTCAACATTCTTCAACTTCTAACATTGAGGGTTTTTATAAAAAAATAGAATCCGTGGAGGCTGAAGTTCATAATATTAATGCGACAATGGAGGAAAAGATTAGAGCGTCAGTACAGTCTATGTTTGCAGACATGAAAAGGTAATTTCAGACTGCAGCTCCCACACCTCCACCTCCCCTTGCAGTCCCCATTATTTATCCTGCACCTCCTCTGGTATCTCCCACTCCCCCAACTCAGCCTATAGAACCCATTTTTTATCCTAATCCTCCGTCGTAGCTTCCTACTTATTTCGAGTTGTTTTTTGATGATCCTCAACATCATATAGTTGCATATGGGTTGGTATATTGTATATGAGATACAATTCATCATCGACAATTAAGGGTATAGAATCAGAGGGTCACCGTACAATATATTATAGATAGATCAGCTTGAGTACCATTACCTACAAATTAGGTGACGACAGTTGGACATAGTATTGTCCATTTTTTAATTTGGTCATCCAGACTTATTCGACTCATTACCATAGAGGTATGAATATTATATCTTTTATTTTAATATTTGTTAAAGTTTTTTTTATCATTTGAAAACTAATATATTTTTGTATTCATTTTTACAGTAATACTTCAACGGTAAAGAAATTATGTATAGACAACAACAAAGACCAATGTCTATGACATCAGATACAAATTCTATTAGTCTTGACAGATTGTCAAGATATTCAAATTTGATGGCGTGCCATTATTATTTTCAAATGGAAGCTCATGTTTGTGGATGTGTAATAACTGTGGGGATTATGAATACAGATATCATTGACCTTTTTACTAGAGATAAGTTGGGCATCAACATGGTGTAAATTTTTACCAGGTAACTCTTTACACATTTTCCCTGCATTATATTTATTAAAAATGTATACTTATGTTTGTTTTGTATTAGGTATCTTTATAAAATTTGTGAGAGGAATGAGCTGACAGATGTATATGGATTCATGGACCCACAGGTGATTTCCCCTGAAGCATGTTCATTGGATGAGGAACAAAGAATTATTTATATTTCTGAAAGACTTGAACATAATATAGTCACACAAT
This sequence comes from Viscum album, assembly GCA_963277665.1. Lineage (NCBI taxonomy): Eukaryota > Viridiplantae > Streptophyta > Magnoliopsida > Santalales > Viscaceae > Viscum > Viscum album. The sequence continues at coordinate 1,932,953,137 of OY728155.1, forward strand.
GTTGGATGATGCTTTTTTTAGAGGTATGAAACACATCTCCCTCGAAGATTTCATTATCCTTAAACATAAAAAACACTAACTGTAAATTTTCTTTTAGGTGTGATCATTGGATGTTAGGGGTATTTTTTCCCAAGGGAGATAACACTTTATTGGATATTCTCTTTCCATGATGATGTGCGGGAAAGTTTTATGAATATATTGTAAAATTAAGTTTCAATTTCTCAATAGTTTTATATATTATAATGAATTTTAAAATTACCCCATTCGTATTATTTTCTAACAGGGCATGGGTCTACTTTCGAAAAAACACAATGAAAAGGAGTGCAAAGATCAAATATGTAAATGCAAAGGTAAATATCCATTTATAATTTTTACTTTTTGATTTATTACATAAAAATAATATATCGAATTTACACTCATTCAAACATAATTTTCATGAACAAAAAGGTATCATCGAATGCAGATATTATATGATAAGAGTTATGTATGAAATGATAACAACTGGGACAGTTGTGAACTTGGACATGGTAAGATTGTTTTTTAAGCATTTCCATAATATTTCAATTTGATTTATTCATTATACAGGTTAACTAATATCCTTTTCATTTTTAGCTTTTTGATGACCCTCACCCCTATACTACTCAAGACATTAAACACTTACAAGTGGAGTGGTCAAATTATTTTACAAGTTTGATTGAATTTTAGTTGATTGTAGTGTAAAAATGTAATTTTGAATATTTTCATTGTAAATGTGTTTTTTGTAGTCATTTAGGTTGGATTTTGTTTTTTTTAAGTTGACGGTGAACTTTTTGAATGTTATATATGTGAATGTTTAATTTTTCTCTACTTCTTGTTTCGGTCTACTTATGATTGTTTTTCTGGTATCGATTCTGGTCTGGGGGTGGGGTTCCAAGGGTGTGGGGGTGTTTAGTGGGATGGGGGTGTCCTGGGGTGTGGGAGGGTTGTCCGGTGGGGTGGGGGGTGTCTAGGAGGGTGGGGGTGTCTAGGTGTGTGTGTGGGGGGGTCTAGTGGTGGTGGGGGGGTCCAGGAAGGTGGGGGTCGTTCAGGGGTGTGGGGGGCTATCCAGGGGGTGGGGGAAGTCCAAGGGTGGGCATGTCCAGGATGGTGGGTGGGTTGTAGAGGGGGTAGGGGGTGTCCATGGGTGTGGTGGGGGCAGTCCAGTGGGGTGAGGGGGTTCTGGTCTGTTTTTGGTAACTATTTGGTCTATTTCAGGGGGTGTGGGAGGTCTATCTAGGGGTGTGGGAGTGTTGTCCAAGGGGTGGGGGGTATAAAGGAGGGTGGGGGTATCCAGGGGTTTGGGGGCCTATCTAGGGGGTGGTGGGGATGTCCAGGTTTGTGGGGGTAGTCTAGGGGGTCGGAGGGTAGTCCAGGGGTGTGGGGGTCCAGGGGTGTGGTGGGGGTTGTCCATTGGGTGAGGGGGGCTATCCAGGGGGTGCTGGGGTAGTCCAGGAGGGGGGGGGGGTTGTCTAGGGTTGTTGGGGAATGTCCAGGGGTGGGGGTGGGGGGGGGGGGGTAGTCCAGGGGTGTGGGGGGGGGGGGGGGGTGTGTCCAGCGGTGCGGGGGGATGTCTAGGGGGTGGTGGGGAAGTCCAGGGGGGTTTCTAGGGGTGTGGGGGGGTATAAATTAGGGGGGGTTATCCTGGGGTGTTTGGGGCTATCCAGGGTGTCGGGGTAGTCTAGGGGTGTGGTGGGGGCTGTCCAGTGGGGTGGGGGGTGGGTGGGAGGGCTATCCAGGTGTGTGGGAGTGTTGTCCAGGGGGTGGGGGTTGTCCTGGGGTGTTTGGAGTTGTCTAGGGTGTCAGGAGGTAGTCCAGGGGTGTGGTGGGGGCTGTCCAGTTGGGTGAGGGGGGGGGGGGGTTGTTCAGGGGGTGTTGGGGGGCTGTCCAGTGGGGTAAATGATTAATTTTGTTTTGGTTCTTGTGTTGGTCTACTTCTGTTTTTGTGGTATGAATTCTTGATTTGGTTTCTAGTTGTTTCTTTGGAGAGCATAGGAATTCATTCCATTTAAAAAAAATTGTATTCCACGTTGGTTATTTTATAACGGTCGTGAACAAAATGGGGATGGGTTTATCACGTCGGTTATTTGAATAACTGACCAGATAAGCACATGTGGAATAGTTTATCACATCGTTTATTTCATAACAGACATGATAAAAGGACCCCAGACTGGTTTATCACATCTGTTAGTATATAACCGAAGTGATAAACCATTTCCTAGGGGTTTATCATGTCGGTTATCAAAAAACCGACGTGATAGACATCCCCTACACTATTTTATCACATCAGTTATATAATGACCGACGTGATAAACCCCCCCCCCCCCCTTTATCACGTCGGTTATGTAATAACCAATGTGATAAAGGCCAAGGAAATGGTTTATCCTATTGGTTATTATATAACCAACGTGATAAACACCCCCCACACTGTTTTATCACGTCAGTTATATAATATCCAACGTGATAAACCCTATCCCCAGGGTTTTTCACATCGGTTAATTAATAACAGGCATGATAAACCTCGTGATTCTATGGTTTCCACGTCGGTTTTTAAATAACCGCGGTAAAAAACAATATTTATAATGTCTTCCTTATTAACGTCGGCTAAAAACCGACGTAAAAAATTGAAAATAACGGACGTAAAGAACGTTTTCTGCACTAGTGATAGCTGTTATGAGCATGGACTTAAGATAACTAGTCCATAACATTGATGATTTCATAAGTCATCGATGTATATACTAGTTGATCACAGCTGAAGATCTTGCCTCCTAGAGTATGCTCACACTGCCGACACTAATGTGTAATCATCGAATCCATTCCCATAGGAGTCTCTAATTTTATTGATCAAGGAAAAGGCTCCATCAAAATATCTTAGCATCAAACAATGTATATGAAAAATAAAGAGTGACTAGAACCTTTGTCTATAAAAACAACAACCAAGGTGAATAAGACACAAATCCTACATATACTTATCTCTAGAGAATTTTGGTCATAGGCCTCCATCACTTGAATCTAGAATTGCACCCATCCAACAGCTCAATGAGACCATGGTGGACCACTTGGGGGTGGTGGTGGTTGCACCTCAAACGGTCGCCACTACCTGCCACTCGACCTGCTCCCCTACAACATCCACCGCCCTGCGTACCTCCTCGATCAAACCTATTCCTCTACCATGGACGTCCCTCAACCATCTACTGATCGTCTGTGTAGTGGGTCAGGAGAACATGATCCTTTTCTCCATTCCCACTACATGAGAAGAAAAACCTAGTTCTCTGCTGACTCCCTCAGCTATGGTAGCTCTTTGTTACCAACCCCAATTCTTGGGGTTTTCACATGAAAGATCGAAACAACTTTGGTCCCCAATTTCCCTTCCTACAGCTTAATACTGAAGACATTGTCGCCTAATGTCTGTTGGTGGCTCCAGCTATTAGCACCTTCTCTTCCAGGAATCTCTTCAAAAGAGAGTATCTCTCTAGTACTCCATCCCAATTAGAGATGATGAGAGACACCATGGATGCCATGATCTCCCATCTGAGTCCTTGATCAGTGGTTTGGACCCTAAATATTGGGTCCCACACCATGTCTATGGTGTAGCGAGAGAGGTCTGTAAACCTCACAGAGTACTCAGCCATTGACATGTTTCCACGATGTAGTTTAATAAACTCTTATTTATGAATAGAGCACAAGGGTGTAGGAAATAACTCCTCCCAGAAAATCCACTTGATGTCAACCTAGGAGAGGCTTGCCTAATCATGAGTCTATATTGTCCAACTGCACCATCTCCCTGCTGATCCTTGATGATGGCTCATAGCTAAGATCGTCATCTGGTTGAGTGGAATCCCCACTAAGTGGAAGACCTACTTCACTGCCTCTAGTTAGTCCTTAGAAACCTGAGGATCTGTCTCTCCCTTAAACCTAGGAGGTCTCTATCTCTTGGAACTCATGCAAGGCACTGAGCGTACGTGTTTCGTAAACCAATAACACCATTAGTAACCTCAAATCAATGGGTGTTGGTAACACTAGTCCACCACCTGAAGGGGATATCTCTAGCACATGTCCCTAAACCGATGCCTCACCACTAGGTGGGATATCCTCACGGTCACACATCGGAATCCATACTGGCTGTCTACATAGAGGTGTCTTGATACAGATTAAAATGTACCATGATAAATATATTATACCTGGTGAGATGACACTAATTCAAGAAGAATATGAAGAAACACACAATTCCTATATGATGTATGCAACTACTCTTTTATTTATATAGTTGAAAAGCATAATTTAGGGAACTATTGTATGGATACGTCGACAACCGCACCAACACTGGACTCCCAAAATCTGAAATTCGATCTCAAAATATTTAACACTGTTTCTTTAACACAAAAAAATTGACTCCCAGTCTTTGAGGTAGAACCAATCACCTTTTATATCACTTTTTCATGACCCATCGCCCAGGGCCCATGCCATGAAATCCCCTAAGTGCACCTTTCAAAGGGTAGTGGTTCGCGACTAGTACCGAAGGCATCAACCTGAATGTGGAAGGAATTTCATGAGTACATGTACACACACACACACACAACCACATCCCAAATCTTGAGATATAAACATGCATGCCACTAAACAATCACTGAGTAAAAGTAAAAACTATAGGTCAAATGGACCAGAATATAATTCCAACAAAAGATAAAATGAAAACTTGAATGTTCAAGGAGACTATGAAAGATGTCCACTAAAAACCCCACAAGATGGGTAAGTATAAAGTAGTTGTTAGAAGTAGTAGAAGTATGCCCTGCCTACCTAGTCTCCCTGGGAAGCATCGAGTCCTGGTCCACTAAGTCCTCCGTCTAGGAGGCAGTCATCTGCACCAAACTCAATACGTGTGGGTGAATCCCATGTAGGGTTGAGTAACAATATTCTCAGTAGGGATCCCAAACCAAAAAACTATGACCACAAAGCAAGGCATAAAGGAAACCAAAAAACTTGATAGCTTACTCTAGGTATAATATGAAATAGGAATGTAAGACCAATCAATTGTATAATCAAACATGTTGGGATTTTAGAGAAATCCTCCTCAATGAGTACAGTGGTCCTGTCGGGTGACACATAAGTTTCTTCCCAATAACCTCAGACTGTTTTGGTACTCATCTCTGATGAGTATCATGGGAAACCTGGGTCACACAAAAGAGGATCCCCATTGTGGGCATTCCTTGGTCACAAAAAGCTGCTTCCCACCTAGGATATACTGTGTTACTCCTACTATTGAGTATCGTGGGTATATCGGGTAACACAAATCCACTCCCCACCGTCAGCCTTCCGGGTCACACAGAGCCTTTTCCCACTTTCCCATCATAGCTGATGCACACAAGATCATTTTTCATTAGTATTCAGGTCTTAGTCAACCATAAGTTTTCCACACTTTTCACATTTGTAACACCCCATGATTTCAAAGTACGTTATTTCTTCAAACTAATTCAATAACTTTCACTACACACAACACCGAGTTCAAGTGCACCACGACTTACCAAACTAACCGTTCAAAAGAGGTTATGAATAATATTAACTAAATTTTGAACTTTATATAATCCTTATAATTTTAGAATACATATTATGAGTTTCTTAGTAATAATATAAAAACAGAATTCATTTTTTCAGATAAAAGAAGTAATTTTTTAAAAAGATTTCAATTTTACCGCCTTTTAATGGCTAACCCTTTTTAAATACAATATTTGAATATTTTATATATTATATTTGAAACAATAAAATTATTCTTTAGAATTAGGGCATAAGAATTTATTTTCAATAAATATTTGCTGTTTTTATGATAACATTAATATTTGACTGAATAATGAAAATTTCTAAATTTTAACTGAAAAAATTTTTGTAATAAAAATAATATAGAGTGTTAAATTATACATTTTAATGGTTTTTAAGTCTAAATAGATTATATTTTTACCATTTTATCAAATTCCGTTCATTGGAAATAATTTCACTTTGAAATTGAATAGAAACAAGTATCAATCTTTTGTTAGTTCTTATGTCATAAAAACACACATTCTGGTTTTGACAAGGGGAATTAAATTTTAAATTAATAAATGAAACATCTATGTTTTGAATTTGGTAAAATATTCTTAATTTTTTAATTAAAAATTTCAAGATTAGATAAGGGTGAAATTTTGATATTTTTCAAGAAACTATCAATTTTTGATGAATAGTGAAAAAATGTTGAGTTATTGGTTAAAATCGACTTTTTATTTAAATAGTTATTTATTTTATTTAAAATGACTTTATGTAAAAATACATAAATAATACCTGTATTATTTTAATATAATTCATTGGATTCATTTTATAATAATTTTATATATATATAAATTTTATTGAACTTTTTAACGTCATTTACCCACCTCTTAGGAGCATTTGAAAATTTACATAAAACATAATTTTACCATTTTTGTAAGTTTAATGTCAAAAAACTAAGAGACACAGTTATCTTCAATAAGTATAATGTTGTTCAATATGTTTAAAATAATTTTGGGTGAATAGTAACTTCTGACTTTTATTTGCCGCAGTTAATGTTAAATATGGTAATTCTAAGTAAAAAAAATAGTATAATAATAAACAATTACCTTAACACTTGTATAAAACCTTATTGGATGTGTCATAGCTGAAAATGGTCATTTTGGGTCGATTTGGGGACCCCATGAAGCAACTTATTAATGATAACGTCACTTTATTTAAATTATCTTAAAGGCAAAAATGACACAAACAAATATCTTTTAGTAAATCAATTTTTACATGTGGTTATATTGGTCATATTTTCAACTATAAATATTCATTATAAAGATAAAACTATTTCCTACATAATGGTATTTTCTTTATATTTTGTAGACATTAAATAAGTTAATTAATTTATGACAAAATGATTATACATTAATTACCTTATTAATGAAATATTAAAATAATTGATATAATAAATATAAAAATAAATGTTATTTGAGAGTTTTTATGAATTAAACTAACTGTATAGGTTAATATGACATATTAAGGTCGACTAAATGAATTTATTTAGAAGTAATAATGCTGTTATAAAATAAAAAAAACAAAATAGAAAATATTGTGAAAATTGACATAAAAGAGTTTTTAAAACAAATATTATATTATTAATTGATATGATATTTTTAAAAATATAAGGTTCCTCAAAATGTCTTAAATACTATTATATATGTCACTAATTACAAACTTGAGGTTATCTTAAAACATTATAGTAACTTTATTAACCATATAATTAGAAAATACAAAGAGACATGGAAAATGTCAAACTAATTAACTAAGAGTTAAATCTAAAAGATGAGGTAAATATAGAGACCCAAACATGTCTAAAACCTATAGGTTGAGTATTTTGTGACCCATAACCATGTTTTCTTCAAAATAAATCATTTTTGAGTCATTATAAACCGAAAATGTTTTTATTATAAAATAATATTACAATATTTTTCTAAGGTACCCCTCACCCATCTTATAAAAGGGCACTCCCCCTTCTCTCCAATTCACACCTTCAAAGCCATTTTGATCAGCCAAACCCTGCCCAAATATCCTCTCAACTTTCTTCCCTTCGTCCTAGGGACCTTCCTTTTGTCATAAATCTAACATATAAAGCCATTTTGATCTAATAAAAATGAAGAACATGAAGAATAGGTAAATATTTCATGACCTCTTTCAAGTTCTTTTCCTCTTCCACTTCTTCTTTCCTTGTTGTTTCCATTATAAAATAATAACTCCAGTATATTCTATATACTGTGATGTCATTATAAATATCTTCAAACCATATTCTTTATTATATCCATCCTTTTAATGACATGTCATCATACATGCGTACGTATGACTTACCGTCTTCACGTCGTGGTTTAGTTGTTACTCAATACATTATTATTTGGATGGGTATAATAATGATATATTATTGATATAAATAATAAATATAACATGATAATGATTTGGTATATATTATATACCATCCAATTATATATTATTTTAATATCAAATGAATGATATTGTCCCTCGTACGTACGTACAGATTAACATATCCACGAACGCGATGAGATTCATTCCCCATCATAACCATTCAAGAAAAATTTTAATTTCATGATTAAAAATAATGTTTAAAGGTTTGATATCATTCTGTATATATATAATAAACATCCCATAAATAACAAACATGACTCACGTAATAAAGAATATAATGTAAAATGAATCAGTTAACACCTGAAACAACAATAATACTAAAATATCATTAACAAAGCATTATTAGAAGATCATATATGATATCATAATTATGTATATGGTTCTTGTATAATTTAATAAAAATGATTTAACTATTATAAAAGAGGTTAACATACCCCCAACCAAGTAAAATTACAAGGTAATTGTTAATTATACTATCTCTTCATTATCCGAGGTTGTTTATACGTTATTATCTACTGGGACCTCTTTATCATCCACATCCATGTCTCCTAAAAAAAATATTTCAAAAAAAAAATCATATTTACTAGACAATGGGTAAAAGTCATTTGTACCCTTATTTTACCTTATATTTTTTTAAAGGATTCATTCCATCGTTTTCCAAATAAGGTACTTTATGACCTTTTCGACAAAATTAAAGTAATAATGTTTTTTTACTTATACAGCGTGTGCGACTATATTCTGACGTTATAACATCGTCCAAGCTTCCCTTAGGAGATTATAAGAATTTTTTCAAAATACATTTTTTCTATATAATTATGTGACTCTTAAATGATTTCAAAATATAAAGAGATATTTCTCTCAAATAGTTTGGATTTCATCTATGTCAAGATCTTTTGATAAATTTTACACTTGTTCAAAGTTGACTTATTATGATACAAATATTCCATATTGTATTTAAGGTTTTTTGATATGTTTGACTGTGGATGAGTTTTTTTATGCCTTTCATGGTTTATGGTTAAAGTATTGACATTTCATATACTAGTTTTAATAGGAATGTTTATGTTATATTTCAACCTCTTCTTAAGATGAATGTGGTGGACTAGTATGTTCTGGGGTGGGGACGGGTAAAAGTATGCCCTCCGGGTTGGGGTCCATTTAAAAAAGATCATCAGGGTTGGTTTCCTATTGCAAAGTCTCTCTGGGTTGGAGTTCGGTTATAGAGGCTCCTCGGGTTGGAGTCCGGTTACCGAGGCTCTCCGGGTTGGAGTCTGGTTATAGAGGCTCTCTGGGGTGGGTTCCGGTTACAGTTGTACCCTAGGTCCTGGCATGAGTCCTTGACATAGAAATTAATGTCTGGTACTATACATTCCCTCATTATGAAATTAGTTATTACATGTGATTAGTTGACTAGTAGAATATCTATTTGAATGTTAATATGTTAATTTTTTATTTATTTTTTCCATATTATGTTCAAGTTTATGTTTAAAAGGATATTGTTTTTATTACACATCTTTCTTTAAATGTTTATAGCTTCCACTAAATTATTTACCCTAACTGAGCATCTGAGCTCACCCCTTTCTTATGTTTTATTTCCTAGTATCCCAAGAAGTGTTTTATTCTTAAGATGTAGGGTTAACCTAAGGGAACAATGGAATTATCAAATGATTAGTTTTTTGTGTTTTATGTTAGAAAGTGTAATGTAACATTCATGTATGTAATATATTTTCCAAGACTACTAAACTGATCAGTATTTCGGGACTTCATTTCTTGTAATCATGTAATGTATTAAAATAATGCACCAACTCCGGGTAACTGGGGTCGGGGAATTATAATTGGTATTAGATGAGGTTTAGAACCAAGATTTAAAATAGATTTAGATAAACTCCGATTAGATAAAATTATACTAAGATAGACTATGAGGATTAGTATAGACGAACATTCTAAAATTTTGGTAATATAGAGATTTCTTCTGAGTTTTCCAAGAAACACATCAATGTCTAGATACGAGTTGGAAGAGGTGTCTCTTCCACAGATTTACCTAGGTGTAAAACCTGAACACACCGCCTTCATCTAGACTCGAACGAGAACGGGTGCACAACAACATGCCTTGTTGTGCTCGTGGTTACGACACTCCTGGGGGATTTGCTTAGGATAATTCTGATTTTATTTACAAATAATTACAAAGGATTTAAGAGTATATACCTTCTCAATGAAAATATTATTATGATTATGGATTATATCTATAAACTCTTCAATTTACGTTATATATTTTACAAGTTTGGAATTATTCATTGCAATTCATAAAATGACCTATTGTATGCCATTGTATAGAAGTGGCACCCAGTAGAAGGAATGTGAACTCCAGAAATATATATGATCCAAAGAGTAAGAATGATCATATCTTTCACGATATTAATCCAATATTTAGAAGGGAAATAACCCCCCACGTATTCTCAACATATGAAGAAATAGTATCATGTGTTAATAGGATATGTAAATAATTCATTGATTCCTATGGATTTGAAGGGTAGCAAGAGAAGAAAAGGATGGAAGAGAGAAATATAGATAAAGGGAAGAGGGAAAGGAATGATTTTACCATATGTGATAACTGTGGAAAGAATCACCTTGGTAAATGCTTTAAGGGAATGGGATTTTGTTATAACTGTGGAGAAAAAGGACACCAAGTACATGATTTCAAGGGTGAGAAAAAGGTTTCAAATATAAAATGATTCATATGATAGGCGTTAGGACACTACGTGAATCAATGTCCCAATCACAAGAGTATACAACAAATGATGCTATTAGATAATGATCCAGTTACAGTACTACCTCAGATGAAGAGGAATGAGTAGTGTTCTTATGTTGTTATTATGGAATTATTTCATTTTAGTATTGTATCAATAATATACTGGTTATATGAATTATGGAGATAAATAAGGATTGTACTGCAGTACTATATTATGGAGGAATTGAGAGTATATAGTTCTAGGAAAATTGACTTTATAGTAAGCTAAAAATTTTGGAAAATACATGGTTTAAGGAAAGGTAATCCTTAATATGGTCGTAATAATGAGGTAGTGAATTTGGAATAAAAGATGGTTGATTTGGATAGAATATATTGAATATTCTTGACTTCCTTGGAACTGATTAATTGTTTGTCTATTTCATCATAGTAGAAATATTAAAAAAGTTTGGATATTAGGAATATATACAATAATATATAGAGGATAAGAGAGCATGAATGTAATCAATAAGGTTTTATGGTAATTCAGGGTGTTAACATGTTTTAAAATAATGGATGATGAAGGTGTTCACATGTTATTACGTGGAAAAAAAGGATCCCCATTGTGTTTAACTTTCTTATAAATTGTGGACTGTGAGATTGGATAGAAGTATTTTAGATAATTCTAAAGGTTGGAATGTATTATGTTTGAAATTGGAAACGGTTGTTTTGGTAATTATTGGATTTTTATAAAAAGGAAAACAAGCAGACTGTTTGATAAACCGTCGTGTTGGACAAAGCTGTGGGAATCAAACCCACAACCATAGTGCGATTGGGATTTATCACCAACCAATGGACTACGTGAATTCCCTGGATTATATAGTGTAGTTTATTTTTTTATAGTGTATGACAGGTGAATTATAGACTCATTTTTTTGGAACCCTATACAAATAAGATAAGTAGTATATTTTTTATGTTTTATTATCTTTTCGAGTGAAAGATGAGTTGATGGTAGAAATTAGTTATAGGATGGAACTCTAATTGTCAAGTATATATTTTTTTATTCTTTTATTTTATGAAGAAATTAATTCGTAAACATTAGTTAAGGGATGTTAAAATTAAATTTTTTTATCCTAATACCTTATTTCTAGTTGAACTGATGATATTTTAAATCATCATAGATTGATGGGTTTGAATCACTCAATTCTACAACTGTTTGTGACTGATTACCTCAGTCACTCCCTATAAATATTTACATTTTTTTTCCAATTATGTGTCTCTAATTTCCACCAATGTTATCCTAATAGAGATCATAATTTGGTGGTGACTTTTTCATTCCTCTTTTTCTACTTATTAAGACAAAATTTTATTAACCAAATTTAAGATTTGGGTTTTCCGACAAATGAATTTCCAATTTTCAACCATTTATTTTAGAAGAACAATTTCAAATTACGAGGAAAAAAGTTATTTAATGAGGGAAGAAGGTAACACCACAAGATTTCATAGTATGTTATCTCTTCAAAGCAACTCATTATCTTGCACTACATGCAACACTGAGTTCAAGCACACCATGAATTACCAAACTAGCCATTCAAAAGAGGTTATGAACAGTATTAATTTCTTTTTAACTTTATATAATCTTTATAATTTTAGATTACATTTTTTTAGTTTATTAGACATAATGAAAAAACAAATTCATTTTTTATATATAAAAGATGTATTTTAAAAAAATGAAATTTTACCGCCTTTTAATAGAGAAGACTTTTTGAAATCCAATATTTGAAACTCTTATATATTCAATTTGAAAAACTAAACCGCTTCTATAGAATAAAGATATAATGATTTAGTTTCAATAATGATTTTGTGTTTTTATGATAACATTCATATTTTGGTGAATTGTGAAAATTACAAAATTTTGACTGAAAACAACTTTTTTAATCAAAATAATTTATAGTGTAAAATTATATATTTTAATGGTTTTTAAGTATAAATAGATTATATTTTTACCATTTAATCCAATATTATTCATTATAAATAATTATCTTTGAAATTGAACATAAACAGGTATCAATCTTTTGTTAGTTATTATTTCTTAAAAACAGGATTTTTCGTTTTGACAAAGGGAATTGATTTTAAATTAATTAATGAAACATATATGTTTATAATTTTGTAAAATAGTCTTAATTTCTGAATTCATAATATATTAATTATCTAAGGGTGAAATTATGATATTTTTCTGAAAAAATTCAATTTTTGATGAATAGTAAAAGACATCGAGTTATCGGTTAAAACTGACTTTTTATTTAAATAATTATTTATTTTATTTAAAATTAATTTAGGTCAAAATAGATACATAATACCCATATAATTTAAATATAATTCATTATAGTCATTTTATAATAAGTTTAGATATATATAAATTTTATTGAACTTTTTATCATCTTTTACCCACCTCCTAGAAGCATTTGTAAATTTACAAAAAACATAATTTTTCCATTTCTGTGAGTTGAATTTCAAAAATATGAGAGATTCGGTTATCTTCACTAAGTAAAATGTGGTTCAATATTATGGAAATAATTTTCGGTGAATTGTAACTTTTGACTTTTATTTACCATGGTTAAAGGTAAATAGGGTAATTAAATGTAAAAAGAATATTATAATAATACAAAATTAATTTAACACTTATCCTAACAATATTTAATAAGTTATGGCCGACCATGGGAATCGTTGGGTTGATTTTGGGACACCATGGAGCCACTTATAAATGATAATGATACTTTATTTTAATTAACATAAAGTAAACGCAAAAATGACATAAACAAATATCATTTAGTAAATCAATTTTTAATGGAGTTATATAAGTTATTTTTTCGACTATATATATTCATTGGATATATAATAATATTTACTACATAATGTAATTTTATTTATTTTTTTATATATTAAATAATTTATTTTATTAATGACACAATGATGATGAAGTAATTACCTTATTAATGAAATATTAAAATAATTGATATTATAAATATCTATATAAATGTAATTTGAGACCTTTTATGAATTAAAATAACTTTCTATGTTAATGTTACATGTTTGGGTCAATTAAATTATTTTTTTTTCGAGGTAATAATGCTTTTTAGAATTTAAGAAAAACGAAATAGAAAATAGTGTCAAAATTGACACAAAAGAGTTTCTAAAACAAATATTATATTATTATTAGATATTCTATTTCTAAAAATCAATGGTTTTTCCAAATAACATAAATAATATTATATATGTCATTAATTAACCACTTGAGGTTCTCTTGGATGTTTATAGTAAGTTTAATAACCCTATAATATAAAAATACAAAGAGACAAGGTAAATGTCAAACTAATTAACTAAGAGTTTAATATAAATGATGAGGTTAATATAGTGAACAAACCTGTCTAAAACCTATTGATTGAGTAGTTTTCGACCCATCCCCACCTTATCTTTTAAATAAATAATTTTGGAGACATTAGAAACCGAAAATAATTTTATTATAAAATAATATTTCAATCTTTTTCTAAGGTGCCCCTCACCCCTCTAATAAAAGGGCACCCCCCGAACTCTCAAATTCACACCTTCAAAGCCATTTGGCTCACCCAAACCCTACCAAAATATCCTTCCAACGATATTACCTTCATCCTAGAGGCCTTCATTTAGTCATAAATCCATCCTATGGAGCCCGTTTGATCAAATAAAAAAGAAGAACCTGAAGAAGAGGTAAATATTACATCAAATCTTTCAAGTTCTTTTCTTCTTCAACTTCATCTATACTTGTTGTTTCCATTCTAAAATAATAAATCCAGTATCTTCTATATACTGTTATGTTGTTATAAATATGGTACAACCATATTCATTATTCAATCCATCCTTTTAATGACATCTCACCACACGTGTCTATGTACGACTTACCGTCTCCACGTCATGGTGTAGTTGTTATTCAATACATTATTATTTGGATGGGTATAATAATGATGTATAATTTATGTAAATAATAAATATATCATGATAATTATTCTGTATATATGATATAACATCCAATTATATATGATTTAAAAAAAAATAATGATATTGTTGCTCGTGCGTACATACAGATTACCTTCTCCACAAAGGTGATGTGATTCATTCCCCATCATAACCATTCATGATAGATTTTCATTTGATGATTAAAAATAATTTTTAAGACCTGATATCATTCTAGATATGAATAAAGAACATCCCATCCATAATAAACATGATTCACGTAACAAAGAATATAATGGAAAATGAATCGGTTAATACCCGAAATGACGATAATAGTAAAACATCATTAACAAACATTATTAGGATGATCATATATGATATCATGATTATATATATGGTTCTTTTATAATTTAATTACAATTATTTAACTATTATACAGAAGGTTAAATTACCCTCAACCATGGAATTTTACAAGGTAAGGGTTAATTCTACAATCTCTTCATTATCCAAGGTTATTTAAACGTAATTATCTACTGGGACCTCTTTATCATCTTCATCTATGTGTTCTAAAAAAATGTATTTCTATTTTTTTTTCAATTTACTAGATAATGGGTTAAAGTCATTCATACCCTTATTTGACCTTATATGATTTGAAATTAATCTTTCTATCATCTTCCAAACAATGTACTTTATGAACTTTTCGACAAAATTAAGGTAAGAATATTTTTTTACTTATACGGCGGGTACAACTATCTTCTTTCGTTATAACATCATCGAAGATTTCATTACAATCTTATAAAAATATATTCAAAATAAAATTTTCTTTATTATTATGTGACTCTTATATTATTTCAAAATATAAAGAGATATTTCTCTCAAATAGTTTTGATTTCATCTATGTCAACATCCTATGATAAATTTTACACTTGTTTGAAGTTAATTTATTATGACAAAAAGCATCCATATTGTATTTACGGTTTTGTGATATGTTTAACTATGGATGAGTTATTTTTATGCATTTTATGGTTTATGGTTAAAGTATTGATATTTCATTTGCTAGTTTTAATATGATTGTTTGTGTTATATTTCAACCTCTTCATAAGATGAATGTGTTGGACTAGTATGTTCTGGGTTGGGGACCGGTAAATGTAAGCCCTCCGGGTTTGGGTCTAGTTACAGCAGCTCCTCTAAGGTGAGGTCCTATTACAGAGGCTCTTCGGGTTGGAGTCTAGTTATAGAGGCTCTCCGGGTTGGGGTCTAGTTACATTTAGCCCCCAGGTCATAGCACAATGCCTTGACATAGAAATTAAAGTATGGTACTAAACATTCCCTCATTATAAAATTGGTTATTACATGTGATTATTTTTCTAGTAGAATATTCATGTGCATGTTAATATGGTAAAATTTGATTTATTATTTCCATATTATTCTCATGATTATATTTAAAAGGCTGTTGTTTTTATTACACATCGTCCCTTAAATGATTATAGCTTCCATAAAATTATTTACCCTTACTGAGCATCTGAGCTCACCCCTTTCTTATGTGTTATTTTCCAAGGATTCCAAGATGTGTTTTTTGTTTAAAATTAATTGTTAAGATAAGGGAACAATGGCATTCTCAAAGGATTAATTTTTTTTTGTTGTAGGTTGGAATGTGTAATTTAACATTCATGTATGTAATCTATTTTCCAAGACTGATAAACTGATTGGACTTTTGGGAAATGATTCCTTGTAATCATTCAAATGTATTAAAAAATGCACCGACTCTAGGTAACTTGGGCCAGGGTGTTACAACACTTGATTTCAGGAGAACCGCTCCTCAATCCATTTTTTGTAATTCAACTTCCATGAAATACTCAATAGTTTATTCCAAAAGATCCACCTCGAATTGAGGGTTATAACATTGTAAACATCTTGTCCAATGGATTCTCGGTTTGAATGATATTGTTGATTTCCCAAAATGGTTCTGTTGGGTTTACGTAATGTTTGAACTAACCCAATCCGACATGAATCTAAACCATCTCTATGGGGCAGGTTTGGACTACTGGGGTGGGTCCGGCCCACTCAGGAAGCCCATGAATTTCCCGGTCCACCATAGAATAACTGTTTCTTACTGGCTGGGAAATGGCTAGAAGCTGCGTCTACTCCCCCTACCTCACTGGTCATCCGTGGGGTTCCTCTTCCACCATAGTTGTTTGAGATCAGACATTTAATGTGCGACATGGCATAGTGCACTAATGCTGCTGGGTGGCCGTGTCTTCCCACTGCCAGCCACCGGCACAGAGGCCAAAGTCTAATACTGACCACTACGGCCCGAGGAAGTCACGAAACCTCACCCAATGTGCCGTCGTGGTGCACCACCACCTGTCCGCAACCTACTCCAGTGTTGGCACAAGGAAGAGTTCTTCTGCGTACCATCAAGTCCGCTCTGGTGGTTTGTTCTTCATGTTGCATTTGCCTATGGCCTTCATGGGATCTCTTCTTCCCAGCGATGGCCTTGAATACTTCTTTCTACCATATAGAATATGTGGTCACAATGAATTCACAAATCAAAAAAGGAATAGGGTCTCGATCATTGTTCACGATGTTCTGTACCCTCTGCGTTAGAGTTATAAACATGGAGAGGTTCGGGTTGAGGTTCTATCCACAAATAATTAAACTCGACATAGAAAACCCAAGAAAAAACACCCTCCCACGAGAAAGGGAAACCAGTTATTCAACCAATTCCTGGGTTGATCCACTATCTTTGTTTCACAAAAGAAAGGGGAAAAAGAAAACAAAACAAACCCCTAACACCTTGGAGTTCATCACTAAAGCAGTCTATTTGTGAGGATTTGATTTCCATTAAAATCTATTAGCATTTTTCATCCCCTAGTAAAATTCCTATTGTTGTGTTGATTCCACCATTTATACCCCGACATTCGTCGTTCATCATTGGAGAGTTTTTTTTCTATATGTTTATCAGAGGAATTCCCCATTTGTTTCCCCAATGTGTTATCTCATTAATAGGGAAATGCATCACTGCGTTTCTGTTACACTGTGTCTCCACATTGTTACACTGTTTCATTAATGAAACACTGTGTCTGTTTCGCTTCAATTAAGGAGTCTCATTAAAGGGTCTCATCGCCACCTCATCGCCGCACCACATGGCTAGCATTCCATCACTCAATGGTGAGAAAATAAAACCAAAGTAACTTTTTAAACTTATTTTATTATTTTCTGAAATTTCTGAAATTTCTGGAAACTATCATTTATGGTCAACTCTCACAAGTCAATGTTAAGTCCATTCTAGGAGAATCCCTCTATTCTGGGTTCAATGGTGCCCTCATATTTGTTATCCTATCACTAGTTTAAATGTTATAAAATCCCACTCCAAAGTTTACTTAAATGATCTTTAAAACGTTAAAAATTTTATTACAGGCTCACCAGGTCTCGTAATCAGGTGCCGTCAAAGCTTATGGTCTCAAAATTATTCCATATAATTTAAAAACAATTACACAAATATCCAAGGACATTACAGTTGTCATCATAAGGAGGCTTGTGTGGGCTAGTTGGATGACTTGTGTATTGAACATTAGTGCATGTTGGTAGGTAGTTTGTTGGTTGGTATAATATTATATGGACATATTCTTCATATATTTTGAATCCCATTTTAGATCCCATGAAACATTATATTTCATGATTGGTTATAGATTGTAGGGAGTTTAATCTAGTTTCCATTTTCATCATTTCCCCTTATCACATTTTTATGACACCTTCATTTTTTTATATTGATAAATGACTTGGGATATGAATGGTTTCTATTTTGTTTTTCTTGAACTGTTTGTTCATTGGGTCATTATATTTGGAAAATTAGTTCTCAATGATATTGGAGAACCTATTTGATGTTAATGAATTTTATGTGGGTTCTTTAATGTGGATTTCAAAATGGGTTCTTTGGATTGAAGATGGATTCCACTGGTGAAATGTTTTTAGGTGACCATTTTTATTTAAATTAAAAAATAAGGTTATTTCAAGATATAAAATTGGGTGTGTGTGGGTTTGAAATATATAAGTCCATGTATTTATTTTCAAAGAATGTATTTTTCTTTTGGGTAAAAATGGATATGTTTTTAAAAGTGATTAAATTCATATTAGTTTTTTCATATGTTATATAAAAAAATCATATTTCATAGTTTAATTTCAATATATCATTTAATAATTTACTATTGGAACATATTTCATGGATTATTAGTGTTTTCGTGACATACTTAGGACTTTATCTCACATATATATATATATATCAGGTTCTGTTTTTTAATTTAGACCCATCATTTTCTCATCGTGGATAACATGGGGTGAGTTGAGTGGTGGTGGGAGATTGATGGTTGCACAAATATAGTTTAGGTTCAGCTTGATTTGGTTGTAGTTTTCTTATTTTTTATTTTTTGTTGTATATTTTTCATTATTTAATCATCTTGTTTATTTATTTGGTTTAAATTTTTCCAAATGAGTTGGATCATTTTAGTTGGTTATGACATGTTTTTCATGATTATTTATATTAGGTATTGTATTATTTATTTACTTGATATTTTATTTATAATTTGAGAGAAATATTTTCCAAAGGGATTCTTATGATGCCCATAAATTGGTTTTAACTTTTTGGGATTGAGACTGACCTTCGAGCATTGTATCTGAGCAGGTCAGGTGCTTGGTTTGGTGGAAACTGGGGTCAATTAGTTACAAAATGTTATAATATATTTGGTTACTTAGAAAGATCCTAATCCTTTTATGTTTTCTTTTTTTATTTAGGGTTTTCCTAGGAGACATTAGATTACTCTTATAAGATATTCATAGGTCTGGGTAGGGAGGTTATAGCTTTCTTGTTCTCATCATGATCATCTGGTTTCCAAGGGAATTTTGGATTGGAATTGTATATTCGAGTTTGTTGTTATTTATTTTTTACGTGAATTGATTTTCTTTTGGTCCTTTTAATATTCCTAGAAATATTTTGGTTTTGTACTTTGTTTTAGTGTGTATCAGTATGGGGACAATAGAGGAACAATTATATTACATGTCTTTGGAAATCATTTGGTGCCCATGTGGTTGATTCTATCTTTTTTATAGTGTTTGTTGCAAGGTTGGAACCCGGTTTCCTATCCATTGTTTCCAAATCATGGAAAAAAACAATTTTTACCCTTGTAATCCTTTTTTGATTCCACTAGATTATGAATTTCCCCAAACGTGACTCTCACTTATGATAGGAAGATTGAGGATGGTTTTTATTCCTATTTTGGATGTAGTTCTTGAAAAAAAGATGGAAGCTATTTTATTTCCTTGATTTCTCTTGGTTTTTGATACCATGTTGGGTAAAATTAGGTTATATTGTGAAATAATTATTTAAAAAATTTTATAAGATGTTTCAAACATTATTCTTTGTGTTTTACTAAAATAAATAAGTTTTTCAAATGAGTTTTTAATTCACTTCAGGATCAAAATAGTATTTTATGTTTGAAAATGTTTAAATGGTGTTTTGGAATGGGAAATAAGTTTTGATGATAATTTCATGGATTATTGGATTTCAAAATTAAATGGTATTTTGAAAAGTGTTTTTCTGACATTACTCATTTGCAAAGTGTATTTTTACACTGAGTTTTTCTTGTTTTAATATTTGTATTGGTTTGTTTATTAATAATATACCTTAGTGGAGTGTGATTTAAAATATCCTTCATAAAAATAGTGGTTTCGAAAGAGAATTTATTTTTATGTGAATGTTTTGTGAATCATTATCAGGATTATTATTCTATTTTGATTAATTTATCATGAAATAATCTTTATGTTAATTCTTCGAGTCATCAATTGATGTGGTTCATGTCGTTTTTTATTTTAATAATCCATAAAAAATTGTAAAAAGAGATTATTTAGTTCCAGTGCCTACCCAAACATCATGTGGAGTGATAAAAATGGAAACATATTTGATGTTGGAAACCATTTTATAAAAATTGAATCAACATACACCTTCATTCGGTGGTGAACAAGGGTTTGTTAATTTAGTGAGGTGGTTGTAAGAGATTGAGATGATCCACAATTTCATGGGACACCTAAATCATAATGGGTGAGACAATTTTAGAGTTTTTTGGTTTTAATAAAATTTTGAAGAAGTCAAGAGTATATTCAATTATATGTGAAGGGTTTTCTTGGGATATTTATAGGATGGACTTTATCTAGTGGTTCTTTCCTGGTGATGAGAAAGTATTGAAAGATCATGTGATTTTGAGTCTCCATCAGGGTGATTGCTTGGTGAGGAAGTATGATGATCTACAGATTTTATTATATTTTATCTAAATTTTCTGGTCAATGATTCTGATAAATATTTTATCTTAAGAGGTGATCTTCACCAAGACTTTGATTCAACTATACTTGCATCTAGACTAAAATAATTTTGGGATATTTTTTGAATGGCCATTCCGGCCAAAGATAAACAATCTTGGTTTTCTGTGGTGGGTGATTCCTTAGTCTTCATCTAATACTTAGTGGGATCAAAGTGGGTATATGTATACCCCAACTAGTAAGAATAAAAAGAAGTATAATCAAGAGAATGGGTTAAAGAGTCTTTCTTATGAGGATAAAATATATTTTATGTGCATAAAATGTGGTGATTTAGGTCATTTTAAGACCAGCTTTTTGAAATCTCATAATGTTTTCATCTATTGTAGTTGTTTATTACATAATCACATATTTTATAAGATACGTTTCCAAATGAGGACTTGGTTTTGATCCTTTTTTGTTTTTATTTTTAAGACCATTCCATTAATGGTTGTAATCATAGTTTTGGTGCTTCAACTTTTGCTGTTGGAATATTGTGAATGGTCTTATTATGAGGTGTTTATTGTGCGTGGAATTATTTTATGTTTTATAGATGGTTTTGTTAAATATATGGGAAACCCCTCTCCTATGGTCGTATTTTGATGTAGTTGTTTAGAATTTCATCATTATTTTTTTCTTGGTTGTGACTGTTGTCTCTAAATCCCCAATTTTTGTGTCAACATTTCTTAAATGTTTTGTTTTCACCCATACTTTTAATGATTTTTTAGGTTAATTTTTTTGACTCCCAAATTGATTTTGGTATACTAGATGGTGTTTTTATATGGATGTATCGGATGAAACATATAAGGTTGAACTAGGTTTCTGACCCTAGGTTATTCGTGTATGTTGTGACCCACAATGATATCTCATGTCATTATTTTGAGGCTCCATATTGTAGTTCCTCATTATTTTGTTTTATAAGATATTTTTATTTAAGATTGAGTTTCTATCTAGGTTTCTCATTTTTAATGGATTAGTTTCGTTGTATATTTTTTTGGGCTCACCATATTATAGGAATTCTAAATGGAAGTGGAAATTGTAAGGAATCATGTGCTTCATAGTAATTCTAGGTTGAGGTTTTCATTTTGGTTATGATTGGATATTTTTGGAGACTCTATTATTGATCAATTTGATCAATTTTGTGTTTTAAAATGTAATCATTTATGTTGAGTGTTCATGAGCGGTTCTTTTGGTTACATCCTCTAGGGTGCTTATTTTTATTCTTACCTTTTCTTTAATTAGACATTTCAGGGATAAATATTTGAATTGTGGGGGTTTTTTTACACCCTCAGGTTATTGTGTTTTTTATTTTTTATTAAATTTAATAATATTGATTGGTGGTGTGTTTCTATAGTTTTAGGCTAGAATATCAGGTTTTGGAGGTTTTTTGGATAATCACAGTTACCTTCATAGTTAGTAGTAACCATATATTTTTATTAAGGATGGTACATTCATGGTGACAAAGCCATTTTTAATGAATTTTGATTAATTTTATAAAAGGTGTAGATCTTCCCATAAACCATATGTATGATTTGGCCAAGGAAGAGGTCAGTACACAGTTGGTTCATGGTTTGAAAATAGTGTTGAAAAATAGCATTGGTTCTCTTTGTATAGTTAGTATACTATGCACGGTGGGAACACGATTTAGAAAATAAAGCATACAAAACATAAGACCTATCTATGTGTTCAAATTATGGTAATTTCCACTTTTTCACTCTTTTAATTTAAGGTTTTTTCACCACTCTTTTCCCACAAACACATCAACTGAAATTTGGGAGCTAAGGGGGAGCTTTATTATATTCCCCATATTGATTATTGGATTTAATTTGGCGATTTAGAAGTCATTTTTAGGTATTTATTATTTATTTCTCTCTTCCCTCCTCTCCTTCTCCCCATATTCCTCTATCTCTTTCCCTTATTGGATTTTCTTTCTCCCTTGAACCCTTGATCTCTTGTGTCCATTGTTTGTGTTCAGCATGAATCTAATGTTGGGGTTTTTAGTGTTTAGGGATTGTAAATTCCATTTTTACTCCTATGGGTGTGGTCATTCTTTAACGTGACATGTTTTATCTAGGTTTCCACTTCTTCTAAGTAGGTGTTTTTATGAAATTTTTTCATTTTCAACTTCAAACTATATTTTTTGTCTATAAATTCAATTTTATTGAAATAATTTTTATATGTGATATATTTTTTGTGATTAATAACCATTTAACGGTGTTTTGATATTAGAATAACAGAGTATTCATTTGAATTCCATGTTTTCATGTTATAAATTTAATGTTTAAAAGTACTAACATTCTTGAAATAGACATGTGGATTTTTGAAATGGTTTACATAATGTACATTGGATTATAATAATATATTAATTTTCATGGAGTGATAAAATTATTTAATTTTTTTTAAAAGTGAGGTTTTGATCTTTATATTATTTATAAATACATTCACGATTTTATTTCAAATCCTTATATAAAATGTGATTGTGGATTTTTCTTGTGAAAATTCTATAATGGATTATTTAAAATAGTCTGTTGGAAATTGATGGAAATGTCCTTTTCATGGATTTCAAAGAATATGTCCCATGTTTTAAGGGTGGCTTTGAAATTTTTTAAGGAGTAGAGTTTCATGAAATGTGAATGGGATTACCATCATGAGCCATGTTTTATGGTAATTGCATGATTGGAAATTAGGTTTTAACAGGATGAATGTGAAAGATACCCCTTGATTAATCCCATGTTTTTACCCCTTTTGTGTGTTTTCTTTATCTTAATGGCGTTCTTATTTCTTCCCTTATGTGGGAACATGCTTTTTTATTCCATGGGGGAATTTTTAATATGGGGTCTATTAGTTATTTGGGGTTATGGATGAGGTTATATATGGTTATTCATATTTTTTCATTCTTGGAATAATTTTTTTAGACCACACATACATTATTAGTCAAGGGAACTGAGGGACTAAGTTGGTGATCTAATTATATTATGATAGTTGGTTCATATGCCACTAGTGGCCCTCCAGTAATTCTAGGAATAAGGACTAGGGGTATCATCACAATGAGTCTTGTGTGGGATAGTTGGATGAGTTATGGATTATACTTTAGTGCATGTTAATAGTTGATGCATGAGATAGAATACTTTGATACAATAAGACACTTCTAATGTTATGAATCCTAGTGTTGACCTATTAGAAATTATGTTTATTAATTTGTTATTTATTGAGGGATGTTTTATTTGGTGTTTATTTGTATAATTTCCTATTGTTTTATGGTTATGGAACCGTCAATGTTCATACTGATATATACCATGTAATATGTAGGCTTCCATGTTTTTCATGCTTGACCCATGTGTTAATTAGGTCATTTTCATTAGAATATTAGTTTTTAAAGATGTTTGAAAACATTTTTAGAGTTAAAAGGCTTATTTTTCATTCTTTAATGTGTATTTTACAATGGGTGATTTGGTTTAATTATGGATTTGACCCATGGAATGGTTTGAAGTGTCTGTTTTCATTTAAATTAAACAAATGAGTCGCTTTCATGAAATTTAAATTGGTCAGTGTGGTTTTCAAATGTCTAAGGTTGGAATTTTATTTTTGAAGAATGTGTTTTGGTTTGTGTAGGAAAATGAACATTTTTTGAAAAGTGAATATGAATATATCATGTTTTTTTTATATTTTATATGTTAAAACCACAGTTTCTAGTTTATTTCCAATCTAGAAATTAAGAATTTAATACTAAAACATATTTCATAGATTATGTGTGTTTTGGTGACCTACTCGGATTTTTAGTTTATTATTGTATATTTTAGTCTCTAGGTTTTTACTTTTACCCATATAGTACTCTTCGTGGCCAGTATGGGGTATGTAGGATGGTGGTGAGAAACTTGAGGTTGGACAGAGATGGTTCAGGCTTGAATCAAGTTGGTTAGTAGTTATCATTATTCTTATATGGGTCATTTCTTCTAATATATTGTATCGTATTGTTTATTAATGTTATAAATGTTTATTATAATTGTTTGGATCAGTTTAATCATTTTTAGCATATTAAAGGTGTTTATTTCTCTTTGAATATTTATTGTTTATATTTATTGTATTTTATATATTATTATGAGTAAATAATTCCCAAAGGGATTCTTATGACTCCCATGCACTCATATAAAACCCATCTGGATTGGGAATACCCTTCTGGCCATGTGGTGGGATAGGCTGGGTGTGAGGTTCAATATAATCCTAAGACGGTTCGTTACTGTTCATTCTACCATGGTGCATGTCATGATCAGACCATGAAGCATAAAACATAAAACAATTTTGTATTCTTTATTAAATGGTTCATAGAGAATTTATAGTGATGTACAACCATGTATCACATCACATATTGATAGAAATGATAATATCATTTTATAAAAATTAATATTTAATGAGTCGTTGGATTAAAAAATGGTTCCATGCCAATGTGAAAATATGGTGGTCATTTTAGGTTTGTGAGAGACCCTCCATTTTGTGTTTTAATCATATATTAGTAATGGTGAGTATTAGATGTGGTTCTATGTTTCCAATACTCACTTAATTTCATGGATTATTTTATAAATCTAATAATATATGTTAAAATTTTAATGACCCAAACATTTATAAATAATATATTCCCCTGTGATTAAATTAAATTTCTTATTATGTAATACAATTATTAAAATCACATGAAATTATTTTATCTTATCATATTAGATTTAAATTACCATTAAGAATATTTACCATTGATAATATAGATATTTAATAATGATCACATGATTAGTATAAATATAGGGTAATAAAAAATTTAATTGACAAATACAATAGAAGTGATAGCCTCATATAGTAGGATACTACCTTGTGAAGATCTCTTATCAAGGCTTCTCAGGGAGATTACATCACTGTGATTTGTCCTTAACTAATCCCAAAATGAGATCCACCAACGTAAGCACGAGTGAAACCGTTTATGGGAGATTTTCAAAATCAGTGAGATCATGAAATAATCCATGTACGCCAAACCACCCCATGAAAGTATCACCATCGTTGACCTTACCCTTAATGTGTTTTCTTGTGTGTTAAAGGTATATGTATGAAGAACCTAGAAATATGAGTATGTAAATTACTTTTCATAGAATAATATTGACATTTTAAAATTATTATTATAAATTTATAAAGATTTTTATTTTGATAAAATATAACCTAAATAATATTTCAAAGTAATATTAAAATTCTATTAAGTAATTAATTTTAATAAATAAATATATTTCTGAAATAAATAATATTTTAATAAAATAAGACTACTAAATAATGTTATCCAAATAGAAAACTGTAATATATCTTTTATGAATTCAACTGTAAATTTTATAAGGGTTGGAAAACTGTTATTGTCAAAACAAACATTGTTTCTAAATAAATGTATATTCATATTTTAAAACAGAAAATACACATATTTAAAAAATTATACAAATTAAATGAATACTATTTTCAGAATTAAAGTGCAGAAAATATTCAATGGTGAATTTTTCTTAATTTTCATATTCAGTGTAATTTTTTGGTAAAAATTAAATACCGTACCAATATATTTTGTGTATTATGACATCATAATGAAAAAAAATTGAAATATTAAATCATCTAAATGGTATCTATGCCCAAATATATATTTTCCGTTAAAATAATGCGATTTTATGTTTATTTGGTTACATTTCTAAAGCCTTTATGAATTCTACAAATCCATTAAAATATTTTATGGTTTTAAAATCATTTATATAATTTCATGAATCACTTCCACATAAAAGGGGGATTTATTTTATTATATTCGACCCTTTGACTTATAAAATAATGAAAAATACTATTTTTCAGAAACCATGAGAAAAAACCATGGGAATGTTTTTGGTTCTGGTTATTTTATTATATAGGGTCTGAAACCAAAGCATGAGATATGATAAAAAAATCACCACTCATTTCTTATATGAAACCACCCAATATCCAATTTCACTTAACTAAAAATTCTTGTAACGCATTATAAATAAGTCCTCCCCTCTCTATAGTCCAACCAAGATTCCCTCAAGCTCTCTTGAAGCTCTTTTTAAGCATTTGGAGTCACCCACTCAAGTAAGGGTTTTTTTCATTCCCCTCTTCATTTTAGTTTCATCATTATCCTATGCCTTCTACATCCAATTAATCTTTTTGGTATATGTTTTTACATGTCCCTATTAATTCCCATTTTACATAGTAATTATGATAGACCCATTTTTTTCTCATCAACCTATTTGATGACCATTTATGTCATGCTGTTATGCTTCCCAAATTTTACATTTATTATCATTGCCAAAATAATTGTATAGTGAATACAATATTCTTTTCCTATCAAGAGTGTCCACCTTTATACATAAATAAATATATATATATATAGATATATATTTAAAATTTATATTAAATATATTTATTCCACACTCCTTTATCATGTAATAAAATATGACGATGTTTAAATCTTTTATATAATTTTTGCAACACAATTAATAATGAGAATGAAATGAATGTGATGAGTGTGCTAGGAACTATATAGAACTCCAATGAGTTAGTTAATGTTTAGTCCCATGATTCATCATGTTATTGAATGGAGTAAACATAATTTTTATGGTTTTTTATCCATAATAATGTCTAGGATGTTAGCTATGACCTATTTTTAAGATGCATTGTTTTAAGTTGTTTCCACATTTCTTCTATTATTATCATCATGCTATATGATGACTTATTATTCATGTTCCTTTTATTCCACATCTATAATATTATTATCATTCATGTAATAAATTATTCCATTATTATTCCATTATTTGGATATATATTACCCCTTTCATATGTATTTCCCCAGGTTATCCCTTTATGTTTTAAAATCCAAGGAAATCTAGAAGCATGTTAAGGAAGTTTTTAATAATGTTGATATATGTCATGTTAAAGATGTTATTAAATGTATATAATTCCCAAAGGCACTATACTAATCGATCTTATGGGTTGTATAAAGTGTAAATTTATTTAATAAATCATTTATTAATCAGAAATATAGAGGTGGGTTGCTGTAGTTGGTATCAATGAATATATTTTTTTTATTTTTGGGATTAGTATTAGAAGACCAAAGAGAAATCCTTTTAGATAAGTCAACGTATGAGAAAAAATACCAATATTTTGGAAATTATAGAGAATTTGGGTTATAAAGAAAATAAATATAGTCCTGGATAATACATGTGGACGTGGTTCTCTTACATATGTACATAGGGGTAATAACTTCGACAAGGTGTGTCAGGCCTGACTGAGGGTAACCTAGTACATGATAATGGAAATTACTATTCACTTAGTTTGACCCTACTAGGGGATATGAATTGTTAAATTCATAATCTAAATATAAAACATGATAAAGGGAAAAAATTCCCCTAATAATATGTGTTAAAAAATATATCATGGATAACATTGATTGAAGCCTAAAAAATATTGGGTTTATAAATATAAGAAATTAATTTCTTATCCCTTTAATGTGATTGGATTCCCTTTTAATTGTTCAATATTTTAGGAATATTTATCTCTTGTATTACGTTTGTTCTTACTATTGGCTAGAAATAGGAAGAATCAGGTAGATAGTCGATGCAATGGGAAATGTGATGACTACCCCAATGAGATTCACAACCTGATGAGAGAAGGAATTGTAAGCATTGTGATAATACTCTCTCAAGTGAATCAGGTTCCAAATAGAATCCTAGATCTGTAAGAGTTCCAAAATCCCCCTAATAAATAACAATCTACAATTTATTCCTTTATTCAATTAAGGAAATTGAATTTCAATGGGTCATCTGATCCCTTTATCACAAAACAATGGATCAACTCCATTGAGATGATCCTATACATCATTAAATATTCTATGAAAGAGAATGTTCTACTAGTAGTTTATCATACCGAGGGAGAATTTGATCAGTGGTGGAAATTGAATATGAATATAAAGACTGAGGGAGATATCAATGTGAAGGGGTGGAATGAATTCCGGAAAATGTTTTTTGATAAAAATTTTCCATGAAATATTAATGTCAAAATTTAAAGGTATTTCAATTTCCTAAAGAAAAAATATATTTAATCGAATAGGGAATAAGAGGAAAAATTTACAATACATGCATGATATTGCTCTAGATTTGCGTTTACCACCAAATTTGAGGTTTCCCACTTCTTTTCTAGGCTAAAACCAAGTATTAGAAAATCCATCAAAATGAGAGAGTTTGAAATCAATGAGGGAATTTTTCTGATGTTCTTTTAATGTTGTGATGGAGGTTAGAAAATCTCAAGTGTATCATGGAGATAAGATGCAAAAAGTGGAGATTAATTTTGGTCGTCTGATGGATAAATCTAATAGTGCCAAGAAATTTTGACATCCCACTTTTCATAGTTGTGGAAATAAGAACCTAATAAATTGGTCAATGGGAATGAGGAAATACTTTAGGTGAGGGAATTAAGGACACCTAGAAAGTGATTTTTGATAGGAGAAAACCCATAATGAAATAGTGGAAAGGAATGATCTTTTTAACCCTAAATGAATTGTTCATTTTATTAACATAAAGAAACCATGGAACAATTGAAAACAATTCACTAAGATAATGGTTTTTGAAAACAACCTACAACCTCTTAGGATGTAAGGGAAATTTTTTCTATCATAACCACTTAGGTGGATCCTGACCACAAAGCTGTGATAGATACTCTAGTTATTCATTCAATAACTAAGAATGTACTATTTGATTATATTTTTATACATTAATTTATATCATGAAATTTTAGTATAACTATTTAGACACCACTAAAAACATGGAAGTGTAGAATTTATTGAAAAAAACAATTGAGGAAATTATTGAATACCAGGTATATAACTCCTCCCCTATCATAATATACAGTATGAAAATACCAGAAAATATTTTAATACTACCTTTGGGTGAATTTTATGATATTATAGGATGGACTAGATTTCCTTATATAGAGAGAACATAAATTTCCATATGAAGGAAATAAATCAATGTATTTTGAATCCTCCAACGATTCTATAAAAGGTTAATGAAAATGATGAATCTTATTTTGCACCATCACCTAAAGAATAGATATTATTTTCCTATGATAAATAATATCTATAAAAAATGATTGATTCTATGTAATTAATTATCCTTGAAGACAATCCCATTGTGAGGGAATATGACGATGTATTTCTAGAATAATTTCATGGGGTTCCTCTAAAAAAAGATGTTGAATTTTCAATTGATATTATAACCGAGAATTTTTAATTATCTAAGATTGTGTATAGAATGGCTATTGTCAAACTTGGAAAGCTAAAAAAATAACTACATAAAAATCTTGATACGAGATTCATACTCGCATATTCCTCACCATGGGGTACACAAGTCCTCTTCATTAAGAAGATGGATGGGTAACTATATATTTGTATGGATTATCATTATATCAAAAAGAAGATGATAAAGAACAATTATCCTATACCATGGATTGATATACATATTTAATCAACTATGTGGATAAAAATACTTATCCAAGGAGGATATTTTATCGAGAAATTACCATTTAATGGTGGAGAATGAAGATATCCTAAATGACTGATTTTCGTACAAGATATGAGCACTAAAAGTTCATAGTAATGTCATTTGGAATCACTAATTATCTAGAAATATTCATGGAATTGATGAAAAGAGTATTTATATATTATGATAAAAAATTTGTGGTATTATTTAGATATTATATTTTAATATACTTCAAAAGCAAGGAGGATCACGATGAGCATCGAACAACTCTGCTAAATCCCCTACAAAAGGAGACCCTTTATGGAAAGTATAGATATTTTTAGTTCTGTTTGAAGGAATTTTCCTTCTAGGGGAATATTATTGCACACTAAGATATTTCAGTATGTCTCATTTTAAATTTATCTTATTTGATATATTAAATTACAAAGAACACCAATCTTAAACAAATGATTGAATAATATTTTTTAATTTTTACAATTATCACATAGTCGTTTCTATGAAGCTAAAGAAAATTATTAAGAAAATTTTGAAAATATAGTTTAAAATTGTTTACAAAATGAATTCATTGGTAACTAATTAATTATAAATGAAAATAAATACTAATTAAACATAAAATAATATTTTATGACCACAATAAAATTTTATCACAATATATTAAATTAATGACTATTATTGAAGGATATTAATGAGATTTATATATTATAGATTAAATAAAATATTTTTAAATTCAATCGATAGGTTTGATGGGATTAATATATGAATAAATCAAATTTAAAAAAAAAGATATATTTTATAAAAGAAAATTTTACTACATGGTAATGGAGCACATGTTTTAAAAAGAAATTTTGTCACATTATAAGTTATATTGTACAAAATAAACCTCATATTTAAAAATTTAATTTAAAAATTAGCTTAGGGATATTTTTTTATTTTTCTGAAAATATTTATTTTTTGTAGAATTGTGAAAAATTCTAATTTTTATAAAATATCATTTTAGTTTTATTAATATTATATTTATCATTTTAGAAATAAACTCACTAATAATTTTTAAATTAAATTTATGGATCTTAGAAGTGGAAATATGATATAATTATACAATAGTAAAAGTAAATAAGTCTTTTAGAAATTATTAATTAAGTGTTGATATTTATATAAAACATAAATGTTTATTTTCAATTTATTAATTATTATAATGATATAAAATAAAATTTATTTTCAAAAAAAGTTTTCATAAATTAATATTTATTTCCTAATGATTATATGATAATTTTTTGATACCTTAATAAATATTTCAAAGTGTTATAAAATTAGTTATAAATTTAAAATTTTTATTTTTCGAGTAAAATATGATTTTAATTAAAAATTAAATTTATTATTTTTATAAAATTAAATTCATAAAATAGATTTAATTTCTTAATTCCACACTTCAAAAAATGGTTAAGGATAATTATTTCGATTTCTCTAAAATAATAGAATTTTTGGTGAATAATGATACACAATAATTTACAATATAAGCTAAATTCATGAATTATTGAGTAATAGATGATGTATGGATGATGTAAGCCCATATTATCGAACTATACTTCGTTAGTTTAATATATGTAGTGATAGTTATAAAAATATTTATACTTTTGAGACAAAATAATAAACTAATGAATACAATAATGAGAAAACCCCCTTCTGCTCCATTATAAATACCACCCTCGTCACCTCTTCTCCTCACACATCATAAACCTCGAATCATTTCCAATTACTACCCATTTTTATACCAAGTATCATCCCCATTTTTAGTATTCTTACATATCAATAAAAAACCAAAACCTAAAAACCTTATAGAGGTTCTCACGAAGAAGAATTCAATAGGTAAAACCCTTAATCATTCCCATTCAATTTCATTTCATTTCCTATTATCTCATCACCTACTCACCCAAAATATGAATGAAAACATTAGTATCTTATATAAAATATAAATTTATTATTTCAATGTAAAATCAAACATTTATTCTCTTCTCCTCTTACTTTTATTCTAAAAATTAAAACATTGATTGTGAGGTGCCGATTTACCGAATTCATGGACGACTAATTTTTATTTTTTAGTCACTACTTAAAGCATCCAGAAAAAACATTTTTATGGTAAAAAACCAATTTAATATAAGTAATAAAACAAATTTAATGTATAATAACCATTAAATATACATAATGTTAACTCAAAATACAAAACTAGTTGGTAATGATAAAAAAAGAACAAAAATAATCTACATTATTATCATTAATGATTTATCTGATGAATCAAACTCATATACAGAAAATAATAATATATAAAACCATAAAATTTCATATATGTTCATTAGTTGCATATAATTTCAATTATGGACAACAATTAACATTTTACATGATTTTTGTACATGTATACTAGTAAACAGATCATGAAAACCATGGAAACAAACACTCCTAAATGACAATGTTGTATATTATAACTTAATGAAAATGCCATTAATGGAAATAATAAAATTATAGAAAATAAAATATATTTATAAATTTTTATTAACTAATTAATTAATTTATTTAATTTTATTATCTAGGATGTTATTTACAAGTATAGATTGCTTTCCGACATAAGATAAGTTGTTTCTCCTCTTGATTTTATTTCTATGAGATTTCACTTATACACCACTTATTTGTTGTGTGTGGTGTATGTATACTGACATTTTATTTATAATGTCATGAATATATTTATCTTTATGGTATTTAATGTTTCATTTTATGATCTTAAATTTCATGGGTCATATGATTCGACTGAATACAAAGTGGAATGAGATTCTCCCCAGACCCCCATTTTTCATTCCAGTTATGCTTTCTCTCTATCTTTACCCAAATGTATTCACACATTTTACAAAATTATTAAAATTTCAATGTAAATGCTCTAAAATAATTTATATAGACCAGTTAATCATTCTTATATGGGTAAATACGTGTTTTAAAATTTTCCTCATTCAATTATTACTGATAAAAAAGTCCAATTAAAGGGATAATTCAAATTTTATACCCATTTCTAGGTGCCATCCATAATTATTTTTAAGACACAATTAGTTTTATAATATTACTAATTTTCCCAATAAATACTACATTTATTAGTTTCTTTTTTACACAAAAAACCATTCATTTTTTCTATTTTAACAACTCTTTAGTATTTTCGCATTAATCACACTAATGCGAAACATTTTTAATGTTTTAAAATTCAATTTTTTATATGTTTTCCCATCAGTTGGAAGTAATCTATGCCTAAAATATAATTTCCTTGTACATACCTTTTATTTTCTAGGATATACATGTTATAATCATATTTTGTGAGAAATAAAATTGATTTTCCAAATGGAAAATTATTTTAAAAGAAAAAGGGTATTTCCCTAATAAATTAATCAATTATTTTATTACAGTACTTTTATATAAGATAATAATTTACATATGTCAATGTTTTTTTGGACACATTGATTTAATGATATATTTTTATTTTACATATGAGGAATCCACTGGACTTAGTAAGTGATGGGTGGGGACCCTTATAGAACCCCAATGCATCGGTCGGTCTCATGAGAAAAACTAGACCGTATTTGTACCCATTTATATATGGTGTCTTGGCCAAATAATTGAAGGTATTTTTACGATTTCCAAAATTATGAATTCCATAATTATGAAATTAGTAACTGATAATATGTGTAATTATTATAATAGTAGAGTAACTATAGTTATGACTAATTCTCATGTGATTATTTACCTAGATTTTATTCAAAATATATTATGATCAAGATTATGTTTTAATGGAATGTGTTTCTGGATATTCATACTCCCTTTTTGTTTCTATTTAGGATAGCTTCTGTTTTCTTTATTTTCCTTATTGAGATTTTGTTCTCACCCATTTCTTGTGTTTTATTTTCCCAAGGATGTAGAGATGAGTATTATGAAGGATTTGTAGAGATGATCTAGGGGTTCTGGGTGTTTAAAATGGATTTACTATATTTAATTTCATTCAATGTTGTTATGTAAAACATATTGTGTATCTAGTTTCCAAAATATAGTAAAATATACATTCCATTTGGATGTGAACACTTTTTAATAGTACCAATGAAATAAATTAAGGGACTACTAGGGTCAGAATCTTTAGAGTTGATATAAGAGCATGTTTTGAAGAAAACATAGAACCTAGATTTTGAAAAAACAGATTACGTAACATAAACATATGATAAAAATTTAGGATAAGAATATAAGAGCATACTAGAATTTTGGTAAGGTATATTTTAAGTGGTTCTTCAATGAAATATATCCATATATAGATACTACAAGTGGGAATGGTTCTGGAACATATATACTAAGAAGAAACAACTCTAACAAGGTGCATTAGGCTTCATGAAAAGTAACGTGGTACACAATAATGGATCTTACTTCATAGATGGTTTTACAATATTGGGAGATATGCTTAGGATAAATCTCATTTTCATTAAAAACCATTAGGAAGGGGTTTAAAAAAATATATGTCACCTAAGAGACCATGTCTATGATTATGAAATTAGCTATTCATATAGTTATAACTTATGATTTGTCATTTAATAATGTGAAATTATGTACTATGATTCAAAACCTTATCTAGTGTATTTGACTTTTTATAAATGGGACCTATCAGAAAGAATTTTAACCTCACTGATTCACATGATCTGAAGAGTAATAATAATTATGTATTCTCTGAGCATAAGCTAATATTTTAAATCTAATTGGTATCCAAAATATTCTCATCATAGGAGGAAATACTATCATCTTATAAAAATACATAGAATGAATTATTTAGATCTTATAGATTCAAATAGAATTAAGATAAGAAGAGGACAGTTTAGAAAACGATATATAAAGGGTATAAAGGAATGATGTATTTTCCCACATGTGATAATTTTGAAAGGAAACACCTTGGTATATTATTATAAGGAAAATGTGTTTTCTTCAAGTGTGGAGAAAAATTCCACTATTCTTATGATTGAAAGTAAAGGAAATAATTTTCCAAAATTCAGTGCTTCAATTTTATGGATATGGGGTGATCCACAAATAAATGACTCAAGAATGAAAGTAATAGAACCCATATAGTATAATGGATCATGGTGAGGCGTATGACACTAATACAGAAGAAAGAGAATGAATAATATGCATGTGGTTGTATTCAATAATTATGTTATTTGAGTATTTTATCAAAAAAAATTTGTTTTAAGAATCATGATATATATTAGGATTTCATTATAGTACTTATTATTTATTGAATTGGAAACATCTAGAGAATATCAATAATAATAAATTGAAGTGATTATGATTGTAATGACCTGGAAATTTAAAAGAATTTTTTTCTTAATTTCTTTGGAATTTTACGAGTATGCAGTTTCTGACAGCACCTGATTCCGAGACCCGGTGTGCCCGGAATCAATTTCTGAAGTTTAGCTGAGGTATGTTCAGTGAACGAACGTGCTGTTTTTTTCAGTATTTTGAACCAGTGCTCAGAATTGAAATCGGAGGGCACCGATGAACTCGTAGTGCCAGTAATTTCTTAAGGGGACCTTTACCGCAGTTGCGTTTTAAGCGGGTTGAGTTTTATTTTATTTGGGGATTTAGTTTAAAATAAATAAAATTGTCTGGACAATAATATTTTACATCATTGGGAGTTATTCTCTCCCATGTGAAGTGGTTAGTGGGGCCCACGACAAACCAACTTCCCATGTGTGGATAATTGAAAGGTGGGGCCCACACGAGCCCCAACCTGCCACCTCCCCCTAAACCCCTTAACCTTCTCCCAATAAACTCCCTTGGTTTTAATGTGACAGATTTCCCTTAATTAAACGTGACTCTTCACATCCTCCCCTCTTAAATGCATGCCAACACATTCTAATTAATAAGGTGGTTTGATTGTTTGAATTTGAAGTGTCTTGTATTAAATAAAATAATAAGGTAGCTTATTATTTTATTTGGGGGAAAGCTTTTTTGGTGGGAGCTCTTGAGTCTTTGGGGAAGAACACCGACTCTCCAACAAAGAACGACCTTCCGACTCGGTGAATAATGCTTTACATTTTCTCCAATCCTTTTTCTTCTTCCACGACATGGTAGGAGACACCACCGCGGGGAACTTCTCCATCAATGACGGATTTTTCTCCAATGACAATGGAATCGACACCGATCTTCCGTGACATCCGATCATCACGACACTTGCCTCTTTCCATGGCTCGACGACGTGTGGCGTCTTTGCGAGGTAGGGGATTAATTTGATAATGATATTATTCCCAGTGTTGTTTCCTTCTAAAACAAAGAACGGAGATCAACTCATCATTAAGTTGATCCATTAATGTTTTATATTAATTGGGGTTTGGTAATATTGGTATGCTACAATTTATTTAAGAGGTTGTGGGATGATTTGATTCAATTTTATTTAAATAAAATTGAATTTTTTTCTTTATAAAACCATGTTTAATCTTCCCAATTGAGAATACCTAACGCGGAGGGCGTGGGCCGAACAAAAATGGCCCGACACCCCTCCAAAAATCGTTGTTGGTGCGCGGATTGACAGGGATGATGAAACGGGACCGCAACGACGATTGAAAGTCATCGCAGTGAAGAGCAGGTCCCTGGGGGGACCACTGGGAAAGACGACGGGCAAATTGGACCACCGGAGCATGTCCGGTGGTCCGCGGAAGGAACTTCCAGTGCGTTGTTCTGGTGCGGCGGCGCCCCAGCGTGCCGCCGGAGAAAACCCACTGCGGCTTGCCACGGCGATGCGACACGTCAGATCCCATGGCCGCGCGGGATCCCGGAAGAAGGGCGGTAGCACACACCGCCGCCCGCACCAATTTTCGGTGAGGGGACGAGTCTCCCCCCCCCCCCCCCGCTCCTCGTCCGCTCGGCCACGCTTTCCGAGCCTCAACCGGCCGGGCCGCCAGCGCTGGGCCGGGCCGCTAGCGCCGGGTCGGGCCACGGCAGCCGGGCCGGGCCATGCCTAAATGAGCAGGACCCAGAACCAGGTCGGGTCGACCCTGTTTGGGTCGTCCCAGGGGGTATCTGGCCAGGTCGGACCGGGCCCAAACCCCCTATTTTTAGGCAGTTTCGTTCAAACGCCCAGATCTTCGGCTAGGGATCCCTGATTGATGAACCGTCAGTTGCATTGGGATTCTTGGATCGAGACGGTCATTTCGTTATATTACACTTCATGTTTCGGCGATGTATGTGTATGGATGGGTTGGTTCGAACCCAAAACCCACTGGGCCCTCGGAGCGGAAACGCTCTTAACATGGGCTTCAGACATCCGTTTGACGTGCCGTCGACATTGTTGGATTACTTTTGGTGAGATGGATCTTTTTGGCATACTTCACCTGAGGTTTGGACGTAGTTGAAATATGGTTGGGTTGGATTTAACCTGAAATCCCACCGGGCCCCTGTAAAGGAAAAGCTGATAAATTTCAGACCGGAAGACCGTTTGGCAACCATCAGCAACGTTGGTAATCACATTGAGAAACGACCCCGTTGAGTATACCCTATGAGAGTTCGGGGTATAGTTGAGATACGGTCGGGTTGGTTCGTACACAAAACCAACCGGGCCCCCTCGATGAAATATCTAATAACTCACAGACCGTGAGTCCGATTGACGCGCCGTCTGTTGCGTTGAGACCCCTATGATGTGGCGGTCATTTGAGATACTTATTCATGGGACTTTTTGATACATGGGGTATCAACTAGTAGATCATGGAGGGGACCCTCTCGAAGATGAGTGTACGGAGTAAGGAGACCATGTAGATGGCTGAGACCTGATGACTGCTTGTCTGATTCGAGTCGGAGTGACTTGTATAGCCCTGTGGGGAGCACTACTATGTTTGGGTTGCAGACCCACGGTACTCAATAGAAGGAGTACCTCTGTAGGCTATTGGGGGGGGGGGTCACTACTGTGTTTGTGTGGCAGACCCCGACGGGGAGCACTACTGTGTTTGGGTGGCTGACCCGAGGTACTCCACTAGAGGAGTACCTCACAGTATAAGGTTAGTGAGAAGCGCCTCAATGTCATTATATGATCAGTGTACTCGATAGAGGAGGATGTCTTAAACAGTTTCAGTTTCGATAATGAAAATCCTGGTTTGAGCTGAGTCAATGACCTTTGTGTTTTCCTCATTATTGAGATGGGTTACTTGATAACTTACATATATGTATGGGAATATACCCTAGTAGTGGTTATCCATCGACTTTATATCTGTGTGATATATTGTGGCTGAGACGGGTTACTTGATAACATAGGTATATGTATGTCCTTATTCCTAATTAAGGGTTATCTGTTGAGAACTTTCTTTGTGATTATACTTGTTTGATATAGTGAGACCATGAGGATCTCGGGGTCCCTACTGAGTATCGTATACTGACCCCTGCACGGGCTATGCCCGCACCTTGTTGTGTTGGATGTAGACGATGAACAAAGCAGACCGAGATCGAATGTACGAGGACTGGACGGTACCCGGAGGTGGACCTCACAACGAGTCAGTACCCGGAGGTGGGCCCCATGACAATTCAGTACCCTAGAGGTGGACTTAAGGACGAGATGGTACTCGGAGGAGGTTGGAGGGCGAAAGCATTGAGGAGGCTGTCTGTACCTACCCTTCAGGTAGGATCCGAGGTGGACTACCCAAGAGCTACTTCTATCTTCCAGCTGTTTGTCTTTTCTGTTGTACTTTCATTCAGTTGTAGTTGTATTATTCAGTTGGGTTTGTATTCCGGCCCATTTACCATTCATCACTATTTTTTGTACTCAGTGTATTACAACTTCTTGTACTCTGGTTGGATGTGTTTGTGATTGATAAAGGAAATTCCTTCCCATTTATCGAGATTTATTCCTTAGGTTCTAGTCGCCAGCCCCTGGCCTATGGAAGATGGGCTTGCGGTAGTCATGGCACGGGCCCCGTGGACGGGTCGTGACAAATTGGTATCAGAGGAGTCGGTTCTACCGCAGAACTTATAACTCTGATCTTTCCTTTCTGTGAAGCAATAGTGTTAAGGGTACTGATTGTGGTCTCCAGTTCAGGGATTCCGGTGTTGGTGTGGCGTCCGACATATCCATACACTAGGACCCTGAATACTGATTTCCAACATAGTGCATGAAAACACCTATTGTGTGTGTGTTTTCAAAATGTTTAAAAGTCATCTCAAAAAAGGTCATGTAAAGACCCGTAAAATTCAAGGGAAATTTTTTTCTTAATTTTCTTTGGGATTTTACCAGAATGTAGTTTCTAATAGCACCTGATTCTGAGGCCCGGTGTGCCCGGAATCATTTTCCGATGTTCAGCTCGGGTACGTTCAGTGAACGAAAGAGCGGGTTTTCCTAACGTTTGAATCGGTGCTCGGAATCGAAATCTGAGGGCACCAATGAAACCGCAGCGCCGATAATCCATTAAGAACATCTTTTCTGGAGCTGCGCTTGCTCGGGTGAGGTTATTAATTAAATGGGTTAACTAAATAATAAAATAAAATATTGTGCTTCAAATTTTATTTTTATTCTAGGTAGTTTAAACCTATGCATGGTGGTTGGAGTGGGACCCACTAATATCCTAACTCCACTAGGTAGGATATTAGTTAGGTGGGGACCACACGATCCCCACCCCCTTTATTTCCTTTTTTACCTCCCACGTGTATTTAATTTGGTAACTCACCCGCACCCCTCTTAATTGCCAAGTCAACTCTCACGTTTAATTGGATTATTAAACACCTCGTTAATTGGTCAACACACGTTAATTAAATCATGTTTTAATTTTGAATTTCAAATAATGGATGGCATGAGTAATAAAATAAAGCAATGTCTTAATTTATTATTGTTGTTTCGTTGTGAGAGAAGTATTGGAGAGGAATTGCTCAAGCCTTGGAATCCTCATCTTCCTCCTTATAGAACACGAAGAACACACCGTCACTGACGAAGAACACCGACGTCCGATGAAGGACTACGATAAATGCTAATTCCTTGGAGATCAACGATGCGACACCGTGTACCGCGATGCCGACAGTCCTATTCTCCGTGATGTCGTGTACTATGACGCCGATGGTCCACTTCTCCGCGACGCCGTGTACCGCGACACCGACAATCCTCCTTCCGCGACACCGTCTTCCGTGAGGTCCCTTTCCTGTGACAAACCTCATCCGACGACTTCATCGAGGTAGGGGGTATGGTTTAATTTAATTTATGTGGATTATATCCTCGATATATGATTAAATTTTTGAATGTATTTTGAACCACTAACGCGGTGGGTGTGGACCAACAAACAAGTCAGAACCCACCGATTCTCTGTTCTTGATATGCGAAACATTGGGCGACGATGAAATGGGACCGTTGAGCGATTGGAGGCCATCGTAGGAATATATGGGTCTTGGTACGACCCTAGGCGGAGACGGGAGCAAGAACGGACCACCAAAGCGGATCCGGTGGCCCGCGGTTTTCACCAGTGGCCGGAGGCGGCGGCATTCCGGCGCTTCGCTAGGAGGGACCGTCGTGGCTGAAGCCGCGGCGGCAGGCGACCGGGAACCCGCGGCTGCGCGGGACATGGGGAAGACAAGGTGCCCAGCGCCACGTCCCCTGGCAAAGGAGTGGCCCCCACGAGGGGGCCGCGATTTCAATCAAGGGGGGCAGCTGCCCCTCCCCCCCTTTCCGCTCAGCTCGGCCAGCAACGAGCTGGCCGTTTGGGGCGCACCCGCGCCAGGCCAACCGGCCGCCCAGGCCGGACGTGCTGCACCGGGTCGGGCCGCACCCGCTGGGCCAGGCTGCACTGGTTGGGTCGGGCCGCGCCCACCGGGCCGGGCCATTCCCTAAAGGGCCAGACCCGGACCTGGTTCGGGTCGACCCAGTTCAGGCCGGCCTAGGGGGTCTCGGGCTGGGTCGGTCCTCTCCCCAAACCCCCTAATACCGGGCATCTTCGTTCTTCTGCCCATATTATGGGATACAGACCTCCGATCGATGCACCATCAGTTGTGTGGCGATCCTTGAAACGAGACGGTCATTTAGGTATATTACAATCAAGGTTTCAGAGAACTTTGGGTACGGCTGGGTTGGTTCGAACATAAAACTATCTGGGCGCTCCTAGCAGAAACGTTTATAACTTGAGCTCCGGACG
The DNA here is from genome assembly GCA_963277665.1 of Viscum album. Classification (NCBI taxonomy): domain Eukaryota; kingdom Viridiplantae; phylum Streptophyta; class Magnoliopsida; order Santalales; family Viscaceae; genus Viscum; species Viscum album. Next base: position 1,932,994,872 of record OY728155.1, read on the forward strand.
TCCAATTGACGTGATATCGACTTTTTTGGATTCCTCTTAGTGATACAGACCTTTTGGCTTACTATACTCAAGGTTTGGACGTAGTTGGAGTGTGGTCGGGTTGGTTTTGACATAAAAACCAACCGGGGCCCTAGAACGAAAACGCTAGTAACTCTCAGACCAGGTGTCTGATTGATGCACCGTCTGTCACGTTGAGTTCCTCTTGTCGAGACGATACCATAGGAGACATAAAATACGGGCTAAGTGTCATTTTATGTATCGACCTCCTTGGATCGTGGAGCATACCCTCCCGGAATCAAGCATGCTGTGTGCGGGAACCCTAGAGCTGGCTGCGACTGCGATGAAGACTGCACTAAAATCCTACGTGGGTTCTGCAATGATGAAGACTGTACTAAAATCCTCTGCGAGTTCGACGATGATGAAGACTTCACTGAAATCCCACATGGGTTCAGTAACGATGAAGACCGTACTGAAATCCTCCGTGGGTTCGACGACAATGACTACTGATCTTGTATCATACGTGGGTCTGGTAGTGTTTGACTCTGTTCTTACTATCCTACGTGGGTCTGGCAGAGTAGCTGGTCTGTATCCTATGTGGGTCTGATAGCTTAGCTGGTTTCATATCCTACATCGGTCCCATCATAGATGAATCAATGGCTATATCTAATCATCTCTATCACCTTACAAAAAAGTATACCTGTGTGAGCTGAGTCTTGACACTCAATCAATATCATCGATATGATTGACTTGCTTTCCTATTTGGACTGAGTTCTGTTATCCTGTGTGGTTTGGGTTGTACTATCCTATGTGGACATGATCGAACTTGGGATCGGGTGTTTTAGCCGAACCAGAATTGATGACTTAGGTATACGTATGGGCATATACCTAAGTAGTGTTGGATGTTACTTTGTGATTGTATCTTTTCTTTTTGGATTATCCTTTGTGGATTATAGTAGAACATCAGGGGTCTCGGTGACCCTACTGAGTAGCGTATACTCACACCTGCACGGGCTATTCCCACACTACGTTGTGTTGGATGCAGACGACGGATATCGCTGATCGTGGTTGAGGCTTGTGGATAATGTCGGTACCTGGAGGTGGACCACTGGGCGGAATGTACACGGAGAAGACGGCTGGACTCCAGGAGCTGAGGAGGCTATCTGTACCCACCCTCCAGGTGGGACTTCCAGTGGAGGGCTCGACGTTTCTGCTTTACTTTTAGTTGCAGTACTTTCTTTCCAGTTGTACTTTACTTTCAGTTAGGGTTTGTATTCTGGCCCACTTACTTTTCCGCACTACTTTTGTACCCAGTTTTACTTAGTGTTTACTTCTACTTGCTTACTCTGTGGTGTTTGTTTACTTTATAAAGGCAATGCCTTCCCCTTTTTTCTAGATTTACGCCTTGGTGCTAGTCGCCAGCCCCTGGCCTATGGGAGGCGGGCTTTGGGGTAGTCACAACACGGGTCCCGATGACGGGTCATGACAAATTGTTATCAAAGGTGTTCGGTTCTACCACAGAACTCTGGACTCTGATCTTTCTTCTATGTGAAGCAATAGTGTTAAGGGTATTTAGTGTGGTTTTCAGTCTAGGGAGTCCAGTGTTGGTGCGGCGGCCGACGTATCCGTACACCAGGACCCTAACTTCTGATTTCCGACTCAATGCATGAAAACATTGATTTCATGTGTGTTTCAAAAGATTTTTTTTGTGATTACTTTGTGTTATCTCACCAGGTATATTGTTTTGACCATGGCGCACCTGTTTCTTTTCAGGATGGCCCCACGACAGTAGCCAGCTAGGGTTCTGAGCTTTGAGTGAGACGACAACCCATCGAGCGACGAGGCCTCGGTGCAAGGCCCTCTAACAGCAGAGGCACTAGTGATACCTCTAACCGCTGAGCCACCAATGCTACCAGCCCCAGCCGCTGATAGTGCACATTGCCTTAGTGCATTGCACGAGTTTCAGCGTCAGAGACTGCCCAGGTTCCGTGGGGATACGAACCCCCAGGCATCCGAGGATTTGATGGAGGTAGTTGTGCGAGTTTTTCAGGTTAGTGGGGACACCAGCTAACCTCATGGTGATCCTCGCAGTGAGCCTCCTGCACGTGGCGGCAGGCAGATGGTGGAGCTTGATGCTTCAGGTGCATGATGATGCATCACTCCTCTGGATGGACTTTGAGAGCCTCTTCCGCTCAGATTTCGTCCCAGCCACCCTCCGTGCAGTGTACATCTAGGGGATTCTACAGCTGCGGCATGGCAGCATGACGGTCGCCCAGTACTCGGCGAGATTTGCCGATCTCTCGCGTTATTCGACGGACATTGTACGAGAACCATTCCTCCAGGCCTGGACCTTCGAGCAGGGACTGAGGCATAAGATCAGGGAATCGATGATATCCCTCAGCATTCTAACATAGGTAGGAGTACTGGAGAGAGCTCTTCTCATAGAGATCTTTCTTGATGAGCCTATGCCAGCAGTGAGACCTACCGCAGAGCAGCACATAGCAGAGTCGTCTGCAGCTGGCAGTCGACGGATGTCACAGGGGTCCAGGTGGACTGGACCTTCAGGTAGAAGACCTCAGGACACTAGCTCAGAGGTGTGGGGCACACGGCGCAGAGCCAGCCTTCTGAGGAGCAGGCAGTGCTACACATGCGGCGGGCAGGGCCACATGGCTCGCGACTGCCCGAACCATCGTGCAGAGGAGTAGCAGACGGTTGAGGGGCCACCCAGGCAGTGGAAGAGGGTTGATCGTGGTGGTCTGCCGAGAGCAAGAAGATGAGGCAGGGGAGCTGGCCGAGCAGCAGGTGGTGGACGATGCTTTGAGGCTTTACCACCACCACCACCAGGAGGTCCACCCTGACCACAGGGGGCTGGCGGGCAGAGACAGGCTCAGCTTCAGGCAGTAGAGGCCTATGACCACGGTGCACCATAGATGATTTGAGGTAATATCTGTGTCTACTCCACCCTTGCTATAGTTATTATAGACATAGTAGTGAGTCATTATTTTATTTCCACTTCCCATGTTTGGAGCTCGGATATTCCGATATAGCCGTTGGCTCAATCCTTATGGCTAGAGACTCCTACAGGAGCAGACTCGATGATTACGCACTGGTTCCGGCAGTGTGAGATTACCCTAGGAGGTGAGAGCTTCGGCTGTGATCTTCTTGTAGCGGCGTCGAGGCATTATGACGTCATCTTGGGAATGGATTGGTTATCTACATTCCATGCTCAGATTGACTGTTTTAGGCGCAAGGTGCGGTGTGTATGCACCGACGGGAGCAGGTTCACCTTCACCGTCGAGAAGGGAGCCTTTGAAGCATAGGATGGACTCACGTAGAGGAGAGGAAATCCCATAACTCATCAGTTGGCTCTCCTCATCCTATGATTATTTGACGTGCAGAGTCCTAGTTTTCCTGTAGTGGTGGATCAGTATGCGGATGTTTTCCCTGACGACATTCCAGAACTACCTCCTTGCAGAGAGGTAGACATTTATATTGACCTGTACCCTGGGACAACCCCGATATCCACTCCAATATATCGGATAGACCCCCCCCTGAGCTTTGAGAGCTATTGGTACAGTTGGAGGACTTGTAGGGAAAGGGATTCATCCGACCCAGTGTTTCACCCTGGGCTTCCTCGATATTGTTCGCCAAGAAGGCAGATGGGAGCTTGCGACTTTGTGTCGACTATCATCGCCTGAACCAGGGGACCGTGAGAACAAGTATCCTCTACCAATGATTGATGGCCTCTTTGATCAGCTCAAGGGAGCACGGTGGTTCTTGAAGATAGACCTCAGGTCAGGCTATCATCAACTCAGAGTTCGAGACGAGGACGTGTAGAAGACGGACTTCAGATGTCGGTATGGACACTATGAGTTCATGGTTATGCCTTTCGGCATAACCAATGCTCTAGTAGTGTTCATGGGTCTCATGAACATGATCTTTCAGCCATACCTTGATCTATTTGTTGTGGTATTCATCGAAGACATTTTGATATACTCGACCACTGACAAAAAGCACACCTACCACTTACAGGTTGTAATAGACACACTCCGAGAGCACCAGCTTTATGGAAAGCTCTCGAAGTGTCAGTTCTTGTTACGTGAGGTCCACTTTCTGGGACATGTCATCTATGAGGAAGGAGTTGCGGTGGATCCTGTAAAGATCGAGGCAGTGCTAGCTTGGGAGCCACCCAAGAGAGTGACAGATGTGTGGAGTTTCTTGGGTCTAGCTGGGTACTACCGGTGATTTGTGCCAGACTTTTCCAGAGTTGCAGCACCACTCTTAGCTTTGAAGAAGAAGGGGAAACCCTTCATGTGGTCAGAAATATGTTAGTAGATATTCCAGGAACTAAGACAGAGATTGACTAGCACGCCTATCTTGAGGCTACTAGAGGAGGGAGTGGGGTACGTAGTCTACTGCGATGCATCAGGGACCGAACTCGGATGTGTCCTGATTCATGATCAGGCTGTGATCGCCTATGTATCACGTCTATTGAGGAATCTTGAGAAGAACTATGCTACCCATTACCTAGAGTTAGCAGTAGTGGTCTTCGCTCTGAAGATGTGGTGACACTATCTGATGGGCGAGTTCATTACAGTCTACTCTGACCACCAGAGTCTCAGGTATATCTTCTCACACAAGGACCTGAATCTGAGACAACGACGATGGCTCGAGTTCCTCCAGGACTATGAATTTGAGATATTATATACTCCTGGAAAGGGGAACGTAGTAGCTAATGCTCTCAGTAGGAGGACGGGCATCCAGCTACTCGGGGAGGCGATAGAGCAGCTTGCCTCTTTGAAGATATCCTTCATGGATAGAGATGGCGTAGCTTTTCATCAGTCACTCACAGTCACTCCTCCACTACTGTAGCAGGTCAGAGAAGCACAACATGGGGGCGCTGACTGTGGGATGCAGCGTGCACAGATATCCTCAGGACAGGAACCTGATGGATTCTCTATAGGAGGAGAGCATGGCGTCTTTTTCAGAGGACGTACCATGGTACCAGTTGCTTTACCTGAGGAGGTGTTGAGAGAGTTTCACACTTCCCCTTTAGCGATACATCTAGGAGTGGAGAAGATGTACCAGGATCTCATATGACATCACTAGCGGCCGGGTATGAAGAAGGCTTTGGAGGAGTTCGTTTCTCGATGCCTCACCTGCCAATAGGTGAAGGCAGAGCACCAGGTACCAGCAGGCTTGGTATAGCCCTTGGAGGTCCCAGAGTGGAAGTGGGATGGGATATCTATGGATTTCGTGACTGGACTTCCACGTACTTCCCGAGGTCATGACTCCATTAGGGTGATTATTGACCAACTCACCAAGTCGTCTCACTTATTACCCATTAGAGAGCATGGCTCTGTAGAGAGCTTGGGGCGTCTCTACGTTCAGGAGATTGTATGGCTTCATGGTGTACCATCATCTATCATCTTCGATCGAGATGCTCGCTTTAGTTCCTGGCTTTGGAAGGGGTTGCAGGAGGCATTCGGGATGCAGCTACGTCTGAGCACCGACTTTCACCCTCAGACGGATTGTCAGACGGAGAGGACCATTCAGATTCTCGAGGACATGCTCTGTGCATGTGTCCTAGACTTTTGTCGCAGCTGGGAGGACCACCTACACTTGGTGGCGTTCGCGTAAAACAAAAAATACCACTCCACCATCGGGATGGCACCATACGAGGCATTGTACGACCGACCATGAAGATCACCTCTATGTTGTACAGACCCTGGGGAGTCAGCACTTGTGGGATCGGAGATAGTCCAGGACACGACAGAGAAGTTCTAGGTCATCCAGGAGTGGATGAGGACAGTTCAGAGCCGGCAGAAGTCTTATGATGATAGGAGGTGGAGACCACTGGAGTTCGAGGATGGTGACCACATCTTCTTGCGGGTATCAAATCGACGTGGATTACAGAGATTTGTTTGGGGTGGCAAGTTATCTACGCTCTTCATCGGACCGTTCCAGGTTCTCAGCAGGATAGGTGAGGTGGCTTATCGCCTGGCTTTACCACCACAGTTGCACCGGGTGCACGACGTCTTCCACGTATCTCAGCTGAGGAGATAAGTGCATGACCCGATGCATATCATAGACCATGGGGATTTGGACATTGACTATGGGGCGACTTTTGTGGAGGTCCCAGTGGAGATAGAGGATCGACAGGAGTGGGTCCTAAGTGGGCAGTCGATTCATTTAGTGCGCATCAAATGGCAGCACAGGAACCTCCAGGAGAGCACTTGGGAGCGGGAGGCTCAGATGCGTGCTCATTGCCCTCATTTTTCCCCTAGTTATGATATATATTTATGAGGACATAAATCCCTGAAGTGGGAGTAATGTAAAGACCCATAAAATTCAAGGAAAATTTTTTTCTTATTTTTTGGGATTTTACAAGAACGCATCTTCTGACAGCACCAGATTCTGAGGCCCGGTGTGGCCGAAATCATTTTCCGAAGTTCATCTCGGGTACGTTCAGTGAACGAATGAACTAGTTTTCCTAACTTTTGAACAGATGCTCGGAATCGAAATCTGATGGCATCAATGAAACCGCAGCGCCGATAATTACTTAAGATCACCTTTTCCAGTGTTGCGTTTTCTCAGGTGAAGTTATTAATTAAACGGGTTAACTAAAGAATAAAATAAAATATTGTGCTACAAATTTTATTTTTATTCTAGGTAGTTTAAACCTATGCTTGGTGGTTGGAGTGGGACCCACTAATATCTTAACTCCACTAGGTGAGATATTAGTGAGGTGGGGCCCACACGAGCCCCACCCCCTTTATTTCCTTTTTACCTCCCACGTGCATTTAATTTGGTAACTCACCCGCACCCCCTCTTAAATGCCAAGTAAACTCTCACGTTTAATTGGATTATTAAACACCTTGTTAATTGGTCAACGCACGTTAATTTAATCGTGTTTTAATTTTGAATTTCAAATAAATGATGGCATGAGTAATAAAATAAGGCAACGCCTTATTTGATTATTGTTGTTTCTTTCTGCGAGAAGTATTGGAGAGGAATTTCTCAAGCCTTGGAATCCTCATCTTCCTCCTTGAAGAACACAATGAACACACTATCACCGACGAAGAACGCCAACCACCGACGAAGGACGATGATTAACGCTGATTCCTCGGAGATCAACGACACGACGCCGTGTACAATGATGCCGATGGTCCTCTTATCTGCGACTCCGTGTACCGTGACGCCGACGATCCCCCTTCTGCGACGCTGTCTTCTGTGACATCCCGTTCCTGCGACAAGCCTCATCCGATGAATTCATCGAGGTATGGGGTTTGGTTTTATTTAATTTATGTGAATTATATCCTCGACATATTATTAAATTGTTGAAAGTCGTTTGAACCACTAACGCGGTGGGTGCGGACCAACGAATAAGTCCAAACCCACCGATTCTCTGTTCTTGATGTGCGAAATGTTGGGCGATGATGAAACGGGGCTGTTGAGGGATTGGAGGCCGTTGCAGTAATCTACGAGTCCCAAGACGACCCCAGGTGCAGACGAGAGCAAGAAAAGACCACATGAGCAGCTCCGGTGGCTCGTGGTTTTCACCTTCAATTCGGGTTGCCGGCGTGGCGGCGTTCCGGCGCACCGCCAGGAGGGACTGCCCCCACTGAAGCCGCGGTGGCAGGCGACCGGGAACCCGCGACCGTGCGGGACCTGGGGGAGACGCGGCGCCCAGCGCTGTGTCCGCTGGCAAAGGAGCAGCCCCCACATGGGGGCTGCGGTTTCAATCAAGGGGGGAAGCCCCCCCCCCCCACTTTCCACTCGTCTTAGCCAGCACCGAGCTGGCCGTTTGGGGCATGCCTGTGCTAGGCCAACCGGCTGCCCAGGCCGGACCGGCCACACCGGGCCACGCCTCACCGGCCAGGCTGGGCCACGCCGGTGGTGCCGGGCCGTGCCCACCGGGATGGGCCGCGCCAAAATGGGCCGGACCTGGACACGGTGTGGGTCGATCCGGTTCGTTCCGACCCAGGGGGTCTCGGGCCGGGTCTGTCCGGGCCCAAAACCCCCTAAAACCGGACATGTTTATTCTTTTCTCATATCATGGGCTACCGACCTCCGATCGACGCACCGTCAATTGCGTGGTGATCCTTGGAACGAGATGGTCATTTAGATATATTACACTCAAGGTTTTGGAGAACATTGGGTATGGCCGGGTTGGCTCGAACACGAAACTAACAGGGCCCTCGGAAAAGAAATGCTTATAACTTGAGCTCCGGACGTCCGATTGACATGTCGTCAACTTTGTTGGATTCCTCTTAGTGAGACAGACATTTTGGATTACTACGCTGAAGGTTTGGACGCAGTTGGTGTGTGGTGGGGTTGGTTTTGACTTAAAAACCAACCGGGCCCCTAGAACAAGAAAGCCAATAACTCTCAGACCGGGTGTCTGATTGACGCGCCGTCTGTCACATTGAGTTCCTTTTGTCGAGACGGAACCTTGGGATAAATCAAATACGGAATACGTGTCAATTGATGTATCGACCACCTTGGCTCGTCGAGCGGACCCTCCTGGAATCGAGGATGTCGTGTGTGGGAACCCTAGAGCTAGCTGCGACTGCGATGAAAACTACAGTGAAATACTACGTGGGTTCGGCAGCAATGAAGACCGTACTAGAATCATCTGTTGGTTCTACGGTGAGGAAGATTGCACTGAAATCCTAAGTGGGTTCAGCAGCGATGAAGAACATACTGAAATCCTCCGTTGGTTCGACGACGATGACTACTGTTCTTGTATCATATGTGGGCCTGATAGTGTTTGACTATGTTCTTACTATCCAACATGGGTCTGGCAGCGTAGCTCGTCTGTAGCCTATGTGGATCTGACAGCTTAGCTGGTTTAGTATCCTACGTGTGTCCCACCATAGATAAATCAGTGGCTATATCTGATCATCTCTATCACCTTACGAAGAAGTATACCTGTGTGAGATGAGTCTTGACATTCAATCAATATCTTCGATATGATTGACATGCTTTCCAATGTGGATTGGTTTGTGTTATCCTGTGAGGTTTGGGTTGTACTATCCTATGTGGACGTGATTGAATATGGGCTCGGGTGTTGGAGTCGAACTAGAATTGATGACTTAGGTATAGGTATGGGCATATACCTAAGTAGTGTTGGATGTTACTTCGTGATTGTATCTTTCCGTTGTGGATTATCCTTTCTGGATTCTGGGAGACCTTTGGGGGTCTCAGGGTCCTTACTGAGTAGCGTATACTCACCCCTGCATGGGATATGGCCGCACTACGTTATGTTGGATGTAGACGACGGACAGCGCTGATCGTGTTTGAGGCTTTTGGAGAAAGTCGGTACCTGGAGGTGGATCACTGGGTGGAACGTACACAGAGCAGACGGCTAGACCCGAGGGGCTGAGGATGATATTTGTACCCACCCTTCAGGTGGGACTTCCAGTGGACGGCTCGACGTTACTTCTTTACATTCAGTTACTGTACTTTCTTTCTTGTTGTACTTTACATTCAGTTTGGGTTTGTATTCTGGCCCACTTAGTTTTCAGCACTACTTTTGTACCCAGGTTTACTTAGTGTTTACTTCTTCTTGCTTACTCTGTGGTGTTTGTTTACTTTATAAAGGCAATGCCTTCCCCTTTTATCAGGATTTACGCCTTTATACTAGTCTCCAGCCACTGGCCTATGGGAGGCAGGCTTGGGGTAGTCACGGAACGGGTCCCGATGACGGGTCGTGACAGGTCATCTCATCAGGTATAAATCATTGACTGTGTCACATCTCTTTAGGATGTCTCCATGTAGATAGTCAGTTGGAGTTCCGAGAGAGTACTCGATGACGGCCCACCAAGCGACGAGACTCCGGTGCAGGGCCCTCTTTCTATGTTGGCACCGTCGGGTGCTGAACCAGCAGCACCACCACCAGTTAGGTAGCAGAATCCACCAGTTGTACTAGCATACGGTGCACGCTGACAGAGCGCGTTGCACGAGTTCCAGTAGGAGAGGCCTCCGATGTTACGAGGCGAGGTAGATTCCCAGGTAGCAGTGGACTAGATGGAGGAGATTTCTAGAGTTCTATACCTAGTTTAGAGCTAGTACAACAGATGGTGATCTTAACTACTGGTGTTTCATAGTGAGTGACCATGAGGTTGGTCCGCATAGTGATGAGGCTTCAGTACATGAACTGATGCCTGAGATATTACCTTCGGGTAGTGTGCCAGCTATATCACTACCTGTTGGTCAGCAGATACTACCGGCAGACGATACTTGTAGGATTAGGGCCTTACATATGCTTCATCACCAGATATTCCTCAAGTTCTGAGTCGAGCCCGACTCATAGGCGGCTAAGGACTGGCTTGAGGGGGGTGGTAGAGAGTTTTCTAGATATTATACAACTTCGGTAGAAAGACATGTCGGTAGCTGAATATTCATCAGGGTGTACCAAACCATTCTTGGTACTCGATGAATGCAATGCAATCAGTGCTTCAGGGGTCGGAATTCAGAGTGAGGTGTGTCAAAAGGACATCTGAGTCAGCACTTCTTTCTCTACGCATTCCTACTTATGTTAGGGTGCTAGAGAGAACCTTTGTGGTTGATAATTTATTGGCTGAGTGGATGCAGCCAGTGAAGGTTAGCAGTGGGAAAAGAAGGAACCGAGAGGTAGTGTTAGTGACTTGGGCATATAAAATGTTACAATAAGAGGATGTGTAAAGGACAGATGAATCTGCAGGGCAGCAGATGTGGAATCCGAGCTAGGAGAGCAGCATGGGGTGGTGAACATTACGATATGTTGCAACCACCCGCCTTTGTAGTTCCCGCCAGGCTCAGGGAGCAGGAGGACATGGGAAGAGAGTAGCTGCATGCGGTCAAGGAGTGTGACCAGGGGCTCTAGGAATGATTTGAGGTATAGTCTGTGAATACAACGAGCTTCTGTATCAATATACATAGGTACCAATCATTACTTCCTTCCTCGAATCTTCTCCCAGACCTAGAGTTTCCGGTTAAACCATTGACTTGACCCTCACGTCTGGAGATACCTTTGGAAGGATAATCGATAGTCACACTTACACCGGCAGTTTGATCTAACCCTTGACACGATAATTTTAGTTTGAACCTCTTAGTGGCAGCGTTGAGGCCTCACGACGTTATTTTGGGTATGGACTAGGAAACCACAGTTCATACAGAAATTTACAATATTAGGAAAAAAGGTTTTGGTTTATCTACAACGTTGAGATGGGGTTTTTCCTTGGTCGGCAACAAGGGAAACCCAGGAAGTACAGGATAAACTCATTCTTAGGAGAGTGTTGCTGATCACTCTTAAGTCGACCATCCTTAACCTCGTGACAGCAAGAGTTTTTAGTTTTCAGTTCCTCCAGGACTATGACTTTGAGATAGTCAATAATCCTTGGAAGGGGAATGTTGTTGCCAAAGAATTGAGGAGGATGTCTGTACCTACCATTCAGGTAGGATTCGAGGTGGATGACCCAAGAGCTCCTTCTACCTTCCTTTTATTTGTCTTTTCTGTTGTATTTTCGTTCAGTTGTAGCTGTACTTTTCAGTTGGGTTTGTATTGTGGCCCATTTACCATTCAATACTTTCTTTTGTACAAAGTGTATTACATCCACTTGTACTCTGGTTGGATGTGTTTATGATTTATAAAGGCAATGGCTTCCTAGTTATCAGGATTTATGCCTTAGGTGCTAGACTCCAGCCCCTGGCCTATGGAAGGTGGTCTTGGGGTAGTCACGACACGGGCCCCAGGAAGAGTTGTTACAATGATGTTATTTTATATTTTAGAAAATAAATTACATGGGAAAGATAACCCTAAATATGTGTTTTATATTTACATAATAATAAATAAATGTTTATGGGGTAGTATAGGTGACCATAAAAGTTATTAGTGATTTAATGGTTTAAGGAACATATTCAACAACTTGATATTTTAATTTTGGAATACTGCATGTTTCATAATGAATTAAAGGATATTAATGTATTCATATACTTGGTATGTGATAATAAGTGCTACATTATTTGGTGAAATCTTATGTTTTGTTTATTTTTGAAATTTAGTGACATTATTTCTAGATTTTTTTCCATTGACATTAGATCGACATATTTTAGATAAGTATTAAGGTTAAAATATTTCAGAATGGAATAATGATATAATTGGTTAAAATTAAAGAATGATTTATCATATTGTATAACCGGTGATATCTATTTTTTTCAAAATACTTTTAAAGGTTGAAAAAATGACTTGGGGATATTTTGATTCATAAGATTACTTTAGGAATAAATCATTTTATGGTATATCAATCTCCATATTTATGAAATGATGTAGAGATAGATCAAATCACAACCAAATAATGGTATAATAAAACAAAAAACAAATCATGTACTTATATTTTTTCATGGGATTATCTAGATAGTAAAAGAATCCCTCAACTCTAGGAAACGTATTTCGGAACAAAAATGTAATTTGTTATATTTCCATTATGAGAAATCAATGGTATTTTAACTGATCGCAAATTTGTGATTTGGTTATGGGTAAATTTAAAATGAACATGTTCTCTATCATTCTCCAAAATAATATGTTAGTTTGATTTTTCTTCAATTCAAGGTTTTTCAGATTACACTATTTGTCTCATATTCTAAATCCCAATTTTTTGGCCACCTTCACATTTACCATTCCCTCTAATTAAGAGGATATTTTATTAACCGTTTTTATGATGGGGTATTACCAATGATCATATATAAACCATTTTTTAATGGGAAATTTCAATATTATGAGGTCATAATTTATTAAATTAGGGGAGAATGTAAGACCCAAAGATTTTATGGTATGACTATTTTTAAATTTATCTTCATTGATAGATTAAATTACATAGAAAAACAAGCATAAAAATGATTAAATATTATTAATTAATTATTATTATTATTAAAATATAACCGTTGTTACGGATAGAATAAAATAGATTATCTAAATTATGATAATATAGTTTAAAATTTTTTATAAAATGAATTCATTGGTAACCAATTAATTAGAAATGATAATAAAATTCAAGTGAACATAAATGTATATATTCTATCAAAAATGGAATTTTATTTTATTAAATAGAATTAACCATAATTATTAAAATATATTAATAAAATTTAAATATAAAACTTTTTATAAAATATTTTTAAATTCAATCAATATGTTTGATAGACTTAAGATAAGAATTAATACAATTTTTATAACAAAAAGATACATTTAAAAAAATTAACAAATTAATGGAGTACATGTTTTGAAAATAGACATTAAAAAAATTATAAATTATATTAAACAAAATAATATTCAATTTTGAAAGTGAAAATTCAAAATTATCTTAGTTTGAAATTTGAGTATTTTTCAAAAAATATTTATTTTCTAGTAAACAGTGAAAAATTACGATTTTTATAAAACTGTAATTTTAATTATACTAATATTCTATTTATAATATTAATAAAACATAACCTATAAAATTATAGAGTAAATTTATTCAAATTATAAAAATTTATAATATATAATTATATCGTTGTAAATGTAAATAAATATTTTAGAAACTTCCGACTAAGTGTTTAATTTATGAAAAAAATGATTATATTCAATTTTATAATTAATATAATGATTTAAAAGAAAATTAATTTTCATAAAATTTATTCATAAATTAATTTTTCTTTGAATTATGATTATATTTTAAATTTATGAGACCTTAATTAATGTCTCATAGTTATGTAAAATCAGTTACAATATTAAAATTTGTATCGTTCAAGTAAATGGTGATTTTAATTGAAAATAAAAAATCACATAATTATAAAATTGATTTCATAAATTGGAGTAAAATTTTTAATTCTAAATATTGGCAATTTTTTAGCGTTAATTTTCTAGATTTTTCCAAAATAGTTTATTTTTTAGTGAGTAGTGAAATAAAATAATTTACAATATAAGGTAAGTACATGAATTAATGAGTCATATAATATCTATGGCTAAAGTAAGGCCACAATCTCAAGAAACTAATAATTATATATATATATATATAATATTATTATACTATTCATTGTCTTGGTGAAAATAATAATCTATTGAATAAAATAATTAGAAAACCCCACTTTTTCCAACTTTAATCCTTCTCCTTCAATTTTATTCAATATCATTCATTTTTTATTATCTACTCACCTACTGTGTCAAAACGTGCATGATAAATATTGTATCTTATATATACTATAATTTCATTATGTCAATGTAAAATCATCCATAATGTCTCTTCTTTTCATTTATTCTAAAAACGAAAATATCGACCATGAGTTGCTGATTTAACACCCTAATGGACGACATGTTTTTGTTTTTCAATTATTCCATAATTTTCAGTCATAAAACAATTTTTATGTTTAAAACAGACATTATTGTATGTAATAAAACATTTTTAATGTTATGTAACTAGTATAAATACATAATAGTGTTTCATAATACAAAATAAGTTCATGATGTTCAGAAACATTCCTAAATAATCTAAATGGATATCAATAATGATTTATCTTATGAATCATCCTCATATATGGGAAAATGATATATAAGGTCATAAATATTTTTTAATTTCATTAAAGGCATATAATTTCAATTATGGACAACTATTATCATTTTAAATGATTTTCTATACATGTATACATGTAAACCGATTATGAAAACCACTGAATCTAACACTGTCAAAAGATAAAATTGTAACTTATTAATCATAAAAAAGGCCATAAATGAAATTAATAAAATTTTAAAAAATAAAATAAATGTACAAAATGTTATGAGTTAATTAATTAATTAATTTAATCTGATTATTTAGGATGTGTTGTACAAGTGTAGAATTCATTTGGACAAAAGATAAGGGGTTTTCATCTCACTTTTATTTATATGATATTTTCCTTATACATCACTTATTTCATGTGAATGGTGTATGTATAAATCCATTTTTTGTTTAATATCATTAATTTATTTATCTTCATTTTATTAAATACTTCATTTTATGATTTTTAATTTCACGGGCCATATGATTGGACTTGTTAGAATGTGGAAAGAGATTCTCCCCAAACCTCTATTTTTCATTCAATTTATTATTTTTATCTCTTCATCCCAATGTAATGATGCATTATTTTTACAAAATTCTTTAAAATTCTGTGCATACATTCCAAAATCATGTTTCTAGATCTATTCATCTATATTTTATGGAGAAATTAATGTTTTACAATGTTCCTTTTTAGATTCATCTTGATAAGGAAGATCGATTAATGGGAACATCCCAGTTTCCTACTCATTTTCAAGTACAATTTATAATATGTTTTAATCAAAAAAATATTTTATAAAATCAAAAAATTTATTCTAAAAAATATCCTTTTCAATTATTGTATTATAAAAAATATTATTTTGTCACTTTTAATGACTCATCAGTATTTTCCCTTAAATAGGAATAAGAGGCTCATTTCTAAAGATTATTAAATGATATTTTTACATATTTTCACAATAGTTAAAAATCATTTATACCTAAAATATAATTTCATTTTCCATACCTTATATTTTATTGAATATACTGGTAAAATCTATGTTTATCAAAAATACAAATTATTATCCAAAAGAACTATTTTTTCAAGGAAAAAGCACAAATATCACAATAATTTTTCCATGTTTTTATTAGGGTACTTTCATCTATGTTTATGATTCAATAATTTCACAATGTCATAGGGAACTTTGATTTAAATTTATATTTTTATTTGAAATTTGAGGAATGCATTGGACTTATTAACTGATGTACGAGGCCATCTATAGACACTCAATACATTAGTAAGTCTCATGAGACAATCTAGAATAGGTTTTCACCCATTAATGTATGATGTACTGGTTGAATAATTGAATATATATTTATGTTGTCCAACATTATGGACTCTATATTTATGAAATTATTAATTTATAATCCATGTTATTATTCGATTAGTAGAATATCCATGGTTAATTTTCAATATCATGTGTTTATTTATTTGTATATGTTTTTATATATTTTACTCCAACCATATTATGAACAATATTATGATTTGATAGAATATGTTTCTAGTTATACATCTTGCTTTATTTTTTAGGATTATTATTGCTTATACTCTATTTATTACCCTTATTAAGCATATAATATCATCCCATCTTATTTTTTATTTTCCCTAGGATGTGAAGAATTATATTATGAATTTTTTACGGTGATGATATATGGGTTTTTGGGTTTGTGAAATAGAGTTTCTATATTGTATTTCATTTCATGTGTTAATGTAAAACATATTTTTTATCTGGTTTTTTGAAATTATTGAGTTAGTATTTTCTATTGGGATGCGAATTCTTGTTCATATTTCCAATGCAATAAAGTAGGTCACCATTTTCAGGTTACTAGGTTTAGGGAATTACTCAAATCATTATAATAAATGAGATATCTATAAACCCATTAAAAATATTAGCGGTTGAAGGATGGTTTAGTCCAAAAAATATGAAATATTTTAGTAGTTTCCAAGGGTTAGGTGGGTATTATTTCTTAATTGTTAAAAAATTTCTCCTGATTTTCAAACCCTATTACCATGCTAAATATGAAATGATTCATTTTTTCATTGAATAATGAATTTGAAGAGAGTCTCAAGGAGTTGAAAATGATTCTTATCACTACACCTGTATTATCACTTCCCAAAAGTATAGAAATTTTCATCGTATTTAGTGATGCTTCAAAGAAAGGCTTGGGTTTTGTGTTAATGAAAAATTAAAAAGTGATGTCTTATGCTTCAAGATAGTTGAAATTTCATGAACAAAACAACCCCACATATGATATGGAGGTGGATGTAGTGGTATTCACTTTGAGAATATGGTGGAATTATATTTTTGGGAGAAGTGGGGAATATATATGAATAACAAAACCCTAATGTATATATTCATATAGAATGAGATGAATATGTTCCAAAGAAGACGGTTTAACATGATTAAGGACTATGACAGCTCAATCCATTACTATCATGTGAAAGAGAATAATGTTCCATATGATATAAGTAGAAAGGATTTATCAATTCTGTCATTTTTGAGAATTGAGAGGGATTTAATCTTTATAGATTGCTAAAGGATAGGCATGAGATAGGTAAAAAAAGGAATAACATTAATCCTTTTATTAATTATTTGTCAGCAGTCTATTTTGGAGAGGATAAAGAATTCTCAATGAAACATTGTGGTAATTAACAAGTGGAAACTACAATAAAAAAAATCCTTGGAGTTCAATGTTAATGAAGAAGGTATTGAATGATTTGTGTAACAACTATGTATACCCTCAAATCATGATTTAAATAATGAGATATTATATGATACACATAGCTCTACCTTCTATATTCATCCTGAAATCCCAATGATGTAGCACGGTCTACTATAATACTATTGTTTAGACAATATAAAGAAGGAGATCTCATAATATACATCAAGATGTCTTGTATGACATCAAGTTAATGGTGAAAGGAAAAATCAAAGGGGATGATGAAATGATTACACATACCAAAAAGGAAACAAAAAACCATCACCTTGGAATTTTTCAACCGATTTCAAAATATATATATGGGAACAAATGATATCTCGATTGTGGTGGATTATGTTAAAAATACTATGCAATTAATTGTGATTCAAGATGAGTTTTCACTATATAAACATTCATAGATATACATCAGAGATGTTGTGAGGATATATGGAGTACCACTATCAATTGTATCAGAGTAAAGATCTAATATTCACCTCCATGATCATTAAAAGTAACCAAGATGCTCTAAATACTGAGTTGAACTTCATAATATCATTTCACCCTCAACCTAATGGACAATATGAGTAGACTATCCATACACATGAGGAAATTATGATAGTGTCCTTACTTGACATTAAAGGAGAATGAGATCAAAATCGCTCCATGGTTGAGTTCTCATTCCATATTAGTTTCCAATCAAGAATACAAATGTATCCCTATGAAACTATTTGTGGGAAGAAGTTTGGAACACATTCATGTTGGGATGAAGTTGGGGAATGAAAACTTCTTGGTTTGGAAATGGTCTATGAAATAGTGGAAAATTTCAATGCAATTAAAAAACACATCAAGGCTGGTCAGAGTTGACATAAGAGCTATGATAATAATTTTGGATCAGACCTAATGTTTTTTGTTGAAAATATAGTATTCATCCACATATATCTATTACAGAATGTGATTATATTTGGTTGAAAAGGAAAGTATACTACTTGTTAAATCATCCCTATTGAGATCCTTGATTGTATCAGAGAGGTGGAATATTGACTTGCACTCCCACCATACCTATCTCATTTATAATATGTATTTAATGTATCCCTCTTGAGAAATTACTTACCATACCCCTCACATGTTCTCAATCTAGATGTGTTACCATTGGATAATTTTATTCTCTATGAGGAAAAGATGTTGAATATATTAGATAATAGATATAATTTTATATGGAATAAAAAATGCACATGGTCAAAGGGTTGTAGAGAAACCACATATTTGAAAAACCGACATGGGAATCACCGGAGGTGAATAAATAAGGTTACCCTCATCCCGTTTAATGCGGGAAAAAAAATTTGATGGAAGAAAATTATAATCTGGGGAATATTGAAAAGACCTAATATGTTATAATTAAAATTTTCCATTGTGATTTAATTAAATGTCTTATTATTTAACATGGTTATAGAAAACACAAGAACTTATGTGGTTTTATCCTATCAAATTGAAATTTTCTTCATGAATATTTTACCATTTATAATATAGTAGTTTAATAGTGATAACATAATTAGTATAAATATACAGTTTTAAAAAATCCAATTGAAAAAAGGAAGTGATTCCCTCAATCTGTTGGATTGTACCATATGAAGGCCATTTATCAAGGAATCCAAAGGAGGTAGAATCATAACTATTTTCCCTTTACCAAGCCCAATATGAGATCTAATAACTTAAGCATGATAGGAACCATTTATGAGACAAGTTCATGCTCATTGAGATCACATCCCAAACCCTGTATGCCAAACCACCCCAAAAAAAAGTCTCATTATCACACACCTTAACCTCCGATAGTTTTCTGCTGTATTAAAGGGATACATATCAAGAAAGAAGAAATATGAGTACGTATATTATTTTTTATAGTATAATGAATATAATTTCATCATATTATTATAACATTATAATTTTTTTAATACAATAAAATAGAAATAGTATTCTTGAGTAATATTCAAATTCAATTATGGAATTTATATTTTTCAATCAATGGATTTTTGAAATAAATAATATTTTAATAAAATATTATTGTTAAACAATTTTAATAAAATATAAACAATCATATAACTTTTATAAAGTCAAATTTAATTTTTATTGGGGTTGGAAAACTATTATTTTAAAAAACCATACATATCTCAATATATGTTAATTATTATTTCAAAATGAAAATACAAATATTTTGATAATTATTTAGATAAAATGAATATTATTTTTGGAATTATATTGTCTAAATTATCCAACAGTTAATTTTTCATAATTTTTTGAGTGAGTCCAATTTTTCGGTAAAAGTTAAATACCATAAAAATATAATATGTGTATTATGAAATCATAATAAACAAAAAGTGATGTAATAAATACTATTAATGGTATCCATGACCAAATATAATTTTAAACTTCAAAATAATTTCCTTTTAAGTTTATTTATTTTATTTTATAAATCCATTACAAATCATCCCAAACCATTAATATAATTTAAGGTTTCAAAATCATTTCTTTTAGGGGATGAGTCACATCCACATAATAATGGGAATAATTTTATTATATTCATCCCATGGACTTTTAAAATAATTAATATCAATTTCATTTCATAGAAACATTGGGTAAAAACCATGGGATGGTTTTTGGTTATGTTTATTTTATTATATAGATTCCAAAAGATAGGTTTGAAAATAATAATGAAATGCCCAATCATTTACTATATAATCCCATCCACACTCCCATTTCTCTTAACTAAAAATATTTGTAGCAGTATCTTACAATTACCTCCCCTATTTGTAATCCTAACAAGGATACCTGAAGCCCTTAATAAGCTCCTCAAAAGCATTTTGATTCACACACTCAATTAAGGGTTCTTTTCTATCTCCTGTTTTTTGAGTTTCTTCATTTTAGAATGCCTATTATTTCCAATTCCTTATGATGGGATATTTTTTCCATTCCCCTATTACATCCCATTTTACATAAAGCTTATTATTTACCCCCTTATCTTTTTCAACTCTTTTTATTAATTTTCTTGTGACGTCGTTATATTACTGAAATTTCCCCATGATTTTCCATGCCAAAACAATTGTTTCATTAATATAATACCCATTTACTAACAATGTTTTAAAACATTATAGACTTATAATTGTTTTAATATGGATTTACATGTATTTATTCAACACCCTTTTGTTATGTAATAAAATATGATGATGAATTAAAACTTTTTGTATGATCTATTTGGAACACATAAGCATGATAATGAAATAAATATGATGGGTTCGCCCAGAATTATATAGTTCTCCAAATAATCGAGTCGTGTTTAGTCTCATTAGACTTTGTTTTGTTAATTTCAATGAACTTGATTACATTATGGGACTTTTTTCATCATAATTTCATGGATGTTATCATGGAACTATATTTATTTTGTCTTGTATTATTTTTTTCCATATTTCCCATGTTATGATTATCATGCTATATCATGTCTTATTATATATGTTACTCTTATTACCCATTCATATGAATTTTGTATAACATTTATCATATTATTCTATTATTATTCTATTACTGGTATATATATCTCATCCCTTTCGTATATACGTCCCAAGGTTATCCCATGCAATTTTAAAATCCATAGAATTTTAGAAGTATGTTAAGGAAGTTTTCAACAATATTATTGTATCCCATGTTAAAGATGTTATTCTATGTACCAAATTAAAAAATGGAATATAATTCTAATTATTATAGGATTTATTTTTTGTAATTATATATAATAAATCATGTATTATTGTGAAATAAAGAGCTAGGATATCATAGAACATATACCACTACTATGAATTTAATGAGTTTAGAAATGATTATTTGGATGCACTGAAGTGATTTAAATCCCATTCACATGATCCCTATACAAATATATGTGAAACTATGAAAAACCTAATAGAAACAATCAGTTTAAAATGTGAATACATGGATCCAAATAGCCACATAATTGCGTTTTTCTTCGTTGAACGATTTTGAGGAAGTTCATTGATATGAAAAAATTAATTCTCTGACCTTAGAAGGTATCAATGGGTTGACTGGATCACACGTCATATGTCTTGGATTTTGGGGAAAGTTTTGTGTGTGTTATATTTGTTACATTTTTTGGTTAATTAATATTTATTTTATATTACTATATGATTGATGGAGAATATTTTGGATGTAATTTGGAGATTCTAATCCTAAAATAGAGTTTGTTAAAATTTAGTTGATGTTCTTGATGAGGTTATTCATAAAGAATAATTTCTTATTAATGGGGATATTGTCTAAATATGAGTAGTTATAAAGATAAATTTAAATTATTACTCTTATTTCTCTATGAAGAACACATTTGTAATGGTCTGACCATATTCATGTGTATTAAAAAATGTTGATGAAGTTTGATGATAAAAATTCAAGTCTTTAAGATGAATGTTACACTATGAGAATATTATTGTTATTTTGTGATATTTTTTGAAGAGTTTTGAGGAGTTGGGAAAAATATTTTCCATCACAATATAGTAACTCCACTGAAGAAGGAAAGGTAATTATAATACACCCACCAAGCTTGAGGGTGGTTGAAAACATTGAGTGTCCATGGAGTTTGTGTTTATCAATCATACTCAAGGAAGATCTCCTTCATGAGTTGGCAAGTAAACATGCAGTTATAGTAGAATATAGATATTATAATACAACATGAATGTTCTCATGGTATATACATAGAGTTTAGTGGAACTATATTTATTATATTAATTCAATGATGTGTCCCTCATGTATATAAATAGCATGTATGATAGGGAACACATCAATGTTGAATGTGGTTTTAAGTGACACTATTCATCAATAAAAATGAATGTGTTGTCATGATGGAAAACAATTGGCTAATTATTTTTCCCCACCCAAACAATGTTTCACTGTGTTTTTTCTGGTATACTCCACAAACTTCTAATTTTTATATAGAGAAGATAAAATTCAGTTGAATTTTTCTTCCCAATGATCATGTATGCCTTTTCTTATCATCCAAGATTCATATAATAGATTTTAAAAACAAAAAAATGAAGAGTTTTGTATAAATAAGAATATATCATGATGCATTTTAGGCTACACTAAAAAATGATAACAGTACACCAAAAAGATCATGGACAATGTTAGTGGAGAAAATATTATAAATCTATCACTAGAGAGAATCATTTTTTATGGTTTTTGGGTTTGGTAATGAAAAGCATCAGGTATAACACTATGGTGTATCCACATATGGAATTTAGGAATATATGGTCTGAATTTTTTTACTACAATCACTATGTTGAAATGAGAACATTTTCATTGATTTTGGAATCTTTGGGAAATAAGGAGATAAATTTAAAAAAGGTGTTTTTAGTTAAGTTCGTTACCTATAAGAAATGTCATGCTAGACTATTTTGTAGTGAATCAATTATGAAAATTCAATGTTGAGGATGATTCAATAAGGCATTGATTTTTTGACTTTAGCACAATATATCTTTTATGTATGGATTCAAGTAGAATATCACTTTAAAAGAATTCATACAAATTTGATGAAGGGATAATTGTTTATCTTCTTATTTATGGACAAAATAAATTCTTATTTTACCTCTTGAATAATATAAAACCCTTCATACGACATTGAATAAGGGAATTTGTTATTACTATAATTAATTATGATACAAATCCTTATGATTCTAGGTGTGATGATAATTAATGAAAAAAACATCAAGATCGGTTAACAATGATTCTCGTAGGATTTTTTGAAGGATAATGTAGATTATTATGTGCGGACATTTATACTATAGAAAATGAGGGTGTAATTGTTTTTATAACATGTAAGAATATATTTAAATTATTATCATATAAAAAAGGATTGATGGATAAAAATAATGATAATTCCATGATTTGTGAAGAGTTAATTTTTAATGATTATGTGTTTTATTATTCTTGAGGTTATCACATAACTGTATATAATTACTGGAATTTTCGAAGGAGGTGCCGAAGGAAGCCCACATTTGAGAGTCCTGGGGTTTTCAAATAAATTAATATAATGTTTTTATATTTTTTTGAAATCCAGAATTATATGGAGATTCAAATTCATGTGTTTACACTATGCTATAAATATTTGATATTAAGAGATAGTGTATTGTGGAGAAACCAACACTACTACTCCATTATATATATATATATATATATTTGAAGCTGATTGGATTATTATGTTTTAAGGGGACCAAAATCTAATATTATTCTCAGAAATATTATGATTATAAGGCATATAGGAGTAACCAGTGTAGATTATGTGTACATAATAAGAATAAAAGAAAATATAGATGAAGAAGGAGTGGTTAGTTTTCCCGAATGTTGAAAACAAAGAGAAAATCATTTCTTACTTTAAAATATGGTAAACGTTGATGATGCAATTGAATAAGTATTTATTTTAGGAAATAATGGTATAATTCATACTTCCTACATTGAAGAGAACAAGAAGTGGTGTGTCCATCCTTATTTTCATTTAAAGGAGTGTTTTCATGAGGAAATGTAAGTGAAAGATGTGGAATAAAAATACCAAAAAAAACATCAACAAATTTTGGATTCATAATTGGTGATAGAATCATAGATTGTAACCCCATATACCTACATTATAATTATATGAAAGGATCCTGAGTGTAATATTAACAAAAAAACTATTGGGAGTTGTATAAAAATTAGTTTCAAGGTTATACATTATGTTTTTCCTCACAGGTGATTTATTGTGGGTATTTTGGCCTTAGAGAGTTTCAAAACACACATAGTATGAAACATTGCTTATTAAGGATAAAAAATTGTAAATTATTGTTCCCTTTTTTGTGTTTTTTGATGTGTTACATGTAATAAAAAATTTGAAAATATATAATAAGATAACAAAATCACCTTAACCAATGATAATCATAAAATGGAATGTTTTTAAAAGTATAAAAATTATTAAATGTAACTAAAACCTATTTACCACATCTTAGTTATAATTTTATCACTAGATAGAAACCATAATTGGTATCATAACTCGGCTATCCTCTAATTGGATTCCATATTTTTTAAGTTGTTAAATTTTGAATATTTTAGTTCTCTTTTAGAACTTATAATGAAGTTAAACTTTTATAATGATTCATTTACTTATAATAATATTTCGTCTTGTATCAAAGCTATGTTAAATAGAAAAAATAATGAGAATAAGATATTGAAGATATTTTCCCTATTAGGATAATAAAAATAAGTTACTACAAGCCATAATTATAATGAAGAAATATTTTGATTCAATAGATAACAATAGGTTATTCATTATACTATTAAAAATGTATACAATCTATCTACCTGTATAAGTTAATTCTTATCAACATATATTTCTATTGATTCATTAAAGGATAAGATACACTATTTTATGGAATAACTAGTCTCCTTGATTGGTAGAATTTTGAAAAGTGTGTAGGATGAAATCAGTAATTTGTAAGTAGAGTTTTATAAAATAGAGAAATATTTGATAAACAAGTTCATCACTTATAAAAATTTCACCATATAGGTTGAATCTATTGAACTAGATAACATGGATCTCAAATAGAGATAATTTATGTTTGAATGTGAATGGTTAACATAATGTAATGGGGATAATGATATTAATAGATATCTTGAAGATACATTACTTATATTTAAATCCCATTAAAAAAACATTGATGTCATAAATGTTCAACTAGAGGTTAGATCCTACAAAATCAAGGAAATTGAAAAATTAATACGAGATAAAACCAATGTATATGATGAAGAGGATTAAAAAGTGAGGAAATATTGTGAATATATTGTGATTCTGATTGAATATTATATAAACACTATCAATATATAATATCTTTATTTTGAAGTACAAATGTAAAATCATAAAATAATACATATTGATCAATACAAATAAAAATAGCACGCAACTAATATTTTTGATTGTTTTAAAGAGTTCTTTTTTTGTTAAAATTACTCTACTTATTTTCCAAAATACTATTACATCAATTTATAATCATTATACAACATCATCATATTTGATGACACCAATCATTCAAAAATTTGATTCTAAATCTATATCTATTTTATGGATTATTATGATTTTAGAAAAATATATAAAAAATGGATGAGAATTAGTTGTGAGAGTATTATCACCATGTTTATTGTGAATATAAGAATATCTGTGAGTGATGGTTTACAAAAATATGTTCATACAATAATAGAGAGGGCTCCAAAAAATTATTTTTACAACTCTAGGAGACACAGTGTTGATAAAAGAAGATCAATTTTTGTGGGAATTGTTTTTGAAGAAATAGAATTTGGAATTGTGAATTGGATGTTGGTTACAATCAATATTATCAAAATCATAAGGGAAACACATTTAAATAAAAACTAATCAAAATAAAATGAAACAACTATGGATAAAAAAGAATATGTATACCTCAACCATATTTAAAAAGATTGAAGGAATATATAATATTTTCAATGTTCATTGACAAATTAAAGGTGTATTTTTATCTTATCTTGAATAAAATAGAAATGAATATTGAAGTCCATATTATATTTAATGAAAGAAGAGTCGCCCTTTGGAAGGAAACATAAGGCAGGCTCAACTCAAAATACTCCCCAAAAGGCTAAATGATGGAAAGTGGGAGATCATTGTATAAAAACCTAATTATTTCAAAAGTAGTGATTCATTTAAAATGAATAATAGTAATAAATTCTCTCTCATATTTCCATATAGATATTATAAAAATGAAATCAAAATTACTAAAAATTATTTGGTTATCTATTAAGATAATTATGAAAGAGAATACAATATAGGAGAAGCACAAGACTAATATTATTCCAAAAGAAAAGAAATGGTTGTATATGAATTAACCAAATTTCACTAGAGATTATAAATAAATGGCAGCCCTAGTGTTTATATGGAACTATGTTGAAGTATAATTATATCTAGAAACAATTCATAAGATTTTTTAATAGTACATCCAACTCTTGAAGAAAATTTGAATAAAATGAATATTAAAATAAGATATTACTTTGAACCAAGGGTTTAAGAAGAAATAAGAAACCCAAAGAAATAATATGAAGACATTAATTTATTCTTAATATAAAAAATATTATATTATAGAACAATTTGTAGAAGAATAAATAATGGATTACAATGGTTAAGAAAATTCTATCAACCAATCTAATCAAATTTAGGATCGATTAGAACCACCTCATTCCTTTATCTTTTTGTATTATATTTGTGTGATTATAATGAAGGTAATTTTATGTGATTCATTTTCTAAAGAGGATAAACTTAAAATGAGAGAAAGATCTATAAATTTGACTGAAAAATGTAGAATACACCATCTTAGACTTCTCCCTTAGTACATATTTCAAATATATTTCAAATAAAATAAAATCCATGATAAAGTTAATGTTAATGTTGTAAAATATTGATGGCCAGATGAAGAGTTCCATTATATTATATTCTATATATAGAACTCGCTGAAATGTATTTATAAAAGATATACACCATGATAAATATGTAGATAAATTTTTCCTTAAGGGGAATACTAGCAAATAATATTAATGGATACGAAATAATAATCCATATCCTACTAATGTAAAACCTCTAGAAGGTTCATGAAGGAGATATCATTGAAAAGGTATATATTCATCAAAATCTTGTCCTTGGAAACTAGAATCCAACCATAATAACTACGAAGGATAAAACTAATATATAAATGGCCTTAATGGAAGTGGGTTAAGTGTTTCAAGGATTTTGTAAATCATTTTTTTATTTTGAATGTTTTATTTCTTATAATAAAGTGGATGTAAGAAATTTAGGTTGATATATATCATGATAAATTTATATATCAGTAGTAATAATTAATTGTATCATCTTGAATTTATTAGATAACTTCAATGAAAGGTATGAGTATAAAATTTGTGTTGGAATGAAAATATTTTGGAAATGGACAACCTTTTTCTCTAAATCAAACCCTCTTGCTTTCTACACCACGAATGGACCACATAGGATAAGGGTAGGAAAGTGTATGTCACATTTATTAAGTATGGAATGATGAAATACCCTCTCTATAATTTTTTAATTTCATTTAAATTATGGTTAAAGAGTAAAATTAAATTAATATTGATAAAAATGGTGGAGAGAGAAGTAAATAATAATGGGAATTGGAGTTTCATATATGGGAATTTCATTTATTGTCTGTATTGACCACAAATACAATTGGGGGGGGGGGGGGGTGGGTGTTACAATTCTTCATGTGTTTCACTTTTTCATAAATGGTTTTAAATGAATATTAAAATATTTTTTGAATAAAATTGATGATGAAGATATTATACTATATTGTAGTTCTGAAGGATGTTAGATAATTTTGTAGAAATTTAGTTGATGTTCATCCCATAGAAGTTCATAAATATTAATTTATTATTAATGGGAAATTTGTTTGATGGTGATGATTTCCATGGATAATTTTTAATTGTGGATCTTATATCAATATTATGATGAAATTACCTAAGGTAAATCTATGCTCATTTGGAGTAAAAAATATAGATAAGGATTAATAAAGAGAATTGGAGACTGGAATATGGAAGATGGATAAGTAGGATCTTGTCCATATTTATTGATATTTTTTTAAGTGAGTCAAAATATTGGATAAAACATTTTCCATGAAAAGTGAGTACTTCCACATATGTTTTCCAATGGAATGATAAGGCACACCATAGAATTATAATTATGGAATCCAACAAAATTTTTCCATAGATGTTGTGTACGTGTAGAATAGTTGAGGTAGATCACTTGTATAAGAACTCATGGTTATAAGAGTGTACAATGGTTAGCCTAAACTATTTAGGTTGGAATAGTTCACCCTTGCAGTGAAGTGGATCTAGTTGTATTTTATCGATCCATTAATGATGCACTCCTATATATTAAAAAGGGGATTGAAAAAGTTCACTTAATTATCAAAACCATTTTAACGTGAAACTATTTATCAATTAAAATTCACCTATTATTGGGATGGTATGATGATTACTAAGTTATCTTACACACAAAAATAATTTTGCATCATATTTTTTTTTATTTTGAACCATTAAACAAATTTTTTAAGATGATAAGACCAAATATATTGGAATTGCATTTACCAAAACTCATGAATTCATATTACATTCATCTATGGATTCATAAATCTTATTTCAAATATAGAATATTAATCATTTCTTTAGAAGAAGAAAAGTTGATGATTCATTTGAGGTGACAAGACCAGACTAAAGAAACACAAAAAAACTTTCATGTAGAATGGTAGGAAAAAATTATGAAGTTATCACTACAGACAAGTGTTTTTCAGGGTTTTTTTCTAAAATTAAAAAATGTGGAGAACAGTGTCGTGGTTTATCCACATTGGGTGTCTAAAGACTATTTTTTGAAGAATATTCAATATCTATGTTATGATGAAATGTGCATTTTTTAACGGTATTTGGTGTAACATGAAAATTGGGAGTGCATTACGATAAATATTATTTCAAATTATATTTTAGTTGAGTGATTATTCAATGGGTAACATTGATCTATAATATAATGTGGTGAATCCATGGTCACTTTTTGGATTTTAATTGATGTTTTAGGCTTTGATTCTATGTCTTTTACTTCATATGACTTGTATGTAAAAATTCATGTTGAATAAAACTTATAAGGCTTTGTATGAATTTGATAAATGGATCATTATATGACTTCAACTTTTTGGATATATTACTTTT
The DNA here is from genome assembly GCA_963277665.1 of Viscum album. NCBI lineage: Eukaryota > Viridiplantae > Streptophyta > Magnoliopsida > Santalales > Viscaceae > Viscum > Viscum album. The sequence goes on from OY728155.1 coordinate 1,933,023,968, forward strand.
TGATCATATGAATTTCAGGACATGATATTATTTTTATGAATTTGAAGAAGGGAAGTTTTTATGAATTTTGTATCTTGGGAATTAATGTCCTAGATTTCTTATGTCCATCCCATTGTTAAAATATAGTTCTTGTGGTGTTCTTTGGTGTTTCATGGATTGTTTTGGGAGTTTTCAAAAAATCTAGTATCACCAAACTGTTTCAACATAATATTGAAACCATGACAGAGGCACACTAAGATAATGTAATTGTGATGGTGGGACGCCGAGATGGTGGCACCATAATGGAGGAACCATAACATATGCACACCGAAACATTGGCACATCAAAATGATGGCATGCCGAAATGGTGGCACCATAATTCTGGAAATCCGAAATGGTGGTACCGTAATGGTGGCACCCCAATATGGTGGAATCACAATGGTGGATAAGTTATTGCGTAACATCGAAACGACGACACACCAAATGTTGTCCCACCATTTTCCAAATTTCTAGTTTTCCCAGTTTTTTCAGATTAACCCCTTTTTATATTTTATTTGTCGTAAACCGAGTTTAAAGCCTTTTTTGGGAGATTCAATGGATATTATGTATATCGTGAATATTTTAATGCTCTGGGGACTTTGATATATTCAAACCACATGATCGTGACCATTATCCCACGTTAATGACTTTTGAAATGATTCTTCCTTTAATATTGGATCTTTCTCTTTAAAGCCTGTATATTTCCTTCCCATTTTGGTTTCATTCCAACTTTGTGCCACTAACCCTTACTCTCTAGAATATTATTATGCCTTTTCTAGAGCCCCTTCCTTGTCAATTTTCTTGGAGTATCCTACATCTCACGCGATCCCATGTTTTGGCGTAAAGAGGAATTTTGGTTGCATGTTGTTTCGTGTAGGGATTCTTATCCCTCTATGAAATTGTGCATCATACATGGTGGGTATAATGCTGAATATTTATGGTAACAAATGAATTAGTTTTTAAAGTAATGATAAGTAATAAATAGGGGATGTGGGATATGATGATGCTATTTTTTTAATTGTTATCTTTGAGGATGTGACATGTCGTGGCTTTATAGATTCTGAATGTCATGGATATTGGTGGTCTTTACTTTCAAAGTGGTGATGTTCTATTTTTGCTGTGATGCTTTGATAAATAGAAGTAACATGAAATATGCTTAATCATGTATATGTTGTTATATAAATTGATCCCCCAAGATCAAACCTATTATGCGATCAGCTGTGTTTATCAAATTCTAATTAAAGATCCCTAGTTGGATAAATCTGAATTTGCATGTCCTGATGGTGTGGATATGTGATATGTTCTATTGGGTTTGAGAATTGTGTGTGTTGTGTGGTGATATTGTGGGAGGCACGGTTGTGGTTACTAGGGGTGGAAATAAGGGTTGGTCCCTTGAAGGGGCAAGGGTATGTGTGTGTAGTAGAGTTGTTGTTTGGTGGTGTTTTGCGGTGTGATTTGTGTATGGGGTTGTACTAGAGTTGTGATAGAATATTATGTTGATAGACTGATTGATTGCGGAATGGATGGGCTTGTTGTGCAGTGGCACCATTTCTGTGAAATGTTTGGGTAGTTGGGCTGTTGGAGTATGTTTTCATGATTTTGTGTTTATAGGTGTGTCGAGTGTGGTATGATTGTGTAGCGGGGCTGCAAGGTTTTGTTGTGGCGGCATGATTGTGTGGGATAAAATTGAAGAATGATAGTTTCCAAATGTTGAATGGGTGTCCTGGAAAAGGGGTTGTGCAGTGGAAATGTAGCATGGTTGTTCTCTGTTGATTCTATTAATTGGTGTTAAAATGGATTTCATCACCTTGGTCTATACTTCATTGTTTTCCTTAGAAGTGTTTAGTGGCCTTTAGTGTTCTGAAAATGATTGCAGATGATGTTCTTGTTAGTATAATGGGCAGGGATGGCATGAATGAATGATTAATTGATAATTGAAAAATGAAAAATGGATAATGTTTTTGGCTGCGGGTATACCATCACTTACGGAAGAGATCATCATTTCTGGTTATATTTTCTTGTAGGGGTAGTAGTAACGGTAGTTTTTGTGGGCTAGTTTCTTGTTTGGAAACCCATAGGTCAACCTGAGTGTTTTTTTATCTAAATGTATAAACTTGTAGTTCCTTTTTTTTCAATACGCATCCCACCCATGTTGAGCACTACTTGTCCAACACACCCATTTCTTAGGGGAGGGTTTCTATCCCAACATCTATGTGGGATTTTGGATGGATGGTTACTGACCTTCTCTATCTTACCCTCTTCATGTTCTTACCATTCTAGAATATCCAATAATACTGTAATGGATTGAGTTTTACCATATCCCATGATCCTTTGGGCAGGTTGTGGTGTGGGTGAGATGCCTAGGTGTTTGCAGTTCAGGATATTTTTTCCAAGTGACTTCAAAATAGGCCCACATGTCTTTAGGTGAGAGGCTTCGTTGTTGTGGCCCAGGTGCTTTCAGACAGGATATGTGGTGTGGTTGTGTATTGAGTTTATGTGGGTGGGATTTGTGTGCGGTGTAAGGCCCAGGTGTGTGCGTGAAAGTTGCGGTAGTGGGACTACATTTAGAAAGAGTGGTAGAATCAAGACTTTAGCCATTATGCATGAACAGATAACCAGATAGAAATTGGTTTGGGGTAACCAAATCATCTATGTGCTTATATAATTTTCTTAATTGGCATGAATTTTTTGGGGAGTGTGCCTTGGTGAAGCTTGGATAGTTTTCTTTCTTTGTTAGGCGTTGTTGGTTTCTACTACTTTCATGGTGGAATTAGTATAATTCTCCCACTTCTGCATGAGTGACTTTGGTTTCTCTGATGATTATACTTATACACTCACCCTATAATATAAATATTTTTAGGTTTCTATGAAGAATTTTAGAAATGTGGTTGACATTACTAGCTCATGCACTAGGATAGTTGTTATGGTGTTTCTTAGTCGCTTTATTTTGGTATTTTCATTATTGTTATGGACATAATTTTGTCATATTTTACATTTAAATCATAAATGGGATGGATTTTTGGTTTCCTATATATAATGGTTTGGAGTTGGTTAGTATTTTTCCATGTTATATCCTGATCATTTTTTCATTGAAAATGATAATGCATTCAATATTTTGTGAGATTCTATACCCTTGGATCTAGTCCCTGCTCTCGGGCCTAATGAAGGTGATACATAGGGGTAATTATCTCTCCTTCACCTTGAATATGGGAGGGTGTGGCACTTTGTTGTCACTCCCATCATCTTGAAAAACGTGGATCATGATATAATGGTATCATAGGTGATAGTTGAGGGATAAGATGGATTTTGGATTTAGGCATAATAACTACTTCATGGGATGGTAGGGAAATAATGTTCGGAAACCTTTGTTCATGAAATTGTCTATGGAAGACTAGCTAGGACACGTGATCTTAGCCCCCCACTTATTCGATGAAAGGACACTGGACCTACTGAACGACCAAGTGAGGGTACACTATTGGCATGGTAGAGACCCTATGAATGGTACATGGTTAATAATGACGTGGGTTATTGTGTGTCATTGAAATTTTGGTAATTTAATTTTAATAAGGCGTTAAAATAAATCATAGAATAAAATTTCATATTACCAAGGCTTAGGAGTTCCTTTTTTACCTTTTTAGTTATGGAACCCGATTTTCTCCCAAGTGTGGTATGAGAAGTAGAGGCATAGCAGGCTAACATGATTGATCTATAGTGGGCTAATCGAGAGGAGGAAGATTTCTTGTGGAAAATACCCTTCATCCATTCCAGTGGATGGCCTTGGGGAAGTATGAAGGAAACATTTCAGACATAGAGATGGAGGGATGACTTGAAGAGCTGAAAATGACCTTTACATTGATTCATGCTCCGAGGGAGTATTGGGGTCCTCTATAAGTGATCCGAATACAAGAAGAATTTATTTACTCAATGATGAAGGCAAAAAAGAGGCATGAGATGCTCTCCCTCAACTAGGGGAGTATGTCCATGAGGGAACTAGGGATCAAGTTCAAGTATCTCCAACACTTTTCTCTAGATCTCATTCCATATGAGAAGTAATGAACGTGACATGTGGATAATGCACTCTGGCTTTCTCTTTAGTTTTTCGTCACTCCCTTTACCCTACTTATTTACATAGATGTTAAGAAGTAGGATGAAGTAGTGGATATGACGAAATTGTATGGAGGTGTACCATGAGTGGGGTGGAATCCCAATTTTTCAAAGTGTAAGTCAGTCAGAAGTAGGTCTCTGGAGTTAGGGCCTTCCAAGCTTTGGCCACCAGGAAGTAGGCCTCAGTAGTTCCTGTTCCAATATCATGGTTCTCACCCTTTTCGAATGAGCTTGGGACTGAGGTACATTGTATGTTGGGATCATGGAAATCTTCAGATCCAATTCCTAGTTCGAGCTCAGTATGGTGGGGGTGGGCAGGTTCAGCACCCACCTCAGCAGTAGTAGTTTCTGGGTAGACCTTAATAGCAGCTGGGGAATTAGGATCCTACTCCCACAAGGGAATATAATGTTAGAGGATTCTGACCTTAGGTTTCTTATCAGAAACCTCAACCAGAGTATTATAAGGGGAAGGATGATAGTAGATGGGTAAAGGAGCTGATCGGGGCAGTTTGAAACTACCTAGGTAGCAGTTCCAATAGGGCCGATGTTTTTTCGAGATACAGTCATTCTATTTAACTCTATTTCTTGTTCTTTGTTCGATTCAGGAGCTCCAAACTCTTTTGTTTCACTCGACCTATCCCAATATCTAGGACTACATGTATAAAGGATTCCCATTCCCCAGGTGTTGAGTACACTAGTTTTAGGTCAGGTGAGTTTGTTTGATGTTTTCCAGGGATGTAGACTTATGTTGGTTCTTCATCATTCAAGTGGGGATCTTCTTCTGCTACAGATGCAGTCGTACGATTTCATCCTAGGCGTTGAGTTGTGGTTTTCGGTTAATCTTTTCATTAACTGCTTCCAAATAATATTAGTGTTTTCAGATATGGATGGCCATCATGTAGTTTTCATTGGTGAGCGGGGTTGTCGGGTGGGAATTCAGTGTATGGAGCCTCTTCTCTTCTTTTTAGCTGAGCTGTCATTGGGATCATCAGACAAAGAGATGGTGGAGGTTTTCGGGGTTTTCATAGAGTTCTTGGATTTCTCCCCAGAGGAGGATCTGGCTCTACCCTCATGAGTGACGTTGAGTTCAGAATAGACTTGAAACTAGGTAATCGCCTGATTTCGATGGCTCCCTATCAAATGGTTCCTTTGGAGTTATGGGAGTTAGGGAATCAGGTTCATGACCTATTGAAAACGGGTTTTATCCAGTCGAGTTTGTCGAAGTGGGGTGCCCCTGTAATGTTCATGAAGATGGATAAGGGTTGTCTAAGGCTATGAATAAACTATCAGAGACTGAATCAGGAAACAGTTAAGAATTGATACCCCCTTATGAGGATAGATGATCTTTTCAACCAGCTGAGGGGAGAAGGTAGGTTCACTAAGATTGATCTACAGTCTGGATATCACCAGTTGAGGGTAAAGGAGGGAGACACCATGAAGACTTCATTCAGGTATGGGTATTGGCACATCGAGTTTGTGGTCATGTCATTCGGTGTCACGAACACACCATCTAGGTTCATGGGAATCATGGAATATATTTTTCATGAATTCCTAGACCAATTTGTTGTCATCTTCATCGACGGAATCCTGGTCTAGTCACCGTCATAGGAAGATCAAGCCAAGCATCTGATGACTATCTTGGAAGTCCTTCGACGCCACCACCTCTATGGTAAGTTTTCCAAGAGTATGTTTTGGAAATGGGTGGTCCACATCCTTTGGAATATGGTATCTCATCACGGGATAGCAGTGGACCCATCAATGGTAGATGTTGTTTTTACTTGGGTAGCACCCATGAACATGGTAGATGATCACAACTTCTTGGGTCTAGCGGAGTATTACCAGTGGTTCATACCTGAAATCTCTCATTTTGCAGATCCATTGATAGATTTGACCAGAAATGACTAGGCCTTCATGTGGAGTTAGAAATTTTAGGAATCATTCATGTACCTAAAAGGGAATATATTCAGTGATCTAGTACATATGTTTTTAGAGGAAGGGGTGACCATCGAGGTGTTATGTGACACTTCTAGAATAGGTTTGGGTTGTGTTCTGAATAAAGCTGTGGGGAGTGATCTCTTATGGGTCTGGATAGTTACATACACATGAATGTATCTATGCCTACTATGTCCTGGAACTTGCAGCGGTCATGTTCGCGCAGAAGTTGGGGTGAAATTACCTCATCAAGGAGTGATTTGGGGTATTCATTGATCACAAGAGCATGAGGTATATCTTCTCCTACAGAGACCTAAACATGCATTAGATAAGGTGGATAATGTTTTTCTAGGACAATGACCGGAAGATCTCTTACACATTAGGAAAAGGGAATGTGGTGGCCAATGCCTTAAGTAAGAAGTCACAGAAGGATGTAGTTTGGGAATCCAGGGTTTCATGGATGTAAATAGAGGACTTCTCAAATTTTCACTGGGACGTAGGGGAGGATGGTGGCAGAGGATATCTGTTCTAGATGATATGGTAGTGTTACTTGGTGCAGAAGGTGGAGGAGTATTAGTGTGGAGACTCAGAGACTGATGTGATGAATGATCGCATGATCTAGGGTGATGCTCTGGAGGGATGGTCAAAGGATAGTCCAAATCAGATGTTGTTCTATTAGAAGTTGTTTGTCGCAGTGGAAATGCACGAGGGAGTTCTCTATGATTTCCATAGCTCACCCATGGTAGTGAATCAAATTGTTTCTAAAATTTATTAAGGCATGAAAGAATATATTTGGTGGCCCGAGGTAAAGCAGCCAGAGGTGGAGTTTGTGGAAAGGTGCATAATGTGTTGGTAGGTGATGTCTGAGCACCGTGTTCTTAGCAGTCAGTTTCATCACATAGATATTCTTTAATAGAAGAACGATGAAATATAAAATGTATTTCTTCATAGGAATAACCATGAATCAGGGAGGATGTGATACTCTTTTGGTAGTAGTGGATTATTTGATGAAATCAGCTAACTTCTTAGAGATCAAGGAGTAGAGTGTAATGGACTCCTTAGAAAAGAGGTATGTGGATGGGGTGGTGTCGTTGCATGGAGTTCCAAGATCCATTATCTTGGATCGCGATACACATTTTATGTCATGAGTATTGAAGGGATTGTTGCATTCCTTTGTCACTTAGTTACTCCTAAACACTACATTCCACCATCAGATATATGGATAGATAGAGAGGACTATCCAGATGATGGAGGACATGTTATGGTCATATGTTCCAGACTTCTCAGGGTGACATTTTTTCATAGTATAGTTTTCTTACAATAAGAGATATCACTATTACATTAGTATGGCTCTATTTGAAGATATATATGAGAGGTCATTTCATTCACCTTTCTACTAAAAGGATGTTGGGGAGGTACCTATTTTTTATTCAGACGTGGTGCAGAGTATGTCAAAAGAAGGTGCAACTTGTCTGTGAGAAGATGAAGGCAACACATGAATGAAAAAATTGTATGCCAGTCATAGGAGGACGCCATTGGAGTTAGATTATAGGGACCATATATTATTGCAGGTTTCCCATCGACATGGGTAGAATAGGTTTTGTAGTGGGAGAATGTTTTATCTTAGGTTCATTGGACCATTGAAGTTGTTAGAATGAGTTGGTGAGGTGGAATATCAGTTATCATTACCACCATAGTTGTAAACGATCCACAACATATTTTTTTCTATCACCTCTATAAGTATCTACATGATGAATCCCACATCATTGAATGGGGTGAGTTGAATATTGGGGATGACACAATTTTCATTCAGTGACTAATAAGAATCGACGATCATGAGAAGAATGTGAATTGTGGATGGACCATTCGTTTGATTTGCATGTTATGGAGGCAAGGTTTCCTCGAGGAGAGTACTCGAGAGCCACAAATGCATTCCTAGTACCCAGAGATGTTCTATGTTTTGTTTCTATGTTGAACTTTTGTGCTTCGTTTGATGATGTAATTCTTGACCTTTTTTGTTATCAGATGTGTTGTTCCCTTCTTATTTTTTTGTAGAATTTCTTAATATGGGGAGAGGGGAGAAGATAATCTTTAATTGAGATGCATTAATGTGGATAATATTAAACAAGTGTGCGTGATTCAGTGCCTCAGAGAGGGAATAATATCTTCACATAGTGGAAGGGATTCCCAAATCTATATGTCCAAGTAGTGAGACCTTAGTGTTTTTATAGTTTTTCAGGATATAGATGTCAAGGAGGTGTTCTTGAATGTTAAGGTTTTATCTCTAGTTTTCTTAAAACGTGGGTTGTTTTCTCCTTGATAGGTATCTTATGAGGTGGTTGTTTGGACCCCTCTTTTTTTGAGTTTAGTTTTAAATTCTCTCAGATGAGAAATTTTTGAGAGGTATCTGATATAATGAACCTTTTTTCCCAGGGCCATTATTTGTCAAAATACAATGATTGTGGTGTTCTTGGGGGTTGATATTTTGATTACTAATTTATCTTACACATAAAAATAACTTTTCATCATATTGGATTTATATCGACCAACAAAATACAATTTCTGAAAATGAGAATATCTAATGTAGTGTAATTGAGTTTATCAATACTCATAAATGTGCATTTCTTTTCATATAAGGCTTTATACCAAATATTTCAAGTATTATATATTAATCATTTCTTCAGAAAAATAAAATTGGATGATGTGTTTGAGGTGATAATAACACTCCAAAAAAACACATCAAAACTAGCATGTAGAATGTAAGGGAAAATGGTGACACAATCAATGGAAATAAGTGTTTTCTATAGTTTTTTGTCTAGAAAAATGGGGAGCACAAAACTATGGTTTATCCACATTGTGTTTTTTAAAGTATATGTTTGTAAGAAAATGTAATGTCTATGTTATGGTGAATTATAATGTTTTTAATGGTAATTGATGTCACTTGTAAATGAGAATTTCAATTCAACAAAGATTTTTTACAATGATATATTAGATGATGGATTCTCTTATGAGTAATTTTGATCCATAAAATAATGTGGTGAATCCCTGACCACTGTATCGATTTAATGTGAAATTTCTAAGCTATGATTTTTTATTCCACCTCATATTACTTATGTGGAAATCTTCAAGAAGAATACACCCTTTATGTCTTCTAATAAATTTAATGAAGGGCTCGTCATATGAATTTTACATTGTGGATATATGAATTGTTGATCCTATGAATTTAATCACATGAAGTTATTTTTATAAATTATAAGATGGAAATTTTTTTAATTTAATTTCTTGTGTTTTAATGACCTAGATTTCCACAACCCATTATTTTTTTAAAATACAGTGCTTGTGGTGTTATTGAGGGTTATAGTGGATTGCTTCACAAGTTTTCTAAAAATCATGGTTTAGCAAACAATTTCACCCAAATGGTGACACCATGAAGGTGGAACACCAGAATTGTGGCACCATGATAGTGGGACATGGAGATGGTGTCGTCGTAATAGAGGCACATGAAAACAGTGGAACTTTAATGGCGGAACACTAAAAAGGTGGCACACTGAAATAATGGCATCGAAATAGTGGCACACTAAAAATATAGCATCATGAAGGTGGAACCATGACAATGTGACATTGAAAAGGTTCACAACAAATGGTGTCCCACCCTTTTCAAATTTCAATCTTTCACAGTTTTTTCAGATTGACCCCTATTACATTTTATATGATAGAAACATAGTTTAAAGCCTTGTTTGAGCGTTTTAAGGGTGTGACAATGGATATTTATTATATATATATATATATATATATTTATACTTTATATACATATATATATTGAAACAGCGTGATCTTGATAATGATCCCATGTTAATGAATTTTGAAACATGTCAAACTTTAATATAGAATATGTCTCTTCAATGTTTGGATCTCCCATTCCTAGTGTGTTGCCATTCCCACTTGGTGTGCCCAAATCCATCCACTCTAGATGATCCGTTCACCTATGATATCGTGCCCTCTTTATCAGTTTTCTTGTATTTTTCTATGGCTTTCATGGCCCCCCTCTTTTGCGCAAATAGATGTGTTCGTTTCCTATTGTTTCAGGTAGTGATTCTTCCGCCTCTCTTTAACTGTGAATCATGCGGGGTGGGTATAATGACACATTTTTATGAGAATTGGTGAATCCAAATTTAACAAAGATAATTCGAATTAATAAATCAGGGACAAGGATGATTTTTACAAAGTGTTTTTTTAATTATTATATTAGAGGATGTGACCTATTGTGGCTGTATGGATTCTGAAAATAATGGTTGTTGGTGGTGTTTTTTTGAGCTTTGGTGATGTTCTATTTTTTTGTGATTCATTGATAAATGAATGTAACATGAAATCTACTTAATCACATATAATTTTTTAAATAAATGGATTCCCCATGCTCAAACAAGTTGTGTGATCTCCCCTATTTATCAATTTGTAATTAAAGAACCCTAGTTGGCTATATATTAATATCTGTATCTTGATGGTGTGGATCTCTGTGGTGTTTTATTGGGTTCGTACCTTGAGTGGGTTGTGCAATTCTACTATGGGAGGCATTTTTGTGGATACCTTGGGTGCACAGAGGGGTTGGTCCTGTGAATGGGGAAGGGTGTGTTTTTGCAGTATGGCTTATTTTTTGTTGTGTTTTGGTGTGGGATTTGTTTTTGGGGTGGTACAGGAGGTGTGAGGGCATATCAGGTTGAGTGACAGATTGAATGGGGAATAGATGGTCTTGTTGTGGAGTGGTACTAATTATGGGAAATGTTTGGGTAGTATGGTTGTATGACTGGGTTGTCTTAAATTCATGTTTATAGGTGTACCAGGTGTGGTGTTGTTGTGTAGCAGGGCTACTGGGTTTGGTTGCGAGGGCATGATTGAGGGGAGTAAATTTGAACAATAACAGTTGGTAGTGGTCTAAGGAGTGTATAGGTAAATGGGGTTTACAGTGGGACTACCTATTTGTTTTTCTCTGTTATTTTTTTGAATGGGTGTTAAAATGGATTTCCTTACCTTAGTCCCTACTACCTTGTTTTCCTTTGCGGTGTTTAGTGGAAATTTTCCTTCTAAAAATGGGTTAATATGATGTGATTGTTAGTTTCATAGGTAAGGATAGAATGAATAAATGTGTAATTGATAAATGAAAAATGAAAAATGGCTAAATGGTTTTGCTAGGGGTAGAAATCCACTTATAGAAGTGACCATCATTCGTGGTGATACAAGCATGTAGGGGTAGCAACAAAGGGGGTTTGTGTGGGATGGTTTATTATTTGGATAGGTTGGGCTGAGTGTTTTGTTAACTATATGTACAATATTGTATTTGTTTTATTATTCTCAATATGAACTCCACCCATGTGGAGAACTACGTTATGAACAACCCAATTTTATACAGGAGGGTTTCTTTCCCAACATCCTAGTGGGAGGACATATGACTGGATTCTCACTTCCATCCCCGCACCCTATTCTAGTTCTAATTACTCATGAATATTAGGGAAGGATTTAATGGATTGAGTTTTACTATATCCCAAGATACTTCACATAGGTTATGGTGCGGGTGAGAGGCCTAGGTGTTTGGAGGCCAAGATGTTTTCCCATGTTTCTGCGAGATGAGGCCCAGATACCTTTAGGTAAGAGGCATGGTTGTTGTGGCCCAAGTTTCTGTGCGAAGGATGGTTATGGTGCTTGTGGCTCAAGTGTGTGTGGGAGGGATCTGTGTGTGGTTTGTGGTCTAGTTATGTGTGGTATGGTTGTGTTAGTGGGACTGCATTTTGGAAGAGTGGTAGCTTTATGATGTTAGCTGTTAGGAATGAGTGGATAAATAGTGGGAAAGTGGTGCGGGTTTACCAAATAATGGATGTTCATGTATTATTATCCTACTTGACTTGTATTATTTGGGGATTGTTCCTTGCTGGGGCAGGGTTGGTTACATTTCCTTATTATGTGATACTAGTTTATGCTACTTTCACGAGGGCATTAGTATGCTTCTCCCACCTCTGCAAGAGTGTCTTTGGTTTCCCTACTGAGTATACTTGTATGCTCACTCTATATTATAAAACTACTTTCAGGATTCATGGAGGACATTGAGAACCATGATGGACTTTACTAGCTCCAAACTCGTGATAGTTGTTATGGTCCTTCTTAGTCCCTTTTTTCTAGTACATTCATTGGAGCTTTGGTTGCAATTTTGTCATAGGTAACGTTTAAATCATTAAAGGGTTGTATTTTTGGTTTCCTTTATATAGAATTTTGTTGTTTTTTGGGATTTTTTCTCATCTTATCTCCTGGTCATGTTTTCATTAAAAAGGGTAATTCCTTCCATTTTGTGTGAGATTATATACCCTTGGTCCATGTCACAACTCAAGGGCCTATTGAACGCGGGAATCAAGGGTGATTTTCACTCCCTCATCTGGAAGAAGGAAGGGTATGGCACTTTTGTATCCCTTCCATTATCGGGATGAAGGTGTGGCATGACATGGGATATAATTCAAGACGATTCTATGTGTGATGAAATTAAATTTTAAAAAATTTCTTGAATTATCTATCATGATTTAGTAATGATTTAGGATAAAATAAAAATTGAATTATGTTTGGATATTTAAAATAAAAAACATGTGGTTTTTATGACTATTATGAAATTATTTCATATATTTAAAGGAATTTTTAATGAATGCATGAAACATGGATAGAAATAGGAAAAATAATATGATTTTTAAGCATGAAGTGTAATGATTTGACATGTTTTATTTTCATATGGTTCTTGAACAAATCTACATAGTTATTGGAATTTATGAATGTGGTGTAGAATGAAATCTAGATATTTTTTCTTGGAATTTATAATAATGAATGGTTAATATTTTAGTGGTGTTTTGAATTCTCAGATTATGTGACGATTTAAAATTAAGTATTTACATGGCTCAATAAATATTAGACAAGAAGAGAGAAAATATAGTAGAGAAACCAACATGGATATTATATAATATTTATATATATAATTAGTTGTTTAATGAGGCTTTTTGAAGGAGACTTGGATTTTATATTATTATCATATATCTTGTAAGTAGAATTCATGAGGGGATGATCAATAAATATAGTTTTTATTGAATATGAAGAGAATAAAATAGGGATGAAGAATAAAAGGATTCATTTCACATTACATTGGATATAAAGATAGAAAGAAGATTAGATACTGTTGTTACATTATTCTTGAAGATAAGAAGAAGATTGAAAGGAATAAATCTTTCCCTTGTGCAACAAAGGAAGCATTCATACTAGATAAAAAAAAGATAAGAATAAGGGGTTATGTGAATCAATTTTTCATACAAAAGAGTGATTGTATGGTACTGTAAAAGTGAAATAAGCTGAAGAAGAAGGGTATGTAACAAATAAATAGTTTGTGGATTTTTGATTGGTGATAAAATCTTTAATTATTACCCATATTCATTGTAATGATGTTAGATGCACCTAAGTGTGGTGTGAATGAAATCGCCATTGAAAGATGTGAATGTCATGTTTTAAAGCTATACCCTTCTCATCTATATTTATTGATAAATTTTCATGGGTATTGTTGACTCAGTGAGTTCTGAAACACACCAAGGATTATCCTTCTCATATTAATAGGTTAATTATGTAAATTTTTGTCCCCATTGTGAGTGTGTATTTAGATGATTAGCATGAATGTAATCAAAATTAGAATTGCAAAAAGTAGAACCAGTTCACCTTTACTAGTGAAAGTGGTAAAAAGTAAAGAGATTAAATGTATGAAAAATATTAAATGTCAATAATATAGATTCATCCCCTATTATACTATAATCCATGTACCCCACTTCTATAATATGGATGTGGTCTTAATTTTTCCTTTGGGAAGAATCATAATGATTCATGAATAAAATCATGCATTAAATTTCATGAATGAAACATCCTCTTATGATATGTATCATATAACACTATCATTAACAGATAACTAGTAGAGGAGAGACACACCTAAACAATAACAAAATGTTTGGTCACAATATATGATGCCGCAAGATATGTTAAGGTAACATAGCCTTAAGAAATAAACTTATATTAATATCATACTATGTTGTAGTTAATATTTTCACAATTCACTACTTCAGATTATTATTTTTCAAATGTAATATCATGTATATTATACAATGAATGCTTTAGGGAACGTCTCTTGTACTTATTATGTTCAATTTTTTATCAACTAGAAAACATAGTACTCTTTGGTATACTTGATGTAATTGAATGAATTTTGAACATTTGTTGAGGAATTATCAATGAATATATCTCATTTGGATATCTAATAAATACATGATGACTTGTATGTCGTGATGAGTAAAAAAGAATTTCATTTGGAGGTAAAAATGGTTATGTGATGGAGTTTTTTATATTTTTATGTTTTTATATTTTTAAAGGAGTTAGAAATATAGAAATGGAATATCCTTTGTAATGAATACAAATGGATGAATTATTTCTTTTTCTTGAGGGGTAAAATTTTAAAATATGACCAAAGAAATATTGATCTATAATATATTTTTATTACATAAATTTTTATAGAGATATGTAATATATATTAAATGTAATATATGATTATTTATAGTACAAATTTTTATTATTAGTGATTCTTATGAAAATAAAAGAAAACATATAATAAATGTAATGGAAAAAATGATACTTTTCATGTAAAATTTTCAAATCGGAAATATATAAATTCTTTTATGGGAACAATATGGGTTTTTACATTTTTAAATCAATAGTTATTGTGGAAATGACGTCAGGGTTTGTGTCATATTTATATAGAGGCATGTTTGGGGGATTTTAGAAATCCATTTGAATTATAATTAATTTTATTAAAAATAATATATGATTTTTATTTTATTCATGTATGGTTATAAAACCTTGAATATTTTTTTCAGAGAATAAAGACTATAGTTTCCGAGGATAATCAAAAAGAATTAAAAATTAGAGGATTTGACAGTACTAAATCCCCAAATTTACATTTTCCAAAAAATTGAAAATATCTCAGGTTTAAATAAAGTGATAAGTTTTTATATTTATAATTTTTTTCAATGATAAAAATAAAAATAAATATAGTTCCACTGTAGGTTGAGATGTTTGGATTATCCAGAATAAATGGAGCCGAAAATGAAAATTTATTCCCCCCATTCCATTTCAGCGATCATTATATAATTCGTGAAATGTTTTATGTAATGTATATTTTGAAATTATTTTTTAATCCCTTGGATTAAATTAGATAATTTTAAGCCAATAATATTAAATGATCTTGGGATTGATAGTGAATTCTTTCCAAAATCTTTTAATATCTACAGTTGTTAGTGTTACCTTCAAGTATATTGACACACTATTGATGTATTCTCCTTGGATTATCCATTAGCAGTGGACTAAGTAAAAATATTTGTCCAGATATATAATTTATTTGGATAGTGTAAGTGTGTTTAAAAGATACTAGGCTTATTCTACACTTTATAATCCAACCACACTGTCTTATAATTGAAGAAAAATTAGACACCCTAATTCATCTCCTTTGCGTGTGTTGGTTTGTAGTTGCAATAATTGTTTATTTTTGGAGATATATTATAATTTATGGTTATCTAAAAAATGATGTAATAATAATAGTTGATATATATGGGTCATCTCATAAATAATATAAGAATAAAAAAATTATGTAACATTAAGCAATAAAAAATAAATAAAACCGAAACAATCATCCAAACAAATCAAGGATTTCATAGCAATAATGCATTACCCACCATGATGAAAGCATACCATGTCTACTAATAAAACAACCCAACATTTAATAATACTCACTATTGTTTCTTACAATCTTGCCACATGAATAATAATTGAACATCCCATATTTATAATCATTATGTCCACCATATACAATATTCTAGAATGATCACTGGCATATTCCAGTATATAACTTAAATAAAGTTTTTTATCTCAGAATCGAAACAACAAAATTTTTATATATAAATAGAAGTGTTTCATGGAATATAATATTATATCTTATTCATAAATTTTTTATTTTCCATCCTGAGCATAGATAAATTCATAGAATACCATCATATACACAAGGAAAAATTAGAAACACAATATAATGATAGAAAACCCATAATAAAAGTAAAATATAGAAATAATCCTCAAAAAAAATTTTGAAATTAATTTCATTTCTAGTTAAATGGAAATCATATGAAGAAAGCACCCATAAATCCCATGATAAAAAAACCTTACAATCTTAATAATTAATCTATACCATGAGTAACTTCCCTAGTTAAATTCCTAATATCAAACCACCAAAATTAGAGACAGACAAAGAGAATAGTAGAGGAGAAAGAAGATAAGGATATACATATGATCATAGACTCTAACTCCATTTGTTAAAATAATATAAGTTATTTATAGGTATATAAAATTAAAATATCATCCATATAGTATCTCTAGTTAGTATTTCTATGAAAGGGAACAAAATGGGGAGTGTCAGATATTTTTTGGGGTAAAAATTCTTATTTTATATAATTTTTAAATGAAGGATGATTAATATTCTCTACCATTCAAAAATCAAGAATTCTACTCTACCTTTAACATATAAAAATTAAACATCCAAAAATAAACCTGTAAAAATTGTGTATTATAAATTTTCTAAACTTTTATTAAATGAAAATTTCCATCATACCATGCCCGTAATGTGAAAAATATAATCTTAAAAAACAACATTTATTACCTAATGTCACTTAGAAACCTTATATATCACTTTACGATACTCAAAACCCGTATTTTGAGTTTAATTATGAATTTAAAAAATAAAAAAAATAATGAACCAAGAAAAAGAAACCAAATATTTCAACGTAATAGAAAACAAGGAAATTATAATTATACCCCATTTATATTTTACATAATTAAAAAATTATACATAAGACAGAGTTGAAAACAATTATATGAATAAGTTTTTTAAAATATCCCCCAAATTTCCTTATTCTCCCCCAAAATTATGTCACGAATCTAAAGGATTTAATTAGTATCTAAAATTAACGATGAACATATGTTAAATAATCTCCATGATGCTTATCTATCAACAATGTTAATTCAATTATGGTAAGGTGATAAATTATACCATAACACCCATTATTGATAATATTTTATCTATTGTTAAAATATTAAAAAATAATAATAAATCACTCTAGTGTGTTGGGATGGATGGGTGAAATATATCGTTTATATAAATTTTTTTTTCTAACTCTAATGAGTTTCAAAACTAAATTAGTTTCAACTAGTAACACATCCCAAGCTTCTCCCATCTATCTAAATATCATGTTAACTAACATTAGACAATCGATGGTTTATAGATGAATTCTTATTCCCCCAAAAATCTATTAAATGTAGAATTCATGTTACACCACACTATGGTTCTCTCTACCATATAAAATTTCATCATTTCACACCATCATATCCTAAATAACCTATTCAAACTGATTTACCATAATTCTAACATCCCTAGTTTTTAATAGGAAACACTATGTTTTATAGAATGCATGATACACCACATTAAGTTCAAATAAACAACTTCATGTTATTATTTAATATGATAGTAATCATAGATCCATTAAGATGGTGGGAATGAAAATGATTAACTAAATTAAGAAAATATGGTTTAGAAAAGTTTATATAATGATTCATTGGTTAATAAATTAATTAGGAAATTAAATAATAACCAATTAAATATAAATGATGTGTTTATATGAAAAACTATTTAAATGAATATAATTATGTATATAAAATAATAAAATCACAATTTTTGGATTGTATTAGTTAAATATAAATTCAATATAATGTTTATAATTCATTTTATGTGTTTTATGTACTTTTTATAAGAAAAAATAAAATATTACAGATAAAATGAGTGTTTTTCTAAAAATACAGTTTTACAACCTTCTGATGGAGAGCCCATTTTAAATCATTTTTCTCAGTTTTCCTTTTTTATATATTTTAAAATATAAAATTATTATTTGGAATCAGGACATTGAAATGTATTGTGGATAAATTTTTGGTAATTTTCTGAAATATTTCATATTGTAATGAATAGTGAGAAATACTACGTTTTATTTCATAAATTATTTCTCATATGATTTATTTATACTGTTAGAAGATAAAATAAATATGTTCTAAAGTATATTTATATTATGTTTTTAAAATTTAATCAAATTTTTTCATTGGAATTAATTTAAAATTAAAAATAGATATAAAAACATTTCATGCTTTTGAACGTTTCACTTTTAAAGCCCATTTTTTTGTTTTCATTGCTGAATTAATCTTTATAATAATTCACCAAATTATTTTAATTTAATGAAGGATAATGGAATATATATTTGAATTAAAATGGTATAAATTAGGTTTTTATTTCAATTTAATTTGAATATATTAAAAGGTTACCGTGGTAAAAAATTTATTTACAGTAGTAAATGTAAAATTTTGACAAGGGTTAAAATTAAAATATAAAATTTTAACATACAAAATTAATTCAAATATTAAAGGGTGTTTGAGGTGTTTATTACACCAAAATAGCCTATAAAACATTAATTACAAGCCAAAGTCATGTAATTTTATTCCATCTCTACATGGTTATCTTTTAATATAAAATAATCAATAAAATAATCACTTTAACCCACCTCTCCTCAAGTATAAATAATAACCATAACCTTCCCATTTCGACCCAAAAAGACTTTTAGCTCCTCAAATATTTTCCCAAACCTCTTATACTATCTATAACCATGTATAAGTTCCACTGGACTCATCAATATTCCATATCCAAGGTCTTCAATGGCCTCTCAAGGAAAAGATATTCAAGAGGTAATTTTCTCAAAGTACCTTTCTTAATTAATTTTATTTTTATACTTTCTCCTCAACTCCTTTATCCATAAATAAATGGTAAAACTAGAATCAAGTACATACTAGAGTGTTATGATTATAATGTAATTCCACATAACCATTTCATTTCTCACCTTCTTCTTTTCAAATATAATAAATTGTTATCCAAGTTATGCAGGTAAATCATTTCAATGAAAAATGGTTTTGTTATTTTTTCAGCTACCATATTCATGGATGGTGTTAAAAAATTATTTTTGTAATTTAATATTTTAATATTTATATTATAACCCATTTAATATTCTTTAAATTTTATATTAAACATACCTTCATGCTTTCCAAATATGGGGTTATATGTTACCTTCGTTAGGGGACGTGTAGACTACCATGTCCTCAAAATGATGTGATTAATTCAAAACCCACATGGAATACATTAAAGATACATTTAGTAATCATAAATGATATAAATTTCTTATTTCATATAATATAATTATATTATATACGTATAAAAATTTATATATGTTTAATTTAATTTTTGTCCTTTCAATACAAAATGAAAAACAAAAAATAACGTTCATGTGTACGTACGACCTATTGTTTCCATGAACAATGTTTTTATTTTTTCTTAAATGATTATTATTTATTATTATATTATAAATATATTAAATATTTATATAATGTTTAATATTCTAGGGATTCTAGAATTACGACCACATTGACTATTGACATCGTACCAAGTTTATTTTTGACTCAAGAACCGAATATCAACAAAACGTCCAAATTTTACTTAAATAATTGTGTAATTGTAATAAAATGATGGAAAGTGATATAAAAGTAATAATAAACATAAAAAAAGTTTCTAAAAAAATTATAAATTAACCAATAATTATTATTCAGGATGATATAGAACACACATGATGAATCAGACTCGAGGTAAGGGACTTCATATCAACCTTCTTTCATTGAGGCATTTCTTTGTAATATGCACCTTTATAATTATATGCGGTATATATATAGCCAGTATGACATTTTATATAAATAATATATATATAATAATGTTAATAAATGTTTTATTAATTGTATTAAATAATGGATATTAGGATTTAAATGATCAGTGTTGTATGAGACACCTTGAATATTTAAATATTTAATTATCAAATCTTTTCCTCATTATATTAATTCAAATATTTATTTATATGGATATAAAAGGATTATAATTGAAATTTTATGTATATATTATAAATTCTTTCATGAAGAATATTTTTATATGAATTATTTATTTTCATTTTAAAATGACAAAAAAATGTTTTTAACTTATGAAGAGACAACGAAATCTCTATAATGGTGACCATTATTTAATTTTTCGCTTCCTCTATAATTATTAATGTTTTTTAAAAGGGAAAAAATACCCTATTCTCATTTTTTTGTCTTTTTATTTAAATTTTTTTGAAAGAATATTTAATATTTCAATATCTTGAAATTATTCTTTATGAATGTAAATGATATTTTAGGAATGAAATGTTGATAATTGAAATATTTTATGAGTTATGATTATATAATGGTACTTGGATATTTAATGAGTGGTTACAAGACAATCCAATGATTTGTGGTTATGTGATAAAAGAAATATTGGTTGTTCTGTGATAAACTAAGGACACATGGTTAGGTTATGACCTCTAAGCATTGGGTGTGGAAGTCGATCATATGGCTATTTCATTTTTATGAGTTATATGTGTAGAAGTTGACTGTATAGTTATTTCATTTAAGTAGGATTATTTTCCATGTTACCTTTGTTTTTTATATCAAATTTTAATGGGTTTTACTATTATTTTTTGATTAATAAATGGGTAAAAAATGAAATTATATTCATTGAAGAGTTTCTTCTACTTAATAAGTGTAAAAATTATTGCTTTGTGATAATGTATTCATGGTTTACATGTTTTAGAAAGAATAATAGTTTTTCTTTCTTATGTATCTTTGTGACGATCATCTAGATCTATCCCTAGTTTTAAAAAAATTTCATAGGATTTTCGGAAGGATAGATACGAGGATGGAATCATGGGAAAAGTTGTGATGTTTAAACATGAAACAAAATTGTGTTTCTTTTTAAAAAATTTTGTTTTATAAAAAATAGATTGAGAGTAAAAGTGTATACTTTGTACAATTTAAGTTGTTATGTATGATTTAAGGAATAATTATCTAAATATTTGAAAATAAAAATATCCTCAATGATAATCCCTCTCATAACTCAAGATTATGAAATTTTTATGTTTGGGGTCTTATCGTTGGTATCAGAGGATGATTTATACAACATTAGAGGTTGGGGTGATTTTAAAGGATATGTTACATGTTAAAAATAACCAAAATGGTTAGAATAATATAAATATTCATAGTTATTTTAGATAAATTGAATGAATTTTAGATAAAATGAATAAGTATATCTTAGTGTTTATCTTCCCCATAGGATAGTATATGAGGATTTTATTGATATACTGACACTGAACTTTTGGGTTTTAGTTCATTGTTGGATCCATCATGCATAAAATTAACAATGGATGTGAAATAAAATGTGGTGATTATTTGAATATGTAACCTAATAAAATGGAATTTTCAATGAGAATTCCCAGGGTTATTTTAATCCAACTATTGGGAGAATCAATTAACCACTTTAACCTTGGTGATTTTTTAAGTCATCATATTTGAGAGAAACAAATCCCTATTAATGTTTAGGTAATTATGATCATAACGTTAAGGATATTATTCAACATATGTGTCAAGGATATGGAAGGAAACATCTAAGAAAATGATTCAAATGGATGTGAAGGTGTTACAGATGCGGTAATGAAGGTCATAATGCAATAACCTTTCAACAAAAAATAAGCTTTATGTTGACTTTAGGAATGGGAATGAAGTTCATTTTGAGTAATCAATTGAATGTTTTAAATGTGGAGAGTATATTCATTATGAAAATACTTGTCCTATGAATAATTTTTGGGAATGGGATAAGACAAACCATAAAAATATATGTTTAGAAATACCAAATTCTATTCGAGTTGATTATGAGGAAACTGAAAATAACATATTGAAGTTATGAAATATTTCTTGCCTCATATTTTGAAATTATTTAATCTTATGAAATGATTCATGTTTTTTGTATGAATTAAGTATTAAGGAATAATATAGAAAATTTTGGTTAGGGGAACTTGAATAATGTTGAATGATTAAGAGGTCCATATATAAGGGATTCGAGAGTTATGTTAGATCTATGGATGATGAAATGTGTAAAAGTATTAATTATATTATGAGGATTGGATTACTTTGGATGGTTTTTTTCCATATGTTTAACCCCAAAGTTCGTTATGAAAATATGTAATTTAGATAAGAATTATCTTTTCTTATGTGAACATAATTATAATGTTATGAATAACCATTAGGGTTTATATTATCTTTGATTATGAGGTAATTATGGGATATTACATTTTGAGATGCAAAATGAAAGGCATGAGATAAACCATGAGATTAAAATTTGTTATGATTATTTTGAGGATTTTTTCTCATTTTGGGAATGTTATAAAAATTATATAGTTTTATAAAATGGACAACCTGTTGGATGGATGACAACACATTTCATCCAAGAAAGCTATGGGAAGCTGACCCACAAGCGAAGGGTGACAAGGGTGCATTACCTACTATTGGCCTACATGAAGTAACTAATTAGTCTAACTTATTCTTTTTAAATGAATTTATTTAATAAGAGTATTTTGATTTTTAGAACTTATATTTTATCAAATTTATATCCATGTAATTATAAAATTATTGAGGACTTAAGTGATAAATGTTATTTTTGAAGACATTCAATATTTGGAAACCTTATATGGATATGAAAAATGGAATAATATGGGATTTTATTTGGGTAGTAATGGTTGAATTTTATTTTGGAAGAATATAGGTATTTATTGTGGACTTATTGTGATTTGGGTTATTTACTAAAATCATTAACCTATCATGGAGAATATGTTATTTTGAAAATAAAATTTTTGGTATGGGATATTAAGAGTGATTGGTGTTATTTAGAGAAAATGTTAAATTTTATTTTTGAAGACTATGTTATCAAATCCTAGTAATTCTTGGGTTTCAATATCAGTTTGGATTATTTTGAGAAATTATGAGGATAATTATTTATCAAATGGTGTATGTCTAACTTTGGATTTTACTTTTGAATTTTATATATTAAAAGTAGCTTTTCATCATACAAATGATTTATTATTTAAGGTTTAATATCTAATCTTATACTAAACTTTTTGGGTTTGGTTAATGTTTCAAGATATTATTAAATTATTGTTTATATATTGTGGATTATGAGATTCACATTACGTTTATTATCGAGTTCTAGGAGTGGATTGTTTTTATCTTTAATAATCTTCTTTTTTTGGAAAAAGATGAGTTTATTGAAAATGATTAATGGATAAAACCTTACCTGACAATTAAGTATGTTTTCTTGTGTTCTCATTCAATGGATTATATGAATTTCCCATCTTTCTAAAAAGGTTATTAATAGAAAAACGTTTTCTGTTTACTTTTCCAACTATGAAGTCAAACACTGTTTAACCAATCCGGAATTTAAAGGGTTTGGATTGTTAAATTTTTCCTAGAAATTTTTTTATTATTCTTCATCAGATCATGATCATTAATTTTATCTTCTGTATCCTTGATTTCCTACCTATAACCTTTGTTTGTGTTATCCTAGGGAACCTTCGTACTTTCCTTTCTTTATGCTAAAGTAGATGTTTTGTTAATCCGTTTTCTGATGTTTGATTATAAGTAAGGTTTTTCGAAAATTCAAACCATAGTTACTAACCACAAAATAAAATTACGAGGATTTAAATTCTAAAGGGAGGGTAAGAATTTATCGTGATGAGTTTTTAAAAGGAAACACAATATTTGATAACGTACATGAAACACCACATTTAGCATAAATGAAAAACTTAATATTATTATTTAATATTATAGTCATAATATAGCCATTAGAATTATGGGAATGAAAATCATTAACTTTATTAAGAAAATATGTTTTAAAAATGTCTTTATAATGATTCATTGGTTACCAAATTAATTAGTATATTAAATAAAAACAAATTGAACATAAAGCATGTGTTTTTATGAAAAAATATTTAAATATGAATAACTGTGTATATAAAGTAAAAAAAATCTTATTGGATTATATTAATGAAATATAAATTCAATATATTGTATAAAATTATTCTTAAGTGTTATCTATAATTTTAAGAAAACAAATAATGTTTTACGGATAAAATGATCACTTTTCTAAAAATGTAGTTTTACCTCCGTCTGATAGAAAACCAATTTTAAATCTAGTTTTTCTCACTTTTATATGTTATATTTGAAAAAAATAAACTTCTTATTTGGAAGAGGGAAATAAAAAATTATTTTCTTTTTTTGTTTCATTTTTCTCATATATTTCATATTCAATCAATGTTATGAAATACTGTGTTTTAATTCAAAACAGCTTTTTCATATAATTTTTTTCTATTGGTAAATGATAATTTTAATAGGATTTAAAGTGTATTAATATTATTTTTTTATAATTTAATCCATTTTTTCCATTGGTATAAATTTTAAATTGAAATTAGATATAAAAACATTTCAATCATCGGAACGTTTCACTTATATAACCCACTTTTTGGTTTTGTCGACATAATTGATTTAAAATATAATTTTTCGAATTATATGATTTTAATTCGGTAAAAATGATTTAATATTTTGAATAATAAGGTCTAAATTAGGTTTAATGGTAAATGTTTTAGATATAAAAAAATTACAATGTGGAAAAATTAGTTACTATAGTAAAAGTAAACTTTTGACAAGGGTTAAAATTAAATGTTAAAAGCTTAAGATACCTAAAAACTAAAAACCTTAATGGGAAGATAAGGTGTGGCACTACTATAACCAAAATATACAACATTAATTACATAAAAAAGTAGTTGAATTTAATATTACCTTTATATGGTTAGATTTTAAAATAAAATAACCAATAAATTAATCACTTGAACCCACCTCTCCTCAAGTATAAACAACAACCCTCACATCCCCATGTCGATCCAAAAACCCATTTAGATTCTTAAATATCTACCAAAAACTCTCATACTCATTCTCAACATGTACATGTTTTTTTTGGTCTCCCCAAAAGACCACATCCAAGGTTCTCAATGGTCTTTCAAAGAGGGGATATATAAGAGGTAATTTTCTCAAAGTACCCCTCTTAATTTATTTTCTTTTTCTACTTTCTACTGAAATCATTCGTCCATAAATTCATGAAAACTCCATAATCATTTATATAATAGAGTATTATTATTATAATGGAATATACCATATCAATTTTATTTCTTCCCCCCTCTTATTCGATGAAAATAAATTATTAACCACGTTATACTGGTTAATCACCTCCGTGAATAATGTTTTTGTTCATTTTTCTATTACCACCATCAGAGATGGTCTTAAAAACTTTATTATGTTAAATTAATTTCTACTTATTTATATAATTTCCTATTAATATATTCTTAAAATCTTATATTAAACATTTCTTCGTGATTTCCAAATTATAATTATACGATGACATCGTTTGGGGACGTGTGGACTACTGCCTCCTAAAAATGATGCGATTTTTTCACACATCACATGGATGGTAATATGGATTATTTTAGTAGAAATATATGATATAAATGAAATATTAATGTTAAAATAATGATATTATATATGTATATATATTTACATACATTTAATTTTATTTTCCTTCTTTCAATACGACAAGATAGACAAAAAATTGTGTTCAGGTGTACGTGCCTACTATGTCAATGAAAGGTGTTTTATTTTTTCATAATATATTATTATAAATACATTTATAATTAATATATAATTTATTTATATCATGTTTTATATTCTGGATATGATGGAATTATGACCACATGGACTATTGATATCACACAAAGTTTATATTCGACTCAAGAACTAAATATCAACAAAATATTCGATATAAACTTAAATAATTGTGTAATTTCTATAATATGGTAATAAGTGATAAAAATGGATAATAATCGTAAAAAAGGTTATCAATAAAGTATAAATTAACCTATTTTGATTATTATTAATGATAAATAACACATGTGATGAATCAGACTTGAGGTAATAGACTTCATCTCAATCTTCGTTTAATAAATTATTTCATTATAATATGCACCTTTATTATTTGATTAGGTGTATATACATCCACTATAAAATTTTATATCCCAATTTTATATATAATAATGTTTGATAATGTTTTTCTAAATGTATTAATTCATGTAGATTATGATTTAAATGTTGAAAGTGGTATGAGACACATTGAAAATTTAAGTATTTAATTATCAAATCATTTCTTCATGACAATTATTCTCATATTTATTTATATGAATATAAAAGGTTTGTATATGAAATTGTAATTCTATAATTTAAATTTTTTTAAATGGAATATGTTTATAAATAAGTGTTTTATTTTCATTAAAAAATAACAAAAAATAATTTTTTTTAATGTATGCAGAGAAAATCTATTCTCCATCTCTATAACCATTATTTCATATTTGGATTCTTATATAAGCATAAATTTTTTTAAAAAGGAAATTGATATCTTATTACCATTTTTCTATTTTGGTTTTGAAAATGGGTTTTAAAGTAGATTCACAACATTATTATCCTGAAATTATTTCTTATTAGTAAAAATGAAATTTTATGAATGAAATGTTGATAATTGAAATATGTTATTTTTTGTGATTATATAACGGTACATGAACATTTTATGGGTGGTTATGTGATAAAAAAAAATTTCTTGGTTACATGATAAGTAATAGAAGGGTAGTTTTGTGATAAACTAAGAATATTTGGTTAGATTATAACCTCTAATTAATTGGGTATGGAATTCGGCTATATGGATATTCTATTTGTATGAGTGATATGTGTGGAAGTCAACCATATGATTATTTTAATTAAGTAATGTTATGTGCCAAGTAAAATTTATATGATATGTTCAATTTTAAGGATTTTTTTGGTAATATTTTTATTATAAAAGGGGATGAAATGTGCTTATATTCAGTGAAGACTACTTAATACTTCTTAAATGTGAATAGGATATCATTATGATAAAGTATTCATGGTTTAAATTTTTTCAAAAGACTAAAACTATTCATTATTTCTATACCCCTTAATAAGATTTTATGGTCATCCCATGTTTTTAAATGGTCTTCATCATATTTAAGGTAAGATAGATATAAGGATGGAATCAATGGAATTGTTATGTTGTTTAAACATGAAATGTAACCACATTTAGTTTTAAAATATTATGTTTTAGAACAAAATAGATAGTGAGTAGAAGTGTATACTTTGTAATATTTATGTTGTTATGTATATTTTATGGGTTAATTCTCTAAATATATAAACTGTAAAATATCCTCAATGTGAATTCTTGACATAACTCAAGACAATGTATTGTGTATGGCTGGAGCCATATAATAATGTATTTACAATAAGTTTTATATGAATATTATATACTCTTATTATTTAGAATCAAACATAGTGAATTATTTCTAAGTATGAATATTGAAAAAAACTAAAACTTAAAATTCTATATTAGGATTATGTACACATAATTTTTCATAATTACCTAAGCGATATCATCCCATACATGACTATTGGGAAATAATAAAAACAATTCTTTAAAAACCAATGAACATAACCTTCACATTGAAAATAATTTTCAAAGATCCAATGGTTTCTAACAACTATGTTTTTGAAATTAAAAACTGTTATCAAAACCCATAACTATTCAATTTTATGAAAATTCAATTTTTTTATAAAAAAAACCATTTTTAAATAATTATTTCCACTAATTAAAATATTAAAAATATTTTTTTTCTCTTTAGTTTACCCAAAACCATCATATCGTAATATCTATAAACTATAAAATAAGTAATATATAACATGTAACTTTAATTACAAATAAATGTTTTCAAGCCTAAAAAAATACCAATTTAAATGTATTTTAAAATTTTTTTATTCAAAAAACATTTATGAAGTTTAAATATTTTCACTAAAGTGAAACCATTTAAAAATATTCGAGTTCATTAAATATTTTTTATCTAAAATAAATAGAGAATTTTTCATAACAGACTTCTGTTAAGACTCTATACACTTTAAGTGTTTCTTTCTTTTCATTATGAGAGATTACATTATAAAAATAAGAAAAATATTTTTTACCAAAATAATAATTTTGATTCGTTTTTTGAAAAATCATTCAGTTATAATAAAATAATTATAGGAATAAAATTTTCCAAAATTCATAGTTCCATAAACAATGTATCAACCATTAATATATTGAAATTTCTCATCTAATTTCCAAATTACGTAATTAAAACTAAAATTTCCCCCAAGATGTTTACAATAAATAAATACATATAATTATGAAGTGTCCCATCATTAAAAAAATCTGAAAACATATTTTATAACCATAAATCAATATTCCAATATTCAAGGTGGATACTTAACAAAAATTATTGAATAGTCAAAAAATCACAAATTAATAATTAAATCTTTTAATTAATTATTCATTTCTAGAAGAAATATCAAATAAAAAATACATGAACACTAAAAACAAATATTATATTCTTTAATATCATAATTGAATATGTTGTGCCTAACTAGTCAAACCCCAAAACAGAAAATTGAATGAATGTTTACCCTTCCCCAAATAAATGACTAATATAACAACATTTCATTTCCTACTATCAAAATATAAATACACAATACAGTCGTAGATTCTAACCCAATGTAATATATCATTGATTGATAATATTTCACTTAAACATTTAAATCATTCGTTATCATAATTAATATATTATAATCCAAATCCCCTATAGCTAAAAAATTCTAATTCATTATAAAAAATAACTAAATATATAATTATCCATTTCTTTTATAAATCCAAACCATATTCCTAAACCATTTAAACTCATTAATATGGTTTTAGATGTTAATATTTATTTACACTATATTGCACAATGAACAATTCATAATTTGGAATTTCACATACGATAAACACATAAATTAAGGAAGAATGTAAAACATTGACCAAAAAGTCAAACTAAATACTATATAACCCAAAAAAATTCATCCAAAAATATACAAAAAGTATCAAAACAAATAATAAAATAATCATTTAACATATAAACCCTTACCAATTAATACATTTTCAAAACTATCCCTTAATGGAGCCAGGAAATAAACTACATTTCAAAACCAAATCCATTATAAATGATTGTATTTGTCCATACAATTATAAGAGAAGTATATCTTCCATCTAAATCATCATCAATATATACATTAACATACATATTCCATAAAAAATATCTACTAGTATCATAGTATTAGTAACTTGCATGAAATAACAATAATGATATAAAAAGTGTGGTAAATTACATCGAACATTTATAACAATATCATTAAAGTGGTAAATTCTATCCAAAATCTGTACCAATATGTAAGAAATATTAAAAAACCATTTCAAAACCATATTTTTATAATACCTCTTCTTTAATTCAATTCCAAATAATTATTAAAAATATATATTGAAAAAAATTTCCTACATAAATTCTTTATTCACCTAAAATTCTCTATTTGAAAATTGATTACTTGTATAATAATTAACTTTTAATGATAATTATAGTGTCCCAAATATTTTCCCCTCTATTTTGACCTAACTATATTTTTTTAACAACACAAATACATCACACTATACTATATTCAATTGTCTAGTGGTGATGGTCCGTATAAACAGGTGGGCAGACTATGCACTCAGGCCCATGTCTCATTAAAACACATTCAAAGAAATATCAAAGAATAATTCATAACAGTATAGAAATAGTAATCAATTAAATAAAGAAATAAATCCCTGATAAATGTAAATTTAAACATAATGATATATCATAATGAATATTTATACATGTTAAAATTTCATACAAAAATAAAGTGTATCTTATATGGGATGAATAAGTAATGCATAAAAAAATAAAAAAAGTAAGGATACACCCACTAATTGGTCATCAATCCTAGATAAGTCTCATATACTAAATTGAATAAATCTTCACTAGATATGAATTTGAATTAGTATGTTCCTTCACCTAAATTTTTTTTAGGAAACCCAATTTTTTCTTGGGTTTTATATTGATTGAGTAGGGTGTGAGTGTAAAACCATTTTCCACCACCAACAGTGTCCCCAAAATGTTAGGTAAGAAAATATTTATGTTTGAATTTATTTATAGACAGTTTAAAAATAATATATATATGACCAATAAACCAATGTATCAATCAATCCAAACCACATGTGAGTATACCAACATTATTAATAGAATTAGATGATTTACCCCTGGCCTAAAAACACAATAATGATGAATGATATGTCTCTATGTGTATAATAATAACAGATAATAAGATATTTTCCTAAAAAATCACTAGATGAATGAGATATCAAAATACCAAACCTTCTACGTGATTGAATCATCTCTATTCCAATTCTACTTTGGGAATAGACATCGTCTGATGAAATAGGGATCACCATTCTGTAGTGGAGAATTAATCATCACTATCTATGACTAGATGGATGAAATATCACTATCTCACATCATAAGTGTATGAGACACCATAAAAAACATAGAGTTGGAAAATATACCACCAACATCACTCCCAATGTGGAATATACACCACCATCAATATTATCTATGTAGATGATGGACCATTTTTTAAAATAATTATAGGTAGATATTGCACCAAAAATATCATCCTCTAGGTGATTTATTTACAACTTGTATCATATATGAAGTGTAAAAATTAATCCTTAGTTTGATGATATACTACTAAAATAAATCATAGAGTGGACTAATCATCTTAAAGACAATTATTAATATTGGTTGACACTCAAATACCAATAATTATCAATTGGATAATTTTACACTAATTTGAAATATTAATGTGGATGAGGTATTACCTTAGACTTATAGTGAATTGTGGGTCACCAACCTTATTTAAGTGTATGGGATTACAATACAGACTAAACAACCATTAAAATGAATAATTTATCATTAAAAAAAATATTAAGAATTTATTATAATTAAACATGTTATTGAATATTTATTTAAAGCATTCTGTCATTTATAATTCCCACACCTATTCTATATCACATCTATCTATGTAATTACTAGAGATAATCCTCACCAAGGATGAAAATGTGGATCAATACTAGCAACCTTTTGTCATATATTAGTCATAGGAACCCATAATTGGTAAAAGGTAATAATTTCATGTGCTAATTTAAATGAATAATGGTTGTCAATTACCATTACTGTTAACTCACAGCTCACCTCGGTCACTAAAGGACCATTATGTTCCATTCAAATAACAAGAAATTTTAGAAAAAAATTTAATTTAGTTTTAGGAAATACACCTAAAATAAATGTTTCTCTTATATCATATATTGCATTCTAAATTAGTGATTATTGATATCTATTCCATGGAGCACCAACCTAGAACTAGTAGAGTCATGCCTATGGACGATCTTTGGCTGAATTGACCACATAAATAAAAAACTAAAGGACCTGAAAACCAAAAAAAGGCATTGGTTAATGATTTATAATAAAAAATAATGAAAAATTAGAAAACACATAATAAGAGTGATAGATTCACCCCTATTATATCAATGTGATTAAAAAATGATGATCATAACTGGTGAAAAGGTAAACCATCACTTAAAAAAGAAGGAGAGGAATGAGTGGATAACATCTTGATTTATATAGGAGGAAATGAGAAACAATTTTTCATTTAAGAAATTATTTATCAATTAAATAATGAAATTGTTTTTTAAAAACCAAAAAGGAACCAACATGGTACCTAATAGATAGCATCCTAGTACCCAATTATCACTAGGTACCCACCCAAGGGTCACTAGCAACCTAGTGACCCACCTAGAGGCGTTGGATCAACAATCACACCCATCGAGTACCCAGTATCTATCCACTGGGTAACTGATAGAATTTTTCATTGAATTAATGTCTTAGAACATGATATGGTTCATTAAAATGAGATTATGTTCCCCTAAAATCATCTCAAACACACATATTTTCCCAAAATATTTGAGGATTGGATAAATTTTACTGAGAACATAAATGGAACAAATTAGGGAATTGTAAACTCTATATAATATAATATCTAATTGATGATTTTTACCACCAAGAAACACTATTTGTCATTATTAAAAAATTCTAACTAATATTCCCGCATATCAGACTCTAAAAACCATTTCTATTACTTGATATATGTATAATACTACTACATCAATACATAAGTAAATATCACTCCACATATAATCCTCTCATTATAATCCATATTATGAACTAGTAACTACTTAGATGATATTCTCATCTCTAGATCAACCTCATTGATTATGATCACATGAAAAGTGTCAATGTGGTATATTTATTGATGATATACAGGAAACATGTTATGAATAACATTATATCTCTCTGAGGTGGCACTAATAAATATTCTATGACACCATTCCTTTTTTAAAACATCATATACCCCATGGACACCCCCAAAAACATCTCCTACCATTGAATCCTATTATTCCCTAACTAATAAACTCATCAAAATACATTATCACCCAACTCAAAAACTAAAGGATGGTGTCATTTTTAAGAATAATTTCTTTAACTACAACTAATAAATCACTATCCACTTCATAATCAACCAAATAGTCATTAAAATATCTTACATAATAAACCAACCAATTACTTTTAACTCCACTTCCTATCACCATCACAAAGTCAATTGACATATTGTACCATATAAATTCTTGAAAGGATACATTTGAATATGATATTTATAACATTTATTGTAGGAATAATTATCATGTGGTAGATGGTTCTCCCACATACCTCCTAAATTAAGGTTTAATACACCTAGGATGTCTTGTAACACTATGATTTTAATCTCAAGAAAAATATAATTTTGATGATGAAATATAATTCTGAAATTCACCTTTGTATCAACTCCCATTTATATCCCTCAATAGAAGCATTGTGTTAAATGAGAACCACGGTAAAAAATGATGCTCCTAAGGAACCTTTGTAGTCCCATTATCTCCTCTAAATATATCGTGCATATTTTTTAGATGGAATATGAATAATAGATTGGTGAGAAACCTGATACATTAATCATCTAGTCCATGATAACCCATACCTCATAACTTATACTAGATAACCCCTATAATCTCATTATGTAGTCCTTGGTCACGTCATCATACTTCCACATAGGAATGGGAAATGATTGAATAATTCCTACTTGATATTGATGATTTTTATTCAACTTATGATAGGTGAGGGACTATGAAATGAACCCAAAAATTTTCTTCTTCCTGAAGATCAAATAATACTATCTCTGAATATCATGTAATATCTTTTTAATCTGTTAGTGAACTACCTATAATTTGGAATGTGATATAATGATATGTTACATAATAAAACTACAATTACCTGATTTATAATAAGTGTAATATTTTCATTTATTTAAAGGATCTTTTTAGTTTATGGTTTCAGAGAATTTTTATTAACTTTTAGATTATAGGGAGAATAATGAAACATGATGTCAATTTTTTCAATAAACAAATATCTTAATTTTATAATTCAGTTTCATTGAAAAAACCTGTTAAAATTTTAAAATGATTCACCATATATAAAATATTAACCTTTATATAGATTATACACATATTTATATTAAGTATAAAACATTTGGAAATATGGGATGAGAAAACCAATCTCAGTTCGAGATATAAAAATAACATAACACTATTAGTCTAGTAATAAAATAAGAAAACCCAATAAATGTTAATTTTTTTCACAATAAATATTTGATCACAAAAATAAAACATATACAATTGGGAAAATAAAAAATTTCTTAAATAAAACCTTGCATACCCATTAGAAAACATACAAAAAACATGAAATAAGCATAAAAACATTTATTTGAACAACAAACCATTAACATTTTAATGTTAACAACCTTTAATTACCATATATAATCAAAATACATCCATAAAAACATAATCAAGAATTAAATAGACATCTGGTAGAACCTCATTGATCACCAATGTTCATTAATTTTTAATTCATTTCATAAATAAATTAATCGTAATTAATTTCATAAAAGTAACCATCCTAGTTATCTCCTCATTTTTCCTTCAAACACTAAAACATTACCCAAGAAATTAGAGAGACATATCGGGGTCATGCAACATAATATATAATTCTCGAGTACTATATTATAAAAAAACCGTCAAAATAATTCACTTTTCATCATAAAACCCTTGAAAAACTATTTTTAATCCATAAACATGGTTCTTTCCATTTTCACTTAAAAAAACATGTAATATCCCATTTTTTGAAAATTTATTTAAAAATTAAAATTAACCAAGGCAATGGGAATTTTTAAAACCATGGAAACAAGAAAATTATGATTTAAAAAAATAAATGACCCGATTCATGGAAATATAACTCATTAATTATAAGTTAAAAACATTATTTATTCACATTAGTAAAAGGACTTAAATGTGACTAGTATTGAAAATTTTTATAATATTTATGTTTAAATAAACATTATTAAAGTAAAAAAATTAGTTTAAAATAAAAATTAAAAAAATTTAATTTATAAATAAAACATTCTAGAAATATTATAAAAAACATGGACATTTAAGGAATGATATTTGAATGAATACTTTAAAATAAGATTTTAATGTAAAATTCAATATAACATTCTTAACTTTTGAAACAAAGAAACATTGAAGATGATAATTTAAAATATATTTTGAAATTGTTTATTATTAAAATGGTAATAAAATAAATCCATAAGGTAGTTCATATTCCACCAAAATTAAATAATGTGGTTAAAATGGAATATGTCACAACAAAAGAAAATTGACATGAGAAAATCATTTCCTCATCTCTTGAGTTTCCACAAACATTCATTAACTATTCTATAATAAACATATATTAACTGTATAATTTATTAATTTTTTATTTCCTTATTTTAATATTTTTTTTCATTTATTACCATGTGTTATATAGTTTCTAAATCTATTAAGTTCATGTCAGACATTTTGAGGACGTTCCTTTCATAATCCCCAAAAATACATCGGTAGGTTGTAAACGGTTAGAGGGGTCATTTTCACCTAATAAAAATAACATTAATCATGAAATAAGTATCATTATAATAAATTACATTAAATTCTATAACCATTATATATATTTTTACATAAAAAGGGAATCACATTTCTTAGTGGAGGTGGTAGTTCACATATATGCATGTGCGTCATTATAATTTTACAACAATTGAAAGGGTGAGAAAATAAATGATATATTCTATTAAATGAATTATAATCATTTCCTGAATATCATGTATATACATTAAATCCAAAATTATAAATATAAAATATTATTGGTGATGGATTACAAAACAAATCACTTCGTTGAGGTGGTTTTCCATAAGTAGGAATTAATGATATTTTCATTTTGTATAGAATTGTAAATGACATAAAAATGTTTGTACCACAATTATAATAAAATTTAATAATATTAAATATAATTATGTTATAATTTTACCATGATAAAAGAATATTTATTCAAGGTATAAAAATAAATAAATTGAAAATGATAAATTATGATTTATACAACTTATTTGGAAAACAATATCTGTCTTACATATCATGCCTTCTATATAGTTCATTTGATGAGAACAGAGACACTAAGAGACAGGGGGGATGTATGGGATAGGATTTTGATGTGTATTTTTCATGATAAGTGGATAATTATGTGTAAATAAGAATTTATAAGTGTTTTCATTTTATAAGTGACCGAACTACCACTCTTATATCTAATCATTGTTTTAAAATAATATAAGATCTTATTCATGGTCAAGTGGAAAAAATGTAGAAAACAGTCATATATAAGATATTATTGGGTCGTAATAACCTCAAAATGTCATATTTAGTCAATATTTGGAGACATTGGAAGCATTATCTCCTAGTTAAACACCTTTAACACCAATATGATCATATATACGGTAACATGACTATTTTAACATGAAAAATTAAAATTAAATAGAACACTATAAGAATATATTGAAATGATCATTAAAAATTTTGAACCCATATTATAATATTCAAATTCTATAGGTATGATAAATTAAATTTAATATAGGTACCTGTAATGCATAAAAAATTATTTTAGGAAAATACCTGATCTAGGCATAAAAATCATTTCACCTTGAAATGAAGAAATTAAATGATTTATTGTTTTTTTGGTTTACTAATAAAAAAAGGTTTTTTTGTATTATAGATCAATCTAAAACCAAATTTCATCTTCTATCCTGACCATTAAATTTATAAACCCAAAAATATTATTTATTTTTTAAAAAATGTAACCTCTTTTCCCAAAATTCATGTCTGGGTTCTCAAATTCAAAATAATGTTTTAATATAAATTTTTTAACTCTAATAAAATATAATTGGTAGTTATTTTTTAAAATTCATTAAGACATGTTTAAATCATAATAATTTCATGACATTTACATTATTTATAAAATGAATATTATCATTATTCACCTAAATATATATATTTTAGAAAACTATAAAAAATTATCTAAATATAAAATTGATTTATTTTATAAAATTTGAATTCGATTTTATAAAATTAAATTTCTGAAAGTGGTTGAAATTTATTATAATATCCGCAAGAAAAAATACAACTTAATTTTTTTAAAAAAAAATACATTTTTAAAGAATAAAACGAAATTATTCTAATTAGTGGTCTAGTAACCATAATAAATAAATATAAATTCATTATATTCTTTTAAAAAATGATTTACCATTATTTTATGATTATATAAATGATTATTAAATGAAAAAAAAAATTATTTTAAAAAATCATTTTTGAAAAGAAACAACACAGAAATTGATAATAAAAAATCCTTTTGAAATAGGAAAAAGGAAATATGAAATTCACCTAGAATAACACATAGATGTGTACCTTGTTATGGGGATCATTGTGTTTAGGTTAAAATGAATTCCTAGAGTGAAAATATAACATCCAAAAACTAATATTGAGAGATATAGAACATGATTTTATGAATGATAATGAACACAAATTCATCAATAAATAAGGGATAAATAAGTCCTTAAATACATTAGAAATACAGGTAAGAGGATAAAATCTTAATTCATGATCATTTTACAAAATAGATAAAATCATTATTCTGTAAAATCAATTTTCACTAAAATATAAAATAAACCCCAGGGTTTTATTGAAAAAAAATTCTCTCAAAATATCCTTAATAATATTTAACTCCCATCACATAAAACATAAAATAGCGTTTCTATTCATGTAAATGTAAGATATGGAATATAATTTTTAACCCCTGATGGTATCAAAAGATCATAAAGAATCTTTATTTGAATCACACTAACCACTAATGCTATCTAAAAAACCCTTTCTATACCATCTATTATGACCCATAATATAAAGAACCCATAAGTAAATGATTAATAACAAGGTTTTGACTTTAGTACATTTATAGATTATTTTTCTTTTAATGTTTTAGATAATTAATACAAACACCAAAATTATATATGGAAAAATGAAACACAATATCAATTTTATCTAGACATCAAGACTCCAAAACTAAATCTCAAGTTTTATTAAAAAAAATGTTAATATTTTAAAATATTCTCCATATCATAGATTTTGAAATTAATATATATCATACACATCCTTAAGTTATTTGAATAAGTTTTGAAAACATAAAATGAGTAATTAATTTGTATTAATGGATATAAAAACAAATGATACCTATCAGTAAAACTATAATTATGAAAAACTGTGATACTATTTACAATTTCCAAAAAAGAATGGGCACAGAAATAAAACATATCCATAGGAGAAAATCAATAATTTTCTAATTAAAAACACTGAATCCCATTATAATGACTAGAAAACCATTAAAGATCCATGAAAAAATTTCACTAAAAACAACCATTCTCCATTAAATGTTCAAAAACATTACATAACTTATGAAATGAAATTGTTTCCAAAAAAATATTTCAAAAAAAGAAATAGGTATCTTAGATAATTATATTATAGCTCATGTTCATTTATGTTTATCCAATGTAAAGATAGATAATCCCAGTTAATTCCATAGAAGTAACCACCTAGTTATCTCCCTCTTTTATCACCTTCAATGTATAAATCATTACCCAATTAATTGGAGATATATATCATACTCACCCATAATCATGAGATATACCAGGAAAAACCAAAATTATATATTATTCTCATATACCATATCATGATAATAATATTTTTAATATTTCACTTTTTATATAAAACATCGAAAAAATCATTTAAACCCATAATAAAATAACTGTCAATTATTTTCATAAAAATAGGTGGAATATCACTTTTATTTTAAAAGATTTAAGAAGAATCCCACAAAAAATGGGAATTGAATTTACATTATTAAACCATAGAACCATAATGAGTATGATTTATAAAAATTAAAGGGCATGACGATGTGAAATTATTCTCATTCTGTATGCAAGAAAAACATATTTATTATCCACTTTAGTAAAAAGAATCCAGTGTGACTCATTTGAAAAATGTTAAAATATTTCCATTTTAATTTTTTTTTCAAAAATCGAAAATTATTGAAAAATTAAATTTAGAAGCATTTAAAGTATACATAAAAACAATCTTGACAAATTCTTATGGACATGGACATAGAGGAAAGAGATTTAAAATGAATACTTTAAAACACAGTTTAAAGAAATACCCCCTTACATATTTTTTAACATTTGAATAAAATATATGTTTACGAAGAAAACATAAATTGTATTTTTAAACCAATTTACCTTTAATAATTTAATTATAAAATAAATCCCTATGATAGTTCAACAACCATATAAAATAAAACTTGTGACAAAAATGGCATCATTCTCAATGAAAAAAATTGAGATGAGAACTCCCTTACCACATATCCTAATTTTCCAAATATGTTATTATAATATAGCATCATAAAATATATTCTTTTCTATTTTATAATTTTTAATGATTATTTCTATTTGATAGGATAATAACTAAAATTAAAACAATGAGTTAATAATTATACATCTTTTTTAGAAGAACCACCTTTGGATTACACCTTAAGATTTCTAGGATGATATTTTTGTACTATAATATAATTTAAGTAATGGGGAGGAAGGTTATGAAGGTATTAGGGTTGGGATTGGTTGATCTAGTTTTCATAAGATTTATTAATAATAGAGGATAAGTGGTTCCCTTTTTAAGTGAGGGCAGTGACATTATTGTAATTATTCAATATTTTATTTTAATTTAAGGTTATATTTATGGTCAAATAGAACCAAGGAACCCCATATTATTAGTTAAGATGTTTTATGGTAGAAATAAAATCATCTAATCCCATTTAGAGTTGTTTT
This sequence comes from Viscum album, assembly GCA_963277665.1. Lineage (NCBI taxonomy): Eukaryota > Viridiplantae > Streptophyta > Magnoliopsida > Santalales > Viscaceae > Viscum > Viscum album. Next base: position 1,933,063,553 of record OY728155.1, read on the forward strand.
GTGGACTATTTATTCCTTATCATATAGTTAATCCTTTTTAAACCAGATTTTACGTTAATTGTAATAACCTCAATTTTTACCATGATAACATAATTATATTCAAAAAATCAAATGGGAAGTCTTAAATTTTATGGAAATTTTTATTCAAAAGTTGTAATCCATTTTATTATATTCATAATCTAACAGTGAAAAAATTACATTTAAGATATGTACAGAAAACATATTTAAAAATAAGTTTTCATATGAAAATACCTGATTTATCCGTAAAAATAATTTCACCTTTCAATAAATTTAGTAGTTGACTTATATTATTATTTAGTTAAATAATTAAAAATAAATTAATTTAGTTTTTGGGAACAAGAAAATTTTTAATTTCATTCTCCAATCATACCGTTGAATAAAAGAACCAAAAAATAGTTTTTTTAATCTTGGGGCTGAAGGTTCTTTTTATTGTGAAAGAATATTCGACTTTTAATATGGGTAGAGGGAGAACCATTACATAACCCATAAGATCCTTCCCAAGAGGGCCGTAAACATAGATTGATGAAAATGGGTATTGGAATACCTAATTCAAAGCCCAAAATCCTGTGTTTTGGCCCAAAGTCCCATTTGATGAATAGTACTGTAATAGTACCTAAGCTACAACAATTCTTGGTAATGTACTGCCACCACTATAGTAGGTGAAATAATACACACCAGTACTACAATTCCTTTGTAGCTATAGTTACACCACTACTTCAGTTTTCCTTTTGTGTGGCTATAGTAACTCAAGAAATCTCTCTAGTTTTGAACCTCATATTTTAGATGTTGGATTATGAAGGTTTCAACTCACACACCACCCCAACTATGAAAACATGTTTCTAATTTGAATAATATATAACTTATGTTCACAAAAGTCATGAGAGAGTTTTAAAATTAAAAATAATATTATAATATACATTATTTTACCCCTTTTACTTATATTTAGTTTACCTAAGGGATTCAAAATTTATTAACATAAACATACACCAAAATATTGTTATAAATGTGAAAGTATTGTAAAAATTGATATTACTATTATTTACACAAAATAATAATATTTAAAAAAATATCAAAAGGCAACACAAAGAAAAATTCTATATGATTATATAAAAAATGATGTCTATTTTGTCAAATTTAACTTCTAAAAGTGGTAGAAAATAATTATAATATCAAGTCAGAAAACGTAATATTAACCATTTCAAAATAAAATGTATTTTTTAAGAATAAAATGAAATCATTTCATTACTTATCTAATAACCATAATTAAATAAATTTTAATTCATTAAGATAGTTATTTAATAATCTTATTTCATTATAATTATTTATCACTTGTAATTAGTTGAATTTATTATGATCAAAATAAGTTTCAATCATAAAAATAGTTTTATGAAAAAATATATCTTGTCTCCTTTAGATGGTTTAACATTAATTTCCAAAAAATTAATAAACAATTTAGGATTTATTATTAATTTTATTATGGAAAATAATTCAGTATATATTTCATAATACAATTTTTTCATTTCATACTCACTAAACGAATGATTCGGTAATAATTGTAGTATTTGAATAATTTAATATCATATTTTTTATGGTTGATGTTGAAAATACCAGACACCATAGAATATATTACCTAAATAAATAAATTCAAAACACCTAGTGTGTTACTTGTGTAGACCGTACTAGCTAGTAATGCATAATCATAATTACTACCACATGACGTATTTCTAATGAACACTATAAATGTTAGGGGACCAATAAAAGTTTTATTCTGTATCTTATACACAATTCTTTATCACTAGAAAATCATATCCAGATAACTGGATCTTCTTCAAATTCTAAAATTGAGAGGATATAATACTCCAACATGTTTGGGTCACCTTATCCAAATACTCACAAAAATAAAGGCACATTTTCACAAGTTGGGATATCATATATCACACCCTACATGCCACCTACACCACTGACACCATAGTCTTCCTACATAGTGTATTAGATACAATATTCCAGTTACCAAGGGTATACACTCTTAAAAATAAATCACTATAGGCACTCAACTCACCTAAACTATGAATTGATTAAGTTCCCTTAATTAAATATATACATGTGACTCTTATATTTAGTATAAACCATCACCATATCACCTAGAAGGTAGTTACATCAAGATATTAGCACATGAACCACCACAACCAACTCTAGAACATGTGTAGGGTAGTTTCACTCTTGTGGCCTCATCTTCATAGATTGATAATAAACCACTCACCCAACCTACAATAGAAATTCCCCAAAAAAAACTTTTTTAGCATCATAATACAATTTATACTTCATACCTGGTTTTGGTAATGATATAATTGGTGAAAAAGAAACCTTCTTTTCAAAATATAAGATGTTTTTTCATATTAATTTGACTAAAACTCTACCAGAAAATAAGACATGTTGTGAATCCAAAATACGTCTACAAATTCCCTAGCTCTTTTAAGTATGAAAATATTTTGTTTATCATTCGTATTATTTCTAAAAATTTCTACTATGACAACATTGGTAACACTCTATAGAGGATCACCCTCCCCCCCTCTTAAGAGGAAGTCATGAACCCTTACCACAGTTAGTCTTCCCATATATTCTATAATGAATGTTCTCAATCAATTTATCCTACTACATGATGTACATATCATATGACCAATAAGTGTATACTATTACCTTGATGGAATACCCTTAGTCTGGGTTTTATTATTAATCACTATCTAATTCTTGACCTCTAAGAAGTATTTCAACAAAATTTTTATCAAATGGGTATAACTATAGTACTTTAGTCTATCCTAAAAATTTCATTCCATGGTTGTATCATCACCTATTAGTGAAATTGTAAATAATAAAAAATAGGTTAATATTTCGATATATTCTGTCAATTACACCACCTTCAAAAAATGCATAAAATCACAAGCGATATTATCTCTCAGAGTCATTAATGGGAGTTTCTAAAAAAACATGACTGAAAGTATTTCCAAGACTACCACACATATTGGTCTTCCTGGAAAAGAATTTCCCACTAGTTATTTACTAGTACCCAAATAATATATTTAATAAGATTCACCCACCTCTCATGGGGTCATTAAATATGGATAAATATGATCTGCGGGGAATCAATATAATACTTAGTACCCTATGTTCCCTAATCAGTCACAAAGAGAGACACACAATGCATATAGAACTTATGAATAAAATATTATATGGTTGAATAAACAATAATTACCTTACACCCCCATTGATAGAAGACCTGAAGAAGGATCTACCTAAATATATTGATCAAAAGGATGAACAAGCACAATATTTAGCTCCGGCTGTACTACTAGTGGTGTATACTCATCCCTTCCCCATTGCTCAATGGTAGTTCACTAACGTGGAATATCTACAAAATTATAAGTGAACAACCATATATGTATATGTAACACTATTTGGGGTAAACAGTAACAAGTACACATTGATATTAGCTAAAAACACACCCTACACTATAAGGGTCTCAAGAATCAAGTATCTGGTCTTGGCTAACCTACCCACCCTTAGATCAGGTGAAATATCACAAAGGTTCATATAATAGTCATAGTATATCAGATTAATAGTTTGTAATAATGGTTCAATCAGGTAGTGTTCCAATAAAAATTTATATAGGAAAACACTATATTAGATGTTAACACATTAAATAACCTAACCATGAATATACCTAGAATATCAACCATTAGAAAGTATATGAATGTAAAATAATCCATATATTCCATGAATAAATCATTAAAAATTTATAAAATTACATATATGTCTAAGTGTAAAAACTCATAAAGCATAAATCAATATCACAATTCTACATATTTTGAGATGTGGCCCATGTTTAAATGAAAAATCCAAGAATAACGATCCCATCCATGATAACATGGACATACCTCAAATTTGGGTTAACAAATCCATGTCACATAATCCATACCAATATCTGATAAAATATTATCCCCTATATATTATACTGAAAATAGTAAGAAGGAAGAAAACAGAATCTTATAATACATTTTGTGTTGTCCCTAATCCATTTCACCTCAATTGTGAAATAACTGTATTCTAAAAACATCATGTTCACTGCAACATATTCTAGAGTCTAATGAAAAATAATAAGCTTTAATGTAAATAGGTGGAGAGGCTATAAAATTTGACATCGATAACCATAGAATAAATAATAATCAATATCCATGAAATTATCCTACTAAGATAATAGTATTGAAGAATAGGTGACATAGATAAATTCAATAAAAAATCAAATATCAGCATCATTTTATATCTAAATTAATGATAGTAAATTTGATTTATGTCATACAAATATTATCAGGAACGTCAATGGTCCTTTAATACAAAATACAATAAAATTATAAATAAAAGAAATGCATCATCCATCAAATTGTCACGAGTCTTATCCCTGTCCAATATTCCAGCTCTGACCAAGCTTCATTAGTTCTCCATCTGAATCAATAGATACCTTTATCTACCCTTGGTCTTGAAACGTAATGTCTTGCCACGTACCATGATTCTTGTGTAGAGAGTATGTAAAGCATTGTAGGAAACCATAAATGGTTACCAAAATAAGTCCCAAAATTATAAGTGGATTCTTAATATATAATTCTAGTAAATTTAAAAGTTATAAATAGATAACATGTCACCCCATGGATTACTCTCCCTAAACCTTGTTTGGCCATACCAACTTTAGATAGTTAAAAAATGAGTTGATATAACCATGATTGAAACATATAATATTGAAGAATTACATATCACAACATTTATATTCATAACTGTGAATGGTTTACCACTATAGTGACTCATGATGTGAACGATCTATCACCATCAAAAAACATCTTGTTTAACAATTCGTCAATATTCTAATGATAACGGTGAAAAATTCAATTCTCCTTGAGTGAGGCCCTACCATTATTGCGTAGAAAATAAAACATCGTAATATTTTCTCATGAGGATGACATAACACCATTTTGATGCTCATGTGGATAAGGAACCACGAAAACATCTCACCTATGTGGATGATATACAACTGATCTCACTCCATAAGTGGAAAACATACCACCATATAAAATATCTATATAGATGATACACCACAGAGAAAAAAAATCCATAGGTGAATGATGAACCACTAATACAATGCTCTAGTTAGAAGATATACTAGCAGTATCAAATAGAAAGGTGTTGATACACTATCGTTAATGAATCTTTGGTGGATAGTATACCAACAGAATAGGTTTCTGAGTAGATGATGCACTATCAGGATAACTCTCTTAAGTGGAAGATTATTTTATAATATGAAACAACAAGGGGACGATTTACCACTAATAAAATCTCTCAAAATGTTTTAGGTTCCACTATTACATTGGAATCATCATGAATAATAGACCACCAAAAACATTTATGTTGAAAATATACAACACCATTTTAAAAAATATTGATAATAAATGATTTATCATTAGAAAAATATTACAACCATTTATATTCATTAAACTTATTATGAGTAATGGTCTTAGGATATTGAAAAATTTTAAAGTCTCACTCTTAGGCCATATCACATATATCCTGGAACTTACTCAAGTAAATCCTCTTTGGGGAACATTCAAGGACTCTACTGTAGTCTCCTAGGGTTGGATCATAGTCATAATTACCAATCTTTTGATCATGTTCATTATTTAATATGGAAATTCACATGAAGAATTATTATAGGTCACCATTTTTGTCAAAACACAACTTACATGGGACACTCATGACCATGTATGCTCTATTCACAACAAAGGTTATTTTGGGTAAAAAAAATAATTTAGTTTTAGGGAATAAAAAAAAATAGAATTTCACACATTTTATAATCTTCTTGTAAAATGTGTAAAAACCTTCATGAAATAAAGGTAGGAATTAGAGGGGACCGGAAGTATCTTAATCATCAATGATCCTATGATGCGTTGACCAAAAATGGATAAACACAAAGAACTCGAATACTCCCTAAAATTAAGACTAAATTTATGATTCATGGTGAAATATTATGAGAATGATATAAGAGAGGGAAGAGGAGTATTAGACCCACCACTAGAAAACCAAAATGATGAAAAACACTTCGATTCATGATAAAATGAAAGTAAACCACTACACGAAGATGATGATTGATAAAAGGATATGATCTCAATTATAATAGAAATAAATGAGAAAATATTTTTCCTTTAATAATAAATAAACAATTAATTAATAAATAAATTATTAAGAAAACTTACAAAGAAAACCATTATGTAGTATCTTCCCAACCACTCTGTACTCAGTAGGCACTAGGACTCAACCAAGGGTCACTGGACACACAATGACCCACCACTAGTAACATCATTTATTATATCCACTACCTCACCCATTATGCACCTGGTAAAATATATTAATGGAAGGATGTCTTGACACCCAACCCATTTCTGTAATACAATCCCCGAAGTCGCCACCAACGCCTCAATCATAATTATACAAATACAATAGTTTTGGTTAAAATTAGAGTGAGACCAATACTTATAGGGATGTGTTGTGTTACACCAACCAAAATATATTTGTAAAATCATTTTATGTTCAAAGGAAACTATTCTATTTAATTCAAAAAGATCATAAAGCCTTCAATATTTTCAACCTATATAAAAATTTTAAATCCAATGTAATTTGATTTCAAAAAACAATAAATAAATAGAATTAAATCATAAAATTATTCTATTTATTAATTCCAAATTAACCCCATTCTAAATCCATTAAATAAATTACATAATTTATAATAAATTTGTATCTCTCTTACTTCTAATTGATTCCCAAAAACTATTTACAATTATGATTTATCTTATAAAATCCCACTTTGTACTATTAAATGAGAATACATGAGTAACTATCAACACAATAAAATAAAAAACATTTTTATTCCAAAATATAATTCAAATGAGAATATTAATTTTCAAGTAGCCTTTCCATTATTTAAGATACCAAAAAAATGCATTCACAATAAAATTGGGTTTAATATTAAAAAAACAAATGATCTAAAATTGGTTTAAAATATAATTTACATCTTGAACGGAATGTCTGTAAGGAAAATAAAAAATTTATATCAAAGCATTATTCAGAGAACAAATTTCTTGGTCCATAAAACTAAAAATTTCATACATCATCCATCACAGGGAAAAAAATAGATCCAAAATTTTTAGTATATTTCATTTAAAAATATATTTTTGATAAACAAAATCTGATAAAAACATTATCCTTCTTGAAAAATAATAAACCAAATTCAAAAATATATTTAAAAATTTTAATGTGATCTTTTTGATAAAAATGGTCACTATTAGTTAAAAAAATACCTTCCCCGAATTTTGTATTTCACTACATTTTAAAAATCATTCCAATGTTTTCACCAAAATAATCAAAATACACTACGAGACCATATTATTTATTTAAATAACATTCAAATACAATGAAATATCTTTAGAATATTAAAATAGTTAAAAATGTATTATATTTAATATTACAATGTTACATGGATTAAATATATTTGTTATAATAGAAAAAATTCTCTATAACCAAGATAATTATCTTATCACCGAAATTAACTTTTTAACAATGTTATAACATCATGGGAAAACATATTTCCATGTGAGTTCTCTAGGTCAACATCTAATAAGAAAGGTGATAATAATTAATTTCTTTGTATCTAGAAAAAAAATATTGGCGGAATTAACTAAAAACATAACAATTCTATTTATAAAATGAATCATCATTCACTATAATATAAATGAAAAATTAAAATTCAATAGAATAATTTAATATATAATAAACAAATTGATTTTACTATATAAAATAATAAAATAATTTCCCATATACAATAAAGACATATTTAATAGAGTTAATGAAAGGAAAATATGAATATGGATGAAAATGTTGTGGTCATCCCATTGTTACTCAAAGACACCGACCAAAATATCTCACGAGAGTCTAAAAAATTCAAGATCATCCACTTGATTATCTTACTAATCTGTATGAACATAAGAGTTAAAAATACTCAAATACATTTTATAGGGTGAATAATAATAATGTGTATAGTCATTATAAGAAGTGATATATCTCCCATAAGACAAAAGTGTCTATAAACACAATCAATATATAAATTTTTTATAAAACCAATCACCACATAACACACTATTAGTGATCACATTAGAAATTATGATTAATTTCAAATATCAGAAAACCGTAAGTCCCCAAATTCATTCCCACTAAATTAAATTGTATTTATATAAATATATAAACTCACATGTTATAATTTAAAATCATGAAATCCCAAATTATATCTGACTAGATGTAGGCCACCAAAAACCAAGGATATTATCCCTAATGGCTATATCTAACCATTAATTACCTAGAGAGGGGTAAAGATTATTTCACTTCATCAATCCAATTAGTTACCATATTCTACCCGTAATGAAAATTAAAACTAATTCCTTCTAATTTTTATAGTGTTTTTTTAATATATTGTATCCCTATAGGTCCTACTTAACATTACCTATAGGAAAATTAGTGGAACTACAATATATGACCATAATAACAGAAAATAATGTTATTTTAATAGCTAAAATACATGATTATCTCATAATAAAATGACTTAAATAAAATATTTCATTACAATACATTCCCAAAATATTTTTGGTTTAAATTATTAGAGAATTATAACTCAACATTAACTAAAAAACATATGTATTTTTCAAATAACATGCATTTTTCATGTATATATGGAGTTGAATCTTTTATATAAAGTCTTCAATATCTGAAGTATTTTTTACACACAAGACACTCTTATAGGAACATCATACATATTAAATTTCGTTATAACCCAGGGAAATGGAAACATAAGAAGGGTTGATCTCAAATTTCGAGTAAGTTTAAACATAACAGACAATAATCAAGGATCAGAAGTTACCATAAGATGAGCATAAAAAATAATCAAGACACCAAATAAAATCACAAGAAAAAAAATATAGATAAAAAATAACTGAACAAGGTGTGGAATAACATTATAAAATATCATACGAATTCCATATATCATAATAATAAGGCTTACTTGAGAATAATGACACAACCATAAGCATATGGACATGAAACCTTCATGTGTTTCCCAATTTCAGTCATGATTTGAATAAAATTAAATTATAACCATGTATACATTACATTCTTGAGTCATAGACGCACACCCATGCTTGTGAGAAGACAAATAGTACCCATTAAACATATCCCATGAGGTATACCAATTCATTGGAGGGAGATATAAGACCACACCCATCATTATCCATACATATGACTGAAACATGAAATCATTGATTTATCCTATCACAATGTAACAATGGTAATGAAAAGGGTTTAATATCTTTTTCAAGTGGAATTCAATAAGGAAAAAATTTATAATTCCATTAATAATCATAACATGATATACTCATGAACCAAAAAAAGGAATATAATTATATTTAATAACATTATAGTTAAATACCCTTCAATAAATATTATATGGTATATTTTCATTACAATATATATATAAAGGGTATACATTTATGTAAATAATTCCCCAAATAAATCGATTTATGGAATCATTCAGAACACTGTTAAAAAATGTATGAGAAAATAGATTATTTATATAGGAAAGACATTGGAAGAAAAATCTTCATCATTCATTAAATAATAATGAAAAAGGAATAAATGGATGTAGATGAGTTTAATCACTTACAATAGTATAATATAAATTAGACTGTAATTTTTGAATATTTTATAGAAGAGAGAAACCCATTTTTGATAAGAAGTAAAAATGAAGTAAAACAATAAAAGAGTTTTTAGAAAATGTTTTTAACATTTTTATAAAAGAATATGTTATGGGTTACTTTAAGAAGATAATTTTGTTTTGAAAATATGATGTTATTTATTTTGTAAAATATTTTCTTTTAAAAATATTCACCTATATTGGATCCCTTAAAGAAACATAAAGGTTAACCTAATGAAATATGTTGTGAAATACAAATCAAATGATTTTATAAGAAAAATTATTTTTATATTTTTATATACCTATGTAGAAAGACACATTGTAAAAAGGGATAAAAAATATTAATTTTAGAAATATTTAAAGTAAAATTTAAAAGTTACATGAAAAAGAAAATAATTGGGGGTCTAAATATAATGCAGAATATTGATGGGAAAAAATATGGACCATGAGGGGAAACAATTTTTAGAGAGGATGAAAATTATTCTAACAAAATGGTATACTATTTGAGGGTGAAATTAAAAAAATTGAAATATTTGAATTAATAAGTAGTTATCCCAAAAATAGTAAGATAAGGTACCATGAATAAAATTATTAATGTATAATAACCCACTCAAGTAAAAAATATGTTTAAGAAGATAATTTTAACTCAATGAATGGAGTTTAGTTAACCAAAATCATTTCAACTTTGATCTCTTTTGAATCAAAATACAATTAGATAATGAACTTTTTATAGATATTGAAACTCCATGACTTACATGAATATATTAAAAAAACTAATTAGAATGTAAAAATCATATCAAAGATGTCCTGTTGCATACATTGAAACATGCTCGAAGAAAATAAATTTATGAAAAAAAACCCGTACATTAATTGTCGACTTCAACTAAAGTGATTGATTATCTTATATAAAAGAATAATTATCCTAATAACCTATTTAAAAACCTTCTTCATATCTATATTCTTTTAAAAAAATCATTTATTATTAATATCCAAATTAATATTAGTTAGTTACTATCTATTTTTGATATCAATTGTGACCAATCATGATTGTTTTAAACTTTTTTTTAATTTTTTTGTTGTGTATATTGTTATAACAATTTTTATCATTATTATATCATAAACTATTGTGTAAATGATTTATAATAAATTTATAATGCATTAAATTTCCTTTATAAGACATTTTATCATGATCCTTGAAGATTTAATTAACAATGAACATTTTTTAGTGTTTTTTAAAAAATAGTTATTGATATCTTAATTAATGAGTTCAATAATAATTTTACCACACCATAAAAAAATAACATCATTATTTAATTATTTATATCATTTATTATGGATATTTATGTTTTTTATATTCAACCATGATACTACTTATAGTATTTTTATATAGGTGGTGAAATGAACCCAAACAAGAACATTCCATAATTAATGGATGATTATGGTTTTGAAAGTGGATTCATTTGGGAAAATATCGTTATTTAAAAAAAAATTCTTTATTATAGTGAATTATATTTAGAGATATTTTAATAAATAATATAGAAAATGGATAAAAAATTAGATCGGTTAATTTATGGATTTTATTGTCCTCATGTATGCGCGAATAACATTATTTATTTTTTATGAATGAGAGAAAATGATGGTAGATTATAATTTATACCATAATAATAATTTTATATGTCACATTTTTTCATCAATATCAACCTTATAACCATATATATGATTTGATGGGGAAAATGGAAGATTCCACTTTGTGAAGGACGTAGTTCATACAAATACACATATGGCGTTTTCATTTTTCTAAATAGAAAATTGGAAATATAAGGACCCAACCTAAAAAATTATATAATAACTATTTTTAGACTACATTTCTTTTAATATAATTCCAAAAAAAAACTTTTTGGATTATATTTTTATATAATATGGTCATTTCTCTTAAATAATAATTACATATATTATAAAGAGGACACTTATATTCAATATACATTTTTTAATTACATAAAATATTTAAATTAAAACTTGATTTATATTCTTGGAAAATCCTCAAAATGTTCAAATTGAATTATTAGTTTCCATTACCCATCCATAATTTCAATGAAAAAAATTTTAAAATGTGGGATTAACATAAAAATCTCAACATGGTACCTAAAAAATTTTAAAATCTGGGATGAACATAAAACTCATAATGTTTTTGTAAAATCTTGAAAAAACTCATAATAGCAAATTTTTCATAAAGTAACACTTTTAAACCATAGAAATTGGCATATACATTCCTTTACCTTGTGAAATCAAAATATTTCAATAAAACACCATATAAATAAGTGATAAATAATATAGGTTACTAGATTCATAAGTTTCATCTCACATTTACATTCACATTGAATAACCATTATGATAATTCTTAGAGTAACACTCATAGTTACACCTAAAATAACCACCATGATTATAATTACAATTTCCATCAATGTGAATTTCAATAATCTTCATGCAGAAACATAATTTGTTTAATCTCTCCCATTAACTAATGAATTATAGTTCTATAATGAGGTCCGCAAACCTTAGTTTACAAATTAACATTCCATTATTATACAAAATTCCCAAGATCCATAATTGAATATATAAAATATTTCATCATAAAAACATTATTTTCACCCATGAGAATTCAATTTCTTAATATTGATATATCGAATTTATATAAAATGGAATTTTAAAAATAGAATTACTAGAATAATTAAAAAGAGGGAATTTTATAAACAAAAAATGGAATCTTATTAAGTAATCCAGACATCAAATAATTGTAAAGTTTATGTGAAACATCATTCTCACCATACATGTTATAATAGACATTCATTTTTGTCTTTTTCAAATGGACATTAAAATACTATCTAAAAGATTAGTTTTGAAATCACATGGAGGAAATTAAAAAATATTAATACAGTTACATTTTTAATTCACTTATACCCATTTATATACATCCATAAAATTATTTTAAAATATGGATATGGAAGAAAAAGTGATTTTAAGGGATACATTAGAAGCGATTTTTTTTAAATGTCCCTTACCTTGAGTCTGACTCATCACATACATTCTTTGTGTTATTGAATAATAAACAGAGTTTAACTATTTATATTCATAATAATCCTTTCTAACATGATTATTATTTCTATTTTATCTCTTCAAATTTTATATTTAATTATTTAATTAATTAAATTTATATCATATATTTTCTTGATATTCGTTTCAATAGTCTAAAATGGATTTAATAGGACGACTATAGTCAAAAAATTAAGTATCATGTCATATCCATAATAAAAAATGAAATAAGTTTCATTTTTATTAATTAATTATCAATTTTAAATGATTCCGGAAATGTGACAATGAAAAATCAAATACATTATAATCATGGAGACGATATGCCATACATACGCACGAGTAACGTTTCAATTTTTCGATGATCATTATAGAAAGATGGTAAGTATAAATTAATCATAAATATTTGTTATAATATCATAAATATCACATTATATATTTAATTATACTTATATAAACCATTAAAGTGATGTGCTGATGAAAAAATTAAAACGCACTGTATAGGTGGTAGTGCACATGTATGTTGGAACGACGTTATCATTCTTCAGTGAATGAAATGATTTTAAAAAATAATATATTATCCTTTAATGATGATGAATATTTCATGAATATATATATATATATATATATATATCAACATTAGAACTACCCATGATAGACGGTGATGGAAAATAAAATATATCAGTTTGCGAGATGATAGTCTACCATACACATGAATGGTGGTTTTGTTTCCCATTTTATAGATGAGAATATAGATATAGGTTGTACCATTAAAAACCCTTCATTTAAGAAATATACTATAGTAATTATCTAAAAATTATTAAGGACTATTTTATAGAGGTGGAAGAATAAATAAAATAGAAATGATCGGTTAGGAACGATAAATATTATTTGGAAATTCTCTTTTATGTAACACCTTAAGATCAATAAGGACAGTGTTATACCATACCTATGACCATGATAATGTGGTTAAAGATATAATAAATGTGTTTTCTCGATATTTTTAGAAATATATTGTATTCAAGTGTGGAGTAAATGGAAGAAGAGATTCTCTTTTATAAGAGAGAGGAAATGCATTCATCAAAATTTTCAAAATATTCAACTAATATAAATTAATTTTCCATTAAAAAATGATCAAAAATAATTTATTTCTAACATAGTTTTTGTAAGTATTTAAATATTCACATACAATAAAATCTATACTGTTTTGGACTATTTTTACCCTTATATTTTGGTTGTATCCCTCAGTTAACCATATTGGCAATTACTACAATATTTAGATTTTCTAAACATTAAGGGTTAATAATGTTACTATAAAATGAAAAAGGACCAAAAAATGGACCATGGTTGATTTAATTGACCATAAAAAATCATATTTTATATATTTAATATTTTTTGGTATTTTTCTTTTTAGTAAAATATCATTTTAACAAAATATTAATAATAAGAATTTTAGAACTATTCATTTAATTTGACATTTATTTCATCAAGAAAATGAAATTATTATATTATAATCAATTAAAAATTTCTTCACAGGATATATTTATCTACATAATTTCTAAATAAAATTAATTTTTTCCAATAAATACAATTTTAATATTTTATAATCATATATTTTATTTTTCCTTTAATTGAATAATTTTTTGTCACCATTGTGTAGGTATCTAAGTAAATTATGTTTACACTATAATTTAAAATTACATTATCATGATTAATATAAATCATTTCAATTTATATATTGTATTTATAACTTCACATATCCTTTGGTAATCCATATTTTTAAAATATTTTATTTATTAAAATCAACAGTGTAATTTTTTTGACTTTTCATTAAATAAAATATAATAAAGGACATAATCTCATCTAATTTGAAAAAAAATACAATATAAACAAATATCTGATTATTATGTATGAAATAAAGTCATAAAATAAATTTATGTCAAGATTTATGAGTATTTTTTAGTCCTTATCATTTATTTGTTTACTCTAATTTTCTGATTTACCCTTTACCAAATGGAAAAATTACAATGTTTACTATTCATATGAAAAAATTTGGATCCAATGATTGGAAATAAGGAATCAATTTTTAAAAACCCACAACATCTAATTTTTAATGTTTAATTTAAAATTAAATCATTAAAACACAATGAAAGATAGTTTTTATGAACTTTTCCCTTTTTATAGGCATTAGGTTTTTATATTAAAGTATATAATAAAATTCATTTGAAAACCATAATTGGTTAATATATAATATAAAGGTAAAAAATACATTTCAAAACTAATCCCAAATATAATTTTACATTATATATACTTTTAAAATAGAATAAATTTTTTAATTAGTATATTTAACTCTCCATTAAAAAATCAATATTTTTATAAAATTTTCATAAAAAAATCCTAAGATAATTTTTACACGAATAATTGAATAATGAGGTATATTTTAGATTTAAAATTTTATAATTTTAAATCAATATTTTAAATAAAAATATATATTTCATGAAAACCCATTTGTGTAAAAATCATGTTTTCTTCTTTTTGACTGAAAAATTACTTAATATTCTTATAATTTAAATAAAAAAATAAAACTAATGAATATTATTAAGTAATGAATGATTTTTATTCTAATAATACCATGGTGGTTACATTCACCCCCTATTGGAAATTTCTTCCTCATAATTTTATTTAATTATCAATCAATTGGGAATACCATTACATTATAACACCTCCAAATTCCCATGTTTCTTCTTTAACCATGTGGTTTTCAACAAAAAAATAAACTAGGGAATATCATTTTTACATAATACGTTCTCTCTATAATCAAGAATGTAAACATGATGTTCTTTATTAGAATTTTTTTTATAATTGAACTAAATTTGGGATAAAAACATGAGAATAATTCAGTAGATACATTCTTAACATCATAACATGAAAACTATTTTGTACATGTGATAAAATCATAGGTAAGTCCATTTGGTAGAAAACTGATACAATTTTTTGTAGGATTTAATTTGGTCTAATGTTTTTTGGACATAATTTACACTGTTTACCTAAACTCAAAACACTTTTCCATGGAGATACTTTTATAAAAACAAGATGACTTACATCGAAAGAAATATCTTTTCTCTAGTTATAAGCATTACTTTTCTTCCTAATCTATGATATCCCCATATTATTGTCGAGTCAACAAGATTTCATTATGAATTTTCTATTCATATATGTTTTGAAAATCACAAACACTCTATATTAAGGAAAATTATTTTTTTCCTAAGATTTATCTTAATAAGAAAAAATTTCCTTCACCAAGGAAATTTATCCTTACCTTTTTTTTCATTATTCATTTTAAAGATTCTCTAAATCTATAAAATTTTATTCCTAATTCTAAAACATGGTTTCAAATCTAAAAAATTTTAATCCTATAAATTATTAGACATATATTATTCTGTTTTTAGGATTCGAATTCCGACTCAGAATTATCTGAAATTCAGACAATGAATTCTTTAAAATTCGGACTCTAAATTCTCTAAAATTCAGACTCTGAATTCCCTAAAATTCAAAAGTCGAATTAACTAAAATTAAAACTCCGGATTCCTTAGAATTAAGACTCCTAATTCCATATAATTCATACTCTGAATTCCTTAAAATTTATACTCAGAATCCCAAAAAATCCTGAATCTAAATTATGAAGAATTGAGACTCCAAATTCAATGGAATTCGGTTCCAAAATTTATAGAATTTAGGTTCCAAATTCTTTGGAAAATAGAATCTGAATATACATTATTTTTTGTATCCTAATTTTAATTTGGTAAGATGAAAAACATTATTTTTTCCTTAGATTCCATAAAAAATTATTTGGTTAAGAAACCTTATTTTTCCTATACTTTTGATACTTATAAAAGGATGTCGTAAAATCCGTTTCTAACTAACCATTTTCTGAGTGACACGTGTATAGGTTCCTTAAATATTTAAGGAAAAATAGGACCATAGGAGGAGGGAGCCAACTGTTGGAGAAGTGCCTATAAATATGAGATCATTTGAACAACCTCACTACTATTCAATTACTCTAGAGATTTCATGATTTAGAGAATATTTAATGAGAGAGAGACTCTCACACATTATGCGATTCTAAAAATCTTGTTCAGATTGATTCCTACGATTCCAATTTTTGTTGTGTACAATCGAGGACTTCTAGGGATATGAAAAAAGAGGTGTCGACTACCTTAATGTTTGAGGTCTTATAGGGATTGGAAGACATTGGTTCCAACTACCTTAAATATTGAGAACATGTAGGGATAACAAGACATATTATGATTTTTCTATCGAGGGATTACCCTGGTGTGGGTAATATAGGCTTTATTGAAATTATAAATCAAGTGACTTTTATACAAGGTTGTTGGATGCCCTTATCCATGGGATAAAAGATTTCATACTTGTTACTTGTTTTGTTTCATTTTTATTTCTTCTATGTTTTGATAAAGGTTGAAAGTATAATGTTATTGTACTTTCTAATTCTCTTGTATAATCTGATAAGTAAGATTCTATACGCTTTATGGTATAATCATTTCATTATAAACATTCCTTATGTTAAATTTCTGAAACCATATTTTTGGAACCTAGTAAGATTCTAGAACTAAAATAGGTCTTGTGAATTTATGTTGTTTAACTTTTCTAAACATATTTTTCCTTATGGTTAATTTTTTTAAATTATAATTCACCCCTCCTCTTGAATTTGAGCATCTACATCATTATTTAGACACTATAATTAGTATCAGTGGAGGTCTCTGAAATACTTATATACACATATAAGTTTTTTTTCTCATGTTTTCATTATTCTAATTTTTTTCTTTGGTATTTTTATCTTTGTTTACAAACTTATACTATTAACAAGTTTTGGTGGAAAAATATTTTCATTTAGATTGAAGGAATGAATGTTTGTTTGATTGACAATAAAAATCCCAATAGACCACCTATATTTTATGGTAATGATTATTGTTATTGTAGACATCATATTAAGACTTTTTTTATTAATACTAGTGTGGAAATTTTTTTATTACTAGATATTAAAAGATTCCTAATAAAGAAGTACAATCTTTTAGAAACCAAGAAATGTCATAAAATCAACTAAAATACAAGGTACAGAATACTTTGTTGTGTTCCATGAGTAAGAATATTTATTTTCAAATTTCGTATTTTTAAGATGCTAACTGTATCTAGAAAAATTTGAGGTTAATCATTTTAGTACAAAAAAACTTATAGAAACTAGAAGTGCTATCCTTAGATAAGAATATCATTTATTTCTATTACCTTATGGAGAACCAGTACGCAAGGTGAAACAATGGTTCATGACTTTTGTTAACAGTTTATAATCTATGGGTGAGAAAGGTTTAGATGATGAAGCACTTATTGATAAGATTATAGATATCATGCCTAATGATTTGGAATCTAAGAGAACAACTATTAATTAGAATAGGAAAGTATCTTAAATTAATCTCGATGAGATTTTTTGAACTCTTCTTTAACATGATACAAGAATGAAAAAGATACTAATATGAATAAAAAGAAAAATTGTAATAGAGGTGTAGAATTTAATACTACTAAGTCAAGACTCCGGAAAGGGTTAAAAGATACAAGTCTAAGAAAGTCACTAATTAATCTAAATCTAGTGAAAGGTTACATTCTGAGAATGAGAAAGATAAAATTACTTGAAGGATGAACAAAATAGGTGGAAGGAAAGACTTTTAGTGTACATATAAGAAGAAATAAAGAAAAGACAAGAAAGACTCAAAAGTCACTTGTTATGAATGAAAAAGAGCCTGGAATATAAGACCATATTGTACAATGATAATGAAAAATTATAGAAAATAAAATCATTCTAAGAGGAATAGAAAGAAGTACTATAAGTCTAAATCTATGAAATTTCTAATTCCAATGTCACCTGGAGTGCCAATGTTGGTGACTCTTCTGATGAATCCTCTGAGTATTAATCTTCTAGTTAGAAGAATCTTGGTTGACAATCCAGACTACCTATTGGAAATCATTGTCTAATGGCCGAGGTACATAATGCTGAATCTATCACTAATGTATCATTGAATGCAAATTGTACTTATGATAAATAATATATGTAATCAGATAAAGAATCTTCTTTTGAGAAAGATAATATATTACCTACTTATAAAGAGGAATCTAGGTTTTCTAAATTTCTTTAGAATGAAAAATATAAACTCAAGAAAACGATTTAAAATAAAAATTCAATAAATTATTTATTTACTTAATAAGTATCAGATCTTTCTATAGATCATGATAAGAAGATTTATAATTATAAAAATATTTCCAAAAATCAATGAGGAAGTTAATTCTGAGATGGATAAACATTAAATGGATCATGAAAATCTAATTTCTAAGAAAAATATTATAGAGACAAACTAAAGTTCTAAAACTAATGTTTTTAGGATAAAATCATGGTTATAAAACTAATGTCCAAAATATTTTCGTTGAGGAAGTTTTTTTCAAACATTACATCTGGTAAGAAAATTTTTGACAAGATGTATTCCCAAATTCGATATCTAAGGAATAGTTCTGAATTTTGTTATAATCATTCTAAACTAGTTTTTAGTAGTATCTATTTTGATCCTCAAGGTTCTCCATTCTGCACTAAATGTTAGTGTGGTGGATATTGGGAAAAAAGTACTTTAAATAAAACTAAGTCTTTAGGTTTTCAGAAATATTATTTTTCTAGGAAAATGTGGATTTCTAAAATCTAGCCTTCTGAAATTTTTGGATCCAAGAATGTTTGGATTATAAAAGTGTAACATTATTATTTTTAGAAAAATAAATAATATACCAATAATAATACATGGTACATGGATAATGGATGTTCCCAGCATATGAATGGTAAAAAAACATTTTTGAAAATATTATCAAGATGAAAGGAGGAAAAGTAACTTTCAAAGATAATGCTGAGGTAGAAATTATTGGTATGGTTAACATTGTTCTTCTTGGAAAACATTTATTTCAAATTTTCTATTTGTTAAGCGTCTTAAGCACACCCTCATTAGCATATTTCAATTATGTGATGAAGGTTATCTTGCGAATTTTAGGAATGATAAGTGCATATTACACAATTACAAGGAAGGGATTATTCTTTCTTCCCACTGGAAGGAGAATGGATACACACTAAACATAGAAGACCATAGGAGCCACGACATACTTTGACATAGTGAAATGGAAGATCAATCATGGTTATGGCTTAGATGGTTAGGACTCCATAACCTTGGAAACCAATGTAAACATTCTAATAAAAGACGTTTTAAGGATATACTAGAGTTTACATTTTCATATAGAAAAGTTTTTGATCCTTGTAAATATAGAAAGCAACATAAATCAAGTTTTAAATCAATTGGTGAAGCCTCAACTACTGATGAATTATATTTGGTGCATATGGATCTTTTTGTTCCATCACTAACTGGAAGCATTGGGGGAAAATATTATGTATTTTTCCTAGTTGATAATTACACTTGATTCACATGGGTCTATTTTTTAACAATAAAATATGAAGATTTTTCTTATTTTAAAATCATAATAGCCCGTATTAAAAATGATAAAAAAACCTCCATTGAAAAATTTTCATAGTTATCATGGAGAATAATTTTAAAATTCAGATTTTGAAACTTTTTGAAATAAAAAAGGCATTACTCATAGAATCTCAACACCAAGAACTCCTCAATATAATGGTCTTATTGAATGAATGTATCGAATTCTTCAAGATATAACTAGAACCCTGTTGAGTGAATACTCTACAGAATTTTTTTTGGGCTGAAGCTGTATGTACCGCTTGTTATAATATAAATCAAGTTTTGTTTAGATATTTACTTTATAAAACTCCCTCTGAGTTATAGAATGGTAGAAAACCAAGACATTCCTATCTCAAAGTATTCGGTTGAAAAGTAATCATCCTTAATAATAAAGATAATCTATGTAAATTCTCACCCAAATATGAAGAAGTAATTTTCCAAGGAAACTCCCCAACTTCTAAAGCTTATAGAGTTTTAAATAAAAATACTTATACTGTTGAAGAAATAGTAGATGTTAAATTTGATGAAACTGATCCTTTTTTTAAACACCCTCAACCTACATCTTCAGGTGTGTTTTAAAACACTGATTGTTAACCCTTGATAGAAGATTCTACTGATGAGAAAAATGTTCCAGATAATGTTTCTTATACATTTTCCCTAGATGATATCCTACCATATGTCGGTGAATAGGTATTACAAAACCCAAATAAGTTGTTTTTTAAGAATAATCCTAGTGATAGTATCATTGGCGATGTAAAACAACCTATAAGGACTAACAGTTCCTTAAGAAATGAAGTAGAACGTCTAGAATTTCTTTCCTAATAAAAATAAAAAATCACTGAGGATGCTTTAGGTGATAATGATTGGATAAAAGTCATGGAGGATAATCTAAATCAATTATAAAGTAATAAAGTATGGACCATGGTTGAAAGACATAAGGAAAAATATGTTATTAGAGTAAAATCGGTCCTCAAAAATAAGTGTGTTGAAAGTGGAATCATTGTCAGAAATAATTCATGATTAGTTGCTAAAGGATATAATTAAAAGGAAGGAATAGACTATCAATAAACCTATGCTTTGGTAGGTAGTCTCGAATCTATTTAAATTTTACTTGCCTTTGAAGCATTATTCAACTTTAAACATTTTCAAATAGATGTTAAATGTGCTTTCCTTAATAGATATGTTCATGAGGATGTTTTTTTGAACAACCTCTTGGTTTAAAAACACAAAAAATCCAGAACATGTTTTAAAACATACCAGAGATTTTTATGGACATAAACATGATCTTAGATCCTGGTATGATAGACATGCATAATTTTTTGTTAAAAAAAATTATGTTAAGGGAAATTCTGATCCAGACATTTTAATAAAGGAAGATAATAATAAAAATTTGACTACTCAAATTTATGTTGATGAGATTATATTTGGTTCAACTCAACAATCTTTAATCGATTTGTTTGAAAATTTAATGAAATATGAGTTTGAAATGAGTTTAATGGGTGAGTTAAAATTTTTTTATAGGTTATCAAATTTCTCAAAAAACCAGAGGGAACATATATATCTAAACATAAGTATATTAGAGATCTTCTTAAAAAGTATGGATATGAAAACACTAAGAGTATAAGTACTCCCATTGGTAACTTAAATTCTAATGATCTGGATGAACCAGGGAAACTAGTCGATCAAATATCATTTAGAGTTATGATAAGAAGTTTACTATACTTGACAACTAGTTATCCAGAAAAAATGTTTTCAGTATACTTATGTGCATGATATCAATTCAATACAATGGAATCTCATTTAAAGGCAGTGAAAATATTTTTATCTATTTAAAGGGAACCATTGATTTTAGAATATTTTATACTTCTAGAAATTATTTTGTTTTAAAAATATTTTGGATGTTGAATTTGGTGATTTAGAATGGATTGGAAAATTACATCTGGAACATCTCATTTCATAAGAGATTCATTAGTTTCTTGTTTATAAAAACAGAAACATTCAGTATCACTTTCCACTGTTGAAGCTAAATATGTAGTAGCTGGAAGTGGTGGTGCCCAAGTGTCGGGGATGCAAAACACTCTGACAGACTATGGTATAATTTTTACCAAATTAAAAAAATCATGTGATAACACTAGTTCCATTACCCTAAGTAAACACCCTACACATCCCTCATGTGAAAAACACAAATATATTAGGCACCACTTTCTTAAGGATCACACACAAAAAAGAGATATCATTCCTCAATTTATCAGAATGCAAGATCAACCTGTTGATATTTTCACAAAATCATTACCCACCAATAGATTTGAATACATTAAATTGAATTTAGGATTGATAACTGTAAGTTAATCTACCATATTAAATTCTTGTTGAAACCTATCTCTTTATAGTAAGACACTCCTTCTCATAAGGAAAGAACATTTTCTTGAGTAATCAAAATTTTCGTTATCAAAATTTCTGTAAACACTATTTTTATAATCAAATTTTACATAATCAAATTTTCCATAATCACAATTTTTTGAACCAAAATTTTCATAATCAAAATATTCTTAATCAATTTTTTTTTAATAAAAATTCTCTTAATTAAAGTAATATTAATCAAAATTTTCGTAATCAAAATTTTCATAATCAAATTTTTATAATCAAAATTTCATTAATTAAAATTGTTGTAATAAAATTTTTCGTAATCAAATTAATATAATCAAAATTTTCTTTACCAATTTTTTTTAAATGTATTTTGGAATCTATAGTTATTCAAGAAGAATTTTCCTCATTACGGATAATTTTCCTAGAAAAATTGAAGGAATATTTCCATTCTTAAATTATCGTAATCATATTTTTTCATGTTTCTATATTCATTATATTGACTTTTTTGGATTTACTCTTCTTTAAATCCAAATTTTTTATCTTAAAATCCTCAAAAGATCGGAACCTACCAAATTCCTTCTTCTGCTGTCATCTCAACCAACCGATCTGATCAAAAGATTTTTAACATTTTGATCAAGAAAGGAAGATGAATTGTCACCTCATAGCCTATATAAGGACCCCCAGATGGTTGTCCTACATCGGTCTTCAAATTAATGGCCTGCTGAATCCATACTTCTCTACTTGAGTTCGTTCCGAATCATCATGTTTTCCTCAATTATGAATGTCGGTGCAAGATTCTTCTAAAAAAGAATTTTCATTAGTAAAATAAATCTCTGAATGACAAATATACATAAAATGTTAAGTCGATCCAATTTTCATTGCTATGTATGATTTTATTATTTCATATAATGTCAAGATGGATTGTTGGGAGAAACTATGTGTATCCAAACCAAAGCCACAAGATCTGGTTTATCTGGAGTTATTGATTGAATTTTATGATTCCTTATGATTATTCAATAAAGGAGGGAGAGAAAATTTTTCCTTCATGAGCTATGGAAAGACCTAATCCCTTTTTTACAGTAAGGCTTCCAATCTAATTGGAATTTTATATGAGGGTGAATTAGAATTTTTCACCCACAAGCTACAAGATGTAGCAAGATCTTTATATAAGGAGAAATCTGTACAATATCTCTATCTTTTAGCGGTAAGGACTCCAAATAATATTCATCTCTCTATAAATATTTGTTTTCGTGAATTATGGGTTCAATATTTTATCCTTTTGGGAAAAGGTGATAAGGATAAACTGATGAAAAGTGACATCTATATTTTGGATTTTTTGGTGCACCTCAAGAATATAAATTTGGTCAAGTGTATCTTCATTAACATTGAGAACATCAAAAATGGAACTCAAAATTATCAAATCATTATGTATCAAGATAATAATTCTAAAATCTTAGTTCATTGTCTAGAATCATTCAAAATACTATGCATTTCAAATCCAAGAAATTAAAAGTTAATGTTTTTAGAGATGATACTCTGAGAAGGATGAATGCTGACTTCTCTAATGATTCCAGAGAATTTTATGAGTTATCTAAATCAGAAATAAAATCATTATCAAATAAACTAGAAGTTTCTTAAACATCCACGAAGGGTGGGAAGAAGATGAAGTTGATGGAACTAGAAGATAAAAAAAAAACTCATGCGGCTAAAGAAACTCAATCAGCACCAACTAATCCAAAGAAGAAAAAGACTTATCCTGATGAAGTGGTTCCTAAGTGGAGAGAAGAAAAGAATAATAAGAAAGAAGGGGATCCTAGTTTTAGCTTGGACCATGTTGAGGAAAATGATTTAAAGTTTAAGGCTACTTAGGATCATGAGAAACGCGAGAATGTAATGATGTAGAGAAAGATGTTGTCAGAGGCTGAAATCGTTGAATCACTTCTCAAGGCTACAAAGAATGCCTCTAAAAAAATTCAGGTATGAGAATCCTTTTTTCAAGAATCACTACGAGTGACTTTGGGAATGGAGATTGTGATTCCGGAACTAGAATAGGAAGAAGAAATAGTGCAAGGGGAAGAAGTGTAAGGATATGAAGAAAGAAGTGAGGATACATATGGCATGATAAAACAAGTGGAGGATTATCATGATAAGGAGAGACCTTAGAATTTTTTTTAATCCAAAGTTCTAAATCTGAGTCATAAAAACATGCTACCTCAAGAATGGAAGAAAATATCCACGAAGTAGTAAATAAACAATCCAAAGAATAGAGTAGCAACCATGACTTTGTTCAGCCAGAGGATCTTGTGGAAATAGACATGAAAGAAAACCTCGAGGAAGACAATATTGTTCAACTATCAGATAGTGAACATGAATCACCCAAAGTAGAAGAGAAAATTTCATGAGATGATAAGGGAAAAATTTTGTTGGTTGATACACATAAAAAATCTGTTGTGAAAAATTAATAAGTTGGTTTCTCATCGAAGATGAAATCTGAAGAGATAGGAAAAGAATCATCACCAACCAAATAGTCAGATTCGGAATGATGCACTCTTGGACATGGCATTGTGGTACAATCCTTGTAGATTTTTTTTGATACCATTCCCTTGTTTCTGAGTATAGACGTGAGGTACCAGATGCTTCATCATTTGGTTAATCAGAAATCTGATTCACTTACCGTGCTTATGAAAAGTTTTTTAGTCTTGAGGCAGATTTCAAATCCTTCTTCATTGGATATGAAGCACATAAAAGATCATGCAAGGAAATAACTATGTGGTCAAGGAAAACAATCGAAGCGATGAAAATCCTTGATGATTTCTCGGGAAGTGGGAGGATTACTTTGACACTGAAGATGGTATGATCAAGTATCTCGCTAAATGTTTTGATGAAATGTTATGTCCCGAAACAGACAAATCGGAAATAGGAAGTCAAGGATCTCAATGTAAAACATAATTCATGGAAATGAATTAGAAGAGGGAAATGGATCTCAGAATACAGTTTGACAAAAATCGTGCTAAACAAGAAAAAGTTTTGAAAGCTCATGTAGATATTATTAAGGCTTAGGAATAAAAGATCAAAGCCTTAGAGAAGAAAACTGAAGATCAGGATAAGCTTCTCAAGCATGTGGAAGAAGATCAGAAGGAGATAAGGAAGCTGGAAACCATCATAAAGAAGTTAATGCGGAAGGACAAAGTGAGATAATTTTTTCCAATTCAATCATTTGTTGTGTTTTCTTCTTTGTATAAATTAATACCATCATAATGAAATTTTCCCTGATCATCATGTGTTTTTTTATATAGTACTAATTTTTCATGTACCATAATTTTTCCATTCCCCTTATTCCATTTTGAAAATCACAAAGGGGGAGAAATGAATGATAAAAATAAAACTATGTAAAGAAAAGATTTCCATAATTTGGGGGGAGTTCATCAAAGGGGATATTCTTATCAAAGAATATTTTCGTATGCAGGAAAATGTAAAATCGCATTCAATAAATCAAGAATAAGATCTGTAAGGATATCAAAAACTAATGGGGAGTTAGTCATATCGCCCACGATTCAAAAGTAAATGTAACTATGTTTTTATTTTCAAAGACCATAAAGGAAAATTATAAGTCCATATAATCATTTTTGTAAGGATTTTTGTGCTTTCCAAAAAGGGGGAGATTGTGGAGTAAATAAAGTTTCCTTATGAATTTTCCATTCCTCTATGTTTTGACAATCACAAACATTCTATCTAAAAGAAAATTATATTTTCCCTAAGAAATATCATAATAAGGAAAATTTTCGTTCCCCATGGAAATTTATCATTAACTTTGTTTTCATTGTTCATTTTATAATTTCTCTAAATCTAACTCATTTTATTCGTAAGTCTAAAATCTTGTTTCACACCCAAAACCCTAGAATCTTATAAATACATAGATATTGAGTTTTCTCTTTTCAGGTTCTGAATTCAGACTCCGAATTCTCTAAAATTCAAACGCCAAATTCTCTAAAATTCAAACTCTGAATTCTCTGAAATTCAAACTCCAAATTCTCTAAAATTGAGACTCTGAATTTATGTAATTCAGATTTTGAATTATATGAAACTCAAACTCTGAATTCTTTGAAATTCAGACTCTAAATTCTATGAAATTCAGACTCTGAATTCGTTATAATTCAGACTCTGAATTCCTCAAAATTCTGACTCCCAATCATTCAACATAAAGACTCCAAATTTCATAGAATTGGGACTCTGAATTTCTTAGAATTCAAACACTGAATTCCTTATAATTCACACTCCGAATTCATCAGAATTCTAACTCTGAATTCCTCTGAATTCAACTCCCAATTTTTCCGAATTCAGACTCCGAAATTTATAGAATTCAGGTTCTATTTTCTTTGAAAAATAGAATCTGAATATCCATGATTTATAGTCTCCAAATGTTAATTTGGTTAGACTCAAAACAATATTTTTTCCTTATATTTAACACCCAAATCTTCCACGGTACGCTTCTCTTGGAATCATACAGTAGCATGTGATGTAGGCAACACCGAGTTCGGGTACACCACGACCTATCAAACTACCCATTTAGAAAGTAGTTATGAATAGTAATTACCACATTTTTAATTTTATATATATACCATATAATTTTAACATTAATCCTCTTTTTAGACATAATATATGGTGAAATTTATTTTTTTAGATCAAAGAAATTTTATAAAACAAATGCAGTATTTCCTCTTTTTAATAGAGAAATATTTTTTAAATCTAGTATTTAACACTTTTATATGTTCTATATGACAAAAATAAAATTACTCTTATGAATCAGGAAATCAATTTATACTTTGGGTAATTTTTTTTTTCTGATAAAAATCATTTTTTAATGAATAGTGAACAATGATGTATTTTAATACAAAATTGCATTATAATCTAATTTATTTATATGGTATTATTATCTTTTTAATTTTTTAAAGTGTATTTAGATTATATTTTTACCTTTTAATCCAATTTTGTTCATTGTAAGTAATTTCACATTGAAATTGGACATAAACAAGTGTCAATCTTTTGGTAGTTATTATTTCCATGAAATGCTCTTTTTGTTTTAACAACCGAAATTAGTTTCAAGATAATTAATGAAACTTCTATGTTTTTAATTTGGTAAAATAGACATAATTTTTGAATTCATAATATCAAATACATCTTAAGTATAATTTTTGGTATTTTTCTGAAATACAACATTTTTATGAATAGTGAAAATAATAAATAGTAGATAAAAACTGACTTTTTCATTAAAATGAAATTTTACCGCTTATGTGAACTGAATTTTAAAAATATGACATACATGGTTGTTATTAATAATTAAAATTTAGTTCAATAAGATGAAAATAATTTTTGGTCAATAGTAACTTCTGGCTTTTATTTTCAACGTTTAAAGGTAAATAGGGAAAATCAAGGTAAAATTAATATTATAATAATATTAAATTACCCTAACATGTGTATTAATCCTATTTCTTGATACATTTACAACCATGGTATTCCATGGGACTATTTTGGGACCCCATGGAGCCACATAATTGTGGCAATGACACTTTGTATTAATTAATTTAAAGTAACGACAAAAATGATATAAACATATATCTTTTATTAAATTAATTCTTACATGGGGTTATATAAGGTGTCACTTCGACTATAAATATCCATTTGAAATCTAAAAATATTTACGGAATCATAGTATTTTTTTATAATTATTATA
Source organism: Viscum album (assembly GCA_963277665.1). NCBI lineage: Eukaryota > Viridiplantae > Streptophyta > Magnoliopsida > Santalales > Viscaceae > Viscum > Viscum album. The sequence goes on from OY728155.1 coordinate 1,933,092,159, forward strand.
AATCAAATAAATAAAATCATTTATTACAAAATAATGATGCAGTGTTTACCTCATTAATGAATGATTTAAATAAATAAGATAATAATGTTTAAAAAAATATCCAAAAACTGTATGATTATTATTGTATGAATTTATTTCAAACAAGATTCATCTTAACTTCTAATTTAATATGTTTTATACTTTTAGGTTCTGAAAATAATTATACAATGAAATAATATTTTGAAACATTCTTAAAGAGCCTCTTCTACCCCTTATAAAAATCCATCAACTCTAACCCATTACTCACTTTTCTCTAACCCCTTGGCTCATCCAACCCCTTCCCAAATAATCTCTCATGATCCTCCTCTTCTATCTAGAATCATTATCTTAGGCATAAGGCACATCAATAAATCCTTATGGTTAAAACCAATGGGAGTTACCCGATTTAATGGTAATGTCTTCTCTTAAGCTCTTTTCTTTTATTTTAATCCTCCAACCCCCCTAAAATATTTTATTACATTAATTTTTAACAAAAAAAATATACTAAATATACTATGTTTTTGATATGAGAAGGATTCAAACTACATTATCGATACCTCTGTCTAATGGGTAAAGAATATACTATTTTTGTGGATAGCGAACTACTGCCTCACGAAATGATGATTGTTCAATATTCTCCTACCACCTCTTATGGTGGCCATTAGGATGGCACGGTATTTACATGTGATATATATTATATTTATATTATGTCTTTACTTTTGTATATTTTCATTAATATCATACCATTATGGTTTCTATAATGGGTAAATATGATAATTTCATTTGAGGAAGTGCGGACTACCGCCCCCTCAAAGTGATATGACTCGTCATGCCATACATTTAACATATAAAGGACAAAGTATATTAAAATAAATAACATAGATGTTTTTATTTAATTATAATATTTCTATGTATTATTATGTTTTCATTCCTTTAAATATAAAATAGAAATGAGAGTAGCGTTCATTCGTACGTAGGACTTGCCGTCTCTATGAATGATGCATTAAATTTATTAACTCCAAATGAAATAAAATATTATAAATAAATATACACATGATATATATGATATATATGATATATAAATAATTAATATCATTCTGAAAATATTGGACTTATGACTACATGAAAAATTTGTAATTATAATATGTTTATTTTTTACTAATGTTTCGAACATCGAAAAAATGTCCGATATGAACTCAAATAATTATCTAATTTTTATTGCGAGTAAATAAGTGACATAAAAGGAATAATAAATGTTAAAAATGTTATTAAGGAATTATAAATTAAATAAATATTATTATTCCGGAAGAAAACGAAGCATACGAGTCAATTCGGACAGAAGGTAAGTGGTTTCTTATCTCACTTTTAATTCTTTGAGATTTAAATTGTTCACCACTTATTTATGCGTGTGCGGTATTGTGTACCGAAAATTGATATATATTATCATTATTTCCATAATATTCATGGTATTTTGTGATTCATTTAATGGTTATTAAATATTGGTCATACAACTAGATTGATTACCACCTGGTAAGGGGATTTCATCTCACTTCTTATTCCCGTGAGATTCATGATATATTTCCACTATTCCCATTTGTGTGGTGTATGTAATAACCCATGATTGTATTATTTGTTTAATACAACTTAATTTATTGTTATTTACATCTTCATTATGTGATCCTTCTTTCAAGGGGTTTATGTTTCATAAGTTACCAAATCGGTAAGGGAATTTCAAATATCAATTTCTACTCATTGGGTTTTACACAAACTTCATTGATTATTTTACTCCAAGATTATGTGTGAAATAAATATTTATTTATTTATGTAGTAATTTAAAATCCACATTGTGTGGATTTACTATTGATACACAGAATAACTCCATTGATAAATTCTCAAGTCATTGATATGAAATTCATAAGGGTAATCTTAACTCAATTTCCATTCATTAAGTTAATCATCCAAGTCATAGGATTCGTTTTTACAAATATATGTGTGAATGTACTCGAATTTATTTACACTGAATATCAAATCATATTGAGCGTATTTATAATTTTCACACATAATTATGTCATTGATATATCATTGACCTAAGGATACAAAATTTATAATGGATTTTATCTCAATTTACATTCCACGGATACTTCTTTGTTGTTATGCCCCAATTTATTTTTATATGGTATTTATACTGTACTTTTACATAGTTTATAATGAATTACATTATTTTCATGATATTATAATGTTTTAATTACCTCAATTATTTTTATTCAATCATCTCTCATTTTGTCTGGACTCTTACTAAAATATTATTTTAAATGTTTTAAATATTTATTCTTATAAATCTTTCTCATTAATTTCCATGTTTAAAAAATGTTTTAAAGGATTTATTTATATAAAAAATTATTTTTTAATATTAAAATTAATTTAAAAGTTTCAATGTTTTATGGGACACATTGATTCAAAATTCTATTCTAAACAGCTTCTTGATAAATAGTGAGACTTTTAAATGTTTTCAAGAAAAAAGGGGGATATTTATCCCAAATAGTTTTGATGATTATATTCATCTATGTCAAGATCAATCATTATTATAGATTTAGGTTGATTTATTATAATAAAATATTCCATAGTGTATTGAATGAGTTATGTTTGACTATGGATGTTTTACTTTTATACCATTCATGTTTTTTGGTTCAAATATAGACATTTCCTAATCTAATTTTAATAAGAGTGTTTAGATTATGTTTCAAACTATTCATATGTGAAATGAATTAGACATTGTATGTGATGGGTTGAGCCCACTATAGCTCCTCAATGAATTGGTAGGTCTCATGAGAAAAATAGTATCTTGGCACGAGGCCTTAATAAAATCTAATTTGAAATCTTGGCACGAGGCCTTGACTATGTGGTTATGATGTCTGGAATTATGAATTCCATCATTATGAAATTAGCTATTAATATTACATGTGACTATTATACTACTATAATATACTTGTGACTAAGTAAATGGAATTATCTGATTTATATTTTCTAGGGTATGATGAAATTTATGTTTAAAAGGCTTGTGTTTTAGTCTTATACATTACCTTAAATTTTTATGCTTATTTATGCAAGTTTACGCTATATTGTTATCTTTACTGATCAGCTGATCTGACCATTTTCTATGTTTTATTTTTCCCAGGATGTGGAGAAGTATATCGTGATTATCCTATAGGATCATGCTAAAAGAATTTAGTTTGTTCAAATGGGACACAATGTCGTATTTATTTATTTCATGATGTAATGTAAAACTTATGTATGTATGTAGTAATTACAAGGCTACAAAACTAATCGGCCTTTCAGAACAAGATCTCTTGTGATCATGACAACGTTAAGTGATAATGAACCAACACTGTGTAACTGGGGTCAGGGTGTTATAGTTGGTATCAGAGGATGTTTTGTACAAGCCTTGGAAACTGGATTTAGAAAAACATTGATTAGATAACATTACACTTAGATAGACTTTGGGGATTAGTATAGAAGAACAACCAAAAAATTTTGTAATGTAAATATTATGTGGGTTTTCCAAAAAAAAATACATCCCTATCTGGATACGAGCAGGTAGAGGTGGCTCTAGCACACATGTATCTGAGGATAAAACCTGAAAATATCGCTTTGAGTTAGACTCGAACAAGAACTGGTGCACGACAATGTGCCTTGCTTCACTCTTGGTTACAACACTCCCATGGGATATGATTAGGATAATTAAATTTTTTTTACAAATAGATTTGATGGATTTCAATATAACATGAGAATAAATATCATTGGTTAATACTAAGTTGTTTTTGATTGAAAATAACATGTCATGATATTCTCTAAATGATTTTTTGACTATTGTTACTCACACAATGTTTTATGATTTTAGTTAATGGTTAGATTCAAATGGATTCATAGTAACATTGAACATGATGTACAAGGAGGGAATGGTGGTGTAAATGAGCACCTAAATGGAATGTTTATAGGTGTAAAAGATATAGTGTGCATGTAAAATCAGTTTTCCAAAACTATGATCAACACCATATATATTAACCAAATCTCAGACTCAAAAAAGAAGAGAAATAATGTGAATGATATGTGCTCCAGTATCGGAGACCATGGTGGAAAGAATGGTCAATTTCGATCATACAATAAATGTAGAAGGAGACACCCATGAATGTGTCTCAATGGAACAAATAAATTAATTATGTGTGGGAAATAAGGACATAATGAACATAATTGCTGATGAAAAATTAAGTGTACTATGGAAGCAAAAAATGATTCAAGGACACCATTTACAGTCATTGGCCGTAAATTTTTGGGACCTGGGAATTACCGGAGGGAATTTCCAATTCTATGGGTTATCCTCTTGGTCAATCAATAACCTATGTGGAAATAAATGAATGGAGAATTATTTAAAATTATTAGTGCTCTTTGTTGATGGGATTACATTGGAAGACTTTTCTATTGTATGTGTAACCCTGAAATTTTTTATTAGAAAAATCTATTTTAGGAATAATTATCTTTTATCTTGTGGATATATATATAAATAACCATTTGGGTTAATAGGATACCTAAATTGGAGGGAATTGAAAGTCATTATGTTTTTGGATGGAAATGTGAGGTATAAGAAAAGATTTGTGGTTAAATTATGTAATTGTAATTTTGTGGAATTTATATAATTTTTAGAATGTAATAAAATATAGTTTTTAAAAAAGGACAACACGTAGAACGTGTGACAACCCGTCAGGTAAGAAAAAGCTGTGGGGATCGAAACCACAACCAAAGTGTGACTGGGATTTATCACCAACCACGAGACTATGTGAAGTCTTTGGTAAGTATGGAAAATAAATTTTTGTTAAATTATTTTATTGATCAAAAGTATGCTGATTTGGGATCTTTTGTTTTATCAAAAGGATATCCTTAGAGTAGGAAAATAATTTTTTGATTAAGTGATAAATGTTATTTTGGAAGACGTTAACTCTGTTGAACACTATATACCTATGAAAAATAAAATACTATGGTATTTCATTTTAGGAGTTATGGTGGATTTTTATATATGTTTTTATTTTGGACTTATAGAAATTGGGGTTATTTATTGAAATGATTAGTCTATCATAGAGAATATTTGATTAGTTTAATTACTTTTAATTATGTGAATTTTAGAGTATTCGATGTTACCTGGAGATACAATTTATTTTGTTAGACTATGTAATCAATTTCTTCTGGGTTTTGGGTTTCAATCATAGTTTAAATTATATAGAATGATTTTAAGGAGAATTGATTATTGAATGGTATTTATTGAACTTTGGGTATTGTTTGGTTTAATTTTAGAAATTAACAGTAGTATTTATTTCTCTAAAGAATTATCCTTTTTGGGGATCACATGATCTTGTAACAACCATTTTGGTTTTAGTTAATCTCAAAAGACAAGGGAAATATATATTTCATCCTTTGTGGATTATGTGATTCTCTATATGTTGAATCTAGCACTTTAGTTGTGACCAAGTAATCATGAATACCCATCTATTGGAGTGAAAGATGAGTCTGTGGTAGATATTAGTTAAAATATTGAACTCTACTAATCAAGTATTGTTTTTCTTATTCTATGAAGAAATTAATTCTCTATCCTTAAGGTAAAGGATCATAAACCCAAAAATGTGTTATCCTATTAACTTACGTTATTCATCATATATTTATGGCTTTGAGGCCCTTAATTTTCCATTCATTTGTTGTTGATTTATGAACTCAATCACACCCAATAAATATTTATGTTGTTTCTCCAATTGTATTTGCCACCAATGTTCTCCTATTCGAAATACAAATTTGGTGGTGACGTTGTCATTTCCCTTTCTCTATTATTTAGACTAATTTTTATTAACCATATTTTTGATGTGGGTTTTCCACAATGGTATTTTCTATTTTTAACCATTTATTTTCATAGAACAATTTCAAATTGTGAGGATGCAATTTATTCATTATAGGATAAATGTAACACCCCAAGATTCCATGATACGTTTCTATTTGAATAATAAAATATCATACAATGTATGGAACACTGAGTTCCAGCACACCACGATCTATCAAACTGGCCATTTAAAAAGAGGTTATGAATAGTAATAACCATGTTTTAAATTTTATTTATATCCCATATAATTTTAATATTCATTTTTCTGTTTCTCAGACATAATATAAGGACAAATTGAATATTTTAGTTAAATGAAGTATTTCTAAAAAAATACAGTTTTCCAGCCTTTTAATGGTGAACCCTTTCAAAATAAAATGTTTGACACTTTTATATGTTCTATTTGAAAAATTAAAATACTTCATTAGAACCGTGAATTCAATGTTCAGTTTGGGTAATGTTTTGGTATTTTTCTCATAAAATATGTTTTTAATTAATAGTGAAAATAGTGTATTTTAATTTAAAACTACCTTTTAATATAATTTATTTATATTGATAGACTATCTTTATAATTGGGTTTAAGGTGTAATTAGATTATATTTTTACCATTTAATCCAATTTTGGGCATTCTACGTAATTTCACATTGAAATTAGATATAAAGAGGTTTCAATATTTTCATAGTTATTAATTCTTAAAAAACAAGCTTTTTATCTTGACAATGGGAATTAATTTTAAATGAATTGATGCAACTTCTATGTTTTGAATTTGGTAAAATATAAATAATTTTGTAATTCATAATATCAAATATATCGTAGGCTTAATTTTCGGTGTTTCTCTGAAAAGCTTCAATTTTTGATGAATTGTGAAAACACTAAGTTGTAGTTAAAAAAACCGACTTCTTCATTTAAATGAAAATTTAACGCTTTTTTGAATTGAATTTAAAAAATCTGATATACATTGTTTTTATTAGTATGTAAAATGTGTTTCAATAAGATGAAAATAATTTTTTATGAATAGTAACTTTTGACTTTTATTTACCGCATTTAAAGATAAATATTGTAATTGAAGGTAAAAATAGTATTATAAAAATATTAAATTACCCTAAGATGTCTTCTAATCCTATTGAATGATACATTTTCGACCATGGGCATTCCTGGGTCTATTTCGGGACCCTTTGGAGCCACTTAAGAGTGATAACGACTCTCTATATTAATTCAATTTAATGTAATGACAAAATTATATAAATATATATCTTTTTGAAAATAAATTCTTACGTGGGTTTATATAAGATATCTTTTAGACTATAGAAATTAATTTGATAGCTAAAAATATTTTCTACATCATATTATGTTTTTTATAATTTTTAGACACCAAATAAATAAAATTATTTATGAGACAATAATAATGTTGTGTTTACCTCATTAATGAATGATTTAAATAAATATGATAATAATGATTAAATAAATATCCAAAATCTATCCAATGATTATTGGATGAGTATTTTTCTAACTAAAGTCATCATATATTCTAATTTAATTTGATTCTGACCATTAAAAACTGAAAATAATTATATAATAAAATATTATTTTCAAACTTTCTTAATGTGACCCTCCTCCACATTATAAAAAGCCTTCACCTCTATCCCATTACTCACACCTTTCAACCAGCTTGGATCATCCATCCTCTACCCAAATAATCTCTCATGATCCCTCTCTTCCACCTAAAAGCCATACCATTGGTAGAAGGCACTTTATGAAATCCTTTTGGTTCAATCCAAATGGAGTTACATGATTTAAAGGTAATGTCTTCTCTTAAGCTCTTTTCTTTTGTGCTAATTCTCCAACCCCCACAAAACACTTTTATTCCTTTTGTAAAGACCCGTAAAATTCAAGGGAATTTTTTTTCTCTTTATTTTTTTTTGGAAATTTACAAGAACGTGGTTTCAGACGGCACTTGATTCCGAGGCCCGGAGTGCCCCGAATTTCTATCCGAAGATTTGCTCGGGTACGTTCAGTGAACGAATGCGGGAATTTCTATCTTTTGAACCAGTGCTCGGAATTGAATTCTGAGGGCACCGATGGAACCGCAGCACCGGTAATTTCTTAGGAAATCCTATTCCGGAGTTGCGTTATCACGGGTGTGGATGATAAAAATTTTGGAAGTTAATTTATTATTATTCTACAATTTTTATTTTCCTTTTGTGTTTTATGGCTATGAGTGGATGTTGGGTAACTACCCAACCTCCCTTTGGAGGTTATGAGGGTGGTGGGGCCCACACGAACCCCACCCCTTCATATTCTTCAACTCTTCAACTCCCCATTAACTCCCCTTCATTTAATTTGACAACTTGTGTAATTTTAATGAGGTGAGTTAAGTGTGGTTAATTGAATTTCAAACTCTTGAAATTCAAAAGGGTAAGTTGTGTTAATAAATTAAGACTTGGGCTTATTTTGTTAATGTTAGATTTTATGCCTCGTTGGGAGGTTTTGGGAAGAATGAAGATCTCCTCCAACTCCAATGAAGAACATGTTAGCCGAAGAACGTGGAGAACTTCTCCAACGACGTTTCCTCTTCGGACGCACCTTGATGACCACGGAATCGACGTTCGTTTTCCGCGACGCCCAACCTCTGCGACGCTCGTCTTCCATGGCTCGTTGACATGCACTGTTCTTGAAACCGATGTAGGGGATTTATTTTATTTAATTATTTCCTTTCATGATTCTAGTTTGTCGATCTTCGTGGATATTCGACTAAATGTTATCATTTAACGAGAGGGGGGTAGACCGCACAAACATGGCCGAACCTCCTCTTTATCCTTGTTGATACTTTGTGGGTTGGACGGAATGGAGTGGTGCCGTCACACCACGCGAAATCACACGGAAAGTACTTCGCGGCGCCGTCGCGCCGCGCCGTGAAGTTGAACAAGGACGCGATATCGTCGCGCCGCGTCGAAGAAAATTGAAGACACCGGGGCCAGATCGGGGATGCAGCGGAGGGGCACGGTGCCGTCGCACCGAGCCGGATGACAAGGGTCGTGGATGTTTCTAGGCCGCGGCGGAGCAGGGTGACCGGCGGCCGGTGCCAGGCCGCCGGTGTCAGAGCTGGAAGGGGTCAGGCCATCGCCGGTCCCGTTAGGCAGGAACCGGCTGGACAGGTCGGGCCGGCCGGACGAGGAGATACCGGGGGAATTAATTCCCCTGATCGGCCATCATTGCGGCCCCCAATTAAGAGGTCGCGGTTACAAGAAAAAAGAGGGGCAGCCCCCCCCCCCCCCCCCCCCCCCCCCCCCCCCGTGCGAGCCAAAAATGGATCGGTTGTTTTGGACGAGCACCGACCAGCGCGCCCAGCGCGCGGGTCGCCGGTCCGGGCCGACCCAGACCCGGGATGGGTCGACCCGGTTCGGGCTGACCGGGGGGTCTCGAGCCGGGTCGGTCCGAGCCCGAAACCCCCGTTTTCGGACCGTTTGGGTTCAATTGCCCATAACTCTGGCTACGAATCTATGATCGACGCGCCATCATTGGTGACACGATCCTTGGAACGAAATGGTTGTTTCGGTATATCGCACTCAAGGTTTCAAAATACTTTGGATACGGCCGGGATGGTTTGTACACGAAATGAACCGGGCCCACGGAGCGGAAACACTCATATCTTGAGCTTCAGATGTCCGATTGACATGCCGTCGACTTTGTTGTATTCCTCTAAGTGAGACGGATATTTTGGCTTACTCTGCCCGAGGTTTGGACGTAGGTGGAGTAAGTTCGGGTTGGTTTTGCCTTAAAAACCAACCGGGCCCCTGGGACGAAAAAGCCAACAACTCTCAGACCGGGCGTCCGATTGACGCGCCGTCTGCAACGTTGAGTTCCTGTTGAAGATATGGAACTTCTGGATACATCAACTATGGACTATGTGTCAGTTGATGTATCAGCCTCTCGGCTCGTGGAGCGGACCCTCCCGAATGAGCTTGCTGTGTGCGGGAACCCTAGTGTTGGTTGCTACTGCTACTGTGAATGCGACGATGACTGTGAAGAGATCCTCAGTGGATTCGACGACGATGAATACAGCACTCAACGATCATGTGTGGATCAGTGCTACCGATCCTGTGTGGGTCTGATCTTGTGTGGGTCAGCGCTCAGCGGTTCTGTGTGAGCCAGCGCCTGCAGATCCTGTGTGGGTCCGATCCTGTGTTGGTCATTGCGGGGGTTAGTACCTATCGATCCTTTGTGGGTCCGACGACTTAGATGGATCAGTGATCAACTCTATCGTCTTCCGAAGAAGTATACATGTGTGAGCTGAATCATGTTTTACTTTACTGTGTGGATTGTGTTGTGCTATCCTATGTGGATTTACCTTTTTCTTTCCTGTGTGGATTGGATTGTACTTGGGCTCGGATGTTGGAGCCGAATGAGAATTGATGACTTGGGTATATATATGGGCATATACCTAAGCAGTGTTGGATGTTACTTCGTGATTGTATCTTTCTTTTGTAGATTATCCTTTGTGTATTCAGGGAGACCTTCGGGGGTCTCTGGGTCCCTACTGAGTAGCTTATACTCACCCCTACACGGGCTATGCCAGCACTACGTTGTGTTGGTTGCAGACAACGTACAACATTGATCGTGGTGGAGGCTTGCGGAGCAGGATGGTACTTGGAGGTGGACCACTGGGCAGGACGTACTCGGAGCGGTCGGCTGGACCCGAGGAGTAGTGGAGGCTTTCTGTACCCACCCTTCAGGTGGGATTTCCAGTGGATAGCTCATCGTTGTGACTTTAACTTTCAGTTGATGTTTTCCCTTTCGAGTTGTACATTACTTTCAGTATGGGTTTTTATACTGGCCCACTTACTTTTCCGCACTTCACTCTTGTACCAGCTTTTACTTAGTGTTTACTTTTTTTTCTTCTTGCTTACTCTGTGGTTCTTATTAACTTTACAAAGGCAATACCTTCCCTTTACCGGGATTTATGCCTTGGTGCTAGTCGCCAGCCCCTGGCCTATGGAAGGCGGGCTTGAGGTAGTCATGGCACGGGCCCCGAGGATGGGTCGTGACAAATTGGTATCAGAGGAGTTTGGTTTACCCGCGGACTCTGATCTTTTCTTTGTGAAGCAATAGTGTTATGCGTATTGGGTGTGGTTATCAGTCCAATGAGTCCAGTGTTGGTGCGGCGGCCGACGTATCCGTACACCAGGACCCTGACTTCTGATTTCTGACTTAATGCACGAAAGCATTGATTGCATGTGTGTTTCAAATTTTTCTTTGTGTTTTCTTTGTTTCAGATCAGCAGATATACTGTTCTGCCCGTGGCACACCTGTTTCCTTTTTTAGGATGGCCCCACGATGATAGCCATCTTGGGTTCTGAGAGTCGAGTGTGAAAACAGCCCACCGAGCGACGAGGCCTCTGTGTAGGGAACTTTGTCAGCAGTGGCACTGGCGATAGCCCTAACCACCGAGTCGCCGATGCTTCCAGTCCCAGCCGCTGATGATGCACGTCGCCTCAGTGCACTGCATGAGTTCCAGCGCTAGCGACCGCCCAGGTTCTGCAGGGAGACAGACCCCCAGGCAGCCGAGGACTGGCTGGAGCCAGTGGTACATGTTTTTCAGTTAGTGAGGACACCAGCAGACCTCATGGTGATCCTCGCAGCGAGCCTACTGCACGTAGCATCAGGACGATGGTGGAGCTTGATGCTCCAGGTGCACGATGAGGCATCTCTTCTCTGGACGGATTTTGAGAGCCTCTTCCGCTATGAGTTCGTCCCAGCCACCCTCCGTGCGGTGCGCATTCAGGAGATTCTTCAACTGCGGCAGGGCAGCATGACGGTCACCCAGTACTCGGCGAGATTTACTGATATATCGCGCTACTCGACAGACATGGTACGAGACCCATTCTTCCGGGCCCGGAACATTGAGCAGGGATTGAGACACGAGATCAGGGCATCACTGATCTCCCTCAGCATGCCGACTCATATAGGAGTACTGGAGCGAGCCCTTTTGATCGAGAGATTTCTTTCTGAGTCTACACCAGCGCCGAGACCCACCGCAGGGCGGCACGTATCAGAGTCTTCTGTAGTAGGCAGTCGACGGATGACTCATGGGTCCAGGCAGACCAGACCCTCAGGCAGACGACCTCAGGACACTGGCTCAGCAGTGCGGGGCACACAGCGCGGAGTCAGTCTTTCGAGAGGCAGGCAGTGCTACTCATGCGGCGGGCAGGGCCTCATGGCTCGTGACTGCCCGACCCACCGTGCCGAGGAGCAGCACACGGTTGAGGGACCACCGAGGCAGAGGTAGAGAGTCGACCGTGGTGGTCCGCAGGGAGGAGGCGGATGAGGCAGAGGATCTGGCCGGGCAGCAGGTGGTGGGCGGCGCTTTGAGGCTCTACCACCACCACCACCAGAAAGTCCACCTCGACCACAGGGAGTTGGCGGGCAGAGACAGGCACAGCTCTAGGCAGCGGAGGGCTACGACCATGGCGCGCCCGAGATGATTCGAGGTACTATCTGTGTCTATTCCACCCTTTCTGCAGTTCTTATAGACACAGGAGTGAGTCACTCTTTCATAGCCGCTTCCCTTGTTCGGAGCTCGGAGATTCCGACAAGGCCGTTGGCTCAATCCTTACGGCTAGAGACTCCTACGAGAGCAGACTCGACGATTACGCACTAGTGTCGGCAGTGTGAGATTACTCTAGGAGGTGAGAGCTTCGGCTGGGATCTTCTTGTAGCGGCGTCGAGGCCTTACGACGTCATCTTGGGCTTGTATTGGTTGCCTATGGTCCATGCACAGATTGACTATTTTAGGCTCATGGTGCTATGAGCACGCACCGATGGGAGCAGGTTCACCTTCACCGGCAAGAAGGGAGCCTTCGCAGCACAAGATGGATTTTCGTAGAGGAGAGGACAGCCCATCACTCATCAGTTGGCTAGCCACATCCTAGGAGAAGATGACGTACGGAGTCCTAGTTTTCCTGCAGTGGTGGATCCGTATGCGGACCTTTTTCCCGAGGACGTTCCAGGGATACCTCCTCGCAGAGAGGTAGACTTTTATATTGACCTGTACCCTGGGACAACCCCAATATCGACTCCAGCATATCGAATGGCCTCGCCGAGCTTCGAGAGCTGCGGGTACAGTTGGAGGACTTGCAGGGCAAGGGATTCATTCGACCCAGTGTTTCACCCTGGGCTTCCCCGATATTGTTTTCCAAGAAGGCGGACGGGAGCTTGCGACTTTGTGTCGACTATCGTCGCCTGAACCAGGTGAAAGTGAGGAACAAGTATCCGCTACTGAGGATTGATGACCTTTTCAATCATCTCACGGGAGCACGATGGTTCTCAAAGATAAACCTCAGGTCAGGCTATCATCAGCTCAGAGTTCGAGACGAGTACGTGCAAAAGATGGCCTTCAGATGTCCGTATGGCCACTGTGAGTTCTTGGTTATGCCTTTCGGTGTAACCAATGCTCCAGCATTGTTCATGGCCCTCAGGAACAGGATCTTTCAGCCATACCTCGATCGATTTGTCGTGGTATTCATTGACGACATTTTGATTTACTCGATGACTGAGGAGGAGCACGCTTACCACTTACAGGTTGTATTAGACACACTCCGAGAGCACCAGCTTTATGGAATGCGCTCGAAGTGTCAGTTCTGGATACGTGAGGTCCAATCCTTGGGACACGTCATCTATGAGGTGGGAGTTTCATTGGATCCTGCGAAGATTGAGGCAGTGCTAGCTTGGGAGCCACCCAGGAGCATGACGGAGGTGCGGAGTTTCTTGGGTCTAGCTGGATATTATCGTCGATTTGTGAGAGATTTCTCCAGAGTTGCGGCGCCACTCTCAGCTTTGACGTAGAAGAGGAAACCCTTTGTGTGGTCGGACAGATGTCAGCAGAGCTTCTAGGAGCTGAGACTGAGATTCACCAGCGCACCTATCTTGAGGTTGCCTGAGGAGGGAGTAGGGTACATAGTCTACTGCGATGCATCAGGGACCGGACTCGGATGTGTCCTGATGCAGGAGCAAGCAGTGATCGCCTATGTATCACGTCAGTTGAGGCCACATGAGTAGAACTACGCTACCCATGACCTGGAGTTAGCAGCAGTGGTCTTCGCTCTGAAGACATGGAGACACTATCTGATGGGCGAGCACTTTATAGTCTTTTCTGACCATCAGAGTCTCAGATACATATTCTCTCAAAAGGATATGAATCTGAGACAACGACGATGGCTCGAGTTCCTCCAGGACTATGACTTTGAGATATTCTATACTCCTGGGAAGGGGAACGTGGTAGTCGATGACCTCAGCAGGAGGACAGACATTCAGCTACTTGAGGAGGCGATTGAGCAGCTAGCCTCTTTGCAGATATCCATCGTGGATAGAGATGGAGCAGTCTTCCTTCAGTCTCTCACAGTCACTCCTCCACTGCTGCAGCGGGTCAGAGAGGCACAGCATGGGGATGCTGATTGTGAGACGCGGCGTGCACAGATATCCTCAGGACAGGCACCTGATGGTTTCTCCTTTGGAGCAGAGCACGACATCCTTTTCATAGGACGTACCATAGTACCAGTCGCTTTACGAGAGGAGGTACTGAGAGAGTTTCACACTTCTCCTTTGGCGGTTCATCCTAAAGTGTTGAAGATGTACCAGGATCTCAGACGACAACACTGGTGGCTGGGCATGAAGAACATTGTGGCAGAGTTCGTTTCTCGATGCCTCACCTGCCAGCAGGTGAAGGCAGAGCACCAGGTACCAACAGGCTTGGTACAACCCTTGGAGGTTCCGGAGTGGAAGTGGGATGGCATATCTATGGACTTCGTGAATAGACTTCCACGCACTTCCAGAGGTCATGACTCCATTTGGGTGATTGTCGACCGACTCATCAAGTCGACTCAATTCTTACCCATTAGAGAGTAGGGCTCAGTGGAGATCTTGGGACATCTTTACATTCAGGAGATTGTGCGGCTTCATGGAGTTCCATCATCTATCGTCTCCGATCGAGATGCTCGATTTACTTCCCGGCTATGGAAGGGATTGTAGGAGGCGTTCGGGAAGCAGCTACGTCTAAGAACATCATTTCACCCTCATACGGATAGTCAGACGAATAGGACCATTCAGACTCTCGAGGACATGCTCCGCGCATGTGTCCTCGACTTTGGTCGCAGCTGGGAGGACCACTTACCCTTGGTGGAGTTCGCGTACAACAACAGCTACCACTCCACCATTGGGATGGCACCATACGAGGCGTTGTACGACCGACCTTGAAGATCTCCTTCTTGCTAGACATACCCTGGGGAGTCAGCACTTGTGGGACCGGAGATGGTCCAGGCCACGACAGAGAAGGTCCATGTCATCTAGGAGCAGATGAGGACATCTCCGAGCCGGTAGAAGTCTTATGCTGACAGGAGGCGGAGGCCACTAGAGTTTGAGGATGGAGACCACATGTTTTTGCATGTCTCACCTCAACGTAGATTATGGAGATTTGGCCGAGGTGTCAAGTTGTCTCCACACTTCATTGGACCATTCCAGGTCCTCAGCAGGATTGGTGAGGTGGCTTATCGCCTGGCTCTACCACCTCAGTTGCACCGGGTGCACGAAGTCTTCCATATATCTTAGTTGAGGAGATACATGCACAACCCAATGCACATCATTGACCATGGGGAGCTAGATGTTGATGATGGGGAGACTTTTTCGGAGGTCCCAGTGGAGATCGAGGATCGACAAGAGTGGGTCCTACGTGGATGGTCGATTCCTCTAGTGCGCATCAGATGGCGGCACGGAAACCTCCAGGAGTGGACTTGGTAGTGGGATGCTCAGATGCGTGCTCAGTACCCTCATTTTTTACCTAGTTATGATGTATCTTTACAGACACATAAAGGCCTGAGGTGGGAGTAATGTAAATACACGTAAAATTCAAGGGGATTTTTTTTCTCTTAAATTTCTTTGGAATTTTACAAGATTGTGGTTTCAGACGGCACTTGATTCCGAGGCTCAGAGTGCCCGGAATTTCAATCCAAATTTTAGCTCGGGTACGTTCAGTGAACGAATGAGTGGGAATTTCTTACTTTTGAACCGGTGCCCGGAATCGAATTCTGATGGCATCGATGGAACCGCAGCGCCAGTAATTTCTTAGGAACTCCTGTTCCGGAGTTGCATTATCGCGGGTGTGGATGATAAAAATTTTGGAAGTTAATTTATTATTATTCTAAAATTTTTATTTTCCTTTTGTGTTTTAAGGATATGTGTGGAAGTTGGGTAACTACCCAACCTCCCTTTGGAGGTTGTGAGGGTGGTGGGGCCCACACGAACCCCACCCCTTCATATTCTTCAACTCTTCAACTCCCCATTAACTCCCCTTCATTTAATTTGACAACTTTTGAAATTTTAATGAGGTGAGTTAAGTGTGGTTAATTGAATTTCAAACTCTTGAAATATAAAAGGGTAAGTTGTGTGAATAAATTAAGACTTGGTCTTATTTTATTAATGTTAGAGTTTATGCCACATTGAGAGGTTTTGGGAAGCGTAAAGATCTCCTCCATCTCCACTGAAGAACTTCTCCACCGAAGAACACGGAGAACTTCTCCAACGACGTTTCCTCTTCGGACGCACCTCGACGACAACGGAATCGATGTTCGTTTTCTGCAATGCCCGACCTCCGCGATGCTCGTCTTCCGCGGCTCGTTGACGTGCACCGTTCTTGAAACCGGGGTATGGGTTTTATTTTATTTAATTATTTCCGTTCATGATTCTAGTTTGTCGATCTTCGTGGATATTTGACTAAATGTTATCGTTTAACGAGAGGGGGCCGGACCGCACAAACACGGTCAACCCTCCTATTTATCCTTTTTGATACTTTGTGGGTTGGACGGAATAGCGTGGTGCCGTCGCACCACGCACAAATCGCACGGCAATTACATCGCGGCGTCGTCGCACCGTGCTGCGAAGTTGAACAAGGACGCGACGCCGTCGCACCCCGTCGAAGAAAACCGAAGATGTCACGGCTGGACCGGGGCCACGGTGGAGGGGCACGGTGCCGTCTCACCACACCGGATGACAAGGACCGCGGCCGGTTCCGGGCCGCGGCGGATCAGGGTGACCGGTGGCCGATGTCGGGCCGCCGGTGTCGGAGCTGGAAGGGGATCAGCCATCGCCGGCCCCGTTAGGCAGGAACCGGCCGGCCAGGTCGGGCTTACCGAACAAGGAAAAGCCGGGGGAATTAATTTCCCCGGCCGACCATCATTGCGGCCCCCAATTAAGGGGCCGCAGTTACAAGAAATGGGTGGGGCGGCACCCCCCCCCCCCAGTGCGAGCCAAAAACGGCTTGGCCGTTTTGGCCGAGCACCGACCAGCGTGCCCAGCGCGCAGGTCGCCAGTCCAGGTCGCGCCTGTCGGGTCGGGCCGGGCCGACCCGGACCCGGGGCGGGTTGACCCGGTTCAGGCCGACCGGGGGGTCTCGGGCTGGGTCGGTCCGGGACCGAAACCCCCGTTTTCGGACCGTTTGGGTTCAATTTCCCATAACTAGGGCTACAGATCTCTAATCGATGTGCCGTCTGCGGT
Source organism: Viscum album (assembly GCA_963277665.1). Lineage (NCBI taxonomy): Eukaryota > Viridiplantae > Streptophyta > Magnoliopsida > Santalales > Viscaceae > Viscum > Viscum album. Next base: position 1,933,109,632 of record OY728155.1, read on the forward strand.
GACACGATCCTTGGAATGAGACTGTCGTTTCGATATATCGCACTCAAGGTTTCATAATACATTGGGTATGGCCGGGTTGGTTCGTACACGAAACCAACTGGGCCCTCGGAGCGGAAACACTCATATCTTGAGTTTCGGACGTCCGATTGATGTGTCGTCGACATTGTTGTATTCCTCTAAGTGAGACGGATCATTTGGCTTACTCCGCCCAAGGTTTGGATGTAGGTGGAGTACGGTCGGGTTGGTTTTGTCTTAAAAACCAACTGGGCCACTGGGACGAAAAAGCCAATAACTCTCAGACCGGGCGTCCGATTGACGCGCCGTCAGCGACGTTGAGTTCATGTTGACGATACAGAACTTTTGGATACATCAACTATGGACTATGTTTCAGTTGATGTATCAGCCTCTAGACTCGTGGAGCAGACCCTCCCGAATGAGCTTGCTGTGTGCAGGAACCCTAGTGCTGGCTGCGACTGCTACTGTGACTGCGACGATGACTGTGCAGAGATCCTCAGTGGATTCGACGACGACGACTACATCACTCAGCGATCATGTGTGGATCAGTGCTACCGATCCTGTGTGGGTCCGATCCTGTGTGGGTCAGTGCTCAGCGGTTCTGTGTGAGCCAGTGCCTACAGATCCGGTGTGGGTCCGATCCTGTGTGGGTCATTGCGGGGGTTAGTACCTATCGATCCTTTGTGGGTCCGACGACTTAGATGGATCAGTGATCATCTCTATCGTCTTTCGAAAAAGTTTACCTGTGTGAGCTGAATCCTGTTTTACTTTACTGGGTGGATTGTGTTGTGCTATCCTATGTGGATTTAAGTTTTTCTTTCCTGTGTGGATTGGGCTGTACTTGGGCTCAGATGTTAGAGTCGAACGTGAATTGATTACTTTGGTATATGTATGGGCATATACCTAAGCAGTGTTTGATGATACTTCGTGATTGTATCTTTCCATTGTGGATTATCCTTTGTGGATTCTGGAAGACCTTCGGGGGTCTCGGGGTCCCTACTGAGTAGCTTATACTCACCCCTGCACGGGCTATGCCCGCACTACGTTGTGTTGGTTACAGACGACAGACAGCGTTGATCGTGGTGGAGGCTTGCGGAGCAGGACAATACCTGGAGGTGGACCACTGGGCAGGACGTACTCAGAGCGGTCGGCTGGACCCGAGGAGTAGTGGAGGCTTTCTGTACCCACCCTTCAGGTGGGATTTCCAGTGGATAGCTCGTCATTACAGCTTTACCTTTCAGTTGTTGTTTTCCCTTTCGAGTTTTACTTTACATTCAGTTTGGGTTTGTATACTGGCCCACTTACTTTTCCGCACTTCACTCTTGTACCAGCTTTTACATAGTGTTTACTTTTTTTCTGCTTTCTTACTCTATGGTGCTTTTTTACTTTACAAAGGCAATGCCTTGCCTTTACCGGGATTTACGCCTTGGTGGTAGTCGCCAGCCCCTGGCCTATGGAAGGCGGGCTTGGGGTAGTCACAGCACGGGCCCCGAGGACGGGTCGTGACACCTTTATATTATAAAAACACTAGTATAATAAATTTACTAGGTTTTTAATGTGATACTTATTCAAACTACACTTACACACACCTCCGTCTAATGGGTATAAAACATACTGTTTTTGTGGATGGCGAACTACTGCCTCACGAATCGATGATTGTTCAATCTTCTGCTACCACCTATTATGGTGGAAATTAGGATGGAACTATATATAAATGTGATATATATTATATTTATATTGTCTAAAAACTTATTTATTTTTTTATTTATATCATACCTTTATGGTTTCCATAATGGGTCAATATGATAATTTGATTTTAGGAAGTGCGGACTACTGCCCCCACAAAGTGTTATGACTTGTTCTTTCCATAAGTGGAACATATAAACGATGGAGTTTATTAAATTACCTAAAATAAATATAATAATAGAATTATAATATACCTATGTATTATTAAGTATTAATTCCATTAAATATAAAATAGAAATGAAAGTAGTGTTCATAACTACGTACCTCTTACCGTCTCCATGAATGATGTGTTTCATTACAAAACTCCAAATGAAATGGAATATTCTAAATACATATACACTGGATATATATATGATATGTATGATATCTAAATCCTGAATATAATTCTAGAGATAATTTAATATTGACCACATTGATAATTTTTAATTATAAAATGTTCATTTTTACTAAATTTCCGAACATCGATTAAATGTCCGATATGAACTCAAATAATTAACTAAATTTTATAGCCAAGTAATAAGTGATATAAAAGGAATAATAAGCATGAAAAATTTTCTTGTATAAGTGGAAAATAACTTCTATTAATTATTCAGGAATAACATGGAACATACGAGTCAAGTCGGACACGAGGTAAGGGGTTTCTCATCTCACTTTTAATTCGATGAGATTTCCATTTTTCACCACTTGTTTATTGCATGTGGTGTCTTTTGTACTTATATTTGATATATATTCATTATTATATTTATATTCAGGGAATTATGTGAATCATTTATTTTCTATTAACTTTTGGTCATACGGCTCGATTGATTACTACGTGGTAAGGGATTTTCATCTCACTTATTATTCCCATGAGATTCATTCTATATTGCCACTACTTCCATTTGTGTGGTGTATGTACTACCACATGATAGTTTTAATTGTGTAATATAATTTAATTTATTAGTATTTACATCTTCATTTTACGATATTTCTTTCATGGGTTGTATGTTTCGTAGGTTTCCAAATCAGTAAGGGAATTTTAAATATCAATCTCTACACATTGGGTTTTATGCAAACATCATTGATTAGTTTACTCCAAAATTATGTGTTAAATAATTATTTATTTATGTAGTAATTTACACTACCGTTTGTGTGGATATACTTTTGATACACATAATCACTGAATTGATAAATTTTCAAGTCATTGATATGTAATCGATAAGGATAATCATAACTCAATTTTTATTCATTGAGTTAAACATTCAAGTAATTAGTTAGGTTTTTACGAAAATATGTGTGAATGTTATCTGATTGATTGACACTGAATATCCCATCATATTTAGTGTATTTATATTTTTGACACATAATTATGTCATTGATTTATCTATAACCAATGGATTTGGTCTTTACAGGGGATTTTATCTCAATTTATATTCCCCTAAGACTTCTTTGTTGTTATGAACCAATTAACTTTTATATGGTGTATATACTATACTTTGAAATATTATATCATGAATTAAATTTTTCTCAAGATATTATAATGTTTTTATTTACCTCTATTATATGTATTCAATCATCTCTCATATGGTTAAGAACTCTAACTGAAATATCATTTTTTTTGTTTTAATGATTTATGCATCTAAATCCTTTCATAAATGTCCATGTTTTAAAAATGGTTTTAATGATTTATTTATATGGAAATTAATGTGTTATAATTAAAATTACTTTTAAATGTTTCAATATGATGGGAGAAACTTTGATTAAAAAATCTATCTTAAACTGTTTCTGGATAAATAGTGAGACATTTAAATGTTTTCAAGAAAAAGGTGGATATTTCTATCAAATATTTTTCATGATTATTTTCATCTATGTCAATATCCATCATTATTCTTGATTGAGGATGATTTATTATAATAAATTCTTCCATAATTTATTGAATGAGTTATGTTTGACTGCGGATGTGCTAGTTTTATATCATTCATTGTTTGTGATTAAAATATTGACATTTCGTATTCCAATTTTAATACAAATGTTTAGATTATATTTCAACCATATTATATTAGGAATGTATTGTACTAGTGTAAGTTATGGTTTGAGACCTCTACAGCTCCTCAAATCATCGGTAGGTCCCATGAGACAAAATAGTGCCTTGGAACAAGGCCTTGAAAAAAATCTTTTTTGTAGTATTGGCACAATTCCTTGAATATGTGGTTATGATGTCCCACATTATGTATTTCATCATTATAAAATTATCTATTGATATTACATGTGATTATTAAACTATTATAATATCAATGTGAATAAGTAAATGGCATTATTTGAATTATATTTTCCATGTTATACGGAAATTTATGATTAAAAGGATTGTGTTTTAGTCTTATACATTGCCTTAAATATTTATGCTTATTTATGAATGTTTCCACTAAATTGTTGTCATTACTAAGAATATGAGCTCACCCCTTTCTATGTTTTATTTTTCATACAATGTGAGACTTATATCATGATTAACCTGCAGGAATAGGCTAAGGGATATGAGTGTGTTCAAAGGGGACACAATGTTGTTTGTATTTATTTCATGATGTAATGTAAAACATATTTATGTATCTTGTACTTATAAGGATACTAAAATAATTGGTCTTCTGGGAAATGATCTCTTGTGATCATGCCAATGATATATAATAATGAATCGACTCTGGGTAACTAGGGTTAGGGTGTTACATTAGACTCCAAAAAATGGATTTGGTTAAGAAACCTTAATTTTCTTATACTTGTTATAGTTATGAAACCATTTCCTACAATCTGTTTCTAACTAACCGTTGTTTGAGTGAAATGTGTACAGGTCCTACCGAAATTTATAGAAAAATATGACCATTGGAGGAGGGATCCGACCCTTGGAGAAGTTCCTATAAAGAGGAGCTCATTTCAACGAGCTCAATACTCTTCCATCAATCTAGAGATTGCGTGCTGTAGAAGTTATTTCTGGGGAGATAGACTGTCATGCTTTGTGAGGTTCTGAAGATATTGTTCAGATTGCATCCTGCATTTCTGATTGTTTTTTAGTACAATCGAGGGCTTCTTGGGATAAGAAGATAGAGGTGCTTACTACCTTAATGTTCAATGTCATATGGGGATAGTAAGATAGAGGTGATGAGTACCTTGAAGACCGAGGACTTGCATGGATGACAAGATAGATTCCGATATTTCTATCGAGGACTTACCCTAGTGTGGGTAAGAAAGACATTCTTGAAATTATAAATCAAGGGACGTTTATCCAAGGTTGTTGGATACCCTTTTTTTGGGTTAAAAGATTTTATACTTGTTAATTGTTTTGTTTCATGTTTATTTCCATTTTATTTTGAAAATGGTAGAATATATAATCTTCTTATACTTTCTTGTTCTCTTTTATACTCTGATAAGTAAGATTATATACATTTTAAGGTAGAATATTTTCCTTTTATACTTTCCTTAGGTTTCATTTTTAGAACCATATTTTCGGAACATAGTATGTTTGTAGAAATAAAAGAGGTCTTGTGAATTTATCTTTTTAACTTTGTTAAAAATAGTTTTCCTTAAGGTTAAAAATGAATGTTGTTAAACTTACAATTCACTTCCCTCTTGACTTTCAGAATCTACATCATTATTTTTATCCTATAGTTCTACTGAATTACCTTGAATATATCCAACATTTAATCTACCAATTCTATTCGAATAAAATTTCTTTCATTTAATTCATCCCAAAATGTTTGAGTTTGACATCACATTCAATATAATTTTTTAAAAGGATCTATATATATATTGGAATGAAAATTTTTATTATAAGAAAAATCAATGAAAGAAATATGATGATTCCAAAATCTCTGGTAATATATTTAAAAAAGAAGAATTGTATACTCCAAGGTATAAATCATTCATCCGTACTATCCATCATATTTAGGATGAAAACAAACAATAAAATTTAATTCAGTACCCATTGACTTCTAAAGTCCATTAATTTTTTTTTTGTGAACCTAGAATCACAATTAGATAAAATTGATAGAGGAACCCTATTTTACCTAAATATCACATCATGATATTTTAGATAATGTTGATCTCAAGATAAATAATATGAAATGGGGAAGAAATTCCCATATTTAGTGAATCGATCAACAATATCTGAAATCACATTATTAGTGTGATTAGTTTTTGGAAATCATACCTTGAAATATATAGATATATTTCCACATTTCTACTATGGAACTCAAAAGGGATAAAGACTACACTTTGTTAATTTTAATACTACATTAACCTATTGGAATGTAATATATTTATTGTTAACGTTACCAAAATCTCTTTTCCACTAACCCCACCAATAGTACTTCTGAAGGTCTCTATACATTATATTACTAATAGGATTAATAGAAAATGGGGAACTATGAGATTCATTCATCAAATTTATATTCAAATTGGAATAAAATAGTAAACATAATATATTTAAAAATATCGTAACACAAACATTATCAATGTTAAAATCATGAAACAGATCCTTTATAACAAATTCTTCCTTTGCAAGTGACTCATAGTCATCATTCCGATCTATCTAAATTTTTGTTGATAGAGAAAATTGTATAATTACCTAAAAAATGGTAGATGATCTTGAAACCAATAATTCTAGGATTAAATTCTAAAAACACTAACCAATGGGCCATGGTCCAAACAAAACATTGTGGAGGAATAATTATTTTTCTGACTGAATGTATCAATTACAATTTTTTACTTTCAAGTATGATATTGAATTGGGAATTCATAATATTTTTTCAATTCCTTACATCTATTCTATATCATGTTCAACTATTTATAGGTGAATATATACTACATCCTTTTATTATAACTATATAATTAACACTTGGATCCATTTAAATTTATTTATACCCTAAAAAACTAATATAAGAACCTTGAATTTGATTGTATGTATGACATGTGACACCAAGCACGTAAGGTAATATAATATCTAGATACTTATAATATATTTAACTTTTAAAATAAATTATATATATATATGAATAAATCTATGAGTTAGCTTGTGTTACATGCTAGAGAAACCATCCTCAATAGTTTGAGATACGCACAAGGGTGACCTTCCTCGATAGCTTGAGCTATACATAAGAGATACCTTCCTTGAGAGGTTCCATTATGCACCAGACGATGTTTCACTAAATAAAAATGTTTTATTAAAATATTGATATTTAATAAAATATGATATATCCCAGCCATTATGTTATTAGTTACGAATATTATTAACTAAAATATGAAATTAAATGGATTATAATAATATAATATTAAATTATAAGGAAAAAATTTATTAGAAATGAATATACGAACCAATTGAATATAAGCAAAATGTTTTTATATAAAAACATATTTATGCTCATGAAGATGTTTTATCAAAATAAATTAATGTAATTAAAATTAGTTAATGATTTAATATATATATATATATATATATATGGATCATATATTCAATTAAATTTTTTGATATTCATCTATTAGGATTGATATTCATAACAAAAGAAGAAACCTTATTTTACACATAAAACAAATATTTTTATAAATCCAATTTTAATGCCTTTTAAGGGTGAGCCCATTTTATCATTGAATTTTGAAATTTTAATTGATTTAATATGTAAAAATAAAATTAATAATTCAATTAGGAACATAAAAACTCAGTAATGGTAAATTTTTTAAATTTTTTAGAATCATATCATTTTATAACAAATAGTTAAAAATACTGAATTTTATTTCAAAACTATTATTCACTTAATATATATATAATTATAAACTATAATTCTAATTGTTTTTAATGTCAAATTAGATAATTTATTTATATTTTAATACCTTGTATTGAGTCAATTTCAATTTGAAATTTATTAAAAAAATATAGCAAACTATAGGCCATTTTTACATTAAATGCTCGCATTGTTATCTCATTTAGAGGATTAATTTTAATTTTTTCACTACCTATTATGTGTTTAAAATATGAAAAAATGGATTCTATATTTTGAATCATAATAATTAATAATAATTAATAATACCAATTTTTTTTTGACCAAAATTATTAATAAAATTGATTACAAGTATTTACAATTTGTAATGAAAAATTAAGTAAAATTAAGGACTAAACCATTAACTTATGTGCCCAAACAACATATAAAAATGTCCAACACCCATTTTTTTGTAATTAACTATTTCATTAAACTTCCATTATTGAGTATGGTTGGTTTGGTATGATTTTATTTAAGTAATAACATGTTTAAATCTAACTTATTTTCAAAATTTTAAAGTGAGTCCTTTTCCTTCCCTATAAAAGGCCACCATCTCCCCCCTTCCTCACACATCTCAAGACACATTGGATCATCTAAAATATTAACATTTATTATTAAAACCTCCCTCCCCTAATTCTATAATACTCCCATTGGGGAAAAATCCATACAAGGAATCTTTTACTTCAATCCAATAGAATTTATCCGATTAAGACGTAACGTCTTCGCTCAAGATTTTTGTTTCATTTCCATTACCAACTTTATATAATAATATTATTGTATGATTATATTAAAAACCGGTATAATAAATATATTAGGATTATTTATGTTTGTTTTTCGACCTAAACTTACACAAACCTCCATCCAATGGGTAACAAATATATTGTTTCTGTGTTAGAAGAACTACTGCCTCATGAAACAGTGATTATTCAATTCTCATTTACCGCCCCTCATGGTGGACATTATGATGAACACTATGTTTATACATGTTATATATGATATTTATAATTCTTTTATACTTCTATAAAATGTTTATAATTTATACATTAATACATTCCATTTTACATTAATACGATAACATCGTTTGAGGAAGTGCGGACTACTGCCCCCTAAAAGTGATGTGATTCATTCAAAAGATTCATGGATTATATAAACGATTGTTATAATTAAAAATATGTGACACAAAAAAATATAGTATATTTATTAAAAAATTAACTTTTTTTAAATATAAAATATGTATATAATTTTCTTTGTTACCCTTTCACACACTTTAAAAGAGAAGACATCATTCATGGACGTGTGGACTACCGCCGCCTCGAAAAGATGTGATTATTTTACATCATAGAATTATATGTATAATTATATTTGATTAAATAATATGGTATTTATTATATAATTTTCATTTTGGGAATATTTGAGTTACTAACCTTCTTTCCATAATGATCATTAAAAAATGGGAATGTTACTTTGTCTACTTATGACCTACCATCACCAAGATTGTAAAGCTAGCTCATTTTTCGTGACTATATAGAATTATTGATTTTATAAATATAATTTATGTATATATATAATATTTATGTAATTATTATTATTCTATATAATTTTATGTTATGACCCCATTCACCATAGTTGACCTACCAATGCTGTTTTTTTACACATAAAAATAATTTCGTCAAAATAGTTGATAAAATAAATCATTAAGTAGTTTTTTACAACATATATTTAAGTGAAATAAAATTCATTATTAACATATAAAATATACTTAATAAATTATAAATTGAGAATAATTTTCTTATATTCTACGTTAAAAGGAGTTTCACTGAAAAAAAAACAAAAAGGAAAGGGGGGTTCGTCTAAATTTATATTCTATTACGGCATAATGGTTTATATAAACCTTGTATATTTTATAGGGTTTATGTTGTGAAATTTTTCATGATATATAATGAATGTACTTACTATCATGATAATATAATTTTCAATTAATTTTATTCCTTTCTTATGATATTATTTATAGTGTTTAAAAGTGGTATGGGGAACATTGGAATGTTTATGGATTTTTTAATCAGGAATAATCCTAATGATATATCAATTGAATTTACATTCGAGGAAATTATATAACCATTGTTAAATAAAAACATTAACTATTATTTTGTTATTCATAACTATTTTAAATTATTATTTGCATTTCTCCACTATTTGGTACGAAGATGTATAATAGAAAGTTTTTTAGAAGCCCTAGCTATTGATATCTCTTTAGGTTGAAAATCTGTTTTCTTCTAAAAACCATGTTTTAATAAAATGTTTTCAAAAATGTTTTTCAAATTATTTTTAATGAAAATTTTGAACATTTTTCTTTTACCAATTATTTTAATTGAATCTTCTTGTCACTTTCAAAAAATTAATTTTTCATACATTTTTTCCTTATAAAAGGAATATTGTTATTACCTTACACAATATTTATAGATTTATCCACTATAATTTCTTTGAAATCTAATTATCATGTTTATAATAATTATATTTAAATAATTTTTTTAAATGGCATTTCCAAAGAAAAATATTTTTAAAATTTTTTTCAAAAGAAAATTATATTTTCGTCAATAATATTTTAAATTTTTTTTATCAACAAAAATAACCATGTATTTTATTCTACACTGGAATTTTTTTATTGATAACATATTTGATCATCATTTGGATGAATTATTACTGATTTGTCCAAGGATAGTATTCTCATTCAATTCCTTATTTCTGTTAAATTCACTTAAAATATTCAATTCCTTTTAATCATTTGATATTGAAATTCCCATAAATATCCATCTTACTTTTTGTTGGATATGATTATTTCTTAAAATATATACATTTTTTCATAGAGTGTTTACAATGAATGTTATTTTATTGTTTTAAGAAATATTGATAAAGCCATATACTTTATTCAATAAACATATTTTATACAAAACATTTTGAATTTAAATGCTCTGGACATTCACAATATGGGTTGGGGACCAATTAATTCAAGGCTTACAGGTTAGATATAGTTTTATATAAGCTCTATGGATAGGGTATCATTAATGAAATACCCAAAATGCATTAGTACTCTCATTGGAAAAATTAGTTTCACAAATTAGAAATTTTTAAACTCTCTCATGATGATAAAGGTATCATGTTTTTACATAACACGATTTCCAATAATTAAGAATTTTACCTAATTTAGATTCATTTATTATTTCTCCATGAGATTTTGCATCGACATATGTATGGGTACATTAAATTTTAGTTCATTAATAAAATGGCTAGTGTTTCAATTTCATAATTTACCAAATGTATTATTCCTTATCTAGTAATTTGAATGGAATATATTTCCAATTAACACCCTTCCATATTGTTTACACAATTTGATTTAGTTTATTAATTACATGGATTGTGTGCCAAGTTTTTTACCATGCTATTTTGAATTTTCTAAAGGATTTATTATTTCTTCAACTATATTTTTCACATACTGCGAATTTGATATCACCCTTTTTATGTTTCTTTATCCAGGAATCCATGAAACAAACTATGAGTTATATACCTGAATTTACTACATGGATTAGAGTTATCCTCAATGTTACTTATTTGGAAATAATAAAACAATTATGTTGTAATTAGTATAGATATAATAATCATATATGCATCTATTTCACCAATACTACTAAATTGTTCAGTCCTATGGGGCTTGATTCCTTGTAATCATACCAATGTAATTGATAGTATACACTAGCTCTTGGATATCTAGGGATGGGTCTCTACTGTTGGTATCACATGATTATAAATAGAATCATTTGGAACATGATTTAGGAAAACATATATTAAATAACATATCCCTAAGAAATAATATGACGATAAGTATATATAATAACCCTATAATTTTTTAGACTATTGATTATTTGTTAATTATTAGAAATACATCCATGTCAGGATACTACAAGTAAAAGTTGTTTTGGAAAATATATACATAGGAGTAACTGCTCTAACAAAGTGTTCGGGGCCAGACTCAGAGTAACATGGTCCATGACAATGGGCCATACTGCAAACCTAGTTTTACACTCCTGAGGTAAATTATTATAATAATCAAGATTTTATTTTCAAACTATTATGAAGAATTTGAAAAAAAAATTGAAAATTAATATCATATGTTAAACCTAAGTTATTTTATGTGTCATTGTTTATAAATCCAATAAATTATATTATTGATAAACCATAGATCAAAAAATATCTATATAGAAATAAGTTGATGAATTACATATGTATTGGGGTTGTCTTAAAAAACATAGTTAAAAGTATATGTAGAGAATAACCTTATTTCAAGGATGCACATCATATTTATTTTGAAAATTATATTTATTTGATTTTTGAAAAGAACAACTTGTATACTAGGTGATAGCCAATCAAGTCTGACAGGGTCATGGAACATTAACTCATGAATGACGGAGAATAAGGGTTTCATCCCAATGACTAACCTACATAATGTTTTGGTTAAAGTTTCACCATTTTTAGTTCAATAATTTGACTAATAAATTTTATGGATGAACTAGAAGTATCACTTTTGAGAATTAGAGATTAATATATAAACCATATTTTTTTGGTCAATAGTTAAGGACAATAAGTAATAGTTTTCACTCTTTTATAGGCCTTACGATACTTTAAAAGATTATTTTAGTGATTCATACATCAAAGTTAATTTGTAGAAATCCATTTTCTGAATTAATTCATGAATTAAATTTTATCGAAGCACAACCAAAAAGTTAGGATTGTTATTATGAAATTGATCCCTATCAAGTAATAAGATTTTGTTATTAGTAAAATAATTAACCATCATTAGGAAAAATACATAAAAATTAAATTTTATCCTAAAAAATTAATTTATATAGAACAATGGGTCTTCTAAATCATCTTATATTTCATTCTTTGAGGCCCCAAACAATCCATTTATAATTCACTTGTTTGTGATTGGTGACCTCATTCACTCCTTAATAATATTTATGCTTTTCCTCTAGGTACAATCTATCATTTCAATTGATGTTAACCTACATAGATACCATGTTACATGTTAGTCCACGTGACCTTTTTTTACTTTAAATTTTCTCTTTTATATAGGATTACTTATAAACACTTCAAATGATGTGTAATTTCAAACATAAGAATGTTCCGAACAATACATCACTATGATAGAGTTTAAATTGTGAGGATGAAATTTATATAAGATGGGGAGAATGTGAGGGCCCAAAATTCTAAAGTAAGAACCTTGTATTTGATAAAATGTATAACATTCAACACCATGAACATAATGTAGTACAATGTCAAGAAATATTTTCATATATTTACATTTTAAAATAAATTCTATATATTTAGAATCTTACAACACTAAGTTAGTGTGCATTACACACAACATCAACCTTCATCGATATCTTGAGTTACACACAATATTGACCTTACACAATAGCTTATATTGCATGATAGAGTGACCTTCCTCGATATCTGTTATTATATGCATGACCGAGTTTCACTAATAACATTGTATTATTAAAATATTATTATTTAATAGAATAATATATAACCCAGCCATTATGATAGAATTTATTAATAATGTTAACTAACTTATGAAATTAAATGGTTTATAATAATATAAGATTAATTAATATGTTATGAATTAACATGAAATGAATACCTGAATCAATAGAATATAAACATCTTGTTTTTATAAAAAACTATTTTTAGGCACATGATATTGTTTTATAATAATAATTTCAAGTAAATACAGTTAGTTAATTATTTTAATGAAATATATATGTTATAAATTTATCCTTTTTTCGATATTAATCCTTTAGGATTGATATGCATAAGATATGAACAAACCTTGTTTCACACATAGCAAACTATATTTTTTTAAAAGCAATTTTACAGAATATTAATGGAGAAAAATCATAAATTTTAAATTTGACAAGTTACTTGATTTAATTTGTCAAAATATACATCAACATTGAAAGTGAAACTTAAAAATTAGGTTATGGTACATTTTTGATATTTTTCAGAAGCATATCATTTTTTAATGTTTAATTAGATAATATTTGTATAAATTAATACAGTCAATATAGATTAGAATCAATTTCACATTCAAATTGACTATTAAAATATTGAAAACTTTAGGACATTTTAACTCTAAAAACCTTCATCATTATCCCATTCTTGGGATTAATTTTAATTTAATTTTGGCCACATTCGTGTTTGGAATTTCAAAAAAATGGATTCCATAAATTTAATAAACATAAAAAATAATGTCTATAAGACCACAAAATTACTGGACAAAAAATATGAGTGAAATTGATTTAAATTAATTACAAATTTTAATGAAAAATCATCATTAATAAAGGTCTAAACTATTAAAATAAAGGCCTAAACGACCAATAAAATTTTATAATGCCCATTGGATATCTATAATTCGTCTATTGACATTAAATTATTGTGTTTGTTTCATTTGGTATAACTGTTGTTAGGTAAGAACATGTTTCCACCTAACTTGTTTCAAAAAATTATAAGTGTGTCCTTTTCCTTCCCTATAAAAGGCCACCACCTCCCCCCATCCTCACACATCTAGATCCACATTGGATCTTCCAAACTCTACCCAATTAGTCTTTAACATACATCCCCTTATCCTATAATCCTCCCCTTTGGGAAAAAATCAATCCAGGTAAATGTTTGTTTCAAACCCAAATCAGTTACCCGATTAAGAGGTAATATCTTATGTCATGTTTTTTAGTTTCATTTACATTATCATCTCCCAATAATATCCTTATTCTATTATTACATAAAAATAATTTATCCTAAAAATATTATAATGTTTTTATTCAATGTTTTTTACCTTCACTTACACACACCTCCAACTAATGGGTAATGAACATATTGTTTTCTTGTTAGTCGAATTGATGTCTCACGATAAAATTATTATTCAATCTCATTTTCGCCTCTCATGGTGTCCATTGTGAGGGAAATTATTCATATATTTGTAATATATGTTATTTATTATGTGTTATTATTTCTTTAAACCTTTTATAATACATAAATTTAATAAATCCCATTTTACATTTATATGATTACATCGTTTGAGGAAGTGCGTACTACTGCCCCATCAAAACGATGTGATTCATTAGCATGATATATTGAATGTATAAATGATGGTTATAATTAAATTTATTTACAATGAAATTATATATATTATATTCATGAAATAATTTTATTTTTTGGAAATATAATATATAACATTTATTATTACTCTTTCACAGACATTAAAAGAGATATCCTCATTTGTCTACATGTGGACTACATCCTCATTCAAATTATCTGACTACATTTACATCAATTAATTCTATATATAAGTATATATGATTAAATAATACGGTATTTATAATATAATTATCATTCAATAATGATTTGAGTTACTTACCTTCTTTCCACAATGATTATTAAAAATTGGGAACATTACTCATGCGTACGTACGACATACTCTCTCCATGACTGTAACACTAGATAATTTTTTATAACCATATTTAATTATATATTTTAAAATTATAATTCACGTATAAATAGATAAATTATGTCAGGATTATTTGGTTGTATATGTTTATGTAATGAACCACTTGACCGTAGTTTACTTACCAAATCTATTGATCACACATAAACTGAATTTGATGAAAATAACTGATGTAAACAAAATTTTAATTCCAATCAGGATTAACTGTTAAAGGATGTTCCCCCGAAATGCAATGCAAGTTAAGGAATTTTCATCTTAATTTGAAATACATTGTGGCTTTATTTTTTTATGCACCTAGTTTAATTTATATGATGTATGTACTACCATTTTTTCATGAAATATCTTGAATCTAATTACTCTCCTGATATTATAATTTTTATTTAATTATATTCCTTCATGAGGTTGATATTTAGAATGATTCAATGTTGTAAAGTCCACTTTGGAATGTTTCAGGATTTTTTATCATAACTAAACATAATTATCTTTAAATGGAATTTTTTAATGGCCAGGATCATCCAAATACAATAAATTGGTAAAACATGGTGTTTGAAGTGTTCTCAGATGCAATGTTTACTCATTTTAGGATTCTGTAAAAAATATAGTATTTCCAACTATAGGTCATTTAACTGTGGGTCAGACCGCAGAGTAGGAATGATGAATAGAACCAGTAGGTGGGGATTGTAGATCATGATAGTGAGTCCAGATGGTGGCTCCCTCTGGTGAGTCATCCACTGATAGCATATAATGGGGAGTCGTGAGGGTGAGTTGCTAACGATAGGTCATAAATAGTGACTTGCGATTGTGACTCTCAATGGTGACTCGTCCAATGGTGAATCGTGTTGGTGAATCGTCTACATATGAATCTTGATGGTGACTCATCCAATGGTGACTCACTATGTTAACTTGTCCCATGGCGACATACAATGGTGACTCATCCAACAGTGAATCCTGATGGTGACTCGCCCATCGGTGACTCGCAACAGTGACTCATCCAATTGTGAGTAAGGCAATAGTAACTCATACAACGGTGATTCATCTAATGGTATTTCATTTAATGGTGAGTCATCCAAAGTTAGGTTATCCACCAGTGAGTTGTTTCCAATAGTTTTCCAAAAATTCTAATTTCCACTATTTTTTAAGTTTGAAAGAATTTCACCTCTTTAGTGACCTATTTAAGGTAAAATGGGTTAGATACAATATTTAAATGGGGTTGAGGTCACTTATAGGTTTATGGATAATATCATTAATTTCATAAATCTCCCATTGACTTTTAAATAGAAGATCTTTGTGTTCTTTGTCATGATCAGATTTTAATGGATTTCAAAAATGTTTCCTTTGTTGAAATAGGATTTGGAATTTCTAATGACAGGAACCTTTATTCCATGTACATTAAACTTTACACTTGATTCCAGGCATCCCAGAAAAATTCTTACCCAAGAGATAATTCATTCTATTATGTCCTTCGGATTATGTTTCCATATGACTCTTTGCACCCCTTGTCTCGACGCAACAAGGATGTGATGATCGTCTATTGTTTGAGGTAGGGATTCCTTCATATTTAATTAATTTGTGTTACATGAGGGGTGGGTGTAAGAGTTTTTAATTTGTTCATATTTTGGAATTAAAAATAGATTAAAATAAATGAATCAGTTTAATATCAATAAACAATGGATGGAAAAAATGACACATACATCTATTTTATTATTTCTGATGATATTTCAAATTGTATGGTCTATATACCTAATAGAAAACATGGTCATGGGTGGTCATTATTTGTGCACATGTGGCATTCTTTTTATCATTAATTGAACAACTATATAAATTTAATTAATTAACCATGTATATTCAGTTAAATAAATTCATTCCCCAGGATCAAGTTTTTTATGTAATCACCTCTATGTTTTAAAAGTAGAATTATAGAACGATATCCTTATTAAAATTTAATGTTATGCCTTGTATGGTTGCAGGTTGATTCTATTGATGGTATGAATATGTGTGGGGTGGTTCATGTGGTATAATTTAATATCATGTTGACATTCTTACTTATTGTGGAATGGATGATCAGTGTTGTACAGTGTGAATAAATCCGAGTTCTGTTTTGTTTGTGGTACTAGGTGTCATTTGTTTTTGTAGTGGGGAAGCCGATGGTTGCAATAAGGTTAGTTGATGGGAATAGCTATGAATTTTTAGTTGTTCTATTGTTTTTTGGATGTTGTATTGGGATGAATGACTTTTAAGAATGATGATGGTAGTGGTAAGCATGGGCGTAAAGTAGAAAGAAATTTCGAGCATGCTATTTTATCCTTGTTATTATTCCTTTCGGTAGTTTATACTATATTTATTGTGACATGCTTTTCATGGTATCTAACCAAGTTAGGATGAAATGAATAAATGAAATTCAAAACAAAAAAAAGATAATTGGTTAAATGAGTTGCCTTTATTTATGAATTGAATTATGACCGGTTGTGTAGTTGTGAATTTAGAGGTAGCAGCAAAGGTGGTTTTGTGGGATGTTTGTTTGTGTGGAAAAACCCATATGCTGGGATGAGTGCTTTATATATATATATATATATATATAATTGTACATCCCTGTGATTTATATACACATTCACCCTAGTTGAGAACTATGTTCCGAACACACCGATTTTCATGGGGTACGGAATCCTTTCCCATCATCATAATGGGATGATGGATGGATGGTTTTTGGATTTTCCCTAGTTTCGCTTCTAGACATTGGTATCCCCAGACTCTTTGGGTAGGTTTTGGAGTAGTAGTGAGGCCTAGGTGTCTGTAGGCAAGGTTCCCTTTCCGAGGTGTAAACAAGATGAGATGCATATTTGTCTCAATTTACGTTGGATGGGATGTGATATGGTTAAGGCCCATGTGTTTTTGAGAAGGATGTGGTGAGAATAATTTTCCTAGGTTACAAGACTAGTTCTGATGCCTTGGTGTGTGTGGGTGGGTTGTGACATGGGGCTTTTGGAAGAGTTTGTAAGCACCATGATGTTTTCCGTTAGTGTTTGTGCAGTTAACCAATGGGAAGTGGTGTGGGGTGCCCAAACATCGATGTGATTATTATATTACATTACTTTATCTATATTATTCTGTGAGCATGCCCTGGTGAGGTTAGGATAGCTAGTATTCAATGATGGGTGCTTTTGGAATGTATAGTTTTTTATAGGGGAAATGTTGTTCTTCTCCCATCAATGCACAAGAGACTTTGGTCTTTCCAACTGAGTATACTTTTATGCCCCCCCTACGTATATAAAACCGCTCTCAGGATTCCAAGAGTACTATGTAGATCTTGAAAGGTATTTCAAGCTCGTACTTTGGGATAGTTGTCTTGTCGCTGATTTCGTTTATTTTGGTACCAACTTTGGTGTTTATGTATATTTTTACATGTTTTTTCTTAAACATCCATGTGATATGGTTTTGTATTTATTTTATATACATGTATTAGTGTTGTTTTGAGGTTGATATATTTTATATCCTAATAATTATTTCCATAAAATGGCAATGACACCCATTTTTTTGACAATTGTATACCCTTGGGGATGGTTTCCACCGCGGGGCCTCCTAGAGGTGGGACTCGGGGGTAATTATCTCTCTTTATCCATTACCAGCTCAATAGGGGAATCTTTTAAGGGAGGGTTCATTATAGAATGGTATCAGAAATGATGGTTTAGATAAAGGATAGAGTTTGGAGTTATAAATAGTGAGTATTTCATGGGTTGTTAGGGAAACCATGTTAGGTGAACTTGGTGCGTTACATAGGATATGGAAGACTCGCTAAGTAAAATGTTTTTATCAGCCCCTATGATATGATGTAAGGACTCTAAGTCTACTGAATCAACAAAGTAAAGAAACACCAATTGTAGGGTACAGAACATAATAATGTTACATGAATCATAATGACTTTTGTTCCTAATTGAATTAGTAGTTTTGTAGAATTTGAAACATGTAATGAGCTAAAATGAACGTTAAGTAAAATTCCAAACTGGTCGGGCATAATAGTTCATTATTTACCTTTTTGAGCAATGGATCCTAGTTGCTTTCCCCCTGTCTCTCATGAATTTGAAGCCTAGTAGGCTGATCCAGTCGATCATTGGAGGGTTGATCCATTGTATGAGGATGAAAAGTGGAAGAGAACATTACGTTTTTTTTTTCAGCGACATGCTTTGGGAATGTATAAGGGTATCATTTTAGATATGGAGACAGAGAGTTATCTCGAGGGACTTGTGATCACCTTCATCCTAATCTAGTATCTAGTGGAATATTGGGGTCCTTTGGTAGTGATCCTGATGCGGGGGGATCTGAGTAAGTGGTGGAAGTTGTAATTGGGGGAGAGGAAGGAGGCTGAAGTTATATGGGTTGATTATGGGAAGGAGTTTCAAGAATAATTGCTTTCTTCAACCGTGAAGGCTTAGAAAAATAAGGATTTACTATCCCTCTAGTAGGTGAGTATATTAATATGTGAGTTGGGGATCATGTTCAAGGATCTCCTTAATTTTTCTTCGGATCACTTTCCATATGAGGATTTTCATGCGAGAAGTCTAGAAAAAAGAACTTATTCATTCTCTCTAGTAAACAATTACTCCCTTCACCATTCAGATGTACGTTGAGGTCTAGATGTAGGTAGAGGTAGTTTAGAGGATGCACTTGTAAGGAGGAATACCATGAGAGGGGATCCAGTAGGTTTTTTCTAAATGAAATGATACTCTTATAAGGTCTGATGTAAAGGGACTTCTTGGTTTTGACCAGTGGTAATTTGACCTTAGAAGTTCCTGTTTGAAACTTTGGTTCCTTGTGATTTTCCTGTGAACATGGGACTGAGGTGTTTCACTTGGGAGATTGTGGGAAACATTAGAGGTAGTACCTGATTTCCGTTCGAGCTTAGTATGGTGTAGGTGGTTAGGTTCAGCACCCACCATAGTAGTAGTAGCCGATAGGGAAGTTCCTACAGTATGGATAGTAGGCTCACCCTCAACTAAGGGGTGATAGAGAAATTATAGGGAAACCATAGGGTGTTACTCAAGGATGAGGACCTATGCATTATCTTGGTGTATGTCATCAATAGAGGGGTAGTGCAACTGGGTGTGGTTAGTTAAAAATAGTAGAGGTTTCAATTTCATCATTGTCATAGATCATCCGAGGTATAATCAGATTGTTTAGTGACCATTCATATGATTTTTTTGATTCAATAGCATCACACTCGTTCTTTTCACTCGGTCTAGCCCATGACATGGGACTAGACAGAGAGGATATTTGTGACCTTGGTGTTGAGTATGTCAGTTGGAAGTCAAACCATGTTGTTTAATGTGTGATGTGGATATAGACAAGTGATGGGATAGTATCAGTCCCATTGGGATCTTTTATTGGTACAGATGAAACCATACAATGTCATTTTTGATATCTACTAGTTTTATTCCATACATGCTGTTATCAAATACTTTTAGAGAAGAGACGTGTTTTCTTATGTGGATGGTCAACATGTGGATTTCATCGGTGAGAAGAGCTGTCATCTGGGCAGTATGTGTGTGGAGCCTCTTCAATCCTTGTTGGATGAGCTGTAAGTAGATGTTGTGGACACAAAACTCCCTAGATTTGTTGTAGAGTTATTGTATGTTTTGCTAAAGGAGGTTGTGAATCTACCCCCGAGAAATGACATTGAGTTTGGGATAGACTTATAGCCCGTTTCTTCTTAGATATATATGGATATTTATTGGATGAAGCCTTCTGAGTTTTGGGATTTGAGTATTTATATAGATTATATGATGAAGAAGGGTATTATCCTGTCTAGTGTGTCACCATGGGGTGCCCCATTGATTTTTTCACAGAAGAAAGATAGTGGTCTGAGGTTGTGTATATACTACTGGAGGTTGAATCAGAAGAGATTCAAGAACATTTACCTCTCGTGAGGATAGATGATATTCTTTACATAATATGAGTAGTGAGTTGGTTTTTCCAAGATTGATTTTTGGTTTACATATAACCATTTGGGGGAGAAGGAAGGAGACATCCTGAATTCTTCTTTTAGATGCATATATGGGCACTTTGAGTACATAGTCACAACTTTTGGAGAAACGAATGCACCAACCAGGTTCATAAGGCTTATGAACACTATCTTCCATGAATTCCTAGACTAGTTCATCTTCGTATTCATCATTGAAATCATGATCTACTCGATGTTAGAGGAGGATAATACTGAGCACCTCAAGACTATTTACCTATCCGTAAACACCACATTCTCTATAGAATATTTTCAAAGTTAATGTTCTAGAAACAAGAGGTGAATTTTATTTGTCATGTGGTTTACCAGTAGGGTGATTAAGTGTACTCGTCAAAGGTTAAGGCTGTTGTTTCTTAGGAAGCACCCAATAAGGTTTTAGAGGTTCACAGTTTTATCGATCTTGTGGGATATTACTGGTGATTTGTACGCAATTGTTTCTGAGTATTATCTCCGTTGATAGCCTTGACCAAGAAAGTCCAAGATTTTATCATGGGGTGAGAATTTCCTAGTAGCATTTGACTATTTTTATGGGATTTTGGTCAGTTCTAAGTGCTCTTATTTATATAGGGAGGGACGATGTTTGATGTGTTTTGTGATGATTCCCATATGTGCTTGGGATTTTTTATAATGAAACAGTAGGGAGTGATCTCTTATGGGTATAGGCAGTAAAATCCTCATGAATGGAATTATGGAACCCATGATCTAGAGCTCTAATAGGTCATATTTTCAATAAATGTTTTGTGAAATTACCTCATTTGGGAGAACATTACTGTCTTCACGGATCACAAGAGCATGATGTATATATTTCAAAAGTGTGATCCGAACATGATATAGTGGAGGTGGATTTAATTTCTTCAATAATATCATTTTGAGATCTCTTATAACTTAAGAATGGGGAATTTCCTTACTGGAACATTGAGTAGGATGTCATAGAAGGAGGTAGTTCAGGAATCTACAGATGCGTGGAAGATAATAGAGGAGATGTAAGTCTTGCTCCTAGATGCAGCGGTGGAAAACTGTAGAGCCTATTTTTTCTGATGAAAGTCACGTATTCTCATATGTAATAGGTGGAAGAGTCTCATTGGGGAGACATAGAAGCAGAGGTGATGCATGATAATGTGGACCATGGTGATGATCCGAAGGGATTGTCTGAGGATGGTCAGAATCAAATACTATTTCATGGAAGAATGTTTGTTCTAGTGGAGATGTGTGAGTGAGACCTCTATGAATTTCATAGATCACCCTTTGCAGTACACGTGGATGTTTATAAGATTTAAAATGGCCTGGGGATGTAGATTTTGATTCCCTAGATGAAAAATGTAGTAGAAGAGTTTTTGGTGAAGTAATTAGTGTTCCAGTAGGAGAAGGTTGAGCACCATGCTCCCAATGGTTTTTTAAAGCCCCTAGATGTACGAGAATTGAAATGGGATGAAATATCGATGGATTTAACTACAAGATTACCCATGTATTAGGGATACTATGATAAGATCTATGTAGTAAGGGATTGGTTGATGAAATCTTCTCACTTCTTAAAAATTAAATAGTTAGGAATAGTGGATTATTTGGCCATGAGGTATGTGGATGAGGTGGTGCAACTTCATGGATTATTGAGATACATTATCTTATATCGGTATACATGTTTTACTTCACAAGTACAAAAGGGATTGCATCATGCATTCATCAATCAGTTACACCTCTAAAATTCATTCCAACCTTAGAAATATTGGAAGAAAAAATTGACTATCCAGATGATGGAAGATATATTGTGAGCATGTATCTTTGAATTTTTATGATCTTTGGTATGACACCTTCCCTTGGTCGAGTTTTCTTATAAAAATATCTATCACTAATCCATTGTAATAGATCCATTTTATGCCTTTAGTGTATGACCCTATCATTCATCTTTTTGTTGGTGATAGGTGGGGGAGACAACAGTTCATGGCCTAGATGTAGTGCATATCATAAAAGAGGAAGTTCATATTTTTTATGAGATGATGAAAGTATAAAATGACAAGAAAAAGTTATATGATGATAATAGTAGGATTCCCTTGGAGCTAGAGGTTGGGGACCACATGTCCTTGAAGGTTTCTTCTTGACGCGGGCAGTGGAGGATCGGCAGAGGGAGCAAGCTTTCTCCCAGGTTCATCAGAGCCACTGATGTATTGGGGAGAGTTGGAAAGGTGGAATACTAGTTGAAACTACCATTAATGCTAGAGAATTTCCACAATTTCATTTATATATCTCGTCTTCATTAGTATATTCACGATGACTCCCATGTCATTGACTGTGGAGTGTTGGATGTCAAAGATGAAACAACATTCATGGAATGACATGTTGAAATCTAAGATAATCAAGAGCATGTGATATGAAGATGCTCCATTCCCTTGGATCATTTGTTGTGTTGTCATGGTGTCCAAGAGGAGAGTACATAAGAGAGTGAAGCATAGATGTGTCCTTAAAACCCAACATTTTTCTGAGTTGTTTCATGTTTTATATTTCACTGTGATGTAATGTTTGAACCTTCTTTGATATAAGATGATTTTTTCCTTATTTCATGATCTGTGATAATTTAATAACATGTAAAAAGGGTAATACGTAATTCCAAAGAGATGTGGATTAACTGTGTTGCGATTAATCTTATGTGGGTGACTCAGTACCGCCTTGAGTGAATAGTATAAGGAAATGGAAAACAAAATTATCTGATTCATGTATTAGGATAGTGTAGATTTTGTGATTGTTTGTTAGGTATTTTGGTTATTTGGATTTGAAGATGAATTATGAGGTGTTGGTTGATGGTGAGGGTTTCAAATCCATCATTCGAGAAACACGTGGTGTTTATTGTTGAACTATGTTGTGTTTTTCTAGTAGCAGTGTTTCATGTAAGGCGAGATCCTTGAGAGGTATCTCCCAAGGAGGTTGTTTGGACACATCTTTATTCTAGGATCATTTTACAATCTATAGGATGAGAATATTTTTGAGTGGTATCTGATGTAATGTAATGAACCTCCTAGGTCTATTACATTGTGAAAATTTGGTGTTTGTGGTGTTCTGGGAGGCAACGGTGACTCATTTCTAGAATTTCTCAGAAATCCATTTTCCAATGGTATCTAATCTAATGGATTATTGGTCCAGTGATACACAATGGTGACTCACAATTTTAGGTATATAGGGTAGGTCATGACGGTGACTCCGAAATGGGAGTCATCCACTACTAGCTCAAAATGATCATTCATGAGGGTTAGTCTTTGGCGGTAGACCTCCAATGGTGGCTCAAGATGGTGAATCAAAATAGTAAATTAGCTAGTGTTTACACATGATGATTACTTTTCAAATTGTGACACATGATATTAACCCATATAATAGTGACTTGTAATGGTGACTCATCCAACGGCGACACGCGATGGCAACTTGTCTAATGATGAGTTGTGATGTTAACTTGTCCAGCGGTGTCTCATGACGACTATTCATCAAATAGCGAGTCATCAAACAGTGACTCATACAATGATTAGTCATACAATTATTGGTCACAAAATGGAAAGTCTTATAATGGTAGTTCATCCTCTAGTGAGTCATTCAAACAGTTTTTCCAAATTCCATATTTTCTCTAGTTTACATGTTTGTTGTAGTTTCACCCCTTTAACGTTTTATTTTACATAAAATGAGTTAAATAATATATTTAAACGATTTTGAGGCCATATCGAGGGTTATGTATTATATCATTATTTTTTATAATGTCATGAAGACTTCTAAATAATTTAATTGTGTGTTCTTGGTGAAGTTATGATTTTAATGGCTTTTGAAACCATATCTTCTGTTGATATTGGATATATCCTTTATAATGATGAAACCCATTATTCAATATACATTTCCATTTAATATTCATACCAAGAAAACCAGAACCATTCATACCAAAGGGATCATGAATTGTGTTGTGGCCTTAAGATCGTGTTTCCTTAGAGCCTTGCGTATCCCCTATCTTAGCGCAATAAAGAGGGGTTGATCGTCTGTTCATTGAGGTAGGGATCACTTCGTCTTTCATTAATTTTTATAACATGTGGTGTGGGTTTATGATGGTTTCATTTGTTAAAATAGCCAAATTGAAAACAAACAATTATTATTTAATCATTTTATTATCAATATAGAATTTTATGGAAAAGTGACACATGATTCTGTTTTATTATTAGCATGATATTTTGAATTGTGTGGGCTATATTCCTACTTATAATCATGATAATTGGTGGTAATTGTTTTTCACTAATGATAGATTGTTATTGATCATTTTTTTAATACCTATATATATATAATTTATTAAACACATATATTTGGTTAAATAAATGGAATCCCCATGATAGAGCTTGTTTTGAGATCACCCCAGAATTTAAATAGATGATTTAATGAATGAGATCCTTGTTAAATTTGGATGTTTTTCCTTGTATGGTTCTATGGTAATATTATTGAGGGAACAAATATGTATAGGGAGGTATGGATGGTGTAATGGAATATCATGTTGTGATATTGAATGATTGCAGAATAGATGAGATGTATCGTGTAGTGGGGCTCACCTGTGTTTTGTAATGCTTGTGTTGCTGGGTGTGGTGTGTTTGTGAAGTGGGGCCACCACTGGTGGCAATAAGTAGAGATGATGGTAATAAATGTGGTTTGGTGTTTGTTTTTTGGGGCCAATAAGGTGGATTGGGAAGAATGACTGTTAAGAATGATGATGGCAATGGTCAGCATGGGTGTCAAGTGGCGAGAAATTTGGAGTGGGATATTTTTGTATTGTTATTCTTCCATTATGAGGATTATACTACATGGATTTTGTTGTATTTTTCTTGGTAGATTCAAAAGTATTTATGAAATGAATAAATTGATAAATTAATAAAGAAATGTAATTGGTTAAATGTTCTCACTGTGTTTATGGATTTAATTTTAACTTCTTGCGTTGTTTTGAATTTAAAGGTAGCTACAATGGTGGTTTTTTGTGATGGTTATTTGTTTGTAAAAACACATAGGTTTTACGGAGTGTTCGATACCAACATATATAGTTTTACTTCCTTGTGAATACTATATGCACCCCACCCTAGTTTAAAATTATGTGTCATATACCCACATTTTCATGGGGGAGGGGGCCTTTTCCCAATATCCTAGGGGGAAGATGGATGGATGGTTATTAGATCTTCCCTTCTCCCACATCTAGGAATTGGTAGACCATGACTCTTCAGGGAAATTGCGGTGTGGTTGTGAGGACCAGGTGTATGTGGGTGAGATGTGCTTTCCCATTTGTCTATGTGATGAGATGTGGTTGTGGAATTGGTGTCTGTGGGTGGGATGTGGTATGGTTGTGTCCCAGGTTTCTATGGGTTGGATGTTTGAGATTAATTTTCCCTGGTAGTGGGAATAGATATGAGTCCTAGGTGTGTATGGGTGTGTTGTGACATGCGGTTTGTGGAAGAGTTTGGAAGTTCCAGGATGTTTTCTATTAAGGTATGAGTAGTTAACTAGAGAGAAGTTGTTTGGGGTGCCCCAACATCGACATGCTTATTATATAACATTACATGAATTGTGTTATATGGAGTACATGCCTTGGAGAGGTTTGGATTGCTTGTATACCATGTTATGTGTTGTTGGTTTCAGCTATTTTCTCACAGGTGCATTAGTATGCCTCTACCACATGGGCATTAGAGACATTAGTGTTTCCTAATGATTATACTTGTATGATCACACTATGTATATAAAAGCAACTTTAGAGTTACATTAGGATTACATGGATCTTACTAAGAATTACTAGACAATACATTTGAAAACTTGTTGTGTCGCTTCTTAGATTTTAATTTGGAACCTATATTGGAGTGTATTTATATTTTTAGCAGTTTTTCTTAATCCTAAATGTGGGATGGTTTTTTATTTTATTTTTATAAATATATCATAGAGTTTTATAAGGTTGATACATATTATGTCCTGATATTTGTTACTATAAAAGGGTAATGCCTCTAGTTTTTGTGATATTTGTATACCCTTGGTTTTGGTTTCCACCCATGGGCCTACTGGAGGCAGGACTCGTGGGTTATTATCTCCCATTCTCCATTGCAAGCTTATGAGGGTCATCTGTAGAATAAGGGAACAAATAATTTTCATTCGAGTAAATTATATAACAATTTTATTAATAAAACCTCTCATTATTCTTTGGTTATTCATAACAATTTTTAAGTATTAGAACCACTTCCCCACTCTTTGGAAATAAGATGTTTTAGAAAATGTTTTTTAGAAAACATGACTATATATCACTCTTTAGTCAGATAACTTATATTCTTCTAAATCCCTTGATTTAATAAAATGTTTTAAAAATGTTTGAAAATTGATTTGGTAAATATATTTTTTTTGTCTTATACTAATGTTTTTGAATGGAATTTTCTAGTCTCTTTTTGAAAAGAAATTCTTATTACCTTATTACTGTGGAAAAGGAATATTCTTATTACCTCATATGACTTGTATGGATGTATCTGCCATAATTTCTTTGAAGCCTCATTTTCATGTTTATAAGGTTTGAATTTAAATAGAAGTTTTTTAAAAGGATATTCAACGAAAAATATTTTCAAAAGGGTTTTCAAAAAAAATATATTTTCCTCACTAATGTTTTTAATATTTATTATTTTATTTCCATAAAGACAAAAACCCTTTATTTTATTCTGCATGGGTCGTTTTTGTATTGATACCATCCTTAATATTCACCTGGATGGTTTATGATTGGTTTTTACAGCGGTATTATTTTTTTTAACTTAAATTATTTTAACTCCCTTGATATATTAAATTTACTATAATCATTTGACATTTAAATTCACCTATATATCCATATCACTTTTTTATGGATATAATTTTTTCCTAAATAGTATAACATTATTCATTAAATGTTTACATTGAAATTTATTTTATTATTTTAGTTAATATTGATAAAACCATATCCTTTATTAAATATGGATATTTTATAAGGAAATTTTATTATTTAAATTATTTGCATATTCATTATTCGGGTTGGGGACCAGTTAATGAAATCCCTACAGGTTAGAGACAATTTACTGTAAGCTCTATGACATGGTGACCAGTAAATGAAATCTCTATGAAGCATCGTTTGTCTCATGGGAAAAATTAGATGTGAAAATTAGAAAAATTTAAACTATCTATCGATGGTAGTGGTGTTAAGCTCCTAGGAAACATGGAATCCAATATTTAAGCATATTCCATCATTTATTTTGAGTTATTAGTTATCCATGAGTTTTTGTGTTGACAAGTACATTTAATTTCAGTTCATTGATTAAATAGAATGTGTTTTAGTTTCTAACCATGCCCTATTTATTTTTCCTTATCTAGTTATTTGAATAGATTGTATTTCCAATAACAACGTTGATATATTTTTTATGCACTCTCATTTAGTTTATTGTTTAAATGGTATTCGTTCTTAGTTATTTAACATTCCATTTTAAGCTCACCCTTGTTATATTACATTCCCCATGAATCCAATAAGCATACAATGAATGCATGTAGTAAGTCACTACATGGATTTTAGTTATACCAAATATTATTTATTTAGAAAGAAGAAAAAAATATGATGTAATTATTAATGTAATTTGTAATATAATACTTTTTAGGTATCTGGTACACCAAGACTACTAAACTTATTTGTCATTCAGTACATGATTTCTTTTAATCATGACAATGAAATTGATAAAAACCCTAGATCTGAGATATATGGTGTTGGGTTGCTACAATTGATATCTTGATATTTTTAAATAATAAACAACATCTTCTAATTATAAATAATGTGTAGGATAATTTAACTCATGAGGTTTCTGTTGTCGTGAATTATAAGAAATTACCTAATCATTCTATATCAGGACAAAGACAATACCTTTTAATGAAGAATCATTGTGTAAGAAAAATTATCCATTTTTAGAGGACATAACCAAAAATTGAATGTTCAAAAATAATCTTTTTAGTTCTTGAAAACAATGATCACATTCTTTTTTCTAGATAAATTTAACTCCTTTTTGTTTTAATGTATCGAGGGGGATAGGTAACCATGGATTTTGTTTTCAAAAAACAATAGGTAATAGATTGAAAACCCAAGAAAATTATAAATCTTAGTAACATATTTAGGAATTTTCCATTAATCATCCACTGTAGTTTTAATAGGATCAACTATTATTCCATAATAATTTATGAAGCGTAAAAGGAATTAAATTTTTCAAAACTAAAAATCTCATTTGAAAAATTTTACATAAAAATAATTTTCTTTTAGGGTTTTTTTGAACAATTCCTTGATGTTTTTCATGACCAAATTAATATTTTTAATAAATAAAGATATCATAAATAAGAAACACCAAAATATTATTACAATATTCATGGAATACTATATTCATATAATCAATAAATAATGTTGAGTAATTTGTTTCCCGAATGGGAATAACTAGAAAGTCATAGTTCCCATATTTGTGTGAAATGTTATATTCTTAATGTCATCCTTATTCAATATTAGCTGATAGTGCCCATAATTTAGTTCATATTTTTAAAAATATTGAACTCATTGGTGTTGATAAAACATATCAACTATATGTGTAAACAAATACTTATTCATAAAATTAATGTAATTAAATGATCTATAATCAATGGAAATCCTCCTAGAGCCATCTTTCATTGTAAAAAACAAGACATGGTAAGTCCTTGGAATTCTTATAGAATGAATGAAACCATTACAAGAAACATCTAAAACATCCTTTTCAATTAAAAATTTTCTACTTGATCAATTCTATATGTCGGTTTTGAAATTGTATTGTCCTTGAAAAAAAATGAAGAGTAAATTCATCTTCATGGTCAGGTATAACACCAGAATACTAATTAGAAAAAATAACAACGTATTATTTTACTATTGATAAATAATTAATAAATACAGTTACCTTATTCTCATTTATAGGTTTAAGATAAATGTACTTTCACTCTTTTAGTATTTGTTTGTCTTATTTATATGTTATCAAATGTATGGGTTTGTTATTATGTAAAAACTGAAATTGTTTTTGGAAAAAATAAATTTAGCTCTACAGTATATCTTTGAATGGTAAATGGAAAGAGAATACATACCCATGATAAAATCAAACTCTACTAGGGGAAATGAAATATGGTTTTCATGAAATTTCTATCCATAGATAATACCAAAAAAGATCCTTATAATTTCTATTAACCTTAATAATCCCCATGTATTTTTACTATATGTTATGGATTCATTTCTTAAGGATGAGTTTCTAATTTACAAAAACATTTCCCAAAAATTATAGTTTTTTTAGACACCAAATCAAGAAAACATTAACATAATGTCAATAAATAATAAATACGACCAATAGAACTCTATCAAATGACCCAACATCTTCTTGTGTGGTTGTAAAGTAATTCAAGACACCTTTATTCTTATTTTCATGATAATTCCCATCACTTGAGGGTCTTTTTTTAACATTATTGTGAATAATTAACTATATCATAACATTTAAAACATATTAATTGTTTTTATTAGAATTTTTATTACAAATACAAAGATCATTTTGCTTGAAATTATGAGTTTTTTACCAAATATGGCCACATCATAATCACTTAAAGGACTTCATAAGACATGCCCTAGTGTTATGATAACTAAAAATATCAACGAATAAAAACTTAATGTTCATACCATTATATTTGATTAATAAATTATCCATGTATTCCTACCACCTAGAGCTCTTTTTCTTCTAGTTTTCAATGTACACATGATCATTGAAAAAATCTATTTCCACCTTCTCTGCACATTGTAGAAGTTTTTAATAACTAAATAATTCATGAAAAGCTAATGGATTTTGATATTTTGGATTTAATTTTGTGATAACCTGATTCATATTACTATCATGATTACCAATAATTTTTTTCCATACCATTCTATTCAAGTGATGTATTCTTCATGTGTTTCTGTTGAATCCTCCTCCTTTTTACGTAATTCCAAGAATTTCTTTTCCATCCTTAGTCTAAAATCATTAGGAAAAACTTTCTTGTGGAATATATTATTAATATAATCACATCCCAAGATATCAATATCTTCACATTATTTTGTTATTTATAACCATATTCCACCATTGATTTAATTCACCTTAAAATGGTAAATATAATGACTTGACTTCTAATGATCGAGGTATCCCCTGACATCAAATATATTATATACATATTTTTTCCATACATAAAACTACCATTAGGTTAAAATATCCATTGAATTTAAGATGTTATTTCCTCATAAAATGTTTCACTATAAATATGTTTCTTTGTAGAAGATTTACATGACCTATAGATTTTATAACACCACCATTTATATCCTATTTCAATTGATCCGTCATGGAAAAAACTACTCGGTTCTCATTCCAACCATTCTAGATTAATGATTCAGAAAGATATCATCACATTTGTTGGCCCAATGATAGCTTCATAGCTCTATCTATAGAAAACCACTCTGAATTGAAAAAGTTTTGATAATGGAATATTTTAATATCCAAATTCTATATCATTTCAACTTAACCATAATGTAAACTCTTTTAAGGGTATTTTATTAACATTACCCTAACCTATAATGTTATCTAAACATTACTATGATAATAACTATAAGGACCTGACCTTAAACATTACATAATGTAGTGTTTCTTGAATAGATTTAATTTTATTTTATCCACAAAGAACTTTTAGGATTATATTTTTATATTTTTAGGTCATAAATCATACATAAAATACCATCTATTACAAAGCAGTCACTTATTCTTAGTATCCATTTTTTACAACAATTTTTTTTAATGTAAGACATGATTTTTCTAATCAAAAGACTTCAAAACATTAAAATAGAACTATTTCTTTCCCTTACCCATCATTAAAACTAATTAGAATCATTTCAAAATAATGCTTGATTAGAAAAATCAAAGTAAGTGATATAAAGATAATGAAATAAATAGATAGTCCATGAATACTTAAATGTTTTTTCCCTTTTCATAATAAACATTAGGCTCAAAATAATCCTTTAATTATATAATACACTACCTTATTTTACAAAATATTTTCTTAAAAAAATTCTTATGAAATATTAAAATAACAAATACAAATTATATGGATTCTTTGAAAAAAAGTAAAGCTAAAAATAATTTTGTTTCACAAATTTATACTTTCCAAACATATAAAGTAGCATGTACTTTTCTTTTTTCCTTGGGAAATCAAAATATTTCAATTAACACCCATAACACTCACAACATATCCTTGTAAGTAAATTAAGGTATCATTTTTATATCACTATTACATAAACATGGAATAACCATCATGGTTATACTTGGAGTAATCACCACAATTACACATCACATAACCATCATAGTTATAACTGAAATAACCATCACAATATATTTCCATAGTCTCTTCAGAGAAACCTAATTGGCTAATTTAATCCCTTTAACCAATGAATTGCAGAGAAATAATGGGATCACCTTGGAATGCTGCCTACTATAACCACCAATAATAATATATAATTATGATTAAAAATAACATAATAATAATAATATAGATAAATAATTACATTCTTTAAAACTATAAGAATGAATTTTTAGATATTAATATATTCATCTTATTTGAAACAAAATTTTCAAAAATAACACTTTGGGAATAATTTGAATGATAGTTTTATTCGAAAAAAATAATGTAAATTTATAGTGTAATAAAAACATCAAATAACTTTTACAGTTGTTGGAAAATTCATTTTCATCATATACATTAAATTAGAACATTTCATTTTTCCTTTTTGTAAATGTCTTTAAAACATTAGGTAAATGATTATTTTTGAAAATACATGAAATTAAGTGAAAATGAACATAGATATTCATTCTTAAATCACTTATATACATATAAATACATCCATAATTTTATTTTAAAAAATACGGATATTGAGGAAAAAGACTATTTTATGGGAATCAATAAAAATGATTTTTTTAATAAAATTCTCTGACCTTTAGTCGGACTCATCTCATTAATTATTTATCATTCCAAATAATATACATAGTTTAAGTATATACTTAATTAAGAAATTCATAATGATTATTATTATTTTAATCTTATCGTTTACATTGATATATTTAGCTGTTTAATTTATTAAATTCATGTCAGATGTTTTAATGATATTCTTTTCACATATCCAAAATGGATTCGGTAAGTCGAATATCATCAAAGAGATAATTATTCCATAATATAAAAAATAATAAAGGAATAATTATAATATTCCCTTTTCAATTTTACTTTTAAAACATATCGTGAATTATGGTTATAAAAAATGAACTACATTGCAATCATTGAAATAGTCTGCCATATGTACGCATGAGTAATGATTCCATTTTTTCAACAATCATTATAGAAAGATGGTATGTATAATTACCTATTTAAATAATTATAATAAGATAAAAATGTCATATTATTTATATAATTATTCTTATATATATATATTATCAACGCGATGTGATGATGAAAAATGAATCACATCGCATTGTGGAGGAGGTAGTCTACATATACGTACAAAAAGAGTAATCATTTTTCAGTGACTGTAAAGTCAATAAATTAAATGATGTATTATATATATTTTAATTAAATAAATTCTATGAATATAATATATTTATATATCAATTCCCTCATTGAAACAAGACATGAGAGACAATGAATGAAAATGAACTACATCGGTTCGTGAGGTGGTAGTCCACTGTACATAAATATAACAGTTTCACGTTCCATTAGATGGAAGATGATATAAATATATATTTTTCTATTGAAATAAATAATTTAGAATATGTATGATAGTGGTTTTATTATATATTTATGTTTATGGAATATATTAAGTATTTCAATGAATCAATAAAACAAAAATGCTCAGTTAGGAACAATACATCTTCTTTATAAAACAACCCTTGGTTAACACCTTAATAGTACTAATTATTGTATTATACATCAAATAAGGCCTTTATAACATGGTTAAGGATTTTAGGAAGGAATTTGGGTAGATATATGACGAGGTAATATTGTTTTTATGTTTGATGAAAATGGATGTAGATATTCCTTTTTTATAAGAGAAGTGAGGAGGACTCTTGATTTTTATCAAAATATTAAATTATTATAAAAGAATTTTCAATTACAAACTACTAAAAAATAATTTAATTGGAAGAAAATATGACAATGTATCTAAATACTATCATTAAACAATAATTATATTGTATGTGACTATTTTTTTACCCATATCATTTATTTTTAACCTTTCATTAACTGTTTACTACAATATTATACTTTTATACACTTTTATGGTTAGTAATGTTACTATGAAATTAAAAATGACTCATAAATGGACGTAGGATTATGTAACTGAACATATCCCATGAATACAAGAGAAAATAGTATCATTAGTAATTTTAATTCATTTTATATAATATTTTTTTAATAGAATATTAATAATATAATTTTACAACTATTCATTTACACTGACTTTTAGAACTAAAATTAAACAATGGAATTAGAATATAATAAATTAAAATATCTCTAACATATTATTGTTATCTATAAAATTAATGGTTCACCTTATGTCATCGAAATTATATTAATTTTAATATTTTAATTACCATTCGGTTCATTTTTCTATTAATTGAAAAATTATTACATCAACATTGTTTAATAATTTTAAGTAAATATTTCTTCAATAAAAATTCAAAATATATTACCATGATGAAGATAAATCATCTGTATTTAAAGTTATTATTTATAATAAAATATAGACTAGTTATCCATATATTAAACATTTTATAGTTATTAAAGACAAGAGTGTGGCATTTTTTAATTTTCTTAAAATAAAATATTATAACGAAAATAATCAAATCATATTGGATGAAAAATTAAATATAATTTTTTAAATGTTTATGGATGATATTTACTTGTAAAATTAAATTATAGAATGTTTTAGAGTCATTCTATTGTCTTTATCATAATTGTTTTTAACTTTAATTACACGATTCACCCTTTATCGTGATAAAACAATTACAAAGTTTACTATTCTTATTGACCAAAAATAAACATATTTACTAAAATTAGATTCACTGAATCCAAATATATAATCCTTTTTTCAAAATTCAAAACAAATAGTGTGAATAATTTAATTAAAGATTATTCCTCCAGAATGCAATGAAAAATGATTTTTCTGAAAAATACCCCTTTTAAATGTATCAATTTTTAATAATAAATTCAATTATATAATTCATTGTAAAAAATAAGTGGAAAATTTAAAATGAAAGGGAAAATGTAAAATTTTAGAAATTATCCAAAATATTATTTTCCTTTAAAAGTAATTTTAAATGAAAATATAATTTTCAATTAATATTTTTCATTATTCATTGAAAAAGAAATCAGTTTAGAAAATTTTAAATAATGCATCATAATATAATTTTGACATGATGAATTGAAAAAAAAATTAATTTTTCCAAATAGAAATTATTTAATTAAAAATAAATATTTTCAATAAAATTATATAATTCCAGAAAGCCCATTTTGGTTAGAAATATTTTTTTCTTACATTTTATTAAACAATTACTTAATATTCTTATAATGAATATAAATCCACAATACATGACTATTAAATATTTATATAACATGAAAATGTTTTATTATACCATTAATTAGGTTTTTAAATCAAATGTGGTGAATAATTATTCAAAAAATATAAAAATATTCTGTATACAATAGATAATAAGGTCATACTTTTTTTTGAATAAATATATTTTAAGGGGAACGATATAAGAGATTTGTAGTTTGGTTAATTTTAGTACTTACATTTAGAACATTGGTTTTCTCTTTGGAGACTCTTAAAAATGGAGGATTAGTGTAACTTTTTATTAATAGAAGCAATGGGATGTATAAAATGGGTTTAGGGTAAGAAAAAAGGTAGATTTTCAAGAGGAAGCCTATTTTTGGGAGTGGTAGTTAAAGGGTTGTGAGAGGCCCCTTTTATAAATGATTATGATGACATTTATATAATTATTTCCTCATAATATGAGTATAGAACTTGTTTTACATGTCAACAAGACTCAGAAAATTGAAATAATGGAGTGGGTATATGTTTTCCTCAATCCAAACCTCAACCAGTGAATTAAAAACAAGTTTTTAACATGTTTTTCCTTTTATCCATTTGGTTACCACCTTGATCCCATTTTTTATTTTATTATTGTAACTATTTTTTACCAAAATAATTAATTTTATATGCATAAAAATGAAATGTTCCTTATTGTAAAATCCAGACCCGGTCTACCATCAAACCTATAGTCGGAGTGGTGGGTCGCATGGACTCAAGCGTATCTCTATGTATTCTAGAGGCTTCCAACTAGTAGTGAGGGTCTGAATAGGTGATAATGGGGAGACTATACCCTCTTATTAGATATTCACAATGGTATAAAAAATATAAATGGAAAAACATAGTAGAAGCAGTAATCAAATGAAATAAAGAAACTTAAGACAAATTATAAATTTTTTATAAAAGTTTCCAATGATAGTTTATCTAATAGATGAATGCATGTCATAGTGATGATACATAATAGAAAGTAGTAAAATGTATAACATGATTTACAATACCATGGTAAAATAAATAAAATATATGAAATCCCCATGGGTCATCTCCATGAAAATCTTGAGAGTCAGCTCGATCCTTTTCACATAACTCCCAGGTAATGAAAATACATCAATCAACCAAGATCCTACAAATATAAGGTCTACTCTAGTTCCAAGGGTACATGATTAGGGTGTGAGATAAAATTTCAATAGACTATAACCCACTATGACTAGCCCAATACATAGTAATATAGATTATATAGTATTACGGTGTTTCATAATAACAACAATATAAAAATAATAAATAAACACAAGTCCACGTTCCTATAGGACACCTGTTGATGATACATTCTTGAACCAATGACTGGTTTGTCTGATCACGTCAATGTTACAAATATATATATATATATATATATATATATATATATATTATGCACACATAAACAAATTCATATACATACACACACACACACACAAATATATATATATATATATATATATATATATATATGTTGGGGTGCAAGAAGACATACCCCCTCAATCCAATTCAAGGGGAGATCTCATAGTCTACCCATAACCCTGTTCCAAGAGCCCTCATAGTCTCTTGGCCTTCACACATTAGATTTATATATGGGTGGATAAGGAAATACCACCACCATCCAATTCTAGGTGATCTCTCATCGTATACCCCCAACCCAGGTCCAATAACCCCGATAGTCTCTTGGCCTTCTCACATTTGATAAAATCTGGGGTGGATCAAGATGTACCACCACCACCCAATTCCATGGGAGCTCTCATGGTCTAACACTAACATAATACTAAGAGCCCTTAGAATATATTTTAATTATCTGATTTGAATCGTGATGGGTTGGATTGGGAAATACCACATCCATTTGATTCCAAATATGTTCTCTATTTATACCTATAACCCAAAACCATGATCCCTCACTATCTCTTGGCATTCTCATGCCGGTAGGGCGTAATAATTTAATACACACAATGAATTACAAATCAACCTCTTAGGCATCCCATTAACACATTTCACATACATATAGCTATTCAAATTCACATTTATACTTAAGGAAACCCATCATAATCATTTCCTAAAAAACATTTACAAATCCTTGATCACATTCAGTTCAATGCATGAGGTGGGATCCTCTTATGCCTATAATTATCCATATTATATTTCATTTCGAGGATTCTTTTCATGTATACATTTAGTGCATGTTAGAAAATTTATTATGGATAAATCATTTATTCAATGCCTGCCATTTGGTATGAGCCATCCTATTTAAGATAATTCTCACTCAATTTTCCAAAACATGCTAAATTAATTTTATGGTATAAGATCCAATGTGTTCATTTTCGTTACCCATAAGGGATGATAGAAGAATTATTATGTAATTATAACCATTACATTTACCTTAACCATTTCATTTTAAACATTGAGCCATAAAAACTACATTACAAGAGATCAAGTGTAGAGGAGAGGTTTCAGGATAACAAACAATGTTCCCACTTGGGAAAATGAAATAAAAAGTGACCAAGAAACTGAACATTCAATTTAACAAATATAACCACGGAAAAAACATAAGGAAACACCCAAATCAAAAAACTAGAAAATCATAGAAGCCTAATAATTATTTTTATCTTGACGATAGTACACCTCCATTGGAGGGGTTTTATTATTCTATCATGACATTTTTTTATCAAACAATCGAATATCACTTTTATAAATTTCATTAGATTTATCAAATAATGAACTTTAAAATAAACTACCATACTCAGGAAAGCATTAAATAAGGATAAAATGCACATAAAAATAATTAACAAATAATTTCTTAAATTAAAATGGAAAATAAATGGATCCTACCTAAAAAATAAATTCAATTAAAGACCTTAGATATTGATGCTTTCTAACTAAGATCTACTTCTACCCCCTTAATGAATATGCGCCATCACACACACACACACCCACACAAAATAAAACCTAGCCCATATGAACACATCCGCATATACATGACCATGTGAATGGGGATCCTCATATAGAGGATTATATGAATATACTTTCTTCTACTCACCGACGAATGCATTTTCATATATATAAAAAGGAACATCATTCCCCATACATATATATTAACTTCCAGGGATGAATATATACATAATGGGAGAACATATATATATATATATATATATATACTTACTTATACATATATTGGAAACACTCCTAATCAAATGACTCTAAACCACATCGCAGGGTCCAACAAAGAAAAAATAATTACTAGGAACCTTAAAACACCTAAATGATGTAATAAAATAATGTCGAAACCAAACAATGGATATAAATATTTACCTCGAATAGTGTAATAAATCCAAAACAACTTAAACCACTTTTCATTCAGTTACGTTTTCCAAAATAAGACCAAAAAAATACTTGAGGGACCAATTTCCTACCCTAACCACAAAATAAGAAATCAAAATACGGCCATCCCGCGACATATGGTTCGACTGAACCATGTTGGGTGGCCAAGATGGAAAAAATCAGCCAAAAACTAGGCCAGGGAAGAGAGGATATACCGTACCAAGATAGATCAATGTATATTTCTAAGGATATATATATATATATATATTGATAAACTAAGAGGATGCAGTGGAGTTGGGGGGTCGCGTGGCTTAATGGGAAACCAAATGGGGGAGGAGGAACATGAGTGATAGTGGATGATTTGTGTGGTTTTATAATATATTTTTATTTAAAATTTAATTTAATTTAGTTCAATTTTTTAAAATAGGACCACACCACGGTTTGGGACACACAGATTAGAAAACTGTGCGCTGAACATGCACCTATTTTATGGGAACCCATAGCAACCTGCATGGGCTAGAGACATAGTTTGGAAACCTTGTTCCAACTATGCAGTGAATAGATTTGAGATTCTTCCCCTGACATTATGTGTGACATATAGTTGAATGGTTTTGTAAAACATGTTTAACCCATCTAAAAACACCTTCTCACCTACAATATGTTGCATGGTTTCCTACAGTGGGCTGTACGATTTCAAACAAACCGTGTGCCCTCTAAAGCTCCTTCAAATTTTTATTTTCCAAGACTGGTTCTCCCAAAACACCACGATCCACCTAGGAAACATCTTCGGGCCTTCACCCAAGTCCAAAAACCCCACCTTGAAGTGATCCAACTAACAAAATTTAGTTCCAATGTGTGGTCTTAAATATGGCCCATCCAATAATTATAAAAAATCAAATTTCATTTGAATTTCTATCCCATTAAAAACACAGGACATTACAACCTTCCCACCTTAGACCTTATCATACTCAATAATACTTTTGAAACAAGACAGGAAACACCCAACCTAAAAGGGAAATGAATCTTCATTAAAACATTCAGGTTGGGTTTTCAAAAACCTATGGACCCTTTAAGAAGTGTTTCAAACGCATGAAAATTAAACCACCATGACTCGAGAAGATTATCCTTATCCAACTGAGAAGTTGAGAAGAATCATACCCATGCACGGTTACTGAGAGACAATACCATCATCATATTATTAAGCATCTATACAAAGGTAATTCCCACCATTGAATTTAATGTTAATCAGATAATTCCAAACTACAAATCAACCACTGTTATAATTTCCTTACAAAAATGCCTCTATGTTTTACAATGATTCTTCTTTCATGATTCCCAAAATACACAAAATGATCTTTCTCTATCAAACTCAAAGTCAAGGTTGATTTGGATTTTTCTATAAATTCCTGACTGACAGACACCACACAAGACCCCACCTGACGACATTATGGAAGACTTTCATTCACCTACCGTAAACACTCTACGGGAGATGAATGGATCCAGGCCACTTCAGCTAACTCTTCAAGAAGACCCTCAAATTATATGACTGATGGTTTTCCCAACAATATTGTGATTTATTCTCCCAAAGAATCTTGCATTCAACATGAAAAAATCCAACAAATTACGTACCTGACATTCAGTGATGTTCCTGACCAAACCATGAATGAAACAACACATCCAGCGTGTAACACCAAAAAACAACCACACTACAGGATTAACAGATTTTAATCTTTTAGTGTGGTGTAAGACTGACTCTCCCTTAGTGCATCAAATATGATGTTAGGATTGGGAACATGCTCACGAATTAGTAAAATACATAAAAGTGAGAACATGAATTACCAAAAGATAAGTCAAAACACTACTGGTTGACTTAAAGAGGAATCCCGACTTCACCTACCGACACACCAACACCTAACCGGACACATGTCTTTAGTACCCAGTGAATTATATAATCATTCAATATTACCAACTTAATTCTATCTAATATAAATATTTATTTCAATTGGTTTCATATGGAGAAAACCAAACAATTCCATTTTTGTGAGTGAGCATTGACACAATTTAAAACCCACTATCCTCAAGATATTTTATGAAAAATGACCATTTATAAATGATATTTATTGGATAAATTCATTATACTTGAAATGAAATAGTTCTCCAAGACAACATGAATCTCCCCACCTGAGGGTTTTTCTGGTAACATAAGGAAATAAAAATAGCCACTCATAATCATTCTATATAAAAAACAACATAAAATAACATGTGGAACTCCTCTGATCCACGACCCCCACATCAAGTATACAAAAAGTCAATACAATAAGGTCAACTTGTAAAAAATTTCAAGTCTCCTGGAATGTTCACCATGAGTATTGGGATGAACTTGATTCCTTAATAATCTGGTCAATGTACATGGAGATGAGGTGAGACCATACATACTAAATAGCTCAAGGCTCAAAAACATAACTGAACTGAAAAAAAAGAAACTTATTCCTGAGTAATATTACCCCATATGACCAATCACTTGGACAATGACCTGTCCAGTCACCTAATAAAAAAATTTTCAAACAACATACGATGTGTCCGACCATGCCAGAGGAATTTATAACCTATTGATACTAAGCATTACCAGATGCATAGTATGATAACAAAATCTATGAAAAAACATGACCACATATTCAAACAAGGGTGTCATTGAGAAAGACAAAAGTCCATCTAGGTAAAATGGCACCTGAAAATCACCAAGCATAAAAAAACTATCAATATTTGGAAATGCATTTAATCTCAATGGTGTTACCTATCACAGGTCACCCCCCT
The DNA here is from genome assembly GCA_963277665.1 of Viscum album. Taxonomy (NCBI): domain Eukaryota; kingdom Viridiplantae; phylum Streptophyta; class Magnoliopsida; order Santalales; family Viscaceae; genus Viscum; species Viscum album. The sequence continues at coordinate 1,933,151,574 of OY728155.1, forward strand.
ATGAAAAATAAAAAAGGAAACCTAGCAGTAATTCATGTCAAAAAAGCCACCACGATCAAAATTTGATCATCTAATCCAATGATGAAATAAATAATGTCAACGGAAAAAGACCACATTTCTGTTCCAAGGAAATTCAAAGGGAAAATCACAAGATACCCAAACTCAACAGTTTTTACACAGAGGATGCCTCTACAGGTTCCATGTCTATCCCCTATACATTTATTATCATTTAATGTTTAATAATTAAAATATTTAACAAACTCATCTAATAAAATTTTAAAAAAACACAAAATAATTGATTAAGCTAACACCCTATGGGAAAATAGGAATGTTTCAAAAAACATCATTATAAAAATTATATCAATTCTAGACATCCCATATTTATTATATAAATTCACCAAAATATTCCTTTTAATTGAAAAGGAAACCTACGAAGGTCACACTGAGCCAACCTGATGTCTCTAGAATGCAACCCAATAGTGGTTACTCAAATAGTAAAGATTGAAACACTCATACCATGTATGTGAGGTCTTGTAAATTCCATGTATCTGTTTAATTTTATGGGATTATTTTTAGACCATGGAACATACGAATATTGATTCCACGCCCTAGTGATCCCAAAATAAGTGTTTCAACTTTCTTTATGTTTATTTAAATTAATGCACGTGGTTTTTTTGGTTGCTTCTAAATGGGTGTCCAGATTAAAAATCCAAGGGCATCGTTTCATCTGAAATGAAGAAATTACCTAAGAAAGTACCTAACCTTGACCTTCACTATTTGAGGGAAATATTTTATTATTATTTTTTAAGGAAGAATATTATAAACATAAAAAATTGATTTTATTCAAAATAGTTTCACTACGACGCTACATCAAGTGGGTTATTTCATTTCATAAATGAAACATTGTAACGAATCTAAAAATGATGTGTAATAGAAACGTTGTTTCATAATTGAAATAGGATAACAACACTACAAGTCAACGTAACATAAATATTGAAAAACATTTACTCATATTAATGGATTAATTGAATATGGGTTTGTGGAAAAAAGATCTAGAATTAATCCGAACCTTTGGAAGATTTACATTGGAAGGGGTAGAACGATGAATCACCGACAATGACGGATTAAGGATCGAGGAACGACAAGAAACAGTGGTTCTATTCAAATATTCTCCATTGAACGATCCAAAATCAAGGTAAGAGGTTCTTTTAAATTTTATTTCCCTTCCCTGTTATATCTTTCAAGAAAAGGAACACAGATCAACTCACTCATAAGTTGATCCATTGATCGATCATTCTTTTGAGTTCCGGATCAATTTTGTGGGGATTAAAGAAATGCGAATATGAATTAGTAATTGTTCGATAACTTCTATTTTTCTAAAATTATAAACAATGTACAAACAAACAGGTCCAACATTCATCACTTTGGGAATTCCTTGTGAACTCTCTAACCCACCACCTCGCATTCTTCATTGACGAACCCGCGTTGTCACATCAAACTATACTAGGAGGATATGTGCATGACCAGACCCCTAAATTGATTGAAAGAAAATTTGGAGCCCAAATAAGGGTAGATGTTGATCCAAGGACTCTGAAACACCCTTCTAATTGAATAATCTACCACCAGAGCATGTCTAGTGGCCCGTAGAAGAAACAGTTGGCAGCACTCCACAGTGGAGGAGGCAACAGTAGTGTGGAACTATGGTACCACATTAGGGCGAGAGACCTGGGTGTGAGGGAGGTGCCCAGATACCAAAAATCTATGTGATGTTTAATGGACGCTACTATCATCGTAACCAATGGTTACCAAACTATTTCTGAGCGGCATCTCTGGTTGGAGAAGATGGGGCATCCTAGGCGGCCTAGCGGGACAAACCTGGGTAGTCAAGAGGGTCGAACCCACGGCTCAGCTGGCCAGACAGGTCCCATATTTTTCTAGACAAGCTAAGTGGATTAGGTCGGATTGGTCTTGGGTCAGACTCGGGACGGGTCGTTGGACCATGGGTTGGGTCAAGTCAGGTCATTCAGACCAATTTGGACCAGACTCGGACCAAATCAATATATTTATACTACAAAAAGCATAACATCCAAACCATAGGTCTGATTATTGAGTCATTTGGTGTTGTGGGACCCCCACGACAAGGTTTTCCCTTTAGTATAGACTATGTTGAATTATTTGGTAGTTGATATTTGACCAATGGATTGAGGAGTAGACTGTCCTGGAATCAAGCGCACTATGAGAGGGTCTAGGTGACCTGGTTTTCCTAAGAGATAAGTGGGTCAATGTGAACTGGATGACACAAAATATAAGACTTTCTATGTTACCTGGTTGTCCCAAGAGATGATTGGGTCAATGTGATATGGTTGGCCCATGATATTAGTTGGTCTAAGTTACCTAGCTGGCCTAAGAGGAGAGAAGGTCTAAGCGATCTAGTTAGCTAATGAGCTAAGAGGGTCTAAGTGTTCCATTATCCCTAATCACTCATCTAAGATGAGTTATTCTTTAGTATGAGGTGTTTAGAATTACATATGTAATTATTGTTTTCCATTATTTTTATTATACCTATGTGAGCTAACTATACTGAATCTCTATCTCTAGAGTGTACTTAATTGAGGTTACAATTCCTGTACCTATTTCGTACTCAACATTGGGAATACATTTCTTTGTGGTTTTAAATTTTTGTTTTAGGGTACTTACCATGTATTGTGTTAGTCACCCATTCACGGGATCCACCCACACGTGTTGTGTCTCGTGAAGATGACAGACACTTCGATAGTTCCCTTGGTTGTCCAACACCAGGCAGTACCGAGTGAGATCCAACAAGCAATGAATACTTAGACGACTTCAAGGGAAACACCTTCACCTTTAATTAAGGTATGGTTTACCATAGATGGACATCAGGATCATGTACATGTATTTTTTTTGGGATTGTATTCTAGACCCCTTTACTTCTAGATTTGTAAATTTACTCTCGGTGGTTTTCTTAGTGGAAATCTTGTTTACTTATCTACATTTTGGGTTGGATGTGTGTGTGTCTGTGAGTGCATACAAGTACATAGGAAAATGCTTCCTACTTATGGGATAAAAACATCGTTTGTAGTCTCCATCCCTTAGCCATCAAGAGGTGGTATTGGGGTAGTCAAAAAAATGATCTAGGGGATGGGTCATGAAAAAGTTGTATTAGAGGTGGTCAGTTCTACCTTTGTGAATATGAGTATTTGGTTTTTTTTGGGGAAACAATGTTGATTGTTTAAAGATTGACTTTTACACTCGGGGTGTATAGTATTGGTGCAGTGGCCGATGTATCCATACACCATGAACCTGAATCCTACATTTGAATGAGTACATGAAATCACTGCATGCAAGAATCATATAAGAATTGATGTTGTTATCATGTTATTTTTTAGTCACATTCATCTAACCATGTTTAATCTATTGATCGTGGTTCAACTTGGTCAGTTTCAAAACACCTCCACATAGACAGCTATCCAATATCCCAAAGTGTTACTACTAGGATAGTACACCTATAGACGAGGCGTCAGTTCAGGGATCGACACTAGAGATATCCCTATAGGGTGGTGCACAAGTGTCACCACTACCTATTGACCAACATCTCCTAAAATTCCTACTTTTAGAGGACACATGTAGTCTCAGTGCCTTACCCGAGTTCTAGAGGCAATGTCCTAATACGTTTAGGGGTGATATTGACACCTAGGTGGCTGAGGATTGGATCAAGGAAGTTATTTGAGTTTTAATTCTAGTTAGGATCAATCACTACTAGATGGAGATAATAGGCAATATCCTTCTTTATGAATCAGTGGGGATATGGTGGAGCTTGATGATCTGGACGCATGACGAGGAGACCCTCACCTGGAAAATCATTGAGAACCTCTTCCGGGAGGAGTTCATTCCGGTGAAATTACACACTATTCATGTAAAGAAGGTATTAATCCATCAGTATTGTATCATGATAGTGGAAGAGAACTCAATGAGATATACTAAGCTTTGTCTCTACTCTACAGACTTGGTGCGAGTCTCATTCATCCAATATCGAGATTTTAAGCAGGGACTTTACCAAGAGATTAGGGAATCTATAGTATCTCTTAGAATCCCTACTCGGGATTGGGTGTGAGAATGAGCCCTTATTTTAGAGAGATTACCGACAGAGCAGGCAACAAGAGCAGGACCAACCAATAGACACCTGGTAGCGGAGTCGTCAACAGAGGAGCAGTTTGTGCTACTCGTACAGCGGGCAGGAACACAAGGTACATAATTTCCCGACTCACCATACAAATGATAAACAGATAGTCATGGGACCACCATGGAATACTCATAGGGTCATGCGGGGTGGTCTATAGGGAGGTGGACGTGGTAGGGGAGTAGGAAGATTGGAAGATTGTGGGATGAGGTTCAAGGTTCTTCCACCACCTCCCCCTGGTGGTCTACCACATGCTCCAAAATCCAGTGGACAAGGTTGAGGCCATCTTCTGGTGATTAAGGCTTATGAATATGGAACTCCAGATATTAATAAGGGCATGATCAATGTACTCTCCCCATTATATTTAGTTCTTATAAAAATACGTCCTAGTCACTCTTTTCATGCCAAATACCCTGTTCAGAGGATGGAGATACCGAAATAGATATTAGCTTATTCCTTATGATTAGAGCCTCTTATAGGAGGGAATTTGGTGAACACACAATAGTGTCAGCAGTGTGATCTTACTCAGGGTGGTGATATCTTCAGGTGGGATCTCCGGGTAGTGGCATCGAGGCCTTACAACGTCATTCTATGTATGGACTAGTTATCCATAGTCCATGCTCAATTTCACTATTTTTGGCAAAGAGTGTGGTATATATATAGAAATGGGACCATGTTCTACTTTACTAGAAATAAGTGAACACTTTAAGTGCATGATAGACTTTCATGAAGGAGGGTACAACTGTTCACTCACAATTTGGCTAGACTTAACCTTGGTGCGGTGGACGAGAGGAGTACACAGTTTCCTACGGTGGTGGATGAGTATGAGGACATATTCCCTGAGGATTTTATGGTATTACCTCCCCATAGATGGGTTGTATTCTACTTTTTCCTATACCATGGGATAGTATTGATAACCACACCATCATATCAGATAACTCCCATGGAAATTTGTGAGTTGACGGTACTGCTATAGGACCTACAGAGGAAGGGATTTGTGAGGAAAAATGTTTCACATTGGGTGGCTAATATATTGTTTTTTAAGAAGGAAGTTATATGATTGAGGGTTTTTATGGACTTATAGAGACGTAATTAGGTTACATTGAAGGAAAAGTATCCACTTCCAATAATTGATGGCCTCCTTGATCAACTGAAGGGAGGGAGATGGTTTTCAAATATATAACTCATATCAGGCTATCATCAGCTTCGTTTAGGGGATGAGGATGAACCAAAGACATTCATCAGGTGTTAGTATGGACTATATGATTTTTGGGTGATGAATTTCAGCATGAAAAATACCATATTAGTGTTCATGGGATTCATGGGAATGATCTTCTAGCCTTCCTCAATCGGTTCATCATGTTCTTCACTAATGACATTATGATTTACTTGGTGTTTGAGGTGGAGAATGTGACCCACCTATAAGTAGTATTGGATACACTCTTAGAGAAAAATATTTATGGGAAGCTCTCAATGTGTCACTACTATATTAGGGAGGTATGATTTATTTGACATGTCTTTTCAGAGGCTAGATTTGCACTGGGTCAGGAAACGATAGAGGAGGTGATTTCTTGGGAGCCACCTAGGATCGTGAATGACGTGCAGAGGTTAGTGAGTCTTGATGGATATTATAAGAGGTCCGTTCTTAATATTTCAAGTGTAGAATCATGCTTATCATCTATGTAAAGATAGGTATAACACTTCTTGTGGCTGGAGAAGTTCCCGAAGAGTTTTTCGGAGATGATCTAGAGACAGATGAGTGCCCCCATCAAGAGACTTTCAGATGAGAGCATTGGGTGTGTGGTATTCTGAGATGCATCAGGAACTGGACATGGTTGTGTCCTAATGTTGGAACAGAAAATGACTACCTACAATTCATCGTAGTTAAGGAAGCATGAGCAGAATTATGTGACCCATGGCCTAGAGATAGTAGAAGTGACATTTTCATTGAATATGTGGTTACACTACTTGATGGGTGAGTGGTTTACCCAATAATATTACCAAAAACGTATTAGGTATATCTTCACCCTTAAGGACTAGAACATGAGGAAACATCCATGGCTAGAGTTCTTCTTTGACTACTACATTGAGATAGTCTATACTCTTGGGAAATGGACATGTTGGTAGACGCGCTCAACATGAGGTCCGGTTTGCAGTTGCTGAGTGAAGCATCAGAATAGTTAACTATGTTGCAGATATCCATCATAGATATTGATAGAGAAACATATATTCAGTCGATGTCTATCACTCCCCCACTCTTATAACAAGTTAGGGAGACACAACTTGGGGATGCTTACTATGATCCCCAACATGATTAGTTATCCACATGGCAAGCCCATAATGGATATTCGATAGGTGAGGAACACAACGTAGTTTTTATAGGGAGAACCAATGTACCAATGGTGTTGCAGGAGGAGATTCTAATGGATTTCCACACCCACCTTGGTGGTGAATCTAGGAGTGGTGAAGATGTACCAAGATATCTGATGTCAGTACTGGTGGCCGAGGATGAAGAGGGTTACAAAGGAGTTTATTCCACGATGCCACACTTATCAGTAAGTGAAGGTAGAACATCAAGTTCTAGTAGGCTTAGATCGACCACTTGAGGTGCTTGAGTGTTAGTGGCTTGGTATCTCGAAGGACTTTGTGACAGATTTACCATGTACATCCAGGGGTCATTATTCCATCTGGGTGATTGTGGACTGACTCACTATGTCAGTCCACTTCTTACCCATCTGAGAGTAGGGTTTGGTAGAGGGCCTGGGACTCCATTACATGAATGAGATAATTCAACTCCATAGAGTCCCATTGGTGATAGTCTCGGATTAGGACACAAGATTTACAACCCAATTTTGGAAGAGATTGCGAGAATAATTTGGAAGTCAGTTGTGTTTGAGATCAACTTTTCACCCCCAAATGGATGGTTAGTCATAGAAGACTATCAGAGTTTTAGAGTACCTAATTCATTATTATATCTTAGACTTCATTCACAAGTGATTTTTGTGTACAAAAAAAGCTACCACTCCACCATTGGTATCACACTGTTTGAGGAACTATATGGGAAACCTACCAGATCACCGTTATACTGGAAATACCCAGGAGAGTCATCACTCATGGGTCCTGAGTTAGTAAATACTACTAGAAAGAAGGTGTGTATCATCCTGGAGTAGATGAGTAATATAATAGATAGGTAAAAATCTTCTTGTGATAGGAGATAGAGGCCCTTGGGGTTCTAGGAGGGATACAGTGTGTTTTTGTGGGTATCACCTTGATGTGAATTCTAGATATATGGTCGGGGAAAAATATTTTCATTGAGATTCATTGGAACTTTCCAAATACTAAGAAAATTTGGTGCGGTGGCATACAGCTTTGAGTTTCCCCCACAAACTCACCAGGTTCACAATGTCTTGCATGTGTTACATCTAATGAGGTACGTGCATGATCTATCACAAATAATCGAATGTGGTGTGATGGATATTGAAAATGAGGTGATGTTTGTGGAGTTCCTAGTAGATAATGAGGATCTATAGGATCAGGTCGTTCGAAGGTGGTAAATTCCTCTAGTGTGCATTAGTTGGAAATAGAAGAATATTTATGAAATCACTTGGGATCTAGAGGCTCAGATTTATGCTCAGTATCCCCATTTGTTTGTCTAGCCCTTTTTTGGGTTTCATGGATGTAAATCCTTATGGTGAAAAAATGAAATGTCCTAAAAATTTTAGGTAATTGTTTTCAAATTTTGAGATTATTTCGAGACCCGGTGCACAGAAAAAACGTGATAATGAGGCCTGCTGAGACCAGAATAAATGTTTTATCTATATTTATTATTATTTAAAATAATGTACGTGCTAGTATTTGTATGATTCTAAATGGGTGTAAAAATTAAAAATATGGGGGCATTGTTGCATCTGGAAAGACAAAATTACCTAAGGAAGGACCTATCCTTGACTGACGTGGGTCGAGGAAAATGTTTATTTTTGGGAGTTTTTAAAGAAGAATAAAATAAACATAATACTTTTATATTATTAGAATTTTTTTTGCTGCAACAAAATGGCACGTTGACTGTTTTATTTAATAAATGAAACAACACAATGAATCTAAAACTGAAGTGTAATAGATATGTTGTTTCATAAATGAAATAGCATAACGACATTGTGACTCACTGTAAAAGAAATATTCAAATGAATTTCTAGCATTAAATGGATTAATCAAATATGGGGTTGTGGGAAAAAAATCCAGGATTACTTAGATCCTTTGGCGGGATTGCATTGTCGTGTGATGAATGGTGAACTTCCACCATGAAAGAATGAGGATTGAGTAACGGCGAGCGATAACAATGATAATATGATCTTTACCATCTAATTATACAACCTTGAGGTATGTGGTTCTTTTCTAAGATATTTTCCCTTTCCCGTTCCATCATTATAAACAAAAAACACGGATCAACTCACTAACAAGATGATCCGTGGGTTGATCGTTCTTTGGGGATTGGGAACAATTTTGAGGGGGTTAAAAATAGTGGTTTATGAATTAATAGTTTTTCAATGTTTTTCCTTTTTATAGAATGAAAAATTATGTCCAAACAATTAGGGACAACATTCATCACTTTGGGTGTTCCTTGTGATCTCCCCCTTAAGATCTTTGCCGACTGTCCCATGTGGCCGCATCAAACATTGTCAAGAGGTTCTGAGCATGACCAGACCACTAGATCGAAAACAAGATGATTTGGAACCCATGAAAGGTGAGTCGATGATCTGAGGACTCGAGAACACGCTTCGGATCGATGAAGGGACCGCCACATCATGTCTAATGGCCTGAGGAAGAAATAATTAGTGCACACCGGTGACGCTCTTTTGTAGAGGAGGTCGCGACGGTACAAAACTGTGACATCACATTATGCCAGGAGACCTGTGTCCTGGATATGGGTCGGTGACAACACATTTTCCATTAGACCATGTGAAGGGGAGGCGTTCAGCCACCTACTGGCCACGTGACTGGGAGGGGACGTGGTCGTTGCCACATCTGGGGGAGGCCAAACCAGCCCACAACGAAAAGCCAAGCTGGAGAAGACGGGCCACCCCGGTGGCCTAATGGGCCAGACTGAGCCAGGTTGGACATGAATTGGGTCAAAAGACCCATGTAGGGTTGGTGGACCCTCAGATAGGTCGGGTTGGGTTAGTCTGGCCTAGCTGGACTATACCTAGTCCTGAAAGACACATTTTGTACTAAAATAGGCATAACGTCCAAAAATTTTGTTTGTTTGGTGATCCATTTATGGTTAAAGGACCCTCACAATGAGGAAGTACCATTTTTATTCACTATTTGGACTTACATGAGTGTTGATATGTGACCAATAGCTTGTGGTGTAGTCTCTCCCGGAGTAAGCGCACTACGAGAAGTTCTAAGTGATCTAGTTGGACCAATAGATGAGGGGGTCTAAGTGATCGGTTGGCCTCAAAGATAGTTGGGTGTAAGTGAACCCTTGGCCCTGGATATGAGTGGGTCTTTGTTACTCAGTTATCCCAAGAGATGAGTGGTTCTAAGTGATATGGTTGTCCCATGAGGTGAGTGGGTATAATTGATCTGGTTGGCCAAAGAGAACTGCATGTCTGAGCAATATGTCTACCCTAATCACTCATCAGGTATGAGTGCTTTAGTATTACATGGTGTTAAGAATTAAAACTTTTATTCATATTTTCCTTTCATTATATTATACCTACGTCAGATTATTCCAGTAACTATCTATCCATTTCTAGACTATTTTTCTTAGAGGATATACTTTATGTTCCAATTTGTTAGTCTACATTGTGCATACATTCCATTGTGGTTTAACCTTTATGTTGTAGGGTTCTTTCTGATTATTGTGTTAGTCACCTTTACACGGGATCCACCCACACATGTTGTGTCTTGTGCAGAAGACATATTCTTCGACTGAGTCCTTGGTTGTCTAGCACTAGGCAGTGCCTAGTGAGATTCGACTGATGAGGCATACTTCTACAACTTTAGGAGGCACCGTTGTTTCCTTCCCTTCTGGTAGGATTTTTCATAGATGGAATTCATAATATTGTACTTTTATTTGTTTGAGATTGTATTTTATCCCCCTTTACATCATTTTTGTACCATCTCTCTTAGTGGATGTCTTAGTGGTGTGATTTTTTACTTTTCATCATTGTGGGATGGATGTGTTTGTTTGCGTACATAAAAGTACTCAAGAAAATGCCTCCCACTTATGGGAAAATGCCTTTGGCACTATTTTCCAACCCATGGCCATCTAAATTCGTGATTGGTTAGTCATGGCGTGGTCCCCAGGGGATGGGTCATGAAAATTGAATCTCATAAAAATATTACCCAACTGACATACATTGGTCCAGTTGAATATTTTAATATTTAATTATTTTATTTCCGATCAAAACTAATACAGTTTTACAATCATAACCATTTTAGTTAATATGAGCTTCCACATCTAAATTCATGAAGTACCCATACAGTTCATGGATTTATAATTGTCTCCCATTAGAAAAAAATTTCCATTTCATAACATAACTCGATCAAATATAATGTTTTAAGTATATGTGTGTCCATCTTCCAATCTATAAAGCACCCACACACTTTAATGTTAGTTATCTGGCTCCCATTAGTCAAAATAAATCACTTTAGCATCTAAATATTTATGCCTTACCATTTAACCAAAACCAAAATGAATATACTATATTTTATTCATAGTGGTTTAAATATATGGGTTACCCTTTCCCAGTTGTAAGGCTCCCATAAACCGTAGAGTCGGGAATTTGTTCTTATTCATTCCAAACCACCATCTCTTCAGTCTATTCTACAACCATATATAAACAAGAAAAATATTCCATCATAAGAATTAAACACGTAAGAACAATATAAAAAAGGATAACGTAATTTAATCAAGACATATAGAAATGTGTTAAAATCATCTAACATAGAAGCATGATATATAATCCAGCATGACATAACACATAAGGAACACAATTAAATCAGTACGAAGCTAAAAAATGAAATTAAATGGAATGGTATATGGATTACATTTTACTTGAAATGTTACTATTATGATTCATGTGATGATTTCTCATTTCCAAACCATGCCATGTGAAATTTTTTATAAATCTATAAATTCATAAGTAGTGGAATACTCTAGTTACTTAAGTGGAAGTCAAATTCAACCATAATTGAAAACAATATGAACATCAATCCCATAATTGGACACTAGGTCATTAACCAATGGTAGTGGGATCAGTACAAAGAAATAATATTAACCGAGCACCAAAATATTCCTAATAGCTTATATACCAACCCAAAAGAGGATGAAAATTTAATAAAATTATCCTATAATACAACTTTGTAACATCTTGACTTTACATACCATCAAATCGATAGATGGATTGGTTGGTACCATGGCCTCAATCAAGTATCCTCATATTCCAGACCTTTCCCACTAGTAACGAGGGTCTTGGGAGGTTATAGTGAGGATAATACACCCTATTATCAAATAAAACAATGGTATAACATAATATAAACAGAAGACAATTGTGGAAGTAGTGAGCAATTAAATGACAATAACAAAAGATAGATAATACAATTTTTATAAAAGTGGACAATACAAGTTTATACAACAAATCAATGCATATCACATTATTGATACATAACTTATTATAGTAAATAATATACCGTGATATACAATACCATGAGAAAATAATGAAAAGATAGCAATGCCCCATAGGTGATCTACATGAGAATTACAAGCTCCAGCTCGGTCCTTTTCTCCAAACTCCTTGGTACATGAAATAAAACAATAAACCTAGATCCTAAAAATATATGGTATACTCAGGTACCAAGGGTACCTAATTAGGGTGTGAGAAAAAATATCAATAAGTTTAATACCACGATGTTTTTCCCGATCTATAATAATAAAAATTATGCTGTATGTAGGCATAGAAGAATAACTGAAAAATGAATGAATAAATAAAGAGCAATCTAGGATCCCAACAGACACATGGCGACAAGACCTACTTTATCCCAAGGCTGTTATATCTGATCCTATGATATATATATATATATATAAATATATAGTAGCATCATATACATATATACAAACATACACATATATATATATATATATGTGTGTGTGTGTGTGTTGGAGTGGATGGGGGCATACCACTGCCATCCAATTCCAAGACAGCTCTCATAATCTACCCTTAACCCAAATCAAATGTACCACATAGTCACATGGTCTTCACACATTATATTTATGTTCGGGTGGATCAGAATATACCACCAACATCCAATTACAGGGGAACTCTCATAGATTACCCCTAACCTAGGCTAAAGAACCCTCATAGTCTATTGACCTTTTCTCATTTGATAAAAGCTGGGGTGGATCAAGACGTACTGCCATGATATATTTCTAGGGGATCTACCATAGTCTACCACACACCCAATACCAAGATCCATCTATATCTTTTTTAATTATTAAATTTAAAAAATGTTGGGTTATATTAGGTTGTACCACCTCCACCAAATTCAATGGAAGCTCTAATGGTTTACACCTTACCCAATACCAGGATCCCTCAAAATATTATGGATTTCTTATACAAACATGGTGTAATAATATAAAACACATAATGCATGAGGAATCAACCTATCATGCATCCCATTTACCCAAATCATTATCATATAATCACCCATTTTCACATTTATACATATGGAAAACCATCTTAAACATTTCAAAACAACATTAAAAATGTCTTGGTCATATTAAATTCAATACATGTGGCATGGGTCTCTCATAAATGTTATTATCCATATATATTTTATCTCAAGGAGCCTTTTTATATAAATATTTAATAAAAGTCAAAAAATTTATTATGGTTTTACCATTTATTCAAGGCATACAATTTGGTATGATTCATCCTTTTTAAGTTTATTCCCAATCAATTTTCCTAAAAATGAGAAATTTATTTTAAGGTACATGTTCAAAAGGTTTCATTTTTGACTCTTAAGGGATTCTACAGATGTTTCTATGTCATTTTAACCAATCCATTTATCTTAACAATTTAATTTAACTCAATCCGGCATAACAACTACATTACAATTCCTCGTGTGTAAAAAGGGTGTGTAGTGGAAAAAAGGCATCTTCCCACTTGGGAAAACGCAACAAAAAGGGACTAATCACCTGTAAAAGACATTTAAAAATTATAACCAACGTAAAAGTGTAATGAAACATCTATTGAAATAATACCAGAAATAAAGAATCATAATCATTAATTATTTTTCTAGAATATAGTGTACCTCTGTTGGTGGGGTTTTATGATTAAATCATGGAATTTATTATAAAACAATCAATTATCACTTTTTTGAATTTAATTTACTCTCTCAATGATAGAACATTGCAAAAAAAACTACTATAAATGGAAAATAATTAAATAAAAGTGAAAGGAATGTAAAATTAATTACTAAATTCTTTCTTAAATTAGAACAGCATAGAAAGAGATCCTATAGTAAAGTGGAACCCATCCAAACACTTTGTTTCTTGACACTTTATAACATGGAACTAATACTACCCACTTTGATTATATGCACCTTCACATATATATAAGGAGATATAGACCCTATGAATTCATCTATGTGGCTATGAACATGTGGAAGGGGATCCTTACATATACTCTTATATGAATATAAATTCCTCTACTCATCTACATATTCATTGTCATATACATATATACCTTGGAACACCTATCCCCATACATTTGTATTCACTACCATGGATGAATATAAACAAAATAGGGGAACCTATATATATATACTTACCAATGAATATGATGAAAAGATTCCTTAGAAGCCAATGTCTCCAAATCACATAGTAGGGTCCAAAACAATACAAAATAACTACTAGGAACCTTAAAACAACGAAAAACACAATATAATAATGTAGACACCAAAAAGTAATTATAAATAATTACCTTGGATGGTAGAGTCAAACCAAAAGAAGATGAAATGTATCTCCTTCGATGTCAGTTGCTATAATACGCATGAACAAGACCTGAGGAACTTGTTGAATACCCTAACAACCAAAGAAGAAATCAAAATATGGATAACCCTTGACCTAGGGTTCGACTGATCCATGTAGTGAAAAAGTGAGGCCAAAAATCAGCTTGAATATAGGGTGGATAAGGGAGTATTGAGCATACAATGACATTTCAAAAGAGATTCATGAGAAAATCTGGGATGATTGATGAATGGAGATGAGGTCGTGAAGTGTGGGGGGGGTCACACATCTCCATGGGGATCCCAAGGGGGGATCCTCCAAGCAAGTGAGAGGGATAGTGGGATGTGGTTTTCATATTTCCTGTTATTTTTTATTTAATTTAATTAATTTTTTAAAGAATGTTACCACACATGGTTTAGGTGAGGTATTTTAATAAACCATTCTCTAATCATGTTCCCCCTTTCTGGGTACCTAGAGCATCCCACACGGGCTGGGGACACGGTTTGGAAACTGTGCGCCATCCATGCCTTGAACAATATTCAGCTGCATCTCATTCGACTAAGCATGCGAGATATGCAGATGGATTAGGGAAATGTGTGCAAGCCATCCAAATTTTTTTCCCATTTGTAATATTCCATGTGGTTTCTTGTAGTCAGATGAATAGTTTCCGACAAACCTTCACCCTCTTTGGGTCCCTCAATATTTTATTTTCTAGGCCAGATGCTTCTGAAACTCCTTTAGCCACCACAAAAATGTATCATACATTCAAAAAAGTCCAAAAACATCACCTTGAAGTGATACAACTCATGTAACTGAGGTGTTATTCTTTGTTTTGAAAATGGACAATCCATTAAATACAAAAATTGAAATTCCATCAATGTTTCTGTCATGTTCAAAACCCAGAACATTACAACCTTCCCACCATTGAACTTCGAATCCTAGATAAGTCTTTGAGAAAATATTAGATATCATATGACCAATAAGGGTCATGAAGCATAATTAAAATGGTAATGTTTTTATTCAAAACATCGAATGCACCTTTGATCGGTCTATTAAACACAATATACATTATCAACCGAAACTCGAGTTGACGATCATTTTACAACCAATACATCAAGACAGTCTTACCGAAGCCTGTTTACCCAGAGATATGATCTCATCTCCATATCATTAAGCTTCAAAAAAAGGTACTTCACACCATAGGATTTAATGTTAAGAGTCCAATTCCAAACTACAACATCAACACTATCATAACTTCTTTAGAAGAATTCCTCTAAAAATCACAACAACTCTTATTGAATTATTGTTGAAATAGTTTAAACGATCGATCCTTATCGACCTTAAAGTCCATGTGGAGCCAGATTTTCCCAGAAATACCTAACCAATAGACACCGCACTCGTCCCCACCTAATTATGTGTCTAAATATAGTCTTTAACCGACTCTAAAAAGTGAGTAATGGAGGAATGGAGTTCGGACACATCAACCAACTATTCAAGAAGGATCTCATCTTAGACAACTAGTTATTTTTCCCATTGAAAAATGGTGAATTGTCCTAAGGAATATTACATTCATTACAATCATTTTCACTGAAGTACATAACCAACTTCTAGTGATGTTCCTGACCAAGACATGAAGAAAATGTCGTATCCAGCATGTATCACCGAAAAGAAACCACCGAACAATCTGAGAATATTTTAACAATTTACCACTGAGTAAGATAGATTCTCTATTAGTGCATTAAGGATTATGTCATGATCAGGTAAATTCTAAACATTTAGTATAATACACTACGTGGGGATCATGAATCACCCAAATATATGTAGAACCACTACTGGTCGACTCAATGTGAAAACATAACTTCACCTTCGGAAACACCAAAACTTCACAGAACACGTGACTTTACCTACCGAGACATTCCATGATCATTAAATATTACCCAGTGAAGTATATATAAGACCAACAGTGCTTTCTAAGTGATTCAAATATAGTATGACAAAAAATTCAGTGATTCCTAGTGAGAATCAATGCAATTTAAAAACCATTTGCCCTGAGGGATTTTAAGAAAATAGGAATTTCGAAAATGATTTTTCATGCTTCTGTTCTTTCTGCTTGGAATTACATGTTTACCAGATCTTACTTGACACTCTGCACCATAGGAGTGCCCTAGTTGCAAAGGGAAATAAAACTGGATTTTTAAGCATTCTTGATCAAAAAAATGATAAACAAATGTTTGATACTCCTCTAAGCCAAAATCACCACATAAAGTACTCATGAAATCCAAACCAAGGATACTAGTATGTCAAAACGCCGAAGTCCCTTGGAAAATCCATCCTGTGCATTGGGATAAACATGATTCCTAAACATTCAGGTCACTCTTCTTGGAGATGTCATGAGACCTTACATTCTAGAAAACGCAAGTCTCAATAAGTTAACTGAACTCAACAACACAAGAGATTTATTCCATAGTCACATTTCCTAATATGACCTTTCACTTGGAAAACTAAATTCCATGTAATCCACTATCAATTAAAAGGAATGTTCAAATGACCTACAAAATATCCATCCATGCTCGAAGCATGGATATCTTGCTAAAACTAAGTATTATCTGATGATCATGCCCATTAAAAATTCATAGAAACACACTGACCACCCATTTCAAGAAGGTTGTCATTTAGAATGCTAAATGTCCTAAAAAGAACAATGACACTCAACAACACCAAGTTTCAAAAAACACATAGGATTTATCATGGAATTTAGTCTCAAGTGGGATAACTATAACAGACTAGCCCGTTATGAAAAACCAAATGTCGACCCTAGCATTAGATCATTACTAAAAAAAGTCACTAGGCTCAAAAGCAGATAATCTAAGCCAATGCAAAAATAAATAATTCCTAAAAAATGCTCATGCTTCATTTCCAAGGAAACTCAGTGGGAAAATATCAAGCTACCCTTATTTGATATCTAGTCACCAGGGTGGATATTTTATGATTTTAGTCATCATTCTAGGAAAAAGGAGTTACTTGGACAAGATACATATAAAACACTCACAGTTCTTGAGTGTTTTATTAGTGCTCCTCATTTAATATCATTTTTCGAATCCACTTTTGTTGTTGTGGTTTTACAAGGTTTACCATTTTGTAGAAGTTTCTACTGTCTGTAATCATTGTTTACACCTAGATTAAGACATTGACTTAGATATTTCCCATGTTACTCAAATCGAGACAATGAACTTTTAGTGGTTCCTATAGATGAATTATATCTATATTATCCATCTACATTGATCTCTTCACTTTTCCACACCAATTATGTCTTTTATTATTTCATTTAAAAAAAACATCTCTCTATTCATTTACACATTTCATTATCAATTCTTACAACACATTTAC
This sequence comes from Viscum album, assembly GCA_963277665.1. NCBI lineage: Eukaryota > Viridiplantae > Streptophyta > Magnoliopsida > Santalales > Viscaceae > Viscum > Viscum album. Next base: position 1,933,169,171 of record OY728155.1, read on the forward strand.
ATTAAATAAATTGAATATTATTTACGCCATTATAATTTCACTTTAAATTCTATGAGAAACTATCCTTATCTTTTTATCTTTTTTGTATTTTAATTTTTTCACATTGTTAATCATGATTATCAATAATAGGTTTTTCATAATCACATGACTTTACACTCAATTTCTTTTCCCATTAGGTTGATCATTAGAAAAATATACACATTTTCAATGAAATAAAATTTTTACATGGTTTCTTAAGGATTTACCAATTTCTAAAAGAAAAATTATTTAATCTTGAGTGGGTAACAATTAACACCATAATATAATTATTATAATATAATTACATCATAAATTCAACCTAATAAATGTATTAATCTTTAAAAAAAATTTCATTACATTTCGGTTCAACAAAATTCATTCTGTGTTCAGTCAAGGAATCTTTATAGGAAGTTCTATTTCTTAACTTAACCATTTTCATTAACATAGTCAATCATTCAAAATGGATTATAAAGAGAATGTGATTAATAAATTAATATCCTATCAGAGTGTCTACTGATGTGTGTTATCTTACGCCCACTAATTGTGTCCTAGTGTAATGTCTGAGTTGATACCCAATCAAAATTTGTTCAGGGTGATTATCCTTAGGTTCATATATTCAAAAACTATATCCACAATCCAATATCTATACAACAATTTAATTTTTGGGGGGATTAGAAAATCTCTCCTTTACCCAAACAACATGATGTTATCCTTTACACATACATATCAAATATAATGACTAAATTTCTATTAATCCAATCCATCTAAAATAAGAAATATTCAATATTACCTCCACTAAATTAAAGGGATGTCTATATTAATAAAATGATCTATGACCTTAACTTATCATCATTTGATAAAATATATAACATTCAAATTTTCATTTAACCAATAACAACCTATAATTTTATTTTATCATAAACCCTACTCTGGTACCAACTATGACAGCCCACAGACATTACCAACCCATAATTATATAACTGAAATAAAATATTATACTATAATACACATACATGATCATTTAGGTTTATAGTTTTAAATAATTAGGAAAAAATAAACTAACCAAAACCATGTATTTTTTAACTAACAATTATTTTCTCCACTATATAATAAACTTCATGATTCATATCAAACCTCAACATCTCAAATAAATGTTCTAAACAATAATATCAACTAGGCACAATATATATATTTCTTTTGTTCTTAACTTGGTGAAATAGAAACATAAGAAAAGGCAAGATCAAACAATAAGTATATTTTAATATAAATGATAGTAAACAAATATGCTAAGAGATCATAAGATGATATTATGCATGTAATCAAGATAATATTTAAATAATACATAATAATACATAAATCATAAATCAAGGAAAATACAAAGAATAACATAATAATATAAAATAATAATATATATATCATTGGAAAAAATCATACATTTTGAATTATGTCACAACCATATATATATGGAAACATCAAATTCATGAGTCACAAACCTTCTGCCAATATTTTGATACAACTTAGTTATATCCATGAATACATCCTCATTTCATGGAATACAATTTCACGCACACTTTTTAGAACCAAATAGTCCCTAGGTATATATATCTTATGTGAGTTAACTAATTCATTAGTAGGTGATATAAGATCCCACTCTTCATCATCTATACATATGAGTGGCACATGAATCCAATCATTCATCATATAATAAATAACTAATGGATATAAAAGAGGTTTTACATCCTTTTAAAAAATAATGTTTTACGAAAAACATTGAAAATTATATATATAATAATAACATGAAATACTCATGGAAAATAAATGGATATCCAATGATATATAGTAACCTTCTTGGTAAATTACCATAATCAAGATAATAAAAGATATAGTATAAACCTTTTTTATAAAATGGGAATAAATTAATTTAAATATTTCTCCCATAAAATGTTTTAAGGAAACTAGATAAACACCCTTAAATCAATGGAATGAAATTTAGAGTGTTCACATTGGAAAAATATTGATGAAAAAATAAGAAACATTCAATTACTAGAAAATAAAAAGTATATCATAGGTTTCAATGATTTTAATCTCCCAAGAAATATTATAAGAGAATTTATATGTTAACTAATTATTGTTTTTAAGAAATAAAACCATTTTAATAAGGATTAAACTTAACTTGAGAGTAAAAAATAGTTCTTATAAATTATTCGTAACATTTACATGAAATAATACGTTATGATTCTCTTTTATAATATACTATTGGAAATGAATATTTAAATTTTTTTGAAAATATTTACTATTTAACATTATCCTCAATAATGGGGACTTGAATAAATTAAATATATGTTACCCTTAAAAAATGTGTGTCTAAAGATAAATCAAATGACAATGGTAGGAAAACCATTTTAATATATTTAAATAAATTATTTGAAGCCCAAAATTCAAGAGGGGTAACATAAATTATCATTTTGTATAGATGAAAATGGAAATTTGATATTTACATGGTATATCACATTAAACAGTCTCAAAATATAATGGAGATAATTTGTGGGAAAATACAATATGTACAATGAGGTAAAACCATTGTTAAAGAGGAAAAAAATTATTATCAACAATGAAATAATTTTTGAGAGAAAAATTTATTAAGGTAAACTTTATGATTTTAAAATTAATTTTTCCCCATAGAAGAAGAGAAGGAACCAAGATATAAGTTTAAGGGTGGATGAAATAAATCATTGCTGATTATTTTAATATGATGTTTTTAATCTCAATAAAGGGAGTTGAGTTAAGAAACCCTTACATGTTTAGAATCATTTGAAGAAAACTCCATTTAAATATAGAATATTTCATGATTATTCAAAACCCACAAATTTCATGAATATGAAAAATGTAAATAATTTTGAATTAATTACGGCATATCAAATATATATTGGGTTAAAATATGAAATATTTCCTATGAAATTAAAGTCAGGATTAAGAACCTATTTCCTTAATTTATGACTACCATAAAAGAACACGAATCACCAATATAGAGAAAATAACTATCTTAATAAAAGTATTCATAAAATTATTCACACTAAAAAACATAATATATATTACTGTCTAAAAATATACTTTATTAATATTTATTATATAAATATTAGTTACTTATTATCAATTTTTGATATCGGGTGTGAGTACTCTTAGTCTCTTTGAAATGGTTTTGCTATAGAGACATTGTTACTCATTAATCACCCAAATTTTATAACTCATAGATCATAAATGCCTTGGTAATTGAATTATTAAAATTATTTATAATTTTATAATTTCACTATCTTGATGTTTTGGTTACAATGCTTAACGATAAAATTACTGAGAATCATGTTTCAATTATTTTTAAAAATTAACAATGATATCATAATTAATGAGTTTTATACTAATGATAATATTAGATATAAAAATACTTATTTATATCATATATTATTAGTGAATTTTTTTAATAGTCATCAATGATATTATTTATAGCACCGTTCAAGGAAGTTGTTAGACAAAAACAAACATGAAAACCCATAATTCAGGGATGAGTATGGTCATAAAGTTAGATTATTATATAATAATATCATTATTAAAAAGTAATAATGGCATTATTCAGATATTCTTAAGTTTATGAATTCAATTTGGATATATTTTAATTAATAGAAAATAAAATTAATAAAAAAATAAACATGTTTATTTGTGGAGGTAGTAGTTCAAACATACATGAGATGAAAATTTTCATTTCTCAACCAATTACATGGAATGATAGTTAATTATAATATTTATATTCATAGTCATAATAATATATTTCATATTTGTTGAAAAATTCCATCCTTATTGTAACATTCATGACCTAAAACCCACTATAACTAGGGCCCCAAGGTGGGTTTTCATATAACCTCAAGCACTTCCCCCCATATTCCATTGGCTACTGACTCGCAACTTTGGTATAAAAAGAAATATGTGGAGTGTATACCTACTTATTAGTGTGAAGTAACAATAGATGATAAAAAACATGAAATATAAAAATAAGAACAATAAACTTACAACATCAAACAAAAACTGATAACCAACCAAGTACAGAATCTATGAACATATATAATGGATAATCAACATGAAAATAAGTCATACAATATAAACCAATAGAATAACATACAAACAACTGTAATCCTAGACCAGATTCCTAGACCAATAATGATGTCCATGCTCTAACCAGTCACCCAAGCATAACCAATCATCACGTCCTTATCCTGAAGTTATACCCAAGAAACAAGTAGCTTTATCTAGGATATCCAAGTTCCATGGAAGCCTAATAAGGGTGTGAGTAAAACTTAGTAATACACCATCAATTTCTTATAAATCAGTAGCATATCTTTACAACGTGTATTCATGTAATAATGTGAAATAACAATAAGTATCTAGGAAAGCTTTTATTTAATTTTCCAGTATCCATATACCAATTTTGTTCCATAGAATAAGCTAATTAAAGAATATATATGAGTTCACATTGGGAGTCTAAACCAAGGATCATGTGTGTCACACACATTTAACAACATGGGATTTAACTAAACACAACTCATCATATACCTAGAAGCTACAATATTCATTTTAGCCATATCAACACTATTACTATTTCATCACTTATGCTATCTTCATGACTAAATTAATCTGCACCACATGTTCCATAGGATAAGAATTACATCATTTACATTACATAATAACATGGTAACCTTCCATGAATAAGGGTGTTACATATTCTTCCACATGCACGATATTTAGTAATTATAATTATCAACATACTCTGAAGCCACAATACTATAATCTAGCCATGTCTCTCTATCTAGTAAGCGTAGAGCCTCATTCCAACATACCTACCCATAATTACATAAAAACTACCCTGGATACTAAATCTAGGTAGTTCCATCATAATGAAACCATTAGGTACATAGAGCATTAGATCGAATCCATAACCAATACATTACTGGGTGGGGTTAGAGCATCAGTCCAACCTGACATTAGGTAGGAACCTCAGTCTTTTATCCCACCACCAAGCCATGTGCACATTCTTATTCATTCAACTTCCACATGTATCATATCATAACATAAATCACATATAAAAAATATACATAAAATTACCAGTTCTTATTCAGTCAAAACAAAAATCATGGTAAAACCTCAACAATCCACCATGATTCCCATTTCCCATTTACATATCTCATTTATCCTATTTTTTCACTTAAAAAACCACCCCATTTTTCATGATCAACAATTTCCATACATTATCCCAATATATAAATTTATAAATTATATTTCATATCCCATTGTCCTATTTGTATTATACCAAATTCTCCCTTATTCCATGTTTTCAATTAATAACTTTCATCATTTAGTTAATTTTATATCTATGTTATCACACCAACACAATTTTCATGGGTCCTATTTCACTAACCTGTAAATCAATACACTGACTATGGTCCAAGTAAAGCTCTAAAAGCACATCATGGTATAAAACCCATTTTAACTAACTATTTGAGGATATCATTAAACCACCTTTTTAAATATTGGACTTTCCCTTTTTGGCCAAAACATACCCCAAGGATTTGATTTCCATTTCAAATATCAGAAAAACCATTAATCATTTTAAAAAAACTGGGAACATTCCTTGAAATAAACATTATTGGAAATCTCTAGTTAAAACAAATATTTAAATTACCATAAGGTCATCACCTCCTTTCCAAAACATTACATTGTTTAAAAATGTCACTTTCCTTTAATAAATATATAATTGGGCCAATCCCTAAAACATACCATAAAAACCATTTCAAGGCTACTCGAGAATTTATAGGAGTCAACACATTGTTTTTGAAATTAATGAATTGTCCTTAATTACATATATATTAGACATTTACTACCCATTTTCCCTAATAACTCTATTGTCTCAATGTTTACCAACTATTATTCACCATTAAGAAGGGTTTGGCAAACCCAATGATAGCCCTAGGTTCAGTCTCACATCGTTATCGAATTTAAAAGGGTTAATTTAAGGTTTCACACATTAATATAAGGTATAAACCTATTCTAATAACTTATGATATCAAAACACAACATTAAAACAAAAAAATAAAAACTACACACATATATATCATGACCATTCTATCAGTGAAACCTTAAAGACCACCTACCTCATGTCTATTGATAAATATATTTCATAATATCCAACTTTGAATGAAGATAAACACCTTAATAATTCTAAAACATATAATCCATTGAAAAAGTGAATGATTTATGGATTTAGAAGAAGATTAGTGATTCCAAAAGATCTAACTCAGAAAATAGAGCAATGAAGAGTGTTAGACTCACCCGGATCATCCCTTCACACCCAAACTCACTCCAAACTCCCAATAATCAATGTAGAATCATCCATGAAGGGAGAGGGGGCTATTATTTCATCAACAAGGGTAGTGGGGTTGACTGGGAGGAGAAACTGAGTGGGATCTAAAAATTATGATATGAAAAAACTATAAATTTTTCAACCTTTAATGGGGTTAACAGTTTAGCGATACTATTTCCCAAATCGTACAAATATAGTTCACAATCCATTATCTAAAGAATGATGTGTCACATTGCTACCTAGATATACCCACATAGATTGACACACAATGAATTAACCATGTGCTATCCCTATATCTGAAAGGGGCACCAATCCTCATAGTTTCTATCGCCAGGAACATGGTTTACACTAACCATGGGCCAACCGTGTTCTATGTGATGTTTTTTAACTTTTCACATCCTTTCGTGTCTTACACACTTGGAACAAATCCAAAACTCCTCAAATAACCATTAAAAATTTCATTAACTATAAAATAATGTTTAACCAAAAACATAAACAAGGATGCACCATGATGGAAGGTTAAGATCTTACTACCTCCCCACCTTATAACTTTTCATCATCGAGCTATAGTTCCACGAATTTCCAAACCCTCATGAAAAAATTAATTATAACACAGACTCACAAATCATTTTATATTTTTCAAATTCTTCCACGAACATAACTTTGTCATAATAATTCTCAGATTAAAGAAATTGTCCTGCCCTAAAAAAAATTCCCTCATTAAGATTCATAATAACATCCTATTGCTCTTTGAGGACACATCCAAATAAACTAACCATTATCTTCTGCATACACAATATAAGGTTTAGTAAATATTACTAGATCACCTAATGAGATAACATTAACAAATATCTTCATTACCCTGAGATAGTCAACCTGAACATTCTCAGTTTTCTCCTCTCCATTTTATTTTTATAAACTACCTTACATAACTTATAAAAGTTCAAAAAGTCCAATGAAAACATATTATTTATCTCAAGGAACCCAAATGGGCAAAAACCAGGCCAATGTCTATCACAAACACTATTCACGAGGATGTTTCCATCCATGTCCATCCAACTTGCCCCACTAGTTATGCCATAACTGAACAATTCCACAAAATAGTACCGCATACCATATGATTCAGCCTCTAACCACAATTGTTTCTCCATTAAGCACTCCAATAAATGAAAAAAAGAGACCATAGGAACATAAACTCAACATTTCACAACTTACCTAATAAGTTTTCTTACTCACCGTGATCAAACGTCGACATAATAACCATCGAACATTATAATTCATTCCTTTAATTTAATCCACTAGGATTGGATTATTCTACTATCTATAATAAATTATGTCTAAATAATTTTTTCCATGGATCATATTCTAAATATATAAATGTTCTTACCCTTCCTACATTAACCAAATGTGGCTTATATCCAAACTGAGTTGGGCCATCCCTAGTTGACTTGATCCATTAGTACCATACTTCAAGTGTTTATACATTTCCACCTCACTTGGATTCAACCCATTTTCACTTATTTCATGCCACCATCATCATTACATACCTACTTAAAACATCCCCGATGTTTGATGAAACTCTATCATGAAGAAATTATATCATATTTAAAACATTTTTGTGCCTTATGGAACCCCTCAACACATCTCCGATGTGACCACGATACTACCATTATAACTTTCTAGATATGAAAACCATCACTTGGCCCTGAGGATCACCACACCAAATAACAACCATGATTTTTACCAAGGAACCCGAGCATGCACCTTGTAGTCCTTATATTCAATTATGGATTCCACCTCATCTACTTCACAACATGTTCAAAACATCCATAAAAAACTACACACTACCCACCTTAGGACTATTATTACCCCCACTTTCTTCATGGAATTACATCCTCCACGGATCATTCTAAACACAATATGGACCCAAAAAATTGGACGCATCAATCTAAAATCAACTATAATAATAATAAAAGAATCAATCACTACTCGTTACCGGTTCTGAAAATGAAACCCATGGCATTCGTCGAAATTTTGGGAGGACCTCCCACACAACTAGATGATTGTGTACTCTCCCACCATACAGTTCCTACTCACATACTACTCAACAATAATATCCTCTATGATTACCACATCTGACTAGAACATCCTCATTCCATTTGTCATAAATCTAGAGCCTATCAGCGCACCTAGAGGATGTCAAGATATTGGGCATGATCTTTACTTGGTTAAAGTATGAAATCAATACATCAATGAAAAAAAACCACAAATATCCACTACTATTATCACCTCTTAATGAGAGAACACCTCATCCTATTGAAGTTATCATTCTTCCCTTCTTATTGATGCCTTTTCCACACAACACCAAAATTCAAATGGAATATCCCCCCAAAATCATTACCTCATAAAGATCCTCTTCTGAGAAGTCATGACACAAAAATCCCATTGGCACCATTATCATTACCTCAATCAAATTACTCTTGAATCGTTCAAATGATCATGTTAGACATGCAATGATTCTCTCCACTAGTCCAAAATAACTTGATTCCCGCACTATGAGGGCCTCTTCACTTTCATTCTAGAGAGAACTCATACACTTAAAACCAACCGACACGACACATATCTCAGTGACATCATGTTCTCTAAATACATTCCCATCATTCGACACTTTTTGGAACCATTGAGGTCTCACACTTTCTTGAGACCAAACACAAAGTCTGAACCTAGCCACACAAGCCTTATATCACCTGAGCTAGTCCCAATTGAATGCTTGCACAACTAATCATGATACATGACCTTCCATTTTTATCAGAACCAAGGCTTATCCAACATCTAACCCAACAAATGAACCAATCCTAAAACATTCCAATTGCATGTCCACCCTCAACCTTGTGTCTTCCAAAAAAAAGTGTTCATCCACATTTAGTTCACCCTTTCCTTTTCCTCCACAATCCAATATTTCAGTCCACGTCTAACTCCATCTAATCATGGGTCCATGTGTCCAAATGATCCTACCCTTCAAAAAGACAACTAACCCCAAACGTAAGAACCCAAGTAATTCTATGGGGTGAATCGAAGGAATAACTATGAAACTTTACGAAAAACCAAGGACACCCACAATGCATAGATTTAACCTTTGAAAAATCTACTTGTGCCACACACACCCATAATCACTAACTCCCCAACCAACCTTTCTCCCAAGTCATTATCAAAAGGAAAATGATACCAAAACACCAAACTATAGTCACACTATGAAATGGCCATTGGATATCTCTAAGACATACACATCAAATCTCAACCAACCAACTATTCACAATGTTCACCCAAACCCCTTTATAATCACAATGATTATAAATCACTAGAAAAACATTTACTCTAGGTACTATAATTAAGAAACTTTCACCCAAACACTAGCAACACAAATTAAAATCCCACTCTAGTATTCAAAACACAACTCACAAGGTCACAACTCACAAGATTCAATGCATTAACATTAATATATTCCATTTTAAATCATCAATGTCACAACCTAACCATGGACATACCAATCAAAATTTCTTTTTACCAACACATCCAAATCAACAAGATCTCACATTCTATAACCTGATGTCTCAAACTATGGCTCTCTCACTGCCCAAAAACTCTATACATTGGCCAACAACCAAAATGAGGGGTAACTACCACTGATGTCCCTATGTTCCATCATTTTCCCATTTCTACTACTTAATTAACCTTTCCATTAAAACTAACCATTTCACTTCTCAATAGTATTCATTTTTGAAACCCATTTTCTTAAACTATCCAAAACCTTTTCACAAACCCAACATTTATAAAATATCACTTTTATTCAAAATATCATTTAAACATATTTCATCATTTTCCAAACCCATGGATTTATGCTTCTCAACACCCATTTTATCTCACATTTATACACACATTTTTTCCTTGAATTCCACTTTTTATTCCCATTTTGCCTATCCATTTGTCATTAAAATTCAATAAAAGGAAATATACAAATGAACTATCTATCCTACGTTCCTAACATGTTGTGTGAACCCATAAACACTCTCGTGCCTCATTGGGCCAAGAGAAAAAACCTCATAAATCAATAAAATTACATCCATGTATGCCACCTAAGGTAGGAATATCAATCAACTTAAAAGCATAAAATAGAATATCATTTTACTAAACTAGTAACTTTGGGTTTGTCTCATGCATGGGGATATAGGAAAAAATCTTTACCAAGTAACAACAAGATCCCAATCACCTATCTAAAATGTCTAAATACTAAGAAAAAATATGACCCACTCTGATAGCACTCTGTAATCTTCTCGGCCTGGAAGCCACTATAATTAGTGCCCCGAGCTAGGTCGTCACATGACCTCAAGTATGCCTCACCATATTCCATAGGCATCCGATAAGAATAATGAGGCTAAAGGGAAACATGGGGAGACAATCCCACCTGTCAGGGTGAAGTAACAACAGATGTATCAAGAATAGGCAAAAAAACACATGAACAATAAATCTATATCATGCAAAAAAATAAGCAAACAAGTACACATTATATTTCAAAAACATATGGATAATCTACATGCCAAGTAGTCATAAAATAATAACAAAGACCAAAACTAGAAAATGACTCTATACTCAGACCCATGTCCTAAACCAGTCCTTTCCTCCACGCCCCAACACATCATCTAAAGCTGAACCGAATATCAGGTCCATAACTAGAATGTGTAACTAAAAAAATAAGTGGCATCTTCTTAGGTACCCAAGTTCCATGGAATCATTTGTAGGGTGTTAGTAAAACTCAGTAGTCTACCAACAATGGTGTCTAAATCTATATATAGTCTTTACAATGTGTATTCAGTTAAAAATGTGTTGTTATTACAAGATACAAGGATTTTTTTAAATTTTTAGCATCTATTTACACATTATGTTCTCTAGAAGCTACCATTCAAAAAAACTAACATAGGTCACATTGGGATTCGAATGCATATTATAAGTGAGACACACACATTTAACCATAATAATTTTGACTAACCATAACTCATATCATTCCCTGTAGCTACAATATTCATTTAAGAGATTTAATCATTATTTCAATCTCATCACTTATGCTATCTTCGTTACTAAATTTATCTGCACCTCATGTTCCCTATGTTAGGAATTACATCATATAAATTATGACCTATATCGGTAAATTAATATTAATAATGGGGTAACATACACTACCACTTGTAAGGAAATTAATAATCCTAACTATCAACATATCCCCAAGCATTAGTCAGAGAATCCGACCATGAATATGTGTTTGGGAAGCATATAGACTCAATCTAACATACCATTCTACACCATTAACTTATGTTGGGAATTATAGTGCATCAGTGTGACATAAAAACAATCCATTAAAAAACACATAACATGGATTCTTATTCCTTGTGGTTTCATTGAATTAAACCATTAGTTACATAGAGTATCAGTTTGACTCCCTAACCCATTCATTCATTGGTGGGGTTAGAGCATCAGTCCATCCCGACCTATTAGTGGCTCCTCAGTCCTTTATCCCACTACCAAACCATGTGCACATGGTTATTAATTATTTTTTCACACATATCATTTCACAACATAAACCACACATAAATAGTATCCATAAAATTCCCAATTCGTCATCCAGTCAAAACATACATCATGATCATGCCTCAACCCATCTAGCACAATTCTCATTTCCCATTTCCCTATCTTATTTAACAAATTTTCATCTTTAAACATCACCCCATTTAGCATGATAAAAAATTCCCTTACATTATCCCATTAAATACATTTTTTAATTACATTTCATAGAACATTATCCCATTTTCAGTATACAAAACGCTCCCTTAATCCATGTTGTCAACTGAGCACAATCATCAATTAATTAATTTCTTATCTTTGTTATCATGTCAACACAATTATCATGAGTCCAATTTCACTAAACAATAAATCAACACAATGAATATAGTACCAATGAATAGTAAAAACCCATCATGGTATAAAACCAAATTTTAAATACCAATTTTAATGATTCTTTAAACAAACTTTTTAAACATGGGTCTTTACGTTTGATACCAAAACATGCCCTAATGATTTTTTCTAGTTCGACCTTCCAAACAACCATTAAACAATTTTTGAAAAAGTTATCCCTATCCATAAAATCAACATCATTTGAAATATCATTTGAAAAACTCTCTTTAAATTAACTTTATGTCAACACCTCCTTTAAAAACATTACTTACATTAAAAACATCATTTTTTATTCAATAAATATACAATCAGGTAAAGCTCCAAAACATATCATCCAAAAAATTTCAAGAACACTAAAGCCTTTACACAGTAAAACACATAATTATTTCAATTAAATCATAGATCATAATCACTTTAAAATTACACAATTTCTCCCCATTTTATCCCATAACTCCTTTATCGCAATGTTTACCAATTTATATTCACCGTACACAAGGGTCCAACTTACCATTTGGTAGCTGAAGGATTGATCTCACCTCAACAATGAAACAAATGAGGTCCATGAAAGGTATGACACATGAATCTAAGGTCCAAACATCTTCCCATAATCCATGATATCAAAATACAACTTAGAATTTAAAAAGGATAACTAAAAACACACACATATATATCACGTCAAGACTATGGGTGAAAGATGAAAGACCACATATATCATGTCTGTGGGTGAACTCTTTCTTAATCTCCACTATTGATTAAAGCTCAATCCCCCTGCTAAATAGCGAACCTAAAATCCACCAAAAACGTGACTTTTTTAAGGATTCATAAGAATATGATGGAATCCACATGCCCAAATCTAAAAAATAGAGTAATGTTGAGTTTTAGACTCAACCAGATATCCATTAGAATGAAATCAAAGTCCAAATAACCATGAATTGATGCAGAATCATCCATGGAGGGAGAGGAGGATTCTGGTTTTTTCACTTAGGTTATAGGGGGTTGAATGAAAAGAGAAACTGAATGAAATATAAATATCCAAAAATAGTATAACTATAAATTTTTCAACAATTAATGGGGCATAAAATTTACCCATGAGTTTTTCCAAACCATGTGAAAATAGTTCACAAGAAAATTTCTAAGGGATGTTAGGTCACAGGGTTACCTTGAGTTACCCACATGATTTTGAAAACCAGGAAAAACAATATTCTATACCTCTATACAAAATGGTGACCAATCCACTGGGTTTCCTAAGGCAGGTACATGGTTTACACCAGTTGTGTACCAAACATATGTTATGTGATGTTTGGTCACGTTTCTCCTCCTCTCATGTACCTAACCTTCAGAACACTTTCCACTAGCCTCAAATAACCAAGAAAAAGATCTTTAACTATAAAATATGGTTAACCAAAAACTATAACAAGGATGTACCGTCAAAAAAGGATAAGATATTACACTTATAACCATCTAAGATAATAATTTGTGAAAAGAAAAATACATTTATTCTTATAGGAAGTAGTTTGAACCAATGCAAGACTAACATTTTTGTTTTACATAATATAAAATGGGAATGGTTGTTAAGTCTTGTTCACAATAATATTAAAATATTTAGTTGATTTATAGATAAATAATTAATCATATAAGACTCGGTCATATATATTTCAAAGGGAAAGATTGAAATGAATTAAATTATATAATAGTAAGTACCTACACTAAGAACTAGGGTTTTCCCTTAGATGGATACATGGAAATATATGGCATACGAAAAAGTGAATATTTTTCAGAGTAAAAAAATATTTGGGAGTGGTCTTGATGAGGAGGTGAGATGACCCTTTTATAAGTTGTGAGAATAGAAATTTCATAATTATTTAATCTTAATATAAACAGAGCACATGTTTCACATGTCAAGTGTAATAAAAAATAAGAGAAAATGGAGTGGAGATATTTCATTGTTAGGAAACCCCTCAACCAATCCATTAGATACTAACTTTTAACATGTTAGAGCACTTAACCCTCTTGATATCCCTTTTGAACCTTTTTATCTTTTATTGTGGTAACCAATTATTACCTAAGTATTTATTTTTTATAAAAAAATAGACCGTAATTAATAAAATGTAACATATAACTGTAAATTTAAAATAAAGTTTTTTTATTTAATCGATAAAATTAATAAAAAATAATTTCAAAATAATATATTTAATATGAATTAGAAATACTTTTAAAGAATACTATATCTTATGTTCTAAAACATTAAACATTGATTTGTAAAATAAATTAAAAAAAAATTAAATTGTTTTTATGAAATAGTTATTTTTACTATAAAAGGGGTTCATAAATTTCAATTACATACATCTATACATATAATTTTATATAAATGACTGTATTTATTGCAATTATATTTTGTACCAATAAATCAATATTTTTAAAAAATCACAAAAAATAATCCTCACAGAAAATTTATATTATAAATCTAAAAATGAATATAATTTGGTTAAATTAAAATTCTTAAATTTTGTAATTTAGCTTTAAAATAGAAAAATAAAAAAAATTCATCAGAAAATATTTTTTTTGAAATATTAATTATTATTATACATATTTCAAATCTATTAGTAATTAGATAGGATTTAGAAAATTATTTATATCAAAATTATATATAATATATAATATATTTATTTTCATAAAGTAATATCATAAAAGAAAAATTTTATTAAAATATATTTTTATGCGAAAAATTAACTATGTAAATTAGTATAAAATAAATTTAATATATATATATATATATATATTGAATAATTTGGTCACTTCTATTATTTCTAACTAATTAGATGGATTGGTCATAATGATAATATTTTTATCTAAAAAGAAATATCATGGTTTTATTTTAATTTAGTGTTTCATGTAGAACAAGCCATTGAAATAATATTTATTAAATAAAAAATCATTGTGGAATTTATGTTTCATATTGATATAATATCTATTATCCCATCAAAATTTCCATATCAAATGAATCAACAAACAAGGAATAATATATCAAGTTACATTATAACCTTTCTGTATAGATTAATACAAAATCAGTACCTCTATGTAATGTCTTTCTCGATCTTAATGTCATGGGTGAGAAAAGAATATGTACTTTGTGTATCATGAGTAACCACGATCATAGAGCTACGAGGGAGTAAGAGTTTAAACTCCTAGATAAATCATTATCCACCTCAACCATGGATAACATGTGAGAATGATTATAAATAAATAATTGTATCATTATTAATATCTATCAAAATTTAATGTGTGAGGAAATACTATTTCTTCGAAATTTTAATCTATATCAAACATATTTTAGTGGTTGAGTATCATAGTAGTGACTCATCTCTACCATTTCCATTGACATCATCCAATAAATATACATTATCAAAAATATGATTTAAGGAAAAAAGGAAATAAAACTATCCAATACATGGTTGATCTAAAAATTTCATGTAATTTAACAATTTTTTATCAAGAGGTATCATATCATCATCTTATAATGTTGTATACCTAACTATATAAAAATACAATATTAGGTTATTTTCATTTATGATATATTTTAAATTCATTATTTAATAATTATAATAATATAAATATCTATGATATAAGATCATATCTACATCAATATAGGTTTTTTGAAATCATCTTCATGAGATTTTTATGTCAATATCATTTTGTATCTTTATTATCATCCCATGGAAATTAACACTTCAACTTACGAGGCTATCATCATCAGTTCTCAATTCTATATCAAGGATTTAATTCCATTAATTACTTACTAATAACATTATAACAGTATCACTATTCCATTACTATGTAAAACTGTATTACTAATGATCTCAATTCACCACTCTAAATAATGTTTTGATGAATATACTTTATCATTTTCACATGATATCCATAGTTTATATGTATATTGTTATAACTGATTCATAAAAAATAAGTTAAAATAATACTCAAAGGATTTGATGTTATTCACCTTATCTATAAAGTGTTTCAATAATTAATCCTGAATGTATATCTATATAAATCATAATAATACACATACCCTCTATATTAATTTATGTTAATAATTTTAAAAAAAATTAATGGACTCTTTATTACTCATCTTGAGTTCCATTTTAATCCCTTATATTTATTCATAAATTAAACATCAATACATATTATCATTACCCTATGTAATACATGTTCTTCCTAGATATTCAATTCCACTATAATAATCCCATGTTCTGGGTTCATACAATATAAAATTATGCATGAGTGGTAACAATAATTAGTTAATGATAATAAACTTTATTTCTATTTTTTAAATTTTATATCATCAAAGAGAAAATATTTGTCACTTATTAAACTATAATTCACAAACCATCTATGATATTCAATATAAATGGTAGTGTTTAATTGAAGTAAATGTTCTCTAAAATTTAACCTATGGGTTGAAGTGATTGATTATAGTAAAAATAGGGTGTTGAATTAATAATTACTTAAGAAGAAAACCTTTATACACATAGATGATATAAATGAGTACATCTATAATTGGAAAAAATATCATGGTGAGTTTATTTATAAATAAAAAATCATCATGAAACAATTTAAAATGATTATGGATGATTGGTTGATAATAGAATATTAATAGGGATATATTGTATGTATTTTTTTCAAATAAAATATATGATTATTGATTATAGAATTTTTAATTTAATGAGATAAAAAACATCTCAGAATTAATGGATCTATTCCATAAAAAATCTGATACTAATAAAATAATAATATAGGAGGTCCATTTCATGGTCACACTAAGGTGTAAGATATTATTTTCAAATGAAAAATGATGTTTCTGAATTCAATAATGATGAAGTGAAAAATAAGCCAGTGAAATGGGATATCAAATTTAGGAAATAATTATAGTTACAAATAACATGAAATAACATCCAATAAATCCCAAAAACTCTTTAAATCAACCCATAATAGGATTGTTCTTCTATTTATTCATGGATCTCAACAGAATATGGAGGTTCACTTTTAAGGGTAGGATTGAAAATATAGAAACAGTAAAATAATGACCACTACACCAGTATCTTAGGAGTTTAAAAACATAAATAAAATTATATATCAAATATAATGTGATTACAATGTTGAATTAATAATTAGGAAATATTTTAATTAGTTAACTATAGTGACTTTGGAAAACATATAAATGTATAAGACAATTTCAATAATAATATATAAGCATTGCATTACATGAAGATCAAGGATCCAAATATCAATATTACCTTCCAAAAATTTCATTTAAATAGATATTTGGAATCCCTTCTATTAATAATAAGGATTTAAAAGTCGTCAATTTCAATAGGTAAGGTCAATGGGTACTGAATAAGGGGTGGGTAATTTATTTTCCATCATTTCCAGCTTTCCGACATGTTTGACTATCTATTAAATAATTTTCATTAATGGACTTCAATTCTTGTAAATTATAATGGGGTGAAGTAAAATAAGATTTGTCCCATGATTTATTCTTAGAAATGGTAATATTTAATCACAGTTAGAAAATCCATTTTAATCTTTTAATATAAAAAGTGTGTTGATTTTTTTATCCATAAAATTTTTCCCAAAATTCAAATTTAAATTTTCTCTAACTAGATAACAATCCTAAATACCAAATTAGCATGATAAACAGTTTAATAAATGTTTCTCATAAATTCAAATTTCATAAGATAAAATTTTATCTTATTTTAACATGAAGTGTGGGAAAATTATTCATTTTGTTGTCCTTTGGTCTAAAACTACATTTAAATTTGATTTGACATGTGGGATCTATATTCATTTTGGGTGGAAATCAATGATTTTCTCACATATGAAATCAAAAATGTAGTTTTATCATTTATTTTCATTAGAATGATCTGAACATAAATCCAAAAATAATAAGAATTATTTTTAACTAGACTATTAAATTAGGTTAAATAATTATGGGTGTAGATAGAAGAAAAAAATTAACAATTGAGAAGTATTCTTTGCAGCCATCAACCCAAAAATTAGAATCTTTAAAAAAAAGTTAAATGGTGTAATTTAATACAACTAATGTTCTTAAATAACCTTTTAAATAAAATAAGGTTCACTAATAATGAATGTACTTATTTGATAGTTTTTGGGGATTTAACATGATGAGTGGTATCTACCAAATCTTGGTCAACATCAACTCTCTTACATAAACTATGATTTCTAAAGAATAATCATTGATTTACTATAAATTGTATTTTTCCCAATTTAAAATAAGATTATTAACCTCATATATTGAAAAAGAATTGTAAATGTATTTAAAATATCCATAAAATGTTTTAAAAAATAGAAATGTTATACATAGTTCATTTAGGACCCCTGACATTGTAAAATGAAAATTCTGAAAATGTGTTTCTAGAAGGTACCATGGGTATTACATATCCCAAAGGGAATTATCTTTAATAAATGTTTTCCAAATGGACTAGTGAGAGTTTTATTTTTATTCTAATGAAACTTTGAACTTTTTATAACCTGAATACACATATAAGAGGCAATATAACTCCAGCCTTTTACAAACATTAAAAATGCTTAATTATAGTTAAAAAGGTTTTTATTATTTAACAAGCTCAAATATCTATAATATTAACTCACTCTACATCATTTAATCATAAATATAGGGAATAAATATCTATAAAAGTAAGTTATGATAGAAATTATAACCATATTAGGAAACAATTGAATTTTTAAACCAAACTCAATCATATTAATAAGGTAGATAATACCATCTTTGAATTACATTAGGATATCCTTTCACACAAATTCTGTTAGATGGGGATTGAGTCTCCAATGGGGATGGTGGGAAGGTCAATAATATAATTTTAAAACTATACTATATCTGATAATGAGGGGGATAATTCCAAGAATATTATAAAGGTTCTCAAAATTTCATTGTTTTTCTATTATAATATATTAACATGAATTCTCTCTAGGTTGAATTTGAGAGAATAAGTATGAACAACTATAAGGGTTTATTTATTCAATAATAATTCATTCATAATTATATGATTTAGGACTTTTAGTCCATTATATGGTGGGTTAGGATTAACTAATATATATTTAGATTTATCGTCATAATCCATTTCATTTTATTGAATTATATATATAAATAACCCATTTAGTAAAATTATTTTATCCTATATAAACCAGATCCATGATGGTAATGGGTATAGGATATATGGTAATGGATTACACCAATGTAACAATGATTTATGAAACACAAAATAATGAATGTATCTATATTCCTAAGATTGATTCTAAGAATAAAAGATTACCTCATATGAAAATGTATTTTGATATCATTTTGACTTAAACATCGATCAACAATTCATCGATTTTCCAAAAGTATAATTTAAATAATACCTATAAAATATAAATCATGAACCAACTTATTTAAACTAATTTGATATAATTTATTATATACGATGAGATAAGGAATCATTTTCCCAATGATTGTGGTTATGCTTCCATTTTACTCAGATGATTGGTTTTATTGGCGATATTAATAGACAATCATAGGTTCTTAGTGATTGTACCCTTCGACCTAATATTTGATGAACTTCAAGGTAAATAAATTATATAGGGTAAATTGAATATTACATTTTACAAAATTATCATTTATGATACTCATATGTACTAAAATAATATGTTTGTAATTTTGGAGAGTGACAATTTTGTGTTGGAGGTCCTCAAACCCTAACTAAAAACACCCAACTTTTGAAATTTTAGAATCACTGTATTATAGATTCCATTTTACATTGAAATTTTTTATAGGTTGAACATTAAAATAAGGAAAACTGGGGCACGTTCAAATATAATGCATGGTTTCCAATATAGTTGTGTAAACATTATCATCCAAAATAAATTATTTTTTTCCAGGGAAATTTATGGTGAATGTATTGAAGTATATAATGTAATTAAAATTGGGGGATATAGTTTGGATCACAACAATAAGGGTGATATTGATTTTAACATGATAGAATATTTCCTTTTAAATTTTCACTTATCTTGGGTTCTTATAATTAACTTGTTTGTTGATGGAATGAAGTCGCTTAAAGGATTGTTTTTAGTGGTGGTTGTTAGTATATATTCTTATTAGATTTCATAGATTATATGGGTGTTTATTTAGTTATATTAGGGGAAATTAAACTGTAATATGGTTTAATAATGGTTTGTTATTTGGTTTCAATGGTTTTAACTATACATAAGATAATCACATCTTTTTTTGGTTAATGGGATATTTGTATGTAACAAGATACTCTCTTTATAGTTGGGGCGGAAAAAATCATGAGTGGGCATAGATTCTTTACGAGTTTTAATGATTTTAAATTAATATTATAGTGAGTAATCCTCAAAAAAACTTCTTAATTATCATGAAAATTTTCTAAATTAATTATTTTGGTACATAATGGAATCAAGATTAAGTTATGTGGTTTTTTTATGGAAGATATTAATTTTATTTGATGGGTTTTAACATGGGTTATTATAATTTTATTAGAGGATAATAAATGGATATTTTTATGATTAAAACAAGTAATGAGTTGGAAATTTTTATGGTGGGTATGTATTTACAACTTATGATAGATTGGACTGTTGATATCCCACCATTGGAATCCGGGATAGTAATTGTATATTAGAATGAATTTTTTAGCGTTATAAAGACTTTTAAAAATTAGATCATTGACATCCATATATTTGCCTCATAAAACCATTTCCTTTATTGTTGTAATGTTTTTGATATTGTCATTCCCATTTTCAAATTTGTCACAAACTATGAAGATAGGGTAAAAAAGAATTAACTTCAAGGTCATCCATAAGGTAAATATCTTTATTAATCAAAATATGTATGGAATGTTGTCCCCACATATTTAATCATCACAAAGAGTGTTAATACAAATAGATATTAGAGTAATAGGTTCTCCATGGTATAATTTTTTTAGAAACACCATCTTCATACTCATATGAATTAGTATTACAATTGTTTTAAGACCTCATTAAAAAAATGTATAGAATTTTTTTTCATAGACCTAAACTGTTATAAAATATTTTTGTTTTGGGATTAAAAAACCATGGTGAGTTACCATGTTTATGGTATAATTAATACATTAAATTATTTTATGAAGAGGCTCTCCCTAGTTTTTCAATAATGTCTTGAATGAACATTTTATGTGAAATTATATATTTTTGGGAAATTATTTAATGTAAAATTTCTATTAAATTAGTCCCATTAATATATGAGTTATTTTTCTCAATATATTTATCCAATTATTATCTAGGCATTTTAATAAAATGGGAAGTGTTTCATTTTGGATGACTCAATTTGATGGTGTGCCTCAAGGTATTATTTATTCCAATAAAATGTTTCATATGATGGTAAGAAATCTTAGAATCAATCCCCTAAATGATCGGAAGGATGGTAATACATGAATTTTGATAATATGTTTTTTTCTCCGTGTAAACTATATTTAATATATGATGGGGTAATAGTATAGATAGGTGTGAGGTAGTCATTCGTGGTTTCATCTAAGACATTCCCAAATTCAGGTGTTTCCACATTTAGATATCCCTTTTGAATCTCATATGGGGATGAGATGGATTATTTGTATTACCTTCCATTAGAGTTGAATCATATTTGGATTAGGTATTCCCATGAAAATTTATTTACAAAATAATATTCCCCAAGGTTTATATAATTTTACACCCTATGTATTATCAACCCTAATAATTAATTTTGGATGGTATTATATATAATATGGAATATTGGTAATTAAAGAGAGTTTAAAATATAAGATAAATGTGGATGATAATGGATAAATTTGATTAAATTAAATGTAAATGTGTCTATATTAAATACATAGATCCTCGATATATCACTAAAATATTTTACTCCGAAATTTACCATATGGGTTGAAGACATATGTTTCAACATAGATAGGGTGTCAAATTTGTAAAAAGAGATGAATAAAACCATAATACACATGGATGTTTTGAGGATTTTGGATTTAATATGGAAAAATATTTTGGGGTATTTTATCTAAATAAAAAAAATAGAAAAAATATTTCAATTAAATTAATTAATTAATATTGGGAAATCCTGGATCGTTTCTAATGATAAATTGGATAGATATTTTTTCTAGTAAATCACATCTCATTAATTCAATATTGTCAAATTTAGTGAGATTAAAAACACATCATTATTCATTTTTATTACTTATATAATTCCATGTCAAATCATATAATCCGTTAGGAGATAATTTTCATGATAAATAAAAGGTATATATACATTTTAGACTTCCCCTAATCCAAATATCTTAGTGAAAGAAGGATTTTTACTTATAAGAGAGGGATTGAAAAAGGTAAATATAATTAAATAATGAGGAATTAAAAATTGTGTGAAGAGTTTCACAACATAAAAAATGATATCACATGTCTAATGAGATTAAGATGATTAATTATTAAAATGAAATGTTTTAATTATAAAACTAGAGGGGGTCATGAAAAATTAAAAATTAAGAATAAAATTCAAATAAGAAAATGGAATAATGTCAATAAAAAAATAAGCAACCAAATACACCCATCTTCCACATAAAATATTTCTCAAATATATATATATTAAACCTTTTTGTAAAGAACATGGATATAAATGTAATAATATTCATCAATGTAGACAAATGGGTGGTGCAAAGTTGGTGGGGACTTTATTTTCTATAAACCCCGAGGTTAGAAACATGATTTTATATCTTCTCATTTATGTGACAAAATTAACTTCACATTGATAAAATTAGGATTGGTTGTAGAATAATAAAATGTGTCTGGTTATTGTTTTATGAAATATTGTAACATTTCAACACAATTTTATCATATGTTTGGATGTTATCACATAAATTTAAGGATGATGTTTTGGGCTAGGAGATTTGGAAAATAATTTAAACTTCAATTTGATCTCCTAAATCACATTCAAAAAGATAGAATTATCAGTGAAAACAATTTAATAAATGTATCTAATAAATGTAACTATCTGAAAAAATATTTTCAGAATCATTGGTTATGAATTGTTATCCCCACATATATTTTAGTGGCATGAGGAATTATTTTATTTTTCCAAATCATTCTATATTTAATGGTTAATATTTCATTCATACATTGTGAATCATTTATCACTCTAGGCGAAAAAAGGTATTCCCAATAATTGAGTAACATAACCTTGAAATATTAAATTCAAATCCTGAATAGAAAGTGTTCCATATCGTTATGTTTAAATGGTCCAAGATTAATACATTTTAAAAATTAATTTATCATATTATTATAAATTATGATTCAATTTTTGAATTCTTTAATCATAAATTTCATGAATAATTGATAACATAAAAAACTCTTAAAATATAATGAAAATTATCCACTTTTAGTGTCTAATCATGAAACAAAACATGTCATCCTTTGATCAATCACCATATGTAAAAAAATTAATTATTTATTTCTATTATTATTTTTTATAATGTCTTAAACAAGATTCGTATATCCGAGTGGTAAAAAGAGTTCAACATATTTAAGTTGATAAAATTTTACTTTTTGGATGTCTCTTGAGTTTTATAGAAATTCATGGGGTTCTATATAGAAAGAACACGCACCCCAAAGTCATTGTTTTAATATTTCATGCCTCGACCATATTACTTTATCTCAAAAAATTAATAAATATTTCAAATGGTCTAGGTATAACACTATTTTTTTATTTCACCATGTTACCATACTCATATTTAAGCATGTTATTTTGTGATCATATGTTCATGGATCAATTATACTGTAAATTTTCTATAACATCCCAGGTAAATAATGAATATGAAATTTTTATATTTATTAATATTTTTAAATTAATAATTAATTTTACATTAAAGGGGGTGGGATATTCGATGGAATACCCGATACACAATCACCGGTTTCATTGAAATCTTACGTTGCACACAACATTGAGTTGTTCTGAAAAATAATATAATAATATTATAATTTTAAATGGTAGTTAACACCCAGTCGTCGTAATGGCGGGAATGATCAGAACTAACTACAAATTTATTATACATGTTTTTTAAATGATTTAACATTTATCAAATATATTTTTGTGGCTAAAAATAAGAAATAATCTGATTTTAAGCCTAAATGCTATAATCTTTTTAAAAGGTTAATTTACCACCTTTTGAAATAAAACCCTCATTAAATATATTTTTGGTCACTTTTATTTGTTATATTTATCAAAATATAATTCTTATTTAGAATCGGGACAACAAAATTTAATTTGGGTAAATTTCTGTTAAATTTAGGATAAAATTCATTTCGTAATAAATAGTGAAAATACTATATATTAATTCATAACTTTTTTTAATATAACTCATTTACATTGTTATATTATCGTATTAAATTGTTTTAAAGATCAATTTGATTATATTTTTACCTTTTAATATAATTTTGGTCATTGGAAAAAATTTCACTTTCAAATTGGGTATAAAAATGTGTCAATCTTTTGTGAGTTATTATTTCCTAAAAACAAGCGTTTTGTTTTATCAACGAGAATTAATTTTAAATTAAACAATCCAACTTTTGTGTTTTTAATTTGGTAAA
Source organism: Viscum album (assembly GCA_963277665.1). Lineage (NCBI taxonomy): Eukaryota > Viridiplantae > Streptophyta > Magnoliopsida > Santalales > Viscaceae > Viscum > Viscum album. The sequence continues at coordinate 1,933,194,276 of OY728155.1, forward strand.
AAAGAAATCATTTTTTAATTCAGAATATCAAATATATATTAGGCTTAAGTTTTTATATATTTATAAAAAACATCAATTTTTTATGAATAGTGAAGCCAATAAGTAGTTGTTAAAAATATGAAATTTTCATTTAAATTAAATTTTACCGCTTATGTGAATTGAATTTTGAAATTCTGACATACATGGTTGTTATTAGTAAGTAAAATTTTGTTCAATAAGATTAAAATAATTTATGGTGAATAGTTACTTTTGACTTTTATTTACCACAGTTAAAAATAAATTGGGTAATTCAAGTTAAAAATTATATTAAATTAATATAAAATTAACTTAACACTTAAACTAACCTTATTGTAGGAGTAATGGAAGACGGAAAAAATACTAGGGTGAGACTTTTGGCTTTTGAACTCCAATTGGATAAGATAATTATATTAATACTTTATATTTAATGTAAAGTAAAAATATCAAAAAACAAGTATTATTTTGCTTAAAAATTTTAATGTGGGGTTATATAATTAATATATTTGAATAAAAAATTTAATTATAAATCTAATAATATTTCCTAAATTATGGTATTTTTTATAATTTTTAGATTTCAAATATATTAAATTATTTATGACATAATAATGATGCATTGTTTACCTCAATAAAAAATGATTTAAATAAATAAGCTTATAAAGATTTAAATAACATCCAAAACATGTCCAAATATTATTGGATGATTTTATTTCTACCATGAGTCATCTTATCTTAGATTTTAATAAATTTTGGATATATAGAAACCGAAAATCATTTTATAATAAAATTATATTTTCACACTTTTCTAAAGAGCCCCACCTCCCCCTAATAAAATACCCTCACCTATAACCCATTACTCACACCTTTCAAGCCCCTTGGATCATCCAAAATATTCCCAAATACGCTCTCAATATTTCTTTCTTCAACCAAGAATCCTTACCATTGGAATAAGGCACTTCATGTAATCCTTTTGATTCAAATCAAAGGGAGTTACCCGAATTAAAGGTAACGTCTTGTCTTTAGTTATTTTGTTTTATTTTAATTCTACAACCCACTAATATATTTTTATTACATTATTTTATAACAAAAACAATATCCTAAATATAATAGGTTATTTTTCTAACTATTTGATCTACACTTACATGATCCTCCATCTACTGGGTAAAGAACATACTGTTTCTGTGGACGGTGAATTATTGTCTCATGAAACAATGATTGGTCAAATATCACCTACCACCTCTCATGATGGCCATTATGATGAAACTCTATTTATATATGATATATATATATATATATATATATATATATTATGTTTATATTTTATTTATTCTTCTGTATTTTTTATTTTATAGTATACCATTATGGGTAAACGTGATGAAATCATTTTTGGAAGTGCGGACTACTGCCCCCTCAAAGTGATATGACTCGTTCATGCCATACATGGGATGTATAAAGGATTGAGTTAATTAAATTATATATTATATTATAATGTAATTATAATATACCTATGTATCATTATGTTTTCATTCCACTAAATATGAAATAGAAATGAATGTAGTGTTCTTGCATACGTACGGCTTACCTTCTACATGAATGGTGCATTTCATTTCATACCTCTAAATGTTATGTAATATTATAAATACATATATATACAATATATATATTATATATATGATATCAAAATCCTGAATATAATTCTGGAGATAACAGACTCTTAACTACATGGGCAACTTGTAATTATATGGTGTTCATTTTTTACTCAAGTACCAAATATCGACAAAACAATCATTATTAACAAAAATGATTACATAATGTTTATAACATTGTAATAAGTGATATAAAAGGACTAATAAACATGAAAAAGTTTCTTAATCAAGTATAAATTAAAATAAGTATATTATTTTGGAATAACAAGGAACAAACAAGTCAGGTCTGACACGAGGTAAAGGGTTTATTATCTCAAATTTAATTCTATGAGATTTCCATTGTTCACCATGTATTTATTACATGTGGTGTATTCTGAAATACCATATAATATATGTTATAATGATTATATTTATATTCATGGTAATCTTTAAATTATTTTTTTATTAGTAAATTTCATTCATACAACTTGATTGATTGATACGTTGTAAAGGGGTTTCATCTCACTTTTTATTCCTCTGAGAATTCATACTATATTTTCCAATATTTATTTTGAGTGGTGTATGTACTACCCATGATTTTATTATTTGATTAATATAATTTAATTTATGTGTATTTAAATCTTCATTTTAGGATTCTTATTTCATGGGTTGTAGGTTTCGTAAGTTACCAAATCTATAAGGGAACCTTTCACCCAATTATTTTTAAAATAATTATTTTTTGTTATGTATTTTAATTTAAATAATCTTGTGTTGGGATATGTTATTATATATACTTATTGATGTAAATTTTATGTCCATGTGATGAGATACCTTTTTCTCTCTCATCAACTAATGTTATAAATTTTAATGTGTCATCATTTGGCTGTCGAATTTCTATAAGGGAACTTCATTAACCTATTTCAATTATTTAGGTTAAACTGATACATCTTTCTTATGTCATTATATAAATATGTGGTAATGACTTATTACTGTTTTACACATAATATACACTTATATTTGGTGTAATTATATTTTTCACACATAATTATGTCATTGATTTATCCAATATCTAAGGATATAGTTGTTATATTGGATTTTGTCTCAATTTGCATTCTATTGAGACTTCATTGTTGTTATGCACCAATTCAATTTTATATGGTGTATATACTGTAAATTGGTATCTTATATCATGAATATATTTATTCTCATGTTATTATAATTTTTTGGTTAATGTCATTCCTCAATTATTTGTATTCAATCATCTCTCATTTTGTTAAAAACTCATTAACTAAAATATCATTTTAAATATTCTAAAGATTTATTCTTCTAAACATTTCTCATTAATGTCCATGTTCTCAAAATGGGTTTTTTGGTTTTATTTATATGTACATTAACATTTTAAAATGTTAATTCCTTTAAAATCATTAATGTTGTATGGGACACTTTGATTCAAAAATCTCTTTATTAGATATTTTAAATGGTTTTGAAAATGGTTTGATAAAAAATTGATTATGTAAATATCTTGAAATGATATATTATGATTGTAATGTGGAAATGTTGTCTTTCTTTTTTGCTTATTTTCTATGTTATGATTATCTTATGGTTCAAGGGAATTTTTTACGTATATGGGTGGTTTCATGATAAACCTAGGGTGGGTGTGCCCGAGATAGCTCTACAATGCATTGGGTAACGTGACAGAGGTAAATGTTAAGGTTTCTCCTAAGATATTTAGGGAATATAATATGATGGGTATTCCAAATGTGACTCCATGTGTAACTGTGGAAGCTATAATGTAAGTATATTATGAATTCGATAAGTTACATTTATGATTTATGATTTCTGTGTGTTATTCATAAATCTTATGATTTCGTAAGGTATGTTATGAATGAAATGTATGGTTTCATTGATTTGTATTTATTTGATGGGATAATTTTTTCTTACCATATTTTATAACATTTACTATGCTTTTTATGCCCATCCCATGTTTTTTAAATATATTCCGAAAGACTTAATGATGAATAAGGACATGGATGGAATCAAAAAAAATCATGATGTCTAAAAGATGGAACTAAACATGTATCGTTTTAAGAGTTTTTATTTTATGAAAAATGGATACTGAGTAGTAGTGTCTACATGTAATAGTCAAGTTGTTATGTAATAGTTATGTCCAAATTCTCTAAATATCTAAACCTAAAAACATCCTCACTGTGAATATTTAATTTAATTCAAGATTATGTAATGTTTAAGGCCGATTCTTTATAGTTGGTATCAATGGTCGGTTTAGATAACTTTAGATGTTAAGGTGTTCTTTAAGCATAAGTTACTTTACCATAATGGTTAGGATTTTAGAAAGATTCATATTTACTTTAGATAATTTTAATAAGTTTCTGATGACATGAATAAGTATGTATTAATATTTAGCCTCCTTATAAGATATTATATGATGATTTTACTGATATAATCACACTAAAATTTTTGGTTTGGGTACATGGCTGGATCTAGCAGGCACCAATGTAATAGTGGATGTGAAGAAAACTGTGATGGTTTTTTGAATACGCAATAGAATGAAATGGTAGATGCAATGGGAACTCATATGGTTATTCTCAATAAACTATCTTGAGTCATGATAGACCAACTAAACCATGGTGGTTTTTATAAGGTATCATACATGCGAGAAACAAATCCCTAAATAATTTCATGTAATAATCACAAAGTTAAGTATGTTCAAAAACCTATTTGTCATGGATGTCTGAAGAAACACCTCGGAAAATGGTTCAAAGGGATCTGAAGATGATATAGATATGGGAATGAAGGTTATAAATCAAAAACTTGTCATCAAAAAAAGACGCATCCATTAGACTCTAGAAAAGGGAAATATGTTCTTTCTGAGGGATCAATTGAAATTTTTAGATTTCGTGTTCATGGTCATTGTACAAATAGATGTCCTACGATGATTTTTCGGGAATGGGATCACCAGGATCATACAAATTTATGTTTAACAATACCTAAATCCATTCCTATTGAGGATGAAGAAACTTGAAATGACCAATGAATGGTATGGATTAATTCATAACATATGTTTAGATATTATTGAATCTTAGGATATGATTCAGGATTTTGTATATAGGATAAAAGTATTTCATAATAAGTTAGTATGGAATGGTTAATGGATCATGAAGAACGTTGAAAGAGTAAGAAGTTAACATATAAGGGATTCAAGAGTTATAGTATATTTCAAGATGATGAAATGATTAAAGTTATTACAGCTCTTTTATGGATGGGAATACTTTAGAACACTTTTTATAATATGTGTAAACCTGAAGTTTGATATATGAAAATGTTATTCAAGGAATAATTATCTTTTCCATTAATGAGTATTGAAGGAATTTTATTTTGGAATAATCTATGTTTTTATTGTAGACATATGATGATTTGGTTTATTTATGGAAATGATAAACCTATCATTGATAATATGTAATTTGGTTAATTAATTTTTAGTATGAAACATTATGAGTAACTAATTTTATTAGGAGATAAATGTTAAGATTTAACTTGGAAGACAATGTGATTAAATTCTTCTGAGAATTGGGTTTCAGTATTAGTTTGGATTACTTTGATGAATTTTGTGGACAATTTTTTATTGAATGGTCTTTTTTGAACTTTGGGTATTGTTTGACAAATTTTAGAGATTATGAGTAGTGTTTCTGTTTGTAAAATATTATCCTTTTTGGAGATTATATGATCTTGTACTAACCATTTTGGTTATGGTTGATGTCTAATGGCATGGGAAATATACATTTCATACCTTTTGTATTATGGGATACTCTAGATGTTGATTCTAGCACATTTAATGTGACCAAGTTAGTTTGAATACTCATCATTTAGTGAAAATATTATTTTGTGCTAAAAATTTAGTAATGTATGAATGTCTACATGACAATTAAGTATGTTTCCTTATGTTTTTAGTTAAGCGCATATATAAATTACTAAATGAAATGTAATATAAAACAAAAACGATTTCTGTTAACAATTCATACCAGGGAATCAATGTCTGTTTAACCCATCACAATTTGTTCATTTTCTAATGGTCAACTTTCTCCTAATCATATTTTCTATCACTGTCCATCAGAACTAGATGGTTTGTTTTCTCCTCCGTATCCATGTTTTCATGTAATCTTAGTATCATTTGTCTCGGGTAAACATTGTACTTATCTTCCATTATATTAAAGAGAGACTTTTATTGACTCTTTTTCTGATGTGGGACTTTCAATGAAGTTTCCGAGCCCTATTTTAAAATTGAGAGTACATAATTCCTAAAAGGGAGGGGGAGATGTAACATCCTAGGTAAATAATGAATATGAAATGTTCATATTTATTAATATTTATTAATTATTTATTAATTATACTTTAAATGGGATGCTATATTTGATGGCGTACTTGATACACAATCACGAGTTTCTTTTAAATATTACATTCCATGCAACATTGAGTTTTACTGAAAAATAATATATTATTATTATTATTTTAAATGGTAGTTAACTCCTAGCCATTGTAATAGTGGGAATGAATAGAACTAAATAAAAAATTATTATACATGTTTGTAAAATGATTTTACATTTATCCAATAAATTTTTTAGGATTAAAAAAAGAATGAATATGATTTTAAGCATAAATACTCTAATTTTTTTTGAAAGGTCGATTTACCACTTTTTGATGGAGAACCCTTTTAAATATATTTTTTGGTCACTTTTATATGTTCTAAATGAAAAAAATAATATTCTTCTTTAGATTTGGGACATCAAAATTTACATTTGGTAAATATTTTGTATCTTCCTGATAAAATTTATTTTTTTTAATGAATAGTGAAAAAATATGTATTTTAATTCAAAACATCCTTTTAATATAACTTATTTATATAGTTATATTATCTTATTAATTGGTTTTAAATTATAATTTGATTATACTTTTTCCATTTAATCCAATTTTGGTCACTGGATGAAATTTCACATTGAAATTGGGCATAAAAAAGTGTCAATCTTTTGAAAGTTATTATTTCTTAAAAACACGCTTTTTTATTTTGACAACAGGAATTAATTTTAAATTAATTAATCCAACTTCATTGTTTTGTATTTGATAAAAAATACATCATTTTTGAATTTTAAATATCAAATATATCTTAGGATTAACTATTGGTATTTTTCATAAGACGCAATTTTTGATTAATAGTGAAACCACTAAGTAGTAGTTAAAAATATGACTTTTTTATTTAAATAACACTTACCACTTTTATGAATGGAATTTCAAAAGTATGACATACATGGTTGTTATTAGTAAGTAAAATGTGATTCAATAAGATGAAAATATTTTTTGCTGAATAATAACTTTTGACTTTTATTTTTAGCATTTAAAGATTAATAGTGTATTTCAGGGTAAAAATAATATTTAATTATTATAAAATTACCTTAACAATTGTCCTAACCTTATTGTATGAGTAATTTCATACCAATACAATCCTTGGGTGTCACGACCCCTCCCCTGGGGCCCATGTCGTAACTACCCCAAGCCCACCTTCCATAGACCATGGGCTGGGGACTAGCACCAAAGATGTAAATCCCTAAAATTGGGAAGGAATTGCTTTTATAAACTAAAAACACACACAACAGAGTACGAGCTATAAGTAAAAACACTATGTAAAGCTATATACAACAGAGTACTGATAAGTAAAAGGGGCCAGAATAAAAACAAAACAAAAATAATCAAGTACAACTGAAATGACAAAACAGCTGAAGGGTAAAAGCAGATCCATGATCGTCCTTCAAGGATCCTACATGAAGGGTAGGTACAGATAGTCTCCTCAGCTCTACATGTCTGTCAGACACCTCCGTGTACCAACTAGTCGTAAGGTCCACCTTTGGGTACCATCAAGTCCTGGAATGCTCAGCCTCAATCAGCGTTGTCCATTGTCTGCATCCAACACAATGAGGTGCGAGCATGGCCTATGAAGGGGTGAGTAAAAAGATACTCAGTAGGGTCCCCGAGACCCTCAAGGTCTCAAAGAATCCAACCAGGATAAACCACAGAGTATGAAATCAACACATAGCCAATATTTATGTATATTCCAATACATATACTTATGTTATCATGTAACCCATCTCAATTATGAGGAAACAACAAAAGTCATTAACTTAGCTCAAACCAGGATTTTTATTATTGAAACCATGACCGGTGGCTTACTCCTCCTCTATCGAGTACAGTGGGCCTGCCGTATCACACAGAGGCGCTTCCAATTCTACCTGGATGGCTACGTTACCTCTCATGTTGAGTATTGTGGGTCTTCTACATCACACAGAGTCACTCCCCACTGTGGTTCTGCCGTGCTCACACAGAGGCACTACCCCTAATAACCTGCAGAGGTACTTCTCCTATCATGTATCACAGGACATCCGCGCTCACACAGAGGCACTTCTCAACCATGGGTCTGCCACATCATAAAGAGGCGCTCTCCACTGGGATTGTCTAGTCACTCCGAGTCGAATCGGTCAAGAAGCTATTAGGTCTCAGTCATCTACTATGTCTCTGTATTCTGTCTTCTCGTCACCAGAATGGTCCACTCCACGAGCTGCTGGTTGATACTAAATGTTTCATGAAGTCTCATGTACATATATCTCAAAGTACTGCCACATCATAGAGGTCTCAACACAATAGAAGGTGCGTCAATCGGACGCCTAGTTTATGAGTTATTAGCCTTTTAGTCCTGGGGTCCACGATTGATTCGTGTACGAACCAACCTGACCATATCTCAACTATACCCCGAACTCTAATGTGGAATACTCAAAGGGACTTTGTCTCATCGAGATTACCAGCACCACTGATGGCTCATCAAATGGACGTCCATTTCAACATATATGGCCAAGGTATTCAAATGGTCGGTTGTGGGCCCGTGTCCAGTCCGACCCGGTCGGACCGACTCGGCCCAACCCAGTCAGGGCCGACCCAGTCTTGGTCAACCTAGACTGACCTAATGGGTCTGAACCAGCCCGTTGGGAGGGTCAGGCCGCTATGTTAGGCCCGGTCTTCTAGGCCCGGCCTAACGGACTGCGAGGACGGTTTGACCAAGATGCTGCCACGTAGGTGGCTCGGCCCGAGGGTAAGGGCCAATACGGCCAGTGGCACGAGGGGCACACCTCCAGAGGTCGGCGGCCGCGCGCCCAACGGGTAGTCCGCGCGGGGCGCGGGCAGTCCGGCTGGACGCCAGGAAGGCCCCGGGTGCACCGAGCAGGCCACGGGGGCGCCGGTAAGGCCGTAGGGGCACCGGGAAGGCCGCGGGAGAACCGGGCAGGCCACAACAGGGCCAGGTAGGCCGCAGCTATGCGCAGGCAGTGCGCGGGGGTGCCGGGAACCGCGCCGGCTGAGCCGGGTAGGGTACGGGGGCGTCGGGAAGGGCGACGGTGGAGCCAGACAGCGCGCGGGTAGGCGGGCGTGCGGCGTGGGGGCAACGGGTAGGGTGCCGGCAGAGCCGGGCAGCGTTCTGGTAGGCAGGTCGGGCGCCGTTCAGCCGGTGGTGTTTGGCTGGGAGCACCAGTGCGCCGCGGGGGTGGCGCGGTTCGCAGTGGCCGCGAGTAGCACAACCTTTGTCGTCGTCGCCTCATTGCCGCTTCGAAAAAAAAACACCACAACCAAATCGATGGAGGGTGTCGGGCCTTGTGATGTTGGCCCGAACCCTCCATGTTTATGGTCATGGTAGTTGGTTCATCAAGGGGAAGGATGTATAACTTCATTCATTTATAATACCTTTCATCGTTTCTTTTCAACGAAGAGGAGAAAAGAAAAAGGAAATCCCAACTTGCAATAACCCCTACCTTTGATTTCATGTTCGTCAATCATTGACGGAGTCATAGAAAGTAGAAGAAGGGAATAATCATTCGTCGTTTTCGTCTCACGCTTCCAATTTCAAGCTTCATCTACTTGTGGAAGACTCTCTACATAGGTAGGTGTCCAGGGAAGAAAGTCGAAGTCGCTCCTCATCGGCGTTCTTTGGTGGAAGAAGCGTAATCCTTCAAGTGTTGGGCATCACTTCAATTTACTAGCGCTTCGTCGCTTGGTGAATCCATCACCAAACATCCTCCCATGCATCCTATAAATAGAAGAGGGAGGGAGGTTGGTAACGATTGTTGAATTTATGACAGTCCATTTATTAAGAACCTTCCTAGATTCCAACAACGTTGTTACTTAATTCAATAGGGAGCAGGATAATTAATTTATCCTAGCACAATGATGCAGTGCATCGACAAGATTTATTGGAGAGGAGGTCAAGAGGCTCTCCCTCATTAATGAGAGAGAGTTGATAGGTTTTTAAACTCCTCCATCAATAGGGGTTTAGCCCTGTGTGATCCCCACGAATTTTATCCTCCCATGGGATGTTGAGTTCAGGTGGGACCCACCACCATAACCTCTCATGGGAGGTTAAGGTGTGGTGTCCCCCACCTCCAACCTCCTCATGGAGGTTTTACCCAACTAGAATAAAAATAAAGCCATGACTTTATTTTTATTAAATTTATTCATAAAACCCCAAAAACTATCTTTCATTCTCGACCAACTGTTGTTGAGGTGAAGGCCTTTTTAATCGAATACTGGTGCTGCGAGTTCAACGGTGCCCTCAGATTTCAATTCTGAGCACCGATTCAAATGTTATAAAACACCTCTCGCACGTTTACAGAACGTACCCAATTTTTTTTTTGGAAAATTATTATCAGCCACCCTTGACTCGTGCCGGTCAAGGTAATGTGTTTCCTAAGTGAATCATACCCCAAGAAACTTATCGATACTTTCAGATTTCCAATCCGAGTTATCGTTTAAAAGTTATGAATTTTACAATAAAATAATAGTCAGTTTATTATTTTATTTGCGGCAAAAAACTAACTTTCTCTGGTGGCCCTCGATTCCCCAAGATTGTATCTGATTAAAGAAATACTACCCTCACGAGTTCAGCAGTGGTATCTAATTTTTAATTTGTGTAACTGTTTGTGAGTTATAATCATTTGAAAATAAAATAACGTTATTTTATTATTTTATTTACAGTTATTCCATTTTATGTTTTTCTCAAAGGAGGCCTGTGATGACTAAACGTAAGTCATGCCAAGGCTAAACCCACCATCCTGAGCAAAATAGTAGCTTCAAGTTTCTGATCTGAGTATCCGTTTAAGAGTTATTCCACTTTTTCTGGAAAACTATTTACACACATTAATTTAAGCTTAACAAAACTTCGATGGATCATTACGGGCAGTCCGAGCCTCAGAATCACACGACATCAGATTTTGTGGACTCATAAAATTCACATGTAATTTTGAAAAAAATATCCACGGAATTTCAGAGTCTTTACATTGGGTGAAAATTTGGGATTTTTAAAGCCAGTTGGGTAAGATAATGATATTAATAATTTTTATTTAAAGTAAAAATAAAAATATCATAAAACATGTATGGTTTTGCCAAAAAAAATTAATATGTGGTTATATAATTGATATAATTGACTATAAATATTCATTATAAATATAAAAAGATTTTATACATTATGATATTTTTTTATAATTTTTAGAAATCAAATAAATTAAATTATTTATGACACAATAATGATGCACTGTTTATGTCATTAATAAATTATTTAAATAAATAAGATTTTAATGATTAAAATTACATCTAAAACATGTCCAAATATTATTAGAGGATTTTATTTTCACTCTAATAAATTTAGGATTTTTAGAAACTGAAAATCATAATATAATAAAATAATATTTTCACACTTTCATAAAGAGCTCATCCCCCCCCCTTATAAAAATCTCTCAACTATAACCAATTACTCACAAATCTCAAGCCCTGTATCTCGTCAAAACAGTACCAAAATAATATTTCACGATCCATGTCTTCATCATAAGAGCCTTATCTTAGGCATATGTCACTTCAAGTAACCATTTTGGTTCCAACCAATGGGAGTTACCCAATTTAAAGGTAATGAAGTTCATTTTTTTTATTTTACATCTCCAAACCACTAAATTCTTTTAATTCCTTTAATTTAAAACAAAAAAATTATCCATAATATACTAGGTTGTTTTTAGGTGAAGGAATCTAACTACACTTACACACACCTACATCTAATGGGTAAAGAACATATAGTTTCTGTGGACGGTGAACTATGGCCTCACAAAATGATGATTGTTCAAATATTTCCTACCGCCTCTCATGGTGGCCATTATGATGGAACTATATTTATAAATGATATATATATATATATATATATTATGTTTTTTATTTTTTTTATGATTATGTCGTTTTTAATTTATAGCATACCTTTATGGATTCCATTATGGGTAAACGCGATAATTTCATTTTAGGAAGTGTGGTCTACCACCCCCTCAAAGTGATATGACTTGTTCATGCTATACGTGGGGTGTATAAAAGATTAATTTAATGAAATTATATATTATATTATACTGGAATTATAATATACCTATTTATCATTATGATTTCATTCTATTAAATATGAAATATAAATGAAAGTAGCATTCACGAGTATGTACGGCTTACCGTCTCTATAAACAGTGCATTTCATTTCTTACCTCCAAATGTTATGTAATATTATAAATACATATTTATACTAGATAAATATGAAATATATTATATCTAAGTAATGAATATCATTCTGGAGATAATGGACTCTTGACCACATGGATAACATGTAATTATAAGGTGGCCATTTTTGACTCAAGTGCCAAATATCAACAAAATGACCATTATTAACTTAAATGATTACATAATGTTTTTAACATGGTAACAAGTGATATAAAATGAATGATAAAATTAAGAATGGTTCGTAATCATGTATAAAAAACATATGTTTATTAATCAAGAATAAAAGGGAACAAACAAGTCAATTCGGACACAAGGTAAGGGATTTCATATCTCATTTTTAATTCTTTGAGATTTCTATTGTTCTCCACCTATTTATTATATGTGGTGTATCGTGTACTTACATTTGATAAATATTATCATTATTCAATTTATATTCATAGAATTCTGTGAATCATTTTCTGGTTATTAACCTTTATTCATACGAATCGATAGATTGCTATATGGTAAAGGGGTTTCATATAACTCTTTATTCCCATGAGAATTCATTCTATATTTTCCACTATTTCATTTTTGTGGTGTATGTATTGACCATGATTTTATTATTTGTGTAATATAATTTGTGTTATGGGTATATAAATCTTCATTTTATGATCTTTTTTATGTGTTTTATGTTTTGTAAGTTACCAAATCAGTAAGGGAACCTTTCACCCTATTTTTTTAAAAGACTTATTTTTTGTTATGAATTTTAATTTACATCTTATTGTGTTGGGATATGTTCTTATATATCCATATTGATTTAAATTTTATGTTCAAGTGATCAGATAAACTTTTCTCTCTCATTAAATTATTTTATTAATTTTAAAGTGATGTCGTTAGGCAGTCAAATTTCTGTCAGGGAACTTCCTTACCCAATTTAAATTTATTAGGTCAAAATTCTACTTCTTTCTTGTGTCATTCTATAAATATGTGTGGATGAACTCAGATTTCTTTACACTTAATATCCATTTATATTGGGTGTAATTATATTTTTCACAGATAATTATTTCATTGATTTATCCTTAATCTATGGATAATGTTTTTATATGGGATTTCGTCTCAATTTACATTCCATTGAGATTTCATTGTTTTTATACACCAATTCAGTTTTATACGGTGTATATTCTATAACATGGTAAATTATATCATGGACAACTTTTTTCTCACGATATTATAATATTTTCATTAATTTTATTCCTCAATTATTTGTATTCACGTTTCTCTGATTTTGTTAAAAACTCTTTAACCAAAATATCGTTTTAAATGTTTTAATAATTTATTATTATAAATATTTTTCATTAATGTCCATGTTTTCAAAGTGGTTTTTAGGATTTATTTTAATGGAAATTAATTTTTTAAAATGTTAATTCTATTAAAATATTCAATGTGGTATGTGACAATTTTATTCAAAATTATCATTATTAAATGTTTTAACTGGTTTGGAAAATGGTTTGATAAAATATTGATTATGTCACTATCTTGAAATATTATATTTTGATTACAATGTGGAAATATTAACTTTATTTTATGTTTCTGTTATATGTTATGATTATATTATGGTTCTGGGTAATTGTACACGTATATGGGTGGTCCGTGATAAACCTAGGGCGGGTGAGCACGCGATTGCTCTCCAATGCATTGGGTAACATGACGGAGGAAAACATTAATTTTTCTCTTAATAGATTTAACGAATATACTATATTGGTTATTACAAATGTGACTCCCTATGTAGTTGTGATATCTAAAATGTAAGTATGTTTCTAATTTTATAAGTTACCATTATGATTTATGTTTTGTGTGTGTTATTCATAAATCTTATGATTTCATAAGGTATGCTTTGATTTAAAAGTACGGTTTCATTGTTTTGTATTTATTAATTGTATAATGTTTTCATCCTTATTTTATAACCCTTACTAATCTTTTTTTTCTCATCCCATGTTTTTGAAATTTATTTTACATGATGTAAAGATGAATAGGGTCAATGATGGGATCACAGAAAAATCTTGCTGTCTAAAACATGGAACTAGTCATGTTTCTTTTTAAGAGTTGTATTCTATGAAAAATGGATACAGAGTAGTAGTTTCTACACGTAATATTCAAGTTGTTATGTAATAGTTATAGATTAATTGTCTAAAACACTATCCCTAAAAAGATTTTCAATGTGAATTATTCATTTAATTCATGATTAGGTAATGTTTTATGGCCGAGTCCTTATATTTTCCATGGCCAAACCATGTCAAATAGAAGGGACGTAGTAGCCTTTATTTTCCATATGATAACAAATTAGATTATGTAACATCTTTTCACTATCTTAGATTTACTATTTTTTCAACCCCTATTTAGTATATATTCAACTATCTATAGACCCAAATATATAGTGATAATGTTATAATATATATTCCAAATTTAATAATGATATTATTTTATCATGAAAGTATAAAAAATAATGTTTTAAGCCATGAATCAAAAATATAAGCATGACAATTTATAGAGAATATGATAGGGAATAAAATTTATCCCTTCAATAATTTGAAATCTACATTTTATATCCCTGAATTTATATCATTTTTATATCAATTTATTCATGATATTAAAAATCGTATATCATTTAGATTATTTTATTAACTATAATAAGTTTTTCATTCTTTTAAAAAACATATATTCATAGTATCTATATAAAATATCTCAAAATAATATTTTTATATTCCATAAACATTATGACATTAAAATAATTTATATATATGGAATTAATTGATTTATAAAAATTATTATTACATTAATATTTCTCACTTCAAATCTTTCAGTGTGTCTTGGAATTATCATATAATCAATAAATATTATCAAAAAATAATTATCAAATTTTGATCATTTAAATTATAAAACATTCATCATATTTTAAAATATAACATATATAAAATTAATGTCTAAATTTAAACTAGATTGAATATAATATTAGATTATATGTTAAGGAAAATGATAATAACATAAAATTATGTGACATGGTATATCAAGGATTGTTTCTCTTATAAAATCTCATTCTCAAAAGAATTATATAACCTTAGTGGTTAACTCAATCAAGGGAATCCTCATGTTGATTATTTCCATGTTAAACTCTCTAATAAATATAATTTTAGATTATTATATAATTTTTTTAATATAGTATAATATTTTGGTAAAAACTCTCCCCAATCACTAAAATTCAAGTGATGTTTTAATATTTTTGAAATATCACCTTGAAGGTATCTTCTTCTTATTGGCTCAGTGTTATTGATATTTGTCAATCCAATATTCAATTAATGGGTGAAATTATAGTTTTACTATTTTTATCCAAAAAGTAAAATTTTATTTATATACTTATTTTTGTACTCAATAAAACCACTATTAATCCTCATTCAATAAATATGAATTATTTGAATCCAATGAAAATGAAATGACTGAAGATTTCCCAGTACAACATAATAAACTCAAAAAATAAACCCAAAAATTCTATAATTTCACTACCAATAAAATTTTTCAACATCTGAAATTAAGTAAACCATTAACCATGATATTATTATATCTATTTACATTCATAAATTTTATTTTAAAATGATGCGTTTATTCTATAGGTCACGTGTTATAAAAAATCAATGCATGTATTTTTGGGTTATGTTTATTAATAGATATAGTGAAACATCCTATAAATATGTCATATAATTATTTAAATGTTTTTTATGGATTTTATATAAGTTTAATGAAATTTTAATAAGTTCTTGGGATGTAAAAAATAAGTCACTCCATAGTATAAAATAAAGCTTATAATGATTATTTTTGGGTAAATCTCTTCTAGATAGGTTATATTCATAAAATTTGATGGTAGAGTATTACTCCATGACTGGTGCATAAGATTGTATTCCTAATGAAGTGTTAATTATTGAAAAAATACCACACAAAAATAACATAGGTTTTACGATGAGGGGAAGTTTTACACTAGTAATAGAGGCTCTGATTTTTTATTTTTCATCAGAATAAAACATTACACCATGAAAGTGTGTGTTTCACTGTGATTTCACAATTTGATATCATTTTATAATATTTATCATATCATAAAATGTGGATTTAAATTGGAATTGACAAAAAAAATTGGAGGAGAAAATGATTTTCCATTATAGGTTCCACCGTGTCATGATTTTGTAATTCTGTGAACTTTTTTATATTTCATATTTACTATATTTTGAGAAATATATTGTGATTTGTATGTGAATTTTTTAACACATAATTCAATATTACATGTGGATAAATTTTCCAAATATATTTAATGTAATTTAAAGAGAGTTATTAAGATAAATGTAGTTAAGTTTTAAAAAAGATAGATAGATATATTCTAATTCAAAAGAGAAGTATATATAGAATTAGAGGGATAAGAGAAGAGGCTATCGAATTAATATTTCTAAAAGGTGATAGGGTGATCCATAATATTACAAATGATCATTCTTATATCTTTCGTGAGATCATAATGTATGTTATGTTGATGTTTATTTCCATAAAAATACTATCATAGTTTATTGATTTGGTTCATGTATTATTAAGTTGCTAACTTATAAGAGAAGTTATTTCTTCAAGTGTGAGGAGACAATTGTTATCACTAATAATTTTGAGTGTTGAAAACCTAGAGGAATAGTGAGTTATATCTAAAATTTTACAGACATTCACTGTTATTTTAGTGTTTTTTACATCAACATATAACTGAGTATTTGTTCTGTGGATATATCTCATTATATATAATCCCTTCAAAACATTATTACATCTCTCTATTATGATAAATCTCTTTTATTAAATATAATAATAGAAGATTTTTATAAATATTAATTAAACAACATTCCATAGAATGTATGTTCAAAAATACCATAGCTTTTTTTACCCCTTCTTAGAGAATATTATTTTGTGGTACTAATAAGTGTTATCATGGTGGACAGTTCACTTTGAATGAGTTTATATATAGAATCCATTGTAATTTATTTTAATAATAATGGTTTTCTAATATTTTATAGTCACAAATTCTATTATTATAGTAATAAAATAAAAGATAACATTAGATCCACTTGTATGGACATATACAGTTCTATAATAGATAAAATTATATATAATGTGGAAGGGAATTATTTATTAAATGTATATTATAAGAATTTGGATAATAATAGAATATGAATGAATGTGTTAGGGGATATTTTTCATTTATAGTCTATATAAATGTGATGAGGTGTAATTCCTTACATTTCATATTTGATTGATTTTTAAAAATTTATTAATGAAAATTGACCGTTTGGGAAGAAATATTTTAGGTCATATTGAACATGTAAAAAAATTTAAAGAAGAACTTAAATGAGTTTTTTGATGAATTATTTTACCAGGTGAATGTGATTTTTGAGTAAATGAATAAAATTAGTAAAATCCCCAATGATATATAAATTATGAAGGATTTTTAGATGATTTTTACCTTTATTTAATATAAAGGTTTTGGTGCTTGATGAAAAGGATCAAATATATATCACATTAGATATTATTCAATGTAGTTATGTTTCTTATAGAATAAATATTAATGATGATGATATAGTAGAAAATATTAAATACCATAAAGTGACATTATAAGATATAAATAATATTTCTGTGAAGAATATCCTTCAATGAAATCTTGTTGATGATATCGTACCATTACATTTATAAAATATTAAAATTCGAAATAATATTCAAAGGAAATATTCAACTAAAATTATATTTATATAGAAATTAAAGCCATCATACTATAATTTTTCCCAAGAAATCATGATATGATGACAAAAATCATTCACCTATGAAGAAAAATTTTTAGGAGGTTAAAGAAAATATGTGTTTTGAGAATAGTTTCATTAATAACACTAACATTATTTCACTAGAATAATGAAATCATTTGAAATGAATGTGTATGAGATTTAATATTTTAAATGCCTCAATGAGGAAGTTCATATGGCTATCATAGAAAACCAAAAATGTGAGGTGTAATTTAATGGTTATAATTCCAATATTGACTGTATAAAAAAACTAAAGGTTGAGTTGGAGGATTTAATTGATGATATAGATTTTTGAAGAAATAAAATAAAGTAGGATAATTCTGTGGTAATTGATCAAAATATCTATTTATAAATTCAAAAAGGGGAAAATTAGAGTTAATTTGTTTTACTGAAAAGTTTAAATATTAGAATACATAAAACAAAAAAAAAATTTAGTGAGATGAAGATCAATATAGGAGAGTGATAATAAATTATTGATGACCTAAACAACATGTAAAAATATATGGTCAAAAGTATAATAGAGGTCTAAGGGGGTGGATTTGATATGGGATATAATCTTGAGGATCAAAGAATATATATGAATCATGTGATGTAATTGAGAAGTTTTATTCTGAGTCATACAAAAAAGTACCATAGAATCATGGAAAACCAAAAAGTAAATTATGGGATTTTATATAATATCAAAGATCACATTTCATGAAAAATTGTGGTGTATGGATTTATTATAAGAAATATTCAATCGTGATTGAGGCTAAACCACCTAAACCCACATCTTCAAGGAAGATTGAATTTAGAGGAACCAAAATTCCCATTGGAATTGAAATTAATATTGAGTAGAATACTCAAAAAAATCAAGCTTTATTATTTTGTAAATATGTGTTATACTAGAAAACATGTGTTCCATAACAAATATGTACATTAAAAATATGAAATGGATATATATGAGTGAAACACAACATTTGTTTTATTTTTTAAAAGGATAATATTATTTTTGTGAATGATAAAGAAATAAGTACTATTATTTCTCATTGATAATGAGAAGGAATGTGTTAAGGAAAACTATATATGGTATTGGATAGTATCTGAAGTAGTCGTAATGTAACACATGAACCCAAAATATAATTTATCTATAGTGAGATAAGGAAAACCCATTATATATAGATGATGAAAAAGAAAATAAACCACCAACGAATGTGAGAGAATAAAATTTCCTCAAGATAAAATTGGTTATGCAGGCAGTTGTAGTTGATATTTCTTCAAAATCAATGAATAAATGTAGACTTTGTATTCATGATAGGGGGAGAACATTTTATATGTGAATAAAAAAGGATCCCTTCAAATACATCAAGTACACTAGTAAAGGTATCATTTAGATTAATAATTATGGATAATGAAATATTATTATCCTTAGAAGTCCAAAATTGATATTAATAACTTTAATAGAATATATTTCTTGGTAGTATAAGGGATAAGAAATAAAAAACTCAGTGTTAGTTAGTTTTTAATTAATTTTATCTATCAATATTCATTATTAAAACTTTTATTATTAATGAAAACTATGGTACAAAACTGAATCATAGTGGAAACAAAAAGGGGGATATTTATATAATATATTGAAAATTTGTTGTGTTCTTTATATCCATGAAATATGAAAACAAGATGATGCATAAATGAATTTCCCAATTGAGAAAATATTCAGTGGAAGAGTTGTTAAAACATGGTATATCACATGATATCTAAAATTTTACACATAACTGAACTCATACCTATATCATTTTTTTAAAAGGCTAATATAATTAAAAATAAAAATAAGAGAAATCATTGTAATTTTACGAGATTTATTTATCTAGTACTTGTGGATGATTTTTGTTCAATATAATTAATATGTATTGATAGGAAGAGGTATTTAATTAAATTAATTTATGGTTATATGATAATGGTTTAGTTGATAGTGACCACTCAAAATTTTTGAGGTTTCTAATTGCATGGTGTGTTATTTGTGATTGGTTGAGGATATTTTTGGAAAGAAATTTATGAAATTTAAGACATATAATGGCACACAGAACACAAATATCCCAGTAATGGATTATTGTGAAAATGATTTTATGAGACATCATTTTTTGAAGATGGTTCATTGTTAATAAAATAGTATATTTTAGAGGAAGAAATGGATAATAAACAACATTTCCTAAATGATTCGTACTGAAAAATAATAACTATATAGTTTTTGAAAGGAATTGGTATTGAAATTTGTGTTTATTAAAAATAAAGGCCCATTATGTATGGTTAAAGGAAGGAATATATAATACATATAGAATAAGAAAAAAGTTCGTTAAAGTTATCTAAAATCCACATAATTAAATTTCTTATTATCAATAAGGAGAAAAATTATATGAATTTTGTATATCGTGAAGATAAAATAAATATTCATAGACTTTATAAAAGGTAACTCATACAAATATTTCATAAAATGGTTTAGATTTTTTAAAAGTTTAATATTAATTTATTGTGGAGAATGAGAATATTTTTCAATAGATGGTGGAGAATATGATGATATTGTTTTCAATTAATAAATTAATAATTAGAAGGTAAAAAAGTTCTCTAGGTCAAAGATAAATGAGATGTAGGGATAAAATTGATTATAAAAAATATATTGGTTTATATAAATCCCAAGTTGGAATGAAATGAATAAATTATTTACAAAAAATAAATCTTATCACATGTAGTGTCTAAGAATTTTGATGAGGATCCAAATTAAAAGGGGTGGATAAATATTATTAATAAATGTATCTATAAAATTATGATGAATCAGACATGGGAGATAAATTCAATATGGGAGGATATTAATAATTTCAGAAGAAAATGGTTTTTCATAGAATGATCCATGATGAAGGTCTAGTGATTCAAAAAAATGAATGTAATTTTTAAAAGAAAAAACTAAAATTGATGGGATTGATATGGATGAGTTTTTTCTAAATTTTTTCTATTGTAAATGATTCAAACTTTCTTAGATATAGTGAAGAATGATAATTTTAAGGTATTCCAAATAGAATTAAATTATAAATTCCTTAATGTAGTTCATCAATATAATGTACATGCAGAGTATGTAGATATAATTTTACAACATGAGGATGAAAAAATGTGTGATAATTAAAGAATTAGATTTATGGGTTAGATAAACCTCCTAGAGAATTGTATTCTACGATTCATAAATATTTTAGAAATTATGGTTTCCAACATGAATGAATATATCATAATCTCTTTTTATTTATGAAAAATATTAAAATGGTTATGATGTTTATATATATTGATAGAATAATCATAATAGGGTTTAATAAGGCACATTATATATAGTTTTATAAATTTATGAGGGGAGATATTGAAATGTTAATGATTTGTGGGTTGATATTTTTCTTTAGTTATCATGTAATACAGAAAAGGAATGAAAATTTCATTTCGTAGTTCTAATATTACAATGAAGTGAAGAAATGTTTTGGAATATAGGATTTAGATGAAAAAAACACTTGTTATTTACAAGATGTTATTCTATATGGATGAAAATTAAAAATAGGATAATGGAACTATGTATAAGCTAGTCCTTGGGATATTATTTTACATTAAAATTAAAACACCCATCATTATTATTCATACATGTTATGGTATAAGGAATCAATGTTAACAACAATATATGCCCAATATATGGGTAAATGAATACTAAAATATATAAAAGAAGAAATGGATTTTATTTTTTTCTATAGTGATATATCAATGCATGAGTTATTAAGACGAAGAAAAAAATTGTGTTAATTTAGAAGATGAAAGAAGTTGACATCATGTATTGAATTTTATGTTATAATTTTTTTTTCATTTATTTGATTATTAAAAAGGTAGATTTATTCTCATTATGAATTTTTGAATATGAATATTTATTTTCTACTAAATCATTTACAGAAGTCTTATGGATGAAAAAAAATGTTTATGATATTGGAGATGAAGTGAAATTTCCAATTGTAATAATGTTTTATGTCACAAATTATATTAATAATAGAAAATTACTATCCATAACTATTTTCACTCCATTATTATTGATGAATGAAATAATCTTAAAAATAAGTGAATGAAAAAAAAAAGAAAAATTATCCTCCTAGAGTTCACCCATTAATCACCTACATGACTAACACCTTGGGAAAGTCCCACTTGTGTGATAAATCATTGCATATGTGTAGCCTACATGGTCTACCTTATTGGAGAATGATTGAGGATTGGCCTATGAGGACCACCTACATGATCAAATTGTGTGATAGACTTTTACATAGAACCTTCTCTGACTAGATTCTTGTGTTTACCTCCAGATAAGACCCTTTGGATACACAATCAACACACAAGGAGGATTGAAGAATCATCGTGAATAAATATTCTCCTAAGTCCTTCAAAGAAGTATCAAATACATTTACGTATTCTAATAAACTTGAATAAGAATATACCATTTTTAGGGGAATTAGACAACTAATTTTTCAAAGGATTAAAATAAAAATACTACCAAACCATAACAAAGAAACACCACCCCTAGGTTATCTATAATAGAGGAAAGGGAATGCTTTTCTCCCTAACATACATAACCCCTTTGACGAATAATAAGGGAACCCCTTAAATGCTTGAACAAGGTTTTACCTATGAAATATTTCACATTTTTTATCCAATAAAAGTTCAAACCATCTTATCTAATTATCAATTGGATGAGGTACCCTTTATATTTCCCATGTATCACGAGGGAGAAACCAAACCTAGTTCACCCAGGTCTCATCTAGGAGAATAAACCTTTATGCCCTCTTGCATACCATCACTGAAAAGGTATACCCTTATCCTAGTCCCTAATATGAAAGGGGTCCAAGATAGGGCCACCTCAAATCATCAAACTTGAATTATCAGATCATAGGATACAACAGTATGTCATCTGAATCATATATGCCCTATGGTAATTGAAGTTCAACATATAACATTCCCAATAGTTGGGTTCCTCAGAATGTTTGTAGTAATAAATTCTCCTGGTAATGAGGTTTATAACCTAAGAGATAGTGTAAAATGTATTGCTAGGTGGGAAAAAATATATGTTTACTGAAATGTGATGAGAATCGGATGACAAGATCCCATTGTCATCTACAACAACACCCTCTCCAATTCTTCCACCTATCAAAATGGAATTCATATGGGAATCCCACCTTGAGTAAGACCATAATAATTATTTCTGTACATCTCCTATCTTTAATATCCTTTCCTTCATCAATCACTAAATGAATGCTATTTTTTTGAAATATCATATCTTCCAATTTTTCTTGTTTCTCACATTTATCATGACTCATGTATGATTATATGCTAGTGGTTATCATCTAGCTAATACGATCTAAGACTCTCAGTTGACCACACACTATGTATAATACCTGAAACATATCGAATACTTTGGATTTTATTATCATACTTAATATATATATATATTCTATAATTTTGGTTCAAAAATAATATATCTAAAACAATATCAGCCTTACTAAGCCATACTCCCTATAATATAAGGATTCCATGTGGGAGGCTAGATTTTTTCAGGTCATTTTAACCTCGACCTCATCAGTCCATATTTCAAACATAAAACATCTTAGCAAAGGAAAATATTACCTAACAGATCAGCTAGAAATGGTATCTCAAGCATAATAACCACACCATACTTTTATAGGAATCTTTTTACTATATATCCTTAATGTATGAAATCAAACATCATTCTCAAGTACTTATCACCCAATCCAAAAAGGTACAATGTATCCTATTAATTAGAACCAAACTGTATGGGATCTTATTCCATTCACAAGTATATGTAGGAATTTCTATTCATGGTGTCAATATCAATATCAAAATTTCAACCACCTCCCTTGATGTAAAAAAACTCCAAAGTGACAAATCTCTAAGATATAACCCATGAACCATTAAATTAAGAAATAAAAAATATAAAACATAACAACTTGAAAAAATGTGATGTATATATGTTCATATCTCAATGTATATTGTAGATATATAAATAATTTACCGTTAATGAGGACCCTTTGATTCATTAATATGATTACTCTAGCATGTATATGTGATTGATTTCAAATAAGAAGGGAGACATGTTTAATTTTATGGTTAAAAAAATTAATGAATATGAATTAGATATATAATATCATCATGGAGTAAGAATGACTTCCATCTAAAAGGATGTGATGATCCTGACCTCCCATCCTCTCAACTAATTTTAGTTTTTATGAATCAAAAAATTATTTTAATGACCATTTTCATTGGGAAATTAGGTCCATAAATCACCATGGATACAAAAACTATTGGGTGTATTTGGATCCACAAATAAACCCTATTTGAATACATATAAAAGGATAAGTAAAAAACAATTAGCCTGACATAAAATATTTTGTAACCACACTTAACCCCTCATAATCAGCCATTGGGTTTAATGGTTTTCATCAGAAAAAAGAAATGTTAGCCTGACATGAAACATTTTATTAAATAAATAAATACTATTTTCCCCATTTATAGCTCATTTTGTACTACCATAAAATAAAATTTGACTATATATGGATCTTTTAAGATTATAAATTGCGTATTTTATGGGTTATCGTGATGTAGCTTCCCCGAGTTTCCATGTTTGTTTATGCTATGTATATACAAAGTCATTCTCAAATGGAATATCTTAAATATAAAAAGAATATCATCAATCTAAGTGGAATACTAGCAACTAAAAAAATTTCTTGTATTTTTTATCACACAATCCAGGTGATCATGTAGTAAGAGGATCCCATCATAGACCCAACATCTCCAATGCCATGTTTCAGAATAACTAGTTTCAGAGAACCACATCAATGGTGTTATCTTGACCTGAGAGGATGATCCTGAATCCCTCTAATATATGAATCCCCGCTAACTATAAACACTACAATTACTGGTGGAATAAAAGAAGATGAAACCCATTTCCATATCAAATAATTTTAGTATCCTTTCTCTATAATGTATTAATAAATATCCCCCTAAAATTGTGTGTTAAATCAATAGGTCGCCATGGGAATCATCTCAACAACATGTGATTCACTACAATGTGCTCTTATTAGCCACCACTACTGCCAATGATGCAAAACATCAGGTCCTCTACATGACGAGGATGTATCCCTATGGGATGGGGCTCATGCTATTTAGACCGGAGAATATGATAGAACACACTAAGGGAGATAATCAATCAATATGGAACATTCTCATATCACTATTATCTAAATAGAATCATGCAGAATAAACATGTTGCAAACCCATGAGCATTCCCATATACTAGATTGTATACATCATGTTTTTGAACATAGAATTAAAGAAACCACATAAATATGTTGTAACACCCCATAATAAAATAGGGGATAAACACATATGTATTCCCCCCACATGATGATTTATTGTATATCAATGTAATAAATAGAGGAAGCGAGTAATTATATTTACTTTTTTTAACCTTAGAATGGGAATATATTCTCATTTTAGCTATAAAGGTCACTGCTAACATATTTTCAATGATGGAAGGACAACATATTTCACCATATTCATTCTATAGGTATTATAATATATAAAGAATGTATTGAAAATGAATACGAGTCATGAAAAATATGTGTCATTTGTATTTGAATTGGCCCATAAAAAAATATGATTATCATTCATGAAAAGACATGTATTCCTTATCTTATCCATGATGGTTGTTAGAAAAATACAATGATTGATGGATGAACTGATCAATAAAAAACTTTGTTCCAACAAGATATCATTAGTCTGTTCCGGTGGTTACCATAGGGAAGGTATATGTAACACCCCAGGTAAATAAAGAATATGAAATTTTCACATTTATCCATATTTGTGAATAAAATTTTAATATTACTTTAAAGGGGACCCTAAGCTCGATGGCGTACCCAATACGCAACAACGTGTTTCATCGGAATCTTAAGTTACATTCTAATAATAAAATAATATTATTTTACATGTTAGTTAACTCCTAGACATTTTAATGGAGGGAATGAACATAACTAACTACAAAATGATTATATAGTTTTGTCAAATATTTTGACTTTTAAAAATAAATGTTAAAATGTGAATGAATCCAATTTTAAGCGTAAATATTCTAATATTCTTTAAAAGGTAAATTAACCGCCTTTTGATGGAGAAACCCTTTTAAATCCATTTTTCGAAAATTTTATATGTTATTTCTGACAAAAGAAAATTCTTTTTAGAATTGGGACATCAAAATTTACTTTGTATAAATTTTTTGTATTTTTCCGATAAAGTTCATTTTTTAATGAATAGTGTAAAATGTTGTATTTTAATTGATAACCTCCTTTTAATCTAATTTATTTATATGATTAAATTATATTTTTAATTGGTTTTAATGTGAAATTATATTATATTTTTACCATTTAATCCAATGGTGGTCATTGGAATTAATTTCACTTTAAAATTTGACTTAAACTAGTGTCAATCTTTTAATAGATATTGTTTCTTAAAAACACGCTATTTGTTTTGACAGTGGGAATCAAATATTAAATTAATTAATGAAACTTATATGTTTTGAAATTTCTAAAATAGACATCATTTTTGAATTCAGAATATCAAAAATAGCTTAGGGTGAAGTTTTGGTATTTTTCTGAAAAACTTCAATTTTTGATGAGTAGTGACACCACTAAGTGATAGTTAAAGAAACTGATTTTTCATTTAAATGAAACTCTACCACTTTTGTGATGTGATTTTCAAAAATCCGACATACATGGTTGTCATTAGGAAGTAAAATTTGGTTCAATGAGATAAAAATAATTTTTTGGTGAATAGTTACTCATAAGTTTTATTAATCTCGATTAGAGGTAATTAGTGTAATTTAAGGTAAAAATAATGTTTTAATAATATGAAATGACTTTGACACATGTAATACCCATATGTTCTGAGTCATGGACGACCAATAAAATCCATGCGTCAACTTGGGGACCCCATGGTGCCATTTTGGTAGGAAAATGACATTAATAACATTTTATTTAAAGTTAAAATTAAAATGTAACAAACATGTGTTATTTTACTAAACTAATTTTTACATGGGGTTATACAAGTCATATTTTTTACTATAAATATTAATTATAAATATAAAAATATTTCCTATATCATGATATTTTTTTAATAATTTTTAGACATTAAATAAATTTAATTATTTATGACACCATGATGATGCAGTGATTACCTCATTATTTAACGATTTAAATAAAATGAAAAGATAATGTAAAATATAAGACCTAAACTTGTCAAAAACCTATTGGATGTGTCGATTTAGAAACCTTATCACCTTATCCTATAAATATATCCTTTTCAAACCTTTTAAATCCCAAAAAAATTTATAATAAAGTAATATTTTATAACATTCCAAGAGTGCCCCTCCTCTTCTCTTATAAAAGGCCCCCACCTCTACCACCTTACCCACACCTCTCAAGCCTTTGTCTTAGACAAACCTGGCCCATTTTGTCTCTCCACATACCTCTCTTACTCCTATAAGCCTCGCTTTGGGAAGAATCTTTTCCAAGGAAGCCTTTGAGCTCAAATCAAAAAGAGTTACCCGATTTAAAGATAATGTCTTCCCTAGTGTTCTTTTGTTTTATTTTGCTTCTCCAACCCCTCTAAACTCTTGTTAATATTTATTTCTAACAACACAAGTATATTAAATATATTAGGATTTTGTTTGAGGAGTATTCAAGCTAAAATAACACACACCTCCATATAACAGTTAAAGAACATACTGTTTCCTTGGATTGTGAATTACTGCCTCACGAAACGATGATTGTTCTATCTTCTCATACCACCTCTCATGGTTTCCATTATGCTGTAAATATATTTATATATGATATATATTATATTTAATACATACCTTTATTCTTTTCATGTTGTGCAAATGTGATAACTTCATTTGAGGAAGTGTGGACTACCGCCCCCTCAAATGATGTGACTCGTTCATGCAATACATGGAATGTATAAAGAATGAAATTGATGAACTTATGAAATATATATAACATATATTTTATACTGGAATTATAATATATATATCTCTCTCATCTAGTTTTAATTCATTAATGTTCCAAAGAAATTGAAGTAGAGTTCATGCGTACGTACGGCTTACCGTCTCCATGAACGGTACATTTCATTTCTTATTTCCAAATGTTATGTACTATTATAAGTACATATATATAGTGGATATATATGTCATATATCATATCTAAATTATGGTTATCATTCTATAATTATAATATATATATCATTCATTTAGTTTTAATTCCATTAATATGACAAAAAAATGAAAGTATCGTTCATGCATACGTACGGCCTACCGTCTCCATGAATGGTGCATTTCATTTTTATTAACTCCAAATGTTATGTAATAGTATAAAATGTATATATGCTGGATATATATGATATTTAAAACATCAATACTATTCTGGAGATGATGTACATATAACTACATGGAAAATTCTTTTCCAACAAGTTCAATTTTTACTCATGTACCGAACATTGACAAAAACGTCTGATATAAACTCAATTTATTAACCAATTATTATAACATTATAATATGTGATATGAACTGAATAATAATATTTAAATTAGGTCCTTAGAAAAATTATAAATTGACCGAAGTTTATTATTCAAGAATATAAAGAAACGAACAAGACAAGTCGGACTTGAGGTTAGGGATCCTACCCCTCACTTTCTTTTTAAAGTACACTCTTTTATGTAATTCCTTTTAAGATTATCTTTCTTATGATTGGGATGTTATTTTATATTACTCTTACTGTAATTTTTATGTTAATATGATGAGAGACCCTATTTTCTCTCATCAATCCATTTTGGATGTTTTGAGTGGCGTCGTTAGGCTGCTGAATTTTCGTAAGGGATCCTACCTCTCTCTTTATTTTTAAGTAAACTACATTATGTCACTTATTTTAAGCTCCTCTTTGTTATGTTGGGGGATGTTATTATATATTCCTATTTCTGTAAATTTTATTTTAATATGATAATATACCCTATTTGATCTCTGTTTAGTCAAAAGTTATCTTTTGACTTCTATATTTTGTTTTGGAAATCACAAATGTATTTTTAATCATATCGTTCTGACTCTGTCAATCGTATCATACTTACACTGTCAATCTTATCGTACTGACTCTATCAATTGTATCTTACTGACTCTATAAATCATATCGTAATGACTCTGTCAATCGTATCATATTGATTCTGTCAAATGTATCGTACTGACTCTGCTATTCATACTTTCATTACTTGTTTTGGTACTTAGTCAAAAACACTTGTTTCATATTAATCGTACTATTGCTTATCATCGACATGTATCTTGTTTTAACCAACATGATGTCATTGAGTTAGTTACAAACTAATCAAAATGATGTCGTGCTTTCTGTTTCAATATGACAGTTATGATGCCAGGTTTCTATGTCCCTCTGAGTTTTTCGGATAAATATGACTGTTGGAGGCAACATGACCATTGGAACCCTAGGCCTATAAATAGGAGGTCATTTGTAGCTGAAAGAGAGACTTTTTGAACAACTTTGATACTCTACTTATATCAAGTTCTAGAGAGATGCACTGTGACTTCTCTCATCTTCTTTGTGCATCCGATCATCGTATCGAGGGATTTCAAGTGATTGAAAGATATAGGTGCCGATTACCTACAAAATCAAGTGCTGCCAGGGATAGGAAGACGGACTGACCGATCATCGTATCGAGGACTGTCGGGGATAAGCAGACAGAAGTTCCGATCATCGTATCGAGGGCTGCAAGGGATAGGCATACAGATAGTCCGATCATCGTATCGAGGGCCCATCAAGTTATAACCTTTATCATTGGTTCAATAGAATTATAATACTTTTACTTTTCCGCTGCTTCTTGTATTAGAAAGGAATTTGTATTGTATCCTTCTTCACATATTCAATTGTAATTGTTTCAATTACAATCATTCTATTACAAATTGTATTGATTGATTCTATAGGCTTTAAGGTAGAATAATTCATCTTTATATTACTATGATTATTGTGTTCATATTGAATACAATTTTTTTACATTTCATTTGTATTACATTACATCATACCTTTTATATTCAATACAATTGTGGGTGTTTGTATTTGTATTAGTTTAATATAATTTAAACTAATATCTTATGTGCTAAAACTCAAAGGTTTTTAAACCTAAAATTCACCCCCCCCCCTCTTGTATTGTTCCATATAATAGACATATAAATATACATATTCAATCCAACAATCTCATCAATCCATTTTTGGAACTTTTAAGTGGTGACGTTAGGCTGCCGAGTTTTCGTAAGCGATTTTTCATCTCACTTTTATTCCTGTGATATTTATGCTACATTTTCCACCATTTCCTTTGAGTGATGTATGTACATACCATTATTATACTCTTTGTGTAATATAATTTCATTTATGGGTATTTACATATGCATTGTATGACCCTTCTTCAATGGGGTGTTTGTTTCGAAAGTTACCCAAATCGGTAAGGGGACCTTTTACTCTCCTCTTTTTTAAAAATACTTATTTTTGTTATGTCTTTTAATTTAAATCTTATTTTTTGGGATGTGTTCTCATATATCCTTATTGCTGAAAATTTAATGTAAAAGTGATGAGATAGCCTCTTTATCTCTCATCAACTCATTTTCTGAATTTTGAAGTAACATCGTTAGGCTGATGAATTTTTGCAAGGGAACTTGTTAACCCAATTATGATTCTTTGGGTTAAACTTGTACTCCTTGAATATGTCATTCTATGAATATGTGTGAATGACATCTGATTGTTTTACACATAATATCCACTTATATTTGGTGTATTATTTTGTCACACACAATCATGTAATTGATTTATCCTTAATCTAAGGATACCGACTTTTTAAGAGACTTTGTCTCAATCTCCCTTCATTAAGGCATATTTTGTTTTATACACAACATTATTTTATACGGTGTATAAAACCCTTTGACTTATACTTTTATTCAGTAGGAATCTTTTCTATAATAAGAGTTTTACTAAACCAAAAAAGTATGTTTCTTTTTAACATACGTGGTGACAACGACCTTTCCTCCGCCGCGAGTATTATTTGATCTTTGGCTTCCTCAAAAAGACGTAATGTTTTTAAAATGAAATAAATACCATATACTCTTTTATGTATTTTGGTATTGAAAATGGTTTTTATAATGGATTTGTTATGTCAATATATTTAAGAGATACATTGTGATCGAAGTGTGGAAATGTTTTCATTCCATTATATTTGTTTTATGTCTTAAGATTTTATAATGGTACTTGGACATTTGACGGGTGGTTATGTGATAAACCATATGACGAGTGGTGCCGTGAATACCGGGACGGGTGGTTACGTTATCACCTCCAATGCATTGGGTATGGAAGTCGGCTGTATGGCTATTCCATTAAGTGATATGTATGGAAGTCAGCTTTATGGCTATTCCATTAAGTGATATGTGTGGAAGTTGACCGTATGGTTATTCCATTTTTGTATGTTTATGTCCCAATTTACCTTTATATGTTATGTGTTCTTTATATGGGTTTTATGGTAATCTTTTGGTTAAAAAAGGGTAAGTAATGATCTTTTATTCATTGAAGAGATTATACTACTTCATAAAGGTGAAAAGTGTTACTTTGATAAATAATTCATGGTTTACTTGTTGTTTTGAAGAACTAACAGTTTTCCTCTTTGTGTATCCCTTAATGATCTTTTTATGATAATCACAAGTTTTTTTAAATGTTTTTCACAGGACATAAAGTTGAAAAGGGTCAAAGAGGGGATCAAGGAAATGCCAGGCTGTCTAAAACATGGAACTAGACATGTTTCTTTTTACGAGTTTTTATTTTATGGAAATTTAGTAGTAGTGTCTACTTTTTAATCTTTTGAGATGTAATTGTTATGTCCTAGTTCTCTAAAACTCTAAACCTGAAAAGATCCTCAATGTGAATTATTCATTTAATTCAATATGAAGTAAGGTTTAAGGCCATGTCCTTGTAGTTGGTATCAGAGGTTAGTTTAGATAACTTTAGAGGTTAGGGTATTCTCAAAGCATAAGTGATATTACCATAATGGCTCTGATTTCAGAAAGAGTAATAGGTTTTAGATAATGTGAATGAGTAAGTATATCTTAGTGTTTATCTTCCACATTATTACTTGATAATTTTGTTGATAAACTCACACTGAAATTTCTGGTTTCATTAAATGGATGGATCTAGTAGGCACCAAAGTGACAATGGGTTTGAAGGAAACTGTGGTGGTTCTTTGATTAAGAGACTGGATGAAATAGGGGATTCAATGAGGAAACTCGTGGTTATTCTAAACCAACTATCAAGGAGTCATGATCAACCACTTGAAACTTGGTAATTTCTGTAATGCATCATGTACGATATTACCAATCGATGTGTAAGTTCAGGTAAAAATTATAAAGGAAAGCATTAGGGATTATATGATCCTTACTTTTGAGGTAATTATGGGTTACTATATGTTATGATGGAAAATGAAAGGCATGAGATAAACTTGAGGTTAAAATATGTTATGATTATTTTTTAATATTTTATCTCATTTTGGGGAATGTTTTATGAATTATGTAGTTTTGGAAAAAGGACAACACGTAGACCGTGTGACAACCTATCGCGTCTGACGAAGCTACGAGAATCGAACCCACAACTAAAGTGCGACTGGAATTTATCGCCTACCACTATACTACGTGAAGTCCCTAGTTAGTTTGACTAATTATTATTAGTTAGAAGATTTTAAGAATCAAGAGTAAGTGGATTTTGGGTTATCTATGGAAATTATTAACCTATCATGGAGGATATGTGATTAGGTTAATTACTTTTAAGTATGAGACTTTAAGAGAAACTGATGTTATTTGGAGATAAGTGTTAATGTGTACCTTGGAGGACTATGTGATTAAATCCATCAAATATTTGGGTTTCAATCTTAGTTTGGATTACTTTGAAGAATTTTATGGACAAATTGATTATTGAATGGTCCACATTGAGCATTGGGTTTTGTTTGATATTTTTTGGAGATTAAGAATATATTTTCTTTTTATCCTTTTCTGGATTATCTGATCTTGTTCTAACAATTTTGGTTTTGGTATGGGTATAAAGACATTGAAAATATATAGTTCTATTTTGTGGATCAGGTGATTCTCTATAAGTGGATTATAGCGCTCTTAATATGAACAAGTCTTCCTAAATACCCATCATTTGGGAAAAGTATGAGTTTGTTTAAGGAATCTAGTAAAAGTTTAAAGTCAACATGACAAGTAAGTATTTTTCCTTAAGATCAAAAATAAATTTCTAAATGAAAAGTAACTTAAAACAAAAATGTTTTCTATTAAATTTTCCTACTGTGGAAATCCAATACCGATTAACCCATCACAAGTTTGTGATTTTCTTGTGGTTAACTTTCTCCTAAATTTTTTTTTTATCACTCTCCCTCAGAACATGACCCTTTTGTTTTTCTTCAATATCCATGTTTTTCTACATGGAATCCTATTATGGGTTAACTCGGGTGACCTCTATAATTCTCTTTCTTTCTTTTAAAGTGATTGTTTTACCAACTCTTGTTCTGATGTGGGATTTTCAATGATGTTTCCAAGCCCAATTTTAAAATTGTGAGGTCGCAATTCCTAAAAGGGCGGAAGGATGTAACACCCCAGGTAGATAAAGAATATGACATTTTTACATTTGACCATAATTTTGAATAAAATATTAATATTACTTTAAAGGGGACGCTATGCTCGATGGAATACCCAATACGCAACAACGAGTTTCTTGGGAATCTTACGTTGCACTCTACTAATAAAATATTATTATTTTCAATGTTAGTTAATGCCTAACCATTGTAATGGCGGGAATGAACATAACTAACTACAAAATGATTATATATTTTTTTCAAATATTTTTACTTTTTAAAATAAATGTTAAAATGTGAATGAATCCAATTTTAAGCATAAATATTCTAATATTCATTAAAAGGTCGAGTAACCGCCTTTTGATGGAGAACCCCTTTTAAATCCATTTTTTTTTGACAATTTTATATTTTATATTTGACAAAAGACATTTTTTTTGAATCGGTACATCAAAATTTGATTTGTATAATTTTTTTTGTATTTTTCCGATAAAGTTCATTTTTTTAATGAATAGTGTAAAATTCTATATTTTTATTCAAAACCTCCATTTAATCTAATTTATTTATATGATTAAATTATCTTTTGAATTTGATTTAATGTGCAATTATATTATATTTTTACCATTTAATCCAATGGTGGTCTTTGAAATTAATTTCACTTTGAAATTTGACTTAAACTAGTGTCAATCTTTTAATAGATATTGTTTCTTAAAAATATGCTATTTGTTTTGACAGAGGGAATGAAATATTAAATTAATTAATGAAACTAATATCTTTTGAATTTTCTAAAATAGACATCATTTTTGAATTCGGAATATCAAAAAGTTCTTAGGGTTATATGTTTGTATTTTTCTGAAAAACTTCAATTTTGGATGAATAGTGACAACACTAATGGTAGTTAAAGAAACTGATTTTTCATTTAAATGAAAATTTACCACTTCTGTGATTTGAGATTCAAAAATCCGACATACATGGTAGTAATTAGGAAGTAAAATGTGGTCCAATGAGAATAAGATAATTTTTTGGTGAATAGTAACTTTTAAGTTTTATTATTCGCGATTAGAGGTAATTAGTTTATTTTAAGGTAAAAATAATGTTTTAATAATATGAAATGACTTTGACACATGTCCTAACTTTATTTGATAGGTCATGGCCGACCAAGAAAATCAGTGGGTCAACATGGGGACCCCATGGTGCCACTTTGGTAGGAAAATGACATTAATAACTTTTTATTTAAAGTTAAAATTAAAATGTAACAAACTTGTGTTGTTTTACGAGAATAATTTTTACATGGGGTTATACAAGTCATGTTTTTGACTATAAATATTCATTAGAAATATAAAATAATTTCCTACATCATGATATTTTTTTATAATTTTTAGACATTAAATAAATTTAATTATTTATGACACCATGATGATGCAGTGATTACCTCATTATTAAACTATTTAAATAAAACGAAAAGATAATGTAAAATCTAAGAACTAAACTTGTCAAAAACCTCTTGGATGTGTGTATTTAGAAACCTTATCACCTTATCCTCGAAATATATCCTTTTGGGACCTTTAAAATCTGAAAAGCATTTTACAATAATGTAATATTTTATAACATTCCAAGAGTGACCCTCCTCTTCTCTTATAAAAGGCCCCCACCTCTACCACCATAACCACAACTCTCAAGCCTTTGACTCAGCCAACCACTGCCCATTTTGTCTCTCCACATCCCTCTATTACTACTATAAGCCTCACATTGTGCAGAATCCTTTCCAAGAAAGCATTTGAGCTCAAATCAAAAATAGTTACCCGATTTAAAGGTAATGTATTCGCTAGTGTTCTTTTGTTTTATTGTGCTTCTCCAACCCCCTAAACTCTTTTTATTTTCTTTGTAACAACAATAGTATATTAAATATAATAGGATGTTTTTATGAGGAGTAATAGAGCTACACTATAACACACCTCTGTCTAATGGTTAAAGAACATACTGTTTCCGTGGATGGTGAATTACTACCTCACGAAACGATGATGGTTCTATATTCTCATACCACCTCTCATGGTGTCCATTATGATGGAAATATATTTATTAATGATATATATTTTATTTATTTCCTATATATGCTTATTTATTTCATATTTAATACATACCGTTATGCTTTTCATGTTCTGCAAATGTGATAACATCATTTGAGGAAGTGTGGACTACCGCCCCCTCAAGTGATGTGACTCGTTCATGCAATACATGGAATGTATAAAGAATGAAATTGATGAAATTATGTGATCTATATAACATATATATTATACTGGAATTATAATATATATATATATATCTCATCTAGTTTTAATTCCATTTATGTACCAAAGAAATGAAAGTAGCGGTCATGCGTACGTACGGCTTACCGTCTCCATGAACGATACATTTCATTTCGTATTTTCAAATGTTATGTACTATTATAAGTACATATATATAATGGATATATATGTCATATATTATATCTAAATGATGGATATCAGTATGGAATTATAATATATATCTCTCTCATTTATTTTTAATTCCATTAATATGACAAAAAAATGAAAGTAGCGTTCATGCGTACGTACAACCTACCGTATCCCTGAATGGTGAATTTCATTTTTATTATCTAAAAATGTTATGTAATAGTATAAAATGAATATATACTGGATATATATGATATTTAAATCATTAATACTATTCTGTAGGTGATTTACCTATAACTACATGGAAAATTCTTTTCCAACAATTTCAATTTTTACTCATGTACCGAACATCGACAAAAACGTCTGATATAAACTCAAATTATTAACCAATTATTATAACATTATAATATTTGATAGGAACTGAATAATAATTTTTAAATGAGGTCCTTAGGCAATTATAAATTGACCGAAGTTTATTATTCAGGAATATAAAGAAACGAACAAGACAAGTCGAACTTTAGGTAAGGGATCATACCCCTCTATTTCTTTTTAAAGTACACTCTTTTATGTCATTCCTTTTAAGCTCACATTTCTTATTATTGTGATTTTATTTCATACTACTCTTACATTAATTTTTATCTTCATATGATGAGAGACCCTATTTTCTCTCATCAATCCATTTTTAAAGTTTTGAGTGGCGCTGTTATGCTGCTGAATTTTCGTAAGGGATCCTACCTCTCTCTCTTTTTTAAGTACTCTCCTTTATGTCACTTCTTTTAAGCTCATATTTGTTATGTTTGGGGATGTTATTTTATATTTCTTATTCTGTACATTTTATTTTAATATTATGAGTGACCCTATTTGATCTCATCAATCCATTTTTGGATGTTTTAAGTGGTGTCGTTAAGCTACCGAGTTTTCATAAGGGATTTTTCATCTCACTTTTATTCCTGTGAGATTTATGCTACATTTTCCACCATTTCCTTTGAGTGGTGTATATACTTCCCATTATTATACTATTTTTGTAATATAATTTCATTTATTGGTATTTACATATTCATTTTACGACCCTTCTTCAATGGGGTGTACATTTCGAAGGTTACCCAAATCGGGAAGGGGACCTTTCACCCTCCTCTTCTTTAAAAAGAATTATTTTTGTTATGTCTTTTAATTTACATATTATTTTTTTTGGTATATGTTCTCATATATCCTTATTGCTGTAAATTTAATGTAAAAGTGATGAGATACCCTTTTTATCTATCATCAACTCATTTTCTGAATTTTGAAGTGACGTCGTTAGGCTGACGAATTTTTGCAAGGGAACATCTTAACCCAATTTTGATTCTTTGGGTTAAACTGTACTCCTTGAATATCTCATTCTATGAATATTTGTGAATGACCTATGATTGTTTTACACTTAATATCCACTTATATTTGGTGTATTATTTTGTCACACATAATCATGTAATTTATTTATCCTTAATCTAAGGATACCGACTTTGTAATGGACTTCATCTCAATCTCCTTTCATTGAGGCTTATTTTGTTTTATACAGAACATTATTTTATACGGTGTATAAAACCCTTTGACTTCTACTTTTATTCGGAAAGAATCTTTTCTATACTAAGTGTTTTACTAAACTAAAAAAAGTATGTTTCTTTTTAATGTACGCGGTGACAACGACGTTTCCACCGCCTCAAGTATTATTTGATCATTGGCATCCTCAACAAGCCGTAATGTTTTTAAAATGAAATAAATACCATATACTCTTTTATGTATTTTTGTATTTAAAATGGTTTTTATAATAGATTTGTTATGTCAATATATTTAAGTGATATATTGTGATCAAAGTGTGGAAATGTTTTCTTTCCGTAATATTTGTTTTATGTCTTAAGATTTTATAATGGTACTTGGACATTTGATGGGTGGTTACGTGATAAACCATATGACGTTTGGTTCCATGAATACCATGATGGGTGGTTACGTTATAACCTCCAATGCATTGGGTATTGAATTCGGCCGTATGGATATTCCATTAAGTGATATGTATGGAAGTCGGCCGTATGGCTATTTCACTAAGTGATATGTGTGGAAGTAGACCGTATGGTTATTCCATTTAAGTATGTTTATGTCCCAAGTTACCTGTATATATTATGTGTTATTTATATGGGTTTATGGTAACCTTTTGGTTAAAAAGGGTAAGTAATGATCTTTTATTCATTAAAGAGTTTATGTAACGCCCCATCCCCAGTTACCCAGAGTCGGTGCATTAATTTAATAAATTGGCATGATTACAAGGAACCATGTTCTGAAGGACCGATCAGATTAGGAGTCCTGGAAAAATAGATCACATACATGAATGTTACATTTTCACTTTAATACGTACATAACAACATAAATAATCTTTATGAATGCCATTATTCCCTTGCCTTAACCATGCTTATCAATCACATTACACATCATGGAATCCTGGGAAAAATAAAACATAGAAAGGTGTGATCTCAAATTCTCAGTAAGGGTAAGCAATACAGCGGAATCTTTCAAAAATAAGCATAAACATTTAAGGCAATGTATAAAACTAAAACAAAAGCCTTTTAAACATGAACTTCAGTATAATATGGTAGAAATAAAATGAAATAATTCCATTTACTTATTCACATGGATATTCTACTAATCGAATAATCACATGAAATATCACTAACCACTTTCATAATGATGGAATTCATAATGCCAGACTATCATAACCACAAAGCCAAGGCCTTGTGCCAAGATTACAAATATGATTTTGTCAAGGCCTTGTGCCAAGACACTAGTTTGTCTCATGAGACCTACCAATGCATTGAGGAGATATAGCAGGCTCCACCTATCACTTACTAAGTCCAATGCATTCCCATATGAAAATGTGTAAACATAACATAAACATTAGTATTAAAACTACCATACGAAATGTCAATACTTTCTCCATAAACCATGAATGGTATAATAACACATCCACAGTCAAACATATCACAAAAACTTCAATACAGTAAGAAAGTTTTGTATCATTATATATCAATTTCAAATAAGCTTAAAATCCATCAAAGGAAGTTGACATAGATGAAATCAAAACTATTTGATAGAAATATCTCTTTTTTTGAAATTATTGAAAAGTCACACATTTATAAAGGAAGTAATTTAAAAGATATTTTGGAATCAAAGTATCCCATAACATTTGGAAACTTTTGAAAAGAAATATAATTTCAAAAGATTCATCTCCATATAAATAAATCCAAATATCATTTTGAAAATATGGGCGTAATTAAAAATATTTACAACGATAAATCTTTAAAACATTTAAAATTCTAATTTTGATAAAGAGTACCTTTTAGAAATTCATAAAATATTCATTTTAAAATCATTTAAAAGTCACATAATTATAAAATAAAACATTTACTTTGAAAATATTCTTATAAGCTTGTAAAAGATGCTTTGAAAATTTTATAATGGCAGAAAATATCCGCACCCACCGTATAAGTAAAAAATAAGGCATTCTTACTTTAATTCTGTCAAAAAGGTTAAAAAGGACCTTGTTTGGAAAACGACGAAAAGATTCCTTTATAAACATCTTATAAAAATTCAAACAAGTGTATAAATGACTATAACCCATATTCTGTAAAATAGTAAGAATGTTTTGAAATACACTTTCAAGAAACATGGATGTGGATGATAAAGAGATCCCATTAGATAATTACGTATAAACAACCTCGGATAATGAAGAGATTGTGAAATAATCCTTACCTTGTACTTTTACTTGGTTGGGTTAGGTTAACCTCCTATATAATGTTGAAATAATTGTTATTAAATTATACATGAATCATATATACTAATATGATATCATATATGATCTTCTAACATTTCTTTGTTAATAATATCTTAGTATTATCGTCATTCCGGGTGTTAACTTAATCGTTTTCTTTTATATGTTTTGTTACGTAAGACATGCCTATCATGGATAGGTTGTATCTTATTCATATCCAGAATTATATCAAGTCCTTAATCATTATTTTTAAATCATCAAATGATAATTATACTTGAATGGATACGATGGAGAAATAATCTCATCACGTTCATGGAGACGGTAGTCCGTACGTACACACGAGCGGTAATATCATACTTTTGATATTAAAATAATATATAATTGGATGGTATATAATATATACAGAATCATTATCATGTTATATTTATTATTTACATGAATTACACATCATTATTATACCCATCCAAAAAAATATATTGAATAACAATTACACCACGACGTGGAGACGGTACGTCGTACGTACGCACATATAGTGACATGTCATTCAAAGGACGGATATAATACTGAATATGGATGTACCATATTTATAATAATATTAAAGTTTATAAGAGATACTGGATTCATTATTTTAGAATGGGAATAAAAATTACTGAAGAAGTGGAAAAAGAAAGAAATTTGAAAAGGGTGGTGAAAACAATACCTCTTCTTCGGGTTCTTCCTTTTGATTTGATCAAAAGGGATCCTTAAGTTGGATTTATGATCAAAATAAGGCCTCTAGGTTGTAGTGAGGGAAGCTGAGAGAGTATTTGGTCAGGGTTTGGTCGATCCAAAAGGCATTGAATGTGTGAATTAGTGAGGAGGGTGAGTGCCCTTTTATAAGAGGGGTGAGGGGCACCTTTGGAAAAGCTAGAAATATTATTTTATAATAAATTCATATTCTTTTTCTAATGGGTCCAAAGTGGATTATTTAAAGGTTAAGGTGGGTATGGGTCGCAAAACACTCAACCAATAGAATTTAGAAAGGTTTTGGTTACTATACTAATCTTATCATTAAGTATTAACTCTTAGATAATTAGTTTCACTTTTACAATGTCTCTTTGTATTTTTATATTATATGGTTAATAAACATACAATATACATCCAGGAGACCCCCATGTGGTTCATTAATGATAAAACTATCATGATATAAGTCTCTTCGCCAAATCTTAGATTTTTAGGAATTTAATATCAATTAATAATTTAATATTTGTTTTAAAAACTATTTTATGTCTATTTTGACATTATTCAATAGTTGATTTTTGTAAAAATCATAAAAAATTATTACTTAGAAAAAATTCAATTAAATCAATCATAATATGTCATATTATCCTATAAAATTAGTTTAATTCATTAAAAGTCTCAAATTAGTTTTATTTTGGTATTTATAATATCAATTATTT
The DNA here is from genome assembly GCA_963277665.1 of Viscum album. Lineage (NCBI taxonomy): Eukaryota > Viridiplantae > Streptophyta > Magnoliopsida > Santalales > Viscaceae > Viscum > Viscum album. Next base: position 1,933,235,811 of record OY728155.1, read on the forward strand.
TAATGTTTCACTATTATGGTAATTACTGCATTATCATTGTGTCATAAATAAATAAAATTATTTAATGTCTAAAAATTATGAATAAAATATCATTATGTAGGATATCGTTTTATCTTTCTAATGAATATTTAAAATAGAATTTATCTTATTTATAACTTTATATTAAAAATGTTTTAGTAAATAATCGTTGATTTTAACTTTTTGAACTCTTCTTGTAATTAAATAATAATAAATGTCTTAATCTAATCCATGTTGACCTAAATGATAATATTTTATTCCTAAGGTTGTTTTTGGTCGAGATACATTTGTCCAAAAGAATTAGGACATGTGTTAGGGTAATATTAATATCATTTTTACCCTTAATTACCTTATTTACTTTTAACCGTGGTAAATAAAAGTAAAGAGTTACTATTCACCAAAAATTATTTTCATCTCATTGAACCACATTTTACTACTTGATATTAACTATGTCTCTCTGATTTTCGAAATTCCATTCACAGAAGTAGTAAAATTATGTTTTATGAAAAATTCAGTTTTTTAACTACCACTTAGTGATTTCACTATTCATCAAAAATTGAAGTTTTATTGAACAATGCCAAAATTTCACCCTAAGATATAATTGATATTCCAAATTCAAAAATGATGTCTATTTTAAAAAATTCTAAACATATATGTTTCATTAATTAATTTTATAATTAATTCCCGCTGTCACAACAAATAGTGTGTTTTTATGAAACAATATATATCAAAAGATTGACAATTGTTTATGTCCAATTTCAAAGTGAAATTAATTCTAATGAACACCATTAGATAAAATGGTAAAAATATATTCTAATTATACTTTAAAACCACTCAATAATATAATTTATTACTATAAATTATTTTGATTAAATAAGTTGTTTTTATGTATTTTTCACTATTCATAAAAATTGGAAGTTCTCAGAAAAATAACAAAAATTAAACATAGGATAATTTTGATATCCAGAATCCAAAAATGAAGTCCATTTTGAAATATAAAATATATATAATTTCAAAAAGTAGGTATTACTATTCATAACAGTTAGTTTGGAAAGTCATGGTGTGCTTGAACTCGGTGTTGCGTGTAGTGCAAGTTATTGAATTATTTTGAAGAAATTACACACTATGAAATCTTGGGGTGTTACATTCTCCCCTCATTCAATAAATTGCGTCCTCACAATTTGAAATTGTTTTTCGAAAATAAAAGTTTGAATATAGAAAATATCTTTGTGGGAAAACCCACATCTAAAATTGGGTTAATAAAATTTATTCTTAATAAGAGGAAAAGAGAAATGAAAGGGGTCACCACCAAATTATGATCTCTATTCGGAGAACATTGGTGGTAATTAGAGACATATAATTATAGGGAAAACATAAATATCTATAGGTAGTTATTGAGGTCATCAATCACAAACAAGTGTAAAATTGAGGGCCTCAAATTCATCAATCTATGATGATTTAAAATACCATCGGTTCAACAAATCATATGGTATTAAGATAACACATTTTTTTTTGTTTTAAGATTCCTTCACTAAAATATAAGAATTAATATCTTCATTGAATAAGAGAAGAAGAAAAATATATACTTGACAATTAGAGTCTCATCCTTTAACTAAGTTCTACCACAAACTCATCTTTCACTCTAAAAGATAATAGAACATGAAAAAATATCCTATTTATCCAATTAGTATAGGGTTAAAAAAATGAATTTATAATTCATCTAGCAGAACCATTAAAAATGAAATTATTCAATCCAGGAAATCACGTGGGTCAGTGGTAGGTGATACACCCTTGTCACCCTTCGTTTGTGAGTTTAAGTCTCATGGCCTTGCCGGACGCGACGGGTTGCCGTCCGACCTCTGGGTTGTCCTTATATGGAAATCCAAAATAATACAAACTAGAATTATCCAAAATACATCAGTCCAAAATTTATAAGGAAGGTAAACACAATGAAGATCATTTTTTCCATGTAATAACATGTGAACACCTTCATCAGGTATTCATTTAAAACACTACAACATCCTGAATTACCATAAAACCTTATTGATTACATTCATGATCCCTTATTCCTTATAGAATAATAGATATACTCCTTCAATCCAAAAATGTTGTAAACCCAAACAATGATAGAATATACAAATCATTAATCAGTTTCAAGGTAGTCAAGAATATCCAATATAATTTATCCAAATCAATCATGTATTATTCTAAAATCACTACCTCGGTATCAGAACCATATTATGGTTTATCTTTCACTCAACCATATATTTTCCAAAAATATAACTTGATATCGAGTCACTTTTCTTTGTTTCCCACAATCTCAAGTCCTTAATGAAATAATACTGCAGTACAATCCTTAGATACTCCATAATTATTATAACAAGTACACTGTTGATAAAACACTCAAATAACATAATCAACAATATAACTCTTATCATTCCTCTTCATATGTGGTAGTGTCATAACTTGATAATTATCCAATATCATCATTTGCGGCATAGTCTGATGACTGGGACATAGGTTCGCGTAGTTTACAAACTCCTTGAAAATGAAGCATTGTACAGTTGAAACCATTTTCTTACCCTTGCAGTCACGTACTTTGTTCCCTTTTTCTCCACACTTATAAAAAACTACCATTACATTCAGGGATGTTCCAGGGTGTTTCTTCCCACAATTATCACATATGGGAAAATTCTTCTTTTCCATCCTCCCTTTATCCATCTTTCCCTCTTCCATCCTTTTCTTGTCTTACTTCCCTTCAAAGTCATATGACTCATTGAACTCTTTACTTATCTTATCAACCCATGATATTATTTCATCATATGATCATAATACATGGGAGAATATTTCTCTTATAAATTCTGTCTTAAAACCATGAAAATTATGATCCTTCATTCTCTTTGGATCATGTTCATTGCTGGAGTTCTTATTCCTTTTACTGGGTGCCATTTATAAATAATGGAATACACAAGATTAGTTTATTAATAACAATACCTAATCCCAAACTTGTAAAACACATAACATAAATTAAATAGTTTATGGATATAATCCATAATCCTAAAAATGTATCCTTTGAGGAAGTGTATAATCCTAAACCCTTCATAATGGTTTGTATAGAAAATGATAATTATCCTAAGCATATCCCCCGGAAGTGTCGTAACCAAGAGTGCAGGAAGGCCCATTGTCGTGCACCAGTTCCCGTTCGAGTCTAGCTCAAAGCGGTGTTTTCAGGTTTTACCCCTAGGTACATCTGTGCCAGAGCCGCCTCTACATGCTCGTATCCAGACAATGATGTATTGGTCGGAAAACTCACAAAATCTCTACAATACCAAAATTCTAGGAAGTTCATCTATACTAATCATCATAGTATATCTTAGAGCTATGTGTTCTAATCAGAGTTTATCTAAATATAGTTTCCAAGGTTATTGCTAAACATCCCCTGATACCAACTGTAACACCCCGGCCCCAGTTACCCAGAGTCGGAAAATTATTTTAATACATTGGCATGATTACAAGGAATCATGTCCCGAAGGACCAATTAGTTTAGCAGTCTTGAAAAAATAGATCTCATACATTAATGTTACATTTGCACTTTAATACGTACAAAACAACATAAATAATCATTATGAATTCCATTATTCCATTGGCTTAACCATGAATATCAATAACATTACACTTCTTGGAATCCTGAGAAAAATAAAACATAGAAAGGTGTGAGCTCAAATGCTCAGTAAGGGTAAGAAATACAGCAAAAACTTTCAAAAATAAGCATAAACATTTAAGGAAATGTATAAAACTAAAACAAAAGCCTTTTAAAATTGAACTTCATCATAATATGGAAGAAATAAAATGAAATAATTCCATTTACTTATTCAGATAGATATTCTACTAATCGAATAATCACATGAAATATCACTAACCACTTTCATAATGATGGAATGCATAATGCCAGACTATTATAACCACATAGCCAAGGCCTCGTGCCAAGACTACAAATAAGATTTTGTCAAGGCCTTTTGCCAAGACAGTAGTTTGTCTCATGAGACCTACTGATTCATCAAGGAGCTATAGCGGGCTCCACTCGTCACTTACTAAGTCCAATGCATTCCCATATGAGAAGGTTTTGACATAACATAAACATTTGAATTAAACCTAGCATACAAAACGTCAATAATTTCTCCATAAACCATGAATGGTATAATAACACATCCACAGTCAAACATATCACAAAACCATCAATACAATACGAAAGTTTGGTATCATAATAGATCAATTTCAAATAAACTTAAAATCCATCAAAAGATGTTGACATAGATGAAATCAAAACTATTTGAGAGAAATATCCCTTTTTTGAAATTATTGAAAAGTCACACATTTATAAAAGAAGTAAATTAAAATAGATTTTTGAATCAAAGTGTCCCATACAATTTTGAAAATTTGGAAAAGAAATATCATTTCAAAACATTCATGTCCATATATATAAATCCTAAAAATCATTTTGAAAACATGGAAATTAATTAAAAAGATTTAGAAAGGTAAATCTTTATAACATTTAAAATTCTGATTTTGATAAAGAGTACCTTTCAGAAACTCTAAAAATATTCATTTTTAAATCAATTAAAATTCACATAATTATAAAATAAAACATTTACTTTCAAAATATACTTATAAGATTGTAAGGTAAGCTTCGAAAATTTTATAACGGCGTAAAATAGCCACACCCACCGTATAAGTTAAAAAAAGACATTCATACCTTAATTCTGTCAAAAAGGATTAAAAGGACCTTGTTTGGAAAACGATGGAAAGATTCCTTTATAAAAATCTTATAAAAAGTCAAACAAGGGTATAAATGAATTTAACCCATATTCTGTAAAATAGTAAGATTGTTTTGAAATACACTTTCAAGAAACATGGATGTGTATGATAAAGAGATCCCAGCAGATAATTACGTATAAACAGCCTCGGATAATGAAGAGATTGTGAAAAAACCCTTACCTTGTACTTTTCCTTGGTTGGGGTAGGTTAACCTCCGATATAATGGTGAAGTAATTGTTATTAAATTATAAAATAATCATATATATTAATATGATATCATATATTATCTTTTATCCTTGCTTTGTTAATAATATCTTAGTATTATCGTCATTTCGGGTGTTAACTTACTCATTTTCTTTTATATGTTATTTTACGTAAGCCATGTATTTCATGGATAGGTTGTATCTTATTCATATCCAGAATGATATCAAGTCCTTAAACATTACTTTTAAATCATCAAATGGTAATTATACTTGAATTGATACGATGGAGAATGAATCTCATCGCGTTCGTGGAGACGGTAGTCCATACGTACGCACGAGCGACAATATCATTATTTTGAAATTTAAAAAATATATAATTGGGTGGTGTATCATATATAAAGAATCATTATCATGTTATATTTATTATTTACATGAATTACACATCATTATTATTCCCATCCAAATAATAATATATTGAATAACAATTACACCATGACGTGGAGACGGTAAGCCGTACGTACGCACGTATGGTGACATGTCATTCAATGGAAGGATATAATACTGAATATGGTTGTACCAAATTTATAATAATAATAAAGTATATAGGAGATACTGGATTCATTATTTTGGAATGTTAATACCAAAGAAAGAAGAAGTGGAAGAAGAAAGGAACTTGAAAAAGGGTGGTGAAAACAATACCTCTTCTTCGGGTTCTTCCTTGTGATTTGATCAAAAGGGCTCCATAGGTTGGATTTATGATCAAACTAAGGCCTCTAGGTTGTAGTGAGGGAAGTTGAGAGACTATTTGGGCAGGGGTTGGCCGAACCAAAAGGATTTTAATGTGTGAATTAGTGAGAAGGGGGAGTGGCCTTTTATAAGAGGGGTGGGTGGCACCTTTGGAAAAGCTAGAAATATTATTTTATAATAAATTCATATTCGGTTTCTAATGGCTCCAAAGTATATTATTTAAAGGTTAAGGTGGGGATGGGTCGAAAAACACTCAACCAATAGAATTTAGATAGGGATGGGTTACTATATTAACCATATCATTAAGTATTAACTCTTAGTTAATTAGGTTCACTTTTACAATGTCTCTTTGTATTTTTATATTATATGGTTAATAAACCTACAATATACATCAAAGAGACACCCAAGTGGTCCATTAATGATACACCTATAATGATATATGTCTCTTGGACGAACCTTATATTTTTAGGAATTTAATATCAATTAATAATATTATATTTGTTTTAAAAACTCTTTTATGTCAATTTTGACACTATTCAATAGTTGATTTCTTTAAAAATCATAACATAATGACTACTTCGAACAGAGTAAATTAAATCAATTATAATATGTCATATTATCCTATAAAATTAGTTTAATTCATTAAAAGTCTCAAATTATATTTATTTGGGTATTTATAATATCAATTATTTTAATGTTTCACTATTATGGTAATTACTGCATCGTCATTGTGTCATAAATAAATTAAATTATTCAATGTCTAAAAATTATAAATAAAATATGATTATGTGGAAAAGCTTTCTATATTTCTAATGAATATTTAAAATAGAATTTATCTTATGTATAACCCTATATTAAAAATGTTTTAGTAAATAAACATTGATTTTAACTCTTTTAACTCTTCTTTGAATTAAATAATAATAAATGGCCTAATATAATCCAAGTGGACCTAAATGATAATATATTATTCCTATGGTTGGTTTCAGTCGAGATACACTTGTCCAAAATAATTATGACATGCGTTAGGGTAATATTAATTTCATTTTTACCCTTAATTACGGTATTTACTTTTAAATGTGGTAAATAAAAGTAAAAAGTTACTATTTACCAAAAAAAATATTTTCATCTCATTGAACCACATCTTACTACTTGATGTTAACCGTGTCTCTCAGATTTTCGAAATTCCATTCACAGAAGTGGTAAAATTAAGTTTTATGAAAAATTCAGTTTTTTTAACTACCACTTAGTGGTTTCACTATTCATCAAAAATTGAAGTTCTTTTGAATAATGCCAAAATTTCACCCTAAGATATAATTGATATTCCAAATTAAAAAATGTTGTCTAATTTACAAAATTCCAAACATATAAGTTTCGTTAATTAATTTTATAATTAATTTCCACTGTCACAACAAATAGCGTGTTTGTAAGAAACAATATATATCAAAAGATTGACAATTGTTTATGTCCAATTTCAAAGTGAAATTAATTCTAATGAACACCATTGGATAAAATGGCAAACATATATTCTAATTATAATTTAAAACCACTCAATAATATAATTTGTTTCTATAAATTATTTTTATTTAAAAAGTTGTTTTTAAGTATTTTTTACTATTCAAAAAAATTGGAAGTTCTTAGAAAAATACCAAAAATTCAACTTAGGATAATTTCGATATCCCGAATCCAAAAATGAAGTCCATTTTTAAATATAAAATATTTATAATTTCAAAAAGTAGGTATTACTATTCATAACGTCTAGTTTGGTAAGCCATGGTGTTCTGGAACTTGGTGTTGCGTGTAGTTCATGTTATTGAATTCTTTTGAAGAAATAACACACTATGAAATCTTGGCGTGTTACAGTTTATACTACATTATAAAGGTGAAAATTATTACTTTGATAAATAATTCATCGTTTACTTGTTGTTTCGAAAAACTAATAGTTTTCCTCTTTTTGTATCCCTTACTGAGCTTTTCATGCTCATCCCAAGTGTTTTTGAAATGTTTTTCACAGGACATAAAGTTGAATAGGGTTAAGGAGGGAATCAGGGAAATTTCAGGTTGTCTAAAACATAGAACTAGACATGTTTCTTTTTAAGTGTTTTTATTTTCTGGAAATTTAGTAGTAGTGTCGACTTTGTAATCTTTTGAGATGTAAGAGTTATGTCATAATTCTCTAAAACTCTAAACCTGAAAAGATCTTCAATGTGAATTATTCATTTAATTCAATATTAAGTAAGGTTTAAGGCTGGGGCCTTATAGTATATTACCTTTTCAAAACCCAAGATACTTGCTGATATATTCGTAAAATGACACAGAACAACCCGAGGTGATCCCCCATGCATTAATGTTGTTTTTCATAGTATGAGACTTCAACCGTAGAAATGAGACTCTCTAAAAATAAGTCTCCCAAAAAAATTTAAATAAATGAGAAAATCTATAGATATACTATAGAAAAGGTCATTTTTATTAAGGCCATTAAAAATATATCAATGGTGGCCCATTATCTAGTTGATTAATCACTATGTTACAAAACAAGAGGCATTATCAGAACAATGTGAGCATGAAATCTTCCAAAATAACAAATCAACTATTTGTCACCTAAAAACATATTTCCTTATGCAGAAAATGAATATCATGGAAAAGAAATAGATGAAAATCAGTTTCATATTAACTTGAATGCCTTTTATAATTTCATGAATTTCAAAATTGGTAATATAATGGGAGGGTCTTCAATGAAAATGACATAATTATTTGTTTAGGGTACAATAATTTATTGCTCACTCCCCATCTGATGTTAATATTAGAGGATAGGTCAATCATGGATCATTTTATATGAAATCGATCTGATCTGAGAATAGTACACCCATAGTGAAAATATATAATGTCATTTATTTGTATCAACTCTTAGGATCATGTTTTTCTAATGGCCAATGGTATGATCACCAAGAATCATCCATAGATGAATCTGAGAAATGGTAGGCTTGACAAAAATAATCCATTGAGAAAATATTTCATCAAAATATGAAATAATTGAGAATCATTCTTTATTAATCTAATCTAATCTTCAGGTACCACTAATTATATCAGAAGAAAGTGTATCATGTTCAAACCATACGTCACCATAGCTCATGTTCGCAAGAATATGCATAATATCAAGAAAGAAAAAACAATAAATAAATGTTCAATGATATAGGGGTAGCCCCATTCTATAGGGTTGGGGGGAATTTCTAACACAATATCCTATATCAAGACAAATATTTGTAGATTGAATTGATACCATAGTGGATGATGTGGAACCCAATCCGGCATATTTGGAGATATTTATAACCCAGACTCCTCCCATATGGAGATTTGTTTTTACCATTTTAAGAGGAATGTCACAAGGCGGAACCTCATTGCTGGTCCCATATTATGACACAAATTCTTCATTGGGGAAATTTGTAATTAAAATATCTAGATATTACCTTCAAATAAACTTATAATAAGAAAATTAAAAAGAGTATTTCAAGGTTAGGATGATTTGAAAAGGTGTCCACAAACAGAAGCAATATATCATATGTGAATCTTCTATTGAATATTACCACCCCTTCCTTAGATATCCCTTGGGATACCTACACTAATTTAGTTCTAACATTAGTGTGACATCTATAATTCATTCAACATGTCTGGATATTATTATCACCACCTCTGTAGATACTATGAATCATGAAGCTAATACAATGTAATTAGAGGATGGATTTTTTCTTTGAAACATGGTAGAAAACAAAGTAAATAAATAATGTGTGTGGAAAATACATAACAATTTCAACAAAAATTCAAGGGGTCCAACAAATTTTCAAATACCTCCCTTTAGCTAGCTTCAAACAATAAAAAGTGTGAAGGTGTAGCTACATCCCATCCATTGACAAGAATAGTTGAACAAAATATCTTAGAGGATATGTTAGCTCAATATGAGATATAAATTCAAGAGTTGATGAAACTAAAACTAGAACTACATAGAGGTAATATCCCCACTGGATATATTCTTCAAGCGGATCCTCATCTCACCCTCTCATCCTACACCCCTAAACATGAAGGGAACTTAATGTTAGTGAGAGTATAGTGAGAACCTTATCTCAACATGAGATTTGGATTAATAATATGCATATAACCAATGATGGTAAGATATCAAGGGTTCCCTCTATTTGGAATGAATCTAGAGATATGGAATATGCAACCTCATAGGATTTCCCATGTTTGTTACCAACCATAAGTAGATAAAAATAGACTATAGTCATATAAATATGCTTCCCCCACCATGTTAAAGCTACAGGTCAATCAATAGTTCCACTAGATCTCTTTAACACCATTATGACATTAGCATCCTTGTTGGTAGAAATGGAATTATGATATGAATTAGTACAACTATAGATTAATAATTTATCGATATTGTTGAATGTCACTATTTCCACACAAAATTTTAGGAATCCTATTTTTTGACATTAAATGGTTTGAGGGATCCAAGGAAAAAAATCGGACGTACTTTATATCTCAATCTAGACTGATGAGGGGAACTCTAGAGTAGTAAAAGGCATCCAAAAATAGGTTTTTCTTGCATAAATTAGAGGATCCAACCATCAATTGGTATACCAATTCACTAGCTAGATAGATAAATCATTGGGAAGATCATTGCTAATAGTTTCTTAATCAATTCAGATATACATTGAAATGAATATATTCTTTTACCTCTCAAATTATAGACAACAGTAAAATGTGATAGTCTGTGATATAATTTCTAGGTGGAATGGTATAACTAACTCCATAAACATGTACCTTCCTAAATATCACGTTTTGGGGTTTAAATTAAGAACCTTTTTGAGGATATGTAAACTATACTCCCCCCAATAAAATATATGGGCAACTGTTAAGATATCTCAATGGTTGAAAATGTTTTGGAAGATTCCATTTTGGGATCCAGATGTAATTATCATCAAACATCAATAACATAAGGAAAAGGTATAGGCATAGTTGATTTTGTGGTAGTTACCCTAAAAACCACTACTATACCGTCCATTCCTCCAAATCACACACCTTCATACCTGATACCTTATCCTAAAAAATAATAATAGAAACATCCCTAATAGAATGACATAAAACAATAGAGTCATTATCTATTTATGAATCTAAAGAATATATCTTATTCCCTCAATGATGAGTATATTCTAGGCTATTTATTATAAGGTATGAAAAATTACATATTGTAGTTACCAGAACCTAATAAGAATGATCAATTTTTCTCAATGATCACCTAAATCATTTCTCCTTTCCTTGAACGTTCGGGAAAACCATTCAATATTTACATTAAATTGATGATATACCATAAATATTGGTTGATTGTGGAAATGTAAATCTTGGAAAACCACCCAAAAAAGTGGCATGAGTTTTCACTGCCGCCCCTAAACAAGAAAAAAAAATTTATGTAGTCACCAGATAGAGTTAAAATAAGTTCAATGATTGGATTCCAAGAAAGAAAATAAATCAAACTCACTCTATCCTCAGGGAATACAAAACAACCAACTACCCCTGCAATTATTTTTTCCATGATCCAATTAAATATGTTTTCACCATAGACTTTTTGGATTTCATATTTATAAAAATTAAATAACCAAAAAATTGATAATCAATTACATGAGGATAAAATTGTAAATTTTTTTATGATTGTGTTTACTCTCTTGGATTTCATGCCTCCGATCTTGAGAGCACATGCACCTTCCAAAAAAAGGTACCATGAGAATTAACCTTCCAAATAGAATCCTAGATTGTTAAAGAAATAATTTTATGTTCTAATAATTTCATTAAAATAATGGATTCCTCTAATGATAATGAGAAATATTATGAACCTCAGTTCCCTAAGCATGATTCGAGTGTTTGGAGGATGAGGCCAAAGAAGATAAAGAGGCAAGGGGAGTCATAGTCATGACCTGATACAATCTTCAAGAAAGATCCCTATTCGAGATGTATAAGATTCAAAAACTAATGTAAATTACATTAAATGATTATTAAAAGAGATGAAAAATGTATTGGCATTAAATAAGAGTCTTCTCAGCCACATTAATTTAGATGATCTACTGGGACACGTGTAGATGTTTCATAATTCCACATAGGTGGGCAAGAAAAATTGGCCTAGTAGAACATTTAGAGAAATAACCTCAATGTCTATTCAACAACAATATTTTTATACACCAAGAACTTCAGACGTGGAATTACCGACTAGGGAATATCCCTTTATAGAGAATCATAAATCTATAGTAAAAAACATAACATCCTAACATTATTGAATGTAGTTCCATCCATGCTTTCAATTTTGGATTCTCTTAATTTATAAATGGATTTTTCAGATTTACGGTATATTCTCCACTATTCCTATAAGAGTTATCAGATGAAATCACCAATACTAAATTATATAATGCAGACAATGACCCTATGGATTTCCATGAATTAATCTAATTCACCGAGAAGGATTTGGATTCCATTACAGATGGTAATACTAGACACTTGAACATATCAATAAAATTAGATGGCATTGACATCCTATGAGATTTAATGTACATCGATTCAGGATTTAATGAAATTATAATCCAAAAACTCAATCAGTTAGCCTATGGTGAAGATAAATTGTCCCCATATCCTCTCACAGTTTAGGGGAATGATAAGAATTGAAATATCTAACTTGGTAGGGTCATGTTAAGGATGAATTTGAGGGTCCTAGTGTCTGATTTGGAATTCATGATCTTCCAAAAAGATATAAATTCAATTTAATTTAGGGAATAAGTTCCACCAACATTTAGTTATCTATTAATCATATCATCAATTCATATAATTATACATCAGTGGAAAAATTGGAACATTACACTATGATAAATTTCTATTTGAATCATGTGAATCTCAATACATTGACGTAGGATCCTACCATAGGAGATGGAAAAAAACCACGTGTGATGATATTTATAGTGTTTCTCTCCCAAATTGTCTGTAAATGAACTATGAAAATCCATATAAAGATATTGGGGTTAAATATGTGACTCCCAAAAATCATATTGAAAATGAAAGTTCATAGTTTGGAAAGAACACATAAATTCTATTGATAATAGTAAAGATAGTTGAAACCAATAGTATTGAAATCATACCTAATCCCCTCACTAATGTAGAATATTTATAATAAAATGCACTCTCTCTATCTGCATAATTTTAGTATCTCCTAGCATAAACAGTTAATCATATTGGAATTTTTTCATCAATACTAAAGATTGAAATACATGTGCCTCAAGAGCTAAAAATATTGTTCTCCATTCCAACCTAAAATATTTCCCTTCATCACCCATTCATTCTAACATTGTAATGAATAAATTGGAAAAGGAAGAGCATTTGGAATACATATAAGAAAATTAAAGGGAATATGGGCTCAAAGAAACTCCCCCACCATTCGAGGAAGGCGTCTCTACTTCAATTGATGAACTATGGTGGATACATTTGGGGTAAAGGGTATGAGTTGTGACCAACAATAATAAGTGTCATTATAACCCATGAAGAAAAAGATGTATATAAACATATTTTTCAGTATATTAGAGATGTGTTCTAATTGAATTATATATAAATTCATGGACTTTATCCTAACATGGCCACTCACACCGAGTCTTACTAGAAAATCACCATGGTTACAGGTAGGTTTCCAAAAGAACATATCTAACTCAGGCTTCCAAATTTAAATCCAATGTCGATAATCCCATCATGGAAAATTTCATTCCATAAGTAAAGTAAAAAAAGTGTCTTGCCAATTTGTTCCTAGTCAAAAAGAATAACATGACAATTCAGCTATGAATCGACATAACTTATCTCATCCAACATTGTCTAAAATAAGATTTTCTGATTCAAATTATAGAAATTATGATCGATGTGATGGTTGAAAAGAAATACCCATCCTTTAATGATGGATATTCATGATACAAACAAATAATAATGGAAGTTGAATACAGATAATCTAGTTATTTCATTGCACTCCAAATAGTATATTATTATCAAGTTATTCCATTTTGGGCTCATCAATATTTATCCTATATTCCAATGTGCCACAAACCTCATATTCAAACTATTTATGGTTATGTTTGTTGAGTTATATTTTTATGATATGGTAGAAAAATATCTAAAATTCTTTGACCATCATATCAAGATTGAGAATATAATCATCATGTAATGAAAACATTAACTAGAAATGAACCCCTTAAAATGTGATTTTGATGTACCTTATGAAAGATTAACATCGTTTTAGTATATCATCATGGCATCGATGGATACCTGGATAAGACAAAGGTTTTCATTACAATATACCTACTTAAAACCTAAAATTTCTAAGAGGAATACATGGAAAACAAACATACATGTGATTATTTATAGAAAATCACATGGTAATGTGTCTTCCCATCATCAAATTAAAGAAAAAGTGGTCATATATAATTAGAAAAATGACATCAAAAAAAAATTATAGTATCAAAAAAATCATTTGAGTCCACTGGTGATGATGTTATATATCAAATTAAATTTCATTATCTTAAATGTGATAGATTTTAGTTATCATTGGGTGATTTACTCATACAAAAAAATTATGAATGAAATGAATATAGTATTTATTATCTAATTGTAACCATTTTTTATACTTATACACATTATTCATATATCAACAATTAAATTTTGTCAGTAATCATCGTAATTCAGAAATTGAAGCACCACCTACATCGCCATGAGGTCCATTGATCCTCTTGAAATGACTTGCTCAAAAATTTACTCAAACTCCTCTTATTGACGGGAAATTTGGAAACTTATGAATTCATATTTTATCCATTTCATATTTGGTTCATACCATAGATGGAAATAAAGGAGAATTATTTTATAGGTATCCTCATAGACCATCCCCCTTATAAGTAACATAGGTGAATGGTGAATTGACACATGAATTGATATTCTCTATATATGTATCCTATGATATGTGATATTTATTTTGATGGTGTGTCCATAAGTCCAACAGTAACAAAACAGAAGTCCCCAAAACATAATAATGTTGGGTTGTGGGTTATTCTTATCTCTTCAAACAATGCCATTATTATTTATTCCATCCTGTTTTTTAAAGGATGCACTAATAATGAGGAATAATACCATTCCCTCATCATATAATTTTAACTCACATTGAAAATATAAATGACCTATATAATCATAAATGGTTATTTGGATTTGGTAATTAAGTTGGTAAATTTATATTACTCTATCATAAAATATTATATGATCACCCTTCTTAATTATGTACGAGGGATTATGGAGAAACTCTCCTTAATTTGTTTTTCTCATATCCCATTCCCAGAAAATGAATAGGTATATGCACTAGAAAATGAGTCTACAAATTTGGATAATATAGATATGGATATAACTATCATTGTAATTTTACATTGAAGAATGTTATCACTATTTTTTAGGGAATCATTGACGATATCAATGTTGCCAATACCACCCCTAAACCAAATGATCTTCCAAATAGTAGTGTATCACCCATCTCGGAGTAGATTTAATGTGGGACCCTTCCACCGTAGATATAAAAAACAAATCTGATGAGTAATAGTAAATTTTAATGACTATAATAGTCCTGGACATCATAATGTCCTCTTCAAATGGGTTTTTGATGGAGTTATCCTTAGATGAATTGATTGAGATGAGACTATCAACATTATTCATGATGTTTATGATGGAACATGTGACAACAATCAATTAAGGAAAAATAATTCTCACCAAATTAGTTTGCTTGGATATTTATATCATTTCATGAAACAATATAGCCCTAAATTCACCAAGAAGTTTCATTCCTTTCAAGTGCATGGAAATTTCATCCATCTACCCCCAATGTCATTACATATATCCAAATATTGTCATCTATTAACTATATGATGATTGGATTTCATGGGTCCATACCCTACTTCAATAACCATGATTTTTAATTATATGCTATTTATGTGAAATTATTCTCAAAATATGGAAAAGTGACACCCCTCAAATAATTTAGGAAAAAATGATCATTAATATCATGAAGTCAAACATCATCACTAGATATGGTGTCCCACACAGTGTATTGATAAAAAATGAAACCAAATTCCATTCATCCAAATTGAATAGTTTGTACCAATAATATGAGATTGAGTCTGACAATTAATCTCTCTATCATATAGTGTATCATGGATTGATGAAGGCATTCAACAAAACTATATTGAACATAGTCCATAAAATAGTGGACATGTAAAATAAACCCAATTCAATAAATCATTAACATGATTTGTGGGACTATCATACGATAACCTGTACAGATAAATAATAAACCCTATATTCAGGTTATATGTGATCTAATTATTTTTTCCCACTAAATTCCAATTTCCTTCACCACTTATTTCCATTTACATTCAATTTTCTGTAAATGAGAAGTCTTGGAAGTGTTTGATGAAATGGGACACCTCGGTGAGAAGATATTGCACACCATATATCACATAGAGGATCATAAAAATTAGATACTACATGTTTTCAACATAAAATTTTACCTTTTTCATTACTATAATGAGAACTAGTTTTGGATCTCAAGAAACAAATAATACATGGGATGAAACCACTAAATCATGAAATGAAATTGAAAGGGAATTTTTCATCGTTAATGACTATTACAATGGAAATTATTTAATGATCATCTTGGACAGTGAGAATATTATGTACTTACCATTGAATTACTCCTAAAAATATTTCATTTTATAAATGTTTTTTGGTTATAGCTATATGAACTAAAAAATAATACACCATTCTTCCTCATCGCACGATGCTAAAAATCATTGAGTGGTCCTTATTACATGACACAAAAGGCATAAAGAATTACTTTATAGTCACAAGATGATTCATTTTATGATATTGTCTTTGGAAAATGAAGTTAAAATATAGTCTTACTCTATGCACTAAGAATTGGATTCATAGGAAACAATAGTTTGATGCCTTATACCACACCTATATAGCTTTTCCTATGAGATGATATCCCAAACCCCTTGGTATATTTTTGTATGAGATTATTTCCCAAAAACCTGTGTATATTTTCATATGATATTATTTTCCAAATTCATGGGAAGATTTCTGTATGAGATTATTTCCCAAATGCACGGTCATCCATAATGAGTAAGCCCCACACCATCCCTCATTGTCATTCCATCCATGAAATAAGCTTATAATCACATGATGTTGAAAACAATGAACAATGGTCCTTGATGGAAGACCCTAAAAAGTACATTGATTATACCATTTTATAAGTAAACCCTATCTATTTCTTGTATCTTCTACCACACATAGCTCATATCGGATTAGGAATCTTGGTAAGGGAGTATAATAATGGTTGGATAATTTTATGTTCCATGTCCCGTGACTATAAACACTATGTATCCCATTCTGATAGAATTCGTATGATGAAGGAATTCCTTAAATATATTTATGTTTGGTGACCATAATTCATTACATTTGAAATTATACTACATGGATAATATCCATTTCATATGATGTTAAAATTTTTATTATTGTGGTCCTCATATAACATACCCACAATTATTAGTGTCAGTCTCTAACATGACCTGTATCTTAGAAAAACTTATTCCTTTATTAGTGTCTATATAAGATAAATAATGATTCTTTGATTCCTCATATATTTTCTATCCATAAAACAAACCAAAAAAATGATTCCCCCACTCTCATGTGTATGAGTTGCATATGCATGGGTGAGTCTAAAATGAGTATTATTTTCAGTCATAAACCCATTAAAAACCAAATTCTCCTCCACCAAATTTGGGATAAACCTATAATGGGGACCCTACCTCAATACTATGTTATTATTTATTCTTATCCTACTGTGGTATTTATCAATTCCCAAATTCAATATCCTTTTCCTGCCGTAATATGATAAAATTCCCTATCCCCACACAATTACTCGATCAGTGAGGGGAATCATTTCCAGAACTAAATGTGACTTTACTATTTTAAATATGGGATAAAATGTGATGCCCATATCTCAAATCATGGTCGTATATATAATAAATAAACAATGATATCCCTTTCCCTCTGTGATACCTCAATCCATATAAGAGAATCCAATATGGGTTCCCTTATTTTCAAAATCGTGATTAAGAAATTTTTCATCTCCTTACACATGAGATAGATATATGGAATGAACATTCCAACCAATCCTGTTAAATCTCGAAAAAAAATTATCTTTTCATTATCAAACAACATCATTTCAGAAGTCACACTCCATTATATGGGAAATTTTCTACATCATAAAAATAACTTATTAATACGTTTCATAGGTATTCAAATTCAAGGGACACATTTTCTTTACTATGCACAATATTCCTAAATGTGGTTGTTCATAAAACATCCCAATGTGTCCTATAAACCATAAACACATTTTTCAGTAAGATAATATCCTTTTACTTTGGTACAAACTTAGTAAATTGTAGGAGAAAACACTAATCAAGAAAGATTTGTGGTCATTCCTTACGTAAACTAGCATAAAATATTTTTTTATTGGATATGTTTTATATATTGGTTATTCAACTATGGACATTGAAAACAATTTTCTCATGTCATTTATTCAATAAAAGATGTGAAAAATATTTTATTTCTGTTTATCTTGTAAATTAAATAATAACCAACATGGAAAATAAAATATTTAACACCAGTTATTGAATAAATTACATAGAAAATAAATCCAAAGATGTATCAAATAAATTATTGGATAACCGATGTAGATAATATTATTTTCATCATCTATAATAGAATAACTAACTTGAAACATTTAATTTTTATTGTCAGTTATTAAATGATTGACATAAAAATAATTTATAATTTTTATCCGGACTAGGAGGAGTCATTCTTATTTCATTATTTCAGGTGAAAATTCTCATTTTTCTCTCACATGGAGAACCCTAACTCTAATAATCGATGACCCATATATTTCAATCTATTTTTTCATTTATATGTGGCCTAAAATTTGTCCTTTCTTTGATCCTTGTAATTTAATATCATTTATTTGGTACCCACCACCACCTTCCATGGTCATTTTGTAGTCGACCATTTTTTGTTCTTCTTGTCATTAGTGTCAGTAGCCTCGAATCCATTTTATATATATAGTATGTATTTATTATTTATATTTCTCATGAATTATAGATATTTTTTTATGGTTTTATTTTTTATTTTATTTTATTTATCTATGAGTTTCCATCTATAACCATCTTCTATAGTCACCCATATTCGACAACCACTTCTATTACTTCTCATTGGTGTTACTCATATCAGTTAAAATTTATATTTATTATTTGTGTTTATCATTTCACTTTTAAATCTATTATAAATTTTTTTATATTTTTAATGTTTATTTAATATAAAATTATCTTTGAGATGGAATATACAACTATCATCCATTGTTAACTACTTGGGACTTATTCTGGTTGGTGTCAACTTCTCGGTCATCCTGAATCTAATATCAATTTACATTTTTCAATTTTTTTAGTTTTTCATGCATCCAAGGTATTTAATTTTTTATTTAAGGTTAAATTTCTAAATTGATGTATATTTGTAACAGCCCAAGATTTTATAAAAAAATATTCTTTTTAATTTTATTAAAGTCTTGTGTTGTACGCTACACCAAAAGGAGCTTGCACAACACGCATACTTGACTTGTCTTGCATTACACGCAATCGCGACCTTCCTCGATAGCATGTGTAGTACGCAATAACGAGTTTCACTAAACAGCGATATGCTATTAAAATGTTATTAAAACTAGCCGTTATGAATAGTAATAACCACTTTTTAAATTTTGTAAATCTTATTTTTCAAAATGAACTTCATTTTTGGATTCGGAGTATCGAATTTAGCCTAAGGTGAAATTTTGGTACTTTTCGGATAACTTTCATATTCTGATGAATAGTGAAAATTACTAAATTATAATTAAAAACAACTTTTTTAATCGAAATAATTAATAGTGATAAATCATTAATTTGAATGGTTTTAAAGTATATTTAGAATATATTTTTACAATTTAATACAATGTTGGTCATTGGATGTAATTTCACATTTAAACCAGACATAATCAAGTGTCAATCTTTCGATAGATATTGTTTCTTAAAAACACGCTATTTGTTTTAACAGCGGGATTTAATTATAAAATTAATTAATGCAAATTCTATGATATGAATTTGGTAAAATAGACTTCATTTTTGAATTCGGAATATGAAATATAGCTTAGGATGAAATTTTGGCATTGTTCTGAAAAACATCAATTTTTGATGAATAGTGAAACTACTAAGTGGTAGTTAAAAAAATTAATTTCTTCATAAATCTTAATTTTACCGCTTCTGTGAATGGAATTTCAAAAATCCGAGAGACACGGTTGATGTCAGTAAGTAAAATGTGGTTCAATGAGATGAAAATAATTTTTGGTGAATAATAACTTTTTACTTTTTTTTACCACGGTTAATAGTAAATAGGGTAACTAAGATATTACTATTACCCTAACACATGTCCTAATTCTATTGGATAAGTGTAATTCGACCAAAAACAACCTTATGAATATAATATGAACATTTAGGTCCACTTGGATTAGATTATGACATTTAATATTATATTATTTAATGAATAGTTAAAATAGTTAAAAACAAAGTTTAATAAATAAAACATTTTTAATATGGGGTTATACATAAGATAAATTCGACTATAAATATTCATTAGAAAGCTAAAACGATTTCCTACATAATGATATTTTATTTATAATTTTTAAACTTTAAATAATGTAATTTATTTATGACACAACGATGATACAGTAATTACCCTTTTAAGGAAATATTAACATAATTGATGTTATAAATGCTCAAATGAATGTAATTTGAGACTTTTTATGACTTAAACTAATTTTCTAGGTTACTATGATATATTAGTGTTGATTTAATCAACTTGTCTCGAACATATAATTCTGTTATGACTTTCACAAAAATCATATATCAAATAGTGTCAAAATTGACAGAAAATAGTATTTAAATTAAATATTATATTATTAATTGCTATTTTATTCCTAAAAATCTAAGGTTCGGAAAAATGACATAGATAAGGATATATTTATTAATAATATAAAATTTGGGGTTAGTTTGGCATGTTATAGTAAGTGTATTAACCATATAGTGAAAGAAAACAAAAAGACACGGTAAAAGTTAAATTATTTAACTTAGAGTTAAATCTAATTGATAAGGTTAAAATAATAACCAAAACTTGTCTAAATCCTATTGGTTGACAGGATTTAGACCCATCCCCACTTTATCTTCGAAATAAGACCATTTGGAACCATTATAAACCGATTTTTACTTTAATATAAAATAATATTTTGAGATATTCCTAAGGTGCCCCTCTCCTCCCTTATAAAAGGGCACCTCCTCCCCCTCCTCCTCACGCCAATTTGAGCACTCAAGCTCGTCCAACCCCTGCAAAAATCTCTTCTCCACTTCCCTAGAAACATCCTAGAGGTTCTGGTCTTCCTCAAAGACCAATTTTAGTTCCCTAAGAGGAGGTCTTCAAAAGGCGCTTCAAAGAAGAGGTAATTACCGTTACCAATTCTTTCATCTTTATTTCTTCTTCCACTTCTTCTTCTTAGGTTGTTTCATTATGAAGTAATAACATCAGTATCACTAATATACTGATATGTTATTATAAGTATGAAACAACCCTATTTCAACATCTATCTATCCTACGGAAAAAGAAATCACCGCACGTGCGTACGTACGGAATACCGTCTCCACGCTGTGGTGTAATCTATTTTCCACCACCACCTTACATGGATGGGTATAATGGTGTAAAGAATAACTATAAATAGTTATTAAAACATCATATTTATTCTGATATATTTTATAATCCACTCCAATTCAATTCAATATTTATGGAAATGATATCATCGCTCGTGCGTACGTACGGACTACCGTCTCCACGACGCGATGAGATTCATTCTCCATGTTAACCATTTAAGAATGATTATAAAGTATATATAAGAAATAATAATGAAATATATGACATTATAAAGCTACTGGATTTATGTATATATATATATGTATTTCATCTACTTACTTCTATTCAAGACAATAGGGAAAGGAAAACAACATTCACGCGTACGTGCGGACTACCGTCTCCATGAACGGTGTTTTTCATTTCATTTATCTATCTATTATATATATATATATATATATACTGAATATATATGATATATAAATCATATTTTATATTCTGGAAGTAAGTAAATCATGATATAAGTAATAATAATGTCAATAACAACAAGTCAAAACACCTACGATAAATGAAACGATTTTACCCAAAACGCTTCTTTAACATGGAATTTACAAAAGAACGGGTAATATAATGTCATAAGTGAACCATATATGATATCATAACAATGAATATGATTCTGTAAGAAGTAAATAACATGATTTAAATCATTATACAGGAGGTTCGGACACTTACAAAGCAAGTCGGACATAAGGTAAGGGAAATATCACAATCTCATTTTTATCCGAGATTGTTTATTCATAAGTATTTACTGGGGTGTATTTTATCATCCACATCCATGTTTACTCAATATGTAATATTATTTCCATCCACCTAAAATTTTTTAAATCCATTTTTACCCTTCAGTGAGTTTTTAGTAATACGTATGAAAGGAATCTTTGGTCGTTTTTCGTACGAGGTACTTTTTGACTTTTCCGACAAAAGTACGAAGAATGTTTTTTTTAACTTATACGGCACGAACAGATTTCTACTGTTTTATAAAGCCGTATTTTAATGAAGCTTCCTCTAAAAGATTTCATGACTATTTTCAATAAAATCTCTTTCTTTTAAAATTGCATGATGTTTTGTGAAAAGAAATTGATTTTGAAGAAAAAAGTATATTTTCCTCAAGAATTCAATTCAAGTGTTTTATCAAAATTATTTTCCATCTAAGATAATAAAGGGTTCTGTTTTTATCCCTATTATTAAATTGATTTGTTCATGTTGTGATGGAATTATTTTTATGAATTCCTTTATCTTATATGAATTGATTTATGATGTCATGATGTTTCAAGAATCACATTTTTGTTACATGTGTTATGCGATGATGTATGTTTTATGATTATGTGGCACACATAAGAAAGGATTCATTATAAGATGGGTGGGACCTATATCTCCCTCCAATGCATTGGGTAAAGATTTTATATCTCATGAGATAGACAGGGCTGGAATGGTAGGTTATACCGGTTCAGTGAAACAGGACTGAAACGAGGGTTACTCGATTCAGAAAGGGACTTTGTCCACTAAGATAGTCTTGGCAATTAGTCTTGACTAACAAGAAATGATTCTCTATGATTATGTGTGTATGCCACAAAGTTTCATGTTTTAAGTTATGATTATTGGGATTACTTTTTCATTGCCATGATTTATCCCATGATTATGAAATTATGCTCTCTTTTGCAGGTTATGATTTCCAAAATGTTATGTTCTTATAAATATGATGTGATTGATATTTATTTTGTTTACCCTTACTGAGCATTTGAGCTCACCCTTTTTTGTTTTATTTTCCCCAGGATATAAAGAAAGGTTTTAGGTAAAAAAAAGGAAGATCTTTATGGGAGATTTTGAAGATCTTTCACCACGATTAGAATATTATAGTCCGAGTTTCCAAAGACACTAAACTATTACGGTCCTTGTGTGTGTGTTTTTTTAATGTACTAAGTATTCCGCAAAAGTAATGTAATGTCCATGTACGATAAGCTTAGGGTCTCTACAGTTGGTATCAGAGGAAAGGTTTAGTCAACCTTTGGAAACTAGGATGCGAAAACGTTAGTGAGATCCCTAGAGATATTTCTAAGGTATGACTAGGGATGTCCCTAAGGATAAGTATACGTATAGGATATAGTCCTAGAACTATGGTAACGATCTTAGAATTTAACCTAAGATGTTAGATATTGAGGATACTCCCCCTTTATTATGTTTTTTTCTCTAGAATGATTTTTTCCTCTCAAAATATTCTTTTTGTGTTTTAGTTAATGAAGGGAACTCGAAGGAATTAGGTTAACATTGAATCCAATGGACAAATTGGTGACTATGAGCAACAAAATTGTGTAATTCCTTGAGAGAAAGATATTGTGATTATGCCAAATCAGTCATCGCGATATATGATTAACAAGGTGAAATTTAGTGGTATTCCTAATTCATCAAAGAAGAGGAAGATAAACTATTATTCATGTTCTCATGTTGAGGAGCATAAAGAAAGGAAGATTGAGATTTCTAAAGAAGGGAAGAAGAACCTTGAGGAATACCTCAAATGGAGGGACCGATGTTATCTGTGTGGAGAAAAGGGTCATAGAGTGACAGACTGTTATGTCGTTCAATGTCTTATTTGTGGAGAACATGGGCATTACCCAACTCAATGCCCGGACCTAAAAAGTTACTTCTAAATCAAGGAAGCACTTATTCCAGGACAATCATTGAAGTGGATGGACTGAAGTGTTTATGTATTGGTATTCAATAATAATGTTGTTGAGGTACTTTTATGGTGTATTGAAATATTTATGTATTGGTCTATTGTGGTTTTCAATAATTCTAAGGTACCGGTAACCATGAAAAGTGATTCAAATATTTTGGAAAGTTGATGATATGCGCATAATGAAGGGATAAGGAGGAAATGAAATGTTTGACAGTATTCATGAGCTCATGATTGATATACGGACTAAGTGATATCATGGTTTGAGTATATAGAATTTTGAGGATTTTGGTATGTGGAAAGTGTTAACTTTTAACTGCATTCAAGTTTTCACTAAGGTTCAATGGGTATTCAAGAGAGTACAAGATTAAGGCCTTTGAATGTTTGGAATGTGTCCAACAAGATATATCTTATGATATATGGGGATCAACGATGGTATTAAATCTCTGGTAATCGTTTTCACTATGTTATGAGAATGGACTGCAGTATTATGGATAGGACTAAAGATTGGAATGGATTATGTTGGACATAAGTTAGTATTGTTTAAGGATAGAAGTTTTTTTTCGATATTATTGATGGGATGTTATAGTAATGTAGTTTTAGAAAAAGGACAACCTGCAGGACGGGCGACAGCCCATCGCTTCGGACAAGGCTGTGGGAATCGAACCCACAACCGAAGTGCGACTGACCTTTATCGCCTACCACTGGCCTACAGGAAGTCCCTGTTTAGTAGAAACTAGTTTTATTATATTAAGCAGTATGATATATGAAGTATAAGTCCATTTTTGGAACTATATATGATTAATCTCACTATAGATCGACTTATGTATATAATTTTGCTAACCTTTTGTTTGAGACAGATGGAATGACCCGTCATTCTATCACATGATCTGCTAACACTTCACGAATAACAAATTCAACTTCATTTAAGAGATGAAGTGGAAATTGTTCTAGGCACGAACAATAGTGAGATTGTACCAAAATAAAGAAAGTATTTATTCCAATTCAAATTTTCAACTTTAGGGAAATGATCTTGAAAACCAAAAAAATGTTGTCCTAGTGATCTTATACTTGATGAATCGGATGGTACCTTAGATCGTCACAAATTTATGGATTTGTGATTATTGGCTTTTCCATAGCCATGTTCTCTACCAATCTCCATCAGAACATGATGGTTAGATTTCTCTTCCATATCCATATTTTCACCTATGTGGAAACCCAATGATTAGTTTATTTGGGTAACCGTTACGTTTCATACTTATGTTTTTAAATATTGGTTTTGATATTCCTTTTTACGATGTGGGTTGCTATTAAAGAAACTTTCAAATAGTAAACCATTTATAACCCCGACGAATTTCGAGGGCGAAATTCATTTTAAGGGGGTAGAATGTAACAGCCCAAGATTTTATAAAAAAAATATTCTTTTTAATTTTATTAAAGTCTTGTGTTGTACGCTACACCAAAAGGAGCTTGCACAACACGCATCCTTGACTTGTCTTGCATTACACGCAATCGCGACCTTCCTCGATAGCATGTGTAGTACGCAATAACGAGTTTCACTAAACAGCGATATGCTATTAAAATGTTATTAAAACTAGCCGTTATGAATAGTAATAACCACTTTTTAAATTCTGTAAATCTTATTTTTCAAAATGAACTTCATTTTTGGATTCGGAGTATCGAATTTATCCTAAGGTTAAATTTTGGTACTTTTCGGATAACTTTCATATTCTGATGAATAGTGAAAATTACTAAATTATAATTAAAAACAACTTTTTTAATCGAAATAATTAATAGTGATAAATCATTAATTTGAATGGTTTTAAAGTATATTTAGAATATATTTTTACAATTTAATACAATGTTGGTCATTGGATGTAATTTCACATTTAAACCAGACATAATCAAGTGTCAATCTTTCGATAGATATTGTTTCTTAAAAACACGCTATTTGTTTTAACAGCGGGATTTAATTATAAAATTAATTAATGCAAATTATATGATATTAATTTGGTAAAATAGACTTCATTTTTGAATTCGGAATATGAAATATAGCTTAGGATGAAATTTTGGCATTGTTCTGAAAAACATCAATTTTTGATGAATAGTGAAACTACTAAGTGGTATTTAAAAAAATTAATTTCTTCATAAATATTAATTTTACTGCTTCTGTGAATGGAATTTCAAAAATCCGAGAGACACGGTTGATGTCAGTAAGTAAAATGTGGTTCAATGAGATGAAAAAATTTTTTGGTGAATAGTAACTTTTTACTTTTTTTACCACGGTTAATAGTAAATAGGGTAACTAAGATATTACTATTACCCTAACACATGTACCAATTCTATTGGATAAGTGTAATTCGAACAAAAAAAACCTTATGAATATAATATGACCATTTAGGTCCACTTGGATTAGATTATGACATTTAATATTATATTATTTAATGAATAGTTAAAATAGTTAAAATCAACATTTAATAAATAAAACATTTTTAATATGGGGTTATACATAAGTTAATTCAACTATAAATATTCATTAGAAAGATAAAAATATTTCCTACATAATGATATTTTATTTATAATTTTTAAACTTTTAATAAATTAATTTATTTATGACACAACGATGATGCAGTAATTACCCTTTTAAGGAAATATTAACATAATTGATGTTATAAATGATCAAATGAATGTAATTTGAGACTTTTTATGACTTAAACTAATTTTCTAGGTTACTATGATATATTAGTGTTGATTTAATCAACTTGGTTCGAACATATAATTCTGTTATGACTTTCACAAAAATCATATATCAAATAGTGTCAAAATTGACACAAAATAGTTTTTAAATCAAATATTATATTATTAATTGCTATTTTATTCCTAAAAATCTAAGGTTCGGCCAAATGACTTAGATAAGGATATATTTATTAATAATATACAATTTGGGGTTCGTTTGGCATGTTATAGTAAGTGTATTAACCATATAGTGAAAGAAAACAAAAAGACACGGTAAAAGTTAAATTATTTAACTTAGAGTTAAATCTAATTGATAAGGTTAAAATAATAACCTAAACTTGTCTAAATCCTATTGGTTGATATGATTTTGACCCATACCCACTTTATCTTCGAAATAAGACCATTTGGAACCATTATAAACCGATTTTTACTTTAATATAAAATAATATTTTGAGATATTCCTAAGGTGCCCCTCTCCTCCCTTATAAAAGGGCACCTCCTCCCCCTCCTCCTCACGCCAATTTGAGCACTCAAGCTCGTCCAACCCCTGCCAAAATCTCTTCTCCACTTCCCTAGAAACATCCTAGAGGTTCTGTTCTTCCTCAAAGACCAATTTTAGTTCCCTAAGAGGAGGTCTTCAAAAGGCGCTTCAAAGAAGAGGTAATTACCGTTACCAATTCTTTCATCTTTATTTCTTCTTCCACTTCTTCTTCTTAGGTTGTTTCATTATGAAGTAATCACATCAGTATCACTCATATACTGATATGTTATTATAAGTATGAAACAACCCTATTTCACCATCTATCTATCCTACGGAAAAATAAATCACCGCGTGTGCGTACGTACGGAATACCGTCTCCACGCCGTGGTGTAATCTATTTTCCACCACCACCTTACATGGATGGGTATAATGGTGTAAAGAATAACTATAAATAGTTATTAAAACATCATATTTATTCTGATATATTGTATAATCCACTCCAATTCAATTCAATATTTATGGAAATGATATCATCGCTCGTGTGTACGTACGGACTACCGTCTCCACGACGCGATGAGATTCATTCTCCATGTTAACCATTTAAGAATGATTATAAAGTATATATAAGAAATAATAATGAAATATATGACATTATAAAGCTACTGGATTTATGTATATATATATATGTATGTCATCTACTTACTTCCATTCAAGACAATAGGGAAAGGAAAACAGCGTTCACGCATACGTACGGACTACCGTCTCCATGAACGGTGTTTTTCATTTCATTTATCTATCTATTATATATATATATATATATATACTGAATATATATGATATATAAATCATATTTTATATTCTGGAAGTAAGTAAATCATGATATAAGTAATAATAATGTCAATAACAACAAGTCAAAACACCTACGATAACTGAAACGATTTTACCCAAAACGCTTCTTTAACATAGAATTTACAAAAGAACGGGTAATATAATGTCATAAGTGAACCATATATGATATCATAACAATGAATATGATTCTGGAATAAGTCAATAACATGATTTAAATCATTATACAGGAGGTTCGGACACTTACAAAGCAAGTCGGACATAAGGTAAGGGAAATATCACAATCTCATTTTTATCCGAGATTGTTTATTCGTAAGTATTTACTGGGGTGTATTTTATCATCCACATCCATGTTTACTCAATATGTAATATTATTTCCATCCACCTAAAATTTTTTAAATCCATTTTTACCCTTCAGTGAGTTTTTAGTAATACGTATGAAAGGAATCTTTTGTCGTTTTTCGTACGAGATACTTTTTGACTTTTCCGACAAAAGTACGAAGAATGTTTTTTTTAACTTATACGGCACGAACGGATTTCTACTGTTTTATAAAGCCTTATTTTAATGAAGCTTCCTCTAAAAGATTTCATGACTATTTTCAATAAAATCTCTTTCTTTTAAAATTGCATGATGTTTTGTGAAAAGAAATTGATTTTGAAGAAAAAAGGATATTTTCCTCAAGAATTCAATTCAAGTGTTTTATCAAAATTATTTTCCATCTAAGATAATAAAGGGTTCTGTTTTTATCCCTATTATTAAATTTATTTGTTCATGTTGTGATGGAATTATTTTTATGAATTCCTTTATCTTATATGAATTGATTTATGATGTCATGATGTTTCAAGAATCCCATTTTTGTTACATGTGTTATGCGATGATGTTTGTTTTATGATTATGTGGCACACATAAGAAAGGATTCATTATAAGATGGGTGGGACCTATATCTCTCTCCAATTCATTGGGTAAAGATTTTATATCTCATGAGATAGACATGGCTGGAATGGTAGGTTATACCAGTTCAGTGAAATAGGACTGAAACGAGGGTTACTCGATTCAGAAAGGGACTTTGTCCACTAAGATAGTCTTGGCAATTAGTCTTGACTAACAAGAAATGATTCTCTATGATTATGTGTGTATGCCACAAAGTTTCATGTCTTAAGTTATGCTTATTGGGATTACTTTTTCATTGCCATGATTTATCCCATGATTATGAAATTATGCTCTCTTTTGCAGGTTATGATTTCCAAAATGTTATATTCTTATAAATATGATGTGATTGATATTTATTTTGTTTACCCTTACTGAGCATTTGAGCTCACCCTTTTATGTTTTCTTTCCCCCAGGATATAAAGAAAGGTTTTAGGTAAAAAAAAGGAAGATCTTTATGGGAGATTTTGAAGATCTTTCACCACGATTAGAAGATTATAGTCCGAGTTTCCAAAGACACTAAACTATTACGGTCCTTGTGTGTGTGTTTTTTTTAATGTACTAAGTATTCCGCAAAAGTAATGTAATGTCCATGTACGATAAGCTTAGGGTCTCTACAATATTTATCTTTCCTTCACCTTCCAATGCTATGCACTATTATCCACTACTTGATCCTTCATACTATTCGTGTCACCGTCTCAATAATCCCAATTTGTATATCAATTAACAATTTCAATTTATTTTTTCATTTTAAATGAATCCAAGGTATTTTCATTTGAATTGGTAATTCCAATTTTATATTTATTTCATTTTATGTTCTCTAATTATATTTTCATTTTAGAATATTCCCACATCTATGATATTTTTATATTTTGAACGATTGTTTTATATATTGGTTTATGACATCCTTTTTAATGAATGATTATTTAATATTTTCTAAGTAAAATTTTTATTTATCCCATATGTTTCATTTATGTTATTCTAAAATATGTTATGGTATTTTTTATTTTTTTTTATAAATGTAAATTTGTAATTAAATTTTAAATTATAATAACTTATATCCATTTTTTAATAATTTTTATAGATAATAATGAATCAAATATGGATTATAGCACATCCAATAGGCAATGAATATGTGAAATGTGTTGATACATTTTTTTGAATTTGTGAAATGAAATGATCTAAAATATGATATTTTTGTATCCATGCTTTAAATGATTAAATATGAAGATGTTTAAAAGAATATAGTTCAATGATCATTTAGATTTTCAAGGTTTGAATCTGAGTTACAACACTTTTAATTGGCATTGTAAAACTGAGAAGATTTCAAATCTATTGATGATGTTGATTTTCAAGATGATAAGTATGATCAAATTGATTAAATGATTTGTGATATTTTATTGGAGTAAATTTAGAATGACCCCACAATTGAGCATCTATATGGTGACGCTAAAAACCCATTTTATCTAGGTTTTATGGAATTTACATTTTTGTTCATGGATTTAAGATTGATTAACATGACGGATAAAAATGTATGCAATGACAATATATTTAAAGAGTTCACACATTTTTAAAAATATATTACCCTGAAATATAATTTTCTTACATATTCACATTATAAAGAGAATAAAATACTATGATTGATCATATTGGGGTATAATAAAATACATGACTGCCTAAATGACTTTGTTATATATAGGAAAGAATATAGCATTTCCATTAGAGTGTCCTAAATTTGGGATTTATTGGAATAATTTGAATGAAAAATATTTGGTTGATTTCATAGTTACATAGACTCCTCTTATGAATATATGGTATCTTTTTATAATTACTTTTGTAAATGATTATTTCAAAATTCAAACAATGAAAAAAATTTATGATGCCATATAGGTGTGTAGACATTTGATGGAAAATTATTCCATTTAGATGATTTTTTTATGTGGATGAAAATTGATCAACTACTCCATGCATTTGGAAATGAGGTTAGAAATTTAAGACTTGGAATGTGAATAGATGGAAAGAATCCAAATCAAATCCTTAGTAGCACAAAATGTTATTGGAATCTTTTAATGGTAATTAACAACTTTTATCCCAAGTTTGTTTGAAGAAAAAACATCATATGTCATGTTTAATGATCTCTATACTAAAATAGCTGAGAAATGATATTGATGTTATCTAGTGACCATTAATTTATGTTTTTATGAATTTATGGGAAGAAGGTATGAGGGTGGATGATTTTTATAAAATAGAATATTTGTTATTTCAGAAAATTTTTATGTTCTCTATAAATGACTTCTCTAAAATAGTAAATTTTCTTGAAATAGTGTTTAGGGGAATAAATATTTTCTAGTTTGTAAATAATGGACTTTGTATTCTCAAATAAAACATTAGAGAATTATAATATACATATTCTATTAAATGGTTGTGTATATGGATCACTGGATTGAAATATTAAAAAATTAATTAAATGGTTCACAATAATTTGATATTTCTCCAAAAAAGTTTTTAGATGATATGTATTTTGAGAGGGTGAAAAACATAGATGAGATATTCATAATGTCACAAAAATTATGTAATGATAAAAATATTTGGACGAAATAATAAATTTTTATTTGAGCTTCCCTATGGAAGATATCATGAGGCTAAATAGAACATTGATTTCAAAAATGTGGAGAAAAATATCTATGACAAATTTAATGAAATATTGATAGATATTAATTGAAAGACTAATGTTTTTTTGAATGAATGATAGGATATACTCTCAATGGGAATAAATTTGGAGTAGGCTCTAATATTTGATGGATGGTGAACAAACATGACCCCATCTTGTCATACATTATCCTAGAGGGAAAAAATTATATTTTTATTGTCTTCATATTATCAATGTATCACAATGTTATTATTTAAATATAAAAGAATTGATCCATTATAGGATTTGTAGATGACATGTATGAAATCTCATGTTTTTTCATACCATGATGTAACATCCAGTACCTGTTACAATACATATAATATTTCCAAACTATGTCTGAATGACTATCATAAATGTGTTTTTTTATTCAATTCAATTTTTAATAAGGTGATTGATCTGAATTATTTAAATATTTGTAGAATGAATCAGTTTTTATAATTTTTAAATTGGAAATGTATTTTCCACTATATATTTTTGATATCATAGTGAATTTACTGGTTTATTTGGATTGAGAAATAAATAACTATAGGCCTATATATTAACAATGGATTTATACTTTTTTAATGTATATGATGATATTTATGGGGTATATTAAGAATTCATATAAAAAAAACCTCCATTATTGAGAAGTATATTTATACGGAGGCTATAGTGTTTTTTATATGCTACCTGTCTACATTGGAGTAGATCGGTTTGCCTATATATTTCTTTAAAAGAGTCACGGTGGAAAGGGAATTCATGGATTAAATGTAAAATATTAGATTTGTGAAAATTTTAAGGAGTTATTTTATACATCTTGAATAACAAATATGATTCTCAACCATATATATCATTTCATGTTAATGTGTTATAGAAATTTTATCCACATAAGAAAGATATATGGATTTTTAATGAGCATAATAATACTATTTTCTCATGGTTTAAAGAGACAATTTTCGGTTGATCAGATACATCAGAAACTTTAAGTTGGTTAGTGGGTGGTCAAAGTTTATGTTTGATGACATCATCCGTGTATGATGAAAATTACTATACATTTCAAATGAATGATTTTGATAATATTAGTGCAGTTCATAATCATAGTGTATCGATTTTCATTGAAGGAATGCATTTTTGAGTGATAATGAAGAATACCCAACATCTATATCAAGTGTATATTATAAAGTCATTGAATAAAAATGAGAGATTTATTACATTACATTTAGAGTAACAATGTTGAACTAAAATGGGATATTAGTAAAAACTATGCCAAAAACTATGTTTTTGAATGAAAATAGTTAATATGAATTGTTTAGAATACATAGATGATCCTTTTTCATGTTAACCAATGAAAAAAAATCTATATTCTTAATCAATCTAGTATTTAGTGTTCTATTGTATTATAAGGAGAAATTATTATGTTATTGATGAAAAACATTATGAAAACATGATTTATAAAAGATGCCAAATTCTATAGAAATATCAACTGATAATATTAGTGATCATATAATAGACATGGTTTTTTCGATTCAAAATGACCATGAAGAAATAATTTGGGAAAAATTTCCATTTGAATATTCTTAATATTAGAGGTAACAATTGTCTATATCTAGTTTGAATTTTTAAATTTCATAAAATTATACATATATTTTTTTGATTTTCTCTATTAAAATATAAATTATAACTAATAAGTGAAATTAATTTTTTATATTTGTTATGATTTTTTCATTATACAATCATTACCCTTATTTAAAATAACAATTTTTTATTTTTAGAGAAAAAATTATTTTAAATCTAATATTTCAAATAAAAATAATAATATTTTATAATAGTGTATATTCAAATAATATTATATTTATCATAAAAAATGATTTAATATGATGGAATATTTTTACTATTCTAAGACCATTTTTGGATTCGATTTCATTATTTCATATATTTTCATCTCGCATAAATAATTTTTAGAAATATAGCAAACCAAACAATAAAATAAAAATAAATTTTTTACAATTTTTTTTACTTTCATTTGGATTATATTACATATATTAATATTATAAAAACTTTTTTGTCAAAATGGTGTAATGTGTTGGATTTGTTTTACTATTCACACACAGTTTTTGGATTTTTTCTCATTCATTTTTGTAAATTCATCTATAATTAATGTTGTTATAATGTTATTTAATTATTAAAATTGTGAATAAAAATTTTATTAGTTTATTTTACTGTTTGTTTCATAAATTTTAATTTTAATTTATATTGGTATGTAATAAAATTTCAATAATATGATATTGCACATTCTGTTGGGGATGATTGTATACATAACTCCTGGGAGGTATGTAAACATAATCTTATTGATGAGAATAATAATATTTTTGTACAATAGGCATCTACTTTCACAAGGGAAAAGAGTTTGAGGGTTGGTTAATGTCAAAGGACACATTTACCTAAATTATCTCTTTCCCATATCTATCACCAAAGGGTACCAATTGAATTCGCTGAAAAAGATATTCCAAGAGGGATAAATTCAAAAAATTCAATATATTTATAATAGTACATGCTAAAGGAAAAGATAATATTTTGAATTATAATTGGAGAAGTGAAAATAAAATGACTATATCTCAATCATAAGACACATGTTTGGTATGATTTTTTGTTATTATTATACTTATAATGATATTTTTATACTAATATTGGGGTTTCCCTTTCTTAAGGGATGACATATGATATACCCGATACTGGATGATTCATGAGTAATTTTATAGAAGTTTTTTACATTAATGATCATATTAATGTTTTCATTATTCTTAATTTATAGAACCTATAGAGATCTCATCAGGATATCTTTCCAAAAATGTATACCCTAACACATTATCTATATAATGGTATATGTTATTAGAAAAAAAATATGATATATAAAAATATTCAAAAACTAACAGATGAGTCTTCATGCCTCATAGTGGTTTCCCATCCCCCGAAGCAAGACATAAAAAACATGAAGAGGAATCATATTAATAAAAAACCAATTTCTTAATGAAGAGTCAAGTGTTTTATATTAGTTGATTGTGTGATTTTTATATTATTTATTTATTTATTTTGAATAAATTCATTATATATTATGATTCACCACATATTTTTTCAAATACTCTACAAAATAATATCAAGAGAAGAAGTGTGCATATGGGGTATCCATAGCTGAGGGTATGTTGTATATTTTAGAAATATTATTGGAAAAACCAAAATATCCAGCTCATGTATGTGGATTACTGGTTGTTGTAAAAGTAAAAAAAAGTGTTTCCATATATTGAAGCTTCTTCTGTGGATGATGTTTATAAAAAATAGAATATTCAGATGTTAAATTTTAGGATATTCATGACATGATGGAGGATAAGAATATAGATTCAGTACAGTCATTGAATTCCAACATAAAATCACAATTTTAGGTAATTGATGCCACTTGTCCAACTCTTCTTACAGATACCACTCCCCCTACTTACCCTATTCCCACACCCACTCTTACATACCAATATCCTTTAACTTATCCAACTACTAATCTCCTTCCACTATAGAATTCCTTTTTTTTCGAGAGGTATGTTGATGATCCACATCATCATATTACAACATATGGGATGATATATTTTATTCAATATACCATTCATCATCAATGAATTGATATAGAGAATCATAGGGTCAAATTTTTGAATATTATAAATAGATAAACAAGAATACCATTTTTTTTAGATGAGGTCATTACTATTGAAAAATTAAATGGAATTTATTTAGTTTTTAAATTTAGACATGTTTGAAAAATTTCCATAGTGGTGTGTGTATATTATAATATTTATTTCATTTATTTGTTAAATTTTTTATTATCACTTTAACCTATATATATTTATCTTCTTTTACCACAATATATTAATTGTAAATAAAATCGGTATATATAATTAAAAATACAAACAGTTATGATAATAAATTTAACATATATTATTCTTTATTGATTGTCATCATATTCAAATTTTATTTTGGTTGTTTATGAGATTACAATGTAATATAGAATTTGTGTGAATTAAATGACTTTAATTCATTAAAAAAGTATAGAATGGATATTGTAACTGAAGATGAGTTTAGAATCAACATGTTTAATATTTTTTCGATGAATATTGATTAACATAAATATTTTAATAATTTTAATTAATTGATAATTAATACTTATGTTTTATTTATATTAGTTATGTTTATAGAATTTTTACAAAGAAATACACGATGAATGTTTATGGAATTATGGAACCTCGATTTATTTCATATATAGAGAGTATACTGACTGACATAGAAATAACTTTTTATATTGTCGAATGACTTCAAAGGAATGGGATTATTCATTGATGGATAATTCCTTATCTCTATGAATACGAAACATAAATCTAATAATGTGTTAAATATGTCTCAAAAAATAACCATTTACATATTTTTTTATTTCATATTATTATTCATTGGATGTTGGGAGTTTTTTTGAATGGAGTAGACACATTATTGGCTATTCTCTATCCACATTAAAGGGAGGGAAAATTTTATACCTTTATTAAACACATAAGATTGAAAATTTTAATAATTGTACATATTATAATGAAATTACATTTATTTTATCCATTTTATATTAAAATAGGTAATGTAATTAATTCATATAGATACCAATAAAAAACTGTTCTGAGATCAATCTTATAAAATTGTAGGTGAATTTTCACTTACAATTACAAAATTCAAGCAGTAATACTTATAATGAATTATAAATTTGAAATTTATTTATAAAGAGATTCAAAAATAATAAGAAGTTATGGGATTTTCATACATTGTTTCAATATTTATGTTTGAAATATTTTCAACTGGGATAATTATGATGTTCATGAATGTTAAATATTTTTATAAACAATTCTTTTGATTTTTCATTTCTGTTATTTAGAGTGAATTTTAAATGATTTATTTTAATTTTATGATTTTTTATTACCATTTTCCTTATGAAATACAAGATCTATGACACATAATGATTTAATGTTTTAATCAATTCAATTGGAATATTGGGTTTTATTATATTTTTAAACTAAATTATAAACA
The DNA here is from genome assembly GCA_963277665.1 of Viscum album. Lineage (NCBI taxonomy): Eukaryota > Viridiplantae > Streptophyta > Magnoliopsida > Santalales > Viscaceae > Viscum > Viscum album. Next base: position 1,933,272,945 of record OY728155.1, read on the forward strand.
TTAGAGTTTAAATTGTAAATACGTGTTGCTATTGTTTTTCTTCTTCTGATTTTATATAATGAAACTGACGATCTACTATAATGTTAGGATATGAAATATTAAAGAAAATTTTAAAATATTTTTCACATCAGTTATTTTATAACCGATCTGAAAAATTCAATACATGAATTATAATGTCAATTTTTTTAAAAAAACTACACTATAAAAAAAATTCATATTAGTTTTATAATAATTGATGTAGTAAAACATGAATAATATTCCTTTTAAAATATGTTATATGAAAACCAACATGAAAAACCAAATGTGACAGATATTTAATGTTTGTAATGAAATAAATGATTGGATAATGTGTTTTTCAATGTTGGTGTTTTATAAAACTGATGTGGTAAAAGTTCATTCAAGTCCGTTATGAAATAACCGACGTGAAAAAGAACCTATAATATTTATTTAAAATTTCCAATTTTATTAATTGGTATTGAACAATTATTTAACACCATTTCTAAATGAACATCACATAATAACCAATTTTAAAAAACCATAGGTAACGAATCCTTTTTTCTACTAGTGTTACTTTTCACATCCATTTTCTAAAATCCAATAACCCTAAGACCATGGTTTTTAACTCCCCCGCCCCTTCATGCACAAATAATTCATGACCGATATTGACCATATTACCATGAAATGGATAATCATGTTTTACCCATGAGTAACCTATATTATATGCTTTGGTGTAATTTTAACAACACTATAACTTCTCATGTTTCTCACACCAAGTATGACTCACGTGGGATTAGTGGTTTTGGGAGATTTTTCTTGACTGTAAGGATAAATCTTGCTAAAACTATAACAGACTTTGAATTATCATCACATTACATTAAAAGTCAGGACTAGTCCTGGGTGTAGATCCTTAAAATGAATAAAATACTTCAAGGATGTGTGACCATACAATCTATCCACCCAACTGTTAGAGTACTAAAACAAGAAAATATGTATACATTTCCATGAGTCTTTCTATGATAAATTTTTTATTGTCTATTAGTTTTCTTCTCTCCACCCTTTATATATATACAATATCACCAGAAAATTTATGGAAAATCTATGTGATTGTAAATCATAAAGACCATTAATCCTAGAAATATGCTGTCAAATTTCTATGATACAACTAGAACATAAGACTTTAAAAAACATTGTACCAAATCTATTGTATAACATAAAATTAACCATTTTTTCCTCTACTATAGGGCCACCATTTCTAGTTTCTATATCCAATCCCACCAAAACCTATAAGTATATGTGGCCAAATTGTTTTTCCATGGGATACATATTGACACTTAGTACCCTCATTCTAGGCCTAACCATAGTAAAAAAATTATTTTCTTTGTGATACATTATTGATGGACAGAACCCCAATCCATTAATGTGATTCTAATAAGGAATAACTAATTTAAAACCCTATTATTGGAGTATAATGAATCTATGAATACGAATAAGATCTATATATAATGAAAATTTTCATCATACTATGGTTAGGTTCATTCTAAAATTCTTCCCATTATAAACCTTGGATAAACCCCATTTTTTCTAAACCATTCCTCATTTTCATGGTAAATACTAATCCTAAAAATCCTCTCTCAACTATTAGTAATATTAGGAATCCATATATAAATTATACTTTTTTTAATATTAACAATATTATATAATGTGGCTCTACATAAAATTCCCTTATGTGAACTTCAAATAAGAGGTACCATCATCCTTATCAGATGATCCATCTATCTTAGTATTCCATGACAACATCATGTAAGCGACTATTTTTCTAACATGGCATATGATAATTCATTATATACCAGCCCATTGGATTTTTTCAGATAAAAATCCCCCATGAAAATGACCTAAAACCTACCTCCTCAAATCCATAAGGTGTTGGATCTATTTTGGTTTATAAACACTGCATGGGTTGTTATTCACAAAAATAATGGTTCAAGTTGTTCAATCATACTCATTAGATTAATTATTCAGGATTGAAGGCCTCTATACAAGGAATATAAATAAACGAAGTAATCTACAAGTTAAAAACCTATGAAAGGGAACCTTGGGAAAAAGGAAAGCCATGGATCGCTAGACCTAAACCCCACTTGATCTGTAAAAATTCATGTAGTTAAAATTGAAATGTAAAAAACCATTTGTTTAAAAACCCACAGATGGAGGCCTAAATAATTATCAAGCATTTATCACAATGTATTGTTTGTGTTAGTGTTAGAAACAAGTTATGGGAGTGACCCAAAAGATACAAGAGTTCATCAGATCCATTTTATGATCCAAAAAATAGTAAAAGTATTCATTATATGACTCATGAACAAGGAAAAAATTATATTATTATCTTATTCCTATGATTTTAAATTGGACACACTAACAAAATGGTTGTTATTTGAAATGATCCAATTTTAGAGATGTGTTAAAATAGAATGAATTATAATAAAGAATAATGAAATGACTGAGGACAACAATATTTCATTTTATGAATGAAAATTAGAGGATCATCCATAAGATGAATACTCTCTATCATGATTTAAAAGAATTTTTCAACATAAATTTAAAAATATTTGATTGGCCACTAAGAATTTTAATTTTCTTTTTTAGTCTTGTATACCACATCAAATTCAACCTCTTCCAAAAGATGAATATCCTCCCTTTCTGTGATGATGAAAACTTATCCCTGAGTTTGAATGTCATACGTCGACTAGTGAATATATAAATGTTTCCCTATGGAAGCATCCAACATATGATTGAGGATTACCAGTTCACACTACACATCAATAATTTGGGATCCACATTCTTCCAAATATTTGTTATGATTATGTCTATCCTGAGATAATGTCGGTTGAAGGACATCTGATTTTCTATATAGTCTTACCTTCATCATTGAGTCCCTTGAATTATACTCCTTCTCTCAAAACTAAATAATCCCCATAATCGCATGATAGAATATGAGGTAATCAAAACTACCGTATCCCAATGTGTTGAACATTATCTTGAGTCGATAAAATTGTAAATGTATAAATTCTAGAGGCCATTATATGAAAAGAACCAATAGATCATTCCAAGCAAGTTGGAGTCATATTAGGAAAAAATACTTAGCCTCATGGTTTTCCTTAGAGCTAGCCTCATTAAAGTACATATATTCTGGGATTGATTTTCTTAAAGAGGTAGTATTAATTAATCCTTTTAAGATATAATCTTCCACACATTGATCCATATGAAAAATTGAGGAAGGGGTTTCTGTTCCAGGCTCAATAACTGATGTGTATATCCCTAAAAAATTAGATTATTCATCATCATTATAAGTTATCAAATAGAAGGGAAAAGATAATCGATGTTGTTAGTTATACTCCCCCAATAATGATCAAATATAGGATTAATTATTCCCTAATATCACAGATCCTAATAGTTTGAACTTAGATCTATTGATGAGGAACATTTCCTGAGTTCGATCAGGACCCGAGATGGATGAATCATGTGAATATTCTACATTGAAATCTAGAACTGGTGTTCCCTCGTCAATAGGAGTATGAGGGACCTCGATTCCCTACTCATGGATCACATTGATTTTTTTCTATAGGTAATGCTACCAATGAAAAGATATTTGATTTAATAAATAAAATATAATAAGGTCTTCTATATGTTAAATCAAAATCGGTGGATAATCCTTTGTTATCTATTCCCTTATTTAATTATAAAAAAATTTCCCAGGAGCTAATAATATCAAAATCTTGAAACATTTATTCCATTTTCAATAATTCATTATATGATGCTTCTTGTCTCTTAGTATCAACAATAGTAGGGATGTATGAGATTATTGGATCTGTAAACAAGTCGTCTCTTCTGTCAACATTATCTTATATCCTTTTAGTAGGCAATGTCTTTTTAGTCCCCGCTAAACCAGAATCACTGTCAGTACTCTCATTATAAGATTTAATGTCCCGATCATCCCCAATTGGGATAGGGAAATGGAATGTGGTGGTTGTAATAGGGGACTCCAATGTATGTGGTATATCATCGAATGATGCATGAATATCATTACCGTAATTCTCATCTCCCTCCATAGTATCGAGAACAAATGTGGCGTTATCCCTCCACACTTATCCACTCATGGGGATGGACATGACAACAAGGGTATGTTCCTCATTTGGAGTATCATTCTATGTTCTATGAGTGTCATCTTGAATTCCTTTGAAGGAAGGGAGTTAATAAAATCTTATGACACAATAGAATGATCAGATGCATAAAATGTAAAAATTGGGAACAATTGAGATCATGAAACTCACCATGACTAGTGTTACACTTAGTTTTTTTATTTACTCTCTTTAATTCCATAACATTCGATGGGGGAATTGTAGAACTTCGCTGATCAAATAACATTATCATAGGAGGATATAGATAATTCTCTCCCACTCTCTCTTTAATGAGTCTATGTCATGTAGAAAATTCAACTAGCATAGCGAAGATTTACAATTTAGGTAGATGCTAATATGGGTATAATATGAAAAATAAATATGTGACTGAATGTCAGTTGGTATATGCATATATGAGAATGTTTGTAAGGATCCACTCACACATATTTAGGTAGATGCTAATATGGGTATAGTGTCTAGGTTTCAATATGTATATGCAATGTTTCATAAGATCAGTGGTGGAAAGGAGTACCTTCATGTGGTCACTGATAAAATTTACAATTGCTGAGTTTTTGTATTTGTCCACTTCATGAGGTGGGACCCCTTTTTACTGCCCCTTTAATTTTAAGAATTCATTTTTTTTCAGAATAGTTATTTGAAAAAATTAATTTGTATCATTTGATGAAATTCATAAATATGGTAGATGATTTATTTGATAAAAAAATTAATGTTTTTATAGTAAAACCCATGGATAGAGTTGTGGTTTATTTTTATCTAAAAATTAGTGACTAGACATTTATTCATGGTTATGTTTCATTGGTTTTATTTTTCCTTGATGTCTTGTAGGTACATGACATTTTGGAACATGGCATGCATTCAAATAATTAAATTTATTTTCCCATTTAGGTGTCTATAATTCAATTCCCATAGTGATGATCATTACTTCGTCTCTGAGAGTGTATAATTTCTATTTTTATTTAGAAATTAAAATTTTTAAATTATATCAAGTAATGTGGAAAATTCATTAATGTTAAAATTATAGGTTTTATTGAATAATTGAATTGTGGTCTTTTTATAATCAATTGGAGATTTAATTAACAATAAAATTAATTTTTTAAATAGGTATATTTTATTGTTGTTTCAAAAGTCATAATAATGATGTATAGATATGAAATAATTATTTGGTGAATTAATTATTGGATGTTGATATTTTTATTCAACATTTAATTGTTGAATTAATTATATGACATTTTATGGTTAATTAATGAATTAATTGATTATTATATGGGAGGTGACAAATAATAATTGATTCAATTTATGTGATTAATTAATCAACTAGTTAATTAATAGAAATAGATGAGATTAATTAATTATTATGTTAATTAATTAAATTGGGATGATAAATTGATTATAGAATTAATTAATGTAAATTGGTGTGATTAATGAATTGATAATTTAATGAATTGATTGATTTTTTATTATTTTTACAATGATAAGAACATGGGTTAACCAGGGTGTGAATGAGATATCGTGAGAAAGACTATTAGAGCATGTTGATAAAGACCATGTGAGACTGTTTGGAAGGAATATTCAAATGGATGGTGTAATCCTGTTGATAAGGACCATCCAAGCATACTTACAAGGAGCATGAGAGCCTATTGAGGGAAAGACTATTAGATCTTCATTTTTTTCAAAGGTACCATGGGATATCGTAGATTTTATCAAAGGGAGAGGCCATGAGAACTTCCCACTTTTCCTAGAAATCAATTATTCTTCTTTTTTTCAAACTCACATTAGACACTTGAGTTCAGAGCCCGAGGTTAATATTAAATATGTAATATTGATTTACATGTTTTATGTATTGAATTTGATGAAAATAGTGATATTGAATATTCATATTTTTTCAGATATATAATATCCCTTAGTGAATGATCAGACTCTTGTAGAAGCTGAAGCATGTATTGTGATAGGAGATTACACATTAAAACATCAATCTACAACATGATATGAAGTTGGAATTGAAGTACATTGGTCCTCTAGACCCCCAAAGTTGATGTGGTTATTTAAATAATAATTGATGATGTTATAAGTGTTTATTTATGCATTGTATTTATTTCATTATAGAAATGAACACAATATTGATAGGCTGGATGGGGCTTGAAACCATGGGTGATATCCTACTTAGATTACACTCTCACACCCTTACCTTTCAACAATTTCACAGGGGTACCCATGAATACGATATATTTTCAGGACCTAGGATGATTACTCATGTTGTTTTCTAGTATCTGTGAGTTTGGAGCATATGACTGAGCCAGATCTTTGGATTCATATGGTACAAGTTATTGGGTAGTTTTTCTTTCATTAAAATGTATTTATTACTTTTAATTTTCTCTAATTGTACTTGTAGAATCATATCTTAGATGTGACAAGTTTAAATTTGGCATTGTCCACTTATATTTAATTGTTATATTATACTTCTACTACTGTATTTTTTTTGTATATTCTTCCACTATATATTGTCTATTTTTTATCTCTATGCATAATCTGATCTATGAGGTAATAGTCTCCCAATAGACACACTTTATTTGTCACGAACCAACCCGGGTCGACCCTGAACCAGTCACCCGAACCGGCCCGCGACATGGCTCAAGGGGCATTCCCGATCACCACGGGATGGCAACTAGTGTCGGGCATTAAAACAAGACATGAGGGAACGATTTCGCCCAAAGAAAATAAAAAAAAATGGAACAGTAGAAGAATGAAAAGTAAAGAAATGAACTTGAAAAGAAAGAACGACCAACAATACACACTAACCTAGTCTCGACCAAAACTACTCGTGACTCCCAGAGTCGCTCACCAGTCCACAACCAACTCTCGCCCACAGCGAGCAAGCTTGAACTAAACCTGCAGAACAACTAATAACCGGAAAACACTATAGGTGTGAGTATTAAAACTCAGTAGGTAGGCCCGACTAATTCTATTCCCAATGCACATACCATTTACTAAAGAATATATCAGTTCCAGGGTTGAACTAAATTATATAAAATATTGGTTTCCACACACACTTTCTTTTCTAAAACATGTAACAGCCCATTGCCCTTTTTAATTTAAGAAAAACAAGTTTAGTGTTGGAAAGAAATAGATGCATTGGATTTTTAATACATTTTTGTGAACAATTTAGAAATCCAAATTCTAGTTGTTGGTCAAATGGAAGACCACACCCAACATACAACATACACTAAGGGTTATGGGAAAAAATGGCACACGGTGCCAGCAACTGAACTAGACCTATCAACCATCAGCCACATACAAACAAAAACTAACAGAAACATGGGTCGTACCTAGGAGATCGCGAAAAATCTAGAACATACTATACATGCGACTCATCATGAAGGAATTCCCTAACTTGATTAGGTCATAACGCCCTAATGCTCATCATAGCCCTACATTTCCTAACTGAGGTGCCCAATCCCTATAGCAGCAATTACTCAGTATTCCCCTACTATGGGGCTACTATCCAGTATGCAATATAACCTAGTGTAGGAATTTTTCTCAGAAGATTCACTCACTATTCCAGGTTCCCATGTCAATACATACAATAAAAAGGAAAATGGGTGACTCATAAAAGTCAATCAAGTAGCACAAACATCACACACAACATATGCAGTCAACATACACCAAAGGTCACCCCTGTGTCACCCCAAATAGAGTATGTTCAAAATAATTTATTTTTATTAAAGTTCCAAACAGGCCTTCATATACATTAATGAAAAACCTCGTTTTTGAAGAAAACCCAAAACACTTGTTCAGAAGAAATAATTTATCATTAAAACCAGAACCACATTTGAAATTCTGTGAATTATTTTTAAAGGAAAAACTGGAATTCATTCACTACTGGGTGTCTTCTCATCATGAAAACATTTCAATTGTCGTGTATAAAATAAACGGCTTTTTTTACATCGAGTGATCATTTAAATATTTATCATCTAATTCTATTTCTTATTTATTAAATTTTATGAAATATCAAGAAATTAATAAATTCTAAATTTAAAGGCATGTGTAGTGGGGGACCTACCTCGACTCACAGCTCGATCGTGACGACACGACTCGCTTCTCATTTCCACATAAGCACGCGCAACCCGATAACTACAATGCTGTAAACTTTCGCTGATGACACGCTGCAAAAAACAACCTTGACAAACCACCAACAACTGTAGGACATTTAAAACAGGAAATCTTTACCCAACTGAGAAAATTTTCCATCCTTGGTAATTATTTAGTATAAAATTTTAAAAATTTATAAATAAAATTTAAAATATCGTTTCCACAGATAAACAAAACACTAAAAAATTTATTAAACAGTTTTCAAAATATTTCGCATGACATTAAATGCCAAAAATTTCTCTCAAAACATCCTTTTGAAACCAATCATAACTTGGTGCAACACCAAACCACCTTTCAAACATTTTTTCACCATTAATATAATTTAATAAACTATAAATAAAAGATTATAAAACAACTTTCAAAAAGTGACACTTGGTTTTACCAAAAAAACTCATTCAAAATCTTCCTTTATGACCAAACACACCACAAAAACGTATCAAAAATTGAATCTGCAGCCCCTGTAATAATTAATAAACCAGTTTCATAATTTACAAAACACCAATTAATAATGCAATATGAGTTTTCATCCATGACGCACAAAAATTCACATCAACATGCCACTTTAAAAATCAAACGCATAACAAACACGCATAAAAACTAATTCTACACCTACCAAACTAATCAATAAACAAGATAGATTAACTAAATGAGAAAAAATAATCCATCAAACAAAATTTATACGTGAAAACACTATCCTCGATATAGACCAAACACCACATAATTCGTGCACAAAGTTCACAGCACTTCCACATCACCTCAAACAATAAAACTAAACCTTAAAATCATATAATCGAATCAATCACACCATGAGGAACCAAATTCAAAACTGAAACCACACAAAAAATATGAATTAAAACCCCAGATTTGGGAAGGATGGTTTACCTGAAGGGAAGTCATGCTGCAGAAGGGAAGCGGGGCACTGGAAATTGTGCCAGCATGACGCATGTTCGGGATCACAGTGTGCTAGAGGAAATTATAGGGGGAGAGCATGGTCAGTTGTCACAAGGAGGTCAGGGCGATGTTTTGTGGTCCGACCATGGGAAAGGGGGTCGCGCGCGACTATTGCAGTCCATAGGGGAGGGTACACACAGTGGTTCGGTGCATCGAAGGAGGTAGGATGGGGTGCGGGGGAGCGGGTCAGCGGTGCTGCTGCAATAGGCGAGGTGGGCGGCATGGCCAACCGGAGAGGGAGGAGAAGGGCAGGGTGGCGTCGGTCTGGATGTGCGAGACAGTGGGGGCGACACGAAGGAGCTCGAGGTGAAGCGGGAGGCACAGCTAGGGTTAGGGGAGGAGTAGTGCGAAAGATAGAATGGGGGGAGGATAGGCCCGTACGATGGGAGACATGAGAGAAAGAATGGGAGAGAAAAAAATACGCGGAAAAAAATAAAGAGAAAAAAAAACAATAAATGGAAATTAAAATAAAACTAAGGATAATTTATATCCTAATAAATTCTAACAAAATTAATATTAATAAGAAAATTAAAATAATAAAATCGACCACAATAATAAAATTATTTATCAAGAACAAACACCGCTCAGGGTCGCGTGCACGGTCGCGCGTAGGGTCGTGCGCACGGTCATCACACATGGTCGTTGCGCGCAGAGTCACGCTTAGGGTCATGTGCACGGTCGTCATACATGGTCGTGGAATGAAAGGTGGTGCGCATGGTCACCGCAGGGTCATGCGTGCGGTCTCCGCACATGGTCGTGTGCCCGCAAAAGAACCAACAAATAATCAATTTCAAATAAAGCGTCGGTCGGGCTGTGACAATTCTCCCCACCATCAAACTTTTTTCCCCCAGAAAGTCCCATGAAGACTTGGTTAACCAAAGGTTCCATGAAAAACTATGATGACCAAAAGGTTTTTTAAACAATACCTTCATCGCTCAAAGACCGAGCTTTTAAGACACTCATAACATGAAATTCAACAGATTTCAAAACTATAATCACTATGTGAAAAGACCAACAACATGAAGTTCACATAAAAACAAAACATTAACATGGAACACTCTGAACACTAACATAGGAAACACCGAGACTCTCTCGAGACCTCCAAGAACACTCACAAGGTGACCCACTGCCCGAGCGAAACAATTACACTGATCAGGGTTGGGCGGATCAGAACCATGGGATTGTCCTACCATGTTCCCTTTGAAGACAGAGTTTTCCACAAATTCACATGATGGTGGTCTCCCCACCATATTAGGATCCTTGTCAAACATTGGTTCTCCCAACCAAGAAGACTCACAAGCCTAGTCAAACCATTAACACTTAATTAACCCACCAGGATCCCTAAGTTAAACCATACCCACACAAGAGGAGATTTCAGCGAGACCTGCAATGGGTCTACCCACCTTTTTAAAATTTCCTAACACCACGGAACCCACACGGGTATTCCCAGTTTAGTTTGAGCGATACAGACTGAACTCTACATCACGAACCCACCAACACAGGGTGACCCACACAGACGATTCCCACACTGACCAATACTCCACCACATTGGAGGGTTTTGACAGTAGAAACTCTTAACCAAGAGACTAACTACACAGATTCACGTCAATTCCACAATACATGATCATCTCCATGACAAATACAATTTTGATCGATATCCGACCACCATAAGGGTCATAGAGCACATTCGTGGCAATAGGGATTCTCCGAACCTCTTTGAAGCCTAAGAGGAACTTTCATAATTCAAGACCACCACAAAGATACAAGGCCTTTATGCCCCTCACATTAAAAAATGAACCTGTAGAGATGATATTTCATAAAGGTAATTTAAGTCATCCTCAACCCATTACGTCGGCCTTAAGTCGTTCCATGCTCATACCACACTCGATGAGTTTTTGACTGCGTGCAAGCTTCACCTCAAGACCTATGGCTGGGGACCTAATTTTTGAAGCATCTACCGCCTCACAGTCATAAGCTGAATACCTCTGAATTGAACTTCCTTCGCTGAATAAGCATCCTGCATACTTCTCCTCGTGTCCCGAGCAACCACACCGTCAACATACCAAATAAGAATTTTAGCGAACGACTTAGGGTGTCTGACTGGCCACACTAGAGGTAGGAGGTTGAGCGGTCTGTCAGACGCATGACACAAAATGACGAAAGCGGCACTCCAAGAACAAGTCCATTTGGTTCTGTAATGGCTCGGGCCTCTCCGGCCCATTACTTTGTCAAAAATAGGTCATCAAGTGTTCTGGAGGGTAAAATGGACTTTTCCCACACTTTTCGGAATTTTGTAACTACACACCATGTAGTGTGATTACAAATCATGTACCACCTCTCCAGGTATACCCTGTGTTGAAGCCGTGTCCTTTCCTTGTGAAATAAATGAGTACACTCCGTGTAGACCATATTACACGCCGTGTAGTGCCTCCCCGCGTACATGCTACCCTTAAACCATGTGTTCACTAGTCAACGACCGTGTGCCGTGTTGATGTCGTGTCCTTTCCGCGTGAAATAAATGAGTACACACCATGTAGCCCATATTACACACTGTGTAGTTCCTCCCCACGTACGCGTTACCCTCAAACTGTGTGTTGACCAGTCAACGGCCGCATTCCGCGTTGAAGGCCGTGTTGGAAGCCGCGTGGTGACCGTGTGAAATGGCCGAGTACACATCGTGTACTACGAAGTAGATGTCGTGTACTTTTTTTTCTCACCAATAAAAAGAGGGGGCCTCTCCTACATTTAAAAGAACTCCTCTCCTCCCCATTCCCTCAAGTAGAGCTCTCGAGAGAGAGACTCCAAAACCCCTTTCTTCTATAACTTCTTCGTCTGAGCTCCGATTTACGATTCGTCAGCGGCCACGAGATCATAACGATGAGGCGGAGCTTCTGAGATTGGACATGTGGTCTTCCCTCTTTCCTTTCTTTCCCAACTTCCACCTGATGATGTTTTTTTGGGTTTTTCCAGAAGCGACGGGCACAAACGCACGTCTTCTAAAGTTGATCCGGGGGAGCCTTGTGATCAGAACCTGTTGAGGTAGGGATTTTACCTTCGTCTCTCTAATTTTTGCATCATGAGGGATGGGGATCCTCTTTTTAACGTAAAACATAGTTGAACCGGTTTAATAAAGATAAAAATTGTCTTATATAATGGGGATGGGAAGTTTTTGAATGCAGTTACAATATTTATATCCTGTGATATTATGTTCTGAATTGAATAGGATTATGCCTACCTAAAATCATGGTCGTTGGGGGCCGTTGCTTGTGCAATTAAAAGATTCCCTATCCTTGTAGAACATTTATGGATGGAAACATTGTGGAATGTGGGTATTTGTTAATCATGTAATGTCGGATGATTAAATAAATAACTGGAACCCTTGTGTGATCACCTCGGTTGAACAAAAACTGAAATAATAAACATGCGGGTGCTGGTTATGGTTTATTTATGTGAAGGGAGTGTTTTGTGGGTTGTTGTGGATCGGGTAAGCAGCGGGGCTGCAGTTGGCTTGGTTTTGGGTTGGTGTGAATACTATATTGGTGATGGGCAGCGGGGCTGCGATAAATGGTATCAAGGGATGATGATGTACGAGTTTCGGTGTGTTTGTGGTTATGGTGGTTGGCATCGGGGCTGCAGGGATGGGTTGAATGTGAACGAACTATAGATTGTGAATAATAAATGAAATTGGTAGAGTTAATGAATGGTGGGTTATGGTAATGGAACGGGGATAATAATCAACGGGGATGGTTGGTTAATAAGAAGGGAGTTGTTGTGTTGCTTGTGTTGCTTGTGTTTTCCTAACGTGATTTGTGGTTGGCAGGGATATGTTTTACGAACAATTGATATGGTTGGTTGTGGATAATTGCCCATTAGTTAAATAATTATTAAACTAATTCTGTTGAAACATGAAAAACTAAATGGGGTTGGGATTGTTTGTTGTATGCATGCTTCAACATAGCCGTTCCGAGGCACGTGCTCAGTTTCACTATTTAGAATCCCTAGGTTGGGATGTCTGTTTGGTATACATATATATATATCTGTATCATTGTGTTTGTCACACCCCACCCATGTTGAGCACTTAGTGTCGAACACTCCCATTTCATGGGAGATGGTGTTTTCCCCATAGTTACTAGCTTCTTCCTGCTTCTTCTTCCATAGGTTGTGATGGTTTGAGGCAACCATACACCTAAGACTCTTCAGGAAGGTTTTGATTGGGGTGGTATTAGCCCAAGTCTCTGTAGGTAGGTTTACATTTTCCCAAGAATCATCATGATGTGGACTGGGTGTTTTCCGGTGGGACATGTTGTTGTGAGGCCCAGGTGTTTGTGGGCGTGATATGTGGTTGTGAGGCCCAGGGGTGTATGGGTGGGAAGAGTGTGGTAGCGTCCGAACGTTCACCGTTAGGTAGACCAGCTAACTAGTGGAAAAATGGTGTGGGGTAACCAATACTTTTGTTTTATATACTAATACCTGTTTTGTTGTGTTTTGGTGAGCGTGGCTGGTGAGGTTGGGTGGATATAATTCCTTGATAGGGTTTGGTTTCTTCTATTGTTATCACGAGACATTAGAATTTATCCCCACTTGTGCACGAGAGATTTAGGTTTCCCTACTGAGTATACTTTTATGCTCACCCTACGTTTACTTTCAGGTTTCCAGGAAGACTACCAGGGTCATACGGGACCCTAATAGTCAAGAGAGTTGGAGTTGTTTTAGTTTTCTGTACTCTTGTCTCTTTTGGTATTGTACTTTTGAGCTTTCTTGTACTTGTACTTTGTTTCAGAACTGATTAAACATTCATGTGGGATTGGTTTGGTTTTATTTTCTTGTTCCTTTTTCCTTTTGTGTTTTACTCATCCTATTTCCTGATCTTAAATATTAAAAAGGGTGTTGCCTCCCATATTTGTGAAAACTCATACCCTTGGTTCTAGTCGCCACTCCGGGGCCTAATAGAGGTGGGACTCGGGGGTGTCATTATCACCCTTTCAACATTTCCAGCTCAGGAGGGGCATCTTTGGTGGGAGTGGGTCATGACAGAATGGTATCAGAGCGATGGTTGAGAGATAAGATAGAGTTTGGAGTTAGGAACAGTGAGGATTGCATGGGATGGTAGGGCAACAGTGTTGGTTGATCTTGGTGCATGACATAGGCCAGGGAAGACCGTCTAGGACATGGGATTTTAGGTCCCCCCGTGATCTGATGCAAGGACTCTGAGCCTACAGAACAACCAAGTGAGACTACATTGATCACAGGGTAGAGACCCTAGGGAAGGTACATGCATCATCATGATTGTGATTTACTTGATTTGGGTGTTTTGGGAATGAAATAATGTTATAAAATGAAACCTCGAGAAATTTCCTTGCTACTTGGCCTTAGGCGATCATTGTTTACTGTACATCTATGGCACCTGGACGACATCCTCGGTTGGCTCAAACAGCCGAGGCCTAGCAGATTCAGGTGGTTGACCAGTTGAGGATTGACTGAGAGGAGGAAGATAGCCAGTGGCAGAAGACTCTCTGTTTTGTCAAGTAAGAAACCCTCAAGAAATACGAGGGTAGTACTTTGGATATGGATACGGAGGGGTGGCTTGAAGAGCTAGGGATTGCTTTTACTTTGATCTGTGTTATGAGGGAGTACTGGGTTCCCCTAGCATTCAGTCAGCTGAGAGGTGTGGCACGTCAGTGGTTGATGATCTACCTCGGAGAGAGGACAAAGGTAGAGGTTCCATGGGCTGACTTTGAGATGGAATTCCGAGAGGAATTCCTGTCTTCCATGATCAAGGAGGATACGCGGTAGGAGTTACACTCCCTCCAGCAGGGGAGTATGTCAGTACGAGAGTTGGGGATCAAGTTCAAGGATCTCCTACTCTTTTCTCCAGATCTATTTCCAGATGAGGACTCTCGGGCGAGACGTTTGGAGGAGGCGCTTTGTCCTTTACTCCAGTATGTTGTCACCCCCTTCACCCATCCGACGTAATTGGAAGTACAAGAGAAGGAAGAATATGTACAAAGGATGCACTCGTGGGTAGGTGCACCATGTTTGGGGATCCAACCAAGTTCGTCAAAGGGGAAGGCAGTCTGTACCAGGTCTCATGTGACTGGACCTTCCAGATTCAGGCCAGTAGGGAGCAGGCCCCAGCAGTTTCAGTTCAGATCTTCAGGTCCTCGTCCCTTTTTCATGAGCCTAGGACCGAAGTGTTTCTCTTGTGGAAGTTTCAGGCACATTCAGAGTCGATTCCCAACATAATCTCAGTACAGTGTAGGTGGGAAGGTTCACCACCCACCTCAACAGCACCAGTTGTCGGCGAGGCCCTTCCAGTAGCAGTAGGACCCTTCTCCTCTGAGGGAAGGCTTTGCAGGAGGAGGCCAACCTTAGGGTGCTCCTCAGGGACCTCGACCAGGGCGTGGCAGGGGAGGTGTTTGACATCAGAGAGGCAGAAAAACTGGCCGTGTATAGTTGCACATAGCAGAGTTGGCAGCCCTAGTAGGACTAGAGGTGGTGCGAGGAACGATTTGTTTGTTTAGCACTCTTGTTTTTTCTTTGTTCGATTTGGGAGCATCACACTCTTTTGTTGTAGAAAGTATATCCCATGCTTTGGGTCTATACGTAGAGAGACTTTTCATACCCCTGGTGATGAGTACACCAGTTGGAGGTCAGACCAGCGTATCTTGTGTTTGTCGGGGATGTGGGCTGATGTTGGGACCGCATCGATCTAGTGGGGCCCTTCTTTTGCTACAGATGTAGCCATACGATGTCATCCTAGGCATCGACTGGTTGTTTTCTGTTAGTGTCGTTATTGACTGTATCCTAAGAAGGGTTGTGTTCTCCGACGTGGATGGGTAGCGTGTATCTTTTGTTTCCGAGAGGAGATATCAGGTGGGAAGTTGGCATGTGAAGCCTATCCTTTCCTTGTTAGGCGGGTTATCAGTGGTTTCAGCTGATACAGAGATAGTGTATGTCCCAAAGGATGTTGTGGAGTTCCTCAATGTCTTTCCCGAGGAGGTTGTGACTCTAACCCCCCAACGTGACGTTGAGTTCGGGATAGACTTACAGGTTGGTGCCTGTCCGATTTCGATGGCCCCTTATCGGATGGCACCTTCAGAGTTGCGGGAGTTTCAGATTCAGATTGACGATCTGATGGAGAAGGGTTCTGTTCAACCCAACGTGTCGCCATGGGGTGCTCCAGTTTTGTTTCTGAAGAAGGCTGATGGTGGTCTCAGGTTATGCATAGACTACAAAAGGATGAATCTGGTAACAGTCAAGAACCGTTACCCCATTCCAAGGATATATGATCTCTTTGACCAGATGAGGGGATCAGGTTGGTTTTCTAAGATTGATATATGATCTATATATCATCAGATAATGTTAAAGGATAATGAAATCTTGATGATGGCTTTGAAGTTCAGGTATGGGCACCTCGAGTATTTAGTGATGCCGTTTGGACTTACAAATGCACTAGTTGTGTTCATGGGACTTATGAACCTTGTCTTCAAAGAGATTCTGGACCGGTTCGTCATTTTTTTTATCGATGACATCCTAATCTACTCATGGTCAGAGGAGGAACACATTGAGCATCTCATTGAAGTCCTGGAAGTCCTTCGACAACACAATCTGTATTGGAAATTGTCGAAGTGTAAGTTCTTGACACAAGAAGTTCACTTCCTTGGGCACATAGTGTCTCAACATGGAGTGTTAGTGGACCCGTCAAAGGTGGAGGCAGCTGTTTCTTGGGCGGCACCCAAGAGCGTGGCAGAAGTTCGTAGTTTCCAGATATTGGAAGGTTATTATCAGAGGTTTGGGAAAGGGAGTAAGCTCTCCCCTAGGTTCATCGGACCTTTTGAGGTGCTGAGATGAGTCAGCGAGGTGGCATATCAGATAGCCCATCCACCTCAGTTGTATAAGTTTCATGATGTCTTCCACATCTCCATGATTTTTCGGTACTTACACGATGACTCTCACATTATCGACTGGGGAGAGTTAGATATGGGAGACGATGGAACCTTCGAGGAGAGACCAGTCAGAATCCAGGATTTTAAATAGAAGGTTTTATGTGGACGAACCATCGCCTTGGTTCATGTGTTGTGGAGGCATGATGACCTCGAGGAGAGCACTTGGGAGCGAGAGGCTCAAATGCACGCTCAGTACCCGAATTTGTTTTGAGTTGTGTTTTTCTATGTTCTTCTGAGAATTGATTTGATGCTATACATTGTACCTTTGATATATGGAATTCTTGGCCTATCGGTTGTGAGACATTTTGTTTCCTTGTTCTCTGGAAGTGTGTATCATGTCCGGATGTGTGGGGAAAGGGAAAAACCTGATCCTTAATCGAGACGCATTAATACAGATGCGATTGAACCCATGCGGGTGAGTCAGTGCCACCTAAAGCGGATAATATCTCAACATGGGAGAAGGAATTTCCCCAAACCATGTGTTTGGGTAGTGTGTTGGTTGTACGGTGTTGGGGGCAGTGCAGGTTGAAAAAAAATCCTAATGTATGGAAGTGGGAAGACCCAATTCTTAATCTAGACGCATTAATTAGGATGCGATTAAACACGTGAAGGCGAGTCAGTGCCACCTAAAACGGATAATATCTTGACATAGGAGAAAGAATTCCTAACACATATGATTAGGGTTGTTGGATGGGTTCCTGTTATATCAAGATCCCTAAGTGGTATCTTATTCGTTTCTTCTAGGTTAGTTTTAAAATTTTTGGTGATGAGAATGTTTTTAGAGGTATCTGATGTAATGTCCCGGGCCTCTCCGGCCCATTCCTTTGTCAAAAATAAGGTCATCAAGTGTTCTCAAGTGTAAAATGGACTTTTCCCACACTTTTCAGAAATTTGTAACTACATGTCGTGTAGTGTGAGTACACGCCTTGTACCTCCTCGCCGGGTATACCCCGTGTTGAAGTCGTGTCCTTGCCATGTGAAATAAATGAGTACACGCTGTGTAGCCCATATTACACATCGTGTAGTTCCTCCCTACGTATGTGTTACCCTCAAACAGTGTGTTGACCAGTCAACATCAGTGTGTCGTGTTGACGTCGTGTCCTTGATGCATGAAATAAAAGAGTGCACGCCATTTATCCCATATTACACGCTATGTATTTCCTCCCCGCGTACGTGTAACCCCAAACCGTGTGTTGACCAGTCAATGGCTGCATTCCGCGTTGAAGGCCATGTTGGAAGTCGTGTGGTGACCATGTGAAATGGCCGAGTACGTGCCGTGTACTAGAAAGTACGTGCCGTGTACTAGAAAGTACACACCATGTACATTTTTTATCTCCTATAAAAGGAGGGGGCCTCTCCTCCTTTTCAATGCACTCCTCTCCTCTCCATTCCCTCGAGTAGAGCTCTCCCGAGAGAGACTCCAAAGCTCCTTTCTTCCATAACTTATTCATTCGAGCTCCGATTTACGATCTATCAGCAGCCACAGGATTGTAACGACGAGGCGAAACTTCTGAGATTGGATCTTTTGTCTTCGATTTCTCATTTCCTTCCCATGATCCACCCGAGTATGTTTTGTCGGGTTTTTCTAGAAGCGACGGGTGCTGACTGATGTCTTCTAAAGTTGATTCGGGGGAGCATTGTGATCAAAACCTATTGAGGTAGGAATATTACCTTCATCTCTCTAATTTGTTCATCATGCGGGGTGGGGATCCTCTTATTTGCATGAAACACAATTGAACCTCTTTAATAAAGATAATATCTGGCTTATATAACGGGGATGAGAAGTTTTTGAATGTAGTTACATTATATATATCCTGTGATATTATGTTGGGAATTGAATAGTCTTATACCTACTGAAAATCACAATCGTTGGGGGCCTTTTCTTGTGCAATTAAAAGATGCTCTATCCTTCTAGACCATTTATTGATGGAAACTTTGTGGAATTTGGGAATTAGTTAATCACTTAAAGTTGGATGATTAAATAAATAACCGGAACCCTTGTGTGATCACCCTAGTTGAACAAAAACTGAAATAATAAACATTTGGGTGCTGGTTAGTGGTTATTTATGTGAAGGTAGTGTTTTTTGGGTTGTTCTGGATTGGGTGAGCAGCGAGACTGTGGTTGGCTTGGTTGTGGGTTGGTGTGAATGCTATGTTGGTGATGGGCAGCGGTGCTACGATAAATGGTATCAAGGTATGGTGATGTACATGTTTCGGTGTGTTTGTGGTTATGGTGGTTGGTAGCAGGGCAGCAGGGATGGGTTGAATGTGAAGGAACTATGGATTGTGAATAATAAATAAATGTGGATGAGTTAATGAATGGTGAGGTATGGTAATGGAACGGGGATAACAATCAACCGGGCTGGTTGGCTAATAAGAAGGGACTTGTTTTGTTGCTTGTGTTTTCCTAACTTGATTTGTGGTTGGAAGGGATATGTTTTATAAACGATTGATATGGTTGGTTTTGGATAATTAACCAGTAGTTAAGGAACTAATAAACTAGTTCTGTTGGAAAATGAAAACCTAATGGGGTTGGGATTGTTTGTTGCATGCATGCTTCGACATAGAAGTGTCGTGGCACGTGCTCAGTTTCTCTTTTTAGAAGCCATAGGTTGGGTTGTGTGTTTGGTATATATATATATATATATCTGTATCTTTGTGTTTTTCGCACCCCACCCATGTTGAGAACTTAGTGCCGAACACTCCCATTTCATGGGAGAGGGTGTTTTCCCCTTAGTTACTAGCTCCTTCATGCTCCTTCTTCTATAGGTTGTAATGGCTTGAGGCGACCTTACACCTAATACTCTTCAGGTGGGTTTAGATTGGGGTTTTATTAGCCCAAGTATCTTCGGGTAGGTTTAGTTTTTCCCAAGAATCATCAGGATGAGGCCCAGGTGTGTGCGGGCGGGATATGTGGTTGTGAGGTCGAGGTGTGTGAAGGCAGGATATGTGGTTGTGAGGCCCAGGTGTGTGCGGGCGAGATATGTGGTTGTCAGGCCCAGGTGTGTATGGGTGGGAAGAGTGCGGTAGCGTCAGGATGTTCACAGTTAGGAAGAGAAGCATAGTAGTGGAAAAATGTTATGGGATACCCAATAATCTTGTTCTTATATTCCACTACTACCTATTGTTTTGTGTTTTTGTGAGCGTGGTTGGTGAGGTTGGGTGGATAGAATTCCTTGATAGGTTTTGGTTTATTATGTTTTTCTCACGGGACATTAAGATGTCTACCTACTTGTGCCCGAGAGCTTTAGGTATCCCTGCTGAGTATACTTGTATGCTCACCCTACATTTACTTTCAGGTTTCTAGGAGGACTACCAGGGCCGTGCGGGACCCTACTAGTCGAGACAGTTGGAGTTGTTGCAGTTTGATGTCCTATTGTTTCTTTTGGTATTGTACTTTTGAGCATTCTTGTACATATACTTTGTTTCAAAACTGTTTAAACATGAATGTGGGATTGGTTGTGGTTTATTTACTCGTTCCTTTTTTCCTTTTGTGTTTTACTCATCCTATTTCCCATTCTTAAATAATAAAAAGGGTAATGCCTCCCATATTTGTGAAAACTCATACCCTTAGTGCTAGTCACCACTCTGGAGCCTACTGAAGGCGGGACTCAGGGGGTCATTATCTGTAACACCCCGAGATTTTATGAAAAATATTATTTTAATTTCATTAATGTCTTGTGTTTTATGCTACCCCGAGATTACCTTGCACGATACGCAACACCGTATTAACTTGCAGTATACGCAACACAATTCTTGGATCGTGTTACAAACAATTTTGATAATAGTTATTCTACACAACATTGAGTGTATATATATATATATTCAATGTATAAATGAAATATGGTTGGATTCTATTATATGAAACAATGAAGGATTCTTGCACAACACGCAACCCTGACTTGGCTTGCATTACACGCAATCACAACTTTCCTCAATAGCGTGTGTTGTACGCAATACTGGGTTTTACTAAACAATGATATATTATTATAATATTATTATGAACTAGCTGTTATGAATTGTACTATCTAAATTTTGAATTTTATAACATTATTATTCATCTTACACATTTTCTAAAACATGGTATAAGAACAAAATAAATTTTTCGGGTAAAATAAGTATTTTTAAAAAAATGCAGTTTTGCCACCTTTTGATGGCACACCCACATTAAATCTAGTTTTTGACGTGTTTATAAGTTCAATTTGAAAAAATAAAATTCTTCTTTGGAATCAAGAAATAAAAATTTACTTTGGATAAATTTTTCATATTATTTTAGTAACTTTCATATTTTGATGAACAGTAACAACACGCTATATTTTAATTAAAAACAACTTTTTTCATCACAATAATTTATATGGTTAAATTATAATATTGAATGGTTTTAAAGTATAAAGATAATATATTTTTACCATTTAATATAATGTATGTCATTATCATTGATTTTACAATAAATTTGTAGGTTAAATCAATTCAATCTTTTGCAATGTTTAAAAAAAACCCGTTTTCTTTCGACAACGGGATTAATTTTAATTTAATTTCTGCAACTTTTGTGTATTGAATTTGGAAAACTTGATTCCATATTTGGAATAAGTGGGTACAAATTATGTTAATAAGCTACTTCTTAATTTTGGGAATTATGAATAGTAACTACGGTAAATTTTATTTACCATAGTTAATGGTAAATCGAGTAATTAAGGGTAAATATAATATTATAAAATTACACTAACAAATGCCAAAATTCTATTGGATGGCTAAAACTAGACCCATATCACCTAAGGGTCGGATTAGATTCATTTTATGGACTTTTGACCATGAAAATAATTTAATTATTATTAAAACCAAAGAAAGTGACAACACGTCATTCTCTTAAATCTTATAAGTATAATAATTTTAATTTAGTGATGAACTTTATAAAACTTCGAACATTAATATTCTCCAGAAATATAATAAAATTATATACATCCTGATAATTTATTTAGAATTTTTTGGGATTAAATAATTATCATTAATAGTGATACATTAATGACGCAGAAATTATTTATTTAGTGAAAAATCAATAATACAGTTTTTATTGAAATATTAATACATATCAAAAGGCCCAAAAATCTGCACAAAACTTATTATTAGTGTATATATAAACCCTAATCATCCAGTGGCCGAATTTTTTACCATTTGGATCCTTATTAAGGCAATTATGACACTTATATTATTTTATTTTAAATGATGCCAAAGTTGTCACCTTCATAATTTAATAAATATAACAATTTAAATATTTTGATTTTAAGATAATAAATTCTAGTAAAGGTATTATTCTGAAAGGTAATAGATTTATCTTTATCATAGGATTTTATGTTTAATTTTTATGCAACAAATAATTATATTAAATAATTATACAAAAATGTTGTAGTAATTATTTGATAAAGAGATAAACCAAATAAATGGTTTTTAAAAATAATAAAATAACTATTATATGAACTATTTAATGTTCTCCACTAATTTTCTATATACATATGACATTTTTTTGAATCTATTTAAGCTTTTATTTCAAACATATCTTCTGTATATATTTTATTTAAATTCAAATAAATGAATAGTGTCAAAATTGACACTATTGTTATTTTATAAAAATAACATTATATAAAATTGTTTAAAAATCACCAAAATATTTAAAAATTATAAATTTATATTTATATGGTAGAAAATGTTATAAAGCATCCAATTATGGAGAATTCACAATAAATAAGTAATTTTTTGTTATAATTTAAAATTTAGAATTTTATTACCATAAATAAAATTAAATTGATTAAATAAGGACAAATCAAGTTGATAATGTTCAAAATAAATTCCTAACATGTCTAAATTTGATTGGTTGATGAGATTACAACCCTATACCATATAATATTCGGATATGAGTCATTTTTGGGGGGTTTTATGTGGGGTTATATTTATTATAAATTAATATTTTTAAGAATTCCAAAGTTGCCCCTCTCCTCCCTTATAAAAGGGAACCTCCTCCCTCTCCTCCTCACACCAATTTGAGCCTTCAAGCTCGGCCAAACCCTACCCATTTCACTTCCAAAATTCCCTATAAACATCCTAGAGGTTTTGGTCTTCTTCAAAGATCAAATTTAGTGCCCTAAGAGGAGGTCTCCAAGTGGTGCTTCAAAGAAGAGGTAATGTCCGTTACCGATTCTTTCAACTTTATTTCTTCTTCCACTTCTTCTTCATAGGTTGTTTCATTATGAAGTAATAACATCAGAATCACTCATATAATTATATGTTATTATATGTATGAAACAACCCTATTTCACCATCTATCCATCCTACGGAAAAATAAATCACCACACGTGCGTACGTACGGAATACCGTCTCCACACCGTAGTGTAATCTATTTTCCACCACCACCTTACTTGGATGGGTATAATGGTGTAAATAACAACTATATATGATTATTATAAAGTGATATTGATTCTGTAATAGTATACATACACTCCAATAAAATTCCACGATCATGGGAACGATAGCATCGCTCGTGGGTACGTACGGAATACCGTCTCCACGACGCGATGAGATTCATTCTCAATGATTAACCATTCATAAATGATTATAAAGAATGTATAATATGTAATCATGAAATATATGACATAATAATGATACTGGATTTATGTATATATATATATATATGTATTTCATCCAATTAATTCCATTCAATTCAATGAGGAAACAAAAACAACGTTCAGGCGTACGTACGGCCTACCGTCTCCATGAACGGTGTCTTTCTTTCCATTTATCGATCTATTATATATATGTATATTCTGAATATATATTATATATAAATCATATTTTACATTCTAGATGTAAGTAATCATGATCTAAGTAATCATATGAATAATTACAAGTCAAAACACGGACGACAAATGAAACGATTTTACCCAAAACACTCTTTAACATGGAATTTACAAAAGAACGGGTAATATAAAGTCATAAGTGAACCATATATGATATCATAACAATTAATATGATTCTGTAATAAGTCAATAACATTATTTAAATCATTATACAGGGGGTTCGGATACGTACGAAGCATATCAGACCAAAGGTAAGGGATAATGTTGCAATCTCAGTTGTTTTCTATCTGAGATTGCTTATACGATAGTATTTACTGGGGTTGTATTTATCATCCATGTGAATGTTTTATAAAAATGTTTTCACATATGTTTAAATTCCTTTTTACCCATTTTTTAATTTTACTACATGGTATGTAAGTAATCATTCTTTTTTTTACGTTACGAGGTACTTTTTTGACTTTTCCAACAAAAGTACGAGAAGAATGTTTTTTTAACTTATACAGAATGAAGGGATTTTTATGGTTTTATAAAGCATAATTTTCATGAAGATTTCTCCAAAATATTTCATGACTATTTTCAACAAAATCCTTTTCTTTTAAAATTGCATGATGTTTTTTGAAAATAAATTGATTTTGAAGAAGAAAGGATATTTTCCTCAAGAATTCATTTCAATTGTTTTATCAAAATCATTTTCCATATAAGATGACATTATTTCATATGTGTATGTTTCAAGTATAATGTCTCTATGATTTACATGGTTTCACTGTTCTTATGATGAAATGATATCCATTTTTTATATGGAATATGTTATGATGGGATGATGTTTATGATACCCATTTTATTCTTTGGGTTATGATGAATGATTTATGTTTATGTTGTGGCACAAGTATGAATGATTTCATTATGAGATGGGTGGGACCTATATCTCCCTCCAATTCATTGGGTAAATATTTATATCTCTTGAGATAGACATGGCGGGAATGGTAAGTTAATCCGGTTCAGTGATACAGGACTGAAACGAGGAATGAACTCGATTCAGAATGGGACTTTGTCCACTAAGATGGTCTTGGCAGCAATGCCTTGGCTACTATGGAAATCATATCATGTGCTTAATGGTTGCCACAATTACATGTTTTATTCCCATGCTATTTTATCATGATTTATGTTCCATTATGATCTACACCTTATGTACTTCCATGTTTTATGTCGTTGCTCAAGATTTTTAATGTTCATGTTTTTTATAAGTTCAAATATTTATGGTATGTTTTATTTTATCCATGCTTACCCTTACTGAGCATTTTAACTCACCATTTTTATATTTTCTTTTCCCACAGGATTAAAAGAAAGATTTTATTTAAGGAAACAAAAATGGGAAGATCTTTATTGGATATTTTGAAGATCTTTCACCACTATTAGAAGATTACGTTCCATGTTTCCAATGACACTAAACTATTGTGGTCCTTGTGTGTCTGTTTTTGTTATGTATTAAGTATTCATCTAAATTATTGTAATTTCCATGTACATTAAGCTTCGGCTCTCTACAGTTGGTATCAGAGGAAAGGATTAGTCAACCTTTGGAAACTAGGATTCGAAAATGTTAGTGAAATCACTAGAGATATTTCTATGGTATGTCTTAGGATATACCTAAGGTTAAGTATACATATAGGTTATAGTCCTAGAATTGTGCTAACGATCTTAGAATTTATCCTAAGATGTTAGATATTGAGGGTACTCCCCCTTTACTATGTTGTTTTCCCTAGCATGATTTTTTCCTCTCACACTATTCTTTTTGGGTTTTAGAAAATGGATGGAAACAGTAAGATTCACAATAATGGAGGATATGATAGACAATGGAATGATATTCTTAATGAGCAACCAAATGAAATGGGATTTGGAAGTCCAAACATCATTATTATGCCTAATCAACAATCTCATAATATGATCAATAATCTGAACTTTGGTAAGTTTCACGACTCAGATAATAAGAGAAATATTGAGTTTCATGATGATCATAGAGGAAAGGAAGTTCAATTTCTCTCATGTAAATAATGTGGGAATAGGCATCAGGGATATTGTTTCAAGGGAACTGGAAGATTCATTGGGTGTGGAAAAAAAGGACACAAATCTAGTAAGTGCAAAGGAAAATGTTAAGTTAACACCATGGATGAGGATAATGGTATTGTTATGACATCAACAATAGTTAAATGTTTTAAATGTGGAGTGTACGGGCATTATGCAAACCAATGCCCTAAGGTAAAGTCTCCTAAAGAGAATCAGTACGGTCGTATGGGTTGTATTTATGTTGATGATGATGAAGAGACTAAAAATGATATGTGAGATAAAAGAATTGCTGATGCTCGGTCAATGGTTTAAGAAGGTAGTGGAATGATTACATGTTTATCAAGTGTAATGTTGTATAAGTAATCTCATGGTACTATGGAATAAAGAGACATCTATGGATTGTTACACTATTGTCTTTCCTTATGTTTTGAAAGTGTATGGTTAATGGTACCAGTAACCATGAAAGATTATTCAGATATTTTTGGAAAGTAGATGATATGCGCATAATGAAGGGATAAGGAGAAAATTAAATGTTTGATAGTATTCATGAGCTCATGACTAATATAAGGAAGTAGATATATCATGGTTTGAGTATATAGAAGTTTGGGGTTTTGGTATGTTGAAAGAGTTAACTTTTGACAGCATTCGTGTTTTCACTAAGGTTCAATGGGTATTCATTTTCCAAGAGAATACATGATTAAGGCCTTAGAATGTTTGGAATGTGGCCAACAAGACATATCTTATGATATTTGGGGATCAACGATGGTATTAAATCTCTGGTAATCGTTTTCACTATATTATGAGAGTGGACTGCAGTATTATGGATAAGCCTAAATATTGTAATGGATTATGTTGGACATAAGTTAGTATTGTTTAAGGATAGAAGTTTTTTCAATATTATTGATGGGATGTTATAGTAATATAGTTCTAGAAAAAGGACAACCTGCAGGACGGGCGACAACCCATCGCGTCGGACAAGGCTGTGGGAATCGAACCCACAACCGAAGTGCGACTGGCCTTTATCGCCTACCACTGGCCTACAGGAAGTAACTGGTTAGTAGAAACTAGTTTTAAATTATTAAGCGGTATGATATATGAAGTATAAGGTCATTTTTGGAACCATATACGATTAATCTAACCATAAGATGAACTTATAACTTTTTCTAACATTTTGTTTGAAAGAGATGGAATGACCCATAATTCTATCACATGATCTGCTAACACATCACGAATAAAAAATTCAACATCATTTCTTTAAGTGATGAAGTGGAAATTTTTCAATTCACGAACAACAGTGAGATTGTACCAAAATCATGCAAGTATTTCTTTTCATTCATAAACTTTAGGGAAATGATCATGAAAACCAAAAATGTTGTCCTAGTTCCCATATATCCGATGAATCAGATGGTACCTTAGATCATCAAAAATCAATAGCTTTGTGATTGTTGGCTTTTTCTTAGCCATGTTCTCTACCACTCTCCATCAGAACATGATGGTTATATTTTTCTTCCATATCCATATTTTCACTTATGTTCTCCTACGTGGAAACCCAGTGATGAGTTAATTTGGTTAACCGTTACATTTCATACTTTAGTTTTTAAAATCCATGTTTTGGTATTCCTTTTTACGATGTGGGTTTATATTAAACAAACTTTCGAGTAGTAAACCATTTATAACCCCGATGAATTCCGAGGGCGAAATTCATTTTAAGGGGGGTAGAATGTAACACCCTGAGATTTTATGAAAAATATTCTTTTAATTTCATTAATGTCATGTTTTTTATGCTACATCAAGATTACCTTGCGCTATACGCAACACTATATTAGCAGGCAGTATACGCAACACTATTCTTGGATCGTGTTACACACAATTATGATAATAGTTATTCTACGCAACATTGAGTATATATATATATATATTCAATGTATAAATGAAATATGGTTGGATTATTTTATACGAAACAACGAAGGATTCTTGCACAACATGTAACCCTGACTTGGCTTGCATTATACGCAATCGCAACCTTCCTCGATAGCGTGTGTTGTACATAGTACCGGGTTTTACTAAACAACGATATATTATTATAATATTATTATGAACCAGCCGTTATGAATAGTATTTACTAAATTTTGAATTTTATAACATTATTATTCATCTTACACATTTTATAGAACATGGTATAAGAACAAAATAAATTTTTCTGGTAAAATAAGTATTTTAAAAAAAATGCAGTTTTGCCGCCTTTTGATGGCGCACCCACTTTTAATCTAGTTTTTGACATTTTTATAAGTTCAATTTGACAAAATATAATTCTTCTTTGTAATCAAGAAATAAAAATTTACTTTGGATAAATTTTTCATATTATTCTGGTAACTTTCTTATTTTGATGAATAGTAAAAACACGCTATATTTTAGTTAAAAACAACTTTTTTCGTCACAATAATTTATATGGTTAAATTATAATATTGAATGGTTTTAATTTATAAATAGAATATATTTTTACCATTTAATATAATTTATGTCCTTAACATTGATTTTACATTAAATTCGTAGGTTAAATCAATTCAATCTTTTACAATGTTTTAAAGAAAAACCTGTTTTCTTTCGACAACGGGATTAATTTTAATTTAATTTCTGAAACTTTTGTGTATTGAATTTGGAAAATTTGATTCCATATTTGGAATCAGTGGGTCCAAATTATGTTAATAAGCTACTTTTTATTTTTGCGAATTATGAATAGTAACTACGGTAAATTTTAATTACCACAGTTAAAGATAAATCGAGTAATTAAGGGTAAATATAATATTATAAAACTACCCTAACACATGAAAAAATTCTATTTGATGGCTAAAAGTAGACCCATATCACCTAAGGGTCAAATTAAATTCATTTTATGGACTTTTGACCCTGAAAATAATTTAATTATTATTAAAATCAAAGAAAGTGACAACATGTCACTCTCTTAAATATTATAAGTATAATAATTTTATTTTAGTGATAAACATCATAAAACTACGAACATAAATAGTCTCCAGAAATCTAATCAAATTATCTACATCATGATAATTTATTTAGAATTTTTTGGGATTAAATAATTGTGATTAATAGTGATACATTAATGATGCAGAAATTATTTATTTAGTGAAAAATCAATAATATAGTTTTTATTGAAATAGTAATACATATCAAAAGGCCCAAAAATCTGCACAAAACTTATTATTAGTGTATATATAAATCCTAATAATCCAATTGCCGAATTGTTGACCATTTGGATCCTTATTAAGGCAATTATGACACTTATATTATATTATTTTAAATGATGCCAAAGTTGTCCACTTCATAATTTAATAAATATAACAATTTAAATATTGTGATTTTAAGATAATAAATTCGAGTAAAAGTATTATTCTGAAAGGTAATAGATTTACCTTCATCATAGGGTTTTATTTTTAATTTTTATGCACCAAATAAGTATATTAAATAATTATACAAAAATGTTGTAGTAATTATTTTATAAAGAGATAAACAAAATAAATGGTTTATAAAAATAATAAAATAACTATTATATATACAATTTAATGTTCTCCGATAATTTTCTAGATACATATTACCTTTTATGAATCTATTGAAGCTTTTATTTCAAACATATCTTTTATATATATTTTATTTAAATTCAAATAAATGAATAGTGTCAAAATTGACACTATTGTTATTTTATAAAAAAACATATTATAAAATTGTTTGAAAATCACAAAAATATTTAAAAATTATAAATTTAAATTTATATGGTAGAAAATGTTATAAAGTATCCAATTATGGAAAATTCACAACAAATAAGCAATTTTTTGTTAAAATTTATAATTTATAATGTTATTACCATAAATAAAATTAAATTGATTAAATAAGGATAAATCAAGTTCATAATGTTTAAAATAAATTCCTAAAAAGTCTAAATTTGATTGGTTGATGATATTACAACCTTATCCCATCTAATAATTGGATATGAGTCATTTTTGGAGGTTTTTAAGTGG
Source organism: Viscum album (assembly GCA_963277665.1). Taxonomy (NCBI): domain Eukaryota; kingdom Viridiplantae; phylum Streptophyta; class Magnoliopsida; order Santalales; family Viscaceae; genus Viscum; species Viscum album. The sequence continues at coordinate 1,933,303,121 of OY728155.1, forward strand.
GGTTATATTTATTATAAATGAATATTTTTAAGAATTCCAAATGTGCCCCTCTCCTCCCTTATAAAAGGGCACCTCCTCCCTCTCCTGCTCACAAAAATTTGAGCCTTCATGCTCGGAAAACCCCTGCCAATTTCACTTCCCCACTTCCCTATAAACATCCTAGAGGTTCTGGTCTTCTTCAAAGACCAATTTTAGTTCCCTAAGAGGAGGTCTCAAAGAGGCGCTTCAAAGAAGAGGTAATGTCTGTTACCGATTCTTTCAACTTTATTTATTCTTCCACTTCTTCTTCTTAGGTTGTTTCAATATGAAGTAATAAGATCAGTATCAATAATATAATTATATGTTATTATATGTATGAAACAAACCTATTTCACTATCTATCCATCTTACGGAAAAAGAAATCACCACGCGTGCGTACGTACGGAATACTGTCTCCACGCCTTGGTGTAATATATTTTGCACCACCCCCTTACATGGATGGGTATAATGGTGTAAATAATTACTATATATGATTATTATAAAGTGATATTTATTCTGTAATAGTATACATACACTCCAATAAAATTCCATGATCATGGGAATGATATCATCGCTCGTGCGTATGTACGGAATACCGTCTCCACGACGCGATGAGATTCATTCTCAATGATTAACCATTCATAAAATATTATAAATTATATATAATAAGTAATCATGAAATATATGAAATAATAATGATACTGGATTTATGTATATATATATATATTTATGTCATCCAATTAATTCCATTCAATTCATTAAGGAAACGAAAACAACATTCATGCGTACGTACGGCCTACGATCTGCATGAACGGTGTATTTCTTTCCATTTATAGATATATTATATATATGTATATTCTGAATATATATTATATATAAATCATGTTTTACATTCTGGATGTAATTAATCATGATCTAAGTAATCATATGAATAATTATAGGTCAAAACACGGACGACAAATGAAACAATTTTACCCAAAATGCTCTTTTACATGGAATTTACAAAAGAACGGGTAATATAAAGTCATAAGTGAACCATATATGATATCATAACAATTAATATGATTCTGTGATAAGTCAATAACATTATTTAAATCATTATATAGGAGGTTAGGATACGTACAAATCATATCAGACCTAAGGTAAGGGATAATGTTGCAATCTCAATTGTTTTCTATCTGAGATTGCTTATACGTTAGTATTTACTCGGGTTGTATTTATCATCCATGTGAATGTTTTATAAAAATGTTTTCATGTATGTTTAAATTACTTTTTACCCATTTTTTACTTTTACTACATGTTATGTATGGAATCTTTCTTTTGTTTACGTTACGAGGTACTTTTTTGACTTTTCCGACAAAAGTATGAGAAGAATGTTTTTTTAACTTATACAGCATGAATGGATTTTTATGGATTTATAAAGCCCTATTTACGTGAAACTTCCTCCAAAATATTTCATTACTATTTTCAACAAAATACTTTTCTTTTAAAATTGCATGATGTTTTTTGAAAAGAAATTTATTTTGAAGAAGAAAGGATATTTTCCTCAAGAATTCATTTAATGTGTTTTATCAAAATCATTTTCCATCTAAGATGACATTATTTCATATGTTTATGTTTCAAGTATAATGTCTCGATGATTTACATGGTTTCACTATTCTTATGATGAAATGATATCCATTTTTTATATGGATTATGTTATGATGGGATGATGTTTATGACACCCATTTTATTCTTTCGGTTACGATGAATGATTTATGTTTTTGTTGTGGCACAAGTAAGAATAATTTCATTATGAGATGGGTGGGACCTATATATCCCTTCAATGCATTGGGTAAATATTTATATCTCATGAGATAGACATGGCTAGAATGGTAAGTTAATCCGGTTCAGTGTTACAGGACTGAAACGTGGAATGAACTCGAATCAGAATGGGACATTGACCACTAAGATGGTCTTGGCAGCAATGCCTTGGCTACTATGGAAATCATATCATGTGCTTAATGGTTGCCACAATTACATGTTTTATTCCCATGATATTTTATCATGATTTATGTTCCATTATGATCTATTCCTTATGTACTTCCATGTTTTATGTCGTTGCTCAAGATTTTTAATGTTCATGTTTTTTTAAGTTAACATATATATGGTATGTTTTATTTTATCCATGCTTACCCTTACTGAGCATTTGAGCTCACCCTTTTTATGTTTTATTTTCCCCTAGGATTAAAATAAAGATTTTAGGTAAGGAAACAAAAATGGGAAGATCTTTATGGGAGATGTTGAAGATCTTTCACCATGATTAGAAGATTACGTTCCAGGTTTCCAAAGACAATAAACTATTATGGTCCTTGTGTTTCTGTTTTTGTTATGTATTAAGTATTCCGCTAAAGTAATGTAATGTCCATGTACGTCAAGCTTCGTCTCACTACATTATCTCCCTTTCACCATTGCCGGCTCATGAGGGGTATCTTTGGTGGGAGTGGGTCATGACAGGTTCACACTCTTCATCGGATGAGAAACATGCACTTACAACAATGTGGATGAGACCGAAAACTATTACGAGCTTTAAGATGATTGTTCCACACAACCTCTTGGGAACATGAAACCAACTAATTAGAAAAGTCAACGCACCTCAATCTCTGTCTATTGATTGGTTGAGCACTTATGAGATCCACCAATTTTCTTTTCCTTCAATTAGATACAACCACGGAATGTGGTCAGTCTTGAGGATCACTCACAAAATCCCCATTTGCAACGAAAATAGAGAGATTACCATTTTCTAGTGTAGTCTTGCTCCACATACATAATTGAGACAACTTGAACCCACAAAACATTTAGATTTCCACAAAAAACATGACACATAAAACTTTTCAAAAAGTATTCAATGTTATCCAACTGACGTCGATGTCTACGATCAATCGACACAACCGAGCAGGACCCAACTATGCCACTCCACTGGGAGTATGGGCTGAGCCATGAATTGAGAGACCTACTGGAGACCCATTGGACCTCTCTATGGGGCATATCCCAAACAAGAAACACAAAACAACCTTCCAAAAATCCAAACACATCACAAAACAAACATCCACATTCCATAAACCAGTCCAATAATTCCGATTTAAAACGTCAATTCATTTTCAATGAAAAAACTCACTTGAAAAACACAGAACAGTACATTAAAACCCAATAACAATTTTGAACTCATCGCTTTCACTATGGGCTCGAAACCATTTTCCAATTCCAAAACCATTTAAGCAAAAAAAAAAACCCATTTGAGAGAAAACCCAACTTTTCATGAAACAAGATGCATCTTTTAACATCAAACACTCACCACTAATATTCCTGGATGCCACACAGATTTGAATTTCTGTGCCACCCAGGCACCCATCCACACAACCCACCAACTATCCATTAATCACTTCCACATGCACATGCGAACACCCAGAGGAATACCACTGGAAAAGAAACAAGGTTCTTTCGATTCTAAAACAAAACATTACTAATATTTCAACCAATACCTTTTTCCAAACCATTTCAAAAATTCAACACATTTTTCCAAAATGATTTTCATTTATAAAACAACCCACTCCAATTTTAGAAAAACCAAGACGTTATTTTAGAAATTTGACTTCGATAAATCAAATGCAAAATCCCAGAAACAAGGTTTAATTGAAATGCACCCCAAAAAGATCATGCCAAACACACACAAAAATAAAATAAGAGAAACACGATAGTTTTCTTCCCTTTTTAAAGGAAAACACTTTCACACCATTCCCCAAAATTGAATCAAGATATCGCAAACATTAAATCACCTGGACGGAGAACTAGTGGTCGTGCCTAACCCATCTACATGGTTTAGAAGACCATTCCCTATGCAAGCGCCGACCACTCGGAGTTTCAAACCGTACTCTCGGGAATCACATGGGTCACTACTCTATGTGAGACCACGGACAGTACTTGTTTAATCCTATTTTCATCCCCCATCCACAAAGAGAAAATCCAAAAAAACTGAAATCCCGGACAACCCCTGGCTACACGAGAATCGGAATGAGCAAGAGTTTGCGACGCTCTTCCCGCACCTACCCCTCGAGTACCGACAGTCCTATATCCAATCTACCTGAAATACCAAAAATACAAGGACATAATCCTACCTCTGATATCATTTTTTCACGAACCAACCTAGGTCGAACCTGAACCGGTCACCCGAGCTGGCCCGCGACATGTCCTGAGGGGCGTTCCTGATCCCCATGGGCTGACAACTAGTTTCGAGAATCAAAACAAGACAAGAGGGAACGATATCGCCCAAAGAAAATAAATAAAATAGAGGAAAAGTAGAAGAACGCAATGTAAATAAATGACCCAGAAAAGAAAGAATCACCAACAAGACACACTAACTTGGTCTTGACCAAAACACCTAATGACTCCGAGAGTCGCCCACCAGTCCACAACCAACTCTCTCCCACGGCGAGCAAGCTCGAACCAAGCCTACGACAAAACCAAAAATAGGAAAATACTATAGGCGTGATAATTAAAACATATTAGGTAGTCTCGACTAATTATATTTCCAATTGACATACCATTAAATAAAATATATATCTGTTCCAGGTTTGAACTATATTATATAAAATATTAGTTTCCACCCACACTTTCTTTTCTAAAACAAGTTACAGTCCATTTCCCTTTTTAATTTAATAAAAAAGTTTAGTGTTAGAAAGAAATAGATGCATTGGATTTTTAAAACATTTTTGCGATCAATTTAGAAATCCAAATTCTAGTTGGTGGTCAAATGGAAAACCACACCCAACACACAACACACACTAAGGGCAATGTAAAAAAATGGCACACAGGGCCAGCAACCAAACTAGACCTGTCAACCATCCACCACATACAAACAAACACTAAATGAAACATGGGTCGAACCTAGGAGATCGCGAACAATCCGGAACGTATTATACATGTGACTCATCCTGAAGGCATGCCCTAACTCGATGGCATCATAACGCCCTAACACTCAGCATATCCCTACATGGACTAACTATGGGTCCCAATCCCCATAGTATCATTAACTCAGTATTCCCCTGCTATGGGGCCACTAGCAAGTGCGTAATCTAAACTAGTGTAGAAATATTTCTCAGAAGATTCACTCACTATGCCTGGTTCCCAGGTGAACACATACAATAAAAAGGAAAATGGGTGTGACAGCAAAATCAATCAAGTAGAACAAACATCACACACAAAATATGCAGTCAACATATACCAAAGGTCACCCCTAAGTCACCCCAAATATAGGTTTTCCAAAATAATTTATTTTTATTAACGTGCCAAACGGGCCTTCATCAACTTTAAAGAAAAACCTCGTTTCTCAAGAAAACATGAAACACTTGTTCAGAAGAAATCATTTATCATTAAAACCAGAACCACATTTGAAATTCTGTGACTTATGTTTAAAGGCCAAACTAGAAATCGTTCACTACTGGGTGTCCGCTCATCAAGAAAAAATTTCAACTATTGTGTATAAAATAAACGACTCTTTTTACATCGAGTGACCATTTAAAAATTTATCATCTAATTATATTTCTTATTTATTAAAATTTATGAAATATCAAGAAATTAATAAATTCTAAATTTAAAGGTAAGTGTAGTGGGGGACCTGCGTCAACTCACCACTCGATCGTGAAAACATGACTCACTTCGCATTTGCGCATAAGCACGAACAACCCGATAACCGCAGTGCCGTGATCTTTCGCTGACGACACGCTGCAACAAACCACCTAAACAAAACACCAAAAATCGCCGGACATTTAAAACAGGAATCCTTTACCCAACTAAGATAATTTTCCATCCTTAATAATTATTTAGTAAAACATTTTAAAAAAATTATAAATATAATTTTAAAGACCATTTCCACGGATAAACAAAACACTTGAAAATTTATTAAACAGTTTTCAAATTATTTCGCATGACCATTAATTCCAAAAACATCACTCAAAAAATCCTTTTGAAACCAAACGTACCTTGGAGAAACACCAAACCACCTTTCTGACATGTTTCTCACCATTAATATAATTTAATAAACTAGAAATAAAACTTCATAAAAAAACTTTTAGGAAGTGACACTTGGTTTTACCAACAAAACTCATTCAAAAACATGCTTTATGGCCAAACACACTCCAAAAACATATCAAAAATACAATCTACAACCCCTATAATAATTAATAAACCAGTTTCAAAAATTACAAAAAACCAATTAATAATGCAATATGATTTTTCATCCATGATGACCCACAATTCACATGAACATGCCACTTTAAAAATCAAACGCATAACAAACACGCATAAAAACTAATTCTGCTCCAACAAAACTAATCAATAAATAAGATAGATTAATTAAATGAGAAAAAATAATCCATCAAACAAAATTTATACGCGAAAACACTAACCTCGATATAGACCAAACACGGAAAAATTTGTGCACAATGTTCACCGTACATCAACATAACCTCAAACAATACAACTAAACCTTAAAATAAAATAATTGAATCAATCACACCGCAAGGAACCAAACACAAAACTGAAACCCCAAAAAAATATGAATTAAAACCCCAAATTGGGGAAGGATGGTTTACCCGGAGATAAGTCGTGCTGGAGAAGGGAAGTGGGGCACTGGAAACTGCACCGACATGTGGCATGTTCGGGTTCGCAGTGTGCCGAAGGAAATTTGAAGGGGAGAGCATTGGCACTTGTTACAAGGAGGTTGGTGCGATGGTGGGAGGTCTGGCCATGGGAAAGGGGGTTGCACACAACTATTACAGACCAGAGTGGAGGATGCGCACAATGGTTCGGTGCACCGAATGAGGTCGGATGGGGTGTAGGGGAGCGGGTCAGCGGTGCTGCTGCAATAGGTGAGGCGGGTGGCGCGGCCGACCAGAGAGGGAGGACAAGGGCAGGGCGGCGTCGGTTCAGCCATACGAGGTAGCGGGGGCGACGTGAAGGAGCTCGAGGCGAAGTGGGAGGCCCAGCTAGGGTTAGGGGAGGAGAAGCGCGATGGACAGAATGGGGGGGGGGAGGAGAGGCCCGCTCGACGGGAGAGAGGGGAGAAAGAATGGGAGAGAGAAAAAAGAAGAGGAAAAAAAGAAAGAGAGAAAAATAATAAAAGGAAATAAAAATAAAAATAAGAATAAATTTATATCCTAATATATTCTAACAAATTTAATATTAATAATAAAATGAAAATAATAAAATCAACCTCAATAATAATATTATTTATTGATAACGGACACCGTGCAGGGTCGTGCGCACGGTCCTGCACAGGGTCGCATGCACAGTCGCCTCACATGGTCCTCACACGCAGGGTCGCGTGCACAGTCGCACGCAGGGTCTCGTGAACGGTCTTCGCACATGGATGTGATGCGCAGGGTCGTGCACACCGTCACCACAGGGTCGCGTGTGCGGTCGAAGCACATGGCTACGTGCATGCAAAAAACACAAAAATAATCAATTTAAAATAACTCGTCGGTTGGGGTGTGACATTATTCCCTCGCTACTAGTCGGTAGTGCCTAGAATTCTAGAATATTCTATTGAGGTCATGTGGTGATCGGTCCGATTACCGGCATAGTGTTCAATTGGTATGAGACGTTACAATGTGGTATCAAAGACTTTATATTCATTTTTATTACTTTTTTGGGATGGTAGACAGGAGAAGAGGAATGTTTTGTTAGTTGGTAAATATTCGTAATTGGGATTGATCACCCCACAATGGAAAATGACAAGGTTTCTAGGGCTGGGATTGATTTTCACACTAGTTTAGGTTACCGTTAATTTGATTTCACATTCAGTGATTGGTTTATTTTTCTACTGCTTATTGATTTATGGAATTTTACCCCTGTCCTAGAGTGGAAAGGAAGAACCATTACATGCATCATAATAGGATCATATAAAATTCACATTCCATGCATATTCCATGCCATGTAGTTAGATTTATTGGTTTCCTTTGGATTTTAACTGTGTTCCTTGAGTGAAATTCCATGGTTTTTTATTTTTAGCATTCCCATTAGTATAACTTGATTTGGATTTTATGTATCATGTTGATCTATGTTTATGATTATGTAATTGTATTTTGTGATTCCTAATTTATTTACATGGTAGTTCGGTATTTAAATGGATGCATGGGAAGAATTTATTTGTTGCGATTAAAGGGGGGATAATTTTAAGTTGTATGGTGTATGGTCACCTTATAATTGGTAAAATTGTAACCCATATATTCAAACCATTGTAAAATTCTATTAAATTTATAATTATAAATGAATGTATTTTTATTAAATGGGAACCAAATTACACCATTAGTGTGTATGGTAACATTATGGATTTATAGATGACCACTCATTGAACAAAAACATTATATATGACCATGTTATGTTTAAATTATTAAAAGAGTGCATGATGCTTAATATTAATCTAATATCAAATGCTTAACATCTAAAATGTAGAAATGGAACCAAGTTGGACATTTGGGGCATGTATCTTATGAGATGACCTATAAAGGTGTTTATAATTTCTATAACTAAGGAACCACACTTGTGTTTCATTATAAAGGACCAATGTTGGATTATTGGGACCCTCGTAGGAAGCCATATTTTTTAAAAATGATTTTTTTTTTAAAATGTCTTATTAATGTCTGGATTTCAATGATTGTTTTATTTATACAAGGATGTTTTGTGAGACATGCCTATTAATCTGGTGCATTGTTTCAAATCCTTTTAATTTTAAAATGTTTAATTTTAATCAATTTAAATACTTGAAAATGGAACTTAATGTGTTTTCCCTTGTTATAACCCCCACTTGAGGGTATTTTAATCTTTTCTTTGAGTTTTCCTAGAATGAATCCATATGTGTTTTCCCTAGGTTTTATTTTTTATTTTAGAAATGTTTTAATTAGTAGTCTCTTTTTCTAGTGAATTTTATTAGCATGACCTAGGATAGGGTTGATATTTTTTCATTTTTAATAGGATATAAAAAATTTCATTAGAACACTTAGAGAATACATACCTTTCTAATGAAGTGATTTTTTTTAAATTTTAGGGCCATTCGCGTACCATTATCTCTAATAGGGATCTTATCTTACAAATGAAACCCTTATCTAGATGGGTGGTCGTGGTTCTTTGGCCATTGTTACAGGTGTGATCATCAATTATTTCAAGGTCTTAGTTGTTAATACATTCTTTGGGTATTTTTGGATGCTTTGTAGGTTACTTGGCACTTTATTCTTCCATGGTGATGGTCAGCATTTTACAACATCATCTAGGATAATCGTTTTATGGGGTAATACATCTTTAAGTTAAATATCTTGTTCAGACCATCAAATACATCAATGCATAGGGATTATAGGCCTATGGGTAGTATAGAGGATGTGACTTCTTGATTCTGAATCCTCTAGTAGAATTATTTTATCCACATGGTGTTCATCAAGTGCTAAATGGAATAATTTGTTCAGTTGAGCTCAGTGTAATCCTTGAGCCTTTGGCTGTTGTGAATGGTTTTAGGTATTTTCAATGGTAGAGTGTCTAAAGTGTTAAATGGAATCAAATACGTCCAAATAATCAGTGTGGAGTTTCATGAATCTTGGGTGTTTTGACATGCTAGCCAGTCTCGTTTTGGATTTCATTAAATTCTTTGACATTGTGATCATGGATCAAGGAAGCTTCATATATTCATTTAAGCTGTAATTGCTCTATCTCCCTTGTGAGTGGCAAGTTTATCTTCTCTATAGTAAACTAGGACACTCTTATGTTATTAAGTATCACATTAGTCATAGTGGTTACTTGTATTTATAATTGGAAGTAATCCTTCCAAGGAAGACCATTTGAAAATTGTCAGCTTACTCATATTCCCTTGAGGCTTGATGGTCTAAATCATGTAAGTGAATTCTTAATAAAAGGACACTGAAATGATTGTCTATTTATAATACCATTGAAAACACCATTTTTATTCACTATAAATCATTAGTTAGGTTTGATAAATAATGTAATTCCTCAATTGGATATGGCATTGTGAATAGTTTTGATGATGGTACATCAGCAACTAAATATGAGATTCATTCAAGGAATGTGGACCAATTGTGATTCGACTATTTTTCTCTCTATTGGAAAAGTGTGATTGACTAGAATATTTAAAAATACTCTTAGTGTATTCAGCTCTATGATGAGCATGTCCCCTCTCTTGATGTCATCCATGATAAACTAAGGGAGCTTCTGTCTTATGAATTTTTATAGCATTAATGGTTTTTTGATTGTTTTAGTGGGTTTCTATGTGGTAATGATGGATGTGTAGTTATTGTTGGGGAATGGTTCTTCCTATGTAAAACTATCATTCTCGGGTAAGAAATCATTGGATAGACTCTTGGTAACCCGTCATTTATGTTGACTTGACCACCAAGCGTATGCATCTCGAGGATTAATAAATTGTCTATCACGAGCATCATATACTGGTACCAATGCCTCTTTTGTAACTATGGAGTTGGAATAAAACATATTAGTACCTTGAACCCTTGTTCGAATGAACCTTAGGTTATTTATTAATTGTTGTTGGGATAAGATGTGATGTTTTAATAAGGGAATTGATTCGAGAGGTTTTGTATTTCAGTTACCCTCTTGTTCTAGCTATGGTTGGGTGGTTTTATCTCCAGGTGTTCGTTTGAAAAAGGAATGTCACCAGAATTCAAGTATGAGATTTGGTGAACATAAAAAATGTAAATGCAATTTACCGGGAAGTAAGTAATATCAGTTATGTTGAAATACACTAGTAATCTAAGATTGGTGTTTTGAGAATTGTATGTCAAAAGGAGTGGCTCAAATCATTATACCCCTTTCCAAAGTGTACATTCGGTGAAGGTCAATCACTATAACATCATTATGTGGAGATGTGTTCTGTTGTTTTGCCCAGGGTCTTAATATTTCTTGACATGGAATGATGGTTGAGGGGGAATCAACTGTTTTTACTGTTTTATAAATCATTCTAGTAGAATCTTTACAATACAAAGTGGGTGTTCCTTATAAAAAAATTCCAATGGTGGGGGAAACCACGATTAGAAATTTGAGCATTTATAATGTTAAAGCCTATGATGGGGTGCATCATCGATCAATGTTTAAGGAGACAATGACTTCATCATGTCTCTGGCATAGCAGGCTCATGTAAGCACCATTTTGATGGTTCACTTGGAATGTATGATTTGTCTTGGGTTTTTATGGCTTATGAGTCACGTTCTTAAGTGATGCTTTGATGTGTGTTTGGAATTTGAAAACACAACATGAACATTTTATGAGACATTAAGACACTTGTCCATGAGGTGAGGTTATCATTATTTCTAATGGATTCTTAGGGATGAGAAGTTCTAAAGTGTGGAGATTGTAGATTCCCAGGTTTATCAACAAGATAAAAATCTCTAGGAATTTTGAATTTTGGCATTCACTAGAATGTCTATTTTTGAAACTAAGCATTAAAACATTATTTTGAGACTTATAACACATAAAAATGTTTTTTATACATCACTCAAGTCTCAAGAGGTTTCCCAGGTGTATATTTTAGTTTCAAAAGAACCAGGGTCCTATGAAATCATTTTCTAAGGGTCTTCACAGGGTGAATATTTTATATGATACCTTGTTCCCCTGGTAGTGACTAGGTAACCTATTACTGTTGGTAATGTTAAGAGCATGGGATTCTTAGGGGTTGAAAAAACCATGAACCTAGCCTGCATAGTCAATTCCATTTATATAGTACCTAGAAACTATTCACCGCATGATTTGTGTGTGGCTTGACTAACAATGTGAGAAAAACCGTGCATGGTGGTTTTGAAAGGGAATGGGTTCTAAACAGTTGGAACATGGGTTGGATAATAATGTGACATAAACCATGTTCTATTTTTCTTAATAATAATTAAATTTATTTATATAAAAATTAAACAAAACAACACTTAATCGTAAACTATCCTCTCCTCACTGTGTCTTATGAGACACCCACTCCCTTCTTCGAGGACACAAATGAAATACCCCTCTTTAGATCCTCTTGAATCAATGTACTCCACTAGAGTTATTTGTGATATATATTCATCATTCGAGACAAGAAATTATGCCCTAAAATCCTCCCTTTGTTGGCCATTTCTATTTATCCCCATTTCCCAGTGTGGTTTGGCCAAACCTAAGGTCAACGTTTACTATATATTATGATTTTTTGATCAATGTTATGTTTTGTGAAGGGTCTCTTGTGTCGTCTTGTTCATTTTCCGAAATCTTCCACAAAAGGAGAAGCAAATTGGTTTATTTATTCTTGCCAACGTCACTTTGGTTAAATGTTAACTTCCACTTCTTTATTACCTTTCTTTTGGTACCCATTAGAGATTTAGGGTTCCATGAAATTGTTTTTAGTGTGTTTGGTTGTCTTTGAGGTGGGCTCGAGGGTGATATGGTGAAAGGAAACATACTCGTGTATTAATAGGTAAATATATGTATATATATATTTCACCAATTATTTTTATTTTCATCCATGGTAGTGAAAATACATATATGGGGATATTTGTGATTACATATAATTTCAAAAATGAACATGTGTGTGAGGGTTAATGATTATATGCATATATGGGCATTTATTTGAGGATTCTTTTGCACATATTCCTGGCCATACAGATATTTGAATAATGAATATGTGACCTTATCGATATGTGAAGGATCATATGTATAGAGGTGGAAGGAACAACTCTGAGGGTTTAGTGATAAAATTTCTATGTTCCAAGTGTTTCACGTATTCTACATCATGAGTTATGACCCCTTTATATTTCCCCACTAAAATTAAGAATGTACTTTTTTATTTCTTAATTATTATTCTATTAATTAAATTTTGATCATTGGATGGATCTCTTAAATATTATAAATGACATTTTGATAAAAAAATCATGATTTTATAATAAATCCCCTTTTTAGGTGCACTGTATTTTAAGGTAAAAAATTGTGAGAAGGATTTTATTCATGGATTACATGGATTCATTTTCAAAATGCATGATGTCATATTGGTGGATGGCATGTTTGTCACATGACCTTAATTCAAATTATTAAATTTATTTTCTTATGTAGGTGTCGTATAATTCAAATCCAATATACATGTTATTGATTTCATATGTGTAAGTGTAGAATTTTTAGAGTTTTTTGCAATTAAAATTACGAAATTAAATATATAGATGTTAGTAAATTAATAAATGTGAAAATAAGGGGTTTGAATGAATAATTGAAATATTGGATTCAAATAACCAATTCGTGAATTAATTATCAAAATATTGAATTATTAAAATGGGGATATTTAATTCTTGATTTAAAAGTAGGAATATTGAATTTTGAATTAGAAATAATTATATGGTGATTTAATTATTGGATATTGAGATTGTTATTGAATAAATAAATATTGAATTAATTATTTTTCTTTGTATTGTTATTTAATTATTGAATTTATTAATAGATGAGATGTACTAATTAATTATTGAATCAAATAAAAGGATTATTGTGATTAATTAATTCTATGGTTAATTAATTGAAATGGGGGTGATTAATTAATTATTGTGTTAATTAATGAAATTGTATTGATTAAATAATTGTAGAATTAATTAATTGAAATTTATGTGATTAATTAATTGATACATTAATTAATGTAATTCTCTATTATTATGTCAGAATGGGGTAAAATATGGGATAACTAGTATATGAGTGATATATTGTGAGAAGGCCAATGAGAGACTATTAACTAGTACTGTGTGAGCATGTTGAGAAGGATTGTGCGATCCTATTGAGAAGGACTGTGTGAGCCTGCTGAGAAGGATTGTGTTATCGTGCCAACAAAGACTATGTGATCATGTTTATAGGAATTCCATGAGAACTTCCATTTTGATTTATAAGGTAATGTGAGATCTCCTCGAGTTTCTCTAGAGAATATACAATGAGATATTTCCCTTTTTCCAATTAATTAATTATGATTTGTCTGGCCTGGTTCATACTAACCCTTGAAGTTAGATCCCTAGGATCACATTACACATTCAAGATTGATTTACCTATTTTATGTATTATATATGATATAATTTCTGATATTAAATACTAATAGTTCTTTCAAAGATATGATATGCCTTGAGGATAGTTCAGATTCCATCATGGTATGATGAATCTATTACAATATTATATTTCCTATGAACACTTAAGGATCCAAAAAATAGATGAATCTATAATTGAGGTATGACTATCCTTGGAACACTAGAGTAAATTGGGTTAAGTAAAGAATAAATTATAATGTGCTAACTTTTTATTTATATATTTCAAATATTTATTTATAGAATTACATTGAAAATTAAAAGACAGGATTGGGTGAGACATCGTGGGTTCCGACCTACTGAGATTAATATATCACACATAGCGTATGCCACCATTTTCTCAGGGGTACCCGAGTAGAGCTAGTATTTTCAGTACCTTGGTTGATTTCTTATGTTGTTTTCTAGTACCTGGTAGTTAGGATCCCATGACTGAGCTAGAGCTAGGGATTGTCATGGAGCTAATCATTGGTTATTTCTTCATTAATTACATTTTATTGCTTATTTTTAAATTTGACAAATGTACTTGTAACATCATCTCTCAGACATGAATTTTCGTAATTTGGCATTGGACACTTATATTCAGTTATTATAATTTACTTTTACTACTTTTTGTTCATGTTTATGCTTCCTATATATATTATATACTGTTTATCATTGTTCATACACTAATAATAGAGGCCGAAACCCCCCCACATACACATCCTAAGACCCTGTTACTATTCAATAGCCTCTGGTGTTCTGGGTGTAACGCCCTGACCCTAGTTACCCAGAGTCTGTGCATTATTTTAATACATTGGCATGAATACATGAAATCAATTCCCGAAGGAACGATCAGTTTAGTAGCCTTGGAATATATATTACATACATGAATGTTACATTACACTTCATAACATAAAAAACAACATAAATAATCCTTTATGAACTCTATTATTCCCTTTTCTTAACCCTGCATATCAATCACAATACATTTCTTAGAATCCTAGGAAAAATAAAACATAGAAAGGGGGTGAGCTCAGATGCTCAGTAAATATAATAATATAGAAGAAACTTTCATAAATAAACATAATAATTTAAGGCAATGTGTAACTAAAACAAAATATTTTGAAACATGAACTTTAGAATAATATAACAAAGATAAAATGAAATAATTCTATTTACATATTCACATTGATATTCTACTAGTCGAATAATCACATGCAATATCAATAATCACTTTCATAATGATAGAATGCATAATGTCAGACTATCATAACCACATAGACAAGGCCTCGTTCCAAGGCTAAAAATAAGATTTCGTCAAGGCCTCGTGACAAGACACTAGTTTGTCTCATGAGACCGGCTGATGCATCGAGGAGCTGTAGCGGGCTCCACCCGTCACTTACTAAGTCCAATGTATTCATCATTTGAAAAGGTATAAACATAACATAAATATTGATATTAAAACTAGCATACAAAATTTCAATACTTTACCCATAAACCATGAATGGTATAAAAATAACACATCCATAGTAAAACATATCACAAAACCAACAACACAATATGGAATATTTGTATCATGATAAATCAACCTCAAAACAAGTTTAAAATTCATTAACGGATTTTGAATTTGATGAAAATGATTTGTAAAACTCTTTGAGAGAAATAACCCTTTTCATGAAAACATTTAGAAGTCACAACAATTTGGAAAACAAATAATTTAATGATATTTTTGAATCAAGGTGTCACATACCACTTTGAAACTTTTTAAAGGAATTAACATTTTAAAAACATTCATTTCCATATAAATAAATCCTTAAAAACAATTTTTAAGACATGGACATTAATGAGAAATATTTTAAAGAATAAATATTTAAAACATTTGAAATTATGTTTTAGTAAAAAGTCCCTTAAAAAATCCCTTTGAAAACTCTTTCATAAAACATGAATATGGATAATAAACATGTCCTAATTGATATTTATGTAAAAACAACCTCGGATAATAAATTGATTGTCAAATTAGCCCTTACCAATTTGGTAACTTACAAAACATACACCCCATGAAAGAAGTATCATACAATGAATATGTAAATACACATAAATTAATGTGTATTAAATAGAGAATACAGATATGGGGAGTACATACACCACACAAAAGTTAATAGTGGCAATATGGCATGAATCTCATGGGAATAATGAGTGAGATGAAAACCCCTTACCTTGCACTTTATTTTAGTCGAGGGTACGTTTAACCTACTTTATAATAGATAAATAATTTTTATTAAATTATACAAGAATAATATACATAAATATGATGTCATATATGATCTTTTAATATTTCCTTGTTAATAATATTTTAGTATTATCGTCGTTTCGAGTGTTAACTTACTCGATTTATTTTATATGAATTGTTACATAAGCCGTGTTTTTTATGGATAGGTTGTATCTTATTCATATCTAGAATGATATGAATTCCTTAAACATTACATTTAATCATAAAATGAGAATTAGTCTTGAATGGATATGATGGGGAAATGAATCTCATCGTGTCGTGGAGAAGGTAATCTGTACGTATGCACGAGCGAAAATATCATTCTGTTGATATTAATATAATATATAATTGTATGGTGTATAATATATACAGAAAATTTATCATGTTATATTTATTATTTACATCAAATACACATCATTATTATACCCATCCAAATAATAATGTATTGAATAACAATTACACCACGACGTGGAGACGGTAAGCCGTACGTACGCACGTATGGTGACATGTCATTCAAAGGGTGGATAGAATAATGAATTTGGTTGTACCATAATTATAATAACATCATAGTATATAGAATATACTGGAGTTATTATTTTATAATGGAAACAACAAATAAAAGGGAAGTGGAAGAAGAAAGTAACTTGAAAGAGGGTGGTGAAATCATTACCTCTTCTTTGGGTTCTTCCTTGTGATTTGATCAAAAGGGATCCTTAAGTAGTATTTATGATAAAACTATGTCATCTAGGTTTAAGGGAGGATAGTTGAGAGGGTATTTAGGCAGGGTTTGGCCAATCCAAATGTCTTAGAAGGTGTGAATTAGAGAGAAGGTGGAGTGCCCTTTTATAAGAGGGGTGAGGGGCACCATAGGAAAAACATAAAATATTATTTTATAATAAATTCATATTCCATTTATAATGGCTCAAATGTTGATTATTTAAAGTCTAAGGTGGTGATAGGTCGAAAAAAACTCAACCAATAGGTTTTAGACAAGTTTAGGTTACCATTTTAACATTATCATTTAGATTTAACTCTAAGTTAAATAATTTAACTTTTACCGTGTCTTCTAGTATTCTTACACTATATGGTTAATAAACAAACTATATACAGAAAATAGAACAACAATTGGTCAATTATTGTCATATATATTATTATATAAGCCTTTTGGACAATACTTATATTTTTAGGACCATTATATCAATTAATAATATAATATTTCTTTTAAAAACTATTTTATGTCAATTTTGACACTATTTGGTATTTATTTTTTGTTAAAATAATAACAAAATTATTAATTAAAAAACATTAAATAAATCCTAACATTTCATATTCACCTAAAAAATTCGTGGATGTCATAAAAACTATGAAATTATATTTATTTTAATATTTATAATACCATTTATTTGATTCATTCATGAATAAGGTAATTACTGTATCATCATTCTGTCATTAATAAATTAATTTATTAAATGTCTAAAAATTATAAATAAAATACCATGATGTAGGAAATATTTTTATATTTATAATGAATATTAATAATCGAATTTATATTACATATAACCCTATATGAAAAATGTTTTAGTTATTAATCATTGATTTTAACTCTTTTAACTCTTCTTTGAATTAAATAATAATAAATGTCCTAATCTAATCCAAGTGGACCTAAATGATAATATATTATTCAAAATATTGTTTTTGGTCGAGATACACTTGTACAATAGAATTAGTACATGTGTTAGGGTAATATTAATATCATTTTTACCCTTAATTACCCTATTTACTTTTAACCGTGGTAACTAAAAGTAAAAAAAATACTATTCACCAGAAATTATTTTTATCTTATTGAACCACATTTTACTGATTGATATTAACTGTGTCTATCGTATTTTCAAAATTACACTCACAGAAGCGGTAAAAATAAGTTTTATGTAAATTTCCAAATTCTCCTAGGAGGTGGATAAAACACGGTGAAAAGTTCAATAAAATTTTTATATATCTAAAATTATATTAAATTAACTTCAATGAAATAAATTGAAATTATATAGGTATTATGGATCTATTTTGGCCTTAATTAAATTTAAATAAAATAAATAATTATTTAAATAAAAATTTGGTTTTAAACTATAACTCAGTATTTTTCACTATTCATCAAAAATTGAGTGTTTTCAGAAAAATACAAAACATTCACCCTAATCATTATTAGATATTATGAATTCAAAAATGATGTCTATTTTACCAAATTCAAAAGATATAATTTACATTAATTAATTTATAAATTAATTCCCTTTGTCAAAACAAATAGCATGTTTTTAAGAAATAATAACTATCAAAAGATTGACACTTGTTTATGTCTGGTTTAAATGTGAAGTTACGTCCAATGACAAACATACTATTAAATGATAAATATATATTCTAAATATACTTTTAAACCACCCAAATTCATAATTTATCACTATTAATTATTTCGATTAAAAAAGTTGTTTTTAATTAAACTTTAGTAATTTTTACTATTCATTAAAATATGAAATTTATCCGAAAAGCACCAAAATTTCGCCCTAATCTAATTTCAATATTCCGAATCCAAAAATGAAGTTAATTTTGAAAGATAAAATTTATAAAATTTCAAAAAGTTGGTATTACTATTCATAACGGCTAGTTTGATTGGTTGTGGTGTGTTATAACTCGAAGTTGCATACAACACACGCTACTATATTATTCAAAGTGAAGCGTATCGTGGAAGCATGGGGTGTTACACTAGGAGATTCTCTTGAGGTCATGTAGAAATAGGTCTGACTACTTTTTTTGGTTCCTTTGGGTCAGGATGCTATAATAAGTATAATATAATATCCCAGAGAAAAAAATGTTTATATGAGATTATCTACGCATAAATTTTTTTAGATTATGATATGAATCTCACTAGTTTTTAGATTATAAATTATGTTTTATAATATTATTTCCTAATATATTGTATGAAATTATTTTGAAGTGGAACATCCATGAAAGAAGGGTATCAAATCTCGTGGCCAATGTAGTGATTTCCTAGTTGAGAAAGAAAATATAGATTTCATTAAAAGTATAAAAGTTATGGATATATTAGGGAATATTAATCATGTTTTTACCAATAAACTTAATTAGATGGAAAAACCTATTCCACAATGATACTCTCTTATGTTGGATCTCTTTTTGTGATAGAAGACCATATCCATTAGTGGGACTTCTAATCGAATTACCACTAAGTAATGGATTATGTATTTGTAGAAGATATTTATTGTATTAGGAGGTGATGAAATGAAATGAGATAAACATACCTTGTATTTTCTCAACTGTGATGTAGATAAATAGTTGTCGTTGAGCTAGAATACTATGGAGGAAGAAGAAATAGAAATCATGGAATTGATAGCCTTTGTGGAGACATTTTTTATATAAATATTTACCTCATGATGAATAAATTGGTATCATGAAAAATTTCCATATCGTAATGAAAAATGAAGAATAATTTTTCAACGATTATGTATATAACAATACAGGGTTATCCATATATGATTCAAATAACATATGTAAAATAGAGTAAAAGATTGATCACTTTTATGAATGACATAAGCTAAGTCCTTAAAGGGAACTGGTTTCCCAAATTGTTTTCATCATATGATGAATTTTTTATGGCTACCATCAAAATGGAGAAGGAATTATAGAGAATTAATATATTATAAGGAATGAATGAAAATAAGGGAACGGAAAAAACATCAAGGATAAAGAGATGATGTGAAATAAGGATATTACACATGTGATAAATATGGAAATTATCACCCTAAAAAATGCATGTGTGAATTATGAATTTTTTATTAGTGTAGAGTTTTTAATCACCCAGAAAAAGAAAGGAAACAGAATAAAAAATATTTTTATTCAGTAACAACAACAAAAATATTGGGAACTATAAAAAGTAATGAACCACATGTCAAAATAATATTCCTTGGAAGAAATAATGGAATCATGGTAAAGATTATACTATTAAAATAGATGACGTGGATTATTAATATTCTCCATTATTTGGACCCTTCAATAATGTTGTCAGAGTATGTCATAAGCAATGTCTTTGATATATGTATTATGGAATGTATATGTATTACAATGATTTAATTTTCAACAATGATTTAATAGACCGTGTTGATCGGTATTGATGACCATGAAAAATGATTTAGTAGAAATTTTATTTTCCTAGAAAACATATGATTGAAGGAAAAAATCGTTATTATGTTTAAAATGTTGAGATAATGATTTTTTGATAAGGAGATTTTTGATATGGGTAATGTAAATTGGATTGTTTTGACTTCCTTTAAACTGAATAATTATTTAATCATTTTTTGGTTTATACTTTCATTTATGCAGTGAGACAATTTTTCATATTTAACTAATATATTCCAGAATCCATGTTTTACACAAGGAATAAGGTTGTAATCATGTTTTCAATAATTTTTTTTTGGTAATTCAGTTTATTATCATGTTAAAATTGAATACATGATCAAGGTATTCACATGATTGGAATGTGACAGTTCAGTGTTAATTCATATTGATATAAGGATAATGATAAGTTCATTTTGGAAATTCATTATCCTTCCTTCTAAAGTGTTGGATCATAACCTTTTGGAAAATTACCATTTATGAAAGGGATTATATTATTCTCTGCATGATGTTTTAGAGGATAATGAATTAATTAACTATATGATAAAACCAATGAAAAGAAACAAAGTTGAAATAGGTAAATTAACAACCAGATAATAATATTTTTTTATGGAATACACATTTATATTTACTTATATTAATATAGAGTGAAAAAATTACTTAACTCTTGAAAGAGGGGAATGAACAAAAATGTTTTCCTATTATCATAGTTTTTATGAAATCATGTAGCATTATCATATTTGTGTTTTAAGGATTGATAGTCATCAACATTTAGCTATACATTTTCTTTATCACCCTCTATAATAACTTGATGGTTAAATTTATCTTTTGGGTCCATGTTTTCAATAATTTTATCATATTTGAAAGCCTAGTTTTGTGGTGTCCTTCCCATTTCCCTTACCTATTATTAAGAATATATGTTATCAAAACTACCTATGATTTGTGGTTTTCAATAATAGTATTTATAAATAAAAATCATTCAATTACCAAGATCAGGTATTAATTTCAAGGATGTGATTTTTTAATGAATGGAAAATATAACATGCAAAGAATTTAAAATATTTTCCTTTTATAATAAATTTAATTTTTTTATTTCCAAATTTATAGGAAAACCTATCCTAAGGTTACACTAAATGAAAAATTGAAATTATATTATTTTACAAGAAACATTATTCTTACCTTACTCTACATGTAACCTTAAATTTAGCATGCATCAGACATTACAATTACTTCCATCAATTTCTTGAATTACATGCAAGTTCTAGTTTTACGAAACATCAAATACTATTAATATTATTATTTAAGATGATAGTAATAAAATAGCCATTTGTAATGAAATGAATGAAAAGGATGAAATAAATTTGGGAAATATTCTTTACACAAGATTATATAATTCATTACTGACCAATTATTTATAAATGAATATAGAAACCACTGATACTTGGAATGTTTTCATAAAAATAACTATTTTAATGTGTTGAAAGTAATTTCATCCTAATAACATTAATTTATCACTATTAGTTACCGATATTAATTAATTTTATATACTATATATTCAATAATTTTTTTTACAATCATCCAATATGTTTAATATTCACAAGATAATAATAAATCCATTTTTATGCATGAAAACCAATATTTTTCTGTAACAACCCGAATCCGGAGCCCTTCCACTGGTGCCCCGAACCCGATTCGCCACATGACCTCATGTGCATTTCCCCAAATGCCAGAGGCTGCCAACTAGCAGCGAGGGCCATGGTAAGTTATTGGGGAAACTATTCCCTCATATGGTAAGGTATACAAGGCAGGAAAACAACATTCAATGGAGGAAGTAGTAAACAGAATACAAAAACTAAAACTAAATAGTTGAAGCAATGAACATATAATGATAATGATAATGATGCAGCAGGTACAAGTATC
Organism: Viscum album; assembly: GCA_963277665.1. Classification (NCBI taxonomy): domain Eukaryota; kingdom Viridiplantae; phylum Streptophyta; class Magnoliopsida; order Santalales; family Viscaceae; genus Viscum; species Viscum album. The sequence continues at coordinate 1,933,325,606 of OY728155.1, forward strand.
TAAGGAAAGCAGGAAACCCAACAACGTGCTGAAATAAAACTGAAATATGGTATGAAAGTAAACAGAAACTCTAGCAGCATCGCAAGCCTATGCTCAGTCTTATACTCTCCAGCTCCAACCAGCAATCATGTACCTAAAGTAGAAGGGCCACAATCCTTGTCTACACCTGCAACCATATAACCTGTTTGGGCCAAAAAGCAGGACCCAAACAGGGTGTGAGACTAACCCTAGTATGAAATCACCATGAGATCTATGCCCTATTGTGAGTGAGTAATATAGAAAAAGTAAAGGAAATAAATGCAGCACAGAAGAAGATGGACACTAAATTAAGAAATACTACCAAACTCCATTCACAGTTATTTATTAGTTCAATACAATCATTTAGCTATCAACCATGGAACCTAGAAACATCTCTATACTCCCAAGGTAATCAAGTAATCCCAACAGGTAACTCAGTAGTCTACCTAAACAGTAAGCAGTACAAACCCAAGCTTGTTCTTTGGCTTGGTGGACTTGTCACAACAAACAAACAAATAAATCACTGACTCTCTGGGTGGCTCCTACTACAAAAACCCACTAGTCAAGTAGATGTACAAAGGCACAGACACTCTGGGAAGCTCTCACCATCAATTCCCTTGTGGTCTTGCAACGAAATTTATACACTCTCTGAGTAAGCACTTGCGTCTAATTCCCCATATAGTCTTGCTACGTAACTAAGGACACTCTGATGAAGCACAAAGACCCATTTACTAAGTTACTGTGATCAATAATAATTATAACAGAATCTCTAGGTAATCCCTACTCGTCAATTCCCCCTTTTGTCTACCACACCAGGTTCACTCAGCCCTGAGCAGTTTCGTCATGCGTAATCGACTGTTAGCAGCCTAAGTAAGTTAAAAAACTACTTGGATAATAGCTACAATGCATCCACAAGCATATAAATAGTAGGCAATACATGCAATCAAGTCAACAAGCATACTAGCAATGTGAAATACGATTTCCTCGTAGGCAAACCGTGCCAAACGACAATCAACAGCCAAAACATGGGGAAACACCCATGGGGTGATCCTCAAACATGCTGAAAAGAAATTATTAATCATCTAATAACCTCAAGCATACAAGAAATCTAAGGCAGATAACGATACAGGATCAAACCCTAACCCGAGATACCCGATACATGGGTATCCGACACATTTGCACCAAAAACTAAAAGACATTCAATGTAGGGAAACAAACCACCTACCTCAATCCTAGGAGATTGATATTCTTGAACCTCAACTTGTAAATCGTCCTAGAAGAGAGTAAATCTTCAAAAACATCTAAAATGTTTAACCTTAGATAACTCATACAATAGGAGGAATCAGGGAACATAGCCAAAGATGAACCGAGAACTCACCGATGTGATTCTATTGCACCTGACGACGTTCGATTCAGACAACTGGTGAAGGATCGGTCAATCGGAGAAGAATCGGCCCTCTATGTCACTCTAGACGTAATTAGGCAAAAAATATGGTTAAAACGAGGATTAGGCGTGACACTGGTCTGATTAATGAAATAAAAAGAAAAGTACACGGCATGTACTTCGTGAGTACACAGCATGTAATCACCATTTCTATACGCCGTATTAATCAGACTCCACCTCATCGCTACACCCCGTGTGACTGGCCCGGACACGGCCAACACATGTCCTTGAGCGGATGATAAGTGCACGGTGTGTACATGTAATGTACACGACATGTACTTACAAAATTTCCAGATTCTCTTATTTTTCTCAATAATGGCCAGAAAACAAACATACCTGAAAAAGAAGGTCCAGGTTCTTAAAAACTTCCCTCCATAAATAAATTCATCCCTGAATTTCCTTAGCAAGGTGTTGAAGAATAATCCTCGAACAACTCTGGACACTGTGATCACATATCGTCCTACCTCTCCAAAGTATCGTCATGCACACGGCCGTGCGGCTATAGAACCCGCACGAGAGGAACTGACCGTCCACAGAGTACTTTTGTTCTACAATTAACAATCCTGATAGGATGCCCCTCGGATGATGCATCCTGCTCTAGCTCAACCTCCTCGGGTCAAAAAACATGGGATGAGTCTGAGAAACAGCGTCGAAGCTGAGAAACATGGAAGATGTCATCCATACCCTCATATCTTGGAGGTAACTGCAACCTATAAGAAACCATCCCGACTCTTTTCAGAACCTCAAACGGCCCAGCGTATCTTGGTGAAATATTAACCTATCTCCCGATCCTCTTGGGTCCCAACCTCGGGGTAACATGTAGGAAAACATGGTCTCTGACCCCAAACTACATAGGTCGCCTCCACTGGTCTGCATAATATTAGTGATGAGACAGTGCAGTATCCATCCTCTTCTGAATCAACTCTATCTGCTCTGAGTTCTCCTGGACGAGACGAGTTCCCAGCAAAGCTTCCTCTCCTGCCTCCAACCAACACAAAGGTGATCAGAAAGACCTCCCATAAAAAGCCTCATAAGGTTCCATCTGAATAGTTTCCTAGAAACTGTTGTTATAGGAAAACTACACGAGATGTATATGATTTTCCCAAGAACCACCAAATTCTAGAATGCAAGCTCAGAGCATATCCTCAAGCACCTGGATCGTGCGCTCCAACGGAACATCTGTCTGAGGATGATATGTTGTACTCAGAAGCACCTGTGTACCCAAATCTTTCTGTATCCCATGCCAGAAATGCGAAGTAAAGCAGGCGTCCCTATCTGAAATGATTGTACTCGGAACCCCACGCAAGAGCCCAATCTCACAGACGTATAACCGTCCAAGATCATCGACACCAAAGGTCTCCTTTATCAGTAAGAAGTGAGAAACCTTCGTAACCCTGTCAATGACAACCCTCACTGCATTGTTTCCTCTCGACGATCTCGGTAACCCTGTCACGAAGACCATCGCGACATCATTCCACTTCCAATCTATAATGGCTAGCTGTTGTAAAATCATTTCTAGCTGCTGGTGCTCCGCCTTCACGTACTGATAGGTGGAACACCACATGAAAAAACCAGCCACATCTCTCTTCATACTTGGACACCAGTACTGGAGGTGTGAATCACGGTACATCTTGGTGATGCCTGGATGAACTACCCAAACTGAGAAATGGAAGTATCGCATCAGCTCATCGCGTATATCTACTGGCACCCATAAGCGTCCTTGGTAATTCAAGATCTAATTCTCACCAAAAGTCTACCTGGGAAGAGGTTCCTCTCCAGACACACATTCCCATAGGACTATCCCTTCTGAATCTACCAGCTTCCTCATTCAAACTCGATCCAAATGTGTAGAGGTAATAGCCATAGAAGATAGTAAAATCTTCCCCTGTCTGTTGTGCACCTACAAATGCATCTTCATGAACAGAGTCATCAGTGTCCACTCACTACAGGCCTCCTAAACTACATGTATCTGAGTTTTCTTGCTCAGTGCCTCACCCACTGCGTTGTCTTTCCCAGGCGTATAGGCAAGCTCAAAATCGAAGGACTGGAGATACTGAACCCTCCTCCGTTGTCTCATATTCAGGTCACGCTGCATGAAGAGGTACTTGAGACTCTTGTGGTCAGTATATACCAAAAATTGTTCTCCCAGAAGGTAATGTCTCCAACAGCGTAAAGAATGAATGACCACGGCCAACTTCAGGTCGTGCGTTGGATTATTCCTCTCATGAGGCCTTAGCTATCAAGATCCATATGCAACCACTCGATCCTCCTGCATAAGCACTACTCCAAGCCCGATGCTAGATGCATCACAGAAAACTATATAGCTCTTGCCCGGCTCCTGCAAAACTAGGATCGGTGTTGATGTCAATCTCCCCTTCAACTCCTGAAAGGATGAGTCACATGCTTCTGACCAAAAAAACTCTACCCCCTTCTTAGTCAGGCCTATCAGGGGTGCTTCTAGGCATGATAAGCCCTGTATAAACCCCCTGTAGTAACCAGCCAGGCCCATGAAGCTTTGTACCTCAAACATGTTCTTCGGCTGCTCCCAGGTAACTACTGCTCTCACATTCTCTAGGTCTACTGATACTCCTGTATCTCTGATGCAATGACCCAGGAAGTTAATCTCTTCCATCCAAAAGTGGCACTTTGAGAGTTTAGCATAAAGTTGATGCTCCCTCAGTGTACTCAAAACGATCTCAAGATGGGTTGCATGATTGTGTCGAGTGTGGGAGTACACCAAGATATCATCCATGAAGACCACGATGAAGGAATCCGAGTAAGCATGGAACACTCGGTTCATCAGTTCCATGAAAACTGTTGGCATGTTCGTATGACCGAACGGCATAACCGTATACTCATAGAGGCCATACCTGCTCCTGAAGGCTATTTGAGGTATATCTGATGGTCTAACGCACAACTGATGAAAAACGGACCTCAAATTGATCTTTGAGAACACCTGAGCTCCATGAAGCTGATCGAAGAGATCATCAATCCTCGACAAGGGATTTCGGTTCTTAACCTTCAATTGGTTGTACTTCCGAAAATCCACGCAAAGCCTAAGGGTATCGTCGGCCTTCTTCGCAAACAGGACAGTCGAACCCCAAGGAGAAGTAATGGGTCAGATGAAATCATTTACCTGCAACTCCTCCAACTGCTTCTTCAGCTCCTGCAACTCAGGTGTAGCCATCCTATAAAGAGGAATGGACACCAGTGTTTCTCCTGGCACGAGCTCAATCAGGAAGTCTACCTCACGCTCCGGAGTCAAACCTCAAAAGGCTTCAGGAATGACATTTGGAATGCGATCAACCACTGGAGGAAAATCTAACTGAGAAGTCCCCTGGTCATCCAGATAAAGACTAGAAATCTGGGCCGTAACTCCTCATAGCCCATGATTCTCGAGTCCGACTCGACTCGCCTGGGCATCCCACTCGCCTTTATGAAGGAAAGATTCACCCTCTTGTGATACAAAACTCACCCTGCGGCAATAGCAATCGATGACTGCCTGGAAGGGAACCAACCAGTCCATACTAAGAATGACGTCATAGCCTTTCATCTCCATGACATAGAGGTACCAAAAGAAAAAATACCTTACAACCTCGAGAGGGCACCCCTTGCACTAACGTACACCAGATGTTCTCATTCTCAAGGGCGTGTCGAGAGTCAACATGTCAGCAGACGAAAAGACACAGAGCTCAAGGAATTCCATGACAGAAATAGAGATAAACCTATGTGAAGAACCAGTATCGAAAAGGGATGAAGATAAAATTGAGGCTACTAAGATCGTACCTCGAACTGTAGAGGGTCCGGGATCCTGCTCCTGATGAATCTGCTCTACATAAAAAGCCTGGCATGTACTGCAGCCCTGTGTGGCAGCCTGAAAACCCTGAGATGCTCCTCCCGAAGCCTGACCACTATGTCCATGACCTCTACCCTGACCTGAACATCCTGCAGAACTCCATCCCCAGTCTACTATGGAGCTGGTTGTAACGACCCGAGAATTCATGTTTCGTGTAATGATATGTTTTCCTTTAATTGGACCACCTTTCTATAAAAAGAAAAAGAAAATAAATGAAAACCCGTAGCAACAAGCATGAATAAAATACTCCTTTATTAAGAAACACCTTGACGATTACAACTTCCCACGATCAAAACATCACTAACCAAAGATTCCAACCAAGAATCTGATTACGACGATAGGAAGACTGCTTAGAACTACTAGGAGCCCGAGAATGCGGTAGGGATTCTGAGCATCCATCATAAGGAACATAAGTATGGCTGACGCCACCACGACCGTGCTCAACACCAAGGGGATCACACGAACCATATTCCGTTCTTCTTCAGTCACTTGGAGTAAGGGACACCGAGACCAAACCCTTTTATAAGCACCCATATGACCTTTGGACCTCAAACGGCCACAAATACGACCGTTGGTTTCCCAAAGAAACCAATGATCTTTTTGACCATTGGAAATAAAATGATTGAATGATAAATGTGTAGTTTTGCTTTAATATTTTATAATGACCTCAATGTCAATTATCTCTTGTTTTCCAAAATAATAATTTTATTTTATCCTTCAAATGGAGAAAAATTAATATTATTGCCGTCTTCCACTATACATGTTGATTTGAATAATTAAAATTCTGTTTTTCTAGTTATACCAAACCTGATAGGTTTCTTTTATGAGTTATATATTTATATTGCATCAAATTAGATACATTATTTCTCGTATAATTTAACCTTTATTAACTACTTTGGAAACTATGTCAAATTATGGTTTCTTTCACTTGTGTGTTTTGTGGTGATAATATTTTCATCAACACACTTTTATGTGTGATAAAATATAGTTGCATTAAATGATATCAATTAATTAAGAAAATTAGGGTAGTTAACTAGCAAAGGAAATTAAAATATATATACTTGTGTTATGTTTTTATTACTCAATGTTCTTAATATTTGATTTTCATAATGAAATATTATGTAGTTAATAATTAAGGATTAATAATAATGACAATATAATAATAATTAGTGATGTTTTAAATATATATATATATATATATATATATATATGTAAATACATATTATAAAACGTTTTGATTAAATCAATATATAATTTATTTTTAGTAATAACCAATGATATATTTTAAATAAAAGTGGTTTAATAATAATAATATAAATTAATTTTGATTAAATCAATTGACAAATGACTTTTATTAAAATAATGAATGTTAATTTAATAATTGAGTTTAATAATGTTTTATTAAATTAATAATAATATTTTTAATAAAGCGATTTTATTTTTTTTAAGAAAAACCTGTAGAAAACCGTGTTTTAAACCGCGGTGGAATTCCAGCCGTCCGATCCGCTCCCCCTCTGATCTTGGCCGTCGTTTTTTTAAACCTGCAGCAATTCCAGCCGCTTGATCGGGCCGTTTTAATCCCAGTCGTCGTTTGTTTTCTCCTTCTCCACATCGCGCTCCTTCTCCTCGCGTCGAACCAGCAGCACTGCTGCACTTCTTTTTTTTCTTCTTCGACGTATATACCCAGCAACACCCCTCTTTCCACGTGGTTTGACACTAATCTCGGCCCTGGTTTCCCGTCGTCTCCCTTGCGCGAACTCCCCTCCGGTTTTAAGACCCGGTTACACCGCGAGCAAGGGGTTGTTCCTGCACCGGTTGAGGAGATCTTGCACCAAGGAAGAGGGGTGGTTCTGCACCGAAGGGATCTTCCTTTCACTGAGACCCCTTGTGCCGACCTCTAATCCAGCGTCGACTGTACCTTCATCCTCCTTCTCGTCGAGCAGGTAAGGGAAAAACCAGTTCTAAAGAATGGTTTTAAAATTTGGTCTTAAAATAAATATAAGTTACCCAGGTTGCGTATATATATATATATATATATATATATATATATGGGTGAAAAACCTCCAAGTTTATTCCTTCATACTTCGTTTCTTTTCTTCTTTCTTCTCCTACCCAAGCCAAGGTAAGGACCTATTCTTTATTTTTGTTTATGAAAGCAGCGGTTTTCATCTAAATATATGTATACGATATATATATATATATATGTACACCATCTATATCATTTTTCCATCTATTTCTTTTACCTTGATTGCATCCCCTCTTCAAGCAAAGAAAGATTTCGGTTATAATTTTGGTTGGGTTTTTCTTTTACAAGAATCGATTGTTATATAAATATGTATATACTTATATATACTTGATATATCAATATATACATTCAATCGCACATGTTATAGGATGATAAGCAGTATTTTCTCAGATTTTTATACCCCATGATTTCTTCTTTCCTTCTATAAAATGGATATTTTAAGTAAATGGGTGAATATGTGAAATTGTGCAAGTGAATGATGTATATTATTGTGGTATATACATACACGTAAGTGTATATACCTCAATATGAATTTAGAGACCATGTTTACAATTTTTATAAAGCGTTACAAGGTTTATGGGTTAGTTGGACTTCAAATTCATTCGTGAAACTGATAATTTTCATTTATCACTGCTTTAGATAATTAGGATTTTTCTTAGAATGGATAGTATGGACTTCTTGAATTCTTTATAAATGCATTCATGTATTAATAGATAGGTACTCACATTTATTTAAAGTGACAATGGAAGGGTTTACACAATTATATATATGATTTCTTAAGATGGATTTGATTATACACATTGTAACCTCAACTACCTATGTTAAACACTTTTGATATCCATCTATCATCATAAGTGTAAGTTGTGAACATCCCTTCTTTAATTGTGTATTATGATGTTATGTAATGTTAAGTGTTATGTTTATTTTCTTGAAAACCCAATTTTCTTTTAATGTTAAGATAACTGGTTATGTGCTCGATGTTTTAGTATGCATGTCACCATGTTTTTCATGATAGAAATGTTTTCATGTTTTGAACACATGTGCAAAAAAAATGGAATTCAATTATGGATGTATGAAATCCTATGTATGACCTTGTCTAAGTATGAGAGGGAAGTATTGGACTTACATGTTATGGACGGGTGCGCCCGGAATTATACAGCGCTCCAATGCATTGGGTAAAGGATGAGTCTCATGAGACGTTATGTGCTACAGTCTTGGCGGTTAGCCTCAGCTTGTGCTGCTATGGAAACGGGATTGGCGGATAGCCTTGACCCGTATCAAGTTATGTTTTTACGGTCTTGACGCAAGGTCTTGACAATGTCCGGCATTATACTTTCCCTCTACATATGAAAATTAATGGTGAACCAGGGGATAGTTCAACTAACAGGAAATCCCTAAGTGGGTAGATTTCCTTTGACTATGAGAACGAAAACATGTGATAAGAACTGAAAAACATGTGTTTAATATCATAGGAACTTTACGTGCCCTTGTCTAATGTTATGAATGAATTCTCTGCTTACAGACTTTTAGAACTGCTGCAATTTGGTTGTGAAATTATTCACATGCTTACGCCACTGATTTATGTCTGTCCTTAATGTTTATCTAAAGTACTTACTCCTTTGCAGTGCAAATGTTGTTTTTAGAATGTAGAATTTGCTGGTTCTAAAGAAAATTCTATTTCTTGTTTGATATCATGTTTTATCATTTTCTAAAATGTCTGCCTTGAAAGTAAAATTGTTTTTAAATGTTTTTAAAAACCCCTTACTAGGCAATTTCGCTCACCCTACGTTTCGTTTTAAAATTATCAGGTGAGTCAGTGCTTAAGAATGTCCAGAGCAGTTGGTTTCCCAGAACCCTGAGCCTCACGGTCTTCTGTAATGCGAGACATGATAGAATGATTGTAAAATAAATGTTTTGTAATGTGGTTGCATCATGTCTCATAAGGCTCCTGGGAATCGGGATCGTTACAGTTGGTATCAGAGGATGGGTTCAGGAAACTCTGGAAAACCAGGTGATATAAAGATATTGCTAAGACTAACTAAGTAAAAATAATTTTCATATGGTTGATGTACCTACCAACCTTTTGTCACTCCCCACCGATGCTCTAGAGAAAATTATATGTCTAGTTAGCCGTGAAAAATTCCTGAACTATGCCCAAATTCGCATGACGTGTAAGAACTTGTACGATGTGTCGAACTCATCTAGGGTGATTAGTCTCCACCGGGGAATGGGGATGGATTATCTCTTAATGATGATGAATCAGTTTCCCTCGTATGCACGTCGAGGAAGGTATCACGAAGGTCTCTTACGAGTTTTTACAGCTGGCGAGGAATTTGCCACAATGCTGGATATCCCTTTCCAAGAAGCTGCTGCTGCCGGAGACCTCCGAGCGGCTTATCTATGCCAGGTCCTGCACTATGGCTTTTGGGGCCAGTTAATGGACTTCAGAGCATTGGAGAATGAGTCCACACGTGTGTCTCTTAGGCAAGAAGTGTACACCGACGTTTCCCAACTCCACACCCCTCACGCGAAACTCAAGAGGCGTTATAAATGTTCCCATGAGTTTAGTCCTGTATGTTCATCCTGTGTTTGGTTTGTGGAGTTAGAGAGTTTCGCCTCTCTTTGTGGTGTCCGTCTGGAAAACTCAGACTTTAATGTGTATACTTTCATAATTAAAAAAAAGTTTATGATCTCTTTCTTCGTAGTGTTGTTAAGTGACCTCTCTTGTTTACCCTTTTTCTTCCAGATGGCAGGTCAGATGAACCTCTCGTCTCTACCTGACGAGTTAGTAGAGGTTATCTTGATCAGAACTTGTATGGTGGACTTTCCCTCTTTTCTCCACCTACGAGGGTCCTGTCAACGTCTTCTGGACATAGCGAATAGTCCAGAAATTCTCCGCGCATGTCAGGAGAATGAACATGTGATTCACCTCCTTGCCACCACCCAGCTCCCCTACTATAGGCGAAAGGGGAGATACCATGAAGGGATTTTTCAGTGTTTCTCTATGGCACGGAACTTCTCCGCCAGAGCTTGCTTTCTCATAGCAGCTCAGGATGGCCACCTCAGAGCCGCCTACATGTTCCAGATCTTGAACGTCAGCCTTCTCAATCGCGTCGTTCCCCTCGACTACCTCAAGCGTGATGAAGTTCGAAGGGTTACTAGGGGATTCGTTCGCTCAGATATCTCAGAGCTGTTTATTGCATGGGCCTCCCTGTGGAAGTCTGTGTGTAGTGCCCATGAGCAGGAGTATAAGTCTTATTGCTCAAAGTGTATCTGGGTCAGGGAAACAGCGGAGTTGTGTACCAGTTTAGGGGTTCCGTTGACCGATCCAAGCCTTCAGTTTTGGTAATGTTGTGCGACCGAGGTCTTTTTCTTGTCTTTTTATGAATAGAATTGCGAGGACGCAATTCTTTGAAGGGGAGATGATGTAATGACCTGAGAATTCATGTTTCGCGTAATGATATGTTTTCCTTTAATTAGACCACCTTTCTATAAAAAGAAAAAGAAAATAAATGAAAACCCGTAGCAACAAGCATGAATAAAATACTCCTTTATTAAGAAACACCTTGACGATTACAACTTCCCAAGATAAAAACATCACTAACCAAAGATTCCAACCAAGAATCTGATTACGACGATGGGAAGACTGCTTAGAACTACTAGGAGCCCGAGAATGCGGTAGGGATTCCGAGCATCCATCATAAGGAACATAAGTATGGCTGACGCCACCGCGACCGTGCTCAACACCAAGGGGATCACACGAACCATCTTCTGTTCTTCTTCGGTCCCTTGGAGTAAGGGACACTGAGACCAAACCCTTTTATAAGCACCCATATGACCGTTGGACCTCAAATGGCCACAAATCCGACCGTTGGTTTCCCAAATAAACCAATGATCTTTTTGACCGTTGGAAATAAAATGATCCGAATGATAAATGTGTAGTTTTGCTTTAATATTTTAAAATGACCTCAATGTCAATTATCTCTTGTTTTCCAAAATAATAATTTTATTTTATGTTTCAAATGGAGAAAAATTAATATTATTTCCTTCTTCCACTATACATTTTGATTTGAACAATTAAACTTCTGTTTTTCTAGTTATACCAAACCTGATGGGTTTCTTTTATGATTTATATATTTATATTGCATCAAATTAGATACATTATTTCTCGTATAATTTAACCTTTATTAACTACTTTGGAAACTATGTCAAATTATGGTTTCTTTCACTTGTGTGTTTTGTGGTGATAATATTTTCATCAACACACATTTATGTGTGATAAAATATAGTTTCATTAAATGATATCAATTAATTAAGAAAATTAGGGTAGTTAACTGGCAAAGGAAATTAAAATATATATACTTGTGTTATGTTTTTATTACTCAATGTTCTTAATATTTGATTTTCATAATGAAATATTATGTAGTTAATAATTAAGGATTAATAATAATGACAATATAATAATAATTAGTGATGTTTTAAATATATATATATATATATATGAAAATACATATAATAAAACGTTTTGATTAAATCAATATATAATTTTTTTTAGTATTAACCAATGATATATTTTAAATAAAAGTGGTTTAATAATAATAATATAAATTAGTTTTGGTTAAATCAATTGACAAATGAATTTTATTAAAATAATGAATGTTAATTTAATAATTGAGTTTAATAATGTTGTATTAAATTAATAATAATATTTTTAATAAAGCGATTTTATTTTTTTAAGAAAAACCTGTAGAAAACCGTGTTTTAAACCGCGGTGGAATTCCATCCGTCCGATCCTCTCCCCCTCTGATCTTGGCCGTCGTTTATTTTAAACCTGCAGCAATTCCAGCCACTTGATCGGGCCATTTTAATCCCAACCGTCGTTTGTTTTCTCCTTCTCCACGTCGCGCTCCTTCTCCTCGGGTCGAACCAGCAGCACTGCTGCACATCTTTTTTTTTCTTCTTCTCCATGTAGACCCACCAACGCCCCTCTTTCCACGCGGTTTGACACTAATCTCGGCCCTGGTTTCCCGTCGTCTCCCTCGCGCGAACTCCCCTCCGGTTTTAAGACCTGGTTACACCACGGGCAAGGGGTTGTTCCTGCACCGGTTGAGGAGATCTTGCACCAAGGAAGAGGGGTGGTTCTGCACCGAAGGGATCTTCCTTGCACTGAGACCCCTTGTGCCGACCTCTGATCCAGCGTCGACTGCACCTTCCTCCTCCTTCTCGTCGAGCAGGTAAGGGACAAACCAGTTCTAAAGTTTGGTTTTAAACTTTGTTCTTAAAATAAATATAAGTTACCCGGGTTGCGTATATATATATATGGGTGAAAAACCTCTATGTTTATTCCTTCATACTTCGTTTCTTTTCTTCTTTCTTCTCCTACCCAAGCCAAGGTAAAGACCTGTTCTTTATTTTTGTTTATGAAAGCAGCGGTTTTCATCTAAATATATGTATACGAAATATATATATATATATATATGTACACCATCTATATCATTTTGCCATCGATTTCTTTTACCTTGATTGCATCCCCTCTTCAAGCAAAGAAAGATTTCGGTTATAATTTTGGTTGGGTTTTTCTTTTACAAGAATCGGTTGTTATATAAATATGTATATACTTATATATACTTGATATATCAATATATAATTTCAATCGCACATGTTATAGGATGATAAGCAGTATTTTCTCAATTTTTATACCCCATGACTTCATCTTTCCTTCTATAAAAGGGATATTTTAAGTAAATGGGTGAATATGTGAAATTGTGCAAGTGAATGATGTATATTATTGTGGTATATACATACACGTATGTGTATATACCTCAATGTTAATTTAGAGACCATGTTTACTATTTTTATAAAGCATTACGAGGTTTATGGGTTAGTTGGACTTCAAATTCATTCGGGAAACTGATAATTTTCATTTATCACTGCTTTAGATAATTAGGATTTTTCTTAGAATGGATAGTACGGACTTCTTGAATTCTTTATAAATGCATTCATGTATTAATAGATAGGTACTCACGTTTATTTAAAGTGACAATGGAAGGGTTTACACAATTATATATATGATTTCTTAATATGGATTTGATTATACACATTGTAACCTCAACTGCCTATGTTAAACACTTTTGATATCCATCTATCATCATAAGTGTAAGTTGTGAACATCCCTTCTTTAATTGGGTATTCTGATGTTATGTAATGTTAAGTGTTATGTTTATTTTCATGAAAACCCAATTTTCATTTAATGTTAAGATAACTGGTTATGTGCTTGATGTTTTAGTATGCATGTCACCATGTTTTTCATGATAGAACTGTTTTCATGTTTTGAACACATGTGCAAAAAAAGAATTCAATTATGAATGTATGAAATCCTATGTATGACCATGTCTAAGTATGAGAGGGAAGTATTGGACTTACATGTTATGGACGGGTGCGCCCGGAATTATACAGTGCTCCAATGCATTGGGTAAAGGATGAGTCTCATGAGACGTTATGTGCTACAGTCTTGGCGGTTAGCCTCGGCTTGTGCTGCTATGGAAACGGGATTGGCGGTTAGCCTTGACCCGTGTCAAGTTATGTTTTTACGGTCTTGACGCAAGGTCTTGACAATGTCTGGCATTATACTTTCCCTCCACATATGAAGATTAATGGTGAACCAGGGGATAGTTCAACTAACAGGAAATCCTTAATTGGGTAGATTTCCTTTGACTATGAGAACGAAAACATGTGATAAGAACTGAAAAACATGTGTTTAATATCATAGGAACTTTACGTGCCCTTGTCTAATGTTATGAATGAATTCTCTGCTTACAGACTTTTAGAACTGCTGCAATTTGGTTGTGAAATTATACCCATGCTTATGCCATTGATTTATGTCTGTCCTTAATGTTTATCTAAAGTACTTATTCCTTTGCATTGCAAATGTTGTTTTTTGAATGTAGAATTTGCTGGTTCTAAAGAAAATTCTATTTCTTGTTTGATATCATGTTTTATCATTTTCTAAAATGTCTACCTTGAAAGTAAATTTTTTTTAAATGTTTTTAAAAACCCCTTACTGGGCATTTTCGCTCACCCTACGTTTCGTTTTAAAATTTTCAGGTGAGCAGTGCTTAAGAATGTTCAGATCAGCTGGTTTCCCAGAACCCTGAGCCTCACAATCTTCTTTAATGTGAGACATGATAGAATGATTGTAAAATAAATGTTTTGTAATGTGGTTGCATCATGTCTCATAAGGCTCCCGGGAATCGGGGACGTTACACTGGTGATCCTTCTCTGGTATGCGGGGTTGAAACTGATCCTCCTTCACTAGCCGCTAGAAGGGGAACCTTGAAGAAACGCTACAGGTGACCCATCTTGCCGCAGTATCGACACTCAATTGGGTCCCTTGGGCATTGGGGATTCTTAGGCCTCCTCCTCCCACACTTATAACACACCACTTGGGTGACAGAAGGTGCATCTCATCTACTAGAAGGAATACCTTGCTTGCTCGGGTCCCCTCCGATAGACTCTCAATGGCGCGTCTGGATGTCTGTATGGAGGGAATCAGCCTTGGATGTTGTACCACCCTGGTCCACAGATCCAGTCTCCCTCAGGTTCCTCTCTGTGATGATTTTCTGGTTGACTATCAGAGTAATAGAAGTCAACTGAAAGACATTCACCTGCGATATGATATCCGGTCTGAGGCCTTCCTCAAACATCCTTGCTTGAAACAACTCGCCATTCCCCAGGATGGGAGTGAATCATTGTAACTCAGTGAAGAAGGAGGAATACTCCATAACTGAGAGAGTAACCTGCTGCAGGGTCATGAACACCATGGTCCTGTCATCCCTCAGCATCGCTGGGTAGAAGTAGTCATAAAATGTACGCTGAAACTCATCCCAAACCATAGCCTGCTGGCGCCCCGTGTGAGATACTACACCCTACCATCTCTTGGAAGAATCTTACAGCATATACATCGCGAGATTCACCCTCCTCTCTGAACTGAGCTCTTCTCTTGTGTCTGGAATCACTACAGGTGCCATGTATGAAAAGATGGGCAGAACTACTAGCAGTCCCCGATCGATCGTATCAGGCATACGATCGCTGCCTGGTTCAAGGCGTGCAACATGAGGACGTCTCGGTGCCATAGCTCTTAAAGACCAAAACACACCTTCATTAAAGATGAACACAGTTTCAACAAAGGTGAGTAAAACGGAGCATGAGGGAGAAAAAAACCTTTAAAACTGGAAAAAACATGACTACACAGTGTGTTCCTTAATAGTTTACCCAGGGCATGTACAATGGCCACACCAAGCTGTGTAAACTACCCGGATACACTGCGTGTTCTTAAAATAAATGGCGTGTAATGACCCTTTTCTCCCTGCCTAGTTACTCCTACATGACTAAGTCACAGGGACTGTCCCAACAGAAGACTACACGGTGTTTTTGAGGCAGACATGGCGTGTGCTGGACATGTCTTACCTGGCCCGTGTTGTTAGCGATACGGCCTGAAACACGGTCGACACTACACAACGTGTTCCTAAGACAAACAACGTGCACTATAAGGGAAACCTTGTCCTGTGTTGTTCGTGACATGGCTGGGTACACAGGTAATCCTTAAACGGTGTGTTCTGAACAAACACGGCGTGTATAAGAGAAGATAACGCCGACCCGTGTTTTTTAAGGCATGGCCAGGTACCAGGGAAATGATACGCAGCATGTGCATACTGAAAACGGCATGTAATAAACATGCATTAACTAGACCGTGTTGTTAGTTACATGGCTGGGCTCCTAGTTGACCTCTACACGGCATGTACCTAGAGTACACGACATGTTACTGAAAACCATTTATAGCTTCGTGTCCCTGTCCACACGGTCAGTGACACAACCAAAAACTACACAGTGTGTATCAATAAAGTAAACAACATGTATTATAGGTTTTCCTGGATAGTAGCCTTATAACTACACCGGAGACCAGATAACACAGAAAAACAAGGTTTAAGGTGCCAAATTCTAATCCATGGGGGCCCATACTCCCCACGAATTAAATCTTGTCATCATTACGATGAATAGAACAATCCAAAGTATAAGAACTCACAACCCACCAAATTATGATCCTAGAGGGCCCATAACACCTCTGAGATCAATGTATGGCGTCCGTGATAAGAAATCATCAAACAACGATACCTTATCAACATAATAGGCATTCTATCACAGCAGCTATCACAACAGCATGCATTGTCTATCACAAATCCTATCACAACAGCATGCTATATCTAATGCAACCTAGATGGCATGGAAAAATTCATGGAATGTAATCTTCTAACATTTTCCTATATGATTTATGAGATGGCATACCCTCATCTCATCGGGGTGCAACTAAATAGAGTCGTAATCATGTAAACAGTAATAGCACAATCCAAGTGCATCACCCAACGGTGAAATCATTTAAACTGTAACATTAGCTAAACCCAAAATTTGCAATATTTGAGGTAATCTTGATTTTTCCCTATACACAGGTTCTAGAATGCCCGGGCATAGCTATTTACCATTTACCTATTACGTCTTATCCTTGTATAATGTCGCTAAATAGTAAGTCAATAGAAAAAGGAAAGAATTCATCTGATACCAATTTGTAACGACCCGAATCTGGAGCCCTTCCACTGGTGCCCCGAACCCGGTTCGCCACATGACCTCAAGTGCATTTCCCCAAATGCCAGAGGCTACTGAATAGAAGTGAGGGCCTTGGTATGTTATTGTGGAAACTATGCCCTCATATGGTATGGTATACAAGGCCAGAAAACAATAGTCAATGGTGGACATAGTACACAACATGAAAACACTGAAACTAAACAGCGGAAGAAATAATCATATAATGATAATGATAATGATGCAACAGGTACAAGTATCTAAGGAAAGTAGAAAAGACAACAACGTGCTGAAATACAACTGAAACAAGTTACAGAAGTAAACAACAACTCCAGCAGCATCGCAAGCCTAAGATCAATCCTATTCTCTCAAGCTCCAACCAGCAAATCTTGTACCTGAAGTAGAAGGTCCACAATACATGTCTACACCATCAACCATATAATCAATTTGGGCTGAAAAGCAGGACCCAAAAAGGCTGTGAGACTAATACCAATAGGTAATCACCACAAGATCTGTGCCCTACTGTCAGTGTGTAATATAGCAAAAGTAAAGGAAATAAATGCAGCAGAGAATCATATGTACACTGAAGAAAGCAATCCTACCAAACTCCATTCACAATTATTTATTAGTTTAGTACAATCCTTTAGCTATCAACCATGGAACCTAGAAATATCTCTATACTCCCAAGGCAAGCATGTAATCACAACGGGAAACTCATCAGTCTACCTAAACAGCAAGAAGTATAACCCCGAGCTTTTTTTTTGTCTGGGTAGACTCGTCACAACCAACCAACAAATGAAGAACTGAATCTCTGGGTGGCTCCTACTATCAAACCCCTCTATTCAAGTAGACGTACAAAGGCCCAGACACTCTAGGAATCTCTCACCGTCAATTCCCATTTGGTCTTGCAACAAAAGATATAGACTCTCTGAGGAATCACTTGCATCTATTTTCCCCTATAGTCTCGCTACGTAACTAAGGACACTCTGAGGAAGCAAAAAGTCCCATTCCCTTAGGTCATACGATCGATACTAATTATAATAGAATCTCTAGGGAAGCCCTACTCATCAATTCCCCCTTTAGTCTAGCACACCATGTTCACTCAGCCCTGAGAAGTTTAGTCGTGCGTAATCGATTGTTAGCAGCCTATGTAAGTTCAGAAACTACTTGGATAATAGCTACAATGCACCCAAAAATCATATAAAGAGCAGGAAATATATGCAATCAAGTCAACAGGCATACTAGAAATGTGCAATAGGGTTTCCTCGTAGGCAAACCGTGCCAAACGATAATCAACAGCCAAAAAAAGGGGGAAACACCCATGGGGTGATCCTAAAACATGCTGACAAGCAATTATTAATCATCAAATAGCCTCAATCAAATAAGAAATCTAAGGCGGATAATGATACATGATCAAACCCTAACCAGAGATACCCGATACATGGGTATCCGTCACTTTTGAACCAAAAACTAAAAGACATTCAACGTAGGGAAACAAAACACCTACATCAATCCAGAAGATTGATATTCTTTAACCTCACCCTGTGAATCATCCTAGAATGGAGTAAATCTGCAGAAACATCTAAAATTTTCAACTGCATATAACTCTCACAAGAGGAGGAATCAGTAAACATGGCCAAAAAATAAATGAGAACTCACCGCTGCGATTCTATTGCACCTAACGACGTTCGATTCAATCAACCGGTGAAGGATCAGTGGCTCGGAAAAGAATCTGCCCTCTAGGTCACTCTGGAAATAATTAGGCGGAGAAGAAGGTGAAATCGGGGATTAGGCATGACCCCGTTCAGATTAGTGAAATAAAAAATAAAAGTACACGGAGTGTACTCACCTTTTCAGTATGCCATATTAATCGGACTCCACCTCATCGCTACACCCCGGGTGACTGGCCCACACACGGCCATCACACGGCCTCGAGCGGAATAAAAGTACACTGCATGTACTTACAAAATATCCAGATTCTCCTCTTATTCTAAAAAATGGCCAGAAAATGAAAACATACCTGAAAAAGAAGGTTTGAGTTCTTACATTTTCTCAATGAAGTTTTATATCCTTTTAATGGAACACCTATTTTAAAATTAAATTCATACAATTTTATGAATCATATATTAAAAAATAAAATATATTTTTTAAATTTTATTTTCAAAACTATTATAGATTCAGTTTCGGTAATTTTTCATAGAAGATTCATTTTTTAACTAATAGTGAAAAATGATGTATTTTAATTGAAAACAACAAATTCGTATAAATAAATATTCAGTTAGACTATATTTTATATTATTTTTAATGTAAAATTAGATCAATTATACCTAAATTAATCTCATTTAGTTAAATTTAATTAATTTCACATTGATATTTGATTTAAAAACTTTTCAATATTTTGAACATTTTCACATTAAAAACCAACTTTTTCACCTACTCTATCTGATTAAGTTGATGTTAATTACACCCACCTATGTGATTAGAATTTGGAAATATCTATTAAATATTTTTAATCAGAATAATTTTTAATTATTATTATGTTCATTTTTTTGGAAAATGAACAATGGTGAATGAAATTAAAATTAATTACTGCGAATAATTGCAAAAAAGTTTATCAAGGGACAAAAAATTAATAATAAGGGAAAAATGACATAAAAACAAGTCCAAACCCCATTTTATTGACATGGTTATACCATATCCTCCCATGGATACAATTTGGTTAATTACTATAGGAATATATTGTAAGGTTTCCCTCCAACTAGGGATTACCATTTTATATATACAATAATTCTACTCTTCATCCACTAGGAAAAGGCAGTCACACCCCTCATGTCCTCATACGTATCATGAAATTTGGATGATCCAAACACTTAAAAAACAATCTAATATCATCCCAAACATCATCCTAGAAAACTTCCATTGTGAATCAACCATTATAAGAATGGATTTTCATATAATCCAAATGGAGTTACCCAAAGAAGAGGTTACGTTCTTCAACAAAAATGTTTAATTCATTTCTTCCTCCAAACCATAAATTATTATCATATAATAATTATATTAAAACCAAATTATCTTAAATAAAGTGATATGTTGTTATGTAAATGGAATGACATCACTTATAGAAACATCCATCACAAGCGATACAAAATCATCATTTGTGTGTATGACGGACTACTGCATCGTGAACTAATGTCATTCATTTTTACATTACCACATTTAAAAGCTTGGAATAATGATGTATTTATAGTTTATATATGATATATATGATATTTATAATGTATATATGATTATATAGTTTTTATATAACATATATCTTAAAGATTTCAATTTTGTGGTAATATGATAACATCATTTGTGGACGTGTCGACTACCTCCTTCTAAAAGTTATGTGATCCGTTCACACATTACATAGAATGTATTAAGGATGGTTTTAATAAAAAGGTTTTATATTTATGACATGAATATGTTAATTTAGTTATCATATACATATATATATATTTCCCTTAAATTTTAAATACAATATGAAAATAAAAGCAATGCTCATGTGTATGTGAGACCTACAATATCCATGAATAGTTCATTTCATTCCTTATCTATATGTTTTACAGAATACTCTAAATTAATATATATACTGAATATATTTTTTAATTATAGAATTATTGAAATTATTTAGATTGTGAATTCATTATTGACGTATTAGGAATAAGAAAATGACAAGTCAAACATATGTTAAAAACATGGTAAACAACAACTGAAACACAAAAAACAATGAATGATTGTTAAAAAATGGTTCATGATATGTTATAAATAAATATATTCTACTATAAATATTAATATGGTAAATTTATAAATTAAAAAAATTATTGTAACCATTATAAATTAGTTCTATTAGTGATTAACCAAACGGGAGCATCATATATGGGATTTTATCTCAATTTTTATTCCATTGAGACTTATTTGTTATCATAAAAAATAATTTTAATGTGGTTTATATACTTAAAATTTGACATTTAATATCATGATTCACTCATATTTCATGATATTATGTAATTCACTTTGAATTATCTCATCCAAGGGGTTTGACTAGAAAATTACTATGTGGTAAAATTTACCTTTCAATCTCACTTTTCTTTGTGTATGTTAACTATTTCTTGAAATAATCAATTTTTTTTTATCATTTTAAATTGAAAATTAATTTTTTTATAAATATCTAAACATATATGTGATGTATCTTATTATTTCCTAAACAATATTCCAATTTTACAAATGGTGCACACTTTTGAAGATATTTTATTATCTATAGAAACAATTATAAATCACTATCTTTTACCCAATACAGATATCTGAAAAGGCTCTTTGTTCATTAATTAAATAGAATACTCGATATATGATGAATTTTTTAGATAAAAGAAATATAGGTGGGTCGCAATTATAAATACCCCCTAATGCATCAATAGTCTCATGAGATGATTCAATTTTCCAGGTAGATATATTTTTACCCAGTATGATATAATCCATATTGTGAATGGTCTTCACAATAAGAGTATCATGTACCCATGAAACTTAATGTTCAAGAAAAATTAATTTCTTTCTATCAGATTAATTTATGGTTTCTCCATGATATTTTCTATATTAAATTATCTAAAAATTTAGTTCATTCTATGTTTTTTGATTAAAAAAATATGTTTTAGTTAGTTTCATTTACATATTGATTTCTCATTATATATTTATAGAAATTAAAATTGAAATTAGTTACTAAATTTTCCATGTTGATTATGCTCTTTGATTCATTGCTTCATCTACTATAATTACCCTTACTGATTATTTGAGATCACCCTTTTCTATTTCCCTATGTTATGAATGAGAAATATTTCATTCATTTATTTTTATTATGTATAATGTTTTATTTTATACTTCCCAATGTAATATGGGTATCATGTATGTAATATAATTTTCTAAAAACACTAAACTAATCAGTCATTTAATATTTTATTCATTGAAGTTATTCCAATTAATTAAATTTAGGCACCAGCTCTGGTCTTTTGAAGAAGAGTATATATAGTTATTATCATAGGAAGTTTAGTATAATATTTGGGAACAATATTTTAGAAAAAATAGAATAGAAAATATAACCATATGAAATACATCGAGGGTAAGTTTAGATGAATATTCCAAATAAACCTTGTTTATGTGAGAATATCTATGCATAATAATTTTATATTATGTTAAGTAACACAATGGTGTTGGTCTTATAAATTATTTTTCATAATTCTATGATCTAATCTAGTGTATTCCATTGGTTAGAAATGGATCATGGAAGAAAATAGTGAATTAAAATTCATGTCCAATGTATAGGTTTCCATTTTGGAAATTCCAATATTACTGGTATTTGAACTAAGAATATTATGTATATATTAGTATTTTCTTATTCATTTTATCATTCAAAACATTTCCAAGATATAGAAACAAATTCTTCCTAGAGACTCCCATATACTGGATCACTTTATATGATAAAATCCGCTATCCTTTAGTTGGAAAACTAATCCAATAGAAGCTAAACAGTTGATTAAATATTTTAATGAGATATTTATTAATGTCGGGTGTTGTGAAAAGGAAAATTTGAAATATTATGTTTATTTTCTCAATGTTGTTACTAATCAGTGGAAATCATTATTCCAAAATAATAGGGAGGAATATTATATATAAATCTTGGAATAGAATTCCTTTAAGGATAGTTTAAATGAATAATATGTTGTAGGATCGAAATAGTGATGTAGATGCTCAATATACAAGAGGGGGGTGAATTGTATACTTTAAAAATTCCTTTGGAACCTTTAAAGTAAGTTACGAATAACTATTTTTTCCATAAGCAAAGTGAAGAGATAAGTTTAAAAAAGTTAAACTAAGTAAATTCACAACACCTCTAACACCGAATGAAAACTTGGAAAGAGATTCCGAAAGTAGGTTCCGGAAATATGGTTATGGAAATTGAAACTTAACAAAAGTTACAATTTGAGATTCTACCTTAATGCGTATAGAATCTAAATGAAACAGAGTACAAGTAAGGAAGTATAAGAAAGTTATACTTTCCATATAATACACAATGCAGCGGAAATAAACAAGTAGTAGAACTACAAGTAACAAGATATAAGTCTTTTAACCCAAAGAGAAGGGTATCCAAAAACCTTGGATAATGGTCCCTTGATTTATACTTTCAAGCAAGTTTGTCTTACCCACACCCGGGTAAGCCCTCGATAAGAAGATCGGAGTCTCTGTCTTGCTATCCCCGCAAGCCCTCAACTTCAAGGTAGTTGGCAACCTCGGTCTTCCTCTACAAGGAAGCCCTAGAACTTCAAGGTAGTCGGCACCTCTGTCTTCCTATCCCCGGAAGTCCTCGAATGTAATTACCAACATTCGGAGTCGCACGAAGCTTTGAGAGTTAATAAGATCCTCTCTCTCTAGAAATCACTTCAAGCATGTAATCACATGAGTCAAAGATCAGTCAGCCTTTCAGCAGCTATTTTCAGCTCCGAGCTCTTTCAAATGAGCTACTATTTATAGGTAAGGTCGGCTCCTTCTCCAACGGTCATATTTTCCTTAATGATCGGAGGGTCTTGTACACGTGTCACTTAGACAACGGTTAGTTTATAACAAAATAGACGACATCGTTTTATAACAAACTTTGTATAACTGAATGTACGACATCGTTTTAGAATGAAGAATACGTAAGTAAAGGCTAATTAATAATTCGGAGTGTAAGCAAGTCAAGGGTTCAAAGTCTAATCAAAGTGAAGTTCCGAGTCTATGTTAAGAGATATTCGGATTCTATTATATAAGAAATCAGAGTCTGGTTTCATCAGAAATCGGATTCTAAATCTGTAGAGTTCGGAGTTGAACTGCTTAAAAGTTCTAAGTCAAACTTCTTAAGAGTTCGGAGTCGAACTGCTTAAGAGTTCGGAGTCTAACTTCTTAAGAGTTCGGAGTCGAACTTCTTAAGAGTTCGGAGTCGAACTTCTTAAGAGTTCGGAGTCGAACTTCTTAAGAGTTCGGAGTCGAACTTCTTAAGAGTTCGGAGTCGAACTTCTTAAGAGTTGGGAGTCGAACTTCTTAAGAGTTCGGAGTCGAACTTCTTAAGAGTTCGGAGTCGAACTTCTTAAGAGTTCGGAGTCAAACTGATTAAGAGTTCGGAGTCGAACTTCTTAAGAGTTCGGAGTCGAACTTCTTAAGTGTTCGGAGTCGAACTTCATAAGAATTCGTAATCGAACTTCTAATGAGTTCAAATTAGATCCGCTACAGAGTTTGGAGTCCAGAATTTGGATTAAAACTATATTACAGATCACATCCAAGATTTGGATCCTAAAAACATAATGCTCCAATTTTTTATTATAATACTCCGAGAATTTGGTTGCAATTTCGATTTTTGATTTTAAGGGAAACAAATAGCTATGTATAAGAAATATATATGTTAAGGTAAATTTCCTTAAGGAAGTAAATTTTCCTTATTTGATTAATAATAAAATTTTCTTATGTATAAGGTGTTTGTGATTTTCAAAACATGAAGGAATGGAAAAGTCATAAGGAAAACCTTATTGCCTCAACAATCTCCCCCTTTTTGGAAAGCACAAACATCCTTTTGAAAAAGTATAAGGAAAAAAAATTGCATTAGACTTTTTAAAACTTATCTCCCTTTTTTCATGCATAGAAGTGAATAAAACTAACTCCCCCTTAGGCATTGAAACAATAAGGATTGTATTCTTGGTTTCCAGAGTAGAGTTTTCATAATTGTAAGAATGAAACAAAACATAATGGGAAACTCCCCATTTCCTTAAAGATATTTCTCTCATAAATTTTTTTTTTCTCCTCCTCAGGAACAGTTCTTTTTCCTTCTCCCACTTTGTGATTTTCAAAAAGAATTTAAGGGAATGGAAAACAAATTATACTACCTGAAACATTAGTATACAACAAGAGACAAACCGAACAGATAATCTTTCATAAGAGTTGTGGGAAAAAAATACAAGGAAAGACAACTACAACAAAAGATCGGAGTGGGTTCATTTGTCTTCCTTTTCCTTTGGAATAAGCTGCTTCAACAAGGCTTTGAGTTTCTTCAGGTATCTTTGGACTTCATCTCGTTGCTTCTAAAAGACTTTTACCTTTTCTTCTTGAGCTTTTAACAGCTGTGCTTGAGCCTCCAATACTTCTTTTTTCAAATTCAACAACTCATCATGTTTCTCCATCCTCTGCTGAAACTCAATCTGGAAATCTCTTTCAAATTTCCAATTCTGAGATACTGAGTTAAGCTTGCCATTTAGATCCCTGACCTGTTGATTTCAGACATTTTTTCCTGGGTCAACTTCTCAGAAATTTCAGTAACCTTTATATACTCCATTAAAAAGCACTTTGAACATCAGCCTAAAAATTTTCAAAATGTACTAAATCTTCGTCTACTCTCTTAGGCCACTTGGTTACTTTACTACAAGATTTCCTATGTACATCGTAATCGATCCGAAAACGTTTCTGTTCAGCTTCCAACTTCACAAATTTATCCATTACCATGGATAATGAATCCGATTTTTGATTCATAGATTGTTGCAACAACTGGAATCTAGAATCTATAGTTGGAAGAATCGGTATTGTGTCTACCAGCTTTCTCAGAGATTGAACCACAAAATCATGCCTGTGGGATGATGATTCTGAATCCGAGACTTCTTTTTGAGAATCCTCTTCTTCAACTGGCATCAGCTTCCTTCTAGAGGTACCACCAACCTCTTTCTTTCTAATGATATCCTTAATAGGTGTCTCCATTAAGGCTTGCATGCCTTTATCGGATTTCGGAATGGATTGCACATTTGGAGAAACTTCCTCAGATTCAGAAACATGAACAATCTGATCTTTATCTGGTTGATGTCTTTCTTGTCCTTCTTCAAGATAGTTCATTTGATAGGATTCTTCTTCATCAAACAACTCATTCTCTTCTTCTTCCGTTTGGTGTTGCTTGACGACTTCCTCATCTACCTTCCCTAGAGATACTATTTTTTCGAATTCAGCCTTATAATCCTGAAATTGTTTTATCAAGGTATCTAGATCTTCACTCTCCTCCTCCTCTTCTTCTTCCTCTACTTGTTCTACTTCTTCCTCAACTACTTCAGCACCTTGTTTCTCAGCTTCTACTATAGGTTCTTTACCCTTGTTCTTTTCTGGAGTGAAAAAAGTTTATGCTGATGTTTCTGGTAAAGAAGGTTCGACTCCGAAAGTTTCCGAAACTGGAAGCCTTTCAGAAGCCAACTATGTAACTTTTAGCAACGACTGAACTAGTTCAGCTTCAGACTTCTTCTTCCTCAACTTCTTTTCCTTCGTTTGTCTTTCCAGCTCCTCAGCTGCCTTTTCTTTTAAAGCCTTAGCCTCAGCAGGGTCGAGTCCGAATTGAGGATCCCCTTCCTTCCTCATTTCCTTATCTTTCCTCCATTTTGCTGCTACTTCATCTGTATAGATTTTCTCCTTCTTCAGTTTGGGTGGTGCAGATTCAGTTTCCTTTGGCTGAGGAAAATCATCATCAGAAACTACTTTCTTAGACTTTCTCTTCTTCCTTTTCTTTTTTAACGGTTCCAGAGATTGTGTTTCTTTTTCAGCTGCTTCAAATTCATCCACAGATAGGGGGTAAAATTCTCCGGATTCACTAGAAAATCCCATCTTCATTCTCTTAAGCGTATCATCACTGACAAGCATGAGCTTGCAATTCCGGATCTTTGATTTGTAGGAAACTTTGAAAGATTCTAAGCACCGAACAATCAACTTTGATAATAAGGCTGGATACATAATAATCTGAGCTCTCAGATTTCCGTCTTTGATATTCTTGATCGTATCCAAGACATGCCTTATCAGATTTATCTTTCATAGATTTACCAAAAAATCTAAGACATAGATATCACTCTTCTTCAGATTGTCTAAATCTCCTCTTCTCGGAACCGGAAAACCTTGAACCCATAGTTGCAGTATTCTATTAATCGGAGCGAGCCGAGCAATCTTTGTAGTTGAATCATCCTTGATCCCAAGACACTGTAGTGCTTTTTCTTTAACGAAACTTCCTTGCACATCTGGAAGTTTGTGAGAGCAAAAATCAGCTTCTCCCTCATATGCTATACCCACCAGGCTTACTGCCTTAGTGTAAGAGAGTTTATAAGTCTTTCCATAAGACTTAAATGAAAATTTTTCTCTGCCATCATCTACTAGGAAGGAAACAGACTCATAAAATTCTATCAACAGATCAGTGTAAACCGGATCCTGTTTTTCTAACTTGGCTATGCGGACATCTTCCCATCCATTTAGTCTAATATTTTTTGAAATGATAGAATAAATCTTAAAAAAATCTGGATGAACTAACCTTTCTCTGTAAACTAACCACTTTGAAATCGGTTTCATAGTTGACATATCTTGTGAAGTTGCTTCAATAGACATTCGGAGTGAAGTAAACTGTAGGATTCAGATCAGCTTCACAAGGTTCGGAACCGACCTTAAGAGGAGCAGCAGGTCTTTGAGACGCAAAAGCTTGAAAACCGATGTGGGAAGAGTCTCGGGACCCCCTTTTTATAGGCAAAGAGAATGACCGTTGGTCTTCCAATGATAATCCAATGGTTGAAAATACTTTGATCTGATCTGACGGTTGATAATAACCCCGGGGGGAAAAATGACTCCAATCATTTGAGGGTTTTTTTTAAAAAAAAAATTCGGAATTGAGGAAAAACTAGAATCCGAAATAATCAATAAAGATTCCAGTAAGAAAAAATTGATTATAAAACTAAATAGGGAAATCATAACTTACGGATTGATAAGAAATATTATTTGAAATTGGTAATATTCAAAAAAACTTCTTATGAAAAAAAACGTTACGAAAAGCCCAGTCCGAAAATCTTCATTCTGATAATTTTCATTACGAGAATTCGATTCCGGAAGTTTTTGAAGAAGAAAAAAAAACAATCCAGAAAATTTCAATTCCGAAAATTTCCATTCCGGAAATCTTAGTTCCGAAAAGTTTGAAAACAATCCAAAAAAAATTATTCTAACAAACAAATGTACTCCCCCTATGAAAAGGAGTTTATTACTATAAGGAGACTTTTTCAACAGAAGGTTAATTAAGAAGGATTACCTTATGGTTATCATCCCTAACTTCTATTTAATGTATTCAAATCTATCAGATGGCAAAGATTTTGTGAAAATATCAGCAAGTTGATCTTGTGTTCCAATAAATTGAAGAATTATATCTCCTTTGAGTGTGTGATCCCTAAGAAAGTGATGCCTAATATCTATGTGTTTTGCATGGGAGTGATGTGCAGGATTCTTACTTAATGAAATGGCACTTGTGTTATCACACAAAATTTGAGTTTTAGTAAAACTCAATCCATAGTCTGTGAGTGTGTGTTGCATCCACAATACTTGAGCAAAACAACTTCCAGCTGCTACATATTCAGCTTCAGCAGTGGAGAGTGCTACAGAATGTTGCTTCTTGCAGGACCAAGAATCTAGTGAATCTCTTATGAAATGACAAGTTCCGGATGTACTTTTTCTATCCATTCTACATCCACCAATGTCAGCATCCGAAAATCTTTTTAGAACAAAATCATTTCCAGAAGTATAAAATAATCCTAGATCCATGGTTCCCTTAAGGTAGCGAAAAATTCTTTTTACTGCCTTTAAGTGAGATTACTTAGGATTGGATTGATATTTTGCACATAAGCATACTGAAAATATTAAGTCTGGTCGACTATCTGTTAAGTAAAGTAAACTTCCTATCATACCTCTAAAAGATGTTTGATCTACTGGTTTCCCAGCTTCATCAAGATCTAGTGAATTTGAGGTACCAATGTAAGTACTTATACTCTTAGTATTGTCATAACCATACTTTTTAAGAAGATCTCTAATATACTTATGTTGAGATATGTAGGTTCCTTCTGGTTTTTGAGAAATTTGAAAACCAAGGAAAAAAGTTAACTCACCCATCATACTCATTTCAAACTCAGATTTCACTAGACTTGCAAAAGAGTCAGTCAAAGATTGCTGAGTTGAACCAAATATGATGTCATCAACATAAATTTGAACAATAGAAACATTTTTCTTATCTTTCTTTATAAAAAGGGTTGGATCTGCATTTCCCTTAACATAGTTATTTTGATGAAAAAATCCAGTAAGTCTATCATACCATGCTCGTGGGGCTTGTTTAAGGCCATACAAAGCATTGGTAAGTCTAAAAACCTGATCAGGATGTTTTGTATCTTCAAAGCCTGGAGGTTGTTCAACAAAAACTTCTTCTTGAACATAACCATTAAGAAAAGCACATTTCACATCCCTTTGGAAAAGTTTGAAATTAAAGAATGCTGCAAAGGTAAGTAGAATACGGATAGACTCAAGTCTAGCTACTGGAGCACAGGTTTCTTCATAGTCTATTCCTTCTTGCTGATTATATCCTTTAGCAACAAGTCTAGATTTATTTCTAACTATGACTCCATTTTCATCACATTTATTTCTGAAAACCCATTTTACTCCAATAACAAAAGTTTCCTTAGGTCTTTCAACCAAGGTCCAAACTTTATTCCTTTCGAATTCATTTAGTTCATCTTGCATGGCTTTGATCCAATCATCATCACCTAAAGCCTCATCAGTGCTTTTTGGTTCTAATTGGGAAAGAAATGCTAGATGTTCTACTTCATTTTTTAAGGAACTTCTAGTCCTTACAGGTTTATTTACATCACCAATGATACTATCACTGGGATGATTCTTAAGAAACACCTGATTTGGGTTTTGTAAAACCTGTTCATCAACATAGGGTAGAAAGTCTTCTGGGGTAAATGTTTCTGAAGTATCTTCTATAAAATTATCCTTATCAGAAGGTTCTTCTATCAATGGTTGATAATCAGTTTTTGAAAACACATCTAAGGATGTAGGTAGGGATTTTTTAAAAACAAAAGGATCTGACTCATCAAATTTTACATGTACTGTTTCTTCAACAGTGCAAGTATTTTTATTAAAAACTCTATAAGCCTTAGAGGTTGTGGAATATCCTAAGAAAATCCCTTCATCAGATTTTGGTGAGAATTTATGTAAGTTATCATTAGTATTCAAAATGAATACTTTGGAACCAAAAACCTTGAAGTAGGAAAGTCTTGGTTTTCTACCATTCCATAACTCATAAGGAGTTTTTTTTAAGAAAAGGTCAAATCAAAACTCAATTTATAGTATAACAAGCAGTACTTACAGCTTCAGCCCAGAAATGTCTAGAAATAGAATATTCACTCAACATGGTTCTAGTTATCTCTTGAAGAATTCTATTTCTTCTTTCAACTACACCATTCTTTTTAGGAGTTCTAGGTGCTGAAAAATTGTGAGTAATACCTTTTTTACTACAAAAAGTTTCAAAATCATAATTTTGAAATTCTCCTCCATGATCACTATGAATAGTTTTCAGTGGAAGATTTTTCTCATTTTTAACTTGAGCTCTAAAACATTGGAAATAGGAAAAATCTTAAGATTTCACTGCTAGAAAATAGACCCAAGTAAACCTAGTGTAATCATCAACTAGAACAAACACATAGTATTTGCCTCCAATACTTCCAATTTGTGTTGGACCAAAAAGATCCATGTACACTAACTGTAATGCATCAGTTGTTGAGACTTCACTGATTAATTTAAAACTAGATTTATGTTGGTTGCCATATTGACAAGGATCAAAAACTTTAGAAGAATCAAATCTAAGCTCCGGTAGATCCTTAACTAGTTTCTTCTTAGAGAGTTTACATAGGTTCCTAAGGTTACAGTGACCTAGTCTTCTATGCCATAACCAGGAGTGATCTTCCATTGCACTTAGGCAAGTTAAATCTTGGATTCTGAGGTCTTCTAAGTTTAGAGTGTAAACATTCTCTTGCCTATTGTCTGAGAGAATAAATTCTTCCTTGGAATTGTGAACTAAGCACTTATCATTCCTAAAATTCACATGGTAACCTTCATCACATAACTGGATTATGCTAATGAGGTTGTGCTTAAGACCCTTAACAAAAAGAACATTTGAAATCAAGGTTTTACCAAGAAGAACAATATTACCAATACCAACAATCTCTACCTTAGCATTATCTCCGAAAGTTACCTTTCCTCCTTTCGTTTTGATAATCTTTTAAAAAACAATTTGTTACCAGTCATGTGTCGGGAACATCCACTATCCATGTACCATGAATTGTTGCTAGTACTCTCTTTATTTTCCTGAAATCAAGAAGAAAATTAGACTTTCGGAATCCAAATTTTTTTGGATCTGAGATTTCCATATAATAAAATTTTAGGAACCCACATCTTCTTAGAGAAGTAAGCTTTATGAAATCCTAAAGATTAGGTTTTGTTTAAGGAACAATTATTTGCCCAGTGACCACCACATTGACACTTGGTACAAAATGGGGCACTTTGAGGAACAAAATAATTGTTACTGAAAATTGGTTTTGCATGGGTATAACCAAATCCTGATTTATTTCTTAAAGGTCGTATTTGAGAATACATTGTATCAAAATTTTCCTTACCATGGGTAATGTTTGATAAACACTTCTTTAAGGAAAAACTTTCGGACTTGAGTTTTACAACCAAGTTTTTCTCCTCAAAATCATCAGTTTTAGAACTAGAGCTAGGCTCTAAAACATTTTTATTAGAAATTACTTTATCTAATTATTTAGAAATTTTGTTCTTTTCAGAAATTTCTTCTTCAAGATTTTTTGAAATAATTTCAAAATTAGTATTTTTTTTATCAAGATCTTTAGAAAGATATGATATCTCTTTTGTAAGAATAGAATTCCTCGAGTTTTCCTTATCAAGTTTTTTATTGAGTTTGGAATTCTCAATTTCAAGAAGTTCAGCAAACCTATAGACTTCTTCATAAGTAGGTAAAGTATTTTCCTCATCAGAAGATGATTCTTCATCAGAAGAGTTATAATACTTAATATCATTAGAATTTAAAGAAACATTGGTCATTGATTCAGCATTTCGTACCTTAGCCATGAAGCAATGATTATCAATAGGTAATCTGGCTATAAGGCCAAGATTCTTCTGTCCTGAAGATTCATAATCAGAAGATTCATCTGAAGAATCACCACCACTGGCACTCCAGGTGTCATTAGCTTTCAAAACATTCCTAGCATTGGCTTTATAATACTTCTTTCTGTTCCTGTCTGAATGTCTTTCTTTTCTTTCTTTCTTTTTGAGCATAGGGAAATCTGGTCTAATATGTCCATCTCTTTTTCACTCATAACAAGTAACTTCTCCATCTTTCTTATCTTTCCTTTCGTTTTTCTTATACGTAGATTGAAAATTTCTATGGCCGGCTATCTTGTTCATCCTTCGAGCAAGATTGCCTAATTAATTTTCTGAGACTTCACTCTCACTAGATTCGGATTGGGAAATAACTTTCTTAGACTTGGATCTGGTTACTCTCTTAGGAGTCTTAGCTTTCAACTGATTTGAAGTTGTAGTAAAAGCAACAATACCATTTCCATTCTTCTTCTTGATTATTTCTGCATCTCTCTTCATTCTTGTTTCATGTTGTAGAAGAGTTCCAAAAAGCTCATCAAGAGAAATCTGAGTGACCTTCCTATTCTCATCTATAGCTGTTCTTTTGGATTCCCACTCGTTGGGAATAATATCCATTATCTTATCCACAAGAGCTTCATCATATAAACCATTCTCTCCCATAGATTGTAGACTGTTTACTATAGTCATGAATCTCTATTGCACTTTACAGATTAGTTCACCATAAGGAAAATTGAAGCCATGATATTCAGCTCTAAGCGTAGCTCTTCTAGTCTCAATCACTTTAGAAGTCCCAAAGTGTGTAACCTCTAATTTCTTCCATATGAAATTAGCTGCTTCCCAAGAAGAAATTTGGATATATATATTTCTAGTCATTGAACATAGTAGAGTATTGCGTACCTTATAATTAAGTTGATATTCTTTCTTTTCCTGGTTAGTGAAAGTTCTAACTTCCTTGTCAGGAATTTTATAATCACCAGTAAGCATTAAAAAATTGTCTACTCCAGTATTGATAACAAAAGTCTTCATGCGATCTCTCCAGTATTCATAATTATTGCCATAAAAGATTGGTGGTCTTGTAAGATTTATATTATCAATCGAACCAACATTAATTCCTGCCATACTAGAACAGCTTTTGGCACACAAATTTGTTAGTATCAAAAGTTTGTAATCACAATGTTCGGATTGAGAATGTTCAGAATGGAAAAATTCGGAATGTCAAAGTTCGGAATGATAAAGTGAGAAAGAAAAACTTATTCGTAAGTATAATTATTTCAGAGACCTCCTCTGATACCAATTGTCAGATCAAAATAGTGATGTAGATGCTCAATATACAAGAGGGGGGGTGAATTGGTTCCGTAAATATGGTTCTGGAAATTGAAACTTAACAAGAGTTACAATATGAGATTCTACCTTAAAGAGTATAGAATCTAAATGAAACAGAGTACAAGTAAGGAACTATAAGAAAGTCATACTTTCCTTATAATACACAATGAAGCAGAAATAAACAATTAGTAGAACTACAAGTAACAAGATATAAGTCTTTTAACCCAAATAGAAGGGTATCCAACAACCTTTGATAAAGGTCCCTTGATTTATACTTTCAAGAAAGTATGTATTACCCACACCCGAGTAAGCCCTCGATACGAAGATCGAAGTCTTTGTCTTGCTATCCCTACAAGCCCTCAACTTCAAGGTAGTTGGCAACCTCTATCTTCCTCAACAAGGAAGCCCTTGAATTTCAAGGTAGTCGGCACCTCTGTCTTCCTATCCCCGGAAGTCCTCAAATGTAATTACCAACATCCGGAGTCGCACGAATCTTTGAGAGTTAATAAGATCCTCTCTCTCTAGAAATCACTTCAAGCATGTAATCACATGAGTCAAAGATCAGTCAGCCTTTCAGCAGCTATTTTCAGCTCCGGGCTCTTTCAAATGAGCTCCTATTTATAGGTAAGGTCGGCTCCTTCTCCAATGGTCATATTTTCCTTAATGATCGGAGGGACCTGTACACGTGTCACTTAGACAACGGTTAGTTTATAACAAAATAGACGACATCGTTTTATAACAAACTTTGTATAATTGAATGTACGACATCGTTTTAGAATGAAGCATACGTAAGTAAAGGCTAATTAATAATTTGGAGTGTAAGAAAGTCAAGGGTTCAGAGTCTAATCAAAGTGAAGTTCGGAGTCTATGTTAAGAAATATTCAGATTCAATTATATAAGAAATAAGAGTCTGGTTTCATTAGAAATCGGATTCTAAATCTGTAGAGTTTGGAGTTGAACTGCTTAAAAGTTCTGAGTCAAACTTCTTAAGAGTTCGGAGTTGAACTGCTTAAGAGTTCGGAGTCGAACATCTTAAGAGTTCGGAGTCGAATATCTTAAGAGTTCGGAGTCGAACTTCTTAAGAGTTCGGAGTATAACTTCTTAAGAGTTCGGAGTAAAACTTCTTAAGAGTTTGGAGTCGAACTTCATAAGAGTTCGGAGTCGAACTTCTTAAGAGTTCGGAGTCGAACTTCTTAAGAGTTCGGAGTTGAACTTTTTATGATTTTGGAATCGAACTTCTAAAGAGATCGAATTAGATCTGCTACAGAGTTTGGAGTCCAGAATTCGGATTAAAACTATATTACCGATCACATCCCTGATTCAGATCCTAAAAACAGAATGCTCCAATTTTTTATTATAAGACTCCAAGAATTTGGTTGCAATTCCGATTTTTGATTTTAAGGGAAACAAATATCTATGTATAAGAAAAATCTATGTTAAGGTAAATTTCCTTAAGGAGGTAAATTTTTCTTATTTGAGTAATAATAATATTTGCTTAAGTATAAGGTGTTTGTGATTTTCAAAACAAGAAGGAATGGAAAAGTCATAAGGAAAACCTTATTGACTCAACATATTTCCGACATGATCAACAAATTGAGATGAAGTGTAAAATCCTTATATTAATTAAAAATGAAGAATAAAGTGTTGAGTATTATGATGCTACCTTTACAAAGATATCCCAGTATTCTAGGATTTACATACAAAACATAGAGTTCCATATTGATCTCTTTTTTGAAGTACTTAAGACATATTTCTAAAGGGTAATGGTCTATAATAATTTTAATTTTTGTAATGAAATAGTTTTATGATTCTTAAAAAACATGTAATTTTAATTAATCTATATATTCAGTTGAATGAAAGTGAGGAAGAGGATAAAAAAAATCATGTATAAAGGTAATGCAAGAAATAAGTATTGTCCTACATGTGATAACTATAGAGAGAATCACTTTGATAAATGATTGAAGGGTTTAAGAGTTTCTTATAAGTTTGAATATACGGGTAAAAAGAAAAATAATGAAAAGGGAAGGATAAAAATGTTTTTATTCAGTGTAAACTATAGAGATATAGGGATCTAAGAAAACAAATACACCATGTGTTAAGAGAATATACCTTGGAAGAAGCTAATGAATCAAGGAAAATATTATGTTGTTAATATTGCTGATGAAAAATGACTGAATTTTTCCTATACATGGATCCTTGAATAAGGTTGTAATAGTATGTTATCAATAATATCATGGTTGTAAGTATCATGTCATTTATAAGGATTATATTATAGTAAGTTTTCATCAAGGACATAAATACATGTGTTGATCATTACTAATGACCTAAAAAATGGTTCCGTGAAAATTTACACATCTTCGAAAACATATGAATGTTGTAAGGAAAATCCTAAATATGTTCCTAATGTTGAGACAATGTTTTTTTGGATAAATTTATGATTGATATGGTTAAATTAAATAGGTTTTAACTTACTACATTTGAATTGACTACTAATTTGTTGAAAAATTGGTTTATAATATCCTTGATAGAGTTAAATAATTTTTTATATTTAAGGAATATATCCACTAACCTAGGTATTACATAATAAATATGGAAGAATAAATGTTTCTAATAAAAATTTATTTGTTTTTAACTTTATAAAAATGCTTAAGTAGAATAAATAATGAATTTATTCACATGTTTTTAATGAAATAATGAAGATAAGATTTATATTTATTGAAGGATAATGATAAGTTTATTTTGTAAATTTAGTGACCCATCTCCTAAATTGATGGATCATAACCTTTTGGAAATGTTATCCAATTATGAAATGGTTTATGTTGATCTTTGGATGAGGTTTTGTTAGTTATTGTATTACTTCAGCATATTATGGATGATGTTCTAAGAAATGAGGTAGAAATAGTTAGTGTCTCAAAAAAAGTATAATATTTTGTTTATGAAATATAAAAACATATTTACTTGTATTATTAGAGAGTGAATATCATCCCCAACACTTGAAAATGGGTCTTGAAAAAAAAATGTTGTCCCATAATCCTCATTTATGATGATTGAAATGTTATCTTTAAAAATGTTTTTAAGGATATTTGGCCATGAAATTTAATATAAAAATGTTTTATATCACCCTAAATTATAAAATTATAGTAATAATTCTATTCAATATACATGTTTTTAGTAATGTTCTCCTCTGTGAAAGCTTAGTTTTGTGGTGACCTTTTAATTTTACTTAAACTTTTATTATGAAAATGTATTATTAACCATATTTATTATTTGGGTTTTTAATTGTAACACCCCAAGCTTCTACGGTACGCTTCTCTATGAATAATGTGATAGCGTGTGTTGTACGCAACACCGAGTTCTAACACACCATAACTAATCAAACTAGCCGTTATGAATAGTAATACCTGCTTTTTGAAATTATATATATTATATATTTCAAAATGGACTTAATTTTTGGATTTGGAATATCGAATTTAGCCTAAGGTGAAATTTGGATACTTTTCGGATAACATTAATATTTTGATGAATAGTGAAAATTACTAAATTTTAATTAAAAACAACTTTTTAAATCAAAATAATTAATAGTGATAAATTATGAATTTGTGGGGTTTTAAAGTATATTCAGAATATATTTTTACCATTTAATTCAATTTTGGTCATTGGACATAATCTTACAATTAAACCGGACATAAACAAGTGTCAATCTTTTGATAGTTATTATCTCTTAAAAACACGCTTTTTGTTTTAACGGGAATTAATTTTAAATTAATTTCTGCCACTTTTGTGTGTTGAATTTGGAAAAATGGATTCCATATTTGGAATCAGGATGTTCAAATTGTGTAAATAGGTATCTTTTATTTTTAGACATTTTGAATAATTACTTAGGTAAATATTTTATTTACCATGGTTAAAGGGTAAATCCGGTAAATACGGGTTAACAAATAATATTATAATAATCCTAAATTACCCTAAAACGTATCCTAGCCTCATTGGTTGATACATGTTCGACCATAAGCATCTTTGGGTCGATTTTGGGACCCCATGGAGCCACTTGAAGGTGATAGGGACACTTAATTTTAATTAAGTTAAAATAAGTACAAAAATGACACAACCATGTATCTTTTAGAAAAACAATTTTTACATAGGGTTATATATGTTTTATTTTCGACTATAAATATTCATTAGAAATACAAAAATATTTCCTACATAAGGATATTTTATTTATAATTTTTAGACATTATATAATATAATTTATTTATGACACAATGATGATGTAGTAATTACCATAATATTGATAAATTAAAATAATTGATATTATAAATACCCAAATAAATATAATATGAGACTTTTAATGAATAAAAATAATTTTATTGGATAATATGACATATTATTATTGATTTAATTGACTTTTTTAGAAGTAATCATTCTGTTATAAGTTCCACAAAAATGAACTATTCAATAGTGTCAAAATTGACATAAAAAAGTTTTTAAAACAAATATTATATTATTAATTGATATTAAATTCCTAAAAATATAATGTGCGGCCAAGAGACTTACATCATTATTGGTGTATCATTAATGGACGACTTTGGGGTCTCTTGTATGTATATAGTAATTTTATTAACCATATAATATAAAAACACAAAGATACATTGTAAAAGTGAATCTAATTAACTTAGAGTTAATACTTAAAAATAAGGTTAATATAAGTACCCAAACCTGTCCAAATTCTATTGAATGAGTGGTTTTAGACCTATCCCCACCTTAAACTTTTAATAATCAACTTTTGAGCCATTAAATGTTGAATATTAATTTATTATAAATTAATATGTCAGGCTTTTCCAAAGGTGCCCCTCGCCCCTCTTATAAAAGGGCACTCCTCCTTATCATTTCATCACACCTTCAAAGCCTTTTTGATCGGCCAAACTCTGCCAAAATACTCTCCCAACATCCCTCAATACAATATAGAGGCTTTAGTTTGGTCAGAAATCCAACCTAAGGAGCCCTTTTGATCAAATCAAAAGGAAGAACCCGAAGAAGAGGTAACGATTTCACCACCCTTTTCCAAGTTCCTTTCTTCTTCCACTTCTTCTTCCTTTGTTGTTACCATTCTAAAATAATAAATCAAGTATCATATATATAATGTGATGTTATTATAAATATGGTACAACCATATTCAGTATTCTATCCATCCTTTGAATAACATGTCACCATACATGCGTACGCACGGATTACCGTCTCCACGTCGTGGTGTAATTGTTATTCAATATATTATTATTTGGATGGGTATAATAATGATGTGTAACTCATGTAAATAAAAAATATAACATGTTAATTATTCTTTATATATGATATAACATTCATTTATATATTATTTTAATATCAAAATAATGATATTGCCGCTCGTGCGTACGTACAGACTACCGTCTCCACGAACGCGATGAGATTCATTCTCCAGCATATCCATTCAAATATAATTATCATTTTATGATTTAAAAATGATTTTTAAGGACTTGATATCATTATGTATATGAATAATATACAACCTATCCATGACAAACATGGCTTATGTAACAAAACAAATAAAAGAAAATGAGTAAGTTAACACCCTAAACAACGATAATACTAAGATATTATTAACAAATCAATGTTAAAAGATCATATATGATATCATATTAATGTATATGATTCTTGTATAATTTAATAAAAATTATTTCACCATTATACAAGAGGTTAACCTACCCCAACCAAGGAAAATTACAAGGTAAGTGTTATTTCACAATCTCTTCATTATCTGAGGTTGTTTATACGTAATAATCTACTGGGATCTCTTTATCATCCGCATCCATGTTTCTTAAAAGTGTATTTCAAAACATTTTTACTATTTACAAGAATATGGGTTAAATTCATTTATACCTGTTTTGAATTTTTATAAGTGGTTTATAAATGAATCTTTCCATCGTTTTCAAAACAAGGTGCTTTTAACCTTTTCGACAGAATTAAGGTAAGAATTTTTTTTACTTATACGGCGGGTGCAGTTATTTTCCGCCGTTATAAAATCGTCGAAGCTTCCCTTACAATATTATAAGAATATTTTCAAAGAAAATGTTTTATTTTATAAATATATGACTCATAAATGATTTCAAAAATAGAAAGAGATATTTCTCTAAAAAGAGTTTTGATTTCGTCTATGTCAACATCCTTTGATGGATTTTACGCTTATTTGAAGATGATTTATTATGATACAAAACATCTATATTGTATTGAAGGTTTTGTGATATGTTTGACTGTGGATGTGTTATTTTTATACCATTCATTGTTTATGGTGAAGGTATTGACATTTTGTATGATAGTTTTAATACGAATGTTTATGTTATGTTTAAACCTTTTCATATGGGAATGCATTAGATTTAATATGTGATGGGTGAAGCCCGCTATAGCTCCTCGATGCATTGGTAGGTATCATGAGACAAACTAGTGTCTTGGCACAAGGCCTTGGCAATATCTTATTTGTAGTCTTGGCACAAGGCCTTGACTATGTTGTTATGATAGTCTGGCATTATGCATTCCATCATTATGAAAGTGGTTATTGATATTGCATGTGATTATTCGATTAGTAGAATATCCATGTGAATAAGTAAATGGAATTATTTCATTTTACATTTGCTATACTATGTTTAAGTTCATGTTTAAAAGGATTTTGTTTTAGTTATACATTGCCTTAAATGTTTATGCTTATTTTTGAAATTTTCTGCTATATTGTTATCCTTACTGGGCATTTGAGCTCACCCCTATTCAATGTTATATTTTTCCCAGGATGTGAAGAAGTAAGTTATGAATGACCTGCATGGATTTTATGTGGGGATATGAGTGTGGAATATGGAGACTATGTTGTTGTAGTAGTTTTTCACTTTATGATTTAATGTAAAACTTTATGAATATATCTAGTGTTTCCAAGGCTATTAAACCAATCAGTATGTCGAGATTTGATATTTCTTGTGATCATGCCAATGTTATGTAATAATGAACCGACTCTGGGTAACCGGGGTCGGGGCATTACAGTTGTTATCAGAGGAAGTTTAGTACAAACCTTGGAAGCTATATTTAGATAAACTCTGATTAGAGCACGTAGACCTAAGATGAACTTTGAGGATTAGTATAGAATAACTTCCTAGAATTTTGGTATGGTAGAGATTTTGTGAGTTTTCCGAGCAATACATCCCTATCTGGATATGAGAAGGTAGATGCGGCTCTGGCATAGATGTATCTAGGGGTAAAACCCGAAATCACCGCTTTGAGCTAGACAAGAACGGGAACTGGTGCACGACAACGGGCCTTGCTGCACTCTTGGTTACGACACTCCCAGGGGATATGCTTAGGATAACTCTCATTTTCTTTACAAATCATTATAAAGGGTTTATGAGTATATACTTCCTCAAAGATAACATTCTTATGATTATGGATTATATCCATAAATAGTTCAATTTATGTTAAGTGTTTTATAAGTATGGGATTATGTATTTTTATTCATAAACTGATCTAGTTTATGCCATTTTTTAGAAATGGAGCCTAGTGGAAGAAATGGAAACTGTATCAATGCACGCACTCCAAGTAGGGATTTCCCTCCTGCTCAAGATAATTATAGTGGAGATGGTGATGCAACTGGTGCCGATCAGCTAATCACCATACTGGGACAACACACTCAGGTTATGAATAATAACCTTACCCGTATGGAGCACCCTGATCCGCAGCATGGAGGATCAATGTTAGATCGACTCATGAGGCAAAAACCACCAACGTTCAATGGGAGTACAAATCCCTTAGTATCTGAGAAATGGATATTTTCCCTAGTGAAAATATTTCAGGCTTTGGGGTGTAGTGAAAGGGAAAAAATTATCATGGCAGCTTACCGCCTCACTGGAGATGCTGATCAATGGTTGTCATTGATTCAAAATACGAAGGAAGATGATGAAGTATCAAATATGGAGTGGAGGGTGTTCAAAGATCTGTTTTTAGAAAAATACATTCCTCGTGACCATCGAGCAGATATGGGAAGGCAATTTCTGAGTCTGAGACAAAAGAAGGATTAGAATGTCAAAAAGTATGAGGCTAACTTTACAAGGTTAGCAAGGTATGCTGGAGATTATATATGTAACCCAAGAAGTAAGATCTATCGTTTCTTTGATGGGTTAAAACCATTTCTTTGTCGAGAATTAGTCTCGCAATCCTTTTCATCGTACGAAGACATTGTCTCATTTTCTATCAAGACCGAAAAGGAATTATCTAAGTCTTATGACTTTAATGAAAAGCAAGAGAAGTAGAGACATGATGATCAATCTGGGAATGGAAATAAGGGGAAGAAGGGAAAGGTTGAATATCCATCCTGTGGTAAATGTGGGAAGAAACACCCTGGTACTTGCTTAATGGGAATGGGAGTCTGTTACAAGTGTGGTGAAAAAGGCCACCAAGCTCATGATTGCAAGGAGAAGAAGGAAGCTACCAATGTTCAGTGCTACAATTGTAGGGAGATGGGGCATTATGAAAATGAATGTCCTAAGCATTAGGAGAACTTACCTCAGAAAAGGCCATGGGATCAAGTTCAAGCTTATGCTATCACTACTGCTGAGGTAGAATCTCTGAAAGACATGGTGGCATGTAATTTAATGGTTTCCACAATTTTAGAAAATGCATTATTTGATTCTG
Source organism: Viscum album (assembly GCA_963277665.1). Taxonomy (NCBI): domain Eukaryota; kingdom Viridiplantae; phylum Streptophyta; class Magnoliopsida; order Santalales; family Viscaceae; genus Viscum; species Viscum album. The sequence goes on from OY728155.1 coordinate 1,933,367,660, forward strand.
GATCATCTCATTGTTTCATATCTTCCTAGTTTTCTAAGAAAATTAGATATTTCCAATTTTATTTAACAAGGGACTTGTCAGTTAATACTCCGAAGGGAAGTATCATTGCAACAATGTTTTGTGAATCAGTCCCCATTAGAGCACATAAATGTTCTTTATCTGCTGATCTCATCATCATACTTATGATTGAGTTTGATATAATCCTCGGTATGGATTGGCTTTCGGACTCTAATGAAAAGATTTATTGTAAGAAGAAATAGGTTACAGTTCTTGATGATAATGATAAGGAACACCTTAACTTTAGAGTAGAATCGTCACCACCTAATTCTTATTTAGATCCACCCCCAGTAGCTCAACTAAATTCAATTATTGGGGAGGAAGAGAATGAAATAACTATGGGTGAGGAAAGGAATGTTCAAATAGAGGATGTATCTGTTGTGAAAGAATTTGTAGATGTATTTCTGGAAGATTTACTTGGACATCCTCCAGAATAAGAAGTTGAGTTTTCCATTGATTTAATTCCTGGATCAAGGCCTATATCGAAGACCCATTATGGAATGGCCACTGAAAAATTAGTTGAACTAAAGAAACAACTAGAGGAATTGAGTAATAATGGATTTATTCGCCCTAGTGTTTCTTGATGGGGAACCCCTGTTCTTTTTGTTAAAAAGAAATATGGATCCATGAGGTTATGTATCGACTACAGGGAGATTAATGAGATAACAATAAAGAACAAGTATCCCCTACCACACATTGATGATTTATTTGACAAACTGCATGGAGCTCAATACTTTTCAATGATTGACCTTCGATCTGGATACCATCAGTTGTGTGTGAAGAAGGAAGACATTCCGAAGACAACATTTTGAACAATGTACGGGCATTACGAGTTTACTGTAATGCCTTTTGTATTGACTAATGCACCCTTTGTATTCATGGATTTGATGAAAAGAGTTTTCAAGGAGTATCTCGATGAATTTGTGGTGGTATTTATTGATGATATCTTGGTATACTCCAAAAGCTACGAAGATCATGAAAATCACTTGTGCATTATTCTGAAGACTCTGAGAAGACATGAATTATATGGGAAGTTTAGAAAGTGTGAATTCTGGATTCAGGAGATTTCTTTTCTTGGCCATATTGTCTCTAAAGATGGAATCTCTGTTTATCCTTCTAAGTCTAGGGAAATCCAAGAATGGCTAGCACATACGAGTATAACTGAAGTACGTAGTTTTATTGGTTTGCCAGATTATTATCGACGATTCATCCAGAATTTTGCCCGATTGGATAACCCATTAACGAAGCTCACACGTAAAGGGGTTAAATTTTTTTGGACAAAAGAGTGTGAAGAATGTTTTGAAGAACTGAAGAGAAGACTAGTCAATGCTCATATATTGACTCTACCATCGGGGAATGATGGGTTCGTTATTTTTAGTGATGCATCGAAGAAAGGACTTGGTTGTGTCCTTATGCAGAATGATAGAGTTATTGCCTATGCATCACGACAGTTGAAAATTCATGAAAAAAACTATCCTACTCATGATCTCGAGTTAGCAGCTGTGATTTTTGCTTTGAAGATATGGAGGCACTACCTCTATGGTGAAAAATGTGAGATTTATACTGATCACAAGAGTTTGAAGTATATTTTCTCACAAAAAGAACTCAACATGAGGCAAAGGATATGGCTTGAATTGCTCAAGTATTGTGATTGTACGATAAACTACCACTCGGGGAAGGCAAACAAGGTGGCAGATGCTTTGAGAAGAAAATATCATGGAGTTTCGAACAATGAGAGAATTGAAAGGGATCCAATTTCCATGGATCTAGTGAAGATGGACATGGGAATAAACAGGGAAGGAGAAACATCAATGCTTTTTCAAATGGTTGCCAAACCATCTTTACTAGAAAGGATTAAGAGTTCTCAGACCTATGATGAAGAATTTCAAAAGAAGATTAAAGCTGTGAATAATGGGAAACTGAGAGACTTTGTGTATGAAGATGGAATTTTGAAATTCGGGAAGAGAAATTGTGTTCCCGATGTACCTGATCTAAAAAGGGAATTGTTGGATGATTCTCATAGTTCCAATTTCTCTATACACCCTGGGAGCACCAAAATGTATAGATATTTGAAGGAACATATTTGGTGGGACAACATGAAGAGGGAGATTGCGGATTTTGTGTCAAGATGTATGGTTTGTCAACAAGTGAAAGCTGGAAGGCAACAGCCTGGAGGAGTCATGCAACCTCTTCCCATACCGGAGTGGAAATGGGACAATATTACGATGGAATTTGTCATGGGGCTACCAAAGACCCCTAGAAGAAACGATGAAATATGGGTTATTGTTGATCGTCTTTCCATGTCAGCAAATTTTCTTGCTATAAGAGAAGATCTACCCCTGGAACGTCTAGCAAGACTATATATTAATGAATTTGTGAGACTTCATGGAGTACCCCTATCAATTGTTTCTGATTGTGAACCCCGTTTTACTTCTTGATTCTGGAAAAGTCTTCATAAATCCCTGGATAGAGAACTTCATTTGAGCACTGCTTACCACCCTCAGACAGATGGACAATCAGAACAGACTATTCAAACCTTAAAAGACATGTTGAGATCTTGCTCACTTGACTTTCAGGGTATGTGGGATCAATATTTACCTTTGGTAGAATTTTCCTATAAGAATAGCTTCCATTATGGTATTCAGATGTCAGTATATGAAGCGTTATATGGAAAGAGATGTCGTACACCAACCTCTTGGGATGATGTTGGTGAATGAAAAATTGTAGGTCCAGAACTGGTGGAGAATACGATGGAAAAGGTGAAGGTAATCCAAAATCACATCAAAGCAGCTCAAAGTAGGCAGAAGAGCTATGCTGATAATCGAAGGAAGGATTTGAAATTTCAAGTCGGTGATCATGTTTTCCTGAAGGTATCTCCATGGAAGGGAGTCATACGTTTTGGTAAGAAAGGTAAATTGTATCCCAGGAACATCGAACCTTTCGAAATTCTAGAACGAATTGGGCTGTAGCTTACCGATTGGCAATGCCGCCAAGTCTCTCCAAAGTTCACGATGTGTTCCACGTATCTCTGTTGAGGAAATACAAGCCTGACCCAATGCATGTACTCACCTATGAGGATTTAGAACTGGAACATGGTATGTCTTATTGTGAAGAGCCCGTCAGGATTCTTGATATGAGATAATAAGTACTGAGAAACCGGACGACGCGTCTGGTAAAATTTTTGTGGAGAAACCATAAGATGGAAGAGGCAACCTGGGAACCCGAGGAACATATGATGAAGAACCACCCGAGTCTTTTCAGGCGATAATATTCTAGAAATTTCGAGGACAAAATTATTTGAAGGAGGGGAGAATGTAACACCCCAAACTTCTACGGTACGCTTCTCTTTGAATAATGTGATAACGTGTGTTGTACGCAACACCGAGTTCTAACACACCATAACTGATCAAACTAGCTGTTATGAATAGTAATACCTACAATTTGAAATTATATATATTTTATATTTCAAAATGGACTTCATTTTTGGATTTGCAATATCGAATTTAGCCGATGGTGAAATTTTTGTACTTTTCGGATAACTTTAATATTTTGATGAATAGTGAAAATTACTAAATTTTAATTAAAAACAACTTATTTAATCAAAATAATTAATAGTGATAAATTATGAATTTTAGTTATTTTAAAGTATATTCAGAATATATTTTTACCATTTAATTAAATGTTGGTCATTAGACATAATTTTACAAATAAACCGGACATAAACAAGTGTCAATCTTTTGATAGTTATTATCTCTTAAAAACACGCTTTTTGTTTTAACAATGAGATTTAATTTTTATATAATTTCTGCCACTTGTGTGTGTTGAATTTGGAAAAATGGATTCCATATTTGGAATCAGGATGTTCAAATTTTGTAAATAGGTAACTTTTATTTTTAGACATTTTGAATAATTACTTCAGAAAATATTTTATTTACCATGGTTAAAGGGTAAATCCGGTAAATAAGGGTTAAAAATAATATTATAATTATACTAAATTACCCTAAAATGTGTCCTAGCATCATTGGATGATACATGTTCGACCATAGGTATCTTTGGGTCGATTTGGGGACCCCATGGAGCCACTTGTAGGTGATAGGGACACTTAATTTTAATTAAGTGAAAATAAGTACAAAAATGACACAGGCATATATCTTTTAGAAAAACAATTTTTTACATAGGGTTATATATGTTTTATTTTCGACTATAAATATTAATTAGAAATATAAAACAATTTCCTACATAAGGATATTTTATTTATAATTTTTATATATTAAATATTATAATTTATTTATGGCACAATGATGATGCAGTAATTACCATAATAGTGAAAAATTAAAATAATTGATATTATAATACCCAAATAAATATAATTTGAGACTTTTAATGAATTAAACTAATTTTATAGGATAATATGACATATTATTATTGATTTAATTGACTTTTTTCGAAGTAATAATTCGGTTATAATTTTAGAAAAAATCAACTATTGAATAGTGTCAAAATTGACATAAAAGAGTTTTTAAAACAAATATTATATTATTAATTGATATTAAATTCCTAAAAATCTAAGGTTCGGCCGAGAGACTTATATCATGATAGGTGTATCATTAATTGACCACTTAGGGGTCTCTTGGATGTATATATTAAGTTTATTAACCATATCATATAAAAACACAAAGAGACATTGTAAAAGTGAAACTAATTAACTTAGAGTTAATACTTAAAGATAAGGTTAATATAAGTACCCCAACCTGTATAATTTATATTGGTTGAGTTTCTTTTGACCTATATCCACGTTATCCCATGAATAATCAACTTTGGAGCCGTTAAAAACCGAATATGAATTTATTATAAATTAATATTTCTAGCTTTTCCAAAGATGCCCCTCACCCCTCTTATAAAAGGGAACTCCTCCTCATTTCTTCACACCATCAAAGCCTTTTTGTTCGTCCAAACTCTGCCATATTACTCTCCCAACTTCCCTCACTACAACCTAGAGGCCTTACTTTGATCATAATGCAAACCTATGGATCCCTTTTGATCAAATCAAAAGGAAGAACCCAAAGAAGAGGTAACGATTTCACCACCCTTTTCCAAATTCCTTTCTTCTTCCACATCTTCTTCCTTTGTTGTTACCATTCTAAAATAATAACTCCAGTATCATATATATACTGTTATGTTATTATAAATATGGTACAACCATATTCAGTATTCTATTCATCCTTTGAATAACATGTCACCATACGTGCGTACGTACGACTTACCGTCTCCACGTCGTGGTGTAATTGTTATTCAATATATTATTATTTGGATCGGTATAATAATGTTGTGTAACTCATGTAAATAATAAATATAACATGTTAATGATTCTGTATATATGATATACCATCAATTTATATATTATTTGAATATCAAAATAATGATATTGTCGCTCGTGCGTATGTACGGACTACCGTCTCCACGAACGCGATGAGATTCATTCTCCATCATATCCATTCAAGTATAATTATCATTTTATGATTTAAAAATGATTTTTAAGGACTTGATATCATTCTGTATATGAATAATATACAACCTATCCATGAAAAACATGGCTTTTATAACAAAACATATAAAAGAAAACGAGTAAGTTAACACCCGAAACTACGATAATACTAAGATATTAATAACAAATCAATGTTAAAAGATCATATATGATATCATATTAATGTATATGATTATTGTATAATTTAATAAAAATTATTTCACCATTATACAGGAGGTTAACCTACCCCAACCAAGGAAAAGTACAAGGTAAGGGTTATTTCACAATCTCTTCATTATCCGAGGTTGTTTATACGCAATAATCTACTGGGATCTCTTTATCATCCACATCCATGTTTCTTAAAAATGTATTTCAAAACATTTTTACTATTTACAAGAATATGGGTTAAAGTCATTTATACTTTTTTTTTTACTTTTTATAAGTGGTTTATAAAGCAATCATTCCATCATTTTCCAAACAAGGTGCTTTTAACCTTTTCGACAGAATTAAGGTAAGAATGTTTTTTTAACTTATACGGCTGGTGCGGTTATTTTCCGCCGTTATAAAATCGTCGAAACTTCCCTTACAAGATTATAAGAATATTTTCAAAGAAAATGTTTTATTTTATAAATATATGAATCTTAAATGATTTCAAAAATAGAAAGAAATATTTCTCTAAAAAGAGTTTTGATTTCATCTATGTCAACATGCTTTTATGGATTTTACGCTTATTTGAAGTTGATTTATTATGATACAAAACTTCTATATTGTATTGAAGGTTTTGTGATATGTTTGACTGTGGATGTGCTATTTTTATTATGTTCATAGTTTATGGTGAAGGTATTGAAATTTTTTATGCTAGTTTTAATACGAATATTTATGTTATGTTTAAACCTTTTCATATGGGAATGCATTGGACTTAATATGTGACGGGTGGAGCCCGATATAGCTCCTCGATGCATCGGTAGGTCTCATGAGACAAACTAGTGTCTTGGAACAAGGCCTTGGAAAAATCTTATTTGTAGTATTGGCACGAGGCCTTGACAATGTGGTTATGGTAGTCTAGCATTATGCATTCCATCATTATGAAAGTGGTTATTGATATTGCATGTGATTATTCGATTAGTAGAATATCAATGTGAATAAGTAAATGGCATTATTTCATTTTACTTTTTACATACTATGTTGAAGTTCATGTTTAAAAGGATTTTGATTTAGTTATACATTGCCTTAAATGTTTATGCTTATTTCTGAAAGTTTCCGCTATATTGTTATCTTTAATGGGCATTTGAGCTCACCACTTTTCTATGTTTTATTTTTTCCAGGATGTGAAGAAGTAAGTTATGAATGAACTGGAGGGATTTTATGTGGGGATATGAGTGTGGAATATGGAGACTATGTTGTTGTAGTAGTTTTTCACTTTATGATGTAATGTAAAACTTTATGAATATATCTAGTGTTTCCAAGGATACTAAACCAATCGGTCTTTCGAGATTTGATCTTTCTTGTGATCATGCCAATGTTATGTAATAATGCACTGACACTAGGTAACTGGGGTCAGGGCGTTACATTAATAATATTATATTATAATATAAATCCCTAAATTGAAAATATCATGTTTGAATTGTGCGGATGAATCTTATTTATGGTGTTGGAAATGTAACACCCCCTAGATTTTCAATATTTTACTTTTATAATGAATTTAATATTGTTGCTATATTATTTCATACACAACACCATGTTAATATTAATATATATAAAAAATTGATATAATATTTTTTTAAAGAAACATTATTCTTAGAATACTCTACACAGAACTCCAAATTCATCTTTCATTACAATCAACAATGAAATCCTTTGATATCTTTTAGTACACGCAAGACCGTGTTTTACGAAACAACAATATACTATTGATGTTATAATTTAATATGATATTACTCCGCTAGCCTTTATAAGGACATGTATTAAAAGTAATATGTAAATTAGTGAAATATTTTTTACATATGTTTATATAATTCTTTGGTCAATAATTAACTAGAAATGAATATGGAAACAAATTATGAAGGAAATATTTTTATAAAAATAACTTTTTTTAGGTGTTCAAATATGTTTAATCCAAATAATATAAATTAAAAACTATTAGTGATTTACCAAAATAATATTAAAATATTATATATTCAAGAAAATGGTTTTAAATTAAACCAATATATTTTATATTCATAAGATAATAAGAAACCAAATTCTATGCAAGAAAAACTATTTTTCTCTAAAGGCAATTTTCCACCTTTTAATTATGCACCTATTCTAAACAAAATTATAAAACTTATTAATATTATATATATTAATAAATAAATTTTATTTTTTAAATATTAATAGAAAAATAATCATCAGGTTAATGTTTGGTATTTTATGAGATGGTTCATTTTTGTTTAATAGTGAAAATACTGAATTTTAAGGGAAAATTATTTTTTTCAACCAAATAATTTCTAATGCTAATAATATAAATTCGTTTTAAAATTATATTTGATAATTTCTAATTAATTTAATTTTATATAGGCAATTTTAATCAATTTTACATTGAAATTGGATATAATAACATTTCAATATATTGAACAATTTCACATTGAAACCCTACTTTGTCATCCTATCATTAAGATTTATTTAAAATTAATTTCATTCAATTATATTATTGGGATATTAAAAAATTTATTCAATAATTTTAATAATAATAATTTATAATGTATATTATAACTATGATATCATTTTACCAAAAAAATTATTGAAAATAATTCAAATTAATTAATGGGATTAAAAAAAAACATGCTTTACAAGAGACTAAACATTAAACTTAAGGGCCAGAATGACCTCGAATCCATGGAAAAACACATTTTCTGGACATATTTATAACATTTCATCCATTTCATATATTTTTTTTACTATTTGAGGCACATGATTCAAGGGTGACCTCTACATAGTGTTTACCATTTTATATTTACCAGAATCTCACTTCTCCTCCACTATAAAAGGTGCTCACCTCCCACAATTATTTAGACCTATCAATACATTTGAATCATCCAATGTCTACACAAATAAACACCTAAAACCCCTAACATAATAATATTATAATCACATTATTATTAATTTATTTCAAGAATTTATTTTTTAATTATCCAAAAGGACTTACCTAGTGGAGATGAAACATCCTTCAACAAGCACTTTTGATTCATTTATTTCTACACCACATAATTTATTATTATATATTTATTATATAATATACTCATTATATTAAATATAATAATATTTTTTTATTTTAGGGGTATGAACTACACTCACACACACACCCATCCAATGGGACACACAATCGTCATCTACGTATGTGGCGGACTACCCCCCCCCCCCGAACCGATGTTGTTTTTTCTTCCATTACCACCATCTGGGTTTGGGAATAATGTTATATTTATATTTTATATATGATTTATATTCTATTTATAATTTAATTAATATAAATTTTTTAATATAAAACATTCCTTCATGATTTCCGTTTTTTGGGAATATGATAACATCATCTATTATTTTGTGGACTATCACCGCCTTAAAATGATGTGATTCAATCACACATTACGTGGAATATATTAATGGTTTTTTCAAAAATGTTATATATATATTTAACATTGATATGATACATTATGGAATATATATATATATATATATATATATCACTTAATTTTTTTAATAAGACTCGAAAATGGAAGCATCGTTCTTGCATACGTATGGCCAACTGTCTCCATGAATAGTACATTTCATTTCACATCTCCAAATTTTATAGATTAACATAAATACCTATTTAATTATTAGATATGATATGTACGTAATGATTTAAAAACTAAAGACTATTATGAAATGATCTACATAATGGGACCAAAAAATTAACAAATAAAAACATATGATAAATCTAGGAAACTAACACCGAAATTAATCAAAATAATGAATGATTATTAACAAATGGGACATGAGATCTTTTAAAAGATTAATATAAGATATTATAAATTTTAATATTTTTATATAATAAGTAAATAATATAATGAAAACAATTATAGATGATGTTAATGAGTGTTCAACCATAATGGAGCATAAGGTAGGGTATTTCATCTCAATTTACATTCTATTGAGACTTATTTGTTAATATGAACTAATTCCAATTAATGTGGAGAATATACATCCCATTAAAAATTTAATATCATTATTAAATAATATTTTCCTGTATTTTATGTTTAAATTGGAATTATGTCATCCAAGGTGATTGAATTGAACATTACAATGTTGTGAATGTTTTCTATGAAACTTCAGCTTCTCTTGGGATTATTAAATTTTAAATAAAAAATCACTTATTTATGATAATTTACAATGGAAAGACAATTTATTTTAAATATGCATAAATTTTTTTAATTATTATAATTGTTTATTAATATTTATTAAATTTATAATTATAGTGAACACTTTTAATTGTATGTGATTAGCTAGGGAAATATTCATAAATCTATATATTTTACTCAATACGGATAATCGATAAGGCACATAGTTCATGAATTAAGTCTAGTAAACAATATATGAGCATTTATTATAATAGGAAATAAAATTGTGTGGGTCGATTATAGATATCCCCTTGATGCATTGGTATTCTCATAATATGAATCATTTGGACAATTAGATATGTTTTTACATAGTATGTTTTAAATATCCTTGTGAAAGGTCTTGAAACTAAATGTATCATGTACGTAGGAAACATTAAATCAAATGATCAAGAATTATCTTCATTTAGATTCAGTTGCTATATTTTCATGAGATTTTTTTCATTAACATTATCTAGAAAAGAATTTCATTATATATATATATTAAATATATGTATTGTGTTTGAGTTACATAGCATTCCATATTGATATTTCATTATCTAGTTATATAAATTGTATCTGTGCTTAATTATCTACCTTTCCATGTTGATTATGCCCATTTATTCACCTCAGTGTCTGTTGTACTTACCCTTACTAAGAATTTTATCTCACAAATATTTTTTTCCTTTACCCCTGATATAATGAAGAAATGATTTAATGAGATTTCAAAGATTATATTAATTTCTAAATATTTTTTTTCCATTTTTTAGTTTATATTTACAAATGTAATATCAGTATAATGTAGGTAATATTATTTTAAAAAAAATCTAAATTGATTGGTTCTTTAGGATTTGATTCCTAAATGTCAAGATAATTTAATAGCGTAAGGAACATGCTCTGGGCTTCTGGGTTTGTGGAGTTACCTTAATTTAATACGAAAATGATCTATTACTTGGTTAATTTTTTAGAACCTAATTAAATACCCATTGGTTCTGATTTTAATTTAATATTTAATTTTCTGGTCTCCGATCATAAGAAGAAAATTGTATTAATCTAGAGAAATTGGGGATATTTTTTTGGAATGATACCATTTTGGTCCTTGGATCTAGAAAAATATTGGCATTGGGAATTGGAAAACTACCCAATAAAATGAATATATCAGACAAGTACACAGAACAATAAACAATAAGAACATATTTTAAAGATAGTAAATGATGGAAAAAATTAATTAAAATGTTTCCATAAATGATTCATAGGTTTTATTGTTGATCAAATAATACCATGTGTAAGTAGAAATTTTGTGCCAGATTTGGTACCCAGAACAATAACCCACCATTTTGATGATAAATATGAAATTAAAATTCCAAATGGTTCTAAATTTTTTACATGTGATAAAATAAATTTTGGGAATATTTTTCTTCATGTACTAAGTAGAACATTTTATTCATCTAGAATATCATTTTGGAACATTTATTGCGTAGATTCAAGAGGGATTATATTTTTTTTCATAGGTAAAAAATTACACTATCCATTAACATTACACCCACCTATTCATACCATCTTTCATTGGGAAGTCATGGAAAGGTGGATTCTCAAAATAGGGTTTACAAAAGTCATATGTAAGATTTTTTTTATCAAGGATTTTGATGAATCTCTTTTTTACCTAATTCTAATGTAATGATGTTGTATTAACTTCACAAATTTCTTCATATCATGTAATTTGATGAAATAATATTATTTTATTCATAAAAATGAAAATTATTCTAATTATATATAAATATATTTCAAAATATCCATATTTTTCATCGGTTTTGAAGTTATTCCCACCAATTGCTGTGAAAATATTTAGACAGCCCGGGAGTGTTAGTTATTTTTTCTGTATCTTATCTTCAACATGAACCAATCGAGTCCAATTTATTCTTTTCATTGATAGAATTACATAAATTGAGTGATAATCCTATAATGGGCTGATCTAAGGGACTATTAAGTAGCTATATTAGAATTTATTTTATGTTACATAGACATATAATTATTTATTATATTTTAGTGTTCCATTTAATGATTTATTTTCTTCTCCCTCTTAAATAAATTTAATAACTGTATATATTTATTTGTAGTATGAACCAAAGCCATAGAGTGACCAATAAAGTGATTATGTATGTTCATTAGTGATTATACAAGGAATAATGAGTCAATTTATTTAGATAATGATGTTTGTTGATTTATATAATTTATTATGTAGTTTTTTATTTAGTGAATCAAAAAAAATTATAATGGTAATTCTTCTAATCCATCACATGTAATAACCAAGAATAAATCAATATCAATTAAGTTAACTCACTTAATTCATTTATTGTACTGTAATCCAACTCAAATAAAACATAAAAATATTTGTTCATAATAACCAAAATAAATCTCTATATAAATTTTGTGGCTTAGGTTTCATCTTATGTCACTATAGATTAGTGATTCCTAGCTCTAAAACTAGAAACTTTATAACCCACTAGGTAAATTTGAGAAAGATAATATTATTATTATGGTATTAAAATTTCAAAGGAAATATCAATTTTTTATAAATATCCATACATGTTATTTGTAGAGATATGAATGTAACTTTATGGGTTGTGTTATGTCAAATAATTTCATAATAGTGGAATCAGGGATAATTGAGGTTATTATCGCTTGAAACCTATCAAGGAATGTTTCTATGTTATGATTTTTTTCATAGGATTATTATTATATGAGTTACACACAATTGATTTTATGTATTTCTAATCCATTATCATATTTGAAATTAAACAGATTATGCCTACTTTCATCGATGAATGCCAAATAAGTCTTGGATGTTTGAAGGAAAATTTTATTATTGTATCAATAATATAATTTCATAAATGATAAATTATATTCATAGTATATTATGACTCCTTTCATCTTTGATTGATATTTTTCTGATAAATAGAGATATATGTTATTTTATATAGTCTAATATTGCTTCGTCATTGTGAAAAAAATCATTATACACATGATTAAGTGTTTTTAAAAATGTATTTTTTTCTTAATCAATGGATTCATTAGTTTCTTGTTTATGAAATTATATATATAAAGTATTACACTTTCAGTATGATCAAAAAATTATTTTAATTTATCAAAACAAATCATCCTATTCTAAAAAATAGAGGGGATTTCAATATTATTTGGATACCTAGTTGTGTTTAAGTACAATATTACATCAACATATATATTAATAAAATTAGTGGAAAATCAAATTTTTTTAGAATATTCAATTAAAAACAATGATTTTCAAACACATTTTACTTCAATAATACTCAAATGTTTTAAAATTGAATAAAATATTTCACTTCAAAAATGAATCTAATATTTACATTTATTTATAATCATAGAATATTATAACATAATATCTAATAAAAATTATAAAATTAAAAGAAATATGTGTGTAACATAATTATGTGAAATAAAAGAGGAAAATAAACATAATTATATTAAATTGTGAAAACATGAAATATTATTTCCCCAAATCAAGATAATTTTCAAACCGATAATTATAACATTACATAGAATTAATAATATTAGAAACATGATTTTCATTAATAATAAAAGTGTACGACTGATGATCTTAGAGATTTATATAAAAAAATTTGAAGTAATAAATTTTGTAATGTGATTGTTATATGACTTTTAGAAATATATAGTTTTAAGGTATATCAGTAATTGAATTTATAACTACAAATTTATTTTCATCTTAGAATAATAATTATTTCGTATTAATGTATAAAATTTATAATGATTTTGATAATATATGTTAACAATGTAAATAATATAATAGACATGCAATTGAAATATAATAAATAATCCTGGAATTAAATAAATATATAATAATTATGTGGTGAAAATTTCTTTTATTCTAGAAAATTTATATTCCATAAATTATGTATTTTATAATATTGTCCCTGTTAAATAATCTATTTCAAAATAATTTCAAATACTTATATATCATCAAATAAATATAAATTCATGGAATTATTAAGAATTTTTATGGAAAAAGTGGCAAATCATTTAATGATTATGAATTTTTTGTTCAAAAATGTACTTTTTTATGTGTTATGGAATAAAATTTAAAAATAATTATCATCATTTATATTAATTTATTAAAATTTAATTTATATAATATTTCAAAGTAGAAATTAAAATTAGATAATTTTCTAAATATTAATTTTGTGGAAATATATGTTAACTTGCTAAAAAGTGAATTACTTCCAAAGAGGGAATGTTTAGTCAACGTTTAAAATAATTCAAAATGTACTAAAATATCCCCAAAAGTATCATGAAAATTTGTTGATTAAATAGTTATTTACATTTATTCATTTATTGTTGATTATTGGGTCACTTTAGTTTGAAAATTATGTTCATTATATATTAACAAATTCATAATTTAAAAAATGAAACAAATTGTCATATATAAAGGGTATTATTCTACTCATTAAAATATGTGACTAAAAAAGATATCAAAATTTATTCCTATAATATTCTCTTATTTTTAGGTATCTCTCATGTTTGGATACCTATGGAATAAAAAAAATTCTATGACCCCATAAAGGAAGGCATCCACGAGGTAACGTGAAGTAATTTAGTATAATTAGTGACCAATGTTAATTGATTCATTTTATATCTTCACATAATAGTCTTACTATATTTGATTTTACACTTTTTAATCATGTAGATAAAATTATTTTACTTTTTTAATAGTGATGTTATAAAAAACTTTATTTTAGAACTCATCCACTAAACATTTCTGTCTCTTGTTTGGTTCAATTTAACACATGCATCAATGATGCTATAGAATGTGGATCATTGATGATTATGAAAAAATAAATAATATTAATATATTATATGAATGATGAAATGAAGTTATTTTTACTATTATATAACCAGATTATATTTTAAAATTTTCATTAATATAAAAAGCCTTTTTAAGGATTAAATAACTACACTAAAAATAATGATGAATGAATCATTAAAAATCATAATTTCAATCTACATAATGAAATAATAATACTACTATGCTCTATTACACACATGTATATCATTTACATTGACATTATATAATTGATAAACAAAGGATCTAGTAATGAGGCCTAAGGTTGTCACACAAAAACAAGAATTGTATTATTGGGACCACTAATAACCAACGAACAACATTATATATAAAAAATAAATAAATTTTTAATAAATAAATATAATTGATAGAAAAAATAAAGGAAGTTTTTAAAACTATCATTATAAAATATTAGAGTAATTCCCAAAATTTGAATATACATGGAGCATAAACATATTTTCAATATATTTTTTTATGATCAGTATTTTTAATCTTATAAAATTTTATTTTATATTCTATAATTTAAACCCACTGGAAATATATTTTACACTTTATACTTATCTTATGAAATATATAAATATCCTTTACTATTCATTCTTCAATAGAATAAAAATGCTAAAATCTAGCCTTCATTTCATTTGTTCTTCAAAATTATCTCCTCAACACTCTTATAATTTAATATTTTATATTTACAAAATAGACCTATTTAATGTTATTAATAATATATATTTTAAAATAAATATTCATTATATTTTTTATTTTCAATATTTACATGTATTTTTCATATAATCAATTCAGACATCGCATATTATAATATTTTAAGGATATTTCCCACTCATTACCTCTATTTTCGATAAAAATTCATTCTCATTACACATTATTCTATTATGTCAAATTTTTATACCTATTGGAGTTTATTAATTTAATTCCCCTTATATTTTAAAAATTTTATTATCCCATTTTATTCATTTATTAATTGATCAATAATTCTTTAAAAATTGTGATGTTTATAGTGTTATTTCAAGATATGGATTCTTCAATGAGAAAAATTTTATATAATTTTTATTTAATAAATATCAATTCAATAACTTATAAAGGTCATAAATCCATTCATTTATAGTATTTTATAAATATTAATTTCATTCTACTATTCTCCTCATATTGATTCATACTTCAACCATACTGATGTTTGTAGAGGAAAATTTTATTTAACTCTTTCTTGATTTGATATATTTCATATATATCCATTTTCATTACCATTTATTTATTAAATATATTTTATTATATTTTTATTTATTTTTATAATTTCATTATATTTTAGTGTCTTACTTATTATCATTTTTTTATTTTGAATATATTTTTTTATTATTGATTATCTTCTTCAAAATTATTGTAAAACATACATTAATATTTTAAATAATTATTTTGAAAAAATATATTTATATTATAAAACATAAACATTTTTCATCATTTAGTCAGACCAGTTACCAAAACGATCATTTTAAAAACATTATCATTCAGTTACAAATATTTATACACACTATCAAAAAATTATGGTGATGATAAATAAAATGTGTGTCAATAGTTTGGGGAGTATGATGAAATTGGAACATGAAATGAAGTGAATGGGATATTAATTACACATATAAATTGGGTGAATATATGAATAACATTATATGAAAATTTTTAATATAGATGTGTCATGAGAGGAATATAAAACAGCAATTATAACGATTTCATATTATAATTGCATTTAATATATAAAGTAAGACTATATTAGAGACAATGTGGTGAATATATGATTTAAATAATATACAAGTATATATTTAAATATAATGAATTATAAACACGATAAGTTTCTATGAATCAACAATAATAGTAATAAACTCTGAAAATATATATGATTTCATGTGACCGAGCATATGTAGTTCTATCCTAACACAAGATCACCTCATATTCAACTATGTGATAGTGAGCCCCTAAATGTCACCAAAAATGATAACCCATGCTTCCACATCTCCATAGTCAGTATAATGATCATGAGGTAGTCCTCCAACTGACCATAATGGAAAAAAATATTGCACCATCGATCAATGATAATGTGAATACCATATATGAATCTTGCGAACCTAAAATGGATAAAAATAAAACATAAATGTTTACACTAAAAACAAGGTGAGTTAAAATAAATACAATGAAATTTCTAGTAAATGGGTGAAACCCATAAGAGTGTCATGTATATTGAAATGAGTAGTTATAAAAATATTCTAGTTATTAATAAGGTACATAGTGCTTGTAATACATGGAAACTCCACAAAAAATGAACATGACATGGGATGAGACTAAAGTATCAGGGAAATGGGTATCCTAAGACCCAAATATGTGTTCTATGGGATCCTGTGCTGGGGAATCCCCAATGGGCTCTTTAAAGTGCATTAATTCCCAAATCATCTCTAATGAGATCCTTACAATGTCTATTTGTGATGAATGATTTTCCAAATGATATCCAATGGGATTCTTGAAATGCATGATTGTGAAGATCAGCCCCAATGGTCTCATTCGATTACATTATTTTGAATATCATGTTCTACCACTCCTCTTGTTGAAACTTATGGTATATATGAGTAAATAATTCCCAATTATCTCCTAATATTATTTTTTATAGCTCATTGAACCCATTGGAAATTATTTTAAAGAGATATTTATGGTAGCCACCTTCCTCATACTCGAATCTTTCAAAAAAAAACTACACCACTCTGGAAGGGTGATCATTTATCAACCATTAAAAAATCCAACTTATTTCTATATTCCAAAAACGATTCATACTTGAATAAGCATTATATCCATTCTATATTAACACTCTCAAATGAATATTAGCATTGAAAATATTTAACCCACACCAAGGATTCAAGTATTGTTTCTTCAAGAATGAAATTAGTAGCGATGAGTGTCATCAATAATCTACATCCCTTTAGGCGAGTTACACCACTACATCCTATGATTCTAGAAAAATCATGAACTTCATGTAATATCTTTTTTTGTGAGAATTTTGTAATGTGTCTGTTTAGATATCCTCATAACTAGATTCATTGAATTTCATAGTGAAGGGTCATTGTAATTCAAAGTTTAATTTTTTTGCACTATTGTTTCCAACGCATTCGCCGGGGCATGCGCGTCCATCCGCCGGGGAGGGCGTGCTTCTTGTGGCCCCGCATTACCGCTTTCCAAAGGTGGGCGGCATCCGTTCCTTGTTCAGGGACGTCTGCTCATTGATCGAAACCGGGATGATGGGATGTCAGTTCTTCCTTCCGTGAATTCCTCATTGGAGCTCGTCACCTAGTCCGGGTCTCCCTCATAGATTTAATACGGGTTCGTGAAGATCATTCCCGGTGCCATATCTACATGGATGCCAGTTAATGACGATGCTTCCGCCAATACTCTCCAAAGGGTCTTGTCGGGATAGCAACCTGTGGTGAAGAGAATGGTCACGTTGGGGCATTATCGGCATGTCTGTCTTTGGTCCCTCATCACAGGGCTTCTCGAGGGCGCAGAAGCCCGAGGAATCCCACATCGAACACGGGGAATGTGTATCGTCTGAGGTTTTCCTCAGCATCCCATGTTTAACAAGGGGTATGTCGCCAGTTTAATGTCTTACGGAGACGGATCGGGTTACAGGATCCCTAGGGGGGAACACCGATGTTGGGGCCAGCACGTGGGCGGCCTCCCGTAAAACATGGAGTGGGAAAGGGTGTAATGATCTCACTGGGATGTGGTGGCCCGGGTAAGGATCAGGATGGATGGTGGAGTGAAGCATGGGGCTTACGTTCTGAGACATACCAAGGGGGGGATACAATTTAACGTCATGCGGGATGGGATACAGTTAAAGTCATGCGGGACGGGATACAGTTTAACGTCATGCGGGACGGGATACAGTTTAACGTCATGCGGGACAGGATACAGTTTAACGTCATGCGGGACGAGATACAGTTTAACGTCATGTAGGATAGGATACAGTTTAACGTCATGCGAGACGGGAGATTTGGGGCTTACTCTCTGAGGCAGCCCAAGGTGGTCAGGGAACCGACATGGAGAGGTCGGGACGACCGGGTGGTGGGCTTGAACCTCGTGGAGGCTTCCTACGTACCATGCGCTAGCACAGATTAAAGTCCACGTAGTTCGCTGGGATGGGTCTTACGCTTTGAGGCGTCCCATAGGAGGATGTCATGGTTGATGCGTACTCTAAGCCCACGTGAGTCATGCTCGGTGTGGGAAACAAGAGGCACCAGGGACCAGACGAACATGTCGCGGAGGGTGCATCCGTGAGAAGTGGAATGGGGCTTACACATTGTGCGGCCCAAAGAGGAAATAGGGGCTTACGCGTGGTTAGCATCCCTTGGTGCCGGGGCTTACTCTAGGGTGGAGGCCCGGGGTGCGACAAAGCGCAGTGGGAAAAGGACTCCACTGGCCTCGGCAGGGGGGAAGTACGGAGATGCACGGGTGCAATCATCCGCAAGAAAGGTTAGTGGATTACGCTCTGAGGCAGCCCTTCCCCCGCGGACAAACGCTGCCCCGACAAGGAGGATCTCATTCCATGTGAGGAAGAGTCCACTCCCGTGGAGACGAGTGGGCGAAAAAAAATGTCCGAGCTGGGGGGACCCTGCGTGCGAAGCACGGGGTCGGACCACAGTTTAACGTCTTGTGTTAAGGAAGAGGTGCTTAGTAGTTTAACGTCCTACAGCTTGGACGAGGTGGGTTCGCTCCACACCCCTAGGGCTTACATGCCCAATGCCCTCTACCCATTATGGAAGGGAAGGCATCAGCAAGTCCGTGGCAAAGGGGGGCCACAGGGCAAACCACCGGGTGGTCCACGTTATCGTGGCAATGCGAAGAAGCAATAGCTGTTAGCGTGCCTATGCAGAGAAGCATAATTCGAAGCAACACAACGGGAAACATGGCCCAAGGGACCTTGAGGTTACTTCGAACGAGCCTGGAAGGCCGTGCGGGAAAACAACGCATGGCGCGCATTCCCGGCAGGGGAGACATCCGGTGCCGGTGCCGGTGCAGGGGGCAGCCAAGGGGCGTCAAGGTGAGGGGTCCTCGGCCTTGCGCGTTCAAAAGGGGCGATTTGAGCACAAAACACCGGGACAACGCGCAATAGGAGCAACGCAATTACACGCGAAGAGGGAATTACGCTCAAGGTTTTGCGCGCACGACAGGGTATTGCGCGCGCGAACCACGGATTGCGCGCAAGTGGGGAAACCAGTGGGAAGGGGCAAATTCACTGAAGCCGGTGGAGTCGCGCGCAAAGGCGAACTCCGGGGCAAGGTGGCGCGGAATTCGGGATTACCTGGATGTCATCTTTCGTGCGGGGGGATCCGAATTGCCCGCCCGAGAGTCGCTTCGGATTCCTCAACTCCCAAACCATTTGGGGTCACCTTATATTTATAGGCGACCTCCGGTGCGGAATCTAGGCGGCGCACGAAGTTTTCCACGCCGGGAACCGCTTGCGCGCAAAATCTCACCGCGGAGAAACGGGGCGCGCAATTATTGCGCGCCTCACCGGTCCAATTCCGCGAATCCCAGGAGCACCTCGCGTGCAGAACATTTTTGCGCGCGGATCCTCCTTTATTTCGAGCACCACTTCCGGGGCCTCCGGATCAGGCCTATGATTCCGATTATGACTTTGCTTCGTCATTACAAAACTTCCTCCGGGAGTTGAGGGCTTCTTTCGGCGTCAACAAATGCCCCCAATTGGAATTGGATTGGCGAGAGGTCGCAACGATCAGATTCTAAGGGAAACGCTAAAACACCAAAGTGCGGAGCCTCTTGGTCAAGCTACATGCAAAATTTCGATGGGGCGCGCAAAATACAGGACTCGCGCGGAATCCTCTTTCCGCCCGGCGCGGAACCCTTGTCTCGCCTATAAAAAGGGCCGCGGGGTCCCAACTTCGTACATCCACTTTTTTTCGCGCGATAAGCTGTTTGCTCTCGTGCGCGAAATCGCTCCGCGGCTACACGTAATAACGCACTGGCAGTGAAGAATTCCTATCAAAATTTGGCCGTGATTTCGAGCCGAACCGGGATCTTTCGCGCTTCGCGTGCCGATTGCGCGCTCATCTCCAGCATTTCGCGCAACTCCTTCACATTTCGCGCTGACCTCTCTAATTACACGCACATCATCCTGATTTCTCTCAACTCCCATAAAATTTAAGATGGATGCAAAATGAGTCGATGAGGGGGAAGCCGCTGCCCGTAGGACAGAAATGGTGGCGAACGAGGAGGTATATGGCGCCAAGGTGATCGTCTCCAACAATATCACCTTTTTCGATCTGCTGACTCCGGCTCAAAAGGCATATCCCTTGTCGGACAACCTCCCACTCTAGAATTTTGGCATCCTGGAGGAGGTACCACTGCCGGGATTCGAGGTGGACACACTGCGGTCCTGGGTGACTGGGGAGGACGAACATCCTCGCTACAAAATCACCAACAATGGCCGTCCTGCCATGGAAACTAGACACATGGATGTATATGTCCTGAACCCGAGGACTAGGACCATTACCGGGGACGAGCCTGTGGCAGAGGATTCTCCGGCCCTCTACGCGAGCACGTTCCGTCAGAGAATCACAGATGACACGAAGGGCTGGATGAAGGATTGGGACCTATGGTCTGGGGGTAACTTCACCAGCGAATGGGCCTAGGTGTTCTGGGTTCGCCATACCTGCGACCAGTTCGGAGATGAACTGCGGTATATCGGCCTATTCGAGGCAGTGTGGACGTCAAAGTTCCATTTCCACCGCCAGCCTGAACTCGGACTGAAGTTAT
Source organism: Viscum album (assembly GCA_963277665.1). Taxonomy (NCBI): domain Eukaryota; kingdom Viridiplantae; phylum Streptophyta; class Magnoliopsida; order Santalales; family Viscaceae; genus Viscum; species Viscum album. The sequence continues at coordinate 1,933,389,345 of OY728155.1, forward strand.
TCAACCGGTGGTCTCCTGACACCAACAAGTTCCACCTTCATCATGGGGAAGTCGGCGTCAGTCTCTGGGACTTCCACTACATCGGTGGTATCCCACTAGAGGGTTACCAATACGATGAGTTTGTCCCTCCAATGAACACCTGGGGAGACAGGTCGCGGACGCCTATGCTGACGTGGAACCTACTGCAGCTGGCCAAGGAGAGGCTGGGGGTCAAGGACTTCCTGAAGGACATCGCCTACAAGGGCTGGTTCAGCCTGTTCCTTGAGAAGGATCCCGCCGTCAAGATGTCGGGACAGGGAAAACGGCGCCCAACCGCGACCCAGAAGAGCATGGACGGGTCACAATGGAAGACCCTGGAGGCAGGGCAATACCAGTCATGGGGCTACCGCATCATTGAGGCCTGGGACCTGAACATCCGATATGTCGGGTTCCTTGCTACCTTCCCGAGCGGGTGGCTCTTGCCAGTGCGGGACACGAGGATGGGCGTCCGTCCAGCGACTTTGGTGATGGCGGGCTCCATTGCCGCCAACAAACGGTTCAACTTGGGTGTCCCCATGCTGGCCAAGCTGTATACCATTCTGGGGTGCATCTCATGAGGGGGGTCGCCTCAGAGAGTCTGTGGTCCCTTCCAGATCTTCCATGGCTGGGTGGCGGCTCATCTTGACGGGTATACTTTCACAAACGCCGTCCGTCCTCCGGGCAATGGCTTGCGACCGTCCTTTCTAAACATTGCATGGGTGGCGCCATTAACGCTCAATGAGGAGGGCGTGAGGATCCGCATTAGTATCCATGCCAACTTCAACTTCAGCCCATTCCCCACCCCGGTTGGCCAGCTGGTGGACAACGGGCAAGGCTCTCTGGAACAACAGGAATACTTCCAGAGCATTCGGGGCGGGGTTCTCGTGGCTCAGATCGACGGGAAGGTGATCTGCGAGCCGTATGTGCCATCCCGATTCGCCAGGAAGTTCGGGTGCCTCCAGCGAATGCCGAAGAAGGTATTCACAGCTGTCTGGCAGGAGAAGAATCCATGCATCCTACGCCAAATGTGGTTGATGTTTACCACCTTCGGATCTGGCTACGTTGTTAGCCTCCCTCCTACTGGTGTCGATGCCGGCCTAGCAACCGAATATGCCGAAAAATGGACCATCGTGTACCCTGAGGGGCTATTATGCAAGCGTGTCCGGCAACTCGAGGTTACTCACACAGAAACCGGGCGACGGGAAAGAAGGGAAGGTGTCGTTGGAAGGGGAGATCCAAGGGCGCGCCAGGCAGCAAGGCTGGCGCAGGCCGGGACTTCAGCAGTGAGGACATCCCATGGTGCCTCCACGTCCTCGTTACCCGCAGGTGGGTCACATGAGGTGTCCATTGAACTGCCTGGGAAGCATATAAGATATCTGCTTGAACCTTCTCCAGATGCAATTCTCTCGAAACTGTGGTCGGCCTGGATGACCCTGCGAAAATCGTTGAGCGTTGAAGCCATCTGGTAGAAGATAATGCAGAACGGGATCCAACTGCCGGAGGTCGGGCTCGTTCGGATTACCGACCGAGTGAACATCCATCGGCGGCACGCTTTTCTGACGGCCATGGATGCATACGCACGCCAAAGGGGGCGGCGTGAAGATCCAAATTTCCTAGTGAAAGTGATTCTCAGCCAAAAGCATGATCCAGAAGCGATGCCGCCGGGAGAAGGTGATAGCGATGAAGAGCCGAAGGTGGAGGAGGAAACCGGAGAGGCCGAAGGTGAGGGAGAAGATGAAGAAGAGGATCCCGAAGGTGGGGATTTGCAAGGGGTGACCTACCAAGGGAGTCTCCGGGAGAGCGGCGAGATTTCCAACTCTAATCTCGACATAACCAAGATTCTCGAGGTTTGTCTCTATATTCATACATTTCCCTCATTCATCCATTCTACTTTCCAACTTCTAACTCACTTCCCCATCTTACTCAAGAGAAGCTGAGCGGTGGATGGGCGTCCCCACCAGAGGAAGGCAGAGAGGAACCAGTGGGACATGATGGGGATCCGACACCCATCATTGAATTAACCAGCGCAGAGGGGTCTCCCCTTTTGGCAGCTCCTACAGCGGCCGGAACACTGGGGACCGACGCTCTGGATTTCTGTAAGTCTCACGCTTCACTATTGGTGCTTGGTGTCAAGAGATCCCGTCTGACCAGCGTATTCCCCGCGTAGTGATCTCAACACTGGAGGCACGTCAGGCTACGGAGCCCGGGCCATCCGCGAGTGGACCAGCGGCGGACATACCACCTCGCTCGGAACATGCTCTCTCCACTGAGTCGGCCCCGACAATAGAGGAACAGAGGGTGGCAGAAATCAGCGGCATTGTTCCCGGAATGCGGTAGAAAGCTGGTGGAGGCATCATTGCTGTTGGGGCGAGGGAAGTTCGCCCGGATGTCGAGGATTCTATTCCTCATGAAGACATCCCTGGGGTGGATCCTGCTGCCGATTTGCTAGCGGCCTTCCCCATATACCGACCTGCTGACCCTGAGGAGATTGATGACTCAGACTCAGAGGCAGCCGAGGAGATCTGGATGACACGACACAAGGGGTGGAAGTGTATCCATCGCTTTCTCAAGCAGCCCTAGTCCGATTGGCTGAGGCAGATGGGATCACTTCAGACCTGGTTGTGCTTCCTGTGCACCGGAGGGGCTGATGCTCATCACCTTCATCTAACGGTCCGTGATTACATGGATGAGAAGATGCGCGAGAGTAGCCGGCGCACCGAAATTTTCCAGTGCCAGGAAGGATCGACGAGTGCTCAAGCACTGCTGAGGGCGGAGCAAGAAGTCTGGCACCTCGAGGGTTAGGCGGCAGATAAAGAGGTCTTCATCGCAACATGCTCTGAGCTCGTGGAGGAACTGACCGACCAGCTGGTTGATGCCCAGGAACAACTGGTGGAGGCGATTCACCAGATGACCGTGCTTCGAAGCGAGCGGGCGCCGGCACAAGCTAGGGCTGATGAGCTGCACTATGTGGTGGCCGATGAGGAGAGAGTCTTCGAAGAAAGAAAAGTGGCCCTAGAGGCTACCAGCCAGAGGGTAGTGGCGCTGGAAAGATCACTTCAGCATGCTGATACCTAAGGGCTTTGTTTTTTCCATCTCATGAACTTTTTCTTGTATCGCTCATCGTCTCAATCCAATATATGGACAAATCCACTCTTTTTGTACCCTTTGTTTAATGCGCTCAACCATAGCTTCGAAAGGAATAACAACTCACCCCTAGGCTCCTGTGGGACATTCCCAATGCAAGAAGCAAGATATGTTCGTACCATCATTCTGTTCAACTGTGGGGCATTGACCAAGCTTCAGGCGTCCAAAATCGGGCCTGGACTTTTGAAGAGACCCTGGGCCGATTGATGTGTCGACTTCTCAATGTGCCTTAACACATGAGAAGGGAAATGCCGGGGGAATTGAAATCCATCTGAACACAGGGGGATGGAGAGAAAGGGTGTATCACGCTACCCAAATTCAGAACCCAATGGGGCGCAACCATAGAGGATAACTGTCAACCGTGACGGAAACACATCATCCATATCGCGTTGGCCCGGAATGGGAGGACAATAAATGAGGGCTGACCGCTGACCATGTTCGCAACATGGGGCCTAACTCAAATATCGTTGGTCAGTTTTCTGGAACGTTGGCCCAGGACAATAGGCGGACCATAGGTCGAGCATCCATACTGTTAGGGGGTCCCGTCAAACATGACTAGTTCTCCGGAACGTTGGCCCAGAACAGTAGGCAAACCATAGGTTGAGCATCTATACTGTTAGGGGGTCCCATCAAACGTGAAAGGAAATGAAGGTCTGAATAAGGGGGAACACAAAGCGCGAGAGGTGGAGTGGTGGATTGTTCGAACAGAGTCCAACACTCTCGATATTGCACCACCAGGGAGAAGGTGCATTAGGCAGACGTACCACCCTGATCACGGGTCGTCCCAATTTGCAGGTAGGACCTCTTCGGCGAGAGAACTGCCGCTTCCCATCATTACCATGGGGCATCCGGAACATGCTCAGGGTAGATATCCTGATTATACCATTTCTCATGAAGTTGGGCCGAGGGGCCGAAAATAAAGAAGGACGATGTTCAAATATCCCTAGGGATGGACCCAAGACGAAACGTACGGGTAGTCCTACGTATCTCATAAGGATGAGAATCAAGCCACACTTAGTTCTGAACATACAGTTTAACGTCATGTGGGACGGAATACAGTTTAACGTCATGCGGGATGAAATACAGTTTAACGTCATGCGGGATGAAATATGGATCTTAGTTTTAGGTCTTAGAGCTCGGACCATGAGGATCTTAGTTTTAGGTCTTAGATCTCGGACCATGAGGAAGGGGTAGAAACAGACACATGGCCAGGAGGTTACAAAAAACACGACGTGAAGGAGGACCTAAGCCCTACTTAACATGTGCTCTCCGGGGAAACGCTCGAGTCGAGGGACCGAACATGGAGGTAGGCGGGACCCGCGGGGAAGAGCCCTAGGTGTTCATATGTATCTCATAAGGATGAGAATCAGGCCATACGTAGTTCTGAACGTGACTTGGTAAGATATCAGTGCCAAGGAAAAAGGGGAGTGCGGGCGTGGCCCTTGCAATAAAAGGAGTGGAATTTGATAAATCTTTTTTGTCCTTTAAGGTGAGTGGTTTTTTTTGTTGTGAAGCGACATGCCCAGAGTAGCAGACCATGGTGTCGCCATAAGCATCAAGCCGTGATAGGCGTTGAGAAATGGCATGGCATAAAACCAATACCCAATGTGATGTCCTCTACAATGAGGTCACCACAATGTAGTGCCGTTTTTCGTCGTGCGGCCAGGACGATAATGTCACAGTTTAGGGTCGTGTGATAGGACCAACAACACAGTTTAGGATCATATGGTTTGGACCAACAACACAGTTTAAGGTCTAATGGTTTGGACCAACAGCACAGTTTAAGGTCATATGGTTTGGACCAACAACACAGTTTAAGGTCATATGGTTTGGACCAACAACATAGTTTAAGGTCATATGGTTTAGACCAACAACACAGTTTAAGGTCATATGGTTTGGACGAACAACACAGTTTAAGGTCGTATGGTTTGGACCAACAACACAGTTTAAGGTCGTAAGGTTTGGACCAACAACACAGTTTAAGGTCATAAGGTTTGGACCAACAGCACAGTTTATGGTCATATGGTTTGGACCAACAGCACAGTTTAAGTTCATAAGGTTTGGACCAACAACACAGTTTAATGTCGTATGGTTTGGACCAACAACACAGTTTTAGGTCATATGGTTTGGACCAACAACATAGTTTAAGGTCATATGGTTTGGACCAACAACACAGTTTAAGGTCATATGGTTTGGACCAACAACATAGTTTAGGGTCATAGGGTTTGGACCAACAACACAGTTTAAGGTCATATGGTTTGGACCAACAACACAGTTTAAGGTCATATGGTTTGGACCAACAACAGAGTTTAAGGACGTATGGTTTGGACCAACAACACAGTTTAAGGTCGTATGGTTTGGACCAACAACAGAGTTTAAGGTCGTATGGTTTGGACCAACAGCACAGTTTAAGGTCGTATGGTTTGGACCAAAATCACAGTTTAAGGTCATAAGGTTTGGACCAACAGCACAGTTTAAGGTCATATGGTTTGGACCAACAACACAGTTTAAGGTCATATGGTTTGGACCAACAACAATGTTTAAGGTCGTATGGTTTGGACCAACAACACAGTTTAAGGTGATAAGGTTTGGACCAACAACACAGTTTAAGGTCATATGGTTTGTACCAACCGAGAGAGGAGACTCAGGCAAAGGAGCCTACGAGGGTTCAACAATCAGGGAGGGGTAGCAGAGGCTTGCTCCCAGTTATGCTGGGCCCGAAACACAATGTCTGGGAGACTCCTCACTCCCCTAAGGGGATGAAGGTCAATCTGTACGCAACCCGTAAAGAAGATACCCAAGCACATAATCTAGCGCTTGGATCGCAGGAGCCTTGAGAGACACCGTGACGCACCTCGGACTGTCTGATGTGCGGGGGTGTACTGAGGGTTAGTACAAGGAGTGTCGAGATTCCACCTTGGCGCAGCGGGTCAGAACATGACATGAACCATGCCACCAACATTAAGGGCCTGGGGAACCGTCATGACGACTGAGGACTACTGTTGACCATGTTCGCAACACAGCATCCTGTCGTGTTAGCCTTGGGGACAAACAAATGAGCATCAACCGCTGACCATGTTCACAACGCGGGATTTGTATCAATTTTTTGTCTGAAACCCTCGGGGGCATTGGCCCATGACTGTAGGAGAGCCCTTGGGAGTTGTATCCAGGCCGTTCTTGGGGGTCCCTCCGGGTATGAAGGATGACGGGGGCCCGAATGAAGGGGAACACGAATCATGGCAAGTGGATGGAACTTCCCTAAGTCGAATCTGGCACTCCAAGTTCTAGACCAGAGTGCTTTGAGCACATCAGCAGACCACTGGAAAGGTTCAGAGGGCTCAGTCCGAGAGCGGCCAAGAGATGGCGGATCCCAGGGAAAAAGAGGGGGCGTAATGCCAAACACCCTGGGCACCGGAAGATCGTGGGATCTCCTAAGAGATGGGGCTGGACCTGACATCTAGGTGTTCAGGAGGTCCTATGTATCTCATGAAGATGAGAATCAAGCCACACGTAGTTCTCGACAATACAGTTTATCATCATGTTGGACGGAATATAGATCTTAGTTTTAGGTCTTAGAACTCAGACCAAGAGGATCTTAGTTTTAGGTCTTAGTGCTCAGACCATGAGGATCTTAGTTTTAGGTCTTAGAGGTCAGACCAAGAGGATCTTAGTTTTAGGTATTAGAGCTCGGACCAAGAGGATCTTAGTTTTAGGTGTTAGAGCTTAGACCAAGGAGCCCAGATGTAGGGCTGAGTGCAGTTTAAGGTCGTGTTGGACCATACAGTTTAAGTTCATGCTAGACCGTATAGTTTAAGGTCATGTAGGACCGTACAGTTTCAGCTCATGCTAGACCGTACAGTTTAAGGTCATGTATGACCATAATAGTGTAGGCAAAGTACTTCTTGAGGAACCTGGTGTTGGTGGGAGGAGTGATACGCTCCCCATCCATAGTCACCAGGGAATACGCACCATTGGGATAGAACTTGTGGACAATAAAAGGTCCCTCCCACTTGGGCTCCAACTTGGGTGGTTTCCTGCCGGGAATCATTGGCGCTCTGAGAGCCAACACCGGGTCACCTTGCAGGAAGGAGCGGAGGCGAACCTTCTTATCGAAAGCTCGATCCATCCTACTCTGATGCCTTTCCATGTTATGTAAAGCGCGAAACCTACTTTCGTCCAGCGCTTCCAATTCGGCTAGAAGGATCTCGACAACTCTGTCCGGCGCTTGCTGGTCGTAGACCGCCGTGCACAATGAGGGAAGTTGGACCTCGATGGGAAGGATGGCCTCAGCACCATACACCAGGGAATACAGGGTCACCTGGGTGGAATTGTGAGTCGTCGTCCAATAAGCCCAGAGGGCGTTGGGGAGCTTGTCCGGCCAACTTTTCCTGTTCTAACCAACAATTTTTTGCAACATGTTAGAGAGGGTTTTGTTAAACGCCTCAATATGTCCATTCGCCTGCGCATGATAGCGGGAGGTGTGGTTCGAGCGAATGTTGTACTTGGCGTACAATCTCTTCAACTCGGCCGCCCGGAAGTTGGTTCCGTTATCCGTGAGGATAGCGTGAGTTATTCCAAACCGGTGAATGATATTGGAACTCAGGAAGTCGGCGATAGAACCAGCCTTGACTTCCCTAAGTGGGGATGCCTCTGCCCACTTTGAGAAGAAATCCGTGGCGGTTAAGATGAACTGGTACTGGCGGGCCGTCGCCGGCGGGTAGGGCTGTACGACATCCAACCCCCAGACTGCAAAGGGCCATGAATACTTAGTAGTATGGAGAGGCTCTGGTGGCCGATGCACAAAGTTAGCATGAACTTGGCACGCATGACACCTCTTGGCGTACTCGATGCAGTCGTGGATCATGGAGGGCCAGAAGTATCCCAGCCTCCGAATCTGGTGGGAAAACTTCGACCCGGCCTGGTGGGCGCCACAGGAGCCAGCGTGCACTTCCTGCATGACCTGTGGGATCTCAACTCCTTTAAGACAACGGAGGAGAACACCATCAAACCCGCACTTGTAGAGGAGGTGCTCACGACTGGGACCACTTTGAAGGGTGAACTGCGGTGCACGATGCCGGATTCATTCCCGCTCTGCTCGGTCCATCGGAATATTGTCGTGCCAGAGATATTCAACCAGAGGTGTCCTCCAGTCAGGAACTCTCTCGATCACCACACCAGGAACCCCGGGGGGTCCTGACGCGGGGGCTCCAGCGGTGAGATGGTTCACTCGCGGGCCACGAACGCCCTCCGGGATAACAGGAGCAATGACTCTTTGGTGCGCCACGTGGATGATTAGGTCATCCTGTTCGGGCTCCGTGAGTGATGCGGCCAGGCTGGCCAAAGCATCTGCTCGACTGTTCTACGACCGGGGAACGTGAACGACATCTGGTCGGGAGGGAAAGTTAGCCATTAGATGGAGGGTGCACTCCAGCAACAGCACGAGTTCTGGCTTCCTGACAGCGTAGTCACCGTTAACCTGCTTGAAGACTAGCTCAGAGTCCCCTTTTACATACATGTGGGGTATGTTATCCTCCAGATCCAACTCAAGTCCAGTGATGAGGGCATGATATTCTGCTTCATTATTGGTGCAGCCCTCAGACAATAAGAAAGAATATGGCAGCACGACTTGCTCTGGGGTGATAAAGACGATACCCAGGCCCACTCGGTTAAGCCTAGGATCGTTGAGCCTTCTACCAGTAGGGCTTCGAGAGGTGCCATCAAGGTGCATTTTCCAGCATGGGGTGGAGTGATCGACTAAGAGGATTGCCTCATCAAGAAATCCCACATCCAGCGGCTGGTCCGCAGAGGTTGGATGAGCAGCTAAGAAATCTTCCAATGCATGTCCTTTGAAGGCCTTCTGATATATGAACCTAATGTCGAACTGCTGTAGGATCACCGCCGAACATGCCAATCGGCCGGTCAACATAGGCCGACTCAGGATGTATTTCAACGAGTCTACCCGAGAGACCAACTATACCTCTTGGTGCTGCAAGTAGTGCCGCAATTTCTGTACGACAAATACGAGGGCCAGACTACTCTTCTCGATGGGAGAATATCTAATCTCCGCGTCGTGGAGCATGCGTCTGAGGTAGTAGAGGCTATTCTCTATTCCCTAGATGTTTTTCTGGGCGAGAAGGGCACCGAGGGATCGCTCCAGGGCGGTCACGTAAAGGACCAGTGGCCTTCCGGGAACGGGTGGCATTAGGACCGGCGGTTGAAGCAGATACTGCTTGATTTCTTCAAAAGAGGTCTGGCACACTTCATCCCACCCATAGGCGGTGCCTTTCTTCATGAGCCGAGAGAAGGGCTTACACTTTCCATCCAGATTCGCAACGAATCGGCATATATAGGCTTAGTGTCATTGGAGGCCTCGAAGCTCCCGAATATTACTCAGGGGAGGCATCTAACTGATGGCCTTGATCTTCTCGGGGTCGATCTCGATACCTCGATACCTGACGATGAATCCAAGAAACTTTCCGGAGGTGACCCTGAAGGCACACTTCAACGGGTTAATCTTCAAGTGACGAGAACGGAGAAAACCGAACACTTTCTAAAGGTCTCTGAGATGGTCCTGGAGCCGACGAGATTTAACCACCAGGTCATCTACATAGCACTCCACCAGCGTCCTGAGGATCAGCTTGAATATGCGGTGCATAGCCCATTGATAGGTGGCACCGGGGTTCTTTAGGCCGAAAGGGATAGCCCGATAGCTGAAAGTGCTCTGGGGGGCCCTGAAGGCAGTGTACTCTTCATCCTCGGGGGCCATCAGGATTTGGTTATACCCAGAGTACCAATCCATGAAATAGAGGGCTTGGAACCCGGCTGTTGCTTCGATCAACAACTCTGTCACGGGAAGGGGAAAGTCATCTTTGGACAGTGGCGATTAAGATCGTGGAAGTCGATGCAGACCCTGATCTTCCCGTTCTTCTTCCTGACGGGCACAATGTTGGCTAGCCACCTGGGGTACTGGACTTCCCTGACTAATTTGGCCTTAATGAGCTTATCAACTTCGGCCTCAACCATGGCACTGTTAAAGGGGTGCATTTTTCTGGGAGGCTTCTTGAACCCGCGATGGTTTGCTGGGAGGCCAAGGTGGTGGACAGCTACCTGGAGATCTAGTCCCGGCAACTCATCATAACTCCAGTAAAACACATAACGGTGCTTTCTGAGGAAGTCTATGTACCATTTCCGTTCCTCAGGAGGCATAGCAGCGCTGACCAATGTGGGTCTCGGGTCCGCCTCACTACCGAGGTTCACCTGTATGAGCTCGTCGACCGTGGCGGAGACGCCCTCCTCAAAGGCAGGAGGAGCATCTTCCATGTCTTCTTCTCTAGTTGGGGAAATATCATCCACGAGGGGGAGCCATTTCGGGGCTGCTCGACCCTGATGGGGAGCTAGCACCAGCCTGGGCGGCAAAGGTCGTCACGACGGGAGGCTCATGCACCTTAGAGACCGTAGCGACAAAGGAGGTTGATCCAATCCCATCCGGCCTACGGCCCAAGGGGCCACGCTTTACGACATCGAAGCAGTGGTGTCGCGTTGGCCTGAGCCGGTCGATCCCGGCTCGGCGAAACATGCACATATGACGCACCGCCGTTGCAATAAGCCCAACGCCCCGATATCGTACGGGGGTAGGAGGCTCAGGGATCACCCGGGCCTGGTTGGTGTAAGAGTACGAGGTGATTTCCCACCGTCGTTTAGACCCGGAAATATGCATTCCTCTGGTACCCGTGACAACAAAGCACTCTCCTATATCAGGAGTTGTGGCCTCCAACAAATGGATTGGGAAGACATATGCGTCATCCAAACCTGCCCAGGGATCACTCATGACAGTGGCAGGCTCAACCACACCTGCCAGGATCTTCTTGTCCTTTCTCTTGTAATAGTCTGCGTCCAGGTAACGAGCTTCACAAGAGGCAAATGGGGACACATCTCCTTGGAGCACACCCACTCGACCCTTAAGGGAGTATTTGAGGCACTGATGGTATGATGAGGGAACCGCTGCGTGAAGATGGAGCCACGGACTGCCCATCAACGCATTATAGGCTGTGTCCTGAGAGACAACCATGAATTCAGTATTTTCCATTAAGCCACCGAAATGGGTCTTCAGACGAATCTTGCCGATTGGAGTTTGCTTGGTCCTGTCATACCCCTAGATTCTGAGGTCGGAGGGAGTGAAATCATACTCAGACAACCTCAGTTTTTGCAGTGTCCATGTTGGGATCAAGTTAATCCCAGAACCCGTGTCGACAAGACAGCGACGGACCTCCACGCCATTTAACTGGCCGGTGATGTACAGCGGGCGGATGTGCCCCTGTATGGGAGGGTCTTCATCTTCACCGGAGAATGAGATAACCGACTAACATTCGGCGTCCTCAATCACCTCGGTGTGGAAGGCTTCTGTAGCCGCTACCTCCGTTTCAAACTGGAGGGTGCTCCTCAGAGCCTCGGCGGGCGCCTCACGCATTTCAGACGACAGGCGGAGGGCCTCAAGGATGGAAAGCCTCTCCAGAATACCGGACAGATGATTCAGGACTTCATACTTTCATTCCAAACACGAGCTTCTGCTTACAGGAGGTCGCTCTGCGATTGGGGGCATGACGGGCCCTACTGGCGGGACCGGTGACTGACTTGTACTAGGCACGTCCCGCTGTTCACTAGCTGAAGCCCAGGAGGTGGATGCCATGCTAGGACCAGAAGGTCGTAGTCAGCCAGTGGTAGGGTTGGGCTGGTTGCGACGCGGGCAAGGCGATTTTGCCTGATCCAGCAACACGAATGGTGGTGGAAGCGAACCTGTTGTCACCGGCGGATGAGGGAGCCGCGAGTGCTGCTCTCTACACTGGGCCTACTGCCTGGTCTCGGTGGCGTGCACGACCTGACTGGAGGTGACGACCGCCGTGCCCCGGTGATTCACATAGCCACGGCTCCGTCGATGTTGACGACGGCTGGGGACATTGGGGAGGTTCACCCGGCGCTCCTCATCTTTGGGATCCACAAAGGGATTTACCAACTCTACGGTGTTAACCGAAGCGTACCCCGGTCTCTCGGGGAGATTCACCCAGAGCTCCTCATCGTCGGGAGCCACAAAAGGATTTACCAACTCTACGGTGTTAACTGAAGCGTACCCCGGGCTCTCGGGGAGATTCACCCGGCGCTCCTCGTCGTCGGGATCCACAAAAGGATTTACCAACTCTACGGTGTTAACCGAAGCATACCCCGGGCTCTCGGGGAGATTCACCCGGTGCTCCTCATCGTCGGGAGCCACAAAGGGATTTACCAACTCTACGGTGTTAACCGAAGCGTACCTCGTGCACTCGGGGAGATTCACCCGGCGTTCCTCGTCGTCGGGAGCCACAGAGGGATTTACCAACTCTACGGTGTTAGCCGAAGCGTACCCCGGGCTCTCGGGGAGATTCACCCGGTGCTCCTCATCGTCGGGAGCCAAAAAGGGATTTACCAACTCTACGGTGTTAACCGAAGCGTACCCCGAGCCCTTGGGGAGATTCACCCAGCGCTCCTTGTCGTCGGGAGCCACAAAGGGATTTACCAACTCTATGGTGTTAACCAAAGCGTACCCCGGGCTCTCGGGGAGATTCACCCGGTGCTCCTCGTCGTCGGGATCCACAATGGGATTTACCAACTCTACGGTGTTAACCGAAGCAGACCTCAGGCTCTCGGTCGAGGAGTCATCCATTACTGGACAGGGTCGCGGAGGGATCCCCATTACCGGGGGCATTAAATTGCCAAGCGTGCGAGAAGATGACGACAATGGCAGGGCACATTCTTTCTTCTTGCGTCGCCGCCTGCTCTTCTGGGAAGAAGTAGGCTGGGACGACGAGGCCGAAGCGGCGCTCGCATATTCTGAGGGCTCTGGCTAGTCCAGGCGGGCACCGATGATTCCATGGGCATGGGCGACCATCCCGCGGGCCATCCAGTCGTTATACTTCTGGGACCCATGGTCGGAAACCTGTTCCCACCCTTTCCCATCATCACTACTGCCATCTGATCCCACAAAGACACCTGTCACCTATGTTGAGGCTGGACCCAACCTGACTATGTTGTTGTCAATCTGGTCTTGGAGCCAGTCCTTGAACACATAGCATTGTTGGATGGTGTGTCCCAGGAACCGGTGATAAGGGCAGTAGTCAGGGCGATCCGTGAGTCACGCCTCTTCTGGCTTCCGACACTCAGGTAGCCGCACAATCCTCTGCTCCAAGGCGCTACAGAAATAACCGGGGACCTGGGCCTCATCAAACGAGTAAGCCTGATTCCATCTACCTAGAAAGGGGACCCTTGGGGGCTGACCATGGCTAGCGACCGGAGGAGCAGGCCTTGGAGGCGGAGCCGGATTACCTCGCCTAGGTGGTGTCAGTGCGTTACGCGGAGGCGCCTGCCGATTTTGAGGCGGCCACTGCTGGGCCAGAGGCTGTGGGGGTAGACCCCTATGAGCCTGCTGAGCTGGCCTCACCGGCAACAACTCTAGCTGTATGGGGTCCTCTATCTGTGCCACAGCTGCGAGCTCGGCTCTGGCGGCTCTCCTTGCGGAGATCACAGGAGGTAGCGGGCGTGCCTGACTGGCCTATTCCAGGGCTTCTTCGAGGTGCTGAGCCTTGTCCGAGAAGTCCCGGAACCCTCTAGGGTAATTCTGCGTGATCAAAGAAGGAACCAACTCTTTCTTGACGTTCCCCACACACATCGTCAGTAATTGCTCCTGAGTCAGTGGCATGTCAAGGGAGTACGTGAGCCCCTTCCACCGGGCGACGAAGTCCGTGACTCGCTCGTCGGGCCTTTGCTTGCACCTGAAGAGGTCTGCATTGTTTGTCTTCCGAGTTATGGAACTGAACTGGTAGAGAAATTGTCGACTAAGGTCCTTCCAGCTAGTCACTGATCCAACATGGAGCTGGTTGTACCAAATGAACGCTGGTCCCTCCAGCGTCTGAACGAAGCACCGGAGCTTCGCAACCTCCTACTACGCCGGAGTCCCCAACATAGGCCCACAGCTCGAGTTAACGTGGGCCAAGTGTTTTTGAGGGTCTCCAGTCCCGTTAAAGGTGGAAAAAGTGGGATTCCCAAATCCTGGAAGGGCCGGCATGTCATCCACCCATGCGGGGTACGGCTTTCCATCCGGTGGGATCGCCACCTGCCGAGTTTCCAGGGCCACCAAGCGAGCGATGAGTACCTCCATCAGATCATCCGGATACCGATTCTTGTCCTGGAGGGGATCTCTAACCATAAGCGCATTGCCAGGCTCTTCGATACGATAGTCGCGCTCAGCGGCTCGGGGGGCAGTTGGCAGAGCGACTGTCAGAGCGGCAGGAGGAAACTGAGCAGGGTCTCCCAGGTTTCCTCGCTTCTCGGGAGGGTTCGGCAAAACATATCGTGCCCTCTTTCCATGGGCTTCAGTGTCTCCCCTATCGGATAAAACTACACGGTCACAGTTGCCTGGGGGGATCTCAGCAAGGGGTAGATGCTCCTGCCCCTACTGTCCTGGTCTAGGGTTGCCGTAGACAGGCCGCCGCTCTGGAATGCTTTCGGCCAAGAGCTCATCAACCAGCCTCTTTACTCGGCTAGCTGTTGGCGCAGCGTGGCCTTCTCGGGATATTCTTATACCTTCTACACTAAGGCAGATGGGTCGGCGAGTTTGACAGACCCGACGAGCTCTTTACCCTTGCCGATGTTTCGGCCCAGCGCTAGTGCCTCCGTGGGTACAGGAAGGCCTAGGAGGCTCTTCTATTGGCGAGTAATCCTCCCAGATGGGTCCAGCAGTGGCCTGTCCTCTGGGGGTGAGTCCCCGTCAAAGGGATCTTCAATGTTTACCTCATCTGAATGGTCAGCCATGTTGACCGTGACTGCCCTTGGCGACGTTCCATCAGGGCCGCCCAGTGGATCGGGCTGCTGGCGGATCGCACAGAAGAGGAGAGCAGCGTACTACCGCCACCCGCGGATGTGCACGTGGGGGGGGGGGGGGGGTGGCCTCCTCAATAACTCTGTGGAGTACTTGAAAACTCTGGATGCATTGTTGCTGAAGGGCCTCGTGGAGGCCCGGCCACTCGGGGTGCCGGACCGCGGGGAGTGCTGCTAGGTCAACCCGGAGACACTGCTCACCAATCTCCTCGAGATGCGCTTGGCTCCCGGGATAAGGCGCTATCTGATGATAGTGGCAGGAGTGAGTCACCCGAAGAATCTGGTAGAAGCATTAAAACTCTCTCGGGGTGAGTGACTCGGGCACATCAAAACCCGATTCTGCGACCGGCCAAAACTTCTCAGGGAAGTGGCCCGCTGCAAGAACGGTCCAGAAGCTCCACGGCTCCGGCTCGGGGTCCGTAACTTTCCGCCCCTTCTTGTCCACCTAGGAAAGTCAAGGAATTGGCAATGGCGCCGAGGCAGGCCGTCGGGGCGGTGGGCTGGCCGGCAGGGAATACGGCGAACAGGCCAATTGGCCGCCGATCCCTGGGTCATCCTCCCGAGGTTGCAGTGCCCTGGCCGCCACGTCGCGATAGGATGGGCCGGCGGATGGGCCTCCTGTCACAACTTCGGTGCTCGCCGAGGGTGTGTCGCCTCGAGATCCTTCCATCGGTCCCCAGATGAGCTCCTCACCCTCCCTAACTGGGGCTGGAGCTACTTCCGAGGAGATCATCGGCAACTGCGGGCTTGATCCCTGGTGGTACGCCAAATCCTCGTCCTCCTGGATATACCTTAGAAGGGACGAGAGAATCATACAGACCTCACATTCGGGGAGTACGAGACTGACGCGCCGCGTCCCCATCCCTGCCCTCAACCCGAAAGGATGTTGGGGAGGTTCTATCGTCGAGTCATACTCTACCTCAGAATCCGAGAAACAGACTAGTCTGATTCCCATCCGGACTCCCCTGACATTCCTCCGACGGTGACGATGCTCGGCCTTCCTTCCCCTGGGTAGCTCCTCAGGGTAAGGATGACTCCCGTCATAGGGTCCCCCGGCCACAATAGAGCTGGGGAAAAGGGGACCAGAGGCCGTTGTGCGAGAAGCACCGGGACAGATGTCGAAAGGGACATGGGGAGGACCTCCATGTGAGTGAGCGACTGGATACACAACGGCTCCATGATCGCGACCGACGGTAGGGGGAGTGACCTCATACCCCATGCAGTGGGTGCTGGAAGGAGTCATACCCGAAGCATAGTCGTCAAGAAGAAGCTTTCGGCTTCCCAGATCGGTGGCATGGAATGAGCCTTCATGGTGAGCGGCACTACCGTGGATTGGTCCGCAGTGGCCATTGCCAGTGTCCGCGACCGGGAGATTTGACCCAACCTTCCTGAAGGCCGGTCAGGGTTTCGATCCCAGTCGGGAACCCGGATGCCCCTGCTCAACATGCGCAGGGATCTGGGAACAGGAGTCAGCAGTGGCTGGGGCCACAATGGTTGCTGATGTTGGTGCTCCAGGACGGGCGTTCTCCCCCACTCGCGCCCGATTCTGGCGTCGAGTCAGATGAGCCAGAGCCGGCGATGCGGGCATGAAGATTGCCTGCTCCTCGGCTCGGGGAGTCGAGCGGCAGCGTCGACGCAGCCTGGCGGGGGTTCTTGCCGGTAACCCCTGTGATGGATCGCCGATCGGGTGGACCCGGACATCCCCCACTTCATTGGCGTAGGGGAGGGATGTGTCACAGCGCTCCGGGGATAGGCTCCCTAAGCGGTTGAACGTCGGCGTGGGGAGCGGCGGCTCCCTGCGCGGCCCTCGAGGGCGGCGATGGTGGTGAGGCATGACCGCCTCTAGGTCCAAGCGGGCCATTCCCCTGGTGGGGATGATCCCTTCCTCGTCATACCTACGGACCAGGTTATTGATCACCCTCCGTTGGATGATTTCTGATGGGGAGAGGGGGCACAAGCGCCTGCCTACTACGGCGGTCGAAGTCGGAGTGACCGTGGGATAGGGGGGACCGTGAGGGGTAGCCGCGTCGGCACTGCCCATGCCCCTGCGCCGGTGGGTAGGTGGTAATCGAGCTCCGAATGCAGTTATCTGGTTCCTAGAAACAGGGAGATGAACCCATTAGTATCAACATGAAAGGATATCAACAACCAAGGCCCGACATCATTCCGTCTTCAGTGGTCGGCGAGAGGGAACCACGCTGACGACGTCACAGAACGGAGTAGTCAACGTCCTGACGGCCTCAACCCCTAGCGGGTTCACGTCCCAGTGAGGGTTACCCGGACCTGGTGACATGATATTATTCTGATTCTCCAGTGGAAACTATTCCCCGTGTTGAGGAGAAGAGCTTCACGTCGGGTTCACCATTTTTTGTTTCTGACGCTTTCGCCGGGGCGCGCGCGTCCGTCCGCCGGGGAGGGCGCGCTGCTTGTGGCCCCGCATTCCCGCTTTCCAAAGGCTGGTGGCATCCGTTCCTTGTTCAGGGATGTCTGCTCCTTGATCGAAACCGGGATGATGTGATATCAGTTCTTCCTTCCGTCGATTCCTCCTCGGAGCTCGTCACCTAGTCCGGGTCTCCCTTATAGATTTATGACGGGTTCGTGAAGCTCATTCCTGGTGCCATATCTACATGGACTCCAGTTAATTACGCAGCTTCCGTCAAGACGCTCCAAGGGGTCTTGTCAGGATAGAAACCTGCGGTGAGGAGAATGGTCACGTTGGGGCATCGTCGGCATGTCTGTCTTTGGTCCCTCATCACAGGGCTTCTCGAGGGCGCGGATGCCCGAGGCATCCAACATCGAACGC
This sequence comes from Viscum album, assembly GCA_963277665.1. Taxonomy (NCBI): domain Eukaryota; kingdom Viridiplantae; phylum Streptophyta; class Magnoliopsida; order Santalales; family Viscaceae; genus Viscum; species Viscum album. Next base: position 1,933,407,214 of record OY728155.1, read on the forward strand.
GGGGAATGTGTACCGTCTGAGGTTTTCCTCGGCTTCCCATGTTTAACACGGAGTATGTCGCGAGTTTAACGTCTTGCGGAGATGGATCAGGTTACAGTATCCCTAGGGGGGAACACCGATGTTGTGGCCAGCACGTGGGCGGCCTCCCGTAAAACATGGAGTGGGAAAGGGTGGCATGATCTCACCGGGATGTGGCGGCCTGGGTAAGGATCAGGATGGATGGTGGAGTGAAGCATGTGGCTTACGTTCTGAGACGGCCCAAGAGGGGGGATATAGTTTAACGTCATGCGGGACGGGATACAGTTTAAAGTCATGCGGGATGGGATACAGTTTAACGTCATGCGGGACGGGATACAGTTTAACATCATGCGGGACGGGATACAGTTTAACGTCATGCAGGACGAGATACAGTTTAACGTCATGCGGTACAGAAAATAGTTTAACATCATGCGGGACGTGATACAGTTTAACGTCATGCGGGACGATAGATTTGGGGCTTACGCTCTGAGGCAGCCCAAGGTGGTTATGGAACCGACATGGAGAGGTCGGGACGACCGGGTGGTGGGATTGAACCTCATGGGGGCTTCCTACGTACCATGCGCTAGCACGGATCAAAGTCCACGTAGTTCGCTGGGATGGGGATTACGCACTGAGGCGGCCCATAGGAGGATATCATGGTCGATGCGCACTATAAGACCACGTGAGTCATGCTCGGTGTGGGAAACAAGAGGCACCAGGGACCAGACGATCACGTCGCGGAGGGTGCGTCCGTGAGAAGTGGAATGGGGCTTACGCATTGTGCGGCCCAAAGAGGAAATAGGGGCTTACGCGTGGTTACGGGCCCTTGGTGCCGGGGCATACTCCAGGGTGGAGGCCCGGGGCACGACAAAGCGCAGTGGGAAAAGGAATCCACTGGCCTTGGCAGGGGGAATTACGGAGATGCACGGGTGCAATCATCCACAAGAATGGTTAGGGGATTACGCTCTGAGGAAGCCCTTCCCCCGCAGACAAACGCCGCTCCAACAAGGAGGATCTCATTCCATGTGAGGAAGAGTCCACTCCCGTGGAGACGAGTGGGCGAAAAAAAATGTCCGAGCTGGGGGGACCCAGTGTGCGAAGCACGGGGTCGTACCACATTTTAACGTCTTGTGTTAAGGACGAGGTGATTAGCAGTTTAACGTCCTGCAGCTTGGATGAGGTGGGTTCGCTCCACACCCGTAGGGCTTACATTCCCAACGCCCTCTACCCCTTGTGGAAGGGAAGGCATCGGCAAGGCCGTGGCAAAGGGGGGCTGCATGGCAAACCACCGGGGGGTCCACGTTAGCGTGGCTATGCGAAGAAGCAATAGCCGTTAGCGTGCCTATTCAGAGAAGCATAAGGAGAAGCAATGCAATGGGAAACACGGCCTAAGGGACCTTGAGGTTACTTCGCACGAGCCTAGAAGTCCGTGCGGGAAAACAATGCATGGCGTTCATGCCCGGTAGGGGAGACATCAGGTGCGGGTGCAGGGGGCAGCCAAGGGGCGTCAAGGTGAGGGGTCCTCAGCCTTGCGCGCGCAAAAGGGGCGATTTGAACACAAAACATTGGGACGACGCGCAATAGGAGCAACGGAATTGCGCGCGAATAGGGAATTACACGCATGGTTTTGCGCGCACGATAGGGTATTGCGCGCGCGAACCACGAATTGCGCGCAAGTGGGGAAACCGGGGGAAGGGGCAAATTCACTGAAGCCGGTGGAGTTGCGCGCAAAGGCGAACTCCGGGGCAAGGTTGCACGGAATTCGGGATTACCTGGATGTCATCTTTCGCGCGGGGGGAGACGAATTGTGCGCCCGAGAGTCGCTTCATATTCCTCAACCCCCAAACCGTTCGGGGTCACCTTATATTTATAGGTGACCTCCGGCGCAGAATCCAGGAGGCGCGCGAAGTTTTCCACGCTGGGAACCGCTTGCGCGCAAAATCTTGCTGTGGAGAAACGGGGCGCGCAAATATTGCGCGCCTCACCGGTCCAATTCCGCGAATCCCAGGAGCACTTCGCGCGTAGAACATTTTTGCGCGTGGATCCTTTTTTATTTTGCGCACCACTTCCCGGGCCTCCAGATCGGGCCTCTGATTCCGAATATGACTTTGCTTCGTCATTCCGAAACTTCTTTCGGGAGTTACAGGCTTTTTTCTGCATCAACAACTATATAGTAATAAATTCATCTTATTATCATAATTGGTAAATGATTCATACATGAAAGAGTGGAATAAAACGACTATATTGGTATATGAAATAAAATCATATCCTCATAAAAATGTCAAACCAACGAAATTCATGAAATGTGTCTGCATGGATCATAGTGATTTAACATAATGTCATCCCTTTGAGTGAGTTTCTCCACTACTGCATGTGATTCCAACATCAACTTGACCTACTTGTTTGTTGTGTTTTCTATGATAATTTCGATTGGAACCAGTTGGGTTGTTCACATTATCATATTTCCAGAATATCATAGTGTAGACCAATAATACTATAAATATTAATTATTTATCATGGTTCAAAATATTAAATTTCACTTATTCCCATAATCCATAAATGATTCATACCTAACGAAGCATGATATCACTACTGTCTTAGTAACCAAAAATGTAGTGCAGAATCATCACCACCACCATGATTAATTTAATGTGTCTTCATGAATTATCTAATATTAGGTCTAATGTGGTAGCATTGGATGTCATTGATATTCTCTAGACCTTCATGTGTGACTACTTTCTCCACTGGTGCCTCTGATGCTAACTATTAGATGACCTACTTAATCATACATACAACATCCAGGGGAGGGATTCCTATATTCACCAATGGCTTTTAAGATCATATAAAAACAGAAAAATCCAACAAGATATAGAGATAGAGCTGAATAGAATATAATGTAACAAAACATCAATATGTAACAACTATTTTATAATTTACATACTTGTTGGTAGTTGATTCCTCCAATATCATGATTTAAATAATTGATCTGGTAATTCATAGAACACAAGTGTAATATCTTGGTATATGAACATAAATATAAGAAACTATATGTCCCTATTGGTTTACAATTTCATGTAAATTCAATGCCAATAAGCATACACCTACATTAAAATAAATATAGAAAACTATTTTTTCACATATGTATACAATTTTATAAATAATGAGACTATATATATAATTTATTCACACTGGTTTATGTATCAAGGAGTATTTTAAACAATGTTCATGTTTGATTATAGGGTTAGGTAAATTCAAACAATGTAGGATGTGAATGTATAAAATAGTGTTATTTAAAAAAACATGTACTATTATAATGTTTAATTCTATTTCACATTTCTTAATAGTAAATTACACATATTACAATAATATGTATATGATTCATTCATGAAGTAGTATGATATCCCTACTTTATTAGTAGCTGAAAATAAATAAAAATACTAGTAAAGAATATCCCCAGCACTACAATTTAGGTAATATGTATTCAAGAATGGTAGTTTTGGAATAGGATGTCATCAATAATTTCCAGCCCTTCGAGAGAATTTCTTGACTACTACATGTAAGGACATAAACTAACTAAACTATTTCAATGTTATATTTTGTGTGAGAATTTTGAATGGCATTAGTTTGGAATTTCTCATAATATGTTTCATAGAATGGAATAATGCAGAAAAATACTATTATAAAGATTAATTCACCTATATGTGTTACAAAAGAAATATCCAATTATATCCATATATCGTAAATGATTACTTCATTAAAGAGCATTACATCCCTCCAAACATAGTATCCAAAATGAAAAAAATCGTCAAAAAGGACGTCCTCACCACTAAAATATTGTTAATTTACTTTAGTGATACAATAATACTTTTTCAAAATTAGGGGAATTGTATTTCATAAATAATCTCCATCCCCTCAAGAGAATATCATTTCTTGACTACTACATCTGATGCTAGTAGCTACATGACATGATCGATCATACAAACCATTTCGAGAGGGAGTGTATATGGTACAAACTAGAAACGTCTTGTATCAGAAAAAACAAATACATATGAGGAGAGATAGAGATAGATATATAGAGAGACCTTATAAGAACATAATGTAATAAAACATCAATAAGATACAACTATTTTAAAATATCTTTAATTGTTTTTAGTTGAATTCTCCCATAAAATGGTCTAAAAATGATATATTAATTCAAATAACACATGTGTAATCTTAGGGTAAATAAACATAAATATATACAAATATATTTTCTTGTATGTTTACAGCTATAAGTAAATTCAACACCATGATTCACACACATATTTTCCCATAACTATGGAAAACGATATGCACATGTATGAAGATAGTTTTCCAAAATATGTGATAGTATACATAATGTAGGCATACAAGTGTATGAATCACTATGTTTTTTAAATGTCTTTCATTATTGTGAATAGGTGTAGGTAAATTAAACCAATGTATGAAGTGTATGTATACAAGAGTGTTATTTCAAAAAATTAAAGAACTCTACACTTATACTATATATAATTTATTAATCTAGAAGATGCATAAGAGAAGTGTTAGTCTATATACATAATGATACATGAGAGTTTTTAATTACATACTTAATAAAATATATTATAGTTGTAAAATTGTGTGAACATGGAAACAATGTATTCACATTGTATGCACACAGGTATATGTAATTTAACATAAATGTATACATACCAAACATATATTTCATACAACTATTAACAAACAAAATAAAATATCTGCATATTTCAATTTCACAATTTCTCAATATGAAATAGGCATGGGAGGTATATATATTATTAAACAATATTACCATTGTATAAGGGAAAGTAATATAAAAAAGTTAGTGAGGATATAATTGTAACAATTATTTAAGGTAAAAAAATAATATAATAATTCATGAATTTTTCATGTAATATAATGTTTATTAATGTAATAGAGAACATTGATGGGTACCATTGAACAAACTAACATCAATGATATATTTATAAAGTCACATAACTTGGAATGATCATTTTATAATGTTCATATATACTAAAAAAATTGGGAAATTATGACAAAATACGATTTTTGATTTAATTATTTTATACCATATATGCCATATTCAAAATTAATTTAGAAAGAATATAAACAACAATCATGATAATAGAAACATAAATATAATAACAACACATAGTATCATCACACCTTAAAAAAATAAGTGAAATGAATGTTAAAAGAAATGAATGTGGGATAGTCTTCCTTATTAAGAAGTATAATTTCACTACACACTCATTTCCAAATTTTATTCATGGATGACTCTAACCCGCACTATTAAAATTTTAAAAAAAATTGTATTTCATGCATCTTGAAAAATATAACATAATAATATTTAAGAAACAAGACTAAACTATATAGTTGTCTCAAAAGACCAAACCCAATTGTCCATAAAGCTAGATATTTTGATATTATAAGGGGTTGTATTAAGATATTAAAATAGATTAGAATCTTTTTGATAAATCTTATAGGACATATCATGTGTTCAATTTTCATTTATGTCTAAATTACATCCTATGTTCCATCATTACATTGAAACTGTGTAAAAAATAATTATTTTAGTAAGGAAAAAATATATATAAATATAAAATAAGACAAGTATAATTACAAAAGAAAAATTACGTGAATATGATTAATATAATATTTTAATTGAATAATATTTTCCATGTAAATGAGATAAAATTGGATCAGGAATCTCAGGAATCTATAAAATAATATTTAATCATACATTTCAAAATATAAAAAATTTATTTAATGACTGATAAATAATAGATTGAACTATTCATTTGGTAAACCATTGATTGTATTCATAAAAATGAAGTAGTCAACTATTAAATATATTTTAACTTTGTCTTCTAGAGAACTTATAAATTTTATATTACTTAAATTCATTAATCAATCCCAACATAATATATGTCAACCCACACACTATGGCTGTTTCAATTTATGAATCAAACATGCTCATTATTTTTTGTTAGGATGAACTTTATACAATTTCAATAAATGAAGAGAAATTAACATAATAGAAAATAATATTTGATACATAAAACAATAAAAAATCATGAATAAAAATTCAAAAAAATTTAGTGAACTTTGGAAATTCTATTAAAAATTTATTTTCATCTACATTGGTATTCATTTATAAGATCCTATAAATTTGATCCATATCTGATGATTTTTTTGGCGACTTCCTCACCTTTATAAAATATGTATTAAAAAAATTAATGTTTTAAAAGTTTTGAAAGAAATATTCTAGGTAAAATGATATACAAAGTTTACAATATAAAATAAGATAATGTAACAATACTTCCAAATCCATAATATATATACATCAATTAGTTACACAATATATTGTCATATTTAACTTAAAAATGAGGAAAATCCACATGAATTTAATTAGTAAAATAACAAGTTCTATAATAATAATACATTTAGTTTCAGTTGAAAGTAATATAATGTGTATTATAGTCTCTAAAATATTATTTGAGATCCGGAGGAAGATTTGAGGATGAGACCAGAATGAAGAAGTGGTTAAGAATGTACCAATGAGAATTGTGGTGCTTCATGATTTATTGAATTTTTTTGAACAGATTAATGTAATTTCATCATTAAAATTGGGAAGAGAACCCAAAAAAGGCGGGGCTTTGGAGAATCTACTTAACCAACAAAAATGTCACTAAATAATTATAACAAGAGAGAGTATGGAGTAAAAAATCCATATTTTAGTGCTTAGACTTTATAATTAGTGTGAAATTAATGTTGAATGGATTGTCTAATTGCTTCCTTGGAATGATATGCTTTATTGAAATATTTGTTTTCTATGAGAATTATTATTGGTATCTACTTGGTTGTTATCATAATCAAATTCCTAGAATGTTAGAGTGACGACTAATACTATTATAATGTTTAATTACGCTTCACATTTCAACATTGTGAATTAAACTATATACCAATGTATATGGGTTTTATAATAAATTACAAACAAAATGTATCCCATATACTATTATCTGATCATCATTTATAACAGATTATAGATCACATTGGAACAATTATAATAATTTGTTGGTAAAATAATAGATTACAAATGATATCAATTATAGTACATCAATATGTTAGGAGATTATATGTGTTATGTAATTGATATCAATGGTATAATCTATTAGATTAAAGATCATTAACTGATTATAACAGGCATGACCAATTGCTCCCTTGTAATGGGAATCATTTTTCAGTAGTTTTTATATTTTTAAGAATTATTTTTGGTTTAGTTTTGGGTATTTTCATAATCATATTCCCAGAATAAAAACTATTGATTAATAATAATATATAGTTTAATTTAATTTCATGTGGAATGTTTTACATTGTAATCATGTTATCTAATAAATAGATAGTAATTAAGGTAATTTAACTGAAAATACTCAATTATTGTAGTACTTAAATTGATCATGTACTAATTTATAGATATAAAATGTCTTCGTAACATATAATTTAAATATGTAGGAAGGTAAAAAGGTCATACCCTTGGGTTTGACGATAAAATTGTTATATTACATGAAACTAATTGTCAGGAGGTTTCATTAAAAGGAAAATCTTGCAAGATAAAGAAATTTATATTTAATAAAAAATAAATATTAATGTTATATAAAATGAGTTTTATTTCTCTACCCGGACTTTTTTTAAGCTATATTGAAATAATGGATTTGTTCCACACAGTCATTAATTCATATAACATTGAATGTATTTTTTCGAATTGTCATTGTCTATAACATATTTTAGCATTCTTGACCCCGATTCCACAAAACCGGTTCAACAACATGGGTCCCCACATGACCTAAAGCATGCCTCCCCGTACTCCAAAGGTTTCAAACTTGTAGAGAGGTTCTAATTGGATACGTTGGGGGACTGTAACCTTTTTTCAAGATTAATCCACACTAAAAAATAGTTCAAAATTGTAAGAACCCGGACATTATTTTCAGGTATGGGTTTTTATTTTTTGGTGTTTTGAGATATAGTAGAGAATCTAGAAATTTACGGAATTCCTGCAAAGTACATAGGATTACATGTCGTGTACCTAGTGGCGGCGGGTGACCATGTACTGGCCGTGTAATGGCCGAGTACATGGACTTGTGGGGGACCTGGAGACCACCTAAAGTAGGGCCTGGTAAAGGCATATACTCAAATTCTACATTTAAAATACGCACCGTGTACTTTTATTTTTATTTGTTAAATTGGACCAGGGTTGCGTCTAATTGAAAAAAAACTATCATCTCCACTCGTCTTGTCCAGGAGTGATGGTAGGGCAAAACTCTATTATGAGAAACCAATCGACCGTCCATTCTCTAAATAAACCTCTATTAATTGCATTGGAATCTCTATAGTGACGTATATCTTTTTCAATATCCATGTTCGTTGATTTATACTCTTTTATGAGATATCCTTGGCTGAATGTTTTAGACATTTTTTTAGATCTACGTTGTTCTAAGAAAATTCAAGGGCTGACACCAGAGTATATCGTTCATAAAACGCTGAGGTAGGTGGTTTGTGCCTTTCCATAGTTACTCATTTAATATTATGTGAAAACGTTCCTAGTACCCTTGATTGGGGTATAGTGTTTTTATGAATTTTAACCCTGTTGATGCCTTCTACACTTGTTTTCTTTAGTTAGGTCTCTTTGTCTTAAACATGGTTATTTTTCCCTGCTATGGAGGTATTTTCCCATATTTTATTCGATATTGACCGTTTGGTCAAGATTTTCATGTTAGTATGCTTGCTTTAAGTTCCTAGTATTGTTAGGATAGAGTGATATTATCTGATTTTGTGGTATCCCTTGTAGCTATTTAACTAATTGGTATATTTAGATTTACTTTAGTTGTTGAACATCATTTGTGCACGATTGATTTACACAGGGTTGTAGGAACCTGGTGTAGTGATACCATAGGGGGAATTGACGTTGAGGGCTTCCCAAAAGTGTTTGTTATTTTTCACACTGCGAGACCATAGGGGGGATAGATGTTGAGTGCTCCTTCAGAGTGTATATAGTTACAGTTATGTGACCACATGGGGAATTGATGTAGAGTTCTTCCTTAGAGTGTCTTTAGTTTTTCGATAAAAGACTATATTGGGAAATTATGGCGTGTTCTTCCTTAGAGTGTATTTGTTTTGTATGAGACCAAAGGGGATACACCATGTAAGCTACCCAGGAGGTTGTTATATCCTCATATATGTTGAACCAGAGGGGTTAGGCTATGAGGACCTACTGAGAGGGTTACTTGAGGTTGATTAGTTAAACCAAAGGTGATAGGATGTGAGAACTTCCCATAGGGTTGATTGTATTTGTTTGGTTGAATAATTGATAAATGTAAATGAATATAATTGAAACTATAGAACTGTTTACTTTTGAGTACTTCCTTGTTTATTGCTTCATTTTTATTATTTCCTGCAATATATATTCACTGACAATTAGGCATAGATCATTGGGTGGTTTCCTACTAGGATTCTTCTCATAAAATATTTAGGTCATTCATTTGGGACCAAAGTGATTATATTGATTTATGTATATATAAGGGAAAGAGCCCTTTTATATCATGTACCTGACTGTTGTGGAGCTGGAGAGCATGGGACCAAGTTGAGGCTTGAGATGCTATTGGAGTTGTTTACTATTTTTTTCTTTGTACATTTGTTTAGTACATTACATCATCATTGTGAGTTGTTTTGCTTCATTGCTATAGATATAAAACATGAATCATTTACATATGTTCTCTAGTTGTTTATTTACTTATAGTCATCCACTGATTAATGTTGTATGGTATTATTATAGCTTCTGCCACTATTACCTATTTCATTCCATTGCATTACTCTACCAACGAGGGCATAATTTCACCATAAGCACACCTAAGGATCATCCTTCTAGTCGAAAGCCTCTAGAATTTGTTGAAATGCGCTTTTGTCCATGCCATCAACCATGTTTGGGGAACCTCTAGGCAGCACCCATAATCGGGATGTCACAAAGATGTATCAAGGAAATTATTTTCTTCTTGACATACTGTTTGGATCCTATAGATAGGGTTATGAATGAATATGTACTTAGTAAAAAGTTGTTCTCGAGAGTAGCTTACATGTGTATAGGGAAAAGCCAATTTACCTCACATATTGACATTTTATGGTTTTGCAATTATTATAGTTGATTTTATTTCACCGTTGTGTGATTCACAAGTTTTGTGATGTTATCGTTGATATTATTGAGGTTATATTTCTATTTCAAACCAATGAGATGAGGGTATTCAATCTCATTAATTATATAAGAACTTTATATAGATAACATGTCATGCATTCTTTTAATGCCTTTTAGGGTGCAATAACGATTGCATGTTGTTGTGATAGACGTTATGTTAGATATGCATGTTGTTGTGATATATGCCTAAATAGAATAACATTCTTTAAATAAGGTATTTAAAATATTTACTATTTTATTTAAATGAATTCCAAACATTTATCCAATAGGAGTTATGGACCCTCATTGATTGAAATTTGGTGGATCATGTGAATGATTGCATTTTAGACTTTGTGATATAATGGGTTAAGATGTTAAGATTTGATTCACGATGAGTATGGGAACCCATAAATCAGAATTTGGAATTTTTATTGATGGTTCAGTGTTTTATGGGGTTCTGTTGTAGTTTCTAATGCTTAATGTGTGGAAAACCCCAGAATACACGGTGTGTAATGATGAATACATGCCACGTATCCTTATGTTTGGGAAAGAAAAACTTTTGTTAAGTACACAACGTGTACTGTATGGACACACTATGTAATCCTTAAACATGTGACTGGAAGTGTGGGAAAATACACGGGGTTGGGAAATCATTGGTGGCGCACGTCATGTACCGGATGTACACAATGTGTTATATAGACCATCTATCCTGCCATGTAACTAATGAAACATATGGATGAAACATAGGCAGTACATAATTCTTCTAGCTTAAAAATTCCGTGTAGAGTCGACCCTGTAACCAGTCGTGTGACTAATAAAAGAGGTTGGTGGAATTATTCTAGTACACACAGTGTCTATCTTTAACACGCCATGTAGTTTTGTTCTAGGTGAACTGTGTGTCTTAGCAATGTAAAGGAACATGGGAAGGGGGAATTGATTCAAGTACACATCATATCCTTGGAAGGAACATTCCGTTTGTTGGGTTGTTACATGACTAGTATTGGCAGAAGTACACGCCCATTTAAATTCTTAAGGGAACATGCCACATAAGGGTCATACACGTCGTGTATCCATGTTTTCTAAAACTTGATTGTTTTCTTCTCTCGTTCCTTACCTGCACATTCATGTTTTAGTTCCTGATAATCTTGAACTAAGGTGTGAACTTGACCATGAAGATTCATTCCACTGAGACATCCTCTGTTTGTACGCGTGGTTTAGGGCAATGATCTGACACCGAACATGATAGATCATGGATTACCAGCAGACCCTCACGTCATGCCTATCTTGGCACCAACCATCATTCCAGATACATGTAACCACCCAAAGGTTTTCATTGGAAATTACCTTCTTATAATTATGTCATAAAATCTCATGAAAACACAACATAATGAATTACTATGTGCTAAGTAACCCTTAAACAGAAATTTGTCACTTCTATGTTTGGAATTTCTAAAATCTGACATACACAGTTGTGTTCAAGATGATTTTTGGGGTCAAATAAGAAAAACATAATTTTTTGTGAATAGTAACATGCACGTATGAATAGTAAAATAACCTTATAAATAGTAGTACGACACTTATGAATAGTAAATCATCCAAAATAAGAGTAACCTTACTCATGAATAATTAAATAAAATTTTGGCATCCTAGAATGTGATAGTTTAATCATAGTAAACGTTTTTGTATTTCAGGGAGTCATAAACAATTAATTATAATTAATTATTTAATTTAAAACAAAATGAATTTACATAAAATGTTTTCCAAAATTAACAAATCTATTTCTTACTGTTTTTAGATAATTTTATAAGAGCCTGCATAATTTTTGAAAGCATTATAAAATCAGTTATAATTATAAAAAACTGTATTTTCTAGTAAATTATGATTTTAATTAAATATTAAATTAGTCATATATATAAAATTATTTTTGAAAAAATTACATCCTTTTTGGATTCTACACGTCAAAAAATGGTTTGGGAGAATTTTTGTGATTTTTCTGAAATACTTGAATTTTTAATGAATAGTGAAATACCGTAATTTACAAAAGAAGCTAAATATGCTAATTATAGTTTCATGTGTGATGTTCTGATTATTTCAGCCCACTAGGTTCATGATTAAATTATAAAATTACTATTCTTGTTCATGGAAGACTCACTATTCTTTTTCTTGTGGATAAATAATAAATAAATTAATTATATATTAAGAAAACTGCTCTCCCCTTCACTATAAATACCACCCTTCACTCACTCATTCCCTCATTCCTCTCAAACTTAATGACATGTCTAAACTCTACCCACACAAATTCTATATCCTCTCCCCCACATCCAAGAACTGGTGGTCTCATCAAAATACCAGGCTTATGCCCTTTAAGGAGGATCTCAAGAGGAGGATTCAAGAGGTAATTTATCTCCTTCTTTTCCTTTAATTCCCTTTCAATTTCATGTTCTTTTATTATTCTATCACAACCTATCTTCATCCAAATGTTATGGTAACTCATGTATCATAAATATATTGAACTTTTATGATACTAATGTTATATTATATCATCCAACCGCCTTTTTCCTCTTCTTTTTATTTTATAAAAGAAAACGTTGTTCGTGAGGTGTTAATCTATCACCTTCAATGACGACATGTTTTATTTTTTCCATTTATACATTCATATATGGTCATGAAACCATTTTTATGGTTATAAAAAATATTTTATATGTATTATGTCCTGCTTAATGTTTTGGAACTAACTTATGTTCATATTACTAAATGATTAATCAAAACAAGTTCGTTGTAGTAAAAAAACCGCCCAAATTAACCCAAACGATCATCATTAAATTCTTTTATAATGATTTATCCACATTTTATACAAAATAATTCATTATAATATCATTAAAACTCTATTAATATCATTAAAAACATTTAATATCAGTTCTGTATGTTTACCCATGATCTACCCAAACATCAATTTATGAATACAAGTGAACCGCTCATGAAAATCATAAAAACAAACATTCTCAAACAATATTTTTAAACACTATAACTCATAAAAAAGACCATAAAATAACATAATGAAACCAAAATGAACCATTTTAATTTATAAAAGTTTATAGAGTTTCTAATTAATGAATATAAGTCATTGTATAGGACATTAAAGCTAAAGAAGTGTTCAAATATAAGGTAAGGGGAAAATATCGAACCCAATTTTCTTTCTTTGGGTTCTCCCTCTTTCACTCCAAATTTGGTATGGTCACTCCTTAAAAATTATTTTTTCATCATTATCTTACTATTTCTAGGATATATAGTTTTCTACTGACGTTTATTTCCAAAAAAAAAAGTTTTCCAAAATAACTCTTCTTTTTAAGAAATCACCTTTGACCTCTCATTCAATGTTGATGGTTATTGTATCAAGTATGTTGTTCCCTCTTTTTTTAGGAACCCAATGTTTATTAATGTGTTATTATGAGATGAAACCCATTCATTTCCATGGGCTAGTTATGTTTATTATTGATATATGTTCTATGTGGCATTCATGATAATGATAATGTTATGATGTAATGGGTGCACCCAGAATTATATGGCGCAATATGAATGTTTGAATGTGACAGGTGCGCCTGATATTATACAACTCTCTAATGAATTGGGTAATGTGATGAATTTCATGAGTAAATGTGAGATGATTTGACCATGATTCTTTATTTTTTTACAAGTATGTGTGGTAGTTAACCACCAATAAATGATGTTTTGTTTTTATGAATTTCCACATTTCAAGTCTTATATTTATACTTCATCTTATAGTCATGATACTTTGCATATGTTATGATTATTCTCACCCCATGACATATTTTTATTATTTTTCCACTTAATAGGATTCTAGATCACCCCTTTTTGATTTATATCCATAGGTGACTACATGTACTAAATAGAGGTCAAGTTCAGGTAAGAATCTAGTGAAAAATAAATTGAATAAATGTTTATGATCGTTGTTGTAATTGTTATGTATGGTCGTAGTTTTCCCAAGACACTAAACTGTTGGATCCTCTATGTGTAATACTATTATGTTTTTTATCATTAAAATGATATAATATTAATGTACACAATTTTTGGGTCTCTATAGTTGGTATCAGAGAAATGGTTTAGTCAATTTAAGAATTAGGATTAGTGAACCCTAGAGAAAACCACTAGCATGAGAATATGTACAAATATGCACACAAGAATCTTTACTTAGGGATCCCATATGTTTTTCTTTTATTATAAATTATGTAAATGAATAAGATATTTATTCATGACTCGTTGAATTATGTTTTTTACTAACCTTTTCTATTTTTGAAAATGGTGGGAACCAGGAGAAACCAGGCCAACAACTCATGCGAGGGCCAATGCAACGATTTCCCGAAAGACATCCCCAAGGATTTGGGAGGTGAAATTAAAAAATTCATAGCGATGAATACCCAATTATTTCAGGTTATAATCTATAACCATAATAATGGGGAATGTCCTCCTTTACCAAAGATAGAGAAACTAGCTATCAAATGTTTTATGCAGCAATGACCACCATCATTTAGTGGATCCTCTGATCCTCTAGTTGTGGAACAGTGAGTCAACTCCATAGAGAAGACATTTTCTATTATTCCCTATTCTGAGATGGGGAATGTGACCCTATATGTGTATCATCTTGATGGAGAGGCTGATCACAGGTGGGATTTGATTAAGAACACAAATCCAAGGGATGCAATTGAAGAGATGGAATGGGAATACTTTAAGATCATGTTTCTTAATAAGTATTTCCCACAAACTCTCTTCACAAAGATGGAGAGAGAATTTAAAGAGCTCAAGAAAAAATAAGGATAATTTTTCACAACCTATGGTGTGAATTTCACAAGGATTTCAAGGTATGATTAATGGTTTTTTATCATAAATGATAGTAAAATTTATATATTTTTGGTGGATTAAATCCACACCTTCGTAAGGCTCTTGCAATTGGAGACTTTGGGAGATACGAAGAATTTGTTCAGTGTTCTTTCAAAGTGGAGATAGAGTTTGTAGAATGGTCCCATGAATATGGTGATAAGAAACAAAATATGGAGTTTCATACAATTGGATCTAATGAAAAAGGTTGGAGGAAAACTCAACGAGGCACATGCCAAAAATGTGGGAGGTTGCACCATGGAAACTACCTCAATGGGACGGGGAATGCTTCAAGTGTGGGAAAGAAGGACACAATTCTCAAGAGTGTCTAACAGACATAAAAAGGAAGGATAATGTGGTGGAAGAAAAGAGAGAACCACTCTTGGTTCAATGCTACATCTATATCGAGCTAAGGAACTATGCAAGCCAGTGCACTAAACCTTGAGTTCTTGAGGGTAATCAATGTCATTAGTCACCAAAGCCAAAGAATCAAGGTAAGGAATATTCTATCACTGCTGAAAAGTAGAGAAAGGTTATTATGTTCTAAAAGGTACACTTCTTATGCACTAAATAATTGTAAATGTCTTATTTGATTTTAGTTCTTCACATTCCTTTATATCATTCATGTTTTCTAGAACTATAGAATTGAAGTCAAGAAACCTTGAAGTAGAGATATATGTAAAAACCCCAAGTGGTGCAATCATTTCAACATGAGTGTTTGACTCTTCTCCTATTGGTGTATGTGGGAAGATTCTTCCAGTGAATCCTTTAATACTTCCCATGGAGAAATTCTATGCTATAATGTGAATGGATTGGCTCTCGTTGTATAGATCACATATCAACAGCCAGGAAAAGGAAATATCTTTTCAAATTCCTAACCATCTCATGCTCTTGTGGAAATGAATGGATGATCAAGGATCTCCTTTGAAAAATCATTCAATGGTGGGGGTGTTGATTCCCTAAGAAGAGGCACACCTCACCCAAATGGTTGATTCCAAGGAAGTTACCAACCTTGCAGAAATTCCCATAATGAGATAATACAGTGTTGTATTTCTTGAAGAGTTACCCGGAATTTCCCCAGATCATGAGGTAGATTTATCAGTAGAACTCATACCTATAACTACTCAAATATCAAAGTGTCCTTATAGGAAAGATCATATCGAACTAGAGGAGTTAAAGAAGCAGCTGTAAGAGCTCTGGAAAAAGGGTTCATAATCCCTAGTGCATATCCTTGGGGTGCGCCAGTGCTCTTTGTGAAGAAGGATGGAACAATGAGGCTGTGGATCGATTATCGGGAACTTAACAAGATCACCATAAAGAACAAGTATCCTCTTCCAAGTATTGAATACTTGTTTGATCAGTTAAGAGGATATCAACACTTCACAAAGTTGGATCTCCATTTTGGATATCATCCGCTAAAGGTGAAGATGAATGATATTTAGAAGACTGCCTTCCGTACAAGTTATGGGCACTTTGAGTTTCTGGTTATGCCCTTCAAACATACAAATACCCCTACAATCTTTATGTATTTGATTAATAGAGTCTATTTACATTTACTTGAAAAATTTGTGGTAGTGTTTATTGATGATATTTTCATCTACTCCAAGAGAAAGGGGTAACATGAAGAACATATAATACTTGTGTTAGAGACATTGAGAATGGATATGTTTTGTTCCATGTTCAGGAAGTGTGACTTTTGGATGAAGCGAGTCACATTCTTAAGACATGTGACCACAAGTGAGAGAATTTCTGTGGATCTTTCAAAAACAAAGGCAATTGAGGAATGGCCCAAACCCTTTAGTGTCACCGAAATCCTTAGTTTTCTTGGATTAGCTGGGTACTACCGACGTTTTGTGAGAAACTTCTAATGATTTTCAATCCTATTAACTAAGTTAACAATGAAAGGGGTAAACTATGTCTGGATGGAAGAATGTGAGGGGATCATCAAGGAGAAAAATAGAAGTTTGATTACTACACTTGTACTCACACTACCAAGAAGTGGAGAATGTTTTATGATATATAGTGTTTTTTCAAAGAAAATATTGGGGTGTGTACTCGTGAAAAATGATAATGTGATAGCCTATGCCTCAGCACAGTTAAAGATCCTTGTGCAAAACTACCCAACGCATGATCTAGAGTTGGAAACCATGATTTTTTCCTAGAAAATCTGGCAGCACTTCCTTTATTGCAAGAAGTGTGACATTTATAGTAACCACAAGAGGCTAATGTATATATTCACACAAAAGGAGATCAACATGTGTCAAAGGATATGGTTAGAGATACTCAAGGATTATGATTGCTCTATTCACTATCATCCTGAAAAGGAAAACAAGGTAGCTGATGCTCTATGTAGAAAATAACCTGCTACTCTATCCGTGCTATGGATTGAGAATGACCATATCTTCTTGGATATGAAAAATGTGTATTTAGAAATCATAAGGGGAGGGGATATATACTACCTTTCCCAAATTATTTAGCAAAAATACATACAAGAGATGATTAATGAAGCAGAAAGGGATGATGTGGATATACGAAAGAGGGTGAATGTAGTAAAGGAAGGGAAGTTTCACGAGTTCTATATTGACAATGATAGTGTGATTCGTTTTGGAACGCGGCTTTGTGTGACTTCATCACTCGGGATAATGAAGGAGCTATGGGACAATGCACATATCTCAATATTCTATATCCATCCTGGTAGCACCAATATATATCGTGATCTCCGAGAACAAATCTGGTGGGATAACATAAAGAAGAAGATTGCAGAATATATATCAAGGTGCATGGTATGTCAGTATGTCAAAGATGAGAAACAAATTTCCAAAAGGATGATGCAGCCATTTCCTATACCCATGTGGAAATGGGAAAATGTTACAATGGACATTGTCACGAGTCTCCCGAAGACGTCAAAGGGAAATAATGCGATATGGGTTTTGGTTGATCGACCCACCAAGACTGCCCATTTTATTGTTATTTAGAAAGATCTCTCGATCGAACAACATACAAAGATATATGTGAAGGAAGTGGTGAGACTCTATTGTTTTCCACTCTCAATTGTCTCTAACTGTGATCGAGGGTTCACATATAAATTCTGAAGGAGCCTTCAACCTTCTTTGAGTACTGAATTAAATTTCAGCACAACCAATCATCCCCAAACTGAGGGCCAATTTGAAGAGACTATTTAGATGCTTGAATATATACTATGATCTGGCTCTCAAGATTTCAAAAGTGTACGGGATCAGAATCTCTCATTGGTTGAGTTTTCATTCAACAATAGCTTTCACTCTATAATTTAGATGGCTCCACATGAAGCGCTCTATGTAAAGCAATGTAGAACTCCAACCTGTTGGGTTAAAGTTGGAGAAAGAAAGCTACTTGAACCGGATCTTCTGTATTAGATGACAGAAACGGTTCAAGTCATCTAAAAAGACATCAAAGCTGCTTAGAGTCGGCAAATGAGCTATAGTGAAAACCGTTTAAGGGACTTGGATTTCGACGTTGGAGATTAATTCTTCCTTCTAATATCACCATGGATGAGAGTCATGCGATTTGAAATGAAAGGGATGTTATGAACATGGTACATTGTCCCATTTGAAATCCAAGATTGTATTGAAGCCAAGGCCAGTCATCTTGAACTTGCATTGAATATAGCTCATGTTCATGATGTTTTCCACCTATCTCTTCTGAGGAAGTTCATACCTGATCCCTCACATGTACTACACTCAGAGGTGGCATAGCTAGAAGATGATCTCTCTTATGAGGAGCAGACAATATGGATTCTGGAAAAGAGAGATAATGTTCTTTGAAACATGACAAACCACCTTGTCAATGTGTTTTTGAGGAACCATAATACTTAAAAAGCTACATGGTAACTAGAGGAGGTGATGAAGGATATGTACCCTAACCTGTTTGTGTAAACTAAATTTTCGGGGGCGAAATTTCAAAAGGGGGAAAGAATATAACGACCCAATTTTTTTCAACGGAAATTTTCTTCTTATAATGATGTCATAAAATCACATGAAAACACAACATAGTGAACAACTAAGTGATAAGTGACCTTTAACCATATGTTTGTCACTTATGTGTTTGGAATTTCAAAAATCCGACATACACGGTTGTGTTCAAGATGATTTTTGGGGTCCAATAAGAAAAACTTAATTTTTGGTGAATAGTAACCTACCCTTATGAATATTAACATACCATTTTAAATAGTAGTAAGAACCTTATGAATAGAGAATCTTCCAAAAAAAGAGTAACCTTATACATGAATAATTAAATAAAATTTTGGCATCCTAGAAAGGGACAATTTAATCATAGTAAACGTTTTGGTATTTTTGCGAGTCATAAATAATTAATTATAATTATTTATTTAATTTAAAATAAAAATAATTTTCTTAAAATGTTTAAATAAATTAAAAAATCTATGTCTCATAGATTTTTGATAATTTTATAAGACCCGACATAATTTTTGAAAGCATTATAAAATCTGTTATAATTTTAAAAAACTGTATTTTTCAAGTAAATTATGATATTAATTAAATATTAAATTAATATTATATAGAAAATTATTTTTGAAAAATGAACTTCATTTTAGGATTCTAAACATCGAAAAATGGTTGGGGTGAAATTTTGGGATTTTTCTAAAATACTTGAATTTTTTATGAATAATGAAATACCGTAATTTACAAATATAAGCTAAATAAGCTAATTATAGATCATTTTGTTTTTCATCTGATTTAAGCCCACATTGTTCGGTATTACATTATAAAAATATTAATTGTGGTCATAAAATACTCATTATGCTTTTTCTTTTGGAGAAATAATAAATTAAGGAATTTTATATTAAGAAAACTCCTCTCCCCTCCACTATAAATACCACCCTTCACTCCCTCATTCCCTCACATCTCTAAAGCATCAATAATAGTCTAAACTCTTACCATTAATCTCCCATATCCCCTTACCCACATCTAAGATCTTCTGGTATCATCAAAAGACCAAGCTTAGGCACTTTAAGATGAATCTCAAGAGGAGGATTCAAGAGGAAATTTCTCTCCTTTTTTTCCTTAAATTCCCTTTCAATTTCAAGGTATTTTCTTATTCTATCACAAACTATTTTCAACCAAATGTTATGGTTAATCTAGTATCATAAAAATACTGGAATTTTATGATACTAATGGTATATTCTATCATCCAACTCCCTTTCTCCTTGTCTTTTTATTTTATAAAATAAAACGTTGTTCGTGAGGTGTTAATCTATCACTATCAAGAATGACATGTTTTCTTTTTTCCATTTCTACCTTAAGATCTGATCATGGAACCTTGTTTATGGTTGAACCAGAATATTTTATATGTATTACTTCCTACATAATTTTATGTACCTATCTTATGTTTATATTACTAAATGATTAATCAAAACAAGTTCGTTTTAGTTGAAAAACCGTCGAACTTAACCAAAACGATCATCATTAAATTCTTATATAATGATTAATCCACATTGTATATAACATAATTAATTATAAGATCATTCAAGATACTATAATATAATTAATAAAATGTAATATCAGTTCGGTATGTTTACCCATGTTCTACCTAAAATTCAATTTATGAATACAAGTGAACCGCTCAAGAAAACCGTAAAAATAAACCATTCTAAACAATGTTTTTAAACCCTATAACTCATCAAAAGGCCCATCAAATAACATAATGAAACCAAAATATTCCTTTTTAGTTTATAAAAGGTTCTGGATTTTTTAATTAATTAATATAATTTAATTTTACAAAACATTAAAGTGAAGTATGTGTTCGAATATTAGGTACGGGAAAAATCTCCAACCCTAATTTCTTTCTTCGGGTTATCCCTCTTTCAATCCAAATTTGGTATAGTCACTCCATAAAAATAATTTTTTCACCATTATCTTATATTTTCCGGTATATAGATGTTTTATACTATTGTCTATGTCAAAAAAAATTCCAAAAGAACTACTCTTTTAACTAACTCACCTTTCACCTCTCATTCTAGGTTGATGGATCATGTATCAAGTATGTTGTTCCCACTTTATTTTGGGAAACCAATGTTTATGAATATGTTCTTATGAGATTAAAACTATTCCATTCCATGGGTTAGTTATGTTCATTATTAATATAATTTCTATGTGGCATGAATGATAATGATAATGTTATGATGTGGCGGGTGCGCCTGGAATTATATAGCGCAATATGAATGTTTGAATGTGACGGGTGCACCCGGAATTATACAGTGATCTAATGAATTTGGTAAAGTGATGAATCTCATGAGTAAATTTTAAATGATTTGAACAATATTTTATATTGGTTGCCAAGTTAGTGTGGTATTTAAACACTAAGGCTTGATGTTTTATTTTTATGAATTCCAACATTTCAAGTCTTATATTTATACTTCTCTTATGTTCATGATCTTTTTCCTATGTTATGATTATGCTCACCCATTTTATATTGTTCTTATATGTCCACTTACTAAGATTCTTTATCACACCTTTTTATGTATATCCTCATGAGACTACATGTACTAAGGAGAGGTCATGTTCCAGTAAGAAGCTAGTCTAGATGAAATTGAATAAATGTTTATGCTCGATGTTGTAATTGTAATGTATGGTCCTAGTTTGCCCAAGAAAATAAACCGTTGGATCCTATTTGTGTAATAATATTATGATTTTTATCTTTAGTATGATATAATAGTAATTTATGAAATGTTTGGGTCTCTATAATACAGGTTTCAATGAACAATTCTGGGAAGGCTTCATGAGGATTATGCAGACCTTCTAGGGAGCATAGTATCCAGGTCCGTCTATCGAATAGTTCACGTGGGATTTCCAGTAGCAGCATCCTCCAACATTCTTAGGGGATAGAGGACCCTTGTCTATAGATTAATGTATAGAATACATGCTATCGATCATTGTGCATATGGAGATTTCTCCCAGGATGAGGATGAATCTCACTACTTATATGCTTTGGGAGTCCCCAAAGAGATGGTGGGATGTGATCTCACATGAAGGGAACTAGAAGGGCATGGCTTGGGATGTGTTTCAGCATACCTTCTATGGTTACATCTACCCATAGACTTTGAGGGCCGATCGAGCCCAATATTTTCTGACTTTAGATCAGGGTACTCATTCATCATGTAGTATTCTTATTTCTTCACAAATTTGTAGCATTTCACAGCTATTCTAGGGGGTAATGTGATCTTCCTAGCATAGATGTTTTAGGATGGACTTAGGAAGGACATCTGATCTATGGTGAACATATTCATGATGAAAACTATATCTTCCATAGTTAACCAGACACTGGTCACAGAGCGTAAACTGAGGGTTTCATGAGCTGTGGGCTAGGGGATCCACATATAGAGTTGGTGATTCTCCGGATGATAGTAGGAAGAACCACATAAAGTCTAAACATAGAGATCTTAGTAGGAGAGATTCAATTTCAGGTAGCTAGGTGGTATGATACCTATGTAGGAAGAGCGGGAAAATGAATCCACATTGCCTGAGAGATCCAGTAGAGTTTTGATATTTGTGAAAGATGGGACATCTTTAGCATTTCTATCAGTTATTATCACCAGAAGCTAGTGACAAGGGTTCCTCATTGAATACTCCTTCAGGATAATCACCCCTAGTTTCTCATCAGTGTGGGAACTAGAGTTCTTCCATCCATTCAGGCTGAGGTGGAGGTCATGGTCATGGAATCCAGTCTCCAGGATTTTAGTGACAATAGGGTGGATCAGCTCAGGGTGGTCAGGTAGCGTCACAGGGCCATAGTACATGCCAGACTATTATAGTGGAGAAGACCCAACAAGAGAAGGATCTCAAACCCTATATAGTTCGAGGTACGATCCTAGTTTCCTCTGTTTTATCTTCATCACTTTTCAATATAGCATATTCTAATATATCAATATATGTTGTTGTTTTGGAGAGACTTGGTCACTATATATTAACTTCTGATGATTTATGGATGTTGGGAACTCTGTTGGGGGAATGAACATGTGGTGTATGTCAGTGCAAGGAGTTCCCTCTAGAGGTTGGTGGGTGTCACTTATTATGGGACTTCTATGTACAAGAGATAATATGATATGATTTCATTATTGGAATGGACTAGTTAGTTCCATTCTAGTATGTTGTCAACTACTTTCGCCATACGGTGAGTTTTACATCACCATAGGGATTTTTTTTCTTACATCAGGGAAAATGGGATATCCAGTCAAGTAGAGCTGGACCCAAGCATCATGGGGTGGGAAGAGAAACAACCTATATTTCTAGTCTATATCAGGATGACTAGGGGACGTCACATTTGGACTTTCCTCCAGTGGTGGATCGTTTTGGGGATGTCTTTCCAAAAGAAATTTTAGGTTTTCATTAGGAGCGGGGCGTGGAATTTTCTATTGATCATGCTCTAGGAGTGGTACAGCTATCCATTCCTTCTTATAGGATGGCTAATCTGGAGTTACAGGAGCCCATGAAGTAGTTAGAGGAGTTTCAAGAAAATGGTTTTATCTGACCCAGTACTTCTCCTTATCGTTCACTTGGCCTGTTTGTGAAGAAGGTGCATGGTACCCTCAAAAATAGTGTGGATTATTGAATGTTGAACCAGTTGACGCTCATGAACTGATATCCCTTACTAAGGATAGATGAGAACTTTGATCAGCTTCGAGGAGACCAAGTGTTCTCGACGATTGACTTGAGATTTGGTTATAATTAAATGTGCATTAGACCATCAGATATACATCTTATTACCTTTCTAATGGTCTATATGAGTATGTGGTTATGATCTTTAGTCTCATGAACATGCCTGAAATTTTCATTGAAGTGATGACTGAACTGTTCCATAAATACTTGGATTATTTCGTGGTAGTCATTTAATATGATATCTAGTTGTACTCTTACACTAAACACGATCATTCCAAATATCATGAGAACGTTTTGATTAACCTGAGAGAGCATATGTTATATGATATTCTCTCAAAATGACTCTTTTGGATGGAAAAAATTCACTTCATCAGTCATGTTATCTCAGGGAAAGGAGTATTAGTAGACCTAGAGAAAATGAGAGTAGTATTTTCAGGGGAGAAGCTGAAGAATGTCTTTGAGGTGAAAGGTTTTCTGGGACATGCTGGTTACTATAGAAGTTTCATACACGACTTTTCATGCATAGTAGTGCCACTGACTACCCTGACTAAGAAGGGTGTGATGTTCCTGCTAAAAATTTTAAGAGTCATCCTTTTAGGAGACGAATGGGAGGATGACTTTTGCATTGATACTATTATTTCTAGAGCCGGGAAAGATCATTACTTTATATTGTGATGCATTAGTTATGGATATTAGTGTATTGCTTATGCAGGGGAATGAGTCGTTGCATACATGTCTCAGCATTTGAGGCCACATGAGAGGAATTACCCAACACTTGATCTCAAGTTGGATACAGTTGTTCATGCTTTATGTTATTGGAGACATTATTTTCTAGAAGATCATATAGTAGTTTTAACTGATCAAAAAAATCTCAAATATAACTCTACAGAGTTCTATTTAAATTTGTGACAGATAATGTGCATTGAGTACCATCATTCTTTTGATTTTTAGCTTTCCTGAAAGCCTATGAAAGGAAAAATAGTAGTTGATGCATTGAGAAGAAGGACTCAGATACATGCAGTTCAGGAGGCCAATAGTGAGTGGATGAATATGGATCTATTCTCTATGATGCATTTGGAGGTGCATTATAGGAAGAGGAAGAATTTTCTTTCTTCTGTGGTTGTTACCTCTACTCTACTTGATCGAGTGCAAATTAGACAGCTATTAGATTCTTAAGGCCTTGTCTTGTGGGAGAGTGTATTAGAAGAAGAACCTATTCATGTATGGACCATAGGCGAGGTTCATGTCATGCATTTTCATGGGTGTGTATGAGTGTCCAAATACATATGTGAGGAGTTGATGTGTTACTTTCATTTCTCAGTTTGGGTAGTGCATCCTTGTTTCACCAAGATGTATTGAGATCTGCACCGTCAGTATTGGTGGCTAGGTATGAAGAGAGATGTTGCTGGTTTTGTCACGAGATATTCCACATGTCAGCATGTGAAGGTAGAGAATCAGTGACCAACATGGATTTTAATGTAGTTACTCATTCTTGAGTGGAAGTGGAATTATATCACAATGAAATTCTTGACAGGTTTGTTGAGGCCGCCTCTAGGGAATGATGTTGTTTGGGTTGTCATTGACAGACTCAGGAAGTTTTCACACTTATTATCGATCAAGGATACTTTCTATAATATCCATTCTCTTTTATACAAACAAAAACATGATTTATTACATAAAATCATCACTTTATACAAACATTGAGGATTGAGAGGTCTAGTGTATGTGGGGATTAGGAACATTACATAATGACTTAAAACATTTAAAACAAAATTTTTATAGAAAAGTTCATTTACATGACCACTACATTCTATCATACATAGCATTGCATGCAATAACCTGAGGACATGCATAAGAAAAGGTTAATCTATAAATCCCAGTAATGGTGTAAAAACGACATAACATGAAGAATACAATACATGTTAGGAAATTATCATATCAATGGAGCATAAAAGAATCAAGAACATAATAGCAGGATATAGCGTGACTATCCTAACATTGAAATGTGGAAACAACACTTAACATGGTATTAGAATGAGACAAGGCTCATTGCACATGGAGCATGAGTAAACCCTACTTTAAATTGAATGACCGTGAGTAAATCGCATTGTACTTGATGTATTATGATATTAATCATTACCCAATGCATTGATGTGCTATTAGGGCACACCCTTAAACATTTCAGTTCATGCATTAGTTTGCCACATGGAACATACAACATGGAATCATTCAACATCATTATTTATTCCAAAATAATGAAATTTTGAATAAATACATGAAACTCTATAAACAATAATTAAATGTGTATAAATGGGAATACCCATGATAGAGAAATGGGCATGGTGTTCACTACACAATGAATTTGTCTTGGAAAATCACAATGAAATTTCGGCAGCATAATGGTGTGACATAAAAATTCATAAAAATTGTATATGAGAGAGGAAGGGGTGTCTTATTGTATGTAAATGAAATGTAATGTAAGGGGATCATATAGATAAATGTCCAAAAAATTATAATATAATTTATATTTATGATACAATAGAATTTATTGAATGTAAATGAGGAGAGGGAAATTGCATACTGAATTTCGACATGGTAACACGTGTACATGGGGGGCCTTAATGAGAGAGAAAGGGGGTATATCATTATTCAAACATAAAGAGACAAATATGGGGGAGATTCCAAATCATACCCACAACATTTTTAATTCAAAATTAAATGGAATAATAATGTAATGAATTTTAGAGAAAAATGAGAAAGGATGAAATCCCTTAGTTGGAAGTGTGAATCCAAAGGCTTGAGAGAGGCTTGAGAGAGGATTCTTGGGAGCATGTGGCTCATTGGGAGGATTTTAGAAAGAGTAGTTCAGAAATTTGATGAACTCATAAGGCTTTGAGTGAAGTGTAAGTGGTATCATGGGTGGTTTTATATTGGGCAGGAAAGAGAATTCTTTATTATTTAGTTTTTAGGCACCACACATTAAACTAAACAAAACCTCAAAAAAAATCATGGTTTTTGAAAATGGTTTTTTTCCATGGGGATTGTAAAACAATATTTTAAATGGTAAGTTTCATATCCTTTAAAATATTAAGATTTCTTATGTCGAAGTGAGTCACACTCTAATGGAAAATCATTTTGAAAATATAAAAAGTTCTATAAATCATAGAGGGTCCACATAGGCGTTGTAAAATAAATAAATTAAACCTAGAATCACATTATATTAATGTAATTAAATATATTTTCTGATAATAGTGTTTATAGTATTTTATTACATCAGTATTGGGTCATTATGGTGTCACGAAACATAGTATATATTTAAATGGTATTTATTTTTTACACAAAAATTTGACTGTCTCAGAAAATAATGAAAAATTCACCATTGGATAATTTCGAGGTCCCAATTCCAAAAATAATATTCATTTTATCTATTAATTTTATAAAATTTTAATTTTTACTTTAAAAATAATCATCGACATTTATAAAAAATTTGTGTTTTTTGTAAAAAATAGCTTTCAAACCTTAATAAAAATCACAATCATATTCGTAATAATTATACTATTATTTATATTAAATAAAAAGTTGTTTAGTAATAATATTTCACTAAAATATTATTGATGACAAAAATACATTAATTCCTCAATATGGATTTATTAATTAACTAAAAATGCTATTTTTTCATTACAAACTATTTATAAATTTAGAATAATAAAAAGAATATATATTCTCAACAAAAAAATAATGTACATAATCAAAGTACTAGGGTCATGTTACATAACCCCTTATAAAACCCGCATAAGACCAAAGGGTATGGTTTGTGATAGTGACACAATATTGTGGTGGCTCGAATAACATCACTTGGGTGGTAATCTCTATCAACATCCACTTCTCTCGTAGGGGGTTCTGTTTGATCTTAATGTGTTAAAGCTCGGCTTGGGTTTCATCAAGAGAAAATCCTAATGGTTCCACCTCATTTATGAGCTCAGGTAAATGGGCATTGTATGGATCAATTATACATTATGAGGCCATCACTTCCTTTTTCAGAGTAAATTAGAATTATTAATTCTCTATATTTATACGAATCATGTTGTCACTATTTAAAAACTATATTAACAATGGTCACAATTCCTACTCGTACTATAAAATCCAAAAACATAAAACCAATGAAGAATATTTGATATATAGCCATTTCACATAATAATAAATTTTATTAGATCAATATAAATTTTCATTAATAAAAGTTTGCGTCATTACACATTCAGTGTTGAGGGGTTGGGAAAGTTGTACATTCGGAAGATTTTTCTCTTGCATGGGGTTCCACACACCATCATTTCAGAAAGGGATTCCCATTTCACTTCTCAGGTCTGGTAGGGACTATAGAGGGTTCTGGGTACACATGTACTTTTGGGTATAACATACCTTCCCCTGACAGATGGCCAGTCCAAGGGTATTATTCAAGTACTGGAGGACATTCTTCGAGCATGATTCCTAGATATTAGAGGTTCTTGGAAAAAATCAAAAACCTCTTGTGGAGTTTTCTTTCAATAATAGTTTTCAAGAAACTCTTTCTTTGGGACATTATGAGGCTTTGTATGGTAGACCATGTCGATCAACCATATGTTGGCAGGAGGTAGGAGAGGTAACTATGATGGGACCTCATCTTTTCCTGGAGACAACGTTGCAGATAGAGCTGATTCAGAAGAGGATGGATACTACACATTCACAATAGAAGTATTTTGTTGATCGGTGGAGATATCCTTTAGAGTTCGAGGTTGGAGATCAGGCTTTCATACATTTCACACTGAGGTTGGGACACATGATGATTAGGACATAGGGCAAGATTTTGGTGAGATATGTTAGACTGTTTGAGGTTTTGGAGAGAGTCGGTCCTCTTTGCTATCAGTTGTTGTTTCCTGAGTCGTACAAGGCTATGAAAGATGTATTCCATGTTTCTCAGCTACAACGTTACTTCTCAGACACTTCTCATGTTTTTAAACCCAAAGAGGTAGAGAGGGAGGTTGACAGATCGTTCGAGGAGCATCTTATCCAGATTGTTGATCACAATGAAAAGGTTCTTTGTGGATAGTCTGTTCCTCTAGTATGAGTGCTTTGATAACATAGGTGACTACAT
The DNA here is from genome assembly GCA_963277665.1 of Viscum album. Classification (NCBI taxonomy): domain Eukaryota; kingdom Viridiplantae; phylum Streptophyta; class Magnoliopsida; order Santalales; family Viscaceae; genus Viscum; species Viscum album. Next base: position 1,933,436,165 of record OY728155.1, read on the forward strand.
GATAAGAATTGGTAGAGGGAGGTCGATGTACGATCATAGTGGCTGGAGTAGTTCGAGGATTCTTCTTCTACGCTGCCTTGATAGGGAAATTTGGTGAAGAATTTAATCAAGGGCTAATATTTATAAGAATACAGAACTTTTTTAGGTATGAGATTTTCTTTTCTGGTTTTTTGATAAAAGGAGTAGAATATAGAAATTTATGAAGTATTGCCTGTGTACTTAGGAGTACACATCCTGTATCTGGTTGTCGTGGGTGACTCTGTATTGGCCGTGTAACGGCCGAGTACATGGCAGAGTGGGGTGACCTAGAGACCACCTAAAGCAGGGCTCAGTAAAGGCCTAAACATGTTGTGTACTTTTAAAACAAATATCATTTAATTTTCTTTTTATTTGTTAAATCAGACCGAGGTAGTGTCTTTTTGGTAGAAACGCATTCTTCTTGGCTTGTCTTGTCCAAGAGCGACTATTGGGTTTGATTCTTCTCTGATCCCCTGATAGACCATCCGTTCTCTAAATCAACACCTATCGATTGCATTTGAAGTGGCATGGTGATTGATTCCTTCTTATAGAGCCTTGTTTTTGATTTATCATCTTTTTTGAGTTATACATGGTTGAACGTTTTAGATTTTTTATATATCTACATCATTCTATACCGATTTAATGGATGCCGCCAGAGTATATCGATCGTACAATGCTAAGGTAGGTTGTTTGCACCTTTCCATAGGTAGTTGTGGGATATTAAGTTCAATAGTTTCCAATACCCCTGATTGGGATATTGTGTGTTTATGAATTTTAACCCTATCAATTCCTGCAATTCTTTTTTTCTTGAGATTGGGAACAGGATTGTAAATAGGGTGATTTTTCCATCCAATGGAGGTATTTTCCAATGTTTGATTTTATATTGACCGTTTGGTCTAGATTTTCCGATTAGGCTACTTGATTTCCATGCCTAGTATTGTTACGATGGAGTGATATTATCTGATGTTGTGGTATACCATGTAGCTATTTACACATGTAGTAATATTGGGTTTACTTTGGGTGATGAACATAGTTTGGGGAAAATATCCTTACACAGGGTTGTGGGATCCTAGTGTAGTGAGACCGTAGGGGGAATTGACATTGAGGGATTCTCCAGAGTGTTTGTTATTTGTCATTCTACAGGGCCATAGGGGGGATTGACATTGAGTTCTCCCTAAGAGTGTCTATAGTTCCTATTAAGATACCATAGGGGGGATTGGCGTTGAATGATTTCTCATAGTGTCTGTAGTTTATCGTTAAAAGACTATAAGGGGAATTGACAGTGAGTGTTTCCTCAGAGAGTCTTTCTATGCATGAGACAAAAGGGTTTTGATTGTGTGAGCTTCCCGGGAGGTCATTATATACATGTATATGTTGAACCATAGGGTTTAGGCTTTGAGAACTTACCCCGAGTGTTACTTGAGAATGATTCGTTAAACTAGAAGGGATAGTCTTTGAGAACATCCTTGGGGGTTTCTTGTTTTCTTTTAGTCAATTAACTAACTAATGAAAATGAATGTAATTGAAACTATAGGAATGTTTACTTTTGAGTACTTCCTTATTTATAGCTTCATTTTTCTTTTTTTCTTCCATATATATTGACTGATTGTAAGTCACATATCATTGGGTGGTAGCCTACGTGGATTCATCTCACACCCAATTTGGTTCTTTCTTTTTGGCCCAAGTAGATTATACTATTACTGGTATAGATAAGGGGATGCACCATATACTTTAGGTACTTGACTGATGTGGAGTTGGGGAGCATGGGACCAAGTTTAGGATTGTAATGATGTTGGAGTTGTTTACTTTTTTCTATTTTTTACTTTTGTTTATTACAATATTTCAGCATTGTTACTTGTTTGGCTTCATTACTAGACATATAAAAAATTAATCATTTATATATGTTATCCAGTGGTGTATTTACATTTATCCTTTTTCTGATTACTATTATATGGTATTAGTACTGATTCAGCCAATTTTATCTGTTTCATTTAACTACATTACTCTACCAATGAGGGCATTGTTTCTACACAATCACAACCAAGGCCCTCACTGCTATTCAGAAACATTTGTCTTTTTAGGAAATACGCTTAAGGCCATATGACCAACTAGGTATGGGGAACCTCTGGGAGACACACATAATAGAGACATTACAAAAATAGTGGAAAAAATAGAGAACAATCAATAACATGCATAAATAACCCTTTCTAATAAAGGGTAAAACCTTATACAATAGTAAATATGTCATGAAATTATATAAATACATATGAAAACCCCCAAAATAATGAAAAAATGTATGACCCCCAAATTTTTTTGGACTCCATGTCTTGAACCTCACTCGTACATGTCCCATGTCCAACTCAACCTTCTTGAATAAGCCCCATTCTCTTATCATTACTAGCAAGCATGAAATCTGATCGGGTACCCAATGGCGACCAAAGAAGGGTGTGAGTATAACTCATTAGTCCAACACCAATGGAGTCTACAAAATATCCTAAAATTGTAGATAGTTCATACTAGTCATAAATAATGGAAAATTAATTAAAATATTTGAAAAGTCTATTCTAGACTATGCTCTATTATATTATACTAACATTGAATCCATGATCAATATTTAGAAATTTCATGGTTTAATAAACCCTTTTCATGTTTTCAATGGATTATTCATGTTCAATATTATAAAAAATATGACAATTAAATCATGTCATATCTTAATAGGAATCACATTATAACAACCACATAATCCTTACCTCAAAGCCTCAGTTTGGGTGAAATGCAACCGTTAGGGGAATATTAATTTTTCCCCTTTATTACCCCATCCATTTATGGGTAGAGCTAGACCTCAATCCAAATCAACCCGTGGTCATAGATCCACAAGTTGATACCCAACACTACCAAGCCTTGTGTACATTCTTATTTATCATTTAACACAATTTACCACATAACAAAAAAAGCAGTGACAATATCATTTACAACATCACAACAATATTAATAAATGTTTAATTTACATTTTTATTCAATCCATTGACACTTTCATCATTAAAATTACATAACACTTTATCCCCATTCCCATTTCCCATGCCTATCTCACAAATTATATTCAAGTGTAAACATGGTTCTTCATTATATTCATATTATTCCCATCTAACCCATTTAAATGTCAACCGATAAAACCCTCAGCCTATAAACACTCTAGATAAACTAGTAACTATCCATTATAACCCATTAAATATACCAATTATCCTACTCACTATGTCTCTACAACATCATGTGTCAATTTCAAAACATATATTTGCATTATCCTCATCGAAAGGGAAAACACACCCCATGGATGGCCTTATTTTGGTCAAATAATCCTCCATGCATCACATGGGGATAAAGAGGGGTTTAATTAATTATTTAGGCCCTAAATAGAAGAAATCATTCCATGAAAACAATATTCACATCAATAGAGAGAAAGAATAATGACCCTACATGCACAAATCTACAAAAAAACCAAGGGATTTAAATTTTAGATCACCTACCTTGAATCTATTGGTGAACACACCCTTAATCATGGCCATAGATCTTGATTAAACTCACTGTTTAATCCTTAACCTATACATCAATAGAAAATAATGTTTTTAAATATTCATATGGAATGATGCCAATCCTAAAAAAAGAATCAAGGAGGGATTTATGCTTACCCAAATCATTGTTTAACAACTGACGACACTCCCTATGGCCAAGAACTGATTTAGAATCATCCATGGGAGCTCATGGGACATTTGGTTCGTTTTTTGTGTTACAAGAGGGGAGGATGAGGAAAACCCTAAGTGGAACATAAAAACCCAAGAGTGGAATTTTTTGTAATTTCTTATAAATTTCTATGTCGCACGGTTTACCTATAAGGTTTTCCAAATTATACAGATGATACTGCCAAAAAACTATCCCTTGCATGATTTTTTTGATTTCCACATGGTTTTCACTAACCGTCCACAAGCAGTGCCACCTGCCTAAAAATCCACCTTTTTTTCCTCTTTCATCTTCCGAACCCCCAATACACCTCTGGGTATTCACATAAACATGGAAAATCACTTATTTAACCAAAATAAGGGACCTAAATTAAATGTAAACACTACCATAACATTTATAGAAATATAGTATCTTATACATATATTGAATTCTTAAACATCATAATATATAATTTGATATTTATATTTAAATGCATTAAATTTAGTAGAAAATCCAAACTCATCATTATTTTATGATTTATAAAATTTCATTCATTAAAATTTGAAAATACATAATAAAATAATTTATTAATATCTATCATTTAATTGAATCATTATGTCCCTAATATCTATAACTATTTTTTATATAAATTGGAAAAAAAAAATTTCAAAAAGGAAGATGAAGGCATATTCCGCATTATCACTGATTAGTAGTTAGACATGATATTTGAGAAAAAAAAGTACCTGAATTTAAATTTTTTAAAATTTATATTAATTGTTCTCTAATTAGATAGTTATGAACTAAAAAATTTAATAGGCTCAAAAAAATATAATATATAAATGTAACTTGTTTTATATTAAAAAAACTTTTTAAAAATATTAATGCGTTATACAATCTATTTATTTTAATATGGGAAAAAATATTTAAATGATAATGATAATTTTGAAATTAATAGCGTTGGTCAAAAAATTTCAGAAAACAGTATTTTTAGATTGGATATATAAAAAATTACCTTGTAATTATAGGAGATGGTGAATTACAGTTATGAAACCAAATATTTCCATTCATGTAATCAACCTTATTTCTATAAGAAATTAATGATTCATAATATTGGTTGTAGTTACTTTGAAAATATTTAGTGGTACCCACTATTGTGCTGTTTGAATCCTATAATCCATTAAATGAATCATTAATGTGTATCAAATTTATATTTAATTTTTCATGAGCCACATAAATATTTAATTTTCAGTAATGAAATCCATTATCTAACCTATGTTTGTGATCTATTTTATATAAATTATTTTTTTCTCAATCATCTAAAAAATGTTCTTAATGATATAGAACATACTGAGGATGTTTAGATCATTTTGTTACATGTTTATATGGTGTTTTAGGCATAAAAATTACTAAATAATGCTAGAATAGTTTCAAAAGATATATCAAAACTAATTATAAGTTTAAAGAATAAATATATTGATGCAATGAAATTGTAGTAAATTTTGAATTTACTTCCATACTATTTATTCATATATTAATATATATTTAACATTAAAAAAGGTTCAATGTGCAGTAGTTTATTGTAAATAAATACTCAGATAGTTAGTTTCAAATGCTAGAAAATATACCAAACAATATATTTTATTTCAAGATGAATAAATCAATAGATTATCTTTTTCCAAAATATTGTACTATTATAATTTCTGTATTAGTTATAATTTTATTTAACTCATTCTTTTGGGAAAAAATATTATTCCAAACAAAGTTAGAATAAATATAATAAATTGATAGTTTCACATTTTAATATTATTTTATATTTAATATTTAAGTGCTATTGAAGGAACATACTACTATGTCGCTTTGCATGGAAAGGATGAATAAAAAAATTTGGCCCAGTTTCATCCTTAAAAAATCTTCTGAGAAGTTCCCCAAATTCATCCCACAAAGTAAATCTGCTACTTTTTCAACCATAGTGTTTAATTATTAATATAATAAAAATTTAATTATAAAATGATATCATCGATAATAAAATTGAAATTCAATATCTATTTACCTGTCATCAATCAGAGATAGTTTCATTCTATTTTTTATCCAATCATGAGTCTTATTATGAGGATATAGCATTCCAATAAAATAAAATATAAAATTTTCATTATTGTTACTCCAAAATTGATAAAAAAATACATTATTTAATGAATTAGAATGATAAAAGTAAAAGAAAATTTACAAAAAAAGTATTCACAGGCTCCCTATTTTGATTGATGTTGTCAAATGGAATGCAATTTATGCTGAAAATGAGATGTTTCATATCAGTAGGTATTATATGAGTGATCTAGTAAAAAATGATTTTGATGTTTTTCCAGATTTCTATATAGTCCCCTTTTTTCGAAAATAAAATTTTTTTGCGTCACATAATACATACCTTCTCGTAGAATTGTTTTGAACATTTTTATATGCTATTTTCAATTAATTGTTTCTTGAATGTTTGGTTACTACAAAATATAATATAACCCATAAGTTAAAAATAATAGTTTATATAATGGGGAATAAATTTTATTTTTTTAATAAATACAAAGATATAATAAATAAATTTTATTCAATAAAATAAAAATGATGTAAAATGAAAATCTTTTTGAATATAATATATTGAAAATAAAATTTTCATGGGACGTAAAACAAAATTCTTTATTTTCAGTAAATTTAATTAAATAAATTTCAATGTATATAATAATATGGTTGTCTAATTACATTTAATAAAAAATCTTCCTATTCATAAAATTGAGACACAACACAATATGTGGGATGCAATGTATGTAATAATATATTCCTATACATTTCAATAGGAGCAGTACAAGGATTAAGTAATTTAAAAGCATATAAAGACACCATGATAAATTTAATGTAAATCTTATATTAGAATATATTACATTTTAATTTATATGTAATTAAAAAATATATAGCTCATACTTTCATTGATATAGAGAAATTAAATGTTTTCTATTTCATATAAAAATCATGATGACATTGTGAACCATATCTAAATGATTTTTCCTTCAATTTTTAATGTTTCTTTATCTTCAGTTGGAATTTTTTTAAATGAGTTTTTAAAGTGGGAATTTTCAAGAAACAACATTAATAATGAAAAATATTTTTTAGTAAGAAAAACATCATTATGAAAAGAATACTGTAATTAAATCATAACATTGATGCTTTAAATTTTCATTATATGTAATTAATAAAAAAATTTATATAAAATGAATGATTTAGATAATTTCTTTTTAAAAAATATTTGTTGTAATATTCAATAGTTGTTTTTCATTTTCACATATCAGAAATTTCAAACCCCTTTTATTTGTGACTCTAGATATTTCTAAATTATGATATCCATGTAAATAAAGTAGTTTTTTAAGTATATGACCACAGATGAAATAAATTGTCAATGTCTTTTGATAAAAGTCACTATAAATGAAATATTTAAAGTAAATTGTCACATTTGAATCATGCATGGCCACCTTGAATCGGAATGAACCATATTTACTCTGGTTTTGAATGAGTTCCATCTGTAATGAGTCATATTTATAATCTAAGACCTGATTACATCATCTCACAAATCTATGAATATTAACCTTGTTCCATTATAATTTCTATAAGATTGAACTGAATTTCTCTGAAACAGTAAAATTACCCCATATTTTAGAATTAACTTATTAAATGGTTAAAAAGGTATTGATCCCATTTAGAATATCTAGTGTATATATGTTATATGGTGTTCCTCTATCTAAGCATTATTAACAGACTTAGTTATAATAGTGATAATACTTTTCATCATCATGAATTAACCATAACACTTAATCATTCCATTTTGGGAAAATTCTCGTGTTTCTGATAAAATTTCCCCTTAATTTATGTATTATGCATCAATTTAATTTATAGAAAAAGAGGGTTTTGTTAGTTGAACAATAAAATAAATTTTATTTATAATGCACAGTTTATATAATTGTCTTGAATTTGAATTTTTATATCACCATGTGTTTGAACACCAAGCACACCAACATTTATTTGAAAAACCTAACCTGAAAAATCTTCGAGTAAATAAGAGTCACGAGAGTTCATGGAATAAATTAGTCTTGTTTTTATTTTTAGGTAAATAAAACGACTATGCTTCCACATATGAGAGGAAATCAGACTTGTAAAACCTATATCACTTTTATTCCCATGATCTACAACCCATAAAATTGAATGAAATTATCCACACAAATAATTTTTCCACCAAATGGTTGATTAAATGCTCATGGAATCATTGATTTCTTGATTTATTTCAATGTGCGGTCCAAATACTCAAAAACAATTTGTGTACTATTTTTGCCTCATCCCAAGTAATTTTTTTTTATCTTTCATAGTGTTCAACCCATTAAATTCCAAGTTTAGTGTTTCATGTTTAGTAATTTGTAACAGAAATGGGTATACAAAACAAAGAGTGTGATGTTCTCCCACGAGGAAGTGGCAATGATGTTATTCTGGTTGAAGGAACAACATGTAATTTTTTTCTGAATATAGTTGTGCCATTATTATTTTACATAATAATGTTTCACATGTGTCTCCAAATCCATGTGAAAAATAAAGCAACTCTAGTGACCACATTTTCTACATTAAGAATTTTAGTTTGTACCTATTCTTGTTTGTTCATCAGTTTTCCATATAGAATTGACAATTCCTGTCAAATATGGTTCTTAATATAATTTTTTAATGATGCAACCAATCTATTTCTAATTGATATAGTAGATGAATTTGGATGTGTCATATGAGGATAATTATACAATGATCATCTATTGGACTGAAGTATGTTGTCAATATCCATTAATTCATATTGTTTTAGTGTATTATTAGGGAGAAGAACTTATATCATTATAAAATCATTTTAGATATGAATAAAATATGAATATGTGAAATAAATATTATAAAAAAGGAAATTGTTTTTATTGAAAACCATGGTATATATATACATGAAAATTTAATATATTTAATCTTCTATTAATGAGTAAGTAATTTCAAAAAATGTTCAACTTTTTTTGAATTATGCATTTTTTAACTTTTTGATTGACTCAGAGATTGGATTTAAATATTATAAAATTTATATTTAATTTGCATAAATTTATTTTCTCCAACAATGTAAGAAAAATCTTCTCCAAATACAGTTGTACCGCATATATAAGTGGTTATACAGTTTGTATCATTATGGTTAGTTTAGATGTAGTAGTTGGAATATATAATTTGATATTCTGTTTTCACCGTTGAAAATTTAATATAGGGAAAAAGGTCTATAGTAGTAGAATAAATTTAAATTTATATGTAACACCAGACAAATTTTTATATAAATTTAATATAGAATGAAATGCACACAACATTGAGTCTCTATGAAAAAAATTAATTGGTGTTATAATTATTTAAAAAGATAGTCATGACATAGAAATTAAACATATATTTTCTCCTTTTAAAAGATGAATTTTGAAAAACTGACATACACAGTTGCATTTAGTAAGATATTTAGAGTCTGACTGGATAAACTTAATTTATTTTTGAATAGTAACATGAACCATTGGAATAGTAATGTACCCATATGAGTAGTTATATGAACCATATGAATAGTAAATCATTCAAAATAATAGTATCCTCATCCATGAGAGTATAAATAATATTTAGGGACCATATAAATGAATGTTTGATATAATTATATTATAGTTAATGTAAGTGAATATTTAAAACATTAATAATTATTTTCTTATTTTTGTGGGCAATAAATATTTAATTATAATTTCATATTTAATAAGTTCATTTTAAATAAAATTCATTTTCATAAAATGTATTCAAAAATAAATATTTTATTTTCCTAAGATTTTAAGATAATATAAAAAGGCTTTTGATAATTGTTCAAGGTGTTATAAAATCAGTTTTAACATTAAAAAACATTTTCCTAGTAAATGATAATTTTAATTAAAAGTTAAATTTCTAATATTTAGAAAATTATTTTTATAAAATGGAGTACATTATAGATTTTCACCCATTGAAAATTGGTTAGGGTGAATTTTTTAGTTTTTTTAAATACTTAAATTTTTAATGTATACTAAAATACTGTAATTTTATTTATAAACATATTATAATAAAAATAAAATATTCCATGAGTCCTGGAAGATGTAAGAACCCTAGTTTGAACTCACATAAAATATTAATTTTTTATTTCAAAAAATTCAATACTATTTCTTGTCTTGAGGGATGTTATAAAATAATGATTAAAATAATAAGAAATTACCCCTGTCGTCCACTATAAAAACCACACCTTACCCGTCTTCTCTCCAAAACATCTATGATTTTAGATGTATAAAATTTATACCAAATAAACTTCTTAATATCCTCCCACACATTCATAAGCTCTAAGTCTCATAAATATGCAGAAATCAATCCCCTTAAGGAGATTCTCATGGAGGATTATTCAAGATGTAAGATCCTCTTTCTTCTCCTTTTATTTTACTTTAATGTTCTTTCTTTTATTATCCTCTCATTCCCACCTCTGTCCATAAAATTATCATGAAAACTGTAGTGTCATTTATATACTATAATTTTATCATGTTATTGGAACAACCACTATTAGTCTTCATATTATCTTTCTTTTATTTTTAAAACAAAATTATTTTCTAGAAGGTGTCGATATTCAACCTTCCGGGATAACGAACATTCATTCTTCAATTTATTCTTCATGTATGGACATGATACAGTTTTTGAGGTAAAAAATTCTATAATATGTGTATTATTGACTATTTTTGGATCTTTAACTAGTTTATATACATAATATTAATTTATAAAACAAAACTAGTTTGTGGTGATTGAAATACCACTGAAATAATCTAAACGATTATCACTAAATGTATTATGTAATTATTCATCCTCATACCAAATTACCATATGATATAAATAACCAATTACAATTTTGTATGATCATTATTAAAATTTAATTCCAATTCTGGATAAATATACCCATTCAATATGAACTTCCATTATCATATATAAGAATACTGATCGTGAAAACTATGAAAACAAATGCTCTAGAGTAATAAAATTGTATATTATAACTCATCAAAATGGAAACATATGAAATTAATAAAATTATTGTAAATATGATATTGTTATATAATGTTATGATGTAATAAATTAAAGTATTTAATTTTATTATCTCAGACTTTATGGTCAAGTGAAGTACACATTATGACATAAGGTTAGGGTTTTCTCATCTCACTTCCTTTATTGTGTGATATTCCTTATACATCACTATTTCTTATGTATAGTGTTTTTATACATCCCATTGATTTATCGTATCATGAATATATTTATTTTCATTGTACTAAAGTTATAATTTTATGTTTATTAATATTTTGGAATATTATTTGATTGATTACAATGTGGTAAGGGATTATACTCAAACCCCCGTTTTTCATTCAGGTTACTATTTATCTACCTTTACTGAAATGTAATACTTATATACTTTTCAATATTTATTATATTTTTATATAAATATTCCAAATTAATTTATTCATATCATATCATCTTCCTTTTATGTGGACAATTTTTTTTTAAAATGGTTTAAATATCAATTCTTCTCGATAAACTAGCTCGATTAAAGTGATCTTCTAAAATACTTACCCATTTTCAAGTGCAATATGTAATATTTTTTAAGCCTTCATTGTTTTTCCAAAATCATATATTTTATCATGAAAAAATTCAGTCATCATCTATGGTTTTATTAAAACTAATATTTCATCCACTTTAAATTATATTTATGATTTTCCTTAAACTACACTAAAATGTTTTATATCTAATGATTATGAAATACACTTTTTACATGATTTCACATCAACATGACAAAATATATACCTAAAATAGAATTTAAATTTCCATAACATTTCCATTATATCATATTTATTTTTAAATTTTTATATTATGAAAAATACAAAATATTTTCTAAAAAACACATCCTTATAATGTATAATGTGGTTTTCTTGTCCCAATTTTACTTATTTGAGATATATGCCTTGTTCACCACTTTTCTTTATGTGTGGTGTATATACTTCCATTTTATATGTTATAGGTAGAATTATATTTTTTTCATGATAATATTAGTTTCATTTAATGTTAGAAGAGATTAATATTTAAAATTTTCAAGGTGGTATGGGATACATTTAGTTGTTTGAAGATTATTTTCCTCATGAATTTCTCAATTATTTTATTAGATTTATTTCATATATAATACTCAAAAGAGATACGAGACACAATGATTGAAAGATATAATTTTACTCGATATATGATGAATGCCTTAGACATAGTATCTGACAGGTGGGGCCTGATATAGCCCCCTAATGAATCATTAGGTATCATGAGACAAAACAGAAATAGATTTTGGATGAGGCCTTGATGATTTATTTTCAAATGTCTTGGGCAAGGACAAAATTTATTTTTTCATTATACAACATATAAATTCCCTTATTATTATATTATTAATTTATAAATCCTGTGATTATTAGACTATTATTATATCCATGGAAATTTTTCATATCATTATTTATATGGTATTATTTATTCAACTTTTATTCCTACAATATTATGCTCAAGATTATGTTTCAATGGAATGTGTTTTTATTTATTCATCAATTTATACTCTAAATGTAAAATATTATACTATATTTCTTTCCCTTACTGAGCATCTGAGATCTTTGATTTCATATATTTCTTTTCCATAGGATTTTGAGTGGTACATTGTGCATGATTATTAGGGTTAATCTAAGAGTTATGATGTGTTATATGTGGAGTTTCTATGTTGTTTTCCTATCAATTTGGTAATGAGAAGTTCATGTTTGAGATATACTTCCCAAAACTGAAAAAACAATTTGTCCTTCCTGATTTCATTCCTTATAATCATACAAATGTATTAATATAAGGCACTGACTCTAGAAAACTGGGGTTAGGGTCATTGCAGTTGGTATCAGAGGATTTTTAGCATAAACCATGGATAATAGATTTAGAAAACAAAGATTAAGGAATATAATCCTACAATAAAAATTGATGACATGAATAGAATAAAATTATATCATTTTTAAGGTATGGATTTTGTGGAACTTCCTAGAAATACATACCTCTCTGAATACTACAGGTGGACGTGGTTCTGGCAGAGATGTATACGGGGTTAACAATTATAAAAGGATGTCCCAGTCCTATCTCGGGGTAAGAATGTACATGTTAATGGGCCATACTATTCACCTGGTTTTAGACTCCCAAGGTATATTCTTAGATGAAGTAAAAAAAATTACAAACCTTTATGGATGATTTAAATGATAACATTTCCTAGAAAACCATGTTTCTGATTATTAGATTATCTATGCATAACTATTTTTTTTCACTAGTATTGAGATTATACATTATTTTTCATAATGTTATGATCTAATCTATATTATGTAATTTTTTAGAAATTGTTCCTACATGAAAAAATGTGAATTTCATTAATGCACCCAATCCATAGAGTATGAATGATTATGTACTTGATGGGTTTAAGCCAGTTCTTCAAAAAAAAATTCATTAAAAAATTCACACCATATAAGAAGATTATATCATATCCTAAAAAAAAGAGAATGAATTTTATAATTATTGCAACATCATAAGGTAGAAAGAGAAGAAAATTAAAACAGTGAAAAATATAGTTAAAGGGAAAAAGGGAATGATGTATTTTGCCACATGTGATAACTATAGAAGGAAACACCTTGGTATACAATTAAAAATAATGTGAGATTGATACAACTGTATGTGAAAAGTCCAGCATTCTTCTAAATGATTGGGTAAGAAAATGATTTACAATGGAAAATGCTTCAACTGCATGGAGATTGAACACTAAAAAAATCAATTTCCCATGCATCAAAATAATATACACCAAATGATAGAAATGAAACATTTTCAGGATTATGCTACTACCACAGATGAAGTGGAATGATTAATGTCTTCATATTTTGATTCAAGAATTATTTTATTTGAGTATTTTAATCATTGACGTACTAGTTCGACGAATTATGGAACATATAAGAATAGTATTGTTGAAATATATCATTAAGGATTGGAAGTATTACAATGAATAGTTCTAAGGATAAGTGACTCAGTAGAAAGTTATTGTTTTGAAAAAATATATGGTTGAGGGAAAGACAACCCTTACTATGTTATTGATACTAAGATATCAATTTTGGAATAATGATATGATCGATTTTTATAACATAAATGGAATAACACTTATTATTATAGTTATTTTTAATGGACTATCAATGCAGTGGTAGAGTCTAAAACATTTTTTACATAAGGAATTTATGAAAATTCAAAGGTTTTAAATAATGAATAAGGATAGATGAATGTATTTGATAAGTATTTATTTTAATTCCTGTTTTTACCATGCTTTAAGAAAATACATGCTGAACGTACTCACATGTTTGTATGCATTGATTAAGAGGAACTTCATGTTGTTTAATAAGATTATTATCGAAAATTCATTGATCTTATTTGTACAGTGTTCGATAATGATATTTTTGAAAAGCTAACCATTTATGAAATTGTTGAATTTTATATTTAGGCATGGTTTTAATGATTATTTTACTATATTATACAAATTGTCCCATTAAATGATGTTGGAATTGTTAAAGGTACAGTCGAAGGATAAGATTGTGTTTATAGAATCATATAAAAGATCTAAAATTTTATTAAATTATTATAAAATGAAAGAATTTATCAACATTTGGAAAGGATCATTAACTTTTTTTATCCTAGCACTTTTGTTTCCAATGTGGATTTTCCAGAATCGTATTTTCTAGTATCATCATTTTTTTCAACGTGAAATTTCACACTATAAAGAATAAATTTATTAAAGGTTAGGATAATGTTACACCCCATGGATTTTTAAATTAATTAATTATATAATGTAATTCAAACAACATGGAGTCGTTGTGAAAAAACATTTTTATTATAATAATTTAACCAAAATTGTTTTGACCTATCCATTAAAAAAATGTCCCTTTCTGTGTTTAAATTTTGAAAAACAAACATACATGGTTGTATTCTGTACGATACTTAGAGTTTGATAGGACCAACATAATTTTTTTTAAAATTATAACTTAACCCTTTGGAATGGTAATGTACCATTATGAATAGTAATGTGACACTGATTAATAGTAAATTAGAAAATTAAATAGTTACATCATCCATTGGAGTATATACAAAATTTAGGCACCTTATAAATTCATGAACAATATACATATTTCATAGTAGAAGTAAGTGAATATTTTAAAAATTATTAACTATATTTCTGTATTTTGTGATTAATAAATAATTAATTACAATTTTATAATTAATAAATTTAATTAATAAAAAATTAATTTTAATAAAATTTATTCACAAATAAATATTTTATTTCCCATTTATTTTAGGATAATCTAATAAGACCTTAGTTAAAATTTAGGGTGTTATAAAATCAATTTTAACATTAAAAATTTTACTTTTTTAGTGAATGATGTGTTTAATAGAAAAATTAAATTTCTCATATTTATAAAATTATTTTCATAAATTGGTTTTCATTTATGAATTATAGTCATCAAAAAATGGACGGGGTGACTTTTTTTCGATTTTTTTGAAATACAAGAATTAGTAGTGAACAGTAAAATACAGTAATTTACATTATAGATACATTATAATATAAATACACTATTCCTTGAGTCATGAATTATGTAATATCCCTTGGTTAGAACTCACATGATCTTATTACTTTATTTATTCACATGAATCAATAATATATAATTTATTGGGTAAAATAATAATATAATGAACAAAATAATGAAAAATTACCTCTCTCCTCCAGTATAAAATCCACCCATCACCCCCTAATCTCCACACACCTTCAAAGGTTTGATAATTGTAAAATATCTACCCAATACCCTTAAAAATATCCTCACAAACATTCATAAGCTCTCGGTCTCATATAAAGTCCAATATAAATCCCCATAAGGAGACTCTAAAGGAGGAGTATTCAAGAGGAAAAATCCCACTCCTTTTCCTTTTATTTTCTTTTCATGTTCTTTGATTTATAAGTATTTATTCTCCTCATCTATCCAAATTATTATGAAAACTATAGTTTAATTTATATACACAAATTATATCATATTAATGGAACAATCATCAACTATATCCTTTCTATCACCTATTTATTTTAAAAAATGAAACATCATCCCAGAGGTCCCAATTTACAGCCTTCATGGATCACGAGGGTTAATTCTTCAATTACTTATTCATATCTATTAATGATATAATTATATGGTCCAATAATTCTATAATATATGTATTGTTACCTATTTAATTTTCTATAACCAGTGTATATACTTAATACCAATTCATATGAAAAAAATAGTTCATGGTGATTAAAATATCCGCATAATAATCTAAACGATTTTCACGAAATGTATTATCAAATGATTCATAATCCAACCATATAACAATATAATATATATAAATATTTACAATAATTTATTCTCATTAATAACATTTATTTCCTATTCTGGTTGATTATACCCATTCTACATGATCTTCCATAATCAGATATAAGAATACCTATCATGATATCCTAGAAAACGAACGATTCTGAGTAATAAAATTGTATATTATAACATATAATAAAGCCTATAAATGAACATAATAAAATTATAATAAATAAAATAAATTTATAAATTTATATTAATTAATAAATAAATATATTTAATTTTATTATCTAGGATGTTAGGGTCTAGTGCACAACACATTCAAGCATATAGTATGGGTTTTATCATCTCACTTCCATTTTTGAGAGTTTTTCCTTATAAAACACTATTTATTCTATATGTTGAATTTATACTTCCCATTGATGTATCATATCATGAATATCTTTATTTTAATGTTATTTAATATATCCTTTGATGATTATTAAGTTTTTTGGAATATGATTCTATTGATTAAAAAGCGGTATGTTATTCTACCAGAACCCTCTTTATTCCACCGGGTTACTATTTCTCTACCTATACTCAAATGTTATGCTTCTTTATTTTTTCATATTTATTATAAATTATTAATATATGTTTCAAATTAATATATCCATATGTCATAATCCACTATTTATAGGGATATACATGTTATAAAATTGTTCTCTTTGAAGGATCGAAATATAGTTGTAGATACTCTATTAGAAGAGGAGGCGGGGGTGAATTATATGTTTAATAACATTCCTTATCAAGCCTAAAAAAATTTATGTTTAACAAACTTTCACAATGTGGTTTCAAAATTAGTATTTAGTTCTTATCTATGAAACTAACTATATTAGGTTTCAGAAATATGGGTTTGAAATAAAAAATAAGATAAGATTAAATAGGAATAGATTATATGTTAAAGCATACAAAATATTATTTATTAGAGTATACAATTATAAGAAAGTATAAGAATTTTATACATTCTTTCTTTATAAAAATGACAGCTGAAATAAAACATGTAACAAAAAAAAGTAAACTGGTGTAAGAAATCTTTTAACAAAAAGAGAAGGGTATCCAAAAACCTTGGATAATGGTCCATTGATTTATACATTAAAGATATTATATCTTACCCACAAGAGGGTATGTCCTTGATAAGAGTTTCAGAGTTTGTATTTTTATCCCCGTAATCCCTTGAACATTAACGCAGTCGACACCATGGTTTTACTATCCATGGTAGTCATTGAACATTAATGTAGTTGGCACCTCTATCTTTCTATCTCGTGATGTCCACGTACTTTAAGGTAGTCAACACCTATATCATCCCATCCATAGAATCCCTCAAGAATTACGGTAGTCGACAACTCTCCCATCCTATCCTTCGAATCCCTCAATTGATAGGACAATCAAAATCACACTAGGAAATCAGAACAAGTTGTTCATGGCTGAACAAGATGATCATATATTGCATAAATCATTGGAGTTTCTCTCTCGAGAAATCAGTAAATCCATCACTTCTCAATGTTGTTTCAAAAAATTCAAATGAATGGGGTATTTATAGGTACAAATTCGAAAATTAATATCCTCCTCCAAAAGTCATATTTTTCCTCGAATTTTGGAGGGACCTGGACACATGTCACTCAACCAATTTTCAGTTAATAACAGATTCTATGAAATAATTTCATTTAAGAAAACATGTGAAAAATTATCATGTATAAGAAACATAAATATTCCTAAGAAACATTAACATGATTAAGTTCCCATAAATATAAATGTTACTTTATGGAAAAGGGGTAACTATAAAAAATTCATATAATAAAATTCTTAAGGAATTAAGAACCGATGTCTAAAAATATGAACAATAGTATTATAGAATAATATATATTCAGAGTCAAAATTATGTAGAATTAAAAATCCAATTTAAAAAAATTTTGAATCCTAGAGAAGTGCTTGTTTGAAGTCTGATCTTCATAGAATTTAGGGTCTGGTTTTCAGAGAATTCGGAGTCTTATTTTCAGAAAATTTAGTGTCTAGTATTCTGAGAATACAGAGACTAATTTTTAAGTAATTTGAATTCTAATATTCAGAGAATTTGGAGTCTTATTTTCAATGAATCCGGAGTCAAATCTTCAAATAATTTAGAATTTGATTTTTAGAGAATTCAGAGTGTGATTTTCAGAGAATTATGAGTCTGACTTTAACAGAATTTGATGTCTGAAATCAGATGGAATAGATGTGTTAAAAATAGTAAGACTCTATATCTAAGGAACTTTAAGACTCCAAGGTTTTAGATAAAAAACTGATTATTCATATGGAAATTCTGTTTTATAAAAAATGTGGTTAAACTTGTTTAAGGATAATTAATCATAACATATAAAATAATATTTAAGGATTTAGCAAATAGAATTCCTTAGAGAAAGAAAATTTCTATTATGAATATAATTCTTAGAGAAAGATAATTTTCCTAATGAAAATTTGCTTGTGATTTTTAAAACATAATGGAATTGAAAATTCATAAGAATTTTTATTAACTCATACCCCATCTCAATTATTCTCGATAAACAATCCCGAGTAATTTGAATTTCTTGAATTCTTAACCATGATCAAGTTCACAATATAATATTTTATAACCTAATATAATTTTAATAAAATCACAAATATCATCATGAAAACCCATATTAATTTAGATTTAGTATTATGATAACAAACATGCATTTCTTATTTAAAACCTCTTTAATATATTTGTTAAACCACAATTAAATGTTTTATTTATAATGTTTCTTAAAAACTATTTTTAGCTAATTTCACATTAGTAGGACAAAATCTATGACTAAAATAATGTTTCATTATCATTAGATTTAATTTTATGAGATATACATTTTTGAAATATGATCTTATGTCATATAAAAATGAATTTTTAAAATAAAATTTCCTTTTAAAGTAAAAAATATTTCTCTTGTCCCACTTTTTCTTTTATGAGATATATGCATTGTTACCTACTATTTCGTTGTGTGTGGTGTATATACTTCTGTATGATATGTTATATGATGAATTATATAATTTTCATGATATTCTAGGTTTCATTTTACTTTGTATATATTAATATTTAAAATTTTCAATGTGGTATGGGACACTTTGGAATGTTTAATGATTAGTTCATCAAACTTTTCTCAATTACTTTTTTAGTGTATTTTCAAATATGAAACATTAATGTTTTATATGAAATGTTTTTAATGATATCCTTCTGTTCTACATATTTGGAATGAATTAGAATTAGTATGTGACGTGGGGGCCCACTATAGCCTCTCGATGCATTGTTAGGACTAATGAGACAAAATAGAAATGGATTTTGTTAGAGCCTATAACCATTTATTTTTATTTTTCATGGATAAGGTCGATATAATAGGTTTATGATGTACGACATATGAATTACCTCATTATGATAATAGTAATTGAGAAATAATATGATCATTTGTCTCGAATAAAATCCATGGTGTGGTTTTATATGAATATTTATATAGAATTATTTATTCATATTTTAATCCTACCATATTATTCTCAAGATTATATTTTAATGGAATCTGTTATTATTTGTTAATCATGACATACTATTGATGTCTTATAATCCACTGTATTTATTACCCTTAGTGAGAATTTGATCTCACCCCATTAATATGTTTTTTTTCCCCAGGATTCTGAGGGTAACATTATAAATGACTTTTATGGTTAATCTAATATTTATTGGGTGTTATAAATAGAGTTTCTATGTTGTTTTCCATTAAATTTTTATTGTAAATATAAGGTATGTAATCTAGTTGAAAAAATTTCTAAACTGATTGGTCATTTGGGACGTGATTCTCTGTCATCATACCAATTTATTAATATATTGCACATGATCTAAGAAAATGGGGTTAGGGTCATTGAAATACAATATTGATTTTGTTATTTCAATCAAAGGACAATGGTTTCTATAATGAATAAAGATTGTAATTATTTTATTTCAATGAGTTACTTATTTTATTTAAATAGGTTTAAATATCAACTAAATTTATTTCAATTTATTTTATCAAATAAATTTGGATTTTGTTTCAAAAATTATTGTTATGTTGCATGTATTAGTGGGAATAAAGTTTTTAACAATGTGGTCTTGTAGAAGTGGACATGTATTAGTGGTAATAAAAACTGGAAATTATATTTTCAACACTAAAAAATAATTGTGGAAAAAATTTTATAAAGAAGCGGAAGAGAGTGAAATTTCAATTATTGAGATAGTTATTTGGATAGTTGACCCTCCTAGAGGAATACACTATTATTTGTTCGCTTACCATATTTGTTCTCAAGAAGGAATTTTCTAGGTGGTTATGGTTGTGATCCCAATACCTTCCCCTCTAGAGTGGGATGAACTACAATCATTCTTCATAACCTCTCAGCCTTCCTTATCACCATCTTCAAACCCATAATTTCTTCCCCATTTCCCTACCAATGATCTTATCCCTAAATTCCTATATATCTAGAGTGTTTGAACTAATATCTCACTATCTCATGTGGAATTAAATGATGATTTGAAACAATTAAATCTTACCTTGTTGGCTTGTTTCATGAATATTTGTCCATCAATTGATGACTTCAAAATGTTCATATTTTCTTCCTATGGTTTACAAGAAAAATAAGTTGTGGGTATTCTTCCCAAGTGGCACATAATGATTTTAATTTCTTTAAAAGATTAAATGATCCTAGCATTGTCTAGAATTATTCAATTATGTAACAGATCTCACTTATACCTTTCCCTCTATTCCTATTATTTACACATGAAATTTGATGATCTGTCTATTTATACTTGGAACACTTTTCTCAAACCCCCTCTCCTTCCAAATACTTATATTATCAATATTCTTTGAAATATGGTTTGTTGATTCTTTCATATGGAAAGTAGAACTAAGTCGGTTTTTCATACCATCTCCCTATGCATTTCTGTTCCGGTAGAATCTTAAAAAACATCTATTGACTATATTTGGATCACAATTTGGGAGGAAATCTAGTGAAATCAGCCAGTGATTTTTGATTATTGGACAAACTTCGGCTATTCATTTCATCAATTAGGGAGTTTATCAGATGTTTACCCGTGCGGTCACTCATTTCACCATAAGACGATGAATGAATTTCTATATAATTAGTATGTATCTCTACTTTATCTCACAGATGACAATCTTGGTGCCACAGACTCATTGCCATTTTTCTGTCTCCAGAAAGAAAAAGGACATTTGGATCATGAGGACTCTGAAAGATTTGATATATAAATCCATGAATTGGGTGTTAACCTGCAAAAAGGACATGTTATAGAAGATTATGTTTTATTTATCTTGTGCATTCTTTTTATTTTTTCTAGATAGTGATGAATGAATGCCTCTATAATTTAAAACATGTTCCCTCTAGTTCATGTTTTTAGATGTTTTTTGATTTTCCTTCTATGCCAAGCCCCTTATTTCAGGTTCTGCCAGACAAGAATGCTCAAAACACTTAGTGTACAGGCTAAAATAGTCAAAATTATGTTACATTTCACCATGGATAGGTCATTGAACATGTAGGTGTGGCTCATGCAACATGTAAAGGATTTTCAATAGGTTACAAGAAGACACATGTTATAGGGAAAAGAGTGAATTTAGTGACCATGTCCAAGCCAAAAAATTATATGAAAACTGTTGGAATCAACAACTGTTTTTATGTTTTGATGGATGATGGTCTCATTCTAGAGAAGGAAATAGTCTAGCCATCCAGTAGAGGTTTGAAGATTGCTCGCCATGTTTAGCCCATAAAGACTAATCTAGATGTGGGCTCACCATTAACCGTGTAGTATCCATTGGGAGAATAGGTTCTTTTTAAGGGTGATTATGATACTGATTTCTCTGCAGTTATCTATTGGAAATGGGCAGAGACAGAAATAGAGTTCTTCATATCCCAAAGAAGTTGAACCACCAAAAGAAGAATTATGATATTTTTGGAGACATTGTGACTAATGGGAGGGGATCTAAATGGATGAAAGACTACTCCTAGATTCATATTACAATACAAACAATATCATCTAGTATGGAAAAGGGAATGGAATGTAAACTAATTCCTCAAGACTAGGATTGAATGTCAGGTACTAGACTAATAAGTGGGAAGCATAAGGAAAAGTGTGGAGACATTAAGTATCAAGGTATGTGCAGTGTGATAGAAAATATGGAAGGACAGAAGAAGAAATTCCATGAATTAATAATTCATTATAGTGAAGACATACATGAAAATACTATCAAAATTAATTACCCTAGGGGGGATATGGAAATAATTCTTGAAAGATAAGTTTAAATTGATGTTATTCAGGATCAAACGAACCAGATCAATCAATAAGACATGATTTTGGAAAGATATTTCAATTCAAGAATGATCTATGTGGAAGAATACATCTAGAATTGGGACAAACTAGCTACCCACATTGAAGACTTAATTTGGGATGACCCGAGAATGTGGATTGAAACACTCTAATGTGTTTTATAATGAGTATGGGGTTGTAACAATATAATATCTATCTCAAATGAGTTTTAGCTCCTTTTGTGCTGACTGAACTTCTTCATTGAATGATCTTGCGTTCAAAAAAGTGTTTTTATATTAAAATTTAATTTTTAGGTATTTAATTATTTGAATCAAGGTAAAATGGTTTCATTGAAGGACAATACATTTAATAATTTTAATTGAATGAGTTATTTGATTTAAATAGGATATAATATGAATTGAACATATTTGAATTATTTATTATCAAAACAATAAAAAATGTGTTCATAAAATAAAATTTTAATGTGTTTTGATGTGGGTATAAAATTTTATTCAATGTGGGAATGTACTAGTGGTCATGTAGACATAGGAATATATCATAACATATATTATTTTTTACAAAAAATTTGTATTGGGCTTATAGTATCATTACTATAAAATAAAAATTGTAGTTCTAGAAACCATTTATAAATTTTAGAGGAATCTTTACAAAGCATATGAAATGAAATGATTTTTTTTAATAATATCAATGATTCTTCACACAAAAAAGTGAATATCCATTGTTCATTATACAATTATTTTAGTGATTGGAATATTATAATACTTATTCTATATTTAAAATTTTTTACCACATGTAAATATCATGTTATATAGATTACGACACTAAATAAATAATTATTTTATACGAATACCATTCAAAATTTAATATTGTGTAGTATAATTAAAATTGAATGTGTTATTTTAAATTCATTAAAATAATGAAATAATGATAAGAAAATGGAAATAGGAATTACATTCATCATGAACTACACTGTTATGTAATAAAATATACATATAAAAAGAATAAAGTAATATTGTAATAGAAAATTCGTATACCATGGCATTGTATCCTATTTTGTGGAATATATTCAATATATTCATATAGCATTTTCCATGTGACACCACATATATGTTCTGGTTGTGAAATTGTTTTTGATAAGAACATTTTATCAAACAACATACAGAAGGAATTACATATTTCAAAAATTGAATCCCCAATAATAGCCTTAATGAATTATGTATCATCACTAAGTAATCCCAATGCTTAAAGTACCTCTCTGAAAGTGAGATGGATATTTTAATGGAAAAATAAGATATAATTGCAACAAGTTGGTACTTTTTCTTTAGTGATCAAAATTAAATGATAATTTATCTCTCACTCTATTGGAGGAACATAATTCAGTCTACCTATAGAAAATCCTCACTTTTTGGGATGCCACCTTCATTCTCTGGTGTGCAAAACAAATGTTATACGAAATTAAGCATATGTGAAACATTTTCAATTAGGGTAAGTTGTTTTTTCTTCAAACCATGTAGTGAACATTGTTTGGGATATTGTTCAGTTAAATCGAATTTCATCAATGTTCGATCTATCTAAATAAGGTATTTTTCCCTAACTATTAAAATATAACTAATATTAGTCAAATGGGGGAAGCCGCGAATGAATTTCATAACTATATATTCTCCATGTAACATCTCCTGGTGAAATATATTGATATTAATAATACATTTTTATCTCATCAATCTATTTCAAACCATCCATAGTATTTTCTGTTCCATACAGTTCATTAAGGAATCGATCATACCCTTTGTTGGTGTATTTTAAAAAATAATTCTTGAACGTGACAGATTAAAAATTTTAATGTTGAGGTGAGACTCGTATTTAAAAAAAAATTGATAATATGGTAGAACATAAAAATTGTCCAGTTTTTCCCCATTTTTTGATACTGTTTGACCAATCTCTCATATACTATATGTAGTG
The DNA here is from genome assembly GCA_963277665.1 of Viscum album. NCBI lineage: Eukaryota > Viridiplantae > Streptophyta > Magnoliopsida > Santalales > Viscaceae > Viscum > Viscum album. Next base: position 1,933,460,783 of record OY728155.1, read on the forward strand.
TTTCTCTACTTTTATAAACAAGAAGTGTGGAAATAGCACTTTGGTAAAAAAATTATAAACCTAATTTTTTCACATATGTTGATCATGTGTTATCAACAAAACAAGGTCCATCATTAATGATGTTTTTAACAAATTCATATGAAAGTGTTTTCTCGATTTTTCTGGTGTTTTAGCTGACAATATTATATATATATACCATATTCTGCTAGAATTTTATATAGAGGATCATGGAAGAAAATGTATATGTAAATGAAGGAGGAAACATTTTTAGAAATTAAATGGTGTGATCAACTAAAAATTTAGATAAATTTTTATTTAAATCATTTCTATGAAAATCATAAACTATATATTTCAATGAATTTGAAGATGAAAATTGAAATATGATTGATAAATTCCAAAAATAAATTCATCTTTTAAATCATTCATTAAATGGTCAACCTTGATATTGAAATCTCCTGATAGAATTTAGTGATAATCTAATGTTTGAAGGTTATGAATTTTAATAAATCATTTAATCTCAGGCCGACAAGGGTTTTATGTGAAAGTGAGGGAAAAAATATGATTCCTACATAGATACAAATCAAAATTTCATCTTTATAATTATAAATCAGGATAATTGTTCCACAATTTAATGTTGATAAAAAAGAAATAAATTTTATTAAAAGTGTACCATCATGCTCAAAAATTAATATGCTCAAAATATTGTGTATATCTCAAATATAAATTGTATTTTATTGAATCTAATAATGGATAATGTTTGAGATGCAACAATTTTATATGCACCAACTAGAAATTTTTCTAATATTTATCTTGAATTTAATAGTAAGATCTTTTGATTTTTTTTTAATTGAACTTGGAATGAAAAGTACTCTCTCATTTTTACTTTTTGAACGGTTGATGTAATTGAAGACCAATTTTTTCATCATTATTCGAATACCCATCACCACCAGTGGGAATGATAATGGGATATTACAATAGAAGATATAGAGGGTGAAGTTCATCGATACATTGCAAGTAACTGTATCATGTTTGTATGATGATATCTAAGTCATCATTAACTTATTCAATATCACCAAATATTATAATATAAATTTATGATGATGTTGTAATGTTTTATCTATGTGAGTCCAATCTTCGTTGTCTAATTTGAATTATGTTCAAATTTTGGATAGAATGTGTATTGAATAAATACCTTGAAGTTCTAAATTTATTATATATTTGATTGCATTCATAAAATAGAGGAAATTTATTTTTTACAATTATACTGTAATGAGATGATGAAATATCATTTTTTAGCTATAGAAGAGAAACATTATTGCAAATGGATAAAAAAAATAAAAAAGTAATGAATTAGTGAATTGTGATTAATGTACCTCACCTAACAGATTCTATATTTTACTTTATTTAGTAATTAAAAAACATATGGTTATAAAAATCCTCGGCCATGACTAGCAGGTTGAAGTGATCCACAAATATGGTGATATTTTTTCTATTGAGCCAATTAATATAAGGGTTTCCTCTAGTATTCAAAAAATAATTAAGTATTCCTAAAATTAATATAAAAGTGAAAATTTTATTTAATTCTTGGATAATATGATAGAATTTTTATCCATCTATTGACATGTCATAAAAAATAAGGTATTTTAGTTATCTAGGTGGGTTATCTAATTCACAAATTTTTATTTCTCAAACAGAATAACGTAGTGAAAACCTAGGAGAATCGTGTCCTCTATATCATTTAAATTGTCCATAAAACCACAACATAACAAAGAAATACATGAAATAATGTTGAGGACCACCAATATCATAGTAATATATTGTCGGTTAATATATTTAGATAAGAAAGGTAAATTCATAAGAAAAATAAAAAATATTAATTAAAAAATGCATTGTGATAGACAAAACCAATATGTTAATCTAATGCATGGCCACTTGTATATATTTCCATTTCCATTAATTTGAAGAATGATTAATGTTGTAATAAATATCTTAATATAATTTTTTCATAGAAATATTATAATTTATTAAATAATATATGAAAAAGAATAGAAATATTTATCTACATTGAACACAAAAATGTCACATAATATCATATTGTTATCATAATAAATGTTGAAATTGCTGTTTATATTAATTTGTAAATATCTCATGAAATACACATAATCTACATTAACATGTAAATGATTTACTATCAAATGATAAATTTTTTAATATCCACAGTAATTTTTGAAATAATGACCATTAAAAAAGAAATATTTCAATGGATGGATGAAAATTAGAAATCAATGATGAACTGAAAATTGAGTAAGTTGGGTAAATTATTTTCACTAATATTAAAATTTTATAAGTTCAACGATTAGAATATTGAAATATATGAAGGTTAAAAATATATCAAAATGTAGATAAAGGGAGATGAAATTAATTTTGTATAATACTAGCATCAATTTAAAAATGTGATGTGGTAGTTACATTGGATAATTGGTTAGAATATAACGAACTATAATGATAACATGATCATATAATGGTGAAGGCAGAGTTTGTAAATACATAATATTTATGAAATTTATTAGTCAAATTTTGGGAAATTAAGATAATAGTTTATAAGATACCTATATTAGTTTCGTTTAATTTTTTCATATGTAGTTTTCATTTTAGCATTGACACCTTGAAAAGTAATGTATGTATTGTATTGAACCTAGTTAGTAGATTTATATTATAAGTACATGACCCATGTTTCCCAGAGCTAATGAATATTTTATTACACTGAAATATGAATAAGGAATATACATCCAGAAGGACTGAGTTGTTTAATAGATTTGGAAACAAGATACATACATAAGTTCAATGTTATAACTTGAAATGGAAAACAATTTAGAAATCCATTGAAAAAATCCATAACTCCTAGCATATTTCTGAATGTCATTCATAATATACCTCATCATGTATTGTAAAAATGAAACATATGAAAGGGGTGAGATCAAATGCTTAGTCAGCATAAGAAACACAATGGAAGATAACATAAACATAAACATTAGGCATGACAAATAACTAAAAAACACAAGCCATTAAAAATTAACATGAACACATTATGTCATGAATAATGGCTAAATAAAAAAATCCATCATAAATCATATTCATTGGTATTATAATAGTATATTAACATCAATAAAATTAAATTACTAGTTTCATAATGGGGTAATTAACAATTTAGGACATCATAACCATACTGTCAATGCCTCGTCCCAAGACCATAAATAATTATTTTGTCAAGGCCTTGTTCTATGATTGTAGTTTGCCTCATGAGACCAGCTGATGCATCAAGAGGATATATCATGCCCCAAAATTTGCATAATAAGTCCAAATAATTCATTATATGAATGGTTATAAACATAAAGAACATATACATTTTTATTGAAACTAACATGTGCAATGTAAATAACATCCCCCGAACATAAAGCATAAACACTAACCATTTAGAGTAAATTTGTGATTTTTTTATGATAGCACATTCTTTATCAAACTAATAATAAATCATTATATTAAATATGGATGATGATATCCTAAAATGGTAATCTCAATAATACGTAAAATCAATATGAGTTTTGAAACAGATGAAGATGCTCTTATAAAATCATCGAATAATTCTTAAGATAAATACAATTTTACTTTGAAAAAAAGAGTTCTTTTGGAAAAATCATTGAATAAAACCAATTGTAAAGTGATATAGCTTTTTTCATAATAAAATGAGTTATTTTATAAATAAAATATATTATAAAAATATATTATATGGTGACCTTGAAAATATATAAGAATTTGAGAAATTTCTTTGAATCGAGCTTGTATTTAGGGAATAATTTTTTAATGAACCTTTTAAAATGTATAGCTCCCCATAAATTAAAATAGGATTCATGTTGGTTAACATATATAAAATTCTCACATAAAATATTATTATTATATAAGAATAAATGTGAATTTCATTGAGGTATGTAGACAATAAGAGTAACCCGAATGAAAATGGATGTTTGGGTAGAAAACCCATAACCTTAAGTTAGATAGTGTTCATCAATTGATCTTAATGACCTGAATAATCAATTTTTTGTTCATTAAATATTGATCCAAAAAACTCATCTATATTTAATTTATTTATTATAATGTTATTTAGGTTCATTCATTTCCTTTTTATTGGTTAATAGATTCAATTTCCTGGTTTGGGAGTGTTTTTTCTTGGTTTTCATGATCAGTTTACCTGTATTCACGTACGAATAAAAATGTAGAATGAAAATTTCTTTTCCAGAATAGAAGTTTTATGTTATTAATGATCAACCATAAGATTACATGGTTATAAATTCCATTTTTTTATAAGGAGTGAATATGATTCATTATATAAATCATTAATGAATGTTTTTGTGGGTTAATCAGCAGTTCTTGGTCACAATGAACTAATTTTTTTATAAATGTATATCATGTGTAAAGTAGAATTTTAGAACCATAAATAAGTTATAATACATATATTGTAGTTTATTTTAATAAAAAATGGTTTCATTACAATAAATTATGATGGTAATAGAAATTAAAAACCTGACTTCCTTGAATGTGAAAAAATAAGACATCAAGTATGGTGTGTTCATTTGTAGTATAAAAGAAGGGGAAATGATAGATGATGAAGAATTATTCATTTATCACAAAAAGATTCCAGTAAATTTATGTTACTTTAGTCATCACAACATTTGTATTAAGGTCATTGAAGAAATAAAAATAAATGAAAGAAACTTGAAATAAATGAAAAGAAAATTGGAATTTACCTCTTGATGTTATCTTCTTTGAGAGCCTCTCTAAGGGAGAGGTTTTAGTATTTTTATGAGACCGATGGATGATGGAAGTGGTTGAGAATATTGGTAGGATATTTTATCAGAATTTTGAACATAAATAAGGCTTTAGAGGAGTGAAGACAAGAGGGTCTGAGTGGGGTTTTATAGAGGAGGAGAGGTTGGTTTTCCCGTTATTTTACTCATTATCTTGTTATTTTTCCAAAGAAAACTAATAGTAATGATTATTGTGACCAAGAATATTAATATTTACATGTGAGTTGAAAAAATCCTGATTAAATCAACCATGATGATAGGATTTGTGAATTTCCCTGATAATGTATATATACGGTAAATTACCATATTTTACTATTCACCAAAATTTGAGTAATTCAAAAAATTCACCCTAAACATTTTTTGATTTTTAGAACAAAAAAATGAAATCCTTTTTTGGAAAATAATTTTATAAATATTATTAATTTATTTTTTTTAAAAAAAATTATAATTTATTAAAAAAATACTGATTTTAAAACTATATTTCGTTTTATATCAACTAGAAAATTTAATCAAGATCCCATTAACTTATAACCTTAAGACAATATAATAATAATATGATTTAATATTCATAAGGTTCATATTAATATCCATATTACTATTCCTAAGGGTATTTTACTATTCACCCAAAATTAGGATTGTCTTATTAAACTATAAATATCCTCCTAAATGCAACCATGTATGTCTGTTTTTAAAAACTCAAATAAGAAAGATGGAAAATTATGTTAACTTGCTAGCTTATAAATTTTTTTTTGTTTTTTAGAGACTCAATGTTTCATGAATTTGATATTAAATTTTTTTCAACATATTAGGGTATTACAGTATCCCCTCCTTACAAAAATTTTGTTCATGAAATTACCAAAATGATACCTATCAAAAATATTTGGATAGTTTTTCATTATATGCTCATCATGATCCCATGATTCCTATTAAATTTTATGATTAATAAAAATTATGTTTTCTAGTCAAGTCATCATAATCCTCAACACATGTTCATTGGTGTCCAAAATAATGATAGGATATTCACAGTAACATTGGTAAGGTTCCAATGTTATACCATTAGAATTTAGGACATGTGTTGAGTCTAGCATGTACATTCCCAGCCATGTGATATGGAACACATTGTATATATTAAATAGGCTAGGTGGCATATCCAAATGATATGCAATAGATCAAATTCCCTAAATAATTTCAAAATGGTCAATAGACTTAGGGATCTATTTATCTTTCTTCCCAAATCATATAATACCCTTCCATGGAGATACTTTTACGAAAATATCTTCTCCCACTTGAAACTCAAAATCCTTCATTTTATTATTAGTATATATTTTCTGTCTTCTTTTGAGCTGTATTGGTAAAGCATCGAACTTTATTTACCTTCGCTATTTCTTGTTCCACAAGGCATGGGACCATAAGATTCCTTTCTCAAACATTATACCAACAAGTTGGTTTATGAATTCTCTTTCCATGAAATGTTTCATATGGTGCCATTTGAATAATTGAATGGATACTATTATTATAGGTAAAATGCAATAATGTCAAATATTGGTCCAACATACCTTTAATTACTAGTGAACATTATCTCAACATGTCCTATATGGTTTGGATATTCCTTTTTGATTTCTTGTTAGTTTGTGGTTGATAAGCAGCCCTCGATCAAAGCTCAGTATCAAAAAATTTCTAAAGTCATTTAATGAATATTAATCATTATCTTGAATCGTGATTAGATTCAATTGAGATAGGTGCTCTATGAATTCTCAAAACATCATTGATATAGAGTCATGTTAGGATCACCAATGGAAAATTCTCTCTTACATAAAGGAAATATGAAAATTTTGTAAGTCGATCAACAATTATTCATATTTCATTACCCATTCTGGGGTTTTTTGGATAATCCATAGACAAAATACAGGTTTATATCATACCATTTCCATGTAGGAATAGGTATATGTCGCATTAATCTTCGTGGATGTTTTCATTCAACCTTCATGTATTGACAGACAGAACATCTTGATACATAATCAGAAATTTTCCACTTCATGTTATCCCACCAAAAATGTTATTTCAAATCACTATACATATTAGTTCTACTAGGGTGTAAAGAGTAATTTGAGCTATGAGAATTATCCAATAACTGCCTTTTCAACTCAGGTATAGAGGTATCACATAGCCTCATCCAAATCATTAGAATTCTATCTTCCCACATGAAGTCAACCAACCTCCCATCATTCAAAACATTAATTTTTTTTGAAGATTATTGTCATCAGAATTTGATGCATAAATTTTTTTAATATATATTGTTTGGAAACAATTTGAAAAATTAGTGATATTTCACATTCTTTGAAAATTATCATGTCTATCCTCCCCAAATCTGTATAAAAAGGATCCCTATCAATCCTCTTTTATTTAGAACTTCATAATCCTTTCAGATCAATGCACCAGCTAACATATTTTTCTTTCCTGGGTGGTAGTGTTTGGAACAATCATAATCTTTGATTAGTTTGAGCCACCCCATTTCTTCATGTTGATTTATTTCTGTGATAAGATATATTTTTGACTATTATGATCCGTATATATCTCAAATTTTTATCCACAAAGACAATGTCTCCATATCTCTATAGAAAATATCATAGCTGAAAACATATGACCATGAATAGGATAGTTTTGTTTATGAATTTTTGACTACACTAATGAATAGTAAATAACTTTATCATTCTACATAACAACACAACCATTCCATTTATTTGATGCATCGATATAGTTCTCAAACCAATCATTCCTCAATAGTAGAGTTAGGATCAATGAATTCACTAATCTCCTCTGATATTATTCGAAACAGTCCTCAAATTCATTTGTCTATACTAACATAACCCATCTATGTGTAATATTTTTCATGGATCGGATAAACATGAAATTTTTGAATAAAAAGATGATAATAACCTTCTAAACCAACAAAACTTTGTATCTCACTTATGTTCATTGGAGTAGGCCACTCTTGAATAGCCTTTATTCTCTCATGATCAGTATATATTCCATCATTAGAGAAAATGTTTCTAATAATGAAATCTGATTTATGAAAAAATTAACACTTGGTAAAATTCCCATATAATTAATCTCTTCTAAGCGTCTTCATAATAGTGAAAAAGCATTTTTCATGATCATATTATATTTTTGTTGTATACCAAGATATAATCAATAAATACCACCACAAATTCATGAATGTATTCCTTGAGAACACTATTCATTATATCCCTAAAAATAAAGGTTGAATTAGTCTGTCCAGAAGGCATTACATTAAACTCATAATTCCCTAAATTGGTTTGAAATGTTTTCTTTGGAATATCTTCCTTCATCACACACAAGTGATGATATCCAGATCAAAGATCAGTAGAAGAAATATATTGGGCTCTATGATGTTGATAAAATAAATCATCAATTAGAGGTAGAAGATACATGTTCTTTATTTTTATAGTATTGATCTCCCTATAGTCAATGAAAAACTTCGTAGATCTATCTTTCTTATTAATGAAAAGAACAGGGGCTCCCCATGGAGAGACACTATGGGAGAATAAGTCTTTCATCACTCAATTACACCAGTTACTTCTTCCGTTACATTAATTCCATAGAGGTCTTTCAATAATTGTATTTTATATGGGCCTTGAATTTGGAATTATGTCAATAAAAAACGCAATTTCTAGCTGAAGAGGATGTTTAATTAATTCATATGGAAACACATAAAAATATTCTCCCACATTACATACGTCCTATATTTAAAAATTATTTTTCTCACCTATAATTATTTCATTCCCTTTCTCCTGAATAATTTAATTTATTAATTCTTTTAGGGGTGGATCTAGATGAGAATCATATGGTGATGTTTTTGCCTTAAAGATATGGGATTCAACATCGTCCTAAAAAATTGTAACCTCTTTCTAATTTTAGAAATTTTTTGCCACATGGTTCAAAATTCAATCCAAAATGAAGATTGTGTCAAATTAAATCATTGGTATGATAATTAAATCAGTAGATAAATCATGTTTATATTCTAAAATAGGGACTTCCTGACACAACTTTGTTGCAATGATACTTCCCTTAGAATTTTTTACTTTTAAGTCCTTTATTAAATCAAAATGGAAATATCTAATTGTCACTTTAATCTAGGAATATAAATAAGAATTAAATGATCAAAAATAAAATAAATCATTGGCAATGTTCTAGGAAATGATTAAAGTACATTCGACCATATCATTAGAAACATCATCTTTCGTACTTGTGGCCACATATTCTTAGCCTTTATCCCTTGTCTTTATTTATATAACATTTCCTTGACACATAGTACAATAATTTTCATAATGTCCCATGTCCCTAAATTTGTATCATTTAACATTGGTATCTTATTTATTCCCCTTACAATCCTAAGATAGGTTTTATTTCTTCTCCAGACATGTAACAAGCACCTATAATATTCATGAAAGTACCAAGCTGTCTCTTCCCACAATTATCACAATATTGAAGGTCAACTCTTCCCTTCTTCCACATTTCCTTATATAATTTTCCAAAGTTTTTAGCTGCCCTCTTCTTCTCTTTATTTAACTTAAAATCATATGACATAGGGAATTTATTTTTTGTCTTGATAGAACATGAGACTATATCTCTATACGACGAGGAACGTTGGGAGACTAGAGCCCTACAGATGAATGGTTTTATGCCTTCAAATAATTTATCAATCATGATCCTTGGAATTTTTTTATATCTTCCACAATAATCCATGTAACCTTATGATGTTAGATTCATACTTTGAAAAGTATCATATTTATTTGCCTCAAATTAGGAAACTACATTTCCATATCAACTCGTTGTTCATGAGGAAAGATTTTCCCTAAGAACATTTTATTAAATTCAATCCATTCCATTTTATATATCCCTTCATCCACCTTTGGGGTTTAAATTAGTAACCACCATTGATTTTCATATCCTGACAGATGATAAACTCTCATGACAACCTTCTCACTTTCATTACATCCCAATGAATTTATTATATTCTCTAAGAAACATATCCAATTCTCTACTAAAAATAGCTTTGTAGTCCCATTAAATGATGGAGGTTTTTGTCATAAAAAGCGATCTAACATTGCTCCTCCAAATTTTGGGTCTAGAGGCACCACATGGGTAAGGTTATTGTTCATAACACGGGTATGTTATCCCAGTATAGTTACATGTGGCTTCACACATGTCACATATCAGGATCCAACATCACTATCTTTCATGGAAGGAAATCCCTACATGTGATATACACATTCATGCGGTTTCCCTTCCTTTTACTATGATCCATTTCTAAATAATGGAATACACTAGATTAGGTTATGAATCATAATGTACTATCTCAACATAGAAAAATAATTAACATAATTTGAAATCCTATGCATGGATAATCATAGAATCATAAATGTGGTTTCATTAATGGAAATTTACATTTAAATCCTTCATAATGGATTGTAATTTAAATATGAATTATCCTAAGGAAATCCCCTTGGAGTGTCAAACCAGGTGTACCGTAAGGCCAGTTTTCAGGAACTATGAGACCCCAAGTCAAGCCTGAAAGTCCTTGTTAGAGTTTACAATCCTAAATCTTGTTTTTATGTTTCTAATAAACTTATTTTGATACCAACTGTAAGTACACGAAAGCAGTTTCCTGGGGATGATGCATTATTTTATTACATTGGCATATAAATAATAATATGAATCATAATGGATGGAGTAGTTTAGTATATTTGGAAACAAGACACATAAATAAGATAAACATTACAATATGAAATGTAAAACAATTTAGAAACTCCTTTGACAGCATCCACGGCTTCTGTGTAATTTATGAAAGTCATTCATAGCATACCTCTTCATATCCTAGGAAAAAGAAAAATTATAAATGGGTGATATCAAATGATAATTAAGGTTACGAAATATGATAGAAGATATAATAAACATAAACATTACTCATGGAAAATTACTAAAAAACACATTCATTTAAAAATGAACTTGAACACATTATGATAGGAATGAGAGTTGAAAAAAATGCAATAATAAAGCATAATCATGTTTATTAGACTAGTAAAATAACCACATGAAAATTAAATTACTTGCTTCATAATTAGGGAATGTGTAATGTCAATCATCATGACCATACCATCAGGGCCTCATGACAAGACCATAAATAATCATTTTGTCAAGGCCTTGTGCCATGACCGTAGTATGTGTAATGCAACCTACCGATGCATCGAGGGGCTATAGAGGGACCCAATGATAACATACTAAGTCCAGTTAATTTAATATATGAATGGGGATAAAAATAAAAAACATATAAATTCATAGTGAAACTATCATATGAAATGTAAATAACTTTCCCCAAGCATTATCCATCAACACTAACCATTCAATGTAAATTACTGAACGATTTTAAGATAGCACATCAATAGTCAAACTAATCACAAACCATTTAACTATATATGGTATATTATATCATAAAATATTTATCCCATTAATACCATACAATCAACCAGAGTGTTGAAATAGATTAATATACTCTTATAAAATCATCATGTAATTCTTGAGATAAATAACATTTTACTTTGAAAAGAAGAATTATTTTGGAAAAGAATTTTTATAAAACCAATAGTGAAGTGAGATAGTATTTTAATAATTCAATGAGTGATTTTATAAATATAATGGTTGCTAAAAATAGATCATATACTGACCATGAAAATAGTTACGAATTTGAGAAATTCCCTTGAATCAGGTTTGTATTTCAGGAAGAATTTTTGAAATATCATATTTAACTGAATTGCTCACCATAAATGAAAGTAGTATTCTGTTTCATTCCCATATATAACATTCTCATAGAATCTATGAGTATTACATATAAATAAAAAATAATTTAATTGATGTAAGTAAAAAATAAGAGTAACTCGAATGATATTTGAGTTTTGGGTAGAAAACCCCTTACATTAAGCCCAAATGTGTTCCTCACATGATCTTAATTCCCAGACTAATCAAATATAGGTTCATAAATTAATGATTCCATAATAATATCTACATATAATTGATTTATTATAACCTTATTTAGATTAATTTATGGCCTTTTCATTGGTTAATATATATAATTTGAATGTTTGGGAGTGTTTTCCTCCTTTGTTACCATAATCGGTTTAATTATATTCAGGTACGGATAAACATGTATAATTAGAATGGTTGTATAATGATTCATCTTTAAACATTAAAAAATCATGATATAATTCATGAATTTTATATTTATTCACATCGAGGATATTTTTAGGTTTAGTGTGTTGGATTATTAAGTCATAACTCCTACATAACAACCTTCATATTACAAGTAGACAATTCTACCCACTATCCATTATTTTCATAAAAAAATATTTTAACAAGAAATATGATTGGTTTCATGTTTTTAACATCATGAGATTTCATTGATCCTATCCTTGATTTTATTTTTCATTACGTCCTTTGAAAAAAATTCCAAACATGGGAAGAGCATAAATAGTGTTATAAGAAATACAGAAAGGGAAACTCTTGGTCATGAAATGACATTAAAAACATGAATACTTTATCAAAAATTAATAATTTATAACTATGAATATTAGTAAGTATAGTTCACTTAATATAAGCTCATTTATTTACATTGTTTTCACAAAAAAGATTACCATAAATATAATAGAAAGAAACACATAACATAAAATGGAAACATGGGACATAAACATACATTAAAGGAATAACTGTACTGTCAACATACTAAAATATCACTAAATGGAATAGTCATATGGCCGAACTCCATACAATATAAATTAGAGGTTGTAACATAATAACCCATCCTTGGTTTATCACATATCCACCCTTCATTTGTTTATCATGTAACCACCCATCTTTGTTTTATTGTGTAATCACCTGTCAGTTGTCTTACTACTAATATATAATCATAACACTTAAAAGATTTAAAGTTTCAACATTTCACTCATAAAATTTCATTTCAAATGATAAGAGAACATTTAAAGATAATAAAATAGTCAAATGAAAATTAAAAACAATTTTCAATACCACAACACCAAATATGGGATTAAGGGATTTATTCTCCCTGAAAAACATTAATGCTTATAGAGGAATCCAAATATCAAATAATAGTTATGGTGGCGGAGGAGTTGTTTTCACCACATATATAAAAAACATTCTTTTTTGTCATTTTTTAAATCACTTTGAAGAAGAATGAATCCATTTTAATGAAATTAAAATTCAACTGGGGTTTATTATACACCGTATAAAATAATATCATTAATAATTTAATAATATGCTTCAATAAATGGGTATTGAGATGAGGTCCCTTACCTTGAGTCTGAATTATCATGTATTTTCATTTTTATTCCTAAATAATAAAATTATATCATTATATTATTGTTTGAAATCCCTTTTCATGATTATTATTCCATTAATATCACTTATTACCATGTTATAACAATCACTTAAATATTAATGTTTATATCAGACGTTTTGATGATGTTTGGTCCTTCAGTAAAAAATGAACTTGTTTCAATGTAAATTGTCCATGTGGTAAAAAATAAATTTCATATAGAATATTATTCATTATTAAAATATCATATATATCCAATATATATCTATTTAGAATACTCCATAACATTTGGAGATAATAAATTAAATACACCGTCCATGGAGATGGTAGGTCGTACGTACGCCTGAACACTATGTTCATTTCTTTTATAAAATAATGGAATGAAAACTAAATGATACATAGGTATACTATAATTCATGTTTGATATATATGTTTTATATGTTAGATAATTTAATTAACTCCATCCTTTATATGTTCCATGTATGGCGTGAACAATTCATATGACTTTTAGGGGATATAGTCCATACTTCCTCAAATAAAATTATTATATTTTCACATTATAGAATACACAATTGTATGTTGTAATTAAAAATTAAATAAGTAAATACTCAATATAAATATAATATATATCATATTTATTCATTCCATACATGTGTATAATTTTGTTTTAATAAATATCTTGTAGAATGATTCGCATCACACCGTGGAGGCGGTAGGTCGTATGTACAAACGAACGGCTATATCATTAATTTAATTGTTAAATGGTATAGAATTGGATAGTATATTAATTATAAAGAATAACTATAATTTTATATTAATTATTTAAATACATTATAATCATCATTATAACCTTCCAAATTATGTATTGTTGAATAATAAATTACACTGTGACATGGATATGGTAAGCCATATGTACACACGCATTGTGATATTTTTATTTGTAGGATTGATAAAAGGATGTATAAATTTGTCCCATAATTATAATAACATATAAGTATGTATAATATAACGTATTTATTAGTTTAGTATGGTAATGTCATAAGAAGAGGTTGTACAAGAAGAAAATGAATGTTAAAAAGGTGGTGAAACAAATACAAATTTTTCGTGTTTCGCATTTTGATATTCACAAAATATCACCTTAGGATGGATTTATACCCAATGTGCGGCCTCTATAAAGAATGTAGGTATGTTGGGAGATAATTTTAGTATATTCTAGCTGAGCCAAGTTAATTTATAGGTGTGAGTATATGGCTAGATTTGGTTGAATTTTATAAGAGGGGGGAGGGACACTTTAGGAATGTATTGAAATATTATATTATAATAAATTGATTTTCATATTAAAAAAGATCCAAACTGATATATATTGAGTATAAGATGTGTATGGGTCGAAATAATCTCAATAAATATGTTTTAGGAATTTTTAGGTTAAAAAAGTCTCCTTATATTTTAGCTTTAACCCTTAGTTAAAAACATTAACTCTTACCATGTCTACTTGTATTTTCATAAAATATGGTTACTATAGTTACAATAAAAAGTCTAGAGAACCACAAGTTTACCTTTAATTACATTTTTATAACTATATAAGTAATTTTTTAGAATATTATAATTTTAGGACTATTATATAATTTAATAAAATAATAATTGTTTCAAAAACACATTTATGTAAATTTTGATACTATTTAGTAATTGATTTTTTAACCTCATAACAATTTGATTCATTCCAAATAAAATAATCAACATATCCCTAACAAGTCAATGTCATTGAAAAAAAATTTTGATGGAAGAAAAATGTTAAAATTGCATTTACCTAGTATTTATAGTATCATTTATTTTAATATTTCATTAATAATGTAACACTACATCATCATTGTGTCATAACTAAATTTATTTATATAATGTCTAAAATTTATAAATAATATTACATTATTTCATAAATAATTATATATTTATAATTAATATTTATAGTCAAATATATCAATTATATAATCCCACCTTAAAATTGTTTTTGTAAAAATATACATGTTTGTGTTAAATTTCTCTTTACTTTAAATTATTTATTATCACGTGTCATTTTCACACACAAGTGGCCCCATAGGGGCCTATATTCGACCCAAGGATTTTAATGGTCAGAAATATCTCATCCAATAAGATTAATACATGTGTTAGGTTAGTTTTTAGAATATTATAATATATATTTTTCACTAATTTACCCGATTTACCCTTTTACCATGTTAAATAAAATTAATTACTGAAATTTCTATTCATAATGTCCAAAAATATAAGATACATATTTACAAAATTTGAACTTTCGGATTATAAATATGGAATCCATTTTTAAAAATTCAAACCAGTGATTTCATATAAATTAATTTATAATTTGTTCTAGTTGTCATAACTATAAATCATGGTTTTAAGAAGTAAAAACTATCAAAAGATAAACTTGTGATTATGTCCAAATTCAAAGTGAAATTACTTAAAATGATAAAAATTGGATTAAATGATAAAATAAATATCTAATTACACATTAAATCCAAATACAAAGATAATATAACTGTATAAATAAATTATATGATTATTCATTTTCAAATTTAAATGTAGTATTTTTTAGTATTCCTTAAAATATGAATTTTATCAGTAAAATTCCAAAATATCACCCAATGTAAATTTTGATGTTCATATATAAAATAAGAATAGTTTTTCACAAATATAACATATAATTGTGAAAATAATATATTTATAAAGGATCTACCATCAAAAGGCGGTAAAATGATCTTTTAAAAATACTAGTGTATCTTATGCTTAAAATTGGATTTATTCTCATTTTAGGAATATAAAATTTGTTGGATACATGTAAAAACATTTACAAAATTTGAGTATTAGTATTATTTTTAGTTATTTTCATTTCCATCAATACAACGTCTATGAATTGAATAAAATTTAAAATAATAATATTATTATTATATTATTTTTTGGTATAACTCATTGTTTAGTGAAACATAAGATTTTGGGGAAACCCATTGTGGCATGTCATGTATGATATCGAAAAAACAATCCCCTTTAATCTATAATTTATATCATATTCATAAATATTAATAGATTTCAAAAGATATTATTCTATAAATACTTTGGATGCTACATCACTCCCCCATTTGGACATTACTTCCCCATAATTTTATTTACTTACCAAATAAGTGGGGGTATTTATCCATCATAGAATTTTCAGATTCCCATGTTGCCTCTTCAAACATATAGATTTTCCAAAAAAAAACCTTTACCTAATTAATCAAATTATTCCACAACACATTCTCTCTATATTCAATAATATGTACTGGTTATTCCTCATAAGAAAAATTCTCTTCCAACTGATCTACATATGGACTCAAAATATGAGATAGATCTAGAATATACTTTTTCAACATTGAATCATAGAAAACATTGTGTACCTAGGATAAACTATGATGTAAATACACCCTGTAAGAAATTGATCCAGCTTTCTCTAGGATTTAATATGGTCCAATAAACCTCACACTCAGCTTTCCCTTCTTACTATAATGTATCAAACTTTTCAATAGAGAAAATTTGATAAAGAAATAATCATATACCTTAAAAGAGAGATCCTTCCTCTTCTTATCTACATAAATTTTCTACTTTATCTTTGATTACCTCATGGGATTATGAATTAACTGAACTTTTCTACCATCTCTTCTATAAATTCTAGCCCCATAAACTTCCTTTCACCTACTTCATCCCAAAAATATGGAGTTCGACACAACTTTCTATAAATTTCCTCAAATGGTTCCATCTATATACATTATGTTAAACTATTATGATATGAAAACTCATCAAAAGAATTATGTTAATGGAAACATCCCTGGTAATCCATTTAAAAATCATGAATCATATCCTATATTTTTTGAATTTTTCATTCTTACTTCCCATATGATTAAGGATGAATAAATTTAATGAAATTTAATTCAGTTCCCAATGACTTATACAGGCCGTTCCGAAAGTTATAAGGGAACATGAGATTAGGATCAGATACAACGAATAGTAGAACTCCAAGTAACCTAACTAAATCATTAAGATAAAAATAATAATGTTGACCTAGAGACACCATATCTCGAATAGGAAGAAAATGAGCAGATTTAGTCAATCGATCAACAATAACCCTACTTGCATTATTACCTTGAGAATTATTGGGTAATACCAAAAAGAAGTCCATAGACACATTTTTCCATTTCTACTCTGAAACTAGTAAAGGCTAAAGCATCCCTTCTGGTAACTTTTATTCTTCACTAACCTATTGACATGTCCAAAATATCACAGTAATGTCAGAAAAATCTCTTTCCATTACAACCAACTAGAAATACTCACGAAGATATAATTACATACTAGTACTTCTAGGATGAATTGAAAAAGGAGAACTATAAGCTTCATATAAAAACTATTTTAGAAAATTTGAATCAAAAGGAACACATAACCTATTTACAAACCTCAAAAACATAATATTTATCATTGTTGAATCTAGGTAACTTACCCTTCTCAACAAATTCTACTTTTTTCTGCATCTCACTGTCATCTTTCATTACTTTCTTAATTATTTCTAACAGAGTTGATTTCACAACCATCTAAAACAAAATAGAGGAATTCTCTTAACCAAAAACTTCATATCCAAAATTCATCAAATAAATAACCATTGGATCTTGTTCCAAACATAAAATGGTTAATATATCATTACTCTTTGGACTCATTGAATAATCCACATTATTTTACAATCATTGTTGGTAATTAATTGTGCAAAAATAATATTTGAATAATTCCATACATCTTATCTATCTCCTACTTAATTAATTCAGAGTGAATATATGCATCAAACATTTGTGATCAGTATATATTTATCACTTTATTCCATACAAATTATTCCTCCCTATTTTTAATGAAAAACAACATTAGTTAATTCTAAATCATTCTTTTCTAATATAACTCATGAGGTTTCAACTAATGTAAATCATAATAAATTACGTGATCATTCTTAATTAAAACACAACCATGTTCTTTCAGTGATGCATCACTATAGATAACAAATTCACCTTTCCTAGAAGGCATGGAAAAAACTAGAGCATTTACCAATATTCATTTTGTTATGGAAAACTACTAATCTCTATGATATTGGTAGGGCTTGGCCACTCTTCACAACATTAGATTTATAAGTGTCAACAATTATTCATTATTTAGAAACAATATGACCAACGAATGAAATTTCATTCAACCAAAATAACTCATGACGAACATTCTATATAGTCTCATTTATTTATATGGTTTAAAAATAGTCCTTAAGTGACATTCATGTTCCTCTCTATTTTTAGAATATACCAAAATATCATCTATAAAGAGAACCACAAACTAATCTAAAAACAGATCACAGACTCCATTCATGAGATTAATAAATACAGTATGTGCATTATATAACAAAAAGGGAATAAATACAAGCTCATAATTCCCTTATCTCATTCAAAATGAAGTATTTGGAAAATAATCCTCCATCACATTCAGTTGATGGTACCCAAACCTCAAATCAATATTTGAAAAATACTGAGCACCCTGGAGATGATCAAATAAATCATTAATATGAGGTAACAAATATATTTTCTTAATAGTTATGTTATTCCATTATATATAGTCAATACATAGTCTCATAGAACCATATTTCTATTTCATAAATAATACTAGACCACCCCATAGTGAAGTGCTAGATCTAATGGAACTCTTTTCATGTAATTCTTGTAAAAAATATTTCAATTCCACTAGTCCTATATGACCCATTCACTAACGTGGTTTAGAAATAATATTTTCATGAGGAACTAAATCAATATAAAATTCAACCTCACAATTGGGAATAATACCATAAAATTCACAAGGAAAAACATCTTTGAATTCATTCACTAATAGAATGTCACTAATCAAAACTATTTCATTCTTTCCAATAACATGACACAAAAAACATTCACTAGCATCTTTAATCTATATTTTAGCTTCTTGGTATGTTATCAATGGTATAAAATAATAGAATAAGTCATTCATGGATTTTAAATCTATTTTTTCATGATAAAATAAAATCCAATCCATACAATAAATGATATCAAATTCAACTGTGGGATGTTCAACATGAATTGTAGGAAAGGTTATCCGAATAATGAAAATATAAAGATTCCTATAAATTTTGGTTTCATTAATAATTCATCCCAATATTTTTACCAAAATTTTAATATCATACTAATGAGGTTATATTTAAAAATTACAAACAAAGATCTTAGAAATAATGAAATGAGATGATCTAGAGTAAAATAGCATGTTATTATATTTTGAAAAAATCTATAACATACCTATCAACACTTCATTTGAGTGTATGGAATAAATTGTGGAAGTAAAAAAGGATTATTTCCATTCCCTTATTCTTTTGATCATGGTGGCTTCCACACTGTGTAATCGACATTGGACACACATTGGAGAAATGTCCAAACTCATTGAAACTAAAACATCTTATTGTTGGTTTTTCATTAACCACCTAATCATCTTCATTATAGTTATGAGAAATATGATCAGTATTACCACATCGAAATCAATTCCATGATTTTAGAGGCATTTTTCATGTTTCTTTTGACCACACTTCTCACATGTCAGAAATTTAGTTTTCTTACCTTCACACTTCTTTGATAAATTCATTCCCATTGCATGCCAACTGGATATCTTCTATTGTTTTCTCAAATAGAATACATGCTTATCAGAAAACTCCATTTCTACCATCTCAGAACATCAAATAATTGTTTCATAGCTTTTGAACTCATGAGAATCTATCGCCCTTCATCATTTTGTCTTCAATCTTGAGTAAAACCAATTTATCTTACTATTAATGTACCAAATAAAATATCAGATATATCATGACCAATAGTTTCTATTTTCTTTATATATAAGAACATAATATTCATCATTTTGTCTTAAATCCCAATAATTTTTTTCCCATCCTACGTTGAACATCATTAAGAAATTATTTCTCCTGAAATATAGTTTTAAATTCATCGCATTCTATGGAATCAATCTCTTCACATCCTATGATGATTTTAATCACAGACCACCAACAATCTGCATCAACATCAAATTGACAATCATATAGACTAAATATTTTATTTACTGAACACCCCATTACATAAAAAATCATTTCTAGTTCTTTTATCCACCCTCCAGCTTATCCAGGATCATATGATCCTCTGAATGATAGTTGATGTTTCCTCATGAAATTATCCACGGTCAACATATTTCTATGTGGTTTTTCTTATTGATCTTGTGCATGGATACCACCCCCATTTATCAACTGAGTCATCTAATCCATCGCTACAACAAACTATTTAGTTATGATTTCAACCATCTCAGACCATTAATTTGGAAGGTTATTTCCCTATGTATGCCTTCCCAGCACAGCGGCCCTGTTTCATCTGTGAAAAAAAAATTCATGAAAAACATATCATAGTTGAAGGAATGTGGTAATCAATAAATTATATTCCAATTTGAACATTAATTAAAAAATATATTATGGATATTCTATTAACCATACAATCACTCCTAATGTTATCTAAATCACACTGTGGTACCAACTATAAGGCTCCATCCTTTAATATTACTTAATAATGAGTTAAGTCAAAAAAAATTACATTAATTCCCATCAAGGATATTTTCAGGATTAGAGATTTAGGAAATTAGGTCATAACTCGTATATAATAACTTGAATAATACATGTAGACACTTTTAGTCACTATCAATTTTTTTCATAAAAAAAGATTTATAAACATATATGTTTTGTTCCATGTTTTAAACAACATGAAATTTTTGTGCTACCATACTTGACACTTATATTATTTAAGTAATGTGAATAACACTTCAAAACATTGGAGGAGCATAAAAATATAATTAAGGGATAAAAAAAGATTGAAAATAGTTAGTCTTGGGATAACATGAAAACCCTGAATACATTATCAAAAAGTAATAATTTTCTCCTTTAAGAAGTATAAATATATTTCACTGAATATATACTCATTGCTTACCATTTTTTGTAAATAAAATATTACCATAAATCCCATAGAATGTATCAAATAACATATAATAAAAACATGGGATATAATGATACTTAAATAGAATAAAAATACAGTTGACATCCTCACATATCCTTAAATGGAATAGCCATATGACTGACTTTCATACCCAATGCATTATAGGTTGTAACGTAACTACTCATCCTTGGTTTATTAGGAAACCACCAATCATCGGTTTATCAGGTAACCACCCATCATTGGTTTATCATGTACCCACCAGTCAAATTTCCAAGTACCATTATATAACCATCAGACATAAAATATTTTAATTATCAACATTTCACTCATAAAATTTCAATTTCAATCAAAAAAGACAATTAAAAGATATTAAAATAGTAAATCCACATAAAAACCCATTTTAAACACCAAAACACCAAAAAAAGTAATAATGGATTTTATTTCCATTAGAAAAAATATGTCTTATGAAGAATACCAAATATCAAATAACTGTTAGGGCGAAGGTGGAGGCATTGTCATCGTATACGTCAATAACATTCATTTATGTCATTTAGTAAAAGACTTTGTAGAAAAATGATTCCATTTTAATGAAATTTATATTCAAATGGGTTTATTATATAACTTATAAAATAATATTATGTATAAATTAAAAATATGGATCAATGAAAGGAAATTGAGATGAAGTCCCTTACATTGAGTCTGAATCATCACATATGCTCCTTGTTTTTCCAGAATAATAAACATAAAGTGAATTTATATTTATTTTAAAAACATATTCATGTTTATTACACATTTAATATCACTTATAACCATGTTATAACAATCACTTAATTATTTATGTTCATATAGTACATTTTTATGATGTTTGATACTTCAGTCAAACTTGAAATTGTTTTGATGTAAATTGTCAATGTGGTCCTAATCCAATTACATCCATAATATTATTCATGATTTAAATATCATATATACCTAGTATATATGTATTAATAATAGTCTATAACATTTTTATGTAATAAATAAAATCACCATTCGTGGAGATGGTGTGTCGTACGTACGTTTGCATGAACACTACTTTTATTTAATTTTCAAATTAATGGAAAGAAAAGAAATTATATTTAGGTATATTATAATTTCCTAATAATATCTATTTTATACATGTTACATAACTTAATTAAAATTTTCCTTTATACATTTCATGTATGTTGTGAAGGAGTCATTTGACTTTGAAGGGGCAGTACTCCATAATTCCTCAAAAGAAATTATCTTATTAACACATTATAGAAAGAATAATGGTATGTTGTAATTAAAAATTAAAAAATTATAGAGTCAATATGAATATAATATATGTAATATTAATTCATTCCATTCATGTATATAGTCATGTTTTAATGAAGATTATGTTGAATGATTTGCATCCCGCCATGGAGATAGTAGGACATACATATAGAGGAGCGACAATATCATTAATTAAATGATTAAATGGTATAGAGTTAGATATTATATTAATTATAAATAATAACTATCATATTATATTCATTATTTAAATCCATTATACTAATCAATATACCCATACAAATTAATATTTTTGAATAAAAAAGTATACCACGACGTGGAGATAGTAATCTGTACGTACGCACACATGGTTATTTTGTTATTCATACCATGGATAAAAGGATGTTTAAGGTTATCCCTTAATTATAATAACATCTCAAAATGTATAATATATTTAATTTACTTTATTATGGAAATAACATAAGAATAAGTAACAGAAGAAGAAAATGAATTTTGAATGAGATGATAAAACAAATACATCTTTTTGGAGTATCTCCTTTTGATTTTCACAAGAGGTCTCATTGGATGGATTTATTCCCATAATGTGGACTCTAGGAGTAATGTATGGATATTTGGAGATTATTTTAGCATATTTTGGATTATCCAAGTGGAATTAGAGGTGTGAGTAAGTGGGTAGAGGTGGAAGCCTTTTATAAGAAGGAGGAGGTGCACTTTAAGAAGGGCTTGAAATATTATTTTATTATAAATTGATTTTCATACTAAAATATTCCCAAATTGATATATTTATATTATAATAAGATAATGGGTAGAAATAATCTTTTCTAATAGGTTTTATACAAGTTTAGTTCACTAAATAAAACTTATATTTTAGCTTTAACCCTTAGTTAAAAACATTAAATCTTACCATGTCTTCTTGTTTTTCTATATTACCTAATTTCTATAGATACTATAAAATTAAAAGAGAATAAAAAGTGGATCATTAATGAAATTTTTAACATTAAATAGTTCATTTGGAATAATTTTAGTTTTTTAGGACTATTATATCATTTAATGAAATAGTATTTGTTTTAATAACTCATTTTTGTCAATTTTGACACTATTGAGTAATTGATATTTGTTAAACACATAAAAACTACATTACATCTAAAATTGACTTAACTTGTACCTAACATTTGAATTTAATCAAAAAAATTCTTGCATTACATCAAAATGTTAAAATTACATTTATGTTAGTATTTATAATTTCATTTATTTGAATATTTCATTAATAAGGTAATCACTACATCATAATTGTGTCACAAATAAATTTGTTTATATAATGTCATAAAATTATAAATAAAATATAATTATGTTGAAAATATTTTTATGTTTGTAATTTCTAATTAAATTTAAATAGATAAATCATATAATACCACCATAAAATTTTATTTATTAAAAGGATATATGATTTTATTATGTAGCTCTATACATTTAATTTATTATTATAACTTTACATTTTATATCCTAAGTGGCTCTATGGGGTGCTAAATTTAACGAAAGGATGACAATGGCCATAACTATCTCATAAAATAGGATTAGGACACGTGTTTGGGTAGTTTTATACTATTATAATATATTTTTTTACCATTATTTTGCATATTTACCCTTTAACAATGGTAAATAAAAATAATTACTAATGTTACTATACATAATTTACAAAAAATAAATGGTACCTATTTAAAAAATTTGGAATATATAATTAAAATATGGAATCAATTTTAACAAATTCATAACATATATTTTTTATAATTTAATTTAAAAATAATTTCTCGTGTCAAAACCAGAACGTTGGTTTTGAAAAAGTAAAAACTATCAAAATATTGACTTCTGTTTATGTCCAATTTAATAGTGAAATTACATCCAATGACCATAATATGATTAAATAAAAATAACACAATCTAATTTATCTTTAAACACAAATAAAAATATAATTTAAATATGTAAATAAATTAGACGAAAATGTATTATTGAATTAAAATGCAGTAGTTTAAACTATTCATTAAAATATGAATGTTATCAGAAAAATACATAAATTTCAGCCAATGTAAATTTTTATGTTCCAATTTCAAAGAGGATGTTTATTTTTTCAAATATAATAAATAAAACACACAAAAACTGGTTTAAAAAGGGTTCCCAATCCAAAGGCATTAAAACAAGATTTTATAAATTTAAGAGTATTTTATGCTTAAAATTGGAATCAATATAATTTTAAGCATATAAAATATATTAGATATGTGTAATAACATTTAACAAACATTTTTAATCATATTTTTGTTACTTATATTCATTACTAGAAATAAAATGGTTGGACGTTAACCAAAATATAAAATAATATTTTTTTTCTTTGAATTTTTTATATAACTCAATGGTGTGTGTAATTTATGATTTTGGACAAACCCATTGCTGAGTGTCGAGTATGATAGCGGAAAATCATCACCTTTAATGTAAAATTAGTATCTTAATCACAAATATTAATAGATATGAAAAATATTATTCAATAAATATATGGGTAACAATAAGTTGTCCAAAATAGAATTTTTATGTTATTAGTGAACAATAAAAATATTACATAGTTATAAAATTCATTTGGTTATTGGAAGTGAATATGAATCATAATAAAAATCTTTAATGATTTTGTTTTGGGTTAATCGAAGGTTCATGATCTCGACGAACTCATTTTAATTTATAAATTATTATCATGTGTATAAATGTATTCCAAAACCCTAAATAAGTTATAATACATATATTATAGTCTGGTTCAACCATCAAAATTGTTTCATTAATATAATTGACGATGGTAAAGGAAATTGAAAACCCGTCATTCATAAATTTCATAAATTAACACATCATAGATGGTGTTTTCATTTCTACTATAAAAGAAGGGAAATAGAGAGATAATAAATAATTTTTCTTTTATCATAACAATATTCCAGTACATGTAAGGAAATAGAGTAATCACAACATTTGGATGATTGGAGGTGAGGAAAGAAAATGAAAATAAAGGAACATGAAATAAAAGAAATGAAAATGGCTATTTACCTCTTAATGTTATATTCATTGAGAGCCTCTTTATGGGAGGGTTTTTGATCTTTTAAGGAAACCAAGAGATTATAGATGTTGGGGAGGAGCTTGGGAGGATATTTGAGCAGAATTTAGAAAAGACAAAAGGCTTGAGAAGAGTGAAGAGAATAGGTAGTGAGGGGGGTTTTATAATAGAGGAGAGGAGGTTTTCTCTATTTTTTTACTCATCATATTTTTTCAAATACAACCAATAGTATTGAATCTTGTGATCAATAATATTAAAATGTGCATTTCAGTTCGAACCAAGTGTGATTACATTATCCATGATGCTAGGAATATTGAATTAAACTAATAATGTTTATATACTGTAAATTATCATATTTTACTATTCATAAAAAATTAGAGTATTTCAAAACATTAACACTAACAATTTTTTTGAAATATATAATTTAAAAATGAACTCAGTTTTCTAAAAATAAATTTTATTATTTTATTATTTTAATTGTTAAATTAAATAATCAATTTTTCAAAAAATAATGAATATAAAAGTATAATTCTCTTTATATTACCTTGAAAAATTAATCAATATTTCATTATCTTATAACGCAAATACAATAAAATAAAAAAATTAATTATATTCATAAGAGTCATATTACTTTTAATATTACAATTCTTAAGGGTATGTCACTATTAAAAAAATTATGTTTGTCTTATCATAATATAAATATCTTACTAAATGCAATAGTGGATGTCAGTTTTTAGAAATTAAAATCATAGAGGATGAAAATTTATATTTACCACATAGGTTATAAAAAAGTGGTGTTTTTTAGAAACTCTTTGTTTCGTTCTTTCAATATTAATTTTATTTTCAAAATCATGGGGTGTTACATATATTATAATAGGTAAACATGAATCTTTTTTTCATGTTCATATGCTGAATTGGTTTAGAAATTGCCTGAATTTAAATTTACAATTTGATTGATAATATATGAGAATATTTTAGTTAATTGATTAAAAGTCAATTAATTTATTTAGTAATAAAAAAGACTGTAGAAAAATATTTATCCAACTTCTGACATTTGAATGTGTGATGCAATTCACAAGTTACTGTCAATATCAAATGGTGGGTATGATTGAAAAACAATACATATTTGGTTAACAACATTTGTAAAACTGTTCTGAATAGGATAACCTGAGATCAAGTAGTTAAGAATACAATATTTTTTATATATTTCTATATTTTAAATACACATATTTCATCCTATAGACATTTTGTATTTTATATTTGAAGACAAAACGAATGTAAAGCCAAATATGTGACAATGTGGGTGTTGTTTTTCATTTTTAGAATCTTTTGATTCATATCCTACTTGTATAATTATTTTTTGATTTGAGGTATATTTTGACATATTATATATGGTGTATGAGGAACTTCTTACAAAAATATCAATAATAATTCTCATGGGAATATTGAATGATAAAAATAGGGGTATATAAAATGTAATTTATTAACTAAAGACTACCTAAAATAGGAATTTAATGTTCACTAAAAAATAAAACATCAATAAAGGGAATTATCTAGATATATTTATGGGTTGAATTGAAACATTAGAATAAAAAGTACGCATTATAGTGGGAGTAATATTAAAGAAAACATAGATTAAATATATGAAAAAATGGAACCTTCAAAATAGTAGATAAGTTATGAAAAATCAATGGTGAATTGTTATTAATGTAGATGGTGATCATATTTGTTACCTTTCATGAGTATTTTGATGATGGATGATTTATATTATTTTAAAATCCATGATGAAATGAAATATCACATAACAGATTAACTATGAAAAATAATTTTAATTAATATAGATTAAAAAAATCTTTTCAAATTATAGAAATGAATAAGACTTGATATTAACATGTTTATACCTACGAACAGTAAAACATTCTCAACTCCATACAGTTATTTACATGTGGATAAGATGGTACATGTTCAACAATACCTTTTAATTTTGACAGTCTTCTGATAATTCCTTGTAATTATAATGGTATATCAACGATGATGTAGATAATAACATTGATAAATGATGACTTTTGAGGATATAGTGAGTATTTATAGTAATGGGGTTTTTGGACAAGTTCAATAGGGGGATGGAAATAGTATTAGAAACATGTGTTGAAAATTCCATTGAAAATAAAGCGCACTAACTGTAAAATGATATAATTATAATTTTCAATTTTAATTATAATTTCAATAACAAAGGTTGTTAGTGTGCTTAAAATAGTATATGAAAATATGTAGGTTCTTCTTACAAAAGGCAATTTTGGAAGGACCAATCTTCTTCATCAAAATTAATGGTAAATCAGAAGATTACATAATTAAATTTTGATTAGTAAAAAATGAAATAATGAATACTAGTATAGGTATTTAATTACAGTAGGTCATGAAAAAAATACCCCTCCAAATTCTTCGAGAACATAATATAAGAGGGATGATAACATTTTGAAGAAATATTTTTAGATAGTACCTTGATAATCTAGTGCTCTCATGATGATTCCGTGGAATAACTACACTCTTCCCATAATTCCTTGGAAAATTGCATCAATATAAGTTGACAAGAGAATCATTATTTGGATTAATCAGGTTATTATGACTTATTTTATGAGGATATAAAACCGTTATTAGAAATAATTATTGACTATGGCTTGGAAATCTAGTGGTCTATCGATATTGATTTGGATAAACGATTTAGAATATGGTGTTCTATGATTTTAGGTCACATCACACAAACCACTATTAGAAAAATACCATGGAAATCCCATGACCAATTGATAATTATTTGGATAAAAATGTAAATATAATTTTAATTGTGATAAAAGGTAATGTGTTTATAAAACATAATTTTTTGGATGTGTTTCATAATTAGAACGAATTTGGTATCATTGTTGGAGAATGAATAGATCGAGTTCTAGGATAGGAATATGATATTTGATGATATGGTTTTCCTAAAGAACTAACTAAATTGAGGTTAGAGAGGAGACAATCAGGTGAGTAGTGGGAGAATGAAAGAATGAGTTTTTGTGGAGTTGTAATGTATTGAAGTGATGGAGACATAAATGTGAGTTTTTTCCTATTTGAGATATGGTAAATATGGAAAACGATCATTCTTGGTTTTGAAATACCTAGAGAGATGTAAATGGTATGAGAATGGATTGAAAATATAGTTGGTGGATACATGTGGACATGTGGGGACATGATTTAGTATAGATAATTTATTTTTAAACAAAATTATTTTTAATTTTATTCCTTTTTTAAAAAAATATGTCTTCTGAATTTGAAATAATTTCATCATTTCATAAAACAAGTGAATTTAATTCCTAAATATTTTATAATTTTTTAGAATCACTTGAAATATTTTTGATCTACCTCAATTAACATTAATATTTTACTCCGTGAACATTCATTATTTTGTATTCCCTCGCAATGTATAATTATTACAGGTAATTACATGGAAAAATATTTCCATTCATTATGATCTTAATTCCTTTATACTCATAATGATATGGATATTAACTCTCTATGGGGGGAATGACCCATTATTACCTTTGTTTTAACATAATAATAACTATTCATGGGAATAAAAATTGAACTAATACATTACAATAATGAAAACATTATGCTCACTTCTTTTGGAAATAATGTATTCTACTAGATAAACATTCCAGGCGATTCACTAAGGAAATATAATGACATTACTTTATATCTAATAATATATTATGGTGTAAAAAACTGTTCATTATTTAAATTCATGGGTGTTCACTTATACAATCATACCATTAGATTAAATAGTAAAAACTATAGAAAGATCATATAGCTATTTATTCTTCTAGATAAATCCATAGTATGATGATAATAACTCATTAATTCATGAATTAATGTTTTTTTACATTCATGATATTTTCTAATTTCACTCTTTAGATTGATTTGGTAGCTCAAAAAAACTATCCTGTAACCCTTCTTATTTTCAATGGTTAATCATACTATGATTTTTAATGAATATATTATTATATTTGGCTTTATGTGTTACACATTTGAATGGGTGTAGTTTTATGTGATAGTGGTTGATGAAATATTTTGACCTCTATTGAATTTGGTTAATATTTATATCTCAAGAGGTTATTATGAAGAGAACATGGCTATTTGGACAAGTATTATTTTTAGTTGTCATAAGTGGTTATCCTTATCCACCAAGTGATGGTGTCCTTGGAAGTTATCACTAATAATTTCATATGTGAACATATGATTATGCCTTTGAAAACATTATATGGATATTGAAGATAACTAAATGAAAATTGTTATTACAATCCATTTGTATTATTTAAGGGTGGGGAATCAATGAATATATTTCATTTACAATCCAATAAGAAATAATCATTACCACTAGTTAGAGTGATAAACATGATTTATATTTTTTTTTCTTTAACATTAATAATAACTAATGATTGATAACTTAATTCAGTAGACAAAAACATAAAAACAAAACACACACATAAACAAATATTATAGAAAATTTACAAGGTGACTCATTCTAAAAAAATACATATATGAAATGATTTAGAAAACTCAAGATAACATGATCTACAAATAATCTTGAATTATAATAGAAATGGTTATACATTATAATAAATTCTCTCATAAATAAAATGGCATGATCCTTTAAAATAAAAATTTTCAATATTAATGAAATTAAAAAAAATTGATCCTTCATCATTTAAGTAGAAACATTAATTTATTTTAGATGAACCCTACCTTATCTTCACATCATAACACAATATATTTTTAATCTATCAGTGAGTGAAAAAAATATTTGAAAACCTATCATCTTCTTATTCAATCATATAAGAGATCCTAATGAAAAATAAATCCACTGTACTTCACTAAATAAGAAGAATCTCAAAACTCCACATTATAAACCATATAAGTAAACTTCCTCTTCGATATTAACCTTAAAATTAAAATATTAAGAAATAAATATATAATTATTATTTTAACTTATTTGATTTACTTGGGTGTATTATCCTTCTTTTTATTATTTTACACATTCTCCCATTAATGTAACAGACTCTCACACACAGACAATAACAATTAATTTACTTCTTCCATTAAAAAATTATATATCAAAATTTAAAATCTGATAACTAACACAACATTTTAATAAATATCATTCATAATGATCCAAAGAATAAATTTTTTTATTTAAATCACTCATACTATAGTTTATGGATGAAAATAATAGAGATTGAGTATCCCATGATCCCAAAATGTAATCACACCAATAAAACACCGGAATTTGGATATTATCACAAATTTTGTCATAGTGAGATGAAAGATTTATTTGGAAATTCCTCACTAAATTTGAAACTACTCTAAATCTATAACCACATTGAATAAACCAAAACATAGTTTTTTTATCATTTCACATTCCATCTAATGAATATAATCAATATTTAATTTTTTATTATATTGGAACCAAATCATTATCATTTTTGGAATTAGACCATAAAAAACATGGCATGATGAATTTATAATTAGACCTTACTTTATTAATCCTTTTAGGGCATTACTATACCCTACATGAACATAATATAATTAGTTTTCCATGTGAAAATTTTGATTTTGAAAAAAAATCATTTTTTAGACCATGGATTCCAAAATCACCATTTTTTGATATGAAATCAATAACTTCTACGGTGGATGAAATAGACATGTGGTGTTAAAAATAACACATTTTATTTAGTCATAATTTTCATATATAGATTCAAACATCCCTCTTCGACTATAAATATAATATAAACTCTATAAAACTCCCAAATTTTCTTCACCGCGTCAGAAACACATCAATTTATCAATGTTGGAAGGAAATTTATGTTCTAAATGAATATGAACTAATTCAAATAACCATAACCACATTACATTGTCTTTAATGAATAATATCTACCAATATAAAATAAACATACCATCATGTACCTTCATTCTGAAGTTTATTCTTGGTCCAAAAATTCTACATAATTGGTATTAATTATTGTGAATTAATCATAAATCACTCTAAAACCTGTAAATGAATCATTGATAAATTTTTATTGTCCTTCATAACTAAAATCGTTATAGGAAACATGCATATGTAATAATAATGTAAAATTATCCATAATAATAACTCACATCACATACAAATAAACCATTTTAACCTCAAAAAATAAATAATATTATAATAAATATACTTATACTTATGTAAAAATCCACATTTACACATACATAATTTTAAAATTAAAATATTTCAAACATTTAACAAATTAGAAAAAATTAATGAATGTCATATCTTCCCTCATTGGTAGGTTCTATGTCTCTTATTCTCTTACCAATGGCCAATGATTCTTCACCCATCCTTGAATACAGACTGGTTAACATGTGTAATTTTCCCTATAAAATCTTGTCATATATCTTCAACGTGTGGCTACCCATTGACATTCCTTAGTTGATTTCCTAAGAGTAGCATCTCATTGTCAATAATTGATCATTACAGGGTCCTATTGCTTTATCCCAAAAAATAATTTGAGATATCAACATCAAAACCCATGGATCAATCATGGTCTTAAAGCTAGATATGAATAAGGCCCATGATCAGATGGAATTGGGGTTCAATAATAGGGTGCTCATGGGTATGGGTCTCTCTTTCTGTGGATACAGTTCATATTTTATGATTATTTAGTTCATCTTGTATGGTTGTTTCTATCACGGGAAAGACTCGTGTATTCTTTAAGGCAACCTGAGGGGTTAGAAAAGTGGATCACATATCCCTTAACATTTTCATCCTTAAGAAATACTCACTCAAAATGATTACTAATAAAAGGATGTAAATAGGGGAAATAATTCCTTACAACATGAAAATGAAACTGACATCGGTATCCCAACAGATTTTGCTGACGACATTTCCATCTTCATCAATACAAGACAAAGATCAGCTAGTGGACTCAATAATGTTTTGGATGAATACTACTACTAGAGAGGCTAGGTTTTCAACCGATATAAAATTAACCTTCGTATATAAAATAGTTGCAACAATAATTAGGTCATCACACTATGCAACGATCTAGACAAGTAGAGGGGTATGTTTCTGATGCTCAACTAGGGTGCACCTCTCTCCCCAAGATGAAAGGGTGTCTAGGATTTTTGTGTCATAGTGAATAAAACCATGTGTTGGGTGATCAACTAGAAAAACATCTTTCTACAATTTGTAGGATGGGTATCTCTAGTATACATCATCCTATTAGATATCCACATCCTTGTGATATTGGAAACCATGTATCCTAAGGTGGTCATCTTGGCCATTTATAAAGTTTTATCTACTTTTATAGGGTATGATCCTCTGGAAGGAAAACATTAATGAACTTCTTGGGGTAGACTAATGAGGCCCATTCAAGAAGGTTGGATCCACGTAATAAGACTAGTGAATACTGTTCATTACATTCACAAAATGTTGTCTTAGGATATTATTAAAAAAACCACCCCTTATAGGAAACTTATGTCCTAGAAAAGTGGTTTGAATATTGTGGATGTCAGTACCCATTCTTCTCCCTCATGACCCCTTATTTTCCAAATCATTTCATCACTCTGACAACATTCTCTATGGATCGTAGGAAACAATAATATTTTTTCTAGCACCACAACTTTATGGGCTCAGTAATTGGATACCCAGGGTGTCCATCTCCTCTTATTTCCTTCCATGATGCTAGTCGGCACCCATGCTTCACTAAGTATCTTCTAGACAAGGAACAATAAGGGGTGTTTGAACTAATTTACATACATTCTGATGCTAACAAGTGTGCTTTCACATATTAGAATTCAGGAATATTGTATTCAAGGTTTTTCTACTGTATTTTATTTCCCCATTGGTTGGTGAACAGTTGGAATTATAGGACCTGATCAAGAAATTGACAAAAAAAATTAATTTTTTTAATCTAGAGGATAAAGAACCATGTTGTTCCCACATATGAGAATGTGAAATATATGGGGACAATCCTTGAATCAATATTTCATTATTTCAAGGATCACTAATAGGAATCCTCTTATCACATCTTCATTGAAGGTGAATGGTATGAGTCCATATGGATGTTTTTTTGGTGAACTCACTACCCTCCTCTCGATAGATCTTCTAAGGGACTATTTTCTGGAAAGGTGGTTCCATGGCCTGAATGGTTCTAATCCCGAACAAATGGAAAGATCCTCTATCCTATTTTTGTGAAGTTGGTGCGTATGGAAGTCCATGAATATGTCCGTATATGAGGGGATTCCATCCTCATGGAGATATATAATCACAAAAACAAGATCTTTCCTTGTTGATATAGTTTTCATATTTGAAATTATCATGACGATCCTTATGTGAGGGATATGCAGGTGAACGTCAAATAATACCAGACCCCTATATAGGGACCGATGGTCCATTTGGTGTGGTGGACTCCACCATTTGAAGGCTTCAAACTAACTTTTGATGGGTCTAGTGTTTCGGGGGACATTCATGGTGGAGGGGTGGTGCGATAATTCAGGGAGAGTGTTATCCGGGATTTTATGACTTACTTTGGGTAGGGGTGTTTGATCTAGGTGGAGGTCAGAGTTAGGTAAATTGGAATAAATCCATGAGAATAGAGACATATAACTCCCAATTATGTGGAAACCGACTCCATGATCATCTATGATTCAATGCACGAAAGAAGCCCCTATACCTAGTTGATAGCCTATATCATTAGAAAATGTAGGAACATCCTCATCAGTAAAAGTTGAGGTGTGGTAAATATAATGTGTGAAGGTAATACGATGGAGGAATATCTTGATTCCATGTCAGTCATGGACCAGGGCTCCAATGTTACATTCTGCTTAACCACTCACTTTTTGAATCAAGAAGGGGTTAAATCGATCATAGGTGATCACCGTGGACCTCAGTACTTTAAGCCTCCATATAATGTTATGTTTTTTCTATATGATTGGGATTCCTACTGATTAATAAATATATAATGTAATGATGATGTAAACTTCATATTAAGATAATGAATTTTCATAAATCACCTCCACTAGGATACATATCAGGAACATGTAACTGATGATTTACTAATGTATCAAAATATAATTTTTGAAAGTTTTATTTGTTAAATTATTTAGTCATTTTTACCCCAAACCAAGGAAAACTACCTCTATAATGATTCTGATTTTTTAAACAACCCACTTAATGGAAACTCTATTTTCTTACAACCCCGCAAACCTCATAAAGGAATGAAATAGTGAATCGACATATATGTTTCTCCATGATCATTATAGAAAATTGATAAACTTTTCATCAATATCTCCATAATTTATGCTTTAATGGACTCATCCCCATAGGTTTATTCTTATATGAATCCATATGATCATTATTAATAAATAAGATATTAAGAAAAATACCCCACATGATCACAATAACAATAAATTACTCATCTATATATGAATAATTAAGTAATAATATTACCCCAATTACACTATACATTATCTATAATTATCGTAATTTGATTAGGTAAAGTCCATACCAAATAAGCCTTCTTTCAACTAGATATAACTATGAATAATTTTTCAATTGGTTCAATTTCTTGAGACATTTCATTAATTCTATAGAATAATTATGTTGGTTTTAAATAATTCATCCAATCTAAATTAATTTATCCCATGGCTTGGATAAATTTTCATTCTATTTATGATCTATGATCATTCCATATGTCACACTAATTTTTGTTCAATTATATTTATCCAATAAGGTTGAGTAGGTCATCAAAAAATTATAACTTATATCATAGTTTTTAAATTCAAATTGATTATTTAAAAAATATGAAATTCATCAACACAAAAAAGTGATATACCATAGTATGGTCTGAAAATAATATATTCCCACCATTTGACGAAATTTTATCCATGATTATACCAAGATATACATTACCAAAAAAAATCCGTAAATGATGGTTTTATTTGAATCCAAGTCTTAATGATCATGAGGTTGATCTACTCTAGATATTTGTATTTTAAAAATATTATGGTGAGGCACTATCTCCCGCAATCCAATGCCTTATTCCATATAAGAAAAATATAACCATGTATTATTCTTTTAGAAATTTAAAATTAACATTAATGTGAAATCCATGTCATCATGTCATGATCTGACCATACAATTTTTAGACTGGTAGATTTTCTTGTCTTGGTATAACCTATTTTATTATGATTACTATACATTAGAAAACATTGAAAAAACTAAATCTAGTATCTCGGAACTAGTGACCTACATTATTATAGTGGAATATATAAAATGAATCATTTCTTGAAGGAACAAATAGTTTTTAATTTTTTACAAAAAAAATACATACATGATACCCATCTTACATGGGGAATATTAAATAATACACAATACATAAAAAAATAAAATGAACTGCATCCCTGAAAACAAATTAAAAGATATATTCCTCATAATCTGGGAAAAGAATGAAAATAAGGTTGAGTTAAATTTTTCTCTAATAGGTATTCATAGGGAAATACATTATTAATCAATAAAGAGTAATTAATATAGAATGATAAATAACTGGGCACACATTCCATTTTATAAGCAACAAGGTTATAATAATTAAAAAGTGAATAATCACTATTTAAAGGATAGTAATTGATCATATAGTCCATTAAAATAATATTATATCATGAAAAGATAAGGAAAACCCAATATGGAAAGGAACAACTAAAAATATATGAAATTTAATCGATAAATTGAGAATTAAATGCATCAAGAGATAATTTCATGTCGAAAATATCGTGTATAATAATAAAAAAATTCTTAAGGAATGGATTTATTAATTATTAGATTCTAGGATCCCATGAATTAAGAAACATCTAATATTATAATATTATAAAATACTATTTAAATACTATAGGAGGAAACCCATTTAATTTGGATGACTTATTTTTCTCATGACAGCTACTAATGTATCAAGGAGTTATATAATACCGGGGACTAACCATCACTATAGATCCAACGAATACCTCACATATCGAATAATTTGTTTAATCCATGATTTAATATATCATCATCAAATGTAAATTTTTATATAAACTAGAAGAGCGGTCCAAAATACAAGGATTCTAGCAAAACACAAGACCTAAGGAGGTATGAAGTAATGGAGACCAAGATCATCACCTCTAATCATGTTCACCCCTTTTGGGTTAAAAATATGGCTGTTAGGAAAATAAGTGACACTAATACCATGATCCACCATAGACAAAGATGCAAATTGGTTAGCCACCAATATTCCCTCCCTCCATGTATGGGTTACCTTAGTGTTTTGACTAGGAAGACATTTTCATCTCCTAATGATGTAGAAAATTGACCATGGAGTGCTACCTTTGTCTTCCCTAGAGTTGAGGATGATGTTGGAATCGGTCTCAACCTAAGAAAGAACCATGTTCTATTGCTCACATAATTGCAGACCTGTATGAAATGCTTTATCCATTGCATGGATTGACGATCTGGAGCCAAAATATGCAGAGAATCCTAGAGGGATGTTTCCCCTGTAATCCTGATCGACTCCTCCCCCACAAATGTTCCCTTCCTTGCACAAACCGTTGACATTAAGATTGAAACCAGAAACTGAGGTGTGCGACTACACCCACTGACCACAAACACCTCTATTAGCATTAGTAATTAGTGGTGTATTGCCCTGTAAACATCTCAATGAAGGAGCCTCATGCCAGTTGCTGATACCACTAACCAAATCCATGAAAAAAAGATTTAATTCTTACAAATATAGCTCTAGCATATGTGAGAAGTTCTTATTACCTAGCCTTATATCTGGCCTTCCAGATTCACCAGCAAGATTCCTTTTGGATAATCTCTCTAGCCATTATTTTTGGCATGGTGATGTTAGTGCCATAAAACCACTCATCTAGATAGGTTCCCTCCAGAAAATTCAGACAATGTAGTGTCAGAACCACTCTAAGAAAACTCCATACTTCATGTGCCCATTCACTCTCAAATAATAAGTGGTTCAAATTCTCCTCATGATGTCGAGTGAAACAATAGCATTTATAGGCAAGATTAACCCGCACTACTTGATCTTTTCATTCATAGCAACCTCCAAGTTCTTAATTATCCAGGTAAAAAAATTATACATCATCAAGATTCTGTTTCACCGTATAACATTATTCCGCCTAGCAGTTTGCTATTGTTGTATAATATTTTTGTGAAAATCCCTTATAGTGAAGAGTCCTAAAGATGATAGTGTAAACATAAAACAATCTGGATCTGATTTGATGCTAATGATATCAAATACTTCTTGGTGTTCTTTATCTAAAAATGCACGATGAAATGTTGGATGAATGTTGGCCTCCTTGAAAGTAATACAAGGAACCGTGCATCCTAGGAACCCAATCGCGGATCTCGACCAGTTATGATGCCAAAATAGAACATTTCCCTCACTCAAAATGCACCGAGAGTACTGGAGATGGGCCGAAACTAGAGGTAATAACATGGACAATAGATGAGAAAATTGTTCTCTCCAATTCTCATTATTCTACTTGACTATTGAAGACATAACCTTACCCCAATGAATACAATCTTCAACTACCTCCCAAGAAACTTTAGCTTTCATGTAATGCAAGGTATCCGAAAGGTTCCTCAAATTAATTCCTCCTTCAATGACTGGTCACACCATCCTCTTCCTAGAATTCTAGTGGTGTTTTCCTTTAAATAAATCATCCCAAATGAAGCTTTCCAAAATTCTATCAATGGCCCCGATAAACCCATTCGACACCTTGATGGATGAAAGAGCATGGATCAATATACTTGAGAGGACACTATTAACTAGAGTAATATGTCCCCAAAAATAAAGGAAATGGTTTTTCTAATTGAGCACTCGGTTCGTAATGTTATTGATAATGCTATCAAAATATTTGATGCATGTTCTCCCAGGATAAATCGGTGTGCCTAAATAATCCAAGGTAAAAGATCCCTTTTGAGAATCCAGCTCGCTGCACGAGAGGAAATCCGTATTGACCAACATTTGTTAGAGAGGTATACAATGCTCTTGGTTTTTCTTGAGGAAATAATCATATCCATCATTCAATAATATGGATTTTTATGGGAAATTTTACTTCTAAAGGTCACAATAAAGTTATTGTTTAATAGAAAATTTGATAATTATAAAAGGATCTGAGATTGTACAATTACTTTTTACAACTTGATAACTTTCATGTAAAATCACCATGGATGAAATAATTCAAATTGTATTTTATAATATCATTAATAAATATGAATCATGACATATCCTGTTTATGCTAGTATACACATCATATAAAATAAATTAGGTTCATAACACTACAATATGCGTTAGTGAAGGGAAATTGAGATGATGTCCCTTAACTCACACTTTCGTTTGGGTGATAGTGAGTTAACATAATGTATAGTGGTTTAAAACATATTATTTTAATATAATAAACCATATAAAAATTTTAAAATATAAAATATTAACCTTTTATAATATCTTATCACCCATTCATTAATAATTTTTCATTTTTTTTCATTTTTTTTGTTAATTTCCATATTTTATTATTCATGTTTTATCATGATGGATCTAATACCTGTTCATATTATATAGTCTTATTATATCCATAATAATAATCATGAAATAATTATCAAATTTATAAAATAAATAGAAATTATAGACTAATCATGAAATATAATTTTTTTTAGAAATGATGTATGGTATGATCCTCAATATGTTTGGTCGTACGTACACATGAGTAATATTTCAATTTTTCAACAATCATTATGGAATGGAGGAAATTAATATTTTATCATTAAATATTTATTATTTTTATCATATATAAAATATTATTTATTTTAATATTCATATATATAATCCATGTAGTGTGATGATGAAATCAGGGTCACATCAATCTGTAAATGTGTTAGTCCACACGTACAAGAATGACATTATCATATTTATTCCAGTGAGAATGTATGAAAAAATTATATATTATCTTTAAGAATGATAAATTTTTCATTAATAT
Organism: Viscum album; assembly: GCA_963277665.1. Lineage (NCBI taxonomy): Eukaryota > Viridiplantae > Streptophyta > Magnoliopsida > Santalales > Viscaceae > Viscum > Viscum album. The sequence continues at coordinate 1,933,500,629 of OY728155.1, forward strand.
TATAATTATTTCATTTATATTAAATAAATGAATTATATTTATCCTTTTTATATTCCATGTAAAGTATTAGTGAAAGATGAGTCACATCGCTTCATGAGGTGGTAGTCTACCATACACATGGGTGATGTTATTGTATCACATACAGAATAAAAATGAAAAAACTATATGTGATATATTGAATAAATAGTTATAAATATTTTATAAATTTAAAATATATAATTATGATCCATCATGATACCCATCTGTGATAGGTGGTAATTGACAAATGAATGATATAAGACCACGAGGCGATAGTACACCATACACACAATTGGCGATTTCATAGTTTATTTGATGGAAGTTGGGGCAGTTGTTGGTTCTGAACTTAATATAAAAATATATAATTATATTTAATATACTTAGGATATTATATCAAAAATTTTAATACTAATTGAAATCTGAGTAGGAATAAATAATATAAAATTACACATTGATGAAAGTTACATCTTCTTTGGGTATCCCTTGTGGGTTTGTACTTATATATTTCTTATGATGGATATCATCCCACAATAAAGATTCTAGGGTGAGTGGATAGAATTTAGGGAGTTGTTATGGTAGGTATTGGAAGAAAAAAAATCTTTTTATGGTGTCAATAAGAGAGAGGAGGGGGTTTCCTTTTATATTTGAAGTTTGTGGAAAAGTTTGAAATTTTTAAAATCATAATGTGCACCAATAAATTTAAAATTAACAAATATTAAAAAATTGATTATTATAATTTCAAATAGATTATATATTTAAAATATTTCTAGATAGCATATTTTTTATAAGTGTTTAGTTCATTTTTACACTAATATTTTTACTTTTACCCCCACAATAAATCTATAATTTACCTTTATAACAATACCTTATATTTACCATTTTCACTATTCATTTTGGTCAAACATTAATTTGAACTAATTATAAAATATTAAATATAATGATTCAAAATATGTAATTCAGTTTTATAAATTCATCATAATTGGAACAATCCATTTTAAAATTAATCACACAGACAAGACGAGAAAGATTGTCTTTAAATAGAAAATGTTAAAAAGATTACAAGGTTTTTATGTAAAAATTCAATATGAAATTGATTATAATGATCTAAATTTTATTAGAAGATATTAAATTGAACAAATATTAAAATAAAAAAATAAAAAACAAAATTTTAAATTATATAAAATTTAAAAAAATAGAAATTTTTAGTTAAAATTCATTATTTTTCACAATTCATAGAAAAATAAAGCATTTAATAACAATCACAAAAATTCACCCAATGAAAATGTTGATATAATGATTTCTAAAATTAATTTTATTTTTTGTAATTAATTTTATAGAGGTGCTAAAAATTAATTTTAAAATTTTTGCATAGAACACAACTAAATGATCTTTTAAAAAAGAAATTGTTTTTTAAAAAAACTTTTTTATTCTTTTAAAATATTATTATTTCTATTTTTAATAAATTTATAAAATATTTACAATTGAAAACCATAAATTTTTTATAGTTTATTTATTTCTATTCATTACCACTAATTTAATGTCGAGGTTATAATAGTTAGGTTTAGAAAATATTTTAATATTGTAGGGTGTTTTTTTAAACCCGGTGTTGTGTGTGTTGTAAGATATCAAGGAAATTATAATTATTTTAAAAATATATATCTATAAGAGTCTTTGGGTGTTAAATTTATTCCTCTAATAAAAACATTATTCCAAAAAAAAATCTTGGGTATTAACTTCTCAATATTGTAGTGTAGTTCTTCTCAATAACAACTTCTTGTTCCCACATTGCTTCCTACATTTTTTAATTTCCCAAAAGTACCTTTAGAAAATGAGTCATATTATTCCTCATTACATTATATGTAGTATTAATAATAAATAAGGGTTAATAATAGTATGATATATCAGGTTTCAATTCAATTTTATTATAGGTGAACACATTTATTGGTTCTGTCATGTTAATCCTTAAAAATGATATATAGAACATATCATGTACATGTGAGAGACTTGGTTAAAATGAAAATTTATAAGAAAAATGTGAAATTATTGAAATTATTTTAATGGGTAATATTTACATTGGGATTATTTTTCATTTGTTATATAAACTTATAACACTCTTTCATGGAGACACATTCAAGAAAACATGATCTCCCACTAGGAATTCTAAATATTTCATCCAATTTTAAACATAACTTTATTACCTAATTAGAATATCATTAATGTGATTGTAAATAGAATTTACCTATTTTCGTGTTTCATAATATTATTCTTGGAATATTTGTTACCTTTTCTAATTTTATCTCAATAATATGGAGTACAACATCTCTTTATATATAATACTTCATACAGATCCATTGGAATACTTGACTGGAAACTATTGTTATAAGAAAAATATATAAAAATAAAATATAAATCATACATAGCATGAAGGTGTTGTGGGAATGTTCTAAACATTGTTTAAATTGTTTTAATTATCCTTCTAGTCTATCTATCAGTTTTAACATGGTAGGATGTTCTCAAATAGAGCTCAATATCAAGATCCTTTTGAAGAATCATCTAAAATTTTGCTGTAAAAAGGGATCTCAAATGAAAACAATTAAAATGGGTTCAAAAAAAAAACCTTATAACATAATTAATATTTATATTTATGAGTCTTTCAAGAGGTAAAACATCTCTTATATAAATAAAAAATTCACATTTGTTTAGGTGATCAATAATAACCATATTTTATAAATTATTTTAGGAGTGTTTGATAGTACTGTAACAAGTATCATAGTAATATGTTCGCATTTCCCCATATGAATAAGATGTGGTTTCTTGAATCATATTGTATTCTATCTCACGCCATTAACATATTTAAATACCAAACATTCGAAAGCATAATCACAAATTTCTGACTTCGTGTTATCCCAAAAAATGATCTCGGATACCCCTATACATCTTAGTTATAACACTGTGTATAGATAATATGGATCAATAAGAATCATCCATAAATTATATTTTATACCATCTCTATATAGAGCACATAATATCTTTTGTAATATCATTATAAGATCTTTAAAAACAATGTCTTCTCATTTTCAATCATTCCCAACTTTTTTTCATCTAAAAATTATCATCATGATATTTAGAACATTTTATATTTTAGAAAATATATGGATTCAAAATACATAGAAAAATCAGTATTTTATCCCCTTACATAATAATTCACATACCCTTCTCTATTATATCCATGAACATAAGATACCTCTCAATCCTAATTTGGGTAAGAAAAACCACGGTCCTTCATACTCAATTAATCATCTACCTTATTTTTATTATCTTGGTAGCAGTGTATTGAGAAATTATAATACTTGAGAAGACCAATCCATCATCTTTTCTTTTTGTTGATATCTTCTTATGAATGGTTGTATTATATTATTTTATGATCCATTTGTTTCTCTTATATTTCACTATAGATACAATATATATATATACCATGCTTGTAAATATTTTAGTTTCTAACTCCATATCATGCTTTGGATACCACTATTAATGATTATTCAATATCCTTTAGGTATATGAAATTAATTTTTCATTTTTAATTAGGGTAAAACTAATTCCCTTATTTTATTCATCCCAATATATCACAAAACCATCATTTGTAGATGGTAGATTCCAATTTTCATAATTGAACAATCTATTCTTAGTTCATCAAAACATAATTCACATTCATTTTTCCAAAATATTTAAGTCTAATTAAATATAATATTGGTAAACTGGTTGGACAAAATGGAAAAATTATAAAAAATAAATAATAGTAACCTGCCAAACCAATGAAACTACAAACTTAATTTATTTTCATTGGCATATACCATTATATAACTCTATTTTTTCCCAGGATTAGCAGATATTCCTTAGAGAAAATGTGTCCATGAAAAGAAACTTCTTAACTCTAGAAATCACACTTACTAAATTTTTTATAAAACTATTTCCATATATGAGTCTAAAGAATTATTTGTATTATATTCTCATGGTCTTCATATATTTTAGAATACACTAAAATGTCATTAATTATTAAAAAAATAAAATAATTAAGATATTCATTGAATATGATGTTCCTTATAAACATTAAATTAAAGAGATAATTTTTAAATCGATATGGAATTAATGTCAAATTTTATTGTCTATATGTCATCTATAAATATGTCATCATAATGAATTCCTTCCTTTCTCGTAGTTGATGATGCCCAAAATAAAGGAAAATATTGGAAATATATCGGTCTCTATGAAGTTGGTTGAATAAGTAACCAATGTGAGGAATAAGAAGCTTTTTTATCATACTCACATTTATTTCCCTACAACCAATGCATAACCTCATCAATCCATATTTATTTTTAAAAAATGGAATAGGGGCTCCCCATGGTGAATTTTTAGGGGTTATTTCCCTTACATCCCAACTACCCTATTTATATTATCAGCTGCACCATCTCTGTAGTAGACATGTAATAGGTATTATTTGATGTGGGTATTGTATAAGAGATTAAATAAATAAATAAAATCAAATTCATGCTTTTTTGGATTCCCTTGTATTTCCTTAGGAAAGAAACAATGTATTATTATATAATAGGTACATACTAAATTTAAAAATTAAATTCTCCATCACAATATTTTTTCTCTTTGCATTCCGAATAACATCATTTATTATAGCTTCTATGGGTGGATATTGATTTGAATAAGATGATGATGTATCCTATTTAATGATAATGAATTATACATCTCCCTCAGAAGTCATAATATCCATATTCTTGAAATAAATTTTTGAATAATATTTTTGAATCCAATATATACCAAGGATTATATTAACATGAAACATAGCCATGATAAATATTTTAAAAAATAAAGTATGTCAATTTTTCATAATGGGGGAATTCTTGACACATCTTTATTATAATGAGTATTCCAATAAGCGTTTTTACTAACAAATACCTTATTCAATTAAAATGAAAATTTATAATTTTATTAATAATATTGTTAAAAAAAGAGTGTGAGGATCCAGAATCAAATAAATAAATAGATAAATTTAATGATTTTATTAACGATACCTTCCCCAACATCATTGTGTACTTCCACCGCTGCTGTAGTGGTCAAAAAAGAGTCGTCTTCTTCACATGAGATATGTTATAGTAGATTACCTTAAAACTTGTGACATTGGGGTGATTATTTCCCCATTTCATTATAGCTGAAGCCATGGGAATCATTTATTTTTTTCTTCACCTTGTAATCATGATCCAGATTCCCCTTATCGACACACTTATAACACACTCCCATAGAGTTTAATCACTTCCCATGATGTTTCTTTATATAAATTTAACTTTATGAAAATTGATTCATCCTTCTCTCCTTATTTATCGAATTCAATTTATGATAGTTCTTATATAAACTATTCATCTATTGAGCCCCTTTAATATATTGGATCGATAAATTTCCTTCACCATTTTATGGCACATAAATAAATTTCATCATAAGATAATATAGTTTTAGATACCATCACCTTTTGGAAACATTGATTACTAATTCTAAATAAATGGTCAATATTTCCCACTCTATTTCATATATAATTCATATCACACCTAGATATAATTTTAATGGAATCCTCACACTCAACAATAACTTCATCTTCCATTTTCATTAAGCTAAGGAACATTCTATTCATTTCAAAATTATTATCATGGGTGAGATATTTATTAAATAATATCTACTTAAAATATTTTTATTCCACAAATTTTATTTCCACTTCCTCTATATTATTATGTATCAATGATTGCTATTTACCAACATCATCATTATGACAATACACTACAAGTGTAACCTTTTTCATTTCTCCACATACTAATATAAAAAATATATTTCATAAAGACATAATTCACTTCACCAATACAAATAGATTAGTATTCTAACCAAATGTTAGGGGTTTCTATCACATGACGAAATCCAGCATAGGATAATTATTTGTTGAATCAGTTTTGTCCATCCATTCAAGGTTATTTGCAATAACCTGATTAAACTGACCTAACATGGAACTATTTATCTCAGTTCCAATATTAGGATTATTGTATTCTTTAGTATAAATATATCTACATTTTCCATGAGTATTGATATCCTTATTACTTATGAGAACCATTTCTGAATAATTGTATATATTGGATTATATTATTAAATTAGGAACACTAAATCATATAATACATTTATAAATATGGTATATCGCCTTTAAAATATTATTATATATGAATTTTTAATCATAGAATCATAAAAATGGTTTCTTTTCCTATATATTTACTTCCAAATCATTTATATTTTTTTGTATATAAAATGTGAATTATCCTAAGAATTCCCTAGGGTAGTGTCAAACTTGTTGCATAGTAATGCTTATTTAAATTTAAAAGGTGGTGATTATGTTAAGCTGAATATTCCCTTTCCAAAATTATTATACATATGTACCTATATTCTAGAGCCACACACACATATAGTATCTAGTACGAGATATATTTCTCGAAACCGCACATAATCTCATCCTTAAAAAATCAGAATGTTCTTCTAAACTTATTTTCAAATTCTACCATAGGGTTATGATCCATAATCTATGATTTTTTTAAATCCAGTTATGAAGGTTCCTATTAAAACCTCATCTGATACGAACTATAAATACCCCATCCCCAGTAAACCTAAGTTGTTTCATTATTTTATTACATCATAATTGATATAAAGAATCAAATCATGATTCAACGATCAATTTTGCAGTTTTCGAGAACTAGATACATATATTATACACATATTAAATTGGGAATATAAAAAGTGAAATAAAAAAATTGAACTAAATCATTTAAAAGTCATTAAATGCTCTATTATTTATATGCTATGTAAATAAAATAATAATGGTGAGATAAAATTGTCAGTAAGGGTAATGTACAACAAATGCTATGATGAACTAATAAAAAAATTAATGATGGTATGGTAAATTACTTAACACAGATTCCATTTAATAATGAAAATGGATATCATAATTAGATAAGTCATAAAAATATGTAATGGAAAATAAATAAACACACATTTAATTTAAATATCTTAACAAAATTAAAAGATAATACATAACCAATATATACAGTTAAAATATTGAAAACATTTGAAATTTAATCAATATACATAAAATGAAATGAATCTAGAGGCAATATCATTATGAAAATGTCATGTATTATAATAAATAATTTTATAATGAATGTATTTAGATATTATTGGACTTCATGATCTAATTCATCATGATACATCTAATTTCAATAATGTTCATAGGATAATTTAAATACTACAGTTAGAAAACCATATTATTTGAGAAACCTATTTGTCACATGAGACATATCGATGCCTATATGAGCTATATTATACCCTCACCCACCAATAACATCATGTAAAAAGTACTAATAACATATCAAATGATGGATGTAAACAATGATTCAGTATTATATATCATATAATATCCATATTGAGTAAAGGATACTGATTTATTAATATTTTTCAAAACAATAAAATTTCATTCAATGTAAAAAAACATATATAAAATTGGTATATGGTATAGGAAATTATCTTATTTTTAATTAAACTACATTGACACTCATGATAAAATTAATTTCCAATGATCACAAGAATGTTATTTTTTCAAGAGAATGGTAACAATCAAAAATGGAAATGAGATTGTACAATATCTTTTTACGACATGGCAAATTTCAAGTCAAATAAACGTAGATAAAAGAACATAAATTAATTATTTATAATCCATAACATATTAAAGAATCACGATAAGTCTTGTAAATGTAATTAAATACACAATAAAACATTAAATTAGGTACATAACATTAAAATATTTCTCAAATAAGGGAAATTTAGATGAAGTCCCTTACCCACACTTCCTTTTTTGTGAATGTCATTTAACCTCATGTCTAGTCATTTAAAACATGTTAATAACTTTTATTATAAATATATTAGTATTTATATTATCATATGGAAACCTTTTAAAACATATTTTCACCCGTTTTGTTAATATTTCATCATCTTCATTATTTTAGGTGTTAATCGCCTTGTTTTCTCATTTGTGTTCCTTCATGAATGATATAGTTATTATAAATATAATCTTGTGTTAATATCTATATAATGTTAATCATTAAATATTAATCATATTTATAAATCAATTATACATATCATACCAATCATGGATTAGAGTTTTATGAAATGAGATATGTTATGATCATATAGATAGTAAACTGTATATAAACATGAGTATTGTTTCCAATTTTAATAATAATTATAGAAAGAAATTTTGTAATATATTATTTTTGAAAAATAATCATACTAACAAAAATAAAATATTATTTATTTGAATATATTAATATATATCATCTATTTTATTTGGTGATAAAAATAGATTCAAATCATTTTGTGAAGAGGGTACATCACATGTACATGAAAGATGTTATAATATTTCTTTGACTGAAAAGGTAAGAATGAAAATGATATATTATCTTCCATAATGTTAAATATTTAATTTATATCATTATTATGTCATTAATATCACATATATTAATTAAATATATCCTTATAACCTTTTATATAAATAGTTACTAAAATACGAACCACATCGCTTCATGAAGAAGTATTCCACCATAGACATGATCGATGTTATTGCATCCCATATAAAATATAAATATAAAATATATATATTTTTTAATTACTACATAGGTATATTAATGTTACATATGTCATATATATACTTTATATCCATTATCATTCACATTCTTGAGAGGTGGAGATAGAAAAATGAATGATACTGGATCGCAAGGGAGTAGTCCACCGTACAAAGTAATGATGATTTCAAAACTCATTCGATGGATGAAGGGGTTTTTATAGGTAATTAAAATAATATAAAAATATCCTAGTATATAGAATAAACTTAGTTTAATATATGAAATTATTTAAATAAAAAATAAATGTGTTGGAGGACTAAATAAAATAAAAATTCTCATTGAACAATGTTACATATTTTTTAAGTATGTTCATTAGGGTTACACAAATTTCGTACCTACTATGTATGAAACCAAAAAATAAGGATTATATATTGATTTTTTTATAATGTTTGTAGTTATTTCATAATTTTTTGGCTGAAAGAAATAGATTAATTGTTTGAACACAATATTAGAGGGGTGGCCTTTTATAAGTGAAGTTTGTGGAACACTTGTAATTTTTAAAAATAAAAAGTGTACTCATGTTGTTTATAAGATAAAATTGATGAAAATTAGTATTATATAGGATTATAAATTATTGTTACAACATATTTCCAATAAATACATTTTAGATAAGTTTTTTTGTTCATTTTAGCCCATATAATTTTAGTCTAACCCCTTGATAAATCATTTTTTACTTTAATAATGGTAAATAGTTTTTATGGTTATACTATTATTTGTGGAAAAATATATATGAGGCCTTATATTGAAATAATATTTTTGTTAATTTAAAATATGTAATATAATTTTCCAAATTTAATTAATGGATGTGATAAAATTAAATATAAATTAATTCATTAATTGTGATAAGAAATCATGTTTTAAAGAGGTAATGTTTATGATTTTACAATCTTTTCATGTAAAAATTAAATATGAAAATTATTAAAATTAACTAAATTATATTAATATATATATATAAATGAAATAATTTTTCATTAAATCCAATTTAAAATATAATTTAATTTTATAAATAATTTAAACATAAAGTACGTTTTTATTTAAAATTTGTAATTCATCAATATTCATCAAAAAATGAAACATTTCAGACAAATACAAAAAATTATCCCTAATATTATTTTGATATTATGATTTCAAAAAATTATTTATATATTTTCAAAAAATGTTTTTAAAAATTTTAAAAAATAATATTAAATACTGTCTGTAATGAATCATTAAATGGTATTTTAGAAAAACAAGTTTTTATTGAAAACTGTTTTTTCCATGGAAATGTTTTTTTATTTGTAATCAATTGATTGTGAATTTAGATGTGTAAAAAATATTTTATAATAATTTTTATTATACTCATAGCCACTAATTTAATGGCAATAATATAATGGTCATGATAAAAAAATATTTTAATAGATTATCATGTTTTGTTTAAATATGGTGTTGGATTTATCATAAGATTTTGAAAAACATAAAAACATTATAGGAAATATATATTGAAACATATTGATTTGTAAAAATAACATAGAAAAATTATCTCATGGGTTATGAACTAAAATGAGGTCATCTTCTCCAGGGCACAATTCTTTAAGTGGTGGCTAGAATCATTCCTGGTTATCCATAATTACCCACGAATTTATTCATATTCCTGAAATATGGTGTAATCACATACTTCAAAAAATATATTTGAAAATGATCAAAACATAATAACACCAATTCATTAAAAATAAAACATTCATTAGTCACGTTAATTTAGGACCTTATAAATTATATTACAAAAAATAATTTATTACTTGTTTTACATGTAACACTGTATGAAAGTGAACGATGTAAATATTTAAATATTAAAATTTTAACATGACCATTGGATTTGAAGATATAAATTTAAGTTATCATTATATTAAACCAATATGTAATGTAATATAAATTTCACAATGTAGTATAAATATATTTTATGGGGTTCATTTTTTCAAACTTAGGTTAGAGGTATCTTTAGTACAATTTTCCCTAGCCCAGGATCATATCGAACTCCAAAAAGTGTGGCTTGAGAAAATAATTAGTCATAGAAGTTAAATTTTTATTAAATCACTATAACATTCTAGATATCTATATCACCACATTTGAAACTGTCACTTCTTATCTTATTAGGTCATTCACCGAAACCCGGAGTGGTTTTGAAAGTACAAGTTAAGATGACATGACCAATTAATTATTAATGTAATAAATTATATATATATCATATGTTTTTATAAATTTAACATTTATATTTTTAAATAATAGTAATGGTTTTTTAAATATAAATTAATTCAATAAATTTAATTATTATATTTAAATAACTAACAAAATCATTTCTAACAAAAAGATTCATCTAACTAAAATCTTTATTTTATTGCATTGTGAGAACTTATATTAAAATTCTTTTTTATCATCTATAAAAGATAAAACTAAAAATATATTTATCATATTTCTAATCAATATATCAAAAAAATTTATTTAGGTCATTTCATTTTTAACATAAAAATATTTTATTAAATTACATATTTTTTACCATACTAAACTAATTATTTTCCAAAGAATTCAAATTTTCTTAAAAATAAGTAATTTTACCAAAATAAGTTAAAAATTAATCTTTTAAATAATGATTCTAATATTATTTTTAAATATTTATAGAAATATATCAAATGTAGTTTAATTATTAATTTATATGAAACAAGGTTAATAACACTTACGATTAAAAAACAATTTCTCTACAAAAAATTATCTATACTATATAGTTTTACTAAACAGTTATTTTATAATTTTTCGAAAACTATGTAAATTAAATATATTAATAGTTAAATTTAAAATATTTAAAATTTCATTACGAGTTATTATCTAATTTTTTTAGTAAAAATCTAAGAACCATAAAAATATTTTAATGAAGGGTAACCAGAGAACAAATGAGTACCTAAAAGTGGCTCGGTTTTTTTAGGAATTCCTGGAAAATTTACCTTATATAAGAAATATTTATGGTCATAAATTCATAAAAACATATCTCATAAAATATTTTCTTCCAAATATGTTAATTATCATGTGATTCCATCTTTCCCATTACATACCATTCATACCCAAGAAAAAGTCTTTATTTTCACCTATAAAAAGAGCTCAGTTACACCCTCTTAAAGAAATATGTATCTTTAATATTAATCATGAAAACCTACATATTTTACTCCTTTTAGAATTAATTTAACACTGTTTAATATTCTAGATAAAATAAGATATCCTATTTCCACAATTTCTATGAGTTCCTCAAAGAGAAGGTCCTTGTTCTTAATGTGAGTAATAATCATAATCTACCCTTTTCTCTTTTTTATATTTATCATTTAAAACCATTATATAAATATACATATACCTAAATAAGTATCAATTATATAATAAAATTTTATTATATTCATGTAATAGCCATTATGTTTTCTCCTCTCAGCCATTTGAAAAATGAAAACATCACCCATGTTTATGTGAAGGCTACCACCTCCATGGAAAAATGTTCCATTTTTCATCATAAAATTACATGGATAGTTCAAAAAAATGTTATTTATGAATATTTATGATATTAAAAAATAATATAATTCCAAAACATGATTATTAATGATGGACATATAAATCACCAATTGTAATAATGTAATATGTTGATATCAGAAAATTACAATAAATAAGATCATCACAGATTTCATATTCAAGAATTGTGATTAAGAATACCATGGAATGAAATTTTAACTTTATAAAATATTAATTAACATTTATTTATGTACCTTGAATAATATAGTATTTGTTAACATTTTTTAAATATATGTGTCTCTACATCGACATTACATATAATGTGCGGAGCTGTCAGGATCACTCACATCCGACAAAGAAAATAAATAATAACTAACAAAATTATGTATAATAAATGATTATTATTAAAGAGTCGTAAAGGTAGAATATATTAATAGGGTTACAAAATATTTTATTAATATGGTTTTTTTATTATATATGAGGTTAAAATACGTTAGTTGAAGTTAAAATATAAGGTAAGATATTTCTGTGTAAATTTTCTTTCATCGATGTATATTATATACAAGAAACATGTTTTTTGGTGAGGTTTGTATAATTAATTAGTGATTCATTTATATCAAATTATAATAAAAATAAGTGCGTTTAAAAAAATAATCGAATGTTTTTTTCCCTGGACATTCGATTCGGGTGGTATAGAATCAATAAGGGTTTTTCTTACTCTTTCATTATTCATTGAGTAATGATTACTCTCCATAAAAATTATTAATATTAGGTGGGTATATTCTACCTTATTATTGAATTATATTATTTTTACAATTTATTTTCTATGTATTTCCATTTATTTCTCATTATATCCTATTAAAAAATATTTACATCAACTATTTTCAATTGATATATTTTATTCTCCATAAAAATGAAACATTACTGACAATAATTCCTATCCCCAATAGTATATGAATTTACTCTACAACCATATTAATAATTCCTAAAATATTTCCTTAATTTTTTAGAATAACAATATTTTTTATCTTTTTTTATCTTCATATTTTCATTTATCCATTTTTAAATTTAATATTTGTTACATTTTTAACCGATCCGAGTTTCAGTTATGGTATTTTAAAATTCTAAAATAGTCTTTTCCGTTAATGATCAAATAGTGTATACTCCACTCTGTATTTCTAACATTAAAAAATTTTATTTGAAGTCTCTAATATTAGTATTTTTAAAATTTAATGTTATCAAAATAAATTCATATTTCAATATTCAATTGATTTCTAAAATTTACCCATAACAAAAAAAATTACAAAATTTCTTAATAATAAATATTCTAAAATATATTTTTAGTTTTTCAAAAATAGTAATCTCAACACAAAATATTACTTCTCCATTATGCATTTGACTTAGTAATTTCCCTATAAATTCCCATATATTATTTTTATTTTGGTGGATTAAACTCATGGTATTAAATAATTTAGTTCCCATACCCTTATTTTGTGATATTATTCGATGTGTTCTTCTTGTGAAGCTATTTTTCATCTTTGTCAAAATATTTGAAAATTAATATGGTTAAATTTTTATATTCTATAATTAAACCATCACATTATTTCTCTAGAATTCATTTTATCTTGTTGTTAAATTTATTTACATGATTAAGTATTAATATCTCATATATTAACTATTAAAATTTGGATGTTTATTAATTATTGAGGAAGGTTGATTTTTTATTGTGTTGATATTAATTTACTTCATATAGTGAATGAATTATATTTTATTTAGTGGTAGGTTGGGACCAATGTAATATATCCCCCATGATGCATTGTTAGGCCACATGAGACAAACTAGATTAAGTATTTTGTGTATGCATTCCCATTTGTAATGATTTCAAATTCATAGTATCGATGATAAGATCATTATGTATTGGAAAGATATCATGAATGTAAGATCAGGATGTTTATAGAGATATTATGATTTACTTCATTATGAATTACACTACTATTAATTAAATTATTATTTCTATGTGATTGACTATATTGTCTATTCATATATAGATATATTTCACGAGCATGGGATATGTTATATGGAATTATTTAATTCATTTTTATTCCTTGTATATTTATTTTTTCCATGATTTTTTGATATCTTCTATTATATTCTAAATATTTTTAATCTACTATTCTCACTTTTCATATGTTTTCATTTCCCATAGATTATGGTTGGAGGATTTTGAGGTATATGGTGAAGACCTAGTGTTACATACGAAATTTTTTATATAATATAGAAAATATCAATTTGATGTGAATGATATGTATTTTTTAGGGAACTTATCTCAATAAATATCCAAAACACCAAACCTAAAATGACCTTGTTTTGTAAATAACTCAAGATGATTATTTAAATAGTCATTTTTGATGAAATGTTTTTTGTCACCCCAGTTATTATCAAAGTCATTATATAATGAATAATTTACCTAGATCCAGATCTAGAAGTGTTGGTCTAGGACATCATAATTAGAATCAAATTATGGTTTAGATAGCATTATAGTTAATTAGTTGTAAATGATATAGGTATTGGAAGTCCTTAAGGTTGGTTTGTATTTTTATATCAATAAAATTAATTTTAATTTGGGAATGTATTTATAAATTTTTGGAGTATAAATGACTATGGTATGCACTGATTTGTAAAAAATTAAAATTTTAGGTATAAGAAATAAGTAAAAATCAAAGAGTATAGGTTTCCTTCAATTTTGAGATTAGGATATAGTGATTGTTTTTTGATATAATATATTTTATAAATTAGGACTACTATAATAGTAAAATTCATAGTGATAAATCTAAATATTGGAAAACAACATGAAATATTAGAAAACTATAGAGTCTATGAATTATAGAAATAAAATCCCTTTCAATATACAAATAATTGGTTTCAGGATCTTGATTAGATGCACTTAGGGGTAATATCCATGAAAAATGTTAGTTAAGTATTAACTCGATATTCACTCGATGCATGAAAAGCGGACCTTGCATAAAACATTCATTGATAATATCAAGTTATATACTCTGGTTTATTATATTTTCATTACAATCCATTATAAATGATTAAAATTTCATTGGAGGATATATAACTATTGAGTTTATAAAACCAAAAATAATAGTAAAGTATCATAGGTTGAAATGATGGTTTCATAGGGTGAGGTACCGTGGTTTAATTTATCATATTCATAAAAAATATTATTCTAATATTTTAGTATATTATCATAACCATTTTTTGTGTGTTAAATAATGAAATAATGATTAGAAAAATGATGTTTATAATGGTATGTATCTAAAATCACTTATGTTTTGTAGCCATGTATGGAAGTATATTTGGAATGAATGGTTGAGAATCTCAGTATATTCCAAATTTAATGGAAAACATGAGTTTATTGTCTTTCCTAGGATAATGAGTTGGATATTATGTTTTTCTTTTTGTTTATTATTTTAGATACCTTTAACTATTTTATTAGTGAAAGATAAATTAAATTATATGGACTCAATTTATTTATTTTTTTGGTTTGTAAAATAACTCTCCAAAAATTATAAGAGATAAATATTAATAGAGCCTAATTTACACATAACTCTAAATGATAGTGAACGATGTTATATTTGACGTGAATAGTGGAACACAATAATTGTTTTTAAGTGTATAAAAAAAGTAACCAGATTATAAAATAAATATAAAATTTCATATAAATGATATAATGTAGTAAAATTATTCTTTTTGAGGCCTATTTTTTAGATTGTGAGAGAGGAAGCTTCTCTAGTTTTTTCCCTAGACCAAACCCAAATCTATGTCCAACATGTGATGCTTGAGAGAAATTGTTTATGGGATAAGCTTCATATCATGTGAATCACTACAACATCAATGTGACTTAAATCACAACCAATGAAAATCTTATTTTCATATCATATCATTAGGTTTTATTATTAAATATTAAGGGGTTATGTAATTATAAGATATGATGCTTCAAACATGTAATTATCCATGTAATAAATTATTTTTATATCACATATATTTTTATATATTAATCCTTTATACTTTTAATGAATTGTAATGTTAATTTTTAATAAATGGGTTTATAATAATAAATTAATATCATAAAATAAACTAATAAAATCCTACTAGAAATAAAAATATATTTTTATTTATTTTTATTTTTATGTGTTATAGAAGCTTATATTGAATATAATTTTTATCAACCCTAAAACATGAAAATAATAAAAATGGTTTTAATATATTTAGTCATTATATATATATTTTGAAATAAGGTTGTTTCATTTTTAGCATAAAAATTTTACCAATGAAAATATTAGTTACCATAGTAAAACTATTATTTTCCAAAAAATTATATTATTATAAATGCTCTATCATTTTATATAAATAATTTAATTTTTTATAATTTAAATAATTACTATAATATATTTTTCAAAAAAAATATAAAAAATTATTACTCATTTAAGTATTAATTGATATGAAATAGTTAATTAATAGTTAATGATTGGAAATATATTTTTTTAAAAATTATTTAAATATTTAATATGATTTAATTTTCAATATTATATATTCATATTTATAAATTCATTGAAGAAAATTAAAATAAAAAATAAAAATCATCACATAGTTTATTTTAATAGTGTTTGTCTTACATTTTTTGTAATAAGATAATTACCGTGGTAAATTTTTAATCTATAATAATAACTATAAAACTGAGTAACATAAAAAGGATGGAATTTTTATAGAGATAAATGAGACATATACCTTATAACCGACCTTTTTTCATTTTATTATCATACCCATATGTCTCAAAAACTTTTGAAAACTTAACTCTCTAAACTCCCATGTGATTCAATCATTTTCCCTTAAATTCCTTTCATTTCCAATGAAAAATCCATCTTTTTCTCATATAAATAAAGCTTATTTTCACCACCATCAAGTCATAGTAATCAAATTAATTCATCATTAACACCTTCCCATTTTATCTCTCTTATACGTAACATACCTTTTCTATGCCACTAATTTTAATAAATTTTCCTAGATCCACCATTTCTAAGATTTTGTTCAAGAAAAGGTCCATGTTCTAAATTTGAGTGTTAATAACTCAATCCTATTTTTTCTTAAATATCATTAAACTCAAATATTTTTATAAAAATATTTATATACATAAATTAGTATTATTGGAATAGAAAAATATTATTATATTCATTGTAAAACCATTATAATTTCCCCTCACAACCATTCATTGAAAGCAATAACCTATTTGATTAAAATGATTAATTCTTCATCACAAAAATACATGGGTAGTTCTAAAAATATATTTAATGAATATGTATTATATCAATAAATAATACATTTCTTCAATTTGATTCTTAATGTATTTCATAAAAATAAAATATCATTTAAAATAATCTGTTTGTATTAGTAAATTTCCTAGAATAAGTTAATCATCGATTTCATATTCATAAATATGAGTTAAAAATATGATGTAATGAAATTAGAAAATAAAAAATAATAAAAGAACATTTATTCAAAAAAAATTAATTATTTAGGGAATTATTACGTTACTATCCATTTATGGAAATCAACATCAACATTTTAAAAAATGTATGAAGTAAATTAATCACTGACACAAAATTGTGAAAATTAACAATTAATAACTATTAATTATTATAATTAAAGTGTATAAAAGGTATTATATATTAATAAGATAATATAATATGTTATCAATATGGCAGCTTTTATAATACAAGAAGTTAAAAAGATTCTATAGAAATCGAATGTTATTGTAAGTGTATGTTGATTCAATATTATTTCTTTGAGACACATTTCTTATTCAGCACATGTTTTACTTTTTTTGGTGTAATTAATTCCTTATGGATTCCATTAATCATAAATTTCATTAAATTAAATTTATTTAATAATCTATTACATGTTATCTTTCAAGGGATTTCAATTTAGGTGCTACTAAAGCATTGAGGGCTTTGGAGACTCAATTTTAATTTTTTTTGTTTTCATTGTTATTCTTGAAAATCATTATTATTATATTGAATTTTTTTATTTTTTAAGTATATTTTAATTTATCTTTAATTTAAAATTGTTTAACATTATTTCATGTTAAAACATTTTTTATTCATTTTTATATCAACTATTCTATTTTGATAGATTTGATTCTTTATAAGAATGAAATGTTGTGCATAATTTTTCTCATAATATTTAATAGATTATTATCTTCTATATACATAATAATTATTTTAAAAAATGTTTCTTTTTCTATTTTCAAGTCAACATATATATTATTAATTATGTTCTTTAGGTTTCTCTTTATCTATGTTCAAAATGATGCTTTTTTAATCCTTGAAGTGATATGTGTTTCAGTAATAGTATTGTTAACATATTAAAAAATCATTTTACTTTCACATTCATAGTTTATATATTCCACAGAGCATTTCCCATGGAATAAAATTATTCATCTATCAAGGCTCCAAGATTTAGATTGCATCTATTATTATTCATAAACTTTTTCATGTTACATTTTCGGAAATGATTTTGGATAGTGGCCTCTAACATCATCTTTTTATAGAAATGATATGAGTTTTTTATAAATATATTTCTAAAGATTCACATTCATTTTCAACTAATGAACAAAATATTCTATTTATTATCAATTAAAGATTCATCTATTTCCATATATATTCACATAAACTGATTTTATCTAGGGTGAACAAACTTAAGGTATCAGAAAATATAATTCTTGATCCATATTTTATGATACTATTTGAAGAGTTTTTTTTATTATGGTTTGTGTTATATATGTAAGTTTATTTAAAAAATATTATATCTCACTTTAGATATACATTAATAATATCTTCCCACATCATTATCCAGATATATTTTTACCATTTTCTTCTATTTATTGACTGGGGAATGTTTTCATATCCCATATATTTGTTATTCTAATATGAATATTTATTTATTACTTAGAAAATTTAATTATTTATTTTAGTGATATTAATTCAAATCATATAGTGAATTAGTTGGAATTATGTATGAGATGGGTGTAGCTCAGAAGTAACATAGTCCCTTGATACATCAATATGTTTCATGATACATACTATTTTAGGTTTCTGGTGCATGAATTACCGTTTAATAAGATATTTTTTTTGTGGTCATAACATCCTTATCATGATATATTTTCATGAGGCCTTGACATTAAGATCATGTGGTCTATGGTTTTATTAAGAGTTCTATATTCTGATTTTCCCCACCACTAAATATGTTATTTGATTCCTTGTGATTAATTTGAATTTATTTTTCATCTTTAGATTTATTTCATGCACAATGATCAATTATATGTAATTATTTTATTCATATTTATTCCAAAAATAATTATTTATTCCATGGTTAAGCTTTGATAGATTTTTATATATTATAGACCTTACTGAATTGTTCATTTCACCCTTATCATGTTTCTAATTATAAATTATTATGAAGAAGAATATTATTTATGAAATTCATAGTTTGTTGTTAAGTATATATATTTGATAAGAGTTATTGAAGAATTTTTGATAAATCATAACATAAGAGTGTAATGGAGGAATAATTACATTATATGGGAAAGATATGGGTTTTGTTATCTAATTTATTCCCCTAACTATCTAAAATAATGAACATTAAATTTAATTACGTTTATTTGACTCAATTATTTCTGGTTGATATTAATATCATGGATGATTATGTTAAGTTATATTAGTCAGTATAAAGTCCATTATGTGAGGAAAATGTTTATTTGCGTAGGATCCATGAGTGAGGGACTTTGGAATCACATGAATAATTCTTAAAAATTTACTCCCACACAATATCAATTTTAGAATTACTTGTTTTGTTATGAAATGATTTTCATTACTTCATTAAATTCACAAATATTCTTCTCTAAATATATATGTGCATGTTTATAATCATCCTTATATCTTATTAAGTAAAAATATAAAAAATTTACCGCATCAAACATCCTTCTAATCTGAATCAAAATTTTTAAGTATCTCATTGTTTTTACATGATATGTAGATACATAAATTTATTCCATCAATAAATTTTACAAGTTCTCCTTTGTAGTATCTATAATACCTTCAAGGTTTCTTCTCTTAATTTTCCATGATCGTCCTCATGAATTAATTCCATGTATGTCAATGACAGTTCTCCTATGATTTATAAACCAGTCTTAAAAATAATACAAATCAATTTACACTTTACGACCCTTTTATATTTTTTTATTACTATAACAATAATCATCTAAGCATTATAAAAAAATAAATTACATAAAATATAACTCAGAACCTTGGTTATGATATTATACATATTTGGATTTAGTTTTTAATTCATCCAAAAAAACATTATATATCAGTTAACTCCAAAGGAACCTTTTTTCGATGCTTTTTTCGAGGCGTGCATCCATCCATGGGGACACTATGGCTATTTCCTCGCATTCCTGCATTCCAAAGGTGGGAGTAATCCATCTCTTATTCAGGGACATCTGATCCTTGATCAAAATAGGATGATGGGATGTTATTCCTCCTTCCATTGATTACTCCTTGGAATTTATCTCTTAGTCCGAGTCTCCCATAAAGTTTAATACATTGTTTGTGAAACTCTTCCACAATGCCATATCGTCATGGATTCTTGTTAATTACACTTCTTATATCAAGATATATCAATGGATCAAGTTAGGGTACCAACCATCTATCGGGAAGTAGTCATGTTGTTCATCATTGGAGTGTCTGGACACTGAAACAATGATGTTTCTGGGTTACATTACAGTATTATAGAGCATCTCCAGGGTGCAGAAGCCGGATGCATCCTGCGTCGAGTGCGGGGAATTTTATTCAATGGGCATGTCCTTAAGGATTGCCTCAGATTCTCATTTTTAACATAGGGTATATCGTAGGTTTAACATCTAGCAGAGATGTATCAGACTGATCAGAACACTTTTGGGAGTTAGTTAGATCGGTACGTCCCTAGGCAAGAACACCTACAATGTTTATGGGAAAAGTGGATAAAAACATCCAATGAGGATAAATTTGAGGATTCTTGGGTCCCAATGAGGGGGACACCAAGATTTACCATTGGCTGGGATTGAACCTCAGGGAGGTTTCCTATGTACCCTATTTAGAGAATAGGGATCAAAACCCAAATAATTCAATTGGTTGATGAATCGAGGTGTTCCCAAAGGATAATGACCCGAAGACATGCTTGGAATAACATATGGATAGAGGCCCATTTCAAGAGATACATTCTTGGTTGGATGGTTATAATTTGTGTGGGTCGGATGCATGGTCAGCTGCCTGAATAGATGGCATTTCTTTTCTAATATGTGGAATACCACATAGTAATAAGGATGAATGATCGATGGAGTGTCGAAGGAAAGAGTGAGTGTGGATGGAACCTATGTAAAGATAATAGTGATGTTGAAGATGAACCTTAGATAGGTTTCCTACATATCCCTATAGATGAGAATCAAAATACATGTAGTTCACTAGGGGTGATGGGAATCCTAAGGAGGCGACCCATGAGATTGAACACATGGATGGGACCTGGAGGAAATCAAACCTTCCGGTGATGACATGATCTTCTTAAAACTCAAAGGGTCAAGGGAGAGACCATGATGGAACATGAGTACTAGGCTTGAACCTCATAGAGGATTCCTATGCATCCCCATGTCCAGGAATCAATGTACATATATTTTAGAATGGTGGAATGGTATCAGGGTGTACACAAAGGATAATAACCTGACAACATGATGGGTATTAGACAGGGATAGAGGCTTGAGATTTGTTCTGACACCACTAAACGGGGGACCAAGGATGTGGGTACCAACAAAGGGGTCACCAATGTTTACAATAGTTTATTGTTATACCTTAGAAAGGATTCCTAAGTACCATTATTAGGATGGAAGTATCCAAACCCTTCTAGTTCAAATGGCTTTACCAGTGATTGGGGTTGATCCTCAAGAAGGCTTTTTACGTACAATTCATAAGAGACACAGATCAAAACCCACATAGTTTGAATAAATTTTCCGGTGTTTGGGGTTGATCCTCAGAGAGGTTTCCTATGTACCCTTCCTAGGTTACAAGGACCAAAACCCACATTATTCAAATTCATACTATTTTGTGTCAAGCAAAAAAAATTGTGTATACAGTTTAACGTCATGTGGGATGAGTGTGAACCAGCGTAATGTGGTCGAGACCGATGAATGATGGGCTTGAACCTCAGGGAGGATTCATATGACCTTTACATGAATGGGAAAAGGATCAAATTTCACGTATTATAGTATTTTTGTATGGGGATTAATCACTAAGGAGACCCGGGGATGGTGTCATGTTTGGTGGTTAATATAAGCCCACAAGAGTCGTGCTCGATATGAGAAACAAGAGGTAACAAATAGCTGGCGACCACATCATGAAAGGTGATTCTATGAGGAATTGAACAGGGATTACATATCGGTTGTGGCCAAGAGGGATGGAGATTGGGACATACTCCAAGATGGAGGACCGAATGCCCCCAAAGGGAGAGGGATGTTGTATAAAAAGTCACATGTTCCTTTCTCTTATCTATTATTTGTGCATGGAAGAAGATATGAGGAGAAAGGGTGATACTCCCACAAGAAAAGCTAGGGTCTCAAACCAGCATAGCGTCCCTCCTCCGTGGACAGATGTCATTCCATGAATTAAGGATCTCATTCCGTGTGAGGAAGAACTCACTACCATGGAGACTAGAGAGCATGAAAAATGTCTAAGGCGGGGAACCCTGTGTATATTTCATGGGGCGATGCCATATTTTAACATCATGTGTTGGGGATGATGAGGCTTGGAAGTTTAACATCTTATGGCATGTACAATAAGAATTCACTTTCCACCACTATGGATTACATAACCAGTGTGAGTTAACTACAGGGGAAGAGAAGAAACCGACAATACCGTGGAAATATGGAGTTGTAGAGTGATACATTGAGGGCCCACATTATCATGCCTATGTGAAGAAGTAATTTCCATTAGCATGCCTTTGTGAAGAAGAATGAGGCAAAGTAACCCAATATGAAGCAACACCCATGGGACATTGAAATCAATTCATACAGACCCGGAAGGCCATATGGAATAAGTATGTGCAAGGCAAGGGTGTCGTGCAAAAGAGGGGATCAAACATGGTGCCTTAGGGTAAGGATGAATCATGGATCACATATGGTCATGCGCGCACAAGATGAGAGGCTGCATTGAAGATGGGTTAGTTTCATGAAATGTGAGTAGATGCACACAATATTGTTATGATACGAAAGAAAACAATCATGCAAGAGGAATCATATTCATGAAAATTCCATAGAGTATAAGGAGATGGATGAGGATGATGCCTTAGTGGGACCCTTGAAGGTGGACCATTGGGAGACATGTCTCACAAGATCCAATACCTTGAGGTCATGTCTATCAAGCGATCACGGAAGTGGTGTTTTCAGAATGGAAGAGAGCCAGTTCGTCTTTTGTAACCACCCATTTAAGGGAAGCCATTATGATTATATTTATAACTAGAAACATTGGTGACATCATGTAAGAGGAGAAGCATGCAAGAGGCCATTTGATGATTCATTAGGCACACAAGGTTTTGCGCGCCTATGGGAATCTTGAAAATTGAGAAATAATCTTTCCACCCTTTCCTTGGACGGTTTTTGGATAGTCGACGAGGAAGTATCCCTTTGACATTGCATTGGGCATGCAAGTGTTTGTGTGCATAAGGGGATCTAGCATGCAACCTTGAATTCTTTCTTGCAAGTCCCTCAGGCGTCGTAGAATTTTCTGTTGATTCCCAATATACTCTAGGTAATCTCAAAAATTCTTTTACATGGCCTAATCTAAAATTCGACATCAAAAAATGCTCCCTATCCCCCACTCAGAATCAGTGCCAAAGGGGGACCCGATGGTCGAATTTTGAGGGTCACTCAAAATCACATAGTATCTTACTATATGTACATGAAAAAATCGGCATTCAGAGGGAATAATACTTTCATGCACATTAAAGGAAAGGTCCGCTCCTATGAATGCACTATGCCCCCCTAGTCCCCACATTAACTTTTCTCTATGACAATAGATTCTACTCTCATGCGTGAAAATGATCCATCTATGCACACAATATCTCAATCCTAATCAGAGTTTTTTTCACACTCGTGGGATCTTTTGTGCCACCATCCCTTCATTAGGGTACCTAGTTTAGAAGTATTTTTGTGTATATGTGGTTTTATTACACGCCAACATCCCATTATTTAATTCACATCTATTTTTGACATCGAAAACCTAATGAAGATGGCCGCTCAAGAAAGAGAAACATAGAGGGAGGCTACCACAACTACAAGGAGGACCCAGATGATCACAACTCCTCAGATTCCTCATGCATGAAGAATTGTTTCTGGTAATCAAATGATTTTTTTCATGATGATTCAAGATCAAAAGGATTACATCTTATGTAAATGTCTGCCGATATGGAAGATTGACATTTTGGAGGTGGTATTGATTATATGATTTGAAACTAATATGACACGATCATGGGTAAAATGTGAAGATATTATTCTTATGTTCAACATCCTAAACTATCGTAATCCTTAAAGGGGGACATAGAACACAGCCATCTATATCCTAAACCCGAAGACCCAGAATATTGTACGAAGCGATCTGGTTCCTGAGGACTCTCTAACTAATTGTGAGAGTACATTCAGAAGTAGTATTACCAATGAGACAAAAGGATAGCAAGAATGGGTCTTTAGGTCCAGGGGAAATTTCATGAGTGAATGGGAATTGGCATAATAGGTACGCTAGCCATGCGAGGAGTTCATGGTAGATCTATGGTCAACTGCGATTTTCTGAGCTATGTGGACATCACATTTTCACATCTACCATCAGTAGGACCTAGTAAAGAAACTATTTAGTCGATGTTCTCTTGACACCAACACATTCCACCTCCGCCATGGGGTGGTAGGTATCAGTATGTGGGATGCCCATTGTATATGGGGAATTACCTTTGAGGGGTACCAATAAGATGAGTTTCTTCCAAGAGAGAATTAACAGGGAAAATGAAAATCACCCATATTCTGACATGTCATATATTGGTGCTAGATAAGAAAAAGCTGTCAATTATGTACATCCAAATTGATATATCTTATTTGGGGTGGTTTAGTTTTTTTATGACCTAGGACAAGGTGGTGAAGATGTTAGGCCAAGGGATGTAGTGCCCGAGCACATCACATATGGGGAAGCCAGGATCATACTGGATGGTCCTATAAGTAGGGGATTTCTGATCCCAGGGATTCAAAATAAATGAATGTTGGTACCAGAACGTAAGATATGACAGGTTTCATGTGGAGTTTTGAAGTGGGTGGATACTTCAAGTGGGGGACACGAGGATGGGAATCCTCCAAAGAATGCTTTTGATGGTTGGAATCATGGTGGAAAAGAACAAGGATTATTTGGGGGTTCTCGTACTATCAGTGCTATTTTGAATTCTGGGATGAATATCAAGTATAAGCACGCCTGGAAAGATTTTTGGGTCATTCCAAATCCATCATGGTTGGGCTGCAGCTCAATAAGGTGACTATTACTTTACTAATTCCATTCTCCCCCAGGTGACAGTCTACGATCATCCCTCCTAAATATTGATGGAATTCGCCTGCAGACGCTAAGAGAGGAAGGGACCATGCTCAAGAATGGCAGTCATACCAACTTCAATATTCATCTATTTTAGACCCTAGTTCGTGAGATTGTAAATTTTTGTTGGGATGAATTGTTGTATAGGTAGTACCTATAAATCATTAGTGGTGTTCAGCTGGTCTTCCAAATCGATGGTGAAATCATCTACAAACTATATGTGCCAACATGGTTTTCCAGGCTGTTCGGGTGCATGCAGTGGATGTCGAAGAAAGTATAAACAGAGGTTTGGGAAGATATAAACCCTTCCATTCTTCACCAAATGTGGAACATGTTCACAACTACAATATTAGGTGAATTCATCACCGTCCCCACCCAATAATGTCAATGTTTTCCTATATTTGGAATATACCAACCATTGGACAAAAATGTTCCCCGAGGTGATTCTGCAGAAACGAATCTAGAATATCAAGATGGCTAGTATGGAGTCTGGAGAGTGGGGGAAGGTGAGGTGCTGCTGGGGATATGAGACAAGTTATAGGATAGGTAGTTAGAATGGCTCAAGCTGAAACATTATCAGTGGGGGCGTTGGATGGTGAGAATGCGCCCCCGCCTTATGAAGAGGGGTTGTCCCACAGGCGGCCTCATGGGACGTCTAGGGAACTCACTAGGAAGAAACTAAGGCATATACTAAAGCCAATCGCAGATTCTATCATCCCATCTCAATGGTCTTATTAGAATATTTTGCGACAATTTATGTCCACTGAAGATAAATGGTAGAGACTAGTGTATATTGGGCACGACATACCAGATATAGGGCGCATCCCGGTGGTGGATAGGGTAAACATTTATTGCTGACATGCATACCAGATAGAAATGGTAATGTATGAATTCCAACAAGGGTGGTATGGAGAGCCGAATATTATGGTGAAAGTGATTCTGGGCTAGGAACATGACCAAAAAAATTGTCGTTCGAGGATGAAGATGATGTGGAAGAAGAAAAGGAAGGATAGTAAAAGGTGGTAGATGAAAAAGAATATGTAGTATAGGCATAAGAAGAGGGAGACGTGGAATAGGGATAAGAGGTTCCTGAAGGTGAGGGACTCTCAGAAACAACCACTCTCCAGGGAAGCCATTTGAGAGCATTAAAATCAAAGCCTCTCACGCAGAACTGGCTGAACAACTTAAGGTGAGTTTTTAACTCTTATCTCCGCTGGAATTATTTTTCCACAAATAGAATCTACAGACCAAAATTTATCCTATTTAGTGACACAATAAAGATGGTAGATATGATTCCTTCCTTTATGGGGACGCAGATGTACCCATGGATGTGTAAGATCTTCATGAGCCTGAATTAGGGATCGAACAAGCCATTAAACTAGGAATGGTTGATGTGTGTATCGATGAACTAGAAGGGAGTGATAAACTAGATACCTCTGAGTTTCAATTCATTCTCGTAATTCATAAGTATCTGATGTCGGTGATCGAGCTAACAAATGATGAGGGATCTCATTTGGTGGCAGATCCTACCATGACAATGGCACTAGATACTACCACACTTCTCTTTTTTATCACATTAACTATGTAGTTTGTCATCTATTATTGGTAAATATTGCTGACCAAGATGAGGATTCCAAATTAAGTGATCTCAAGTCTAGAGTCTCAGCAAAACATCAAGTATGAAATGTATGCAAGAGCCCTACAAGTGATTTCACTAGCTATCACAGAGCCAACTATTCATGCTAGCCCCACTCAAGTACTTGGCGAGCCAGAAGCTGCCATCATTGGTGATAATGCTGCCAGGGTTGAACTCCATTCCAACAAGGGTGAGTTCCCTATAGAGGAGAGAGTTACAAAAGAGGACCCTTTCACTGAACTCTTAGATACTTTTCTTAATTACATACCTACAGAACCTGAGGATATAGATGACTCTAATCTAGACATGGCTGAGGAGAGTCAAATGTTGTGGCACAAGGCGTGGATGTGCATCAAACGATTTCTCAGTTAGTCATCGGAAGAATGGTTTAGTTGGATGGGGTCACATTACACATGGATACACTTTCCTTGTTATAGAGGGGTGGATGCTCACTATATTCAAATAAGGATCCTTGATTATGTAGTTGAGAAAACACATAAGGGTAGCCAAATCATTGGTATTTTCTGATGCCTTGAGGAGTCAAAGAATACCCATAAGTTTCTTATAGCTAAGCATGAAGTACAATGGAATGAATAACAAGAAAATGTAATAGTGGAATTTATCTCAATCCATTCTGACCACATTGAATAGTTGAGGGACCAACTGGTGGTATCCCAAGAGTAGACAGTGAGAGGGAGTCAGCAAATGATTGATATCAATGCTTATCAGGCGTGAGTGAATGGTGGTGCTAATGTGTTCCACTCTGATGCTGCAGATGAAGAGAGGAATCTCATGGAGAACAAAGTATCTTAGAGGCTATGAGCCATAAAGAGGACGCACTTGAGAAATACATCAACGGTGTTGATCTATAAGGGCCCAGTATTGGTCGGACTCTCAATCCTATCCAACTTTGTTTTTTCTGAACTATGTGCATGGAATGATTATTTTGTTTTATTTTCATTTTCGTGAATTCCAACCATAACTATGAATCAATCATCGATCCATCCATATGATCATGTGGGCCATGCATGGTGTGAGAAACAAGAGAAGAAAACATTATTGTCCAATATTTGTATAAGAGTTCCACCTAAACATTTGAAAAAAAAATTTCTGGATGACAACCCAATGATTTTGAAATGGTGAGGGGAGTCTTGAGCAAGGAATAGGGTCCCCATAACATTCAAATTTCATCGTTCCCAACATGCTATAGTTTACGAATGGGATATTGTCAAGGGTGTTGGAATCAAACCAAATAGAGGGAAGTGGAAAGTGTGGATCACAATACCCAAAATTGAGAACACTGTAGGGGTTTCATGACAATGAAGGATAACTATTGAACTTGTTTGAAACACAGTATAACAATTTTGTTAGTCTGAAATTGGGACATCAAATGAGGGCCCATCACTGACCAGGTTAGAAACACGGTGCCTAACTCAAAATGTGATTCGTATTCATCCAGAACATCGAGCCAGGATAGTAGGTGAGGCACAAGCTGAACATAAATACTGTTATGGGGATCTTTTATACATGAAAGAGTACAAAGATACAAATAATGGGGACCAAAAACCATGGGGTAGAGTGATGGGTTGTTCAAAAGGAGTTCAACAATCTTAAAATTACACCACTGTGATGAAAACACATTAGGTGAGCACATCGATCTGATAAGGTATCATACTCATTTTCTTAATGTATCTATCTGGTGAGAACCTAGAGTGGTCCGTATTTTTAAATCAAGACAATTAAAATGATAGAAATGAATTTTAACGTTGTACGGTGAGAATGGGATTTCCCCGAAATGAAATGAACGGGGCGGTACATATCCTCATGTCAGAGAGGACCATAAGATTCCATACTACAAAAACTATTCCCAGGGGATCCTTTAGACCAAAGACTAGAGGTGTCTTAACATGGGTCAGGACTCAAGGTAAAGTGCTCTAGAGTTACTACATATCACATGTGGATGGAAAACATGAAACATGTAGTTTTTAGAGTGTTATTTAATGTCATGCTGGACGAAAGGAATGTGTGGTTCAGCTGCACTAGTAGACATCCTACCAAAACCACAAAGCCAATGAAATTCGTTCTCCATGTGGGAAACAAGGATTAGTGATGTTATTATCCTAGTAAAAAGTGGCACACATTAGGGGAAATGGATCCGTAGATTAATGACATCCCAATAATGATGACGCACCTACATAATGCAAAAAATGTGTAGAGCGGTAAAACTGAGTGTATTGGAATTACACATGAACATAATAATGTGAATGGATGTGAATAAGGGTGTTTGAGATCTAAATTACAATAATGGTGGAGTCAGTATGGAAGATAATTATTGACCACATTTGAAACACATCATCCATTTCATGTTAGCTTGGCATGGGGATAGAAAAATGAGGGTCGACTACTGACCATGTTCAAAACAAGAGATTTGTCACAAAATTTCGTCTGAGGACATTCAGGGAATTAGGCTAAGATAGTAGGAGAGAACTGTGGCCTAGAATCCATGTTGTTTGGGGGTCCCTTCAGACATATAAGAGGTTGGAGATCCAAATAAAAGGCTCATGAAGCATGGACATGAAACGAGGTAATGTCTATGTGGAATCCATCACTTTGGGCTCTATTCCACAGTGCATTTGAGTAGGATAATGAGACTTGTTATCTATTGGTAGTCAAATCACTTTCTAAGAATAAGGGTCCAAGGGATACAGACTCCTTATTTATGGTCATAGAGTGGACCATTGATAAGGGACTTGGATTAATGGAATTTACACATAGTGGAGAAGTAGAAAAATCCAATGTGGATATGGAATGAAAAGGTCATCCATCTTATGACACATTCTTGATGGAAACCGAAACATAGTTTAAAGTCATGTTTCTTAGACTAGTGTATCCATTTTGACATCATGTGCATGGATGAATTCAGGATTTTTAGTACCAAGTGATGTAACTGAAGACTAAACCTTTTTGTTTTCTTACTTATACCATGAGGATGGGAATCAATCCATACATATTTATCACTAGAAGATCATATATAATGGTTGTATAGCTCATACCATTCTGGGAAGAAACAAAGGATAAGAAAGGTTCATTTTTGGAAAAACCCCATGTGATTGAGGAACCAAGAGGTCCTCACCACACCACATGTTTCAGACAGAGTTTGGGCCAAGGGGGTCGGAAAGAGAGCAGGATTTGAGATACATGGGGATGGACCTGAAGATGAAATATCCTAACATTACTATATATCCCATGAGTATGTGAATCAAACCGCATGTAGTTCTAGAGTATGGCATAGAAGGGTACCAATGTCAGGGGCAATACTGTTGTGCATTTCTATCCCATGCACCAAAAGAAGCCGCATTTTATGGGTCTTGTTTTCTCTTTAAGGTGGATGTGTCTTTTTATAGAATCAATCCTAGGATAGATAATCTAGAAATCAATATAGGAATCATGCCCTTTGTAGGCCTTAAAAAATGGCATGGTAGATGACCAATACCAAACATGATGTCCCCTTGATCGAGGACACCAAAATGCAATGTAGTTTTTTGTCGTGTGGCCGGGATGATAGTGTCAGAGTTTAGGGTCGTATGATAGGACCAAATCATGCAATAAAACATCGCACGACATAGACACAATAGTTTAAAGTTGTGTTACACTAGTAATTATAGTTTAACGTCCTATGGATTGGATTCCCATATAAGACTGATGTTCTATATTGAATGTGGTAGTGGTGATAAAGCATATCCGATGTGAATAAGGACAACTGTCTAGACCACATCACACAAAACCCCAAAAAGGGGGTGGGGAACTCAATCCATGGGGCCAGAAAAGATCGAATGATGTTGGGCTGGACGATAATACAAAATGTATGGGTGTTCATACGTATCCCATGAGGTTGGGAATCAAGTTATAAATAGTTCTGGCAGTATGGTCTGAGTTATTGTTTGTATATATCAGACCAGGTAGTCAGATTCATCCATGCAGGCATAAACCATGACCATGTCTTTATCCCCATGTGAGAAACACTCGATGTGTGAAACAATGGTGGAGAAAATATTCTCTACACATGGAATATAGAGAAAGGGGAAGCTATGAGGATAATCAAATTACACCATGCCATAAATTTGTCCTCTTAATGCACCATGTGCACTGAGGGATTTCACTAAGAGTGTCGAAATTCCACTTGGTAATGATGGAGGGGAAATGATGTGAATCACTCAACAAGAATTCATGGCTAAAAAGCGGTGGCGTAATGATGGAGGATAATTATTGACCATTGTTGAAACACAAAATCCATAACATCTGACCTGAAATGGGAACACACAAATGAGTGTCGACCACTGACTGTATTAGAAACAAGTTACATGTGTCAAATTAATGTTTGAGATCCTCCAGTACATTGGACCGAGATAGTAGGAGATCAGTGCGACCTAGAAACCATGTCGTTCGGGATCCTTTTGGATGTGAATGATTATGAAGGCCCAAATGAAGAGAAATGTGAAACATGGAAATAGATGAAAACATGTCCATTGAGAACCCATGAAACTAGGTCACAAAACATTGTAAATTTAATAACGTTAGCGAACTACCAGAAAAGGTTGATAGGCCTAATATGATAACAGATGACTCTAGACGATGAGTGAAGGAAAGGGGGATAAAGAGCCTTCACGATAGGGGTATCTAGTGTTCCTGTTGAAAACCCGACATGAGTGAGAAAAAAGGGAGTCCACACCACACCAAATGCCCCCTCCCCGAGAACATAAGCCAATAGGATATAAGGATGGGGAGGTTTCCTGAAAACATGGTTGGAACCGATGACAAAATGTCTATGAATTCCTATGTATCCCATGGATATGGGAATCATGACACATTAGTTCTCAATATTTTCATGCATTTTAATTTTGTGTGACAAGGAAAAAGATCGTAGTTTATGTAAGTAGAGTTCGTAGCATAGATACCCAGTTTAATGTCATGTTCATGGCACAACATGGATGAAAAGGTGAATCACTACGCCCATCATCTGGGAGGCCTTGTGATGGAAATAAATATTAACGGTAACTACTAACCATGTTCTCAAAATAGCATCCCTCTCATGTTTCATGGAATGAGAACATGGAATTTAGCATCGACTGCTAACCATATTCACAACATAAGACATTTTTCAAATTTTCGTTCCAAATTCTTGGGGTTGTTGGCCTGAGATAGTAGAAGAGCCATGACACCTATCATCCATTCTGTTCAGGGGTCCTTTCAAATGTGGAAGATGATGAAACCCCATATAAAGGGAATAACGAATTTTTTTGGTACCCATGTGGTTTATTGTGTTGCGGCAATGATGATTGATGAAGGAGAGTTGTCTCAAGGGGATGTGTATAGCAAGGAAAAAATAGCATGACGTGAATGAGGCCATAGATTTCATACCACACCACAAAATCCTACGCGAGAACATGGGAAATGGTCTAGAATGGTGGAGGGAATTGAGGCTGGGCCCCAAATGAAAAGTCACAACGTTCCAACATATCCCATAAGATTAGGAATCAAGCTGAACATAGTTCATGAAATTTCCATGTAGTTTAACATTGTGCCGCATGGATGAAGATCTTGGTTTAAGGTCATTTATCTTATACTATTATGTAGTTTATTTCATGTGGGATGAGTGTAGTCACATTATCCTCTTCCAGAATAGTAATACAGTTGAACATCATACGTGACGACTTATGTGGAGTTTTATATCCTTTATCCCAAACGGACCACAAGGTTTAACGTCATGCGGTGAATAATAAATAATTTAAAGTCATGTGGGACTACTAATAAATATAATTTTTGAGGAATTTATCATTGGTCGAAGGAGTAATATGATCACAATCCCTAGTGACTATGGATTATGCACCATTTGGTGAAACCATGTGATGATGTCAGGTCCCTCCCATTTGGGCTCTGGCTTTGGTGGCTTCTTGCCAGGTATCATAGGCGATCTTAGGGCCAAAACCCTATCACCTTGTAAGAAAAAGTCAACCTAAACCTTATTATTGATCTATATGGCTATCCTTTTCTGATTCCTTTCCAGATAGTGTAGAGTACAAAGTCTATTCCTGTTGAGTGCTTCTAATTCAGCCAAAAAGATTTTTACAACATTATCTCGTGACTGCTAATCCTATAAATCTACATGCCATGAAAGTAACTGAATCGTGATGAACAAGACTGCCTCTGTACTATACAATATGGAATATGGCATCAGCAAATTGGAATTAGGAGTAGTTTTTAGATAATCCCGGAGAGAATTGGAGATTTCTTCCAACCAACTCTTCTTGTTCTGAACAACCATCTTATGTATAATGAATGAGGGGGTTTTGATGAATGCCTCAATATTCCAATTTTATTTCACATGATAGTGATAGGTATGATTAATGTGGATGTTGTACTTGGCATACAATTTTTTTAGTTTATTTTCCTAGAAGTTGGTGTCATTATCAGTGAGGACAGTGTGAGGGTCTTTGAATCGGTAGATGATGTTGGAGCTCGAAATCTAAAAAATATAACAAGCCTTGAATTCCTTGAGCAGAACTGCCTCTTCCCACATGGAATAGAAATTTGTATCAGTAAGGATGAACATGCACTAGTGAGCTATAGAAAGCAAATATGGACACATGGAATTAGGTCCCTACACTGCAATGGTCCAAGAGTACTTGGTAGTGTGGAGAGGTTTTGGTGAACGATGCATGAAATTAGCATAGATTTTGCATTCATGGTACCTCTTAGCAAACTTGATAATGTCACAGATCATGGTGGGACAAATGAATCCCAATATCTAGAACTGATGAGAGTGTTTTGACCCTGTCTGATAAGCCCTATAGGAACCTCCATTAACCTACAACATGACTTGATCATTTTCACCTAATAGAATGCAACATAAAAGATTCCTACCAATCCCACATCTATATGGGATCTGCTCAAGACATGGACAACTATAGGGGGTGAATTTCACTACACACCACCATACTCTATCATGTTCGGCTCAATTATCCAAGAGATTATTGTTCCGGAGAGACTCGATAAAGGGGGTCCTCTAGTCTGGGGTCTTGTCCAATACTGTGGAAGGGGAGACTTGGGGTCCCGATGTGGAGGCACTTGATGTAAAGTAGCTTACATGGGAGTTATCATCATTATTTAGAGAGACAATAATGACTACTCTTCGATGCTATACATGGATAATAAAATCATCATGGTTAGGCTCAGTAAAAGATGAGACCAGGCCGACTGAGGTGTCATCTTTGTTGTTATGTGATTGAGGGAAATGAGTAATTTCCTGCTGAGAAGGGAACTGGGCCATCAGATGGTGGGTATACATTAACTGTGGTATGTGCTCTATGTTCCTGACAACCTATTCAACATTGATCTTCTTGATGACTATTCAGAGTCCCATTTCACATTCAAATGGGGAATATCAATCACGATAGTGAGCTTGAGACCAGTGATGAGAGCATGATACTATACCTCATTGTTGGTACATCCTTCTGACAAAATGAATGAATATGGTAGGAAATATTATGTCTGCGTGATGAAGAAGATACCGAGCCCACTATATTGATTCTAGGTTCATTGAATCTTCTACTGGTGGGGCTTTGGAAAGTTCCATCAAAGTGCATTTTTCAACATAGAATGGCTTCATATGCTCTGTGGATTTTCTTAAATAGAATATAATGATCTAGATACTACACTGCAAGATAATGATGGGTGAAAAGGCAATCTTATGATTAATACCCATTGATAGCCTTAATGGAAACCAACATGATGTCTAACTATTGAAGGATCACTTCCGACTGGGCTAGACGACTAATCAACATGGGGCAGATTAGAATATAATTCAGCGTATCCACTCGGGACACCTACTATATCTCATGGTGCTATAACTAATGTTTGAATATCTGCAATGCAATTAATAGTGCAAGTAATCCGTTTTCAATAGAAGAGTATCTGGTCTCTATACTGAGGATCATGTAGATAAGATAGTATAATATGTTCTCTATTTCCTCATTCTTCTTCTAGGAGAGAAGGGAAATGAGAGTTCATTCTAGATCGATCACATAAAGGACCAGGGGCATTCTGAGAATGGGTGGAATCAGAACCGAGGGACATAGAATGTACTTCTTGATTTCCTCAAAAGCAGTGTAACACTCCTCATCCCACTGCTATTCAACACATTTCTTCTTGATATGGGAAAATGTCTTACACTTTCCAGATAGATTTGAGATAAATCTATGTATGTATGCTATGTGGCCTTAAACGCCTTAGAGCTCCCAAATTTTTCTCAGATGAGAAATCTAACTAATGGAATAGATCATCTCCTGGTCGATCTCAATGCCATTGTGTCTGAAAATGAATCCAAGATACTTTCTATAGGTGACCCCGAAGGTCCACTTCAAGGGGTTCATATTTAGATGGAGGAAGTGAGGAATCCAAAAAATTTCACACGATCCATTAGGTGGCCCTAATGTTGGGAATATTTTACCACTAGATCGTCCATATATCATTCCGCGATACCATGAGGATCAACTTAAATATGTGATAAATGGCACACTGATAGATTGAACTTTCATTTTTTTTTGACTGAAGTGATTTACCTGGTAGAAGAAAGAACCTTCTGGTTCCCTAAAGGTGGTCGAATATTAATCCTCAGGGGCCATCCAAATTTGGTTATACCCAAAATACCCATCTTGGATGGAGACATATTGTAACACCATGGTGGAATCAAACAATAGTTATATCACAGTAAAGTGAAAGTCATCCTTCGTAAAATTACAATTGTGATTCCAGATGTCAATGAAAACACTGATTTGTCCATTATTCATCTTGACAGGCACAATATTATCAAACCATATGGAGTACAAGATGTCCTTGATAATGATTTATTTGATGAGAATATAAACGTCATCCTTGATCATAGCACCGTGATAAGGCTTTAACTTTTGGGGAGGTTGTTTGAACCTGTGATGATTTGTTGGATATCCGAGATGGTGGATGAAGACCTGATGATCTAACATTATAATACCATTTTAATTCAAATAGAATACATCATGATGTTGATTTACGAAATCCATGTATATATTTGTTTCAATACACATAGTGACACTCATCAACGTTGGTTTTAGATCGGTCTCGTCAGCGAGGTTCACCTGTACAAAGTCATCGGCCGTGTAGGAGACACCCTCTTCGAATGCGGGAGGATAATCCTCCTAATACTCTACTTCATCCATGGGGAATGGATCATCAGTAGAAGAAATTCTTCTGAGTTGAAAGACACTGACATGACACTAACACCAGCCTGGGCGACGATGGACACCTCATTAAGGGATTCTTGCAATGCTAAAACCATGGTGATCAAAGCTATCAACCCAATCTCATCAGTCCTTTGAACCGGTGGGCCATGTTTGATGATATCAAGGAAATAATGTTGTGTTTTCTTGAGTCAGTTTATAGAAGCCTGGTGAAACATGAAATTATTATGTATTTTCATTTCCATTGGGTGGATATCCCAATACATTATGGGTCTAGGGGGTTCTAGGATCACCTGCGCCTTATTTTTTGAGGAATAAACAATTATATTTCAGTGTTCCGTATACTTTGGAATGTGATTCCCCGTCATTATAGAGACAACAAAACATTACCCCAAATCAGGGGTCATAGTGTCCAATCGGTGGATCCAGAAAACATAGGAATCATCTAGGTTTTTCCATGGGTCTGTGGCAGCCGTAGCATGTTCATCCCCATTAGATAATATATTCTTTTCATTTCTCTTGTAATATTCGGCATCTAGGTAGTGGGCTTAAAAATGGAAAAGAAAGAGGAATCACTTTGGAGTAGTCCTACTCCACGGTTGAGGGAGTACTTAAGGAATTTGTGATATGATGAAGGGATCAATCCCTATATGTGGATCCATGGACTGACCATCAACACATTGTATGCAGTGTCTTGTGAGACAATCACGAAATCTGTGTTGGAAACTAGGCCACCTAAATGGGAATTTAGGTGGATCTTTCCAATTGGTGTCTATTACGTCCTGTCATAACCTTGAATTTTTAGGTTAGATGGACTCAGATCAGCCTCAGACAACCCCATCCTTCAAAGTGTGTGGTTTGGGATAAAGTTGATCCCAAAACCTATGTTGACAAGTCAATAAGTAACCTCTATGTTGTTGAAATGGCTAGTGATTTATAGTGGGTGATTATTCCCATATATAAGGGAACCTTGTTTTTCTCCAGAAAACAAGACAATGTGATGAGATTTTTCATGCTTGACTACCTTAGCATGGAAGTCTTATGTTCATGTTACCACTCCCTCAAACTAGAGGGGGATTTTTAAAGCTCTTCCAAGGGACTCATTCATATATGCTGATAAGATAAGAGCTTTGAGGATTGAGTGATTTATAGGAATTCTTGAAAAATGCTTTATAATTTCATACATCCATGTCAGGTGGATGCCTCTACTAATATGAGGTCGCTCTGTGAGATGAGGTTTGACAAGCCTTTCTAGTTGAACTTTTGAGTTCTGGATGGTGTTGGGGATATCCCACCACTCACTAGTCAAACCTCATTGAATGTCTTGCGGTTGAGGTCCATGTGACTTAGGTTTATTTTCAATCGAACAAGGCTGATTGTATAACGATCATGGTGGTTCCACCTAGTCGATTAGTACAAACATAAGTGGAGGTGGATCTGATGAAGCAAGATGGGAAGGATTCATTTGATTATATCTATGATTGGCATGTTGTCTGGTATTGGTGGAATGAACATCTTGGCTAGAACAACTAATCGATGCAATCTAGCGACTCACATAACCACAGATCCATCAATGCCAGCATCGGCTGGGGACATTGGTAGGATCTGTCCGACACTCCACTTGGTCAAGATCCATGTTTGGGTTTACCACCTCCATGGTATTATCCAAATCATTCCATGTATCATCACTTGAAGAATCCCCCTTCCTTGGGTGGATTCTGGGGACAATATCCATCTTCGGGGGAATGAAATCGCCAAGTCTATGGGATGATGGTGGAATTGGTGGGGTACAAAGCTTTCTCTTGCTTCGTTGATTCTTTCCCTTCTGGGAAGAGGAAGAGTGAGATGATGACACAGAATAAGTGGATGTAGGTAATGTGGCGACCAATGAAGGCTCAAGTTAGCTATAATTCGAACGGATAATTCTATGGGAATGGGACACTGTCTTGCATGCCATACGGTCAACATATTTTATGGAGCCACGATGAGGAACCTTCTTCCACTGAACATCACTGTCACTGTCACTATAAGCCTTTATGAATACACATGCCACTTATGTTGGGCTCAGACCTAACCAAAATATGTTTTTATCGACCTGGTCTTGGATCCTGTCTTTAAACACATAGCACTACATGATGGTGTTCCCAAGGATCTAGTGATAGGGGTAGTAATTGGGGCCATCAATGATACCCACCTCATCGGGCTTCCTACACTCTAGAAACCAAAGGATTCCTGGGTCAAAGGTGCTTCAAAAATAATGAGGTACTTGAGCCTTATAAAATGAGTAGGTCCGGTTACTTCTATCTGGGAAGGTGGATTTTGGAGCCTGGACCTGAAGAGGAGCAAGAGGATCCTATCGAAGGGATGGAACCTGCTTATCTCACCTTTGTTGAGGCGACAGGTTACATGGGGGTTCATGTTGATTCTGAGGTTTATTTTGATGAGATGGAATCTATACCTGGGGTGGTGGGACATGGAGAGGTGGTGGAGGTGGCTCCACTAGAAATAACTCCATATAGATGGGGGTCCCTATTTGGGATACTATGATGGGATAAACCTTAGCAGATCATCTTGATGGAACCACGGGAGGTGATTGATGTGCCTTCATGGCCTAATTAAAGGCTTCATATTGCCGATGTCCTTTGTTAGAGAAATCATGAAATCCCTCTAGGCAGTTTTGGGTTGTTAGAGAAGGGGACAATTTAGTTTTGTTATTCTTTACACACAATGTTAGTAGCTTCTCCTGATTCAGCGGCATATCAAAGAATAGGTGTGGCCTTTCCACCTAGAAACAATGTCTGTGACCCAATCATCAGGCCTATTCTTTCACTTTAGGTGGCCAGAAATGCTCGTCTTCCGGGTGATAGAATAAAACTGGTAAAGAAACGTCCAACAAAGATCCTCCCAACCATCTACTGACCCAATTGGTAGCTGACTATACCAAAAAATTGCGGGCCCTTCCAATATCTGTAAAAAAAACTAGATATTGGAGGCCTCCTATTATGTTGGAGATCCTAGCAATGGTCCAAACCCTGAAATAAAGTGGTCCAGATGTTGTAGTAGGTCACCCGTCACATTAAAAGGAGAGAACGCCGAATTTTTTAAACTAGGGGGTGATAGAATATCTTTCACCCATGATGGATATTGCATTAAATAAAGTTTTAATTCTACCTGTCTAGTTTCTAGATCCTCGAGGCAGGCAATGAAAGCGTCCATAGGATCATTTGGGTGGGGATTCTTGTCTTGAAGAATATCACTGAACAACAAGGCATTGGAAGGTTATTCAACATGATAAGTAGGCCCAACGACTCATGGAGCGACTGGTGGGATGTCCTTTGGGACTATTGGGGGAATGACCTATGGAGCGGTTGGGTTACCCTGAGCTGGTTCTCGAGGAGGGTTATCATGAAATTCAGGTGGATTTGGTGATGCATATCGTTCCCTCTTTCCTTAATGACTGGCTTATGCCCTATTTATATGGACATGATGGTCGAGGTCACATAGAGGAAACTCACAGGGGTGAGCCAATAACTACCCCAGAAGCCCTGGTCGAGGATTAAAGTATATTGGTCATCGTTCCGTAACATGTTTGGTGAGAAGGTCATCGACCATCTTTTTTTGTTTCACACACTACTGACACAACACGTCAATTTTGTGGACATATTCTATACTTTGCATTGAACCATAAGGGTTAGAGGGTTTGATGACCCCAACGTGCACTTTACCCTTACTAGGATTCCAACTAGGTGATAATGAATTTGGAGGTATGAGATGACCCATTAAATTTCGTTGCTGGCGACTAACCATGCAAAAAAGAATCCAATAGGTTTGGAACCACCCCAGGGTGTATTCTCTCTTAATGTAGCTCATGCTCGATCTCTTCTTCATATTGGTCGACCATGTTAACTGCGACCATTACTAAAGGCATCTCCCCAATATCTCAGGGAAAGTTATTTCGGTGACATATATAACTAAAATTAAGGGATGAATTCTGCCCCAAACAATGGATCTATATGTGGGGTGGGGAGTCTCCAAAATAATTATATGAAGCACTGTAAAAGACAGGACACATTTTTTTGGATGATCTAATGGTGACCGGTAGAGTCTAGGTAATGATCCATGATGAGCATAGTCAGGTCGACTATGCGACATTGCTGGCTAGTGTCGTCAATGTGCTCCTAGCAATTAGGTTATGAACATGTCGATGTTGGAGTCAGAAGGGAATTTTCCAGAGTGTTTGGTGAAATCACGTGACCTTTTTCTGGGTAAGAGATTCCGGAGTACTGATTTTGGTGGTTGTAGCTGGCCATAACATCTTTGGGAAATTGTCTGCCACAATGATTTCCACATGCTCCTCGGTTTAGAATCAGGATCCAACCTTTGGTTTCCCCATTTATTGACTGGAGGAGGATGAGGGACAAGAAATGACACTAAGACAAATCATTGAGATGGTAGACAGGCCGATGGAGAATACGGAGAGCGAGCTGACAAGCCACCATATCTTGGTATGTCTTCTAAAGAATGTAACGACTAAGCCACCACATCCTGGTAAGAAGGACAAGTGGTCACAACTTCCAACATAAGGGAAGTGGTTACTGAATGTGGGTAATTATGTTTCATTTCTTCTATTGGCCCGCAAAACAACTCTCTGTGATCTCTATTTAAGTGGTATAATTATCCAAATGAAGATAGAGAGGATTTCATGGATAGGCCCTGGAAAGAGGCCAAATCTTCCTCCTCATAAATGTTTCTTCAGTGGGAGGTGTGTATACAATGTACCTCAGTTTCTGTTAGGATAATGATTATACACCTTATTTGTACAACACGCCCCGATGTAGAGGATTGGGGTGAGGGTTCCACTGCTAAATCATACTCTACATCAAAGGATGAGAAGCAGATGGGTTTAATCGTGGTCTAAAAATTCTCAGTATTCTTCCTTTGGCGGTGGCGACATGCCCTTCTACCCTAGGGTAATTCTTCAGGACATGTAGGTTTTTTACATGAGTAGGATCATTATATGAAATGATGCTGGTGTGGAGAGTACTTCTACTGGGGTGATTTGGGGATTGAGGATCACCTCGAAAAATTTCAAACGGAACTCAGGGAGGGCCTCCATGTCCGTTGAATGGCGCATGGGGGGAACCTTAATGGTAAGTGTTAGAGTTTGTAGGACATCTAATGGAGATATTAAGATCATGGGAAGTATCTCTAGGTTTTTTCACTCAACGTTAATGGTACTAGGGGGTCCCTCATGCATGTTAAAATGAACATGGGGAATCCCTTTACATTGCTTGCCAATGAAGCAGGGCATGCCTCAGCTTATCTGATTGTCGGAACAAGGAGGACCTTCATTGGCTGTGGTAAGAACAAGTGGAAGAACTCCATAATGATGGTTGACTAGTAAGGAGGATCATCACGTCAGAGACATGTGATAAGAAGAACGGATTCATACCTATGATCACGAGTGTGAAACAAAACTCTATGCTAGATTTCATCACTACAGGGAGAGCCTTCGCCCAGGCCAATAGTGGAATGGGGATAACCCCCCATCCAAACATGGGAGAGGAGTGGGAATTTTCTCTCATTGATGGTGGAACACAGAGGACATCCACATTCTATTTCATTTCCATGGGTCCACCATGGTTGTGTGGTATCTATGTCAGCAACCCAGAGTGGTGTCCTAACCAAACCATTGGGTGGTCGGGGCCTCAATCGGGTTCAGGCATATTAGTTCCCCTTTTTAGTAAAAACTAGGAATGGATAGTATTCTTTGGAAGTGGCATCGTCCACTATAGCCATTAATGATGATTCCCCCTAATGGGCGTCCTCCTCAACTTGCACTCGACTTTAGTTTCGGGTTTACCTGACTTGGGCCGGTGGTGTATGTGTGTGACTCACATGCTCCTCATCCTATGGGACCGAGTGGTGGAACTAATTTTGCCTAGTGGGGCCCTCTATGGAGGCCTTTGGGATGTGGACAATGTTGGGATGGCCCAGAAATCCCTTACCTCATTGTCATAAGGGATATAGTCATCATAGTTTTTCGTGGAGAGACACCCAAAACAATTATTGTAAGGATTGGCGAGTAGTGGATCCCTACTCGACCCATTGGGAAATGATGAAGACAAGGCAAAAAAACCTTTATAACATAACGGGACATATCCTACGTTGGGATAATCCATGATTCCTTATACCATAAGATGAGATAACTGATCATCTACCTCTGAACATGTTCATATGGGGGATATGGCGCATTCACAAATCAACCGTAGATGTTGAGGCAAATGTAGAATAGATGAATCTGCACAAGATTGTCAAACCAGTGTTTCCCCAACCCCTTCATTTGTGGGTGGGTGTTGATTGGTTTTATGACATAGAATCTTGTGACTTATAAAGTTGTAAGATTCATCCTTCAAAACTAAAGGGAGGAAAGTGACATCCAATGTCCCAGCTTAATTCAGTCTCCCATTATTGTTAAGAAGGATCCACGTTGACATTATGGCAGACCGAGATTCCCAACATTCAACTACCCAATCTCTGGTGAGTATCATTCATGTCCCACTATTTATTTGGTGGGACCTAGTTCCAGATAGCTGGATCTTGTGACATTTATATATTCTAATTTCTCGAGAGCTACTAATCTTCACATTACAATGATGTGTTCATGTCTGGTTCACCATTTCTGTTTCTGATGCTTAATACAGGTTGCGCATTTTTCCATGTAAATGCACTGGCTGTTTCCCAACATTAAAATTTTCAAAAGGCAGGCAACATTCATTACATATTCATGGATGTCTTATCCTTTATCGAAATGGGATGGTGGGATGTCAGTCTCAACTT
The DNA here is from genome assembly GCA_963277665.1 of Viscum album. NCBI lineage: Eukaryota > Viridiplantae > Streptophyta > Magnoliopsida > Santalales > Viscaceae > Viscum > Viscum album. Next base: position 1,933,544,391 of record OY728155.1, read on the forward strand.
CTATGGATTCATTCTCAGAATTCATCACAGAGATCAAATCTCCCTTAAAGATTAAGATGTTGATCAGGATACTCTTCCCAAGTTCCATTTCTTTATGCACACTAGTTAATTACCCTAATTTTTTGAAGACATTCCAATGGGTCAATTCAGGGCTACTAACTTAGATTGGGTGAGTAGTCACAATGGATATCACTGGTGTGACTTGTCGCTAAAACACGGATGCATCTTGATTGATTCTCCTTATGATAGGGATACTCAAGGGTGCAGAATCCTGATTCATCCCACATCGAGTGTGGGTTATAGTAATCCATGGGAATGTCCATGAGTTTTTCCTCAGATTCCCATAATTAACACAAGTTATTCCATAGTATTATCAACTAGTGGAGACTAATTAGACTGATCAGAACACATATGGGAGTGGATCAGATGGGTACCTCCTTAGGTGGGAGCACCTGAGGGGTTCATTAGATGGGTGGATCCAAATGTCCAACGAGGAAGAATTAAAGCATGCATTGGTCCTAGTGAGGGGGACACTAAAGTTTACCATTGCATGGGATTGATCCTTAGGGAGGTTTCCAATATACCTTGTATAGTTAATCCAGATCAAAACACACATAGTTTGATTGGGTGAAGAATCGAGTTTCAAACAAAGGACAAAGACCTAGAGGCTTGACTGGGTTTAGGCATGGATAGTGTCCCATCATAAGAGGGACACTCTTGGTTGGATAGTTCTGAATTGTGTGGGGTGTATGTGTGGTTAGCATCCTGAATGGATGGCATGAATTTTTATCGTTGTGACGGCCCGAGTAGGGATCCAAATGGACGATGCGTGGAGTGTCGAAGGATAGTGTGAATAGAGATGGAACATAAATGAATATGATGGTGATGTTGAGATTGAACTTTATAGTAGTTTCCTATATATCCATATAGTGTGGAATGAAAATACACATAGTTCAGGATGGGCGATGTGACACCTGAGGATGAGGTTCATGATAATGGATGCATGGATGATACATTAAGGAAGCAGAACCTCCGTGTTGGGTCATGACCTTTCCAAAACATAGAGGCTGAAGGGGGAGAAAATGATGGAACATGGATGCTAGGATTTAGCTTCAGGGTGGCTTCCTATATATCACCGTTGGAGAAAATCAAAGTAAATGTAGTCTAGGAGGGGGCATGAAATCAGGGTGCACACAAAGGAGAACAACCCAAAAACATGCAGGTGATCACGCATGGTTAGCAGCCCGAGTATTGGTATGACACCACTAAAGGGCAGACCAAGTATGTGGGTCAATGTAAATGTGTCCCCGTAGATTACCATTATTTGGGGTTAAACCATATGGAGGCTTCTTATGTACCATGCCTAGGAGATAAGGATAAAAATCCACGTATTTTAAATGGCTTTACTAGTGTTTGGGGTTGATTCTTAGGGAGGATTCCTACAGACCATGACTGAGAGACAAGGATGAAAACCCACATAGTTCTAATGGATTTACAAATGTATGGTATTGATTCTCAAGGAGGCTTCTTACATACCCTATCTAAGAGATAAGGATCAAATACATGTAGTTTGAATTCATAATATTTAGTATCATGCGAGATGAAAAGTGGCATATAGTTTAACGTTATTCTGGTTGAGGGTGAATTGACATAAAGTGACTGGGACTGATGAGTGACATGCTTGAACCACATGGAGGATTCCTAGGTACCTTTCTTTGAATGAGAAAATGATCAAAGTCCACATAGATTGGTGGCGAGGGATGGATCTTCTGTACAAAGGTGGCCCGGAGAGGGTTTCAATGTCGAAACTTACACTATGACCACATGATTCATGCTTTATGTGAGAAAAAAGAGGTAAAAGACTTGAACATCATGTCTTGAAAGGCCCTCATATAAGGAATGGAATGGGGGTTATATGTGGGTAGTGGCCTAGGGAGATGGAGATTGGAACATAATATAGGATGGAGTCCCGAATGGAGATAAAGCCCAAAGGGGGTGGGAAAGGTTATCAAGAGTCCCCTATGCCCATATCTCCTATTGTATTTTCACAAAGAAGAATAGAGGAGGAGAAATGATATTAACATCTGTAAGAAAGGATATGGGATTACACCAGGATGTTGTTCCTACCTCGTGGAAGGATTTCATTCCATGAATGAAGTATCTCACTCCATGTGAGGAATATCTGACTCCCGTAGAGACCAGTGGGTGTGGAAAATGTTTGAGGTAGGGAACCTAGTGTATATTTCTTGAGGTGAGGCCACAATATAACATCATGTACTGGGGATGATGATGCTTCGTAGTTTAACATCCTACAACATGGACGATGAGGATTAACTCCCCACCCCTATGACTTACATAACCTGTGAGCTTTAACCCTTGGTGAAGTGAAGGAACTAGCAATTCCATAGTGAAACGAGATTTTGGAGTTATTTATTGAGGTCCCACGTTAGCATGGATATGAGAAGTATCAAAATTCACTAGCACTAATATGTGAAGAAACATGAATCAATGCAACACAACATGAAGACCCACCCAAGGGACCTTGAAATCACTTGACGAGAGTCCATGCACACGATGGGTTAGTTGCACATAAGGTGAGTAGGTGCAGACAACATTGTTATGATAAGAAAGAAAACATGCATGCAAGAGGAATCTTTTGCAGATAAATGACTTACAGTAAATAGAGATACTTGATGATCCAGCCCTAGTGACCCCCCCCCCCTCAAAGGGGCCCCCATGGAGACATGTCACACAAGATCCAATATCATGAGGCCAAATATTTCGCATTTTTATTACAGTGGTGTTTTATGTACGGTAGAGCGAATGTTCATCTTCCGTAATGGTTCCACAAGGGAGGGGGGATTATGCATTTATTTATAGCCGAAAACTTCGGTGGCGGCGCGCAAGATTCCATTTGACGTCGTATTGGGAAAAAAATTGTTTGTGTGCATGTCTGAATCTTGTGTGATGGGTAATCATCCTTCAAGACCCTTCCTTCACTGGTTTTCAGATGGTTTTTGTGGAAGGCTCCCTTTGGCGTCACATTGGGAGAACAAGTGTTTAAACACATATAGGGATCCTGCACATTTCCTTGATTTTTTGCACGCATGTCCCTCAGGCATCGTGGAATTGTTCGTTGATTCTCAATATGCTTCGGGTTTGCTAAACATTGCCTGTTTATGGACCTATTTTAAATTCTGCATCAAGATAACCAAAATAATGAATGTACTTATTTTCAACTCTTCTCTACTAATTTGAAAATAGAATTCAACTATATTTATTTACAAAATTCTCATATTTGATATCACTCTTTGGAATAAAGGGTAACATCACAAAATCATCATTGTGCCACTACTACTTTGTTTCTAGATTTTGAGAGACCTAACACCCCTTTTTTCATATACTTCAATGATAATATAATAGTTAACTAATGTATTATTTATAACTCCATTTGGTTCAAAATAAATGATAATTAATATCTTACACCACTAAAAAAATAAAGACTAGAATCTTTATAACACTCCATATTTATATAATATTTCACAACAATTAACCACATTATTTTCTCTTCCAAACATTAATGATACAAAATACTAGGAAAAATACAATTATTCTCTATTAACCACTACATAATTCCCCATATTCTACTCCTTATCTATTAATTAAACCTGAAACCAAAAATTATGATATTAAGTACACTATCATGAATGCTTCAAATCAATTCCATATTCTTATTTGAATATCAAAACCACATCAACTATATATAGTCTCCCAATGAGTTTTTAAGTGAACACCACCTTTGAATGATTCGTCAACAAAACCTCCTAACCGAATAAGTCAAAACTGAGTTTTAGAAATAATATTTTAAAATAATAACATCAACATTGTCTATATAAATTACATATTTCTATATTTACATGTACCTTGTTTCTCAAACCTATATTCCAAAAATCTCTAGAGGTGGGTGGGGTGTTGTACCACCCCAATATTTTTGATTTTTTTAAAATAATTCTTCTTTCAATAGATTCCTTCACAAAAAAAAACCAATCCAAACTGAGCAATGAAATATTAGACAAAATATATAAAAAATAACATGTGGATTAAAAAACTATTTTAAATAATTATATTTATTAATAAACCTTTCATAGGGTTATTATATTAATAATTAATATGATTTAACAATAAAAATATATTTTTCTTTCTGAAAAAAAATTATAAATGATAATAAATTAAGTAGTCTAATTTTCTATGTTTATTATGATAATATTTGAAACAATATTTATGTGCTAATATAATAAAAATATTTAAATTATATAATGATATGAAAAAACATTAATAACATATTATGTTTTATAACATCAATTTTCAAAAAAATTATCTTTAGATAATATTTTGAATGGTCACAAAAAAGATAAAATTATAAATTTTAGAATTTGAATTTTAACAAATTAGAATAATTTTTTAATTCAAAATATCAGTATAATACATAGGTGAATTTTTTAGATATTTTAAATAAGTTTTTTTAGTGAATAATTAATAATAGTATTTTAAAAAAAGAATTTATATATATAAATATATCAAGAGGTAAATGTATCATAAAAACCTATAAAATTGTTTCAAAGATCATATATGAATTTAGGAATATACCTATAAATTTCTAAAAACTATTATGAATTTAGAGAACCTGTGAGAACAACATAAGTCTTAAATTCCAATAAAGGAAACAATTTTTTTTTCATTTAAATAATTAAATATTGGTAAAAAAATTTATGTTCCATAATTGACAAATAAACATGATTTATTTTATAATAAAAAATTTTTATCATGGAAATAAATTTCATTAATAATTTTATACTAATATATAATCTCTAATATTAAAGATAAACTTTTTATATAAAATTGTTTTTACACGTTTCACATGCTACTGTTAAAATTCATTTATTATAGACATAAAAATTTTATTTGATGATTTTTTTTAAATTTTGATTAATTAATAAAGTGTAATTTTATAAGTTCTATTCTATTTTTAGTTATAAAAACCAAATTACTTAGTTAAAAACTAGTTACTATGTGAAAATTGAGAAATAGTTCAAATTTTAACGCGATAAGAAAAAAACCTAACATGTTAAAACCATGATTATAATTCATTGGGTAAAGTGTTTCATGAAGAAAATAAATCAAATAAATTATTTTAAATTATGGGGTCTTCTTGAAATGTGAAACATTCCATCTCATTTTGTTAAGTTGAAATATTTGTAAAAATTCTACTCACATCACAGATAAATGGAGCGTCTCACCATCCATTTTTGACCAATACCAAATTTATATTTACTCTTGAAACTTTATCCTATTTCCATAATGTAGATTATATTTTCAATTCATATTTATTATTCTTCCAATAAGTTATCCTAATATCTCCACTACAAAGGAGCCTTTTATAGGAAAAATAATATCCTCAACATGGGTACTAATTTTTGCGTAACATTGTTTCTTTAATTTCATAATTTCCAAAATATAATATTATAATTACTATATATCTATAGAATTATATTATGTAAACACTGTTTTATTATTATAATGTATTGACTACTAACACCTGTAAGAAGAGACGACATTCATTTTTTAAAAAAAAATTGTATTATAAAAGATTAATTGTGGAATAAATGTCACATATATAATATAAAAAATTTATATAATGTAGGAAGTTTAATATTTCTTCATTCCATCTCATTTCGTGAGAAATGAAATTTTTTACCGTGACTTTTGCGAGTCACCGCCTCCACATACATGAACAATGATATAAAATATTGTTTTGGAGGACTAAAATAACACAATTTCAAATAAAATATGACATAAATAATTAAATAGTAATTTTTTGTTATATAAAGTTATACTTATATAAAAATCATTAATTATGATACAATCATTAATTTTTTATAAATGAGTGAAATAGTCTTGTCATCAAATTCTTATTTGAGGATCATAACCGAAATCCCCATTTAATGAAATTGTTACCTTATAAGTGATTATTAAAAGAAATTATTGTACGGTATATGATCTATGAATGATATAGTTTTGGAGAAAAATGAATGTCATTTATTTTACTACAAAACTTTTTTAGTAAAATGAACATTCCTCACATCTGATATTGAAAAAATACAACAAATAGGTAATATAAATTTATAAAATAATTATAAATGATTTTTACAGTAGGACATTGTAATAAATAATGTTTTGAAATAGGTTATTAAAATTTTTCTTTTCTTTATATTTGATATTCTTGTACATTGGTATAAGTCATGAAATAAGGTATGGGCTTCATGTATCAAGTTTAATATCATGATACATATTTTTTTATTATAACCCATCATTAATTTTAAATGATGTATGTAGTACCCTTTACTATTTCATATCTTTTTATTCTTTTTATTCATGGTATTTAATTTTCTATTTCAAATCATATACTTCAATGGGTGTTGACTCAAATGTTTGTAATGTTGTAAGGGTTTATTTATATCAATTTAAAATCCAAGAAACATGACCGATATTACATACCATAATTTATTTTTTATGATTTGATTAGTACTTAATTAATTTATTTTATCATATTCATGAAATTTATGTCGGTTTAATATAAAAATCATTTTACTTATTTAAATGGTATCTTATTAAAAAGATACCAAAGCTGTAAGGGTATTCTTTTAAACAAACTCCATGGATTGAGTTATAAGAAATATTCTTAAATTTATTTCATAACAGATTGGTTTTTCCTCCATATGATTTAATTTCATGGTTATTTAAGTTTCAATATGAGGAAAATGAAAATTTTGATTCAAATATTCCTCTTTAAAGAGTTTCTTCACCATAAAATTTATATTATTTTTAATATAATTACAATCCTCATTAACAATGGTATCCCCTATTTGTCTATATTTTCATTTTCCTAAAATTATAGCATTTATAATTGGAGTCCAAATTGATCTTTTATATCATTTTACCTTCTTATTTTCTATTACCACCAATAAGAGGTAAATATTACTACCTCTTTTTATGATGTGTGTTTTCAATAATGGTATTTCAAAATCATAATAAGATTTTCCATCCATTCAAAATAAAATGTTTAATCATCCAATATATCTTTTATTGATATATCTTATTATTTTAAGGATATATTATAAAATATTATTTTCTAGAAGTAAATGATTTCCAATGTTTTCAATCAACCTTTTAAAAATTTATTTCTCAATGTGTCATTAACAACTAATTCAATTTCAATGATAAAATAATTTAATCTTTTTTACAATTTCACCACCATTTTTTATCTATATCCAAATAATTTATTTACATGGAAATATATATTTTTTATAATCCAATAAAATTTATTATTAATAATTTTTTGGGTGATTTAATTTTGGGTATCGACTACTCATATTCTTGATGTATAGTTTAGTGTATCATCATGGAATATAACCAAACATATTTCTCATTCAATAGGTTCTAAATTATCCAAATTTTATTAAAGTCGGACACATGTGTATGGAAGAATGAAAGGTGGGTTCATATGTCTATTTTCAATGCATTAGCAGTTTTTATATCTAATGATCTCAAAAAGGTTAGAATATTGGATTTATCAAAAACCAAAGGATATATTGGATGATTTATCCCAAGGAAAAGGTTGAATATGTGGACTTATCCCATGAAAATGGGTATATAGAGTAATTTATCCCATGATAATGGGTTGACATTTGGGGTTATCCCAATATAAAGGATAAATAGGAGGATTTATCCATATAAATTGGGTTAAAATAGGGATTTATTCAATGCCAAAGGGTACAAAAAAGGATTTATTCAATGACAAATTGTACATAAAATAATTTTACCATAAAACAAGGGGTTCATGAGAGGTTTTATCCCAAGACCAATGGTTAATGGTAATATTATCCCAATACCAATAAGGTACAAAGTTGATTGTCATAAAACTATTGTGTGATGAGTTAAATAGTGGGTAGCCATGAAATATGTTTTTTACACTCATGTTTATGCCGCACTCTTATGTCATAATTTTAATTGATAATTATTATCATAGAATCTTGTTTAATGAGACATTACTACAAAAAAGTTTTCAATAGTATACATTTTCATTTTACATTACATGTCCTTTTAAAATGACTTATGAAAAAATGTGTATATTTCCATGTTCTCATTAATAATAATTTCTCACAGGCTATTGTTTTCTCATATGGTTCTGATCTAATATTTGATGACATATTGATATGTATTCCCTTACTAATATTTTTAGATCACCACTTTTATATATTTCATTTCCCTAGTTTATCAATATAATTATTACTTGTGGGAAGTCTAAAAGTGATTATAGAGGAGTTTTTTAATGGATATATTTTCACATTGGTTCTAAAATGAATTTATTATATATCTTGTAATGACCTGGATTTCTGCAGGCCATTCCATTGTAAAAATCAAGTGATTGTTATGTTCATGGGGGTCGTAGTTGTTTGTTTTAGGTGTTTAAAAAAATCTAGTTCCAAAAAATGGTTTCACCAAAATGGTGAAACACCGAAATGATGGCACACCAAACAGTGGCCCAACCATGTAAAATTTCATGTTATTCCCAATTTCTCATAGTTTTTCCTATTTCGCCTCTCTTACATTTTATTTGACGTAAATAGAGTTTAATGCCTTGCTTTTTCATTTTTAAGTGAGTTTCAAAAGAGAATAAGTATATCATTAATATCATAATGCTCAGGGGACTTTGAGATATTCAAACTGTGTGACCATGACCATGATCACAAGTTAATGAAATATGAAACTGTTATCGTTCCATTGATCTATGATTTGTTGTTTTCTAAATCGGAGGTATTATCCTCCCATTTCTCTTGGTGTGCCTTGATCTCTCCCTACTCATGGATCTGTGTGTTATTACATAGACATAGATCTAGTTCCATTGGATTCCGTTATACAGCTCATATGACCACCCTATATTTTTGAATATATGATTTTTGGACACCTATTGTTTCAAGTTTGGGATTAATCTGACTATCTTTATTTGTGTACAATGTGGTGTGGTTATACAAATGTTTCTTTGTGAAGAAAAACTGAAACCATTTCTTTAATTAGTAATAAATGTTGGACTGGAATATTATGATAAAAAGATAACAGTTTTCAATGAAATAATAGCATGTAAGGGGTGATGTGACATATGATATTTTAATTATTACCCATGACCCTTGTTGTGTAATTTATGGGCTATAAGGCCTTCTAAAAATCATGGTCATTGTTGGTATTTTCTTGTGAAAAGGTGGTGTGCGGTATTTTGTTGTGATGTATTGATAAAAGGATGTAACATGAAATCTTATTAATGGCATATACATAGTTAAATAAATTGATTCCACATAATAAAACCCGGTTTGTGATCACCCCTATTATTTAATTTGAAATTAAATAACTCCTATTGCTAAATATGAACATACGTGGCCTAATGTTGTGGTTGTGTGTTCTCTTTGGTTGTATTTTGTTCTTCAAGGGGGGGGGGTTGTGATGTATCTGTTGGTATCCTTGTTATAGTTATGTGGGTGGATAGTGAGAATTACCTTGTGTTTTTGGGATGACCTTTTTGTTTAGCAGGGCTATTTTTTTGTGTTATTTTGATGTTGTATTTCTATATTAGGGGGTATAATATGTGTGATGGAATCTCAAGTGTATATGTTGATTGATTGTGGAATGGATGATCTTGTACGCAGTGGGAATAAATTTGGTTTATGTTGTGGTCATCAAACATGTTTGTGAAGTGGGTATCTAATGAGGTTATGTATGATTGTGCAGAGGTACTATGGATTGGTTTGTCTTGTTGTGTTCGATATGACTATGGATGGCTCTTTCCCCTGGTAGTTATGGATTAAATTAAATAGACCCCATTAATTGAGGAATTGGATGTTGTTAAATTAATATAGTTTAGGCTTTTGTATTATTGTGGATGTTTGTGTTGTAGTTCATATAGGTGTAGCAGTAAATGTGGTAATTTGTGGGCTAGTATATTGTTTGAAACCCATAGTTTGGGCTTCGTTTATACTAACCTATGTTTATAAATTGTAGTTTCTTGTTATTTCTATACACACCCCACCATTTTTGAGTTCCACATGCCGAATAACCCCAATTCATAGGGGAGGTTATCTTTCCCAACATCACGGTATAAAAATGGATGGATAGTCTCTATCATTATTCCTCAATCCCTCTTTTTGGGTATTACTACTCGAGAGTATCTTGGAGGCTATAGTGTATTGATATTTACCCTATTCCAATACCCATCTGGAAGTTTTTGTTATGGATGAGGGACCTATGTGTTTGCAGGCAAGTATTGTTCTCCTAGTGTCTTTGGGATGAGGACCAGGTGACTAAGGGTGAGCGGTGTGGTGTTTGTGGACTAGGTGTCTGTGGGAATGATGTTTGGTGTTGTAGTGGACCAAGTGTCTACGGGTGGGATATTTGTGTGGATTGGGGCCCCAGTCTGTGTGAGCAGTTTGTAGCAGCAGAACTACATTTTTGAATGAGTGGTTTTGTTATGATGTCATTTGTTAGGAATGTGTAACTATCTAGTGGTAAAGTGGTGTGGGGTACCCAAATATATATGTTCTTATACTACTAAATCACTTTAATTTCATTATTTTGTGAGTGTTAGATAGTGATGAAGGATGGTGAGTACTCTTTGGTAGGTGCTTCGAGGTTCAAATGTTTTCTCATAGGGGTATTAGTATGTTTCCCCCATTTGTGCATGGATGAATTTATCTTTCCTACAGAGGATACATGTATTTTAACAATATGATATAAAACTATTTTCATGTTTATATGAGGACTTTAATGACTGTTACAGAATTTAAAATCATGATAAGTGGGATATTTGAGTTTCCTCTTCTTAGTTTTTTCTTTTGGTACCTTTATTTAGTGTTTTTGTCGTAACATTGTGGCAGTTTATGTTTAAATCATGCATGGGTTTCGTTTTAGTTTCCCTTATATAAATTTTTTGTGTTGTTATGTATTTTTATCTTCTTTTATTCCTTTCCTATTTCCTTATAAAGGGGGTAATGACTTCCATTTGGTGGGAGATTCCATAACCTTAGTGCAGGTCACCTCTTTAGAGCTTATTGAAGGCGAGACTCAGGGGTCATTATCTCTCCTTCATCATGAAGAAGTTTGTGGAACATTGTTATCCCTTCACTCATCTTGAGGAAGGTGGGTAATGAATGAATGATATCATAGTTGATGGTTGAGAGATGGGATGGATTTTAGAGTTAGGCATAGTAAGGATTGGATTGGATGGTAAAGAAATGATATTCAGAAATCATGGTGCGTGAAATAGGTCAGGTAAGACCAACTAAGACATGGGATTTTAGGGCCCTTGTAATATGATGCGTGGAATCTGGGCCAACTGAAAATCAAATTGAAGCTACATTTATTTCTAAGAAGAGACCCTAGGAATGGTAAATGAATCATAATTACTTTGTCTCTTGTGTGTCTTGAGAATATTTGGAATTTAATTTAAATAAAGAGTTAAAATAAATATTAAAATAAAATTACATACTAATCATGCATAGGAATTTTTTATTTACCTTTCAAGCTATGGAACTCAAACATCACCTACATGTGGTATTTGTTTTTGAGGCCCATTAGGATAACTAGTTTGACTAGCGGAGGGCTGATCGAGAGGAGGAATATTACTTTTGGAAAAATTCCCCTTGTTCTTTCCGACATCAGAACATGGGGATGTATGAAGGTTATGTTTCAAACATAGACATGGTGGGATAGTTTGAAGAGATGAAAATAACTTTTTATAAGATCGAAGTAGTAAGGGAATATTGGGATCTTTTGGAAGTGACCCAAATGAAAGGAGAGGTTTGTCATGGGTGTACGCTTTACATCAGGGAGAGGAAGGAGACTAATGTCTCATGGGATTAATATGAGAAGGAGTTTCGGGCAGAGTTTCATTCCTTGATGATGAAGGGTGAGAAGTGGCAGAAGCTGCTCTCTCTCCAGAAGGTGAGTATTTCCGTGAGGGAATTGTGGATCATGTTCAAGGATCTCATATACATTTCCCCGAATCTCTTTTTGGAAGATGAGTTGCAGGTGAGACACATGGAGGAGGCACTCCAACCTTCTCTTTAGTACGACATCATTTCCTATACCATGCTGACATACATATAAATTCTGAAAAAGGACGATATAATGGAGAAAATGCACTCGTAGGGAGGTGTACAGTGATAGGGGATCCAACTATGTTCTTCTAAGGGGAAGGTAGTCAGTAGAAGGCCTCTAGCATCTTGGACTTCTAGGTTTTAACTAGAAAAAACATTCATCAATAGTTCCAATTCTGTTCTCCTAGTCCTCACCCTTTCATCATGGTCTCATGACCATGGTTCTTTTTCTGTAGAGGATGTGGACATCATTAGAGCTTGTTCCCAGTTTGAGCACATTATAGTGGAGGTGGGCATGTATATCACCCACCTGAGTAGCAATCATTTCCGATCAAACATTTCAAGTAGCAAGGGAGTGGGATCCCACTCAACAGAGGTTAGAAAATGATGGAGGAGACCCACATTAGGGTACTCCTCAAGGACATCGACCAGGTTGTGGTCTGGGAGGTGATCGATAATAGTGGGGTAGAGGATTTTGGCATTGGTAGATTCATGTTACTGAGGATGACATTCTAGTGGGTCCATGGGTTGATCGAGTTCCAATCAGTATGTTTTCTACTCTTGTGTGTGATTTGTTTTATTCAAGATCTTCTCACTCCATTGTTTCAACCATTCTATCCTCTGCGTTGGGACTTTACAAAGGGAGACCTTCCGTGACCTTGGTGTGGAGGCCACTAGTTGGTGATTAGAACAGTCTGTTTGTTGTTTTCCAGGGATTTAGACAGATGTATGGGCCACATCACTCCAGTGTGGACCTTCTTCTACTATAGATGAAACCATACTATGTCTTCTTTGTAATTGATTTGTTGTTCTATGAGCATTCCATAATCGACTGCTTCAATAGGAATGTCCTGTTTTTATATGGATGGAAAATGTGTATATATTTTTTGTGAGTACAGTCGTCAGGAGGGAAGCCAGTGTGTAGATCCCCTAATTTCTATGTTAGCCAAGAGGTCATAGATTTTGTTGGGTGATGATATGGTGGAGGTTTTAGGAGTTTCAAGGAGTAACTAGATGTTTTCCTCCAAGATATTCTGACTATACCCCCTCAACATGATATTGTGTTAAGAATTGACTCGCAACCTAGTTTTTGTCCAATTTCGTCTTCTCCCAACCAGATAATGACTTATGAGTTGTATGAGTGGAAGATTTAGGTTGATGACTTAATGAAAAAGGGTTTTATTCATCCAAGTATGTCCCCGTGGGGTAATATAGTCATGTTTGTGAATAATAAAGATAGTGGAATAAGGCTATGTATAGACTACAAGAGACTAAATTAGGTAACGTTCATGAAACATTACCCTCTCTCGAGAATAAACCATATTTTAAACTAGTCAAGGGGAGCATGTCAGTTCTCCAAGATCTATCTGAGGTCTTGATATCACCAGTTGAGAGTGAAGGTGAGTGACACCTGAAGACTGCTTTTAGTTGCAGGTGTGGGAACAATGAGTTCATGGTCATACCCCTTAGTATTATGAATTCACAATCCATGTTCATGGGGGTCATGAAATCTTTCCTTCGCAATTTTTTAGGATTCTTGGTCAGCGTGTTCACTGATTATATTCTGATTAACACAAATTCATAGATTGAGCTTGGTAAGAACCTCATGATAGTCTTCTAGGTAATTCGGGACCACCATATCACTGGGATGTTGTCTAAATGAATGTTCTAGATACAATAGGTGCAATTACATGGACATGTTTTGGCTCAGCAAGAGACAGGAGTGGACCGTTCAATGGTCGAGGTAGTTGATTCCTGGGAAGCACCAAAGAATGTCGAATAGGTTCACAACTTCCTGGGTCTCACAAGGTATTACGAGTGGGTCATACCTGAATTCTGTCAAGTTGTGGCTCTGTTCATAACTTTTACCGAAAAATAGCATGCTTTCACTTGGAATGAGAAGTGTCAAGAAGCATTCAGGTACCTAAAGGGGAAGTTGGTCAGTGCTCTTTTTTATTGGATCCGAAAGGAAGGGGTGATGTTCAAGGTCTTCTGTGACACATCCGGTCTAGGCTTGGAATGTGTGTTGTTGAAACAAAGGGGAGTGATCTTTTTGGGACCAATATGGGCCTATATACACTGAGAGGGGAGGTGAATCAGGGTATGGATATTATTTTCTAAATTTTTCCTTCTCCACTAGATCATGACATATTTATTACAAGGGACACTTTTTTCACTTGTGTGTTTATTATGATCACTTATATTCTTCTTTTTCTGATGATGATGCTTTGGATGCAATATATCGAAGCAAATAGGGAGACACAGAAATTTTTACTTGGTTCACTCTCACTGGGCTACAACCAAGGAGTATACAATGACGATGTGTCGTTGTACCAAATACAAAAATATCACTACCAATAATTTTCTGGCTAGATCAATTATATACCCAAACTCAATTCCTTTACAATGTATAGGGTTATCTCAATACTTTCCCAAGGTTCACTCCATATTTCACTCTCACTGACTCACTTTCAGTAGATACGATAACCTTCTTCCTCTTCCTTTGCTCACTGAACTTGGAAGGGATCCCCTCACAGTTTATAGACCTCTAGGTCTCTTAATTTTCATGAATACATGCATCCTCAACTATTGATAGATTCTCTATTGATGTCCAAATTTCACCTACTGGGGAATACCCCTTTTCCTCATGAACACCGAGCAACAACCTTTGGAAAATACCATCGCAAATCACCCTAATTCACGAAGCTCCCAATTTGGAGAATCTCAAAAAATCCTTCGTGAGACTCCTTCCTTTTCACGAAGCTCCAAAATTTGCAGATCTCAGGCCATCGTGGAGCCCATGTTGTCATAGAGAGACTTCTTTTGTGAAACTCACTAAGACAAAGCAATGAACCAAACTTTCTCGGAGCTAAATTAGCCGTTGCGATTCTCTTTCCTTGACGAAGCACAATGCCTTCATGGACCACCTTCACTAGCCGAGAGAAAATAAAACTATTTTAAAACTCTCTACTATTGCAGAGGTGGTCGAGGTGTATATATATGTGATTCCAACAACCCTTGAACCGTCCACGCGAAGCCAGTACGACTTCATCTCAAATCACGATGCTCTAAAATTTCTACCAAAATTCTCTCAATATCGCGAAGAACCATGAAAATTTTCGGATCACAGAGCTCGTTGTAATCGTGGAGCGTTCCGTCAATTACTTCAAGCATTCACTGCAAAGCTCCACTCACAATGCCCTTCACCTCCACAATTCCATTCAATGTTTCCATTCGTGAAGCTCTTCGAAATCGCGAAAAACACTTTCATCATTTTTCATGTCTTTGCGAAATCCAATCCATGAATCCTATCTTCACAAAATTCGCACCTTTTCCATATTTTTTTGAGATATTCAAGAATATCCTCTTTTCTCAAAACTCACCAATCTCCAATTTTTGGACCCCAAAAATTTGGTAGACAATGGAAAACGGTGCCACCTGGTATCTATTCTTTTGTGTCGCCTCCTGATCTTGTATTCCATTTTCATGGTTCTTTGTCAACATGGATTGAAAAAAAAACATCTCTGAAACTCAACAATTCCCCATGGAAACCTTCATTTTCAACAAACACAAGAATCCAAATAATACTGAAATGTTATCATCATGGATTTTTGGCAAACTATATCCCCCTTTGGGATTGTTTATAAATACTCTCATAAGGATTCTCTGCACTTTGTTACCTCTTTGAATCTCCTTCCATCATCAACTATCAATTGCCTCTTTCGATTTAGAGAGCGACCAAGGATTCACTCAACATATACTCTAAGACCACATGTTCAATTGTCAGCATAATAAATAAGAGTATTATGAAATGTTCATCAATAAATCAATTCACTTTAGACACCTACTGTTCACACAAAAATGACACAAATTGCTAAATTGATACCAATTATTGATCACTGGAAACCTTCAAACACCATTCCAACATCACTCTTCTTCTTTTATCACAATCCTTATCTATCGTGATCTCTATTCATTTATCAATCAAATCTAAAATCATAAAATTTAATACACTCTTCTTATCACATTGATCTCCCCCTATCTCGCTGCTCTACCTATCACCTTCTTCCCGTGTCTTTGACAAATACATTTTCTCCCTTCCTTAGCCATAGTTTCTACCCATTGAAAAGTAACTATTTATCCCCATTTTCAATGAACCCAAAGGTTACTCCTTTGTGGGATGAGACATTAGAATGAAGAAATATTAGCACAGTAGAGAAAAGCACACCATACCTTGAGTAGAATGGGGGGTTCACATCGACACTTTTTCAAGTGTGGGGAGTCAACTGGACTCCTAGAGCTAGCTGATGCCTCTCAAAAGCTTCCTTGGGTGAGGCCTTTTTCAGAATGTCAGCAACCTATAGTTTTGTAGGCACATACTCCAACTTCAAGATTCCCTACTCAACCTACTCATTGATAAAATGATACATTATCTCAGTGTGCTTTTTCCTAGAATGATGGAAAAGATTTTTGCTGTGATTTATAGCAATTGAGTTATCGAAATGGAATCTGATCCGAGACATCACTTCAACCCCCATATCATCAAGCTACTCTTCCATCCAAAATAACTGTATGCAAGATTGAGTGGTAGAAATATACTAATTTTATGCAGTGCCTAATGAAATGCAATCTTGCTTCTTTCCTAAGAAATATATACACAAACCACCATGATAGAAAGCACCTACTGATGTGGATTTCCTATCATTCGTTGAACCGGCCCAATCTGCATCAGTATATTCTAATAACTCTGACTGAGATCTGTCACTATATATCAATAAAAAATCCGCCATTCCCTTGATATACTGAAGTATTATTTTCACCACAAGCATGTGGAATTCATGGGGATTACTTTGATACTTCAATGCATGGAATGTGGCGAAAACAATATCAGGTCTCATCACTGTCTCGTATAGTAAACACCCAATAATATTCCTGTATTATGTGATATTAACTAACTTTCCATTATCATCTTTAGATAATTTCATTCATGTGGCAACCATAGTCGTCATGTCCTTGGAATTTTACATTCCAAATCATCTCAATACTTCCTTGGAATATTTGGATTTGGAAATGAATGTTCCATTTCTTACATTTGTCACCTGTAGATGAAGGAAAAATGTTATCTCTCCAATCATTGATATTTTGAACTCACGTTTCATGAATTTAGAAAACTTACTTCACTAAGCTTCCTCTGATCCACCAAATATTATGTCACTATCATAAAAAATGGCCATCATCCTATGATTACTTTTTTTCTAAATAGAACCTGTAATCAAATCCCCCACGATGTAAACCATGTTTCTTCAAGTACTGATCTAGCCTTGTGTACCATGATCTTGGTGCTTGTTTTAGACCATATAATGCCTTCTTCTGTATGAAAACCATGTTCTTATCCTCATGAATGAGAAAACCATCTGGCTGCTCGATATAAACTTATTCCTCCAAAACCCCATTCAAAAATGAAGAATTGACGTCTATCTAGAAAACTTTGAACATTCGTTGCACTGCAATGGCTCGGAATAATATGGTTGTCTCTAGTCTCGAAACTGGTGAAAATGTCTCACCAAAATCTATTCCTTCTATCTGGGAGTATCCTTTTCACACTAGTCATTCTTTATTTAGGATCATTGTGCCATCTTAATTCATCTTTTTACGATAGACCCATTTTTCCCCGATGACATTCTTATCAGCTGGCCTCAAAACAACCTCCCATGTCGAATTATTCTCAATATGATCTAGCTCTTCTTTCATGGACTAAATCCAGTTTTCATCTTCAGCTAAATCAGCAAAGAATTTATTCTCTCTTTGAGATATGAATGATGTCTACTGTAATGATTTCAATCTTTTTTTCTGAACATGAATTGACTGATCACCAATGAAATTCTACCAGTCAATTTCATCTCGACTCTATTGATTCTGTGTAGAAACAGATTTTACTTCCTCATTCTCATCATCAGTATCTTCTTTTAATCAACATCAACCACTTATACTCCCTCTTATACACTTTCATTTGATTAGGATATAGGGATATCTCCCTATGATGTGCAACTCTTCCTATTGTGGGGACCAATGTTTTGACCCACAATCATTCTCCTTCTCCTGCATCATTTATTCTCATCTATCACTTGGCATTGATCCTTCAACAAACCCTCCATGCCTAATGATTTGAATTAGATGAAAATTGGATCTTATCATCTTTTCCCTTTGAATCTTTATATTCCACATCATGTTGGATCGTATCTCCCTAAAACCCAAACACATGAATCATCAGTTAACAACATTTAAACCCATAGGGATATGGGTGTTTCAGGAATATTCAAGATGGGGATTGTGGTTGATATTGATGGTTAAACCCTTTGATTATTTCTTATTGAGCATCTCACTTCTTCCTTGCTTATTTTAGCTACCTAGCCAACTTCAACTCCTCTGGCCATATGACTAAGCATTCATTTCCCACATGCTGAGTCTTTTTCTAATATGTAGATTTTGTAGGCTTGGCCTTTCTCAGACATTGAGGTTTCTACCCACTAGTAGACATTTCCTTCTTTGATATTCCACCATTATGCAACTTCCATAGATTCCTTCTCTGAGTAACAATCTCTCTGCTTTTCATCTATTCTTGCTTCGTCCACCATTACATAGATCTTTCTCTTTCCTCTAGTTCTCTTTGTGGAACATGACATGTGAATTTTTCAATGTATTCTTTATTCATAAATCTTTTATCAGAAATTTCAGTCACCGCACTATTATGCACTTGTGGTGAGTCCTCCACTAATTGTGCATTCTTCATACTCATAGCTGGAGTAGATCACCCCTTAATCTTCCTAGATTGTTCACATTCTCTCTACATGAGCTGTTGTGAATGTGACAGACTAGGTGACTGATACATATTTATTTTATCTACATGGGATTCCCAAGTGGTATAAAACCTATTTTTCAACAGACCACTTTGTATTCTAGTGTAGGATTTCTCATTATACACTACTAGAGTTGACAATTTCCTTTCACGTTTCTTTTCATTTCCAGTATTCCTCATGCTTCAATGTCTTTCCAAATGCCCATAATTAGACCATATAAAACATTTTCCATCAAAGAAATACCTCATTTCATCATTTCTATGTCGAGATGTTGATGCAGATTAAGGTCTTCCTCTTACACTGAGCTAATGAGCTTCCTGACACATACTCATGGTGTGTCCCATTCTTCCATAGTAATATCATCTAATAAATTCTTTCGGCTGAGAGACACTTATTTCAGATTTCTCATGATAGATATTCTTACTCTAAAATTTAGTAAATTATCTATTTTCACATCCTAAAATATAATCCTGATCCTCTGAACATAATCTTGATGTATGACTATTAATCCCATATAAAAAGAAAATTCTATCATTGATTCCTTTAAGATCATTTTTAGGTCTATCTCTAGCACCTACAAGGGTTTTATTATCTCTAGAAATTTTCACTACTCTTTTCCTATCTCCCATTGGAGTGGGATCATCATATCCAATTCCAGATTTTCCCAAAATGGATGGCCTTTGAGATGAGACAATCCTTTCATATTTCTACATTAAAGTATCATATTTGGATTTCATTTCATCATCACATGCAGAAGGATAATCTGATAGTAATTGTAATGCATCCTTCAACTTAGGCCTCTCTTTGGAATTAGACTTCTCCATTTCTTTCTTGACTAACTCTATCTCTTCCTCTAGTTGTAGAATCTTCTTATCTCTTGATTCATGTTGAGAATTTAGTTCAATTATAATATTCCTTCCACTACTCTTCTCATCTTCTAGTTCTTGTGTGAGTTTATCTATTATTTCACTTTTCTCTTTTATTTTCAATTTTCCTTGAGTAATAGGATCAGAAACGAATGTGTTCTCTTGTTGTAACCTTTTATTTTTATGAACTAATTCAGATAGCTGTGATGCAAGATAATCATTTTTGGGTTTCAGATTTTGAATTTCATCTATCTTTATATTCTTTCCCTTGACATCAGCTTTGATATTTTCTCTCTTTATAAAGAACATTAGTAGTTCTTCAGATTAAGAATCATTCTTCTCCATGAGATTAGTGGCCATGTCAATAATCCATTGATTCAACCCTATTTTCTTGTTAACATCAATTTCCATTTCATGGATCTGGATATCTTTATATTTATTCTCTTCATACAGCTTCTAATCCAATTCCATAGTTTGATGGACAACTTCCACTTTTTTCCTTCTAGGAGTTTCTTCATCATCAGTAGTTCCAACATCAAGTGGAATATCTGGTTCTTCAATCATTTCTTCTACATAATTGAATGAGTATGTATTTTCACTATATAATTTATCAAAATCATTATCCTCTTCACTACTTGATTCCTTTAGCTGAATCACACTCTTTCCATAGAAACTTATACTCTATGTGATTTGACCAAACTTCTGCTTCTTCTTTGAAGTTTTACCCTTTACCATGGCACACTGAGATAAGAGATGACTGAGTTAACCACACCAATTGACTACACCAAGTCAAATAAAACAAATCTGAAAAAAGAAACCTACCTCTGATACTAATTTTTTAGACCAATAGGGGCCTATATACCCAGAGAGGGAGTTGAATCAGGGTAGGGATATTATTTTCAAAATTCTTCCTTCCCCACTATATCATGACCTCTTTATTGCAAGGGTCATTTTTTTCACTTGTGTGTTTATTATGATCACTCCATTTCTTCTTTATCTTATGAAGATGATTTGGATGCAATGTAGGGATGCAAGCAGGTAGACACAGTGATATTTACTTGGATCAACCTCACTAGGCTACGTCCAAGGAGCATACAATGGAGATGTGTCACTGTACCAACTCCACTAAAGATCACTACCAATAATGTTCATTCTAGAACACTTATATGCCTAGGATCACTACCATTACAATGTTTAGGATCATCTACCTGCTTTTCCAAGGGTCACTACCTATTTCTCTCACTCTGACTCACTGTTGGTATAAAGGACAACCTTCTTCTTCTTCCTTTGCTCACTGCACATGGAAGGGATCCACTCACAGTATATAGACCTCTAGGTCTCTTCATTTTCATGAATAAAATAATCCTCAACTATTTATAGATTATTTTTTGATATCCAAAATTCATCCATTGATGAATAACCTTTTTTCTTCTGAACATTGAGCAACATCCTTTGGAAAATACCTTCTCCAAGCACCCTACATCACGAAGCTCCCAATTTCATGAAGCTAAAACAAGCCTTTACAAAGATCCTAACTTTTCACAAGGATCTCAATATCAATGAACTCAGGCCATCATGGAGATCAAGTCATCACAAAGCAACTTCCTTCGTGAAGATCACTGAGCCAACACGGAGAACCCAACTTTCGCGGAGCGAAATTAGTCGTCATGGAGCTCCTTTATTCATGAAGCTCACTACCTTAGCGAACCACCTTCTTGAGCTGGGGGAATCAAATTTTTCTCGGAAAAATCTCTTCTTCTCATGAAGGTGTCGAGGCATATTAATAGGCGATTCCACTGACCCTCGAGCCTTTCGTACAAAGTCAGCGCCACATCATCTCAAATCACGAAGCTCCAAAATTTTCGCCGAAATTATCTCAATATCACAAATCACCATGAAAATTTTCG
Organism: Viscum album; assembly: GCA_963277665.1. Taxonomy (NCBI): domain Eukaryota; kingdom Viridiplantae; phylum Streptophyta; class Magnoliopsida; order Santalales; family Viscaceae; genus Viscum; species Viscum album. Next base: position 1,933,566,224 of record OY728155.1, read on the forward strand.
GATTGTGGAGCTCATCGTAATCCCAAATCATTCCGTCAATTACATTGCACCATCACCATGAAGCTACACTCGTAGTGCCCTTCACTACTATAAAGCTCTTCAATGTTGTCGTTCGTGAAGCTCTTCATAATCGCGAAGAACACAGTAAATTTTTTTCATGTATTCCTAAAATATAATACATGAATCCTATCTTCATGAAATTCATGACTTTACCGTATTTTGATTAGATATTCAAGAATATCGTCTTTTTGTAATGCTCACAAAACTCCAAATTTTGGACACCAAAAATTTTCCAATCACTAGAAAATGGTGCCACCTTGTATCTGTTCTTTTGTACTGCTTCTAGTTCTTTTGTTTCATTGTTATAGTTCTCGGTCAACATGGATTGTCAACAAAATCTCTGGACCTCAGCAATTCACCATAGAAACCTACATTTTCAAAAAACACAAGCTACCTAAAAATGATTGAATTTTACCTTCAGGTATTTTTTCCCAACAGATATCTTATGGGACTAGGAAGGTACATCCACATGAAAATTTCTATGCCACCCATGAACTTTTTCTTGTAGTAGTGATGCTCGCATTGATGTTTTCAGGACATTACCCCATCGGGGTGCACTTTTTGGTATTCGCAGACAACAATACTTTGAAGTATATCTTCTCCCGACCTGACCTGAACATGTTGCAATGAAGGTTGATGTAGTTTCTCTTGGACTAATACATCAAGATCACTTACATCCCAAGAAAGTGGAATGTCGTGTCTAATTACTTAAGTAGGAACACTAAAAAGGTGGTATCTTGAGAATTTATGGATTCTTGGAAGGAAATGAAGAAGGTGAATGTTTTGCATCTTGATGAAAGATTGGATGGCGGTAGAGGCTGTCTATTTTAGATCAATGCATTGTATAACTTAGTTCAAAAGGGGGTGGGAGTCTTTGTGTGGAGACACAAAGACTGAAGTGATGCGTGATCGTGCTATCTAGGGTGATTCTCTAGAGGGATGGTTGGAGGATAGTCAGAATCAGATTCTAATTTATGAGAAGCTGTTTTCACTAGTAAAAATTCTGTACAATGTTCTTTGTGAGTTGCATAGATCACCCTTGGATGTGAATCCAAGTGATTCTAAAATTTATCATGTTTTGAGGGAATTGTTTTTGTGGATTTGGGTGAAGTGGTTAATGGTGGAGTTTGTGTCATGTTTTGTAGTGTGTTAGTAGGTGAAGGCTGAGCACCATGTTCTTGACGGTCTATTGTAGTTCATAGACAATAATATGTGGAAGTGGGATTAATTTTCGATTGATTTTTTATAGGATTTTCCTTGACATAGATAGTAGGTGATTTCCTTGGCGTATTAGTGGATCAGTTAAAAATATTGTCTCACATCTTAGAGATGAAATAATCGATCATAGTGGATTCATTATCATAGAGGTATGTGGATGATGTGGTGAAGATGCATGGAGTTATAAGATCCATTTTCATCGATCAGGATACATATTTTACATTGTGAGTCTGTAGTGGATTGCAAGATTTCTTTTGTACTCAATTGCAAATCAACACTCCTTTGCAACATCAGATGGATGGATAGATAGAGAGAACTATCTTTCCATTAGAAGATATATTATGGGCATGTTTTATATGCTTTTTAGGGTCTTGGAGGAGATATTTTCTCTTTTTAGAGTTTGATTAAAATAATAGTTATCACTCTTCCATTGTTATGGATCCATTCAAAGCTCTATACAGGAGGTCGTGTTGTTCACCATTGTGCTAGATGAAAGTTGGGGAGGTATCTATTCATATCATGAACGTGGTGTAGAGTACGATAGACATGGTGCATCTTGTTCGTGAGAGGATGAAGGAAGCATATGATCGATAGATGTTGTATGTTGGACATAGTTTTATGAACCTAGACCTTTTTTAGGTATGGTTTTTTCATTTATGATGTTTTTAGAAAAAGCATAGAATCTGGAAATTTAAAGAGTACATGTAGTGTACCGGGTTGTCACAGGTGACTGTGTACTGGACATGTAACGGCAGATGACATGTCCTTGTGGGGCAACCTGGAGATCACCTATATCGGGCTCTGATAAAGTAATATACACAACGTGTAATTTTAAAATACACATCATGTAGTTTTCTTATAATTTTTTAAATCGGACTGGGGTTGCGTCTAATTGGTATAAACACATTCTTTTCAAATCATCTCATCAATGAGAAGACCATAGGGGGTGATTATTCTCTAATCCCCCAATCGACCATTTGATATCTGAATGAAACGCTATTGATTGTGTTGGAATCACCATAGTGAGTTCTTCTTTCTTCTAGATCCATGGTACATGATTTCTCCTCTTTTGTGAGACTTGTATAGAATAACATTTTCCAATTTTTTGTATATCTACAATGTTTTAGGATGATTCAAGGGTCGACTATGGATTTTATCGATCATACAATGCCAGGGTAGGTGGTTTGTGTCATTATGGAGTTAGTCTTTGATTTATATTTATAAAAAAGTGCCTAATGCCGAACATAAGGGTATTTCGTGTTCAGGGATGTTAACCCTATATATGCCTGCTATGGTTGTTTTCTTGATTTAGGGATCTTGTTTATAAATAGGGCTTTTTTCCATGATATGGATGTTTTCCCCATGTTTGATTTGATATTGTCCATTTGGTCAGGAATTTTATATTAGGTTGCATTGTTTTCCATGCTTATTGCTGTTAGGATTGACTAATATTATATGTCATGCTTGTGTTATGCTTTGTATCATTTAGCCAAGTTTTACTTTGTGGTTTACTTTGGATGTTGAACATCGTTTGTGAACTATTTCTTTACACAAGGCTGTGGGAACCTGGTGATGTGAGACCATAGGAGAATTGACATTGAGGGATTCCACATAGTGTCTGTTATATTTATCACACTATGAGACCATAGGGGGGATTGACGTGAGTGCTCCTTCATAGTATCTATATTTACTTTTACCTGAAAATAGGGGTAATTGACGTTAAGTGCATCCTCATAGTGTTTGTAGTTATCATTAAAAATATATTAGAGTAATTGACTGTGACTGCTTCCTCATAGAGTGTTTGTTGGTATGAGACCGAAGGGGTTAGACTGTGCAAGATTATCCAGGAGGTCGTTATATCCTATTATAAGTTGAACCAGAGGGGTAAGGCTATGATAACTTACCCAGAGGATTACTTAATATTGATTGGTTGGACCAGAGGGGATAGGATTTGTGAACTTCTCATAGGATTTCTATTTTCATTTTGTTGAATTATTGAAAAATGTAAATTAATGTAATTGAAATTATATGACTATTTAATATTGAGTACATCCTTGTTTATTGCTTCATTTGGCTTATTACATGCCATATATATTTACTGACTATTAGGAATCGATCTTTGGGTTATTTCTTACTGGGATTCGTCTCACACCCTGTGCGGGTCTTTCTTTTGGGCCCAAATAGATTATATTGCTTTTTTTAGATAAGGTGTAGTGCCCTTCAACATCTGGTACTTAACTGATGTGGAGTGTGGGAGTGTAGGACCAAGTTGAAGATTTCAATGTTATCAGATTGTTTTACAAATTTTCCTTTGCACATTGGTTTTGAACTGAATTTCTGTATTTTGACTTGTTTCAATGCTTTCCTAGATAAATGTAACAAGCATCATTTATATATGTTCTTCGGTTTTTTATTTACTTTCAGACTTCTGATATTTACTTATTTTATTCTATTACTACTTCTACTACTGTTATATATTGTTGCTTCTATGTTAGTCTTCCAATTAGTGAATTGTTTCCCCACTATCACACTGATGCCCCTCATTGTTTGTCGGCAGCCTCTATCATTTGGAGAAATTCACTTGAGGCCCTATGACCAACTGGCTACAGGGAACCTCTAGGTGGCACCCTGAACTGGGAGATTAAAATGTGGCATCATAGAAATTCATTTCGTTTTGACATACTTTTTGGAGCCTATAGTAAAGTTTAATGCAAAATAGGTAGTTGGTAATAAGTTTTTCTTAGGCGTAGCTAACATGTGTGCAAGGAGAATCTAATTTACCTCAATTATTGCAATTTTATTATTTGTAATTTAACTGTATATTTGATTTCACTATAGGGTGATTCACATGTTTTCTTGATTTTTACATTGATAATCTTGAGGTTCTATTTCAGTTTCAACTCAATGATCTGAGGTTATTCCTTCTCATGCTTTATATAGACACTTTCTAGAGATCACATGTTGTGTATTCATGCAATGCCATTTAGGGTGCATTACCAATTGAATGTATTTGTGAAATATGGTATGCTAGATATTCATGTTGTTGTGATGTATGCCTTGAGACAATGACTTCTATTAGATAGGGTATTTAATTTTGTAAGGTTTTGTTAAATGAATGACAAAACTTGGGTTCTTGGGGTTATATGGGCCCTCATGGATCATGATTTGAGGATCATTTCACTATTATTCTTATATATAACATATATAAGATGACAAACATTGATTTGTGGGGAGTATGGGCCCTCAAAGATCGGAATTTTGCACATTAATGTGTGTTTCAGTGTTTTTATGAGTTCCAAAGTAGTTTCTAAGGGTTAATGTCCTAAAAACCCAGATACACGTTGTGTATTGATGAATACATCCCATGTATCTTTTTGTTCGGGAAGGAACTGTTTTTCTTAAGTACACTCTATATATTTTATGTAAACACCTGGTAGTCTCTAATCGTGTTACTGCCTATGTGGTTAGAGACATGGGTTTAAGAAATACTTGGAAGAACATGTCGTGTATCAGACGTAAACGCTGTGTTGTAGGGACTGTGTGTCAACCCTTCTGACTAACAACACATATGGATAAATCATTGGTTATACACACCATGTAAAGTTTGAAAACACCGTGTAGTGTAACACATGAATATAGTTGTGTGACTAAATACATGAATCAGTGAAATCATTCTAGTATAGTCCATGTCCGGAACAAACATGTTGTCTAGTCTCGTTCGTGGAGAATCATGTGGGTTAGTCATGTTGAAGAAATCTGCTAGTGGAAAACGATTAAAGTACACGTCGTGTATTGGGATAACATGTTTTGTGTTTGTGGTGTCACACAACTGGAGTTTGTAGAAGTACACAGCCATGTGAAGGCTTAAAGGAACATGCCATGTAGGGGTCATACATGTAGTTTATCCCTTTTTTGAAAAACACGAATGCATTCGTTCTCTTATTCATTTCCTACACTTATATGTTTCTGTCATTGATAATCTTAAACTATGGTGTGTGCTTGAGTTTTAAGAGTCATGCCACAAAGACGTCCTCCAATTGTACGCCAGGTTCCGGGCAATGATATGACGCCAGACAATGTAAATTAGGTATCACCTGCAAGCCCTCCCATTGTGCCTGTCTTGGCACCAACTGTCATTCTGGATACAAGTGCCAATGAAAAGTTCAGATAAGGCTTCATGAGGTTTATGTAGACCTTCCATAGAGCACCACATCCTACCCCATCTATGGAAGAGTTGACATGGTTCTTTTCATAGTATCATACTCCGACTTTCTCAGTGGATGGAGGACCTCGAGATGTTGAGTCATTGTTTGATTCCATGCTATATATCATCGAGCTTCTGGAGATGCCTCCAGAGAGGAGGGTGAATCCCACTACAAATATACTTGGGTATTCATCCAAGAGATGGTGAGATGTGATCTCGCATCCAGGATGCTAGAAGGTTATGGCTTGGGATGAGTTCCATCATATCTATTATGACTAATTCTACATGGAGACATTGAGGGTCGATTGATCTCGACATGTCATGAGTCTGGAGCAGGGTACTTTTTTAGACATGGAGTATTATTCTCACTTCATAGAGCTATAGTGTTTTACACCTATTCTATGCGGTGATTAGTTATTCCTGGAGAGAATGATTTAGGATGGTCTCATGCATGACATCTGATCTTTGGTGAACATATTTATGTTGACTTCCATTTCCTCTTATCATCAACTAGGCATTGATCACCGTGTGAAGCCTGAGGGATTCTAGAGTTGTGGGCTAGGGTGGTTCACTATCTAGGGATGGTGCTTATTTGTATCATAGTAGGAATCACCAAAATTATTTTGCATATGGATATCTGAGTAGGCGAGGTACAACTTTAGTTAGCCATGTGTTATGATACCAATGTGGTAAGGGCATGCATACGAGGACACAGTACACGAATGACTTAGTTGAGTGCCGATATTGCGGTTATATGGGTTATCTTTAGCGCTTCTGTCATTTTTTCTCTCCAACATCTATTTAAAGGGGTTCTACTATGAATCCTCATTCAAGAGAAGGACAACCAATTTATCATCTTTCTGGGATCTAGTGTTCTTCTCGCTGTTCAGTATGAGGTAGAGGTCGCGTTTGTGGTGGTAAGTGGGAAGGATTTCAGCGAAAACATGTTGGATCATCTCAGGGTGGTCAGGCAAGGTCACATGGCTACAGGAAATGCCTGAATTTTTCAGTAAAGAAGACCTAGTAGGAGAAGGATCTCAAACCCTCTACAATTAGAGTTACAATTATAGTTTCCTGTGTTTTATCTTCTGATCTTTTTGATACAGGGGCTTCCTATAGTTTTATTTCTATTACTGTTGTGGAGAGCCTTAGGCTCTGTATCATTAGTTTTGATGATGTTATGATGTTGTACACGCCATTGGGGACATGTATAGCTAGTGTACATCAGTTCAATGAGGGCCCTATTGAGGTTGGTGGGTGCCACTTATTAAGGGAACTCTATGTCCTATAGATGACAAGCTATGATTTCATTCTCTTAATGGACTCGTTAGTTCCCTTATAGGAATTTGTTGACTGATATAATTTTAGGGTGAGTTTCACATCACCAGAGGGCGATTTGTTCTTACATGAGGGAGAATTGGATGTCCATGAATGTAGAGCAGGAACGAAGAATCATGGGTTGGGAGGAGTTATAGCCTAGATTTCTAGTCTATATCAACATGACTAGGGTACTTCACATTTTATGATTCCTCTACTGGTGGATCGTTTTAGGAATTTTTTTCCAGAGGACGTTTCTAGTTTTCCTCTAGATCAAGAGGTGGAATTTTCTATGGAGATTTGACGCACGCCTGTCGTAGGGCGTGGCAAAACAATTATTTCCTAAGTTAAAATGTAGTAATGTGGTTGACCTAGGATGTCTCCCGAAGAGAAGTGCACACAAAATGTGTTGTCACTTTAAAACTGGGGTAAAAATGTTGTGAATGGAAATTTAAAATTCAAATGATTGAAAAACAATGAAATTTAAAAGGGTGATTAGGTCGGGGTCGGTTTTCTAATTATAATTCTATCCTTGTTTAATTTAATTCAAACCTCTTCTTCTTAGTTTATTAAAGTGAGTTTCCACAATCGTTTCCCCTCACTTCCTTGGTGAAATTATTATTGTGAGAGAAAACCTTACCAAGATCTTGGTTTGGTCAACTCTCCTTCCATGTGTAAAATAGTTGTATTGAATATCCTTAATTGAAATGGGAAATTCCTGATCGGGTTTTGTTTATCCCAAACAATCAAGAACATTCACTACACCTTTTACACATACTGACGATCGTCGAGTACTTCACCACTAATTCCTGGTTTATTCCATCGTATATAAACCAGAAATTAGTGGAGGGAGATATTGATTATTTTACCAAGGAAAAAATAAATAATGGAATTAATATTCAAGAACGATCGAACTTGATAATAAAATCCGCTATAAGAAATTGAAAACAACTTTGAAGAAGAAAGAAATTTATTCAATTGCGTCCAAGAACTCAAGAATTACAATGTAGAAAACCAACCCTTCTCCAATCACTCCAAAAGTTTACCCCACCATGGTAAGGGTAATCGAGTTGAATGGGGAATAAGAAGGAATTACAAAACTATAAAAAGGAAAATAAATAAAAGATAAATCTGAAAATTTCTCCTTCTTGGTGTCCCAGAAGGAATGAGATGGAAAATGGATGCTTTGAGATGGTGGAGCTCTCCTCCTTTTATAGTCAGAATGTTTCCCCAGACTGTCGACGGTTTTTAGTCCCATTAAATGATATCTTCACGCGTCGAGCCCTTAATTAATGTTGTTCATAATTCCCTTGGCCGTGTCACCTCAAAATTGCATCGGATTTTGACATTTATTCCGAGAGTTATGGCCGTTTTACTATGAGCATTTATTCTGTACAGTCAGACTCTCCAAAACGAAATCCTCCGGATTAGTGTGCTTTAATGACCTAATAAATGGCCAATTCACTCGGTTCTTCCTTCATAAAAGATTCTCAAAAACTCCTTGCACATCCACCCACCGAATTGAACTAGCTTTGGGCCCACATTGGATGAGTTATGGATCCCACATCAAAACTAGGTATAACTGAAAACAGTTTTCTTGAGCCAACTTGTGAGCTTCTTTTGAGCTTCCATATGGCCGATGCAGATTTTTGTCCAAACATTTTAAATGAATCCCTGAATGTGTAGAATCTGGAAAATAAAGAATTTTTCAATTTGGATCAGTTTAGATAATGTTATGGCCAAACTTCCAAAATAATGTAAAACTGTTAAAAATCCAAAATGGACAATTTTTACTATTCAGCTCAAAATAACACCATTATCAAAAAAATGAAACAATTCATCTTAGAGGAACACTTTTGTGGGTTTAAAACAATGATATTCAATATAAATTAATTGAAAATATTTGTTCTATCAAGCTTATCCCAGGAGCGGCACCGATGTCCATTCCTCCTTATAGGATGGATACACCCGACTTACAGGAGCTCAAGAAGCATTTGGAGGAGATTTAGGCAAAGGGTTTAATCTAACCTAGAACTTCTCCTTGGGGTTCGTCTGTCCTGTTTGCGAAGAAGGAAGATGGTACCCTTAGTCTTTGTGTTGATTTTCTGAAGCTAAACCTATTGAATATCATGAACCACTATCACTTGTCGAGGATTGACGATCTCATTGATCAACTTCGAGGATCCCAGGTGTTATCGAATATTGAATTGAGATCCAATTATCATCAGCTGGGAATTAGACCATCAAATACAATTTTTATAGAATTTCAGAAATGGTATAGTCTATATGAGTATGTGGTTATTACATTCGGTTTCACAAACGTGCCTTCAGTTTTAATGGGACTGGTTATCCGAGAGTTCCATCCATACATGGATTATTTTGTGGTAGTCTTTAGGGTTGATATCTTGGTGTACTCTCACACTCCACATGGCCATGACACACATCTTGAGATCGTTTTGAGTACACTGAGAGACCATAATTTATATGATAATATCTCAAAAGGACACTTTTGGATGGAAAATATTCACTTATTATGTCATGATATTTTAGAGTCATGAGTATCAGTAGACCCTGAAAAATATAGAGCAGTAGTATCCAGGTAGCAGCAGAATAATGTCTTTGAGGTATGATGTTTTCTATGGCTAGATGGATACTACAGATATTTCATACTAGACTTTTGACTCATAGTCGTTCCCTTGACGGGCCAGACAAATAAGGGTGTGAAGTATCACTTGTTAGATTCTTATGAGTTAGTCTTTTAGAAGCTGAAAGGGAGGTTGACTTCAGCACCGATACTAGTTTTTTAGAGCTGTAAAAGATATATATTGTTTATTGTGATGCAACAGGTAACAGTTTTAGAGTTGTGCTTATGAAGGGGGAAGGAGTAATTGTGTACGGGTCTCGGAAGTTGAGGCCAAAATGAGAGTAATTTCTCGATGCATGATCTCAAGTTGTCTGTAGTTCTTCATGCCTTATGTTGTTGGAGACATTATCTTATGGTTGATACTTTTTTGGTTTCCACCAATTAAAATTTTCTCAAATATATATTTACACATCGCGATATGAATTTTAGACAGTGATGGTGGGTTGAGTACCTTCATTATTTTGATTTCGAGCTTACCTACAGTCCTGGGAAAGGCAACACAGTAGCTAAGGCATTGAGAAGGACTTAGATACAGGACGTTCAGGAGGCCAGCAGTGAGTGGTAGTTTGTGGCTCTATTCTTTGATATGAATTTGGATGTGGAAGATAGAAATTGGTAGAAGTTACTATCTTCTATAACCGTTACCGCAACTCATCTAGATTAGGTATGAATGAGGAAATTATCAGATTCTGAAGGCCTAGTTTTATAGGAGAGTGTGTCGGGAGAGGACCCTATTCCTAGATGGACCGTAGGTGAGGATGATATCTTGTGCTTTTGTAGACAAAGTTAGGTGTCAGAAGACATTCCCTAGGAGACTATGTGGGGTTTTCATTCCCCGTTTTGGGTAGTTCATCATGGTGTCAATATTATGTATTGAGATCTACAAAATTAGTATTGTTGGTCAAGTATGAAGAGTAATGTTTTTGGGTTTTATATGAGGTCATCCACCTATCAGCAGGTGAAGCTGGAGCATCAAAAACAAGAAGGGATTATGAAGAAGATACCCATTCATGAGTGGAAGTGGAGCAGTGTCGTGATGGACTTCTAAACATGTTTACAGAGTTCTCCTCGTGGTAATTATGCAGTTTGGGTTGTCATTGATAGACTCATGATGGATGAAAACATCATGATTAACAAGGAGACCTTCAGTGTAGATGATATGGGAAGATTGAATGTTCGGGAAATTGTACATTTACATGGGTATCCTCACTCCATTATTTTTAATAGAGACACATGTTTTACATCTTGGATCTAGTTGGGATTATAGAGGGATTTTGGTACATAGGTACTTTTGAGTACAACTTACCAACCCCAGATAGTTGGCCAGTTGGAGTGTACTATTCAGGTGCTGCATTACATGATTCGAGCATGCACCCTAGATTTTGGAGGTTCCTGTAAGAAGAACATACCTTTTGTACTGTTTTCCGAAAATAATTGTTTTCAATCAACACTTCAAATGGAACCTTATGGGGCTTTGTATGGTAGGCCTTGCTGATCAACCCTATGTTGTTTGGAAGCATGAGAGAATGCTATGTTGGGACCTAGTCTTGTCTAGGAGACTATAGAGTAGGTGGAGTTTCTTCAAAAAAATATGGATACATCATAGACATGAAAGAAGTCTTATGATGATCCACGAAGATGACCTCTGGAGTTTAAGGACAGATATCAGGTTTTCCTACGTGTCACACCGAGGATGAAACATAGATTTATTAGGAGACATTGCAAGATTTCACTATGATATGTTGGGACGTTTGAGATTTTGGAGAGAGTTGGGCCGGTTACATATCAGTTGTAGTTACCTTAGAGGTATCATGCATGCATGACATCTTCCACGTTTCTCAGCAACAATGTTTCTTCTCAGAACTGTGTCATGTTTTTCATCTTGAGGAGGTTGAGCTGGAGGTGGAAGCATCATTCGAGGAGCATCCCATCCAGATTTTTGATTTTAGTTCAAAGGTTCTTCGTTTCTGGTTTGTTCCCCTGGTATGAGTGCTATGGCAGCACATGCAAGTACAGGACGATACTTGGGAGAGGGAGGTCGATATATGATCCCAGCGGCTGAAGTAGTTCCAAGATTCATTTTCTACACCCCCTTGCTAGGGAAATTCAGAGAGAAAATTATTTAAGGCGGAAGTTTGTAAGAACATGGACCTTCTTATCAAGTATTGGTTTTTCATTTATGGTGTTTTCATAAAAAGAAGAGAATATGGAAATTTATGGATTACACGCCATGTACTTAAGAGTACACTCAGTGTACCTAGTTTTCATTGGTGACTGTGTACTGGCTGTGTAACGGCTGAGTACATGGCTGTGTGGGGTGACATGTAGACTGCCTAATGTGGGGCCCGGTAAAGGCATATACACACCATGTACTTTTAAACAAAACACTTTTTACTTTTCTTTTTATTTGTAAAATCGTACTAGGGTCGCATCTAATTAGAAGAAACGCCTTCTTCTTGACTTGTCTCATCTAGGAGTGGCCATTGGGAGCGATTATTCTCTAATCCCCCAATTGGACATTGATTCTCTGAATCAACCATCATTGATTGAATTGGAATCAAAATGGTGAGTTCCTACTTCATATAGATCCCCACTCCTTGATTCCCCCTCTTTTAGGAGATGTCCTTGGTTGAACATTTCAGATTTTTTTATAGATCTCCGACATTCTAGGATGATTCATGGGCCGAAACTGAATTATATCGATCATAAAACATCGAGGTAGTTGTTTTTTTACTTTCTGTAGTTATTATTTGAATTTTAATTACAAAAGTGCCAAATACCCTAGATAGGGGTATTGTGTGTTTAGGTATTTTAACCCTGTAAATGCCTTATATGCTTTTTTGCCTAAGTTAGGGATATTGTTTGTAATTAGTGTTATTTTTCCATGCTACGGATTTGTTTTCCAATGTTTGATTTGATATTGTCCATTAGGTCTAGAATTTCATGTTAGGATGCTTTGTTTTTTATGCCTTGTCCTATTAGGATTGAGTGATATTATCATACATGGTTGTGTTATACTTTGAAATTTTTTCCATGTAGTACTTTGTGGTTTACATTGGTAGTTGAACATAATTTGTGCAAGATTTCATTACATAGGGCTATGGGAACCTGGTGTAGTGAGACCATATGGGGAATTGATGCAGTGGGACTCCCCTGAGAGTCTGTTATATTTATCATGGTGCGAGACCATAGGGGAGATTGACATTGATTGCTCCCTCAGAGTGTCTATATATACTATTATCAGACTACAAGGGGGATTGATATTGAGTGATTTCTCATGGTGTCTTTAGTTTATCATTAAATATTTATTGGGGGAATTGACAGTGAGTGCTTCATCAAAGAGTCTTTTTTCCATGATACTAAAGGGTTAGACCATGTGATATTACCCATGAGGTCGTTATATCCTTGTATAAGTTGAACCGGAGGGGTTAGGCTATGAGGACTTACCCAGAGGGTTACCTAGGATTGATTAGTTGGACCAGAAGGGATATACTATGAGAACATCACATAGGGTTACTTGTTTATGTTTTGTTGAATAATTGATGATTGTAAATGAATGTAATCGAAACTATAATTCTATTTACATTGGAGTATGACCTTGATTATTACTTCATTTTTCATATTAACTTCCATATATATTCAATAACAATTTGGAACAGATCTTTGGTTGGTTGCCTACAGGTATTCACCTCACACCATATTTGGGTCATGCATTTGGGCCTAAACAGATTATATTACTACAGGTTTAGATATGGGAAAGCACCCTTATACTTCAGGTACTTTACTACTGTGGAGCTGCGGAGCATGGGACCATGATTTGTATTGTGATGATGTTGGATTTGTTTACTTGATCTTCCTTTGTAATTAGGATTAGTACTTTACTTCATCGTTGTGACTTGTTTGGATTCTTTCCCAGTCATATGTAACATGAATCATTTATATATGCGCTCTAGTTGTTTATTTACTTTCAAACATCTGTTGTTTACTTATTGAATGCTATTAGTTCTTCCGAAACTAGTATCTGTTATTTCCGTTGTGTTACTCTACCAAATAAGGAATTGTTTCCCCACTGTCACACCCATGGCCCTCACTACTAGTCAGCAGCCTCAGGCATTCAGGTAAATGTGTTTGTGGCCATGTGACCCACCAGGTACAGGGAACCTCTAAGAAACACCCTGAACCAGGACGATATAATAGCGGGATGACATTGGATTTTATAGTTAGGGGACAAGTATTAATGAAATTTTACCCTCAATGTGGGAAGTAGAGGATTCATATATGGATGAATATTTCTCCCAGGTTCTTCGGACCTTTCGATGTGTTGGGATGAGTTGGAGAGGTGGCATATCAGCTGGCGTTTCCACTATGTTTGGAGGGGATCCACAACCCCATAAATGTCACTCAGCTCCATCTGTATGTTGATTATAACTTCCACATCATTGACTTGGGAGTGTTGGATATCGAGAAAGACATGAAATTTATGGAGTGACCATAAATAATCGAGGATCGTGAAGAGAATGTTCTTCGTTGATGGATCATTCCATTGGTTTGGGTTTTATAGAGGCATGGTGACCTCATGGATAGTATGTGGGAGCGAGATGCACATATGCATACCTAGTACCAATAGCTATTATAATTTTTTCACTTTTGTTTTTCTATGCGCTATGATTATGATGTAATGCTTGATTTCATTTTATATGAGATGCGTTATTTCCATGTTCTCTAAATGTGTGTGAAAAGTCCTGACTATGGGGAGGGGAGGACCTGATCCCAAATAAAGATGCATTAATGTAGAATTGATTGAACCCATGTGTGCATGTTAATGTCTCCCAACGAGAATATTATCATCACATGGAGGAAGGGGATAACTAATCCATCAATCTGGACATTGTGACCTTTGGTGTTTTTGTTGTTGTTTTGGGTGGTAGTAGTTTGTGGGGTGTTATTGGATGTTGAGGTTTTCTCCCTCATTTTTAAATAAGGCACGGTGGTTTCCCCCTAAGAGGTTTTGTTAGGGATTATTTTCCAGAACCCTGTTTTTCTGATATTGGTTTTGAATTCTCATGGATGATAATATTTTTGAGAGGTGTTCGATGTAATGAACTATATTTCCCCGTGCCATTCCATTGTGAAATATCCAACGCTTATGGTGTTCATGGTGGTAAGATTGGTTTTTTTGCGGTTTTTTCCAAAAATCAAATTTCACCAAAATGTTTCACTAAAATGGTGGCACATAGAAATGGAGGCTCACCAAATGATAGATCACCCTTTTATGAATATCTTGTTTTTCCTTGTTTCTCTGAGTATTTTTATTTTTGTCCCTCTTATGTTTTATTTGATGTAAAATGGGTTTAAAGTAATGTTTGTGTGTTTTTAATGGTGTTCAAAATGATATTATATACATATTGAAAATCCAAATGCTATGGGGGATTTGATATATTCAAACTGCATGACCTTGACAAGTATCCCATGTATTTGTCTTTTGATAAAATTTCCATTCCATTGATGTTGGATATTACATTTTCTATGTTTATGTACTTCTATAATATTTTCTCTGGGTGATCCTTGATCCCTCCCTCCCAGTAGATCCACATTTTGTTTCATATCCATTGATCGAGTTATTTTTCACTCCTTGCTTCTACTCGTGTGGCCCACTATTTTCTCGTAAAGAGGAGTGTTGGTCACATGTTGTTTCAACAATGTATTCTTATGACTCTCATTATTTTTGTATCGTGTGGGGTTGGGGTAGTAATGTTTCATTATGAAGAACATATGAATCATTTTCCTTGACAAGTAATAAAAGATGGGAAGGGAATATGATGATAAAAAGATAACATGGGTAAATGAAAAAGTGTCAGGGAAGTGATGATGTTTCATACTATATTTTAAATGTTATCCATGAACCATGTTTTTAATTGTATGGGATATAAGGCCTTATAGAAATCCTGGTTGTCGGTGGACTTTTCATGCATAGTAGTACTGTTCTGTATTTTGTTGTGATGCAATGAAAAATTGATGTAGCATGAATTCTACTTAATAATGTATACATTGATAAATAAATGGATTCCCCCGGATCAAACATGTTCTATGATCACCCATGTTATTTAAAGTGGAATTAAAGTATCCCTCTTGCTAAATTTTAATATGATTGACCTAATGGATTGGATATTTTCTATGTTTGGTTAGGTTTTGTACTATTGGGGGGGGGTTTGGTTGGTTTCTATTGGTAACCTTGTTATGGGTACAGATGGTGGACATAAGAAATCACCTTGTGATTGGGGGATGGATTGGTTGTGTAGCAGGGCTACTGTTTGGTGGGGTTTTTCTATGGTATTTGTGTAAGGGGTGACACAATAATTTTAATTAAATATTAGTTTGAGGGTTTTTTTATTGTAGAATGTATTTACTTGTAGGTAGTGGGACTACCGGTAGTAATGTTGTGGCCCTCAATGTGTTTGTAAAGAGGGTCTCTGATTTGGTTATGTTAAATCTGTGTAGTGGAACTATGGCTTGGATTGGATTTTATGTTTGGTATGGTTATGGATGATTGTTTATCTGGGTAGTACTGTAATAATTAATGTGAACTCCTTGATTAATGAATGGAATATTGTAAAATGAAAATAGGATAGGATTGTGTTTTATTGTATTGGTTTGTGTGGTTGTAAATATTGGGGTAACAACAAATGTGGCTCTATGTGGGATGATTTTTTGTTTAAAACCTATATATTGAGATGAGATTTATCTTACCTATATGTATAAATTATAGTTACTTGTGATTTCTATATGAACTCCACCCTTGTTTAAAACAATGTGGCGAACACCACATTTCATTAGGGAGGGCGTCTTTCCCATCATCCCAGTGGGTTGATGGATGGATGGTTACTGACTTTCTCCCCCAGACCCTCTTTTGGGTTCTTACTACTCAAGAATATCAGGAAAGACTCTAATGGATTGAGTATTATCATAGTCCAAGATCCTTTAAGAATGTTTTGCTGTGGAAAAGGAGCTCGGCTGTTTGTGGGTCAGTATTGTTTTTCCATGTGTCTCCAAGATGAGGCCCATGTGTCTTTTGGAGAGAGGTGAATTTGTTGTGGCCCATGTGTCTTCAAGTGGGATGTGAGGTGTTGTTGTTGAGTTAGTGTCTAGAGGTTGGATATTTGTGTTGTATGAGGCCCATGAGTGCATAGCCAAGTTGTGGTAGTGGGACTACATTTTGGATGAGTGGTAGCATCAAGACATTAGCCGCTAGAAATTAGATCTAACCAGTGGAAATGTGGTGTTGGGTATGGAAATGTCAATTTCACATACTACTAATTTACTTGACATGCGTTATTTGGGGAGTGTGATTAGTGAGGATGGGCTTGGTAGTAATACTTGGTAGGTGATTTGAGGTTCTACTTTTATCTCATATAGGAATTACTATGTTCCCACCACTTGTGAATTGGTGGCTTTAATTTTCCTACTGAGTAAACTTGTATTCTAACCCTACTATATAAAACTATATTCAGGTTTCTAGGATGACTTTTTGGTCCATGATGGACTTTAATAGCTCGGGCACTAGGATAGTTACCTTTCTGCTACATAGCCATTTCATTTTGTACCTTGATATGGATTTTTGGTTGTGCCATTGTGGTAGTTTTTGTTTAAATCATGCATGGATTGGAATTTGGTTTACCTTATATAAAAGTTTGGTGTTGTTCAGTATTTTCCCTTCTTATCTCCCGTTAATGTTTTCCTAAAAAACGGTTATGTCTTCCATTTTTTGTGAGATTCTATAAACTTGGTTCTAGTATCCAATATGGGGCCCAATGAAGGAAGGACTCAGGGGGTCATTGTCTCTCATTCATTTAGAAGAAAGAAGGGTGCGGTACATTATTTCCCCTTCCCTCATTTTGATGAAGGCATTTAATGGCATTGGTAGTCCTCAACGACACTAAACATAAATGTTCACTGAGTTATGCGAGGTAATTAGGAGATGCAATATTGATGTAAATTTTGTTAATGTTTATTGTGGCTCACATAACATGGTATCAATGTTAATTAGTAATGGTATATGATTTTATCACGGGACATATGAGTGGGTGTCTGGGTACCTCAGGGGGATTGGGACGAATAGACCGTCATAAGTAATTTCATAATTTAAAATTTCTATTATAAATTCATGGTTGAAAATAATATTTAAGATCAAATATCATTATAGAACACCATATTTTCATGTTCAAATGAATAAAAGGGAAGGTAGAATTTTAGGAGCATGTGAACTATAAGTAAAAAAAGATCACCCTATTTTTATAACTATTTAGATAAAATTAGTCCCCTATATAATATTTACTCCCCTATTCCTTGAGTGAAATATTATACACTACAATATAATCACTTTTTAATAGAGGTGATGACAATTTAAAATACCAAAAATTTTGATCACAAAGATAAATCACCTAGAACAACAATGCATTTCTATTGAACAAGGTGGAACCAAAGATACACCTAAAATTTAATGAGAGTCACAACTAGACATTCAAACCTTTTAGTGGAGGTATATTCAAGAACTAATAATCCTAATTTTATAAGGGAAAACAATAAATTGAGAGTTACAACTTAAAAATTTGACAATAGGAATACAATATTGAATCCCATAATGAAATAAAAAAATTTCTATTGTAACTTTATTACCATAGAAAAGTGATAAATGTTTATGCTCTTTCTAGATTGTAATATACTATTACAGTTAAATTAACATAGCCTAAATACATTCATATTCTATTTCTCATTGTTCTCTATCACTCTATTGATTATATTTTAGAAGAAAATCCACATTATTTAGTTTTAAAAAAATAGAAAAAATTCATGTCATAGGTTCCCATATTTTTTATCCCCCCTTAATAATTTTAAAGTGTTTCGAAAACATGAAATATGAATGTGTAGGAAAATTAAATCATGTGAAAAATATATATAACAAATAAATTCAATATATTTCTAAATTACATATTCATCATAAGGTTAATGTATCTCCTGACAAGGTTTATTTATGGAATTATAAAGTTGATAAAAAATAGTTGATCTCATACGCCTATTATCATATGAATTAGTCATGTTATATTAAGGTTCAGAAAATCCATCATTAGGTTTACAAAAAAAATTCATAAGGTTTCTAATAACTGTATCAAGTTTCATTATGACCTTCAAATTGTTGATATTAACCTTCATAAGTTTGATATTAACCCTTTTAAGTTTAATACTATACATTGAAAGTTTCATACATACTGGTGGTAGTCTTGATAGATAGAATAATAAAATTAATCTATTTATATGTAATGTAAATAAAATAGAAATAAAAAAGACTCTAATATTAATTATAAAAACAATAAACATAGTTATTATTCATAATAATGATTATTTAATCAATGTGTGACTAATTATTTTAGAAATTTTAATTAACCCTTTTAACATGAGTGGTATTTGTAATATTGAAATCATGAAAAAATGAATTAAAATATGAAAATATTTTTAACTAAAATAGAATAAATCACATAATTAAGAATATAATATTTTTTTGAAAAATAAAAAACCAAACAGGATTTTATAAATACACTCTCCCTTTTAAAAATTTATCAAAATTTTTAAAAGAAAAAAATTTATTTCAAAACTATATCATATTAAAAAAACACAACTAATTAATTATTAAACATTTTGGAAGAAGAAAAATGTTAATGAATACATTGAATCTACCATTTAATTAATGAATAAATCATTTAAAGAAGATAGAAATGTAAAAAATATCTATATGTAGAAAAGAAAATTCCAAATATCTCATAACTCCACCATCATTTCTAAAAAGTACATTTAAACCAATCAATATAGTATATAAATTATTAAAAATAAAATAGTAATGAAAATTTATAATCCATATATTTAAACCTAATCTTTATCCTATTATGTTTAAATTTTTATTCTCAAAATTTATTACTACCCATGGTTTTGTAAAAATATCAATAAACTGATTATCAATTAAAATAAATTCTGAAAATATATCTTCTTTATTAACATGAACTGTTATTAATGAAATATAAGATCACTAAATTTTTTTATTTAGTGGTGTAATGAATAATTTAATATTTAAATAATAGTTCTATTATTAAAACTAACATTAAAATCACATGATATTTTTTTTATCCATATAATTTGAGAATAATAACTACTATAAGTTGTATACTTTTCCTCATCTTCATAGTTTTGTATATAGGATGGCACTCGGTTTCTTGGGAGCATGGGATCTCGGCAGCGATGGAGATCAGCCGCCATACTCCTAGGGTTTTGTTGACCATCACACACTACCTTCATTCCATTCTCGTTGATGGAGAACCGGGCTCGGCCTGGAATGAAGGCGTTCCACGTATTCATAGAAGTGCTCTTCCAGTGGATCTACCCACCGTGCATCTAGATGCTGCGGTGAAAACATCGATTCCTACTGTGGATCATGACATTCGAGCCTTCGTTCATTAGGATGTAGGATGTATGTGGGTTATCACTTCAGATTCACCTCACATTACGAAGTTGGTGTCTACATATGATGATCGTGATGGCTTCAAATCCAGGTATGTTGTTTTGGATCGTTCAGCTCGGGATCATATTGATGGTGGTGCGCAAAAGGGGAATCCGCTGCTTGTGTTAAGGGATTTTATGGTTCGTGGTTCATCTGAATTGGTTGCTCATATCCCCATCGTTGCCCATATATATGATGATATGCATGGGTCTAGGGTTGTCCTTCCAATTGTTATGGATAGGGTGATGTTTTAGTCCAATGTGCCCTCTGATCTCATGATTTCTGATCCACAGATGATGAAACCTAAAGATCCTTTGATGGTCCCGAATAGTAGAGTTAATGTTAAGGATCTGACTGGTAGAGTTGATGTAGACACTCCTTCATCGGTACCCCCGTTTTCATCGCTCATTGACTAATGTTATTGTCAGATCCTCCGAAAAGGGTCATCATCTTATGTTTATGAAAGTCCTTATGTGTTTTTGGAGAGGATTGAAATTGGGAATAATTCCTTGATTGCACGTCTGGTTCTACTGAAGGGTGGGAAGACATGGGTGATCGATGATTTGGTCAAATAGATCTCATTTTTGTGGGCATACTCTGACAAGAAGTCTGTGTCTGTTGGCCGTGAATTCTTTCATTGCATTTTTCCAGCGAATACCTTCAAAATACATGCTTGGTGTACCGAGTACCTATCTCTGAAACCGGGATGGATTCACCTTCATGATTGGTCTCTAGATTTCAATGTCTCACATGCAAGAAATGATTTTTCTCATGTTTGGGTCCAATTTCATGGACTTAATTGTGTCCTCTGGAATCCAATGATTTTGCATGATATCAGCATGGCAATTGGGACTCCTATTAACCTTTACAAGGAAATATAGGTGGGTCGGTTTGGACATTTTGCTCAAATGTTGGTGGATGATGATTTGTGTTCTACCTTGATTGATAAGGTAACTCCCTCCACTCCCACTGATAATATTTATATTGATATTGAATATGAAAGGAAACCCCTCTTTTGTACTGAATGTATGGCTGTTGGATAATCATTGGAGTTATTTCGGTGGAAGATCTCATGGGGGAAATGTGGGATATAGGGTCATCCAGATACTCTTTGTTTAAGGAATCTTGAACAAAATCATGTGGCTCTATCAAAGCCTCCTGATCGTGATGGAAATGCCAAAAAAACATCTTCTGCTAAGGCTGATATTTTTGATGTTGACAAATCTGTCCCTCAAGTGCCTAATTTGAAAGGCAAATGCCTTACAGTAGATAAGTCCCCGATGAGTGCTAATAGTGGTCCCCCTAATTCTCAGAAAAAATCTCATTATTCCAATGATGGTCGTGTTGTCCCCACTAGATTTGATATGACTAGAAAAGAATACCAGCATATTTATTGATGGGTCTCAAACTCATTATAGAACTCCAAATCCGAGTATGTATGATAGTCCTCATGTATGAGTGTTATGTGATGGGCCTGTTGAATCATGTAACACCCCAATCTTCCATGGTACTCTTCTCTTTGAATAATACAGTAGCGTGTGTTGTACGCAACTTCGAGTTCTAACACACACCACAACCAATCAAACTAGCCGTTATGAATAGTAATACCCATTTTTTGAAATTTTAATCATTTAATCTTTCACAATGGACTTCATTTTTGGATTTGTAATATCAAATTTATCTTAGGGTGAATTTTTGGAACTTTTTGGATAACTTTCATATTTTAATGAATAGTGAAAATTACAAAAATTTTATTAAAAAAAACATTTTAAATCGAAATAATTAAGTGCGATAAATTATGAATTTGAGTTTTTTTAAATTATATTTAGAATATAATTTTACAATTTAATCCAATGTTGTTCATTGGACATAATTTCATGTTTAAACCGAACAAAAACAAGTGTCAATCTTTTGATAGTTATTGTTTCTAAAAAACACGCTTTTTGTTTTAACAGTGGGAATTAATTTGAAATTAATAAATTAAACTTCTATGTTTTGAATTTTGTAAAATAAACTTCATTATTGAATTTGGAATATCAAAATTATCTTAGGTTAATTTTTTGGTATTTTTCTGAAAACATTCAATTTTTGATGAATAGTGAAAAACACTGAGTTACTGTTTTAAACCAGATTTTTATTTAAATAATTATTTATTTTATTTAAATTTATTTTAGGTCAAAAATAGATACAAAATACCTATATAAATTGAATGTAATTCATTGAATTCAGTTTATAATAATTTTAGATATTTAAAAATGTAATTGAACGTTTTCACCGTCTTTTACCCACCTCTTATGAGTATTTGTAAATTCACATTAAACATAATTTTTCCACTTCTATGAGTGGAATTTCGAAAATCCGAGAGACACAGTTAATACCAAGGAGTAAAATTTGGTTCAATAAGATAATTTTTTTTTGTGAATAGTACGTTTTTTTATTTATTTACCACGATAAAAAGTAAATAGGGTAATTAAGGGTAAAAATGATATTACTATTACCCTAAAACATGTCCTAATTCTATTTGAAAAGTTTAATTATACCAATAAAAACCTTAGGAATAAAATATGACCCTTTAGGTCCACTTGGATTAGATTAGGACATTTATTATTATTTAATTCAAAGAGGAGTTAAAAGAGTTAAAATCAATGTTTAATAACTAAAACATTTTTCATATAGTTTTATACGTAAGAAAAATTTGAGTATAAATATTAATTATACAGCTAAAAATATTTCATAAATAAAGGTATTTTAATTATAATTGTTAGACATTTTATAATTAAATTTATGTATGACACAATGATGATGCACTAATTACCTTATTAATGAAAGAATCAAATAAATGGTAATATAAATATTAAAATAAATATAATTTCAATGTTTTTATGACATCCACAAATTTTATAGGTGACTATGACATGTTAGGGATGATTCAATGTATCTTTTTCAAAGTAATCAAGTTGTGATGACTTTCACAAAAACAAAATACCAAATAGTGTCAAAATTGACATACATTTATATTTAAAGAAAATATTATATGATCAATTGATATTATATTCATAAAAATATAAGGTTTGGTCAAGGGACTTATATTATGATAGGTGTATCATTAATGTACCACTTGGGGGTCTCTTGGAATTTTATAGTAAGTTTATTAACCATATAATATAAAAATACAAAGAGACATCGTAAATGTCAAACTAAGTAACTAAGGGTTAAAACTAAAATATAAGGTTAATAAAGTGAACAAAACTGTCTAAATCCTATTGGTTAAGTGGATTTAGACCCATCCACACCTTATACATTGAATAATTCACTTTTGATCCATTAGAAACAGAATATGAATTTATTATAAATTAATACTTTAAGTTTTATCTAAAGAGCCCCTCCTCCCCTTATAAAAGGACACCACTTCTAACCAAGTCCTCACACCTTTCAGGCCTTTTGGCTCATCCAACCACTATCCAATTAAGCTCCCTACATCCTTATCCTTCTCCTAGATGCCTCACCTTAGGTAGAAGGCAATTCAAGAGTTTTTTTTGGTTCAAACCAAAGGATGTTACCCAAATTAAAGGTAACAATTTCTCTTAGCTTCTTTTCTTTTATTTTACTTATCCAACCCCTAAACTCTTCTTATTCATTTATTTTGTAACAAAAACAGTATCTTGAATATACTAGGATTTTTTTATGAGAATTATTCGATCTACACTTACACAAACCTCCATCTAATGGGCGAAGAACATAATGTTTCTGTGGATGGAAACCAAACGCCTCACAAAACGATGATTGTTCAATTATATTCTACCGCCTCTCATGGTTGACATTATGATGGCACTATAATTAAATATGATATTTATTATATTTATTTAATATATTATCTTCTGTAATTCCATTTTATAGCATACCATTATTCATTTCATGTTGTATATATATACGATAATTTCATTTGAGGAAGTGCGGACTACCGCCCCCTCAAACTGATACGACTCGTTTATACCATACATGGAACATATAAAGGATGGTATTAACGAAACTAAGTAACAAATATAAGATATTATATTATACTAGAATAATAATATACCTATGTATTATTTGTTTTTGATTCCTTTTAAAATGAAAAATGAAATGGAAGTAGTGTTCGTGCGTACGTATGAACTACCGTCTCCACGAACGCGATGAGATTCATTCCCCATCGTATCCATTAAAGTATATTCTCATTTTATGATTAAAAATAATGTTAAAGGACTTTATATCATTCTGGATATGTATAAGATACAAACTATCCATAACAAAAACGACTTATGTAACAAAACATATAAAATAAAATGAGTAAGTTAACACCCGAAACGACGATAATACAAAGATATTATTAACAAAGCAATGTTAAATGATCATATATGATATCATATTAATGTATATTATTCTTGTATAATTTAATAACAATAATTTAACCATTATACATGAAATTACCCTACCCTCGACAAAGGAAAAGTACAAGGTAAGGGGTTTTCATCTCACTCATTATTCCCGTGAGATTCATGCCATATTGTCACTATTACCTTTTGTGTGGTGTATGTACTGCCCATAATTGTATTCTTTGTCTAATAAAATTTAATTTATGTGTATTTACATATTCATTTAATGATACCTCTTTCATGGGTCGTATGTTTTCTAAGATACCAAATTGATAAGGGTTAAACTCACAATCTCTTTATTATCCGAGGTTGTTTTTACATAAGTATCTACTGGGAAATATTTATTATCCATGTCCATGTTTTATGAAAGAGTTTTCAAATGGATTATTTTAAGTAACTTTTTACTAAAACAACATTTCAAATGTTTTAAATATTTTTTCTTCTAAATCTTTCTCATTAATGTTCATGTCTTCAAAATGGTTTTATGGATTTATTTATATTAACATGAATGTTTTTAAAATGTTAATTCCTTTCAAAAGTTTCAAAGTGGTATGGGAAAATCTGATAAAAAATGTCTTTAAATTACTTCTTTTCCAAATTTCCATACTTTTAAATGTTTTCATGAAAATGGGTATATCTATCAAAGAGTTTTACAAATAATTTCAATCTATGTCAAATCGTTTGATGGATTTTAAACTTATTTTGAAGTTGATTTATTATGATACCAAACTTCCATATTGTATTGAAGGTTTTGTGATATGTTTGACTGTGGATGTGTTATTTTTATACCATTCATGATTTATGGTTAAATTATTGACATTTGGTATCCTAGTTATTATATGAATGTTTATGTTAAGTTTCATCCTTTTAATATGAGGAATGTACTAGACATAGCTAGTGATGGGTGGAGCGTGCTATAGTTCCTCGATGCATCGGTAGGTCTCATGAGACAACTAGATGAGGAATTAGATGAGGCCTTTTCCCAATTTGATTTATGGTTTTGGCCTAGGCCTTAATCATTTTTAGATTCCTTGGCTGAGCCCTTGACAAAATGTTCTAGAATGTCTGGAATAATACATTCCACCATTATGGAAATAAAATTAATGGTTAATGTGGTTATTCGACTAGTAGAATACCCATGATTATGTTTTATTATGGCATTATTTACTCAACTCATATTCTTGACATAAAAGTAATCATGTTTATTATTGGTAAAGGCATGTGGTTTCAATTATTGACCATGGTTAATATTTATATCATTTTCTGCTGTATTTATTACCCTTACTAAGGGTTTGAGATCAGCCCTTTCTATGTTTTATTTTTCCCAGGATTCCAAGAAGTGTGTTATGATTGATATGCAGGGTTAAGATAAAGGTAATAATGGAGTTATCAAAGAAATATTTATGTTGTGTTTTATGTTTTAAATTGTAATGTAATGTTAATGTATGTAATCTATTTTCCAAGACTGCTAAACCAATCGGTCCTTTAGGACTTGATTCCTTGTAATCATGCCAATGTATTAAAATAAAGCACCGACTCCGGGTAACTGGGGTCGGGGTGTTACAAATCGGCACCTAGATTGGATCACACTAGACCTCCTCAACATTTCTATTTTCATCAAGAAATCAAAAATCTTTTGAACTCCTATAATATATCTGAGAAGTGGGGTCACATCTCTGAGGCGGATGGGATGATTGCGGACAGCGGTGGCCCCACCTCTTTCACAGATGCACTCCAATCTGAAAATTTGAAGGAGAATGACTTCACTCCTTCTCCTCCGAAGAGAAGGCCGACGAAGGACTATTCTAACATGCCTCACACTATGTCTATTTGATCTTATAAGCCATTAGGAAAGCTCAATACTGATCTTTTTATGGTTTTAAATCAGGGTAAGTATCAATCTGTATGGGGCACTACTGAAGGATCTGATTATGAGAATGACATGTCTTATTATGATTTGTAATTTTGTTCTTAATGGATGAGGGTGAGTCTCTTTGATTGTCCCCTCCCGTATTCATTGTAATTTTCCTTTTATTTTAATAAATGTCCAGGAGCATAGATTCTTACTAGACTTGCTGGGTATACCATGTAAATAGAACATAAAAAATTTACTTTTCCCATCAATCCTAAAACTTCAAAATCTAAAATCAAAATAAAAATACACAGTAAAATCTATTCTTCTACGGATTACATAAAAAATTAAAATTAATTTCTATTATGTTGAACTATATTAACCATTTAAGAAAAAAAATATCATTTCTTAAAGGAATAACATTTTATAACATTGATATCATCTATTTGAATAATAAGATATATAACGGTCTTCCAGATTCATGTTAATTAAATATAGAATTAACACTCATCGAGGTTATAGAATTTTTACTATATTCAATAAAAATATGAATTATTTAATTTTTATAACCACATTGATTAAAAATATTTCACCACATCATTGAAATTTTTTTATTACAAATTATTTTTAACTCAATAATTAATCTCACATCATATTCATATGTGATCAACATATAGGATTAATAATAATAAAAATCACATTAGGAAACAGATGAAATATAATCAATCAGTATTTTCACAATAAAATTTTAATTTTTACTATTTTTAATAAAAAAAATTAGAAAAACATTAATATTTTTTAAAATTATTATTCCATAAAAACAAAATAGTCTATATTACCAATATCATTGATCCTTTTAAATACTATATCATGATTTATAATATTAAAAAATATTACCTGGAAACCATTCATGTTAAAATTAATGTGTTTTCTTAACAGAAAATTCCTCCTAAATCAAAACATCTAAAATTTTAATTTTAATAATCATCAAGAAAAAATATAAAACATTAAAAATAGGAAAATGATAACAATATCTTAAAATATCCAAATCATGAAACCAAATAAAATGATTACAAAAATAAATTCATTCTTCTTGGAAGACATAATTGTGTAAAAAGTATAGCATTATTCTTAACACTATAGAAATATTTATCCTCTTCATTCGTTAAAATAAATTTATTTCCAATAGTATTCTTGACATATAAGTAATTAAATTAAGACTAAAAAATATTTATTTAAATTTTATTAAGGTTTTATTACATGGAAACTATAAAAAAATAAAACATTAATGATTAAATAATGTTTCTATGTGCAAATTATGAAATTAACTATTTACTATCATAAAAATGCTAAATTAATTTCATTGTTTTGATTAAAGTTTCATTATTCCTAATTATATTTTTAATTGGTAAATATTATGAGTCCTAAAAACTCTATAACATAATTAAAAGATATATCATACACATAAACAGATAAAATATTATATTGAGATTCTTATTCAACAATGTTACAGTCTGAATATTCAACTCTCAATTTTTTGTATATCATAATTTATAATTTTTAAACCAAACATATTAAAAATAACATTAACGTATTCTTCCAAAAACATTGTTCCAAATTATATTTTGTATTTAATATAAATAAATTACATCTAAAAACTGTAAATTATAAACACTAGTTTACATTATATTAACCAATTCACAACTAGAATTGTGTAATAATGATTTTGTACAATCACTATTTAAAAAGGTTATGCTATATTAATAAATTTTCATTCAAATATTTATGTAATATATATATATATATGTATATGTTTGTTAAACATTTTTCTATACATTTCCAAAATATTTTATTTTTCTATAACCTATATTTTTTTGTTTTAAATTGGAATAAAAATAGTGTGCATAACCATTATCCTTATATAATTTCTCAAATTACCTATTCAGAAATTAACTACCTTAATAACTTTTAATAGGGATAGTTATATAACCCATTTGAACTCGATCTAGATTTAAAAAGGTAGAAAATTTAGTTAATGATATTATTTTATGAGAAATAAAATATGTTTATGTAATCATACGAAAATCATAAACTATTACAAAAACATATTTTTTACCTCCTAATCTAACAATTTTTATAGAACCAAAAAAATATAGCTGAATTAGTTAATATTTTTCTAAAATTAAAATTATTATTTATACTTAAGAGGGATTCCTTATGTTGCTTTCCATTTATATGTGAATAAAAAGTAAACAAATTACTTGTTTTCAGTTTGGGACATTAAAGAAACTATCCATATTTAAACAGCTTGTATAGGAGTTGAATGGATGCATGTCTAATAATTATAGAAGATAAATTCATCTAAAATATTTTACATTAATAAACGTAACATTCTACTTTTCAAGTTTAAATAAATTAATCAAATAAATATTATGTTTTCTATTTGAATAACATAAAAGTGATTCAATATTGAAAACCTAATCATTATTATTTTTAATTGTAAAATTTATTCCATTATCAAAAATACGTGGAAGACATATTATGGGATGTATTGTTCTATTCACATAAATAAAATTATAAATTAAAATATTTTTAGATATACCAACATCACTAAACACATTAATTATTTCATTGGATTTATAAAAGAATGATATTGGGAATATATCATATTTATTATAATATAAAAATATCTAGGGATCCCCATTCATATTTTTTTAATATCTCCTATCTATATTTTTATTTTATTATAAATAATAATTTATATTTCTTAAATTAAATCAAGTAGAAAATAAATTTTGAACCAATGATATAATGGGATAAATATTACAAGTGTATGAGTACTTAGGAACCTGACTAGATTTTAGTTATGTTTTTTTTGATAATATATAAGATATATTTTTTATAAATATGTTTTTAATATAACCTTATGATTGAGTATATCTCAATGAGAATTCATTAGAATAATTCTCTTACATATTACACATTAAACATGTGACTCTCAATACATTAACTTTATTGAATATGAAAAAAGTCTCATACAGCCTAGGTATTTTCTTATTAAAAAAATATATATTATCATTATTTTTATTATTCATAGCCATCATCTTATCAAAATAATTATTTCATTGAACAAAAGAAGATAAAATTTACATTAATATGAGAAATTAATTATTTAGATTATAATTCCCTTTTTTTGAACACTATAAATAATGATATTGTTTTTCCTTAGATCAAGAATCTATATTTTTCAATGTATTATTTTTTTCTATTAATTCATATCATTATTTTTTTAAATTATCATTATCCTATAAAAATATATCAAATATACTTCCTTCCCATTTATTTTATAGAAAAAATTATTTTATCATTTAGATAATTAAGATTATCTTTTTCAAAAATTGATTATAGTTTTATTATTTTTTATATTTTAATATTAATAATTAACATTAATTTAATTTCAAATATTAATTGAGGAGTTATTTTTATTATGAGGATATGAATTACTTCCATTTTAATTTTGTTTATTTTTCACCTAGTAACTCAATATATAACATAACTATTCTTATAATTTACTATGGTAGTATCTTATTCTGTTTAGATAATTATTTACATTTGTATAAATAAATAAATAAAAATCATAATTAGATACTAAATCAATAAAAAAATTATATTTATAGACATGAGTCACAAGTTAGTTGATTCCCAATCACTTTCAGAATCACTAGTGGAGTCTGAATTTTTAGTGTAGCACTATCCCATAATATTTTCTTTCTATCATTTCTCCATATATTTATTATACTTCCTATAGTTCTTTAGTTTAAAAAAATATAACTTTATATTTCACCACATTGGATTTTATTTTGAATTCAAAAAAACCTTCACATATCAATATTAAAAAAACCATCTTGTGTGAAATTATTATTTATTATAAAAAATTGTTAACATTTTTAAATTAAATGGAATGATTTCATTGATGTCAATATGATGAAGAAGGTATAAATAAATATTTTTTTTAAGGTTTTATTGATGTGATACAGTATTAGTATCTCATAATTTTTTTTTTGAAAAATTGTAGTTTACTTGTAAAGGATTAATGAGATGATCATAATGTTACAAACATGTGATTGGTATTTGGGGAAGCTTTTTTATTATCAAAATTATGATATTTCATTATGGTTTTTCCAAAAAAAATATTGTGTAATTCAAATTAAAGGATATAGTTAATGTAATCGGATGGAGGAATGTGTACTTAGGTGATTAGATAGAGTTAATCATACTATATTCACCAGATGAAGTCAACTCAAGAGTGGTAATTGGGTGAAGGTTTTCAAGTAGAACCACTAGTAATATGATTATAAATCATTCAATATGATTTTGTATCCAATTGATGAAATTATATAAATTATTAGTTAGTGATTTTATCATTTTAAACATTCCACAACTAACTAACATATTCCATTAGATAGAAAAATATGTAATGTCCAATCTGATAGAAGAAATATTTGGAGACCACTGAATAAATTTTCACACTATAATAAGATTAATATAATTTAAATGGACATAGATGATCAATTAACTAGTGGATATTTATGATTGAACAATTACATTCATGGTTACATCAGACAGATGATGATTATACAAATAATATCAATTGATTCTTGGTGATGGGTTTTTCATTAATCTGAAAGAGAAATTTATTGTTGTTATGATTCAGAAATAAATTTTGACAAATAGGAAAAATATTTTAAAGGGATTTTAATAATTTTAAGAACAACATATATTGAGGAGTTAATTTTCATTATTATAGTTACAAAGATATTATGTTTTGGCGAAATATAATGAACTATACTTCCCAAATATTGTGAACTATTGATTTATGTTGAATAAATAACTATAAACTTTCTTTAATATGAGGTTAAAATTTATAAAAAATAAAAGTGAAGATGTTTCAATGGATAAATGATGAAATTTTTATGATTTTTTAGCTGATGAATGGATATATTATGTTTTTTCACAAACATGGTGAGTCGTTAGATATACTATATTATAAATAAGGTCCTGAATGATCAATCACATGTTTCCTACCAATTTTTAATTTCTGAGGAAACATGTGATGATCATTAAATGAAAAGATAAATGAATGATATGTGAAGAGATTATGATTAATTGGATAAGGAATAATATTCCAATGTAGGTTAATTGGATAGATGTTTTTTAATTTAGTATGAAGATATAGGATTCCATGTTAATTTCATGAAATTAAATTTTCCATGAATAATGGAAATGAAAAGGTTCTTTTGGTTTCCAAATAGATTAAATGAATACAAGTTTCTTTGTTATATCATTATAAAAACAATTAAAAATAAATTAGCTTGTGTGTTACAAATTCAGTTGATAGATTTGTACAATTTGAATTTAATAGATGGACTAGATAATCCCTTTGAGGGTTTATTAGATGGTTAATAGTAACTACAATTATGAACCCATCATATAGAGGAATATCCTAACGAAATTATTATTATTATAATTTAAAAAAAAGATACAATAGAGGCATCTGATAAAGAAGTTTTCATATGGATATTTTTGAATCATTTCATCGATCATAAGATGTATATATTGAAGGATTTAGATATATTCCTATAATTTTATGAAAAAAATATAACTATGTTTTCACCAAATGAAATATGTAAAATAATGTTTTACTAGATGAATTTATTAAATTAATTTATGAATTTTTTTAAAGATATAAATTTTAGGGATGTTGATAAGAGAGATCTAATTTTTAATAATCATGAGGTAAGATCATGATTCAAGATAAGATTGGAAGAATATTTCAGAATTATGTTGACATAGAGATCTAAGGAATATTACTATGATGACTGGTTAACAACTACCTAATTAAAATTTTGAAAGTGTTCAATAGGAGGTTGTTTCTGAGTAGGTCACTAGATATATTGAGTGGTAATTTTGAATTTTATGTACATGAATCACCTTGAAAATGTGGAGAACCATTTCCTATCTAAAGGGTTGTTGATGTGTTATGATGTTTTGGAATGAATATTTATTTGTATCTTGGTGTTATTCTTAATAATTGATACACCATAAGAAATTCCTATGCATGAATCATGAAACAATTCTCATTTGGGATGATGTTATAAGAGATTATGTACAAGATAAATCTAGAGATACCGAATAGAGTAAAATCACTTGTTTGAGAGACAATAAATTTACTAAAGTAAGTAATAATAGATCTCCCATATATTTATTGAATCTTACATATCAATTGGTGGCCAGAAGAATCAAAATAATAAGTAAATAATAGATCAGATGTAGATGTTCCAGATAGAGGTAAAGATATAAAATGGATCAGTAGAACCAGATTAATTGTTAATGTACTATCATGTATAATATCATGTGATATCAAAGATAACAAATAGTGAATTCATATCAATTGGTTATCAACTAAAGATGATGATAATAAAGGATCAAACCATCTATCACTGAAAAAATCCAAAAAAAAAATAAAATTTTTAGATAAACTTATTGAATTTGAAATAATCAAATAAAGGAATAAGGGAAGGGAGAAAAAAGTATAGTTTCTTACCTTTACAATGATTGTTACATTAGAAATTTAATTAAGTGGATAATAATGATGCACTGTGACATCTATCAGAAGTCTAAATAGGTGGAATACTTACCTTGTGCTTCAATGTGGATAATTAAAGTATGTGAATATTTTCAATATTGAAAGCATAAAGAACTATTGAGATTTTGAATGTTGGACAATGTTATCACCAGTATAAAGATTCATGATTTTTTTATCCACCATCCTATAGTATAGGGATTAACACATTTAATAATTATTTTTTTCAACACAACCCATTTTAATTGTGAAAACATTATAGTGGATAATCCATCTAATGTTCATAACCATACCAGATAAGGAAAAGATACCTTTATTGAGTAACTCATATTGTAAAAATATCATGCTCCATTTTTTACATACATTTATATAATTTTATATGATATGAAAAAGGGAATATGTGAGTCAATAGCCTAATATTTTTAAGAGGAAAATGGATTAAAACAATTAATTTGTTAAAAACATCACAAAACTGATTCACCTCTATTTTGTGTTGGTCTCAAAACCCCCAACAGTTACGTATCCGACGACACGTGGACCTGCTTTCCAAAGGCAGGAATTCACTGCGTGGTTTGGCCAACGTCACTTAAGAACTAACATTAGTCAAGAGGATGGGAAGTCGGGCTCATCGCACCCTTTTGCGAGGAATTATTGCATGTTCCGGGACTCTCTTATAGATTTAAGATGTATTCATATGTTTGTAAATATTTGGTTTATACCCAAATATAGTATCCATGGATTACTCCTGGTTGGAAATGGTCAGCTGGATGAAGGGATTCGGAATCATTTTTGCACATGGTTTACCATCCCACGTTGGATTAATGACCCTGAGGAGTCTGGAATCATCGAGGCAGCTCTAGGAATGACGCATTGGACCGATGCAAAGATAGTCGGATCAACCGGTTGTTGGGCGTGAACCACATGGAGTCTTCTTACGTATCCTACCTGGGAGATAGGGATCAATATCCATGTAGTTCAAGTAGGATTGGGGCTTACACACTAAGGAGGCCCATGGAAATGGATTGGGGCTTACACTCTTAGGAGGACCATGGAAATGGACTGGGACTTACACTCTGAGGAGGCCCAAGGAAATGGACTAGGCTTACACTCTGAGGAGGCCCGTAAGAGGATGTCATGGTCGATGCTTACTCTAAGCCCACATGAGTCATGCTCGGTGTGAGAAACAAGAGGCATCAGGGACTAGACGATCATGTTGCGAAAGGTGCGTCCATGGGAAGTGTAGTGGAGCTTACACATAGGGTGTCCCAAAAGTTAATGGCTTACTCCGAGATGGATGTGCACGGAGACAAAGCGCAGTGGGAGATGGACTTGGTCTCAAAGAAAGACGGAGAAACACCCATCTCCACTACACCCATCCTTGGGCATGGTCGTGGGGAAGTATGAAGGTGTATGGGGGCTTCCTTCTGATGGGTATCCCGCAATGCTCTAGAGAGGGGAGAAGTGCCCCAGTCCAAACAAGTGGAGGGGTAGAAAAGGGGATCTTGGGCTCGGATTCCACATTATCGTGGGAATGTGAACCCAGGAATGCTTCGGGAATCCGCCCAAGGGTTGGAGAATCCCCTTCACCCCTGCTTACCATGGGTATTTGAACTCCAAAACGGTGCGCTGATGCGCCTGAAGGTTACATCACACGGGTCTGGTGGCTCCGGTGGAGGCCTCGGCTCGGGGCCGATGAATGGGCCAATGAGGGAACTGCGGAGGATCAGGCCGGATTGGGAGGCTTTTATCTGGCTCAGAGAATGGGAACTCCGAAGGATTTGGCAGGCCATGTGGGTATATGAGGAGTCTCTCCCTTCGCGTAGGGAGGTACTACATGGCTGGAGAGGCCGTCCATAAACTCGGGTGGTCCGCAGAATGATGGGCATCCCACAAACCATGGTGGATCATGGTGTGGTGAGCATCCGGAGAACCCGGGTGGTTCCCGTCTTGGTGAGCATCCTGCGAACCAGGGTGGTTCGCATCTTGGTGGTCATCCCGCGAAACAGGGTGGTTTGTGGCATTGGGTTCGGTCCGCGTACCAGGTTGGTATGCGGAGGGGTCAATGTGAGCAGCATTGGCCAAGGGCGACGCCGGTTGGGGGTTCGTCAGTCAGGGTTTTCCCTTTGTAGGAGGGTGTTATGTGGTGTGGTCAATCAAAAAAGGGGCATAAACTCTCTGGTCCGTGGTAAGTGCATCCGCA
The DNA here is from genome assembly GCA_963277665.1 of Viscum album. NCBI lineage: Eukaryota > Viridiplantae > Streptophyta > Magnoliopsida > Santalales > Viscaceae > Viscum > Viscum album. The sequence continues at coordinate 1,933,601,317 of OY728155.1, forward strand.
GAGGGGCATGGTTCGCGGTTTTCTATTCTTTGTTATTTTAAGTTCGCAGTTCACGATTTTATTATGCAGTTTCGGTTCCTTATTAATTCGCATCCAAGTTCATAACTCTTCTGGTTCAAGAACTGGAACTTCACAGTTTGAAAAATCATATGCTCCTTCCTTCGAAATCTTTCTACCTGAATCTGGTCAATCTCTCAGAATCCTCTCCCCCACAAAATCCTCCACGGATCTTCCCCCTTGATCTCCTTTTATAGAGTGGGTAAATAGATGTATCTATGGTCATGTGACACCTTTTGCGGAGGCCCATGATCAGAGACCTGGTTCACGGATGACTCGGTCAATCCGTGACTCATGGTTTCCTTGAACGCACCTCCCCCATGAACCAAACCAACTTGGGGAGTGTTTTGTGGCCATGGAGGGTTCCACCTCCATTTCGTGAATGACAGCGGTTGTGGTCTGGGCCAGTCGACGTGGTCCACAGTCGAGGGCGATTTGTGACGGTGGACGGGCTTGGCACCTGTCCTGCCTCGAGCCTACAGAGGATCTCCGCCTTCATTCCACGAACGACACCTGTCCGCGGAGGGGGTGCTGTGCGGAACCGGCCGCATAGTGTTTTCATGGGACCGATCTGTGGACCGGTTCAGCTTGTGAATCCTTTGAGTTTTCTCCATACTTTCCCCCAATTATTTGGGGGTAATTTGGTAGAATATACTTTGGGGATTTTAAAGGACCCTACAAATGCTCCCCATCGGAAGGGGGTTCGATCGGAATGAAGAGGATGCCTTCCGATGCAGAGTGGTCCTGAAACTTGGATGGTTTGTGGTAGAGGATTGGACCCTGTAGGGGACCACACCTATAAATACGGGGGGCCCTTCCTTTGTCTTTTATCGAATTCATCATGAAACCAGAGCCATCTTTCTTTTTGTCTTCGCGGGCTCATTCATTCGTGGAATGCATCGTCCGCGAACTAGCTTTTACCTTCCGCGAACCATTCCTCCTTCACGGATGCCTTCACCCGTGGACCAATTTTCCAACCATAAATCAATACTTTTAATTAATTAAAAATTAATTCACAATGGGCCGCGGAGGAATTCACTTCGTGGTTTCAATGGTCTACGGACTGAAATCTTCCTGACTTTGAATACTTCCAATGTTTTCCAAATTATAATTTTTAAATCCGTGATTAGGACTCCGCGGAGTAACCGGGTTCATGGTTTTCTGGCCAATGCTCCGCAGGCCAGGGTACCGCGGACTGCTTCCACGTAGGGTTGGTTCGCGGGATGCCTTCATTGTGAACCACTTTATAAGGCCTTCTCATGAAGGCTTCTCGATTCCTTTTCCATATATTTGTTATTTTTGTCTAGATTTTATTATTTTGGACTAACCATTTTCCTGGATTTTATGATTTAGGGAGAAAGCATGGTTCCCCCTCATCCTGTACCCAGGACTGCTATAGAGCCTCTCCCAATTGGTTCAAGGAGATGCCTAGTTATGATTTTCAGAGCGGAATGCATCAAAGAGGACCCTAGTCGGTCCATCATTCCTGATGACGGTGTCTTCAAGGACTTGCTCTCTCCCGAGCTCTTGGGTTATCAACTACCAAATCGGCTTCCACTTTACAGCTTCGGTCTTCAAGACGACATCCCTATCCAACCTACTTTCTCAGGTCTTCCATCTCCTTTCTTGGAAGTGTTACTAATGTGCGTTCATGCGAACCTTACCCCATTGGGGGATATACCCTATGATCTTGATCTGAAAGACGCTTTCATTTTGAGAGGATCTGTTTGGACCCAATGAAATCAGTGTATTGAAGACTTCTCTTAATAATCTTTCTTCAGGAATTATCCCTCCACTATCAACCTTACTCGGGTGGATCCTGATGCGGGGTGGATTCCTAGGTGGGATCTTCAGTCTGGTGGGATTTTCTTGAATGACTGGGGCTTGGACTTCTGGGTCCACCATCATTGCCGAGAATCTCTGAGTCACTGGAAGTAGTCAATTTGTACTACGCAGTGCGGGCCTCCCAGTTCGATGTTTACCCCCCATCTTTGATCCTGCATGACCTGCTCAGTCACTGGTGTTCAAGCACTAATAATTTTCACCTAGACCATGGTGAAGTTGGCATTAGCTTGTGGGAAATCTTCCAATTGGGAGGTCTTATGATCATTGGTGAGATGTATGACGAGTTTATTCCCACTCCTGACGTGTGGGACAACGTCGAACAAGTGCCTTCGTTGGTGACAGTTCTGCTGGTTATGGCGGAGCGGTCATTGGGTCAGGCTTTCCATGGCCGCTCTCTTATTCCCTATAGCACCTAGATAGGGTTATTTCTAAACACCACTGGTCATGTGCCAAAGGTCAAGCATCACAGGAATCATCCATCTCAATAGTCACGACCATCCCAGGTTCCTACTGGGCAGTACTGGAGGTAGGTGACTACATTTATTGGGGTTACGAGGTGCGACCCGATGTGCCATCTATGCTCATATTGGCAGGTCTGTTTGTTATGTTTTTTAGCAGGTGTCCATTCCTTTCTCAGGATATCAACCCGGGCATCAGGGCTAGCACCTTGATGATGGCAGTTGAGTCGGCAGAGGGATGCCCTGTGAACATGGTCGTTCCCAATTTGGCTCGTAATAACTAATTACTAAGCCACATGCAGGAGGGCGGGCCACCCTACCGTCTGAGCGGGCCGTTTGAATTCTTATACAGATGGATTAAAAATTATTTCCATTTTAATGAGTATTGTCATAACATAGTCATCACGCTTCCTACCTTTCGGCCTACCCTCCTTTATATAGATAGGGTTCGTCTGAAGTCTCTCAATTCTGATGAAATCATTTAGCTCCTGAGTGATTTCTCCCAGTTTTCATTCGCTCCCTACCCCACCCCTTCCGGCGTCGTGGTTAAAAACCAGATGGGGATCCTAGAGGAGAGTTCTTACATGATTTTACTATGGGACGAGTTTCTATCTGCACGGATTGATAGTGTTTCTCTATTCTAGTTGTATGCCCCACACCGTGTTTCCCACCATTTGGGGGTACGCAACTCCATGTTTCACTTCCTCCTCCTCAGGCTCGAGGACTGCACACACCCACTCTTCGTCAATGGTGGTTGATGCTGACACGGGATGGATCTGATACAAGAATTATCTTTCCTTGTATGGAAGCGGCTGCCAGTCTATCATTGGAGTATGCAAGAATGTGGGTAAAACATTATTCTAATTGGATCCTGGGGAAGGCTCTCTAGTAAGTTCCCAAATCAAGAGTCATTGTGGCTACTATGACTACCACACATTCCTCATTGTCTCTAAGGGTGGACCGATTGATGGCTCATCAGTCAAAGAGACTCAGGGGATTTTACTCTCCCGTCCCATCTACGGACGAAGTTCAGATGGACCAAACCTTACTGGATGTGGATGAGGATGACCCTATGGCTTCAGGTCCTAGCGAGACAATTCCTGATGGTTTGCAGGCCGATGATGGGCATAGAAACATTATTCCAAAGCCTGGACCAGGGTTAGAAGCTTCAGGCCTTCCAGCCTCGAAACCATCATCTAGCGCACACGTGCCTATACGGGTCACGATTCTAGAATTCATTCCCATGCCATCTAGAGAGGATACCAAAGATCCTTATGTCATGGCAGACCACCAAGCAGTGCACAGCTGGTCCTGTCCCTGGATTTGCGAGAATGTCACTGAAACTCCACTGGCTGAAATGGCAACTAAAACTAAAGATCTATAACCACTCTTCCTAGGTTTGGGGTCGGGTGGATTTTAATATCGTTAGTTTCATTTTATCACTTTCCAGGTTGTCATTTCCCATGAGGAAGTTGGTACTGGTGAGTGCAAGCTTGCTCACGTTGCTTTCTCTCATTGCGGGACCTAATCCCTAGAGGGAACCATAATAATGCTTCATCAGGTGATAGCACAGGAGGAGAGCTCTCGAGATCAAGCAGTGATCCTATCTTATGAGTTACATGAATGTGAAGAACAAGAAACGATGCTGAGGGATCAATTATCAACTATGACTGGTCGCCATGACTCCACCATGAATGGGATCAATGATCTCCAAACAACTGTGGAGCATACTCGTTCTATTGCCGAGGTTGAGGCCAGGGAGAAGTTTGTGCTAGAGTAGACTTGCAACAACCTCCACCGCACAGTCGCTGATCTGGTGGAGAGGGAAATCCAGGATCCTTTGTGAATATTAGATCCATTCCTATGCATTCCATTTTCACCTCTTTTGTCGTTGTGAGGTAGGGGCCCCAGCTTGTGGACGCCCTCCCTTTTCTCTCAACGGAATTCGATCTACGTCAATCTTCCTTTGCCATAAATTTTTATTGTTACTAGATCAATTAATGCTTAAATAACAACTCACTGAATTGGAATTGCTCGTAATTCAGGAAAGTGATAGAAGATGAAAACATGCTCTTACTTTTTCCAGGACCATGGGATCCATCGAGCATAGTTTGACTATTGCTAGGGTTTTGAAGAAGCACCCCGCATACTTTTTGTCCTCTCTTGTTAATACCCTAATTTTTCCTGGGCCCATTTAGTATGGACACAGCATGTGTGGCCCGACTTTTTTTTAGGTCGACCTTTTCAGGTTTTCGTCCTAACAGACTACGTGACTCTTTTTGTGAGTGGTTTAAAGTCCCGCCATCAAGACTATCATTACTGATGTTTTAGGTCGAACTTATTTGACCAAATATGGTGGGTCGAAATCCCTAATGAGGTTTGGTTGATTAAAAGATGTCATGATATCCTTCAGAGGCATGTGGAGGGAGTGTGTTTAGATTTGAATGACATGTAGGGCATGTCTCGAGGCATGGGAGTCGTATCAACGTGCAGAGGTAGGAAGAGAATTGCTAAAGGAAATCATGCCTTTGGTATACTGGCCAGGGGAAATCAATATGCAGAGCCGCTGAGGGCATGGTATTCATAGTAGTTAAATTGTTTCCTTTAGTCAATGACTCTCCATTTCTGATGGCCATAGGACATCATGAAAATCTGGCTTATGGAAACCACCATGGGTGGCTTGGAGAATCATGAAAAACACCGGGGGTGGCTTGGAAAGGGTATGTGACATCTGAAATGTTTTGATTAAATTTGTATCAATCAGGAGTGTGGAAGAAAGGTTCTTGTCCTACGCATTTATCTAGCGTAAAGGAAGGTTGGTGCCTGGCGCAGTTTACATTCATGCAGCTGGGACATTATCTAGAATGGAATAGTTTCTCCTAGACCTCAGTAATCTCATTAGAGGCGTTCCACCATCTTGTGGAAGTGTTGTGAAAGAGGATTGTAAAATTTATCTCAGAGGGTTTCTGAATCCCGAGATGAACATGGGGGCTCAGGGGCCAAGAGGTGTACGGGGAGAAACAACACCTGAGGAAATTGTGCCTTTGGTAGATGGGCCAGGGGAAATCAATATGCAGATCCAATAAGGGAATGTTATGCATAGACATGAAAAGGTGTCATTGGGTCAATGATTGTATTCTCCCGATAGCTGAACAACTTCAGAGAAGTTGCGATTCGGGACCACCAGGGGTGGCTCATGAGAGTTCGGAATTCTTTAAGTACGAAGTATGGTTTATGAGGAGAGGGTTCTTGGATATGGGAGGAGTGTCTAGGAAAAATATCCCAAGAATGGGTGATGTCATTCCTTCTTACACTGGTGTGAGATGGTGGTTTGTGCAGGTTTGACCCGTGCATTGAAGGAAAGAGAAAATCCACTATTTCTTTCTGAACCCATGAAGGGTTTGACCGTGCAGTTTTAACATCATGCTGGGAGCATTTTTTAAAGGATTTTGTGAAGTTTTACGTCATTCATTGAGGAAGGGGTTATTTTTTGAAGGAGTGAAAATTCTTGTAGTTAAAGGCATTTCCCGGGATGGTTAATACTTGGTCTTTGCAGTTTTATGCCAAGCGGTCGAGATGTTCTGTGTAGTTTAAAGTCATGTGGTAAGTATGTAGTTACAAAGGATGCTCTTCATTATAATGTAACTGGTATTGAAAATCTCGGCATGCCCAAGATGTGGAGAGGGGTTGATTGAGGTAAATCGGGGTTCCGAGGCTTATTGGAATAGGAGAAATGATATGGGGACCTGGGGACGGTAAGAGTATGGAACTAGGAAGAGTGTCTCCTATGGAAATCTTGCATTTTGGAAGATGGGCCAGGGGCTATCAATATGCAGAGCTGCCGAGGGCATGGTATGAATAGTCATACAAAGGTGTTTACGTGTCAATAACTTTCCACTTTTTATGGTCCTTAATGGTTATGAGGACCCGCAATTTTCAGGGCTACAAAGTCTGTTATCTAGTAAGGAAATGTCTGTACGTGTTGAGGATGTTCATCCCTAGTTGATGTTAAAGCTTAGATAACTCCTTGTGCTGATTTATCATGCACACGAGGGTGTACCTTCACTCCATGAAGTTTAACGTTGTGGAGTAAGGATGAAGTACTCATAGTTTAGCAGTCATAGAGCTCAGACCATTCGGGGACTATTGCTGTAGTCACTCGAAGGATAACTGAGTTACCATGCTCTGATATACTCTGAATAGGGTTGGGGATGAAGGTTGTAAACTGTAACTCTGAGGTTTCCCGTGTCAGGAGGTGTGGTGTGGGGGCACTGAGGCTGGTAAGTGTATGGAGCAAGGAAGAGTAATGCCCGAGGAAATCATGCCTTTGGTAGACAGGCCAGTGGCTATGAATATGCAGAGCTGTTGAGGGAATGGTATTCATAGTCATGAAAAGGTGTCCCCGGGTTGATAACTCTCCTCTTCTGATGTCCATGAATGATTAAGAAAATCCAAGATTGATCACAGTACAGAGTTCGGCATGTGGGGATAATGGGGTTCGAGCACACAAGAAAAATCTTCACTGCAATTTTCCTTTGAGTCAAAGTAGCCAAGTCTTGGCTTGATGTTCGTAGATGTAGGTTTCCATGTGAACCACGGGCAGATACATTGGCTAACCGGGTAGGGATACCCTGGTGACGTTTGGATTTGAAAAGGGGACGGGCTTGTAAACCACTGCGCCATAAATTTCTGGATCAAGAGATATGGTATGGGGGATCTGGGGCCGGTAAGCGTATGGAGCTAGGAAGAGTGTCACCTGTAGAAATATTTCCTTTGGTAGATGGGTCAAGGGCTTTCAATATGTAGAGCTGCTGAGGGCATGGAATGCATAGTCATGTAAAGGTGTCCATGGGTCGATTACATTCCACTTCTGATGGCCATGAATGTTTATGAAGATCCATAATTACTCGGGCAGTGGACTCTAATGTATGGGGAAGATGCATCCAAATGCACAAGGAGTATTTCTACCTTGTTTCTCCATAAATCTTAGGTGGTTCGCGATGAAATCCGTGCAGTTTAACATTGTTCAATGAGGACGTAAAATACACCCCGTGTAGGTCTGGTCCATATACGGGGGAAATGTGCATTTTTAACTTTCATTATCCATTCAGTTTAAGGTCATGTGGTAAGGATGTAAAAATACACCCAGTGTAGGTCTAGTCCATACACAGGGGAAAGGGAGAATTTATAAATATTATTATCCTTGTAGTTTAACATCGTGCGGTGAGGATGAAGAGTACACCTCGTGCATGTCTGGTCCATACACGGGGGGAAAGGGAATTTTTATCTTTTTTTATCCTTATCTGTGCATATTAACGTCGTGCGGTAAGGACGAGGAATACACCCTATGCATGGTTGGCCCATCCATGCGGGGAAGAGGGTGCTTTTAATTTTTTATTCGGGGGTTGATGGGCCATGATGGGGAACCCTGGAGTCGCTACGTATCCTGTGAGGGCAGGAATCAAGCCGCACGTAGTTCTCTAAAAGAAGTACACCCCGTGCAGGGCTGGTCCATACACGGGGGAAGGGGAAATTGTTTAATTTTATTTTTCTTAATTTGGTAGTGGCTGGGCCAGGATAGGGGATCCCGACATCGCTACGTATCCTGTGAAGGAAACAATCAAGATGTACATAGTTCTCTGCTAAATACACCCAATGCAAGTTTTGTCCGAACACTGGGGAAGGGAGAATGTTTATGTTTCATTATTTTTTTAGGGGGTGGATGGTCCAGGATAGGGGTTCCTAGCGTCTCTACGTATCCTATGAGGGCAGGAATCAAGCCGTACATAGTTCTCTAAAATCATTGTAGTTTAACGTCATGCGGTGAGGATGACTTCTGTGCAGTTTTAATTTCATGTGGTAAGGACAGAATTCTCTTATTTTAGGGTCATAGGGTTGGGACCGTTGGGTGCTTGGTAGTTTAACATCATGTAGCTTGGACGGTTCCCTTTTTTTTTTGTATTCGTGCAGTTTATAGTCATGCGGTAAGGATGATAATACGTTTAGTTTTTATGAGAAATACTTCTTCAGGAATATCGCATCTGTATGAGCGGTGGTGAATTGCCCATCCATGGAGATCAGGGAATATGATCCATTGGAGTAGACCTTATGTATAACATATGGTCCCTCCCATTTAGGCTCCATCTTTCGAGGTTTCTTTATGGGTATCATTAGGGTCCGGAGGATTAACACCAATTATCCTTCCAAGAAAGACCTAAGACGGACCTTTTTATTGAAGGCTTGTGCATTCCAGTTCTGGTATACTTCCAGATAGTGCATAGTGTGCAGCCGCTTCTCATCTAGCTGTTCCAATTCACCTATCCTATTTTCTGATTTCTCATCGTCAGATAACTGATCACTAATGGAAACATGGAGCAAAGGTAATTGGAGCTCAATGGGCAGGATCGCTTCAGTTCCATATACTAATGAGTACAGGGTTGCCCGAGTAGTGGTGCAGATTGAGGTTCGATAAGCCCACAATGCATGTAGGAGTTTGACCGGCCATGACTTCTTGTCTTTGTCCACCATTTTCTGGATAATTTTGGACAGTGCCTTGTTGAAAGCCTCTATCCATCTGTTGGCCACCGCATTGTAGCGGGATGAGTGGTTAACCTTAATACCATTTTCTTGGTATAGTTTCTCCAACTCAGCAGAGTAGAATTTGGTGTCGTTATCCATTAGTATGGTATGAGGGACACCAAATATGGTGATGATATTGGGTTTCACGAAGCTGATGATGTTTCTCTCCCCAACATCCTTGAGGGGTATAGCTTCTACCCATTTGGAAAAGAAGTCAGTTGTCGTGAGGATATACTTAAGCTATTTGGCTATGGTGGGGGGATATGGTCCCACGACATCCATTCCCTAGACGGCAAATGGCCAGGAGTACTTGGCCTGATGAAGTAACTCTGGGGGTTGGTGTATGAAGTGGGCATGAATTTGGCATGAGTGGCATTTTGTGGTAAAGTCCTTGGAATCTTGTGCCCCTGTGGGCTAATAGTACCCAATCCATTGAACCTGATGGGAAAGCTTGGACACCGGATGATGTGTGCCACATACTCCATTATTCACATTAGTCATGACAGTAGTAGTTTCCTCTCCATCAACGCACCTGAGGAGGATTTTGCCGAGGCCTTGTTTGTAAAGGACCTCTTGCTGGCCTGTGCCGCCATATAGGACAATGTTGATTGCCCTTCTCCGTATTTCCTCTCGTTCAGTCCTGTCTGATGGAAGTTATCCCCATTGAAGATAGATTACAATGGGGGTCATCCATCCAGTGGAGGGATCATACAGATCATAGACTAGACTGAATTCATTGATTTCTTCCGTCTTAGTCTAGAAAAATGGTAGGACCATTCGACGGTGAGAAATATTGATGACTATTTCATCCCGGTCTGGGTCGGCTAGGTCTATGGACGCATTTCCTAATGCATCGACCTGGGAATTCTGAGACCGGGGAATATAGGTCAATGTCGGTTCTGTGGAGAATTCTTCCATTAACCCTCATACATGGTCAAATAAGGGAATCAACTCCTCCTTTTTGATAACATAGTCACCATTTTCTTGCTGGATAACTAGTTCTGAGTCGCCTTTTACATTAAGGTGTTGTACTTGTGCCTAGAGTGCGAGCTCCAGGCCAGCAATGAGGGCTTGATACTCCGGTCATTGTTCGTAAATCCTTTTGACAGGAAAAAGTAATATGGAAAGACTTCTTTTTCCAGGGACATGATTATTATCCCCAGACCCACCTTGTTAAATTTTGGGTCTTCCATCCTTTTTTCAGTTGGGCTTCGGGATGCGTCGTCAAAGTACATTTCCCATTTTGGGAGCTCCTCTTGAACCGCGAAGATGTCTTCATCAGGTAGCTCGATGTCTGTTAAGGTAGCCCCCGTTGAAGGGTTCTCTGCCAGAAAATATACTAACTAATGGCCTTTGATGGCCTTCTAAGGAACAAACCAAATTTCAAACTGTTGTAGGATGACTTCCCTTCGGGATAGGCACCCGGTCAGCATCGGGCGAATATGGATGTACTTGAGCGGGTTATTACGTGAGACCAAGTGGAATTCATGATGCTGCAGATAATTTCATAACTTTTGAACTATGAAGACCAGGGTCAAACAACTCTTCTCAATGTTTGAGTATCAAGTTTCAGCATCAACCATGGTTCGGCTGAGGTAGTAGAGACTGTTTTCACTGTCTTCATCATTTTTCTACACAAGGAAGGCTCCCAGGGACCGCTCTAGGGCCGTCATGTATAGGATGAGGGTCTTCCTTCAAAGGGGGAATGAGCACTAAAGGTCTCAAGAGATACTTCTTTAGGTTTTCGAACGCCTCTTAGCAGTCATCTATCCATTGGTATGTGACTCCCTTCTTCATTAACCTGGTAAAGGTAAAACATTTTCCTGCCAGGCTGGCTATGAATCGACTGATGTAGGCCAAGTGCCCTTGGAATGCTCTCAACTCAGTGAGGTTGCAGGGAGGTGGAAGGCCAAGGATATCCTTTGTCTTTTCAGGGTCTACTACGATGTTGCGATGGCGTATGACGAAGCCAAGGAATTTTTTTAGGTAACCCTGAAGGTGCACTTCAAGGGGTTTATCTTCAGTTTATGCTATTGGAGTTTGTTGAAGACGGTCTCAAGGGATGACAAGTGATCTGAACGCTGTCTTGATTTGACCACCAAGTCTTCTACGTATCATTCGACGAATTTACCCTGAATGATTTAATGATACGATGCATGGACCTTTCATATGTGGTGCTAGCGTTCTTGAGACCAAAGGGCATGAACCTGTAAATGAATAATCCTTGGGGGGCCCTGGAGGCAGTGGCTTCTTCATCTTCTTGGGCCATCCTAATTTGATTATACCCATAATACTCGTTCATGAAGGATAAAGCCTCATACTCAGCCATTGCATCGATTAATAGCTCAGTTATCGGGACTAGGAAATCATCTTTCAGGTAGTGCCGATTGAGATCTCTAAAGTGAATAAAGACATGGATGTGTCCGTTCTTTTTCTTGAAAGGGACAATGTTGGCCAGCCTGATGGGGTATTGGACCTCTTGAATGATGTCTACATTAATAAGATTATCGACTTCAGCCTCTATTTTGGAAGCATGTGAGGGGTGTGTCCATCTGGAGGCCTGTTTATAGCCTTGGTGGTCTTCTGGTAGACCTAGGTGATGCGTCGCCACTTCGGGATCGAGTCCCGGAATTTCTATGTAATTCCAGGTAAAGACATCCCGATGATTCTTTAGGAAAGAGTTATATACTCCATGCTCCTCAGGGGACATGGATTCACTAACAAGAGTGGCCCTTGGGTCTTCTTCGGTACCCATATTTATTTCCCTGAGCTCGTCCATAGTAATGGAGATACCTTCCTCAAATGTGGGAGGTGAATCCCTAAGATCTTCCTCCTCTTCTTCTCCAAAATACTCATCTTCTTGATCCGACGGGGGGAGAGTTTCCATCACGGGCTCTCAAGGGTTTGAGGGAGAGGCATCATGCGCATCCCCGCTCGAGTATTCGAACCCAGATTGTGGGTTGGCGGACGTTCCCGCATTTTCACACTCAACTGTTATGGCCGAAGCCATGAAGACAGCTGAGTGTGTGTCCGAACATGATTCCTTGGTCTCAACATGGTTGATGGGCAGTACGTAGCCTCTGCCAAGCTATCTGAGGGGGTCATCAGGAACCATTTCTAGACGATTTGGAGTGTTGATCTAGTTGATACCATCGATCAAAGTTTTCTTCCTCATTTTCTGATAAAACCCGGCGTCAATGTAATGTTACTAGGATAGATCGAAAGGGGCGTAATCAGCATGTAGTGTACCACTTTTCACATTTACGTAGTACTTAATACACTGGTGGTAGGATGAAGGAATGTCCATGTGCTTATGGATCCACATCCTTCCCAGCAGTGCATTCAAGGGTATGTTCTTTCGAACCACCAGGAATTCCTAGTAGGACACGAGGTCGCCAAAATGGGTATTTAGCTTAATTTGTCCCATCGGCTTCTGTTCACTCTTGTCATAACCTAGCAGATTTGTGCCCGAGGGTATTAAATCACCCTCACTGTAGCCCAGCTAATGGAGTGTCCATAGGGGAAGGAGGTTAACTCCGAATCCATTTTCAATAATGAATTTGAGGATCTCAACATCATCTAGCATGCCAAAGACATATAGTGGTTTGATGTGTCCCTACATGATGGAATCTTTATATAGATTGGTGAAGGAAATTACAACATTGCATTCAGCTGAGCCAGTCTCTGTCCGGTAAATCTCGGCGGAATGTACCACAGATTAAAACTCCTCGGGACTGATCAAGGCTCTTATTCGTGCCTCCGTGAGGTCGGCTGACAAACTCAAGGTGTCTAGGATCGATAGTTTTGCTAGTACTGATGCCAGCTTCATAAGGATGTCGTATTTTTGTTCCAATAGCCGCCGCTTCTCCATTGGCGGGGGAGCTTTAGTGGTCAAATTTGGAGTGGGAATACATGATGAAGAGGGATTGCCTGCGGGGTCAGTTGTCAATGATGTCCCCAAGTTCTATGGACTCAGCCCGACCGGTCTGATTTTTCGAACCAGACGACTAGGCACTTGTTCCTCCACTGATGGGTTCTGTAGAATGATGGGGGTAGACTGGCCACTTGTGGAGGATGAAGGATGGACTTTCTCCTGATGAGTCTGTTGAAGGGTTCTCCCACAGGTTTCTGCGATATTAATGGTTCGGACCGAGTTCCAATCGTAGGGTTGGTTTCGACCACGACTGTGCCTTCCCTGATATCCCCTACCTATACGATTCATCATTCATGCTCTTGGTGTTATGAACTCGGGTTCATAACCATAACTTTAATCAAGGAACGATTCCATAATATGGATGAAGTTGATGGAACCGAATATTGTCTCCTCATCGTCAGACAAGTCATCCCAGGCGGTTGTCCTTGATAGTGCTGTTTGGTGGGTCAGTGCCCATGGAACCAAAATCGAGGGCATGAAATCTGATAGCGTCAGGGATAACTTTGGCCTCATCACGGACTTCTCCTCTTGCGTTTTCTCATCCTTCTTTTATTACGCATGGATGAATGACTCATAGAGGGTTGTGAGGCCGATATTGTGAGATGTGCGGCGTCAGGGGCTGTTGGCAGCAACACCAGCTGTTGTAGTTGAGCTCGGAGTATGAACTAGGCTTGATTGATAGTCTTCTGAGTCATCCAGTTATCAAATTTCTGCCCCTTTTTGCTGGTGACATCCTGCCACCCATCCCCTTCCTTGGAGCCGGTGGTAGAAATATATGTCACATGTGTTAGGGGTGGTCCCAACTCAACTTGCCCGGAGTCTACCATCCTTTGTAAGAGGACCTTGAAAATGAAGCATTCTCGAATATTCTGCCCCAACATTCGATGGTAGGGATAGTAATCTGGCCTATCATCGCGACCAACTTCATTGGGATTCCTTGACTCCGGGAGGCGAATCATGTTGGAATTCATGGTCGAAATGAAGTATCCGCGGATTTGGTCCTCTCAGAATGAGTATACTTTATGTCTTCGCTCCTCAAACTAGTTCCTCTTCGCCCCTTTATGATCGTCCTGCCTTGGTAGAGGCGGCCACTGATATACAAGGGGCCCTTGACTATTTGGTGGAGGCCTGAGCGATGGAGCAAGCACATGGGTTGGATTGAGCGTGATAGAGGATTCTTTAGCTCCAACTATTCACTTTGTGGGAGCCTGTGAGTCTATTCCAGACTTTAGATTGGTCCGCTATAGGTAGTCCTCGATTATCTGGGCAATGGCTGAGAGATGGCGGACGCCAGTGGTGTACTCCACTCGTATGAGTGGAGTTCGAAGCTTTTCTTGAATATTATCGATGCATATGGCGAGAATCTCATCTTGAGGCATTGGCCTGTTCTGAGATTAGGTCAGACCTTTCCACCTAGCAATTAAATTTGAGACCCTCTCGTTCTCCCTCTTCTTACAGTTCATGTGGTCGTTGACCATTGTTTTAGGCAACATTGAGATGAAGTGGAACATGAAGTGCTGCCGAAGGACCTCCCATCTTTTTAATGACTGGGCTGGCAGGCTCGTATACCAGACGAAGGAAGGTCCTAGAAAAGTCTGTATGAAGCATCTGAGTTTCAGTACTTCTTGTTTTTCCTGAGTTCCCATCATAGGGTCGTAATAAGATGCGCAGTGCATCAGGTGTTGTTCTGGATCGCCTGATCCATTGATGATAAGGAATACAGGGCTCCCAATATTGGGTGGAGGTGGCGTGTTTCTCACCCAATCTAGTTTGGGCTTCAACTCTGGCTGTATCGGAGCGTGTCTACCATTAATCACTTCCAATCGAGCTGTTATTTCCTCGATGGTGCTTGTGAGTCCCTGGTTTACATCCTGTTGGGCCCGGTCCTGGGCAGGTGTAGCCTGAGGCACTGCTTGAGGATCCCGCTCTGTTGGCACCAGGGGTGCATGTGCCATTTGTGACACCTTTATAGGGTTCATGCGTACTCACTTTGGTTTTTTCTTGAGTGGGGAGGTCCTGGTATTCATCTAGATCAACATTTAGGTAGTTGGACGGGCTGGGCGCCTCGTTTGGAAGGATCCCTAACTGTGATTCGTTTTCCGGGGTAAGCCTTGGCCTTTGAGGTGCACTTTCTGGGAGTGCATGATGTGGCTGCTCTTGGGATGCATTTTCAATAAGATGGTTCCTCTGGAGTAGCTCGGCGTTAAGCCGCCTCAATTATTTCATTTCCCCTTCCTGTCGAGTGAATCACTCTTCGAGCATAAGTGGCTCGTTTTTATTGAGAGATAGAGTCATGTTAAGGTTAACCGGTCCTTTGTTCTAATCCATGTCGGAAGCTCACAGGGTGAGAAGAGGAAGGTTAGCTGAAGGGGCATCAATATTTAAAGTAGACCTCTAGTTCCGAGTGTGCACACCTGGGGGTTTGTCTTGAGTCACAGCCTGTCCAGAACCATCGTCTCCCAATCCATCCATATTTTCATCAACTTTGGTGCTACCCGTGGGGTTAGCCACTATGGTGTTTATGGATGCATATTTTGGGTAGAGAAGATGTCATCATCTAAATAATAAGAGGATCTCCTACATCTTTTACTGGTCTTCCGTTTCCTATCATGGGATTACTTTCGGGCTCCGTGACGAAGGGTTATGCGGAGAGTTCTATGATCTGACGATACAGTACGCCTGCCTCTTGGAGGGGATGATGATTCAAAGGACAAAATAGGGCAGGAACCTCCTCTTCTGACTGTACTCCCTAGATGAGAGAATACTGATTCTCGTGGGGGAGGTTGTTTTTGAGGAGTTAATAATGCCCCTAGAACTGAGGGCTGGGGTTGGCTCCATTCCTTGGACATTGAGTCTCTTCCCATTTTTATTGGTCTTATGGGGGAATTTGTTGTTAAAAATTCCCCCAGCCCTACAGGCTGGGGTTGACCCTGGATTGCGGCAGTGGCTGCTGCTATCGCTACCTGCATGATCTTGTGTGCCCCCATTCAGGGGTGAACCGGGTTTGGTGCCGAGTTCTTCTATGAATCAATCCCTTCCAGGGAGGTAGGCAATGACCACTGATTGGACTCTCTTAGGTGAGAGTCTTGTTGTATGCTTTTGTTGGTCTGATTCAGGAGTTCTTTAATGGCTCATTCCCTTCGGGCTTGATGCTTCTAGAACTTACTCAAGGCCCAACTCTGTTGGGTGTGTTGCCTTTCACGAACAGAGACACCACTCGATTGATGTCTTGACATGATGATGTTACAAGACACCATGCCAAAGGGGTTCTTCTAGATGGGGATCAGAGTGAAATGTAGAGCTCCATGCTCTCCTCATCCCCTGATAAGGAATCCTATCGGGGCATCACCGATGAGGAGATGCAACTGGTGCAGCACACAGAGGCAAGCTATCTCCATGTTTCATTTACACCTCTCGGGGAATTGTTGCCATGCCGACGGAAGATCTTAGAGGAAGATGGGATATAGGAGATCTCTTATTGTCTTCACATGGTCTACATACCCATCGTAGGGCATGAAGATTGATTTCTAGTCGGCAGAGGGTTGTCCAAATGTTATGGCAGATGTCGTGCACGCATTCTCCCAACAACTCTCTGGGTATGTCGAACTGAGAGGTGGTCGTGGGCCAAAACAGAATTGGTATATCATCCTTGGATAGTCATTTCCTTATGTGAAACATGTCAGCATACTCCTCTTCTAGTGATTCCTCTACCTAGTCAGCCCAACTAAGACGAACGCTGTCAGTGTGGTCGGAGGGAGTGGGACCGATAGGTATTAAATTATCGTATGAGAGATTCTGGGGCGGTTCGAACGATGAATGTGGCCCTAGAACATCCCCCGATTGAAGAAGGATTTTATTGGCAACTATCTGGGAATCAGACGTGCTCGATCCTGTCCTTCTGAGTGCCTCGGCATACGAGGGATTTTCTGTTCTTAATTCGGTAGAGGGAGGACCTTCCTGTCGAAATGATATGTTATTGCGGGGAGGACCTTCACAATGGCATTCTTAATGGTGAGGACTACCATTACTTCTTGACACCTCACTGCATAGAGGAATTTTGCAGTGTATACCTTGGGGAGGGCCTCCAAGGCAAGTCGCAGCAAGGAGAGGACCTTCTGGCTGCGTAGCGTTGTTACGGCGAGGGCCTTCACAAAAACTGTCATCATTTTGAGGATGACCATCATGGTTTGAAGATCGATGTGTATCCTGGGGAGAACCTTCAAGACACACTACGATAAGGGGAGGAACTTCTTATTTCTTAAGGCCACTGTGGGGAGGACCATTGCAATGGCGGCTGTGACGGCGAGGACTACCATCACAGCTACTGTAATGGCGAGGACTACCATTATAGATCCCACCAGGAGAATATCAACAGAGTACACCCTGAAGAGGTCCTTATGAATGTCCCGGAACGAGGGGAGGGCCTTCTCTTTGCTTGACGTCTCTACGGGGAGGACCTCTATTATCAGGGTGGCGAGGACTACCACCACGATCTCATGCCTGGCTGCGCGGAGTGACGTTGCAGCATATCCCTAGGGGAGGACCTTCAGAGAAGGCCACAAAAAGGGGAGCGCCTTCTTGTCATGATGAGACATCACTGCGGGAAGGGCCTCCACAGTTCCGACTATGATAGCGAGGGATACTATCATAATCTGTGGTCCCACTGCATGGAGAGTGTTTTCAGCGCATACTCTTGGGAGGACCTTTAGGGTGGACCACAACAAGTGGATGACCTTCTTGCTGATCGATCTTATGGTCACATGGAGTGCTTCCATGACTCACATCAAAATAGGAGCTCTTGTGATCGATCTTTATAAGCCTGTGGGGGAGGCCCCCACGGGTTCTCTGGGGAGGACCTTCAGAGCTACTGGTAGCAACGTTGTGGGGAGGTCCTTCGAAACTGCTACTGCCACTCCCATAATATGGTAATGGGTGGGAAGGTTTATGATCCTTATATATGCGCATAGAGGAATCGGGAACCCAAGCTTCAAGCAGAGCGGAGTCATGAACCCGCTCTTTATTTTATGGCTTCCTTTGGTGTGTTCGGGGTGCCATCTTGTGGGCAGTGGGGACCGTCTGCTGTTGATAATAGCCTTCACCATTGGGTCCCTATCTAATTGGGTCTCGTGATGTTTTCAAGATATGAAGACGAACATCTTGAATTTTAGCAGGGTTATATGCCTGATCTAGAGCATCCATCGTGATGGACAGGTGTCCCCCAGTTGGAACGAGTGAAGCTGCTCGATCCGGTTGCCCTTGCGTTGCGGAATATGGTCGGCGACCCTCCTGGGTGGATGTAGGGATGCAGATCTACTCTGAGGTGGCTATATTGTCTCTTAGATGAGTCGCCTCAATATGGGAGACGGGCTCACGGGCTTGAGTCCTTGCAGTTGCCGCTAATGAAATTACATCTTGGAACGTCTGCAAGATATGATCTGGGATCAATACCTGCTCCTCCATCATTGCCAAGATATGCAGAGAGATATCTTTGGCTGGAATGGGTTTGAATGCCCATTCCGGTATCGGAGTAGGAATATATTGCTATGGTCCTCTGGTGGTCAGTGGGTACTGACAATTCTTCTATGTTGGGGTAGGTGAACGAATCTTCCCCTGGGCCGGGATATGCCGGTTTATCTCTCTGTTTGCCACCACATCGGGATGGCGGACTTTACATGCATCTGCAAGGAACTGGCCCTGCATATGTTGGTTTCCCACCGTATCGAGTCCGTGGACTTTATTGTAGGGGATACTGACACGTCCCTATAATGGGGTGTGGAAAAAACAAATATAACCTATGTTAAAATGTATTACAGTGGGTTACTTAGGTTGTCTCCAGAGAGGAGTGTAGAACAATTAAGCTGTCACCATAAAATTGAAAAAAGTGAGGTTGTTTTTAGAAATTGTTTGATTTAGAAAATACAAGAGAGAAACTAAATAAAGTAAAGTAATTAAGTGAATTTTTTGAAAAAAATTGACAAATGATGTGATTTAATTCAGTGATATGAAATGGTGATCAGTTTAGGGTCGGTTTTCCAATTGTAATTCAATCATTGTTCATTTTACTCAATTCTCCTCTTCTAAATCGTTAAAAGTGAGAATCCACAATCGTTTCTTCTCACTCACTTGGTTAAATAAAAATCTGAGAATAGACCTTACTAAAACCTCAGATTGGTCTACTCTCCTTCCAATGTGTAATAGAGTTGTAGCAAATACCCCCAATTATCTTAGGCAATTCCCAATCGGTTCTTGTTTATCCCATGCAATCAAGAATATTCACTACCTCTCACACACGCACCAGTGATCACCGAGTACTACACCACTAAATCCTAGTCTATTCCATCGTTTATAACCCAGAACCCAGTGGATGGAGATATTGATCATTGACCAAATATAAATGAACAATAGAATATAAAATCTGATACAATCGTACATGATAATAAAAACTGTTATAGGAAATTGAAACAGTTTGTATAAGAGAAAAGCAGATTTTAAAACATTAATAGAAGGAAATCCTGAAATACAAAATGGAAAACCTCTCCTTCCCCAATCACATATAATTTTACCCAACCATGGTGAGGGTAATTGTGACTAAGTGGAAATAAGAATTCATTACAAAACAGAGAAGAACAAAAGAGAGGAAACAAAGAACAGAAAATTTGATGCTCCATAATCTATCCTCCAGAAGCTTTCCCCTGTTATGCCCACCAGACGGCCTAAAATCACTGTGTTCCCTTCTTATAGAATGTTATAAATGAAGGTGTATATTTACCCTCAAAATTTTAGTGTAATTGGACATGTGTAAAGAAAGATATGGCCGAATCAATGGACATTACTTTTCTGGCCGCCAAACACTGTTTCACGCACTCCACTTGGACACGCCCAACGGATGGCTTAATGAGCTCTATAATTTATGAAATTTATCTTGAATCGTCCTTTTGATGTCCTCTGTCGACACCAGCTGTAATAAACTCGTTCAAAGGTCGGATGAAGGAGATATTCCATATTTAATGCAGTGGGTCCCATTCTGCCTTCCAAACTGATTTCTCAAATTGATTGATTTTTCTGTACCATTGGGTTTTGAATTGGGTGTTGGACCAGAATAAAATGTTGAATCCCATGAGTATATGAATCCTAAAAAAAGATTCACTTAAATTGGATAAATATTTTAAAAGTTACGCCCAAAAAACAGAAGCTATATAAAACTGTCAATTTTACAGAATTACCCCATTTTCACATATAAGCCCAAAATATACCAAAAACACATAATTGATGCAAATACACTAAAAGTGAATAACTGAGAGGGATTAATTCATTGAAAAAATATCAATAATAATGAAAATATTAACTCTATCAATTCCCCAACACTTATCACTTGGACTCCTGGACAAGTCAGAATCAAAATAAAATCAAAGTAAATTCAAAACACATATCCATGAGATCCACCAATTTGAAAACAAGAAACAAAATATATTATTTCATGCTCTTAATTTAAGATCATTCAATATATTTACACTTCATTTCTCAATCCATGCACACAAAACACTTACCTAACATTCATAATCTCTCATCACACAAATTTTCAATTTTTTAGCAATGTATTTCTCATCCAAACACATACAAGGGTCACCATAGGCTTGATAAATTACTACATCTCCACCTGATGTGAGTCAAAGACATATGTTTATCATGATTACTTGTTAAGGTTGTTCTGTAGCTTTCGGTTTGTAGGATTTATATGTGAAAGATTCTGAGGCAGAATGAGAGGGCTTGGCTCTTTTTGAAGCAAAATTGCATTACTCTAATTTTCACTCAAATATGGTCTCCTCACCAAACACATTAGCAGTAAATTAGATCCATCCGCTTGAAAAATCAATGATATTTCACACCATTCATCATTCAGCAGCAAATGTTTTCATCATCTCTGATATGCTTTTTTTCTCTTTAAATCTCTAGATAGGAACAACTTTTTTCCCCAATTAGAATCTCCAGAAAGGCACAGCTTCTGTCATCATGAATGCTCTAGAAAAGGCACAAATTTCAGAAAGATGGTTTTTTTTCATAGTAATAAAATCTCTTCATCATTTCATTTTCCACCCAAATATTCATAAAATGAGCTAGCACCACACAATACATCTTCCCCCACATTTATGTTGAACTAGATCATGAAATTTCACTTCAAGAGAAGGTTGGATAGCAAATATTGGCTTGTAATGTGGATAACCTAAGAGGATGTTCATGGATTCTATGGGTTAAAAGGAACAAATTTACAAGGTAGGCCAAAATGAAATGGATTACCTTGAAAAGGTGTCATTAAAACCAAAGAAATGCCTCAATCATTTAAAACAGATGTACCCCAAACCCTCAAGTTTTGAAAGGAATAAATCAAATTCTGGTTAAAACAAGCATGATTTGGTTCTCTTATGAAGTGAGGTGAAGGTAAATAATATAAAAATAATAGGTTTAGAAGCCTCATGGGGATGTGATTTAAAATATAAAGACAATGATATGTGGCATGGGATTCAAAAAACAAAGTATTTTTCATGAAATTCCCAAAGAATTGAACTTCAAACAATATCATTTCCAGCATTCATTTAAGCTCAGTTTCTAGGATACATTGGTTGAATCAATGACATGGGTTTTAAAAATATCAATGATAATCATTTCAGCTCAAAAGTTTCAAAAACACACATGTTTTTTTTAAACAAATAGGAAAAAAACAACACATTAAAATCCTAAACTACAATGGTTCCCTCCCACACACTTAAATGATGCAGTGTTCGCAATGCATTCAAATGTATTTAACACACAAGAATATTGGAAATTGAATCACAACAATCATGAAAATATAAAGGATAGGTACGACATGATGGGGTTTATTGATAAACTGGTTGGAGGAGTGTGATCTCCTACATTGGCTCAGAAGGAATGGTCCCAAGACATTTCTTCAATCTATGCCCATTAACAGTGAATGGATCCTTCGCTCCATCCTTCACAATCTGCATAGCACCAAAAGGATATATATGAGTAACTATAAATGGACCTTCCCACCTGGAACGATGTTTACTTGGCATCAACTTGAGTGTTGAATTGAATAACAACATTTTTTCTCCATGATGAAAGTCTTTTGGTTGGACCAGTTTGTCATGATCCACCGTTGTTCTCTCTTTGTAAATCCTGGAATTTCCAAATGCTTCCACTCTAATTTCTTCCAGCTCCTGTAACTGCAATATTCTATCTTTCCTAGCACATTCAAGATCCAGATTCATCTTCCCCACAGCCCTGTATGCCTTGTGTTCCAATTCCACAGGTAGGTGACAACTTTTCCCACAAATCAACATATAGGGACTCATTCCAATTGGGGTTTTCTAGGCTATCCTGTAAACCCATAATGTGTCTTCTAACCTTTGGCTCCAGTCCTTCTTATTTGGATTCACATTCTTTTCCAAAATTCCCTAGATTTCTCTATTGGACACTTTAGCTTTCCCATTAGTCTGTGGATGATAGGGAGTTGATATTTTATGATTCACCCCATACTTTTTCAACAAATCTGTCATTCGTCAATTACAAAAGTGAGTCCCTTGATCACTAATGATGGATCTGGGAACTCCAAACCTACAAAATATGTTAGCTCTGAAAAAATCACAAACAAAATTGGAATCGTCAGTTCTGGTGGCTTTTGCTTCCACCCATTTGGAAACATAATCAACAACAAACAGAATATAAGAATTTCCAAATGACATTGGGAAAGGTCCCATAAAATATATCCCCCAAACTTCAAATATTTCAAAAAAATTAAGTGGATTTTGGTGCATTTTATGTCTCTTTGATATATTTCCTGTAAATTGACATTTTTGACACCGTTTACAAAATTCATGAGAATCTATGAAAAGTGTTGGCCAATAACATCTGAATTCTAAAACCTTACTTGCTGTACTTTGAGGTCCAAAGTGGCCTACACAATCTAATGTGTGACAAAACTTAAAGACAGAATCAATTTCATTTTTAGGCAAACATCTTCTTATCATTTGGTCATTGCAAATCTTCCATAGAAATGGATCATCCCAGATGTAATATCGAGATTCAGATTTGAATTTGTGAATTTGGTGATAATTTAAATGAGATGTGACCTGAGATGTTACCATATAATTGACCATGTAAGTATACCAAGGTACTTCTTATTCAATCAAGTACAACTGCTCTCCTGGAACGTGATCATTTAGTAGTTCAGTGTCTGGATTTTCAACTTTAGCGGTGTTGGGTAGTCTACTTAAGTGATCACCCACTTGGTTCTTAGATCCCTTCTTATCATTGATTTTTATGTTGAACTCTTCTATTTGTAGCATCCATCTCACTATCCTTGGTTTTTCTTCAGCCTCCTTCTTCAAGTATCTAAGAGCTGCATGATCAGAAAACACAATGACTTTAGTTCCAAGCAGATATGATCTAAATCTTTCTAAAGTAAGAAGAACTGCTAAAAACACTTTTCCTATTGTTGTGTAGTTGAATTGGGTTACATCTAAGATTTATGAGGAATATGGAGTGACTTGTGGTTTTCCCTCAATTCTCTGAGAAAGTACTACTCCAACTGCTTGGTTTGAAGCATCACAAAGTAGCTCGAATGGTTCTTCCCAATTGGGTGGCTGCATTATTCGTGGTGTAATCAATATCATTTTCAACTCATCAAAGGATTACCTAAATGAAACATTGAAATCAAAATCAGCATCTTTCAAATGTAATCTAGAGAGAGGGAGAGAAATCATACTAAAATCGTTGATAAACCTCCTGTAGAATCCTGCTTGTCCTAAAATTGATCTAACATGTTTCAGAAAAGTTGGGTAAGGCATAGAATTTATCACTTTAATTTTTGATTTATCAACATCAATGGATTTCTGAGAAATGACATGCCCAAGGAAAATTCCTCTCTCAACCATAAAATGACACTTTTCAAAATTGAAAACAAGGTTCTTTTCAATGCAAGTTTTCAAAACATTTTCCAGATTTTTCAAACAATGGTCAAACGAATTTCCAAAAACTACAAAGTCATCCAAGAAAACCTCCATAAAATCTATAATGTGATCAGAAATTATACTTACCATACACCTTTGAAAAGTACCTGGAGAATTACACAATCCAAATGGCATCCTTTTTTATGAAAAAGTGATGAAAGGACAAGTAAAGGTAGTCTTCTCTTGATCTTCGGGAGCAATGGGTACTTGGAAATAACCCGATAATCCATCCAAAAAGCAATAATGAGTTCTACCCACCAACCACTCTAGCATATGGTCAATAAAAGGGATAGGGAAACGATCTTTTCGAGTGACATGATTCAATTTCCTAAAATCTATGCACACTCTCCAGCTATTCAGAATTATCTCAAGGATTAATTCATTCTTTTCATTTCTCACAATGGTTAGGCCAGTTTTCTTTGGGATTACATGGATAGAGCTAACCCATTGTGAATATGATATAGGGTAGATGATCCCAGCTTCTAGCAGCTTCTCAATCTCTTTTTTCACAACCTCTATTAGGGTAGGGTTCAACCTCCTTTGGGGTTGTCTGATAGGTTTGGAATCTCCCTCAAGAAAAATTCAATGTGAGAAGATTTTTGGGTTTATTCCAGGGATATCACCTAAGCTCCACCCTATTTCTTGGACATTCTCTCTCAAAATCTCAATCAATGATTTTTCTTGAGTTTTAGATAGATTATTAGCAATTATTACTTGTAATTTCTCCCCCTACATATGGTAAACATATTTTTAATTATTGGGGAGTGGTTTTAATTCTAGATCAGGAGGATGCTCAAGAGATGAAACTAAATTGAGGTTCTCCACTTCCAATGGTTTTACATCCTGAACACAAGAAATCATATCATCTTTATCATCATTTAAAAAATTATCAATGAAATCTGATTTTACCTCTTCTTCCAATAGGAAATAAGAACCTCTAAGAGTTTGGGAATCCATATGTTTAGTGATATATTTAATGGAAAAATTCTCTCCTAATGATAAAAATTCATCAAACATACCTTATTCTTCAATTGGTTCTATATCATATTCATGGGAGAGTGCGAAGAGTGAATGATCATCTGATGGGTTCCTCATGGATTCAAAAATATTGAAGTGGACAGTGCTATCTCCAAATTCCATGGTAAGTGTCCCTTCATGGACATTGATGATGGTTTTGGACGTCTTTAAGAATGGTAATTCCAAAATTATGGGTGAGTGTGATGTGATCCTATAATATTCCATATTCAACACATAAAATTTAGCAGGGAATAAAAGATCATTGACTTTTACCAAGACATGCTCTAGAACTCCTACAGGAAAATTGTGGATCTATTTGCAAGCTGAACCACCACTCTTGTGGGCTTCAAGTATCCCATCTGTAAAGAAGTATATACCAAGTGAGGCAATACATTAATTGATGCACCTAAATCACACAAATAATTATAGAAATTTAATGAACCAATGTTCCATGGAATATAAAACGTCCCTGGATCATGACATTTGGTTGGAAATTGTGGTGTGATAAGGTCTGATACGCTTCTTCCCAAATTGATCCTATCATTCCATTGAAGCCTATTCTTCATAGTGCAAATATCCTTCAAAAATTTGGCATACTTTGGAATTTTTTTGAGTGCTTCAAGCAGAGGTACATTGATTTCCACTTTCTGGAAGGTGTCCAGAATTTTTTTTTGTAGTGATTCTTCTTGTAACCTCTTTGATACAATCATCCTTGATGGAAATGGCGGTGATTTATCTTTCTTATCCATTTTTGCCTTTTAAATGGAGTTTCTTGTTTCTTATTCCTTGGCCTATCCTTATCATCCTCCTATTTCTTGTCTTCTTCTCGAAGCATTTTCATAGAATTATCATCATTTCTAACTTCATTTTCTCCCAGATTAGGTTTTATTGTTTCAGGTTCAATGGTGAATGGTGGTTGGAGTTCTTTTCCACTTCTTGTAGTTATTATACTAACATTCTTTTTTGGGGTTGGGATTGTTTGATAAGGGAGTTTACCTGGATTTTTGGTCAGAAATTCCATGAGACTTTCAAACTTATTGGAAAAATAATTAACGGTGTCCTTCAACCCCTCAAACTCAGATTTTTGTTGGTCTTGAATTGGAGGTTGTGAACTGGTGGACGGCTGATCATAGGATATTTGGAAAGTGGGTGGTTTTTGGTATGAAGGCTGATTATAAGACTACTTTTGTTGAAATGGAAGTGGGTTCTGGAATTGATTTTGGAATGGTGGTTGGTTTTGAAACTTGTTTTGGTATGGGGGAATACCTTGATTCTGCTGATTTACAAACCATATTGTACTTGGTTAGGATCTCTCCATACTTGATTTTTTGGAACAGTCTTGGCTGAAAAGCTGCTGCACATGTTTCCATTCCCTGTATTTCAGAACATTGTTCAGTAAAATGATCAGGTGATGAGCATAAACCACATAACTTAGCTGGCGCTTATTGGTCACTAACTTTCTTCAAGGCCATCTGTCTCACCGAACTAGTAAACTCTTCAATATTAGTTTCTAATAAGGGTGATGGATGAGAAACTCTTACCTCATGAATACCTCTTGTTCCAATACCTCTTGTTCCAAATTGATGCGAGTTTTGGGAAATCTTCTCAAACAAGCCCTTGGCTTCTTCTAGTGACCTGTCTATCAGGGACCCTCCAGATGATGCATCAAGATTTTTTCTGTCATTTTCCTGTAGTCCTTGATAGAAGAAGACAAGAAAGTGATTATCCTAAATGGATTGATGCAGATAGCTGACACATAGCTTCTTAAATATCTCCCAGTACTCATAAATGGTTTCTCCATATGATTGTCGTATGGTGTATATTTCCTTCCGAATGGTTGTGCTTCTAGAGGTGGGGAATAATATTTGCATGAAACATCTTACCAGGTCATTCCATTCGTGTACATCTCCTGGTTATAGGCCGTATAACCATTTTTAGCAGCTCCATCCAATGAAAATGGAAATGCCTTCCACTGAACCTGGTCCTCAGTAATTCCCCAGGGTCTGAAAGTTGAGAACACATGTGTGAACTCTTTAATGTGTTTGTTTGGATCTTCACGTACCAAACCATGAAACTTTGGAAGCAAAGGAAACATGTTAGGTTTCATTTAAAAATCAATTAATAACATCGACATGACAAGTTGATAGTTTTGATTAAGTAATTGTGGTGCACAGAGGTCTCTAAGAGTTAGGTTTTGATTTTCATCCATGATGACAGGATCAGAGTGTACACTTGAAGTTTCACTTGAGTCTACTAGGGGAACTTCCACAAATTCAAATTCAAAAATAATGTTTCTAAGTCTATTCAACAAGGTTCTTTCAATCTCAGGATCTATGGGTAAAGGTTCAGTTTTTGAGGTTCAAGTCATGCAATTTTGAAGAGAAAAGATGAATAAAGAGAAAAGAAAAGAAAAGAAATGTTGGTACTACCTCCCCAGAAACGACACCATGTTTTTACATGTTCCTATCTTGGGGTGTGGAAAAAACAAATATAACCTATGTTAAAATGTATTATAGTGGGTTACCTAGGTTTTCTACAGAGAGGAGTGCACAACAATTAAGCTGTCACATTAAAATAGAAAGATGTGAGGTTGTTTTTAGAAATTGATTGATTTAGAAAATACAAGAAAGAAACTAAATAAATTAAAGTAATTAAGTGAATGATTTGAAACAAATTGAAAAATTATGTGATTTAAATCAGTGATATGAAATGGTGATGATGTTAGGTTCGGTTTTCCAATTGTAATTCAATCATTGTTCATTTTACCCAATTCTCCTATGCTAAATCGTTAAGAGTGAGAATCCACAATCGTTTCTTCTCACTCCCTTGGTAAAATAGAAATGTGTTAATAAACCTTACTAAAACCTCAGATTGGTATACTATCCTTCCAATGTGTAATAGAGTTGAAGCAAATACCACCAATTATCTTAGGTAATTCCCAATCGGGTCTTGTTTATCCCAAGCAATCAAGAACATTCACTACTCCTCACACACGTACCGGTGATCACCGAGTACTACGCCACTAAATCCCAGTTTATTCCATCGTTTATAAACTAGAACCCAGTGGAGGGAGATATTGATCAGTGACCAAATATAAATAAAAAACAGAATCTAAAATTAGATACAATCGTACATGATAATAAAAACTGTTATAAGAAATTAAAACCGATTTGCAGACGAGAAAAGAGGATTTTAAAACATTAATATAAGGAACTCATGAAATACAACATGGAAAACCACTCCTTACCCAATAACACAAAAGTTTACCCCACCATGGTAAGGTTAATTGTGACTATGTTGAACAAAGAATTCAGTACAAAACTAAGAAGAACAAAAGATAGGAAACAAATAACAGAAAATTTGATGCTCCAGAATCTTTCCTCCAGAATTGTGCCTGTGTTCTTCCACCAAGATGGATGAAACTAACTAAGTTACCTTATAATATAATGTTCGAAATGAAGGTGTCTAATGATCCTCAAAATGTTAGAGTAATTGGACAGGTTTAATGAATGATATGGCCGAATCAATGGACATTACTTTTCTGGCCGCCAAACACGGTTTCACCCACTCCACTTGGACGCGCCAAGCGTATGCCTTAATGAGCTGTATAATTTATGAAATTTAATGTGAATCTTCCTTTGGATGTTCTATATCGACAACAGCTTGAAGAAACTCATTAAAAGTTCTGATGAAGGAGATATTTCATATTTAATGTAGTGGGGTCCATTCTGCCTGCCAAACTGATTTCTCAAATTGATTGATTTTTATGTACCATTGGGTTTCGAATTGGGTTTTGGTCTAGAAGAAAATGTTGAATCCCACGAGTATATGATGCTTAAAAAATTGATTCACTTAAATTGGATCAATATTTTAAAATTTATTCTCGAAAAACAGAAGCTATATAAAACTGTCAATTTTACAGAATTACCCCATTTTCACATTTAAGCTCAAAATATACCAAAAACACACAATTGGTGAAAATACACTCAAATTTAATAATTGAGAGGGATTAATTCATTGAATCCATATCAATAATAATGAAAATATTAACTCTATTAGATACATTCCCACCAATGAGTTACCGCCACATCTAGGTGGTGGGATTTATTGATCGCCACCATATCAGAATGGTGAGCGTCAGGAGCATCTACTAGGTGATGGTCCTGTAGGCGCTGGGTTGCCACCAGGTCGGGTTAGTGGGCTTCATAACCCTAGGTAGGATGAGGTTCCTGCTAGGTAGGTTCCATCCAAAGTGAGTGACGGGCTTGATGAAGCTCGGTGGGGATACTCGCCTGCTCCTATGATGCTGCAATATCATGATGGCGGGCCGCCATTCCTGGATGGAAGGCTTTGGAGGAGAGAACAGGTGTATGTGCCTATTCGTGATGTGTCTCCGTGAATGGGCATCAAAGATCCTCCTCAAGGACAAGGGTAGTGACCGGTCCCTAGTTGTATGTTTGCCACCCTCGTCGGGTGGTCTGAGGGGCTGGAGCATGGGGAGCGTGGGCCTGATCCTCGGCGCTACATCCTCCTGAGCGTGAGGATGTTGAGTCGTAGCATAACCGCGATGATGTCTGGTGGAAGGAGACTTGGAGTGAAACCCCCATTTGGTAGGGATGAATTCCTCGACGTCGACCTCATCCACCTCCCTATGATAAGGGAGGTACGCATTGTCCCATTCCAGGGATAGACTCCCAAAACGGTTGGAGACAGAAATAGGGGCTGTCTGGTTCTGCCTTTGCAGCCGCTGCTGGGCAGGAGACCGACAATTACTGGAAGATTGGAGTTCGTGCATGGTCGCCTCCACTGTCGGGAGAGTACCGTTCACGTGGTACTGTTGGATCAGTGCGTCCGAGACCTAGTGTTGGAGACGCTGGGTAGGTGACGGGGTCCTCCGTTGGTGAGGAATTCCTATCATTGCATAGTTAGAAGCTGACTCCTGTGAGTTCATTCATGACGCCATTGGATCGACGGGTGTTCTGTGTGGAACCTGTAGAACATTTTAACAAATACCAACAGAAAACCCATCAAAGCAGCACCTCATGAACCCATTCATAGTTAATGGCCTTTATTGTCCCTCCTTGCGAGTATAAAGGGGGAACAGGTTGGGATTCAGTTAAATCTGTCATGCTTGGTTAAATATTCACGTCGGGTTCACTATTTTTTGTTTCGGGTTTGTCTAAAAATGCCCAACGGTTCCGTATCCAACGACACATGGACCTACTTTCCAAAGGCAGGCGTTCACTGGGTGGTTTAGCCAGTGTCACTTAAGAACTCAGATTGGTCGAGGGGATGGGAAGTCGGGCTCATCGCACCCTTTTTGGGGGATTTATTGCATGTTCCGGGACTCTCATATAGATTTAAGACACATTCATATGTTCAAAAATCTTTTCTTTATACCTAAGAATAGTATCAATGGATTACTCCTGGTTGGAAATGGTCAGCTGGACATAGGGATTCAGAATCATTTATTCCCAAGTTTTACCATCTCTCGTTGGATTAATGACCCCGAGGAGTCTAGACTCATCATGACGGCACTAGGAATGACGCAGTGGACCGATGCAAAGATAATCGGATCGACCAGTTGTTGGGATTGAACCTCGTGGAGGCTTCCTATGTACCCTACCTAGGAGACAAGGATCAAATTCCACGTAGTTCGAGTAGGATTGGGGATTACACTCTGAGGAGGCCCATGGGAATGGATTGGGGATTACACTCTGAGGAGGCCGATGGAAATGGATTGGGCCTTACACTCTAAGGAGGCCCTGGGCAATGGATTGGGGCTTACACTCTAAGGAGTTCCGTAAGAGGATTTCATTGTCGATGCTTACTCTATAGCAATGTGAGTCATGCTCGGTGTGAGAAACAAGATGCATTAGGGAACAGACGATCACATCGCGAATGGTGCATCCGTGGGAACTAGTGTGGGGCTTACACATAGGGCGGCCGATAAGGTCGGGGCTTACTCCGAGATGGATTCCCATGGAAACAAAGCGCAGCGGGAGAGGGACATGGATCAAAAGAAGGACAGAGCAACACCCTTTTCCACAACACCCTTCCATGGGCATGGATGTGGGGAAGTACGGAGGTGCATGAGGGCTTCCTTCTTATGGGTATCCTGCCACTCCCCGGAGAGGGGAGAAGTGCCCTAGTCCAGACAAGTGGAGGGGCAGAAAAGAGGGTCCCGGGCTCAGATTCCGCCTTACCATGGGAATGTGAACCCCAGAATGCTTCGAGAATCCACACAAGGGTTGGAGAAACCCCTTCACCCCTTCTTACCGTGGGTATGTGTACTCAAAACGGCACACTGATGCGCCTGAAGGTTACATCACACGGGTCTGGTGGCTCCTGTGGAGGCCTCGGCTTGGGGAAAATGAATGGGCCAATGAGGGAACTGCATAGGATCATGACAGATTGGGAGGCTTTTATCTCGCTCATAGAATGGGAAGTTTGAAGAATTTGGCGGGCCACGTGGGTATATGAGGAGTGGTACCCTTCGCGTAGGGAGGTTCTACATGGCTTAAGAGGCCGTTCGTGATCCAGGGTGGTCCGCGGACTGATGGGCATCTCGCGAACCAGGGTGGTTCACAGCTTGGAGAGCATCCCTAAACCAGGGTGGTTCCCGACTTGGTGAGCATCCCGCGAACTGATGTGGTTCGTGACTTGGTGGGAATCCCACGAACTAGGGTGGTTCACGGCT
The DNA here is from genome assembly GCA_963277665.1 of Viscum album. NCBI lineage: Eukaryota > Viridiplantae > Streptophyta > Magnoliopsida > Santalales > Viscaceae > Viscum > Viscum album. Next base: position 1,933,632,913 of record OY728155.1, read on the forward strand.
TCGGGTTTGGTCCACGTACCAGGTTAGTATGCGGAGGGATCAATGTGAACAGCGGCGACCAAGGGAGATACCGGTTGGGGGTTCATTGGTCGGGGATTCGCCTGCGTAGGAGGGTGCTACGCGGTGAGACGGATCAGAAAAGGGGCATAAAATCCCTGGTTCGTGGGAAGTGCATCTGTGGAGGGTCCATGGTTCACGGTTTTCTTTTCATAGTTATTTTAAGTTCATGGTTCACCAAGTTATTATGAATTTTTGGTTCCTTATTAATTCGTTTCTAGATTCATACCTGTTCTGGTTCGCGAATTGGAACTTCGCTGTTAGCGAAATCCTAAGTTCCTTCCTTCAAAATCCTTCTACCTGAATCTGGTCAATCTCTTCGAATCGTCTCCCCCCAAAATCCTCCTCGGCTCATCCCCCTCGATCTCCTTTTATAGATTGGGGAGTGAGATGTATCTATGGTTATGTGGAACCTTTTGTAGAGGTCCCTGATCGGAGACCCGGTTCACGGATGACTTGGTCAATCCGCGACTCACGGGTGCCTTGAACGCACCTCCCATGAAAACCGAACCAACTCAAGGAGTGCTTCACGGCCGTAGAGGTTTCCGCCTCCATTCCACGAACGACAGCGGATGGGGTCCGTGCCGGTCGACGCGGTCCGCTGTCGGGGGAAGTTCATGACAATGGACCGGCTGGGCGCCCATCCTGCCTCGCGCCCACTGAGGATCTCTGCCTTCATTCCGCAAATGACACCGGTCTGCGGAGGGGGTGCTTCACATAACCGGCCGTGTAGTGTTTTCATGGGATCGGTCTGCGGACCGGTTCATCTTGTGCATCCTTTGAGTTTTCTACATACTTTCCCCCAATTCAATGGGGGTAATTGGGTAGAATCTCCGTTGCAGATTCTTCAGGACCCTACAACCCCTTCTATGTGTTGTGTATATTTTTAAGAGGTCCTCTAAATTGATATCAAATCCTAGGTCAACAACTATATGATTCTATTTTTTGATGTTATTCTATTTGGAATAATTTATTTTCTTTCACGTGTTAATAATGAAGTGAATTTTGGTGATGTTTGAGTTATCTTTGAGTAGGGATTTATTTCTACCAAGACCATGAATAACATTATAATGAAATAGAAAATAAATATAAAGAATACATTCATATTTTCTAAAGAAGAGGAAGTATCAGTTCCTATATTCCATGATAATATATATAATTTATCTAGGTTGTAATGTGATCATTAAAGGTGATTAATTTTCCACCAAGGAGAAGATAAATATTACAACCTCATGTGTTTCATGATTTTTATGTTATGATAACGTATGTGAAAAATCAAGCACATTTTTTTCTCATGAAGGATATCCGAGCATAAGTGCTTATAATGATCAATTTAAAATTTCTCAAGATATATCGATTGATATATTGAAATATATTCTACATTTATTTCCCAAAGAAATAATCTATCCTATTTGTGAAATATTACAATGTATGTGGGAATAGGACACTCAACTTGAATTAAAATTAGATAACATGTAAAAGAATTTTAAATAAATAATTATAGAGTGAAAAATTTTCTCCAAATACGACAGTTCTATTTTATAAAGAATGATGATGGTTGAAATAAGTTCTTTAGTGTATTAACACAAATTGATCAATGAATTTAAATAGAAATATGAAATCAATAATAATCTATAAGAAGAGGACCATTCACTTTATAAAAATTTGAAAAATGTTATTAATGTTGTTGATTATTAATTGGATGTGAAATCCTAGATAATCACGGGAGGATACTCTTTTATAAAATTAATGTTAAGATATATGACGTGAAATATTAACGATTGAAGAAGGGTTGTGAGGAAAAGTTGATTATGATTGATCATAATAAAAACATGAAAACTTGATATGCTTATACATGGAATTTTAGTTGGCCAATCTTGAGAAAAATAAATTGAGACATTAAAAAAGATGGAAACCATCAACGTCACTACACAATTCTCACAATGTGATTCTAATTTTATAGTACCGATAACATGTGATAATATGATCATAAAATTTTCCAATGATTTATAACAAATATATATGAATAAATAGGCACCATCCTCAATATATAGTGACAATGTTTCTAAAACATTCTTCATGAGTGTTGGATTTTGGAAGCTAAAATCTATATGAGTATGTATGAAGTGATATTTTAATAATCCTACCACCATGACTATGGGTATTTAAATAATAATTTATAATATTATTTTACATTAATATTCAATAAAGTTATTAAGAAGAACCAAAAAAATAATATATTAGATATAATAAGCTCATGGTTTGTGGAAATATGATGGTGTTGGAAGAGATTTGGGAATTCTGAATTAGATTGTTCGTATAATCCTGTAAATGATGAAGGAAAAAAGAGTACCATCCCTAGCGGGGAATCCAGTGGAGAAAAATTAACATTTGTATGGTAACAAAATTTAAATACTTGTGATTTTGAAAAATATAGTGATCACATGATTTGTATATTCTGTCCACAAATGTAATCTAATTATGATAATAAAATAATAGAAAGAATTTTGTTTAAGAAGGATTAATCTACCATGGCAACTAAGTAGATGAATTTTCTAAAGAATCATTATTCAAAATAGATTTTTGGTAGTAAAGAATAAAAAAAATCGATTTACAATCCATGACATAGAATAAAAGTTAATCAAAAAAATAACTAACAAAAACGATAAAACTCAGAAGAATCATTGTATATAATATAGATATATTTCAAATTATATTAATGATATATTAGTTATTTTGATAAAATACATGACAAGAATTTTTAAAATGGATTAACCAATTTAAAAGACTATTTTTTAAGGTAAATAAAATATTTCACTTGAAGTTATTGATCTTATATGTGGGAGGTAAAACCTGGATGAACACACACATAAATATTATTCAGAAATAACTCAATCCAAATATGAGTTATTATGGAATATAAAATTTAACAAGGTAATACATGTGTCCAAAAGTCACATTTGAAGATAAATTTCACATCAAATAAATTTATAAAGTAATAAGATCCATGTAGCCCCAATCAGATAAGTAGTTTATATGTGAACATATTAAGAATGGAGAAAATAGTGAAAATTAGATGAGATAATCATATCAACCATGCTATTCACATTTTTTAATCAAGGATGAATGATCATATTACCATATCTTTTTATTTTTTTATTTTCATTCTTAGTATAGTTAATTTAATGTGATACATAATCAAAGGGGAAGAACCTGAGATAACAAAATAGGTATTAACCTTAGACATCATTATTTAAAGAATTTTTAATCGTAGAATTTTTCTTATGTTGGATTATTGTTAAAATTATAAGTGGATAATTCATGATGTAGTTTTTTTTGTTACTATCAACAAAATATTTAATAGTGAATGATATCCTATCATTATTTGATCATTTTTTCAAAATTATAGAGGATTATATTAAAGAATGAACATATGTGGTTAAGATATAAAATTTAAGAAGTATATACATCCACATAAGAAAAGATCCATTTTTTTGAATTATAAATATGATGATCCATAAAAATTTCTAATAAAAAAATTCACATTTATAAAGTTTGTAAGATATTTATCCTAAAGGGGACACATTCATAGAATGGTGTTGAAGCTGCGCAAATAGTCATATCATAAAAAATTTATAATTATAGAAATTTATTGATGATCATGTCATTGGAAAATTGATTTTTTTTTCATGATATCTCATATATCATTATTATAAAAAAAATATAAACCTAAATTATAGAAATTGAATTAAATAATGGGATATGAAAATTGATGTTATGAAAGAGATCCAATATTTTTTATACTACTCGTTACATAGGAATGTTTCAGATATATTCTTTGAGATTAGTATTAGAGAACTCAGTTTCTCTATAATATAGGGTTTTTAAATCTCAACCAACATCTTTAACCTGAAATAATGTTGGACAAAACACAAAGTCTTGATTATGAGTTCTCATTTTCAAAAGTGTAGTGATGATTTGGTAAGGGACAAAAATATTGTCATCATCGAATCCTATTATTTGTTACATCGATCATGGATCATTTTGAGTTAGAGTAAAATGATGAATAAAAAATTTCTTAGAAATTAAATGATTCCTTTTTCCCATGTTTCTTTATTTTCAATAATCATAATAGAGTTTGAAATAAATGTTTGGAACAATTAAGGGGAGAGAAAGAATAGAATGATTCAATCATTTTAATTTCCATTCGAATGGAGCATTGAAGGTATTAGAAAGAAATATAAAGGGAATGATATAGGTTACCAATTTTTGTTTTAGTTGTACAATTTTTCAATGACTGTTAATGGTGTTTAATAAAATAGAAATATTTTATTGATGTAAATATGTTAATGATTGTTGACATATAGATTCTATTGGAATTTTTAGTTGATGTAGTCAATTATTATCATATAAATAGTGGTAAAAATTATTTTAAAGAGAGTGATTTCACTTATAAAGATTGGCAAACCAATCATAATTGTCTCAAACATGTTCCAAATGTTTTTAGAATCATGTTTTTATCATATATATAATGATTCATTAAGATTTTTCTGAATCAAAATGGATGAAGATAGTGAAGATGATAAGAAAGATGCCAACGTACTGAAGTGATCAGATAGAGTTAATCGTACTAAGGTGATCAGATGAATCTGATCAAAAAGAGGTAATTAGTGAATGTTTCTATGGTTCACAATTAGATACATGTTTCAAAATCATGACATCGGATGAAGTACCAAATGTAAGGTCATTTATATAATATTTATTGATAATTCTACTAACTATGAATTTCAAAAGACATATTTAATAGAAAATTAGGAAATGGAGATGTAATTTCTAATTAGACATAACTATGGTTTAGAGAACACTAAAAGAACATTAAAAATATCATCAGACTGATGTAAAGTTAATATACTGAGTCGATTAGTCAACTGGTGGAGATAAACATTTCACTGATTATATTCATGATTACATCAGAGATATGATGTTTTTAAATATGACATCATTTGATTTTTGGTGATGTGGTATTCATTAATATAAAATTTAAACTTCCTATGATAGTGATTGAAGTTATGATTTAGATATATAGAAAAATCTCTAAAGGATAGTTTAATCAGATTAAGTATAATAGATATTGAAGTGTTAGTGTGACATGTTTGATTCATGATGATATTAATTTTTCTTGAAGAAACTCAGTGGAACTATAGTTCTGGAGCATTGTGAAGAATAAATTTATGTCAAACGATGAGCATTAGAATTCTAATCAAATAGTTTTTTAAAAAGCTCTAAATTTAATGTTTTTTTTACAATCAATGAATGATCAATGATTTGAGGATGTGGTAGCTAGAAAAAGAATGTATATTATCAGTCATATGAAATTGGTGAGTTTTATTAAATAATGTACAAAAACTCATTCTCAAAAGATCAATAATAGTTTTCCTAACAATGTTTAAATTTAGAGGGAAAATGTGATGATAAGTTGAAAAGGGAGTTTTCAAAATTATTAGGGAAGAGTGTCTGAATAATTGCACAGAGAAGTATATTTTTTAGAAGGTTAATAAATAATGTTTCCATATAAAGTCAGCTGATATGTGTTTCCATGTGATTATCATTATATTGAATTTTCCTTTAATGGTGATTAGAAAAATTTTGATGGGTTTTCAAAGTAATTGTATTCGAATGATATTTTTTTTGTGATTTTATCAAAAAATTTGTTTACAATGAAACCGGGATGAGTAGTACAAATTTATTAGACTGAGTTCTATAAATTCTTTAGATAGAAGGAGAAGAGAATACCTAAAATGGTTATTTATAAATACTAAAACTAAAAAATATTAACGATCCCCTTTGATGGAGATATATCATTATGAATGTAAGTTGAATAGAAACTCAAGTTGACGATTGAATAGAGTCGTTTGATAAAAAATTTATCAAAATAATGTTCATTGAAGAATGTCATCAACTAGAGGAATTATCTTGTTAATTATTATGATATGTTCATATAATGTGATGAAGGAAAACATCAAATTCATTTAACTAAACAAAATATGTTATTGGATGTTGTACAAAATAATTTATTCAATGAATTTTATGTTTTTTAAAAGTAATTAATTATGCTGAGGATGAGATGGATGATCAATATTTTGATAATCCTGAAGAAATATCATGATTATAGCCAAGATTTTATGAGGAATGGTGAAAAATGTTGACGTTGTGATCTAAATAATATTCCTATAAAAATTGGTTGAATTTTGTATCTTATAATGTTATAATGTTGTTTGTAAGTGAAATTTTCCATGAAGGAAAATTAAAATATTGAGTAGGACGATTGAGTTTTATTTATACACCTCACCATTAAATTATATAGAACCATAACCTATATAATGTTTCAATTATTTGTTTTGAATTTGTGATAATAAGGGAGTTTCATGGATGGTATTTATACTAATATATTCAATTGATGTTGGAAATTTATGGACATAATGTATGAATTTTTTTTAATATGGAATGATGTTTTTAGATAGGAGGAACTAGATGAATATGGGGGTGATTAATCTCATATTTTAATATATTTTATACTGTAAATCATTGTTTCTAATCCCACCATAGTGTTATTGAATGAGTAATTGTCATGTTTTTAGGTTTTAATTTTATTTTGAACCCAAATGTGAAAAACGACTAATTCTGGATTTTTGACAGAATTTTACGTCAGGGGTATTTTGGTCATTTCAGGAAAAATAAAATTCAAAATATTCTGATTAAATTTTTTTAGAATTATAATTATATTTCCATAAACATTGTCTTCTGGAACATGATCTGATTCGACCATCTTGAGGTCCAAACAATTCAATGAAGTTGAAGATTATTCAGGAACACCAAGGAAGCTTCCTGGAAATTTCATGTAGGAAAAAATAAGGTTCAGTGAAATATCCATAACTCGCTCAAAATGACTATAATGGAGCTGAAATTTTGTGGATAGACGGATAAGACGATTTGGAACATGTTTAATGAAGGGGGCCACGCCTTAAATGACCGTTTTCAGGGACATTAATTCATTACAAAACGGTGGTCCGCGGTTTGATGATTCTGACTGGACAGAATACATTCTCAGAGTAAATTGGACATAAAGAATTAATAAATTGTCCAAATGCGCTGAATGTTTGAGGGAGAACGGACAAGACATTTATGAACAACATTAATGAAGTGTGGAATGCGTGAATATGTCATTAAAGGGGTCTACAATGCATCGATAGATGAGAGACAAATTCTGCCTATAAAAGGAGGCCCTCACCTCCTTCCCAAAGCATCTCATTCTCCATCCATTCCTTCAAGGCACCAAGGAGGAGATCTCCACCGAGGGAGGCCGGCCGCAAGTCTTCCCCATTTCTTTTTATTTTATTTCATATCTTTATTTTTAGTTTTCAATTGTAATTTAGATTTATAATAAATTCATGCATTGTTTTTATTTTTGTGTCCACCGATTCACCCTCTTCTCTTCCTCTCATCTTACCATTGTGAACTATAATAATCATTATCATGAGCAACTAATACGAAGAATATCCCGAGGGAGTAATCCGGTTCTTTAACCCAAGACCATGTTTTTAATATTATTTGAGTTAATTATACGGATAATTTATAGTGAGTGTAATCCTCACTGTGGTTGTCTAAAGATTAACTTCTTAATCTACAACCATTTTCCCTCGATTAAGGAGGTGGATGGAAGGTGTGATTGGCAATCGCTAAGTAGACTTTTCATTCATAACCGGTGTATAATAAGGTGTTCACACATACTATGGAGTGTGTAAACTAGGAATATTTGAAATTGGCCAATGAAGGTGCTCCCTGAATATTCTCTCGGGAGAACTTCCTTTCTTCCCTAATTACATTCTGTTTAATATTGCATGGTAATTTAGAATTAAATTTTAGTTTATTCTGATTTATGAATTTCATTTATATTATGAAATTACATTTATTTCATAAAATATTAATCAACAAAAAGAATTAAATTAGGTGGACTAGAAGTAGTGATTTATTGACCACAAAAGCTCTTCAAGAGAATGACCTAGGTCAGCCACTGTGCTGCACTTAGTATAAATATTTTTGAGATCGTACACGACAAAGATTCGCCAAATTGGAACCGTTGTCGGGGAGCCAAGTGGTTTTAATTCACTATCTTTTATTCACATTGTGTAAATAATTTTCCTTTAATTTAAAAATACAACAACAAAAAAATCATAAATGTCAAAAACTAAAAAAAAATCTTCTTTGTTCATGATGTCTTTCAATTCAAATTCATGGACTGAACAATCTCATGTGCCAGAAAATGTTTGCAATGAACTTGATGCTAAATTTCATAGGATTAGTGATAAAGTTCAAAAACTGGAGAGCCAAGTAGAATGGATTGCTGAATATGTACGCACATCCGAAGAGAAATCCAAACATGATCCAGAACCTGAACTAGAACGAGTGGTGGAATTGATTTCACCAATAATTTGTTATGTTAAAGAACCCGAGGTGGGTGAGAAAGAACTTATAAAGGAACTTATCACATCATCCCACACTCAACCATTGCTTGAAGGGGTACTAGAAGTACACATTTCACCTGATGCACTAATGGGAGGTCAACATTTTTTGGAAGAATCTTGGAATAACTTTGTCAAGGAAAACTTGAAACATGATCCTACCATGCTTGATATTGAACAATATGTACCTTTTGACCTTTTGACCTCATTCTTTCTTTGGAAGAGGAAGAAGAATATGCACATACTGAGATAAAGTTTCCAATGGTCCTGTCAGAAGAAATCAATTTCCAAGCTGACTTACTTGAAAGGGAATATTTCTTTATTGATTCATCATGTTTTAATTTTATTCAAAATGAATTGTTTTCGAACTTCTCCTTTCCTAAAATTTCAGATATAGCACAAATGGATCGGGCCTTGGATGTTGATGATGAGACCACCCAAGTGGTGGTAATCAAGGAAGAAGATCCGGAGAAGTTGGTGGTGGTGCGACTACCTCCTATACATCAACTTTTATATTACATGGAGGAGGACACCACCAAAGTTAATAGGGAGTACCCTTATCTTTTATTCCCTCCCACTTCGAAAATCAAATTTCTACCTTATTATTTTTCTGGGGTTGGGAACATTCTTATCTTATTTGGGGTTCTCTACTTTCAGTGTTTAATCATGGACATCGGGAAAACTCACATGTGGTGGTTCATCTCAAAGAAACCACATCCACCTTCTGATCGGGGATAATCCACTGAAACTGCCTGACTAGGGGCAGTAAACACCTAGCACCCGCTTGGGGGTCTAAACCAATAATTATCTCTTTTCTTTTCCTTTTCTCATTCTTTTTAATTATTTTTATTATTTATTTTTATCACTTTCATGTAGTATTAAAGTGGCTGCTTCTAGGAGCTTAACTCAAGGTATCCACTTCTAAAATAATGTCAGGTTGTATCCTTCCTTCCCTTTTATTTTCTACCTTTATATTTATATTTTGTTGAGTTGAAATAAGGGGTAGTTAAATTTAAGTGTGGGGGAGTGTCAAACTGCTTAGTTCTTCTCATGTGATTTTCATTTTATTATTATTATATTTTTAGGATTTTTGAGCTTTAATGAATATTCTTATCAGTTTTCACACAACAATTTATTTTCAAAGAGTTGAAATGATTTTTGATATAATGGATTTTAAATGATTATTGATGTGAAAACATTTTCTTGAATTGGATTATCAATCATTTGCATGAGTTTGACTGATTTTTGAAATCCATGACCATGAAACAACTGACTCAAAATATTTTTTCCAATCCTGTGAGGTATTCTAAACCACTGTTACATATTCTTCCTAATACCCACACTTTCTTGAGGGAAACATGAATATTGTGTGAGAACCAGAATTTGTGAATATTCTCTTTCTAAGCATTAGATTTCATGGAATGTATTTGAAATTATTGAGGCATCTCTTTGGCTAGACACATTTTATCCTGAGACGTACCTTTACATTTATCCTCTGTAAGCCCTTAGATGCAATGAATTGCCTGTTTAATCCACATTACAAGACAATTTTTCCTCACCTACCTGCATTTTTAATATTTTTGCATGGATATTTCAAGTTTGAGTGTGGGGGAAGGGACTTTCGTGTGCATTCAATGGTATGTGTATCATTTATTGGTGGTGTGAGGTGTGTGTCAATACTCTGGGCAGTGGATAACAAGAGAATTGGGCATGTGTCGTCATTTCGTTGTGCTTTATTTGGTTCATCCATTTCTCCTAAAAAAAGAAGAAAAAATGGAGATGAGCTTGAATTCTCATTGTACATTCTTTTATGACTCATGTCCTTCACAAAAATCAAGGGCATGAATTTTCATTCATTCATTGTATTAAATTTTTCAGCTCATCCTCTATGAAAAAAAAGAAGAAAAAAAGAAAATAAAGTTGTGCCTTTCTGGAGGTTTGAAAAAAAGGAGAACTTAGATGATATCATTCATTATAATAACTTCTTGGCTCATTTCCCATATCATTAAATGGTGGTGGGGTTGTTTTTCACATTTACTAGTGGTATTGAGTGAGTAATATCCTGTGTTTTCACTTGAATTAATCATGAATTTTACTTAAAAGTCAAACCTCCTTTTTCTAGACTGGAACGTTTTTTCAATAATTTTCCCACCAACCCTAAGACATAGAATCATTTGAACCTTTAATTAAATCCATCATGATTAAATTAATTTTTATGTTTCACGTTGTGGAGAAATGAGAATTTTCACAAACCTATGGTGATACATGCGATTTTCAAATATGAGTATATCTCTAGATTCAATTTCTCTTGAGTGAAGAGTGACAAAAAAATTCAATTTGAGGTAGGTTGTGATTGGGACAAGGATTGATTTATGAGGTTGAACAAATTTTAGTGATTGAAATGAAAATAATATATAATTATTATTCATATATGAGACATGATAGAATTCTAATTTGGATAAAATCATTGACATTTTCTCATTTTTTATTGTTGTGTGGATTTTGATTTGGATATAAGATGATTGCCCAGAAGTGCAATGTTTAAGTGTGGGGGAGTGATGAATCACATATTTTCATATATTTTATACTGTAAATCATTGTTTATAATCCCACCATAGTGTTATTGAATGGGTAATTGTCATGTTTTTAGGTTTTAGTGTTATTTTGAACCCAAATGTGAAAAATGACTAATTCTGGATTTTTGACAGAATTTTACATCAGGGGTATTTTGGTCATTTCAGGAAAAATAAAATTCCAAATCTTCTGATTCAAATTTTTTTAGAATCCTAATTTTATTTCCTTCAACTGTGTCTTATGGACCAGGATCTGATTCGATCATCTTAAGGTCCAAACAATTCAATGAAGTTGAAGATTATTTAGGAACACCAAGGAAGCTTCCTGGAAATTTCATCCAGAAAAAAAGAAGGATTAGTGAAATATCCATAACCCGCCCAAAACGACTGTAATGGAGATGAACTTTTGTGGATATACGTATAGGAAGATTTGGAACAATTTTAATTAAGGGGGCCACGCATTAAATGGCTGTTTTCAGGGACATTAATTCATTACAATATGGTGGTTTTCGGTTTGATGATTCTGAGTGGACAGAAAACATTCTCAGAGTAAATTTGACACAATGCATTCATAAATTGTCCAAATGCACTGAAATGTTGAGGGTGCATGGAACAGACATTTATGAACAACATTCATTAAGGGTGGAACGTGTGAAGATGTCATTAACGAGGTCTACAACGCGTCTACAGTTGAGAGACAAATTCTGCCTATAAAAGTAGGCCCTCACCTCTTTCCCAAAGCATCCCATTCTCCATCCATTCCTTTAAGGCACCATGGAGGAGATCTCCACTGAGGGAGTCCGGCCGCAAATCTTCCCCGTTTCTTTTTATTTTATTTCATTTCTTTATATTTAGTTTGAAATTGTAATTTACATTTATAATAAAATCATGCATTGTTTTTATTTTTGTGTCCACCGATTTACCCTCTCCTCCTCCTCTCATCTTACCATTGTGAACTATAATACTCATGATCATGAGTAACTAATATGAGGAAAATCCAGAGGGAGTAATCAGGTTCTTGAACCCAAGACCATGTTTTTAATATTCTTTGAGTTAATTCTAAGGATAATTTATAGAGGGTGTAATCCTCACTGTGGTTGTCTAAAGATCAAATTCTTAATCTAGAACCATTTTCCCTCGATTGAGGAGGTGGATGGAAGGTGTGCTTGGCGATCGCTAAGTAGACTTTTCATTCATAACTGGTGTATAATAAGGTGTTCACACATACGATGGAGTGTGTAAACTATGAATATTTGAAATTGGCCAATGAAGGTGCTCCCTAAATATTCTCTCAGGAGAACTTCCTTTCTTCCCTAATTACATTCTGTTTATCATTGCACGGTAATTTAGAATTAAATTTTAGTTTCTTCTGATTTATGAATTTCATTTATATTATTAAATTACATTTATTTCCTAAAATATTAATAAACAAAAAGAATTAAATTAGGTGGACTAGAATTAGTGATTGATTAACCACAAAAGCTCCTCAAGAGAACGACCTAGGTCAGCCACTATGCTGCACTTAGTATAAATATTTCTGAGAGCGCACATGACAACACTTTGTCAAGGGAACCAGATAGATATTAAGCACCTAATAGAGAAACTATGAATCGCCTAATAGGAAGATGAAGTGATCATCCACATACTTTAAGTCGTTTCCTTATCAATTGGAAATCAAAAAATAAGAAGAATAATGGAATAAGTGATCTTAAATATATGTACTAGACTGACCTAAAGATATCATATGAATTAGTAGGACAAGATAAATAAGTACAGATAATTTAAGATGAAAAACAAGTGATCTAGCACATATATGAGGTAGATTTATTATCAATTGATGATTGAACGAACACCGTGAAGATGAAACATTAAGTGATATATCATTGAATGAATAAAAATAAAAAAATGTCCTAAGAAGTTATCATAATAGTAATCCCTATAATAAGGAATAATATAAGGAAGAAGATGAAGAGTTACATCCCAGGTTTTATGAAAGTAACATTAAAAGAATATGGATGTGAAGAATAATGTAGCATTGTGACATCGATCAAATGTATCAATAAGCGGAATACATACATGGGTTAGAAGATTATCTAGCTGAATAAGTTGGATATTTTCTATTTAGGTATCATAAAGAACCAATGTTGAGTTAAAACATAGTCCAGGTCATCCCCATTGTAGTGATTCGGGATTCCTTCCATCTTCCGCCTAATGTGCGGGTATCCACACATAGGATATGATTGATTTATAGCAATACCAACATATCTTGAGCCACATCATGTTAAATTTTTTTTTGTGCTTATCAATAACATATGTAGAATAGGATATATTCTCTTATTTAGTAGTAAACATTGTTCAAATATCATGTTCTGTATTTTCCATTATTTTATAAACATAAATATGTGAAGAAAAAGTGAATTTGAAAATAAATATTCTAACTAGTCTAGGAGGTAACGAGATATAAAATTTTAATTGGTTAAAAAGTTCCGAACAATAATTTACCCCAAACATTGTTTTGTATCGCCCAATGTGATCCTCTAAAATATGTGTGATTTCTTTTCTACCTATTATTAAAAATAAATACAAATGTACAAAAGGGACCTTCTCATGTCACTTGTTTCCTTTTCATGCCACCAGAAAACCTCTTATCCTTTATTTATTTCAATAGATGACCCTAGAGTATTTTTCAGGAAAGGGAATACAAATGATGTTTCTTATAGATGTTACTTTAGTTAGTCTAGTCTATGTCTACATGGAATATCCTAGTAATGAGGAAAATATAGATTTAAATATCTTGGATAATTTTGTGTATAAATTACTCGGTATGTTATATCATTATTAGAAACTAATTAAAATGGAATCTAATTATAGTTTTTATGAAATACAATACATATAAAAAATATCTCAATAGACACATAAGAATGTTCAGGTGAAAAGTAATACATATCAATAATCGTATCATCATATCATTAACCAACACTCACCCATTATAATAATATTTTATATAATAAAAAATAATTTTTTTTGTGCGATTCAAAAACAACACATGCTATATTTAATATACATATATGAAAATTATATATTCAAACACCATATGATTTTTTTATGCACCTCTCTATATTTTTTTCCACCACAATAGATGTAGTAATTTATCATTCTTGATTTGTAGTTATGCCATACGATGAATTCAAGCATCATTTTTTATAGAATACAATACACTAATAAGTTCCATCAATTAATTTTATGTTATAATAAATAAACATGAATAAATGTTAATGAAGAGATGTATATTGTTTATTTTATGAGAATAGTTTATTCAAAGAGTGTTCTCTAAACCGTTGATTCATAATATTTCAACACTCACCACATTTCACTAAATCAATAGCCTAAATAGTTTTTCTTCTCAATTAAATTTATGGATATTATTTCTTTTGTAATGATATATTCTTTTCCAGCTTATATTTCAAGACAATTTCTATTTTTTATTATTTAATATACGTGAACATAAAATACTATTAACTTGGTATACAATCATTGGAGCCATTTCTAGTATGCTCATGCATTTTACACATATTATTTTGAATATTTGGGTCACCATTTTTTTATTATTCCTCATCAAATTTATGAATACCATTTCTGTAGATACTTTTATGATTTCTTTGTTCTTATTTTGTGTAAATACCCGTGAATTTAAAGGAAATTTTTTTTCATAATTTATTTGGGATTTTACGAATACACAGTTTCTGACGGCACTTGATCTTGAGGCCCGATGTTCCCGGAATCATTTTCCAAAATTTAGCTCGGGTACGTTTAGTGAACGAACGAGCGGGATTTTCTATCTTTTGAACCATTGCTTGGAATTGAAATCTAAGGGCACCGATGAAACCACAGTGCCAGTTTTTTCTTAGGAGGACCTTTTCCGATAGTGTGTTTTTTCGGTTGGAGTTGTTTAAAAAAAGTGGTTTAATTGGAGAGTGAAATAAAATATGTGTTACAATTTTATTTCTTTTCTAAGTGGTTATAACCTATGTGTGGAAGTAGGGATGGGACCCACTAGGTTGATAACTTCTCTTGAGTGGTTAAAGGAGAGGTGGGGCCGACACGAGCCCCCACCTTTTCACTTTCCTTAACTTCATAACTCCCCTTAAATGTGAGTAACTCTTCTCTCATTCTCTCCATCATTAATCTTGCCAACATAACACACCTTTTTAATTTGACAACTCTAGCTCATTTAATTAAGTGATTTATTTTTTGAATTTTAGTTTTTGAAAAGGCATGGAAAACATAACAAAATAAGGGGGAGGCCTTATTTTATTAGGTTGGGTAGTTTTGTGAAGACATTGAGAGAGGGAGAGCTCCTGTCCCTTGGAAAAACATCATCTTCTCCGGCGAAGAATGACCCCACATCAACGAAGATCACTATTTCACAGAGGGAGAGAATCGACTCGGAGACTCGGATTCTTCCGCCATCTTCTTCCTCCACGACCAAGGAGGAGGCACCGACATGGAAACTCGCCATCGACGTCGCCTTTCAATATTTTCTCCCCATCAAAGGAAGGGAGATGCCACTTCCTCCTCGAACGTTCTCCGTCAACATATACGGAGCTTCATCCTGCGACACAGTTTTTTGCGACGATCATCATTCCACAACTTGTGTTGAAGTAGGGGTTAATTTTTCGTTCAATCATTATTTAACGAACTTCATTGTTAAATTATTGGCCGCTTGTTATCGATATATCAGGGGGAGGTCAGACCGAAAAAACACGGCCGATCCTCCTCCCCATTTTGTTTTTGATCTTCATTGTGTCTTGAAACAGAGGCGATGCGGTGCCATTGCACCGTGCGAGAAAGAGGAGGACCGCGGACGGAGCGGCCAACAGCGGAGGAGCGCGGAGCCGTCGCGCCAAGCCAGTGAAGCCGAAAGAGGCCGCTGCATGGAGCGGGCAGCAGCGGAGGGGCGCGACCCCATTGCGCCACGCCAGAGCACCAAGGGGCTGCGGTCGGGGTAGGCGGCGCCGGTCGGACGGGAGTCGTGGCCTTAGGCTGCGGCGGTTCAACAGGTGGGGGCCGGGCTCGGCCGGCTGCCAGCCCCACATGGAGGCAGGACCCCCTCAGGTCCCGCGGTTACACAAGGCCATCCTCAATGGCTGGCCATTCCAGAAATGCTGGGGGTTGAAAATCCTGGGCAGCGCAAGGGGCGGCGCCCCCCTTTGCGCCCCGCTCGGCCAGAATCGAGCCGCCCACGCCGGGCCGAACCGCCCGCGTTGGGCCAGAGCGCCCGAGCCAGGCCGGACCGCTCGCGCCGGGCCGGGCCACCAGTGCTGGGCTGGGCCACACCGTCGGGGCTGGGTCGGGCTGCTCCCATGTAGGCCGGACCCGGACTCAGGATGGGTCGACCCGGTTTGGGCCGACCCAGGGGGTATCGGGCCGGGTCGGACCGGGCCCGAACCCCCTATTTTTGGGCAGTTTATTTCAAATGCCCATAACTTGGGCAATGAAACTTCATTCAATGCAACATTTGTAGAGAAGGGATCCTTGGATTGAGATGGTCGTTTCGGTATATTACACTCAAGGTTTAAGAAACTTTGGGTAAGGACAGGTTGGTTCGAACACGAAACCAACTGGGCCCTCGGAGCGGAAACGCGTAAAACTTGAGCTCCGGACATCCGATTGATGTGTCGTCGACTTTGTTGGATTCTTCTTAGTGAGATGGTTCTATTGGATTACTATTCTCGAGGTTTGGATGCTGACTGAGTATTGTCGGGTTGGTTTTAGATTAAAAACCAACCTGGCCCCTAGGACGGAAAATCTGATATCTCTCAGACCAGGAGTCCAATTGACGCGTCGTCTGCCGCGTTGAGTTCCTATTGAAGAGACAGAAAATTTTGATACATCAGCTCTAGACTTCGTGGCATTTGATGTACCGAACCCGCTTGGGTCGTCGAGAGGACACTCCTGGAATTGAGCGTGATTTTTGCGGTAACCCTAGAGCTGGCTACGACTGCGATGACGATGGCGACTGTACTTGGATCCTATGTGGGTTCAGCAGCGAGGACGGCTGTACATGGATCCTACGTGGGTTCTGCAGTGAGGAAGACTGTACTTGGATCCTACCTGGGTTTAGCAGCGAGGAAGATTGTACTGAGATCCTACGTGGCTTTGGAAACTATGGTTACAATACTTTGATCCTACATGGGTCCGGCAGTGATGACATATTTACTTGGATCCTACGTGGGTTCGGCAGGGGAGATGATTCAGAGGATACATCTATCATCTCCACCCCTCTTCATGACTATTATACCTTTGTGATCTGAGTATTGACATTCAAACATTATCTTCAATATGATTGATCTTGCTATCCTGTATGGATTGGGTTGTGCTTTGCTGTGTGGACTGGGTTGTACATTCCTGTGTGGACTTGGTTGAACTTAGGCTGTGAGTTGGAGCAGTACTAGAATTGATGACTTAGGTATATGTATGGGAATATACCTAAGTAGATTTGGTTGATACATCGTGATTTTATCTTTACTTCGTGGTTTATTCTTCATGGATTCAGGGAGACCTTCGGAAGTATTAGGGTCCCTACTGAGTATCTTATACTCACCCATGCATGGGCTATGACCAAACTACATTGTGTTGGATGCAGACGATGGAAAACGTTGATTGAGGTAGAGGTTCGTGGAGATGGACAGTACCTAGATGAGGATCACTGGTCGCGACGTACATGTAGCGGACGACAAGACCGATGAGCTGAGGACACTATTTGTACCCACCCTTCAGGTGGGAATTCCAGTGGATGGCTCGGTGTTGCTGCTTTACTTTTCTGCTGCTATACTTTTTATCAGTTGTACTTTACATTAAGTTGTGTTTGTATTCTGGCCCATTTACCTTCCAGTAGTTACTTTTGTACTCAGTTTACTTATTGTTTACTTCATCTTGTATACTCTGTGCTGCTTGTTTACTTTATAAAGGAAATGCCTTCCCTTTTTATCGGGATTTACTCCTTTGGTTCTAGTCTCCTGCTCTTGGCCAATGGAAGGCGGGCTTAGGGTAGTCACGGCTCGTGCCCAGAGGAAGGGTCATGGAAAATTGGTATCAGAGGATTCAGTTCTCCCGCAGAACTCAGGACTATGATAATTTCATCTATGTGAAGCAATAGAGTTAAGGATATTGAGTGTGGTTATCAGTCCAGGGAGTCCAATGTTGGTGCGGCGGCCGACTTATCCATACACCAGAACCCTGACTTCTGATTTCCGACTCAGTTCACGAAAACATTGATTGCATGTGTGTTTCAAAGTTTTCTTTGTGATTACTTTGTGTCAACTCACCGGGTATAATGTATTAACCGTGTCACACCTCTTTCTTTTCAGGATGGCCCCACGATGGCAGCCAGCTAGGGTTCCGAGCTTTATGAGAGATGGCAGCCCACCGAGCGATAAGGCCTCGGTGCCGGGCCCTATTACAGCGGAGGCACCGGCGGTACCTCTACCCGCCGAGCCACCGATTCCACCAGCCCCAACAGCTGATGGTGCACGTCGCCTGAGTGCACTGCACAAGTTCCAGCATTAGAGACCGCCCAGGTTCCATGGTGAGACAGACCCTCAGGCAACCAAGGTTTGGATGGAGGTTGTACTTCTAGTCTTTAGATTGGGAGGGACACCACCAAATCTTATGGTGATCCTTGCAGTGAGTCTCCTGCACACGACAGCAGGTAGATGGTGGTGCCTAATTCTCCAGGTGCATGACGAGGCATCACTTCCTTGGACAGACTTCGAGAGCCTCTTCTTCTCGGAGTTCGTTCCAGCCACCCTCCATGCGGTGCACATTCAGGAGTTACTAGAGCTGCGGAAGGGCAGCATGACAGTAGCCCATTACTCAGTGAGATTTAACGATCTCTCGTGCTACTCAACGGACATGGTACATGACCCATTCTTCCTGGCCCAGACCTTTGAGCAGAGATTAAGAAATGAGATTAGGGATTTGATGATATCCCTCAGTATTACGATACAGGCAGGAGTACTAGAGCGAGCCCTTCTTGTAGAGAGCTTTCTTGTTGATCCTACACCAGCAGCAAGACCTACCACAAGGCTTCACAAAGAAGAGTATTCCGCAGATGGAAGTTGATGGATGTCACAGGGGTCCAAGCAAACCAGACCATCATGTGGGCGACCTCAGGATACTAGCTCAGAGGTGCGGCCCACACGCAGCAGAGCTAGTTATTCGAGAGGCAGACGGTTCTATGCATGCGGCGGACAGGATCACATGGATCGCGACTGTCCGACCTGCCATGCAGAGGATAAGAAGACGGTTGAGGGACCACCCATGTAGAGGAAGAGGCTCGAACGTGGCGGTCCGCAGGGAGCAGGCAGACGAGGAAGAGGAGCTGGCCGAGCAGCGGGTGGTGGGAGATGCTTTGAGGCTCTGCCACAACCACCAACAGGAGGTCCACCCCGACCACATCGAGTTGTTGGACAGAGGCAGGCTCAACATTAGGAAGTGGAGGCCTACGACCATGGTGCACCTGAGATGATTTGATCTACTATTTATGTCTACTACACCCTTGCTGCAGTTCTTATAGACACAGGAGGGAGTCATTCATTCATTGTTGCTGCCCTTGTTTGGAGCTCAAAGATTCCGACAGATCTGTTGGATTGATCCTTATGGCTAGATACTCCTACGAGAGTAGACTCGACGATTACACACTGGTGCCATAAGTTTGAGCTTACTCTAAGAGGCAAGAGCTTCGGCTGGGATCTTCTTGTAGCGGCGTCGAGGCCTTACAAAGTCATATTGGGAATGGATTGGTTATCTATGGTCCATTCTCAGATCGATTGTATTAGGTGCAAGGTGTGATTTGTTTGCACCGATGGGAGAAGGTTCACCTTCATCGGCGAGAAGGGAGCCTTTGCAACATAGGATAGACTCACGCAGAGGAGAGGACAACCGATCACTCATTAGTTGTCTAGTCTCATCCTTGGAGCAGTTGACGTGCAGAGTCCAATTTTTCCTGTTCTGGTGGATCAGTATGCGGCCGTTTTTCCGGAAGACTTTCCCGGACTACCTCCTCACAGAGAGGTAGACTTATATATAGAAATGTACTCTGGGACAACCTTGATATCTACTCCAGCATATCGGATGGCTCTCGCTGAGCTTCGAGAGCTACAGGTACAACTGCAGGACTTGTAGGGAAAGGGATTCATCTGACACGGTATTTCACCCTAGGCTTCCCCGATATTGTTCGCCAAGAAGGCAGGCGAGAGCTTGCGACTGTGTGTTGCTTACCATCACCTGAACCAGGTGACCGTGAAGAACAAGTATCTGATACTGAGGATTGAAGACCTCTTCGATTAGCTCAAGGGAGCACGATGGTTCTCGAAGAAAGACCTCAGGTCAGGTTATCATCAGCTCAGAGTTCGAGACAAGGTTGTGCAGAAGACAACCTTCAGGTGTCGGTATGGCCACTATGAGTTCTTGGTTATAACCTTCTGTGTAAGCAATTCTCCAGAAGTGTTCATGAGTCTCATGAACAGGATATTCCAGCCTTACATCGATCGATTGGTCATAGTCCTCATCGACGACATATTGATTTACTCGACTACTGAGGAGAAGCACACCTACCACTTGCGGGTTGTACTGGATACACTTATAGAGCACCATCTTTATGGTAAACTCTCAAAGTGCCAGTTCTGGATTAGAGAGGTCCACTTCTTGGGGAACGTTATCTCTGAGGTTGGAGTTGTGGTGGATCCTGCGAAGATCAAGGCAGTGCTAGCTTGGGATCCACCCAGGAGCATGACGGAGGTGCGAAGTTTCCTAGGTCTGGCAGGGTACTATCAGAGATTTGTGCCAGAATTATCTAGAGTTTCAGCACCACTCTCAGCTTTGATGAAGAAGGAGAAACCCTTCGTGTGGTCGGATAGATGTTAGTATAGATTCCAGGAGCGGAGACATAGATTGAGCAGTGTACCCATCTTGAGGCTACCGGAGGAGGTAGTATGGTACGAAGTTTATTGCGATGCATCAGGGACTAGACTCAGGTGTTTACTGATGTAGGAGAAGGCAGTGATCTCATATGGATCATGAAAGTTGAGCCCGCATGAGCAGAACTACGCTACCCATGACCTGGAGTTAGCAGTAGTGGTCTTCGCCTTGAAGATGTGGCGACACTATCTGATGGGTGAGCACTTTACGGTCTACTCTGACCACCAATGTCTTAGGTACATCTTCTCACAGAAGGACCTGAACCTGAGACTGCGGCGATGGCTCGAGTTCTTCCAGGATTAGGAATTTGAGATAGTCTATACTCTTGGGAAATGGAACGTAGTAGATGATGCTCTTAGCGAGAGGTCAGTAATCTAGCTACTTAGAGAGGCGACCGGGAAGCTATCCACGTTTCAGATATCTTTCATGGATAGAGATGGGGAATCCTTTTTACAGTTTCTCACAGTCACACCTCCACTACTTCAGTGGGTCAGAGTGGCTCAACGTGGGGACGTTGACTGTGAGACGTGACATGCACATATATCCTCGGGACATGCACCTGATGGATTCCTTGTGGGTGGAGATCACATCATCCTTTTTTGGAGGCGAACCATGGTACTGGTTGCCTTACAAGAAGAGGTGCTGAGAGAGTTTCGCACTTCCCCTCTAGCGGTACATCCGAGAGCAGAGAAGATGTACCAGGATCTCAGATGACAGCAATGGTGGATGGATATGAAGAAGGTTGTGGCAGAGTTCGTTTCTCGATGCCTCACCTATCAGCAGGTGAAGGTGGAGCACCAGGTACCAGCAGGCTTGGTACATCACTGGGAGGTCCCAGAGTGGAAGTGGGATGGGATATCTATGGATTTAGTGACAGGTCTTTCACATACTTTCAGAGGTTCCAACTCCATTTGGGTGATTATCGACTGGCTCACCATGTTGGCCCACTTCTTACCCATCATAAAGTAGGGCTTAGTAGAGAGCTTGAGACACCTCTATGTTCAGGAGATCGTACGACTTCATGGTGTTCCATCAAATATCGTCTCCAATTGAGATGATCGCTTTACTTCACGGCTTTGGAAGGGGTTTCAGGAGGCATTTGTGATGCAGCTATGCCTAAGCACCACCTTTCACCCACAGAAGGATGGTCAGATAGAGAGGACCATACAGAATCTCGAGGAAATGATCCGTGCATGTGTCCTCCACTTTGGTCCTAGCTAGGAGGATCATCTTCCTTTGATGGTGTTTGCGTACAACAATAGCTACCACAACACTATCGGGATGGAACCATACGGGGCATTATACGGACGACCTTACAGATCACCTATCAGCTGGACATACCCTGGGGAGACAACACTTGTAGGACTAGAGATGGTCCAGGCCCCGGCGAAGAAGGTACATATCATCCAAGAGCGGATGAGGACTGCTCAGAGCCGACAGAAGTCATATGATGATAGGAGGAGGAGACCACTAGAGTTCGAGGATGGGGACCACATTTTCTTATGGGTCTCACCTCAGGTTGGATTATGGAGATATGGCCGGGGTAGTAAGTTTTCTCCATGCTTCATCAGATCATTCCAGGTTCTCAATAGGATAAGCGAGGTGCCTTATTGCATGGCTCTTCCACCTCAGTTACGCCGAGTGCATGACATCTTCCACGTATATCAGCTGAGGAGATTCATGCACGACTCGACACATATCATTGATCACAGGGAGCTGGATATTGATAACGGGGAGACATTTGCAGATGTCCCAGTGGAGATCGAGGATCGACATGAGTGGGTCCTATGTGGATGGTCGATTCCTGTAGTGTGCATCAGGTGGAAACAGGGGAACTTCCAAGAGAGCACATGGGAGCGGGACGCTTAGATGTGTGCTCAATACCCTCATTTGTTTCCCTAGTTTTGTGATGTATCTTTACAGGGACGTAAATCCATGAGGTGGGAGTAATGTAAAGACCCGTAAATTTGGAGGATATTTATTTTTAAATTTATTTGTGATTTTATGAATACACAGTTTCTGAAGGCACCTGATTCCGAGCCCGATGTTCCCAGAATCATTTTTCGAAGTTTAGCTCGGGTATGTTCAGTGAACGAATGAGCGGGATTTTCAATCTTTTGAATCGGTGCTCGGAATTGAAATCTGAGGGCATCGATCAAACCACATCACCAGTTTTTTCTTAGGAGGACCATTTTCGAAGGTACGTTTGATCGGGAGGAGTTGTTTAAAAAAGTTGTTTAATTGAAGCATGAAATAAAATATGTGTTACAATTTTATTTCTTTTCTAAGTGGTTATAATCTATGTATGGACGGTGGGATGGGACCCACTAGGTTGCTAACATCTCTTGAGAGGTTAACAGAGAGGTGGGGCCCACATGAGCCCCCACCTTTTAACTTTCCTTAACTCCATAACTCCCCTTAACTGTGAGTAACTCCTCTCTCACTCTCTCCCTCATTAATCTTGCCAACATAACACCACTTTTTAATTTGAAAACTCTAGATCATTTAATTATGTGCTTTAGTTTTTGAATTTGAGTTTTTTAAAAGTCATGGAAAACATAATAAAATAAGGGGGATGCCTTATATTATTAGGTTTTCTAGTTGTGTGAGGATATTAGGAGAGGGAGAGCTCTTTTCCCTTGGAAGAACTTCATCCTCTCCTGTGAAGAATGACCCCACTTCAACGAAGAACGCTATTTTACCAAGGGAGAGCATCAACTCGGCGACTCAGGTTCTTCCGTCATCTTCTTCCTCCACAACCAAAGAGGAGGCACCGGCGCGGAAACTCGACATCGATGTCTCCATTCAATCTTATCTCCGCGTAAAAGGAAGGGAGACACTGCTTCCTCCTCGAACGTTATCCGTTGACGTATACGAAGCTTCACCCCGTGACGTCGTTTTCCACGACGATCATCGTTCGACAACTTGTGTCAAGGTAGGGGTTCATTCTTCATTCAATCATTATTTAACGAACTTCGTTGTTAAATGATTGTCCACTTGTTATCGATATAACGGGGGTAGGTGGGACCGCACAAACACGACCGATCCTCCGCTGCATTTTGTTGTTGATCTTCAATGTGGCTTAAAATGGAGGCGACACGGTGCCATTGCACCACGCGAGAACGAGGAGGACCATATCCGGAGCGGATCACAGTGGAGGATAATGGCACCGTCACGCCACACCGGTGAGGCCAAAAGAGGCCGCAGCTAAAAGTGGGCCGTGGTGGAGGGGCGCGGCGCCGTCGCGCCATACCGGTCGGTTTGGAGTCACGGCCATAGGTTGCGGCGGTTCAGTTGGAGGCGGCCGGCCTCGGCCGGCCGCCGGCGCCCCAAGGAGGCGGGACCCCCTCAGGTCCCATGGTTACCCAAGGTCTGCCTTAATTGGTGGTCGTTCTAGAAAAGATGGGAGTTGAAACCCTTGGCCAGCGCAAGGGGCGGCGCCCCCCTTTGTGCAACACTCGGCCGGCCCTAGACCACCTGCGCCGGGCCGGACTGCCCACGCCGGGCCGGACCTCCCGCGCCGGGCCAGACCGCCCGCGTCGGGCCATACCCCCAGCGCCGGGCTGCACCCAAGTGGGCCAAACCCGGGATGGGTCGACCCGGTTTGGGCCGAGCCAGGGGGTATCAGGCCGGGTTGGAGCAGGCCCGAACCCCCTATTTTCGGGCATTTTCGTTCAAACACAAATAACATGGGCTACAAACCTCCGTTCGAAGCACCATCAGTTGCGTAGAGATTCTTGGAATGAGATAGTCTTTTCGTTATATTACACTCAAGGTTTCAGATAATTTTATGTACGGACGGGTTGGTTCAAACATGACACCAACCGGGCCCTCGGAGCAGAAACGCATAAAATTTGATCTCCGGAAATCCGATTAACGTTCCTTCGACTTTGTTAGATTCTTCTTAGTAGGAAAGTTCTTTTGGATTACTCCGCTCGAGGTTTGGATGCTACTGGAGTACAGTCGGGTTGGTTTTAGCTTAAAAACCAACCGGGCCCTGGGACGGAAAAGCCGGTATCTCTCAGACCGGGCATCTGATTGACGCTCCGTCTGTCGCGTTGAGTTCCAATTAACGAGACAGAACATTGTGATACATCAAATCTGGACTTCGTGACAATTTTTGTATCTACCCCCTTGGCTCGTGGAGGGGACCCTCCCAGAATCGAGTGTGGTGTGTGCGGGAACCCTAGTGTTGGCTGCGACTGCGATGACGATGGCGACTGTACTTGGATGCTACGGGGGTTCGGCAGCGAGGACGACTGTACTGGGATCCTATGTGGGTTTGGCAGCGAGGACGACTCTACATGGATATAACATGGGTTCGGCAGCGAGGACGACTGTACTTGGATCCTACGTGGGTTCAGCAGCAATGGTTACTGTACTTGGATCCTACGTGGGTCCGGCAGTGACGACTTCTGTACATAGATCCTATGTGGGTTGGGAAGGGGAGATGATTTAGAGGATACATCTATCATCTCCACCACTCTTCGTGAGTAGTATACCTGTGAGAACGGAGTATTGACTTTCAATCATTATATTCGATATGATTTATCTTGCTATCCTGTGTGGATTGGGTTGTGCTTTCCGGTGTGGATTTGGTTGTACTTTCCTATGTGGACGAGGTTGAACATGGGCTCATGAGTTGGAGCAGTACTAGAATTGATGACTTAGGTATATGTATGGGCATATACCTAAGTATATTTGGTTGATACTTTGTGATTGTATCTTTCCTTTGTGGTTTATCCTTCGTGGATTCTTGGAGACCTTCGAGAGTCTCAGGGACCCTATTGAGTATCGTATACTCACCCCTCCACGGGCTATGCCCACACTACGTTGTGTTGGATGCAAACGACGGACATCACTGATCGAGGTGGAGGCTTGTGGAGCTAGATGGTACCTGGAGGAGGATCACCAAACGCGACGTACATGGAGCATAAGGCCGGATCGAGGATCCGAGGAGACTATCTGTACCCACCGTTCAGGTGGGAATTCTATTGGACGAATCAGTGTTGCTGCTTACTTTTCTGTTGCTGTACTTTCTATCAGTTGTACTTTACATTCAGTTGGGTTTGTATTCTGGCCCATTTACCTTCCAACACCTACTTTTGTACTCAGTTTACTTAGTGTTTATTTAATCTTTCATACTCTGTGGTGTTTGTTTACTTTATAAAGTCAATTACTTCCCTTTTTATCGGTATTTACACCTTTGGTGCTAGTCTCTAGCCCCTGGCCTATGGAAGGCGGACTTGGGGTAGTCACGGCAAAGGCCCCGAGAACGGGGCATGAGATTTTGTATTGACTTGTTTTCTTTTATCATTATCATATATATCTATTTTTTTCTATTCTATTGGACATATCCAACTCATAAACTAGATATTTCTTAATTTCTAGACCTCTGACTGGTCTTTGGGAAGAAATAATATTTCATTCATATCCTTTATCATCACATGAAATATTTCATTCGAGTCAATTCATGCATACCTCATCATCCTGGCAACTTTCTCCACACCATTTACACATTTATTCAAAATTTTAAAATCTGTTCTGAGATGAATGATTTTCTGAGTTTATGTCCACAACTTGTTTCCATTGTAATCTACCACATATTTTTCCAAAAAATATCCTCCTTAATTCCTTCCTCATTCTTATAAATGAAATAATATAATAACAAGAATATTATTTTTTCCATATCTTATATAAAAGTAATAAAAAAATATAAAATTGCATCATCCATTTTGATAAGATATCTGTACATATATTTTTTCTATTTATATAATACAAACATAGCCTATTCATAACTATTTTATTTGTACTTCTTGGTATATTACTTCCACTATTTGATATTGAATATTTCTACCCAATTTTCCTTTTCCAAAATTCCTCATATTTTTTTCATAGAAGCAATACTAGAAATACAAGGTCTAATATGTAACATATTTAATGAAAAATTAGAAAACCCCCTTAGATCTCTCTTTTCAACATCATGAAAAATCTCACCATTAAATTAAATATAATTTTGGAAGTCTCCCCATAGTATATTTATATCACCTTAGACAGAGTGATACATGGAATTTAGATTTTTTAGAACTTCTCCCCTTACATCCAGTTTTCTCTTCAATGTAATATACCACAATCTATTGTTCATAAAATTTTAATCTATTCATCATAATATAATTAATAAAAGTTTTATATTTTCTACGATACACATATTTTATAGGTGAAATATTTTTCTTTTCTATGTATAGTTTTTATATTTTCTTTATTAAGATATCTATATTTTTAAATCTTACTACAAAATTCACATTTTGAATCCATTAATGTTCAGTTATTTTCTCAGCATCATCCAAAATACATGATAAATAAATTACATTTTAAACAATACCATGAAAATTTATCCCTTAATATAAATAGATATAAGATATTGAATTATATTTCTCTTGTTTTCCTAAAAATAAATCTTCATACTACTAGACTACTTTTTCTTCTTATTTTATTTTTCAGGTCCCTTATATTCATCATTATATTTATATTCATCATAATAATTCTATAGAAATTCATTTTAAAAATTTTCAATTCCATCACAATTTCTACAATTTTTGAAAAATAATCCTTTGACTTTTTTTCCCTTTTCAATTTAAACCGAATTTTTTTTTGATAAAAGTTTCACTAATATGTCTATCATGATCTATATAAAAATATTGTGATTTTGTACCATCATATCCCTTTAATTTTAATTTTCTAAAGGATTCAATGTTCATCCCATATTTTTGATTTTGTTTTAAATAAAATACATTCATCATTTCAGAAGAAATTTTTATATTATGTAACACATCTATGGTAAAATCAACTATTTTTTTAAGGTAGAATATTTTTAGATCAAACTATTATGGAATAATACTCATATGATTTTTTACAATGATATATTCATCTATATTATTACCAAATACACTAGTATTAATGACTAGACTTTTTATCAGAGTGAAATAATCACCAAAAATTGCATCATTATCCAATTCTTGGACCTCAAAAAACACTTCTCCAAATTAAATGTTTATCTTCCTTGTCTTTATCTATTTCTTCATAAATACTTCTAAAAATTTCATAGATCACCTTATATGTTTAGCAACCTATTACCTTTGTGTATACCATCATTTATAGATATATAAATATTTCATTTTTTGCTTTTCAATTTATCTCTATATTTCATTTATCATCTTATGTCAACGAATAATCTTCAGTAATAGGTGGAAACCCAACTATTACAACTTATATCACTTCCATTACATGTGATTTTTGGTATGGTATAATCTTATTACTCCTTCTAGGAAATAGTTTTTAATCAAAATTTTGAAAACTCTTCTGATACATAGAATTTTGATTCTCTATTTGATAAAAAATTTAAATCCTTATAGGTAATGAACATCTAATACCACTTATAAAACCATAATAAAAAATGACAAATTATGGTGGGAGGGGGGAATCACACATTTTTTAAATGGTTTGACATAAAATCTTAGTATTTTTTATGTTGGACAGACACCCAAACAATAAATATCCACTATATCCATAAGTGGATAACATAGTTGTTGGTTAGACACCCCAAATAAAGTAATACCACATGTTTTTTAACACCTTAGTTACAAATACCTTCTTGTATAATTTTATAGACACCTTAATTGTTAACATTAATTTTGTGACTAAATAAAAAAAATAAAAATTATCATCTACCATTGAAACAATGTTTGAAATATCTCATTATTATTTATGGTTGCTTCTATGCCATTGGAAAATGATCACCCTCCATTGACATACAATATTCGGTTCACCCATGTACAACACCTTCAACAGCTTTAATATGGAATAATAGTGATCAGAGGTACTGGTATTGAAACTCAATCTATATATTGAATGATATAAATTATCATCCTTATTCTAAATATACAGGAAGTAGTTATTATTATCTAAAAAGTTATTAATCATCAGCATACATCCTCTTCATATTCAAAAATATATTTTATTGAGAACACATTAATTGTCTCAAACCATGTTTTTTAGTTATATTGAATATCTATCCAGATCATTCTATTTATTAAATATATTTATATTTAAAAAATTATATCATGAACAATAGCTTCATAAAGTGAATTTTTGAACCTCCCTTGATCTTTATATGTGTGTAATAATATCATAAAATATTCAAATAAATTGTCGATTTGTTCCCATTAAAAATATTTTTTTATGCCTATATCATCTTCTAAAATTCCTTAATAAATTGGCATAATTTTCAATAATTTCATCTCTTTAATTTTTTTCCTTTAATTTCGTTCAATATCATCCTGGACGTGAGACTATGACTTAGAATATTTTTTGATAACCTGCTATTCTTAATAGAATTATTGTTTTTCAGTTGAATTTTGTTTGTTCAATAATACCTCCAAACATGATTATTTATGTAATCATGGTATTTTAATATTTGAATAAAATCCAAAAGAATAAACATATTTAATCTCCTAATGTACATGACAGTTCCTAAATTGATATCCTAAATGTAATTACACTAATGTTTCCATCCTATCTAACACATGAACATGAAATAAACAATTAAAATAGCATTTTACCTTGACATAGTTTCTCCAAATCATACAGTCCAAATGCATACACTCATGAATATAGATCTTATATTACAAAAAAATATATTCTCATCTACATAATTGAATTTAGTTATGTTAGGATAATTTATCATATGTGTAAATGTGTATTAATATGCACTATTGAAAACCATATGATACATAGATTAATTCCATTATGAATCCTAGTATGTAGATTAGTTCCTTCACAAGGTAACACAAATATTTTGTTCATGAATAAATTATCGTAAAGGCAACATTTCATAAGTAAATTTTCAATAAGGATAACTCAAAGGGATGAATTTCTTCATCTATTTCTTGTAATTATATTATGTCACTCAATTTAATTTCTGAAATATATTAATAAGTCGAAAATATGTATTGTTAAACCCACTTTGGATCATTCCCTGTACCATTCAATAATTTCACATGACAAAAACAATTATAATAAAAAATTTAAAATTAATAAACACCATATGTAAATTTCCTTTTCAAAATTACAACACAGTCAAAAGTCCTATAAACTAAAATATATATCCTAGGAGATTTAAAATAACTTATTTTTAGATTAAATTTCATACATTTAGGATAAATCTAGTTGTGAATTTTGTTTTATTTTTACACTCACATTCTAAACATCTCTCAACTCATTCCCGATTCATTTCACCTCACCTTTAGACTGTCAAAACCAAACATTTGATCTCACTTATAATCCTTATAAACTATAAAAAAATACTTCCCAAATTTCACATACCTATTTTTCTTTATCGACATAAACTTTTTTTTATATTTTTTAAAGACAACACATTAATCATCATAAATAAAATCATATGGGTGTAATCCATAATAGTCCTCCAAGCATCACAAAATTCCATCACCAAAAAAATATTTGCATAATGGTAGTAAATGTAATACATACGATGATAATTTAATGATGTCCATAATTTTTTTCAATCATATCATTTTTTCTACGAAACAGCATTTAATTTTATAACATTACATTTGTTTTTCACATCATCCATCATGTTATGTTTTCCAGATCACATCAAGAATATTTTTATACTATCATTGTCTAATAAATGACATTATTGAAGTTATATCCATATATTTCAATGTTTCATATAATTAATTTTCATAATATTTAGTAAAAATAATTATTTTTTATTTTAATGAAATATTTTACTTCTTTTAGTTCTCCTTAAATGAAATATTATTTATTTATAGTTTATATTGTTTAACTGAAGGAATTCATGAATCCAATGAATACTTCCCTAAATTTCTAATCTCATTGATTTCCACCTTCTATTCATGCTACTATATAAGTAGATCCCATAGTACCCTACAAACTAGGATAATATTATCTACAACCATTCCATGTGAACTTATGCCACTTATGCTATTCATAATTCTATTAATCTTTTAGTTCACATATTTATATTCACCCATTATGATGTCTTGGAATTCTAAATGTAACAATATTAGTTTCGTTCATTTGATATTTTTTGAACTATTTTGTTTTACTTGCAGGATTCTAAAAATGTATTTTGTGTTCATACATGCCCAAATAATGGTAAACACATATATTATAATGAGAAAATATAATAAATTCATAACATTGTAATTGAAAATATGCACTACATCATGATTACCCATAAGTTTATCTAGATTAGAATGAAATATTTTTGTATAGTTTTAGAATTATCATCAAATAATATATTATTATATTTTATAGTGATCCTTCCATCATCTCCTGCTAGTATCCAAAATCATCCCCATCATAATACAGTGGGCTTTCATGAATCCATCAATAATTTTATATTATTGATAAAATATCATAGAGAACATTTTTCAATGATTGTATAGTCTAGGATAAGGTTACAACATCAATAATAAATTTTTAAGAAACAGAAACTAATTTAAAATAAAATTTTCTATCAAACCAGTTGTTGGACCAAAAAAAGATATTAAATAAGTATTTAGGGGGTGAATATAATTTTAATAAAATTTAATAAAATTAAAATAGTATTTCTCTTTTCTAGTGTTAAAACAAACCTTAAAATTCATGTTCATAAAACCAAAACCACGTGTGGAAGGGAAATAATATTAGTGGTGGTATCATTTTACATTAATATAAAAATGTAACCTAAAAATGAAGAACACTGTATTTCTATATTACGTCAAATTATGTTGTTCCGGAATATAATCTTCACACTTTATTTCCCCTTGGTAGAAATGTAACTCACTAAAAAAATAATTACATTTGAAAGGATGAGATGTCACATAAAACACCCTTATTTTTTCTCAGAAAGAGGCATAATGAAAATCAAAACATTCTTCCTATAAACCAAGTATCAAATGTAAAGACACCTAACAAATATTTATATTCAAAACTGAACAGTCCTAAAATTCATTTTAGGTATAACCATGAATAATAAAAGTTAGATTAGAAGGGAAATTCATAAACATATAGTTATAGTTTCATTATAAAATAATAATAAAATAATATTTAAAATATAAATGATATATAGAATAATTTTTTTTACATCTCAATAACATTAGAAAAAGATGACATATTTGAGATAATTCATAATCACAATGTTAGTTATTAGTAAAAGTTGAAATGTCTGAATACTGTCATATTTTATTACTCATGTGTTCTAAATATCTATCTTAACTAGAAATTAAAATAATATTAAAAATGATCAATTTCAAATAGATCCATGATAATCTCATATGGGTTCACAAATTATTGATCCTCTTATTTATGCTTCAAAATTGTTCCAAAGACTCACACATTTTCCATATGAAAAACCTGCAACAATAAAATAAAAAAAAATATATAATAAAATCATTATATTTGTGAAGTAAAAAATTCATCTAAAATTTAACATATCTCATTGTAATATTCGAGTAAACTCTCATGATGTTGTGACTAAATTGTTCATATCTGATGGATTAGATCACAAGGTTCACCAACTACACATAATGTTCATGAAAGACATTGTACACAATATAGAAGTCATTCATAAGGTTGATTGTAACCTTAATATGGTTGATATTAATAATTGTATGTTTGATAATAAACTTTATATGGTTGATACTTATATTAATAATGTTCTTAAAAATGTTTGTAGCATTTATAGATATTGGTTGTCTGGTTGAAAAATGTAATTATAAGGTTAATATATGTCCACATAAGGATTAGAAAATAGAGAATCATATTGACTATATAACTGATTATAAAAAAATTACACATATAGATTAATCATAGAAAATATGATTTATGAGGCATGTAACTAATACTGTGGTAAATTATAATTATCCAATTAAAAATTTTGATTTATATTTAATATTAGAATTTTAAAAACAAACAAAATTCAATTCAAACATTCTCCAAAAAATCAATAAACAAAATCATGGAACAAACATATCATTGACCTTTTGACTCCATAAAAAATTTCTCAATGTGATGTCAATCACATAGACCCATGATTTCTTGTGAATGATAAAACGTAGCATACAAGTTTTGAGTCAAAAGAAAATTAAAATAAAATTATAAACCTTTTTCATGATAAACATGGGAAACCACATGCTTAAATAGTTCAACATACTATGCATATGGAATCACCTATTATCATATAAGGATATATACCTTTGAATACTTAGTAAAAATTATCCCTAAATTTATTCAGATCTAGAGAATAGAATACGTATATTAATCATTAGAGTCTTCTTTTAGTATCTTTTTGTATCTTTAAGGGCAACCATATGACACCCCATTTTTAACACAATATAAATAAATGAAGACAACATTGAATTATTTCAGTCATGAATCTATTTCATATCTATTGACACCACTTGTTCACTTCAATATTTAGTATTCAACAACATGATAATTTATAATATTCCCTAACACCAAGATATCACAATATTATGCTCAATACCAAATCAGAACTCTTAGATTTGTACTAAATTATAGATTTAGAAAGATAAACATTAAATATTATTTATTAGACAATGATACAAATTGTAATTTCTCTTAATACCACTTTTCATCATTGACCATTTCTTGACAGAAATGTTCATGATCCACCACAGATTTTAGTATTCATCTCCATGTAATTTAATCATCCTTTTTTATAATATATTTACCTTATTTTAAATATATAAACCTCAATAAAATTCTTTCTCCACATGGATCGTATAACCCTCTTAAATATATAACACACCAACACTAGTTATAAAAATTATTTTCATGGTGATATGGTTACTTCTCCAACATACTAAGGTAGAGGAATATGGATGGAATTTTTTTAACCAAACAACACATATAAATCCAGATT
Source organism: Viscum album (assembly GCA_963277665.1). NCBI lineage: Eukaryota > Viridiplantae > Streptophyta > Magnoliopsida > Santalales > Viscaceae > Viscum > Viscum album. Next base: position 1,933,667,013 of record OY728155.1, read on the forward strand.
TTTTAATTTTTATTAAAAAGATTAATAGTTTACGAGGAACCATACAAATAAATGGATCCCAAATAAAAATAAATCAAATATCTATATTCAGACGCCAAAAATAATACCCAATCATAAATTGAGTATCCTTTAACTTCTATTTAAGTCCCTCTAATTCGTATTTTTTATGGGACAATGCTACTAAAAAAATTCAACCATAGTATTGGATTTTAAATTTTCCACTTTCATCGAATGGAATCAATCTCAATTATGATATTTATCCCTCTTGTGATTGTTTCCATCACTATTATTCCTTATTTCATACATCAACATAGTTACTCCTCCTTGTATAGGATATTTCACTTATATTTCTATTTTTCCATGATGAATAATATGTGATAACACTTAGGAATGATCTTTTCTTTCCATCTTTAATGTCATTTAGAACCAACATATATTTATTTTTCCGTCATTAATAATTCATCATGATTTTATACATTATTTATTCAATAATATAGGCTCTTTTATTCACCATCTAAATTTATTTCCTTTTATTCTATGATATCTACAATGAATATCCCATTATGTTTTTTTAATAAACCTATTGTACATTCCTTCTTCACAATATTTGAACACTATAAATCAATTTTCAAACTAATTTTTTTTATTCCAACCTCACCCCTCTTCCTGACATGGGAATGTGGGTTTCATTATTAAAAACATTATAAATTATATTATTTTAGTACCTCATTATAATTACATGGTTATAAAAAGTAAAAAAAGAATCATTTAATAAAATTACAACTTATATATATTTTTATAGTTTCAGATGTGTCAATTGATTTATTTCTATTTTTATGCTCTTTAGATTCTAAGTACACATTCAGGTTATATATAAAAACACTACAATAGTTAAATATCAATACCTTTTATCTTTGAAAATCAATAAATCCAAATTCAAAAAGAATTTTTTAGACCCATATTAATGATTTATAACTTTTCATGCTTCACTTTATGTGGATTCCATATTGGAGATAACTAATTTTTCATTTCCATTTGAAATTATATTCATTGTTCCATGAAAACTTATCCTTAACTATTATCCTTCAAATGTGCATCCACATGATGCATTGTGAAGGCATATAATTTTCATGATTTGATATACTCATCTGTGTTTTTGTGATGAATCATGTTATCTTTAATTTATTTTTCCCCATATTTTCTTATAATTTATTTGTTTTTTCTTTCTGTAGAACCCTTTTATTATTTATATTTTCATCCATCCTAGAAAATTTATATTTCAAGGGAAATTAGTGTTTCTTTAATTTGGTAATTTGTAACATAAATTATGGAATGAAATCATATTCCACTTAATATATGATATTCACTCGATATATCTTTCACACAATTATTGGATCTATCCATAGTTGGATTAAGAATATCATATAAATGGGTTAATGAAAATAATTATGAATTATTATATTTGATTAGTAACTTTATTATTTTCTATTGTGGAATTTAATTTACAACCCTGAAATTATTCATAGGTATTCAATTTTTGTATGCAATTATTTTCAATCATGTAACATATTATCATTAGTTGTCATCGATTTATGATAAACGTTCCCTAATTATTTACACTCATTATACAAAATTAAAAAATGAATGTTCATATTTTATACATCATGGTTCATTAAATTATCCAAAAAAATTTCAGTCACTAAATCCTAAACTCTTCAACTTTCTAGTTCAAAATCATTTTCATAATTTATGTACTCGAAAAAAACATCACCACAATCCCAGAGAATAAAATATTTCCTTCTTCCAACCATAATATTTAATTATATAAAAAACGAGGCATTGGGTATGAATATATTTGCGTAAAATACACTGAAACCAAATTTGATTTGTTAACCTCTAGATTAGAGACTATGGGATTTGATTCCACTCATTGGGACTATCAGGTTATGAAATTAGTCATGAGGCACCCAAGGGGTGGGATGAATCATGTATCTGATGAATTTTAAATCTTACTCACTTTATTCCTTACACATCATTTGATCTCCTTCAATAATTATAAGAGACTCATTCAACATATTATTCTCCCAAAATAGAAATATCATTGAATATCAATAACAAACATATAATGTGAAGCACAAAAAATTCAAGAATATTACTTGGAATTATACAAATTTGGTTATGTCAAGGGATAAAATAAATAGTGATGTTTCAGTGTATGAGAATACTCCAAAAAAATATATTTGGTGGGTAAAATAATTTAGTCTTAGTTACTAAATACAAAGGAGAACAACCATTCCAATGATTTGGTGATTGTTCACTAGTCACCCAAGGAACACTCCCTTTTCATTATTATTAAAAAACACATTTTAAGAATTAATTAATTAAATACCAATAAATCTCTCTGTAATCAACATAGAAACATAATTCATTGGGCATAAATAAATTTATAAATGATGAGGTAATGAAATATATAAATTTCTATACACTTTTATCTATATAAAGAAGAGAAGTAATACCCAGTGAGAGAGTTAAATATATATCTTCCATATTATCATATAATAAAAAAATACATGAGTAATGAATAATTTCAAATTGGAAATAACTTTTTCAAATTTTATCACTTCCAAACTAATTATGATGTTACAAATAAAGCATCATGTGTATTAATGTTATGACTAGATGTTTTGATATTAAAAACATCATTAGTTTTTGAGATTTGGAGTTCCTTACAAAATAAAATATCATCTTTATCAATGGTTATTATATTTAATTTTAGTGTAACATAGAGGCATACACATTTTGGTTCTATTAATTTAATCTAAAAAAAACTAAAATAGGATTGGCACCATTGTTTTTAACATATGTGGGAGTTTCTATGAAATTATGGTTTGAGTAATTCTATTAAGGTTGATTTGGGTTGTGGAGCCTAGTGTTAAAATGAAATAGGGCTGAGTCACATGTAGTTCTGAGAGATTACATAGTCTTATTGAGGGTTTTAAAGATATTTTTATTGTGTTGTAATTTTTAGATATATAATTTTTTATGGGCCTTGGATGTTTTAAGGGAAACGTATCACCATGATTGAAGTTATAATTGGAGGTATTACTCTATAACGACTATGATTTTTCCATAAAGGGTATGACATGTGGTTCCTTAATAAATAATTAATTAACCATATCTCTATTAAATTTTCACTTCCTCCCTAGAACACTATATTTTCTGTGGTGTTATTCTAGAGTGCTAGGTTTGATGGATGATCATTCAATTAGCAGAAATCATGTGCTGATCTTTTGACTATTCAACATTGTGTATTCATATTTCATTGACAATAAAAATATGAGGTATGTCTTATTTTAGTCTCCCTCTTCATTATTTTATAATATTACCATGATTTTATCTATTTTTACATCATTATTACCTTAATTATGTCACATTTTTGAATCTTCATTTTATGTCTTGTTTTTACCATAGCAAATACGGTAGAATACCCAAGTTGAAGGGGGGGGGGGTTGAATTGGATATTTGAAATTAATTTATGATATTATCATAGTTTAAATGACAATGGAGATGTAATAATATAAATAAGAATAATCTATTTGAATTTTATTTTAGATACATATGATAAACCTATACTATTAACCACACTTGTTAAATATAATATATTTAACCCACTATAATGCACTTTCAAAATTTTTAAGGGTTATCACAACACATTTACAACAACCTTTTTACCCACATGTAGAATAACCCAATCACCCATTCCATGGAACACCTAGAGTAAAAATAGAAAAATACCTTTTTATGTGGAGGTAGAAACAGAATCTATCTTTTATCAAGTATGAGGAACAAAAAACCATCATTAGAGATATATAGACCCATGTGTTTTCTAGACTGTAAAATTGTGGTAAAATTTGAATTGTTTCTTTCAAATGCTCAAGAAGGGTAGAACTGTCTATCACCCTAGATGATGATTTCAAGTAAATTTATTATCCACTCAGTTAGTTGTAGAATAACGTGTTTTCCCTATGACAAGTTTTTTGTGGAATTTAGAGCTATTGAAAATTTCATGGATTAATTAATATTTAATATTTAATTAAATAAAAAAAATAATTTATCCACACATGTTTATATGGTGATATAATTATTATCAGGTCATATTGAAATTAAATCATCACCATTGAGTTCAAAATTGGGGGTTTTAAATTTGTAAGGTATAAGAACTTCTTGGGCGTTATGGTTGGTTATGTGGCACGTTTTTTTCCTTCTATTTTTAATCATTTTCATTTTCTATTTTAATTCTTATCGTACCCTTTATTATTGAATAATCCTATAATGGTATTCTTATATCAACAAACTATAGATATAATGTAGTGGGATATAGAGATATATAAGAATAGTGGTTCAACCACAGAGCGTGGGAGTAGTTGGATCATCAGGCAACAACACAGTTGCTACGGTTGAAGTTTATGTGGATTAGTCCCAAATGAATAACTTTTTTTTAGTAGAAATCCAAATATATTATTAAATTTTTATATTTTTAGGTCTTTTTATGAATTTTTTGGACTCAAATGGGATCGATATATTCATACACATGATGAAAATGGGGTTTTAGATAGATTATATGTTTTCCTTGTTTCAATATCCCACTAATATGATGTGCATTAGGAGAAGACATGTTATTTGTTATTCTTATTTAGGGAAGATAACTTTTTTAAATCAAATGACGTGTACATGGAGTACATTCCATGTAGTTATAGTTAGACATGATAGATAGAATATGTGAAGTGAGAGTTTTTGGGACTACATGTGTTGTACCCATGGTACTCTCTATATACCTGGGGAAAAAAACATAGAGTTTTACATAGACAAGTAACCATATACATGACCATACATACAATATAGTGTAACATGGCCATGTAGGTTACATGACCATACCCCGAGTGAAATGAATAATTGGTAATAGTACATGTTTTGGAAGAAACAAAAGGTTAGGTCATGTGAGGTATACAGATAGGTACCCCATGCAGTGAACACAACATGTACTTCTTTAATTTCTATATACATTGCATTTACATTCCCAATCAATATATTTATTTTATTATTCATACCTTGGAAATTTCCATTCCTACCGTTTTATGGAATTTTAATGTTTTTGTGCCTAGATGTCATTATTGGATGTAAGAGGAATCCATTTTTACAGTATTTACACATTGATAATGATTTTTGGAACCTTTTAGGTGATTTGAGGTCTCATTAATGGTTTTTTGGGATGAGATATCTTAAACTGAGATGTTATTCCTCCCGTTAATAAAATTAATGGTATCTTATGAGTTAGAATTGAGATAACACCAACTTTAGTGTTAGGGGAATGATTGGAAGACATGAATCTAGATTACAATTTCCTCATTTTTTTCTTGGGATAATACCTAGGTTAGTGACATAGAGAAAAATCTTGATGAAATAGTTGGTTGGATGTTTAGGCCAGCCAAGTGTGAGACTTTGTCCTTCGGTGGGTGATGGGTTATCCCACTAGATCGATGCTTAGTTAATTTCTTTGAGGATACCTCCATTATGAGTTTTTCAATTTTTGTCCTAGGAGTTTCTAATATTATTAATATCAGATAGTGTGTTGTTTTTACCTAAGAGATTAGTTTTTAATTGATGATCTCAGGTACGATGCCTCTGTTTTCTTTTTCATTCCCGGAATCCCAATATGGATTCATATGGTTTTCAATTTTCCTAGAGGATTCCATGTAGGGTGCCTCCACATTCATACTATTTTTAAGGATCCAAATTTGGATTCATCTTTATACATAAACACATATAAGATCCCAATATGGGTTCCTTTGTGAAGTGCACTGTGTTGCATTTGTTGTCAATGAGACATGTTGTTGTCTTAAGAATGAATGGATGTCAAGAATTGTCAAGATGTGAATGCCAAAGGTTGTGATGGTGTTGGTGGTGAAGGAGAATGGCCATGGTACTAAGATGCATGTCACTTAGGAGATTCACTAAGTGGTATTGGAAATTGTGGTTGCAACATTCTCCATGTATATCTGACGATTGTTGAGCTGTTCTTAATGTTCCAAGAACTTGTACCAATTGGATACAATGTCACAACAATGATTGAAGACCATGCATTGTCTTCACAATGCATGAGGAGTTGAAAGGAGTTCCATCCACAACTACTAAGTGGATGATGTGCACTAATGAAGTCCATGCACTATCACTTAGTGCATGTGAACTTGATGATGTTCCAATTGATCTCTGATTAGATCAATGAAGAATGTTGAAGACCATGTGTGATTCATGATATTCAGTTGAAGAAGTCCCTCCTAAGTATTGAACACATATGGAAGAGGAGATGAAGAAGATTAAGAAGAAACCGTTTGGAATTCCATTCCTAAGTGATGAATACATGTTGAAGATAATGGAGGAATTTCAAATGAAGAAGAAGAGAGGAAGAAGGAGAAATGAGAAAGATAGGCATTTGGCATTTGGCACTTGTCTTATATTCATGGGTTACTTTGTTTTTGACAAAGTAATATTCTGTCCTTTGCCAAAAAATTGGCCAGCCAAGGCCAGCCTTAAGGGTTCAACCCCCAAGGCACATGTGGGCCTAAGGCGCCACGCCCAAGGGGGGATCCCATGTGGCCAGCCCGGGCGGCAGAGGCAGAGGGGGCCGTGTGTAAGCCCCCGAGGGCACGCGGTGGTGAAGCCCGCGCACCCAGGATGCATAGTGGGCGCTAGGAGCGCGCCCGCAGGGAGCAAGAGTGGGCGCAGAGCGCGCCCGCAGGGAGAACACGGTGCGGGGCGGCACCGTGGAGGGAGAGAATTCAATTGAGGAGGCTGGGGCAGCGCTTATTTGATATACCGCGGAAATTCCGTGAGAGACTTCGATGTGGGACGCGCATTTTTCACCGGGAACGAATCCCAGCTGCTCATCTGATCTGGCGGACGATCGGCGCCGCACATCTAATCCGCCGCGGCCCATCCTGATCGCGGCCGTCCAAATCTTTAATCCAACGACTCTCCGCGCGTCTTCTTCCCCGCGCCATGCGAAGCCACCCGCGACGTCCCCGCTGAACCAGAGGCCATCCGAGCATGGATTTTGAGATCCCGGCTACCATTTCCGAAGCTGAAGGCTCCAATGAGTTCGTCCGGCCCTACTGATCACAACCATGTATAAAAATGGGAGTGCATGGTATGTTTGGATGAATTCGAAGAAGGCCGAGGCAAGAGAGTCTGCCGAGGCTTTGAAGGGTTCGTGATTTGCATGGATTCAAAGAAAAGAGGCCGTGCATGCGTTCTAAGTTTCATGCACGTGAAGAAGATAATAAATAAAAGAACCCGCGTGCACCGAAGAGAAAACGCAAAAAATTGGAAAGATTTTGAAGATCCGAAATCTTCGGTGATTCAAGATTTTACACGCGGATGAACCAAGGCTCTGCTTCGCCTATAAAAGAAGAGCCCAAGGCTCCAAAGAAGCTTGCTGAAACCCTGTTGAAAATCCGAGTCCCGCGTGTGCTCTGCCTCGCGAAGTAGAAGCCCTGCGCGCACCACTTGCGGGGCAGCAGACCGGAGCCATCCCTTGGCTCTGTGTGTTCCTTTTGCGCACCTCTTGCGCGAAAGAAGAGAAAGGGAGAGTCCCCTGTGCGCCTTCCTTGCGCGACAGGAAGACCCGTGGCCGCATCTTTGCGCGCCCGTGGTTGCATTCTTCTCTTCTTGCGGACTTGTGCGGCAGGAAGTGTTTGCGCGACCCTGTGCACCTTGAGGACTTGCGCGCGGCATTTGAAGACAGTAGAGGCTTGCATCTTGTGTGTGCAAGTAAAGGCCGTAGCCTTGGGTGTGTGTGAAACAAGAAGACCACCACAACATGGGTGTGTGCAAAAACAGAAGAAGATAGGAGCTTCGGTGGAGTAAGAAACCCTACGGGTTGTGTGTGCAAGAAGAAGTGAAGGCCGAGACTTGCATCTCTTGTGTGCAATGTGAAGATCACACATTTTGTGTGTACATGCTAAGTGAAAAAGAACAAGAAGGTCGTGGGCAAGTTTGAAGCAAAAGGAGTGTGGCCACCACATTTGTGTGTGTGCAAAGTGGACAAGAACACCTACGGGCCAAGTGTGTGCCAAGTGGAGAGGAAGACCCGAGGCCATGTGTGTGCACAAAGAACAACACCAAGTGGTGTGTGCCAAGTGAAGTAGAAGACCACACTTTGTGTGTGTGTAAGAATTGAATAATCCGTAGTCTTGGTTGTGCATTTGAACAAAGAAGAACACACTTTAAGTGTGTGCATTTGATGAGGCCGAGGGCTGTGACCTTGTGTGTGCATACCTTGAAGAACAAACTAAAAGAACACTAAAGTGTGTGTGTGTGCAACAAGAAGAGGAGGAGGCCAACTCATGTGTGTGCTAAAGTGAAACAATTGTGTGCAAATTAAAGAAGTGGCCGAACCTAGGTGTGTGCACTAAAAAGTGTATACACATTAGAAGAAGAAGAAGAAGTTCCACACTAAAGTAAAACACACTTCTAAGTGTGTGAAGAATTTGGATAAAGTGTGTGAAGTGCAGTGGAGGTGTGTGCTTAAAAGAATTACACCCTTTAAGGGATTATTGCACCTAGAAGAAAGAAGAGGAGAGTGCATGCATGCATGCATGCACGTACACACGTAAACAAGTCAAATCTGCTTGTGTGCATTTGAGTTGACCAAGACCAGGAGGTTCTTGAAGAATTTGAGAAGCCATGCAATCAGTGCATGAGGATTCAGAGCTGCCATGTACTCAGTGCATGAAGTTGAATTGATGTGAGACTGGACCAGACTGGAGTTAAAGATATCATTTGTCTGAGTATTCAGTACTTGAAGAGAGAAGCCAGGTCATCCTTAGAAGAAGGTGATAAATCCTGAGCAAGACGAGAAGACCTGTTCACCACAAGTGATCAGAAGAAGAGCATGGCCAGCAGTCTTTATCCCAGGCTGCTGAAGATACTTGAAGAATCTTAAAGTGAAGAAGAGCTACTCGTGCGACTCGAGGAGCCAGGATAAGACCCTGTGGGACTCAGGGAGAAGAAGACTTCAGTGGGATTCTGGAGCAGGCCAGTGGGACTCTGGTAACACTGTGTGAAGCAGTATAAATACCCTCCTGTGGGACTCAGGAGAGATACGGTGGGAAGCTGTATCGACCATTGTAATACTAACAGATTATAATGGGAGAATCCATGCTGGGAGAGCATGGCAAGGATGTAGGCCTTTGGTGCCGAACCTTGTAAATCCTTGTGTCCTGTGCCTTTTCATTACTGCATTATCCGGGAAAGGTTGAGAGATACAAGAAGAGTGGATCGAGGCTTTAACCAGCCATAGAGGTTTAATTGATAATAATCAATTAGTAAAAAGTTTTAAGGGATCACTGATTCACCCCCTCCCCCTCTCAGTGATTCACACTGATCTGGGCACTTCAATTGGTATCAGAGGGAGGTTGCCTCTAAAAGATCCAAGGGAGTCTTTATGAAGTGCAGATTTGAGGAAATGAGTGACCAGCCTCAAATGGAGATATCTGCCAAGACTCGGAAAAACAGAATGAAGAAACAGGCAAAGAAGATGAAGAAGAAGGCTGGTGCAATCAGAGAAACTCCTTCTATGGAAAGAAATGTGAAGGTCACATCAGATGACAATTCCTTTTATCATTCTTCTGATGAAGCATGTCCTAGCTATGATGAAGAAGGAAGAAACAATGATCTTCTCAATGCTATCAAATATCTTCAGAAGACAGTCCCCAAGGAAGTGGCAATGTGTATAGCTACAGGCATCCTTGATCTTCAAGAAGAAAAATCACAGTTAGAAGAAGAAGCCAATACAATGGAAGATCAATTGGCAAAAAAGGTTGGCATAACCAACACTCTCAGAAAGCTGGTGAAGGCTAAAGATGAAACTATTTTCCTTTGAAATGAAAGATTTGAAGACACTGATGAAGAATTGCAAAGAAGCCTTTCTGAGAAAGAATTCTTTATGATAATAGTCAAAGATGTTGTCCATGCACTGGAAAAGAGGCACAAAGTGTCAATGAATGTCAGAGATGCTCAACTCGAAGACAAAGTCAAATTGGTGAAGGAGTTTGACAATTCATTGCAAGAAATGAAGAAGGTGCATGAAGACCAGATGAAACAGCTGGGAGAAAGTTGGGAAGGAAAGCTAAGAGCTGTTGAGGATGAGAAGAACTCCCTTAACATGAAGTGCTTAGAACTGGAGGTGATATTGACAAATCTGCAATCACCCAATGCTGAAACCTCCCAGTCAGCTGGTAGAAGACATGTTGCTACCCAAGTATGCATTGAGCAGGATGATTCTAAGAGAAAGACATCCTCTAATGAAAGTGCAACATCTTCTAAGAAGAAGGTTCCATCCATCTGGATGAGGAAGGTGAAGAAGCAGAGCTCTCCTGAAACAACACAACGTGTCAAGAAAAGTACCCAACAATCAGAAGTACACAAGAGGTCAAGATTTGTGGGTCAGTGTTGGTGTTGTAACAAGTATGGGCATTGTGCAAAGGATTGTTGGTACAATCCACTGAATGCCAAAGCACAGAGGAAGCCCATGCCTAGGGGGAGAAAGCCAGAGGAAAAGAAGCAGCATCCACAGGTCCAGAGACATCTGTTTACTGCAAATAGATTTGGATTACTTGACAACATCTGGGATGTTTGAAAAAGTGGTCAAAATGATACATGTCAATCTCTAACTGTATCCAGAGCTCAAAAGAAGAAAATATCACAGAACCTGGCTCAGAAAGAATCCTTGGGAAGCAAGAAGAAAGTGGAAGATGCTCCCAAGAAGATTTTGAAAAAGGAAGAGAAGACCTTGGAGTCTAAATCCTAGAAGGGTGATGCATCCAGAAGGACCACCAAGAAGAAATGCTTCTACTGTGGAAAGAAAGGACATATCATGGATCTTTGTAAAGAAGCCATGAAATTCAATAGAGGCAGACTGGACTCAAACAGACAATCAATCCAGAAGAAGCAGAAGGGATTGATTGAAAACAAGTTGCCTAAGAAAGGTAGCTTGACAGCATCAAAAGAACCATGTGGAATATCCAGAACTGAGGCCACACTTGCAAGTGACTTACTAGTCATATGGCCACATCAGTTGCAACTTGCCAGAGAACTACAAAGAGTTGAAGATGAAGCTCTGGAAATTGCTAAAGCAAAAGGGAAGAAGAAGGTTTCACATGAAGATGTTTTGAGAACCACACCAGCACAATCATCAATGAAGATCAAATGTGCAAGTGTGAAGACTGGTTAAAATGGGACATCTCGGTTGAGAGAATCTTCTCAACCTTGTTGTTCACATTGATGAACCAAGGAGGTTCCATCTTATTCCCTAATCACTTGTATTTACATGTGCTGACATTGCAGGGAATTGAAGATGATGATCATTCTCAATTGGAGGATGGTTTGGAAGGAATGGAGTGCACCCCTTGAGGGGGAGCCAATCTGAAGAAGATGGCATTCTTAGATTAATACCATCTTGAGAAAAGTGAAGGTATTCCAATCATACTTTCATCCCTTGTTTCTTAATTGAGTTTATCTTGTCAATTAAGGGGGAGTATGGATTGAAGACAAATGGATGAAAGGGGGAGCTTTATCTTTGCACCTGAACTTTCTAATGAGTTTTGTGAAGCATGTGCAGGATTTAGCAAATTCATTGTTATATCTGAAAAATTTCAAGCCCCTAAGCATGATCTCACATGTGTAGAGAATTGTGGACAGCATTGAGTTCCTTGGTTACATCACTCTTGTTTTCTACACCGGGTTAGCCCAAGTAGACTTAGAGTTGATTTACTAAAGGTTCTTTGCTAAAGAAGAACATGTGACATCATCCCTCTCTTAGTGCTTTTCAAGAAAATACTTTTCAAAGGGAGGAAGAGATTTTTGAAAGAGAACCACACCACACCTTTGCATTTGATTGCCAATAAGGGGGAGAAAATATTGGCACACATATTGACCCATTCATATGTGCTGAAGGAGTGTATTGACAACAAATACAAAGGGGGAGATTGAAGTGCATTGTGTTGCATTTGTTGTCAATGAGACATGTAGTTGTCTTAAGAATGAATGGATGTCAATAATTGTCAAGATGTGAATGCCAAAGGTTGTGATGGTGTTGGTGGTGAAGGAGAATGGCCATGGTACTAAGATGCATGTCACTTAGGAGATTCACTAAGTGGTATTGGAAATTGTGGTTGCAACATTCGCCATGTATATCTAACGATTGTTGAGCTGTTCTTAATGTTCCAAGAACTTGTATCAACTGGATACAATGTCACAACAATGATTGAAGACCATGCATTGTCTTCACAATGCATGAGGAGTTGAAAGGAGTTCCATCCACAACTACTAAGTGGATGATGTGCACTAATAAAGTCCATGCACTATCACTTAGTGCATGTGAACTTGATGATGTTCCAATTGATCTCTGATTAGATCAATGAAGAATGTTGAATACCATGTGTGATTCATGAGATTCAGTTGAAGAAGTCCCTCCTAAGTATTGAACACATATGGAAGAGGAGATGAAGAAGATTAAGAAGAAACCGTTTGGAATTCCATTCCTAAGTGATGAATACATGTTGAAGATAATGGAGGAATTTCAAATGAAGAAGAAGAGAGGAAGAAGGAGAAATGAGAAAGATAGGCATTTGGCATTTGGCACTTGTCTTATATTCATGGGTTACTTTGTTTTTGACAAAGTAATATTCTGTCCTTTGCCAAAAAATTGGCTAGCCAAGGCCAGCCTTAAGGGTTCAACCCCCAAGGCACATGTGGGCCTAAGGCGCCACGCCCAAGGGGGGATCCCATGTGGCCAGCCCGGGCGGGAGAGGCAGAGGGGGCCGTGTGTAAGCCCCCGAGGGCACGCGGTAGTGAATCCCGCGCACCCAGGATGCATAGTGGGCACTAGGAGCGCGCCCGCATGGAGCAAGAGTGGGCGCAGAGCGCGCCCGCAGGGAGAACACGGTGCGGGGTGGCACCGTGGAAGGAGAGAATTCAATTGAGGAGGCTGGGGCAGCGCTTATTTGATATACCGCGGAAATTCCGCGAGAGACTTCGATGTGGGACGCGAATTTTTCACCGGGAACGAATCCCAGCCGATCATCTAATCTCGCGGATGATCGGCGCCGCACATCTAATCCGCCGCGGCCCATCCTGATCGCGGCCGTCCAAATCTTTAATCCAACGGCTCTCCGCGCGTCTTCTTCCCCGCGCCATGCGAAGCCACCCGCGACGTCCCCGCTGAACCAGAGGCCATCCGAGCATGGATTTTGAGATCCCGACTACCATTTCCGAAGCCGAAGGCTCCAATGAGTTTGTCCGGCCCTACTGATCACAACCATTTATAAAAATGGGAGTGCATGCTATGTTTGGAAGAATTCGAAGAAGGCCGAGGCAAGAGAGTCTGCCGAGGCTTTGAAGGGTTCGTGATTTGCATGGATTCGAAGAAAAGAGGCCGTGCATGTGTTCTAAGTCGCATGCACGTGAAGAAGATAATAAATAAAAGAACCCGCGTGCACCGAAGAGAAAACGCAAAAACATGGAAAGATTTTGAAGATCCGAAATCTTCGGTGATTAAAGATTTTACACGCGGATGAACCAAGGCTCTGCTTCGCCTATAAAAGAAGAGCCCAAGGCTCCAAAGAAGCTTGCTGAAACCCTGTTGAAAATCCGAGTCCCGCGTGTGCTCTGCCTCGCGAAGTAGAAGCCCTGCGCGCACCACTTGCGCGACAGCAGACCGGAGCCATCCCTTGGCTCTGTGTGTTCCTTTAGCGCACCTCTTACGCGAAAGAAGAGAAAGGGAGAGTCCCCTGTGCGCCTTCCTTGCGCGACAGGAAGACCCGTGGCCGCATCTTTGCGCGCCCGTGGTTGCATTCTTCTCTGCCTGCGGACTTGCGCGGCAGGAAGTGTTTGCGCGACCATGTGCACCTTGAGGACTTGCGCGTGGCATTTGAAGACAGTAGAGGCTTGCATCTTGTGTGTGCAAGTAAAGGCCGTAGCCTTGGGTGTGTGTGAAACAAGAAGACCACCACAACTTGGGTGTGTGCAAAAACAGAAGAAGACAGGAGCTTCGGTGGAGTAAGAAACCCTACGGGTTGTGTGTGCAAGAAGAAGTGAAGGCCGAGACTTGCATCTCTTGTGTGCAATGTGAAGATCACACATTTTGTGTGTACATGCTAAGTGAAAAAGAACAAGAAGGTCGTGGGCATGTTTGAAGCAAAAGGAGTGTGGCCACCACATTTGTGTGTGTGCAAAGTGGACATGAACACCTACGGGCCAAGTGTGTGCCAAGTGGAGAGGAAGACCTGAGGCCATGTGTGTGCACAAAGAACAACACCAAGTGGTGTGTGCCAAGTGAAGTGGAAGACCACACATTGTGTGTGTGTAAGAATTGAATAATCCATAGTCTTGGTTGTGCATTTGAACAAAGAATAACACACTTTAAGTGTGTGCATTTGATGAGGCCGAGGGCTGTGACCTTGTGTGTGCATACCTTGAAGAACAAACTAAAAGAACACTAAAGTGTGTGTGTGCAACAAGAAGAGAAGGAGGCCAACTCATGTGTGTGCTAAAGTGAAACAATTGTGTGCAAATTAAAGAAGTGGCCGAACCTAGGTGTGTGCACTAAAAATTGTATACACATTAGAAGAAGAAGAAGAAGTTCCACACTAAAGTAAAACACACTTCTAAGTGTGTGAACAATTTGGATAAAGTGTGTGAAGTGCAGTGGAGGTGTGTGCTTAAAAGAATTACACCCTTTAAGGGATTATTGCACCTAGAAGAAAGAAGAGGAGAGTGCATGCATGCATGCATGCACGTGCACACGTAAACAAGTCAAATCTGCTTGTGTGCATTTGAGTTGACCAAGACCAGGAGGTGCTTGAAGAATTTGAGAAGCCATGCAATCAGTGCATGAGGATTCAGAGCTGCCATGTACTCAGTGCATGAAGTTGAATTGATGTGAGACTGGACCAGACTGGAGTTAAAGATATCATTTGTCTGAGTATTCAGTACTTGAAGAGAGAAGCCAGGTCATCCTTAGAAGAAGGTGATAAATCCTGAGCAAGACGAGAAGACCTGTTCACCTCAAGTGATCAGAAGAAGAGCAAGGCCAGTAGTCTTTATCCCAGGCTGCTGAAGATACTTGAAGAATCTTAAAGTGAAGAAGAGCTACTCGTGCGACTCGAGGAGCCAGGAGAAGACCCTGTGGGACTCAGGGAGAAGAAGTCTTCAGTGGGATTCTGGAGCAGGCCAGTGGGACTCTAGTAACACTGTGTGAACCAGTATAAAGACCCTCCTATGGGACTCAGGAGAGATACGGTGGGAAGCTGTATCAACCATTGTAATACTAACAGATTATAATGGGAGAATCCATGCTGGGAGAGCATGGCAAGGATGTAGGCCTTTGGTTCCGAACCTTGTAAATCCTTGTGTCCTGTGCCTTTTCATTACTGCATTATCCGGGAAAGGTTGAGAGATACAAGAAGAGTGGATCGAGGCTTTAACCAGCCATAGAGGTTTAATTGATAAGATTCAATTAGTAAAAAGTTTTAAGGGATCACTGATTCACCCCCTCCCCCTCTCAGTGATTCACACTGATCTGGGCACTTCACTTTGTTTACGAAAAGAACAAGAGGAACCCTTATAGGAAGGCTTTTTAGGGTTTTGACCTGAGGGACCCAGTAGGTTCCCTGATGATTTAAATACAATGACATACATTGTTCTGGATTTGGGTAGATATTTTAGTGGGTTCTTCCTTAGATTTCATATGATACATGTGAATGTAATTGTCTATGGTTTGACTGAAGGGTTTAAAAATTCGGCCAACATCACTCATAATGTATTATTTCAAAAGATTACAAATGATGCTATAATGATTTATAGAGGATATTATATTTAATAGGATTATGAGAATGATGTGATGTGGAGTATTATTGGTATTCCAAGAGTCACATCCTAGGACCTGGATGATAATCCTTCTTTATTGATAGTTACCATATTGGGATGCATATGGGTGCATCGTAGGGTTCATATTTTGATATATACATGATTAAAATCCATTATTAACAAAAGTCTCAATTTTCAATGGGATTAATCCATGATTAGAGATTATATAGGAGGTTATTGAGTATTCTTTACAACCCCTACAATTGTGTTTTACATTATGATATTTTTGACAAGAACTAGATTTATGATATTCTAGGAGATTGATGTTGATCCCCTAAAGTGATTCAACGGATGATCTATATCATCAAAGTGGACATATTGTTACTGTATTTCCTAGAAATTATAGTAAATGTTGTGTTTTATTTATTTCAAAAAGTGATCTTGGTTTGTTACCATGGTTTATGATGCATTATATGTATATCCTCATCATAGATTAGGAATTTTTGGACATGGTGCACATCTGTAGTTATTATATATTGTTGGAAATTATTTTTATCATTATTTATTGTACGTTGTTTTACATGATGGTCCACATTATATACTAGGTTGAATTGGACATGGCGCTCTATAATATTTACCTAAAAATATTCGAAATTATGATCTATGTTATTTATCAAAATATATCAGGCATGGTGATCTTCATTATTTATCTGAACCCATTGTAGAGGTGGATACTCATTATTTATTGATATGTTAGACATGGTTCTCCACAACATTGATTGGGATTATGAAACATTCCCTTACATATCCCCAGTTTGGATTCTTGGAAGGATTTAAAATATTTAATGTATGACACAGTTATGAATTATGTTTTAATTATATTATTTTGGAGGATTAAGTATGTATCATTTAGCATGATTACAAACAAAAGGATGAAATGAATATACATGACTTGATAGACATGACATCCAACTCAATGCCTTACTCCCATGATGTCTATTTGATCAGAAGCATAGAAAAATGTATCATATTAAATTATTATTTTTATATTTTAT
The DNA here is from genome assembly GCA_963277665.1 of Viscum album. Classification (NCBI taxonomy): domain Eukaryota; kingdom Viridiplantae; phylum Streptophyta; class Magnoliopsida; order Santalales; family Viscaceae; genus Viscum; species Viscum album. Next base: position 1,933,683,992 of record OY728155.1, read on the forward strand.
TCAAATTGTGCTATATCTAGGATAGGAATATCGCATGATCATTTGACTTAGGCACTGTGTTAATGGTTCACCATTGTGGTGGCCTACAAGGATTTAATTATAACCCTCTATATTTGAAACCCAATATTTGTTCAGACCTTATTCCATTTTTTATGATGATGATACACTCATGATGTGTATGGTTGGAGACCATAGATTCATGGTCAAGAGAAAACAATCATTTGTATTCTAATGACAAGTTTGGAGTATCTTAGAAGTGTCCTAGAGACCGGGTTTCTGGTTATACTCAGTGTTAGATGTAGATCCTTGTAAATTATTTTTCTCTCTTTATTTATTCGTCGATATATGGTTGGACCAATGCATTCTTAGTGTTCTATGTATGACATGAACATTCTAGAATTTATTGAATTCTGTTATATAAAAACATTGTTCATATTAATTATATCTATACTCTGATATTTTATATCTAGCTGTTAATATTTGTTACGTGAAATATTTTCATACTTGGATATGTGAGAATAGTCTCTCTATTGACACACCCTATATCACAATTTATAGTCGACAACCTCTATAATATGGGAAGGCATTCATAATTCCTTGTCACAAACCATTTTGAATACTATTCTCATGGAGAGATGGATCAGAACATGAGGATATCATATCATGGGATATTTCTTTTAGTTCCATTTACGATTTGGTATATTGTTTAATAGAATATTATCATGTTCCCAAACCGGTGATCGATTTAATTTTCATGCATCAAGAACACTTGTTCTGATGAGAATTCCATGTTATTTGGGATATGGGATTGTATTTCATAGCATGTGATTATAGAGATTTAAATTATTTTTTATTTGACATCTTCTCACATGATGTATGTTTTTATGATCAATTTTGGTTTCATCGATCTCAAACTATTTGTGAGAGGATAATGACTAATTTTTAATCCTTTAAGGTAATGTAAAGATTCATATCATGCATTATATTTAGTTTATAAAGTCCAAATGTTATTGGCCATCAAGTTTTTTATTTTTCTGATTACATGGTATAATTTTTTAAAGTTACCACAAATAAGTAAATGTTGTTTTTTCAATATATGTTCTTCGTGGATTTATACCCAGTTTGTCTAACTCGTATATAAATTTTCTTTTGATGGGTGGTCATGTTTCTAAAAAATGGGACACTAAACAGTGTGGCCGATGAATCGGTTAACATGAACATATGGAGAAATGACCAGAGTTGGTCGATATAAAATATGATAACCAATTTTTGGATCCATATAGGTTTACTGTAGTTTTGGTTTGGATATTGAAAGTGTTAATAATAGCGTATATGTTGTTTTCCCATATAGATTTGAATTGATTTCTAGTTCATCGAACTGTGTTAGTGTGATATGAAATGGATCACAGAGATGATGTTGAGTATTTACTATTGACCCACATAAGATAATGCTGGAAGATGATTCCTTTTTAGTACAACCATTTTGGGTGTATCCTTTTCAACAATTCATATCAACCTATATGGGTCTTTCCATCTACTATAATATAATGTTTTAATTAACTGACCTTAGTTTAGGGTAATCTATTCAGATCCTCCAGTGAAATAATGGTAGGATCCTACACAATTATAATAAATCAGAACCTCTAAGGGAATAATTTTATATGGGTTCTAGGTGAGGATAATTTGTTTATATTGTTTTCAATAAATAATTTCACTCCAATGAATAGTCCATTTTATGTATTCTCTGAGTGGATCAAGACTTGTAGGTCATGTTGATATGATTTGACAGTTTTTGGTTGATGTTATCGTTACATCCCTTATAGGGGTTGACCTTTAGGTTAGGTGATTCGAGATACTAACCCTCATATGATACTATATTAGTAGGGATATGTTGGAGACCTAGAGTCAATTTTGGATTAATCATACACTTATGAGTACGAATATTTTTTAATTGAGGGAAGCAAATGAGTAGGGTTGGACCATGGCTTTAGATTCCTGTTTTGGCAGTGATCTTCATTTTATTCTCATATTTTGATATGTTCATGAGAGGTTCTAAGGTTTTGTGATATTTTCATGATGATTCCTTTTATTTTTGAGGAATCACTTAGGGTGCTAGGCTATTAAGATAAGATTCCATTTGAAGGGAATATGTGTTCTTGGACTTATTAAATATAGTTTTTTTAATTTATGATTGTATTTCTAGAGACAACTCACTTTGAAATATGGCCATTTAATTAATCTTTTCTTGAGTAATATATAGGATTTTGTAGAGAATCTATAAGGATGCTTCTAGTTTAATGAGACTGAGGCGTCGTGTAGAACATCCTACTTTTCCATAGTTATGGATGACCCACTGTCATGAATTTGGGTGAAACGGGTAATTTGGATTCATGGTTGAGGAGACCCATGAATGGATCATGTGTTATGAAATGGCTGATTTGGCATAATCTTGTTTAGGTACTAATTGAATGAGGGTAATTTCTTATTTTGAGCGACACACGTCTAGCGATTGAACTAATTGAGGTTACCCTAAAAGAGTGGTATAAATTAATTAAAATTTTGGGGAGTACACCATTATCCATTAATAGTGTTGAGCATCGTTATGTTTTGAAATTTGGAGGATTTTATTGAAACCATTCTCCAGAAGAGGGAATGGGAAAAGATGTATGTTGGAACTCTATAATTAGAAATTTTTTATGCTACTCACCATGTTCAATGATGGGTGGAGTTTGGGTAATTGAGATTGGAGTTTGACTATGATGGGATTATAAAAATTATCTTATGGTTATTAATATCAAGTAGGTTGTGGTTGAACAAATTTTGTGATTGGATAGTTATGGACACAGTGAGGCTGGTCAAAGGATAGACAATATAGCCTTTTTGGTGAAGATAATCACGATGATACCATTTCTAATCATTAAAAACCATGTATTCATATAGACGTGAATGGTTATAGTGTGGTGGTAGTTATGACATGATACTTTTAAGACTACAAAATTGAACAGAAATGTGTTTTTTATCTTTCAGATGTTGGTGCTGGTAAATTAGTCTTTCCCCCTGTTTAATGATCTCAGATAATGTTTCAGACCACTATGTTAGTTTTTTAATAGTGTTCTTTCCATTGTAGCTATATTTGGGGGATTTTTATAATGTTCAAACTTTTATAGAATAAATAATATTTAATATTTAATTAATAAAATATTAATTTCCTCATACAAGTTCATTCAGTGATATATTTGAAATTGAGTTTCAAATTAGGATTCTTCCTTTTCATTTTTATACATAATGAGGGTTTTTACTTATTTGATTCATAAATACATGGATAGAATTCGGTATGGGCCCAAGACCATATTTCTTTTTAATGTTTTTCTATGCTTTTCACCTTATGTATATTTACCTACATTGGCTTCTCACAGGCACCCCCAGTGGTATTTTCCATACCAAAAACATGAAAGTGAATTGATTTTTATAGAGATATATAGTGAGATTGGTTAGTATATAAGAGTTTATATTATGCTCAGCAGTGTACAGATCATCATACATCTACTGCAGACTGTGGATACGAGTGAAGCATTAGTGGAATCCGATGAATTGTAGGATGCCATTTTATGTTTTCCATAAATACCAATATATTTACCCCTTTATAGTATCATTGACAATTTATGACTTTTATGGACCCCCATGGGGTTGATCTCTTCTTAACAATGAATAAAACATGGTTTCCTAAGATTTGTGGATTATAACAATTGGAAATAATGACCACATGTTATACTATTCTAGATCACACATTGCATGTTTTTATGGTGTGGGAAAGATGAGTGTTTGTGTGTACAAAAAAATTACATGGAATTCATGTTGTGTAATTGTACTTGGAAATGTAGCTGAGTATATCCACATATGGAGTTTTTGGGACTACACGTCGTGTACTAAGGGTACATTCCATGTAGTGGTATTTATCCATGTTTCTGAGTACATGAACATACAACCCATGTAAGGGAACATGGCTATATAGGGTACCGATCTAGACCTTGAGTGAAATATATATTGTGTATTTGTACAAGATCATGTAGAAATAAATGGCCATGCCATTTGAGGTACACGAGTAGGTACTCCTTGTAGGCTACACGACATGTACATGTTTTACACATACTGTACATTAGTTGAATGTTCCAGGTCCATATAGAGTATTCAACCAATTAAATAATTTATATTACACCCCATGTTTATATTTATATTCCCTAGGACTTAACCCTTCATACCCATTGATGGTTTTTAATGTTTTAATGATTCTTAGTCAAAATTGTAGATAATATGAGTCCATTATGAGTATTTTTACACGTAGATCATAATGGTGGAACTATTGTGGTGATTTGTGGACTCTATAATTTTTTTTCGGGGGAGTGAGATTTAATACAGATTTTTTTTCATCTAGATAATAATTTCATCCATCTCTCATGATTGAGACATATGATGAGGCACATTTTAGTGTCAGGGATTTGATTTTTAGATATGTAATTAGAGATACAATGTACTAATTTAATGTTTTCTTTGGATATTCCCAGGATTAGACAGAATGGTATGTGGCATGATAAAATTACGCATTCTTCATTTGATCTATAATAGTGCAAGACCATGAATTAATATGGTAAATGGGCCATGTCGCTAAACCAATTTATAGGTACATTCTTGGAGGACATCACCATTATAAGGCATTCCCTTTTTGTATAATAATGTATTTGTATTCTTGAGATGAGTTTGTGAGATGTGTTTAGACATGGTAATAGTTTGTTAAATAGGATCAAATATAATATATATTTTTTGGTTACTCTTTCAAAGGTTCCCAAGAAGAATGCCTCCACTTATGTTTTATCTTATAAGATCTCATGTAATATTCAACCACTTTATTATTATTTCATTGTATCATAAGAGGGATTCACCTAGTTATGTGTCAACTTATAACATACCAGGATCTATGCCTTCTTATGGATAGATCTTGAAGAACCCATGTAGTATGAATATCTACAGTTTTAACACGAGGGACCCAGTGGGATCTATAAGTTTGACTAACCTTAACCTAGTGAATTATGGGTTTGGGTAGAGATAGTAAAGGGTTTAATCTTAGAAATTATATCTAAACTAGAAACCCAATGTGTTTTAGATGTAGTTATTGGTTTAAGAATTCATCATGACTTAGTCCTCGTTTATGATTTCACATTGTAACTCTTGCTGTAGCTATGATTTATAAGGGTACATCCCAATAAAAGGCCTATGTTCTTGATGCAATGTGAAATATTACTTGGTTGACTACATGTACTTAATATAATTAAATTGAAGTCACTTTTTAATGGAATTTTACTCTTAATAGAAGTCCAATTTTTTATTGTGATTCCTCCCAATTTTGGGATTATGGAGGATGATGTTGAGTATATTTTTGAACCACTCATACAGATTTTTTGGTTGGTATTTGTTTAGCCAAGAACTGGATTTCATATATTCTTAGTGAATGGTGAATTCCTCCTCAACAATTAATAGGATTCTTCCTAGGATTGAGGTGTACACACACTTACTATATTGCCCAAAATTTCCCAAAAAAGGGTTCTTGTGCCTTTTAATGAGTTGATCATGGGAAGTTAACTTTGTTTAGGATGTTGTACATGGAGGTCCTGATTGTATTCTAGAAATTGCATGACATGATGCTATAATTTTTATATTTTATATAGTGGGAAATAATAATCCTTATTATTTATTATAAGATGTTGGATATTAAGATCCAAAATATATATTTGGAACTATTGGACAAGGTGCTTCACATTATTTACTATAAACAGTTGAACATGGCGCTCTTAATTATTTCATAGAAACCATTGGACTTGACACTTCTCATTAATTATCAAAAACCATTGAACATGCTAATCCTCATAATTTATTATGATGTTGGAAATGTAACGAAAGATCATTGATCGGGATTGGATGATATTGCATTACATATCCTTGGTTTGTATGCTTATAATAATTTCCCTCAATTTAAATTATGATACCTTTTTAATTTATGATTTGGATAAATTTCTAACACTGGATGATGTAGGTATTTTCAATCGGGATTATAAACCCAAGGAGTGATTGGGGTACACATGGATTGAGTGGTATGAAATAGATATTAAATACTTATTTATAGGATTTCATGTCGATTAAGATCACATATCGAAGGATAATATTTTTATATATTTTATTCATGTTTGTCTCATATAGGCTATGCATATTTCATGAGCATGATATTATGAAAATATGTAATAGGTTCACTGATGGGGGTGGCCAACTAAGATATATTTCTATCCCCCTATATTTGATCATTAGGGATTGTTCATTCCATAGGTCTGAAATCAGGTTGTGAAAATTGGAAAAATCTATAAGTCTAAGACCTAGTGTTTCATGATCAAGTGAAACCACTAATCTAGATTCCTTTGATCGGGCTAGGGCAGCTCATTAGTTTTTTTGAGACCAAGTATGTGGTTGGTTCAAATTTAATACCAAAGACTTGTACTTAATCTCTATTACTTTTATTTATGAATGTATTTATTATTATCCAAGTGGATGATCAATGTTGTATGCATGAAATGGTTTCTTCAGCCTTTATTGAATTCTATTTTATTATAGACCTTCTATGTTTACTACTTATGGACTGTAACTATTTACAAATATGTATGATGGTTGGTTATATCCTCTATTTTGTTATCTGAATATGATGTCACAGTCTCAACATACACACACCCAATGTCTTTACTTCTATTCAGAAGCCTCTAGAATATGGAGAAACATTCTGGAGGCATTTTCCCTAACTAGTTCATCTATTGTTCATAGGATGATATGGGCTAGAATGTGATAGAAGAACCCAAATTAACATGATTTATTCTTACATGGAGGCACAAACCAATGCCAAAATTTGGTTTAGCATTCAAAACTCATGATCATACCTTTTAATTTTTAGTGCAACCTATTAATTTTATTCTCATTGAATACAATAAAATAAAATAAAACAACATAACTAGATGAACAATTATAGGCTTGAGGGTGGTAGTGTCACAAAATTCTCCAACAAAAAAGGATCAAATTATTGATGTATAGTTGATAGCGGTAGTTGATTTTCATGTTATAAAAACCATTCATAGTTCAGGATTATCCATAACCTTAATGTTTGTCACAATTTCTATCAACTCTATATATAGAGTTTCTTTTTGCGCTCCATATTTCAAATTTCAATATCATTGAATATTTTTTATTTCTAAATATAGTGAACTACGTTACAGTTTTCTATTTATTTTTCCAAAATAATGTTTCACATGTAAATGGAAAATAATATTAATGTGAGTCTTCATCAGTATCATGTATAAAAAATAGAATCCCAAAAAGTGGTACTTTTTGAACATTTAGTATTGTAGTAAATAATAATAATTAATACCATTATAAAATTCATCAATAATATAATAGAACAACTATCTATATTACATCCAATTTAAATTTAAAAATCTCAACAATATATATTTCAGAACTAGTATCTGATCTTATTAATACAATTTAAATATCATTTAATTCATCATAAAATAATTTAAAAACTATTCACATTAATTATATATAGTGAATTTTTTTAAAAATAAACAAAACAATAAAAATGTTCATAAGAGACATTAAAGAACTGGAAATTTAAAATATTTAAAAATGTGTGCATTTCACTTTTTATTAATATCCATTAGAAATTAGTAAAACCACATTGGGAAATTATACTATATAAGTGATTTTCACATAGTTGATTTTACATGTCCATTTTCACATAGCTTAATTTAATTAATAAAATTCACATAAATGAATTCTTATAGACAAATTATAATGAATCAACATCGATCAACCTATGTTCTCCCTTGAGATGGCCTATCACACTGATCAAAGTGAATTATTGATAGCTACAACCTGGTGATAAGCCCCAAGAATAATAAAATATGTCTTGGGAATTATTTCTCCCATTGTCAACTGATATGGACCATATATAAAATAGGACTTCCACACCATTATCATCAAAGTCAAAAATATACAATATAATATATAGAGTACATAAAAAATGTAGATACAATAAGCAGTAATACACTTCATAAATAAATCATGACAAATGGGATATATATATAAATGGTATCACAATTCAAAACCCAAAACACAAAAGCATGAGAAATATTCCAAGAATGATCTATATGTACATTCCAATTGGTATAAAATCTTAAAAAATCCACTTGATCTAATATTAGGATACTACAACTCCTCCACAAAATTTTAGACAATGATAATAATGATGAGCCATGTAGGTATGTGATGCCCTCGCCCTTACCTATTTCCTATAAAACATCAACATACACCCAATGTCATGAATAGTATGTGTGTAACATAACCTATTCGTCTACCACAATGATTATATTTAGTTATTTTACCTATGAAAATAGTTAATTAGTTTGAAAACACTATTCAAAATGAATCCAATTTAACACATTTTACTTTCAAGACTAGACTCTGAATCTCATTTTTTCCAATAAAACATACATTTTTTCTAAAATATAATTAAACATGGGTAAAATAATAAAACAATTACACATGAAAAATCATTCTCTCCCCACCCGAAACAATGAACAATAATCCATAAGCATAATTTCCATCTTCATGAAACAAATAAAAAATATTTACAAAACATATCCCTTCAAAATAAACGAGGGTATAATATAATGAATGAACCATATAAAAAAATACATCATGAGAAATTGAAGCTAGTGCTCCAACTATATGTTTATAATGTGAGTGAGTCTAATGAAATTATTATAGTAGGATAAACAAGGCAGAAGATTGCATAGTCCTCTGAGGGCCCATCATGAAGATCACTCATGGTAACTTGAAAAATAAGTAATGATATTATAGTATTCATTCCCAAATCCCCCAAAGTCCCCTGGAATACAAATTTAATCTCTAATTTTCGTTGTCACTAAATTATATTGCCTCCCTTTGAAAAAATAGCACTCAGAATCAAACTGACCTATAAGATACTTCATTCCAAAATAATCACAAAAATTGTTCTATAACCAAAACTAAAAAACATGAATTTTTACTAAACACCATGACCATTTTATAAATCAACATCCCACTAGGTAACAATATTTCTAAAACCACATTAAAAATAATTAATAAACCCTGAAACTCTTCTACACACTTTATTATACACTTATTATGGATACATGGCACACCGATCTCCAAAAAAAATCTGTTTAACATCAAATTGAAAATAAAATCCATAGGGAAAAAAACACATGAAATATATTTCATTAATAAATAATTTCAATGGTAATTTATACCACATAGACCAAATGAGAATAAAAATATAAAGATATGACCTGGAAAACAACATTAAATAGAGACATCTACCATGAAATCGGTCCCAAACTCATATTCAACGATAACCACCTGAAAATGTAGAATAATCCTTACACATTTAATACAAAAATTATAAACCCAAATCCACATTTACAAACAAAAAATTCCTCAATATCCCCTATATAGTGTTTTTTAATTCATTAAAAGATGATTAATAAGATATAAAATGTGATATGGAAGAAGAAATGAAGAATATTTGGAATCAACTAAAGCCAAATTACAATGAATCAAAGAGAAATAATAGAAGGATATTGATGAGTAAATTTCATGCCATGGGGGGATGGGATTCATAAAATGCGATGGGAAAATGAGGTCCAATGAGAATAAAAAAAGATATGAAAAAAATGGTAAAATACTAAATTCTTAATGTGCTATATATTGTCATACGGTTTAACTGCATGGTTTAGAAAACCATGACCTGCCCTGAGAGAGACACTATATACCAAAAAATAGGTTTCATTATTACTTCTATGTATCATACGATTGAGAAACTATACTCAAACCATTCAAAACCCTCTACTTCAAACCCAACACACATCACATGTTTATATGAATCATTTGGAAATCTAGGAAGTAATCACGAATCATGGTATCCCTTCCCCGGAAGTCCAATTTCTATCTCCGACAGTAGAGAACACCAAGAATGCATTAAAAGACACATAAATATAAAAAGATTATGTAATAGTGACCCATAGATGGTCTCAAACTCCCTACCATGAAAATGTTCTCCCCAAAAAGCATCAAACATTCTTCGATGAAAAAATTTGAGGCCACTACACCCTCCCAAAATATTACTACTCCCACATCTCATGGATGAGTCCAATTTTTTTCTAGATCACAATGAACAATGATATCTAATTTCTATAGACCACCATATTCTTGTGATATATGATTTTAATAGGATTCTGTACAATCAATTTATCATGATAATGATCCAAATCATCACACTCCAACAAATGAGATGGGTTTTTATGTAATATATTATTCTGGGAAATATAAATGACTTCTTGGATTGGGGTCAGCTATGGAGGAAACTATTACTAAAACGATAGGTTCCCATGGAACTCTACAACATGAAATGAATTGATGTATCATGGATCCTATATTCCTTTTTTTTCACAGGTGACGATGTCCCATTAAAATATATACATAATGAAACACCTAGTCACCAGCCTAAAACACCGACGGTTAATGAAGACGGTTAACATAAGTCTTCTGGTGACTCTAAATTTTTTATAATAGTTTATGGATCAACTAAAAACTATAATTCATCTCCAGTATTATACTTGGAAATCTACTTTAATATCATCAAACCTATCCCAACATAATTAGTATTGTCATGGGAACCATAACAAGGCCATTAATGTGGCCATTATGGTTGAGTCCTTATAACTGTTGTTATATAAAAAGACATAAAATTGTGGTATAAATTACCAAAATCCATAAAAATCAGTAAAAAATGGTGTAAAATATCCCAAAGAGTCTAGATATTCCACTCATACTGACTATCCATCTGCAGGTGATGCAGATTTCTGATTCTCAACTGGATTACCAATGCCCCTAATAGTCCATTCAAAAATAAAGATGTGAAATTAGAATTTAGTTCTGAAGTTATAATTGAAGGCACTCCATGAATCCATATAAACCCTTGAATATAAATTTTTCTATTATTATCTACCTTCATCCACACCATTATGGAAATAATGTGAGATAATTTCATCAAATGATCTACAATCACACATAAAACATTATTCCCACTTAATTATTTAGGTGTAATGATCATGAAATTAGCATAGATATCATAACACTTCCACCCTAGAATGGGAAGTGGATAAAATATCCCATCATTCATATGATTCAATGATTTTATTATGTTGTAATTATGGCATCTGAAAATACATTTTACCACTCGAACTCTCATCAAAGGGACACCAATGTCGTCCTTTCAATGGATATGACATCATGGTTTCCCCTGGGAGAATGTCCTAACTCGAATAATGTGTCCCACACATCATATCCTTATTCAATATAAATGGAACCCCTAGACCCCTTCATATAATATGAGAACCATCATCAGACCAAGACCAATCACCCATGGTCTCCCCAATGTTTAAGGCATTGCAAATCATCATGAACTCAGGGTCATATACAAGCTCACTAATTTCATGAGTGGTGAGAGGGGGTGTATCTTACACACTATCCATGAATATATTATCTGTATTATCCAACATAGAAATATTTAGATCAACAAAAAATCTCTTCAAACCACACTCATTTTTTGATTCTCGAAATTCCTGCATGGGAAGATTCTATTTCAACACATTGGAAACCACATTCTCACTCCCATGGATATAATAAATATTGAAATAAAAAGTATAATGGTATTATATCAATTTTATTAGTATGATAATCATGTATTTATGGTTTAATATATAATTTAGGCTTTTATGATTTTAACAGACTGTATAATGATCCCTAAATAGGTAATATTACTCATGCATCACAGTTTAAAATTTCAGGTCAGGGGTTGGATAATTGTATTTTATTTGGGTGTAGATTCTACAGTACGTATACCACCACAAACAATGAAAACATAAGTAAATATCTAAAAAAACACAAAAATAATAAAAATACACCATATAATCACTCTCATACATGGGAATAATTAGACTTGGTTCTGATTTCAAAGGACTTGACAACTACTCAAATGAGTTCTAACACTTATCATTCCAATCAAAAAGTCCACATTTTCTAGTCAATTACACAAAAGGATAAGATGGGATGGATAATCCAAAAACTAAAAATCAATTATAGCCATCCAATCAAAAAAATCTATAGATCATGTACACATTCTTAGGATGTCCTATGACATGATTGGTTAAAATTCATCTGTATCAACTGAAAGAACAACCTAAAAATATCACAAGTCCTATGAATGTGACTTCCTAAATAAGAATTGTTCATGGATTTCATGTAATACATATTATAGTTTTTAAAGCCTACTGAGAAACATTCAATATTAAGAATCATTGCCCTTATGTTTGGAAAACACTATGATGTTATCTAAAAATATTACCTTGAAGGAGTCCACAGAGTGGTAGAATTTTTGGTTCATTAATTCCATAATGACTAAATGATCATTTTTAATCCCAAAATACATAATCAAACAATCAAAATATACATATCAGAATCAAAAGGGGGACTTTGAAAAATCCACTTTTTGGACCCTTAGATGGTGGTCCATGTATGTCTGGTTAATCATAGAAAACCAGTGGTCGCCTCTATGTTAATCAAAGATATCATCAATTATGGGAAATATGTATTTTTCATCATGGTCACCTTGTTAATAGTATCAGAGTATATAAAAATTAATAGTATTCTACCTCCCTATTTTCAAATTGAACCGGGGGAAGACCATGTAAAAATGCTAGGATAGATACATCCTATTTCCTTGAGGACCTCTTGGTGAACTATTAGCTCTTTTAACTCATCCAGATCTATCTAATAATATGATAAGTAAATTTATATCATCCTTGGGAGAATATCGACAGTAAAATAGACCTCTTACTCAGTTGGAAACCCTATTAAATCCTCTGGATAAACATCTGGGTACGTATCCATGACTATTGTATGTTTTCTAAAATAAACTTTCTCAACAATAGCTATTAAAGACATGTACATTTGGAATAATTTGTAACCCAACATAGATGAAACTTTTCCTTCCTTCCTTGATCATGTATCCCACTCACCATGAATGATATGAGTTATATTGCTTGATGTTAGTAACTAGACCATGAAATGATAAAAATTTTATATCTCATTGAATAAGATCAAAAAATAAATGTGGATTATATGATGGAAAATGGACAGGTCAAAAACATGGATGTCCTAGAAACAATCCACATCAACTATAAAAACATGAAACTTGGAGAACTTGAAACATTACTCTTTCAACTAACACAATAGGGTTAAAAATCTATAATATATGGAATGAACATAGACCACATACCTATAAAATCAAAAATAGTTAGTTGATTGAAATATATGGATACACTAGTGTCATTTAAATTACACTCCATGGTATATTCCATAAACACCACACCTCTCATGGGGATGACGTGGAGTCAGAGTCCTCCAGAACAACCTCTTCTACATGGAGACGCCCTGGATTGGACCCATCCAACATGTTATTATGCGGGTGAGAATTTATCATACCATGAGGGAGTAATCCTCTAGCCTTAGAATCCTCTGACTAAACCTATGAGACATTAGAAAAAGTGGATCCTATGATGCTACCCTGTGAAGGAAACTGACAGAAGAACTGTATATGACCCATATTCCCATACTAAATCAACATCCTAAGAGTCTATAGGAAACTAGTCCCGGTGTGTCCACATATCCAAAAATTTTAACATAGTTATAAATTATAAATAAATCAATCCACAAGAGATGATCTTGATAATTTCTAGATACTCTTTCCACCCTCCCACTGATGCTCATCCTATATTCCCATTGATCCTGAAAATTGACTCTGGATTTGACCGACATAAATAATTCAACTAAGACTTGGATTTCCGATCAAATCACCCACTTCTATAGACCCCAGGTCAACCACCACATTATAAATTGGTATACAATGAAATTTAATAATATACATTATCTCTAGAATTAATCCAATCATGAAAAAATAATTATTGAGGTAATCATTCATGATGATATCTAAAGAGACATGAACAATATAATTAAACCGGTATGCATACTCCATACTTGAATGACCTCCTTAATAAAAATTCATGAAATCCAAGACCTTCTACCATACCAAATTTTCCATGGTACAACTATTAATAAAACACTAACATGAATGTCTTCTATTGAATATTCACATGCCTCCTTGAAATAACTATTGCATATCAATAATTTCTATATGGTAATACTATTATGTACATGGTGGATCCCACTTTATAGATATCATGGGACATAAAATAGTAAAATATCATCTCTATGTGATCAAATCACTCTTAAGGCCCATTGGGTCCCCTATAAAAATAGAATACCAATGGATGTTTCAAAAAAAATGTTCATGGTCCACCATCCATGCCTACTATCCACCATCATCTGGACCCAATTAGTGGATTATATGGATCACTAACTCCACCGAATATGGATCAAGATGAGGTTTCCCTTGAATGGTGTTCTCTATAGAACCCTATCTTGTTTGGATATTATTATTTTGGGAGGAATGTTTACATGTCATGAAATACAATCATTATCATGAACAGTTCAATATCACATCATATTAAAAAATAAAAAATAAAATCATATTTTTTGTATTAAAATGAGATAGAATATTCAAAATAAAATATTAACAAAAAATGGGAAAACACCAAAAATTTGAATTATTCCATACTATACATGATTTGGATGCATGGTTTGTAAAATTATGAACCATCCATTGAGGTGTCGTTGGTGGTGGAATGAAAGGCTAAATAGTTTTCTCATGGTGACTACCAAAGATGTTCCTTAACTTATGCCTCTTCTAAACCTCATTTTTTCACCAAGAGAACACAAAATGTCCCATTGTTTTTCACAATGAATTATTTGTAACTGAAAAATGCATAAAAATATCATAAAAAACCCGTAATCAGAAATATAATAAAACCACCATCATTGAAAACCCTTGGAAACATGCTACATGACATGAAATAGAACTTTCTTTGTAATTATGATAGCCTCATCATGAGTCTCAAAGGTACTAGCTCCATTATACCACATAGACCAAAGTAAATAACTTTATCTAATTTCTTTTTATAAAAAATAGTCATGGGTTGACCCAACCAATCACCCTATATCACATGTCACATGGATCTAAGAGAATTACTGATATATAGAGGTTAGAGACATGAACTGGGCATAACCAACAATATCATAGAGACCATTTCACCCATGGAAAACTGGCTTGACCCATCTATACAATATGATGGACACACCAATATCAATAGAGTTAATAATGTATAATAAACCATCCATAGTATGTAAAATTGAAAAGATTATACCATAATAAATAATAGACAACACAGTCTAAACATTCCAAAACATGATATATATATATATAAACGTGGTATCTAAATTCAAAACTAAAAACTAAAAGTAATGAGAAATGTTCAATGTTAGGCCTATAAATACATCCTAATGGGTAAAAATTCTAAAATAAACCCACATTATCCAACACTATGAGACACCATCTCTTACAAAAAATAGTGGATGAAGATATTCAAGAAGAGAAACCCTAGTACATGGTGCCTTCCAATTTTCTAGTGTCCTGCGAACCAGTTTCAATATATTATTGAAGGAATATAACCTAGTAGAACACCACCGTGAATCTATTTAAGTATTAAATCCATGAAATGCATTAAATTACTATGATAATTATTTTAAAAACTAAACCCACTTTAACAAAATTTGATTTAAATACATTCCTTTGAATGCCTTTTTTCTATTAAAACTAACATGTTTTCCAAAATAGATTTTATCATGGATTAAATAAAAAAACAACTAAATAAGGGAAAACATTCTAAATACACTCAAAATAAGGAATAATAATGAAAAATTATAAGCATCATCCCAAAGTAACTAGTAAAACCAAATGGTAATAAAATATTGCATGATAACAAACACAGAAAAAATAAAATGATTAAATCAAATAGTTAAATATGTAAAGTGTAAGAAAACCTAATTATCTAACCATAATGTTCTTATGTGAGTGATTCTAATTTAAGTATTCTATTTAGCTATAAAAGTTAGAATATCTCATGGTTTTCCAAGTTCCTAACTCCAAGTGATCTTCTGGTTTCTCACTAAATAAGGTAATCTTTCATGGTATTACGTCACAAATGATCTCAGGGTCCCTTGGAATCAAAATGGAATCTGTACCAGTATTATTTAGAGATGATTCTCATACTCCCCCATAAAACCCCACACTCACACCATGTCTAACACATTTTCTACCCCATTCCAACATAATCGAAAAACAAGTATCGTATTGAAAAATACATTTAAAAAGACATTTTAATAAACAAAATACCAATGTAATAATAAAACAATTCCAAAAAGTATAAAAATTTGTAAAATCACAAAATAAAACTTTTAAAAAATATAATATCCCATTCAATCAACTTTATCAGACACTTTGTTTTCATATAATCTATTCCCATTTGGAAAATGTCATTTAAACTCCCAATTTCCAAGAAAATCAACAATTCATGTAAAATATGGAATAAATTTCAGTCATAAATAATTTCAATGCTAATTTTAACAACAAAATAAAATGGTTTCAAATAATTTAATGATATTCCTTGGAAAATTACCATAAATAGAAAAACCCACCTCAAAAAAATTCCAACGTCATCAACACTAATGATAACACCCTAGAAGATGTAGAAGCAAGCCATATACAACCATGAAAAATAGAAACAATAAACCCCCCCCCCCCCATTACACACCCTTGATTCGAACAACACCACTATATAGGGACTTGTACTTCTATGAATGATGATGAATAATAATGAATAAGGAGGATGAAGAAGAAAAAAAATATTTGGACTCACATCGTGAGAAATCACTAAAAATAAAAGATAAACTCACCAACGATGAATATTAACACTATCAACACCAAAGAGGAGGGTCTTTAAAAGATGGGAGGAGAAAATAAGGGATATATGGTTTAAGAATAGACAAGTGAAAAAGTCTAAAATATGAAGGTTTTAATTAGTTATATAGGGGCTTGTGGTTTTTCAACATAATAAAAAAACTCTGTTTTAATAGTGTGATAACGAATGCATCGAAAAAACATGTAGTAACAATTTCTGATAACATGGTTTGAAAAACCAAGATCAACCCATGAAAATACTGCTTTCTAATACCTATAATCCCTCAACATTCATGATAAATGTTTGTGAAAACATTGTGTTAACCTTGTACCTTGGTGTTATACCCCTAAAACTATCATTTCAAACCCCCACACCTGATAACTAAAATAATGCAACAAAATATAAGTAACTCTAAAAATTATATGTATTAGTGACCCAATGGGCGTTGAAAAAATTTACGTAATAAAATACATGCATGAGATTTCATATATCAAAATTCATAAAATCAAAATTAAGAAGTCAAATTAATGTAAGAAAATTCACATAAACAAATTCAAGTAGGTGAATTTTTGTATCAAATCTTTGAAAGCTATAAACAGATTGTCTTATTTAAATCCTGAATGAAATAAGTCCTCTTAAAGAAAAGGGTGATATTTGTTCCCTTTTGAATTGTATTATTTTAATTTCTCTATCTTTCCAATGAATACATAATGATCATAATCATAACTCGATGTATCATGCTATAATTATAATATTATAGGGTAATAGTTCTAAAAAATTTCAAAATTGAAACAAAATACATATAGTTGATTGTATCCTAATTTACAACATTATAAATATTGATTTAAATTTCATATCTTTATGTTAATGCTAGATACTTCTTTAATATTTAACGTCAATAAGAATAACAATTTTTTTTATTATGTATAATATTATAGGAAATTAATATACAAGATAGAAATTCTAGAAATTTGATTACATGGTTCATAAATTAGCTATGTTAATTATTGTTTGGATACATGGTTAAGAGTTATTCTATGTGAATATTTATTATTTTTATAATTATTAACAGTGATAAAATATATAAATTGTGTTTAAAGGTCTTAAATTAAATATTTATCCTATAAAAACTTCAAAAAACGTGTAGATTGTGTTATGAACAATCCAAACATGAAATCTGGAGATATTTGAACCAATGAAAGATTATGATATAATCATAGTTAAGAATAATTTAATCAATATATATGATTAGAAAAATAGTTTCATAATATATACTATTAATACTATTAAATAATCATATTAAAATAAATTTAAAAGTAAATATTTTAAAATTTCGAAAGATAAAGTGGTTCAATGATCCACCCAACCATCTACCCTTTTTTGATATTTTCAAAACTCAGTATAATTTCATAACATCACCCACTTTTTTGAATTATCACAAATATAACAAGTATAAGAATTTTTTAAATGAAAAATTAATTGAAACAAGTATTACACCATTAAAATATTTTTAGCTAGAAATAAATGTGTTATATGGTGTAGTGTATTTTTCACGATAAGTTAGAATATAAATCCAATAGAGACGATTGTAATATAATTATAATTAAAATTATATATCAAGAAGAAACTATAATGATTTATATTGTTAGAACATTTTATTTTATATTGAAAAAAATTTTCAAATGATTGAGTAAAAAATAATGAGAAACCGATAATAAAATATCCAATATGAAAACTACATGTTTAAACAGAATGTATTCATCAAGTAGTATTAGTATGAAAACCATAAAAAGTTAATATAATAAACTTATTTCTCTATAAATTAAGAAAATAATATGGAAAAAATATTCTATATTAAAAAAATCTCATGTTTATATGAAATAATTATTTTATATACAAACTCAAACTCCACCTAAATTATTTCTAAAACAAATAAATTTGAATCACACCAAGTTCAAACATTATTATCTCAAACATAAAAATACACAAGGGCTTAGTTAGGCTATCAGAAAAATTATTTTTCTTAGAAATAAATTTAGGAATTATATTTCTTCTTTGAGCATGATACCTAGGAAATGAAATTTAGTATCCACATAATTAGTTCTAGAGTGTTGTTAGAAATTTTTTGAAATAGAAATAGTGTAATTACTATCATTGAATATTTTAATATTTCCTAAATAAAGACTAAACCAAAATGTGTTTTCATAATCCATAATTATTGATTACAACAAGATATGTAGGCTATGTATTTTGAATCACTAGATTAAAGTGAAAAAAATTATGTTTCATTTTAGTATATGAAACTACTGATTTACAATGTCAATGAAACATTCCAAAAATACATTATTATCTATATTTATTTCTTAAAAATTATAATCAGAATAGATTTTATAATTAATATTAATTCTAGTTGGTTAATAAAAATCAATATTCGAATATCCTTTACCATATCTCATCATTCATTTAAAATATTTAATGTGTATTCTACATGATCAATTTAAATTTTAATATACACAGAAACTGAAAACATTAAATTAGGTATGATATAATTTATGTATAAAAAACATCCACTAAACCCTTTAAAATTTGAAACATCACCATATTTTCTTGATATATCTATATATAATTTTTAATTAGTACTCATGTATGTATTTTTACTTTTTGAATATTCTAAACCAAATCAATCAACTATATCATTATAATAATTGGATTGATTCAAAAAAAACTAGTATCATATCTTTGAAATATTTTTAAACTATGAAAGATGTTAAATTATCCGGACATACTCATATCAAATATTGAAGTCATTAATTCCGAATATTCATGAAAATGATTATCACAAAAAGATAAAAAATAATTTCATCTACATTAACAATTACAATAAAGATACCATTTAAATTTTCCTTAATAAATAATGTTGGATCAACCGTTTCCTTATTAATATTTTTTAAAATAAAAATATATAACCTTTTATACCATGAATCTGTTTTTTATCAAAATAAAACTATCTAACATTGTATTCCATGTTAAATGATCTTATTTCAAACCATATAAAGCCTGATATGATTTTAAAACATTATTTATTTTATTTTCAACATAAAAACTAAGGATGTATAATATATACTTCTTATAAAATATAAGAAATAAGAAAAGTGGTTATGACATTAATTTGGAAAAATTTAAATCCGTGAAAAGTAGTATATGGTAAAAAAAAATTGTTTCCTAAAATATTTAAACATGGGAAAAATATTCTTTAATCAATACCTATTTTTCAGAATACCCATGACTAACTAATATAGCTTTAATTTGTACCAAATTTTTCATATTCAGTAAAGGAATTTCTAAGGATCTATTTTGTTGTATAAAAGTGAAAATGATTTGGTGGAACTACTAAATAACACCATTATTTCTTGTAAATGGATTTATTTACTCTTGAATTTCTATGATACTATAATAATTATTTAAATATTCAGTGATATTATTCATTATTACGTAATAAATTCATGATTTATAATAAAAAAAATATTCATAATAGATTTTATAGTGTGAACATTTTACTCAAAATTTTAAAGTACAATATCTATTGGTTGATCTATATGATTCTTCCAAGAAATTTCATGAATATTTTCAGGTTGAGATGAGATATTATCTCCATATGTATATATTTATCTTGATGTTTTACTTCTTCAAAATTATAATCTCTTAGTTCATCCTCAAGATGATCATCACTTGTATTCAAATATTTTTTATCAAACATAAAATGAATTTATTATTAAAATTCCATGGATAGTTTATTATATAATCTATATTTAAATGTTCTCAATATCTTATGAACATTTCATCATTAGATTTTCCATAAAATTTATCTGCATATTCCTCATTATTTAGGAAATAAATTACACCTAAAAACTATAATATATTCAAAATTATGATTTCCTCTCATCTAAATCCCATTAATTGATTTTTTATGTAATGTTTTAAAGATAATTCTATTAGTTAAAAATTACATATTTAAATTTTATAGATAAAAATGTTTTGGTAGATTAATATAATTTAACATGATCCCTTCCATTATCTATAGAGTTATATTTCTCATTTCTACTACACAATTTTATTATGGTGTTATAGGGTCTGAAAATTTAGGAAAATACCACCTTTATTCATAAAATGACTGAAATTATAGATTTAAGTTTTCACTACCATGATCAATTGAAATTTATTTAATTATATATCCTTTCCCATTTAGAACTTATTTTAAAAAACCTATAATCATAGATAATTAATCCTAATTTAGTGTATGAAAATAAACGATTGTGTATATAGTAAAATCATCAATAATTGAAAAATATATTTTACCACAAAAACTAGAAGGTGTGATTAAACCAAATAAATCAAAATAAATTACATCAAGAGTAATTAATGTTTTTTTTCATTATTTTAATTGAAACTACTTATGTTTTGTTTACTATTAAAGCATGATTCATAAACAAATATGTTATATTATTTATGTTTTGGTAATTGTGGACCTGTTTAGTTCTTGGATTGCTTGTTCATCAATATAAAGTTATCATGTTAAAACCTCTTATGACATAAAATTTTATCATATTGTATAAAATTCAATCATTTTAGATTCTAATCAGTGTAATTCAGAACATGTAATTGGATAAAATGTGTTCTTTTATATTTTTATAAAACCAGAAAGATATATCATTAAATAAAAAGAATTTATTTTTTTTTAATTTTACAAAAAATCTATGATCTCATAATTGTAAATTTTATATTTTATTTTGTTTCGAACCAATAACATATAAAAAATTATAAAAAAATAAAAAATTTAGATTCTAACCACCATGAAAAGATCTACCGTTCCTTTAGAATTATCTCCTTATGTAAAATTATCTCCATCACATTTTTTGAATTATTTTTGGTTTGATATTTCCCCATACATATTCTCAGACTATTTTCTATACATGTACCAATTATCCTTCCCGATTATTCCAAGATACTTTTCAAAAAAATTAGATTTTGGAACATTTTTGACCAAGAAAACTTTTTCCCCCAAGAGTATTATAAATTGAATTATTTGGAATCCAAAGAGATTATAAACACTATTTATGTTATATAATCAATATTGATTTATATATGAAATCCATTCCATGTACAAGAGACTGTGGAAATATTATACAACACTGATTTTCATAATACACATTAATTTGAAATCTAAATCATGTGGCGGCAGATTTAGTTTTATTAATTATGATAAATAATAAACCTGTATACATTTTTGGTAAATTTTTCCCATAATCATTATAGAAAATAATTTTATTACTTTTTTTAAAACTGATCATATATTCAAGGATTGATCAACATCAAAAAAATAGGATAAATTGAAAATTAAAAAATAAAATTAATTTATAAATTGTTCATTATTTTTATAAAAAATATCAAATTTTCGTATTTTAGATTGATAGGATTTATACCAAAAAACGATAAATATATATTCATTTTTTTTATAATGTGTAGATTTTAAATATTTTTTATAAAATTTTATATTTTTAGGTATATATTTTTAATTATGCTTGTTAAGTTTCTTCAGATAACCATTCTTCTTAAGAACAATCATATGTAGACAATTTTTTTTATCATATAATATATTGATATTTTAAATATAATAACAATGTATTTTAAACTCTTTAAGATTTTCTTCTATAGTGTATTTCTCAGAATATGATTGATAGGATGAAAAATATGTAGTGTCCAAAAATTCATTTGACATATCCATTATGAAAAATTCTTACAAATACTTTTTTAAAACAGATTTCTTATTATAGTATGAATCCTTAGTAAAACTCCATCCACAATCCATTTCTATTTTTTGATATATTTTATATTAATATTTTTTCCTTATTTAAACTTGGTAAATCCATATTGATGTGTCCCCTATGTTTTTACTCATAACAATTTATCTCTTCAGTATCATCAGAAATTGAAATATAACTATTTTCTTGTTGAAATATAACTATTCTTCTTGTTGAAATAATCTATAGGATATCAATTCATATATCCCATTCAGTATAATATATTTCTTCTATAAAATTCTCTTATGACATATGAATGGAAATTCTTGTCACTACTCTGTAACTCTCAATCATTAGTGTGTTTAGAAACATTTGAATTAATGTAAATCACTGTTGACGCTCCTTTCCGTCATAGAGTCTAACGACTGAAAAAAAGGAAATACCTTAGTCCAAAGTGATTCATCCTTTGAAGAAAGATAAAAAATCGACAAAGGGATGAACAAGGAGAACATTTCCCATAGGTCGCGCAAGTTCCCTCATGGTCGCGCAGGTACACTTGCGCGCCGCCTAGTGGTCCTGCAAGTCTACTTGCGCGACACATTATGGTCGTGCAAGTGACTTGCGCGACCTAAAGTGATAACTGCCTGGTAACCGCCCATGGTCTTCTCCTGCCTATAAATAGACCCTGTGGGCCCCCCATTCGAGAGGATCTTTTTCCAGAAACTCGGATTGAAGCTCCCGACGCCCAAGTCTCTTCTCAAAGCTTCCGGAACACTTCTAAGGTAATTTCTTACCTAGAACGGAAGATCTAAAGAGAGGGAGGAAGACCTAAGTGTTGAAACTCATCAACAATTACGCGCCTGAGTGGCCAACCCTTAAGGGAAGTAGTCACACTTGGGCGCTGCCTTACTTCTTCTATAGAACTTGCACGTCCATTTTCTGGAAGAACCTCAAGAGGATTCTAAAGGCTTTAATAAAGAGTCGCTCAAGTATTTAAATGCTGGTTGACCATCGCGCAAGTACACCATGTGTCGCGCAGGCATACCTGCGTGACCAATACTTGCGTGCCCCTTCCTTTTTGGGTGCATTTCTTGCCCATTTCACCCCTCTTAAGCCATTACACCTTTACTTTTCAAAATTCAGTCTTCAAGACACTCTTCAAAGCCATTTATGGAATGATTTCTTGATTTGAATTCCTTATCTGAATGGAATTCAGTGAAATATCTCTCAAAACCTAGTGATTTAAATATCTTTTTGTCACTAAATATGGAGAGTTCATTCATTCAACCTCATCCTTTAAGATGAGAGAAATCCTTAACCTGGGTCTCCTTTTTCAGGAATAAGTCCCAATCATAAATTTTGGGCATCCTTCTTAGGAGTAATCCCCAAGTCCTCTAATATGGGAATCCTTCTTAGGAGTAATCCCCCAGTCCTCTAATATGGGCAGCCTTCTTAGGAGCAAGCCCCAAGTCCCTTAATTTTGGGCATCCTTCTTAGGAGTAAGCCCCATGTCCCTTAATTTTGGGCATCCTTCTTAGGAGTAAGCCCCATTCTCAAATATGGGCATCCTCCTCAGGAGTAAGCCCCAAACCTTAATCCTTAACCTCGGTCTCTTTTCAGGAATAAGTCCCAGTCATAATTTTGGGCTTCCTTCTCAAGAGTAAGCCCCAAGTCCCTTAACCTGGGTCTCCTTTTCAGGAATAAGTCCCAGTCCTAATCTTGGGCTTCCTTTTTCAGGAATAAGCCCCAAGTCCATTAAATTCACTTTAACCAGTCCTAATTTTCGTTTGATCTGGGATTCCTTCTCATGAGTAAAACCCAGTTATCAATCCTCTCCTAATTTGGTTTTCCTTTTCAGGAATAAGTCCCAAGTTAGAGTATTCAAATCTCCATGAAGCACATATACCTTCATGGACCCTGTTCCGGGATTTTCTCCCTAAAGTAAATCCTCTGGGCAATCATACATACATAAGCCTCAAACCATTTCTTATGATTGCATCTTTCATGGCACAATTGTCTAATTTTTACCAATACCTCTTATTTCTCACACCGAGCATGACTCACGTGAGCTTAGAGTGTAAAAGTAATTGTGACATCCTGCTTTGAGCCATCAATCATAAACATCATACCCTTATTCGAACTACGTGGGTTATGATTGCTTTTACAGAACAAAGGATACGTAGGTAGCCCATCTATGGGTTCGATCCCAACTTTGAAATAAATCATGTCCTTCTGAATGACAATAAACTTCAAGTTCCCCATTGAGTGGCTTTAAAACCAGCCTGGTCATCATAATGACCAAGATACATTTATATGAATGTTTTGAAGGTTACCATTGACCAAGAATCTCTAAATAGATATAGATGATTCTCTATTAATTAAGAACCTTGAATACATATAAAATATTCTCTAAATTTCTTACATATTTAATCATTTATTGTCAAAACTAAAGGAAAAGCTAATTTTATACTTGGTAATGTAATAAGGATTCATGAACATAACTTAAATCTATAAAGAGAGTCCCAGAATAGACAATAATTCCCCTAAAAAAGGTGTGATGAGTCCGACATCCCATCCTCTTGACCAATGCAAATTCCTAACCCTCATCAGTCCACAAGCTAATGAGCGCCTATCCTTGGAAAGTAGGTCCAAATGGATGTAGAATCATTGGATGTTTTCGGTTCTATGAACAAACCTGTTTGAAACCGATCAGAATGTTTGAATCTCCCATCAAGGAGGTCATCAACTACTCAGCGTCTTCAACGCTGGGTATCAAATGCGTTGGTTAAGGAGTACCGTCAACACGGTACCATCCCAACTCTGTAGGCTGCCCGTCAGGCCCTCCAAGTGAAAAACTCACACAAGTCATTCGGACAATGACGACTGGTGATCAAGAGGCAGGCGGTGCGGACTACCATCTCCAACCGTTTCGGGTCGTTATCCCCGGAACACAATTTCCATTCACTCCCTTACTTTGATGAAGTGAATGAGCAGGTCCCTCAGGGCCTTAATTCAAAAAGACAGGAGTCCTTCCGGAGGGCTCCCATCAAAAAACTCCGCCAGACTCTTGCGGCAGTGCGCCCTCAACATGATGAGGGTACCGACTCCAGGCATTCAGCTCAGGTTCCTCAAACTAGAGCAGGCAAGACGAACCGCCAGAGACGGAATCCGGTTAACAATGGGAAGGTTTTCATCCCTTCCATCTCCGTATAAGTACACCAACCTAACATGGTGGAAAACAACGTGCAGGCACACACACCTGTCCATTTTAATTCTGCTGTCCAGCAGACTCGTCTGGCTGCATCACGCCAATCCTACCTGGTAATTCTGGCGGATTACTATAGGCAGGAACATACAACTGCTTATACATCACCAGTTAGTCAGCATGCTCGTCTAACTACATATGATGGATCTCATCAACCACCTTTGGCGAAGTGTAATCAGCAGGCACATACACCTGCTAGTACTAATCAAGCCTACCAACATTCTCGCTTGGTAGCGCACAGAGAAGTCAGTCGGAAAGCTCCAACAACAAACAAGAGGGAGACTCAACTCTCTGCCTCCACACTTGAGTACTGTCAGGATTCACTGACAAGAAAAGGAGGACAGGAGCAGGCACATACACCTACTCCAAACCCGGAATGGACGTATATTCCCGTTCCGGTGGCTGAAGTCACCAAGCATATTTTGTCAATGGTGAAAGAGCAGAAGAAAATTCATGCTCATATTCTGGATGCTTTCCAGGATATCATAACAGCTTCAGCATCATCTCAGGGAAAGACACATAAATCTATCCCTATTAGTGGAGTGACACATCAACGATTCACTCCAGAACAGACCCACACATCTGTTCCAGTCCAAGAGGGTTATGGGGCATACTCCCCCATATTATACGGACAACCAAGTGTAGAACATACACCTGATTTGAGTGGAGATCATCAGCCTAACCTGACCATATTTCCTGATCAGGCACATACACCTGCTCAGAGCAATCACTTTCATCATCAAGTGGTTTCTAAAGCAAGTAAGAAGGCATCTAAGAAAAAAATCCGCCTAGCACAGTCAGGAGATCAAAGTCCAATCTATAACCAAGCCTTGCTCGATGCTGGAGTTCTTGAAGCCCTCAGACAGTTATCTGTCGGAATTCAAGATTCTTCTCCCTCAGTTCCCAATAACGGGAACATTAATTATGAAGGTCTTCAATAGGCACTTCCTCAGGAAGGCTTGATTCATGAAAATTCAGTCAATCTTGAAGTTTCTTCTTCAGATGAGAGCTACAGGAACCCTCTGTGTGGTCATAAGACCAAGGAGCAAGAGATCTCATCTTTTGCTGTAACCCATTATGGTGGTCCTCCCCATGATGATGAATTTCTCTGCGAAAGTCCTCTCCGCAGTAGTGATTCACATTGCATGGAAAATACTCCAGTGGACAATGTAGTGCCGAGAAAGCCCTCTTATCTTGAGGCACTTCCAAATGCGAATCCATTCATGTATGATGCTTTATCTCTAGAAAGTGAAATACTTTCTCAATCAGAAGATGGCCCAGGGTGTAGGTCATTCTCCGAACCACCCCTAAGTCATGCATCTTCTAGTTTGATAAATGATCTCTCTACCAATGTTGTTGAATCTGATGAAGCAACAAGGAAACACCAACTATGGTCAAAACAGGTAGAATAATATTCATTTAATGATAAAGTGGAAATGCTGAACATGAGGAAAAAACTGGCGAAAAGTGAGGTACAAGTCATGTTTTGGCCTTTGGCTGACTCCCAGTATGACATTCCAAAGATGTTGACAGAAGATGGAGTCCATGATATTCGTCTCAACATATAGAAAACACTTTGTCAATTGAAGAAGAAGGTATTATCTTATGATGAATATGAAAATAATCTTAAGATAATAGATGTTCTACAACGTCAGATTGATTTGGCATCTCTATCAGTCTCTCGGTATCCGAAGGCTGAAAAGCTACAGAGAACCCTTCAACGTTCATTCCTTGCTGCACTAAGAAAATTGCATCAATTAATTGCCAATGCCCCATCTGGTGTTCATATCAGTGGATGGGGTGTTCACGGAGCACTACATTTCACAGTTCTTTCTAGTCAGAAAAGCCCGCCAAAAATGGTCTCATGCATTGTTATTGCCCATGGCCGGCCATAGTCAATGGGATTTGTTCATAATCAAAAGTTTGCTCAAGAACAGGCTTCAACTAGTTCCTCTCAAAATCAAGCATATAGAGAACAAGTTGTTGAATTGCTCCTACATCAAGCAGGAGAGAATATTGACCAAGCCTATCGTCTGGAGAAAACAAATCATCAAATGACAGATGTCTCGAAAATCATCCAACGGTCTGTTGAACTAGGTGATAAATGTGGATACAGGTTAATGCATCTAGCTAATTTCCGAACTAATATTCGCAAGATCAAGAGAGATTTTAAGAAAGTCTCAGACATAGCATGTCAAGAGCCACCCCAGCTTTTCAGACTGGGGACTCCTTTAACACAACCCTCATAGTCAACAAATGGGATTCGAGGAGTTGAGCGGAATCAGCAGGAATATCCCCAGTTCACGAGACTGGGGACTCTTTCAAATCATCATTTCCCTTCTCAGAGAATATCATTATTTTCTCGATTGGGGCAGAATCCCCAAGAGGAATGAAGAGCCAAATTATCAGGAGATTCCCTCCAAATTGTAGCTCGTCAAGAAGTTCTTAAAAGATTAAATCAACAAAAAGAAAATGTCTCATAAAAGACATGAAAGAAGACAATATCACAGAAATGTTGATAGAAGGGATGCGATGCATTATGCATCAATCAATGTCATCAATGCGGTTGTTGCTAATCCACCAGAGGAGACTCACTCATGGGACTCAGATGAAGAGCGTCCTGCTCAAGAAAATGTATGCGCCGATAAAAATGAAGAAGATGTGCGTACACGAAGTCAAAGGATTACTCGGAACCTAGGTATCCCACTTCCTTCTCTCCAAAAAGTATCCAACAAAGGGAGGGGAAAGAATCAGGTAACATATCCTTCCTCTGGAGAAGGTCAATTGCTCTCATTAGAGCAAAGGTTTGCACAACAGGAGGATGAAATGAAAGAATTAAGAAGGTTGAATGCAGAACTACTTCAGAATAGTCATCTTCTTAAGAATGCTGAAGTCCGACAGCCGAAGGAATTTGTTGCAGTTACTGAGATGGATCAAGAATATCCTCCTTTATCAGTACACCCTCAGAGGTCTAATCCCGTGGGTCAAATGCAACAAAGGTTGACAGTGCTACCATCATTTGTAGCACCAATCACCACATCTGTCCAAGCTCCATTCATTGCACCTAACCAAGACCAAATTCAACCTGATGTTTCTCAAAAGTTAATAACTACTATTGAGTCATTAACAGCTCGGTTAGAAACTATGGAAGGGAAACGGGCGCAAGTTCAACCAGAAATGAAAGATAACCCTGAATGGGTAGATTCAATTTCTCCTCCATCTAGCTTTGGAAACCATGTTTTCCCTACTTTCAATGGATCAGGCGACCCTGAACAACATTTGACACATTACATGTCTTGTTGTGATCCTATGATGGGAACTCCAGAGCAGCAAGAAGTAGTGAAACTCAGATTCTTTGTGTGAACCTTGCAAGGACCATCTTTTGTCTGGTATACAAGCTAGCAATCCTGGTCAATCATCAGATGGGAGGATCTTCGTCAAAAATTCCTTCTTCAGTTCAGCTCAACTTTGCCAAAAACGACAGTTTTCGATCTTACAAACTGCAAGCAAAGGGAGAATGAAAGAGTCTCTGATTTCATTGCTCGCTGGAAGGGATTAACATATTCCCTAAGTTTAGCACTCCCTTGGGAAGAGCTGTTGCAAATCTGTGTGGCAAATTTGCGTGACGAATTACGCTTGCCATTGATCCCTGTGAAATACACAGGAGGGTTTCGAGACCTTACTTCAATCGCTCAGCAGATTGAAGATTCCCTTATACAGGCTATGGTTAAATCTAGTGTAATTCCATCAGCTTCAGGAAGGAGAATGGGTAAAGCAGAAACTGCTACAGTTATGCTTAAACAAGCACCTGAACCTATTTCTACTTCAAAACCCTCATCTTCTCGAAGGGCTCCACCTCCTGAACACCAACAACAAAGGCCGTTTCGTACAAATGATCAAAGAGATCAATGACGAAAACAATTTGAGGATATGAAGAGTAAAACAATCTCCTTTCGAAATAAGAAAGTTCCTGGTTACTTCATTTCAGCTCTGGAAAATAATTTGGTTCAATTACCAGTGCCCAAGAGGCCAAACAAGGAAGGAGATGAAGACCGTCCCAATTATTGTCCCTTTCATCAAATGTTAGGGAATCCCATTCAGGATTGTTTTGTCTTCAAAGACCTCCTGCAAAAGATGGTCAACTTGGGACAAGTCAAGTTGAAAGGTTCTTTAACTCAGGTAGCATGTGTTACTGCTATAGTTTCAGAGGAGGAAGGTGAATGGCAAGAAGTCAAAAGAAGAAATGCACATAAGTATGATGATTGGATGGTCAGAAAGACAATCAATCGAACTCATGCCATTTTGCGAACACAATTAAAGCAACCAATTGTGTCTTCTTCCTTGAATATTGCGGTAAAACCCTCTTCGTTAGAGGGAAAGTCCTCAAAGAAATGGTTTGATTCAATGAAGGAAAAAGAATCAGAAGAAGATGAGTATGTGTCAAAGCCTAAATTGTATTTGACTCTGGCAGACTTTATGCCATCTACTTCAAAACCACAGGCACTTCCCCATCAAACGGCACTGCCAAAAGAGGATAGTCAAGAAAAGTGTTTATTAGACGAAGAGTTAATCATCAGTTCTGTTAATATGATTCAATTAACAGATCCGTACTCCAGTCGTAATTTCAATTTTGATGAGCCTGAATTCCCTGTATCAAATAAGGGAATCTGAGGAAGTTCCAGAGGTTCAGGATACAGAGGAAGACGTGGATATTTCCGAAGCCACTACTCCAATTCTACCCCTGCTAGCACTATGTATGTAGCAGAAACTCATGGTAGAGCCCTTCAGCAAGCTCAAAAAGAACAAGCAAGTTCTTCTGCCAATATTCAACTCAGTCTTGGCACAACGTTTTTGGAAGACCGATTGAAAATTCCATCTTCTTTATCTCAGCATGTAAATGGATCTAATCGTTATAATCTTCCAAAACCAAGGGTGTTGCCAACTTCTATCCCAATACAAGATGCATCAGCTTCCAAAGCATCTGCTTCCAAGGTACCTGCTAAACCGCATATTCCTGTTGGGAAACGCAGACCTCTAGATAAAAAGTATGATATATTGAAACACTTGGCCAAAGTACCATCCAAGTTATCAATTTTGGATGCTTTGAATCTGTCAAAAGATCTTCGGGAAACACTCATCGAAGCTTTGTTAAGTCCTCAGGAGTTTGAAGCTGAAATTGCTGCAGTTGAAGTCTATCACATAGAGAATAATCCTTCAGAATGACATGCAGTGATATATTTTACTGATAAAGATGAAGATGATGTTGTGCATGGGAACATAAAACCTCTCTACATATCTGGAAAAGTCAATGGTGTAGATATCCGAAGAGCTTTCATTGACAATGGTTCAGGAGTCAACCTCATGCCCATTCGTACACTTAGTTGATTGGGCCTCACAGAATCTAATTTATCTCCTGCTACCATTATGTTACAAGGATATAATAAAAATGAACAAGAACCACTGGGCGAAGTTACACACAGAACTCAGTTTGGAGATCTTGTATCCAATTCGGATTTCATGATTGTTGATCAAGACTCATCTTTCAACGTCTTGCTTGGAAGACCCTGGCTACATCAGCATGCGGCTATCCCTTCATCATACAATCAATATCTCAAATATTGTATCAATGGTAAAGTTGGAACATTGTATGGTGATAAGGCCCCGTTCAAGACATGTGAGTCTCAATACATTGAGGCAGAATTTTATCACATGAAGGGAAGAGAAAAATCTACAATGAAGGAAATTACCAAAGTTAATTCTATATATGGTTTGGAGAAAATTCCAATAAATCCATTTACACATGTGAGTACAGATTATGTTTTACCTATCATTCAAATTGAAAAAATAGGCCCAAATCAAAATACTCTTATGGAAAGATCCATAATGTCAATTACGACAGTTGATCCAGAAAACATGGGAGAAATTGGTAACCTACCAAACAGTGATGAAAGCATAAGTGGTGACGTCTTCATTTCATCTGCTGAAATCAAACAGGTCTATACTTCGCCAATCATGCCAGAAGAAGTTATAGCAACATCAGAGGTGAATAATTATGTCAATTCTCAATCCATCATCTCCTCTTTATTTCCCAAAGAAGGCCCTTTATCATCAATAGGGTTGGAAATGGAAGCGTCTTATTCAAAATGTGCAAATTTTGAAATCTCTTATGATCATGAAAATTTTGTTTTGTCATCTACTATGCAAGTAGAAACGGATGAAATAGCACATGATGAAGAGGAAGTGTAAGATCTTAGAGATGCTCTTCCAGCATTTGAAGAGGGTATCTCTACCACTGTGGATGAACTCAGAGAAATAAATCTGGGTACAGAGAAAGATCCACACCCCACTTTAATTAGTGCGGCCATGACCCTTGAAGATCAACTTGGAACTATACAGAAATGCCTGGGCTTGATCCTAATATTGCTACTCATCATTTGGGTTTACCAAAAGAACATCGAGGATTTAAGCAAGCCGCGAGAAGAACACACCCAACTTATGCTTCCAAAATTGAAGCTGAAGTGGATAAGATGATCAAAGCTAACTTCGTCAGAGAATTTCAATATCTCAAGTGGTTTGCTAATATTGTCCCTATAAAGAAGAAGAACAGACAAATTAGGGTTTGCATCGATTTCAGAGATCTTAATTGGTATTGTCCTAAAGATGATTTCCCAATTCCGATTACATAACTCATAATTGATGCGACGACTGGTTATGAAGTACTTTCCTTCATGGATGGATATTCCGGACATAATCAAATCTGAATGGCCCCAGATGATGAGGAATCTACAGCCTTCAGAGCCCCTCAAGGTGTGTTTTTTTACCTGGTGATGCCCTTTGGTTTAAAGAATGCAGGTGCAACATATCAACGCGCCATGCATCGTATCTTCAAATCTTTTTTAGGGAAGTTTGTTGAATTCTATGTAGACGATTTGGTGGTTAAATCCAAACAACGTTCTAATCACTTTGCGGATTTGGAAGTCATATTCCACAAGCTTCGACAACATAATTTGAAGATGAACCCCTTAAAATGTGCTTTTGGGGTAACCTCAAGAAAATTCCTCAGCTTTGTTGTACGCCATCGTGGTATTGAAGTCGATCCTGAGAAGACCATGTCAATCCTTGGTATGTCACCTCCTCAGAATTTGAAAGAATTAAGAGGAATTCAAGGACACTTAGCCTATATTCGGCGTTTAATCGCTAATTTGGCAGGAAAAAGTTTACCCTTTACGAAATTATTGAAAAAAGGAGTCACATACTAGTGGACTGAAGAATGTCAAGAAGCGTTTGATGTTCTCAAGAAATACCTCTTGAGTCCACCAGTAATCATGCCACCTGTTGAAGGTAGACCACTTATCCTCTATGTGACAGCTCTAGAGCGATCATTGGGTGCCTTTATCGCTCAAAAGAATGATGTTGTGAATGAAAATAGCCTCTACTATCTCAGTAGAACTATGCTTGAAGCAGAAACCCGGTATTCAAGTATTGAGAAGTGCTTCCTGGCATTAATCTTTGCAATCCAGAAACTGAGACACTACTTGCAACATCACGAGGTCCAATTGGTATCTCGCAATAATCCGCTCAAATTCATCCTTAGTCGTCCAATGCTCACAGGACGTCTAGCAAGGTGGGTAGTTATTTTGCAGCAGTTCGACATTCAGTATGTATCTCAAAAGGCAATAAAGGGCCAAGCTCTGGCTGATTTCCTTGCTGAACATCCTTCAGTGGAAGACACGTCTTCAGATATTGAACTCCCTGATGAGGATGTTTTCTCTATTCAAGAGAGTCCTCAGACAATGGAAATGTATTTTGTTGGTGGTTCCAGAAGTCCGACAGGGAAGAAAATGGAAAATCCTAAATTCAACAAAGTTGGTTTAGGAATTGTACTCATTTCTCCAGGTAAGGCATTGTTACCTTATTCCTTTTTATTGTGGGAAGGTGGTACCAATAATGAAGCCGAATACTAAGCTCTTATCATAGGCTTGGAGTTAGAACTTCAAGCACAAGTGAATCACTTAAAGGTGAAAGTTGATTCAGACCTGGTAATCAAACAAGTCAATGGGGATTATGCCATCAGAAAAGAAGAGATAACCCCTTTGTATGATTACGTCAGAAAGTTAATGGCGTAATTCCCTTCAGAACCGACATTTTCTTATGTCCCAAGATCACAAAATGCTCAAGCTGATGCACTGGCTAATATTGCCACAACTCTAGAAGATCCAAATCGAGACGATACAACCATCAGTATTGCCCACCTTCGTGCAATTTCACCTTATGTTCAAGCCAGAACAGAGGAAATTAATGAAATTAGTCCCATTCCTGAACCATATGGTCATACTACAGGATGGATGTCACCTATTAGGGAATAAATTCAAAATGGAACACTTCCACTTGATAGAGCTGAGAAAGAACAAATCTGGCGACGTGTGGTCAATTTTACTCTTTATGATGGCCCAAACCACCTAGAGAAAATTCTCTACAAACGTGGTTTTGATGGAGTTCTCTTTAGATGAATTGATGGTGAAGAGACAATGGCTGTCATGAAAGAAGTACATGCAGGAGTCTATGGTGCCCACCGGTCTGGACATAGATTGTCTGATCAAATTCGAAGGATTGGATACTTTTGGCATTCAATGATACAAGATTGTGTTGATTTCACAAAGAAGTTTCATTCATGTCATGTACATGCCAACTTCATTCATCAACCTCCATAGTTTCTTCATACTGCTAAATACTCATGTCCATTTTCCACATGGGGAATGGATGTGGTGGGACCTTACCCTTCAGCTACGGCCAAGCAGTTTAAGTATATTCTTACTGCTACTGATTTATTTTCCAAATGGGCAGAGGTAGTACCTCTCAAAGAAGTCAGTTCTAAATGCATTGTTAGCTTCATCAGGTCTAACATCATTACCAGATTTGGTGTCCATCATACCATATTGACGGACAACGACACCAACTTCTGTTCTTCTGAGGTGAAGAAATTGTATCAAGAATACAACATTAAATCCAACCATTCATCTCGGTATCATGCGGCAGCCAATGGACAAATAGAAGCCTTTAACAAGACTCATTCAAATATACTGCAAAAGATGGTGGATAAAGATAAGAGGTCATGGCCTGATAAACGCTTTCATGCTTTATGGGCTTATCGGACTACCACTCGCAATGAAACATGGTCAACTCCATATTCGTTGGTATATGGAACAAAAGTAGTCTTGCCTATTGAAGTTCAATTTCCCTCACTCAGAGTAGCCATTTGTGATCAGTTATCTACAGATGAGCAATCCCAAAAGCGATTGAATGAATTGGAACGGTTATATGAGAAAAGATTGTGCACTTTGCACCACTTGGAAATCTATTAGAATCGAATAGCACGATCTTTTAACAAAAAAGATCATCTTCATTCATTCATTCAGGGAGAATTGGTATTAGTTCTTAGAACTCCAATGATACCAGGAAAGAAACCTCCCAAGCTTGAGCCAAAATGGGAAGGACCTTATTCAATACATAGGGTCTACTCAAATGGAGCTTATTCATTAATCTCGATGGATGGAGAACTCATTACTACTCCAACTAATGCCATATTTTTGAAGAAATATTTTGTATAAAATACAAAGTATTCACAAGATGTCCCCGCAACATGACACTAAACTGTGCAGCACCAGTTCGTCCTTGCTATATGACGTTAAACTATACAGCAACGGTCTAAGCATATGACCCTAAACTGTTTGCACATACGTCCAACATGACGTTAAACTGTGTCACCTTAAATGTCCCCGCAACATGACACTAAACTGTGCAACACCAGTTCCTCCTTGCTATATGATGTTAAACTATACAGCAACGGTCTAAGCATATGACCCTAAACTATTTGCACAGACGTCCAACATGACATTAAACTGTGTCACCTTAAATGTCCCCGAAACATGACACTAAACTGTGCAGCACCAGTTCATCCTTGCTATATGACATTAAACTATACAGCAACGGTCTAAGAATATGACCCTAAACTATTTGCACATACATCCAACATGACGTTAATCTGTGTCACCTTAAATGTCCCCGCAACATGACACTAAACTGTGCAACACCAGTTCTTCCTTGCTATATTACGTTAAACTATACAACAATGGTCTAAGAATATTACCCTAAACTATTTGAACATACATCCAACATGACATTAAACTGTGTCACCTTAAATGTCCCCGCAACATGACACTAAACTGTGCAGCACCAGTTCGTCCTTGCTATATGACGTTAAACTATACATCAACGGTCTAAGCATATGACCCTAAACTATTTGCACATACGTCCAACATCACGTTAAACTGTGTCACCTTAAATTTCTCCGCAACATGACACTAAACTGTGCAGCACCAGTTCGTCCTTGCTATATGACGTTAAACTATACAGCAACGGTCTAAGAATATGACCCTAAACTATTTGCACATATGTCCAACATGACGTTAAACTGTGTCACCTTAAATTTCCCCATAACATGACACTAAACTGTGCATCACTAGTTCGTCCTTGCTATATGACGTTAAACTATACAGCAATGGTCTAAGAATATGACCCTAAACTATTTGCACATACGTCCAACATGACGTTAAACTGTATCACCTTAAATGTCCCCGCAACATGACACTAAACTGTGCAGCACCAGTTCGACCTTTCTATATGACGCTAAACTATACAGCAACGGTCTAAGCATATGACCCTAAACTATTTGCACATACGTCCAACATGACGTTTAACTGTGTCACCTTAAATGTCCCCGCAACATGACACTAAACTGTGCAGCACCAGTTCGTCCTTGCTTTATGACGTTAAACTATACAGCAATGGTCCAGTATGACCTTAAACTGCAACTTCGTCCCACATGATGTTAAACTGTGAAAAAGTTCCCAAATGGTCGAGTATGACCTTAAACTGCATCATTAACGGTCCATGCATATGACCCTAAACTATTTGCAAGTCCCTTACGTCCAGCAAGACGTTAAACTGTGACATCCTAACTACATGCTGCTAAACTGTATAAAAGTCCCTTACGTCCAGCAAGACGTTAAACTGTGACGTCTAACTACATGACGCTAAACTGTATAAAAGTCCCTTACGTCCGGAAAGACGTTAAACTACATAATCTTCAAAGGTCCTGTATGACCTTAAACTACACCACCGTCCAGCATGACATTAAAATGCACCATCCACGGTCCATGCATATGACCTTAAACTATTCGCCCTTTCGTCCAACATGACGTTAAACTATGGGAAACAAATCCCCAATGCGTCCAACATGACGTAAATGGTGTCTTATTTTGTCCTTACTGCATGACATTAAACTGCGCAGTCCCCCTTTCGTCCAACATGACGTTAAACTCTATTGTCCCCATCGTCCTAACTACATGACACTAAACTGTACAGAAAATTCATGATATGTCCTACATGACATTAAACTATATTTTTTCCCTGCTACATGACACTAAACTGTGCAGCACCAATAGTCCTAACTGCAAGACTTTAAACTGCATAGTCCCTTTATATGTCCTACATGACATTAAACTATGCATCGTTAATGTTGTTGTTACGTCTTGTTTCTCACACCGAGTATGACTCACGCGAGCTTAGAGAAAACCTCAACCGTAACACTCTCTTTGGGCCGCTAACCATGTATAAGTCCCAACAACATTTTTTTATTAGATCGTTGTCCCCAAGAACAACTTGATCATTAATTCATTCTTTAATTGAATTACAAGGACTTTGATCCTTGCCCTCCAGGATGGGTATGTAGGCAACCTCCCAGGGATCAAGCCCAAAAACAATCTCTTCACATCCGTTCATCACCATCTCATATGATGTTGATTCATGAAACCGCCCCTAGAATCAATATCTTTACATTGATTCACTTTCGTCCTTGTTATATGACGTTAAATTATGCAACACTTTTGTCTGGAATGACAATAAACTACAATACTCATTGATTTCCTCATTTGAGAGAGAGCTATTATTGACATTGATTTTCCAGTCATGTTTCATTTCAAAAGACTACGTGCATACATGGTAATGCCTAAACTTTTTATCTCAGGTTAAACCATCATTGCACTAAAGTCCCCTTTCACACTTCACATGTATGAACCAAATTTGTACAAAGGGTAGTTCTAGAACTATGTGGGCTTGATTCCCATCCTTATGGGATACGTAGGAACGTTCAAGTATCCCTAAAATCCAGCCCCAAGTCTTTTGGGCCTAACCCCAAATTTCACTTTCAGTCCCTTGGCTGAAAAGTCCTCATAAAAAAACACACACTGTGTATTCATAATTATGGTCCGAACTCTATGACCATAAACTAAGATCTCTCATACTTTTGTCCTGCACGACGTTAAACTGCATTTCAAGAACTACGTATGTCTTGATTCTCATTCTTATGAGATACGTAGTGAAGTCCAAAATTTCAATTCAATACCCAGCCACAACATGATTATGGTTATCATTGACCTATGTATCTCTATATACATTGGAAAATACCCATCTTTATATGTTATAATCCTAACCTTAAATATTTTCAGATATTCACAACCCTTTTCATGACTTCTAGTCACAAAAATGTCAAACTTCTGAGAATTCCTTTTCCTTACTATGTAGTACGTGCCAATAGGTGGCCTTGCATAAATAGTCCACATAACAGACTTGTTAGCCAAAAGATACTATTTTATTTAACTATGCATCTAATGCCCTTAGGTGGCCCTGCATAATTCGACCCCCTAACGGGTTTGTTAAATGATAGTAACTTCATTATTGGGAAGAATGCCACTTTTGTCCTTATTTGTCTTAAACGACAGTATGTAGGGATCCGCAAAAAAAATATCCATCCTTAGCATATTTGTCCCATATCCTTTTTCACGATCTGAAAGTATTCAAGTCCATGGTTTATTCTTCTTCCCTACGTTTGGGTCAGAACTTCGTAGGAGTGATATTCATACAGTTCTTCGATAATCTTGTCTAGAAATATCTTCTCCATATTCAAGTACCTCTTTTCATACAGCAAACTCTATACTTTAGAAAATTTGAATCTCCATAAACTTTCACTGGCTTTTAGCACTAGGAAAGTAAATTTCTGAGAGTTCTTTTTTCCTGACTATGCAGCACGTGCCCATAGGTGGCCTTGCATAAGCAGTCTACATAACAAATTTGTCAGCCAAAAGATACTATTTTATTTAAATATGCATCCAATTCCCTTAGGTGGCCCTTCATAATTCAACCCCCTAACGGGTTTGTTAAATAATGGTAACTTCATTCTTGGAAACTACTTATTCTAATGTCTTTTAGCTCTTTTTCATATCATTCCTCAGATTCAAATATTCTTAAGTCATAGCTTACATATTTTTCCCTCATACTTGAGTATGGTACAATGTTTTCAGATGAGTTTTCAAGTAATTGAGTCAATTCTAATCCATTTTAGTCAAAGCTATTTCGACCTTAAACATTAACCATTGTATGTCCGACATGAATGACTTTAAACTGCCAGATTTCTTGTTTTTCTTTTCACCTCAGAGTCAAATCCTCTTTTCTCTCCGGATCGAACTCTGAGGGGGGAATTTTGTTGACGCTCTTTTCCGTCACAGAGTCTAACAACTGAAAAAAAGGAAATACTTTAGTCCAAAGTGATTCATCCTTTGAAGAAACATCAAAAATTGACAAAGGGATGAACAAGGAGAACACTGCCCATAGGTCGCGCAAGTTCCCTCATGGTCGCGCAAGTACACTTGCACGCCGCCTAGTGGTCATGCAAGTCTACTTGCGCGACACATTATGGTCGTGCAAGTGACTTGCGTGACCTAAAGTGATAACCACCCGGTAACTGCCAAGGGTCTTCTCCTGCCTATAAATAGACCCTGTCGGCCCCCCATTCGAGAGGATCTTTTTCCAGAAACTCAGATTGAAGCTCTCGACGCCCAAGTCTCTTCTCAAAGCTTTCGGAACACTTCTAAGGGATTTTCTTACCTAGAACGGAAGATCTAAAGAGAGGGAGGAAGGCCTAAGTGTTGAAACTCATCAACACTTGCACACCTGAGTGGCCAACCCTTAAGGGAAGTAGTCACACTTGCGCGCCGCCTTACTCCTTTGATAGAACTTTCCTGTCCCTTTTCCGGAAGAACCTCAAGAGGATTCTAAAGGCTTTAATAAAGAGTCACTCAAGTATTTCAATGCTGGTTGACCATCGCGCAAGTACACCATGTGTCGCGCAGGCATACCTGCGCGACCAATACTTTTGCACCCATGCAGTACTTGCGCGCCTTCCAAGACTTGTGTGCCCCTTCTTTTTTGGGTTCCTTTCTTGCCCATTTCACCCCTCTAAAGCCATTACACCTTTCCTTTTCAAAATTCAGTCTTCAAGACACTCTTCCAATCCATTTATGGCATGATTTCTTGATTTGACTTTCTTATCTGAAATGAATTTAGTGAAATATCTCTCAAAACCTAGTGATTTAAATATCTTTTTGTCACAAAATATGGAGAGTTCATTCATTCAACCTCATCCATTAAGATGAGAGAAATCCTTAACCTGGGTCTCCTTTTTTAGGAATAAGTCCCAGTCATAAATTTTTGGCATCCATCTGAGGAGTAAGCCCCAAGCCCTCTAATATGGGCATCCTTCTTAGGAGTAAGCCCCAAGTCCTCTAATATGGGCATCCTTCTTAGGAGTAATACCCAAGTCTCTTAATTTTGGGCATCCTTCTTAGGAGTAAGCCCCATGTACCTTAATTTTGGGCATCCTTCTTAGGAGTAAGCCCCAATATCAAATATGGGCATCCTCCTCAGGAGTAAGCCCCAAACCTTAATCCTTAACCTGTGTCTCCTTTTCAGGAATAAGTCCCAGTCATAATTTTGGGCTTCCTTCTCAGGAGTAAGCCCCAAGTCCCATAACCTGGGTCTCCTTTTCAGGAATAAGTCCAAGTCCTAATCTTGGGCTTCCTTTTTCAGGAATAATCCCCAAGTCCCTTAAATTATCTTTAACCAGTCCTAATTTACCTTTGATCTGGGATTCCTTCTAAGGAGTAAAACCCAGTTATCAATCCTCTCCTAATTTGGGTTTTCTTTTCAGGAATATGTCCCAATTTAGAGTATTCAAATCTCCATAAAGCACATATACCTTTATGGACCATGTTCCTGGATTTTCTCCCTAAAGTAAATCCTATGGGCAGTCATACATACATAATCCCCAAACCATTTCTTATGATTGCATCTTTCATGGCACAATTGTCTAATTTTTACCAATACCTCTTGTTTCTCACACCGAGCATGACTCACGTGATCTTAGAGTGTAAAAGTAATTGTGACATCCTGCTTTGAGCCATAAATCATAAACATCATACCCTTATTCGAACTATGTGGGTTCTGATTCCTTTTTCATAACAAAGGATACGTAGGTAGCCCATCTATGGGTTCGATCCCAACTTTGAAATAATTCATGTCCTTCTGAATGACAATAATCTTCAATTGCCTCACTGAGTGGCTTTAAAACCAGCCTGGTAATCATAATGACCAAGAGACTTTTATATGAATGTTTTTAAGGTTACCATTAACAAAGAATCTCTAAATAGATATAGATGATTCTCTATTAATGAAGAACCTTGAATACATATAAAAGATTATCTAAATTTCTTAAATATTTAATCATTGTTTGTCATAACTAAAGGAAAAGCTCATTTTATACTTGGTAATGTAATAAGGATTCACGAACATAACATAAATCTCTTAAGAGAGTCCCGGAATAGACAATAATTCCCCTCAAAATGGTGTGATGAGTCCGACCTCCCATCCTCTCGACCAATGAAAATTCCTAAGACTCATCATTCCACAAGCTAATGAGCGCCTACCTTTGGAGAGTAGATCCAAATGGATGTGGAATCATTGGATGTTTCCGGTTCTACGAACAAACATGT
This sequence comes from Viscum album, assembly GCA_963277665.1. Taxonomy (NCBI): domain Eukaryota; kingdom Viridiplantae; phylum Streptophyta; class Magnoliopsida; order Santalales; family Viscaceae; genus Viscum; species Viscum album. Next base: position 1,933,726,104 of record OY728155.1, read on the forward strand.
TAGAAACCGATCAGAACGTTTGAATCTCCCATCCAGGAGGTCATTCCCGATTCCATCGAGGACGCTCCTTTCCGTAACAGAGTCTAACGACTAAAAAAAGGAAATACCTTAGTCAAAAGTGATTCATCCTTTGAAGAAATATCAAAAATCGACAAAGGGATGAACAAGGAGAACATTGCCCATAGGTCACGCAAGTTCCCTCATGGTTGCGCAAGTTCACTTGCACGCCGCCTAGTGGTCATGCAAGTCTACTTGCGCGACACATTATGGTCGTGCAAGTGACTTGCGTGACCTAAAGTTATAACCACCCGGTAACCGCCCAGGGTCTTCTCCTGCCTATAAATAGACCATGTGGGCCCCCATTCGAGAGGATCTTTTTCCAGAAACTCGGATTGAAGCTCCCGACGCCCATGTCTCTTCTCAAAGCTTCCGGAACACTTCTAAGGTAATTTCTTACATAGAACGGAAGATCTAAAGAGAGGGATGAAGGACCAAGTGTTGAAACTCATCAACACTTGTGCGCCTGAGTGGCCAACACTTAAGGGAAGTAGTCACACTTGCGCGCCGCCTTACTCCTTCGATAGAAATTGTGCGTCCCTTTTCTGGAAGAACCTCAAGAGGATTCTAAAGGAATTAATAACGAGTCGCTCAAGTATTTCAATGCTGGTTGACCATCGCGCAAGTACACCATGTGTCGCACAGGCATACCTGCGCGACCAATACTTGCGCGCCCACACAGTACTTGCGCGCCTTCCATGACTTGCACGCCCCTTCCTTTTTGGGTGCCTTTCTTGCCCATTTCACCCCTCTTAAGCCATTACACCTTTCCTTTTCAAAATTCAGTCTTCAAGACACTCTTCAAATCCATTTATGGAATGATTTCTTGATTTCACTTCCTTATCTGAAAGGAATTCAGTGAAATATCTCTCAAACCCCAGTGATTAAAATATCTTTTTGTCACTAAATATGGAGAGTTCATTCATTCAACCTCATCCTTTAAGATGAGGGAAATCCTTAACTTGGGTCTCCTTTTTCAGGAATAAGTCCCAGTCATAAATTTTGGGCATCCTTCTTAGGAGTAAGCCCCAAGTCCTCTAATATGGGCATCCTTCTTAGAAGTAAGCCCCAAGTCCTCTAATATGGGCATCCTTCTTTGGAGTAAGCCCCAAGTCCCTTAATTTTGGGCATCCTTCTTATGAGTAAGCCCCAAGTCCCTTAATTTTGGGCATCCTTATTAGGAGTAAGCCCCAAGTCCCTTAATTTTGGGCATCCTTATTAGGAGTAAGCCCCAATCTCAAATATGGGAATCCTCCTCAGGAGTAAGCCCCAAACCTTAATCCTTAACTTGGGTCTCCTTTTCAGGAATAAGTCCTAGTCATAATTTTGGGCATCCTTCTCAGGAGTAAGCCCCAAGTCCCCTAACCTGGGTCTCCTTTTCAGGAATAAGTACCAGTCCTAATCTTGGGCTTCTTTTTTTCAGGAATAATCCCGAAGTCCCTTAAATTCTCTTTAAACAGTCTTAATTTACGTTTGATCTGGCATTCCTTCTCAGGAGTAAAACCCAGTTATCAATCCTCTCTTAATTTGGGTTTCCTTTTCAGGAATAAGTCCCATGTTAGAGTATTCAAATCTCCATGAAGCACATATACCTTTATGGACCCTGTTCCTGGATTTTCTCCCTAATGTAAATCCTCTGGGCAGTCATACATACATAAGCCCCAAACCATTTCTTATGATTGCATCTTTCATGGCACAATTGTCTAATTTTTACCAATACCTCTTGTTTCTCACACCGAGCATGACTCACATGAGATATGAGTTTAAAAGTAATTGTGGCATTCTGCTTTGAGCCATCAATCATAAACATCATACCCTTATTCGAACTACGTGGGTTCTGTTTCCTTTTTCAGAACAAAGGATACGTAGGTAGCCCATCTATGGGTTCGATCCCAACTTTGAAATAATTCATGTCCTTCTAAATGACAATAAACTTCAAGTGCCCCACTGAGTGGATTTAAAACCAGCCTGGTCATCATAATGACCAAGAGACTTTTATATGAATGTTTTGATGGTTACCATTGACCACGAATCTCTAAATAGATATAGATGATTCTCTATTAATGAAGAACCTTGAATACATTTAAAAGATTCTCTAAATTTCTTAAATATTTAATCATTGATTGTCAAAACTAAAGGAAAAGATCATTTTATACTTGGTAATGTAATAAGGATTCACGAACATAACTTAAATCTATAAATAGATTCCCAGAATAGACAATAATTCCACTCAAAAAGGTGTGATGAGTCCGACCTCCCATCCTCTCGACCAATAAAAATTCCTAAGCCTCATCAGTCCACAAGCTAATGAGAGCCTACCTTTGGAAATTAGGTCAAAATGGATGTGGAATCATTGGATGTTTCCGGATCTACGAACAAACCTGTTAGAAACCGATCAGAACGTTTGAATCTCCCATCCAGGAGGTCATCCCTAATTCTAGTGAGGAAACAATCACCTTATTCTATTTACTATTATTTTAGAATGATTTTTAATATCTAACAAATATTATAATAATGAGAAAATAATCTCAAAAATTATATATTTCATAATGTTTCTGTCTTTCATATATTGATTTTTTTGCATTCCTCTTCTCAGGCAGTTTTCTATGAAATTTTTCAAAAATTACTTGGTTTTACTAAGAATATCCTAATTAACTAATACAATTTACAATAAAATTAAATCTATAAAATATTTCATTAACAATTTCTTATTAACCCATTTTAAATTATTTATATTCTTCTCAATACATGAGTAACATTTTTCAAATGCGATTATCATGGCTAATATGCCTATCTTTTAGGATTTTATAGATGACATTTATATTTTTAAATGTAGAGACATAATATAAAAATTTCCATTTATTTCAGAATATAAAATATTCATTATATTGCAATTCTAAATGGGAAATTACGATATCATTTCCAAATAATGATTTTGGTTCACCTTTGGGATGTTTGAATAGAACTTCCATTATTTTCCAATGATCAATGCAATGCTTATTATTAATGGTTCCATATGAGATTTCTAGTGTCTATATCCAATACCATAAAAATAATGTGGTATTTGATGTTTCCATCAATCTTTCAAACACGTTCCTTTGATAATAAATAATATCTTTTCTCCAAGATGCTTACGTCAAGAAATAGTTATCACACATAATAATATATATCGATCTAGGGGTCATGATATAAAAAAAATTATTGGTCCTAAGTGAAGATGATACAATATCCCAGAGGTTGTTGAATTGTACATTTGAAATAAATTTATGATTAAATTATATTTTTATGTTAATTAAGAATGACTAAATTAAAAATGGGTAAAATATATTTATTTTATTTTGGATCAAAATGATCGTACTCAAATATACCCCCATTTTATAAACTAAAAGTAAGGGTTACCACTATAATGGAATCTTTCAATTTTTTAAGGGATATGATAACCTTTTATAACATCATTTTTAACCCATATCAGCACAACCCAATGACCTTAAATTTTTCAAACCCATTGGAACAAACCAGGAAGGTCCTTTTGAATTGGTGTAATAAACAAAACTTTTCTTTTCACTAGCCCAATGCAAAAATTTCACACCATACATTTTATGGTTATTGTAAAACCTGAATTACCCTGCCTTCTTCTCACATGGAGGCACAACCTGATGTTTGATTTTTTTTTTATGAGTCACAACCCATGATCATACGATTAATTGGGTAGTATGAGCCATTAAAATCATACACATAGAAAATAATAGAAGATATTAAAACCATTGAACTATAATAACACTTATAGGTCTCATTTTTTAGGAAGAAACGAACTCTCTAACACCAATGGGTCAAACACATGATGTTTAGTTGAGATCATTTGTTGATTTTCAATGTATAATGAACATACATAATTTAATAATATACTTATCCTCAAAATATTTTATTTTTTATTTCTAGTCTTAATATAGAGATTCATTATGCACAACATCTTTTAAATTTTAAGACCACTGCATCATTATTTATAATTAAGAATGTATAGAACATGTAAAATTAATGAACTAATTCAATGTTTTATATTATTATTTCCATTTTAATATTGAATTCTTAAATGAAAAAAAATATTCCATTAAGTCTTCCTTGTTTATTTTGGAAAACAATATTGATTCATTTACATTGGTAGTCGTTCCAACATTTAATAGAGTAGTAAATAATATGTAAAAATATCAATGGAAAACTCCTCAAAAATATTTGATACCAAACTTTAAAATTTCAACCAGTTTTAATATAAATATGTTAGGTTCCAATATTTTATTAGGAATATTTAAACATTATTAATCATAGGTAAATAAAACTTATTTAATTATAATTTATTTTAAAAATAATTGACAAAAATTAATTACTTATTAATTTTAAGACAAATAAAACACAAAGAATATTCATAATTAACATGAATAACATTGAAATAGAAAATATATAAAATCATAGAGTATATTTATAAGTTTTTGAAAAACCAATACTAATTCAAAATACATCATATAGAAATCTCACTTGGTTGGTAATTTTTACGTAGCCAATTTCATATATCCATATTCATCCCCCAAAATTAAAATAGTATAATTCGGATAAGAAACATAATATTTAATAATTAAAATAAATTAATTCATATATAAAAACCCACAAATGAAAATTCACATAATATAATTAAGATTAGTGAGTTCACATAGCATAATTACAGTAGGAGAATTCACCGCACTGAATTCATAATTTTGTAAATTTATAGAAATACCAAATTTGAAACCTAAATAAAACATTATATATGAAATTGTAATGAAATATTACATCTAAATTATATTTATATAATTTGATTAAATTTTTAAATAACCCTGAGCCAACTTAATCAGACCAATATAAATAAAGTTATCATTAAAATACCATAAAATAATAGTAATAAAAAAATATAATTCAGACAGAAAACATACAATGAATTCATTCCTAATTTTGGACACCACAAATATCAATTCAGAAATTTATTTCTTCTATTTAAATTTATATAAATTTTTTGTATTTAGAAGTAAAAAATAATCACTCAATTTATTTTTGTTTAGAACATAAAATTACTGAAATAGAAATAAAAACAAATTCATGATGTTTCTCTATGTTGTTCAAGAATTAGATACTTGAAATTTATTTGGTTATGTTGTTAAACAATTTTTGACATGGGAAATTATAATTTGGCTACATGGGAATAATGAAAATCATGAATAAATGAAATTTCATTTTCATAAATGTTTTATTTATAATTATAACAATCCAAGATATATATAGAACATTATATAAACAATCAAAACATACAATGTTATAATATTTTAAGAAAATAAATATTACAATATAATCAAGGTAAATAATATTTTAATATATATATAAGATAAAAAATATTAGTTAAACAATTAATAGTATTAAAAAATTTAAATACTCATGTTAATGAAATAAAATTTGAGATTTGAAGTTATCAAAATGTTAAGTGCTTAAAATAGAAAATCAATATTTATATATTAATTACTAATTTTAAAGATGAAATGTTACTGATAAGTTTATCATATTTAACATAATTTTATAAAAATTATATAAAATATATTTTTATAATGGTTTGAATTAGTAGAATCCACCTAAACTTATGATATTGAGTTGCAACATTGGGTCTCAATTATAGAGGTACAATAAGAAGTCATTAGTGTTGGATGTATGTAATGAATGTAGTCATGCTATACTTTGTGATGTGATTATAATTTTATTCCCACTATTATTAGTTCATATTAAGGATCATGATACAAAAATATGTTATATTTTATTACCACTCCATTATAGTGGTGTTTAATATTATATTGGAGTTATTTTTATGAAGAGGATATAAATTCAAAAGTTAATGCTGCAAAAGTTTTAATATGTTGTGACTATTAAATATAAAACTTGTAGGAGGTAGTTAGGGATTTAACTTGTGTGTTATGGTTTAAGGAGAATGAATGTAACCAAGGAATAAGACATGAGAATATTCAATTGCAATGTGGAGCAATTAGTCCAACAAATGTGGTGTGAAAAATATATCACATGTTATGAATATGGATAACCCTAGAGAAAATGAATTAACATCATACCATCATGGGTGTTTGAGTATATCTCCTTCTAAAAGATAAATTAGGTCATGTTTATAGCATATTTTAGGCATTATTTTTCTATGTGAAACATGAATATGGGTTCAAGATTTATCTTTTTAGGTATCATAACTTGTTTTTGGTGGTTATGTTCACCCTTGGAAGGTTGAAATGTAGGGAATGGGTAACCCATATTCATTACACAGTTTTTTATTCCCATATATGACTAGGGTTTTGGTATTATATATTATCATGGGTCCATTACTCTATTAATATCAATGACAATTAGATCCCCCACATATAACTAATAGTGTTCGGTACTCCTCCACATACTCTTTAAACATGTCCAATATCCATGGAATTGAGGGAACCCTCATTTAAACAATATATTTCAATGACGAATAAATCCCCCTTTAGGGTATGATAGTCACCTAACTAATATGTTCACCTCAGTGTGGTACATGTACCCGATTATGTGAAATGAGTGGTAGAATAGGTATGGTTTATCTTTGTGGCTTGGATTTTTATGTTTTTTAGGGTGACTAATTTTTCATTATGTGGGTGGGATACTAAAGGTTGTGTTCTTCATTCTCTAAATTTAAATAATTTATAGATTTCTATTTCATAATCATGTTATTATTACCTATTTTTTACATCCTTTATATTTTTTATTCCATGCTGATGGAGCCATTATTCTTTCCTTTTATATTTTTAGGAATTCCTATTAGGTATGTTTATACTCACCCATGAATGAGTTTTTTTACATGGGTAGTAATGATTTCTTATGAAAACGAGTTAATTGGTGACATTCGTGTATTTGGTGTTAAAAACTCTAGACCACAGTATCTTCAATAGGATATGGTTAATGATAAGGTTAATGTCTAGATATGGTCGATGAAGTCATCCCCCACTTTAGTTAGATGGTTTTTTTGTTTGTTTTTAGGCATGTATTTCCATATTTACTACATGGTTATTAATTTTATAACAAATTTTTGAATCATGGAGTTTCCCAAGTGTATTATGTATTTTATTTAGTGTTTTCCCTATTTTGAATTCTTATGTTCATTGTGGATGTGTGCGTTTAGTACATGTGAATTAGGATAAATTAGCACATCTTGTTCTACACAGCTACTTGGTTTTAGTCACAAGACCATCACATATTGGAATGATTCATTTTGTGGAACACTATGATTTCCATTTCCCAAAGAGGTCCTAGTAGGTCATTTCATGTAAAAGTGGTATAAAAGATGTTTTTTATTAGAGATATGGAATTTTTAGTTTGTCACCTCATGAGGATTTTTTGGTTTATTATAACAACAAAAAATTTTATCAATGTAAATTCCCTTATTATTATTATTTCATATATTATAAAACACGTACAGAACCCAGAAAACCTAACAAAAACAATAATTTCATAAATCAAAAATTAAATAGGTGGTATTTATTGAAATTAAAGAACCTATATAAATGGAAAAGTAAATTGGTCATTTGAATAGTGATGTGACCATGTGAAAGCGTAAACAGGCCAATATAATAGTAACCTCCCCAATGAAATTATTAAAAAAAATTTATTATCTTATAAACGAAAATATAATATATATCTATATCCTAGTATATTAAATTATAGGTCTTAAAAAATGATAAATAATGTATTGGTGTTTTTATGACCAAAAAATATATACAAATAATTTTAAAATTATATTAATTATTTTAAAATAATTTTATTTCATAAAATATATTGATAAAATAAATTATTTTTCTAATATGATTATAAGATAATTTTATGAGACCTTAGGAATTTTTTGAATGTTTCCTAAAAGCAGTTATAATTTTATAATCGCTATTTTTTTTATTAAATGATCATTTTAGTTAAAAATAAAATTTATCAGATTTTGAAACATATGGTCATTAAATAGTTTCTATTTTTAAAATATACACAATTTAAAATATCTATTGTGAATTTTTGGGATTTTTAAAAAAATTGTAGTTTTTTTAAAGGTGAAATAAAATAATTTACATTATTTTACATTATATGTAAATAAATGAATATTTGAATCATGGTTGATTCATGGATGATGTAAGTGGAATATATCTAGAAATGACTTTCTATAGTTAATTTACATATTCACAAGAAACAACACTATTTATAATCATGATCCAAAATTATAATCAAATGAATAAAATAATAAAAAGACACTACTCTCCTCCAACTATAAATTCCACCCCTCACCATAACATCTTCTAAAACATTTGAAGAATTAGATCATGCTTATATTATACCCAATTTTTCTACCTAATCTCTTAACCATGTTTTTGTCTTTCTGGTCTCAACAAATATCCATTATCATGTGCGCTATAGAGGTTCTCTAGGAAATGGCTCTCAATAAGTAAAATCCTCCATCTTTCTCTGCTAATTTCATTTATTTTTTTTATCAAAAATAACCAGCCCAATCCGAAGTAATATTATAACTCTAGTATCATACCTATACAGTAATGTTTTTATGTTAATATTATATTCATTATCTAATCTCTTCAATTTTATTTTTTATCTTGAAAAAAAAAACATCGTTTGTGATCTGCTGATTGACCACCTTTGTGGATAACCAATTTTCATTTCCTATTACCACCATCAAGTATATTCATTTGACCATTTTATGGGAAAAAATATTATATGTTTATAATTTTTTTTATGTTATATAACTAATTTTTATATATATATTTAAAAATTTAAAAAACATGTCTGTGATAATGGAAAATTCACCAAAATAAACTAACATTCATCATGAACATTTTATTTATTGTTTCATTATCATATTTGAAAAAGATGAAATATGTGAAAAATTGAAGTTATTTATATGCATAAATATCATATAATTCCACATTTGTAGTTTTTCATTCCTTTTACGTGAACTACCATCATTAAACTAAAGGGAACCTATCATAAAATCAAGAAACCAACACTCTTGAAATGACGAAATTGAATCCTATAACTCATCAATAAGGCCTTAAATGAACATAGTAAAATTATAATAAATCAAATAAAATTAAATTAGGTTCTTAATTAATTAATTAATTAATCTAATATTATTATCAATGATATTAAGTGCAAGTGCATTACACTTTTTTTAAAAAGGTAAGGGATTCCCTCTAAACACCAATTTTTTCCATCAAGTTAGACATACTCTATCATTAACCCAATTTTATTCTTAATTATTCTTAGTTAATCCTCCTTAATTATATGTGAATGTTCCAAAAAAATTACCTGTCATAATTATTTATCTTTTTTAACCAAAAATACATGTTTCATAATCTTCCCTTTTTAAATTCCACCGGATAACCATGCTCAATTAAATGGAACATCCCAATTTCTATTCCATTTTAATGATCACCCCAAAATTTTTTAGTCAAAAATATTTTTATAAAATCAATATTTCTTTCATGAAACCAATATATGTTCATTTATGGTTTTATACAAACATTTAACCATTTTTCATCGTTATATAATATTTTACATTTTCTCTTAATTCGTACCAATGTGACCCATTTCTAAAGTTTCTTAAACACTCTATTTACATGTTTTCCCTTAATTTGAACGCCATATTTCCTTATATATCCCCATTATTCCTTATTAATATCCACATATAATTTCAATATATTCTTGGATCTACCCCATTATGATATTACATTAGTTATATTAGATTACATGATTACAATACCCATTTCAATCTATTTGTAACCCCTACGTTTATCCCCAATATTTGATTATTCAGGTGGGAAACATATGCATGAACATTTGATGATGGGTGGACCTATAAGGTACTCTAATGAATTGGGTAATTTTTAGTCTCCTAATATATCATGTTGGGATATGGAGTAAACCTAATTCCCAAATGGGACTGTTTCAAACATGTGATAATGTTATGGTATTTGTCCTTGACTCATGTTTATGTACTGTGGTATATTGGATCCAAATTCATGTAATTATATGAACACATGATCCCATGATCTTAATGTTATAATTTCATATTTTCATTCATGTTCCATTCCATTTTATGTCATCATTATACGCCATGTAATACATGTTTTATGTTGTATTACTATGTATATTCCCTTATGGGGATTTCAGCTCATCACTTTATACATGTCATCCAAAGGTAATCCTATTAAGATATAAGAGCTCAAATTAAGTAAGGATATCATTATGGAGATTAAATAAAAGAATTTTTTATTTTAGTTTCATGATTTTGAATTATGCACCTAATCATTCAAATACACTTGAATTTACGATCCTTGGTTTTTATTTGATGGTAAATTATGCTTAAAATAATTTAAAAATACATATAAAGGGATAGGGTCACTATAGTAATTTAATAATTTTAAAGGGTATCACATTTATCTTTTTATCCAGGGAACCCAATAATTTTCCATCGATCAATGTATCCATTCATTGGACAACGATAACCTACTTTTCTATTTAGTATATTGATGCATCATTTTACAAGGAAAAAAATTCTACACACATCATATAGTTTTGATTTGAGTAGAACACTTAATAGGGGTTGAATTGAATTTTTATTTAAAAATCTATTCTAAAAATAGTTAAAACATAAACCATTAAATTAATAAAAATTCTCAGTTAAACAAAATAGTCGAATATTAAAATTTGATCATTGAGAATGATTCAGAAAGGATCGATAAAAAATCAATGAAATAATTTTTAAAAAAATATTACTTTTGAAGTAATTTTACGTGTATCAAACACCATATATAAAAAATTAAACACATTCAAATATTAATGTAATGTATTTAAAGTAATGTTTTTAAAATACATACTAGTTTGTATTAAAAAAATATTTAACAAGATAATAAATAACACATCACAATTAGACAAGGGGTTCCGTATCATGGGAATTCCCAATCCTATATGCATGAAAATCACCAAATACCAATTTTTTTGTTAAATAATAAAAAGATACAATATCTGAATTGTGTCTTACACAACATAGATTCACTATGGTAGTCAAGGATACAACAATACACTTCTATAGTTATACAATTGATTCTTAAATGTAGAATAATGATAGAGGTTGTATTTACACTCTCTAATACAATACATGAGACTGTGTTAATTAATAAATAGTGTAAAATATATACAACTTAGGAAGTAAGATAAAAACGAGAGATTAAGTGATGAATTGTGTGATGATTTGATAAAACTCAATTTATATAGCTTTAGTTGAATAATGGTATATTAATTTTTCCTTGACAACATTCAAACAATGTTAGAATAAATGTTTTATAAAACTGACTATCTTAGAATAATTCTCTTCATCTTATTTAATATATCACTTTTTTATAGGGATCTAATTCACACACATGTACCTCATAGAATTTTTGTCTAAAAGGGGCTCTATATTTTAACGATTGATTTTCTTTAAAATAGTCATCGTAGAAAGTTCATAATTTAATCATCATATTATTTATTATTAAATTATATAACCTTGATTAAAATATCCTAAATATAGCCATTATATATGTCAGAATTCTCAAATACTTAGGTTAGGCATGGTAACTTGGCCTTAACATTGTAAATGTTACTTTAGCTCGTTGTTACTAAGAAATATCTGTTGCACCCCCAGTCATAGGTAAGAAACCTTTTATTTATTATTTCAAGTATATAATGTATATTCATTATGTTTTTGAGAGTTAGGAGAACATTAAATGTATTTTGAAGATAACGAGAAGTTTTATGGATTGGGCACAGTTTGTTAAAACTGTACGACAACCTAGAAGAAACTATGTACATTGAAAATGTCTTGTGTACTTTGAGGTAGTGTATTTGGAATGTTCGGGACAAAGTTATGAAGATGGTGTAATGAGACAATGCAATGGATTATCCTTATGTAAGTGGCTAACACATGGCTAGCTCGTAGTTTGCCTAACCGTGTGACTAAATCATGCACAGGGTCAATGTTAGGTCCTATTGTTTTTTATCCAACAAGTTTTTCATTTAAGTGTCTCATTTTCACAAATATGAATCCCTAAATTAGGATTTATATTTCACAATAGTCTATTATTGTTCTTTTATCAATCTAGATATGGTGGAAATGATTCACATGGTGATTAGATGTCGATTCTTCACGGATGGTGTTCGTTTTTCGTATTCCTTGATATTTTTATTAGATCTATTATGCCCCTCATCTTGATTTCATAGATATATTCCTGTTGAGGTAATATATAATGTTTTTGATTCAAGATAAGTTTAGTTTTGTCCTTTTTGTGATAGACTATGAGATCGAAGGCATGTTCGTGAAGATTTAACCACAATTTGTTGGTTTTCTTTGGCTGTTTATTGTTTTCCCCAAAACTCTCAAGGTAGGTAGCTTCACTCATGAATCATCTTGTAATAAATGATTATATTTATTCATAATGGATAATTTTGTGTGAAATTTGTTGTGAATGTTCTTTTTATTAATTATTGAAAACCCACTTGAGTGACGGTTGTTGGAAACGTTGGAACTAGATCTTCATAGAAAATTCCTTTTGTTCATGGTTTTAAAATGTTGATTTTAAAAGGACAATTTTTATGAAATTTTGGTATGTTGATTCATCAAAATGGTTTCAATTAAAATTATTACTTTAATTTAATGAAATTTGGATGGTTGATTTGAATTTGTTTTTTAATGGTTTTCAATAAACGTAATTTTTTATTAAAAAAGATAGAATGGTTGTTTTTGGTATTTGTTTTTGGAATAATGGTTTTATGTGTTCATATGAATTCATGAAAGGTAAGGGTAAGGATTATTCCCCATAATTTGTGGGATATAAATTTGTTAGGTCTCTCCCTCTTCAAAAATAGTTCACTAGGTAATGGTATAGTTAAAGGATGAACAACCATTCGCGGGTATGAAGAGGTCCACACTACATGCAGGGTTGGATGTGTGGATAAGTTGAATGAAATGTTTATGCTAAATGGATATTGAAAAATTTATTTCAATAATTGGTTGGTTTATTTTATGAATAATATATTTTGATGTAAAATTGGGTTACATGAAACTTTTTAATATTTGGCTATACACAGTTTTTATAAGTGGTTTATTTATTGTTACAAACTGTTAGGTGAAAATTTTAATATAACTAGTTTTATATAAAATTTTCTATCAATTCTATCCAAGTGTAATGAGTAGTTATGTCATTTTGGAATACCTACTGAGATATAGTACCCAACCATGATTTTGAACTTTGTTGATTTTATAGATTTCACCAACAAGAGAATGAGAAAAGGTAATGTGTCTCACGTCTTTTGCACTACTTCGTGATACTTGGGATGTTTGGTGATGTTTGAGCATGGGGAATTTGAATATTGGAGAATTTTTTTCATCTGGGAGTTTTATTAGAAATATTATTCTATTTACATTGATTTTAGTTTGGCATCTATTATGGTAAACTTTTTTCGTGTTAGATCTAACATAATTTGTTGAGTTTTAATTATCGTTATCATGTATCATATAGTGGTTTTCTTTATTTTGGTTTTATTGGATTCATTGTTTTCATATTAATGGGTAAATCATCCCCATAAATTCATTGAAATGCTTTGGCATTTATTTCAATACTTTACTATCAGGGGAAGGTCACATAAGGCCATGTAGAATTCTCTCACCTTCTCAATCCAATAAAGAGAAGGAGGGATGTTACAAAATCAGTTAGATTGAAAACAATGGGTAAATAAGCATATAAAATAGTTATAGAAACTAATATTGATAATAGGTTTGTAAATTGTAAATGATTGTTTCATTCCTTCAGGTAGACACTATATTTGGTTCATGCAGTAGGTTCATGATATCCTGTGGTAGGTACATCTCTTCATGTAGAATTTATTCTTCCCCATATAGTAACATAAATCATTCCTCAGGTTAGTTGATTTCTTTTCATGATTACTTCATTTGTTCTCTTTGTAGGTTTATTTCATCACCCAACTAATACAATATCACTTGTGGTGAGTATATGACATAGAGAATATTTTTTAACCTTTCCACATTATGTTTTTTTATTAACATCGTAGGTAGTTTAGTCTATGTGGTAAAATTGAGTTCAAAATGTGATAGGTTCAATACAAATATTGACACATGGTCTTCATCTTACGATCTATAAAATAAAGACTTAATTGTTGCACTGAAAGATTTTTTGTTAGTACCACAAGGTCAATTGACCATCGCAGTTTTCAATATTTCTTCAAATTGTAGGTAGGAGTGGTCACTTCTAGGAATTTACATTTTATAAGAATTTTCATTATAATAGTTAAGTAACATAAAACATTTAATTAATTAAGAACATTATAAACTTGATTTAGGATATTTAAAATATTGAGTTGCTAGACTATAAAAAAAATATCTCCTTTATTGATGGTCATAGATCTATAAAAATATGGTTAATGAATTAAATAATATATATATGAAATGAATTGAATATAAATTTGATGTTTTATTAATTTAATTTAATTTTCATATTTCATAGTTAGTTTTGTTCATGCATACCATATGTTCTCCACCTTTTAGGACTATAATAATGGAAAATTAGGATAACATATATTATTTAATAAAATACAAATATATAAATAATGAATATCATGCATAATATAAAAGAGATTAAATATATTCCATTAAGATGAAATGTGGTAACAAATTAAATAAAAGGGGAGTACCATTCCGTAAATCTAGTTATAATCTGAAACTAAAACATCCCAAAAAATAGTAAGAATGATTGGATCCTTTCATTTTGGATATATATGGAGAAAGAGAAGATTTAGTTTGGGGTATAGGGGTGGAATCACTATCACCAATGACTACACATCTCAAAATAATTCTATGATGATAAGCTTATTTTTTTACAGACAATCCAAAATGATAATGAGTTGATGATGAAGTGGTAGGTGTATATGCCATATGTATTGTATGAGGATTTTGTACATCATTGTTGAAATTATACCAACAAGGATCCATCAACTAGGTAAATGGACCAACTTACATGGGTCAATACTCTAGATCGTGGAAATATTATTATTATTTTATAAAAAGTCATTATGAAAAGGTGTTTGTATTTTCAAATCTTCCACTAATGACTTGAAATATTATGTTAATGGTGTCATAATAAAAAAATATCCATGTATACGAACATGTATTTGAGATCTAATTTTTATAATATTCTACTAAATAAATTGTTTTTTAAATTCATGATATAATCTCTATTAATAATATCTTGTTCTACATCATTTATTAGTACCTACAATGTCTTAGAAATATTTTTTTAATTATTCAAAAATAATCTCCATTGTTTGATATAACCTATCAATAAAATATTTTTACTCTTCCTTGATTTTTCCTCTATTTATTAAATCATCAAATTATGGTTAGATTAAAGGACTATATGGTGGATTAGTAGATATAGATGATTGAAACAATGGATTCAAATTCCATTGATCTATCTATGACATAATATCTATAATTTAAGACCAAAAATCACCTATATGTGATCAAAAACACAATCATATTTCTCATTAATACAATTTTTGATGAATATTTTTATAAAGATTTGAAATGACCAACATCATTGAATTGGAGATATTTTCTTCTCAGATTGGATCGTTAGATTTTTTGAAACAATGAAATGACTGATTCAATAACCCTATGTGATATAATTTGAAAACTGCAAAATAATATTTAAAATAATGGGAGTTAGAAGGAATAAAATGAATTATAGAAGGTGATGGGTCATAACAAAACTGCCAACCATCACTTTAACTCTATTGAAATCTAGATCATAAAGACTGATCATTAGCACTATCACTAGCATTAGAATCATCTTCCATTTTATGAGGATGAGTATAAATAAATTAAACATGATACATTGAATTTTTTATTTTCATGATAATCATCTTTAGAAAGATTTAAGAATAGAATTATTTCAATGAATTTATCCATATAAAGAATTTTAGGATACACCCCATGTCAATTATAAACATATATCATAGAAATTAATTTTCATTATAGTACACTTTTTGTAGAAAGGATGGAAGATCCACCACATTTAGGTGGACTGAATAGATTTCCAGGACCCATAGAGTTTGACTATTCTAAAGCCAACACCTTGGATATTGGGGAATTACCCTCCTTTGTAGGTTAATTAGGTATAAATTTTATTCTAGTGATTCCAATAATATGTGATTATTATAATATATCCCCATCCTCTAAAAACTTACAAGATTCATCCCATTTCAATTCATCCAAAATAACCACTAAAAATAATTCTACATGCATAAGTTTGTCAAATTAAAACACTTCTTCATGAGATGGTAATTATATATGGGAGTCATGTATTCTAACTGTAATAATAAGAGGGTCTATCAAATCATCCTCATGTATTTCATGAACTATTTATCCAATTTAAACAATCATAACTTCCTCATAAACATTATCAAATTCAAATTTTTCCATAAAAAAATAACTTCATCATTATAATACTGTAAAAATTCATTTGGATTAAGGCCGAGATCCCCTATATCTATTATTCTACCTAGATATTTCCTAGTATGAAACATATAATAATATATCTCCATCTAAGACACCAATTATATATTATAGTGGTTCCATTTGATATTCATGTGCCTACAAATTCTCTATGACATACATTAACAATCCATGGAAGTTATGTTTTCATTACCCTTTGGTACTAAAAACTAATACTCGAATGTGGATGTACTAATTTTTTATATATAAGGGAATAGAGTTTAAAATATAAAATAACAAACCCCTTCATGTGCCTCATCACATCCCTTTTTAATAAGATCTTGAGAAAATTATTTTATAGTGATCCAAAATAAAAGAGAATGGTGGATCATGATACTTAATTTCCCTTTTCATCAATTGATCAGATGATTTATGAACATAGATAAAAATCTTCCCTCACTATGGAGTACTACAACAGTTAGTCTTATGGGGGTTCTAGTCCTCTTTATCACTTCCAGGGGACTTTAAAAACTGAAATTAGATTGACTTATGGATAAATGCTTCGATAGTCCCCATGGTCATCGTTCAGTAGAACACCTAATGTTTATTATCAATGTATTGAATAAATATCCAAAAAATATCCATCCACCATTATCCTAATGTTCTATCACATATTTTAAAAAATATATTCCATATTCTCAATGAATTCATTAAGAAACCATATATAAAATGGTTGGATATTTTCTAGTAACGTAGAATCACACTTTTTAATTTTTTTCATTCACTATAAGTGATTTTATAGACTAAATGCTATGATAATTCAATTCCTTTAAAGAAACTCATATATTATCACATTTATATTGATCATATTTTTTTCAAAATTCTATTATAATTTTCGATTTTCGTTATAGTAGGCAATTGATAGGATGCGAAACATTGAGAAATCATTTCATCATCGACATAATTTCACTAGATTCTATTTACCATGTGGTTTGGTTCAAATAGAGAGGTTCAAGAGAATAAGGATTCATCACTATTTAAGACATCAAAAAGAAATTTTTTAGGATATATACATGCATCATTTTAAATTCTAGTTTAAATTTTAAATTAAATAATAGATGAATAAAATTATAATAAACTTTTATGAAAATACCACAAAAATTTATCTACAAAAGTTGAATGTTGAAATAGACACAGTGTGTATATTGATGGTTTGATAATGGTTTTTTAAATGGGTCATGGTAGGTATACAATATATACAGTAATGGTAGGTAAACCAACTATAAATGTAATGGATTTATGATAAGTATAAATAATATTCGAGTTAACTTCCATGGTAGGTATTTTAACCATATGACTAGTTAGTCTTGATCGGTATACTCACTATGTGAAAAAGAAATAAAATTTACATAACTGACAATGTGAGATAAAATATATGGCTATATTTGAAGACATAGTATATATATTTAAATAAATAGTTCATTATCTAAATTTTCAATGGGTCTATAAACATATCATCATGATTATGTTAATTAAAAATGAATCCATGAGTGATAAAATCATTTTTAAATTAATCATTTTAAAATTGATTTATTATATCGACATGTATTATCCCTTAAATATTATACAAGATCTGTTGAGTCAATAAGGTTTTCCTTATGATTTTTCCATTCTTTATTGTTTTGAAAATTACAAACACCTTAAACTTAAGAAAATATTTTTTTACCCCCAAAAGTTAAATTTACTTCTTTAAGGAAATTTATCCTAACCTAGATTTTCTTATACATACCCATATTTTCTTAAGTACAACAACTGGATTCATACCCAAAATCCCAGAGCCATATAATGAAAAGATTTGGAGCATTCTTTTTTTTAGGATCCGAATTCTGGATGTGATCTGTAATGTAGTTCTAATTCGAATTCTGGACTCCAAACTTTGAAGAAGATCGACTCCGAACTCTTAAGTAGTTCGACTCTAAACTCTGGAGAAGATTGACTCTGAACTCTCAAGTAGTTTGACTATGAACTCTGAAGAAGTTCGACTCCAAACTCTGAAGAAGTTAGACTCTGAACTCTTAAGTTGTTCGACTACGAACTCTTAAGTAGTTCGACTCTGAACTCTTAAGAAGTTCAACTCCAAACTCTTAAGTAGTTCGACTCGGAACTCTAAAGTAGTTTGACTGTGAACTATTAAGTAGTTCGACTCCAAACTCTGAAGTAATTCGACTCCAAACTCTGAAGAAGTTCGACTCCGAACTCTTAAGTAGATCGACTCTGAACTCTTCAGTAGATCCACTCTGAACTCTTAAGTAGTTTGACTCCGAACTCTTAAGCAGTTCGACTCCGAACACTTAAGTAGTTCGACTCCAAACTCTGTAAGTTCAGATTCTGATATCTGGTGAAACCAGACTCTGAATTCCTATAAAACAGAATCCGAATATTTCTTAACATAGACTCTGAATTTCATTTTGGTTAGACTCCAAACAGTTGACTTACTTACACTCCGAAATATTGATTAGCTTTTAATTACATATGCATCATTTCAAAACGATGTTGTGCATTCAGTTATACATGGTTTGTTATAAAACGATGTCATATATTCTATTTCTAATTAACCTTTGGTTGAGTTACACGTGTATAGGTCCCTATGAATTTCATGGAATATATGACCGTTGGAAGAGGGAGCCAACCGTTGGAAATTTTCTTCTAAATAGGAGCTCTTTTGAAAGAGCTCAAAAACAAGTTGATCGATCTAGAGAACACACGATGTTAAGGTGATTTCTAGAGAGAGAAGATTGTATTTCCTTGTGCATACTAAACTGCTTGTTCAGATTGCTTCGTGCGACTCCGAATGTTGGTGATTACATTCAAGGACTTCCGGGGATAGGAAGAAAGAGGTGCAGACTACCTTGATGTTCGAGGGCTTCCTTGCTGAGGAAGACAGAGGTTCCAACTACCTTGAAGTTGAGGGCTTGCGAGGATAGAATGACGGAGATTCTAATCTTTGTATCGAGGTCTTATCCTGGTGTGGGTAAGACAGACTTGCTTGAAATTATAAATCAATATGCCTTTATCCAAGGTTGTTGGATACCCTTATCTTTGGGTTAAAAGATTTATTGTTTGTTTCCGATGTATATTGTATTATAAGGAATGTATAACCTTCATATACTTCCTTATACATGTACTCTTATTAGTTTAGATTCTATATTCTTTAAGGTAGAATCATATATCATTAACTTTTGTTTCAATTCTCCGGTTGGTGATCAAAGGTGTTGTAAATTTTCTTAGTTTATCATTGTTAAAACTAGATTTTCCTTGTCTAATGAAAACATTGATATCCATAACCAACATTAAAGGTTTCAAAGGAATTTTTAAAGTATACAATTCGCCCCCCTCTTGTATATTGAGCATCTACATTGTTATTTCGATCCTACAATTGGTATCAGAGGAGGTCTTTGAAATACTCGTACTCACGTATAAGTTTTTGTTGCTCATTTTATTTCCGAACTTTATCATTCCAAACATTATCATTCAGATCTTTATCATTCCGAACCTTATCATTCCGAACTTTATCATTCATAAATTTATCATTCCAAACTTTATCATTCCAAACTTTATCATTCCAAACATTATCATTCCAAACTTTTTCAATCCTAACTTTTTCAATCCAAAATTTGTGGTTACGAACTTTTTCTACTAACTATTTGGTTTCCCAAGTTATTTCGAAATGGCAGGAATCAATGTTGGTTATATTGAAAACCTAAATCCTAAAAGACCACCAATCTTTGATGGTAATGACTATGAGTACTGGAGAGATCGAATGAATACTTTTGTTATCAACACTGGAGTGGACAATTTCGTTATTCTTACTGGTGATTTTAAAATACCTAATAAGGAAGTTAGAACTTTCACTAACCAGGAAAAGAAAGAGTATCAACTCAATTATAAGGTACACAATACATTACTATGTTCAATGAATAGAAATATATATATATCCATATTTCTTCTTGAGAAGCAGCTAATTGTATCTCTAAGAAGTTAGAAGTTACACACTTTGGCACTTCTAAAGTGATTGAAACTAGGAGAGCTATGCTTAGAGCTGAATACCATGGATTCAATATTCTATATGGAGAACCAATCTGCAAAGTTCAACAGAGGTTTATGAATATAGTCAACAGCTTACAATCTATGGGAGAAAAAGGGTTAGATGATGAAGCCCTTGTAGATAAGATAATAGATATTATGCCCAATGAGTGGGAATCGAAGAGAAAAACTATAGATGAGAACAAGAAGGTCACTCAAATTTCACTTGATTATCTATTCGAAACTCTTCTATAACATGAAACTAGAATAAATAGAGATGCTGAAAACATCAAAAAGAAGAATCGGAATGGTACTGTTGCTTTTACAACAACATCAAATCATATGAAATCCAAGACTCTTGAGAGAGTAACCAGATCCAAGTCTAAGAAGGTGGTTGTTCAATAAGATTCTAGTGAAAGTGAAATCTCAGAAAATGAGTTAGAAAATCTTGTTTGAAGGATGAACAAGATAGCCGGCCAGAGAAATTTCCAATCCAAGTATAAGAAAAAGGAAAGTAAAGAAAGGAAAGATGGAGAAGTTACTTGTTACGAATGCAAGAGAGCTGGACATATTAGACCATATTTCCCTCTACTCAAAAAGAAAGAAAGGAAAGAAAGACATTCTGAAAGGAGTAGGAAGAAGTATTAAAAAACCAATGCTAAGAATGTTCTGAATGCAAATGACACATGGAGTGCCAGTGGTGGTGACTCTTCAGATGAATCTTCTGATTATGAATTTCCAGGAAAGAAGAATCTTGGTCTTATAGCCAGATTACCTATTGACAATCATTACTTTATGGCTAAGGTATGAAATGATGAATCATTGACCAATGTATCTTTAAATCCTAATTATAGTAAGTATTATAACTACTCAGATGAAGAATCCTCTTCTGATAAATAAAATACTTCACGTACCTATGAAGAAGATTCTAGGTTTTCTGAACTTCTTGAGATTGAGAACTCTAAACTCAATAAGAATCATGCTAAGTAAAACTCTAGGAATTATATTCTTACAAAAGAGATATCAGATCTTTCTAAAGACCTTGATAGGAAAAATTATTATTTTATAAGCATTTCGAAAAATCTTGAGGAAGCATGTTCTGAGAGGAACAAACTTTCTGAAGAGTTAGAAAAAGTAATTTCTAAGAAAAGTGTTTTCGAGCCTAGCTCTAGTTCTATATCTAAAGATTTTGAAGATAAAAACATTGTTATCAAACTCATGTCCGAAATTTTTTCCTTAAAGAAGTGTTTGTTGAACTTTACCCATGGTAATGAAATTTTTGATAAAACTTATTCTCAAATACGACCATTAAGAAACAAATCCTGATTTGGTTATACCCATGCAAAACCAATTTTTAGTAACAACTACTTTGTTCCACAATGTGCCCCATTTTGTACGAAGTGTCAATGTGGTGGTCACTGGGAAATGAATTTTCCTTTAAATAAAACCCAATCTCTAGGTTTTCATAATGCCAATTTTTCTAAGAATGTGTGCGTTTCTAAAATTTTGTTGTCTGGAAATCCCATATCCAAGAAATATTGGATTCCTAATGTCTAATTCTTTTCTTGTTTTTAGGAAGATAGAGGAAGTACCGACAACAATACATGGTACATGAAAAGTGGATGTTCCCGGCACATGACTAGTAACAAAAGCTATTTTGAAAATATTATCAAAACAAAAGGAGGAAAGGTAACTTTCGGGGATAATGCACAGTGAGATATTGTTGGTATTGGTATTATTGTTCTTCTAGGTAAAACATTGATTTCAAATGTTTTATTTGTTAAGGGTGTTAAGCACAACCTCATTAGCATAAGTCAGTTATGTGTTGAAGGGTACCTTGTGAATTTTAGGAATGATAAGTTCTTAGTACACAATTCCAAGGAAAAATTTGTTCTCTTAGCCAATAGGCATGAGAATTTTTACACTTTGAACTTAGAAGACCTAAGGATCCAAGATTTACCTTGCCTAAGTTTAATGGAAGATCATTCTTGGATATAGAATAGAAGACTAGGACACTGTAACCTTAGAAACTTATGTAAACTCTCTAAGAAGAAACCAGTTAAGGATCTACCGTAGCTTAGATTTCATTCTTCCAAAGTTGGTGATCCTTTTAAATATGGAAAGAAAAATAAATCTAGTTTTAAATCAATTGGTGAAGTCTCAATGACTAATGAATTATAGTTAGTGCACATTGATTATTTCGGTCCAACACAAACAGGAAGTATTGGAGGAAAATACAATGTGTTTGTTCTAGTTGATGATTACACCAGATTTAATTGGGTCTATTTTCTAGCAAAGAAGTCTGAATATTTTTCTTATTTAAAAATTTTTAGAGAACATGTAAAAAATGAGAAAAATATTCCACTGAAAACAATTCATAGTGATCATGGAGTAGAATTTCAAAATTCTGATTTTGAAACATTTTGTGGTAGGAAAGGTATTACTCGCAATTTTTCAGCACTTAGAACTCCTCAACAAAATGGTATATTTGAAAGAAGAAATAGAATTCTCCAAGAGATAACTAGAACCATGTTGACTGAATATTCTATAGCTAGACATTTCTGGGCTGAAGCTATAAGTACTGCTTGTTATAATATAAATCGAGTTTTGATTAGACCTTTTCTTAATAAAACTCCTTATGAGTTATAACATGGTAGAAAACCAAGAAATTCCTACTTCATGGTTTTTGGTTTCAAAGTATTCATTCTGAATACTAAAGATAACTTACATAAATTCGCACCAAAATATGATGAAGGAATTTTCTTAGGTTATTCCACAACTTCTATGGAAAATAGAGTTTTTTTATAAAAATACTTGTACTATTGAAGAAACAGTGCATGTAAAATTTGATGAGTCTGATCCTTTTATTTTTAAACTATCCCAACCTACATCCTTGGATGTGTTTTCAAAAACGGATTGTCAATCCTCGATATAAGATACTTCTGATAAGGAAAATGTTCAAGAAGATACTTCTGAAATATTTACCCCGAAGAAATTCTACACTATGTTGATGAACATGTTTTTCAGAACTCAAATCAGGTGTTTCTTAAGAATCATCCCAGTGATAGTATCATTGGTGATATAAATCAACCAGTAAGGACTAATAATTCCTTAAGAAATTAAGTAGAACATCTAGCATTTCTTTCCCAATTAGAACAAAAAAGCACTGATGAAGCTTTAGGTGATGATTATTGGATCAAAGCCATGCAAGATGAACTAAATGAATTTGAGAGGAATAAAGTTTGGACCTTGATTGAAAGACCTAAGGAAACGTCTGTTATTGGAGTAAAATGGGATTTCTGAAACAAATGTGTTGAAAATGGAGTCATAGTAAGAAATAAAGCTA
Source organism: Viscum album (assembly GCA_963277665.1). NCBI lineage: Eukaryota > Viridiplantae > Streptophyta > Magnoliopsida > Santalales > Viscaceae > Viscum > Viscum album. Next base: position 1,933,750,223 of record OY728155.1, read on the forward strand.
GAGTCGTTGCTAAAGGCTATAATTAGCAAGAGGGAATAGACTATGATGAAACCTATGCTCCAGTAGCTAGACTAGAATCTATTCGTATTCTACTTGCCTATGCCGCATTCTTTAATTTTAAACTTTTTCAAATGGATGTGAAATGTGATTTTCTTAATGGTTATGTTCAAGAGGAAGTTTTTGTTGAATAACCTCCTAGTTTTGAAGATACAAAACATCCTTATCATGTTTTTAGACTTACCAAAGAATTGTATGGTCTTAAATAAGCCCCACAAGCATGGTATGATATACTCACAGAATTTTTGCTTCAAAATAACTATGTTAAGGGAAATGCAGATCCATACCTTTTTATAAAGAAAGATAAGAAACATGTTTTTATTGTTCAAATTTATGTTCATGATATCATATTTGGTTCAGCTCAGCAATCTTTACTTGATTCTTTTGCAAGTCTAATGAAGTCTGAGTTTGATATGAGTATGATGGGTGAGTTAAATTTTTCCTTGGTTTTCAAATTTCTCAAAAACCAGAAGGAACCTATATATCTCAACATAAGTATATTAAAGATCTTCTCAAATAGTATGGTTATGACAACACTAAGAGTATAAGTACTCCCATTGGTACCTCAAACTCTTTAGATCTTGATGAAGCTGGGAAACAAGTAGATCAAACGTCTTTTAGAGGTATGATAGGAAGTCTACTTTACTTAACATCTAGTCAACCAAACATAATGTTTTTAGTGTGCTTATGTGAAAGATATCAATACAATCCGAAGGAATCTCACTTAAAGGCAGTGAAAAGATTTTTCCGCTACCTAAAGGAAACCATTGATCTAGGATTATTTTATACTTCTGGAAATGATTTTGTTCTAAAATGATTTTCTGATGCTGACTTTGGTGGATCTATAATGGATAGAAAAAGTACATCCAGAACTTGTCATTTCTTAGGAGATTCACTAGTTTCTTGGTCCTGTAAAAAGCAACATTCTATAACACTTTCCACTGCTGAAACTGAATATGTAGCAGTCGGAAGTTGTTGTGCTCAAGTGTTGTGGATGCAACACACACTCAAAGACTATGGCCTGAGTTTTACTAAGACTCAAATATTGAGTGATAACATAAGTTCGATTTCCCTAAGTGAGAATCCTGTACATCACTCTCGTGCAAAAAACATAGATATTAGGCATTACATTCTTATGGATCACACACTTAATGGAGATATCATTCTTCAGTTTTTCGGAATGCAAGATCAACTTGCTGATATTTTCACAAAATCTTTACCCTCCGATAGATTTGAATAAATTAAACAAAATATTGGAATGATAAATGTAAGGTAATCATTCTTTTTTAACATCTTGTTGAACAATTCTACTAACAGTAATAAACTCCTCTTTATAGGGGGAGTACATTTGATTGTTATTGTAACTAATTTTTTTTCTTTTTTTTTCAAACCTTTCGGAACTGGACTTCCGAAATGGAAATTTCTGAAACTAAAATTTCCGGAATGGGAATTACCAAAACTGAAAATTTCAGGACTGAAATTCTCGGAATGAGAACTTCCGGAATCGAAATCATCATACTGAAAAATTCCGGAATATAATTTTTGTACTGATAAGTTTCAGAATGGATATTTTCGGACTGGAGTTTTCGTAACGAGATTTTCATACTGGAACTTTCGTAATGATGTTTTTTATTTCTTCAAGAAGAATATTACCAATTATAAGCAATATTTCTAGTTAATCAGTAAGCTATGATTTTCTTACTTAACGTTTTGAAATCAATTTTTTCTTACTGGTATTTTCCTTGTTTTTAAAAGTTCTGATTCTAGTTTTTCTATAATACAGATGTTTTCTTTAAAAACCTCAAAAGATTGGAGTCATGTTTTCCTTGCGGGATTGTTCTCAACCGTCAGATCAGATCAAAGCTTTTTCCACCGTTTGATGGCTTTTGGAAGAACATCAGTCACATTCTTTGCCTATATAAATGGGACCCTGAGACTCGTCCCACATCGGTTTTTACAAGCATTTGCATCTCAAAGCCCTACTGCTCTTCTTAAGGCCGGTTCCGAACTTTGTAAATCCGATCCGAATCTTTCAGATTACTTCACTATGAATGTCTGTTGAAGCAACTTCTCAAGATATGTCAACTGCAAAACCAATCTCAATGTGGTTAGTCTTCAGGGAATGATTAGTTCATCCGGATTTCTATAACCTTGATTCCCTTTTTTCCAAGAACATAAATGTGAATGGATGGGAAGATGTCTGCATAGAAAAGTCAAATAAACATGATCCGGTTTATACTGATTTTTTGATAGAGTTTTACAAGTCTGTTTCCTTCCTGATGGAAGATGGCAGAGAATGTTTTTCTTTCATGTATTATGGAAAGACTAATAAGCTTTCTTACACTAAGGCCGCGAGCCTGGTTGGTTTATCATATGAAGGAGAAGATAAATTATTCTCACAAAAACTTCCCTATGTGCAAGGAAGTTTCAATAAGGAGAAGGCACTGAAGTGTCATGGGATTAAGGATGATTCAACAATTACGATATATTGTCTCACTCTGAACAATAGAATCCTTCAAATATGGGTGCAAGGCTTTCTGGTTACAAGAGGAGGTGATAAAGACAATCTGAAGAAGAGTGCTATCTATGTCTTAGATTATTTGTGAAATCTAAGAAAGATAAATCTGATGAGGCATGTCTTGGTTACGATAAAAAATATCAAAGAACAAAATTTGGGAGCACAGATTATCATGTTTCCTTCCTTGTTATCTAAGATGACAATTCGATGCTTAGAATCATCCATGATTGCCTGCAAATCAAAGATCCAGAATTTCAAGCTCATTCTAGTCAGTGATGATACTCTTAAGAGGATGAAGATGGGATTTTACAGTGAATCCGGAGAATTTTACCCCTACCTATTGAGGAGTTTGAATCAGCTCAAAAATAATCACACTCTCCAGAACCATCCAAAAAGAAAAGGAAGAAGATAAAGGCTAAAGAATTGGTTGCTGATGAAGAAATTCCCCAGGCTAAGGAAACTCAATCTTCTCCCCCCAAGCCGAAGAAGCAGAAAACATATATGGATGAAGTAGAAGCCAAGTGGAGGGAAGACAATGAAATGAGAAAGGAAGGGGATCCTCAATTCTGATTGGACCCGGCTGAGGCTAAGGCCTTAAAGGAAAAAGCTGTTGAGGAGTTAGAGAGCCAAGTGAAGGAAAATAAAATGAGAAAGAAGATGTCTGCAGCTGAAGTGGTGCGATCACTGCTGAAAGATGCAGAGTTGGCTTCCAAAATGCTTCAAGTTCCATAATCTTTTTCTGTTGAACCTTATTTACCAGAAACTCCATCCAAAAACTATGTCACTCCGAAAAAGGACAAGGGTAAGGAAATAGTTGAAGAAGCTGAGAAAGAAGTTGCTGAAGATGTTGAAGAAGAATAAGAAGAGGAGAGTGAGGATCTGGATACCTTGATCAAGAAAGTACGGGACTATAAAGATAAGGCTGAATCCACAATGATAGTTTCTATAGGTAAGAGAGATAAGGAAGCTAGCAAGCAACATAAAGAAGAAGAAGAAGAAAATGTGTTGTATGATGAAGAAGAATCATATGAGAGGAATTTTCTTGAGGAAGGTCAAGAAAAACAGAAACTAGATGAAGACCAGATCGTTCAGGTTTTTGAATCCAAGGAAGTATCTCCTAATGTGGAACCCATTCCAAAATATGATAAGGGGAAACAAGATCTCATGGAGACACCTATAAAAGATCTCATCAGGAAGAAATAGGTTGGTGGTACTTCTAGAAGAAATCTAGTGCAAGTTGAAGAAGATAAATCTCAAAGAGAAATTTCTGATTCAGAATCATCATCTCATGGGAATGATTTTGTGGTTCAGTCTCTGAGAAAGTTGGTGGACACAATTCCGATTCTTCCAACAATAGATTCTAGATGCCAGATGCTGCAACAATGCATGAATCAGAAATCAGATTATTTATCCATGGTCATGGATAGGTTTGTGAAGTAGGAAGCTGAACAGAAAAGTTTTCTAATTGATTATGATATACATATAATGTCTTGAAGTAAGGTAACAAAGTGGTCTAATAGAGTTGAAGAAGACTTGGCTGTGTATGATAATTTTCAAAATGACGTGAAAGAAGCTTTTGACACAACATATAAAAAGGTTATGAATCTTGAAGATGAGATGGTTATTGAGCGGAGTACCTAGAGTCAAAAAATGAAGGAACTGAATGACAAGGAAAATTCTCTTTCTCAAAAGCTAATTAATGATAGAAATCTCCAGATTGAGCTTGAGAAAAAAGTCATTCAACAAGATGAGTTGTTAAAGTTGTAGAAAGATTCCTTGGATGCTAAGGCAGAAGCTTTAAAAATACAATAAGAAAAGGTAAAATTCTTGGAGAAGCAAGGTGAGGAAGATCAAAGGGACTTGAAGAAATTCAAAACCTTGTAATAGAAGCTCATTCGGAAGGAAAAGTAAGACAAATGAACCCACTCCGATCTTTTTTTGTAGTTGTCATTCCTTGTAAAACGTTTCCCAATTCTAATAATATTTTATTTGGCTGGATGTATCTTGTTATATACTAATGTTTCAGGTATCAAAATTTGTTTTCCATTCCCTTCAATTATTTTTGAAAATCAAAATGGGGGAGACAGAAAAAGAACTACTCCTAAGGAGTAGAAAGGAAAAACTTCTAAGAGAAATATCCTTAATAAAAGGGGGAGTTTCCCACTACGAAGTTTTTCATTCCTACAATAATGAAAACTCCACTCCAGAAACTCAGAATACAATACTTTGAGTTTCAATGCCTAATGGGGAGTTAGTTGTATTCTCTTTTATCCATGAACAAAGGGTGATAAGTTTTAAATTTCAAAGTCTAATGAAAATTTTCAAAATCCTTATATTCTTTTTCAAAAGGATGTTTGTGCTTTCCAAAAAGGGGGAGATTGTTGAGTCAATAAGGTTTTCCTTATGAATTTTTCATTCCTTCTTGTTTTGAAAATCACAAACACGTTATACTTAAGAAAATATTTTGTTACCCCCATAAGTTAAATTTACTTCTTTAATGAAATTTACACTAACCTAGATTTTTTTATACATAGCCATATTTTCTTAAGTACAACAACCGGATTCATACCAATAATCCCGAAGCCATATAATGAAATGTTATGGAGCATTCTGTTTTTTAGGATCCGAATTCTGGATGTGATCTGTAATGTAGTTCTAATCCGAATTCTGGACTCCGATCTCTTAAGAAGTTCGACTTTGAACTCTTAAGTAGTTCGACTCGGAACTCTCAAGATGTTCGACTCCGAACTCTCAAGTAGTTCGACTCCGAACTCTTAAGTAGTTTGACTCCGAACTCCGAAGAAGTTCGACTCCGAACTCTTAAGTAATTCGACTCCGAACTCTTCAATAGTTTAACTCCGAACTCTTAAGCAGTTCGACTCTGAACTCTTAAGTAGTTCGACTCCGAACTCTGCAAGTTCGGATTCTGATCTCTAGTGAAACCAGTCTCCGAATTCCTATAAAACAGAATCCGAATATTTCTTAACGTAGACTCTGAATTTCATTTTGGTTAGACTCCGAACTTTTGACGTGCTTACACTCCGAAATATTGATTAGATTTTACTTACATATTCTTCATTTCAAAACGATGTCGTGCATTCAGTTATACATGATTTGTTATAAAAAGATGTTGCATATTCTATTTCTAATTAACCGTTGGTTGAGTTACACGTGTACAGTTCCATCTGAATTTCAGGGAAAATATGACCATTAGAAGAGGGAGCCGACGGTTGGAAATTTTCTTATAAATATGAGCTCTTTTTAAAGATCTCAAAAACAAGTTGATCGATCTATAAAACAAACGATGTTAAGGTTATTTCTAGAGAGAGAATATTTTCTTTCCTTGTGCGTACTGAACTGCTCATTCAGATTGCTTCGTGCGACTCCGAATGTTGGTGATTATATTCGAGGAATTCAGGGAATAGGAAGACAGAGGTGCCGACTACCTTGAAGTTCGAGGGCTTCCATACTGAGGGAGACAGAGGTTCCAAATACCTTGAAGTTGAGGGCTTACGGTGATAGCAAGACAGAAATTACGATCTTTGTATCGAGGGATTATCCTGGTGTGGGTAAGACAGACTTGCTTGAATGTATAAATCAAGAGACCTTTATCCAAGGTTGTTTGATACACTTCTCTTTGGGTTAAAAGAGTTATTTTTTGTTTCCGCTGTATATTATATTATAAGGAAAGTATAACCTTCTTATACTTCCTTATACGTGTACTATTATTATTTTAGATTCTATACTCTTTAAGGTAGAATCTTATATCGTTAACTTTGGTTTCAATTCTCCAGTTGATGATCAGAGGTGTTGTGAATTTGCTTAGTTTAACTTTGTTAAAACTAGATTTTTCTTGTCTAAGGAAAAAATTGTTATCCATAACCAACTTTAAACGTTCCAAAGGAATTTTTTAAGTATACAATTCACCCCCCTCTTATATATTGAGAATCTACATCGTTATTTTGATCCTACAAGATCCATAAAGATATTTATTTCACTTATATTATAAAACGTTTTATGGACTATAAAATTGACATCCACAATCTAGTAATGTGTATTTCATCCACAAAATCTATGAAGAGAAAACTAACATTATCTATATACATATCTTCAGAAGTAGATAATGGAATATAGTTTTTCTCTTTACTATTCCATGAAACTAGATACTTTCCCAATTCGTTGAATGTATTAGAATTTATTTTTTATATAATATAAAACCACTAAAATATGAATTTGAATAACTAATTGAATCAAATTCATATCCTCTAGAATTAAATATTCATTAGTTTGTTGTAGTTTTTTAACTAGTTAAAAATTATATTCACATTAGATAAATTTGATTATTTTTTACATTATTAAAATCATGAAACCATGTACACACTAATAATAATATCAAGTTTATTTGTATTAATTTATAGTAAATATCCAATACTATATATCCATTTTTTATGATCTAATGGTTTCCCAATTTGATCATTATCTCATTTATATCATGTACTTTTTGAGTGTCAATATCCTTATTACTATAAAAAAAATAATGTTTTATATAATCAATAGTGCACTCTAGTTTTGTTGAAATGATTCCATACTTTTTCTGAAAAATAATAAAATCACGAATGTATTTTAACTCAACCATAAACCTCATATCAATTGAATTTCATACCATTTTTGGATATTTATTATACAAATATTTTATAATTTATCCAAAAATAATATCATCAACATTGTTTTGTAATACTAAATAATCTCTTGAACTTTATTTGACATATAAATTAGGGTCATCTATTCATTTAGTAAAACATTTTGAAATACAAAATGATAGGGACATATCAGACTAGGCACTAAGAGCTTGTATGAAACCATATAATTTGATCCATAAATTCAAAACATTATTGGGTTAAATGAGGGTTTTTAAATGAGGAGGTTATGTAAAAATATAAATATCATTCATATAATTATTTAGGAATGAAATTTCGACATTCATATGATATAATTATGAATTAAAATGTTCATTATTAGAATGGAGCATTATTACAGATTCTATTTTAGATAATGATGCAATGGTTTCCACATTATTAATACCTTACTTATGATTATATCCCTCTAAAACCAATATTGTTTTCTTTATAATTATTATTCCTGACTCATTTAACTTCTTATGAAAGACCCGATTATTGATAATGGATAGAAATACCTAAGGTCCCTAGTTCCCAGACATTTTCCTTTGTGAAATCATCTATGTTTTATTTCATTTCAATTACAAACAATTAAACATTTATTAATTCCCTGATGTTCTTACATTCAAGATGTGAAATAAAGGTTCGATGTCCAAAATTATTTATTAGATAACACTATTATATGTTCATCGATCTTGATATCTATCTACAAAATCTATGGAATTAACTCTATGTGTCCAAATTATTATAGGGATATATGTAATTGAAAAAACATTTCAATATATAGGATTGGGTTTGAGAACTTCCTCATAAAGATGTTATTTTTTTATAAGAGGTTATAAATAGTTATCACTATGTTTGGCATTGATATCTAAAATTTAAAGTTCATCCTCATAGTTTTATAAATAGGGCATAAGTTTTGGATGATCTCTTTCATTTAATTTGAACTATAAATATTGTTCAACAATTTTAGTCCATTTATAGAATAACCTATATGTTTTACTTGATGTTGATAACATACTTACATTCCTTCATAACTTTTTGGTGAAAATATGTGGAACTTATCATTTATATAGATTATAAGGAAATTTAAAAATGAAATGGTAATGTAATTAACATTTTATTTTCTCCCATTCCAGAACATATATTGTTTTTTTCATGAACGTATTTATACTAAGAATTCTATTAATAATATGGAATTATATACTCACAAAAACTATCCAAATATAAATGTTTAAATCATATTCATTATATAACAACCCTACTATTTATTTCTCATTAGTACATGTTTTATGATATAGAAGTAAAATTAACTGAACACAAATGATTGAGAAGTCCATTGTCTTTGGGAATTAGGTAAATTTCAAAATAAGTTATAACATGGTATAAAAACATTATTGAACAGTTCCTTGACATGATCGTAATATTCTATCAAACACAAAACTGCATGGGATAACCTATGGATAAACATAAGAAATGGGCTATCTATAAATCCTAGTAAGGGAATAAAAGAAGAATAATATGAGGAAGATGATACATTTTAGACAATAGGAATATCGACGGGGTATAAAAATGATAGGAATCATAAACATGAACAACGATTCATGATATATCATGGTAATCATAAAAGACACATGGGAAATGAGGAAATAACACTTAATATTACATCATAAATTCATTTCACAACTAAATCTACCAAGAACTCATTGTGAAAAAAGTCCCATAAAGGAATCAGGTTCACTCCATATCAAAACATGATATATAATGATACTAAACATTATACAAAGCATTGAAGCACTATCTAAGTGCACCCATCATATTCATTTCATTATCATGATTATGTATGCTACATAGATCATACAACATGGGTTCATTAATAGTCATAGTTTATACCAGAATAAAGAGCAGGGAATAAATATTTTCATATTCCAAATCCAAAATTATATGTGCATAAATGTGAATAAAATTGAATAAAATGGTTATGGTATTCACTATACAATTGTTTTTTCATGGAAAATCACTGTGAAATGTCTACCGCATAATGACGTTACATAAAAATTCAAAAACTGTTTAATGAATTTGTAAGTGATATCTTATAGTTTAAACATAAACTGGGTAGTAACAAGGACATGTATTTACATTACACAGAATGAAAAATTTTAATTATAATATATATGATTATAAATAAACTAGAATACATAACAGAAGGTGAGGATCCCTTACAAAATATAAGAATAGTAACAAATTAGGTAAAGGTTCAAGTGGGGGGGGGGGATAACTGACCCCCATTAAAATATCATCAAATATATTTAATGGGTGTGATTATAAAAGATTTATAATATAACCATTTCAAATTAAAAGATCTCATTTCAAAGAAGTTGCTCTAAATTGAAAGGATAGAAATTTGAGGATCTATTACAAGAATATGTGACTCCAAAGAAATGTGAATGAATTATGGAGAGATATGGGTAACTTGGGTGCACTCTAGAGAGTGTAAGATAGATAATGGATATCCTACATAGAGTTTTGGTGAAGATAAATGGGATATTGGGAGGGTATGTATAGGAAAAGATGGTTTTTTCATTTATATTTTGGTTTTGGGGTCTACATAATAAAATTTCCAAAGCAACAAAATATACCTTGATTTTTTTTGAAGGGATTGTTACAAATAGGAGTGGGTTATAGTATATTATAATTCTAGGGACCAAACTCATTGAAATATAACCATTGGTGATGTGGAGGTGAGTCACACTCTAAAAAAATGATTTAAATCCTTAAAATATATCATATGGTTTGGAGGGTTCATAAAGGAATTATAAAATAACTCAAATAAACTAAAAAATCACATTATTTTAAAGGAAAACTTATATCTGGTCTTGGATCCCATTTATATAAATTATTACCACACATTAGGGTCATTATGATGTCATAAAACAGAATGTATATTTATATGGTATTTAAATTTTACACAAAACATATATTGTCCCCAGAAATTATGAATAATACAAAATTGTATGATTTTGATGATATTATTATAAAAATAATATTCATTTTATATAAATAATTTTTCAAATATGTGAATTTTTGTGTTAAAATAATGACTGACATTTGTAAAAAATTAATGGTTATTGACAATAACAGTTTTCAAACCCCTATAAAATTCTCATTTGAAATCATAAAAAATTATATGAAAATTGATATTTGATAAAAAAATATTTCATAATAATATATTACTAATTTATTTTATTTTAAACAAATTAATTCATAAAATCATTAATTTATTTTGGATATTAACAGAAAATTTATATTGACATTTATTCTATTAAAATAAAAATCACTTACAAAGTAACAATAATTGGTTGAAAATACATCAATTTTTTCTATAAAAAATATTTCACATACTCATATTTCTAGGTACTTGATTCATATCCCATTATTATACTATTATATATTTTAAGGGTAAGGTGGATGATGATGGGACATTCCTGTGGTGGTTTGAAAAACATTTTTTGGTCTGTGATCTCAAAAAACATGAAAATACCAAATGAACGGTTTTGATCATCCGTATGTTGTTTGATATTGTCATGTGATTGTTCAAGTGGAAATCCATGAAGTGTTATCTCCCTTCGAATCTCTATTAAATGGTATTCATAGGGTAATATCCTGCTACTTGAGGCCATCAATTCCATTTTTTGTGTCAACTGGGTTTGTTAAAACCATATATTTATACTAATCACATTTTTATCATTCAATGACTATATTAGAAAAATTAATGATTCATTACAGTCATTTAAATCCAAATGGATATAATATAAAAATATATATGTATATGTTTTTTACAACCATATTTCATATTAAGACAAATAATTGTATCAATAGGGGTGTTTTTTGTCAATGTTTAGGTTGTTATAGTCGTACCCCCTTATAAAATTTCTCCATTTATATTTTATTTTCCGACACTAATATAGATAGCCGGTAACTCTTCTTAACCACATCTATTAGTTTCAATATTTCTTATTCTAACATGTGGGTTTTCAATAACACTTTGTTGAGGGGAATTTTCTAATTTCAAATAACATTTTATCTATGATCTAATATCTTCACCATTTTCTTTTAAAGAAAATATCATTCTCCAATGGTAAAAACTCTGGATTTAGTTAATGTGACAGGTCTGGAATGTACGTCCTCAATATCGATGCGTAGAATTCATCATGTACATCTAATAGGTTTGGTGGGAGTGATAGTAAATACCCCACCACTCCAATACAAACAAGGATCTCAAAGGGGACGATTCATCTATGACTAAGAATTCCTTTCATCCCAAATCTCATCACATTATTCAATAAAGATATATGGAGGAATACCATGTCTCCAACATGAAAATCTAGGTCTCTTCAATAATTTTAAGTATATATCGTTTGTCAAAATTGAGAATCCTTGATGTGTTACTGAATGGTCTTAACCTTATCCAACATTTCATTGACCATTTCAAGTCCTAGATTTTTTGTACCAAAATTCATCCCAACATGATGGTGTTATACACCTCTTCCCAATAAGGGATTCATAGGGAGCCATTTGGATGCTCAAGTTGAAACTATTGTTGTAAGAGAAATCAGCCAAATAATGATGTTGGTCTCATCCACCTTTGAATACTATAGAACATGATAACACCATGTCATCGAGTGTCTGAACAGTCTACATATATTTCATATCAGTTTAAGGATGATAGGCCAAAATGAAGTTCACCACAATGATTAGAGCATTTTGGAGACATTTCCACAACATAGAGGTGAATCTTGAATTTTAACCGCATACAATCGATAGTGGTAATCAAAGTTAACAGAAAAAATCTATGATGTATTTCCATTCTAGTTGATCCAATTATAATTCCTCTTGAATTTTGATAAAGTTAGTTTTCATTATTAGGTGATCAACAACAACCAATGTAGCAGTGTTTCCCCTGTAAATAATTATATGTAGGTTAAAATGTCCATCGTGATGTTTAGTAATTTTGATCTTAGTATAGGTAGTCGTTACATCATCCCCTTAAACTTATGACATTAAAAAATAACTTGCATACATACAAGAAAAATTTATGTATATTATGTTATCTACTTCTTCATATTTTCCAACCAATAGTTCTCACAGAGATCATGATACATCTTTTAACTTTATGGGTGAATTGAGGAATTCAAACTCTGTGCATCTTCCAACAATTCCTTCTTTAACTCATGATTTTATATAACACATATACTTGGCCAAAATGTTAAAATTCCATCTTCATAAATGTTAAAATATTTGTATTTATCAGTCCTTATGGTTTCTATATTATTCTGATTTCCCAAATCATTTTTTTGTGCATCCTTTATCTTTTTTAATGGAGATAGTGGAATCATAATTTTTTAATGGATGGATGATGTTTCTTTCTTTATGTATGTCGTTTCCATCCCATCCAAATCTATAAATATCATATCCTTCTAAATTCTCATCATTGATAATGATTTTGGATCTTTTCTACTTAGAGAATCTACCACTTTATTTACTTTAGCATGATGGTAGTGGATTGGGAAATCATAATCCCTAATGATCTATAACTATCTTCACCAGCACATATTAAGCTATTTCTATGTGAATATATACTTTAGGCTCTTCTGATCTGTATATATCTTACACTTATCCCAAAAAAGATAATGTTTTCATATTTTCAATGAAAATATCATATTTTCGAACTCTAGTTCTTTCATGGTAGTGTTTTTCTCATGAATTTTCATCATCCTTGAGGTGTTGGAAATTAATTTTTCATCCATAATTAACACACATAATATTCAATTATTAAATGAATCGATGAATACTTTGAATAGTTCTCCACATTGGGGTAGTGTAAGTATAGGGGTAGGGATAAGCCTCATTTATATCTCCTTGATTATTTCTTCACATTCATAATTATAAGAAAAAATGCTTCCCTTAATTGTTATCTTGTTAAGAGGATTCGATATTTGCAAGAATTTCATCATAAATCAGTGATAATACAAAGATAACCCATGGTAAATATGGGTATATGTCACAGATTTTGGCCACGTCCATCCTTAAATTTCATTCATCTCTTAAGGGTCCATATATATCCCATGATTATGTGTCTGAGGAAAGAGACATTCTTAAAACCAGAACTCAGATTTACTATACATGGCATAATGTTTCTCCTTTTCTATAAACGGTAGCACAATTTTCAAATGCTCTTCATGATTCTCCATTATTTCTTTCTATATTTGAATATCATGTACAAAGACTACCATATAATTGTCTAACTAATCTATAAATACAATATTCATCATGTTTGTGATGATTTAATAAGGTCTAGTGAGTCTAAATGGAATAAACACGAACTCATAGTGCATGTACGATGTATAAATAGTGGTCTTGGGGATATCTTTCGTTTTCACCAATACCTGATAATTTATCAACCAAATATCCACATTAGATAATTATTGTGCTCCCAATAGATAACTAAATAAGTCATCAATCCCTTTAAAAGGATATTAATTCCTTATCATGGTCTTTTTGAGCTTGTGATAGTAAATGAAAAGGCTCATTAACTTATCTATCTTATTAATAGAGAGGACTAGTGCCCCCATGGTAAAGAACATGGGTGTATGAACCCTATATTTATATTTTCCTGTAGTAATTTTCTCATCTCCTCATCTGTGACAATATATAATCTATATAGAGACATTGATATTGGAAATTTCAAAAGTATAAGCTCAATTAAAAATTTGTCCTCTCAGCAAGGAGGAAGACTAGGAAATTTTTCGATAAACACATCATCATATTCCCACAGAAAATGCCTCTCTTTGAGGATTGTTCATTCATTAGATGTAATAATTTTAGAAAGATACGCTTTATCAGAGGGCAATAATAAACATTCATGAGATTATAGTGCCAAATAATACTCATCCCTCTACTTCTACTTGTACAGAATCGGGGGTTGATTGTCTATAAAGGGATTAATTTCCATCTCATTGTAATTTTTGTTAGATATATATAGGTAAATACAATCCCTACCCAAAATTACATCAAATTACATTAAAGGGGGTAAAAAAAGGTTTTCTGGGATGTTAAGCCCACAAATGTTGGTAGGAGAAGAGTTATATATTTGGGATTCTATATTATACTGATTCCCCACCTTCAGGAAACTATCTACTTCCATTCCTTGTTGTTGTATTAGAATGGTACTATTGAGCACTCCGGATATGAACAAATATGTATAATATTGGATGATAACCCTACCATTCACTTATTAATTCTAGTTCTAACCATTTAATTCATTAAATATAGACACATGGAAGAATATTTTTAATCTTTTCAACACATAAAATTGAATCTAATGACACTAAAGATCTATCTTTAAAATTACATGTATTTCCATAACATATGAATTTCTAGGTTTCCTTCTATGTTATCCATTACATATTTCCAAAAATATATTCATATGGTAATTTATTTCTTCCCTTAATAATGCTTGACAATTTTATTATGAATTTACAAAAGAATATACCCTTGTAGTGGAAAAACTGGTGTGTAGTCAGCCTCATTGTCATGTACTAGGTTACCCTAAACATGGCCCAGAACAACTTTTTAGTGTTGCTACTCATACATATATTTGTTCCCAAAATACATCCACTTGTAGTATTTATACAGGGATGAATATTAATGCTAGGATTCTTACTCTATACTTACCAAATTTCAGGGAAGTTTTCTTATTCTTAGACTAACCCCATTGGATTACCCTTGTGTTTTCTAATCATAATACCAACAATAACTAATCATGGATCTCCTAACAACTATAACAACCATGATATTAATTTCACATTAATATATGTTTTGCTACAAAAAAGTAATCTTAATAAAACCCAAAAGACTGATAAGTCTAGTGTGTTTGGGAATTAGGTACAGTACATAAGAACTTATTACATGGGATACGAAACATTATGGAAAACTTCCTTGAATGAATCGTAATATTCAAATAAACATAAAGTTTCATTGGATAACCTGGGGAAAAACATTAGGAAGTGGTGAGAGTTAAATACAAAAAAGGGAATAAAAAATGTATAACATGAAGAAGGTGATACATGTTAAATAATAGTCATTTCATTGGCGAATAAATGGTGTAGTTATCATAAACACGCAAAATGATACATCATATATCATGGAAATCAAAAGGGAAACATAGTAAATGTGTTAAGAATGTTAAACATCACATCACAAACATAGGGCATATAAAAATAAACAAATACCTCATGGTTGAAAAAGACCCATAAATGAATCTGGTTCAATCCATATTATAACATGTTTTATCATGCTTCTAAACATTATCCAATGCATTGGAGCACTATTTGGGACACCCATCATATTAATCTAATTATCATGACAAAGTTATCAATATAGATGAAAAAAATAAGTTAATTGATCCTCATAATGTATTACCATATTAATGATTGTGGACTTAAAATATGTACCCAATAAATAAGTATATGGGTATAAATAATAATACCCTTGATAGAAAATTGTGTATGGTACTCATTACACAATTCGTTTGGAATTTAAAATCACTATGAAATTTATGCCTCATTACGTCATTAAAAAAAATTCATAAATTTTTTTGATGAGATAGAAAGTGGTCTCTCATCATTTTAAAATCAAATGGGTAGTAAAAGGGAAATCGAAGGACGTGTCCCAACAATTATAAATTGAAATATAATGTGTACGTTCGTAACGATTCTTGAATCAGGAAGAGAAGGTGAGGATTACTAATAGAGTTTCATCATAGTAACAACTTAGGTATGTGTTAAAATGGATGAGAATAAATGATACATTATAAAAATAACATAAAATTTACAATAATGTAATGATTATAAATTAATGAAAATATATCCATTTAAAATTAGATGAAATATTTTTTAAGATGTAGCTCAGATTTGGAAGGAGGAGAGAAAGGTGAGGATTCCATACGTGAATGTGTGATTCCAAAGGCTTGGGAATGTAATTTTGAGATAATGGGGGTACCTTGGGAGGACTCTAGAGAGTGGATAGAATATAATAAATGAGATACAAAGAGTTTTGGTGAAGATAAATGGGTTCTTTGGTGGGTTAATATATTAAAGGAGGGGGATTTCATTAGTATAATATTTTGGACTCTACATAAGAAAATATAAAAGACCATCATCCATCCCAAAGTATTTACATGATGTATACCAATTGTTAGTGGTTTTCATTATTTTATATGACTAAGGGAGAAGCTTATAAAAATATTACTTTTTCTTTTGTGGAGGTGACTCACAATCATAAATAATTTATTTTAAAAAAATAAAATATATCACAAGAATTGGAGGATACAAAAAGGATTTATAAATTAAATAAAATAAACATTAAATACCCTTATTTTAAATTGAAAACATATATTTGTTCATTGTCCCAATTTATATTAATTATTATATCAAATTATTTTCATTATGAAGTCCTAAAAACCAAAGTATATTTTTACGGTATTTAATTATTTCCTGAAAATTCAACTATCTCATAATCTTATGAAAAATTCAATGTTGGATTATCTCAACATTTTCATTTAAAAAATAATACTACTTTTATTTAAATAATTTTTTAAATATGGGAACTTTCAATTTTAGAACAACAACATAATGAAGATGATTGGTTTTGGACAATCACTGGTTTTAAAGCAAAATAAAAATTACATTTGACTTCCTAAAAAATATATGATGATTTATATTAAATAAAAATGATTTAAAAATAATATTTTATTAAAATATTATTAATTTTAATAAAATAATTATTTTGTTAATTAATTAATTGAATTTTAATATTATGAAAAAAATAATATTTTTTTTAATATTAAAATAAAAAATCATTTTCAGATTAACAATAATAGGATGAAAATATATTCATTATTCTATAAAAAATAATGTGCTACTCATATTGCTAGGGTCTTGATACATATATATTATTAGACTAGATTATTCCCAATGGGAAATGTTCGTGATGGATGGATATCTAAGGGGCGATTCGGAAAATGAGGTTTGAGTCGTGATATCAATATAATTAAACTTATCCAATAAATAGTTTCTCTTATTCTTATGTTATTGGATCTAGACTTGGTCTTGGTAAAGGAAAAGACTCAAAAATTCTATCTCCCTTGGAATCTCTAATAAATGGTGTTTATAGGGTATGATCCCTTAGGATGAGGCCATCACTACCTTTATCTATGTCAATTGGGATTGTTAAAAACCCATATTAATACTAATCAAGTGATCACAGTTCAATAACTATATTTTCAATTTTAGTGATACCTAACATTCATTTAAATCCAATTAGATATAAAATATCAAAAGAAATGAATATGTTTTCTTTAACAATATTATTTAATAAGACATTTAGATGAGTCAAAATGGGATTTTTATTTATAACATTATAGTTCGTTACATTCATCACCCATTAGAAATATCACAAATGAAATTTTATTTTCCAACAAAAATATGTATGAGGGTTACTCTACTTTTTCATCTCTATAGGATCTCACATTTCTTCTGCAAACTTCTAGTTTAACCATAATCACAATTTGATGAGGGGCAGTATCTTATTTCATATAAAATTTTCTCTTTGATCTATGATCATTATAGGATTATATTCATATTAATGTTCATTTTATAATGGTATTAAATCTAGATAATGTACATGTGAGTGATAGGACTTTACATTATCATGATGAATACATGGAATACATCATGATCATTATATATGTTTCGTGGGAGTGCTAATGATAGACCATCACTCAGATGTGATCAAAAAAACAAAAATAGGTAAATTTATGTTCTATTAGGCTTTCCCTTATTCCCAAATATCATAAAATTAATCCATAGAGATATAGGGATCAATACCATGACTCTGACATCATACTCTAGGTTTCATCGATGATTTTCAGCATAGATCTTCTGCCATCTCTTTGTATACTTGATGTGATACTAAATTTTCTAAACCTTCTCCTCCATTTATTTTACCATTTCTAGTCCTAGAAGTTTTTATTCCACAAAATTATCCAAAAATTTAATTGTTTTTGACTCTCTTCCCATAAAGGGCTTAATTGATAACCATTTGAATACTCGAGTGGAAACTATTATTAAATGAGAACTTGACCTATGTAATATGTTGGTCCTATCCACAATTTAAGTAAATAGAACATCATCTCAATGTTTCTTCTAGTGTCTAAATATTCCACTCTGATTGACCATCAGTTTGTGGATTATAGGTTTTACTACTATTTAACTATGTGTTTAGATCATGTTAGAGACATTTTCTGAACAAAGAGGGGAATCTTGGATATCAATCGGTTATAATTTATAGTGCCACTCCATGAAGCCATACCACATAAATGATGTATATCTATGCCAATTTATCCCATGGTAAGTCCTATTGAATTGGAAAAATTGACCATTATGTGTATCACAGTCCACAAAAATCCATATAGCATTTTTTCCATAGATGTCTTCAAAAGTCTGGTGAAAAATTTCATAGTGATGTTATTCAATTTCCATGCTAGTATGGGTAATGGTTTTATCATCCCCATAGAATTTTTCCTTTTATTTTTAACTTTCTCACATACAGGGAACATTGATGTATATCTAGAGTTCTCTTTATTCATATTATCTCATCAATAGTTCTCACGAATATCATGATACATCTATTTGAATCCTGGGTCAATAGAGAAAGTATGACTATGATCATAATACAATAGTTCATTCATTAACTAAGGATTTGATGTAACAAATATTCTTGAACCAAATCTCCTAATTCCTTCATCATCATCTCTGATCTCCTAGGACTAAAATTCTATTTTTTATTGTCATTGGAGATGATTTAAGGGTGAGAAGAAAACATAGAAATCAAGACCAAGTTTGAAATTTTATAATTGAAAGAATAAATTTGAAATTCAATATAACACCCATCCTAAGGAGTCCTCAGGCAATGAACCGCCTGCGATAGCTAGAGTCTTGTCACCTGCGAACTGATATCATCATCCTCGTAAACCAATTTCATCATTATAAGGACCCAACCTTAAACCTTACTTAATCTTGAGTTATTACAAGATTACACATTGAGGATCTATTCAGGTTTAGAGTTCTATAGAGTTATATAATAAAACATGCATTACATTCCACATTTAAACATAGTGGTTACATAAAAGATAATATTCATTTTTTCCCATTAACGGAAACATATTTAAAAAAAATAAATCAAGGATTATTTCTTGAAACTTCCTTGACACAATCATCATATCATGTACCTTTCCCTTGACCTGTGAAAAACATTTCAAAAAAACTTGGGATGAGCATAAAAAGCTCAGTAAGGGTTATATATAAAAAAAATATGTAAAGGAAACATGAGTTCATATATACATAAGAATGAAATCATACTTTACCCATAAAACATAGGCACTTTAACATACCTCATCAAATCATGAATAAATCATAGAAATCATAGGACATAAAAGGTAACTTGAGGCATTCATAACATTCTTACGTAGGGAGTAACCCTCTTGGTTACGTTTGGAATACCCACCACAGTATAGTCCCAAAATATCTTTGGAGAAACCTTAACGTTTCACTCCTTCGAGTTACCAAATGCATTGGAGAGCTATATCGGGCCCACCCGCCCTTAGATTATCACGGAACCACCCATTTCCATAACAACGCCCAAGAACCATAACATAAACATATCACATAAAACATGCATAAAGGAAGCATAACATTTACACATTTCAATCACAATATAACATTTTAGTATATTGAAATAATGAATCCATTCAAAATGAAACCATTTCCGAAACCATTTAAAACATTTAATAAAAAGATTTTTGAATCAATGTGTCCCACACCACCATGAAGCTTTTAAAATTTTAAACCATTAATATCCATATAAATAAATCGTTAAAACCATTTTGAAAACATGGATATTAATAAGAACAAATAATTAAAACATTTAAAGCAATATTTTGGTTAAAGTGTTTCTACCAAAATTAGAGACACTTGAATAAAATAATTGAGGAATAACATTTAGTCAGAACATTATAATATCATGTTAATAAATGGATTCATGATATAATATTCCAAAGGACAATATACACACCATATAAGAGTTAATTGGTGCATAACAACAATGAAGTCTCAATAGAAATGTCAAATGTGATGAATTCCCTTATAAAGAAGGTATCCTTAAATTAAGGATAATTCAATCTCAAAATTATGCGTGAAAAATATAAATACACCCAATATAAGTGGATATTAAGTGTAAAACAATAAAAGGTCATTCACACATATTAAAAAGATGACATATTCAATAACTGCATGTTGAACCCAATGAAATCGAAATTGGGTTAAAATGTTCCATTGGTAAAATTCAACAGCCTAACGGCATCACTTCAAAATTCAGAAAATTAGTTGATGAGAGATAAAAAGGTAATCTCATCACTTGGACATAAAATTTACATCAATAAGGATATAAAATAACATATCCCAACATAAAAATATGTAAATTAAAGACATAACCAGATATGTCTTTTAAAAAGAGGAGGGTGAAAGGTTCCCTTACCGATTTGGGAAACTTTCAAAACGTACACCCCATGAAAGAAGGGTCATACAATGAAGATGTAACTACACATAAATGAGTGTATATTATACTAATAGTAAAATAATGGTCAGTACTTAAACCACAAAAAAAGGAAATAGTGGCCAATTTAGCATGGATCTCACGGGAACAAAAAGTGAGATGAAAATCCCCTTATGAAAATTCGGCAGCCTAACGACACCACATAAAACATCCAAAAATGGATTGATGAAATCAAATGGGGTCTCTCATCAAATAAAAATTACATAAAGAGAAACATAAAAGAACATCCTCCAACATAATAACATGGAGCATAAAATAAATGACATAAAAGATAGTACTTGCAAAGAAAGAGAGAGGTAGGATCCCTTACCCCGGGTCCGACTTGACTCGATCATTCATTAATCTCATGAATAATAAAATTGAGTTAATTTATACTTCCTTAAGAACCTTTTTCATGTTCATTATCCCTTTTATATCACTTATTACCAATTCATGAACACTATGCAATTATTTTAGTTAATAACGGTCGTTTAAACGATCATTGGTACTTGAGTCAAAATATGCTCTTTATAATTACAAGTTGTTCTTGTATCTATTATATCCATAGTTATAATAATTATGTATATATCATATATATCATATATATCCAGTACATATTCATTTTATACTATTCCATATCATTTGGAGATAAAAAACGAAAATCACCGTTCATGGAGACGGTAGGCCGTACGTACGCATGAATGCTACTTTCATTTTTTTTCTTTTTCATATTAATGGAATTAAAAATAAATGATATATATATATATATTATAATTACAGTATAATATATATGTTATATAGGTCACATATGTTCATTAATTTCATTCTTTATACATTCCATGTATTGCATGTACGAGTCACATCACTTGAGGGGGCGGTAGTTCGCCCTTACTCATATGAAATTATCTCAATTACACAACATTAAAAGAATAAAGTTATGGTTTAAATATAAAATACAGAAGCATATAGTAAACATAAATACCATATATATCTTATATAAAATACAGTGTCATCATAATGGCCACCTTTAAAGGTGTTAAAAGAATATTGAACAATCATCGTTTCGTGAGGCAGAAAATCGCCAACCACAGAAACAGTATGTTCTTTAACCATTAGTCGAAGGTGTGTGTAAGTGTAGCTCGAATAATTCTTATTACAACATCCTAGTATATTTAAGATACTGGAGTTGTTACAAAAGAAATGAATAAAAAGAGTTTAGGGGGTTGGAGAAGCAAAATAAAACAAAAGGACTCAAGTGAAGACATTACCTTAAAATCGGGTAACTCCCTTTAGTTTGAGCTCAAAGGCTTCCTTGGAAAGACTTATGCCCAATATGAGGATTCAATGAGTTATATAGGGATGTGGGGAGACAAAATTGGAAGGGTTTGGCCAAGCCAAAGGATTTGGACGTGTGGGTAAGGAGGTAGGGGTGGGGGCCTTTTATAAGAGGAGAGGAGGGGCACTCTTGGAAATGTATAAAATGTAACTTTATTTTCAAATGAGTTTCGGATTTTAATGGTCCCACATTGATGTGTTTCGAGGATAAGGTGATAAGGGTTCGAAATACACCCATAAAATAGGTTTTTGACATGTGTAGTTCTTAGAGTTTACATTATCTTTCCATTTTATTTAAATCGTTAAATAATGAGGTCATCGCTGCATCATCATGATGTCATAAATAATTTAATTTATTTAATGTATAAAAATTATAAAACAAAATACTATGATGTAGTAAATATTTTTAGATTTCTAATGAATATTTATAGTCTAAAAGATCATTTATGTAGACAAAATTAAAAATATTTTACTTAGGTGATACATTCTTTGTTACATTTAACATTCTTTAAAAATAAAAAGATAAAAAGTAACTTTCTCACAAAAGTGATTCCATGGGGCCCCCAAGTTTGGAACAAGGAATCCCATGGTAGGTCATTAGACAAACAGTAGCCTTAAGACACATTTTGTGGTCAATTTTTATTATTATGATATTATCTTATTATCTTTAACTACCCGATTACTCATTAAGCAAGATAATTAAAGATAATTATCGTCGTTACTATTCATAATGTCCAAAAACAAAAGAGTCTTAACTGCATAATTTGGACCATCTGATTCCAAATATTTAATACATTTTACCAAATTCCAAACACATAAATTGCAATAATTAATTTAAAAAAACTTCATGTTGTCAAAACAAATAGCAGGTTTTTCAGAAACAATATTTATGAAACGTTTGGCACTTGTTTATGCCTAATTCCAAAGTGAAACTAATCCCAATGACCATAATTGAATTAAATAGTAAAAAATATTCTAATTAAAATTTAAAACAAATTAAAAAGATAATATAACCATATAATTAAATTATATGAAAAGCAGTTTTGATGTAAAATGCTATATATTTCACTATTCATTGAAAAATGAACATTGTTAGAAAAATACCAAAAATTAACCCAAGGTAAATTTCAATGTCCCAATCATAAATAATATGTTTATTTTGAAAAATAGAGATTATAAAATTGTCAAAAAGTGTATTTAAAAGAGGTTCGCCAGTAAAAGGCGGTTAATCGACCTTTTAAAGAATATTGGAATGTTTACGCTTAAGAAATGGATTAATTTGCATTTTTAATCCCCTAACATTTATTGAAAAAATGTAAAAATATTTGACAAACATATATAATCATTTTGTAGTTAGTTATTTTCATTCCCTCCATTACAACAGCTAGGCGTTAACTACCATTTAAAATAATATAATTTTATTATTAGAGTGCAACATAAGATTTCAAAGAAACTTGTTGTTGCATATTGGGTACGCCATCGAGCATAGCATTACTTTTAAATTAATATTAATACTTTATTCACAAATATGGATAAATATGAAAATTTCATACACTTTATTTACCTGGGGTGTTACATCCTTCCCCCCTTTTGGGAATTGCGTCCTCGCAATTTTAAAATTGAGCTTGGAAACATCCTTGAATGTCCCACATCAGAACAAGAGTCGGTAAAACAATCACTTTAATATAAAGAAAGATAAGTAAAAAGGTCACCCGAGTTAACCCATACTAGGATTCCAAGTATGAAAATATGGACATGGATAAAAAATGGTCATGTTCTGATGGAGAGTGATAGTAAACATGTCTAGGAGAAAGTTAACCACAAGAAAATCACAAACTTGTGATGGGTTAAACGGTATTCGATTATTCCGTAGGAAAAGTTAATAGACAACATTTTTGTTTTAAGTTACTTTTTATTGAGGAATTTGTTCATAAGGAAACATAATCACTTATCATGTTGACTTTCAACTTTTATTAGATTCCTTACAAAAACTCATATTTTCTCCAAAAGACGAGTATTTAAGAAGACTTGTTCGCATTAAGAGTACTATAATCAACATATAGAGAATCAACTAATCCAAAAAAGAGAACTATATACTTCCCATGTCTTTAGTCTTTAACCAAAACCAAAACCAAAAATGTTAGTACAAGATCAGATAA
This sequence comes from Viscum album, assembly GCA_963277665.1. Classification (NCBI taxonomy): domain Eukaryota; kingdom Viridiplantae; phylum Streptophyta; class Magnoliopsida; order Santalales; family Viscaceae; genus Viscum; species Viscum album. Next base: position 1,933,774,678 of record OY728155.1, read on the forward strand.
TCCAGAAAAGGGTAACCCTTTATAAAAAGAAAATCTATTCTTAATCTCTAAAATTTGTCCAGCAAAACCCAAAGTTCAACGAGTACCATTCGATAAACTATTTCTCCATAAAATTCTTCAAAGTAAACCAAAATAAGATTGAAAACCAAATATTTTAAGGATTTAGTCACATAGTCTTCCAAGTTAAATCATAACATTTGTCTCCAAACAACATCAGTTGCTCCTAAAGTATCGTATTTAAAAGTAATTAACCTAATCACATATCCTCCATGATAGGTTAATAAACTTCCATAGATAACCCAAAATCAACTTACTATTAATTCATAAAATCATCTAACTAAAAAGAATCAGTAAAACTAACCAGGGACTTCACGTAGTCCAGTGGTAGGCGATAAATACCAGTTGCACTTTGGTTCTGGGTTCGATTCCCGCAGCTTTGTCCGATGCGAAGGGTTATCACACGGTCCGCGTGTTGTCCTTTTTCCAAAACTATATAATTCTCAAATCATTCCCCAAAAAAAGATAAAATCATAAAAAATAACCATAACATAATTTAACCTCAATTTTATCCCATGCCTTTCACTTCCATCATTACATATAGTAACCCATAATTACCTCAAAAGTAAGGATCATATAAACCCAAATGGTTCTTTATAACTGTGTCCACAAAAGAACATATAACTATTCCTTGAATAAAATTTTCATATATTAAAAATCAGTGTTACACATAATATAAAAAGTCTTCTAATGTAACCCCATCATCAAAAGAGACTTAATACTCTTTAGAATTTCACCATAACTCTTGAAGCCCTTATATGTTGACATCTTACTCATTCAACATTCTTCATGATACATTAACCATTCCATTCCAACTTATTCTGAAATACTTCTTTCCTACAAACAAAATCATGAATCATATCCTAAGATTAAAAAATAGGAAAACAATAGTCATGAAATAATCCATACCTTTGATTGGTCATTTTCAGTTTCTTCTTCCCCAATCGGAATGGCATTAGGTATTGGTAAACGAACATTTGTACGATCATGGTGATCCCATTCACGAATCATCTTCATAGGACATGTGTTTTCATAATGACCATGCACACCACATTTAAAACATTCAATTGATCCCTCAGAAAGAACTTATTTTCCTTTCCTCGAGTCAACTAGATGCTTCCTTTTTCCATGGCTGGTTCTTGCTTTATGACCTTCATTTCCACATCTATAGCATATTTATGTCCCTTTGAAGCATTTTCCTAGGTGTTTCTTTCCACATTCTTGAAACATAAGTTTTTGAAAACACTTACCTTTATGATTATTACCTGTAGTTCTGTAGGGATTTCTTTCTCACATATATGATGCCTTAGAGAAATCACCAAGGTTTAGGTGGTCAATCATGACTCCAGATAGTTGGTTGAGGATAATAACAAGAGTTCTCATTGATGCTCCCATATCATTCAGTTGCTTGCTCAAAAAACTGTCACAGTTTCCTTCACATCCACTGTTACTTTGGTGCCTGCTAGATCCAGCCATTTACTAAAACCAAAAAGGTCAGTGTGAGTATATCAAGAAAACCATAATGTACTAATGAGGAAGATAAACACTAAGATATACTTACTCATTCACTTTATCTAAAACTAGGACTCGTTCGGAAATCCTAACCATTATGGTAATGTCACTTATGCTTAAAGAATACCCTAACCTCTAAAGTTATCTAAACCGACCTCTTATAACAACTATAAGGCCCCACCCTTAAACCTTACTTAATCTTGAGTTATTACAAGATTACACATTGAGGATCTTTTCAGGTTTAGAGTTATAGAGAGTTAGATCATAAAACATGCATTACATTCCATATTTAAACAAAGTGGTTACATAAAAGATAGTATTCATTTTTTCCCATTAACGGAAACATATTTAAAAAAAATAAAGCATGGATTCATTCTTGACACTTCCTTGACACTATCATCATATCATGTACCTTTCCCTTGACCTGTGAAAAACATTTCAAAAAAACTTGGGATGAGCATAAAAAGCTCAGTAAGGGTTATATATAAAAACAATATGGAAAGCAAACATGATTTCATATATACATAAGAATGAAATCATTCTTTACTCATAAAACATAGTCACTTTAACATACCTCATAAAATCATGAATAAATCATAGAAATCATAAGACATAAAAGGTAACTTGAGGCATTCATATCATTCTTACGTAGGGAGTAACCCTCTTGGTTACGTTTGGAATACCCACAACAGTATATTCCCTAAATCTCTTCGGAGAAACCTTATTGTTTCACTCCTTCGTGTTACCCAATACGTTAGAGAGCTATATCGGGCTCACCCTCCCTTAGATTATCACGGAACCACCCATTTCCATAACAATACCCAAGAACCATAACTTAAACGTATCACATAAAACATGAATAAAGGAAACATAACATTTCTACATTTCAATCACAATATAACATTTTAGTATATCGAAATAATGAATCCATTCAAAAAGAAACTATTTCCAAAACCATTTAAAACATTTAATAAAGAGATTTTTAAATCAAAGTGTCCCACACCACCTTGAAGCTTTTAAAATTTTAAACAATTAATATCCATATAAATGAATCCTTAAAACCATTTTGAAAACATGTATATTAATAATAACAAATAATTAAAACATTTAAAGTGATATTACGGTTAAAGGGGTTCTACCAAAATTAGAGACACTTGAATACAATAATTTAGGAATAACATTTAGTCAGAACATTATAATATCATGAGAATAAATGGATTCATGATATAATATTCCAAAGGACAGTATACACACCATATAAGAGTGAATTGGCGCATAACAACAATGAAGTCTCAATAGAAATGTCAAATGTGATAAATTCCCTTATAAAGAAGGTATCCTTAAATTAAGGATAATTCAATCTCAAAATTATGTGTGACAAATATAAATACACCCAATATAAGTGGATATTAAGTGTAAAACAATAAAAGGTCATTCACACATATTCAAAAGATGAAATATTCAATAACTACATGTTTAACCCAAAGAAATCGAAATTGGGTTAAAAAGTTCCCTTGGTAAAATTTGATAGCCTAACGACATCACATCAAAATTCATAAAATGATTTGATGAGAGATAAAAAGGGAATATAATCACTTGGACATTAAATTTAAATCAATAAGGATATAAAATAACATATCCCAACATAAAAATATGTAAATTAAAAGACATAACAAGAGATGTCTTTTAAAAAGAGGAGGGTGAAAGGTTCCCTTACCGATTTGGGCAACCTTCAAAACGTACACCCCATGAAAGAAGGGTCATACAATGAATATATAACTACACATAAATGACATTATATTATACTAATATTAAAATAATGGGCAGTACTTAAACCACACAAAAAGGAAATAGTGGCCAATGTAGCATGGATCTCACGAGAACAAAAAGTGAGATGAAAATCCCCTTATGAAAATTCGGCAGCCTAACGACACCACATAAAACATACAAAAATGGATTGATGAGATCAAATAGGGTCTCTCATCACATAAAAATTATGTAAAGAGGATCATAAAAGAACATCCTCCAACATAAGAACATGGAGCATAAAAGAAATGACATAAAAGAGAGTACTTGCAAATAAAGAGAGAGGTAGGATCCATTACCTCGGGTCCGACTTGACACGATCGTTCTTTAATCTCCTGAATAATAAACTTGAGTTAATTTCTACATCCATAAGAACCTTTTCCATGTTCATTATTCCTTTTATATCACTTATTAACAAGTCATGAACACTATGTAATTATTTTAGTTAATAACGGTCGTTTAAACGATCATTGGTACTTGAGTCAAAATATGCTATTTATAATTACAAGTTGTTCATGTATGTATTATCTCCAGAGTTATAATAATAATGTATATATCATATATATAATATATATCCAGTACATATTCATTTTATACTATTTCTTATCATTTGGAGATAAAAAAACGAAAATCACCGTTCATGGAGACGGTAGGCCATACGTACGCATGAACACTACATTCATTTTTTTTCTTTTTCATATTAATGGAATTAAAAATAAAATATATATATATATATATATTATAATTCCAGTATAATATATATGTTATATAGGTCACATATTTTCATTAATTTCATTCTTTATACATTCCATGTATTGCATGTACGAGTCACATCACTTGAGGGGGTGGTAGTCCGCACTTCCTCATATGAAATTATCGCATTTACACAACATGAAAAGAATAAAGTTATGGTTTAAATATAAAATACAGAAGAATATAGTAAACATAAATACCATATATATATTATATAAAATACAGTGACATCATAATGGCCACCTTTAATGGTGTTAAAATAATATTGAACAATCATCGTTTCGTGGGGTAGAAAATCGCCAAACACAGAAATAGTATGTTCTTTAACAATTAGACGAAGGTCTGTGTAAGTGTAGCTCGAATACTTCTTATAAAAACATCCTAGTATATTTAATATACTAGAGTTATTACAAAATAAATGAATAAAAATAGTTTAGGGGGTTGGAGAATCAAAATAAAACAAAAGGACTCAAGTGAAGACATTACCTTAAAATCGGGTAACTCCCTTTGGTTTGCGCTCAAAGGCTTCCTTGGGAAGACTTATGCCCAATGTGAGGATTCAAGGAGTTATATAGGGATGTGGGGAGACAAAATTGGCAGGGGTTGGCCGAGCCAAAGGATTTGGAAGTGTGGGTAAAGAGGTAGGTGTGGGGGCCTTTTATAAGAGGAGAGGAGGGGCACTCTTGGAAAGGTATAAAATTTAACTTTATTTTCGAATGAGGTTCGGATTTTAATGGTCCCACATTGATTTTATTAGAGGATAAGGTGATACGTGTTCTAAATAAACCCATCCAATAGGTTTTGTACATGTTTCGGTCTTAGAGTTTACATTATCATTCCATTTTATATAAATCGTTAAATAATGAGGTCATTGCTGCATCATCATGATGTCATAAATAATTTAATTTATTTAATGTCTAAAAATTATAAAAAAACTACTATGATGTTGGAAATCTATTTATATTTCCAATGAATATTTATAGTCCAAGATATAATTTATGTAGACAAAATTAAAAATATTTTACTTAGGTGATAAATTCTTTGTTACATTTAACATTCTTTAAAAAAAAGATAAAAAGTCACTTTCTCACAAAAGTGATTCCCTTGGGCCCCCATGTTTGGCCCAAGGAATCCCATGGTCGGCCATGAGACAACCAGTAGCCTTAGGACACATTTTTTGGTCATTTTTTATTATTATGATATTATCTTATTATCTTAATTACCCGATTACTCATTAATCATGATAATTAAAGATAATTACCGTCGTTACTATTCATAATGTCAAAAATAAAAGAGTCTTAGTTTCATAATTTGGACCTTATGATTCCAAATATGTAATCCATTTTACCAAATTCCAAACACATAAATTGCAGTAATTAATTTAAAAAAACTTCCCGTTGTCAAAACAAATAGCGGGTTTTTTAGAAACAATATTTATGAAAAGTTTGGCACTTGTTTATGCCTAATTCCAATGTAAAATTAATCCAAATTACCATCATTGAATTACATGGTAAAAAATATTCTAATTACACTGTAAAAAAAATTAAAAAGATAATATAACCATATAATTAAATTATATGAAAAGGCAGTTTTGATGTAAAATGTAGTATTTTTCACTATTCATTGAAAAATGAACATTGTCAGAAAAATACCAAAAATTAACCCAAGGTAAATTTAAATGTCCCAATCATAAATTATATGTTTATTTTGAAAAATAGAGCTTATATAAGTGACAAAAAGTGGATTTAAAAGAGGTTCTCCATTAAAATGCGGTTAATCGACCATTTAATGAATATTGGAATGTTTACGCTTAAAAACTGGATTCATTTGCATATTTAATCCACTAATATTTATTGAAAAAAAAAGTAAAAATATTTGACAAACATATATAATCATTTTTTATTTAGTTCTGTTCATTCCCGCTATTACAACGGCTAGGCATTAACTACTATCTAAAATAATATTATTTTATTATTAGAGTGCAACATAATATTTCAAAGAAACTTGTTGTTGCATATTGGGTACACCATCGAGAATAGAATTACCTTTAAAGTAATATTAATAATTTATTCACAAATATGGATAAATGTGAAAATTTCATACTCTTTATTTACCTGGGGTGTTACAGTCATCATCACCATCCATCACTGTCGCACCATTTCATCATGTATCTAATGTAGAACCCCAGAAAAATGCCACCATGAAAGAATCATAAAAAAACAACACTATCATGAACCGTCGGCCAAAGAAAACTCCTTAATCATTGCTAAAGCGTCCTCATCAATGTCTATAAAAAACCATAACTGCAGTCACCTAAATATATTTCAATATTCACATAACAAACTAGAAGTATCGTCAATGCTACACCCTTGTCTTATCTGATGATTCCAACTCCATCATCACACAAAAAACGAAAATCACCGATCTCAAAACCAAATAAAAAAATTCATTGATCCTAAAAATAATCACACTCAAAATAACAGAAAAAAACATCAATGATAATTTAGAAGAAGAAAACCCAATTAGATATGTCAAATAATAGCCTCTGACCTCAGAGAATATTGATTTAGGACGAGGTAAGAGCCCCGATGATGTCACACCACAAATCCCAAATCCTCAAAGAATCCATCAGACTAGATCTGGCTGGGATAAGTACCGAGGAATTCAAGGTCAGAGAAGGGAATTGAAAATCTAAGGACTCTAATCACCACCATCATCGAGAAATCAAAAAATCAAAAGCAGAGAAAACAAAAACGAACTGAATTCGATAGCACCTCAAATCCCATCATCCACTAAACAACAAAAACCAAAGCCACGTTATAACCACCACATCGGCTCTGACCAGAACAGTAATAGTCTCAAATGAGGCTAGATTTGTGCTAGACCAATCTAGGGAATCCACAATGCACGACCATCAATGGGAAGAACAAAAAAAAGAAATGAAATGATGAAAGGGCATGGAGGATAAGGATGGAAAATGGAATAGGGAGATGATGAATAGGAGGGTTAGAACTTCATCACCATAGAGGGAATTTTAAACCCTAAGGGGATGCCAATAGTAGAGAGCACCAAAATAACGGGGTTCCATGCACCCATTTTTTATTAAACTCAAAGGATTGACATTTCTTTATAGTTTCTGCTATCTTATAAATTCCCACATACTTCCAATGCACGTCCTTTATATTTTGAAAAATTTATGGTTGTGATTACATTTGTGAAATGATTAATGACTTTCCTTCATTTATTATTCCCATGTCCATCCTTTTTAAATATAAGAAAATTAGTTAATTCTCAAATATCATCATTGATTATTATATAGGAACTTTTCTACCTTGAGAATATTCCACCTTATTTATTTTGCTATAATGGTAGTAGATTGAGAAATCATAATCCATGCTGATCTTAAACCATCTTTGAATGTTTATATTAATCTCTGTCTATGTGAATATTTTTTTTAATCTATTGTGATTATAATATATCTAAAACTTCTCCCCATAAGCATAATGTGACCATATTTTCAATAAAAAGAAAAAAACATCCAACTCCATATCATTCATGGGATTTTTTTCTCATGAATATTCATCTTACATGAGGCATAATAAATTAATTTTTATTTCTGTAATAATAAAAAACCCAACCCATTCATTGAATCATCATTTAATACAATGAAAATTTCTCCACTTGTGGGTAGTTTTTCCCACATGGGAAATGATAATCTTCATTTTTAGTACTTTTAAGCCTTCTTCATAGTTATAATTACAAGAAAAATTGACTCCCTTTATCTGTTATCATGGTATGAGGGGTCAATAATCATGTGGAATTTCTCCCAAATAGGTTATAATACCCAACCCCCTGGAAATTATTGGCATCTATCAAATATGTTGGCCTAATTCATCCTTAAATTGCATCAGTATTAAAGGATCCATATATATCCCATTGATTTTGATGATTTTTTCCATTAAAGGGACATTATTCACACAAAACTCAAATTTTATGTACTTTGAATAAATATTCTCTTTTTCTAAGTTCTTTATAACAGTGTCCTTATTATTCTCATTCCCCCTTTTTTCAATATTTTTGAATATCATCTATAAAAACTACAAAAAATATCCTGAGACAATATATATTGAATATATTCACTATATCAATGAATATTGCTGTAGAATTACTGTTTCCTAATGGAATCTCCATGAAATCATAGTGCCTATACCTTGTACCAAAAAAGGCATTAGGGATACCTTTCTCTGTCTCCATTACATTATAATATGTCGATCAAAGGACCACGTTAGGGATGTATTATACTCCACATAGTTGACAAAACAAGTCATAAATCAATTAAAGATGATACTTTCTCTTTATCGTGATCTTGTTGAGATCTTGAATATTAATGGAATGGGACATTGACCTATCATTCTTCTTGATGAAGAGTAGTAGTCCACCCTATAGTGATGAAATTAAACATATGATCCATGTATCCATATTTTCCTATAGTTTTTCTTCATCTACTCATGTTCCAAAACAACAATTCTATATATTGTGTTGGATAATAGAAACACCATAGGTATAATCGTGATTGAAAACTCAACCTCTAGGCTAGAAGGATGACATATAATTTCATCCAAAAAAATATCTACATGTTATATCATAATCATAATGTCTTAAAACATGTTTCTTTCCATAGAATCAGTCATTTTAGAAATATAAGATTTCCAATAGGTCAATAATATACATTCATGATATGATTGTTCCATATAGGATTCATCAACCTCCTTGAACTTGTACAAATTTGGAGGTTAATTCTTCAAATAGAGAGTGATTTACTTTCAATAGAAATTTTTGTTGGGAATATATAGGTAAAAGAAATCCATGAATAGAATTTTTTAAAATTTTATTAAAGGGAGTATGAGAAGGATTTCCAGAAATTTCATCCCACAAACCATGATAAGGGTGGAGTTATATATTTGATATGAAATAATTTCCCCATTTTCCTTTATCATCAACTTCTATACTAATATAGTTTGTATTGTTGGATTGAAAGTTCTACTACACTTTCACAATATGATGGTATGCACAGAATCATTAAATATAACACTAGATTTCAATTTTTGATTCTAGTTATATCCACTTACATAATCCAAAATATTCATAGGGTTGAATATTTTAATGCATTTAAACATATAAATGGGAATCCGAGGACATTAAAGAGGTAAATTATATATTAAATGTATTTCTGTAACTTATGAATTTGATGGTCGCAATCTATGTTATCCATGGTCAACTTCCAAACATATATTCTTATTGTAATATTTTTATTCCATTAACAATGGTTAATAAAGATCTTATGAATTTAAGAAATCATATCTCCCTGAAGTGTAAAACTAGTGCATAATAAGGCCCATTTTAATGTACCAAGTTACACATAGTCTGGCTCGTAACACCATGATAATGTTGTTACCCATACGAACAAATTTTCTATAACCACATCCAATTTTAGTATCCAGGCATTGATATTTTCTTTAATAAACCACTTAATAAATACTAAAATGATTTGGGGATGTTTTATTTTACATAGTATTATCTCGAAGACTTTTTCTAGTGTTTCATAATCATAATCCCAAACATAACTAATCAGGCTCTGATACCAACTATAACAACCCATCTCTTTATTTCTCAGTAATACATGATTCTAAAATTAAATTACTGTTAATAAAACCCAAAATATATTTATTAATAATGTATTTCAGAATTTGGTTCATTACGTAATAACTTATAACCTGAGATAAAAAACATTATTCAACACTTCCCTGATATGATTATAATATTCCTAAAAACATAAATATTCTTTGGTTAACCTTATAAAAAACATGAATGGGGTGAGATACAAAGCCCAGTAATGGAATAAAAAAATAATAACATGAAGAAGATGATATGTGTTAGAAAATAGGAAAATCAATGGCTAATAAACATAGTAATAATGATAAATATGAAAAATGAGACATGATATAGCATAGTAATCATAAAGGCAACAAGGGAAACGTGAAAACAGCTATAACCATTACGTCATAATCTTTGGTGAAGGCTAGATCCACTACGAACACATGGTGTAAAATGTACCATGTAGGAATAAGGTTCTCTCATTTTCCCAATATAATGTATCGTGATTTTAAACACTACCTAGTGCATTGTAGCACTATCTGGGTGCACCCAGAATATTATTTACAATCTCATTCTTAAGTGTGACAAATATATCATACAAAATGGGTTACTTCAACATCATAATGGTTTCCATGATTATAGAGTGACACACACACACACAAAAACATACATACATACATATATATATATATATATATATCCCATATAAATAAGTTTATTTCTTTAAATATGGGTACACATGATAGAAAATTTGGTATGGTATTCACTATATAATTGTTTTGGCATGAAAAATCATGATGAAATTTCTATAGTATAACAAGGTCATGTAATAATTTATAAAAATGGTTAATGAGATAGAAATAGGTCTTTACTATTTTAAAAATTAAATGCTAATTAATATGGACATGCATGGACATGTAAAAACATTATGAAATTGAAAATAGAATGCATAATTTTATTAATAAACTCTGATAAAGAAGAATGGTGAGGGTCCCTTGCTATATTTTGGCATAGTAACATCTTAGGTAAGGGTAAAAATGGGGAACCATATATGATACCTCATTAAAAAAAATAAAATTGATATTAAGGTAATGATTATAAATTAATCACAATTTAACTATTTTAAATTACATGAACAAATTTCAAAGAATTTTCTCGAATTTGAAAGGAGTATAGTAAGGTGAGGATCCCTTAGTTAAATTTGTGACTGCAAAGGATTTTGAATGGATTATTTAGAGCTTGGGGAACCTATGGAAGACTCTATAGAGTGGAGGGAAGATTTTGGAAATTACCAAATGATTTTTGGTGAAGATAAATGGGATCATGAGTGGGTTTTATCCTAAATGACGGGGGATTAATTTTTATTTTGGTTTTTGACTCTATATAATAAAATTTCCCAAATTAAAAACAATACCTTTCTCTTCACCATTGTTTCTACAAAATGGTAGTGGATTAAATTATTTTATATGTATGAGGACCTAAATTAATATGATATCACCATTGGTGATGTGTAGCTCAACCACATTTATAAAGAAATTATTTTGAAACATAAAATATAACAGACGTTTCGAAGGATTCAGATAGGATTTATAAAAAATAAAATAAACATAAAATTACATTGTATTAAATAAAAAATATATATTTGGTTAATTATGAAATTTATATTACTTTTAAAATTACATTTGGATCATTATTATGTCACAAAACACAAACTATTTCTATACAGTATTAAATTTTCACCCAAAAAAATCGACTAGCTCAGAAAATTATGAAAAATTCTCCATTTGATAGTTTTAAAATTATTTTTGAAAAAATAATATTTATTTTATCAAAATAATATTAAAAATATGTGATATATCACTTTTAAAATAAATGATTACATTTTTGAAAATGATGGGTTTTTTTTGACTATAATTGTTCATGAACCCTAACAAAAAGTACATTTTCCATCATAAAAAATTATCTGATAATTAATATTTGATAAAAAATATTTAATAATAATATTTTATTAAAATATTATTTATTTCGAAAAAATATATTATTTCATAAATTATTTAATTGAATTTGAATATTAACCAATAAATTTTTTTTTCTTAAAAATCATTTACAAAATAACAATAATAGGATGTAAATATATTCATCATTTTATAAAAAATATTCTATATAATCATATTTTTTGGGTATTGATACATATCCCATTATTACCCCGACCTATTCTCTAGGGGTAAGGTTCGTGTTGATGAGACTTTAATGGGGAAGTACGGTGAACATAGTTTGGGTTGTGATCTCAATGATCATGAAATTATATCATAAAGAGTTTCACTAATACATATGTTATTGGATATTTACTTCATAAAGAAATAGGTAAAATATCAAAAATACTATCACCCTTTGAATCTCTGATAAAATGGAATCCTAAGGCACGATTCTACTGCTTGAGGTCATCACTTTCTTTCTCCAGGTCAACTATGTTTGTTATAACCCTATATTTGTACTAATCATGTGATCATTATCGAACAAATATATTATCAAAGATAAATATACATAATGTTAATTAAAATCCTATTAGATATAATATATCAAAATAAAAGCATGTTTTTTATAACCATGTAACTTAATAAAAATATTAATTGAATGTAAAGGGGAGGTTTATTTATTACCGATTGGGTTGTTTTATATTAATATAGGTCAAGAAAATTTTTAGAAGAGTTAAATTTCATCTTTCAATAATACCAGTGTACTACGGATTCAATTGAGAAGAAAAGTTTTTATTATATCCATATTTTGAACATTAATATTTTAATTCATGCTTTTCAATGTAATGGAAATGACAACATATTATGTTATAAATTTAATTTCCACAAAAGTTGTATACTGATTTTTTATTTATAATAATAAGAATAATATTAATTCAAATTATTTATGAATAACACCTTGGTGTATGTAGAAACTTTATCTAATAGATCATATGAATAGTTCTTCACATTTAATATAGAAACATTAGAGGGTCCAAAAATTCCATGTGAACAGACTATTGGGGCGAGAAGTTGAAAAATATTTATTTATTTTGAAAGAGATCTTATTCTACTTCTATTTTTAAAATGGGTTCTAAAATTTTTCTATTTCGAAATATAGTTTATGGAGATCCTTCACTAATCCTTTCTTTATTATCATCCCATGTGAGTAAAGGTTTTAGTGCACTAGTATCTTTATCCAAATCTATGGCTCTTTATGAAATTCACTAAAATAAGATTTTCTTGAGAAAAAGATATATACAAAACAAAAAAATAAAAATTGTCATTACATAGGGAAGTATAAATTGAAGCGTTGTGGGAATCAATAATTATTCAATAATAAATTTAATATTTAACTTGATACCCATTATCAAATAATTTTTAGAAATTAAGATTATTATATTTTAATTCATCAATAATGAAAAATTAATAAACCATAACATAACAAGAATTATATATTTGACCGAGTTTAATTATCTATCATTTGGTGTTTCCAACAAATATTACATGTGAAAAATCTACTTCAATAACTTTTTTATAGATATTGTAGTCCTCGTTGATTTTTCTTAACCATACACTATCCAGATAAAATAAATGTTTACTGGTACTCTTTTACTGATATTTAGTACTTCAAAATTAAAAAAGATATAATTTTGTTACCAATATTTTCTTAGGTTTAGCAATATTTTTAATAAGAGAGATTTGAAGGAAAATTTTTTTAACTGAATTTATATTTATAAAATTTATAATTTTATAAATAAATACATTATTAATTAAATAATAATATAATTTAAATATAGACTTAGAAGAATATATACTAGGAAAAAAATATTCTTTTAAATTCTCCTCTATCAATGTGGGTAACCAATGCTCGTTGTATTCTTCAGTGTTGTTTTTATTCTATGATTATTTAAAACTATTTCTCTATCATTGATGAATATTTTTAAATCCACTTTTAGTTACTTTCTGAAATTTTTAAGTTTATTTATTTTTTAATAAATGATCATTTTTCTATATTCTAGAACAATGTTATCATTAAAATGAGTAGAAAAAGTGAAACATTGTTAAATAAAATTACTTATCCATCATTTTGTGGAATTTTTCAACCAACATGTTACAGTACTAAAATCATTCACCAATCATTAGATTTTTATCTTTCTTTTTCATTTATTTGATGATTTTGGAAATATATATTAGATGATGAAATATTATTTTGTACCTCAAATCTATTTTTCAATAAGTAGTTGTTATCTTTATAATATTTATATAATTTTTCCTTTAAAAATGATTTATTTAATTTTATAAAAAAACTCATTTAAATAACGTATTAAAACTATCATAACATTTGAAATAGTATTTGTTTAATCAAAGAACATATGTAATAAAATATATTCAACTATCAATGTTATTATTTTCTATTAATTTTTGGAAAAAATATATTAATTTCATTTAAAACAATGTAAAAAATATGATAAAGCACACAAAAAATAAACTAGTGTGACATTCTAAATATGAGACCCAATAGCCTCACATGTCAATATCCTAATACCATGAAGTTTATTAAAGAATATTCATATCTACATCCTAGATTGGGTTTTACATAGAATAATTTTTATCTGATAGTCCATGGTATAAACTTTGTCTTCTATAGTTCTATGTGGGATATATTAATATATAACCTTAATAGAGAGTGTTTTAACACTCTATAATACAATATAGGTGACTTTGATAAATAATAAAAAATGTAAATATAAACCCATCTCATCATCTAAATAAAAATAGAGAGAGAAATTGATAAATGATTTAAAGATTGTACATACTTCAATCTGATCATATTTTGTTGATTAATGGTATTTGAATTTATCAATGAAAACATAAACTGAGTCTAGAATGAATCTTCCTGAAAATAGAGTGTCATAGAATTATTGTGTTCATTATATTCATAACATAACTTTTTCTCTGGGATCTCATAAATGAACATGTATCTCATATCATACTCCCCATGTTGTTCAACATATTATTCAGGATCATTATTGTAACGACCCGAAATTTTGAATAAATCTTGTTTCCTAATTTCATGTGTTATTTTTTATACTCAAAAAAAATGTTTTATTTGATAAACATGATTATAAATAAAATGAGACCATTGGTTTTTGAGTGTTATATGACCATCGGTCAATATGACCACCGTGAACAAAATGTTTTGATTATTGTCTCCAAATTTAAGTAATCTTGGTTAATTATTATAGAAAGAAGATTTGATGGCCTCACCTAGTAGCCTTGGGCCGATCGAAGCCCATCTAACAGAGATTGGGAAGGAGGTAGCACCATTGGGCTTTGCTCTGGACCAAATCCAAGCCTAACTTCATCATGTGAAGCTAGAACGGAATCGCCTTCACGAGAAGTTCAAACTGATAGAAATTACTACTCGGGCAATGTTGACTGAGCCGCCCCAAAATTCTATCACCCTAGCACACCTTACTCTTAGGTCCTATGCTGGTATTATAAGGGGTTATGTAACGAGACCGTAATTGCCTTGTGTAATCTTTTTTTTATTAAAATTTGGATTTCTTCTTATGATGATGTTTATGAATTTTCAAATGACCGGATAAATATTGTATGCATATTTTTGATGAATTTTGGAAAAAGGATATTTTAAAAATGGTTGTGTAAACCTTAAATAATTAAAAATGTGTAATGATCTTCGGAAAATGGTCTTCTACAATTATGTTCAGTACGAAATTTAGAGTCTAATAAGATCAACTTGATTTTTGATGAATAGTAAATTATGAATAGTGATTTTATGATTAGGATTAGTAATATGACCAAATGGATTAGTAATCTCACTTAAAGAAAGTTTTAAAATAATCTAGGCACCTTGATTAAGTAATGTGATTCAATGAAATAGTTAAATAACGGTTTCATTAATTATTATTCAAGTATTAGTTTTTTTCGGGTGAATAGTGTTTTTTAATTAAAAATTTAATTAAAAATAATTAGGAAATTATTTTTATAAAAATGACTTTATTTTTGAACTCAGAGCATCGATATTATGTTATGGTAATTTTTGGGGTTTTTTCTGAAAAAATGAATTTTCGATGAATAGTGTTTTTATTTAAAAATTAAATTAAAAATATTTAGAAAATTATTTTTATAAAATGGAGTTCATTTTTGAAATCATAGCATTGATATTTGGTTAAGGTGAAATTTTGGGATTATTCTGAGAAAGTTGAATTTTCGGTGAATAGTGAAAGTATAGTTTTTAAGTTACGGGTGTTTAATGACATCATTAAATGATGTATTAAGTATATATTCAATATGGTCGAATTATGAATAGTAAGATAAGGTGTGAGGTGTCCCAAGTGGCCAATACCATGGGCAAATACCATGGGCAAGCCCATGGTTTTGCCAAAACCACTAGTGAGGTGTCCCTTGGCCATTAATGCTTTGTCCCCTCACTTTCCCTATAAATACCCACCCTTTCCTCCCTTAGTTTTCACTCCCAACTCCCCCCCAACGAAGTTCTGGTCTTCTTACCTTCCAAAGAGTCCTCCCAAGGTTCCCCCAAGCCCTCAAGGTCCAATCCTTTGGGTTTCAAGAGTCACATTTTAAGGTAAGGGATCCAACCCCTCTCTTTCTTTTCATGAAATCTCTTTTATGTCATTCCTATTATGCTCCATGTTTTTATGTGAGAGGATGTTCTTTTATATTCCTCTTACTTCCCTTTCATTTTTATATGATGAGAGATCCCCTCTTACTCTCATCATTTCGTTTTATGAAAGTTTAAGTGACGCCGTTAGGCTGCCGAATTTTTAAGGGATTCTTTCACCCTTCTCATTTTTCAAGTTCTATTTTCATGTCAAGTCTTTCAAGTTCCTTTTTATTATGTTGGGGTATGATCTCTATATCAATCATACTGATCTCTTATGATCATATGATGAGGGACCCTTTTTGATCTTGTCAAAAAAATTTCTTTTGAAGTTAAGTGACGCCGTAAGGCTGCCGAATTTTCATAAGAGAAATCTAATCTTTTTCCTTCCATGTTTTTCATTTCAAATGGTATGTCCCTAAATATTTCGTTACCATGTCCATATGTCCTTCTTATTCTTTCACCCTACTGTTTTATGGATCATTTATGAGTGGGTGACCCATGTCCCCTCTCATTTCAATGTTTTCTAAAACCCCGAAACATAGCCGTTATGCTGCAGAATTTTCCCCTCAAAATGCCTCTCTCTTTTCTCAAAAATTATTTTATGTTATAATGTGAATACTCAAAGCTCTTATTTCTACAAGGGTATTCACATATATATCAAAATGTTCCATTTTAAATTCTGGGATTTACATACATGAGACCCACTTTCCCTTTCCGTGGGTTTAAAGTGACGTAAAGATCATGTCTTTAAAGCAGTTTTTAAAACGTTATGATTATGAAATGAAACCCATTTATTTTATGCTATATGGGTTATTTATGAAATGTTTGATGATGATATATGTGGCTCACATGATAATAAAGGCAAATTTAAGGGTGCGCCCTGATAGCGCTCCAATGCATTGGGTAATGATGTAACCACTAGAGATTACAATTTTTATGATACCTTGGTGAATAACCTTGGTAATTTTCAAATGACACCTTGGGGATGGACCTTGGTGATATGTTCATGATTGTCTATGTTAACTGATGTAGCCACATCTTCAAGTTATGGAAAATGTTGTTTTTATTATGAAATGCCTCATGATTTTCTTTCTCATACCTTAAAGTTCTTTTCATGTCCGTATTGAAGTATATCAAGTTCACATGTAAAATGTTTCACTTGTTTCCCTTGCTGGGCCTTCTGCTCACCCTTTCTTTTGATGTATGTCCCCAGGTTATGAGATTCAGTAATGAGACTAGGGTGAACATGAGGAGAAGCCTTTCAAGTGTTTAAGAAGAATTCTTTATGTTGTTTTCATATTTTAAGTTCCTGGTTTCCAAGACACTAAACCTTAAAGATCCTCGGTTTGGTAAAATGTAATTAAAGTTTATGTGATAAAAAGGTGGGATGCTATAGTTGGTATCAAAGGAAGGTTTAGTTATTTGTGGAAATTAGGATATGAAAACTCTAGGAGGAACCCTATAGAAAAGTTTAATATAGGAAATCTTCCTTGTATTTTGGTGAGTATTGAGTAAGGGGTTGCCAAGCAAATACATCCCTGTCTGGATACGAGCAGGTAGAGGTGGCTCTGGCACAGATGTACATAGGGGTAAAACCCGAAAACACCGCTTTGAGGTAGACTCGAACGGGAACTGGTACACGACAACGGGCCTTGCTGCACTCTTGGTTACGACACTCCCGGGGGATATGCTTTGGTAAATTCATAAGCTTGGTATGAACCATTATTAAAGGAACAAAGATAAAATAAAATAAAGATTCACATAAGAATATATGATCATGGATAACCTAGATGGGAACCTAGGGGATCACAAGTTAGGGTATACTTTTCTTCTACAAGTTATCCTTATATGCTTTAAGTTCCTTTTCATGATTATTGGTTAAGTATTTAAGCCTCTAATTATAATTTATCTTCTTAGTTAATGGTGGGAAATGGAATAACGTGTCCCAACAACCAATGTGATAGGAAATGTGACAATTTCTGTATTAATATGTCAGAGATGATTAGGGGATTAAAAGAAGATTATTATTTTGGAAGGCGTTCACTATTTTGGGGACCCTATATGATTGAGGTAAATAGATTAATATAGTATTTTCATTGAGGAGTAAGGTTGACTTATATTTTGAAGAATTGATGAATTTAAGGTGGACTTATAGTAATTTAGGTTACTTTTGGGAATGATTAACCTATCTTGGGTAAAATATGTTTAGGTTAGCTACTTTTGTTATAAGATGTTAGGAGTGGTTGGTGTTGTCTGGAGATGAGCAATGAAGTTGTTTTGGAAGACTATGTTATCAAATCCTTCTTGTATTTGGGTTTCAATCTTAGTTTGGTTTATTTTGAGGAATTTTAAGGACCGTTATTTATGGAGTGGTCTATGATGAACGTGGGGTAGTACCATGGAACTTTGAAGATTTAAAAGTTGGTTCTATTCCTATGGGATTCTTTCTTTTTGAAGAGTTGTTTTACCTTAACCTTTCTGTTTTTGGGATAATGTTTAAAGATAGAAGAAATAGATAGTTAATCTTTTGTAGATTAGGTGATTCTATAGAAGATTATTCTTGTGCTTTTATGAGACCAAGTGTTTTTGAATTCTCATCATTTGGCGAAAAGATTAGTGTTGGTAGGGACTTGTTAAAGGATGAAACTCTACTTGAAGGTAGGTATATTTTCTTATGTTTTTGTTCTATTTAGTAAATGAAATCCTCAAAATTATGAAAAGAAATGTAAAACAAAAATGATGTTGGTTTACGTTTCTTACTAGGTAATCAAAGACCGTTTACACACATCATAAGTTTGGGATTTTCTCATGGTTAACTTTCTCCTAATCATGTTCTCTATCACTCTCTATCAGAACTGACCCTTTGTTTTTTTCCTCCATGTCCATGTTTTCCTACATGGAACCCGAGTGTGGGTTAACTCGGGTGGCCTTTGTACTTCCTTTTCTTTCTTTTAAAGTAATGGTGTTACTGACTCTTTTTCCGATGTGGGACTTTCAATGAAATTTCAAAACCCAATTTAAAAAAATTGCGAGGACGAAATTTCTTAAGGGGGGAAGATTGTAACGACCCGAAATTTTGAATAAATCTTGTTTCCTAATTTCATGTGTTATTTTTTATACTCAAAAAAAAATGTTTTATTTGATAAACATGATTATAAATAAAATGAGACCATTGGTTTTTGAGTGTTATATGACCATCGGTCAATATGACCACCGTGAACAAAATGTTTTGATTATTGTCTCTAAATTTAAGTAATCTTGGTTAATTATTATAGAAAGAAGATTTGATGGCCTCACCTAGTAGCCTTGGGCCGATCGAAGCCCATCTAACAGAGATTGGGAAGGAGGTAGCACCATTGGGCTTTGCTCTGGACCAAATCCAAGCCGAACTTCATCATGTGAAGCTAGAACGGAATCGCCTTCACGAGAAGTTCAAACTGATAGAAATTACTACTCGGGCAATGTTGACTGAGCCGCCCCAAAATTCTATCACCCTAGCACACCTTACTCTTAGGTCCTATGCTGGTATTATAAGGGGTTATGTAACGAGACCGTAATTGCCTTGTGTAATCTTTTTTTTTATAAAAATTTGGATTTCTTCTTATGATGATGTTTATGAATTTTCAAATGACCGGATAAATATTGTATGCATATTTTTGATGAATTTTGGAAAAAGGATATTTTAAAAATGGTTGTGTAAACCTTTAATAATTAAAAATGTGTAATGATTTTCGAAAAATGGTCTTCTACAATTATGTTCAGTTCGAAATTTAGAGTCTAATAAGATCAAATTGATTTTTGATGAATAGTAAATTATGAATAGTGATTTTATGATTAGGATTAGTAATATGACCAAATGGATTAGTAATCTCACTTAAAGAAAGTTTTAAAATAATCTAGGCACCTTGATTAAGTAATGTGATTCAATGAAATAGTTAAATAACGGTTTCATTAATTATTATTCAAGTATTAGTTTTTTCGGGTGAATAGTGTTTTTTAATTAAAAATTTAATTAAAAATAATTAGGAAATTATTTTTATAAAAATGACTTTATTTTTGAACTCAGAGCATCGATATTATGTTATGGTAATTTTTGGGGTTTTTTCTGAAAAAATGAATTTTCGATGAATAGTGTTTTTATTTAAAAATTAAATTAAAAATATTTAGAAAATTATTTTTATAAAATGGAGTTCATTTTTGAATTCATAGCATTGATAATTGGTTAAGGTGAAATTTTGGGATTATTCTGAGAAAGTTGAATTTTCGGTGAATAGTGAAAGTATAGTTTTTAAGTTACGGGTGTTTAATGACATCATTAAATGATGTATTAAGTATATATTCAATATGGTCGAATTATGAATAGTAAGATAAGGTGTGAGGTGTCCCAAGTGGCCAATACCATGGGCAAATACCATGGGCAAGCCCATGGTTTTTCCAAAACCACTAGTGAGGTGTCCCTTGGCCATTAATGCTTTGTCCCCTCACTTTCCCTATAAATACCCACCCTTTCCTCCCTTAGTTTTCACTCCCAACTCTCCCCCAACGAAGTTATGGTCTTCTTACCTTCCAAAGAGTCCTCCCAAGGTTCCCCCAATCCCTCAAGGTCCAATCCTTTGGGTTTCAAGAGTCACATTTTAAGGTAAGGGATCCAACCCCTCTCTTTCTTTTCATGAAATCTCTTTTATGTTATTCCTATTATGCTCCATGTTTTTATGTGAGAGGATGTTCTTTTATATTCCTCTTACTTACCTTTCATGTTTATATGATGTGATATCCCCTCTTACTCTCATCATTTCGTTTTATGAAAGTTTAAGTGACGCCGTTAGGCTGCCGAATTTTTAAGGGATTCTTTCACCCTTCTCATTTTTCAAGTTCGATTTTCATGTCAAGTCTTTCAAGTTCCTTTTTATTATGTTGGGGTATGATCTCTATATCAATCATACTGATCTCTTATGATCATATGATGAGGGACCCTTTTTGATCTTGTCAAATCATTTTCTTATGAAGTTAAGTGACTCCGTAAGGCTGGCGAATTTTCATAAGAGAAATCTAATCTTTTTCCTTCCATGTTTTTCATTTCAAATGGTATGTCCCTAAATATTTCGTTACCATGTCCATATGTCCTTCTTATTCTTTCACCCTACTGTTTTATGGATCATTTATGAGTGGGTGACCCATGTCCCCTCTCATTTCAATGTTTTCTAAAACCCCGAAACTTAGCCGTTATGCTGCAGAATTTTCCCCTCAAAATGCCTCTCTCTTTTCTCAAAAATTATTTTATGTTATAAAGTGAATACACAAAGCTCTTATTTCTACAAGGGTATTCACATATATATCAAAATGTTCCATTTTAAATTCTGGGATTTACATACATGAGACCCGCTTTCCCTTTCCGTGGGTTTAAAGTGACGTAAAGATCATGTCTTTAAAGCAGTTTTTAAAACGTTATGATTATGAAATGAAACCCATTTATTTTATTCTATATGGGTTATTTATGAAATGTTTTATGATGATATATGTGGCTCACATGATAATAAAGGCAAATTTAAGGGTGCGCCCTGATAGCACTCCAATGCATTGGGTAATGATGTAACCACTAGAGATTACAATTTTTATGATACCATGGTGAATAACCTTGGTAATTTTCAAATGACACCTTGGGGATGGACCTTGGTGATATGTTCATGATTGTCTATGTTAAATGATGTAGCCACATCTTCAAGTTATGGAAAATGTTGTTTTTATTATGAAATGCCTCATGATTTTCTTTTTCATACCTTAAAGTTCTTTTCATGTCCGTATTGAAGTATATCAAGTTCACATGTAAAATGTTTCACTTGTTTCCCTTGCTGGGCCTTCTGCTCACCCTTTCTTTTGATGTATGTCCCCAGGTTATGAGATTCAGTAATGAGCCTAGGGTGAACATGAGGAGAAT
Source organism: Viscum album (assembly GCA_963277665.1). Taxonomy (NCBI): domain Eukaryota; kingdom Viridiplantae; phylum Streptophyta; class Magnoliopsida; order Santalales; family Viscaceae; genus Viscum; species Viscum album. The sequence continues at coordinate 1,933,797,062 of OY728155.1, forward strand.
CCTTTCAAGTGTTTAAGAAGAATTCTTTATGTTGTTTTCATGTTTTAAGTTCCTGGTTTCCAAGACACTAAACCTTAAAGATCCTCGGTTTTGTAAAATGTAATTAAATTTATGTGATAAAAAGGTGGGATGCTATAATTATCTAAACCATCCATTGGATAATATTCACCCTTTAATCATCATACCCATTATACATTAAATGCTTTGAAATTGAGTAGAATATCCAAACATATTCCATTGAATGTTTAGAAATGTTACACTACTTATATTAGACATGGTAACATGGTGTTAACATATGTATGGTTATGTTTTCACATGTTTACCAGGAATGAAATGTTTTTAGGAAAATTAGGAACAACAAATAGGCACATAAACCAGTCATGGAAATACGGTCATAAACCAATCATGAAAACCTGGAAAAAACAAATAGACACAATCAATTTATTCCTTCATGTGGTAGCTACATTTTGATAATTTTCTAGGTTCATGACCCAATGTGGTAGGTACATCTCTTCACGGGTAGTCACTTTTCTTTACATGGTCATTTGAACCATTATTAATGTTAATTTATTTATTCCAATGGTCACATAATTTTTTCTTATGATATGTTAATTAAATTTTACTGTAACTAAAATAATTAATTTGGTCACCAAATAACTTAGAGAAATTTTTCATACCATATTATAGTAACTCGGTTTCTTCATACAATAGGTAGTTTCATTCATGTGGTCACATTGAGTTCAATAGACAATAGTTTTAGCACACATGTAGTCACTTGTACATTAAAACATTGTCAATACAAGTGATGAATAATTGGATTATGTCCAATAGTTTATTCATGCAGTTATTACTACATGATTATTATTTCCATGGTCACTAAGTTGTCTTCATATGGTATGCTGAAAAGTAACATCAAGCTTTATCAAATTCTACATGTTTTTCCAAAAAATAACTTGGGTAATAAAAAATATGAATTTCATTATAGAAATTATGATTTTTTTGGGATAATTAAAATTAGGAGTTTTTATTCTAATCTAAAATATTGGAACGGGTCACTAATTTCCATGCCCATCATGAGCCCGCACCCCAGATATAATTTAATGACCATGGTCCATCATGTAAAATTAAAACCACATAGAAAACTAGCTAGGATCATGATGTAGGGTTGAGGTATTCTCATTATAGTGATTTATATCCCTATCATTTACCACATTAGCAAATATGATTCCACCTAAGACAATATCATGAGGTGTTTGAAGAGAGAAAGTGTGCAGTAGTACCTCTGCCCATAGTGCATCAAGTAAAACTAACTCCTATAATATTGGTATTTATTCTATAAAATATTGGGAAACAAATAAATCTAATGTTAAGGATATCGATACATGTAGTTTGAGTGCACTACATGAGTTCTAGAAATAGAAACATATCTATTGATATTATTCAAAATAATCACATGGACAATAATAACTGATTTCATAATGATGAAATGAAAATTTCCTAAAATTTAATATTTACCATCAATTTTTTTCCCAATAAAATATATTAATTGGGTAAGCATATGCGAAAAAATATAATATAGCTTGATTGAACATTGGAATATATCTTCATAGCATTAAAATACTCTTATATATAATTATTTTTGGAGACGTTTTTATTTGACATTATCAAATTGATGAATTATATTTTTAGGGTGAATGATCAAAACAAAAGTGAACATTGAATGTCTGGTGAAATTTCATTATTATGTACAAATGGATTCATCATTATATTTTTTTATTTTAAAGAATTACATTTCTACTGTAGTGTTATGTCTTTGAGTAAAACAATTATTAAATATTATTTCTGAAACACTTCCCTATTAATTTTTTCAATTTCATCATATAGACTAATAATATTGACAAGGGTAAACAATTGATCAACTCCACCCTCTAAATGGATGAGAGACAAAAAAATTCTCATCGATTGATATTTTTGGATAAAATTTTTATTTTCTATAGAAAAGATCAATTTCATAGAAACTGGTATATCAGATGACCCAGTAAATTAAAATGGAAATTTTCCTAAATAATACTCAGTGGTTTAATGTTCCATCATTTGGATGTTTGGATGTTTAGTGTGTTTCATATTTCGATTAATATCTTAAGATAAATAATTGTGATTCACTAAAATAATTTTCATCCTAGATCCCATTGAATTTTATGTATCATTAGGACCATGATTTCATTGGCCTTCGTATTTATTATTTTCAATCGATGTTTTACATTTTCATCTTTTTTTAGGTTTTCTAAAGAAAATTTATTCAAATCCCTCATAAATTTTTATAAAGGGTATATGAATTATCCCAAACATATCTCTTATATGTTTTAATGTAAGTGTATAGTTATCCCTCTTTATTATACATTGAGTGATGATTGATTTAATACCTAAAAATACTTTATTGGGTTGTTATCCATACATGAAATTTTCTAGATACTATATTAACATGTTAGTATCTCAACATGGATTGCAATGATATGAAAAATCAAAATCCACAATTCACATAATCCATGGGATATATTAGATATTTATAATTAAAGATAGGTTTTCAACCAATGTTTTATAATATTAATATATAAAAATAACTAAACAATGACTTGATTCCAATTATAATTCCCAAAACATCATTTATTGAATAATATGTTCGTTTTAGATGAATTTTCAACACATCTCACAATAATTCATGTTATATAACAAATTGTTTTTGGGTATTTCGATACTAAATGAATAATCAACATATTTAATGAAATAAAATCAATATATCCCCTAATGTTATTCTAAATAAGTACCCCTCTTAGAAATATCCTAATTAATACCTTTATTCATTACATAGGAAAATTAATATATAAGAAAAAGTGAGATGAGATACTAAATAAGGAAATACCTAGGAGACCAAAATCAATGATCATAAATTTGTATAAGATAAAAATAATGGTATGAGAATATAATTATAACTTATGAAATCAAATAAAACAAACAATAAACCAAAAAAAGGGCATGCCATAAGTATTTATCATAAAAATACATGAGTCTTATGAATTTCTAATCATCAAGAATAATTCATGATCCCTGATATCCAATCATAAGAATAAGAAATTTTTTTCAATAAAATATTGGAATTGAAAATCATTTCATTTTTCAAGGATAACTACCATGACAATCCTAGTTTAAAAAGTACCATAGTATATTATTTGAACACCACATTCCCTATCATATTATCTATTGAGATATCATGATTTACCCAATGAATTAGAGAGTTATATAATTTTTCGAACACTCATGTGATAATGAAAAAAAATACTTATGCATTATATAATATCACAAAACATTAATCATTTGATTATAATGTGGTTAACCCATGAGAAATTAAATTTAATTAAGGACAAAATCATGAAGAAATGATCATCATAAGCCACCAATAGAATGAAAGTGGATGGTATCACAAGATCATATCCCTAGTGAAGTATATAAATACTAAAATTATGTTGACATAAATATAAATAAACTAATAAAATAATTACTAATAATCTTTGAAAAACAATTAGAAATATTGTTTTCTTATTGTAAATATAAAAACTAAAAAATTCCTGATTAATGGGAAACTAATTTTAATTTAATAAGAACATTAGAAATTTATAAATTATATTATATAGTGAAGAAATTAAATGATTATAGGAATGTCTATTTATGTTATTCATTTTAAATAACATTTTTTTGAATGTTTAAATAAAAAAAATTAAGTCATACAAAAAAAGTGTTCAGAAGATGTATTTTAATAAAATTTAATTAAAGGAAATGAAATCAGAACTTTTTTTATAAAAAATTTAATTATAGATAAAAATACATAAATCAATGTAGAAAAAAAGGATATTGAAAAGAAATATTCCAAACCAAAAATGAGAAATAAGTCCACCTTTTATTAAAAAAGTTCATTTTGATCATTTTGAGTAATTATTATTGGATAAATCTAAATTTTAATTGAATAGTATATAAATACCCCCATTAGATTATATTTCATTCATTTTATTATATATATAATATATAATTTTTTTAAATAAAAATTTAGTCACATATAATCTAGATAAAATGTGAGATTAATGGATAAATCTGTACATCATGTTTTTAATTTAATAGTTCACACTCTAAAATCAATTATTATATATTGACAAAAATTATAAATACATTATATGAAAAATATTAATAATAATATTAATCTATATCACAATTATAAAATTTAAAATTATTTATTTGATAATTATTCATTATAAAATACAATATTCATGTGTAAACTAATATATTTTCCATGGTTGTTTCAATACATTGATTCTAGTCCTTGAACCTTGGTCATGGTTTCATTATAAAAAATTAATCATTTCATAAATATAATATTTTTACATTATATAAAACTTTGTAACCATATTTGTAATGTGATGTTGTAAAATTATTTATACAACATCTTAGAGGTGGTAGTCTCCATGCACACATGGACAATGTTTTTCATTTTTCAATGGCTAGAATGAAAGGAAGTTAAATAAGAATTTACTTATATTTTGTAATAAATATTTCATAATTATAAAATATATTCATTAATTCTATCTTTAGAACTATCTAAAATACCCGTTAATGAAAAAGTAAGGACATCACTTCATGGAGGTTGCCCAAATGCATTAGTGACTCTATCATTTTCCATTAGTGGAAAGGTCATAGAAAATTGTTGTAAAAATGAGATAGAAAATTTAATTATAGTTATTATTATAATTGGATTACATTAATAATATTTTATATTATTTTTATGAGGATTAATAAGAACGAATGTTGAATGATTTGGTATGTTCTTCCACTTCTTCAATTGATACTCTCATTTCAAAAATATTTAAATGATTATTTGATATTTCTTTTGAGAAGAAAATTATATATAGGTTTTTAATTAGAGTTTTTTAAACAATATTAATGTAGATATTAGACTTGAAAAAAGAGATTTAAATGTTTCCAAAACAAAGCATAGGAGATTCGTTTCTGTATAGGAGAGTAGTGGAACCCTTGTAAATATTAAGAAAATTTATATATAATAAACTTCATTCAGTGGTGAGTGTCTCTAAAAACACCAATTTATGAAGATAATGTGTATAGTTTTATACTGACTCAACCACAGGGATTATATTTAATATTTCATGATATTTTAATCCCTCCCCTTTTGTTTTACAGGGTTTTATCCTTTTTTAACCTTAACCACAAGGAATATATTTTTACCAAGGAAACATAATTTCATTGAAAAAATGAAATTGAAATTTTAAACTATTTTTAAAGTTATTATTAAAATTAGTTAATTAATTTATTTGGTTAACTTTCTAAATTTATTGGAAATTAATTCTTACATCAACACAAAAAATTCGTAAAATTCATTAACAAATACAATTTTCAAGAACAAAATTAATTTATTATTATTCCATGAAATTTGATAACCAATAGATAAATTTTAATTTATTTTATTCAATATATTATATTATAATTTCATTAAAATAAATAATCAATATTTATTAATTAAATTTATATTAATAAAAATACAATTCTTACATAAATCATAGATTTTACAATAATATTTTTTTTATTCAAATGAATTTATATTCATTTATAACCATTTGAACATAAATTTATAAAGGACTATCTAATTTTATAAATTGATAAAAAAAGAAATTCTATATTTATAGTACTCTAAATAATAGGAATATACCTTCAAATAAAATATGTTATTTAATTTTTGAAAATAAAAATTTTCTATTTATACATGAAGTATTAGAATTGTATTTCATATCATTATGTGACCAATACATAAATTAGTATAATTGTTTTTATTATATATAAATTACATTTTATTAATGTTTTTTGATATCAAACCGTAAAATCATTTATTTTTAGGAAAATAATAATATAACAAAACAATTTAAGATAGTCTTTTGATAATCAATTTGTATTTTCATCAGTGGAGTTTGCATTATTTACAAACACATATATTATTTAAATATAAATTTACTGTCTAATAATGTTTTAATTTCATTTTATATTCTAATAAAGAATTATTTTCATGATTTTTGTGTTCTTTTTAGTACAATTTATCGTAACCATTGAATTTATTAAGGATACATATATTCTAAAATCTATGTATATTATAGTAATTCTTTAATTCTATTATAGATTTACTACATCCACTAGAGGGTGACGTGCTCCTAAAATGATGGATTATGATTCTACTTCCTCGGACAATGAGTTCTTTATTAGAGATGTTAATGGTGTATACATGAAATATTGTATCTAGTCATCCGTAAGTTATAAAGCCTTGTTATATTTATGAATGACTCCTTATAATATTATTTTCTTATTTTTGTAGAGGAGTACATGGATGGTTTTCTCAATGATGTATAAGGGAATCCCCCTCATAAATGATTCAATTTTTTAACAATTTAAAACTAATGAATAATATAAAATATTATACTAGAAATCAAATAGATCTCAGGGATTTTAGGAAGATGAATGTGTAGTTGGGGGAATTTTTTTTGGAATGGTTTGATTGTACATAGTGTGTCCGCTTATGGTGTCCATTGTTATAACTAAAAATGTAGATGTTTGATTTAGACTATGTATTGATTGTATGCTTCTAAATCAATTGATATTTTGGATACAAATACTGATAATTTGAAAATACATCACATTCCAACTACATAATGGAAGGAAGTAGTTCTACAAGATCAATTATAGGTCTAACTATCACTAACTTCAAGTTCATGAGTATTATATACTAAATGTTGACTTATGATGTTCCTATGACAATTTTGACATTATAATTATTCCCTTCAGCGTTATGACTTCCTTGAATATGTTTATAATCTTTCAAAATAATATATATCATCTCTTCATGGACATAATTATGGGTTTTTTGTCGACAAAATCTTATCATATTCAATATCAACTAATGAGAATGCTGAGAATTTGAATATTTTTGTAGACTAGATTTGAGAAAACCATCTATAGGAATATTTCAATAGGTGTTAATTATAGATTCAATTGGACCACATCATATTTAACTCCACCTAAAAGGGTAGAGTCTATGGAAACCTACAATGATCAAAGAATTTGTTTCATTAGAGCCACCTTGGGGTGTGTTTGGGGAGTAGTGTGTTCTTATGTTGGATGGTTCATGAATTTTTTTATAGTGGACTTCTCTAAAATTTTTTCTTCCATGATTTCCCATATCAAAAAGTGTTACCCCTTCATTGTTTTTAGTGGTTTTATAGAGTACTTAATGAGGTAGAGTGTAGGTTTATGATTTATCATATTATGTGTTTAGAAGATGATGGAGTTGGGAACATGATGTTCTATGAATACTTATAACCCAGGATTGGTTTTGTGCAGATATAGAGGAGGTTAGTAACTTCTTATGACAAAATGGTTGAGAAATCATGTAAATAACAACATGGTCCTTGATTTTGAGTTATTATTATTAGTTTCAACAATGAATACTATTTTACCCTACCTTCTTAGTGATAAATTCATATTATACATAGATGATAGGAGAGTAAGATACGTCATCATAAAAAGTGATCTTAAACTGATGTTGAAGAATTTGTTGTAATTACATACAGAAAATGTCTTCAAAATTGTTCGTACCCTTTTAATGTACATAATTGTGTATAATTCTAGTATTAAGAAGTCAAATTATTAGTTTTTTGGGGGTATTAATATAGGTATCCTTATTGAATTCATCAATAGTTAACGATGAAGAGGAGGATTATATTATATCAATAGTGGCGAACTCTCCCCTTCTAATTTTTTTAGAGAGTCCTAGTTATAGTCCATCAATTATGCAGTCCTACATGACTATATATCCTTATTTGATGAATTGGATGGGTTATACATTGATGGTGATCACATCATTCTATGTTAAATATTAAAACTAATGATTGTTCTATAGTGTAAGGTGTTATTAAAGTGGTTCCATACTTCTTCCTTCTAGGTATATCTAAGATTGATGATGATGTATGATGAAATTGTGTATAATTTATGTCATCCAGGTATGAAGGGGATTATTTTTGAGTTTATCTAATGGTTAATCATCTATATGTAAGTGAAACATGAAAACTATGTTTTTATATGTTTAACAATACCCCATATAATTCCAAAACGGAAGTGGGATGGATTATTGATAGACATTATTTTTTGTATTTTTATTCTATATATATAGATATAATGCAATTTAGATAGTTAATTACCAAATAATTTAATAATACTACTTCTTTCCTAATATTTATATGGGTTTATTGGAATATTTTGGATTCTTATATGTGGATAAGATCTTCTAGATTTATGTAATACGTTCAATGATCATTTAAGATGATGATGGTGGAATAATTTTTTTATAGGAACATTATTGAGGGTTCTAAGATGTAGATATATATTAGTACAATGTTCCACCATTAAGAAGAGGGATACATGGGGAAAAAATTAGGTTAATAAAGATGTATTGAGGTCTTGTGGGATATATTTTGACTAGATTTGGGTGGATCAATTAGCCTCACCATATTTCACAAAAAAATAGATATCACTCCACTATTTTCATTACGCATTTTGAAACCATTTATTACATACCCAATAAATCACCAATATGTTATTCATTGATTTGAGTGTCAATTTTTATTAAATTAGAGTTATTATGATATAAAATATTGATGGTGTAGGGTATCGAAGAATGGGTGAGGAATAATTGAATCCATTTTAAATTTTTTATGGATAATGATGGGAAAATTTTGTGTTTGAAGATGGATATTATTTTCTAATGATAGACTTAAAAATGTGGTTTTTATGGATTTCAATAGATGTGAATGTGTTCTCCAAAATTCATCTATATATTATAGATCCTTTAATGGGTGGGTGATCATTCTTATATCCTATCCTACTCGCACATTAAGAGTTAATTTAAATCATCTTCCTTGTGTAACAAGACACGAGATATGTGACTGAACCATCATAGATAATTGAATTTAGTGATCTAGATATCAAGCATAATGCCACCTTATTCATGTAGATAATGGTAATTGATAACCAGTGGGTGAGGACTCTTTAATGACGAGATATTACATTGCTACGTGATCAATTGCAGCATGGGAACCCCCTAATAGAATTTAATAACGAGAAAATAAGTAGTGTTCTTATCTCCCTCACCTATTTGAGTAAATATAGCTTGTTTTGGATGTGAATCCTTGAATCCAAGTTGGATGTAATGACCTAAAATATTGATTTAAAACTATTAAATGATTTTTGAGTTTGAGAGTTCCTTACAGTAATGTATGTTCTCTAACACCATGATTTTTTAATTTTAATGGTAGTGTATATATTACAACATTATGAGTGTGGTTTCCTTGAGGTATTCTCACATTGGAAGAATGATAGAATTGGAATCCTTATATTTATATTATGTGGGAGGCACTATATCCCGATGCTTTGTGCAATGTTAATTAGGCTGATTTGGGATATTAAACATCATTATTCACCAAATAAGGCTTGTGTTATATTTATTTATATTATTTGACCAGGAAATAAAGGAATATATTAGGAATTTTAATCACAATGTTCTATCAAGATTAGGAATTTACTGAATATTCTTTCGAACTGAGGGTGCTCGATGCATCATAATTATTTCTTGACAATGAGAGATTAAACCAAAACGATTAAGAGTTTCACAATTAAGGGTATCATCCAAGGTTTATTATTAATTTTCATTCAAACCCCCTATCACTTAAATTTTCATATTTCACTTATTTATATCAAATTATAGTAGTGTGATTCTATGAACCTAGTAATATTGGATGACAATTCATATATTGATAAATGTGTAATAATCCACTAAAAGTACAGAGTGTGAATTCATGTATCATAGATCAATGGAATTTGGGGTAGGAATATTTACACTTCTCATACTTCATTGTTACATGATATTATTTATAATAAAAAAACTATTTCATTTGTTCCATTAATAATATTTATTTTTTTATTTTCATTTATATCTAAATTTTTATTCATTGGATTAGAGATGAAAACATATTATTTATATTATCATATTTGATATCATTATTGTGTATTTATATGATATAACATTTTTTTATTATATTAGGTTAATTGAGAAGAATCCACTAACCCTTACAATGATGGGATATGATATTGGTTGTTGGTAGTGGAGGAACAACATAGATATGTTATTATTTGAATTAAACTATTTGAGTAACGAGACAATTTTTCATGGGGTCTCATCATAATGTGATAAGAGTATACAAACCATTATTCTAGGGTCTTTTAATGGTTCACTATACAAAACTAATGGTTATTTTATTACCCACATAATATTAATGAATAATATTATATTAGAGTTATTATTATATATATGACACAAATTTGGATGTCAATCCTATATTATATGAGTTGTGGTATGATTATTATGGATAAATCATATAGGAGACAATTATGATATGAATATGTGGATTGCAATGTGATGTGGATTAAAAAAACCAAAGACTACAAAATAAATAGGATATATTATTGCATATTGGCAGTTGTCCATACATTTTTATGTGAGAAGTTTTCTCATGTCATTGATATAGTGAACCATAATGGAAAAAATCAGACATAATCAATACATGGGTGTCTCTGTATCTTTTTATCCTACAGATATATTAGTTAGAGGATAGAAATGATACTAAATAATTTATACCATATGGATCATTATTGTTTGATTATTTTAGAAACTTGAGGCCATTTAAATTTCATCATGGGTAGGCTCAGGATTTTTTTATAAGGAATATGATTAGGTTTAGGTGAGATAAATATAGTAGGCGAGGGGTAAGGTACTATAACACTGTGATATTTTATGAACCATATAATGAAAATAAATTAAATATTTTTTAATGATTTCATTTCATGATACACCATGTTAAAAATTCATTATACATGGAACTAAGTTATATATGTGCTACATGAAATAGTGGCTCACTTTCACCACACACAAAAATGAGTTTCTACAAAACAACATTTTATTATTATAAATTTTTATGTGAGAAAGTTATAAAATATCCATTAAAATTAGTAACATGAATACTGATAACTACATTTTAAATATTAATAATAATGGTTATATTTATATAACATATTTATAATAAAAATATTAATTGTTTTTTGTAATGTCTTTATATGTTTGAAAATTTTATTTTTGTAAATGAACGTTTTCTATGTCCCTCTGTGAAATAAATTAAAATTAAAATTTAATACTGTTAGAAATTAAATTCGATAGAAATAAAATAAAATTTTTAAATTAGAATTCAAAAATTATATTAGGGTTAATTTTATGGAATTTTTGAAAAATCATCTTTTTTGAATCTACAATGAAAAATACTAAATATTAATTAAAAACTATCCTTTCATATAATTTAATTATATATTTTTATTTGGTTTTGAAATCTTATTATTTGAGTTATAAAAATATCTACCTAATTTAGGTAAATGGATTTAATTTCTCATTGAATTTTCATATAGAAACATTTCTCTCTGTTGAAATTTTCTCCTTAATATCCTAATATCAAGCAACATCTACAGGATTACTTTTAAACTAATTTTTGCCTCTTTTTTCTATTGAATTTAGAAGTAAGGATATATTTATTACGAATTGTAATGAAAATTGTGCTCTAATATGATCAAATAATGTTTTTGACTGAAAAAATTTGTAAAAATAGATAAAAATAATTACAATGATTAAGGTAAGAACAAGCATACATAATGGATAAATAAATAATTAACTGTGTATAAATGAAAAAATGTACAACACCCATAGGTTGGAAATATTTCTACACCAATTAACATTGGATATATTTTATGAGTAATTGCAATATTATTCTGTAATGCCCCAACCATAGTATCCAGGAGCTAATGCATTACTTTATTACATTCTCATAGATTCAAGCTCTAAATCCCATGGGATAGAAATGATTAGTAGTTTTGGAAAACCATATTATATACATGATACCCTTAATACATTGGGAAAATAAAATAAATCATTATATACGTAAAATCACATCATCCTTAAAACTCATTCAAATGATTACTTATCATAACATTGGGAAAGGAAACATAGGAAGGGTGAGGTCAAATTCCCACTAAGGTATACTAAAGTGGAACAAATTAGTAATATATGAAAAATAATCAACATTTCATTGTAAATTAATGATAAAACCTTACATTAAAATAACTAGATAAGGAGCAATCAACATGGAAAGGTACGAATCTTAAACACGTTTTATTTAATCAATAAAATGATAAATAAATGAATCCATATATATGTCGACGTAATAATGACATGTATAAAAATAATAAAATAATTTTCATTTAATAAATTTTTTATTAATTATAAATCATTTTTCCAAGGATATGATACATTTACCATCAAGATAAAACAATTTAATCTATTTTGAAATGGGTCACTCATTCATCTCCTGAGACTACTGATGCTTTAAAGGGATAACCGTTACTGGTCCCTAACTCATAGAAATTGCATCAAATGTTCCACAACCTATACCATTAATGTATAAAGAATTTATCAAATATCAAATAATTGATTTAATTAATAAATAATAGGCATTACAAAATATTGTTATTAAATTAAAGGTAAAAATTTGTCAATAATTCCATAGTTAATCAAATAACATTCAAAGTCAAGGATGCATGTTGTGCAAGCTCCTTTTGGCATAGCATACAACACAAGACATTAATGAAATTAAAATGAATATTTTTCATAAAATCTCGGGATGTGACATTCTACCCCCCTTAAAATGAATTTCTCCCTCAAAATTCGTCAGGGTTATAAATTGTTTACTACTTGAAACTTTCTGTAATAGAAACCCACATCGAAAAAAGGAATACCTAAACCAATCTTTAAAAACAAAAGTATGAAACGTAATGGTTACCCAAATAAACTAATCGCTGTGTTTCCAAATAGGTGAAAATATAGATATGGAAGAGAAATCTAACCACCATGTTATGATGGAGAGTGGTAGAGAACAAGGCTATAGAAAATACAGCAATCACAAAGCCATAAATTTGTGACGATCTAAGGTACCATGTGATTCATCAGATATAAGAGCACTAGGACAACATTTTTTGTTTTCCAGATCATTTCCCTAAAGTTGATGACATTGGAATTAGAAGAAATACTTTTGTGATTTTGGTATAGTCTCACCATTGGTCATTCATTGGACAATTTCCACATAATCCCTTAAAGAAATGAAGTTGAATTTTTCATTCATGATGTGTTAGCAGATCATGTGATAGAATGATGGTTCATTCCATCTATCTCAAACAAATGGTTAGAAAAGTTATCAAAAAAATTCATAAGTCCATCTATAGTGAGACTAATCATATATGGTTCCTAAAATGGACTTATAAGTCATATATCATACTACTTAATATAATAAAACTAGTTTCTACTAAACAAGAACTTCATGTAGGCCAGTGGTAGGCGATAAAGGCCTGTCGCACTTCGGTTATGGGTTTGATTCCCACATCCTTGTCTGACGCGATGGGTTGTCGCCCGTCCGGTAGGTTGTCCTTTTTCTAAAACTACATTACTATAAAATCCCATTAATAATATCGAAAAAAGTTCTATCTTTAAACAATAATATCTTATGTCCAACACAATCCATTCCAATCATTATCTAAAATTCTTCGGTCCAAGCTCATAGTATAAAGAAAACTATTACTTGAAATGTCATCAACCAACCATCATTTTTCCCCCATTATCTTGTTGGTCACATTCCAATCCTGTGAATAACTTAATAATGTATTCTCTTGAAAATGAATACCCATTAAACCTAAGTGAAAACATGAATGCTGTTAAAAGTTAACTCTTTCCTCATACCAAAATCCAAAAATTTTCTACACTCAAACCATGATATAACCTTCTCCTTATATCATTCATGAGCTCATGAATACTATCAAACATTTAATTTTCTCCTTATTCCTTCATTATGTGCATCTCATCTACATTCCAAAAATACTTGTACCATTCATCACACACTTTCAAAACATAAGGAATGAAAATAGTGTAACAATCCTTAGATGTCTCTTTATTCCATAGTACCATGAGATTTTTTATACAACATTACACTTGATAAACATGTAATCATTCCACTACATTCTTAAACCATTGACCGAGCTTCAACAATTCTTTCATCTCACATATCATTTGTAGTCTCTTCATCATCATCAACATAAATATTACCCATATGACCATACTGATTCTCTTCACGAGACTTTACCTTAGGGAATTGGTTTGCATAATGCACGTACATTCCACATTTAAAACAATTAACCATTGTTTATGTCGTAGCAATACCATTATCCTCATCCATGGTGTTAACTGAACCTTTTCCATTACACTTACTGGTTTTATGTCCTTATTTTCCACAACCAAAGCATTTTCCAGTTCTTATGAAACATTCTCCTTGATGCCTCTTCCCACTTGATTTACATAGGGGAAATTGAACTTTCTTTCCCCTATGATCATCATGAAACTCCATCTTTCTCTTATTAGCCGAGTCAGGAAACTTACCAAATTTGAGTTTATTGATCATATTATGAGATTACTGATTCGGCGTAATAATAATGTTTGGACTTCCAAATCTAGATTCATTTGGTTTCTCATGAAGAATATAATTCCACTGTCCGTTATATCCTCCATTATCGTGAATCTTTCTGTTTCCATCCATTTTCTAAAACCCCAAAAAATAGTGTGAGAGGCCAAAATCATGCTAGGGAAAAAAAATAGTAAAGGGGGAGTACCCTCAATATCTAACATCTTAGATTAAATTCTATGATTGTTACCATAGTTCTAGGACTATATCCTATACGTATACTTATCCTTAGGGACATCCCTAGACATACCTTAGAAATATCTCTTGGGATCTCACTAATGTTATCGCATCCTAGTTTCCAAAGGTTGACTAAACCATTCCTCTGATACCAAACGTAGAGGACCGAAGCTTGACGTACATTGGCATTACAATTCATTTGCGGAATACTTAGTACATTACAAAAATACACACACAAGGACCGTAACAGTTTAGTGTGTTTGGAAACTCGGAATATAATATTCTAATCATAGTGAAAGATCTTCAACATCTCCCATAAAGATCTTCCTTTTTTTTCTTACCTAAATCCTTTATTTATATCCTGGGAAAAAGAAAACATAATAGGGTGACCTCAAATTCTCAGTAAGGGTAAACAAAAGAAATATCAATCACATCATATTCATAAGAACATAACAATTTGGAAATCTTACCCTGCAAAAGAGATCATAATTTCATAACATGTGATAAATCATGGTAGTGAAATGTAATCACAATAATCATAACATAAAACATGAATCTTTGTGGAATACACACATAATCATATATAATCATTTCATATTAGTCAATACTCACTGCGAAGACTATCTTAGTAGACAATGTCCATTTCTGAACCGAGTTCATTCCTCGTTTCAGTCCTGTTTCACTGAACCGGTTTAACTTGTCGTTCCAGCCATCTATATCTCATGAGATATAAAATCGTTACCCAATGCATTGGAGGGAGATATAGGTCCCACCCATCTCATAATGATACCATTCTTATGTGTGCCACAAAATCATAAACCATACATCATAGCATAACCCATGTAATAAAAATGGGAATCTTAAACATCATGACATCATAAAACAATTCATATAAGATAAATGAATTAATAAAAATATTTCCATCACAACATAATCAAATCCTTATAATAATAGGTATAGAAACAGAAACCTATATTATCTTAGATGGAAAATAATTTTGATAAAACTCCTGAACTCCATTCTTGAGGAAAATATCCTTTCTACTTCAAAAACATTTTCCTTTCTTTACATGTCATACAATTTTAAACTAAAAGAAGTTGATTAAAAATAAACTTGAAATCTTGTAAAGGAAGCTTCTTGGAAATAATTTTTTAAAAATCCATCCATGCCGTATAAGTTAAAAAACATTCTTCTCGTACTTTTGTCAGAAAAGTCAAAAAGTACCTCGTACAAAAAATGAAAAAAGATTCCTTTCATATCTTTTACTAAAAACTCACCGAAGGGTAAAATTGGATATAAACTATTTTAGAAGGATATAAATATTACATATTTAGGAAACATGGATGTGGATGATAAAATAAACCCCAGTAAATATCAAAGTATAAACAATCTTGGATAAAAATGAGATTGTGATATTTCCCTTACCTTAGGTCTGATTTGCTTCGTAAGTGTCTGAACCTCCTGTATAATGATTTAAATAATGTCATTGACTTATTCCAGAATCATACGAATTGTTATGATATTATATAATGTTCACTTATGACGTTATATTACCGATTCTTTTGTAAATTCCATGTTAAAGAGCGTTTTGGGTAAAATCGTTTCATTTGTCGTCCGTGTTTTGACTTGTAATTATTCATATGATTACTTAGATCATGATTACATAATTACAAAATATAAAACATGATTTATATATAATATATATTCAGAATATACATATATATAATAGATCAGTAAATGGAATGAAATACACCGTTCATGGAGACGGTAGGCCGTACGTACGCATGAACGCTGTTTTCGTTTCCTAATTGAGTTGAATGGAATTATGTAGATGACATACATATATATACACATAAATCCAGTATCATTATTATGTCATATATTTCATGATTACTTATTTTATATACTTTATAATCATTCATGAATGGTTAACGTGGAGAATAAATCTCATCGTGTCATTGAGACGATAGTCCGTACGTACGCACGAGCGATGATATCGTTCTCATGATCACGGAATTGTATTGGAGTGTATGTATACTATTTCAGAATCAATATAACTTTACAATAATCATATATAGTTATTATGTACATCATTATACCCATCCAATTAAGGTGGTGGTGGAAAATAGATTACACCACGGCGTGGAGACGGTATTCCGTACGTACGCACTCGCTGTGATTTCATTTTCCGTAGGATTAATAGATGGTGAAATAGGGTTGTTTCTAACTTATAATAACATATCAGTATATTAGTGATACTGATGTTATTAATTCATAATGAAACAACCTAAGAAGAAGAAGTGGAATAAGAAATAAAGATGAAAGAATCGGTAACGGACATTACCTCTGCTTTGAAGCGCCTCTTTGAGTCCTCCTCTTAGGGAACTAAAATTGGTCATTTAAGAATACCAGGACCTCTACGATGTTTCTAGGGAAGTGGAGAAGAGAATTTGGCAGGGTTTGGCCGAGCTTTAAGGCTCAAAGTGGTGTGAGGAAGAGAGGGAGGAGTTTCCCTTTTATATGGGAGGAGAGGGGCACCTTTGGAATAACTAAACATATTATTTTATTATAAAGTCATATTCAGGTTTTAATAGAACCAAATTGAGTTATTTAAAAGCGTAGGTGGGGATGGGTCGAATTACTCTCATCCAATATAATTTAGACATGTTTAGGTCATTATACTAACCTTATTTTTAGTTTTAACTCTTAGTTAATTAGATTGACATTTACCATGTCACTTTTTATTTTTATATTATATAGTTAATAAACTTACCGTATACATCCAAGAGACCCCCAAGTGGTCCATTAATGATAAAACTATCATGATATAAGTATCTTGGCCGAACATTAGATTTTTATGCATAAAATAACAATTCATAATATAATATTTTTTAAAAAAACTATTTATGTCAATTTTGTCACTATTCAATAGTTGATTTTTGTGAAACTGATAACAGAATGATTAGTTCAGAAAAGGTTAATTAAATAAATAATAACTTGTCATATTAACCTAGAAAATTAGTTTAATTCATAAAAATTCTCAAATTACATTTATTTTGGTGTTTATAACATCAATTATGTCAATATTTCATTAATAAGATAATTACTCCATCATCTTTGTGTAATAAATAAATTAACTTATTTAATGTCTAAAAATTAAAAATAAAATACCATTCTGTTGGAAATATTTTTAGCTTTCTAATGATTATTTATAATCGAATTTATCTTATGTATAACCTTATATTAAAAATTATTTAATTATTAAACATTGATTTTAACTATTTTAACCCTTCTTTAAATAAATGTCCTAATCTAATCCAAGTGGGACTAAATGGTCATATTTTATTCCTTAGGTTGTTTTTGGTCTAATTAAACTTATCCAATAGAATTAGGACATGTGTTAGGGTAATAATAATATCATTTTTACCCATAATTACCCTATTTACTTTTAACCGTGGTAATAAAAAATAAAAAGTTACTATTCACCAAATATTATTTTCATCTCATTGAACCACATTTTACGTACTGAAATCAACCGTTTCTCTCGGATTTTTTGAAATTCCACTCACAGAAGTGGTAAAATTATGTTTTATGAAAAATTCGCTTTTTTTAACTACCACTTAGTGGTTTCACTATTCATCAAAAAATGAACGTTTCCAGAAAAATACCAGAAATTATGCCTAAGATATATTTGATATTATGAACTCAAAAATGATGTCTATTTTACCAAATTAAAAACATTTCATTTTCATTACATAATTTAAAAATTAAATCCCGTCGTCAAAAAAAATAGCGTGTTTTTAAGAGATAATAACTATCAAAATATTGACACTTGTTTATGTCTGGTTTAAATGTGAAATTACAACCAATGACCAAAATTGTATTAAATTGTAAAAAAATATTCTAAATATACTTTAAAACCACTCAAATTCATAATTTATCACTATTAACTATTTCGATTAAAATTTAGTAATTTTCACTATTTATCAGAAAATGAAAGTTATCCGAAAAGTACCAAAATTTCACCCTAAGCTAATTTCGATATTCTGAATCTAATAATAAAGTTCATTTTAAAATATAAAATGTATAAAATTTAAAAAATTTGGTATTACTATTCATAATAGTTAGTTCATAATAATATTATAATAATTTATCCTTTAGTGAAACTCGGTATTGCGTACTACACACGCTATCGAGGAAGGTCATGATTGTGTGTAATGCAAGGCAAGTCAAGGATGCGTGTTGTGCAAACTCCTTTTGGTGTAGCGTACAACCCAAGACATTAATGAAATTAAAAAGAATATTTTTCATAAAATCTCAGGGTGTTACAACTCAACTTCTATTAAATCCTATAGAGTCTTTAATAAATGAACCAAGTTTGTGGAAGAACTTGTGTATATCAAATTTTATGAAAAATATCCACATAAACCTAAGACCCCCTTAAAACCATAAATATGTAATTTGAAATCTGTACATTAATGCTAAAACTTATAATCCTCTTGTCAAGAAATCTGTTATATCAAACAGTATTGGAAATTCTTCAGACTCTGAACATGATGAACCCGAACATGTAGATGAACCAGAAATTACAATGCCCTTTTATTGTAAACCAACTAGAACCTTCAAGAACCCGCCATTAGATATTTTATTTTTATACGTGGATAAAATGACACCAACTAGAGATTCTATAAGAAACCAGGTTGAACATCCAACCTCTTTATCACAGCTTGAACATAAAAACATCAATGATTAAATTAAAGATGAATTTTTTGTGATGGATATGCAAGAAGATCATATTAAATTTTAAATAAATAATGTTTATAAACATATGGATAGACCTAATGACACCTTGACGATAGGCACTAAGTGGGATTTTAGGAGGAATATAGTATAGTTTGGTTGTATAGTTATAAATAATGATATATTGGATGCACAAGGTTGTTGTCAAGAAGATGGAATTGACAATAAAGAAACTTTTTCAACTGTTTCTCCAATTGAGACCATCAGAATCATGCATTCTTATAAATACCATCTTAATTTAATGATTTATCCAATGGATGTTAAAATTAAATTCCTAAAAGGTTATATAGTTGAGTATGTTTTTGTTGAGCAACCCATTGGTATTACGAACCATAATTGTGGAAAGTCATGTTTTCAAATTAACAAATGATTTATATGGTTTAAATGAAGCTCTCGGAGGTTGGTATGATATACTAAGTACTTGTATCATTACAATAGATTTTAGAAAAGGAATTGTTGATCAAAATATATTTATAAAGAGAATTTGTAAATATTTTTTAGTAGTTCAAATTTATGTAGATAATATAATTTTTGGATCTTCATGAAATTATTTATGTATTAATTTTTCTAAAATGACGCAATGTGAGATTGAAAAGAGTATGTTGGGTGAACTCAAATTCTTTCATAGATTTCATATTTTTAAAAATAAATCAGTTATAATTTTAAATCATTGTAAATACACAAATGTACATTTAAAAAGATTTTACTTTGATAGAATTAAAATTAGTGACACTCCAATCAGAACTACTTGTAAGTTGGATCTTGATGAAGGCAGTAAACATGTTGATAAAAACACTTATAGTGGACAGATTTTATGTTTTCCCTACATAACTTATAGTAGGATAGAACTAATTCTCAAAGTGCATATGTGTTCCCATTTTAAAGATAATCCCAAATAATATCACTTATATGTTTTTTAATGAATTTTATAATACCTCAAAATACTGTCAATTTAGATTTTGTTTTATCCTAAAGGACAATCGTTTGATATAGTGAGTAATTATAACATTGATTTTGGTGGATTCTAGTTAGATAAAACGATCACTTCCAGAATGTGTCACTTTTGGGAAATTATTTATTTTCACGGTGTAGTAAGAATCAAAATTATGTTGCCTTATTTACTACTAATGATGAATACATTACTGCATGTAGTTATTGTGCTCATATTCTATGGATGAAATGCACTCTTCAAGACTATGGAAATAATATTAGACATGTACTTATAGAATTTGGAAATAAAAGTGATATTAACATTTCTATTAATCTAGTTTCTCACTCTAGAATCAAATATATTGATTTAATAAATCACAATTGAGACATAATTATAAAAATGCTAATATAAATTTAGAATTTATTGGAACTTAATATCATCTTAATGATATATTCATTAATCCATTGATCTTTTTAATAATGAATTAAATCAGACATGAGTTAAGAATGATCAAACTATAAGACCATGTTTTTCTATTTATTTTAGTTTATTATGTGATGTTTTCATGCCGCCACTGACGAAATGCCTTGCAATCACAATTGTCTTGCTGATACCAACACTATGTCATGCTGACACAATTATCATGCCCACACTAATTATATTTTATGCTGACTGCATTAGTGGTATGGAATATTTTTCATGCTAAGACCGATGAAACACTTTTATTATACATTATATGTTTATATCAAATAGACAATGTTTCATTAATTTTTCTAAACCTGGTTCACGATATAATAATTTTGTTAGGTCAAAAGCCCTAAAAGATATAAATATGAATCAATCCACTATACTCAATTACCTTTAGAATCCCTCGGTCATTGATCTCTCTATACCCCTACCTTTCACATTCCAACCTTCAAACTGAATGGATTGGAATGTAATGCATTAAGTGACTTCTTGATGATGGTGAGTCTCGTGATTCTATAAAACAGAAAGGTAAATCAAAAAAATCATCAGAACCCATAATTCAAGCAGTAGAAAATCATGTTGTAACTCCAAAAAAAGAAGTTCTTGAGGAATTGATGTATGAATGAATGTCTATGATACTCAAGGTACTACAAGATCACGGTTGGATAGAGTGGTTCTAAAATAGTGAACGACCCTATTACCATAATCTAGTTCCTAAGTTTTATAAGAATTTAGAGTTTAATCTAGGTGAAAGTGATGTCTCCTACATTAAAGGGAAGAGAATCTTCTTCTCTTCAAAAAATTGGGATAAATGTCTTAATGTTCCACATGAAGGTGTATATGATGATTATTATAGTACCTTTCCTCCTGAGAGAGATATTTTTTTCTTTGAGACGTCGTTAATGGAACTTACAAATAATGATGAGCATAGAATACCTATTACTATTGAGTTATGGATAGAATGTAAAAGATTTTTTTAGTTTATCCATCATCATATCTATCTTAGGAAAGAGGACATTACTTCTCTGAAATATCAAGATGTCTACCTGGTTTATTAGCTTTGAAAAGAGGTCAATGCATATATGTGTAGATATCATGTTGTTCACATGAATGAGATGATCAAAGATTTCAAAAAATATAATTCCGTGTTATATCAAAAGGTGATCTTAGTTATGAAAAAATAAAAAGATTGTGTAGATGGATTTTAGGAAGAAATTTTTGAGTGTAGTGGGATCTGGGATCTTCCTCAGTAAAGATATTTTAAAATTAGTGAAAACCAACTAGAACCCATGGAAGAGAGAATGAGTTTGAGATGAAGATAAGATCAATTAAAAGTTCAATCTAGTTGATCATTCAACTAGAACTAATAATTTGGATGAACCTATTATGGGACCAAATAAAGATGTTTTATACTCTTTAGAAGAAGAAGAAGAAGAGCATGTCACTCTAGTTATTGATTAGGGATCACCTATTGATGATGGGAGTGGTCCTGAAACAAATGCACCATGCAATGGTTTTTTATTTGGACCTCATATTCCTCCACTTACTGTACCATCTAATGAGCCCACTCTTGAAGATAATTGGGATATGGAGTTAAAAGTCTCAAGATGTGTGGTGTATGTATATAGATCTAGTGGCTCTGAAGGAGAATAAGAATGTGAAGATGGTTAATGTTGAAGTGGTTGTGATAAGGAAGAAGATGTAGAAGATAGTGATAAAATTAAAAATGATGAACATGTATCTATACATGATGATTATGGATGAAACAAGTTTCAAAGGACATCATAATGATGAAAAAGGTGAAGATGTTGAAATGATTGATGATATGGATTAAGTTATATTTGTAGAACATCCATAAGTTGTTGTTTAAATGAGATAAAATGATGATGTTTCTACTCATGTTTATTTTCAAAAAATTCTTATACCTCATTTGGTTTATAAAAGAAGAAAAACTCATAATTAAGATGAAAAACTCGTAAGGAAAGATCAAATTGAAGGGGAGCCTCAAGAAAGGGAAAATCAAGCTGAAAAAGAGAATCAAATTGGATGGGTAAGGATTCATACTCTCACTCCTCTAGTTGATGATATAATAGGTGAATAGACGAGGAATCCTGGGTATGTGGAACTTGGATTAGATTATGAAGATTTAGATGATTATGCCTTTGTACCTACTAAAATACAACTCGTGGGTTAAACTCTTTCTAGTGACTATGTCACTAAGGAAGACTTGGTAAGATTCAAGGAAGAAATAAATTAATAAGTATGACATTCAGTATAATCTCAAATGAGTTATGAAATAAATGAAACTAGAAGAGAATAACCCCTGTTGACTGATATCATAAAATCTATCTGATCGATGGTTAAAAGTGTAAGGTAAATTGGAACATCTATTTAGACTCCTACCTCAACCAGCGTATCTTAAGATAATACTATTTCAAAATCATAGTAGGAAGTAAAAGAAATTAATCCAAATTTGATTATATCTGCTCAACCCATTTTGGCAAGAAACAAGAAGCTTGGTAATGAGTTGAAGAAGTTAAATATCTATATCAATTCTTTAACAATTGAATACATAAATATAATGGATAGTGTAATTAAAAGGACTTGATGATATTGTTTCTCATATTAATGTTACTGATTTTTTCAAAATGAGAAAGAAAGTAAAGAAAATTGTGCAATATGATTCATCCTCAACTCTTACTGCTACTCCATCCACATTTGGTTAGACCGATCATACTTTGGATAAAAGGGAAATTAGAACTGTTGTAAAATATGAGCTTAATGCACAATATGATACCACTAACATGGGAATCCTATAAAATATTGAGAAAAATACAGATCGTGTGCATGATATGGCCATATTATATACTAAGGAAGCATATTCAACTCATGAAGAGCTTACGAAGAGGATAAATTATTATTTGTCCATGATTTACTTCAAGAACTATTTGACAATTCATTTTAGGTATATGGAATAAAATTTTACATAAACATAGTTAAAAAAGCATTCAAAGAACATGTAATTCATTTAAAGGTACTAAATCCTTTGTTGGATAAATTTATGGAGAATTAGGATAAATTTGTAAAATCAATGAAATATGGTGGTGGGATTATTGAGGATTTTATCATACTATTGAAGCCATATCTTAATGTTCATTGTAAATCCATTGTTGTTCCAGCTAATGCTTCTATTCACTCTTATTGTCCAATGAATTTTTCTCCAATATCGGTTTCTAAAGAATTGAACCAAATCCATCATTTTATCAAAAAACTACCTCAACCATTACTATTTTCCACCATAAACTAAGCCTGCCCCCAACTGTTTTAGTAGGAATTGTTTTACCTCAACTGAAGATCCCATCAGATGATCCTATGTCTCCACCACCACACATTGGACCTTCTATTCTTCCATATGAATATGTGAAGGCACCCATTGACCCTAAAATGTAGTGTGGAGTGATTATTATTTATAGGTAGGAGTGCATGTAATTTATTTCTTTCAGTGTAATTTCATTATGACTTCTAATTCAATATATCTAAATTTCATGTTTTAATTTTTACCCTTCTACTTTTGTTGACCGCAAAAGGGGGAGAAAATTATTAAGATTTATTATGTGTTTATGCATTATTATTTTATTACATCACTCTAATATATCTCACTTCCCAAAATTATTTTTGATCCTTTTCATATTTATGGGAGGTAATATTCAGATTGTTTCCTTTGGTCAATATTTAATGGTACTTTACAATTCTGTGATTTGTGATCAACAAAAGGCTCAGATTTTCATCCCATAGGTTATTGTTGGCCACTATCTCTGACTATAATGGTTTTAATTTTCACAAATAATGTAATATATTAACATATAACTAAACTCATGACAAATATAAAATAATGTTAAAACATATCTTCTATATCAGATCTTTTCAATCATATAACTAATTATGTTTGTTTAAG
The DNA here is from genome assembly GCA_963277665.1 of Viscum album. NCBI lineage: Eukaryota > Viridiplantae > Streptophyta > Magnoliopsida > Santalales > Viscaceae > Viscum > Viscum album. The sequence goes on from OY728155.1 coordinate 1,933,822,152, forward strand.
TATAAAAAATATTATTATTGATTATAAATGTTTAATTATGGGTATTAACACTCTTTATAATTTTTTTACTATAAGACACACAAAAAATCTAAAATTGTCTATGTATGAGTTACTAACATCGACAGAAGAACAAAATAACCGACTGAAAAACGGCTCATCAGTGCATATGACATACCGACACAGATGACTATTGGTGCATATTACTTACGGAAACATGTGACCTACTGATGAATATGAATTACTGACGTTGACAACCTACTATTTTATATCACTCACTAACGTAGATGACCTACTGATACCATAAACCTACCATCAGTACAAGTGACATACCGATGCATGATGCTATCAATGGAAGGAGTCACCGATAGTTAAAATGAGTCCCCAATGTAATGAGTTGCTGACGTATTCCAAGACCAATAGAATGATATAATTATGGGTTCAGTCACTAAAAATGGGGATACTGACAGAAAGACTCACCGATATACAGACTCACTGACAGAAGAGTATCCGATAGACTGCTTAAATTAGAATATATACAAATTATTTATACATGTCATATTTGAGTGATTTAATGATACTGAAATATTTAATAATATTTTTTATGACTTTTAGAATATAGTACGAGGTACGATGAACCTATTCAAATGAAAATAACATGATCTTTTTCAGACCCAAAGAATGAGAAAGCATTTTTGAATATAGAATAAATAGAGAAAATAATAGAACTCTGGTGTGCCCACGTGGGAGACAAATAGAAGATCATCCACGACTCTCATGCACGAACTGTGAACCCAAGAACAAAAACATGAATAAAAAAGGAAATAAAATTTAAGTTGTACATTTTACTGAAAAACTACTTCAACATATCAATAATGTGGAAGAATATACCTGCAGAACCATACTTATACCTAGAAGATAAAATACGAAAACCTATTTTTGTGTTAACATCCAAAAGTGGAATCCAGCCTCATCTCAGCTACATCGGAAGAGTCTAGAGCTACATCCAAAAACACATAGAGCCATATAAATCTTTTCTTATATTTATTTTATATGTTTTTTGCATTATTACATAATTTTGAGTAGTGTGTGTAACTTCATGTGATGCACCCACTATCTCCTATATCAAACTAAATGATACAAGATATCCTTCCATAGATACCTTATTACACATTTTTTAATCAAATGGATTATTGTGGAAGAGTTCCTTTTGATTCCTGGTAGTTTTTACCCATGAGGAACTCTAGAAGAGGTCTTGTGACATAGACAACATGTGTGCTGCTGTTAACCATGATCTAGTCTGTGGATCAAAATGTTTATTAAATTAAACTACATGATGCCAGTTGATCTCCAAGTTTAGAGGATTAGGTTACTTCTTGACACTGAACCTATTGTTTCATTTTTTATTGTGTTTTATCATTTAGTTTTTCCTTGTTTTATCAAATATTTAATAAAACTAAATTGAACTATGATAGTTAGTTTTAGAAAGTGTTTATAATAGTATTGACTTATAGGGTAAGTTTCAAAAGGTGTATTAATTATCATTTTGATATAACTGATAACTAATCACCCTTTTTATAAATTATTCGAACTGTCAAGCTCTTATAAATTCACTACTAGCTGAATGGTCAATTTAATTATAAATTTAGTGGAATTTGAAATTTTATTTTATAACAGAAATTTTCAATGGAACACAATTCACCCCTCTTGAGTTACCTACTACGTCCAAAAATGTTAACTCAATGGATCATTTTATAATATCATTCTAAATCATATACTATAGTTACATTATTATTGAAAAATTAATAGTATTGGGGTAAATGATTTATTAATATTTTGGAGTGGATCTAAATGTAAATAAGATCATTAAATAACGATTAATCATTAGTTCTTATAGATAAAATATTGAATGAAAATGGTAGAAAGTTGAATGATAATTATGATGTCAATAGGGAATTTATAAATTTTATTCATTGAAATGTTGTTTTGATTTTTAAAAAATAAGTTATTTTCATTTCATATCCAGAAATAAATCAATGTATGTTCATAAGGAATGTACTGAATTAATTAATAATGTAGCATCTTATTTTTTAGGTATACTAATCAATTATTATTTATGTTTCATGGGTATTCAATACAATATGCTTCATATATGTGTATTACAATATAATAACCATGTTCTTATGAAAACTTATTAAATATTATGGTGTGTTCACCAAGAAACTAAGAAATGGCAGTTCTTATTGTAGTGGTGTGAAACACACAACTTCTAATTTCCATATAAATGAGGATGTAAAAAATTTATTGAGTATAACCAAAAAAATTACCTCACGTGTCCTTTAGAAATAAGAATACATTATTCCACTAATTTAATGAATTATTTTTGTTTAATAATCAACCAATAGTTCATTGATACATTATTTGTATTCTATACATAATGGATATGAAATGTATGACTAATATACCATGTTGTTGAAAAACAATTATTTGTTGAGTGAAGCTAATAATGGGATTGATGGATAATCCCATTATGGTTTTAGACAGAGTGAAGCTAAATAATAATGGTATTATCAACACCTATACATATTTAGTTAGAAAAAATTCACCTTTTGAAATAAAGATAATTCATAAATATTTTAAAATTAGTTCATATAGAGAGAAAGATCTATTCCTTGGGTAATCTAGAGGTTTATTCCAATAAATAATAATATTATTTAGGTTGAAAAGTATATTAACAATCTACATGGTAAATTCATATTTAGAATATATAAGTTTCATTAGACTAGAGTATCGATGAATATCTAGAGAAAGCATTCATCTATCATAACAACGTAGTGTTGAGGAATTCCTATACCCACATTACATTATCCAAAGCAGGGATATTATGCTAATAATGGGGATCAATGATGAGTATTTGATGTTAAAATTTATCAACAAAATTTAGTGAAATGTAATTCCTATATACAAATTTCCTTATATACATTATTGTTATGATGTAAGTTAAAAGATTAAAAATGTTGAGAACTATATTCATTATAGATAATTCTATTATTTTTTAAGACATGAATTGTAAAAAATGGAATTAAACCTTAACAACATGCCTAATATTATTAAAAATGGATATCATGGGAGTTATAGTTTGATGGAAATCCATAATAAAATAAGTACATGTATTCAGATGAGTTCTTTGGATATAAACAAGATTTCATGAGTTAAAAAAGTCTATTTATACTGATTAACCAACAGTTATATTCAGATATTATATAAAAAACTATGATAATAAAGATATAATCATGTGATAAACTACACATAAATAAAAGGGTCAACATATATTGTTGACATTGGGGGAGAAATATTGTCTGTGGTTAATGAATTCATGATGAGCACAAGTCGATCAAATAAGAATGAATTCACAATATGTTTGGAAATGAAATTTTCCAAAGACACATACTCCCTAGGAAGGATAAAAAAAGTGATTGTTTTATAACCACCATTGTCGATGATAAATTATTCATTGAGATACATATATTTCTACATGTATCTTGTATAAATATATGATCTAAAATTCAAGAGACCAAATAAAATTCAATAATGTATTCCATGTATCAAAGAACGCTATCTATAATTATGAATACTATGGTGGGAATTCCATTGAGATGGTTCATGTGTTATAAAATTGTGGTACCAAAAATGTTTTAATGGTAAACCCATGTAATTATTTCCAAATACTATTGAATTTCACATGTCATATATATTATATATGATCATATTATTGATCATTGATTGCTAACACCAATAATCATGGATGGTATATGAAAGACACAACTAGAAAGGGATGGTGACCTCACAGAATTCCAGAAAGCGGTGAATGTTACTCAGATTAATTATAGATTAGTTTTTAAAAGAAACATATAATATATATTTTAATTTAATTTTTTTTGTTTCTACCAGGGGCTTGTGAGAGTGACAATATTTATGACTAGAAAAAAACAACTAATGGTATTACAAAAAATTAAGACCATAATAAAAAAATCTCTCCAGATATTGAGTTAATGTAGATAGAATTATTATGGGGAACTCCATATACTCAGGTATATTTAAAGGTAGATTAGTCTAAGTCAATGTACATATACTAAGATGGTATTGTAAAATACAATTTAGGACATTTGGAGGGATAATTGTAACCAATCTCACATGGAATATATCTTCTTAAGAAGACATGAATAGGATTATTATGAGAGTAAAGGGGGTATTTTATTTCCAAAAACATATGGATCGGTCATGAATTCCATTATGTGTAAAAAAATTTATATTTTCAATATATACATTATAGTAGGAAAATACCAGTTATGTCATGGATAACAGAAAGAGAAGCAATCATAACAATCAAACAGTATTAATGAAAATACAAAATAAATATACAATATATGAGGAGAAGAAATGATATTTGTTTTAAGGGGATGAAAAATAGTTTTCCATTGATATATATGATCTAATAACATAGTCAGTATGAGGAAATGAATGAGACAAGATAATTTAAGCCATTGGTATTCATACCTATAAGTACCAGGTATGTTGATACTCAAATTTCATCTAAGAAGTAGTTAATTAAATGTAATTATTTTTTCGAGTTCTTCGAATTTAACCAAATATGTAATGTTGTATATTCATTAATTACATATTATGATAATTTTTACTCAGGGAGGTGAGGTAACACATAGCCTAATATCCATGAAGAAAAATATAGAAGACCTAACAAATAAAGATATAACTCAAAATTTTTCTTAATAATGTAAAATCTAATAAGGTTATTTATCTAGTATGATTTAGAGCATGTGGGAGTGTTGTAATAGTTAGTTCCCAGGATGAAACTAAACAATACTTTCATGATTCATTTTATGTATACAATTAGATATTCATGATTTATAGTTACTTTTATTGTCTATGCATTTATTTATCATTTATTTAATGGAATTTTCTATATACTAATTACCCTATCAGAATGTTATAGTATATCCCAAGATATAATGAGAACCTGTAGATATCATGACATTAAAACATTGTGAAAACCAAAATTTTATTATATTTTTTTTTTAATATTCTATAAAGATATGGAATCCCATCATCACTATCATATTCTAGTTCATCTCCCTCTTGAATCATATTTTATTAACTCAATTTATTTATACTCAGTTCCCTTAGATGAAACATGTTTAAATTAAAATATTCAGTGTCTTATTTTAATCCCTATTCATTCATAACCAAATTGAAAAATAAACCTAATTTTATAATGGAAACAAAAATTATTCACCACCTATCATGTTGACATATCAGTGATCATAGAAGTAATTTTTTATCATCAAATAGTAGTCCATGTTATTTCAAAGTGTTGATATGTTATTAAATATTCTATACATTTCCTATATCAACTCCACAGGTTTCATTTTGAAAGAATCATACATCATGGAACATGTATTTAGACTTGTTTCATTCACATTTTAATTTCCATCAAGGTGAATAGATAATGTATTAACTATTTTAAAATTAGTGTATCAAGAAGATATTATTTTAAACTCATAATTACCTTAATGCACAAAATACATAATATCATTTTTATATTTTATAAGTAATTATTCATTCTATTTATATAATAATATCAATTGGAATAAAAACCTTAAGCTTTAGCATATATAATAACATATTATTAATTAAATATAAATTTAAGATATATCATATAGGAAAAAATAATATTCAATATAAAATGAATTCATTAATAATAGATATCCTTAAAATAAGAGATTAAATATTATATGATACTAAACATCAGTCCAAGAACAGTGATCATGAGTGGTTAATTGTGCTCCAAATATTAAAAATTATATTGTTCATAATTAAAAATTTATTAACCCTCACTTTTTAAATCTATCCTTATTTATAAATTCAATATGTATATATAATTTTATACTCTAAAAAACTTTATCAATATGTCAACCAAATCATACTTTAAAAAAATGAAATTATTTTAGCTCTAAAAAGAATATAAATATGTAAAACACAATATATATATATTAAATGTAAATTAACACTATGAGAAGATATTTTAATAAAAATATAATGGAAAATCATTACTATAACTAAATAGTTATAAAAGGATTATCGAGTGATGTTAAAAACAAGAATGTAAAGAAAATTACCATAGATAATGGATTGAAAAATATGTATGACCTAAGATAGAAATCAATCACATGTATTTAGTAATAGCTTTCCCGGGACCCTTACTCATATATTCGGTTCAAAAAACACACACCATGGATAGTTATTTTGATACACATCAATATTTACTAGTTATTTCTCACATAATACAAGAATTTCATTCCAAGGAATATTTTTGATTTAGTTTTGTAGATATTTATGGAAAATATTAAACAAGTAGAACCCATTTTCTTAGTAAAAAAGATATTTTTTTAATTTAAAATAAACTAATTATTCCAAAAGGATATATGATATCACCCATAAATTCACCCCAAACGAATATTTTCTAGTCAAGTCATTCATAATAATTAATTTCATATATTGGGGGAGTATAATTAATAAATGGGGTGATCACAGATTCTTGAAAAGGTTAAATATATGAGATAATAATAAAATGTCAAATGTGAGAATAATATCGGAATACGAGTATAATCATGATATATAATAATACTTTAACCAAAACATTATAGTTCATAAATCATGGAATAAGGCCCAAAATAACAAAATATATAAATCAAAAGAGGGTTTAAACAAGATTTAATAAACATTATGCATGAGAGAATAATATAGATTTGATAATTAGTGTAAAACTATGACATCATTCAAAAATGTAAGTAAAAATAGTATAGAGAAAAAGTAATTTAGTTAGCCAAACCATTAGTTCTCATGATTTTGAGATATAAAATTCACTTGATAATACTTATAAGAAGAGATAAATCATTTAACTAATAAATTAATAGTTAATATGGGACACCACCCATCATTAATCTATACATATATGTGTAACTATAATTCAATAATGTATCATTTCCCAATGATCCCTTGGAAAAAATGGGTTTTTTTATCAGATACTAAATACCCCTATAATGAAAAAGTGGTTGATATTCATTTAATAATGAAAAACATAATAAAATTATTCATAATCCCATAAATAATTATTACATTATAGAACCATTGAATAAATGGATATCAATAATGTCAACTTACATTATATGAAAATACAATACAATTGAAATAAAAAATAATATGGTCTTTGAACTGCTTATATAATGTGTATAAAATTATGTAAAATATTTTTAAAAAATATTTTATATATGGAATATAAGTGAAACCACTTTAATTATAAGAATCAAAAGTATTGTGTTAATAGAGGAAAAAATCAGATTAATAATTATAGTTATTCCCCAATGGTGATTTGGAATGACAAATATACTGATAAATGATTTATATAAAATAAAAAAATTATACAATCTATCCTGATAAAGAATAAGGTTTGAAAAATTTATATAATGTCCATGATGAAGCATAAGGTCAGCCTAATGATATGTATTTAGAAGAAAATAATTTTGAGGATCTCTAAGAAATATCACTTTTGAAATAATAAACATTCATGATATTTGAAAATAATTATTTAGATAAATATATTTTATACACCGCATTATTAATATTATATTTATAACTAATAAATCATATAATTTACATTCCATTAGAGGAAAAAAGATGTTGATTTTCTTATTTGGAAAAAATATTTCAGGAGAGATTATTATTAGACAATGATGAAAATGACCCATACAAAAAACATTCAAAAATTTTTCAAGACAATTTACAGATTGATATATAGAATAAAATAACTATAATTAATTAAAGATTAATAAATAAGGAAATTTTAGAAACCATAAAATGAATATAGACATGAAAAATTAGGTTCCTGACCAAGAGTAAGTGATCAGGTGTGTTTTAATTACCAAAAACCCTTCAGGTATAATGTTTTTTAATAAGAAATGGACATTTGAGGGAAAATTCCAAACCAAGAGAATATAAAAAGGAGATTATGATAGGTTTTATAAATAATAAAAAATAACCAAAAATATTATACATATAAAAAATACTTATTTGAAAATATTATTAGTAGTGAAACCCTTATGGTTTGAGTAACATATATAAAATACCTTTGACCTTTTGTAATTATTAATGTAAGGTATTTGAAAGAGAGAAAAATATATACATTAAAAAGAATATGAATATGGTATAAGAAATTAATTATTAAATAATCAGAAAATTATACTGATTTCATGGTAAAAAAGAAGAAACATGACTCTATAAATTTAAGGTTTGGATTAAACCCATTACATTGTTCTAAATTCATTATTCACGTGCACATAACTACCTATATAATCAAATTATGTTTTTAAATAATTTATTAATAATATAATTCAATAATTTTTCATATAATTTTTTTTATATATTATCATCACTTAATTATTTATTATATTTTATTTCTTATGATTGTAACATTGGGTATCTCAAAAAGGTTTTCCACAACTCTTTATATTTATTAAATATTGTAAATGTTTTCATTAAATTTATTCATAATTCTAATATATATTGTTTTAGGATCTGTGAAATTAATTAAATATATAATTTATATAGTTATACTAGTTTCCAAAATGGACTCTATGAATTTAATGTGACTTGGATGGTTAATTTTTTTGTTAAATTTATTATGATATTACATGGATAATAACATATATAAATTTTAAGATATTATAATTACATAACATAAAAATCCATATATAGTTATTATAATCTAATATTACCATTAAATATGTTTCCATATTCACCCATGATATAAATATATATTATTATTCATGTCAGTGGTTAAGCTATTCCAAACAAGAACATTCTATAATTAATGTATATGTATGATTATGGGGTCACATAGTTATAAAATAGTTATTATAGATGTGTATTAAAATTATTTAGATGTTATTAATGTGGTGGAATATATTTTAAAATATTATAGTAAATAAAAAAATTATATCTGAAATAATAAAATACGAAATTATTTAGAAGAAGTATTGCACACATAGGCACATATGGCATTTTCAATTTTTAATAGAAAAGGAGGATGATAGGGAGTGGTTTATAATTTAATATAGTTATTAATTTTAATAAAATATTATTTAATTAATTAATAATTCAAGATCATCCTGTTTATGTATTTAAGAAAAATAAGACATTCATTTAATGGAGTCAGTAGTCCACACCTACGCATGATGATGTTTTTATTTTTCAATGAATTACACAGATTAAAATTAAAAATAATATTTTATAATTTATGAAACAAAAATATTATATATTACATATTAATTAATTAATTAAAATATTTAACCTCCCAGGATATGAAATTGTATTCACTAAGTATCGTGATTCATGGAGGTGATGGTTTAAACATATTCACTTTAAACATTGCTTTGTTTTTAAGGGTGAATGAAAAAACAAAACAATACATATTCATACATTAATATAATGATTTTTTTATATAAATAATATATAATTCATTTTATTATAGTGTTCAGAATTGGTTTGGAAGAAGAATTTTAAGAGTAAATGATTTAAAAGTTGGTAATATTCATGTTGAGTGCATATTTTCTATCTTATAAATCATATTGGAAACAGAGGCCTTAAGTTAACTAATATTGAACAGTGGCATAGAGATGTGGGAGGGAGTTATAAGAATAAAAAAAATAAATATTTTTATTAATAAAATTTAATGTAAAGGTTAAACAATATGTGATATAAATATTCTCATTTATAATTGTTGTGAAGGATAATTTTGGAATGATAGTTTAGATTTTCATTTTTTTAAAATTACTATTTAAGTGCGAAAGGATCAAAAATAGTATAAAAAATGAAGGTGAGGAGTGGTTTTATGGAAAAAATAATAATCCATACCATATGAAATATTTTTAACATTTTTGGGTCATTACATCTTTGTAAATTAACATTTAACATTTTACATCTACTGAGGTAATTAATTTTAAACCCTAGTAATTAATTTTAATATCCAAAAATGAAAATAAAAATTTTAACTAACTATATCCTTATAATTTGATAAAAAAATATATATATCAAATAATATTTCTATTATTGTGAAATTCTAATTATTTAATAATTATACATAACACATGAAAATGATTTTTAAGAAATATATATTTTTAGGCATAATTTTTTTATTTGATATAATAATCAATGTGTTTTATTTTAAATACATTAAATTGTTTGTTATAATAAAATAAAATTTTCATGTATATAAAATCTATCTAGGAATATAACTCTAGAATTAATATATGCAAATAAAATAAAATATTGGAACCAGATTTTATTGTAAAAAATATAACTACTGTTTTATAATTGGTAATTAAGATTTTATGATATTAGATAAAATAGAAATAAAATAAATAAATTTATTAGATAATTAAATATTTGAAAAATAAATAGTTTTTATAAAAATTAATTTTCTTATTATATATTAATAATATAATAAAATTATTTTTTGTTGAAAAAAACATCATTTCTCAAAATTCATATATAAAAAATTCTCTTAAAAAATAATCATATGTAGCAAATTTATTATCTGTATATAAATAAATCATTTATATTATAAAATTAAATTTAATAAAACTATAATTTTTTAATTTAATTATATTATATAATGAAAAATACTTTTATTAAAAAATCCTTTTAAAAAACATTAGGTAGTTTATCAAAGATTTTTCTTAATTTTTGATTTACTACCAAATTTTTATTTACTAGAGGATATGTTATTATTATATTTTTCATAATAATAATTCTCTAATTTTTCACATACCATTTTATTTTACGTTTTGATGGAAAAAAACCATAATATTGATTATTAAAAAGGAACCATTATATACAAAAAAAAATTATTAGTTATATAATCCCTATTAAATAAAATTCATAATTGCAATTTTTTTATTAATCATAAATGGAAACAATCTATGGGAATATATAATAGATACAAGATTCAAGATTCTATGTCTTCTTAAGTTTCACCCATATTATCTTTAATACAAATAATGAACATGAATTTTCCCTTATAATAATCTTGTAACAAATAATTATTTTTGTTCTGTTTTTTTGAGCTATGTACGCCTCACGATTAATTTTTAGGAACTATATATTCGGTGTGATGTTTTTATTGGGTTTTTATAATCAACCTTAGAAAAATTTGTCATTATGGCTTGATTTAAGAATTTAATATGTATTTCTCTTATCATTTAAATTATCATGGTCATTATATAGAGAGATTAAATCCAAACCCAATACCACATAAATATTTCTAAAAGATGGATAATATTATTTAATAGGGATCACATAAATAATAAATTGAGAAGATATATATTTTAGGGATACAATAGTCATAACATTTTAAGTTTTTAATAAACAAATAAAATCATGTAATTGGGTGGTGATTTTTGATTTTGATAAACTAATCATGGTAAAAAGGAGTGGCTGAAAAATGATAAAATTAAATTACCATAGTTATGGACAAGATGAACATTTTTTTAATCCATATCATGTTTTGGATGTTTTTGGTCAATCATCCATGTCTTCCCTTGGATTACGACATTATCAAAGAAAATCCCAATGTTTTAAACATTTATGAAATTGAACTTTCCATGGAATCTTATAATTAACATTATTTCCCTACATTATATCGATTAAATTTTCCTTTTAAATATTCCATTTATTGATCAATTCACTCATTTATAACATATAAAATATATTATAGTTTCATTAATTTATTCACATTAGTGTATCTCCTCACATCTTTAACATAGAGGAAATTGAATCCACTTTCTTTTACATCCACATTACATGATTCCCCATTATATTTTGTCATTATATTATAAGTTTTGTTTCGGAATTAATGTATTTTCATGTTTCTAATCAAAAATCACGATAGTTGGTTTAGAATAATAACATTGTTTATCAATGTATTTCTTATTGCATTAAGTTTCTCATTCAGACAAACCACACATTACCCATGAAATATATTGTTATTATAGTTACCCTAGTATTAATCCCTTACTAAGAAAAGGATTTAACATAAGTAATTACTAATTAAAATCATAAGAGAGTTATACTTTTGAAATCTCATCCTCAAAAGGTTTTACTCATTAAAACCATTACATTCAGTCTCTTCTAAACCCAAATAATCCCTTTATCTATCTTCTTGGTTGGTTTTGATCAAAAAAAATCACTTAATTTATGATCATAATAAATCATTCATAATTGATCATAAATATAATGTAATTAAATATATAATATCTCCCATTAATGTTAATATATGTGTTCATTATTATTCCCACACATCATGTATAATATTTAAGATTGAACAAGTATTCAACCAAACGTTATCATGGTGATTACAGCTTAGTGAATTTCTACCATAGTAGAATCCATATTCCACTATCCTTATATCGATGTAATTTCTAGTGAAATAAAATTATCAAAATATTACTAACACTTTAGGATATCACATTATATTTAGTATTTTACCTCATAATTATGTTAAGGATTTTCACTAATTCTCTCTCATACTAATCCCAAAAAAAATATTCAATATATTCATCCTAAAGGATTATCTATATCATTTAAATTATAATGAATCATAACATAAAAATCCATAATTATCCATATAACTTCTTAATTTATATTCAATCGATAAAATTATAACATTTAATTTTATCAAACCCCACCTTTGATATCAAAGGAGGTATTCGAGGGCATGCACTCCTAGTTGTAGTGCTAAAAGTATAATATTTACACACTATTATTGATTCACATCCAAATTACAAGATATTTATAATATATATATATATATATAATTACACTTAACATATCCCATTCATATTTATTTTTTTAATGGAAGGTAAAATATTGATCTAATATATCTATTTTCATTTTATAAAATCTTGATTGTTTCCACTAGAGAACACAAAATTAGTCCAATATATCTATCTAATATCACCAATAAATTCACCACAAAAATATTATCTTTTATATAAATAATACATAATACTTCATTTGATATTATATGGAATAGTAAATATAATAGTGGAGTGATATCTAATTCCCAATAAGTGTAAACATATGTGATAATAATAAAATATCATAACTTAGAATAAGATGAAAATATGGGTATAATGAGGATATATAATAATGTTATTAATTGAATATAATAGTTTTTCAATCAAAAATTAGTATTATTTTAACATAATACATGAATAAAATGTTATTTGAAACATGAGTTAACAAACATGAGCCTTGAGAGACAATATAGACATGTGAATATGAATAAAACTTTGATATCGTTCAAATCTGGCCGAAGCAGTAGTATAGGGAAAAATTTAAATCATGAGCAACACCATTAGTTTCCTTGATAACGAGAAACTAAAATTTACACCTGATTATATTTATCCTAAAATATATAAATTTAACCTAATAATTATAGGGTGATATAGGACTTGGCACTTCATTCATCTACACATATGTCTTCCGATTCAATTCAAGAATTCATTATTTCATAATGAACCCATAGACATAAAATATGATTCATTCATGACAGAATGCATATACATATATGGAACATGGGTTTCCAATATTTATTAAATTGATTCTCAGAAATAAATCATTCATAATTTTAGAAATAATAAAATATGTTAATCCCACCAAAAATAAATCAGTATCCCATGAAATAAATTAAATTTATAGGTAAATACCAATCAATTAAGACAATAAAAATATTTTTTTCACAATATTAATTAAAATTATACCATTATAAAACCAATTTACCCACATTAATTGATATATGGAATGTTCGTGGACACTATTTAATCAAACGAAGGAAAAAAGATTGTTCAAATAAGAATACATTGGATGTAAAATTATAGTTATTCATCAAAGAATACTAGTAATGTCTAAGATATTTATGTATTATTCATAAAAAAGTGAATGCTGTAAAATAATAAATATATAAAAATAATATAGATGGAAACATTTATTGAATATCCTCAGTCTATAATATAGAATGACAAATTACATGGGTTTAGATGAAATCTATTTTTGGTAACATTAATAAAAAACCTGTTGGAATTTAGAAACAACCCTGACATTTTTGGAATCATTTATTTATATAGAAATATTTTATTATTTATGAAAAATTATATTTTAATTTAGAAAACAATTAAATCATAATACACAAGAATCATAAAAAACATAATTGATTATAGAAATATTTCATCACATAGAAGAAAAAAATATTATTTTCACATATTTATGAAAGAAAACCAAACAATAAACATTAAAAATTACATTAAAACATTCAATACAAGTAATGTATAGTAAAATGACCTAAATAAACTCGTTATATATATATATATATATATAATTGTATATAATTAATATAGACATGAAAAAATGGAGGTACTCAACCTAGAATAATAGATGAGGTGAGTTTCACTTATTGGAAACACTTTAGGTAATGTACAAGTGAATGGGAAATTAATTTACCAGGGAACAAAGTTAAAAACAATTAATATCCAATTATTTTTTATGATATTTTTTATAAATGATCCAAATTACCTAGAAGGTTTAAATTTGAAAATAAATATTGATTTGAAAATAATATTAGAAAGAAAACCATTACAGGTTGAGTAACATAAAATATATAATTCATATTTGGTATCTTTTGAATAAAATTGAATTTAAAACAGAACATTAAATGAATGCTTAAAATCCCATGAATATGGTAAAGTAAAGTCAATAATAAATAATCACACCTTATTTATGAATTAATGATACACATTAGAAAATACATCTCAAAAAATTTTCTTTGGAAAATAACCCCTTTCCTTGGTTTTTGATTAGTTTGATTCTTATTCTAAACATCCTTGATAATTTAAATTTATTTTTTAAATAAAATATATCATAAAATTATTCATATTTATTTCATTTTATATAGTTTATTTATTATCAAATGTAAATTATTTATTATATAGTTTTAAATTATGTCGTTTACTTTGGGATTGTCAGTCAACATTTAAACAACATTTTCTATATATTGAAAATGGTCAAATGTGTTGTGTTATTTCATTATAATAACTTTATTTTTATAGTTTAAATTTATTTTTCATTAAATTACATAAAAAATTTATATAGTTCTATTGGATTCCAAAATGGACACCCTTTATTAAAGGAAACATGAAATGATCCTTTTTAGCGGTTAAATGTACTATGACAGTTTTTTATTAATATCAAGTATAATATTTCAAGTATTATATTTCCAAAACTGTTTGAAATTTTTTTATTTAGTCATTATTATCAATATCACTATTTATTTTTCTTCAGTTTTCAACTATGATTTATTTTTTTTATTATCATTCATGTTTATGGTTAAATAGACTAAAACATTAAGATGTTGTAATTAAAAGATAAAAAATATTATTGGTTTACTTTTTTTTGTAGTACCAATATTATAAAATTATATTAAATTTATTTATAGTTTATTAATGTCGTTAATCTGGTATAAAATTATTTTTCCATCTAATAAAATACTAAATGGAAAAAATTACATCACATTTGTGGAGAGGGTAGTCCACACATACACATGAATGAAGTTATAATTTTTCCCCATAAATCCCATGGAAGTTAGGATATCGATTATAATTCAATAATCTTAATAAATTTCTAAAAATTATATTATTTCATTTATTACACTTTTTTTTATCTTACATGTTAGTTAGTTAAAAAAAATAAAACACATCTTTAATGGATGTGGTAGTTTACACTTACGCATGGTGACCTTTTTTTAAATTAATTATTCTGATTGAATGTGACAAACAATTTGTATTTTATCAATAATAAATATAATAAATATATAATATTTATTGTTAAACATGATAATTTTAATTATCCATTAGTTTATTTTATGAAAAATGAAAGATGTCAGTTTCTCCATGTGGTAGTCTAAAAGTGTGACTGTTGACATTAATTTATTTTTTATATTGGATTGAAATGAATAAATACTAGGGGTTACATTAAGATAATATAATATCTATTTTTATATTATACTCATTTAATTATATTAATTTAGTTATAAATTATTTTGAAGATTAATATTAAGAAGAATTTATAATTAATGTGGTAATACTTTCGTTCAGATATTGAGTTTTCTCCAAGAAGTAACCATGTAAATAGAGTCAATAAGTAAAATAATGGTCACCAGATACTTATGTGTCATAGATATGGTTATGTTAAAATAACTAAAATATTTTTCTTATAAAATATATGGTAATGTTTTAACATGAAGTGGTGGATGGATTCCACTACAAGTGAAGAAGAGGGAAATTTTGGAAGCACCCATTAACATTTTCAATAATTTAAATTAAGTTTCAAGGGAATAAAATAAAAAAGGGAAACAATATAAAGGTCATGAATATTTTTATTAACAAAAAACTTATTAATGTCTTTTTAAAAATGTTTTGTACTTGTTTGGGGTCATTCCTATGATTAGTTTAATTTTAAACTTTTTATCTTTTACCAGGGTAATAAATTTTTAAAAATAGAAATTAATTTCGATGACCAATATTAAAATTGACCTAATTAGCTAATTTGGACCTTTTGAATATTAATTGGCATTTTTTATCAAATATAATTTTTAATGTTGTGAATATTTAGTCCCAAAATAAAAGAATATAATTATTATGATAGTTTTTAGGAAATATATATATTAATCATAATAATTAAGTTTAAAAAAATATTATCAATGATTTTATTTCCAATTAATGAAATGTTTTATTTGAAAAAATAAATTTTACAAAGATTTTTAATCAATAAAAAACTAAATTCCCTACAAAATATTATATGTTTAATTAAATTATTTAATATTTTTATTAAAATGAAAATATTAATTTTAAAGGTCATTCTTATATAATGATAAATTATACAAAAATTTAATATTTTTGAAAAAATTATAATTTATCATTATTCATTTACAAATCATATATCTCATGTGTCCAAAAACACTATAATAAATAAAAAACATTATTAAGAATTCAAATTACATGTTTATTAAAAAAAATTTTAAAAAAATATATAATAAAAACTAAATTCATTCAAATTTTTATTCCAAGAACCATAATATTCTTACCATATTTTGTATGTATTTTTAGTTGAGTAATTTTTTTATTAATTAGAGGTGTCATTATTATTAACCAGTAATAATAAAATTTAACTATTACATTTCACTCATTTATAAAAGGTTTTTAGAAGATAAAGTATGTTGGTAGTGCATATATTTAAAGGGAAATAATTTTATTATAAAATAACTATCAATTATAAAGAACATTCATTAAAACATTATAAATATATCCATAACCTCAAATGAGGTTTAAAAATAATGGTCAAACATAATTCAAGGATATGTAAATTATCTTCCGAACATATATGTGAGATAATCAAATGTGAATAAATATGAGTAATTATTATCACACTACTAATCAATATAGTTGAATATAATAGCATTATAGAAATATTAAAAACATAGGAAAAACAAAATATTTAATTCTGCAGATAGAGAAATGAAAACATGTGATGTTTAATGTTGCTCAATATATGATTATGATTCAGTTAATCAACAAGGTTTCCTCATTCTCTGATTATCCAGTGGGAACTAGAATAAATATTGTAGTAATAATTTCCTTGTTTTGTTTTTTAAATATCTTCTCGAAATTTCGGCATTGTTAATGAATTAATATTATAGAGAAAAAAATACAACCCCACTCATATATAATTCATTAGAGAGGATTAATTTATTTTCAAGGAGACTTCTCAAAAAATTATCCATTGGGAAATGATCATTCATACACCAACAGATCTTAAGTTTTCTAAAATCTATCATTAAATAACAAAATCCAACCATTGGAATTTTCAAAATTACCTATATTAACTTTGTCACTCATGGTTAACCGATAAAAATATTATATTAGATAACGATTTTAATACATTATACTGGAATATACAAAGTCACTTTTACAAGTTTTTTATATGTTATCCTGATATCTCTTCAACCTTAAATGTTGGGTTTCTTCATTTATCAACGTGTGGCCACTTGAGCATTCATAAAGATATCAATCATAAATTTATCCTATGTTTGGTATAATTACATCGTGTCATTTGTTGAACACATTGAAATATTTTAGTTGGCTGGTATAGTCCGTTGAAATATTTCTTATGGTCAAACAACTTCAACATTTTTCGATCATACACTTTGAAAATATTTTTCATGGTCCGTGAAATGATCATGAAACCACTTGTATGAACAAATTATCAATAAACATCTTCCTTAATTATCTAAACACTTGGATTAATTATTTTTTACTACCATAATCACTTCATGTGGAAGGTATTATATCATTGTATGGTCACTTCATATAATAAGTGTTAGCTTCAACACATATCTAATATTCATAGTTTTACCTAAAAACAATTACTATAAAAAACAATAATTCATTATAAACATGATTTGATATAATTAAAATAATTAATTTCTAGACTAAACAACCAATAATAATCAAATTTTTTTAACCGACGTATTAATCAAATTACTAAAAAAAGATTATTAGAATTATTAAATGTGTGACCCAATAGCCTTTTTTAAAGTTGTGAATTTTCACAAATCATATTAATAATAATAATTCAATATGGGAATATAGAAACACATCAACGATACAATAAATATAAAAGGTATTGGAGTGACCTAATGTAACATATATCAATGAATAAATTTCATTTACTATTACAATCAAAATTAAGAATTAGACCTGGATAATGCTAATCCATTATGTATTATCTATTTTTGTCAATTATCATGAGTACTTAATTCTATATAATTAAATTACATAAAAATATCATTTTATTTCCATGAACATAGTCAAAATACAACCTAATTCCATGTATTCCTAACACATTATATGTGTAAGAACTTCTTGTCTTGGATAGTGATATCCATCAACATAACAAGATTGATAAACAATGTACATATTTTAATCAAAAATATTATTCTAATTTATATAATTGTCAATTTATGAAATCTCAAAATGGGGTAACCAATTTGATAGCCTGATGTAGAAGGATCCAAAAGCAATTTTCACTTAACTGGCACCATTATTAAGTATATGATAATAGATTTTTTGTACATTATTTTGGTCAGTATAAAATTAATTTCATTTAATTGTATAATAAATGTGATCAATTTAATATATATAGAAGTGATACAAAATATATATATCATAAAAAATCATCACAACCCTATAAAATGATCATTAATAAATAAAAAAAATACTAATACATATATTTCAATGTGTTTTTATCATATATTATGCTATTTTATAAGAAATAAAGATATAAGAATTATATATTTTTACTATTGATATATAATACATGAAATTATATATACCTAAAACAGTAATTATTTAATTACATTAGGTAACCAATACAAAAATTTAAAAATTTCACTCAATCTAGTAACCTATGTATCTAATATATAGAATAATGGACACACATTCTTGATTTTTTTCCAAACAGGATTTTGTGTGGCGATATGTTATATAATCTTATTTAGAAAATAAAACATCTTAATATGTTCCATATAAATAATATTTCACATAGGAGAAATTAATTAAAAACGTGTATATATCATTGGCAAGATTTATTCTACTTTTCATTGTACAACCACAACATATTTATAAAAACATATTTAAATTGGAAATACAATATGTGGGATTCCCACCATTTCAGTAATGGAATTTTTAATCCAAATAGATTCTTTTACTATAATAGATGTTCTTATATGTTCATATCTTATTCTAAAATGAATACATTTCATTTACATAAAAAATTACCTCATCACCCCACCTTCCAAGAAAAACAAAAACAATTTCCTAATATCTTATGTCATCATTTTTAGTATCGAAACTAGAATTACCGTAACACATTATTAAAATATATTACTCAACACAAAAGGCTAAAACCCCATTGATCTTGTCAAATATGTAGTGGTAATTTTTATTGTCACCTAATAAACATATTTGAGATCAGAATGGTATCTACTCATCACAAAAAAAATTTATGATTCATCAAGAGAAGTAATCAATATAGTTTACATGATTTCCTAATACAAAAAATCATAAATAATTAACTCTTGAATTACTATTCATTTATTTCTGATTGAAATTATTTCTAAGAAAGTGTATTTCTAGAAAACATTTGTAAAAAACATTTTTTTAGTTTTCCATTTTAATAGTCATTAACAATTTATGCAGTTTTTTTTACAAATAATGTGTATTTATTTAAATATGTATCTGTTGATATATATAACATGTATATACATATCATCCCAATGATCAGTCATTGGGAAGAGATGTCATAACCAATTTTTTCTTTATTGTAACACTTTTATATCATTTCAAATTCGAATTATATCATTAATATACCACATAGGAAATAAAATAATACATTTAAGGACTCATATATATAGATATATGTTTAATATATTTTTTGACAACATGAATCAATTTAAAATTGTAATTGGCTAAAAATGTTATTTAATCTATAAATTGAATTGTGTAGCTTGAAGAACATAGTTGTATTTCCTAGAAATTTAAAACCTTCATGTTATATCATATATATATCCTCCAACAAATTAAATTAATGGAATTATGTTTTATAATCAATTTTAAATATTAGATAATTATTAATTTTTTTGGATAAATGAAACCAAATAGAATTTATTATTAAATAACTGAAGTAAATGATTATTTCGATTTATTCTATGAATTTAAAAAAAACATTACATATTCGGAGATATTTTTAGTTATACACACTACCATTCATGTTATTATTTATGTTAAAGTAACACTTTCACCCAAAGGGTTTTATCAATTTAAATGGATCTACTAGATTTTTATATGAATTAGTTTACAAGTCATCATTTAAGATTTTACGATTTTAAGTATTTATAGATGTATGAAATCATGATAGGATCATGTTATGATATGAGGTCATCTTATTTGAATATGACATCACCATCATCATTAACAATAATTAAAAATCTATGATGATAAAAAAAGTACAAGACATTTACATTTGTTATGAATATGATGTAAATTTATATATTATATAACATTATGTTTTGGTCCCACAAATCTTAGTATTAACATCTTCATGTTATTTTTTAACATATTAAATTTAGAATTTACCCCCATTAATTATTTTATTAATAAATTCCATTTCTAGATAGATAATATGTCACAAAATTAATACATTGTGTATTTATGGATTTTAGAAATAATATACAACCATATCATTACAATAACCAATAAATTGATAATCATCTAATTTGGGATATATTTTAAATGAGTTAATACATTGTACATATGTGTCCCAACCCAAAATAAAAATGGATGAAAAATAATGATTCTTTAAATTTTATATCTCACGTTATACCGTTCAAATAATTATTTTGGAAAATAATTTAGTGTAATAAATTTATATTCTACAATAGAAAATCTATATTAAATAGGAGGGTTTGGTGGCTCATCATTTACTAAACCATGTAAAAAATTCATTATTTATCCTTTCAAAACAAAAATTTCTTAGGGTGTTCCAGGTGGATAGTGTTGTGAAATTATACCATAATCATATTTAATTTTATAAAATTATTAACTAAAATTTCATCTACATTGTTCATATTGATGTTTCCCAAGATTATTTTTGTGGCATTTTTTAAAAAATTGTACATTTCAAATTAATTATACTTATGTTTCGTAAGGTATAAAGACCTACGCAAACTGAATTCGTTGGTAATGGTTATGAAGTACTAAAATACCCTTTTAGATATTTTATTTATAGGATGAAATATATCAATATGTACGAGGTCGAATAAATTACAATATCATGTCAAATTTCCGTTAAATGTTTATTTTTTCATTTTACCTAGAAAACTACGTTAAGATATTTGAAATTATTCATATTCATTTTTATCTATTAGTCTACCATTTTGAATTAATTTTATATTGTTATTATATATATAATGTTATATAATGTCAAAGACAAGTTGAAATATAGAAATTAATTTTTATCGGTTTGTTATATATATTATAGAAAATATTTGTAGGATACAATATATAATATCCATCAAACATGTTAAAATAAACATAAAGTATTATATATATAAAAACAATCATTCCTTTTTAATAATTAAATTTCCATCCTACTATGGAAGGATATAAAAAATAACATTTCTATTTATTAATGATTAATGATAGTATCTATGCTCAAATACTAGAAATATGTTTAACAAAATTTTATTCAATATCCTCAAGATAATAACAAATCTATCGATCCATTGTGAAAATATTTTCATAATTCCACATAGTCAATT
This sequence comes from Viscum album, assembly GCA_963277665.1. NCBI lineage: Eukaryota > Viridiplantae > Streptophyta > Magnoliopsida > Santalales > Viscaceae > Viscum > Viscum album. The sequence goes on from OY728155.1 coordinate 1,933,844,710, forward strand.
TTATATATTTATTCTGAAGATACACATTACCAGAGAAATGTGATGCACTGCCTATGACTAATACCCATGATTTTGAGTTTCTAAATTGATATCTTTAACATAAAATTATCCACAGCAATGGTTCTTTTATTTAATATTATTTCATTCAATCACATTTAATAATTCATTGTATTTATATTGATTTATAATATTGTAATATATAGTTGATAAAACAATACATCTTATATCATATGAAACATATGAATCCCTCTAATGCTTCTCATAATCATGTTTTACCTCTTGTTAGGTTAAATAAAATTTATCATACAATACTTGTTTCTATAAAAAGTATAATTTGTCCTCTAATTTTAGCATAGCTCAAAAATTATGATTCTAATAAATAAAACTATTACATTTTAATTTAAATTTCACATGGATTGATCTAATTGAAAATTTTGAGATTTTGTTTAAGTCTATGAATACGTACTACATAATCTAATCATTATTAATATCATCTACATTATTATTTAGTATCATCATTCATTTAATATTATATAAAAAATATACACGACTATTATAAATTATGTTTACCATGGAAAATATTTATATATTCCTTAACTCACATAATATTTTCTTTTATGTCATGTATATTTAGGAAAAAAACACTTCATAATTATATCATTTAAGAATCCAAAATTATTGACTTAAAATCATCTTCCTATATATATCACTTAAATATTCTCTACAACACTCAACTATTTCAGAACATATTCATGATACCTAGTTATGTGTCACCCAAAATTCATAAAAGAATAAATTTTACCTTTTAAAAACATAGGACACTTTCTAAAATGTTAGATAAACATGTCCCTTCTATTTGAGGAATCATGTTCTTGGAAATATGATTTTATTTTAAGGAATCTAAAATATATATATCTAATAATGGATTTTGTATTTAGTGTTTCCATTAACATAATGTGTATCTGATTCAAACAAATATGATTGTATTCATATTAATAAAATGTCCTGTATAATAGAAATTCTCATTTCTCCATATACTATTTAATTACTTAATTTTTTTACTTTCATATTTCATATAATGCACCAGAAATTAATTATAATACATAGGATAATTCTATGTGTTCACATAAATTTATTTAAGATAAATCATTTATTATTATGGTGTTTAATATACTAGAGAATAAGACATGTGATATTTCAAACATGGGTCAAGAAGAAACACATTTCAAGGTATTTTCCTTATGTTAAAGGATCACATATTCAAACATTCTGCCAGTTCTTTATGTGATAATAAAATAAATTTTATAGAGTGTTAAAATATTATTATATTATATAAAATTATAAAATTTAGTTTATGTATTTTTTATGTATTACGTTTCTATTTTAACCATATAATGATTGGAAAGAAAATAAATATCAAATAAACATGTTAAACATAATGTTTATATAAATTTATCAGAGTAATCCGTTTATATAAATCCTTCTATTATGTAACTCACTGTATCCATAATGATTCTCCCATGAGGAAAGTAACATTTTATCATTCGTTCATGTATAATAGTTCCCATAAATAATTGAACATTTATCCTTCTCTCTAATACCACTATAGAGGTTTAAGGTCTATAACAACAATTGAAATGTTGTGAAACTAAAAATAAAACCCAAAAAGGTTCATAATGATTTAATAAATAACTCAATAACAAATTAATAAAATTATAATACCTTTTTAGTTTTTTTAATATTTAAATCAATCATGAATTTATGAATTCAACCGCCCATCAGAATTGGGATGCTTAAATGTCATAATAATGTATAATTTGTTTTATTTTATATTATGTAGGTAATTTTTATATCCTATGATTTGAAAAAACAATTTGGAGGATTGGATGTTTTTTGGGTGTTTCATGGTTTACCTACATGATTAGGGTAACTATGTAGTGCTCATACAGAATATACATTCATGGATACATTGAGTGTTTCTATAGTATCCACATGTTTTCATAAGCTCTATTGAGCTTCTAAGAAACCATGCTACAAATTTCTATGTTTCGGGTGATTATGAATATTTGGCACAAGGTTTTGGAAAACCATATTGTCTTATAAATATCAATAAAAGAGATATTTTTTAACAAAATGAATCTTTTGAAGAAAAAGGTATTTTATTCATTATTTTCTATATATATTAGATTACCAAATAGATCCCATGGAGAGATCCATGATTCATCCCATTTAATTCATTTCATATTTTTCTAATATTTAATTTTACTCTAAGGAAAATATTCACTTTATTTATTTATTTATTTCTCCCCACTATTTAATTGGTTTCGGTTTCACCTATGAAACCTAAAGGTATAATGAGTTAGTGTTCGAGGTATAATTAATGATTTTGTTTTTGGTTTTATGGTTTATGAAATTTATCTCCTTTCTTGTTCGTGTGGTCAATAATGAAAGTGACATATTTGTGTTGGTTTTAATTCGTTCCAAGTAGCAGTTTCTATGATGTTTTTAAATTTTTTAATTCAATGTTTTAATTTCTTTCAAAATTATATTTTAAGGAATGAATGAATATATTCCATATCTCTTTTATGTTTCTAATTCATTTCTATGATGATTAATCTAGTAATAAATGCTTTATCTGGGAACTATATGTATATCAGTATAAAATGGAATGTTTTTTGTTCCATGAATTTTTTAAATGAATTTGAATGTTTTGAAAATGGTTTTCATTGTGTGGATCTTATTTATATATAGTTTTGTATTTCATACAGTAAAAATTTATTTTAATTGTGATAATTCTTTTATAATGGGGTGCTGAACACAAAAAAGTTATTTGATGAAATTTAAATATTAATGGGAAGTGGTAGTGTTGTTATTTCCCTTGAAAAAGATTATTAATGTCTCATTAAAAATGTGTTTCCATGAATTGGGAGGCTATTATAAGTGATATGGATTTAAAATTAGAGGAATGATGTTTTAATGCTTGGGTTTCAAATGTTAAAGGTGTTTTAGGTTTCAATTAATTTATAAAGGATCCTACAACTAGTAGTTTATGAAGAGGAATGATCTTGGGATTCTTAGTCATGATCTATAAAAAATGATTTACAAAAACATTATAAAGAATATTTTTATATAATTTCAAACCCTTATAATTTTTCCAAGGTGTTTTATTCCCCAACTGTGGGTTATTAACACTATGTGATGTATGTGTCACTATTCGTATGGAATTTCCATTTTTATGTTATGGATTTATGATGTATGAAATAGATATCTTGTTTTTGAGGGTGACGACGGTGATTGTAAATTATGTTTTGTGTCATGTGTTTTGATCTTGGATTTCATGTTCAATTTACACACATTTTTAAATTTAATGTTAACCTAATTACCAAGTGAGAGGTCTATTATTAAGTTGTACTAGTTGTCTCAATGATGTTATTTCATTCTCTGTCCTGATTAGAACTAGGTATAAAAGGGGTTCAATTTGCACTGATACTTGTATTGGCTAGTTGGATGGAGTGCATATTGGAAATAACATATACTTATTGGTGGTCCATGGTAAATTAGCCATGTTTTATACATATCACATTAGCATCCCAAGTAATATCACATGACACATTAGTTCCATTATTGATTGTTTATATTGGATATTTCCATATTTTGAAGGATTCTAAAATTTTCCCTAATTATATTATTATGGAATATTTATCTTGTTTATATTCTTTACAAATCATCTGACTTCTTATTCCCAATGTATATTATTTTTAAGAATTTTATTTGGTTTTTTAACATGAGAAATGGTTTTGAATGAGGTTTGAGAAACCCATTTTTGAATTTAATAACTGATACGTGGGGTTTTTAAATAGGAATTTAAAATAGTATTTTTTTTTAAAATGTATTATGCTAGTGAAATATTATCAAAGTATTTGTTTTTATTTTATAAAAAGAAATTAGTTTCTTAATGAGAAATTGGACGTGATTTTGGTTTTTCATATGTTCATATGTTTAAGTACTACTGTATTCTTATATTTTAAACTATAAATTTTTTCATTTCATTATGAAATGAAATTAATAATCTCATTAGGTAACCAACATCAAGAATGTTTATCCAATATTTATATATTTTAGGTTATAGATTTTATGCTAGACTAGTGTTTCGTTATTGAGGATGTTTTTTTTATTTGGGAGATGATGAGAATCCATATATTTTAGGGATGTGGTTATGGGTTAGTGATGAGTTTTTTTAGTTTCTTTTATTTTTGGATATTATTGTATTGACCATGATGAACATCATGATTCTAAAGTTCAGAGACTATTATTATATCAAGTTATCTATGATGAATCATTTTTTATTGATGTTTTGTGGTATTTATGAAATTTATTAGATTAGTTCTATTATTTATTTTCTATTTCAGAATGTTCATTCAGATTGGTTTCATGTACGACTGATGTTTCATTGATATATGTTGTATGTTTGTTCCGTTTCAGACCTTATAATTTGTTCGAGTTTCATTTTATAATTATTATGTGGAAATCATTCCGAATTGGGTTTCCCATGATTCCATGACACTAGATTCCAACCTATATGTATTTTAAATATATATTGTGTTTTGTAGATGATAGAGTTGAGAGATGAGTTAGATGGAAACTAGGATAGTTTAATATAATATGTAATTATGGTTGGTTTCTTTGGCAAAATCATAGGTTTCTTGTGTGACCGTACTATTATTTTTGGATTTTATGTTTTAAATGAGGATAAGGTTATTGAGGAATGGGAGTTAAGGATGTGTACATTAAAGTTTACTATTTCTCATCTCGAGCCTCAAGACCCCATGTGATATAGGGTTTTAAATTGTGAATTTGAATACCATTGTTATTATTTCTATTTTATTTTTATGTGAATTCATGTTTTCAAATTCCACTTTAGTATATATGTGATCTTATTTGTTTCTCATTTTTTAATGGGGAAAATGGACGATAAAATAATCCAAATGATTTTACTGAATGATTAAGATTATAATTTTGTTCTTGTTTAGTTTGGGTCTGCAATCATCATGATGTAAATGGGATGGGTTGTGCATAGTTTCTAAATCTATGTGGCAATTCTATGCATAAACATGATTTTACCATGTTCAATAGTTTTACACGCTCTCGATAATTCATTTCTAAAATGTAGACACTAACTTATTGGAGATGGAATAAATAGTATTTTTATGATATTTATATCCGGTCCTTAGGGGCCTTGTATAGTGAATTGTGATTATTTGTAATCTTTCATGAATTTAAACTCACAGTTTTTGGATATGAGTCATTCTTTTGATGTTATAATTTTAAATTTTGGTTCTCTTGATTTATTTTTGGAAAATAATGAAACTAAAATTGGTTTAAATGAAGTTATTTATACAGTCGTTGTTTCCATATTGGATTTTGAAAATATTTAATAGATGAAAATGAGAATGTTTCATATTTAATATTTGGCTTACTCTAAATGGTATATAATTTCAAAAATCTATTTTGAATGGGTTTTGGTTCAAATATTTTTTCATTGTGAATTATAAACCATTAAAATAGAGAGTTTTATGATATGTAGTGTTAGGGCGATGTGTATTCCACCTTGGATTGTTTTTTTAAAATGGTTCATGGATTTAATTTTACTTGTTCTCATTAGTGGGGTGTATTTTTAAAATCCCTTGGCGGGAGATGTTAAATTTTGATGTGATATTTCATATCTTAGTGTTAAATTTGTGTACCATGTTTTGTTTACTGGTTGTGTTTGGCCCAGATATGTAGTAAATGATGGAATTCTTCGGTCTATGTTTTTAATATTGAAATAATTTTATTCATGTTAAATTTTTTATAGAACAAATATCAGAATGATTAAAAGGAAAAATATATTATTGTGAATAGGGACAATAAAATTATTAAATTCAATTATCTCTTAGATGGAGTTCAGTATGTTCCAAAATCTAAAAGTAATACTAGTATATGGGTATACATGTCACCATCTATACTCAATGTCCATGTAATGTATTTTTTGACTCCAAAAACACATTATTTTTTCATTGATAAATGTTTTACATAAGTTATGGAGAGGTTGTAAAGTCTATGGGAATCCAAAATTCTCTTGGGAAACCCAAAACCTCATAGATGAGAGATATATTGAGCACAATTTTTGGATAAAGTGAAGTGTTGTGAGAGTGTATTATACATTCTAAGAATTGTGATGTTATTTCATATGATTTTTATTGATAGTTTTTATCTAGTGGTTTTATCAAATGGGTGTTAATGTGGAGATAGATCTCAATCATGTGGGATTACCATAGGTTGATTGATTAGTGAAGGATTATTTCAATTATTTTCTAGAATACATCATGTTCTATCTAGGTTTGGTCATCAATGATTCAGAGATATAATGTTTTATAAAATGTGGTTATCACTTATATTTTTCTCCATCTATGAATTTTGAAAAGACCTAGCATGATATGTGTGATCCCTAAAAGGGGAATGGGTGAACTTGTAACATTTATAATTTAAAATTTATTTCTTATAAAACAAACATGAACTATAGGAAAAGTGTTATTAATTTACAAATTGAAAAACACATAATTACTTTACATTGGAACAAATGAATTTAAAAGGATTCTTGCTCAGGAATATTAGTTATCCATTGGCATGATATGTATGTATTAAAATACTAGAACACCCAAAAAATAATAATACTTTTTTTGTGGTTAGAGTAAGAAAGGAGTATTGTTTCACTTTAATTTCAAATTTATCAAAATTACAGTGAATGTACATTTAACATAGAAAATATATAATAACAATTTCATAATAACTTTAGAAACAATCACCGATATGTTCAGTATATTTCTATTTTATTTTTGGTAATTTTTAATTTTTTAACTTCATGAAAAAGAACTTATTTTTTACTCTCATACCCATAATTATGTAATAAATATCTTCTTGGACTTCATTATGGAACTCCCATACATTAATGATTTTTCAAATTCTACATGTTATTAATTTTTTTTATGAACAATCTTTTCCATCCGATTACTGAAAATATAAAGACTTATCTACTAAAACATTGTGCAATTACTCATATCACTATAAGTATATCTTTTTATAATTCTTCTTCTTCTTATTCTTCAACCAATACTTTGAAAATTTGGAAGCTTCCTAATCCAATATTGGATCTCATAAATTCATTTTCAGTCAATGTTAAAAAATAATTTTGTTGCACTTTACCCATTTCACATATGAATTGTGAAAACATCCACACTCATACTTCCCCCATTATATAGAATCATTTGAGGGAGTATAGGTGTGAATTAATTTTATATTTCCTACTAAATTAAAACATGAAATTCTAGACTCTCACTCAAAAAAATCACTACAAACTTCTAAAAAATTCTAGATTTTTATTAAAACCATACAAGAACATTCAATTAATTATCCATTCAAAAACACTTATTAAAAAACAGCGAGTATCATGCATTTACTCCATGAGAATTTTAACATTACATCACTGAATCATTATCTTAATTTTTTACATATTTAGGAATATTTTTTATGATCTTTTGAACTAATATGATAATTTATAACATGATATATGTATGGTAAATATTTATATCAAATGTTCTTCGTGATGAGAATCATCAGCTCACTATTCATGTGATAACCTCTTTGTAACATTTAAAAACATCCTCAAGACATTTTCCTACATCAGAGTCCTTAAATTAAAACCATCTTTTATAGATTGTTGTATACCATCATTTTTTATATTGTTATTATACAAAATATTGACATATAATAATGTATAAAAAACATCATAATTTGTTTCATATTGTTGTAATGGAAATGGTATAGAAAGTACTTCTGAGGGAATCTTTATAGACTTTTTGTGATTGTAATTTGTTGAAATTAAACATTGACTGATTTATAATTCATATAATTTTAAATTTCATATGAATCCTATCACTAGAATATTTCATTATGCTTCAAGAAAAATCTTATATCCGATAAACTTCAAAAACATTCTTCAAATTATCCATATATCCTTAGTAACAACACATTGTACGCTTTGAAAACATCATCCACATCATAATCTTCATATAAATCAAAAACATTATATATGTTATAAATTATGAAGACTTCATAATCATCATAAAAATTAGAAACGTTGATAAATTCATTAAATTCACTATCATTTAAAATAAAACATTATATACCAAAACATGTTTTCTACCATTTTAACGTAGATTGAGGAGATATTAATAGCTCATGATATTTAAAACTTTCAATCAAAAAATAATCACTAAATTTCATTCACAGAAATTTTTTTTGTGATGGAACAATTTATATATGATGGACATGAATCAAAAAATCATTAGTTTGACACACTGTCAGTGGAGTTGGGATAAATTTTGGGAAGCGGTCCCTTTGGCATATTTCGGCGGGCTTGACTGAGTCAGGCCAAACTGAGGTGTGACCACTCCAGTTTCCCGAAAACGGGTGTAAGTAACAGACCAAATTCTCGTTCAATGAACTGTCTGCGGTTCCAGAACAATTAGGAAATGGTGGTCTATTAAGAATACTCCAATTGAGTTTTAGGGAAATATAAAATACTTCTAGGTTAGATCTTACCTGAATCCAACTGGGCCCTCGGTACCAAATGCTTATAAGTCACTGACCCCACGTTCAATTAACGCATCGTCTGTCGCGTTGGTACCCTTACAACTTGGAGGTAATTTGTAATACATATTTGTGGGAAGTTCTGGTTGTTTATGTATGACCCATGGTTTGAAAATCGGTTCCCCCAAACTTGCTATGAGTGGGAATCCAGAGGCTGGCAGTGAGGCGGAGGTTGGAGATAGATCATACGGAGGTTAGTACCAAGTGAACTTGTGTGGGTCAGCGGGGGTATGTTACCTATCGATAATGTGTGGGTTAGACTCAATATAGTAAAAAGTAGTGACTATTGATAGAATCATATGATCTAGCTTCTCGACTAATCATCTTTACTTCTATGCCTTACTTATATTCCGGCTGCGAGCTGAGTCTTTTATCATTGTGGTGTTACCTGTGTGGTACTTATACCTTCCTGGTGTTACCTTTGTGGTACATTTACCTTCGTGGTGTTACCTTTTTGGTATTCTTCCATCATGTATGAGATGAGTATATCTTGATAAAATAGGTATATGTATCAGCATATTCCTATATAGAGTTGTTGACTGCATCATACTTTGTGGTTGAGATATTACTTTTTGGTTTATTTTTTCTGGACCTCTGGGAAATGGTCTGGGGTCTCGGGGTCCCTACTATGTATTGTTATACTCAACCCTATACGGGCTTTTCCCACACTATGTTGTGTCTTGTATAGACGACAGACAACATTGATCGAGGCTGAGGGGGCCTGGACTAGAAGATGCTCAGAGGTGGACCATTTAATGTGACGTGACATAGGGCATCTGATCGTGAGTTGTACCTACCCTTTAGGTCAAATCCTCGGTGGACCTTCTAGGAGCTATTTTTCCTTTTTCAATTGTACTTTTACATTCCAGTGGGCCTTGTATTCTGGCCCCTTTTTCTTTCAGCACATTTTTTACTAAAACTGTTTACTTTGTTGTTTTTTATTGTGTTCTTGGATTGAGTGTTTGTATAGGTTTAAAGGAAATTCCTTTCCGTCAAGGGATGTGCCTTTCCTTTGCTAGTCACCAGCCCCTAGCCTATGGAAGGCGGGTTTGGCGGAGTCATGACACGGGCCCCGGGGGATGAGTTGTGACAAACTTACCGAAAACATTTTCTTTTATCCACTTCCCTACATCAAGAACTTCTATCATATTGATTCATAAAAATCCACTTTTATATTATTTTTATAAAACAATTGTATAATTATTTTGTGGGAAAAACAACATCACGTCTTCATACATGTGTGTGTGAAGGATACTATGAAAAAAGTACATCTGATAGACTTTATCTAAATACATTTTATGAATATAGATTCAAACATACCGTTCATCCTATTCGTACATCACCTGATTTCATGTTCTTATGATTCAATTCTTCCCCATATTTATTTACTCTTTAGTAACATTATCATATCCACCAAACCTTTCAAGACTTATTCACAATCATTATAAAGATATAGCTTCTAAAATTATTAATATTTTAAAGCATTGTAAACATCATAAGATTCATAAATATCATAAATTTCATAATCCATGAATATATCATAAAATTAATAAATTATGTAAAATTATATAGCTTTATGAACATTAATAATTTCATAAACAAAACATTGTGAACAATAACAATTTATTACCTCATTATAATATCTTTTTGAATAATGATATCATTGTATCTCGTGATCATGGAAACATTCATCATAGATAATCATTTCAAGAAAATAATCACTAAAAATTTCATTGGATTGAAATTTGTATATTTGATGGACTCGATTTATAAAACCTCCCATCATCTCCATATAATGGTATTTCTTCAATTTGTTTTCTTTTAAGGATATCTCAATAAATATGGGTGGATTATGTACTTAATAAGTAAAATATTATTAACTTTTATCAATAAAAAATACCATTGGAAACATTTAAATTACTATAATCATCTTTTAAATCTCCAACTACTCTAACATATCCCCTGCATCATGGTTCCAACACTTGTTTCTGTCTTGCAAACCTTTCAGGTAATTAGAGTGGAATCCATTTATTTAAAATCTTACAAGTATATGTTAGTGACATCGGGTGATATGATAGTTTTATCACATGGGAATATTTTTAGCTTAATGGGTGTTCAGATTATGTCGGACAAGACATTGTTAGTTATATATATGGATGAGTGTCATCATTTTTGAACAAGTTTACTTTCTATGGTAATAATGGGTATCATTTTTCATTAGGTGTGGGGATCCATTGAAATCAATGTCTCACCATTTAAATTATCTATGGTATTTACTCCATTATATACATTTTGGAAATCATAAAACATTTTATAGTTGATGTCATGAATTATTTCAATAAAACCAATCCAATTAAAATCCATCCAATTGTCCTTAAAATGGCACACATTTGAAATGTAACCCTCATATAGATTAAAAATATCTAAAATCCTATAAACTATATACAACACTTGAAAAACGTCCACCAATATTCCTTCAAATTATTCTACAAAATTGATAAATTGAAAATAAAGGAATTAAAGTAAAAACATAATAAAAAACAACCAAGTAGGTCTCATATAACACAAATTAATGGATGTTACTATACTATTCAACATAAAGACTAAACCACAATGGAATCAACAAAACAAACATGTATATCTAATAAAACATATAACACATGCCAATATATTACAATTTTGAAAACATATGATAAATATAATGGGGTACCACCATGAGGTCTAAGGTTGAATCAAAATAAACTTATAGTTTAACCTACTGCCAACTACTTAATGGTGGAAAATACTTCAACCAAATCACTCTAAAATGTATCCTTGGTGAAAATCCCTCTATCCGGATGATACATATAAATAGAAATTTAATAGTATATATTTTTGGAATTGTTTAATTTTCACTTTATCAATATTTTTTACAATAGTTATATTTTTTAAAAATTTATTTTTAGTGGCCCCTTCCCTCATTGTTATCACTTTTCCATACATTTTCAAGAACATTTCAGGCAACCACACTTTAACACCCCGATATTTTACGAGAAATGTTATTTTTAATTTCATTGATGTCTTATTTTGTACACTACACCATGATTACATTTCTATATATGCAACACCATCTTATCTTTTAGTATACGCAACACTATTCTTTGTTGTGTTGCACGCAAGAGCAGAAACCCTCAATAGCGTATGTTGTACGCAATACCGAGTTTCACTAAACAACAATATATTGTTATAAAATTGATATAAACTAGATGTTATGAATTTTATTAAACCAATTTTGAATTTTATAACATTATCATTCATCGTACATATTTTCTATTACATGGTATGAGAACAAAATTAATTTTTTGGATAAAAGAAGTATTTTTCAATAAATGCAATTTTGTCGCCTTTTGATGGGGAACCCATTTTAAATCTAATTTTTGAAAACTTTATAAGTTACATTTATCAAATTAATATTCTTTTTTTGAATCAGTATATAAAAATATACGTTGGATAAATTTTTGACATTATTCTAATGACCTTCATATTTTGATGAATTGTAAAAATACGCTAAATTTTAATTAAAAAAATAATTTCAGCAAGATAATTTATAGGGTTAAATTATAAAATTGAATGGTTTCAAGTTATATATAGAATATATTCTTACCATTTAATATAATATATTTAATTATCATTAATTTTACAATGAAATCATATGTAAATACATTTCAATCTTTTTTCAATGTTTTAAATTTTAAATTCTGTTTTCCCAAGAAAGGGATTAATTTTAAATTAATTACTGTAACTTCTATGTTTTAAATTTGGAAAAATAGACACCATATTTGGAATATGTAGGTCCAAATTATGTAAATATGCTATTTCTATTTTTGGCCATTATGAAAAGTAACTATGATAAAGTTTATTTACTATAGTGTAAGGAAAATATGGTATTTAAGGGTAAAAACAATATTATAAAATTACCCTAAAACGTGCCTTAATATAATTGTATGATTATATTTAGTCCTAAAATATAATTGGGTTAGAATTTTTTTTATTGGAACCCACTTGGATGAGATTAAGACCTCCAATTTATTTTATTTAAAGGAATGTGAAATGTGTCTCACTAAAACATTAATAATTAAATTATTTTTAATATAAGGAAAAAACTAATTTAAATTCGATTATAAATACTCATTTGAAAGTTAAAATTTTTTTATTTATCATTGTAATTTTTTTTGAAATATATAAATACCTTAATAGCTTATTTATTAATGAATAATGATTATTTATTTTGTTAAATATCAACACTATAGTTTTTATTAAAATAATAATAACCATAAAAAATCACAAGAACTTGAAAATAACTTATATTTTGACTATTTATACAGAATAATAATCAATGTGCCAGCTTGGGGAGAATTTGGATCCTTATAAAACATATTATAGCATTTATATTAAATTATTTTAAATGATGTCAAATTTGTCGCCTTCATAATTCAACAAACATAACATTTTAAAAGATTGGTGTTTTAGAAGATAAATTTTACTAAAAGTATTATTATAAAATATATTAGATTTATATTCATCATATTATTTTATTATTATTTTTTTATGCAATAAATAAGTATAGTAAATAATTATACCAAAATATTGGAGTAATTATTTTGTTATGAGAAATATCAAATAATTGGTTTTAAAAATATTAAAATAAATATTATATGAATTAATTAATGTGATACACGAATTTTCTATATGTATATTACATTTTAAAAATATATTGAATAATTTTGTTGACTCTATCATCTGTGTGGATTTTATTTAAATTCAAATAAATGAATTGTGTCAAAATTGACACTATTGATATTTAAAAAAAATAACATATTACTAAGTTGATTCAAAATCAAAGAAATTTTTAAAAATTAAATATTGAAATTTATATGGTCTAAAATTTCATAATTTATCCAATTATGTACAATTAATAACACATAAGTAAGTCTTTATAACCATTTAAATTAAGAATATTATTACGACAAGTGATATTAAATAGATTAAATAAGGATAAATCAAAATGATAAGGATTAAAATAAAACAAAAACATGTCTAAATTTAATTTTTTGATGATTCTAAAACCCTTTATTATATAATATTACAATTTTAGTCATTTTAGAATTTTTTTATGTGGGGTTTGTGTTTATTATAAATTATTATTTTGGAGGTTTCCAAAATTGCCCCTCTAGTCTCTTATAAAAGTACACCTCCTCCCACTTCACTTCACACCATTTTTAGCTTTCAAATTAACCCAATCCCTACAAATTTCCCTTATAAACTTCTCTAGAAAAATTATATAGGTCCTGGTCTTCTTCAAGGAACAACATTAGTGCCCTGATAGGTGGTTTAAAAGAGGCGTGTCAAAGAAGAGGTAATACCCTTTACCGATTATTTCATAATTATTTCTTCTTCTACTTACTCTATATGATTTGATTAATTATTAAGTAATAAATACACTATCAATTTTATAATTCTATGTTAGTATGAATATTAAACAACCATATTTCACCTTTTATCCGTCCTACAAAAACTGAAATCACCGTGTGTGCGTATGTACGGCCTACCGTCTCCACGGCGTGGTGTAATATATTTTTCATAACAAACCTACTTGGATGGGTTTAATAAGGGAATAAATAACTACATGTTATTATTGTACAGTTATATTTATTCTGAAATATTATTGACCATACACTTCAATAGAATTCCACAATCATGGGAATGATATAGTCGCTCGTACAATGCGATTAAATTCATTCTCCATGTTAACCATTAAAGAATGATTATAAAGTATATATAATAAATAATCATGAAATATATGACATAATAATTATACTAGATTTATGTATATATATATATGACATTTACTTCCATTTTGTTTAATAAAGAAACAAAAATTGCGTTCATACGTATGTACGACCTACCGTCTCCTTGAACGGTGTATTTCATTGCATTTATCAATAGATTATATATATTAATATATTGAATATATATGACATATATAATATTTTTTACATTATGGAAGTAACTAATCATGAACTATGTAATCTTATGAAAATTTACAAGTCAAAACTCGTACGATAAATGAAACGATTTTTCCCAAAACGCTGCTTTAACATGGAATTGACAAATGAACGGGAAATATAAACTCATAAGGAATCATATATGATATCATAAATATTATTATGGGTTAGTTACAAGTTTATAATATGTTTAAAACCACTATAAATTAGTTTTAGACACGTAATGAAGAAATTGGACCTACTGTAAGGGGTAACTTTTCCAATCTCGTTTCTATCTGAGATTGTTTATTCATAAGAATTTACTAGGGTTATATTTATCATCCATTTCCATGTCTTCTAAAATAGTTTGCATAAATTTTTTACTATTCTTCCATATATGTTTAATGTCATTTTTACCCTTCATTGACTTTTACCACATGGTATAGAATGAATCATTCATTTGTTTACCATAGGAGGTACTTGTTGACTTTTCCGGCAAAAGTATGTGGAGAACATTTTTTTAACTTATACGGCATGAATGGATTTTTTATAGATTCATAATTCATTATTCCCATGAATCTTCCTCTAAATAATATAATGATTATTTTCAATGAGATTCTTTTCATTTAAATTTGCACGACATTTTTAGAAAAGAAAATGAATTCAAAGAAGAAACGATATTTTCCTCAAGAATACATTTCAAGTATTTTATCAAAACTATTTTCCATCTAAGATGACATTATTTAATATGGATATGTTTCATGTATAATGTACCTATTATTTATATGGTTTAATTTTGTTTATGATGAAATTATATCCATTGTTTTATATGGATTATGTTATGATTGGATGATGTATATAAAACCCATTTTATTCATTGGGTTATGATGAATGAATTATGTTTATTTGGTGGCACATGAAAGGATGATTTCATTATGAGATGGGTGGGAACTATATCTCCCTACAATGAATTGGGTACATATTTATTTCTCATGAGATAGACATGGCTGGAACGGAAAGTAAGTCTGCTTCTATATTACAGGGCTGGAACAGCAAGTAAACCCGGTTCTGTAATAGAATTTTTCTACTATGATGGTCTTGGCAGCAATGCCTTGGCTACTATAGAAATCGTATCATGTGCTTAATGGTCTTAAAAAATCACATGTTTTATTCCCATTACATTTAATCATGATTAATGTTCCTTTATGATATATTCCATATGTACTGCTAAGATTTATGTCATTCCTCATGATTTTGATGTTTTATGTTCATGTTTTTATGGTCAAATGTTTACTGGTTGTTTTATGTTCACCATTTTTACCCTTATAGAGCATTTGAGCTCACCATTTTTATGTTTTCTTTTCAACAAGATATAAAAAAAGGTTTTTGGTATGAAAAAAAAGGGGAAGATCTTTATAGAATATGATGAATATCTTTCATCATGATTAAAAGATCTTGTTCCGAGTTTCCAAAGACAATAAAATAATAAGGTATTAGGGAGTCTATTTGTGTCATGTATTAAGTATTCCTCAAAAGTAATTTAATTTACATGTACATAAAATTTGTGTCTCCACATTTTGTACCAGAGTGATGGTTTAGATAACCTTTAGAAAATAGGATGTGAAAAATTTAGTGAGATCACTAGAGATATTTCTAAGGTTTTTTAAGTGATGTCCCAAAGGTTAAGTATAAGTATAGGTTATATTCCTAGAATTATGGTAACGATCATAGAATTAAACCTAATATGATAGATATTGAAGGTAATCCCCCTTTATTATGTTGTTTTCCATGCATGATTTTTTTCTCTCACACTATTCCTTTTGGGTTTTAGATGATGGTTGGAACCTGAAAGAACTGTGTTGATAAATGTAATGGAAAATGAAATGATTATCCACATTAATAAACCAATGTTATGGGAGATGGAGTGAAAAATATTATTGTTATACCTACACAAGCTATGAATCATTATGGAATTCCAAATGAGCAGAGAAGGGAACAATAATCTATTTAGTCCTTCATGAGCTAATGACCACCTTCTTTCAATGGGTCTTTTGATCCACATATTGTTGAAAAATGTATCATTACCATTGAATATATTTTTTCCATACATCGTTTTTCAGAACATGAAAAAGTCATTTTGGTTGTTTACCATTCAGAAGGTGACGAAGACCAGTTGTGGACTCTAATTTAGAATAAAAGGACCTAATATGATATTAAATCCATGGAATGGGACGAGTTCAATAACATGTTTTTTATTAAGTAATTCACTCTTTTTCTTCAAAAAAATATGGAAAATGAGTTCCTTAAGCTTAAGGAAAAGGATGATGAATCCGTTCGTATATATGAGGCGAATTTTACAAGGCTTCCAAGGTATGCATAAGGCTTTATTAGCCAACATGAAAGTAATGTTGATCAATACTTCAGGGGCTTAAAACCAAGTCTTAGAAGGGAATTGGATATTAGATACTTCAGTAGCTATGAAGATAATGTGTGATGTTTAATAAAGGTAGAATTGGATGTTTTTGATACATATCCATCTCATAGTTTTGACAAGAAACGAATGGTGGAGTTCAAGGAAAAATCTCAGAACAATTGTGAAAACAAGATGATTGTTTCGTCATGCTTAATGTGTGGAATTAATCATAGTGGAGATTATCTTAAACGGACTAGAAAATATTTTAAGTGTGGAAAAGAATGTCATCTAGCAGCTAAGTGTCAATGAAATGGGAAAAAGGTAGTTAATGATGTGAATAGAGAAAGGACTATAGAGAACGCACCAACAACACTTCATTGATACAAGTGGAAGGAAATGTGGAATTATTTTAACCAATTACATAATCCATGTATTAATGATGATCGTCATCAAAAACCTATTTAGGAAAAGGACAGAGGGAAGTCACATGCGATCACTATTGGTGATGTTGAATATGACAAAAATGTGGTGGAATGATTAAGTGTTTATGTAAAGGGATTCCAGAATAGTGTTGTGGAATATCATTTATAGTATCATGGAATTTTGTAATATCTATGTATTGGATTTCAATAATTGTATAGCACTGGTAACCATGAAATGTGATTGAAATATTTTTTGAAATATGTTGATATGTTCATAATGAAGGGATAATGAGAAAATAATATGTTTGATAGTATTAATGATCTCATGACTGATATAAGGACAAAGTGATATCATGGTTTGAGTATATAGAAATTTTGGGATTTGTTTATGTGGAAAGAGTTAAATTTTGATAGTATTCATGTTTTCACTAAGGTTCTATGGTAATTCAGGTTTCAAGAGAATACATGGGTAATGTATTCACATATTGGGATTCTGACCAATAAGATATATCATATAATATATGGGGGATAAATGATGGTATTCACATGCCTGATAGATGACCTCTGTAGTAATCTTTTTCTTTATACTATGAGATGGGACCGAAGTATTTTTGATAAGCCTAATTATTGGAATGGGTTAAGTTGGACATCAGATAGTATTGTTTAATGCTAGAACTTTTTGATATTATTTCTGGAATGTTATAATAGTATAGTTTTAAAAAAAAGGACAACCCATAGGACGAGAGAAAACATGTTGCGTTAGACAAAGCTATGGGAATTGAACCCACAACTGAAGTGCGACAGACATTTATCACCTAACACTAGCCTAAAAGAAGTCCCTAATTTGTATAAATTAGATTTATTATATGAAACCACATGATAGATTAATTATAAGTCCATTTTTATAATCATATACGATTAACCTCACCATAGATTGACATATGTATATTTAATATTTTGTGCTAACATTTTTTGTTGATAGAGAAAGATGGAATGACCTATCATTCTATCACATGATCTTATAGTACTTCATGAATGAAAAATTCATCATCATTTCTTTAGATAAGTGATAAAGTGGAAATTTTTCATGGAATGAACAACGATGATATTACACTGAAATCATGTAAGTATTTCTCCATATGAAAAATTTAATCAACTTTAGGGAAATGATCTTGAAAACAAAAAATTTAATCCTAGTACCATTATATCTGATTAATCATATGGTACCTTAGATCATAAAAAATTTATGGCTTTGTGATTGTTGGATTTTTTATAGCCATGTTCTATACAATTCTTCACTAGAACATGATTGTTTGATTTCTCTTCAATATCCATATTTTCACCTATATGCTTCTCTGTGAAAACCCAGTGCTAAGTTACATTGGGTGATCTTTTTGTTTTTAACATTCATTTTTAAAATTAAGCTTTTGTATTAATTTTTATGATGTTATATTCTATGAAATAAAGTTTCAAGTAGTAAATGATTTAAAACCCTGATTAAATTTTGACAGAAAAATTCATTTTAAGGGGTGTAGAATGTAACACCCCGAGATTTTATGGGAAATATTATTTTTAATTTCATTTATGTATTGTCTTGTACATTACACCATGATTATCTTGCGCTATACAGAACACTATATAATCTTGTAGTATACATGACATAGTTCTTGGATTGTGTTGCATGCGAGAGAGACTATCCTTAATAGTTTGTGTTGTACACAATACCGAGTTTCACTAAACAACAATATATTATTATAATATTATTATAAACTATCCGTTATAAATAGTATTAAACAAATCTTGAATTTTATATCATTATCATTCAACTTACATATTTTCTAGAACATGGTATGAGAACAAAATTAATAATCCGGATAAAATAATTATTTTACAAAAATGCAGATTTGTCACCTTTGGATGGCGCACCCATTTTAAATATAATTTTTGACAAGTTTATAAGATAAATTTTAAAAATTAATCTTATTATTTCGAATCAATATATAATAATTTATTTGGGAAAATATTTTGACATTATTCTGATAACATTCATATTTTTATGAATAGTAAAAATATGCTAAATTTTAATTAAAAACAACTTTTTTCATCGAGATAATTTATATGGTTAAATTATAATATTGAATTGTTTTAAAGTTTAAAAATAAAATATTTTTACAATTTAATATAATTTATTATATTATCATTAATTTTAAATTAAATCATAGGTAAAATGTTTAGATATTTTTCAATGTTTTAAATTTTAAAACAAGTTTTCTCAACAAAGGGATTAATTTTAAACTAATTACTGAAACTTTAATGTTTTGAATTTTCAAAATAGATACCATATTTGGAATCCGTATGTTTAAATTTTTTTAATAGGCATCTTTTATTTTTTGCCATTATGAATAGTAACTACAGTAAATTTTATTTACCATAGTTAAAGGTAAATCAGGTAATTAAGGGTAAAAATAATATTATAGAATTACCATAACCCATGTTCTTATATAATTGGATGATTATATTTCTTCCTAAAATATAAATGGGTTGAAATTTCATCTATTGGAACCCACTTGGATGTTATAAAGGCCATAAATTTATTTTATTTAATAGAATGTGAAATATGTCTCACTCTAACTTCAATTATTAATTTTTTTAATATAAGGTTAAACAGAATATAAATTCGATTATAAATACTCATTTGAAAGCTAAAATATTTTTCTTTTTCATGGTAATAAATATTTTAATTCTTAAGAAATATATAATTACCTTAATAGCTTATACATTAATGATGGAGAAATTATTTATTTAGTAAATAATCAATGATATAGTTCTTATTAAATTAATAATAACCATCAAAAGGAACAAAAACATGAACAAAACATATTTTTAGAGTATATATATACACTAAAAATACATGTGTATACTTGTGGATTATTTTGAGCCTTATAAAAAAGATTATGACATTAATATTATTTTATTTTAAATGACGCCAAAGTTGTCACCTTCATAATTTAATATAAATTACATTTTAAAAGTTGAGTGTTTTAGAATATAAATTCGACTAAAATAATTCTTATTAAATATATTATATTTATCTTTATCATAATATTTTATTTTTAATTTTATTTCAACAAATAATTATATCAAATAATTATACACAAATGTGGAACAAATTATTTTATTATGATAAATATCAAATAAATGGGTTTAAAAATATTACAAAAAATATTATATGAACTAATTAATGTGATCCATGAATTTTCTAGATACATATGACATGTTATGAATATATTAAATATTTTGGTTCGACTCTATCATCTGTTTGGATTTTATTTAAATTCACATAAATGAAAAGTGTCTAAATTGACACTATTGATATTGTATAAAAATAACATATTATTAAATTGCATAAAAATTACAGAAATATTTAAAAATAATAAATTGAAATTTATATGGTCGATACTGTCATAAATTATCCAATAATAGAAATTTTACAACCCATATGTATGTATTATTATCCATTTATAATTTAGTATATTATTACCACAAATAAAATAAAATAGACTAAATAAGGATAAATCAAAATGATAAGGATTAAAATAAAATCAAAACGTGTCTAAATATTATTGGTTGATGAGAATAACACCCTATATTTTATCATATTCTAATTTTGAGTCAAATTGGATGTTTTTTATGTGAGGTTTGAGTTTATTATAAAATAATACTTTGTAGGTTTCCAAAAGTGCCCCTCTACTCTCTTATAAAAGGGCACCTCCTCTTTCTTCTCTTCACTCCATTTTGAGCTTTCAAGCATGGTCAAAACCTACCCATATACCGTATAAACTTATCTATAAATATACTATATGTCCTGGTTTTTTTCAAAGGCCAGCATTAGTACCCTAAGAAGAGGATTAGAATAGGCGGGTCATGGAAGAGGTAATATCCTTTGCCAATTCTTTCAAATTTATTTTTTGTTCTACTTCCCCTATATGATTTATTTAATTATTGAGTAATAAACCCAGTATCACTTGTATAATGATATGTTATTATGAATATGTAATAACCATATTTCACCTTCTATACATCCTACGAAAAATTATATGATATTATGAATATGTAATAACCATATTTCACCTTCTATACATCCTACGAAAAATGAAATCACTACGTGTGCGAACGTACGACCTACCATCTCCACGTCGTGGTGTAATATATTTTCCATAACAAACCTATGTGGATGGGTATAATAATAGAAGAAATAACTATATATGATAATTGTAAAGTGATATTTATTTTAAAAAATTATACACCATACACTTCAATACAATTCCATAGTCATGGGAATGACATTGTCGCTAATACGACGTGATGAGATTCATTCTCCATGTTAACCATTCAAGAATTATTATAGATTATATATAATAAATAATCATGAAATATATGAAATAATAATTTTACAGGATTTATGTATATATATATATGTCATTTACTTCCATTTAATTTAATAATGAAATGAAAATAGCATTCATGTGTACGTACGACCTACCATCTCCATGAATGGTGTATTTCATTCCATTTATTGATCGATTATATATATAAAAATATTTAATATATATAATATATATAACATGTTTTACACTCTAGAAGTAATTAAGAATGATCTAAGTAATAATTTGTAAAATTACACGTCAAAACGAATACGATAAATGAAACAATTTTCCCCAAAATGTTGTTTTAACGTGGAATTGACAAAGAACGGGAAATATAACGTCATAGGAAATCATATATGATATAATAAATATCATTATGGTAATGTTACAAGTTTATAATATTTTTCAACCCACTATATATTATTTTTGGACATGTACGGAAGAAATTGGACCTATGGTATTGTAAAGACATAGAATTACCGATGAATGGTTTATCTTAAAATACATGGAAATTTTATGAGTCCGAAGTTTCTAACAGTGCGCGATTCTAAGGCCTAGAGTGCCTGGAATTATCCTTTGATGTTTTTAAGGTTAAATTAACTTGTGTATGAACTTTTCTTGAAAATTTGGAAAAACTCTTAAAAGGATACTTGGATCAGAAATCTGAGACCACTGTTGCACTCAGGATGGAGGGTTTACACTAGGCATGACTTAAGTATAGTCGGTGCGGGCCTCCTATGAGAAAACCCAAAAAAGGCATAACTGTAAATAAAATAATTAAATAAAGTTACTTTATTATTCAAATGCTTATAATTAAAAAATGGTAACTCAGATTAAAAATATGAGACCACCGCTGAACTCATGAGGGTATGATTTCTTTAAGAAGATACTAACTTTGGTTGGTGAGGGCCACCAGAGAAGTTTTTTTTCCTACAACTAAAATAATTAAGTGGCAATTATTTTATTGTAAAATACATAAATTTTAAACGGTAACTCGGATTAGAAATCAGAGGGAACCATTGGGTTTTTACGGGAATGATTCAATTAGGCAAAGCCTAACCTCAACCGAAACAGGTCGCGGGTGGATGATATTAATTTACTGAACTTTTTTTAGGTATGTTTAGTAAATGTACGTTCAGAATTTTATATCCTTTGAACAGGTGCTTAGAATTAAAATCCAAGGACACCGATTAACTCGCAACACCAGTATTTGCTTAAGGACACCTTTATCGCAGTTGCATTTAATTGAGAGTGGATGTTAATTTTTAAGGATTCTTAATAAATTAAATAAAATTTATGTGTGACATAACTTTTATTTGGGTGTTGGATATTTTCACCAAAGGGGATTTAGAGGTGGGGACCACCCCCACATAATATCCCATGGGAGGATATTTTGTGGTGGGGCCCACGTGAACCCAAACCCCTCAAATTCCCCTTAAACACCGCATTAACTCCCCTTAAATTAATTCGACAAATCACCTATTTAATTGAGACTCTCCACCTCCTATAAGATTTGAATTTGAACCTTTATTAAGCATTAATTAAACGAGTCATCACATTTATTTAAACCTGACCTTGTGTTGTTGTGCCAAAGGATTAATAGAGATCACCTCTATTATTTTTTATGTTTTGGAATAATCGTTTTAGAAGGCTGGAGAGAGGATAGATTCATACTTCCAATGAAAAACTGCCGAAGAACTATGAGAATCTCCTTCGATCTTTGGCCAAGCCAAAGGAGAAGGAGCCGCCAACAAAAAACGTCTACGATGCGCCGTCCTCGTCTCCTTATTTCCTGACGTCAATGAATTGATGCCACCTCCTCACGACTTCTTCTACCAATGAAAAATGAGGTAGGGGGTTTTTGTATAATTTTATTTATGAGAATTATACCCACATACTTGTTCGATTATATGTTGGATAATTGTACAAGCCTCTAACGTGGTGGCTACGGGATAACGAACAATTCTGGACCCTCCATCGATTTGTTTGTGATGTCCGGTTTGTTGGGCGATGGGTGAACGAAAGGTAAATGACGTTTTGAGGCCATATAAGTGAGCAGAATGACCCGAAGAGGACGTAGGCATAGACAGAAGGCAAAACGGACCACCGGAACAACTCTGGTGGCCCGCGGAAGAACAAAGCAGCGCGAGTGAACGGCGCGGCGGCACCGGCCGGCCGCCTAGTGGCAGCGGTGCCCCTCAGACGCCATCGGGGGAAGTCTGACACGAAAAAAACCGTGGTATTGGAGTAGATACGATGTCTGTGGGTTCCAGGAGGCATGGGTGGCACCAACTGCCGCCGCCGTTTTGAAGAATCGGGGGGTCGCGCCCCCCTCGCTCCACGCTCAGCCAGCTGGTCGAGCCGCGACCTGCCACCGGGCCCAGCCGCCCGCACACGGGTCGGGCCGCCAACCGCATGGGCCAGGCCATATCCAAAGGACCGGGCCGCACCCTACCGGGCCGGACACAGTTCGGGACGACCCGGGGTGGGTTGGGCCAGGTCGGACCGAACCCAGACCCCCCTTTTACGGGCTACTATTGGGTTTCCGCCCATAACATGAGCTGCAGACCTCCAAATGATGCAGCGTCAGTTGCGTAGGATTCCTTGGATCGTGTTGGTCCTTTTTATATATCACACTCATGGTTTTGGTGAATTTTGGGTACGTCTGGGTTGGTCCGTTTACAAAACCAACCGTGCGCTCGGAGCGAAAATGCTTATAACTCTCAGACCGAGCGACCGATTGACGCGCCGTCTATCATGTTTAGTTCATTAGGATGATATGGGACTTCAAGATACATCAAATCAAGAATTTGGGATAGTTAATGTGTCAACCACTTTTCATGAGGAGCGTACCCTCCTAGAATCGAGCGTGATGTGTGAGGGAACCCTAGAGCTGGGTGTGACTGTGATGACTACTGTACTGGGATACTTCGTGGGTTCGAGAGCGAAGAATACTGTACTGGGGTCCTCCGTGGGTTCGATAGTAATGACTACTTTTCTTGTATCTTGTGTGGGTCCAACAGTTTTGACTTCTTTACTTGTATCCTGTGTGGGTCCGATTGATTAGCTGGTCTTGTATCCTATGTGGGTCCTACAACATAGCTGGTCTTGTATCCTGTGTGGGTCTGACAGCTTAGAGGAATTAGTAACTACATTTGATCATGTCTATCTCTTTATGAAAGATGTATACCTATGTGAGCCGAGTCTTGAATTTCAATCACTATCATCGATGTGATTGAATTTACATCCTGAGTGGACTGAGTTGTGGTTGGGCTCGTGAGTTAGAGCCGGATTGTGATTGGTAACATAGGTATATGTATGGGCATATACCTAAGTAGGGTTGGTTGATACATCGTGATTGTATCATTCTTCTTTTGTCTATCCTTAGTGGATATTGTGAGACCTTGTAGGTCTCGGGGTCTCTACTGATTATAGTTATACTCAACCCTGCACGGGCTATGCCCGCACCTTGTTGTGTTTGATGAAGATGACAGACATCACTGACGAAGGCTGAGAGCACCACAACTGGACGGTACCCAGAGGTGGAACTTGAAACGATTCGGCACACGGAGGAGACTAACAAACATGTGTGCTGAGGTGGCCATCTATACCTAACCTTTAGGTAAGAAACCCCTGAGGATGATCTAGGATATACTCTTTACATTTAGCTATTTCTCCCTTTCTACTTGTACTTTTAGTTCAGTTGGGTTTTATACTGCCCATTTACTTTCCAGCACACTCCTTTGTATTCAGTTTTACTTAATGTTTACTTCCTATTGTGTACTCTGTTGTGTTTGTTTACTTTTATAAAGTCAATTCCTTCCCAGCTTAGGGATTTACGCCTTTGGTGCTAGTCGCTAGCCCCAAGCCTATGGATGGCGGGCTAGGGGTAGTCACGATACGGGCCCAAGGACGGGTCGTGACAGGTATGGGGTAACTTTTCCAATCTCGTTTCTATCTGAGATTTTTTATTCATATGTATTTACTACGGTTATATTTATCATCCATGTCCATGTCTTCTAAAACTATTTTCATAAAATGTTTTCTATTCTTCAATGTATGTTTCAATTCCTTTTTACCCTTTGTTGTCTTTTACTACATGGTATGGAAGGACTCTTTCTTTTGTTTACCATACGAGGTACATTTTTACTTTTCTGAAAAAAGTATGACGCGAATGTTTGTTTAACATATATGGAATGAATGTATTTTTATAGTTCTGTAACGCCTTAATTCCATGAATATTCCTTCAGAATATTTTATTATTATTTTCAAAAAAAATTATTTTAAATTTTAATGTAATTTTGAGAAGAGAAAATAATTTTGAAGAAGAAATGATATGTTCCTCAAGAATTTATTTCAAGTGTTTCATCAAAACGATTTTCCATCTAAGATGACATTCTTTAATATCGATATGTTTCATGTATAATTTCCCTATTATTTAGGTGGTTTTATTTTGTTTATGATGAAATTATATCTATTGTTTTATATAGAATATATTATGATGGGATGATTTATATGAAACCGATTTTATTCATTGGGTTATGAAAAATGATTTATGTTTATTTTGTGGCACGCAAAAAGAATGATTTCATTATGAGATGGGTGGGACCTATATCTCCCTCCAATTCATTGGGAATGGATTTATATCTCATGAAATAGACATGGCTGGAATGGAAAGTAAATTAGGTTCTGTATTATAGGGTTGGAACAATATGTAAAACCAGTTCAGTAATGGACTCTGTCCACTCTGATGGTCTTGGCCGTAATGCCTTGGAAACTATGGAAATCCTTTCATGTGATTAATTGTTTTCCACAATTATATTTTTATTCACATGTTATTTTATCATGATTAATTTTCCTCTATGATCTATTACTTATGTACTTCCAATCCTTATTTCATTACTCATAATTTTGATGTTTTATGTTCATGTTTTTAAGTTCAAATGTTTATTGGTTTTTTTATGTTCTCTATGTTTACCCTTACTGAGATTTTGATATCGCCCTTTTTATGTTTTCTTTTCCCCAAGATATAAACAACGGTTTTAGGAAAGAAAACAAAAGGGAAAAATCATTATGGGATATGTTGATGATCTTTCACCATGATTAGAATATTTTTTTCGAGTTTCCAATGACACTAAACTAATATGGTCTTTGGGCATCTATTTGTGTCATTTTTTAAGTATTCATAAAATTTAATGTAATTTTCGCGTCAGTCAAGATTGGGTCTCTACACACACCATAACCCACCTGTAACAAAAGCTTCAACACCCCCACATTTTTCAGCACTTCCTCGACTTTGTTTTTGATATTCCATTATGTTGCCCCTTGTTCACCCACGCATGAACCGTGGTTTAATCTCCAGACCTACCATTTTCAATATATACTCCTTTACCACTTCAAAAAATAATTTTATTTTAATTTATATGATGTTTTTATTTATTTTTATATATATTTACATTCATCAATTTAATTCATATATTTATATTATAATTTTGAAATTTATTTAAAATAAAAATATATATGTGTTTGTTATATATATATATACTTATATTTATTTTAATATATAATATTTTAATGTTCATGTATATATACAAAACATAAATATATATATGTATATATACATATATCTATTGTTAATACGCACACACATGTGTGTATAAACATTATATATACATTTGAATTAGTGTATAAAGATATATACCCATATATTTTTGTTATGTAAAAATTTGATAGATATTGTTTGAAATAAAATAGATAATAATTATTTCCATATTATATATATAATAATTTTTCATTATTTATTAAAATATGTCTACATATGTTATATATATATATATTATACATTACATATAAATTTATATGTATATATACACATATTTGTAAATATTTTTGATTCAAATACAGATTTGAAAATATATTTATACGTATTGACTGTAAAAATAAATATTTAATATATTTAATTATAATTATATTGAATTATTTATAAAAATACATTTTTTATGATGTATTTACACAAAACAGATACGCACACATAGACACATATTTACACACAAAGACATTTATATTTTCACATGCATTCACAAATAATTACACATTTGTATCTATTTACATATATTATAATATGCATGGAATATATATATTTTTTATTGGCACACACATATTTATATATAAAAAGTAATTGTATATAAATATATGTTTTCATATTTTAATTCATTTTATATGGTAAATAATATTGGTAATTTTTTATTTTAAATAAAATGTATCATGAATATTTATTTCTACATGGTTTATAAATTTTAAAATACATTTTATGTAATTATATTTATTTAAAGTGTCACTTTATCATATTTATATGTATGAATATATTCATATATTTAATTATGAATAAATTTAAAATATGATAAATAAAATAAATTCAAAACATTAATAACAATATGAATGTAATCCTTGGGAATGAATTATTTCTCCACCGAAAAAGGACTAAACCTATTTCTTAGATTATGTTTTCAGTGCATTGAGTATGAAATAAATTAGGGTATCTCAACTATAAACTCAGTTTTAGTGGCCTTGTATTCCATTTCGATCTGTTATAAAATAGCAACCAATGTTCACCTTAAAATCACAACATAGATTTTTAATAGGTTCTTATTTGATATGTGGTAATGCTCAAAGAAACAACTAGATCAATAGTTAGGGATGCTTGATGTTCTACTCATGTTTTTAACATATCTTAGATTTTTCATTCATTTATTAAATTTTAATTTCATAAAATTACTAATAAATGACTTTTCCTGGATTACAATTTTAACATTAGTTGTTAAAAATTATTTATCCACTTGTTCAAAAAATATCTTACATTTTTGTGTAACATCATATTTATTCTTCTATAAATCATATTTTAAAAAATATATAATATATATATCAATATAAATATATAAATATATTATTATAGAATTTGTAATTATATATACATTTATTATAAAATGTACCTTTTTCAACACTATCAAAAAACAATAAATAATGGTTCTTTTTTCCAGTGTTAAAAAAAAGTGTTGATAAAATTTCACAATACCAGTACATTTTATTACATTGATATGGAATAAAAATAATTATTGTTAGAAAAAATCTTTAATAATAAATAATATTATTATCACTTTTATTTGATGGTGATTAATGTTATATTTTTAGTGATAGAGAAATAAAGTGTTGATATAGGGGGTCTTTTAGAAAAACAGTTTTTAGAGTTGCTAAAATAACTATATTATAATTGATTTTTTACAAAAATCAATTAACCTAAATTTATATTATTTCCTCCCACACTATTAATAATAATATCCCCATTCGATGAGCCCAAAAAAATAACATAACATGGAATCCATAACATGGATAATAAATGTTCATCAACAACACAAAGGGTCTCATCATGGGTACAATAAAAATCACATCACCTGTATTAGTCATAACTTCAGTTATATAATATAAATTTGGGAATTCCACTTATAAAACTATTAAATTAAAAATTTATTAAAAAGTCATTATCACTTCTAAGAGCGACCAAATAAGTCAATGTAAACTCTATTTTTACTATGTAAACCAATCGACCATTTAAAAAAAGACACCATTTAAACACCAAAGGGATCTACCTTTGAAACCACTATTTGCCCAAAATCCCAAATAATAATTTCTTTTCAGAATTAATATAATTATTTTTCAATTTATTATACATGAAAATGCATAAAATAAATTGTTTCAAACCATGTTCCGTATAAACAAAAAATTTAAACATTTTTTCCAGAGAAAAAACCCACCCATGAATGGAAATCCTTTTGAAAATACCATCTATCTAGGATATACCTCTTTAATTGAAACCTAAATCACGTCTAAAACTTCATTAATTAATAAATATCTTTAAAAAATTAAATAAATCGAAAAAAATATATTATGTGATAGAACTATGTATTCGTTGATGAAATCCAATTGATAATAAATCCTTATATGGCTCACAACAAATAAAAAATAAAACCCCCAATATAGACCAACCATTTTAATGGAAAGATGTTAATAATGGCCACATTAATTAGAGGATAAGAAGATAAACATAGAGATATCATAAAGAAGAGGAAGGGAACCCCAAAAATTCAAACATAGGGAAGAATCAATAGGAAACCACCATGAAATCACATTGAATGGAACTTTAATGAGCTAATAAAGGATGGAAGAGGCCCTATAATTAGTGGAAAATATGTGGGGAAGATAAGGGATGATAACACACTAAAAAAGAATCCAAAATGGAAATATAACCTTATTTGAGTGTATTTCATGGTTTACCCCCATGGTTATTCAAAACATGTTGTAACTTAGTAGATATCCACTATAGAAATCTATATGGGATAAAAACATAGGATGAATAGTTAAAATACCTATGAGACATAACCATGAACACTTAAAAAATTCACCAAAATTCACTATTTTAATCTAAAAAAAATGTGACGTTAAATTAAAAAACTATCGATCAAATACCAAAACATAATAGTGATAATTATGTTGTCACACAGTCCCCCACAATGTCAATTTGTTCACCCAAAATATCACCAAGTCAACATGGAAGTCATAATAAAAATCCATATCCAAATATCTATGAAGTGTGGTGAGTTGGATGATGAATACTATGGTGGTCCCAGGGATGAAACTCCAGAGTAAGGATGACTTCTAAAAACCAAACCAATAAATCCATAAGGCTACTGAATGTATCATAGAAAAACACAATCACTCTCACTAGTACAATACCCAAATGGAAATTGATACCAAGAATGGGTCTCACCACCATTTCCAAATCTCTTAAATTGTGTAACTAATATAACACCTCAAATAAAAACCTCAACTATAGAGAAATATATCAAAAAATAATCAAATAACTTTTGGGAATAAGACAATACATTTTTAAAGGAAAACAAACCTCAAAAAAATCAACACCCACATGGTGAAGCCATCCACATGATTAGTAACCACCTTTGTAAAGAATAACATTCAACACATTCCCCCATGAGGAAAAAAATAGTGCTGGGACCTTGGTCAAAATATATTATGGATAATCTACTACCTTAAAACCATTTTACCATTCTCTAGAGAACCCCACCAAAATAATATCATAAAGGTATCCATGTTCCAACAGAAATATCCATACTATTTAAAAATTATAGCAACCTAATGGTCACTTATGCCAAAATTAACACAAAAATTTCATTAAATCCTACCATTCCACAAGAAAACATAGGAGGATTCAATAGAAGACAACCAAAAAATATGTAATGCACTCAATATACAAAACCTAGGTTAAAACACAAGCCTTAAGGGAAACCCAAAAATAACGAGAATTAAAAAAATATAAGTAACACACAATCATTTCAAAAAAACATACAATTTTATTTAAAATAAGAACCATTTGAAAATCACCAATCTAGGCTTCATCCCATTTTATAAAATACTAAAATAATATTGTATCATTAAAACAAAATAACAATAAAAAACTACTTTCGGACTCTATCCAAACATTTTACATAAAACAAGTCTTCTAAAAACATATTTATTTTAAAGACCCATAATCCAAATAATTACCCCAATCCAATTAGAATGTAAATTATACAACCAAACACCCATTCAATTTTGGAAAACAATAAAATTTACACATTACAAATTATTAATTTCCCCTTAAAACAATTATTTCATAAATATTCTATTGAAATAATATTTTTAAAACACTTCAATTTTTTTTTCCTCAAACCTATTTATGAAAATTTTCAAAAACCAAATTATTTTTATTTATAACAGTAAACATGATTTTAAGACCCTAATAAAATTTTACAACATGACCCTAACGATGTCCAAACATTTCAAAAAAATGTACTATTTTTAATATAAGTTCCCAATAATTTACATGGAAATTATAAACATAAATCACCACTTCAATTTCCCATGAAAACCCTTATGAAGTTGAATACAACATCATCCAATTAATTTCATGACATAAATGTGTTCAAAACAATTATAAAATTCAACTTATAGTTTTAAATAAACATTTATGACATAGAACTATTTTTTATTCCATGTAGCAGTTAAAAATACTTGTGGATGCCATTTTGAAGAAAAATGGATTCATGTTGAACACATTTAAAAACATTCACTACCAATACCCATGGGTTGAAATTTTTCACTAGTGAATTATAAAAATGTTAAAATATCATGGAGTAAAATCTAGAATAGATTATATCTTAATCATATGAAAAACCCATTAAAAACTAACATCAATAAAAAAACATTCTTCTAGTAAGACTTTTATTACCGACACATATAAAATAAAAAAACATGACCAAGAACAACCATGCTCCTCAAACAAAACAAGAAGTCACACAACCAAAAGAATAAATAAACAATATTTTAAAATAACAATTGAAAAAAATTCAAACCTCTCAAATGATCTCATTTGAAATTCTAACTCTTTTCCAATACCCAGTGGTCTCAAAAATCATTTAACTCAGGTTTATCCCTTTCATTTTAAAAGATTTTAAATTAGATTCCATTAAAATTTAAGCCAACATGTCTTTTAAAAAAATATTTCACCATTCCTCATTATAAATAATTAATCTCAAGGAAAACATCCTCTTTATACAATTCATAAAACACATACTTCAATAATTAAAATGTTTCAAAAAACATATCTTTAAGAACAAAACACTTTTCTACATAAATATTTTCCATATCCCAGTTTCAAAAAGAACAAATTTTTTTTTAAAACCTCTATGAAATGAATATAAAAAACAAAAAATGTATCCCCATATGATTTTTTTTCAATTTCACAAAACAACATACCAAATCAACAAAACCATCCACAGAAACACTCTTATCAAATAAAAAAACATTACCACAACACATTATGTAACAATACTATTTAATTAACCTTAATATGATACTAACCCAGTGATATAATCTATTACATGAAATTTACGAATATTTTGAGGGAAAAACAATTCCAAAGTGTAAATTATAGTGGGAATGTTTTTCTAACAGGGTCTACTATGTAATAATCTGACTATGAAACATGATCTCTCATGGTTTTAGAACCATGATGCATGGACACTGCATGGTTTAAAAAATTCCAAAACCTGAAAATCCAGGTTCTGAAAAAATAATTCACCTCCCAAACTCAAACTGACCCCCAAAATCATCGATGAAACCAATGAGAATAAATATAATCTTCTCAACACATATAAAAGTCATGTAAAAATATGAATATGAACTCATGATCTAGACTCAATCCTAATTTGCACATAGTAACTCGAGGTTCATGGATCGATGTGCTAGACATTCCCTTTCATGCACACTCCACCTGATCCATGATGATAATCATAGTCTCGAGACAACCCATACACTTCCCAGATATCAAAGAGGGATTCCCTGATACTATATTCTAATGAAACAACATTGGATGTACGTTATAAAGACTCCCAATCCAACCTACCATGTAACCGAGTAGCATCCAAAATCATGCCATGTTTACTAATACCATCATGGGAATCAAACAAGATTAAAGTGGAATTTTTCTCCACCAAGAAACCTAATATAAACTTCTAAACATGTGAAAGTAATAAATAGATAATGATACATACTGAAGGAAAACATACATTAACAAGAATATAACAATTTAAGTCAAGGATTAAAAACTTCAAAAAAATTAAAATTAAAGAAACACCAAGATGATAGAGGAAAATCACCTTCACTATGGGACTCTAACATTACCACCAAATTCACGAAAACCATCCAATTTCCCAAGAATAATACACAAAAACCCAACCCGAAATATAAAACCAGATAAAACCAAAAAAAATGGAATAATATTTACCCAGTATATTGAGCATGTAAGATGTGACCCAAATACAGTAGGATACCAAAATTATTCAGATTTATTACCTTTGTAGAAGAAACCAAAGATTCTAGTCCAAAAATAATACATTTTATATGTTTTTATTTTCTGGTATATGATATAAGATAAATCCAAACAAGGATCGTGTAATTTACTAAATAAATTCAATTGTAAAAATTTCAATATATTTTTTTACTAAAACAAATATAAATCAATGACAACCATTTATCTTTTAAAAACATCAATTTGAAAAAGTAACCCACACATGATATAAAATATAAAAAAATCCTGTAAACTAAGACAGAAAACTGATATCCATTCTTCCCTTTTTCCTTCATAATATTATACCCACCCAATACATAGGTAATCATAGAAACAAGGGAAAACTATAACAAAATATAACCGATGAGATCCAAAATAATTATAATTAATTGATGGAACATAACTAGTTAACATCGAGACTAACCATAAATTAACCAACACACTAAATATTCCATCACAAAAATAATCATATCATATTCCTTTGTACAAAAAAATCATTACATTTGATAAATATTATGAGGAAACACCATGAGGACTAATGAGATAACACATGAAACATATAGGTAGACCAAATACTAGTATGTTAATGTTCACACATCCATCAACTAAATAAATATATAGATACTCCAATGTGAAAATCATTGTATCCATTAGACACATATATGTAGTGGGTCCAACATGTTCTTAACATCGACCATCTTAACAATCCTCCCTAATTCCCATGTTGTATCCTTTGTTTCCTCATAGAATAATAATGGAGGACAACCCTGATAAAATAATGACATCATAAGATAATAAAAAATACCTTATGGCTAAAATGACAGTCATGTCAATCCCACCTCCTGTAATACCATTAATAATATTCCTAATCCAAGATAAAAACAATAATCACATAACAATAATTCATTACATAGATAATATGGTTTCATCAATAACACAAGGTATAACAACCCATCATATTCTTACATTAGTATTACGTCATCTTAAAGATAAAAAACATAAAATCATTACACTAAGAGAATCCAAAGGATTATTATATTGGAAAAATTAGGACCAACTATAAAATTTTCATCACAAATATAAACATTTATTTAATTTCTTCTTCTAGAGATTATTATTGGCCCTTGATTTCTCCTTAGTACATGTAATCACCTGAGGATAGACATAAAAAATGGGTCAGATGAAATTATAGTAAGGGGATAAGAACATTTGACAATAAGAGATGGGGTGACTATAATCATTATCCTCATAAAATGGCTATAGTATCATAAAAATTATAGAAAGTGTTAATAAAAGTATTGAATAGTAGATATTGATAAAAATGAAACCATATACTTTTGTGGTTAACTACCACACATAGTTTTCAACAATTCTAGCATCATGTTCATTCATATTTCATATTATATTATCATATTCATCACAAATACCAATTTTATTGGATTGGTGTATATTTTTGGGTTCACCTGTCAAATCATCACATCAACATTTCTCTATATAATAATGGGTGCACACTTCACTTCTTAATGTTTACATTATCATTCATTCTACATAGAAAATATATCAATCTTGAAAATAAATAAAGCATGGGATTTGATGGGTTTCAATTCATAAATCATACATTCATAAGAATTGGTTCCCAAATGATAGAGGGAATAACATACATGATACAAGAACCATTATCCTTGAGTGAGAAGTAAAATGTGTGTTTTTGAAGCATGATCTATTTTGGAAAACATTTTGTTTCACATAAACTCCTATAGAAAATAAACTATATCCAAGAAAGGATAATATAATTATTAATGAATTATTTTAAAGGAATAACTATTCTGAAAATGGAGTGAATGAGGTAAAACCTGAAGAAAGAATGTTGAGTTTGAGAATTCCTCTTTCCTTGTGTTTGAATGCTTTATGCACTTTAGTGTTTTATATAATCATAGTATATTCATTAATTAACACATAAATAATTTTTTATAAATATAACTGATTAATTTAGGTTTAATTGAGTTCTTTTATGGGCCTTTGGAAGAGTTATAGTGTTTAAATTAGTTTTTTCGGAAGAATTGATTTTCTTGTTTTTCATGACCGGTTCACTTATGCACATGAATGTTTGTTCATGTAGAACAATGATAAACATCCAGAAGATCTATTACATGATATTAATTATAATACTAGAGTTTTTATGATCTTATAATGAATTTTTTTATATTCCATGAGTATGAATCATTAGTTAAAATTTAATAATGGTCGTTTTAGGTTAATTTGGGTGGTTTTTTGATCAAAACAAACATAATTTCTTTTATCATTTATTATTATGTATATAAGTTATTTAAATAACATAATAGGGGTTAAAATTTCATATTAAAATATATCCTCTAAAATTAAAGGTTTTTATTGACATTCCTAATGGTGTTTATGGAAAATCGATGTGAATGACCCATAATGTAGGTAAATTA
This sequence comes from Viscum album, assembly GCA_963277665.1. NCBI lineage: Eukaryota > Viridiplantae > Streptophyta > Magnoliopsida > Santalales > Viscaceae > Viscum > Viscum album. The sequence goes on from OY728155.1 coordinate 1,933,881,095, forward strand.
TCACATCACGTGTGGTGATTTATTTTTTGTAAACAAAGATAGGGAGAGAGATTATTATAATGATTATTCATATAGTTAAATTATAGAATACTGGTATATCCATCATACTAATGTTATAATGAAATTTGGATAATATTATGTGAGGATAATAGAAAAAAATATGAAATACGAATATAATATGAATGAAAAGAGGGAGAAAAATTATCTCTTGAATTCCCCCTTGAGATCCTCTTTAAGGAACATAGGATTGGTCTTTGGATGAGATCAAAAGATTATGAACATGGTGGAGTGTCTATGGATGAGGTTTGGAGATAATATGAACAAAATTTGAAGATTGAGAGTTTATGGAAATGATGTTTTGGGGGAGGTATTAATAGTGGATGGAGGGGTGTTTTCTCAGTATTTAATTCATTAGTTTATTAATTTCTATCAATAAATTAAATAGTGATTATTATATGAATAAATAAATTAAATTGGGCATGTGAGTTTGGACCATTATTCATTTACATTGTCCATGACTCAAGCATGATGCAAAAATTCATTTATTTAGAATATATTTTAAATTATAGAATTTCACAATTCACCAAAAATTAATCTATTTTAGGAAAATCTCAAAAATTCACACTAACAATTTAGAAATTTATAAAATTAAAAAATTAAACTCATTTTATGGAAATATATTTATGAATATAAATTTTTTAATTTCTAATTAAAACCATAATTTACTTGAAAAACAAAAATTTAAAAATTTAAAATGATTTTCTGTCACTTTGAAAAATTAATTAAGGTCACATAAAACTATCATATAATCGTAAGACATTAAAATAATAGTTTATGAAAAAAATTATGAAAAAAAATCTTTTAGATTATTAAATTCATCATTAAATATTTAAGACATACAATAATATAATGTCTATAATATAATTATTTCATATTTGAACTTATATGATGGATAAATTTTATTTATACTATCATTGGCATGGTTCCTATTAATATGTCTATTTTACTATTAATAAGGTTCATATAACAATTCATAAAGAGAAAAATTACTATTCATAATGTTATGTTACTATTCAATAATGACTAAGTTTTTCCTATTAGACTAAAAATATATTACTTATCACAATCTTGTATGCCATATTATTGAAACATAAAATTGAGAAGTGAAAATATGATGTTTAAAGGTCACATCAAATATAGAAGATCATTTATTCAAGATGTGGAATTTTGTTTCGTAATGTGATTTTGTGTGATTCTAATCTATACTATGATTATGTGAATGGAGAAATTGGATTGATAATATTTTGGGTTATTATACACAGGAACTCAAAAATGGATAAATCAACATCACATCAAAATTTCCAACCAGGCCTTTATAAATATCATATTTATTTGGAAATACCATTCTAAAAAAATTTGGAATTCAACCAAAATTCCAAAAAGAATTAAAATTTTAATTAAAATCCCAATAAGTCAATGTAATATCCATATTTACTTTATAAAACCAAACAACCCCTTTAAAAATGAAACCCATTAAAAACTATAGGGATCCCACTATGAAAACATTATTTGGATCAAATAATTAAAAAAAAGTTCATTTAACATTGTAAACTCCCATTAAAATTTTTTCAAAATGAAGATTGAATGAAATGCCCCGTTAAAACTAAAATAAACAACATAAAGAATGTATCCCATTTTATTGAGAGGAAAAACACACCTAATCATGGATTTCTTTTAGAAAATCCAAAATAACTAACATATTCCTTTGTCAAATTGACACTAAATAACATTTAATGTATTCGTAATTTCCATATCTCTCAACTGAAAAAATTAATTGCAAATATATACATCAAGAGTTGTAACCATGTCACCTGTGATGAAATACAATAGAATGAAAATACTATTATGTATCAAAACCTCTACAAACCAACATCCCTAATTTTAGAACAAACCTATGAATGTGAATCATCAATGAATACCTAATAGGGTTAGAGAAGAATAAGAAATTGGCAATATACAAAATGAGATGCAGAAGAGAACTATAACCATTTAAATTGGGTGAATAATCAACAATATATCACCTAGAAATCATATTATATTGTTATTGTAAGGATTATAGAGGGTTGGAGGAGGATCCATCATTAGGGTTATATAAGTGGGGAATCCAATTCAAGAAACCCCACATAAAAAGAATCCAAAATGTCCAAAATACTACACTATGAGTGGATTCCATGGTTTAACTACATGGTTAAACAAACATTATGGTATCCTTATAGATCCCCTATATAAAGTGCTACAAGGGATGCACACATAGGTTGAATGGTTAAACTAATAGTGAACCTAAACAATGTGACCAGGAAAACGTCTTCGAATTTCACCCTCTATAGCCCAAAATTAATCTTAATAATGGGGTAAACAATTTATCAAATGTTCCCATATAAAAGTGACACTTGGGGTGTCACAAATGTAATATGTCTTGTTACCATGGGTTATATTTGTGTATAAAGGACTGAGAATAGGCATTCATCATTATTTGGATGGGATGTTCTTGTAATTTTAGAGTGAGTTTCTATCATGGATGCCCTAATATTTTTAGGTTTCATCTTTATATGTTTCCACCAGTTTAACCATATTAGAATAATTTTAATTAGTGGTGAGAGTATGTTACGTCTACCTTATTTCATAGATTATATTGATTTTGGTTCATATTTCGGTTTTCCATGGGGATATATATAAATATTTATTAATGATTGGATAAAAATATATTTAGGATATTAGGAGTTTAGTTTCATGGTTTGATAATTTTGTGTGGTCCTATTGAGTGTTTTTTTATTTTTATTTTTTACTGGTTGGATTTCATTTTATTTAACATATTCATTCAAGGGGTAGAAAATTACACGGTGGGGAGAATGATGACACCCACATGACACAATATTATTTGTTTAATTTATTATACCTAATATTGGGTAGTTATTAGTTTTGGTGATTTTTTGGTTTGAAATTTGGAATTTTGGAGCTTTTTGTAGACATAATAAAAATCAAATTAAGGTAACCTTTTAGAGCCAGTGTGTAGGTTACTATCACATAGATATTGATTTTTATAGTATCTTTATGGTCTGGTAAATATTTTGAAGCTTACTCGAAACAAAGGGGGATCATTTTTGGGTATGTTTTCTCTCGAACATTTTCTCACCTAATGTTGGAAAACATTCATGAAAAATTTCTATACCCTACCCAAAATCACATAGAATGATATTTTTACAAAAATAACATTTTTAAATAATGGGTGGTTTAACCTTTCTTCCCCCATATTCATCATTCATCCCATATAATCCCAATGTGAGCTACTAGATTCTTCATCATTCAATTTACTGATTATTTGTTGTGGTATTCATGTTATTCAATGGTAAATATCATATATTTCTCTCTTTTGTTCATTTATCTCATATTGCCTATTGGTTTTGGATACTATAGTGATCTATAGTGGAACAATGGTGTGATTTAAGGTTCTAGGAGGACCAAATGTTTTGTTTATTGATGTATAAGTTTTATATATGACATCCCATTATTTTTTTGGGTGGTCAAAATTGAAGGAGACATGTTTCATCTTTTATTATTTTCCATACATGTATGCTTTTTATGTGGTTGATTGATTTTTGAAATCAAAATTTTATTAAGATATATAAATTTCTTCTTAATGATTTAATGAATTTATTTCATAATCATGTGATCTTTATAAATTGAATATTTGATTACTGAACTCGGAATTAATGGTTCATGATGGAATTACATGTTTTATGTTTATAATTAAATGTATTCATTTTATTATAATTTTTTAAATATTGATGATGAATTTTGAAATGGATATGGTTTACTCGGTTGTATATTGATCTAGATTTTATTTTCAATTAGTTAAAATGTTGTTTCATATAGTTAATGTATTTATAAAAATGTTTTCACCTAAAAATAAATTTATATGTGGTTTCATTGATGAGTTTTCTATTTTTATTCGGAATTTCGTTGTTTTTATGCCCCTTGTGATTTTCATCTAATAAATTTTCAAAAGATTTTATGATGGAAATGGGAGAAAATAGGCCTTCTGTAGGATCAAAAAGACAATTACGCAAGTATTGTAGGGTGGAAAAGAAATGTAAATGTGTTTTTTAATTTTAGTGGATTTAGAAAGGATTCTTGATGTTATTGTTTTTGAAGTTGAATTAGATTTTAATTCCAAGCCACCTTTTATAAGAAAATACATGTGGGAACATTATATTATATATTTATAAAATATTTTTAGATCATCCTTATTTCCCCTTGGTGTTTGTTTACCCTTATATGGGTTTTTATTTTTTTATGTTGTTTTCTCCCTTTTTAGGGAATGTTATTTTTTATTCCATTGAGATTTAATGTATAATAGTGGGGATTTTATTTATGAGGAAGATAGAGGTCTGGGAATGGTATGGATTATTCCATGAGTGTCAATGTTATATTTTTGTTCCCTCACCTCACATTTATAATGGTAATTTATCATGAATTCCAAGGGAATGTTATATTATAATTTTCTAATAGTATTTTCACACAGTACTACTCACCCGTGTATTGTTCTAGAAATTATGGGATAAAGGGGGTTCCAATTTCAATGTGTCTTGTGTGGTATTATTGGGAAACATATTCTTTTAACTCATTAGATGTCAGTAGATGGTACTTGTTAAATTAATCCGGTTATAAGGTTCTCATGTAATATTCCCAGTGTAGATCTTATTACACATTCCTTCCATGATTATTCATTTATATATAGGGTTCTCATCATGTGTTTTATTCTATCATTTTGCTTCCATGAATTATTTTGGAACCATTAACTCTGTTTATCCTCCATTCATATCATTTAACTTTTAGTTCCATGATTATGATATATTGACCCCTTTTATTTTGATTGTTTCCATGGGAAATTTTTTACAAATATGTTTTAGAAATATGTTTTAATTTTAATGTCACCCGTGTTGGGGTTTAAAATATGATTTCCAAATGGGTGTTTTGATTCTATAATGTATAAAGATAGACAACCATTATCAAGGTGTGTTTTTATTTTAGGATAACAAAATTTAATGGTTTGTATTGATATAATTTAGTTGGTTTTGGGTTTTCATGTTTTTATATATGAAAGAACTGCATTCAAAATATATTTGAAAACTAGAATTTATGAATTTTCATTGAAACGAATATCATAGTATTGATGTGTGGTGGACCACTAGGAAATATAAAGAATACCTATATATTTTAGGTTTTATATTTTTTATAGGAATTAGGTTTTTTTGATTTTGGATGTGGTAGGAAACATGAAATTATATTGACATGGTATCGGGCTTCTCTCGAGTTTATTTTCAATATGGTTATTTTTTTGTCGGTCAAGATAACAGTATGAGAGATATTATTGTATATTATCTTTTTATATAGTTATCTGTACTAAATAATTTTTTTAATGGGTATGATATTGTGATTATGGAAATGGGATAAATCATTATTGTTGGTTACGACCCATTTGTAGAGTTTGTTTATTATTGTTTCTTTTATTCATGATACTACATGGGTTTCCAACATAAAGACATAGAATGTTGGACCTAGAACTATGTTATACTATATTTTGTATATAATAATGTGTGAAATTGTTCCTAAAGAGATTTCTTATGAATAGGAAGAACTAAATCCCATCTCGTGGGGATTAAGATTACCCATCAGTCCATATTGTGGGCATGTTAAGTTTTCATGGTAGATAGATCCATAAGAGTTCCTTATAGTCAGCAACCAACAATTTCAATAACTATCAACTTGGTGGGATCTCATTCCTATAAAAGTGATGTCAGCCAAACCAAATATATTGTGTGGACGATAAGAAGGATATAACAACATACAACTTATTAGATGAGGAAAATTTAGGGAAATATTTCTTATTAGTAATTTTATAGAACTCAAAAAGAAAAAAATTATTTATCCAATGGAAATAGATACCAAATTTGTAACATTAAATTTATATCATAATGATAATTTAGTATACATAAAGGGAGAAAATTCATACAAAACCAGTGGAGGTTAAATAAGTAGCATCAATTGGTCACCCTATCTTCATGTTATACATATGAATAAGGAAATTCAATAGCTTTTAAGAATGAAACATTCGTAAGAAAACAAATATTGATGCATAACATTTTTTTAAATATTAATAGGGACCATTAAATATAATCCAAAATTGTCTGAAGTAGAAATCCACCTCTTGAGTTTCAATAATGATCTCCTAAATTGTTAAAATCTAGGAAATGTCATTACTAGATGATCATTTTAGTTGGAATTGTAAATTTATCTCATTTAATGTTCCTTGTAGGATAATTACAACATATCAAATACAAAATTAATTTTTTTTCCATTTCCTCATGATTTTAAATAAAAATGTAAATAACTCATTTTTTATAAAAACACAGTAGTTATTTAATTAAATATATATTATTTTATAGAAAAATAAAAATGATCAAAAATAGAAAACCTATAAAATTTTATATTAAACATAAGAATTTAGATTAATTTAGTAATCACATAACTAAAAAACCCAAATTAATATTATCTTATGTGTTGACACATGGACAATTTTTAGTGCTGGAAATGATCAAGATTATCATTCAATGTAATAAACTAAGAGAGGCATCTAGACGCACATCATATTTACCATGATTAAAACATGGTTTATTGTGATCTAATATACAGTACATCTATTAGTAAATTTCATTTTCCATGATATTAAGAATAAACCCGAGACATCGATAATGTAAAACCCATATTACTTATCTCTTTTTCATAATTAATTGTCTTAATAAATAATATAAAATAATGTAAAATATATTTTCATTTTCCTAGTCATGAATTACATTTTCAAAACTCAATTAAGGTACCATATGTGAAAAATATTCATATTGGAAGATATATATGATATTGGATAATAAAATCCCTATAATTGATATGATTCATACCCAATTACCTTTTATTACGAAATTATATAAAATGAAAATAAATTGGTATAAATGTATGACACCTTATAAGTAAAAATACTATTCGGGGACCTCAAGTCAAAGGATACATTTCCAATGTTCAATTAAGTAACATGAATGTGAAATATATTAAAATATATGGGGCGATGTTTAAATTGGACAATAGGAATATAATTTCACATAATTGAAATCATTATGTGATAAAAACATCTCTATACAAGTGATCCTACTAATACTAATTGTATTATATCATCCAAAAGTAGTAAAATATTCATTAAATGGGGATATCTTTGTAATAAATATATTCTAGGGGTTGTTTCACATCAACTCCCATGCTCTATGGAATGAACATAAATTATGGATAAATTTTTTACATTTAATATAAATTACATGATATGAAATTTCCATATGAAAAGAAATTTTGATTTAATTTAGTGAAAAGAAACTAATTAGTTACTATTTTTTAGTGAAATTCCCAATAAAATCCCTAATTATGGGAATAAAAATTTCCAAATATTAAAGGGTAATACCTCAGTTATTTGGGTATTATAACTTAAAAAATTTAAAAATCTCCTATAATAGGAAAAATGAAATAGAGGTGGTTGAAAGAGGGATTCCAAATAAACCCCCTTAGTTCTATGTCAGCTGAACATGAGACTCCCATATGGGGCTTTTATAATTGTACTTTATTCACCCTTGAATTATATCTCTTATTTTATTTATTGAAACTATTATATAATAATAATAATAAATACTTCTATGTTCATATGTCATGGTGATCATAAGAAGAATAAAAATATTTTAACCCACCCTACCCATAGAATATAAATTTCTATTGTTATGAATTATTAATATTATGGGATATATAGTAGAAAATAAGCACACAAACACATGTAAGTATTGGATAGTAAGACAACACACCCCCAACGGTTGGTCCACCCTTAACTAGATTATTATTAATATATTATTGTACCTAAATGATTGAGATGCTGATAATATGGTCAAGAAAATTGTAAAAGTGTCCTTAATTCTAGACAATGAATTACTACTGATTCACTCCCAAGACATGATAATATCAACACCCATACAACTTATATATATAAATGTCCTTGCACTCCAAAATTATCCCCTTCCAAATATTTCAATTTCCAATAACCACCATGCCTTTTGACATAATTTTCACCCTCCCATCATTCAGTCATATATCACAGTTTATTGCAATTTTCAATGATCCTTGTATCTCATCCAATCACAAGTCTTCCCAAAGACATCCAACTAGTGAACCATTTTTTATTATTTATTAGAAATATATAAACCTTATCAATTTAATAGTTGAGATCAAGGAATGAAACCATGGGTGATGGGATGCAAATATAATTGTGTGGTTACTCAACCAACATCATGTTTACAATACCTATAATAATAATAACATTCTTAATAATAACTCATTTTTATTATATCACTCAAATATAATAACATAATGAGATAATATAATTACACATATATGTATTTTGTTATATTATTATTATTATAAAAATATATAAGTTCATTTTTTAATTATTTTTAATGACATAATTATTAAATAATTATTAGAAATATATTAAACATTATTTTTCATAATAAAATTAATGACGATACATATCAAAAAATATATACTTCATTATATGATAATAATATATACATATATATATTTATTTGTGTATTAATCATTTATTGAAACACATTATAAGAATAATAATGACGATGAAAACACAAACAAACAAACTAACAAAATCATGCACAATACTACCTGATAATTGTGCACACACAAACACACACACACACACACAGATATATATATATATTCGTTCATAATATAATATTACAAAATTATATAATTTCATCACAATTTTCACATAAATATTAACTTTTTACACCAATTGAAAAAAAACATAACTCAGTTCATCTATAAAATAATAATTCATAAACATAAATTAACATGACATTAATGTTATGACACATAAATATCTTATAATTTATAATTAATAGTGATATTTTTTTAATATTAATTCAATAATATAACTTTCTATTTACTATATAGTTTATGTATCAATATTAAATATTAATAGAAACATGATACATTAATTTTACACTTATAAATTATTTAGATCCTATCAATACTAGAAAAATATTATCACATAATTTAAATAATCTAAAAATTTCTATCATTCCATATTTATTCTACTCGCCCCTTATAGACATCTAGTGAGACTAGAGTGTCTCCATAGATAGTGAGGGTTCAAACAAGTTGACAGAAATCAAAACATTAATTCCTTTTATTGGGGTTCTAATGGGTATATGCTTCCCCAAAATATAATTTATCTGTATGAAATTTAAAAACAAAAAACATTTCATTATTTGATTCAAAATATAGAAATATAAATTTAATACCCCTTAAATAAACATGTCGAAGGATATTACAATCTCTCAACTATTTGACTTATCATCCCTGAGAAGTATATCAGTAATAGTTTCTAAATATTAAAAAAAAATTCACCCACCAATTCATATGTTATTTACTAGATCATAACCAAATACACTCACAACACTTACTTACTGTGACTCCCAAAAAAACAAGGCATATTGTTAAACACTAAATATGTTAACATTAAGGAAACCGGTTAACTCCCCCAATGTTAAAAAAATGCAACCCATTCAATCAAATTACTATGTTCCTCTCGACAATATGAGTCCACTAGAAATTACAATATAGTGAATCAATAAAATTTAAATTTTACTAGTTTACAATCCTTATTTGGAATAATGTTACACTAAATTCAACTAATTTTTATATATCAAATATTATTTTATTTTAAAAATCCATAACATTGATAAATATGATAATCACTTATAAAAGAATTTGAAAAATCATTTCACATGTCACTTTTGAAGAAAATACATTCCAAAAAGGTGACATAATTTTTAAATAATTTTCATATTAGATATATTTATATACAATAACCTCCATTATTTTTACAGGACACATATATCTTATCAATAGATTTAATATAATAATATAAAGACATGTTTAATAGTATAACACTAAACAAATAACAAAGAATTAATATCACTATAGAATTACATTTGGAATAAAGTAATTAGTTACATTTCATCCAATATTAAAATCAATAAAATACTAATTACATTGTTTGTTTCTAATAATAAATTTATGATATTTATTGAAAATAATAAATTCACAAAATCAAATGAAAATTACTTGCATTCCACTATATAGATGTTCCATTAACCAATTTAGAATATTTCTCCTAAATATTCCCTACAATAATTTATCAGTTCCACCATGATGTACTCATGCAACATAATAAAGACTCACTCATACCTATAGTTCCTACTAAAAAAATAATTTCCCCCTATTAACATGATATTCCTATAAAATGTTTGGGTTCATAATTGTTATGGTTTACTTTTCAATTGCATTAAATTTTATATCCATTCTATAAATTTGTGAAATAATTCACTAAATTGATATGACACAACTTATATCACCCTTGATCCAATTATAATATTAGTATTCATACATTCTGATCATTCACCACATGAGAGTTACTAAACTCTAGGGGATACTGATTGTCCCCAATAATTTTAATTTATCATTTCTGAATCATTTGTATTCTTAGAGAATTACATTGTGTTGATATATTAATATACCATAAAATAATTACCTTTTGGTGTGTTGAATGGTTTCAAAATATTAATGGATTCTCTATGGTGATACCTCTATTTTTAGTTAATTTTTTATAATTTGATAGTAATATTAAAAAATTGAAACTTCATGAATTCATACATAGTCCAAAAATTCCTTACATATAAAAAAGGTGGTAAATAATAATCAGGTCCAATCCTACCCTAAGACAAAAAAACTAATGGTATGGTTATATGTTCCACAAAAACCTCTGACCAATCATGGTTTTAATTCTATTATGACTCTTGGAAAATGAAAATGGTAATGATATATAGCTACCAATATTTATACAATGTGTTTAATAAATACTAGGATCTCAACCATATATATTAAAAGTAATCAATGTTGTATGTCTATCAATTTGAACATAAAACGGTTGAGTAAAAGGCCTCGTAGGTTACTTATAATTGTGTATCAAATAAATAATAAAATAAACATGTGTAATCTTTGGAATATATCTATACATTTACATATATACTAATAAAATATATATTTCAAAATACGTATCAAATAATAAAAAATACTAGGTATAAATCACATCATAGATCTATGTCAATCCTGAAATATAACTACATATACACAGAGGTTCTAAAATCATGTTTAATTATTTCACTTGTTGATTAGAATTTGAGGAAATATTAAATAAAATATTTATTGAGTCATGAATTGTATTGGGAAAAGGGAATAATGTATACTATGTAAAGAAAATATTTCATCTGTCCTAATTTTGACCATGTCTTTGTGAAATGCCACTCTTAATGTTGACCCTTGCAGGTTGACGTATATATTTCATTATGGAAAGGGAATGGTCTGTACCTAGTTACCATAATATTATATAGAATTAACAATATTAATATATATTGTTAAAATATCCATCCATTTTATTGAGATTAATCCACAAAATTTCAACATACCAATTTAATAATTTTATAAAAATATCATATTCACTTACTTAAGTAAAACATAGAATCAAATGAACCTATTTATATGAAATTATGACAGTTTTTAGTAAATCATCTAATGAATATTGTAGTGGAATAAAAATCATATTTTTTAATGATATATACATGATAATATTGTTGATAGTATATATAAAACCTAAAACTCTTTTACATTTCATTATAGAGCCACTACATCATCTTAAAAGCCTTTTGATTTGCATAATGATTTTCAAAAATGTTGTAGAGGTGGGATTCCATAGATTATTGGTATATATTTGGTCTAACTAGATTGTTTTAATTATCTAAAGTGGATCATATCTTATTCCATGATGTTCTGGAGTCTCTTTTCACAAATCATGATGATGAATATAGCTATTATAAAGGAGATCCACATCAAATTTTCCAGATGAACTTAAATAGAAACCATCATATAAAAATTGTGTTTATAAATCCCCTAGGATTGTAATCTTCCATGAACCAACCCACTGGGGAACATCAGACTAGAAACAAGAATGTTGTCTCAACCATAAGCCTAGAACAAATGGTTTTGTGTCTAAAGAAAACAACAAAGAAGGAATAAATGAAATGGGAGGCCTTACCATATAAACATTTCTGCACACACACAACTATACCCATGAAATTATGTATAGGAATATAATTAAGACTAAAATATCTATAATATTTTTCTGAATTCATTAACCTCTTGGTAATACATCTGTATATGACAATATAACAAAATGAGTAAGTGGTAAAAATTCACACCCAACATGAAATGAAGAAACAACCCAATAAACACTAGACAAAGGAAATATCATTAAATCTGTGACCTTGATCTCTATGAATGACCACCAAACACAACCCATGACCTCAAGTATCACAATGATATATCGATGTTACCATAAATCATATTATCATATTTTTAATACATGATATATGCGAAAAAATACCATATCTGGATGTGTATATAAATACCGAGTGGGATGCCCAAAAACACAAAAATGGAGAAATAGAATGAGTCAAAATATTAATCGCAACAAAAATAAATAGGTAAACCATCTGTAATATATATATATATATATTCATAAAGAACCCCAAACAAGATAGAATGTGGATCGCCATCTCAATAGTCCAACCAAGGATGATGAGTCTACTAGTAGCTCTGAAGGAACATCTCTAATGCCCAGTATCTCACACATTTTTAAGTGGAAGTCTTATGGATACCCATTCCTCTAAACAATTCTGCATTTTCCAGTGGCAGAATCACAAATATAGTATTTACATCGTAGTGTTATATGGGGCTCCACCCAATTAATAGGGGGACCGATCCCTTGTACAATAGCTGGTTCCATTCAATAGATAGAGGAACCAATTCCTAGTGTGACAATGTGTTTCTAGTCCTCATATAGAGTAACATTTACCTAGTGTTTATGGTGTTACATTGATTAGTTAGAGGACACACACCCATGTTTGTTATGTGGATCCACTAAATAGTAAGGGAAAAATAATCCTAGTGTATTAGGGGGTATGACATTGTTGATACATGAGAATGGGGGACCCACACTCAAGTTTAATAGTTGTGTTTCCAATACTATAATCTCTTGGATGATACATAAATTTCACACAAATCAGTCAAGCATCACTAGAGTAATTTTTACTCTCTCAACGCCACCCATTTTCTATCAAATGTGTGTCGCGCCACACCTTTTCAATGTGTAATAATAACTTATTATTATTTAGTCATTTAAACAATGGTTCTTGAGATAAAACTTGACACAAATTATTAATAAACCACTAAGATGTTTACATCTCAAAAGGAAAAAAACCATAGGTATCCTAAGAAACTAATAGAAAATCCGAGAAGTGCCATTAAGAGACTTTCCAACACCACGAAGAGGCCCAGAAGGCATCCCTCGTCGCCTGGACCAACCATAAAGAAGAATGTGATCGCTAGGATAATGGAAAAAGTATTAATCATAAATGGAATGTAGAGAACCATTATGGTAATCTGAACCAACATAGAAATGAGATGCCATAAACATTTATTTATTAGGGTTTTCATAACCGTTAGAAATACTTGTGACCACTTTTTAGCTATTGGAGTCAAAAGGAAATAACCATTGGAGTTTTAGTCAGGTGATCATTAGTGTTTTATTAAATGGATACTGTTATAACTTTTAAAGATAGTTTTTTGTAAAATAATAAAAAAAAATTTAGATTTAGGTACAATTAAAAATAACTATTTTTATTCTTTTTGAATTATAATTTAATAGAATATTTTAAATATTAATTATTATACTACATATATATATATTTTTTTCATAGTCCTGATATGTGATATGTATATATATATATATATATAATTTGATAAATAGGAAATTATGATAAGATTATAATTCCATATTGAGGATATAAATGATATTGGAAATTATTATTTTAAAATATTTTAACGACAATATTTTGTAATGTTACACTATTGTAATTATGTGAAAATTTATTTGAATTATTATATGAATTCAAAAATATGTTATATACACTAACACATATATATAATGTAATAATTGTTAGATTATAAATTAACATTTTCAATTTTTCTTAACAAAATTGTAAAAACATTAATAGAATGTTTAAAATTTTACACATATGAATAACCTTTTAAATAAAGATTAATGTTACTTTGAATCTTATATATATTTTATTAAAAATTTTTAGGATTTAATAATTACAAATATATGAGTCAAATTAGGATAATTATTTTTTTGATAATACATTTTCAATAATAAATTTAATTTATAACAATTTAAGAATATATATATATATTGATAAAATGAGGTGTATATATATAAACAGTTTAAATATATAAGCTAAAAAATGGATGAATGATATTATGTAATAATAGGTTATAATATAAAAATGAAATTATTACTTATATAAAAAAATGAGAATATCGTGACATGTAAAACAATGAAATAGAAAACATGATTGACAAAAGTAAACGTAAATGCAATATTAAAGAAGAATAAAACAGTGATTGATTAAATAAATTTAATAGGTTATTAGATAATTTTAGTGGATTATTAGTTTTATATATAACTTTTGACTTCTTTAAAAAAGATAAGGTAATAATTGGGTTATAATAATAATAATATTTTATTAAAATTACAAAAAAAATAGAGGAAGTACCATAATGGGTTTTAATGGTGTCCTGAAAGTAGAGGAGGGTCCTGATTTTTTTTGGAATCCTGGTTTAGGGATTAATTGGGAACCAGTCTAGAGGAGGTAGAGTCGGGCGGATGCCGTTAGGTCATGGTCGGGGTGCATCGTTTATGGGGGTGGATTCAAGCAGGTCCGATGGTGTTTGTTTTCACAGAGAGGAGTCGGTCAATATCCACACGTCGTGCGACCAGGGTGCTCTGTTTCAGACTGGAGGAGCTGGGGTCGAGGCTATGCACCGGTCGGTGTCATGCTCGGGAGTCCATCACAGTCAAATATGAGGCCAAGATCCAGATTTGGATCAAAATTCTTTGAGAAAATCGTGTTGTTTTGCAATCTTCTGTCTATGTGGTGTATGTTTTGATTTGTGGTATACTTTTTTTCTATCGAATATTCTTCCCACTTGTATGATATGGATCAATTATTAATTTTTAATCCAATTTGGATAGATTTAGTCTAATTATGTCCTCATTGATAGCATTTTATAGAAATATATCATTTTTTTAGATAAAGGATTATGTCCATAATTGATGTCTTGTAGCAATTTTATTGACTTTACACTTTTGCCTCACGGTGTGTGTGTGTGTCATTATAAAAAAAAGTTTCTTTATAGGTCTTCATTGTGCATCTACATTGGGGACACAACAATTTCTACTAGTCTGGTGGGAATAAGGGAGTGCACATTGATACTGCAACTACTGCATGTGGCTACATTTCAGGAAAGGTTTCATTTAAAATTGCCTTCATTTTGAACTAGAATATATACTATGTGTTTGTTGGAATATATTATATATATATTCACATAGTTTTAATCCACCTGATTTAAAAATTTATTTGTGTTCATTTGAAATTATGTTTTAAAATGTCAGGGCGAATATTGTATTTTCAATTACAGTATTTGATTTTAAAATTGGTAATGATATGATAATTATCAAATTTATATTATTTATTTTAATATATACAATTCATGTTTCATTTAATGTTGTGTAATGGAAATTAATTTATTTCTTTATACTCTTTATTTTCTAGACCGTGTAAAGGTTAAATATTTACTAAAACAATTTTTAATTTTTTATCATATATTTTCTTAAGGGTTAAATATTTACACAAACACTTATTAATTTTATAATAATAATTTTTTAAGGGTTTTTTTTCTTTTCTTGTTGAGTTTATGTTGTATATTCATGTACACATGTATATATATACATCTTGCGGTTGAGTTTGATCCCCTCTTTACCTGAATTACTGCTTTGGGATTTTTGAGATTATAGAATATTAGCAGATATGAATCATAAATATCCCTTGCATACATATACACATTACACATCCACATACCATACATATATATATTTATATATACATATACCCATCCCTACAGTTTTTCATAAAACCCTTATGTCCAGAAAAATATTTTCTAAAAACTTTTTGTTTCAATGTTAATGAAGAAAAAGAAATTGAATGGAGTCAAATTTTTTATGAAAACATTTATACCTGATTATGTGTGTTCATAAATATATATTTATATTATATAAATGAGGTTTTAAGATTCTCCAAATTGTACTTCGGTGATTAATCCATGCTTTTGATAAACTTGCATGTGTTAAATAAACTAGCTATGAGATCTTTGTGTATACTCATAACGTATAATCATGTATGTGGGTACATGTGTATATATGCCAACATTGATCCCCAATTGCATTTACATATTTCCAAGGATGTCGAAGAAAGTACAAATCATGTGTTTTCAAATATATTTTTATTTTACTAAACACTACTATTATTGCACACCCTGCGGAATAAATTTTTTACACATAATGAAACCCTATGTGTAGTTTTTCCAAATGCTTTTCTTCTGATCTGCATAGTTCATGAGTATAAATATCAGGGGCTTCCAAATTTATATTCACATGTAAGAGTTACTCTCCACTATATATTTTAAATGATAATGGTTATTGTTGTGTTTCATAATTTCATGTTTTAACTATTAATATGTTAAACAAAATCATATTTATAAAAAATGTTGAGAAAATGTGAGTTTAGTACCCCACAAGGAATGCTAAGCTTACCATTTTATTTATTATTCACCCATAATAAATTCAATTACATAATTGGTTAATATGGTTTAAGAATTTTTGGTTAAATGTGACCCAATTTGTATTTTTTATTAGTCATGACTTAGTTATGCAGTTCATAGTCTTGTGGAATAATCACCATATCTGTATAAATGTTAATGAATATAATTTAAACCCTTATGACCAATATGGAATTTCGAATTTAATTATTCCGGGTTGTATGGGACACCTTGAATAATATGAAATGTGAAAGTAATTATTCAAGGGGAATAAGGCATTTTGAAAATACGACCTATAGGAATATGTGAAATGTATTGGACTAGTATGTTCCGGGTTGGGGACCGGTAAAAGTAAGCCCTCCATGTTGGGGTCCGGTTACAGCAGACCCTCCTAGATGGAGTCCGATTACAGAGGCTCTTTGGGATGGAGTCTGGTTACAGAGGCTCTATGGGTTGGAGTCCAGTTACAGTTATCCCCTAGGTCTTGGCACGAGGCCTTAACACAGAAATTAAATTATGGTATAATATAGTCCCTCATTATGTGTATGATAATTAATTAACCCAATGGATATTTGACTAGTAGAATATTCATGGTTATGAGCTAGAACTTATGTGTATCATAAAATTAAATGCTTATGGAAAGACATATGCACACAGGGAATTAGTATTGAGTGTCTGAAATTAATGTTATTACCTTTATGCACTACTCTGATTAACCTTACTCTTGCTATTTTATCCATATGTCATACATGTTTAGAACGTCTTTTATTCATTACTCCAAATGAGCATGCCTAAATTTGAATCAAGTATCCTTGTAAATATGTTATCAAGTTTTTAATTGAGCACTTTTATGAAGTGTACCAGTGTTACATCTTTTCTTTAAGAGAAATGTTTTATAGAATGTTTTAAAGGATGTTTTCAAAAGTTTTATTGGTTTATTTATTTTCAAAACCCATTACTGGGAATTCGTTTTCTCACCCTACATTTTGATTAAATTTTTTTAAGTCTTATCTTGAGTTAATGAAGTATTATAGAAGTGTTGGTTTCCCAGAACCGGAACCAAATTTGATGCCCTATATGGTACATGATGTGTAATTCATTTAGTGCATGTTTTTGTTTAAAATGAAACATCATGTTCTCAATGCACCAGCTCCGAGTACTCTGGGTCCGGGTCCTCATAGTTGGTATCAGAGTATTTGGTTTAGTTATCTCTCAAAAAATAGAACTAAACAAAGAAAAATATATTTAAGCATTAATAAGTGTGATGTTTTATTGGAAAACAAAAATACCATTCTTATGTCTTTTCAGAGACAACAGATAATAATAGAATAATACAGAAAATAAGGTTATGTGTTACTATGTAGAAGTTTCCTTAAATTTTTATATGGCTGATATATCATGCCTTATGCATCTCGCAAAAGTGATAGTAGAAAATATAGTGGCCAAGTCATGTTCAGGGGGCTACGAGTCTTTTGATAACCTTCGATTGTCTTTTAAATAACTCCATCGGGTGTCGAACCACCCAAACATTCTCTACAATTTCCAAGGAAGAAACCTGGTCTATTATAGTATTTCAATTGCACTATTTTCAGTACATAGGAAAACGTGAAATTATACCAAATCTATTTTATATTTTTCACTTTTGTTGATAACTACTGAGCTATAGGTAAATTTCTAGAAGCTTCTTTGGATGGTGACCATCAAGAGACCTACCTATTCTAGGTCCAGAGTTTTAGTATGTCCAAGGAAATCTTCGACATCGATGTTTTCAAGCATGAAAGTGTGTTTTGGAATTATAGGGATTTATTCCACTATGAAATTTTCGACATCCAGACTTCTTGTCCCTCTTTATGGAAGGTTGAGTTCTTTAGGCAAATGTTCTACCCTACCTGTTCAAAGTGTGTCTGGGCCAAGGAAATCAAGTAGCTGAATACTACCTCAGGAATCCGCCTTTGGTCATCATAACCCTACCATCGGTGGTGTTCCCAGTAAAGGGATCTCATGAGTGACCTGTTTCGGATATTTTTGTAGATTGTGTACAAATATTATAGAATTACAAGGACACAATTATTCTAAGGGGGGAGTAATGTGGTGCACTGAACCTTTTCAATGTGTAATAATAACTTTTTATTATTTAGTAATTCCAACAATGGTTCTCAAAATAAAACAAGACACAAATTATTAATAAACCACAGAGATGTTTACTTCTAATGAGGAAAAAAACATAGTTATCAAAAGAATCTAATAGAAAATTCGAAAAGCGCCATTGGGAGAATTTCTAACACCACCAAGAGGGCAAGAAAGTATCCCTCTTTTCCTGGACAAACCATAAAGAAGAATGTGATCGCTAGGAGATTGGAACAAGTACTACGTGTAAAATTAATGTAGAGAACCATCCTAGTAAACCGAACCAACATAGATATGAGATTCCATTTACATGAATTTATAATGGTTTTGCTGACTCTTAGAAATATTTGTGACCGTTTTATATCTATTGGAGTCAAAATGAACTAACCGTTGAATTTTTAGTTAGGTGGTCGATAGTGTTTTATGAAATGGATAAATTTATAATGTTTTCAGATAGTTTCATGTAATATAAAAATAGAAAATTTACATTTATGTATAGTTTAAAATAACTATTTTTACCCTTTTTTAATTATTATTTAATAGAATATTTTAAATAAAAATAATTCTAATATATAAATATATCTAATTTTTTGTTCATTCCCAAGATGTGATATGTATATATACATATATATATGTATGTATACTAAATTTTAATTATATAAAATTATGATAAGATTGTAATTTCATATTGAGGATATAAATGGTATTGAAAATTATTACATTAAAATATATTAACGAAATTATTTTGAAAAGGTGCACAATTTTAATTATGCAGAAAATTATTAGATCTATTATATGAGTTTGAAAATATGTTATATATACACACACATATATATTATGTAATAATTCTTTGATTATAAATAAACATTTTTAATTTTTCATTATAAAATTAAAAACATATTAATAGAATGATTAAAATTGTACACATGTGAATGATCTTTTAAATAAATATTTATGTTACTTTGAATCATATATATCTATATATATATAAAAATATATTCATGATAATTTTTAGGATTTAAACATTAAAAATATATAGTACAAATTTGGATAATTATTATTTTGATAATAGATTTTGAATTATTAATTTAATTTATAACATTTTAAGAATAATATATATATATATATATAATTATAAAATGAGGTATATATATAAAAACAGTTTCAATATTTATGCTAAAAAATGGATGAATGATATTATGTAATAATATGTTATAATATAAAAATGAAATGATCGATTAGATAATAAAATAAGAAAAGCATGAAATGTAAAACAAT
The DNA here is from genome assembly GCA_963277665.1 of Viscum album. Taxonomy (NCBI): domain Eukaryota; kingdom Viridiplantae; phylum Streptophyta; class Magnoliopsida; order Santalales; family Viscaceae; genus Viscum; species Viscum album. The sequence goes on from OY728155.1 coordinate 1,933,901,498, forward strand.
CAAATAGAAAACGTGATTGACAAAAGTAAATGAAAAAATAATTCATAAAGAAGAAAAAATAGTGATTGATTAAATAATTTTAATAGGTTATTAGATAATTTTAGTGGATTATTAGTTTTATATATTACTTTTGACTTCTTTAAAAAAGTTAAGATAATAATTGGGCTATAATAATAATAATATATTATTAAAATAAAAAAAGCGAAGAAATCTAGTAATTTGTTTTGTGGGTGTCGCGCCACTAGAGGAGGGTCCCGATTTTTTTATGGAATCCCGGTTTAGGGTTTCATTAGTTGCCAATATAGAGGAGGGAGAGTCGGGAAGATACTATTTGGCTGTGGTCCGGGTGCATCACACATGGAGGTGGGTTCAAGCAGGTCTGGCATTGTTCGTTTTCACAGATAGGAGTCGGTTGAAGTCCCCACATCGTGTGGATAGGGTGCTCCATTTCGGACCAAAGGAGCCATGGTCGAGGCTGCACACTAGTCAGTGTCAATCTCGGGAGTCCATCGCAGTCACAACTATGGACGAGATCTATATTTGGATCTGAATTCTCTGAGATAATCTTGTTTTTTTACAGTCTTCAGTCTACGTAGTGTAGGTTTTGATTTGTGGTATAATTATTGTCAATCAAATCTTATTCCCTCTTGTAAGCTATGGATCAATTATTAATTGCGGATCTGATTTGGATGGATTTATTCTTCTTCTGTCCTCCTCCATTGCATTATATATTAATATGTCATTGTTTTGTAGATAAATAATTTTGTCCGTAATAGATGTCTTGTAGTAATTTTAATGCTTTTATGCTTTTTCCTAAGTGCATGTATGTGTGTGTCGTTGGAAAATAATGGATTTATATGTCTTCATTATTCATATACAATGGGTAAAACCCATTTCTTCTAGTCTAGTTAGAGCGAGGGAGTGCACTTTGTTTCTACAACTACTACGTGTTTCTACATTTCAGGTAAAGGTTCAATTCACATTGCCTTCCTTTTGAACATGAATGTATAAACTGTGTTTGCTGGTATATATTTTATACTCACTCACATAGTTTTAAACCTCCTGATTTTAAAACTTATAGGTGTTAATTTGAAATGATGTTTTAAAATGTAAGGGTGAAAATTATATTTTCAATTATGGTATTTGATTTTCAAATTTCTAATGAGATGAGAATTATCAAATTTATCTTCATTATTATAATTTATACAAGTGATGTTTCATTAAAGGTTGTCTAAGGGAAATTAATTTATTTTTTTATACTTAGTATTTTCTGGTTCCTGTAATGGTTAAATATTTGCTGAAAAATTTATTAATTTACTGATCATATATTTTTATAAAGGATAAATATTTAATCAAACATTTATTAATTTTATAATCATGTATTTTTATAAGGGTTGTTTTTTAATTCTTGTTGATTTTAAGTTGTATATTAATGTACACATTTATATATATATAAATATATATACATCCTGCGGCTGAGTTTGAGACCATCTTTACCTAAAATAGTGCTTTGGGATTTTCGAGTTTAGAGAATATTAGTAGAGCTGAACCGTACATACCCCTTATAGACATATACACATGCCACATCCATATACCATATATATATATATATATATATATATATATTTATAAACATATACTCATCCTTACAGTTTTTCATAAATCCCTTATGTTTGGAATTATATTTTACTAAAAACATTGAGTTTCAAAAATCATGAAGAACTATAAAATGCATGGAGTCAAATTTTGTAAGAAATATTTTTTACCCGATTATATATGTTCTTAAATATGTATTTATATTATTTTAATGTGGTTTTAAGCATTTCTACATTATACTTCAGTGATTATTCCATGGTTTTGATAAACTTTCAGGTGTCAAATAAACATGGTATGAGATCCTTACATATACTCATAATGTATAATCGGGTTTGGGCGTACATGTGTAGAAACGGTAGCTTTGATCCCCAATTGTATAAAAAAATTTCCAAGGTTAGAGAATAAAGGTCATAACATGTGTTTTTAAATATATTTGGGTTGGAATAAACACTACTTCTTATTCACACCCCATGGAATGAATGTTTTACACAACATGAAACCCTATGTGTAGTTATTCCGAATGCTTTTCATTTGATGTGCTTAGTTTATGAGTGTAAATATTGGAGGTTTGAAATGTTATATTCACATATATGGTTACTCTCCACTATTTATATTAAATGATAATGGTTATGGTTCAGTTTCATACTTTCACATTTTAAGTTTTAATGTGTTAGACAAACGCTTATTTATAAAAAATGATGAAAAATTGTGATTTTAATACCCCACATAGAATGCTATACTTACCTCTTTATTTTTTATGATCCCAGAAGAAATTCTATTAAGTAATTGGTTAATATGGTTTTAGAATTTATCGTTAAATGCGACCAAATTTGAATTTCATTATTAGTCATGACTTAGTTGAGTAGTTCATAGTCTTGTGAGAGAATCACCATATCTGTATAAATGTTAATGAATGTAATTTTCACCCTTATGAACAATATGGAATTTTGAATTTAATTATTCAGGAATGTATGGGATGCCTTGAACAATATGACATGTGAACGTAATTATTCAAGTGGAATAAGAAATCTTGAATATGCGACCTGTAGGCATATGAGGAATGTATTGGACTAGTATGTACTGGGTTGGGGACAGGTAAAAGTAAGCCATCTAGGTTGGGATATTGTTATAGAAGACCCTATGGGTTGGAGTCCTATTACAGAGGCTCTCCAGGATGAAGTCCGATTACAGAGGCTCTCTGGGTTGGGTTCCGGTTACCGTTATCCCCTAGGTCTTGGCATTAGGCCTTGACACAGAAATTAATGTTCGGTATAAAACATTCCCTCATTATGTGTATGATAATTAATTAACCAAATAGATATTCGACTAGTAGAATATCCATGGTTACGACCCATTTCTTATGAGTATTCCAATAGCAAATTCTTATGGCATGACATATGCACTCAGTGAATTAGTATTTAGTGTATGAAATTAATGTTATTGCCTTTACACATAACTCTGATTAACCTTACACTTAAGTATTTTATCCATATTTAATACATGTTTATAATGTATTTTATTCTTTATTCCAAAAGTTCATGCCTATATTTGAATCATGTATCCTTTTAATTCTCATATCATGTTTTCAATTGAGCACTTTTATGATGTGTACTAGTGTTAAAACTTTTTTTAAGAGAAATGTTTTATGGATAGTTATAAAAATATGTTTTGAAATGTTTTATTGGTTTATTTATTTTAAAAAACCCCTTAATGAACATTCAAATTCTCACCCTATGTTTTGATTAAATTTTTCAGGTACCAGATTGAGTTAAAGAAGTGTAAAAAAGTGTTGGTTTCCCAGAACCTAAACTGAATTCGATCCTCTGGATGGGACATGATGTGTAATTCATTCTGTGCAGGTTTTTGTTTAAAATGTCACATCATGTTCTCAAGACACCAGCTCTAGGTATTCTAGGGCAGGGTCCTCTCAAAATTACACTACGAAGGATACTATTTTGTTCTATATAGAAAAACACTCAGGATGACCTCTGAAATAGATAAAATTCACGTCCCGAGGAATAAAATAACGAGTATAAAAGTCACTTGGAGAAGTACATAGTGTGTACATGGGGTCACATGGTGTGATACCACACCTCAAAGCATATGTGGTTTAAATTCTATAAAAATATTGATAATATATGTCATACTACAATGATTTTAATATTGGTACATAGTGTTTCTTGGAAACCCATGCACATCCCATTCCCTATTGTCCCATTCCTATATATGTTGAACTATTACCATGTACGTGGTCATTTCATGTTATTCGTGTCATTTCTTGGTATAGGGTTATGCATGTGAAGTTATGGTGGTAACAATTTGTTTGGGTTTTTCCCTTACAATGTACTCTCGATGTACATGCTAAGACACTATCAAAATGTTGCTTATGTGTAGAGTCCATACATAGAGAATAATATTTATATCAACAAAAAATCCTCTACACTAAATCCAGGATATTATATGGTGTCTTTTATTCCATAATATAAGTTGTGTATTTGTATTTTTTCCATACATTGATCTTGGTCTTTACATGGTTCCCTGATCCACATCCACCCCTGCAAAATCTAACACTTTACTTCCCAAAAATTGATAGGGGTCTTCATCGATATTTTATCTTTGGTTTTTAATGAATGTAAATTAAAAATCCATTCACATGCCTCTAAGCCATCACACTATCTGTTTCCAATCTAGAATACAAATACATTGCGATATCACTTTTAACTCACAATATGTCCAAACATATTAACAAATGACTATATTGTATGATTTTTTCACAACCAAAATGAATTCAGGTGTTCAATCTTTTATGATCCCACCCCAGAAATGTCGATTAATGTCAATGTTTCTCAACAATGAGGACTGGTGGGTTTAAATGAAACAAATTATCGAAAATTTCCTTTATACATTGTGATCTTGATAAATGACTATGATGATGTGGTAATAGGGTTATAATTAGGCATAACAATTCAATGAAAATAAAACAATATTAATTTTTTCAAAATTTTACAGCTTATACAAGAAGGAAAAACACTTTCAATCATTTTAAATATATAATAAATTCACAATAAAATCCAAAATATAGAAATCCATGATTATTGTTCCCTATTGTGGTTATGGTTCAGTCATTTGTGAAGTCTGTGTTCTCTAGTGATGAAGAAAATCTAATAAACTCAATGTATTCTTCTCAATTCATCTCGATCTGATCAAATCCATTCTATGATCCTAATCTACCAATGAGAATTAAAGATCCTCTTTTAAAATTTTCCCAAGGTATTGCAAATAACCCTATAGATTTTGCATATTGTGGTTTTTAAAGAGGGAATTAGGTTTGTAATTAAAATAAATTAAATACGTAAAATTATTTATTTTATTAAACACCCACTCAAGTTGTCTTTACCCAATGAAAATCAGATTATGGAAATACTTGGGTTACGCTTACAATAAACCCAATTTTTTGTTATAAATCATGATATTAGATATATAATATAATGTGGAAAAAATAGAAATATAATAAACACTAAAATTAAGTATGCATGTCCACTAAAAAATATTAATTTATTAATATATTAATTCTGGGGACATAAGATTCCTAAACATAGTGTCATCACTGATGACTAATCTATGTATATAAAGAAGTATTCAACGTACAAATCCAAAAAAACAAAATTCATAATGTTCTACCATACATTAAGGAATATTTTCCGAAAATGTACAAGAGAAACAAAAATATGGGACTACTGATCATGAAAATAGATGGTACACTCCTTGTATATCTATTGCACACTCCCATGAAACCAATGCAAGAAATACAATGGAATAGACCATCACTATAATATCCTCTAATGAAAACCCATGATCACCATTGGGTATTCTATGAAGGTGTCTCCACCCACAAATTCTATATAAAACCCATAAATAATGTGTGTAGGGTTACACATGCATCTCCTTGACTACAACACATGTAATAAATCATGAACTCGATCCAACTACTAGGGAATGGAAAAGAGATAACCAACCACACCAACCCTCCATTGGATTTCGAACAACCCATTGAAACGTTTGGATAACTTTCACACTTATCCAATAATCATCCGTCATCATTATGGGGAGATTATATAGAAACCATGGTCTCCCCGATCAAATTCTAAGGGTGTATGACTATAAGGACATGACCTTAAAATATTACATAATATTGAATTAAATGAATAATTCACATTGAGTATCTTTTTAGTCATAGAGTTTTAGAGAATTGGGCCATAACTATTACATCTCAAAACATTACAATGTAGACACTTCTACCCAGTATCCATTTTTTTTTTCAAAACATGAACTCTTAAAAAAAATCATGTCTAGTTACATGATTATGACAACATGAATTTTCCAGGATCCCATCCTTGACCCTATTCCACATTATTTCCTATGAAAAACATTTCATAAACTTGGGATGAGCATAAAAATCTCAGTAAGGGATACACAAAGAAGTAAAACTGTTAGTTATTCAAAACAACAAGTAACCCATGAATACTTTAACATAAGTAACAATTTTCACCTTTATGAAGTAGTAAATACTCTTCACATAATAAAATATCATTACTTAATGTTTTCAAACTAAAATATTACCATAAAACCCATATAAAGAACACATAACATATAAAGGTAACTTGGGACATAAACATACATAAATGGAATAACCATACGGTCGACTTCCACTCATATCACTAAATGGAATAGCCATACAGCCAACTTCCATACCCAAGGCATTAGAGGTTATAACGTAACAACCCATCATGGTATTCACGGCACCACCTGTCATTTGGTTTATCACGTAACCACCCGTCAAATGTCCAAGTACCATTATAAAATCATAACACAAAAAACAATTATAAAGGATTGAAAACATTTCCAAATTTCAATCACAATATATTACATAAATATATTAACATAACAAATCAATTATCAAAACCATTTTTAATACCCAAATACATAAAAGAGTATCTGGTATTTATTTTCTTTTAAAAAAATTACGGCTTGTTGAGGAAGCCAAAGATCAAATAATACTCGCGGCGACGGAAAAGGTCGTTGTCACCACTTACGTAAAAAACATTCCTTTTTGTCATTTAGTAAAACAATTCATATAAAAAATATTCCCTTTGAATAAAATGAAATGTCAAAGGGGAGTATACAACATTTAAAATAATGTCTTGTATAAAACTAAAAATGCCTAAATGAAAGGAGATTGAGACGAAGTCCCTTAGCTCGTATCCAACTTGACTCGATTGTTCTTTAATATCCTGAATAATAATCTAAAGTTAATTTTTACTTTCTTAATAACCTTTATGAAGTTTATTATTAATTTTATATCACTTATTACCTTGTTATAACATTATGTAATCATTTAAGTGAATAACTTTTGTTTTGTTGTTATTTGGCACATGAGTCAAAAATGAACACCTTATATTTACAAGTTGTCCATGTAGTCAATATTCCATTATATCCAGAATTATATTCACGATTTAGATATCATATATATCATATATATCCAGTATATACATTTATTTATAATATTACATAACATTTAAAGGTATGAAATTAAATGCACCGTTCGTGGAGACGGTAAGCCGTACGTACGCATGAGCGCTACTTTCATTTCTATTTTTTATTTTAATGGAAATAAAACATAATGATACATAGGTATATTATAATCCAGTATAATATCATATATAATATAATTAACACTATCCTTTATACATCCCATATAAGGCATTAATGAGTCATATCACTTTAAGTGGGCGGTAGTCCGCACTTCCTCAAATGAGATTATCTTATTTACCCACTATGGAAAACATAAAGGCTTGATATAATTCAGAAGTACAGAAGCCTAATGAAATAATAAACATAATATATATCATATATAAATACAGTGCCATCATAATGGCCACCATGAGAGGCGGTAAGCTGTAATTGAACAATCACCGTTTCGTGATGCCTTAGTTTTCCATCGACAGAAAAATTATGTTCTTCGTCCATTAGATATATGTGTGTGTAAGTTTAGTTCGAATCATTCTCTTAAAAACATACTAGTATATTGATGATACTGGTGTTGTCACAAAACATAGAAAATAAAAAGTTATTAGGGGTTGGAGAAGTAAAATAAAAGAAAATAATTTAAGAGAAACGGTTACCTTTAATTTGGGTAACTTCCTTTGGTTTGAACCCAATGGACTTCTTGAAGTGCTTTCTGCCTATGGTAAGGCTTCTAAGGGAAGGAGAGGGATGTAGGGAGATTAATTGAGAATAGGTTGGAGAAGCCAAATGGCTTTAGAGGTGTGAGAAATTGGTTATAAGTGGTCTCTTTTTATAAGGGGGAGGAGGGCTCTTTAGGAAAGTGTGAAACATTTATTTTATAATATAATGATATTCGGTTTCTAATAGTCAAAAAATCATTTTAATCAAAGATAAGATGATTCCTGGTCGAAATAATATCATCCAATCGGAATTTGCCATGTTTTGGATTACATTTTAATCATTATAATCTTATTTATTTAAATGATTTATTAATGTGGTAAAAACGGCATCATTATTATTTTATAAATAATTTATTTTATTTTATGTCTAAAAATTATAAAAAATACCATGATGTATGAAAGATTTTTTGATTTCCAAATAATATTTATAGTCAAAAATAAGACTTATATAACACCCTATAAAAATTAATTACTATAAGATCTTTGTTAATATCATTTTTGTCTTCTCATTAAATTAATTAAACTAAATTGTCGTTATCACACCCAAGTGGCTCAATGGGGTCTCAAAAACGACCAAAAGATTTACATGCTCGTAAATGACTCAAAAAATAAGGTTTGGACAAGTGTTAAGGTAATTTTGAATTATTACAATATTTTTTTAACTTGAATTACCCTATTTATCTTTAACCGCGGTTAATAAAAGTAAAAAGATACTATTAACCAAAAATTATTTTCATCTTAATAAACCAAATTTTACCTCTTGATAATAACCATGTATGTCAGATTTTTGAAATTCAATTCAAAGATGAGGTAAATTTTCATTTAAGTGAAAAAGCCAGTTTTTTAACTACCACTAAGTGGTTTCACTATTCATAAAAAATTGAAGTTTTTCAGAAAAATACAATAAATTCAGCCTAAGCTATATTTGATATTCCAAATTAAAAAATGATGTACACTTTTCCAAATTCAAAACATAAAAGTGTCATTAATTAATTTAAAAATTAATTCCCGTTGTTAAAACAAATAGCGTGATTTTAAGAAACAATAACTAACAAAATATTGATACTTGTTTATATCCAATTTCAAATTGAAATTAATTAGAAAGACCAAAATTGTATTAAATGGTAAAAATATATTCTAATTATACTTTAAAACCAATTAAAAATATAATATAACCAAATAAATATATTTGATTAAAACATAGTTTTGATTTAAAATAAAATATTTTCACTATTCCTTAAAATTGAACTTTATCAGAAATATTTCAAAAATTTACACAAAGTAAAATTTGATGTCCCCAGTCTATAGAAGGATTTTATTTGGTTAATAATAATTTATTAAAGGGACCAAACCTATATTTAAAGAGGGTTCTCCATTAAAAGGTTATAAATCGGCCTTTTAATGTAAATTATGCTTAAAATTAGATTCATTCACATTTTAAGGCTTATAAATTTTTATTGGATAATGTAAATACATTTAAAAATCATGTATAATCATATTGTAGTTAGTTTCATTCCTTACCACCAATACAACAGTTAGGAGTTAACTACCATTTAAAATAATATTATTATATTATTAGTGTGCGATGTAACATTCCAACAAAACCTGTTTTTGCGTATCGGGTACGCTATCGAACATAGAAACCCCTTTAAAGTAAAATTAATATTTAATTCAAAAATATGAATAAATATTAAATATGCTTTATTCTTCATTTACCTGGGATGTTACATCATTCACCTCTTTTGGGAATTGCGTCCTCGAAATTTTTATTCACTTATCAAAATAAGTGGGGGTATTTATCCTTCATAGCATTTTCAGATTCCCACGTTGCCTCTTCAACCATATGGTTTTTCCACAAAACCTTTACATGGTAAATTACCTTATTCCGCAACACTTTCTCTCTATGGTCAAGAATCTGAACTGGTTGTTCTTCATAAAAGAGATTCTCTTCCAACTGAACTATTTGTGGGCTCAAAAAATGAGATGGATCTGGCATATACTTTTTCAACATCGAAACATGAAAAATATTGTGTACGTAGGATAAACATGGTGGTAAAGCCACTCTGTACACAACTGATCCAACTTTTTCTATAATTTCATAAGGTCCAATGAACCTCGGACTCAACTTTCCCTTCTTACCAAAACACTACACACTTTTCCATGGATAAACATTGAGAAAGACATGATCACCTACCTCAAAAGAAAGATCCTTCCTCCGGTTATCTGCATAACTTTTCTGTCGGCTATGATCTGTTCTCATTTTCTTCTGAATCAATTGAACTTTCTCTGCAATCTCTTCTACCAATTATCGTCCCATTAGCTTCCTTTCACCTACTTAATCCAAAAAATCTCGATTTCAACAACGCTTTCAATATAATGCCTCAAATAGAGCCATTTGTATAATGGAATGAAAAATGTTATTATAAGAAAATTAAAATGAAGAAAGATTTTGGTCCCAAATTCCCTGATAATCTAGGGAACACGCACGTAGAATATCCTCCAAGGTCTGTATTGTTTGTTCCGACTACCAATCTGATTTCGGATGAAAAGTTGTACTAAAATTTAATTCAATATCCAACGACTTCTGAAGGCCTTTCCAAAAGATAGAAGTAAACATGGGATCACAATCAGATACAATGGAGAGAGGAACTCCATGAAACCTGACTATCTCATTAACATAAAACTGAGCAAGTTGATCGAAAGATAGTGTATCTTGAATAGGTAGGAAATGTGCAGATTTAGTCAATCGATCAACTATAACCCAGATTAGATTATTACCTTGAGATGTCTTTGGTAATCCCACAACGAAGTCCATGAATATATTTTATCATTTCAACTCTGGCACCGGTAGATGTTGAAGCATCCCTTTCGGTAACTGCCACTCTGCTTTAACCTGCTGATAAGTCGAACACTTCATAGTAAAATCAGAAATATCTATTTTCATTCCATCCCACCAGTAATACTCCCGAAGATCTCTGTACATCTTAGTACTACAAGGATGAACTGAAAACAAATAACTATGAGCTTCATATAACAACTCATTCTTCAACTATGAATCACAAGGTACACATAATCTCTTCCCAAATCTCAAAAAAAATTCATTATCAATGTTAAATTCAGGAAACATACCCTTCTGAACCAACTATACCTTTTTCTGTAACTCACTGTCTTCTTTCTATGCAAGCTTTATTTTGTCTGTTAGTGATGATTTCACTGACACATGAAACAAAACAGAAGAATTCCCTCCGCCAATAACATCTATTCCAATGTTCCTCAAATCAAAAACCAAAGTATCTCATTACAAATATAACATGTCTAATGAGAAATTACTTTTTCGACTCAAATAATCAGCCACTTTATTTTCTTTTACCGGATGGTAATGGATCGTGTTATCATAATCCTTTATTAATATCCAACCATATCCTCTGTCTGATGTTCAATTCTTTCTGAGTGAATAAATAATTTAATCTTTTGTGATCAGTATATATTTCACACATCACTCCATAAAAATGATGCCTCCAACTTTTTTAAGCAAAAAAAACAAAAACTAATTCCAAATCATGTGTAGGGTAATTTAAGTCATGATGTTTCAACTGACGTCATGCATAAACAATTAACTAATAATTATGCATTAGTACATAACCCAATCCATTCAATGAAGAATCAATGTAGATAACAAATTCACCATTTTTGGATGGCAATGCCAAAACTGGAGCACTCACCAATCCCTTTTTCAATTCCTGAAAACAATCATCACATTCTATTGTCCAGAAAAACTTAACAACTTTTCGAGTTAACTTAGTCATTGGACTAGATAAATATGAAAAAATTTCAATAATCCTCTGGTAATAACCTGAAAAACCATGAAAACTACAGATCTTGGTTATATTTATGGGTCTTTTCCATTCTTTAACAACTTTTGTTTTATCAGGATCAACAGTTATGCCATTTTTTTTAAATCAATGTGACCACGGAAATTTTATTGATGTAACCAGAACTCACACATTCTGAGTTTTTCTATAAATTGTATCCTCTTTTAATGTCTTCAAGACAAACATTAAATGACATTAATGTTCCTCTTTACATTTGGAATAATAAAAAATATCATCAATAAACACAACTGCAATTTATCACCTGAGATAACTGATCCATCACTGCAACAAACTATTCCACTCGGATTCTGCCTTCTCAAGATGTTGATTTGGAAGGTCATTTCCCTCTATATGCCTTCCTAGAAAAGTTGTTTTCTTTCCTCTATAAAAAAACTGTTCGTAACACGGAAATATCTTAGGCAAAGAAACATGGTAATTTGTAAATTCTACATGATCTCGATATTAACATAAATTACTCTGTGGATATTAATTTTACAATATCCTAACTCTTAAAGTTATCTAAACCGACCTCTGATACCAACTATAAGGACTCGGCCTTAAAGGATTACATAATATTGAATTAAATGAATAATTCACATTGAGGATCTTTTCAGGTTTAGAGTTTTATATAATTATTCCATAACTATTACATCTCAAAAAATTACAAAGTAGACACTTCTACCCAGTATCCATTTTTTTTCAAAACATGAACTCTTAAAAACTGTCATGTCTAGTTCCATGTTTAAGACAACATGAATTTTCCTTGATCCCATCCTTGACCCTATTCCACATTATATCCTATGAAAAATATTTCAAAAACTTGGGATGGGCATAAAAAGCTCAGTAAGAGATACCCAAAGAAGTAAAATTGTTAGTTTTTCTAAAGAAAAAGTAAACCATGAATACTTTAACTTATGTAATACGTTTCACCTTTATGAAGTAGTAAATACAACTCACTGAATAAGAGATCATTACTTACCCTTTTTTCACCAAAATATTACCATAAAACCCATATAAATAACACATAACATATAAAGGTAACTTGGGACAAAAACATACATAAATGGAATAACCATACGGTCGACTTCCACACACATCACTAAATGGAATAGCCATATGGCCGACTTCTATACCAAATTCATTGGTGGTTATAATGTAACCACCCATCCTGGTAATCACGACACCACCCGTCATTTGTTTTATCATGTAACCTCTCGTCAAATGTCTATGTACCATTGTAAAATCATAACACATAAAACAATTATAAAGGAAAGAAAACATTTCCACATTTTAATCACAATATATCACTTAAATATATTGACATAACAAATACATTATCAAAACCATTATCAATACCAAAATATATAAAATAGTATATGGTATTTATTTTCTTTTAAAAACATTACGGCTTGTTGAGGAAGCCAAAGATCAAATAATACTCGCGGCGGCGGAAAAGGTCGTTGTCACTACATACGTAAAAAAACATTCCTTTTGGTCGTTTAGTAAAACACTTCGTATAAAAAGATTCCCTTTGAATAAAATGAAAATTCAATGGGTTTTATATAGCTTATAAGAGAAAGTCGTGTATAAAACTAAAAATTTCTCAATGAAAGGATATTGAGACGAAGTCCCTTACCTCGTGTCCGACTTCACTCGGTCGTTCTTTAATATCCTGAATAATAAACTAAAGATAATTTGTAAATTCATAAATTTATTTTCATGTTTATTATTCCTTTTATATCACCTATTACCATGTTATAAACATTATGTAATCATTTAAGTTAATATCTTTCATTTTGTCGATATTTGGCACTTGAGTAAAAAATGAACTCCTTATATTTAAATGTTTTCCAAGTGTTTAATAGTCCATTATGTCCAGATTGGTATTCATGATTTTTAATTCATATATATCATATATATCCAGTAAATACAGGTATTTATAATATTACATAACATTTAGAGGTAAGAAATGAAATGCATCATTCATAGAGACGGTAAGTCGTACGTACGCATGAACGCTACTTTCATTTCTACTTATTATTTTAATAGAAATAAAACATAATGATACATAGGTATATTATAATTTCAGTATAATATTGTATATAACATCATTAACACTATCCTTTATAGATCCCACATAAGGCATTAATGAGTCACATCACTTTAAGGGGGCGGTAGTCTACACTTCCTGAAATGAGATTATCGTATTTAACCACTATGGAAATCATGAAGGCTTGATATAATTGGGAAGTACATAAGCATAATGAAATCATAAACATAATATATATCATATATAAATATAGTTCCATCATAATGGCCACCATGAGAGGTGGTAAGCTGTAATTGAACAATCATCATTTCGTGGGGCCTTAGCTTTCCATCCACATAAACATTATGTTCATCATCCATTAGATGGTGGTGTGTGTATGTGTAGTTCGAATCCTTTTCATAAAAACATTCTAGTATATTGAGGATACTATTTTTGTTACAAAAGAAAGGAAATAAAAATATTTTAGGGGTTGGGGAAGTAAAATAATAGAAAACAATTTAAGAGAAACCGTTACCTTTAATTTGGGTAACTTATTTAGGTTTGAACCCAAAGGACTTTTTTAAGTGCTTTATGCCTACAGTAAGGCTTCTAGGAGAAGGAGAGATATTTAGGGAGGATAATTAGGCAGATTTTGTATGAGAAAAATGGCATGAGAGGTGTGAGGAATTGGTTATAAGTCATCTCCTTTTATAAGGGGGTGGAGGGGCTCTTTAGGAAAGTGTGAAAATATTATTTTATAATATAATGATATTTGGTTTCTAATGGTCTAAAAATAATAACGGTAGAAGATAAGACGATTCATGGTCGAAATAAAATCTTTCAATCAGAATTGGACATGTTTTGGATAATATTTTAATCGTTATATTCTTATTTATTTAAATGATTTATTAATGAGGAATAAACAACATCATTATTACGTCATAAATAATTTAATTTATTTTTTGTCTAAAAATTATAAAAAATACCATGATGTATGAAATCGTTTTATATTTCCAAAGAATATTTATAGTAGAATTTAGGACCTATATAACACCCTATAAAAATTAATTACTAAAATATTTTTGTTAATGTCAGTTTTGTCTTCACATTAAATTAATTAATCTAAATTGTCATTATCACTCCCATGTAGCTAAATGGGGACCCAAAATCGACCCAAATATGACCATGGTCGTAAATGACTCAACCAATATGGTTTTGACATGTTTTAAGGTAATTATGAATTATTATAATATTCTTTTTTGCTTGAATTACCCTATTTACCTTTAATCGCGGTAAATAAAAGTCAAAAGTTACTATTCACCAAATATTATTTTCATCTTAATGAACCACATTTTAATTATTGATAACAAAAATCTGTGTAATAATTTTTAAATTCAATTCACAAAAGTGGTAAATTTAATTTAAATGAAAAAGTCTATTTTTTTAACTACCACTAAGTGGTTTCACTATTCATCAAAATTGATGTTTTTTAGAAAAATACCAAAAATTCAGCCTAAGCTATATTTGATATTCCAAATTCAAAAATTATGTACATTTTTCAAAATTCAAAACATATAATTTTCATTAATGGATTTTAAAATTAATTGCCATTGTTAAAAAGTACCGTGTTTTTAAGAAACAATAACTATCAAAAGAATGATACTTTTTTATGTCCAATTTCAAAGTAAAATTAATTCCAATGACCAAAATCAGATTAAATGGTAAAAATATATTCTAATTACACTTTATAACCAATTAAAATGATAACCTAACCATATAAATGAATTATATTAAATCATATTTTTGAATTAAAATCAATATTTTGACTATTCATTAAAAAATGAACTTTATCGGAAAAATTCAAAAAATTTACAGAAAGTAAAATTTGATGTCCCCTGTCTAATGAAGGATTTTATTTGGTCAATTAGAATGTATTAAAGTGTCCAAAACTATATTTAAATATGGTTCTCCATTAAAAGGAGATAAATCGGCCTTTTAATGTAAATTATGCTTAAAATTAGTTTTATTCACATTTTAAACCTTATTACTTTTTATTGGATAATGTAAATACATTCAACAATCATGTATAATCATATTTTAGTTATTTTAATTCATTCCTGACAATACAACGGATAGGAGATAACTACCATTTAAAATAATAATATTATATTATTAGTGTGCAACGTAGGAATCCAAAGAAATCCGTTGTTGCGTATCGGGTACACTATCGAACATACCAATCCCTTTAAAGTAAAATTAATATTTCATTCAAAAATATTAATAAATATCAAATATGCCTTATTCTTCATTTACCTGGGATGTTACAATGATGTTGATCAATATAAAATTTTCATCTATGCTAGGATGTCCTTATGAACCTGTGGATCAATTGTACTTTTTCCATCTTTGCTTGCACCATCTCTGGCATAATAAGAGACAACAACCCAATCCCACTCTAGAATAATGGCGATTTGAATCATTTTTAATATTGGTCCTTGAAATGGTACATGACAATATTAGAGTGATCTTTATTATTAAAATAAATGTTATCTAATTCAATGTTAACCTCCATGATCTGAAAAAAGTACAACACATAGTCTTTCAATATATCCTCTAACACCAGTATAGTATACATGTTACAATTATATATTTATATCTTTTAAATGATTTTTAAATTATAAAATATTTCATAAATACCTCATATAAACCACTCCATAATAGTGAAGTCAATCAATAATTAGGGTTGGAGATAATAATCATGTGTACTTTACGAATTTGGATAATCGTCCATACAAACAACCACATAAAACTCTAAATTGAATTTTTTTTCTTTAAGTAATGTGACTATACTAAATGGTTTTGTTGGATTGTAATACCATTGAAATGATTGTGGAATTTAACTATATATTGATGACCAATATAAATTTGTATGGTTATTCAATCCCATTTCTACTATGGGATCTCAAGAGTTTATGTCCAGCAACTCAAAACCTAGTGTTAAGCCTTCATCTAATGACATGTGAGACACTGAGAGACAAAATCAATTAGACACTACCTCATGCTAGAAAATAAAAACAACATCAAATGATTATTGTACATCTTCACCAAATTTCTATTTATAGGTAAATGAGATGTGTAAAACTCCATGAAAACTTTCTCTTAAATGATACTAGAACAATATAATTAAAAACCAACATCTAATGAAAAATGACGTCACTCTCTTCTACTTGGATTATCTATATGAAGCAATCTACTTAGACACAACCTCAAAAATTTTATAATGTGGCTTCATGCTAATGGAATCTACCACCACATTACTATTTCCATGAGTCTAGAATATATAAAATTCATAGTACTATAAAAATCCTAAAAAAACCAATGTCTTTGGTTCCGATCCATCTGAGTAAATATATACATGAGACACTTGTTCTTAGAGTACACAAAAATACACTCATCTAGAATATAATTCATCCACATATTCAGAGTGAAGAAAACAAATACTAAGTCTAGGTCATGAGTTACATAGTTCCTCTCATGGGTCTCAACTTATTTGACTGGTTGTAATCTATACATGTCCCTTCATCAACACACAATCGATCCCACCAACATTGTAGTCACAAAATAGTATGTAATCTATAGACTCCTATTTTAGTGTCAACATAAGAGAAATTATTATCCTTAGCTTCAACTCCTATATGAATCTCTAAAAATTATATTTCTATGTAAATAGATACCGTTTACAAATCAGGATGGTAAATGGAATATAATAGAAGAAAATTATTCAATAAACCCCTATTAGTATCATAAAATTATAAGAAATTTCCAAAAATCCAAAATAATCTGGAATAGATCCAAAACATGAAGCACATCAATCATCACTAGGGTCAATAATAAGATGTGATCATAGATTACATGCCCCAAAAAGTGAACATCATGGATATAAGCTATCACTTCAAGATATTATTAAAAATACGGTTCTACCAAAGTATCTATAGAATTATCCACATATTCTATTCATTCTCATCATCTAATAATGAGTAAATGGGTGTGTCATCGATGAAGACAACCAAAAATCCACCAAAGTATTCTTGGAATATTCAATTAATAATATCCATAATCATAGTGGGGAAATTTTTCACACCAAAAGGTGTCACTGGGAATAATGATTGTCTATAGAGACATCAAAATGAAATATTTGGATTTTCATCTTGATGAACCATCAACTAGTGGTAGTTAAACCTGAGATCTATTATCAATAACTAACTCATTAATCTCAACATGTCTAATAGGTCATCAATATTCATTATTGGGTATATTTTTATTATCATTACCTAAGTAACCAATGATAATCCACATATAGCATCAATATCTTATGCCATTTCTTCATGAAAAATAGGTTTTCCCTAGGGGGAAAATCTAGGTCTGGAAAACCCCTTATCTATAAGGTCCTCCAAATGTACCCTCAACTCTCCGTACTATGTTGTTGCCTTCTAATATTACAAATAATATTTTGGGGTTGTCTCAAAGTGTAAGTTGATGTTGAAGTCAATCTCCCACTCAAAAGGTGGGCATAAAAAATCCTCATGGAAAAAATATATATAATCCCCCACTACTAATGGAATAAAACATATAGAAATGTCAGCTACATAGAGGTATAAAAACACCAACTGATGGGTGATGGTTATTTGCCTCTAGCTCACAAGACCCACTCGACTGCCCATGTGATATCTCCTAGGCATAAAAAAGAATCACATCCCATCTGTCAGAATAAATCTATGTTGTTTTCAATGAAATTTGATTTATTATAATTCAATTAATAAACCATCTACACTAATGATGAAATCATAACGTATCATTTTTATGACCAACAGGTCTTATGAGGGAATCCATCCACCAAGCTCTATCATTCACTACATGATGATAAGCTATATCAACAATTCACTCCCAGAAGGAACCTCTAGAAAAAAATATTGGTTATGGTCACAACGTGTTGTGCTGTCACAAACATGAGGGATAATGATACGAAAGAATAACACACACATGTCACAATTATTACTAAATAAGTCATATAAAATACATAGTTTGAACATCATATCATGACATGAGTTGACTGGTCATACCACTATATAGCTGACAACTACTCACAGCCTCATCTTCCATCTCTATGAGCACAACATGAGGCAGAGGATGATAGATGGGCTGGTGGTTGAAGCATATCATAGAATCATGGTCCACCTATAGCTTCTACCCATAGAACTCCACCTTCACACATTCATTAAATTTCCTATTTGGGGGCTACACAAGCCATGCATGGGAGATCCCTATTCTTGATTCTCCCTCTACCATCACAGTCCTTCCAATATATTCCTTCCATCTTCATCATGTCAAGTCAGTAAATATCACTTCATGTGACTTCTCCCATACAAATCATTTCACCAACCATTTTATTGATGAACAGATACACTGTATATACTTGGTTCCATAGAACCATGTGCCTTAGTCCAAACATGTGATGATCTCCTACATTGTGACCCAGATGAATAATACATGATATATACTGTTGGTGAATTGTCAACATGGGGACCACCAATAGATTTATATTCTTATTGTCCATCTATTTAGAATTTATATGTAAATAGGTATTTCTCAAACACTATTTCATATATTTGGATGCACAGGGAGTCCACGATGATAAGGATGTATTTAAGGAGACCCTATAGATACAATTGACCCTAGAAGATTCCATATTATAGCATATAAATAAATTAATATTCTCATTTTGTGACCCTCCCATTATACACATAACCCATCATATCACCATACAACAACTCAAGTATCTCACGAATCCATACGTACTGAATGAATTAGTGTAAAAATCATCACGATACAACTATTTAAATTTTGACCATGAGAGAATCATATCATCATGGGTCTAAATCATTTAAATACACTAGGGACCAACCAATCAATGAAAAATATTAGATGTCATCACATCCAGTTGATTGGATAGGCTCTAGACTAGTCTAAATTAACATATAATAGATTGAATCCATTCCTCCACTTCTAGAGAATTTCTATCACCATGAAAACACAATGGTATCATTCATTAGAACTCATAGAGTGTGGTCATCATGTTTTTTCCTTGTTATGAACTTCCAGAACTATCTAAAAATAAACTACAACAGATCTACTTCCTTCTGATAGGTTCAAAACACCTCATGAGATTGAAATTGATGTGATACTTCATCACTCAGTAGATCATCATCCCAATTCGGTATTAGAAACCTAGATGGATGTATTTTGAGTGGAATCCTAAATGTGATCAATACATACCATAGTTATATGAGAATACATAGAGGATATTTCTCAAGAGGGATAGTTAGGTGAATCAATCCTATATTATTCTTGTACCAATGTTCATTTCCACTGATTTATAAGACATTGAGTCAACAAGAAGGTAGTTAGAGTCCTCATAAACTGTTACATTTTCGGCCACAAAACCACGGAGTTACCTATGCTAGAATCCAAGCTCAAGACATTCTGACAATATTGCACCAAGTTCTCGACTAATACTCACAGTGGATCCATCCCTATATTGAACATATGATGATCCACATCTCATACAAATCTTTTATGACCAGACCCACCCAGGCCCACCAGGACAGTTGTAATATGGGGTTGACAACTCCAAGCTCACCTCCTAGTGTAAAGGTTCAAGAGAATAGTGTCAATAAGGAATAAATAAAAAGTGATTCTACAACATAAGTACCGGTATGCATGCACACAACCATATACATGTAAATGTGTAAACAAAAATAAATGGGAATAGAACTTCTAGAGTATAAACATTCAAGAAATAACCTCTTTATAATATATAAAATTATGATAGTATAATGAAGTGAATAAAGGGGAAAAATAAAACCCCACATGGAAATGAAGTCCTTACAGAACAATAATTGAAAAAATAGATACTTAAGAGAGTAAAACTATTTATCTATAAGACCTACCACAATACACGAACCAAGTTACCCATTATCAATATGATATACCAATGTCATTATTGATATTCTTGTTTTTAGCATATATTATTACATATGCTGGAAATGAAAATACTGGGGTGAGTATATAAATACATAATATGACACCATGAAATCCATAGAGGGATTGATATAATTATAAAAATTATTCATCTCATCCCAAAGAATATTTGAGATTAATCCCAATATATATATATATATATATATATATATATAAACACACAATAAATCCATAGTGGGAGGAAAAAGGGATATCCATCTCTATATCCAACACAATCACGATGAATCAACCAACAACAAAAATCACCCTTATCCAATTCACAACATCTCACATTTCTATACAGGGAAAAATTGTGGAGGACCCTCATATTTCCACATCACTCTGTAGTCATGGGGGAAGAATATTCAATAGAGGACCCATGTAATAGTTAAAAAGGTGGGATCCACTCATTGAATAGATGACACATTCCTTAGTACAATGTAGGGGTAATAGTAATTAGAAAGAGGATCCACACCCTAGTGGGAAAAGTGTGTTCCACTCAGTAGATTGAGAAACATAACATGTATTTCATCTGGGTCGTTCCACTCAGTAGTTAAGGAACTCGCATCTTAGTGAGTCTATGGGGCTCTACATAGTAGTTACTAGAACCATACCCTAGTGCCTTATGGTTGTTCCAATCTATATATATAGGTATATGGGGAACCGTTCAATGGGGTGATTCATGGTTTTCAACCCCAATATCTCTATGATGACCCACTCGATCACCACTATCGATCAAGCCTCATCTAACGAATTGTTATTCTAACAATACCAACTGTTATATATTGAATTTCTCTAAAAAGGATACTATCATGATCGAATTGGAAATCCACTCATGAGAGGCTACTCAGGGGACATAATAATTTTATCGATAAAATATAAATGGATTGTAGAATTCACTAAGATATGTACATGATGTGTATGTAGGGTAACGTTTTGTGTTGTGGCCTCGGTGTGTTCTCCCATGGACACATCTTGAGAATCAATGTGATAGTAAATGACTTTTGTAGGTTGTAAATTTAATGTATTAGAAACCCAAGCTCTTCTTATGCCGTTTTGGGCCATACTCGTGTATGTCAGCTCATTCCCATGTACGTGGTCAAGTTCAGGTATCATAATCATATCCAAGTACAGGGATATTCCGATGTACTTTTATCTATTCACACGTGTCTCCCCATATCCTTGCCTATGTACTCACAAATCATAGGCCAACTATCGATATAGGGCACCACAATGTGTAATATTTTTCATTCCCAAAACCCTATTCACCATAGTCAAGGGACTAGACAACATGGGTTCTTCCCAAATACATATTGTATAATCATGTTTTTTATAAGTTATATATCACGGCCTTCATTTTGATTCTCAATATGGAACCTCCATAATAAAAATTATCTTATTAGTCTACAAAAATGAAATAATTTTTTCTACAACTATTAATATTTGTCATTCTATTTTAAAAAATAAAAAATATGTTCTCTCAATGATAATTTTTCGCACCTCCGGTGTCTATTATAGATCATAAATATATGGAGGCATCACCCTCAACCTATAATGCATTCTATTCAATCAAAAAATCATCATCCTGTTAATCCATCAAAAAACAACCATGAATATATGGGTTCGATCATGCATGATCCTACTGTAGATATGTTGACCTGTGACACTCTTGTCCTACCATAAAGAACAAGGATAATGGTGGTGAGAAATAAACATGAACGAAGTGTAAAGTGTAATTTTTAAATGCAATCAAAACTAGTGAATGAGAATATTTAGTAACAAGGGGTGGAATCCAGTGCCACCATCACAAATAACATCATCCAAAATTATAGTTCAAATCGCAGGGCTTATTCGAGATATGAAAAAATAATAAATAAAACAAGAAAAAGAATCCATGACTGATTATATCAAAAAAGATGAAAATTGATAAATAATATTATCTACCTTATTAATGGACCAATCATTATTGAGGAGTGTGTTTTCTAGTGGTGTATATTATTGTTTCTATTTTATATATTCATGTGGATTTACCATGATATTATAACCACTGTTCTACCATATTGATTTAACAAATAAGAATGATCCCCTTACTTTCGGGTCCTTCAATATTTTTGAGGATATCCCTATAGAGATTTTCAGTAATGACGTATTAAATGTGGGTATTAGGTTTAAAATTTGAAATAAAAATAAATAAATAAAATATTAATCCTATTAAATGAACCGACCATTGGTCAAATCCCATGGAACATACAACGATGAAAAAAATTAGATAATGCCTATGGAAATCAATTTGTTCCACAATAAAATGTGGTCTTAGATTTATCAGGTGTGGTCAGGAGAAACAGGAAAAATAGAACCACTAAAGCGATGAATGTGTGTGCATTAAAATATATTAATATTTGTAATATATTTATTTGTCGGTCCCGAGACACCCAAACACAACACCGACTACATAGATAATTCCTTAAATATATAATGTAATATTCAATGAACTAATCCATTAAAAATAGAGTCGTTACATCCTCATTGATGCATGAATTGTCTCATGAAAAATAATGAATGAGTTAATACATCGACTAGTTTAGGATTAGAATGTATGAATATAAAGACTCTCTTGTGATACGTCACAAGTAACACTTCCTATAATGATATATTACTTGTATGTATCATTCGAAATATCACATAGAATGTCTATCTACAAGATAAAATATAATATAAACATATAGTGTTTATTATTAACTAACATTACATTGAGCTAATGTTCATTTAATCCTTTTATTAATAATATGTTTATATAAAAGTATTATTCAAGATTCGAATATATGATACTCTAGTAGAAATGTATCCAAAAGCATAGGATTATGAAAAAAATTTCCTTTCTATTAAACAAAATTCTAACATAACACATTTTGATTCAGCATGTAATCAAAAATTAACTACTAATCTAATCCTTGGAAAAATAAATCCTAGAGATAATTAAGACATTCTATTTATAAATATCAAAACTTCAAATAAATAAATATTATATCTTAAAAGATTAATATTAATTAAAAACATAACGACCAAATCCAGATTCAATTAGGTGTAGTTCCATTTGAATCATTGATACTGAAAAATTGTGTTCATAGTTATGTTATACCAACTCCCAATAAGATATTAATAACTAGAACCCTTTATAAAATTGTCTTATGTAAGAACATTATTCACAACATGGGGAAAAGAAACATAATAATGTGTGAGATCACATTCCAATTAATGGTAAATAATAGAGATGCCAATATAACATGAACATAAGGGTTTGGGAATGTGAAAATATAATTTGAAAATAATACCCTTCACATAATAGATAATAAACATGATTAATGGAAAAATATTTTTAGTTTATAGGAAACAAATCCTAATGAAATCCATTCTAAAAATCCATGAGAAAATAAAATTTAAATAAGACATAGAATTTTGGAAAACACGAAATTTGAAAATATCATGGAGAACATTAAATAAATTCCGGTTCACTCATTAAGGATAGGACAAGATATGTGTCATCTCATAAACATATGTACATAAAATAATATGAAATCATGATGTAACATACATGATATCAGTTCTATACATAAAATTATGGACATGAAATCATGTCCATGCATAACTTTATGGATATAAAAGTATCTCTATGCTTAACATTATGAACATGAAATCTATTTCATGAATTAGATAATTAATTCATGAGGTATCCATTATTACATAAGTAATTAGGGGGAAATTTTTCCCTCCCGTAATATAATGAAAATAATATATATAGTTTCCCTCAATATTTGAAAAAACCATCTTATCCAAAAAACTGGAATGGAATGTTTTTCAAAAAAATTACATTATATCATTTCCCTTCGATAAAAAATATGTTTCATAGATTTTTCATCCCCCTATTTGTAAATATTTTGAATAATTAATAATTATTATATCCTTTTATAATATACCCATTAATGAATAGGTAATATCAATGGATTCCTTCTATGGTAGAAAATAATTTTGAATGATCATTGGTAACATTTATTGCGGAGATTATCCTTTCCACTTTGAAATGTAGTTTTTTAAAATAAAATATTTAAAACATATTAAATATATTGATCATTAAAAATATAATTATATCAATATAAATTTATATTCAATGAAATGTTTAGCTATTAAGGTCTAAAATTCTATTTATTTTATATGAGTTAAAACAGTTTTTCCTTTTACATTTTTTATAGAGTATAAATGAGGCTTGTTTTGAAAAATGGAAGAATATGCCCTATAATAGTTTTTTTTAAAGTCAACCAAGTGAAAAATAACATTAAATAAGTATGTAGAATCAAACAATATTATTAAATTGATTTTAGAAAAACATTATATAAATGAAAATGGATTTTCCACTAAAAATAAAAATAAATTATATTTTCATTAAAAACATTATTTTTGAATTCAGAATTCAAAAAGATATTGAAATTATTGAATACCATGTATTATAATGAAAAAAAATTGTAGAAGAAAATTGATTTTGTTATTATAAAATTTATCATAATATTTATTCATAAAAATGATAATCATAAACACAACTAATAAACGATGATATTATAACAAAAACCATTACCAATTAAGAAACATTTGAATCATTACACCAATGGAAGGGAGAAATTATACGGTTTTCTATAAACCATAATTGAAATTTAAATAATCATTAGAAATAATCATTGGAAATATATTCACCACACAAAATCAATAGGTGGTGAATTTGGAACATGTCTCTGAAAAATAAACGAGAGACTAAAAATGACTTACCTTAAGTATTGAAATTCTTCAAAAACGTTCAAATCTCCATTAAAAATAATATTTCAGTATTATACTTTTATTCAAGAACCATAAATAAATATATCATTCGATATGGGATTTATATATTTCTGTTTACTAACAATTTATTAAAATTTTATTGTTTAAATCATGTTTTGATTAATAAATACATTTTTTCATGTATATATTTTTTCATTATTTTAGGTCCTTTATCTTTCATCATAGTTATAATATCTCCATAACGTTAAAAATGAAAAAATATAATATATATTAATTATATATGATATTATATTAATCCATAAATGTTAGAGATAACAAATGAAATCCACCATTCTTGGAGATATTAGGTTGTACATATTCATGAATGAGGTTTTTATTTTCTATAAATATGAGAAAAATATATAAAATTATTTAAAAATTAAAGAGTAATAATTAATTCATTTAAATTTCATATATTCATTAAACCCATCATTATTAACTTCCACACAAGGAGTGAGTGATGAAGGTTGACATCTCTTTTCAACGTGGTAGTTCATTGTACACACATGCAACGTTCTCATATTCCCAAGGAAATGGAAATAATGAATTTAGATGTGATATAATTATTAAATAAGTATATTTATATCATAAATATCATATAAATATGTTAAATAAATCATTATATGCAACCATGATAGGTGGTGATGAAAAATGATCCACACTAGATAATAAAGTGGTAGTCTGTCGTACACACAATCGAATGTTTCATTTCTCATTTGATGGATGAGGATATTTATATAAGTTACGCCTTAAAAATAATATTATCTTAGTATATTTTATATAATAGTTTTATTATAATGTAATTATTAATAGATTAGGGTGGTAATAGGATAAGTAGAAAAGTAAGAGTTTAGTGTATACAATTATCTTATCTTAGAATAACCCCTTAGGTTAACATTTATGGACCCTTGAGTTGGATTTTTGGAATGAAAAATAGCTGTCGAAGATGTCTAATTTTTTTGAGGGTTTCATACTAGGGTTGTCTAAAAAAAATTTCTGAAGAAGTTAGGGGTAAAATTTCCCTTTTATAAATGAAGAGAGTGACATATTTATAAACACCAAAAATCATACGCCTCTTCCAAATGCATAAAGAATTAATAAATAATAAATTTTAGGAATTATTTGTTCAATTAACACATTAAACAAAAGATGAACATAACTTATAATCATTTTTTCATTAACTTCTTTGTTACCTTACTTTTCCCATTTCAGTTTTCAATATGGTAACTAGAATTTTTATATATGTAATTGATTATTTTATACTAGAAATGAAATTATACTTATTAGATAATTCTTACTAACTGGCTAAATTTTTTAAATAAATTAAAAAAAATTGTGTTTTGAATATTTATTCTAACACATACACATCTATGTTAGAAATCCCATTTTTTCCCTTTATCATTGAAATAATGTTTTTTCTACTCAAGTGTCAATATAATAATTATAAAAGGTACATTTTTCCATGAATGGAATTTAGAATTTATTTTTAAATATATACTAATTCTTTTTAAATGTTATACTTTTTATGATATTTTAAAAGATTAAATAATATATTATTTATTATAAAATATCATTAATGTAAATTTTGACACTATAATTTTAATTTTACTTTAAAACACTAATGAAAAAGGTAGAATTCTGATATAATGCATTAAAAAATTAAAATAAAGTTATATTTTTTGTAAAATATTAATGGGATTCAAGTATTTTTTTCATTTTATATTACTTTTAATATTTATCATATCATTCGGTTTATTTTACTATTAGGTAAATAATAACAGTGTTGGATTTTTGTAATCATTTAATGTTACTATATAATTACTAAAAATTTAAAACAAATTAACCTCATAAAATTAATATTCGGATTCTCAAAATTACTACCAATATTCATTACCATCATTCTTGTTTTCATTTGGGAATAGAAAATAAAATTTTAAAATAAAGAGGGTGACCTTTTTTCTCTTCTACATTACATAAATAATTATTTTTTCCAAATTAATTGTAAATTGTCCCTAAAGAATATAACAATGATAATATGGTAATATGGTTATAAATATTCCAAAAAACATATAATATAGACATGTACTTTGTCATTTTTCACTCTAATCATTTAATTTTAACACTCGATAAACTCATTTTAACATTATCTATAATAATTAATTCATACTAGTTTTTATTATTTATTTTGACTAATAATTAAGTTGAAATTATTATATAATATTAAATTTTCTTAATGAATATTTGGAAATAATTTTTATAAATTCCATTCACAAAACTAAAAAATTTAAATTTAAAATTAAATTTGTGGATAGGATGAAAACCAGTTTTAAAAAGGGAAAATATTCATAAGTTAAAAAATTCATAATATAAAAACTAAATATGAATTAGAGAAAAATTATCTATGTTTTATTAATAAATATATTATTAAAATAATTTTAATTATAATTTCTTTAAAAAATATTTTAATTTTTTAAATTATGGAATCAAAAATATAGTTATTAACAAAATATTATATTTTCTTTTATATACCAAAAAATAAGTCATTTTAGAAAAATATCAAAAAAAATATGATAATTTTTATATTTTCATTCAAAAAAACGAATTTATTTTTTTCAAATAGAAATTTATTTATTTCAAAATATAAACCTATTATTTGCTAAAAATAGAAAATAAAAGTCATATTTTTAGAAAAATTGTATTTATGAAACACATAAAGTCTTTAAAAAAATTCAGTACTTATTTATAAATAAACATATTTTACCTAAAACTTATATAAATATTTTTGCAAATTTTTTTATCCTTCTACATTCCTTGAAATTTAATCACTAGGTTACAGTAGGACTGATTAAATAATAACATTAATAGTATGTCATGATTAGTTAAAACATACTGTTACATGTATTGTAAGAAATCAAAAAATTACATATATTTGATAAAAATATTTCATAAAATCTCAATTACTTACATCATAACCTCTTATAAAAATTTATTCTTGATTTTTTTGATCTCATTAATCAGGTTTCTGAGTTTTAAAAATTCAACCGTGGAAATTCCATATGATAAATAGGGTTAATACAAAATATTCTTGAAAAATAAGTAAAATTGATGGATGTTTTATGGGAATAAATATAACTAGTGTTTAAAGTAATATAAAATATGTGGGAAGAGGAAATATGGTCATTTAAGAGAATAATAACTCCCAAAGTTAAATATTGAGTGATATATAACATGGTTAAGAGAATGTTAACAACAAAAAATACATTAATAGATGACGCGATAAAATAAAATTTTTTCATCAGAAATAAAAATAATAAGACTGCATTCTGCCTCAAGATCCTTTTCTTAAATTTTATAGATCATTGGTACTATGATAAAGAACATGATAAAACATAAATACTTTAATTCCTTCGATTTCTTTGGAAACATTTCATCAAATTTTTATGATTTTATCAATCTCAATAACATATCTTACTCTTGGAAATTAACATAAATTTCTCATGGATGAAACACTAATGGTTGATAATTTTAATAAAATAATAATAGTTAATTATTTAAAAATATAGTAATTATCTAAACCCAAATGGCTATAAAATGTTATCTAGTATTCATAAATATTTATATGATTAAATGGTACATTAATCTATAAAAATGTATCTAATTTTAAACTAAAACCATTCCCAAATTCAATAACCATTATACACTTCTAAAAGTATAAAAATAATTAATTTTACTGAATAAAAAAATAAAGAAAACATTAAACCTAAAGTATCATAAATTATCTCTAAGTTGTCACATACCGAATATGTGAATACATGGCCATGTATTCATCGAAAACATAGTAATAAATATAATTACATGAAAAACACTATGAAAACATAAATTATTTCAAGGTCCATAAATAAAAACATATATTATTTAATATATTCCATAATTAAAAAAATGTTTTAAACTCCAGCAGCGATAACATTATCAAAAATTTTAACACATCATTAATCATTTTCGTGCTTATCATTACTATCCAATTTACATTATACATGTCAATCATATATTTATTGAAGATAAACACTATTTTATTTACATGAAGAATGTATTAGAGATCATCTTCCATTAAACATGTGTTTTCATAAATTGTCACCTTTCAATTAAGTCACTTTTCCAGGTTATCGATATCATTAAACAGATTCTTTACAATTCCTAATGAAAAACTTAAAATGAAAAATACTTACATATATTTTGATTCATATAAAATAATTATTGAATTACATGACATGTGAACTTGAATAATTCCAATTAATTAATTAAACATTAAAAAGGATTCAACATCTTATTCCTTAACACATGATTACATTCATATTTTATTTATTGTCTCTTCATCATCAATAACGAAACCATTAGTCATGCAAACTTGTTGTTCCCCATCTTGATAATTCTATCTAAGATGTCGAATTTCATAATTAGGATACACTATTCATTTAAAACATTCTAACATTTTTTATGACTTAGGGAATCTATATTTCCCATCCATTATGTTAACAAGAATTTTTTTTTTCCGTACCAATCGCTTATTCTATCACCTTTTTTTACTATAAATAAAATACCTTCTCATTCCATTAATAAATTATTTAATGATATTATTAGAATTTTAGTGACATATATATAACTGAATATTCATTAATACATGATTAATACCACGTATTATCTTTGTGAACTATATTTTTTCTACTTTCGTGAGTCTGAGAGTTGGTTTAGGTGGATGTTGTAAATCATATGTTGTGATAATTGACTAGGAATAGTCATAATATACATCACTCTAGTCATCACCAGATTTTTATTTTCAAAAAAAAATTTATTTTCTCATTAAATGTTAACCTAGTTTCTCCAAGTTTCATCCATTGACTAAAACAAAAATCATAGATCCATAAAAAAATCATATAGAGATACTATATAATCAAGATAAAATAATATTTATGATTTCTAAATCATGAAACGATCTTATAAATCTACAAATACACTGGATAAAACTATTGAATACAAGATCATAACCTATAAAAATTCTCCATAATGGTTCATAAATAAAAATTGCATTAACTAGAACATATCCCCTATATAGTGTCAAAAAAGGTGCACAGAAAAAGAACACTCACCGTACATCAAAATTATTTCAGAGATATACTCGACCAACTCTTTTCAGGGAAATATCACTATGATTCATCTATTAAAAAGTCATGTGTAGAGACCTGAAGCTTTACGTACATAGATATTACATTACTTTTGCGGAATACATAATGCATAACAAAAACAGACACATAAGGACCATAATAGTTTAATGCCTTTGGAAACATGGAACATAATCTTCTAATTGTGGTGAAAGATCTTCAATATCTCCCATAAAGATCTTCTACTTTTTGTTTCCTTACCTAAAACCTTTCTTTTAATCCTGGGGGAAAATAAAAAATAAAAAGGGTGAGCTCAAATGCTCAGTAAGGGTAAGAATTGATAAAATAAAACATACCATATACATTTGAACTTAAAAACATGAATATAATGTTTAAACATCAAAAGCATGAGCAACGACATAAAACATGTAAGTACATAAGGCATAGATCATAATGAAACATAAATCATGATAAAATAGCATGGTAATAAAACATGTAATTTTGGAAACCATTAAGCACATGATATTATTTCCATAGTAGCCAAGGCATTGCTGCCAAGACCATCTTAGTGGACAAAGTCTCTTTTTGAATCGAGTTCACTCCTCGTTCCAGTCTTGTATTACTGAACTGGTTTAGCTTTCCATTCCAGTCATTTCTATCTCATGAGATATAAATCTTTACCCAATGCATTTGAGGGAGATATAGGTCCCACCCATCTTATATTGAAATCATTTTTTCGTGTGCCACAATATAAACATAAATCATTAATCATAACCCAAGAATAAAATGGGTTTCATAAACATCTTCCCATCATAACATAATCCATACAAAAAAATTGGATATCATTTCATCATTAGAAAAGTGAAACTATGTAAATCATAGAGACATGATAGTTGAAACATACACATGTGAAATAATGTCATCTTAGATGAAAATGGTTTTGATAAAACACTTGAAATGAATTCTTGAAGAAAATATCCTTTTTTCTTCAAAATCATTCTCTTTTCACAAAATGTCATGAAATTTTTAAAGAAAATGATTTTGTTGAAAATATTCCTGAAATATTTTGGAGGAATCTTCATGAAATTAAGTCTTTATAAAACCGAAAAAATCCTTTCATGCTGTATACGTTAAAAAAACATTCTTCTCATACTTTTTTTCGGAAATGTCAAAAAGTACCTTGTAGGGTAAATAAAAGAAATATTCCTTCCATACCATGGGGTAAAAGTCAAAATGGGTAAAAATGAATTTAAACATACATGAATACACCTTTATAAAACATGGACATGGATGATAGAAATAACCCCATTATATACTTTTGAATAAGCAATCTCAGGTAAAAATGAGATTGCACAATTATCCCTTACTATAGGTACAATATTCTTCATATGTATCCAAAACTCCGTCATAATGATTTAAATAATGTCATTGACTTATTAAAGAATAATATTCAATGTTATTATATCATATATGTTTCACTTATGGCTTTATATTACCCGTTTTTTTGTAAATTTCATGTTAAAGCACCATTTTTGTTAAAATCATTTCATTTATCATATCTGATTAGACTTTTCATTCTTGGTATTATTAATTATATCCTAATTTACATAATTCCAGAATATAAAACATGATTTATATATAATATATATTCATCATATACAAATATATATATATTATAGATCGATAAAAGGAATGAAATACACCGTTCATGAAGACAGTAGGTCGTACGTACGCATGAACGTTGTTTTCGTTTTCTTATTTAATTGAATGAAACTAAATAGATGACATACATATATATATATATACATAAATCCAGTAGAGTTATTATTTTATATATTTCATTATTATTAATTATATAAACATTATTATCATTCATGTATGGTTAACATGGAGAATGAATCTCATCGCGTCGTGGAGACGGTAGTCCGTACGTATGCACGAGCGATTATATCGTTCCCATAATTATTGAATAAAATTGGAGTGGATGGTATAATATATCAGAATCAGTATGATGTTATAATAACTGTATATAGTTATTCTTTACACCATTATACCCATCCATGTATGTTGTTGATGGAAAAACAGATTTCACCACGGCGTGGAGACGGTATTCTGTACCTACGCATGCATGGAGATTTCGTTTTCGGTAGGATGGATAGATGGTGAAATATGGTAGTTTCATACTTATAATAACATATAAGTATATGATTTATACTTATTTTATTACTTCATAATGGAAAAACTAAAGAAGAAGATGTGGAGGAAGAAATAATGTTGAAAGAATCAGTAACAGACATTACTTCTTCTTTGAAGAGCCTCTTTGAGACCTCCTCTTAGGGTACTAAAATTTTGTCTTTGAAGACGACCAGAAACACTAGGATGTTTCTATGGAAGTGGAGAAGAGAATTTTTCAGGGTTTTTCCAAGCTTGAAGGCTCAATTTGGTGTGAGGAAGAGAGGGAGGAGGTGACCTTTTATAAAGGAGGAGAGGGGCACCTTTGGAATAACTAAATATATTATTTTATTATAAAGTCATATTCGGTTTTTAATAGCTCCAAATTGAGTTATTTCGAAGCTAATGTGGGGATGGGTCGAAATCCCATAATCTAATATAATTTATACAAGTTTAGGTTTCTATTTTAACCTTATCATTTAGATTTAACATTAAGTTAGAGAATTTAACTTTTACCCTGTCTTCATGTTTTATTACACTATAAGGTAAATAAACTTACTATAACAAGTCAAAAGAACCCAAAGTTGATTATTTTTAATATATATAACCTTATCTAAGTCATTTGGCTGAAAGTTAGATTTTTAGGAATAAAGTAAAAATTAATAATATAATATTTGTTTTAAAAACTATTTTATGTCAATTTTGACACTATTTGGTAATTGATTTTTGTGAAAATCATAACAGAATGATTAGTTCTAAAAAAGTTAACTAAATCAATAATAACATGTCATATTAACCTATATAATTAGTGGAATTCATACAAAGTCTAAAACTACATTTATTTGGGTATTTATAACATCAATTATTTGAACATTTCATTAATAAGATAATTACTGCATCATCTTTGTGCCATAAATAAATTATATTATTTAATGTCTAAAAATTATAAATAAAATACCATTATGTAGGAAATATTTTTATATTTCTAATTAATATTTATAGTAGAATTTATCTTATGTATAACCCTATATTAAAAATGATTTACTTATTAAACTTTGATTTTAACTATTTTAACCCTTCTTTAAAAAAAATTAATATTAAATGTCCAAATCTAATCCAAGTGGGCCTAAATGGTCATATTTTATTTCTAAGGTTGTTTTTGGTCGAATTAAACTTATCCAGTAGAATTAGGACATGTGTTAGGGTAATAATAATATCATTTTTACCCTTAATTATCCTATTTACTTTTAACCGTGGCAACTAAAAGTAAAAAGATATTGTTCACCAAATAATATTTTCATCTCATTGAACCACATTTTAGTCATTGATATTAACCGTGTCTATTGGATTTTTCAAATTCCACTCACAGAAGCGGTAAAATTATGTTTTATGAAAAATTCAGTTTTTTAACTACCACTTAGTGTTTTCGCTATTCATCAAAAAATGAATGTTTCCAGAAAAATACCAAAAATTAGGCCTAAGCAATATTTGATATTATGAATTAAAAAATGATGTCTATTTTACCAAATTCAAAAACATATCAGTTGCATTAATTAATTTAAAAATTAATTCCCGTCGTCAAAACAAATAACGTGTTTTTAAGAGATAATAACTATCAAAAGAATGTCACTTGTTTATGCCTGGTTTAAATGTAAAATTACATCCAATAACCAACATTGTATTAAATGGTAAAAATATATTCTAAATATACTTTTAAATCACTCAAATTAATAATTTATCACTATTAATTATTTTGATTAAAAATGTTGTTTTTAATTAAAATTTTGTAATTTTCACTATTCATCCAAATATGAAAGTTATCTGAAATGTACTAAAATTTCACCCTAAGCTAATTTCGATATTCCTAATCCAAAAATGAAGTCCATTTTGAAAGATAAAATTTATAAAATTTCAAAAAGTGCGTATTATTATTCATAACGTATAGTTTATAATAATATTATAATAATATCTCGTTTAGTGAAACTCGGTATTGCGTACTACACACGCTATCGAGGAAGGTCTTTATTGATTTTAATGTAAGCCAAGTCAGGGCTGCGTGTAGTGAAATCTCTGTTTGGTGTTGCATATAACATAATCAAAACATATTTCATTTATACATTAAACAAAATCTATACATAACGTTGCGTAGAATAGTTTCTACAAAACGAACTTGAAATTGTGTGTAACGTGATCCAAGAATAGTGTTGTGTATACTGCAAGAAAATAGGGTGTTGCGTATATCACAAGCTAATTTTGGTGTATCGTACAACAAAAGACATTAAAAAGAATATTTTTCATAAAATCTTGGGGTGTTACATTCTACCCCCCTTAAAATCAATTTCGCCCTCGTAATTCGTCGGGGTTATAAATGGTTAATTACACGAGAGTTTCTTTCATATAAACACACATCGTAAATGGGAATACTAAAACATCATTTAAAAAAGGAACATTAGAAACATAACAGATACCCAAATAACTCATCCCTGGGTTTCCACATAGGAGAACATAGGTGAAAATATGGATATGGAGGAGAAATCTAACCATTAGGTTCTGCTGGAGAGTGGTAGAGAACTTGGCTATGAAAGAGCCATCAATCACAAAGCCATAAATTTGTGATGATGTAAGGTACCATCTGATTCATCAGATATAAGAGCACTAGGACAACATTTTTGGTTTTCAATATAATTTCCCTAAAGGTGAAATTTTTTAATTAGAATAAATACATGCTTGATTTTGGTACAATCTCACTATTTTTCGTGATTTGAACAATTTACACTTCATCTCTAAAAGAAATGAAGTTGAATTTGTTATTCGTGAAGTGTTAATAGATCATGTGATAGAATGATGGGTCATTCCATCTGTTTCAAACAAAAGGTTAGAAAAAGTTATCAAATATACATAAGTCCATCTATGGTGAGGTTAATCATATACGATTCCCAGAATGAACATATAATTCATATATCATACCTCTTAATAAAATAAAAATAGTTTCTACTAACTAGGGACTTCTTGTAGGACAGTGATAGGCGATAAATGCCAGTGGAACTTCGGTTGTGGGTTCGCTTCCCACAGCTTTGTCCAACGCGATGGGATATCTCCCATCCTGTAGGTTGTCTTTTTTCTAAAACTACATTACTATACCATCCCCTCAATAATATCGAAAAACTTCTATCCTTAAACAATACTAACTTATGTCCAACATAATCCATTCCAATCTTTTGGCTTATCCATAATACTGCAGTCCACTCTCATATTATAGTGAAACGATTACCAGAGATTTCATATAACAAGCATGTTAATACCATCGTTGATCACCATATATCATAAGATATGTCTTGTTGGTCACATTCCAAAAATTCAATGTCCTTAATCTTGTATTATCTTGAAAAATGAATACCCATTGAATCTTAGTGAAAACATGAGTGATGTCAAAAGTTATCTATTTCCACATACCAAAACCCCAAAATTCTATATACTCAAACCATGATATAACTATTTCCTTATATCAGTCACCATCTCATGAATACTGTCAATCATTTTATTTTCTCCTTATCCCTTCATTATGCGCATATCCTCTTTTTTCCAAAAATATCTCAATCACTTTCCATGGTTACTGGTACCATAAAATTATTGAAAACCAAAATAGACCAATACATAAATATTCCAATATTCCACGATACTATATTCAACATTATTTTGGAATCCCATTACATAAACACTTAATCATTCCACCACATCATTGTCATATTCAACATCTCCAATAGTGATCGCATGTGACTTCCCTTTTTTCCTTTGCCTTTAGTGGTTGCTTATGTCGATCCTCACTAACCCTTGGATTAGGGAATTTATTAGCATAATTACCCATTTCCTTGTACTTGAAGCATTGAAGTTTTGGTGGTGAGTTCTCTACAGTCTTTTCTTTATTCACATCATTAGAAACCCTTTTTCCATTACTTCTACACTCAGCTGCTCGATGTCCTTCTTTTCCAAACATAAAAAATTTTCGAGTCCTAGTAAGACAATATCCACCATGCTTCTTTCCACACTTTGAGCATAAGGAAACATTCATATTCTTTTCACCAATATTCTGAGATTTCTCCTTGAACTCCATCGTTCGTTTCTTGTCAAAACCATGAGATGGATAAGTAACAAAAACTTCCATTTCTACCTTGATAGCACAACGCACAATTTCTTCATATCTACTGATGTATCTTATAGCTAATTCCCTTCGAATATTTGGTTTTAAGCCACTAAAGATTTGATCAACTTTACTTTCAGGTTGGATGATAAAGCCAGATGCATACCTTGGAAGCCTTGTAAAATTCGCTTTGTATACACCAACAGCTTCATCATCCCTTTGCATTAGTTCAAGAAACTCCTTCTCCATCTTTGTTCGAAGAATAAGAGGGAAGTACTTATTGAAAAATAAGTTCTTGAACTTGTCACAATCCATGGACTCAATTTCATCTCTTGTCCTCATATTTTTGATAAGATTCCACCATTGATCATCTTCACCTTCCAAACAATATATTGATAAGATGACTTTATCATGTTCAGAACATTGAAAAAATGAAAATATCTTTTCAGTGGTACTGATCCATTGTTCAGCAACAAGTGGATCAGAAGACCCACTGAAAGAAGGCGGATGTTGCCTCATGAAGGACTCAATAGAATATTGTTTCCTTCTCTGCTGATTTTGAAGTCCAGAATGATTCATAGCTTCTGTAAGTATAGAAATAAGATTTTGCACTCCATCTCCCATAACATTTGTTTGTTCAGGAGGAAAATAATTGCATTGTCCATTACATTGATCAACACGGTTCCTTCGGGTTCCAACCATCGTCTAAAACCCAAAAAGAATAGTTTGAGAAGCAAAAATCATGCCCGGGAAAACAACATAATAAAGGGGGATTACCTTCAATATCTAACATATTAGGTTTAATTATAAAATTGTTACCATAATTCTAGGACTATAACCTATATTTATACCTAACCATAGGTACATACCTAGACATACCTTATATTTATCTCAAGGGATCTCACTAAAGTTCTCACATCCTAGTCTCCAAAGGTTCACTAAACCTTTCCTCTGATACCAACTGTAGAGTCCCAAATCTTGACGTACATATATATTACATTACTTTTGAGAAATACTTAATATATAACAAAAACAGACACACAAGGACCGTAATAGTTTATTGTCTTTCAAAACATGGAACATAATCTTCTAATCGTGGTGAAATATCTTCAACATCCCTCATAAAGATCTTCCACTTTTTGTTTCCTTACCTAAAACCTTTCATTTAATCCTGGGGGAAAATATAACATAAAAAGGGTGAGCTCAAATGCTCAGTAAGGGTAAGCATGGATAAAATAAAATATACCATATACATTTGAACTTAAAAACATGAACATAATGTTTAAACATCAAAATCATGAGCAAAGACATAAAACATGGAAGTACATAAGGCATATAACATAATGGAACATAAATCATGATAAAATAGCATGGGAATAAAACATGTAATTGTGGAAACCATTAAGTAAATTATATGATTTCCATAATAGCCAAGGCATTGCTGCTAAGACCATCTTAGTGGACAAAGTCCCTTTCTGAATTGAGTTCACTCCTCATTCCAGTCATGTATTACTGAGCCGGTTTAACTTGTCATTCCAGCCATGTCTATCTCATGAGATATAAATCATTACCCAATGCATTGGAGGGAGATATAGGTCCCACCCTTCTCATATTGAAATCATTCTTTCATGTGACACAATATAAACATAAATCATTCATCATAACCCAAGAATAAAATGGGATTCATAAACATCATTCCATCGTAACGTAATCCAAACAAAAAAATGGATATCATTTCATCAATAGAAAATTGAAACCATTTAAATCATAGAGACATGATACTTGAAATATAAACATGTGAAATAATGTCATCTTATATGAAAATGGATTGGATAAAACCTTTGAAATGAATTATTGAGGAAAATATCCTTTTTTCTTCAAAATCATTTTATTTTCACAAAATGTCACGAAATTTTTAAAGAAAAGGATTTTGTTGAAAATAGTCATTAAATCTTTTGGAGTAAGCTTCCGGAAATTAAGGCTTTATAAAACCGTAAAAATCCTTTCATTCTGTATACGTTAACAAAACATTCTTCTCATACCTTTTTCGGAAAAGTAAAAAAGTACCTTGTAGGGTAAATAAAAGACAGATTCCTTCCATACCATGGGGTAAAAGTCAAAATGGGTAAAAAATAATTTGAACATACATGAATACACCTTTATAAAACTTGGACATGGATGATAGAAATAACCCCAGAAAATACTTACGAATAAGCAATCTCGTGTAAAAATGAGATTGCACAATTATCCCTTACCTTAGGTCTGATATGCTTCGTACATATCTGATCCTCATATATAATGATTTAAATAATGTCATTGAATTATTACAGACACATATTCATGGTTATGATATCATATATGTTTCACTTATGACTTTATATTACCCGTCCTTTTGTAAATTCCATGTTAATGTAGCGTTTTGGGTAAAATTATTTCATTTATCGTTTGTGTTTCGACTTTTCATTCTTGATATTATTACTTATATCCTAATTTATGTAATTACAGAATGTAAAACATGATTTATATATAATATATATTCATCATATACATATATATATATTATATATCGATAAAAGGAATGAAATACACCGTTCATGGAGATAGTAGGTCGTACTTACGCATGAACGTTGTTTTCGTTTCCTTATTGAATTGAATGAAACTAAATAAATGACATACATATATATATATACATAAATCCAATAGCGTTATTATTTCATATATTTCATTATTATTCATTATTTAAACTTTATGATCATTCATGTATGGTTAACATGGAAAATGAATCTCATCGCGTCGTGGAGACGGTAGTCTGTACGCACGCACGAGCGTTGATATCATTCCCATAATTATTGAATAGAATTGGAATGGGTGGTATAATATATCAGAAAAAGTATGATGTTATAATAACCATATATATTAATTCTTTACACCATTATACCCATCCATGCAAGGTATTGGTGGAAAAATAGATTTCACCACGGCGTGGAGACGGTTTTCCGTACGTACGCACGCATGGTGATTTCGTTTTCCGTAGGATGGATAAATGGTGAAATAGGGTTGTTTCATACTTATAATAAAATATCATTGTATGAGTTATACAGATGTTACTACTTCATAATTAATCAACTAAATTATAAGAAGTGGAAGAAGAAATAATGTTGAAAGAATCGGTAACGGACATTACATCTTCTTTGAAGCGCCTCTTTGAGACCTCCTCTTAGGGCACTAAAATTGGTCTTTTAAGAAAACCAAAACCTCTAGGATGTTTATATAGAAGTGGAGAAGATAATTTAGCAGGGGTTGGCCGAGCTTGAAGGCTCAAATTGGTGTGAGGAAGATAGGGAGGAGGTTCCCTTTTATAAGGGAGGAGAGGGGCACCTTTGGAATAACTAAAACTTTTATTTCAATATAAAGTCATATTCGATTTTTAATAGCTCTAAATTGAGATATTTATAAGCTAAGGTGGGTATGGGTCTAAATCATCTAATACAATTTAATTTAGACATGTTTAGGTCTCTATTTTAACCTTATCATTTAGATTAACTTTGAGTTAGATAATTTAACTTTTACCGTGTCTTCTTGTTTTCTTACACTATAAGGTTAATAAACTAACTATAACAAGCCAAACGAACCCAAAGGTGTTTATTATTAATATATATAACCTTATCTAAGTCATTTGGACGAACCTTAGATTTTGAGGAATAAAATAACAATTAATAATATAATATTTGTTTTAAAAACTATTTAATGTCAATTTTGACACTATTTGGTAATAGATTTTTGTGAAAATCGTAACAGAATGATTATTTCGAACAAAGTTAAATAAATCAATACTAACATGTCATATTAACCTATATAATTAGTGGAATTCATAAAAAGTCTCAAATTACATTTATTTGGGTATTTATAACATCAATTATGTCAATATTTCATTAATAAGATAATTACCGCATCATCTTTGTGTCATAAATAAATTTAATTATTTATTGTCTAAAAATTATA
The DNA here is from genome assembly GCA_963277665.1 of Viscum album. Lineage (NCBI taxonomy): Eukaryota > Viridiplantae > Streptophyta > Magnoliopsida > Santalales > Viscaceae > Viscum > Viscum album. The sequence continues at coordinate 1,933,942,648 of OY728155.1, forward strand.
AATAAAATACCATTATGAAATCTTTTTAGCTTTATAATAAATATTTATAGTCGAATTTACCATATGTATAACCCTATATTAAAAATGATATACTAATTAAACTTTGATTTTAACTATTTTAACCCTTCCTTAAAAAAATTAATATTAAATGTCCTAATCTAATCCAAGTGGGCCTAAATGGTCATATTTTATTCCTAAGGTTGTTTTTGGTCGAATTACAGTTATCCAATAGAATTACGACATGTGTTAGGGTAATAATAATATCATTTTTACACTTAATTATCCTATTTACTTTTAACCGTGGTAAAAAAAGTAAAAAAGTTACTATTCACAAAAAAAAATATTTTCATCTCATTGAACCACATTTTAGTCCCTGATATTAACCATGTCTCTCAGATTTTCAAAATTCCACTCACAAAAGCGGTAAAATTATGTTTTTTGAAAAATTCGGTTTTTTAACTACCACTTAGTGGTTTCACTATTCATCAAAAAATGAAAGTTTCCAGAAAAATACAAAAAATTAGGACTAAGCTATATTTGATATTATGAGTTAAAAAATTATATCTATTTTACGAAATTCAAAACATATCAGTTGCGTTAATTTATTGAAAAATTAATTTTCGTCGTCAAAACAAATAGCGTGTTTTTAAGAGATAATAACTATCAAAAGATTGTCAATTGTTTATGTCTAGTTTAAATGTGAAATTACATACAATGACCAACATTGTATTAAATTGAAAAAATTTATTCTAAATATAATTTAAAACCACTCAAATTAATAATTTATCACTATTAATTATTTCGATTAAAAAAATTTGTTTTTAATTAAAATTTAGTAATTTTCACTATTCATCCGAATATGAAAGTTATCCGAAAAGTACCAAAATTTCACCGTAAGCTAATTTCGACATTCCGAATCCAAAAATGAAGTCCATTTTGAAAGATAAAATTTATAAAATTTAAAAAAATGGGTATAACTATTCATAACGGCTACTTCATAATAATATTATAATGATATATCGTTTATTGAAACTCGGTATTGCGTACTACACACGCTATCGAGTAAGGTCTTTATTGCGTGTAATGCAACCCAAGTCAGGGCTACGTGTAGTGAAAGCTCTATTTGGTGTTGCGTATAATGTAATAAAAACTTATTTCATTTATAAATTAAATAAATCTATACATAATGTTGCATAGAATAGTTTCCATAAAATGAACTTGAAATTGTGTGTAATGCGGGCCAAGAATAGTGTTGCATATACTGCATGAAAATACAGTGTTGCGAATATCACAAGAAAATTTTGGTGTAGCGTACAACAAAAGACATTAAAAGGAATATTTTTCAAAAAATCTCGAGGTGTTACATCATGTATGGTTTTATTATCTCTAAATTTATGTCTTCACTAGTAAAAATAGACTACAATCGAAACCCTAACATAGGGCGATCTCTTATACATATGACTATCAAATGGGTACTTAATAAATTTTTCTCATCCTATTCTGAAAAGGATAACTGATCCTTTCTCTGATTCCAACTGTAATTACCCATTCCTCACACACACACACACACACACACACATATAATCATAGTATATGAATATTAATTAAAAAAATAATCATCCATTCCCAAATCATTTAGTTATTGTGATTTTTTAAATAGTGATATATAAAAAAAATAGTCCATAATTAAGGTATATAATCTCCCAATAAGTTCTTTTTTACTATAAACATTCTTAAACATATCAGTTATAATAACTTTATTCATAATAGGGGGAAAGGATATATAATAATGGGTGTTCTCATATTTTAATATGCATAAACAAGGAAGATATCAACATAACATGACACTAAGGTTATGAGAAGCAGAAAATTACATTTAAAAAACACACCTTTTATATCATCAAACATAAAATTGAGTCATAAAATAAATATAGTTATATCAAAAGACATTAATAATAATTAAAACTAAAATAATAATATATTAGATAATAACATTTGAAAAATTCAATGAATTGTGTCTTACACAAAAAAATACAACATTATCTACAAATTTAATTGAGGCTAGTTCACTCATTATGATAAGGGCATTAAATAATTCCGTCCCATAATGCAGTGGACATGAATTTAGTTCAAGAATTTAAATTTTGTAAATGTGATAAGGTAAAAAATAACGTTATGGTCATGTTTTCAAGGCCACACATAATAATATTGACTCAAAAGATGGTCCATCCATAACATTGTGAACATGAAATAAGGTTCATAAATTACATAATTAAATAATGGTTTATCCATCTTTATCCATTTAATTGGAGAGAAATATATGTCCCACCAATCACATAAAATAATTCTTTTATATGTGTGCCATAATATAGTAACACATTCAACATATCAGAAACTTCGATAAGAAATGGATTTCAAAAGAATCTAATTATATCATATCCCATTGAAAAGGATTTATTTTAATAAAAATTTCATCATCATAAAAATAAAAAAATAAAAAAATATATATAATGGAATCCTAGGATCATATCACCAGTAATGTATAATTAATATATAGATATGTAATCATAGATTATAAATGATTTTGAAATAACACTTGGATCATTTCATGTAGAAAATATCCTTTCCAAATATAAAATCACCTTGGAAAAAATTATAAAGAATATTAAAAATCCATTTATTTAATAATATATAGAAATCATATGTATGAACCCAGATCGTCTTTTCAGGTATCTGACCCCCCTTGGTTGATGTTTTCTTGTTTTTTTAAAGAAAAGGGTGACTTGGGGGTGCGTTTGGGTGGAATTTTAAGAAATGATAAAGGGTGATAACTTTCTCACGGTTGGCGCACGGTTTGCCTAAACTGTGCTGCAAAACCGTGAATGTTTGGTTTTGGAGACAGTGGCTAACACACGGTTAGTGCACGGTTTGTATAACCGTGCGGCCTAACCGTATGAGGAGTGTTAGACGAGGAAGAAGCTAACGCACGGTTAGCGCATGATTTTTGAACCCGTGCGGACTAACCATGCAGGCACTTAAATTTAGATCCCAAATTTGTGGATCTAACTCTTTTTTCCTTTAATCACCTCGTTTAAGCTCTTAAGAAGCCATAACTCGGGATTAATCTCCCTTGATGGTTAGAGAACTTATCATAAGCATTTCAGAGGCAATCTGAAGGTTTCTCTTGGATAATTGAAGCCGAATTCTTGTGGTATGTGATTGTTCTCCTTCGTTCTTGATCTTTTTCTTAGATCTACATAGATCTACTTCTCCTCTTCCCTCAGTTTCTTAGATCTACGCCTGTAATGGGTAGATCTAAGTGTGTGGATGACAAATTTGATGAGTTTTGGTCTTGATCTTGTTAGGAATAGGGATCTAAGGTGGGTTCTTGGAGAATCAAATCGAGTTTCTTGTGCATTTTTTGTTTGTTGGGGGTTTTCATCAAAACCTTTGAGGTAGGTGTTTTGATTCCTTATGATAAATGCCTTTGAGTATTTGTGCAAAAGTGTCAGATACCCATGTATCGGGTATCTCAGGTTGAGGATTTGTCTGTAATATTATTTGCCTTACATTTCTCGTGTGCTTGAGGCTATTAGATAAATAATGATTGCGTTTTTGCATGTCTGAGGATCACCCCATGGGTGTTTTCCTTGTTTTGGAACTTTGTCGCTGTTTGGCTTTGGTTGTCTATGAGGCAAACATTGTTACACTGATTTCCTGCCTTGATATGGATAATTGCATGTGTTTCCTACAGTTTCAATGTTTTTGATGCATTGTAGCTATTATCCAAGTTGTTTGTTGAACATAATTAGGACTGAGATGAATTGGTTTTGTACGATTGATTTTACTCAGGGTTGCGGGAACCTGGTGTAGTCAGACTATAAGGGGAATTGTCGTTGAGTGCTTCCTCAGTGGGCCTGTTTAATTATTACCACTACGAGACCATAAAGGATATTGACTATATTATCTCTCAAAGGGTCTGATAATTATCTAATCGAGACTAAAGTGGGAATTAGATGTAAGTTCTTCCTTAGAGAGTCTGTAGTATCGCTGCAGGACCGTAGAGAGAATTGAAAATGAGTGCTTCCATAGAGTGTCTTTGCCTATTGAATACTTGACCATAGGGTTCTTCTCGCGTGAGCCACCTAGAGGGTCATCCTGATAAATTAATTTTTGGTTGGTGTGACGAGTCCACCAAGACAAAGAACAAGCTTGAGTTTTGTACTTCTTGTTGTTTAGGTAGTCCGCTGAGTTACTTTTGGTGTTACTTACTATGCCTTTGGATTATAGATCTTTTTTCTAGATTACTTGGTTGATAATTAAATGATTTAATTAAATTAATAAATAAATGTGGATTGAGATTTGTAGGATTGTTTTCCTTAGTGTACTGCTCTTTCTCTACTGCATTTATTCCCATTAATTTTTCTATATTGCTCACTGATAGTAGGGCACAGATCATGGAGTGGTTTCATAATGGGATTAGTCTCACACCCTATTTGGGTCCAACTATTCGGCCCAAACAGGTTATATGGTTGCAGGTGTAGATAGGGATTGTGGCTCTTCTACCTCATGTGCTTGATTTCTAGTTAGAGCTTGAGAGCATGGGACTAAGATTAGGCTTGCGATGCTATTGGAGTTTACTTTTTTACTTCTAATTCTTGGGTTTCATTTGTATTTCAGCATGTTTTTTTTACATCTTTCCACAGATACATGTACCATTCTGCATCAATTTTATATTATACATTGCTTCTACTGTTTGGTTTCAGTTGTTTTATATTGTTTACTATTTCCATTATTGTTTATTATTTTCCTACTGCTGCATACTTTACCAAATGAGGGAATAATTTTCCCACTGAATCACCAAGGCCCTCGCCGCTAGTCGGCAGCCTCTGCCATTTGGGGAAACGTGCTTGAGGTCACGTGGTGAACAGGGTATGGGGAACCAGTTGAGTGGCTCCGGATTCGTGTCATTACAAAGTGGTATAAAAGGAGTTTTCTATAATTTATATTCCTTACTGTTTGGTTACAATATAAAGGGTTTGGAAGGAATGGGTAGTTCGTACATAACTGTGCCTGGGAGTAATTAACATGTGTACAGGGAAAATCTATATTACCTCGTAATTGCAATTTTTAGTTTTTGAAAATGTTACAGTGGATTATATTTCACCATTGGTTGACGCACTTGTTTTGTGTTGTTACAGTTTATATGATTGTAGTTCTATTTTCTGGAATCCTGATGAGAGGAGGGTATGCCATCTCATGCATCATATAGGCACTGGTTACAAAATCACATGTCATGAATTTTATCATGCCATCTAGGGTGCGTTAGAAATTGCATGTTGTTGTGATAAATTTCTTGATAGATTATGAATGTTGTTGTGATAGTTGTTGTGATAGAGATACCTGCTATGATGATATGGTATTGTTTATATTACAGATTATTTAGCATGGACGCCAAGCTTTGGTCTTAGAGTTGTTATGGGCCCTCGAGGATCAGAATTTGGCAGATCATCAGATTATCATACCGTTTACTTGTTATATGCATAGTTATGATGTCATGCTTTGATTCGCATATATTATGGGCCCCCACGGATCAAAATTTGACACATAGGTGCCAGTTTTCATTGTTTTTTTGTGGTTTTGGGGAGTTTTGTATGCCTAATGCCCAGGAACCCAGATAACATGGTGTGTGGCCTTATGACACACACCATGTGTTCTTATGTTAAGGAAGAACAACTTTTCAACGTTACACACCATGTACTTTGAAGTACACGCCGTGTACTTTACTTTCAGGTGATCCAGCTATGTAATTGAATACATGGGTTGGAAAATCTTACGGACAACAAGCCATGTACATTGTTGACACACCGTGTAGTTGTGGACCATGTACCATCACATGTGTCTAAAAACACAGACGTGCAGAATTTTTAAGAACACGCCATGTAGTTTGGGTTTACACAGCCAGTTTGGTAGGTGTACACACCAAAGTAAAATTTTTCTGGAACACACTGTGTATAGAGACTACATGTCATGTAACCATGTTTTTCCAGTCTTAAGAGTTTTTCCTCTTCTTTTTCGTTTTTACTCTTTTATTTTTGAAATTGTTCTCGTCGTTGAAAAATGTGTGTTTGACCCTAAAGAATCATGCCGCCGAGATGTCCTCCCATTGCACATCAGAGATCTGGAAGTGATCAGACGTCGGATATGGAACCTGCAGTTATTTCAGACACTAGTGTGGACACACATTTCTGTGGGGGATTCATGAGGTTCTTACAGACCTTTTAGGGAGCTTGGAAATCTACCCCGTCTATTGCAGAGCTTACGGGGGTCTTACAGCCGCAACATCCTTCCACTTTCTCAGGGGATGGAGGTCCTCAGACTACTAAATCCTGGTTCGAAGCTATGGTTTCTATCTTCAACCATCTCAAGACACCCCCAGACTGATGGGTGAAGCATGCAATGTACATACTGAGAGATTCTTCCAAGAGATGGTGGGACATAGTTTCATAGGAAGGGATTCAGCAAATAGTTGATTGGGATGAGTTTCAACATACGTTCTATGACTATTTCTACCCGGCAACACTGAGGGCTAACAGATCTAGAGAGTTCATCAACCTGCAGTAGGGTACACTATAATATTTGGTGTATTCCTGCCGTTTTACTTAGTTACAACATTTCACTTCTGTTCTGGGGAATGATGAACTGTTTTTAGCAATGAATTTTGAGGAGGGCCTCATAATAGTGATCAGATCACCGTTGAACATCTTCCAGTTGACTTCTATTTCTTTGATAGTCAACCAAGCATTGATCACATAAAGGAATCTGAGGGATACTGGAGCAGTGAGCCAGGGCAGTTCAGCATCTAGAGTCAGTACTCTTACTAATGACAATAGGAAGCGCCACCAAGAGTCTACACGAGGTGACATGAGAAGCGATATATTCTTTCAGGTAGTAAGGATGTGTGCTTACATTTTGGGAAGGACTGGCATAAGAAGACATAGTGCCCGAGGGACCCAGTGGAGTACAGAGCTTGCGACATGATGGGTCACCTACAGCGGGTTTTCAAGGTACTTCTTCCAGTAGCTATTGAAGGTTGATATGTTTCAACTCCACGTACAGGAGCAGGATTACCAGTTCTAGAGCAAACTGGGGTATGGAGTTCTTCGGGTCATTCAGGCTAGGGTATAGGCTATGGATGTGGTGGTCAGGCTCAAGGAAGATCAGCTCCGGGATCTCAGGCTGCTACACAGGGCCGCGGTGCTGGCCAGATGTTTGCGTTGGGCCAGATTCATCAGGAGCTGGATCCTGGACCTTCTACAGTGCGAGGTGAGATTTTAGTAGCCTATGTTTTATCTTCTGCCCTTTTTAATACAAGATCTTTTCATAACATTATTTCTATTCACACTGTGGAGAGCCTTAGAGTCACTATCTTTACCTTTGTGGATATGATGACAGTAGACACTCTGTTGGGACATTGAACTGCTAGTGTGCTTTAGTGCAAGGAGTGCCCCTTGAGGTTGGTGGGTGTCACTTCTTTTTGGATCTTTATGTCCAGGCGGGCAGAGCTTGACCAGAGCATCATGGGTTGGGCGGTGTTACAGCCCAGACAGCTAGCATATATCTGGATTATCGGGGAAATTCTCATATAGATGTCCCTCCAGTGGTAGATCATTTTCCGGATGTCCATCCAGATGACTTTTCAGGGTTTCCTCCAGAGCATGAAGTATAATTCCTTATTGGGCATGTGCCAGGAGTAGCACCTGTATCCATACATCATTATAGGGTGGATAATCATATGTTACAGGAGCTCAAGAAGCAGTTGGAGGAGTTGCAGACAAAGGGTTTTATCCGACTCAGTACTTCTCATTAGGGTTCACCAGTTTTATTTGCGAAGAAGGCAGATGGTACTTTATGGCCTTGTGTGTATTATCGGATGCTAAACCAGTTGACGGTCAAGAACCGATATCACTTTCTGAGGATTGATGATCTCTTTGATCAGATTTGAGGAGCCAGTGTGTTCTCAAAGTTCAGCTTGAGATCTAGCTATCATCAGTTGCGCGTCAGACCATCAGATATACCTCTGACAGCCTTCAAGATCTGGTATGGTCTATACGAGTTCTTTGTTATGTCGTTCGGCCTCATGAACACTCCAGTAGTTTTCATGGCGCTGATGAACCAAATATTCCATCCATAGTTGGATTCCATCATGGTGGTTTTCGTGTAAGACATCTTGGTGTACGCTGACACTTGACACGACCATGATACACATCTTGAGATCGTATTGAGTACACTGAGAGAGCATCAGTTATATGCTATGCTCTCAAAGTGCCACTTCAGTATGGAAAAGATTCACTTCCTAGGTCATGTAATCTCAGATAATGGAGTATCAGTAGACCTAGAGAAGGTGAGAGAAGTAGTTACCAAAGAGCAGCCGAAGAATGTCTTCGAGGTATTGGGTTTCTTGGGAACGGCTGGTTACTATAGGTAGTTTATACATGACATCTCACTCATAGCAGTGCCATTAATGGGCTTGTCTAAGAAGAGGGTGAAGTACGTTTGGTTAGTACCCTGCGATTTAGCCTTTCAGGATCTGAAGGGGAGATTGGCTTCAGCACCGATCTTAGTTTTTCCAGATCCAGACAAGAGTTATATAGTTTTCTGTGATGCATCTGGCATCGGGCATGGAGCATTACTTATGAAGGAGGATCGTTTTGTTGCATATGGATCTCGGCAGTTGATTCCACATGAGATGAAATATCCTACGCACGACCTGGAGTTGGATGCAGTTGTTCATTCCTTACGTTGTTGGAGACATTATCTTTTGGGAGATCATTTTTTGGTATATACTGACCAAAAGAGCTCGACTACCTATAGTCACTCGAATTTGAGATTTCTTATACGCCTGGGAGAGGCAATGTTGTAACAGACGCATTGAGCAGGTGGACTCAGTTAAGGCAGTTCCAGAGGCTAGTAGTGAGTGGTAGCTTGTGGCTCTGTTCTCTGAGATACATTTGGAGATTCACAACAGACAGTGACAGACGGTTCATTCTTCTACATCTGTTACCTCTACTCTTCTGGATCGAGTTCAAATGAGGCATCTGTCAGACTCATAAGGCCTAGTCCTATGAGAGGGTGTGTTAGGTGGAGACCCTACTTCGGGGTGGATAGTGGGCGATGATGAGGTGTTATGTTTTCAGGGCCGCCTATGGGTTTCAAAAGACATACATGAGTAGATGATGAGGTAGTTTCGTGCTTCATCTTGGTAAATTCATCCTGGTGTCACAATGATTTATCGAGACATAAATCGTCAATATTGGTGGCGAGGTATGATGAAGGATGTGGCTGGTTTTGCTATGCAGTCTTGTAGTAGTAAGCATGGAAACACAGAGCATCAGCAACTTGCAGGGATTTTGCAGTAGTTAACCATTCATGAGTTGAAATGGAATGATGTCAGGATGGACTTCATGATAGGGTTACTGAGATCGCCCTGAGGGAATGATACGGTTTGGGTTGTAGTGGACAGGCTCACGAAGGATGCTCATTTCTTGCCGATCAAGGAGACCTTTGGTGTGGATGAGCTTAGGAGGTTGTACATTCAATAGGTGGGACATCTTCCTTGGGTTCCAAGTTCTATATTTTCTGATAGGGACACCCTCTTTACTTCATCATTTTTGGCAGGGGCTATAGAGGGCTTTGGGTACACAGGTACTTTTGAGTACAGCTTACCATCCATCCCTAGATAGATGGACAGTCAGAGCTCCCGGTTCAGATGTTGGAGGACATGCTTCAGCATACGTCTTTGATTTTGGAGGTTCTTTGGAGAAACATATACCTCTTGTGGATTTTTCATATAATAATAGTTTTCAAGCAACTATTCAGATTGCACCTTATGAGACATTGTACTGTAGGCAGTGCCGATCACCCTTGTGTTAGATGGAGGCAGGAGAGGCGGTTATGATGGGACCTCCTCTTGTTTCGGTGACCACAAAGAAGGTGTAGTTGATTGGGAACGGGATGGCTACCACACATTCTCGACAAAAATCTTTTGGTGATCATCAGAGGAAACCATTGGATTTCAAGGTCGGAGATCAGGTTTTCCTGATTGTTAGCCTGAGGTTGGTACATAAAAATATTAGGAGACATGGAATGCTTTCACCGAGATACGTCAGGCTATTTGAGGATTTGGAGAGAGTCGGGCTAGTTGCTTACAGGTTGTAGTTACCTCAGAGGTACCAGGATATGCACAACGTCTTCCATGTTTCTCAACTTTGACAGTATTTATCAGACCCTTCTCATGTTTTTTAACCCGAGGAGGTTGTGTTAGAGCAGGATGCATCCTTTGAAGAGAATCCTATCAGGATTTTTGATCGTAGTGAAAAGGTTCTCCACGGCTGGTCTATTCCTCTGGTACGGGTTTTGTGGTAGCACGGGAGAGTACATGACGAGACTTAGGAGAGGGGGGGCAATGTACGATCGTAGTGGACAAATTTGTTCAAGGTTTCATTTTCAACTCCGCGTTAGGAAATTTGGGGATGAATTTCTTTAAGGGGGGAAGTTTGTAAGAACCCTGATCTTATTTTCAGGTATGTGACCCCCCTTGGTAGATGATTTCTGGTTTTTTTCTAAAGTTAACGGTGACGTGGGATTGTGTTTCGGTGGAATTTTACGGAAATATAAAGGGGAATAGCTTTCGCACGGTTGGCACATGGTTTTCTGAAACCGTGCAGCCAAACCGTGTAAGGTTGGTTTTGGAGACAGTGTCTCTCACACTGTTTGTCTAACCATGCGACCTAACCATACAAGGAGTGTTTGATGAGGTAGAATCTAACACATAGTTAGCGCACGGTTTGTCAAACCATGTAGACTAACCCTGTGGGAACTTAAATCTAGATCCTAAATTTGTGGATCTAACTGGTTTTTTCCTTTAATCGCCTCATTTAAGCTCCCAAGCGGCCATAACATGGGATTACTCTCACTTAATTTTTGTAGAACCTCTCCCAAGCACTACAGAAGCGATCTAAAGGCTTTTCTTGGAAAATCGAAGCCGGTTTTTTGAGTTATGTGATCGTTCTACATCGTTCATGATCGTTTTATTAGATCTACTTAGATCTTCCTTTTCCCTTCCCCCGGTTTCATAGAACTACATCTGTTGTGGTTTGATCTAAGTGTGTGGATGCGAAATTTGATGAGTTTCAGTATTGATCTTGTTATAATAAGGGATCTAAGGTGGGTCCTTGGAGAATCATGGTGAGTTTCTTGTGCATTCTTTGTTTGTTGGGGTTTTTTTCAAAATCTTTGATGTCGGTGGTATGATGCCTTACGTTAAATGTCTTTGAGTTTTTGTGCAAAAGTGTTGGATACCCATGTATCAAGTATCTCGGATTAGAAAATGATCATATAATATTATCTACATTTGACTTCTTGTGTTCTTCAGACTGTTAGATGAATAATGATTGCTTGTTTTCATGTCTGAGGATCACCCCATGGTTGTTTTTCTTGTTTTGGCTGTTTATCGCTGTTTGGATTAGGTTTTCTTTGTGGAAAACATTGTTACACTGATTTCCTGCCTTGATATGGATAATTGCATGTGTTTCCTATAGTTTAAATATTTTTGATGCATTGTAGCTATTAGCCAAGTTGTTTTTTGAACATACTTAGGGCTGCTATGAATCGGTTACGTACGATTTCTTTTACTTAGGGCTGCGGGAACCTGGTGTAGTCAGACCATAAGGGGAATTGACATTGAGTGATTCCTTATAGGGAATTTTTAATTATTGCCACTACGAGACCATAAGGGAGATTGACTTTGTTCTCTCTTAGAGGGTCTGATAATTATTGAATCAAGACTAAAGGGGGAATTAGATGTAAGTGCTTCCTCTGAGAGTCAGTAGTATCACTGCAAGACCATTGGGGCAATTGACAATGAGTGATTCCTCAGAGTTTCTTTGCCTTTGTTGAATACTTGACCATTGGGGTCTGCCCGCATGATCCAACCAGAGGGTCAGCCTGATAAATTAATGTTTGGTTGGTTGTGACGAGTCCACCAAGCCAAAGAACAAGCTTGGGTTTTAACTGCTTGTTGTTTAGGTAGCCTGCTGAGATACATGTTGTGTTACATACTATACCTTTGGATTATAGATATGTTTTCTAGATTCCTTGGTTGATAATTAAATGATTGAATTAAATTAATAAATATATGTGAATGGATATTTTTAGGATTGATTACATTAGTGTACTCATGATTCTCTGCAGCATTTATTTCCATTAATTTTTCAATATTTGTCACTGACAATAGGGCACAAATCTTGTGGTGGTTGCCTACTGGGATTAGCCTCACAGCCTGTTTGGGTCCTTCTTTTCAACCCAAATAGGTTATATGTTTGCAGGTGTGGATAGGGATTTTGTCCCTTCTACCACAGGTGCTTGATTGCTGGTTAGAGCTGTAGAGCATGGGACCGAGTGTAGGCTTGCGATGCTGTTTGAGTTTTTTTGTTTACTTTTATTTCATGGGTTTTAGTTGTATTTCAGAATGTTTCTTTGTTTATTGCATTCCACAAATACATGTACCATACTACATAATTTTTATATTATACATTGCTTCTACTTTTTGGTTTCAGTTGTTGTATACTGCTTACAATTTCCATTATTGATTATTATTTTCCTTTTGCTACATACTTTACCATATGAGGGTATAGTTTCCCCACTGACTCACAAAGGTCCTCGCTGCTAGTCGGCAGCCTCTGGCATTTGGGGAAACACGCTTGAGGTCATGTGGTGAACTCGGTATGGGGAACCAGTTGAGTGGCTTCGGATTTGGTTCATTACATCATATGAGGTAATATTAAAATAAATTATTGGATATGATAGTGGTAATGTTTTTCATTCCATAAAATTTAAAACAAATACTTTAGTCACATTTTATATAAAATTCCATAGATACTCATTTGGAAGGAGAATCAAATATTCCTTTTAAAGAAAGTTGTAAAAAATAAAAAAAATAAAAAAATATTACTTTAGATTGTAATATAGTTACATTGATGTATTCTTGAGTTTTTTTACGAAACATGGATATGAAAGAAAAATGTTTTTTGATTGAAGTGAGAAATCATGTCGGTTTTCATTAAAACATTTTCTTTAATTCATAGGTGCATAAAGAGATTAAAATGATGGGAAAATTCTATTATCATGAAATTATAATACTATAAGAACATTCATGATCTTATTTCGAAATATGTTATAATATTTCATCCTCGAAAAAAATGTCCTAACGAATAATGATAAATAATGATATCGTAACATTAAACCCTTAACACATTGGTAAGTATTCAATCGTAAGACCCATTAAACAAATAAAAATATAAAGATATGTATAATTTTCTTTCATGATAATAATAATAACTTACAATCATTGTAAGTACATGCACCACACAAAAGGAACCAGTGGTGAATACGATATATGTATCCAGGACATAAAATAATGACTACAAAACAAATAACTTATGTTTCCAAATACTTCAAACATGATCGAACCAAATTTAATATAAATATAGGTTTATTATAAATATATTCTAGATCCAAGAACATATATAACATAAAATATTTTTATTTACTTATAATATTTTATTACCCGAATATTAAAAATTCAATGTTAAAATAATGCTTTGGAAAATATCTATTCTTTTTCATGTTTATTTTTATTTGGTATTTTATGTTCTTGTAATTTATCGTGGATATAACATGGTGTTTCTATTAATACATACTATCAATGAAATTAAATTTATTTGAAATTTGTTTTCTTATAAAATCAGGGTCTCACACTATATCAAATCATATGAAATATAATACATTTCCTAATCAATAACTACGTTAATGCTAATTTGAATTCCAATAAAGGAACAGTATATTATATAAATGGCATATAATGCATGGTAGAAGCTAACCAACGAAAGACTAAAAAATTGAATAAAAAATGAATATGAAATATTAGTAATTAGAAAAAATGTTATATGTCATGGAATATGATTATTTCAAGTCCCACTAATATCTCTTTAAAACATCCATATAAAAATTAATATTAACATTTTACAAACTCTATTTATAACAAATGTAATAAAGGGAATATATTAACATTGATTACAATATCTAGTATACCCTTATCAAATGGAAAGTCTTTTTACCAATTAGAACGTTATTTGTTTGAGAAGAAATTTATTAAGGTAAGGTAATGATATGTTTTATTTAAACATGGTAAAAAATAAATATTTTCGTTTAATGATTTATTAAAAACATTTTAACAAAATTTATATTTTTTATAAAAACTAGTTAATAATATAAGTGTTTTGGATAAGAATTTATTTCATATTCATCCTAATTTTAAATTAAATACAATTACTTTTTACTAAAATAGTTTTTTGTTTCAGAAAACAATTCTATAAAAGGTACATTATGAAATAAGATGTGACCCATGTTGTAAAATTATCATTTGGTTTACAAGAAATTTATATTCACTATATACTCAGGTAGGTGTAATTAGTTTATAAAATATTAAGGTTTTATTTTGAATCAAATTCATATTTATCAACTGGAAACATGGGCACATAATATTATTATAACCAAATAACTTCATTTAATAATAAAAATAGACAATTAAAAAAGACTTTTTAACTAAATTAGTAACGTGAAACAAGGTTGGATGTACATATGTATATGGAAACTACTTCCATTATAAAATTAAAAAACCATCACATATATCCCAATATTAATCCTCATCTTTGTAAATATCATATATAACATTTTTTATCAATAATCAAATGTAGTATATATTACAAAAATGATTGAAAAAATAATGGTACATTCTCAATAGATTTTAATTCAATAATGAACCAAAAGACAACAAAAATGATTTATCAAATTATTACTAATTGACTCCAAAAGATTATATTTCTTTTAATTATTTATCTATTGAAAAAAATAATTCTTTAATAACTTAAACATATTAAGATAATTTACAATATAAATCCATAATAAATGATTTTAAATTATTTTTCAAATAATAAATTAAAAAACCCATTTATAATATTTAAAATAAAATATTTAGCTTATATATGTGTAGGAAAAATAATATAAGATTATTATTTTTGAATCACATGACTAAATATTATTATAGGTTTTAGACCACATAAAAAACATCCTTTGACAATCCAATAATTGTATAAATTGGTTAATGTTTTCTAGTACACCTTGATCCCTCTTTTGATCACACATTGGATGGGTCTTGATTAGGGGTGATTCATGTGATTTTTTTTGAAAAGTTTGTGGGGATATTGGGTTCTGCATGGTTAGGGCATGGTTTTCCCAAGAATTTCCACAAGCTAGTGAAACCTTTGAAAACATAGAAAGTGAGGTAATGGATTATTGGTGAATGGTTAGACAAACTATGGATCCATATTATGAAAATGGTTCTCCCCTTTAGAGGGTCACACAATTAGGGTGCACAGTTGGACAAACCATGAGGCCCATCCCAACCAACCATGAATAAGTGAATCAAAATCCAGAAAAAATATTTTAAATTTCATAGAATCCTATATTTGAAACCATTTTTACCTAACACAAATCACCTAATATTCAATGGGGGTTTTAACTCTTTAGATGCCCTTTTGGGTTTCCATTAAACTTCTAAATCATATCAAAGCATGGTGAATTTCATTTTATCTCTTCTGGGGAAGAGTTCTTATAACATTCCTTTTTTTACACTATTACATTATCTCTTCCTTAGGTTTTGGTTAGATCATTCTATTTTAATGTGAGCTATATTACTTTTCTTATGATCTTTAACATATTATTGATTCATTGTACATTCTTTCTAATGTTCTTCGATGGAGTTTCCCATTTCAATTTTTGTGTTACATCATTTGACGATCTAATATAGGTGGTTCGGTATAAGGTTTTCTAATTAATTTTACCTTGAATTTATTGATTGTTTTATATTACTTTTAATTTAATAGTGATAATCCAATTCCATGTGAATTGGTATTTAAAATCTATATGGCATGATATTTTGGGAAAACCCCTAATTTTCATGAAATATGGATCTATGGTCGTAATTTTAGATTGATATAATTTCTTAAAAATTTAATTGTGAAATTGAATTGAAATTTTTGTTTGAGGATGAATGGAAAAATTTGTTTTGACAATACCACAGATTATTTTTATCCTAAAAAGGTATTAAATGATTAAAACCCCATGTTTTGGTTATTAATGTGAAATTTTTATATTGAAATAGGAAATGGCTCAATTATATTTTAAAAACTATTTCAAAAGAATTTCCCATTGCTGGTAGATGTTTTAGATCACAGGAGCCTGTGTTATCATTGAGTTATATGAGAAAAATACTCAAGGTTGGTACTTACATTGAAATATATAGACACTTTATAACATGAACATAAACTTATTGGAATATATTATATATAGTGGTTTGTTCCATATCCCCCATTGGCCTATGTTGGAGGGATGTGTGTTCACATATCATTTTTCACTATATAACTATGTGAGGATCCCATAACATGGAACTATCAAACCTCATAAAATATTACCATATTTATCATTTTTTGATTACTATGATATATATTCCATTGATTGTGACACTACTATCTAGTCCTTATGGACTTATATAAATTGAATTATATAAAATTATCAATATGTAATTGTTTAAAAAGATTCCATATATTAAAATGAAAAACAAATTATCTAAATACATTATTATATTTTAATGAATTTTCATTAAAATTGAAATCATTATGTTGGTTAATTATTATTGATTCTTCTTATGGGGAACATGCTGGTATCATAATTAGTTTTTAGCTTACAGCCGACTTTTTCTGTTGGGAATTTAAATATTTCCCTTAGTCGGGTTCGAGTAAGTGGAAAAACAACTGGGAGGGGTTGTTATTGATCTTTTGAGCTGAGATCCATATTTCCATTTGTAAATAAGGTTGTGTATCTAATATATATAACTTTTTGGATGTAGTTTTGGTTTTTTGATTCATGTTTTACTTCTAGTAATATTATATCTGTGGTTTTTTATTTTGATTATACTCTTATGGGTTGTTTTTCTATTATTTTTTTGGAAAATTCTTTTCCATCATCATTTTGGATTATTCTATGTGTTAGTCACCTACCAATTGTGATCAGGAAGGCCCTTTAGGCTATGTTAGTACTGGCCTAGGTATTTGGGTACCAGGGTTTCTGGTTTGGTTCATGACAAAGTGGTATCAAAGCTACATGTCAGGCATTTTTCCCTGATGTTAATAAGAATGTTTGAAATTTTTTCAGGAATAAGAAAGTAGTTATAATTTATTTCCATTCTAGATATGACCCTATTAATCCTTATTTAACCATTGGTGGTTTATGAAAGTCATATTTAGGATTAGTTCTATTATTTTTCTTTTTTAGTTGGATACGAATAAATACTCATTTTGTTATCTATATAATGGGATTAATTTTACTTTTCCTCTATTTGAGTGTTTATCTGATATCTTCATTATTGTCTCTAGATGTTTTGTGGCATCATTACTATGTGAATAAATGAAAATTTTATCTAGGAGGATGATACTAAGGAATCAAAGATATAAAATCCTCTCGTGGATGAGAATCTAGTTGAGGTTATCGTGTGCGTTATCCATTCTATCGAACTGAAACCTTCACCTGTTCTCTTTCAGGATCTAATTGTGGAACCTCAAAAGATTAAATTTTGGAATTGTTCATTGTAATTACATCACCATAAACCACTATACTTGCAATGATCATGTTATCCTCAAGAGGGTTAGGATTGGTTGAGGAAATTAGAGATTTTATTCATGTTCATGGAAACACCTTATGAAATCTTGGTGAGATGTTCTACTATCAAGCTTGAAGGTCTTAGTATATTATGGTGGGACGTGGCGATGATATCAAAGAAGTAAGAGGGTTTAGAGTGGGTGGAACTGAATGATACTTTCACTAAAAATTTCCATTTATATTATGTGGAGATAGTTATGAATATAGAGTTTTTCAAACATTAGTAGGCCGAAAGGACCTTAACTATGTATGAAAATTAATTTTCATAGAATGTGAAAATGTAAAATAAAATTATATTGAATGACATGATGGAGACTCGAATGATCAGTATGAGACTTTGATAAGATATTTCTTTATCGTTTTGTCTTGATGAAGAACCCTTCTTATGTTAACGTGCTGGATTGAGTTTTGATGTTTGATCTTAAACTAGCTGGTATGTCATGGTTGTTGGGAGTTCCTTTTTATCCAAATAGATGTTATATGAGTTCCATAAAACGAAATATAACATGTACCGATTATCATCAAAAATATCAATAGAATGGGTTTTCTAGGTCTCCATAAGTGATCAAAAGAAGTCCTTTGATTTGATAACAGTTTTGAAATCATGGGTAGTCAAAACATGTTTTCTCTTATGAACCCATGTTACATGGTTTTGATAGACACTTAGGCCACATATAGAAGTTTTATCATGTTTTTTCTTCCCTACATTGTGGCACTAGATCATCACCACCTAAAATAAAAATGGTACAGTTAGATGATTCACAAACTAAGGGGGTCCAGACATAAGCATCCAAGAAAAATAATTCTTCAACCTACGGGAGAGTCTTGAGAAGAAAAAGATATTGGTCTCATCAATATGAGAGGAACCATAATTATTTCTTCATTTTGAGTGACTTATTTATTTTTTACTTATCCATCCCACTCATTTATTTTAACCCATATTTTGAATCTTTTTAATATTCTTACAACGATGTTATCTTTTGTCTTAAATTTTACTACGCCCACTATAATAACGAGATAGAAAGATATTCATTATCTCGTTGGTGTTTTTTTGTGAATAGATACCAATAATTCATGAGATTTTCTATTTATCGACCTAAAACCGCAGGATCTCATATTTGGGAAGGCTTTTCCATTTCATAATAAATCATATATGGATATTTATCTGTGATGGGTATCCCCTAAAATGCTCGATGTAGTGTGTTTTATCTTTTTATAAGAATGGGCCCTAGTTCGAATAGAGATAGACCTTCTTTTCTAGATTTGGATAAATTAATATTAGTGTCTTATTTTGACCTAGAGTGATAATATTATAGTGATGAACTCCTCTTGTATTCACCGTGATTCATGATATTTTTATATCTGAATTATCTGGTTAGTTTCAGGTATATGAGGTCCACGTCTAAATTTATTTAGTTCACGGTACTTAACTAGTATCTATTACCTCACACCACATGTAACTAGTATAAAGAAAATAGTTGAAGAATTTTTGTGATGATATCCTTGTTTCTTCTATCTACAAGGAGGATCATATGCATCTTTTGAAGGATGTTCAATAATTGTTCAGTAATCATTGTCATTATTTCAATATATCATAATGTTATTTATGGATTTTGGTAGTGAATTTCATAGGAAATATTATGTCAGGACATGATGTTTTAGTTGATCCTATTAAGGTGAATGGTTTTATAATAAGGGAGAAACGATGAAATTTTTTTGAGATTCAGAGTTTCTTTTTTAAGGGGGGTATTTTCTCATGTTCATAAATGACATATAAATATTGTGTTCTCCTATGAAAAATTTCCCTTGAAATGGATAAAAAAAATTTTTGTAGACAAATGTCAGAGTTATTTTATTAAGTTGAAACTTATTTTAACTAATAAGACAAATTTGACTCTTCCAAAGGCCTGAAAGGGCTATGTGGTCTTCTTTGGTGCATCATGTTTAGGTTTGGGTTGTGTTATTATGAATGTTTGTCATGACATTGGATATGGTTCTCATTATCTTAGGAAATTTGAGTAGAATTACTCAACCCCTGACATTGAACATGTAGTTGTGACACATTCACAAAATAGAGTGGTTTATAACAATTTTAAAAAATGATTAAAATATATTTTGACAATAAAATCTTGATTTATATCTTCACTCAAAATGATTAGAATCTATTTGAGTGGTTCTGGGTACAATATCAGCAATCTTATAAAATTTACACCACCTAACAATGTGATAGGAGATTGTCATATCAAATTCTTTGGGAAGGAAACCAAAAACCCATGCAGTGAAAAAATCATCAAAATAATAATCTTGATGGATGCATTTCAAGGAAAAATTATTGTAATATTAGAATTTGGGGAATAAGTTTCCTTGGGTAGTGTTCAGGTGACACCTTCTTATGTTAATTTAATTCATTAGAAACTACATCTTGATGATGAGTTCCATAGAATTAGAGACTCTGTTTTATAGTGGGGAGAAAATTATGTAGTGGGTATTCTCGATGAATTGAATTCAATGTTACTATAATAATTTTGTTGTACTGTTAATTGCCTAAAAATTTGTGATGGTATGATTATGAAATTATCAATGGGATATGAACCTAGAAACCAATAATACGTTATAATACATGAAACATGTATTTTTTTCCCTGAACGGGTCAAGGAATTGATGATTTTTTCTCTCATTGTTATAGTTTCCAAAAAAATCAATGCTGAGAACTAGTGATCATCATGATAGCCTCAACCACATCGAGTTATAACTTTTTGAAGGGATGTGATATTTATAGATATTGTGGTTTGGTTTCTATGTGCAAAGAAAATGAAAAATTTCTTATGGGTAGTGATTAATAGGATGAATAAATTGGATAATTTTATACCCATTCGTGATAAAAAATATGTTGGAGAGATGGGAAGTATTAATGTGAAATAAATTTTTTTAGTAATGTAGTTCCATTAGTTTTAGTCAATGATTGGGATCCCCATTTTACTTCTCTCTTTTAGGGATTCCTTTTAGGCTGAACTGTGATCGTAGGTTTGTTTGGGAAAAACATATTATCCATAGTTGAATTGAAATGCAGAGAGGGAAACATATATTCACGAGGCCATGATTAGTGCTTATGTTCTTGACTTTTATGGGGCTTCTGTTGAAAATTTTGGAATGGTGGAGTTTTCATATAATTATATTTACCAGTCCATAATCGTAATTGATCCTTTTGAGGCATTGTATGTAAAACCTTGTGAATGTCTATTCTATTGGTTAGATATTTGTGAAAGTCCATGGTTAGTCTGAGATCTATTCAAGAGAAAAAATGATTGATTTATTTTATTCGATATTGAATATCTATAGAATAGATCCAGTGTAAATATTATATTTATCATAATTACAAACTATTGGAATTTTTAATTGGTGATTAAGTGTTCATGAATGTATCACCTCGACAGGGTAGTCTACCAATTGTGACTAAAGATAATATGGATCGTTATTTCATGGCAACTTATGAACTTATTGAATAGGTGGGTAAGGTGGATTAACTTTTAGAAAATCTTCCAAAATTGATGATGATACAAATTTTTTTACTTTATCCTATCTATGAATGTACTTTATAATCAATCTCGTGTTCTTAAATGGAGTGATCTTGATGTTGAGCCTGAATTATCAGTGATTGAATATCCTTTTACTGTAGTTGATTCTGAAACGAATTTACTTTATGGAAGGTCGGTAGATCTCATTCGAGTGATATGAAAAAAAAAAGTATGATACCAATGACACATGGGAGAGGGAGGAACCAATTAAGGAGACGTGAAATCATCTTTTTGACATGTAGACATTTTGATAGGATTTATAGGGACATAAACTAATGACCCAAAAATCCATATAATTTTTTTTAAATTATTTGGGATTATTTTATGGTCGCAAAATCTGAGAGCACATGATTATGAGGGCCAGAGTTCCCAAAATTATATGTAAAATTTTTGTTAATCATTAATTAGTAGATGTGAGCCGTTTTCCTGAAAAAGAGGAATATATCTTAAACAGTTGGCTGAATCAGAAATCCAAGAGCACTATTGCATTCAGGATAACGATTTTACCATAGGAATGATTTAAGATTTGTGTGTGCATGCCTCTGGTGAGAAAACCTATAAATGGAATAACCATAAAAAATTAATTAAATAATGTTATTTTATTTTTCATATGCTTATAAATCATGAACAACGACTCAGATTAAAAATCCATGACCATCATTTTGCTCGGGAGGGTAAGATTTCTTTACATATATAATAAAATTGGTGAGCACAAGCCAACTATGGATGTTAGTTATTTTATGTAAATAAAATAAATAAGTAAAAATTATTTTATTATTAAAATCCATATTTCTAAACAGTTGCTCAGATTGAAAATCAATGTTTACCGTTGAGTTTGTTGGGGCATGTTCCCCTTAGGCAGAGCCTGTCCTTTACCAGAATGGGTGAAGGGTGAATGTTAATAATTTGTTGAACTTATTTAAGGTACGTTCAGTAAATGTTTAGGCGGTATTTTCTGTCTTATGAACCAATGCTCAGATTAAAAATCCAAGGGCCCATTGAATCTGTAGTGCTGAGATTGTCTAAAGGGAGGCTTTAAATCGATTGTAAAAAGTCAGTAGAAAAAGATATATTTTCTACTTTTGAAAAGAATAATAAAATAATTTTGTTGTTTTATTTCTTCCATTCTTTTCCTTCAAGGGAAAAGAGGTAGTAGAAGGACCAACGATGTGTCAAACCATAAAATGGCTTGGATCCTCAAATCCTCTGTAACAACACCATTAAAATGAGAACGGTCCTTATTAATTGCACCCTATTAGTTCTACGTGCATTACTCACCCCCCCCCCCCCCTCTACAATTTTATGGATCTTGGGGAGTAATTTTGGAACAACTTCACTAAGAGACAACGTTCTAATAAAGCTCTGCAAGGCCAACCCCTTAGATTATGGGAACAGTTCTGAAGAGCGGTAATGAGCGACACTGAATCCAGAACTGATGGGCGACGTTTGAGTGGAAAAGTTGGCGGCTTTTTGGTGGGACGATGAACACTAAATCTTCCTCAATAGATGGAATTGTCCAACGATCTTGAGGTAGAGATTTATTTGGTCATAATGTCATGTTACAATGGAATCATATTCCTGCCTCATGATTTCAAGCTAACTTAGAGTGTGTGGGACAAACGAACATGGACCAGACCCTCTACAACCGTGTTTAACCTTTTGTTCTATGTGGAAGACCATCAGCACAACATCACCGTCTGACCACGATGTAGGTGGCATGCCACCACACAACGCAAGAGGAGGATGTCATGCCACTATGTCATGGCGTTTAGCAAAGCTGCTAGCACCAGCCAACCACGAAGGTGGTGTGGCACATCGTCGCACGACGCCAGTGGGGAAGGACACAGTCGAAGCCACTGCGGGTGAAGACGGAAGATGGATCGAGTTGGATGTGTATGGCAGAGGTGGAGCGGCGCGCTGTGGTGCATCGCTAGAGGAGGTCGTGGCTCGTAGCCGCAACAGGTCGAGAGTGGCACGACATTGCACTGTACTGGTTTGGAGGACCCCCAGTCGGCCAAAACAGCTGACCATTACGTGGAGGGGTACTGTGCCACCGGCTGGCAGAAACGACCCCGCACCCACGAGGCTTGATGGGACGACTTGTCTGCCTTCTGGAAGAGGTGGTCCGGACGAACGAGAAAGACCCGCGGGCCACCATGCAGGGCCGAACCCGCGACCCAGTGGGACAACGTGGGTGGTCCTAGCCCCACCTGACAGGCTGATACAACCATGGCCCAGGACCGTGAACCGAACTGGGCCGAACCTGGCCAGCCTGAACTGAGCAGGTTCAGGTGGACCCGAGGACCCATAGCATCGGGCCGACCTAACCGAGTTGGACTGGTCCCAGGCCCAAGATTTCCCCGAATAAAGAAACACCCATAACTGAAAAACTAGGTTTCTGTTCGACACGCCATCAGTGGCGTTGGAATCCCTTTTGGGAATCGTTCCCTTTGACGTATTCTGGTGGGCCCGATCGAGTTAGGCTAGACCAAGGTGCGATCACCCACCCCCATCTCACAGAAAGGGGTGTAACTAACATACTGGGTGTCCATTTGACTAATCGTCTATCGTATTGTTACCCTTAGGACATGGTGGTCCTTCTGGTATACTCTACATGATTTTTGGATATTTTTAGATTGTAGCCAGGATGGATCAAACCCAAATCCAACTGGGCCCTCAGAATAAAAACTCTTATAAGTCATAAGCTGGGTGTCCGATTGATGCGTTGTATGTCATGTTGGAACGCTTATGACATGGTTTTAATTTGGGATACAAATTCATTAATCATCATATATATTGAGGTATTACTGATGGCTTGAGGACCAGTTCTCTCAAAATCAGGTTTACTTTGACCAGGAATCTAGTGGTTGGAAGGGAGGTAGAGGTTAGAGAAGGAAAATAAAGAGGTTAGTACTGAGCGATCCGGTGTGGGTCAGCACCGATATAGTGTGGGTAAGATCTTGTGTGAGTTAGTGATCAGTGATCTTGTGTGGGTCAGCACATACCAATCAGGTGTGGGACCCATCCTGTGTGGGTCAGCGCTCATCGATCCTGTGTGGGTTAGCGCATAAATATCCTGTGTTTTTCAGATCCTTTATGGGTCATTATGGGGGTTATTACCTATCAATCCTATTTTGGTCAGACTCTGTATGGTTAGCAGAAGTGCCTCTTAACAGAATAATATGATCTATCTTCACGACTGATCATTTTTACTTCTATACATCCCAAATACATGGTATGAGTTGAGTCATTTACCTTCGTGGTGTTATCTTTGTGGTGATACATGTGTCGTAATTTTACATTTGTGGTGCTATCATCGTGGTGATACCTATGTGTTACATGTACCATTATGGTGTTATCTTCATCGTGATACCTATCTGGTACTTTTACCTTTATGGTGTTATATTCGTGGTGATACTTGTGTGGTACTTTTACATTCATGGTGTTATCTTTGTAGTGAAACCAATGTGTTATTTTTACCATTGTGGTGATAAATGTGTGGTTATTTTTCAATTGTGATGTTACCTTCGTGGTGTTAATTTTTGGTATTCATCCCACCTATATGATATGAGTATATCTTGATTACATTTGTTTATGTATAAGCATATACCTAAGTGAAGTTGTTGATTGACCCATGCTTTCTGGTTGAGGTATTGCTTTGTGGTTTTTTCTTTGTGAAACCCTCGGTGACCTTTGGGGGTCTCGAGGTCCCTATTGAGTAACGTTACACCGACCCTTGCATGGGATATGCCCAACAGGTTTTATCTTGTGTAGATGATGGACAACATTGATCGAGGAGGCTGGACTGGACGGTGCTCGGAGGTGGACCTTTGACCTAATGTGCTGTAGTGACTACTAATCGTGAGTTATACCTGCCCTTCTAGTAGGATCCTCGATGGATGATCCAGGAGCTATTTTTCTCTTTTTAGTTGCACTTTTACCTTTCAGTTGGTCTTTTATTCTTTCCCCTTTTGTTCTAACACACTTTTTACTACAGTAGTTTAATTCGTGGTATCCCCTTGTTGTACTCATGGGTTTGTTTGTTTGTACATGTTTAAAGGAATTGCTTCCCACAATAAGGACATGCTTTTTGGGTGCTAGTCAACATCTCCTAGGATATGGAAGGCGGGCTTGGTGTAGTAATGACACTAGCCCCGGGGGACGGGTCATGAAGAAGACGTATCATAGAAGCCGATTCTACTGAAGATCTAGGGCTCTGATATTTTATATGTGGAAATAGTGTTAACTGTTTTGAGTTTTGTTTTCAGTTTGTGGAATCTAGTGTTGGTGTGGCGGTTGAAGTATCCATAAACTAGTACCTTGAATTCTAATTTCCGACTAAGTGATACAAACCACTGATTGTGTGTGTTTTTTTGTAAAGGTTTTCATTAGATCTTTTTGAGCCAGCTCACCAAGTATAACTTATTGACCTTGGAACAAAACGTTTCCATCAGGATGCTATCATGTACACATCCAGCTAGGATTCCCGAGATAGTACATGATAACGGCCAACTGAGTGACGGGGCTTCATTGTGGGTCCCTCTTATGGTGATATTTCCATCAGCTAGTGCACTGGTAGCACCACCACACATTGGGAAGCAGATTCCACCAGCCCCACCGGCAGAGGGTGCACACCGACTGAGCATATTGCTCGAGTTCTGTTTGTAGAGGCCATAGTGGTTTCAAGGTAAGACAGATCCCTAGGCAAATGATAACTGGATGGTGGTTGTGAATAGAGTTTTCCTCTTTGTTGGGACACCTAAATATCAGATGGTGATCATAGCTGCTAGTCTTTATCAGTGTGTGACCACGAGGATGGTCCACACAGTGATGAGGCTTCAATTGATGGACCATTTCCCGAGATGGTGCCTTCGAGTAGTGTACCGGTTAGATCATTGTATATGGGTCAATAGTTACAACAATCTATACAGGTAGAGGGAACATGTAGGATTAGTTCCTTACACGTGTTTCACAAAATAGATACCCCTCATATTTTGAGGTGAGCCTGACTCATAGGCGGCTAGGGACTAGATTGAGAAGGTGGCTGATTTTCAATCTATCCAGGGCACCATTCCACCAGATGGACGTCGTAGTATAGATCCTTTTACATGGCTCAGCAGGACGATGACATGGTTTATATTACCCTAATCTTTAAAAGTGGTGTATTTTTTATGGACAATTTTGAGATCCTTCTTCATAGAAGGGGGTAACATTCCATAAAAATCTAAAGGGTAATTGTTCCCAAAAGATTTTATAGATTCGGCAGGATGACGTGTTGGTAGCTTAGTATTCATTGAGGCTTACTGATCATCCAAGGTAGTCATTGAATACAATATGGTGAGTGCTTCAGGGCTCGGACCTCTAAGAGAGGTGCGTTTAGGGATATCTGAGAAAACACTATTACTCTTTGCATTCATATTTATGTTAGGGTGATAAAGAAGACCTTTGAGGATGAATTTTCATAGGAAGAGTGGATAGAACATTGATTGTTAGCAGTGTGAAAGCAGGAAACTGATTCTAGTCTCAGAGACGTAGGCTTGTAAATTGTTTCTAAAAGACGATGTGATAGGTACAGTTGAATCTGCGGGGCAGCATGTAACACACCAAGAAATTCTAGTAGTATTTTATTTTAGTAATGTATTTATTTGATAAATTTTTTAAGAAAGTCTTAAATAAATAAGTAAATAAATTTATTAGACAACTAAAATAATATTTAAAATAAATAATATTTACCTTAAGTAATTTTTTTAAAAACATATGGTAAAATATATTCTTTGTATAAAGGAATGCTTTAATATTTAATGTTTCAAATATATTATTGTAATTTTTTAATGCGATATTAATTTATTTAAATGGGTGATTCGACATAAAAAAAATATTGATGTTATAATTTGTTAATGATTTTAAAAATAATAATAATACTAAAAATTATTATTGGTAAGACATTTTTTTAAAATGAAAACAATTATTATTTTTATATTTAAATATTTTATAAATATATATAATTATCATTTTATTAATATTATATATATATGATTAATTGTGATTTAATTTGGTTATTATAATAAAGGAATATTTATATGAACGTTAAAAAAAATTTCAACCATTTATTAATATAAAAGTTCCACATATTTGTTAAAATATATTGATACGTGTTGGGAAATAAAACATGGGGAGTCTTAAAATTAATACGTTTAAATACGAATTTATTAAAATAAATAATAAAAACAATCATGAGTTGTAAAATTAAGAGAGATAAAAGAATAGAAAAAAAGAAAAAAAGTGATTCCAAAATAAATATCAAAACGTAATGTTTAAATAATACACAATTACCAAAATGTCAAAAAGATGGATAAAAACATCAAACCATAATAAAGGGGTAAATAAAATAAAAATAAAAAAAGGATAATACTAAGAAAAACTAAGAGAAATGTTAGGAAATGATAAAGTATATAAAATGTGATATAGAATATAATAAATATAATAAGTGTAATGACTCATCATTTTGGATTCTTTTTCAATATAAAAATAATGTGAAGACAAATAGATAATTGAAAAAAAGGGAGATAATCTCACATTTTTGGATTGTTTTTCTTAGTTTTTTTAAATAAAATATTGGGTTTGTGTTGTGTTGATAATATTACCATTACAATTCAGCATCTAGGCTTTCTACCAACATTATTATTACCTTCATTCCATCACCACTGCTCTTCCTTTCTCAAAATCATGGTCAGGGTTTCGATTATTATTTTTTTGTAATTTTTTAATTATATGTATATACAAACGTAGATATATATATATATATATATATATCTGTGTGTGTGTGTGTGTAAAACCATATCTTTTCCTATAATCTGTTAAGTTCATTTGTATGATTTTGATTATCACATAAGGGATTTTATTAATTTTTTTTCTTTTGTAAATATATATATATTGATATATATGTCTGTGTGTGTCTGTGTGTGTGTGTGTAAAACCGTATATTTTTAATCCAATTATATATATGATATGTCTTATTGTTTTAAATGATCTTTCCCCTAAAATCATATGGGTGCAAGGGTTTCATGTTTTCTAACTACATACATACATGTATATATATATATATATTTATATATTTATATGTACCCATATAATTTCATAAAAATGTGAAGACATTATGTGAATTTGTTCTTTCTCGTTTACATAGATGTTAAAAATGGTATTTATCAAATACCATACTCTTGTTTAATGATTTATGTATGAAAAATTTATTATATTTACCTTGTTTACATAATTTCATGTGATAATTGTTATTATTTTATGTGTATCTATGAGTAATGTTATTATTTCATGTGTGAACTCACATCTACATATTTTAGAATGACATGCATGAATAGGTATGGCCATCAGCTGGCTAATGTGAGGCATTTCAAGTATTATTATATCTTGCATGCACTTAAACCCATGTTTCATGAAAATATTGTTTTCAAATAAATGGGTGTTTTTCCAAGTATGGGATTCATCCTAAAATTATTTTAAATATTTCGTAGGAATTGGTGGTGACACAAGGAAGATTCTTTATTTCTAAGAAAATAATATTATGTAAGTATTTTAGAAATGATTTTGGGTAAGAAATAAGAAAGGAAAGTCCATGGGGAAATTTTTTCAATATTGGCACTGGTTAGTTTCATGATGATATGGGGAGTGAACCCATAAGTCTTAGTGAAGACTAGTGGCCGTATCTATGGATTTTGATAATAGTATGCCAGGTATTATTAACATCCCATAGAAACATATTAATTTTTGAGTAGAATTCCGAACAGCTTTAAAACATAATTATTTTGGGAAATACCAATATCCTATATATATTCAAGTATTTGAGAAAAGATTTTTTAAATATATATATTTATTTCAAAGGATGATTTATGAAATTTATCGGTTGTATTGAAACCTCATACTAGGAATTTTATTCTCACCCTACATATTATAAACACTTTTCAGTTTTAGCATACTTGATGCGTTGAAAATTTTTTGTGGAAGAAACACGCTGAAGAATCATTTTTATCAAATTATATATTTTTGTTTAAATTTAAGTCAGGTATCAAATTTTCTAGAACCTAGACTGGTAAAAGTACCTCTATTGAATTTAATGATGTGTATTTATTCAAGTTTCTTGTATATGAATATGTTCACATCATTAGTTAGGGGTGAACCCTAGTATCAGGTTAAGGTTGTTATAGTTGGTATCAGTGGTGGTACCCACCCATATGTGTGGTGCACTGCTTGGGTTGAGATGTATGGCCCACAACTAGGACGTTTTTCTATATAGGGGGTGAATGTTACACCCAAAAATGATAAAGGGTTCAATGAATAAATGATATGACTCATGTCAAAAAGGTGCGTTTTTCTTTTTCGGGATCCTGTATGATTAGAACTCCACTGTTAAGCATGCTTGGCCTTGAGTAGTGATTAGGATGGTTTATAATATGAGAATTTTACTATGGTGTGTGTGAGTGAGGAAAAAGAACACTAGAAAAGACAATGTGTTCTCCTATGGGGACTTCTGTTAGTCAGATGAACCGTTCAGGCAACTAGGTGGACCTTTGTGTGGGGACCACGTGTATCTGGGGCAACCGATGGTACTTGGTGGGCTAGGACTGTAACACCCGAGAATTTTATGTTATATAAATCATCAAAGGAATCTTTTTCTACACAACACTTGCTTGGCTTGCTTTACACGCAATCGCGACCTTCCTCGATAGCTTGCGTCGTACGCAATACCAAGTTTCACTAAACAACAATATGCTATTAAAACTAGCCGTTATGAATAGTAATAACCACTTTTTGAAATTTTATAAATTTTATTTTTCAAAATGGACTTCATTTTTGGACTCAGAATATCGAAATTAGCCTAGGGTGAAATTTTGGTATTTTTCTGAAAACTTTCAATTTTTGATGAATAGTGAAACCACTAAGTGGTAGGTTAAAAACTGAATTTTGCATAAAACTTAATTTTACCGCTTTTGTGAATGGAATTTCAAAAATCCGAGAGACACGGTTAATATCAAGGACTAAAATGTGGTTCAATGAGATGAAAATAATTTTTTGGTGAATAGTAACTTTTTACTATTTTTACCGCGGTTAATAGTAAATAGGGTAACTAAGGGTAAATATGATATTAATATTACCCTAACACATGTCCTAATTCTATTGGAAAAGTGTAATTCGACCAAAAACAAACTTAGGAATAAAATATGACCATTTAGGCCCACATGGATTAGATTAGGACATTTATTATTAATTTATTTAAAGAAGGGTTAAAATAGTTAAAATCAATGTTTAATAAGTAAATCATTTTTAATATAGGGTTATACATAAGATAAATTCGATTGTAAATATTCATTAGAAAGCTAAAACGATTTCCTACATGATGGTATTTTATTTGTAATTTTTAGACATCAAATAATTTAATTTATTAATGACACAAAGATGATGCAGTAATTATCTTATTAATGAAATATTGACAAAATTGATAATATAATTACCAAAATAAATGTAATTTGAGACTTTTTATGAATTCCACTAATTTTCTAGGTTACTATGATATATTAGTATTGATTTAATCAACTTGGTTCGAACATATAATTCTGTTATGACTTTCACAAAAATCATATATCAAATAGTGTCAAAATTGACACAAAATAGTTTTTAAATAAAATAAAATATTATTAATTGTTATTTTATTCCTAAAAATCTAAGGTTCGGCCAAATGACTTAGATAAGGATATATATATTAATAATAAACAATTTGGGGTTCGTTTTGCATGTTATAGTAAGTGTATTAACCATATAGTGAAAGAAAACAAAAAGACACGGTAAAAGTTAAATTAATTAACTTAGAGTTAAATCTAATTGATAAGGTTAAAATAATACCCTAAACTTGTCTAAATCCTATTGGTTGATAGGATTTCGACCCATCCCCACTTTAGCTTCGAAATAAGACCCTTTGGAACCATTATAAACCGATTTTGACTTTAATATAAAATAATATTTTGAGATATTCCTAAGGTGCCCCTCTCCTCCCTCATAAAAGGGCACCTCCTCCCCCTCCTCCTCACACCAATTTGAGCACTCAAGCTCGGCCAAACCCTTCCATTTTATCCTCTCCACTTCCCTAGAATAATCCTAGAGGTCCTGGTCTTCTCCAAAGACCAATCTTAGTTCCTTAAGTGGAGGATTCAAAGAGGCGTTCCAAAGAAGAGGTAATATCCATTACCGATCTTTTCAATTTCTTTCTTCTTCAACTTCTTCTTCTTTAGTTGTTTCATGATAAAGTAATAAAATCAGTATTACTTACATACTGATATGTTATTATAAATATGAAACAACCCTAATTCACCTTCTATCCATCCTACGGAAAAATGAAATCACCGCATGTGCGTACGTACGGAATACCGTCTCCACGCCGTGGTGTAATCTATTTTCCACCATCACCTTACAAGGATGGGTATAATGGTGTAATGAGTAACTATATATGATTATTATTAAGTAATATTGATACTTAAATAATATATATATATATACTCCAATACAATTCCATGATCATAGGAACGATATCATCACTCGTGCGTACGTACGGAATACCGTCTCCACGATGTGATGCGACTCGTTCTACATGATCTTCATTTCATAATGATTATATAAATGAATTGAATGAATGAATATGGTATATACTACACTAATATCATTCTGGAAATGAATTATCTATAACCTAAAGATAAGAATAAGAATTTATTCGACAAAACACGCATAAGAACAAAAAGTTATAAAGACTCGAGTAACAAGTAACAATGAAATATTACTAACAAGAAGCTAATAATATGACCATATATGATCTCATATCAATATGTATGATTCTGGAATAAGTCAATAACATTATTTAAACCATTATACAGGAGCTTAGGAAACAAACAAAGCAAATCGGACCTAAGGTAAGGGAAATATCACAATCTCATTTTTATCCGAGATTGTTTATTCGTAAGTATTTACTGGGGTTTATTTTATCATCCACATCCATGTTCCCTCAATATGTAATATTGTTTCCATCCACTTGCAATAGTTTAAATCCAATTTTACCCTTAGGTGAGTTTTTAGTAAAGAATATGAAAGGAATCTTTTGTCGTTTTTCCGTACGAGGTACTTTTTGACTTTTCCGACAAAAGTACGAAGAATGTTTTTTTTAACTTATACGGCATGAATGTATTTTTAAAACATTATTTCCAAGAAGCTTCCTTTACAAGTTTTCAAGTTTATTTTTAATCAACTTCTTTTATTTTAAAGTCGTATGACATGCTATGAAAGGAAAAATGTTTTTGAAGAAGAAAGGATATTTTCCTCAAGAATGGAGTTCAAGTGTTTTATCAAAATTATTTTCCATCTAAGATAATAAAGGGTTCTGTTTTTATCCCTATTTATACATTGATTTGATTATGTTGTAAGTGAAATTATTTTTATGAAGTCATTTACCTTATATGAATTGTTTTATGATGTCATGATGTTTCAAGAATCCCATTTTTTATTACATGTGTTATGCGATGATGTATGATTTATGATTTATGTGGCACACATAAGAAAGGATTCATTATAAGATGGGTGGGACCTATATCTCCCTCCAATGCATTGGGTAATGATTTTATATCTCATGAGATAGACATGGCTAGAACGGAAGGTTATTTCGGTTCAGTGATACAGGACTGAAACGAGGAGTGAACTCGGTTCAGAAAGGGACTTTGTCCACTAAGATAGTCTTGGAAATGAGTCATGACTAACAAGAAATGATTTTCCATGATTATGTGTGCATGCCACAAAGTTTCAAGTTTTATGTTATGATTATGGGGATCTCATTTTCACTTCTATGATTTATTCCATGTTAAGATATTATGGTCTCTTTTGCAGGTTTTGATTTTCATAAAGATATGATATGATTTTTATTTCCTTTATTTTCCCTTGCTGAGCATTTGAGCTCACCCTTTTATGTTTTTTTTCCCCAGGTCAGGAAGATGGATATTAAGTAGAATATTCTAAAAGGGACCCTAGATATGATGAAATAAATAGGAGACAATGTAGAAGATTTATGAACCAGTTGTTTATGTTTCCCAGTTTCTAAAGACACTATAACTATACGGTCCTTTGTGGTTTTGTCATATGTTGTAATAAGTGTGCTTCAATTTTGAAGTATTAACAATGTATGTAAAGTGTGGGTTGTTATAGTTGGTATCAGAGGGAGGTTATAGTCAACCTTTGGAAACTAGGATGTGAAAGCCTTAGTAAGAACCCTAAGGATAAGTCTAAGCATAGAACACAATCTTAGAAATGGCCATGAATAACCTAGGATAAGACCATAAGCATGAATTTTTTTTTTCTTTCTTGAATTATGTGGTTTCCTATTATAATTAGTGTTGCTCACACTATTCTTCTTGGTTTTAGTCAATGGCTGGAACCCGAAGGAACCGTGTTAATGCGGAATGCGATGGGCAATGCAATGATTGTCCCCCTGAGCAACCAAACGATATGGGAGCTGGAATGCAAAATCTTGTAGCCATGCTCACACAACTTTCTCAAGCTATGAATCATGCAGGATTTCCAAACGAACAAAGGAGGGAGCAACATTCTGTTGAATCCTTCATGAGGCAGTGTCCACCATCTTTCAGCGGGTCTACTGATCCATTAGTTGCTGAACAATGGATTAGTACTACTGAAAAGATATTTTCAGTTCTTCAATGTTCTGAGCATGATAAAGTCATCCTAGCAGTGTATCGTTTGGAAGGAGATGCGGATCAATGGTGGAATCTTGTTAAGAATACGAGGCAAAGGGATGAAATTGAGTCTATGGAATGGGACGAGTTCAAGAACTTATTTTTCAATAAGTACTTCCCTCGTATTCTCCGAACAAAGATGGAGAAAGAGTTCCTTGAACTAAAGCAAAGGGATGATGAATCTGTTAGTACCTATGAAGCAAATTTTACAAGACTTGCATGGTACGCTTCTGGTATTATTATCCAACCTGAGAGTAAGATCGATCGATTCTTTAGTGGCTTAAAACCAAGTCTTCGAAGGGCATTAGCCATAAGGGACTTCAATAGCTACGAGGAAATCGTTCGATGTGATCTCAAAGTCGAGATGGAGATTGGAGTAACCCATCAGTCACATGGTTTTGATAAGAAGAGGAAGATGGAATTCAAAGAAAAATCTAAAGAGCACACGGAAAAGAAGATGAACTTTCCCTTATGCTCAAAGTGTGGAAAGAAACATGGAGGGAGTTGTCTTAAAGGGACAAGTAAATGTTTTAAATGTGGAAAGGAAGGTCATCGGGCATTTGAATGCCGTGATAATGGGAAGAAGATGTCTAATGATGCAAACAAAGGAAGGGATACACAGAATGAACCTACTACACTTCAATGTTTCAAGTGCAAGGAGATGGGGCATTATGCCAATCAATGCCCAAATCCAAGGGTTGATGATGATGGTCGACGTCAACAAACTCTTAAGGCTAAAGACAAAGGAAAGTCACATGCAATTTCTATCAGCGATGTGGAGTACGATAACGATGTGGTGAAAGGTACACTTACCATCCACTCTAAAGTAGAAAATGTTTTATTTGATTCTGGATCCACCCACTCTTTTATTTCTGAAAAATTTTCTAAGGGTATCACCGTATTACCTCAAAAATTAGATGTTGAGTTAGCTGTGACAACACCTAATGGCACATCAATCGCATCATAAGTTTATAATTCTTCTCCGATCGAAGTTTGTGGGAAAGTGCTTCCTGCAAATCTTTTGATCCTTCCTTTAGTGGAATTTGATGTGATTCTTGGCATGGATTGGCTTTCTCTACATGGAGCTCATATCAATTGCCAAAGAAGGGAAGTCACATTTCATATTCCAGATCAACCTACGATCGTCTATCAATGCAAGGATGAACATAACCTTCCAGTGGAAATTTCTTCCATCTTATGGGTATTGATTCCACTAAATGAAGGTTATTTATCTCAAATAGTTGGTGAGAAAATCACGATTAAGAATATTCCCATTGTATGGGAGTTTGATGATGTCTTTCCGGAGGAATTACCGGGTCTTCCACCAAATCGTGAAGTTGAGTTTTCAATAGAACTCATACCGGGTGCTTTGCCTATTTCAAAGACACCTTATAGAATGGCCCCAATTGAGTTGCAGGAATTGAAGAAGCAACTCCAAGAGAATCTTGATAAGGGATTCATACGCCCTAGTGCGTCACCTTGGGGAGCACCTGTTCTATTTGTTAAGAAGAAAGATGGATCAATGAGACTCTGCATTGATTATCGAGAACTTAACAAGATCACTATCAAGAACAAATATCCTCTCCCACGCATTGATGACTTATTTGACCAACTACGCGGAGCTCAATACTTTTCCAAGATTGATCTTCGTTCAGGGTATCATCAATTAAGGGTCAAAAGAGAGGATATACCAAAGACGGCTATCCGTACAAGGTATGGACACTATGAATTTATAGTGATGCCATTTGGTCTTACTAATTCCCCTGCTATCTTCATGGATCTAATGAATAGAGTCTTTAGAGACTATCTTGATCAATTTGTGGTAGTCTTTATAGACGATATTCTTGTCTATTCAAAGAGCAAGGAAGAGCATGAAGATCACTTGAGAATTATATTGAAGACCCTGAGAAAGGAGAAGCTTTATGCCAAATTTACCAAGTGTGAATTTTGGCTTCAAAAAGTTGCATTTTTGGGTCACATAATCTCAAAAGAGGGGATATCTGTGGATCCAGCAAAAACAGAGGTTATCGAAAGATGGTCAAGACCAACAACAGTAACTGAGATCCGAAGTTTTCTTGGTTTGGCTGGATATTATCGACGTTTTGTAAAAGATTTTTCACGATTATCTAATCCACTCACCAAGTTGACACGGAAAGGAGTTAAGTTTGTCTGGACAGAGGAATGTGAAGAGAATTTCAAGGAGTTGAAAAGAAGGTTATCCAGTGCACCTGTGCTCACACTGCCTTGTAGTGGAGAAAGGTTTGTGATCTACAGTGATGCATCCAAGAAGGGATTGGGGTGTGTTCTTATGAAAAATGATATGGTGATAGCTTATGCCTCACGACAGTTGAAAATCCATGAGAAAAATTACCCAACACATGATTTGGAGTTGGCTGCGGTAATCTTTGCATTAAAGATTTGGAGGCATTACCTTTATGGTGAAAGGTGTGATATTTATACTGATCATAAAAGTTTAAAGTATATTTTCACACAAAAGGAGCTGAATATGCGCCAAAGAAGATGGTTGGAGCTGATTAAGGATTATGACTGCTCAATCCATTACCACCCTGGGAAAGCAAACAAGGTGGCAGATGCATTAAGTCGACAAGACCATGCTAGTTTATCCATGATGAGGATCACAAAAGATCCAATATTTATGGATTTACAATGGATGGATCTTGGAATTATAATGGAAGGGGAAAAATCTTATCTTTCTCAAATGAATGTTCAACCATCTATACATGTGAAGATTAAAGAGGCACAGAAAGAAGATGTCGAGTTACAAAAGAAGGTGAGAAATGTTCCTGAATTCAACCTTGATTGTGATGGGATAATAAAGTTCAGGAATCGGGTTTGCGTTCCTCCCATCCCCGAATTAAAGAAAGAGCTACTGGATGAGGCTCATAGTTCTTCATTCTCTATTCATCCTGGAAGCACGAAGATGTACAGGGACCTGAAAGAGTACTTCTGGTGGGATGGCATGAAAAGAGATGTTGCTGAATATGTCTCTCGATGCTTGGTTTGTCAACAAGTTAAAGCTGAGAGACAGAAGTCTAAGGGGATGTTACAACCATTACCCATACCCGAATGTAAATGGGAAAACATCACTATGGACTTTGTCACATGACTTCCTAAAACATCCAAAGGAAATAATTCTATCTGGGTCATAGTTGATCGTCTTACAAAGTCTGCACACTTCATTGCTATTAGAGAGGATTTCTCTCTAGATCAGCTTGCCAGGATATATATAAAGGAAGTGGTAAGATTGCATGGAGTACCACTTTCTATTATATCTGATCGAGATCCGAGATTTACCTCGAAGTTCTGGCGAAGTCTTCAGCATACTCTGGATACAGAGTTGAGTTTCAGCACTGCTTATCATCCTCAGACAGACGGTCAGTCTGAGAGAACAATTCAAACCCTAGAAGATATGTTGAGAGCTTGCTCTATGGATTTCAAAGGAGGTTGGGATCAACACCTACCTTTGGTGGAATTTTCTTATAATAATAGCTTTCACTCCAGTATTCAGATGACTCCTTATGAAGCTCTCTATGGAAAGAAATGCAGGACTCCAACTTGCTGGGATGAAGTTGGGGAAAGAAAGCTATTAGGACCTGATCTTGTTGATGAAATGGCAGAAAAGGTCAGATCTATTCAACAACACATAAGAGCAGCTCAGAGTCGACAGAAAAGTTATGCCGACAACCGTAGAAAAGACCTAGAGTTTGAAGTGGGTGATAAAGTGTTCTTACGAATATCTCCCTGGAAGAGGGTTATGAGATTTGGAAAGAAGGGGAAGTTGAGCCCTAGATATATCGGTCCTTTTGAAATACTGGATCGTGTTGGGAAGGTAGCTTACCGATTGGCGCTTCCACCGAATCTCTCTCAAGTTCCCGATGTGTTCCATGTATCTCTCCTGAGAATGTACATACCAGATCCTTCACATGTACTCAGCTCAGAAGTTGTACCGCTGGAGCAAGATCTTTCTTATGAAGAACAGCCGATAGAGATTCCAGATCGTAGCGAAAAAGTCCTACGAAACAAGACCACTCGCTTGGTGAAAGTTTTATGGAGAAACCACCAACTTGAAGAAGCTACATGGGAGCTTGAGGATATGATGAGGGAGAAGTATCCTCATTTGTTTGTTGTAAAGTGACGAATTTCGAGGGCGAAATTCTTTTTAAGGGGGGTAGAATGTAACACCCGAGACTTTTATGTTATATAAATCATCAAAGGAATCTTTTTCTACACAACACTTGCTTGGCTTGCTTTACACGCAATCGCGACCTTCCTCGATAGCTTGCGTCGTACGCAATACCGAGTTTCACTAAACAACAATATGCTATTAAAACTAGCCGTTATGAATAGTAATAACCACTTTTTGAAATTTTATAAATTTTATTTTTCAAAATGGACTTCATTTTTGGACTCAGAATATCGAAATTAGCCTAGGGTGAAATTTTGGTATTTTTCTGAAAACTTTCAATTTTTGATGAATAGTGAAACCACTAAGTGGTAGGTTAAAAACTGAATTTTGCATAAAACTTAATTTTACCGCTTCTGTGAATGGAATTTCAAAAATCCGAGAGACACGGTTAATATCAAGGACTAAAATGTGGTTCAATGAGATGAAAATAATTTTTTGGTGAATAGTAACTTTTTACTATTTTTACCGCGGTTAATAGTAAATAGGGTAACTAAGGGTAAATATGATATTAATATTACCCTAACACATGTCCTAATTCTATTGTACAAGTGTAATTCGACCAAAAACAAACTTAGGAATAAAATATGACCATTTAGGCCCACTTGGATTAGATTAGGACATTTATTATTAATTTATTTAAAGAAGGGTTAAAATAGTTAAAATCAAAGTTTAATAAGTAAATCATTTTTAATATAGGGTTATACATAAGATAAATTCTATTGTAAATATTCATTAGAAAGCTAAAAAGATTTCCTACATGATGGTATTTTATTTGTAATTTTTAGACCTCAAATAATTTAATTTATTTATGACACAAAGATGATGCAGTAATTATCTTATTAATGAAATATTGACAAAATTGATAATATAATTAGCAAAATAAATGTAATTTGAGACTTTTTATGAATTCCACTAATTTTCTAGGTTACTATGCTATATTAGTATTGATTTAATCAACTTGGTTCGAACATATAATTCTGTTATGACTTTCACAAAAATCATATATCAAATAGTGTCAAAATTGACACAAAATAGTTTTTAAATCAAATATTATATTATTAATTGTTATTTTATTCCTAAAAATCTAAGGTTCGGCAAAATGACTTAGATAGGGATATATATATTAATAATAAACAATTTGGGGTTCGTTTGGCATGTTATAGTAAGTGTATTAACCATATAGTGAATGAAAACAAAAACACACGGTAAAAGTTAAATTAATTAACTTAGAGTTAAATCTAATTGATAAGTTTAAAATAATACCCTAAACTTGTCTAAATCCTATTGGTTGATAGGATTTCGACCCATCCCCACTTTAGCTTCGAAATAAGACCCTTTGGAACCATTATAAACCGATTTTGACTTTAATATAAAATAATATTTTGAGATATTCCTAAGGTGCCCCTCTCCTCCCTTATAAAAGGGCACCTCCTCCCCCTCCTCCTCACACCAATTTGAGCACTCAAGCTCGGCCAAACCCTGCCATTTTCTCCTCTCCACTTCCATAGAATAATCCTAGAGGTCCTGGTCTTCTCCAAAGACCAATCTTAGTTCCTTAAGTGGAGGATTCAAAGAGGCGTTCCAAAGAAGAGGTAATATCCATTACCGATCTTTTCAATTTCTTTCTTCTTCAACTTCTTCTTCTTTAGTTGTTTCATGATAAAGTAATAACATCAGTATTACTTACATACTGATATGTTATTATAAATATGAAACAACCCTAATTCACCTTCTATCCATCCTACGGAAAAATGAAATCACCGCGCGTGCGTACGTACGGAATACCGTCTCCACGCCGTGGTGTAATCTATTTTCCACCATCACCTTACAAGGATGGGTATAATGGTGTAATGAGTAACTATATATGATTATTATTAAGTAATACTGATACTGAAATAATATATATATATACTCCAATACAATTCCACGATCATAGGAACGATATCATCACTCGTGCGTACGTACGGAATACCGTCTCCACGATGTGATGCGACTCGTTCTACATGATCTTCATTTCATAATGATTATATAAATGAATTGAATGAATGAATATGGTATATACTACACTAATACCATTCTGGAAATAAATTATCTATAACCTAAATATAAGAATAAGAATTTATTCGACAAAACACGCATAAGAACAAAAAGTTATAAAGACCCGAGTAACAAGTAACAATGAAATATTACTAACAAGAAGCTAATAATATGACCATATATGATCTCATATCAATATGTATGATTATGTAAAAAGTCAATAACATTATTTAAACCATTATACAGGAGCTTCGGACACAAACAAAGCAAATCGGACCTAAGGTAAGGGAAATATCACAATCTCATTTTTATCCGAGATTGTTTATTCGTAAGTATTTACTGGGGTGTATTTTATCATCCACATCCATGTTCCCTCAATATGTAATATTGTTTCCATCCACTTGAAATAGTTTAAATCCAATTTTACCCTTAGGTGAGTTTTTATTAAAGAATATGAAAGGAATCTTTTGTCGTTTTTCCGTACGAGGTACTTTTAGACTTTTCCGACAAAAGTACGAAGACTGTTTTTTTTAACTTATACGGCATGAATGGATTTTTAAAACATTATTTCCAAGAAGCTTCCTTTACAAGTTTTCAAGTTTATTTTTAATCAACTTCTTTTATTTTAAATTCTAATGACATGCTATGAAAGGAAAAATGTTTTTGAAGAAGAAAGGATATTTTCCTCAAGAATGGAGTTCAAGTGTTTTATCAAAATTATTTTCCATCTAAGATAATAAAGGGTTCTGTTTTTATCCCTATTATTACATTGATTTGATTATGTTGTAAGTGAAATTATTTTTATGAAGTCATTTACCTTATATGATTTGTTTTATGATGTCATGATGTTTCAAGAATCCCATTTTTTATTACATGTGTTATGCGATGATGTATGATTTATGATTTATGTGGCACACATAAGAAAGGATTCATTATAAGATAGGTGGGACCTATATCTCCCTCCAATGCATTGGGTAATGATTTTATATCTCATGAGATAGACATGGCTGGAACGGAAGGTTATTTCGGTTCAGTGATACAGGACTGAAACGAGGAGTGAACTCGGTTCAGAAAGGGACTTTGTCCACTAAGATAGTCTTGGCAATGAGTCATGACTAACAAGAAATGATTTTCCATGATTATGTGTGCATGCCACAAAGTTTCAAGTTTTATGTTATGATTATGGGGATCTCATTTTCACTTCTATGATTTATTCCATGTTAAGATATTATGATCTCTTTTGCAGGTTTTGATTTTCATAAAGATATGATATGATTTTTATTTCCTTTATTTGCCCTTGCTGAGCATTTGAGCTCACCCTTTTATGTTTTCTTTTCCCCAGGTCAGGAAGATGGATATTAAGTAGAATATGCTAAAAGGGACCCTAGATATGATGAAATAAATGGGAGACACTGTAGAAGATTTATGAACCAGTTGTTTATGTTTCCCAGTTTCTAAAGACACTATACCTATACGGTCCTTTGTGGTTTTGTCATATGTTGTAATAAGTGTGCTTCAATTTTGAAGTATTAACAATGTATGTAAAGTGTGGGTCGTTATAAGGACCCAACAACCGTGTTAATGCAGAGGTGTTTGTTCTTTAATCAGGAACCAGTTGTTATAGTTGGTTTTAAAGGAACAATATCTATAATTTTGTAAAATTTGATCAAAATTAATAATTTAAGTATGTATTTATTGTTAAATTTGTTTTCTTGTGTGTAAGGTAGAATTTGAAGGGCACAATTCAGTAAAAGGAGGAGAATGTAACACCCCAAAAAATTTAAATATTATTTTATTTTAATCATGTATTTATTTGACAATTTTTTCAATGAAGATTAAAAAAAAATATATTTTTTATAAAACTAAATAAATATTTATAAGAAATAATATTTATCTTCATTAATTGTATTTTATTTAATATAAACAAGGTAAAATATATCTTAGTTTAAAGGTGTTCTTTAATATTTAATGTTTCAAATATATTATTATAATCATTTTTAATGCGGTATTAATTAATTTAAAAGG
Source organism: Viscum album (assembly GCA_963277665.1). Taxonomy (NCBI): domain Eukaryota; kingdom Viridiplantae; phylum Streptophyta; class Magnoliopsida; order Santalales; family Viscaceae; genus Viscum; species Viscum album. The sequence continues at coordinate 1,933,985,121 of OY728155.1, forward strand.
GTGTTTCAACATAAATAAAATTTTGGAGTTATAATTTGTTAATGATGTTAATAATAAAATTAATTCTAAAACTAATTAATGGTAAGATATTTTTTTAAAATGAAAAATATTATTATTTTTAAATTAAAATATTTTAAAAATATATATAAATATCATTTTTTTAAATTTATATATGTGTGTGTGTGTGATTAATTGTCAATTAATTTAGTTATTATAAAAAATAATTTTTATATGAATGTTACAAAAATGTTCTACCATTTTTTGAAAATCAATGCACTACATATTTAAAAAAATTATTGATACGTTTTGGGCAATAAAACATGCAGATTTTTAAAATTAATATGTTAAAATATGAATTTATTACAATAAATAATAAAAATAATCATGAGTTTTAAAATTTATAGTTATAAAATATTAGAAAAAAAGGGAAATCCTGATTTAAGAAGAAATATCAAAACATAATGATTAAAGAAAACACAAATTCCAAAAATTAAAAAGGAGGGATAAAAACATCAAACCATAATAAATGAGTGAATAAAAAAAGGATAATAGCTAGAAAATGTGAGATATATGTTAGGAAATGATAAAGAATACACAATGAGATTTTAATATAAAAAATGTAATTAATGAAATGAATCACCATTTTGGATTGTTTTACAATATAAAAACAATGTTAAGACAAATGAATAATTGAAAAAAGGGAGATAAGATCACATTTATGGATTGTTTTGCTTAGTTTTTAATAAATAAAAATTTAGGGGAGTGTTGTGTTGATAATATTACCCTTACAATTTAGCATCCATGCTTCCTCCACAAGACTCAATTTAATATATTTAAGTATAAACCTTCATTGCATACCTTGAGTCATCGTGCCCCCACATTCTTATTACCTTCCTTCTGTCACCACTTCTTGTCATTTCTCAAAATCAAGAAAAGGGTTTCTATTATTTTTGTTATAATTTTATTAAATATATGTATATAAAAAGATATATATATATATATATATATATAAATATCTGTGTGTGTGGGTAAAACCATGTCATTCTCTATAATCTTAAATGTTCAAGTGTATGATTTAGATGATCATGTAATGGATTTTATTATATTCCATTTGTTTTGTGAATATATATATATATATATATATTGTTATATATATATATGTGTGTGTGTGTGTGTGTGTGTGTCTTTAAAACCATATCATTTTAATCTAATTATAAATATGATATGCCTTCTTGTTTTAAACGATCCATCCCCTAAAATTTTATGGTTGCAAGGGTTTCATTTATTCAAACTACATACATACATGTGTGTCTATATACATACATACATATATATGTACACATATACATGCATACAAATATGAACACATTAATTCGAGTTGTTATTTCTTTTTTACTTAGATGTTATAAATTGTATTTATCAACTACCAAATGAGACTTTAAAGATTTATGTATGAATAATTTCCTATATTCACCTTGTTTACAAAATTGTATGTGATAATTGTTATTATTTTATGTGTAGTTATGGGTCACATTATTATTTCATGTGTTAACTTGCATGTGCATCTCTTGTCATGTCATGCATGAATAGGTATGGCCATAATCTAGATAATGTGAGGAATTTCAAGCATTATGCAATCACGGACCAACTTAAACCCATGTTTCATGAAATTATGGTTTTCAAATAAAATGTGTTCTCTTTCAAGTATGAGATTCTTCCTAAAATAATTTTAAAACAATTGTAAGAATTGTTCATGAAATGAGGATATTTTTTTTATTTCGAAGAAAAAAATATTATGTAAGTATTTAGAAATTATTTTGGGTAAGAAATATGAAAGGCATGTCCATTAGAAATTGTTTTCAAAATTGGCACTGGTGTGTTTCTTGACATTATGGTGAGTGAACCTAGAAGTCTTAGTGATGACTAGTGGTCGTATGTATGGATTTTAATAATGTTCTTCCTAGTGTTATTAATGACCCACAGAAACATATTAATTTTAGAGGATAATTACCAACAACTTTAAAACATATTTATTTTTTGAAAAACCATTTTCATATCTATATTCAAGTATTTGTGAAAAACTCTATTAAATATTTAAATTTATTTCAAGTTATGATTTAAGAAATTTATCATTTGGTTTGAAACCTCTTATTGGGATTTTTATGTCCACCCTATGTATTATAAAAACTTTTCAAGATTTGAATACTTGTATCGTTGAAACTATTTTGTGGAAGAAAAATGCTGAATAACCATTTTTTACAAATTGTATATTTTTGTTGAAATGTATGTCAGGTATCTAATTTTCCAGAACCTAAAATGGTAAATGGTCCTATTTTTAATTTAATGCTATGTATTAATTTAGGTTTCTTATATAAAAATAAGTACACACAATTTTTTAGGGCTGAACCCAGGTATCAGGTTCAGGTTGTTATAGTTGGTAACATATGTGGTAACCAGCATTAAGTGTGGTGCACTACCTGAGTTGAGATGTAGGGCCCACAACTAGGAAATTGTGCTCAAGGGGGGGGGGGGTGATTGTAACACCCCCAAAATGATAAATTGATAAATTAATAAATGATATGACTCATGTCAACAAGGTGCCCCTTCTTTTTAGAGAGTATGTCTTGTTAGAATTCCACAGTTAAGCATGAATTCCCTCGAGTAGTGATCAGGATGGGTGACCATTTAGGATGTTTTCCACAATTTGTGTGAGTGACAACAAAGCACATTAAAAAGGACATTTTTTGGCCTGTGGTGACATTCATTAATCAGATGACGTGTTAAGGCATGTAGGTGAACCCTTGGGTAGGGACCACGTGTCTGTAGGGAAACCGATGGTACCTTGTGGGCTAGGACCCGAAAATCTTGTTTAGGTGGGGGTTTTGTACTTTTACTGGGACCCAATTGTTATAGTTGTTATCAGTGGAATGGTCTACATAATTTTGTAAAATTAGATAGAAATTAATAATTTAAGTATTCATTCACTATTAAATTTGTTTTCTTGTGTGTAAGGTAGAATTACCGGGGCGCATTTCAGTAGGGGGGGATGTAACACCCCAATAAAATTATATAGTAATTTATTTTAATCAAGTATTTATTTGATAATTTTTTCATGAAATGTTTAAAAAATATTTTTTTATAAAACTAAAATAATATTTACAAGAAATTATATTTACGTTAAGTAATATTATTTTTTTAATAAAAATACGGTAAAATATATGCTTTTTTTAAAGGTATGCTTTATTATTTAATGTTTTGAATATACTATAATAATTTTTTTAATTTAGTATTTATTTATTTAAAAGGATTTTTTGACATAAATAGATCTTGAAGTAATAATTTTTTAATGATGTTAATAATATAAATAAATTTAAAAATAATTAATGGTAAAATATTTTTTTAAATGAAATATATTTTTATTTTTAAATTTAAATATTTTATAAATATATATAATTATCATTTTTAATATTATTTATATTTGTGTGATTAACAGTGATTTAATTTTGTTATTATAAAAAATGGATTTTTATATGAAAGTTAAACAAAATTTTCAACCATTTATGAAAATAAAATCACTAAATATTTAAAGAAAATATATTGATACCTTTTAGGAAATAAAACATGAGGTGTTATAAAATTAATACGTTAAAATATGGATTTTTTATAATAAATAATAAAATAATTCATGAGTTCTAAATGTAAGGGAGTTAAAATATTATAAAAACATGAAAAAACGTGATTCAAAAAGATAATATCAAAACGTAATGATTAATGAAAACACATATATAAAAAGTCAAAAATAAGGATAAAAACCTCAAACCCTAATAAATGAGTGAATGAAATTAAAATAAAAAAAGGATAATAGCTAGAAAACGTGAGATATATGTTAGAAAATGATAAAGTATATAAAATCAGATATTAAATATAATAAATATAAAAAGGATAACGACTCACCATTTTGGATTGTTTTACCAAATAAAAACAATGTTAATACAAATGGATAATTGAAAAGCGAGATAAACTCACATTTTTGGATTGTTTTGCTTAGTTTTTTTAAATAAAATATTGGGTGCGTGTTGTGTTGATAATATTACGCTTACAATTCAAAATCCAGGCTTCCTTCACAAGCCTGAACTTAATATATCTAAGTATAACCCACCTTATCGTACCTTGAATCACCCTGGACCAACATTCTTATTACCTTCCTTCCATCACCACTGCTCTTCATTTCTCAAACTCAAGGTAAGGGTTTATATTATTTTTGTTGGAATTTTTTTAAATACATGTATATAAAATGTTATATATATTTATATATTTGTGTAAAACCATATCTTTCCTTATAATCTTATAAAATTAATTGTATGATTTTGATTATCATGTAAGGTATTTTTTTTATTTATGTTTTTTTTGTGAGCATATATATATATATAGTTACATCTCTCCCTCTATGTGTGTGTGTAAGACCATATCTTTTTAATCCAAATAAATATATGATAAGTCTTTTTGTTTTAAATGACCTTTCCCCAAAAATACTATGGTTTCAAGGGTTTCATGTTTTTAAACTACATACTTAGATGAGTGTGTATATATATATACATATATTATGTTCAGATATGAATGCATACAAATATGTACACATTAGGTGGAGAAGATCCTTCTCATTTAAATAGATGTTATAAATGGTATTTATCAACTACCAAACTAGTCTTTAAAGATTTATGTACGCATAAAAATTTATATTCACCTTGTTTACATAATTGTATGTGATAATTATTATTATTTTATGTTTAGTTATGGGACAAGTTTTTATTTCATGTGTGAACTCTCAGCTTCATCAATTATAATGTCTTTATTGAATAGGTATTATCATCATCTAGATCATGTGAGGCATATCAAGCATTATTCAATCATACACGCACTTATGCCCATGTTTAATGAAATTACGGTTTTCAAGAAAAAGTGTGTTTTTCCACGTATGTGATTCTTCCTAAAATTATTTTAAAAAAATTATAGTAATTGGTGATGACATGAAAAATATTGTTTTATTTAAATGAAAATAATATTATGTAAGTATTTTAGAAATGATTTTGGGAAATAAATAAGAAAGGTGGGTCCATGGGAAAATCTTTTCAAAATTGGTACTCATGAGTTTTATGACGTTTTGGGGAGGGAACCCATTAGTCTTAGTGAAGAAAAGTTGCCATATGTATGGATATTAATAATGGTCTGCCATGTGTTATTAACGTCTCACAAAAATCATATTGATTTTAGAGGATAATTCCTAACAGCTTTGAAACTTAATTATTTTGTGAAATACCGTTTTCCTTTATATATTCATGTATTTGTAAATATCTGTTTTAATTATTTATATTTATTTCAAGGGATGATTTATGAAATTTATCAACTCTTTTGAAACCTCTTAATGGGAATTTTATACTCACCCTACACATTATATACTATTTTTAGGTTTAACATACTTACTGTGTTGAAACTCTATTGTAAAAGAAACATGCTGATAATCATTGTTATCAAATAGTATATTTTTGTTGAAATGTATTTCAAGTATCTCATTTTCTATGACCCATACTGGTAAAAGGTCCTCTGTTGAATTTAATGCTATGTATTTATTCATGATTCTTGTGTAAAAATAAGTACACAACTTTTGTGAGGGCTGAACTTGGTTATCGGGTTCAGGTCGTTATTTAGTAGATGTTGAAGTGGAGCTAGAAGAGTAGCAAGATGAGGTATGTGTATAGACATGTTACAACCACCAACCCAATGAGGTCCCCACTACGGTTAGGTAGCTGGAGGACTGGGGAAGGGACTACCTCCATGTGGCCAAGGAGTGTGACCCAAGGGCTCCAGGAATGAATAAAGGCATGTTTTCTGTTTACTAAGAGATGCCATATTAATAGACATAAAAACAAATCATTTATTATTTCCATGAATATTTCTAATTACCTAGAGTATCTGGGTAAACTCTTGAGCTGAAACTTACGTCTTGAGATACATTTGGGAGGAGACTCGAAAATCACACCAATGCCGACAGTGTGATCTGACCCTTGAGGAGAGATTTTCGGTTAGAACCTATTGGTGGAAATATCGAAGCCTTATGAAATTAGTTTGGGTATGTACTGAACATACATTGTTCTTACTCATATATAATGTATTAGAAAAAAATGATGTAGTATATCTACAAAGTTGTAATAGGGTTTCCCTTGTTCGGTGAAAAATAAATCCCAGGAAGCACAGGATAAACTCATACAAAAGAGGGTGCAGCCAAACACTATTGATTCGTCCAGCCTTACCCTTATGGAGGTATAAGTTTTTAGTTTTCAAATCCCAATTGTATTGGTAGAGTGTGGGGAAATCTTTTCAAAAGATTCCTCCAGTATTATCTCCTTGAAGGGAGAGGGACATATTCTTTGGCTGGGCACTACCGGAAATTTGAACCCGACTTCTGCAGGGTAGCATCACCTTTGTCAACAATGAAAAAAGGGGAGAGCCTTTCCAGGGGATGGAGAAGTGTCAGTAGTTCTTTCGGAAGCTGATACAGAGATTTATGAGTAGAACTATGCTACCCATGACCCGAAGTTAGCAGATGTGGTCTTTGCACTGAAGATGTAGCATCACTACTTGATGGGTGAATGATTAACTGTTTATGAGGATCACAAGAGTCTCAAGTATATCTCCTCATAGAAGTACTTGAACCTGAGACAACAAAAATGTATATAGTTCCTCCAGGACTATTACATTGTGATAGTCTATACTCATGTGAATTGGAATGTGGTAGCAGACGCACTCAATAGGACGTCTAGTCTACAGCTGCTGAGTGAGGCGTTAGAGCAGCTATTTATGATGCGGATATCCTTCATGGATAGATATGAAGAATATTACTTCCAATCTATCAGGGTCACTCCCCTAATTCTTCACCGAGTTCGGGTGGCACCATTTGAGGACATGACTGCGAGGCCTGACATGCTTAGATTTCCTCAGGATGGTCTCCTAAGGAATTTTTTGAACATGGCGATCACACTCTTTTCTTCAGAAGATGTACCATGGTACCAGTGACGCTATAAGTGAAGGTGTTGAGTGAGTTCCATACATCCCCTTTAGCGGTACATCCTGGAGTGGAAAAATTGTACCAGGACCTCGAGTGTCAATACTACTGGCCAGGGATGAAGAAGGGAGTGGCGGATTTTGTATCATGATACATAACTTGTTTGAAGTGAAGACTACGCAGAGTATGCATAAGTCTTATGCCGATAGGAGAGAGAGACCTTTGGAGTTCAAGGAGGGATGCCACATCTTTCTATGTGTCTCACCCTGATTAGAATTCCAGAGATTCGGCCAGGGTGTAAGTCTATCTCTGAGGATCATCAGACCTTTCCAGATCCTCAAAAGAAAGGTGAGGTGGCATAACATCTAAATATTCCCCCAAATATGCTCCGAGTGAATAATGTTTTCCATGATTCATAGCTGAGGCTGTACATGCATGATCCATTGCACGTTATCGACTAGGGAGAGCTGGGCATTTATGATCGGGATAATTTTACGGAGTTTCCAGTGGAGTTAGTGGATTAATAGGAGAGAGTCCTTTGTGGATGGAAAATCCCACTAGTGCGAGTTATGTGCAGCATGGGAACCTCCAGGAGAGCACATGGGAGATGGAGGATCATATTCGTGATCAGTACCCACATTTTTTCAATTTTCCTTTGTTTGGCATTCGAGGACGAAAGACCCTAAGGTGGGGATAATGTAAATCCCTATAAATTCTATATAATTCTTTGAAAAGTATTTGGGATTATTTTGAATTTGTGATATCTGACTGCACGCGATTCCGATTCCTGGAGTGCCCAGAATGATCCGTCGAAATTCTGTAAAACTTTAATTAGTGTGTGTGAGCAGTTATCCTGAAAATGTGGAATAACTCTTAAAAAGGGTGCCCAGATCAGAAATCTAAGGGAATCGTTGAGTTCAGGTCAGTGGGTTCAGCCTAGACACTACTTATGTTTAGTCGGTGCATACCTCTTGTGAGAAAGCCTAAAAATAGCATAACCATAAATAAAATAATTAAACAAATTTATTTAACTTTTAAAAATGCTTATAACTCAAGAATGGGGACTCAGATTAAAAATCTGATACCATCAGTGAGATCATGTGGGTTTTATTTCTTTAGGTAGATACTAACATTGGCTTGAATGGGCCAACTATGGATGTCAGTTTTTGGACATAAATAAAATAATTGTATAAAAATTATTTTATTGTTAAAATACATTACTTATAAATGGTAATTGGATTGAAAAACAGAGAGTACCATTGAGTTTTTTGGGGATTTTTCCCCTTAGGAAGAGCTTAACCTCGACCAGCCTGGGTCGAGGGTGAATGTTAATAATTTATTGAACTGTGGTTAAGGTATGATCAGTAAACGTGTGAGCGACATTTCCTGTCTTTTGAACCAGTGCTCAGATTAAAAATATGAGGGCACCGTTGAATCCATATTGCCGGGATTCTCTTACTGTAGGATTTACTTCGATTGTAGTTAGTGTATATAAAAAGTTAGATTTTGGACTTTTTAAAAGAGTAATAAAATAACATTGTTATTTTATTTCATTTTTTCATTTCCTCCAATGGACAAGTGTCAGTAGCGGGACCAATGACGTGTCAATCCATTAAATATCTTGACTCCTCAAATTCTTTGATACAGTTCCATTGCAATTACGAAGGATCGTATTAACTAAAACCCATTATTTACATGTGCCTTACATACCCTCCCCACTTTTATTTATATGGATCTTGGGGAGAACTATTGGAAAGGCTTCACCAAGCGACGTTGTTCTGATAAAGTATTGCATCCCCTTGGAAGATGGGACCTGTTCCAGCGAGCATTAACGAGCGACACTAAATCCTAAATTGAAGGACAATGTTAGAGATGAAACATTGGTGGGTTGTTTTGGGGATGAAAAACACAGACTCTTCCTCAATCACGTGCATTCTCCAATGCTCTCGCTGTATGGATTTATTTGGTTTTAATATCATGTGATTATTTAATCATATTCTTCCCTCATGTTATCAAGCTAACGCGGAGGGTTCGGGCAAAAAAAATCATGTCTCAGACCCTCTACTACCTTGTTCATCCTTGTGTTCTCCATGGATGACCGTCGGCACAACGACACCAGGCGACAATGAAGGAGGCAATGGGTCGTCATGAACCGTAAGAGGAAGATGTAGTGGCACTATTCCACAACGATTAAAATGTGGCCAGAACTTGCTGAAAGTGGAGGTGGTGTGGCACGCCGTCATGTGCCGCTGATGGGGAAGGCCACAGCCGAAGCTGGGGAGGGTGAAGACAGTGGCCGGCTGGAGACGGCCACGGAAGGTAGAGGCAGAGCGGCGTGTCGTCGCACACCGTTTGAGGAGGCCAAGGATTTAAGACATGGTAAGTGGAGAGCCTGGTGACCCCGCGCTGCGAATGGTTGGCGGACACTCAGTTGACAAAAACTACCGACCAATATGTGGTGGGGCAATTCCCCACTGACTGGCCGAAATGGTCGTGCACCCATGGGCCCAGCGGGGATGATTGGTCCGTCTTCTGGAGGACTAGGCCTAACGCGGGCCAACTGAGAGGGCAAAACCTGCCCAGTGGAAAAGACCAGCCCAAATGTCAAGACGAACCTACGGCCCAGCATGCCGGACACACCAGCTGGCCGAGCTGAACCCGCGGCCAAGCGGGACAGACCCTCCAGCTGGTCGGGCTGAGCCCACTGCCTAGTGGGCAAACGCGGGTGGGCCAAGCCCCACCCGCTAGGCTGGTCCAACGACATCCCAGGCCGACGAACCGAACCGGTCCAACCCCGATGGGGGGCCACCCCGTAAACCGAGATGACCCTTAGTAGTCCGGAGATGATTTGGGTCTGGGGGACCCTGGGATCTGTTGCACCGGGCCAACCTATCCGAGTCAGACCAGACCCAGACCCAATCGGTCCCCGAATAAAGAAACAACAATAAAAAAAATTCGGTTGGCCATTATAAACTCCATTATTGGCATTGAGATTTAATTTTGGGAGGCAGTCTCTTTGGCGAATTCTAGCGGGCCCTACCGAGCTGGGCCGGACCATGGTTCGATCACCCATTGTTTCAGATAAAGGGGTGTAACTAACAGACCATTCGTCCGTTTGACGAATCGTCTATTGCGTTGGAACCCATAAAACATGGTGCTAATTTTTTATACTCCACATGAGTTTTGGAGAAATTTAGAGAGCGGAAGGGTTGGATCGAACCTGAATCCAGAATGTCCCTCGGAACTATAATCCTTATAAAACACAGACTATACATCCCATTGACATGCTGTTTATCACGTTGGAACCCTTACAACATAGTTTTCATTCATGATACTTCTTTATGGAGCTTCGTGATGGTTTAGGTATGACCAATGGATTTAGGAGAGGATCTCCCAAAATCAAGCATACAATGTGTGGGAATCCAATGGCTGAGAGGGAGGCAGAGTTTGGAAACAGATCATATGGAGGTTATTACTGATCAATCTTGTGTGGGTCAGCATTGATCATGTGTGGGTCAGTGCTCAATGATCTTGTTTGGGTTAGCACATACCGATCATGTGTGTGACAGATCCAGCGTGGGTCAGCACTCGATGATGCGGTGTGGGTCAGCGCTCAGTGATCTTGGGTGGTTCATCGCATACAGATCTTGTGTGGGTCAAATCCTAAGTGTATCATTTAGGGGGTAAGTACCTATCGATCCTCTGTGGGGCAGACTCTGTATGGTCAACAATAGTACCTCTTGACCGAATAAGATGATCTGGATTCACGACTAATCATTTTTACTTCTATACTTCACTAATACCTGGTGGGAGCTGAGTCCATTACCTTCATGGTTTTATCTTTTTGGAACCTTTACCCTCGTGTTGTTATCTTCATGGTGATACCATTGTGGTAATTTTACATTATTTGATTTATCTTCATTGTGATACATGTGTGGTACTTTTACCTTCATGGTGTTATCATTGTGGTGATACCTATGTTGTAACACCCTTAGATATTATAAGATATATTTTTTTAATTTCTTTCATATAATCAATTGTACACTACACCAAAATTAACTTGTATTATATGAAACAACAAAGAAGTATTGCACTACACACAACCCTGACTTGGCTTGCATTACACGCATTTACGACCTTCCTCGACAGCGTGTGTTGTACGCAATTACAGGTTTCACTAAACAACGATATATGGTTATAATATTGTTATGAACTAGCCATTATGAATAGTATTAACTAAATTTTAAATTTTATTAAATTATTATTCATATTAAAAATTTTCTAGAACATGGTATGAGAACAAAATAAATATTTTTGGTAAAATAAGTATTTTTCAAAAAATGCAGTTTTGTCGCCTTTTGATGGCGCACCCATTTTAAATATAATTTTTGACATGTTTATAAGTTCAATATTAAAATATAAAATTCTTATTTTGAATCAGTATATAAAAAATTACGTTGGATAATGTTTTGATATTTTTCTGACAACGTTCTTATTTTGATTAATAGTAAAAACACACTAAATTTTACATAAAAACAACTTATTTCATCAAGATAAATTATATGGTTAAAATATAATAGTAAATTGATTTAAATTATAGAGAGAATATATTTTTACCATTTAATATATTGTATGTTATTAGAATTGATTTTACATTGAATTCATTGGTTAAATAAATTCAATCTCTTTCAATGTTTTAAAGAAAACCCCATTTTTTGACAATAGGATTAATTTTAAATTAATTACTGCATCTTCTGTTTATTGAATTTCGAATAATGGATTCCATATTTGGAATCATTAGATCCAAATTATGTTAATTGGATACTTTTTTTGGGCATTATGAATAGTAACTACGGTAAATTTTATTTACCACATTTAAATGTAAATTAGTTAATTAAGGGTTAATATAATATTATAAAATTACACTAACACCTGCCAAAATTCTATTTTATGACTAAAAGACGACCCATATCATATAAGGGTCAGAATAGATTAATTTTATGGACTTTTGACTATGAAAATAATTTAATTATTGTTAAAATCAAATAAAGTGACAACATGTCACTCTCTTAAATCTTATAAGTATAAAATTTTAATTTAGTTATCAACTTCATGAAACATCGAACATGAATATACTCCAAAATTCTAATAAAATTATCTACATCATTTGAATTTTTTTTTTAGAATTTTTAGGGATTAAAACATTATCATTAAAGGTGGCACAATACTGATGTTGAAATTATTTTATAGATTAAAATATCAATGAAATTGATTTTAAAATATTAAAATAAATATTATATGAACTCTTTAATGTGCTCCACTAATTTTATAGATATCTATGACATGTTATGAATCTATTAAAGCTCTTAGTTTGAACATATATTCGGTGAGGATTTTATTTAAATTCAAATAAATGAATAGTGTCAAAATTGAAACTATTGTTATTTTATAAAAATAACATAATATAATATTGTTTAAAAATCACAACAATATTTAAAAATTATAAATTAAAATATATATGGTCTAAAATTTCATAAATAATCCAATTATCGAAAATTCACCACACATAAGTAATTATTTATAACAATTTAAAATTTATAATCTTATTACCACAAATCAAATTAAATAGATTAAATAATGATAAATCATGTAGATAATGATTAAAATAAATTCCCAACATGTATAAATTTTATTGGATGATTTTATTACAACCCTATCTTATCTATTCTTCAGACTTTATTCATTGTGGTTGTTTTTATGTGGGGTTTGAATTTATTTTAAATTAATATTTTTGAGGTTTTCAAAGGTTCCCCTCTCCTCCCTTATAAAAGGAAACCTCCTCCCTCTCCTCTTTACAAAACATTGAGAATTCAAGATCGGCCAAACCCAGCACATTACTCTTATAAACATCCCTAGTAATATTCATGAGGTTATGGTATTCTCTAAAGATCAACTCTACTCCCTTATTAAAAATCATAAATGATGTGCATCAAAGAAGATGTATTCTCTTCTACCGATTTTTTCAAGTTTATTTATTCTTAAACTTAATATTATTTAGTTTTTTCATTGTAAATTAATACAATAAGTATCAATAATATACTGATATGATATTATAAATATAAAAAAACCTCATTTCACATTCTATCCATCCTACGGGAAATGAAATCACCGCGCGTTTGTACGTACAGAATACCGTCTCCACGCCGTGGTGTGACCAGTTTTTCCACTATCAACATACTTGGATGGGTATAATGGTGTAAAGAATAACTAAATATGGTTAAAATAAAATCATACTAATTTTAATATATTATATCATCCTCTAAAATCCTATTTAAAAATTATGGGAACGATATCATCGCTCGTGCTTACGTACGGACTACCATCTCCACGAACGCGATGAGATTCATTTTCCATGATTAACCATTCAAGTATGATTATAAAGTATATATAATAAATAACAATTAAATATATTACATAATAATGATACCGAATTTATATACATATAGGTTTCATTTACTTAATCCCATTCAATTCAATAAGGAAACAAAAAACAGCATTCATGCGTATGTACGACCTACCGTCTCAATGAACGATGTATTTCATTCCATTTATCGATCTATAATATATATTTATATTCTGAATATATATTATATATAAATCATGTTTTAAAATTTGGAATTATTTAAATCAGGATATAAGTAATAGCATCAATAACAACAAGTCGAAACACGTATGATAAATGAAACAATTTTACCCAAAACGCTACCTTAACATGGAATTTACAAAAAAACGGGTAATATAAAGTCATAAGTGAACCATATATTATATCATAACAATTAATATTATTCTGTAATAAGTCAATCACATTATTTAAATCACTATACATGAGTTTCAGATACATACGAAGCATATCAGACATAATGTAAGGGATAACTTTTCCAATCTCGTTTTTATCTGAAATTGTTTATTCGTATGTATTTACTGGGGTTATAATTATCATGCATGTTCGGTTTTCTAAAAACTATTTCATGTATAATTAATTTTTTTTACCCATTTTTTACTTTTACTACATGGTATTTAAGGAATCTCTCTTTTGATTACCATACGAGGTACTTTTTGACTTTTCCGGAAAAAGTACGAGAAAAATGTTTTTTTAACTTATATGGCATGAACAGATTTTTACGGTTTCATAAAGCCTTATTTTCATGAAGCTTCACCTAAAACATTTCATGATTATTTTCAACAAAATCCTTTTCTATTAAAATTATATGGAATTTTTTTAAAAGAAAATGACTTTAAAGAAGAAAGGATATTTTCCTCAAGAATTCATTTCAAGTGTTTTGTCAAAACTATTTTCCATATAAGATGAAATTATTTAGTATGATTATGTTTCAAGTATAATGACTCAATTATTTACATGGTTTGATTCATATAATGATTAAATTATATACATATTTTTATATGGATTATGTTATGATGGGATGATGTTTAAGAAACCCATTTTATTCTTTCGGTTATGATGAATGATTTATATTTTGTGGCACAAGTAAGAATGATTTCAGTATGAGATGGGTGGGACCTATAACTCCAATCAATGCATTGGGTAATTATTTATGTCTCATGAGATAGACATGGATGGAATAGAAATTTAATCTAGTTCAGTGACACAGGACTGGCAGGAGGAGTGAACTCGATTCTGTAAGGGACTTTGTCCACTAAGATTGTCTTGGAAATATTGTCTTGGATACTATTGAAATCATATCAAGTGCTTATTGGTTTTCCACAATTACATGTTTTATTCCCATTCCATTTTATCATGATTGATGTTCCACTATGATCTATGCCTTATGTACTACAATGTTTTATGTCATTGCTCAAGATATTGACGTTTAAACATTATTGTAATTTTTTTAAGTTAAAATGTATATGGTTTGTTTTATTTTCTCCATGCTTACCCTTAAAGAGAATTTGAGCTCACCATTTATATGTTTTCTTTTCCCTAGGATATAATGAATGTTTTTAGGTGGGAAAACAAAAGGAGAAGATCTTTATGGGAAATGTTGAAGATCTTTCCCCATGATTAGAAGATTATATTCCGAGTTTCCAAAGACACTAAACAAGTACGATCTTTGAGTGTTGGTTTTTGTTCTGTATTAAGTATTATGAAAAAGTAATGTAATGTCCATGTACGTCAATTTTGGGTCTCTAGAGTTGGTATCAGAGGAAAGGTTTAGTTAACCTTTGGAAACTAGGATCCGAAAACTTTTGTGAGATCCCTAGAAGATAATTGTAAGGTACGTCTATGGATGTCCCTAAGGATACGTACAAGTATAGGTTATAGTCCTAGAATTAAGGTAACGATATTATAATTAAACCTAAGATGTTAGATATTGAAGGTAATCCCCCTTGATTTTGTTATTTTCTATAGCATGATTTTTTCCTCCCACACTATTCTTTTTGGGTTTTAGAAGATGGATGGAACCTGAAGGAACCGTGTTGATCAATGTAATGGACTATGAAATGATTGTCCTCCCGAACAAACCAATGTTATGGGAGATGGAGGGAAAATATTTTTTGCTATACTTAAAAAAGATATGAATCATTCTGGACTTCCAAATGAGCAGATCAGGGAAAAATATTCTATTGAGTCTTTAATGAGGCAACATCCACCTTCTTTCAGTGGGTCTTCTGATCCACTTGTTGCTGAATAATGGATCAGTACCACTGAAAATATATTATCCATACTTCACTGTTCAGAAAATGAAAAAGTAATTCTGGCTGTTTACCATTTAGAAGGTGAAGCAGACCAGTGGTGGACTCTAATTAACAATAAAAGGCCCCATGATGAAATAGAATCAATGGAATGAGATGAGTTCAGGAAATTGTTTTTCAATAAGTATTTCCCTCATATTATTTGAACAATGATGGAAAAGGAGTTCCTTGAGCTTAATCAAAATTTTGATTAATCTGTTGGTATATAATAAGAGAATTTCACAAGACTTGAAAGGTATGCATCTGGTTTTATCATCCATCCTGAAAGTAAAGTTGATCAATTCTTCAGTGGCTTAAAACCAAGCCTTCGAAGGGCATTAACTATAAGAGACATCAATAGCTATGAATAAATTGTGCATTGTGATATCAACGTAGAAATAGAAGTTGATGTTACATATCCATCTCATGGTTTTGAGAAGAAACGAAATATGGAGTTCAAAGAGAAATCTCAGCACAATGGTGAAAAGAAGATGAATGTTTCTTTATGCTCAATGTTTGGAAAGAAGCATGGTAGAGATTGTATAAAAGTTACTAGAAGATTATTGAAGTGTGGAAAAGAAGTTCATCGAGAAGATGAGTGCCGAATTAATGGGAAAAAGGTTTCTAATGATGTGAATATAGAAAAGAATACCGAAAATGATCCACCAACACTTCAATGATTCAAGTGTAAGGAAATTGGGCATTATGCTAATCAATGTCTTAATCCAAGGGATAATAATGATTGACGTGATAAACCACTTAAGGAAAAGGACAAAGGGAAGTCACATGCGATCACTATTTGTGATGTTGAGTATGAAAATGATTTTTTGGAATGACTAAGTGTTTATGTAATGGGATTTAAAAATAGTATCATTGAATCTCATTTATAGCGTCGTGGAATTTTATAATATCTATGTATTGGCTTTCAATAATTATATTGTTCCGGTAACCATGAAACGTGATTGAAAGATTTTTAGAAAGCAGGTGATATGCGCATAATAAAGGGATAATGAGAAAATGAAATGTTGGTAATATTAATGAGCTCATATGAGGACAAAGTGATATCATGGTTTGAGTATATTGAAATTTTGGGATTTTGGTATGTGGAAATAGTTGACTTTTGAAATAATTAATGTTTTCACAATGATTATATGGAAATTCATGTTTGAAGAGAATACATGATTAAAGTGGTCACATGTTTGAAATGCGATTAACAAAATATATATTTTCATATGTTGGGGATAAATGATGGTATTCATGTGTCTGTTATGTGACCTTTCAAATAATCATTTTATTTATACTATGAGATTGGATAGATGTATTTTGGATAAGCATAAATATTGGAATGGATTATCTTGGAAATCAGATAGTATTATTTAAGTATAGAACATTTTTTTTGATATTATTTATGGAATGTTATAATAGTATAGTTTTAGAAAAAGGACAACGTGTAGAATGGGCGACAACCCGTCACGTCGAAAAAGGATGTGGGAATCATTGTAAAGACCCGCAAATTTCAAGGGAATTTTTTTCTTAATTTTCTTTGGAATTTTACAAGAGCGCAGCTTCAGACGGAACCTGATTCCGAGGCCCGGTGTGCCCGGAATCAATTTCCGAAGTTTGGCTCGGGTACGTTCAGTGAACGGACGAGCGGGTTTTTCTATCTTTTGAACCGGTGCTCGGAATCGAATTCTGAGGGCACCGATGAAATCGCAGCGCCGGTATTTGCTTAGAAACGCCTCTTCCGGAGTTGCGTTTGCTCAGACGTGGTTTTTAAATTTTGGGGCTTTAAGTCAGAAATAAAATAAGTTTGTGCGACAACTTTATTTTATTTCACTTAAGCTGCTCGGAAGCCGCTTGGAAGCCACTTGAACTGAGTTGAACTGGATAGGATGCTATCCAGAAATATCCTACCCCCTTGGGTAGGATATTTGTGAGGTGAGGCCCGCACGATCCCCGCCGTTTCTTTCGCTAAGTAACGCACCCGCGAAAACCCGTCAAAGTAACTGAAAAGTCAACCGACGCGTTTTCTTTAATTCTTAACAGACCATTTAATTGGGCGGTTTATTTCGTGAATTAAATGGGCTGTTTCATTCGTTGAATTAATTCAACGAATTTAATGGGTCGTTACTTACGCGTTTGCGTTCGTTGGCAAAATAATAAAATAAGACCAACTCTTTCTTTTGGAGGATTACTCGTTGTGCGAGATTCTCTGGGCCTCCACCTTCCCCGCGAAGAACGCGAAGAACGCGAAGAACGCGAAGAACGCGAAGAACGCGAAGAACGCCGGCGACCGGAATTCGACGACGCACACCGAGATCTGCGACGTCGACGAGCTTTACCCGCGACGTTCTTCGGCGACGCCTCTTCTTCCGCGGCCGATCCTCGTTCGGCAACTAAGGTAAGAATCAGATCGTTTAAATTCTCCCTTTTTAAATTTCATGGCAACGGATTTAATTAATTAAATCCGTTTGTTCTTGATCCGGAGATTGGCGACGCGACGCCGGATACCGCGACGACGCGTCGATCCCCTTCTTCCGCGACGAGCGATTCCGCGACGACCTCTCGTCCGACGATGACGACAAGGTAGGGGTTTATTTTTTTTCTTGATGATTCTTTCCCGTGTTTATTCCTTTGAAATAAAGAACCCGATCCCAGAACAATTTTAAATTATTTTAAAATTGTTGATTGGTTGTTTTTATTCCTCCTGATGTTTATGACTAACGCGGAGGGTGCGGATCTAACAAACAAGACCCGGCAACCCTCCGCCGATCTTCCCTTTTTTGTGCGGATTTGGCGGACGACGATGAACCGTGCGGCAAGGGCGATCCGTTGATCCCGCAGTGAAGATCGGCCCCCGGGAGGAGCAACGGCGCAGACGGGAGGCAAAACGGGCCACTGGAGCAACTCCGGCGGCCCGCGGAAGGCGGCGGCGGCGCGGGTCGCCGGCGCGGCGGCGCCGGCGACCGGAGGCGGCGGCGCCCGGCGCGCCGCCGGAGGAGTCCGCCGCGGCCGAGCCGCGGCGGCAGCGAACCGCCGGACCGCGTCCGCGGTCCGGCCACCCAACACGCGGCCCGCGCGGGCCGCGTTTCTCCAAAGCCGCGGGTCAAACCCGCGGCGGCTCATTCGGCCGCTCGGCCGAAGCCGAGCCGGCCGGTCCGGTCGGCCGGGCCGGGTCGGGCCGACCCGGTTCGGGCCGACCCAGGGGGGGTTCGGGCCGGGTCGCCCCGGGCCCAGAACCCCCGTTTCGGGCCCTCTTCGGTCTTTCGCCCATATCTTGGGCCTGGGACCTCCGATTGACGAACCGTCAGCGGCTACGCGATCCTTGGATCGAGACGGTCCTTTCGGTATATTATACTCAAGGTTTCGGAAGACTTTGGTTTCGGCCGGGCTGGTTCGTACACGAAACCAACCGGGCCCTCGGAGCGGAAACGCTCATAACTTGAGCTACGGACGTCCGATCGACGTACCGTCAGCTGTGGTAGTTTCCTCTAAGTGAGACGGAACTTTTGATATACTCCGCCCGAGGATCGGATACAGGCGGAGTACGGTCGGGTTGGTTTTTCTCTAAAAACTAACCGGGCCCCTGGGACGAAAATGCCAATAACTCTCAGACCGGGCGTCCGATTGACGCGCCGTCTGTTGCGTTGAGATCCTGTTGTCGATACGGAACTTTTGGATACATCAACTTCGGACTACGTGTCAGTTGATGTATCAGCCTCTCGGCTCGTGGAGCGGACCCTCCTAAACGAGCTCGCAATGTGCGGGAACCCTAGCGCTGGCTGTGACTTCGACGACAGAGCAGAGATCCTCCGTGGACTGTGACGACGGCAGAGCAGAGATCCTCAGTGGACTGCGACGACGGCAGAGCAGAGATCCTCAGTGGACTGCGACGACGGCAGAGCAGAGATCCTTCGTGGACTGCGGCGACGACTGTGCAGAGATCCTCAGTGGACTGCGTCGACTACTGCACTCAGCGATCCTACGTGGATCAGTGCTACAGGTTCTGTGTGAGCCCGATCCTATGTGGGTCCTTACTACCGGTTCTGTGTGAGCCACTGCCTACAGGTTCTGTGTGAGCCCGATCCTACGTGGGTCTTTTGCGGGGGTTAGTACCTATCGATCCTTCGTGGGTCCGATGACTTAGATGGATCAGTGATCATCTTTGACGTCATCTGAAAAAGTATACCTGGTTGAGCTGAATCTTATGTTACTCTCCTTTGTGGATTGTGTTGAATTATCCTTTGTGGATTTACTGTTTACTCTCCTTGTGGATTTGAGTCTTGCTTTCCTTTGTGGATTGAGTTGTTCTTGAGCTCGTGAGCAGAGCTAGAATTGGGGACTTAGGTATATGTATGGGCATATACCTAAGTCGAGTCAGATGTTACTTCGTGATTGCATCTTTCTTTTGTGCTATATCCTTTGTGGATTTCGGGAGACCTTCAGGGGTCTCGGGGTCCTTACTGAGTAGCTTATACTCACCCCTGCACGGGCTATGCCCGCACCTTGTTGTGTTGGATGCAGACGACGGACAGCGCTGATCGCGGTTGGGGCGTGGAGCAGGACGGTACCTGGAGGTGGACCACTGGGCGGGACGTGCTCGGAGCGGACGTGGGACCCGAGGAGCCTGGAGGCTATCTGTACCCACCCTTCAGGTGGGATTGCCAGTGGACGACACGAGGCCGCCGTCTTTTCTTCAGTTGCTGTTCTTTACTTTTTCAGTTGTACTTTACAGTTGGGCTTGTATTTCCGGCCCCCTTTACTTTTCTGCACTTTGTAGTTACCTTCTTCTTGCTGACTCTGTGGTGGTTGTTACTTTTAAAGGCAATGCCTTCCCTGTTTAACGGGATTTTACGCCTTGATGCTAGTCGCCAGCCCCTGGCCTATGGAAGGCGGGCTTGGGGTAGTCACGGAACGGGCCCCGAGGACGGGTCGTGACAAATTGGTATCAGAGGTGGTCGGTTCTACCGCAATCTCTGATCGTCTTTCCTTTCTATATGAAGCAATAGTGTTTAGTGTATTGAGTGTGGTTATCAGTTCAGGGAGCCCAGTGTTGGTGCGGCGGCCGACGTATCCATACACCAGGACCCTGACTCCTGATTTCCGACTTAATGCATGAAAACATTGATTGCGTGTGTGTTTCAAGTCTTCTTTGTGATTACTTGTGTCAGCTCACCGGGTATACTGATCTGCTTCATGAAAGTCTCAAGTTTTCCTTGTGATTACTTGTGCCAGCTCACCAGGTATACTGTTCTGACTGTGGTGCTCTTGTTCTCCTTTTCAGGATGGCCCCGCGACGACAGCCAGCTAGGGTTCCGAATGTAGGGCGCGACGGCAGCCCACCGAGCGACGAGGCCTCGGTGCAGGGCCCTTTGCCAGCAGTGGCACCGGCGGTAGCCTTACCCGCCGAGCCACCGATGCTACCAGTACCAGACGCTGACGATGCACGTCGCCTCAGGGCACTGCATGAGTTTCAGAGCCAGCGACCGCCCAGGTTTCGCGGTGAGGCGGACCCCCAGGCCGCCGAGGACTGGCTAGAGGCGGTGGTACGGATCTTTAGGCTAGTGAGGACACTAGCGGATCTCATGGTGATCCTCGCGGCGAGCCTCCTGCAGGCGGCGGCAGGACGATGGTGGAGCTTGATGCTCCAGGTTCACGATGAGGCATCCTTGCTCTGGACGGACTTCGAGAGCCTCTTCCGCTCTGAGTTCGTCCCGGCCACCCTCCGAGCGGTGCGCATCCAGGAGCTTCTCCAGCTGCGCCAGGGCAGCATGACGGTCGCTCAGTACGCGGCGAGGTTCACTGACCTATCTTGCTACTCGACCGACATGGTACGGGACCCCTTCTTCCGGGCCCGGACCTTCGAGCAGGGCTTGCGACGGGAGATTCGGGCGTCGCTGATCTCCCTCAGCATTCCGACCCAGGCGGGAGTGCTGGAGCGAGCCCTCCTGATCGAGAGCTTCCTGGCAGAGCCTTCTTCAGCGGCGAGACCTAGCGCAGGGCGGCAGGTAGCTGAGTCTTCGGCAGCAGGTAGCCGACGGATGACTCTCGGGTCCAGGCAGACCAGACCCCCACGCAGACGGCCTCAGGACACCGGCTCAGCAGTGCGAGGCACACATCGGAGTGCCAGCCTTCCGAGAGGCAGGCTGTGCTACTCCTGCGGCGGGCAGGGTCACATGGCTCGTGACTGCCCGACTCGCCAACCAGAGGAGCAGCAGACGGTGGAGGGTCCACCCAGGCAGAGGCAGAGGGTCGACCGTGGCGGTCCGCAGGGAGGAGGCGGACGAGGCAGAGGAGCTGGCCGAGCAGCGGGTGGGGGGCGACGCTTCCAGGCTCTACCCCCACCACCACCAGGAGGGCCACCTCGACCACAGGGAGCTGGCGGGCAGGGACAGGCCCAGCTCCAGGCAGTGGAGGCCTACGACCCCGACTTGCCAGAGATGATTCGAGGTACGATCTGTGTCTATTCCACCCTTGCTGCAGTACTTATAGACACATGAGCGAGTCACTCTTTCATAGCCTCTGCCCTTGTTCGGAGCTCGGAGATTCCGACTGAGCCGTTGGCTCGATCCTTACGGCTAGAGACCCCTACGGGAGTAGACTCGACGATTACGCACTGGTGCCGGCAGTGTGAGCTTACTCTAGGAGGCGAGAGCTTCGGCTGGGATCTCCTTGTAGAGGCGTCGAGGCCTTGCGACGTCATCTTGGGCATGGATTGGCTATCCACGGTTCATGCCCAGATCGACTGTTTTAGGCGCAAGGTGCGATGTGTTCGCACCGACAGGAGTAGGTTTACCTTCACCGGCGAGAAGGGAACCTTTGCAGCATAGGATGGACTTCCGCAGAGGAGATTGCAGCCCATCTCTCATCAGTTGGCTAGCCTCATCCTAGGAGCAGTGGACGTGCGGAGTCCAGCTTTTCCTACAGTGGTGGACCAATACGTGGACATCTTTCCCGACGACGTTCCAGGGCTACCTCCACGTAGAGAGGTAGACTTTTACATCGACTTGTACCCCGGGACAGCCCCGATATCTACTCCAGCATATCGGATGGCCCCTGCCGAGCTTCGGGAGCTGCGGGTACAGTTGGAGGACTTGCAGAGAAAGGGGTTTATCCGACCCAGTGTTTCACCCTGGGCTTCCCCGATTTTGTTCGCCAAGAAGGTGGACGGGAGCTTGCGACTGTGTGTCGACTATCGCCGCCTGAACCAGGTGACAGTGAGGAACAAGTATCCGCTGCCACGGATTGATGACCTCTTCGATCAGCTCAAGGGAGCGCGGTGGTTCTCGAAGATAGACCTCCGGTCAGGCTATCATCAGCTCAGAGTTCGAGACGAGGACGTGCAGAAGACGGCCTTTAGGTGTCGGTATGGCCATTATGAGTTCTTGGTTATGCCGTTCGGCGTAACCAATGCTCCAGCAGTGTTCATGAGCCTCATGAACAGGATCTTCCAGCCATACCTCGACCGATTTGTCGTGGTCTTCATTGACGACATTTTGGTATACTCGACGACTGAGGAGGAGCATGCCTACCACCTGCGAGTTGTGCTAGATACGCTCCGAGAGCACCAGCTTTATGGCAAACTCTCAAAGTTCCAGTTCTGGTTACGCGAGGTCCACTTCTTGGGGCACGTCATCTCTGAGGCGGGAGTTGCAGTGGATCCCGCGAAGATCGAGGCAGTACTAGCTTGGGAGCCACCCAGGAGCGTGACAGAGGTGCGGAGTTTCTTGGGCTTAGCCGGATACTATCGGAGATTCGTGCCAGACTTCTCCAGAGTGGCGGCACCACTCTCAGCGTTGACGAAGAAGGGGAAACCCTTCGTGTGGTCAGACAGATGTCAGCAGAGCTTCCAGGAGCTGAGACAGAGATTGACCTGCGCACCTATCTTGAGGTTGCCTGAGGAGGGAGTTGGATACGTAGTTTACTGCGATGCATCAGAGACTGGACTCGGGTGCGTCCTGATGCAGGAGCGGGCCGTGATCGCCTACGGATCACGTCAGTTGAGGCCGCATGAGCAGAACTACGCCACTCATGACCTGGAGTTAGCAGCAGTGGTCTTCGCTCTGAAGACTTGGCGGCACTATCTGATGGGCGAGCGCTTCACAGTCTTTTCTGACCACCAGAGTCTCAGGTATATCTTCTCTCAGAAGGACCTGAACCTGAGACAGCGGAGATGGCTTGAGTTCCTCCAGGACTATGACTTTGAGATAGTCAATACTCCTGGGAAGGGGAACGTGGTAGCCGATGCCCTCAGCAGGAGGACGGGCATTCAGCTACTTGAGGAGGCGACGGAGCAGCTAGCCTCCTTACAGATATCCTTTGTGGATAGAGACGGAGCAGCCTTTCTTCAGTCTCTCACAGTCTCTCCTCCACTTCTACAGCGGGTCAGAGAGGCTCAGCGTGAGGACGCTGACTGTGAGACCCGGCGTGCACTGATATCCTCAGGTCAGGCGCCTGATGGTTTCCCCCTTGGAGCAGAGCACGACATCCTTTACAGAGGACGTACCTTCGTACCAGTCGCTTTACGAGAGGAGGTGCTGAGAGAGTTTCACACTTCTCCTTTGGCGGTACATCCCGGAGTGGCGAAGATGTACCAGGATCTCAGGCGACAGCACTGGTGGCCGGGCATGAAGAAAGATGTGGCAGAGTTCCTTTCACGATGCCTCACCTGCCAGCAGGTGAAGGCAGAGCATCAGGTACCAGCAGGCTTGGTACAGCCCTTGGAGGTCCCGGAGTGGAAGTGAGACGACATATCTATGGACTTCGTGACTGGACTTCCACGCACTTCCAGAAGTCACGACTCCATTTGGGTGATTTTCGACCGACTCACCAAGTCAGCACACTTCTTACCCATCAGAGAGCTGGGCTCAGTGGAGAGCTTGGGACGTCTTTACGTCCAGGAGATCGTACGGCTTCACGGTGTGCCATCGTCTATTGTCTCCGATCGAGATGCTCGTTTCACTTCCCGGCTTTGGAAGGGGTTGCAGGAGGCGTTCGGGACGCGGCTCCATCTGAGCACAGCCTTCCACCCTCAGACGGATGGTCCGACGGAGAGGACCATACAGACACTCGAGGACATGCTCCGTGCATGTGTTCTCGACTTTTTTCGTAGATGGGAGGACCACCTACCCTTGGTGGAGTTCGCGTACAACAACAGCTACCACTCCACCATCGGGATGGCACCATACGAGGAGTTGTACGGCAGACCCTGCAGATCACCGTTGTGCTGGACAGACCCTGGGGAGTCAGCACTCGTGGGACCAGAGATGGTCCGAGCCATGACAGAGAAGGTCCAGATCATCCAGGAGAGGATGAGGACAGCTCAGAGCCGGCAGAAGTCATATGCTGACAGGAGGCGGAGGCCACTGGAGTTCGAGGATGGCGACCACGTCTTTTTGCGTGTCTCACCTCGACGTGGTTTACGGAGATTTGGCCGAGGCGGCAAGTTGTCTCCACGCTTCATCGGGCCTTTCCAGGTCCTCAGCAGGATAGGAGAGGTGGCTTATCGCCTGGCTCTACCACCTCAGTTGCACCGGGTGCACGACGTCTTCCACGTGTCTCAGCTGAGGAGATACGTGCACGACCCGACGCACATCATCGACTTTGGGGAGCTGGACGTGGACGATGGGGCGACTTTTGCGGAGGTCCCAGTGGAGATCGAGGATCGACAGGAGCGGGTCCTACGTGGGTGGTTGATTCCTCTTGTGCGCGTCAGATGGCAGCACGGGAACCTGCAGGAGAGCACTTGGGAGCGGGAGGCTCAGATGCGTGCTCAGTACCCCCATTTGTTCCCCTAGTTTTTGATGTATCTTTACGGGGACGTAAAGCCCTGAGGTGGGAGTAATGTAAAGACCCGCAAATTTCAAAGAAATTTTTTTCTTAATTTTCTTTGGAATTTTACAAGAGCGCAGCTTCAGACGGCACCTGATTCCGAGGCCCGGTGTGCCCGGAATCAATTTCTGAAGTTTGGCTCGGGTACGTTCAGTGAACGGACGAGCGGGTTTTTATATCTTTTGAACCGATGCTCGGAATCGAATTCTGAGGGCACCGATGAAATCGCAGCACCGGTATTTGCTTAGAAACGCCTCTTCCGGAGTTGCATTTGCTCAGACGTGGTTTTTAAATTTTGGGGCTTTAAGTCAGAAATAAATTAAGTTTGTGCGACAACTTTATTTTATTTCACTTAAGCTGCTCGGAAGCCGCTTGGAAGCCACTTGAACTAAGTTGAACTGGATAGGATGCTATCCAGAAATATCCTACCCCCTTGGTAGGATATTTGTGAGGTGGGGCCCGCACAAGCCCCACCGTTTCTTTCGCTAAGTAACGCACCCGCGAAAACCCGTCAAAGTAACTGAAAAGTCAACCGACGCGTTTTCTTTAATTCTTAACAGACCATTTAATTGGGCGGTTTATTTCGTGAATTAAATGGGCTGTTTCATTCGTTGAATTAATTTAACGAATTTAATGGGTCGTTACTTACGCGTTTGCGTTCGTTGGCAAAATAATAAAATAAGACCAACTCTTTCTTTTGGAGGATTACTCGTTGTGCAAGATTCTCTGGGCCTCCACCTTCCCCGCGAAGAACGCGAAGAACGCGAAGAACTCGAAGAACGCGAAGAACGCCGGCGACCGGAATTCGACGACGCACACCGAGACCTGCGACGTCGACGAGCTTTACCCGCGACGTTCTTCGGCGACGCCTCTTCTTCCTCGGCCGATCCTCGTTCGGCAACTAAGGTAAGAATCGGATCGTTTAAATTCTCCCTTTTTAAATTTCATGGCAACAGATTTAATTAATTAAATCCATTTGTTCTTGATCCGGAGATTGGCGACGCGACGCCGGATACCGCGACGACGCGTCGATCCCCTTCTTCCGCGACGAGCGATTCCGCGACGACCTCTCGTCCGACGACGACGACAAGGTAGGGGTTTATTTTTTTTCTTGATGATTCTTTCCCGTGTTTATTCTTTTGAAATAAAGAACCTGATCCCAGAACAATTTTAAATTATTTTAAAATTTTTGATTGGTTTGTTTTTATTCCTCCTGATGTTTATGACTAACGCGGAGGGTGCGGATCTAACAAACAAGACCCGGCAACCCTCCGCCGATCTTCCCTTTTTTGTGCGGATTTGGCGGACGACGACGAACCGTGCGGCAAGGGCAATCCGTTGATCCCGCAGTGAAGATCGGCCCCCGGGAGGAGCAACGGCGCAGACGGGAGGCAAAACGGGCCACCGGAGCAACTCCGGCGGCCCGCGGAAGGGGGCGGCGGCGCCCGGCGCGCCGCCGGAGGAGTCCGCCGCGGCCGAGCCGCGGCGGCGGCGAACCGCCGGACCGCGTCCGCGGTCCGGCCACCCAGCACGCGGCCCGCGCGGGCCGCGTTTCTCCAAAGCCGCGGGTCAAACCCGCGGCGGCTCATTCGGCCGCTCGCCCGAAGCCGAGCCGGCCGGTCCGGTCGGCCGGGCCGCGCCCAGGCCGGACCGGACCCGGCCTAGCCGGGTCGGGCCGGGTCGGGACGACCCGGTTCGGGCCGACCCGGTGCGGCCGACCCAGGGGGGGGGGGGTTCGGGCCGGGTCGCCCCGGGCCCAGAACCCCCGTTTCGGGCCCTCTTCGGTCTTTCGCCCATATCTTGGGACTGAGACCTCCGATTGACGAACCGTCAGCGGCTACGCGATCCTTGGATCGAGACGGTCGTTTCGGTATATTATACTAAAGGTTTCGGAAGACTTTGGGTTCGGCCGGATTGGTTCGTACACGAAACCAACCGGGCCCTCGGAGCGGAAACACTCATAACTTGAGCTACGGACGTCCGATCGACGTACCGTTAGCTGTGGTAGTTTCCTCTAAGTGAGACGGAACTTTTGACATACTCTGCACAAGGATCGGATACAGGCGGAGTACGGTCGAGTTGGTTTTGCTCTAAAAACCAACCGGGCCCCTGGGACGAAAATGCCAATAACTCTCAGACCGGGCGTCCGATTGATGCGCTGTCTGTTGCGTTGAGATCCTGTTGTCGATACGGAACTTTTGGATACATCAACTTCGGACTACGTGTCAGTTGATGTATCAGCCTCTCGGCTCGTGGAGCGGACCCTTCTAAACGAGCTCGCTATGTGCGGGAACCCTAGCGCTGGCTGTGACTTCGACAACAGAGCAGAGATCCTCCGTGGACTGCGACGACGGCAGAGCAGAGATCCTCAGTGGACTGCGACGACGGCAGAGCAGAGATCCTCAGTGGACTGCGACGACGGCAGAGCAGAGATCCTTCGTGGACTGCGGCGACGACTGTGCAGAGATCCTCAGTGGACTGCGTCGACTACTGCACTCAGCGATCCTACGTGGATCAGTGCTACAGGTTCTGTGTGAGCCCGATCCTATGTGGGTCCTTACTACCGGTTCTGTGTGAGCCACTGCCTACAGGTTCTGTGTGAGCCCGATCCTACGTGGGTCTTTTGCGGGGGTTAGTACCTATCGATCCTTCGTGGGTCCGACGACTTAGATGGATCAGTGATCATCTTTGACGTCATCTGAAAAAGTATACCTGGTTGAGCTGAATCATATGTTACTCTCCTTTGTGGATTGTGTTGAATTATCCTTTGTGGATTTACTGTTTACTCTCCTTGTGGATTTGAGTCTTGCTTTCCTTTGTGGATTGAGTTGTTCTTGAGCTCGTGAGCAGAGCTAGAATTGGGGACTTAGGTATATGTATGGGCATATACCTAAGTCGAGTCAGATGTTACTTCGTGATTGCATCTTTCTTTTGTGCTATATCCTTTGTGGATTTTGGGAGACCTTCGGGGGTCTCAGGGTCCTTACTGAGTAGCTTATACTCACCCCTGCACGGGCTATGCCCGCACCTTGTTGTGTTGGATGCAGACGACGGACAGCGCTGATCGCGGTTGGGGCGTGGAGCAGGACGGTACCTGGAGGTGGACCACTGGGCGGGACGTGCTCGGAGCGGACGTGGGACCCGAGGAGCCTGGAGGCTATCTGTACCCACCCTTCAGGTGGGATTGCCAGTGGACGACACGAGGCCGCCGTCTTTTCTTCAGTTGCTGTTCTTTACTTTTTCAGTTGTACTTTACAGTTGGGCTTGTATTTCCGGCCCCCTTTACTTTTCTGCACTTTGTAGTTACCTTCTGTTTGCTGACTCTGTGGTGGTTGTTACTTTTAAAGGCAATGCCTTCCCTGTTTACCGGGATTTTACGCCTTGGTGCTAGTCGCCAGCCCCTGGCCTATGGAAGGCGGGCTTGGGGTAGTCACAGCACGGGCCCCGAGGACGGGTCGTGACAATCATACCCACAACTGAATTGTGACATGCCTTTATCGCATACCAATGGACTACAGGAAATCGCTAGTTAGTATAAACTAGTGTTATTTTATCAAGTTGTATTATAGATGAAGTATAGGTCCATTTATGGAATCATATACGATTAACCTCACCATAGATTAACATATGTATATTTGATAAATTTTGATAAAATTTTGTTTAGGACAACTGGAATGACCTATCATTCTATCGCATGATCTTCTAATACTTCACGGAAGACAAATTAAACATTATTTCTTTAAGAGATGAAGTGGAAATTGTTCAAGGAACAAACAAAAGAGAGATTGTATCAAAATCCTGTAAGTATTTATTATAATTTAAAAATTCTTCAACATTAGGGAAATGATATTGAAATCCAAAAATGTTTTCTTTGTGCTCTCATATCCGAGGAATCAGATGGTACCTTAGATCATAAAAAAATTATGGCTTTGTTACTGTTGGGTTTTTCATAGCCAGGTCTTCTACCACTCTCTATCAGAACTTGATGGTTAGATTTCTCTTCCATATCCATATTTTCACCTATGTTCTCGTATGTGGAACCCCAATGATTTGTTAATTTGGGTAACAGTTACGTTTAAAATTTTAGTTTTTAATGTTAGTTTTTGTTATTCCTTTTTACGATATCGGTTTCTATGAAAGAAAATCTCAATTAATAATCCATTTATAACACCGATGAATTTCGAGGGAGAAATTCATTTTAAGGGGGGTAGAATGGAACTCCCCGATATTTTATAAGATATATTCTTTCTAATTTCTTTCATATCTTCTGTTGTATGATACACCAAAATTATCTTGTTCTATACGCAATAACAATGGAGTCTTTCACTACACACAACTCTGACTTGGCTTTCATTACACGCAATCGTGACCTTCCTCGATATCGTGTGTTGTACGCAATACCGAGTTTCACTAAACAATGATATATGGTTATAAAATTATTATGAACTAGAAGTTATGAATAGTATTAATTAAATTTTAAATTTTATAACATTATTATTCATCTTAAACATTCTCTAGAACATGTTATGAGAAAAAAATAATTTTTTCTGGTAAAATAAGTTTTTTTAAAAATATGAAATTTTGTCGCCTTTTGATGCTGCACCGATTTTAAATATAATTTTTTTTCTAGTTTATAAGTTCAATTTTTCAAAATAAAATTTCTCTTTTGAATCAGGATATAAAAATTTACATTGGATAATCTTTTATATTATTCAGGCAATGTTATTATTTTGATGATTAGAAAAACACGCTAAATTTTACTTAAAATCAACTTTTTTCATCAAGATAATTTATATGGTTAAAATATAAAAGTAAATTTTTTGAAAGTATAAAAAGAATATTTTTTTACCATTCAATATGATGTATGTAATTATCGTTGACTTTACGTTGAATTCATAGTTTAAATCAATTCACTCTTTTGCAATGTTTTAAAGAAAAACACATTTTTTTTATAATGGGATTAATTTTAATGTAATTATTGGAACTTATTTGTTTTGAATTTGGAAAAATTGATTTCATATTTGGAATCCGTAGGTCCAAATTATGTTAATAGTATACTTTTTATTTTTGGGGATTATGAATAGTATCAACGGTAAATTTTATTTACCCCCATTAAAGGTATATTAGGTAATTAAGGGTTAGAATAATATTATAAAATTACCCTAACACGTGCCAAAATTCTATTGGATGACTACAAGTCGACCCATATCACATAAGGGTCGGAATAGATTAATTTTATGGACTTTCGACCATGAAAATAATTTAATTATTATTAAAACCAAAGAAAGTGACAACATGTCACTCTCTGAAATCTTATAAGTATAATAAATTTAATTTAGTGATAAAATTCATGAAACTTCAAAAATGAATAGTCTCCAGAAATATAATAAAAATATATACATAATTTGAATTTATTTATAATTTTTAGGTATTAAATAATTATCATTAAAGGTGACAGAGTAGTGATGCTAAAATTATTTTATTGATTAAAATATCAAATAAATGGGTTTACAAATATTAAAATAAATATTATATGAACTATTTAATGTGCTACACTAATTTTATAGATAAATATGACATGTTATGAATCTATTAATGCTTTTATTTCAAACATATATTCTATGAGGATTTTATTTAAATTCAAATAAATGAATAGTGTCAAAATTTACACTATTGTTATTTTATAAAAATAACAAAATATACAATTGTTTAAAAATCACAGAGATATTTAAAAATATTAAATTAAAATTGATATGGTCTAAATTTTCATAAATTATCCTATTATGGAGAATTAACCAGGCATAAGTAATTATTTATAACATTTGTAAATTTAGAATCTTATTACCACAAATAAAATCAAATATATTAAATAAGGATAAATCAAGTTGATAATGTTTAAAATAAATTTAAAACATGTCTAAATTTTATTGGTTGATTATATTACAACCCTATGTCATCTAAAATTTGGATTTGAGTCATTTTTGATGTTTTTATGTGGGGTTTGAATTTATTTTAAATTAATACTTTTGAGGTTTCCAAAGGTATCACTCTCCCCCCCTTTATAAAAGGGAACCTCCTCCCTCTCTTATTTACATAACATTGAGCATTAAAGATCGGCCAAACCCTGCCCATTACTCTTATCAAAATCCATAGTAATATTCTAGATGTTATAGTCTTCTCAAAATACCAACTCTAGTCCCTTAAAAATAATCTTAAAGGAGTTGCGTCGAAGAAGATGTAATCTCTTCTACTGATTCATTCATGTTTCTTTATTCTTAAACTTCATATTATTTAGTTGTTTCATTGTAAAGTAATACAATCAGTATCACTAATATACTTATATGATATTATAAATATGAAACAAACCCATTCCACCTTCTATCCATCCTACTGAAAACGAAATCACCGAGCATGCGTACGTACGGAATATCGTCTCCACGCCATGATGTAATCAGTATTTCCACTATCACCTTAATTGGATTCATATAATGGTGTAAAGAATAACTATATATGGTTATTATAACATCATACTGATTCTGAGATATTATATCATCTTCTCCAATCCTATTCAATAATTATGGGAACCGTATCATTGCTCGTGCGTACGTACGGACAACCGTTTCCACGAATGCGATGTGATTCATTTTCCATGATTAACCATTCAAGTATGATTATAAAGTATATATAATAAATAATCATGAAATATATTACATAATAATGATACTGTATTTATGTACATGTACATTACATTTACTTAATTCCATTCAATTCATTAAGGAAATGAAAACAGCGTTCATGCTTACGTACGACCTACCGTCTCCATGAACGGTGTATTTCATTCCATTTATCGACCTATCATATATATTTATATGATGAATATATATTATATATAAATTATTTTTTACATTCTGTAATAATGTAAATCATTATATAAGTAATAATATCAACAACAACAAGTCGAAACACGTACGATAAATGAAACAATTTTACCGAAAAAGCTGCTTTAACATGGAATTTACAAAAACAAACTGGAAATATAAAGTCATAAGTGAACCATATATGATATCATAACAATTAATATGATTCATTAATAAGTCAATTATATTATTTAAATAATTATACAGGAGGTTAAGATATATACGAAGCATATCGGATATAAGGTAAGGGATAACTTTTTCAATCTCGTTTTTATCCAAGATTGTTTATTCATAAGTATTTACTAGGGTTATATTTATCATCCATGTCCCTGTTTTATAAAAATGGCTTCAGGTATTATTAATGTCCTTTTTACCCATTTTTGAATTTTACTACATGGTATGTAAGGAATCTTTCATTTGTTTACCATACGAGGTACTTTTTGACTTTTCTGGCATAAGTACGAGAAAATGTTTTTTATCTTATATGGCATGAACGGATCTTTAGGGTTTAATAAAGCCTTAATTTCATGAAGATTACTCTACAATATTTCATGATTATTTTCAAAAAAATCCTTTTCTTTTAAAATTGGATGTCATTTTGTGAAAGGAAAATGATTTTAAAAAAGAAAGGATATTTTTTTCAAGAATTCATTTCTAGTGTTTTGTCAAAACTATTTTCTATATAAGATGAAATTATTTAGTATGATTATGTTTCAAGCATAATGTATCTATTATTTACATGGTTTTATTCTTATAATGATGAAATTATATCCATTTGTTTTATATGGATTATGTTATGATGGGATGATGTTTATGAAACCCAATTTATTCTTTGGGTTATGATGAATGATTTATATTTTTTGGCACAAGTAAAAATGATTTCATTATTAGATGGGTGGGACCTATATCTCCCTCCAATGAATTGGGTAAATATTTATATTTCATGAGATAGACATGGCAGGAATGACATGTTAATCCGATTCAATTATACCGGACTGGAACGAGGAGTGAACTCAATTCAGTAAATGAATTTGTCCACTAAGATGTTCTTGGAAATATTTCCTTGGATACTATGGAAATCATATCAAGTGCTTACTGGTTTTCCACAATTACATGTTTAATTACCATTCCATTTTATCATGATTGTTGTTGCATTATGATCTATGCCTTATGTAATACCATGTTTTTTGTTATTTCTCAAGATTTTCATGTTTAAACATTATTGTCATTTTTTTAAGTTAAAATGTATATGGTTTGTTTTATTTTCTCCATGCTTACCCTTATTGAGAATTTGAGCTCACCCATTATATGTTTTCTTTTTCCCAGGATATAAAGAAATGTTTTAGGTAGGAAAAGAAAAGGGGAAGATCTTTATGGGAGATGTTGAAGATCTTTCACCATGATTGGAGGATTATATTTCTAGTTTCCAAAGACACTAAACTGTTACGATCCTTGAGTGTTGGTTTATATTATGTATTAAGTATTCCAAAAAAGTAATTTAATTTCTATGTATGTCAAGCTTGGGCCTCTTCATATGTGGAACTTTTACCTTCATTGTGCTATCATCATGGTGATACCTGTGTGGTACTTTTACCTTCACGGTGTTATCTTAGGGTTGATACCTGTATAGTACATTTACCTTTGTGGAATTATCATCATGGTGTTACCTGTGTGGTGAGTTTACCTTCATGGTATTACCTTCTTGGTGTTACCTTGGTGGTATTCTTACTTCATGTATGGGATGAGTATATCATGATAACATAGGTATATGTAAGGGCATATACCATAGTAGAGTTGTTGAATGATCTGTGCTTTGTGGTGGAGGTATTGCTTTGTGTTTTTTTTGTGGAACTCTGGGTGACCTTCAGGGGTCTCAGGGTCCCTACTGTGTGTCTTTATACTCACCCATGCATGTGCTACGCCCACACCTTGTTGTGTCTTGTGCAGACGGTGGACATATTTCATCGAGGCTAAGGGACCCAAGACTTGACGGTGCTCGGAGGAGGACCATTGATGTGATGTGTCCTAGTGACTACTGATCATGAATTTTACCTACACATCATGTATGATCCTCGGTGGATGATCCAGGAGCTGTTTTTATCATTTTAGTTGTACTTGAACATTCAACTTAGGCATGTATTCCATCCCCTTTACTTCCAGCACACTTTTTACTACAGCAGTGTACTCTGTGGATGCATCTTGTTATACTGATGGATTTGTGTGTTTGTACATGTTTAAAGGAAATGTCTTCCCGCTATAGGGACACACCTTTCTGGTGCTAGTGGCATGCCCCTGGAATATGGAAGGTGGGTTTGGTGTCGTCACGGCCTGGGCACCGAGGGACGGGTCGTGACATATAAGGTCTCTATGGTGGGGAGATTTTATAATATTTTTAATTTAATTACGGACACTAAATCACTTATACTTATCATCATTTTTTGGGGTTGTATTATTTGGATATAAAGGATATATTTTTTTAAAAAATTGAATGCTATTGGGATGTGAATGATTGGCACATTGTTTTCCAAAACTGTGCACCATATTTCTGAAAACAATGAAAACATTAGAAATGATGTTTCTTACAGTTGTCACGTAGTATTAAACACTATTTTTTCTATATAGTAGGAAAAATTCAACCCTTTAGAGAGGATCCTGGTTTGGGTTATGGTTTAGGAAATTATGTGGCCCAGCATAGCTAAATAGGTGTATGAGAATATTAATTTTGAAAAAAATTAAAAATATCATGAACCCTATTTGGACCACCTATTAGAACTAACATGGGTTATATTGTTTTTCAATATTCTATGGTCTCTTAATAATGACCTTTTTATATTTTAAGAAGCTTCCAAAGTAGATCAATGCATGGTGAATGGCATTCAATCTCTTCCCAGAAAGAGTTCTTCTCCCTTTTATTCTCTCCCACTCTCTTATTCACTCCTCTTAGAATTTTTATATCATATTATTTAAGGGTAATCAAAATCGATTTTCTTGATATCGTGAATCTAGGTTTGATTATGGAATCTTCATTGTCGATATTCTTAATTGGAGTTTCCCTATTGTGGGTGTTGTGTTACGTGATCCTGTGAAATAGGGTATGTTATTCTGTATATTCTTTTCCAAATAATTTATACTTGAATTGAATTATTTTTTCAATATTTCCACCACTAAAATTTTGATAACCCAATTTGGTGTGAATTCTTATTTGAAATCATTTTTCAATGTGGTTTTCAGAAAACACCTAATTTTAACGAAATTATAAATTTGGGTTGTAATTTAAGTTTTTTTTAGTTTTTAAAAAATTGAAATGTGAAATTTATTTAACATTTATATATGATGAATAGTGGATTATATTTTTTAAACATGAATATTGTATTGTTTTTATCCTAGAAAAAAAATGAATTGATTAAAAACCAATGTTTGGGTTTTAAGTGTAATTATGATATCGAAATGGGAATTGTGTCAATTGTATTCTAAGAAATATTAAAA
Organism: Viscum album; assembly: GCA_963277665.1. Taxonomy (NCBI): domain Eukaryota; kingdom Viridiplantae; phylum Streptophyta; class Magnoliopsida; order Santalales; family Viscaceae; genus Viscum; species Viscum album. The sequence continues at coordinate 1,934,021,166 of OY728155.1, forward strand.
ATAAATTTCCCATTATTTATTGTTGTTTTAGCATAATTAGGCCTTGGTTGTTAGTTATTTAGTTTATAGAAACATTATGGTTCAGTATTCCCTTGAAATAAAATTATTATTTACAACTCTAACATAAAATTTTTGGCATATCTTATCCAAAGTTGGATGTTAGTTACTCATCCTTGGAAATTGTTAGATGGTCATTTTTGAACAATTATATTTGAACTATATGGGTTCTTAGGGATACTATAACCTAAAACTATCATACCTATGGGATGAAGAACATGTTTCTAATTTATGCCTACATTAATATATATTCATTTGATTTTGAAACATTTTTCAATTCCTAGTGAATTTATAAATTTTATCTTATATTAAATATATATTAATCCATTATTTGAGATTATTCCCTAAATTAAAATTAAAACCATTTTTTGTTTTTAATATTCAGCTGTATTTCCAAGCATTATTTTATTATAATTGAAGCAATTGTTTTGGTTATTTATAATGGTATCATATTACAGAACACATTGTAAGACCCTACAAGAGTTTTATCTCAAACCCACCATCGCCTGTAAGGATTTGTAAATTTAATTCTTCCTGGTTCAAGTAGGAAATCACCATTGGGATGTAAGAGTAATTTATCTTTTGAGGTTGGAGTGCTATATCTATTAATACATTGGGGTTTTTATTAACTATAATGTTACTATGTGGATGTACATTTTTATTATTGATACATGTTTGACTTCTTGTATAGTAATACCTGTGGTGGTTTCTTTTGATCATAGTCATATGTGTTGTTTCTCCCATTGTTTTTGTTTAAAAAATAAATAAAATTTCATATTTTATGATGTTGGGGGCTAGTCATATATCCATGGGGATCTACAACGCCCTTTAGGCTACGTTTGTGTAGACCTAGGTATCAAGGTTAAAGGGTGTCAAGTATAGTCTATGTCGCTCACTACATTGGTATCCATTCCACAATATCATATAAATAAACACGAAAAATCCATAATAAGATAAATCCAAGAAATCTAAGTCAAAAAATTATTTATGATATGAATTTATCTAAATTATTATATTCAAGTTCTAAAATACAAATTGTAAAAAAATTATGTAAATCCCATTAACCTATTAAATTGAATGTTATGAATTTCTTAAAAAAATTGAAAAATTCATTTTTTTATGCTTCTAAATAAATATTTATAATATAAATAGTTATAAATAGTTTTCTATTAAACATTCAATTATTCAATTATTTATAAATTATAATAATCCTAATTTATTTAACTATTAAGTAATTCATTTTATCCCAATATAAAAGGAATATTTATGTTTGTTAAGAAAACCAAAAAATTCATTACAAGCCCATGAGTAAATGAATTATTCATAATATCATTAACTAACATTATTCCATATATTGAAAATGTCATTGATTTTGTGTAGATTTCACAATTCTTAGGTGAAATAACTCATGAAATTCCCATTTTTTGAGAATTGAAAATGGAGTAGAAGAATAAATATTTCCTCACATTGATACCACACATCCTGACACTAAAAAATGTTGGATAGTACGAATAAAATAGAGGAGGTAAATAAAGGGAGTTCACTGGCTTCACCTTCATGATGCACAAGCCGAAAAGGAGAACCCATTGGGAATTTCTCCTTTGTTTTCTTCCGATCATATTATACTTATAACTTATTTTAAACAAACTATTATATAATAAAAAAATATAATAATTATATTAAATACATTTATATCCATATATCATGATGATGTTATAACACTAACAAGAATAATAATACCTAGCCATATATTTATAATATAATAAATATAATATTAATTAAAATTAACTGACATAATTTAATTATGATGTTATTAAATTATCTAATAATATCATATCATAAATATTTATACTCTTATACTAATTAATATAGTATTTATACACAAAAATATAAGTATATTTAATCTATATGTTAAAATAAAAAAATAAATTAATAGTTCGAAAGGATGTTATAAATGTATTTGTTAAAAATAATAATAATGAAAAAGAAATATATAGACACACACACATGTATCACATAAAATGATAATAATTATAAACTACATTGTTAATTATTATTTAATAACACTAATAATAATGATATCACACACACACAAACACACAAATATATATATATATATATATCAAAACATGATAATTTTATACAAACTCACACACATGTAATGAACATTTATTATTTCCAAACTTTATAATTCCATCAAAATTGTGTCATAATTATTTAATAATTACACAGAACTCATTGATTACTCAAATAAATTCTTATTTAAATAAATAACATTAAATTATCATTTATCATAATATTTAATTTATGTTGTATACTTTATATCCATTTCAAAATTCTAAATCACATTAACATAATAATACAAAAATATTAATACATTTCATTTACAAATTCATTTTATGATTACTTTTACAATAATAATAATTAATGATTTACTTAAAATAAATAAATTGAATATCATTCATTTCTCTATTATATTAAAATTATATTTACCGACATAAATAAAAAAATAAAGCACTATGTACATGATAATTCATGTGGAATTATTATACTACCAATGACATAACTGAGTCTTTAGGTTTAACTAATTTGTTTTTGAATTGAGTATGGATATTTTGTTTTTTCCTTTTTTTCAATGGGGTCATTTAGATTAAAGGATGACTAATAATTTATAGAAATTTTCTTTTACTGTTATTATATTTTTTATAGGGTTAGAATGATGTATAGAATTTATTGAGAGAATATATCCCATTTTGTGCTATGATTGATGATTCCATGGTACATTGGGTGTCAATATATAGTAAATCATGGTGCAACTTAGATGGTTTCACTATAGTCTTGTTCATGGTTTTGAGGATTGATTATTTCTAGGTGGTTGTAGAAGAGGTGGATAATATAATCATATATAAGGTTATGTTTTTATCTACACCCCATATTTTTTAAATGTATCTATGGAATATGAGAGGGGAAGTTTTATACCATGAGGCTTTTTGGTTGTTCTATGGCCTTTTTTGGGTGGATATGGGTGAACAATGGGAAGGATGTTTATTTTGTCATGGGGGATAGTATTGCAACATGACAATAATGCGTGGGTTTTAAAAACCAAGACATGTTTTCCAATGGGATAGTAACTATAGAAAAATTAAAATGTAATAACATTCATGATGGGATGATATAGGTAGGCTCCTATACAAAATGATGGGACATATTGAATTATATCATTTTGTAAAAACTCCCTCAACATGATGGGAATATTTGGGTTATTTCACACCATATATATTGTGAGTAATTATGTTTATTGAAATTACAATGGTTTTGCTTATAGGAAATTTCGTTTGTGCACATAAGGTTTTTTTGTAAAACTATTGTTTTTATGAACAATTAGGAATTGTGTCTATTATTTTCTATAATGGATATGAAATGAGGATGTAAACCATGAAAGAAGATTTAAATGTTTAACATTTACACTAATGAGGATGTGTTATGGGATTTATTTTTAAATATCTAAGTTACATACCATTGGTATGAGTGACTTAAGGGGGGGTGTATAATGTATTTTACTAAGACATGTATCAAAATTAACTATGACTCATACCATAATGATGATTGTATTAGATAATATGTGTAGAATGTTTAGGTTTGATACTATATGTATGGATGACCTAGGTAGTGTATTGCATACTGAATGGTATAGAAGTGAACACCAATGTAGATAAGGTTCGTATTGTGTGGGTAGGCTAGATATCATGGGGCATATACATGAAATAAAGTATCCTTGTAGAAAAATTCAATGGTTTTTCCTATTATATTTTTTTAATCATCTTATAATGGTAAATAGATTTTGGTTTTCCAAAGAATTATTTTTTGGGTAGTTTTTTATATCTACATTTTTAATTATAGAATTCATGTACACTATTTTTTAATGTATTTTATTTTTCATAAATGTATTGACTATGAATTATTTTGGTTTTTAAATTTTTCATTTCAAGATTATATTATCATTTTATGCAAATAAATGTCCCAGTATTTTTTAGAATACATATTATTATAATAGGTCATTCACTCAGCACATGCTTTTGAACATCGATGGACACATAGAATTAGTTTGTTTTAATCCATGTAAATGAAAGGATTAATATTTTTAGAGTTGGAAGGATATAGTTGTATATGGTTTTTATATCTATATATGAGACTATTCATTGTTGATATTAGGTCATTGAGGATATAGTTATGGGTTATTAGTATTCATTTTATTTTTGATTATTTTTTAGAAATATTTGTAAAGATATTGATTTTCCCCCACAAAACTTTAATTTATTGTCAAAAAATATATCTTTTAAAACAAATTTATATATTAACACAACGATTAATTATAAAATTGAATGAAAAATCAGTCATAATTAAATTCCCCACACCAATAGTTGTCAACCATTAGCTATCATGGAATTCGATTGATGTAATGTGGAATTTTGAAAAGGGTATCATAATTTGGGATCTGATTGGGGTGTTATAAAGTGTCCTTTGAGAATTATTTTTGGGTGTAATATTCGTGAATAATATTAGTTAATGATAATATAGTAATTTACATTAGAATGTTCCAATAAAAAGGCAAAACTGACATCATTATAGAGAACCCCAGTTTTTTGTGATGTATTTTTAATCAAATGGTTGGTAAAGTCATATAAATATGGGGTTTAAAACTAAATAATCCTATAAGATAATGAAGTGGATGAATTTACATAATAACTAATCGAAAAAATTTAATTTTTTTTATTTTTAATTTTTATAGGGATTTAATTTAATGGCATGGTTGTGAATGAAAATATTTCCATGTGAAACTACTTTCCAATTACTGTTTGGTTGAGAAAATATATAAATTTATTTTACAAATAGTGTGTGTTTGAAATTGAATTGATGAAAAATAATGATGAAATTTTATGTAGTAGAAATATCTATGGGTAGAGTTACACATAGTTTTTGTGTGTTTTGTGGATCATGATTATGTGATTCTGATGGATTTTTTTATGTATTGTAGACAATTCCACAAGGGGGACCTCCCATGGATCATGGGAAATAAGAAAGTGGATATGAGTTTATGGAAACATAGTTACTGGGAGAGATTATTTAAGATATACAATGATTTTATTCGCATGAAAAATAGGATAATATATATGGGATGGACAAGGTTTTATAGTCAATGAAACATATACCACCGATGTTTTGTTGGGATATGGGTTTAGAGTAAGTAGAGGAGTGTATAGAAATGAAAAATTGAATCTCCATACCTTTGACAAGATTAGATACCTCAATGTTCAATTTCAATATGTTTTTTCTTGGTGATTCAATATTCAAATGGAGGGAATTCATTAAGGATTTGGGAAAGGATGAGGATATTGACTTAATTGGATTCATGAAGATTATGAGTGAGTAGTACTATCCTATAGAGTTGATGGTAGATAAGGATAATTTTTTTTTAATATCCTGATAATTTTAAAAATCCAATTACTAATTACACCTCATTGATATTTGATCTCATCCGGGTTTTTTTAATATTTGATGAATGTAAAGTTGAAATATTTAAGGTTTGATATGTTTCTATGACTAGAGATTCAAACAAAGATCGTTTTTCTAGTGTAATAAACATATACAGTGGTGGATAGGATTTAATATTTGATATATTTTGATATAAATGATGTGAAGAAGGACGCATCCATCCATTATTTATTTGATAAAGGAGATGTAAACTTTGGTATTGTGAAAATTCAGTTGGGATCACATATGAAATTAGGAAGAGTTTTGTTGTCCTGAATAGAGACAAGGTATTTCAAAAAAATTTCCTGTGAAAGTAACATATATACAATGGGAATAAATACATTGTTTTTAAAAAAATTGGATACTTGTCCACATGAAGATGTTTTTTGTTTAATTCACTGAGGTTGTTAGAAAAAGAACATATAACTAGGTGTAGGTATCCAGAGTATGGGGTGAAAAAAATAAAAAAATCAATTAGGTCCTCCATGAAAAATTAAAAGGCATTTTTTTGAATGGATTTAAACACACGATATAGATCATGAGAGAATATTTTTCATGAATCAAGTTTTGGGGAAGAAACAAAATGGGTCCATCAATAGTTCAAGGATTCAATTTGATGAACTCAAATATTATTTCTTCATTTCATAATATCAATTTATCAAATTCCCTTGTATGTTCTATAATAGAATATTTAGTGGTGAATTAGATATAGTTTATGGTATACTCAATAAATATTAACACTCCACTGGTTGACTAATTGTAGAAGTGGTCTCTGTTTGAAAATCATGCTAATGGAACCAAAAACACTAAGTCACCAATATACTCCCATGTTCTTGGGATAAAGATATATGATATGATCATTCATATATATAGGTTAATCTAATTTATAGATCATATTTATTTTTATAATTGGAAGGTTCTCTTTCTCAGACCTGATAGGGTAATACAAATATTATAGGTATAAATGTATTCTCATTGTAATAGGGATGGTCCTATCAAGGGAGTGTTTATTGTTTTTTGTTGTAATTTGGTTGGGTAAACACTTTGTTTATCTGATGGAAAGGCCTAAACATTTCTACCATTGGTGGAGGAATTGATATCACTCTATTTTTCTATAGGTGTTTTTTATATTACCCCATGAACGAAAGTATATTTCACTATCAAATTGTTGTTTAACTGAATCATATGTCATTGTGAACATCTAATAATTCCCTAGTATAGTTAGGGAAGATAAAGAATCTATTTGAAAAACATGAAAAAAGGGGATCATTTGACTATGTTTCCCGCCTTGGGAAGTGAGTGTTTCATTTCTAGGAAATATATGGTGGATTGTGATTGTATAATAACTATTAGAAGTTCAACTAACTGGTATTAATGATTATATATCCTCTGCTATGAAATTGTTAATTTTCATCAAACTAATGGTATTTTTGGTTCTATAAGAAGGGTCTTCGTCTATGTTACAAAAAATTTGTGTGTGAGATAATATGATATTCCAAAAATATAATTACAAGATCAATATAACCATTCAATCTACAAGTTCATGTAATTTGGATTTCCCAAAACTACTATGGATTTTATAACCATAATAAATAAGATTGTATAATAGTACATTAATCTTTTCTGGGAGAATCTATTGATGGTATATTTATTTATTCAATGATCAACATGGATCCTGGGAGTAACATTGAAAATTTTTTAGGGGAATTTCATTATAATCAGTTTAATGACAAATTAAAAAAATTAACATATCAATATTACAGTTGAAATTCTTTGTTTTATAGTTTTATTGAGATTCATTCACTTCTTAATGAATTGTATGAATATTAAAAAAATTTCATGAATCAAATAGAAATACTTTAGGTACGATGTTTTTTATTTTCTAAAGACATTATATCATATTTATTAATGTTTTACCTATTTTCTCATCGCCCTTAAATATTTTTACAAAGATGGAATAGGATTCCAGTGGAGTAAGAAGTTCTAGAAGGAAAATAAGGAGACATGGAGGTGGTTGAAATAAATGCATATCTAGATTTTTCATATCTAGTAGTTGGTTGAGATGTTTTCTATGAAGCATAAACTTTTGAATTCATATATTTATGGATATGTGATGTAAAATTAATTGTATATGGGACTAGTAATCTAATTAAATGGGAAAATAACTTACCTTCACATGAAATATAATTACCTGTAATTGTGTTTGATTTGATGAAGTATAGTCATTCCCTCTTAATTAAATGGTTCATGGGGTAGATATAACATAAATTTTTGAAATACATCTTCTTCTTCTGTAATCCTAATCCGAGTAAGAACAGATTTTTGGAGTCTCTATTGAATATATATTTTCAATTTATGTACACATTAGGGAATATAAATAATATGGTCAATTTTTTGGGTGGGTAATATCAATTTTCGGATTTGAAATAGGTTAAGGAGTGGGATCGACCAATGGTCTTCCTATAAGATAATCAAATTGAGGAAACTTAGTAGCATTTGGGTGTACTTCTCCCTAAACTATAAATGATTTTTTATTTAGAATACTGGGTGAGTAACGATAAATTATATAGTGTGACTATGGGAGGATTCTGTCCTCACTAAATTGTGTAGAGATCATGAAAGTTTGGTTTATTTCTTTGGATTTAGTTAGTGAGTTTGAAGGAATAATGGTGGTGTTGAATAGTATGAGTAGCGTGATCCAATTTTTTTGTCCCCATTAATGTAGGGAAGTGAATCTAAAGTCTATATCAATGTGCCAGGTCATACCATACCAGTTCATGTAGTATAAAATGTTTTTGAAAATAACTGAGTTTTGTTCCCAATGATTAATATGAAAAAATATACAAAATGATCATTGACTAGCAGGATTATAACATTTTTATTGATGTTGACTACAAAATTAGAGGATATATCACTAGAACACATAGTTGTTTTTTTGAGATATCATTGGAGGAATGATACCATGTTGTTTATTATGTTCATACTTATGAAACTGGATAATTACATTCTAATAAAATTTAATTATGTAGTCAATGAGCTCATGAATTTATATTTATACGAGTTTGTTATTCATCAAAGAGTGTTTAATTATATTATCATATATCCAGACTGTTGTTCGAAATCAATCTTCTTGAGAGGACTCATGAATTATATGGGAACGCAGTTGAAGATGACCATGGTTTAATAACCTAAGATAACCAGTGTTGGTCAATATAATCCAAAGGAATATAAAAATATCACAGAGTCAGCAAAAGTCATCCATATTTTAAAAGTTAATTTCACATATCTTATAGGTTAGAGAATCAATGTTACTTGTGAAATCCCGTTTAATTGGTTTAATATATCATTGGAGATGGTAAATTAATTCAATGAATCATGAGACTATTTGGGATAGTGAAGTGGATTGGATAAGTTAAATATTTTGTGGATTTTTCATAACATTATCTATAATTGAATATTATCATTCATCTCTCAATGTTTAAGAATTAGAAGATGAAATATGATCATGTCCAGTGGTGGGAAAAATTTATTTCTTATATTAATTCTTTATACATGGAGAAATTGGTCTAAATTTTAGATTATAGATATGAGACCCATCAGGGATGGTGGATTCCAATAGTTTTTATTCTTTTAGTATATATTTTTACAAGAATTGACTTAGGAATGTAATGTTGAGATGGGAAAATAGTGGATGAAGTTTTATGTTGTAGAGGAAACCCTTTGTATTTTCATGGATGAAATCTATAACGTTTGGGTGAAATATAACCCCTTGGTTTTCAAGTTCGATATGAATCTTTTTTTATCCTTTGGTTTCTATGTGATAATATAGTTTGAAGTATTTCTTTTTAATTTATAGGAATTTTCATTTGGTGGTCTTGTGATGACAAAAAATTCATGAATTTATACAACCAATGTTAATTAGGATAACATTGTTTACACACAACACCAAATGTTGCTGATATTAAAAATATTATAATAAAATTACTTATAATGTGATAATATATGTAATTATGGTCAACAATTAAAAAATATTACCATTAGAACATAAATAACTAATAAGTTTTATTATTGAAACTAATTTATATTAAAAGTGGATTTTCATAAATTTTATATTTTATTTTAATAGATAAATTGTCAAATGTTAGATTTTTTATTTGATATAATATTATACATTTTGTATATCTTTATACAACCATTTTAATTAGTATTAATTTTTTTTCTATTTCTACGAAGGGTGATTTTTATTTAAATAATACTATTTTTTGGAATATTAGGAAAATTATGATTTTTTGATTATGTATGAATGACCATGAAGACTGAAATACTATTAAGTATAAAATATGTATTTATGGAGTAATATAATTCATTTTAATATTTTATTTAAATATAAAAAACATATTATAACATTATTAGAACTTAAGTAATCCATTACATTAATAAAATATTTTTTAGACATTTCATTGAATCAAGAATATTTAAAGTGAATTTAGCTTTTGGATTTGTATGAAAGAATCTTTTATTTAATTTTTTATAATGTATAAATTTTAAACTCAATAACTTGTTTTATTAGAAAATTATTTTTACATTATTACGAGTGTTTTTTAAATTTAAATTTTTAAACAATGATGAAATTATAAATGATTATATATTTATAGAATTTAAAATCAGAAATTTTAAATTAAATAATGATATGATTTTTTATTTTTTTAATAAAATTAATTAGTAATGTTAAAAATTAGACACTCTAGATAATGTGAAAATGGGAAAAGGTTTCTATTATGGGGAAAAGTCAAATAAATGTTTTTTAATTGGATATATGAGGTTCATATTTTTTTATTTTCACATCATTCCTCATTTTTCACTTTTTAATTCTTTGAATCATTAATTATGAAATAACATTATTGATATTCAATGGGTATATCCAAAACTAAGTTTCTCTTAACTTATAAAAATGTAACACTTACTCCACTTGAAAAATAAAATTAAATTCTAATATATATTTTTTAGATGAGTAATTCTTCCATTTATAACGCTCTATTAATTTAAAAAGCATCTTTTCACCTTTATTTTTATCATTTACTTCATTTCTAAGGAGTTATCCATGATAACACTAAGGAATCTATTATAATTATTACATTCATATTAGACATTATTTAACAAAATCTTTACTAATTTTATGTAAATATATAAATATAAATAATCCTGAAAAATTATTATACTTAAATGTGATTATATTATTTGAACAAAATTTATTCAATCTTTTTCATTGACTTTAAAAAACAAAATATCAATGATATTTTGTTTGTGAAACCAACCTTCCAAATGAAGCGATGTTGTTTTTTCATAGCTGTATCTCATAGAAATTTTAAATGATGGATTTAAATAATAAATATGAAATATATTTTTCCTAAATGACGCTTAAATTTAAAATTAGAAGATACATTATTTCGTTCTTATTCATTGGAAAAGGGAGACTTTGATAATTCTCCCATGTGGACCACTAACTCTTTGTGTAATGTGTTAGAATTTTAATTAATAAAAATAATTTATATCTCCTGAAATTTATTTAATTAGCATAAATTATTTCAAATTTAATTTTAATATTATTTATTTATGTAAAATTTATATTATCTAAATTCATCCCCTAAATCGTTAAATCATTATAACATGTTTCCATTTGGGTTGATTTAACTACCCATGTAAATAATTTTTTAACGATTTAGTAATAACATGTTGTGGGATTCCATATATTGTTAATTCCATGTAAAAATATCTATTTAATTTGTATTAATTAATATATAATGGTGTTTTTGATATTTTCAAAATTTAATAATTTATAAATTATTTATTGCTGACCTTGTTGATAACTAGTTCCTTAAGATATTCATTTTTAGAAGTTATATTCTTTTCACTAACATAATGAAAATAGTAACGAATTTATAATTATAAAAAAAAATTATTTATTTATTTATATGGTAATGATGAAATTGAGAACACTTGGTGAGAATCAATCTCATAATTGTGGAGTTTGTACAAACTAAACAACAGAAACACCAAACACCCAATAATGAAAAGAAACTATATTAAGTTAATACATTTTAAATATATTATTACAAAATAATATAATAATTTTTGTATGTTTATATTATGTTAATGTGAAATAATATTATGATATTTTTTTCGTTATACATTAGGTTAGATCATGGTCAAGTAAGAGAGAAGGGAATGAGTGGTGATTTTCATCTAAATTTTTTTTTATTAAGATATGAATTATATTCACCAATTATTTCTTATTAATGGTCTATATATTAAAAATGAAAATATTTTTGTCATAAATTTCATGTATGTAATTTTCAATTTCATCAAATTTCATACCTATCATGGGTAATCGATTTGAAAGACTAATTTTTTTCAAAGTTTTTAATTCTCGGATTCACTTTATTAAGTCAGGAATTGATATTTTGAATGAATTTATTATTTATATGTTGCATATAAAATATAAGAATTTTATTTTCATAATAATTTTTTTATTTAAATTTATTTATAAAACAATATGATTTCTAGGCTTCCAAATACTATTAATTAAAAAATTACTAAAGTGTTAAAGAGTTTTGTCTCTAATTATAATATTTGAAATTTATATTTTTTAAATTGAATAGAATATAATAAAATTGGTATATATCCATCATATTTGATATGTTATATCTTCAAATATAGTATATTCAAGGTAATTTCAAGGAAACATAAATTTCTATATCATTCATGTGGTTTTTGTGTAAAATCCTTCTCAAATTGTATGGGGTTTCTTTGAATCAAATACTTCACTTGGTTCATAATCAATTCAATATAACTATTATCTTTCATGGTTTATTTATAATAACCTAATATTCTGGTATTGCTTATTTACATGTAATTATTTTAATAAATCACATTTCAATTGAAATTTAATTTCTTATTGATTTTATTATTTCTTGATAATATATTTTTATTAAGAATAATCCATATATAATTTAATTTCCATTACATTCATTTCCATGTTTTTTTCATAATACAAAGAATCTACTTTATCTTTGCGGAAGATAATTTTTTTCCAGTAATGATCTTTATATCCCCATTTACTAATTTGTTTTAAAAAATTATTATCTTTTTAATGATGTGGGTTATTCATTAATAACATTTAAAAATATTCAAATTATTTAAATTCATTCAATAATAAATTTATTTATCTTCTACTGCACATTTTTAGGACATTTATATCTTTTCAAGCTTATTTTATTGACATCAATGTATAATAATACATTAAAAAAAATCCCCTCACACCCCTTATTTTTCAATCAATGTAATTTTTACATCGACACTTTAAATGGTCTGGTGAAAACCTATAAATTAGAAATTCTTTGTACTCTACATAGTTTATATTTCATGAAGTGGGTTTTCAGTCAAACTATATAATTTTTTATGATAATATTCCTTCTATAAAAATATTTTTTAAAATTAATTTTTTTGATCATGCCAAGTGATTTTTTTGATTGTTTTATGAAACCCATTATGTTTCATTGTTTATTTATTATATGAAGAATTTATATTTTATGTGGAACTCATATGTATATATGATAGAGGGTGGTATCTTATAGAATACTATAATTCATTGTTCATGGTTTCATACAACAGGAGACTATGAAAAGTTTCACGAATGAGTTGCAATATTCATTATTCGCACATTTTTTGTTTGAACGAGATGTTTGAATATTTATTCAATTTTTTAAGCTTGTGAGATATAAGAGGATTTGTTCATAAATTTCTATATACACATGATTACTAAATCTATATTCTCAATATATTATTTTCCTATTGTTTCCCATAAATATTTTTTATACTACGATTCAATGAAATTACATATTTCTTAATATTCAAAAATATGTTGAATTATGTTTAATGCCTCAAAAATCCTCACACTATTCCCATGTTAAATTTTTATTTATATAAAGATACATGACCTTATATCATGACTTATATTGTCTCAATTTTAATTAATATGAAATTTCTCACAACCCTAATTTTCACATCTTTATTTGTAATTACTCTTGTTGACATGTTTATGTGTTTTCTTTTATTGGTAATTTAATTTCCACACTTTCTTTTATTATCCATTCCCCAGGTTATAATTATATGTATAAAAAACATAATATTGATAAGGGAGTCCTTATGTGTTTTATTATGGAAAAATGATTATATATTAAAATGATTATTTCATTAAACTGTAATATTAAAAACCATTTAGTACATGGATTTTGCAACTATTTGTGGGATTTATTATCTAAATCATGAAATTAATGTAATATATTAGTTTTATTCATATTGGGTCACATTATTTGGTATTATAACTAGGATTAGTTATTTGGAGATATTTTATATTGAAATTTGGGAAAAACCGTAACTAAAATTCTATAGAATAAGCAGAATTATACAATTACATCAATTTTTTTGGTAATGTGATGTTTGTGAAGTTTTTATAGAAATTAAATCCATATCTGGAAATTGTTAGTTCATGGAAGCTCTTGACTAGTTAGAAATAGGGATAATGACCCTAAATAGGTTGTATTGGGTATTATCTCTTCATTACCAAGTGCATGAAAATGTGGCTTAAATGCACACCTAGTTTATCAGTCCTATGTGATATGTTTTGGTAGATATAATGTTTTCTATGAACCACTATGAAGTAATGATTTACTATATAATTTATTTTATTTTCATATGAATTATGGTATTTAAAATATTCATGTATAAAATGGTAGTCAATGATTGTTATAGTATTAACCATGTGTGACAAAACTGAATTGTAAGTATAATAATTTCAAATGAAGTGTGTCATTGGTAGAGTGTTATTAGGATTGAGATTTAATGTTCATAAAATCATTTCAATTGATTTTTTTTTATATTATATTTTTTATAAAATTATTTTTAAATATAATCCTTATAATGAATCTGTGTAGAATGTTTCTCTAAAATCTCATAATATATAGCAATAGAGATATAGAGGGAGTAAGCGGTTGAGAATGTTAATATATTCTAATTACACTGGAAAAATTAATTTTCATAGTATTACCTAATATAGAATGTTTTGTATTTAATTTAATTTATATAATTATTATTTATAATCCTTAGATACCCTTATATATTTTCATTAGTATAGGATAATTAAATGTATAATGACATAATTTCTTATGATTTTTGAATGTGATTACATGAATTATAGACCACATAAAATGGATTTTTCGTTAGATATAAAGAATTATATTCTATACACAATGTATAAGAACCATAAAATAACAGAATAACAATATAAATAAATATATAATAAACACTAATATGGTAATGAATCAAAAGCCGTTACATTTAGAACATAAATAATTAATTTGTGTTATTATTGAAAAATATTACCTATTAAAAAGGAATTTTGTATATTTTATATTTTCTCATAAATGAATAACATTAATATTTTATAAATTGAGGTTAATAAAATGATTTTTTTAAAATTAAAATAAAAAAATTTACACAGTATCAAATTATGAACTTTTTTGGAGAACTATTATTTGTAGTTGAAAAATAAAGATTATATTTTTTTATTATATAATTTTATAACTAATTTTAAATGATGCATTAATAAAAGAAAAACTCTTATTGGTTTTCCTATAAAACATTAATTTTTTGGTGAAATTTTATTTTTTTATTTCAAGTACTCATAAATTTATTTTTATTCTTTAATAAATAATGTTGTTACTTGTATAAAATAATAATGGCATTTTTAAAGTATAAAAATATTTATTCCGAAAAACATATTTCGTCCAAAAACTATTTTTTTTAGATTACATGCAATTATTTCAAAATAAACATATCTGAAACATTTAAAGGGTATGCGATAAAATTATTTTAAAATTTTTAATCATAATTTTTAAATTAGTTATCATGTTATATTTTAATTTTTTTCATTAATATTTATTACTATATTTAAAAAATATTTACCGATTTAATAAGAAAAAATGAAAAAAAATGGATTTTACTAATGGGAAAAAGAAAAAGATGAAACAAAATATGTTTATAAGTGGATGTTTGATGTATTTATAGACAAAAAAATAAATATATTTAATCATTTTTCTTTTTTATAACACTTACCTCTTAATTTCTAAATTTTAAATTATTGAAATTCAATTGGTTTCTCATAATCTACCCTTTTCTTATCGTATAAAAAGGTAACGCTTAAACTATATAAAAACTCACATGTATAAAGAATTTTATGTTTCAAATAATCCATATTTCAATTATTATAATCCTTTCCCACTCACATAATCATTTACCCACCTTATTTTTTATTAAGTCTTTTATTTCTATGTAGCTTTCTATGAGGAAACTCAAGATTCTAACATTAGTATTATTTTATCTTATTCATAATTTTAATTTAAACCTACCTAATATCTTATGACCTTATTAAAATAAATAAATATTTATCATTAGTACAAAAAATTTTATTATATTATTTTATAAACAATTATTCAATAATATTAATCCACAATGAAAAAAATAACATTAATTGAGAATAATTGAGGGATACACCCTCCATGAAGCCTTGTTGATAATTTTTCATAACTAAATATAATTATAGGTTTTAATAAATATATTTATGAATAAATATGATTTTAAAATCATAAATATTATTCTTAAATGTAAAATTATCATATACCTTTTCCCTCTCATTTTTTGAGAAATGAATACATTAATTACATGTACACGCAAATGACCCTCTTCATGAACGATGACTTCTATTTGGCGTCACCACCCATCGTTTATAGTTCCAAGAATTTATTTAAAGAGTTTATATGATTTTTTGTAAATTTTAAAAATAACTTATATATCATATAATAATTATCTAAATACATCTCATTACTCATTAAATCCTTAAAATACATTACCATTTAGTTCGATTTAACCACCTATTAAAATGATGTTATAACGATTTAATTATTGATGATTATTATATGTAATATAATCATAATAACATTTAATTATTATTTTTTAATATGTTTTAATGACTATGGAAGGGTTTTTTTTAATACTAATAATATTTTTTATCATGTCCCATTTCGATCATTAAACACATCAAAAAATAGTTCATCACAATTTCCATTATCACATACTATATTCATGTCCATCACCAAATGAAAACAATACATAATTAGACATTGAATTTTATTTTTATCTATTTAATTATATATTAGTTATCAAATATAATCCACTAATTGAGAATCAATATCTCAATGAATCAAAATCCCTATGCTCTTACAACTGATAATGAAAATAAACAATAATCCATTAATTTATTAAAGATATATGGTTATAAAATATTTTATATAAAGATGTGATTTTCTTATTTAGGTTTAGAGATACTAAAATAATTAGTATTTATACATGATGTTATAGAGTGATCGACTAATATGCGATACAATTTAAGTGTTTTTTTCTCAAATTTTCTTTATCGATATATGAATTTTATTCACAACTAGTTTAATATTATTTGGTGTATATATTATCCATGAAATTATTTTTATCATAAATTTCATTTTATTATATTTAGAAATCCATATTATGATCTACCTTTCACAAGTCATTGATTTTATTGATAACAAATTTGTATATGTTTTACAGCTCAATTTCTCGTCACATAGAAAATTTTATTATTGTGCACCAATTTCATAATTTCTATTTTGTATATACATAAAAATAATATATTTTTTAATTAATCTTTTATATAATTAATTTTAATTATAGAAAAAATATTATTTTCAATAATACTAGGACGTTTTATTCATAAATTAGTAATGTCATAAGTTTTTTCATTTCAAATTAATATCATTGAGACATGTTCTGTATGATGATCCAAATCTCTATACTGGTGTATATGAGGGATAATTCATATGTTATATAATTAAATAACATTTATTTATATTAATTGATGTTAATATTAAATATATCTATATTTAAATAGGTTTTGAGTTCAATGATCCTCAAATTACATGGGGATTTTCTTGACTCAAATATTTCACTTAGTTCATAATAAATTGTCTTTGATTATTGTATTTAAATATTGATCTATCAAATAATGATCATGTTGTTTTTTATTTAATCCTTGTATGATTTGGATATCATTTTTAACACTAATGTATTTTTCATTACTATTACAATTGTTTTATTAAATTTTATTATGAATAATTTAGAATTCATTTAATTGAGTTATCGTTCATATCTATTATTTCTATATATCTAATGTACTAATTACCCTAAGTGGAAAATAAAAAAATTATCTAAATTTATAATTGATTTACTGTTATTCATTTAAATATACATTTTTCGTTACCATTTAAACAATTTTTGATTTTTAATAAATTCATGTTGAAATATTCATATGAATTTACATACCATCAAAAATAAATTGTTTTATCTTCTATTCAAAATTTATTATAACAATTATTTATTTATATAAATATTTAATTTAGAACTCATAAATTTAATAGTTTCAAAATTCCTCTATTTCCCTTCTGAAAAAATGTTTACATTGTAATTTTTAATTCAGTGTTTTAAATGGTTGTGTGAAAACTATTTTTATTTTTACTTCTATTTACCCTCCATGGTTTATCATTCAGGAATTGATGTTTTGGTCACCCTATATATGTATTTATGATATTATTATTTTTTTAGAAATATATTTTTGAAATCATATTATTTATTATGTTCATGTTTTATGATTATTTAATAGTTTAAGATACCCATTATTTTGAAAGGGTTATTTTTGATATGATAAATGAATTTTTTATATGGTATAGTTATGTATGAATGTTGATAAGTGGGGTTATATATCTATCTATAATTATTATTTTTTGTTTAAATGACATTATACGATGAAATATTTCATGAATGTGATGTGGGATACATTTTTTACATCTTTTATGTCGTTAATTTGATGTGGGTGGGTTGATCATATGTTTATTGTGTGAATGATATTATGGAAGAATTTTTGTAAGTATTCTTGTGATCATTATGTGGAATAATAGGTTCACATGATTTTGTATTCTTATTTTTGAACCGTAATTATATTATTATTATTAATTAATTATATTCCATAGTTCAATAGGACTTTGATTATGATTGATGGCTGAAGTCTAAGTTCCCATGATCCCTCATATTTTTTAACATGTTATATGATTTTATATTTGATATTACATTTCGTTTTATCACGAAACATATGATACAAAGTCATTACAAGAATAAATTTATCCATTTACTATGTTTTCTCATATTCTTATGACATAACTCTTGAAGATATATTAATATATGTTCACTTATTGAGCATTATAGATCACTATTTATTTATTTGTAAATTTACTCAAGTTATGATGACATGTATTACTTTTTTAAGGTCTAAATGGTAGTATACAGGATTTATATTATGGTGTAATGATTACTGATTGGAATTTTTATAAATCAATTATCAAAGAATCAGAACATTTCTATCATTGTTTTGTGTGGATATTTATGAGTAGTATTAAATAAATCATGAAAATAATGTATTTTTATGTTTTTTATCTATGTATTCTTTATCTCTGATTAATTGATAGTGATTTGGTGGAGGTTTGTTATCATTTAAGGCTACCAAACCCATGTTGTGTTGTGATTGAGGGTGTCATGATATAACGTATTCTATGGAAGGATGGATAATTCCATAACATAGAGGGTTGTTTTATGATCATATTCTAGCTTCTTTAGATAGTAATAAAACTAGGTGGCTACTAAGGAGGGGGAATATGTCATTATAGCCAGCATTTCACCATGATAATAACCCTTTATTTTTAGATATAAAAATGGAATGTGAGAGGGGATGATTTTCATAATAAGGTTTAGAGGTTTCATGTTGGATTTCCCCAGTTGAATTTGATGAATAATTTGATTATTTGTTATTGGGTCATGGAATGGAAAATTACACTATGGTGGAAACAAAGGGGTTTAAAATATAGAGGCATGATATTTATAATGTAGGTAACTATACCACTACTATAGTGTAAACGGGCTGTTCATAGTGTTATGTGGCCAGGTCCCTTAAAATAATAGGGTCTATGGTAGATCAAAAATTATATCATTATTTATGAAAGATCACAATCTTAGACAACCTCAAAGATTAATTTTGATTGATTTCTCCCCCACATTTGGATTACTAAGTGTGTTGGACAATTTGATAACAATAATAAGTTGGAAAACCTAATTTTTTCTATATGAATTATTGGTATTTCATTCCACAATCTTAATATTCTATCATTGATCTCACAACCTTGGACAGAAAAAAATTTATTATAAATCACTGATATTTTTAAAAAATAACATTTTCTTCAATAGCATATTCGATACAAAACAATGATCTTAAATAAACCATGAAATTTTATAACTTAAATATGGACAATATAACGTAGTTGCAAAATTGAAATATCTGAATTTGAATATCCAAATTATGAAATATATTTATAGGTATTACTCAAAAAAATGATGATCACTTAGGAAAAATCATTCAATTTTGTTAGTAAAATAACATTATTCGTCAAAAAATACATATCCTCCAATCATTATTTATATTTATTTTAATTGAAAATAATATAATTAACAATATTTTTTAATATTATAAAATATATTTTCTAAAAAAATTGATTTTAAAAAAAGAATTTCATATTAATCCTATAGTTAATTCTTGATAATTTTATGATAAGTTGGATCATTCGATAAATAATTTAAAATAATTATTTTTAATGAAAACTATATTTTTTATTCAAAAATTTAAAAATAATAATTTTATTTTAAAATAGGATAATATTAAAATTAGGTATATTGTATTATGAATAATCCAATTATTTACATTAGAATGAATTTTATTTTTAAAATTTTTATGAATTATTTTTTATTTTTTAAATGGTTTGTTTAAAAAACTATTTTTCATTGGGTTTAATGGTTTTCTTTCAAATTAATTTACCTACATAAAGAAATTTAATATTGAAGATTGTATATCATATTTCGAGTATGAGATTCAAATTTTTAAATATGTCCCTTTTATTTTTTTTCCAATATGAATTGTATCCTAGGTAAATACTTATCAACGTAGTAAGTGAAAAATAAGAAAAATAGGGTTCAAACATTGTAATAATGATTTAAAAGTATGAGAACACTTTGATTTGTTATGGTTTATGTGCAACATATGTTATTTATATAAACTACTTGAATAAATGTCCTATTGGGACATATTTCTCAAGTTATTAGATTTATTTTATGTTAGTAACAAGATAATGTAGAAATTGACACATTCTTAAATTTAATGTCTAATATTTTCACACAATAGAAAAATGAGGTTATTTTGGTTATAAATTTTAAATATAAAGATAAAAAATATATTTTTCATAATTAATTATACTTTATTTTATGTAATTGAATAATTACCCTAAAGGATTAGGCAACCATAACCCATTATTTACTCATGTAATCGAAAAAAATATAAATGATATTAACAATATTAAATGTAATAAAATTTTCATGACTTATTATGATAAATTAATTTTTTATACTAATAAAATATATTATTTTTTGTGGAAGAACTATATTCTAAATCCATTTATATACATTTTTCTGTAATGAATAATTAAACGATTTGTGTAAAAAAGGACAGCAATGATATTATATGAAAATAATTCTATATTAAACTATTTTAAAATAATAAAATTCTTGATATGTGACATGGTTGGTATAATATAGTCTAAAATTTCATCCATTATCCATTTATGGGACAATTTTTACCTTATATGTGAAATTATAATAATTTAATAATTAAAATGTTTTTACCATAGTTATGGTTTATATTTGTTATCAAAGGGTTTAATAAAAAAATATAATGTTTAAAATGACACCAAACCTCTCTAAATTTCATGGTATGATGATATTTAAGTCGTATAATTTTTTTATATGAATATATATTTGATTGGGATTATTTTTTCTGAGAATTAATATACTATATTTTAATATTTTTTTTTGTAATTAAAAGAGTTCATAAAACATCTGTTATAAAAGACAACATCTTCTATTATATTCCTCAAATTTTTTTAGACATATAATTTGATAAAAAATTTCCTAGTTACCTTATAAAAATAAATAGGCATGATTTAGTGGTTATTTTAGTTAAAACCCATTCAACGCCTCCTTAATAAGTGATCAAAAATTATCTTAATGAATAAGATGCAATATTCTTCTTCAACCACTATGAATTTGATTCATATTCAACATTCTCTAAATATATGATGCTATTCAAAATATAATGAATTTATTTTCTTAAATGTACTTAAATTTCATTATGACAATGTCACCACAGTCATTATTTTCCCCTTCCATCAAATGGGAAGTGAATGTACCGCTCGTGCGTTCATATATCACACCCTCTCCAGGTAGAAAAACAATTATTTTTCCATCACTATTTTTCATGGATTAATATTACCAAGGGATTAATTCATATATATATATATATGATATTTATGACGTATTTATGTTTTTTATATTATCATATAATTTGTACCTATATAACATCAATCCATTAGAAAATGATAATATCACTTGTTTATACACTTGTACTACTACCTCCAAGAAGAGATGTGATTTGTTTCTAATTTTTTTATTTGAATGCATAGTAATATTGAAATATTTATCGAATATATATGTTTTGACATAGAAAAATGTACATTTTGAGAGTTATTAGAGGATACACGAAATGTTAAAATTGAATACTAGCAAAACACACTCGAAACATATACCTAAGGGTATGTTTTTGTGAATGTACAAAAATATAGAATGTGTGGTAGCACATGATGGTTTGAAGACCACCATGGAAGTTGAGGTAATAAATTCTGTTAAACATATGTGCAATTGTTTAAGATCATATATTAATTTAAAAAATCATGAAACACATCTCTAACTTGTTATCTTTAATTCAATAGACCATTACACATTTGAGAAACCTAAAAACACCACAATCCCTCTTACCATTATGCGGACACAACCTTTGTAATTTTGAAAAAGGCTTTGAGTTTGTGAAATTATGTACTTCGTGATAATTTGAGTAGATGTTTTCCTAATCGTAGCCGTCATTCATGAAACAACTTCCCATGGTTTTTTATGAACTAATAAATATTGTAGTTAATCATTTTGTGAAGGTTCATGAAGTTCAAGTTATAATTAATATCTTTACAGATCCTAGGGTTCATAATATAGTTATTCTTCATAAAACCAAACCCGTAGAACCTAAGCCATTAAATAATGGTAATAATACCCTATTATTTTGAAATATATACATTTGTGATACCCATTCCCTTTTGTGAACCCATCTACCATCATTAACCTTCATCCTTCACGAAACCCATATACCATGCCTCTCAATGGTGCATCATTTCCACAAACAGACATTCATGAATGTTGAGGTCCTAAGTACACTATACCCATTAATAACTACTTCACCAGAAATTCTTTCATCCATGTGATTGGTATCATCAACCCTTATGTTAATAACTACTTCACCAGAAATATAAAATTTTATATCAAATTATTGTTGTTTTTTATGAAATATGATTTAAATTTTTATAATATCAACTCATAGTGAAACACTTTATTACATTCAATTTATAATATCTCTATCTCTCCCGATTCTCAAGCGATGAAAAATTCTATCTCTTTGGAGACCTTTGTTTATCTCTTGAAATAATGTGCATCTATTTTTCTGTTACTTTATTCACCTTAAACATTATCTTAACTCTATCATCACTAAATATTATCTAAATATTTACCAAGAGAAACAATCATGACCGACGATAATTCTAATGACTTAGAGGCCCTCAACCACCTTTTATTTTCATTGGATATAAATTTTTCATAAAATTATTACCTTATTTATATATAATATTCTATTTTTCATACATATTCGATGATCACCAAGATATTATAGGTGATCTGATTCGGTGATTTGACTTTTTTTAATTCATTATTGCACTATTTTTTCATAATTATTATGGAATTATC
Source organism: Viscum album (assembly GCA_963277665.1). Classification (NCBI taxonomy): domain Eukaryota; kingdom Viridiplantae; phylum Streptophyta; class Magnoliopsida; order Santalales; family Viscaceae; genus Viscum; species Viscum album. Next base: position 1,934,044,896 of record OY728155.1, read on the forward strand.
TATATTGACAGATATATAGATTTATTTTATTGTAATTCAAATGGAATTTTTCATTATGAATATCTAATATGTGTGTTTTTTATATTTATAAAAATTAATTATTTTTAATTATTAGTTTTAATAAATTTTTTCAAATTATTAAATATTTTAATTTTTAACTATTTGTTATAGAATATTAATGAGTGATCATGTGACTCATATCTTTTAGAAAATAATGATAGTAAATGACGTCCTGGAATAAAATTTTTTATAGGGAAATATAAAATAATATTACATGATCCACCAAAATTCTATCACACAAAGGATTTATCATTTTAAAAATTAAAAACCAATCCTATGATATGGTAGAGAATATATTCCTTTAAAATTAGTTTATGTATTTATATTTTTGATGTTTTTTCTAATTAATTATAATGTCAATGATAATCATGATAATGTCATTACACAATATTGAGTGTTATTTAAATTACTTGATTTTTATTATAGTTGAGTCATGTGTTTGAATGATGAAATTATCTCAAAAGATATGTATTGAGGTTTGATTAGGTATATATGATAATCATTAAATGGTTTTTTAGTTTCTGTATACCATTCTGATATAGCATTTTCATGATGAGAAATTTAATATGATACATTTTGAGTAGTCATATTTATGAAGGATGGGGATGTGTATTTCATTGAGGCAAGAAAGATTCAATAACTTTTTATTAGTTATTTATATAAAACTATTTTTATAATATCTCAAATAATTTGAAAATTTTTTATGATAATTCTTTGTATTTTATTTTTGTATAATTTTTTTTATAATGTTTTTTATATTTATTTATTCACTTATTTTGTAATTCATTGGTTATTTTTTCATAACTTTCTGTACGTTATTTTTTGATGTTGAATTATTTATTTTCATAATTTAATGTAATGTTAGTTGCGTGTTATTATATATTATGAGAATTATTTTTTATGACAATTTTTTTATAATAATTTTTTGTTTTAATAGTTGTTTTTTATTTATTATATTTTTTCTACGTTCTATAAATTATGTATATTCGTCTATTATCTATTTGTAATATATTTTTAATAGTTTATATGTTATAATATGATTTCCTTTTATATTTTTATTATAGGTATTTAGAGTACTGTAACTAGAGAGATTAATTTAGAAAAACTGATGAATATGAATAATGAGTTGATAATTTCATGGAGTTATGTAATCCATATCAACAAAAAATATATTTGATTTTTTACAAGGATAATGTGTTTGAATATTAGAATGTTAAATTCCATTGAAATCAAAAATATTTTCATTTTCAATGGTTTACGCCATTATTATAGATGTTTGATATCACATAGTAAAATACTAGATAGTTCAAAATCTAATGCTGTTGAAAATATTCAGAATGAGATAGATGATATTATTGGAGAATTAACACATGTAGTAGTTATTGGAACCATTGAAAAAACTGTTAACTAATTTTATTGAAATTATAATAAATGAATATTCTCAAATTGGGAAATATATAAAATGTTATCAACTATTCTATGATCAGTTAATTTAAATGAAATAAATATGTGGAGTGATAAAATTTTCTATCATTTTTATGGACTATTAAAATAGTTCCTTCCAGAAGGAAAGAGGCCTCCATATTCCAATTTTGAGGAAAGGAAAATATTATATCAAATGTGATCGGATTAAAAATTTATACTTAGTTTCCCGAATTATTTCTTGTTGTATAAGAAATAATTTAAATATTTATCAAAAAGTCCTAAATGTGGAACATCTTTCTATAATATTGTTTAAATATTCAACTCTAATTCATTCACATGTATTAATATCTATCCTCATGAGAGACCAATTTTATAGCTTCCATTTATTTATTTCAATAATTTAATCATAAAATTTTATTTCATCACATTCTTAGGTACTAAAATAACACCTCATTATAATGAAATATTCCACCTTCTAATAATTAATTGTTTTAAGAGTTTTTTAAATTTATTTGAGGAAAAAAGTTATGATTGCTTACAAATGATTTCTCTCAGATAAAAACTTATGTCAGCAAGATAATTCCACACAGTAGAAGAGATTTTATAATCAATTCCATGATTTTGGAAGTTAAGTAATAAATTTTAGAATGGGACTACACAAAAATTTAATGAACCGATGTTGGTGCATAATTAACCAACATAGTTCATAGTATGTTTTTTGGGCGTTTACATATTGTTCTTAAATACATGTATTATAAAATAATATTTTATGATGAGTCTGTTCATTTATGGACCAAAATAGTTGACAAAAGATATTGATATGCATCTTTCAAGATTGATTATTTATTTAAAAATTATATGGGAGATTGGTGTTACAATATTTGATTCATAAATGAAAGATAATTTTCTTTTTCATGTTCTGATAATGTTCACCATAGACGACATTCCTACATAAAGAAACTTATCTTCTTATAGTGTTAATAGAAATATATCATATCCAATTTATGAATATGGGAGTCCATTTTATCAATTTAAAATGGATTGAATAATGTCTACCTGGTATAATTATTTATTTGGGAATTTACCATCATTATATTACTTTGAAAAAATAATTGAATATTATATATAAATATAGTCTTCCCCATCATTCATTGTAAACTAATGAATTTTATGAAAGGATTAAAAATATTTAATTTAATATTCTTAACTAAATGAATATATATTCATAAAAAAAATAACTAAAAAAATAGTCTATCCTTTTATAGATACTTTATTATAGGATTCTTGAGGTCACAAATAACATTAATATTATGAATGTGGAGAAAAACATATGTGATAGTTTTATTGGAACATTGTTAGACATAAATAGAAGGACAATATATGGATTCAATTCTATATTTTATATGATATCAATGGTAATATGTTTGGAGTTATCTCTCATTATAAATTAAAATAGAACAGATTTTCCTTTAGCATGTTATACATTTAGCAAGACTGAGAAGACACATTTTTTTTAAGTTTATGCATTGAATTAAAGTACCCAATGGATAATCTTCAAATTTAAATAATTTATTGATATCTACTAATTATAAATTAATAGGTATGAAATATCATGAATTTAATATATTATTAAAAAAACTACTATTGGTTGTACTATGTAGTGTATTTATGACACCTATAAAAAATCATCAGGTTTTGTAATTTTTTCAAATCAATTTCTAGAAAATTAAATTCTATAAATTTTTTATATGTGTTGGAGAATAAATATGGTCTTATACATTTTCAAATAGAAATTTATTTCACAGATAAGTTTTTCGATATAATGGATCATCTGGAGATTCAACTGATTTATGATATAAGAATATGTGGGACTATTTATGTAAATTAGATTTATGATTTTTAGTGATACATGAAAATTAAAAATGGATATGTTAAGAATACATAACAACTAAATACCTCTATTTTTCAAAAATATGTATCAGAAGAGGTGATTGTTTTTTTTACTGATTATTTGTATAATTATAAGCTTATTGGTCTTCCTATATCTAAACATATGACTATTGATTATGAATGTATAGGGATTTGATGCTTAAAATTAATTTCCATTAAACTTGTTGATGTGATACAAGCACATTAATACATTTTAAAAAACATAGATGAAGTTCATCCATATATATTAACAAATATTGATGAATTGAAGGTATAATACATGAAAAGAAATGAAATGTGGTTGATTGTAGAGAATAAAAAGTCATTTTTTAAAGGTTTAAAGATAAATCATCAAAAATTTATGTACATTACCAAATTCGAAATGGTTGGAAGGGGACCATTTTATTAATGTGATCACATGGTCTTGTTTTTATTTTAAGGGTTGCACATTTTATAGAAAACCCTTTATGACAAGAGTATCATTCAAAATTGTGGTGTAATAGACATTATTGGAACACAACATTTTTCAATTATGAATGATAAAAACCTAATTTCTATATCCATGTAATATTTTAGGTTTTTCAAGAATATATAGGAAATTTAATATATTAAATTTTCAGTTAATACATTTAATTTTAAGAGGATTGATTTTTATTTTGGTATGAATAATAACGATTATGTGTTTCCTATGGTTTATTTGAAAGGATTTATTTACCTAGAGGATCCCTTGATCAGGAGAAACATTCATATAAAATATTTTCTATCATTGATTCATCAAATTATCAATGGATTGTTATTTTTTAATGGAAAAGAATTCATTTGGGTGATGTAAAAGATGATGATATGGATTAATATGGGTTTTTTCATATTATATTTTATTTCTGGATGATAGAAATTATTATAATGAAGACATATTCCATGCTATATTTAATGTTATTGCTAAGGGATGTGGGAAAACATGAAATTACCCTCTTAATTTTTTAGGTAAATGATTATTTAGATTTATTTTCTGAATTTTATATATTAAAATTATATTTTTATTAACTATTTGATATTTAATTATATTTTTTTGAATATTTTGAATATTTTTGTTTTAATTTTTTATTTAATAGTTATAGATAATCATTTTTCGATTGGAAAATGCAATGTACATCATTATGTGTTGATAAAATTTTGTCATATAAAACAGTTTATGTGAAAATGATATTTAAATTTATAACTATTTCAATCATTTTAGATATAATTTGTATAAATAATATTTTAACATTCATATTTTATGTTTAATCAACATGGCGTAGTTAATTTTCTTCTAAAATTACACATGTGTGACACTATATATTTTATATAGATATTATGTCATAATTATTTATAAATTTTAATTTTCTAATTACTTGTACATACATAAAATGTCATTTCCATATCCCTTTTAAATGAAATACTCAGATGATGATTAACATTTTTTGAGTTATATTTATTTTTTCATATGATTTAATATTCAGTAATATATTTTTTCAAGTAATGAAATCATTAAATTAAAAAAAAATATATGCAGAACGTTTGATGCGCCTCTTTCTAATGTTACTCTTATAGATGAGTGTTGTTATTTAAATATAGAAAATTTGATTTCTAGAGTTAGTAAAAGTTGTATTACACATTTTCCAAAATAATCACTTTCCTATGGAGACCAAAGAATAAAAATTAATTTTGATGATAATAATAACCCAACACGCCGAAATGCAACCCACTTTACCAGATACATTTATATATAGAGAAATTATAGGATTAAACAATTATATCATGATTGGAAATTCAGAAAAAAAAAATATGGGGAAATAAAAATCATGGGAGTCTATAACATTAAAATATCTCAATGGTTTTATATTATTTTTCAAATTTGAAATATTATAAAGGAATAATATTTAATTTATTCATTTATAGATGATATTTCATTTTAGAGAAACAATAAAAATTATAAAAATATTTCTAAATATAGATGTCAGTTAATAGAGAGAGTTTAAAACTAAACTAAGAAAAATAATATTTTTTTAGATATAGAATGAAAATCCATGACTCATGTTAGTCTTTTTAAATGCAGATACATGGAAGAAAATTCTATCCAACCCAAATGGTGAGGCATTTATGGTACGCTAATAATTATATATTGTAATTTTTTTAAAACATAATTTATTATTATATTATATTTATGTAATAATCCTCATAGATATCCCATCAATATATTAATTTTATGAATATATACCATCACAATTTATCAAGTGGGGGTATAATTTATTGGAGGAGAAATTGATTGTAGAAAAGTTAGATGCAATAAAATATTAATACTCAAGTGGTTCTGAATAGGTTTGGTTAGATCCTCCATCTCACACTAATATCCATGAAATATGAAAAATAGTATTAAGAAAACAAAAATGAAAATTATGTTATGAATAAATCTAATGAAGTAGATGGAAAAATTGTTGCAAATTGATTTCTATTTTCTATGAATTTTTTTATTATTTATATTAACAAAAATAATATACCATATTAATTTCTCATTTCATGATGACCATTAAGAGAATGAAATTCATGTGAATATTATTCGTGAGGTTGGGATAGAAATCATACATACTTCTTTAGAAAAGCCAAAACACCCTGACTACTTAAGAGGATATGAGGCCAATGTTAGTGTTATGAGAGTTTTTCAGCATCAAAGTAATAAATCAGGAGAAATAGTTATAAATTCTAAAATAGATTATATAATAAACCTTAGTCATTACATGAATGATAAAATTAAAATAGTTGTACATGATATGTTTGATCAATTAATGAGATTTTCATAGCATGTGTAGCCTGCTCAGCCTACCTAGCCTTCTGTATCTACCCAGGCTACCATGCCAACCTAGCCAGCCTACTCGGATCCTCCCCACCTCATTTGGAATCAACCATATACTATGTTTTTTGATTTTTTATCTCCTTATGTTCATATTATATCATATGAATTCATACATATTTTTTTTGTAATTCTTACATCAAAATCCAATTATAATAAGTTAGGTAAAAATATCGTCACATGAGATTATTAGTCCTTATAGTATACTTCCATCTAATATTGAGTAGGTTATAATATTTAGTGATTTTATGGGTTGTTTTTAACATTATCCAGCTATTATTTTTCTTAATATAACATTATATGAATTCATTGGCCTTTTAAAATTATTTATATATGATTAAAAATTACTTATATTACTTTTTTACAATAAATTTATATAGGACTATATAATATATTAATAATTACTACAATGGAAACAAGAGGTTTAGTAACCAATAACTTCACATACATCTATGATTTATTAAAGAATAAAAAGAGTATCCCATGCTTCTTCTTTCGTGGTTAATATTTATGAAATTCAGATTACATTTGATATATAAATAAGATACATTCCCTTGATAATATTCAATATATATATCATAGATCTAGTTAATTCTGATCAGCTCAATCTTTATATATTTAAGTTATTTTCCATGTAAGTATATTTATTTTTCAATTTTTAATTCTATAACTAATTATTATTATAATATTAAAACTATATTAATTATGTAATCTATTATATAAAGAGTCTTCATATTCTAAATTAGACCATTTGTGTTTATGGTCTTATAGATAACAAATTATTTTCAATGGCAGTGAAATATGTGAAAAATCCTACTGGATTTTAAAATATATCTTAAATATTATCAAATATATATATGGGATGCTAGTTTTTTCCTTTACAATATGGATAAGATAACAAATATTTTTATGAATTAATATTCATTATAGATTTATTTATTATTATTTTTTATATTATATCATTCATTAGATGTTAGGCACATTCTTCTAGAATGAATTAAAATTGTAATTGTTTTTCTCTTTATTGGGAGGTTTTTGTAAAACAATTATCATCCTCTTAGAAATATATGTTCTATTATTTTTTATAAGTTTATTTCAAATTATTATAATTTATTTATATGGTTGTATTTGATATATAAGAAAATGAAGGCCATGAAAAAATATTAAAAAATAACAATTCCTTATAAATCATTAAATTACAATTGAATACATGGAAATAATTGGAAATATATTTTATATTTGATAATATTTGGCTATATAAATATGAGATGGTTTTTATTTTAAATTTAATGTCTTCTAACCATAATAATATAGTCAAATGGATTTTTGTAATCTATTTATTATTATTTATGATTCATGTATGAGATAAACACAAATTTTTTTTATTGATGAAATTTTATAGGATTAGTTATATTTTTTTTTATCAAAATATTCATCTTTTTATTTTTATAGAAATTATTATTATTGCATCAATTCAAAGATACCAAGTCATAAATGAATGATAAAATTACCCATTTTCTAATTTTTTATTAAATATTTTTGAAATTATGATTGTGATTTTTATTATCAGATATGTCTCATTTAATTAATTTAAAATATTAGTTGATTGATAATAATTCTATTATATCTGTTTGTATATTATGTTTATTTTTACAGTGTTGTTATACATATTTCATAAAGGGTTATGGGATTTTAAAAAAATATCACAGTACCTAGGCCTTTAAATTTTCATTTATGTATCTTTTACATAAATTTTTAAACCTGATTAATTATACAATTTTTTTCTTAATGTTTATATATTATGTTTTTTTAAAAAGTTTCAGATGTTCCTGGGATTCCTCTTTTATTTAAAAGTAATGAACTGAGTATTGATATATAATATTTTTTTATTTTAGTTGGTATATTTTATATAATTTTACAACTGTCTTGTTTTACTTATGTTAATATATTAGGTAGAATATGTATATATTTTATCGTATTTTCAAGGAAGAATGTTTTATTCATTTTTATATGTTCCTTACTATTAATTGTTTTTTATAAATGTTGTGATAATTTATGTATTAGAATACATGACATGGAAGGATTTCATGATAATGAATCACTAAACACTAAAAAATATTTTTCCTTTTACAAAAATTAAATTGTATGATATTACCTTTTACCCATTTATTTTTATATTGGATCTTCTCTTCCAAATGATTTGTTAACGTCATATTTTTCATTTGGGATAACTAAGACTTGAGGTGATATAAATAATATTTACTTCATCTTTATTTTGATCAATTTTCATGTTGAAAATGATCACATTTTGAACCACGATTATTTAGATGTGAAATTAATGGAAATTCTATTGATATAAAGATTATGTTCTTAGATATTTCAATAATTGATTCAGCTTTGATGATTTAATGATGAAAAAAATTTAATTTATCATTCCATTTATAAATGATAACCATGATTTACATACATTGGTAGGATCAAACAATTTATATAAGGATTTGAGATGGGTGAAATTAGAGTGAAAATCTACATGATTATTTCTTATAATGAAAATAATTTATTAATAAATCAAATATTTGATTGGAATTTTTATATTATAAATATGTTAAATTTTATCTTCCCAAATACACTATGTTTGAGGAGGGTTTCAAATATTTTTTATGAATCAATTTTTTTGATGATATTATGAAAATTTGTTTGATAATATAAAACAGTGGTCAATAATTTAACATTCATATATTTCATAATAGTACTAAATTTGGATGATTTTCATTTGATGAATAATATTCATTATCCATTTCTTTCATATAAAAAATCATTTTACCATAAGTTAATATACCAATTTCACTACATCTACTAATTTGGGTATATATATAAGTTACAATTCTGTTTTAATTGTTTATTGAGAAATATATTAAATATTTACTTTTTTATGTTTTCTAAAAAAACTTCTACGCATATGTCATTCATAGTAAATTGTCACATTTTCAACAATCAATGAACTGTGTAACACCCAGAAGACTTGTAATATATATTTTTTTGACAGAGGTTGTGTCACATTTTATACATATTTCATCATTAAAATTTATTAATGTATAATGTTCTATATTTATCTGTAATTTGGTTAACATCGCTAAGGTCATCATAAACTAGTAGTCACAGAAAAACACTATCTATTGCTTCTATTAAATTTTCAGTTATGTGTCTTTAATAAATGTATAAAAAATGATTTATTGTTAAATATTTTTTTTATTACAAATTGTATATTCTATTTAGTGACAATGAATCACCAAAATTTTATAATTATTATTCCTTTCATTCCCATTATTTTTTAATAAAATAACTTTTACGTGTTTATTTTTATTGGCATCTTCCCTGAAAATGCATTGTTTACAATTTTTTATTCATTTCTAATAATCAAGACATGGGTGGTTAAAAATAATAATGACATCACCTCTACATAATTCAAATGGATTGTATAAAATTATCAAATTTTGAACCATATTGATTTGGTTGTGAAACAAACGAATATTCAATAAAAATATATATATCATGAAATTGATATTTTCAATAATTTCATCATCTATAATGATATATTCATTATTACCCATGATCCTTTTTCATTTTTCTAGATAATTTATATTTATGATTTATATAATTTTCAATGTTCATAAAATATAAATGAGTCGTGAATATGAGTGCAATTAGTATTAAAATGTACCTATTCCATAAAATGATCTATATTTATTAAGAAATTGTGTCTATGTTTAGACTCCATAAATGAACTCACATATTTCTATCTTCACAGTCACACTAGGTTTGTGGAATGATATGGATATTTTTTGGTTTCTATTTGAATATGTATATCTCATGATTCTAAAATACAACTATTCAGATTTCATTTAATCACATATTTTAACAATATTAATAGATTTAGGTGTAATGGAAAATCATTATGAAGGTCAGAAATTGATTACAAGAAACCAAAATTTTTTTCCCACAAGAGAAGATGATAATAATGATAATAACAACACTCTATAAAAATTAACATGATTTATTATAAATATGTGACTTTATTATTACACCATATCAAAATTGTTATATATATCAACTTTCACAATTATATTTTTTCATATAATACTCTTTCTTAGATATTGAACCATTTTATACCCCATACCACTGGATTAGTACAGGCTACTAAATATAATGGAGGAATGATGATACATTGACATAATAAAAGGGAGGAAACATACAAGTCTATTTTTTAGGATTAAATCCCCATCATTGTATAATAGAGTATATATTCTGATAGACTGATACTGAAAAAAGGAACTCACCATATTGACCTTAGGAATAAGGAACTATGTTGAACTAAAAGTAACTATAGGAAGACATCGTCTGATAAAAAATGATACCTAGATATAATATAATCCTTTTGGCTTATTTTATGTTTCCACATATAAGGAACCATGAATTTAATCATTTCCAAGTTGTGATTGGAAATAGCTTTCCAAATATATATCTCTTCTAGAAAGAACGCATTTAGATCATTATTATTAACATTCATGTGGCTATGGATGTAAGTAATTATAAGAATGGATCTTAGAATAAAACTCATGAATAAAACCATCAACATGTTGTTTTGTCTAGTTATAAATTTTAATTATTTTCTTAATGTCTGTTACATTTTTTTCTTAATATTAATGTTTAATATAAAAATTTTAAAATAAATTATGTTCAAAATTATTTAGATTATTATAAAAGGTGATTAATATCATATAATTTACAATTTTTCTGAAATAATTTATTTTTTTATTTTTTTACATTTTTTATTAATTGCTGACTTTATAGTAAGAATTATAGAGATGAAGGAAAAATATTCACTTATAATATTCTATTTTTTGTGTGAAATTTATATATATATTTATATATGTGTGAATTTTTATTAATTTAAAATTGTATAGTTTATATAAATCTCACAAACATTATAACTTCCATTCAATTAGTTATTCATTTCAAATATTTGGAACCTCACTATGGTTCTTATTTAGTGTTAACTATCGAACCTTTCATGTGCATATTATTTAACATGGAGTTTCACATTTTTAATTTTTGGTATGTGTAAATAAATGATGATTGGTATTTATATGGTTGACTATGTACCTATATGTTTTTGGCGCATGTCAGGTCACTCTAAGATAATGGTGTTAGAGAGGACAACATTAGGAGTATTATTCATGGTAGTGTTTGAGTCTCCACAAAGGTAAAAGGGAATTAAATAGTGAGAATATGATATATGTTTTAGAAAAATTATATAATGTACTATTTTATCAATTGTATATGTGTTTTACATGAACTTGGATTTGGGGAAATGTAATCTATAAATTTTATTAATAATATTCTACTATACACATTTTTTTTTAAAATTGATGTGGAAAAATTTGGATGACTATTATTATTAGAAAAATAACATTGAATGTTGTACTCGAAAAGACATTCGATGTCCATGTTTCTGATAAGTGACATAGAATGTATATTTCCATGGGTTTTTATTTGTAAAAAGATGTTAAAAGTTTTGGACATACAATTGAACATAGTTTTTGTTAAAAATCAACATTGAAATATTCCTTCAACATTGTTTTTTGAGATAAATAACATCAAAAATATTGTTTATAGAACATTCAATATTGGTTTTATGAAAAAGAATATTTTGAAAGTTGAACTGGATTTTCCCACTATTAGAATAAAGTAATTTTTTTCTTCTTATTTTTAAATAACTGACAGTGAAATATATATACGTGTAAATTTCCATGTCAATTTTTATTAAAACCAAATTGGATATTTATTTTCAACATAGGTGTATTTATAAATTAATGCTGAAATCCTTATTGAATTTTATTTTTTGAAATAATTTAGATTTTATATTTATTAAACCCAAGTCGAACACTTATTTATAATATTTACATTATAAATTTTGGACAAACATTATTGGTAAATATTTAAAAAAATAATTATTTAGTATATTTTTACTAGTGATCCAATAATCCTGATAATCTCTATAGCGGTAAGACCATGCACCAACCATAGGTTCATGTGATGTTGAATCATAAGAACCAAAAAAATGAATCATCAGGATAATTAGATTTTCTATCACATTAATGAGGTCTAATTATGTTTTCTTCATTTCTTGGTTATGATCCAATGATTATATCCCTCATAACTTTTTAGTTTCATTCCATAAAATTGCCTAGCCCCATGTCACAATCATTTTATGTTAAACTACACATCAATATTCTTAACACATGATTTCATATTTTATCTTTACAGTGTTTGTTGAACACATGATTCCACATTTATGATTCAATTGGGTTGACCACTGACCTCCCACCCTGTGTGATGAATAAAGGATGCCCTATGTATGATCATCATACAATGAAACCATAATTCAAAAAATCAAACGTGATAACCCCATAATTGGGATAAAACCCGACACTTAGAATGAAACCCGCAATTACAAGGTATGAATCAATGCATAACTATCCCATGGTATCTCTCTATATGAGATGTCTGTATATTTACCTCCTAACGTCTAGCTGCATGGATTAGTCTTCTCATATATCCTCCAATTGTGTCATAAAACTACATGTGTTATTATCACTGATTCATCATAGGGTAAGTAGGACACACCCCAAAGGGTCAATAATGGTATCACAAAAAATGGGGTACCTCCTCATAGTTCAATATAAACACCCCCATCATTCCCATGAAATATTCTTATCATCCTCTCAGAATAATATAACATAGATATGTGAGCATATATCCTTTTGGAAAAACTCATCACCACCTACCATTCACCACAATACATTAATCCTATGACTTACCTATCACCACGATATTTTAATTCATTGACATACCTATACCAAAAATATGTTCATACTATGTCATACCTATCCACATAATATGTAAAACTAGGTAGCTACCTATCCCCAGAAGAAGTTAAACTAGTAACATACCTATCCCCATCAGATATTAAACTAGTAAACTACCCTCAAAATGATACATTAATCATTTGAAATACCTGTCCCCATAAGATGCTAAACTGATAACCTTCCATTCTTATATAAGATGTTAAACCTCTATGACACATATCCCCAAAAGATGTTAAAATTATGACTTACCCATCCCTATAAGATGTTAAACATGTGACCTACCGATGAACAAAAGATTTTAAAATTGTGACCCAATCCCACCCGCCCCAAGATGTACAAGTAGTTACCCACCTGAAATATCTACCCCATATAAAAACATTAGATTTCTATGCTATGATTCCTCATATTTCTTAATCACATGACATCAACTACCCTACGACTGACACGAGATGTCTTTGTTTTCTTATGACATTCCCTCAACATCAATATATTTATACATTATAGATTATCAATAAACCTATCATCTACAAATTAAAATACATTCCTAATATCACTTACTATTGTGCATGTAGGTTTATTTCCCTTTAAGAATAAATCATCATAATTAACCAAAAATCACCTTGTGATGACATCTAGAATGAGTTTCAATGAAATGAATCAAATCAATAAGGGGGGCCTTAGCTATGATATAATATCCAAGGAGGGATTCATGGACTGTGTAACAGAAATATGATTATATCATATTGATAATGGAAATAACACTACATACCAAGGAAGTAAGGGTCAATCATATTTAGAAATATGGAAAATATGTCCATGCAAAGGGCTAGTCCGGTTCACTTGATATCACCTTAGAAAGTGTTTTAAAAATAATGGTGAACCCAATGTGATGTTATTAACATTCAATGTTGAGTATATCAGTAATGCTGGGAATTGTGATATTTTAGAATAATAGGATCTTGATATCCCAAATTTTTTTCCTATGTAGAATAGTGGCACGGATGTGGAATTATTTACCTAAAACTATGAGAAAATGAAGGTTGTTGGGAATCCTGAATATGATTCATCATCAAAAAAGATGATCTATCTACCTTGGTGATTGAGGAATTGAATTTGGAATGTTGGGAATCACATTAGAAGTGTATTTTATAATGGTTGGCTCCATGTATCCCTATGGATCAAGTCATTGGGAATTCATGATGTACCACTAATAACAGACTTAGTTGTAAGGGAACTAACATTGAGGACAATATTACACAATATGACTCTCTCCAAGAACTCGACCTCTTCCATTACTACCAGAAACCACCACCCGATATCCCCTTTCCATCTTATCCATAAAATGATAATAAACAAAATTTTTCATCACAATGAGAAATAAGGGGTCATATCAAGTAGTTCTATTACCCAAAATGATTTGGATGAAAATTAATGATGCCAACACCTTGACCCATATGAACTTTTCTATGGGAAGGATCATCCCATCATGATGATGAGATATTTTTTTGAGACCCTAAAAAAATTCTAAAACATCCTCCTCCCCTATGTATATAATGTAGGGGATGTACAAGTCATTCCCACAATGACCACTGCCCAGGATCCTCCAAATAGGGTTCCCAATCATCAATGAAAACGGAAAAAACAAGCTCCATAGGTCTAATATATGGTTTATTACACACCCAAATCACCAATCCAAATTCAAAACACCTGATACAGATTACAAGGGTAATAAATAAACCCTACTCATTAGCATGTATGTCTCTTAACTCTATTGGACCTTTCCACTATTAGTGCATCATATTTTTTTGCTATAGCCAATTCAAGGGGATCTTTCTTCACCCTACTGGGATGGGGACCCCAGTTACCCAACAAGAAGGTTGGGTTCTCTATCCTTATCATTGACAACATTGAAAAATATCAAGGGACATCCCACTTTAATAAATTTCAATATAAAGGTCCTCCCCATTCCAAATAAATTTCATGCTATAAAGGCCCACCCTAGGGAAGGAGGACAACCAATGAACTTTGAGGCCATGACAATGACATTGTATATAGCACACAGGTAAGTAATTAAAGGGATTATTGTCCACTTATACACGGTGAATATACACTCCATTAGAGATAGGACAATGAGAAACACCTTCTCACAATAGATCTCTCTGATTCGTAGATATTTTATGAATCTTACAAAGAACCTTCAAGTCATATATTAAATTTATTAGAAGAAACAATTTTTGTGAGGTTATAATCCGTAATTTTGAGGACCATAATATCCCAAAATACTTCTATAGATACTTATACGTAGAGGATGTTTAGGACTCCATTCATTGACTCTCAATTGTTTTCTCTCTTTTAACATCATTATCTCTCCTATCACCCACCACAATGGATATTAGAGAGAAATCATGGTTAGGATTCTACAAAAATTAATGCAATTTAAAGAAGTTTGTCTGAAAACATCACAAATTTAATGCTATCTCATGAAAATTACCCAAATTTTAAGTAATTTCTTGAAAAATGTATCTTATTTAGTGATATTTCCCAAAATATATATAATTGGTCACCTAGTAACCCTCCTCCAAAAAACCAAATCAGAACTAAGTGTTCTTATGCATCCGATCATGGAATTAGATAGATGTTACAAAAATTGACCCAGATAAGATTAATCAACTCCACCCGAGAAGAGTTTATTTCTTCCATAGTATCATGGTTGTGATACTTATCAAGATGATGACCATATCTATCTACTGATAACTATTAAACCTCAAAATAATAATTTTATACACTATATCATCAACTTCTTTGAGGATTTGGAAATTTCATAGGTGTAATTTCCTCCAATAGGAAAATCGTAATCTGCATTGGTATAAGCTACCCATCTACCCAAAGAATAAAAAAACCCTAACTGGGTCACATTTAATAGTATGTTTGATCAACTAAAATATATACAACACATTACCTAAAGGTGTGGCGCAGTGTATAGGACTCTATAATAGTAGGATGCCACTACGGTCCCATGTTTTATCATACCTATAGAGGTACCTAAATTTGTTCTATTGACCAACATCTCCCATTATCTATTTATATTTGGAATCATATCCAAAAATAGTTCCTCTACCTGTATAAGTCTATAATGTGTATGACTAGTATTGTTGACCTCTCTATGTAATAAAAGGTCGGTGATGAGAAAGTTGTTAACTTCATCACCCATTGGAAGGCTCTCACATAATCTATTGATATGCATAATTTCATAGAGCATCATAAAAAATCTATTTGGAGGGTTTCAAAGTTGATATAGTATCTTCCCTTAAATCCTGGAATTATCTAGGTAAAATTTTAGAGGTCCCCAAAAAATTCCATCATCTGGAAGAATCCTTAAAGAGGGATCTGAAATGATCACACCCATTTCCCCTTCTAGATCCATTTGAATCCCCTTTACAATAAAAAATCCATTTTGATTCCCAGAGTGGCTCATGAAAGTTTTCACGTATATTCCCATTTACTAGAAAAACAAATCCATGTGTAGAATCATTATGTGAAACCTCATAAAAAGAATCCTCATCATTCATAACCTTGTTAGGAACAACCCCATTGGGATAATTTTTTACTTATCCTTTGGTAATGACTAGACACTCAAATTTCCTTTATTAGATAGAAAGATTAATACATTCTCCTTAATGGATGAAAACATCCAATGGTATTTGATGTATTCCATGGATAAAGTCATATTGAATTTACCAAAATAAAGAAGGCACTACGAGTTCAAACTCATAGACTGTGTGACAAACTACACATACCATAATATCACCAGATATACAATAAAAGAGTACTCCATCTTCAAATAATTTATCTAGATTTTTTGTTGGATCATTACCAATTAAAATTGGGTGAGTTTATATTATAGGTAGAACATGTCTCCTCTAACCCAGATAGTGATAGCGTATACATCATTGAGTGAAAAAAATACCCAAACCATATAATGAAATGTTTAATGAATGATTGCTTCCCAGCATAGGCACTAATACCCACTATATTATTTGATACTTCTTGAGTAGACCAAAACCCACTATTGTTTAAATAACTTCTCCAATTGATGTATACACATCATCATCATAGCCTTATATGTCTCAAAGGAATAATCATTGATGGTGAGATGGAAACAAAAGGAATCCACTATTTCCAAAACCATAGTATGCTCTGGTTGGCCCCATTCCATCATTATTAAGAGATACCCATCGAACTCCTATAGTCATTGAGTATTCCCCTAATGATGAATAAGGATACACTTCCATTACAATTGTAACACCGATTGATATCTTCATAAATACCAGTAATGAGGATTTCCATGATACCCCCACAATCTCCTCAGGATGAAACCATCAAAGGATAAGTTGATGAAATAATGGAAGGAAAAATACTAAGTGATTAATTTATACTAGACCATTAATTATTACAAGACCAAAAAATATCTATTATAGGTATTAGTATGCACAAACCTTCTTTGTTGCTCCATTAGGAAATCCTATGATGACGATTATTGGATGACCACCTGACTCATCGAAGACTATTCCATGATCATTTGCATCCTACAAGGGCATGAAATTTGTCATATGTTGTTCAACCATCATGTACTCTTCCCAAACGAGATCTCTAACAGTTGAGTATAGATATCAATAGTCAGTCCCCAGTGGCTCAACTAGAAGATCCCACTACATTCCATGTTAAAGGGATAAAATTGGGAGGAAATATATGCCTATTATGTGAAAAATCGATGGGATAAACCACCTTGAAATAACAATATCATGTATTTAAATACATGGTGTTGTCTTCCAATCAAAGGATATGTGTGACACTGTTATCAAATCACAAAATATCCCCCATCAGTTTGAGTCTAAGGTAGTGTAAGAACCCAGTTTTATAATTTTTTTTGGATCCTCTAAATGTTTCTCAAACTCTTTAATAGGGACCTTTTATTGATATCTAATTATTTATCTAAGGTCTCATGGGTGTTCTGAGTTTTTTAGAGCATAGAACCAAAATGTTTTGGAAGAAATTACTATATTACATAGTAACTATAAACTATTTGGGGAGGGCACATAGTTAGATATAACTATGTGGATGGTAAGTTTTTTTTTGAATGATACAATCATCATGGATAGTTCATGGTTTCCCTAACTGTGTGGCTTAATTGTGTGGTATTCCCCTTCATCCATGTTCCTGTTAATAGTTGGTTCACAGTATGGAAAACCCTGCACCAAATATATATACAGTCTAATTTTTTCGGCAATTTTACCATTTACCCTTAATGGTATAATTAAGTAAACCATTATTCCCTATTACGGATTTTAGGGGACATAACCCCCTATTCTCCCATTATTGACCCTCTTCAATCCTAATATAGGAACTAAGAGATCTCCCTTATCTGGGGTATGATCAATCATCTGTTTTCCATGTTGGATGCACATCAGTAATCACTCGAGTCATGTTTAGCCATTATTTATTTATCATTCTCTCAATGATCTAATTGATGTGTAGGATTATAATCACTTTTTTCATATCAACTATGATCCAAGACTAATTAGAGGCTGTTACTAGTGGATAAGAGTAATATGTGTATGAGGTAGGTGGTTTAAAAATCATTCCTCAATTAAACATCATTTTATAAATTTAAATTTTTTCACACCTATTATATTGAGATTCAATTTTTAAAATTTAATATCATGCTTGTATTCATTTGAAAATAACTTTAAGATTCATTACATATATGTTATTTATTTTTTGTGGTTATCTATATATTGATGACCACAATATGTAGGGTGTAATTTAATATATGATTTTTAGTGTATTGACACGTTGGGACACTATTAGATTGTTCATTGAGTTTGACCATCTTAATGGTAATCCTTACTATATTAAATGACTATTGAATTAGTAATTGTCTAGTAACTTGGTCCATTTCCACTGGAACTGCACAAGGAATGTGTTCAATTTAACAAATATAAATTGAATGTTAAATGGTGTGTTGGAAAGTTTATGGTATAAATATGACATGTCCTAATTTAATATAATTGAATTCTTGGTTTCATGTCCATAGAACCATGTTACAATTATGATGGAAGGAAGTGTATTGAAACTAATGATCTAAATATGAATTTTACGAATTTAATATAATCAAATGTTTTATTTGATGTCTGAAACACCCCTTAACACGTATGATGGAAGGTAGCAGAATTAACCAAATGATTTAAATATGGATTGACCTAATTTTTATTAATTCACTTATAGTGGTTTATTATCATTATCACAACCTTGAAATGTCAATAAAGGGAAAGGATAGAACTATGTAATTTAATATGAATTGACTTATAAGATTTCTTGACCCATGGTCATATCACACTAATGAAATTCACAGCTTGAACCATAATCTTTATTAAATGATAAGACTATCACATGACATAATTAATTAAACGAATATATTTTAAGGTTCCTAAGTAAAAATTTGGATCTTAAAATATTTAATTGAATGTCTTGACTAAATTTAGATTTTGGATTCTTAAGGGAATGCCCTGAGAACTCGATGACACCATTCTGATTCAAGGATGCAAGTTTCCATGGTCGAGACCCACCTTAGAACTCTATCCTTTTCTATTAATGGACAATTAATATGGAACCATAGGATCCTTTCTATATCATTTCACAATGCCTTGGATAAATTTATTGTATTCATCATTAATTATACTGACATAAGGTTCCTTGTTTATATCCTTGGGCTTAGCAATAGCTTATCTCTTTTTACCATGGATGTATTCATTTAATTCAGTTTGATCATAAAATTGTGGAATTAATTAGTTTTTTTCATTAGATTTCACTCATACCTCTTATATAGGTCACAATTATAATAGGGTTGGTGACCCTTATGGTCTTGGCTTCTTTGGTGTTTACATTAGAACTATTTTTTATTATAATCATATTGGATTCTATGGATGATAACACTGAACCCTTTTATTAGTAATTACATTAAAGGTTTCCATGTTATATAATGGAACCTTCATTATTTATTCCATGAGGTGACGTTGGTGATATCTATCTCTCAAGGGACCAAAATATATATACTATAACATAATTAGTTAATGAGATGGTTACATGTTTATGCACCAGTCGAGGGATAATTCAGGTACATGGTAATTTACATTACAGTACTGATTTACTTGTACATATGATTGCTTGTACATTTCTTCAGTTTTTATTACAAGAATAGGATATTATATACATAGATGTTGTTCACCTAATCTGATTTATCTCACACCATATATGTCACGACCCGCCCTCGGGGTCCGTGCCGTGACTACCCCAAGCCCGCCTTCCATAGGCCAGGGGCTGGCGACTAGCACCAAGGCGTAAATCCCGGTAAAAAGGGAAGGCATTGCCTTTGAAAAGTAAACACACACCACAGAGTAAACAAGCGGAAAGTAAACACTAAGCAAGCAGAGTACGACTGAAAGTGCGGAAAGGTAAATGGGCCAGAATACAAACCCAAACTGAAAGTAAAGTACAACTCGAAAAGGGAAAAACAGCAACTGTAAAGAAAAAGCCACTACTCCGAGCTGTCCACCGGAAATCCCACCTGAAGGGTAGGTACAGATAGCTCCTCTGCTCCACGGGTCCCGCCGTCCGCTCCGTGCACGTCCCGCCCAGTGGTCCACCTCCGGGTACCGTCCCGCTCTACAAGCCTCAGCTAGGGTCGACGCTGTCCGTCGTCTGCAACCAACACAACGAAGTGCGGGCGAAGCCCGTGCAGGGGTGAGTATAAGCTACTCAGTAGGGACCCCGAGACCCCTGAAGGTCTCTCAAATCCACAAAGGATAAACCACGAAGAAAAGTACAAACACGAAGAAACAACCGACACTGCTTAGGTATATGCCCATACATATACCTAAGTCATCAATTAAAATACGCTCCAACCTCCGAGCCCAAGTACAACTCAGTCCACGCAGGAAAGTATACGTATTCCACATAGGAAATCAAAACATAATCCACACAGGATTGCACTTCACAATCCACACAGGAAAACAAAAGGATTCAGCTCACACAGGTATACTACTTCAAGGACGATAAAGATGATCACTGATCCATCTAAGTCATCGGACCCACGAAGGATCGATAGGTAACTAACCCCCGCAAAAGACCCACACAGGATCGGGCTCACACAGAACCTGTAGGCGCTGGCTCACATAGAACCGCTGAGCGCAAGGACCCACACAGGATCGGGCCCACACAGGACCTGTAGCACTGATCCACGTAGGATCGCTGAGTGCTGAAGTCATCGTCGTCGAATCCACACAGGATCTCTGTACTGTCGTCATCGAATCCACACAGGATCTTTGTACTATCGTCGTCGCAGTCACAGTAGAAGTAGCAGCAGTAGTACAGTCGTAGCCAGCACTAGGGTTCCCGCACACAGCTAGCTCGTTCGGAGGGTCCGCTCCACGAGCCGAGAGGCTGATACATCAACTGTCACGAAGACCAGAGTTGATGTATTCAAAAGTTCCGTATCAAAAACAGGAACTCAACGCAACAGACGGCGCGTCGATCGGATGCCCGGTCTGAGAGTTATCGGCATTTTCGTCTCCGGGGCCCGGCTGGTTTTTAAGGAAAAACCAACCCGACTGTACCCCACCTGCGTCCAAACCTCGGGCGGAGTATGCCAAACGATCCGTCTCACTTAGAGGAACACAACGCGACTAACGGCGCGTCAATCGGACGTCCGTAGCTCAAGATATGAGCGTTTCCGCTCCGAAGGCCCGGTTGGTTTCGTGAACGAACCAACCCGGCCGAACTCAAAGTAAACCGAAACCTTGAGTGCGATATACCGAAACGACCGTCTCGATCCAAGGATCGCGTTGCCGCTGACGGTTCGTCGATCGGAGGTCCGAGGCTCATGTTATGGGCCAAAAACCAAATCTGGTTCGAAACGGGGGGGTCCGGGTCCGGGCCGACCCGGCCCGACCCCCCCCCCCCTGGGCGGCGCGGTGGCCGGCGGCGGCGGCGGGCCGCGGTGGCGGCGGCGGCGGGCCGCGGGGGCGGCGGCGGCGCTTGGCGCCGCACGTGGGTGGCACGCGGGGGGCAAGGCCCTCGCTTTGCTGGAGGGCGGCGCGGCAACTGGCCGCGCTGTTTTTTTAATAAGCGCCCCCCCCTCGTGGGGGGTCTGCTGGAGCGGAACCGAGGGGGCAGCCGGCCCCCTCCCTTTAAAATAAAACCACCCCCCTCTTTAAGAGGGGGGTTTTGCCAGCTGGCCGGGGAATTAATTCCCCGGTTTAACGGCATCCGGCCGGCCAGCCGGCCGGCCGGTTTTTCTCCAACGGGACCGGAATTTCCGGTCCCCTCTTAGGCTTCCGACGCCGGCGGCCCGGCCGCCGGTTTTTCTCTTCCGCCGTGGCCCGGAACCGGCCGCGGTCTCCTCGCCCCGCCGCGGCCCGGAACCGGCCGCGGTGTTCGTCGTCCGGCGCGGTGCGACGGCACCGCGCCCCTTCGTCGTACCATGATTCCTTCCAACGCGGCGCGACGGCGTCGCGTTCTTGAAGATTCTCCTCGGCGTAGCGCGACGGCATTGCGTAAATTATAAGCACGATCATCCGCGTGGTGCGACGGCACCACGCCACTTGCTTCCATCCGCATGAATAAAACAAGAACGATGGAGGGGGGTTCGGCCGTGTTCGTGCGGTCCGCCCCCCCCCCCCCCCCCACGTTAAAATAAAAACGCAACTTAAAATAAATCAAGTCACACGTTAGTCTTGATAGAATCACGATCAAGAATAAAATAAGGAAACCAAAAGAAAACGACAACCCCTACCTCGGGTTTAAGAATCGAAGAATCGTCTACGTCCCGCGGAAGACGGCGTCGCGGAGGTCGGGCGTCGCGGTCGTCGTTCGTCAAATCCGTTGACGAAGTGTTATGCCCGAAGAGACACGACGTTGGCGGATCTTCGTTTGCCGACGATGAAAGTCCGAGGAGGAAGAAGTGGTCCGAAGTTACCGGGTCGCCGAGTCGATGATCCTTGACGAAGTGTTGTCGTTCTTCGTTGAGGATGAAGACGTTCTTCAGCGGAGAAGATGAAGAGGAGCTCTCAAAAAGACAAACAAAGAACTCAAAATAAAATAAGACTACCTCTTATTTTATTAACACAACACAAAAGAAATTCAAAGTTTGAAATTCAAAAAGACTTAACTCCCACAATTAATTAAGAGTAACTTAAGCCAATTAATTAGGGGTTAAGTATGTTGAGAGAATTTGAAAAGGTTAGGGGTTCGTGTGGGCCCCACCACACTTAATCCTCCCAAGGGAGGTTAAGTGGGTGTGGGTCCCACTTCCAACCACCTTTGAATAGGTTTTAACAAGCTAAAAAAATAAAATTTGTCTTACACAAATTTTATTTAACTCAACTGAAAACCCCAAAACACAACTTTCAACCCGCAACAAACGCAACTCTCGAAAAGGTCTCGTTAAGAGAATATCGGCGCTGCGAGTTCATCGGTGCCCTCAGATTTCAATTCCGAGCACCGGATCAAAAGTTAGGAATTCCCGCTCGTTCGTTCACTGAACGTACCCGAGCCAAACTTCGGAAATTAATTCCGGGCACTCCGGGCCTCGGAATCAGGTGCCGTCTGAAACCGCGCTCTTGTAAAATTCTAAAGAAAATTAAGAAAAAATTTCCCTTGAATTTTACGGGTCTTTACATTACTCCCACCTCAGGGCTTTACGTCCCCGTAAAGATACAACAAAAACTAGGGAAACAAATGAGGGTACTGAGCACGCATCTGAGCCTCCCACTCCCATGTGCTCTCCAGGAGATTCCCGTGCTGCCAACTGATGCGCACAAGAGGAATCGATCGCCCACGCAGGACCCGTATAGCATCCCGTCTTTTAATAACATAACTTTTCATTCCATTACACGGAACTGAGGATCTTTAAGGTTTAGTGTCTTGGAAACAAGGAACATAAAACATGAAACAAAAAAAACATTCTTCTTAAACACTTGAAAGGCTTCTCCTCATGTTCATCCTAGGCTCATTACTGCATCTCATAACCTGGGGACATACATCAAAAGGAAGGGTGAGCAGAAGGCCCAACAAGGGAAACAAGTGAAACATTTTACATATGAACTTGAGATACATCAATAAAGTCATGAAAAGAAATTTAATGCATGAAAATGAAATCATGAGGCATATCATAATAAAAATAAAACTTTTTCATAACTTGAAGATGTGGCTGCAACATTTAATATTGACAATCGTTTCGTTTCACCAAGGTCCATCCCCAAGGTGTCGTTAAAAATTACCAAGGTTTTTCACCAAGGCATCGTTAAAATTGTAATCTCTAGTGGTTACATCATTACCCAATGCATTGGAGCGCTATCAGGGCGCACCCTTAAATTTGCCTTTATTATCATGTGAGCCACATATATAATCATCAAACATTTCATAAATAACCCACATAGCATAAAATAAATGGGTTTCATTTCATAATCATAACGTTTTAAAAACTGCTTTAAAGACATGATCTTTACGTCACATTAAACCCACAGAAAGGGAAGCGGGTCTCATGTATGTAAATCCCAGAATTTAAAATGGAACATTTTGTTGTATATGTGAATTCCCTTGTAGAAATAAGAGCTTTGAGTATTCACTTTATAACATAAAAATAATTTTTGAGAAAAGAGAGAGGCATTTTGAGGGGAAAATTCTGCAGCATAACGGCTATGTTACAAGGTTTTAGAAAAAATTGAGAAAAGAGGGGACATGGGTCAAACATTCATAAATGACCCATCATACAGTAGAGGGACAAAATATAAGGGATTTATGAATATGGTAATGAAATTTGAAAATATACCATATGAAATGAAGAACATGAAAGGAAGAAAACAAAACAAGATTTCTCTTGTGAAAATTCGGCAGCCTAACGGCATCACTTAAACTTCAACAAAATTGAATTGACAAGGTCAAATAGGGTCTCTCATAATATGAACATAAGAGTCCAGTATGATAGATATAGAGATCATACCCCAACATAATATAAAGGAACTTGAAAGAATTGACATGAAAGTAGAACTTCAAAACGAGGAGGGTGAAGAACCACTTAAAAATTCGGCAGCCTAACGGCGCCACTTAAGACATCAAAATACTGAATTGAAGAGATCAAATGGGGTCTCTCATAATATGAACATAAGAGTCCAGTATGATAGATATAGAGATCATACCCCAACATAATATAAAGGAACTTGAAAGAATTGACATGAAAGTAGAACTTCAAAACGAGAAGGGTGAAGAACCACTTAAAAATTCGGCAGCCTAACGGCGCCACTTAAGACATCAAAATACTGAATTGAAGAGATCAAATGGGGTCTCTCATCATATGAACATAAGATTCCAGTATGATATATATAGAGATCATACCCCAATATAACAAAAAGGAACATGAAAGACTTGAATGAAAATAGAACTTGAAAACGAGGAAGGTGAAAGAATCCCTTAAAAATTCGGCAGCCTAACGGCGCCACTTAAACATTCTTAAAACGAATTGATGAGAGAAAGGGGGGGTATCTCATCATATGAACATGAAATAGGCAGTAGGATGAATATAAAATAACATCCTCCAACATAAGAACATGGAGTATAAAAGAAAAGACATAAAAGAGATTACTTGAAAAGAGAGAGGTCGGATCCCTTACCTTAAAATGCAACTCTTAAACCTCAAAGGTTGGGACCATGAGGGCTTGGGGGCACCTTGGGAGGACTCCTTGGGAGGTAATGAGACCAGAAATTCGTTGGGAATGAGTGGGGAGTCGAATGGATGAGAGGAGGGCTTGGTATTTATAGGGAAAGTGAGGGGACAATGCATTAATGGCCAAGGGACACCTCACATGGGCTTTTCTCAAACCCATGTGCTATCCCTTGTCATTTATCATGGAGTTAGGCCACATGGGGCCCCCAAAACAATAATTCATCACCCTTGGCCGGCCAACCCTCAAAAGATCTCATGACATCATCATTACACCATTATGATGTCATTAAACATACCGAAACCCTAAAACTGTATTTTTACTATTCACTGAAAATTCAACTTTCTCAGAATAACCCCAAAATTTCACCTTAACCAAATATCAATGCTCTGATTTCAAAAATGAAATCCATTTTATAAAAATAATTTTCTAAATATTTTTAATTTAATTTTTAAATAAAAACACTATTCATCGAAAATTTATTTTTTCCGAAAAAAACCCCAAAAATTACCATAACATAATATCGATGCTCTGAGTTCAAAAATAAAGTCATTTTTATAAAAATAATTTTCTAATTATTATTAATTAAATTTTTAATTAAAAAACACTATTCACCCGAAAAAACTAATACTTGAATAATAATTAATGAAACCGTTATTTAACTATTTTATTGAATCACATTACTTAATCAAGGTGCCTAGATTATTTTAAAACTTTCTTTAAGTGAGATTACTAATCCATTTGGTCATATTACTAATCCTAATCATAAAATCACTATTCATAATTTACTATTCATCAAAAATCAAGTTGATCTTATTAGACTCTAAATTTCGTACTGAACATAATTGTAGAAGACCATTTTTCGAAAATCATTACACATTTTTAATTATTTAAGGTTTACACAACCATTTTTAAAATATCCTTTTTCTAAAATTCATCAAAAATATGCATACAATATTTATCCGGTCATTTGAAAATTCAAAAACATCATCATAAGAAGAAATTCCAAATTTTTATTTAAAAAAAAGATTACACAAGGCAATTACGGTCTTGTTACATAACCCCTTATAATACCAGCATAGGACCTAAGAGTAAGGTGTGCTAGGGTGATAGAATTTTGGGGCGGCTCAGTCAACATTGCCCGAGTAGTAATTTCTATCAGTTTGAACTTCTCACGAAGGTGATTCCGTTCTAGCTTCACATGATGAAGTTCGGCTTGGATTTGGTCCAGAGCAAAGCCCAATGGTGCAACCTCCTTCCCAATCTCTGTTAGATGGGCTTCGATCGGCCCAAGGCTACTAGGTGAGGCCATCAAATCTTCTTTCTATAATAATTAACCAAGATTACTTAAATTTAGAGACAATAATCAAAACATTTTGTTCACGGTGGTCATATTGACCGATGGTCATATAACACTCAAAAACCAATGGTCTCATTTTATTTATAATCATGTTTATCAAATAAAACATTTTTTTTGAGTATAAAAAAAATAACACATGAAATTAGGAAACAAGATTTATTCAAAATTTCGGGTCATTACAATCTTCCCCCCTTAAGAAATTGCGTCCTCGCAATTTTTTTTAAATTGGGTTTTGAAATTTCATTGAAAGTCCCACATCGGAAAAAGAGTCAGTAACACCATTACTTTAAAAGAAAGAAAAGGAAGTACAAAGGCCACCCGAGTTAACCCACACTCGGGTTCCATGTAGGAAAACATGGACATGGAGGAAAAAACAAAGGGTCAGTTCTGAGAGAGAGTGATAGAGAACATGATTAGGAGAAAGTTAACCATGAGAAAATCCCAAACTTATGATGTGTGTAAATGGTCTTTGATTACCTAGTAGGAAACGTAAACCAACAACATTTTTGTTTTACGTTTCTTTTCATAATTTTGAGGATTTCATTTACTACATAGAACAAAAACATAAGAAAATATACCTACCTTCAAGTAGAGTTTCATCCTTTAACAAGTCCCTACCAACACTAATCTTTTCGCCAAATGATGAGAATTCAAAAACACTTGGTCTCATAAAAGCACAAGAATCATCTTCTATAGAATCACATAATCTACAAAAGATTAACTATCTATTTCTTCTATCTTTAAACATTATCCCAAAAACAGAAAGGTTAAGGTAAAACAACTCTTCAAAAAGAAAGAATCCCATAGGAATAGAACCTACTTTTAAATCTTCAAAGTTCCATGGTACTACCCAACGTTCATCATAGACCACTCCATAAATAACGGTCCTTAAAATTCCTCAAAATAAACCAAACTAAGATTGAAACCCAAATACAAGAAGGATTTGATAACATAGTCTTCCAAAACAACTTCATTGTTCATCTCCAGACAACATCAACCACTCCTAACATCTTATAACAAAAGTAGCTAACCTAAACATATTTTACCCAAGATAGGTTAATCATTCCCAAAAGTAACCTAAATTACTATAAGTCCACCTTAAATTCATCAATTCTTCAAAATATAAGTCAACCTTACTCCTCAATGAAAATACTATAGTAATCTATTTACCTCGATCATATAGGGTCCCCAAAATAGTGAACGCCTTCCAAAATAATAATCATCTTTTAATCCCCTAATCATCTCTGACATATTAATACGGAAATCGTCGCATTTCTTATCACATTGGTTGTCGGAACATGTTCTTCCATTTCCCACCATTAACTAAGAAGAGAAAGCATAATTAGGGGCTTAAGTACTTAGCTAATAATCATGAAAAGGAACTGAAAGCATATAAGGATAACTTGTATATGAAAGGTATACCCTAACTTGTGATCTCCTAGGTTCCCATCTAGGTTATGAATGATCATATATTCTTATGTGAATCTTTATTTTATTTTATCTTTGTTCCTTTAATAATGGTTCATACCAAGCTTATGAATTTACCAAAGCATATCCCCCGGGAGTGTCGTAACCAAGAGTGCAGCAAGGCCCGTTGTCGTGTACCAGTTCCCGTTCGAGTCTAGCTCAAAGCGGTGTTTTCGGGTTTTACCCCTATGTACATCTGTGCCAGAGCCACCTCTACCTGCTCGTATCCAGACAGGGATGTATTTGCTTGGCAACCCCTTACTCAATACTCACCAAAATACCAGGAAGATTTCCTATATTAAACTTTTCTATAGGGTTCTTCCTAGAGTTTTCATATCCTAATTTCCACAAATAACTAAACCATCCTTTGATACCAACTATAGCATCCCGTCTTTTAATAACATAACTTTTCATTCCATTACACGGAACTGAGGATCTTTAAGGTTTAGTGTCTTGGAAACAAGGAACATAAAACATGAAACAAAAAAAACATTCTTCTTAAACACTTGAAAGGCTTCTCCTCATGTTCATCCTAGGCTCATTACTGCATCTCATAACCTGGGGACATACATCAAAAGGAAGGGTGAGCAGAAGGCCCAACAAGGGAAACAAGTGAAACATTTTACATATGAACTTGAGATACATCAATAAAGTCATGAAAAGAAATTTAATGCATGAAAATGAAATCATGAGGCATATCATAATAAAAATAAAACTTTTTCATAACTTGAAGATGTGGCTGCAACATTTAATATTGACAATCGTTTCGTTTCACCAAGGTCCATCCCCAAGGTGTC
This sequence comes from Viscum album, assembly GCA_963277665.1. Classification (NCBI taxonomy): domain Eukaryota; kingdom Viridiplantae; phylum Streptophyta; class Magnoliopsida; order Santalales; family Viscaceae; genus Viscum; species Viscum album. Next base: position 1,934,074,526 of record OY728155.1, read on the forward strand.
GTTAAAAATTACCAAGGTTTTTCACCAAGGCATCGTTAAAATTGTAATCTCTAGTGGTTACATCATTACCCAATGCATTGGAGCGCTATCAGGGCGCACCCTTAAATTTGCCTTTATTATCATGTGAGCCACATATATAATCATCAAACATTTCCTAAATAACCCACATAGCATAAAATAAATGGGTTTCATTTCATAATCATAACGTTTTAAAAACTGCTTTAAAGACATGATCTTTACGTCACTTTAAACCCACGGAAAGGGAAGCGGGTCTCATGTATGTAAATCCCAGAATTTAAAATGGAACATTTTGTTGTATATGTGAATACCCTTGTAGAAATAAGAGCTTTGAGTATTCACTTTATAACATAAAAATAATTTTTGAGAAAAGAGAGAGGCATTTTGAGGGGAAAATTCTGCAGCATAACGGCTATGTTACAAGGTTTTAGAAAACATTGAGAAAAGAGGGGACATGGGTCAAACATTCATAAATGACCCATCATACAGTAGAGGGACAAAATATAAGGGATTTATGAACATGGTAATGAAATTTGAAAATATACCATATGAAATGAAGAACATGAAAGGAAGAAAACAAAACAAGATTTCTCTTGTGAAAATTCGGCAGCCTAACGGCATCACTTAAACTTCAACAAAATTGAATTGACAAGGTCAAATAGGGTCTCTCATAATATGAACATAAGCGTCCAGTATGATAGATATAGAGATCATACCCCAACATAATATAAAGGAACTTGAAAGAATTGACATGAAAGTAGAACTTCAAAACGAGGAGGGTGAAGAACCACTTAAAAATTCGGCAGCCTAACGGCGCCACTTAAGACATCAAAATACTGAATTGAAGAGATCAAATGGGGTCTCTCATAATATGAACATAAGAGTCCAGTATGATAGATATAGAGATCATACCCCAACATAATATAAAGGAACTTGAAATAATTGACATGAAAGTAGAACTTCAAAACGAGAAGGGTGAAGAACCACTTAAAAATTCGGCAGCCTAACGGCGCCACTTAAGACATCAAAATACTGAATTGAAGAGATCAAATGGGGTCTCTCATCATATGAACATAAGAGTCCAGTATGATATATATAGAGATCATACCCCAATATAACAAAAAGGAACATGAAAGACTTGAATGAAAATAGAACTTGAAAACGAGGAAGGTGAAAGAATCCCTTAAAAATTCGGCAGCCTAACGGCGCCACTTAAACATTCTTAAAACGAATTGATGAGAGAAAGGGGGGGTATCTCATCATATGAACATGAAATAGGCAGTAGAATGAATATAAAATAACATCCTCCAACATAAGAACATGGAGTATAAAAGAAAAGACATAAAAGAGATTACTTGAAAAGAGAGAGGTCAGATCCCTTACCTTAAAATGCAACTCTTAAACCTCAAAGGTTGGGACCATGAGGGCTTGGGGGCACCTTGGGAGGACTCCTTGGGAGGTAATGAGACCAGAAATTCGTTGGGAATGAGTGGGGAGTCGAATGGATGAGAGGAGGGCTTGGTATTTATAGGGAAAGTGAGGGGACAAGGCATTAATGGCCAAGGGACACCTCACATGGGCTTTTCTCAAACCCATGTGCTATCCCTTGTCATTTATCATGGAGTTAGGCCACATGGGGCCCCCAAAACAATAATTCATCACCCTTGGCCGGCCAACCCTCAAAAGATCTCATGACATCATCATTACACCATTATGATGTCATTAAACATACCGAAACCCTAAAACTGTATTTTTACTATTCACTGAAAATTCAACTTTCTCAGAATAACCCCAAAATTTCACCTTAACCAAATATCAATGCTCTGATTTCAAAAATGAAATCCATTTTATAAAAATAATTTTCTAAATATTTTTAATTTAATTTTTAAATAAAAACACTATTCATCGAAAATTTATTTTTTCCGAAAAAAACCCCAAAAATTACCATAACATAATATCGATGCTCTGAGTTCAAAAATAAAGTCATTTTTATAAAAATAATTTTCTAATTATTATTAATTAAATTTTTAATTAAAAAACACTATTCACCCGAAAAAACTAATACTTGAATAATAATTAATGAAACCGTTATTTAACTATTTTATTGAATCACATTACTTAATCAAGGTTCCTAGATTATTTTAAAACTTTCTTTAAGTGAGATTACTAATCCATTTGGTCATATTACTAATCCTAATCATAAAATCACTATTCATAATTTACTATTCATCAAAAATCAAGTTGATCTTATTAGACTCTAAATTTCGTACTGAACATAATTGTAGAAGACCATTTTTCGAAAATCATTACACATTTTTAATTATTTAAGGTTTACACAACCATTTTTAAAATATCCTTTTTCTAAAATTCATCAAAAATATGCATACAATATTTATCCGGTCATTTGAAAATTCAAAAACATCATCATAAGAAGAAATTCCAAATTTTTATTTAAAAAAAAGATTACACAAGGCAATTACGGTCTTGTTACATAACCCCTTATAATACCAGCATAGGACCTAAGAGTAAGGTGTGCTAGGGTGATAGAATTTTGGGGCGGCTCAGTCAACATTGCCTGAGTAGTAATTTCTATCAGTTTGAACTTCTCACAAAGGCGATTCCGTTCTAGCTTCACATGATGAAGTTCGGCTTGGATTTGGTCCAGAGCAAAGCCCAATGGTGCAACCTCCTTCCCAATCTCTGTTAGATGGGCTTCGATCGGCCCAAGGCTACTAGGTGAGGCCATCAAATCTTCTTTCTATAATAATTAACCAAGATTACTTAAATTTAGAGACAATAATCAAAACATTTTGTTCACGGTGGTCATATTGACCGATGGTCATATAACACTCAAAAACCAATGGTCTCATTTTATTTATAATCATGTTTATCAAATAAAACATTTTTTTTTTGAGTATAAAAAAAATAACACATGAAATTAGGAAACAAGATTTATTCAAAATTTCGGGTCGTTACAACCCGCTCCTGTCGATCCTCTATCTCCACCGGGACCTCCGTAAAAGTCGCCCCATCGTCAACGTCAAGCTCCCCATGGTCAAAGATGTGCGTCGGGTCGTGCACGTATCTCCTCAGCTGGGATACGTGGAAGACGTCGTGCACCCGGTGCAACTGAGGTGGTAGAGCCAGGCGATAAGCCACCTCGCCAATCCTGCTGAGAATCTGGAAGGGTCCGATGAAGCGCGGAGATAACTTGCCGCCTCGACCAAATCTCCGAATACCACGTCGAGGTGAGACCCGCAAGAAGACGTGGTCTCCATCCTCGAACTCCAGTGGCCTCCGCCTCCTGTCAGCGTATGACTTCTGCCGGCTCTAAGCTGTCCTCATCCGCTCCTAGATGACCTGGACCTTCTCTGTCGTGGCCTGGACCATCTCCGGTCCCATCAGAGCTGCAAGATTTCTCCTTTGCCGAAAAGAGAAATCTGGTCTCATCCCCTGGATGAACCACATTCTTTGCCTAAAACAGTCAATCCTATCATGGATGATACTAATCCATACTAAGGATGACGTCGTAAGGCCTCGACGCTACTACTAAGAGATTCAACCGTTACTCTCGCCTCCAAGGATTGAGTCACACTGTCGGCATCAGTGTGTGGTAACTGGGCCTCCTCCAGTAGATGTCTCACAAGTGAGGGTCAAGTCAACAGCCAAAACTGGAACCTCTTAGTAACATTACGATAGAGGACAGGAACGAAAACATCACAAGGTATGCGTCTTTTATTATTGCAGCTCGTAATACAAGACGCTACACAAAAGCAACAAGGAACCAGAAGTACAAAGGATGTATCCACTAGTTCTGCTCCTATCCATCGGCTCCCAGAGCTCCATGATCGAAGGCCTCGGCTTCCTGAAGCTGAGCTCTCCCCTGCGGTCGGGGTGGACCTCCTGGTGGTGGTGGTGGTAGAGCCTCAAAGCGTCGTCCACCACCTGCTGCTCGGCCAGCTCCTCTGCCTCGTCCGCCTCCTCCCTGCAGACCGCCACGGTCGAACCTCTGCCTCTGCCTAGGTGGTTCCTCAACCGTCTGCTGCTACTCCGCATGGCGGGTCGGGCAGTCACGAGCCATGTGGCCTTGCCCGCCGCATGCATAGCACTGTCTTCCACTCGAAAGACTGGCTCCGCGTTGTGTGCCCTGCACTGCTGAGCCAGTGCCCTGAGGTCTGGTCTGTCTGGACCCCTGAGTCATTCGTCGACTGCCAGCTGCAGATGACTCTGCCACGTGCCGCCCTGCGGTGGGTCTCTGTGCTGGTGTAGACTCAGCAAGGAAGCTCTTGATCAGAAGGGCCCGCTCCAGTACTCCTGTCTGAGTCGGTATGCTGAGGGAGATCAGCGATGCCCTGATCTCGTGTCTCAAACCCTGCTCGAAGGTCCGGGCCCGGAAGAATGGGTCCCGTACCATGTCGGTCGAGTAGCGCGAGAGATCGGTAAATCTCGCCGAGTACTGAGCGACCGTCATGCTGCCCTGCCGCAGCTGTAGAAGCTCCTGAATGCGCACCGCTCAGAGGGTGGCTGGGACGAACTCCGAGCGGAAGAGGCTCTCAAAGTCCGTCCAAAGAAGATATGCCTCATCGTGCACCTGGAGCATCAAGCTCCACCATCGTCCTGCTGCTGCGTGTAGTAGGCTCGCAGCGAGGATCACCATGAGGTCTGCTGGTGTCCTCACTAGCCTAAACACTCGAACCACTACCTCCAGCCAGTCCTCTGCTGCCTGAGGATCCGTCTCCCCGCGAAACCTGGGCGGTCGCTGGCGCTGAAACTCATGCAGTGCGCTGAGGCGACGTGCATCGTCAGCGGCTGCTGCTGGAAGCATCGGGGGCTCGGCGGGTAAAGCTACCGCCGGTGCCACTACTGGAAAAGGGCCCTGCACCGAGGCCTCGTCGCTCGGTGGCCTGTCGTCTCGCTCGACTCTCGGAACCCTAGCTGGCTGCCGTCGTGGGGCCATCCTGAATAGGAAACAGGTGCGCCACGGTTAGAACAGTATACCTGGTGAGCTGATATAAGTAATCACAAAGAAGACTTGAAACACACACACAATCAATGTTTTCATGCATTAAGTCGGAAATCAGGAGTCAGGGTCCTGGTGTACGGATACGTCGGCCGCCGCACCAACACTGGGCTCCCTGAACTGATAACCACACTCAATACACTAAACACTATTGCTTCATATAGAAAGAAAAGACGATCAGAGTTTGCGGTAGAACCGACCACCTCTGATACCAATTTGTCACGACCCGCCCTCGGGGTCCGTGCCGTGACTACCCCAAGCCCACCTTCCATAGGCCAGGGGCTGGCGACTAGCACCAAGGCGTAAATCCCGGTAAAAAGGGAAGGCATTTCCTTTGAAAAGTAAACACACACCACAGAGTAAACAAGCGGAAAGTAAACACTAAGCAAGCAGAGTACGACTGAAAGTGCGGAAAGGTAAATGGGCCAGAATACAAACCCAAACTGAATGTAAAGTACAACTCGAAAAGGGAAAAACAGCAACTGTAAAGAAAAAGCCACTACTCCGAGCTGTCCACCGGAAATCCCACCTGAAGGGTAGGAACAGATAGCTCCTCTGCTCCACGGGTCCCGCCGTCCGTTCCGTGCACGTCCCGCCCAGTGGTCCACCTCCGGGTACCGTCCCGCTCTACAAGCCTCAGCTAGGGTCGACGCTGTCCGTCGTCTGCAACCAACACAACGAAGTGCGGGCGAAGCCCGTGCATGGGTGAGTATAAGCTACTCAGTAGGGACCCCGAGACCCCTGAAGGTCTCTCAAATCCACAAAGGATAAACCATGAAGAAAAGTACAAACACGAAGAAACAACCGACACTGCTTAGGTATATGCCCATACATATACCTAAGTCATCAATTAAAATACGCTCCAACCTCCGAGCCCAAGTACAACTCAGTCCACGCAGGAAAGTATACGTATTCCACATAGGAAATCAAAACATAATCCACACAGGATTGCACTTCACAATCCACACAGGAAAACAAAAGGATTCAGCTCACACAGGTATACTACTTCAAGGACGATAAAGATGATCACTGATCCATCTAAGTCGTCGGACCCACGAAGGATCGATAGGTAACTAACCCCCGCAAAAGACCCACACAGGATCGGGCTCACACAGAACCTGTAGGCGCTGGCTCACACAGAACCGCTGAGCGCAAGGACCCACACAGGATCGGGCCCACACAGGACCTGTAGCACTGATCCACGTAGGATCGCTGAGTGCTGAAGTCGTCGTCGTCGAATCCACACAGGATCTCTGTACTGTCGTCGTCGAATCCACACAGGATCTCTGTACTGTCGTCGTCGCAGTCACAGTAGCAGTAGCAGCAGTAGTACAGTCGTAGGCAGCACTAGGGTTCCCGCACACAGCTAGCTCGTTCGGAGGGTCCGCTCCACGAGCCGAGAGGCTGATACATCAACTGTCACGAAGACCAGAGTTGATGTATTCAAAAGTTCCGTATCAACAACAGGAACTCAACGCAACAGACGGCGCGTCGATCGGACGCCCGGTCTGAGAGTTATCGACATTTTCGTCTCCGAGGCCCGGTTGGTTTTTAAGGAAAAACCAACCCGACCGTACCCCACCTGCGTCCAAACCTCGGGCGGAGTATTCCAAAAGATCCGTCTCACTAAGAGGAACACAACGCGACTGACGGCGCGTCAATCAGACGTCCGTAGCTCAAGATATGAGCGTTTCCGCTCCGAAGGCCCGGTTGGTTTCGTGAACGAACCAACCCGGCCGAACTCAAAGTAAACCGAAACCTTGAGTGCGATATACCGAAACGACCGTCTCGATCCAAGGATCGCGTTGCCGCTGACGGTTCGTCGATCGTAGGTCCGAGGCTCAAGTTATGGGCCAAAAACCAAATCCGGTTCGAAACGGGGGGGGGGGGGTCCGGGTCCGGGCCGACCCGGCCCGACCCCCCCCCTGGGCGGCGCGGCGGCGCGGGGGAGGCGGCGGCGGGCCGCGGTGGCGGCGGCGGCGGGCCGCGGTGGCGGCGGCGGCGGGCCGCGGCGGCGGCGCTTGGCGCCGCACGTGGGTGGCACGCGGGGGGCAAGGCCCCCACTTTGCTGGAGGGCGGCGCGGCAACTGGCCGCGCCGTTTTTTTAATAAGCGCCCCCCCCCCCCCCCCTCGTGGGTGGTCTGCTGGAGCGGAACCGAGGGGGCAGCCGGCCCCCTCCCTTTAAAATAAAACCGCCCCCCTCTTTAAGAGGGGGGTTTTGCCAGCTGGCCGGGGAATTAATTCCCCGGTTTAACGGCATCCGGCCGGCCAGCCGGCCGGCCGGTTTTTCTCCAACGGGACCGGAATTTCCGGTCCCCTCTTAGGCTTCCGACGCCGGCGGCCCGGCCGCCGGTTTTTCTCTTCCGCCGCGGCCCGGAACCGGCCGCGGTCTCCTCGTCCCGCCGCGGCCCGGAACCGGCCGCGGTGTTCGTCGTCCGGCGCGGTGCGACGGCACCGCGCCCCTTCGCCGTACCATGATTCCTTCCAACGCGGCGCGACGGCGTCGCGTTCTTGAAGATTCTCCTCGGCGTAGCGCGACGGCGTTGCGTAAATTATAAGCACGATCATCCGTGTGGTGCGACGGCACCACGCCACTTGCTTCCATCCGCATGAATAAAACAAGAACGATGGAGGGGGGTTCGGCCGTGTTCGTGCGGTCCCCCCCCCCCTCACGTTAAAATAAAAACGCAACTTAAAATAAATCAAGTCACACGTTAGTCTTGATAGAATCACGATCAAGAATAAAATAAGAAAACCAAAAGAAAACGACAACCCCTACCTCGGGTTTAAGATTCGAAGAATCGTCTACGTCCCGCGGAAGACGGCGTCGCGGAGGTCGGGCGTCGCGGTCGTCGTTCGTCAAATCCATTGACGAAGTGTTATGCCCGAAGAGACACGACGTTGGCGGATCTTCGTTTGCCGACAAAGAAGGTCCGAGGAGGAAGAAGAGGTCCGAAGATACCGGGTCGCCGAGTCGATGATCCTTGACGAAGTGTTGTCGTTCTTCGTTGAGGATGAAGACGTTCTTCACCGGAGAAGATGAAGAGGAGATCTCAAAAAGACAAACAAATAACTCAAAATAAAATAAGACTACCTCTTATTTTATTAACGCAACACAAAAGAAATTCAAGGTTTGAAATTCAAAAAGACTTAACTCCCACAATTAATTAAGAGTAACTTAAGCCAATTAATTAGGGGTTAAGTATGTTGAGAGAATTTGAAAAGGTTAGGGGTTCGTGTGGGCCCCACCACACTTAATCCTCCCAAGGGAGGTTAAGTGGGTGTGGGTCCCACTTCCAACCACCTTTGAATAGGTTTTAACAAGCTAAAAAAATAAAATTTGTCTTACACAAATTTTATTTAACTCAACTGAAAACCCCAAAACACAACATTCAACCCGCAACAAACGCAACTCTCGAAAAGGTCTCGTTAAGCGAATATCGGCGCTGCGAGTTCATCGGTGCCCTCGGATTTCAATTCCGAGCACCGGATCAAAAGTTAGGAATTCCCGCTCGTTCGTTCACTGAACGTACCCGAGCCAAACTTCGGAAATTAATTCCGGGCACTCCGGGCCTCGGAATCAGGTGCTGTCTGAAACCGCGCTCTTGTAAAATTCTAAAGAAAATTAAGAAAAAATTTCCCTTGAATTTTACGGGTCTTTACAATATATGGGCTTTCATTTGGTACATGGGAAGAAAAATTTTATGTAGGTGTCGACAAAGGGATGTTTAAGGATTTATATACGTGATTTCTTACTATTTTATGATGGATATATTATCATATGACTAATCCGGACCACATGATAATTTGGATATATTTTTTATTCATTCATGAGACTCTATAGGGTATTCTTTAATGTTACATAACATCCGTATTTTCTATTATAACAACCCTGCACTTTATTACACAATTAAACATGATTCATTTCATAATTTATTTACATAAGAAAACTCTAAGGATCAAGAGATCTAGTGACATGAGAAGTTAGGAAAATTACATTACAACATAAAACATAAACTACAATTTTTTTTAAAAATTTCATTTATATGACTAACTAATTATTTCATACATAACATCGCATGAGATAACCATAGGATATATATTAGAAAGGGATGAGATATAAAGAATAGTGAGAGATTAAACAAGGGACAACATAAAGAATAAAATACATGTTAGGAAATAGGAATATCAATTGGGTATAAGAGAAATATGAACATAAGTTCCTGATATATAATGATTATCATAACATGGAAATATGCTAATTACATACAACATGGTATTAGCATGATCTAAGACTCGTTGGACACATATTAGCATCATTAAACCATCATTGAACATGAATTAAATGAGTACGACCATATTGAACATGGATTAGCATGTATAAAACCTCATTTCACATGGTTTATCAAGATACTAGACATTACCAAATGCATTGGAGCACTATCTGTCAAAACCCTTTATAATCATTTTATTTCAGGCATAAGTGTTCCACATGGATCATATAACATGGAATTATTAAACATAAGAGGTTATTCCATGATTAAGGAATATGTAATACATAAAATTATGTACCATTCAATGTGTATATTAACATAATGCTGAGTACCTTTGATAGATAAAGGGTTATGGTTTTCCCTACATGATGATTTTTCCTTTGAAAATCACAGTGCAATTTCGACAACATAACGTCGTCATATGGAAATTAATACGAAGGGATGATTAGAGAGAAAGGGGTCTCTCAAAATTTATACATGAAATATATAGAAAGGGGATCATGGAACATAATATTACATCATATGAAATGGAATTTTGATGCATAATATGGGATAGTTACATGAATTGACATAAGAAGTGATAAATCAATTATGGAATTTTTGTATGGTAACAGGTGTACACGGAAGGCATTAATGAAAGAAAAGTGGTATCTCATCATTCAAACATACGGAGGGAATTTTGGGGAATGTTAAAAATAATACCCCAACAATTTTAATTTAATATAAAATGGTATTACAACACAATGAAACTTTGATTAAAATGAGAAATGAAGGAATCACTTACTTGACTGTGTGACTTCAAGATCATAAAGAGGGGGTTAATCAGATCTTGGGGAGAATTGGGAGTATTATTGAGAGTGGATGGTATATTAGGGATGTTCTACAAGGGTTTTTAGTGAATATAAATGTGACCATGGGTGGATTTATATAGGAATTGAGTGGCGAATTATTCAATATTCCTCAAACTTATGTTTTGGAATAAATATAAATATAAATTCAAAACCGAAATCCATCCCAGAGTTTCATCCCAAGGTTATTCCATAGAAGAGAGTAAATCATTATTTTATAGTGTTAGAGGTAGAAAATATTAAAATATTGTCCTTAATTATGTTGAGGTGAGTCACATTATTAAAAAAATAAATTTAAAATCATCAAATATATTATACATTTTAGAATATTTGCGATGTCATTATAAAATATTTAAAACAAATCTAAAATAACATTATTGAAATGGGAATACGTATATTCATCCAGGAATACCAATTATAATATGTATTACAATATTTTTGGGTCATTAGGATGTTATAAAACACATATTTTATTTATACGGTATTAAATTTCTGCACAAACAAATCGACTATCTATTAATTTTATAAAATATAAACACTTAGATAATTTCAAAATCCAAATTCAAAAAATAATATTAATTTTATCTAATTAATTTTCTTTAATATTTTAGTTTTCACTTTTAAAATGAAAACTGACAGTTATTTAAAATTCATTGGTTTCTACAAAATCAATTTTCAAACATTCCTTAAAATTACATTTGAAATCATAAAAATTAAATAAGAATAAATTATTCCTAAATTTAATTTGATAATAATATTTTATTAAGATATTAATTTGTTTATAAAATAATTAATTCTTTAAAATAAATTCATGAAAAATGCATTTTCGAATTTATCATATAAAAACATAACTATTATCAAACAAATTAACTGATCATTTACATATATGGAACTAAAATAATTATCATTTATAATAATTTTTTAATTTTTTTTTAAAATAATGTATATATTATTTTTATAAGTACTATTTTAACTAGAAAAGACAATGTATCATTTTCACCACTTATTATGAAAGACTATTTTTATAAAGTAATTGGTCGAATAAGAATTTTATTTATAAAAATCTATTACACAATAAGTAACTAAAAAATTATTACATAACCCCTTATAGTCCTCATGGAAGACATTTGGGTAAGGTTTGTGATGGAAATAGACTCTTAGTGTGGCTCGGATAACATTTCCTAGGTGGTAATCTCTGTTATCATGAACTTATACCGTAGGAAATTTTGTTCAAGCATAACATGTTGATGCTTGGATTGTTCTTGTTCAAGAGAAATGCCCAATGACACTACCTCCTTTAAAAATTCCTACAAATGGTCTTTATACAGCCCTAGTCTACTGGATGTGGCTATCCTCTCCACTTTCTATGTCGAACGGATTCTTCATTATAAAACATATATTTATATTAGTCTAGTGATCACTATTAAATGACTATATTATCAATGGTAATGATACTTAATAGTCATTTAACCATAATAATAATAAAATGAGTAAATAATATTGCTTGGGATTTCCCTAATAATGTAATATAAAAAGAATTAAATTCATAAAATATCATGTCGTTACAACATTCCCCACATAAGAAAATTTTCCCTCAAAATTTCATTTTCCCACACTAAATTTCATTAGGGTAACTCTTCTTCATCAGTTCCTCTAGTTCACAGGTTGCTTCTTCAAACATGTGGTTTCACCACAACACCTTGATGAGGGACATAGTCTTATTCATATAACAGTATCTCTACAATCTAATAACTTCACCAGCTTCTCTTCATAGTAGAGGTCATTGTTCAATAGTACCACCTCTATATTGATTATATGTGATGGTTCAGGTATGTACTTCCCCAAGAGTGATAATAGAATACATCATGTACTTGAGATAGGTTCGGTAGTTGTTCTAGTCAATAGGCCACCGCTCAAATGTGATCAAGGATCTCAAAAGGGCTGATATACCTTGGACTAAGCTTTCCATTATTCCTAACTCTCATAACTCTATTCCTTGGTGATACGTGTATGAATACCATGTATCCAACATCAAACAGTATGTCCATTAAATGATTTCCTTTATAACTCTTTTGTCATCTCAATGAAACTGTAATGTGTTTTTGGATAGTCTTAACATTCTCTACCATTACATCGACCGTTTCTAGACACAAAATTTATCATTCCCCAACTTCATCCAAACATGCTAGTGTTCTACACCTCTTCCCATAATGAAATTCATAAAGAGCCATTTGGATGCTTGGGTGGAACTATTGTTGTAAGAGAACTCAACTAGAGGAAGATGTTTATCCCATTATCATTTCAATTCCATTGAGACTTGTCAGAACATGTTCTCAAGTGATTGGACTGTTCTCTATGATTTAACATCATTTTAAGGATGATAATAAATAGATATTAGTATTCAGAGCGTGTCAGAGACACTTCTAAAACATAGAGGTGAATCGTGGATCTTGATCGGATACAATAGATAGTGGTACACCGTGCATCCTTACTACTTCTATAATTTATATTTGATCCAGTTGATCCAATGAGAAATCCTCTCAAATTGAAATTAATTCTACAATATTTGTATGAAGAACCACAACAACCCAGATATAACTATTTCCTTTGGATGTCTTTAGAAGTTTGGAGACAAATTCCATGGGGATATTCTCCCATTTTTCTGATTGTATGGTTAATGGTTGCATCATACCCCTATAATTATGCCTCTCATCCCTCACTTAATGAAATACTAGGAATATTGATGTATACTCAGATATATTATTCTTCATTTTATCCAACCAATAATTCTCTAATAGATCTTGATACATCTATGAGTTTCCTGGGTGAATGAATAAATTCAAACTATGTGCCTCATCCAAAAGTTTTTTCTTTAAATCCAGATTTGATGGAACACATAATCATGACCTAAATCTCATAATTCCTTATTCATTAACATTGAACTTTAAGGATTTACCTTTTCAAATATTTTCCACTTTCTTTTTAGTTCCCAAATCATCCTTCATAGCATACTTTAACTTTTCTAAAAGAGACTGTTGAGCAATCATTTGTGAAAGGATTGATGATTTCCCCTTCTTTATGATTCCCATGTGAAACTTCATAAAATCTATAAATATTGGAACCTTTCCAATTCTCATCAATGATAGAATAATTTTTTTATTTTATCATTGATCATCTTCCACCTTGTTCACATTCCCAATGTGGGAATGGATTGAGAAGTCATTGACATTAATCATCTCTAACCATATTTATTGGTGCATATTCAAATCTTTATGTGTCAGTATATTCTTGATGCTTTTATGATCTATAAATATTTAAAACATCTCACTAAAATGGTAATGTTTCCAAATTTTCAAATCGAATATTACTACTGCCAACAACATATTATGGGTTGCATAGTTCTGCTCAAGAAAATTAAATTTCCTTGAAGCAATGGAAATGACTGTAATTTTTCATCAACATGTTGCCCATTACACACATTGAAGAATCATTTAATAACATGAAGATTTCTACACTTGTTGGAAGTGTGAGAGTGGGTGTAGTGATAATTTTCCTTTTCAACTCCTTAAATCGCTGTTTTCATTGATCATTCGATGAATACTTGACTCCCTTTGGTGTTAATATGGTAAGAGGGTTTGAAAATCATTATATATTTCTCCGAAATTTGTTATAATATCTATCTGACCAAATTAATCTATGTATATCCATCACAGAAGTTAGCCTTGGACTTCCCCCAATTGCATTTGTCATAGAGGTATTTATATATATCTCATTCCTTGTGATGATATGCCCCAAGAGTGAGTCTTCCTTTCAAAAGAACTCACACTTGTTTTACAGTTCTTAGATATTCTCATTTTGCAAGGTCTCTAGGACAATTCATTGATTCCCTTCATGCTCCTCCTTGGTTTTGGAGTATAATAGAATATCGCCTATAAAGACTATAACAAATTTATCAATGTTATCTCCGATGACTATATTCATCATGTCCATGTAGATTTCTAGAGAATTAGTGAGTATGAATGGAATTTCTATGAATTCATATATCCATTACACTATACATAAATTAGTATTTTGGATATCCTCCTTCTTCACCCTAGGTAATATAACAACTGCAGATCCACTGTGGAGACTTATTATGCACCACGAAGATGATTGAATAAGTCATCAATTCATGGAAAATGATACTTGTTCTTTATCGTGATTTTGTTGAGATAACTATAATAAATTAAAAGCCACATTGACCAATCCTTCTTCTGGATAAGAAGAACTGGTGCACGCTGTAGTGAATCCCTTGGGCATATAAACCCTTTATCTAGATTCTCTTATCGTTGTATCATTACCTCAATAAGATCTATAACAACCATTCAATATGGAGTCATGGATATTGGAAATCCCCCAGGTATAAGATTAATCAATAATTCAACATCTATTTTAGGAAAAAGATTAGGAAATTCCTCGACAAACACATCAGGTAATTCTCTCACAATAGACATGTCTTCAAGGATGGATCTTTCATTAGAATAAATCATCTGATAAAGACATCGCTTCTCATAGGGAATTAATATCCACACTTGAGATGATGGTGCTAAGTAAAATTCATCCTTATTCATGGACTTTGACAAATTCAGGGGTCAATTCGCTATATGGAGAGTTATTTCCCTCTCACAAAAATTAATGTGGCTCCATATAGGGAAATCCAATCCATGAAAATAATTGCATCAAATTTTACCAGAGAGATTATTAATAGGATGACTAGAATGTTTAATACACAAATTGTGAAAGGGGAGGAGTTATATTCATGGGATGCTATGATTTTCACATTTTTTGTTCTCACCGAAATCTCTACATCAATGATTTGTGGTGGTGTTTAGATTTTTCTACTAAACATTCATGATATAAAAGAATGTATAGAACTATATGGAATGAGTAAAATTTTATATTCTTGAATGAAGAACTAGAATATCTATATCCCCTTCATTTTTTTTTCAATTCAGTAGTAGTGATGGAAAAATACAACCCATTCATCGTTAGAGGTTGTTGGTTGCCTCTGAAAACCCTTTGATTAGTGAACTAGCTCAGAAATTGCCCAAGTTCATTACAGTTATAGAAATGAAAAATGTGTCTACATTCAAACAAATCATTTCATTCCTCTATCATAGTATGCAATTATTCATGTTGAAAATTAATATTATGGTTCCCTTCTCTTCCACACCAATATAATTTCCTCATCCCCTTCATAAAATTGTTTGGGTTCTTTTTTCCACACCATTAATATGTGGGGTGCTAAAATTTCATAGCACCACTAGATTTATCCATCAGAAAACCAAAATTTATTTCCAATTTACACTTTTTGTTGCCATGATACCCCTGAGATTGTCAAATCTCCATTTCCACTTTGAGGGAACATCAGAAAATTTCCTCATAGCTGTTAATGTCAAAAATAACTAGGGATTTTCGTATGCTAAATTTAACCCAATAATGAATCAATAAAACTTTCATTTGGTGGTAATGACAACGACAGAGTCATATCTTGAAAGACATGTGAATATTTCTTCATATTCTCTGGTGGATTTGTTGTCTTTTTTAATAAGGGAAGTACGTCCCTTGTAATTTTATGCCGGAGTGTGTGAGGAAAATATTAATCGAAAATCATATTCTGGAAATTATTTCATTCCAATGCCTCGATTGCTTCCCCATGATTTTTATTTTTGATCAAGGTCCACCATAGATCAGCTTCACCATCCATAAGGTAAGAAACCAGTAGAACATTCTCTTATTTGGAACAATGATGTATGGTGTGGATCCATTGTTCGGTGATTGAGGGATCATATTATTCATTGATAGTATGAGGCCTTTGTCTCATAAAGCTCTTGATTGCAGATTTTTCTTTATTAGGGGTTGTTGGACATTCCACTTGACCCATATTTATATTCAAAACATTAGATAATTGAGAGAGTATCATAAAATAGTTTTTGATTCCTGCTCTCATTAGATTGGGCATCTCAATAGAACAATCATCACATTAATCTTCTTATCATTTGTTAGCCGGAGTCCACCTACTACCAGTTATTGGCTAGAATAAAATAATAGTTAGGGGTATGATTATTAAATAAACAACAGGTAACCAAATGAAAAAAAAGATAATAAATAAATTACATTTATTTCCTTTTATTATGAATTTACTGGCCTCAATATATGTTATCCATGATCTACATCTCAACATATATTCATTGGGGAGTGTTTTTATTCCATTAATAATGGTTCATACTACGATTATAAATTTACCAAATCATATCCCCTAGGAATGTCGAACTATGTGTGAAGCAAGGCCCATTAACATTTACCAGTTCCCATTTGAGTCTAGCTCAAAGTGGTGTTTTTTGGTTTTACCCCTAGATACATATGTTCCAGAGCCACCTCTACTTCTTCATACCATTCATGAATGTATTTACTTGATAAACCACTTACTCTATACTAACCAAAATTTAGGGATTATTTTTTTATACAAAGTCTTATACCAAAGGATTTTACTAGAGTTTTATAAACATTATTTAAAAAAATATAAACATATCCTCTGATACCAACTATAAAAACCTTACTCTTTATTACAAACATAAATATGATTTATTACATAAAATTGTAATTAAGACAACTATGGGGATCGAGAGGTCTATTATCTTGCGAAATTATGATCAATAAAAAAGAAGAGAAAACATTATATACAATATCTTTATTTCAATATTCTTTTACATGACCAACTTATTCCTTCTTACATAACACTGCCTGGGATAACCTGAGGATATATATTAGAAAGGGGTGAGCTATAATGCCCAGTAAGGGAGTAAATAAGGAATAACATGAATAATAGAATATATGTTAAAAAATAAGCTTATTAATGAATCTTAAAAGAATCATTATCGTAATACCATGATATAGAAAGATTACTATTACATAGAAATGTAGCAATGACATACAACATGGTATTATCAAGATAAAAGGCTCATTTCATAAGGATTAGAATGAGTGAACCCTCATTGCACATGAATTAGAATTATTAAACCCTCATTGAATGTGTATTATCATGAGTAAACCCTCATCGCACATGAAAAATCATGATACTAAATATTACCCAATTCATTAGAGAGAAATCAGGGCACACCCTTTATAAAGATGTCATTTCAAGCGTAAGTGTCCCAGATGGATTATATACCATAGAGTCACTAAAAATCATATGTTCATCCATTATTAAATAATGTGGAATATATACATGCATGTACCATTCAATATGTATATATTAAAAAAAGGATAATACCCTTTAAAGTGAAATGGTTATGGTATCCACTACATGATGATTTTGGCTTGGAAAACTGCGGTGTAATTTCTACAACATAACGTCATCATATAAGAATTCATATGTTGGGTTCATGATAGATAATGGGGTTTCTCATCATTTATTCACAAAATAAACAGTAGGGGGATCATGTATCATACTATCCCATCACATTAATTGATATTTAGATGCATAATATGGGATAAATACTTGAATGGAAATTGGAAAGAAAAAATAGCATACAAAATTTTTTTATGATAACATGTGTACACAAAATGCATTAATGAGAGAGAAAGTGGTATCTCATTATTCAAATATTAGAAGGCATGTATGGTGGAGATGAAAAATCATACCCCCAACATTTGGAATTGAATGAAACAAGGTATTACAACATAAATAAACATGTATAAAAATGAGAAAGGGATGAATCCCTTACTTGAGTGTTTGATTTCAAGATCTTGAAAAGAGGATTCATGAATGCTTGGGAACCTTGTAAAGATTCTAGAGAAATGTGGGAGGATTGGAGACTTTATATAAGGATTTATATTTAAAATAAGTGAGAGATTTGGTAGGATTATATAGGAAATTAGAGGGGAATTCTTTAATATTCCAAAACACAGGTTTTGGTATCTATATAAATAAATTTTCAAAACCAAAAAACTTCCAATGGTTTTTGCCCATAGTTTTTTCCATATAGTATTTTAAAAAATTATGTTTTATTTCCAATGTCCAAAAATATTATAATATTATCTTTTCTTATGTGCAGGTGAGAAACATTATTAAAGAAATGAATTTTGAATAATAATATATATTATGCATTTTGGAGGATACACTAAGTATTTATAAAATATATAAAACAAATATAAAATATCATTATTTTAATCTTAAAACATATATTGGGCCTATAATATCCATTATAGAATTTATTCAATATTTTGGGGTCATATGATGTCAAAATACACATATTTTATTTATACGGTATTTAATTTTTACCCAAAAAACAGATATTTTTAAAAATTATGAAAAATACAGAACTGGAAAATTTAGAAATCTTGATTAAAAAATTAATGTTAATTTTATCGAAATAATTTCCTAAATATGAGAATTTTCTCTTTTAAAATGAAAGCAAACATTTATTAAAAATTCATGGGCTTTGACAGAAACAATTTACAGACATTAAAAAAATTTATTTGTCTTCATAAAAATTATATACTAATTAATTATTAATAAATGTAATTTTATAATAATATTTTATTAAAATATTAATTTTTCAAAAAATACATTAATTCCATAAAATAAATTATTTCAAAATACATTTTATATTTTATAATATAAAAAATATAACTCTTATCAATCTAAATATCTAATCATTTATAGATAAAGAATTAAAATAATCATAATTTATAAGAATTATTAATAAAACCCATAGTTTAATATATTTTATATATTTCTCAAAAGTAAAATTTTTAATCGAAAAGACAATTTTTCAAATTCCTTAATTTTTTAGAAATATTTTTTTCATAAAGGAATCGATGGAAGAAGACATTATTTTATATAAAAGTATCACACAATAAGTAACTAATATTTTATTTCATAACCCCTTATAACACTCACGTATTATCAAAGGGTAGTTTGTGCGATGTTGGTTGTCCTTTGGGGCAGCTCAGATAACATTGCATGGGTGGTTGTTTCTATTAAATGGAACTTCTCCTATAGGCGATTCCATTCGAACTTAACGCGTTGAAGCTCATCATAGGCTTGGTCAAGAGAGAATCTCAATGATGGAAATTCCATTCTGAGCTACATGAAATGAGATTTGTACGCCATGAGTATACTAAATAGAGCCATCCTCTCTTTTGTCTATGTCGAAAGGAATATTTTTTAAAAACAAAATATCTATATAAATCATATAATAATTGTTCAAAGACTATATTATCAATGGTAATGATACATTAAAATCATTTTATCCCAATAATAATAAAATTTATAAAAAACTGTTCATTTGTTTTCTTTAATACTTTAAATTAATGGTATTTCATTCACAAAATATTATTTCGTTACATCTATCCCTATAGTAAAATGACATATGTCATAGTCATATGTTGTATTTTATATTAGTTATATCTGTTATGAATATTCTTGTCTTTTTCTATTACTCCACCCATTTCATTAAATTTATTCCGCTATATATTTTTCTATTTTTATATGCTATAAACTATGGTACGCTCTAGAAATGGGGGAATATTATCCTTATGGATAATCTGTAGGTCATCACATCTAGTCAACAGTCTATGATGTTGGGGGAGAGGTACTTTAAACCATCTGTCCAATAAAGCACAAAGATCCTCTAACGTTAATATATGTCAAAGAAATCCCAAAGTTGTATTAGAGTGGTTCATTTATTGGTTTACTATTTGGAGAAAATAGATTGGAGATTAAGAATCATGGAACATGCTCATAATCCATATTGGGGAATCATGAAACCATTTTTTTTCATAATGTCTATTTATCATTAATTATAATTTTTGTTCAACATTTTCCAATTATAGTTGATATCACTGAATATTGCGTGCAATGTATGTAAAGTATGGATGTTGATTATTATTCTTATTGAGATTTCATTTTATTGTTGTCCTAATTATTTCAAGTAAAGGAGAATTGTGACATGCATTATATAGGAACCTATGATTCAAATTTTAGGCACATTTATATGCCATATAGGTGAATTTCAATTCATTTCCTAGCTTGATATGATTTTGATTATGCTGTGATCTTTTCTTTATTTATTTTATTCTTCTTATTTAGGGAATATGATTAAGTGAATCTATGTTTTAGCTCATGAGGTTTTATGGGACCTCATGGGTTTGAATGATTAATTGTATAAATCAATCATTTAATTAGAAATTGAAATGGGCACTAATAATGGTGATAATGAGTATAGGTTCTGATTCATTGTGATGAACAACTCATTTTAAATGAATCTTGGTATATGGAAATATGAAAATGATACATTATTATGAAAAATTACTGTTAAATTGTAATGGGTTGCATGTCTTTATTCTGCCTTTGTCTTTTTTATGAATGTTTAATGAGTGAACCAAGAAATTAAATATAAAAATAATTAAATGGGTTCGAGTATGTGATGAGGAAAGTTGTAGTTGAACCTACATATTCTAGATCCCCTATAACTAGTGCTTGATCAGTTAAAAATACATAGCCTTATATGTGTGTTGTTCGGGTAATATACCATGGTAGTAGGCCCCATTCATACATTCATTATCAGCTACGGTTTCTATATATCTAATTAAATATTTTTTTATTGCATGTTGTTGTCATTTATACAACAATACATACCCGACATCCTTATATCATCAACCAGAAGGGTAATGACGACCATGCTTCATACATGGTCGACACTGAGCATCCATTCATGCCACCATGAGTACAACATGAGATACTGGATGTTTTACCTGACTTGGTCAATGAATTTAATGTTTGTGATATCTTCTCGCATCTTATGTAGTTCATGCCTAGTGGTCCACGATATTATCCTATTATGGATGATCTGTCCCATGAGTACCAACAATAATATCCTCCTTATTACCTAGGGGTTGGCAGTCCATAGGATATTTATTTTTGGCCAGAGGCATCACAGTCAATATACGAGCATCTAGTGACACCTATAGAGAGGAAATAGATATTAAAAAATCTTTTCACCATTAGGGAATTGTAAGGGTTTCCATAAAAATGGTCTTTTATGATCAGATCATTCCATAGACATTTATAGATACTAGGTCAAGGGAATTCATATATATTGAGCAAGGATCATTATCTGTTACGTAGTATTCCTCATATTTCACAATGTTACATCACATATAACGGATTCAAGGTGGTGATGGGATTTCACATTATAGTTTCATCGAGGATGGGCTTCTGTATACCATTTTTACACAGGTGAATATTTTTTCCCTTCCTATTATCCATGAAATAGTAAATTATGCACTTACTACTGAGAGGACTCAAAGGGATGATGAGAGTAACAGGTATAGAGGTCCAGTGACATGTCAAGCCAGTATTTATTATGGAATTAGGAAACATTACCTTGAGGTTTCTCATCTGGGTAGTGGAATCCGTAGTACGCATACTAGTTTATCTATGGTGTGTCACTAGTATGGACAATATGGGAATATGATGACTCAATGTGACCGAGACCCTCAGGAGTTTTGAGGTTGTGGACATATTGGGAACTTATAGTGATTGTTTGGGAACATTCTATATGCTTCTAGTGGAATAGGATCTACACCAACATTGCATTTAAGAGAGGTTTCATTGACAATAATTTTGTTGGAGAGTTAGAGTAACACCAATTGGACTAGCTGATGAGGAGTTCATGGCCATAGTAGTTAGTCTTTAGATCCCCTATAGCACCGACAAATCAATTTTTATTAGTGTAGTTCATCTGTTGAATAGGGTTGTGGAAGAGAACATATTCATGCATTACAGTCAATAACTAAGGATAATGTGTGGTACCATTGATAGTTTGAGGTACTATTATAATAACCTCTATTATAGAAATTAATTTATTTGATATAGGTTCCTCAAACTCTTTCATCACATTATCTATAATGCAATACTTTTTTTCTAGGAATATAGTATTACTGTGGTGTTATGACACTAGATACACCATTGGGAATATGGTCAAAGGGAATACACTAGTGCATGGGAAACCCATTGATATAGGTGGTTTACCATTCTTGAGGGACCACATTTTTCTGAATATTATAGGCTTAAAATTCATTCCTGGGATATGTTGTATGGTTTAGTATCATACCATTGTAGAATACTATCACTGAAGGTTTTGATTACATCACCAGAGGGATTCCACTATCTGCATTAGGTTGAGTGGGAGGTCAAGGATAGAATTGTTGGACCAGAGCATCCAATGCTATGTGGAGTGACCACATAAGTTCCCAATATCGTCGTGGAGGATTGGGGTTTACATCAACCTGAATTCCCTCATGTAGTAGATACTATTTTGGAGACCATTCCTAATGATTTATCTATTTTAAAACATAATATAGAGAGGTAGAGTTAACAATTGATCTCATTCTAGTAGAATCTCTATTTTCCATTCCTCTATATATGATAGATCCTACTGAGCTGTAGAAGATAATGATGGAGTTAGAGGATATTGAGGCCAAAGCGTTCACAGATTTTAATACATCCTCTTAGGTTGCACTCATGCTTTTATCTATGTAGGTGAATGGTACGCTTCTTCTATACATGCATTGTAGATGGTTTAATTAGCTTATAATCATGAAACAATATCCACTACTTCAAATAGTTGATCTCTTTGACTAGCTTCGAGGAGATTGGGTCTTCTACAAAATCCACCAGAATTGATATTTCATCAGTTGTGAATCCAACCATCATACACACTTCATACATCTTTTCTTAGAAGGTGTTTTCAATATGAGTTCCCTATTAGTAGATTTAGTCTTATGAATGTTCCTTCAATTTTTAGGGATTTGATGAATATGGTTTTCTTTTGCTATCTAGATTCGTTTTCCATAGTCTTTGTGTATAACATCTTAGTGTATATTCACACTTGTAGAGACCATGATAAGATCCTTGAGATCATTCTGTGTACACTAAAGTTAGCTTTAACTTTATTATATTCTTTCTAAGTTCCACCAATGGATCGACAATGTTAACTTCTTGGGTCATATTATCTCATAATCAAAAACCTCTATTGCACATAAAGAGGTGATTATTGTGGTTTCTTGAGAGAATCCCAACAACATGTTTGATATAAGGATATTTTTTTGGGCTTGATGGATACTTAAATAACTTTATACATGACTTATCACAACTTTCTTCACCAATCAGTGGTATCAAAAAGAAGGGCGTTATGTTCTTATGGCCAGAAGAGTGTGAGAAATCATTTCAAAATCTATAAGGAGGGATTCTATAGGTACCTATTAAAATTATACCAGAAAATTAAAGAGTTTATACCATTATATATTTTTCATCATGCATTGGTTTAGTAGTTTTGATGATATAGGAAGAGAATGTCACCATGTACGGATCTTGTATGTTGAGGCCTCGAGAGAGAAATTCCTTAACACATGCCTCGGATGTTGCAACACTTTCCCATGCATTACATTGTTGGTGAAAATGTCTATTCAGTGAGGGTTATGTGGTGTAAATGGACTAAAACATCCTAAAATATATATATTTACAATGTGTCTTGAATTTAATATTTATAGTATTGGTCAAATATCTCTAGTCCATCAATTTTGATATTGCCTATATTTCTAGAATGGTAAATATATTCACTGATATGATGGGAAAGAGAACTAAGGAACAGGACATAAGGATATCTAATTTTGAATGGAAATTGATAACCCTTTTCACTGAGATTCATATGGTGTTTCATGACAGTCACAATCAGTCTTACCTCTCATCCTTTGTAGTTACATCTCACCTTCTTGAAAAGGTGAAGAGAAGGAAATTTTCATATCATGAGGTATTAATTCTTTGTCGGACTGTTTTATGATATAACCCACCTATGGATTCATATATGGATGGAGATGACATATTGTGTATTCATGGACATGTCTGGGTTCTTATAAATATAAGAGAAATGTTGATGTGAGAGTCACGTTCTTTAGATTGGTTTGTTCTTCTATGCAATTCCCAAATTTATCAATGCATTTGATGCAAGTATAGTGGATAGGGATGAAACATAAAAAAGTCGCCTTTATCACTTTGTTTTCCATCTATCAGCAAGTGAACCAAGAGAACCAGAGACCATAAACCTTTCTACGACTTCTTGAAGTCCCAAAATGTAAATGGTAAGATATTTATATAGATTTTTTAGTGGTATTACTTAGTTATCCAAAATGTAGATATGATATATGGGTCGTTATTTATCGAGTGTTGAATGTGGGACACCTCATTCATATCTTGGTGACTTTCTAAATTGATGAGATCCTAAAAATATGTGTCTATGAGATCATATGACTGCACATGGTCCTTCATACTTTTTTTCAGATAGGGATAATCATTTCACATCACTTCTCTAGCATGGGTTACAAAAATCTAGGGAGTAAATTGTGCTTCTATGCACTACTTTTAACCATAACAAAGATGGATAGTGAGAATACACAAAATAGGTTCTAGAGTACAATCCCTAAGAATGTGTCCTTGATTTTAGTATTTCATGGGAGAATTATATCCCTCTCATTGATATCTCCTATAAAAAATCATTTAGAAGACATTTCATATGGCTTCTTTTGAGTCCTTATATGGTAGGACATGAGGTTCACCTCTATGCATTCTAGAGGTAGGTGAGGTAGTCCTAATAGGTCCTTATCTTGTGTAGGGACATCAGAGTATGTGTAGTTGATCAATAAGAGAGAGAAAACCTCTCAATGTAAATGAAAATAATTGTCAATTATTGTTGATGACCGCTAGAGTTTGAGGTTAGAGGTCATGTTTTCATGATGGTATTGCCCATGATGGGGCATAAATGAATATGATGGAAATAGATATTGCCTCCTAAATATATAGTTATCTTTGAAATAATATAAATATTTTAAATGTTAGGGTATCAATTATTACTAACTCAGAGGTAAAGTTCCATGTATGATGTCTTCCAGGTTTCAATGTTTCTCCATTAGCATGCTAACACGTCTAATACCATAAATACATAAGAGGTTTAGCTATATGTTGATGCTTCTTTTAATTAGTATCCTATACACATTATCGACTGAAGCAAAAATGTTCTATAAGGCTTGTATGTCCCTATAGTATGGGTTTAATGGTAACATAGCTGTGTACATGATGAGACTTGGGTGATATTGGCCTATGTATATTCACTTTTTTTAGAGTTATTCTCATACAGTGTTTCACTACCCTTGGAAGTGGAACTCATGGATAATTTTTATTAAGGGAGAAGACTATAATAAACTATTTTTTTACTTGAGAATAAATCCGTTAAATTTTTGTATAACTATTTATTAGGGACTTCTTACAGATGACTAATGGGTTATCAGAGGGTTCATGGGGTCTTCGAGGTTTTTTCAGATAATGGAGCACTATTTTTTGGAAGAAGTTTCAATGTCCCTGATGTTAGTGTATACTATGCCAGAAGGGATCGTGGTTTGGTCTAACCATACATATGGTCTATATTTTCTGGTAGATCCATTACATATGGATGGCATATGATCTTCTAATCCTTACGGCCTAATCATATAGTATGGCCATTCCTCTAGGTTCCCATTCACATATATCAGAGAGTTTCAAATACTATGCAGCCAAAACTTAAAATGATTATTTTTTGTGAAATTTTACCATTTTACACTTAATTATATATTTAAATAAACCCTTATTCCATATTAATAATTAAATTTGACTTAAACCACTCCTCTTATATTTTTTTTATCCCACTTCAATCCAAATATGTTGAATAATATTATGCTTCGTCTGAGATTGTATCAGACATCTGTTTGTAAAATTGGATGCATATCAGCATGTACATGAGTCATTTTTAACCATTAATCATTTATATTACTCTCAATGAAGTTATCTAGGTGTAGGATTATAATCACTTTCTTCATGTCTTATTAGGTTCATTTTGAATTATTGTCCAATAATAGAGGAAGTTCATATTAGTATGAGGTAGTATTTCTATAACACATTTCTTAATATTCATTGATTGTATAAATTGTCGGTCCATCACACCGATTTAATCTGGAATCAATTGTTTAAATTATAATTCATGATTGTAGAGTAACAATCATAGTCTATGACACTTTCTATATATATATTTTTTGGTTTTTACATCTACAATGCTGACCACCCCATGATGGGTGCAATACAATAGTTGGCTTTTAGTGTTTTGAAATGTTGATCCCCCTTCAGGTGTTCCTTGAGCATGAACATCCTAATGGTAAGCCTTCCATTATTAAATGACTATTTCAATTATCAATATAAGGTATCATTCCCACATAACACTTGTCCCCCCTATGGTATGTGTTATATTTAATGAATATAAATTGAATGTTAAATTGTATGTTTTCATGGTTATGGTTAAAACAATACATGGAATAAATAAATAAATACAAATGCTTGGTTGAATATCTATAAAACCCATTTACAATTATGATGGATGTAATTCAAAAGAACCTAATGATTTAAATATTATTTTTCCTAATAAAAAATAATTGGGTGATTATTTTCCTCTCTGCAGCACCCCAAGCCACATATGATTGATGATAGTGGAATGAACTGAATGATTTAAATATTTCTTGGCCTTGTTTCTACTAATGGGGTACAAGTGGTTGCGGATCCTTAGAAGAACCATTTAATTTCATGATTGGTATAGGAGATAACCATGTAATTGAATATGAGATGACTTAAAATGTTGATTTTCCCTTGGCCTTTTAACAGCAATGAAAGGCTAGACATGGACCATCAAATTTCATAAATGACATGACTATCACATGGCTTAATTAATAAAAAATCATCTAATGTATGATGATTAATTTAAATAAAATTGACATGTTTATATGGGTTTCATGACTTGGGATATATTTTGGATTTTCAAGGGAATCCCTTAAGCACTCGCAGATGCCATTCTGAATCAATGATGCTGATTTCCTTAGTTGAGTCCCACTTAGGAACCTGATCCTCATCTATTAGTGGATTCCAAATATGACACCATGGTATCCATTCTAAATCATTTAGTATTCCTTAGATACACTACATTGATCCACTGTCGATTCTTTGTACATGAGGTGACTTGGTTTTACCATTGGTCCTATTCATAACCTATCACACGTTGCCTTTAATATTTTCTTAGGGCTTGTTTAGATCATACTATTGTGGAATTCATTAGACATTTATTAATGGATTACACTCTTACCCTTTATCGAAGAAATTATTAATACTGAGTTTGACAACACTTGAGTTCTATGTTACGTTGGTATTTAACTTGGAACCCTTTTTTTATTATTGTCATATTAGTTTCCTTGGTTGATACAATCGAAAGAAATTATTAATAATTACATTATAGGTTTCATTCTAACATCATGAATCCTTTATAGTTTCTATCATGGAGTGATGTCAACGCTATCTTTGAATCATGTGAATTAATTATATAAATTGGAACATAATTAATTAATAAACTGGTTACATGTTCGGACACCAACCAAGGATTGATGAAGGTAGGTGGGTAGTCATGTTATTGTACACCATTTCTTTTATACATGTATGCTCGGACACTGTTTCAGATTATATTAAAAAAAATGATATTATAGACAACATTGTTGGTATACTACTAAACATTATCTCACAACCCATCTGAGTCATCGTTTGTTACCCAAGAATACACTATGTATACACGTGTTGATAAAGGGAGGATAATGGATTCGGATTCATTATTTCATTCTATTTTATGATCATTATAGTAGTTATTGATCGATATTAGACCCGAGATTCATGGGACATATTTTGTATTCATTAATGCCACTATGTATTGAATTATTGAATGTTGTTTAGTATTCCTATTTTTAGCATCCTAGAAATGTGACATATATCATCATCAGTTGTTGTATGTTAGTCTCATTATTTAATTAATGGTAATTATTTTCTATTTCCACTACACCACCAATATACATAAATTTCTCTCACTGCTTAATTTCATATTTTCATATGTTATCCACAATGACACACTCTGGAAATATGGGACTAATCTCTCCATAGACAGACATTAAGACATTTCTACTAGTATCCAACCTCTAGAGTGTGGGGAGATGTTGCTGAGGCCATGTGGCCAACTGGGCTCAAGGGACCACAAAGTGGAATCCAAGTCTGGGACATCATAGGTATCTTTTATTGAGGCTAATTAAATAGAAGAATATTATTGATAAGAATTTCAGGACATCATATTATTTTATCAAGATGACAATGGTGATACCATTAAGTGTAACACCAACTTTTTATATCCCTAGCTAGTTCAATAGTGTGATAATCCACATATTCCTAGTTTAAAATGGTTATGGGATAAATACCATCCATAATTTATTTCTCTAAAATATGGGTGTCATGGAAGATGATTTGATCCTATCTAACCAAAAACATTAAGGGCATGGTATGAGTGTGTAGAATTCATGAAATAGTATTTGTCTAAAGACCCTATTCGATGGCCTAGTATAAATCACTAATTTAATTTTGGACTCATATGATACAAATTAAAAAACCTTAAAAGGTATTCCATAGCTCCACCTACATGCATTGGTCTCCAATTCATCCCATGTGTTCCTCAAATACTCCTCTAGTAGACATGTATGGGTAATTCTAAGTGATTAGTATCCCTTAAACTATTATGAGTTATGATACTTTGAATTAGTGTACTATGAAAGTGAGGAAATATCACATGAATGATAAGGTCTAGTTTATAAATTCCCCCAATTTTCAGGAAACCACCGTATTAGATCCTTGGGATGAATTAAAAGACCAATTTTTCCTCCCATTCCATTTTTTGGAACCCATGAAACTAGATCTGGGATTTTTTTCATTTTATCAATGAAGTAGTGCTCACAGATTACCTTTTACTCAAAAATTAGACAAAAATGAATGATTGAGAAAAAACCTACACTTGTATAGTAATAAAAAGTTCTCCCAAGGGACATTAATCTATGACTTTGAAACATGTTACAAATTGAATGGATGACATGATGCAAGATAACCCTTAGACATTTATTCAATGTCAAGAGAGGACCTTGTTGATGGAATACACACAGGATGGAACTAAAATCCATTTTCACTATAGCTTCTACAAAGAACCATTTTATTATTGAATAATCTTCCGATATCATATATAATTATAATGACATAATAGGATCTAAATTTTAAGAGAGTTTCTTCCACCAAATGACCCTCATATACCATATTATAAAAAGTATTTAGAGAACACCATTTCCATTGAATATGATTTATCAACCACCATAAAAGAGTTCATTTAGGTAATCCTCAGAATATAATATGATCTAATGTTAATAATTATTAACATAGATATGTCATGACAAGAATAAAAATAGTTACTGGAAATCTTAAATAAGCTTCATGATGTCTTATCTATTAGAAATTATTAGATTAAATGGCTTAATCCCTAGGTTTTCATCCACTTCATCGCCATCATATTGGGACAACATCTATTCAAACATCATCCCATAAAGATAAACCCCTCACACGGTTCCATGGTTGAGGCCAATGATGAAAATCTTATTATAGGAAATTTATTTAGAGAGTTCCAGTATACCAAGACGCATACAAAACTTTTCACACTCAAGAAGAATAATGTCATAGTCATAGACTACATTAACTTTTAGGACCTCAACATCCATTGTTTGGAGGATGATATTCCATTACCTATGATAAATATGATTATCTATTCTAGTAATGGTCTCCAAACCCAAGAAATCATAGATGAATTTTTCAGGTATAATCAACTCGGGATGGCCTCTATTGATAATGAGTAAACTACATTTAGGGAATAATTATGAAAATTATTCAATAGACTTATGGTTTTTTAAATGATGGTGCTACAAAACGGCATTACATAAACTATATTATAAAGCCACTCCTCTTGAAATTAGTGCTGTGAAACATGGATGATTTGGGGTTAATTATGACTATATCCAAAGGTATCTCAATGATATTGAGAAATTTTTTCAATTCCATCATTCCCACATCCAAAAATTAAACACTATAAAATCTGAATTCATGGATAGTGCTAGTATGTTATATGAATTAATCATTAGAAATTTATAGTTATTTTCATTGGTAATTAGAAAATCAAAGCCATTAGTCATATTCCCCCTCTACTCAACTTCTAAGATATGTGATGCCTACAAGGTCATTTAAAATATATATTACAATTTATTTTAAATATGGTATTCATGTATAATCCCATAAAATAATCACGAATAATATATACACTTAACAGTGGTATGTGAACTACCAAAAAACATTCAAGGAAATTACGAACTATCTGATACAACTCCCTACCCTAATTCCACATACACATTGAAATCTTGTGGTATTTTATGTGACCACCCTAAAATGGTCTTTGGTTTCCTTCTATCATAAAATAGTAATGAGGGATTGGAGAAAAACATATATTATTTCATTTTCATTCTCCTAGAAATAGATATGAAATACTCCCCAAGGGAAAAAAATCCCTCACAATAGTTTTTTTAGTATAGAAGATGTGGAATTAATAATAGAATTATGAGATATAAATATTATTCCATGATGATTTACAGAAATACATCCAAAATCGTCATAGGTTGATAAGACAATTCGAACACAGAGGGGTAATCATCCAATAGTTAGACATTAGGTTTCTCCTGAATAAAGCTTTCATGTGAAAGCTATGGGAGATTTTATAGTTGCACATCCAACCTATGAGGAACTGTTCCCAGATTTTTATTTATGAAATTGAGCAATTCCCTAGGAAGATTAGGGTTTTTCATAGTCTTATATGAAGTTTGCTAGTTCCTCTCATAGTTCAACTGGTACAATTCTCAATGACACCAAACCAAATATGGTTGGAATAGAGATAACATTATTCACTTCTGAACAAGAAATCCTTCCATACTCATTCCTATAATTAGAATGGTTTGATGGTAATGAAGAATAGTATTAGGCTCCAAATACTTGTCTCATGTTTTCCTTTAATATTGAAATTCCCTATAGTCAATTGATGGTGGAGTATGAGTAAGTCATTATGAAGATCAATGATGACTGTGTCGTTAGAAATAAATAACTCAGGTCACTCATTGAATATACACATCAACTAATAGAAAAATTCCCTTCCTATTTGAAGGTGATTAATGTTCATTGGTCATAGAATAACCGATATATTTCCCCAGTATTCCGGGAAATACCTCTTGTAGAGAATGACCAAGATGACCTATTCATCATATGGTGCATTAAAGTCTAATCTCCCCCTCAGTCTAAGGGCGATGATAGGAATATAATTACTTTGGCTTTTTATAACTCTCTATCGGGGTCATAAAATTGCAAAAAAAATATCGAAACACCAAATTATATGAATCCATCTATTGATTACCTCTAGTATAGAACTATACCATTATACTGAGCCAAGAATTAGAAAATATGATGTCATACAGTACTATTCACCCTCCGGAGTGGCCCAAAAATTGAGAAAAATCTCTATTGATGTGAGTAAGATGAGATTATTCACCATTTTATCCATGTCAAAGAGATAAATTAGATCATATGTGAATTCCATGTTGGATTTTGGGGGTCTAATCAAGCATGATTCCGGATCACCCACCATATTCATAGGTTGTCTTACTTTTTTTCCCACATGGTTTGTGAAAGTCTTGTCTCCACAAAGTGGTGGAATGAAAACTCTATAAATTTCTAATTGGTACATAAAAATATATACCCCACACTACAATTATATGATGGCACTTTGTAGTTCCGGGAGTCAACATTGTGGGTCCCTACCAACCAATTATGACTCGAAGGTGAATGTTTATTATGATACAAAAAATTTAAACTCAAAATGGGAAAGACTAGTTCACCTCAATATTACCATGAAGCATATTGGGATTGATTTCATGAAATGAAACATACATTTTCAGTTTGGGGGTCCTTGCACCATTCTCATTGATAGTCGAACTGGATTATTTATGGATGAGTTAAAGATGTTATATGCCAACTACAATATCCAATCTATACACAGTTCCCTATTATATGTATTAAAAAATGGATATATTTTTTTTCTAAAAATCCCTCTAAAACATTCTGGAAATGATAGTGTTTTAGGATAAAATGATTTATCTAATGAAACTACCTAATTTCACCTAGGTTCATCAGATCATGACTCTATATTTGACCCACGAGACTCCATACTCCCTCATATATATAACATAAGAAGAATTACATTTAGAGTTTCATTTTCTTCTATTAGAAATAGATATTTACAACTAAACTATGTTATAAAAAATAGAAATATTTCATCTAGATGTGTTCTAATTCTCTCAAAGAAAACATGATATATGAAATTCATAATATAGAGTGGTACAAGAATGTGGTATCTTGATTATTCAACAAGTTGGTTCCACCACACTCCTTCCTTCAGGGTGACATGGTAAAAGCTTGTAGAACACTAATTATATATAGAAAGAAATTGATAAATATAGAACAAAAATGGAAATGAACTTATAAAATAAAAAAGGTCTACTCCAAAGGTGTATGATCAACAATCACTTTGTATGGGTAGCACATCACACATCCGACCAATGATAATATTCATAGTTATTACATCAGGTTATCTTTCATGGTCTAAACACTATTTCTATTAACAATATACTTCTATAGTTTGAGATGTATGAAATAAAAATAAAAATACCGTTTTACTCATCAGGTGAAACTAAAATGTATCCTTACCCTATGTGTGAAAAATGGGATGCCTCATATGAAAAAAATATTATTTGACCATTCCCAACATCCGATACACATGATGTTAAACTATCTATTTACACTATGTGACAATCATAGGATGACTCATATGAAAAATATGATAGGAAAAAATCAACATCCTAAGAAAATGTTTTTAAACTATATACTTACCCTTTGTGGAAAATAAAGGATTCCTCACGTGTAAAAAATATGACCAAGACAAATATTCTTAGAACTTGAAGTTAAATTGTATCCTTACCCTATGTGAAAAACATGGGATTCCTCATATAGAAAATATGAGATTACCAAAAACTAATATCTTCTGTAAATAAAAATGAGACATACCATATATGAAAAAAATGGGATTCCTCAGATGGAAAATTTTAGATAAAAAAAATATTTTACACACCCCATGCTGTTAATATATAGCCTTACCCTATTTGAAAATCACATGATTCCATATATAGTAACAACAAGATGATTCAATTTCCGTACTATCGAGGATGCCACTCTTCCAGCATCATTCTCCTACCACTCCCTAATCCAGAAATAAATTTTCTTTTATTACTTGTCTCATGGGATATATATAGATTCCCATATCTCATTCCCTAGGACAAGACTCACCCCAACTCATTTCAATATATCCCCATCCACATGGTTTGGCTCAATCCTTACCGAGAAATACACTAATATTGTACTTTTGAGTGCAGGGTAGAGTGGTCCATCAAGCAATTACCCATGGGAAATTAAAAACATTCAAATTCTCACTTTTCCCTATATTTGATTTAGATAATCATTATCCAACTAATATAGACCAGGAACCCTAACAGAAATGTTGTCTTTTGTCCCGGTCTCTCCTACCATATTGGGAACATTTTCTTAAAGGATTATAGATGAAATTTAATGGATCCTATTTTAAAAAATTGTCATTGGTTTTCCCATGTCTATTCTCCCAATCCATGACTAGAGTGGTTATGATACCTATGATTAAAACATTATAATAAATCATTCTCAAACCAATATTAACTTTATTTCATGGTCACAATCCTGTACGTCATTATTTTTCTTCATACATCATTAATTATAGAAATATTTCCACTCCAGTAGTGCTATATCTCACCTATAACCACACATGATGATCTATATGGTCAACGTTTTTGGAAAATTCCAATAATTATTAAATTTTCACACTATTTTAGCATCTCATAAGGTAAAGGGGACTTTTATCTCTTCATTGTTTCTCACAATGATCATATCCCACATAGGCCTAGGAACCATAGTGTAAAATATCCCTAAAATAGTTGAGGATCACAATAATTTAAAATATTGAATTCCATTCATTGGATTAAATAATGATGACCTTAAACAATGTATAGTTTAGCATAAATATGATACATATGACACACAAATTTCTTCAACCTCATTTCACATTTATTCATTCCTTCTTTTAATTTTGTGTGAACATATTTAGGGATGTTAACACCCATCTTTGAATGTGCTTGAACACCTTAAATTTGATGAAATACCTTATGAAATCATCATGGCCTTATAATATATTCTAATTTCTTCATAGTTGTTCTATTATACAAGGTTCCCCCTTGGACATCCCTTCAAATCCAATTCATTATTTTTTCACAACATCAACATTCTCCTAAATCACTTCCCAATGTTCAAAGAATTATGAAATTTAATAATATAAAACATTCCTCCAATGTCCCTTTATTCATATATGATTTTCCACACCATTAGTTCCAAAAACAACTAATTTACCCCTCCATTCATCTCATCATTACATGAGACAAATTCTCTATTTCGGAATTGGTTTTCTACTATATTTTGTTCTATATATACTTTTATAATGGTTCTCAATTTATAAAGACATTTAGTGACACGTATAACCTCTATATAGTTTCACGATATAAATTCCTATAGGTAGAATGTTTCAAGAGATTGTAGGTCTCCTAGGACCACTCTACACATCAGGTTTACCTTCCATCTCTATGATAAAAACATCCATTAACATATATTTCCCCTTTAGTCAATGATACATTAACATAAACTACAACATACCTTGGTCCAAGAATTATCACTATAAAATATGTGAAACTAGCCCCCTATGGCCCCATATTTTCATTTTTATTGTATTGCCTCTGATATTCATAAAAATAAATTCCCTTATTTATTTACCACACCTTCTCATGAGAGGACTACCCCTTTTTATAACTTGACTTCTACCATGAAACATTCAAGAACTAAAAATGGATTCAATTCCTGTTTAGTGTGATGTGTTGTAATTCATAGATACCATATACCAGGTTATGTTATATATGTCCCTTCCATCAATGAGTTTTTATATTTCTATTTACTAATAGAAATACATGGTTCAAATTACTATCAGAAAGAAACTAGTGAAGTTGGGATGACCATTAACATTCTATGAAAAAATATACATTAATTTTTCTAGTTGAAAACTAATAATAGAAACTTGAGAAAAATTCATACATTCAGCTTCCAATTCTCCCATGTTATTTGAAGAAATTTTAGGGAATAAATGAAAATGAAAAAAAGGGCAATGAGACTCATTGTTGAGCCTTGAAAAAAATGATCGTGCACATTCTTGACCACACCAATTAAAGAAAATAAATTATCAAAATTACAGCTCTCTTTACATTGGACCCCCTATATAATATTTTCCATTAAGTTTCTTTCTTAAACATCCCACTATAGTTACTAGATGGAATGTATTCATGTTAGTTCATGTATAGTATTAAGTAAACACAAAAATGTCTTATAAAAATCATACTCATATGGTGTTAAATTTCACTATATAAAATCCTCACCTTAATAAATTTTTATTGGTTGTTCATTTTCATCTCTCAAGACAGTAAATTGATTTCTCTCCATCCCCATGGAATGATGAAATAGTTAAAATCAATTCAAGGCCATTTAAAATATTCCCTTTCGTACCCTTTAGTTTCAGTCCCTTTCCGTAACACTTTTGTTTCTTATCCATCACATGGAACCCAAGATGATGCCCCTTTAGAATATGATTATAGAATTTCTTCTGACTGGTACACCCACACGATGTTCTTAGATACATGGTGAAATAATCCTAAGAATGTTGACCTCATTTTGAAACTTTTATCCATTAACTGCACATTTCACATCCATCTTTATTTGGAAAAATATCTTATCCCATGTATGAATGTTTCACTCTGATGATAATAGTGTCTAGCCACACTGGCTAGCCTACTATTTTTTATCTTGCTCTGATGTACATTCAGTGACATTTTTATAGGTTATAGGTTTCAAAAAAGATAAAAACTTACCATCGTTTGTTTTTCCACAACCTCTATGGTATGATATATGAATTTATATTTCAAAATTAGTCATCATACATCATCTTAAATCATCTCATAGTAATATGTTCAAGATCTTGGACCTATCAATTCATTCCATTCATACATCCCCTATGTTCTCATTGAATTCAATACCACTAAAATTACCCAATTCAGGAACCAGTTCACATTTTGAATGAATTTTTCATGAACAAATATTCCCATATTAATTTTTTCCTGAGTTGGGATATTCTAGGAGGTCAATGAATAATTCATACCCCTACTATTCAGTACCTATATGAATAAATCATGCAATTGATTAATCACTTATTTTCTTATTATTTCACATATAGAGAAAACTGATGTAGCAATAGGGATTTATTTTTTGTTTTCCCATTACTATGATTGAGACAAAACTAAAGAAAAATTATGAATGTGGAAGAATTTAAGATAATACAATAAACCATTGGGGTGCTTTATCCACGCACAAGAAGTTCTCCCTTATTTCAACCAATGGAATTCCCTAAAAGGTTCATCATAGAAAAAAATTATTTCCTTATCCTATAAAATGTTTTTAGTTACCGTCTATGGTTTTATTCTACTCATCCATCCTAGTTATTTCCTCCTCAATAATGTTGTTAAATTCATTTTCATGAAATCACACATGGTCCAACTCATCTCGACACTCAATTTCATGATATGCTTCCCCACATCCCAAAAATCAATTTTCACTATTTATAACCTTATATGGTTGATATTATAATCCTCAGAATTTATTACATGATAATGATACTAAGCTTCACCCTCCATCCAAGCGAGTGACTACTTAGATGACTGGATTCCCTCATTCCAGGCCATATCAATCACTTACCATTCTTCCAGACCCAATTTCATAAGGATGTCATAATCCAAATCATGAATTTTATGTGGGTCAACATTTATTGTCCATTGGATAAAAATAAAATAGAAATTTGACCACATTTGGCTGGTTATATTAACCCATTAAGTTCTAATAATATTTGTTCACACAATCATCCATGAAATTTGGTAGACTACTTGATTCCTCTCATCCCTGTTAGATTAGTAGTCCTCAATGTCCTAAGAAAAAAAATCATATTTTGGTAAGTATTATGACACATACAACCCATGATTGATCATTGGAATCCACTTGGATGGGTTGGGATCCAATTATATTGGAATTATACATTCATATGACTCACTAATAGATGATTCATCCACCATAAATTCAAGAACCTATAGTGTATGTTAAAATATTTCATCCTTAAAATATATATTATTGGTTCTATTTTCACCACCTATGTTCAGGCCCTGACTCCAATATCCATCTTCTAAAGAACCATTTTGTTAATCCAAACTACCATAACCTCCTCAATTGTCCCATTTGGTGGCCCAATATAGACCAAATATGTTGTGGGATTGGATATAGTATCAACTTATTATGGAACATGGGTGGTAGGCCTAGCCACCATAGCCCCATTAACCACCTTCATCAAGGGATCATCCTCATCCATCTCATTTTGGACCGAAACATCGGTACATAGAACCTAAGATATATTCCACGATTACTCAGACATCAACACTGGTGGTTGGGTCCCCAACATAGTTGGAAATTCTATAAAGAGGGAGGGTTAGTGGGAGTCAACTTGTTAAAGGAACAAAATGTTGATAAATGTATAAAGAGATAAAGTTTTTAATAGCTGTGAAGAATATCTGAAAAATTCAATGAATTTTACTTGTATCCTCTATATTGAAACCACCATGGAAATAGATTGTAGTTTATATATGTATACAATATCATTAAAAGTACTCATGCAAATATCGTCAATGTTTTTTACTTGATCATCCTACATAATAGGTTCATCTAGAATTTACAATTCCTTGATTCTTGATAATCCCTATAGAAGTGGAAAAATGATTAAGGTAGAAACTTCTAGGATTAGTAGTTGGTCAGGGCACAGAAAATTAGAAAATTTAAC
Source organism: Viscum album (assembly GCA_963277665.1). Taxonomy (NCBI): domain Eukaryota; kingdom Viridiplantae; phylum Streptophyta; class Magnoliopsida; order Santalales; family Viscaceae; genus Viscum; species Viscum album. Next base: position 1,934,112,855 of record OY728155.1, read on the forward strand.
TGATCAATGTCATGTTCTCTTTACTCAGGGGAGTATATGTAGGTTTTAGTTCCCTATTATTTGTACATGACCGTTCATTCATCCTCATTAACACTACAATCCAATTTATTTAGAGAATCACTAGAGGCGAAGGCATTTCCTATAGAACCTTCACTTGGCTGTTCCAGATATTACTGATACTAGGAGATTGGATCATGGTATACATCTCCACAATATATTTATCCTCCTTAGCTTTGGGATCATTAAATACATCCCTTACATGTTATAGAGTGGTATTTTTATCCTCTCATAATTAATATGGATCAATATCCCATGGAAATATTTGAGTTGCCTTTGGATCCCCTAGCTATCCAGGCATCGGGGAAGACACCATCACTAGGGATATCACGGTGTCACATCATATTTTTCAGAGTCTATTACTATATATTAATTAATGTTCTAGAATTTCCACCATCAAATCAAGGTTGTTTTTGTGATTATTTTCAGAATAGTGAATCTATTCTTAATAAAACCAAAGGAGTTACAACTATAACACAACTCACTACTGATCCAACTCTCCACTAATGTGTTCTACACTAGTTAGTGTACACCCCTGACACCATGGTTATGGGGATCATTCTATGGATTCTAAACAACTCACTAACCACTTAATCATCTCCCTATAATATACGCATTCCCCATTAGTCATGATTTATTAGAATATAATTTATGTGGTATTGGATGATGAAAATTTTATCCTTGACATTCCATCCTCTCACACTAATGTTATCCATATTTACCAAGTAACTGAGGGATCATGATCATCACATACCCCATGCACATCTGTAATGTATGTATTTGAAGGAACAAAACTACTTATAAAACTGATATGGGGTGTAGGGTTCATATATTACTTTTCGATATACCCTCACCAATGGTACCTTACATCATGAGGTTCCGATGTAAAAAAATTATTCAACATTCCTTTTAACTTCATTTTCCCCATCCCTATTGGGAGGGGGATTGTGTGGATGATGATGTGATTCTCTTGCCTAATCCATGCAAGCATACCAAATAGATAGAGATTGATACTTCAACACCTAATGACGTTAAGCATTGATGGCTTCGTATTGGGGACATTGAGAGATAGGATTTGGGTACCCATACAACTAATGTGAATTGTATCCTAGACATATTTGAAATAGAAGAAACAATGACATAGAATGGGGTTTTCTTTAGAAAATATGGTTCAACATCTTATATGGTTTCATCAACACCAACACCAATAGTTAGAAATGTTTCCCCAATGGTAGTTTCTCCGACATGATGAGGGTAGTTGGTCCTCCCCCGTGAGAGAATATTAAATTTATGAGTGTTCAATTATAGGTTAGAGTCATGATGAACCCCCCTTATCTAACCATCAATGTCGGAGGACTGAAATTGTACCCCCACATGAACCATTGAATCCCCTCTATAATTCCCTAGTACAATTCCTCTATTACACGCATAGATTCCTTCAAACATTGGAATGTCCTACCTAATAACATGACCATGAAATCATTATGATAATTACCAACCTGATTTCTAAAAGGGAAATACATCATCTATTGAATTTTTACAAACACCCACTACACTAAACTCATTAGAAACCCTTATATTGATAAAACTTTCTCATGGTCTTTCCAAATATCCTATGTTGGAAGGAACTCATCAAAAATTTCCCTTTGTATTGGTATCCCACAAATATGGTAGAGGTACAGAAAGATAACACCGACCCCGAGATTGTTTAGGTTGAATTTGTGGGTCCTTAGTGACCACATGGTAAACATCTCAAACATGATTTTTGGGTTAAGATGAACATCTGAAATTAAGGTCCATGAAACATGATAAAGGCACACCCTCTATATATTCAAGTCAATATTTTCACAGGAATGGAATTAGATGAATGTCCAAGCCCAATCATCTATACATTTTCCACTCTAGTGTAAATCTCACTCTTATATCTATCCTTGTAGATTGTCAAATAGTCCTAGATTGAAAATAGTATCATTTTAGGGGGTTCACTCTTTATCCAAATCCTCCCAGTTGATACTTTTTAATGGGTTCCACCATGAGTGTTTAGTGATAAATGCATGTTTTTTTTAACAATGTGTCCCTAGGTATTTATATTACTAGAGTATAACTAATGAGGGATTATGAATTTCTGTGTGAAATAACATTGATTGGTGATGGGGAAGAACACTTCATCTCTGAATCTGAATGTAAATTGCTTTATCCTAATTAAAAGAATATATTATATATATTCATTTGAAATTTAATAACAATATATTGATCCATCACCTATCTAAATGTCTCTCTGATCATGATATTTTCATATATTTTCTTCCATAAATCAATGAAATACATTTTCATCCATCATTCATGTTATATTATTTTCCAGAAACATGTCTTCAAAGCTCGAGTCATGAAGTATGACATCTAAAATTTTGATAGGATTCATGAAGGACTGTTTATTAAATATCTATACAGGGAGGAGTTAATGTTTCATGTGCCTTAAGGATCAAAGACATGGAATGTTCAATAAGGTCTTGAGATTCATGAAACAATTAATGGTCCAATCATTCTAGAAAATATCATGGTTCCCCTGAGGACACAACCCATATTTATATAAATAGGTTCTAGTTGATTTACATGGATAGGAAAGGAAAATTTCAAATTTTTGGTGTCTTACCCATAAGACATTACTAACTATCCCACATCAACGACAATTATGGGGGGTGTGAATTTATTTATTCCAAAAAACATATGTGATGAGAGGAATTGTGGAATACATGATTGGTTCAAATTATAACCATGAAATAAATCTCAAAATATTTTTATGTTCGTGAAGGTCAAAACCATCACAATTTTTCGTTGGATGACAATATTTTTTAAACTAAAATTTATGTTGAGAAAGTATCATCCATGATGAGCATGTGTAGTATCATAAATTTTTATCTTGATTCAAACCTTCTTGGAATGAATATCTAAAGGTATTTTTCCAAGAATTCAAGCTTCTCACTATACAAAATCCATCAAACACCTTCTGTCATAAAACTTTAAAAGGGATGTTACCATTAGATATTAAAAAAATGATATGAATTAGTGAAACTATAACCATATAATAAAAAAGTTGTGATAGATTCCCATACGTGTCAATATTTCATAAAATATCCTCCCATAGGTTATTATGAATCTAAATCCATAGTAGAGATAGATTTCATGACGTTTTATGGCCTTCATGTTAGAATAAATACTTTTAGGGATTTGGGAGTTTCTTTAGGTAATTAACCTACACGAAATAAAATCCATGGGAACCAAGGCTTTACATTGCGGCATGGGCACCTGGGTTTTTTTTAAAGAAACACATTTATGAGACCCCTTCCCTTCAAAAAACCACTCAAAGATCATGAATCTACAACATTTATGAAACCCAACCACTAGAAAACTATATGGTGTGTCTATTAGAAAAGAACACATTTATGAATGTTTTCATCTGAGAGAACATATACCTACACAAAACCGGTTCACATGAATATCGATCATCCATTTAACTTGTATCATAAACCATTGCTTTTGACTACTTTTCTTCGAGAACATCATAGACAAATACCTCACATTTTTCTCATTTTTATTGGCACACTAATTCTACTTGAACCTAAGGATATTCATCATAATATTGGGATCCCTATATTTCAATTCATCACAGTGAATTTCACACCATCACCACCTAGAGGTTCTAGAGCAATAAACATGTAAACAATGAATACATAATCATCAAGAGAAATACCTTTATTTTCCTATTGATATTGGATAATTCAATATCCTCCTCTCCTAAATGGATATGGTATCCACATTTTTTTTCCCACAAGTATTAAAGATTCATGTTTTAAAACTACTTATCGCAATATCCATGTCATATGATATCGAACATCAAGATAATGTACCATACCCAAGATGTAAAACTGTACGCCTGCATAATATAGTAAGAATAGGATGCCTGATGTATGATTGGAATGGGGTGAACCCTCACATCCAACCTTGTGTAATGAACATTGGATTCCGCAAATATAATCATCATGGGATGACAACATCGTTCTCCATAGCTTTGTTGAAGCCCCATACATGGGAAGAAAACCACACATAATGGCTGAACTGATAAACAATAAGGTAACAACCATTCGTAATACCCACACCATCCAATGACATCATTCCATTTATGTTGAATGCATATATACAACGTGTCATTAAACAACATTGACCTGTCTTGTCATAAGACCCCATACTATGGAATCAATCTACATGAGATTTTACACTTTAATCATAATAGTTTACATAGGGAACCTACATAATTTTCAATTCCAGTATCCAGACACATGCGGTACCTACACGAGGTTTAATTAAGACAAACCATCATTCCCAAAAAAAATTCAAGGTATTCTCCCATAATATTGAATCATCAACATTTTATCATCCCTACTTCAGGATACACTCACCCTCACTTCCATGTACCCACAAGATGTTAAACATGTTACCTAGATTTTACCAAAATATGTTAAACCTATGAACTTATATTCCCATAATAAAATTTACATATCTACTACCTATCTCTAAATGAGTTTAAAAGGGTTACATTCCTATCCCTACAATACATTAAACTTATTCCCTAACTATCCCCACATGAGTTTAAAACTATGTCTTACATATCCTGAAAATATGTTAAGCTTGTTACCTAGAACTCTTCTCATGTTTTTAATCCTATGACGTACCTATACCTCCAAGATGTTAAATTTATGGCCTAGAAATCCCCATAATACATTCTAAATGTTACCTATCAGTCCCCCAAAAATGTTAAACATATGTCCAACCTATCCCAAAAAAGCGTTAAACATATGTTTGACTTGTCATAGTAGGATGTTAAACATATGACCCACCTATCCCCACAATACATTAATCCAATAGCCCAAATGAAATATATAACCCATTTAAAAAACATGAAATTATAGAAGTAAAAAACCCTCTAATTCCTTATCCCCTTTATCGACTAATACATGGCTAACATGAGAAGCGCTTATTTCCACATCTAAATATTTTCACACATGATATGGCGATAAATTAAGAAATGATACAAATTAATGTTGAATAATACATTAAAATCCATGAATTCTTATTCATTCACAATAATAATAATTATTCTGACCTCATGTTATATATCTATAAAGACACAAACAATGTAATTAATTAGAGTCCACACCATGATGACACCGATAATGGGTTTCAAAAACATGAATAAAATATTTTTTGGAGTCCTACAATAGTAAATGAGATAAATTAGGGAATTCATTGATGAATGATCCAACATCCCATCCTCTCATTTCAGTCAAGGATCGAGCACCACCAAACATGAGGGAAAAGGCCTCCTCCCTTTGTAAAGTGGAAATGAGGGGAAAATAAAATAGTCCATCCGAAACACATAAATTAGTTTCAAAAATGTAAAAATGATATATGAAATAATTATGGTACTTTAATTTTGAATTAATATTTACATTGATTTCATTACATCCATCAAATATTGAAAACATCATTCATACTTACATGTGTAATACTATCTCAATTAACATTGTGATTCAATATTCTATCTCTATATTTTTTATATGAATCTAAATATATATCTATTGGATATATATATATATTTATTCCAGGATTATCAATTTGAATATGATGTAACCATTTTCTAAGAAGGAGGTTTAGAACTACCAAACCTACCATCTAATAAAAAATGACCATGAAATGATAATCTGAACAACTAATTATTTAAAAATGGGTGTTGAAATTTTACAAGTGGTGCATATTTGATATATAAGTATGTATATATTTATATAAATAACTATAATAAAAATTAATCTATTTCACTAATTTTTAGATCCCATTCAATGAAATTCAAACATGAGGTAACAGATTTTATTCTCTCCATAATTCCTTGAGACTCATACCATATTGAAAACATTTTTATTTTATGTGTTGTATTCAATTCAAATTTATGAAATTTATAATGATTCTCAGGAAAATTATTTCAGAATTCATATCCAACTATGGTAATCACTTTCATGATATTTTATTTGAAAGTCACTAAAGTGGTGAGGGATTTATGGTATAATATCATTTCTTGTAAGAATTATTTTTAATTATGTTTCAATGATGAAATTTCCTGGTCTTACTCTAATGAATCCTTATAATTTTATTTGACTATGCTTATTTGTAGAAATTAAATGGTATCCAATAATTTTATTTTCATTCTGTTCTCAATAATCAAATGAAATAATTATATGTAAAACTCACCTATTTTATTTCGATGGTATATAATCCATTTTATTCAATGTCTATGATTTCCAAAACTATTTTGATGAATTTATATAATAATATATAATGGTTTTTATTGTACTTTTCAACAACGTTTGGTTTTTAAAAAATGGATTACAATGAATATTAATATTATTTTCGAAATGATGTACTATTTTATTTTTATCAAAAATGAAAATGTAATATTTATTTTACCCTTTATAGAATGACCAGAAATTCCTTAAATCAGGAATGATCTATTATTTGATGATGAATTTATAATTTTGTTTGGTTATTTTCAAATCAAATTCTTTTCATAATATTTTTTTATATTTTCATATTTTATTGGAGAGATTTCAAATTAAAAACAATATTTTTATAAAGAAATATTTTAATGACTATTAATCTAAAATTATATCCTTTGATGTCACTTATTCATTAATAGAGGGTATTACCCAATATTATTGTCCTTATTTTCAGGGTGGATGGTTTATTATTATATTGACGAGAAGTTTATTAAACCAATTTCTATAATGTGGGTTATGTTATGATGAAATATTGAAGTCTATGTGAAACATGTTTCCTTTCCATGAGTTATAATTTATAATTAATTATTAATGATCATGTAGAAGGCATATGAAATTAATTTATTATGCGATGGGTGGGCCTGGAATTATATATTCTTCAAATGCATTAGGTAAATATAGATAACCCATGAGATAAATATTTTATGATGGTACTTTCTTTTATGTTCACAATTTTATGCATGGACCTAGTATTCATGTACATAATATAACACATGAAAAATAATTTCATGTATATGTTATTTGTGGACTACATTTGATGTCCACAGGTTAGCAAAATTTCTTGATATCATGTCATTAACTTAATTTTTGAACATGTTAGTAGTTATACTTGTTTATCGTGTTATGTGTTTATGTTTTTCCCCATTCCTAAGTATTTTTTATGCTCGCATGTATAATATTATATGATACCTTTATGATTTATGTCTAATTAAATACAAAGATCTATCCCATAACAAAATATTATGATATATGATATGCATGGTAAATGTTTTTATTTTTAAAGATCATGATCTTCTACTCTTATGCTAATTCAATTCTAATGTTGTCATAGATAAATCCCTTTTCACCCATAATGATAATTCAAGATCACTATTTCATATGATTCCTCTCATAGAATATGAATAATGTTTTTTGTAGGGTATTTCTATGACGAGTAATATGTGAAGAGTCCATTTTTGGATATATTGAATATATTTCAAAAAATAAGATGATTTAGAATCTAGTTTAAAATGAAACTAAAAATATAAAGTTCTTGAATAGATCGAAATGTTATATACGAATGATTTGTCTAAAATGTTATAATATTGTTCATTAAATGTATTTTTCTATATATTGATGTAATATCCTAATATCACTGCTAGGTAGAACCCTTTTCATTTTCCATATATATGTTCCATCCTGGGTCTTCTCCAGTTTGTCCCTACTACATTATTTGTGTTTTGATGATATAAGGGTCTAATGTGTAGTTTTTATTCTTGTTTGTGAGTTATAGAGGTGAAATATGATGTTATTCCGGATGTGGACTGGAAAATATAGTTTTATGGGATACTGTAATCCAACAACTCACCAATGAAGGCCAATGACTAGCCTGGGGAAGGATTAAAGTAGGGGTTTCACACAGGAAACCCATTGGCCAGTCTATGGGAGCCCACCAACCAGTAATTGTGGTGTTCAAAAGTTCATGAATATATCCTTAAAAAATAGGAATAGTTTATGGAAAACCCATAGATTATGATTCTATTAAGAAGACACCATCTAGATAGTGACCTCCACTAGCTCGTTAATGGAAGAAATCGGGTGCAGATAATTGAGGGGTGGTTTTGTATTTCTGGAACATGGAACAACCATTTTGATTCTAATTTTTATCCCTAAACTGTATCACTGATCACTCAAATTTTAGAGTGTTGTGGGTGACTTTGGCCCTCTCAACTCAATTCCATGTCCAATCTAAGAGCCTATCAAATCCATAAACCCTTATTTATTGGTGGATACATTTCTATTGGCATTGGATTTTCAAAATATTTCAATTCCTATTGTTTATATATTTGGTTGGGATTTTTCAATGGTGGGGATAATTTATATATGGATATAATCCAATTGAATTTATATTCATATAGAATTGAGGGAAGTTGTGAAAATATACAACCCTCATGTTGTATAGAAAGATAATTGTGGTTGTATGTGTTTCTATTAGGATTAATTAATTATTGAACATTTCAATTTGAAATTTATGATTGGGAATTATTTATATATAATATCATCTATATTCTTAAATCCCCCATCAACTCATGGATTGTATATTAACTATGGGTTTTTTTATGTGTATAATGGTAAGTGGTTTTTGTAACATGTATTTTTCTTATAAATCTTGTTTTATTACATCTTGAAAGGAAATTCACAAATTTGTAAGAGGAATCAATCATGTTTTGATGAAATATAGTGTTTTTGACATGATATTGAAAATGGAATCTATATTTGGAATTTTATATAGAAATTGTTTTCAATCATGAAAAATTTTGTTTCTTATATGGAATGACCAAAGATTGAATAGTACATGATAAACTCAAATATGATCAGTGATGAAGTAGGGAGTAAACTTTATGGATGGATATTTCCCCTAGAAAAATTCATATTTGCTTAATGTGGGTACCATATTTCATATGTTATGTAATGTATTCACTCTATAGAGTGTCTTCCCAACCCTATACATATTCTAATAGGGTATTTTGCACACCTAGTGGCCTATTGATCATAGTAATATTAATATCATTCTTATTTGTAAAAATTGTTAATAAAAAGGGAAAAATTCTCTATATTGTATATCATTGAAATTATTATTTGTATTTTTTAGAAATTCATCAAATACCTATTTATCTGGTAAAATATATAAATACTGAGAATTTTGATTCATCCATGATTTGATTTAAAAAGTATACCATTTTCTATTATAAATTATTTTTGAATTATTGATAAATATTATAAAGATTGAATATGAATCACAAGGTTAGATCCTATTAGGATCATTCTCCCACACTCCACATACACATTTAGGACCATGTAGATCTTTTTTTATCAGAATAAGACAAGGTAAAGGAATTGTAGGGAGAGACTGGGTATGTTAATTATTAGGGTGTGGGTTTCTGGAGGGGGAATCATGTCACATATAGGTTGGTTATTCTATTTTCCTGAGTACTTGGATCATTTTTGATGTTTTTTGAAACTTTTTTGGTATATTTTTGAACAATTATACTATTTTGATATTGTTTGAATATCAAAATATTATATACATTTATTTTCCTGTTTCATGTTCTATATAACCAAATAATTCTTAACGGATGTTCATGGTTCTTATGCTCTTCTTTCAATCCAATGGTGATCGAGAAATCCCCTCAGTCTATATTTGGACTAATTTTGTTTATGGATGGTAGGGGTAATATGGGTATGTCATTAAAAATTAATTAATAATTTTCCCTTGATTGATAATTGATAGATTTTTTAATTGGAAATGAAATTTTCAGTGTGGGATCATTGAATTTTTAAAATTTTAGTAACTAGGTATATCGATAGAAAAATATATGAAATCGATAAAATCTTGAGTTTTTTATTTATTTTGATTTTTGAAATTCTTATTATATACATATATATAATTTGATTAAGAAATGGAGATTTTTTTAATTTGGTTTTTGATGAAAAATCATATAAATCAAAATTTATTTTTGAGATTTGATATGAAAGGTGGTTTTGAATCGTAATAGGGAATATTATTCAGTTATGCTGATTATTTGGTGATCTAATCATGGAAATTATTTTGAAATATCTAATTTAAATAACATGAATATGTTTATATTAATGGTTGTTTTATGTGTTTTGGTGTTCCCTATTTTGTAAAATGATATGTTTCTAACAATATGTGTGGGTGGATTTTAGAGTATTAGTAAAACCTATAGGATTAACACCAATATGAAGGGCGTCAAAAATATAGTGATGAATATTAAACATGAATAATTAAATAATTAAGGAGGTGGTGTTCATCGTTTTTAGAAGTTATCTATCATGGGATGGCTGTAATACACTATGATTTTAAATTTAATTTTCCGGAAAAACCCAAGATGTTTAATAAAATGATTTATATGAAATGTTGAAAAAATAAAATCACAGGACATTGTATTATCATAGTAAATTATTTTATTAAATGAATGTTATAAATATAGGAAACCATAATTTAAAATATATATTGAATGAAAAATAAATGTTTATTTTATTACTATTGATATGTTGAAAATAAATTATCACAACTAAAAAACTAATAATATAATTTTATGCTCAAGATTAATTTTTTTTATAATTGGTATTTTGTTTGATTTATTTTATTAAAATAAATATATCACATTTAATATATATTTTTCATATCAATAATATATTAACCCTAATTAAATTATTAATTTCTAGAAAATTATAATCAGAAATGATAGTATTTTAATATAATAATTATCTAGTGAAAACTATTTTCATTAAATTTTTTTATTTAAATGTAGAAATCAATAAATTTAGATATTTAATTTCACCAAATTAACAATAGTTTTTTATTCATTGTAAAAAATTATATTAAGATAAAGTTTGTTATATTTATAAAAAGGATAAATTTAAGGTAAACAATTGGAAATATTGATTTTTCAAATAATATCACTTTTATAAAAATTTTATAACACAAGAAGGATATAAATTTTTTTAAAAACAATTTTTTATTAAATATATAGAAATAAAAATAAATAATTAAATAATAAAATGTTGATTTTAAAAGAACCGTGTAAAATATTTGATAAATAGTAGAACTACTTTTCTATAATAAAATATATATTTGATCTATTTCATTTAACTATGTATCTACTAGGTGGAATTCAGTTGTGGATTCGCTTCAAAAAAACATAAATATTAAAAATTAAATAAAAATTTAGTTAATATACAATAAATAAACAACATTGATTAATTTATCTTCAAAAAATTAGTATAATAATATAAATTATCTAAAATTGTTTTGTCTCATTCATGTACACTAATAATAATGTTAGTTTTTATCCATCATATCAAATTTCCTTGAAAAATGTTTTTTTGTAATAATATTCATAAGGTACAAATTAGTTAATACACCCCATTTTATTTTTATAAATTAAAATTAAATTACTTTTTTATAAATTATTTGTGACAGTAAAAACCAAAACTGGAAAAAGTAAAAAATCTATGAGTAAAAGGGGTAAAAATATAATAAAAACCTCTTTTAAAAACACATGAATGAGTATTTATTGATTTTAATGTATCCCCCACTACCTTATTTTTTGTTACCTGATTCATTTTTACCCTCAATGGACACATCAACATTAATATTATTATAAAAATACACTGCCTCCACTTATAAAATGTATAATAGCCCTGAACATGCACTCTCAGATCTAATATTGAAAACATAAACTTTATATTCAATAAATTGATACCGATTAAGGTGGCCCTATTTTTCTATGTAAAATATACAATAAATGAAAATATTTGATCACTTACAAACTCAAGGTAATTATTTGTTTTCATTTTAGTGAATAAGAAAAACTCTTTACTTCACGGATTCCTAAAAAACTAGTCTATAATGATGATCATCATTTCTTACTATACCAATCTTTTCATATTACACATTAGGTTATTCTCATCTTTTATATGTAACCCGTCTTTATATAATTTAATTATCCTCAGTATTTATAACATGTGGATATGAAACAAAATAAGGGTGAGGTAAAAATCTATGTGAGGGTAAACATAATCATTAAAAAATTAATATCACTAGGTATTATAAGAAGAGAATAATTGTATGATTACTTAATCAAAGTTAATTAGTATAACATATGAATATTCATACCCATACACACCAAGATCATAAATTCTTGAAAACACGATAGATGGATTTAACAAGGGAAATATTCATCCAAATCAATGAGAATAAAATATATATTCAACTCCAATCTCCAAGTTACCTAATACACTGAAGGGATATAACAGACCCACCCATCACTTGTTGACAATGTTTTTACCCATCCTAGGATTATAAAAGAACCCACCTATCCTTAGTAAATGTTGTATCCACAAGTACATGGTTTATAATGGAACCACACGAAATTGGTTTATAATGTAACCACCCATAAATATAATCAATTTCCATTAAATATGTCATGAATAATGTAAATTTAGAACTATATTCATCATAAACTCAATGAAATAACTATTTTTCTTTTTAGTACATGATTAAAAAATTAATAATGAGGTTTTTAATAGTCACTTTGAAACCTCATTTACCAATGGAAACAAAATAGGTTTCATAAAAAATTCATTGAAACATATTTAATCAATTAAAAAGAAATTGGTTGCAAGGAAATATAATTAAAATATACAGAACACATATAAATTAATAATGTTACAGAAAAATATCATTAGAACATGATTATCCCATAGAAAAAATGGGTTTCATAGAAATATCTTTGAATACAGATTAACTAATAGAAACTAAACCTATTCCCTAACAATTAATCAGAAAAAATAATAATTTATTACACCATTAAGATTAGTCCATGCAATTTTCTTTAGAGCTCATGATGTGATCCTCACCGAGACTCAAAATTTTGAGTTTGAGTAGAAATGAATCATAATTCTAGAAAAATATTCTTTATGGACTTCTATATGATTTAATAATTCTCACACATCGAGGGTTGGATATTCCATATAAATGATTTGAAATCCAATAGAATAGTGTTGATAACCACCCTTTGATAGTAGGCCATGTATTTATAATGTGAGGTGGGTTACATGTATCGCAACTGAATATATCCTTGATATGTCCTGAAAAGATCATTGTTTTAATCTCCATTTTTAATGATGTGTAGTGATGGTAGTGAAGAAACTAGGATGGTGGGATAGTACCATTGCGTGGAATTAATACTGAGCGGGGGTGTTGGGGTTCATCACCCTCGGTATGGGGCATTGGGATTTATTAGTTGGTCTTACGTGCACACATCCTTCCCAGTGGATTTCAAGTGCCTGAATTGCACGATCTAAATATTATTTCCCCATCTACATGAGGCGCATGTGTGGGTTAACTAATTGGGTTGCCTACAAAGGGTACCTACATGAAAAGAACTCTTCACCAAATGTCTCATGGTTTCTTATAAATTGATCATTGTGGATACTAATTTGATGAACTAGAAAAAAGAATGATGCTTCATAGCGCTGTTCACACAACCACTTCTCCCATGCTCTAAAAAAAATTTCATGTAGCCCACCAAAACATGAGAGAAGAGGGAATTAAGAGGTATTGTGAGATAAATATCCCTACAAGGTCTAAAACACATGACACAAATGTGTGGAAACACCCTAACTAGTTTAAAATTACTAGCATGAATGTCCCTACCCAAATATGTTACCAATGTGAGACCTTTACTGAGAAACAATAAGAATCCCATGGTTCCATGAAGATAGCATTTCCCAAGTATCATTGGCCCGGTTTTCCATTTCTCAATGAATCTAAAACTCATTTACGCCTACCCTACAATAATCACTTATAGTTCCTTCATGGTATACCTTACGTGATGAATCCTTATCTCACCCAGGTCACCTTATGCAATTCACCTTCATCTAGCCATGACATAACCAGTGTTATACACCTTGTAATCCTCTTTTCAAGATACTAATGGTTGAGTTACACGTCCTTTGGATCCTTCATATATGGAGGAATATTGATGCCTCTAGACATTCAAAAACATGGAGAGAGAGAGAGGCATACCCCAGTATATATCCCATTACATTATGAGTTCCTCCATTGATAGGTGTCTAAAACCTTTCCCATAAGATGGGTATGGTCCTAAGGATGAATTAATATATTTATTTATTCATACACGAGCATCCTAACCATATGGGGGTGTTCGGGATGTCCTAGTCTCAAATATTTGGGCTATGGGAAATTTCTACTCACATCATCTCTAGGACTACAGAACTCAAATTAAAGGATGTTATATATAGAATCACATATAATTATACTGCTAAGGGTTTGTGTCTTTTACTCCTAACTTATCTAGAATCAAGAGTATAGATTACCTCAGGGAGTATTCACCTAGCCATTTATTATTGTTTGTATCCAGAAAGGTAGTAAGATGTTACCCTCCTTGTTACTAAAATAGGAGAGTAGACTGTCACATCAAATCTCTTTCTTCATTTACCATCCCCACACACTCATCGACTAGTTTAGAAAGGACTCTAAGTGGTTTGATGGATATTATTCTTCATACCATTTTAATGTTTGAAAATGACTCCCATGGGTTTAGAATAATTTAGGATCATGAAATCTACATTGTTAAATGCATTTATCGACAAATAATCTTTTTTTACCATTCTCTCTTCTTTTATAGAGGTTCCCCATATGTGGCGGTCCTCAAATCTAAATTTCCATTATAGAGGTAATACTCGTATAATTTTTGTGTCCTGAAAACAATCCCTGATCATCAAAGGGTCTATATTCCCAATGAAGTAACTAAAAGGGAATCCTAAAATATTGTTTAAGCCTTGAAACTACTCCTTCATCATCAATGGGGCCATATTCCTGATGAATTATGTAAATGCGATTCATTATAGGTATAAGGAAAAAAACACCACCAAATCCCTACAAGTCAATACATTACTCATGTACCCACACTAAAGGGTCATTTATTTGGAATAATCCTTAACTAAATAATCTCAATGGGATAAATTCACTATGATATTAACTTTTAGAGTAACTCCATAGGTATGGCTCATCAACCCCATTTGAACTATCTATGAATTTATTCCTATGAAAATAGGTTACAAATTAATCCTCATTGAGATCCAAACCCAACACCTGAAATCAACCCTAATTCTTTCTAGGAGACATTCCCCATAAGGTCATATCTAACCATGGAGACTACATCCAATCTAGATTCCATATGCTATTTCAACATAAGACCCACGTGAAACAATTTATAGAAATTTTTCTCTGAGACTTCCTTTCTACATGATGTTAAAATTAATGTTTTTGTCCTCATAATGTTAACTTAAAAGGCATGATGTGTCCTGTTATGTGGCAATGAACAAGGCGGGTTCTTATTCTTTTAATAATCAAACACATGAATCCCATCATATGGTATCAATCACAACATCAATATAAATCTTCTATTTATCGATGATTATAAAATCCAAAGCTCCCCACTGTGTGGCATAAAACTAGCATCAAAGTAAAAAAATGACAAAATAATCTATAATCCACTCGTAAATTGGTACAATTTATGAATAACCTCAGATACATGTATATTACTTCGTATATTAATATCCTGAGATATGTATAGATGATTATAAATTCAATTAATGATAATAATTTATTATCATATTGAGCTTGAAACATTTCTTAATTTTGAATGAATGAATGAATCATGAATATGTCATAAATCAATAAGAGATTCATATAGAAGTAAATATTTTTTCACCAATGTTTTATGATGAGGCCGACATTCCATACTCTCTACCATTGTGAGTCCCTATGTATAATTTTAAGATATTCTAAATAACCAACTTCATTTTAAATGTTTTTTCATGACGGTGTCACCCAAAACTCATCTACTATATTCCCTCAAATGAAAGAGGTCCAAAGAAGCCAATAAATTATGCATGTTTTAATTTATTGAGCTGATTATTTGATGTGGGTTTTTTGTTTTTTGTCACCTATATTTAATGAACATTCAATAAGATAACCCTTCAATCTAAATAGAATCGTACCAGTACTTGAAAGCATATTCCTGACCCACTATGCAAGATGGGTCATTAACAAATCAGATGAAACCATCTCCCACCTAGGATATTTAATGAACTACCTCAATTTCATTGGTATGGGAGTAAAACATAAATGGTACAATATTGACGCTAGTGATTTCTCAACAAACCACTAGATCGTGAAGAAATTCTAGTTTTCTACACTGTAATAATTGGTCCACTAGAAGAAGGAGGAACACGTCATAATATTCAAAAATATTTGGAGATTATCCCTTGAATATAACAGTTAAATACCCCATTATACAAGGTATTTTTATTATGATATCCTAAATGACCTCACCAAAAAGGAAAAAGAGTTTTTCAATGGGCGTTTTCCAACAGTCACTGCCACCAATACCACACAAAAGTGATCCCTCAACACGACGAGGGTGTCATCCTCGAATTTAGAGCCAAGGTAATAAATACCCATTAATAAAATATATCATACTATGGGATAAAACTAGTCATAATAGATTTTGGATACACCACTATCCCTTCTGTAGAATTCCAATAATGAAATATATTGATAACAATGAGAAAAAAACATCCCTCACGTAGAAACCCCACCAGTAAAATTCCAGAGAAAAAACGTACCTCACAGGAAAACTTCCCACAATAACCAATACCACTAGTTAAAATTAAAAGTCACACCATGATTATGAACACACACCTTCCAGATTCATCATGCCTTCCAGTAAACACATCTGGTAGCATTTGTAGAAATCAGCTACAAACTCCCACTAATAATTAGTGAGAGGACTCATACTCTACTCTCAAACCCGGTTACTATTATTATATACCAGTAATATGTGGAGGATAAGAGATGGAACACACACTTTTGAGAAAATATTGAATTAATCCCTCTTCCCACACCAGATGATGCCATGAACATCCTAATAATTATAAAAGGGAAGCTGAATATTCCTTCCTACATATTTCATTTCTTCTAGGATAGAATAATAGAATATGTAGTTGAAGAGAGGATGACATAAAACTATGTCCACATAGTGGGTGTGACACATAAACTTTTTAACATGGACTAGACACATACTTCTTCTCCCATCTGGCAAGGTCGTGGAAAACATTTCCCCATGACATTTAGCCTAGAGGATCGAGTCCATAACCCTAGTCTATTCAGAGGTAATTAGTTTATTCTGATGTCCAGACTGAGGCATCCAAAAACCCCATAAAAATTAAATAATTATAATATAATTATATGGTAGCAACATGGGATAAAACTAAACACAATTATTTATACGAAATCCCCATTACATAAGAATTTTTCCATATTCCCTAACATGAAGTAATCCAAAATGAAACCTCACTAGGGATAAAAAGGAAATGAAGAGATGGTCTACACTCCCTCTCCTTATAATTATAGTTTTCATTAATCCCTATTATGTTTATTTATTGTATCATAGTATCATACTCTCCTAATAACAAATTATAGCAATATTAGTAGTAGTTACAGAGGTCCAACCTAGATATCTCACCATGAAGGCAGGATTCATGTCCAAAATAGGATTGATCTCGAGAGACCATCTCTTGATGACAGAAATAAAACCCATCCACATGGCCATAAATTGAATTTTAATTAAGGTCCTCCCATTATAATAATTATCCCTATGTTTTTTCCTTGGGTATATGATTTAATAACTCTACTCTGATTCAAATGACCATTTGTAATGGTAGTCCTCCAAAAAATGACATTTCGCTTAATGAAGTAGGTATTCCCTTGATGAATTAATGATGAGAAATAACTACTACCATGGGATAATTTTAAAAATGAATCCAATCATATATGATAACATTTCATTGAAAAGTGAAATCATTTATTTTCACAATGATAGCACAAGGAGATGGTAATTCTCTGAACAATCACTGGATATTCTGTCTTCTAATACGATAATAGAATTCATTAACAATATTGTTGTTTATAATAATGAAAAAATCGAAGCATCCATTTTCGTCAGATCTGGTTGATGATCCTCTTGAAAAATATGTAGAATACATGTTGAACATGAGGTTAATGATGGGTAACGAAAACATACTAGTCATTTTTTAGCCTTTATAATCTCTCTATCAAAACAATCCGATGACATTGTATGATGATTTTTTGAAAAAAATATATCTCAATATATAGAAAAATACTCAATATTTTAGATTGAAAATATTACCTTACGATAAATATTTTATCCTTTCTTTGGTTAATAGAAGTGATAAACATGATAATTGATTTGGGGGATCTCATAGTTTCATCACACCTTAAATTGGGAAAATAACATGGACCCCTTTAGAACACCATTCCCAATGCATTAAAAGAATTTCATTATATTATAATAGATTTGCCATCATGTGTTAATATTATAAATTTAGACCAACACCAATACTTTCATTTCACCATGATCCACAATAAAAAAATCCTAAAAAAAGAGACATTGTGTAATATAATATCATCACATCGAATTCAAAAAAATGGGTTATGTTTATGACAGATGACATGCTAAAAAAGGGCCCCGATAGAATCATACCAATATTTCTCTTAAGGTGGGAAAACCAGTAAAAGAAATTTTAAAAAATAATAGAATAATATAATGAAATCCCAGTACTTAAGGGAATTCAATTCTTAGATCACAGATTTTTTGAAAATAGAGAAAACGACTTTAGTGGTAGGAAGAATATGTGTAGGTCATGCCATGCATCATGATCTCATTCAATCATGCCTCTAAGAAAATAATGAAGTCATGGATGTTGCATCCATGGAAATCCTGGAATCCAGGAGATACCGTGACACAATTTTTAGGGGTGGTTTTTAACTCAATTATTGATGTCAAAAAACACACTAGAATAATTGTGTAAAGAGAGATAAAATAGACACATATGACAGGGCAGTGGGATTTTATACTTAAAAAAACTCCTCCTGAATGGAAAATGATCTTATCACAACTTGGGGGAATTCCACTGAAAAACATCTCTTTGATCATCCCAGCCCATGATCTGGTATCCTTACTATAACCATGAATAATAAAATTTCAGTGATTATCTTTAGATTACATTCCCCCAAAAGTCCCCAACATGACCAGTAGTGAAGAGTATGAGGACCTTTCGAGGGTAGAAACAATGCAGTCTTATAAAGAGACTATTGTTGTTCTTATAACGTGTTATAAATTAAAGATTCAATAAACATTATCCCATTAGACCCTAAAAAACATCAGGACAATACATAAAAGCATGAGTGGGTTTTTTGGTTCATTATATGTTCCACCCTGTCATAATTAAAGGATTTATCATACCTAAACCCAATGGATTTAACTGAATTGGTTGATTCCAAAAACCACTCCCATTTTCCCCCTTAGTCAGCATCCACAAAAAGGAAGGTAAATAGTATGTTCTACCTCACCCACCATCTGAATAGTTTGAACCCCTAAAAATTATGGAATGAATATCTTATGAATAAGGATAAATGAAATAGGTTAAAAGACTCAACACATAACTACTCTAATGAAATATTCCTACAGGATATGCTCCACAAATAGGATGCCAAATCACATTCCCATTTGGTGTCAATAAACAAATATGGTTTTACATTACATTTGAAATAGGGCCAAAACATCCTCCCAGTGTGTGGGATCGAAAAAAATATATGAGGACCCCATGGCAAAAAGATATTAGATGATTTATACCATTTTCAAACAACTAGGGTTGGAATTAAAGTATTCTCAAGAATCATCCCCAATAGGTTACCCACCACATATATGAATAGAGATTCCACATATGGATATACCCATTGTTATAATTGTTTCATTTTACTTTTATCCATACATCCCTCATGTCATCCTAAATAATATTGATTCATTGACTTATAATTTTATTCTATTGAAGAGTGTTATGTACAAGTGTACCAAAGAAAGAGTCCTTACCCTATATGGGTGGATTCAACCACTACCCTACCAAACATTATGAACCCCATATTTCAAATTTTTTATTTTTTACGGTATTGGGAACTTAATTTATGCGTTTCATGTCCTAAGAAGATCTATTTTTGTGGAGACTTACACAAAAAGATATTTCAAACCAAGATAATTTTTAAAAACACTATAAGCGATAGCTATCATATGGAACACAAATTTTATAGATCCTTAAAATACATGATTGGAAGATCTCAATTAATTGTTTCTATTTGAATTCATCTCAATGAAGTAAAAGAAAATATTCCATGACCTCAAAAACTTAAAATAGTGGAAGAAAGATACTTCCTTGGTTTTCATTTCTCGATATAATGCTTTGACCTACTCCTTAAAGATGAATTTTACTCTCATTGATTCATTTTCAATCTATATTGACAACCTCCACAATGAGTTTCACACACCACTCATCTCTATGAAATAAATAGGGAGGATTTTGGATCCCACAAAAGTAGCTAAAAATTTAGGATTCCATCTTGTGCACCAAGTTTAAATCGTGAGTAATTATAGTTCCTCATAGTGAGAGAAAATGGAAAATAGATACTTTCATTGTTACACATAATCTATCCCCTCCCCAGAACCATCTCTGATACCTATACCATATCACATGACCCCTCTTTATGGGAATAAATAGAAATTCACACATTTTAAGGATAATTGATGGGATCAGATGTGGAATGAGTTTGAGGATGTAATGAAAAAGGCTAATTCATTCCAATATAACCAAATACTCAGATATAGTATCACAGTCTTGAAAAAATACCTAGTCATGTTGCGAAATCACATGTAACCTGATCAGGCTTTTAATTACCCAAGAATACCACACATCGATGTTAAATTTTTTAGATAAATAATAAATACATTACAACGAATTCTACCCCAAGGATCATATTAGTTAGTACCTTAAGAAAATTGGGACACATTATTCTAATTTATTGAATGATCCTTACCATCTCCCAAAAAATATCTTCAGTTTTATTACTCCTACAATTTTATTTTATAACACAGGGGAAGGAAACACAAAAAAAATTTGAGTGTAGATTATCTGTAAGCATAAACAAGTATGTTACATAATCGTAAACATTATAATAAGGGTATAAGAGCATGATAATCATATTAGAAAATGATACCCTACATATCAAAGATAATAATCATTAATCATATAATAAATTTTGGTTATTCATAAGAGAATAATCATAAGTGAATCTTGATAAAAGGGAATGAATTAATTTCATAAGAATATGACATGAAATTTTGGTAGAAATATATGCATATAAACTGATTTATATTGTACTCATGGTATCAATACCAAGGGCATCGTAGTTGTATGGGTTCAGTTCCCATACCTTCTTCTTAGTAATGGATAACATCCATGAACATCCTAGTTGTCAAGGCTCACTCCGAGGACCATCTTAATGGACAAAGTCCTTTACTAAACTGAGCTTACTCCCCATTCCATCCATATATATACATCATTAGATGTGAATATTTAACCAATTAATAATAGGGATATATAGGTCCCACCTATCACAGAATGAAAACAATTATTATATTCTCCAAAAGAATATAAATCGTTTATGATATCTGAACCCCTTGAATGAACTAGGTATCGAAAACATCATTAAACCATAACATAAAAAATGGAAAATAAATGGGGTTCATAAATATAATTCCATTATAAAAATTTACCATCCACTTAAATTATTGGGATAGTTTCCTTGAAAAATATTACCACTAAAACAAATGTATCCTCGAATAATGTTATCATATATGTAAAATTAATTTGAGTGATCACGTAAAAATAATTCTTATGGAAAATATCCATTCATCTTTGAAAACATCACCTTTTATTAAAGTGCAACACATTTGTAAAGAAAAAATTTTCATTGAATACTTTCATTAAAAATTAAAAATTAATATAATAAATTAATCATAAAAAAATAAATATTTCATGAAGAATGAAGATTAAATTAATGTTTCGTATGGTAATAAAAATAAATAAGTTTGTTTTTTCGGTAACTTCACAAAGATCCATGTTTAAAAAACAAAAAAAATCTTTTGAAACCATTTCATAAAATGAAAAAATTGGTGTAAATAATGTTAGATATTCATAGGATAATATTTAAGAAATTTGTGAAACTATATTTATAAAATATTTTAGTGGTTGAATAATATTCAACAATAGTTATTTAATATCAAACAATCTTAATTATCGATGAGATTTTTAAAGAATACCATATCACATAATTATATGTATAATAATATTCCCTATGAAATAAAAAAATTGTATACACATAAAAATAAAATAATATTCATAATATTTGTTAAAAAATAAATTCATGGGAAGTATGTATGCCACTTAAAAGAAAAAAGTAGTGTATATGGCATGTGTAATGTAGAAATAAAAGTGATTAAAAATTATCAAACCATATATCTTGGATCTCATAATACTCATAAAAAATTTCATTATAATAAATATTATTTTATTATAGATATATTATATAACCATATTTTTATATTTAAATCTATATATGATTTTATAATGATTATATATTACCTTTTATTAATAATTGAATGTTAATGTTATGTTTCAGGTAATATACTCTCTGTTTTCTGCATTTGTTTTTATTTGTTATATTTTTGTTTCAATTAATAGTATAAATATGTCATAATTTTAATAATGATAAACATGATATTAATATAATTTATATTAATTAAATATGTATTTATAACAATTAATAATGGATAGAAAATAAAATAAACTTTTCATAGAGCCGGTAGGCCATAAGAATGCATGAATGTTGTTTCCCTTTTTTTATCATATTGAAAGAACGAATGTTAATTACACACACACAAAAAGATATTTATATATAATATAATTAATATTTAATATATATAATAAATGTCATCTAAACCCATCATTTACACATTACATGTAATGTGTGAACGAATCACCTTACTTTGAGTAGGCGGTAGTCCACACATTGACAACCAATGTTATCATACATACAAAAAATAGAAATTTTGAAGGTATATGTTATATAATAATTAAATAATTATAAATAAATCATAAATACTGTGTTTAAAATATTAAAATTAAATTTCAATCACTATTCCCAACCATGAATGCTGGTATTGAGAGAACTAAGGACATTTGTTTGGGAGGTGGTACTCTATTGTACACATGAATGATGATTACATATCAAATTTTATCGATGTGGATGTGTGTCTGTTTAGGTAAAAAATATAATATAACAAAATCTTATATTATTTATGACATGGAGGTTGTTTTAATTTTATAAAATAACAAAATATTGGGTTTATCTAACAAATAATATATAAATGTTCATTTATGAACCTTATTATTTTTGGGTATCTCCTTTTGATTTTCACAAAAAGAGTCCATAAGTTTTATTTATTGCCAAAGTAATGAATATATAATTAAAAAAAATTTTGTTGGGGATATTTTTATTGTAAACCAAAAAGGTTCTGACATGTGAATAAAATTTAAGAATAAGTTCCGTTATAAAAGTGTGGGAAGGGGAACTTTTGGAATTTATGATAACTTTAAATTTTAATAAATTATATCTCAATTAAATTCCTCTAAATGGAAATTTAATAGAATATAATTTGTTCTAGGGTGTTAATCCCATAAACCAATATATTCTAGACTCATTTTTGGGTAATTTTTAACCTTAACTTTTTTATTAACCCTTAGTTAACCTATTTTAAAATTTACTACAGTAACAATTGTTTTGATATTAAAAGCTTGAGAGATTTAATTTTAAAGTGTAAAAAGAACAATAGGTTGTTAATTTATGATTTTTTTAAAATAATTAGTCCCCATTTTAAATATTTTGGATTTTTTTGATTTTAAAATAATTTAATAAAATATTATTTTCAGAAACTACCATTAGTGTCAATTTTAACACTATTCATAATATAGAATTTAAGAAAATAAATATACCAACATAAATTCTAAAAACATTAATTAATACACTTCAAACAAGTCATGTTCCCATAATAAATTATTTTACCACCATAGATTAGTGAAAACATATTTTTATTAATATTTCTAATATCATATAATTTATTGTTTTAATAAATTAATATTCATTGCATAATCATTTTTTAATTGTTTAGGAAAAATTATATGTTAACTATAATTTAAAAATGAAATACCATTATTTAGAAAAGACCTCAATATTTCATAATAATATATACATTATATAATATCTTATATTTAACCCCTAATTAATAATATTATATATATTTTAAATAAAAATGTCACATTTTATCACTCCCTTGGACTAATATAATTTCTATGAGATTTTCATAAACTAGTTTCCATAAAATAATTAATATTTGATACATATTTATTTAGTATCTATTTATGTTTATACAATAACATTTGGTTGTGTGTTATGGTAGTTTTCAAATATTTATAATATTATTTACCCCAAGTTACACGATTTACCATTAGCGATAGTATAAAAATTACTAATGATACTATTCATATTTTCCAAAAAGAAAAGTGAACTATTTAATAAATTTGATCATTCTTATTCCAAAGATGACATCCATTCTTCAAAATAAAAAAAATTTGTAGAAAATTTAATATAAAATTAATATCATTGATTCACCAATGATACAATTTTTTAAATTGAAAATGTTAAAAATATTTAGATGTTTTTAAATCCAAATTCAATGTTAAGATTATTTCAATTACATACATTTGAATATATAATAAAAAATTCATTTATTTATTATTTAAAACAGATAATAAAAATAAATAAATAGTACAAAATATTTTTACGAAAAGGTTATTTTCAAATATGTTATGTATTTTCACTATTAATCCAAACATTAAAATTATTTGAGAAATTCATAAAATTAGGCCAAAGGAAATTTTGATATTCCAATTTAAAATAAAAATTTTATATATATCAAATATAATTTACTAATCTCTCTAAAAATACATTTAAAAAAGGTGTTCTATAATAAGGCTGAAAAACTACTATTTTAGAAAAATACTTCTTTTATGTGTGAATTTTTTTTGATCTTATATAATATCTAGAAAACACATAAGATGAATATAAAATATTATATTGAGGCTTTTATATTTTTCAATGAATGTAATACAATAATAGTGAATTTTTATTTATTTTAATAAAATAATATTCTACAAAAATAAATTGTTATTTAGGATAAAATGTTTCATTTTATCTTTAAAATGATAGTTATTTTATTTTATAGATAAATATATTCCAAAAAATTAATTATATATACATGCGAAAAAGTATTTTCATAATTCAATTAATACTGTTAATAACCACCATTCAGATAGATGTTTTATAGTTTACTTGATTGAATTATTATTTAAATAAAATTCTATTTCGTAGAAACATAGTGTTGTGTGTAACACAAGATGAGGAAGTGTTGTGTATAATCCATGACATCAAAGAAAACAATATATTTTTTTAAAATAAAAATCTCATAAAAAAATTTGGGTATTATATTCTACCCATTTTAAAATGAATTTCTACCATGGAATTATTTATCATAACAAAAACTAATGAGAATACATCTACTTCATCATATCCTCAATTTCCAATATAGATTTCTCAAAATGGTGGTTTCTCTAGAAAATATTAACATGGTGAGATTTTTATTTTGTATAACATTATGATTATGATCTAAATTTTCTATCAGTTTATATTTATAAATAATATTTTTATTGAATAATTTCCCTCGAGTTTAGTACATATGAATGATCGGGTACATACATTATTGGAAGAGATACTTGAAACACATCAGTAACCTGAGAGAGAATTCATATAAGAACTAATTGATAAGCTAACATTATTATATGGTAATGATTTTTAAAAACAACCGTGTCCTTCTAAATTGAAATTGAAATTATATAATAATAGTTGGATATTTTCGAATTATTTGTGGGAAACACACATCATAAAAATGAATACAAAACATACATAAAAAACGAATTCTATAAACATAAATTTTATTCTATGTTTCTCATAGATGGGTTTACGCATAAGAAAACATTAGTGGAATGTGTAAATATGGATAGAGAACTTAATACCAACTTTCATTCTCTGATAGATAGTGATATAGAACATGGTTAAAATAATGTTAAATATCACAAACCCATAAACCAAAGAGGATTTAAATACATTATTGATATAATAATAATTTATTATAATGGGATAAAATAATATATCATGAAAATTTACCAAATGATTAATAATTCCATCTGAATATAAACTTACTTGATTTCAACACAATCTAACACATTGTTGTGCCTTGATGAATTTCAACTTCAACTCTTATTCCATGAAATATTGTTGGGTTTTTCATTCTGGAATCATAACTATATCCTGAGATCCATAAATAAAATTAGAGGTCATTAAATCTACCATTATCACAACAAAATGGCTAGCAGAAGTTATCCAATATGCATGAATTCTCATATAGAGGGATTAAAAATTAATCACAGATGCCTTATCTAAATTACAGCATAAACCATTTCATAAATGGTAAAACCTACAACCCATACCAAATAAAAAATCCCAAAACCATAGATATAAGGTCATTATATTCTTTAAAATCTTCTTAACATCAATCCCCATATATCATAAACTATCTCTAGTTTGTCACATATCAAGAATGTGAGTAACTTCATCATTTACTGTCTTGAAACATGGTGATAAAATGGGTTACCATAAATCCATATTGAAAAATTCATTCTTCCTTATTCCATGGATTAGTGGACTAACTCTGTAAATCCATATAATATTGTAAACTTCATCGACAATCATATAGTCCACTTTATCAACATGTCGTTAATCATCAGCATTATGTTTTTTAATCGAATTTTCAATATATTAACATTTGGATCATATTAAGTCTTACCTTTCAATTCATAATGACTTAAAAATGAATATCACCCTTCCATTAAAATAATATTGTAGACCATCAGATCCAGCCAAAATATTCTTAAAAATCCATAGCAAAATATATAAACTGAACAATCCTTATATATTTTACAATTCATATAACATAATTTTTGAATCCAAATATATAAAAACACCATTTTTTTCACTTCATCATTAACCAATTAACAAGGCTACCTCATCCAATTACATACTACCTTTTTCCTTTCACATTTCACCTACAATCACATCATCAACAACAATATAAATAGTACTTGTACAACATTTCTGATTAAAGTTGTCATCTTCCCAACTAGGATATCAATGTCCATAATTTTTATTACTTCCACATTTAAATAATTCAACTATTGATAATAAATTAGGGAGGAAAATATTACCACTTATTGTGGAAACTGAACATTCCATTTTCCCATTGTAGTTACAATATTTGTTTGTATATATTAAATAGTCAAAATATCTTCTTATTCATCTAAGAAATCTAGTTGGGAATTTCATCACACAGTCTAGGAACAAAGGGAAATGAATATAAATTCATCCGGGGTTTATATTATCAAGATTCATAGAAAAAAAAATTCTTTATCTTATTATTTATTTCATTGAATTATTTAATTTACACTTTGTTAATCATGTTCCATTAAAACTAATTATGCATGATCACAATTTCCATCACTCATGTGATCATCCAATTTGACTTCTCATCAGAAAATTATTTGTCACGTTAAAAGTTAAGCAAGTTTTTCTAGTACCCTATATTTACTAAAACCCTAAATTATTGCATGAGTAACACTAATCATATATGAAAACAACATAACCATGACAAATTGGTTATAGGATATCTAAATTACGTCAACATCTTTAATCTATGTAAACTTTCTATTACCCTTGGAGACATAGCTAGAAATATCCTTAGAAATATCCTTAGGGGTCTCACAAATGTTTTCGCAGTCATGAATGAAATGGTTGACGAAACAAATCATATATTAGAAACAATAATGACCCTGGATTAATGTACATGGATGTTACATATTAATGGGGTAATATTCATTACATTACAAAAACACATGGCCAAGAACCATAATAAATTATTGACTACGAAAATTTGAGACACCTTATACTAATTCGGTGAATGATCTTAAACATATCACATTAATATATTCCCCTTTAGTACTCCTACAGAAATCCTTTCTTCATAAATAGGAGAAAGAATGTATAAAAAATGTTTGAGATTAGATGATTAGTAAGGATAAATAATAGAGATATATATGCACAAACATGATAGTTTTGGTATGGGACTGTGATCATGTCATTAGAAGATCATACACATCATATGAGATATCAAAAAAAATATTAGGGAATAAATATTGGCAGTTTATAATATATGAATCCTAAGGGAACCACGATCATAATCCATGAAAGCATAACATAGGAATAAGACATGAAATTTTTGGAAGACATATAATCAAATAAAATTATTTCCATAGAAGATATGAAATAAATACCAAGACCATCTTAGTATTACATGTTCACTTGAGAAATTTTTTTGGTAGATATGGTTTACACCATGACCATCATAGTGCTCATGTTTCATTCCCATGACACTCATATCAGACCAACTTCTTTACCGATCTAAGCTCGCTCCCTATTCCATCCATGTATATCTCTTGAGATATAAATAATTACCAAATTAATTAGAGGGAGATATATGTCCAACTTATCACATAATGAAAACCATACATCTGTGTGTATTATGAACATAAATCATCCATCATATCATATCTCGTGGAATGAGAAAGGTTTTATAAACATCATTCAATTATAACATAACCTACGGAAAATAAATGGGTGACATAAATATCATTCAATCATAAAAATAACTATCCCTTGAAATAATAGGGATAATATCCTTGATAAATATCACTATTAAAATATATGTAACCTGAAATAATCTTATCATAGATGGAAAATAATGTTGTTATATCACATAAAAATAATTCTTGAGGAAAATGCATTTTCTCCATTGAAAACACTTTCCTTTCATAAAATGTCACAAAATTATAAAATATAATGTTTTCATTAAAAATAATATTTTAATAGTGTAAAGGGGTCTATATAAAATAAATGTGGTCTAATAGTAAAATATTCCATTAATGTCATATATGATAAAAAAAATCCTTCCATATATTTTTTTATGTAAAATCATAAAGATACTTGTTTAGAAAATGATAAAAATATTATTTTCAAACAGTTTCATAAAAATTTCACCATGGGTAAAAATAAAATTAAATATTCAGAAATAATAAAAAGAAAATTATTGATTTTTTATAAAACATGGTCATTTAAGGTAAATATTGCACAATAGTGATTTAAAATGAATCAATTTTGATTATTAGTGAGCTATTAAAATAATCAATTATCATTTTATAATAAGTAGAATATTATTACAAATGATGGAAAGAATATTATGTGTAAATAAATATAATAAAATTTTCATATTTGTACTCATAAAATAAATTCATGGGTATTATATTTAACACACTAAAAAACAAGTAGTGTATATTTCATGTGTCCCATAAAAATAAAAGTGGGAAAAAAATCCTTTACCGTATATCTTAAATCTCATCATATTCATACAAAATTCTTATATAATAAATATGATTTTATTATAAATATATTATTGAACTATATTATTTTATATAATACCATATATGATCTAATTATGACTTTACAGTACTTTTTTTATTAACAATGAAATGTTAATGTTTTTCTTGGGGTAATATCCACATTTTTTTCTCTTGTTTTTTGATTTGTTATATTTCATTAACTCTTAAATATATCATTATTTCGACATATATTAATTGAAAAAAATGTTATAAATATCATATATTTTCATTATATACGTATTAAAAATAATCATTATGAAAATGAAAATGAAATAAACCATTCAGGGAGACAGTAGGCCATATGTACGCATGAACGTTCCTTCCATTTTATTATCATATTGAATGAATGAAAGTGAATGATATATATATATATATATAATATCATTATAATCTCATTATTATATCTTATATATCATATAATTTTACAAACAACATACTTAATAAATTCTATACATATTGTGAATCAATCAAATTGCATGGAGGAGGGGGTGGTCCACACATCCACAATCGAAGTTATCATGGTTACCAAAAATAAAAATAATTAATTTATATGTGATTTAATAATTAAATAAGAATAAATAAATCATATAAATAAAATATATAATATAAAAAACAAATATTTTCTTTATTATCTTCCTTTAATGGTGGTAATGGAAAAATTAATACCAACGATACATGAGGCGGTAGTCTGCCATACACAAGAACGTTGATTATGAATAAAATTTTATGGAAGTGTGAGTGATTGTAGTTAAAAATGATAATATAAAAATAGATCAATTTATTTATGATATTTATGTTATTTTATAAACATTAGATATAAATAATTTAATGGTATTAATGAATAAATAATAAAAAACATTCATTAATGAACATTACATCTTTTTTCAGTATCTGATTTTGATTTCCACAGAACGAGTTCTTTGATCAGATTTGTGCCCAAATTATGGATTAAATGACTACTTTAAGGGATTTAGGAGTAAATTTAGACTTATTATTTCCCAAAAAAATAGGATTTTAAGATTTAATAAAAGAGAAGAATATGTTTTTTATAAGGGAGGGAAGGGGCAGTTTTGGAATGTCTTAGAAGATTAATTTATAATAAATAAAATATCAATTAGAAATGCTAAAAATGGAAATTTATTTAAAGATAATGTGCGATGTTGTGTTAATACAATCAACCATTATATTTTAGACATGTGTTGTTTAAATTTTAAACCTTATCGTATTTATTATCCCTTAATTGATCTATTTTAATGAAAAATATATTAACAAATATTTTGATATTAAAATGTTGAGAATATAACATTTAACATTTGAATTTAACCCTAAATGGTAAATTTATTATATTTTAGAACATAATTTATCCCTTTTATTTATCATATTAATTGTGTTTATATAATTTAATAATGTATTATTTTCAAAAAATATCATTAGTGTCAATTATGACACAATCCATATAATTAAGTATAAGAAAATCAATAGAGAAAGATAAGTTCATAATAATTCATTTTATACAACTGTAAAATGACAAATTGGAAAATTTTCTTCTGTATATCCTTAATTATGTGAAATTTCTATATTTATAGTTATGATATCATTTAATTGACGGTTTCATTAAATGAATAATTTTGACATCATCATTGCTTAATTATTTATGAGAACTATTTTCTTTCGAAAAATAAAAAATATATTTTAATGATTTATATAATAATTTTATATTTCATAATAATATATATAGTCTTTCAAATATTCTATTTTACCCCTTATTAAAAGTATTATAAAAATTAACACTAAAAGAGTGGCATTTTTTCACTACCATTGAGTTTTATAATATCAAATCCATTTTCATGAACAAGTGTCCATTTAATAATTAAATTAATAAAATTAGGTGTTAAGGGAGGAATTAATTTAATCCACTAACATTTGGTCATGTTTTAGAGCAGCTTTATAATATTTATAATATTATATTTACCCATAATTATCAGATTTACCCATGAATGTGATAATAAATATCACTAATGTTACTATTCATATTGTACAAAAAAGTGAACTGTCTAATAAATTTTAATCATGTGAATAAAAATAAAGAATACATTTTTTACAGTAAAAAATAAAAAATAGGAAGAAATTAATTTAAAATTATGCTCATTGACTGGGTGAGAAAACTGGGTTTTAAAGTGAAAACGTTCAAAATATTGAAATGTTTGTATATCTATATTGAATATGAAACTTATTCTAATGACCATAATTCCCCCAAATAAAAAAATAATAATTTAATAATAATTTATAATATATCAAAATATAATTTATAACTATAAATCTTTAGGATGAAAATGTTATTTTCAATTAAAATTCAATATTTTTCCCAATTCCTAAAAAAATGAAACTTGTAAAAAAATACAAAAAAAAATTAATCCATAATATAATTATATATTATTATTTATAAAAATAATTTTATTTTCTCAAATATAATTTATAAAAGTGTGAAAAATATATTTAAGATAGGTGTTCCATCAAAAGGTTGAAAATTTGTATTTTTTTTAAAAAATACCTCTTTTATGTGTAAAATTTTCTTGGTTCTTATATCATGTATAGAAAGAACATATGATAAATGTTAAACATTAGATTAAATATTATATATAATTTTTATGAATATAATCTAAAAATAGATTTTTGTTCATTTTTATAAAAAATGTTTGAAAAATTAAGTTGTTTTTAAATAGAAAAAATTTCCTTTTTATTAAAATGGATTTTTTATCTTTTATAATTAATTAGTCACAAAAATATTGATATTATAAGAATATATAAAAATATTATAAGTTATTTATCATTTTCACACCCTCCATTCTAATGGATAGTTCATAATTTTCTTTCTAAAATATTTACAATAACAAAATGAGGTTTTATAGAAACTCAGTTTGGAATCAAATGTAGGATAAACCAATGTTGTGTGTAATGAAATAAATCAATGAAATAAATATTTTAAAAAATATAACTCATAAAAATATCATATTTTTATAAAGATGGCCTTTTATATCTCCCAGACTATTTCCAATTCAACCAAATATTGGGTTACACTATTTTGGAATGCATTGTTTTCAAAGACATTCTGCCAAAATATTGTGGACTCTCGAGAGGTAAAACAAGTCATTTCACGAGTGTTGTTCTATAACATTGGGTCAGTTTAATGAAGTTACTAATAAAGGTACACATATTTTTTGTTTTTTGATTTCTATAATTAAGTTACAACAGACTCATGTTATCTCACTGGAATTGATGAGACAACCAACTATTCCCCTAACCACTTCTATTATTTCATAGATGAATCCATATATGTGAGAGACCTATAAAATACAATCATATAAGAAACATAATGGATAGAATAGTGGGTTGAAAACTCTAGAAGATGAAATTATTCCAAGGATGATGATTTCTTTGAATTTATCAATACCCATTCCTTTTATCCCAAATGTATGGGCTCTAACCAACTAAATAGTACAACAAGAGTTGTCCCATCGATGGATTTAACATTAGATGAGGAATTGGTATATGGTTTCATTAATATAATTCCATTATTGTCTCCACTCTCATACAATGAGTGCTTCAATGAACCAGAGTTCTCCGCATTCAATTTTTTATTTATTAGAAGAGGCCACAGCGGTCCATGATACATGGGAACATGAGGTCACATCAAAATTCAAGACTCCGGATATATCCTCTCTCAGGTCGTCTTGGTGGTCGAAACTCATGTGTGAATATTTTAGTTGATTCAGAAGGAGTAGGAATATTCCCCTTAAACTTTTTGTATTATCACTAACAAAATCATGCTAGAAGACCAGCTGGATGAGACTCTATTTTCAAATAATTGATAGATAACATGAATATATAGTCGACCTACCCCACCAAAGATGGAAGTGTCTCCCACTCCAATTCCAATGGTCGATCCTCCTAAATCAAGTAATTAATTTCATAATTAACTAGTAAATGAGAATCATCACATTAGAAAATATAGACCTTTAACACATTATTATGAAAATTAAAAATTAATTGGACCTAGAACCAGGGATATTTTAAATCACTAATACTCTATTTCTATTAAAACTCCTCTTCGAAGCACTCATAGAAGATTTTATAAGACCTAAAGAATTTGAAGATGATGTTCGGAATGCTGAGGAATATCATGAAGAGATAGAACATAAAAAATAAACACATTTATATATTTAATGTATCAGGTTAAATATGTCATTATACAAGGACATATCACACCTTTTAGATATCTGATAGGATAAAAGATAAGGAAATATGGAAATATTTCAATGGAAACTGGTCATGTTTCAGCCAAATTATAGTCCAAACACTTTTTGGTTGGGTTATATAAATCCCCACTTGTTCCCTTTAACATTTAATCTATAAATTTATGAAAAGAGTGAGAAATACTATTTATATAATCAATCTCAAGTCCACGTTTGGGAACCGTTTATCTAACACAGATCTTTTTATTGTTCAGAAATACCTAGATTTCAACATTCTATTGGTATGATCATGACTGCACTATCATGAAAAATACCCTCATCATGTCACATATTCATCAAGTATCAAATTAATGAAAAAATTGGGACATTTTTTCAAGTTAAATCCCAAATAATATTTAGTGAAAATCAATACATTGAATTAGGGTTCTTCCACTGGGAATGGAAGTAACCCATGACCAATGGTGATTCTCAGGTCATGGACTAAAATTGTCAAGAAATTTCCCTAATCAAATACCATCAATCATATTAGGGAATAATATGTGTATAATATCAACAAAAGCTAATGCATGATTCCAAAATTTTGATCATGTTCAAAAACATTCATGTTATCAGTCATGAAAAAATGAGCATGGAATTACGGAAAAAGGTATGGACCCTCTAGAAAATGGTAGAAGCCTAGATGAAACTATGATCATTTAAAAAATTGATCCCTGATAAATCCATGCCTCTTAGATTTGTCCAACACATGATAAATATACGCATTCTAAATTTCTAAATCATACCCTTAGATCATTCTAAAGACCCCACATTTTCATTTGGATCAGATGACGTTGATTCATCTTCCATAATTCAAAATGACAACCCCCCCTCATAAATCTATATAGATTACTCAATTAACTAATTCCCCTCAATGTAAGTTATTTGTAGAATAGAAATAGGAACTTGATGTGGTGAATGACCTTTGGGATTCATGTCCAACATTTAAAAGAAGGTTTCAATACCACAATTGATGAACTCAGATAAATAAATCTTGCTACAGATGAAAATCCACAACCCACTATAATTAGTGTGCACATGTCATACATGGAATAATTGGAAAGGAACTCTTTTCTAAAGTAACATAAAAACATGTTAACCAGTAATTACATATAAATTATAAGGATAAATCTCTAGGAGGCCATTCACCATAGTGTATTTCTAGAGAACCATTAGGTTTAAAAACAAGTAGCTAGATTTACACACCCGACTCATTACACAAAAATCGATTTATAGGTTGATAATATTATAAAATAAAATTTCATTTGTAAACTCTAGTATTCGATATGGTTTGAATATATATTCATAGTATTGAATAATAATGTTAAATTTAGTGTGTTCGTTGACTGTATAGATCCCAAAAAGCACTCTATGAAAGAGGTTATCTTAGTCCTAATCATAAAGCTAATGATTGATGAAACAGATGGATATCAAGCCCCCTCCATCATAGATTCAATAGTATAATCATGCCATATACCAACTATTATAAACTATTGGAATATCTTAAAAACATATAGATATAGGCTATCCCCATTTCTTATAGAACTGTAGGTTATTGATCCATCATTAAGGGGTATACCCATGGTCTCTACAGAACCATGGGAATAACCTATATGTATTTTTTAATTTCTATGGTTCACATGAAACTGTGGAAATATTTCTGTACCCATGGTTCCTAAAACTATGGGTAATGAAGGGAATACAAATTTTACGTATTCCCAGAGTTTTGTGAGATATTTTTATAGAGACATACACCCATTTGATATCCGAAACACCATCAAACACAACCCACATAACCTGAAAATAAATTACAATACATGGTACACATTAGATTCAATAAACGTATTATATATTTATCATTAAAACATCTATTTATAAAGTGTTTTCAATCCATTTACAATATTGTTACATACATATACAATTTTCATCATCAATTTGTTTCAGTCATCAACAAATGTATCTTTACTAAGACTTAAAAATAAATGATGAGATCAATATATCCCTCATCACCAAATGTTTTTTCATAATCATCACCAACATTGGAACACGAAGAACAAGCATCACCATCACCACCATCATCGTCATTACCACTATAATGCCGTCACATGTACCATCATATTGACCTCCACAAGGACCCTTGTTGTCATCACTTGCGCAATCAAATAATATGTGCATTGATTCAATAAATTAATAAAACATAGCAAAAACATATTATGGAATTGAAAAAAATTCAGGCGAAATATTTTTTATGAATTATTTGGTGACCAGTTTACTTCATTCAAATGCCTAAATAGATATTTTTATTACCTTTACTCCTCTTGAATAAGTGTTCAGTAGCTCATAGGTGTGAGAGTTTTCAGAGTTGCAATAACTATAATGGATGATGTTTTCTCCATTTGAACATCAGACTATCCCCTAGTTCTAATCACCAAATACATGTCTCAAATGATCATTTGGCCTGATGTTATGATATTATTTCTTATCAAGGGACTCTAGGGAACTCTAATAAAAATATAAATAATATAATAAATTGTGAATTACATACCAAAATATAAAATATGAATAAACTTACTTACAACCATTTCTCATTTCTCTATATTTATATCACTTCCATCCTTTTCCTTCCAACATGAGAAACTTATTTTTTCTCAAGGAAGACATCCTTTTACACCCAATTAATTATATTATAAATGTCATTGATTACATTAATTATGCATTATGGAATAATATAAAATTGATGATCCATGTATGACCTAATACATTTTTTGTTAAAGAAATCAAAAAAATTTATAAGCCTCTAAATATAAATTTAATTAGAAAATTAATAAAATTATAAAAACATAATCAATACATACTAAATATAATATTATACATCGGTATAATATCTATTCTTTAAGTATCATTAATTTGATAAAATTTTATTTTTCTTAGGTGATTTAGTAATCCATTCACTTGGTAATTTTGATATATTTTTCATTAAGATTATTTTTTGGTTAGGTTGTTTGGTAATTTGGTAATTTGGTCATTTTTAAATATGACCATTTATCTATTTGGCCTTTTTTCAATTTATGAATTTGGTCATTTGGACAATTTAGTTTTCCCATTTGGGTATTATTTGTAATTTTGGAAATTTGGAATTTTTGGCCAATTTTATTTGTGTTACATTATATTGTAAATTTATGACATTTTTAATGTGAGTATTCGATCATTAGGTTCATTTTTTGTTTATCTTATTGGGTCATTTATCCATTTTGGAGTTTGAGTAATTGGGAATATGGGAAATTGTGCATTTTCCAATAGGAAATTTGGAAAATTGAGAATTTCTCTATTTGGGAATTTTCCCAATTAGTCAATTATCCAATTTTATTATTTGTTATCTATCCATTTTCCAATATTCCAATTTGTCCAATTCTCCAATTCTTCATTTTTTTCATTTTCATATTTGACCATTTACTGATTTGGTAATTTGGGAATTTGAAAATTTGGAATTTTTCCATTTATGAATTTGGACAGTTGAGATGTTGAAAAATTCTGAAATTGGGAAATTGGAAAATTGAGAAAATGGGAAATTATCCATTTTGGAATTTGGCCACTTGGTCAAATGGAAATTTGAGAATTTTAGCAACTGTGATCTTTTGAAATGTGGAAATTGTGAATGTGGACAATTGAGAAATTGAGGAATTAGAAAATTAGATATTTGGTTATTTTTACATTAGTTCATTTGGTTATTTGGCTATTTGTTTAATTTTACAATTTTCTATTTGGATATTTTTCAATTAAGTAATTTTCATATTTTCCATATGACCATTTGGCCTTTTTGATTTTTTTTATTTGGAATTTTTTTCAATTGGTCATTTCGCAATTTTCCCATTTATCCATTTGAAAATTTCTACATTTTTTATTTTTTAGTTGTGTATTTGGTCATTTATTTATTTTTTTTAATTTCTACATTTTTTCATTTGACCATTTGACCATTTTTTCAATTTTTTTTTTAATTTTTTCATTTTCCAATTTGTCTACTATGGTGAAATTACCATCCTTATATAAATAGGAATAACGAGAATAATAGATAATGTTTATTAATAAAATATATTTAAATGAAGAATTTATATCCTAACAAGAAAATTCTATTTCAGTTCACACTAATCATGAATAATCTTGATTCCTATCTAATGGAGAGATCCACCCAAATTTTAACTTCATAAAATAAATCAATTATTTTAATGTAACAATATCATTATTAATACCATTTATATTCATATTGAAGAACCTATCCCCTCTCATGTTCATGAATTATAATTCACCCCAAAGTGTATGACATAGAGTTTTTTATCTATTTTTTTCTAATTCATATTATACAAAGAATAGAAAAAATTTGAATTTTATTTTAAATGAAAGATTTTATTGATTATGAATAATATAAACTAATTACTCTTCCAATATGGAATCATTACATGATGTTCTATTGTTGGCCATTTGATTAATATTGGTAAACTTTATAAATAAGAAACGAATCTACTCTTACAATTAATATATAACTCATGTTTATATGATTAAAAAAACTCCCCATGTTCCATCATCTATATAACATTAACAAAATCACCA
This sequence comes from Viscum album, assembly GCA_963277665.1. Classification (NCBI taxonomy): domain Eukaryota; kingdom Viridiplantae; phylum Streptophyta; class Magnoliopsida; order Santalales; family Viscaceae; genus Viscum; species Viscum album. The sequence continues at coordinate 1,934,151,640 of OY728155.1, forward strand.
TCATGAATGTTAAAATGATGCTAAAATGATCATTTCAACTCACATTAACACACAAATAATATAGATATTAGTTTATGATATTTTTTTACCCACATCTACACCCATTGTTTATCATTGATTTCATTACTGATGCGCCTCCATAAGACTGGTTGAACTGGAATGATATCATTGTACATGGATAATGATCCCACAAAAAATATACATTTCCTATCATTTTAAACTATGATTTGATTGTATTCATTGTAATATAACAATATTTCTACTTTATTATACCATGATACATGGATACAGGTATAACCATACCGCCAATTATAATATGGAACTAAATAAGATAAATAAAAATAAAAAGAATAATTAATTCACAACACAAAAAAATGATGTGACATAATTTGACAGATTTATAAAAAACATAATGAAAGATACTCATTTGGATCATATAGATCTATGGGATGTCTTGGATCAGTAGCCACTAAATGATAATTCATGTTTCTATACATTAATAGGGTAATCTTTAGGCATTGGAGTGGATACTGAAGGAACAGAATCATCATATCGTTGATGGATAGTAGAAAATAGAGGTGGCATAGAAATGTAAGGATAAGGGATGGGGATACAAGAAAGGGTAAGGATATTGTTTAAGTTTGAACATAACATGATGTGGAATATACAATGTAATGTAATATGGGGAAAAATAATATAACGAGGGAGGCGTGGATGGGAACATCCCCAAGGGTTCAGGTGGAGGATGAGAAGGTGTGGTAGATGTGATGTCCACTGGCAGGTTAGGGTGTGAACATGTATGATGGGTGCACTATGTTTCTCTAGGAGTAGCCATACTAAGACCCATACATGAATGCGAAAGACTAGTCAAATATAGTTTAATTGTATGTCCCAGAAATTGATAATCAATAATAACTTTAAAGAAAATTAAATTCAAAGAAATATACTCAAATTATTATAATCACTATGGGAACTCGATGAGGCATCCGTAGATTTCGCATTATCATATTATTATCGAATAATTTTTTCATTTTAATTTATTTAATATATTTCATAATCCATACAAGAATGAAAATTCTATCATTTGGATTTTTAAAAAAATTATTTATAAAATATTCAATTCCTATAAGTAATATACAATTTCATAATTTTTTTATCAACTATAATTTAAAATCATGTTATTCAATAATTATAAACCCATTATAAACCTGGATTTCTAAATTTAAAGAAATATAATTCAGTAAAATGAAAACAAAAATACTAAAACAAGAATATAATTTCCATAGAAGACAATATTAAATTAAATAGATTAGTACCATCTTCAGAAAGCCATTTCGATATAAACAAAATGAATTATGAACAAAAATGATTGCTTTTATATATTACCCACTAGTACATCATTTTCCACATCATTTATCGTAATGGAAAAATTTGAGTCAAAAAATTATGTACTTATTTCGTCACCAATGTGGAAATCAATGGAGTCAATATATTCCTCATTATCATGAAAAATATTTCTGTGGATTACATCAATAATTACACCGTAATTAGGAATCAGATGATCTTTTATAGAAAACATTTATTTTTTCATTGAGGAAAAAATATATGGCTCATTGGCATCTATGAATGGATTTGTGGAAATAACACTGAATCCATATTTATCAATAAATTTACCAAATTACATCATTCAATTGAAACATTTTCATTTCATCATAGTTACTGGACCATGAAACTATTAATCCGATAATAATAATTTATCAACAATTCCATAATAATATATATTTTCATATCAAGGATTAGTATTCGATGCACTACCATAACAGCCATTTTTTTTAATTAACATGAAACCATCATGTTTTTTTTCATTTTCACTGCTCGGTCATCTATAATGAATCTGTACAAATTTATTATTAATGACTTTCATTCACAAACTAATGAATTTGGTCATACAATCAATGATCTTAATTATTTATTGATAGAGTAAATGATTAAACTCAATAAGTAAAATATATATGAATAATAAAATTATATAACTATATAAATTATGTAAAATAATGTAATGGTAATACCTTTTATTTCAACTATGCTGGTAACTCTTCACTGTGAGAAGTATCTCTCATTCTAAAAGTAAAATATCAATGAAATCTGCTAATAATTTCTTTATGATACCTTTGTAAATTAAAAAAAATTAAGGTATATGTCAAATGAAACATTACATGGAAACATATCAATATTCAAACTACTTACTTGATATAGTCGCTGAACAAAAAATGGATAAATAGGACTGTGTATTGTGCCATATCATGCTCCTCAAGACTCAATTTCATCAATGAATATTACCTCGTAATTACACCATTTTGGGAATATAATGAACATAAATATCAATTGCACATAACTACCATATTCGTTTCTCATTGTCTAGTTATGTCTATTTATAACGTCTGAAAAATACATTGGAAAAAAAATCCATACATATTTTTAGCAAAATATCCTCCCATAATGTAACTTTTAAGGTGATTAATGTTTTAGTCATAAGTTTTCTTCCTGAATATATTTAATTGAGTAAGATACATATCCCAAAAACAAATAATCCCCCCCAGATGTTTTTTAGTTGGAAGATGAACAGTTAAATTTAGGATGCAAGTAAAAATGATGGTGGATATTTTTTCCTCAACTTGTACAAAATTAATGGAGCTACATTCTTCATTTTTTTCAATAAAGATATAGATAAACATTTAGAATAGTGACATCTCAAAATTTGAATAACAGAATCAGTTTCACCCTTACATTATTGAATAGTAAATACCTGATTCTGATTCAAATCGATTAATGAAGATGCTATGATAATCATGAGTTATTCGGGATTTTAGTTTAAAATATATTCTCTTGACCCATTTAGATATTTTTATAGAATAGAAATCAAGAACCTTGATATTATTAAATAAATCAATGAATTGATTATTATCTAATGGTTTCATCACATAAGAAGCATAAAGAACATTTCATTTGTTTTCCCTGATACACACAGAATTTAGTTCGAGTAGAATAACCCAATATAGAATGTCCCTAAGATATATTAATTCATCGTTGTTCTTCTCATTTATATTCAGAAAAATTCAAATCAACATTTCAAATTTATTTTTATCAATTTTCATTATATCTAAAATATGTCATATGATTCATATACCATTATGGAAACTCTAAAAAGATACATTTATTTTTCTACTTGTATGGGGATTTAGTGTCAACATCATTCATATATTTCAATTTCATCAAACCATTATCTAGTGAAAATTATTATATTTCAACTCATTAAGAACATTATTTCATTTCATAGATTTATGTTGTTGTTTTGTGCCAATAATATTAGGAAACCAGTAGATAATCTTCTTATATTGATGATCCATTGGAGAAAATCATCATATCCCCATGAAAATAAAACTACTACGATATTTAAGTATTCTCATTCAGGTATTCTTCAAATGAATATGATGTTATATTTTTCCCTACATGATTTAACCAAAAATCATTTCATAGGCATTGAAATAATTTATTGTTAATAAATGGGTAGTATGCATCTAAAATAAATATTTAACGAATCGTCAAATGTGTGAACTCCAATATATAAAATATAGTTCAACACTCTTATTAAGGGTTTCAACTAGACCTCTATATCATTGCTAGGATCATAATGTCCAGATGTTATTATAATCAATAAGGTGAAAGTTTTTTCTTACACATCTATATAAGAAGATTATAAATGTGATTAAAAACAAGCCATGAGTTTTTAAAAGTAATCATCTGACTGATTGGATTAAAATCATCACAAGATGGACTGAAATGGAAATTACACAATACTACTGTAAAATCATGAATTTTGGCATCATGTTCTATATATTATAATCCATCAGAAGGATAAACCAACTCATTAATACCATTAACTCTCTGAGAATCATTTCATCCCATTTTGGTTCGGATTTTGGTACACATGAAAAGATTTTGAAGCCTGGGAATAAATGGAAGGTTCCCAATGACATTCTATGTAACACTAGATGTTTTTTATCTGAATATTTATTCATTCTACATGTACTAAATTTATTAAATTAATTAAGGCCTTCAGTTTTTTTCCCAAAATAATAAACAATCTTTAGGAAAAGCATGAGTCTTATTAGTTTAGAATTTTAGAAACATAATTAACGTCAATTAATTATAATTATTTTAAAGTAATACCTACATCATCAGTAACTATGTCCCTAAAATAGGTAATTATATAATCAATGGAAGTATTTGAAATTTAATAAATGATTTTTTATGATACAACTTCAATAAAAATTCCAAATGTTTCGTTTTACTACATTCCAAATATATATGTGTTCTAGAATCATCCATTAATTTTTTTCCCATTCTCGACATCATCATGAAAACTCTATTCATCATGTGTATTAATATCATATTTCTCTTAAACGGTCATAGCACCTCTTTCACAATGATGCAAAATGGAAATCAATAAAATATAAAATTATCCAAACCATGTCATTATTTACATTCATTATTTCACAATGATTTTATCATATCTCCATTGTTATAAAAAACATAATATTGTATTGGAAATTAATTTTTTTTATATGGTGGATATCATATTCATTACTTAACCAAGGTCTTAAAACAAAACTATAAATATTATATTGTATAAGACATCTATATAATGCATTGTAAAATGGATATTTTGAAGAAAAAATATCCAAATTTCTTTGAGGGTCAGTTGAATTACGATTAGTATGATATAACTTTCTTATATCCATTATATTATAAGTGAAAATGATTATATTATGCTAATTAATATAGAGAAATAATTAAAAAAATTCATTAAAACCAATTTTATTATGATAGTCATAAAACAATGATAATATCTATAAAAATAGTTAATAAGAGAAACAACATATTCTATAAAAGAAACCCAAAAAAACTTTAAAAAGTGAATTCCATATAATTTGAAACAACTATTAACCAATCCAATTAATTACATAAGCCATTATAAAAAAATTATTTAAAAACATACTTGTTTTTAATATGATATTAACAAAACAAATATGTTTTTCTTTATGATGGAAACATTTACTTTAGAATATCAACTATGTTTCATCCAACATCAAAACCATTAAAACACGGTATAATAATAGCATATAAATCTTACCATAATTTATATGAATATAAGTAATCATCCAGAACTAATATCAACGAAAAAAGATTTTTTAAAATAAAAATGTATCTTATATGTAATAATTGTGATGGAACCACAAATTTGAATGATATATCAAATGAGATAGTGTATTAAATTTAATAAACCATTGAGACCATCATATTGGGAAAGGGGAATTTGGGTAGAGATAGTGTTCCATGATCCTATCCAATATACAGTCGTCGTATCCAAATAAATATCACATCATTCACAACCTATTCATCAATGGTTACAAAACATATTAGGGGATCTATCACAGAAATATATATCCTTTTATATGCTTGATTATATGGAAATAAACATCAAAATTTCTACTACACTAAATATAAATCTATAAGGATATCCAAATTCAAAGAACGATTGTATGTATTGTGTATAAGAAATTAAATATAACATGGTAAAAAAATTAATATAATTAATAATGTATGTGAACATTATAGAAAATACTATCCATAGAAATATGAAACTAACATATGATAAAAAAACCCAATATATATTCATACAAATTCGAAAAAGATGAATGTATTTGAAAAAACAACTAAGGAATATGATGATAAAATTGTGTTTTTATTAACTAGATAAGTATTCTAATTTTAAAACATATTTGAGGATAAAATTTATTCATTAATGGATTTTATTTAAGCGTGACATTATTTTTTTTAGTCAAACAGATAGAAAATATATTTTACCTGATTTTATATTTCAATTTAGAAATTATTTAATTTTGGGATGATTCATCAAGACTAAAAATTAATTCCATTACACCGTTCATTTGTAAAAATATCCATTACTTCCCCAATAATGAAACTTCTATGTTATGGTAATGTGTGGTTATATGGTTTTTAATTGATTTAACATGTAGTGGAAATAAATTGCTAACTAATCAATTCATGAAAATTTAACAATGTAATTATTCTTAACAAAAAACAATGATATTATCAGAAGTTAATAAAAATAGGTTAAAATAACTTTTATACATATAAATTTTTCTTAAAAAACTAAACTCTTAATTAAAACATTATTAATGGAAACAATGCATCATTAAATTAATATGTCCCAAAAATCAGCCCATTTGGACAAATATAATTATTGTTTACATTTAACAAAATATTATATAAATTTTTATACATAATAAATGTTTTAAAATTTCTAGACATTTGAAATCAAAATATTTATTTATTTAAAAGAAAAATTTATCATTCATTCATATCTAAATCATAATATTGAATCTTAATAAACATGTTTTACATGTACTATAAATAGAGTTGCGAAATATTGATGAACCAACCTTTATTAACAATAAAATATTCTAGATTTAATTATAATAGTATAATCATGTTAATCGTCATAGAGTTATATCATTTTGGGCTTAAAATACACAATAAATAGTTTAACCATGCTTCATGATAGAAATACTAAAAATATAATAATTAATTCCCAAACCACATAGATAATAAAAACCAACATTAACACATGTATTGGACATAAATATGATTCTCGTCATTAAAAATACCTAAAAACCTAAAATATTCCACCAAAATAATTTCAATTTTTTCTTAAATTCATAAAAATCCCTCAGATAGTTTTTGAACAAAAAAAAATTTCATTAAAAATGTACTTAAAAGAATTTAATATTCTATATTTTGTCTCTATTAGAAACTAAATTTAAATATTTGATGATAAAATTGATACCAACACGCTCTATTTGAATCACCTACATAGATAAAATTAAAATAAGATGTAGTAGAAGATAATAAGAATTCTGAACTCATTAATCTGATGTTGAAGAGGATCTGAATCAAAATAACATTCAATTAGGGGATAATATCGGATAATATAAACAGATGTGTCTTAGTGGATAGGAGAAAATCAAATAGTGGGGAAGGATATCAGACCTATAAATGATCAAAAAATCAAGAAACATGGGGAAGAAGAGTAGTCCAGTGGGGGATGAGTTTCCTGACGATGTGAGAGGGTATGTTGGGGTTCTGAAAACGTGAAGGGATATTATGGCTCTTCAATGAGGTTGATAGGGGTAGGTTGGTATTGTAATCTTCAACACCCATATATTTTGAAAATATAATTGTATATATTATCATATACCATATATATTTTAAAACTATATGTATAACATATTCCAGGAACTATATAACCATATTATCTCTAAACCATGGTTATAGATGCCTGGGGATATCCCCATTTTCTAATAGTGATGGTTATAAGATATAAAATAAAAAATAAATGGAAAAGATTAATAATAAAGGATCACTTTTTGAGACCCATGGGGAGTATTTTTATATTAGGTAATGTGCCCTGGAAAGAAAATGCTAGTGCTATATACCAACGTGCCAAAAATGAAATTTTCAATCCCAATATGGGGATTTCTTTTCAATTTTTTTGATGACTCCATGGACATGGCTTGATAATATTTAAACCACATAGATTATATTGAAATAGTCTTCAAAAAACTATGATAGCATAGTTTGATGATGTAACCCTGGAAATGTACATTTTGGGCCACCTTAGTGAAAATTCATAGTTTCTTCATGATCTATAGTGGAATAGAGTTTTTCCCTAAGAAGACAATGGATATGCTCAATAAGTCACCATTTCGTAACCACAAATAGTTGATTGGTTCATAGGGAAACCGTAGATACATTCCCTGCCTTATATCCAACCTCACAAGGAAGTGTTTTCCCTTCACCATGTTGGAAACGAAGAGGATTACATATCAGTGGAAAAATGACTATCAAGTATCATTTGATATTCTCTGAAATATCACTTAAGACCACTGATGGAACTGTCATATATTGGTGGGAAGACACTCATTTAATATGTGACGAATTTCTAATAATTAATGGGAGATTTTGTCATACAAAAGTGTTATGTTAGGATTTAAAAGATCTATTATTATCTAATTCAAATGATTCTCTCAATCAATAGTCAATATTTAGATATCGTGAAGAGTAATTTGGTGTTAAAAATTTTAGTTTAGAAACTGAGTCACTACCTGCAGCACCAGGAGGTCCCCATGGACTCTCATGATAATATGGTCAAATATATCATTAAATTTACTATGTTTACTAGATATTTCCCATTGTTTGTGGTTATCTTGTATTAGTTTTCATTATTATCATGCCTCAAAATGTGGTTAAATTCTAGGATTTCACAAACTTTCTTCGAGAACACCTTTATAGAGGAACAACATAATTAGATAATAAAATTATATATAAATAGATATTTTCTATCCTATACATTCCCAATTAATGAGAAATGTATTTTTATGATGCATCCAAAATCCCTATAGGAATAGAATGGATGACCCAATGTTAAAACAAGTTGGGTTGGGAGTCATTCTCATCTACATAGTAACAGAACTATTTACCTACTCTTTCATGTTTTCACAAGGTTGTAAAAATAATGATTTAGAATATACAATTCTCATTTCAAGCCTAGAAATGGAACTTCTAATTCCGATAGAAAACCTAGAGTTGATAGGGGATTCATATTTTTTAATAAAAAAATAAATTTGGATTATTCTATATTAAAATATAAGTTCAAAAAAATAAAAATATCATGGGGAAGATAGTAGAGTTCCTCTCAAGGAAATCACTGACTCAAGTGCCATGATCACTGAATTCCCATGATAATTAATTAGAGAATGAAGCCAGAATCCTAGTAAATCCAGATCCATATGAAACCATAATCAGTATTCTACTACAATAAATGGAATAACAACATTATTATTTCACCATCGAACATAATAATGGGGTATTCCCTTCCTCGAGCTAGATGGTCTTACCATCAGTTCGCTGATACTTACTATATAATATCTCTAATATGGAGTGCCTCATCAAAAATATATAGAAAATAGAATATCTACTGAATGAAACCAACTTCACTCATTATAATGTCCCAAATAACATGAAATTACTCTATAAAAGAGGAATTTATAGATTCATTCTCATATAAATCAATGGAGGAAAGACTACATCTATAAAAAAAGATGTACTGGTAAGATCATGTTGTACCCATTAGTTAGTGTTAAGGATTTCTAAAAAACAAAATGTATTAGATACCTTTGTCTTTCAATGATGTAGTATTGAATAAAATTCACCAAGAAGTATCATTTCGGTCTGGTGCATTCCATTTTCATCCACCAACCCCTAGATGTGACACATATAACCAAATAATACTGTTTGTTTTCTGTATAGGGAATAGATTTGGTATGTTTAAATCATGAAACTTGACCAAAATGTTCATATATATTTTATATTCAACCAACTTCTTCTCCAATTTATATGAGTCGATACCCCTCAAAGATGTTGGGACAAAAAGAATCATCATATTTTTGAAATACACAAAATATAAAAGAGTTAGTATCCCTCATACAATATTTTGGGACAATTGCACCAATTTTTATTTTCTGGAGTAGGAGAAGATATATCCATATTATAACAAAAAATCCAATCACTTGTCCAACTCTCATGTATTGGATAATGGATTGATATATGAATTCAACCAGACCCTATCAAATATACTCCATATGATGGTGGACATAGAAGAAATTTCATTGATGCTAAAGTATATCATTCCTGTGGTCCACAATTTGACCACCATCATCGACATATAAGAGACCCAGTAATCACCCATATATGTGGAAAAATCTATCATTTCTATTGAGATCAAGTTTCCCTCACTATGAGTTTTTGTCTTTTATCAGATATCCAAAGACGATCAATCTAAGAAACAAATGGATGAATTTGATATACTCAATTTGAAATGATTTTATATCATTCATCACATAGTGTTCCATCAATATTAGATCAAACATAATTTTAAAAAGAATATAAACATCCATTCATTCTCTTGTGGTGAATTGGTACTGGTCATTGGGTTTCCAATGATACAATGTATGAAGCCTCCAATTTTTTAGAAAATGTTGTAGGAACATTATTCTATAGCAAAGGTCCACACTAAAGGATCTTGTCCCCTGATATCAGTGGATGTAGAGATAAATAAAACCAATACTAATAAATGATTTATCCAGAAATAAAACTTGTGATAAAATAGCATCTCACGTATCTGCTTCATGATGCAAAAAATAAATAGTCAGCCTTAATTGCTTGAACAGAAAAAACATGATATTCCGTACACCTCACAAGAAGATAAAAAAACATGACAAAAAAACCATAAATTTATGACACTAAACTATGTATCATCATGATCCTATATTCATTAATTTAAAACGACCACCACATGGTCCTAGTAATATGGCCTAAAAATTCAAAACATCAATGTTTTATTTTTATGATTTCATAATAAATAGCCTAAAATCCTAATCAAAAATTGATATACATTATAAAAAACTACTTGAAATTTGATGTATAACATCATTGTTCATGTCCTTGTTTCATGATATAAAACTGTATAACATTTGAATACATTCTTGAATGAATCATAATATTCAGTGCTAGAGTCCGACCTCATCTTTATGCCATATCTTTTTATGGATTGATTCCTTTCATCACCTGACACGTAAACACAAAAATCATAAATCAGAGGCCCATACACAACATCAAAAAAACATATCATTATGTAATGGTCATACATATAGAGCTATACATGAAATAACTATGTGTATCTTGATTCTCTTTCTCGTTATATATGTAGTGAAAAATACTCCCTATCAATTAGGCCATATAAAAAAGAAAATAAATACACCATCTCTAGTAGAAAATAAGTAATATATTAATAAGACCTTAACTCGTGTTCCCTCATTTAGGAGCCGTTAATGGAAATTGAAATATTACTCTCCTTTATATAAACATCTATGATTTATGGCAAGGAACATTATAGTCTATAGACAATTACAGTGGAATTTATTCCTTAACTACCAGATGTTTCCCTTCTTCACATAGTGCTCCTGGTGATTGTAAATTTCAAAGATACATAATCCTTACTTGTATATTCTTGGTAGATTGTCATATTTTTTAGCTTTTCCATTTCCTACTATGTATTGAAATTCCTTTGTAGTATTTTCATTTGTTTCCAACAAAAGGGTCAGCCAGCCAGAAAATTCCACTATTTGACTATGTAATAATATTACCTAGTTGGATTTTCATAAGATTCCGATAAATATGGGTATTTCAAATATATGCACATTCCTTCTTAGAATATATCCATTATATATTTGTAATACCCAATTATGGTTTCATCCCATCTCACATTTTAAATCTAAGAACCCCCATGATCAAGGCTTACAACATACTCATTCATGTATAAATCATGTTGGAGAATCCATGGCCCACTAAGTGTAATAACAAGCATTTTTTACATGATATTTATGGCGCAAACCATATGACATAAAATTTACAGTCACATTAATCCTTATATCATGGAAATAAACATAATTTATGAATTCATCACCACAAGACACTAAGATGCATTATTTCCTAGAACTACATATCATTTTATTTTCTATCTAATGAGATACATAGTGATACATAGATCATAAATCTTGGTATAAACACTAAAAAATAAAAAATTTCCACGTACATAATTATTCCCACCTCTGTGATATTAAATAATACTTTTCCACTACCTATTTCTCAACCTGAGAATAGGTCATTTGGGATTTGCTGTTTTGGTAAAGTATTTTCCTTATGGAAAAGAACTATCAATTCAAACATTGTTAATATGGTCTTGGATGCATGACTATAAAAGTAAAAACACAAGTTATTTGTTCATTATTATGATCTTATAGATGATTTAAAATAATGAACTTCATGTGGATTGATTCCTAGCATCACATGATACATAGGGAGACCCTGGTCTGAAATATTGACTTTAGCTAAAATGTGTCCTTTTCAACTTAGGGGACCACATCTTTAATTTATGGATTTATACTACATGGTTCTTTAATAAATATGTATTTCCCTATTACTATTCCAATAAAATATGTAGTGATTCTTTGATCCCACATCTCAATCTCTTTATATTAGGGAAATTCCATAAATATCCTATGTATAATTCATATCATGATAGGAGGATCCAAAATGGGTTTTCTTCGAATTAATTCTCCCATAATAAAAAACTTACCCTTCCAAAAAAAGGATTAAATAATTTCTGGCATATTATAAAGAACAATACATGCATTGATTCTCACTATGGAGAGAGATGTACCGACATGTGGGTCCTGTGACTTGGTAAAATGAAAATATGAAATGAAAATCCATTCTTTCCCGTATATGGGTTAGACATACATCGGGAAAAAGTTTTCCCCATTCTTGATAATTTTTTATGAAATGATTCTACTCTATTCAGGTACTTCAACCAATAATTCGAACTATGTGTTTTGGATAGATTTAATCCCAATAATCATTCCATATCCATCAGTAGTAGAATGTTTGATTATTGATGGTTCTGTTGTATGTCTACGTAACAATTCTCAAAATTTGGGTTCTAATAATTCACACATAAAAAAGGTTAGATCCACTAGAGGATATTACTATTTGATTATATTGTAATATACCCCAGTTGTATTTGGATATGTTTCCCACCAAAAGGGCATGTCAACCAAAGCTACATCCATCCCCAGAAATGTCCTCTTCTATCTATGTATACCCTAGTTAAATTTTCATCCCATGTCACTATATTGAATCTAAAACCCCCCATATTACAACTACTGTGGCCTTAATTTACATAGCTTTTCGACATTATTTTAATTAATTATTAGTGATTTATTTAATTATTATTACTCTTTTTTCTATATAATTTTGAATTTTAATTTCTAGAAATAAGTCTTATATTTAATAATTTTTTGTAATTAAAATTTTATTTTTATCCTTTAAATAATTAATTTATATGTTACTTTTTTTGTCTTAATTTTTTTATTTAGTTTGGTGGTTTCATTTCTTCATATTTAATAGTTTAGAATATAATAATTATTTAATTTTTTTATTTTTACTTAAATAATGTAGTTATTAATTTAACATTAAATGTATTTTAACATAACTAACATAAAATAACGTATTCTAGTTATTAGTTTCCTTTTAAAAAATTTATTAGTTATAAGTTTATGATTATAATCTACTACTTTTTTTAAATATCTTTAACATAATTTCATAAATAAACCCATGTATTTGATAACGAAATAATTAATTTTAAACATTAATAATTTTATTTTGTCTTAGTAGACTATTTTACGAAATATTACTTTTTTATAAATGATTAAATTTTAAATTATCTTTTAATAATTTTGTTACTTATTAATTTTATTTTTTGTTTTGTAACAATGTATGTTTTATAAATTGAAGTTAAAAATAATTTAACTCATGTTTAAATTGTTTTATATCTTTATTGATGTTTATGATGTACTTAAATTATCAACTTTTTTAATTAATTTTTATTTTTAATTAATTGTTTTTTTTAAATTTGATTTATTTTTAAATTTATTTTACTCTTCTGTATGTTTTGCATTATTGCGGTGGAACTGTTTTTCTCTTTTTATGTGCCACCACTTTGTTTTATGGTGGCACTGTATCAACCATGTTCATCACCTCATCTCCTGCCGTCGTAACCTCTTCTACCAAACAGAAAGCACTGGTTTTCATTTTAGTAGCATATCACCCCTTGGAACCATTACCAGACTTGTTCCACAACATCATCTTTCTCATTTGTTATATAGTTTTTCATCACACCATTTCTCTCATGGTGGCACCATACTCACCTCAATTTCTCACCCCATATCATGGTTCCACAGTCAATTCTATTTCACTATCTCATTGTTTCCCCTTCTACACTTTTATAGCACCATATCAAATCTTGTGGCATTGTACTCCCTTGCACCATTTCAACCTCTAAGTTGTGAAACTATTTCTTTCTTCCACACCCTTCCAACAACTGGTCTCACTGTCACCAATTCCTCACTTTTTTTCCCATTCCCTGATGTGCCACTAGTCCTTTAGCTATGAGAAAACATTTCCATCATTACCCGTAGCTCCATCATCCACTACTATAGAAACCATTTTCATCCATTTTATTCATTGCCTCCACTGCCACAAGACTCACCGTTAACTTGAAGGAGAGAGTTTTCATTACCTGATAAGTTTCTCAGATCACTAATAACCACCATTCGACTCACATAACATCAATACCAAATAATCAAAAACAAAGATTCGAACCATTAATTTAACAAATTAAAAACAAAAACAAACCCTAGATCTCAAAATACAAAACCAAATTCCTCTCGTGAAGAAATGAAGCGTATTAGAGAGATTTTATGATCAGGGTGGTACAACGCCACTGAGGAAGAGTAGGGAGAGGAGTAGACCGCTACGCCACCAAAGTCGAACAAGAATTAGTAGGGCTTCCGGGAAGATACGTCACAAGCCATTTGCTAAAGGAGTTGTAGATGGAGTGGATCTGGTGGAGGAGGGTACCCAGATCTACTAATTAGAACCTGATTAAACACCAACCAATGTCCCCATTGATTCCACTTTGGGGAGGAGGAACCAACTTCCACCAAAAACATACCTCTGCTTACTGTTGGTTGGAACCATCTACTGCAGTAGCTGGTTTTTCCATCGAGGAAATCCCCCCTCCATGTGGTTATTGTGCCGATTTAAGGGGGGAGATAGAAGGGTGATAAAAAATCAATTAAAATAAAGTTAAAAATCAAAACTATAAAAAATTAATAACTTAATTAAAATATTTAAATTCAATAATTTAACTTATATAATAATTATAAAATAATTAATTTTAATAAAATAGAATTAATTATAAAAATTTTATATAAAAATATTAATTAATAATAACATATAAATTATATTAAAATAAAAAAAATATCAATTTGATGTTACAGATTAAATATTAAATATTATTTAATTCTAAAATATATCTATAAAAATTTTTCTAATAATAATTTATAAATTAAATTAGAATAAAATTTTCTAATTAACATAAATTGGTAAATAATTGAATTTATAAATATTAATAAACTGTTTAATTAAAATTAATAACTTTTTTTAATACAAATCAATAACTTTATAATTAAATATTTTAAGACTTTTAATAAACTATTGACTAAAAATATTTATTTATTTACTTTTTGTTTTTAATTTTTATATGTTTTCTTCTTGTGTAGGTTCATTCCGGGGACTTAAACAAATCCATATCCATTTATCGAACTATCTGAGAGTTAGGTAAAGGGGTTTTTCTAGTGCAACATGAGGTTCACGAAAATATGCACATGTGCGGGGTACAAGTGATGGAACCTTAATGTCCATGGAAAATAGGGGGGATGTGTAGCCTAAGAGAAGAGGATACAAAATCAGAGTAGCGATAATTATGGGGGGGGATTCATTCGATCTTCCACTTCTATCTCAAGAAGAGAAATAACTTGTAGAAAATATTGGAACATTTCTCAGAGAACCACATACTAGAGACCTGAGGACCAAGAGCAGCAGTTAATCGTGTTAGGAAAGGTAGTTCCCTTTCTCTGTTCTTATTAAACATATTTTCTTTGTCATAATATTATTTGTTAAGTTATTGAGATAATTTTAGGCTAAATCTTCTAGTTTAGTTAGAAATTTATGTATAGATGGTTATCCTTAAATTCATTCTTTTTATATAATCATTTCAATGAATTTAGAATTGATCGATGAGATTAATACTGAATTTATTCAATTTATTTTCACCACAGGAACATAATTTCAAAACTCCATAATCAATCATAGATTTTGACCATAGATATATCTTTCAATAAAAATTCATAATACTTCAAGACTTACAGCGAGTTTGTCCTGTTGTCATTTTTTAATCAAAATTTTCATAGTTTAATTAATTTGGAGTGGGGAACACTGATATAGATTAGCTTGTGTGGATTAACTCTTTGTGTGGTAGGTAAGTCAATATCCTTGTGGTGGTATAGTTTAGTAACTTTTATGTGAATTGGAAAACTTTTAATACTAGTAGAATGAGGTATTTACCCAAAGCATTTTACCAAATTTTTCATTTATCAACGTTTTTATATATATGTTTTTCTATGTTTTCAAATGTTTCTTTCTTCAATTTAGTTTAGATACAACATTTGAAATGTTTTGTCACTTAACTTCTTAATAAAAACAAAAAAAATTAATAAATATAAAATTAAAAAATACATATATATAGAAAATATACCCTAATGCTGACAATTCTGGGGACATTTTCTTAGTTTTGAAGAAATGTTTTGGTAAAAAATCACCTTCTCTGGGGGTTCGACACTAATTTACACATATTGAATAGTTAGTAGGAATATAAATTTTAAAAATTGAAAAAAATTAAATGATAGTCGGTGTCATGTTTTTGGAACCATTACTGGGGAAGGCACAAGCCATTAATTTTATTTAAAAAAATATTTTTTAAAAAATAACATATTAAAAACTCAAAAAAACTGAACAATTAGAAATCTATTAAAAAATTCAATTTTGTAAACATCTGTGTTTTATTATACTGTTGTTCGTGTTTGTTCTGAATTTCAATTTTTAGCAATTATTTAATGAACTGTAGATATAATTTAGATAGATTAGTGCCTCTAAACCCTGAATTAGATAAACACATAATTGCTCTAATATTGAAAAAAAATTGAAATGAAAAATATAGATGAGAGAGTTCCTACACCTAACATCTTTCAAGATCAACCAAATCCCATAGATAATGTTGAATGGACTATGATGGGGGAGTTGCAACATCCTCATGTTTTACGAAATCAACCATCCATTCAACTTAGTCCTAGAGCAAGAAACTATGATTTGAAACAATAAAGAATTTCACTGCTGCCTTCACTTAAAGGGGTATCTAATGAGGACTCCTCGACCTTCATTAGATATTTATACAATACATTCCACTAACCACCACTTCTAGGACTCACATAGAATGATCTATGAATGATATTATTTCTCTTTTTTCCTTAAATTGAAAACTAGGAATTTGGTTCTAAGTCTAGATACAACAGAATTGAAAATTGGCATCAAGTGTACAACTCATTCATTATGAAGTTTTATCCCTATAGACTAAAAGGTTATCTAAGAAAATGATTACCAGTTTCTATCATGTGTATGGAGAAGCTTTTCATGACGCATGGGATCGACTCAGGGATCCGATTTGGTAGTGTCCCCATCACTAACTCCCATATCACCTTCTCATGGATACCTTCTATGAGGGGTTTTCATCCTCTAGACGGAATCTAGTTGATCAGGGGGCTGGGGAAAATTATAATTACAATAAAACTGAAGAATTAATATAAATTTTTCAAAATATTTCACTAAACTCACAACATAATAATTCATGAAAAAAGAGTCAATATAATTGTTAATGTTTACGTTGGTTCTACAAATTTATCTCAAGCTCAACTTGCTAAAATCACCAACCAAATACAATCCATAATGAACCAGAATTAGATACATACTTTTGATAAATCGGGTTTTCAAAAAACCAATCACTCATTAAGATAACAGTGTGTCAAGTGTGGTATTGTTGGGCATACTGAAAAATTTAGTCCAACATTGATATTTCATCCCAACAACTAGAGAATTCAAATTTTGTAAACTATGGTCCTTGAATGTATCCTTAAAAAGATCCTTTATTTGACCACTACAATCAAGGATATAGTAACTATCCAAATGTATCATGGAATGATCAAGGCCTAATTAAACAATCCACAACTGCTAATTATTCTAATCAACCATGAACAATTTCTCAAAATAAACAGAGGGTTGAATCTTCAATTTCACAAAGAAACAATGATAACCAAATGTCTTCAAAGTCTAATTTAATATTGAAGAATGTTAACCTTCTAGAAGAATGATACATGAAATAGATATCAAAACATCAAAATCAATATGGGTTAGATATAATGAAAAATGATGCGAGAATAAAAACATGGAATCCCAAATAAGACTAGCTGCTATAGATTTATCATCTAGGTATAAAGGTCAATTTCCATGTACTACTATTCTTAAACCTATAGAGAATACCACGACTATTGTAACTAGAAGTGGGATGAATATTGAAATTGTTGCTGAAAAAAATTGAAAATGAACAAAAATAAAAATATACTTCAATATGGAATGAAAAATATACCTTATTCACATGCTAATAATCCACATAAAAATCATGGAAATGATGGAAATATGAATTCATCACCTGAATCACATGATAAATATTCATCTAAAATTAAAATTAATAAAGGAAGAATGAAAATTAGAGGAATAGGTGATTGATATACCTATTATCCTTAAAAATTTCCCACCACCCATCCCATTCCTTGTGAACCTAAACCACCAATGTAAAACCAGGGATGAACATCTTCAATTCCTCGATCTTTTTTCTGAACATCATGTAATTATATCGTTCATACAAGATTTAAATCTAATTCTATCTTACATGAAATCTCTTAAAAAATTATTTCAATCAAAAATACCCTGGAATAATTTACTATCTACAGCCTCACAGAAGAGTGTAGTGATATATTCCAAAAGAAAACTCCACCCAAATTGAAATACCCAAGTAGTTTTGTTATCCCCTCTACATTTTGAAATTCTGATCAACTCAACTATTTGTGTGATTTAGGTTCAAGTATTATCTTCTTCCAATAATCACTGTTTCGAAAATTGAGGTTGGGTGACCTTAAACCCAACACAATCATACTGTAATTAGCCAATAGATCCTTCAATTATCTTGCTGGTAGGGTAGATGATTTATTGGTTGGAGTTGGGAATCTATTTTTTCTTGATGACTTTTTATTGATAGGCATGGAGTGTGATCTATATGTGCCCATCATCTTGGGTAGTCCCTTATGGGCTAATAGTGGTTCTGTTATTTCTGTGTCAAATGGTCTACATGTTTTAAAAAATGGAGGATAAGAAAAAGCATAAAATGTTTTTAAAAATGTTAACAGACCAAGTTTTTCTAAACAAATATTCAATAGTGGAGTCCTTAGTAGATGAGAACTCAATTAGAAAGTCTGATTAATTTGAAAATAAATCCTATACTGAAGAAAATAGTTTAGAAGCTTAAAATATTTTTGAATATGTCTTAGATGTTTAAAAATTTTCTCAAACACCAAATTTGAAAACAAAATTAGAACTGGACTACTTTTTGCTTTCTACATTAGAATAGTCTTATATTTCATAACATATGATATTTTTGAGTGAATTTGATTGTGTTTCTGTTAGAACTAACACTATTAAAATTTTAGATGATCTTTAGGGAGAACATTAGAGGAAACTCGTTAATTCTTCTTTGATAAGAATGTTGAATTCAGATCTGGAAAATGTAGATAGTGTGCTACCCACTTTGGATAGAAGCACTATTATTTCTGAATCTTATAGTTCTTCGGTCAGCCCTGTCCAGGTGTTTTCTAAGAAGGGAGTATTCACTGTTGTAAAAATGAATAAAATGAATAAGTCCATGTTGGGAAATTCAAAAAATGAAGAGGTTGTATAGATTATAAGAAGCATAATGAATCCACATAGAAGGACCATTTTCAATGCCCTTCTTAGGTCAAATGTTTTAGAGGATTTCTGGAAATGAATTTTCCTATTTCATGGATGGGTATTCTGGTTATAATGAGATTCTTGTTTCTCCAGAGGATCAGGAAATGTCCAGTTTCACATTCCCCTTTTAGCCATTTTCTTACTGATGGATCCCTTTTGGGTTGTGTGGATCTCCAACCACCTTTCAAAGGTGTATAATGGATATATTTACATATATTATTGGAATAATCTTTGTAGTTTTCACGGATGAATTTTCCATTGGGGTAGTCCTTCTGATACATTTCTTAGAAATATTGAGTTAATTTTTGAAATATGCATTGAAACCAACCTTGTTCTAAATTTGGGGAAGTGTAAATTCATGGCCATAGAGGTTATTGTTTTAGGTCATTAGATGTCCATAATGGGTTTTGAGGATGATACTACTAAAGTATAAGTAATTCAATAACATCCACCACTTGAAAATGTAAAAGGTGTTAGATGTTTCCCAAGTCATGATGGTTTACACCACAAATTCATAAAATACTTTTCAAAAATCATGAATCCCTTGTGTTCTTTTCAGGTCAAGGTTTCGCATTTCATCTTTGATGAAAATAGATTGATATAATTTAATTTTTTTAAAAACACACTACATCACCCATTATCACTGCACCTGATTGGAAATTAGCTTTTGATCATATTTTTGATGAAAGTGAAATGGTTGTAGGTGCGATCCTTGGATAGAGGCAAGATAGAGAACTGCATGTGGTGTATTATGCTAGATTATTTCTACATAAGGCCCAAAATAGTTATACCACCACTGAAAATGAATATCAAGATGATGTGCTTTCTCTAGATAAGTTTAGACAATATTTTTTAGGATCAACATTAATTATATTCACTGATCATTCATATTAAAGTAGTTTTTTTATGAATGAAACAAAACCCAGGCTGATAAGATGGATTTTATTGTTAGAAGTATTTTATTTAGAGATTAGGGATAGAATGGGAGCTGAAAATATATTTTCTTGACCATCATACTAGGCTTCTTCTTACTCTATATGAAGATCCTATGGAGATAAACTCTTCCTTCCCTGATGAAAATTTTATCACTATTTCAGTCAGGCAATCTACATGCTATTCTGATTTTTCCAACTTCCCAGAGGTATGTTTCTTTCCTTGAAATCTATCCAATAAAAAATGAATTAGATTCATTTCTATTCTTAAATAATATCTTTTGGATGATCCTCTGCTATTTAAGAGATGTTATGATGGTATTCATAGGAGGTTTGTGCCTGAGGAAGATATTCTTCCTGTTTTAGAAAGATGTCACTCTTCACCTTGGGAAGGTCACTGTGGTGGTGAAGGGACTGCTCAAAAAGACTTCCAATATGGTTTCTATTGGCCTACGCATTTCAAGGATGAATAGAGATCTGTAGTTGGTTGTGACAACATTCATATATTAGGCCATGTGGGTAGGAAGCAGCAGTTACCCAAAAAAGGGATTATAGAAGTAGACATTTTTGATGTCTGGTTTTTAGATTTCATGGGTCCATTTCCATCATCTCATGGTAATGAGTATAAAATTATTGTTGTAGACTATGTTTCAAAATGGGTTTAGGCAGTTTCAATGCCCAACAATCAAGAAAACTATGTTGTCAAATTTGTGAAAAAGAAAATTATCTCATGATTTGGAGTCCCCAAAGCCTTGATCACTGATAATGGAACACACTTTAGGAACTACGAATTTAAGACTTTGATGAAAAAATATTGTTGTGTTAAAAAAACTAGAACTCCTTATCATCCACAGTCTAGTAGACATGTGGAAATCTCAAATAGATAACTGAAACAAATACTTTAGAAAACTATGTCAACCTCTAAGAAAGACTGGTCTCTTAAATTGGATGAAGCTTTATGGGAATATATAACTACTTTCAAGACCCCAACAAGTATTTTTTCATACAGGTTGATGTTTGGGAAATGATGTTAATTACTTGTGGATTTTCAACACAAGTCTCATTAGGAAGTTAAGGTTGTGAACCTTGATTTTAAGAGAGATGGTGAGAAGAGTGTACATAAATTGAGTGATCTTGATGAGATTAGGATGGATACTTATAATAATTCAAGGATTTTTAAAGTGAGGAATAAAAGATTTCATGATTCTATAATTGAATCCTGAGAATTAAAACCTTTAAATATGGTCCGCCTATTTAACTCTAGACTTAAACACATTCCTGGAAAATGGATGTCCAAATAGTTTGTACCTTTAACTGTTATAAGATTGTTTAATAATGGAGCTTTTGAAAATCTAGGTGAAGAGAACAAACACATGTTGGTTAATGGGTAGAGAGTGAAATTTTTTTTAGGGTTAGACAAAGTGCTTGGCATCCATCACTATGATTCAAAAATGGTCTTAAATAATGTATGGCTAAAGACTATAAAACACAATGCTACATTAGAGGTATCCCAAGGATCTTTCTGTCTTTTTTATGTTTCATTTTAACCTTGAATAAAATGCTACTTCTGTGATAATTTTTTCTTAAATTCTAGTTATTTCATGTTCTTGGTTTTGTTGCTCTGTTTCATAGTTATCAAAAATCTACTGTTGTGTAATTTAAGGGTTGGAATTACCATGTTTAAGGGTAATTCACAAAAATATATAGGGAATTTATTTTAGTTTAATTTTCTCTTATTTCCACTCATTGTTTCTATTAAAAAAATCTTGTTCATACTGTGAAAAATCATTTTGCATGTCTTGGTTTCCCTGGAAATTATTCTTGTATAAAAAATTCTACTACAAATTTTCAATAATATATTCTACATGTCTTTCATATTAAAAGTTTCTTATGCATGTCAATAACTTGATTAAAAAAATTCTGCACATTTCTCCTTGAAGAAAAATCGAATTTCACTATTTTAAAAATCATTCCACTACTTTAAACTAATCGGTGGGCGGTACATACTTGATGTTTGTTGGGTTTTTCATTGAAAAAACATAGATAAGGGTTGTTAGTAAGCATTTTTATGCTCTTTTGAACATTCATTTGAATCATACTTTCTCAAATATCTACACCCAGTACACTTTTCACTTAAAATATTCATAAAACTATTTGAACATTATTGAAAACTATTGTCATTATATTTAATGTTAATTCATGTTATTTATAATGAACCTATTGTTAATATATTCATTCTGGAAAAAATTATTTATTTGCACTTCAAACAGAACCTTTATAATGTCATAAATCTACCAATGTAAAAAAATATTTTTTGAACCATTAATGTTCAATTGTTCTTCTCCACATTAAGAGTCATCTTTAGGTAAAATGTTGGGTTTTAAGTATGGGGATGGGGGCTAATTATTGACTATAATAAACTGTGTTTATTGTAAGCTCATCAATTCCGACTATATCATTTAACATTCTATAAAAACTTTTTAAATGTTTTCAAAATTCTTTCACAATTTTTGGCATTACATTGTACACAATTGGGTCTTTCCCTGTGATGATGCTTGATTAATAGTTGGGAACTGCATTGATTATGAAATAATTTTGGTTGGATGAGTTTTGAGTATAGTTGTTAGTGGTTTTATGAGATCATTGTTTAGGAAAACTTTTGAGAGTGATATTGTTAAAGTGTTAGTGGAATTATGATCATAGAACATGGAACTTGAAGTTTGATTTTGATCATAGGGGACACTTTTATTATTATTTATTCAATGTAATCACCTTAATGAGACAATGAAAATATTTTTCATATAAAACTTTTAAAAATGGAGTAATTTGAAAATATAGGATCACATGGTGAATCTCTGAGATCCTAGATACTGGGTGTGTTTTTTTTAAATTTAGGCCTCTTGTACACCTCAAATATGTGCATATATAGTGTTTATCACATGATACATGGATTGGGAAAAATAAAATAAAGCATCTAGGGTCAAAAATAGTACATTAAGGTGAGGGGAATTATTAATGAAAAATGAAGAAGGGTTCAACTTATTTTATAACAGTCATTTTGGTTTTATCAATTACGTGATTGAAAAATAATTGTTTATTTTTTCAACCTTGGAGGAGTTCAATGAACAAAGTTCCTACTATTTTAATTCTATTTCCATTGAAATCTAACATTTTCTCACTCTTGGACTTAGAACCTAATCATTAATTGAAGTGAGTCATTAGGTTGTATCACTTATGAGGCCGGACACCTTCATTACATGATAATTCATTGAATTCTAAATTATCAATAAGAGATTTTTTAAGCAGGGACTTGATTTGAGTTATCTTTTAAAAAACACATTGATTCATTTATATCCTCTGTTTCAAACTGATCAATATGTTACAGTTTGACCTGAATCATAAACATACTTCGTGTTTTCAGGGATAATAATGAATGGGATTGTTTGAGGACAAAAAATTATTAAGTGTGGGGGAATTTGTTGGGGTCGTGTTTTACGTAGTTTTGCCACATATTTTTAATTTGTTATTAATTAATTAATTAATTATTATTACTCATTTTGCTAAAAAAATCACATATTCATTTTTAGAAAAAAAAAATTATTTAATCATTTTGTGAAATTAAAATTGAATTTTTAAACAATAAATAAATAATTTATATCTTTCATTAATTATAGTCTAAATTTTGATATTTAGTTTGGTGATTTGTTGTCTTCATATTTAATAGTTTAACCTATATTAATAATTTAAATTTTTTATTTGTACTTACATAATATAATTATCAATTTAACATTTCATGTATTAAAACTTAATTAACATAAAACAATATAATCTAATTAGTAGTTTTATTTTAACAAATTAACTTGTTATAAGTTTAAGATAGTAAAATACTTTGTTTATTAACTGTCTTTAACATTATTTCATAAATAAACACAATTATTCGATAAAATAATAATTAATTATCTACTTTAATAAATTTAATTTGTTTTAGTACACTATATTATGTAATTTAACTTAGATTTATAAATGTTGAATTTTTATATTAACTTTTAATAAATTAGTTACTTATTAATTTTTTATTTAGTTTATTAAAAATTTAGGTTTTAAAATTAAAGTCAATAATAATTTAAATAATGCTTAAATTTTTTTACAATTATATTTATGTTTATGGTGTATATAAATTTTTAAAATGTTTTAATTAATTATTTTGTTTAGATTTAATTTATGTTTTAATTCATTTTACTCTTCTATTTGTTTTGCAGTGTTATAGTGACACCGTTTTTCTCTGTTTTTTATGCCACTATTTTGTCAAATGGTTGCACCATATCAACCCTATATGGCACCTCATATCCTGCCACCGTAACATCTTCTACCCATCCCAAAGCACCAGTTCCCATTTTGGAACTGTATCATCCCTTGAGACCATTACCAAAACAGTTCCACAACATCATCATCTTCAGTTGTACAACTGTTTCTTGTTGCACCATTTATCTCATGGTGGCATATTCCTCACCTCACGGTCTCACCCCTTGTCACGGTTCCACCGTCAATTTTGTTTCCCTGTCTCACTATTTCCCCTTTTAATCTTTCATGGAATCGTATTACTCTTGTTGAACCATACTCCCTTGCACCATTTCATCCCCTATGTTGTGAGACTATTTCTTTTATCCACACCCTTCCCACAACGGGTCACATCATCACTGGTTCCACGCTGTTTCTGGTCACACCATGTTGTGAAACAAGTCCTTGAGCTACGAGACACCATTACCATCATTACCATTAACCCCATCATCCACCACTGCAAACACAGTTTTTCTTGCATTTTCATCATTACCACCACAACCACAAGACTCACCGTCAACATGAAAGAGAGAGTCTACATGTCCTAATAAGTTTCTCAGAACGCGAATAACCCCAATTCCACCCACATAGAATTTATCTCAAATCATTATGAACATAGAGTTGAACCATAAATTTAACAAATTTCAAGCATAAACACACCCTAAATCTCCGAACTCAAAACCAAGTTCTACTGGGGAAGCCAAGACTCGTAGAAGGGAGATTTTCCCATCAAGATGGTGCTACACCACTGAGGATGAGCAAGGAGATGATCAGATAGCTACCACACCAGAGTCGAACAAGAACAGGTGGAGCTACATGGTTGATGCATCGTGCGAAATTTGCTGATGGAGCCATGAGTGGAGAAGATCTAGTGGATGAGGGTACCTGGATCTACTGATTCAAATTGGATGAAACCCCAACCAAAGCCGTCACTGATTCCACTATAAGGATGAGGAGCCGACTATCACTTAGAACATGCCTTTTCTTTCCACTAGGCGGAACCAGCCACTGTTGTGGCTGGTTTGTGAACCAAAGAAATTCCCCCCATTTGATAATTGCACTAATTGGGTGGGGAGATAGAAGGGAGATAAAAAATTAATGAAAATAAAATTCAAAATAATCACTATAAAAAAATTAATAACTAAATTAAAATACTAAATGCGAATAATTATAATTACATAATAAATATAAAATTAATAATTTTAATAATATAGAATTTGTAAGAAAACATTAATTAAACTAAATTGATGAATAATTACTTCTAAATTAAATTAAAATAAAAAACAATCAATTTAATATTACATATTAAATATTTAAAATTATTTAATACTAAAATTTATCATTAAAATTATTTCTAATAACAATTTATAAATTAAATTAGAATAATAATTTATAATTAAAATAATTTAGTAAATAATGTAATTTATAAATAATAATAAACCTTTTAATTAACATTAATAATATTAATTAATAATAATCAATAACATTTTAAATAAATCATATAAGACATTTAATAAACTAATTACTTTAAATATTTATTTATTTCATTCTAGTATTTAATTATTATGTGTCTTCTTCTTGTGCAAGTTCATTCAAGGGACATAAACATGTCCATATTAATTTCACAAACTCACCTAGCATGATATATGAGGGTTTTTATAATGAAAAGTGTGGTTCAAAAAAACACACACATGTGCGGTACAAAAGTGAGGGAACCTTAATGTCGGTGGAAAACATGGGGTGACCTGCAACATTGACAGTAGGATACAAAATAAGATAAGGACTTAAGGGGTGATCCATTCAATCTTCCACATCCATCTGGATCATAGCAAAAACATGGGGAAAATCATGGACCATTTCTCATAAAACCACTTCCTGGAAACCTGAGGACTAGGAGCAGTAGTGAATCGATTTAGGGGAGGGAGTTATCCTCCTCTGTTCCACAACAACATTCACTTCATGTCATCAAATTATTTTTGTTTACATAATATATATAACTTCAGGTTAAATCCTTTTCTTCTAGGTGAAATGGAAGTTCTTCCGGTTATCATTAAATTCATCCTTTTTACTTAATCATTTCAATGAATTCAGAATTGGTCGATGTGATTAATACTGAATTCATTAAATTTAATATTACCAAAAGAATATAATTTAAAAACTCCACCATCAATCAGATATATTTATCATGGATTCATCTTTTAAATAAATAAAAGAATCATGATACTTCAATAGTTATGGAGAGTTGGCCCTATTTTCATTTTCAAATCAAACATCCCACAATTGATTTATTTTGGAGTGGTAAACTCCGAGATCGATTATCCTATGTGAAATAACATCTGGAAAGGTAGTTAAGTCATTCTCTTTATGGTGGTACACTTTATTAACTTTTATGTTAATTGGAATACTTTTAAAATAAGTAGAATAGAGAATTTACCCTGGGCGTTTTACTAGATTGTTCATTTATCAACATTTTTATATCTTTGTTTCACTATGTTTTTAACTGTTTCTTCCTTCAATTTAGTTTAGATACAATATATGAAATGTTCTATCACATTAATTTTTAAAAAAACCCAAAAAATATAATATATATAAAAGTAAAAAAAAAAGTAAAAAATTTACCCCACTATTCACAATAGGGGGAATTTTTTTTGAAAATTTATAGAAACTATTAGGTCAAATATCTCCTTCTCTATGGTTTTAACCATGCATTCCACGTATCTAGTAGTTATTAGGAATATAAATTTTAAACACTGACCAACTTCAATGACAGTCAGTATAAACAACTTACAAGACATCCCCCTTTATACCTAAAAATTATGGCACATTCTTAGAAATATTACAATGAATGGGGAATATGGGTATTATTTTTTATAGAGATAATAAACCATAAATTTTATCCCCCCATGCCCATGATGTATGATGTTAAAATAAATACCTCCAATGTACTATATTAATAACCTTAAAAGTCCCACCATTTGACCTTATTTACATGACCCAATACTAAAATACATCATAGTCTGAGACATAATAATTAAATTACAAAGCCTAACATCCAACTGACAAGACGTTAAACTACATGAAAATGTGCATGATATAATATTCTCAACAACATGGTCCAGGTCTTGGTCACATATAACTAAACTATATGATATACAAACCCTTTATAGAGAGGGTCCTTCCTTCTAGCGTCATCCATTTAATAGAATGTACCCTCCTTTATACAAGGAAAATTCATATAGGTGTACTTTACTATTCATGTAAAATGACAATATTGTGTATATCTTCATTATCATAAACCTTCACTTGATAAACATACCATCATGGACTTGATAAATATTTATCTTCCTAAACTACATAGCCATTGGAGATAGGATTTCATATTTATAATGTAAAATTTTTCATACTATACAGTAATTCACCCTTATTGTATTTGAATAATTCACCCACAAAAAGGGACTATTATGCAGAACTATATTCATCCTAAGGAGAGGCCTATTATATATTCATAATCCCCAATGAAAACATCATGTTATAAAACACTTTTCAAATATAGTATATTGTCTATCCATGT
Organism: Viscum album; assembly: GCA_963277665.1. NCBI lineage: Eukaryota > Viridiplantae > Streptophyta > Magnoliopsida > Santalales > Viscaceae > Viscum > Viscum album. Next base: position 1,934,180,257 of record OY728155.1, read on the forward strand.
TTGTTTATCCCACTTCATGTTTCATATCCGAAGAGCACATAATTGTGACTCAAAATTCTCCTTTATGTTTTTCAATAATGTTAGAACATTCTTGTGCAACAATCTGTGACTGTTTCATCATTATAATACTTATTTTCAATCCTATTATGTCTATAATGTCACAATATTCTTAGAAATTTAAATACATATCTTGAATCAGAAAAAATATGTTCTCTAGGCCCCATGGGTTAGGGAAATATTAGTTAACACTTCCCCATTTGAGGTTGCTCCAAATCCCAAAAACTGATGCCGAAATTCATCATCATTTTCGATAGTTACCTTATAACCAGATTATTTTCATTTTGAATCAATATAATTATAGTGGGGTATTTTTTTGAAACCAATAATTATAATCAATTAAATTTTCTATAGATTGTTTTATGTATCCTAATTTAAACAAAAAGTTTTTAGTTTGAGTAAAAATTCATATGTATTCCAGAGGAAGGAGGAAAATGTCTTTCCATGTGCCTCAAAAATTATCAAACATTAGTGGATAAATATTACACTGAAATATATCCCATTATAATGAAACAATGTAAAAAGTATACATTTGAAAATTACTGATGTATTTGGAATGAGAGGTGGTGTGATATGTGTCAAAACCCAAATCATCCATGACCTGACCCAAAATGTTCATGGTGCGACTCTCAATTTTTCATGGAGTTAAGTGGAAAATTGAAATGAATCGGACCGGTGGGATAGAATTATATCCGAATAGTGATCCCTAGTAGGTGTGTGTAGGAATTTCCCCTAAGGCATGATATATCAGGTTCACCTAGGTGGTCATTCGTACATATATCCTATACACTAAGGAGATTGCGTAGGCATTACTAGTGAAACAAAATCTTTTTCCACCCCTACATGGGGTACGTACATTTAAAAATTACATCACCTAGGGTCTAGTGATATCTTATAATGAAAATGTTGGGGATCCTAATTTTATGAATCTAATAGACGAAACAAGATTTAGTTCTCTGGTCACACATCCCCTTCTCCCATACCATCAAAAATATTTTAGGTATGCCACAAAAAACCAATAGAGGAGAGAATTAAGGGTGATAGTGTGATAAAAGACCCTCCATGGCTAGCAACAAATGAATCATATATGAGGACCCCTTCTCCCACAGATGAAAATAATTAGCAAGATGGTACCCCCCAAAATCTAGGACATGCGCGTGACACTTACAGGGAGAAATGAGAAAACCTTTGGTTCATAAATAAAGTACTTGGCCATATGGGTTTTCCATGGCTATCCATAACCTAAAACATATCCATCCAATAAAGCCTTACCCTGCCCAAATCACGTCAATTTTCTCACTGTTCAACACTATGTGAATATTCATTAACCTTACCAGGGCACCCCATTAAAAGAACCTTCTACTTGTCATTCCTTAACCTATGTGAGACACATTAAAGAATTTTTTTTAGAAATGAATGTCAGAGCTACCCTTACTTTGGAACCCTCATCCTAGGGGGACCAATTTGAAACCTACACCAAATACTCTATACATAAATTAACATGGAGAGTTTCACACCAATATTTCATTCATTTGGTTATGCATTACATTAATTAGAGGTTTACCTCACTTATCCAACCAGATGGGTAGGATCCTAGGGATGTATAAAGATGTGAATTTACTATATCATGAGGACCCTGACCGTGGGGGACATTTCATGAACTTATCATTTGACCTTTTGGATGAGCCTTTTCTCATCATCTGTTGGACTAGGGAACTCCGATTTCAGGTGGGGTTGGACGATCACACATTCCTTTCTATTTTATTGTTGGTGATAGATCCTCCTCTCTCCTCTAGAACAAGGAGCAGGTAATCCCACATAGAGTAATCCCTTGGACATTTCTTATGTTTTGTATCTATTAAAGTATTTTGATGTCACTATCCTAGTTAGCATAATGGGATATGAGGCATGTACATTAAAGAAAGATCTTCTTCTCCCATCTCCCTTAAAAATAGACAAAGAAACTATGATGTTTTATAGATCAAAATATACCTCTTATTTCACACATTTTACAATAACACATGTAGTATAATAGTTTAGCTATGATCATATAATCCACACATCTTGATTCATGTTTCGGTAGGGAATCAATTAATGGATCATCCTATCCGTTTTTCTAGAGGTTCCCAAAAGGATGATGTACTCAAATCCATGAATACAACCAAAAGTGCATCCTATAATACATTATTATCCCTAAAACCCCTCATTTATCAACAAAGGTGGAATTGTCACAATGGACCATGTGAATTGGCATCCTAATATACGGTGTAAGCCCCAAGACTAATCCATGATCACAATAGTGGCCATATTATTGATAAATCAATCCAAAGGAAATCATCCTTGGTGTAAGCCCCAAACAAACCACCAAATAATGGAGTCAAAACAATCCTCATGGCCCAAAACTAAAGGGACTCATATTCAGTATATTCTCTAACTCAATAATCTCAATGGGACCCATTAACTTTGCGAAAAACCATCACTGGAACTCCATAGGCATGGAACTTCAATCCTAATTGAACTGTGTGGGATCTGATTCCCATCAAAATGGGGTATGTATGAAGCATCTTGATGTTGAAAACCAACATCCCAAATCAACCCTATTTCTCTTTGTGCCTCATTCCCATTAGGGTGATATCAAACATGGGAGATTATATCCCCTTCTTGTCTGGTGTGTTTTTCAACATAGGTCCCACAACAAACATTGTCTAGGAATTATTGGGAAATATTTCATTTATATAAGATGTAAAACTTCATTGGTTGGCACTCATCACATGACCATAAATGGATGGATGTGTCTAAATAATTGGAATAGAACTATGTGTTTTTGGATTTCATTCACATGGATACATAAGAAGCCCTTCATCAAGGAATGATCCAAAAATCAAAACAACTCCCATCTCCATAGATGATGAAAAACTCCATTAAACCCCATGACATGTCTTAAAATAGGGATAATATTATCATATTATAAAATAATGTCTAGTTCAGTCATAAAATGGAACTATTATTGGAGAACCTTATATACATTTAGATACCTTCTTTGAAGAAGAAAATTGGAAAATACATATGATTCTAAATTCCATACCTGTTGATAATCTATTTTCCAACTGATGGTGAAACATGCTATATATTTAACTGAATGAAAGATTCAAGGATATGTATTAATTCTTTATGAGAGTTCTGGATTTGGAAATATTTATCCCCAAAAGGTTGTAATGAGCCTGACCTCACATCCTATAATCCAATGTGATCCCATAAACAGCATTGGGACCATTTCCCAATGACCTCCTATTTTTTAAATGTGTTTATATGAATAAAATAGAACATGTAAACCATTGTGAGTTTATAGAACTAGAAACAAAACATGTTGTATGTAGATTGATAATAGTGAACTCTGCATGAATGATTATGAGTCTATTCAAGCCCCAAAATAATATCATGTAGGAATCATGAAACAATTATCATGGGAAATACTAACCCATCAATTAAAATAATGAGGATTGTATGATAATAAAATATCCCCATTTTGTCATAAATAACAATAATGTTTGTCAATGTTGGTGAATGGAAATACCGTTAAGGTATTTTTAAAAACTGTTTTTTCAGAAAATAGAATTTTTATTTTGAAAATAAATTTTAAAAATTAAAAATTAACACAATATATTGACTAAAAATTTCTTTAAAAATCCATAGAATCATATAATGGAAACATCCAGTAAAATAATGGACATGATGGTTGGAATATCCATTAATGTCAAAAGTGTTAAAATTAAACATTATTTTCAAAATATTTTTTAAATGGGAATCAAAATTGACCCATTTGGAAGATGATAAAAATTTTCATTTTAAAAACATTTAAAATAATGTATAATATCATATATAGTTTAATTAATAATTATATTTTTTAAAAAAACATTTTGAATTTTTTTTAAAAGACATGTATTTGGATGGGAAAAAACAAAATAAAAAATATAAGATCAGGATCACTAAAACATTAAATTAATGATGTTTCATTAATTAATATGCATTACAATGGAAATAAAACATGATAAACACATTCATACATAGTGGATAATAAGGATATGTGGATAGAAAAATACTAAAATATGATTTCATAAAAACAACATTCAACATAAAAATCCCAGAGTGAAAAAAGATAGTAACATTAATCATTTTCCATGTTTAAAACTCATTTAATGTTATCACCATTAAAGAATACAACCAAAAGAAAAAATTAAATATCATTAAAATAATGAGATATAGTATATGGGTTTCCAAAAAATTCAGTACATACACATCAAAAATAAAATAGGTTTATATCATAAACACAGTCCTAAAGAATGGAATTTGCGATGAATAACACTTGAAAATATAATATCAATGAAATGAGTGTTAATCAATGGTAGTATTTTTTAAAAAACATGAAAATATTGTTTAACTAAATAATAAAACAATTTATATATCAATTCACACATAATCAAATCATATTGGATTAAATGATAATTCTTTATAACCTAATGAAAGGAAGTTGATTTAATAAAATCATTACCACATGGTAACATTCATGTCAATACCCTTGGATAAATTAATTAAAATTGAAAAATAAAACACCATGATTTATGGAGGATTCTTAATATCACATATAACAGAGGACCTGTATAAACCAAAAAATAAAAACAAGTGGTGAATATGGAACATGACTCATAGAAATGAAACCTGATGTGGGAAAACCCCTTTTAACGAGTTCAAATTTCAATGACTGTAATTTCTATCATCTGTAATAAGATTATATAAATAAATTTATTCATAGTGAAATTTATTATATTCTTAACATATTATTCATAAAACATCTATTTTATTTATTTATACTGACATATTTCAATACATAATTAGCTATCTTCATGTTGGGTTTTTTGAATAGGTTCTGTTCATTGGTTCAAAATGGATTTAGTGAGTTGAACATGGTATTATTGGGAATTATTTAAACATTTTTAAGATACTAATCATCAAATAATTATATTATTTACTCATAATTTAAACATTTTAACAAATCATTAAAATTGTTTAGAAAAATGTACTACATTACGATCATGGATACGGTATGTTATACATACACATGAGAAACATTTCCATTTTTCGATGATAATTATTGAAATAAGATATTTAATATTTTAGATTATTTGAATAAGTATAATTAAATAAATACCATGTTATTTTTTTTCAAATATACCTTTATATAGCATTCATGTGATGTGGTGATAAAAGAATAATTTCATCTCTTCATGGAGGTGGTAGTCCACACGTACACAAATGATATTATCATTTTTTAGTGTATGAAAGAAAATGATATATTATTTTTAATTTATGGTAAATATTTATAGAATATAATTATTAATTAATTTATATGACATAAAATAATAAGTATTAACCATATTACCTTCCATGTAAAGAATTTGTGAAAAATTAATAACATATCATCAAGAATAGGTAGTCTGATGTACACAAGAGTCATGTTATCATATCCCCTATAAAATGGAATGTTATGAAAATATATAAGATATAATATCTATAAATGTAAAAATATGTTACAAATATAAAATATATATACATTCAACACAACATTAAAAAAACCCTTGAGTGGTGGTGATGAAAAATAAATGGCATTGATTCAGAGGCGGTAGTAATCTGTAAAAATGAATGGAGATTTCATATCATATTTAATGGAAGAGGTGATGGATTTAGGTTATTAATTAAATATAATAATGTCATAGTATGTATGAAATATTATTTTTATTATTAGATCATATATTAATTCTTTTAAAAGAGGTGTAATTGGAAATAAACCAAAAACCCATAGATAGGAATTTTACCTCTTATCTACAAACTATTAAATTTGTAATGTTTTCCAAGAATGGATTTACGACCAAAATAGATATTATATGATGAATATAGAGAATATTATTAGTAATTTGGGTAGTTATTGTCTGATATAAAATCGTTTTAATGTATGAATAATTTAGTAGAGTGTGTGGACATTGATAATTTAGGTGAGTGGACCACGTGTAATATTTTAAATGAAAGATGTGTACCCACATTTTTACAATGAAAAAAGGTAAAATTTGGACATTATAAATCCTTATGCTTCATAAGGCCAAATTAATTCTATAAAATATTTTAAGGCAATTTTTTATACAATTTTTACCATAATCTATATAGTTTAACCCCTAGTTAACCCGGTTCTTCCTTACCCCTGTTGATTTAATTTTACTATTTTCACTTTTCATTATGGAAAAAAATAATGTCGAGCTTATTTGAAAATATAAATTATTCAAATTTCAAATATTTAATCCATTTTAACATATTCATATATCATAATTGAAAATTTTTAATTGAAAATTTAGTCAACAATTGTGAAGAAAATAGGGGGGGGTTCAAAAGTCTACATTTCAAGAAAAAGATTATTTTATATTAAATTTATAAATTAATATTATTATTTTATTTATATAAATATAAATTTATTGATATATAATATAAAAATTTCACTTCAATAATACCTAATTTTTATTTACTTATATAATGGATAAAAATAATTCACTTTAAAATAAATTTATGAAAACTCCCAATTTTGACCGAAAAACTAAAAGATTGTAAAATCCAATAGGAAATTGATAAAAAATACATTATTTTGATTTTTTATAACTAAATAATATATATTTTAATTTATATTGTATTAAAAACATAATGGGACATTAAAATTTATTAATTTATTTAAAATAAATGACATTTTTTAATAATAACTTTACCTGACTATTCAATGAAAAATAAATATTTTATGGAAAATCCCATAAATAAACCTAGTGTAAATTTTGTTATGCCTGTTTATAAAAAATCATTAATTTTTTTAAAATATTTTTCTAAAATTTCCAGAATATTAGTTATAATATTTTTTTATCATATGAAAAAAACATTTTTGATGAATTTCATGATGAATTAAATTAATTTACTTATAATGGATTGATGATTTCCTAAATATTTTTCATTAATTTATATTTATATGGAAATATATATATTTGTATATAATAAATTAAAAATATACTATTCTTAGTCTCCAATTTTGTGGTTAGTTTATAATGTTTATATATAACATTGGTCATTTAGGCTATTTCCAATCAAATATTTTATTGAACATAGTTTTCCATTCTAAAATATCATCCCATTACATTCTCTACCTTTAATAAATTGTGTCCTTTAAATGTTAACATTTTCTCAATAATTAGTGGCTTGAAATTTGATAATAAATTTCCTGATGTCCCATATCATATAAAGGTTTAATAAAACATCCTTTTGATAAGAGAGAAAATGAATAATGGATGTCTTATTGAACAACACATACTATGTTCCCAAATAGGTGTGTATCTATGAAATATAATGATTGCGACATGAATAAAAAAATAATTACCAATAAATTATATTGAGTTATAGAGATAATTAATCAGAATAAATAGAATAGTCACGATAAAGTTAACACTGACTAAACTATAAACCAAAGAGGTCTGAAAAGGTAATTGATTTCATTAAAAGTTATGTTGGATTGAAGAATATTTTTATTCATTAGACTATTCTGATTGGTGAAGAATTACTCTTCCCCTTAAACTAAGTGTATCATGAAATACACTCACATTCTGAGTATAATTTCATTCTATTCCCAATATACATCACAAATATCATCTTTTTTATCATAATGATGAGTATTCAAGGGGAATTCTTCATACCTAGATAAGAAAAATCATCTTTTAAATTAAAAAATAATCTTAGAAAGGATAAAATAACTGCCATCTATATTTATATGGTAATAAGAACCAAAATGTTAATATCAGGGTATGATAATCCTCAAAATGAAAAAATACCCATATCATAAATCTCCAAAATTCTAATGTAATACCTAATGATCAATGAATGAAATTCCATAAATAAATAACCATATATCCCAAATAAACTAAAAATTGATTTTTTTGAATTTTAATATACGATCAACCTTAATATTATAGACCTATGATGGTATTCATGACTCTTAAGATGACCTCACATAAGAACATCAAAATATTTAATATTTTTCTAAATCATTCCTTTAATACTAACCATAATATTCTATATATTTATATATCTAGCGGGATATAATTGATAACTACCTGGGAACTGCACGGGTAGCTAAAAATCCTTTTTGGGACCCACTACCAAACTCCATGGAATCCCATTCTTCATGAATCCCTTGGGAATATAGTCATACTTGGACCAATATTCATGTGTGAGAGTTCCCGATGATCAGATCTGTAACACCCCAGGTAAATAAAGAGTATGACATTTTCACATTTATCCATATTTGTGAATAAAGTATTAATATTACTTTAAAGGAAATGTTATGTTCGATGGCGTACCCAATATGCCACAACAAGTTTCTTTCAAATCTTACGTTGCACTCTAATAATAAAATAATATTATTTTAAATGGTAGTTAATGCCTAGCCGTTGTAATGGCGGGAATGAACAGAACTAACTACAAAATGATTATATATGTTTTTCAAATATATTTACTTTTTTTCAATAAATGTTAGGGGATTAAAAATAAAAATGAATCCAGTTCTTAAGCGTAAACATTCGAATATTCTTTAAAAGGTCGATTAACTGTCTTTTAATTGAGAACCTCTTTTAAATCCACTTTTTGACAATTTTATAAGCTCTATTTTTCAAAATAAAAATCTTATTTATGATTTGGACATTGAAATTTACCTTGGGTTAATTTTTTGTATTTTTCTGGCAATGTTCATTTTTCAATGAATAGTGAAAATACAGCATTTTTCATCAAAACTGCATTTTTCATATAATTTAATTATATGGTTATATTATCTTTTTAATTTGTTTTAAAGTGTAATTAGAATATTTTTTTACCATGTAACTCAATTATGGTCATTGGGATTAATTTCATTTTGGAATTAGGCATAAACAATTGCCAAACTTTTCATAAAAATTATTTCTAAAAAAGCCGCTATTTGTTTTGACAACGGGATGTTTTTTTAAATTAATTATTGCAATTTATGTGTTTGGAATTTGGTAAAATGGATTACATATTTGTAATCATAAGGTCCAAATTATGTAATTAAGACTCTTTTGTTTTTGGACATTATGAATAGTAACGACGATAATTATCTTTAATTATCTTGATTAATGAGTAATCAGATAGTTAAAGATAATAATATAATATCATAATAACTAAAAATGACCACAAAATTTGTCTTAAGGCTACTGGTTGTCTCATGTCCGACCATGGTATTCCTTGTGCCAATCTTGGGGGTCCCATGGAATCACTTTTGTGAGAAAGTGCCTTTTTATCTTTTTATTTTTAAAAAATGTTAAATGTAACAAAGAATGTATCACCTAATTAAAATATATTTAATATTATCTAAATAAATGATATTTTGGACTATAAATATTCATTGGAAATATAAAAATATTTCCTACATCATAGTATTTTTTTATAATTTTTAGACATTAAATAAATTAAATTATTTATGACATCATGGTGATGCCGCGATGACCTCATTATTTAACAATTTAAATAAAATGGAAAGATAATGTAAAATATAAGACCTACACATGTCAAAAACCTATTGGAAGGGTGGATATAGAACCTTTATCACATTATCCTCAAAAAAAGTTAATGTGGGACCATTAAAATCCGAAACTCATTTGAAAATAAAGTTACATTTTATACCCTTCCATGAGTGCCCATCCTCTCCTCTTATAAAAGGCCCACACCCCTACCTACTTACCCACACTTCCAAAGCCTTTGGCTCGGCCAAACCCTACCCATTTTGTCTCCCCACATCCCTCTCTAACTCCTTGAATCCTCACATTGTGCAGAAGTCTTCCCAAGGAAGCTTTTGAGCTCAAACCAAAGGGAGTTACCCGATTTTAAGGTAATGTCTTCACTTGAGTCCTTTTGTTTTATTTTGCTTCTCCAACCCCTAAACTCTTTTTATTCATTTATTTTGTACAAAATCCAGTATATTAAATATACTAGGATGTTGTTATAATAAGTATTCGAGCTACACTTACACACACATTCATCTAATGCTTAAAGAACATACTGTTTCTGTGGTTGGCGATTTTTGGCCTCACGAAACGATGATTGTTCAATATTCTATTAACACCTTTAAATATGGCCATTATGATGTCACTGTATTTTATATAATATATATATATGTTATTTATGTTTACTATATTCTTATGGATTTTATGTTTAAACCATAACATTATTCTTTTCATGTGGTGTAAATGTGATAATTTCATATGAGGAAGTGCGGACTACCGCCCCCTCAAGTGACGTGACTCGTACATTCAATACATGGAATGTATAAAGAATGAAATTAATGAACATATGTGACCTATATAACATATATATTATACTGTAATTATAATATATATATATCATTTATTTTTAATTCCATTAATATGAAAAAGAAAAAAATGAAAGTAGCATTCATGCATACGTACGGCCTACCGTCTCCATGAACGGTGATTTTCGTTTTTTTCTCCAAATTATATGGAATAGTATAAAATGAATATGTACTGGATATATATGATATATATGATATATAAATCATGATTATAACTCATGATATAATAGATACATGAACAACTTGTAATTATAAAGAGCATATTTTGACTCGAGTACCAATGATCGTTTAAACGACCGTTATTAACTAAAATAATTACATAATGTTCATGACTTGGTAATAAGTTATATAAAAGGAATAATGAACTTTAAAAAGGTTCTTAAGGAAGTAGAAATTAACTAAAGTTTATTATTCAGGAGATTAATGAATGATCGAGTCAAGTCAGACCCGAGATAAGGGATCCTAGCTCTCTCATTCTTTGCAATTACTCTCTTTTACGTCATTTATTTTATGCTCCATGTTCTTATGTTGGAGGATGTTCTATTATGTTCCTCTTTCTGTAATTTCTATGTGATTAGAGAGCCTATTTGATCTCATCAATCAATTTTTTGAAGTTTTATGTGGCACCATTAGGCTGCCGAATTTTCATAAGGGGATTTTCATCTCACTTTTTGTTCCCGTGAGATCCATGCTACATTGGCCACTATTTCTTTTTTGTGTGGTATAAGTAATTCCCTTTATTTTACTATTAGTATAATATACTATAATTTATGGGTAGTTACATCTTTATTTTATGACCCTTCTTTCATGGGGTGTACGTTTTGAAGGTTTCCCAAATCGGTAAGGGAACCTTTCACCCTCCTCTTTTTAAAAGACATCTCTTATTATGTCTTTTAATTTACATCTTTTTATGTTGGGATATGTTGTTTTATATCTTAATTGATGTAAATTTTATGTCCAAGTGATGAGATTCCCTTTTTATCTCTCATCAACTCATTTTCTGAATTTTTATGTGATACCGTTAGGCTATCGAATTTTACCAAGGGAACTTTTTAACCCAATTTCGATTTCTTTTGGTTCAACATGTAGTTATTGAATATTTCATCCATTGAATATGTGTGAATGAAATTTTATTGTTTTACACATAATATCCACTTATATTGGGTGTATTTATATTTATCACACATAATTTTGAGATTGATTTATCCTTAATATAAGGATACCTTCTTTATAAGGGATTTCATCAAATTTGACATTTCTATTGAGACTTCATTGTTGTTATGCACCAATTCACTCTTATATGGTGTATATACTGTCCTTTGGAATATTATATCATGAATCCATTTATTCTCATGATATTATAATGTTCTGAATAAATGTTATTCCTCAATTACTGTATTCAAGTGTCTCTAGTTTTGGTAAAACCCCTTTAACCAAAATATCGGTTTAAATGTTTTAAATATTTTTTATTATTAATATCCATGTTTTCAAAATGGTATTAAGGATTTATTTATATGGATATTAATGGTTTAAAATTTTAAAAGCTTCAAGGTGGTATGGGACACTTTGTTTCAAAAATCACTTTATTAAATGTTTTAAATGGTTATGGAAATGGTTTCTTTTTGAATGGATTCATTATTTCAATATACTAAAATGTTATATTGTTATTGAAATGTGGAAATGTTATGTTTCATTTATGCATGTTTTATGTGATATGTTTATGTTATGGTTCTTGGTCATTGTTATGAAAATGGGTGGTTCTGGGATAAACTAAGGGCGTGTGAGCCCGATATAGCTCTCCAATGCATTGGGTAACGCGAAGGAGTGAAACATTAAGGTTTCTCCGAAGAGATTTAGGGTATATACTATGGTGGGTATTCCAAACGTAACCAAGAGGGTTAATCCCTACGTAATAATGTTATGAATGCCTCATGATACCTTTATGTCTTATGATTTCTATGATTTATTCATGATTTGATTAGTTATGTTAAAGTTCCTATGTATTATGGGTAAAGTATGATTTCATTATTATGTATATATGAACCCATGTTTCCTTTCCATATTTTTTTATATATAACCCTTACTGAGATTTTTATGCTCATCCCATGTTTTTTTGAAATGATTTTTACAGGTCAAAGGAAAGTTACATGATATGATGATAGTGTCAAGGAAGTGTCAAGAAAGAATCCATGCATTAATTTTTTTAAATATGTTTCCGTTAATGGGAAAAAATTAATACTATATTTTATGTAACCACATTGTTTAAATGTGGAATGTAATGCATGTTTTATGATCTAACTCTCTATAACTCTAAACCTGAAAAGATCCTCAATGTGTAATCTTGTAATAACTCAAGATTAAGTAAGGTTTAAGGCTGGGGCCTTATAAGATCCCTTTGTTTTCCTTTGATGCCAACTATAACATCCCTAAGAATTCCATCATAAATTTAACATTGAAAAAAACATTAAATATATTTATATTATAATCCTAAAGGTGAAATAAAATTAATTATAAAAAAATACATTATAAAAACAATATTGGGTTACTTACATTCTCTAGGACCTTTTATGTTTACAGCTTTATTTAATTGAGAAAATCTCTTAATTCTAAGGACTCATAATCAACTAGTTTATATGATGAACATCATATTCCACTGATTCGATATTTTAAAATTCCACATTACGTCATCCTTGAAATATATGTGTAACCCATGTATCAATAATTTATTAAATCATAATCTATATAACATGGAAAAAATTAAAAAATAGTACAGAGAGCTCTAATGTTATGTTAGGGTAAAAATAATAATTAATAATATGATGTCATTAGGCATTATAGGAAGGGACTATGTGTTTTATTAAATAATCAAAGTGAATGAATATAATAAAATATTTGTAATACCCCTCAACAACTGAATCATAAAAACATTGAAAAATATATAATAATGCTTTAATAATGAAAATATTCTTATGAATCAATAAAAATGAGATTTGTGATATCAATATTGATCATAATAAAAATTTTAAGCCCATTAAAAGGTCAAATAAAGATTATTGGTATCTTGGAAAATTATTTTCACATAACTTCCTTCTAATGGAATGACCAATATACCCAACATCTATCTTTCTATTACTCAACGCATTAGAAGGCTTTAATAGACCCACGAATTTTTTGATTATAAAAAAACTACCTTTTGTGGTTTATAAAGAAACCGACCAACATTTTTTAATAACATAAACACTCATACATGTTTTATAACATAACTAGTCATCCTCGGTTTATAATCAAGCCATCCATCTTTTTAAAAATGTACATGAACCATATAATTAATATAGTATATAGAAAATTCATGTCATTAAAAAATTATTGAAAAATCCTTCATTTTTATCAGAGCACTGTTAACAAAAGGAGTATAAATGGGTTCCAAAAAAATATAATTGAAAATATATTTACTTATGGGAAATAAATTAGTTAAATAACAATATATTTGAAACATTATTAACACATAGAAACAAAACAATTTACATAACAATCACATTGAATCATGATTAATCCATATAAATAAAATAGTTTAAATAACTATCTATTTGAAATATTATTAAATAAATTAAATGAAATGGGTTACATAAAAATATAACTGAATCCTGATTAATTCATATAAAAGGAAAAAATTACATAATAATATTTTTGAAAAAAAGCATAATAAATCCAAGGATAGAAATATGATTTTTTCATCTTGAAATATGTGTATTATAGAACATGTAACGATAAGGGTTGTTTTCATTGATGAATTTAATTATCAATAAGATATCATTATAACCATTCCTAAGGAAAATAAACTTTTCATTTAGAAAATCACATTCACAAAAAAAAAGGAAAATATATTTTATTGAAACAAACATGGAAATATATAAAGAAAATAAAAATTATAATAATTTAAAAAATGGGTGGAAAATCCACTCATATCATTATTGTTAAAAATAAACATTTTTTTTCAAAAACAATATATAAATGTTGTCAATAGTGATATATTTAGAAAATTTTATGAAATTTTCATTCAAAAACGTTTAAAAGATGATAAAATATAACATAATTTTTTTTATAAAGCCATTTATTTTTACAACAAAACATTTTTACTTATTTTATAAATCATGGTTATGTAAGATAAAGATACTCAATATAAAATAAAAACACAAGATCAGTAGCGTTAAAAGATGTTTTTAGATATATTTATTTAATAAATAAGTAATTAAATAGAAACTAAACATGTTAACCTCATTAATAAATATTGGATAATATAGTTATTTGGTTCATGAAAATACAATCATATTATTCCTTCAATATAACATTCAACAAACATCCTTGAAAAGAAATTATATTATAACATAAAGCCTTATCCACTTTGGTAACTCTTTAATTTTTATACCTACTAAAGAATGAATTTAAATTAAACATAAAATATCCTTAAAATATGCATATATATATTTTATGACATTTCAAATGGTCAGTATGTTCACCTCATAATGAATAATGGTTCATATCATAAAAATATTTCCCAAAAAATGTAATTTCTGGCGATTAACCCTTATAAAGATAATTTCAATAAATTGAGATTTTATCCATTGAGATATTATGTAAAAAATATAAATCATGACCAAAAGGGATAAATATAGAATAAGAAAATTAGACATCAAATAATACAAAATAATATCATAAATGAGTCAATGAAAAATATTTATAACCTACCGAATAGAAATTGAGGTAATAAACTCTTTACCACATGGGGAAAGTAATGATAATACCAATAAATTAATTGAAATGGAAACATAAAATACTATGATATATGATTTATTCATGATATAACATGTAATAGTGGATGTATATTTTCTATACATTAAAAACAACTACTGAATATGACATATGTCTTACATAAATAAAAAGTGAAATGAGAAAAACCATCACCTCATGTATAGACATTCAATTCATGTATATTAACTCATGTTAAATAATATTGCATATATTATTTTATTATTAAGAAATTATTTTCCGAATTAACTCCTTGTTATTAAATATAAAATTTTATTTATTTTTAATTAAATACTTGAATACTTGATTAGTTAAGTCCACATTGGGTGTTATAAGGATATTTGGATCATTACATCAAAACAGCTTCTCTATGTTTATTACGATCAAAGAGGTACTTATTTAAAAATATAAAGAATAAAAAAATTACATAATTATCCTAATTATTCATCAATTATACTTTCAAACCCAAACATGAAAAATTTCATGAATAATTTACTATGTTACTATCATTGAGATCGTAGGACACACATATGCATAGATGACGTTCCCATTTTAAATGATCATTATGAAAAATAGGTATATATTAATTTATATTTTTAAAGTCATGGAAATTGCATGTAATTTTTTTCTTAAATAAATGAGAATTTTACGAGCTCGTGAAAATTGACGGTGCATGATTCTAAGGACCAGTGTGCCTGGAATCAATTTCTAATGTTTTGTTCTGGTACGTTAAGTAAACGTACAAGCCGGTTTTTATAACTTTAGATCCAGTGCCCAAAATTGAAATCTGAGGACACCGTTGAAATCGGAGCGCCAATATTCGCTTATGAAGATATTCACTTCGACAACAACGGGTCGAGAATAAAAGTTAGTTTTTGGGTTTTCTTGTAAAATAATAAAACAAAGTGAGCTTCTCTTTATTTTTATTTGAGCTGCCATGTTGGTGTTTGAGATGTGTTCCACTGGATCTATAACCTCCTTGGGGAGGTTAGAAGTGGGGATCACTATGCCATAACCTCCCATGGTTGGTTATGGTGGTGGGGATCACCATGCCTCAAACTCTGAGTTTATGATAGCCTGATCTAAGATCTATCTTCGACAACCACCATGCTCCCTTCATCTAATCAAAGAGGTCGTCAACTCTATGGAGTGGGTACTTACATGGGAGCCACCCTAGAGTGTGACAGAGGTACAGAGTTTCCTTGGATTGGCTGGGTACTCTCGGAGGTTCATTCTAGATTTCTCTAGAGTTGTAGTACCACCATATACCTTAACAAAGAATGGGCAATCCTTCGTGTGGTCGGGGAGATTCCAGTAGAGCTTTCAGGAGCTGAGGTGGAGGATGAATTGTGCCCCCCATCTTGAGGTTTCTAGAGGAAATCATAGGGTAAGTAGTCTACTACGACGCATCAGGGACCGGACATGGGTGTGTCCCGATGCAGGAGAGAGATGTGACCGCCTATGGTTCTCAGAAGCTGAGACAACATGAGCAGAACTACGCTACCCATGACCTAGAGTTAGCAGCAACGGTTTTCGCCTTGAAGATGTGGTGACCATGTCTTTCTATGGGTCTCACCTCAATGAGGTATAAGGAGATTTGTCCTAGGTAGCAAGTTATCTCTGAGATTCATTGGACCTTTCCAGGTCCTCAATAGAGTAGGCGAGGTGGCTTACCGCCAGGCTCTTCCACTTCAGTTGCATCGGGTGCATGACGTATTCCACATATCTGAACAGAGGAGATATGTTCACAACCCATCACACATCATAGACCATGGAGATATGGACGTCGACAATGTGGATACATTCAAGGAGGTTCCAGTGAAGATTGAGGATCGACAAGAGTGGGTACTATGTGGATGGCCGATACCTATAGTGTGTGTTCGCTGGCAGCACGGGAACCTCTAGGAGAGTACATGGGAGTGGGATGCTCATATGCATGCTCAGTGACCCCACTTGTTCTCTTATTTGGAGTTTTAGCTTACATGGATGTAAATCCTAAGGTGGGGAGAATGTAAAGACCTGTAAATAAGGTTGTATTTTTTTCTTAAACACATGGTAATTTTATGAGTCTTCGAAAATTGACGGCACATGATTCCGAGGCCCGGTGTTCCCATAATAAAATTCTGATGTTTTGTTCGTGTATGTTCAGTAAACGTTTGAGCATGTTTTTTATTAATTTTTGAACTGGTGCTCGGAATTGAAATCCTAGGACACTATTAAAATTGCAGCGCCTGTATTCGCTTAAGGAGACCTTCACTTCGACGACAGTGGGTCAAGAATAAAATTTAGTTCTTGGGTTTTCATGAAAAATAATAATATAAAGTTAACTTCCCTTTATTTGTATATTTTCTACCATGTGGGTGTTTTTAGGTGGGTCCCACTTGACCTATAACCTCCTTGTGGAGGTTGGAAGTGGGAACCACCAGACCATAACCTCCAATGGGAGGTTATGGTGGTGAGGACCACCACGCCTCAACCTCCCATGTGGGGTTAATATGGTGGTGACCACCCGAGACCACATAACCTCTCAATTTGAATTATAGAGGTGGGGACCACCCAAAACCTATTAATGGGAGGAGAGGAAAATATCTCAACTCCCCTCATTAATGAGGGGGATCCCCTTAACCTCCTCTACCATTAATGGTACCACCACCTCCCCTTTAATTCCATGTGCCATCCTTATGAATTAATTTAGGTGAGCCAAGTTAATTAATTCCTCCATTTTGAATTTTGTGCCAACAAATTCAAAGTATATATGTATAAGATATTATATGGAATTTGGGGAAGAATTTTTGGGAGAGGAGAGCATGGGAGAAAAAGAGTTATCAAGCAAAAAACCTCATCTCCCAAGAAATAATGAAAAATTATTTCATCCAACGAAGAAATCTGGCAACGATATCCTTCAAAAATAATCCCTGGACTCCTACTAATGTGGAGCGTCTTCCAGAACTGACCTGCGAACTCGAGATTGGAAGTGTGTGGTGGATGTGGCAAATGATGAACTCCTTTAACTTCATTCCACAAATTCATCATCGAACGACGATCAAAGGTTGGGGGTTAATTTGGGAAATACTGATTTCCTTATTCTCTTCTTCAGTCGGAAATGAATCATTGTGGAGGTTGTAAAACAATTAAAGATCATATTTCTTACTTCTTAATGACACAAATGTTACCACCCTAAACGTGGAGGGTGCAGGAAAAACCATCTTTTCTCGACCCCTCTTCCATTCTTGTTTTTGATGATCTTCGGCATGGCTACAAAGAAAAGAGGTGACAAAGGTGGTGAGGAAAAAGGTTGTGCTACCCGCGGCCTCTGTGATCTGCACTTCCCCCACGGAGTCCCACAATGCCACCGGCCGAACCGGCCACACTGCTCGCAGAGCCGAGCCACTTCCACGAACCGGACCGCACCCCACCGGCCTACCAAGCCTACCGCCGGCCCGCCTGGTGCCCTGCCTTGCTGCCTGCAATTCCAGCCTCCTACCGGCCAGGCCGCGCCCTACCTGGAAGCCTGTCGGCCCGCCTGCCGCCTTGCCTGGCCCCCCATCCGGCCTGCCTGCTGGCCAGGGCGCACCTTGCTCGGCCCCTGCCTACCTGGCCGCGCCCTTCCCGGCCGCCTCCCATCCTGCCCGGTCTCCCGAGCTGCCACTTGACGGAACCGGTGCTCTGGCCGCACCTGCCTCCCGAGATGGCACGTGGCCCCCCTCTTGGCGCCCTAGACGAATCGGCCCTGTCATGCCCTCCGGGCCGCGCCCTCCGGGATGAGCCACACTGGGCAGCACCTTCACTGCGCATCGGGCCGAACCGGCCCAGAGCCCGGGACGAACTGCCCACGCGGCTCGCTGGGCTAGGCCAAGATGGTTGGGCCGAACCAAATAAGAAAGCCCACCCAATGGGTCGGGCAAGACCCAACTGGTGTAACCGGGATGACCCAGATCGGGTCGGACCGGACCCAGGCCCACTATGAACCATTTACTTTCTTTAACCATATCATTGGCACCAGATGACAGTTTGAGAAACCATCATCAGTGTTGGTCTTGTTGGAGCACGATGGTCCCTTGGAGTATACCCCATTGATGTTTGGGGTATAGTTGATATACAGTTAGGTTGGATCGTGCACAAATCCATCCGGGCCCCCGAGACTAAAAGGCTAATATCTCACATATCGGGTGTCCGATTGACGCGCCCTCTGTTGCGTTGAGACCACTATGACGTGGAAAACATTTGAGTTTGTTCTACATGGGAATTCATGACAGATGGATTATCGACCTATAGCTCATGGATCAGATCCTCTCGGAGACGAGCGAGCGTAGTGTGGAGACCTAGTAGCTGGCTGAGACCTGACGACTGTCGACTGATTCGACTCAGAGTGATTCTACTAGCCCAGTGGGGAGTGCCTTGGAGTCATGGAAGACCCAAAGTGGAGAGTGCCTTGGTGTCACTGCAGACCCACGGTACTCGATAGGAGGTGTACCTCATCAGGCTACGAGGAGGAGTGCCTTGGTGATGTGGTAGACCCACGGTAGAGAGCTACTTGGTGACGTAGCAAGCCCACGATACTTGATAGGAGTATCTTAGTAGTACAAGGTTAGTGGGAAGCTCCATGGTGACGCGGTAGGCCCACTGTACTCGATAGAGGAGGAGTTCTCTAGTAGATGAGGTTTCGACAGTGTTACTGGGGATATTACATCATACTACCCCTAGAGTAAAATCCTGGTTTGAGCTGAGTTAGTAACTTTTGTGTTTTCCACAAGATTGAGATGTATTACTTGATAACTTATGTATATGTATAGGCATATACCTATGTGTGGTTAACAGTTGATTTCATACCATGTGGTTTATCCTTGTTGGATTTTGTGAGACCTTTAGGGTCTCAAGGTCCCTACTGAGTATCGTTATACTCACCCTTTCCTGGGCTACGCCCGAACCTCGTTGTGTTGGATGCAGACGACGGACAACGCTGACCGAGGTTGAGTGTACCAAGACTAGACGGTACCTGGAGATGGACCATATGGCGTGAAGGTACATGGAGGTGAATTACGAAAGTGGAGTGATGTGTAGGCTACCTGTACCTACAGATCAGGTAGGATTTCCAGGTGGATGATCTAGGAGTGATTTTCCCTTTTTTCTTTACTTGTACATTCATTTTATTATACTTTATAGTTGGGCTTTAATTTCCGACTACTTTAAATTTTCAGCACACATTTGTTGTATATTTTTTAATTAGTGTTTTTCTTTGAGATTTTACTTCATTATTTTCATTTTTAGGATATAAAGGCAATGCCTTCGCAGTTTTGGAGACTTACTCCTTTGGTGCTAATCGCCGGCCCCTGGCCTATGGAAGGCGGGCTTGGGGTAGTCACGACACGACCCCTAGGGGATGATTCGTGAAAATATTTACTTACATATCATATAATAATAAATAAAATTTTAATTTTGAAGTATTCTTATACATATCATTCTTGTGATGTGCTGCTAAAAAAATTATCACATATATTTATGGATCCAGTACTCCACAGGTACACGAATAATGTTATCGTTTTTATTGGTTAGAATGAAAATGATAGAGTATATATTAAAAAAGATAAATATTTAATTTATATCACAATTTCATCACATATATCACATATATTCATTATAAACATCCTTATATCGTTCCATGTAAGGTGTTACTGATTAACGAATCACATCGCTTTGCGAGACGATAGTTTTTCATACACACGAGAGACATTATTGTATCACCCACTAAATTGAAGGAAAAAAGGTCTGTGTGAAATTATAATTGAAGAAGTTAAAATATGTTACAAATATCATATATACACGTTACATACATCATTACAACAGGGCTTGAAAAGTGATGATGGAAAATGAATGACATCCGTTCATGATGTGGTAGTCCAGTGTACACAAAAATGATGATTTCAAATCCTATTAGATGTAGGAAGATATATATATAAATAGGATATAAAATTTATATAATTACCTCACTTTATATAGTTTATACTAGGTTTATCTTATGATCATAGTTTAAGAATATTTTAACTATGTGGAAGGATAAATAATATAAAAACACATTTGTAGTAATTTTACCTCTTCTGTTATAAAATATTAAGGATAATATGTAAATTATTTAGATATTGTATTTATAACAAATGAATGTTGTTTATGTTTAGGGGTTGGTTTTTCATGTGATTTGGGTAGGGATTAGCGGAATCAAAAGGGTTTGAAGGTGATAAGTAGGGATGAGAGGGGGTGGCCTTTTATTAGTGAGAAGATTGGATAACATGTAAATTTTTGAAGAAAAAATGCGTACCCTATCTTTTAACATTAAAAAATAGTATAAATATAACATTATTAAGGATTAGATAATATACTTATTATATATGGCTACAATATATTTTTTGTATATGTTCAGAGGTCATTTTGACACTTATCTCATTATGGTAAAAAATGAAGATATCCTTATTGAAATAACAAAATTATTTTGATTAAAAAATAAATATTCCATATTAATAAATTTAACTCACCTAATTTTCATGTTTTAATTTAAAAATAAACCTGTAGAAGTGATGAAAAAGGTGATTTTCTAGTAGTGTATTTTTCAAAAAAATGTGTATTTTATATTAACAGAGATTATTTAAAATTATTGTGTGACAACAAATTACTATGTATCTATATATAATCTAAAATTTTATATTAAATATTTTATAATAAGTGATTTTAAATAATTAAAATAGATAATCATTATGCACTTTAAAAATAATTTCAAAAAAATCTCTTTTTAAACACAAACAATACTATATAGTAAAATCAAATATTAATTAGATTAAAATTAAATTATGTGTATTAAAACTAACTAAATAATAAATATTTTTATTGAAATAATATTAAAAACAATAATATTTTTTAATTGATTAATTTATTTAGAAAATAATTATATTTTTCAAAAAATCTGTATTTTTTACTCTTCCCAAAAAATTAATATTTTCTGAAAAATCCCAAAATGTAACCAAAATAAAATTTTGATATTCCAATTTATAAAATAAATTAATAACTCACAAATAAATTTTAAAAATTTTATAAAACATAATTATAACTGTTTTCATGAAAATAAATAAATAACTTTTTTGAATAAGGCATATTTTTGACGAGTAAAATTACATTACTAAAAATATATTAATTATTTACTTAAAAGTTACCAATAATCTATATTGAGTAATATATATATATATATGTATATCCATATGTAAATATTTTTATATAACAAGGTATTTAATATTAATCATAACCATATATTTATTGGAATGGTTGTTAGAGTTACAAATATCACAGGTCGTTTACGCATAGAGATGTTTGTCGAATACACTATAGAACATACTCAACATTCCTAATATCATAGGGTTTAAAAAAATAACCTTCTCCAAAATAAGTATCCTCACACACAAGTAAAATTATTTCTACCAAAACAATTCTCAAATCATAGTTTTATGTTCCTCTCAAAATACATACCTTCAAAGAGGAATTGTTTTTAAAGAGTTTTCTAAGTAGAACGATAGTAAAACCTAATTAACCATTTTCGATTTCAATAAAATTATTTATTAACAAAAATAATTTTGAAAATATTAAAAATTATGTTATAATTTCATTACTAAAAATAAAATATTTATGTTTTATTATTATTATTGAATACTTATTAACTACGATTTTCAATTTATTCTGAATTTGTTTTATAAATAATAATTACAGACTATCGCATCCATGAATGATATGTTTGATTTTTCATCACCTCCTTTAATTTATAGTCAAAATTTTTAATTAATGGATTTATATGATATTTATAGACTTATTAATATTTTTAAATTATAAATCATTCAATATATTCCTATGATTCCTTCAAAACTAAACACATTACCCATGGGTACGTTTCGACTACATCCTCCATACAAAATGAGTTTAACAACTACTTATTAGTGAATTTTCAATATCTCAAAATATGTGATTAAAAAACATATAAGGCTATAAATAATATAATCCTGACTTTGTAATAATTATATTATTACAAATGAATAACTTTTGTAAACATACTCAACCATTGATTATCGATTTTTTTTGTTTGGCATAGAGTAACCACCTATATGAGAAATAAAAAACATTTATATCCTGGATGAATACAGAAACATATATAATTTTATGATAAGGAAATTATTAGAATATAACTTTCAGATTATGTTTATATAAAATTTATATTAATACTTATCATATTATTAATGTACCAATAGTTTCTTCATTAAAAATTGCTAATAGAATATCATCAGTATCTTCATCATCCAGAATCAAAACAAAAATTCATATTAAATTTTTTTTTTGAAAATTATATATCATAATAAAAAAGAAATTAAATTACATATAATTTTTTTAATAAATAAATTTGTAGCTACATTTGAGAATTTACATTACAATTTTGACACTTGTACCAAAAAATGAATCCGAATAACATGTGATGATTAAAATAAAATGTGACAAACTAATATTTTTTTATAAAATACTAATATTGAATGATTAGAAAATTTTATAAGTATGATAAATCTTCTGAAATCAGTTATTGTGATAGTTATTTTTGTTATTCAAGAGTTTAAAGAATGTTCGACTACAAATGATTATAGTTATTTTTATATAGTAACTCACTTTTCATTCGAAGAGTTATAATCGTTCAACTTGAACCTTATTATTATAAGTTGAATTTTTTTATACTATGTGCCTATGAAATTATATATGCACATTAATTTATAGGGATTTAAAATTCATTACTATAATTTCATTTTTAATGGAATTTTACTTCATTTATTTTGATATTCATATGGGTTCTTTGTCAAAACTATCGATTCCAAGAGAAATGCTTCATATTACTCCCCATGAATTATTTTACATGTTGTACATGCTAAACAGTTTGATTTAATTATATATATTAATGTGTATTCTATCATATTAAAAATTCAATCCTTGAATCCGAGCTTACTACCCTTTTGATTCGAGTGTTACTAATGTCGTTAGTGTTTCCCTAACTAAATTCCAATTCATGGTTTTATAAATAATATCATTTAACATTATTCATAAAACATTGGTAAAATATACCATATGAATTAATTATATAATAATTCCACTTTATTATCATTATATTTACATTTATTTCACTAGAAATTGTTATTTAAGGAACATTATATCAATTATTATTCTTCAATGTTTATTATTTTATCCTAAAAAATGTAACATTATGAAGAACAATCCACATCCTCTTTAATAGATATTTGTCCTCCATGTCAAAATTATTTTATTCGAAAAAAAAATTCCATTTATATTTTTTAAATCCTAAAATTTAAAATCTCAAATGGTAAATTTATTTGTCATTACAAATTTTCAAAGGGATGATATATTTTTATTTTTAAATTGTGGGTTTCAAAA
The DNA here is from genome assembly GCA_963277665.1 of Viscum album. Taxonomy (NCBI): domain Eukaryota; kingdom Viridiplantae; phylum Streptophyta; class Magnoliopsida; order Santalales; family Viscaceae; genus Viscum; species Viscum album. The sequence goes on from OY728155.1 coordinate 1,934,205,032, forward strand.
ATAGGATTTTTAATATATTAAATAGGATTACACTTTTACATTAATATATTTAATATACAATCAAAATAAAATTTTGGAAAAGTTATTATTCATTTTTAGATGTCTTATTATTTATATTCATTTACATGTGTGTTTTTAAAAGTATTTTCATGTTACACATTTTAAAAATTATTTTTATATGTGACTGAAGACATCGACATATTACAAAATATTTAACAATTTTATTTAAAACAAATTTTAGCATTCTTCTTCCATTTTATGATTTATTTAAATATATTTTAATATCTATTGACGTTAGTTTCTACTTAATAATCAAATAGAACATTCTTTTGTGGCATTAAACTTATGGTATCAAACAATATATATCTTTATCTCTTCATATGTGATACCATTTGAAGTGTTTTCTTTATTATGGAGTTGTTACTTCGTGTCAACATCATTCAATGTTCTTATGTTTCACCTCACATATAAAAAAATAATTCTAGAAATATTTTTTCTGTATATAGATTAAGAACATATTATTCAATTTCTTGGATAGGGAAGGTATTGAAATTCCATTTAGGTATTATTCAAATGTTGATGTTTTTTAAAAATGATTGATGATTACTCAGTTTTATATTTATTAATTTCAATCATACATGGAATGAATCAGAATACTTTTTTTATGTGAATGTCACACAATAAACCCTTATTTCATTGATAAATATCACGATACAAATTAGATTAGATACCTAGTGTATGTCTATCCATATTTTAGAATCCATTGTTATGATCTTGATAGAAATTATATGAAATTTGCAAAAGGGATTAATAATATATAATTTCTTATAACAAGGACAAGAAAATTTAGAAGGTATTCATTCAATCACCATGAATTATATTATTAATTTCCATGTGTATTTTTATTCTTAATAATGGATATTTATGAAGCTCATGTCTTCTATTTTATAGAATTATTTTATTAGAATTTATTTCTAACCATATTAATAATGACTTTTTTTCAATGATAGATTCTCGTATTTTCATTCTTTCTATGGGTTTCTTCTCACCATTATAATGTTTCCATTTTCCCTGATTTAATGAAAATTATTATACATGATATCTCTCAAATAATTGTGTGTTTGGTGAATTTATTGGATATTATGAAGACATATTATTGTTCAATTATTTCCTCATATTTTAGAAGTAATTTTTATTTTGTGAGAATTATATGGGATATATTAGTTGCTTATGTTTCGTAATCCAATAATACTCAAAACATAAAATGTTTTGGGAAAGTATGTAATGAAATATTTCTATTCGTCATGTAATTATAGGAATGTTATTTACAAGTCATCACAACTAGAATCCTTATTGGGTTTAGATATCATTATAGATTATGATGTTATTTGGTGAGGATAATTTATGGAATATAAATTTCACCAAGGGATGATATGTTAAGGATTATCATAATTTCCAAATTATATATAAAAATTTAGGATATCATAGAAAATGTTATATAATATTTTTTGGAATTAGGATGAGATATTTTTGAACAAACACTATAAATACGTATATGTATATGAAAACAATCTAAAAATAAAAAATGTCAAGGTTCTGTGGATATACTAGTGATTAAATCCATTTACAGATATCTTCAAGTGGATAAATTTATATGACAAATGAACCTAGAGGTAATAAACTATAAAATTATTTTTTATTATTCAATTGACCTTCATTTAATAAAAAATATGTTGGAATAAGATTGTAAATGAGCTTAAAAACTCCCAAGGGTACTTATTTTTGAATTTATCTACTATTTATAAACTATTCTAAGAGATTATAATCTATTAAGGTTATAGAACCTAATAGAAAAATTTACTTATAAAACCTAGGAGAAAGTAATTTTTTTATATGTTGACCAAATTATATAATAATTTAACTTGATTTGTAATAGTTTGAAATAATGGTAACAAAGATATATTCCATATAAGATTTTTATTTAATATTCACATGACAATTTTATATAAAAATGGGATATTATAATTTCCATTCTTTATAATATATTGTTTATTTGGGGATCATGATTATGTCATATTTGAAAGGTGCGTCTATGGAAGCCCCCTATGTAATATCATCCGACTAGGGAAGAAAATTATGAATAATGATTTGTATCAAATTAAAATAATTTTTTTATTATGAGATAAAATAAGAGTTTCCTAGTCATTACTATGATATTTTTATTTTATTTATGTGATAAATATTATATTTCTTTATGGATATCTTATGAAAACCCTTAATTTCTTTACTAATAAGTGATAATTAATTTTTTGATGATAAAATTTAGTTATATGTGGGTGGTGGGATGGAACATCATGAGATTTTACATATCTAATGCCATGTATGAACTATTATAACTATAAAGAAATTTTCAAGTATAGAAATAAAAGTAAGGACGACAACGACCATAAATCCCAAATAGCCCTTGAAAAAACCCATGCTAGTAGTAACTATCCTGAATTCTATCCTTCTACAAGTAGCCCAAAAATTAGTTTATTTATATGTAGGGTGAGTATAATAGTATACTAATTAGTATTCAACCTGGAGCATGTCATAAAAAAGTAAAGAGATAGTGCTAAAGAATAATGAAAAATAAGTGGAACTAACTCGTTACCTAAACATGTATACTAAATTCCAATCATCACCATGATCACTCTCTCCAAGTATCACATAAAATCAAATATATTATAATAATTAAATTCATGGGTAACCCACTACTACATCCACATTTTTTTCTCTACCGCAACATCACACTTCCAAAGAATCTCTCTCCAAAAAGTCTAGGCTGATGACACCTTAGGGAAGCACGACAACATGCACCTCGACCAACACACCACCATGCCCACCTACCAAAAAGTAACTAGGTTGTTTCTATGAGCCACCGCAACACTTATAATGTGTATCATACATCAAGTTATATAACTCAATCCATCCCAACACATTCAGTGAGTAAAGAACATCATGAAATCATAGCATATTCACAATATTCCTATATTAGTTCTTTATAAACTATATCCATTATACATGTATATGAAAAATCCTACAAGCCATTACAACCATGTCACACCCCGACCTCAGATACTCATTTATTTATTATTTTCTCTTGGTTGGATCTTTTGGTTGTGTTTTCAGTAGCGTGTCCAACAAAAGTATTCTTGTTTTGGTGGTTTCAGCTATATTCTATCCCTAATATTGATCATTATGAATGATATTTTGTGAATGTTTCATAGTGGAGTTTTTTTGACATTTTCAATGTCATTATATTGTGTTTAAATCATTCAAGGATATTTTAGTGGTCTTCCCATGTTTTTGGGGTGTCATTGGAAGGTTTTGGACTATTTTTCAGGTCGCATGGTTTGATAAATGCTTTCCCAAACTGGGAAACATAAACCTGGAAGCTGTAGAATTTTTCCATTAGCATTTTCACAATTTGTGCATGGTTTACAAAACCCTGTAAAAAACATACATCACATTATGGTCATAATAAAATTTAACATAATGATCTGATTTAAGTGATTCTACCTCCCATTTGAAGCCCTACCTATTGGATGCTGACAAGAGGGATCCCCTATTATTTCATCCTATTTTGGAACTATTGGGGAAATTTATCAAGAATTTTTTGTGTTTTATCATGATTTCTTCATCAAATCATCCCCATTCCTCAACTTGTCTTACCCCACTATTATTTCATGGTTCTCTGTTGGTTTTGAACCCTTTTGGTCAAACCCTGCGGTTAGGGTATGCTGATTATGCTTTATTTCCTTGATGTTAGGGTGGTCAGTTTGAATTTTGGGCTTAGTTCATCATTCCCATGATATTTCATTGCTTCTTCACTTCATTGAGGTAGGTGTTTTTGACTCTTAACTTTTTGGAACAATCCATGGACAATTGTATGTATACAATAAAATTTATAATGTCCTTCACACCCCTAAAATATGTATGGATAGATATTTGTGGTAATTTCATATTGGTATATTTTACTATAAATGGGTTTCCAAAGATATTTGTGTACAATGCCTAGGGTTACGAAACCTTGTGTGTTTTTTAGAAATTATATTGTTTTTGGGGTGAAATTTTTTGATTTTCTGAAAAGTATAGAAATATTTATGTTGTTATAGATTTTTTGTTGTTTTTGAATTCTGTTTTCTGAGTATAATATGGAAGAAATGTAGCTCGATAATTATATTAAAATGATTTGGGAAGTGTTTTATAGTTTCAATGATATGTCTTGTTCTATCCCAATAATGTAAGTGGTTAGATAGAATTTTAAATTAAATTGGGATTTTGTGTTAATCATTTTTGAGTGTCATTATTGTTTTTTGGTGTTCCATTTGATGTTGGAACATCCATGGGTACAGTAGGTGCACACATGGAAGTGCATTAAAATAATTATGGTGCTTTAAATTGGGGTTTTCTTGAATATTTGTTTTCATAAATTGTTATTTTTCTTCGATAAATGTTGTTTCCGTAGTGTTGTTTCTATATATTTATTAAAATGTAATCTCATGTAGTATGCCCATTTGGTTCATGGAGTGTTTTTTTCTGAATGATTGGCTTAAGGGGTTGTTTGGGATGTTTTACAAGTTTCTTGTTTTTTTAAAAATGGGGATTTAGGAAATGTTCTCAGTAAATTTATTTGGGAGTGTGAAGCTTAAATGCATTTTTGTAACTTAAAAATCAAGGATTATTTTTTTATTACCCATTTGAATGTATTGTGGTGTGATAAATGTGTCTATCTAGTTGTAAACATGATATTTTTTATGAAATTATTTAAATGTTTATAAAGTACTGAGGTTCGGTAGGCACCTTGTGTGACGTGAATTGTACATGTATATAAATGGGTCACTTTTATATGAGGGATTTATCTTTAAGGGTTGTCATATATTGGTGTCTATTTTTAGGTAGGCATGAGTGGCATCTATAGTTAAGATGGGTCATGGAGGTACTGGACTCTTACTTACACAATAATACTAACACCATTGGTTCTGGGCGTCTTATTGATGACCGAGTGTTGATTACATACCAGAATTGATTATGTGGGTTGGTTCCCTCTTGGAGTTGTATATAGGACATGATATTTGTTCCACTAGCGAGGCTTGCATAGGGCATCCAATTGAGTATTGAGTAATGGGCTTCACCATACGCCGACAGGTGGTTCCGAACAGAGTATGTCCATGGGTCTTCATGGGATGTTTAGGATCTCTATTGGTTATTATTTATATTTCTTGTTCTATGTATACTATTTTTCTCTGATCTTTCGTTGTTTATCAATTTATTTTCTATACAATATAGGTTTCTTTATTAATGATTTGGATTATAAAATAACAACTAATTTTGGAAATGACATTTGGTGTGCGTTGGATTTTAAAGTGGGAAATAATGTTCTTTAATAAAATATGAAACACCCTATATTGAATTATATTTTAAACTAGTGTTAATGGATTATCTTTGAAATGGACACACATGGATTTTGTGGTGATTACCTAATCAATTTTTACTGACACCCTAAACATACTACTCAGTTTCGATAGGCTCAAGATTTTTTGCAGGTTCAATTTTTTTTATTTCCTGGCCTGGGTGCTTACTGTTGGAGCAGGAATAGTCTAGTCATTGGAGGTTACCAGGTGGTCACACGGACTTCATGACAGTGTTCTCTTGTTTTCGTTTTTTTATTTAGTTTAGGCTTGTTCAGTTTTATGTTGTACATTGATCTGTTTTTTGTTCAATTATTTTTAGTTTTTTGATCTTCTGTCTTGTTTGGTTAATATTATGTTTATCACGGATTTATCTTTTGGGGAGTCAATAATTCCCACTTGTATGTTTCGATTCCTGCCACTTTTTACCAACATGTGGGGATCTGGAATGCCATTTGGGCCATGTAATGGACTGGGATAAGTTTTGGGTTAGATGACATCATGGGATATTTCATGACAAAATGGTATCTGAGTGGGCCCCTTATTATTTCGAGTGTCGAGGTAGTTGGTGATTAGTAATACCGGGGATCGGCTGGTCGGTACAGAGAGAGGTTCACAAACTCTTGCACGTTCTAAACCTTGATTTTCCACTGTTATTTCCATATTTGAGTATTTTTTTTGTTTTTTAAATGAGTGATGAAACAGAGGCGAGAAAATGTTTTTTATGATCCTACAAGGTGTGGTGACCCATGTGGAGTATGAGTACAGTGTTCAAGAACCTCCTTGTTCTTATCTACTACTGGGATATTTTCCACTACCATGTCAATAGGTTATGAATTACTATTGGTTCTTCATTCAGGTGGTTTGGTGCATGCTCATTTTAGTTTTGGTTCTGGTTATTACATGTTTTATTTTTAATTTCAAAAGGTTATGAAATAGAAAAATGGATTTATATAAAATGATTTTAAAATTGGTAAAATTTTTATTAAAATATAATTATTTTTATTTAAAAAATTGTTATACGTTCATATTTGATACGGAAAGGAGGTGTCTGTCCCTTGGTACTCTTTAGGGATAGCCTTATATGTGTGGATATGTATGGAAAGTTGCATGGGGTACCCGTTCATGGGTGGTGTAAGAGGAATTGGATGGATGTACATGTGATGATTAATGAGATTCCATGGGTGGTTGATTTAAATCAATGACATGGAATTGTTTTTTAAAGTGATCTAGATAATGGAAATGAATTGGGAAATTGAATTTAGTTTGAATACAGGGTTTTTGGTATTAGGAAAGTGTTTTTGAAATAAGGTTGTTTTGAAATTTAAAATGAAAGTGGATTTTTTTAAAAGTGGATGATGAATGTGTTTGTATGTGTTTCGTTTGTGAGACTTCTGTTTTAGATTGAGGGGTTCCTTTTGATTGTGTTTCTATTTGATGTTGGTTTTGGTTTTGTGTTTTCTGTTTTGTTTCGATAATGCTGCCGAGAATGTTTCCAAGAATTTATGAGGAGTCATTCTCAATTTATGGTACCTTTAAAGAGTCTCTTAAATTTCGTGGTGATCAAGGTTTGTTAGATGTAACATATTGGCATGAGAATGTAGAGTTCATATTCATATTGTTGGGAACTGTTGATGCTATTAATGTTTTTGTTGTGTTAGGTATTTTCAAAGGTCTAGCTCTGGATGAATGGGTGTTGTTATCCCTACTATAAATGAATGTTGGGATGATGTGGGATGTCTTAAATCCATCCTCATCTAATAGTTCATACAGAAAAATTGAGAATAAGAATAGGTCAGAGTGAATGTGTATTCAACAAGGCCAACAGATGGGGAAGGCCTACGTTGACCGTTTCAATAAGTATGATTCCTCTTCTCTAGAGGTGGTGTCGTAGGATCTAATGAAGAATTATTTTATTCATGGGGGATTTTATCTAGAGATTAAGGACCGGGTCCTTTCTTCTAAGGACCTTTTTTTAGAAGTTGTTGTTTAAAGCATTCATGTATGAGTTGGTTCTCATAGGGTAGATGGTTGATAATCTGGTGCCAATCATCATTGGTGAAGGTTGCCCATCTGGAAAGGAGTGGATTTGAGAGGAACCTATTCCCATAGATTTATCCTCATTGGTTCTAGATTTTATTTCATCAGACCGTTTTATGGTGTGCTGTCAGTGTGGCCATTCATGGAATTCAAATCTATTTTTTCAAATCCCTTCGAAGACCTACTATCATTGGGGCTATTTGGGTCACCTGGAAAAGTTATGTAAAAAGTATTTCTAAATTAAGGGTGTGTGTTTGAGGGATTATTGTATATGACTGTGATGTAGGAGATGCATTAGCTATTAGATCTGCACCCATAAGTCTTGAGGTGAAGCTCAATCATAGTCAGGGTTTCTTAAGGTATGTGAAACCTTGTCCCAGTTTGTTCCCCATCATTGATGAATGGGTTTGATGTTTACCTGATGTATTTTTTGTTTGTTGATAAAAGATAATTATTTCATTATAGGAGTTTGATGGATGGTTTATCATAATATATGTGATTGTATTTATATGAAAAAGGATTCTAGAATCAATAATTTTTATTTATGTGTGCTTGAACCTTATGTGCGTTGATTTCGGTTATATTTTTGCTCGTTTCAAGATGATTATGTTGTGTGGATTCAGGGGATGGAATTTTCAATTTTGGTTTGAGATCCTTTTATGAGTTACCCCTACTGTATGAGGTTTAAATTATGTGGGAAATAGTTTCATGTTCTAGTAGTGGTGAGGTTTAGATCATGAAAAGGATGTCAGTTTGGTTTGTTTTGGGAGTTCCCTTGTTCCCTGTTGCTGTGAGGGTTTTTTTTGGGTTTAAATTTTGTTTCTGTAAGAACCCATATATTTATTTAAGGTATGGATATATATTTTGGGTTGTTTTTGGGAAAAAGTAATAATTGGGTAATATTTAAGTACGTGCCATGTTCCTAGAATTACCTGACATGTACCAGGCTTCCTTGTGTAGCCACATACTGGTCTTGTAATGGCTGAGTACATGGCCGTGTAGGTGACCTGGGAGAGTGCCTAATGTGGGGGCCAGTTGAGGCAAGTACAAAACGTGTACATTAAATAAACACGCCATGTACATTCATTTTTAATTGATGAGTCAGAGAGGGGTCATGTCTCATCTCCATAACACCTTTGTTCTCCCCTCGATTCGTATAGGAGCAATGCGGAATGGTCGACCAACATCGAGATCCTCCCAGTTCCCCATCCGAGCTCCGATTGAGACTCTACTCTATTCGTTTGATTTACATTGGTGAGTTATCGCTTTCCCTAGAGCCTTTCTTCTAGATTTATCATCTCTCGTGGTTTATTCAAGGTTGAACGATTTTCATCTTTTTGAAGATTGACGTCTTTCTATGCCGATTCAAGGGCTAATGTTATATATTTTTATCATAAAACATCAAGGTATGTTCTTTGTGCCTTTAAATGATTTTCATTGTATTATATATGATTAATGTATCGAATACCCATGTTTGGGGTATTGCATGATTTGGAATTTTACCATTTTTAATACCTTATATGGGTTTCTTGATTGAGAAAGTGATATTGATTAGGTGTAAGGTGTAATACCATGATTATGGGTGTGTTTACGATGATTGATTAATTATAGCCGTTTGGTATATAATTCATGTAAGTGTTGCTTTTTTATTCCATGTCTCGTGTCTTTAGGATGGAGTTAGTGTTTATTTTAATATTAATAGATTCACATTGTGATAATATGAACAAGGGAAATTTCACTGTGAGGGACTCCCAATGTGTGGTCATTTATTTATATTTTGTTGTTATGTTGACCTAGAGGTATTACCTCTGAATGCTTCTAGGTGGTCATAGACATGAAGGGTTAGACTTTGAGAGAAACCCAGAGGGTCATATTTAAATAAATGTTGGACCATAGGTCATTTACGGTGAGATCATCCATGAGGAAATTATATTTTATTATTTCTATGGAGACAAAGAGGGTATTGACTATGAGAGCTACCAAGGTGGTCCTTTGTAAATGATTAGAGCTACGTGGGAAAAAAAGGAGTTAGACTATGTGTGTTTTCTGATAGGTTCATTGTACATTGATTTGATGATTTGTTAAACCAGAGGGGTGATACTTTAATAAAATTATCATAGGGTTGCTTCAAAATTATGATGAATGTGATAATACTGCCAAGCCAAAGCACAATATTAGAGTCGGTCTTACCTGTTTGATAGAAGGTCTTTGAGAAAGTTTTTTATATTATAGAGGGGATATAGAGCTTAGGCTAGATCCTGATATTTCATTATTCAACGAATTAAATAATTAACAAATGTAAATTAATGTAATTGGAAACTGTGTGATTGTTTACTTTTGAGTACTTCCTAGTTTATTACTTCATTTCTGATTATTACATACTATGTATATTCACTGATAGTTAAGAAAAGAACATTTATTGGTTGCTTACTGAGATTCATCGCACACCCTATTTGGGTTATCTTTTGGACCCAAACAGTATATATGGTTACAGGTATTGATAAGGGAAAGTGTATTTATTTATCAGGTACATGATTACTCTTGGAGTTGGAGAAAATGGGACCAAGCTTAGGCTTGCGATGATGTTGGAGTATACTGCTTATCTTTACATGGTTTTAGTATTGTATTTCCAGAATTTTGACTTGTTTGGATGCTTTCATTGACAAATGTGACATGAATCATTTATATATATTTTCTCTTGTTTCTTATCTGAATCAGTCATATATTGTTTACTAATTTTGTCAGGTATTACTGCTTCCACTACTATTTATCAATTGTTTCCATTGTTTCACTCTCCCAATGGGGGCATAGTTTCCGCACTACCACTCCCAAGGCCATCGATGCTAGTCCAAATCCTCTAGTGTTTAGGGAAATGTGCTTGAGGCCAAGTGACCAACCATGTATGGGGCACGTTTATGTGGCACCCAGATCCAGGATGTTGTAAAGTTTAATCAGATAAGGTTCTTTTCTGATTTGTCTAAATTTTGTGAACATATAGATACAGATATAAAGGGATGGGTAGTGGGTAATAATTTGTTCCTGGCAGTTTCTAACCCATGTACATGGAAATTCCATGTTACCTCGAATATTTCAAATTTTCTAGTTTTTCCATTTTTATTGCTGATTTGTTTTCAATATTGGGCGAGAAACTTTTTTTGTGATATTATGATTTATATCATTGAGGTTCTATTTCTGTTTCAACATGATGAGATTTGGTTATTCCATTTCGTGCATCATATAGGCACCTGAGAAAGATCATATGCAATGCATTTTTTTCATTCCATATATGGCTCTTTAATGATTACATGATTTTTTGATAGATGTTGGTTTATATATGCATGATGTTCTGATATATTCCTTGATTGAATACAAGATATTTTTTATAGGGTATTGGAAATTGTAATGTTTCATTGAGATAGATTCCAAAATTTTGTCCCTAAGGAGTTATGGTCCCACTTTGATTGGAATATGGTGGATCGTGTTTGAAAATTAATTGAATTTTTCTTCTGAGGAGATAAATATGGATTCCAAAATTTGACTCGCGAGAGTATGGGATCTCACGGATCAGAATTTGTCATGTATTTAAAAAAAATTTATGTTTTTAGGGGTTCTGGAAAATTTTTAGAGGCTTACTATCTAGAAACCCAAACAACACGGAGTGTGGTGTTATCAACACTTTCCATGTGTTCTTCTGTTCTAGAATAACTAACATTTATTAAGTAAATTACATGTACCATATGTACACATCGTTTTGTCTTTAACTATGTGACTGACTGTGTGAGTAGATAAACGAGATTGGGAAACTTTTGGTAGAGCATGCTAGGTCAAGATTGTACATGCCGTGTTGTAATGAACTGTGTATCCGACCATTTGACCAACGACACAAGTTGATGAAACAAAGGTCGTACACAATGTGTCTAGATTATAAAAATCATGTAGCTATCAACCCATGTATCTAATCGTGTGACCTACGACACGAGTGGATGAGACTTAAGTGGAACATGCCATGTTTCGGGAGAACACGACGTGCTGTGTAAAAGCAGGAGAAAAACCATGCGGTTCTAGTCGTGTGGGGGGAAAACCAGGGTCGATTGAGTCTTGTTAATGACATGATGTGTATATTATGTACACCTCGTGTCAATTCCATAGATAGAACCCATGTCAGCTGCTCCATCTATACGAATATGGCCAGGAAGGGTGACTTGAGTACACTATGTGATACTAGATGGCATAGGGTGTACCTATGATGATTACACACCTAGGAAGGTGATGGTACATGAATAACTAAGAATGTGGGTGGTCACACCATGAATAAATGGAAGACATTGTGTAGTAATATTTTTCATCCTTTGAGGCTATGTTCCAATTTTATTCCCCAGTGTCAGTTTTGGACTCATGAGCAGTCCTTTCTAAGTAGTTTTCCATGTAGATCATAATGATGGAACATGTGGAAATTTATGACAACTCCAATAGGAGTTTTGGTATTTAATTTATAAATGGATAGGTTAATCCTCTAGTACCATTTGTAGTAATATTTTAGGAGTGAGACGAATGCGTAAATAATTGGTTGAGTGTTCAGACTAACCTAGTTGAGACCATTGATCCAAGATGAGTAGTGAACAATCTCACATGATGTTTTCCTATTGAAGATGTTTCTCTATTTGAGATGTGCCTTATGGCCTATGAGGCCATTAGACATGTTGCTTCTTGGGAGTCCCTAGTATGATCCATAATATGTGTATTGTTTCTAGGATCCTTATCGTGGGAATTCCTATTATATTTATCGTTTGAAGATATCTTTTATAATTCCCCTTATTACATGGTTTGGAAGGGGTTATTAATAGAATTTACTGCTTATGTGTTCATTTTTTTTGTGGTCAAACAAAATCAATTGGGGTTCCTTTTTTGAGTACCCATATTGGTTTAAGAAGATCCTTGTGGGATACCTCTGTTGTTTAAAAGGATATTACCTTATAACATTTCATTCATGATGGAATGTTTGAGTTGTTAGATGTATTCAAGGAATATTGGTGAAAAGTAACTATTTTAATTTGTCATGTTGAGCTAAAGTAGTTTCCTAGGAGATTTTATTCCTACTGGATCTATTTTCCATAACCTAGTAGTAGATGTTGATGCTTATAATTTGTAAAATGTTAGCCCATGGTAGGTAGAAAATTTTGAGTTCATATCCTTATAGTCCATTGAGTTCTTTTGACTTTGGTGCGGTCTAAGTTTCATTTTTCTCTAGAAGGACTTATTTTTTAAATGACATCCTTGTTCTAAGAGTTGGTCATTGTTCCATGACATTTTATGTAAGAATAAGCTTGAGGATCACTTGGTTTTCGAGGTTAGACATTCCTCGAGTATGGTTATTGATTGGGAGTTCATGTAAACCTCCTATTTCATTACTGATAGATTACTTGTCATGTCATAACCCAAGTTAATGGTTGTGCAAATAATGTTCTTTTGATCCAGTTTTTGAGTGGGCCATCTGGTACTATAATGCATAGGGTAGAAAGACTAAGAATAGTACCCTAGAATGTTTCATTGGTCTTGTGAATGTGGTTTATTTAATGTCAACATACGTGATACCCGATGACTGTTAAATGTTTAAATGAGATGATGGGAATGGTTACATCAATGAACTTTGAACTATAGTAAATGTTTCTGTGTTATCCCCAGTGTAGAGTAACCTATGAGATATGGAACCTTTTTCATCCCACTATGTGGGTGGATTATCTAGGATATGGGTATTTGACACGCATTCCACTTTATCTTTTCAGCTTCATGCCATGTGATGGGACATGGTGATCACGGTTCATGGAATTAACCATGTGTGTTTAATTTTCTTCTTAACTAGCTCGTTTGAGAGTGACTAGTTTATCTCGATGTATAAGACAAATCTAGGTATAGAGCATCACATCATTTCTATTTCAAATATGTTCTTTCGAGGTAAAAGGATCACAATATATGAATATTTGGAATTGGTTGTTTTTACTTGAATTATTTGAGGTATGTGAGTCATATTTCTTGTTTCTTCTTTCTAGGATACACAACATTGTTGTGATTGGATGAATGATGATGCGCCGGCAAGTAATGCCGAGTTTCCTCCATGATTTCGACCAGTATTGTTTCATCCATCCTTTTATAGTAATATCTACATTAATATTTGTGTACTATCACTTAAAATGAGATCATGTCCTCTATATTGATGTCTTACTGGGTGCACTAAGTGAGTATTAGTTATTTGTGGTGAAAAAGTTTGATGTCATTGGACTGGTTCATGATCTTTTTCCGTACTGTGCACTGGATGTGTGGTTTTTGTAATTGATTTGTTAGTCATGAATGATACTTGAGTTTTCATGTAAGAACACCTTGGAGAGACCATTGATGCCTACCATTTCAATGACATGACCACTAGGTAGATTCAATTATGGGTATATTTAGTTTTTATAGGTTGAATTTTGGGTTTCACACCTATGTATCACTTGTACGGGGAGTATATACCACCTTGGTGAGTTCCATAGACTCAGAGTTTATTGATCTTTTGTTATATCAACGTTTTATATGAGATAATATGTAATTATTAAAAAGGGAATAATTACAGTGGGATGGATCTGGAATTAAATTTTTTTCTTGTTCTGGTGTGACCTAATGACATGACATAGGAACATCATCGAGTGGTAGATCTAGGATTTAGTGAACGGGTTCATTGTGAGAAAATGGTGCCTTGGAAAAAGGAGTTTTGTTTCTCTTGAAATACGTCCATTTTATAAACCTGTTGTTTCTATGATAAGTCATCTAGTGATGGTTTGACTCGTTATCTTTTAGGATGTGTGAGTATGGTTCGAGTGAGAAATTTAGAACACCCCACTAGTTAAAGTTGGGTGTTCTTTCAAGATCAAAATGTCTTTCTGGGTAGGATTGCAAGACCAGTTTTGCTGATGTCATTTTGGGTTGACCATTTTTTGTTGTAAGGAACAGTTATTACCATAGTTGTGTTTGGGTTCACCCAGTTAAAGGGAAAAACATCGGTAGTATCACCGAAATTCCTAGGGGTTCTCTTTGTAGAGTTTATTTAATTGATAGAGGTATCGTGGTGATGATACAATGTGAGTTGATCTTAAAAGTCTTATGAAGGTTGCACATTTCTCACTGATCAAGGAGACCATTAGTGTCGATGAAAATGGAAGGTTTTACATCTGAGAGATTGTACATTTTCATGGGGTTACACACTCTATAATTTCAGATAGGGGAGTCTTTTTACATCACAGGTCTGGCTGGGACTACAGAGGGATTTGGGGACATAGGTATATATGAGTACAGCTTAACATCCCTATATAGATGGCCAGTCCGAGATCATGATTCAGGTTTTGGAGGACATGCTTTAAGCATGCGTCTTATATTAAGGGGGCTCTTGGGAGGGAAACATACCCCTAGTGGAATTTTCCTACAATACTAATTCTAATGAAATGTTTCATATAGAACATTTTGAGGCTTTGTATGGTAGGAAATACCAATCACCACTATGTTGGCTAGAGGTCGGAGAGATAGCTCTATTTTGACCTCGTCTTATCCAGGATACCACTGAGCAGGTGGAGTTGATTAGAATGAGGGTGGATACAACACACTCTCGGTATAAATCTTATATAGATCAACGGAGACGACCTCTTGAGTTTGAGGTTGGATATAGGGTTTTCTTAGGTGTCACAATGAGGATGGGGCACAAGGGGATTATAAGATATGGTAAGTTTTCACCGAGATATGTCATGAAATTTGTGGTTTTGGTGAGAGTCGGGTCGGTTTTTTAACAGTTTTAGTTACCTAAGAGGTATCGAGATGTGCAAGATGTCTTTTATATTTCTCAACTACGGAGTTACGTTTCAGACTCATCTCATGTTTTTCATCCCGATGAGGTTGAGTTGGAGGTGGATCAATCCTTCAAGGAGCACCCTATTCAGATTGTGGACAACAACACAAACTTTCTCTTTGGATGTTTTATTCCTCTGATATGGTTGATAAATAATCACGGGAAAGTATAAGATGAGACTTGGGAGGGGGAGGCTGATGTATGATCACAGTGGTAGAGTTTTTTGATGCATCATCTTTACCATCCTTTGAAAGGTAAATTTGGGAACAAATTTCTTTAAAGGGGGGGATATTTTAAGAACATGGATCATCATTTCAGGTATGGATATTTATATTGGGTAGTTTTTTAAGAAAAAATAATAATTGGGAAATTTCTATGTACCCACAGTGTTCCTAGAAGTACATGCCATGTGCCCAGTTGTAACGTTTTTCCATGTACAAGCCATATAATGGCCGAGTAGAGGGCAGTGTAGGTGGCCTAGGGGAGCACCTAAAGCTGGGGCTTATTGAGTCTAGTAGGTGGTGGGTAAATTAAATGAACACACCATGTTATTTTCATTTTAATTGATGAGTCAGAGTAGGGTTGTGTCTCAACTCCAGAACACCTTTCTTATCCCCTCGCTTCAAATAGGAGTGTCTCGGAACAGTCGACGAACATTGAGCTTCTCCCAGTTCTTCGTCTGAGCTCCGATTGAGATGTATCTAGGTGTTTTGGATTCCCACCGGGGTGTTTTCTCTTCCCCTAATCATATCTTCCGGATTCCTCATCTCTCATGGGTTATTCAAGGGTGAACGCTTTTAACCTTATTGTAGATCTATGTCGTTATAGGATGATTCAAGGGATGACATTCAACAGTGTTCACCATACAACATTATAGTAGGTGTTTTGTGAATTTAATTGATTTTATTTTTATTATATATACTTAATGTTCCAAATTACCATGTTTGTTGTATTTTTTGTTTTTGATTATAATATTATATTGAATAGATGTAAGGTTTAATACCATGATTATGGGTGTGTTTCCAATGTTTGATTGATTATGATCCTATGGTCTAGAATTCCTGTTAGGCTAGTTTAGTTTTAAATGCCTCATGTTCTTAAGATGTACTAACTATTTATTTTTTATACAAGAGATTCACATTGTAAAAGTATGAAAAATGGGAATTTGACTATGCGACCATCATGAGGTAGGGTCTTTTATGTATATTTTTTGGTTATATTTAACTATAGTTATTGACTGTCAAAGACATCAAGTTTTCATATAACAAAGTGGTTAAATCGTGAAAGCTACCCAAAGAGCTATTATTAAATGAATGATGGACCATAGGGTATTTTCTATGAGAGGTTATAGGATTTAATTATATTTTAATTTTTCTATGCAGACCAAAAGTATATTGACCATGGGAGAATCTAGGTTATCATTTGTAAATGATTAGTGCTATGTGGGACCAACAAAGTTAGACTGCGTGATATTTCCCAGAGGGTCATTGTATATTGAATGATTTATATGTTAAACCATTGGGTTCTGAATGTGAGAACATTCCCAAAGGGAATCATTGAATGTTTGATGAATGTGACGAGATTCCCCTGGTTAAGAAAAAGCTTGAAACTGTTATTACATTTTTGATAGATGGTCTTTTGATAGATCAGTTTTAATTTTACCCAGGGGATATAGAGCATAGGCTAGATCTTGAGATTTCATTATTCAACTGATTGAATAACTGATGAAAGCAAATGAATGAAATTTTTTATTATTGGATTGTTTAATTTTGATAGAATCCTAGTTTATTGCTTCATTTATGCTTATTACCTACTATATATATTCACTGATAGTTATGAATAGATATTCTAGTGGTTTGCTTCTGGGATTCATCTCACACCTTATTTTGGTATTGCTTTTGGACACAAATATATTATATGGTTGTAGGTATAGATAAGGGAATGTTCCCTTCTTCAACTGGTACTTGATTACTATTGGAGCTGGAGAGCATGGGACCAAGATGAGGCTTGCGACGCTATCGGGGTTTAATGATTTCTTGAACATGATTTTTGTATTGTATTTCCTGCATTGCGACTTATTTGGATGCTTTCTTAGACACATGTGATATTCATCATTTATATATATTGTCTAGTTTCTTATTTTCTATCTGTCTTCCACTATTTTCATCTATTGTATGGTATTACTTCTTATTTTACTATATCCATCTTTTTTCAACTCTTTTACTCTGTCAATGATGGAATACATTCCCCACTATCAAACCCAAGTCCCTCCATGCTAATCAAGAGATTCTAGTATTTGGGAAAATGAGATTGATACCATTTGACCAACCGGGTACACGGTACCTTTTGGCAGAACTCAGAACCAGGATGTTATAGTTCGTATTAGTTGACTTCATATGTCAAGGAGAATCCTGTCATGTTATCCCATCAACACCATATATATGTTCTAGTTTCTTCTTGATCGGTCAGGTGTTACATGTGGAGTGAATAGTCTTCTTGATGCTCATGTTTCCTCATAGTTTTGGGTTGACATGGATGATGTTTTTTCATATATTTTTACTGGAAGACATTCAAAGGGAATAAATTATCTATGGTGGAGATTATTATTACACCCTGTCCAGAGATACTTCTTTATTTTATTCATTTTTCAATGATAGGCATTTTGGTTGAGATTTGGGTTGAGTTTCTCAGAAAAGTCTTCATGTTTTGGTGGTTAAAGTTTTATTCTAGACCTATTGCTGGTTATTGTGAGTGATATTGGGAGAATGTTTCACGGTGGAGGTTTTTTATCACCTAGGGTGTCATTATATTTTTTTAAATCATTCAAGGATATTTGGGTGGGCTACCCTAGTGTATGTGGTTTCATTTGAGGGTTTTGGAAAAAAATTCAATTTTCATGGTTTGACTTTGGTTATCCCAAACCATGAAACCTAACCTGAATGTTGCATAAATTTTCTAGTAGCATTTTAACGGTTTGGGTGCAGTTTTCAAAACCATGTATAAAAACCTTGCAGCCTATTAAAGGCATAATAAATTTTACCCCGGAGATCTAATTTAGGTGATTAACCTCCAAACGGAATGCCTATATATTGGATATGGACCAGAGGTCTCCTCCATCTTTCTATTTAATTTTGGGACACTTTTGGTATGACTTATTAAGAATGGTTAGTGATTCTTCATGCCTAAATCATCAAATCATCCCCATTCCTCTTCTCCTTTTCCCCCTCTCTCATTTCATGTTTCTCTTTTGGCATATAACCATTTTGTCTGAACCCTATTTTTTGGGTTGGATGATTCTGGTTGATTTATTTGATGTTAGGGTAGGCGGTTTGTCCTTGGTACTTAGTTATTCCTTGCCTGGTTTTTTTATCGCATCTCCACTCAATTGATGTAGGTGTTTCTTGTGTTTCCTTTCCGGAACAATCCAAATACACTTGTAGGTTTGCAATTAATTATGAATATCTTTTGCAGCTCTATAATACTTATGAAAAGATATTTGGTGTAATTTCATGTCAGTATAATTTACTAAAAACAGGGTTTCAATGATATTTATGTAAAATTCATAGGGCTTCGACACCTTTTGTGTTTGTTTGAAATGATACTATTCATTGGGGTGAAATTTGGAAATTTTTTAAAATGTTTAGCATTATTTCAGTTTTCATGGAATTGGATGTTTGTGAATTTGGTTTTATCTGTATAATTTCATGGTGATGTGTCATTATAATTATGTTAAAAAAATTTGGGATGGGTTTTATGGTTTTAATGAGATAGATTGTGATATCCAAAAAATGTGTGTGGTTAGATAGGGATTTAATGAAAATGTGGATTTTGTTGATATGGTTTTTGAGTGTCATCTTGGATGTTTGGTGTGCCATTGGATGTTGGAACATCCAAGGGTTCAATAGGTGCACACATGGATGTGCATTCAAAGAAAGAAGATGCATTAAATTTAGGTTTTCTTGGATCCTTGGATTCCTAAATGGTTCTTATATTCTAAAGGATGTTGGTCTTTTGTCTATTTTTAAAATTTTTTAAAATGTAATCTCCAATGGTATTCCCACTTGTCTCTTGGTGTGTTATTTTTTATATTTTCGGATTAAGGGGTTGTTTGGAATGTTTTTCAAGTTTCTTTTATAAAAATATGGATATGGAAAATGTTCTTCAAAAATGTATTTGAGAGTGTGAATCATATAGTCATGAATTCACTTCCTACTCATGGATGGAGTTTATATTGACCTTTATAATAGATTTTGGTTTGGTAAAAGTGTGTTCGTAGTTGGGATCCCAATTTTTTTTTCAAATGGTTTAAATGTTTATATATTTTGGAGGCCCAGTTGGCTCATTCAGTGATTTTTATTGTATATTTATATATATGGGTACTTTTATAAGAAAGATTTTCCTTCAAGGGTTATCATATAGTTGCATCCTTATATGGGGTAGGAAGGGGTGGTGATGGTAGTTAGGATGAGGAACATGTGTGTTGGCTTTCTACATGCACTACATTACTACCACCATTGATTAGTTGAAATATTTTATATGATCATGTGATGGTTCCTTACCGTCCCCAATTAAACAGGTTGGTTCCCTCATGGAATTGTAGATATAGAATTAGGGTTGTGACACTAGTGAGACTACTATAGATCCTCAAGTTGATTATTGACTTATGGGCTTCAAAATATGCTGATAGTTGGTTCAAAACTAATTACGTCTAGGTTTCTTATATGGATGTTTAGGATCTCCCTGGTTATTATTTCTATTTTTTATTCAATTTATGATATATATTTTTCCATCCTAAATTATTTATCTATTTGTTTTCAGCAAACCCATGGTTTTATTATTATTGATTTTGATTATAAAATAATGACTAATATTATAAATGATATGTGGTGTGTGTTGAATTTTAATGTGAGAAAACAGTGTTGTGTAATAAATTGCGAAAATCCCTACTTTTATAAGTTTATATCAATGTATTGTTAATGTACTAATTTTTGAATTTAAACACTTCGATTCTAGGGTTATTGTCTACTGAGCTGTTAACTCACTCCCATCCCATACCACTCGCTGTCAGCAGACCTGAGATGTTTTGTTGATTCAAATTTGTTCAAGTTTCCTGTCTATGCTACTCGTTATTGGAGTAGGTTTTGTCTTGTGGTTGTAGGTGACCAATAGGTCATCGGATGGTCATTATAGTGTGGTCTTGTTTCTAGTTTAGTATTTAGTTTATGATTTTTCAATTGTATTTTGTAACTGGATTAGTTCTTTGTACATTTATGTTCAGATGATAGCTCATGAGTATTTTCTGGTTCATTTTAAAATGATCCTGGTTTTATATTTGGGGTATAAATTATTCCCAATTGAATGTTTTATTCCTGTAACTAGTTTCCAGCTTGTTGGGATTGAGAATGCCTTTTGGGGCATGTCACGGACTGGGTTGGGTTTCGAGTTAGATGAAATCTGGTTCTGGTTCATGATAGTCCCTCCAAACACTTATATGTGGAAAGATAATTGTTGTCCATACCATAACATTTAAGTAAAATTATAATAGAGAATGGTCAAAAGGAGTAGTAATCCATCCATTCAACCACTGTTTTGTTGGGGAAAACAAACCCAATGATCAGAATCCCTTGGGTGTTAATTTCCATAACTAACATGATAGAGATGTGAATCAAAAAAAAAAATTAGATGATATAATGTAACTAACAACTACACTTTGTTCATAACATTTTCTTTGAATAAAATGCAACTAACATATCATGGACTAACGGCTGACACATCGTAGAGTTGGTATAATATAATCACACAACCATTTAAAGAGAAACATTATGTTATTATTTCACTTTTAACAGTTTAAATTTAAAGTAATTTATTATTTACCATTAATTAAAAATTTACATATCCACATTAGCATTACGACAATAATCCATACCCTACAATCATTAGAAAAAATATTCCATAGAGTTTGAATATTTATAATCTCAGCATTGTATCCCAACAAGCTCCACCCCTTGGGAAAAAAATTTATTCATTCATTAACATCATTACTTTCCAAATTACATGGTAATCTATGAAAAATTCCTATGATACCAAAAGAAAATTTTAAAACAAGAACATAAATCTTCCATAAGAAGTGAGGAATGGAAAGAAGATAAATAGACGAGATGGCCATTATCCAAAAAATATATTCAAACAGGAATCCAACTTCATGTCAATGGGTAAGTCCAACATCGACCTATTGGGTTATCTCTAGTTTCCTCCCCAACACCCACACGCATACACTAATACATATCACCACTCAATGATTCAACTTCTAAAACAAAAATAGGGACTCCCCACCACACATTCTAGAAAATCGTCATGGCTCAATCAATCCAAGATCATATCAAATCTGAGAATCCTCACCCCACACACCTCAAAATATCTATAGGCACTGCCCATCCAGGCACACATCATATCACAAAAATCCAGAAACAAATCACAGTAACAAGGCTCTAGGCCCTAAGACAAGGAATCCATCCTTCACAAAAAATGATCTGTCATGGATCCAAAGTAAATTTAACACATCCATTACAAGAAAAAGTGAAAACCAGACCCGAAAAATGCGTTAATATTTTTTTGCATAACATGTTCTTATTCTGTCTTGAATTTACTGATTCATTGTCATATTTTTGAGCTATTGGAAACCCATGCAACAATGTATCACATATAACAAAAAATAAATAATCAATTAATTTATCATTCCTTTAAATATTGTATTAGAAAGCATCATCATACATCATGTTAATTAACCAAACATCAACAAAAACCAGGTTAATTAAACATTCCTCGTTATTCTTTTAGAAATTTAATTATCAATAAATTCTGACATTACATTATTAACAAATTTCCCATGCTAAAACAACCAAAAAAATATTTCTTAGATATAACACTATATAGAAATAAAGAGGCAACCTATAATCACGATACATAAAAAAACATCACTATATGAACGAAACCAATTCTTTAATCTGGTTCTAGTAATTATTTGGTTAATTTCATTGTGATCCAATTGTAGAAATATTGTATCCTATTTGATTTCTTTTTACTAAATAGAGAAGAAATTAATCCCCTATATCAAAATGGAGAAAATTTTCGTTATATGAGAATAGATCAACACTATGGATACTGAGCACCTCTCTTGCAAGAACTGTATCCGCTCTAGGACGCCACACCACAACCATGATAATAGAAAACCAAAAAAACTCGATTTGAAACATGTTGATCATGAATAACCACATGGAAAAGGGGAATATGTGGAAAAAGAACAAAGAAACTGCAAGAGCGTTGGGAGAAAATACCTTCAATTAATGATGAATCACTAGGAATTAAAGGAGAAAATGTATAGATAAATACTTGACAATGGAATACGCAAAAAAAATTGAGGAGGCCCTCACAGGGTCACTTGGAATCCGAAGAGGGGTGACACATCCATAAGGTTTAACATAGTTGAGTAGATGATAACATTTAAATCCAGTATCATTGGGGATTTACACGACATTAAATCCCCATTCACCTAGTTTATTCCTCAGCATTTGGTTCCACGAAAACAATTATTTTCCAAATTATTTTATTTATCCAAATAAATATTCATGTCATGAAACAAACATACTCCACTTTTAATTCTGACACAACATCTAATTCTTCCCATTTTTATCAATTCATAACCAAACTCCTCTAGAAATCATATGATCCTCCTCCGATAACCTCATTCTTTGAAAATACGTAAATGGTTGATACATGTAGATTTAGTCCCCTAAAGTTCATATCTATCACAAAATTGTTGTCCTCTGAAATCCAAAAAAACCCAGACATATTTATAAAATGGGTTCTAGTCTATAAAAATATGAGAAAAATTTGGAGTTATAGTCTTTTAACTTAATCTTAATTATGTGTTTATTGATATGTGTTTATTATATAACCTTTCATGATGAAATTATATTATAACAACCCTAAAATGATATATTTAGGTATTATCACGTGCATGTGAGTTTATACGAATCCCATAGAATATTGTTTATATCACTATTTCATTTTAAACTTGGGTATTGATATATACAAATAGTTTTCAAACCAGATGAACTTTTCTAGGAAAATATTTTTTTTCAAAACACAATCACAAGTGGATCATGATGTGATTTTAGGTGAATAATAGATAAAATTATTCTTAGAAAAATGAAATTGTTATTATAATTTCCCCATTATTCTTTATTAATTCATTAAAACATGGGGGGAGAAAGTGTGACATATATTGACAAGATAAGTGCTTAACGATATTGAAAATAAATTCAAAGGTAGAAATTATAGTTCCTAGTAGATAAATATGATTTATTTAATACAAGGAGGATCGATATGGAAGAAGATGTTAATATGATTTCAGGAGAAGATGTGTTAATACGTCAAGGTGTGTCCATGTTAAATTGAAAAGTAACATTAATGCTACATCTTCGATATATTCAAGACCAATAAAAAATTATGTGTGATTATTGATTATATGTGATTCATATTTATGAAAATTAATGTTCTTTCATGTTCTTGACATAACTTGTTTTGTAGTATTTGGAAGCCACTAGATAATGGGGGATTCAATGTGAGATATCAAACACAGGAAGGAGCTATGACTGAAAGGAGAGATATCATCAATTGAATTAATATTCTTTGGATGAATTTTTAATTTCATTTGAAGCCTCTTTGATATTCTCATGAAAATAATAAGTTTATTTTTGATGTTTTCACAAAGATTCTATGTGTTGTTTTTCATGTTCAGAAATATGATTATGTAAAATATTTTATTGTTAATATGAAATTTTTTTTAAGGTTAAGACAGACTAAGTATATAGTTTAGATAGATTGGATTGATGTTTTAAAAAGTGGATCAAAGGGATAAAGAAATTCATTATATTCTTGAGACAAGCCTGATACGTCCTCATAAGGATAATAAATCATTTTTAATATGGTTTATAAATGTATATACATTTTTAAGACAATCATCATAGGGTTCAACTGACATTAAATTAATTGAATGTTAGGATTGATGAGATTTCAAGAATGATTTTTCTAAAAAAATAATGATGTTGTAGTTTGTGGTGAAAAAATTAACTTATAAAAACAGTAATGAATCCAAATAAGGATCATGAGAGGTAATTAACATTTTAATGAATTCCTGTGTTTACAAAGTTTCATGAAAATACATATAAATTCACATAACATCATTGAAATTTCAGAAATCCTATTTTTTTCAAGACTGTAGATTAATGTGCTGCATGACCCGGTACTTTTAGACATTGTATATTCCCACTTCAAAAAATAAAGTCTATAAGTTCATAAAATATAGGTTTTCATGAATAAATTTTTTATTTCAACTGAAATACATCATTATGTGATCTTGTATTTGTAGGTTTTAGGCACAACAGAAGTGTAGTATGGGCATTTATGAAACTTTAAAAATTACCATAATCGATGATTAATCTGGGATCAATACAACTATGAATGCCAATATCCACATAATTGATTCAAATATTAATGAAAATGGAGAAAACCTAGAAATGAAGTGAGTGGAAAATCATATTTTGTTTATAATTAATTTTATTTTATTATTGAATTACAATAATGGTGATTTATTCTTCATTGATGTGTCCAACCATGGGTATGTGGTGTTTCTTCATTGTGATGTAGAATCCAAGGATATGAATCCTCTTGAGGTGATCCACACGTTCTCCACATATCTCTAGAAAATGTTGAAGGATTCTCCAGGAGCAAGCATAAAGATATCCTTCCGCTTCTGATGTCTGACATAGATCGCCTTGAGAATCACATCCAAAGCATTCTACTTGATCTGGATGAGGAGGATCTCTCTCATTCATAAGAGTGTTCTTCTAGAGTGAAGAGTTATCTAGGATTGAGAGCTTTTCTCCAAAGATATTTTTCACACAATGATTTGTGAGTTGGTGGAATGAACCATTGAATTATATAGAGAATAATAACATAATGGAGAATTTCATTCACTAGGTAATAATAAATAATTAGCATATATTCAATTACATAATTTATTATTCCATGTTAAAACCACATGTTAAATAATAATATAAATTATATTATCTATTTGACATGTTCTTAAACAATATAATTCAACAAGTAATAATAAATAATTAGCACAAGTGTAGTAAATTAATTTATTATTCTTTTTAAAAACCCCATGTGAAATAATAATAGTAAGGATATTATTTCCATGACATGTGCTTATCTTTCACGTAATAATTTAAAAAATATTTAACCAAATAATATTTAATATTATATTTTTCTAGAACAATAACTTGGTCCTCCAATCCTCCCCAATATTTTCTAGGACTTGAATAATGACTATTTATTTATGAAATAATTAAAACTGTATTATTAACTGATAAATAATTATTACATCCACAATATATTCCCTCGAATAACTAGTAAAGAAATAAATGAGATCACATATACTTGAATAATTATTAAAACAAAACATAAAATAATATTTATTGAAGTTGTTAAATAAATACATTATTTAATCGAGATATAAGATACACTTAGTGTGTGACCCTATCAGCCTCTTTCTCATTGGCATTTGGCGGTCATGCCAAAAGTCCAAGATTACTGTCTAGCAATGGGTCAAGTAACCCAAGAGAAGGAAGTTGACGTCTCAACGACATGTCCCCTCATATGAATACTTACTATGTAATATAATATATTTTTCCTAGTATCTCCAATTGAGTTGGTTTCATGAAATTTACCTAATCCCATGTCCTTGATTTCTTAATCTGTTACTTCCCAGAATTGATCATGACAAGATAAAACCATGGCCAAGGATCTTGTTAGGCTATATCAATTCCATCAAAGGGTTTGATATATCAAATTCTGTAGAAGTAAAAATTTATTTCTCACATTATTCATTAAGGCAGTATTACTCTTGACACACCCAACATATTCTACCTCGATGTACACATCTTTCATCATTTTATTCAGTAATAAATCTAACTTCGTGAGTCATAATACCCATTAATAATAATATTAAAGTCTAAGTACCAATACACACATCTTCCAATAGGAACATCCAATTACAAAAAGGAAAGTTTATTTCCTACTATAAGGTCTTCTTATCATAATAACCCCCTAGATATTACCAAGGATGCACACCATTATAAGGTTCCTCAAACTCTCATGAGTCCCCACCCATGATAGAATATATCATTTTCATCCCTTAAAATGACATAATACGGCCATAAGTCATATATTTTAGAAAAGTTTCATTGCACTTTCACGTTATCCTAAAAACCAGGATCCGCTATGAACTTTTAGTTCAACATCTATTCATAAGAAATTGTCACATACTATGTTACATAGTATAATTATCATGATATGTTAACTAGTTTATTTAATATTAATATAATGATTACATGTTCATTATAAAGTACAAAGAAGTTGGTTTCTAGGGAACCAACTGCAATAGACTTCAAATTTCACTAGAGACTACTACTAACAATAATTAGTTTGCTAGCTATCATATCATATTCATGCTTCAGCTGAGATATGCATTTTTCCAATAGGTCTATTGTGTTATCTATCATGGACACTCTACTCACTACAACATCAACCCTTTGATAGAAATACCATAAAAGATGATACTTTTAGATTATGGGCTTTTTCTCTTGATAGGACCATGGTTTTTTTAAGATACACTATGACAGTATTATCACAATATAATGAAATTGGTTCTTTACTTATAGGAAACACATAAATATTATGATAAATTTTAATAATTTATACAGCTTCCTTGGCTACAACATAAGCCACTATATATTCAGACTCCACTGTATAATATGTAAAAATATGCTGCATTGAACTCTACCTAAATATTTCACCTCCATTGAAATAGAAAAAATATCATGGATGTGACTACATATATTTCTAATCTTTTGGAAAACATACTTCATCATACCCTCTATTAACAATCTCTTCATATCCCCTATACACCATGAACTTGTCCTTAGATATTCTCAGATACATAAGGATAGTCTTGACAGTAGTCAAATATTGTTATCCCAGATCATCTCGATATCTACCTACCATGTTTAGTGCATAGGAAACATCAGGTTTTTTATATAACATGGTATATATGATAGATCCTATTACATAAGAGTATAGAATCCTACTTGTCCTATCTTTCTCATGCTGTTTTTGGGGAAACATTTTCTTGGAAAGATGTATACAATGTGACACTGGAACCCATACTCTCTTGGATTGTTCCATACTAAATATATTTAGTATCAGGTCAATGTATGCATTTTGAATCAGTCCAAGATTCCTATTAGATCTATCATGAATGATATTGATCCTTTGAATGTATGATGCTTTGCCTATGTCCTTCCTAGAGAATCACTTCTCCAATAATCATTGACTGATGGTAGGACTATTATGTTGTTTCCAATAAGTAATATGTCTTTAATATACACAAATAGGATAACTATCACATTCCCCTTAAACCGCTTTTAAAGACATGGATGAAATTCATTTTTAATGTAAAAAAATTATCATGTGACATCATATAATTTATTGTTCGATGATCTAGATTCAATCTTCAATTCATAAATGGATCTATATAAGTTGTATACCCTTTTAGAATCACCTAGTGTAACAAACCATTCTGGATGTGTCATGTAGACATTATCCGGAAGTTCCCATTTATGGAATGCACCTTTGACATCAATATTCTAAATCTCATAGTCATGAAATGATGTTATGGAAATTATGATACTTATTGATTTAAACGTGGAAACTGGTGAAAAGGTTTCTTCATAGTCAAGTCGTTGATGATGTTTAATACCATTATCCACATGCCTTGATTTATATGTACTAACTTGACCTTCCATGTCCAGTTTCTTTTTAAATACCTATTTTATCCCAATAGGATTTACATCAATGAGAACATCAACCAAAACCCAAACATGGTTCTGATATATTGAATCCATCTTATAATTTATAGCTTCTACATATCTTCCAGCTTCTGAGATCTCCACTACATCCTTGAATAAGAGAGGATCATGATTTCCCAACAACAATGAGTCACCTTTCTTAGTTATAAGGAAACCATATCCCTCTGGTTCCCTTACATATCATGTTCTTCATTGTAGTACCTGTGTTTTAGGAACTAGATCTTCCACGGGGACCTGTTGAACATGTTCTTGTACCAAATCCTGTATATCATGAGAATCAACATCATTGATGTCATTGTTTCTCCTACTATCATTTTTGAGGATGTGCTCCATATTAAGAAACAAAACAAGTCTTCTAGTAGTTACATTATTGTCCAGTGGGTTGTATAGGTAGTAGCACATTATTTCTATAGGATACCCTATATAGATACACTTCGTGACATGAGGTTCTAGTTTGTTTTATGAGAGAGCCTTAACAAATTCCTTACACCGCCACACATGATTATGTGACAAAGCGTGTTTATTTCATCTCCATTTCTTGAAGGCAATCCCATTTTCTACAATATTTATTACATGGTTTAATGTGTATGCAATAGTTTTCATTTTATATCAACAAAGGGATAATGGATGATATGAATGACTCGTCATCATCCATACCAAGTTCAATAGGGTACAGTTCCTCCTATTACTAACGTCATTACACTATGGTGTATATAGTGGATTTAGTTTATTCAGAATCCCATTCTCATGTATGAGGTCGATAAGCTCTTGTTTAAGAAATTCTTCTCCTTCATCCAATTGATGCTTCCTTAACTTCTTATGAAGATGATTCCCTACTTCATTCGTGAACTCCTTCATTTTATCAAAGCACATAGACTTATAGATTATTAACTGGACATAGCCATATCTACTCAAGACATTATTAAATGTAATGATGTCATAGAAACGGTCTACACACATTAGTATGTACCAATCCAAGTAGCTCAATGTCCTTTTCACCTTGTCCACCAAATAGTGGTTTTTTCAATTTCCCTTTGTAAATAAGAATGACATATATCATGTTGTTTTAGCTCAAAAGTGTCTAAATAATCTTATTGGAAGAGATTTTTTAGGCTATTCTCATTTATATGACCAAGGTGGGTATGCCACAACTGGGTGTTGTATAAGTCATGGGCACTTGTTTTATTATCAATTGCCAACACTTTGTTGTAGAAATTTAATACATACAAGCCATTATTTAAATGCATCATACCACAACATAAGTATTCCAAAAAAAGGTAAGAACATTTATTTCCATACATGAAAATAAACCCAATTTTATCTAAACTAGAAATAGAAATTAACTTCCTGGCTACAAAAGGTACATAATAACATCAATGTAAAACCAAAATCATTACCATCAGCAATATGAGGTGGTAGTCACCAATGGAAAGAGTAGCCAGCCTCGCACTAATGGAAGCTCATAGATCAACGTCTCCTATATATTTTTTTCAGAAATATACCTGAATCTTGTATTTAAATGCATATGTGAGCACCAAAATCTATATATAATACCCAATGTATATAAATGGAATGATTTCACTCAATAATGAATGCTCCTTTGGTTCTCCTTGCCTTTACGTGCAGTTCCTCCACTAGTGGCTTGACATTCCACATGCAACGCATACAACCTCATTTTCTTTTCCCTACCTCTGGATCATCTTCTTCATGGTTAGATGGTGATCAGAGGATTTATATTTTTTATAAATGTTAGGCCCCTTTTCCTTGCCCTTACTTTTCATATTCCCTGTAAGGTCTTCATGTTTTTTATTCACCATGTTCATATCAACTTGGTAAATCATTGAATGAAGCTCTGATTTAATCTTATAATTAATTATCATATTATAATTAATTATAAAAACAGATAAGGTCTTAGGAATCATTGATAGAATGAGATCTATATGAAACTCATCTAGGAATTTAATCCTTAAGATGTTTATACGCTCAATGTATCCAATAAGCGTGACTATATGTGGTCGAGATAGAATAGACTATCCAAGAATAGTAATGAAAACAAATAGAGATATTATAACTCTCATATCCCTCCTTCTTAGGTTAGAAATCCTGAAGGTGATACATCATTCTATAAGCATCCATTTCCTCATGTTTCTTAAGAGGTCATTGGTCATGGATGATAGCATGGGGAACTAAAATCTGTAGCATTTTTTAGTTGTTTCTCTTACATAGAGATTTTCACATCACTCACCTCATTTCTAGGCACAACTGGAAAAGGCTCTTCTAGCACATAATGTTTCATCTAATGGCGGAGGATAACCTGAAGGTTCCTTTTCCACTCTTCGAAATAGGTGTCGGTGATGAGGTTTTTCTTCTCGAGTATGGATCATAATGATATATCTGGTGTAATTTTTATTTTTGTTTTTAAAAATTAATATGAATAGAGTTTTAGTACATTATATTGATAAATAAAGAAAATAAATAATTATATATTAGTCTACCACAATTTGGTCAAAACCCAATAGCCATAACCATAAGATTCAAAATATCATGTTTCTTTATCATTCTAGTGGCATGGATCCATATTGTTATTTCTGTTAGCCCAAATAGTGTTTGTCAAGCATCATGAAAGGATTTAGATAGGGATTCCAAATTCCAACTACATTAACTCACTACTCTTTGATTTGTTGATTGGACTCCTCAATCCCGAAATCATTAATTTTGGATTTCCTCAACCTTTGCCTCTCAGTTACACCATGTCCTTCTTGGGTAGTCAATCCTAGATATAAACTAATCTATGTTAACCAAAAGCTAAAAATTATAATTTCTAGATAACTAAAGCATACCTACTATTGTTGGTCAAGAACCTTGAACTATTGTTATATTCTAAACAAAGTAATTGAAGTTTATACCGACTTAATATATATTTTGAGTGTTTTATCATTTATAAGTAAATTGACACTTTTTATATTTTCACATGATTGTTACTTTTTAGTGATACATACTTAAGTGATTAACCATGTATATATAATATTTATGTATAATCCATTTTTAATTTTAGATCCATCTTGTATGTTCTCTAGTTCTTTAATTATGTGATCATGTAAAACATCCATAATGAATAACCATAAGACTGATAGAAATAAAATAAAGGGTATGATCATGAGTTGTACTATTGGAATGTTTATCTATTGGTTTAAAAACTAACGCTGAACTAGGGGTGAATCACATTTAACAATTTAAGGTTCGTCTTTATAGCTTTCCACATGTCCACATTTGTATCTCTAAGGATTGGTTTCGACCTAGATCATAACTTGAAAAGCCTCTACTAGCCTAGGAGTTCCGTCCATTAAATATGATTTTAACCCACATGAAAGTGGGGGGTATAATGGGGTTTACATAAAAGAAATCATGGGAACACATGCCCTACATATAAATGAAGAGAAGGCACACATCCCAACAGTCATAATTTGATAAATAAATTAAAAGGTAACCAATCACATATAATTTTTTTTTCAAGATCCTTATCATCCACATAAATGAAATAATTATGAATTTAATAAAACTAGATTTCAATTATTTATCATTATTATTAAGATAAATTACAATGGAATAGATTAATAATAATCTTAGATTAATCAGTAATCTTTAGCGTAATATTTTTCCGATTTTCATTGTGATTCTAATAAATTACTTTGTACATAATGTGCACCTTGGAAGAAAGCCGATGAATAGATATCCAAAACCACCCTGCATGTATTTATGCTTGTATACACATTATTCTCTATGGCATGTAGAATGCACAAAAAATTATATATTTTTATAACTCGTACATGATGTGATGTTCTTTGAACATTTACACATATGTTAATTAAACACACAGACACACACAAATATATATATGGATATATCAATAACCTATCACATGTTGTGTCCCAAAATTATTCCCACATGAAGGTACATGTCTCAAGGGTTATATAATAAAATGATGAATTTTTAATTCTATGTAATATGAAAACAGTACATGACCAGTAGATCTGACTACAGGGTGTGTACTCTCTTCACCATCCATCTGAAGTACATGCCTAAGGAAACACCGTGTGAGGTTTAAATCTAAAATCATTAGAGTAAAGGGTGTGTCCAGTGGGCCACATGCTGTGTAGACTATGTGTTACATGATCACAAGTTGGGAATGTCATGTATGAGATACATGACTTGACCCTGACCTGAAGGGACTACATAACTTTTATAGTGGGCCACATACCATGTAATCTCGCTAACCATGCGTTATTCTATATTGGTCAAAATGCAGTGTAAGAAATAATTACACCACATGTCATAAATGCATAATGTGTTAGTAATTCAGAAATTACTCCAAATTCATTGAACAAAAATACAATGCATGTAGATCATACAACAAAATTTTTATTCTTGTGTTATCTGGATAGAACTGTTAGTGCCTCCAGATGAGATCCTCAATTTAATTATAATCATAAAATTATTCATTTGTATTAGATTTTCTAGAAATTATAATAGTGGAATAGATCTAAAAATTATAATTATAATAATGATTAAAAATGAATTGGAAAATCAAAATTTTAAAGTGTAAATAGTCAAGGAATTATTTAAATAATTATATATGAAAATATCTCCCCTCAAATACCACAAGTATGTTCTGAGAATAGTGTAAGTGTAGTATGGGAGTATACTGAACATTGAAAATTTCCATATTCAATGATTAATCCTTGATCAATATAATGATGAATGAAAATATCCATAGAATTGAATCAAAGATAAAATAAAAAGGAAAGAACCCAAAACTAATAAAATAGGATCCACAAATTTTGTTTAAAATTAATTTAATTTAATTATAGAATTAACTCCAAGGTGATTCATTATTCGTTGATGTGTCTAACCAAAACATCGAGGTGTGACTTCATTGAGATGTAGAATCCAAGGATATAAATCCTCTAGACATGATACACATGTGATCCACATATCTCCAGACATCATCGAAGGAGTCTCCAGGTGCTAGCATGGAAGGTACTTGTTCTTGTGTTGTCTGCCTTCAATCACCTTGAGAATCAAATCAAATGTATTCACCATGATCCATTGAAGGATGATCTATCTCATTCTTGGAGTGGTAATATTGCTCTAGGCTCGATAGCTTTTCTCCAAGGATGTTGTGCGAATAATGATTTTTAATATGGTGGAATGATGCATTGGATTATATATTGTATAATAACATAATGGGGAATTTAGCCCACAAGGTAATAATAAACACTCAGTATTGGTTTCGAAACATTATTTATTATTACATGAAAAAACACCACATCAAATAATAATAGAAATGCTATTTTTTCCATGAAATAAGATAAAAAATTTAATTCACCAGTTAATAATAAATAATTAACACATGTGTCATTACTTAATTTATTATTCCTTATGAAATCACCATGTAAAATAATAATAGAAATGATATTATTTCCATGAAATGTTCTTATCTTTAGTACTATATTTAAATATTATTTAACCAAATAATATTTAATATTATTTCTCATCAGTCCAATAACATGATCCACCAATCTACCTTAATATTTATCATTCCGTTAATAATAAGTTTTTACTTTATTAAATTAATATGACTACATTATTTTCTGATAAATACATATTTGTTCTACAATATATTCTCTCAGATAACTAGCATTGAAATAAATACAATAAGACATTCTTTAATAATCAATAAACCACAACTGTGAATAATATTAATCCACCTTGTTAAATAAATATTTTAGTTAACTGATATTATAACTAAATATAGTGTGTGACCCTCTAGACCTTTTTATCATTGGAATTAGGCGGGATTTCGTAAATACTATGATTACTTTATAACAATGTGTCATGGAACAAATGATAATGGTGTTGATATGAAAATGAAATATAACCTCATACAAACAGATCAAATTTAATATAATCCCTTTTTCCTGATACCTCCAATCAAACGGGTTGCAAGCAACTTCCATCAACGCATGTGCTCGATTTATATTTCTTTTACTTCTAGGAAATGAATTTTCCTAGAGAACACCGAGGTAATGGATTTATTAAGGACATATCATTTCTATGAAAGGTCCTAAGATATCTACTTTGGTAGAAGTGAAAAATCATTTCCCACGTTATTTTTTAATGCAATATTACATGTGACACACCCAACATATCTTACCTCATCGCGAAATAAGTCTTCAAAATTTTAATCAATACATCTAAGTGAAATAGTAATAAATCACATTAATGATAATGTTAATGTCTATGTAAAAATAAACACATCCCCAGATAGGAACATACAATGACACTTTTGAATGTGGATTTCCTACAAGCGGGTCTTGTTCTCATAATATCCTCCAAGATATTACCAAGGGAGCAATCAATGAGAAGGTGCCTCAATGTTTCATGGGTCCTCATACATGATAGCTTGTATCATATGTCTCCCTTCAAATGATATCATCTATCCATAGAACATATATTTAAGAATAGTGTCATGGCACTTCTGGGATCTCATCATAGCAGGTATCCTTAATGTGCATTTAGTGAGACTTGTATTCTTATGAAATTATCACATACAATGTCACACAGAAGATAAATCATGCTGTGAAAAGTTTTTTTTAATATTAATAGATTGAATACAATTTTATTATAAAATACAAAGAATTTGGTTTCTAGGGAACAAACTCCAACAATATTATAATGGAAAACCAGTAACTCTTGGTAAAACACAAATGTTCATGTAATCGCCCACTTTTCAGGATGAATCCATTGAATTATAAAGGAAAAGCATAGATATCATGAAAGTGTCTTTTATGAATTCATATAATAATCCAACATAAATTCCTGAATCTATGAATCATGCAAAAAATACATCAAATATATCTATTAATATTTTAGATTATTTTTTACATGCTTTCACATAACCTTCCTCAATGATTATTAAATCCCATGAACTAGTAAAACTATTTATACAACTCAATGTTTTTTAATCCCCATAGTTTTATGAAACTAATTCATCCCCCATCCTGGAAATATTCTAATTATAGAGCCCATGGATCAAGCATAATACTCGAGACCCACATTTTATGGGTCTTTCCTCCAACTAAAGTTCTCTGATAGTTTAGTGCTCATGGTCCCCACATCCACATGATACAGGATTACACATACATAATAGTTCTATAAAAATATCATCATATAAATTTGTGTAATGTCTATCTACATTGGGAACATGATGGGAAAACCCTCCACCTTTATATTAAAAAAAGAACACTCACTAATAGGAACTTTATACTATGCATGATCTGAGATTTATCCTTTCTTACTTCTTATAATACTCTGTTAAGATATAATACCCATGCATAACCCCACTCATACCCCCATAGTTCCTATGAATCCATCATGACACAAATTAGTTCAAATCCAATGTTATGGAATCTACATGGAAAACTAAATATATCATACCAATGATCTATGTCATCCCCTTGTAGAGAAAATTAAAATCCTCACTCCATATATCATTATTTCCCATATAAAAACATGAACTTTCATAGTAGAAGATAACAATGTGCCAAAAATATCCTCAGTGGATGGTGTAAAACCACATCCAAAATCATTATGAGATGATTTTCCCAGAAGAATACCCTTTGATATAAAAATATGATTTCGTGATTGAAGAACTCTAGATTCCCTAGGTGGTGATCATATGATTCCAAACGTGATGATCATGAAAAAAACACCATGTTATAGAAATCCCATAGTGTAATCCACACACTATTACTTATTATCACTCTATTAATAAAAAAAGTCATTAATTCACAATATTAAAATACATGGATTGGTCCTGTCACGTGACCATAAATTGTGAAACTCAATATACATAGGTTTTAATCAATATATATTGGTAGGGTACATATGACACTGCCTTTTGTTTCAATCCCATCATCACCAAAAATAATTATTTTCATATATAGGAGGATACTTTGAAGCCTAATCCAATTTATAGTGTATAAATCCTCTAATCATACATTCAAGAAATTCCAACTAGACTAAAAACATATTCTCAACATAATAAATTAAATTCATATTTAAGAAGCGTCACCAATAGACATTTAACATTGATCATCCTCTATTAGGCTATAAATTGTTAGTTTCCCCACAAGAAGTTAACCTATGATTGGCCTATTATATGAACAGTTTGTATAAAAATAATTCCCAACAGTCTTAAAACCTATGACTAGTCATACATGAAGATAATATGTGGCACCATTCCCTATAGGCATTGATCTTGGGACCACCTCTTGTTTGAGGATCCCAAAAGGTCATTTGTCATGATCATAGGAAAACTAGAGCTATTTCATCAGAGAAAAAAGACTATATAATGTGACTTTGGAATCTCATGTGGAAAGAATTAAATAAATTTTATGGTAAGAATAGAAAACCTATATGAAAATATTATGTTATATATTCCATTTCATTTGATTACAAGCATATATTTTTTATCTGGAATGATTAGCTCAATATGCTTTATTTGAAAATCATGGGATTCCATATATGCTGAGATAAAATGCCCTATGTGATAATCATATGATATCTTTATTCCCTCATTTTATGAAAAACATATTGTTATTACCTTTTTCAATGAGAATAACATTCATTTCTTGATGAGCTATGGTTTCCCTAGTAAATGATCCTAGGATTCCATATGCAATGAGAACAAATCACCATGTGTGATGAGAAAAAATTCCTTCTGTCCTAAACCAAGGATTCAATTTGTGAAAAATATAGAAATCCCTCATCAAAATTATTTAGGATGATATTTATATGTTTATAATATAACCTATAGTTTCTGATGAATCCCAAATACTCCACCTCTAAACAAGCCGATTTTCACCATTCTAGGGAAACCAATGAGGTGTTCAATGGAATTTATTAAATCAATGATGGATACCTAAACATGGAACGATGATATATAGTGTAATACATGGAATTCAGGGTATATTTCCCTTCATATTATTCTAATGATGTTTCCTACACCGTCATAATGAGTGGTGAAAATTCACCCACCATTGGATTTATGGAATGTTGGGCTTGAATGATCGAAACTAGTCTATGGAAACAATATAATGAGAGAGAAATTCCTAACAGATAATGTTATAAAATATAATGGTGAACTAATAAATAATCCATTCTCCATTAATAGTGAGATCGATAATAACATTTGGAGCTATCACATTATTCTATATCACTAATGATGAGAATTTAGGGAATATATATCCTAAAAAATGTACATATGGTTGGATTATAATGTATCTCTTAGAATTATATTTAGTATTTAAATAATTAATATTTCCATATCCACCAATAGAAGTGGGGGAAGGTGGTCCAACCATGTCACATTCAAGTACATATTACCCCTATCAATGAAAACTTCCTCTCACATTGACTTGGGGGACTATTTCCCCATATGTTTGTCATATCTTATCCATTAGAGGGTTTACATTGATCATTTCTTCATATATGATATAGATGTAGTCAAATTACCCAAGATAAGGCTCCTGATGACTTGGAATATGTGGAAGCACACTAAATTATTAATGATCTGGGATAATGTAGGGGGAAATCCTCCACTCCACATTAACACTTCCATCCATTTTGAGAGACTTACACAAAATGAACACACATTACTCCCCCATATGTCAAGGTGGCAAGGGAGGTACATTGAATGGCCCCCAAATTCAATATAATTTATTCCAATAAGGGATCACACAAAATTATATCACTAAAATAGGATTGTATCCCACTAAATGATTAACATGTTGATATGATGTCCTATCCTCTTTCCCAATTCAAAACAATATGTTTCCCAATATATCTACAAGACACCAATAAAACCCTATTGTATACCACTTCATTAGTACCATTGGACCCTATCACCATCCATGAAACCTTATGTTCTCATCAATACACTAAGAAATGTTTTTACAATGTTCTCATGTCCCTAGCTACACTCTATGATAATTTGGATTACTCTAATAGCCTCTAAACATATCACTAACCAACACAGAGGTCAATATTGTATCTATGAATATCTACCTATTTAAAGGATCTCAGAAGGGAAGAGGTTATACCGACCATTAGGGAGGTTCTACACATGGAACCAACTATAATATTTCTTGAAGAACACCATATGTCTTTCTGATGATCACATTCTGGAAACTCCCAAGATGGCACGATAGGTAGGACTGAAGGACATACTCTATAATATCCATAGTTCACAACAATTCTAGATCTCCGATTATGCTTCTAAAATTTTCACACCTCAACAACCATATATGGGGGTAATAACCCATCAATAGATAACTTAAATTACCTATGATATGATCCCAAGGCCCCTCTATAAATATCTCTATGTGGAGGAAGCCCTATATTACTTATCTAGATTCACTCTAAATATTTTCCTACTTTCATCAAAATCACCCAATGGGTGGATGGTTAATTAATTCACCGACCAATGGAAACATAATCGCTATCATACATGGTAAGATTTATAATGACCATTCCTTTTACATATGATGTCTCCATATCAAGAAAAGTGTACCATAATGTGTATATCCCATCCAAAGATCTGTACTATAAAATATCTAAGTTGCAACTCCAAGTAGCATTCTAGTTATATGATATAGGGGATTGGGGTGATAATTTTTATAGTTTACCCTCTTAACAAAGATAACTATGATAATATTCTTTGGGATATCCTATTAACATTGTAGTTTTTAGTCATGTTATGGCCACCTTCAAACCTACACTTCTCTATCTCAAATATGCTAACTGAAAATCAATATAAAAGTATATAAATTAATGATAATAATACATTTCTATAACATCATAACCATACTCCCAGATACATTAAAGTATTTTCACAACATTAAGGTATTGAAAAATAGTTTTGATAGGTTTTCCACACAATGATTACAATATTCAAACACCCTTCTACCTTAAGATACTACTAGTGATTCCAATAAACATGTATTGAATTACTAATGGTTTTACATTAGATAATGGAATTGAAATACCCCCAAATGAATATAAAGGTATTTTTTAGTATTGTTCCCTCATGTTTATAACCAGAATATGAAATTTACATGTTTTTCAAATTGGTGAGAGGGATTATTCTAATGACTTTGTATTTCTTTCCACCACTACAGTGAATGTTTTCACCATTAATCCACCTATTGGATAAAATCATGATAATGGTGATGATACACATGAGGGGGATGATCCTCCAAGAGAGGATTTCAAATATCATGTGAAAATCATGAATAATGTTTAAACCGATCATAATAAATTTGAAATGGGCCTCATAAGTCTCACAATGGTTCCCCCAACCCGCCAATAGAACCATAATAATGGTAGAGGAGTATCTGAATCATCCATTATTCCTATGATCTCCTAGGTAACTAATAAAAATTATAGGATTTATGATATATTCATAGAGTATTAATGTCAATAGAATATCAATATAGGTATCCATTGTAGATATCATCCTATTTAGGGAGATGATTTAGGAAATCCCATAACACAGACATAGTAAATTTCAATACATATAATCCATACCTGATTCACCATGATAATGGAATAATACATTCTCATCTAAATAGGAATGAATATGGTGGATCACCACATTTGTGAAATATCATAATTTTTCCTATAGTCCCTTTTCTAGTGGATCACAATGATCTCTAACCAATAGACTGAACCCCATATAAATCCTCATACAATAAATTAGTTACGGGGGATGCATGATGATTCCTACATGATGATGTGACAAGTTTTCTCAATACATTTCTCAAATAAATTGATATATAAATATACATTTTTAAATAAAATGATAATCATATCTATCATAGGTACACCATTCACCTCCACAACGATATTTACACAACTGGAGTTTTTCATCCCTGAAAAAAATATGGTACATAGATTTGCACCATTACCACATCATCTATCAGTGTGTCCCAATGATATGGACTCAAAATAATTAATAGAAAGAAAATATTAAAATATTTTCCATGAATCTAGATAAACTAACATTTATTTAGTATAGCCATCCAGTACCTGGACCCGTCACCAAATAGAAGAGTCTATGTTTAAAGTTTCAACAATAATTTTGATCCACAATGATTAGGAAGAGAGTCATTAGACACTGAAAATGAATAAAAAAAATTGAAGGATTAAAAAACATCATTGATCAATAGAATGTACTAATATATTATATTGACATTATATTTCCCAAAAATTGTTTATGTGAACATGCATGATGATTTTCCAATATGAGTCAGTACCAGCCCTTATCTCTATGAATAATTAATAAAGATTCTACAAATTCTCTAATATATAACACCTTCTTGAGGAATCCATATAGGTAACCGAGAAATTTTTAGAATAATTACTTCAGCATGATTCATATCAAAATATTTCAATAGTAGATTCAAATATTGTTATGAAGACAAAATCACTTCAGATAATCTAGTTACATGATCCCCCTCTGAATCTTAAGATCAACCTCACAATAGGAATTTTTTATAGGGCCCTCGTTCTGGAAAATAGAATAGAATAACTCAAACAAATGATAATAACATTTTCTACTCCATCAATGATGACAAACTCCTAGGATTATTTATCAACTATATGGAGAAAAAACTTTTAAGAAACATGGTGATTAAAGAAGTTTCCATATTTTGAGTACAACATCCATGCCAACCATTTCCCCAACAATTGGTTCCTCAAAAATAAGGTAAAGGTATTTTTTGGTCTCATGGACTATTTACATGATATCATATATTAAAACATAGTGTAACTATAATAACCATTAGTGTAAAATTCAACAATATATTATACCCCAAATGATGAAAAATATTCTACGAAATTAATTAATGCATATGATAAATGAAAATAAACTTTTATGATTGTATAAATCAAAATTCATTCACGCATAAACACATGTTTATTCATGGCCTTACAAATAAACTGGGTACCCTCCATTTGGATCCATTTCCCACAATTTGAAAACTAATTCTTCAACAATCCAAAAATCAAAATAACCAATGCTAAAAACCCATGATCAATCAAATTCATCCTATCATTCTAAACCTCTTCTACACACTAATAGAATTAATGGCCCTAGTATTAATATCATGTTCCATGATATATCATATTCTAGATGATTCCTATGATACAAGACATGAGTATTCCCCCATCAATGCGATTTGGCTACTCAAACACTATGTAGATCTCAAAGACGAAGCGCCCTGATTTCATAAATTTCATAGAAAATATATATGATCATGTGGAAATGGAAAATGTATCTTGAAAAAACAAAATACTTGGGTTACTATACATGATTTTGTTTCTTACGCAGTTTAAATCAGAAGATATGTATTTCTCAAAGATCAATAAGGCAAACATCTATGATAGTATACCCCAGTATGGCCCAATATCCCATCAGATTGTTTTATTATTTGAAATAACCTAGACTAACCAATGTTTTCCCACAAAAAACCTACTTCTAGTCAAAATAAGTACACATTGACAAAGAATACTCCACATAACTAGCTAAACCCTCTATAATGGTGGTAATGGAGAGGCTTCATGGGGAAAAAACTTCCCCCATCTAAGATATATGATGTGATCAAGAACAAAACTGACATTATATCCTAGATTAGGTTCTTTAACATGATTTATTTATAGAGGTGATATTTGAATCCATCAAAGAGGATTCAAAGACCCCCTTATTGTTCATTACTAATGTGTCTTCTACTATGTTGTATCATACACGATGGATAAACATGAGGAATGTCAGTATGTCTTTTGATTCTCTTAGGAAGGGGATGGATCCATTATCTAAAATCATA
The DNA here is from genome assembly GCA_963277665.1 of Viscum album. Taxonomy (NCBI): domain Eukaryota; kingdom Viridiplantae; phylum Streptophyta; class Magnoliopsida; order Santalales; family Viscaceae; genus Viscum; species Viscum album. Next base: position 1,934,247,333 of record OY728155.1, read on the forward strand.
TTCAATACCTTATTATATCTGGTGATCTAAATGGTGCATAAATTCATCAGTTCCTAGTTTATATAAACTCTAAGAAAAATATCATATTTACATAGCTTCCCCATAATCATGAGTTATTCAATGGTATTAAGATCTCATATTACCGTATGATTTAGGGATGCAACATGTTTGAGTTGAATACCTATGTAAATATTTATCTGATTAACCAATTTTAAAACCAATTATTCAATATAGAGATTATTTTTGTCTTAAAGGAAACAACATCCAAGACCATACAAGGAATAAATGCGATCTGCATGCATGAAATTGTCCCCACATCAAATCAATGTTGTGTCAAATAATCTATCAATAGTATAGTAGTGGTGCCCCATGGTTGAAACAACCCATTTAGAGTCTTATAAATAATAATATGTTGATTTTGGTTATTAAGAAATTCAAATTTAATATAACCTTTTCAATTATCCTGATCATGTCAATCCTCCCAGTGACTTGACACCATCCTCAATAGATACATGGGATGTCTTGAAGAGAAGTTTCATTATCCTCATCCAATAGTTAGAGGATATAAATGCAAACCTGTAGATCCATTTCATTGTAATCATGAATAATAGTTTCTGCAAAATGATTACATTAATATATGAAGGGTAGGTACCCTTGAATCTGAGGAAACGATATGTCACCTACTATAAGGTCTTACCCCTACTAGATAATTGCAATACAGATGGATTCTATAAGAGATTAGGGTTTTACTATAGGTGTAAACCAAAAGATGATAGAAATTTATGTCACGGGAGTACCTACCTGATGATGGCCCCATGGGATTATAGCCTCACCCTTTTACTCAATCGGTTTCATCGAGCCAGAAGAGAATGGAATAGCTTTGGAAGATTTCACCTCTATATAGAATAATGGTTCAATCCTAATGTATCATATTTCAGAGGATTATAATCCTCTCTTTCCATTTCATAATATTTTGATGTGGATTATTTTTCTAAATCTCTTACTCATATTGAAGGAGTCTTTACTATCATCAGTGATCTGATATAGGTAAAAATGGTGAGAATATGATTTAGGATGACATTTATCAGTTTCATCATTCCTTCCCATGAAAAATATCGTAATTTTGTGTTGGTGAAATAGGAATTCAACATATATTTAGTTACATGCATTTTGATGTCAGAGATCAACCATCCAATTTCCATCCATTGACTCAGAATTTAGAAAAACTTTTGTGGAACTCAACAGCCGCAAAGTAAAATACATCCTTCACATGGTATCATGTTTATGGGTTAATTTGTAATGATGATCAAGGATAAAAGTATCCAAGAATTTAAATACCTCATATGGTTGTCTAACATTATTCTAGTCAGGAAGAATAATTTAAAAATGAATATTTTTATAGTCATCCAATATCTAAGTTACCATTTCATAAAGGATGAATTTACTAAACCAGTAACTGTGTTACTGATTTGAAATAATATTATTTCCTTCAATATTCTTTCAATAATGAATATTTCCTGTGAAATAAAATCTTGATGGCTCTAGAGTATAATGAATCAACCATATTTAGTTCACCTAAAAAAATTAATACAACTGAGTGACTCCCATATAATTGTGGAAATCTAGTTTAACCTATCATTGATCCATGCATCGTATATTTATGAATCTCATAAGAGAATTGTTGGAGTTTAATATTGATGTGTTTTTGGTAAAATACAACTAATAGAAGGACCATATAAAAAATATTGATAAGGTGTTGGGAATGATCATTTACCATAGATAGAATATGAATTCCACGATGTGTGAATTCAACTATACATTTGAAATTTTTTCGGCTTCATCATCGAATATATGGGAATCAATATAAGTTCAAAGAAGATACTGACCATCACTAAAATTTCTCCTCTATGTAATATCTATTTTTAAGTAGACTATATTGAAATAGATTTATTATGTGATAATATTTCTATAATTTTAATGTAAAATATATTCCTTTTACAATTATGATGGAGAAAGGAATCATTTATCTGGGTGATGAATAGTTTCAGTACCCATTCAAGGATATAAAGTTGTTTCTAGTACAACCACCAGTTCTGATATCATCCATCCTAAGGAACAATTTTTCTTTTATATAACATACATTACACGATACATTGAACCCTTCTTTTATAAGAGGAATAATGATTGAAAATAAAATAGTTCAAAATATCTTTATCACATGCTTCATGATACAAAGATCATATTCTATCCTATCAAGAAAAAATAACTCGCCTTAGTCTTAAGGATCACAGATTTGTTGAAATATCAAATACATCATGAGATCGAAATAAAATCCTAAATTTACATGAGGAAGTGAATCATCAACCATCATATGTTTTATGTGTGATTTTATTAGTGGGTTGTGATCCTTTAGAATTTAAACATTGATATTTTCCCTCAAACATTTTCCATGTTTCATCGACAGTAAGATTTTATAGACACATACAAAAAAATAGTGGTGCTTCCCCTAGATGTTGACATACCATGAGCATCTATCATTTACATATATTAAGAAATGCTATGGTGGATGGTGAACTTAACTAATTCCTACTTAATCCTAATCAATAGAAGTATCTATAATGTTAAACTCCACAATATTGGACTTGGAGTGGTCTTAATCACCCCCTCTAAAGCTTTTATGCCATACTCAGTCATCATCATATATGGACAGACAAAAAATGCATATGAGAACCAATATGCATCACTTGTCTTGATATTATCTTATTGATTGTTGTTTTATAAGTTTTTGTGAATTGTGTCCCTGGTCTAGTTATAAAGAATATCAATGACGCCAATAGTTTTAGAAAAAATGATCTCATTGCCTTTTTCAGGTATACCATTGAGGTTATTTCCTAGTATCACTCTGATATGATGATTTATAATGTACTATGATCCCAATATGATCATGGATATTCAATAGAAAGAATTTATACCTGTATTATAGATCCATATCATTATATAATTGTCATCCATACAGCTCGTTGAAAGGTTATTCATCTCATAACTCTAGTTAATGAGATATAGAAGGAATTTGAACAATGTACAATTTCCACATTGGAAGTTCCCTCAAATTCTACTTTGAATACAAGGTTTATCATATTATATGAATGTCTTAATTAAGTACCTATATAATGGAACTTTATCTCTATCTGATCCTAGTCGGAGATAATCTACCAGAATGCAGTGAATTTTTTCATCTATGATGACCCCAACACCATACATGTTCTATATTGAAAAAATTTCAAAATAATAGATATTAATTGATTCCAAATAAATAAGATCATATTGTTTTGGCAGAGGCCTATGCGAGGTAATGACCAGATAACCAATAAAAATTGAATATCTCACATATTATCCATAGACTTTGATAATTCTTGATCAACACAATTTTTTGCAGCATTGAATTCACTAAAAAGTGTCATGTATACTAGATTCCTTCCAAATTCTTAAATCATCATTAAGAGTTTCTCTTCGAAATAAAATACTATTAGTGATTTTTTGTATGAGGATAGGAAGTCAAGGGTCCAAACCCACCAACAATTTCTTGAGAGTGTAGTTTCATCTTATTGCAACCAAATTATTTTTAACGTGGGATCAAAACATCACCCTCATTAACATTACGTCCCTATATATGAATGAGTTCATGAAATACCAAATCATCCATAATTTTGAGATACCTCACACCATTCTCAATTAAAATAATACCAACTAATGCTCTTTAGTGTTGATGAATTTGTCTCTTAGTACTTCATCTAGTCCAACCATACTTCCGATCATCACATATCATTAAATGGAATGATCAAGGTGTTTATTAAGACTAACTCATTGTTTTTTTAGAATATAGAGGATTATAACTAGAAAAGATTTCCCCACAAGTTCTCCAACACCCTATGATAATATAGGACGATCAAACATCATCCAAGATGAATCTATATGACATTGTATGTGGAAAAAAGTATTAATTCCCATTGTGGTTAAAATAATATCAGTATAGATTTATATTTATTATAAAATAGATCGAGAAATAATGTCCTACGACTACCTAGATGAACCAAAAATCACTTTATTAGAGTGAGTTCCAAGCACTACACACCATTGAGTTCCTATATAATCATTTGGACAATAAATTAAATAAGAAGCTTATCCATTTATACATAAAAGTTAAATTTAATTTAAAATTGAGAATGAAAATGTTACCCAAAAGAAAAGTAAATTAGCAAGATCTAATATTGTATTTCACCTTTTAAATTCATAGGATATACTATAATTTTTCATACTCATTAATTTCCATTGATGAGGAGTGACACACAGCTCAAAATGATGAATGTTTTATCAAGAAGTAATTTGCATATCTGTCATGTAAATTAAATAAACACTAGATAAATGAATTCAAAAATTTAATTATTGTCGTAGATGTTTGATATTAGTCACCATAAAATTTCATAACCAAAATTAAATGCTAGTATTAAGATTCATCAAACATGATACATGAATATAAATTGTTGAATCCCACATCCACACTTTACGAAGTTAAAATTTATTCCCCAATTTTTTATTATAAAACGATTGACTGAAAAAGCACCTGATATGTGTCAAATTCCAAACACTATATAAAAAATTGGGAAATGTTTCATGACATTATTCTATGAGAAACCAATTTATATGCTTTGAGTCATTAATCTACATATAAATATTCAATTACAAATGACTATAAACATCTTGTAATGGGTCCTCATAGAATGAATATAAACTAAATGACATATCTTATTTACCTTATGATATTAATATGAATGATCAATTTCTGGATTCAAGACATTAAACTAATCTAATTTTAGTTTTACTTATTTGACCTTAAACTACTTAACTAATGTATATATGTATGATATTTTAAACTATAGAACAACACCATCATCCTAGTCCAATATGAAGACCCCTCCATTAGTTATAGTCACCTATTTCACAATAGTCCCCATTCATCAATTGATTGGTCACCTATCAAACCTAGTGTTTATTTCCTTCATTAATGATGATGTTAGAATGGATCCTTAATTATGAATACATTTTTATTAGTCATATCAAACTAGCTCATCTATACTATTTGAGATTAAAATCCCAAATTATAGTACTTAATTCATATTTTAACCATTTTTTGGTGTATTTAGACACCCTGGCTGTCATACCACTAATTTATTCATGAGTTTCAAAAAGGAATGTTGTCCTCATTTGGTATTACCCTAAACAACTTCCCCTTTTTAGAGACATACAATGCTAAATGTGTTATTATTACCCCTACACATATACTGATTTTTATGATTTTATGTGTCATGGGTGATATTAATCTAATAATTATTTCTAACACTATGTGTGACTCATGTGGGAAACAATGTTTTAGTCAATTATCTAGGAACACCCTATCAATAGATATTGACTCATCTTTGGTGTGGTTACATGAATTTATATTGTTTAACCAGAATATGTAATTTTTTTGGATTATTATAAACGAGATATGGGAACTTAAATCCATATAAAAATTTTCCCTCACCTAGTATTTCATATCCCCCTCATCTTTAATCCTTGATCCATGACCTTAAACTATGAATTTCCACTTTTGAGGCCATATATGTCGGCTTTGAGTCATCATTCACATTGGGTACTACTACAACCTTTATAAAACATTGAATACATATACCATAGTCTATATGTCATGAATGTAATATAAATATAACATACCCCTATATTCCATGATACATGACATTAATACATTTTCCCCTTCTTGATGAGGTAACTGATTCTATTACTGACCATGTAGATCCCAATGACGATCCATTAATGAATGGTTTTCTATGTTATTTCTAAAAACAAATTTTTACCCCCATAATTCGACAAAACATCACCATAAACTATTAGTCACCACATTGATCCTGGAACCATGGCTTCAATCAATTCCCACACCACATAAATTATGTATTATCAGCACCGGGTCCTTTGAATCTCCATTTATATCATCTTTGTGCTATCTTATATGATACATGAACTACCAAACCCTTTTCCATTATAACAATATTTAATTATAGTATATAGTCAATATCAATAGTGCGTTATGTTGAACTACATGGTGTAGTTTCTATCACAATAATTAAAATGAAATCAATCTTGGATCTCTGCATGAGAGGATACCTCTTTTTAGTAATTGTGTACTATTATTCTACTATCTAGAACTATGTGATGATTATTTACAATAATACATGATTGATAAATATTATTTTATCTCTCATTATAGGACCATCCAAATGTTTGGTACATATGCACCCAATGCTCCATGTAATGGGATATTCACCATTATTCATCAGGAAAAACACCTCACCATAACTATAGAACTCCATCATTTTTTCCCTCTTCTATAGGTTAATTTGATAAATATATAATTCTCCCACCATAATCCTAGGCGTCTCTTGATTTTTTTTCAATCAGATAACTAGTATGTCTTAGATCTCGTATCTTGAAGATTGATATATTTCTTCAATAACACTTACCTTCTTTGGACACCCAATACATTTGGCATCATATCCCCTACATATCCAAGTGGTGTTGCAAAAAGTTGTAAGTAATACAAAGTATTTTACCCTAAACTCTATCAATATTATGGTCCATATATCACGAGATTATGTTTTTTGATTTTCACCCCCAAAGGCTTCTATATCACTATTGGGTCTCTAATTCATGTCTTGTTTTGTCTCTGCATAAATTCTATATTGATCACCACCTCATTGATACAATCATAAACACCATAAACAATATTTCACACTGAAGACTATTTTTTATTAAATTGTCCCTCCCACTATTAAAATGGCTTAATGTTACAATTATCTTTATATAAAAACCCTTTCACAGTCTAGGATCCATGACTCTAAACCAGTAATGCTCATTTCGTTAAAGTATTATGATAATAAAAATACAAAATGATGGATAATTATATGTAACCATAAAAACTATCCCTAAATTTATCAAATTCAATGACTTTAAACAACACAAAAGAGGAAAAAGCCTTATCATGTTAAAAAACTCATAAAGAGGGACTAGAGAAAACATCAACCATCCCCTTCCTTGAATTTGTAAAAGGATAGAGAACAAATTAAAAAGGACTAATTCTCTGTAAAATTATCAAATAGCCATAATAAAATACAAGATATACTTTATAGACATATTTTTATATGGAAATATGTGTTTTATATCTTCTTATTGCTCCCCATTATTAGCTTTATGGCTTTAAAAAACATTACATACATATCCATTTAATATGAAATTAAATTTGTATAATGTCATTCCTAGTAGTGTGAAATTTAATGGCACAAACTAATTATCCAAAATAAATAAACTTAATCTATGTGCACACCATATAGTGTTTCTCTATAATAAAAAACATTTTTCAATTCATCATGGGATCCCCCCCTCCATTTTTAAATACATAGTCACACTTTGTGTGCAAGTTTCATGAATATAAGTTCCATTGATTTTCACAATGATATAATATGTATCATAATTGGACATCGCAATTCACATTAGGGTTTCATTAATATATTTTTATATCTATTTTCAATCCATAGGTTTCAGATCTATGAAATTAAACAATTATCAGCCCTTAGTCTGATCCAGATGACCCTAAACACTATACAAACTATGAATATCGAGTTCACTAAAAAAATTATCATACATTTTGTGGTGTATTTTTTGATCCATACACCTAATCAATCCCTACACACCAGACTGATATTCTAATTAAAAGATAGTGTTTATTAGGTAACTCATACCTCCCTTTTAAATTTGTTCTTCCTTTCCACACATTGTGTCTTGTAATTTAATGTTACCCCAAATAACCTTTCATTTACAAATAGATTTCCCTATAGTGATGGACCAATGACCCAAAGGTATAAACCCCATATATAGTATTCATTCACTATTATTTTTAGAATCATCATGATAGATCACAAAATTTTAAGACCTTGTAAGTGGTTGTTCCTCTTTTGTTTACCTATATTAATGAGTATATGTAATTGGATTCCATGTTTAGATTGTGTTTAATGGAAATCATCAATGTAAGAATCACCTATATTGTGATTCCAACTCTGTATGGAATATTTTACCTTTTTATACTACCCATTCATCAATAATAGACTTAAAAACCTATATATGTGGGGGACAACCCATTGGAAAATTTTACAAATAGTATAATCACATTTGTTTCTCTCTCAGTGTTCAATGTATCCTTTAAGCTTTAACCCATTCATTTTTTCAACTCTCTCGGGTGAGAATAATTACACACTATTCCCCTTTTTTTATCACACCAAGCATGAGTCATGTGTAATTATGTATTTTGAACAAGATTCTTAATTATCTTGATTAAGATTCCATCCAATTCATCATTACAGTTTAACATAAAACCATATGTCCAAAATCCAAACTATATGGTGTTAAATATTATAATATCATCCCTTTCAATTGACCTATAACTATATGATACCTTGATCCACACTTAATAGGACTACATATATTTTCATTTTTCACCCTCCACATCCACATTTATAACTAAAAGTCCATTGATTATCACCTTTAAAGATATTTTGTGATTTCCAAACACCTTTTCCAAGACCATTTCACAATAACAAACTTCATTCTCTCAACATGTTATCTTTTTAGAAAGACTCATGTAGAAACCCATTAATTCCCTTGTCTAGTTTTATTCTCCTCCCATCACACGTAGGGTAAATCTACACAAAATATGATTCTCTGATTTCATATCATGATGAGGACCTACCTCCATTGAAACCAAGTTTCCTCCACTACTACCATAATTAACCCAAGAATTTCACTCCATTTCTTAAGTAAATTCGATTGATCATCCAAGAGAAATATCAAATATCATATTAAGACATTAAACATTGAGTATATAACATTGAGGATATCTATCTTTCCATTTGTGTATCCATTCACATGAGGCATCTTTTTTATTCCCCATTAATGAGTAGACAAACATGAAACCCATTTATCCTACTAACACCACCGAAAAATTACCAACCCTTTGGTTGTAGTTTTAAAAACCATTAATGAAATTATAATACGGTCTAATATATATGGCCATAAATATTATAAAAACATTAGTAAAATATATTTAACCCTAATATTATTATAATTGAGATAATACCTTACATACTCCCAATTTCATGGTTGAATACTATTCTCATGTCTCTCACATGTGTGTTGTATAAATTTTATAATATGGACTACATGAATTCTGTCCATTTGGTTTCACTCATTGATATGATTTATTTATGATAACACCACTATATTTTATCTTTAACTCACCCTAAGGATCCCAATCCTCCAAATTCACATGTTTTGTACCCTTATTTGTTATCGACATCCATTTTCATGGATATGTGAATTACCATATGGTGATGATAAAATTATATGATGTCTCAACCCACAAATGTGATACACTCACCAGGGGACCTATCCCAAAAAACTGTAATCTTAATACCCAATGGATATGGTATAGATCTCTAATTGTTTTACTCTTATCGGGGTATATTTACTCGAGAAGAAAACATTAGTAGTATGGAAGTGGAATACATTTTACAAATGCGTTCAACAATCATTGTCAAAAAATCTTCCTCCTCAATCCATATTTATAGAATATTAGTGTAAAAACTTACCTCCCTCAAGATTCAATATTCTCAAGTTTAATACTATCATCAATATTGTATTTCCCTCCCCCAGTTCATATAGTTGTGGAAATAAAACTCATGGAATTTAAAAAACCTAGTTCCCACATATTTTTGGTATTATTATGGAAATTAATTAAATATTTTAATTCAATACCATATATACCTTTCCAAAACACTCATGTAATTGAACGAACATATATTTATCTCTTATTTCTGAAATATATCATGACTGACATGTTTTTAGTGATATTTATTTTGTTAATTCCTGAATTATATATAGATTAAATATTCAACAGATGAAATATAGATATGTAAAAGTTTTATTTCATGAAGACATTATTAGGTGGGTCATCAACATGTTGGAGAATTTACCTTATTAAAAAGATCTCATATGGGTAAACCTATGAGAAAAACATCCAATATACTACCTTCCCCAGTTGAGTAAATTCATTGACTTATTGTAGCTTGGAAATCTCTACTAGTTCCTCTTTTTCGTAGGATCATACCTCATCTATCCTCACAAGGGGATTGCATTTCTAGACGATGCACTCTAGTAACATGATATATACATGAGAATACTAGAATTAATCCATCTTCAATTAACCCATTTTGTGTTTAATGTCCTCTTTCGTGGAATATAGGAAGAAAAAATTATGTAATACTTCCCCCTATAGTCGAGAGAAAATTTATTAATACATTCTATGTGATGTAACATCAGCATATATATTCTCATTCCTATCATCTCCATTAAAGATAAATTGTCATCTCCAAGAATACATAAGATAATTCTTAGATTGTATGGTAGATGACCCCAAAAGTCCCTATGTATACCCTGCTTTGGAAATATGACACCATACATCCCACTAACAGACTATATTATTTGTGAGTGATGATGTTTTGTATTCTTCTATAGTAACTATATCAAGAAACCAGGTTCTCATCAATATAATAAAAATCTAAGTCATATGTTACCTCTTAGATAGCATTGTTCTAAGGAAGAAAATTAATACATCAGTTGCATGGTCAATATACAATATAGTTTTTGAGTTATTGGGTTCAATGTTGATGGTGGTTTTATATCATTGAGCTCCTCCTCTTTAGATAACATCTCTCTTTCTAGATCATTCAAAGTTAAAGGCTCTTTATGATGTCCAATTTCATCCTTTATAATGATTTGATGATACTATGGGACAAATTCCACTTTGACTTCAACCACTAGAACCCCATTAATGGATCTGTCACTTTGAATTGAGAAATGTAATCAACCACCATTAGTAGGTTGCTCGTTTATTGGATCGTACCCTCCATCCACCTTCGTAATGGGATAATCCTATGTGACCTTTTGGTAATATCATTTTTCTACTCCATTAGTAGGACCTCGTTATCACTCATTATCACATAAGATTTTTTGATGTTTAACCTATGGAATATCAATGATGGACAAATTATACATATGTGAAGAATTAAATTCCATAATTTATTCTTTAATTTCACTTTTGGTCATGGGTTTCATCTAATGAAATATATATTCCTAGGAATTCAAGATGCCTTCTACTAGCTCATGTGTAATATTTTTTATAATATGTTACCAAAAAGAGAATCATCGATACTAATAGTCAATATGATATATTATTCAAGGTAATTTATTTTCAATTTTTATGGCCTAGTTAAAAGAAAAATAATTTTTTAACATTGAATACTAAACAAATATTTAGAAAAAATGGACAATTTATAAGGGAGTTTCAATTCATACCTCTATAATTAAAGTTGATTTAGATGATCAACATGCATATGTTTCTTTCCACATTTATAGATGGTGTCACACCTATAATTTGAGGTGTTGGGGTCTTGTATAAGATAGAGCTGTCCCATAAATGAGAATATTTTTTTATTATTTTTTCCATTGATTCTACATTGGGATATTCCTTTGGGGATTCATAGGTATCCTCCCCACATTTATATTTCCTCTAATATCCACTCGATGATTTTTACATAGATTGTGGAATGAAAATTTTTACTAGAAAATTCATAGAAATGTTTCTAAACATACATGACAACAATTTTCATCAACTGCTGTAATATCACATAATCCATCCTCAAGTGTGATCTCTCTTCTCTAAAGTAAAAAACAATCCTTCTTAGCTGCACAAACACACGAGTTATCACTAAATGACCCTGTATTATTTTTCCATCTGCTAGCACATTCATAGATTTTTCTTTTGGATATGTAAACCACTATATTTTGCCTCTAAAAATCTTAAACTAATAATGGAATACTACCAATCATTGTAGTCATATTCAATGTTGCACTACTATTTAATGGGCTGTAGCGCATAGATACAGTCAATCATATCCAACCAATGATCCCTAATTTAAAGCCAAGGCGGATCATTAATTGGTAAATCTACACCATACCTCTTCTAATTATCCCAATGATATTTCATCCTATGTGATAGTTATATATGATCCATCAATTCGAATAGCATAGAAGAAATATAATATAATTTATTTTATCAATTGTATAGAATATTCCATAGAATTATGAAAGATACAACTATTTTAGCCAAATAGATTTTGATTTCACTCTCACTCACTTACATGGGAAATAATTTCCTTCAATAACAAAAACATCATAATCACTACTAAGATGATTTTTATGAGACCTTGAGGAACCCCTATTGGTCGTCCATACCATTTTGGGTACCATGGGGAACACATAGCAATACTATATGATTGAAATTCAGCTTCAATAATTCTAACCATGGGCACCATTTGTTAGATATTCTCATGTCATCAATAATTACATTAGAGAATTCTACCACCCAACTCTTAACATATCCCTATACATGATGAATTAAGTGGCTAGATGGTGTTATTATTATCATATCCTTAGATACCTCTTAGAAAAACATCCACATAGAGCTTGAAAATTAATATAGGAGGAATCTCTAATCATACAATGGTGTATAGGGTTTATATTTGGAACAAAATTAAATATAATTTATATGAGAAAATTGTAAATATATTTTCAACATTATACTTTTGGTCAACTATCAGTGTAATCAATGTTGCACCTCATTAGGATTGTGAACAAGAACTTTATTCTTTCCCCCACTAGTTTATGATCATCCTACTATATAGAATGGGGAAATTAATAATGATTATGTTGTTCAGAATATTCATGGGATGCCACCCCTACATTGTTAATAATCATAGGCTACAACCAGATAATGTTTATGAGTGATTTACAAATTATGGTATTTGGACGGGTGATTTTCTTTTGAAATTCATTCTATATAAACTGTATTATGACGTATCTACATAAAAATTACAAGTAAATATAGAGAAACAATAGAATTTAACCTATATTAGATACTCCCATATAGGTTATATATTTTTCACAAATACTGGAAGGAATTTGTTTTTTCTTTTACTCTAGTTAAAATTCTTTGATAAGGGTTATGAAATTCAATCCATTGTACATCTCTCTAATGGGAAAAAACATCCACTAAAGAATTATTCTCTATATTTGTGAATCTAATTTCTATAAGTTATTATTTAATAATGTGACCCTATATTTTATAATGTTCATAATCATGATGGATCTAATATGATCCAAATGTCCTAAAATTCTAAACCATAAGGAAATTATATATCCAACAAACAATTCAACCCTTAATTGTATCCACAAAGAGATTGAGTTAGGTATTGAATTAAATTTCTAGTTCAAGGGATAAGTTGTGTAAAATTATTCTAGTTACGATGTAAGACTACTCCCTTTCAAGAATCAATGTCTTCTCCATAACCCCCATGCACTAGATGTTGGGTGAAACTCATCAAAATAGATGCATTTTTCAGGATCCATCTAATATACTATAAATCATGTAATATAACACCCAATTATACATTATGGATATTGATGGAATTCCAGCTTATTTACCTCCTTATCAGAAAATTTGACATAGATCTGGGTGACGGTACTTATCGAATTTTTAACCCCATTCTATTTCCCATATACCTATTTGGTGAAAATATTCCCCAATGTCTTCACAAATATTGAATAACCAAAATTTACAAGCTCACGCATCAGTAAAATTAAATTCCCATGTGAATATCTCAATCTTACATATAATCCTGACAATTGTCTATGATTCTATATAAAAATATGATGGAACAATGATGTGGTAACACCTTAGTGGTTTTCAGTGAACCTATCATGGTCTTAGACTTATTTCTAAGGGTGTAGATGATCTTGAGATTTTAGTCCTTTTCCAGATAACAATAAATTTTGACATTATATCAGTGGAGCTTAATGAGCCTCAAAAAACATCATCCAATGGTTTCATATTTCAAACACTCAAAAAAAAACATCATCTAGAAGACTAAATCCATATATTGGTATCATATTTCTCAAAATATACACTTTAGGCCCCATAATATGAATATATTTAGAGAAAAAAATTCCTTTATTTTGACCACATAGCTGATGAAATTTTATTGTTCGTATATATATTATTTCTCCCATAAGTAAAAACATTAGTATCTCAACAGACCATTTTTTGTGTTCTTTGTAAATTTGAATGGCCTTTACATGAATCTTTTTGTTTCTTCATGAATGCCTCATTATCATAAGTCTATTTCATAGAAGTCTTGTTCGTAGATTGGATAAATCGTAGTTCATAAAACATTTCCAACTAAAATTATTTTATGTAATTTGTAGTTTTTCAAACACAAAGGATTTTAATATTATATATTTTGAGAAAAACTAAGTTTCATTAAAAGTGGTAGATGATTATTATATAAAGAAGCTCATGTTCCCTACATTTATTCTACATTAATATAAAGAAAATAATCAACTGGGTTCCAGTGATTCTGAACCAACATGTGTGAACCTTACCAGAATTGCTATACCTTATCATCTATTTTAATTGTTATGTTGAAGATATCCAAATTTCAATGTTTTCCACTAAATTTGATGATCGACTTCACCCTCAAATACCATTATGGGGGGGGGTGATTTGGGATTAAAAAAATATGCATCCCTCTCATTTATAAACAATACCAGGAAGTTTCACAAGAGAGATAGTCATTTTAAAGTAATTATATATTTGTTATAGTTCCAAATAAATTCCTATAGTTTTATATAACATCATATAATTAACACAAATTATTGGAATTAATTAAACATGGATATGTGTGTATTCATAAAAAAATACACCACATAACCCCAACATCTACATATGGTAGATTCTGAATCTGAAACTCAATGTCATGAAGCTCCCAGAACCAAGAGTTGGGTGAAACAAGGACAAATTACAACAAAAATTATGATTTTTTTTATCACCTAACAGTTTCATGAACGCACTACATTGAGAGTGATAAAATTCCAATTAAAATAAAAATAGCCACATTTTTTAGATATAAAATTGTATTTCAAAGGGTCGGTCTCTTAGCATATCTTACTAACTCTATCATGAATTACCACAACCTAATAATAAAATTTATTCTCAAATGCAAGAACCTCTTGTGAAATAACTTACATGGGTCTTAAAAGTATTTTATTTTTTCATGGCATCCATTCATTTGGCATTCATCAATAAAGATCATACATTACAATAGTAGAAATATCTTCATGAAACTCTCTTATTTTTTCACCACCCAAGTTTTGTGAGACTCCAACCATAGCCTTCCATGAAAGAATATTGTTCTAGATCTCATGTATTTTTTCAACTCTATAAATTTTAATAACTCCAATGTTGCATGAACCTAATAGTTGGGACCTCCATTTTAATTCTCATTAAAAAAACAATGTTTTCCAAAAGTTGAGATCTAAGAATATTAACAACTACCTGATAATGTCTTATTGATGAGAAATCCATACAAAAAAGGATAATTTGGATCTTTATAACAAGTTCAAATAGATTCATCACATATAGAGGAATCCATTCTCAATATTATCCCAACCATATGAATTCTCAACCCCACCCTTTACATAAGGCATGTTACTGGAAGTACCAATGCATGTTTTTTTACAAGAACTAGTTAATTAATATAACTTCATTGAAGATCCACATAGGATCAAAAAATACCCCAACAGTATTCTGGGCTCTTGTGAACAATATTCCCCAGTCATGGAATCATTGAGGAAACCAATATTAGTACACCAAATGACCCATTATTTCCTTTAAGAATGATCAATTTAGTCTATAATAGAGACTATATCTATCATATATGGTGTGCCACATCTTCAATAAGTATTATACCAACCGTGATCACATCATCCTATTATTTATAGTACTAAAATTCCTCTTTCAACACTATTTTTTCTATTCCATATAGATCATATATTTATATCGGTTGACGTATTATTGAATTCCCACATGAATATATATATATCTACACAGTCAATTGAAATAAACTCTTCATTCTACTTTTCCCATAGTATATCAGTATTAACCCTTATTATTTTGTGGTAGTATACTCAGTCCATTACACATTCATCCAAGAAGAATATTGAGATTAATACTGATTAAAAACACACTTATTAAGAAAAAACTGGAAGTTTAATATCCACATTTTATATTATTTTTAATACATTGATCATTCATGAACCAAAGATTCAAGTAAATTATAATCATAATTTTTCTATTACTATCTATATTAATTAAAATAAATTATATGGTTGGAAATATTTTTTCTGCCCTTAATTTTATGGGTATTTATTCCACATGAAATTGCACTTATTTTCATAAGTATTTAAAATAATATTAGAGAATGTATCAACCACAAAAACTTTATAAATGAGCCATAATGTAATCAATATTTTTATACAAGTAAAATTTGTTTATAGAAAATGTGATTCAATAAATTATACAATGAAACAATCCATAATATTATTCATTATTGTGAAAACATTACTCTTCTATTCTTAGGGACTGTAAAAATATGATTATGGAAATGATTTTAAAATGTAAACTTATTTCCAAAAAACAAAACATGTTGCTAAAGAGCATGTACAAAATTACTCTCATCCTATAAAAAATTTCCAGTGATAAAAAAATATAAATGGATAAATAATCATGGTTGTTATGATTATATGATAAACTATAATTTTATTAAAATCTGTTATAAAATAAGGATTTACTAGAAATACATATACCTATAGAAGGCTAGATTCTTCAGTAGTTAAATGTAATACCCCCATTAACCGTATATCAACAATTGAATAAAAAAATGGATTTTTACGAGTAATTACAAGTAAAAAATTGGGTGGAAACTCATAATGGTTATGTTAGAGATTTGATGGAGTTTTTAGCTGAAACATGTAGTTTTTTCTATTTTCTGGGTGATTACAAGCCATGTAGTGGATGTATACCCGTGTAATGGACTATAGAGAGATTCCCTGTATGGGATACACAACATGAGAGCTTTACAATATGTATAAGGGGCTCACATCATGTAATGTGAAATATCAGGTTTTTAATAAAAATGTTATCAGTTTTTGGAAAATATGAACATCATGGATTATACAACATGAACCGGGGATACAATCCATGTAATAATAAAGAGTCATAATTTTAGGGTACTAATTTTTTTATTACATTCATTGATGTATTCCATGTTATCATTATATAAGCTCCCCATATACAATTATATATGACCCCCCACCTTCCGAGAGGCTTCATTCTATGATTGATCATATTTGTAGTTAGTTTAGTTTTCTAAGGCTATGTAATCGATCTGGTTCTTCTACGATTTAGTTATAGCTTTATATTTTTCAAAAAATGTGACATAATAGTTTTGTTCAATTTTTCATTTTAATTTTCTTATCTTTCCTTGTATTTTTAAGGTTGTTCTCTTAGTTTATGGTCACCATTATAGAGGGATGCTGGGTTTCCATAGTTTAGAGCTATGTATTTCTTTACAATTGGTTAATTTGTTGATTTTAATGTTTTTTTTATTAATTATATGTGTTTGTTCATTGATTCAATGTGATATATGGATTCAGATCATTAAATGGGAACACAACCATTTTTCATAAGTTTATTTCATTGAAATGTGTTTTGATTGATTTGGTAATGGGTTTTCCAAATCTAAATTAGAATGACATGGATTTGAAAACATTTTATAAATTGGGAGAATTGTGTCATAATAAATTTTGATAATTTCACATTGGGATCCTTGGGTGTGTCGATATAGAGACATTAGTAGTCTTATTGTGTGTTTTACCAATAGTAGGTAACATTTTGTGATATCGTCTGGATTGACCCGATATTGATCGGTTCCAATTTTATTATTTTTAGGATCATTGTTGTATCATATGAATTTTCCAGTAATATAGGTCATAAAAATGTTTATTTTTCATTTTTGGTTATTTAGCAAATGATTTTTTATTATCAATTATTTATCAGGAGTTTAATAAAAGGATGATGAATCACATAGCTTTGCAAGAATGGTTTTTTCATGGATATGTATACATATTGATACATGGTTATAATTCCATGTTTTGATAATTATACTATTCATATCTCTATTTCGAAAATATCATTTCACTTTAGGGAAAAAATAGGTGAATATGAATTTTGTTTGACAAATGGTTTCGTTTTATGAAAATTATTTGTCATTTTTTAAATAATATAATTGTATCATTCTAGATATTATAACATTTATAGATAATATGGTGGTATCATAATGGGTGTTGGATCACACCCTACATGTGAATTTTTCATTTTTTGATGTTTTTTTGTTGCATTTATTTAAAGGTAATAAAATATTATTGCACGATGAATTCTTTTATTGATGGAGTTTTCCATTTGTTTTCGTCTAGAGGTGACTGTTGGTTATATGGATATTTGACATAATTTCTACTTTAGCGAGTTTTTTCTTATATATTTTTAGTTATGGTATTTCAATTTTTTCACCACAAACACTGGTTTTATATCATATTTTTGATTTATTCATGATTTGTTAATATTTTCATATTTTAATGGTATTACATCACAATCAAGTTCATGTGGCTTGTCTAATTGACACCGAATTGTTTTTTATAATTTGTTATCAATGGGATGCTAAATCTAATGTTTGTTAAAACTAGATGAGTTTGGATATATGTAATAGGTAGAAAAGATTTAGAACCAAAAATATCCAAATAGTAATTGAGTAAATGAGGCATGTAAATCTCACTTCTATGACTTAATATGGGTTACCATGGGTGGTTAGGGACATTCGACCATGTTTGAAAATTGTATTTTTGTGGTCATTTTAAGGAAATATACGTGATCATTATTTAAATTGGCATGTTCATTTTTAAGTAAGTTATTAATTGGTTTCAATAAATTATTAATGATTTATCTCATTTTAGTCAACACTTGAGGTTGTCCCTATAATTTTGGAATTTTTAAGTGGTTGATTGGTTTTTTCCTTTGTTATACTATGCCTCCAAGAATATATCTTTCAAAAAAAGAGAGGAAGCTATGAGAAAAGTCCCATAAGTGGACCCTCTAGTGGAAACTATTTGATAGAAGCTATTATCTACACTAATCAGACTTTGGGTCAACTTGGTGTTGAGAACGTAGGATGTGTGGTGGATAATAGCTCTGAATTTAATTTGAATAAAACACCTGTATTCCATGGTGAAAAAATGATCACAATATTCTAAGAAGTTTATTATGTATATAGAGATAATATTAATATTCGTGAAGACTTCAGAAGATACTGAGTTGAATTTTTCCATATTAATTCTCAAGGGATCAGGTGTGATATGGTGGGACTCTATTATGAAACTATGTTTCTCCTGGATCATACCTAGGATTACTTCAATAAAATATTATACCAAAATTATTAGGCTAAGGAATTATTTTTATAAGCATCATGATATTTTTTACCATATATCCTAGAAAGAATATCATTATGTATTATTCAACGTGTTCCCATCTATTGGTGCATCTGCAACTAGATGTTTTCAGGAACGAGTTATTGAAGGATCAATGGTCTAAGATGAGATTGTGGTGGGATATTTAGTGAATGATGATAATAATGTTACTTTTTAACTTTTTTGGAAGTGGTTGACAATTATAATTTCATTGAGACGTACATAGTTGGAAATGAATGACTAGGAAACAATTTATGTGATGTAGTGGTTGCCAAGGGTGAGTCTTTGGGAATGAAAAAGAAATGTAAGAGTGGTCAATATTCAAGGGTTTCGTCAAGAGAAAGACAATTTATCAACTACCAGTGAGGGATGAATTCTAATACCAGGTCAACCTATTAATATTCTCTATGCGCATGTAATATTTGTGATTGATCAGGCCATCTAAAATAATTTTTTGAAAGGATTCCACAAGATAGTAAGCCTGGAACCACATTCACCTACGACTAGTAGGTTTAATCTAATGATTCCAGGGTTTTCGGTTTATTCCATAGCACAGGGATGTTTTTATGTGTTTATGAGTGAATGGATTTATGCGAAATCATATGAACTAGAGGAATCTGAAATTGGAAAATCTATTATTAGTGGCATGGTGTTTATTTCATCATCTATGGTATTACCATTGTTTGATATAGGTGTTACTCATTCTTTCATATATTAAAAGTCAGTTGATGTTTTGGGATTTAATTAGAAGATTACTCCACCCTTGATGGATCTATCCATTCCTTAGGGAAATTGGTTTAAACAAGGTTTTAGATGTCCTGATTGTTGAGAGATGATAGCCGACAACAAGGTGGTGTCATACTTATTTGTTTATTATCAGGATATATTTGAATTCATTATCATCATAGGTTATATTATCAATGTTAACGATTATATTGAATGTTATCATCATTTTGATCGGTTCTTATCTACAGATGGGGTCAGTCATGTTGTCTAGGGTGAGTGGGACTCTAAATTGTGATGGGAAGGGCTGTTGTTTTTTATGATGGGGGTGTATCGTTCATGTTGGTAGAGGTGTTTTTTGATGCAGTTGACCCCTATTTGGGTGGTCCAATTTCTGAAGATGTGTGTGTGTGTGTCTTGAGGTCCACCCTTATAATCATTATAATTTACTACCACAGAGATAGGTTGAGTTTAGTATAATCCTATTTCATGGAATGAATCTCATTTCTATGTCATATTTATCCATTGAACCTATAGAGTTATCAGAACATTAGTATCAACATGTGGATGAAGATGATAAAGAAATTATTTATCCTATAATGTCACTATTGGCCTTACCTATTATTTTTTTAATATGGAATATTGGATCCGTAGACAATGTATTGATAGTCAAAAGATTAACCGGGTGACCATTTATAAAAAAATATCACTTTCTATGGATTATTGATCTCTATTGTTATCTTATAGGGGCTCTTCAGTTTTCTAATCCAGTTCATTGGTTAGGGTACCACTTTTTTATATTCTAAATAAATAATATACCTATGATAGAATGATAGAGATGATATGGGAATTTTGAGTTTCTGTTATTTCCATTTAGTCCTAGTAATTTTCATGTAGTGTTTATGAAATTGATGAACCAAAAATTTTATCACTTCTAGGAATCATATGTTTTTTTGTTTTTTGATGTCATTTTATTGTACTCCATGTCAGAAGAGAATAACGTAGTCAATTTGGATATCATTCTTTTAACTTTTTAAGAACATCTCTTTTATAGTACCCATTCAATAAAATATTGTTCATCCTTAATGTAATTTTTTTCATCTGTTAAATTAGAGTCCTTCTCAATATATCCTAAAAATGTATTAATAGTTATGTCCTGGGAGAAGAACAAAAATATGTTTCAAAACTATAGATTCCTAGGATTATTCTATTATAGAATTTGGTTTGTTTAGGTCTTCTCAACTCTTTCTTCATTGATGAGTTATTTAACCCATAATGGTGTTACAATTTAATAGAATTAAAAATTTCAATGTGCTTTTTAGGAGACAAAATTGTGGATGAATTCATAACCATATTTGATTCCTCCATAATTGAGATATGGTTATGATGTTTCATAATATTCTTATTGTATCAGTTTTTCATGTGTATTGTTAGAGATAAATTGTGTGTTGTCTTATTTCTCTACCCATTTATTACCTCATGAGAAGAAATAAAATAACAATGTTCTTGATTTAGTCGTAGTTATGAATTAACTCAAAAAATGTTGTCATTATATCTTTTATGAGTATTATATGGAATATATTGATCATAGGAGAATAAAAAATATTCTTACTCATAAGGATACAAATTGGAAATATATTCTATAATTAGATTATTTTTTTACATTTTATTTTAATAATTCTTATAACCATGGGAATGAGAATTTAATTGTTGATGTGTTGAGAATAAAATTACTAACACATGATTTAAATCTATAAGCTGTGGAAATGTATTTTATGAGTTTGTTTACTGAGATAATCTTGGAGGTGAAAGAGACTGGTGGATATTTATTTCTAGATTTGATGAGGGTTGAGTCATATTTTGATGAGTGGGATCATCTTCACCAGACTTCTGAAACCCAGTTCCCGAGTTTTAGTTAAATCATTTATTGTGGGGACACCTTGATCCTATGGACTCAGTTTTCTAGTCCATCTTTGTGATTCAATAATATGTTGGTTTTTCTATTTTCCTTAATCCGATACTTTTTGGAATGTGGGAACTGATCATGTTGGTCTTTACAAAATGGATCTACTATGATGTATCAGGATTTGAGATGTCATTACTGATTGAATGGACACATAGTGGTAAGGACTTGATTTGTGTGATCACTGATCTACACAAATATTTAGTGCATTTCGTAAAAATCTAGGAGATGATAAAAGTGGATCATCGTGACAATGTATATTTGTAGGGAGATTGCAAGACTTCATAGGGTTCCCTCTGTAGTTATTTCTAACAAGGATCATATGATCACATCATGGTTTTAGAAATGTTTTTAGGAGGTAATGGTTTTCCATATTATATTGAGGAAGAAATATTACCAAAATATAGATAGGTTGGAAAAGATGAATATCATAGTTCTAGAGAATATTCTATGGATTTTTTTCTAGAATTGGTAGGATCATGGTAAAATTATTTTCCATTGGTTGAATTTTCCAATAAAAATTGTTATAAGGAATCAATAAATATGGAATCATTAGAGGATTTTCATGGGTGACCATGTAAATCTCCCTAGTTCTTGAAATATCTGGGAGAGTTTTCATTGGATTGGATGTGTGAGTTCTGGAGACAATAGAGACACTGTAGTTTATTTGAAAAATATTGATCATGGATAATTGTCATAGAAAATCATATATAGAATGTCATCATCACCTGCTAGAGTTGAGGATGAGGTTTAGGTCATTCTCAGAGTTTTAATAGAGTTGGGAAATCATTATTTGGGTATGTGTGGTATATTTTCATAGAGGTTTGTGGGTCCCATTGATATCCTTGGTTACATAGAGAGGATTTCCTGTTGGTTGTAAATTCTTTCAGGATTAAAAAATATCCATGAAGTGTTTTAGTTTTATCAGTTGAGGATTTACATACTCAATACTTACCATGTGATTGGTTGGGAGGATATTGAAATTGATCCCGATACCACATTGGTTGAAAAACTAGTTTAGATTATGGATCACAAGGATATGGTTTTTCTCGTTAATTATATACCATTTTCCAGGTATTGTGATAGTGTACACATGACATCCATAAGATGTGGATGTGGGAGTTGTTAATAGGGGTAGTAGAGGCCTTCACATTTTCAGATCAAAGATCTAGAGTAAATCATGGGGGCATAATGATTTTATGATGGCGAGATTACAACACCCCATTACCTTTCACTAAGGTATGATTTTATATATACATTTGGTTTAATTTTTAGTTGGATGATTAATACTAAGAAATAAATTGGGAGATACTTGTAATGGTGAATCCATTTATTTTTGGGAGTTTTCAGCCTAAACCTATATTTTTTTCTTTTTGGTTGGTAATTGAATGCAGTTTAATGGAGGTGAATTCCATGTAATGGATGTGAGACATAACCCATGGACTGGATGAACAACAAGAGAGGTTTATAAACTATTTGAAGGGTTAATCTCATGTAATGGGATATATCGTATTTTTAATAAAAAGGCCATCAGGTTTTTGGTGAATATGAGCATCATGGATTACAAAACATCTAATGGGGTTAGATACCCTCTTAAAGTCTTTATTCATGATTTTTGTGTGTTTCGTTAATGGTTTCTAATTTCATTCGTTACAGGATTCCATTTTTTTTGCCTCCCATTGTGATTTTTGTTGATTCCAACCGTTCTCGGTCGTATTATTTAGTGATTTATCACCACTTTGGTGGGTTTTCTTCTCTCAGTGAATATTATCCTCTTGTTTCATCTATTTCTTTAATCACATCTATGGTCTTGGAGACAGATGTGATCAGATAGTGTTTTATATTAATCCAATTTGGTTTCATAGAATTTATTATCCTTCAGATGTTGTCCACCTGGTTTCTAGTCACTGTTCACAATGGGGTCTTGGTTTTTACCAGTTGAGATAGATGTTTCTATAAAATTGTTTAATTGGATGAATTTTATGTTATAATTAATTACCTACTTTGTGTTTTTCATTTAATACAACTTATATGATATATATAATGAATTCATTGAATTTATTTTTTTAAAAGTATTTTTTCATTGAAGGCGCTTTTACTTGATTTGGAAATTGGATTTGAAAATCTGATGTGAATTAAAGTTGCTTTGAAAATAGTTATTTCAATTTTGAACATGCATTAAAATTGAATTTGGACAATTTCACTTGGGTAACCTTGGTTTCATTAGAAATGAGACACAACTATCCTTTATTTGTGTTTCACAACATAGAAGTAACCTATTTTGATATCAACTAGAATAAAATTAAATCGGTTGAATCTAATCATATGAATTTGTACTGTATTGAGTGTCTAGTATAAATTATAATATAGTCTGGGTTGTAATATGAAGTTATTTTACATTTATTCTTTTTCATCTCCGAATTATTTTTATTATAATTTTTTTTACTGAAATTTTTATATAAGGTTGTATCACATAGAATCATATGATATTGTTTTTCATGGATATTCATACATGTTGATGAATAGATATGTTTTCTAGATTTAAAAAATATAATTATCATAGCTTTTGTTTCAGAATATGAAAGGATTATATGAAAACCAAATAAAAGAATTGTAAAAGGATTGAAAATGTTTTGGTTTTATAAATATTATTTCTTAATCATTTTTCTAATCTAGAATATTTTTTTTGATATTAGACCTTCTATATAAACAATGGATTAATCCAACTTGGAATTCCCTAACTCGCTACTTGTACCTTGGGGAATTGTTATTTTTTCAGAATTCGAGTAACGGGAAGATCGTTTTGTAGCACTATTTCTTCTCTTTTTTAATCCTTCAAATAGTTCTGGTTGGTATGAAGGAGACTGTTGACAACATTGAGATTTGAAATACTGATGGGTCTAGCTAGTTGTGGATTGGAGTGTCTGTCTTTGTGTTATCTTATTTTTTTCTACATTATACTCTTCTTTTGAATCATTTATTTCTTATATTCAATAGTAGTTTATGTTATACATTTTACCTATATTATGTGATAAGATGGATCATCTGGATTTTCTAGTTGACCTGAGTTGGTTCATTACACTCCCCATAAAGGGATTCTTCTAATAACACTACACCATTAATTCCCTAACAACCTACAAACTATATATTTATTATGGAGTAATGTGTATCACATAATACCCATCATATTGTGAAGAATGGATTTAGTTAACTTCTCAACCCAAGATATTTAAATCGAGATATATTTATGGTTATAACTATATATATTTATTTTTCACCTTTTAGTAATATAGACATATATATCTATTTTTTATTATATGGAATATGATTCTTTCATGGTATATAAATTTATTTTCAATTTTTAATACTTTATCAAATCTCTTTACATCGTCAAAATGATCATGAATTTTGATATAAAACAATTCTAATGGACCTCATTCTTCATTATTGTGGACTTATTTTTTTGTAATAGTATTTTCACTAGAGAAACAATGGTGATTTTACTTTTTTTCTTCTTGAAATAATTTTCACTTGGCAATGATGTGTCAGAATTGTTTCCTATATGGATTTTACTGTTGTTCCTTCCACACAAACCATCTTCAACCTTTTCCTTATCCTTTTTGGTAGATTATGAATATCATCAAATGTTATATATGTATCTAACAATTATAGATTCCCCATTTTGGGTATTTAACTAGTAGATTAAATTTATGGGTTCCCTTCTTTTGAATTAATCATCTTGAACTCATTATGGTGATCTATCCACATAGAGATTTTAATAGTTTATCCTCATCTGTAGAAATTATAAGAATTAGTAAAAAAAATTATACATAAAACAATTGGATAAAATTAATACTATGTTCCATACATGTTATACAACCATGACATGGAATCTCTACTATAACCTTTTTATCAATTAAAATAATCAATGCAGAATCACACCATATCTTAACTCTTGAATCCAAACGTAATGTATTTGTGCAATATCCTATAGTGTTACTAGAATCCACAGTGGCCTTCTCTAAAATCACACTAAATTCATATCCTGTATCTAGATTCAAACAATACAGATATTATACTCTGGTTACAATTTATAGACTCATTCTTCTTTTAATTTTGATTTAAAGACTTCTTGGACTCTTATGTAACACTGCAAAACTAAAATGCAAGAACATAGTATTAAATAGTAATTATGAAACACAAACACCAATCATGTAAATTAATTATATGACTAGAGATATTACAATATATCAACTATTTTAAATTAATCAAATGCAATCAATATGATTCAATTCACATAACATTGATTTTATCTTGTGTTTAATGAAATATATTTCATTGATGGCTTATATTATACGCATGACCGCTGCATACCAAATAATATTAATATTATTATTTAAAATTAAAATTATCTCAAAGAAGATATATTATACATTAGGAATATGAATAAATTACTTATGAAAATATATAATTGAATTCATTGGATTCCAATTAATATAAAATCAATATAGAAACCAAATTAATATAATGGAAATGATTTTATAAAATACGATTTTTCAGATCCAAAGGAGTTTTATCTTAATAAACAAAATTAACTAATATTAGTGGATACTATTAATGAAATATAAATTATCTATTATATGAAAAAAATTAAAAATTTTCCAATATATTTTATTTTTATATTATACTAACAAGTTCACATTTATACATAAAAAATCTATATTTTTTGTAAAGGATTATAATCACAATTTTAAGAAAAAACTATTTTATATAAAAAATTTACAGCTTTAGAACACTTATATATAAAAATAAACTTCATTTATGATTTAGGAACATTCATATTATCTTAGGTTAAATTTTTCTTCATTTTGTTTCAAGGATTTCATGTTTTTATGAATAGTGGAAAATATAAATATTAAATGTAAGATGCTTTTTTGCATACTTTATTTATAAGGATAAATAATGAATTAATTGGATTTAAAGTTTAATTAGATAAATTTTAAAACTAATAACCAAGTATACTATATTTTAATCATTTTTACATTGAAATTGGATATAAAAACATCTCATACATTCAAACATATTTCGACTATAAGAACCTGCTTTGTCGTCCTGTCTACGAGGTTATTTTTGAATTAATTTCTACCTCTACTATGATTTGAATTATTTAAAAACAATTCCTTACTTATAGTTGGAATATTTTTTATATTATAATATAGTAAAAATATTTTTCATACCAAAAATCATACTGAAATAAATTAAAATTAATACAGTAATAAAGGGAAAAAAATACCCTAACAAGGGACTAAACCTTAATCTTATTAAAGAAATTACCTAGAAACATGTACAAAATAAATTTTCTAGAAATATTTCGACCATAAACTAAATGCTATCTAATTTAGTATATTATTGGAGCCATATAAAATGTAAAAAATATTTTGTGGAATTCCCTCGTTGCAGAATATAAAATAATGCCACTCCTTATCAACAATAAAATGTAACTCACCACTCCCAATTATTCACACTTATCAAGACATATGGATCAAACAAAACAAGAAAACATAATTATACAATATCCATCCCATATTTATAGATTAAATATTACTTTCTTAAATAATAGTAATTGATGATTTTGATATAAACGAGTAGGAGTTACCTAAATAAGAGGTAATATTCTTCAATGATCAGTTTTGAATTATTTATTTTACCACCACTGAAATCAAATTTTACCATGAATATATATTAATAAAAGTATAATTAATATTTTCAAATGATCATAATATATTTGTAAGACCTATAGTCACACACACTTCCAACAAGTGCGATACAAAATCCTTATTCATGTTTACAGGGGACTACCACCTCACAAAATGATTTCGTTTGTTCATCCATTACCACAATTTATTTTTAAGACAAATAATGGATTTATAGTTTTTATATTATATATAAAATATTTTTGAGTAATTTATTGTTCCCTAATTTTTATATAACACATATTTTTAGGATTTCTATTTTCTAGAAATAAGTTATCTTTTTTTTGGACGTATGGACTACTACCTACTCAAAGCGATGTGATTCACTCACACTATACATGTAATTTATTATTTATGGTTTATATAAAAATATGTTACATAATTTAAATAATTATTACTCATTAATTTTAATATTAACATATTTTACTATAAAATTTTAACATCATTCATTCTTACGTATGACCTACCATCTCTAAGAATGATGTATTTCATTTCCTATTTGAAAATTTTATTGTTAATTATAAATAAATATTTAGAAATAATATAAAAAATTTATATAATGGTTAACATATTTTATATAATGAAATCATGATCTACTGGAGAAGAAAAAAAAGACAACATGTCATAATATAATAGAAAAACATGACAACTCACAATCAAAATGTCGAAAATAAAAACCGATTGTTAACAAATAGGAAGTAAGATATTATAAAAAGATAATATATGATATTAGAAATATTATTAAAGTTATGGTATAATTTATTTACATGATTCAGTTGATTATAATTTAGGATAATTACCTCTAAAATAAAATTATACATAAGCTACAGTTAAATCTACACTCACATTTATTTTTATGAGACTTATTTCATATTCACAACTTGCTTCATTTCAATGGTGTATATACTGAACTATGATATGTTATACAAAGAATTTAATTTATTTCATGATATTAAATGTTACTATTTATTTTATTCTTTCATGAATCTCCAGATTCAAAAGTTACTCAATTAGAAAAGGATTGCATCTCAATTTCATTTCATTGAGGCATATTATTATGATTTTCTCCATGTTTCATTTATATAGTGTATATAAATTACTTCAAAATGTAATATAATGATGAAATATATATTTTATGTATTTAATTTTTCAATTTGATGTATTTAATTTAAGGTTATTACAATTAAAATTTACCAAATGGTAAAGAATTTTATAACATCATTCATGTCCATTCGGTTACATTACGTCATCATTGTTGTTAATATTTTATGATTATATATGGAGTCAATTTATAATATATATTTATGTATTTAAACCATCCTTATGTAGATTTTTAGTTGATTCAAATAATATATTCATTTATTTTTTCTCACGTAAATGTAAGGTCCTTTTCACGGGTTCACATAACAATTTATTTGTATTCGACAATTTTTACATTTGAATTTACATTAAATGAATATACATAAAAAAATTAATAAATCATTTCATATTATTATTATCCGGTTATTGATATTATTTTAAATTTTTTTAATATTTTCTAATCTTTATTACTCAAAATTATTTATAAAATGTATTTATGAAAACATTGATTGATATCTCTATTCAGTATGAAATATTTTTTCTCTCAAAACCATGTTTTACAAAAATGTATTCAATAAAGTTTTTACACTTTTAAAAATTATTTGTTAATTAAATTCATACACATTTTGTAATAAATTTTTTAAAGGATACTTCATGAATCGGTTTTAATAATTCACTTTTCTAATCATTTTATCATGAAATAAGAATGTTATTTGAACCTTATATGAAATATATGAAATTATATGCCATCATTTATCTCAAACATTGTTTTACAATATTCATGAATATTTCTAATGAAATTTTGTTAAATATTGAATTTATATTAAATATGATCTTGAAAAAAACAAATTTTTATTTTTATTTTACACAACAATGTCATAAATATCTTTTTATGATTTTCTTTTTGCTCAAATGTAAATAACCCCTTATCCTTACTCTAATTCAGATAGATTGAATTGATATCAGCCTTATTATTACCCTATATTGTATATGATTTCATTGAACAAGGACAGTTTTTAAATTCAATACATTTATTCTTTTTTAGTCTCCTTGAAATTATCAATTCCCTATGATCATTAGAAATTAATTTTTTCCTAGATATCCATATTATTTTCCATTGATATTTTTTTTCTGTAACTGTATCCAATTTCTACATATGATGTTTATATTGTATGTATTTTATTAACTATATTAATATTGATTGATCCATATCATTTACTCAGTATTGATATTTGATAGGGAACATTATTTTTGAATGAAATCGATTATTTGATATATGATGAATTATTTGTACCTGAAAGACCTGGGTTTGGGACGTGTAATGTTATCCCCTAGATGCATTTGTAGTTTTATGATACAAATAAATTGTCCAAATCATATGTGATTCTATATAATATTGCAAAATAAATTTTTAAAGGTCTTAATAGCGAGGGTACCATGTAAATTGGAAACATCGCACCCAATCATTAAGCATTAATGCTATTAATAATTAAATTTGATTATTATTAATTATATGATTTTCACTATAGAAAATATATGGATGTGTTATATTCTCAATTAATTTATTAAATGGAATTTTGTTTAGTTATTTACCATTATATATTGACTATTACATATCAAAATCATTAAATGGTAAGAGTATTCGGTTATTTACCTATCTGTACAGGTTATACTTATTGATTCATGATGACTTAAATTATATGGTTGTCCTTAATAAGAATATGAGATTACTATTATTTCTCTACCTTGCCCCATGTATGGATGAATAGAATATTTAAATGAGTTTTTCATGCTTATTTTCATTTAATTTTATTATGTATCTTGTTTTATTTTAAATTTCCCAATGTTATATTGGTATCATATATGTAATTTGGATTTCCAAAACAAATAAACTAATCAGTCCTTTAGAATTTGATTCCTTGTAATCATGCCAAGGTAATAAGGTAGTGTACCAATTCCAAGATTCATGACTCGGTGTGTTATTGTCGGAATCATAGGTAGTTTAGAAGAAACCATCAACAATCAAGTTTGGTAAACATAGATTATGGAACATAACCCTATGATAAACATTGTGGATAATTATTGAGGAATGTCTAAAAAAATCATTATTGTTATTACAAGACTAGTTATGTATAAAATTTTCAATTTTAGTTATGGTATATCACTAGTTTTGGAAGTATATATTATTTATCATTATTTTAGTATGTATTCTATTATAATCCATTGTTTATAAATAGATCCTTAATGAACTAATTGTATTGATACTCATTGAAGATGTATAGAATTCTCTGCCGAGGAATCCAATACAACTGATATTATAAGATAGTATATTATGGAATTATTTGGGTACAATAATGAGTTCATGAGATATAACATTTCAAAAATAGAGAAACCTATTGCACAATGAAAATTGAATATACTAGATAATTTTTTGTGACAGTTTCTCCACTGTTGAGTGGGAATACTAATCAAATTGTAGTTGAGAAAAGGATTATGTCATTGCAATGGATATTTTTGAAATTATGATTTGGTGAGAAGGAAAATATCATAAACATGAAATGTGTGACTCAAATGGATATTCTGATCAATGGTTGTCATTAATATAGAATATTAAATAGGAAGAAGAAAGTGAACACATATAATGGAATGATTTTAAGGAGATTTTACTGAAAAAGTATTTCCCTAATGATTAAAAATTTTAAATGAAGAGTGTTCATATTAACTTAAAAAATGAATAAAAAATTATACAGGACTTTGAATCGATATTTACAGGGTTATATATTTATGCTAAAGATTACATACGCCACATGGTCTGAAATATTGTCCACTTCTTTGAGGATATTAAGGTATGTCTCCAAATGGTACTAGTCATGCAATAAATTTTACCATATAATGAAAAAATATTATGTGCCATAAAAAATAGAATAAATTTTATAGGATCAATATATTCAAGGTTATATAGATAAGAATGAGTCATTTGAAAACTATGTTAAAGAGAATGCCTCAAATAAAAAATTATTAATTATATATCATGTCCGAAATACTAAAATAATAACCTTAGTAAATACCAAAAATTCGTGTGAAGTTTTTTAAGTGTAGATAAAGGAATAATCATGTTTTAAAATGAAAGGGGAAAAAAGAAAACACTTATATTCAGGGTTATGATAGTAATGAGATTGGTTAATATCAAAACTAATTCCCTAGGTGTTTGGAAAATGTACCTTATAAGAAGCTCAAGGATTATATCCAATATTATACCATTGATAATGATAAATTAGAATACTTCATTTCCTCATGTATTTGGATCTAGGAATTATTTTGAAAGATATTGTTTTCAATGTTATTATTTTTATAAGTGTGATGGAATGTATAAGAATTGTACTGGGGTAATTTTTCAATCAGGATTTAAAATTATTTTTGGATCGGTACTGAGGACCAAGAAAAACAGTTTAGTGAAAAATTGAAATTCTTGGAAAACACATTATTGGGGGAAAAAATATGTATTTGATGTTGACATAATGATATTTTCATAAATAGTGGACTGTAAAGGATAAATTATATTAGATATTAATGACTATACTATAACTGATCAATGATTTGTTGACATTGTGGATTGTAAAATAATTGATCGAGCATACAAATATTTTTTCATTTATGGAATATATCAATTATTATTATTATTTACATAATGAATAAGGATGAATGCACATTTACCATAATATTTTATATTAATTCATATTATTAAAATGATTTAGGAGTATATATGAAGAATGTAATCCCATATTGGTGTGTGATGATTGAAAAACTCTTCATGTTATTTAAGTGATTGTTAGTAAGATCATTTGGTAAATTCAGTGAACTTATTTCTAATATTTGTATAATAATATTTTGGATGGGTAATATGGTTTACCATTTATGAAATGTTTTTTGTTTATCTTTGGACAATATTTTAGTAGATAATGTATTATTTCACAAAATGATACATCCAATGATAAAAAATGAAGTAGAAATATTTCAATGAACAACAAAGGGATACTATTTTTTCATATAATAGGAACATACATTTATTTATAATCATATAGAGGTAAATAATCCCACAACTATAGCAAAATGGTCTTGATAAAAATGTTTTCATATTATCATTTTTTGATGATATCAATGGCCTTTATCAAGACTGTTTTTAAGGCATTGTGGTCATAAAATTTATGTTGTACATATTCTGTATCAGATTACAACATAACATGATAGTTAGAATTCACTTCGATAACCATATTTCCCTATTTGTTTCATATTTTAAATCCTAGTTTTTGGAGACCTTAGCATTTACCATTATCTATTATTAATTGGATAATTAATTGAACCCTTTAAGGATGTGTGATTTTAAAAATATTAAATCTCAAATATAACAAATATATATTACAAATATCATGTTTAAATTGTGAATATGAAATTTAATTATAGTGGGGATAATGTTAAATACCCAAATTTTAATGCAAGAAAATTGCATTTGATAGAATGTATGAAACAAAAACAACAATAAATGTAGGGGAATATAATATTATGATACATTATGATATATTTACTATTTTGAATATATTAACTCAAATATATATATATATTTCGATGCACGAAACATTGATTTTATCTTGATTTTCAAGCATATAGTTTGTTTGAAGGCTTGCATCAAACGGAAGACCGAATCCTACCAAATACTATTAATATTTATTTTTAAAATGAAAATTATATACTATAATTTAAATTAGAGGTTATTAATAGGATTAACTGAAATAATAAAATATAATTTTTTATTCACTGGTTACCAAATCATTAAAATAAAATATATAATCAAATTTAATATAAAAGAAATGGTAAATACAAAATTTTATGATACAAAAATGATTAATATAAACAAAATTAAATTTATTAGTATAAAATTAGTATACTAGTAAAATCTATATATTTTATATATTTAATGAAATATATTTTCCAAATTTCTAAAATATTTTATAGGAATTGGATAAGAACAACTTTAATTTTACAGATAAAAATCAATATTTTTCTACAAGATGATTTTCTTTATTTTAATCGAGAATGTACATTAAATTGTAATTTTAAATATTTTATATTACATATTTATAAAAATAATATTCATTTTTTAAAACAAAAAATTCAGAATGTTATTACAGAGATTTTTTGGTATTTTTCTGAAATATTTCTTTTTCTATGAATCATTAAAAATAGATAATTTAAAAAAACATTTTTTTCTTCCAATTTTTTATATGGAAATATGATATTATTAATTCGTTTTAAAGATTAATAATATAAATTTAATATCTATTAATACAATTTATACCATTTGAATACATTTCACATTGAAATTTGATATAAAAACATTTTAGTCTTTTAATTATTTTCAATTTAAAAACACACCTCATCGTCCTATCTATGTGAATAATTTTAAATTTAGTTTTTACCCACTTATATGATTGTAATTAGGAAAAATAGATTACATATTTGGAATTTGACTAAAATATAATGTATGATATGGTCAATAAGGTTTTTTTACTAAACCATTTATGTAAGTGATTAAAATCAATTATAGATAATAAGAGAAAAACAATCATAACAAGGGAAATTCCCCCTTTAAAAAATTTACAATAATGACACTATTCCTCTATTATAAAATAGAACTCACCCCTCCCAATTACTTAAACTATTGTATCAATTTTTTTGTCTAGCCTTACCCAAATAACTCCAAAAAACCCTTCACCTCATCTTATAGACCAGCCATTTAGAATAATGAAAACTGATGAATTCTTTTCTTATAAACCAAATGGAGTTACTAAAATAAGAGGCAATGGTCTTAAATGATAACATTTTTAATATATAAATCACCAAAACCTAAATTATTTTTATATTATTATTTTATAATATACACATTATACTCAATTTAATGTGTTGTTTTTATTTTATGGTTATGACCAATATTAAAAAAACATCAATAAAATGGGAAAAACAGTCGTTATTTGTGTGTATGGATGACTACAACCATGTGAACTGAAGACATTACTTCTTCAATTTCAACTTGTCATTGTTCAGGATAATGATGTATATGGAAATTAGATATAATATATGTGATATTTAGGATTATTTTATGTATATTTAATTTTAATATAACACAATCCTTCACACATTCCATATTCTGTGAATAAAATAACAATTTTTGTGGATGAATGGACTATCTCTTCCTCATAGCGTCCTGATTTATTCAAACTATAGATTTAATGTATTAAGGATACTGATGAAGTATGTCGCACATGCACTTGAAAATATTTATTTGTGATTTTACTAAGTGAAGCACAGTGACTGAACTAGGTCATTTTTTTCATGGAGAAAGTGAATTAAAAAACTATTAGTAGGCATGATGTAAGTAATAAAATAATTCAAAACAAATGAAAATAAATATGGGTGGTTTGATTGTGACTTTTCTTAAGGTATACTAAACAATAAAAAGAGATGTAACAATCAAGAGACAATTTCTTTAAAAAAAATTATATGAGAAGACGTAGTTGATATAATCATCCCCCTTTATCATTACTTTATCCTTATCCCATATTTTTATAATTAAATCAATTGTAATCCCCTAACCTTGTCAACCCTCGAACCCTAGGGAAATAAACACAACCAAAAATATTGGATAAATGAGCCATCGGTCAACTTTAGGACTTCTAATCGCTGCACCCAACCTTGATTTTGATCCAAAAGCCAACATATGGTCAATTGTAAATTAGGTCAGTATATCCTCCCTAGATTTGGGAATTAATTGAGTTGGTGATGTGACACCAACCATACAATTCAATCCCTTGTTAATTAGATTTTGTTATTACGATTTCACTCACACAGTTTGATCACGCCAAACAAATCCGTGAAGTGAAAGATGACCGAGTAACATAGAAATTAAAACTCAATTAATTGATCAATATATAATAATTATAGTATGTTCATGGATTCGAAATAAAAAAATGAAGGAAGTTGGGATTAGATCAACTACGCAAGAAATCACTCTTCCGTGGGAAGAGTTGTCATTGTGGATACATTTTTTCATAAGCAGTGGGTTGATTGGGGAATACCCAATCTCATCTCCACTGTTAGATTCCATCCCAAGAAGAAAAATAAGAAGAGAAAAATAGAAGAATATAAAATATTAATTGAATAAAACCCATGTTACAAGCATAAAAAAAGAGAAACAAAGTGGAGGTTGACGAGGAGAGCCTTTTTTGGAAGAGATGTTTGCACATGGAATTAATTCTTCCAAGAGTTTTGAGGGGTTCCCAAGAGCCACCGTTTCAGACACACCTTCCAAATGCCTCTAAAATCTCTCAAAAATAGTGAAAACATCCTTTAAATAGAGTTTGTGAATGATAGGGTTAAAAATATTTTTAAATTGTGAAAGGTAAATTCGGACAAATATTTTACTCAAAATTGCACAGCATAGTTGACCTACAAAATGCGTTTATTGGTTAGACTTCCTGGAGGTTTATTTGTTCATAATAATGTTCCCAAGCATCACTCCCAATTTGGTCCCAAACCAAGCCTGAATGAATATGATACACCCTAAAAGGTGAATTGATGTCCTATCTGGATAGTTCATTCCATATTTGTATTCATGGCTCATTTACATCACTCAAATGCACAATCCATCTCCCATTCCCTAAATAAAATTGTTATCCCATTATGTCAAGAACACATTTACAAAATTTTATGTCACAATAATTTACATAAAAAATTTTACACCCAATATACAACAGTAAATTTTAAAATGGTAAAGAATGAATTTAAATAAAACTTTCAAATGAATGATCTAATCTCAATAATTCTATAAATTAACATATTTAGAAAAATGTGTTGAAATTATTTCATTTATTATCAATAATATATTCAGTAAATTATTGTTTTATCAACTCCCTCATACATACCATTTTGGACTCCTTGGATAAACCTCATATCATGTATTCGAGAAAATTATCACCAGATATGCATGTTCATATTTCTCAAACCATAGTGGGAATGTAGGAAAACAAAAATCCCATCAAGAGTAAAGTTCAATAAATTTAAAATTCATTAACACATAAATTGTGTCAGATGAAAATCCACTGAGATTCATAACACTAATCACAGTGAAACAATTAATGGGTCTACCATTCCACAAATTCTTTATGTGAATGTGTGGAAACCAATCCAAACTCATTAATCGACCCTTTATTAATTATATTCAGGTCATGTAAAACAATTATTCTTACTTGGTTTAATTCCGAGATCCTATTCTACATTCCATTGCAATCAAATTTCAAGACCCACCCACTAATTCATTTTCGAATGTCAAAACATATGCCCCAGACTTAGATATCCGCATATGTTGTACATTTCATCACTCCCCTCATTTATTACTATTTATTGTAGTTTTTTATGTTGAAATTGGAAAAACTCACACACTCAACTCTCAAACTATGTTCGATCTCCTCATGTCAGTAATTGTAATAGTTATAACATGTTCAACGGTCGATGAAAAGTGTGTTTTGACCTATCCAAGATACAACCCTTTTTTAGGGCATACAACTATCCGATAACAGGTACACAATTCATAGGTCAATTTGGTACAATAATGAAATGATCAAAATATAAACAAACATGTTGATAACCGAATGAATTTTATTTCCTCACTTGACTATACCTTCTATTGAGTAGGTAAAGTTTCACAAATCATGGTTGATTGGAAATTTGTGAGGAAAAATCAATGACACAATTTACCTTGAACAAATATCCCAAAAAAAAGATGTCAACAGCTAAAAGGAAATATAATGACACAACCATTCATATCATCGATAACATCATTTTTTATAAAAACCAACCCTTGATGATGAAATAATACTCATTCTTATCATTCTACCAATGAATTTTGAAACATGCATTTTCTATATGTTCCACATGAGAATGTTACATGATATACATATATATATTTGACCTTTTGGTATTTTTTTGGTATTTTTTTTGAAAATTTCAACTAAAAACTAAATGAAAAATACACACAAAACATACAAATGAAAATTCTAAATATCTACTGTAAAAAGTTGTCCCATTCCCCAAACATAAAATATTTCATTGTTCTCAATGTTAACCTATGAGATGATATGTGGAAATGAAAATTAGAATCATATATAGGAAAAATAATATAAAAATGAAAGGGTTAGGGACAACCTGATATGATCCAGTGATAATGGGATCATGCAATGTGATGAAATCCACTACATTAGAAAAAATTCTCTCAATGTACTACTTCAAGTGTTTCCCATTGACATTGAAGCTCCTTCCAAAGTCCTCTTCTGTGATCTCCATTACACCATAGGGAAAAACATTAGATACAATATATGGTCCTGAACATCTAAACCACATCTTACCAGGAATGAACTTCATCAATGAACTGTATATAAAGAATTTTCCTCCAACATGAAACTCTCTTTGTTGGATCATTCTATCATGAGTTGTTTTAGATCTTTCCATGTAGCGCCTTGAGTTCTCATGTGAGGACAATCTAATATTCTCAAGATATTTAATTTTCAACTTCCCTAGAATTCCATCTTGTGCTAAATCCATGTTGTATTTCGTTATACCATAATAATTTCGATGCTCAGCTTCTACAGGGATATGACACGTTTTCCCAAAAAAATATGAAATTGGGACATACCAATGGGTGTTATGTATGTTTTCATATAATCCCAAAGTGCATCGTCCATGTTCTTGCTCCAATATTTAATATTCGGTTCCACGTTTTTCTCTAAATTGTGATTCTACTCCTTATTGGAAACCTCATCCTGATCATTTATTGGGGTGGTATGTTGTTGATGTTTTCTGTGCCACAACATACATCTAAATCGAGGAAGAAAAATTCCAATGAAAATTTGTGTCCCTTGGTCACTGATGATGGCCTTCGGTACTCCAAACCTGCAAAAAAATGTTCTTTGACAATGTCCAAAACAACATGAGAATCATCAGTCCTGGAAGCCTTATCTTCCAACCATTTTCTCACATAATCAATGACAACCAAAATATATATGAAACCAAATAAACCAGGAAAAGGAACCATAAAATCAACCCCCCATACATAAAAAACCTCACAGAATAATATGGGTTGTCGGGGCATATTGTGTCTCCTTGAAATATTACCATTGTGTCTGCAATGTGAGCATGACTTACAAAACACATGAGCCTCAAGGTATAATCTAGGACAATAAAATATATGGTCCAAATATATCCTAGATATCTACTAGGGTACAAAGAGTCCAACACAAGGAAGTGTATGAATGAATTGCAGAATAGACTCATACTCATGATCAAGAACACACCTCATAATAACTTGGTCACTACACATGTTCCAGATGTAGGAGTCATCCCACAAATTAAACCTAGACTATCTATTTAATTTTTGGACTTGATGTTTCTTTAAATTTTCATGTATTTTAAATGCAACAAAGTACTTAACTAAATTATCATACCAAAGATGTGTACCTGAGATGGAATTAAGATGCTCACTAGGGAAAGTGTCATGAAGTGGCTCCTGGTCCATGGTGTCATAATCTAGTGTTTATGTAAGACTATTCATGTTGTCCGCCACTAAGTTTTCTAACCCCTTTGTGTCCTTTGTATAACTTTCAATTTTATAAAGAAGATGCATCCATTGTATAAGTCTGGGCTTTGTGTCTATCATCTTCAAGAGGCACCTCAGAGATGCATGGCCAGAAAAAACAACTACTTTAGAGCCCAATAAATATGAATTGATTTTTTTAAAGTGAATATGATAACAAGAATCATTTTTTCCATGGTTGTGTAGTTTTATTGGAATTAATCTAGTGTCCTAGATGCATAGGCAATCAAATGTGAACGTCCCTTCACCCTCTGAGATATGACAAGTACAACCACAAATTTGGAGGCATCACACATAATCTCAAAAAGAAGATCCCACCATGGTGGCTGTATGATTGGTGGAGTGGTCAAACACTTCATTAGATCATCAAAGGAAGTCATGCAAGAATCATAAAACACAAAATCAGAATCCATTTGAAGTAATCATGACATAGAAAGAGTAATATTAGTAAAATCATTAATGAAGTGCTGATAAAATCCCACATGCCCTAGGAAAGATCTAACAACACGTACACATGAAGGATATCCAAAGTGTGAAATAATATGTACCTTAGATCTATCAGCCTCTATCCCTTGTTTTGATACTACATGCACTAAGACAATCCCATTCTCTACCATGAAATGACACTTTTCAAAGTTCAAGACCTGATTCATCTCAACAAAATGATTCAAAACTTTTTCCCAACCTAGAGATACAATCATCAAATGAACAACCATACACTGTAAAATCATCCATTAATACCTCCATGTAGGTCTCAATTTAATCAGAAAAAATACTCATCATGCATCTCTCGAAGGTACATGGGGAATTGCAATGTCCAAATGGAATTCTTCAGTATGCAATCGTATCGAATGTACAAGTGAATACAGTTCTCTCCTGATCCTCCAGAGCAATAGGAACATGAAAATATCCATAAAATCCATCCATGATACAGTAATGTGGTTTCCTGGCTAGTATCTCAAGCTTATGATCAATAAATTGGAGGGAGAAATGGTCTTTGCGAGTGGACTGATTTAGTTTCCTATAATCAATTACACATGCCAACTGTTTTTCACCCTCATTGGAACTAACTAATATTTTTCATTTTTAACAACTCTAACACCACTTTTCTTAGGCACAACCTGAATAGGACTTACCCACAATGAATCTGAAATGGGATAAATTATACCCGCTTCGATCAAATTTTCAACCTCTTATTTAACAAATTCCAGAAGGTTTGGGTTGAGTCTCCTTTGTGGCTTCCCCACTGGTTTAGCCCCATCTTCCAAAAGAATCGTATGCATACAAATGGATGGGAAAATACCTTATATGTTAGCCAAGGTCCACCTGATTGACTTAATGTTCTCCCTCATAAGATTCAAAAAAAATTTGTCATGTTCAAAAGGAATATTACTAGAAATGATAATAGGTAATCTCTCACAACTCAAAAAGTATGAGTATCTGAGATTTGGTGGCAATGGATAGAGCTCTAATGAAGGGGTGGGGTATGGGTGGAGACATTGAAGGAACTAAAATATGTCCACAAAGATCATCAGTATATGAATATAAATCATCACAATCAGAGAACAAAGAATAAAATCCATCAGTATACTCAATATCCAAGTCCTAATCAAAGTACAAATGATAAGGATATGATTAAATTTAAAAATAAAATATAAGATAGACTTGTGCATTAGAAATAGGTGTTGAAGTACTCATAGACATAAAACTAGAACCAATTCTCATAATCTCCCTAAGCATAGGACAATTAAATTTGATGGAATTTTTATTTGGTGGTTTAAAATGGGAGATAACAAAATCATAATGGTCCTCTGAGGGATACTTCAAGGAGTCCATAACATTAAATATCACAAATTCCTCCCCAAACTCATTGAAAAAGTGTACCCACACTGAAATTTATGAGTGTTTTTTAGTTTTGAGGAATATTCTAGCTATGAAATTGAGAGCATGTGAACTTACCTAATAATACACCATGTTATGCATTTAGAAATATGTTGGAAATGCCATGTCTCATACCCAGACAAGTACATATTCAAGGAATCACACTAGATATGTAGTAGAAGAATTTTCCAAATACACCACTACTCTCCTGGTTTTCATATCACCAACCTGCAAAGAAGAGAATATAGAGTGAGGAATCACATTTAAGGATTCTCCCAAATAACAAAGTGCATCACAAAAGTGAAACTCCCCTATGGTTCATGGGATAGATAATTCTCCAGGATCCTTGCACATTGTTGGTATTACTAGAGTTGGTGTAATGAGTGTAAAGTATTCCTTCCAATATTGATCCTCTCATTTCCCTTGAGCCCTATTCGAATGGTACAATTTTATTAAATATTTTTTGCATACCTTGGTATTTTTTTAATGGCTTCAAGTAAATGTATGTTTATCTCGATACACATTAATGTATACAAAACATCCTTTTTCATTACCTATTCTGCCATATTTTTTGTTTGAACAACTCTATTTGGAAAAAGAAAGGGTTTATAAGGAATATCATCAATCTTTTTCTTACCTTTATCTTTCTCCTTGGGTTGACCGATCGTTGGTGTGGAATGTGGCTTCTCCGAGGATGAAGTGAATCCTGGTGGAATGATAGGTATAGATATATCAGCTGTTTGCTTTCCACT
Source organism: Viscum album (assembly GCA_963277665.1). Taxonomy (NCBI): domain Eukaryota; kingdom Viridiplantae; phylum Streptophyta; class Magnoliopsida; order Santalales; family Viscaceae; genus Viscum; species Viscum album. Next base: position 1,934,289,816 of record OY728155.1, read on the forward strand.
TCTCAATGGGATGGCACCAACATTCTCCTTGGGATTTGGAGTAGGTTGGGATGGAAAATTTCTGGAGTTCTTACTTACCAGTTCATGGATGGTCGTGTCAATCTGGGTAATTTGAGTCTTCACCTCCCTGATCTTTGATCCTTGACTCTTCATCTCGTTCTGTTGGTTAAGAACAATTTGTTTCAAAAGATCATCAGTCTTAGAATCTACCATTGGTTGATAATTACCTTGTTGTTTAATTATTGAATCTAGATCTTGAAACCGCCTTTGGGGTTGTTGGAAACCCTGTTGGTAAGGTGGACACTACTTGTTGTTTTTTTGAAAATGGGGCCTTTGTTGTTTTACAGATCCATACCTCCTGTCTGATTGATCCTTCCACCCTTGGTTGTATGTTGGAACAAAATAATCGATCTTTTTTTCGATATATGGTTGTTTCTGCTGCTAATATGGTCTCCTAGGAAACACTATTTCACAATATTATATTTATGTTATTAGGGTAAACAATCAGTTGGGTGGACTGTCTCAATGAAAATGCCACAAGGCCTCGAAGGAAGTGGTTTATATGACTTTTTATCAAAAGAAATCCGCCTCACCATATTGGCCAATTCTTCCAACTTGGTTTCAATAAAACGACTCTCAAGAGAAGATGGACTTACTTTTTATACTCCCCTGACATTCGGTGTACCTCGATCTCTAAATTTTTGGGAGTTTTGTGACATCTAATCAATCAATGCACGAGAAGCTGTTGGTGTTTTGTTGACCAATACCCCCACTAGCTGCGTCATCCACCATGATTCTCTCCATAGGTGTGATTCCTTCAAACAAGTAATGGATGATGAGTTTCTCACTAATTTTGTGAAGCCTGTAGATTTCACCCAACTTCTTAAATTTCTACAAATACTCATACATCGACTCTCCATGTTCCTTCCTGATCCCTGAGATCTCCTTTATAATAGATGTAGTCCTTGATGCTAAAAAATCTCTGCAAGAAATGACATTTCAAATCATTCCAACATGCTACATCTTCAAGTTGTAAATAATACATCCAATAATTAGTAGTTCCATCATGGGATAATGGGAATGCTATAAGTTTTATTTAATCTTGAGTGAAAATTCGTGGAATCCTTGTTGATCATACCACATTGAATTATTTTAAATTTTTTTTGGGATCCTCACCAGATAAGCCATGAAATTTTGGAAGAATGTGAATTAACCCATATTTCATCTTAAATCGGATTAGAGAGTTGAATACACAATGCATGTAAGTTGATAATTAATATCAGGTGTAGCCAACCCTCTAATATTCTAATTGAGTTCATCATTGTTATTTTTATCCATTGTATCTTGTTTAATAATTTTTTTTGAAGAGTTTCTAATTTCAAAATTCCTAGGGTGGAGGAATCCCCCAATTGGGTAAATGTCGACCCTTCCCGTAGACTGAGATTTTATGATTTGAGCCATAAGGTTGTGCACAATATTGGGGTCTTGATCAAAGAGATCCTCATGATGGGATCGTGTCATAAATCATAGAAAATAGATAAATAAAAATGAATTGAACACCAATATCATTAAATTAGGTTTCAATTGACTGTCCAAAATATAAGAAAACTGAGAGGAAAAAAATTAATATAAATAAGAAAAATTTTAGAGAAAGGGGAAAAGAGAAATAAGATTAGAAAAAAAAGAATAATATTAAAAAAGAAAAAAAATACCACTAATTAGTTGAAAAAACACATTCCTCCTTAGCAACAATGCCAATTTGATGAACGTTGTTGCACACGCTGTCAAAAATATTTATACGTAATTTTACTAAGTGAAGCATAGTGGATGAAGTAGGTTATTGTCTCAAGGAGGAAGTGAATTAAACAATAATTAATAGGCTTGAAGTATATATGAAAATATTTCAAAAAAATAAAAATAAATATGGGGGGTTTGTTTGTGACATTTTGAATAGTACACTAAATAAGAAAATGAGAAGTAACAATCAAGAAAAAATTTCATTAAAAACACTTATATAATAAGATGTAGTTGATCTAATATTTCCCCATCATCATTAATTTATCCTTATCCGATATGATTATAATTTATTCAATTTTAATCCCCTAAACTTTTCAACCCCTGAACCCTACGAAAATTAACACGACCAAAAATATTGGAAAATTGAGACTTCATCTTACTTTATGACTTCCAATCGCAGAACCCCTTCCTTGATTGTTATCCAAAAGACAAGTTATAGTCAATGGACAATAAGGAAAGTATATCATCCCTATATTTGAGAATTCATTGAGTTGGGGATGATACTTGAACCCTACAATTCTATCCCACGTTGATTAGATTTTGTGATTGTGGTTTCACTCAAACGAATTTGAGAAGCCCAAAAACGCGGTAAAGATCAAGTCGATCAAGTAAAATAGAAATTTTAACTCAATTAATTGATCAAAATATTTGAATTATAGTATGGTTATGGATTCAATATAACTAAATGAAGGGAGTGGATATTAGATCATCTATGAAAGAAATCACTCTTCCTTGGGTGGAGTTGTCATCATGTAGACGTTTTTCATAAGAAATGGTTTGATTTTGGAAGACCCAATATCATCTCCACTAATATATTCCAGCCAAAGAAAAAAAATAGAAGTATAATAGAGAATAAAACAGAATATTAATTGAAGAAAACTGGTGTTACAAGCAAAAACACAAATAGAAATAAAGTTAAGGTGGGAGAGTAGATCCTTTTTTGGATGAGATGTTTCCGCAAGGAATTATTTCATTCAAGATTTGCTAGGGGTTCCCAAGAGAAACCCTTTTGGCCAAAACGTCCCAAATACTCGACCAGACCTCCAAAAGAATGAAAATTTCCATTAAAATGTTTTTGGGGGATAGGGTTAAAATCATTTTAAAATTTGAATGGGACATTCGATCAAATATTTTAATCCATGTTTGACTACATAGTTGACCTCCAAACCACGTGAATAGGTTGGACTTTTATAATTTTAATTTGTTCGGAATCATCTCCCCGATCTTACCTCCAAATTTGGGCATAATCCATGTCCGGATGAAGTTGATATGGTCCAAATGGTGATGTGATGTCCAATATGAATAGTTCAGACCATCTTTGTCTTCTTGTCCCATTTACATCACTCAAATTCATGATCTAGCTCTCATTTCCAAAATAGAATTTATATCTCATTAAGTCTATAACACAATTACAAAATTTAATGTCAAATTAATTTACATAAATATATTTATGGCCAAAATAATACAGTGAATTTTAAAAGGGTAAAACCAAAATTTCAATCAAATTTTCAAATGACTAATCTAATCCCAATTATTATATAAATTAACATATTTTGCATAATGTGAGGAAATTATTTATTATATTATAAATGAAATATTATATAAAATTATGTTTTATTACATAATTTTAATAAAAATATGTAAAATATATGAAATAAATATGATACTGTATTTTTAATAAACATATATATCCATTAATTTTTATTCATTTAATATGAAAACATAATGGAAACATCGTTTATAGATATGTACGGCCTACCGTATACATGAACAAAATATTTCATTTTCTATCTTAATATTTTATATGTTATCATAAACAAATATATAATGAATATATATGATATTTAAATAAGGATTAAATCATGTATATTATCGAATCAATATAAAAATAGGAAAATAAAATATATGATGTCAAAACACACATGAAAATCCTGACACGTAACACACAAAACTATGAAGACAATGAAATATTTTTATCAAAAGGGTAGTGGGATACAATAATAAGATCATATATGATATCATAAATATGAATGTGGTTATGGTATATATTACAAACCTGGTTTAAACTACTATAATGTTGGTTAATGTCCAATAAACTAAATGTATTCATAGGGTATGTGGAATTCTAGTCTCACTTTTATTTCTGTGAGAAATACTACATATTCATCACTCATTTAATTTATATGATGTATTTAATGACCTATGACATGGTATATCATGAATATAATTTATTTATTATATTAGAAGTTTAAATTGATGTTATTATTTAATGAATCTCACAATTCAAAAGTTATTCAAAAATTAAAAGATTTTATCTCAATTTCATTTCATTGAAGAATACTGTATTGTTAAGCCTATAGTTTCATTTATATGGTGTATGTAATTCCATTAGATATGTAATATCATGAATAAATCATTATTCATTGTATATTAGGTTCAATTTTTAATTATTTCATTTAAGGGGATTAAATATAAATTCTACCAAGGGGTAAATAATTTCAAAACAATATTCATTTTCAATTGGTTATATTACTTCCTCATTGTCATTAATATTATAGATTATGTTTTTAATAAATTTTTTATATAAATATTTTTAACCTTATTTTATGTGTTTTTTCAATTTAAACTCATACTCTATTTGTTTATTTATTCAATCTTAAATGTTAATATCTTTTCAAGGGTTCACATCACAAACTCATTTTATTCGTTATTTCTTAAACATGAATTTAAATTAAAGGAGATTATTTTACCATTGTTTATTAAACCATTTTATTTTATTAGTTTCTGGTTATTCATGTTCTTTATCCCATAAAGGTACCATTTTCCCACACTTTGGTACTCTAATTGTTTTAGATTTTGTATATAAAACCATACTTACTTTGGTGTGAAATATGTTTTCTCTAAAAACACTTTTTAAAAAAATGATTTCAAAAATGATTTTATTCATTTAAAAATAATTTTTTTAAGAAATTGTGACCCCTTTTTTCTTTGATATTATTAATCAAAAGAATATTCTTATTGCTATTTTAACAAGTCATTTTTCTCTCATTTTTACCGTGAAAAAAAAGAATGTTTGTTCTTACATTATACTACATGAATGTAATTACCTAAAATTATTTCCTTAATGTTTTTGTTTAAATTTTTTAAAGATATTTTTAATCAAATTTATATTAAAAATTATTTTAAAATAAATTTTACTCCAAAAAAAATCAATAATCATAATTTTATTTCATCACGAATATTTTAATAATATTTTTATGGTGTTTATATTTATTAATGAAAAAACCCCTTCATCCATAATTCAATTACGATATGTTTTATTGATAACAACCTTATTATTCCCCTAGAAGTATTTTTACTTCATTAATCAAGGATAATATTTACATCAACTACCTTGATTCCATTTCATGTCCCCATGAAATATTCAATGCCCTATGATTTCTAGATAATAAATTCCCATAAATATCTATAATATTTATCATGGATATGGTTTTTTCTTTAAAATTGTAAAATTTCTTCACATGGGGAATACATAGGATGTCATTTGGTTAACTGGGAAAATATTTAGAGATATGTATCTTTTACTCAGTATTGATTTTTGATAAGGAACATTTTTTTAATTAATTTTATTATTCTATATAAGAGGAAAAATTTTGACATGCATGGAATGGGTTGGGGAAATAAATGCAAGACCTGTGATTCATTGGCAGTCTCATGAGATGAATGACTTGGCCAATTCAGAAGGGTTTCTACCTGATATGCTAACCTATCTTGTGAAATATCATGATGGTAATGTTACCATGTACCTTGGAAACATTTCACCAAATAATTATGTAATTAAATAATTAATCATTAATTTATCTTATTATTATCCAAATGATTTTTAATATGAAAAAATATATGGATGTATTTTATTCTCTATTTGTTGATTAAATAGAATATGTATTCAGTTATTTACATTGGAATGTTGATTTTTCAATATCCAGTTGTTAAAATGGAGTGTTTGATTAATTATTTACATTTCAATATTGATAATGATAATTTATTCATGATTACATTTACTATAAACATTCCCCTATTGAGCATATTAGCTCACCCTTTTTATGATTCCATTCCCAAAGTTATTATGAACAAATATTTTAATGAATTGTCAATGGTGTTGTTCATTTCATAAAATTTTGTATCTTATTTATTTTTATATTTCACAATGTAATATTGGTATCATGCATGTAATATATTTTTCCAAAATAGCTATAGTGATATGTCCTTTTGGATTCGATTCATTGTAATCATTTTAATTTAATAATGTAATGCACTTTCATTGTGTTCTGGGGTCGGGGTATTCCATCGTCGTTCAGCCAAGACACATTTATAAATATTCAAGGAAACATCCACTATAGTATGATCTTTTGATATTCATCCACAAGATTTATAAATCACTATATCTTTGGAACACATTATATACATTCAATGGACACTAATCTAGTTTATAAGTCTTGATAAATAATTATGATCACTTGTAATTGATTAGATTCTGCAGGGAAACACTTCTCAAGGAATTCTAAATTTTTATTGATGAAGGAACTTCCTAACTAGATGTAATAATGTGGTAAATACAAGTTCTTCTTGATTCATTCTCCATGAGTTCTAAATGAAACATTATTCATGCTTTTCATTAGTCCTATAAAACATGGTTTTTTTCTAATGTATGAAAGGATAATGAGAAATAATTAACTAACCCTATATAATAACAATTAATTTAATTATTATTATCTAATTTATATTTTAGTTATTATATAATATTCCTTATTCTATTGTATGTTTATCTAGGGTTCCAAAATGATTGTTCATTTATAAATTCATGCTATAATGCATGAAATACAATTCACTTACTTCAAAGTTTCGTCACACAAAAAGATATATTCATCAATTCTGAAGATGTATTCTTCTGAAAAAGGAATAGAAATTTTTTTGGAATCTCTTGTAATTAAAAGAGTATTTATATGTGAGTAAGTTTCTCATGATATCTTAGTATTATAAATGAAAACTACTAAGTCTTCTGGGAATATGTTTTTTATGATGTTCCATATAGTATCTCTATTCATCATGCATAACTAAATGGCTTCATATAACAATAAAATATTATATCAATACTTATCCACTTTAATTTTTTTTAGATCCTTCATGTAATGAAATATTTTTAAAAGACTGGTAGTGTATTATTTATATTTATATTCATGCATCTTGGTAAAAAGAAGTATTATTAATTTAAAAAAAAAAGATTTGGGGATTATATTTTTTCTTCAAAAAACTAAATGACATCTCAATTACTTTCAAATAGAGTTATGTATCATATTTCAATGGTATTTATAGGTATACAATTCTTTCTTCACACTTTACTATCGTTGGATATCCATGTCATCTCAATTCTTCTATTCTTATATCATGTCATTATTTTAGTAAACCCAAAAATTGTTCATAATTCCTAAAATATCATAATACATAATTCATGTAATCTTTTCTAATTCATCAAACCCTTCATGTGAATGTTATAAATATTTCATGATACCTTTTAAACCTAGAATCATCCATAAACACAATATATCCTTATGATTATTTTCCATTTGGCCAATTAATTATCCCTGAACACAAGAATACATATAATGAATATCATGATTTAACTAATACTCATAGTCACAATGTATCACAATCAGGACCACATAAGGTTCATGACAACCTCAGTTTCATCCGATGTAGGTTTTCCAATGGCTCATGCACACCAAAGAACTCACACTAAGGTCTATGTTGAATATGATAACTCATTGTAATCAGGTAGAGGGTTTATATTCCCAAAATATTAAATTCTAGACAAACATGCCTATATCATACATATAGCACATAAAAAATTCATTTGGTCAGTCTCTCTCATATATATATCCATGTATTCATGGCCAGTCAGTGAGAATCACTATTTTAACTTTTTGTACAAAAAATCAAACACCAGCCACTCGGGCCATGCCACCCATGCCTCCTGACTAGAACCATTATATGTTATTTTCTTTCACCTTTCACAAACCCATGTGTGCTTTATATGAAATAATCATTTCTAACAAAACATGCTTTACATATTGGGATGGCTAGGTTTATTTCCTCTCAGGTGATTAAGTATAAGTGATCTCACAATAGTGGTTGATGTTGTACTTAGATAGACTATGGTTGGATAATTTTATTTATCAATGTACATGGAATGTAATCTAAGTGAAATATTACATATTAAAATCCCTGCCAAACCATTATATTAACTCTTAAGATTTCACTTTTAATATTATCAAGGAGAATAATATGTTCTAAGGCCTTCATTATTTATTCATCTTCTTATCCTAAAAATAAATGAATTCATGATATTTCACTTATTTTATATAATTTTATCTCTTAATAAAAATGTCATTAGAATTAAATAACAATAAAAAATCATCAAAATATCTAGGATAATTCCTAAAGAATGATATCCAATATCATTATACTAATCAATAACAATTATTCATGCATCACCACTTCATCATCAACGCAGTATAAACATATTAACACATCAATGAATATAAATGTGACAAATAGGCCCATAGTCTCTACATTTTATTACTTTTTTTTTCAATTACACATCCCATTATAAATTATAATTAGTGTTTTATAACATTCAACCCCTTATTGGAAATTAAATGAAAAGGATAAATGGGGCATTCCCATCTGAAATAAATTTTAAAAAATATATATTCCTCCTAATATGAAAAATTAATCAATCACTTATAAGAGGGGGAGATCGCATACACTTTTCATGGATATTTTTTGTTGTTTTTCAACATTAATTCTACAACAGATAACCTGGTGTAAAAAACTAGATAGATACAACCAAATCTGCCCATGTTTTTCACGAACTACCGTGCATGAGTGAAAGCATGACCGATTATCGCCTATTGAGCTGTCAAGGTTCCGATCCTCTTTTAATGTGTACAGAAACACTCGAGTCAAATCCTCGGCGATAAAACTTTTTAATAGTCAATTTTATTTAGTTAATTGTATTTTCATTAGGGCGGGGGGGGGGGGTGATTGCAGAAAAAATTTTAATTGATTGAATGATTAATATTTATTTTACAATTTTATAAATATTGTGGTGAGTTCAACAATAGATTTTTAAGCTTGTGATATCATTGAGCCTTACTTTATATTGCATTAAATTAACACTCATGTCACAAGTTGATGATGATTCAAATTGCTATGTGTTAAGGCTTTAATCCAAGCCTTAACTTAACTAGGATTATTATATAAATCTGTACATGATTGTGGTAGTGTATTTATGGTTCTAATATTCCATGGAATAAGTACGTTAAACAAATTATGTCATTAATATCTGACATGTTTAGTCAAACATACAAAATGTCAAATAAAAGAATACTCATCGAGAAAATGCTCTCAATCGCTTAACATAACTAATTTATAACTCACCCTAATAATTGATTTACACAGCCATTGAAATTATTAGTAATATGGTTATAATTATTGTGATGATAAATAAAGAAGATAATAAAAAGAAAGGGATAAGAAAAGAGTTGTGCCCCGAACACACACACACAAACCATGAAGGGAATTAAATACAAACATTATATTGAATGAGAATGAAAAAGATTGGAAGGGGACATTACATAATTTAAACTATTTTATGAAAATTAATATTAAACTACAGATGGATTATGAGAATAGGAGATATTGAAAAAGAAACATGCATTAAAAAAAATTACAAAAACACATACATACATGATTATAATAGATTAACAACAAAAAAGAAAATGAAAACAAAGAGAGGAGGATAGGTGTCTCAAGTAAAAATCTGAGTATGAAAGGTCCTATGAAGCCTCTGGAAAGGCATTGGTCATGCCAAAAAATTCTCCTCTCTTCTGAAATTCCAGCTCTAGCAAGGTGAGGATGGAGATGTATTATTAGCCAAATATTGTGGGCTGTTTTCATTCCAAATCATCCCCTACATGTGTGTCACCAATTTGATAAATTATAATTCCGAATATCAAGATATAACCTCATCTTACAAGTTGTATATATTTATATATTATGTCTACTATGAACATTTGGAGGCCACTGGAATTAACGATCCAATGTTATGGCAGTTTTATTAAACAAATTTAATCTGTCCATTTCATTCCAAACGATTTGAAGCCAAAATGTTAATGAGTTTTTGAATATAAATATGAATTTAAATTCGAATTCTTCTTCAACAAATTCTTCTGCCTATGTATTATCCTTCACACTAAAAAATCTTAGATCGAATGAATGTCTCTATCATGAGAAATATCAAAATTTGTGCGCTGAATGCAATTCCCATAATGAATTCTAGGTTGGACATTAGATCTTCATTTGGGCCCCTTTTTTGGACTTGGGCCTTGAACGTTTTATCCAAGATAAATTAAATTGTCCCCCGACCTTTGGAGTGTAATTAATGGATTTGGACTTCTCGAGTGATCCCATTAATTCTTTTCTCAAGGATTGTTCAGATTCATTATAGATCATGTTGGCCTTCTTGTATGTTCTATAAGACCATTAAAATGTAATAATCAATAATGATTCCATCTAATGATATGTGGGAAATAAAATAAAGAATACTACAAAGGAAGAACCACACAATTTGTATTAGTAGGGTGATAGTTATTATTAAATCAATACACAGAATTGAATCCTGATGTATTAAAATAGTGCTAAAAAATTATAATTAAAATATTAAAATTAATATCTCACAAAAATTATGCACATTTCATATAAAATCAGTAAAGTTAGTTCATAAAAAGTTATGAATGTATTCATAACATCAATTAGAAATCACAGTTTGAAATAATCAAATATCATCTTGTCAGATGTAAGTAATAAAATTTATTAATAAAAATATAAATTACTCACATAATTAATATAACACATTAGAATGTTCTAGTTAAAATAACATAGATCACCATTTGTCTCATCATATAACAAACTAAGAACTCCTCATTAATTGATATGATTAATAATCCTATGATTGAGGGATGAAAGTGTAAAGACCAAAAATTTCCAAGGGAATTTTTTTTCTTATTTTTTTTGGAATTTTACGAGTATGTGGCTTTTAAAAACACCTGATTCCAAGGCCCGGTGTGCCCGGAATCAATTTCTGAAGTTTAGCTCATGTACGTTCAGTGAAAGAATGAGTGAGTTTTCTTAACTTTTGAACCGATGCTCGGAATCGAAATTTGAGGGCACTGATGGAACCGTACCGCCGGTAATTTCTTATGAACACTATCTCTAGAGTTGCGTTTCCTCGGGAGGTGATGTTAAAAATAAATTTGTTTAATTAATGAATGAAATAAAATATGTGCTGCGATTTTATTTCTTCTCTGTGTAATTATAACCTACGTATGGAATTTGAGGTGGGACCCACTAAATCCCAACTCCTCTGGATAGGATATTAGTGATGTGGGCCCCACACGAGCCCCACCTTTTCAATTTCCTCAAACATCCCATTATGTTGGAAACCCCCCATTATTTTGTAACTCACCCACACCCCAAATTTAATGACAATTGAACTCACAATATTAATTTGATTATTAAACACTATTTAATTAAGTAAATTAATTGAATGAGGTCTTTTGATTTTCAAAATAATGTTGGCATGTGTATGTGTGTGTGTGAATAAAATAAGACAAGGTCTTATTTTATTGGGGGGATGCGTTGTGTAGAAAGGAGGAGAGAACTTTGGTCTTGGAGAACATAATCTCCTTCGCGAAGAATGCTGAGTCTACGATGAAGAACTCCATCACTGCAAGGGAGTCGTTGTGCCATATCCTCTACTCTCTATAGCCGGGAGAGACGCCTTCTTCGGAGAATGATGACGCACCGCATCCTCATCAGGTGAACACCGACGACGCTTACGGAGTCTCGTTCCGCGATGCCATCTTCCGTGACGCCGTCTTCCGGGACGCCGTCTTCCGTGACGCCGTCTTCCACGACGTCGTCTTCCGCGATGCCATTTTTTCCGCAACGATCCTCATTCGATGACTTCTTCGAGGTAGGGGTTTTGAGTTCGAATTTAATGGATTAATTTTGTGCTTGCTTTGTAGAAGTTGTTTTATTTTGGGCCTCCTGTTATCATTTTAACGGGAGGAGGTCAGACCGCACGAACACGGATGTCCCTCCTACCCCTTTGTTGTTTTTCTTGTTGCAACTCAAACAAAGGAGGAACACAGAGAAGGAGTGAGGCACTGTCGCGCCACGCCGTTGAGGCCGAAAGAAGCCGCACCCGGAGTCTGGCCACGACAAAGGGGTGCGGCGCCGCCGTGCAACGCCGGGGAATCACAAAGGGCTGCGGATGGGGTAGGTCGTGCCGGAGGGGCGCGGCGCGGCGGCGCCCCGCCTGTCAGACAAAGTCCATGGCTTAACGCCGCGACGGTTCAAGGAGGGGCCACTGGAACCGCCGACCGCCGGCACTTCAGAGGGGCGGGACCGCGGGTTCCCGCAGCGACAGCACGGGACGGCCAGCCGGGCCGACCATTTCGTAAGAACCGGGGATCGTAACCCCCACCTGGCCAAGAGGCGGGCCCCCTCATGGGGGCCGTTTCTTCAATCAAGGGGGGGGGGGCAGCACACCTCTCCCCTTTCCTTTTCCCGCTCGGCCGAAACGGTCGAGTTGACTGGTCGCGCGGGCCGCAAGGACCGCGCCCGCACCAGGCCAACCGCCCGTGCCCATGCCGAACCGGACACACCGGGCCGGACCACCTGCACCGGGCCGGGCCGTGCCCTTTTAGGCTGGACCTAGACCCGGGTCGGTTCGACACGGTTCGGGCCGACCCAGGGGGTCTCGGGCCGGGTCGGTCCGAGCCCAAAACCCCCCTAAAAACGATAGGTTCATTCAAACACCCATATCGTGGGATACATACCTCCGTTCGATGCACCGTCAGTTGCGTTGGGATCCTTGAATCGAGAAGGTCGTTTCGGTATATTACAGTCAAGGGTTTGGAGAACTTTGGGTATTTCCGGGTTGGTTCGAACACGAAACCAACCGGGCCCTCGGAGCAGAAACGCTTATAACATGAACTCTGGACGTTTGATTGATGTGTCGTAGACTTTTTTGAATTACTATAAGTGAGATGGTTCTTTTGGATTACTCTTCTTGTGGATTGGACAAAGTTGTAGTATGGTCGGGTTGGTTTTCGCTTAAAAACCAACCGGGGCCCTGGGACGAAAAAGCCAATAACTCTCAGACCGGGCGTCCGATTGACGCACCATCTGTCGCTTTGTGTTCCTATTGTCATGAAGTAACATTTTGATACATTAAATCTGTTCTACATGACAGTTGATGTATCTACCTCTTGGCTCATGGAGCGGACCCTCCCGGAACGAGCGTGTTGTATGTGGAAACCCTAGAGCTAGCTGAAGCATGACCACTGCTGATCGATCAACTAGGAGTGTTTCGATATCCGAGTGGGGAGCGCGTGGTTATAGCGGAAAACCGACGTCGGAGGAGTGCATGGTTGTAGCGGAGACCCATGGTACTCAACAGAAGGATTATCTCTGTAGGCTATGAGGGGGAGCATTTGGTTGTAGGGGCATACCCATGGTGGGAAGCGCTTGGTTGTTGCAGCAAGCCCACAGTACTCGACATGTGGAGTACTACAGTAGTCCATGGTTAGTGGGAAGTGCTTGGTTGTAGCGGCATGCCAACTGTACTTGATATGGGAGGAGTTCCCCAGTAGCTATGGTTTCGACATCTTGAATAAAATCTTGGTTTGAGATGAGTCTTTTATTTCAATCATTATATTCCATGTGATTGACTTGATATCCTGTGTGGATTGGATTATGCTTTCATGTGTGTATTGGTTCGTACATTCCTATGTGGATTATGTTTTACTTTCCTGAGTGGGCTGGATTGTACTTGAGCTCGTGAGTCGGAGCTGAATTGGATTTGATGACTTATGTATATGTATGGGCATATACCTAAGTAGTGTTGGACGATACTTCATGTCTGTATAATTTATTTGTGATTCATCCTTTGTGGATTCAGGGAGACCTTTGGGAGTCTCGGGGTCCCTACTGAGTATCGTATACTCACCCCTGCACGGGCTTCACGCGCACTACGTTGTGTTGGTTGAAGACGTCGGACATCACTGATCATGGTTAAGGATGGTAGAGGTGGACGGTACCCAGAGTTGGATATCACGTCAAGTCAGTGCCCGGAGGTGGATTCAAGACGAGTCGGTACCCAGAGGAGACGGAATGACGTGGAGTGTTGAGGAGTATATATGTTCCTACCCTTCAGGTAGGAAACCAGAGGATGATCCAGGAGCATCTTGTCACCTTTCAACTGTTGTTCTTTTATTTGTATTTTACATTCAGTTGTAGATGTACTTTTCAGTTGGGTTTGTATTGTGGACCATTTACCTTTCAGTACTTTCTTTTGTACATAGTATTGCTTCCACTTATACTCTGTGGTGTTTGTTACCTTTTATAAAGGCAATGCCTTCCCTCTTATCGCGATTTACACCTTTGGTGCTAGTCTCCAGCCCCTGGCCTATGGAAGGCAGGCTTGGTGTAGGCCCAACACGGGCCCCGAGGACAGGTCATGACAGAAAGTGTTTTTGAGAAACCTCACACTACTGGTTTGAAATCCATCCATAATGTTTAAAAGAACATGCTTAAGGATTGAACACTTTTCATCAATATCCTGGATGTCAATAGAATCCATTATGTAAAGAATCCTCATGCTATATTGAAGTGACATTCTATAAAAACACATCCAATTCACTACATGTCAGCTTGATGGAACATAAAATAAAAAGGAATAAGAAGAATTATTATTATTATTCAGGATTGAAATTCATGTTCAAAATTATCTCTCAAAATGGGCCATTCTATTAACCCAATCATAGTTAGCATCTTGTTAAATTCTAGTAGAAAATATTTTTACACCTCATTCCCTAATATAAAATCCTTTCCGTTACCTTCAGAATTTTTATTATCCGCAATTTTCATAGAAAAATATTGTTGATTTGGATAAGATACTGATAATTGTTTCCAATCATTTTGTTTCTTATCAAGATCATCACAATAAATTCTTTTATTTTTATAATGAATCAACTTTTTTTTCTCATCATATGTAATATCTCCTGTAAATCTAGTCAGGATGTTCTCAGCTGTGTTACCATTTGACTTTCATCTTCCAGAACCCATTTCTAAGCATTCATATTTTATATTTAATGGGAATATTTGATGAATATTTATTCATAATGTTTTTCTATGTGAACTATTTTTGATATATTAACAATGTAATCCCATTAATTCAAGCATATTTCTTAACTGTGAAATGTTATACAAAATAAGGTAGGCTCTATGACCATATAATTAAAAACACTAGAAAAAACCTCAAAGGATGGATACATTATATTTATACATATAGTTTCTACACACGTCTTATTTATATCCAACATTAACATGATACATATATTTAGTAGGGGTAAGGATATTCTTGAAATATTTATATATACCATTGATATATAAAAGTACATATCAATATACATTTTGGATGAAAATTAATTAACAATTTTTTTATTTTGTTAAAATCCTATTGTTGAATTATCACCTTTATTTTCTAGGGGGGTTCACTTATCTAGGGTAAGTCTTCTCTATTCATCATATATTCTACCCCTAAATGTGGGCCTTATATTATTTTCAATAATTATCATGTTATTCCCAAATTCACATGCCTTGATCCAAAACATAATGCAACATCAAAATCATCCTACAAATATTTATATATTCTTTTATAGATTTGTGTACATATATTTCTCTAATAGTGAAAATTTTTACATATGAATGAAAACAGCAGTCTTTAGATACCTATAGTAGAATATATCTTCCTACAAATTTTCATATCCACAATTGACATGGTAGGTTTTTCAGAATTTTAGCATCCATAAATTTCTATATTTTCGTTCAACTCCTTTTCCTACACATAAAACAACACTAGTGTACAATACACTTTGAAGGTTAAGGGATAAATTCTTCATAGAAGGTATTTCCATTTGATTAGGGAATGGAACTATTTTCCTCTTAGATTCATTCTCATTAATGTACACTTGTGTCATCGAATCTTTTTTCCAGCTAATTCGGATGTTTCAACATGTTGTGATTCCTAATATTTCAACCGTACCTTTATGACTAAACTCTTTAACTTGATCATGACCTATTCATCTATAATTGATCCCAATATATCTTGAGAATCCACATTCAGCTTCATCATTTGTTATTTATTAATTTTTATTAATTATTTTTATGAACTGATAATCTATTTTACATTTTAGTCATTAAGAATTAGTTGAGATGTATTGAAATCTAGAGAAACATTGAGATTTTTTTTAAATTTATGGAATAAATGTACAAATAAAATCATATATAAATCACTGAAATAACATTACCTTTCAATTGATTAAGATATTAAACATATCATCCATTTAATAGTAAATATATTTCATCATTTCCTTTTATAGGAATTGTGATATTGTTGGATATTCCATCATTCTTTTTGAAGACATGTTTTATAGAATCATTCTCCTCTTTTAGCTGTGATATTTCATATTGGTTTCCTTTAAATATTACAACCTTGAAACATACCCCTAATTTGGGAAATTTAGTCATTTTTCATTAAATTCAAAATCAAGATCACTAAATTATTCATTATCTTAATATCTTGTGTAGGATTCATAGGAAAAACTAATAATGTGAATATTTACATCATAAACCACATTATTTACCTTTATTTAGTTCTCTCTATCCATTTATTGTAAAAAACATCTAATATTACGAGTTATATTTTCATCCAATTATTATCATTCATGTTAGTAATCTCAAGATCAATATACTCTAGAGTATATTCAATTTTGTCAATCTCAATTAGTTCACTACTTTTCTATAATATTTATATCACAAAGACTTGCTTATGGAATTATTGGTGACCTACACACTAATACCACATGTAGTGTGCCAAGCCATATTGACCACTAAGAGTGTGACAGTTAATAGTTTTCATTTATGAATTCATTTCCTTTTAATTCAGCCTATTAAATTGATATAGTCCAATATACACTCAATGATTCTAGCAGTCTCATCTCATGTATAGAAATGGGAAGAGAGCATATTGTATATGGTATTTATAAGGTTCTCCTGAATGGCTTACACCTTTCCATCATTGTTATATCCCCATACATGGGTTTTCCACTATAATATTATTATCATTTACAATGGTCGATACATGAACAAACCGTATCATATATTCTAAATCGCCCCAGTAGATTATTTACAATAAATCCCACAAAGTTATCAAAATTCATACTAGCCTACACCTGAAACTTATTACAGCCTTATCCCGCTTTCATCTCTAATCATAAGTCTTATACTTCTATAGATTCAAACGAGAGATCCCATCTTCTTCCATCTCTTCCTGAGAGAACTCATTTTATCCTAGTTCCAGCACATATAATTATACATTTTCTCAAGGAATTATTCACTACTAGATGATATTATGATCATCTAATATGATCCTAATGAATAAATCATTTTTATGTATTAATCAAGTACATTTAATAATAAAAAATTTAGTTAGTTGATCATGATCAATAATTATTCTCTCTAGTAAATGATTAGTTACCTCAATGATATAATGATCACTATATTCATCCATCTAATTTGTGAATGTAATTCCTAACTACATGTGTGTATGTGGATCACACAAATCCTCCAAATATTATTATCTTTTATATCAGAATGACACTTCATTTTTGGGTTTCACGAGTCCTCTAAAACATGGGTTTTTCAAATTCATGAAAGGATAATGAAGAAGAATTTAATGACCAAAGAAATATTATTATTATTATTATTTTTAATCTTTTATTTATCAAGGTAAACTCTTTATAATTACTTGTTTCGATATAATTTCATATTGGGTTCTCAAATGACTTTCCAATCACATAAATATACAAGCATTCATGCACTACTGTAAACTATCTATTATGATTCTTCATGGACATAGATATATCAATAGTTTCTCATGGAGACATTATTAAAACATGATTTAAACACATTATCCACTTTTATTTTTTGCAAAATAGTTTGTATATGTTAGTAGGTTTAAATGAAATCCTAGTATCATTCATGAAAAATTTAAATTCTTCCTTGAATAGTTTATTCATTAAAATCATATGGACATATCAATTCCTCTCATAAAGAATAACATATTCCTGAAACAATACTTCAAAAAAGTCTAATTTATATGTGAAATTCTTCAAGTTACTTCATAAAAGACTATATGTGTAAAACACAAGTAGATTACGAGAGATATTATTCTATGAACTACATTGTCATGCTAAGGATTCTTCATCAGTAAAAAAGTTTTATGGATTATATATTTTCCATTTAAAACAAAATATATTATTAATAATCCATATCCATTATAATTTTCATGCTTTTTCGATATTTATAGGTAGGAAAACATTTCCTCACTTGGAAATAGCCTTCATTATTCATTCTACATCAATGTACTGATTGTTTTTGATGTCGTTGTTTTCATAAACACCCAAATCATTTTGAATTCTCCAAATAAATTTCCCCTTATTCAATTATATATTTTCATACATGAATATAGATTCATGTTCATGTAATAAAGATTTCAGGCTTCTTTTTAAAGTTCAAACTCAACTGTACACATGATATGAACTTCTATAAATTCATTTCCATTCAGATGAATCTTGTTCCTCTACCACTTCGACACATGAATATAAAATAATAAATGAAATAATTCTCATAATATTAGTTTTTCAAAAACATTCCCATTGAAGGATCATAGAAATATTCAGCTTGACCATTTTAGGTTCAACATGAACATTAGCATACTTAAATTTTTGTATAATGATTTAGGATGATCACATCATCTCATTGAAATTATATGGTAGGTGTAATATGAGTAACCACATAGAGGAGGGTGAAAATGGCCTACATCTTATATGTGACACATAAAAAATTCTCTTAGTTGGTCTTTCCCAATTATAAATCTGTGTATTCGTGTATTATCAACAACTAGCATGATTTATTCTCCCACAACCATACCACATAAACCTACCTCACATGTTGTGAGGACACACACTATCCCACTATAACCTTCATATTCACTTTATTCATTCCTTTTACAAACCCATAAACACTTTATAGAAATTGTGAATTCCCAACATAAAACCCTGACTCCCATGGGAATGAGAAGTTATTTTCCTCTAACATGGTTTCCCAAAGGGGTATTACAAGATTTTCTCAAGTAGTACTTGGATGGACTATGGATATAAATTTATTTTAAATTAACAATTATAAAATCATCTTTATAAAATATTCAATATTAAAATCCATCCCAAACCATAATATTAGGACCTCCAATTTTCATTTATGTTATACCTCAGAAAAATTTATATTTTTCATAGAATTATTTATTAAATATTCTTCTCATAAATCAAATAAAATTTTTCATGGTATTCCACATTTTTTTATGAAATTTTATCTCATATGAAAATGTCTTTTACATTAATTAATATTCATACAATCCTAACATTTAGTATCAGTATTTATCGGGAATAAAATATAATAACTTTCTATGAATCTATTAAAATAATCCATGAATAACCACTTCATGATATATACACCAAAAAATTACTAAGATATTTTTGACATAACATGTAACCTAAGGGCCCAATTATAGCCTCCACCATGAAAATATTATTGGTCATATCTTTTCTTGTCTTCTTTTTTTCTTCTTGATTTCTCCCATTTTTATTTTTAACTTTCATGGATTGTTCCCAATAGTCAATTCTATGTCCTATAGTACCAAAATAGACACATTATTTTCTTTTTAGTATGACATACAATGTATCTTACATATTATGAGTTCCATTTTCATTCATATTTACATTTCTCCTAAATGATTGAGATCCCATTCTTCATTATTTGACTTTTTTGGAGATGTAATATTCAACAAATAATACTTATATATCATTTCATTAATATTTTTAAATTGAGTTTTTGAAACTCTATTTCATTATTATGATTTATGTGGCTAGTTGGAACATACTATAATTAATCATAATTATGTATATAATTATTGCCAAACTGACAAAAAATAATAAGAAAATAAAATTTCTTCTTCGTTGTTCGATTTCTTATATTATGATAATTATTATCATTTGTCTACTAGAATGTTTTTTTGAATTATAATTTTTATCCTATTATACCATGTCCACTTAATAAATTAAAAATTTGACATGGTATTTTAAAAATAAATAACCATATACATTGATCTCTAGTAACACTCCATATTATCAAACAACACCTTCTTCTTCATCGTGTATGGACAATTTTTCCTGATTCATAATTATATAGATTTTAGGCTTGAACCCCGGCCATTTAGAATCTTTATGGGGAAAATTTCATCCCAGACATACAATTATCCTTCATTGATATATATTTTCTAGTTTCCCAAAAAATTTTATCTTCCATGTTTGTACACAATTTAGTTTTTTGTTCACTTAAAGAAATTCCAAATATATAAAATGTTAGTTTATCTTCATAGTTAATTTCCATTTCCTAAGAGATAGATGTAAATACTTATCTGCATGATACAAATATCATTGATCTGGTATTTTTATCCTCATTTAAGTTATCACTTTTAAATTACATGTACAAACTGATCCTCTCTCAACTGATCATGAAGCTTCCAGTTTTTCCACTTATTTAATTTCCAGCTTCCCTTCCATCACAAATAAATTCATGTTTAATGTATACATTTCATCATATAGATAAATCAACCTTCCATTAAAATATCTTTTCATATTTTTTTCTCATCCATATGAAAATAGGCATTCATTCTTAGTTAGTATTATTTTTCCTTAATTAAATTTTAATTTTTATCATGATTTTCATCTATGACAGTAACTGTGATTCAATATACATTATCTAATTAATGGAATGATTCAGTAAAAATATACTCAAAAATTTACCTCTAAAAATTTTTACGTTCAAAAATATTTTACTGATTTTTAAAATTTATCATTTAAAATTGCTACATTTTTTCATTAATGTTACAATATTTGTGAGGGTGTTTCATATTCTATTATATATTTCAAATGTCTCCTACATTGATTTAGTTTCTTTATCATGTTGTGATTATTCATAAAATATTAACATGAATAAAAAATTTATTTGAATTAAATATATCTATAATATTCATTTAATAACCACAAACATGATTGTATAATTATTTAAATTTTTTTCTCTATATGTTTTTCAAAGCATTATTGTGAATCATAAGAAGTAGAAAAATAAGATTTTTTGAAATAAAGTTCCATGACATTATGATTTCAACCATATAAGAGTTTTTTAAATTACTAATATAATATTTTAATAATATTGTTTTCCTCTTTAATCAACCATTAGTTATATTATTGAAATATACATCTTATACTGAATTAGAAGAGGTATAACCTTCCTTATCTATCTTAGGTAATTCCGGTTCAAACAACTCTTTAAATGTCTTACATCACTAATCCAAATGAAAATTATTGGGTCTAAAATAAATCAAATAACCTGTTTCCAAATATTTTATACTAGATGAAATTACCTATAGTTCCAGTGTAGATGCATTGGAGGGGTGGGTCAATCAGGTGTTTCATATTTTTAAAAAAATAATTCAAACTATCATTAAACCCCTTTATAATTTAACACATGTTTATAATCAGTGAATATGGATCTACAATATGTTTAACCTAACCATTTTCTTACTTAATAATAATAAAAGAAATCAATAAAAAAGAAAATATATATTTTTCAAGGTTCAATACAATTACATACTTCATTCGTTGATTGGATGTTATACTCAATCAATGATTATTCACTATAACCAATGTGACTATAGTGGGTGGTGCTTCTCTCTCATTAATCACTGAAATGTGAATGTACATAAGAATGTTTTTTTACGATGGAAATAATTCAATATATTCATATATTGTTCCCAATTTAACACTATGATATTCCTACAAACATTGAGTCACACATGTTCTATCGAGTCGCACTATATATATACAAGTGTGTATTTATGTTTTCCCTATGAAATGGATATCCATATATGTATAAGATACCCATTAACCAATAAAATAGGTCCCCTTTCTCATAGAATATGATTCTCAAAATGATAGAAATTATTTCATAAGTTTACTATTGCACGATCACTATATACGAAACGGCTTTGAAGGCCTTCACTGAGACTACTAACCTAGTTATGTCACTATATTACACTTTTTTCATATTTTCAAACTTTTACTACCTTTTCTTCATTATAATATATTAATATTCCTTTAATATCATTTCTTGAATATCATAAGCTCTGTTGGAGGATTATAACATCCTCTTATTATTCTGTTATCTATTTATTCTCAAACATCATCGTAAAAAATCAGATACTCTATCCTCAAACATATCATGTTTCAATAAAATATTGTCTACATTTGTATTTAACTAGGGATTGTTTCAAACATTTTTAGATTATATAATAATATCAAAATAGTCCATTCCCATGAAGAATTATTAATTTACCACATTTTTCACTGATGGGATGCTCCTAAAATCCCTATATTTCTTTTCCTTCTCAACTATTTTCTCTTATAATATTATGGAAGAGCCCTCTCTTTTTTCATCACTATTTATTTATTAATTTTATTATATAAAAAATAAATATTCTATTTTCATCGTATATAAAATAATTGTCCTCAATAATTCATTATATTTTTTTATACATTCACTACAATCCATATCACCGATTATTTATCATTTTATAGAAAAATTATTCAACAAAAAGAAAAATTAAACATTATAATCATTACTAATCTTAATAGGCAAAAATTATATTTTGAAGCTCATTATTTTCATTCATACTAAAACAATCTTGATAAATACATTATCCTCTAATGGTAAACAAAATTTACATGTTCAATATATATGATTGATTCTTCTACCAAAGGTATGTATCTCATAATTTATTTGAAAAATAATTCCACACAAAACATAGTTCAATCTACATAGCCATAAAATGATTATAAAACAATTTTTACGAAGCATGGTTAATATTCGTAGAGAGTTAAAGCATCACTATATACTTGTGAAGATATAAAAACGATATCCACATTCAAATAAAAAAACATAACAACTCATTTAATATAATGGTTGAATATGAAATATTAATAGAATCAGGATATTTTTACCACGAATTATTAAATCATCATCATAAAAATTTGTTCCCTCATATTTTTTAATAATTGTGGAAACTCTGTTTTTGTCATCCATATTTGATCTACCTTCTCATTAAATTATTAATATATTCTTGGAAATTTTATTCCGTAATCACAAAACCATTTTATTTTTTTATTATGTTTAAATTCTTTTTAAACTATTCTAGTGTAATACCATTTATATTACTCTTCATCAGATTTAAAAAATATAGATTTTTTTCCATCCAGAAAACCATTGTTTTTTATCTAGTATTGAATTTGCCACTATGGAAATCAATCAATTATGTTTTTTAGGTCTATTTATGAATGATACCTATATATATATCATGTATTGTCATTACTTCATTTTTCTAATTTTATATATGAACATAATGTTTTATGTTTTACACTTATTACACTGATGATTTACAATCTGTGGAGGGTCCATAAAAATAATGGTATGTCCAATTAATCATGTTGAATATTTACATTCCATTATTATGGTGGCTTTGTATGGTCAATTTAGTTACCATGATACTTCCCTTCATGTTATCGGTACTTGATCTTTCTGCAGTCAGTATATTGATGATTTATTTTCCATTCATGTGGTCCTTTATTTTATCATGATTTTTTTAGGAATTTACTCAGGTGGTCAAATTATTTTTATCATGGGATAAGTGGTAATATTTTAATGTTTTTATATCATTTTATTAAAAACTTATGTGGGGGCCTACTCATGATGTCACATAATTTTATTCATGCGGTAATTTGGACTCTTCTTATACGACTACTAAATTTTGTTCATTGGGAAGGATGAAATATAGTCATGAAATCAATTCAATTTTTCATGTGGTATGTTAGACTCTACTAATGTTTTCAATTAATTATATTTATATCATGGGTTGTATTCTACTTATGTTCAATCATTATTTTTGTCATGTGATAAGTTGGATCATGATATCGTAAAATATGTATGTTTATAACCTTTATATGGAAATTCAATACTTCAAAGACTTATGATGAATATTTTTAATGAGGAAAATTTATTTTAATCACATAAATTATTATATTCAGAGTAAGTTCTTATGGTTAGTATAATAATTATAACACTATTTACTAAACTTTTTTTCCATGAACAAAAAAACATGTTTTCTATGGTAATAATCAAAACAAGTTTTTATTGCATGTAGGGGTACTCTATCAAAATAGAATCCTCTCAGAACATATTAAAATGATCATTGAAATTATTTTAATAATTCTAAACTTCTTCATGATCATTATGATGGTTTTAGCTCATATAATACTCATTTAAGAGTATTTTAGTGTTTTTTAATTCCTACTCATGTGTGGAAATTCATTAATAAATCCTTGGACATCTCTGATCACTTAAAATTATTATATAATGTTCCATAAATTCACTTTTAAAACAGTCCACATTCATCCACAAAGATTGGTTTATATTATAAACTTATTTATTAGGGTCATAAAACGTGAATCTATCTTGAATTTTATTTAGGTATTTCAAACTCTAAATTATCATTTACCCATAACGTATGGGTATAAACACTTCCTCATTTGTGGGTGGAAACTAAATCAATAAAAGATAACTCTCATAGATATATTGAACTGATTATTGACCAAAAAATATAATCATTAATAAAAATGACTCTTCATATAGTAATCATTATGGTCATTGGTGGAAATATAAAAAATAATATAAATGGTTTACATAGATTCTCAGTAATAGATATAATAATATGGAATCATTCCAATCATACATAATATCGCATGAAATAAATGGAAAAATAATTCCAAAACAATTATTACATGTTAATATTATATCCATGGAAAAGATAATAATTTATGTGAACGCCATCATGAATAATAATAATATATATAAAAATGATGAAATACATAATGTTAGATGACTTAACTATACCATGGAGGCCTTGTACCACGAAAACAATAATATTGGTTTAGGATTATCCAGTTACCCTAGGTAACCATTCCTCATTTTTATTATCGATTCATTAGTGATCTTTATAATTTTGGCCATAGTAATCACATATCATTTACAATGCATCACTTATAAGAAAATAATTTCTAATATTATAATACTTAGTTTTCCTTCAAAAAAATATTCTATAAATATGGATAGGTAATCAATAATTATCCATATAAAAATATTTTCTATATATATTTACATGGCTACACAATTCAATGAAATAAAATTTCTCTGAAGTTGAATACCCTTAAATAAAATTATAATGTAATCAGATATTTATAGTGCAATAGGAAGTACCATTATTGATGAAAGATTATTTTTAAACAAGAAATGTTACATTCATTTCTTATGGATGTAAATATAAATTAATAATTTAATAAAATTGTTTAAAGTAATTTTGTACCATCGAACTGATTAAAATTTAATTTTAATAAAATTCATTAAACATGGAATATATATTTTATTTTCATTAAGGATAGAAATTTTCATTAAAAACAATCTCTATAGTTGACTTGACTTGATACCAAATATTCACATATTCAAAAATTTCCTCGCCAAGAAAGTTATATCCTTGAGAGGGAGAGGGGTGAATTAGTAATATATTTTTTCATTAATTTTATTTTATTTCAAATTATCCTTTCACACCCATTAAATATTTCAGTACCTATAGAAAAAAAAACAAACATCCATAGGAACACAAATGGTTAAATGCTTCACCCCTTAAGAAGAGTAGCTATGTATTTTGTATGGATTGGAAACAATCCAATACCCCAAAATAAATTATAAAACAATACTTTTGTGTGGAATACAATTTGTAGGATATACCTGTACACTTGAACAACATTATGATCTATAAATCAGTGCATGTTATTTATGTATATTGAAGATATAACATAATGTTATGTAACCAATATATTAGGGCTATTCTTGAAATTTTTTATCAAATATGATCTTTTAAATAAAATCATCACAATCATATCTAGAATCCAGTAAGAATGTTTCTATACATTCTAATAATACACAGTACAATTTCCAAGTCCAATTCTCCATGTATGATTGCGCATTTGAAAAAATATATAATAGTCAAATAATGATGAGTAAATCATGGTACCATTCTATTTGAGTTTGGAAATCCCAATAAAATTTGTCAGTACAATTACTCCATAGAGAATATCTAAATACAATCCTATATCTTATCGTATGATTCTTCATTTCGGAAAACATATTCATGAAAGCAAAATTCGGAAACCACTCTCTATGAAATTATTCATCACTCCTCTATCTCTCTACCATTCATGAATAGTACATATGATTAATGGTAGTACAATGTAATTTCCCTTTTATAGTTGAACCAAATTAGGTTTGGGTGGGATTCTGAAATTGTATCCCACTCAATTAAATTTATAAATTTTCATATTCCAATGAATTTAATTTAAATCTATGACTTCTTCAATACTTGTAAACACTTCTTGAACCTTCTTAAATCCTTTATCGACATCATTTCACTTATAATTTCATCAAAATAATATTAATTTTATTTTCATTCATTATTCTAATTTTCCAATACAAATAATTTACTACTATTCTCCATAAAAATTTATTATATGATGAAATGGACATATGTAAATCTTCTTATGAATCTTTAGTCTGATTCTGATTCTTATTTTCATTACAATCTATCTCACAAAGATGAATACAAATTTAAAACAATATCTTCTTCTTATTATTTTCTCTTGACCTACTGAGAAGACAATACGACTTTCTTTTCCCTTCTCTAAATCAAAAAATCAACATGATGTGAAACTATTGACTAAATTTTAGATCAACCTAATATTTTTCTTATTGAGTCGTCTCTAAAAAATAAACATCCTTTTTTATATTTTTGGAAACAACAACTCCGGAAGAAAAAAATTCATTATTTGAGGATTAAAATGACAAACTGAATCAGATAGAGTTGTATCATTGACATCGTTCCATTCTAAATTAGTTTCTCATAAGCTTCTTTCAATGATATTTAAATAATTTTGGATTTTGATCTGACAGAAAAACATCAACTTCATTATCATCCACCTCCTCATAACATAAAAAAATATCTATTTGGTTTTACCATTTTGATTATCCTGGAGACCATAAATCTTCATCTTTAGTTACTTTTTTCGTCTTTCAATATTCAAGAGGTATCATGACATCCCCCATGACGTTGAATATGCTGAATATATGCTTTAGAATCTTCTGGAATTTTAAGGGAATATATTAAAACATCTTATTATTTCCAACATCTTCTTACTTTGATTTAGGATGTATTCCAAATTCCAATTCTTCAAGAAAAAATCTTTCATTCCCTCTAACCTCAATACGATTCATCTGAATTAAATTGAAAATACATCATCTCTTTAAATTAGATTCCCAATATGATTTTCCTTGTGTCTCATTTGTTTTATAAATATAGAATCAAAATTAAAACAACTTTGGATATTTTTGAATTAAAAACAACGATGCTTCTTTAGATTCTAAATATGATTATCTTTCTCTGTATTATTAGAACCTCATTCTCAACCCCAGGTGGGTCTGATTATCCAATTCTTCCAGATATATTATTCTCCAAATTTTGTACTTCAAAATAAAATGTTATCCTTATTTACAAAAATATTACTATTGTGATTGGTGATCAACTTTTACAATTTGAGGTAATTCCATTCCATTGACAACAAAATGCATCAAACATCTTCAATCTTTCAAAAACCTTCTTTAGTAAACTTGGTCCCACCAATCACCTCCTTTTAATTTTATAATCAATAAAAATTAATAATTCATTAAAATTTGTAACAAGAAGATATAGATGAAATATAGAAAATTCTAATCCAACAAGAGCTAACTCACTGTTGGAAATAAGAATAATTTAGAGAAAAACTATATTATACAAAAGTAGTGATTATGAAACCTCATCAACTTTTATTCTTCAGTTTTTCTTCCCCATACTTTCTTCCTCAATATTCTTCAGTTCTTCAAATTTCTTAGAAATAACTATTTGTTTCATATGAACCCTTCATCAAATAGTAAAAAATATTTCACACACACACATGCTGGATTCGCATCTTACCATCAACTCCCCATTTTATAATGATTTAATATTGATAGAATTATAAAATAATTATCCCACCTTGACAATACTATCTACATATAAGATGAGAGAGTGGATAAACATGTGTACCATAACCTTATTGAGATGCACATTAGATGACCTTGTTGAAACTCAATTTATAAAAAGGATTTGTTGGTAATGGTTTTGTTAAAATGATAATTACTTGCCCGATATAGGAACATACTCCATCTTTAATTCATTATTATCAACATGATCTTTGATGATATTTTGATTCATATAATTTTTTATTAATGATGATTTTGTATGAGATTCTTTGTAAGGTTGTGGGATATTTTATTATCACATCATATGAGAAAGGAAATCTTCAATTTAACAATCAAGTATTCCAAAAAAGTATTCAACCAAATATATTGAGTAGTAGATTGTGTGGAAGAAACATACTCAGCTTCTGTCATAGTATGAGTTACTGAATTATATTTCTTTGTATTCCGAATAACCAGAAATTTCCCCAGAAATAAAAAACCACCAGATGTTGATCTTCTATCTCCAAAATTTCCTTCCAAATAAATATCCAAATACCTAAATATGTCAATATATTTTCTGTTATCATACTAAATATGGAAATTTTTGTTCCTGTGATATATTTATTAATTATTCTTGGACCAATTAAATTAAATTATCTTGGATAAATAGTAAATAATATATATATGGTAACATCAAAAAAATGTAATGTAATGAGTTAGTCAAATATAACTAACATTCAATCAACTTCTAAATTCCTATTTTATCATCCTCTTTACCTTTATATTTACTCTACTTTGTTCCCATTTAAATTGTTGTGAATACTAGTTTTTAGTTTTCCATGGAAAAATTATTGAGAAGTTACATAGAATAATTTTCTTGAGAAAGAAAAATGTGTTCCTTCTTTTGTAAAATTATTTACCCAAGAATGTTTTTAATTTATCCAACCACAAACATCTCAAACACCATTTCAAATCTTCCAAAACTCATTCATAGGTTTATTCATTATTCCCAGTAATGATAATAACTTCAATATAAACAATTACGATGAAGGGGAAAATCCTAACATTATTTAATGTAATTATTTCTATCAATTATTCCCCTATTGATAATGAAATTCATTAAAAAAGTATCCATTTTTGAATAAAGTTCCTTCAGATATTTTTTTAGCTTGTACATGTCTTTCTTAAACATTCACACATAATATTCATCTATGAAAAAGAATGTCATGTGTATATTCAATTTAATCTTCCTCATCACGATCCCCATTTGGAAATGCAGAGTTAACATCCATTTGATAAATTTTTTAACTTCATTGTGTAGTGGTAGAAATAAATATTTTGAATGTTTCTAATATTTCCATGAGAGATAATGTTTCATAAATATCAATTCCTTCAATTTGTAAATACCCATTACAAATATATATACCTACGTGCCCAATCAAGTCACATTCTTCATTTAGCTTGTTTCAAAAAACCCACCTTATACTAATAATAATTTTTTATCAGGATCTGGTTTGAGTTACCAGGTGTCATTAATTTCTGTTTGGTCCATCTCTTCATTGATGGCATGAACCCAATCTGGACACTCCAAAGAATCATCAACATCACTCTGGTCTCATATTGAAAATAACGAAGTGTGTGTAATGGAAATTGCTATTATTATTATTTGATATTTAAGATTTTGATCACCAATACCACTGTAAGATTCAACATTCTTCCTATGTCTAGGATAATATTCTTGAGTATCTTTCTCATCAGAAAAAATTGCATAGTATGATTATTCTTCTTGATTATGATTTTAATCGAATGAATCCTTATTATAATTTTTAATAAAAGATTTTTTATCATGCTCACATTCTATTCGTCATGATTTTTTTTATCTTCTTCGTACATTTCAATAATGATCACATTATAGGAGTAAACAATTCATCATGTTTCAATGTTGGAACATCTGTGTCTTCTTGATTTTATATCATATCAATGAAAACAACATTCTCCCTATTTTTTCTAAAATTTTTCCAAGTATCTATCTTTCATCATTATAATAAATGGCCTCCAAAAACACTTAAGTTGTTAAAATGTGTAGTTTTTTAATATAAAAATTCATATTGAGTCATATCAAAAACATGGAATATAGAAAAATTTGTTTTGAATATACATATATGTATTCATGACATTCCACCAATATTAATGATAAATACCATGTTCATGTAACATTGTTCTCTCAATCTCCACCAGTCTTCTATTATTAATTTCATGAAACCGATTTTTTGAGGATTATTTGTTGAAATATACTCAATAAAAATTGCACTATTATCAAGATAAATTTAAAATTAATCAATTTTTTTTCCCAACATTAGATGTTCTCAATTTTTTCACTGTTTAATCACATTCGTTCTCACCATTCCACCTGAAAATATTAATCATTTTTAGTATATCTGATATCAGTTCCGTATACATGAAAATAGTAATTTCATTAGATACATTAATCAAATTGATGAAATAAATATATCAGTTTATGGATTTATTTCCCATCAGTCCATAAAAATCAGAATGGATAAGTTCTATGGGTCATTTTGAACAAATGTCATATTTGATATACATATAATTTATAATCTTTCCTATGTGTAAAATTGTGCAGAACCAATTTCTTCATCTTATCATGATAGGAATGTCTATGACACTATTTATTTTATACATATTTCTCATGTTTCTCGAAAACATGTTTCTTATATTTTTATCCCATAATTTATTTTCTCCCATTAATACTAAGAAACTTGAGTTTTATACCTCACAAACATGAAATAAGTTTAACATTGTGTGTTTTCCTATTGTAACAATTGTTCCATCATATATCTTATAACAAAAAAATATATATCATAAAATTAACTGTTTTTATATCATTTCACAACTATTAAACAGTCAGCATGTTATGTTTCAACCTTTCATTACATAAATCATTCTTGGATTTCAACTTATACTTTCCAATGATAGCTTATCCAAAACCTTTTAATCATAGTGATTCATCATTATTGAATGTCATAATTCCTTCTTTTATGTCTTTTAAAGACCTTAAAAACAATAATATTCTATAATATTAGAATAATACAACTAGCCAAGAATCCATGGTCATTATCTGTGTATATATTTTAAAGATATTTCCACAATAATACATTTTTCTTCTCCATTTTCATTCATCAACTCCAGATTTGTGAATTTCCATAAAACATTTTTTGTGTTGGTAAAGTACCAAAAAACTACTTAGTAATATTCCAAGGTTGTTCACATATTCAAAAAATAGTTTTCGATGGTTGGAACCAGTTTTCAAATTTTAGAATAACCCTCTCAGGTTTAATATAAACATCATCCTCAGATTTCATTCTATTAGGGAACATACCCCCCTTAAATCATGCCTTATATATCTTTTTAGATAATAGTATTTTTTTTAAACCAATACAATTTTTACATATTTCCAAATCCACCACAATATTATCAATATCCATAAAAATAATATTTTCATCTATATCTTCCAAACTATCCAAAATTGTGAGTATGTTTATCAAAATCCTTCTTATCTAGACTGTGTGGACTTCAAACAATTATTTTTACAACCATAATCATTTTCCCTATTTTTTTTCTATTTCAACCTTAACTGAATTGGAATTTGTAACAATAATTTCATATTGAAGAATTCATGGAACAATTTTTATACCAAGAGTTTTTATAAACTTTTGATTTTTCATCTTGGTAATCATTTTACACATACATATCCTTCGTAGTTTTTTCTTTGTCAGAAACAATCTTAGTTTTAATATCAACCTTTTAAGGTTACTTTTTTATCTATATTAGGTTTATCAATACAAGAACATTAACCAACATCATATATGAATTCATTTCAACTTATATATGTCAATTATTATAAAGACCCAGCCTTTAACATTAAATAATCTTAAATTAATTTAACAATTCACATTGAGGATATTTTAAGGTTTAGATCATTACTGAATTAGTTCATAACTTTTACAAAAACTCTTGAATATTATATGTAGACACTTTTACTCAGTATCCATTTTTTCATAAAATAAAAACTATTAAAATGACGAAATATGTTTAGGTCCATGTTTTAAGTAGCATGAATTTTCCTTCATCCAATCCTCGAACCTATTCCACCTTATGTCCAATGAAAAAACATTTCAAAAACATGGGATGAGCATAAAATCTGAATAAGGGATACACAAAGAAGGAAAACTATTAATTTTCAAAACAACACATAAACCATGAATAATTAATCATAAAGTAATAATTTTTTTCTTAAATAAGTAGAAAAACCCTCATTTAATATAAGCTAATTTGTTACCGTTTTGTGAAAAAAATATTACCATAAATTCCTTCGAAAAAAACGTATAACATATAAAGGTAACTTGGGACATAAACAAACTGAGATGGAATAACCATACGATCGGCTTCCATGAATATCACTAAATGAAATAGCCATAAGACCTAATTCTATACCAAATTCATTGGAATATATAACATAACCACCCATTCATGGTTTCTCATGTCACCACCCATCATTTGGATTATCATATAACCACCCATCTAATGTCTGAGTACCATTAAATAATCATAAAACATAAAATATTGCAAATATCAACATTTATCTAATAAAATTGCATCTTTAATAACAAGATATCATTTAAATTAATTGAAATAAGAAATAAATTTCAAAAAACATTATAAATACGAAAATGAACAAAATGAAAATAATTTATTTTTTACCCTTTTAAAAACATCATGAATTATAGAAGAATCTAAATAATGAGTACGAAGGTAGAGAGTTCATTGTTGTTGTATACGTTAATTTTTTTTGACATTTATTAAAATTATTTATTAAAAAAATTCCCTTTCAATGAATATAATAGTAAAAGTGGATCATTATACACTGTAAAATGAAAGAGGTGTATTTTTATCAAAACATGCCTTAGTGAAAGGAGATTGAGACAAAGTCCCTTACCTCAAGTCAGACCTGTCTCGTATGTTCTCAATTCATCAAGACTAATAATCATAAGATAAATTATACTTTCTTAGGAATATTTTTCATGTTTATTATTAATTTTATATAATTTTTCACCGTTATATAACAATCATATAATTATTCACGTTTTTATCGATTGTTTGGTTGAGGTTCGATACTTGAGTAAAAAATGAGCATGTTATAACTGCATGTTTTCCATGAGTTCAAAATTAAATCTATTACATAATGATATTCATGATTTAAATATCATTTATATCAAATATATCTACTTTATATGTATTTATAATAGTACATATCCTTTGGAGATTTGAAATGAAAGGCACCATTCAAGGAGACGATAGGTTGTACATACACATGAGCAATACACTCCTTTCTATTTTATATTTAAAGGAATGAACAAATAATGATAAATATGTATATTATAATTCTAGTATAATAATATATTTTATATAGATCACATATGTTCATTATATCCATCCTTTATATGTTCCATGTATGGCATGAGCGTGTCATATCACATTGAGGGTGCAGTTGTCCATACTTTCTAAAATAAAATTATTATATATATACAACAAGAATAACATTAAGGTATGTTATAAATGATAATTACACAATTATAAAGATAAAAAATATAATATATATCAAATATAATTACATTTCCATCATAATGGTCACCATGATAGGTTCTAGGAGAAGATTGAACAACCATCGTTAAGTGAGGCAGTATTTCATCGTCCATAGAAACAATATGTCATATACCCATTAGATGAAGGTTTTTGTAAGTTTAGTTTGAATCCATATCAAAATGAAAACATATTATATTGAGTATACTATTTTTGTAATGTAAACAATGAATAAAAAGAGCATAGAGAGTGGAGAAGGAAAATAAAATAAATGAATATGAGAGCAGACGTTACCTTTAAATAAGGTAAATACTTATGGTTTGAACCCAATGGATTTCTTAAATTTTCTTCTACGTAGAGGATGGATTCTAGGAAGAATATAATAATGTTGGGAGATTATTTGGGAAGTGTTTTGATGAGCCATGGGAATTTGTAAGAGTGATTAAAGTGTAAGAGTTGGTGTTTTTTAAGAGGGTGGAGGGACACATTATAAAATTTTGAAAGTATCAACATATTATAAACATAATTTAGATTTCAAAAGGTCACAAACTCATTTAATTCGAATATAGGGTGATTATTCTTCAAAATCCCTTCATATAATGGGTTTTATAGATGTTTCAAGCATAAAATTAACCTTATTTTTTATCATTAACCTTTAGATAACTAATTTAACTTTTACCATGTCCTTTTGTATATTCATACTATATGGTTAATATGATTACAATAAAATGAAAATAGACCCAAAAATGGTTCATTAATGACACCTTTAATATAATATAAGTCATTTTTCTGAATCTTATATTCTTAGGATAATTTATTCATTTAATAAAATAATATTTATTTTAAAAATACATTTTTGTAGATTTATAAACTAATCATGTCATGACTTTTAACAAATCTAAAAAAACTTGATTATTTAACAAAACCATAATTAATTAAAATATAGAAATTGATAGTAATCCATAAAATTCGTTTATGTCATAAAAAGTTTCAAAATAAATTTATTTTAATATTTACAATCTCATTTATTTAAATCTTTCATTAACAAGGTAAACACTAGATCCCCATCGTGTCATATATAAATTTAACCATTCAAAATCTAAAAATTATAAATAAAATGAAATGATGTAAGAAATATTTTTATCTTTATAATGAATATTTATAGTATAACATATGACTTATGTAACCCCATATTATTTTTTTACTAAAAGAAATGTATTTATGTTACATTTTCATTAACTTTATATTGATTTTAATAAAGTGTCAATTTCAGTTACAAGTTGCTCCGTGGGGTCCCAAAATCGTCCCAAGGATTCCCATGGTCGTACATGTAACATTAAATAGGGTTAGGAAACATCTTAGTGTAATGTAATATGATTATAATACAATTCATTAACATTATTTACCAGATTTACCTTTTAACCCTGGAAAATAAAATATTTATCGAAGATACTTTTCATAATGTCTAAAAATAAAACATACCTATTTACACAATATTGAATTCTTGAATCCAAATACATAATCCATTTTTTCAAATTCAAAACACATAATTTTCAGAAATTAATTTAAATTTAATTCACATTCTCAAAACCAAAAATTATGTTTTTAAGAAATAACAACTAACAAAAGGATGACATCTGTTTATGTCCAATATAAAAGTGAAATTACTTCCAATGAGGAAAATTGGTTTAAATGATAAAATTATAATTTAATTAAACTTTAAAATCAATTAAATGGAATATATAACAATATAAATAAATCAGATGAATAGACAGTTTTGACTTAAAATTTAGTATTTTTTACTATTCATTAAAAATGAACTATATTAGAAAAATACCAAATATTTACCCCTAGTAAATTTTTATGTACCTATCCTAAAGGATAGGTTTATTTTGTCAAATGAAACAAATCAAATTAGAAAACTAGATTTAAAATGTGTTATCCATCAAGAGGCTGAAAATCTACATTTTAAATAAAATTCGAGTCTTTATGCTTAAAATTGATTTTATTCTCATTTTAAGCCTCTTAATTGTA
The DNA here is from genome assembly GCA_963277665.1 of Viscum album. Taxonomy (NCBI): domain Eukaryota; kingdom Viridiplantae; phylum Streptophyta; class Magnoliopsida; order Santalales; family Viscaceae; genus Viscum; species Viscum album. Next base: position 1,934,325,810 of record OY728155.1, read on the forward strand.
AAGGATAAATAAAAAACATTTAAAAAAATTGTTTAATCATAAAATGGTTATTTTTTTCGTTCACTACAATAAAATGGATAGGTGTTAACTACCATTTAAAATAATAATATAATTATATTATTTTTCATTATTACTCAATATTGTGTGCAACGTAAGATTTAAAGAAATTTGTTGTTGCGTGTAGAGTACCCAATTGGAAAAAGCATCCCCTTTAATATAAAATTAATATCATATTCATAAATATTAATATAAATTCGGAGTATTATTCTATAATTATTTGGGTCATTAGTTCCTTCCCCTTATGGTAATTGCATCCCAAAAATTCTATTCAATTATTAAATAAGTGGGCGTATTTATCCCTCAAAGCATTTTCAGATTCCAATTTTGACTCTAATACATTGTGGGTTTTTTCACAAAAACATTACCTGATGAATTACCTTATTCCACAGCTTTATCTCTTCAGACAAGAATATGGACCTGTTGTCCCTCGTAAGAATGATTCTCTTCTAACAAAACTACCTATGGACTCAAAACATGAGAGAGATCTAACATATACATTATAAACATTTGAACATGAAAGTCATTGCATACCTAGGATAAAAAATGGAGGTAAATCCACTTTATTGGAAACTGTTTTAACATTATATATGATTTCATAGGTTCCAATGAACCTGGTACTCAACTTTCCCTTCTTACCAAAACACATCACATTTTCCATAGAGAAACATTAAGAAAGATATGATAACCTACATTGAAATAAATATCCTTCCTTTGATTTTCTGCAAAACATATCTTCCTACTCTGAGATATCCATATTTTGTTTTGAATTAAAATATCTTTTTCTACCAACACTTCAAAAAATTCTTTTCCAATCAACATTATTTCACCTACTTCATCCCAAAATGATGATGTTTGACCCTGATTTACATTAAATTCCTAAAATAGTTCCATTTTTATACTAGAATGAAACTGTTATTACAAGAAAACTCAACCAAAAAAATATGTTGGTCCCAACATCCCTGATAATCCATTGAGGAAGCACATATAATATCTTCCAAAGTCTGAATTGTTTGATCTAACTTCCCATTGTATTGAGGATTAATAGTTATACTAAAATTTAATCCATTACCCAATTACTTTTGAAGGCCATTCAAAAAGTTATAAGTGAACCTATAAACACAATTTTATATAATGGAGAGGGGAACTACATGAAACCTTAATATCTCTTTAACATACAATTGGTAAAGGTGATATAGAGGAATATTATCTCGAATAGGAAGAAAATAAGAAGATTTAGTCAACTAATCAACAATAACCCAGTTTTCATTATTTCATTTATAATTCTTTGGTAATCCCACAAAAAAATCCATGGACACATTTTCCCATTTCCATTTTGGCACTAGTAAAGGATGAAAAATCCATTTTGTTAACTGCCACTCTACATTAACAAGTTTACAAGTTAAACACTTCATTGTAAAGTCATCAATATCTGTTTTCATTTCATCCCAACAATAATACTCCCAATGATCTATGTACATATTATTACTTCTAGCATGAATTGAAAATATAGAACTACAAGTTTCACAAAACAATTATTTCTTTAACTGTGAATCACAAGGAACACATAATCTAGTTCCAAATCTCAAAATACAATCTTTATCAACGTTAAATTCAAGAAACATACCCATCTAAAACAACTCATCCTTTTTCTGTAACTCACTATCTTCCTCTTGAACATTCTTAATTTTGTATTACATAGATGATTTCATTGACACCAGAAACAAAACAAAGGAATTTTCTGCACCAACAACTTCCATGACAAAGTTCATCATATGATAAATCAAAGGATGTTGTTCCAAACGTATCATGGTTAATGTAGCATTACTATTTCGGATCAAATAACCATCCACTTTATTTTTCTATCGTAGATGGTAACGGATAATGCAATCATAATCCTTGATTAATTCTAGAAATTTCCTCTTTCTCATGTTCAATTATTTCTGAGTTAATATATACTTAATACTTTTTTGTTCATAATGAATTTCACACAATACACCATTCATATTATTCCTCTAATATTTTAATGAAAAAAAACAAAAAAAAAATTGAATTCATGACTAGGGTAATTTACCTTCTGAGTTTTCAACTGTATTGAATCATAAGCAATTACCTGATCATTTTTCATAAGGACACAACAATTTCTTTTCAACAAACCATAACTATAGATAACAAAATCACCATTTCTGGAAATAATTCCAATACTATAGTATTCGCCAATCATTAATGAAATTCTTGAAATCAATCATCGCATTCATTTTTCAAGATAAACATAACAAATTTTAGAGTTAACATATTCAGTGGGCTAGATATCCATGAAAAATTCACAACAAAACTTTCGTAATATTCTTCCAAACCCAGAAAACTACGGATCTTGGTTATATTTGTTGTTCTTTGACATTCATCATCAAAATAAATTTTTATCAGAATCAACAATGTGAAAAAGAATTAAATTTCTTGTAACCAAAACTCTATGTTTTTGAATTTATCATACAATTTATTTTCATTTATGGTTAGTAAGAAAACCCTCAAAAGACTAGCATGCTCCTCTTTTATTTTATCATAAACCAAAATATGATTAATAAATACAACCAAAATCTTATCCAAGAACTCACGTAAAATTCTATTAATAAGATCCATGAATATAGTCAGAGTATTGGTTAACCCAAAATTAATAACTACATATTCATAATGATTATATCTAACAAAAAACACTATCTTCAGAATGTATTCTTCCTCTACATTCAACTAGTACTACCCAAAACTCAACTCAATAATTGAAAAATACTGATCTCCATGGAGTTGATCAAAAAATCATCGATATGGGGAAAATGATACTTGTTCTTAAGATTGATATTATTCAAGGCTCAATAATTAATGAAAATTCCCATTGAAACATATTTCTTTTAAAAAAAACATGACAGGATCACCCCGTGATGATGTGCTATGTTTAATAGAATCCTTTAGGTACCAACTCATGTCATTGTTTCTTTGACTCTAAATGTTCATTTTGAGCCATTTGATAAGGGGGTTTTGATATTTTCTTTTCATCAGGAACTATGTCAATAGTAAATTCAACTTCCTGATAAGGTATAATACCAGGAAACTCATAATAAAAAACATAAAGATAATCATTTACTACTAACGCACCATTAATCTGAAGATTTCCCTTATTTACGGCAATATATGCATGGTAATATTCCATTCCATTTATCACTTGTTTCTCAGCTTCTAGATATGTTATCCTAGATAAGTGTTAATTTTGGTACACAAATTGATTTTTTTTCTAAATAAAATCCACTTTTGATCTACAATAAATCTAATCATGATAAACTCAAAGGCAATAAATTCCCAAAATTACATCAATCTCTATAAGAGGTAAAACAACAAGGTTTGTAGGTATATTCATTACATAAATAAAGACATAATGATTATTATAATTTTATCTTTCCTCAACAGTTCCCCCAGGTTTTTTACCACATGTTCATGATTTATATCTTAAGATTGAATTCTAAATTTACTAATAACATTATCATAAATGAAAGAATGTGTAGATCCTGAATCAAACAACACATTGGCATAATATTAAAGAGTACACAAAGTATCTGATACCACTTAATTTGATGGTCCAATATCAACCATAGCACTAGAAAATGTTTTTCCCCAGTCTATTTCTTTTGATCTGTCTGGTCTCTACCTTGGGTAATTATCTTTGGACACACATTGGTATAATTCCCAAACTCGTTGCAAATAAAACATCATACCGCTAGCTTTTCAGGGCCTGATTGATCATATTCCTTACAATTATGTGAAATATGACCTATTTACCACACCAGAAGTGCATTTTATATTTTGAGAGTCATTCTCCAGGATTCTATTTACTACCGTTCTCACCAGATAGAAATTTAATTTTCGTACCTCCGTGATTCTTTAATGAATTAATTACCTTTAGCTATTAACTAGAACATTTATTTTTCTTTCCCGTTTGGAACACTTGGTCATCATAAAACACCATTTCTATATTCTCAACATATCTGACAAGATTCTCATAGTATTTGAATTCACAGGAGGCTAATGTCTTTAGGTATCACAGCTTCAAACCTGAGTAAAACCAATTTATCACACTATCAAGATCTCTGATGAAATTTAGGTCATATATTTCCAATAAAGTGAAATTTTCTTCATATGCAGCCATTGATTCAACCTACTACCTCAATTCCAATAATTGTGTTCCCATAATAAATCAAACAACCTTAAGAAAATATTTCTGAAGAAACATACCTATCAATTCATCCCAACCAAGAGCATAAATCTCCTTAGTGTCCGTGATATTTTAAAACATCAACTACTATTGATCTTATTATCTTTAGAAACAATAAATAGCTAGACTATCATATAGATTATATGTACAGACCAAGACATCAAAAATAATTTCTAATGCTTTTATCCACCCTTCAACATGAACAGGGTCATATGATCCTCTTAATGATGGGGGATTTTGATTTATGAAATAATATTCTATATAAATGTTCTTTTAGGGTTGATCTGGTTGATCTCATGCATGTACACCACCACTATTTATAGCCCGAGTAAATGGATCCATCACTATAACAAAATGTTCATTTCTGATTCCAACCATCTCGGTTTGATGATTTGGATAGTTATTCTCTTCTATATTTCCTTACAATACATTTACCCTATTTACTCTATGGAAAAACATTCTGAAAAAACATATCCTAGATGAAGAAACACTGTAATCATAAAATTATATATCATTTCAGTTTGACCATAAATTAAAAGTCATTTATTCACATTCTATTAACAAACTATTAACTCCTATAGTTATCTAAACTGACCTCTGATTCTAACTATAAGGCCCCATCCTTAAACATTACATAATACTAAATTCAGTTAATAATTCACATAGAGTAAATTTTTAGCATTACATATTTATATAATTAGGTCATAACTTATAAAATACATGTTGAATATTATATGTAGACACTTCTACTCAGTATACATTTATTGATAAAATAAAAACTCTTAATAGAAATTAATCATGTTTAGAGTCATGTTTTAAACAATATAAATTTTCCTTGATCCCATCATTGACCCTATTCTACATTTAGTCCAATGAAATAACATTTAAAAAACATTGTATAAGCATAGAATGCTTAGTTAGGGATAGTCTAATAATTGAAGAGGCTAGTTTTTTTAAAAAAATGTAAACCATGAATAAATAATAATAAAGTAATTATCTTCACCATAAAAAGTAGAAAAAATATCACTAAATATAATATCATTTGTTACCATTTTTTATCCAAAATATTACCATAAATCCCATAAAAAAATTTATAACACAAACATAAGGAAATAGAAAAACTATACAGTAGACATCCACACATATCACTAAATGGAATAGCCATACAGGTGACTTCTAAACCCAATGAATTGGAGGTTATAACATAAAAAACCATCCATTTTTTATCATGACACAACCCATAATTTGTTTTATCATGTAACCAACCATAATATTTCGAAGTAGCATTACATAATATTAACAAATAATATATTAAAAATATAATAATTTCACTAATAACATAGAATTTGAATTAACAAGAAATCATTTCCAGATATCGAAATAATAAATCAATTTCATGAGACATTTTCAAAACCGAATCACAAAAAAGGGAATATTGTATTTTTTTCCTTTTAAAAACATTAAGGCTTATAGGGGAATCCAAATAATGAATACGGGGAAGGTGAGGTCATTGTCACCGCATAAGTTAACAACATTCATTTTGTATTTTAGTAAAATTATTCATAGAAAAATATTACCATCTAATGAAATTAATGGTCATAGGGGTTTATTATATAGCATTCAAATAATGAGGTGTATATTATCAAAACATGCCTTAATTAAAGGAGACTGAGACACATTCCCTTACCTCGAGACTGACTTCTCTCGTGTGTTCATTATTCATCCTGAATGGTAAAATTATATTACTTTATACTTTCATAATAACATTTTTCATGTTTATTATTCATTATATATCACTTATCACCATGATATAAAAATAATAAAATTATTCAAGTTTATATTAGCTGTTTTTTCGATGGTTGGTATTTTAGTCAAAAATTACTAGTTATAATTAAAAGTTGTCCATGATATCGAAATAACATTATCAATAGAATGATATTCATGATTTGAATATCTTATATATCAAATATATCCAGTGTATATGTATTTATAATTGTTCATATCATTTTGATATAAGAAATGAAACACATTTTTCAGGGAGACGTAACTCGTACGTATGCAAGAACGCTACTTTCATTTATTTTTTTTATTTAAATGAATGAAAAAAAATGATACATATGTATATTATAAGTAAATTTTAATAAAATATTCTATATATGTTCTATATGTTCATTAAATCCATCCTTTATACGTTCCATGTGTGGAATAAATGAGTCATATCACTTTGAGGGAGTGGTAGTCCGCAAATCCTCAAATGAAATTATCTTATATATACAAAATAAAAAACATATAGGCATGTTATAAATGAAAATTAATTAATCATAGAGATAAAATAAATATAAAAAATATAATATTTAATTATAGTTCCATAATAATGGCCACCATTAATTATTGTTGGAGAAGTTTGAACAACCATTATTTTGGGAGGTAGTAGTTTTTCATTCACAGAAACAATATGTTCTATACCCATTTGACGGAGAGTGTGTAAATGTAATTCAAATAATTCTCATAGAAATAACCAAGTATATTTAGGATATAGGTTTTTTATGCAAACCACAAATAATAATATCAGAGAGAGTGGATATGGAAAATAAAATAAAAGAACATCAGAAAAAACTTTTAAATAGGGTAACTCCCTTTGGATTGAACCAAAAGGATTTATTTAATCCCCTTCTACCTCTGAGAATGATTCTATGAGGAATAGAGGTATTTTGGGAGCTTATTTGGGCTGAGGGTGGACGAACCAATGGTCTTGAGAGAAGTTATTAAATGGTTAGAGGTGGTGTACATTTATAAGAGGTAGGAGGGGAACTTTAGGAATGTTTGAAAGTAATATTTTATTATAAACTGAATTCGGATTTCAAAATGTACCTAACTCATTTAATTTGAAGATAATGTGAGTATTGTTAGAAATACTCTCAACCACTGGGTTTTAGATAAGTTTAGGGCATCAAAATAACCTTATCTTTTAGCATTATCCATTAGTTAACTAATTTAATTTTTACCATGTCCTATTCAATATTCATACTATATGGTTAATATATTTACTATAAAATGCCAAGATACCCTAAAATGGATCATTAATGTAATTTTAAATAATATATATGTCATTTTTACGAATCTAATACTCATATGATAATTTTATCATTTAATAAAGTAGTGTTTATTTTAACGAATCATTTATGTCAATTTATAAGAAATTCATTTCAACATTTTTAAAAAATCAATAACAACTTGATTATTTTGAAAAACCAATATTAATTCAAATATAGGAAGTTATAATAATCCCTAAAATTTAAATATGGACTAAAAATATTCAAAATATTTTTATTTTAATATTTATAACCTCATATATTTAATCATTCATTAACATGGTAGACAATACATCACCAATGTTTCATAAATAAATTTATTTATATAATGTCTAAAAATTATAATTAAAATAAAATGATTTAGGGAATATTTTTATCCTTTTAATTAATATTTATAGTATAAATTATTACTTATATAATTTAACACCCTAAGAATCCATAGTACACTTCAATTTAAATAATACAATAGCTTGCTATGTACGCAACTACGAGTTCTACCACACCACGACAAATCAAACTAGCCATTTTAAAAGTAGTTTTGAATAGTAATACCAAGATTTTAAAAAAATTTAAATATTATTTTTCAAAATGGAATTCATATTTTTATTCAAAATATCAAAATTAGATTAGGGTGAGTTTTTGGTATTTTTATGATAACATTCATATTTTGATGAACAATGAAAAATTAAAAATTTAAATTATACACAAATTTTTTAATCAAAATAATTTATTTTGATAAATTATTAATTTGAGTGGTTTTAAAGAATCATTATATGATATTTTTTTCATTTAATTTGATTTAGGTCATTGGATATAATTTCACATTTAAATTCTACATAAATAAATTTCAATCTTTTGATAGTTTTTACTTATTAAAAAACAACTTTTTGGTTTTGAAAATAGAAATTAATTTTAAATTGATTTTTACAAATTCTTTGTACTGAATTTGGAAAAATGGATTCCATATTAGGAATTAGGAGGTCCAAACTTTTTATAAAAGTAAATTTTATTTTTATACATTATAAATTGTAACTTTAGTAAATATTTTATTTACAATGCTTAATGGGTAAATGTGGAAAATAAAGGTAAAAAATATTATTATAATAAAATTAAATTACCCTAACATGTGTCCAAAACCTATTGAATGATACATTTCAGACCATGGGAATCCATTGGTCGATTTTTGGTCCCCATGGAGCCACTTTAATGTTAAAATCACACTTTATAAAAATGAAATTAATGATAATGAAAATGTAATATAATCATATATCTTTTAGTAAAACAGTTTTTTATAAGTGTTAATATAAGTTATATTTTAAAAAATAAATAATAATTGGAATTATAAGAATATTTAAATCATCATGGTATTTTATTTATAATTTTTAGATATATAATATATATATATATATTATTATGATACAATAATGATGCATTATTTTGTTTCTTAATGAAAAAATAATATAAATGATATTATAAATTTAAAACAAAATAGAATTCGAATGTTTTGATGCCAACCACAAATTTTATAGGAGAATATGCCATTTTAGGGTAGATTCAAAGTATTGTTTTCTATGTAATCATGTTTCCATTAATTTCACAAAAACTAAATACTAAATAGTTTCAAAACTGACACAAATGTGTTTTAAAAACCAATACTATTATATTAATTTATATATTAGACTTAAAAAAATATGGTTCATAAAATGGAATTATATAAGTATATATATGTCATTAATGAACCACATTTGGTTCTTTTTTAATTTTATAGTATGTTTATTAACCATGTATTATAATAATATAAGAAGACATGGTAAATATTGAATTATTTAACAAAGAGTTAAATATAAAAGTTGTGGTTAATATTGTGAACTAAACAAGTCTAAAAAATATTGGTTGGGATTTTTTAGACCCATCCTAATATTATACTCGAAAAAATATATATTTTTATCAATAATAATTCGAAAATTATTTTAGAAAATATAAATATTTCATTCTTTTCCTAATGTTCCCCTCACCTCTGTTATAAAAGGGTACTTCTCCTTCTCTGAAATTCACACCTCCAAAGCCACTTGATCAGCCATAACCGACTCAAGTCTCATCCCAGGAACCCTAAATTAAACCTAGAGGTGCTATATTGATCATAAATCTATCCTATGGATCCATTTTGTTCCAATCCAAAGGTTGAACCAGAAGAAGAGGTAATTATTTCATCACCTCTTTCAAAGTTCTTTTCATATTCCACAGCCTATTTCTTTGATGTATCCATAACAAAATAATAACTCAAGTACCTTATACATAATTAAAAATTATTATAAATATGGTACAACAATATTTATTATTCTATCCTTCCTAGGAATGAAAAATTCCCCATATGTGTGTTTGTACAACTTACCGTCTCCACATCATGGTGTAGTTTGTTATTAAACACTTTATTATTTGGATGGGTATAATAATGAATATAATTAATGTAAATAATAAATATAACATGTTAATTATTATGTATATATAATATAACATCCAATTAAATATGATTTCGTTGTCAGTAGAATGATATTTTCGCTCGTGTGTACGTACTGCTTACTGTCTCCACGACGCAATGAGATTTCATCCCCCATCATAACGATTCAAGAATAATTTACATATTATTATTAAAAATAATGTCTAATAAACTAAATATAATTATGGATATGCATTAAATATATTCTATACCTAAAAAACATTACTTATATAATAAAAAAATATAAATTAAAATGAATCATTTAACACCCGAAACAATGATACTACTAAAATAATATTAACCATTAAATAATTGAGGATCTTTTATGATATCATATTTTTGTATGAGGTTTTTTTATAATTTAATAACAATTCATTAACCATTTTATAGGAAGTTAACAAACCCTTGATTATGTAAAAGTAAATGGTAAAGGTTAATTTTATAATCTCATTATTATCTGCGTTTGTTTATACGTGACTATCTACTAAGAAATATTTATCATCCACATCTGGGTTTTTGTAAAAATTAATTAAAATCATCATTACTTTTTCCCAGACAAGTGTTTAAATTCATTTATACCCTTGTTTGAATTTTTATAAAATGTTTTGATAGGTATCATTCTGTCATTTTCAAAACAACGTACTTTATAACTTTTTTGACAAATTAATGTAAGGATTTTTTTTATCTTATACTGTGTGTTTGGATATTTTTATCCATTATAAGAACTTCCAATATTATAAGAATATTTCCAAAATAAATGTTTTCTTTTATAGTTATGTGGATTTTAAATGATTTCCAAATATAAAAATATATTTCACTAAAATATATTTGATTTCATCTATGTCAACATAATTTGATGGATTTTACACTTGTTTGGAGTTGATTTATTATGATACAATATTCCATGTTGTATTGAGGTTTTTTTGATATTATTTACTCTGGATGTGTTATTATTATTCCATTCATTGTTTATGGTTAAATTATTGATATATCGTATGTGAGTTTTCATAAAAATGTTTATATAATGTATCAACCTTTTCATATGAACAATGCACTAGACTTAGTAAAGGATGGATGGAGCCTGCTATAGCTCCTTGATTTGTCTTTAGGTCTCATGAGTCAAACTAGGGTCTTGGCAGAAGGCGTTGAAATTTTTTTTGTAGCCTTAGAATGAGGCCTCGACAATGTGGTTATGACATTCGACATTATGTTTTCAATCATTATGAAATTATCTATTGAAATTACTTGTGATTATTAAACTAGTAGAACATCCATGTGAATATGTAAATGGAGTTATTTGATTTATTTTTTCCATATTATGATGAATTTTATGTATAAAAGGATTTTTTTATACTTATACATTTCCTTACATGTTTATTCTTATTTATTATAGTTTACACTATATTGTTATCCTTACATAGCATTTGAGCTCACCCATATCTATGTTTTATTTTTACTAGGATGTGAAGAAGTGTATTTTCATTAACTTGTAGGGATAAGCCAAAATATGAGTATGTTCAAAGGAGACACAATGTTTTTTTATTTCAGGATGTAATGTAAAACTTATGTATGTATCTAGTACTTCCAATGGTACTAGGCTAATCAGTCTTTTGAGACATGATCTATTGAGCTAATTCCAATTTTAATTAATAATGCACCGACTATGTGTAACTGGGGTCGGGGCGTTAAAGTTGGTATTAGTGGATGTTTAGTACAATCATTTGAAACTATAAATAGAAAAACTCCAATTAGATAACAATACCATAAGATAAAAATTGTGGATTAGTATAGAAGAACTTCCTAACATTTTGTTAATGTAGTCATTTTGTGAATTTTCCAATCAATAGATCCCTATATAGATACATGCTAGTAGAGGCTGCTCTGGAACAGATGTACCTAGGAGTGAAAACACTGAAAAAGAGATTCAGGCTTGACCCAGGGTATCCAAGTACCTAGCAACAAGACTTGATGTACTCTTGGTTTCGACAATCTCAGGGGATATGCTTAAGATAATTCACGTTTTCATTACAAACCATTTTAATTGATTTGTGAGTAAATAATTTCTCAAATAAAACATTTATTTATGATAATGGATTATATGAAAAAAGTGAACAATTTATTTTAGGTATTTTAATAGTTAGGAATTATGAATTACAATTCATAAAATAATCTAGTTTATGTAATTGTTTTGAAATGGAGCCTAGTGGAAGGAATGTAAACTGTATCAATGCACGTAATGAATGCAGGGTTTTACATCCAAATTAGAATAATTAAAGTGGAGATAGTGATGAAACTAGTTCTGATTAGCTTATAACCTTCTCGGACAACTCACTCATGTTATGAATAATAACCTTACCCATATGGAGCACCATGATCCACATCGCAGAGGATTAATGTTAGACCTTTTTATGGGGAAAAACACCAACATTCAATGTAAATACAAATTCATTTGTAGCTGAGAAACTGATAAGTTCCTTGGTGAAAATATTTCATTCTTTGGGGAGTAGCGAAATGGAAGAAGTTGTGATGGTAGTTTATCGACTCATGAGAGATACATATCAAAGGTGGTCATTAATTCAAAAAACAAAGAAGGATTAATAAGTATAAAATATGGAATGGATGGAGTTTAATTATAATTTCATAGAAAAATACTTTCTTTGGGGCCATAGAGAAGATATGGAATGCCAATTTCTAAGTCTATGGAAAAATGAGGATGAGAATGTTGCAATGTATGGGGATAAATTTATAGAGTTTTCAATGCAAGATGAAGATTTTATACGTAACCCAAGGAGTTAGATTGGTCAATTCATTGATGGGTTAAAATCATTTCTTTATTGATCATTAGTCTCACAATCCTTCTCATCATACAATGATATTATCTCATATGCTATCAAGACAGAAAAGGACTTCTCTAAGTCTTACATTGATAAAGAAATGCAAGAGAAGAAGAGATATGATGAAAATTCATAAAAATAAAATAAAAGTAATAAGGGAAAGATTTAATTTCTATACTGTAGTAAATGTTGAATGAAACACTCTGGTACTTTCATGAAGGGAATGAGAGTTTGTTACAAATGTGGAGACAAAGTCCACCAAGCACGTGATTGCAAAGTGAATAAAGAGGATGTCAATGTTCAATGATACCATTGTAAATAAATGGAAAATTATGTAAGTGAATTTCTTAATCGTCAAAGAAACATACCTTAGAAAAGGCCATGGGAACAAGGAAAATATTATAAGATCAGTACTGATGAGGTTGAAGCTCCGAATGAAGTGGTGGCTGGTACATTAATCATTTCCTCAAATTTATCCAATATATATTTGATTCTGGATCATCACATTCTTTAATATCATCCCGATATTCCATAAAAATTATATATTTCTAATTTTATTTAACAAGATAGTTTTCTGGAAAAAAACACCAAGGGAGGTATCATTGTAACAATGTTTTGTCGAATCAGTTACCATTATGGCATATAAATGTGGTTTATCTACTGATCTTATTTCCATACCCATGATTTAATTTTATATAATAATTAGTGTGGATCAAATTTTATATCATGATGAAAAAATTTATTGTACGAAGAACAAGGATAAAATTTTTAATGATGATATAGAATACCTTATCTTTAGAGCAGAAATGTCACAGTCAGCTTCTTATCTAGATCCACCCCCAGTAGCACTACTAAATTCAATTATTGGGGATGAAGAGAGTGAAATAACTATGCATTAGGAAATGAATATTAAAATAGAGAATTTAACTAATGTACAAGAATATGTTTATGTGTTTCCATAGGATTTACCTGGACATCCTTCTGAACAAGAAATTTAGTTTTCCATTGATTTAATTCCTGGTTCAAGGCCCAAATCAAAGAACGCTTATAGAATAGACACTATAGAATTAGTGGAACTAATGATACAACTAGATGAATTAAGTAATAAAGTATTTATTCTCCCTAATGTTTCTCTATGGAGAGCCCTTGTTCTTTTTGTAAAGAAGAAAGATGGATCTATGAGGTTTTGCATTGAAAACATGGAGATAAATGTTATAATAATAAAGAACAGGTATCCCCTACCTCGCATTAATGATTTATTTGATAAACATCATGGATATAGATATTTTTAAATGATTTTTCTTTGATCTGGATGTCATCAATAGTGTGTGAAGAAGGAAGTCATTCTAAAAATAGCATTTCGTACCAGGTATAAAAATTACGAGTTTACAGTAATGCCTTTTGGACTGACTAATGCACCCTCTTTATTCATGGATATATTTAATAGTGTTCTCAAGGAATATCTTGATGAAATTTTAGTTGTATTTATTTATGATATATTGGTATACCTCAGGAGCTACTAAGATATTGAATATAACTTGCGTAGTTTTCAAAAGACTTCTAGAATAAATGAATTATATGGGAAGGTTAGAAAGTGTGAATTCTGGATTCAGTATACTTCTTTTCATGGCCATATTATCTCTATGGATGGATCTCTATTGATCCTTCAAATACAATAGCATTCCATGAATGGCCAGCACCGACATGTATAACTGGAGTACACAATTTTATTGGTTTATTAGGTTTTTATTGGATTTTCGTCTAGAATTATGTTTGATTGGATAACACATTAACCAAGATCACATTTAAATGGGTTAAATTTTTTTGGAAAAAATAGTGTGAAGAATGTTGTGAATAGTTGATGAAAATATTAGTCCATGATCCTATCATTACAATACCACCAAGGAATTATGGGTTTGTTATTTATAGTGATGCTTCAATGAAAGGACTTGGTTGTTTCTTTATGTAGAATGATAGAGTTATTTCTTATGCATCGCGACAGCTAAAAGCACATGAACATGACTATCCTACTCATGATATTGAGTTATCATCTCTAATAATTAACTTGATGATATGGAAAAACAGTATATATGGAGAAAAATGTGAGATATATACTAATAAAAAATGTTTGATGTATATCTTCTCAAACAAAGAACACAATATGTGGAAATGGAGATGGATTGAACTACTCAAAATTATTATTCCACAATATAGTACCACCGAATGATGTAAAATAAGGTGGCAGATGCTTTGATAAGAAAAGATCATGGTGTATTGAACAAGATGAGATTTGAAAAAGGTATCTGGTTAATGGATCTACTAAAGATGGATATGGGAATAATCATAGAGGGTGAAACATCAATATGTTTTAAAATTGTTTCCAAACCATATTACTAGAAAGGGTAAAAAGTTCTATGACTGATGACGAGGAGTTTAAAAATAAAATTAATGTTGTGAATGATTGGAGATTGATTGAATTTCTATATGAATATAAAAATTTGAAATTTGGGAGTAGGATTTGTGTTCCTGATATACCAAATCTAAAAAGGGAATTGTTGGATGATACCCATAACAGCAATTACTCTATACACCCTGGTATCATTATGATTTATGGATATTTAAAGTAATATTTTCGGTGGGAAAACATGAAGAGGGAGATTTATGATTATGTGTTAAGATGTATGGTTTGTCAAGAGGTTAATGTTGGAAGACAACATCCTATAGGATCCATGAAACCTATTCCTATACATGAGTGGAAATGGGATGATATTACGATGGAATTTGTCATAGGGATACTAATGAATCCTATAATAATAATGTAATATTGGAAATTTTTGATCATATTACCAAGTAATCACATTTTCTTTCTATGAAAGATGATTTACCACTTGAACTTTTAGAAAAAAATATATATTAATGAAGTTGTAAGACTTAATGGTGTACCCCTATCGATTGTTTCTGGTCATGATCCCCATTTTACATCAAGAATCTGGAAATGTATTCTGAATTCCCTAGACACTGAACATCGTTTGAGGACGTCCTACAACCCTCAAACTGATGGACAATCATAACAGACTATTCAAACCTTAGAAGACATGTTGAGATATTTCTCACTTGAATTTCAAGATACGTGAGGTCATTATATTCCTATGGTAGAATTTTCCTATAAAAATTACTTCCATTCAAGTATTCATATGAAACTATATGAAGCAATATATGTGAAGAGATGTCACACACAAATTTGTTGGGATCATGTTGGTGAAAGAAAACTCGTTGGCCCAAAACTTGTTTGGGAAACAAGGGAAAGGTTGACGATCATCCAATCCCACATCAAAGCACCTCAATGTAAGAAAAAGAACTATGTCTAAATCCAAATTATGGATTTTTAATTTCAGGTATGAGATCTTTTTTATTGAATGTATCTCCATCGAAGGGTGTTATACGATTCCATAGGAAGGGGAAATTGAGTCCCAAGTACATCAGACAATTCACAATTCTAGAACAATTTGGATTTGTATCTTATCATTTGGAAATGCCTCCAAGTCTCTCTAATGTTCTTTATTTGTCCCACATATCACTATTGAGAAAAAAAATGTCTGACCCAACACATGTACTCTCATATGAAGAAATAGAACTGCAACCATATATATGTTATTATAAAGAGCCTATCAGGATTTTTGATACCAGAGAACACATGTAGAGAAACCGGATGACTCCTCTGTTAAAAGTAATTTAAATAAACAATAAATTGGAAGAGTCAACATGAGAACATGAGAAAATTGTGATTAAGACCAACCTGAATCTTTTTATGAAAAATTATTCTAGAAATCTTAAAGGCGAAATTATTTGAAAAAAGGAAGAATGTAACACCCCATGATTCCACGGTGCACTTCTCTTTAAATAATAAAATATCTTGTGTTGTACGCAACTTCGAGTTCTATCACACCACAAAAAATGTGGTGGCACAAGGCCTTATACAAATCTTATTTGTAGTCTTGGCATGAGGCCTCAACAATGTGGTTATGATGTATGAAATTATGCATTCCATCATTATGAAATTATCTATTGATATTACATGGGATTATTTGACTAGTATAATATCTATATGAATTATTAAATTTCATAGTTTGCTTTATATTTTCCATATTATGATGAAGATTATGTTTAATAGTCTTGTGTGTTCATCTTATACATTTCCTTAAATGTTTATGCTTATTTATGAACGTTTACACTATATTGTTATCCTTACTTAGAATATGAGCTCACCCCTTTCTATGTTTTATTTTCCCCAGGATGTGAAGAAGTATATTATGATTATTCTTCTGGGATAGGCTAGAGGATATGAGTGTGTTCAAACGGGAACAATGTAGTTTATTTATTTAATGATTTAATGTAAAACTTATGTAGGTATCTATTACTTCCAAGGATACTAATCTAATCGGTATTTCATGAAATGAACGCTTTTCATCATTCCAATATTATGTTATAATGCACCCAATCTAGGTAACTAGGGTGAGGGCATTACATTAAAACCTATATGAAAATTATTTTACTAAAATATATGTGTTTATATTAAATTTTCCTTAAGAATAAATTAATATTAATAAAGAGTCATTTAAACTTACAAGTGGCTTCACGGGGTCACGAAATTGAGACAAGGATTCCCATGGTTAGAAATGTTTCATCCAATAGGGTTTGGACACATGTTAGGGTATTTTAATATTATTATAATATTATTTTTTATTTTCCTTACCAGATTTACCATTAAACCACGGTAAATAACATATTTACTCAAATTACTATTCATAATGTCAAAAAATAAAAGTTATCTATTTACAAAATTTTGACCTCCTGATTCTAAATATTGAATCAATTTTTCCAAATTCAAAACACTGAAGTTACAGATATTAATTTAAAATTAATTCCCATTGCTGATACAAAAATACATGTTTTTATAAAATAATAACAACTAAAAGATTGACATGTGTTTATGTCCAATTTAAAGTGAAATTACATAAAATGACAAAATTGGATTAAATGATAAAAATATAATAAAATTACACTTTAAAGCCAATTAAAAGGAATGTCTAACTATATAAATATATCAGATGAAATGAATATTATTACTTAAATGCAATATTTTTTACTATTAATTTATAAGTGAACATTATCATAAAAATACCAAAAATTTACCCAATGTAATTTTTTTGTAGCTATTCTAAAAAATTATTATTTTGTCAAATGGAACATATAAAAGTGACAAAACTAGATTTAAAAGTGGGTCTCCCTCAAAATTCGGTAAATCACATTTTTCTAATATTAGAGTATTTATTCTTATTATTGAATTTATTCTCATTTTAAGCCTATAAATTTTATAGTATAAATGTAAAAAAAATATTACCAAATATGTTTAATCATAATATGGTTAGTTCTCTTCATTACCACCAATAAAACATCTTTTAGTTAACAACAATTTAAAATAATAATAATAATAATATAATATTATTTTTCAGTATAACTCATCATTGTGTGAAACATAAGATTTCAAAGAAATCCATTGTTGCAAGTTGAGTACAAGATTGGAAAATGAGTCCCCATTAAAATAAAATTAATATCCTATAAATAAATATTAATATAAATCTAAAGTATTATTCTATAAAAACCTGGGTAATTACAATTTTGTTTTTGAATTTTTTTCTTGGATATGTTCCAACTTCAATTATTTTTCCTTTAACATGATATCCAGATGCATTTTTTGATTCTTTTCCCTTTCAAGATATTTCTTCCAATTTTCAATATCTTTAAACATCTTGGTCTTCTAATTTGTAAATAATTACCTTATTTTTAAAGAGGAAGATTAATCTTCCAAATTATTATTGTTCTTGCCATGATTTTTAATCATTCTTAGTCATTCTTTTCAATATTATTTCAAATAAATTTCATGTTGACTTTATTTGTCATGAGAACTACTACTCTTAACATCATCATCTATCACTATTTCAATAAATGTTTTCTCACCAACATGATTAGTATAATATTGAGATTCTTCATTAATACCATCATAATATTTTTCCTTAGTTACGAAGCACATCCTTTTAGAGTTTGAGTATTTTCTACCTTTTCCTTTGGAATATGATTTTCATTTATGACCACGTTCCATATAATACCTTATTATAATTATTCCTTCCTCATCATTATCTTCTTATTTCTTTCTTCAAGGAAAATTATCTGAAATGTTCTTTATTGATCCACATTAAAAACATTTCATTGGATTTTTTTATTTTCATGTTCCTCTTCTCAAATTTTTAGAAAATGAAGAAAAAATCCCATCATGATTTTCATATATCACATTTTCAGAGTTAGAATCATGAGCTTCTTCATTAAAAAAAATATTCTTTGACTTCCATTTTTGGGTACCCTTGAAATACCTTTATATATAAAATTTTGTTTTATATTTTATTACTTTCTCCTCTATAATTTCATATGATATGAGAGTTCTATGAAAATAATCCAGATAAAATGTTTTATGGCCTCTATCTTCCAATGAAGAAACATTAAATTCAAACTTGTTGGGAAGGATTCTTATGATTTTTTTAACAACTATAGAATCATCTAACATTTCACCAAGACATATAATTTTTTTTAAATTTCATTTTCCCTTATAAGAAATTCCCAAACAGATTCATATTATCCCTTTATCAAATAATCATACCCTAGCCTCTATTTATGTAATTTTTCTTTCTTATTTTTTGTATTTCATTCTTATATGATTTTCATCGTATCTGATATACATTTTTCTTGGGAAAAAAATTTCTTCTATAAAATTAATCTTTGAAAAAGTGATGATATTAATGAATTCTTAGAAATTCATTCATTCGCAAATTTATTCTTATCAACATATGTAAGGGTAAATTTTTCATCAATGGGAGGAAATCCATCTATTGTAGTATCAAGAATATCATACCCAATAGTCATATGATACGGAAACAATTTATCTTTCTATATTTGATAATTCATACCATCAAAACTATAATTTCTTTATTGATCATAAAATTCAGATTCTCCATCACAAATTATATTTCATAATGTCATCAATGAATTAGAAATGTGAACCATCAACACTCATAAAATTTTAAATTTTCTTGTCAAGACATTTGTATTACTTAGAGAGGGAGGGTGTAAATCAGTGACATATTTTTCTTTTATGTTTCCCTTACTATGAAAAAACATTCACCTCATGTTAAATATTTATTCCATGCTTATACAAACTAATCACAAATCTATATGTACATGATAAATTATTGGGTTCACTACTCCAAAATATTTTCTATATCCTTGGAATGGTTTGTAAAAATTCCAATAACACACAATCCACTAGAAATCAATCCTTTTGTGTGGAATACAACGAGTAGGATATACCCGTACCCTCATGATTAACTATGATCAACACAACTGTTCATGTCATTCAAGTCACACTAAGATGTATTAATTTTTTTAAAAAACATTTATTGGTTATTGTTGACCAACTTTAAAAAATATGATCTTTTTGAAAAATTCTTCACATTCTTACCAAGAAAATGATAACAAAAAATATCTAAATTTTAATAAAACTCAATCAAATTTCGAATTATATTTCTCTCAGTCGCATTTCAAAATATGAATAATATATATATATATCTATTAGAATATGGTTGAGAAAATTATATATAAATTATATCTGTTTTCAGATATTGGATTACCATTACTTAGTCCGATTTAACAATATAGAAACCCTAAATACAATGTTGTCTCTTCTACAATGTCTCTTATTTCCAGAAAACGTTATCAAAAAAAATCTGGATGCTTCTTCGCTTTAGAAAATTCTTTAGTTCTCCACCTTCTATTTACCTTTCCGAAATAGTACATATGTCAGATGAATGTAAGATGTACTTTCCCATTTATATGTTACAAAAATTAGGATTGGGTGGGATTCTAAAATTCCTTCCCGCTCAACTAAATTTTCTGAATTTATATGTTTCCTTGAATTTTAGATGGGTTTATGACTTTGTCAAAACTTCTCAACTCCTCTTGAAACTTATCTAATCCTAAATAAATTTCATCATACTTCTGATTTCTTTATCTAACTCGTCTCAAATTAAGATTCATTATTCTGATTTTCTAGTATGATTTCTTCATTATGATGCTCTATCATAATTGCATATATGATAAAAAAGATACTTTTTAATCTTATGAGAATACTTCAATTCAATATAGAATCTATTTTTCATTAGGATATTTCTCATTAAATTGAATATGATTTTAATAATATTGATGATTCTGGTTAATTTAGCTAAACCCACATGGAATCCAATAGAACATTCTTTTTTTACTTGACTTAATCAAAAAAATCATATTGATATGGAAAAATTGACTATATTGTTAATCAGTATAAGAAGTTTTAGTTTCAGTTGTCTCTAAATACATCATATTCCTTCTCTATATCATGGGTCCTAGCTACACTTGATGAAAACAAATTCCACCATTGATGATAATGATGACATATTGAATCATATGTAATGGTATTTGTGGCTTATATTTTATAAATTTGATTCAAATCAAATTATATAATTGATGCTTTAAATATTTTTTCATTTCATCTAATTGAAAACCAACATCTTCATTATGATCAACCTCCTCATCCTTTAAAAAAAATTTCATCCAGTAAACCATTAAAATGATCTTTGAAACCATAAATCGGGGTTTATACTAACTTTTGTCTTCTTAAAAAATTCTTAAATTATCAAAACATCCCTCATGAATTGAATACGTTGAAGATCATATTTAGAATTGTCTAAATTTTAATGGAAATTATTAAATCATCTCATCCTTTTAGATATCTTATTATATTAATTTATTAAGAATTGAAACTTTTTATTCTTCCAACAACATTGTATCATTCCAACCAGCCTCAAAACGATTAATCAAAATATGATTTGAAAAACCTATTCTATTTCAATCGAATTCTCAATAAATTATAAGAACTAATTCCCCCTTATTTTACCATTAAATAATAATATGTAGTACATCATCTGACATTTCTGAATCGATAATAAAAAAATCATTATCATATTTTTGTCAGATGTATGGTAAATATTATTGTTTTCCTCATTACGATCATAAGCTCATTCCGGACCCAAGGAGAGTCTAATGAACATTCTCATCTATAAAAAATCTTCTCAAAATGATTTAATTTCTTAAATAGTATGAGTCAGATTTTGTTTATATGATTTTTGATTCAGATAACCATATTTTTTAATGTGTGGTTATTCCATTCCATTGACAACAATGGACTACAAACATCATCAGTCTTCAAAAAATATTTTTTAGCCACCATACACCCAACGGATTCCAACAAAATAGTTATTTCACCAGGAACCTAAATGGGGGTAGATAATATATTTTTGCATCAACATATGATATATTCTCATTCTTATATATGATACACCTATAATATGATAATTACATATAAAATATAAGTATTTTAATAATGATGTTTATGTTTATGGAACTATTTTATAATTACTTTGAATTGTGAGGATGTTATAGTGATAATGAATGATAATCTCTTATTCATATTATAATAGAGGACTAATAATAAAAAATAACACTAATAATTTATTTGAAAATTTAATTTTATTCAAAATTATTACAAAAGATAAATGATGATGAATGGATATAAACACACACATTGATATAACAATAGCCAATGAAAATGTTATAATGAGAGGGAATTAGAAATCTAACATTTCTACTATATCATATATATTTCAAAAAAATGTATGTATATATATAATATAATATAAAAAATTATTTTGAATTATATTGAAATAAAATAATCTGAAATCTAAAATTAAAAAAGATAATTATAAACCCATAAATTTCCAATGTATCTCCCTAATGCATAAAAAAATCCACTTGAAGGATTGAGATATTTTTGAATATCCTTAAAGATAGTAATTGAAAAGAACCATGATATCATTGGTTTTGGAGTCTATTGATGATACCCCCATGAGGGAATAATCCACCACAAAAAGTGGTTGAATTAGTGATTACGAAATCACTAACACAGAAATATATTATCATACTTTAGATTATTTTATTGGATCAAGAAATGAAACAAAGAGATGATGGGAGATTGATTAATAAAGAACACATATGTTACAAAAATATTTTTAATGTTTTATTAATTTTTTTTGAGTAGATAATCCTTAGTTGAATTTTTTTGATCACACGATCTGTGTATATATCTTATTATAATCAAGAACAATAAATTGTGTTGACTGGTGATATTGAACACCATATATAAGGATGATATATAAACACATTAATTTATTTAATAAATATTTTCTTATCACCTCAAATTCTATCTAAATTTGTATCTTGTATAAGCCCTCATTCTTCTCACTAATTCCAACCATATGATTATTGGAACACTTTCGTGAATGAACTGATAGATATCTCAATGTTTCATAAATAGTTTCTCAAATTGGATCACCTCAAATTTATATAAATTTTATAAGTCATGGAATTATCCTCGGGGTTGTATTCTTATAACTGTACCCAAAATTATCTTCTGATATCTATCAAAATATATATAAAATAAAAATTAACATTGTTTCATGATAGGTTGTATTGAAAAAATATCATTATGTCTACACATTTTTGTGTTATAACAATTTAAGAATAACCCTATTAATTATATCTTAATGTATATAATATCTATTATATCATTCAAAAAAAATATTCACATCTTATCCTCTATGTGGAATACATTTCATCTTTACCGTATAGATGTATTATTGTATCATGATGGCCTTCAATTTACATGGATTTCACCATACTCAAAACTATTGGATACCAATTTTTTGTGAACCTAATTATAAAATATCTTATAATAAACCCTATATGGTGTAAAATCATTGACAATAGTGTTGTGGATCTTTATAAGAGAAAAATATTCCATTTATTCACCTAACCAGGATTCAATGTGACCCTTCATGCTAAATTTCCTCCAAAATATAAAATCCTTATTTTATTTTTCAAACATTTCTATGAACATATTCTTTTATTTTTATTTGTATATTTTCAATAAATACAACATGAAAACTCCCTAAAGAACCAATAAAAAAGTTTAATAAGAAATTCATTATTGAATTCTCATAATATAAAATTCATCTAAAGATCATATCATTATTTAGAATGTTTTCACGAGAATTTTTCACAATTATTATTAATATCAATGTAATATTTTTATCATTGTATTATTTTTTCACAGGAAAAATCTCACGATTAACAAAAACCACATTAGTCTCAATACTAAACAACTAAATATCAAGTATATCACAATAAAAATGAGATTAAATCAAACATGAAACTTCTTAATAATGGTACAAATACTATTGATTGATCCCAAAAACATGGTTGAATACCATTAAATGAACACGATCTGTATATTAGAGTACCCAAAAGAATTTTAAAGATAAAATTTATAAAATTTGTTCTTTGTTAAATGATCACTTGTAAAAAAATGAAGCCTTCACAAAAATGAAACCCAATCATTTTATATTTTTTATCTATGGACCTGGTAAACTAAATAAATCACCACAACAATAATAAATTTAGGTGAAAAATTACAAAACATGGAATAAAATAAAAAACATAAAACTAAATTGACCAAAGATTCTTCATCATGATAGAAGATATAAAAATTATATTTTATTAATTTCACCCAATATTCCCAAGCAACGATGTAGGGAAACCCATTTTATACACACTAATTCATTCACATTACAACTATATAAAAAAATCATATTTATTCACCAAAATAGTGAAATTTTAAAACTATATGCACTTGTCTAAGGTTATAAATATTTATCTAAACCTTCCACCATGAATGTTGATCCACACAACATTTGAGTAGCATTCACTACATGAGTCCCTTATAGATATACAATTACAATGCATTTCATCAAATCTCTAACACTAAACATAATAATAATGATCTAAATCTAGATAAAAAAATTTATAGTGACATTGATTTAACTACAAAGGAAAACTATTTCAACTCTAGGTCCGTCAATTTGGAACATATACCCTACCACTCATAACCTTACAAGAATTAATATATTAAATATCAAGTTAGAATTTTAAAACTATCTAAAATTAGACCCAACCTAACGTTTAAATATACATGATTCCTAATATTATTTCTCATCTGACCCATCCCACTATCTAATATATACTACACTAATTTCAATTCAATTATATTTTCCAAGATCATAACTTTAAAAATTCAATCATTTAGATCTCCTTCCAGTATATCCAAATAGAAAAGAAATATTACAAAATATTTTAAGATTCAAAAATATTTATAGATCATACTCATTTAATTATTATCTAATAAATATTTGTTTATTTTGAAACCCAAACCTAGAAATGAAATAATAGAATAAAACATATTGATTATAGAAGAATTGGATGTGTAATGAACCCCCCCTCCCCCCAACAGAATCTACCTATAAGCCATAGGATGAATTTTAACAATAGAAAAAAAATATTCAATAGAATATGATTACTAATAAACCTCAAAATATTTATAGATTATGTTCCCAATACAAAAGGTATTAGAAAACAAGTTTATAACGTCTATGATACAACTAAAATATACAATGAAATATTCCACAGATTAGTGTGAAATGTTTCTCTATAAATGATTTTTTTAATCCAGAAGAGCATATAAAAACCTATATGGAAGAGAAATACCCATGTCTAAACATATATATATATATATATATATATATATATATAATATCGATTACCTCACCTTTACATACATGCGGTTATAAAAACCAATGATGGATAAAAACATGTTAACCATTGAACCCTCGTTATCATTAGCTATAACTTCAGGAGAAATGTTTCTAATATATATAGATCCACCGGTATTGAGTTTGTAACAATGGATTTTAATAAACTATATTAATAACTAATATGAATGATTTAATTTTATTTTCAATTTTTCATAACATTCCCCATAATAATTGAAATAATGATATAAATATTTCACTAGTTAGACCCAATGAATGACTACTCGCTATCTCAATAAATTTTTATATCATTATTAAATAGTTTAGACGTATCCCATCAAGTATATATTTATTCTTACCACTGCGTAACTCCTATAAATTTCAACAAACAATAAAATACATAGGTTATACTTGACGAAGCCATATTAATCAATCTCACACAATGAAAGTATTATTATTTTGACAGAACCAAAAAAAATATTTGATTAATAATTACTCTATATATTTCCAAAAAGGTACGTAACCCAATATTATTCCATGAAAATAATATGTGTATAGTCTTACTAAGTAAGGATTTGGCACCGTCACCTAGAATCCCTCACAATGCCTCTATATTGGCAATTTATTCCAACTGAATAATGTTCTATTCAATACTCCAAATAGGAAATCTATCTTCCTTGGGTTAAATTATTCCAAAATAAATCCACCGATTTCACTTTAGGTTGCTTTTATCTTCTACCATTATAGTAGAAATCCAAGAATCTAACAAATATAAAAAATTAATACCAACTTCTCATCCTACTCATTTAGTTTCAAGTATTCAT
The DNA here is from genome assembly GCA_963277665.1 of Viscum album. NCBI lineage: Eukaryota > Viridiplantae > Streptophyta > Magnoliopsida > Santalales > Viscaceae > Viscum > Viscum album. The sequence continues at coordinate 1,934,352,220 of OY728155.1, forward strand.
GAAGGATTTTTTCCCTATTGGAAAAACACAAACAAAAGTTGGATAATGGAAGATGTGTTTGAAATGAATATGTCTGATAAGAGAATTAATTAAATTATATGAGTAATAACCCACCTATAGTTACAAAAAAAAAATCTTATACACTCCAATGAAACATTCATATTACTTTACAATATCATTAATATTTATGAAATACTATTTTCTAAGATAATATGACACCACACAAGATCCCTTTTACAGTATATCAACTAAGTATCAAAAAGTCATATGAAAGAAGAACCTATAAAATATAAAACCCTATTAAAATTAATAAATGTATATATCATATAAAACAAAAATAATGGTGTAATGTACATCAAAATTTATACTTCCTTCATCAAATTGGAGTGAAATCCACTTTCATATCACCCAATGAATTAGTTTATCTCCACCAACATTCTAAATTAAAACTACAATATAGTTCTCTAAATTACTAGTTATGTTAAAAAGAAACATTAAACATGAATAAGGTGGGAAATCATTATTTATACGACACTTCTTATCTAAAATATATTTATCATAAATTAATGAAGTCAATGCATTTATTTTAAAATACAAATCGTCACATTTTATAGAATGGAATCTAAAATCTCAAGACACACCATCTCTTTAAGGGTTATGAATCCCAAGAACTCAATATTTAATACATTTTATGAATCCTAGAAAAATTTAAACTAGTTTAATCATCGAACAAGAAGTAATTAAAAACAATTAATAATATCTTTTATACCTTATCTGCCTTACCATTCTACTACCTATCAAAAAAAATCACATGTTGTTTAATTAAGGGACCGATGACTTGCATGGAAAATATGCGAAGCTCAGGGAAAACAAAATATGGGAGGCACAATAAAAACAATAAAACACCTTATACAATCTAATGGAACCCACTACCATTCCATTATTAGTGTTCCTATTTATAATATCATGATATAGTGTGAAAAATTAATGTAAAATAAGATATTGGTAGGAAAATACCCAATCCATAGTGAAACAAATTCCATCATATATGGGAAATTAAATATCATGGACATATAAATCACTAGAACACTTTTTCATAAAATATCCAAAGATAAATCTCTTTATGATAGATATCGGGATGAAACCTTCCTCAATCCTTTCATAATCCTTCTCAAACTCACTTTTAATCCTCAGATTATATCTTAAAACAATCAAATAAATACTAATCATTATCACTTGATATTGTCCAACTACACCATGAATACCCTAGAACATAAAAAATCATATTGTTAATAAAATATCAAAGAAGGGATATTAGGAGAAATGTGATCATTATTAATTTCATTAAATATTTTTAATGTAAATATTAAATACTTATCATCCAAATATAGTAAATGTGAGAAGGATTTTGAAACATTGATATGTGAACCAATGAACTCACTTACATAACCCTTATCATATAAACAAATATTGCGAATTCATTTCAAGCCTGAACCACCTAATACTAGATATTATCTCAATATACAAAAAATATTCATTAGAGAAGACAATGATATCCACACCACTATCTATAGATATACCATTAACTACATTACCAATAACATCCTCCTATAGGGATATAGTCATATGAATATCTTATTTCACAATAAATAATTTTGGAACAATATCAAATGATCCATAAAAACCATACCCTCTTGAAATGTGAAGTGCCCGGATCAGTGTGATCACTGAGAGGGGGAGGGGGTGAATCAGTGATCCTTTAATACTTTTTACTAATTGATTCTTTTTCAATTAAACCTATATGTCTTGTTAAGTCCTTGATCCACTCTTCTTGTAAAGGCACAGGACAGAAGGATTTACAAGGTTCGGCACCAAAGGCCTACGTCCTTGCCATGTTGGTTATACACCCCAACATGGTTTCTTCCATTATAATCTGTTAGTATTAAAATTGGTCGATACAGAGTCCCACTGTATCTCTCATGAGTCCCACACGAGGGTCTTTATACTGCGTCCCACAGTGTTACCAGAGTCCCACTGGCCTGCTCCAGAATCCCACTGAAGACTTCTTCCACCCTGAGTCTCACAGGGTGCTTCTCCTGGCTCCTAGAGTCACACGAGCATCACTTCTTCACTTCAAGTTCTTCAAGTATCTTCAGTAGTCTGGGATAAAGACTGTTGGCCTTTCTCTGTACCTCTGATCCCATGAGTTGATCAGGTCTTCTCGTCTTGCTCAGGATTTATCTCCTTCTCTTAGGATGACCTGGCCTCTCTCTTCAAGAATCATCAACAGCCTCTGAAAAGGTCTGTTGGTCTTGCTCAGCACTTCTGATCACTTCTATTGATCATGCTCTTCTCAATTACTGAAAACTCAGACAACTGATATCTCTAACTTCAGTCTGGCTTCAGTCTGACTTCACATCGACTTCATGCACTGAGTGCATGGCATCTCTGCATCCTCATGCACTGATTGCATGGCTTCTCAAAACTCTTCAAGAACTCCTGTTCTTGGACAACTCAAATTCACACCACTGATTTACGATTTATTCATGTGTTCATGTGCATGAATTCATGCATGCACTCCCCTTCTTCTACTCTTGGTGCAATAAACCCACAAAGGGTGTAATTACCTTGAGCACACACACTTCTCACTCACACACTTTGTTCAATTTGTTTACACACATAAATTTGTGTTGTTCTTTAGTGTGAGAGTCTTCCACATCATCTAATTGTATCCACTTTTAGTGCACACACTAGGTTTGTCCTTCACTTGTTTAGCACACACAATTTGTTCTTCGTTTTGCACACACTTAATCTTGACCTCTTTCCTCTTCTTGCACACAATTGGCTACGACCTCTTTGGTCCTTTGTTTGCACACACACAATGTGAGGTCTTCACTTTGCACACAAGGAACTAGGGCCCGGCCTTCCTCCTCTTTGCACACCCACTGCCCGTAGGGTGTTCTCCCAAGTGGCACACACACAAGGTGATTGGTGCAGCCCTCTTCTTCTTCAAAGTGTGCACATCAACTTTGCACATACTAAGGCTTCGACCTCTTCTTGTTCCTTTGATTATTGCACACACACTATATGAGGTATGGTCTTCTTTGTTTGCAAAAGGCTAGGCCTTTATCTTATTTTCACACAAGGCTCGGCCTTCCTCCTCTTCTTGCACACTCATGGCTAGGGTGTATTCTCCACTTCACACACACACATAAGGTATGCAATTTACACCACCCGAACTCCCTGCCAATATGAAGGCTCACAAGGTATGCTTGAGCCGCGGGTCGCGCAAGTCACAAGGCACAAGGGTGCGCAAGTTCCGCGCAAGTGCCACTGCCGCGGGGTGCGCAAGTGCAACACCCGCATGCACTTCCTCCTGCCGCGCAGGTACGCAGGCAGAGAGGGAATCAACCACGGGCGCGCAAGAATGTGGCCTCAGGTTCTTCCTGTCATGCAAGGGAGGCGCGCAAGGAATCCTTCTTCTTATTTCGTGCAAGTATGCGTGAAAGGAACCTTAGCCGTGCATGTACCTTTCACGGGGCTTCTCCCTTCATGAGGCAGAGCACTCACGGGACACCAGATCTTCAACAAAAAATTCAGCAAAAACAAAACAGAGCCTCGGCCTCTCCTTTTATAGGCAGAGAGATGCCTCACATTATCTGCGTGATTGAAACTTAAATTCCCGAAGATTTCGGATCTTTGAAATCTTTAAATGAGCCGCAAATCCCGTTTTTTATTTTCTGTTTCACGCGGGATCACTTCTCTTTGTTTTCCTCTTCACGTGCATGCGACTTAGAACGCATACACGGCCTTCCTTCGGTCCAAACCATGCAGAATATAAACCTCATGGCCTCGGCACTTCGTTTGCCTCGGCCAACCTCTAAATTCTCCAAACATTGCATGCAAGTATATTTTAAAGCAAGGATGAGTTCAGTAGGGCCAGACGAACCGAATGGAGCCTTCGGTTCGATCGGAGGTGGCCGGGAGCTCAAGATCGGTGCTCGGAGACCCTCTGGTTCAGCGGGGGACGTCGGGTGGCCTTCAGCTGAGCTCGAGGAAGGAGACGCCTCGGAGCCGTCGGATGCGGAGTTTAGAAGATAATCAATGGCTGGATTAGATCACAGCACGTGGTGGATGAGATGAGCGGCTGCGATCCAGCACGCGATCGATCGTGCGGCCAGGATGCGCTCCCGGTGAAATTTGCGCGTCCCACATCGAATCGCCGAGCGGATTTTCCGCGGTTTATCAACCAGCCGCTCCCAGAGACGGCCAGTTGAACTTCTCCCTCTACGGTGCCGCCCCACACCGTGTTCTCTCGGCGGGCGCGCTCTTGCGCCCACCCCGGCCACTCGGCGGGCGTGCTCCAGCGCCCACCATGCATTCCGGGCGCGCTCCATTCGCCCCTGCCGCGTGGGCGTGACACCCCTGCGTGGCCCTGCCGCCCTGGGCTTGCCCCACGGGTTCCCCCATGGGTGTGGTTCCTAGTGCCCACATGCCTTGGGGTTGAACCCTCAAGGTGCTCTTGGCTGGCCTAATTTTTTGGAAAAGGACAGAATAATACTTTGTTTTCAAACAAAGTACTCCATATGAAAAATTACAAATGCCATTCTCCTCTAAGCCATTTCTTCTCTATTCTCCTTAAGAATTCATCAATCCTCCTCTCATATGATCTTCACTTAGGATATCTAATTCCCGAAGGTTCATCTTCAACCAAATCTCTTGAATCAAATAATTCTTCAACATGTTCTTCATTGATCCAATCAGAGATTAAGTTGGATCATCTTCTAATTCACATGCACTAAGTGATAGTGCATGGACTTCTTCAGCTCACTTCATCCACTTAGGAGGTGTGGATGGATCATCTTCATCTCCTCATGAATTGTCTTAACAATGCATGTTCTTCTAACATTGATGTGACATTGTATCATCAGGATACAAGTTCTATGAACTTGAAGATCAGCTCATCAATCGTCTGATGTACATAGAGAATGTTTCAACCATAATCTTCTATGCCACTTAGTGAATCTCCTAAGTTACATGCCTCTAAGTACCATGGCCATTCTCCTTTATCACCATCACCATCACATCCTTTGTCATTCACATCTTGACATTCCTTGACATCCATTCATTCCATGACAACATCATGCCTCATTGACAACAAATGCAACACAGTGCATTTCAATCTCCCCCTTTGGATTTGTTGTCAATACACTCCTTCTGCACATATAAATGGGTCAATATGTGTGCCAATATTTTCTCCCCCTTATTGGAAATCAAATGCAAAGGTGTGGTGTGGTTCTTTTCAAAAAATCACTTCCTCCCTTTGAAAAGCATTTTCTTCACAACTACTAAGAGAGGGGTGATGTCACATGATCTCTTTAGCAAAGAACCTTTAGTAAATCATCTCTAAGTCTACTTGGTCTAACCTGGTGTAGAAAACAAGAGTGATGTAACCAAGATTTTCAATGTTTTCCTAAATTCACTGTACATGTGAGATCATGTTCCAAGGGGATGAAATTTTTCAGATATAACAATAAATTTCTAAATCCTACACATACTTCACAAGACTCATTGGATAGTTCAGTGCAAAGATAAAGCTCCCCCTTTAAACCATTTGTCTTAAATCAATACTCCCCCTTAATCATCATGATGAATACAATTAAGAAACAAGGGATGAAAGTATGATTGGAATACCTTCACTTATCTCAAGATGGTATTAAATCTCAGAATCCCATCTTCTACAGATTGGCTCCCCCTCAAGGGGTGCACTCCATTCCTTCCAAACCATCCTCCAGCTGATAATGATCATCATATTCAATTCCCTGCAGTGTTAGCACATGTAAATACAATTTATTAGGGAATAAGATGGAACCTCCTTGGTTCATCAATGTGAACAAAAAGGTTGAGAAGATTCTCTCAATCGAGATGTCCCATTTTCACCATTCTTCACACTTCCACATTTGATCTTCAATGATGTTTGTGCTGGTGTGGATCTCAACACATCTTCATGGGAAATCTTCTTCTTCCATTTTGCCTTAGAAATTGCCAGAACTTCATCTTCAGCTCTTTGCAGATCTTTGGCAAGTTGCAACTGATTTGGCCATATGACTAGTAAGTCACATGGAAGTGTGGCCTCAGTTCTGGAAATTCCACTTGGTTCCTTCGATTCTTTCAAGCTACCTTTCGTAGGCAACTTATTTTCAACCAATCCCTTCTGCTTCTTCTTGATTGACTGTCTGTTTGAGTCCAGTCTGCCTCTATTGAATTTCATGGCTTGTTTACAAAGATCCATTGTGTGTACTTTCTTTCCACAGTAGAAGCATGTTTTCTTGGTGGTCCTTCTAGATGCATCACCCTTCTTGGATCTAGACTCCATGGTCTTCTTTTCCTTTTTCAAAACCTTCTTGGGAGCATCTTCAACTTTCTTCTTGCTTCCCAAGGATTCCATTTTAGCCAGGTTCAGTGATCTTCTCTTCTTTTTAGCTCTTGATACAGTTGGAGATTTACATGTATCTTTTTTACCAGTTTTGCAAACATCCCAGATGTTATCAAGCAATCCAAATCTATTTGCTGTAAACAAATGTGTCTGGACTTGTGGATGTTGCCTTTTTTCCTCGGGCTTGATCCCCCTTGGCATGGGCTTGCTTTGTGCTTTGACATTCAGTGGATTGTACCATCAATCCTTTGCACAGTGCCCATACTTATTACAACACCAACACTGACCCATAAATCATGACCTCTTCAGTCCTTCTGATTGTTGGGTACTTCTCTTGACTTGCTTTGTTGTTTCAGGAGAGCATTATTTCTTCATTGTCGTCATCCATACTTGTTTGGATTCATTCTTCCATCCTGCACTTTTAGTAGAAACACTTTTAGAAGCATGAGTACAAGATGTTCTGGATGGTACCTTCTTTTTAGAAGATGTTGCCCTTTCATTAGAGGATGTATTTCTTTTAGAATCATCCTTCTCAAATCTCACTTGAGTATTAACATTTATTCTTTCAGCTGACTGGGAGGCTTCAGCTTTGGGTGATTGCAGATTTTTCAATATCACCTCCAGTTCAAAGCATTTCATGTTGAGGGAGTTCTTCTCATCCTCAACCAATCTTAGCATACCTTCCCAATTCTGTTTCAGCTGTTCCATCTGGTCATCATGCACCTTCTTTATTTCATGCAATGTGTTGTCAAGCTCCTTCACCATTTTGACTTTGTCTTCAATTTGAGCTTCTCTGACAATTATTGAAACGTTGTGACTCTTTTCCAGTGCATGAAAAACTTCTTTAACCATTATCTTAAAGAATTATTTCTCATAAAGGCTTCTTTGCAATTCTTCAGTAGTGTCTTCATATCTTTCATTGCAAAGGGAAACTATTTCATCTTTAGCCTTCACCAGCTTTCTGAGAGTGCTGGTTATGCCAACCCTTTTTGCCAATTGATCTTCCATTGAATTGGATTCTTCTTCTAGCTGTACTTTTTCTTCTTGAAGATCAAGGATGCCTGTAGCTATACACATTTCCACTTCCTTGGGGACTGTCTTCTGAAGATATTCGATTGAACTTTGAAGATCTTTCATTGTTCCAACATCATCCCAGCTAGGACAGACTTTCTTCATCTTCTTGGCCCGTTTCATCTTTATATTTTTCTGAGTCTTGACAGATATCTCCATTTGAGGCTGGTCGCTCATTTACTCAAATCTTCACTTCATAAAGACTCCCTTGGATCTTTTAGTGGTAACCTTCCCTCTGATACCAATTGAAGTTCCTGGATCAGTGTGATCACTGAGAGGGGGAGGGGGTGAATCAGTGATACTTTAAAACTTTTTACTAATTGATTATTTATCAATTAAACCTCTATGGCTTGTTAAGGCCTCGATCCACTCTTCTTGTAAAGGCACAGGACACAAGGATTTAAAAGGTTCAGCACCAAAGGCCTACATCCTTGCCATGTTGGTTATACACCCCAACATGGTTTCATCCATTATAATCTGTTAGTATTACAATGGTTGATACAGAGTCCCATTGTATCTCTCTGGAGTCCCACAGGAGGGTCTTTATACTGCGTCCCACAGTGTTACCAGAGTCCCACTAGCCTGCTCCAGAATCCCACTGACGACTTCTTCCACCCTGAGTCTCACAGGGGGCTTCTCCTGGCTCCTCGAGTCACACGAGCAGCACTTCTTCACTTCATGTTCTTCAAGTATCTTCAGCAGTATGGGATAAAGAATGCTGGCCTTGCTCTGTACCTCTGATCACTTGAGTTGATCAGGTCTTCTCGCCTTGCTCAGGATTTATCTCCTTCTCTTAGGATGACGTGGCCTCTCTCTTCAAGAATCTTCAACTGCCTCTAAAAAGGTCTGTTAGTCTTGGTCAGCACTTCTGATCACTTCTATTGATCATGCTCTTCTCAATTTCTGAAAACTCAGACAAATGATATCTCTAACTTCAGCCCGGCATCAGTCTGACTTCACATCGACTTCATGCACTGAGTACATGGCATCTCTCCATCCTCATGCACTGATTGCATGGCTTCTCAAAACTCTTCAAGAACTCCTGGTCTTGGAAAAATCAAATGCACACCACTGATTTAAGCTTTATTCACGTTTTCACGTGGATGAATTCATGCATGCACTCCCCTTATTCTACTCTTGGTGCAATAAACCCACAAATGATGTAATTACCTTGAGCACACACACTTTCTCACTCACAAACTTTGTTCAATTTTTTTACACACATAAATGTGTGTTGTTCTATAGTGTGAGAGTCTTCCACATCTTCTAAGTGTATACACTTTTAGTGCACACACTAGTTCCGGCCTTCACTTGTTTAGCACACACAATTTGTTCTTCGTTTTGCACACACTTAAGCTTGACCTCTTTCCTCTTTTTGCACACAATTGGCTGCGGCCTCTTTGGTCCTTTGTTTGCACACACACAATGCGAGGTCTTCACTTTGCACACAAGGCACTAGAGCCCGGCCTTCCTCCTCTTTGCACACCCACTGCCCGTAGGGTGTTCTCCCAAGTGGCACACACACAAGGTGAATGGTGCGGCCCTCTTCTTCTTCAAAGTGTCCACATCAACTTTGCACATACTAAGGCTTCGGCCTCTTCTTGTTCCTTTTCTTCTTGCACACACACAATATGAGGTATGGTCTTCTTTGTTTACACAAGGCTAGGCCTTTATCTTCTTTGCACAAAAGGCTCGGCCTTCCAACTCTTCTTGCACACACACGGCTAGGGTGTATTCTCCACTTCACACACACACACAAGGTATGAAATTTACACCACCCGAACTCCCTGCCAATATGAAGGCGCACATGGTATGCTTGAGCCGCGGGTCACGCAAGTCACAAGGCACAAGGGTGTGCAAGTGCCGCGCAAGTTCCACTGCCACGGGGTGTGCAAGTGCAACACCCGCGTGCACTTCCTCCTGCCGCGCAAGTACGCAGGAAGAGAGGGAATCAACCACGGGCGCGCACGAATGCGGCCTCGGGTTCTTCCTGTCACGCAAGGGAGGCGCGCAGGGAATCCTTCTTCTTCTTTCGTGCAAGTATGCGCGAATGGAACCTCAGCCGTGCAAGTACCTTGCACGGGGATTCTCCCTTCGTGAGGCAGAGCACTCACGGGACACCAGATCTTCAACAAAAAATTCAGCAAAAACAAAACAGAGCCTCAACCTCTCCTTTTATAGGCAGAGAGATGCCTCACATGATCCTCATGATTGCAACTTAAATTCCCAAAGATTTCGGATCTTTGAAATCTTTAAACGAGCTGCCAATCCCGTTTTTTATTTTTTGTTTCACGCAAGAACACTTCTCTTTGTTTTCATCTTCACGTGCATGCGACTTAGAATGCATGCACGACCTTCCTTCGGTCCAAACCATGCAGAATATAAACCTCATGGCCTCGGCACATCATTTGCCTCGGCCAACCTCTAAATTCTCCAAACATTGCATGCAAGTATATTTTAAAGCATGGATGAGTTCAGTAGGGCTAGACGAACCGAATGGAGCCTTCCGTTCGATCGGAGGTGGCCGGGAGCTCAAGATCGGTGCTCGGAGACCCTCTGGTTCAGCGGGGGATGTCGGGTGGCCTTCGGCTGAGCTCGAGGAAGGAGATGCCTCGGAGCCATCAGATGCAGTGTTTAGAAGATCATCAATGGCTGGATTAGATCGCGGTGCGCGGCGGATGAGATGAGCGGCTGCGATCCAGCGCGCGATCGATCGTGCGGCCAAGATGCGCTCCCGGTGAAATTTGTGCGTCCCACATCGAATCGTCGAGCGGATTTTCCGTGGTTTATCAACCAGCCGCTCCCAGAGACGGCCAGTTGAACTTCTCCCTCCACGGTGCCGCCCCGCACCATGTTCTCTCTACAGGCGCGCTCTTGCGCCCACCCCTGCCACTCAGCGGGCGTGCTCTAGCGCCCACCATGCACTCCGGGCGCGCTCCATTCGCCCCTGCCGCGTGGGCGTGACACCCCTGTGTGGCCCTACCACCCTGGGCTTGCCCCACGGGTTCCCCCATGGGCGTGGTGCCTAGTGCCAACATGCCTTGGGGTTGAACCCTCAAGGTGCTATTGGCTGGCCTAATTTTTTGGAAAAGGACAGAATAATACTTTGTTTTTAAACAAAGTACTCCATATGAAAAATACCAAATGCCATTCCCCTCTAAGCCATTTATTCTCTATTCTTCTTATGAATTCATAAATCCTCCTCTCAAATGATATTCACTTATGATATCGAATTCCCGAAGGTTTATCTTCAACCAAAGCTCCTGAATCAAATAATTCGTCAACATGTTCTTCATTGATCCAATCAGAGATTAAGTTGGATCATCTTCTAATTCACATGCACTAAGTGATAGCGCATGGAATTATTCAGCTCACTTCATCCACTTAGGAGGTTTGGATGGATCATATTCATCTCCTCATGCATTTTCTTAACAATGCATGGTCTTCTAACAATGTTGTGACATTGTATCATCAGGATACAAGTTCTATGAACTTGAAGATCAGCTCATCAATCGTCTGATGTACATGGAGAATGTTTCAACCATAATCTTCTATACCACTTAGTAAATCTCCTAAGTGACATGCCTCTAAGTACCATGGCCATTCTCTTTTATCAACATCACCATCACATCCTTTGTCATTCACATCTTGACATTCCTTGACATCCATTCATTCCATGACAACATCATGCCTCATTGACAACAAATGCAACACAGTGCATTTCAAAATGCACCAAGAGAATTGTTTCCACATTATCCCTATTATAATCCAAAAAATTGATACTTATATCAAATCCACTATAGAACAATCTATTTTTATTAACCCATCATCATCAAGAATATCATTTTTCTCCGAAATCATCTGCCCCAAATTCATTAATGGAACAAATTATTAGTTCATATCATCGTACATTATTTTTAAATCTTATTATCTCTCCCTTAACTAATATTATTCTTGAGATTGTTTTATGTACATGTAAAAAACAGTGTCACTTATCTCTTTAAACTTTTATATTCCCAAGACTCCCAAATGGATTCTCAATACGACCAAGATCCAAAATAAAAATAATCTTTTATATTAGGATATGCACAAGACCATATCTATAATGAAAACACATACATTATTTTTTTAATCATAACTTGATGCATGAGAATGGGATTCTCAAAGGCTAATATATTCTAGGTGTATAACCCCACAATAGGAAACTCAAGAATATCAGGCACATATTTTGAGAGTCAAAACCCCATAGTGAATTATGAACAATAAAAACTCTATAATATAAAATAGAATAGTTAAATAATTTACATCAAAGATTCATAACATTGAGAGAAAGAAAATATTTAATACCATGAAAAATAAGGAGGAACCTATTAACCCATTTTCTAATATTTTTTACTTCATTCACATTCTAAAAATATGTAAACCCAATCAGTAGGGATACCACATCCAATATCATACCATATACTATGAAATTGTTAGTTTCTTCTATTTACTTCTTGAAAAATGCATTTCCACCTTGTTTTTCTACCATATTAGAGATGTATTTGGTATTACTTCATATATTCCATGGAATGGAACCCATATAAAATCCCAAAATATTTTCCCAAAGGGTACTTATTTCCACCATCCAACACTTCACATACCTCAAATATAAGGAATCCTAAAAGTAAATATGAACCATTAAATAGAAATTAATTGACATAATGTGTTGAATGGAAAAAGAAAGACATTCTTTTAAATTGATCCAAATATGGTTATTTGTTATCATTCAAAAAAATTATATACAATAATACATTTATAGAAATGGGAGGCATTTTACTGGTCATATGGTTTTTAAAATTACATGGAAGTATGCAACTGAATATGTAATTTACATTCACAACGTATCCTTATTATAAATTAAAAATATCCCACTGATATTTTGTATAATAATATAAATTTTAATTGAGATGTATAACATTGATCTATCAATGTTAAATTCTCATTCAATAATAATATTGAGACCCTTCAAGTCATTATTATAAATATTTTGTTTTTTAGACCATGTAGAAACTCTATTGAGATTATTAGACCCTCCCCCTAATTAATAAATTTTTGGAACACTTATTTCTATATATGGAAGAAACCGTAGGAGTTGAATATCTAACCTCATTTAAATGAAGCAACAAAAATAAAATTTTAATCATGTTTGGGAGAAAATATGACAGTTACCCCATCACAACTATTACACCTATATTTTTTGGATATTTCATTCAATTAAATTAATTTTTTATATGTTTCATTACACACAACCCTGTGACTATTAAGAATTATATGTGAAACATTATTAACATGAGTTTCATGAAAAACTAATAATAAATTAAATAGAACATACTCTAAAACAATTTTAATTGAATATATTATAATCACCTAGCCATTGATATGGTTGTTATGTATAGGACTGACTAAATTATAAAAAATTATCATTCACACATGTAAATAAACTGTGTTGTTTGGTGGACAAATAATATGCAATGAGATTAAAAACTACTTGATAATAAATGAAATTTATTTCTCAAAACCCATTTCTATGGACACAAATGCATTTAACATCAATAAATGAAAAAAACACATTTGTTGAATGATTTTAATGGAATTTATATATAATATACTAAACAAAATTATTAACATTAATCTAATTTCTTTGTAGTCAATATATAAAAATAAATCAAATTTAATGCTTAAAACAATATTTTCTTAAAAACCAATTTTGTCAACATTTACACAGTTATATTAAAATAATTTTTTCCACGTTTTTTAAATTCATTTGAAAAAATGAAATATTTTTTTTGTCATCATATCTAAATTTTATAATAGTTAATTTTTTATAATTTTAAGAGATATTAAATTTTTTTATGAGTAGAAAAAAATACTTGTTTTTAATAATATTTTTAATTTATAAATCACTTAAATAATTCAATTTTTTTTAATGTTATTTTTAAAATAAAATTATTAAAAAAATAGGTATTAATATAATTTAGTTCATTTTAGAAAAAATTATTATTAATTTTTTTATTAAACTTTATTATACCATGGAACATATTATCTTTGGAAAAGAACATTCTCGTAGTGTCTATGGAATTAATTTGAAAGTCAATTTCATTCTACATGTAAAAGAAATATATAAAAATGAATAATATTTTTGTAATTTTCATGATTTGTATTATATATTATGTTGAACATAAATTTATGTGATAATTAATTTTAAAAATAAGAAAAATTTTAATTTATCATGGTTAATGTGAAAATCTGTATACCAGGGTAATATTGTATGGATAATGGGTAAAATGACCATCAAACATGTACAAAACCCATTTTATGTCCACATTACGACCATTTTACCACTATGGTTATATAATGGACCATTTTGGATCATTTTGGCATGTGAAAAATGTGTGAACGCCTATTTTACATTAAAAAATTAATAGTGTTCCACTAATCAGACATATAGAAGGATGCCCCCTATCCTCTCTTATTAATAGATAAAAACCCCATTCGTTCAGAAAATATCATCACAAATTTCATTGATAAATAAATACTACTATAATTTATTCCTTATTTTGGTTATAAAACCAAACTAATAAGGTTTTTGGTGTACACCAAAACATGTAGTCCAAAGAAGAGGTAACAAACATAACCAAGCCTTTTACATTTTTTCTTCCAAAACCTCTATTTATTATTATTAGAAATTTATAAATAATAATCCTATTATAAAAAAATAATTATATTTTATTATTTGTAATTTCATAACATAACTCCAGATACACTTGTATAAAATTTGATACAAAATCAATAATCATGTGTACGGAAGACAACCGCCTCAGAAACCAATGTTATTGATTTTCAAACACCACCACGCCCGGATAGTTAAAATGATGGATTTTAATTTTATAGATTGTATTTATTTTATTATAATAATTATATATTTATAATACCACATCTAAATGCCTATCTTTTTACACACTTATATTCTTTTTTTTGTTTATATACAACCCAATTTTAATTTAATATCACAAATTTTTTATACTCATAATATATTATATTTCATTTAGTCTTATTCTTTCATGTGTCTTATGATTTGACTGTAGAAATGTGGTATGTCTTTTAAGATAAAATCTCATCATTTATCAGGATAGTTTTCGTTTATGCTTCAGATGATGAAATAATATGATAGATATCTGAATAAAATCATGTGATTTCTTATAATATTTTCATTACATGACAATATATTTTCCTATTTACTTTAATATCTTTATTCACCCATTATTCATGAATGTTTTTTCTTGAAAACTTACAATATTTTTCTATTTGATTGAAAACCATTTGTTATTCTATATGCATGTTTTCTAAAAAAGATTTGAAAAAAATTTTAATGATCCTTACAGATTGATTTAATTATGTTTCACTGTTTCTGATTTTATTATGATTTTTAATATATATATATATATATATATATATATGTGGATTTAAAGAATAATTTGGCATTTACTGTAAATGTGAAAGGAAACATTGTTTAAATGTGTAAAAAAATTCCCACCATCACAACTACTCAATGTTTTAAAGAATAATTTATATATATCCATGTTTAATTTAACATTAATAGTATTTAAAAATATTTTATGTTTTAAAAGTGATTGTATGCGGTACTAATTTTTTCAATTAGAATGATATATATGTTTTTTAAATATTATAATATATGTCTTGAAGGATTATTTCAAAGAAAAGGATTTTAATAAATTTTTATGTTTTAAAATGTCTTTTTAAAAGTGGAAATGCAATTTTGAATAATAAATGTTCCATGTGGTCTTTCAAAATCATCTTCCATATAAGATATAATCCTTAGATATTACATATTATTTAGTTGGTATAATGTGAAATGATACCATCCTTATTATTTCAGTGTATTTTTAATGTTTGTATTGATGAAGTGTTTATGAAACCGATTTATTGTTCATAGGTTATTCTATAGTTAATTGATGAAATTTTTATGAAACCCATTTTATTTATATGGGTTATGATATGATGATGTGATGAATGTTTTTTGATATTGTGGCATGCATTTCTATTGATTTCATAGTGATATGGGTAACCCATATATCTCCATACATTGTAATGGTTAGATATGGATCTGCAATAAGTAAATATGATGTGGATGAAACTGATTGTACCTTCACATTTTATTTTGAGAACTCTATTAAATGTTCATAGTGTTATGGGTGGACATGGATTTCATTCACATAAGGTTCTTTCAGGACATGGATTCGTGATTCAATGTTTATATAAAGGACTTATTTCATTTCATTAACTTAATGGAAGAAAATATTTCTAACTTTAGATGTTCATAATTTTATAATATTATGGGTATATCAAAAATATTTGCCTTATGACAATTTTATTTTCACATTCTTTATGTTCATTGATTATAATTTTATTCATGGCATATTAATGGCCATGATTTATTCCATCACTAATTTTTATAAATTATTATGTGTATGGTATGTTTTTAACATTTTATTCTCATGTTATCATAATCTTATTCTAATTATATGTTTATATCTTCCTCATTTACACTTGTAGATCATATGATCTCTCCCATTCAGATGATTCCTTTACTGATGTTTTGATTAATTGAATTATGTATATTATGTCTAATAAGGTTAATTGTTATAAATGGAATAGTGTGGTATGTGGTAGTTCACTTAAGGTCCAGGTTTTTATATTTCCATGATTAAAATTGAACTATTCTAAAATGATTCTAGTTTGGATCATTATGTTATGAATTTAATATTACTATTTTAAGATGTATTATTTATGTATGATATTTTTGGCTTTTACAGATGGTATAATAAAAAGGTTTTGTTGACATTTAAAACATTATTGAGAAAACACAAGAGTGATACCTAGGAACATTCATAATGATATGCCTAGGGATTTGTGTATGGATGCGTATAAGGATAAGTAAATGTATAGAATAAATTCCTGGATTTTCTTTAATGGATAGAGTTAGTGGTTTTTAAGAAATTATATCTGTGTCTCGATACTATAAGTTGATATGGATCTCTAAAATATGTACATATAAGAAATGACTCCAATATATGGAACATTGAGATGGAATCGATCATTATTTTATGCATTAAAATAGTCCATCCTATAGACATAATATGACAAACGCAAGGGATATGATTTGGAAATTCACAAACACTTTACCAAACATCTTGAAGGATTTGAAAATATGGTGACATGATAAAAATTATTTTAAAACAAAGGTTTTTTAGATTGAAAATAATGTGTCTTGATTTAGAAAACCTTTTAGTGAATTTTCATGAATATGTGGTTTCCCATTTTCGATATTATTACTCACACTACACTTTTTATTTTTAGACAATTATGGGAACTATACAGAACTAGATTAATATTTGTTGGGATAGGAAATGTGTATATGAGAAACTAAATTGGATAATGACAAGAGTAAATGATATTTTTATTATTCTAAATGATTTATGAAGATATATGATTATTAACTTTCACTTTAACCAAATATCAGATAAAACAATGGAGACTAGGATATAGTTCTTTAAGCATTGATGGAGGAGGGCATAGTGAAATTAGAATAATTTTTTATATCTGTTGAGAATGTGGGATGAAATTCTCATGTTAATTTCTCAATTAACGAGAAGATGTTTTATGTGTGGAGAATAAGGGAACATAGTAAGTGACAATTGAAGAAAAATGAAATGTTCAGTTAATTTAATGAATCAGAATAATGGTATCATTAATCAATTATCATTGGAAAATGGTTATAAATATTGAATGAATTTGAAATATGTGAATCAATATCCTAGGGGTAATTTTCATGAAGTGAAACAATAATATTGTACGTTTAATAGTTATACTGTTGATGATAATGATGCCAATAATGACATATGAAATGTAATATGTATTATGAAATAAGACAATAAAGATTAATTAATTATTTATAAATGAATTGTAATTATTTATGAATATATTTTTTAAAATTCAATGATTAATAAATATATATGTTTTTTTATTTTTTCTAGAATTATTTGTAAGAATATTTTCAACGGTTCTGGTGACCTCGAAGTTTGATTTAATGGACAAGTGGTATTATTGATAAAAATATGATTAAGGGAAATATAACCATTAATATGTTCTCGATAATGAGAAAATGATGTTGGAATCAATATATTATTGATAAGGATAATAAAAATTTTCATTAACTAATTTACATGGAAATGATTAATGTTTTATTGAAAAAGTGTAATTTTCTTTCATTAATAGAGTTTAAAACATTTTTTAAATAATTAATAGAAATAATTATTTTTTTTATTTAATGAAAAATAATGTGTTTATGTTCTAAATAAGTTTTTCAGTAATTCTTTTTATAACCTTGCACCAAGAGAATACACGATGAAGGTATTCACATGTTTCAGATGTGAGAATTTTGTGATACTTGATGATGTATAAGGTATTAGTGATAAGTTCATTTTAGAAATGTAGTTACATTTTTTATAATGTTTTGGATTTTTATATTTTCGAAGGATCCTATGGTTAACCATTTATAAAATGGTTTTTGTTGAAATTTTGATGTGTTTTTAGTGAATTATTTATTAATTAACTATACAAATATTAATGCATATTGGATGACATGTACAAATTGTTTTATTATAATAACAAATAGAAGGAATGAATTACTCATTATATTTTGGATATTGTGATTAGATCATGCTTCGGTAATAAAAAATTCATCTTCATTTCTTATATTATGTGGTGACATGGAAATGAATCAAGGCACATCCAATGGATGATTTTTTTCTTATGAAATGGAATTAAATTAAATATTTATGTCTTCTCATTAATATTATTCAAATTTATAATAATTATCATGAAATAAAATATTATCCTAATACCATATTTTTGGTGGATATAAATGTAATTTTTCTCGCCTATTTGGTTTATGTTTTTGTGGATGTTGGTTTTTACATGATTGTTCACATTTTTTAGATCAACGACCGATGTCAACCTCTATCTTTTTTTTGAAATGATACTTTTCTTCTATGTACATAATTTCTTATTCCCTCCTATTTTAACCTTTTTGGAAACATATTATGTGTTATTCTAGATTACATTAACACACCCTTTCTCTATTTTTAGGAGAATGTATTATAACAACCCCGGCCCAAGCAACTGGACCCTTCCCTTTCAAATGATGTGTAAATTATTTTTATAAAATAAATGTGAATAAATACACAGAATAACATGAAACATAAGACCTTATACAAGCCAAGGTTCTATAGAATAAGAATCTAATATACACTTGGGGTAAAAAAGTACAATGTTTGGTAAACATTATCCAATGTAACATCATAGCAATTCTTCAACATTAAAAATTCATTATGGTGCTTCAACTAAACCTGTAATAAAAAATTAATACACAGGGTGAGAAAATAAATTCCCAGTATGAGGTTTTAAAACAAATCCATTATGAAATATTTTTTATTTAAAATATTCCATTAAAACACATTCATTAAAACCCTAAAAATTCATATTTCACATAACATGTCATTACCAATTTCATGAAATATTTTGATATATCTTTTAGGATAACTCATGATTCAAAATTTCTAAACTTATTCAATAGTTATAAATAGAAGTCCTTATAAAATGTGCATATACATGAATGGAAATTCGTGAAGTGCCTCCAATAATTTTATAATGACCAAACATAATCATTCAATGAAATTCTAGAGGTGTGGGTAAAAATTTACATATGAAATATTATATAGTCTTAATTTCACATAAAAAATATCAATTATCACTATCGTTTGGAAACCAAAATTTTAATGAATTTATATAAATGTATATAAAACTTCAAACCATGTTCACATGAAAATATAAAACTGAGTAAAAATAATTCATAAGATGTTTATCACCGGCCATGGATATTTTATTACCTAACTATTCACATAGAATTCCACCTACTATGATCATTATGAGGGAATTAATAATGCAGGACAATCATAAGAATTCTGTCAAAGCCTCATTCAAAGGCCATATATAATCATTATGTTAAGGCCCCATGTAAGGACCTAGTTTATCCCATTGGACATATAGATGCACCCAGAGGCCATAGAGAGCCCCACCCATCACATAATGAGCCATATAAAGTCCACATATGTCGAATAAATATATTTCTTCAAATAAAAGTCTCCAATTCCACTTCAAATTTTTTAAAATATTATTCATAGAGGAAATACATTCATTAATTGATCAAAATTGTCCCATACCACCTTGTAATATTAACATCATAATACATTTATTATCATAAAAGTTATATCGCAAACATTCAAAAACTATTTACTTTTGTAAATAATGTGGATCCTGAAATAAATGCACACTTAATATAATATTGGATGGTTTGTAATTTATAATTTATACTATGGCTACATCAAATTAATCAATGAAGTGCATGGAAAAGGAGACACATTTTTGAATATGTAATTATAACAGGTGGACATAAAATAATAGATTGATTATGTTTTTCACATAAAATGATATCTCTTTACATTAAAAACAATCTTTCACATAACCACACCACATAAATTGGTAAATTCTAACTTTTTTATGGATTTGGAAATAAGTGACTTACAATTTTTAATAAAAAAATGACTATACACATATTTATAAAATTTTTATTGGTTATTTTACCCTTTACTAACCACTCATCTTAAGAATAAACATTATCTTTCAAACCCTTGTTACATGAATGTAAATATTATATATAATTAAAAATACATGTTTTTGAATTTATGATACTTATCAGTCATTTTTAAATGATACACTGATAAATAGTAGTGTCTATCACATTAAATAAGAAGATATAATAATTAATAGTATTCATTGTTGCAGGTTCATCATGAATTAAAACATAATTTTTATAAATGTAAAACATTCATTTAATTTGAGATATTGATGCATAAGAAAATGATTAATCAGACCTCACTATGTGTGTATATGCATGTATATATATGTAATAAACCAAATATAATTTGATATTTTATCCTAAAATTATAAATTGGAATGTATGAATATAATTATAACAAGGTAATGATCCTTTTAAAATTATCATCACACAAAAACAAAATAACGTTTTTTTGTTTTTTTCAATTATAAAATAGTATTCATGATCTCATAATTAATTAGTCCATGTAATCGAAAACATTTAATTCATGGATTTGCATACAGATGTAAAATATGTAAAAAAGATGAGTATAAATATTTTTATACAAATATATTTGGGCCTAAACTTAAATTTTATTTTTGATCAAATCAATTCTACAAATTTCAAATCATAAAATCAAAGAAATTATAATAAAATTGTAAAATTATTTAAATGAAAACAATATTGACATATATTTATGAAATTGTATATATTTATATATATATATATATATTGGTTTTTATAAATATATAGAGAATCAAAATAATCCAAATGTAATATATGCAGGTAGGGAAGTTTCCTTTTTAAATTTAGTGTTCGTCTTAGAAAAATAAACATAAAATATGTTGAGTATGACATTTATACATAAAAGTATATACAAATATAAATATATATGTTTAGAAAACATCACTGATAAAATCTTTTCAATTGTTATATGATTCATAATATTTAATTAAATACTGGTAATCAACATTTAGAAAAGCTATAATAGTTTAGGATTGAATTTTCTATAACCCAATATATACTCAAAGTGTATATATGGGAATTGGATAACTACAAATATGTTTACTAAATCATTACAATTGTTATATACTTCAAAAACATCATTTAATTAGTAATATAAATTATATGAAAACAAAAATATGATTAGGATTAATATATATACATATATATATAATTGTATATATACAAATATTTATCTAAGGGCTTTGCATAATAAAAATGATGCAAAACAAACCCTTAAATTAAATCAATAAGGAGATCGAATCGAGTTGAGGTTGATGGAGAGTTTGGAAGAAGAAAACACTTATGGTTATGTTTGAAAATGACGATTTATAGAAGATGTTATATATATTTTTATACACTATGGTTAAAACATAAAATATAAGCAATAAAAGTTGAATATTACTATTACTGATGAGAACAGACACCCTATTCAATGAGAACACTAAATAAATAGGTCATTTTATTATATTTATATTTTTTGGAAGCTTGCACAGGAATACAATGGTGTTTTCACTAAACTAATTCACACATGGTAGACTTAGAGAAAAACCAAATGAATGGGTCCTAGGAGAGAGATGATTAGGTCACGGGCTAAAGAAGAACACTAGATGACGAGGAATCCGTGTATTGATGCTCACTTTTTCGAGGGTTCATCAAAGAAGAAGAGGAAAAGGATGGAATGATCAAATAATTTCGGCTTGATCAGATGGTTGCAGGAGTGGGCGTGATAAATCCAGTGGCTTAATAGAGGCGGACAGCTGGATTGACGTGAGGAGAAAGCAAAGCCCAAGATTATTTCCTCGGGATAAAATTTTCATCCCACATCGAAATGACCATGACTTTGCGGGACCTCCTTATATGTGATGGTGCATCAGAAATATGCCAATATCACCCACACAAAATGGGATCCTAAACACAGCGCTCAATGTAGATTTTGATCCAAACCCTAAAACATTCTCATGCGATCCATATACATTGGCCTTTGTATGTGCTTATCCCACACGATGCATTTCTCGTGTGTGACTCATCACAAACCATCCATACACTAGGCCTAAATGGGCATAGATTTGGTTAACTTTGTGAGATGTCCACTACCTTCATTACTAGGCCATAAAGGCTTTCCTCGGTCATATTGGGTACTCACAATATTTTTATCACAAATTTATTGTGCACAAATATTTAAGAAAAATAGAACATATATATATATATATTTTATTATATAAATAAACATTCTTTCTCATAGTTAATTTTTTTAATTCCATTAGTTTCATAAGATTGTATTCATTTTTAGTTTTAATACATTATAATTTAAAAATATAAATATAAAATAAAACATCAATTAAAACCATGTCATCATTTTACCAAATAAATAACATTAAAATATTTAAATCATTTAAAAAAAATTGAAATACCTAACGACCTTGTAATGGTTTTGTAAAAATCCCAATGGTCAAATATTTCTGAACATCAATGGCTATTAGCAGCAAATATGGGTCATATTTATATTCAACAGTTACAATGTCTATATAAATATATTTTTATGGTATTTCAAAACATCATAACATTTTGGATTTTAATTATGGTGCTCTAAATTTCATTGACACTCTATATTATGACTATTCTCCCCACTATTATTTTCTTGATTTGGTGAATTCAAGGGATATATGATACATAATATGTATCGTTGTTATGGTGGGTGGCCTTTTTTTATTCATTTCAGTCATTCAATGAGTTTCTTTGAGTAATTGTAATCACTTTCATCAATGTAATGTATTCATGATTCTATTGAATAAAATGTCTATTATTTCATTCTGCAAGCAATTTTTTTGAGGGAACCTAAAATAAATAAACAAAACAATAATAATAATAATAATAATAATAACTAAAAATTTAATATTATTATATTTATAATTATGTCCATGGAATTAAAAAATCACCCTTAATAGAATTGCACCCTCGTAATTATATTTTACTTATACACTTCCACAACACAAACCTTCTAACATCATTCCTGATTTCCCTAAAAAATATTTTATAATTATTAATAATTTAAATAAAAAATTATGAATGAATACGTTTAATTTATACCATTATCAGTAACACATTATTTTGAGATTGTTTGGTGCTATGGTTTCAAATGTAGTTCTACATTCATTAATTTCATTGGTTCAAATACACCTCGAGAAGCTGAAGTCAAAATATTGTATGCAGTGATCAGACTATAAGTGAAAGTAACTAGAGATGAAAAGCTCGGAGATATTAGAAAGGACATGATTCCAAAAAACCAAATAGACCACCTTTTTTCTAAACTTTTTTAATCATAATTCCTCCCATACAAACATAAATTTTGGAGTTGAAATAAATATGTTGTGAGGAGGTCCCCTAGATTAGTAGCTTCCTAAAAATTCATTTTATATAGATACCATTCAAAAATTGTAAAACATCAGAAGTGACACTCAAAATAATCTCCCTACTGTACATATAATGCAAGTTGTGCATGCACTACGAGAAAGTAAACAAAACTCAACACTAGAAGGAATTAGAGTACAATAGTGGTGTTTGACAATTGGTAATGTTGTTTGCAAGATAAATGTAGGTTTCTGAAAGGCTTGAATACATCCGTACATGACTTTAACCTTATCATATATAGTATATTATCATGAAGAGACAAGATATTACTTTGTGAGTCTATTCCTTCCGTCTAAAGATGTAAAAAATAAATTTTATTTATAAAATAAATATAAGTAAATGGTTTTAATCTGATTTTCCAAATATCACTAGGCCGTTCCATTGATAACAACTGTAACAACCCATGATCAAGTAATCAGACTCATCCCTTACAAATTCTCTAAATTTTTTTTATAAAATAAATGTATATAAATAAACAACATCACATGAAATAGATGACCTTTTATTGTCCCATGTTATGGAGAATTAGAATCCAATAATACATTCAGGGTACACTAGTACAATGTTTAGTATTCATTATTCCATTTAACATCATAGAAACACTTCCATAATAATAATTTATTATGAAATTCCAAAAAACCTATAAAATTTATTTAAACATAGAGGGTGAGCACAAAAATTCCCAATAAGGGGTTTTAAACAACCACTAAGACACAATTTTTTTGAAAACATTCCTAAAGAATACATGCATTAATGTCATGAAAAACATAACATGTCACCACCATTCTCTCGATAGATTCTGATACAACTTCTTGGATAACTCATGCTTCAAAATTTCAAAACATATTTATGATTTATAAATAGAAAACATTATTAAATATGAATGTACTTGAATAGAAATCCATCTACTGCCTCCTATAATTTGGATAATCAGAAAACTTAATAATTTAATGAAATGATAGAGGTGTAGTTAAGAATTTAAATATCAAATAGTATTTATTTATAATTACACATAAAACATTATAATTTATCCTTGTGGTTTGGAAACAAACATTTCTCGGAATTTTTATACATGTATATAAAACATCAATCCATGCTCAAATGAAAATATAAAATGGAATGTCATTGATTCATAAGAGGTTGATAATTGGGCATGGATATTTTATTAGCTAAACAACCACATTCACATCCACTTACTAGGAGCGTTATGACAGAATTCATAATGTACGATAATCATAATCAATCTTCCAAGGCCTCGTGCCAAGACCATACATAATCATTCTGTTAATCCCTCATTCAAAGACATAGTTTCTCTTTTAAGACCAGTCAATGTATCGAGAAGCTATATTGGGCCTCACCCATCACATAATAAGACCTATGAATTTCTGATATGTTTAATAAAAATAAGTTATAAATCAATGTATCCACTACCACATTATTTTATTTAAATTTTATTCATTGTGAAATAAATTCATTAAACGATCCAATGTGTCATAATCCACCTTTGAATGTTTAGTTATTAATCAATATCGTATCATAAAAGGTATATCAAAAAATGTAATAACTATCTATATTAATAAATAATGTGGATTATGAAATAAACACTCATTTAATTTATGATGTCATGTTTTTTCAGTTATAATTTAGACTATATCTATATCAAATATATCAATGACATTCATGGACGAGTATACACACTTTTTTCACATATGATAAAAACTGGTTCACAAAAAATAATAGATTTTTAGGTTTTTCAAAAAAAAAATTGAAAACACTTTACATTTAGAAACAATCCTTCACAAAACAACACACAAAAAATTGGTAAACTCCAAATTAGTTTATGGATTTTGAAATAAGTGACCTTCTATTTTTAATAAAATAACAACTATACATATATGTATAAAATTCTAATTGGCTAGTTTACCCATTACTAACCACTCATATTAAAAATAAGAATTTAATTTAAAACTCTTGTTACAAGAATGTAAATATTATATACATACAAAAATATATGTTCTTGAATTTAAGATACTTATCATTTGTGTTTAAACCATATATTTATAAATGGGAGTGTCAATAAAATTAAATCATAAACTTTCATAATTATGAGTATTCATTGTGGAATTTTAATCATTAATTAAAATATAGTATTTGTAAATGTAAAAAATTAATTTCATATGAGATATTGATGCATAAGAAAATCATTAATCACGCATCACTATATATGTTTATGCATGTATATATACATAATAAAAAATGGATAATTCCATCCTTTTTTGCTAAAATTATAAATTGGGATGTATGAGTGTAATGATAACAAGGTAATGATCATTTTAAAATTCTTTTCACACAATAAAAAAAATTATTCTTTATCTTCAATAATTAGTATTCCCGATGACACAAACAATTAGACCATGTAATCGAAAACATTAAATTCATTGATTGACTTTCAAATTTAAAACATATAAAAAAGTTGAGTGTAAATATGTTTATATGTATATAATTATGCATATCCATATAATATATTTTTTATCTAATCAATTGTACACCATTCAAAACATAAAATCATTGCAAATATAATACCATTAAAAACTTATTTATGTAAAAAACATGATTGAAATATAGTTATGATGTTGTAACTAATAATATATATATTGGGTTATCATAGATAAATAGAGAATAAAAATAATACATATGTAAAATATACAGGTAGGGAAACACCCATTTAAAAATAATTATTCATCCTTTAAAAAGAAATATAAAATAGATCGACTATGCCATTTATAAAAAATGTTATAAAAATATAAATATATGAGTTTAGAAAACTCTAAAAACATCCCTTAGAAATCCTTTAAAAGGGTTATAAACATCATAGAAAACAATTTATTACTGGTAATCAACATTTAGAAATCCTAATATAGTTTAGGATTAATATTTGTATAAAACCATTTATACAAAAAATTGTATATGTGATTTTCATTACTAAAACGATGTTTAATAAACCCCTTACAATAATTATATACATAAAAACATTATTTAATCACTAATATCAATCATATGAAAATAAAAACCAGATTATGATTAATATATATATATATAACCATATATACAAAAAATGTATATATGCATTTTTTCATAATGAAAATGATAAAAAACAGTCCCTTACTTGAATTCAAGAGGGGGATAGAATCAAGTAGAGGAATATGGAGAGTTGGGAAGAAGATAATTTGTAGGGTTAAGTGTGAAAATGGGGGCTTATATATGTTTTATATATATATATTTATACACTTCGGTTCAAACATATAATATACACAACAAAACATGAATATGACTATTGAACATGAGAACAAACATCCTAGTCAATGTAATCCCTAAATTAGTAAGACGATTTATTATATTTATAGATTAGAGAAAATTACAATGGAATCCAATGTGGTTTGAATTAAATTATTATGCCTATGGTAGACTTGTGGGAAAATGAAATAACTAGGACTATGGAGAATGATGGTAGGGTCATGAGAAGAATAAGAATAGTGGAGGAAGAGTAATCATTTGGATGAGGCTAACTAGTTCAATGGTTCATATAAGATGAATATGAAAAGTGGGGGATATCTTGGATCATTTTGGATTGATCGAATGGTTGTAGGAGTGGGTATGATGAATCGAGTAGCATAATTGTGGTCGATGACATGGATGATGTGTGTAGAAACCAATGAACATGATTATTTCCTCAGGATAAAATTGTTCCCCCACATCTAAATGTTCGGGAATTTTGGACCACCTTATAATTGATGGTGCACCTACAATATGACAATAACATACTATCATAGAAATGGGCTCATACACATGGGGATCCAGGTGGGCTTTAGCCCAAACCCTACACTGCACTCTATTGAGCCATATACATTGGCTCGTATGCTCACTTAGCCCACCCAATGCATGGATCATGCACAACTCATCATGCATTATGCATGCCCTCATCCTGACTTGGCCGGTATTTGGTTTTGTTTGTGAGATGCTCACTAACCTTGAGGATTTGTCCTTTAAGGTTTTCCTCAGTCAGTTGGGGTAATAAACATATTTTTATCAAAAATTTATTGAACATAAATAGTTACAGAAAAATACATATATTTCAATTTCCTTATATATAAAAACATTTTTTCTAATTTCTAAACAAAATTATAAATTCCATTACATTTATAATTTTTTAATCCTTTTGAATTTTAAAATAGTGTAATTTTAGAATATAAATATAAAATACAACCTCAATTTAAACCATGTAATCATTTAACTGATTATATAACTATAAATTAATTACAACGATTTACATATTTTGATATAATTAATGAAATTATATATGTTTTTTAAAAATACAAAAGGTCGCATATTTTTTAAAACTAAGGGATATTTGGAGAAAATAAAAGTGGTATTTATCTTCCACAGTCATAATGGCCTTATAAAAAATTTCTTATGAATTTTGAAAACATCAATCCATTTTGGATTATAAGGATGGCACCCTACATTCCTTTGAATCCCTATATTATGGATATTATTATCATTATTTCATCCATTGATTTGGTGGATTCAATAGATGAGGGATACATAATAGGTCTTGTTTTGATATTGGGTGGTCTTCTATTTGTTAATTTAGGTCATGCAATGATTTTCCTTGAATAATTGAAATCCCTTGAATCTAGGTAATGTATCAGTGCTGCCATTGAATAAATTGTTTCTTATTTCATTATACAAGAAACTATTTTGGATGGAACCATAATTAATCAAAACAAAACAATAAAAATAATAATTATTATAAATTAAAAAAATATTACTATTTCATTTATAATTATGTTCACGTTGTTACATGTTTTATTAATAATTTTTATGATGTGTTATTCCCGCAATGATATTTTCAAATGTTAAACCCTTGATTTCTGAAAAAAAAAGTTCCAATAATAAGGACAAAATTTATTTTGGGTTGGGGGTAGAATATAACAACCAGTGAATTATTGGATTAATTTTTTTGATATAAATTTATAAATTTATAAATTTTTTGTAAAAAATAGTTATTTTATCTTGTAATACATGAACCACTGAGTTTTGGTTACATTACACACAACACTTGGTTTAAAACTAATTTGAAAAACTAATAAAATATTATTATTGAAAATTATAGTTGTCTCATGGCTGCTAGAATTGATAGTATGAAATTGATTAACTGAATTATGAAAAATATGGTTTACAAATGTATATAAAATGAATATAGTGTTTATAAATTAATTATAAATGAAATGGAATTTTATTGGAAACTAGTGGAAACCATTATTAGAAAACAATTTTTATTCACACAAACATGTTTTACATCAATAAATGTAACAAATTAGGATTGTTGAATTGTTTGAATAGAATTTATATGTGAATTATTGACTAAAATTTTCAGCATTCATTTTATTTCTTTAAATAGGATAAATGTATAAATACAATTATATGGTGAAAATAATATTTATAAAAAAACATTTTCCATGCACTTTGAAGACTTAAATTAATATTATATTTTTCCTCAATTATGGAAACTCATCGAAAAACGATATTAATTTTTGAAATTATAATTTTAAAATTATAATATGGTTATGTTTTGAGAATTTTATGAGAAGATAATTTTTTAATGAATGGTGTAAAATAATGTTTTATGAATTATCATTTGATTATAATACTTTAAAAATCCCGAAATTGTTTTATTACAATATAATATATCAAAATGTTTCAACTATATTGAAATTAATCTAAATTATGTCTTTAGAATCAATTTAATGTCGAATTTTGATTTTAAAACCTTTTAAATGTATGGGCATTTTTTCTTTGGAAATCTACGTTCCCACCCTATTTAGTGGAGTTATCTTAAAATATTTTTTATAAATTTTTTGATTTGAATTTGGGAAAAACTAATCCATATTTTTATTCACCATAATTTATATTATCTGATAATTTCAACATAATTTTTCACCATACTCAATAAAAACAAAAGTAAAAAATTAATCACTACTGTTATGGTAAAAATGGATTTTTTAGAGGTTAAACTAAAAGGATAATGGATGAATTTTCCAGTAGATCGGTGAAACCCCAAATTTATGGACATTTTTAGACACTAAAACCAATATTATTCTATAATTTAACATTTTGGGGACTTGTAAAATGTGAAAAATAGGGGTAAACAATTTTTTTTTTAAATATTATAGGTCTTCCAGTCACCTTTATTATTAATGGCCACCCCCTATCCTATACTATTTTCACATGAATTAACCATTTTCTCAAAAAAAAATCCATTATATATAAATAAATACCTGTACACATCTTTGAATATATGTTTTTAAATAAATAGGCCCAATATATCGAATTAGTTCAAACCGAAAGAAGTTGTCGAGAAAAAAAGTTAACATCCCAAACATACAAATATAATTTATTTCTTCCTCCACCTCATTAAATTTTATTAAAACAAGATTATAAAATAAACTAATTATTTAAATATACTTATATTTTATTATGTTAATTTAATTACATAAATACTTCTCCTCTTATATGAAATGGGAAATAGAATCATTATTCATGTGTACGATGGACTGCGACCTCTGGAACCAATATTATTTTTTTCTTATCAACAACTATCAAGGATGGATATAATTATTAATTTAATGTTTATGTGTAATATTTATTATATTATTATACAAATATAATTATATTACCACATCTACATTCTTACCTACAAACCTGTTTGAAAAAAATAACATCGCTCATGTCTATAGAAGACTACAACGTCATAAAATAATGTGATCTATTTTTCATTTCAATTTTACATGGATGGAAATAAATATAGATTCTAAAAATATATATTATATTTGTTAAATTTTAATAATTATGTAATTTATATATCACTTATACCTTTTTTCTTTCCCTTTTGTTGGAATATGATAATTTCTTTTGTGTGTACGGAGGACAATAACATCTTGAAGTGATGTGTTGCATTCGTTATGTTCACATTAAATGGAAGGAAATAAAGATGAGTTTAAATAAAAATTTATTGCATATCTGAAAATAAGATTATTTTTTAATTTATATATATTATTTTACACTCATTCATTGAATAAATTGGGAAAATGGAAATATTTTACATGCTTATGTATAACCTACCCTCCTTATTAGTGGTGTTTTTCAATTTCTATATATTGATTTTTTAGATTAATATAAATACATATATAATGATTATGTATGAATTTTATGTCATGGATAAAGTTTAGAAGATTATGGAACCATGATCAATGAATATGGACTGAAAATAGAAAATCAAACATGCCGCAAAAAGATTATTATCCAAAACAAGACTTTAATAAGGTATTATTATTAAAAAGGTAATATAAGGTCATAAATAAATCATTTATGGTATTATAAATGTGTTTATAGTACTCTAATAAATTTATGATAAATTTATATTTATTATATAGTTTTCTTGAACATGTAATGTAGAATTAAAAACATTATGTAAGATATTTCAGTGTCACATTTTTCTTTTTGTTAGACTAATGGAAAATTCCTCACATATTACTATTATGTGATGTATATACATAAAATTAATGTATTTTATGATGAATATTATGAATATTATTAAGATAATGTGGATTTAAATATCTATTCCATGGGGTTAGTGATTATATAGTTTCCAAAGAAGTAAGTGAGTTTATTCCCAATTTCTCATATTAGGGAATATGTTATGTTTTACACCTATCTTCCTTAACGAGGTGTTTATAAATCCCATTTGATATGTAATATCATGATTTTATTTATTTTAATTTTACTTTAGATTTTATTTGATGTTATTCCTTCATTATGATTTTCATTAAATTTTAGAAAAGTTGAATGGGTTTTACAATACACTCTCATCATTTAACGATATTTTTTATGTTTACACTTAAAATAATGAAACTATAT
Organism: Viscum album; assembly: GCA_963277665.1. NCBI lineage: Eukaryota > Viridiplantae > Streptophyta > Magnoliopsida > Santalales > Viscaceae > Viscum > Viscum album. Next base: position 1,934,383,896 of record OY728155.1, read on the forward strand.
AATTTATCCCTAAATAAACTCATGTTATTTGATTTACTATGGTTATTTATTGGGAATAAATTACTTCCATCCATTTTCTTATCTTTATGTAATCATGTATGAAAAATGGTATTTGTAATGAAAATAAACATTACATATCTCTTTAATTATCTTCCATTTTTCTTCCATATGCATTTCATATATATTTTTTCAAGATTTTTTATAATATTCCTCTTTTTTTTAAAAAATACATTTTATCCCAATTTAACATAGGAAAAAATTCAATTGTGATATGTTTATCATATTCCAAATAATGAAAATATTGAATTTACCAAAAAATTAAATGGAATATTGGTTTTAACATGTATGGACATTACCACCACAAAGACCCCTCAATTTTATAAATATTTCTATATATGTTTTATGGTTTTTTTGAAAAAAAATTATTTTGAAAAAATTTATGTTTTAATTAATTTTCAATTAAAATGGTCATTTTCCTCATGATTTTTTTTTGAAAATATTTCAAATATTCCTTTATATGTTCTCATGGTGACATTAAAAAAAATTATTTTTTTCATTAAAAAGAGTTTTGAAAAATGAAATTCCTATTTTCCACACGAAATGGATTAATTTATTTTTAAAAATAATTTCGATATAAGATTACTTCTTTAGATGTGACATATTATTTACTATATATAATATTCAATGATACCATCCTAATTAGTTATAGGGGTGATTAATGTTTATGTTTATGAAATGTTTATGAAATGAATTTATTATTCATTTGGTTTGCTATGGTGAATTCCAGAAATATTTTTGGATACCTATTTTGATTAAAATTTCAATGACGTGTTGATATGATGAATTATTAATGATATTATGTCACACATAAGTTTTTTTTTCTTTTTATGATAGGTGGGACCTATATCCCCCAAATATTTTGGTTATTAATGAAGAAATCGTAAGTTAAATATGATATATGTGAACCAAATAACATTATCATAGTGATATAAATGAACATGAATACATGTTCATAGTGTTATTTGGGGACCTATATTTCATCTTCATAAGGGTTATGTGTGGACCTTGTTTCATGACCATAAATTTAAGTGAAGGAATGATTTCATGTCCATCACTTAGTGAGTTTACTTTTTTGTAATTATACATGTTCACAATTTTATAAGATTTTTTGAATGATACAAATATATAACTTATTACTGGTTTATATTATCATGGTTCATGTTATTTACTTTAGTCAAAATTCATTTCTTATGAACTTCTAATATTTATTCCAAGACTAATGTTTATGATCTATTATATACCGGGTATGGCCTTCATATATTATTCTCATTTTCTCATACCCTTATACCGATGATATGATTTCATATCTCTTTTTTACGCCTAATGATCTTATAATATCACCCTTTGTTATGTCCCATTTTCTTTAGTTTATGATTAAAGGTATTTTTTATGATATTTATAAGAAGGGATCCAATAATAATTAACAAAGTGGGAGATTACACAGTTCACTTGTGTACGAGTTATTCATGTTTCAAGGATGTAATAGAATATAATTAGATGAAATATTTTTTTGAAATTAAAAGGTATTATTTTGAGACATGTTGCTATGACGGCCTGCAATTCCGGGGCCCGGAGTAGCCTAAATGATCCATCGAAAAATGTTATGTTTTAACAAACGATCTTGTTCTGTTTTCCTAAAAGAGTGTAATAACATTTAAACGACTATCTTGATCAGAAATATGATGGCACCTTAGTGTTCAGGATGGTGGGATTACCCTAGAAAAGACATAATTTTAGTCAACATGGGCATACAGTGAGAAAAACAGAGAACACTGTTGCGATCAATATATTATGCATTACTTAGGCAGATCCTAACATTAGCTTTCGTAGGTTATCAATGGAAAGTAGTTTTTGGGTTTAAATAAAATAATTGAATAAAGATATTTTATTTTAAAATCTAAAAAACACATATACGGTAACTCAGATTGAAAATATGAGATTATTGTTTAGTTTGTGAAGGTATTATTCCCATAGGTGGAGCCTGTTGTCAACTGGTTTGAGATGGCTATGAATGTTGTTTTTTAAGATGTAACCCCAAGTAAAATAATTTAAATAATTTTTTTCTGAATCATCAACCCTCACAAATAGTAACTCAGATTAAACATTTGAGACCACCGTTGAGTTTATAATAATATGTTCTCTATATGAATGACATAACCTTGAATGACATGGGTCAAGGGAAAAAGTTATTTTTCGTTGTTTTAAGGGAATATAAATTAATCATAAAATGTTTATTTTATTATAAATTTTTTTGTTGAGACACAGCGACAAGCCCACAGTTTCATTCTATAAATGGAACTATGTAATGACGCTACAACCCAAAAGAACAGAAACTTTGTTTCATAAATGAAATAGTGTAACGATGATGAATCATCATAACAAAAATGTTGCGAAACATTTTCCTGAAAATGGGATAATAGGTACTAGATATCATATTTGGATCTTGAAAATCCCACTAAGTCACTGAAGAAAAACTCTTCAATGATTAACACCATTGAATCAGAAAGGGGTGAAAATACCCATGGAGATAATATTGGAACTTTAGATCAATGGACGAAGATGAACGATCATCCTCATGAAATATCCATCCTCTGGTAAGGGATTTCTGATTTTCTATGTGAATTTATATTCCATGTTCTTTATCATAAACACCGAACGTGGGTTAACTCACAAACAAGTTAACTATTGGATCAATTTTACATGTGGGATAGTTAATGTTGTCGGATAAAGAGGGGATATTTATCTTAGTGATTATTCCACTTTATTTTGGTTTTTCATTATCCCGGTAACAAGAACACATTCACGTCAACATGAACAATGACCTGTATCATTCTTTGGGTGTTTCTATGTTGCAACCCCTCCCTACTTTTATTCATGAATTATTCTCGTTAATCATGGCTTAATAGTCGGTGGTGCATCGTCCCACATGACTAGGTGATAAAGGCCATGAACAGGAGGGTCACAACATCATTGAGAATATGGGTCACAAGGACATGACACTCTGGTTGTGGCAGTAGTAGGAGCCACTTTCACCAAGAATTAAACCCAGTGAGAGGATGTGTGTCGCGACGATGATAGGGGCCATCGGCACGGAGTCCGGCGGTTGGTGGTAGGTGGACCTAGCCACCATGTGGTGAAAAGTAGTGATACTTTTTGGACTGGACTTAAGGATTACCATGGGAGAGCCTGTCTGTGTGAGTGGACCTACTGGCTGGGGAAGTGCCTTCACCCTGGAATTGTGTGGCTTCACAAACTAGATGCTCATGCAACGTTTGGGAAAGAGGGGAATTGGTCCGCTTATATGGGCTGGGCCTATGAGAGAAAATGAGGTCGGATGGGAAACTGGACCACTGGGTGTCCCTGAAGGTCAGAACCAGTCGGACCAAGTCAGACTACGCTATGGGAATTGGAGTGGATTGCTGGGTGACCGGACGGGCTGGACCCATGGCTAAACCGAACTCGGCCCAGCAAAGCACAATTGGCCTGGCCAATGGGAAGGCTGGACCCAATCGACCCAGACCCATCATGGATATTTTGGGTTTTCCGTAATGGGTTTGGGAAAGTGGGACCCATGGTCCGTGTTGGTCTAGTCGGTATGACCATGTCTGACCGAGCTCGAATGCAACTAGCCCCTTTTACTAAAACCCAAACATCTTTCAATAATGGGTGTCTTATTGATGCTTTGTCCATGGATTTGAGACCCTTGTGATGAGAATTTCATTTTTGTATACTTTAAGTGAGTCTTCATGGTATTTGATATATAAAATATGGCTTGAGGTGTAGAATCTCTTGGAATCAAGCGCTCTCGGGAGAGGGAATCATACGGCTGGTAGTGACACAAAGGATAAGATGATCATACCTCATTGGATCCACATGTGAGTGTACCTCAGTGATTCAGGAGATGTGCATACCTTAGTGGGTCAATAGGAAATCATACCTCAGTGGTTCAGCAGAAGAGCATAACTCATTGGTTCAGCAGATGATTCATCCTCAGTGGTTCAACAATCAAATGTACCTCAGTTATTCAGCAGACGAGCATACCTCTGTGCTGCCACATATGAGGATATCTTAGTTCTCTAGTAGAAGAGTGGACCTTAGTGGTCCAGTAGATGAGTGGAACTCTGTGTTTTAGTAGCCAAATGAGTAGACCTCACTAGCTCTTCAGGGATGAGTCCTTTATCATTACAAGAAGAATCAGATCTAGGATTGATAATCTTGCATTCTATATTTTTATTTATACATGGTTTTAGATGTCTTTGTTTTTTTGTGTTGTTGTATGATCTTTTTGTATGCTATTTCTTTTGTGGTTTGGGGTTCTTATTGAGTATTTTGTTAATCACCCCGACACAGACCTTGCATGCATGTTTCTTGCCTCATGTAGGTGATAAATGTTTTGACAGAGACCTTGGTGGTCCAAGATCAGGTTGTTCTTAGTGAGACGAGACATTTTGGTGTTCATCAATGACTACAGGAAGCTACCATTCACCTACCCTTCAAGTGGGGTATCTAGCATATGGAAAATGGGAGTTGTAAATTACTTTGTGGTTTTGGGAACTTATTTTTTCCACACTATATTTTTAGTTTGTATTGTACTCTCAGAAGTTGTCTTAGTGATAGCTGTTGTTTACATTGTGATTAATTTCTGAAGTATGATCATTGTGTGTGTGTACAAGTTTATATTCAATGCCTTCACTTTTTGTGATATGCCTACTTGGTGCCAGTATCCTGCCCCTAGCCTATGAAATTAGGGCTTGGGGTATTCATTTCTTGAGACATGGAAGATGGGTCATGACAATGTGATATCAGAGGAGGTTGCTTATTTCAGAAGAACTAAGAGTATTTAAATTTTTATGGGGGGATAGTGTTAGGGGTTTCGTTTTACACTTTCAGGATAGGGAGTCCAACATTGGAGGAATGAATAATGTATCCATACACCGGCTAGGATTCCATTGTGTGACCATGAGGATGGTTCATATTGAGATAAGGCATCAATGTGTGGACCATTTCTTGAGATGGTACCTTTAGGCGGTGTCCCAGTGATACCACTGCCCATTGGTTAGAAGTTACTACCGGCGCTACCAGTATAGGACATACACAGGATCTATGCCTTACATGAGTTACATAGACAGATACTGCAAAATATCAAGGGAGATACAGATCCTCAGCATGCTGAGGATTGGTTGGAGGTGGTGACGTGAGTCAATCCCAAAGTGAGGATGCCACTTGACCAGATGGTGGATCTAGCTGCAAGCCTTCTGCAGGGTGGTAGACGTGGTAGAGGATATGTGAGAGTAGTATGAGGTGGTATACATTTTGAAATGTTAAAACTTCCTCCCTAATCTGGTACACACCTGGCTCAGGGAGCTGGGGGACATGGGAAGGTGGTAGCAACATGCATCCATCCTTACCCACGTACCTATAGATATTTCGAGTTATCAGTTCCTTATAATGGTGGTTGAGTTCAAGGAAATATATTCAAAATGATGTTCAAGGACTAACTCTTCATAGAGAGGTATAATTCTTCATTGATCTATACCTCAGGATGACACCAATGTCTACAGATTAATATGGTATGGCTCCCATAGAGCCCAGGGAATTAGGGTATAGTTGAAAGAGATATAGAAGAAGTGATTCGTGAGGCCTAATGTTTCTCCATGGCCAGCACCAATGTTTTTTACCAAAATGGTATATAGGGGCTTGAGATTATTCATAGACTTATTGGGGGATAAACTAGGTGATCGTTAAGAACAAGTATCCTCTACTGAGAGTTTATGACCTCTTTTATCAGTTGAAAGAAGCAAGATGGTTCACGATGATAGACCTCATATCAGGCTATCAATAGCTTTGAGTACGATACGATGAAATATTGAATATAGATTTTAGATGTATCTACATGCACTATGAATAAATTGTGACGTCGTTTGGTGTTATTAACACACAAAAAATGTTCACGGGACTCAAGAAATAGATATTCCATCCATACATAGACCTCTTTGTAGTGGTTTTCATTAATGAAATCTTTGTGTATACAGCGTCCATGGAAAAGCATGTGATACAAAAAAGGATGGTTCTTGATACACTCTAAGAGCACTATCATTATAGAAATCTCTTGAAGTGTGAGTTCTAAATATAAAGGTTCCAATTTCTATGACATGTCATCTCAAAGGATGGAGTTGTGGTGGATCCAGTGAAGATCAAGGATGTTCTTTCTTGGGAACCACCCATGAGAGTTACAGAGGTACATTGTTTCCTTGGGATGGTTGGGTACTATTTGAGGATTGTACCAGAATTCTATAGGGTGGTAACACCCATGATGGAATTGACAATGAAGAGAAAACCCTTCATGTCGACAGAAAGATTCCATCAGATCATTCAGCAATTGATATAGATCTTGATGAGTTCTCATATTTAAAGGTTGCAAGATGTGGGAACAGATTACATGAGATACTGTAACACATCAGCAACACTGATTCGTTGTGTCTTGATGAAATGAATTTTTTTATTGCTTATGGATCGTGATAGTTGAGACCACATGAGTACACATATGCGACTCATGACCTCTAGATGGTAGTGTTAGTCAGCGCACTGAATGTGTGGTGAAACTACCTTATGGGGGAACGATTCATAATCTACTCTGACCGCAAGAGTCTCAAGTATAACTCTTCTCAGAATAATCTAAATATAAGACATTGAAATTGGCTATAGTTCCTCCAAGACATTGAATTTTAGATTTTCTATACTCCTGCATAGGTAATGTTGGCGGCAGATGCTCTTATAAGGAGATCGAGTTCACAACTACAAAACAGGGCCTAAAAATATTTGGACTCTCTCCAGATATACTATGTGGATGGGGATGAAGTAGCATATCTATAGTCATTGATTGTACACAATACTATCATAAATGTGTCGTGGATACACAACTCCGTGAACCTGACTGTGAGACATTACGTGCTCAGTTGTCCACAGGGAATGCACACATGGAAATTCGATAGGTGGGGAAACGTCATATTTTTCAGATCACACACCATTGTACAATTGGAGTTACAAGTGTTTCAGTCATCCCCGATGATGGTGCATCCATGTATGTTGAAGATGTACTTGGACCTCTGACGTTTTTTCTATTGGCCGAGGATGAAGAAGGAAGTGGCATAGTTTGTATCGAGATTCCTCACTAGTTATCAAGTGAAAGTTGAGCATAAAATTCCAATAGGTTTGACACAACACATTGAGGTACCATAGTGGATGGTGGATGCGATATATATGGACTTTGTGAAAGGCTTAAAACATTCATCCAGGGGCATGATACCATCTGGTTGATCATAGAACAACTCACCTTATCGACCCACTTCCTACGCATTAACGAAAGGGGTTCAGTAGAAGGATTGTGATGCCTCTACATGCAGTATATTGTTTGAATCCATGGATTCCCATCTACGATAGTATTAGATCGTGATTCTTGATTTATATCTCGAATGTGGAAGGGTCACAGGAGGTGTTTGGGACTCTTCTACGCTTGAACACAGCCTTTCAACCACAGATGGATGGCCCGACAGAGAAAACCATATAGACATTATAAGACATGATTTGTTCTTGTGTTCTTTATTTTGGCATCGTTTGAGGTACTATACAGATGACCATACAGGTTATCGATATGCAGGACAGACCCAAGGGATTCATCACTCATGGATCCTCACATGGTATAGGCTACCACTAAGAAGGTGTAGGTCTTCTAAGAGTGGATAAAGACTTCATAGATCCAACAAAATACCTATGATGATTGGAGTGAGAGACCATTATTTTTCAAGAGGGGGAACATGTATTCCTACAGGTCTCTCCTTGAATATGGATACAAGGACATGTCCAGGGAGTCATGTTATATTCAGGGTTCATCAGACATTTCTTGATAATGTGTAGTGTGTGTGTGAGGTGTTGCACCCCTTGGTTCTACCACTATATTTAGATAGGGTGCATGAAATCTTCCATGTATCCCGTGTGAGTAGATACGTGCACAACCCCTCCCACGTCATAAACCACAACGATTCGGATATTGACGATGGGTGTCAATTGCGGAGTACCCAGTAGAGATAGAGAATTGATAGGAGAGGATCCTTCATGTATAGTAGATTCCTCGGATCTATGTTCGTTGGTAGCACAAGAATCTCTAGGAGAGCATGTGGAAGTGGGAGGCTCAGATTCATTCTCATTACCCCATTTTCTTTGAATAGACCTTTTTTGGGATATGAGGACATATACCCCTAAAGGGGGAGTAATAAAATACCCTAGAATACCATGATTTTTTTTAAAATTAAATGGGATTATTTTGAGACCAGTATCTATGAAACCATGTGATTCTAAGGACCTATGTTCTAAGAATGATCTTTCAGAAAATGTTATGTTTTAAATAGAGGGAATGGGCCGTTTTTCAGAAAAATTGTAATATCTCTTAAACGGGTTCGTTGATCAAAAATATGAGGGAATTTTTCTGTTCATTATGGAAGGTTTATCCTATGAGTGACTTAATTTTTTTCATCACATGCCTCTAATGAGAAAACCTGAAAATGGAATAACCTTCAATAAAATAATTAAATAAAATTAGTTTATTTTTTAAATCCTTATAAGTCGTTATCGTTGACAAAAATTTACAATCTGAGACCACCATTGATGTCACGAGTGTATCCATTCTTAAGGCAGAGCCTTACATTTTTCGTTACGGGTCAACAGTCGAATGTAGGTATTGGTTGTAAATAAAACAATTGAATATTTTTTATTCTTTTCAAATCCTTATAACTCATAAATGGTATCTAGAAATGGAAATCTAAGAGTACCATTGATCTCATGAGGGTATGATTCACTTCGGTGGAGCATTAAATCGGTCAGTGTGGGCTGGATGTTAAAGATGGTTTTTTTGGAAGTACCTTTAAATAAAATAATTTTAATAATAGTTATTTTATTTGGGAATACTCATATCTCACAAATGGTAACTTATATTAAAAATATAATACAACCATTTAGTTTTTAATTATAGGTTTTTTTAATGAAGAGCATAACCACTATTGACGTGGGTTGATGGGAAATTTTTATTTTTTTAGACAATTTAAGGAAAAATAAATTTAACATAAAAATATTATTTAATTGAAAATTGTTTTTCTGCAACGCAGTGAAGAGATGACTATTTCATTCCATAAATGGAACCATGTTTTGATGCTGCAACTCAAAGTAACAGAAACACTATTTCATAAATGAAATATCATATCAGTGGTGACTCATTTTAATAGAAACTCTATGAGACATTTTCCAAATTTAATGACATAACAAGAATTGGAGATCAGATTTGGAACATGCCAATTAGTTTGAGTCACTCAAGGAAAAATCATCAATGATGAAGGTCAGTTAATTAGAAAGTGATGATGTTACTATTGTAGAGAGAATCATAACCGAAGATCAAAATACAATGATGAATGTTCATAATAGAGCAATATCATTCCCCATTTAAGGGATTGATTCTTTTTCATGGGATTTTCTTTTCCCTGTTCATTCATTTAAACACTGAACATGGGTTAACTCACGAAAAAGAATCCTTGTGGATCGATCGTTCATGTGAGATGGGTAATGATGCAGGATAAAGAGGGGATATTTATCATAGTGATTATCGTACCTTGTTTTTTTCTTCGTGATCCTGCTAACAATAAAGAATCAGGGTCAACATTAACAAAAACACAGATAGTTCATTGGGTGTTCTTATGTTGTGACTCCTTTCCCAATTATATTTTTTCCCCTTATAATTATTCATAGTGCAACAGTTGGTGGCTGCGGTGACACAAGGCTACAGAACCTTGGTCGTGGCAATGAAAGGGGCATCTAGCATGGATGCTAGTGAATAGCGGAAGGTGGACATGGCCACCGTCTAAAATAAAGTGGCAGTCGGCGGACCGCGACAGACCGGACCCGCAGCTTGCCACAGGTCACGCTGGAGAACCAGTCCATATGAGCAGACCCGTTGGTCAAGGAAGTGGTGCCACCCTGGTGCAATGTTGAAGAAAAAAATAAAAACCCTATGTGGTGTTCGGGCTAGAGGGGAACTAGCCCACTGATGCGGGCCACCCCAGTGGGATAAAACTAGGTCGGATGGAAAACTGGGTTGTTGGATGGCCCGACTGGATCTAGAAAAACCCAATTGTCCTGGGAAAACTAGGTCAGCCTAGAAACAATCCGGTCAGGTCAGCTTGTCCATAACAGTTCGGTCTATGTGGTACCCCCTGGTCGGGTTGGTCAGTTTAGTCCAACGGAGATGGATAGAGCCCGGATGTAACCGACCCATGTTTACTAAAACACCGATTACTTTTAGACTGGGTGTCTGATTGATGCTTAATCTACGGTGTTGGGACCCTCGTGATGAGATGGTACTTTGGGTATACTCTAAGTGAGTTTTCATGGTATTCGAGATACAACTGATGACTTTAGGAGTATATTATCCCTAAATCAAATTTACTGGAGAGTAGGAATCCTACGGTTTCCTATGACATGAAGGATAATACGAGCATACCATAGTGGTTCAGTAGACGATCATACATCATTGGTTCAAAAAATGAGCATACCCTATTTGATCAGTAGACTAGATTACCATAGTTGTTTAGGAGACGAGCGTACCTGAGTGGTTCAATAGATGAGTATACCATAGTGGTTCAGTAGAGGAGTGTACCTCAGTGGTGTAGTAGACGAGTGTACCTCCCTAGTTTAGTAGACGAGTGGAACTCAATGGTCCATCAGATGAGGGGATCTTAGTGGTCCATGATCCAAGAGAGAAAACCTCAATGGATCATTATAGATGAGACCATCAGTAGTACAAGAAGAATCAACAGTGTGACTGATAATCTTACCTTCATATATATTGTGTTATACGTAGTGATAGTTGTATTTTCTTTGTGGTGTTACTATTTGATCTTTTTTGTGGTCTTTCCATTGTGGTTTGGGGTCCCTAATGATTATTATGTTACTCACACCCTGCACAGGCCTTGCCTGCATGTGTCATTTCTCAGGAAGGTGATTACCTCTTCGATAGAGACCTTGGTAGTCCAGGACTAGATGGTGCTCAGTGAGATGTGACAGACGAGAAAACTTTTAAGGCTACAGGAATCTACCATTCACCTACTCTATAGGTGGGGTCTCGAGAAAATGTACCATAGAAGTTGTACATTCCATTCTGGTTTAGGGCTTGTATTCTGGACCCTCTGTAATTTCAATTTGTATTGTACTCTCATTAGTTTTCTCAGTAATAGTTGTGGTTTATATTGTGTTTTCTTTCGAATTTTTTAGATTTGTGTGTGTTCATGTTTAAAGGAAATATCTTCCCTTCTTGAAATATCCCTACTCGGTACTAGTCTCCAGCCCCTGGCCAAATGAAGGTGTACTTGGGGTAGTTATGGAACGTGCCATGGGGGACGAGTCATGACATAGGTCTCCATTGGCAATAGATTTAAATGAATATTTGGTAAATCATTATGTTATGTAATGAATATTGATCTTTTAATATGTAATATATATGTATATATATTTATATAATAATTTAATTTATTTAAAAATACACATTTCAACTATATCACCATGGTTTTCGACAATATACCTTTATTTATTGAAAAATCAATATACTAAAACAATAAATTATATACAAAATATTTATCCATAATATTAAAATGGGTCAAAAATTAAGAAAAATAAAATTTATCAGATGGATTATGATCATATTTAAATTAATATATCTCTCTCACCTCCATAGAAACATAACACTTTTTTGTCCACTACTCAAGCTCATCATCAAAGACTCTTATCCTATGAATTTCATCACTATCCCAAAATCTAACCTTGATATTGAAGGAATAATTATGACATATTTGGCCACACCATCGAATATACTCTAATTATCATTATTATTATCCCTACCTAGTATATCTAACCTCACACGATGTTTCTCTACTAGCACAACTAGATACTAGATCATAAGAACTAGAAATTAAAATAACCAGTGGTTCCCCTTTATTATCACCCACCACTATTATATAGGACACTTCAACCATATACAACATTACTTTTCTATGATATTGATTTAAGTCAGTGAGGTGGATGTTTTATAGGAATAAGTGATCTATATATCTATATTACCATATGTGTCTCAAATTATACTGAACCAATATATAGAGAAAAACAATTGAGTAATACCATATATTTCCAGAAAATTTTATTCTACCTACAATCGTCTATCTATATGTTAATACATATATGATTTATGTAGAACCTCTTATTTTTTGTAAATCGATTTTTTATACTTTTTAATTTAATTGCTAAGTGGTTAGGTTTCATTTTTTAGGTGTCTAGATAGATAAGTAAAATGGAAGATTGTGTCTATATAGAGGCATTATTCCATTTAGTGAATTGTTATTCATGATGTGAATGGTTTTTGGGAAGCCATCATGAAATATATTGAAGGAGTTAATGGTCATATAGGGTTTATTATGAAATTTATTTTTCAATGCAAGCACTATCCCTAATAATCATGGGATGCATGTCCAATTCATTGAATTAATTGGTTTATTCCTTGAATAATTAACTAGGTTTGTGCCCTTGACATCACATTAATTGACCTCCCTTTTCTCTAAAGCTCCATGTTTCCTGTAGACATCATTTTAGGTTATATCCCAATATATTTTGGTTTATTAAAATCATGGTGCATCAAATCAGTTAATTTAATGTTAAGACTATGGTTATATCTTATAAATCTTCATTCAAATGATTTACATGAAAATAACACTACATATAGAATTCCATTAATAAAAATATGATTTATGTAAGGTTTTGAATGATTTTATTTTAGACTTTTTGAAGGATTAGAATAAATAAACTATGTTAAACCATATTATTGTGCCATTATTACGGGATAGAAACAATGCAGAGGCGGGTTGATTTTATCTCATTCAAATTACTCAGTAATGTAAAGGTTATTTAGTTTTCTAAAAGTTTTACCCATACTTTTATTTAATTATCACTTTCTCAATATAACTAATGATTTCTCTCACTGGTTGGTTTATAATGACAGGGTTTTGGTTGATTCCGAAAATATGATTTTTATAAGAATTAAATTTTTTTCCAAAAACAATGAATGGTATTGATTATTGAAATGAAATTTTGTGGTTGTGGTGTGTGTTCATGTGAATGTTTTATAGATCATGGATGAATGTAACCTAATTATGGATACTCTCTATGGGACAAGAAAGGTCAATAGAAAAATACATGGTGATGGAAGACTCATTTTTCGTGAATATAGGGGTGCATTGGAAAACTTATTTTCTGTGTGTTTGGGAGAGAGAAATTAATTTGATATGTGAAGTGGATTAATGTAATTATTTCTATTATATTAAAAGAAATTAATATTGTTAAAAAATTTCATGGGAACCTGTTTTCTTAATTTTATAAATATACTATAGAAATAATTTAACTCCTTTTTATTTTCCTCTTTTTTATTTTATATAAATTTTGTTATTTGTAAATTTTTATCTATGTTGCATATTTTAAATGAATATTAGTGTATTTCTAATTTTTTTACTCTCACCCCATTTTCATACACCTTAGTGCATATATAGACATTGTTTTCCATTATATATGAAAAGGGGATGTTTCATATTTCACTAGTGACATTCATTTCTGTCGCTATTATTGACATTAGCCATATATCTTTGTTTTGGTCACGTCTTGTATCTTGAATGGGGTGTATCTGGTACCTAAAAATTGATTCACATTGGATTATCCATTGTTATAAATTTTTATTTTGTTGTTACTCATATTATTATTTATTCATTCGTTAAAATTATGGAATTTATGTCTTCCAATAATACAGTGTTTTCACTATTATTTTTTTGTTTGATAGTTGTTTATATTTGTAAAAAGGGTAATGAAATCCCAATATTTATTCTTATCTTGTAACCCTCAAAATATATTACCATCCTTTGTTGTATATTAAATTTCACATAAGGTTTGTCGATCCTCTTCATCTTCTAATGAAAATGGGTTAAGGGAGGGATGAAAAATTGTATTAAGCGTGGTTAGTTTAATAGTCAAGATGGTTGAAAGGAGATATGATGTTATGAGACATGAAATTTATATCATAAAAAGTAATAGATAACCTATTTATTATAAAATTTAAGTTACCATGGTGTTTTGGGTATAATAAATGTTTTAAAACATTTACTAGAATGGTGTCATCTCATTATCAATGGTTTAGCCAAAGATCCTTTTGTATCATGCATTAGTCAAGAGGTGTCCCATTATAACTACACTAAAATATAATTATTTCATTTTTCTATTGTGATATTTTGTTTTTCTAATGTGTTTATATGATATATGAGATAACTATGAATAATGATACAATATGGTAATTGTTTGGAATAGTAAATATGGTTCTTGAATATTAATGAAACATGTGAGGAGAATGAGAAACCAACTAAAGGGTTAGATAGAGAATGTGGTTCCAATTTAACATTCGGTTAACTAGTATCTATTCCATAGAATTTTGAAATCATTATAGGCTGTAAAAATGGACATCATTTTGGAGAGCCTTATCGAGTGATTAAGATATAAAAATTATAGTTGAAAAATATACAAATACTTCGGAATGATTAGGGAATATAGAATATATTAATATGGATAGATTCAATATTCAAATTAATATATTTTCATCAAAACCCTTATTAAGATTGGTTTTATGCTACTTATATACATGATCATTGACCTAGCGCTACAATAGATGGACATAAGTTTCCATGAATGGTGGGAATAGGTACTTACATGGGTGGGGCATTAATTTGATACATTATTAATTCATATGGTTCAAATTTTACTCGAGGCATATTCCTGTGAAATGATAAATGAAGGAATATTATAGGTAGGCCTGTGAATTGATATTCATTCTAATGTACTCGTTTTATTCATTCAAATTATATAAATATAGAGAACAAGTCACTAGAGGGAGAGAGGGATCTTATAAGTAATTCTCATAGAGGTAAAAACCTCAACTATACAACTATAGGTTGGACCTTTGGTTCCAGAAATAATAAAAAAGTGTGATTTATTCAGAATTTATTATAGTATCATTAAATTAGTCAGTCTGATTATTCGTTTATCGACCATGCGGAAAACATTTCATAGTTTATTTTTGTGTTTCTACCTTTGACACAAAAATATAGAGTGTGATTTACCATAATGAGATTCTAACAAATGTGGTAAAAGAGTATGTATCTAAATATATTGGATGAATCCTCTGAATTCAATGGGTGAATATGGATTGATCGAGCCTCACGTAACCTATACAAAATCAGGATAATCTTATAAAAATATTTATCACACGATGAATCAGATGAACCCGACCAAATATAATAACACATAATGTGTTTAGTCACCATCACGGAAAGGGAACAAATTCTATTTTATGGGACCATATTGATAGTAATATATAACTAATTATTCTATTTATACTAAGAGACTAGGTCCCACCTTATTTTTTGATACCATTCTCCAAAACTCGACGATTATTATAATCTTGATTGATAGAAGTGAATCAAATAAATTTCCATATTATTCTTTTGAAAAACAATTGGGATTTGGAGATGGAAATTATGCCTCAAATGATATTCCTAAATACACTACATAATAAGTTTTAATAAATAAGATACACGTACCCAAGTTATTCCCTTACCATGTATGGGGTACAATTCCTCTATGAGTTTATTATCTAAGAAATGGATAATATTTTTTTGATTTTTGATTACAGTGGTTGGTGAAACCCATTACATATATTGATTTTTTAACACTACCCATAACACTCACATATCCATATATATATATATATATTAATTTATTCAAATGGAAATGTCATGGAAATGTTGTAAGTGATAAACATTTAGTGGCTGGAGATAAAACCACATTTAGTTAGCCAGAAGAAATGAATTTGAGTGTTTTTTTATAAACATAATAATAGGACTCTATATTTACTAGTTCATGGATACTATGATTTATTTCTAATCTATTTCCCTTAGATTCCCCCTGAATGTGAAATTGAATTTTCAATCGATCAATTTCTATGAAAAGACCTTGTTTTTTTCCATCTTCTAGAATGGATCCAAAAGACCAATGATTTTTAAATGGATTGATAAAGGAAATTATGATAACTAAACTATTTAGATCATTTACATATCAATTGTCTTCTTAGGTTCTATTAATAATGAAGCTATATGTCACTTGTCATTTTTTTAACTATTGTAATCTAGATCATGATATGGTTATGAGTTGATATCATATTCTATGATTTGAAGTTATGTTGGAAAATTTATTTTATCCATGTTGTTAAACAAGATTTACATATGAGATATATATCATCAAATCAGATATGGTGAATTGGATATTCAAAATATTTCATTTTAGATCCATTGAACCATTATGAAGTCCTCATTACTTCCTTTTCTTATGAATTCAACTGTATTTTTATTTTTCTTTATAAACCATATAATCAACGTGTATCTTGAATCATTTTTAATTTTTTTATGTCATTTCGATCTAATTTAAAATATTGAATGACCATTATGGGAATATAGGGATTGTGTTCATTTCAATGCTTGACCACATAATTTTTGAAAAAATTTCAATGTAAATCCTCTAGATATAAAGAAGGTTTTCATTGGTATTTTATTTCTAAAGAATGCATATCAATTAATAATTTTAATATAATGGAATTCATTTCTTATCATCCATATAATAATGGATTCATGATGTATTTTTTTATCACCATGTCTTAATTTTGATGTATTGACCACATTATATTATTTTGGAAAACCAAAATCATGTACTTAAAAAGGTTTCCATGGGGTTTCATGGGGCTATATAAGTCATTGAGAGGCTCAGGATGACATTGGGGATTACAATATAAATGTTGTAGTGCCATAAGAATACCAGTTTTGTACCACTATATATTCATTGGACTTCATGTATATATTCAAATCCACGAGAATACAACTGTCTCACTGATTTGATAAAATTGAAAATCTTGTGGTTTATCACCAGTTTTTAAGGGATGTTGTTTGGGTTCCCCAATTTTTCTCCCATATTCCTAAACTAATTTACCTCTTATGAAAATTTATAATAGTACCTCTATCATGATCCTATAATATTATCCATTAATCTTGTTGAATCCATTTATTATATCATTTTATTTTATTTCCATTTAGTTAATTTGAAATCTATAGGTAATGAAAAAAGTTCAATTTCCTAATTCTTTATTTCATTCCAATACCTTATGAGTTATCTTTGAATAAATAATACACACCCAATTTTAATTTATTGTTATATTATTTACTCATTTTTAAATCTACATAAACCTAATAACCAAGGTGTAGAAGTATACTAAGAGAATCAAGGTGGTTAGTGATGTTCCATTAAACCCTCTTCATTTCATTTCAATTTTTTGTCATGTAGTATTGTCGAGTCATCATATGCTTGAACTAAAAATTAAATTAAATTATTTTTCTAAAATAATGGTGTTACATAAACTCTTTAGGTCAAAGATAATAATGTTTTCTCAGGAAGTCATTTGTTGAAACTATTAAATTAGTGATTCAGGCTTGAATTATGTGATTTGGTGAATCAGTTGGGGGGATGCTAAAGGTTTCACTTGGTAGTTAATATGTTAATTTTGAAGGATGGTTTCATAAGATATATCCAAGGACCGTGTAGTTATATTGACCATGGAAATGTTAAAAGGAATATGTGACATGAACTAAAGTGGTGATCTTGTATTATCTCATTGGATATATTTATGTGGAATTTTTTAATAGAGAGTATTTTTTTTGGAAATTCATGGAATTGATTATCAGTATGAAATTATGTAGTGGATTTATTTTGATTCTATATGATCTATAATGGTGTATAATGACTTATATGATCAAAAACTTCCAATAGGGGAGTCATGTGAATTATAATAGAGAATATGTCATTATATCCGAAGAAATAAAAATCAATAAATTTCCCTAAGTGATATAGTGGATTATTCCATTATTTGTACCCATTAATTATATGTGGTGTAACCTCCTTGGATTTGAGAAATTATTACACTTAATGAATGCCACATATTAATGTCTTCAATTCTAGTGGGGTATACTTTTTCATGTCTTTGGATGAGCCATCCAAATTTGGATCTATATGTTTAGGTGGAATACCATATACATGATCCATATTGTTGAATCTAGATGTGGCACTAAATCTCAATGGTGGGTTCCTTAATTTCAGATCAAGAAAATAGATTTTCTGTGAAAATTACTTGAATGAATTCCCATAAGAACAGCATGGATTTCCTCAGGTAACATGATTATTTATTCCTTTGAAATGACACTTGAAACTAAATTAATCTTTGATAACTCCAGCATTATTGGTGACTATAAATTGACTAAACGGGTATGGTAGTCATGAATTGTTCCCTTGAGAATCATGACATCACTTGATTCTATTTTTTATAGAATATTTTAATTATTACTATTTTATTTATTTAATTCACAAATTATTTTGTTTACAGAAACAGACTATAGTTTCGTTAGAAAACATTAGTGTGACCAAATCACCTATAACAAACCCTGTGTGCGTAATAATGTTTTACCCAAACAAATATCAAAGATACTGGTCTGTAAAGGGGAATATTCTATATTATTGATGCTTGGTTGTATTGTTAGTAAGGATATTCGGAGCAACAAGTCATGATAGAACATGGGACATCTGGGGTCATATAGACTTTTGGTATTATTATATTGTTTAGTTTATTTATTCATGAACATAACATGAATGAAATGTAAACCTACCAATAATATATGTGGCGTCACTATGATATTTCATGAGTTGTGGCAAACGATTTTGGAAAATATTGTTTATTTGTTTTGAATGTATTGTTATATTGTTTCCATTATGTCTCTTCTTTTGACCTTTGAAATGATTTTATATGTAATGCACTGACCCTATTTACCCATAGTCAGTGCATTATTACAAAAAATTTGCATTATACCTTGAATCAAGTCCCAAAATTCCGATCAGTTTATTAGCCTTGAAAGTACATGATACACTCATAAGTTTTACATTCCATCATGAAATAAAATCATCAACATCATTTCTTTTCCTTTTTAAACACACTTATATCATTATACTATCTCTACAGGTCAATAATAAAATACTTGTTCACATAATGGGAAAAATAAAACATTTAAAGGGGTGATATCAATTGCTCAGTAAGGATAACAATGTAGCAGAAACATTCAAAAATAGGAATGAAAATTTAAGGCAATGTATAAGACAAAAATAAAATCCTTTTAAACATAAAAATCAGAATAATATGGATAAGATAAAATCAAATAATACCATTTACTTATTCCCATGGATATTATAATAGTTGAATAATCATATATAATATCAATATCCTCTTTTATAATGATGGAATGCATAATGCCAGACTACATAACAACCTAGTCAAGGCCATGTGCTAAGACTAGAAATAAGATTTTTTCAAGGCCTTGTGCCAACACAATAGTTTGTCTCATGAGACCTATCGTTGAATAGAGGATCTATAGAGGGCTCCCTCTATCATTTAATAAGTATAATGCATTCCTTATATGAAAAGGTTTGAACATAACATTTTCATTTATATTAAAACTTGGAAACAAAAGGTCAATACTTTATCCATAAACCATGAAAGGTATAAATATAACACATCCACAGTCAAACACATCAAAAAACATTAAATAGAGTATGAATGATTTGTATCATAGTAAATCAACCTCAATAAATAATAATATCCTATAAAATATGTTGACAAAGTTCCAAATGATCAGTAAAAATATTTGAGAGAAATATCCCTTTTTGATGAAATCATTTAAAAGTCTTGCTATTTATCAAATTGATGTTTAAAATAGATTTTTGAATCAATTTTTCTAATTAAACATTGAAATTTTAAAAGGAAATAACATTTTATAACATTCATGTCCATATAAAAAAATCCTTACAACAATTTTTAAAACATAGACATTAAGGAGAATGATTTTAAAAAATAATGTTTTAAATCATTTAAAATGACATTTTAGTTAGAGTTCCTAACCAATGAGATATGCTTGAATATAAATAGTTGAGGTGATAAAGACTTTCTAATATCACGATAACAAAGGAATTAATGATATACTGTGTCAATGTACAGTATATTCAATAAACAAAAGTGAGATGGTGCCTAATAGAAAAGAGGAGTCAATGGAATGTAAGTTGAGATGAAATCCCTTACAATGACCGTATCCTTAGGTAAAGGACAAATCAATGACATATTTATGTGTGAAAAATATAAATACACTCAATATAATGTATATTCAATTTAAATCAATCATAGTACATTCACACATATTCATGTAAAAACTACAACAATGAATTGGCTGTTTAACTCAATGAATAAAGATTGAATTAAAATTACTCTTATCAAGTTCATATCGATGACTTGAAAATTTATCAATGGAGATATTATGTGTATCAAAATTATATCCACATAAAGGGGAGTGAATATTACTAAAAAAATAATAAATAGTTATTCCACACATAATCATGGAGTGAAATAATGAATGAAGTATGCGTAAAGCCCAATGAGTGGAAATTGAAATTGGAAATTCCCTTAAGAATTTGGTAACATACGAAACATACACCCCGTGATAGAATAATCATACATTTAAGATTTAAATACCCATAAATTAAATTATATTACAAAAATAATACAATCATGGGCAGTATATACACCATAGAAAATGAAATTGTGGAAATATGGCATGAATCTCATGGGAATAAGAAGTGAGATGAAAACCCCTTACGAAGTTGTAATAAATCGAGTCATATGACTAAAAGTTAATAACCTCCAAATTAATCACATAATAGCATTAATAAAAAATATTAATGATAATATATATCAAATTTCAGTACACAATACACCACATGAAATAAATTAGTGGTGAACAATAGATATCTCACGGAATTAAAATTGGGATAAAAAACCCCCTACCTTGTTGTAATCAGTCATGTCGTATGACCAAAAGTTAATAACCACAAAATTATTCACATAATAACATGAATATAAAAATAATAA
Organism: Viscum album; assembly: GCA_963277665.1. Classification (NCBI taxonomy): domain Eukaryota; kingdom Viridiplantae; phylum Streptophyta; class Magnoliopsida; order Santalales; family Viscaceae; genus Viscum; species Viscum album. Next base: position 1,934,405,143 of record OY728155.1, read on the forward strand.
TGATAATATATATAAAATGGAAGTACATAATATACCACATGCAATAAATAAGTGGTGAACAATGGAAATCTCACAGAATTAAAAGTTAGATAAGAAATCCCTTACCTCAAGTCCGACTTGTCTTGTATGTTCCTTATTCTTCCTGAAAAATAATCATAAGTTAACTTATACTTTATTAAGAACAATTATAAAGTTTTTATTCCATTTATATCACATATTACCTTGATAAAACAATTAGTTAATTATTTGACTTCATATAGGATATTTTATCGAGGTTCAGAACTTGAGTCAAAAATGAATTGGTTATAATTTGAATTTGTCAATGTGGTCAAAGTTCCATTATCACAAAAATGATATAAGTGATTTATATATCATATATTTATATATTATATATCCAGAATATATATTTATTTATAATTTTACATAACATTTGGAGATAATAAATGAAATGCACTGTTCATGGAGACGGTAAGTCGTACGTAAGCATGAACGCTACTTTCATTTCTATTTTGTATTTTATGGGAATTAAAGAATAAATATACATAGGTATATAATAATTCTAGTATAATATCATATATAATATAATTTAACTCAAATCTTTATACGTCCCACATAAGACATTAACGAGTCATATCACTTTGAGGGGGCGGTAGTCTGCACATCCTCAAATGAAATTATCGCGTTTTCCCATTATGGAAACCATAAAGGAATGATATAAATGGAAAATACAGAAGAATATAGAAAACATAAAAATAATATATATCATATATAAATATATTTCCATATTAATAGCCACCATTAGAGGCTGTAGAAGATAACTGAACAATCATCGTTTCTTGAGGCGTTAGTTTACCATCCACATAAATAGTGTGTTAATTACCCATTAGATGGTGGGGTGTGAATGTGTAGTTTGAATCCCACTAATAATAACATTATAGTTAATTTATGATACTGGTGTTGTTATAAAAAATAGTAATAAAAAGATTTTAGGGGTTGGAGAAGTAAAATAATAGAAAACTAGTTAAGATAAACCATTACCTTTAATTTGGGCAACTCCCTTTGGTTTGAAACAAATTGACTTCTTGAAGAGACTTCTCCCTAAGTTAATGCTTCTAGGTAAAATAGGGGGATCATTAGAGAATATTTGGTCAGGATTTGGACGTTCCAAAATGATTAATAGGTGCGAGAAATGGGTTATATGTGGTTTCCTTTTATAAGGGAGAGGTGAATCTCTTAAAGAATGTTTGAAAATTTCATTTTATTATAAATATATATTCGGTTTGAAATGGTCCAAAGCCTATTAAAGTCTAAGATAAGATGAATCATGTTCGAAATAAAATAATCTAATAAGATTTGGACTGTTTTTCAATATATTTTTTATATTAATAATCTTATTTATTTAAATCATTTATTAATGAGGTGAATAATGCATTATTATAGTGTCATAAATAATTAATTCTATTTGATGTCTAAAATTTATAAAAATAACATAATATAGAAATATTTTTATATTTAAAATGAATATTTTTAGTCTAAATGGTGACTTACAAAACCCCATGTAAAAATTTATATATAAAAATATATTTGTCAATGTCATTTTTTTCTTTACATTAAGTTAATTAATCTAAAGTGTCATTATCACTCATAAGTGGCTACATGGAGTTCCAAAATCGACCGAAGGATGACCATGGTTGGATATTACTCATCCAATAAGGTTAGGATAGGTGTTAATGAAAATTTAGTATTATTATAATATTATTTTTTCCTTAAATTACCATATTTTCCTTTAACCGCTGTAAATAAATGTCAAAAGTTACTATAAACCAAAACAAATTTAATCTTATTGAACCAAATTTTTCTTAATAATAAAAACCACATATAACGTATTTTTGAAATTTAATTCACAAAAGTGGTAAAATTTCATTTAAATGAAAAAGTCACCTTTTAAACTACTACTAAGTGGTTTTACTATTCATCAAAAATTGATGTTTTTTCATAAAAATAAAATCAATCAGCCTAAGATATGTTTGATATTCAGAATTAAATAATGGTGTCTATTTTAAAAAATTAAAAACATATAATTTTCATTAATTAATTTAAAATTTATTCTCATTTTCAAAACAAATAGCGTGTTTTTAAGAAACAATAACTATCAAAAGATTGACAGTGGTGTATGTTTAATTTCAAAGTGAAATTAATTCCAATGATAAAAATTGGATTAAATGTTAAATGAAAAATATAATTATGCTTCCAAAAACTTCAAATGTATAATTGAACACTATTAATTATTATAAATAAAAAATTGGTTTTTAACTAAAATTTTGTACTTTTCACTATTCCCCCAAATATGAAAGTTATCAAAAAAACATAAAAAATTTATCAAAACTAAATTTTTATTTCCTGACTCTAAATATGAATTTTATTCTGTCTAATTTAATATATAAAAGTGTCAAATATTATATTTAAAAAGAACTCTCCATTAAAAGGTGGTAAAATTGTATTTTTTGAAAAATACTTCCTTTATCTGAAAAAATGAATGTTTAGTCATATTATGTCTAAAAAACAAATAATATTAACGTTAAAATTATGTGGAATAAATAAAAACCAAAATTTTGATAATACTATTAATAACTGCATTGAAATGGCTAGTTTGGTAAGTCGTCGTGCACTCGAACTCGGTGTTGTGTGAGGTGAAAGCTATTGAATTACATTAAAGAGAAAATGTACTAGGAAATCATGGTGTTTTATATTATCCCCTCGTTCAATAAATTGTGTCCTCACAATTTATGCTCAGGATTCAAAACTAGGGTTTTTACATTTCAAAATATTTTAGTAGAAATCTCATATCGAAAATAGATTAATGAAGAATATATTTTAAAATAAATAAAGTTATGTATAAAGGTTACTAAAATTAACTTATACTAGGGACCAATGTAGGAAAACATGGATATGGAAGAGAAAAATAGTCATAATTTTCTAATGGAGAGTGATAAGGAATATTATTAGGAGAAAGATAACTATTTGAAAGCCATAAACATGTGATCGGTTGAATGGTCTTTGATTACCAAATAGGAAAAGTAAAAAAATTGTTTTAAGTTCCTTTTTATAATGCTGATGAATTTATTTATGAGATTGACTAACAGTATAAGGAGACATACTAACATTACATGTATCGTTTAATACATTAATAAATTTCTACCACAAACTCATCTTTTATCCAAACGATGAGTATTAAAGATAACTTAGTTTCACCTGAAGCACTACAATCAACTTATAAAGAATCACATAATCCACAAAGGATGAACTATATATTTCCCGTGTCATTAAACATTATCCAATACCAAAATGGTCAGTACCTAATCATATGATTTCCAAAAATACAATCTTTTATAGAAAGAAATACTACTCTTAATCTCAAAAATTTAAACAAACAATACCCAAAGATCAAAAAATACCCTTTAATGAACAATTGTCCTTAAAATCATTAAATATAATCAACACTATGATTAAAACCCAAAACTCATATGAATTTGATTATGTAGTCAATCAAGTTAAATTTTATCTCCAAATAACATTGATTACTCTTAAAGTCATATACTAAAAATTAATTAACCTAATAACATATTCTCTATGATAGGTTAATAATTTCAATAAATAACCCAAATCACTATAAATCCACAATATAAACATTGAAAAATATCTACCATTACTCCTCAAATGAAACCCCATAGTATTCTATTTTCCTTAGGCATATAGTGTTCCCAATAGAGCAAACATCTTCTAAAATAACATTTATCACTTAATCACCAAATCATTTTCTTAAACTAAGCATATACATTTGATAATACATAATGTCCCAAATCAACTTAATAATAACATTTAACTAAAAATAATTAGTCACACTAACCAGGGACATCACGTAACCCAGGGGTAGGCGATGGATCAAAATCACACTCTAGTTGTGGGTTTGATTACCACAACATTTTCTGACGTGACGAGTTGTCACATGGTCTACGTGTTGTCCTATTTAAAAAACTATATACTATAACATTCCAAAAATGTGATAAATTCCCAAAAATAACCATAAAATAATTTGATCAAAAATGTTATCAAATACTTGGCGTTTTCATCCAAAAAATCAATAAAATGTAATTGCCTCAAATTAATGGATCATATAAACCCAAATGGTTCATTATAACTATATCCACAACGTAAAATATTATTCTTCCTCAAATAGCATTTTAACTTAACAAACTACGTTGTTACACATATAAGAAAATAGTATTTCATTATAATCCCATACATTAAACATTTCTATATCCATTTATTTCCACATAGGTTGTTCCTTGACTTAGAGGTTATCCTATAGAATAGTGCATTGACTTAGGTTATTCCATGGTCCCTTAAATTTATGACAAATAACTGTAATTGGATTCATAGGATCATTTTTTTCTTCCATATTAATCTTCATTTTTCCTCAGACATTCTTTACATTTTGTCCCCATTTCACACAAATAAAGTATTTCTTTTTTCCATTGAGACACCTTCCAAGGTGTCTGCTTCCACATTTCCTCCATGATGGAAATGGATATTTCCTTTCTCCATGGTCTCCACTGTTCTAGCTCTTATCATTCACTACCTTTATCTTCTTCGTTGAGTATGGGAGTTGGTTACTATATTTTTTGTTGATCATATTTTTGGAAAACTGATTCTGTATGAACACAATATCTGTTAAGCGTATCAACATTCCATTTTATTGCTCATTTCCACCATCGTTACCACCTTGTACATCATGATCAATGTTATTATGAATTTCTTGGAATCAAGCGATTGACTAAAAATAGAAAGTATTGTGTGAGTTACAACAGTCGTAACATCATTTAGGCAATATCATGACACCTTATTTTAAATTTGAAACACCTTAGGATTAAAATATGTCATTTATTCTCATCTTATATTAAAAGACTTCCAATTTTTTTGTAAAGAAAATGTAAATTATTCTAAGAATATCCCCAGCGATTTTCATAACAATGAGTACATCAAGGCCCATAATCGTGTACCAGGATACCCAGGGTCAAGCCTGAAACTCTTTTTCAGAGTTTTCACTCCTAGGTACATCTGTTATAGAGAAGCCTCTACCATCTCATATCCAGATAAGGCTGTTTTTTTGGAAGACCCACATAATATTTAGATTACCAAAAATTTTGGCTATTCGTCTATAATAATTTTCAATGTCTATCATAGGGTAGTGTTTCTAAATTCGAGTTTTGTTTATAAATATATCTTCCAAGGTTTGTACTAAACATCCTATGATACCAACTGTAATTCCCCGACCCCAGTAACCTAGTATTGGAGCATTATTATATTACATTGTCATGATACATGGAATCATGTCCAGAAAGGCAAATCAGTTTAGTATCCTTAGATGTACTATATACACTCATAAGTTTTACATTACATAATGAAATAAAAACATCAACAACATTTGATCTCCTTTTTAAACACACTTATATCCTTAGCCTATCCATGTAGGTTAACCATAAAATACTTCTTCAAATCTATCTAAAAATAAAACATAGAAAGGGGTGATCTCATATTGTCATTAAGGAGAACAATGTAGCAGAAACTTTCATAAATAAGAATAAACATTTAAAGAAATGTATAAGACTAAAACAAAATCCTTTTAAACTTAAAATTCAGCATAATATGGGAATGATAATATCAAATAATTCCATTTACATATTCACATGGATATTCTACTAGTATAATAATCACATGCAATATCAATATCCACTTTCATAATGATAGAATGCATAATTCTAGACTTCATAACCACATATTCAATGCCTTAATCCAATACTACAAATAAAATTTTTTCGAGGCCTTGTGCCAAGACACTAGATTGTATCATGAGACCTACCAATGCATCAAGGAGAAATAGGGAGCTACAACAGTCAGTTACTATGTTCAATGCATTATTTATATTAAATGGTCTAAACATAACATAAATATTCGTATTAAATCTAGCATATAAAATTTCAACACCTTATCCATAAACCATGAATGGTGTGGAAATAATACATCCACAGTCAAAAATCTCACAAAACCTTCAATAGAGTATGAAAGATTTGTATCATTATAAGTCAACATCGATCAAGAATAATATTCCATAAATGATGTGGATGTAGTTGAAAATGATAAGAAAAAATGTTTGAGACAAATATCCATTTTTCATGAAAACATTTAAAAGTATCACTATTTTTCTAATATATGTTTAATATATATTTCTAAATCAAATTGTCCCATATCACATAGAAAATTTTGAAAAGAATTAAACTTTGAAAACATTTATGTCCATATAAATAAATCAATAAAACCATTTTTGGAATATGGACATTGATGAGAATGATTTAGAATAGTAAATTTTTAAAACATTAAAATGAAATTTTAGTAAGAGTTCATAACCAATGAGAGATGCTTGAATAAAAATAATTAATATAATCAAAACATTATAATATCATGAGAATTAAGGGATCCATGATATAATATTTCAATCTACATTATATACACCAAAAAAAATGAGTTGGTGCACAACAACAAAGAAGACTCAATGGAATGTAAGTCGAGATGAAATCCCTTATAAAGACTATATCCTTAAGTAAAGGATAAATCAATGACATAATTATGTGTGAAAAATATAAATACACTCAATATTATTGGATATTCATGGTAAATCAATTCGAGGACATTCACACATATTCTTGTAAAAACAACACCAATGAATTGAATGTTTAACTCAATGAATAGAGATTGAATTAAAATTACTCTTATGAAGTTCATATTGATGAAATATGAATTTATCAATGGATTGATTATGTGTATAAAAATTATATACATTTAATGGGGAGTGGAAATTAATACAATAATAATAAATATTTATTCCACGCATAATCATGGAGTCAAATAATCAATTATGCATGCGTAAATCCCAAAAGTGTGGAAATTGAAATTTGAAATTCACTTACCAATTTGTTAACTTACGAAACATACATCCCATGAAATAAGAATCATACAATCAATATGTAAATACCCATATGTTAAATTATATTACAAAAATAATTCAATAATGGACAGTACAAACACCACACAAAAGTAAATATTGGCAATATAGCATGAATCTCAATAGAATAATAAGTGAGATTAAAACCCCTTACCATGTTGTAATCAATCGAGTCGTTTGAAAAAAGTTAATAACCACAAAATTAATCACATAATACCATGAATATAAATATAATAATGATAATATATATCAAATGTTAGTACAAAATACACCAATGCAAAAAAATAAGTGGTGAAGAATGGATATCTCACAAAATTAAATGTGAGATAAGAAACCCCTTACCATGTTGTAATCAATCGAGTCATATGACGAAAAGTTAATAAAAACAAAATTATTTAAAGAATAAAATTAATATAAAGAGAATAATGATAATATATATCAAATGATAGTACACAATACAACACATGTAATAGATATGTGGTGAAAATTGTAAATCTCATAGAATTAATAGTGAGATAAGAAATCATTTACCTCAAGTTGGTCTTGTCTTGTATGTTCCTTGTTCTTCCTAAAAATAAACATAAGATAATTTCAACTTGATTAAGAACATTTTTCATATTTATTATTACTTTTATATCACTTATTTCATTTCAATGACAATTAGTTAATTATTTGAGTTCATATTTGATATTTTTTAGATGTCCGGAACTTGAGTCAAAAATGAACTTGTTCTAATTACAATTTTTCCATGTGGTTAAAGGTACATTGTCTCCAGAATGATATAAATGATTTAGATAACATATATGTATTAGGTATCCAGTATATATATGTTTTTATTACAGTACATAATAGTCTGAGATAATAAATTTAATGCACCGTTAATGGAGACGGTAAGTCGTACGTACACATGAACGCTGCATTCATTTATATTCTGTATTTTATGGGAATTTAAACATAATGTTACATAGGTATATTATAATTGCAGTATAATATCATATATAATATAATTAAATCCATTCTTTATATGTCCCACATATGGCATTAATGAGTCATATCACTTTGAGGGGGCGGTAGTCCGCACTTTCTCAAATGAAATTATCGCGTTTACCAATAATGGAAACCATAAAGGAATGCTATAAATGGAAAATACAGAATCATAACAAAACATATGCATAATATATATCATATATAAATACAGTTCCATCTTAATGGCCATCCTGAGAGATGGTAATAGATAATTGAACTATCATCATTTCGTGAGGTGTTAGTTTTCCGTTTACAGAAACATTGTGTTCATTACCCATTAGATGGAGGTTTGTGTAAGTGTAGTTTGAATCCCTCTCATAAAAAATACTAAAATATTTAAGATACTGGTGTTGCTATAAAATAAAATTATAAAAAGATTTTAGGTGTTGGATAAGTAAAATAAAAAGAAAAGAAGTTAAGATAAACCATTACATTTATTTTGGGTAACTCCCTTTAGTTTGAAACATACTGACTTATTGAAGTGACTTCTGCATAAGGTAAGGATTCTAGGTGGAAGAGAAGGATCTTAAGAGCTTATTTTTGCAGGGTATGGATGAGACATAGGGCTTGTTCAGTGTGAGTAATGAGTTGTAAGTGTTGTCCTTTTATAAGGGAGATAAGGGGCTCTTTAGGAATATTTGAAAATGATATTTTATTATAAAATTATATTCGGTTTCAAATGGTCCAAAACTAATTAAAGTAGAATATAAGATGACTAATGTTAGAAATAAAATAATCCAATAAGAATTGGATAGGTTTTGGATATTTTTTCATATTAATAATCTTATTTATTTAAATCATTTATTACCGAGGTGAATACTGCATCATTATTTTTTCATTAATAATTAAATTTATTTTATCTCTAAAAATAATAAATAAATCCCATAATTTATGAAATATTTTGACCATTCCAATGAATATTTATTGTGGAAAAGATGATTTCTATAACCTCATGTAAAAATTTATATACTAAAAGATATTTGTAAATGCTATTTTTTCTTTACATTAAGTTAATTAAAATAAAGTGTCATTATCAGTCTTAAGTGGCTCCATGGGGTCCCAAAATCGACCCAACGATTCCCATGGTCGACCCTGACTCGTCCCATAAGGTTAGGACAAGTGTTAACGTAATTTTGTATTATTAAAATATTCTTTTTACCTAGAATTACCCTATTTATATTTAACTACGGTAAATAAATGTCAAAAGTTACTATTCACCAAAAATTACCTTCATCTTATTGAACCAAATTTTACTTAATAATAAAAACCATGTATTTCTGATTTTTGAAATTCAATTCACAAAAGAAATAAAATTTCATTTAAATGAAATGATCAGTTTTTTAACTACTACTAAGCGGTAGTATTATTCATCAAAAATTGATGTTTTCGAGAAAAGTTTTAAAAATTATGATTAATCTATATTTGATATTCAGAATTAAAAAATAATATATATTTTACCAAATTAATATCATAGAAGTTTCATTAATTAATTTTAAATTAATTCTCGTTTTCAAAACAAATGGCACGTTTTTACGAAACAATAACTATCAAAAGATTGACACTTATTTATGTAAAATTTTAAAGTGAAATTAATTCCAGTGACCAAAATTGGATTAAATGGTAAAAATAAAATATAATTATACATTAAAACAATTCAAATTTATAATTTAACACTACAAATTACTTTCATTAAAAAAGTTGTTTCCAATTAAAATTTAGTATTTTTCACTATTCACCCAAATTTGAAAATTATCAGAAAAACAGCAAAAAATATATTGAAAAATAATTTATGCCCTGATTATAAATAATAAGTTTATTTTATCAAATTCAATATATAAAAGTTTCAAATATTGGATTTAAAAAGGATTCACCCTTAAAAGAAGGAAAATTTGAAATTTTTGAAAAATACATCCTTTATCTGAAAAAATGAATTTGGTATTATATTATGTCGAAGAAATACATAATATGGATGTGAAAATTATATGGAATATATAAAATTCAGATTTTAGTTAATAATATTCATAACTGCTTTTGAACGGTTAGTTTGGTAAGTCGTCGGGCGCTCGAACTTGGTGTACTCTGAGCTGCAAGCTATTGACTTTATTTAAAGAGATAATGTACTATGAAACATTGGGGTGTTATAGTATATTATCCACAATTTTCCACATATATTCCCTCATTATATAATTGTATATTCTGGAGTATGTGTAGTTATTCTTGAGCCCTTGTATTACACCATATTTGGGAACCAATTTAGTGGCATCTAGGTTAAGGCATAAAAAAAGGGCCACAAACCACATTTTTAATTACATCATTTGGGTAAACATGATGTAAAAGATATTGGGATATGGTAATGAGCTCCTTTGTGGGTGTATATAACCATGGGAAAAGGAAAAATCCTTTTTTCTATGGAGGGATTACCGTTCATAAAATTTATTAATATAGTCGAATTGTTTTCACCTTGTGTGAGGTACATATTTTACGGGATTATGGTTTATGGAATTTAAACTATTGGGATGGTATAGAATTTGGCTGGGTTTAAATGAATCTTATTAGCCACATAGGTATTTACATACCATTTTAATGCATTGTTTTATTATATAAATATGTTTCTTTGATATTACAAGGGTCAGTTATTTAAATTCTATGCATTAACGTAAACATTTATTTCATAAATAACATAATGGGGTCACCATATCAAAACAATCATTATGAGATACATTATTTAAATATATTAAATTTTAACTTGGAGATTTAAATTCAGTTACTAGTACACGGGGTGTCAATCATGACAAAAATAGTTTTTTCCTCTATAATTTCTGATTGAAACTTATTTTAATGGAAATGTGGGGAAGTAATTTAAATATATAATGGAATTAAAATAAGTAAAAGGCCTAAATTAATGTGATAAGTGAGACATGGATTCACCAAAATGATGAATTTTATAAAATAAAATTCTATCAAGAAACATATTATGTGTATTCTAAAATAACATCTTAGATTAATCATGGTTACCGTATCCTGATGATGTAGGGATTTATTAATTGTGTGAATTGACCCTTTTGTGGGTAGATGGGGATGGTCAGATAACCCGAGTTATGATTCTAGGATCCTATTTTTTATACTATTTTCACTAAAATATTATATTTAGAACTATGTTTGTACTAGGTTATGAGATTTTATTTAAGAATCTAAATTAATTCATTTTAATTAATATATAAATGGGCTTCAAGATGGAATTACATAGTATGGACTGATGTTTTAGAGGCTTGATCAACTTATGGAATGAGTATTGGGTATAAATTTTTATAACTTTGAGAGTTTCCTCACATGATGTAGTCTATAGAGAGAGATGCACCTTATATTATTCTGATGATGTATTAATTGACTATAGAGTTCTAGTTCTATCATTCACCACCCATCTCCCAAGTGGGTTTCCCTTAGGTAATCAAGACATGGAAGGAGGCTATGTAATATGTCTTCTGGATTATGGAGAAAACACACAAGAAGACTTTGAAGCATTCTACCAATACACTTCAATGAAATTCTAGGAAACTGTGGGATGTACTGTTCATGGATGATCATCATGTTCGGATGTTCTAGAAGGATTTGTAGACTTGTTTATTTGATATTTTTTACTTAATTCTCTATGGTCTGTTTGGTATTATGATTTTATGAACACGGTTTAGGGGGGATTTTATATTATGGAATATGATTCTTTGTTCCTTGAGTAACAATAGTTCACCCCGTGTATGGATAGTTATGAGTTAGATAAGGATAGAATCATTGAGTATTACCTTAGGGAGGATATAAAAAAATAAGTTAACATCATTTTCCTAAAAGATATCACTGATATTGTGAAATTCAAATCATTATCAACAAGAATCTGAGAGATTTTTATGGACCAATGTGAGAAGCCCATATTCTTTTTGATCATATAGTAGTAGTAAGTGACACTTTTATGGGTCCCAATAGGGAAGTGGGAGACAATTTTTTATGGGAGATAGTGCAGATGTATATCATCTATGTGGGATGGTTGGATATAACCATTATCATTATGAAAGGATTACACTCTAGTGTTTATAATAAGGATGGATTGAAATCTATAGAATTTTTGTATGAAGACATCACCATAAACTGTAGATAAAGATTCAAGGAATGCTATGTGTCTCAGATTTGGATCTTCTACTCTTTGGTTTGAGGGTAGTCGGATTTGTTCTTGTCAAATAGGTTGAGGCTATCATAGGGGTGCACAGAGTGAGAGTGAGCCATGAATGTTAGGTAGTGTGTCATTTGGGAGACCAGTTGGGATGCCAGTCCAATGATCAAGGTAGGTGCATATAGTTCAAACTTCTACCATGGACCAAGATGTTAGGAATTTTATAATGATATGTATTATCATGGTAGATTCCCCCATTGATTCGACACTATTTGTCTTAGCGTATTTATAGACATGAATTTTTTCACTATTCATTAGATTTCATGTTTTTTATATCAAATATATAAATGGTATAATATACCTAAACACACCATTGGGTGTCTAATCTAAAATACTTTTCCACTTTATAGAATGTTCTCTTGATATTATAGGTTACTAGTTCATATAAGTCCTTTTCATGCATGATATGATTAGGTTTGAATTGACTCTATGAAAGGATTTTTTTTCTCCTTCAAGATCATATAGATTGATATTTGTTTAAGGGTCTCTTTCATGTATTTGAATGGTGTTATTTATGTTCAAAATATATTTTTAGACATATATCCTAGTCTTTAATGTCCTAGACTGAAAAATGCGGGTGGTATTTCATCCTACATTTTTGGGATTTTTATATATTATAGAGTGAAGCATACATTATTTTAACCTTCAATAGTGGACTAATTTTTGGATGGTTTCCCTAATTACCTCTTGAGTTATCCACTCAATATATAGGTAGAGTTCACCATTGAGGTAATGTAGGGAACTGGCCTATGTTTATTCGACCCTATTTGATGGATCAATTATATCATCATGAATTAAAGATACATCTTGAATACATCAAGGTAATTGGATTATATACCCTAGTACATCACCATTTAGTTCTACTATACAATTTTCTAGGAATAATGATTATAATATATGGTTGTTTATAGAATATCAGTGAAATAATTTGTTTACTATTAATAAATGATATGAACATGTTTATATTAATGATATTTTTTATGAGCTCATGGATGCTCGAAACATCTCTATGATGGGCATGAGATTTGGTTATCACCAAGTGAGTGTTTGAGCCTCTGATAAGAAATATATTACTTTCCAAATTTATTAATAACTATATGGGTACATGGTGATTCTATAATGATTTAAAAATAGACCAACACTATTTCTGGTATTGATGAATAAAATTTTCAATCCCTACCATGACGCCTTTTTGGTGGTATTTTAGGATGATATCATCATGTATTCTAAGATAAAGGGGGTATATCAGAACAACAATAATTTTTTTTATTCACACTATGGGGTTCTATTTTTTATCATATTTTATCAATGGATCATTTTAAAATGGTCGATGTAATCTTATTGAGGCATATTGTATTGGAAGCATACTTGTCTTCTCTACCAATGAAAGTGAGAGATATGTTTTTTGTAGGATATCGAGATTATTTGGGCATTAATAAATATTATTCTTGAAGGGAATTACCTATGATTTTAACAAAAAAATTTCCATTTCAATGTTTCACTAAGAAATATGAATAAAATGATGGTATTTTTTGGGGAGAGTCTTGAAAGAATTCATTCATGGAGTTAAAAAAAATTGATCTCATCACTAATCCTAATTTTTCCTCATACTATATGGTAATATGTTATATATATTGATAGATTAATATCTGGATGGATGTAGTTTTGTTTTTGGTGGATCCAGTGGTTGAATATTGGACTAAAAATTTAGGTAACATGAATCAGATTACCCCAACACACAACCTCAAGTTACCAGCGATAGTAAATTACTTGATGTTATAGTGGCACTATCTACATGGAGAAATAAGCATGGTCTATATGGACCAAAACACATTGATGTACATATTCACTCTATGGTACCTAACCCTTCATCAATTATGGTGGTTAATTTACATCTTCTATTTCGACTTCAAATGGGATTGTATAATAGTTATGTGAAATATAGATATCGATGCTCTATGATGAAATATATTGAAATAGGTTGTTCAAAAGTCAAATAGTGTGTGGCCAGTGATTTTGATTATTCTTGAAATTCATTTGTATTTATAAGAGGACTATGGTTGATTGGTAATTACATACATATCAATGGTTTTCTTTCATCCACAAGGGATTATAGGGAGGCGGATTTCAGATCAATAGTTTCTAGCCCACAAGGATAAATTTTATGGATGGGGGCTATGGATGTAAGATGATTTTTATAAAAATTCCTTATTTACTTAGTAATCAACATCCCTTTTTATGAAACCTCATATAATTCTCGTTATTTTTGTCGTTTTTAATAATTTTTTATTTAATATGTAAATGACACAATTTATAATTTGAAATGATTTAATCATTCTTGGAATTAAATATTAATATCTATAAATAGTTTGGATTATAAAATTTAATTATTTTTTTAGATGATCAAATTAAAATTTATAACATAAATAATTAACTTTATATTTTGGATTATTAATTATTATATTCATTTTAAATTTAAAAAAATACACAAATAGTATTTTTTGAGAAAATGTATCAAATTTTTTAAATATAGATATTGTTTGATATTCATGAAATTGATTTAATGAAAATTAAATATATTTTTCATATAAGAAAATTTAAATTTATGAATTTGGAAATAATTTATAATTTTATGTTATGGAAAACAATAAAATTTTGATGGTAAATTGTCTTATAAATTTATATTATTAGTTAGGAAAAATCTCTATAATAGAATTAATTTTTAATATTGGAAAGCTCTGGAAAATACCTCAAGAAACTATAAAACTACGTCAAGTGATTTTTATGTGTAATTAGGAAATTATCTTTCCCTCGATGTGACCAAATGACCCATTTTCTAGATTTCCTCATTAAAGAATCATTATGAAGACAAGAAACAACAAACATAAAAATACAACATGGTGAGAAGAAACCATAAGACCAGCAATATTTTGGTTCACCAATATACAAAAAAATGGAAAACACTTGAATCATTTATGTGTTTATATTTCAATGATACCACAACTTTCACACAATTGATTGTGAATTTATGAAGATTTAGTGGATGGATCTATGTCACACTTGCCTTTTCCTCAATGGCCTAGGTTAAGGCCATGGGGACACCTCCCCTCCTCGCTTAAATACGACCATGGATGGGGGATGATCCTCCCTCTATTTTGCCTCCTTATCATTCTCCCCACATCTCCATTTTCATAGACTCATCTTCCTTACCTCACATCTGTCCCATTGATTTTTTTCCCCAAGGTTTAATCATGCAATAATGAAGCGCTCATGGTCCCTATTTTTTCTTTAGAGTTCACAGAAGAATTAAAACTCTTAGATCTCACTCTAGTGGCCTGGGTTGGGAAGAAACATCCCTCCATTGATTCCTTCGACAGGTTCATGCACTATTCCTATAATTTTCAGGACCAAGCCATTATTGGTCATTTAGATGCAAAGTATATTCAGATCTGTTTCTCGAATAAAGATGACCAGGTATACTCTTTCGTTTTTTTCTCCATGATCTTTGGAGGGTTTGCGTTTTTCCCTCTCCTGGTGTTCCATTGTATTACACCTGATGGAAGACTCTTCGGTTACAGAGCTCTGGATCTCTCTCTCTCTGGACTCCCTCTACCATTCCAGAATCAGACGATTCTCATCTTGATTGGAAACATGGTAGGGTTCCACATTTTCTTGGATTCATGTACCAATGTAATTTTCCATCCCACATCACCAAGGATTTGTGTTGAAGCTGATGTTTCAAAGGGCCCATAAGAATAAATTACCATCAATATTGAAGATCAATTCCATTGGAACTAGAAGGTATTCTAGGAAACCTGGAATATTTATTGTGTTTCATATGGTTGTCATGGGAACATGGAACATATATGCCAATGTGGGTGTAGTTTCGAACAATCCCAGTCCTCGAAGGAATGGTTGGTATTTGTGATAGAATTTTTGTGGTGTAGTGGATCCATTCAATGTAGAAACACCTTCGAGTATTTTTGCAGGAGAACCTTCCTACCCCTGTACGTTTGGTGATTGATACAACCAATGCTTCCAATTAGGATGCAGTGGATATGGTGGTTAACCCAATTATGGTTGAGCGGTCAGGGTATGACGACATTGGGTTGTGATCATATGAACTTTTCTTGTCTAAAGGTGCAGTGAAGGAGGATTCCATTCAAAAGCCAAAATGGGTACCTCGAAAGCAAACAGTGGATGATATCTTTAGAAGAATGCATTCTAATATGATGTTTGGGAATTATTACAGGCTTGTGGTCTCTCAAAAAAATAAAAAATCTTGTAATGATGAGTATTTAAAGATTATGGTGGTGTTATGGTCAAGTAGTTATCTCTTGTAGTTAAGGATTCTTCTACCTCTAATGATGATGTCAACATGGAGTTCGAGCCATCTGGAATGCCACTACATGGGATGTTATTTTGCAGACTACTATAGAATCACATAGAGGAAATGGGAGGTTGGATGAGGTAAGTGTCTTGGGATTCTTGGACCAAAAAACTCTCATTCCTAATTCCTAATCCCTTTAAGAGGCTGGGAGTGAGGGGATGAACAATAAATTAGAGATTAACAGAGGCAAGGTGAATTATTCGTTCATGTAGAGGCCCCTCAAAGAAGGCCTAGTAGAAGAGCTGAAAACCCGTTTTGATGGTCTAGTGGCTCAATAACTTATTTTTACCCATGAGGAAAATTATCTAGGTGATGAAAGTTATATCCAAATCATAGTGGACAATCCGGACCGAATTCCGGGGAATGGACCTTACAACCCAATAATGAAGAAAGAGAAAAAGGAAAGCCCAACTTAGGGAAATGCATTATTTCCAAGGGGAGAAAACCAAAAGGACGGAAAGATTATTCTCTCAGGAATAAACCAAAGGAAACATGGTCATCCAAAAACAGTTAAAAAAAGGAATGAAAATCCTTACAGAGGGGGAAGTGTAGAACCATGTAGGAAAACAAGAGTAATTAATGAGAAGAATGGGGAGTGTTTGAAGCTCATACTCTACTCCATGGAAGAAATAAATAGAAATGATTTTTGGAACAACACATCTAATGAGGAGACCAAATGAATATATGAAAGAAGGTAGAATGTTGATTCCACCAAGGAGAAAGTAGAATGGATATATAAGCAAGGATGAATCATGGTCGGTGCTTTAACCATTATAATATCAACATGGAGGAATTCATTATGACTAGGAAACGAATGGTTACACACCCTGAAGAACTCATTAGCAAAGATCCATACACCCAAGTTAGTACTCTACACTGGTAATTATATATAGTGTCTGACTCAAATAAACATTTTCTTTTGTTTAATCAATTTTTGAGCTCCTTCAGCATGTAGGGGGAGTTTGTTTTGAGAAATATAGATTCCCACTTGTAGATAAAGTGGAATAATAATTAAAAAAGTTATTTGGATGGATTGTGAGTCTTCGAAGATAAAACTAAATATTCAACTAGATGAAGGAGAACCTTAATCTATCCATGGATGACTGAAACATATCGAGCAAGATAAGAAATTCATTATAAAAAATATAAATGTGAAAACCAATTCATTATTGGAGTATATTGCACTATAAAACTAATCTTGTTCCGCAAATAGATGTTGAACCCACTGGGGCTCATATATTCAAAGAAAAAAGTCCTCATAATGAGAAAATTCACATATTTCATTTATCTAGATCATAAAAATTAACCTTATCAGTGTTGATGATCGACACCACTCGTTGTTATCAAGATTGGAGCTCCATCTGGAACTATATTTTCTTGGATCTACATGAACATATTGTTAATATTAAATAATGATATAATTTCACACAAACTAGTTTTAAAGAATGGTGAGACTACAGACTCCTTCCATAAAACCACCGTGAATGAGGAATATGAAAAAACAGATTAATGTTGAGCATAATATCTGGATAGAGAGGTTCACCAATTATTGTCTAACTGATGAACCCAATTTCACTGATACTGTGTAAGGATAGTAATAAAATAATGTATCTGATGATACCTATATTAATGAAAACTTTTTAGTGAATCCATGATGGTTGAAAAAGCAATGCTACCTCTAGAATAATTGAACCAAAAAAATATGATGATGGCTTGTAAAAAAAACTGATCCATTGTTGAAGCTCAATGATCGCTGAGATAACCTATATAATCTTGATTAAGGGACTTGATTCTATGCCACATTTTGAATATGAGGAAATATCTATGGGGGATGATCAAAATCTGGAAGTCCAAATCATGAGAATCACCAATATTTATATGACGAATTCCTATTTTTTTGATGCCCATTGTTTTTTATAGGTTTTGTACGGACATTACTCCTTCACAATTAACTTTCCATGAATATTTTGAGATCCACATTCCATGGGTTTAATATTAGGGGTCTATGTAAATTTTATCTATTGTTTATTAAATTTAGTTATAATGGTTTTTGCAAAAGATATTCATAAAACAAAAAAAACTATAGTGTTATCAAGATGGAAAAGAATCAATAAAGGATAAGATGCTCAATGTCTTAGTGTAATGATTTGGTTTATATTATTTGATCCTAATATTGATTATAGGTCATGGATGATGATCCAAATCTGATCACAATATAAAAAGGACCCATTATGCTCATATGAAGATTACCCTAACTTTCTGGAAGTAAATAGAATCAAATTCCCTGAAATTTCTGAAAAACAACCTTGATTTAGATTCTCAACAACCTGGATATCCCAAGCCAAATCATAGCCTCACTTATTCATTGTATGTTGGACCACACAAATAACACTAAAATCAAAATCCCTATATAACATGTACATGATATAATTCAACCAATAATCATTTTTCTCCTACTGAATCAATGGAGTATAAAATTGTTTCTCATTGAAAATTAATAAAAAATTACAATGTTCAGTCATATGGAATGAATATCCTAATAGAATATATTTTTTACTATCGATATAGGGATATCCTGACCTTCAAGCTGTGCATGTGAGAATTATCTAATGAGAACAATTTCTGACAACAATTTGACGAATAACTCAAACATACAAGCTTCTTTGGATGATAAATCCATGAAAATCACATGGATGAAGACATAATAGTAAATAACTCAATTTATTAATCAATAAAACGATAAATATCAATTTATGAATGTTTATACTGACATGATAACCAAAAAATGTGTTTCTACTACTTTATCATTTCATTTTTTACTACATTCATTGACATATTTTTATTTTAATAAGTCTGATGTTGATACACTAATCAACTGATGGATGATAGAAAGAGATTCTCTTCATCCCTATTTAATAAAATCATATTTTTAATCATTTATTGTTTTATATTAATATATAAATACATTATAAGTATATCAACATTAATATACTTATACATTTCATACTTTTTAAATTTATATTCTCTTCTTATCTAGATCACACTCCCAAACAACTTGGATCCCTTAAAATTCATGTGATCAAAAGAATTTTTTATAAATTTAGGTATTTAGATATCTCTTATTTGTAGTATTAGAGATATTAGAGGATCCTTTGATAATTACACACATCCATTTAAATTGAAATTTCAATGTGAGGGTGATCAGGGGCGATTTTTTTTGTTAGAGATAAAATATGGATTGAAAAAATTAGAATATATATATAATATGAAATGATAGTTTATGAATGAGTTTATCCCACTTGTATAAAAATTAAATATATAATAAGCATATTTAAATATCAAAGAAACTCACAAATTGAACCCACCAAATAATTTAACACATTTACAAGACATTCCACCCATAAGAAATGCATGTCCAGTAGTACAACATTACACATGGGTTCAAAAATTTTATTTTTCTGAGCACCCTATAACAAGTTCTCCATTAATATGGAAACATTTTTTTTGGGAGAATAGATTTATTATTTTACAATTGATTCAAAATTAAGACTCCAAATTGGCCGATCTAACTCATTTCATCTTGTTGGTTTTGATCTAGAGGTTGAGTTATTTTTTTAAAGTGGAATACGAAATTAAAAATCACAAAGGATTCGGAAAGGGATTTTTTCAATAACAAATTGATTGAATCCCAATCATCATCATATTCCTCCAAAACAATCAATTTAGGAAATGAAAACATGGATGATAATGAATAATTAATAAATTTGACATTAAGAGAACTATATAGACATAATTTTAACAAAAAAAATTATATTCAAATGAATGATCAACTAGTTTATGATGTTAAAGCTAAAATATTGATCCACATCTGTAAATATCAGCGGTTTTCTTGTGCAGTCACCATCACAAATATTATAGCATATGGAGAAGATTGTAATGGTTTCGAAGATAAAGGATCCAATAAGGATTATATTATATAGGTATATTTTTTCCTTCCATCATGATGGATCTACTGAGTAGTTGATATGAAACATCCATGCTATAGAGATCACCATCATGTATGAATAAAATGGTTTTGGGATTGTGGTTCACGATTCAAAGGGCATCCAGGTGCTACCATAGTTGGGATTTGCGGATTCATTTTTATTTTTCTATTTCTTTGGTGTTCAATTTTGGTTTCTCTTGGTGGTGATTTTAGTTTTTGGTATTCGATTGTCTCTGTCTTTCTAATGCGGTTGTGTATCATCATGGATGATGATGATGTTGGATGTTGTATGCAAAAATTCTTTGTTTGTGTTTGATGCGGCTTGGGGTGGTGGACTCTAGTGTCGAGACGACAACAAGGTGATGTGTATAATGGTGAGGATGTATGATACTCATTGCAGCTGGTATCTTTGGTTGACTTACGGGATTTGCGGTGATTTGGTTTATTTTGAATTTTGAATCAGGTTGCATGCTATTGTCTGGCGGGGTGAATGGTTTTCTGTAATTGCGATTATGTAATGTGTATTTTGTAAGGCTTGATGTGGAAGGATGTTTCTGTTGGTTCCCACTTACCCTTAAAAGTGGTTCTTTAAAAAAATAACAAAAATAGATTGTGTTGAATATGATGTAGACTATTTTTTTAAATAGTTATTCATGTGGAGAGACAATGTATGAGTTTTCAGAGATATTCATGGTATTAAAAAACGCAAACCCCAACCAATATTGTAAATATCGTCATTTCATCGTTTTTTATACCATAAATTGATGGATAGACATCAAAGAATTTTGGATTCCTCATTTAAGGAGCACTAATCAACATGTAAACTGTTAATTTTGGATATTTTATTAAATGAATTTCTAAGCACACATAACAATATTTTTCCGAGAACTACCATATGTTTAGTATATGTTCTAAACAGTTCTAATCACCCATTACATGAAAACAAAATTTTCCTAGAAAGAAATTTTTTGAGAAATTTAATTTTTTAAAAGGTAGACAAAATATAACATTCTACACCTACAATAGAATACCCGTTATATTACTCTCCATAACACTACACCTATGATTTCTCTCATGTTTAAGAAATCTAAAAATCCATGTTCCAATGACTTTTCAATCATTGACCAAAAAAATCAATGATGCATAGTGTATTTGAACATAAAATATGGAGATTGAAACATGAAAACATCAGAGATCACCCTTTCACCAAATTTCCCAACCGTAGTTTCATCAACCTCGATTTTATATACAAAACTATGAACCTCTTATAATTTATAAACTGATGCAGGCTTAAATATGATCAATGGTTGATCAGATGAATGGAATATGAATTCTAACAGACATATCCAAAATCCAATCAATGATTTTGAAAACCAAATTCGGTGTAAGATTCCTTATAAATTCATTCCTATCCTTTGATGGAAATTTTGATCTAATAAATTTATGAGTTTCAAGGAAATAGAAATACATGAAGAATCACCACCATGAAAAGCTGATGGAAGTGTAAATACCATTAATCATATTGATGTTACCCATGCAAAAAGGTAATTAATTTATCATGTAATTCCCCCCTATAAAAAAGGTTAAAGGAAATTTAATGATAGAGGAACCACTTCATCCCAAATAACCTTTCCCAATAATGATTTAAGATCCCATGATAATGAGTTAATAATAATTGAAACATGATATCCTATAACTTTTTGAAAATTAAAATCATTATTTTACTACAGGATGAAATAGGCTTAATTACATGGTATATGAAATCCCAAAGACATGTTCAATAGAAACAAATTATTCTGATGGAATCAAAAGGTATGGATAATTAATAATGTTTTGGAACTTGTAACCCCTCAAATAAACCCAAAATGGCTAGATATATATATATTATCTATCCCCTACATCATATGTGAGATTAAATTTTATAATGTGTTATTTGATTATGTAGTATCAATAAATTTTATACCATTAATAGTTTAATGAGATATAATGATGTGAGAAATAAAACCACATGAGTTGTTGGGAATATTTCCAATGGAGTCATATCAACCATTGTATGTGTTTTAAATACATAATGTTTAGTATACAAGTCTTTTTCCTCCAAACGTTATCATACTTAAAATTGTAAATGAAAAAGATAAGTCTTATTCTTTCATCATTTTGGGTAGAAAATTTCTCAATGATAGTAAATAAATAATTAATTGTAATGAAAGGACTATGAATATGAATCTTAGGTAATAGAATGTGAATTTTAACTGATATAAAAATATTAAACATCCTTATAAGGAACATACATATTTTACTATGAACCATTTTAATATAACATGGTTTATTGAAAAATTTATTACAATATAGTAGGATAAAATTATATAAATAATGTATTTCGAAACTCATAATTTTTATTATATAGAAATTTTAAAAAATGATTTAAATGTGGAAATTTTTTTAAGAATTTAAATACTAAAATATACTTTTGATATATTTTGAGATAATTCAAATTAATTTTCTAATGACTCTTTTACGACACCTATGAGGGAAGCAAGAGGGAGTAACAATATGATAAAATCCTTACTAGAAAACTCATTTGAATTGAATAAAAATTTATCCCCTTTGAACATTGAACATGAATTACATTAAAAAAATAACATATTTTATATAGATCTATTTTATAAATACATTTTGGATTCCAAATGAGTTAACACAATGTTTGGAAATACTAGAGAACTGGGGAAGCATATTATAATTGATATGATAATTTTTATAGGTTAAATTTTTAAGAATACCATACTATTCAACGAGAAGGAAAAATATAAAATTGAATGTCTAATATATAATATAATTCTAGAATGTTGAGATATGTTCTGTTCCACTCTTCATAAAAAAGATGATTCCTGACAAAAATCACTCATAAGTAACTGAAAAAAAATAGAGTGACTATCATTTTTTCATAGGTTGTATGTGAGATAAAAATAGAGGATTAATATAATCCCTTAATTCCAAGGGACATAAATTAAGAACTTTTATGAACATTAATGGATGTAATCCCTGGATAAGTCTGAACTCCTCTATTCTTCCATAAAATGGAGAACTCCATGGTTGTCTCCTTCCTAAATTTTTTCTAGATACTCACTTTTTCTTATTTTTATAAAAAAAATAAATGATGTAATTAAATGGAATAATGAATGATATGTTTTTAGGAGTTATTGAAATGTATTTTATGATGTAAAATTACTTTTTATATCTTTTATTTCTGTCTATGTCAAAAAAACAAAAAGAGAAAAAATCAGAATAATTTTTAGAAATCATATCATTGTTTAATTATATTTTTATTTTTCATGTTTATATAAGTAATTAATAAAATAAGAAACATAAAGTAAAAAATAATCATAAATTAAATTTAGTTCATTACAAAACTTATAAATACTTTATTTAGGATTTTTTAATTAATTTTTTATTTCATTCTATTGATAAAAAAATTGTGCTATATAAAACCATTCCAAGTTTAAATGACATTCTGGAGTAGAGATATGTATAATAGAACTAAAATTGTAAAATATTAATGATATATTAGTGGTATTTTAACGAACATCTTGTATATCATTGTCATAAAATAGGTAAAGCCAGCGTGAGTGGAATTCTTTTTTTTGGAATCTGAAATTAATCATGAGATCACTATATTATGAATATAATCTGAGATAACTTATCCTATATTGAAAAGAACACATTAGAAATACAACTCAAAATAAATTGATATATGTACTTTAAAACGTGATTAAAATGGGAAACTGATATTCTACAATGAGTGTCAAGGAAATTCGGCACTGGTAGCATTAATAATCAATTACAATAAGTTTTTCCTAATTCTTTTCAACTACAAGGATATGATTTTTCCCCAAAAAAATAAATAATGTACCAAATAGTTATTAATGATTTCATTATAGTGAGTGTAATATAGAAACCATAAAGATAAGGGACAAATTGATTAATAAAAATATCATTTGAGTTCTATCAATGATGTAAAAATTAATACATTAGTTTATGAAAAATAATAGATATGGATAAATTGATGTTATAAAAAAATTGATTCCACATAAATATAATTTGATCTACTCCTATAAAATTAATATTGACTCGAATTAATTAAGTAATTAATTGAAATAATATAGGAGACATCATAATTCATGATCTAAATGAACCTATTATTTTAAACCGTTCTGAATGTTATATTTATATCTATGTAGGATAAATATTTTCTTTATTGTATTATGAATAATAGACTAAAATAATTTTTTTCTGGACTACTATAGTTTCAATAAGGGTGAGTGATATAAGATGAAAATTATAAAAAAGACATTACTTCATTTAATTGATCCATACAAATATAAATTTTTCTTAAAAACCCACATTTAGGAAAACTGGGAATCCAACATTCGCAAAACAAAAGCAACTACGTGCTAAAGGAGCTCACCAAGTTATTAAAAACCAGACTAAGGTTATTTGAATTAGCCACTATATATAATTCTTAGTGAAATGTGCTAACCTGTGTGTTTGGATCCTTTCTGAGAAGTTCATCGAAATAATAGATCATCCTCTCTATTTTCTGAATGAATTCTTCTAGATATATTTTTCCTTGATTGAAACCCTGAGAAATTATTCGATCTTTCTTGTTAATCAATGCTTCTTGATCCTCAGTGGCCTCAAGTTGCATCATTATTTCATAAATTATTTCAATTTCCTCAATTTTGGAATTTTCCTTCATGTCTTTATCAATCATTTCTTACATGGAGTGAAATATGAGTTAGAGACACTCCCCTACCTCTTCTAATATTACCTTTGGTTCTCTTCTTAGATCACCATTATCCCTGTCTTTCAATATTGTGTTATCCTTGATTCAACCTTTCGTGACCAACATGGTTTCAATAGGTTTTGGAAAGTAATAATATCCCTTATGCCCCTTTGGTTTCTCCCTTGTACCACAATGCATTTCTCGGATTCATGCGTTCCTTTTAGTCCCTTCTTATTTCTTGGGTTGTGAGGACCTTTCCCATGGAAATGATCCTAGTTGTCCATTGAGATTTGGCTATACCTATCACCACCTAAATCTTCCTCCTCATGTGATACTACTTAATCTTGATCCAACATGCTATCAAAACAGTTCCATATCTTAACCCTCAGACCTTCAGTGGGGGGATTCACCCCAAACCGCTTGATTAGATCACTAGGGAACAACTTGTTCACCCCTGCAGATGTAGCCTTTAGATATGATAGATATTGGAGAATGTTTGTGTTCAAGGGACCCACCACACTCCACTCCCCGAAACTCCCTTTACTAATATTTTCCACTGCCTCAACTCCCAAAGGGTCAGATACCCTCCCTTCTTTAGGCCTCTCTTTGTCAGGGGGAGGCATCACAGTATATAGAAGAGGCACATCCTGCCTTGAATTCCCAGGATGTTCAGCCTCCTTCTGGTGTCCAGCCCCTATTTTAGTATAATCATGATCCCGTTTAATGAGTTTCTTCTTCTCCAATGTATTCGTTATATCGCTTGTCTACTCAGAACCAGTGCAATATTTCTGTTAATCATTTTCTTCTTATTACTTCAATATTTTTAATGAAAACACTATTTTTTATTATAGTTTATTTCAAGATTTATTGCATAAATATTCACTTAATATAAACCTTTATTATCATTAGGCCAAATGTATTTATGTAATTAGTAACTATGATTATAAATATTCAAAAGAAATATAATGTAATAAACTAAAACTCTATAACATTCCCATAATTTCCCTTGATATTCAAAAACTACACTAGAAACCCCAGGGATCTACAAAAGAAAGGGGTGAGATATAATGGCTACTAAGGGAATAATAAAATAATAACATTATGAAATTAATCAATGTTAGTAAACATATAAATAAGAAAAAAGTGTTTAGAATGATAAAAATAATCATTGAAGCCTTAGATACGATGATTGTATTAAGGTTACAAAGGAATGCGGCAACAACATTGATCCTTAAATAAGCAGAAGTCATGATAAAAAACCAATACAAAATCACATGGTTAATAGAGTAATATAATTGATTATTTTTACTTTAAAATCCCATAATGTCTTCCCATTAGACAAAAACTCCACCCAATGAATTTTAGGCCTATATAATTCTAGTCCAAACCATCACATTAATATCACGTAGATGCATATGTTTTTATATATATCATATAATATAACAGTGTAATTCATTACTATCAATCCCAGAATTTATTATTGTGAGTTAAATACATGTAATTCCTAAATCGGTTATGGATAGTTATATCTAGGTTGATACCATTGATTGTAAATTGGGATGCGTATATACTACACAAATTATTGGAATGGAAAAATCATATTATAATTTCGACTGCATAATAGGGATACATAAAGATTCATGAAAGGGTTAAATGATAGTGAATGGAGCCTCTAACAACTTAGATATAATATGTAAATAATAGGGGTGTCTGGAAACATATACAGTCTTGAACTATTTGAAAAAAAATTGTATAATATAACTAAGGTTCTTGAATAACTAGGAAAATGAGAGGATCTCTTTACATTTAAATGGTGATTCTGAAAGCCTAGAAGGATCATCGTAAGAGTATAAGGAAATAATTGGTGGAATATTGAGAGTTACGGGAAGATTAAATCCAGGAAAGAAAAGTTTTTTATTGAAGTGTAATGGGTCCTTTGGTGAAATTTTTTATCAAAAGTGTTGGGCAAAAATCCCTCAAGGTATCATTGAAGCATTTTTGAGGTGATTTTTTTTGTTGACAAAGTGGACATCTGAGTAGTGATTGTTGAAAAGGCAAAACAATGACATAAAAATTTGTTGACAAAGAGGATTTCATGGTAGAATGTCGAGTTCAAGTGCTGAGTTCAACGATCCATGTTTGATTCAAGAACGTCGAGAAAAGGAATGGATGATCTGGATGCGGTACAAAAGAACAGATACAAGGTGGCACCGTTTTCCAGTGTTTGCCAAATTTTAGGGCCTGAAAATCGGCAAATGAAGAAAAGTGTTTTTGGCAAAAGGACTTGCGCGCCGAGGACATGGAGTATAGGAAACATGCGCGCCATATGTTTTTCAAGATCATAAGAACAAAATATGGCAAAGTAAAGAGGTTCGTGCAAGTTTGGGAGTTGGTCGTGTAAGTGTCTAAAATGACAGGGGACTTGCGCGCCGAATCTGGGTCGCGCAGGTGACTTGTGCGCCGTCGCATAGGGTGGTCAGATTACCTATAAATACTGGACCACCCCTCCTCATTTTCAATGGAGTTCAACACTTTGAAAATTAGAGCTCCCGTCGCGCAGGTGTGGTGGTCGCGCAAGTGGTGAGTGTGGGACGCGCAGGTGAATTTGCGCGCTAGTAGTTGAAGTTGTGCGCCGGTGTTAGAAGTTGTGTGTCGGTTGGCAGTTGCGCGCCAATATTGGTTTGGCTGTAAAAGGAAGAGAGTTGCGCAAGTTTGGAGTTGAGAATGCTTGAGTCGCGCAAGTGTCTGAGGAGGACTTGCGTGCCCGTTGTGACTTGTGCGCCGATACTTTCCCACCGAGATTGACTTGCGCGCCAAGTAAGGTTTTGTTCCAGCGGTGCTTCTCAGACTAGGTGGAAGCTGGTACGTTGCCCGATACCTTCAGTGCAAAGAGATATTCATCTACGGGTGAAAGTTGTACTTCAACAGAGAATCTACACACAGAGGAAGATGTATTCATTAATGCCAATAAAGAGACCTACAGGTATATAAACTGTGAGTGGATTCCTTCCAAGAGTAGTGAGCTTAGGAAGAGGAAGAAGGTGATCCTCTCCACCAGTAGTGAGCCAGAGAGAGAGAAACAGGGAGTGACCCTTGGGAAATCAGTGAGCTGACCCTAAACTTGTAAAGGCAGTGAGCCTGGGCTTAGAAGAAATCTAGCCCGAACCTTGTTGTCCACAGCTAGTGAAGATTAGTGGAATTTGGTACGACCGACAACTTGTCGGCGTATGCTCCTTGGATGTAGCCCTTTGCGTTGAACCAAATAAAACTGATGTATCGTGTGCATACTTCGCTTTCTATTTACTTTGTGCAACAGGAAAAAAGAGAGAAGAGAGTCTTTCTCAACAGCGAAACAAGATCAGAACGGGCATTAATTTTAAATTAGTCATACCCTAATTCACCCACCCCCCCTTTCAGGGTATTCATCCTTGTGGACCTAACAAAAAGAGAGGGGAATTATTTATGAAATTCTAAACATAGGTTGTGGACTCTATGATAATGTGATTCAAAACAAAAAAAATCCATGTTTTGTAAAGGATTTTAATAAATTGACATGGATTTAATTATTTTAATAGAATAAAAGATGAACCCCATAAAATAATACAATGTTTATGTGGAAGAGAGTAATGTTTATGTAGAATATATTTTTAAACAATAAAAAACAATACATGGTTTGGAGTATTAAATACGAGTTTATAAAATTAATAAAATAACTTAAAAAAATTAAAAATTGAAACATAATTTTGGTTTTGGGTACTCTTTTTAGTGTTTATTACATCATTTTTGGTATTTTATTCTATTTAAATAAAAAACTTATATTTTTACAAAATTTTATTTTTAACAAAAAAATTAATTCTCTCACGAAATTTTGAAAAACCCACATTTCGATAATTTTGACATGATGATATCAATAATATTATTTTTTTATCAAATTCTTTACCATTATATTATAATTTAAACATTAAAATAAAAAATTTAAACTTTTTTAAAAAACAATTTTTTTCTAATAATATTTCATAGAAATTTATAAAAATTATATTTGACTTAATAATGTTATATTATAATTTAAATTCAATAATATTTTTTTGTTATAATATTTCAATAAAATTTTATATATTTTATTTAGATTGAATTCATTAAAATGAGTGTCTTAATTGAAACTATATATTTACCAGAAATGAAATATGTGTTTCATAAAATCAAAATATAATTTTTTTTAAATTATTATATAATATTTAAAATGTAATGGTAAATGGGTAAATTAAATTTTTTTATTAAAATAAATTACTAAATTCATACTATTATTTCAAAGATACATAACCTCATATTATACCTGCGTAATTCTTAAATGTACAATTTGATATGGTGTGATTTTCATAGAGTATTTCAAAAAACATGGGTTGGGAGATGATCTTAATGAGGTTGGACTTTTCTTATATATGGTTTCAATCGTGACATAGATATTGAATCTCAGTTTGGGATTGGATAAAAAATACAAATGTTTCTATATGCCTTGGAATCTCTGACAAATGCAATTTATAGGGTATTATCCTATGTGAATAGGCCATCAATCATTTTTTCTATGTGATACATTCATTACATGTACATATTTTTAAAATATTAATACATTTATTTTGATAATTTAATTTTTTAATATTTGACTATTCATAATGTTTTTTTCATCATTTGGAAAAACCATGATATTTATATAATGATCCAATGGGGAATAAAGTGGATAATATTTCCACTAAGTGATTCTATATTATATTATTGGGAGATTATAAGACACTTCTAAGAGTTGAAACTGATGAACCGAGGTAAAAATCATATCCTATTGATAGAACACGTAAATTCATGATTTGAATCAGGTTCATAAAATTAATACAGTAAAAACATTAAAGTAAATTCTGAATGTGAATATAAGTAAACCACTTGAGATTATAAATATACATTTAATGGTGTGAAAAATATACGTCATTCTCTATTACTCCTCAAAAAATTAAAAATGTTAAACATTTCCATGAATTAATTCATGGGGAATCCGTCTATGAAAACTCATATCATGAATGAACTATTCACGAAGTGAAACATTCTGATTTAGAAATTATTGAGTATGTACGATGAATTTTATGTTGGAGTGTATTTTTAATATATATTTTTGAACTCGGAAAGATAATGGTCTATATTAATTATGAACTGAACACATATTTACAATCTTGAATATATATAAATACAAGACTAAGTTACTGCTACCAAAGATGGATTTAGAGACAAATCATTGAGTGATAAGATCTAGAATGCAAGGTCATGACCTTTACTATTCTCCACTTTCCATTTATGTTTTATCTTTATTTACTCCATCACCTTTACACACTCGTCACAATAATTATGGGTATACTCCCACAATAATCTATGGTGATATAGCAGAAGGGTGAAAGTGTTATTGAAATTTTAATTCATTGTATTATCTATATTATATTTTAAAAATTAACTGAGCTTTATATAAAATCTATTTCTCATTATTATTCTCATTAACATGGAGAAGAATAATTGGAACGATTCCATTTTCTAATTGCACAACTATTTACCCAAAATTAGGCATGACAAATTTAACATTTTTGTTAAACAGTTTTAATAATTTTATAGAGAAATTTTTATTTTATAATACACTAAAATACTTATAAATGGGTAAATGGGGATTATTTATAGATCAGAAAATTCCCTGACCATTGGGTTCACTTTATCTCAACTCTGATGCTAAATTCAAATTTTAAATTTTAAATTCCTTATCTATTTGGTGGAATAAATAGGATCACTGTAAAAGAAGATTGATACCATAGTTGGAGAGTAATAAAAACCAAAAGAATCTGTTAAGAAAAAAAATTATTCTAATTAAAAAAATCAAAATAATTATCATGTTTTATGGCCCTAAAAACAAAGTAACTATTACCAATAGTGAGACTACTATTTTAAAGAACTTCATGGAACATTGAAATAGACCCAAGTCCATATGTTAGGTGATACATTGTCTACATTCATTTATTCTAGAAGGATCGCATAATATAATTAATCAGAGATTATAAATATCAATGTTCATAAAAATAACATTATAAAAACTCAATGTATTATAATGCTACACTATGGAACCTTGAATGTAAAGTAGGAAAAATTAATGAGCTATGTAGAGAGAGTCCAAGAGGAATGCTTCCAGGATACCCCAATATGAACCAATGAGAGGATCTGAATGCAATTTCATTAAAAAGTAGAAAATTTACTAAGGACCATCCTAAATCATGATAAAAACAACAAGTAAAACATTATGAAAATAAATATGAAGATATTGAAAATATTAATGTAAATGATTAAGAACAGGATTAAATATGAAGATACATAAATATAAGATATGATATTTCGTTTTCTAGAATGGATATCATAATGGAATTAATTTTTTTATTCACTCAATAAATTTAATATTTCTATATTAAAATTTCCTTTATATTCTCTCACCAAAATTCCAATATTCAATTTTTTTTCAAATAATTGGTGAGAAATAAAAAAATTACCGTGAAAATTGGAACCATTCCACTCACATGGAAGTGTTTGGTTGTTGTATTAAAGTACCTACCAAATAATAAAAAATATTTTATCAGTTTTTCGATCCATATCATTAATATGTATAATAAATTTGGAAAATAATAATGTTATATATATTTGAGTTTCAACATATTTTCAAACAAAACATTCAAGATATTGGGATTGGAAGGATTGAATCCCACATGAGATCTACATCAAATATAAGATTCAATGGTAAAATTCCAATGAATAATGATTGAATATATTCTAATAAAAGTGAAAAAAATTATACTTATCCATGGATTTCCTTATTCTTGACATCGGGGAATAAAAGATACCTCTCATTATTGGATGACCATTTCTAGTGACCAAGAAAGTGTTGATAGACGTGAATAGTGGAAAATCATTTATGAAGATAATAAGTGAAAAGATGTATTTTAATATCCATAATGAAATAAATAATTTTCTGGTAATAAATGTTGATGTTATGGGAGAAGAAAAAATACCTGATGTTGTTGATATTGATAAAGAACAAAAAGTGAATTACATGGTTGTTTTATTACAAGAGGAAAATAAAATTAAAAATTATAAAATGAGTAATGTTAAACCGAGTGATCATACAAATAATGATTAAGGAATGACTAAGTATTCTTTATTTTAGTATGTCCAACAGATATGCATAGAACATGATCTTCCATTTGGTTCTTTAGGATTAAAGATGGAATGTTTGATCAATCCTATAGATATTGAAAATGTATTAAAAATAGATAGAGTCAATCTATTTAATGTAGAAGTATAATGGTTAACCTACATGGATAGGACAATGATAAGACTATCTATAGAACCAAACTAGGTATAATATTTCAATGAAAAAACCACATATGATAGAAATAATTAATTTCGTCAAAACAAAGCTAAAAATTACTTTTGGGAGGTAACCCTAGATTTTGGGATTTTTATTTATTTATTTTCAGGTGCATCCACACTCCAAAAAATATTGAAAATTTCATTAAAAGTGAACTATACATTCAGTTGATTATTAGTTTTTAGTAGTACCATTAAGACTATAGTAGAATGTTTGTGAAGAAGATTCCAAACCAATTAACATACCAAACCCCATTCACATCATAAAATCTATGAAATACATGTCATGGAAAAAATTCATTTCATGAATCCAATGTTGAAAAAATTTGTACATCCAACAACGAGGCATCTATGAATTAAAGGTATGTAGTTAAATTCTTTAACATTCTACTATATTCCCCGCATTTAAATTATTATAAATACTTTACATTCAAATGGGATACCTTCCATAATTCAGTCGTTAACCAAATTAAAGATGATAAATAAAATAAATAGTATAATTATAATTCCATTATTTAATTTTTTTTAAGAAATATAAATGATAAAAATTGGGGAATGTGTTATTAGAGATAACATATGGTTTTTAATTTGAAAACCCATGGTTTAGTTGAACTGGAATATTTTACTAAATGATCTTTTTATAATATTTGATATCATTGAATTTCTAATTTAATGGTTAATTGATTTTATTATTAATATGAATTTTTAGGATTGATTTTACTTACCCTTCATTAAAATTCTTTAGTAACTATTTTAGCTAGTATTTCTAATTCAATCGATAGTATATTTTTTGAGAGACTCGATCATGTTCACTTATATGAGCTTCTTGGAATCTTATCAATGTAATGACTGAATAGAATATCTTATAATATGAATGATATATATTTTTTTAGTGGTTCATCCTTGTAAACACTTTTAATTAAAACTTTTTAAGATCATATAGGCCATAAATTGCCTTATTAGGAATTGGACCATGTTATGTGACAATTATATCAATTTTCACTAAAGTCATAGTATATTTCATTATATTTAAAATAACTTCTTTGGGGGAGATACTATCCATGATAGATGGGGAAGGACTAAATTAATGGGAATTTTATGGTTTATTTTTTTATTTTGGGAGAGTCCATGCATTATTCATTTTACTTTAATATTCACCTATGTTGGTAAAAAAAATATAATTAAAAAATTGGGTTCTGTCTTGGAGGATAAAAAATCTCATTTTTTATACCAATAATCAATTGAGAATATGTGGTTATGTGGTGGATGTCATATTTTTCAAAATAATGACATCTTAAAAAGAGAAAATAAATAAAAGAAAAAAGATGAAAAATGGGGTGATTCATTCATTGGTCATAATTTAATCATGAAACATCAATGAGATTTGGAATAATGGGAGATGGATAATTATAGGTGTATTTCACTAATTGTATCCTTTGGATATCATCCATTATGTTTCAGAGTCAAACATTAATTTTTAGAATTTATTTTTTTACATCAATTACATTCATTACCTAAGACTCAAGGTGATTTAGGACTTATAATGAATCCATCATGATTATGTGTGATTTTTTATTTACAAACTATAGATGATATATTCTTTGTAATCTTATGGTATGTGGCATGTTCATGAGGTAGGTTCTGAAATCTATTGACATTTATTCCATAATCAAGTCTGATAAAATAAATATGAGGCAAATTTTGAATGGAATGCATATTAAAAATGAATTTAAAAATTAAAATGGTTGAATGGAAATCCATTGATATATAAAAAGGGTAAATGTAAAATGCATAATTATTTTGATTCATTAAATGTTTAGAAATTAATGTTATTATCTCTGTTATATTTGAATATATTCTTGTCCATTTAATAATTGATATTATTGATGTTTAGTTTGAATCATGGTAAGGTGATCATACTTTTTAGTGTCTTTGTATTCCAACCTTAAGGATAATGACGAATTCATATGTTTGGGGATTTCAAATATACCTTTACAGAACACATTTTTCATTTATAAATAAATTTATTTTGTATAATTGAATTGTTCATTTTTGCCTATATATTCAATGTTTTTTCATCTATGGTATGATATAATTATTTAATGATATTGATAAAAAGGGGAAAAATACCAAAATTTATTGTAAAAGATATCCTAATATGATAATGAGTGATCATAGGATGATTCTTGGGGTTTTAATGGAAGAACTAAGCTAGAATAGAGGTATTTGGGTATGACAAAAGTCAACCTAGGATGTGAATTAAATTAAATATGTGATCCAAGTACAAGGTATGACATGATTTTAAAACATGTAGTAATGAATATATCCTCATATTACATGGACATGTTCTATAGAATGACACATAAAAATAACCTCATGAAAGTACTAAAAAATTTAAAATTTGGAAAGTTAATTATTAACGGGTGTTTGACCCAGAAAACACACATAATAAATTCAATATTTGTTATCATATGCAGATATGATGAAGTTAATGTTGGGTATTTTTTAAAGTTTATTTTTTAACATGGGGAGCTTACTGGGAAATAGACATAGTGTGTTAAATAAAACTATAGATAAAAGAAGGTATTCAAATAGAGGACCAACATACACCTTCTACAAATAGATCTAGTTTAATTTTTTGTGGTGATATATTATTATTTAATGGGTCCTCGCCACTCTTATTGTACATTATCATTCATGTGTTATTCTTATTTACATGTTACCCCTTAATCCCTCATCACTATGATTTGGGGGTTACTCCCACCATATTCTAGGATGATATATGTGAATGGGTAATGTTCCATTTGAATTATATTTCTTTTTTTAATTCATGTATGATTTCAACAATTATATAAACCCTATATCCAATGAATTTATATTTTTTATCTATATTAATGATAAAATTATTTGGAATGATATTTTTTTTGAAATTGAAATATTGGTTACCTGAAATTATGCATTATCTGTGTAACATTTAATGTAATCTGTATTAAAAATGGAAATCAGAAAAACAAAATTTAGTAATGCCCTAAAATTATTAACCAAGAGAAAGTGGAAATTTATGCTTTGAGAATCAGATATAACTACCAATGGATTTACTTCTTCTCTAATATGAAACCACACATGAATTAACAATCTAATTGTTTTATCACATTACATCGGAACCCTAAAACTAAAATACTTCAGAATGCTTTTCAAATTGATAGTCAAATTAATTGTCTACCATTTTTAATGTTACCCAAACTATACTCAATACACAATTATATTTTTTATATCTTGTTTTAAATCAAATTAAATAAAATACATTATATTAAAAGACATGAAAATTTTATTTCAATATCTCTTTTGTTTCACAACACTATCTTTATGTGCACTCTATTTTATTTTTTATTTTTTTTGTTTTTTGTGTATATATAAATAAATAATGTTTTTATATATAAATTTTAATTAATGATTCCCCATTGGATACCATCTATGAATATTTTAAATTTTCAAACACCTAATATACTAGTCTTAATGGCCATAAAAAAAGTGTCTATTATCAGTGGTTATGACTATTAATGGAATATTAAAACTAATAGACTATAATTATCCATAATTTCTAATGTAGTGTAGGTGTTTTCTATAACTACATTACATTATAGGGAATATATTCATTTAAAATGGAATATCTGTTCAATACATTACATTCTCCCCCTTCGAAAATTAATTTTTCATGTTTTTTATTAGAATAACTGAAATTGATGAGGGTTCTTCTATTTAATCACATATTCTAGTTTCCATGCTTCTTCCACAAATGTTTTGGTTCAACCATAACACTTATACCATGTGAGTATTATAATTTTTATTAACAATGTATCTATGATAAAATATTTATATCAGTGTATTATCATATGAAATATATAGCACCATTAGTACAATATATTGATTTAGTACAAGTCAGGGTTATTTTCTTTACACCCCCAAGAGGGACACATGCAACACATAATCTATTATAGATGTGTTAATAGAGAGTGCTAGTCGATATGAAACAACTCTGATGAGATATAGGATATAAAAGTGGGTGATGTATCTTTGAATAAGAATTAAATTCATCCCAAAACTCGTGAATTTGTTGCACAGTGATATATTAATGAACACATTATTTATGACCTCAAACTCCTTGCATCTTCGAAGATTATATACATATATTTTCATTTAAAATTGTACATATTATAAATGTAATTTAATATTTTGATACGAACATCATTTTGAACCCATTTATCATGATCTCAATACATACTCTAGAGATTGAATGAGTTTCTTTTACGGGATATCAAAATTATAGTGATAAGTTGTAATGAAACTCATCAATGTATGTAACTTGTGCTGAAGGATTCATTGGAACAGTGATGTAAACCATGTTTATAAATCAGATATAATGAACAGTATATCTCTATGTAGTCTTACCAATACCTTTATGTATATGTTTCTATGTTGTTCAATAAGAAAATCTTCTTTAATAGTAATGAAATGAGTTTACATAGAATGATGATTAAGTAACAGGTAGATATTTTTATTTCATTTATGGGTCATGGAAGTCCATTGAATAAATTAATGGATATGTTTTCACATTTTCATACTTGTATAGGAAATGGTTGCATCATACTCATATAATGTTTCCATTCAGCCTTTACCTATTGGAATACCTACCATCATGATAGAAATTATTTAATAACCATCTTCATATTATCACACCAGATTTTTTTCCTCAAAAATGTATACATATTAGTTATTACAAGAAGAATAGATATGGATGAGCTATGTGAAGAATCCATGATCTCCCACATCAATTCTAGTTTTTATATAAAATATATCAAGGTTCTGAAGGACAGAAATATTTATTTATCAGTGTTGAAATCCACAATAATGTTTTCCATTTTTTTAACACCTTATCATCCTTTGGTGAATCATTTCTCCTCGTAAGAATATATAAATGACCACTCATTTTATGAAATTAGTATGAATATAATTTTATTATTCCTAATAAAATCCATGGTATGTCCACGAATATTTTATCCATTTTAATTATCATCGTGGATAGGGTCTCATGGGCTTTTCTACTCATAGCATCTGCCGTATTGGTTTCCTTCCAAGGATTGTAATTGACTAAATATATTAATAATTAATTTCCTCTTACATCCTTGGTTAATGCACACAATGCTCTATTTTGGGGATTATATATTTGAGTTATTTATGATCAGTATATAAGTCACACATCTCCCCATAGAGACAATACATCCAAATATTCAGAATGATGTTCGATGCACCCAATTATAGATCATGTTTTGGATTTTTCTACTCATGGATCATTAATATGTGGTAGAAATAAGCTATCATTTTTTTATCATTCTTGACTACACA
Organism: Viscum album; assembly: GCA_963277665.1. Taxonomy (NCBI): domain Eukaryota; kingdom Viridiplantae; phylum Streptophyta; class Magnoliopsida; order Santalales; family Viscaceae; genus Viscum; species Viscum album. The sequence goes on from OY728155.1 coordinate 1,934,443,446, forward strand.
AACCAATCCTTATTTACATTCATCACTATAGATCCAAAAACATTCCATAATAGTTGTTAATTTGATTATAGGTGTATTGATTATCCACTTATTCATGTCATAATGTATTTCATCACATTCATCTTTCCAAACAATCTTCGCCCATTTAATGATGGAATATTTTGTGGCCAATAAATTAATTATATTATTCTCACAATTTTAATATTGTACCATACTAATAAATTGAATCTACAGATTTAATTAGCATAGGTTGTCCTCAACAATCAATCAATTGAATCTATTACTGACAGATCTATAGATATCCCTTTTTTGGTGATAAAATAACCTAGGAATGATACTTTCTCCATCAAAATATTATATTTATTATATTTTTCAATTATATTTTCTTTTTTTGAAATTATTCGTTATTAAATTAAAATTCTCTTTATGTTCCTCCTTGCTTTTGGATTGAATAAGAATATCATCTATAAAGAAAAAAACCAAATTTGTCGAGTTATTATCTAAACTATATTTTAATCATGTTAATGGATATTTTTTTTAATAATTTGTGATTTTAAATATATTTTTTGGACTCATAGTTTCCATAATGAGTACATAAATCAGTTTGAGGATATCCATATTCTCCACCATTCATTTATAATGTCCCAATCAATGATCCACCATCAAAAAGTATTGGACACAACATAATTGGTCGAAACAAATAATCAATAAGTAGAACAGGATAAATATTATTTATATTGATATAATTGTTCTCATAATAATCAATGTAATGGAGCATTGATCGATCCTTCTTGATTAATAAAATGGACAAGTTCACCCCATGCTAAAACACTTGGTTGTATTAGAAAATAATCTAGATACTCTGATTGTTTCTTCATATGCTACTCAAGTTGAAAGATAAATATTCTATGTGATGTATTTTATATTGTAAAATCTACATATATAGTATAAATTATGAAAACAAACTCATAATTTTTGGAATATTGTGTAATCATTCAAAACATATTGGTGAATTCCAATACATTGGTCATGTCTTCGGGGATGATCTAATCCTTAATTTTAATAATTTGAGAAATATATGCTATCATGTAGGAAAAAATTATAAATGATTGATATTATGATCAAACAATTAGGTTTAAACGACTCCTTTCATTTTTATAGAATTAGAGGTATATTTATGATACAGAGGGTGATTTCATTCTCTAATCAAAAATATATTTACTATATATATGGCGACATTATAAATGAAATGAATTTTATCAAATTACACTAAAAAGAGTATCACATGTTTTTATAAGATGTTTAGACTATAAAAAATAATATATGAGGATTTATATAATTTAGATCAAATAATTTCCCCATTTTCGATTTTTACCAATAACTCTACCTCCCCTATTTCATACAGTGTTTGAATAGTTCTTATAAAATTTCATTTTATGAAGGAATGCATTAAACTATGTCACATTTGAATTTTTTAATTCAAAATGCGGTAAAATGAGTGACATAAACTATTTTGTTACAGATTAAATCCTTGAATGCATCCATATTAATCTTTGGGATTTGAATATTGATACTATTGAAGAAACCTAATAAAAACCTTGATCATTAAGGGTATAAATCATATATTTTCTTTTATCAAATTGATAAATAGGATTAAATCATTTATATATTTCAAAATTTATAATCCTATGTTTATTTTTTCACATACATATGTTTCATTATGAGCCTATGAATTTAACAAAGAATACCCCCAAGAAGTGTTAAAATAAGTGATTAAAAAGGCCCATTATCGTCCAATGGGTAATGATTGAATCCATATCAATACACACTTTTTTGTTTATTACCCCTAGGTAAAAATTGGTCATAGAAAAATCCATGTTTATTATAATTAATGAGATTTATTTATTTGAAAACATATTATTGAATACTTTATTAAAATTTTGGAATGTTTTCTGGTATTTCGACATATCCCTAAGGATTTCACAATAGTTTTATAATCCTAATCGAAAAAATTTCTAACATATTCTCTGATACAAAATATGAAAACACATACCTTTATTAAATTTTATTTAATGATATATTACATTAAGTTACATTTAATAAAACCCTATAAGATTATATTTCCTAGTAAAGTTAGGTCATTTGGTACATAGTATTTCAACATGAAAAGTTATTGCTATGACATAAAATAAAACTTCGTCACATTCACTTAATTTCTGGTAATATTTTAAATTTGAATTAGATAACCTAGGGATGTACATAGACAATCAAAGATGTATAAATCAAATTTTGGGAATAATCAATAAATAACATGATGATAGAAATACATGTTAGTCAATATAAATATAAAAAATATATATTATTGGTGAGAATCATAAATATAAACATCCAATCATGATATTGGAAGATAAAATGAAGGTAACATTGGAATATGGAAATAACATTAAAAATGACATATTCATACGCCAATGCTAACTACATATACAACATCACAATGTGGATAGATTATAATAATGGATTTGGTTCACTCCTTAATCTCTTAAATGATGTATATTGACACCAAAACATTTCCCAATGCATTAAAGGACTGTATTATTCTCGGCCAACCTGTTACATTAGTTTCATGTGCATGGATAAATGTTCCACGTAGATCCTTCAACATAATGGTGTATTTAATCACATTTAATTTCATGTTAATAGAGTGTGGGTAAATAAAATGGATGTCCCCAATGAATGTTTTATAGGTACATCTGGTTAACTAAATTTAATTCTAAATGGTTGTGGTTATTCACTATAAAAAAATCCTTTCTGGAAGAAATAGAAGGATAATTATTGTGCCACAACAGGGGTACATAATGATTCATGGAAGGGTAAAAGGAGAGTTAATAGAGTCTATAAATTTTTTTAAATCATATGGTTTGTTAGATGGATATGTCAAAACATATAGCATCTTTAAAAATTGGAATTAAAAATTTTATAATATAATTAGGGTTTTTGAATAAATAAGATATAGAGAGTATCCCTTACCTTGAGAGGGAACTTCTAAAATATGTTAACTAGCTTATTATGGGATTTTAGGAATATTAGGAGGGATATAAACAAGTAAGGTAAAATAAATTTATATATATAATGGATTTAATTATAGAGGAATGAGTTGTTTGGTGTGTATTTATTTCAAGAGAGTGGATAATTACTTATTTATTTCAAAAAATATGTTTTAGATTGTATATGATAAAGTAAAACAGACATGAAATCATTATATAGTATTTTATCATTGCTTCATCCAAATAGGTGGGGAATAAATTTATTTATATTCATATAATCCTAAAATGTTAAAATAATACTGCTCATGATGTGTTAGTGTGTTATGATTATATAGAATTTAATTTTGAAACCTAAAAATATTATATTGTCTTTAGAGGACTCATTAATGGTGTATGAAATAAATAAAGTAAAATATGAAGCATTATTTTAAAGGGGGACAATAATTTTTGATGTGGATACACATTATATTATTTATTACAACATTTTTGGGCTTTTAAGATGTCATAATACATAATATATATTTATGCCATATTTATTATTTACCAAAAAAATAAATAATCTCAGAATTGAATGAAAAATTTATTGTTGAATAATTATGACATATTGACTTCAAAACTGATACTTATGTTATCAAAATAATACTGTAAATATTATAGATTTTTTTTTTAAATAAAAAATCAGTATTTATTGAAAAATACTTGATTCTTTGATGAGAACTATTTTTCGACCCTTATAAAATTTATATTTCCATTCATAAAATATTATTATATTTAAATATAAAAAATATTATTTAAAACTACTATTTTTTAAAATGTTATTTTTTTAAAATAATTTATTCATCAAAATGTGTCTTTATTGAAACTATATATTTATAAAAAATATAATTTATGTTTAATCTTAACAATATCTAATTTTTGCAAGACTCGTTATCTCCTCACAATAAATTGTTAATAAAACGAATATTTATTATCATTATTATATAAAAAATAAATATATAAAAAATCATAGTATTAATGTATAGATACAGAACCCCATATTAGACCATAATATTCCATAATATTAATACGTACGATGGGTAGATTTGTTTGGGGTTTCTCGGAGAACGTAATTTTTGTTGTGATCTCGATGAGCTTGAAATTATTAGATAAATGGGTTTATTAATGAATTAGTTGGGGAATAGTTTCTTGGGTATGGTCATTTTCAATTCCAGATGATTATATCCCCATTTAAGTCATTTATAAATGAGCTCTATAAGGTACGATCCTACCGTTTGAGGCCCCAAATCCTTACATTTTTCAATTTGACATTATCATTATCGTTAATATAGATATCACAATGGTAACAATAAAACAACTATATAATCAGAAGTTATGATTAAAAAAAATAAATCTAAAGGACTGTAGTTATCCAAAATATCCAAAGTGATGCATTTTTTTAAATAACTACATTACTTATTAAAGAATTTATTTATACAAAATGAACTAAATGTTTGGGATCATAATTTTTTAATAATTTATGAATTAATTTGAAATCCCAATATTAGATTAGTTTTTTAAAATTATCATAAATATTATGTTGTGATGTTTTTTTATTCTTCAAATTTATTCATTGAAAATTAATTGAGATATTTAAGAAATCTTATTAAAATGGATGAATTTGAAATTAATCTGGAAGTTAATGTTGTGTAATGTAATTAACTTATTATGTTTACGTTTTTGATTTAGTATTATTATTAATTATTAAATAATGATTATAATAAAAACAATAGTATTGTTGGGTCAAAAATGCGGAAAATGACTAATGAAACATTATGACAATCTTAAGTGAGCATGCTGACTAAATGGAAATTTGTAAATGTCCTAAAGTGACAATATTTTCTAATATCCATCCTACCACATGTGAAAAAAATTCAATGGAATTAATCCACAAACAAAACAATACATAGAGGTAAGATGATGCCACATATCAATCCTTCATATGGTCAATAAAGAATCATAAAATTTGAATTCACTTCAATCGAACAGGAATATCAACACTAATGACACTGTATGATTTTTCTAATTGACCATTAGAATCTAAATCTAATGTTTCAAATTTGACCAACCACAATAAAACCTTCTACACTCTACAGTTGACCACAATATATAAACAACAAGAATAAATTATCAATCGACCATAGAAAACCAATTCTCTATAGAAATTGATGGGGTGACTCCTCACCTGTTCCATCTCATGGGACATATAAAAAATCAAAAATAGATTACAGATATGATAAGATTTACTTCTTTAGAAGGGTGTGCTTTTTCAGTTTACGTCACCCAACTCTCTAGTAGCACAAAATGGGTTTGGAACCAATTTTGATATTTGCAACTAACATGAAATTACATTGATCATATTATTTTCCAACCATGATGATATTTTTATTTATCTTGGTGGGTTTATACACATTTATTTGGAGGATGAATATTTTTTCTAAATGGTCAGATCTATTTGGATTTGATTATCAATATGAATTTTTCATTTTAGTATTAATTCAAATAGAATATTGTTTTCATATTTGATATATTATTTAATATAATTATTACTTTTGAGATCAATATTATATTTTTGATTCTCTCCTTTGGAATATTGATTATTAGTATATTTTTCATTCTAGAAAATGTCATGTGGTTTTTCTCTCATTGGATTTTCCATGTAAAAATTTATTCGGTCGATATTTATTTTATGTGCCCATATTTTTAGACATTGTGAACCCAATTTTTGTAAGGATTTTGAAAAGGGAAATAAATTTATTTCTTCTACATTTTATCTTTATTTGTTGTTTTAAAATTTATCAAATTTCATCTTTCTAATCATTTTTTATCAATAGTATTGAATTTTTGTTTAGATATATTATTGAATCTAATTACATTGAAAATATATTTATAAATGGTACCAACTACCATATGCGGTGATTAAAAGTAATGAATATACTTTTTGTTTTGTATATGAATATTTTGTCATTTTTTTAATTAGAATATAGAATGAATGTATAATAAAATTTGAAGTATGAGCATGTGATGGTTTGTGGTTTCATTTTTCAATGGGTAGAAGAAAATGAGATGAACCATAATACCAACATCTCTGAAGAAAGGTCATTGTAGGAGAAACATGAGACTACATATTATTTAAATATAATCAATTATTTCTCATCAAATAGATGATGAGTTCTTTTTATAAATATAGTATAACTATTTATGACTATTTTAGTGAATATCATTGTTATTGTTATTTTTTCTTCTATGGGTATTACATTTGAAGATGAGTTTTGATAAATGTTTTACCTAATCCTTTACCCATTTTTTGGGAGAATTTTTATGATACTTTAACTTGTTCTGGACCTAATTGTGTAGTGACATTATATATATTTAAATTTTTTTTATCTTGAATGATGATGTTGGTTGATTTATGGGGGAGAAATACTACCTATAGATTTTAATCACAAGGAATATGGGGTGTGGATTGGGAAATAATCAAGAACATACTAATAGAGGTAAGATAAATGGAAGAAGAAAACCCAAATCGAAGAATAGAGAATTTGAGTGTCATAATTGTTTTATGAAACTACATGATGATTAGTTTTTATATTAGCTAAAAATATAAAATATAATAATTAAGGATCAATAGATTAAAAATGTTTGTGGATAGTATCATATCATAGGTATTATAGGGGATGATCTCGTTATTGTTTATGTGTCTATTAATATAACATCTGATGATAAGATCTAGGTTTTTAATAGTGGTTCCTATTTTCCTGTGACATCGATGAAGGAGTTATTTATATCATAAATACCATGTATGTTTTGGATTTGTTTTATGGGAAATGATAGTCATCTTAATGTTTTATGTACTAAATCTATTTTTTGGAGAGAAAAACGTTATGTACACTTATTTCATTAAATTATTGATGTGAGGATATGGTTTGTATAAATATTATTTATTCATGGGTTCATGGTGATTAAGGTTTTATCAGTAGATTTGGTGGTGAAAAATGGAATATATTCAGGGGTTATTGTTTTGGCTCAAGGGATGAATCTATCAGGTTCGTACTTGATAATAGCATCTATTTATTTTGAAAATATATATGTTTTTGAGTACAATGTATCTTACATGTTATATAATATGTCCCCTTCAAAAAAATTTAATAAATGGATTTAAGGATTCTCTATGATAAATATACATTAATATTTTAGGTGTTTCAAATTTGACATGAGATATCATTGTATGGTTGGAAAACAAAGTAGAATAAGTTACAATACTTATCCTTTACACAAGTGGTCCCAAGTACATGAATTAGTACATTCTGAAGTTTCAGTTCCTTTGATGTATAAGAGAATTATCATTATTTATTTAATTTATATTGTATTTTTTATCAATACTAACATATGATTTTGTATTAAATTTTAAATTCCAAAATTTAGGTGATTAATGTTTTTTTTGAAATTTTAGGTTTCAACTGATAGGAATTATAGTAAGAAGTAGAAATATATTCACAAAAAATATTGAGTTAATATTGTGGTCCATTTGATCAGTATTTTAGTATAGACGGTTTTCAGAATTAGAAGAAACCTCCCAAAATACATTATCTAAATGGTGTATCATTGAGGATGAATAAGATCTGTTAGAAATAGTTATTTTTTTAATATTTCTTGGAAATTTTTGGGAGTAAATTTATTTACTATTATTTATAATATAAATTTATAACTTATTGTTAATTTTCATACAATTACTCCTATAATGTTGTTTTATGGAAAAGAGATCATGTATGATAATTTACTTATTTTATGTTGTATGATTTTTGTCCATGTTCTTAAAGATAAGAGATCCTACCATGATTGTATTTCATGAAAATGTATTTTTATTTGATATAGACACACCTATTTTGGGTACAAGTTCAATGATCATTCATTGAAAACATTTAAGAAAACATTATACAGTTTTCAAGGAGGATAAGACTATTATATATATTGATATGGGAGAAAAGTATACTTTTTCAACATTTGAGGGTATTTTCAATATAGATCCTGTTTCAGATTCCAATTTACCAAAAATTATTGACTCTGATGATTGTGTTAATGTGTGTAATGGTGTTATTCATGAACAAGTTAGAGTTGATGATTTTAATGCACCTTTTTTCTGATGATCTAGTTATAGGGGTTATTAATCAACATGTAGTTCCTATCATTAGTTTATATTATCATAATATAATTTATAATATGTATTCATCTTATGATTAAATTCTCTCTGCTGAACGGAGGAATAATAATTAATTCAAGATATGAAGGAGAGGGATAATAAGGACCACTGGGTAACATAAATGTATGAAGATATTATATCATTTCACAACCACAATATTTTTGTGATTCAAAATTTAAAAATAGGTATGAGTACATTGAAAAAATGTGGGATTTAGTAGATTTATATCAAGGAATTGAGTTTTCTTCAATGATATAGGGAATGATTAATTTTTAAAGGCTTACATCAGAAGAATGGTATTGATTTTCATGGGATTTTGTCACCGTCTGTTAAGAAATATTTTCATCAGGTTGTTAATGGTTTGACTACTTATTTTTATCTAAAAATTGAGCATATGGATGTGAGGAAGGTTGTCTAACATGGATATTTAGAGGAGGATATTTATATAGAGAAGCTAGATGGTTTTCATGAAATAGATAATATAAATTATTTCTAAATGTCAAATAAGAGTATGAATGGTTTGATAAAATCTATTTGGTCATTCTAATCTCTCATTTTCATTATGAACATTAGGAAAGAAAAATTCTAGTCATTGTGTATTTGTTCAATGATTGGACCATATTGATTTTATAATTCTATTTCTTTATTTTTTGTTATGCACATTGTTTTCCATGATGCTTCTTGAATTGATATATTGAAGAAGGACAATTATTTGTCCTTTTCAATGAAATACATGGGGTGGGCATGACATATTCTTCGAATATCAATATTCAATGATAGAATTGCCAAAAAAAATTGGTAATCATATAAATGGTATATAGAGAATGTTATTTTCATATTTTATATGGACTATGTGAAAATGGACAATATTCTTATTTTTTTTACATTTTTTCCATAGTACCAGCCCATCACCATCATTGATTTAAGAGAGGGTTGGGATATAGAAAATACGTTATTTCTTACTTATTGGATATTCAATGTAGGTAATTTTATGATGTGGGCCTGATATATGTCATGTAGTTGGTTTGGCCAATTTCTTTCTATCTAATATATGTAGTTATCATTGAACAATACTAAATTAAATTTTTCGTTATCTTTTTTGTACTTCGGATATGATATTCTTCTATGGAAATGGGAACCTATGCTTTATGGCTTTAAAAATTCAAATATTTGAGGAAATATGGATTCGATAATGTCTACTTATAGATATTCGATTACATTTTTTAGGGGGAGCTATTTCTTGGAAGTCCATATTGTTGATATGGGTTTATTTATCTACAAGTGAGTCTTATTTTTTTGCAGCTAAAGAGGCCCAAAATTAATTTTTGTTGATGAAATATTTTATTCAAAAGAAAAATTTTAATCAAGACATGTATGTTTTATTTTTTGGTAGTAAAAGTTATATTTCATTTAGAAAGAATCACACAATTCATGGAATGTAGAAACATATAGATGTTCAATATCACTAGATTCATCAAATCCATGAATAGTAAAAATTTATCAAAAGATAAGATCCACACGGATGACAGTGGTTCATACATGATGACCAAGAGTTTATAGAGAGTTAAATGTTATAAATTTTGGCTAATTTTAGTGTTGAAGGAGATCCCTACTTGTGACTGAGTGTGAGATTTTTGGGGTGCCTCTTCACCTGGGCCACCTCATGTGACACCTAATAATGAAAAAGTAAATAACAATACATTTGACATATTTGGGAAGTTATATAATTCTTGAGGTGGAAATATTTTTTATGGGTTATAGAACCCTTTATTATAATAGTGAGGCTAGTTTTTGGATCTAGTTACGTGATTTGTATCCAACATAAAATTCCTTCAATATGATTATTTTTAATATATCTTGTTCTTCATTCCATTCCATATTTTTTTCTCTAGTTTTATTCAAGAGAATAAAATATGTTATACATTGTTAGATCAATTTTGGTTTCTCAAATATGATGCATTCTTCATTTCATGTTTCCTTTGGACTACATCTACTTTCTTCTATTGATCCACTATTATATTTGTGTATTATATTTCACATCACACTCATATTTGGGTGTTTCTCTTTGTACTCTTGTTTACAGGATGATACTTTTTTATAGACTAGGTCCCATAAACATTTAATTTTTTGTATTTCAATGTTAAAAATATCTCATCTCATTATTTTTCCTCTACACATAAATTATAGTTCAATGAACATATGCTTTAATTTTTACGCTTTTTAGAGGGGGACAAAATTTATTTCAAATACATTTTTTCTTTTCTACTCTATTTTGCATTAATATATTATAATATTTCCCAATACAAAGAGGTAGAAATGGACATTGATCTTAATAATAAAATTGATAAATAACCCCATGGAGTTCAAATATATAACCAAAGACAACGTATATATGGAAGAAATCTTAAACCTGATACAGATAAATATCAATGTAACCAATAAATTCTAATAATGGATCTCAACCATTCATTATTTCTAGTTAGATGACCAATAATCTATCCCCACCATTTACCAATGATATAATCATGAAACAACAAGGCCCAATGATTGGTAAGAGTAGAGGAACTTCTGAAATCACAAAAATGATTGTGGATGTTGAATTAATCATTGATGAATGTAGGGTGGGGTATCTTAATTGAGAGGTGAACCACATGAGGTAACATCAAGAAATGAAATTTAATGTATACTGTGTTTTGAAAGGAAACAGTTAAGGTATTCCGGGATGATTACAGATACTAATTTTTTTTGATGTGTCCATGGTGGTTGATCAGGCCAAAAAACCCATAGAATCCTTTAACTAAGAGGAAGCCAAATATACACTATAAAATAAACCAGGCAACTATGGATGGTTGAATTATTCTATATTCACTTATATATTGTTGATAAAGGATCCTAATTACATTATTCTTGTTCAATTTTATGCATCACATATTGAACATGAAAAAAAAATCATAATGATTGAAGTTCGATGATCACCAATTCTGAGTCAAGGAAAAAAAATCCGATAGTTATTTATTAACCCATTTATAGGTTTGGTGATGCAATAATTTCTCCCCAAAACAGCGGCTACCATTATTTTGAGTGGTGTGTTCAAATATCTCAATTTTATGTGGAATAAAGTTTTTGAATTACATGTTACTATATTGAGTTATATTCACATTTGATGAAGAAATTCATAAAAAAATAAACAGACTGTTTACAAGATAAAAGAGATTAATCTATGTCTTTGATAAATTGATGTTGTTATACTTAAAGACAATCTAGTCCAACTTATGACATTTCAAATCTTAATTGCATGGAAATATCATGACTAATCATGTTCACACATAAGCCCAGTATATTGGCCCACTAATGTTCTATTAAAATCTAAATACCTTGGTAGCACTTATATTTTTTAATTCCATAAGAAACATTGATGTTGAGTAAATAAAGAGAGTAGAAATTTCACTATCTGTGATCCCTAATGAAGTAGCGATATATTTTACATTGGCGAAATTTTTCACAAAAAATATTCATGTATATATATATTTAGAGATATCCTAACCATTGAGCTATGTCTGTAGTGGAGATTTGAAGATAATGAGTTTATATTAGAATTTTTTGAAAGAGATAGACTTGACATGTTCATTGGAAAAGAAACTCATGCTATTCACATGGGTGAATGATTATCTAAGACCATTAATCAAATAAAATAGTTCACTAATGAATGATAGTAATTCCACATTCCTCAAAACTATAACTACTGCAGTTTCTACATTGATTTATTTTTGGATTTCATTTATTATGATTTATTGAAATAAATCTACTGATGGAGAAATGTGAAATTATTTTATGGTATGGGTCGATTATCATTATATAATACTAATGAATTATGTATTTTTATAGTTTAATATATTATTATAATATTTTAATTTATTCAAACATAATCTAAATTTGGTGATTTCCACATCTATTAACTTTTTAATCTATCTTCCCTTCATCTTCAGACCACACACATATCCCACATGGGTGCTCTCTATTACATGTGATTTTGAGATTTGGGTTGACATAACGATAAATATAGATATTTTAATACTAGTATATGGTATATTTGAGGTTTCATTTATCATTACACTAAATTGATAAAACTAAAATTTTCCATTGAGGGTAATCATGTGAGATTTCACTTGATTAGATAGAAAACAGAAGTGAAATTTTAAATAATGATTAAATAATAAGGGTAAAAATATGTATTAGTATAGTAAATATATTTTAAAATTTAATTTAACACTAATATTATTAAATCTCATAATATGTTTCATATAACTAACCCACAAAAATAAAATCTAAACACATCCACAACACTTCCCTCTAATAATACAGACTATCTACACTATATAAACGGTTTAGTTGGATTAAAAAATTGTTTTTATAAGTTATATATGATAGGTTATTATCAGTTATCCCCCACCATAAATTATAGAATAGGATGACATTATCTACATTCAATGAATTATTTTATTTCCTACTAGTATGAATGAGAAATTGATGATGTAATATCATGCTTTCAAAAAAGTCTTACAGCCTAAAGAAAACAAATCATATCTTGATCCTTATCATCAGTATTTGTGTAAAATAATGAAAAAGAAGATTAAAGTGTTTATTACATGGTGCTCTAAATATTAGTAGGTGATAGATGAAATCAGTATCCCATTTCTCTAATATAGTATATTCCTATACTAGAGTGGAAATTGGGGGATGAGAACATGGAATTAAATAAATGATTATGAAGGACACCATAAATCTCCAATGTTAATTGGTTAATCCTGGGTGGATAACAAATATCTCCAATTTTTTACCAATCCAGTAGACCTTTATAGTGGGTTAGATTTGAATTATTTTATCTGGGTAATATTAATACTACAATAGATCCTATAGATAATAATTTATATTGGATAATATTGGTTCAAATAATGGTTTTTATAGGGATTGAAAAAACTGTGGCATGATCAGGTGATTTTGAGTGAATCCTATGACCCACGAACGGATTGACAATCTAGGTAGACTGTTCTAGTAAAATAGGAAATTTGGATGGCTTGTGTAAAATATTTTATAGGTTTATGGGATATATATTTGGTAAACATTGAATTTTCCCAGGAAAATAGTTGTTAGGATGTGGTAAAAATGGTTCCCTATAATGATTTTTATGGGAGGAAATTCTATTCATCATTTTGTTGATTGGATCTAGAAAAGGCAGCAGTGATTCATTTGAGTCTCATTCAGTATATGATAGAGCATGTATAGTTGATTCACAAGATGATTTGTGGGATTTATAGTATGAAAAATTATATTTTTTTTGGTTTCATCTACCCCTTGTTTTTATGATAGGTGAAATTTTGTTTTTTTGTGTTCCACCAATGTTAAGCCACCATCACTAAAGATTCAAATGAAATTACTTAACTTGTTCAGGTATCCATTTTGATATTACATAGATGTTACAACATGTCGAAAAATCACTTATTGTTCAATTGATATTTAGTTCCTTTAATGATAAATTTCATGTTTCTCAATTTTGATGGTACATTCTCGATACATTTTATGTGGTCGATGTTGAGAATTTTGATCTCAAGGATGATGTGCCCTTTAAGGATAATTTTATTCTCATTATAGAACATAGTGAGAAGAAACACCATATAAAATATAATTATATGGTATTTTTCTATAAAAAATAGAATATACACTGGTAACGGTGTTAGGAAGAATTTTTATGCGGTTCTAGTCTCTATAATTGTTCATCAAGAAGATTAGTTATGTATTTTTATGCATCTCAAATATAAGTGGTCATGATGTGGAGTGGTTTTAAGGAAATTCCATTTCTAGATAACAAACACATTTATTTTTCTAAAAATGCTTAATTGTTTCTATAAAATATTTTCCAAGTGGTTTCGACAGGAAACTAAGGTGTTCAGGAGGCCCAGAAGGAGGCTGATTCATGCAGCCTAGAGGATATAGTGCCACTAGATTTATAGTTACAAAATTACTAATAGCTATATAATCTTCAAATTGGATTTTAGAGCCACTAATAGTCTACTAAAATTCTAGTGGGACCCAAATTCTAGCTAGTATGTTATGTGGTTTTTTATATGGTTTAGTCTAGTATTTTCTTGTTTTTTAACTATTATACTTTTCTATATTTTTTCCTCTTCACATGTATAAATTATCTTGTGTTGATCTACTATCCTATATCCTTTAATAATTATGGATCCTAATTTTCTCCTCTAATTTGAGTTTATTTTGAGGTTCTTGAAATAACTAGTAAAGGATTCTACTCATATTCTCTCATTTTTATTGATTATCCCACTACATTAAGAGTTATAACCCCTTAATGATAATACAATGTTGTAGATGCAGAAATGTGCTCAAGGGCTAATGAAAGTTTTGAAACGTCAAATAAAAGTTACATTAGGACCCAATAACCCCATTTGGGGGGCCCAAAGGGGCTGCGCGAAGTAAATTCAGAGGTGCGTGAAAAACAATATGGCCCGCACGGAAGGTTCGGAGATTCACAAAAATCCTTTGGCTTGGGCATGAAATATTTCGGGCCCTATCCCGTGCGGTCAATATTTCGCACCGTCGCCAATGTCACCCAATTATTATGTGTCGAACTGGTTTTCGCGCCCTCGGGCTCCTATAAATAGAAGGAAACCCCTTCTACATTGGGGCTGAAGATTCTAAACCAGCTCTCGTGCACAAAATTCATCTTCTGCACGCGTAAAAATGTCCTTCAGGTATGTTTCCTTTCACGCCATGTCACCCTAGGGTCCGCCTTTACGCGAGATCCCCATGTCTTAGACTTAATTCTAATCCCTTCGGGGTCCGCACCTTGCACGCAATCCCTTCTAATTGCACGAAGGCTGGCCAATTGCGCACAACCCCTACAATTGCATGCACCCCCTGCCCATTGCACACAATCCCCGGAATTCCGCACAACCCAATCATTGCACGTAGTCTCTCCAACATGAGCACATATTTCGCACCTTGTGCGCAATCCATCTAGTCACATTCAAAACCTCGGCTACAATTACATGTAAGCATCACCAATTTCGCGCACAGCCCGGGTTTTTTTTCGCACATGCCTATTATTTCGCGCACAAGCCTCAAAGGTTGCACACAATTCCCCTATTACCCTTCACCTTGGTGCTCCCTGGGTTCCTCCTTGCGTTAGAGCCCGATGTTCATCTTATGGATGCCATTCGCGGGTGTCTCTCACGCCCCGGGTATCCACATCATGTGATGTCTTCCCATGAAACCGTCTAGGCTCGTACGAAGTAACTGCTAGGTCCTTTGGATGATAACGCCCATTGCGTTTCTTTTCCTTGTGCTTCTTCACATAATCACACTAACGGATGTTGCTTCTTCACATAGCCATGCTAATGTGGACCCCTCGATGGTTCGCTCCGCGACACCCCCTCGCTACTACGTTGTCGATGCCTTACCTCCCAAAAGGAGTAGAGGGTACCAGTTATGTAAGCTATAGGGGTTCAGAGCACACCCACCATGTCTGAGCTGCAATATGTTAAACTTCCAAGCACCATCATCCTTAGCACATGATGTTAAACAGTGACATGGCTCTGTGCCTCACACACAAGGTAACCATGCCTTGGACATTCTCCATTTACACTCATCTCCGCAAGGATGGGATCACCCCTTATATGGGATGATATCGTCTTTATTGGAGTGTGTTTCTCCACAGGAGAGGGCAGCCACCTTGATGTAATCCCCTAGCCTATCTTGTAGGAGATAGCATCCCTACTCATCCTCAATTCCTCGGTGCCAAGGACCAAGAGGGGAGATGGGACAGGGGTTTTGTAACCCTTTCCCTCTACCACTGGGCATTGTCACCATCAAACATCCTTCCGGGAGTAAGCCCTGACATCTCGGGCTGCTAAGAATGCTAAATCCCCCATGTTTTCTCTTTGGGCCACTCCACACGTAAGCCCTACTCCACATCCCATATACTCACCTTTCGCGATGTGATCATAACCTCTATTCTACTTCTTGTTTCTCACACCAAGCATGACTAACATGATCTTAGAACAAGCACCGACCATGACAACACCTTGGGACACCTCAGAGTGTAAGCCCCAATCCATCCCAAACTATAGGGACTTTGATCCATGTCAAGGCATGGTACGTAGGAATCCACCAAGTGGTTCAAGCCCCAACAACCAGGGTCCGCCTCAGCGTGTAATCCCAATACCATCCTGAATGACAGGGAATTTGATCCTTGTCAAGGAATGGTACATAGGAAGCCTCCATGACGTTCAACCCCCAAACACCTTGGACAACCTCAGAGTGTAAGCCCCAACCCATCCAGAACAATGGGTACTTTGATACATGTCAAGGCATGGTATGTAGAAAGCCTCCACGAGGTTCAATCCCCATACACCTTGGGCCGCCTTAGAGTTTAAGCCCCAACCCATCCCGAACTATGGGGACTTTGATCCATGTCAAGTCATGGTAGGTAGGAAGCCACCACGAGGTTCAAACCCCAATCAACATGGGTCACATCATAGTGTAAGCCACAATACATCCTGATCTATAGGGACTTTGATCAATGTCAAGGCATGGTACGTAGGAAGCCTCAATGAGGTTCAAGCCCCAAACACATTTGACCACCTCAATATGTATGCCCCAACCCATCCCGAACTATGGGGACTTTGATCCATGTCATGCCATGGTACGTAGGATGCCTCCATGAGGTTTAAGCGCCAAACACGTTGGTCCACCTCAGAGTGTATGTCCCATCCCATCTCAAACTACGGGGACTTTGATTCATGTTAAGTCATTGTACATAGGAAGCCTCCATGAGGTTCAAGCGCCAAACACCTTGGTCCACATTAGAGTGTAACCCCCAATTCATTCCGAACTATGGGGACACTGATCCATGTCAAGGCATGGTATGTAGGAATCCTCCATGAGGTTCAATCCCCAAGAACCTTGGCCCTCCTCAGAGTGTAATCCCCAACCCATCCTGATGTACTAGGATTTTGATCCATGTCAAGGCATTGTATGTTGGATGCCTCCACGAGGTTCAAGCCCACCAACCGGTCATTCCGACCCCCTTCACATTAGTTATCCCTTATCCCGCATGACATTAAAGTGTATTCTCCCTCTGAAATATGTGGTCTATGATTCACTTCCCTGAGGATACGTAGGAATCCTCTATGAGGTTTAATCTGATAACTCATGTCTCATCCTGATCTCTCCATCGAGCCCATGCGTCTTTGGAAGATCATTCCCCAACCCAAAGGTTCCACTTCCTTAGGGTCTCATCCATGCGTCCATTCTCACGGCTCTCCTCCTCAGGTTCCCCATCATCACATTTGAACTACGTGGACATGATTCCTTTCCACAAGGATATGTATGAAATATCTTCGAGGCTCAAGCCCAAGACCATCGTCACCCCCTGGCGGTTCCAATCCATTTGAAAAACCTTCCATTACCCACCATGATTTTTACATGGGATTCCACAAACCAGTTAGATCATTCCACCCCATTCCCATTTTCATTTTACAGCATTCGGGAATCCACCCACTTGTTGGCCCCAATATCGGTGTTCCCTCCAGGGGTTTCCTCTATCTAATCTACTCTAATCAATGTTCTGATCAGTCTGATCTGTCTCCGCTAGATGTTAAACTTGCAGCATGCCCTGTGTTAAACATGGGATGTTGAGGAAGGCCTCAGATATACTTCCATGGAATACGATTCCCCGCTTCCGATGTGGGATGCCTCTAGCTTCTGTGCCCTCAAGAATCCAGATAATAAGGGATAGAAGATAAACATTCCAATCCCCTAGCATAAAGACACTCCAGTTGTGCCCAACATGACTACTCCCCTAACCGAAGGTTGCTGCCCTGACCGGAAACCTCGGAACGTCCTGACAGAAGAATCATAATTAACTGGTGTCTATGATGATTTGGCACCTGGAAGAGATTCATGAACACTTCTCAAATCTATAAGGGAGACCCGGACTATGTAACAAGCTCGTTGGAGGAATCCACGGAAAGAACAACTGAAATCCCATCATCCCGTTTTGATCATTGAGAAGACATCCCTGAACAAGGAGCAGATGTCACCCGCCTTTGGAAAGCGGGAATTCAGGGAAATATCCACATGTCCTCTATGTGGTGGATGCGTGTTCCCCGGTGAAAGCATCAGAAATAGAAATGATAAACCTGACATGAAATTCTTCTACTCTGCAAGGAGACTAGTAGCGTTTGAGACACTAATGGATTAGCTTGTAATCAGAACCAGTCATCTGGCACCAGGTCCCCCAGGAAAATATTGGGCCTGGCATGAATCCTTCCAGATTTTGGGATAGTCAGGACATTGAACTTTCCGTTCTGTGATGTTGTTAGTGTGGATCCCTCTTTCCGGCCACAGAAGATGGAATGGTGAAGGGGTACTCGTTGTCAATTTATTTTCCTAGAAGTATTAATGAGTTTATCTCCCTGCTTTCACGAACCAAGTTGTTGTATCCGGAGCCCGATCACCTGTCCATCGGTGCTGGGGTAGAGGAAATATCGACGTGGCTACCCCATGCGGTTCTACCTCTTCCATGATGTCGTCGACTACCATGACTGATGGGCACCCACGCCCCCTCTCCCCATCAGAAATTATCCAGTGAAGGGTAATTAATGACCTTGTATGCAGGTACGAGGAGTTGGGGATCATACTTAGTAGGGATATGGCATGCTTTGATCTCAAGGCAGCTGCGCCTCACCATCAATGACACCCCTGAGGGCCGCACAGGGGGTCACTGCTCCCCACCCCCATATTCAATCATTTCAGGAGCATGTCCCTAGAACGCCTTGACAACTCCCTCCCCTGCGCCGACAAGGTCGGGGATGTCTGAGTTGGCCCAATAAGAGTCCTCCTTCAGGGGAACCCGGTGAGAGATCCCACCAGGCTATGTCTGTGCCCCCATCCAGTTCCCGGAGCCAAGGATTAGGTAAGCTATGCACCTGCACCACCATCTCTAGTTCAACTGTCCCGACACCAATGTCGGGCACAAATGGAAGAGGATGGTCATCATGGGGCGTCAACATCAGCGACTATGGTTGCCCGAGCCACAACTAACTCATATCCTTAACTTCTAGAATATGTTGAGCATGAACAGTTATACGCCTGACTTGGATCGAGGCCCCAAACGCCCCACGGGCAGGCTTGGTCGACTCTCTCGGTCGCCGGCATAGGCGATGGCCGCTGCGGACCAATCCGTAGCAATTCCATCCAGTGTGGAGGCCCACTTCGTACCTACAACACAGAAGGTGCGAGTCCTCCCTGTTTCCATCCTCGGCTTGGAGTTCTGGCCCACGCCACCTTCATCCAAAGTGAGGGTCTTCCCCGTGATAGCAGCACTCCATACGGGGGTCTCTCCCGCACTGACTACACTGGGTACGTGGTCACTCCCTCTGATGTAGACCGAAGGTATGGAGACATGGCATGTCCGCTCACTCACCAACATGGAGGTTCTACCCATGTCCTCATAGCAGCCAATGAAGGTCCTCCTCGCCCAAGCGATCAGCGAAGTGGAAGCCAATCTCACATCACCAACGCCCATCATGGACGTCCTACACATGCTCAGATTTACCAGTATGAGGACCTTCCTCATAGTGATGAATTCAAGGGATGTAATCACGGAGGTCCTACCCATACCCTTACCACCCATACCTATGCTTCTGTCAGCTCTAGCGGAGGTCCATCCCACTCCAGTACTTCCCATGGAGGTCCTACCCATACCATTACCACCCCTACCTATGCTTTTGTCATCTCAAGTGGAGTTCTATCCCACTCCAGTGGAAGCCATGGAGGTCCTCCTTATGTCCCTTTTGAAATCTCCCCCAGTTCTCCTCGCACCATGAACCACCCAAGCGGGAGCTCCCTCCACCCTAACACCAATCTGGCCTAAGGACCTCCTCGTGTCGAAAGTGGGCCTTTACCTAAAGTGCTGCCAAGGGGAAGGATACTAGGTGGTCGTCAATGCAAGAGGAATTACGGGGAAGTCTAGACAGGAATCACACCAGTCCGCTTCTCAAACTCC
Source organism: Viscum album (assembly GCA_963277665.1). Classification (NCBI taxonomy): domain Eukaryota; kingdom Viridiplantae; phylum Streptophyta; class Magnoliopsida; order Santalales; family Viscaceae; genus Viscum; species Viscum album. The sequence continues at coordinate 1,934,463,811 of OY728155.1, forward strand.
GAGGCGGAGGGAGACTCAGCGCGAGAGCCCTCACCTCAGTCCTCTGAGTCATGGGTCGGGGCATGAAAGAGGTGAATAAGCCTCGTACTCCTAGAATGTGAGGTCTATATGATCCCTGCATCCCTTAGAATGTATATCCTAGAGGACGAGAATCTGGAATGTCCCCAGGGACCGACCACACTATCAACACCATCATCTTCGAAAGCGCCCTCCCCCTCGGCTAGAGACTATGGAGAGATATTTTGGAAGTCAATAGTGGAAGAGTTGCAGAATAGTCCACCATCAGTATATGCTGATGTTGTGTCAGTATCGTTGGTCGTCGGTCCATCTTATTACAATATAGAGGCTAGGTGACTACAACCATCCGAGGACAGCCCATGATACGACAGCCAATCAGCCCACTCGACGTATTCTCCATCGTCCACCCCCATCCCAGCGGTCTGCCTTGGTGCCTCCACCAATTCCTCAACCACCATCGGTTGATGAGTGGGAAAATAAAAGTCCATACCCTGATTATGAAATGAAGAGCTTCTGGCCTATCCTCGCAGCATACCACTTCCCTGAGATGTTTTGGCCTATCACAGGACCAAGTTTTGGTATGCCAAGATCGCTAACCCCGGAGGAGTTAGAATGTTTCCTCCAGGCTCTCTGGGTGACACAATTCCATATTTACCAACGGTGATTGAATTATCCTGGGATCCAAGCGCACCTAGATGACATCGACAAACAATGTCGTTTTGTTGATTTGGATTCCCTCCTCACGACCCAGCTCCCCGAGTCACCTGGTCACCATATGGCCCTCCAAAAGCAATGCATTCAGAGTTTCCATATACTCCGCAGAGTTATTAAAGATGCTACACCCCACATGCAAGTCTGTGGTTGGGGGAAGTAAGCTACCCTCCTCTTCAATACTATTCGCTGGCAGCCCGACTCGCTAGGGGACATCGAAGACATGGCCCCGAGAAGAGTTGCAGTCAATATGAATGATCTGTCAGGTGGGGAAAACAAGTTGGATCTTCTTGATGGGAACATCCTCCTTGAGGGTGTGCCAAAACTACTACACCTATCAGGGGGATAATAATTAGAATAGGAACCACCTAGGTCTTACTCCACTCACTTAGGCATTGGTACTCAGTCAGAATGCCAGTAAAGGAAAAGAACACGTCAGAGCTGTCAAGAACTTTGACCCATCCGCTTCAGTGAAAAAGATGGGGGAGGATCCCAAAAAGGCCACATTGCGCCACCATATCAATGAGAGGAAGAAGTTGGTAGATGAACTTATGGATGAACACAATTCAGAGTGACGAACGAACTACGGTGATCCTATGACGAGGAAGTAGGGGCAGGAACAACTACATTTCATGGAGCTTCCCACAGGTAACCCAGATCATTCTACATTCACTGAAAGGGTGGAATCTGGGGTTCATTTCAAGAGGATGCGGTATGTCTCGCCAAACCCTCTTGAATGGAGAGAAAATCCACGCAACCCCACTCGGGCTCCTTTTCCAGCCCCATGGTTTGTTCTACTAGGCACTCCACGAGCTGCTGAGCTTGTCTACTGTATCGAAGAAACCAGCAATGTGATTGTGGTTAGGGATCCCCGTCAAGATAGAGACCCACGTCTAGATGATCCAATGGAAGCACTCATCACCTGCCTAGAGGCTTTGGAAATGCAGCAGGTGGCCATCCCACCGGATGGAAAGCCATACCCGGCGTGGGTGGATGATATGACAACTCCCACGGGATTCGGAAAACCAACCTTATTTCCTTTTAATGGGACGGGGGACCCACCGTAGCACCATTCCCACTTCAACTCAAGGTGTGGACCTATGCTAGGGACCCCAGTGCAGGAAGAAGTCACCAAGCTCCGCTGTTTTGTTCAGACACTGGAGGGGCTAGCATTCGTCTGGTACAGCCAGCTCCTCGTCGGATGCATGGCTAGCTTGGAGGACCTTTTCAGGAAATTCATCTAGCAGTTTAGCTCTACCACCCACAAAACGAACGTTGCAGACCTCTTCAAGTAAAAAAAAAGTGTTGATGAGTGAGTTGTGGATATTGTCTTCCAGTGGAAAGGGGGTTAAATACTCCCTTGACATTCCACTAACTTAGAAGTAATTACTGACGATGTGCATAAGGAATGTCAAGAAGAAACTGGTTACCTCCTAGATCATTCAGAACTATCCCGGAGGGTTCTGAGACTTCTCAGATAATGTCCATCGCCTCAAAGAAGCCATGAAATATGCCAGCCAGGCACGTCCGCTGCACCATATAATCCCAGCAAGGAGGGATACCCAGGCCTATCCCACTACGGTTTCCTAGATAGAGGCCCCAAGGCAGTTAGAATTGCTACCAGTGGAGCCAGCTCCGCAGCCCCACAGAAGTCCACCGCCATGGGCGCAGCTTCCAGCCAAACAACAGCCACCTCAGAACAGGAAGGCGCTTCCACGTAAAGTGATGCCCCCACCATGGTGAGATAATCATGTTCTGCCTCCTCAGTAGGCTCCTCCAGCCCCCTGTCAGGGTCAGCCTCCTTGATCCCCTTTCTCGGACAGATGAAATCAGACCTACTTGTTCAACGAGGCTCAAGTACCCAGTTACTTCTGCAGTGCATTAGAGTAGAGATCTATACAACTAACTGAGTGCAGAAAGCCAGAGGAGGCGCATCTCACTAATCACCGCAACTAAATCCCTTATCACTGGATCCTGGGGAACACCCTCAAGCAATGTTATGCATTCAAAGACTGGCTCCAAGACCATATTGACAACAAAACAGTCAGGTTGGGCCTAGCCCCGACACAAGTGGTTGGTGTCTTTTTGAGGTCAGATGGCAGTAGCAATAGTGATGGTGAGTGGAAATAGGTTTCTGACCACTGGTCCTAGAAGTATAATGACTCGATGGCTCACAAGACAATCGCCCACGCCCATGGAATTATCTGTGCATGCCTGAATCAGTCGGAGCCTTTAAGAGCTGCGACCATGACTTCTGTATCATCATATCAGCTGACCTCTTCCTAGAAGATAAATAATCGATGGTGTAAGGAAAAGCAACGTGCACCGCCAATGCCATCATCATCCCACACTCTCAGTGACTTTATGCCCCCATAGATAGGGATACCTCCCAGAATAGGCACATTAGTATATGTCTCTTCAAGTGACAGTCAAGGGTATGCTTTGGTTAACACCATTGAGTTGGTAAACCCCTACATGAATTCTGACGAGGGGGAGCACCAGGCGACCCCCCCCAACATCCCCAGATGACGCCAACGTCGGCGGAGCCATGAACATATGGTTTGTCAGGGCACGCTAGTCGGTACCCCCAACCAGTTCATGGATTCCACTGAGACCAGATAGCAGACACAGCGGAGAACCCAGCATGTACAGCCACCTCATCTGGTGTTGACAAGCCTGACTCCATGACCATTTATTCTACAAGACTAGGCAGAAGCATTTCGGCTATGCCACAACCAGCTTCACCCCACTACAGTCTGATCTCATCCATATGATCCTCACCCGAAATCTACTCTCTAGTATTCAACTAGTGATCAACAAGATATGCCCAGTACCAAACAGTCGTCAGTCCGGCTGGTAGGGCCTGCCATGCCTTCTATTACAGAATGACTTCCCGTGAGCAGAGGTTCATGCATGGCACTGAAGTACGACATCCTCAAGCACCTCACCAGAATCCCAGCAGGGATTTCCATTTTTTAAGCCTTCCTCTTCTTTCCAGATATGCACGAATCCCTCGCTAAGGCTTTAAGGATCCCCATACAGTTTGATACGGAGATAGCATCTGCAGTGGGTTTCCAGGATGAAGTGCTTGAGAATGCCAAATGTTAGGCCATCAATTAGTTATCAGTAGAGGATGAAGGATCCCCCATACCGGGGCACATCCGCCCTATTTACATCACTGGCCAATTCAACTGCGTGGAGGTTCGCCTTTGTAACACCCCAATCTTTCACGATACGCTTCTCTTTCAATAATGCAATAGCTTGCATTGTACGCAAGTTCAAGATTCTAACACACCACGACTAATCAAAATAGCCATTATGAATAGTAATACCCACTTTTTTAAATTATATATATTTTTCATTTCAAAATGGACATCATTTTTGGATTCGTAATATCGAAATTATCCTATGTTGAATTTTCGGTATTTTTCTGAGAACTCCAAATTTTTTTATGCATAGTGAAAAATACTTAAAAACATCTTTTTTAATCAAAATAATTTATAGTGATAACATATACTATTGAGTTGTTTTAAATTATAATTATAATATATTTTTACTATTTTATCCAATGGTGGTCATTATAATTAATTTAACATTGAAATTGGACATAAACATTTGTCAATGTTTTGATATATATTGTTTCTTAAAAACACGCTATTTGTTGTGACAGCGGGAATTAATTATAAAATTTATTAATGCAACTTATATGTTTGTAATTTTTTAAAATAGACATCATTTTTGAATTTGGAATATCAATTACAGCTTAGGGTGAAATTTTGGCATTGTTCTGAAAAACATCAATTTTTGATGAATAGTGAAACCACTAAGTGGTAGTTAAATAACTGATTTTTTTTCATTTAAATGAAATATTACCACTTCTGTGCTTTGATTTTCAAAAATCCGACATACATTATTTTCATTGGGATGTAAAATATGGTTCAATGAGATTAAAATAATTTTTGGTGAATAGTAACTATTAAGTTTAATTAATCGCGATTAAAGGTAATTAATGAAATTTAAGGTAAAAATAGTATTATAAAAATATGAAATGACCTTTACACTTGTCCTACCTCTATTGTATGAGTCATGGCCGACCAAGACAATACATGGGACAAGTTGGGGACCCCATGGATCCACTTCGGTAGGAAAATGACATTAAAAACTTTTATTTAATGTTAAAATAAAAATGTCACAATCATGATTTGTTTTACTAAAAAATTTAAAATTGGGTTATACAAGTCATATTTTAGAATATAAATATTCATTAGAAATCTAAAAAGATTTCCTAAATCATGATATTTTTTTAATAATTTTTAGACATTAAATAAATTAAAAGTTTTATGACACAATGATGATGCAGTGATTACCTCATTAATTAACGATTATAATAAAATGGAAGGATAATGTAAAATCTAAGTATGAAACTTGTCCAAAGCCTATTGGATGAGAATAATTCGAACCCTTATCACCTTATCCTTGAAATATATAAGTGTGCGACCTTTATAATCCCAAAAATCATTTCATAATAATGTAGAATTTCAATCTTTCCAAGACTGCCCCTTCTCTCCTCTTATAAAAGGCCCCCACCACTACCACCTTACTCACACCTTCAAAGCCATTTCGCTCGGCCAAAATCTGCCCAAATACTCTCCCAACTTCCCTCCCTTACTCCTAGAATCCTCACTTTGGGCAGAATTCTTACCAAGGAAGCCTTTGGCTCAAATCAAAAGAGTTACCCGATTTTAAGGTAATGTCTTCTCTTATGTTATTTTGTTTTATTTTTCTTCCCCAGCCCCCTAAACACTTTTTATTAATTTCATTTGTAACAAAACCATTATCCTCAATATACTAGGATTTTTTATAAGAATTATTCGTGCTACACTTACACACACCTACATCTAATGGTTAAAGAACATACTATTTCTGTGGATGGCAAATTTCTGCCTCATAAAACGATGATTGTTCAACAATCATATAACACCTTAAAAGGTGGCCATTAAGATTTCACTATATTTATATATATGATATATAATATTTTTATGTTTTACTTAATGTTCTTTATTTTTTATTTATGGCATACCTTTATTGTTTCCATTATAGGTAAACGCGATATTTTCATTTTAGGAAGTGCGGACTACCGCCCCCTCAAAGTGATATGAATTGTTAATGAGATATGTGGGATGTATAAAGGATGGATTAAATGATATTATATATTATATTATACTGGAATTATAATATACCTTTATATCTTTATGATTTAATTAAATACGAAATAGAAATGAATGTAGCGTTCATACGTACGTACGACTTACCATCTCCATGAATGGTGCATTTCATTTCTTACCTCTAAACATTATGGAATATTATAAATGCATGTGTATACTGGATATATATGAGATATATGACATCTATATCATGAATATAATTCTGGATATTATGGATATTTCACCACATGAACAACTTCTAATTATAAGAAGTTTATTTTTGACTCAATTATCAAAGATCGAAAAAACGACCGTTATTAAGTTAAATAATTACATAATTCTCATAACATTGTAATAAGTGATATAAAAAGAATAAAAACTTGAAAAAGGTTCTCAGGTAACTATAAAATAACTCTAGATTATTATTTAGGAGGTTAATGAACGGTCGAGTCATGACAGGATACAAGGTTAGGGAACTTCTTAACACAATTTCCATTACTTGGGTTAATCTCCTATTTTAAAATTATGTCATGATATTATTATGTCCTATCTTGTATTTATACTTTCTTTATGTGTACATATATTGAATACACATAATAGATCTATTTTATTTAAAAAAATGATCTATTTAAGGACTTCGCCTCAATCTCCTTTCATTGAGGAATATTTGGTTTTATACACAACTTTCATTTATACGGTGTATAAACCCCTTTGACTTTTACGTTTATTCAAAAGGAACTTATTTATACGAAGCATTTTAAAAAACGAAAAAAGGAATGTTTTTCTTGCCTTACGTATGCGGCGATAACGACTTCTCCGCCGTCGTAACCATTATTTGATTTTCGGCTTCCACTACAAGCCATAACTTTTTTTAAATGAAAAATAAATACAATGATTTAATTTTATTTTTTTTAGTATTGAAAATGGTTTTGAAAGTTTTTTTATTATATCAATGTGTTTTATTGATACCTTGTGATCAAAATGTGGAAATGTTAAGTTTCCTTTATGAATTTTTTATGTGATACGATTATGTTATGGTTTATGATATGTTTAAACATGTTCATATGAGGAATGCATTAGACTTAATAAGTGACGGGTGGAGCCCGCTATATCTCCTTGATGCATCGGAAGGTCTCATGAGACAAGCTAGTGTCTTGGCACGATGCCTTTAAAAATTATTATTTGTGGTCTTGGCACGAGGCCTTGGCTACGTGGTTATGATAGTCTGGCATTATGAATTCTATCATTATGAATGTGGTTATTGATATTGCATGTGATTATTCGACCAGTAGAATATCCATGTGAAGAAGTAAATGGAATTATGTCCTTTTACTTTTTCCATATTATGTTGAAGTTCAAGTTTAAAAGGAATTTGTTTTAGTTATACGTCGACATAAATGTTTATGTTTATTGATGAAAGCTTACGCTATATTGTTATCCTTACTCAGCATCTGAGCTCACCCCTTTCAATGTTTTAATATTTTCCATGATGTGAAGAATTATTTTATGAATGACCTGTAGGGATAGTCAGAAGAGGATATGAGTGTGGACTATGGAGACTTTGTTATTTTATGTTTTCACTTTATGATGTAATGTAATGTTTATGAATGTATCTAGTGTTTCCAAGGCTACTAAACTAATCGGTCATTCGAGACTTGATCTTTTGTCATCATGACAATGTTACGAAGTAATGCACCAACCTTGGGTAACTGGGGTCGGGGCATTATAGTTGGTATCAGAAGCAGTTTAGTACTAACCTTGAAAGCTAGACTTGGATAAACTCTGATTAGAGCACATAGACCAAAGATAGACTTTGAGGATTAGTATAGAAGAACTTCCTATAATTTTGTTGTTGTAGAGATTTTGTGAGTTTTCCGAGCAATACATACCTGTCTGGATACGATCAGGTAGAGGAAGCTCTGGCATAGATGTACCTAGGGGTAAAACACGAAAACACCGCTTTGAGCTAGATTCAAACAGGAACTGGTGCATGACAACGGGCCTGGCTGCACTCTTGGTTACGACACTCCTGGGGGATATGCTTAGGATAATTCTCATTTTCTTTAAAACCCACTATAAAGGGTTATGAGTATATAATTCCTCAAAAAAAAAACATTTTTATGATTATGGATTATATCCATAAATAGTTCAATTTATGTTAAGTATTTTACAAGTATGAAATTATGTATTTTGATTCATAAACTAATCTAGTTTATGCCATTGTTTAGAAATGGAGCCTAGTGGAAGGAATGGAAACTGTATCAATGCACACACTCCGTGTAGGGATTTCCCTCATGCTCAAAATAATTATTGTGAATCTGGAAATACAACTGGTACTGATCAACTTATTACCATACTGGGATAACTCACTCCGGTTATGAATAATAACATTACTCGTATGGAGCACCCTGATTCGCAACGTGGAGGATCAATGTTAGACCTATTCATGAGGCAACAACCACAAACATTTAATGGGGGTACAAATACATTAGTAGCTGATAAATGGATAAACTCTTTAGAGTAAATATTCCATGCCTTGGGGAGTAGCGAAAGGGAGAAGGTTGTCATGGCAGTCTACCGCCTCACTAGTGATGTCGATCAATGGTGGTCATTGATTCAAAACACAAAGGAAGATGATTAAGTATCAAATATGGAATGGAGAGATTTCAACGATATTTTCATAGAAAAATACTATCCTCATGACCATCGAGAAGATATGGAAAGACAATATTTGAGTCTGAGACAAAAGGAGGATGAGAATGTAACAAAGTATGAGGCCAACTTTACAAGGTCAGCGAGGCATGATGCAGATTATATAAATAACCCAAGAAGTAATATTGATCGTTTCGTTGATGGATAAAAACCATTTCTTCATCGAGAATTAGTCTCACAATCCTTCTTGTCGTACGAAGACATTGTCTCATGTGCTAGCAAGACATAAATGGAATTCTCTAAATCTTATGAAAATAAAGCAAAGAAAGAGAAGAAGAGAATGGTGGAACAAGAGAAAGATAAAGGGAAAAAGGGAAAGAAGGATTTTCCATTATGTGATAATTTTGGGAAGAATCACCCTGGTACTTGCCTAAAAGCAATGGGAGTCTGTTATAAATGTGGAGAAAAAGGTCACCAGGCGCGTGATTGCAAGGGAATGAAAGAGGCTATCAATGTTGAATGCTACAATTGTAGTGAAATGGGTCATTATGCAAATGAACGTCCTAAGAGTTAGGGAAACTTACCTCAGAAAAGGCCAATGGATCAAGGACATTCTTATGTTGTGACTACAGTTGAAGCGGAATAATTAATGTATTGGTGCTTTTGGACTCATGGATTATATTCTGGTTATTAGAATAATGTGATATATATATAAGGATTGTACTGAAGTACTTGTTGATATCATTAAGGTTTTAATATGATGAAGGTAATCATATTTTAAGTATGTGACAATATGAGAAACTTTACATTGTTTGGGGAATCTGATAAATTGATTTTGGAATTAAGAGACCTTTTAGAGAATGTCTGGACAGAGGTATTTTGGATAACTATAATGTTTTGGATGGATTAAGTTGAAACTTGGATAGTATTGTTTAAGGTTAAAACATTTCGGAAAATTACTTTTGGAATATTATAATACTGTATTTTTAGGAAAAGGACAACCTGCAGGGTGGGGCGTAACCCGTCGCGTCAGACAAAGCTGCAGGAATCGAACCCAAAACCATAGTGCGACATGACTTTATTACCTATCACTAGCCTACAAGAAGTCCCTGGTTATTACAAAATATTTTTCTTAATCTAAATGGTATGTGGTAATATTCAGAACCTTATACAATTAGGATAAATATAATATTTTTTGAGTTATGTTACCATTTGGAGTGAAAGATGGGGTTGTGGTAAAAAATTATTAAAGAATGAACGTATACACAACAAGTATGTATATTCCCTTACATTCTTAGTAAATCTCCTAAATAAACTCCTCAACTTTATAAAAGGTAACTTAAAACAAAAACGTTGCTGGTTAACTTTTCCAACTGGGGATTCAATGACCGTTTAACCAATCACATGTTTGTGATTTTCTTATGGTTAACTATCTCGTAATCCAGTTTTCTACAACTCTCCATCAGACCTTGATTGTTTTTTTTCTTCCATATCCATATTTTCATAGAATCCTAGTATGGGCTATCTCGGGTGACCTTTGTACTTATCTTTCTTTCTTTTAGTGTTATATTTTTATTAACCTTATTTCCGATGTGGGTTTTCCACAAAGGTATTTTCTATTTCCAACCTTTTATTTTCAAAGAAAAATTTCAAATTTCGAGGACGCAATTTATTGAAGGAGGGGAGAATGTAACACCACAAGCTTTCACGATACACTTCTCTTTCAATAATGTAATAGCTTGCATCATACACAAGTTCGAGATTCTAACACACCGCGACTAATAAAAATAGCCATTATGAATAGTAATACACACCTTTTTAAATTATATATATTTTACATTTCAAAATGGACTTCATTTTTGGATTCGTAATATCTAAATTAGCCTATGTTGAATTTTTGGTATTTTTCTGAGAACTCCAAATTTTTTTATGAATAGTGAAAAATACTTAAAAACAAATTTTTTAATAAAAATAATTTATTGTGATAACTTATACTACTGAGTGGTTTTCAAGTATAATTAGAATATATTTTTACTATTTTATCCAATGGAGGTCATTATAATTAATTTAACATTGAAATTGGACATAAACATTTGTCAATCTTTTGATATATATTGTTTCTTAAAAACACGTTATTTGTTGTGAGAGCGGAAATTAATTATAAAATTAATTAATGCAACTTATATGTTTGTAATTTTTTAAAATATACATCATTTTTGAATTTGTAATATCAATTATATCTTAGGGTGAAATTTTGGCATTGTTCTGAAAAACATCAATTTTTGATAAATAGTGAAACCATTAAGTGGTAGTTAAATAACTGTTTTTTTTTCATTTAAATGAAATATTACCACTTCTGTGATTTGATTTTCAAAAATCCGACATACATTATTTTAATTAGGAAGTAAAATGTGGTTCAATGGGATTAAAGTAATTTTTGGTGAATAGTAACTTTTAAGTTTAATTAATCGCGATTAAAGGTAATTAGTGAAATTTAGGGTAAAAATGGTATTATAAAAATATGAAATGACCTTTAAAATTGTCCTACATCTATTGGATGAGTCATGGACGACCAGTACAATACATGGGTCAACTTGGGGACCTCATGGAGCCACTTTGGTAGGAAAATGACATTAAAAACTTTTATTTAATGTTAAAATAAAAATGTCACAAACATGAGTTGTTTTACTAAAAAAAAATTTAAATGTGGTTATACAAGTAACATTTTAGACTATAAATATTCATTATAAAGTTTAAAAGATTTCCTACATCATGATATTTTTTTATAAATTTTAGACATTAAATAAATTAAAATTTTTATGACACAATGATGATGCAGCGATTACCTCATTAATTAACGATTTTAATAAAATGGAAGGATAATGTAAAATCTAAGTATTAAACATGTCCAAAGCCTATTGGATGAGAATATTTCCAACCCTTATCACCTTATACTCTAAATATATAAGTGTGTGACCTTTAGAATCCGAAAAATAATTTCATAATAATGTAACATTTCAATCTTTCCAAAAGTGCCCCTTCTCTCCTCTTATAAAAGGCCCCCACCACTACCACCTTACTCACACCTTCAAAGCCATTTGGCTCGGCCAACCTCTGCCCACATACTCTCCCAACTTCCCTCCCTTACTCCTAGAAGCCTCACTATGGGCAGAATTCTTCCCAAGTAATCCTTTGGCACAAATCAAAAGAGTTACCCGATTTTAAGGTAATGTCTTCTCTTATGTTATTTTGTTTTATTTTTCTTCTCCGACCCCCTATACTCTTTTTATTAATTTCATTTGTAACAAAAACAGTATCCTAAATATACTAGGATGTTTTTTGAAGAAGGATTCGATCTACACTTACACACACCTACATGTAATGGTTAAAGAACATATTGTTTCTGTGGATGGCGAATTTCTGCCTCACGAAACGATGATTGTTCAACACTCATATAACACCTTAAAAGGTGGAAATTAAAATGCCACTAAATTTATATATATGATATATAATATGTTTATTTTTTACTTACCATTCTGTATTTTTCATTTATGGCATACCTTTATTGTTTCCATTATGGGTAAACACGATATTTTCATTTTAGGAAGTGCGGACTACCGCCCCCTCAAAGTGATTTGAATCGTTAATGCCATATACGAGATGTATAAAAGATGGATTAAATGATATTATATATTATATTATACTTGAATTATAATATAACTTTATATCATTAGGATTTATTTAAATACAAAATAGAAATGAAAGTAGTGTTCATGCGTACGTACGGCTTACCGTCTCCATGAATGGTGCATTTCATTTCTTACCTCTAAACGTTATGGAATATTATAAATGCATGTATATACTGGATATATATCAGATATGTGATATCTATATCATGAATATAATTCTGGATATAATGGATATTTCACCACATGAACAACTTGTAATTATAAGAAGTTTATTTTTGACTCAAGTACCAAAGATCGACAAAACGACCATTATTAACATAAATAATTACATAATTATCATAACATGGTAATAAGTGATATAAAAGGAATAAAAACATCAAATAGTTTATTAAGCAACTATTAAATAACTCTAGTTTATTATTCAAAAGGTTAATGAACGGTCGAGTCAAGACAAGACGCAAGGTAAGGGAACTTCTTAACCCAATTTCCATTCTTTGGGTTGGTGTCCTATTTTAAAATTATGTCATGATATTATTATGTCCTATCTTGTATTTATAATTTCATTATGTGTACATATAGTGAATACACATAATAGATCTATTTTATTTAAAAATGATCTTTTTAAGGACTTCGCCTCAATCTCCTTTCATTGAGGAATATTTGGTTTTATACACAACTTTCATTTATACGGTGTATAAACCCCTTTGAAATTTACGTTTATTCAAAAGGAACCTTTTTATACGAAGCGTTTTACTAAACGACAAAAAGGAATGTTTTTCTTGCCGTATGTATGCGATGACAACAACTTCTCCACCGTCGTAACCATTATTTGAGTTTCGGCTTCCTCTACAAGCCATAAATTTTATTAAATGAAAAATAAATACAATGTTTTAATTCTATTTTATTTTGGTATTGAAAATGGTTTTGAAAGTTTTTTTATTATATCAATGTGTTGTATTGATATCTTGTGATTGAAATGTGGAAATGTTATGTTTCCTTAATGAATGTTTGATGTGATACGATTATGTTATGGTTTATGATATGTTTAAACCTGTTCATATGAGGAATGCATTGGACTTAATAAGTGACGGGTGGATCCCGCTATATCTCCACGATGCATCGGCAGGTCTCATGAGACAAACTAGTGTCTTTGCACGAGGTGTTGACAAAATATTATTTGTGGTCTTGGCACGAGGCCTTGGCTATGTGGTTATGATAGTCTGGCATTATGCATTCCATCATTATGAAAGTGGTTATTGATATTGCATGTGATTATTCGACCAGTAGAATATCCATGTGAATATGTAAATGGTTATATGTCCTTTTACTTCTGCCATATTATGTGGAAGTTCAAGTTTAAAAGGCTTTTGTTTTAGTTATACGTTGCCTTAAATGTTTATGTTTATTGATGAAATCTTCCGCTATATTGTTATCTTTACTGAGCATGTGATCTCACCCCTTTTAATGTTTTAATATTTTCCAGGATGTGAAGAGGTATTTTATGAATGACCTGCAGGGATAGTCAGAAGAGGATATGAGTGTGGACTATGGAGACTTTGTTATTGTAGTTTTTTACATTATGATGTAATGTAACGTTTATGACTGTATCTAGTGTTTCCCAGGCTACTAAACTAATCGGGTTTTCAAGACTTGATCTTTTGTGACCATTCCAATGTTACGAAGTAATGCACCGACCTTGGGTAACTGGGGTCAGTGCGTTACATCCTTTCTCTCGTTGACACCGGATCCAGGATCAACTGTATCCCGACATGGACACTGTGGAAGCTATGGCTATCTGAGGATGACCTGACTCCCTCTGATTTATGTATCTTGGGATATTATAGGACAGAGTAGACCCCGTTCAGCAAGATCCATCGGAATACCCAGTTCGGTGGCCTATTGGCCAATACCGAGTTTATAGTTGTCTCCTAGGACACCACATACAATGCATTAATGGGAAATACATGGCTCCACCTGGACATGGTGGTCCCTTTATAGTATCACCAATGCCTCAAGTACTCCCTAAATAGTCGAGTAGGCATACTCCAAGGTGTGGCATCTCATTTCTCCACTTCTGATGCCCGTTATCTGGATGCTGACTATTATAAGAGAAAGGATAAGAAAGTCCAGGAAACTGGAGTCAAGCCCATCATTGCTACAACCGACCATTGGGCAGGTCTAAATGACGCATATGTCTTCCTGATCAATCGGTTGGCGGCCAAGACCCCCCGATATGGGGAAATGTTTTGTCAATTTCGGGAAAAAGGGGAGCCATACTCCCAAATCCAGGTGATGTCAGATGATCACATCGTATTCTTTTATAAACCAGGCCTTATTGATCCCAAAGTCCCCCACTCCCATTAGGTATCGGGACGTCCAACTCAAGGCAAAGACAGTTCGTCACACTTGTATGTTGTTCCAGGCTGAAATAAGTCAGCTCCGGCCGACGCGCCACTACTTCTTTGATATTATCAATCATGGACCCTTGGGCTGGAGACTAGATGGGATTGGGTCTACTGCTTTTATAGCCATGGTCTGGGTAGCGCCAATGTTCCCCAATATTATAACCATTATCGCACAAGGTGGTACCAGCCTCCCACCAGAATCTGGTAGCTCAGAAGCAACATCCCCCATGGAGGATCCTTCTATAAGTGTAAAATAGGATATAGAGGACTCCCCATACCTTTGAGGAAGGCGTATGTGCCATGGTCGACGAGTTGGTATAGGTGAACCTCGGAAGAGTGGAAGATCTGAGACCCTCATTGATCATTTCCGCCACGACCCATATGGAGAAGCAGCAGTATGTTTACTACCTTAACCAGCACCGTGATGTATTTTCCAGGATTTATGATGAGATGATAGAAATAGATTCCTAGGTTTCCATCCACTGCCTCAGCCATCCAGCAAATCATCCTGGATTTCAGCAGCCTCGTAGAAAGATGCACTCTTTTCACAATGCCATGGTCGAGGCTGAGGATGAAAAGCTCATCATGTACAACTTCGTTAAAGAGGTTCAATACTTGAAGTGGTTGGTAAACATTGTACCATTCAGGAAGAAGAATGGACAGATGAAATTTTGTATTGACTTTTGTGATCTCAACCTCCATTGCCTGAAGGACGATTTTCCCCTTCCTGTGACAAAGTTATTGATTGACTCTAAAGCTGGGTTCATAGCCCTCTTCTTCGTGGATGGGTAATATGGATATAATCATATCCAAATGGCCCCCGAGGATGATGTTTCCACAGCATTCAGGGTGCCCCGAGGTACTTTTGGTTACCAGGTTATGCCTTTAGGCCTGAAGAATGAAGGTGCCACCTATCAGTGGTCCATGTACCAAATATTCAATCCAATCCTCGGCGCATTTGTATAGTTAAATGTGGATGATCTTGTTGTTAAATCTTTCCATCACCAGGACCATATCAAGGATATTGAGGAAGTGTTCGGCTTCCTCCGTTCCCGCCACCTGAAGATGAACCTGTTGAAGAGTGCTTTCGGGGTCACCTCCATCAAGTTTTTTGGATTTGTTGTCAGGTACTGGGGTATCAAGATCGACCTAGTAAATATCAAGGCCATCAGCCAGATGCCTCCCCTGAGTAATATTCAGGAGCTTCGTGGTCTCCAAGGCCACGTGGCCTATATACGCCAGTTCATTGCGAATCTGGTTGGAAAGTGTAATCCATTCTCTCATCTCATGAAGAAGGGCACCTCTTATGAATGGGACATAGCATGTCAGACCAGCTTTGAATAAATCAAACAATATCTGCTCCGGCCTTCGGACTTGATGCCACCCATGTCTTGGAAGTCATTGGTACTCAATGCTCTCGCCATGGAACAGTCCCTCGGCACCCTTCTCACCCAGAAGAACAACGAGGGGACAAAGAACATCCTCTACTACCGTAGATGCATGCTACTCGATACGGAGACCATATACTCCCTCACTGAGAATAGATTCCATGCACTGGTATTTGATGTACAAAAATTGCGACACTAATTACTACACCATGAGTTACAGCTGGCCGACTAGCGCGGTGGGTGGTAATCCTCCAGTAGTTTGACATCAAGTTCATGCCTCAGAAGGCTAAAAAAGGGTAGGAATTTCCCATTTTCCTTTCTTCCCATCCAATGTCTGCAGGCCTGTCCCTATACCTAGATTTTCCTGATAAGGCAATCCTCTATGTCGATCAAGTCATCCCATGTTGGAAAATGCACTTTGATGGTGCCTCCTAAAGCCCCACCAGTAGGAGGCTGAATGATCCCAGGCTCAATAGATTAGGAATGGGTATCATATTTATCACCCCAACACAAGTCGTTCTACCATTCTCATTCCTATTGATGGAAGTTTGCACTAATATCTAGGAAGAGTATCAGGCCCTCATTACTGGCCTCGATCTGGCCCTCGATATTGACATTCACCATTTTCATGTGAAAGGGGACTCCAAGCTAGTCAATAATCAGGTCAACATCGAATATGTCATCAAAAATCCAGAGCTCATACTATTGTTAGAATGCGATCTCCAGTTATTCTCTGGGTTCCCTTCTCGTCTATAGGTTATCCATGTCCCTCAGTCATAGAACATTCAAGCAAATGCTTTGTCCATCTTTCTTGCATCACTTGCAATACCCAAACATGATGTTCTAATTATCCACGTATCACATCGGAGATTCATTTCCCTCGTCACCCCAGAGGATGACGAAGGCCTGTGAATATGCCATCTTAACCCTGGGCCCTCCAGTTCAGGAACCCCAGGTCCCTTAGATACAATGGCTGAAGCAACACTCGAATGGAGAGCTCCTTTTGACGAGTATCTCCAAAATGGTTGGATCCCGGCTGACCTAGCTGAGCATGAGTGAATCTGACGTCGCGCGCTATGGTTTACTCTCCATAGCGGTCTCACCTATGATGCAATCCTCTATAAGCGCAGGTTTGATGGTGCTCTCCTCCATTACATTCAAGGGGTTGAGATTCCACAAGTCATGCTACAGGTTCATGCCAGTTCCTGTGGTTCCCATCAGGCTGGGCCAAAAATTTCTCACCAGAACCAGAGATTATGGTATTTTTGGCCCTGAATGAGCCACAACTACATAGGGTTCTCCAGGGGGTGCCATGTGTGCCAAGTTCATGCTATCTTTGTGCATCGGCCACCAGAGCCTCTCCACACTACAAAGTACTCTTGGCCGTTTATAATCTAGGGATTAGATGTCTAAGGTCATTACCCACCAGAAATGGCTCTCCAATGCCGATTAATCCTAACTGCTACAGATTTATTTTCCAAGTGGGCCATGGAAATTCCGCTCAAGAAATTCATGGACCGCACTATCGTTGACTTCGTGAGCTCCAATGTCATCTACTAATTTTGAGTCCCTCACGTAGTCCTCATCGATAACGACACCAACTTCTGAGCAGCCGAGATGAAAAATTTGTATGGCAAGTACAACATCTGCTCTAACCATACCTCCCTCTATCACACATGGGAAAACGGCTAGATCAAGGCGTTTAATAAGACCCTTTAAAACACCCTGCAGAAAATGGTTGTTTATAAAAAGAAGAGTTGGCTAGATAAGCTCCCCAACGCCCTCTGGGACTATCAGACGACGACTCATAATTCCACCCAGGTAACCCCATATTCCCTGGTGTATGGGACTGAGACCATCCTACCCATCGAGATTCAGTCTCCCTCAATGCGCACAACGTTCTTTGACTAGAAAGTGTAGGATAGATTGGCTTAAAACTGTCTAGATGAACTAGAAGCACTGGATGAGAATAGGCTTCCTACTTTTCACAACCTATAAAGGTATTATATCAGGATGGCATGAGATTTCAACAAGAAGGTTCACCTCTACTCTTTCCAACAAGGCGACTTGGTATTGACCCATAGGGCGCCAATGATTTCTAGATGGAGACCTCTAAAGTTGTAGCCCAAATGGAAAGGAACTTTCATTGTTCATATGGTTTATCCCAATGGTGCATACCCACTTGTGACTATGGATGGTGAGCATATAACTCCTCCCAACAATGCCAAGTTCCTTAAACAATACTTTTCCTGACCCTTATGGGTCCTAAACAACCTTAAACTGTATGGGGGTCCTACAAGACCTTAAACTATATGCATTTCCTAGACGACCTTATACTCTATGCAGGTGCTACACGACCTTAAAATGTATGTGGGTCCTACATGACCTTAAACAGTATGCAGGTCCAGCACGACATTAAAATTTCAGGGCCTATATGACCTTAAACTGGATTATGGTCCTGTACGACCTTATGCTTTCGGTCCTGCATGACCCTAAACTACACGCTCGTCCTGCATGATGTAAAACTGTATGTCATCATGCGTGACATTAAAATATATGTCATCTGACATGACGTTAAACTGTATGTCATCCCGCATGACGTTAAACTGTATGTCGTCCTAGATGACGTTAAACTGTGTGTCGTCCCACAAGACATTAAACTGTCTCTTCAAGAACTATGTGTGGCTTGATTCCCATTATTTTGGGATACATAGGACCACTCGAACATTTAGATTTCAGGTCCAGCCCCTCTTAGGTTGATCCCCCCTCGACTCTTTACAGTGGTTCACCAGTGTGTCTAAAAGCACTCTGGTCTAGGACCAGGAGTGTCTGATTCATCTTGGGAATGTTTTCATCCACTTGTCAAGATTCATGTTCCCCTTCACTTGGGAACTAAATAACTTTCACACCCGAAGGGAACCCCAAAATGGAATTGATAATAGGCCTAAGGTCTCTCCTACCATTATGACGTAAATCCCCAGAGGATTTCAGACATCAAATTGATACAAATCCCACATTGTGAACGTGGTCAGCGGTCGATGCTCATTTGATTGTCTCTATTTCAGGTTAACATGACAGGATGCTGCGTTGCGAACATGGTCAGCAGTAATCCTCCTTCATCATGCCAGCCCCTTAAGGCCTTGAATTTTGGTTACATGATTCACATTATGTTCCACCACATCATGTCCAAGTGGAAATCTCGACACTATTGGAACTATCTCTCATTGCACCTACACACGTCTGGCGAACAGAGTTGCAATACGGTGTCCTTCGGGGCTCCTACGGTCTGAGCTCTAAGACCATAAAGTAAGATCGTCTCTATTTTCTATGTTTAGTTCGATTCTCATCCTCATTGGATACGTAGGATCACCCAAGCATCGTTCTTCTAGGTCTAACTCAGATGGGAGAAAGCTTCTCCTACCCCTTATCCTCTGACCCTTACTGGCCTCTTGGCCCGAGACTCCTTTCCCGGAGTTGCGCATAGTGATGATGTGGACCTGGTCCTCATCCACGTCCGGTATGCTTTATCACATCGTGCGAACTCCTTCAGGTCCAAGCCAAATGACATTAAACTGTGTTGTCGGGTCTAATAACATGACCCTAAAATGTGGTAATATCATCCTAGCTGCATGAAGATAAACGACACTGAATTTTGAGGACCTCATCATAGGGGACATCACGTTGGGTATCGGGCATCCACCATACCATTTTTCAACACCTATATAAGGATTGATTCTTGTGGCGATGCTGTGAATTTCAAACCTAGGATCTTGCTTAACAAATAAAACCATTCACCTTTAAGGACAACCTAGATACATCAAATACCGCTTATTTTGGTGCGAGGTCCAGACCCACACACCCCTTTAATCCTTTGCACTGGTACCTTACCATGCTACTTCCCAGAACTACGTATGGCTTGATTCTCATTTTCATGAGATACGTAGGAATGCCCGTGTGCCCTACTCCCGGGCCCAGCATAACTTTCGTGTTCGGTCCCTTGACCTAACCACGTTCCCAAGGAACATATGGTAATCAGGACTCATGTCCTCATTCATGTCGGGTTTCATAAACACCCAACCAAATGTCCCCTATATTCTTTACTGATCCTCGGTCCAATTTCTAAGACCTTAAACTATGTCCCTTCCTAGATATATGTGTCGATTGATTCCCATACATATGGGATATGTAGGAACGCCCAACATTTCGTCTCAGGTCCAGCACTGGGAATCACAAATCCAATCATTTTTCACAATTGTCCCTTCGGCCTGACCCCCTGTGGAGTTGCGTAACTGCATAATTTTCCCTGAAAAAGTTCTGGAAGCCCTATAATGACATTGGGAAGTAGAAGTTCACTAACCATAGAGGTCCTATCTAAAAGTAGGGATGATCCATGATAAGATTAATGCACACTTAATGTGCTTTCACCATGGTGTCGTAATTTGAGGAGTGTTGAATTCTGTTTGAACAAACCACCACTCCAAATTCCATGCTTTGTGTGACCCTTTATTCAGACCCTTATCCCCTTTCATGTCGGAAGGGACCCCCTAACAGTATGTATGTTCAACCTATGGTCCGCCTGATTTCCTGGCCAACATTCCAGAATACCGATAGACGTTATTTGAGTTAGGTCCCGCGTAGCAAACTTGGTCAGTGGTTGACCGTCATTTGTTGTCCCCATTTCAGGCTAACGCAATTTGGATGATTTGTATCGATCACGATCAACAGTTGTCCATTTTTCCGCGCCCCTCCCACAGTGTTTTGAATTTGGGTAACAGGGTTGACATATTTCATTACCCTATGTTCATACTGATTCCAATGCCCCTGGAATTTCCCCACTCGTGAGCTAGGGCACATTGAGAAGATGATGCATCGATCGGTCTTAATTCCTCTTCCATTGATCGGGCCTCCCTCTTCTCCTCAAAAATCCGGATTCAAATTTCAAATGCCTGACACTTGGTTGACACTCCCACGATCAAACGAAGTGATAGTACAAGCATCCCTTATTTCTCACATCGGGAATGACCCACGTGACATTAGGAATGAATTGCTATTTGTTTCGGAATTATGGTTGAGGACGTTAAAACGAAGGGACAAGTAAATAAATTTCTCCATACATACAGTTCAAAACAAAAGTAGTAAGGGAAAATGATTTTATGGGTTCGTCCAAAACAGGGCCCTTAAGGATCTTCTTCTTAGATGGATTCTCCAATGTTACTACCTTCTAGCTAGTGTCCTCCAGAACTTCTCCTTCCCCCTAAGGACTCTCTATTCATCAGCAGCCACTGAGCAAAGTTCGCTGACCCAAGATCATTCCCACGCATTTTTAGTTTGGAGCTCAGTTATCTAGAAACTCGATTCTATGAGTTGTTCTTGGGTGTCTTCCAGTTGGTCCCTCAACTTCTCTACGATCTCAAAACAGTTTGCGATGAATAGCTCGTGTTTTTCCTTGTTCCTTGAGGCGTTTAGACACATTCTCCTCCTTTAGAAATGCTCAGGTACTCCCTGACTCCTCCCGACACTGGGTGACGTCGGAGAGACGGATGCTCTCGTGCATCTTCTCAGCCATGTAATCACGGACCGTCAGGTGAAGGAATTGACCATCTTCCCCTCCAGTGCATAGGAAATGCAACCATGTGTGGAGTGATCCTATCTGCTTCATCCATTCCATCTGAGGCTCACTGAAAAAAATCTGAATGCACTTATACCCCTTGTGGCATGTCATCTGGATCTCCTCAGCCGCTTTCAAGTATGATTCATCGATTCCTCAGGGTCATCAGGTCGATAGATAGGAATTATAGACAACAAGCTAGTAGTATGGTCCTCCTTGGGGATTCCTCCCAGAGGAATATGCACCTCAGCGTCTAAGTGACCTGACTCTCTTGCCACGACACTGGTGCCGCCTTCGTCAACAATCGGCCCTTCCCCAATAGCAGTGCCACTAGTGTCCACTTCTCCCTGCTCACCAATCGTCGTGTGCAACTTGGGTTGTGAGTCATGTTCTAGATGGGGTGGTATGTTTTCCATCGACTCGCTCACGGACGATTCGGGTACAACAACCCGATGAGCCTCCAATGCTGTGATCACTGTATAGAAAAGGAGAACCCTAATCAGTTGAGTCCTCTAACAGTCAGTACCAGTATCAAATCAAGGAACTTATGGGAACCTAAGGCGCCATCCTCCAGCATTCTGGCCACTAGGGGAGCTATCATAGTAGGGGATCCCTCTGCGCTCGTCAACTCAATAATGGGCGTCGGTGCCCCACCTTGTCCCATTTAAGCTTCTCCTCCTCCATCGATTGGAGATGCGTGATCAGCGCGAGTGTGCTCCTGTTAAGATATGGAGTGTGGGTTATGTATTGAAAAGGAAAGAAGATAAAGAAGAAGGGTAGATGAGGGTCGATGTATACCTCGAGTAAATCAGTCACATCCATATCGGAGCCGACAATATTGATTCTCTCCCAAAGACTCCCTTGGGGGAATCCACTTGATAAACTTCACCATCGGGCTCTTCTTCCCTCCACCTTATCCTTATACCTTCTCCTCCCATGTCTCGCTGCCCCTTGAGTCATCACTGTTTTCATCATCCCCGGACGTCATCATTTCCGGATCATGCTCCTGGTCGAGCAACACTTTCATCAAGAAAGGTGGCTCCACACGCCGAACCCTTTGATGTTCATACATGTCCTTGGTCTTCAGATACACATGCCGATGATGAATGTTAACTCTTTAAACAACCTGAACAAGCCCGACCTCTGGCAGCTAGATTTCGTCTCACACTATCTTCTTCCAGAGTGTTTCGGTGCTCACCGACTACCGCAGGGTTATCCAAGCTGACCATAGAATGGGGAAAATGGAATCTTGAGATGGTTGAAGAAGATATCATATTTGGATCCTGGTAAGTTATCTGGCCACCCCGTGGGACCCTCCTCTAGGCGACGAGGGCGGGGCCATGCTATGCAACACCCCCTCTACTAAGGTCCCGACCTGTGCGGGCCCTGTTGTCTGACGCACTTCTGATCTTCCCCCTCTAGCGGCATTCTACCTGATCTCTCGCCGCCCGAGTTCCACAATAGCGACTTTGAGTTTCCTAACTCACTTCCACAAGATCCAATCAGGGTATGCTATGGCCCAATGTTCGACATACTCGGTTGAGAGACCAGCATCGACTCTAGTGGGAGGAAAGGTGATGACGTCCCCAGAGCTGTAGGTCGTGAACATTTGCCACAACTGGCGTAGAACACAGGGATGCCTCTTCTCCCATAAGTATTTTTATACTTTCTTCGAAATTCGCTGGAGGCACCCAAACTGCCAGGTGAACCTGGACTATACATAAGGCTCGCAAAAGTTCTTCCTATCGATCCGGGCCTCAGGCACCCCGACTCTGATGTTATGGAAGTAATACTTCTGCTCCAGTGAGACTTTTCCATTTACTATCATGTGACAAGTTGGGGTGGGGAATAGGCTGAAGAAGAAGTCGACATGGTTACCAATTCTGATCCTTACTCCCTCCTCATTGATCATCAGTGGCATGACCCCGATAATGTTCAACAGAGAGGGTCGCAAGCTATTGCATGGATTAAGAATGGCATTCAAGAAGGTGGATCCACTGCAATGAGCCACAACCCAGCCATGGAAAATCTAAAAGGGGCCATATAATCTCCTAGGTGATCCCCCTCTCAAGATGCGTCCCAATATGGCATACATGTGAGATAGCACGGGGACCCCTAGATTGAACCTATTTTTAGCAGCCATGTTTCTAGCCATCACCAGGGTCACTGGATGGATTCCCATCCTTGCGTCCCTCACTAGAAAGAGCCACCCACATAGGAATGTAGTGAGAAATCCAAAATTCTAAACATTCGGATCCCGACTATCGTTTATGCTATAGCCCCATGACTGGTAGGGCCCCACCTCGAGGATCCTCCATTATGATCTGCTCTTGCTCCTCTATGTCGCGGTTGGACACTGTCTCCCCCACCCTAGTATATTGACTTATGGGTCCCTCTACAAGAATAGGCTAAACCAGTCCTTGTAGGCGATGTCCTTTAGGAATTCATTGACCCCCCAACTTCTCCTTAGCCAGCTCCAGCAGGTGCCATGTCAGTATCGGGGCTCGTGCTCTGTATCCCCAATTGTTCATCGATGGAAGGAATTCATCCTATTGGTGTCCATATTATGGGATACCCCTGATGTAGTGGATGACCCAGAGACTGATTCCAACGTCCCCATTATGGAGATGGAATGTGTTGGTATTAGGGGACCACCGGGTGAACAACTCTGGCCCGAGCTCATGCTGGTGGTAGATGTGGAATTGGGATGTCCATACTACCTCAAATAAACCAATATGACACATCTCAGCCCCAAATTGGTCACATGTGTTGTGAAACCAGTATAGCAAAGCCCATTCTATAGTAAATTTTCCTCTAGACCACAGGTCCCTATCCTGCAGCCAGCCTTTGGTCTCTCCAGGGATACTCTGACGAACGGTACTCGCATAGAGGGTCAGGGAGCTCTCTGTAATAGGGTCACCCCCATAAATGGTCCTAGTCCTAGGATTCATGACATATACTTCCATGTTCCTAGTTTCTTTGGTAGGATGACCCTTTTTTGTGATGTTGTATTGTGGAAGATCATCCTCATGGGTCACCCCGGACCGCGGTGTATCAACTTCAAAGCCCGGTAGAGGGACCTCCTCTAGAATGCCAAATTCTACAGTGAAAAAATGTTGGACAAGTAATACTCATTTTGGTTGGGGGTTAGCATATTTAAGAGGGTATTGTTGTTGGAGACAATTCTTTTGGCGCCATAAACCATTGTGTTTGCAACCATTTTGTCCCTTCGAGCAGCGGCTTCTCCCTCACCAGCCTGGTATGCGACCATCATCATCAGACAAGTGTTTGGGTAGTTGGCATGAAATAGGAAGGACGACAAGTAGAATCAGCGGGTGTCATGAAATTTCAGACTGAGGCACGTAAAACCCTAGGTTTTCACGTAAAATGACCCTGGATATCGATGGAATTACACACAGTCGGAGCTGTTTTTAGCACAGGGCCGTAGACAATTTCATGCACGAGAGCTCGAAGCTTGTCATGCGAGAAAAGTCGTATGGATCGTGGGACCTGCGGTGACTTTTATAGGTTAGGCCTGGGTTCTGCGCCCATGCGAAAAGTAAATTCTTCACCCTTGTGAAATGAATATTCCATGCCTTTCTGACTTTTGCGAGCATGCATCCTATGGAGCCCTGCATTTCAGCATTTTACTCTGAATCTGACCATTGCCACCCCTCGCCGATCCCATTCATAGGGGGGAATTTGTAGACGCCGAATAGTGCTCAAGGGATCATGAATGTTTCAAAATGACAAAGTGAAGTCATATTCGGACCTGGGATCCCCATCCAGGGGCCCCAGAGGGGCCGTGCGAAAGAAATTCATAGGCGCACGAAAAAAATACAGCCCGCATGGAAGGTTCTAGGATTTGCAAAAATCCTTTGGCTTTGGCGCAAAATATTTCGCCCCCTGACCCGCGTGGTCGATATTTCGCGCCGCCTCCTACGTCGCACAATTTTTATGTGCCGACCTAGTTTCCATGTCCCCGAGAACTTATAAATAGAAGTCGAACCCCTTCCACTTTAGGACTAAAAAATCTGAAATGACTCTCATGCATGAAATTCATCTTTTGTGTGCGTAAAAATGGCCTTTAGGTATAGTTCTTTTCGTGCCAAGTCGCCACGGGGTCCGCATTCGCGCAAGATCCCCATGGATTAGACTCAATTCCAATCCCTTCGGGGTTTTCCCCTTGCACGGAATACCTTCAAATTGTGTGCATGCCGGCCAATTGAGTTCAACCACTTCCATTACGCACACCCCCTTTCAATTGTGCGTTGTCCCCTGAATTCCACACAGCCCCGTCATTACGGGTAGTCTCTCCAACTTGCGCGCATATTTCACACATTGTGTGCAATCCTCCTAGTCGCGCACAAAACCTCGACTATAATTATGCGCAAGCATCACTGATTTCGAACCAGCCCGGTGTATTTCATGTCGGCATATTATTTTGCATGCCAGCCTCAATGGTTGCGTGCAATTTCCCCAGGACCCCTCACCTATGTTCTCATCGGGTGCCTCCTAGCATAAGCACCCGATGTTCTGCATATAGATTCCATTCACCAGCATCTCTCACGCCCTGAGCATCCACATCATGCGCCATCTTCTTGTGCGACCTTCTAGGATCGTACGAAGTAACTTCAAGGTCCTTTGGACAATACCGCCTATTGTGTTCCATTTCCTTATACTTATTCGCATAAGCACTCTAACGGCTATTGCTTCTTCTCATAGACAAGCTAACAAGGGAACCTCGATGGAACGCTCCACGACACCCCCTCGCTACGGCATTGTCGATGCCTTCCCTCCCACAAGAAGAAGAGTGTACCAGTTATGTAAGCCCTAGGGGTGTGGAGAACACCCACCTCGTCCGAGATACAGGTCGTTAAACTGCCATACTCCATAGTCCTCATCAGATGAAATTAAACTATGACATGACCTCGTGCCTCGCACATATGGTCCCCCTACCTTGGACAATCTCTACGTGCACTAATCTCCATGGGGATGTGAACAACCCTCACCTGGGATGATATCCTCTTTATTGGAGAGTCATTTGTCCGTGGGAGAGGGCAACCACCTTGGTGTAAGCCCCATGCCTGTCTTCCAGGAGGTATCATCACTGGTCCTCCTCACTTCCTTGGTTCCAAGGACCAACAGGGGAGATGGGGATATGGGTTTGTGTCACCCTTTCCCTCTGTCGCTAGGCTTTTCCACAATCGGGCCTCCATCCTAGAGTAAGCCTCATCTTCTTGGGTTGCTAACTATGTGTAAGCCCCTGTTTTCTTATTGGTCCGCTCCACGAGTAAGCCCCACTCCACATCCCACGGACGCACCATTCACGACGTGATCTTCATGTCTCTTCTTACTCTTGTTTCTCACACCGAGCATGACTCATGTGATCTTAGAGAAAGAATCGACCATTAAAAAACCTTAAACCACCTCAGAGTGTAAGCCCCAATCCATCCCAAACTACGGGGTCTTTGATCCATGTCAAGGCATGGTATGTTGGAAGCCTCCACGCGGTTCAATCCCCAAACACCATGGGACGCCTCCGAGTGTAATCCCCATACCATCCCGAACTACGGGGACATTTATCCATGTCAATTCATGGTATGTAATAAGCCTCCATGAGGTTCAAGCCCCAAACACCATGGGTCACCTCGGAGTGTAAGGCCCAACCCATCCCAAACTATAGGGACTTTGATCCATGTCAAGGCATGGTACGTAGGAAGCCTCCACAGGGTTCAATCCATAAACTCCTTGGGCCACCTCAGAGTGTAAGCCCTAACACATCCCTAATTATGGGGACTTTGATCCCTGTCAAGGAATGGTATGTAGGAAGCCTCCACAAGGTTCAACCCCAAACACCATGAGCCGCCACCGAGTGTAAGATCCAATCCATTCTGAACTACGTGGACATTGATCCATGTCAAGTCCTGGTATGTAGGAAGCGTCCATGAGGATCAAGCCCCAAACATATTGGGCCACCTCATAGTGTAATCCCCATCCCATCCCTAACTACGGGGACATTGATCCATGTAAAGGCATGGTATGTAGGAAGCCTCCATGAGGTTCAAGCCCCAAACACCTTGGGCCTCCTAATTGTGTTATCCCCAACCCATCCCGAACTATGGGGACATTGATCCATGTCAAGGAATGGTACGTAGGAGACCTCCACGAGGTTTATGCCCCAAACGCCTTAGACTGCCTCAAAGTGTAAGCACCAATCCGTCCCGAACTACGTGGACTTTGATCCATGTCAAGGCATTGTATGTAAGAATCCTTCATGAGGTTCAAGCCCCAAAAACATTGGGCCGCCTCAGAGTGTAAGTCACAACCCATCCGGAACTATGGGGACATTGATCAATGTCAAGGCATGGTATATAGGAAGCCTCCACATGGTTCAATCACACCAACCGGTTATTCAGACCCCCTTAATGTCTTTTCTCCCCCATCCCACTTGACGTTAATGTGTATTCGCCATCTAGACTATGTGATCTTTGATTCCCCACAATGGGGATACGTAGGAAGCATCCACGAGGTTCAAGCCCATAATTCATGTCCTATCCTGATCTCTCCCTCGAGCCCATGTGTCTTGGGAAGCTCATGCCCCAACCCGAAGTTTACTCTTCTTCTGGGTCCCATCCATGCATCCATTCTCACGGGTTGCCTCTTCAGGTTCCCCATCATCCCATCTGAACTACTTGGATGTTGATTTCCTAGCACGGGGATATGTCGGAAGTCTCTTCGAGGCTCAAGACCAAAACCATCATCACCCCATGGTGGTTCCATCAAATTCTTAGAACCTTCCATTACCCACCCTGATTCGTACCTGGACCACCACATCCCGGTGAGATCACGCCACCCCATTCCCCATTCTGTTTGACAGCATTCGAGAAGCCACCCACGTGTTGGCCCCAATATCGGTGTTCCCTCTAGGGGTTTCCTCCATCTGATCCACTCTAATTAGTGTTCTGATCAGTTCAATCTGTCTACACTAGATGTTAAACTCACAGCATACCCTGTGTTAAACATGGGAAGCTGAGGAAAACCTCAGATACATACACATGAAATATGATTCCCCGCATCTGATGTGGGATACCTTGGGATTCCGTTACCTCGACATGCCCAATAATAAGGGATAGAAGACATACATTCCAATCCCCCAGCATCAAGACATGTCAGTGGTGCCCAATGTGACTAATCCCGTAACCGATGGTTGCTGCCCTGACAGGACCCCTTGGAACATCCAGATAGAAGCAACGTAATTAACTAGTTTCCGTGATGATATGGCGTCGGAAAGAGTTTCATGAACATGTATTAAATCTATGAGGGGACCCAGACTAGGTAACGAGCTCCGAGGAGGAATCCATAAAAGGAAGAACCGACATCCTATCATCTTGTTTCGATCAAGTAGTAGACGTCCCTGAACACGGAGTGGATGTCGCCTGTCATTGGAATGCGGGAATACAGGGAAACAGCCGCGCATCCTCTACGTGACGGACTCACGCGCCCTAACGAAAGTGTCAGAAATAACCATATTTACCTTTTTTGGTTCATTTATTTATAATTTTCTTCTCAAACTAAAGGCTAAATCAAGATCAGTGGATGTATAATAGAATATGGTTTGTTGTCAGGTTATTTAACATTAATATCTCTCTATCATATTTCATTTTTTCTTATGAATCCAATTTGACACATCAGGAGCTTCACCTAAAAATTAAATTAAATTTTTTTTATTCCATAATGTTGTTGTAGAAACTCCCTTAGACATTGATTAGTAAATTAGCTTTGGTGGAAATTTTTCAAAACTACTAACGATATGAGTCTTCCTAATACATTGGGATTGGGTGGATGAATTAATTGTAGTTTTGGGATTCCTTTGATAGTGTAATATATTATCATGGAGTGTGGGTTTCTAAGGACAAAACCTATGACAATATTTTTATCCTAACCATGGAAATATTAAATGGAATTTGAGAAATGTACAAAATTAGTGATATTTTTTTGAACTCATTCATTTTTTTAAAATACTTTTATAATAATGGGTTTTTTTAAAAAATATTTGATTTAATAGGTAGTTTAATATGACTTTTAGGAGTTATATTGATTACTTATGAAATTTATTAGTGTAAAATTATGTGTAAAAACATTGATTCTCTTCGGGTATACTGTTAAAGTAAGGAGTGAATAGCTACCAAGATTAAATAAATTAATATTATATGGAATGGTTCAATTGGGAGGGTAAATTATATCATGATTCTTTACCACAAATTACATGTTGAGGATCCCTCGTAAATTAGGGTAATGTATGCATTTATTTAATTTCACATATTTGTAGTTTTTATTCAAGTGGGGTGACCTTGATGAATTTCATATGATAATATCATTGCATTCACATAGATTCCATTGAATGGAATCCCTCAGGGGAGAGCCTGGTATTATAATCAGGACATCCCTTTGATTTCAAGGGATATTACATGAGTTTAAATTCATGGAATATATTTTACTTCGTAATTTCTAGAGGGAATGCATATATGGTCTATGTGGATTCACTTGGGTTACTTGATTATATTGTCCTCTATAGTGATCCTTGGAACCGAAATGATCCATAGTACCTCAACTATTCTCATAGACAAGCATTAGTCAATGTTGCTAGGATTTTCCTCAGTCATCCTCTGGATACCTAAGGCTCAACTCAATTATTCTTAATTCTGTAGTTTATTTTTAATTATTACGACATATAAAATTTATATCATAAATTATTTTATTACACTAATAGACAAGATTTTTATTGGACATAATTTTTGGTGGGCTAATGAGTAATACACATTTAGTGTTCAATACATACTTTGATACATGAATATCATTCACGGATGATGGTATACACAAGGTAAAAGAAAAAAACCATGGATTCAATAATTTAGTTTTTAGTATAGGGCTTATGAACATGGATATGAAATTGATATCATGATTTCTAATGTTTTTAATCTTTTGGGTTTTATTTATTTGTTTACATTTTCACTAGTTTTATTTTAATTGTACAATATATATATTCATGGATGTTATTTATGTGGTATACCTATGATATTTCATGATTTTTGCCTTGTAAATTTGAATATATATTTTATTTTTTATATATGTGATGGTATTTGATGTTTTATTTATTTACACTATTCTGAACTCTAACCAAAGGGAATTTTTCCCCCATAGTAACAAATATAAACCTTTTCTAAATGTCAAAATCCATTATTATATGGCGGTGAATGGGGTGGAGTTCTTATGGTTATGTGGTCCACTAGTATAGTGTACTTGTATAGTATCATTTGGGATGTGGAATTATACAGTTTTTTTGTATTACATATCTCTAATCGTCACTTAACTAATTATTTTTCAAAGGAATTTCCGCCTATAATTACATTAGTAAGAAACAGTATACCAAACCATTAGTGTAATTATTTTCAGAAATATTTTCAAGATCTTAATTCGTTGATTATATCAGTTCAAATAATTTTATTACCTAAACTAGGTCAGGGAAATGAAGGTTTATGTGTTAAGTACAGAGTTCCACTATCACTTAGTGTTCACTATTTTAACATAACATAAATTCATGAGGCATATCCCTTCCCAGGTAAACATAAACTTGACTCAATGAAATTGGATGGATAACCTCCAAATTGATTATTTTATATTAGTGTATATATGTGATAATGAAAATTTAGATTCTTATTTTTTTGAATAAGATGTATTATAATGATATTTCCCAAGAATCTCATTAAAAAATTATATAGATAAGAGTTATTATAATCCTTAATATAGAATATGTTGAAAATAATAAAAGTGAAATCTTCATTGGAACCACTCTTATTCTTGATTTGATGAATTCATTAAAATAAGATTAATAAATATATCACGATCTCTACACCATTAGGTCAAACAGAAATTATAAAGAGGCTATAAAAACATTGAAAATAGGTTAAAACAAATCACTTCATTTTCATAACTAAATTTTTGTTTCGTAGTCTCATTGAGAGTAGATTCATTTACCGTATCACAATTTTAAATGGGTAATTTATCTTAGTACTCTGAAAATTTATTTGGAAATGAAAGACAATTTTTGGTTTTTGTATGAAAATAATGATTATAGATTATGTTATGAAATATATTGTCTTTTAGTTATTCAAGGATGTGAATAAATTAAAATATATTTTGTAGTATTCTATGCATAAAATAATTTATAAATAGAAGAATATTCTATAGAAATTATCACTAGTCTACCGCAAACACTTCAAAATCAACATTATATTTGTTTGATTGTGAACACAATCACAAAGTCATAACAATGACTCTCATTTCAATAGTATAAAAAATATAGTATATGGAATCGAAATTTATTATATAGTTCGTTAGGCTTCATGGATTGACATCATATATTACCTCTGACATAGATCCTTGATTTACATATCTGTTCTAGAACTAATTTTTTTAGGCTATTAGAACCCAGTTGTCCATGATCATATCATAACATCCTTACGTAGACAGGCAGTCTAATTGTAAGAGTTAGAAATTATAATATCTGAATATATCTTGTAATATAGTCTTTGGTTGATCATATGATAATCACATGCCATTTTTGGGATTATCATATAAATATAGTATTCAAGAACTCGTACATAGAATATCATTTATGGAATAATATAGGTGTTCATTTGTATCCAAATTTTATTTGGTGGAAATTTTGAAGGCATCAATAATTTGACCTAACCATTTCTATGATACTAACGAAAAAAATCAATTGATAAAGAGGTGTATATTTCTAGCCATGAGATGAATGAATTAATATAACAATTGTCATCATCCCCATTATCTTTTCTGGCATGTGATATTGTATTTTTGAATCTTTCAAAACAATTTGTTCACCACCAATTAAAATATTAGGGAAAAAAGAACATTGATATGTGAAACCAATTTTTATTCTGTAATGAATCAATTTTGTTAAATTTCAATTATCTCTACCACAATATTCAATTTTATCAATAATTTTCTCAGCACATCTCAATTGAATAAGAAACAGGTGGATCGTATTCATGTAATTAGTTTTGGTTGTGTTACAGTTATCCCTAATACAACATTTATCTATGAAACATTTTAAATTTTGGTTTGATATGAGAATTATTTCCAAGGTAAATCTATTTTATTCAAAGTGTTTTATCTAAACATAGTTGGATCCAATAAGAATCCTTGGATTGAATTAAGTTTATGCTATAGAAATGGTTGAATATTCTCAATGGAACTATTAACCTAATGTTTTCTAATGATTAATGGAGTAATTGTGGGGGAAATTTTTCACCATATATTTAATGAATTTCCTTATTTTAAATGTCTTTTTGTATTCTTGGAGTGGTTTTGTTGAATAACTAGAGTCGTTAAGATGGAAAAATAGAAGTGGATATAGAATCTTGATTTAAGAACTAGTTCATTCCTTGAATGGTTATTCATCATGTGAATTGATTTTTTGGTAGAAACCATGAATTTTAATAATTTCATGATTGGGTTTTAGGGATTGTGTGCTCAACTAAATTCATAGTGTCAATTGGATATTATCGTTTCAGATTATGGAATCTAAATGTAGGTATTTAGTTATATCTTCTTGACCTATTCAATATCTATTTTTTCCTTTAATTGAATCATAGGTTATGATTTTCATTAAAAAATCAATGATTTAGACTTTCTTTCAATATGGTTTTTAGGGATTCATCAATGAAAAGGATGATGAAACGTGTTCTACCAAGATATTTGTGCTATTCTTGTAGAAATGAAACTCTGAATGAGCTATATGGGTTTTTCTATTTCTACTATATTTGGAATCAAAATTATATTATGTTTTCATAATTATTTCATTCTCATTTTAAATAATATATTGTAATACATATGATAAAATTTATATCAATAGTTGTTTGATAAAGATTAGATAGTGGGTGTTTCCCAAAACATGTATGAGAAATTAATTGAATGGTTTACCTAAAACTATCGATGGTTTTGAATGTAGAAATTGGATTTTTTAAAATGGTGTTATTTCATTTTCATCTAGAATATACTATATATGGAATTATCCTAGTAATCAGGTCTCTTCGGGGGAATAGGAAAAGACCACTAAGCGGTGGATTGGTGAATCATCACTCACCACTTTTGAGTATTGGGATGTATAGAGGCCATAATAGTTGTGTTTGTGTGTGATAAAATTTATGACTATGAAAGTAGGATTTAATAAACTATTTATACAAATATTAATGTAAAATTATGTTTTTTAATCATTTTCAAAGAAGTTATGTGTTTTCTTATATTTTCATTGAAAATATTTGTACAGATTTTTTATTTTTCATCTTTTTTTCATAAACTGTGAGATGGCATGATACTTGTCTTATTGTCATGTGGGAAAATTCTCTTTATTATTAATGACTATGTTGTTAAACTCAATGACTAAAAATTAACCTCAACAAATAAATATATATATATATATATATTAGATTCTTGGGGGTATAATTACATTAAACACACACTCACCACACCCACATATTCGAAAGGTATGCCATATCTCACCATGGGATTGCCCACCTATCTAGCCTTATTTATTAAGTACATGTCTAGAAGGACCTGTAACGCCCCGACCCCAGCTACCCAGAGTCGGTGCATTATTACATAACATTGGTATGATCACAAGAAGATCAAATCTCGAAAGACCGATTGGTTTAGTAGCCTTGGAAAATGCCAGATATATTCATAAGTTTTACATTACATTATAAAATGAAAAACTAATACAACAACATAATGTCTCAATAGACCACACTATTAACCCCTCATAATATCCCTGCAAGTCAATCATAATTTACTTCTTCACTACCTGGGAAAAATAAAACATAGAAAAGGGGTGAGCTCAAATGCCCAGTAAGGATAACAATATAGCGGAAACTTTCATAAATAAGAATAAACATTTAAGGCAATGTATAACTAAAACAAAAGCCTTTTAAATATGAACTTTCAACATGGTATGGCATAAATAAAATGAAATAATGCCATTTACTTATTCACATGGATATTCTACTAATCGAATAATCACATGCAAAAATCAATAACCACTTTCATAATGTTGGAATGCATAATGCCAGACTATCATAACCACATAGCCAAGGCCTCGTGCCAAGACTACAAATAAGATTTTGTCAAGGCCTTGTGCGAAGACACTAGTTTGTCTCATGAGACCTACCGATGCATCGAGGAGCTATAGCGGGCTCCACCCGTCACATATTAAGTCCAATGCATTCCCATATGAAAAGGTTTAAACATAACATAAACATTCGTATTAAAACTAGCATACGAAATGTCAATACTTTCACAATAAACTATGAATGGTATAAAAATAGCACATCCACAGTCAAACATATCACAATACCTTCAATACAATATAGAAGTTTTGTATCATAATAAATCAACTTCAAATAATCTTAAAATCCATCAAAGGATGTTGACATAGATGAAATCAAAATTCTTTTTAAAGAAGTATCTCCTTTTATTTTGAAATCATTTAAGATCCATATAAAATAAAACATTTTCTTTGAAAATATTCTTATAAGCTTGTAAGGAAAGCTTTGAAGATTTTATAACGGCGTAAAATAACCGCACCCTCCGTATAAGTTAAAAAAAACATTCTTACCTCAATTCTGTCGAAAAGGTTAAAAAGAACATTGTTTTGAAAACGACGGAAAGATTCTTTTATAAACCTCTTATAAAAAGTCAAACAAGGGTATAAATGACTTTAACCCATATTCTTGTAAATAGTAAAAATGTTTTGAAATACATTTCGAAGAAACATGGATGTGGATGATAACGAGATATCCCAGTAGATTATTACGTATAAACAACCTCGGATAATGAAGAGATTGTGAAATAACCCTTACCTTGTACTTTTCCTTGGTTGGGGTAGGTTAACCTCATGTATAATGGTGAAATAATTGTTATTAAATTATACAAGAATCATATATATTAATATTATATCATATATGATCTTTTAACATTGATTTATTAATAATATCTTAGAATTATCATCGTTTCGGGTGTTAACTTACTCATTTTCTTTTATATGTTTTGTTACATAAGCCATGTTTGTTGTATCTTATTCATATCCAGAATGATATCAAGTCCTTAAACATCATTTTTAAATCATAAAATGATAATTATACTTGAATGGATACGATGGAGAATGAATCTCATCGCGTTCGTGGAGACGGTAGTCCGTACGTACGCACGAGCGACAATATCATTCTTTTGATATTAAAATAATATATAAATGAATGGTATATCATATATACAGAATCATTAACATGTTATATTTATTATTTACATGAGTTACACATCATTATTATACCCATCCAAATAATATTATATTGAATAACAATTACACCACGACGTGGAGACGGTAAGCCGTACGTACGCACGTATGGTGACATGTTATTCAAACGGTGGATAGAATACTGAATATGGTTGTACCATACTTATAATAACATCACAGTATATGTGAGATACTGGAGTTATTATTTTAGAATGGTAAGAACAAAGGAAGAAGAAGTGGAAGAAGAAATGAACTTAGAAAAGGGTGGTGAAATCATTACCTCTTCTTCGGGTTCTTCCTTTTGATTTGATCAAAAGGGCTCCTTAGGTTGGCTTTCTGATCAAAATAAGGCCTCTAGGTTGAAGTGAGGGATGTTGGGAGAGTATTTGGGCAGAGTTTGGCCGAACCAAAAGGCTTGAGAGGTGTGAGGAAAAGAGAAGGAGGAGTGCCCTTTTATAAGAGGGGTGAGGGGCACTTTTGGAAAAGCTAGAAATATTAATTTATAATAAATTCATATTCGGTTTCTAATGGCTCCAAAATTGACTATTCAAAGGTTAAGGTGGGGATAGGTCGCAAACAACTCAAACAATAGAATTTAGACAGGTTTGGGTACTTATATTAACCTTATCTTTAAGTATTAACTCTAAGTTAATTAGTTTCACTTTTACAATGTCTCTTTGTATTTTTATATTATAAGGTTAATAGACTTACCATATACATACAAGCGACCCCCAAGTGGTCCATTAATGATTAACCTATCATAATATAAGTCTCTTGGCCGAACGTTAGATTTTTAAGAATTTAATATCAATTAATAATATAATATTTTTTTTAAGAACTCTTTTATGTCAATTTTGACACTATTCAATAGTTGATTTTTTTTAAAACTCATAACAGATTGATTACTTCGAACAAAGTCAATTATATCAATCCTAATATTTCATATTATCCTAGAAAATTAGTGTAATTCATTAAAAGTTTCATATTATATTTATTTGGGTATTTATAATATCAATTATGTTAATTTTTTTACTATTTTAGTAATTACTGTATCATCATCGTGTCATAAATAAAATAAATTATTTAATGTCTAAAAATTATAAATAAAACATCATTATGTAAGAAATCTTTTTAGCTTTCTAATGAATATTTATAATCGAAAATCCAACATGTATAACCCTATGTAAAAATTGTTCTTCTAAAAGATATATGCTTGTGTCATTTTTTTATTCATTTTAACTTAATTAAAATAAAGTGTCATTATCACTTACAAGTGGATCCATGGGGTCCCAAAATTGACACAAAGATGCCCATGGTCGACCATGTATCAACCAATTGGGTTAAGACACGTTTTAGGGTAATTTAGTATTATTATAATATTATTTTTTTAACCCTTATTTACCGGATTTACCCTTTAACCATGGTAAATAAAATATTTACCGCAGTAATTATTCAAAATGTGTAAAAATAAAAGTTACCTATTTACACAATTTGAACATCCTGATTCCAAATATGGAATCCATTTTCCTAAATTCAAAACACAGAAGTGGCAGAAATTAATTTAAAATTAATTCCCGCTGTCAAAACAAAAAGCGTGTTTTTAAGAGATAATAACTATCAAAAGATTGACACTTGTTTATGTTCGGTTTAATTATAAAATTATGTCCAATGACCAACATTATATTAAATGGTAAAAATATATTCTAAATATACTTTAAAACTACTAAAATTCATAATTTATCACTATTAATTATTTTGATTAAAAAAAGTTGTTTTTAATTAAAATTTAGTAATTTTCACTATTCATCAAAATATGAAAGTTATCCGAAAAGTACCAAAATTTCACCTTAGGCTAAATTCGATATTCCGAGTCCAAAAATGAAGTCCATTTTCAAATATAAAATATATATAATTTCAAAAATTAGGTATTACTATTCACAACGGCTAGTTTAATTAGTTGTGGTGTGTGTTAGAACTCGAGGTTGCGTACAACACACGCTATCACATTATTCAAAGGGAAACGTACCGTAGAAGCTTGGGGTGTTACATTCTCCCCTCCTTCAAATAATTGCGTCCTCGCAATTTCTAGGGTATTACTGCATAAAAAGACTCGGGTGGTTCTTCATCATAAGTTCCTCGGGTTCCCACATTGCCTCTTC
This sequence comes from Viscum album, assembly GCA_963277665.1. NCBI lineage: Eukaryota > Viridiplantae > Streptophyta > Magnoliopsida > Santalales > Viscaceae > Viscum > Viscum album. The sequence continues at coordinate 1,934,502,022 of OY728155.1, forward strand.
CATCTTATGATTCCTCCACAAAACTTTTACCAGACGCGTCGTCCGGTTTCTCAGCACTTTTTCTCTCGTATCAAGAATCTTGATGGGCTCTTCGCAATAAGATAGATCGGGTTCCAGTTCTAAATCTTCATAGGTGAGTACATGCGTTGGGTCAGGCATGTATTTCCTCAACCGAGATACGTGGAACACATCGTGAACTTTGGAGAGACTTGGCGGCATTGCCAATCGGTAAGCTACAGCCCCAATTCGTTCTAGAATTTTGAAAGGTCCGATGTACCTGGGACTCAATTTACCTTTCTTACCAAAACGTATGACTCCCTTCCACGGAGATACCTTCAGGAAAACATGATCACCGACTTGAAATTCCAAATCCTTCCTTCGATTATCGGCATAGCTCTTCTGCCTACTTTGAGCTGCTTTAATGTGATTTTGGATTACCTTCACCTTTTCCACCGTTTCCTCCACCAGTTCTGGGCCTACAAGTTTTCTTTCACCAACGTCATCCCAACAGGTTGGTGTACGACATCTCTTTCCGTATAACGCTTCATATGGTGCCATCTGAATACTTGAATGGAAGCTATTGTTATAGGAAAATTCTACCAGTGGTAAATATTGATCCCACATACCCTGAAAATCAAGTGAGCAAGATCTCAACATGTCCTCTAAGGTTTGAATAGTCCGTTCTGATTGTCCGTCTGTCTGAGGGTGGTAAGCAGTGCTCAAATGAAGTTCAGTATCCAGGGATTTCTGAAGACTTTTCCAAAACCTTGATGTAAAATGGGGATCACGATCAGAAACAATTGATAAGGGTACTCCATGAAGTCTCACAACTTCAGTAATATATAGTCTTGCTAGACGTTCCAGGGGTAGATCTTCTCTTATAGCAAGAAAATGTGCTGACTTGGTAAGACGATCAACAATAACCCATATTGCATCATTCCTTCTAGGAGTCTTTTGTGGCCCCATGACAAAGTCCATCGTAATATTGTCCCATTTCCACTCCGGTATGGGAAGAGGTTGCATGACTCCTCCAGGCTGTTGCCTTCCAGCTTTCACTTGTTGACAAACCATACATCTTGACACAAAATCAGCAATCTCCCTCTTCATGTTGTCCCACCAAAAATGTTCCTTCAAATCTCTATACATTTTGGTGCTCCCAGGGTGTATAGAGAAATTGGAACTATGAGCATCATCCAGCAATTCCCTTTTTAGATCAGGTATATTGGGAACACAAAGTCTCTTCCCGAATTTCAAAATTCCATCTTCATACACAAAGTCTCTCAATCTCCCATCATTCACAACTTTAATCTTCTTTTGGAATTCTTCATCATCGGTATGAGAACTCTTAATCCTTTCTAGTAAAGATGGTTTGGCAACCATTTGAAAAAGCATTGATGTTTCACCTTCCCTGGTTATTCCCATGTCCATCTTCACTAGATCCATGAAAATTGGATCCCTTTCAATTCTCATATTGTTCAAAACTCCATGGTCTTTTCTACTCAAAGCATCTGCCACCTTGTTTGCCTTCCCTGGGTGGTAGTGTATCGTACAATCATAATCCTTGAGTAATTCAAGCCATCTCCTTTGCCTCATGTTGAGTTCTTTTTGTGAGAAAATATACTTCAAACTCTTGTGATCAGTATAAATCTCACATTTTTCACCATAGAGGTAGTGCCTCCATATCTTCAAAGCAAAGATCACTGCTGCTAACTCGAGATCATGAGTAGGATAGTTTTGTTCATGAATTTTCAACTGTCGTGATGCATAGGCAATAACTCTATCATTCTGCATAAGGACACAGCCAAGTCCTTTCTTCGATGCATCACTATAAATAACGAACCCATCATTCCCCGATGGTAGAGTCAATATAGGAGCATTGACTAATCTTCTTTTCAGTTCTTCAAAACATTCTTCACACTCTGTTGTCCAAACAAATTTAACCCCTTTTCGTGTGAGCTTCGTTAATGGGTTTGCCAATCGGGCAAAATTCTGGACGAAACGTCGATAATAACCTACCAAGCCAATAAAACTACGTACCTCAGTTATACTCATAGGTGCTGGCCATTCTTGGATTGCCTTGGTCTTAGAAGGATCAACAGAGATTCCATCTTTAGAGACAATATGGCCAAGAAAAGAAATCTCCTGAAGCCAGAATTCACACTTGCTAAACTTCCCATATAATTCATGCCTCCTCAGAGTCTTCAAGATAATGCGCAAGTGATTTTCATGATCTTCGTAGGTTTTGGAGTATACCAAGATATCATCAATAAATACCACCACAAATTCATCGAGATACTCCTTGAAAACTCTATTCATCAGATCCATGAATACAGAGGGTGCATTAGTCAATCCAAACGGCATTACAGTAAACTCGTAATGCCCGTACCTGGTTCGAAATGCTGTCTTCGGAATGTCTTCCTTCTTCACACACAACTGATGGTATCCAGATCGAAGGTCAATCTTTGAAAAGTATTGAGCTCCATGCAGTTGGTCAAATAAATCATCAATACGAGGTAGGGGATACTTGTTCTTTATCGTTATAGCATTGATCTCCCTGTAATCGATACATAACCTCATAGATCCATCTTTCTTTTTAACAAAAAGAACAGGGTCTCCCCATGGAGAAACACTAGGGCGAATAAATACCTTATTACTCAATTCCTCTAGTTGTTTCTTTAGTTCGACTAACTCTACAGTATCCATTCTATAAGGGGTCTTCGATATAGGCCTTGATCCAGGAATCAAATCAATAGAAAACTCTACTTCTCGTTCTGGAGGATGTCCAGGTAAATCTTCCAGAAATACATCTACAAACTCTTTCACAATAGGTACATCCTCTATTTGAACATTCCTTTACTCACCGACAGTTATTTCATTCTCTTCCTCCCCGATAATTGAATTAAGTTGAGCTACAGGGGGTGGATCTAAATAAGAATTAGGTGGTGACGATTCTGCTCTAAAAATAAGGTGCTCCTTATCATTATCATCAAGAATCGTAACCTCTTTCTTCTTACAATAAATCTTCGCATCATAGTCCGAAAGCCAGTCCATACCGAGGATTATATCAAACTCAATCATAGGTATGACGATGAAATCCGCAGATAAAGAAAATTTATGTGCTCTAATGGGGACTGATTCACAAAACTTTGTTGCAACGATACTTCCCTTAGGAGTTTTAACTGACAACTCCCTTATTAAATCAAATTGGAAATATCTAATTTTCTTAGCAAACTGGGAAGATATGAAACAATGCGATGATCCAGAATCAAATAATGCATTTGCTAAACTTGAGGAAACCATTAAATTACCTGCCACCACGTCTTTCGGAGCTTCTACCTCAGCAGTAGTGATAGCATAAGCCTGGCCTTGATCCCTTGGCCTTTTCTGAGGCAAGTTCTCCTGACGCTTAGGACATGCATTTGCATAATGCCCCATCTCCCTGCAATTGTAGCACTGAACGTTGGTAGCTTCCTTCTTCCCCTTGCAATCATGAGCTTGGTGGCCTTTTTCACCACACTTGTAACAGACTCCCATTCCCTTCAGGCAAGTACCAGGATGTTTCTTCCCGCATTTACCACAAGATGGATATTCAACCTTTCCTTTCATCCCCTTATTTCCATTCCCAGATTGATCAGAAGGTCTCTTCTTCTCTTGCTTTGCTTTAAAGTCATAAGACATAGAGAATTCCTTTTCGGTCTTGATAGCACATGAGACAATGTCTTCGTACGATGAAAAGGATTGTGAGACTAATGCTCGACGGAGAAATGGTTTTAACCCATCAAAGAAACGATCAATCTTACTTCTTGGGTTGCGAATATAATCACCAGCGTACCTCGCTAACCTTGTAATGTTAGCCTCATACTTTGTGACATTCTCATCCTCCTTTTGTCTCAGACTCAGAAATTGTCTTTCCATATCTGCTCGATGGTCGCGTGGAAAGTATTTTTCTAAAAACAGATCTTTGAACTCCCTCCATTCCATATTTGATACTTCATCATCTTCCTTCGTATTTTGAATCAATGACCACCATTGATCAGCATCTCCAGTGAGGCGGTAAACTGCCATGATAACTTTTTCCCTTTCACTGCTCCCCAAAGCCTGAAATATTTTCTCTAGGGAAAATATCCATTGCTCAGCTACTAAGGGATTTGTACTCCCATTGAAAGTTGGTGGTTGTTGTCTCATGAATCGATCTAACATTGATCCTCCACGCTGCGGATCAGGGTGCTCCATACGGGTAAGGTTATTATTCATAACCTGAGTAAGTTGTCCCAGTATGGTGATTAGCTGATCGGCACCAGTTGCATCACCAGCCCCACTATAATTATCTTGAGTAGGAGGGCAATCCCTACATGGAGTGCGTGCATTGATACGGTTTCCATTTCTTCCACTAGGCGCCATTTCTAAACAATGGCATAAACTAGATCAGTTTATAAATCAAAATACATAATCTCATACTTATAAAACACTAAACATAAATTAAACTATCTATGGATATAATCCATAATCATAAATATGTTTTCTTTGAGGAAGTATATACTCATAAACCCTTCATAATGATTTGTAAAGAAAGTGAGAGTTATCCTATGCATATCCCCCGGGAGTGTCGTAACCAAGAGTGCAGCAAGGCCCGTTGTCGTGCACCAGTTCCCGTTCGAGTCTAGCTCAAAGCGGTGTTTTCGGGTTTTACCCCTAGGTACATCTGTGCCAGAGCCACCTCTACCTGCTCGTATCCAGACAGGGATGTATTGCTCGGAAAACTCACAAAATATCTACAATACCAAAATTCTAGGAAGTTCTTCTATACTAATCCTCAATGTTCATCTTAGGTCTACGTGCTCTAATCAGAGTTTATCTAAATCTAGTTTCCAAGGTTTCTACTAAACATCCTCTGATACCAACTGTAACGCCCCGACCCCAGCTACCCAGAGTCGGTGCATTATTACATAACATTGGCATGATCACAAGAAGATCAAATCTCGAAAGACCGATTGGTTTAGTAGCCTTGGAAAATGCCAGATATATTCATAAGTTTTACATTACATTATAAAATGAAAAACTAATACAACAACATAATGTCTCAATAGACCACACTATTAACCCCTCATAATATCCCTGCAAGTCAATCATAATTTACTTATTCACTACCTAGGAAAAATAAAACATAGAAAAGGGGTGAGCTCAAATGCCCAGTAAGGATAACAATATAGCGGAAACTTTCATAAATAAGAATAAACATTTAAGGCAATGTATAACTAAAACAAAAGCCTTTTAAATATGAACTTTCAACATGGTATGGCATAAATAAAATGAAATAATGCCATTTACTTATTCACATGGATATTCTACTAATCGAATAATCACATGAAAAAATCAATAACCACTTTCATAATGTTGGAATGCATAATGCCAGACTATCATAACCACATAGCCAAGGCCTCGTGCCAAGACTACAAATAAGATTTTGTCAAGGCCTTATGCCAAGACACTAGTTTGTCTCATGAGACCTACCGATGCATCGAGGAGCTATAGCGGGCTCCACCCGTCACATATTAAGTCCAATGCATTCCCATATGAAAAGGTTTAAACATAACATAAACATTCGTATTAAAACTAGCATACGAAATGTCAATACTTTCACAATAAACTATGAATGGTATAAAAATAGCACATCCACAGTCAAACATATCACAAAACCTTCAATACAATATAGAAGTTTTGTATCATAATAAATCAACTTCAAATAATCTTAAAATCCATCAAAGGATGTTGACATAGATGAAATCAAAATTCTTTTTAAAGAAGTATCTCCTTTTATTTTGAAATCATTTAAGATCCATATAAAATAAAACATTTTCTTTGAAAATATTCTTATAAGCTTGTAAGGAAAGCTTTGAAGATTTTATAATGGCGTAAAATAACCGCACCCGCCGTATAAGTTAAAAAAAACATTCTTACCTCAATTCTGTCGAAAAGGTTAAAAAGAACATTGTTTTGAAAACGACGGAAAGATTCCTTTATAAACCTCTTATAAAAAGTCAAACAAGGGTATAAATGACTTTAACCAATATTCTTGTAAATAGTAAAAATGTTTTGAAATACATTTCGAAGAAACATGGATGTGGATGATAACGAGATATCCCAGTAGATTATTACGTATAAACAACCTCGGATAATGAAGAGATTGTGAAATAACCCTTACCTTGTACTTTTCCTTGGTTGGGGTAGGTTAACCTCCTGTATAATGGTGAAATAATTGTTATTAAATTATACAAGAATCATATATATTAATATGATATCATATATGATCTTTTAACATTGATTTATTAATAATATCTTAGAATTATCATCGTTTCGGGTGTTAACTTACTCATTTTCTTTTATATGTTTTGTTACATAAGCCATGTTTGTTGTATCTTATTCATATCCAGAATGATATCAAGTCATTAAACATCATTTTTAAATCATAAAATGATAATTATACTTGAATGGATACGATGGAGAATGAATCTCATCGCGTTCGTGGAGACGGTAGTCCGTACGTACGCACGAGCGACAATATCATTCTTCTGATATTAAAATAATATATAAATGAATGGTATATCATATATACAGAATCATTAACATGTTATATTTATTATTTACATGAGTTACACATCATTATTATACCCATCCAAATAATATTATATTGAATAACAATTACACCACGACGTGGAGACGGTAAGCCGTACGTACGCACGTATGGTGACATGTTATTCAAACGGTGGATAGAATACTGAATATGGTTGTACCATACTTATAATAACATCACAGTATATGTGAGATACTGGAGTTATTATTTTAGAATGGTAAGAACAAAGGAAGAAGAAGTGGAAGAAGAAATAAACTTAGAAAAGGGTGGTGAAATCATTACCTCTTCTTCGGGTTCTTCCTTTTGATTTGATCAAAAGGGCTCCTTAGGTTGGCTTTCTGATCAAACTAAGGCCTCTAGGTTGAAGTGAGGGATGTTGGGAGAGTATTTGGGCAGAGTTTGGCCGAACCAAAAGGCTTGAGAGGTGTGAGGAAAAGAGAAGGAGGAGTGCCCTTTTATAAGAGGGGTGAGGGGCACTTTTGGAAAAGCTAGAAATATTAATTTATAATAAATTCATATTCGGTTTCTAATGGCTCCAAAATTGACTATTCAAAGGTTAAGGTGGGGATAGGTCGAAAACAACTCAACCAATAGAATTTAGACAGGTTTGGGTACTTATATTAACCTTATCTTTAAGTATTAACTCTAAGTTAATTAGTTTCACTTTTACAATGTCTCTTTGTATTTTTATATTATATGGTTAATAGACTTACCATATACATACAAGCGACCCCCAAGTGGTCCATTAATGATTAACCTATCATAATATAAGTCTCTTGGCCGAACCTTAGATTTTTAGGAATTTAATATCAATTAATAATATAATATTTGTTTTAAGAACTCTTTTATGTCAATTTTGACACTATTCAATAGTTGATTTTTTTGAAACTCATAACAGATTGATTACTTCGAACAAAGTCAATTATATAAATCCTAATATATCATATTATCCTATAAAATTAGTGTAATTCATTAAATGTTTCATATTATATTTATTTGGGTATTTATAATATCAATTATGTTAATTTTTTTACTATTTTAGTAATTACTGCATCATCATTGTGTCATAAATAAAATAAATTATTTAATGTCTAAAAATTATAAATATAACATCATTATGTAGGAAATCGTTTTATCTTTCTAATTAATATTTATAATCGAAAATCCAACATGTATAACCCTATGTAAAAATTGTTCTTCTAAAAGATATATGCTTGTGTCATTTTTGTATTCATTTTAACTTAATTAAAATAAAGTGTCATTATCACTTACAAGTGGATCCATGGGGTCCCAAAATTGACACAAAGATGCCCATGGTCGACCATGTATCAACCAATAGGGTTAAGACACGTTTTAGGGTAATTTAGTATTATTATAATATTATTTTTTTAACCCTTATTTACCGGATTTACCCTTTAACCATGGTAAATAAAATATTTACCGCAGTAATTATTCAAAATGTGTAAAAATAAAAGTTACCTATTTAAACAATTTGAACATCCTGATTCCAAATATGGAATCCATTTTGCTAAATTCAAAACACAGAAGTGGCAGAAATTAATTTAAAATTAATTCCCGCTGTCAAAACAAAAAGCATGTTTTTAAGAGATAATAACTATCAAAAGATTGACACTTGTTTATGTTCGGTTTAATTGTAAAATTATGTCCAATGACCAACATTATATTAAATGGTAAAAATATATTCTAAATATACTTTAAAACTACTAAAATTCATAATTTATCACTATTAATTATTTTGATTAAAAAAAGTTGTTTTTAATTAAAATTTAGTAATTTTCACTATTCATCAAAATATGAAAGTTATCCGAAAAGTACCAAAATTTCACCTTAGGCTAAATTCGATATTCCGAGTCCAAAAATGAAGTCCATTTTCAAATATAAAATATATATAATTTCAAAAATTAGGTATTACTATTCACAACGGCTAGTTTAATTAGTTGTGGTGTGTGTTAGAACTCGAGGTTGCGTACAACACACGCTATCGCATTATTCAAAGGGAAACGTACCGTAGAAGCTTGGGGTGTTACAGACCAATGGGAATTAGGCCCATTTATAGTTTCATATTTCACTAGTGTAACACCTTGATTTCTCTATCATGGCTGTTGGGGATGGAGATCAAGAGCAGGTTGTGTTTGACATCTAGAGTGGTGCTGACTTAGTGTGTGACTGTTATTCCACTTTGGAGTCTCTATTGTTCTAATTTACTTTTTAATTGTAACCTTGATTATTATTTATCTTTTCATTAAAAAATTTTATTTTAATTTACACATCTATATGAATTTTTATCTTATATATGTTACTATGTTATTTGTGTGGATGTGAAATAAGGGTAAATCAATACATTTCTTTATTCTGATGTTAAAAACAATGACATTTATTTCTTCCTTTTAGTGTCCATGGTAATTCACCAAATTTTAGTAATACAATTTCTCTATTCCCAAAAAAATTAGTCAGCTTGGGGATTATAAATTATGGTATAACTTTGGAATCATCAGCATTTAATCATAACTTTAAAAAATAATAAGTTTCTTAAAAATGGCCTTTTATCCATAGTCATGGTGTTACCCTTAAATTCACTGATGTATTTGAGAAACATCATTTAAAAGTCAATGTTCTTGTGAAATAAATATATTTATTATAAATTTAATAAATTATCTATTTTCCATTATCTTAAACACAATGTTTAGATTTCATTACACACTATGTAGAGTTTTTATATCATTACATGTGACAGTGAGTTTAAACGAAATGAGACATACCATTAAAATATTATTATTATTTTCTGAATGTTATCACCTAGCCCTTGGAATGGTTTTTATTAATAGGATTAACTAAATTATGAAATTATATATGTTACACATTTATAAAAATTTAAAAACATTGATAAAAATTAATTAGAAATTAAAATTAGAACTTTTTGAAAAAATGAAATATATTTTTGTAAAAATATTTTATGCACCGACACTTAATTTACCTTAATAAATTATAGAAATAAATTATTGTGAACAATTTAATAAAATTTATATATTATATATTCATCCAAAAATTTCACTTTAATCATATGAGTTTTCATGATAGGATATATGAATAATTCTAATTTCATACTTAAATACTATATTTTCATTGAAAAAAGTTCATTCAACCTTTTCACACTTATTTCAAAAATTAAACTATTAATTTTTTTAAATTATAAGTTAAAAAATAATTTTTTTTTGAGATAATAATTTTCAATTATGATTTAGGTAATTATTGAAAATTTTATAGTAATATAATTTTTTTCTATGAATAGTTAAAATATTGGTTTTTTGAAGAATTATTTATTCATTAAAAGATTTTAAATGATTCCAATTTTTTTAATAGGGTTTTAAAAGTATAATTATTTTAAATATAAATTTATATATGATCATATTAAGAAAATTTTACACAATTTCATATTTACTGAGACATAAAAACATTTTTAACATTTGAACATTTTCTCTTTGGAAACAACTTTTTCATCACATGTAAAAAATAATTTTAATTTATATTAATTCACATAAATGAATGAAATATGAAAAAATACTCCATAATTCTAATAAAAATAAATTATATTAAAAAATAAGGTTACCATAATTTTTTACCATAATAGTTTGTAATAGAAATTAATATTAATTACAGTCGTTAAGGTAAAAATTGGTTTCATTAGAGATTAAAGTAAAATGTTAAGTGGGATATGACCTAGTAACTACTAAAACACCATTTTGCGGAAATATTTGGGAAATATAATATTCTTCTATTGATAGTGGTCCATTTTGGAGAAATTTTCTAATGTGAAAACATTATGAATGCCTTTTTCTTTTATAAAAATTTATATGTGCGACTAACACCACATATAAAAGGCCAATACATATACACTTGTATTCAATCCTCCAAATCCATTTTGATTGGAAACATACTGAAAAAAAAACATCTTACATAAATCCCTCATATCATCCTATAAGACTTATTTTGGTTATATATCCATCCTAGGATGAATTTTTGTGTAATGAAAATGAAGTTGTTCCAATAAGATGTAACGTCCCAAACTGAGAATTTTGATTCATTTCATCCCCCACTGCCTTCATATATTATAAAAACTTGATAATATAATAACCTCAATATATTAAAAAATTATTATTTTATTATAATTTTTGGAATAAGCTACAAAAATCACATATTCCCTCAAATGTGAGATGATAACATCACTTGTGTCGACAATGGATTGACGCCACATGAACCGATGTGACACCTTTTCCCTAAACACATATAATGGTTGGGTATGTTGATGTATGTAATGAATATATATATATATATATAAATATATATTATTTTTATCATAAATATTCTTCTATAATTATTATGTCACATAAAACATTCCATTCTATGGAGGATAGAAAAATGTTGACCTTCTGTACGACGGACTAACCCCTGAGAAGGGTTGGGTTCAATTTTAACTATTGATTTATAAGGAAGGTAAATATGTAAAATTTTTAAATTTATTTTATATGTATGATATTAAAATTATTTTAGAATGTTAACTAATTATTTAACTTTTTTCATTAAATTTGACAAGAAAATAGAAACAATGTTCAATCGTACGTACGACACACCATATCCAAGAAGAGTGTATTTCAATTTATATCTCTTTTTATGAAATACTATAAAAACATATATAATCAACATGTATGATATTTATTTCATGGTAAAAAATTTTGGGATGATGTATCAATTATCAGTGTATAGTGGAATAAAATTAGAAATCAAGATATAAATGAAAAATAAAGCATTTTTACCCAAAACATAACATTAACATATAATTATTAAAAATTGGTTAATTAAAGGTCATAATAATATTTTTGGTCTATGCGTTTCATTTTTTCAATGATGTTTCTATTTGTTTTTTGTGGGTTTGGATTAATAGGTTATTCCTAGAGGATTTTTCCGTGTTATTTAATGGAATTAGATGTCACGCTTGAAAACATACCCATGTTGTACCATAGATTATTGATGAATATGATATTTAAATGTTATATTCAATTTATTAGAAGAGTAGAATACATACTGTACATGGAAAAAATGCATATGATTATTTAAATTAAATTAATAAGATGGATTAAGGTATTTATAATCAAATATATTATATATCGATAAATGATTTGATGTTGAGAATGGCTTTGTAGAATTTTGAGAAAACTATTTGAATGAAACTTATACTTACGTTATTGGATGAATAAACAGTCCCCGAAGACAATCCCTCAAAAGATCTTATGGAACCCAATGGTCTACCCCATTGGAGAGCATGATAAATTTATTTCTCATTGATGCAGCAACATAAGATGCTGGGCAGGTGAATAAGGACCACATGAGCGTGCACCCATAAGTGTGCATAGTCCCATGTATAAATCGTACAGAGAGCTTGTAGAATCCTAGGATACCTTGATAGAGGAGGGGTGAATCAATGAGTCAACTTTTTATTTTATGGTATCTGATCTTGTTCCCACATTGGTAGAAACTTGTTAAACCATTATGATGTATACGAATAACAATTAAACAATAACATGAAGATAGACCACACAACAATTTTACTTTGTTCACCAAAAATGGATACATCCAAAGAGAATACGCCAAAAGTTTGCTGGTCATACCAAAATACACTATTATTCACTAGTTGTGAATTAAAAGAGACTGGGCATAGTCACTCTATGCCAGGGAAAATACCATTACAAAAATTTAGGGACAACTCACTACCTCCATTGATACACTTCCTTCGACTACCCCATTCTCACTTCCATGGGATATGTCTTACTCTGATGATTGACTTGAGGGTATCATCAATAGATTTGCATTGAAGTCTTTGTCTCATTCCAATAAGTGACACTACTTGCATTGAATTCGTAAATTGAAGCATGTAAAAGCACCGAACAAAAATAAAACAGATATTTAAAAACATGTAGAAGAATAACACTACACGTGTGCACAATACATGAACATGCATGAAAGAATTGGGACTTTTCGTGAAAGATGACTTCTGCGCAACCCCTTACTTTTCACAAAACCCTTACCTTTCTTACAACAACATTTAAGGTTTCACATGTTCTTTTCAAAAAAATAGAACACCATTCATTTAATAATATCTCTCTATAATTATTTTGTGTTAAAATATTTAATGAAATGAAAATTTTTATGCACAACCTCAAATTTTATGCGCAATATCAAATTTTATGTGAATCATTTACATTTTTTTCTACTCCTTTTTCACACAATGTTTATCCACATCAGAGCTCTTATTTCTCTAAGTCTTGATCTGTATTGAATGAGGGGTCACCTATTATTTGTAGGTGTCACCGATCCCCATGCCCAAAACCCACCATGTTTTGAAAAAACTCTTATTTTTCATGAAATGTTTTTTGCACAAGAACAATTTTCCGTGCAAATCTCAAGATTTTTTGTGCACCTCATGACATTTTCATTTTTTGGCGTCCTAATCCTGAATCACCTCTAGTGAAAAAATTCCATCTTGGATTCACTAATGCGTGCAAAACCAATTTAGCAGACTTTCCATGATTATTGTGCACCACTCCAATATTTTGCACACATTTTTTTTGCCAAATATATATCATTCCATTTTCCAATTTTTAGGCCCCAAAATTTTGTATTCACTAGAAAACGGCGCTACTATCATCATTGTTTCTCATATAAACTATATGATCCCTTTCCTAGAAAAAATCATCAACTCCCATTTAGGATTGAAAAAAAACCATAATCCATTTCTAGCATAGGTCGTGGTTCCAACAATCGCCCACATTGGGTTTGGTGGAATATCTATAGATAAATTCAAAAAAACACCAGCCTCTATAAAAAACTGAAACACAAGATTTAACGTAGCAACAATATTAGAGTACGTGAGTAATGTTCGGTGTATAAAACAATAGGAGGAGCTTGAATTTGTTACCCATGTTTTAGAATTTATACCTTCTCCCCCATTGGAAATAAACCCAAAGACCGGTATTTGTTCATTATAATGCACAAAACAAACTCACCTGTATTGTTTCTCTCCCATAAACCAAAATCACATCCCAAAACATATAAAAAATAGTTAAAATTTCTGTGGAGAGGGGGAAATTCATAGACTACACATGAACTAGGAGGTTGTTGAAAACCAAGGTTGAACTAATGTTCCTCAAACGAAACCATTGACAGCGGCTTGGTCATAATGTCAGCCACTTGATCATCTATTCTCACATGTTCCATGTTGATCTCACCTTTTTAAAATTTATCTTTGATGAAGTGATATATTATTTCAATATGTTTCATATCAGAATACTGAACAAGATACTTTGTAAGTTCAATTGTGCTCCTGCTATCATAGTGAATCACCATTGGTTGTTTTACATCAACACCATTGTCAGCCAGTTGTTTCTTTATCTGGAGTAATTGTGTGAATTCCATTTTAACAGATATATATTCAGCTTCAGTAGTACTAAGAGAATTACTTTCTTATTTCTTTCTCAAACATCCCACACATTTCTTTCCAATATAGAATGTTCCACCACGTGTGGTTTTTCTGTCTACTACAGACCTTTCCCAGTCTACATCCGAAAAAGTAGATAATTCATTAATGTTTCATATAGAAAAGAATAATCTATAATTTTGGGTACCTTGTATGTACTTCATGATTCAATTAACTACCACCATATGATCTTCCTTTGGATATCTTTGAAAATGTGATAATAATCATGTTTCAAAGAAAATATCTGGTCGTGTCACTATCAGGTAAAATAATCTTTCAATGATTCTCTTATACATTATGGGATCCATAGAAGTCACATACTCATGATTTCGTAGTTTTTTATCACCACAATAAGATTCCATGTGGGTTTGGAGTCATACATATTAAATTTCATCAATAGATCATTTTCATAATTTTCATGAGAAATTAAAGTGTACATCTTATTGTGAATAATCTACAATCCTAAGATGTATATGAGTTCACCAATTATAGACATTTAAAACTCTGATATCATGTGATTAGAAAATTATTCAACTGATCCCTTCCTTCTACTTCCAACGTTAATACCATCCAAAAAAATATCACCCCCAACTAATCATTCTGTGAATTCTTCTCATATATACTCTAATCCTGTCCACCTATTTTGGATTCTAGATTCTTGAGATAAGAATTTAAATGGGTATACCATGCTTGAGGTTCATACTTTAAACAATATAGGGCGTTATATAGTTTGTAACCCTTCATTTCTTCATTACCAAGAAATAAACCCATGGGTTGTTCAGTGTATAATTATTCTTCCAACACTCTATTTAATAATGTTGTCTTTATATCCAATTGATACAATTTATATCCACTATGGATTGCCATGGAAATAAATAACCTATTTGACTCAGATATTGATACTAGAGAAACATTCTTCTCATCATCAATGCCATTAATTTGTAAACATCTTTTACAGACAAACCATTCCTTATTTCTCGTCACATTTCCTTTCTTTTCAAAGGTGTTATTAGAAATCCACTTCATACCAATCACATTGTGTCCTTCGGGTCTCTTGACCTGATCCCATGTTTGATTTTGGTCTATCTGATATAACTTTTCATTCATTGCATTCCACAGAGACTATTCTTTTGTAGCTTAAATAAATGATGATTGTTTTAAAACTAATAGAAATGCAGATTGTACACTATTCCTAATTGTCATTGTCAATGTAGAAGCATTCTGATCCCCGATAATGTTGGACTGATCAATCTCTACGCTTTGATTTATCCTTTGTGGTATGATAAAATTATCTCCATCTATGGATTCCTCTTATAAGTCTTCTACTTAGTGAACATCATAATGTGTCTCTAGGGAGTTTTTTACACCTTCCTCCACCTCAATATTATAATTTCTTCCATTTTCACATTCTTCCACATTGTATATCCCAACAATAGAAGAATTAGTTGAATCATTCCTATTTTTCTCTTTAATGATTTTAAAATCCCTAATTTTCATAATTCTTTAGAAATGATTACTGAAACACTTTTAGGATTTTTTTTGAGTATCCAAGAAATATGTTATTTTCTGCATTGTCTCGATACTTACCTGGATTTAATTCTTTGTTATGGGTGAAAAATTTGCTTCAAACAAATTCAAAAATAATTCAATGTGGGCTTCCTTCCATTCTACAATTCATATGGTGTTTTTGTCTAACTAATATATATCCTTGTATAATTTTATAATATACAAAGTAGCATGAACTACCACTTTCATGTAATTTAAAGGAATACAACTCTCTATTATAATTGTTTTGTCCATGATGTTTACATGAAGATTCCTACGCTCAATAACTCTATTTTTTTTTGGAGTTCTCACAGTAGCCGCCTCATGTTGTATCTAATTATTCTCTAGGTAATTTCCAAATTAAGTGGGTCTGTATTCCCCACAATTTTCGAACTGGAGGACTTTGATCATCCATCCAGTATTATTCTCAGCAATTCGTTTTTAGGTTTTCATGAAATCAAGAACTTTTCAATAACTGTGTATGACGATCACACATTCCATTCAACTATAATCTTCTGTGAAAAGGAAAAATTACCTTTTTCCTTGTATTCTGACAACATTTATTGGACCACATATGTCTTTATGACTGAGATAAAGGATATTAGAGGCTATTTTCATCTTTTTCTTGTAGGGATTGCATAATAGATTCCCTCACATATAAGAATACCATGTTTTTTTTCATTCGCAATTCAGATTAGGGATATACCTTCCTATATTCATCTTATATATCTTTTACATTTCCTTCTGATTGATGTGCCCCAATTTTCAATGGGACTTATTGTTTTCCTCCTCAACTATTAGGTATCAAATGTTCTCTTTGCTATCGACCTGATATAATTTTCCAACTGTTCTATAGTGTTTCATGAGAGGATTCCCAGACTTTTATCTTATAGTATAGAAATTATGAATGAATGTCACAATAATAATTAATTCACAATGATGAATCACACTCTAAATATAATGACTCAGACCATCAACAAAAAGGACACCAGTTTTCTTCAGCTCTATATTAGCTAGATCTGTACATCCACAACCTTTTATATTCAAAGCACCATCATTATGAACCTCACTGTTCCATAGACCTATTTCATGACATCAATTAAGAGGTATTCATTACTCTTCATTAGGGATGAACATCTGCTATAAATAATCTAGGTGATATTATTACTTTTATCCTTGAGGGATACTTCTGAAATATTAGATTCTTCAATTTCACACTTTTTTCCTAGAGGTATTATGTTGAGTGTATAACACTGATGTCCTTTCAACTATCACTTCCACGTACATGGATTAATCATATTCATGATCTTCTTCAAGAGGGGAAAAATTGTTTGAAAGGGAAACATAGTCTTGGTATTGAACATTTAATTATATATTCCTTTGATATGAGGTTTCCATTTCAATCCTCTTCCTGCAAGAGATAGATTTATAACCAATATTAAAACCACAAAAACAATATCCACATAAATTTTTTCTTCTCAAAGAATTTCCATATAAATTTGTACTCTTTTTTTGAACTTGTAACACCCCACGATTTCATAGTGTGTTATTTCTTCAAAATAAAACAATAACTTGCACTACACGCAACACCAAGTTCATGCGCACCATGACTTACCAAACAAGCTGTTCAAAAGAGTTTATGAATAGTATTAACTAAATTTTAAACTTTACATAATCCTTAAAATTTTAGAATCCATATTATGAGTTTCTTAGACATAATGTAAGAACAAATTCATTTTCAGTATTGCAATTTTACCAACTTTTAATAGTGAACCCTTTTTAAATACAATATTTTAAACTTTTTGACTAAATGGGGACATCACAAATTTAAAATGAAACATCTCAAGCATCCACAGTACACTTTCCTTTGAATAATACAATAGCGTGTGTTGTACAGAACTTCGAGTTCTAACACACACCACAACCAATCAAACTAGCTGTTATGAATAGTAATACGTACTTTTTGAAAATATATATATTTTATATTTCAAAATGGACTTTATTTTTGGATTCAGAATATCGAAATTAGCCTAAGGTGATATTTTGGTACTTTTCGGATAACTTTAATATTTTGATGAATAGTTAAAATTACTAAATTTTAATTAAAAACAACTTTTTTAATCAAAATAATTAATAGTGATAAATTATGAATTTGAGTTGTTTTAAAGTATATTTAGAATATATTTTTACCATTTAATATAATTTTGGTCATTGGACATAATTTTACAATTGAACCGGACCTAAACAAGTGTCAATCTTTTGATAGTTATTATCTCTTAAAAACACGCTTTTTGTTTTTTACAACGGGAATTAATTTTAAATTAATTTCTTCCACTTCTGTGTTTTGAATTTGGAAAATTGGATTCCATATTGGGAATCAGGATGTTCAAATTGTGTAAATATGTAACTTTTATTTTTATACATTTTGAATAATTACTTCGGTAAATATTTTATTTACCATAGTTAAGGGTAAATCTGGGAAATAAGGGTTACAAAATAATATTATAACAATAAAAAATTATCCTAAAACGTGTCCTAACCTTATTGGTTGATACATGTTCGACTATGGGAATCATGGGGTAGATTTTGGGACACCATGCTGCCACTTGTAAGTGATAGGGACACTTTATTTTAATTAAGTTAAAATGAATACAAAAATGACACAAGCATATATCTTTTAGAAAAACAATTCTTACATAAGGTTATATATGTTGGATTTTAGACTATAAATAATCATTTGAAAGATAAAAATATTACATACATAATGGTATTTTATTTATAATTTTTAGACATTAAATAAGTTAATTTATTTATGACACAATGATGATGCAGTAATTACCATAATAGTGAAAATATAAAATAATTGATATTATAAATACCCAAATAAATATAATTTAAACTTTTAATGAATTAAAATAATTTTATAGGATAATATGACATATTAGTATCGTTTTAATTAACTTCTTTAGAAGTAATCATTATTTTATGAGTTTCACAAAATTCCACTATTGAATAGTGTCAAAATTGACATAAAATAGTTTTTAAAAAATATATTATATTATTAATTAATATTAAATTCCTAAAAATCTAAGGTTAGGCCATGATACTTATATAATGATAGTGGAATAATTAATGGACCACTTGGGGGTCTCTTGGATGTATATACTAAGTTTATTAAATATATAATATAAAAATACAAAGAGACATTGTAAAAGTGAAACTAATTAACTTAGAGTTAATACATAATGATAAGGTTAATATAGTAACCCAAACCTGTCTAAATTCTATTGGTTTAATGGTTTTCGACCTATACCCACCTTAATCTTTGAATAATAAACTTTGGAGCCATTAGAATCCGAATATGATTTTATTATAAAATAATATTTCTAGATTTTCCAAAGGTGCCTCTCACCCCTCTTATAAAAGGGCACTATTCCATCTCATTTATTCACACCTTAAAAGCCTTTTGGTTCTGCCAAACTCTGCCCACATACTCTCCCAACATCCCTAAATACAACCTAGAGGCCTTAGTTTGATCATAAAGCCAACCTAGGGAGCACTTTTGATCAAATCAAAAGGAAGAACTCGAAGAAGAGGTAATGATTTCACCACCCTTTTCCATGTTCCTTTCTTCTTCCACTTCTTATTCCTTCGTTATTACCATTATAAAATAATAACTCAAGTATCATATATATACTGTGATGTTATTATAAACATGGTAAAACCATATTCAGTATTATATCCACCCTTTGAATAACATGTCACCATATGTGCGTACGTACGACTTACCGTCTCCACGTCGTGGTGTAATTGTTATTTAATATATTATTATTTGGATGGGTATAATAATGAGGTGTAACTAATGTAAATAATAAATATAACATGTTAATGATTCTTTATATATGATATACCATCCATTTATATATTATTTTAATATCTAAAGAATGATATTGTCGCTCGTGTGTATGTACGGACTACCGTCTCCACGAACGCGATGAGATTCATTCTCCATCGTATCCATTGAAGTATAATTATTATTTGATGATTTAAAAATGATGTTTGAGGACTTGATATAATTCTGGATATGAATAATATATATCCTATCCATTACAAACATGTCTTATGTAACAAAACATATAAAAGAAAACGAGTAAGTTAACACCCGAAACGACGATAATACTAAGATATTATTAACAAGGCAATGTTAAAAGATCATATATGATATCATATGAATGTATATGATTCTTGTATAATTTAATAACATTTAGTTCACTATTATACAGGAGGTTAACCTAACCCCAACCATGTAAAAGTACAAGGTAAGGGTTTATTTCGCAATCTCTTCATTATCCGAGGTTGTTTATATGTAGTAATCTACTGGGATTTCTTTATCATCCACATCCATGTTTTTTCGAAATGTATTTCAAAACATTTGTAATATTTAAAAAGAATATGGGTTAAAGTCATTTATACCCTTATGTGTTTTTAAATGAATCATTCCATCATTTTCCAAACAAGGCACCTTTTACCTTTCGACAAATTTAAGGTAAGAATGTTTTTTTATCTTATACGGTGGGTGCGGCTATTTACTGCCGTTATAAAATCGTCAAATCTTCCCTTACAAGATTATAAGAATATTTTCAAAGTAAATGTTTTATTTTATAATTATGTGACTTCTAAATGATTTCAAGATTAATATTTTAAGAATTTTTGAAAGGTACTCTTTATCAAGATCATAATTTTAAATGTTATTAAGATTTATCTTTCTAAATATTTTTAATTAATGTCAATGTTTTCAAAATGATTTTAAGGATTTATTTAAATGGACATGAAGGTTTTGAAATGATATTTCTTTTCAAAAGTTTCAAAGTGGTATGGGACACTTTGATTTAAAAATCTCTTTTAAATTACTTCCTTTATAAATGTGTGACTTTTCAATGATTTCGAGAAAAAGAGATATTTCTCTCAAATAGTTTTGATATCATCTATGTCAACATCCTTTGATGGATTTTAAGCTTATTTGAAGTTGATTTATTATGATACAAAACTTCTATATTGTATTGATGGTTTTGTGATATGTTTGACTGTGGATGTGCTATTTTTATACCATTCATGGTTTATGGTGAAAGTATTGACATTTCGTATGCTAGTTTTAATACGAATGTGTATGTTATGTTTAAACCTTTTCATATGGGAATGCATTGGACTTAATATGTGACGGGTGGAGCCCGCTATAGCTCCTCGATGCATCGGTAGGTCTCATGAGACAAACTAGTGTCTTGGCACAAGGCCTTGGCAAAATCTTATTTGTAGTCTTGGCACGAGGCCTTGGCTATGTGGTTATGATAGGCTGGCATTATGCATTCCATCATTATGAAAGTGGTCATTGATATTGAATTTTATTATTCGATTAGTAGAATATCCATGTGAATGAGTAAATGGCATTATTTAATTTTATTTTTCCATACTATGTTTAAGTTCATGTTTAAAAGGCTTTTGATTTAGTTATACATTTCCTTAAATGTTTATTCTTACTTATGAAAGTTTCCTCGATATTGTTATCCTTATTGGGCATTTGAGCTCACCCCTTTTCAAAGTTTTATTTTTCTCAGGAAGTGAAGAAGTAAATTACGAATGACATGCATGGATATTATGTGGGGATATGAGTGTGGAATATGGAGACAATATGTTGTTGTAGTAGTTTTTCACTTTATGATGTAATGTAAGCCTTATGAATATATCTAGTGTTTCCAAGGCTACTAAACCAATAGGTCTTTCGAGATTTGATCTTTCTTGTGATCATGCTAATGTTATGTAATAATGCACCAAATCTAGGTAACTAGGGTCAGGGTGTTATAGTTGGTATCAGAGGATGTTTAGTACAAACCTTGGAAGCTAGATTTAGATAAACTCTGATTAGATCACGTAGACCTAAGATGAACTTTGAGGATTAGTATAGAAGAACTTCCTAAAATTTTGGTATTGTAGAGATTTTGTGAGTTTTCTGAGCAATACATCCCTATCTGGATACAAGCAGGTAGAGGCAGCTGTAACATCCCATGTAAGTAATGAATAATAGATATTTTTATCTATGTCTATTAATGATTAAGATAGTGTTTTATAGGCTTAAAATGAAAATAAATACAATCTTATGCATGGAATACACTAATATTTTTAAAAGATTGTTTTACTGCCTTTTGATGGAAAACCCTTTTTAAATCTATCTTTCGACAATTTTCTAAGCTATGTTTTTCAAAATAAACTTATTATTTATGTTTGGGACATCAAAATTTATTTGTGTGAATTTTTGGTATTTTTCCGATAAAGTTCATTGTTTAATGAATAGTGAAAAATGTTGTATTTTAATTCAAAAAATCTTTTTAATATAATTTATTTATATGATTAGATTATATTTTGAATTGGTTTTGAAGTGAAATTAGAATATATTTTTACCATTTTATCCAATTGTGGTCATTGGAATCAATTTCACTTTGAAATTGGACTTAAACTACTGTCAATCTTTTGATACGTGTTATTTCATAAAAACACGCTATCTGTCATGACAGCGGGAATTAGTTATTAAATTAATTAATGCAACTTAAATTTTTTTAATTTTGTAAAATAGACATCATTTTTGAATTCGGAATATCAAATATAGCTTAGGGTGAAGTTTTGGTATCTTTCTGAAAAACTTCAATTTTTCATGAATAGTGAAACCACTAAGTGGTAGTTAAAGAAACTGATTTTTCATTTAAATGAAACTTTGCCACTTCTGTGACTTGATTTTAAAAAATACGACATACATGGTTGTCATTAAGATGTAAAATGTGGTTCAATGAGATTAAAATATTTTTTTTGGTGAATAGTAACTTTTAAGTTCTTAATCGTGATTAGTGGTAATTAGTGTAGTTTAAGGTAAAAATAATTTTTTAATAATATGAGATGAGATTGACACGTGTCTTACCCTCATTTTATGTGTCATGGCCGACCAAGACAATCCATGGGTCAACTTGGGGACCCCATGGAGCCACTTTGGTTGGGAAATGACATAAATAACTTTTTATTTAATGTTAAAGTAAAAATGACACAAACATGAGTTCTTTTACTAAAACAATTTTTACATGGGGTTATACAAGTCATATTTTTTATTATAAATATTCATTGGAAAGATAAAAATATTTCATACATCATAGTATTTTTTTTATAGTTTTTATACTTTAAATAAATTATATTATTTATGACATCATGATGATGCAGCGATTACCTCATTAATAAAGGATTTAAATAAAATGAAATGATACTATAAAATATATGAACTAAACATGTCCAAAACCTATTTTATGGGTGTATTTAGAACCCTTATCACCTTACCCTCGAATTATATCAATTTGGGACCTTTTTAATCCGAAACTCATTTTAAAATAAAGTAACATTTCTTTACTTTCCAAGAGTGCCCCTCCTCTCCTCTTATAAAAGGCCCCCACCTCTACCTCCTTACCCACACTCCCAAAGCCTTTGGCTCGGCCAAACCCTTCCCATTTAGTCTCTCAACACCCCTCTATTACTCCTTGATGCCTCACTTTGGGCAGAAGTCTTCCCAAGGAATCCTTTGAGCTCAAACCAAAGGGAGTTACCCGATTTTAAGGTAATGTCTTCACTTGAGTCCTTTTGTTTTATTTTGCTTCTCCAACCCCCTAAACTCTTTTTATTCATTTATTTTGTAACAACTCCAGTATCTTCAATATACTAGGATAAGAAGGATTCTAGCTACAATTACACACACCTACATCTAATGGTTAAAGGACATACAGTTTCAGTGGATGGTGAATTTATGCCTCCAGAAACGATGATTGTTCAACATTCTTTTAACACCTTCAAATGTTTCCATTAAGATGTCACTATATTTATATATGATATATAATATGTTTATGTTTTACTTAAGATTCTGTATTTTTCATTTTGTTCATACCATTATGGTTTCCATTATGGGTAAACGCGATATCTTCATTTAAGGAAGTGCAGACTACCGCCCCCTCAAAATGATTTGATTCGTTAAATACCATATGTGGGACGTATAAAGGATGGAACTATGATATTATATATGATATTATACTGTAATTATAATATACCTTTATATCATTATTATTCCATTCTATAAAATAAGAAATAGAAATGAAAGTATCGTTCATGCGTACGTACGACTTACCGTCTCCATGAACGGTGCATTTCATTTCTTACCTCTAAATGATTATGTAATATTATAAATTCATGCATTTACTGGATATATATGACATATATGATATCTACATCATGAAAACCATTATAGATATAATGGGTACATGAACAACTTGTAATTATAAAGGGCTTATTTTTGACTCAAGTACCAATGATCGTTAAAACGACCGTTATTAACTTAAATAATTACATAGTGTTCATGACATGGAAATAAGTGATATAAAAGGAATAATGAACTTGAAAAAGGTTCTTAAACAAGTATAAATTAACTCATGTTTATTATTCATGAGATTAAAGAACGACTGAGTCAATTCGAACCCGAGGTATGGGACTTCGTCTCAATCTCCTTTTATTGAGGCATATTTTGTTTTATACACAACCTTATTTTATACGGTGTATAAACCCCTTTGAATTTTACGTTTATTAAAAAGGAATATTTTTTATAAGAAGCGTTTACTAAATGACAAAAGGGAATGTTTTTGTCGTACTTATGCGGTAATAACGACTTCTCCGCTACCGTGACCATTATTTGAGTTTTGGCTTCCTCTACAAGCCATACCTTTTTTTAAAAAGAAAAATAAATACCATGTTTTACATTTATTTTATTTTGGTATTGAAAATTGTTTTCATAATGTTTTTATATCAATGTGTTGTATTGATACCTTGTGATTGAAAGGTATAAAAGTTATGTTTCCTTTATGCATGTTTTATGTGATACGATTAGGTTAAGGTTCTTGGGCCTTATTATGAAGACGGGTGGTTTTGTGATAGACATAGGGCAGGTGATCCCGATATAGCTCTCCAATGCATTGGGTAACGCGAAGGAGTGAAACTTTAAGGTTTCTCCGAAGAGATTTAGGGAATATACTGTGATGGGTAATCCAAACGTAACCAAGAGGGTTACTCCCTACGTAAGAATGTAATGAATGCCTCAAGTTAACTTTATGTCTTATGATTTCTATGATTTATTCATGATTTGATGAGGTATGTTAATGTGCTTATATTTTATGTGTAAAGTATGATTTCATTCTTATGTATATATGTACCCATGTTTCCTTTCCGTATTTTTATATCCCTTACTGAGCTTTTAATGCTCATCCCAAGTTTTTTTTGAAATGTTTTTCATAGGTCAAGGGAAAGGTACATGATTTGATGATAGTGTCAAGGAAGTGTCAAGAATGAATCCATTTTTTATTTTAAATATGTTTCCATTGATGGGAAAGAAGAATAATATCTTTATGTAACCACTTTGTTTATATGTGGAATGTAATGCATGTTTTATGATCTAATTATCTAAAACTCTAAACCCGAAAAGATCCTCAATGTGTAATCTTGTAATAACTCAAGATTAAGTAAGGATTAAGGCTGGGGCCTTATAGTTGGTATCATAGGTCGGTTTAGATAACATTAGGAGTTATAATTCTATTAAATGATTATCCAAAAATATTTTTTTATGGTCAAATTGAAGTGATATAGTATTTTAAGATTACCATGTCGCTTCATCTAAGACATTTTTGATCAAAATGGTTTTTCGCAAAGGAAACAGGGAAGCAGTGCTAGGAAGGCATACAGAAGGAAATAACCTTCCGAATCAGCATCTTGAGATGGTCGGAATTGGAAATGAACAGTTTGTTGTAGTAATGGCGCAGTTGACTCAAGTGATAAATGGTGGTGATATCCATGCACGAGATTAGCCCGATCAACCGCAGAGGAACATGTCAGTGGTGGAACATTTCATGAGGCAACATCCCCCATCATTCAGAGGATCATCTGACCCTGTGTTAGCTAAAGGGTGGATTAAATCACTGGAGAAGATTTTCGATGTCATGGGGTGTTCAGACAATCAAATGGTTAGTATTGCTATTTACCGTTTGGAGGGTGAGGCAGATCAGTGGTGGTCTATGGTTAAAAATATCAGGGATGCTGATGAGATTGATGCTCCTGATTGGGATGAATTTAAAGGTATGATTCATGAGAAGTATTTTCCTAAGGCTGTTCGAATTAGGATGGAAATAAAATTCTTGGAATTGAGGCAAGAGGAAGACTAAGTGCCTACCTATGAAGAAAGGTTCACTCGATTGGCAAGGTATGCTCCAAATTTTATCCGAGACCTTGATAGTAAAATCAATCATTTCTACTCAAGATTAAGGCCAAAATATCGAAGGGCATTAGCTTCTCGTGAGTTTAAAAGTTATGAAAAGCTTGGTTAATGTGATGAGAAGATGGAAATGTAGTTTTCCGATGATCAAGTGTTCTATAACAACCAACAGAAGAAGAGACCAAGGTGGTAGGAGAAAAGTAAGAATTTTTCATAAAAGTCTGATGGTAAGAAAACTATGTTTCTAGTTTATGATAAATGTGGAAAAAGGCATGTTGGTAAATGTCTTCTGAATTCTGGAAAGTTCTACCGATGTGGTAAGATGGGACATAAGGCTCGTGATTGCACTAAAAAGGATCAAGGTGAATGTAAGACCAAATTTGATTTATAGTTAGTGAAATGTTATAAGTGCAATGAGATGGGTCACTATGCAAACGAGTGTCCGAAAAAGAGCTTGAGTGATGGGATGCAGTTAGACTACAAGTATAAATTGGTGGTGAAATCCTTTGCAACTACTTCAGCAGATGTCGGGCCATCAAATAAAGTTGTATCAGGTACTTTGTTTGTTTTTTCAGATTATGCCAGTGTGTTGTTTGATTCGGGGTCTACACATTCTTTCATCTATGAAAACTTTTCTAGTAAAATGGGAATACCATCTCAAGAAATGACTTATGAACTTTTGGTAAAAACACCTGGGGGAAATGTTGAGGCAAAAAGAATTTATAAGAATCTTCCTATCCTTATCTGTGGAAAGAACCTACTTGAAAACCTTATTGTTCTACCTTTAGAAGAGTTTGATGTTATCCTGGGTATGGATTGGCTCTCTATTTACCATGCTAAGATTGACTATAGAGCTAAAGAAGTTTCTTTTCAGAAAGACTTTCAGTTTGTGTACAAGAATGAACCCTTACTGTTGATAACATGTCAAGAAGCCGAGAAAATTATAAAAGATGGAAATGAATGTTACCTTGCACACATCATTGAAAATAAAGGAACTGTTCAGATTAACGATGTGCCAGTGGTAAATGAGTATCCTGATGTTTTTCCTGATGAGTTTCCTGGAATAATACTAGATCAGGAAGTTGAATTTACTATTGACTTAGTTCCTGATGCTAAGCCAATTTCAAAACCCCCTTATCGAATGGCTCAAATTGAACTTTTAGAGTTGAAGGAGAAATTGCAAGATTTATTAGAGAAAGGTTTCATTCGACCTAGCACATCACCATGGGGTGCTCCTGTTTTATTTGTTAAAATGAATGATGGTTCAATGAGACTTTGCATTAATTATAGAGCCTTGAATAATATCACTATTAAGAACAAATATCCTTTTCCTCATATCGATGATTTGTTTCATCAGCTCCAGGGAGCTCAGTATTTTTCAAAGATTGACTTGAGATTGGGGTACCATCAGCTGAAGGTAAAGGAAGCAGACATTCCGAAGACTGTGTTCCATACAAGATATAGACATTATGAATTTGTAGTAATGCCTTTTGGGGTAACCAATGCACCTGCTGTATTCATGGACTTAATGAATAGAATTTTCCAAGAGTTCATGGATAAGTTTGTGGTGGTTTTCATTGATGATATTTTGGTGTTTTCTAAAAGTAAAGAGGAGCATTAAAGACATTTAAGGGTTATCTTTCAAACCTTAAAAGAAAAGAAACTGTATGGAAAATTCAGTAAGTGTGAGTGTTTGTTGCAAGTAATTTTTTTCCTTGGTCGCATTGTTTCTAAAGATGGGATAACTGTTGATCTTGCAAAAAACAAAAGCTGTGGAAGATTGGACAAGACCCACAAATGTAACTGAGATTCGTAGCTTCCTTGGTCTGGAAGGCTATTACCGAAGGTTTTTTAGAAATTTTTCACAGTTATCTAGTCCAATGACTAAGCTAACTAAGAAGGGTGTTAAGTTTATCTGGACAAAAGAATGTGATGATTGTTTTCAGGAATTGAAAAGAAGATTGGTGAAAGCTCCAGTTTTGGCACTACCTTCAAGGAATGGTGAGTTTGTTATCTACAGTGATGGTTCATTTAATGATCTTAGTTGAGTCCTAATGCAGAATTATCTGGTAATTGCTTATGCTTCACGATAGTTGAAAACTTATGAGGTAAATTACCCAACACATGATTTGGAATTAGCTGTTGTTGTTTTCGCTTTAAAATTTTGGAGACATCATTTGTATGGAGTAAATTGTGAAATATATATTGATCACAAAAGTTTAAAGTATATATTCACTCAGAAAGAGTTAAACATGAGACAGAGGAGATGGCTGGAATTAATCATGGATTGTGATTGTACAATTCATTAACATCCGGGAAAAGCAAATAAAGTGGCTGATTCTTTGAGTCGAAAAAGTAATGATTCATTAACAATGTTGCGTTTGGAAAGTGATCCTTTGGTTAAGGATTTGATGAACATTGGCATAGTTGTTTTTGACGCAGGATGTTCTTCTATTTTGTTTCAGGTATCAGTGAGATCATCTCTATCAAATAGAATGAAGCAAGCATAGAAGCAAGACAGTGAGTTGTAGAAAAAGGTAGAGCTGGTTCAGAATTGTAAGTTGCCTGAATTCAACATTGATAATGATTGTGTTTTGAGATTTGGGAAGAGATTGTGTGTGCCTTGTGATTTACAGTTGAAGAGAGAGTTGTTATGTGAAGCTCATAGTTCTCCGTTTTCAGTTCATCTTGGCAGTACTAAGATGTACAGAGATCTGTGGGAGTATTACTGGTGGGATGGAATGAAAAGAGATATTGCTGATTTTACTGTGAAGTGTTTGACATGTCAATAGGTTAAAGCAGAGCGGCAGTTGCCGAAAGGGGTGCTTCAGCCTTTACCAGTGCCAGAGTGGAAATGGGAGAATATATCCATGGACTTTGTTGTGGGATTACTGAAGACATCTCGAGGTAATAATGCAATCTGGGTTATTGTTGATCGCTTGACTAAATCTTATCATTTCCTTGCTATACGAGATAATTTTTCCCTATATCAACTTTCTCGTTTTTATCTTAATGAGATAGTCAGGTTACATGGAGATCCCCTCTCCATTGTATCTGATCGTGATCCCAGGTTAACTTCTAACTTTTGGAAAGGCCTTCAGATGTCGTTGGGTACTGAATTAAATTTTAGTACAACTTTTCATCCTCACTCAGATGGGCAGTCAGAACAAACAATTCAGACCTTTAAGGATATGCTACGAGCTTATTCAATGGATTATCAGGGATGTTGGGACCAACATATTTCTTTGGATGAATTTTCATATAATAACAGTTTTCATTCCAGTATACAGATAGCACCATTTGAGGTGTTATATGTGAAGCAGTGTCGAACTCAAGCTTTCTAGGATGAAGTGGGTGAAATGAAGTTAATGAGTCCAGAATTGGTAGAAGAGTTGGCAGAAAAAGTTCAGCTGATACAGAAACACATGATAACATCTCAGTGTAGGCAGAAGAGTTATGCGGACAACAGGAAGAAGGATCTCTCTTTTGAGGTAGGTGATCATGTTTTTCTCAAAGTATCACCATGGAAAAGTGTGATGTGATTTGGTAAGAAATGAAAGATGAGTCCAAGGTTCATTGGACCATATGAAATTATTGAGAGATTTGGATCCGTTTTTTACCGAGTGGATTTACCTCCGAGTTTATCTCAGGTAGAAAATGTTTTTCATGTTTCGATGCTGAGAAAGTACATGCCAGATCCATTTCATGTTTTCAGTCCAGAGGTAGTTCAGCTGGAAGAGATCCTATCATATGAGGAACAACCGGTCCAGATTCTTGACCACAAGGAGCAAGTGTTACAGAATAAGGTGATTAATTAGGTAAAGGTTTCGTGGAAAAACCACATGATGGATGAGGCAACATGGGAATCTGAAAATGCAATGAGGGATAAGTACCCCCATTTATTCGATAAGTAAATAAATTGCGGGAACACAATTTTCTAAAAGGGGGAAGGATGTAACATCCCAAGTAAGTAATGAATAATAGATATTTTTATCTATGTCTATTAATGATAAAGATAGTGTTTTAGAGGCTTAAAATGAAAATAAATACAATCTTATGCATGGAATACACTAATATTCTTAAAAGATTGTTTTACTGCCTTTTGATGGAAAACCCTTTTTAAATACATATTTTGGAAATTTTATAAGATATGTTTGTCAAAATAAACTTATTATTTATGATTGGGACATCAAAATTTACTTTGTGTGAATTTTTGGTATTTTTCCGATAAAGTTCATTTTTTAATGAATAGTGAAAACTGTTGTATTTTAATTCAAAACCTCTTTTTAATATAATTTATTTATATGATTAGATTATCTTTTAAATATGTTTTGAAGTTAAATTAGAATATATTTATACCATTTTATCCAATTTTGGTCATTGAAATCCTTTTCACTTTGAAATTGGACTTAAACTACTGTCAATCTTTTGATACGTATTGTTTCATAAAAACACGCTATTTGTCATGCCAGTGGGAATTAGATATTATATTTATTAATGAAAATTAAAAGTTTTGAATTTTTTAAAATAGAAATAATTTTTGAATTCGGAATATCAAATATAGCTTAGGATGATGTTTGGTATCTTTCTGAAAAACATCAATTTTTTATGAATAGTGAAACCACTAAGGGGTAGTTAAAGAAACTGATTTTTCGTTTAAATGAAACATTTCTACTTCTGTGATTTGATTTTCAAAAATCCTACATACATGGTTGTCATTAAGAAGTAAAATGTGGTTCAATGAGATTAAAATAATTTTTTGGTGAATAGTAACTTTTAAGTTCTTAATCGCGATTAGTGGTAATTAGTGTAGTTTAAGGTAAAAATAATGTTTTAATAATATGAGATTAGCTTGACACGTGTCCTACCCTAATTGGATGTGTCATGGTCGACCAAGAAAATCCATGGGTATACTTGGGGACCCCATGGAGCCACTTTGGTTGGAAAATGACATAAATAACTTTTTATTTAATGTTAATGTAAAAATGACACAAACATGAGTTATTTTACTAAAACAATTTTTACATGGGGTTATAAAAGTCATATTTTTTTATTATAAAGAGTAATTGGAAAGCTAATAATATTTCCCACATCATAGTATTTTTTATATAATTTTTAGACTTTATATAAATTAAATTATTTATGACATCATGATGATGCAGTGATTACCTCATTAATAAAAGATTTAAATAAAATGTAATGAAAATGTAAAATCTATGAACTAGAAATGTCCAAAATCTATTTGATGGGTGGATTTCGAACCATTATCACCTTACCCTCGAATTATATCAATGTGGGACCTTTTGAATCCGAAACTCATTTTAAAATAAAGTAACATTTCTTTACTTTCCAAGAGTGCCCTCCTCTCCTCTTATAAAAGGACCCCACCTCTACCTCTTTACCCACACTCCAAAAGCCTTTGACTAGGCCAACCCCTGCCCATTTTGTCTCTCCACATCCCTATCTTACTCCTTGAAGCCTCACCTTGGGCAGAAGTCTTCCCATGGAAGCCTTTGAGCTCAAATCAAAGGGAGTTACCCGATTTTAAGGTAATGTCTTCACTTGAGTCCTTTTGTTTTATTTTGCTTCCCCAACCCCCTAAACTCTTTTTATTCATTTATTTTGTAAAAAATCAAGTATCTTAAATATACTAGTATGTTTTTATAAGAAGGATTCTATCTACACTTACACACACCTACATCTAATGGTTAAAGGGCATACTGTTTCCGTGGATGGTGAATTTATGCCTCCCGAAACGATGATTGTTCAACATTCTTTTAACACCTTCAAAGGTGGCCATTATGATGTCACTACATTTATATATGATATATAAATTGTTTATGTTTTACTTAAGAATTTTTATTTTTCATTTTGGGCATACCTTTATGGTTTCCATTATGGGTAAACGCGATATCTTCATTTAAGGAAGTGCAGACTACCGCCCCCTCAAGGTGATTTGATTTGTTAAATACCCTATGTGGGACGTATAAAGGATGGAACTATGATATTATATATGATATTATAATGGAATTATAATATAACGTTATATAATTATTATTCCATTCTATAAAATACGAAATAGAAATGAATGTAGCTTTCATGCGTACGTACGACTTACCGTCTCCATGAACGATGCATTTCATTTATTACCTCTAAATGATTATGTAATATTATAAATGCATGCATGTACTGGATATATATGACATATTTGATATTTAAATCATGAATACCATTCTGGATATAATGGGTACATGAACAAATTGTAATTATTAAGGGCTTATTTTTTACTCAAGTACCAATGATCGTTAAAACGACCGTTATTTACTTAAATAATTAAATAGTGTTCATGACATGGAAATAAGTGATATAAAAGGAATAATGAACATGAAAAAGGTTCTTAAACAAGTAGAAATTAACTTTTGTTTATTATTTAGGAGATTAAAGAATGACCGAGTCATGTCAGACCCGAGGTATGGGACTTCGTCTCAATCTCCTTTCATTGTGGAATATTTCGTTTTATACACAACCTTCTTTTATAACGTGTATGAACCCCTTTGACTTTTACGTTTATTCAAAATGAATATTTTTTATACAAAGCGTTTACTAAAAGACAAAAGGGAATGTTTTTGTCGTACGTATGCAGAGACAACAACTTCTCCGCCGCCGTGACCATTATTTGAGTTTCGGCTTCCTCTACAAGACATACCTTTTTTAAAAAAAGAAAAATAAATACCATTATTTACTTTTCTTTTATTTTGGTATTGAAAATTGTTTTCATAATGTTTTTATATCAATGTGTTGTATTGATACCTTATGATTGAATGGTGGAACTGTTATGTTTCCTTTATGCATGCTTTATGTGATACGATTATGTTGAGGTTCTTGGGAATTATTATGAAGACGGGTGGTTCCATGATAGACTAAGGGCGGGTGAGCCCAATATAGATCTCCAATGCATTGGGTAACGTGAAGGAGTGAAACATTAAGGTTTCTCCAAAGAGATTTAGGGAATTTACTGTGATGGGTATTCCAAACGTAACTAAGAGGGTTACTCCCTACGTAAGAATGTTATGAATGCCTCAAGTTACCATTATGTCTTATGATTTCTATGATTTATTCATGATTTGATGAGGTATGTTAAAGTGCTTATGTTTTATGGGTAAAGTATGATTTCATTCTTATGTATATATGTACCCATGTTTCCATTCCATATTTTTATATCCCTTACTGAGCTTTTTATTCTCATCCCATGTTTTTTTGAAATGTTTTTCACAGGTCAAGGGAAAGGTACATGATATGATGATAGTGTCAAGGAAGTGTCAAGAATGAATCCATGTTTTATTTTAAATATTTTTCCATTGAAGGGAAAGAAGAATACTATCTTTATGTAACCACTTTGTTTATATGTGGAATGTAATGCAAGTTTTATGATCTAATTCTCTAAAACTCTAAACCCGACAAGATCCTCAATGTGTAATCTTGTAATAACTCAAGATTAAGTAAGGTTTAAGGCTGGGGCCTTATAGAGGCTCTGGCATAGATGTACCTAAGGGTAAAACCCGAAAACACCGCTTTGAGCTAGACTCAAATGGGAACTGGTGCACGACAACGTGCCTTGCTGCACTCTTGGTTACAACACTCCTGGGGTATATGCTTAGGATAATTCTCGTTTTCTTTACAAACCATTATGAAGGGTTTATAAGTATTTACTTCTCAAAGGAGAAATTTTTATGATTATGGATTATATCCATAAACTATATTATTTATGTTATGTGTCTTACAAGATTGGGATTAGGTATTGTTATTCATAAACTAATCTAGTGTATGCCATTGTTTAGAAATGGCACCCAGTAGAAGGAATGAGAACTCCAGAAATACACATGATCCAAAGAGAAAGAAGGATCATATCTTTCATGGTATTAAGCCAGAATTTATAAGAGAAATAGTCTCCCATGTATTATCATCATATGAAGAAATAATATCATGTGTTGATAAGATAAGTAAAGATTTTACTGAGTCCTATGGATTTGAAGGGAATAAAGAGAAGAAAAGGATGGAAGAGAGAAAGATGGATAAATGGAAGAGGGAAAAGAAGAATTTTCTGATATGTGTTAACTGTGGGAAGAAACAGCCTGGAAGTTGTCTGAAAGGAATAGGATTTTGTTATAAGTGTATAGGAAAAGGGCACAAAGTACGTGACTGCAAGGGTATGAAAATGGTTTCAAATGTACGATGCTTCATTTGAAAGGATTTTGGACACTACGCGAACCTATGTCCCTGTCATCAGACTATTCTGCAGATGATGCTATTGGATAATAATCAAGTTATGATACGACCACAAATGAAGAGGAATGATTAGAGTTCTTATGTTGATTATGTCATTTGAGTGTTGTATCAACAATGTACTGGTTATAATAATTATGGAGAATATAAGGATTGTACTGCAGTACTATTTCATTAAGGACTTGAGATTGTGTGGAACAAAGAAAAGTGACTCAATAGCAGGTTAAAATTTTGGAAAATATATGGTTGGGAGAAAGATAAACCATAATATGGTTCTGAAACCGAGGTAGTGATTTTAGAATAATACATGATTGATTTGGATAAATTATATTGGATATTCTTGACTACCTTGAAGCTGATTAATGTTTTGTATATTCCATCATTTTTGGGGTTTAAAACATTTTTGGATTGATAAAGTATATCTAGCATTCTATATGGAATAAGGGAGCATGAATGTAATCAATAAGGATTATGGTAATTCAGGATGTTTCAGTGTTTTAAAAGAATACATGATGAAGGTATTCATATGCTATTACGGGGTAAAAGGGATCTACATTATGTTTACCTTCCTTATAAATGTTGGACTATGAGTTTGGACAGAAGTATTTTGGATAAATTATAGTTTGATATTAATTTTGGATTTCCATAAAAGGACAATCCAGAGGTCGGGCGGCAACCCGTTGTGACCGGCAAGGCCGCGAGACTTGAACCCGCAATTGAAGGGCGACAAGGGTGTATCACCTACCACTGTCCCACGCGATGTCCTGTATTAAATAATGTAGTTTTTTAAAAAAGATCATGTAGATGAAT
The DNA here is from genome assembly GCA_963277665.1 of Viscum album. Classification (NCBI taxonomy): domain Eukaryota; kingdom Viridiplantae; phylum Streptophyta; class Magnoliopsida; order Santalales; family Viscaceae; genus Viscum; species Viscum album. The sequence goes on from OY728155.1 coordinate 1,934,537,173, forward strand.
TATAAATTCGTTTATTTTGGAACCCTATACGAATAGTATAAATAGAATTTTTTTTACTTTCTATTATCTTTTACAGTGAAAGATGAGTTTGTGGTAGAAATTTATTAATGGATAAAACTCTAATTAAAGTAAGTATATCTCCTTATGATATTATCCAATCTCATAAATAAATTCCTCAACATTATGAAAAGTAACTTAGAACAAAAATGTTGTCCTAGATGGTACCTTAAATCATCACTAATTTATGTCTTTGGGATTGTTGGCCTTTTCATATCCATGTTCTCTACCACTCTCCATCAGATAATTGATGGTTAGATTTCTCTTTCTTATCCATATTTTCCTACATGGAACCCTATATATGTGTTATTTTTGTCAATATTCATACTTTACACTCTTTATTTTAAATATAGGCCTCATTAATTCATTTTTCTATGTGGGATTTCAACTAAGATATTTTGAAATTCAAAAAATGTGTTATCCCAATACCTTATGTTTTGTTGAATTGATGGTATTTTAAATCATCATAGATTAATGAATTTCATGACCTCAATTTTAATCTTGTTTTTGATTGATGACCTCAATCACTACCTATAAATATTTACATTTTCCTCCAATTATATGTATCTAATTGAAACCAATGTTCTCCTAATCGATATCATAATTTGGTGGTGACCCATTCATTTCTCTTTTCCTTATATTAAGACTAAATTTTAGTAACCCAATTTCCAATGTGGGTTTTCACACAAAGGTATTTTCTATTTTAAACCTTTTATTTTCGAAGAACAATTTAAAATTGCGAGGACGCAATTTATTGAAAGAGGGGAGAATGTAACACCCCAAGATTTCATAGTGTCTTATTTCTTCAAAATAATACAATAACTTGCACTACATGCAACACCGAGTTCAAGCACACCATGACTTACCAAACAAGTCGTTCAAAAGAAGTTATGAATAGTATTAACTAAATTTTAAACTTTATGTAATCCTTATAATTTTATAATCCATATTATGAGTTTCTTAAACATAATGTAAGAATAAACTCATTTTCAGTATTGCACTTTTACCAACTTTTAATAGTGAACCCTTTTGAAATACAATATTTTAAACTTTTTGACTAAATGGGGACATCAAAAATATAAAATGAAACATCCCAAGCTTCCACGGTACGCTTTCCTTTGAATAATATAGTGGCATGTGTTTTACGAAACTTCGAGTTCTAACACACAGCACATCCAATCAAACTAACCGTTATTAATAGTAATACATACTTTTTGAAATTTTATATATTTTATATTTAAAAATGGAATTCATTTTTGGATTCAGAATATCGAAATTAGCCTAAGGTGAAATTTTGGTACTTTTCGGATAAATTTAATATTTTGATGATTAGTGAAAATTACTAATTTTTAATTAAAAACAACTTTTTTAATCAAAATAATTAATAGTGATAAATTATGAATTTGAGTGGTTTTAAATTATATTTAGAATTTATTTTTACCATTTAATATAATTTTGGTCATTGGACATAATTTTACAATTAAACCAGACATAAACAAGTGTCAATCTTTTGATAGTTATTATCTCTTAAAAACACGCTTTTTGTTTTAACAACGGGAATTAATTTTAAATTAATTTATTCCACTTATTTGTTTTTAATTTGAAAAAATTTATTCCATATTTAGAATCAGGATGTTCAAATTATTTAAATAGGTAACTTTTATTTTTAGACATTTTGAATAATTACTTCGGTAAATATATTATTGACCATGGTTAAGGGTAATTCCGGTAAATAAGGGTTAATAAATAATATTATAATAATAAACAATTGCCCTAAAACGTGTCCTAACCTTATTGGTTGATAAATGTTCGACCATGGGCATATTTGGGTCAATTTTGGAACCCCATGGCGCCACTTGTAAGTGATAGGGACACTTTATTTTAATTAAGTTAAAATGAATACAAAAATGACACAAGCATATATCTTTTAGAAAAACAATTCTTACATAGGGTTATATATGTTGGATATTCGACTATAAATATTAATTAGAAAGATAACAAGATTTCATACATAATTATAGTTTATTTATATTTTTTATACTTTAAATAATTTAATTTATTTATGACACAATGATGATGCAATAATTACCATAATAGTGAAAATTTAAAATAATTGTTATTATAAATACCCAAATAAATATAATTTGAAACTTTTAATGAATTACAATACTTTTATAGGATAATATTACAAATTATTATTGGTTTAATTAACTTTTTTGGAAGTAATCATTCTTTTATGAGTTTCACAAAAATCAACTATTGAATAGTGTCAAAATTGACATAAAAGAGTTTTAAAAAAAATATTATATTATTAATTGATATTAAATTTATAAAAATCTAAGGATTGGAAAAGAGACTTATATAATGATATTGGTATCATTAATGGACCACTTGGGGGACGATTGGATTTATATAGTACATTTATTAACTATATAATATAAAAATAAAAAGAGACATTTTAAAAGTGAAACTAATTAACTTAGAGTTAATACTTAAAGATAAGGTTAATATAGTACCCCAAACCTGTCTAAATTCTATTGGTTGACTTTTTTTAGACCTATCCCCACCTTAATCTTTGAATAATCAACTTTTGAGCCATTATAAACCGAATATTAATTTATTATAAATTAATATTTCTATATTTTCTAAAGGTGCCCCTCACCCCTCTTATAAAAGGGCACTCCTCCTTCTCATTTCATCACACCTTAAAAGTCTTTTGGTTCGGCCAAAATCTTCCCAAAAACTCTTAAAAATTCCCTCAATACAACCTAGAGGGATTAGTTTGATCAGAAAGCCATCCTATGGAGCCCTTTTGATCAAATCAAAAGGAAGAACCCGAAAAGATGTAATGATTTCACCACCCTTTTCCATGTTCCTTTCTTCTTCCACTTCTTCATCCTTTGTTATTAACATTCTAAAATAATAACTCCAGTATCATATATATACTGTGATGTTATTATAAATATGGTAAACCCCTATTCAGTTTTATATTCACCCTTTGAATAACATGTCACCATACGTGCGTACGTACGGCTTACCGTCTCCACGTCGTGGTGTAATTGTTATTCAATATATTATTATTTGGATGGGTATAATAATGATGTGTAAATCATGTAAAAAATAAATATAGAATGTTAATTATTCTGTATATATGATATACCATCCATTTATATATTATTTTATTATCAAAAGAATGATATTGTCACTCGTGCGTACGTACGGACTACCGTCTCCACGAACGCGATGAGATTCATTCTCCATCGTATCCATTCAATTATAATTATCATTTGATGATTTAAAAATAATTTTTAAGGACTTGATATAATTATGGGTATGAATAATATACATCCTATCCATTACAAACATGGCTTATGTTACAAAACATATAAAAGAAAACGAGTAAGTTAACACCTGAAACGACGATAATACTAAGATATTATTAACAATGCAATGTTAAAAGATCATATATGATATCATATGAATGTATATGATTCTTGTATAATTTAATAACAATTATTTCACTATTATACAGGAGTTTATCCTACCCCCAAACAAGGAAAAGTACAAGGTAAGGGTTTATTTCTCAATCTCTTCATTATCCGAGGTTGTTTATACGTAGTAATCTACTGGGATTTCTTTATCATCCACATCCATGTTTCTTCGAAATGTATTTCAAAACATTTTTACTATTTAAAAATAATATGGGTTAAGGTCATTTATACCCTTATGTGTTTTTAAAAGAATATTTCCGTCGTTTTCCAAAAAAGGCACTTTTTACCTTTCGAAAAATTTAAGGTAAGAATGTTTTTTTAACTTATACGGCGGTTGCGGCTATTTACCGCCGTTATAAAATCTTCAAAGCTTCCCTTACAAGATTATAAGAATATTTTCAAAGTAAATGTTTTATTTTATAATTATGTGACTTTTAAATGATTTAAAAATGAATATTTTAAGAATTTTTGAAAGGTACTCTTTATCAAGATCATAATTTCAAATGTTTTAAAGATTTATCTTTCTAAATATTTTTAATTAATGTACATATTTTCAAAATTATTTTAAGGATTTATTTATATGGACATGAAGGTTTTGAAATAATATTTCTTTTAAAAAGTTTCAAAGTGGTATGGGACACTTTGATTCAAAAATCTCTTTTAAATTAATTCCTTTATAAATGTGTGACTTTTCAATGATTTCGAGAAAAGAGATATTTCTATGAAATAGTTTTGATTTCATCTATGTCAACATCCTTTGATGGATTTTAAGCTTATTTGAAGTTGATTTACTATGATACAAAATGTCTATATTGTATTTAAGGTTTTGTGATATGTTTGACTGTGGATGTGCTATTTTTATACCATTCATGGTTTATGGTGAAAGTATTGACATTTCGTATGCTAGTTTTAATACGAATGTTTATGTTATGTTTAAACCTTTTCATATAGGAATGCATTGGATTTAGTAAGTGACGGGTGGGGCCCACTATAGCTCCTCGATGCATCGGTAGGTGTCATGAGACAAACTAGTGTCCTGGCACAAGGCATTGGCAAAGTCTTATTTGTAGTCTTGGCACGAGGCCTTGGCTAAGTGGTTATGATAGTCTAGCATTATTCATTCCATCATTATGAAAGTGGTTATTGATATTGAATGTGATTATTCGATTAGGAGAATATCAAGGTGAATAAGTAAATGGAATTATTTCATTTCATTTTTGTCATACTATGTTTAAGTTCAAGTTTAAAAGGATTTTATTTTCGTTATACATTTTATTAAATGTTTATTCTTATTTATGAAAGTTTCCTCTGTATTGTTATCCTTAATGGGAATTTGAGCTCAACCCTTTTCTAAGTTTTATTTTTCCCAGGAAGTGAAGAAGTAAATTATGAATGACATTTGTGGATATTATGTGGGGATATGAGTGTGGAATATGGAGACAATATGTTGTTGTTGTAGTTTTTCACTTTATGATGTAATGTAAGACTTATGAATATATCTAGTGTTTCCACGGCTACTAAACCAATCGGTCTTTCGAGATTTGATCTTTCTTGTGATCATGCCAATGTTATGTAATAATTCACCAACTCTAGGTAACTAGGGTCGCGGCATTTCAGAACTCCCATATAATAATCATTCAAATAGCTCTATTACTTTTCTTAAGAAGACATGGTATGTCCCAGATATCCATAGAACTGACATTTCATGAGAGGAAATGACTTATCACTTCTATTTATCCTCATTATTTCCTCCATGGGATAATTTTTTGATTGTATGTTATTCATGGAGAATTTAGTATAGTATTATGTTCTTATTTTACATTGTATTGGGGGTTTCATTTTTAGCACATCACGTGACTTTTAAGCAGGACCATCTTTTAGCTCGTGTTTATTTTGGTCACCATTATTTGCAGCATTTGAAGATTTGTTGCACAACTGATTCCATTGATTCCCATGAAAGTGGGTCTTTGATCATTGAAAAAATTTTCATCTCCATTGTAACCTAGTTTTTCCCTCTACAAAAGCTCAACATATGAGAACCTTCCAAATTTTATTTCCATCCTTTATTATTTTGAAATTGATTCTCCCTCATGTTTACTCTTATGAGTAACAACTTCCTCTTCAATACCCTCAACAGTATTGGACTTATCATATATTCTAGAGGTGAGGTCATTGATGATCTTTTCATTATCTTGAATTATTAGCCTCAAATCCACTACGTCGTCATTGATTTCATGTATTTTAGACTGTATACTCACAAATGTTTCCAGCCATTCTATTTTAGATTCATACTAATCAACATATTTAGATGAATATTCTAAAATTGGTTTCAACTTATTTCAACTCTTACATTTAATCTTAATCTTACAAAAAACATCTTTAAGTAGAAACTGTGGATTGGAATTACTTGTCAACATATTATCTCCACCATAATCCTCTGATGGTTTTGATTTTTCAACAGTGGCCATCAAGGAAGCATGTTTTCCAGATTTAAATTATTGTTCTTGTTCCTCATTAAAATCATTATCCCCATCATTTTATTCACACACAAAATTCTTTTTCTGTAGCTTCTTTATGAATTTGAAAATTTTATTTTTGAACAACCATTTCTAAGGGTTCTCAATGTTTTCAATGTTACTCTATTAATCAAAAAATTTCATTGAGCATAGACATACTATGTTCCTAACATTAAGACAATCATAACATGCCCGAGTTAGCTTTCCATAAAAATATCCTTTTCCCTTATTTAATTTATTAGTAATGAAAGAAATTGTATTTTTCCAACATAATTCTCAATGCGACTATTCACTGATATTTTCAGTTTTCCCTAAATTTTAATGAAATTTACTTACTTAGATGAATTGTAGCATCTTCCAGTGTGAGTCTCATTACATATGCCACCAGGATACACAACAGATCATCCAAAGAGTTCTTGGATAGATATATTCACTCCAGGGCAGACACAATTGCTTTGTACATTGGTGTAATTATTCTCATTATTTTCTTTACAATTTCGATGTCTTTGATTTCTTCTCTAAGTCCTCGAATTGATTCTACAACGTTAGTAATTCGATTAAAGAAGGAGTTTCCATTATCACCAGGGTGAATCTTTTTAGTTCATTAAACCAATTGTGCAGTAATTGATGTTTTTCATCCTTCACTTTTGTGTCAAATTCATAAGATTTTTCTTGTTCATCCCATGTAGACTTTGTTTAGATGCAACTCATCACCTTTAGATTAATTTGATCTGAAAGTGCTATAGAGAGAGAATTCTGCACTTTAGCATATGCATCACGAATTTTCCAATCTTTCTCAGTTAGAGCCAACTCTATTAGATCAGTGAGCTGTATTTTTTATATAGTAGCACATAGGACTTTCATTACATGTGATCTTTGATGGGATCTTATTCTGATCATCCAAATTTGAAAATTACTTCCATCGAAGAGGGGGATTCCCATGACATGGTCTGAATTATACATAATGGAAATAGACAGATCTAACACAAGTATCCTCCCATTTGATAAATCTTGTAGAACCCTAGGAATCCCTAAGAGGTGAGGGTGGATCAAGGTTTCAAATTTTATTTTAAAATATCTAATATGCTTCCCACATTGGTAGAAACGTGTTAAACTTTTATGATGTATACGAACATCAGTTTAACAATCACAGGTAATGAGACCACATACCACTTTTACATGGTTCATCAAAAAGGGATATGTATAAGGATCATACACCAAAAATGTGTCGTTCATACTAAAATCCACTAATCAGCACTAGTTTTGGAGTACAAGTGATCAGACACAGTCACTCTATACTAGGAACATTGCCTTTCAAATAGCCTGGGGATAGCTAACTAAGTCCCATAGAACAATTCTGTTGAATCCCCCTTTCTCACTTCCATGGGATATGTCTTACTCAGTTTACTAACTTGAGGGTCTCTTTAACATATTTTCATTGAATTCTTTGTCTCTGTCCAACATGAGACACTTCTTGCATCAAATTCCCTAATTGATGCACATGAAAACACTAAACACACAACCCAGATATTATAAAACCTGTTGAAGCTTAACACTACACTACCACACAATACGTAAACATTCGAGAATGATTTGGGACTTTTCTTACAAGTCACAATTCGCACAACCCCTTACATTCTAGAGAATACTTTTCTTTCATGCAACTACAATGAAGAGTTAACTTGGTCTTTTCAGACTAAAGGAACACCATGTCCGCATGAATAGATATTTTCAATTCATTCGTGTTCAAATCATTCATGCAATGACAATCATTATTTGAAACCTCAAAATTTTCATGAAATTTCAACATTTATGTGCAACTTTTACATTTTTGTGAATGTCCCTTTCCATGCAATGTTTACACGCATTAGAGCTTTGAGCTTCTCTAAGTATTGAGTAGCACCGAATTAAGGGGATACCTCTTATTTAATGGAAACACCAACACCTATGTTAAAAACCCACATTTTTATGCAAAAACTCTCACTCTATATGCAATTATTTTTGCACAAGAACCATTTTTCATGAAAATCTCCAGATTATTTGTGTACCTCATGCCTTTTACATTTTTTCGGCATTCTGATCCTTAAACACCTCTTGTGTGAAAATTCAAACATTCTTTCACTAATTCACGCAATACTAATTTACTGTACATTACACTTTTTGCACACACCACTCCAATATTTCAGACACCTTCCTTTTCCAAAAACACTTCTCTCCATTTTCTGATTTTCAGCCCAACAAAATTAGTTCTAACTGGAAAATCGCACCACCTTCAGTATTGTTTCATGCATGAAATCTATGATCTCATTCATATAAATAGTTCTGTACATACAATGAGGATTGAAAACAAAATCAAATCACACTCCATTTATAGAATTAGCCATGTTTCCAACCGAGCACATGGCTATAGGAGCACACGAGGATGGTCCAGAAGCCACTTGGTAAAAACTCATGTTTTGTATGAAATGTGTATGCATGTTGATCCATAATTGATTGCTCAAAGTAGTAGAGGGAAACATAATTTTAAATCTCTAAATTTTCAATCAAACAAACCATACACATCATACCGGGGGTGTTGCATCATCTTTATCCATCATTCAATAGATCCATTTTGGGCAGCAATTCCACTATTTGCGAGATTTTATCCCAAGTAGGTTAAATACCCTGATAGGGGGTGAATTAGGGAATTAACGATTAAAAAAATACCCCTATAGATATTTTTTGAAATTTAAATAAAACTATACACTCCCTTTACCATATCAATGTATGAAAAAAATTAAATCATCAATGATACACATCAACTCAACTTGGTTCACCCTCAATCGACTCCATCCAAGGAGAACACAATAACAATGTGATGATATACAAAATCTAGTATGGTTCACCACAAAAAATAAGGTCAAAGGTAGAAAAAATCTATGTCAAATATCACTACCTTTATATTGTATGGAGTGGACTCATTGTTCCTCCTATTTTATAATCAATCAAAATTTGAATTCCCACTACTCTTTCAACTGATGTGTGATAATTACTCATCTATAAGATTCATCTATTGTTCTAAATAACATAAGAATTGTTTCAAATGAATATGAGTGTTCCATTAACTCCTCCTTCACCTGGAAGAAGAAAACAAATTTTTATAATGCTTTTAGTTTTCAGAAATTGATTTTTTGAACTGTTTCATACACTTAACAAGCAGGCTTCCACACTCTGTGATCAATCTTTTATCCACCATGAACTGACATGAACTACTTGGAATTAGTTCTTCATGAACATCCATATCATCATGGACCGACATCACTCCATGGAAGGCATGAGCTTCATGATCATTATTTTTTCCCAGATTATTTATTTATGGAATCCTCCATCAGGATCCACATTCTCCTTCATGGAATATCTCCCCCTAAAAATTACTTCAGATGCTACCGAATTATTCTAGTGATCATCTTCCATATTAAGTTTTGTAATGGAGAAAATTATGTGATTATGGTTCTTTATATAGAAAAATATATCGAGAAAAACCATATAATCGAAATTACACAAAGATATGATGTAGTAAAGCCTTCAACATGAACATTATTTATAGTTTTCATAGCGCCTTTATTCTTTCTATAATGCAAACTCACTACCTAAATCCAAAAATGATGAGCCTCCCACGAACTAATAATACTATGAAATTCGACTAGTGGAGATCGCTTAGTGGTAGTCTAAATTCACAACCTCTATCCCAAAATTATGGTTACCTTTGAGGTTCTTCATACCTTATTTTCTGTCCACATAGAGTGGTTGTACTACTATTCAGTCTATGAAGTACAAAATTACTGGTCTATAAAGAGGTAGATATTAAATCATTTTAAAAAACGTCCCATTTTCATAGAAAAAACTATTATAGAGTCCCAAAAAATTTAATACATTGGCAAAATGAATCACATAAAACATTTTCTTCAGAAACACAACCCATACTGCACTATAATCATCTCTATTGTCAATAAACACAATCACCCCAAAAACACTTATACGTTTCCCGGGGTATTCTTTTCCAAAAAATTGCCCCTTTTCGGTTTGTTGAAAACGTTTCACCGTTTCATAAATTTTTACATTTTTTCCATATTGTACCAAAATATTCTTCTTAATATTTATAAAGAGATCAGTGATTTAATCAACACACTCATTGAGCCCGTATATGCCATTTTCGGTGTGAGAAACAAGAGTATCATGAACAATTCATCCATGAATAACTTCATTCCCAAACCACTCAAATGATTTCATCAAGAACCCCATATCTCATGATATATAACATTTGATACATCATATTTAGCATCATCATTCTTAAAAATAACCCTACTTCACCACTCCCCAATCAGCTTCTCCCCCTATCAGCTTCTCCCTTTTCACAAATAAGTCACTCTATCCTCTTTTATAACCACAATTTATCCCCCCTTTTTTCAAATCTAATGGAAACATCATTGTGATATAAAATATGGTAATGAAGACATATCATCACAATATGGAAAACCCATAATAACTCAAGGAGTGGGGCTTCCACATAAACTCTTTATCGTGTATAGGGAGTCAACTATACTCCTAGATCTAGTAAATAAAGTACAAAATATTCTCTAGGTAGGGTCTCTGTTACAATGATTGAAATGTGTAGTTCTATAGGCACATAGTCAAATATTATGACTCTCTTTATCCACCTTCTCCTTGATAAAATGATACTTGATTTCAATTTGATTTTTCCTTGAGTAATGAACTAGATTTTTACTAAGATTTATTGCACATGAATTGTTGAAATGTATTCTAATATGAGACATCACTAGAACACCCATATCATCATGATAAAACATCATCCACAATATTTTTGTACTCTGTATTGTAGCAACATTTTATTCATCTTCTACGGTGCTCAACGAAAAATAATATTTTTTCGAGAAAATAAAATAAATACAAAATCCCCAAAGATATAATGTATCACCTTAGATTGATTTACTATAATTTTTTTAATTGGTCCTATTAATATTTTTATAGACAAATAAATCATGCTAATAATTGACATTGAATAGGGAAATGATGTCCACCATACCCCTAATATATATATGTATTATTTTTACTAACATTATTAGGCTTTATTTTTAATTAATTAGATATCATACTTGTTGACATGTGTGTGAATGAATTTCAGGTCTTTTAACTACCAAGTGTAACATATTTCTAATAATATTTAATATTATATGGAATTAACTACATTTCCTTCATCACCCCTTGAATGTTTCATCTAGGTTTCCACCATTATCATCATATTCCTATATGTATCCCTTCCAAATCGTCTCAAAACCACCATGGAATATTTAAATTGAGAAATGAATATACCATTATTTTCATTTGTCTCTTATAAAACAAGGAAAAATAACATTTCATGAATCAGTGACATTTTAAATTCACTTTTAATGAATTCAAAAAACTATTTGATCTATGGTTCATTTGATCCAATAAATATTATTTCATCAACATGAATCAACATTATTATCTATTGATTAATGTCATTTTTTCATTTAGATGTAACGCCCCGACCCTAGTTACCCAGAGTCGGTGCATTATTACATTACATTGGCATGATCACAAGAAAGATCAAATCTCGAAAGACCGATTGGTTTAGTAGTCTTGGAAACACTAGATATATTCATAAGTCTTAAATTACATCATAAAATGAAAAACTACTACAACAACATATTGTCTCCATAATCCACACTCATATCCCCACATAATATCCCTTCAGGTCATTCATAATTTACTTCTTCACTTCCTGGGAAAAATAAAACATAGAAAAGGGGTGAGCTCAAATGCCCAGTAAGGATAACAATATAGCGGAAACTTTCATAAATAAGAATAAACATTTAAGGCAATGTATAACTAAAACAAAAGCCTTTCAAACTTGAACTTTCAACATAGTATGGCATAAATAAAATGAAATAATTCCATTTACTTATTCACATGGATATTCTACTAATCGAATAATCACATGCAAAATCAATAACCACTTTCATAATGATGGAATGAATAATTCTAAACTTTAATTTCTTTTCAAGGCCTCGTCCCAAGGCCTTGGGGCTAACTGTAATCGGAACCCAACCCGGAGTGCCTCTAATAACCGGACACCAACCCGGAGTGCCTCTAAACACCGGAGACCAAACCGGAGGGCTTAATTTTACCCGTCCTTAACCTGGAGGGATTACTTTTACTAGTCCCCAACCTGGAGGGCTTACTTTAATTAGTCCCCAACCTAGAACATACTTGTCCAACACATTCATATGAAGTAAAGGTTGAAATATAACATAAACATTCTTATTGGAACTAGCATACGAAATGTCAATACTTTCACCATAAACTATGAATGGTATAAAAATAGCACATCCACAGTCAAACATATCACAAAACCTTCAAAACAATATAGAAGTTTTGTATCATAATAAATCAACTTCAAATAATCTTAAAATCCATCAAAGGATGTTGACATAGATGAAATCAAAATTCTTTTTAAAGAAATATCTCCTTTTATTTTGAAATCATTTAAGATCCATATAAAATAAAACATTTTCTTTGAAAATAAACTTATAATCTTGTAAAGGATGCTTTGAAGATTTTATAACGGCGGAAAATAGCCGTACCCGCCGTATAAGTAAAAAAAACATTCTTACCTTAATTCTGTCGAAAAGGTTAAAAAGGACCTTGTTTTGAAAACGACGGAAAGATTCCTTTATAAACCTCTTATAAAAAGTCAAACAAGGGTATAAATGACTTTAACCCATATTCTTTTAAATATTAAAAATGATTTGAAATACATTTCGAAGAAACATGGATGTGGATGATAACGAGGTCCCAGTAGATAATTATGTATAAACAACCTCGAATAGTGAAGAGATTGTGAAATAACCCTTACCTTGTACTTTTCCTTGGTTGGGGTAGGTTAACCTTCTGTATAATGGTGAAATAATTGTTACTAAATTATACAAGAATCATATACATTAATATGATATCATATATGATCTTTTAATATTGATTTATAATAATATCTTAGTATTATCGTTGTTTCGGGTGTTAACTTACTTGTTTTCTTTTATATGTTTTGTTACGTAAGAAATTTTTGTAAAGGGTAGGTTGTATATTATTCATATCCATAATGATATCAAGTCCTTAAACATCATTTTTAAATCATCAAATGATAATTATATTTGAATGGATACGATGGAGAATGAATCTCATCGCGTTCGTGGAGACTGTAGTCCGTACGTACGCACGAGCGACAATATCATTATTTTGATATTAAAATAATATATAAATGGTTGTTATATCATATATACAGAATCATTAACATGTCATATTTATTATTTACATGAGTTACATATCATTATTATACCCATCAAAATAATAATATATTGCATAACAATTACACTACGACGTGGAGACGGTAAGCCGTACATACGCACGTATGGTGACATGTTATTCAAAGGGTGGATAGAATACTGAATATGGTTGTACCATATTTACAATAACATCACAGTATATATATGATACTGGAGTCATTATTTTAGAATGGTGACAACAAAGGATGAAGAAGGGGAATAAGAAATGAACTTGGAAAAGGGTGGTGAAATCATTACCTCTTCTTCGGGTTCTTCCTTTTGATTTGATCAAAAGGGCTCCTTAGGTTGGATTTATGATCAAACTAAGCCTTCTAGGTTGTAGTGAGCGATGTTTGGAGAGTATTTGGGCAGAGTTTGGCAGAACCAAAATGCTTTGAAGGTGTGAAGAAATGGGAAGGAGGAGTGCCCTTTTATAAGAGGGGTGAGGGGCACCTTTGGAAAAGCTAGAGATATTAGTTTATAAAAAATTCATAATCGGTTTTCAATGGCTCCAAAGTTGACTATTCAAAGGTAAAGTTGGGGATGGGTCGAAAAAAACTCAACCAATAGAATTTAGACAGGTTTGGGTACTTATATTAACCTTATCTTTAAGTATTAACTCTAAGTTAATTAGTTTCACTTTTACAATGTCTCTTTGTATTTTTATATAATATGGTTAATAAACTTACTATATAAATCCAAAAGACCCCCAAGTGGTCCATTAATGATGAATATATCATGATATTAGTCTTTTGGCCGAACCTCAGATTTTTAGGAATTTAATATCAATTAATAATATAATATTTGTTTTAAGAACTCTTTTATGTCAATTTTGACACTATTCAATAGTTGATTTTTGTGAAACTCATAACAGATTTATTACTTCAAACAAAGTCAATTAACTCAATACTAATATATCATATTATCCTAGAAAATTAGTTTAATTCATTAAAAGTTTCATATTATATTTATTTTGGTATTTATAATATCAATTATTTTAATTTTTCACTATTATAGTAATTACTGCATCATCATTGTGTCATAAATAAAATAAATTATGTAATGTCTAAAAATTATAAATAAAATATCATTATGTAGGAAATATTTTTATCTTTCTAATTAATATTTATAATATAAAATCCAACTTATATAACCCTATGTAATAATTATGTTTCTAAAAGATATATGCTTGTGTCATTTTTGTATTCATTTTGACTTAATTAAAATAAAGTGTCATTATCACTTACAAGTGGATCCATGGGGTCCCAAAATAGACCCAATGATGCCCATGGTCGACCATGTATCAACCAATAGTGTTAAGACATGTCTTTGGGTAATTTAGTATTATTATAATATTATTTTTTAACCCTTATTTACCGGATTTACCCTTAACCATGGTAAATAAAATATTTACCGCAGTAATTATTCAAAATGTCTAAAAATAAAAGTTACCTATTTACACAATTTGAACATCCTGATTCAAAATATGGAATCCATTTTTCTAAATTCAAAACACAGAAGTGGCAGAAATTAATTTAAAATTAATTCCCGTTGTCAAAACAAAAAGCGTGTTTTTAAGAGATAATAACTATCAAAAGAATGACACTTGTTTATGTTCGGTTTAATTGTAAAATTATGTCTAATGACCAACGTTATATTAAATTGTAAAAATATATTTTAAATATACTTTAAAAAAACTCAAATTCATAATTTATCACTATTAATTATTTTGATTAAAAAAGTTGTTTTTAATTAAAATTTAGTAATTTTCACTATTCATCAAAATATGAAAGTTATCCGAAAAGTACCAAAATTTCACCATAGGCTAAATTCGATATTCCGAATACAAAAATGAAGTCCATTTCAAAATATAAAATATATATAATTTCAAAATTTAGGTATTACTATTCATAACGGCTAGTTTGATCGGTTGCGATGTGTGTTAAAACTCGAAGTTGCGTACAACACACGCTACTGTTTTATTCAAAGGAAAGCATACCGTGGAAGCTTGGGATGTTTCATTTTAAATTTTTGATGTCCCCATTTAGTCAAAAAGTTTAAAATATTGTATCTAAAAAGGGTACACTATTAAAAGTTGATAAAAGTGCAATACTGAAAATGAATTTGTTCTTGCATTATATCTAAGAAACTCATAATATGGATTCTAAAATTATAAAGATTATATAAAGTTTAAAATTTAGATAATACTATTAATAACCTCTTTTGAATGGCTTTTTTTGTAATTCATGGTGTGATTGAACTCGGTGTTGCGTGTAGTGCAAGTTATTGAATTATTTTGAACAAATAACACACTATGAAATCTTGGGGTGTTACATTCTCCCCTCCATCAATAAATTGCGTCCTCGCAATTTGAAATTGTTCTTCGAAAATAAAAGGTTGAAAATAGAAAATATATTTGTGGGAAAACCCACATCGGAAATTGGGTTACTAAAATTTAGTCTTAAAATGAGGAAAAGAGAAATTAAAGGGTCACCACCAAATTATGATCTCGATTAGGAGAACATTGGTGGAATTTAGAGACATATAATTGGAGGAAAAACGTAAATATTTATAGGTAGTGATTGAGGTCATCAATCACAAACAAGTATAAAATTGAGGTCCTTAAACTCATCAATCTATGATGATTTGAAGTACCATCGGTTCTACAAAATATAGGGTATTGGGATAACACATTTTTGATGTTTCAAAATATCTTAGTTGAAATCCCACATCGAAAAATGAATTAACGAGGCCTATATTTAAAATAAAGAGTGGAAAGTATGAAGATTACCAAAAATAACACATACTAGGGTTCCATGTAGGAAAATATGGATATGGAAGAGAAATCTAACCATCAATTATCTGATGGAGAGTGGTAGAGAACATGGCTATGAAAAGGCCAACAATCCCAATGCCATAAATTAGTGATGATTTAAGGTACCATATAAGAAAACATTTTTGTTCTAAGTTGCTTTTCTTAATGTTGAGGAATTTATTTATGAGATTGGCTAAGATCATAAGGAGATATACTTACTTTATAATTAGAGTTTTATCCATTAATAAATTTCAACCACAAATCATCTTTCACTCTAAAAGATAATAGAATGTAAAAAAATTCTATTTACACTATTCTTATAGGGTTCCAAAATAAAAGAATTTATAATTCATATACATGATCTTTTAATAAAAACTACATTATTTAATCCATGGAATCTCGTGGGCTAGTGGTAGGTGATACACCCTTGTTGCCCTTCGGTTGCGGGTTCAAGTCTCGCAGCCTTGCCGGACGCGACGGGTTGCCGCCCGACCTCCGGGTTGTCCTTTTATGGCAGTCCAAAATAATCCAAACTAGAACTATCCAAAATACTTCTTTCCAAACTCACAGTCCAACATTCATAAGGAAGGTAAACATAATATAGATCCTTTTTACCCCGTAATAGCATATGAATACCTTCATCATGTATTACCATATTCCTTATTGATTACATTCATGATCCCTTATTCCATATAGAATGCTGGATATACCTCATTAATCCAAAAATGTTTTAAACCCCAACAATGATGGAATATACAAATCATTAATCAATTCTAAGGTAGTCAAGAATATCCAATATAATTTATCCAAAACAATCATGTATTATTCCAAAATCACTACTTCGGTATCAGAACTATATTATGGTTTATCATTCTCTCAACCATATATTTTCCAAATATTTATCCTGCTATTGAGTCACTTTTCTTTGTTCCACATAATCTCAAGTCCTTAATGAAATAGTACTGCAGTACAATCCTTATATACTCCATAATTATTATAACAAGTACATTGTTGATACAACACTCAATTGACATAATCAACATAAGAACTCTAATCATTCATCTTCATCTGTGGTAGTATCATAACGTGATTATTATCCAATAACATCATTTGAGGCATAGTCTGATGACTGGGACATAGGTTCGCGTAGTGTCCAAACTCCTTGCAAATGAAGCATTGTACATTTAAAACCATTTTCTTACCTTTGCAGTCACGTACTTTGTGCCCTTTTCCTCCACACTTATAACAAACTTGCATTCCTTTCAGGCAAGTTCCAGGGTGTTTCTTTCCACAGTTACCACATATGGGAAAATTCTTCTTTTCCCTCTTACCTTTATCCATCTTTCTCTCTTCCATCCTTTTCTTCTCTTGCTTCCCTTCAAAGCCATAGGACTTAGTAAACTCTTTACTTATCTTATCAACACATGATATTATTTCTTCTTATGATGATAATACATGGGAGACTATTTCTCTTATAAATTCTAGCTTAAGACCATGAAAGATATGATCCTTCCTTCTCTTTGGATCATCTGCGTTTCTGGAGTTCTCATTCCTTCTACTGGGCGCCATTTCTAAACAATGGCATACACTAGATCATTTTATGAATCAAAATTCATAATCCCATACTTATAAAACACTTAACATAAATTGAACTATTTATGGATATAATCCATAATCATAAAAATGTCTCCTTTGAGAATGTATATACTCATAAACCCTTCATAATGGTTTGTAAAGAAAATGAGAATTATCCTAAGCATATCCCCCGGGAGTGTCGTAACCAAGAGTGCAACAAGGCCCGTTGTCGTGCACCAGTTCCCGTTCGAGTCTAGCTCAAAGCGGTGTTTTCGGGTTTTACCCCTAGGTACATCTGTGCCAGAGCCGCCTCTACCCGCTCGTATCCAGACAGGGATGTATTGCTCGGAAAACACACAAAATCTCTACAATACCAAAATTCTAGAAAGTTCTTCTATACTAATTCTCAAAGTTCATCTTAGGTCTACGTGCTCTAATCAGAGTTTATCTAAATCTAGCTTCCAAGGTTTGTACTAAACTTCTCTGATACCAACTGTAACGCCCCGACCCTAGTTACCCAGAGTCGGTGCATTATTACATTACATTGGCATGATCACAAGAAAGATCAAATCTCGAAAGACTGATTGGTTTATTAGTCTTGGAAACACTAGATATATTCATAAGTCTTACATTACATCATAAAATGAAAAACTACTACAACAACATATTGTCTCCGTAATCCACACTCATATCCCCACATAATATCCCTGAAGGTCATTCATAATTTACTTCTTCACTTCCTGGGAAAAATAAAACATAGAAATGGGGTGAGCTCAAATGCCCATTATGGATAACAATATAGCGGAAACTTTCATAATTAAGAATAAACATTTAAGGCAATGTATAACTAAAACAAAAGCCTTTAAAACTTGAACTTTCAACATAGTATGGCATAAATAAAATGAAATAATTCCATTTACTTATTCACATGGATATTCTACTAATCGAATAATCACATGCAAAATCAATAACCACTTTCATAAAGATGGAATGCATAATGATAAACGTTAATTTCTTTTCAAGGCCTCGTCCCAAGACCTTGGGGCTAACTGTAACCGGAACCCAACCCGGAGTGCCTCTAATAACCGGACACCAACCCGGAGTCCCTCTAATAACCGGAGACCAAATCGGAGGGCTTACTTTTACCAGTCCCTAACCTGGAGTGATTACTTTTACGAGTCCCCAACCTGGAGGTCTTACTTTAACCAGTCCCCAACCTGGAACATACTTGTCCAACACATTCATATGAAGTAAAGGTTGAAATATAACATAAACATTCTTATTGGAACTACCATACGAAATGTCAATACATTCACCATAAACTATGAATGGTATAAAAATAGCACATCCACAGTCAAACATATCACAAAACCTTCAAAACAATATACAAGTTTTGTATCATAATAAATCAACTTCAAATAATCTTAAAATCCATCAAAGGATGTTGACATAGATGAAATCAAAGTTCTTTTTAAAGAAATATCTCCTTTTATTTTGAAATCATTTAATATCCATATAAAATAAAACATTTTCTTTGAAAATAAACTTATAAGCTTGTAAGGGAAGCTTTGAAGATTTTATAACGGCGGAAAATAGCCGTACCCGCCGTATAAGTAAAAAAAACATTCTTACCTTAATTCTGTCGAAAAGGTTAAAAAAGACCTTGTTTTGAAAACGAAGGAAAGATTCCTTTATAAACCTCTTATAAAAAGTCAAAAAAGGGTATAAATGACTTTAACCCATATTATTTTAAATATTAAAAATGTTTTGAAATACATTTCGAAGAAACATGGATGTGGATGATAATGAGGTCCCAGTAGATAATTATGTATAAACAACCTCGAATAGTGAAGAGATTGTGAAATAACCCTTACCTTGTACTTTTCCTTGGTTGGGGTAGGTTAACCTCCTGTATAATGGTGAAATAATTGTTACTAAATTATACAAGAATCATATACATTAATATGATATCATATATGATCTTTTAATATTGATTTATAATAATATCTTAGTATTATCGTTGTTTCGGGTGTTAACTTGTTTTCTTTTATATGTTTTGTTACGTAAGACATTTTTGTAAAGGATAGGTTGTATATTATTCATATCCAGAATGATATCAAGTCCTTAAAGATCATTTTTAAATCATCAAATGATAATTATACTTTAATGGATACGATGGAGAATGAATCTCATCGCGTTCGTGGAGACGGTAGTCCGTACGTACGCATGAGCGACAATATCATTCTTTTGATATTAAAATAATATATAAATGGTTGTTATATCATATATACAGAATCATTAACATGTTATATTTATTATTTACATGAGTTAC
This sequence comes from Viscum album, assembly GCA_963277665.1. Classification (NCBI taxonomy): domain Eukaryota; kingdom Viridiplantae; phylum Streptophyta; class Magnoliopsida; order Santalales; family Viscaceae; genus Viscum; species Viscum album. The sequence continues at coordinate 1,934,557,359 of OY728155.1, forward strand.
ATATCATTATTATACCCATCAAAATAATAATATATTGAATAACAATTACACCACGACGTGGAGACGGTAAGCCGTACGTACGCACGTATGGTGACATGTTATTCAAAAGGTGGATAGAATACTGAATATGGTTGTACCATATTTATAATAACATCACAGTATATATATGATACTGGAGTCATTATTTTAGAATGTTAACAACAAAGGAAGAAGAAGTGGAAGAAGAAATGAACTTGGAAAAGGGTGGTGAAATCATTACCTCTTCTTCGGGTTCTTCCTTTTGATTTGATCAAAAGGGCTCCTTAGGTTGGCTTTATGATCAAACTAAGGCCTCTAGGTTGTAGTGAGGGATGTTGGGAGAGTATTTGGGCAGAGTTTGGCCGAACCAAAATGCTTTTAAGGTGTGAAGAAATGGGAAGGAGGAGTGCCCTTTTATAAGAGGGGTGAGGGGCACCTTTGGAAAAGCTAGAGATATTAGTTTATAATAAATTCATAATCGGTTTCCAATGGCTCCAAAGTTGACTATTCAAAGGTCAAGTTGTTGATGGGTCGAAAAAAACTCAACCAATAGAATTTAGACAGGTTTGGGTACTTATATTAACCTTATCTTTAAGTATTAACTCTAAGTTAATTAGTTTCACTTTTACAATGTCTTTTTGTATTTTTATATAATATGGTTAATAAACTTACTATATACATCCAAACGACCCCCAAGTGGTCCATTAATGATGAACCTATCATGATATTAGTCTCTTGGCCGAACCTTAGATTTTTAGGAATTTAATATCAATTAATAATATAATATTTGTTTTAAGAACTCTTTTATGTCAATTTTGACACTATTCAATAGTTGATTTTTGTGAAACTCATAACAGATTGATTACTTTGAAAAAGGTCAATTAAATCAATCCTAATATATCATATTATCCTAGAAAATTATTTTAATTCATTTAAAGTTTCATATTATATTTATTTTGGTATTTATAATAACAATTATGTTAATTTTTCACTATTATAGTAATTACTGCATCATCATTGTGTCATAAATAATATAACTTATTTAATGTCTAAAAACTATAAATAAAATATCATTATGTAGGAAATCTTTTTATATTTCTAATGAATATTTATAATCTAAAATCCAACTTATATAACCCTATGTAACAATTATTTTGCTAAAAGATATATGCTTGTGTCATTTTTGTATTCATTTTGACTTAATTAAAATAAAGTGTCATTATCACTTACAAGTGGATCCATGGGGTCCCAAAATAGACCCAAAGATGACCATGGTCGACCATGTATCAACCAATAGTGTTAAGACACGTTTTAGGGTAATTTAGTATTATTATAATATTATTTTTTAACCCTTATTTACCGGATTTACCCTTAACCATGGTAAATAAAATATTTACCGCAGTAATTATTCAAAATGTCTAAAAATAAAAGTTACCTATTTACACAATTTGAACATCCTGATTCCAAATATGGAATCCATTTATCTAAATTCAAAACACAGAAGTGGCAGAAATTAATTTAAAATTAATTCCCGCTGTCAAAACAAAAAGCGTGTTTTTAAGAGATAATAACTACCAAAAGATTGACACTTGTTTATGTTCGGTTTAATTGTAAAATTATGTCTAATGACCAAAATTATATTAAATTGTAAAAATATATTCTAAATATACTTTAAAACTACTCAAATTCATAATTTATCACTATTAATTATTTTGATTAAAAAAGTTGTTTTTAATTAAAATTTAGTAATTTTCACTATTCATCAAAATATGAAAGTTATCCGAAAAGTACCAAAATTTCACCTTAGGCTAAATTCGATATTCCTAATACAAAAATGAAGTACATTTCAAAATATAAAATATATATAATTTCAAAATTTAGGTATTACTATTCATAACAGCTAGTTTGATCGGTTGTGGTGTGTGTTAAAACTCGAAGTTGCGTACAACACACGCTACTGTTTTATTCAAAGGAAAGCGTACCGTGGAAGCTTGGGATGTTTCATTTTAAATTTTTGATGTCCCCATTTAGTCAAAAAGTTTAAAATATTGTATTTAAAAATGGTTCACTATTAAAAGTTGATAAAAGTGCAATACTGAAAATGAATTTGTTCTTGCATTATATCTAAGAAACTCATAATATGGATTCTAAAATTATAAGGATTATATAAAGTTTAAAATTTAGATAATACTATTCATAACCTCCTTTGAATGGATTTTTTTTGTAATTCATGGTGTGATTGAACTCGGTGTTGCGTCTAGTGCAAGTTATTGAATTATTTTGAAGAAATAACACACTATGAAATCTTGGGGTGTTACATTCTCCCCTCCTTCAATAAATTGCGTCCTCGCAATTTGAAATTGTTCTTCGAAAATAAAAGGTTGAAAATAGAAAATATATTTGTGGGAAAACCCACATTGGAAATTGGGTTACTAAAATTTAGTCTTAAAATGAGGAAAAGAGAAATTAAAGGGTCACCACCAAATTATGATCTCGATTAGGAGAACATTGGTGGAATTTAGAGACATATAATTGGAGGAAAAACGTAAATATTTATAGGTAGTGATTGAGGTCATCAATCACAAACAAGTATAAAATTGAGGTCCTTAAACTCATCAATCTATGATGATTTGAAGTACCATCGGTTCAACAAAATATAGGGTATTGGGATAACACATTTTTGACGTTTCAAAATATCTTAGTTGAAATCCCACATCGAAAAATGAATTAACGAGGCCTCTATTTAAAATAAAGAGTGGAAGGTATGAAGATTTCCGAAAATAACACATACTAGGGTTCCATGTAGGAAAATATGGATATGGAAGAGAAATCTAACCATCAATTATCTGATGGAGAGTAGTAGATAACATGGCTATGAAAAGGCCAACAATCCCAATGCTATAAATTAGTGATGATTTAAGGTACCATCTAGGAAAACATTTTTGTTCTAAGTTCCTTTTCTTAATGTTGAGGAATTTATTTATGAGATTGGCTAAGATCATAAGGAGATATACTTACTTTATAATTAGAGTTTTATCCATTAATAAATTTCAACCACAAACTCATCTTTCACTCTAAAAGATAATAGAATGTAAAAAAATTCTATTTACACTATTCGTATAGGGTTCCAAAATAAACGAATTTATAATTCATCTACATGATCTTTTAATAAAAACTACATTATTTAATCCAGGGAATCTCGTGGGCCAGTGGTAGGTGATACACCCTTGTCGCCTTTCGGTTGCGGGTTCAAGTCTCGCAGCCTTGCCGGACGCGACGGGTTGCCGCCCGACCTTCGGGTTTTCCTTTTATGGCAGTCCAAAATAATCCAAACTAGAACTATCCAAAATACTTCTGTCCAAACTCACAGTCCAACATTCATAAGGAAGGTAAACATAATATAGATCCTTTTTACCCCGTAATAGCATATGAATACCTTCATCATGTATTACCATATTCCTTATTGATTACATTCATGCTCCCTTATTCCCTATAGAATGCTGGATATACATCATTAATCCAAAAATGTTTTAAACCCCAAAAATGATGGAATATACAAATCATTAATCAGTTCCAAGGTAGTCAAGAATATCCAATATAATTTATCCAAAACAATCATGTATTATTCCAAAATCACTACTTCGGTATCATAACTATATTATGGTTTATCATTCTCTCAACCATATATTTTCCAAAAATGTATCCTGCTATTGAGTCACTTTTCCTTGTTCCACATAATCTCAAGTCCTTAATAAAATAGTACTGCTGTACAATCCTTATATACTCCATAATTATTATAACAAGTACATTGTTGATACAACACTCAATTGACATAATCAACATAAGAACTCTAATCATTCCTCTTCATCTGTGGTAGTATCATAACTTGATTATTATCCAATAACATCATTTGAGGCATAGTCTGATGACTGGGACATAGGTTCGCGTAGTGTCCAAACTCCTTGCAAATGAACCATTGTACATTTAAAACCATTTTCTTACCCTTGCAGTCACGTACTTTGTGCCCTTTTCCTCCACACTTATAACAAACTCGCATTCCTTTCAGGCAAGTTCCAGGGTGCTTCTTTCCATAGTTACCACATATGGGAAAATTCTTCTTTTCCCTCTTCCCTTTATCCATCTTTCTCTCTTCCATCCTTTTCTTCTCTTGCTTCCCTTCAAAGCCATAGGACTTAGTAAACTCTTTACTTATCTTACCAACACATGATATTATTTCTTCATATGATGATAATACATGGGAGACTATTTCTCTTATAAATTCTAGCTTAAGACCATGAAAGATATGATACTTCCTTCTCTTTGGATCATGTGCGTTTCTGGAGTTCTCATTCCTTCTACTGGGCGCCATTTCTAAACAATGACATACACTAGATCAGTTTATGAATCACAATACATAATCCCTTACTTATAAAACAATTAACATAAATTGAACTATTTATGGATATAATCCATAATCATAAAAATGTCTCCTTTGAGGATGTATATACTCATAAACCCTTCATAATGGTTTGTAAAGAAAATGAGAATTATCCTAAGCATATCCCCCGGGAGTGTCGTAACCAAGAGTGCAGCAAGGCCCGTTGTCGTGCACCAGTTCCCGTTCGAGTCTAGCTCAAAGCGGTGTTTTCGGGTTTTACCCCTAGGTACATCTGTGCCAGAGCCGCCTCTACCTGCTCGTATCCAGACAGGGATGTATTGCTCGGAAAACACACAAAATCTCTACAATACCAAAATTCTAGAAATTTCTTCTATACTAATCCTCAAAGTTCATCTTAGGTCTACGTGCTCTAATCAGAGTTTATCTAAATCTAGCTTCCAAGGTTTGTACTAAACTTCTCTGATACCAACTGTAACGCCCCGACCCTAGTTACCCAGAGTCGGTGCATTATTACATTACATTGGCATGATCACAAGAAAGATAAAATCTCGAAAGACTGATTGGTTTAGTAGTCTTGGAAACACTAGATATATTCATAAGTCTTACATTACATCATAAAATGAAAAACTACAACAACAACATATTGTCTCCATAATCCACACTCATATCCCCACATAATATCCCTGCAGGTCATTCATAATTTACTTCTTCACTTCCTGGGAAAAATAAAACATAGAAAAGGGGTGAGCTCAAATGCCCAGTAAGGATAACAATATAGCGGAAACTTTCATAAATAAGAATAAACATTTAAGGCAATGTATAACTAAAACAAAAGCCTTTCAAACTTGAACTTTCAACATAGTATGACATAAATAAAATGAAATAATTCCATTTACTTATTCACATGGATATTCTTCTAATCGAATAATCACATGCAAAATCAATAACCACTTTCATAATGATGGAATGCATAATGCTAAACTTTAATTTCTTTTCAAGGCCTCGTCCTAAGACCTTGGGGCTAACTGTAACCGGAACCCAACCCGGAGTGCCTCTAATAACCGGAAACCAACCCGGAGTGCCTCTAATAACCGGAGACCAAACCAGAGGGCTTACTTTTACGAGTCCCTAACCTGGAGGGCTTACTTTTACCAGTCCCCAACCTGGAGGTCTTACTTTAACCAGTCCCCAACCTGGAACATACTTGTCCAACACATTCATATGAAGTAAAGGTTGAAATATAACATAAACATTCTTATTGGAACTACCATACGAAATGTCAATACTTTCACCATAAACTATGAATGGTATAAAAATAGCACATCCACAGTCAAACATATCACAAAACCTTCAAAACAATATAGAAGTTTTGTATCATAATAAATCAACTTCAAATAATCTTAAAATCCATCAAAGGATGTTGACATAGATGAAATCAAAATACTTTTTAAAGAAATATCTCCTTTTATATTGAAATCATTTAAGATCCATATAAAATAAAACATTTTCTTTGAAAATAAACTTATAAGCTTGTAAGGGAAGCTTTGAAGATTTTATAACTGCGGAAAATAGCCGTACCCGCCGTATAAGTAAAAAAAACATTCATACCTTAATTCTGTCGAAAAGGTTAAAAAGGACCTTGTTTTGAAAACGACGGAAATATTCCTTTATAAACCTCTTATAAAAAGTCAAAAAGGGTATAAATGACTTTAACCCATATTCTTTTAAATATTAAAAATGTTTTGAAATACATTTCGAAGAAACATGGATGTGGATGATAACGAGGTCCCAGTAGATAATTATGTATAAACAACCTCGAATAGGGAAGAGATTGTGAAATAACCCTTACCTTGTACTTTTCCTTGGTTAGGGTAGGTTAACCTCCTGTATAATGGTGAAATAAGTATTACTAAATTATACAAGAATCATATACATTAATATGATATCATATATGATCTTTTAATATTGATTTATAATAATATCTTAGTATTATCGTTGTTTCGGGTGTTAACTTACTTGTTTTCTTTTATATGTTTTGTTACGTAAGACATTTTTGTAAAGGATAGGTTGTATATTATTCATATCTAGAATGATATCAAGTCCATAAACATCATTTTTAAATCATCAAATGATAATTATACTTGAATGGATACGATGGAGAATGAATCTCATCGCGTTCGTGGAGACGGTAGTCCGTACGTACGCACGAGCGACAATATCATTCTTTTGATATTAAAATAATCTATAAATGGTTGTTATATAATATATACAGAATCATTAACATGTTATATTTATTATTTACATGAGTTACATATCATTATTATAACCATCAAAATAATAATATATTGAATAACAATTACACCACGACGTGGAGACGGTAAGCCGTACGTACGCACGTATGGTGACATGTTATTCAAAGGGTGGATAGAATACTGAATATGGTTGTACCATATTTATAATAACATCACAGTATATATATGATACTGGAGTCTTTATTTTAAAATGGTAACAACAAAGGAAGAAGAAGTGGAAGAAGAAATGACCATGGAAAAGGGTGGTGAAATCATTACCTCTTCTTCGGGTTCTTCCTTTTGATTTGATCAAAAGGGATCCTTAGGTTGGCTTTCTGATCAAACTAAGGCCTCTAGGTTGTAGTGAGGGATGTTGGGAGAGTATTTGGGCAGATTTTTTCCGAACCAAAAGGCTTTGAAGGTGTGATGAAATGGGAAGGAGGAGGGCCTTTTTATAAGTAGGGTGAGGGGAACCTTTGGAAAAGCTAGAGATATTAGTTTATAATAAATTCATAATCGGTTTCCAATGGCTCCAAAGTTGACTATTCAAAGGTAAAGTTGGGGATGGGTCGAAAACAGCTCAACCAATAGAATTTAGAAAGGTTTGGGTACTTATATTAACCTTATCATTAAGTATTAACTAGAAGTTAATTAGTTTCACTTTTACAATGTCTCTTTGTATTTTTATATAATATGGTTAATAAACTTACTATATACATCCAAACGACCCCCAAGTGGTCCATTAATGATGAACATATCATGATATTAGTCTCTTGGCCGAACCTTAGATTTTTAGGAATTTAATATCAATTAATAATATAATATTTGTTTTAAGAACTCTTTTATGTCAATTTTGACACTGTTCAATAGTTGATTTTTGTGAAACTCATAACAGATTTATTACTTCGAATAAAGTCAATTAAATCAATCCTAATATATCATATTATCCTATAAAATTAGTTTAATTCATTAAAAGTTTCATATTATATTTATTTTGGTATTTATAATATCAATTATTTTAATTTTTCACTATTATAGTAATTACTGAATCATCATTGTGTCATAAATAAAATAAATTATTTAATGTCTAAAAATTATAAATAAAATATCATTAGGTAGGAAATCTTTTTATATTTCTAATGAATATTTATAATCTAAAATCCAACTTATATAACCATATGTAACAATTATTTTTCTAAAAGATATATGCTTGTGTCATTTTTGTATTCATTTTGACTTAAATAAAATAAAGTGTCATTATCACTTACAGGTGGATCCATGGGGTCCCAAAATAGACCCAAAGATGCCCATGGTCGACCATGTATCAACCAATAGGGTTAAGACACGTTTTAGGGTAATTTAGTATTATTATAATATTATTGTTTAACCCTTATTTACCGGATTTACACTTAACCATGGTAAATAAAATATTTACCGCAGTAATTATTCAAAATGTCTAAAAATAAAAGTTACCTATTTACACAATTTGAACATCCTGATTTCAAATATGGAATACATTTTTCTAAATTCAAAACACAGAAGTGGCATAAATTAATTTAAAATTAATTCCCGCTGTCAAAACAAAAAGCGTGTTTTTAAGAGATAATAACTATCAAAAGATTGACACTTGTTTATGTTCGGTTTAATTGTAAAATTATGTCTAATGACCAAAATTATATTAAATTGTAAAAATATATTCTAAATATAATTTAAAACCACTCAAATTCAAAATTTATCACCATTAATGATTTTGATTTAAAAAGTTGTTTTTAATTAATATTTAGTAATTTTCACTATTCATCAAAATATGAAAGTTATCCGAAAAGTACCAAAATTTCACCTTAGGCTAAATTCGATATTCTGAATAAAAAATGAAGTCCATTTCAAAATATAAAATATATATAATTTCAAAATTTAGGTATTACTATTCATAACGGCTAGTTTGATCGGTTGTGGTGTGTGTTAAAACTCGAAGTTGCGTACAACACACACTACTGTTTTATTCAAAGGAAAGCATACCGTGGAAGCTTGGGATGTTTCATTTTAAATTTTTTATGTCCCCATTTAATCAAAAAGTTTAAAATATTGTATTTAAAAAGGGTTCACTATTAAAAGTTGATAAAAGTGCAATACTGAAAATGAATTTGTTCTTGCATTATATCTAAGAAACTCATAATATGGATTCTAAAATTATAAGGATTATATAAAGTTTAAAATTTAGGTAATACTATTCATAACCTCTTTTGAATGGATTTTTTTTGTAATTAATGGTGTGATTGAACTCGGGGTTGCGTGTAGTGCAAGATATTGAATTATTTTGAAGAAATAACACACTATGAAATCTTGGGGTGTTACATTAGATTATAGTAATCTCAACCATTATAAAAATATAGAGTCTTAAATAACTAATCAAGACTTCAATTACATGATCTTTTTTCTTTATTCAACCCATATAGTGACTTTCTCAAGTGGAAAACTCTTTTCCCATATTCATTAATGAGAATACCTTCTAGGATATCAATTTATTATTCTTCTACTAGAACCCCATTAAAAGATGATGATTTGATGTCTATCTAGAGAATTTTTTTCCTTCGTTGCACTACTGTGGCGATGAATAATTAGATTATATCTAGTCTTGAAATAGGTGGAAATGTATCATGATCATCGATACCAAATTTCTAGAAGTACGATTTTCACATAATTTTGGATTTTTTGAGATCATTGTACCTTCTACATTCATCTTGTTGTAAAATACCCATTTGTTCCTCATGAAATTATTATTATTTGTCTCGAAAAAATCTCACATGTCTGGTTCTTCTCAATTTGATAAAGATAATCCTTCATTGTGTTATCTATGTTTTCATGTTAATCATCTTACTCAGAACATATAGGCTCTCCCTATGGAATGAATGATGCATATTGTAGATTCATCATCCACATTTTATGAACGGGCATTGTCTGATCCCCGATTATATCTGATCGACCAATTTAAACTCATCTTTCCAGCTTTCATGAAGGTGTATACATGCCTTTCCTATTATCACATACAATATCTTCTCTTTAATCATCATTTTCCACTTCATCTCATCCTTCGTTGGTTACCTCCTATTCATATTCATCAGGGTAATTCTCATTGTATTGTTTTGGATTCTATTTGTACTCTTTTATAGTGCCATTTGTGTTCTCAAAAACCATTCCATGCCTCTTTTGAAACATTTATATGCATTTATTTTTGATAAATATCTAAATAAATCCCATCTTCTCCATATGAATAAAATTTCTTATGTCTTCCCTATTGATAATAAACACTTACTTACAAATATTTGAAATTATTTCAATGTTGTATTCATCCCATACCACATCTCATAGGATGCATTTTCATCTTTTCAACAAAATAGAGCCCTATTAGATATGTAGAATTCTGTCAAAATTGGTTCAATCTATAATTAATCATGTAGGCATTTTTCAATAAGAAATATATGGTCCATGATGTATATTATCATATTTATCCTCCAAACATTAAATAATCATGAAAAGTTATTACTGATGATAATTTAATCCTTGTCCCCATTTTCTGAAGATAATATTCCACTTGAGTGTTTTCTAATTTAATACCATTATCATTATGAATCATCATAATCTTCTATCCAATAATTTATTCAAAATCCCTATGAAATTTTAATGAAACTGAATGCCTCAATTGTGTGGGAAATAGAAAATATACATGCCATATTGTGGAAATTATCAATGAAAATAACGTAATACCTATTCCCACAAATAGATCATGGTGAGATAGGTCCACATATATCTTCATGCCCCAAATCAAGAGTTGTTGATTAAATTTTTTTTCTTCTTCCTTGTATGTATATCTGATGATCATCCCATGTTGACAAGCATTGAATTTATGAGTATTATCATTTTATAGCTTATGGAGATCTCAAGCTACATCAAATTTGACTAGATCCTCGATAAATAAATGACATTGATGGTAAATTATTTTATGGCATAACCTATTTTCTTCCTCTATGAATAAAACGAACACCTCATCTTCTTCACATACAAGGAATTGATTTAAAATACTTATTTCTACCCATAGAACAACTGAATCATTTAATCCATTGAAAATACACTTATACTTAGTAAATATAATAACATTAATCACGTCATATAGTTTATTGATATTATGAATGTCAGGACTAAAATATTTCACAACTAACACAACTACATGCTTTATTTGTTTTTTCCCATATTTTACATTTCATGATCCAATATGTTTTAGGCCTTCATAATTCAATAAATGTATAACACCTTCCTTATCATATATTATTCTTGTAAAATGTTCTTTATTACCTATCATATTGGATGTGAATACAGTATATAGGATCCATGCATCAAAATTGTCTGATTATTTATGACAAATATCTAAATTCACCTCCTGTTCATCTCTTCTATGTTTGATCCTTGTTTTTTAATTAAAACCTGGTATGGATTAACAATAAAAACTTCCCATGGTGAATGATGAACCAACTTAATCTTTTAAATATGAAAATCGATGTATCATTTTCAGAACATTTTTCTTATAATGTCTCATACGATTCATGTAGGCTGATGACTATTTCATGTAAATTTCAACATCATCCTCATAATTGCCTTCAAACATCTTCGAGACTTCATTGAAATATATCCAAATTTTCTTGATCAAAATCATGTAGGTGGATGTTTCCTTATGAACATTTATCACTGTAAATTTAATGAAAGGAAATGACCTGACTTCATATTTCTATTCATTATCCTACCAATCAACAATAGTGATCTTATTAATAGATTTTAATTATACATCATCACACTTCCATATTTACATAGACTCATTATCTTCATTTCTCATATTGTAAGGAATATGAGTACTATGCAGGATATAAAATGTCACATCATTATGATCATTATCATCAAATATAGAGAATCTTATATTGAATCAAGGTGGAAGTATTCTTAGGGTTAGATAAAAAATAATTACATATTCAATAATTTCTTTAAGACCATGAATTTCTTCCATAACAACATCCACCGACTCAATGAATGTATCAACATACTCATTAGGGTTTATTCTGTGATCCTAAAACCTGTTTTATAGAACTCACAACATTGCTTTTATTAATTTTTTTTCAACCTCATAAATATTTAATAACCATTGAAACATATAACATGATTACTTACTCAATGTAACCTTCTTATAGATTTCACTATAAAGGAATCCCCCTAATGTGTTGATTCCTTTGGTGTTAGAATCCCACTCCCTTCGCTCATATTCTTATAATGCACCAATGTCGACACTAGCCAAAATTCCATCGATCAAAGCGGTGAAGACATCCATTGAAAAATTTCATAAGTAGTGATGCATCCTATTCTTCCAATACTAAAATCTGTGTTCATATGAGATCTAAATCCATTTCTTATTGAATTTCCCTATTGAAACACATCGGATAGAAACATATATATTAACCATTTTCTTTCATGAAAATTGTTATACTAACAAGGATAAATACACTAATGCGGGGGGGGGGAATCATTGTATGACAGATTAAAAAAACTAACCATTCATATCTTGATGGATCATTAAAAAATGATATTATCTACCTTTCATGTATCTATATATGAGAAAAAATTAAATAATGAATGTTATATATGGATTTTATGTGATTCACCCTCATTGGGAAATAGTATAGGAGCACCTAATGATAATGTGTCAATATACCAAATCAACTAAGACTTTCTGCCAAATATATGGTTCTGGATAGATAACTTCTATGCCCATGATCAGTTCCCTTACAATTTTTAGATCAGACTCCCTATCTCTCATGGTCTACAACCAATATAAATTTAAAATCTCACTACCCTATCATCTAAAGTGTGATCACTACACCACAAGATAAATATACTATTATTATCAATCACATCATAATTATTTCACAGATAAATGATTATTCCATGAAGACTTCCTTTTTTCCTTCTAGATTAAATACACTTTTTCTCTTACTGATATCATTCTTAAATTCCATTGGTGAATTATTTTAGCTTCTTTAAGAACATTATTTCACCCAATATGAACTATCTTGTATCCTCTACGAACTAACATACACTAAATTTCCTGACTGCTTCATAGAAAAAAAGTTCATCATAGAGTGCCATCACTCAAATGGAGTCCTATGTTTCGTGATCTACCTTCACATCATATATTATTTCATCATATATTCCTCACTTGTGAACCACATTATCCTTTGTGTAATTGCTCCCTCTCAAACCAATTTGGTCTTTTCAGAACATTTCCAATGAAAATATTTTACAAGGAATATTTCACTATCATTAATGATGTGATTAGGGTTGTTTTTATGAGGAAAAAATACTACAAAACATGATAAATACAACTTACGAAAAACTCTAAATTGGTAAAACCTTAACTATGAAATTTCTCTGTAGTATGAAAAACATCTTTATCATTTGTGTTGGCTGATGTCACCTCCTCAATCAACAAATGAAGATCCTCTCATGAATGATGATCCTCCCAGAAAGTGATAGTTTTATTTGTGTATGTCATAATTCATTTCCTCTACCCCAAAAACCATGGCTTCCTTCATTGATCCACATACCTCCTTTTTGGTCTCTATAGTATGTTTGTGCTTCTATGTGGTCCGTCAACTCCACACTTCATGTTCGTAAAATTGTGCTATGTGAACTATTTTAAGGGAAACGATTGTTTTCAATGATAAAAAATCTAGATCTTGAGGCCAAATAAATTGGAAAACACTAGGAAATTATGGAACCTAAAGCATCATCATTGTAAATTCCATAAATATTAAAATTTAGTCATCTTTCTTTTTCAACAAACACAGTCACCCCGAAAATAGATAGACATAACCGTGAGGGATTTTTCCCCAACAAGCGACATTGAACTCTTTACCAATCACACACCAATCCTTATAATATCCATAATGATATAAAAAATTCCAATAGATATTTATTGAATCATCACACATTATATTCATTTATGACCAGGCATAAATGGAAATAATTTTTTGGTGATATCACCTAATAATGTTGAGTTTTTATATGAATTTAGATATAGATTTTAAGGGAAGGTATAAATGAAATATTAATGAAGTTTCAATTGAATTAATATCCAATAAATGAATAAGAAATGAATATTTCATGTGAGGTCAGTCTATATGTATTAAAACAATGAATATGTTTCATGAAGAATAAAAATTAGAATCCTTTAGGTATTTAAACGAATCATGTCATTTGTGATAAATAGACTACATGAAAAATGGATAATGATGAGTCTATTAGAGTTTTTTATATTTTGAATCAAAATTTATAATGAATGTAGATATTTGTATCTATGTGATGCTATAGTATAAAGATATTTCATCCTATGAGGTGTTTGAGAATACATGCATGTATGCAAATTGAGCTGCGGTGGTTGATTTCTGGTGGGACGAAATAAATGAAACTAAAACCTTGGAGAATTATATGTGAGTTTCATGCAATCAGGGAGAGCCCTGGGTGATCACCTAACCACATGAAATTAATGTGATAATATATAAACTCCTAATATATTTTACTGACCATTATGTTGATTATGCATGTGGGGGGTTAGCTATGGATCCTCATATAGATAGGTGAGAAAAATGAAATATAGAAACATATATTTTTATAAGATCGAAATAATTAAATACAAATAGATATTAGGGTATTGAAGATGATTAATATTAGTAACCATAATTTCTTTTCATGTATTAATGTTTTATGGAAGAAAATTGAATAAATGTGCATAATAATAAACACATTTAAATGTTGATTTGGATGGAATAATTTATATAATTTAATATTTTGAGATACCCATACAAAATAATATTGTGTAAAAATATGTTCATGGAGGTTGGGAGAAACATAAATTAAATTTCAACATCCTTTCAGATTTCGATTCACTATATAGTTTAAGAGAAAATGGGTTTGAAAATGAGAGTTTTTTGAAAAAGAAATACCTTTTTTCATGAGAATTCAATGATTGAGTAGAATTGAGATTACACTAAAATCAAAACAATTAGAGACCATCATTACTGAAGTCCATGATGATGTACATGAGAGATTAAAATCCTATAATATCATATATGATGATCAATGATCATTATATATTGGATCATTCAATTGAGAAAGGGGACATCTTCTACTTTGAGCCACGAGCAGAATGAGTCTCTTAGTTTGAGCTGAAGTAAGATGTATTATGGTTGGAGACAAAAGAAAAATGACTAAAAATTGTATTAAGAGTAGGTTTATTTTAGTTGGATACGAAATAATTTTTATTCACTTTTTATAGTGAATAATCTATGATGGGTTGTGTAACCATCCAAGAAATAATTATATCATTTATCATAAAAAATTATAAATCATATGTGATTCCATACATGTTTTTACTAATGTATATGAGGAGATATTGAATGATAATATTAACTAGCTCAATAAAATTGAAAAGCTCAAAATAATGTATTAGAAATTAAAATAAATTCATTAAAATAAACCAATGATTCACCCCTAACCTCTTAGTGGTCAGTCTAAACAATTTCTCTACTTGTGGAATCAAATTGAATTTCAACTCTAAATGTCTATATTTTTTTATAGGGAATATGATATGGAAATCAGTGAGATTAAAAAAATATTTCATGTAGGCTCAATTGAGGTAATGTGAATAAGGATGGAAATAATGACAAGAATATTGATTCATCATCATCATCCTAAATCATGGATGAAATCAATCACCATACCGTCTACAAAAACACGAAAAATAAGTCATACCATCAGTTGCGAACCCTAACGAAGGAAAAATATAAACCTAAAGTTATTGTATATTCAAACCCTCATATGGGTAAAATATATAAAATTTTGGAATCACTTATGGAGATGAGAAATAAATATGAATTTGGTGATGATGAGTTCAGAACATATTTTTTTATTCCAATGAATGATAATGCAATGAAAATGGAAATAAATGGAGAATCACACATGGTTTTTAATTTTAAATTGGGAAAACAATTTCTAAGGTAAATTTATAATCAAGGATAGTTATTTTTTCCTTGAATCATTGCTCAATGAAAATGGGACACTGAATGAATAATGAGAGTGATATTATTTAAGAGCATTCCCATGAGTCTCTAAATAAAATAGATATAAAAAATGAGTAAAATTTTAGCATTATATCTATAAAACCTAATGTGAATATAAGTGAAAATAAGATATGATTACTTATTAAAATAATAATTTAATGGTTTCTATGCTAAATGTAAAAAATAAAAAAAATTATAGACCTTGAAACGAAGTTGAATAACAATATAATGAAAATATAGATCCCTTCAAAACATGTTTAATGTTTAGAAAACTATGTTCCCAGATAAAATATAGGGATGTAATGTTTTTTCCCATGAAAAGTAAGGAAATGCGGTAAAAAAATATAAAATAAGAAATATGTATTTATTATGAATGATATGGTATGATCATGTATATATTTTTAAATGTAAAAAATCCCATAGATGTTAAAAGAACTCTATCTATTATAAGATCTAATTCAAGGAGGGAGAATAATAGTCAGGAATTTTTTTTAAATGTTTTATGAGGAAATTACCCATTCATATGGATATTAATTACACTATGAGTAATGCATGGAATAAATAATAGGTTATAATAAGACACTCCACTATTATTACATCGAAGTAAATTTTGTTTTCCTAAAAATAACCTATTAATATCGGAAATATGTTCACTATTATTATAGAATTTAAAATAGCATAAAAATGTATTGTCAATTACCAAAATGTGACCACTGACATAAAAACTCTTGGAATTAAATAATTACATTTGAGAATCCAAAATAAGTGTTATTAACATATTTATATGATGTGGGGGTTGATATTCCAAAAAAATTCATGAGAATAAATTATTTTCACAATCCTTGAAGCATGTAAAAAACAAAGGAAGAACTTCCCATAATGATAATTGTAAGAAGAATAAATAAATGATGAGAGAAAACTCTCACATAGAATATTTTGACTAATTGAATATGGAGTTCCACCTTGTTTAATATAATTATATGTGTTATTAGAAAACATGCGTTTAATTGATGAATATGTGAGGTTCATCGTGGAATACATCAATTTCCCAAATTATGAATGAGTGCATCCCTTTAAAGGTAAATTCGATGAAGTTGTTAAATTTAAACTAAATGGAGATTGTGGAATTTCATAACCTATTGATTAAATTAGAATTTTATTTATGCCAATCATAAATTCATCACATAATTATAATTGTATTATCTTATAAATTATGTGGGAGTGATTAGATGTTGAAAATAGACAAAGGGGGAGTTATATCTATTTTCACATGAAATGTTTTTTTGATGTTTGTGTAGGATATAAATATTAATTAATTTATATGATTAATTACAACCCATATATATATAATTAATTTTTTTTGATTATGGTACCACATGTGAGTACCTTTTGTTGATTGTATGAAAAGACATGTTATAATCTAACTTGTTTTTTTATAGTTTTTTATCATGTAGATTTAATGATGATAAACGTAAGGAACCTTGGTAAGAGAATCAAGTTATATAAATTATCTATTAAATGTGATAATTAATGATTCATAAAAAGGAGAATATAGTGTTTTGAGAATAAATATAAAACATAAAAACCCCTCTTATCCTTTTAATTTTATTTTAAATGGAATATAAATTTTTGAAAATGTATATCAAAATTATAATATGAGAATATATATTTACTGTAATGGAAAGGGGTTATGGTTTGGACTAGTTTTTCCTTTTGGTTCATTGATGTCTAGATATGAGTTCGGAGAGTATATATGAAGAGGTGATTTAGGTAGAAGTATTAATGATTCGTTTATTGGAATTGGATTCCATGATTGATAAATTATAAAAATTTATATGTCTAATGATTGTTGAAGAATACATTTAAATTTAAAAGAAATGTGCTTAGGATAACAAATTTAATAAAACTTGTAGAAGACCATGGGGGTGATTTTTTTCAAAAATGTAAATATGAAGGAATAAGTAGCACGTTAAAAATATATACTATATATTCATTAGTCATTTTAATTTTATAATGGGTTGGTAGAATATTTGGATAAATATTTTAGGGGGACTTAAATTAAAAATATCGACCAAAAAACATTCTCTTAAGGTAAACCCTTAACCACTATTAGAGGAACCACGTGTATTACACCATATGATATCCTTCCAAAGGCAGACCACATGTAGGTAGCGATATTAGAGCATAGACCGATAAATAAGGCCAACAAGAGCGCTCAACCTCAAGTGTACATGGACCAATGTATAAATTATATAGAGAGCATATGGTCAGAGGAACACATGAGGAGGGTCCAAAATCCTGTTGGGCCTAAGATCATGTTTTTGTGTGATGTCTATACAGTTGTTGGCCCCCCAATTGTATGATCAAAGTTGTAATGTGTGGGTATGGTGTAATAATGTGTTCCTCAATGGCCATTATTTTTTATCTGGGATGGAATACGATCATTAAAATTCACCAATATTAAACACTGATGAAAAAATATTGTTCAGTCGATATTTCTGATCATAGCCTCCTATTTGGGGGAGTTGTGTCATCTTCATCCTTAAATATAGGGAACTTATACATGTGGTAACTATTATATTTATGTTCTGTGGAAAACAAGGATGAATATCAATGAATCAAAATAACGACCATAATGGTATCGTAATTTCTAGGAATGTTTGTTGAACTCAGAGAACATGATATTCCTTACTACCACAAATGAACAAAAGTAACCGAGTAGTCATATTTCAGGATGATATTAGGTTTTAGATGGATTAATTGTTTGATACTAATGCATAGTTACAATCTAAATATTCCTTATGTTTCAATTTTATTAATATTCCATAAATAATAATGAAATGCTGATTTTTAATGGCAGTCCACAAATATTCATCCACATAATATGTCTTATGAAAAATAATTATATTAATCATTCACATTATTAAATAAGGTGAGTCACTATTGATAATTTGACTACATGAATAATTGAAAAAACACTCTTTATTACAAATTGATTCACAATTTATTAAATATTAATACACGTAATACAATATAGAATATTAAAAAGTCTAGTGACTTTGAGAAATAGGTACATTAAATTTTTTTTTGAAATACATCATCTTTATTGAAATATTCTTTCACATGATCATACATAAAAATTCATTGGATAACCTAGGAATATAGAAAATAAACTGGTGAGATATAAATCCACGTAATGGAATAAACATGGCATAACCTGAATGAATTAATACATTTAGAAAACGTTTCTGTCAATGAGATATGAAAGGGGAGAGAATAATATACATGAATAATGAGGCATTATATATCATTATAATTATAATTGAAACATGGGAAATGTAGAAAAAAATTAATACACAACATCATAATCATGAGTCATGGATAACTCCCAAGATAAAGAACAAGGTGTAAAAATTCCCACAATAAAATATTATTCAAATGTTATCCCAACATGATGTATCATGACACTAAAACATTACCCAATGCATTTGAGTGCTATTTAATTCCGGGTGCACCTGTCACATTTATTTCATTTTCATGCTTAAGTATGTGACATATATCATAAAAATGGATTCATATGTCATTAATTTTAAATCCAGGATTAAGGATTCTATAATAAATACATGTGTTTCCCTAATTTATTTATTATATGTTTATAAAGGATAACTCCCATGATATAAATTGGTATGATATTCAATACAAAAAAAATTGGCATGAAAAATGACGTGAAATTTGGGCATCATAAGAGTGTAAATTAAGATTCTTAAAATGGTTTGATGATAGGTAAAGGGTTGTCTATTGATTTTTATATAAAATTGAATTTAATTGGGATAGGTAAAAAATCATATCATTATGATTTTGATATAGAAGTAATTATATAATGAAAAAACCTGAATAAAGATGAGAAAGAAATTAACCCTAACTAAATTTATCCCTGGTTATGGGTGTACATAATGGTTAAGGGGAGGTATTAATTAGAGTGTAATGGGTCTCTCGTAATAATGAAATAAAACATAAATAATGGAGGATATTGTAGTACATATCCCAACATGAAAAAATTTAAATTGACAAACACAACATAAAAGTGGTTTTTGAATTATTACTGGATGAGAGAAGTACCTTACTTCAGTGTGTGATAATAATTAATTGGGAGGAGGTTATTGAAAATTGGGATTTCTGTGGGAGGACATTAGGGAGGGTAGAAAAGAGTAAGAAAATTCCCCTTGGATTTTTTGATAAGAGAAATATGACATTGGGTAGTATTATATATGAAATGAGTAGGGAATTATTTATCATTTCCCGAACAAAGAGTTTGGACACTATAAAACAAAGGAACCAAAATCAAAAATCATACCATATTATTTCCCAATGGGTTCTAAAACCGTGTGTAGGGTTTAACAATTTTATAATTCTAAGGGATGAAATTAATAAAATAATACATATTATGATATGGATGTGAGTCATACACATTAATAAATGATTCTTAAACCGTAAAATGTTTTAATGCATTTAGAGGATTCATTATGGAATTATAAAATTAATAAAATAAACATTAAATGATATTATTTTAATGGGAAAAAATAAAATTCATCGTTTTTATAATTTATATTATTTGATTACATCACATTTGGGTTTATTATGGTGTCATAATACACACCGTATATTTATATCATTTTTTATTTTTATATAAAAAATTAAATATTTCATAATTTTATGAAAAATTAACTATTGTTTAATTTTGATGTTCTAAATCTAAAAATAAAATTAATTTTATTTAATAATTTTATAGGAATGTTATTTTCACATATAAAATAATAATCGACATTTATTATGAAATTTTGAGTTTGAGGAGAATAACAGTTTTCGAACCCTTATAATAATTATATCTTGATTCATAAAAAGAACATGATCATTTATATTTAATATTAATTAATTAATAAAATTATTTTATTAAATGTTAATATAATTCAAAAATCAATTAATTCATCAAAATAAATTCCTTGATATAATTTTAATAAACCACCATTTTATAATTCGTATTTAATTATATCAAAATCAAAATAATTAATAAAATAATAATTATATGATGAAAATAAATTCATTATTCTATAAAAAACAATTTACATACTCATATTTCAATGGTATTAATACAAATACCTATAATAAATCATTATATTACTAAAGGTTAAGTCTTTTGATGGTAATAATTGCATGGGTGGTTCATTCAACATGGTTTGGGACATGATCTCGAT
Organism: Viscum album; assembly: GCA_963277665.1. NCBI lineage: Eukaryota > Viridiplantae > Streptophyta > Magnoliopsida > Santalales > Viscaceae > Viscum > Viscum album. The sequence continues at coordinate 1,934,578,477 of OY728155.1, forward strand.
GAGCGTAAACTTCTCCCGTAAATGGTTTATCTCAAGTATATGTTATTGGATCTCAAAATGAGATTATTTAAAGGAAATTAAAAATTATTCAATAACCCTTGTAATCATTTATAAATGGGATTTATGGGGTATAATCATAATGGATGAGGCCATCATTTCTTTTTTATTTGTCAATTGGATATGTTAATAACTGATTTTTGTACTAGTCATGTGATTACTATTAATTGGCTATATTAACAATGGTAATGATTATAAGTGGACTTTTAAATTATATTGTATATAATAAAACCAAATATGTGCATGTGTTTTCTATAACCATATTACATAATAATGAATATAATTAAATAATAAGGGGAATTTCATTAATAATATATTATGTCATTAAAATCATCCCCCCTTTATATTTGTTTCCTCAAATGTTTCATCTCCCACGCTAAAATATATGAGGGTAACTCTATTTCATCACCTCATATGGCTCCCATGTATCCTCTTCAAACATGTCGTTTCTACAAACCACTATGAAAATATTCATTGTATATGTTCATAAAACTCTTTTTCTATGAACTAAGACTTTAACTATCTACTATTTATAGGAATGTTACTTCTCCAATGGTACCACCTATGTACATAGTACATGTGATGGATGTTAATGTAATACCTAAAGAGGGAGACATGTAATACATCATGTACATAAGATTTTTTGGGTGGTATTTCTTATGGACAGGACTGTTATGCGATGTGATAAAGGATCTAAAATGGGATAATGTGTTTTGTAAAAATACTTACCTCCTTCCCAAATCTCCGCACATTCTATCATGGAGATATGAGGAGGAATAGCATGTCTCCAAAATCAAACTCAATGTACTGTCACCGATTTTCAGAACAGCTCTTCTTTTGACTATGAATATCCTTGATGTTATAATGGATGGTCTTAACCATTTCCATTATTTTATTGACTATTTTAGGACCTAACTATTTTTGTTACCCAACGTCATCCCAACATTCCAATGTCTGGAACTTCTTCCAATAAATGGATTTAAAGGATACCATTTGGATACATGAGTGTAAATATGTATTGTATGATAACTCAACCATATGAAGATATTGATCCAATCATTATTTGAAGTCAGTTGTGAATGATTTCAAAATGTACTCAAGTGTTTGGACAGTCCCCTCAAATCTGAAAATTGTTTGGGGGTGATAAGTTAGGGTAATGTTCAAGACAATATTTTGAAAATGTTGGACAATCTTCCAGAACATATAGATAAATAATGGATTTAAATTTAATATAATCTAATGTTCTACTCCATGAAGCTTAACCAATTATTTGATGTATATTTGATCAAGTGATTCTAGAGATAATTCTTCTCTAATGGATATGATGTGATCATTATTTAGAAGATGATCAACCTTAACTCAAATAGAATTATTTCATCAGGATGTCTTTGGAAGACTAGTGAGAATTTACAGGGTGTTTTTTTACCATTTCCATATAGGTATGGGTAATGGTTTCTTCATCCCCTTAATCTTTTTTACTTTCCTCCTTAACATTCCAAAATATAAGACATATTGATGTATATTTCAAGGTCTAGATCTTCATATTTCCCCAAAAAGTACTCATAGAGGTCTCAATATATCATTGATGTTCCGCAATAGATATAGAATGATGAGCATTGAAAATAAAATAATAGCACATTCATAAACTCTGGATTTTATGGTTCACATGGTCATAAAAAAATATTACAATACCTTTTTCATTAATAGGTGTCTTCGAGGATATACATTTTCTATATCATTGACTTACATCTTTATTCCCAAATCAGTTCTATAAGAATCCATTATCTTCTCTAAAAGGTATTTTTATTAATAATTTGTGAAATAATTGATTATATTCCTTTCTCAATGATTCCCAACTCTATCCATTCCAAAATTAAGAATATTATATCCCTCTTAATTTTCATTTATGATAGAATTTCATTATCCTTTTTACATACATGTTATTCCACTTTGTTCATTTTACCAGGATGTTAGTGATTTGAACATTTATAGCCCTTGATTAGATCTAACGGTCTTCATTGAAACATATTCATCTATTTCTATGTGAATATATACTCGTGTCATTAGATATTCGTATATATATTATACATATACCCTAACAAATAATGTTTCCATATTTTCAATGTAAGGATCCATGAATCCAACTCCAATATTGTTTGGGTAGTTCTGTTCTTAAATATTCAACTACCTTTAATCATAGGCTATCACTTTGTCATTTTTCATTAACACGCTTTCTAATCCCCTCTTTAAAGCATCGCTAAATAAAAGAAATTATATCCACTTGTTGGAAGTATTTCTATAGGTGCGGTGATAAGCCACTTTTTAACTCTGTGATGCTCTCTTCTCATTCATCATTATAGTAAACAATTACTCCCTTCTGAGTAATTTTGGTTAGAGGGTATGACAACTGTAAGAAATTTATCCCAAGTAGAAGATAATAACTAGCTAATGGAAGGAATATATATATATATTTCATAGATGTTGGTCCCAACCAACAATAAATTTCTTCTATTATTGAATTTTCTATATATATATATATATTCCTTCATATGATGATACACCCCAATAATGAGACTTAAGTCAACTAAAACACTCTTTTTTCATCTCAAAAAGCTTATCCTTTCATAGGGTCCTTTTCATAGTTCTTATATGATCATCATTCTCCAACATGGTTTTGATGTATATTATAATATCATCTATAAATAAAACCAAAAAATTTATAGAGGTAATCCCTAATAAATATATTCATCAATCATAGGAAAATTGATAGAGAATTAGTGAGTCTGAATAGAATTACTATAAACTCATTGTTCACATAACATTTAAAAAAAGTACCCTTGATGATATCCACCTTCTTCATTCCAACATGGTAATATCCCGACCACATATCCACCTTGGTGAAATATTTTTCTCCACATAGTGAAATATAATTCATCAATCCATTATATAAGATACTTTTTCTTTATCTTGTTCTTGTTGAGTTCTCGATAATCAATGAAAAGGCGCATTAACCGATCCATCTTCATAAAGATAATGTCTTATGCACCTAAAGGTGAAACACGTTGGAATACAAACACTTTATCTGTATTCTCATATAGTTGTTTCTTTATCTCATCATGTACCAAAACATCCATTCTACGGAATAAATGGTAATGGTAACTCTCTAGTTACATCCTCAATTTTCAATTCAACCTCTTGGTAAAGAGAAAGACTAAGCAATTCATCAGGAAACACATTAGTGTATTCACTCACAGTGGGCATTTCTTCTATGATGATCCTTTACTTACACTAAATTAATTATTCTTGATTGTTTTCTGAAATCAAAATAATATCCAAGATGTATATATTAGTGATAAATATGATTCATCCTCCTCCATGCACTTTTACATAATTGAGGATTTATTTATGATACTGAAAGTGATTTTATTATCATGGATGTTTACTCTAGATTAATCGAGGGAAAGATAATCCATGATCATAATTGTATCAAATTACACAAATTGGAGTATCACCAGGTATTTTGGGAAGTTCAACCCACAAATTTTAATATGGTAGGAATTATATATTCAGATGTTATAGTTTTCTCATTTTTGATTATCACCAAAAATATTATTCCATGATATTTTTTGGTTTTTGAATAGTTATACTAATATATCATGATATAAAAAATTCATAAAACCATATTCAAAATGTATATTTGTTTATCTTTAATGAATAACAAGTGTACCTACCAACACATTTGTGTGTTTTACCTGTCAGCAATTACTAGCTAGGTGTCCTTCCATCATGAACCTAAATAATATCCTCGTTCCCCATAAGCTTTTTAAAGTGAGTTTCTTTGTAAACATTTGAAATGTGGGATGATGATATTTCTTAGAACCATTAGATTTATATGTCATACCAATAGAATTATACTCAAATTTTTGGTTCCTATTACTAGGATACCCCTAGGATTGTCCAACCTCTAACTCAACTTTGAGGGAACATTATAAATTTTTGACACAGATATTGAAGTCTCATATCACAAGGTATTTTAATAGAATAGGTTTTATACCAACATATAACTCATACACATAGAATTCAAGTGTAATGAAAACTATAGAGGTATATCATGAAAGTACTGGGATGTTTTCCTTATACAACCCAAATATATTCAATGTCTTTTTCCATTAGGGAATGGAAATCCATTTCCATTTTATGTTTGAGATTCCATGGAAAATATTTATCAAAAAACGTTTTTTTAATTCCTTCCACCCCATCTCATTGAAATAAATAATGAATGGTATATTTGATCAATTTTAACCACTGATATTCTTTACCCAACATAGGATAAGTAGACATTAAATCATTATCTAGTTCAAAACATTCAATGAAAGAGAAAATATTCTTAATTGAGTTGATCCATTGTTCTGTGATTACGTGATATGGTGATCGATTGAAATTTAGGGGTCCTTTTTCACCTAAAAGCCTCAATCACAACTTTGTCTCTCTTATGGGGATTTTAGTGCTCTTCCTAATCTAGTTTTCTTTATAGAACAGACGTCATCTAAGTGAGTATTATCATAATGTCTATGACTCCCACTTTCTTCGGGTTAGGCACCTTTCTAGGGTAGTCATCAAATTTTCTTTCGAATTGTTTTTTACCCAATTCCTAATATTTTCATCCATTTTCTAGAATAAAAGAAAATATGGGGATATTATTTTTAAAACTATTAAACACGTAAATTGGAATATAATTTCATTAAATATATAACTTATAATTAAATTAATTTTTCATCATTTTAATTTCCTCAACTAAATCAAAATTATCCCTGATATATTTAATAACACCTATTCATATGGGTATTTCTTCCAATCATAATGGTTCATAATGAGCTTATAAATTTACCAAAGCATATCACCTAGGATTGTTTACTAGTTGTTCAGCAAGGCCCATTTTCATGTACTAGTTCCCGATCAAGTCATTCTCAATGTGAAGTTTTCTTCATTTACCACAATATACATCTTTAACAGAGCCACATTCATTTTTTGTATCGAGACAATGATTTATTTCCATGACAAACCAAATACACTATAATTACAGAATTTAGTATTTTTTTCATATAATAAATCTTATACCTAAGGCATTCATAATATTTTTCTATTCTTAAACCCAAAAAAACTAAAATTTATCATGTGATACAAACTATAAAAATCCATACCTTTATTACACATTAATACATAATTTATTACATAATATTACACTTTATAACTCATTGAATATTGATAAGTACATTTTCCTTGGGAATTAGGTACATTACGAAATAACTTTATATAATAAATAAATTGTTCTTTTAAAAAATTTCCATAACATGATCGTTCATAAAACTACATGGGGTAAACATAAACACAGAAAAGAAAGGGGTGATCTATAAATCCCATTAAGGGAATAAACTTGGAATAATATGATGAATTTAATACATGCTATACTATAGTCATATAAATTGTACATTAAAGGGGTAATAATCGAATTAATGAATAATAAGGAATGATATATCATAATATCCATAATGTAAACATGGGAAAGACTCTATCACATGGAAGAAAAAGTACCTTAGTGGATTCACTTTTACTCACTATCTGAAAATGATATACCATAAGACTAATATATTACCCAATTCATTGAATCTCTATATAATTCTCGGCACACCCGTCACATTCATTTCATTCCCATGATTGAGTAATCCACATAGATCATAAAACATGGAATCATTTAACATTAAAATTTATTCCTAGGTTATGAATCATGGAACACATACATATAATTCCCCAATCAGTTAAATATATGTGTATAAGGGTTAATATCCTTGATTTAATAGGGTATGGTATTCACTATAAAAAAATTGTTATGTAAAATCATGGTGGAATTTCGATAGCATAAATTCATAACATAAATATTCAGAAATTTGGAGGACGAGAGATAAAAGATATTATAACCATTTTTAAATAAGATGGATAGTAATAAGGACATGGAAAAAATCCCAACATTATGAATCAAAAATTGAAGGGATAATATAATGAAGAAACTTCAATAAGGAGTAGAAAGAAAGAGACCCTCACTAAATTTTATCATGGTAACGGATGAACATAAAGGTCCATGAGAGGTATTAATGAGAGTGAAATAGTTATATCATAATATATAAATAAATTTTATATTAAGGGGGATATTTAAATACATACCCCAACACGAAAAAATTTACTTTGGGAGACACAACATAAAAGAGGTTCCATTACTAAAATGCGAAGATGAGAATCCCTTTCACGAGTGTGTTACTCCAAATGCTTGGGAGGGGCATCTTAAAACCTCGATCATACTTTGGGAGGAATTAGGAGGGTGATGGATGAGTAAGGACGTGCCCATAGAATTTTATTCAATATAAATTGGATATTGGGTGGGTTTATATATAAATGAGTGGAGAATTATTTTTCATTTCTCAAAATTAGGTTTTCGAATATATATAATAGAACAACCAAAAAAGAAACATCCCATGGTTTTAACCATGTTTTCATTCAAATAGTGGTGGATTTAATTATTTTTTATGTCTAATGGTTGAACATAAAATAATAATACCCCAGATAATGTCGAGGTGAATCATACTCTTAATGAAATGAATTTAAAACCATAAATTATATTAATGGGTTGGTAGGATTCAAAAATAATGTAAAGAATTAATCATGTAAATATTAATTCAATTTATTTTAAATTAAAAACATGTGTTTTTTATTTTCTATCATTTATAGTATTTATTAAATAAGTTCATGATCATTATGATTTCATAGTACACCATATATGTGTACTATATTTAATTTTTAAGCAAAAATTATTTTATCTCAAAAACTTATTAAAAACAATCCATTGGATAATTTAGACATTTTGAATCAAAGAAAATTATTATTCATTTTATCTAAATAATTTTATATATATATGAATGTGCACTTATAAAACAATAATCTCTATTTGTTGAGAAATTATTTGTCATATGAAAATAATAATTTATGAACCCTAATAAAAAATATTTTTGAATTCATAAATAATATATGATAATTTATATTTAATTAACATTATTTGAAAAAAAATTATTTATTAAAAATAATTAATTAGAAAAATCCAAAATTCATCAAAATTATTTTGTTAATTGAATTTGAATATTACCTAATATTATATATTTTGTTTATTGTATCAAAATCAGAATCATTTATAATGTAAAATAATATGTTGAAAATATATTCATTAATCTAAAAAATAATAATTTATATTCTCATATTGTAATGTTCAAGATACATATCGCATTAATACACCCAACAATTCCCTAAGGATAATTCTCATGAAAATGATTCTTTCTTTGGGTGGTTTAGCGAGCATGGTTTGGGTTGTGATCTCAAATGAGATTGAAATTCTCCTACAAATAGATTTTCTCAGAATTAAGTCACAAAAACACATCTTTGTATTGGCCTAGGGAAATTATCAATGATATTATCTCCCTCAAAATCTCCAATAAATGTGATTCATCGAGTACGATCCTACTGGTTGAGGCCATAACATCCATTCCATGTGTCAATAAGATTTTTTAAAATAAAATACATATACGAATCATGTAATCACTATTCAAAAACTATATAATCAATTGTGATGATTCTTGAAATTATTTTAAATATAATAGGATTTAATAAAACCAAATAATTACAGGTTTTTTCCATAACCATATTATATAATAATTAATTTAATTAAATCATAATGGTAATTATATTTATAAAAATACTACGCATTAAAATAATTGATAAGAATGTGTATTTATGAATTTTTTTTTTTGAGTGTACAGTTATGATGAGTTACATAAATTCTTGTCAGTATTTTGAAATAATAAGAATAAAACTTGAGACTCTTGAGTGTTTAATAATTCATAATAGCATGTAAAATGAGTGACAATGTTATATGTAGATTAATAAGAAATAAAGGAAACATAAACCATCGATAATTACTTTTCTATTTCAAATAATATATTTGTGTTGTGGGTGATCAAATAACTTTATTAGGAGAATAAAATAATACACAAAACCTTGGGTTTTTTATTACACTACATGATGATGTATTGAGTGGGTGATTTATGGATTCTTAATGTTCCACAAGAGTAGAAGAAAATACCCAACTAGTTATGCTGAACTATCCTTAAAAAATTAAATTCTTAGGGTCGATTCTATATTAACTATGATTAATATTATTACCCAGTTATTTTATTCAGTTATTTATATTTGGATTAAAAAAGGAGTTTATTCATTAACACATCCAAATGAGGATTTATATGGAATAATTAAAATAATGTAATATTATGGGATACCCATGAGCCATAATATTATGTTTAAATATTTCTATTTAGGTGATGATAATTTGATACTGATTTGGAATATCCTTTTAGATCCTGATACACTATTTTATCAGTGAGAGAAAATGTTTAAACCATGTGATTTTTAAAATAATAAAAAAATTTCATAAGTATTTATTGATTTAAGATAATCAATATTTCACTAAATTTAGGAGTTTGAAGACTAAAATTGTTGATGTTCATGAGGAAGTACATGATCATGTCAAATCCTATTATCTAATGGATGAAGATCAAATATCATTCAATAGTCGATCAAGCCTTTGGAAAAGGAGAAGTATTTTGTATGGATCCAAGAGAAATAGGAGACTATCAGTTGGAGATTGAGATAAAAGTATTTTGTTGGATTTAAATTGAAACTGAATCCTTAATTTGGGGTTAGAGAAAAATTATTTCATTTAAAGCTGAAAGGAGTTGTATTACTATATTTGATAGTGAAGAATCCATGTTAGGGTGTATAACCAAAAAGGAACGGATTTTTCATTTCATTTAAAAATATATCAAAATAATATGTGATACACATTCAATTATTAATATTTCAAATGATGTCATATTGATAGATAATATTTTATCTATAATGAACATTAAAAATACCAAGAGGTTGAATTTGAAAACGAACTGAATTTGTTAAAACAAATAGCAAATCTACCATCCCCTCTCAGTGGTCAATACATATTGGGGATTTACATTAATAATATAGGATATGATATATATAATTATGGTTATTCTATATATATATAGGTAAAATTAACTAAAATTTATTATATAGGAGGTTCAAATTTTTTTATAGCATTTCGATACATATTGTAAGGTATTTTCGTCTTTGTTTTTCCTTATACGAGACATATTACATATTAAATACATATTTATTTTATGTGGTGTATATTATTCCCATTAATTATTTATATGATTAATCATCTGAGAATTGTTTTCATTTACATATCCATTTGATTATCACTGTTTCTGGGGGTATATCGTTAAGAAGTTACCGAACCAGAAAGGAATTTTTTTCCCAAATTTCATTCATTGAGACATATTTTATGTTATTCAATAGTAGTCCATTATGAGCTACATATAAATTAAATTTATGATTTTTTCCATGGAAATATTTTAATTCATGATATTTAATTTTAAATTCTATTTTATCATCTTATCGGGCTTACAATTTAAAAGCTACCAAAGTTGCTAGATTTTGATTTTACATGCTCATTATTTATTAGAATTACTATGATTATCATTTAGATTATGAAATATTGTGTACACTATATAAATTAATTCTTGAATCAACTTATACAATATTAATTTCATTATAATACTTTATTCCATTAATTTTCCTCTACTTATGTAATTGAGAGTTCAAAAGAATTCTTTTTTTCAAAAATATAACAATTTTACTCATTGGGCATAAAATATTTTTTTCATCTATAATAAATTTTCATTAAAATTCTTAAACAAATGATATAATATTCATATATAATTGCTTAATGTGAAAATAACCCTTTTTATTTTTTATTTTTTTAATACGAATCTTCCTGCAATTTTAAAAATCATCTCTCATTTCAATTATATAGAAAATATAAAAGAAATGTATATTTTATGTATAAAACACGAACAAAATATTCCACATTAATGAGAACTCAATGTTTTAATGATTAAATTATAATATTCAATGATGATTTTCAAATAAAAATATGGCTTTAAAATTCATGAAATTATTTTTTTTAAAGGTGGTTTAAAAAAAATATTTTCATCTTGAAATGTTTAAATTGAATTTTCTTAAAAAAAATTATTTTCCATTTAATATTTTATATATTAATGTCACATAAAATTTAATGGGGATATGTTTCAATTATTCCATAGTTATTTATTAATTGGATGAATTTGGATAATGATGAAAATATTTGTATTGAACACATTTCATTCCATGGGTTATAATAGAATGAAATGTTTATGAAGGTTGCCTTTTTAGTGGGTTTTGATATGATCAATGTCTTTTGATCTTATGGAACCTATATATACAATATATGTGATATATGGGACAAATATCTTCATCCAATTAATTAGTTAAATATGGATGTATCCTGATTAAATTTTTTTATGTGAACCTGATTACATATTCATACTAGTATGGGTGAACCTGATTATAAGTTTAAAATGTTATGTTTGAACCAAATTACATATTCAAAATTTTAATAATGGATCACTATTTAATTGAAATAAAGATATGTGTGGACATAGATTAAGGTATATAATTTTATGCGATGGAATTATTTCATATCCTTAACAGAATTAGTGAACATTTTTCAATTTATACACATTCATAATATCATAAGGTTGTGTGTATGCCAAAAATCTATGTTTTATTCGAGTGTAATGTTCTCATAGTTCATGTTCTTTTATTACATTATTATGTATTCCTTATGAATTAAAAATATTTATTCCTTCACACATGTTTATGATCTATGACATGTAGTGTATGATTTTCATTTTCTATTCGCATATTCTCATACATTTATTTTCATGAAATCTTTATGTCTCAAATGTTTACCCTTATTGAGCATCTATGCTCACCCATTCATATGATACTCTCCCTATGTTATTATGAGTGGTATTTTCTATGATATTTATAAGAAGGGTTAGAGTTTTGAAGTATATTTTGAGAGATAACATTGCTCAGCTAGGGAGCAGTTGATTTTATGGGCAAGTTCTTAAAGAAACTAGACCAGAACTATATTTGAAATTGATTGTTATGTTATAAAATGAATATACATATATATTCATGTAATGTTTAATTAACATGACTTTGTTTGACTATGTTTCATATCAAAGTATGGTTTAGTGAACCTTTATAAACTAGGATAAGAAACATTAGTTATATAGCTAGGGATATTTCTACGGTTATGTCTAGGGATATGTCTATGGATATTTATATCGATGATTCAAGGTATTGGAAATTTTTTTAGAATTTTGGTAAAGTATAGAGTGTGTGGTTTTCATGAAATTATATACATGTTTAAAACTACAAGTGGTTGTGAATCTAGAATAGAGGTACCTTTGGATAATAAATCCAAAATAAGATAATTGATCAAGACTCGATCATCACGTAGTGCATGAGAATGATCCTCTATACAAACCTAGGTTGACACTTCAGGGAGGTATGTTTCAGAAATTATGAAACTCTCTATGAACCATCACAATGTATTCGAATAATGACATTGAATGACCTAGGATTAGACAAAGATTAAATATATTGAGAAGAAGGTGTCATGATATAGAAATAATATTTATGATATTTCATGATTATGTGTTTTCACTATGAATTTTGATTCTCACAATATGATTTTGTGTTTTAGTTGATTGTAGGAACCTGATAAAACCATGTTATTTCAGAATGAAATGGAAAATATAATTATTTTGTGCATATCAAAGTGAATGTTATGGGAAATGGAATAAAAAATTAAATTTCTACATTCAAACTAATTTTATAATATATAAATCATTCTGATATTCCAAGAAAGAATGGTGAAGGAATTTATATATAATGAATCATGAGGAAACATATAACCTCTTTTAGTGGATACACTTATACACAAGTAGATGTTTAATGGATCAATACAAATATAAAATTATTCTTCATTCTCGTGTGTTATGAGAATGAAAAATTTGTTTTCCTTGTCTAACATTTGGAAGGAGAATTTGGTCAATGGTGGAACATTATTAAGAATATTATTCATGAGGAGGTAATTGAAACTATTGAATTATATGTGTTTAAGAGAATATTTTTGATAATGTAAATCCCTTTTATTGTTTTAAAAAATATGGAGAGTGAATTTACCAATCTCAAATAGAAGGCTGATGGAACTAATAATTCCAAAAAAAGTTAATTTTGTTAGACATTCAAGGTACATTTCTGGTTTAATCATCAGTTTTGAAAGAATAATTGATCATTTTTTAGGTTTCTGAAAAACAAATATTCAAAATGAGTTTTCTATAAGAGACATAAGTAGCTAGAAAAATTCATTCAATCCTCATTGAACGTGGAAATAAAAATTTTGTATTCTAATAATTACCATGGTTTTTATATGAAATGAAATATCACTTATCCTATGAACTCAGATAAATATAATTGTGGAATAAAATGTTTATAACCTACATGCTATAAATGTTTGAAGAATATCATATGTATATTAAAAAAATATTTCGAGGGTGTTAAATTTTTGGAAGCATATGCATCGTGTAAAATACTATTGATGTGATATAATAAGGCCATTTGGTGAAATAAATTGAGAGAGCTCAACATAATGCACCACTCACACCCTAGTGTTTCATGTACATTGATTTTTGGAATTATAATAATCAATTCTCCAATCCATGGGGAAATGTTGACTATAATCCACAACTACAAAGGTAGATAATGGAAAATGAAAAGATTTTTCAATCAAAATGGACAAATTGAATCATGAAAATTAGGTTAGACTTATCCTCCCCACCTTAGTTTGGAATTTCATATTTTATTTTATATTAATGATCCATATTAAAATATTATTTTTCATCCTTTAGTGAAATGATATGTGATTATCTACGTCCATATAGATTAAGGAATAATAAAATCACATTTATTTCTATCGATACAAGGATGAAACCCACCTTACATTTAATATTTTATAAGATAATATATCATATAAGGAATTAAGGGTGAATTATCTTTTGGAAGTTTATATTTATCCATGTAATATTAAAACATGGGTTATGGATACCATTATGGGTTTATGTTATTATGATTTATCATAACATTGAAATACATCAACACGCCTATTGAGGAATTATTTGATGGGAGTTTACCATGATTAAGAATATTTTATGAGAAAATTATGGAAATATAATCTTTATGTTTTTATATCTGTTTTAGTGAGAATGTTATTTGAGGAGGAATTACTTTACAATATGTTGAAATATGATTAATGGTACTGGTAACCATTATGGATTATCTTTTATTTGATGATGAGGTATTTATGTGTGGTATACAATGACAATATTATGTTATCACACTTTTTACTATTATAGATGATTCTTATTTGGATCCACATTTCAAAAAATACAATAATAAATTGTTATAGTTTCATAGAGTGCCTAATTCAATTATATCAGATCAGGATCCTATGATTTTGTTGATATTTTGATGATGTCTTCATAAGGATTTTCATATTGAGGTGAATTTTAGCACAACATATCATCCCCATGTAGATGTCCAGACTAGAAGATCAATTTAAACACCAAAGGAAATGATAATATCATATTATATAGATTTAAAATGTGGTTGGGATCCAAAAAACCCCATAGTTGAGATTTATTAATATAATAGATTTAACTAATACATTCAGAATTCTCCTTAAGATTCCAATTATGGAATGATGCTTATAAATAAAATATACATGGTTGAAGTTGAAGAAAGGCTGATATTGTGTCCTAAGGTGGATAATGAAATGACATAGAAAGAAAGTAAAATTTAGTAAGGCATAATGGTATAAAAACGTTGTCAAAAATGTTATACTAGTAGTCATAGATGTGATCAATATTTTTTGTTTTTTGAGGAGGTTTTTCTATGAATTTATCCATGGAATAATGATGGTGAAAATAATCCATATGCATATTAGATATATTGAAATGATATATCATATTAGGATCATAGATTACGACATGAAACTTCCACTGATCTTTTATCATTCTGACGATGTGTTTCAAATATCTATCATGAGGATGTACATAGCTGATTCATTAGATGTACAATACCTTTAGTTCATACCGCTAGAGTCTGATCATTTTATAATAAACTAATATTAGAGGTCTTGGATCTAATAGAGAATTCTATAAGAAACAATACCACTCACCTGGTCAATATGTTGTGGTGAAACTAGTAAGTGGTTGAATATACATGAAACTAGGTGGTGCATTGATGCAAATGTATCCTCATTTTTTGTACCAAATTTGAAATTTGCTAGGGTGAAATTCATTTTAATGGGTGTAGAATGTGACACCCTTATATTATTTGAAATATTTTTTATCAAATATATTTAATATTTTTTATTTTTTACATGGCACACAACACAAAGTATAGACTATGTTATATGGGATACTAATTTTATATTGTGTTACATGTGACACCATGTTTAAAAAATTTGTAAATTGATATAAATATATTATTCTACACAGTAATAGCCATATCCTAGCCATTATAATAATGAGTATAAATATTATTAACTAAATTGTTATAATATATGGTTTATTTTTGTATTTAAATGTCTTTTCTCCAAACCAAATAATTATTAATGAATGTAATAATTATGTTATAAATATTAAAGAATTTATTATGAAAAACTATCTTTATGTCAAGAAAATTGTTATACATCAATAATTAAAAAATCACTTCTCCAATAATTTTAAGAAAATATATATATTACATATTGAATATAATTTATAACATTAATTCTATGTATTTTTTATTCATAAGAGAATAAAAAATCCGATTTGACACATAAAACTATATAATTATAAAAAAACATTATGCCACATTTTTCACAATAACTTTAATGTTAATTTTTTAAAATTTTATAATTTTATAGGAAAAAAATTTTTTTTAATGAACATATAACAATTATCATAAGGTTGTGTTTTGATAATTTTCTAAGAATTTAAATTTTTGAATGAGTACTGTAAAATAATAGTTTATATTAAAAATGGTTATTTAATATAATGAATTTACAAAAATACTATTATTTAAATATTTTAATCACATTAAAATTAGTAAAATTATATTTCTATTAATCCAATTTAGGTCATTTTAAACTATTTAATTTTAAATTTTAATATATGAAGGTTTTAAACTTTTGTATATTTTCTCTAGGGATACCTATTTTTTCGTCACACCTATAAAGATATGTTTTAATTTATATTTTACGATTACTTGGTTTAAATTTTGAAAAATTGATTCAAATTTATTAAAAACCCAAAATCATATTATTTAATATGTTAAACTTACATTTTGACCCTAATTAATATTCAATATAGAAAACAAATAATTATCGTGGTTAAAAATGGCTTTACAATGGGGTTAAGTGTAAAGTATAAGTAGAAATTTGACATAATAACTTATAAATAATTATTTGGTCGGCCATATTTATACCATCGTTTTTCTATTCACAATAATGTTCTATTTTGGATCCATGTTTCATGACAATATAGGGGAAATCCATTTTCGTTAAAAAAATAAATGTGTGCCACTCACCTCACATATAAAAGGCCACCCACACTATTCTCTTAATCAAACATAGAAAATAATTTTAATGACTATAGTCTAACCAAATTTATTTCATAATTATTTTATTATATCCTATGGTCCTTATATTTGTCATAAAGCCATCCTAGGATATATTTTGGTGAATACCAAAAGAAGTCATCTGAAAAGATGTAACTTCCTTAACGAAGTGTTTTATTTTATTTCTTCATCCACATCCTTAAAATATTATTAAAACAAAATAAAATAATATCCTATGAATCATTAATATAATAATATGTTGTTATAATATTTTATTTTCCTATATACAAATCCTTTTTCCACATTGTAAAACAATAACATCACTCTTGTGTACAACAGATTTCCACCTCGTAGACCGATGCAACATGCTTCCCATAAAATAATCTCATGGTTTCGAATGATGGAGGATATAAATTAAAAATATATTAATAATATTTTTAACTGAAATATAATTATATTATTATTATAACCTATTTACATTTTCACCTTCCATTCCTTGGGGGTATGATAATGTCATTCCCATGTATGGTGGACCACCACCTAATGAAGAGATGTGATTTATTTTAACCTTAAAATATTAATGGAACATAATTTGTGAATGTTTAGTTATTATATGTGATATATATTAATTAAATGTGTTTCTTTACTGTTAATTTATTGTTTTTTAATTCATCGATCAAGAAATTGGAATCAACATTCCAACGTGGGTATGACCTACTGTCCCCGTGATCGATGTATTTCCTTTTCTATCTATAAATTTTCTGGATTGATATACATACTTATATCATGAATGTATAATATATTTATATAATGGTTAAATTTTGATAGATTATGAAACCACTATCAAGGTATGGTAACTTAAATAATAAACAAAAAAACTTTAAAAATAATACTGTTATTACCCAAATCTTGCCGTTAATATAGAATTATAAATAAGTAAAAAATAGAAGATCATAATTATATAAGTTATAGTATTATATATATAATTATTGTTTTTTAATATATTATTAATTAACATATTTTTATTATAAATTATATTAAAATTTGTGTGAAGGAAGTCGAGACTTATGGTGTGATATTTTCATGTCAATTTTTTTAATCTATGAGACACAAACAAAATTAATTTCTTATTATATTTTGTAGTGTATTTTATTAAAATAAAATTATTTTATAATGATTATACTGAATATTTTTTGGATTTAAATATCCATTTTTTGATCTCTATTTTATCGGTATTATGGTTCCGATGTTTCCAAATCAGTAATGGATTTTTCTCTCAATTTATTTCATTGAGATATATCTTTTTTTATACACCTTTCTTTCTTTTTGATGTGTATATAATACACATTTAATATGTTAGATATTCACTCTTCTTCTATTAATTATATTTAATTTTTCCATTGATGTTATTATTTTATGTATCTTACGATTCAAAATTTACCAAAGTGGTAAGGGTTTGATTTTACAATCTCATTATTTATTGAGATTGTTTATGACTATGTTTTTTACAATGAAATATTATGATATATTTCTCAATAAAATCAGTATTTTTTTCAAAACTAGTTATTTAATATTATTTTGTGTTTTACATTCACTTTCTTTTCTTTATGTCATAATGAATTTGAAATAATATTTTTTAATAAAAATTATCTGTATTTCCCTCTTTCGTCAAAACCCTTTTTTTCTTAAATATAAATTTTTTTCGAACATTTGTTTCAATTTTTTATAAAGTTATAATATGTATATTTAAATTAAAATTTTCCATTATTTATTCATTTTTTTAAAATGTAATCATTATGTCATTTTCACAAAAAAGGTTGTCTTGAATATCACTGAATATGATAAATAAATCTTTATATTAAGGTGAATGATTTGAAAAATATTTTTGAATGTCATGGAAAGTCAATTTTTAAATTACAATTCATAAATTTCAACCATTTTTCATAATAAATTATTTCTATAATTTTATAGGAAATTTTAATTTTATAAAGGTTGTTTTCAAAGAATTGTTATAATTGTCAGGAAATGTTCCATGTTATTTTTCTTTCAAAATAATTTTCCATCTAAGATGAACTACATTGATATTACATATCAGTTACTATGGATATGATCCTACAACACCAAAATTATTTTTTCTATAGATGTTTTATTATTATGATGGTAAGATGGTTATATATCTTATTTATATCAATTGGAAATATTTTAATTAAATAGTTATGAAAATAGTGACCTTTATATGTGGTATGATATGATGAACGTTTATTATCATATAGAACAAAAATGTATAGATTGGTTGACGTGTGGGACATATATCACCCTTTAATGAATTTTGTGAATATGGATAACTCCTAAGTGAACATGCTATGTGTTAACCTGATTAAATGTTCAACAGTTTATGTGTTAACCTGATTAAACATTCAAAATGTTATTCATTAACCAAATTACATTTTCACAATGTTTTTAATAAACCATAATTTCATGTCCATAAGAATTTACATGGACATGGATGCATGACTATAAGTTTATACGATGGACAAATTTCATATCCATATAATTATTAGTGAACCTGTTTCTATTTATACATGTTTACAATTTAGTAATTTTATCTATATTCTAAAAATCAAAGAAATATTACAAAGTTATATTTGCATGTTTTATGATATTCAATTTCATTATGATTTATGTCTTCCAAAAAACCAATATTTATGTAGTGACCCATGTTTATTGTCTATGAAATATAGGGTATAGTTCTCAAATTTAATCACATGCTCTCATACCATTATGATCCTAATAGGTTGAAATATCTTTTATTATACCTTATTAAGAATCTTAGATAACCCATTATTATGTTCTTTTTTACTTGTTTTGAATAATGTTATTATGTATGACATGTTTATGAGGGGTGATAGTATTTAAGAAAATAGTATCAAAATAAATATATCACAATTGGACCAGCTGTTTGTGTGACCATTTTTTCAAATGAACTATACTTAAAGATTATAACATGGATCATTATGTTATTTCATTGATATTCTTCAATGAATATGTATTATTAATATTTGAGAAGTCTTGGTAATTAATCCTACGGTTTTTAAAGATAATTTAAAAACAATGAGAATTATGAAACACCACATTAGAGCTAAGATCAATAAATTTATGATAACTTATTAAAAGATAACCTATAACTATCATAATTTTTTGTAAAATTTAACCATGTGTTAAGTAAAATGTATACTATTTTATAGGTCCACTCAGAACAAATGATTATTGTAAATCACTAATACAACCAAATCCAACATAGACCATGATTAATAGAAAAACCTACTAAGGATTTCAATTGGTACTTGATATAGAATAAACATATCCATCAATGTTATTTCATTAGATGAAATTTACCTATGAAATTCAATGTCATATAATACAATTTAAAACTATTATTTCACATATGATGAAGCTTCAGAAGTGTTATCATTTATCTAAGTATGGGGATATGGGAAAACGATAAAATGAAAAGTATGATTGATGATAACATTGTTAGATGACCATCTATGATGATCCTATATATATAAAGGAAAATAAATTTTGTACCCATCTTCCAGAGACACATAAGATCTTATCTTAACTAAAGTCACAATCTACTTATTTTATCCCTATAAGGAATCACTTGTTCTATTCTCATCCTTAATCATTACCAATAAAAATAAATAGTTCCTCTCCCCCAAAAAATAATATGACCTTATGATTAAAATATATATATTAGAAAAAATTTAATGAAATATGGAAAATAAACTTTAATACTTATTGGGATTTTGGAAAATATTTATCTACCAACAACACTCTTAATAGATTTAAGAGATCCTTTTTAAGTTATTTCTAATGATATAAATAACATACTCATTCAATAAAACATAATATTTTGAAATATCTCCATGTTCCACCTTCTCCATGATAATGTGCCACCTGATATCAATGTTTCTACCATTGAATAATGTATAATATTATATTGTAAATTTATTTCACATAAATTATAAAACCCAATTACTAATGGGTATATAAATTAAACAGTCATGTATTTACGATGTGATTTCATCCTTATCATATATGTTATGTATTTTTATGTCAAAATATACTCATATTTCATTACGAATTATGTGATTCAATTTTTCTTCCTAGAATGGGAAGAAATTTATATTCCTTCAATAAATAATAATATTCTATATATCACAATTCATAACTATGATCTCTTTCCCAATAAAATTTTTAATATATATAATAATGATAAATATGTCAATGTCAAACCTCAATTAATTAACTAAATCCCATTAACTTCGTTTAACATTTTTTTGATACCATTGGATGAATGTACATAATATTTATTTTGAATTATGCAGAACAAGTAATTGTAAATATGATGTCATTTATAATGATTTCCTATCAAATATGATACCAATAATCATGTAGAATAGTTTCTGATTAACACTCATTCTTTCTTCATCAATGTAAAAAATTTGACCAAATTTTATTGGAGTAGAGAACCCTTTTGATACATCAATTCCAAACTTATTCCGTAACATACAATATTTCTTTTCTCATGATAATAATATAAAAACTACATTATTGGTAACTTTGAAACCCATGAAGAATGTTATCTCTCCAATAATTAACAACTCAAAGTGTTTAATCTATTGGGATAAGAATTTATCACTTTTATCATCTAATTTATGGAAAAAAGAATTTAATGAATGTATTAAATCCCAATTAGTGGGTTTTTATCATCTTTGTTGATATAGATATTGTTATACACATTTTATTTAGAAAACTTAATAATCCTAAAAATATAAGAAGAATCCAAATATAACTAGTAAAGATATTTTTTAACCCTTAAATATCATTATATATCATTATATCTTTGAGAAACATAACAAATAATTACAAATTCTTCTTTTTAATCTATTTTATCCTTACCGACACCTTATAGTTCATCCTGTGAGCATATGATGGACTAAATAAAAATTCCCATTCTTAGAATGGGTTCAACAAGCAAATAATGTTTGCAATAATTTTTTTATTATAAAAATTTTTATATATAGTTTCAACGTATATCATGCTTGTTCTATGAAATTATAGTCATTGTTTATTTTTGAATCAACATTCTAATTTTGAAAATATATTAGAGAACTCAAATCATTTACATGTTTCCCAATTCATTTTCTATAATATTATTCCAGATCATCATTATTAAGAACATATTTTTTAATGAAATTTTATTTTAAAAAAAATAAAATCATTCCATTCAATGATTTTACATGAATTCGTTTTTCGAACACTATTAACTCATATTATCTATATATCCATGGAAAATAAATGCATCACATCTCTTATCAAACATTAAAAAATATATCATTTTACCTGATATAGAATGAGATTTAAAATGCCTACTTGAATTTCAATTTTTTATTGAAACCCCATATATTGTAATGTTTTATTGATTAATTTTTATAGTAGTAAAAACTGAACAAAGATATAGATAGCCAACATTTTGGATTTTCTAAAAAAAATATTGATTTTCCCTACTCTAAAAACCAAGACAATCCCATATCCAATAAAATAATGTTATTATATACAGATAGTACATTTCATTAGGGTGTGTATATAGAACTACATATATTTCATATTCTACGATTCTAAATATATTATTTATATTATTACTTATTTTGTATGGAAATATTTTTATTTTGAAATTTTTATATAAAATGTGTAATTTCATTTTCAACAACATCTAAATTAGCATAAGGGACTCAGGATCATTTTACATTCATGATATAAAACTAAAATGAGCTATATGATTGAAAACATAAACAAAAATAACATAACACACATCACTTTTGGTTTTCATTAGTCTTAATTTACCCTAAACAACTAATTATATAAACCCAACTGGTTTCATCAATTTTATCCCCATTGTATTGTGAATCTTTTTTTCTATTTTCCACGGTGACATATGTCTCCAATATCGACTATAAATTCAAATTTTATTAATTACTCATATATTCACATTTAATAAGATTCACCATATTTTATTAAAACAAATATATAACTCATCTATAATAAATTGCAGAAACCTAATTCAAAGAGATGAAGAAAATATTTTTATCATTGTAATATTTATTAATTACAACTAATAGGTTGTCCCTTTATAATGAGTTTTTATTCCTTCAACATTATAATGAATTTTTTTATCATGGAAAATACAAACATATTGGTGTTTTTATACTCTTTTGAGAAACTCAATACAATTGGACACAACCCACATTAAAGAAAAAAATTGATTAGGTTTTTCATATAACTATTTTTTTCAATTCCAACTCCATTAACAATGAGTGAAACATCATTCCCAACTATAATAACTTATTCATCATATAATTTGATATCATTGATGTTTTTTTTGTTTATATTCATGTTTTATGTGAAACCTAAATTACTTATCCAAGTATCCTTAAATATATCTACTTGGTAAAACTCCCCAAATAGAATGTATTTTTATTATTTATTACTACTCAAGATATATTTGTTGTTTTACTTTATTATAGCTGATATTATGTAACAATGGATCATTTTTTGATGGATTTTATAAGTTGATTACAATTCCCATTTGATTATTTATGATAACAAGTATTATGTAATTGTACATTCTCTTTTGAATAATATCTTTGATGGAATCTAAGAAGATCCAGTTCACTTCCTAATAATATATTTCCACTATACAATTTACGGGGTAAAATATTATACAATAATATGATTTATTTGTGTCCATAGACTCTATATTACCAACATATTCCATTAAAGTAAAATATACTTGATTGTAAATATAGTTTATCAAAATAAAATCATTAAATTGTATACCTATATTAAATTATCTACTTCATCAAAAAATAATCATTATTATATGAATCCACATTTACCATTGATTTTCACACATGTTTATCTTCACTAATATTTTTCTTTTATAACTCATAGTTTTTTTATTTTATTACTACCATGGGTGGTAAAAATTGTTGTATTATTCTCTTTAGGTGAAATGATCAGATTATTTCATTTATTCCTATTTCATGAACCATTTTTATTGAGTGCGTAAGTTTAAAAAAAAATATTTCAAAGAACCAGATGAAAATACAAAAGGTACATGTTAATATTAAAATTTTATTTTGGCTATTATGAATTTTAACTAATTTCATTGATAGAATTTTGATTATAGAATTTAGTTTTCACTTTTGTATTATCAATGCCAAACAACTTCACCTCTAGAGGGGTTTCTACCTCATTCATATAAAGTATATTTTCTATATTACTATCAACCATCATTCTCTAAATTCAATTGTTACATTACGATCAACCATCTTCCATGAATACACTACCACCATATATTTTACTAATTATATTTTTTAGTGTCATGGATTTTTATAATGGGTTTATTATATATTATAAAATATATTTCACTAATTATGAGTTTATCAATTTCATATATATATACCATTATATCCATCATAAAATAGAATTAGAAGTTTATTTCAACTTATCCACTTTCTTAATCATATTTTCCTACTTCATTTCCTTCCTTTTCATCCCTCAAAGGAATATTTTATTATTTTCATATTACTATGAATTAATTGTGTCATTCTTCTTCTTGAACATATTTTTTCATTTTAACATACTTGATCACAAGATTCATCAAAATTCTTTGAGAAAAATTTTCATATAGTTGAATAGTTTTCTTATCTCATACCTATAAATAATTTCCATCCACATTTATCACTTCACCCCTTACTTTTCGTTAAAAATATATGTATTTGATCATCATTATCAACCATTTTACTCATTTTATAGAAACAATATGAATTGTTTCTTCTAAAATAACTATTTGAATGCCTTAAAGAATGATTACCCATTCATTTATCATTTCATTATTGGATTTATTTATAAAAGAATAAATGAAATTCATCAAAATTCATGGAATCTTCCATCAAATTGGATTATTTATCATTATATATCATAGTCACAATATGTATTGAACATTTTCAAACTTTTAAATCCATATATTGTACATAATTTTCATTTTACCTTATGGATTGTTCTTTACTCATCTAATTTTAAATCAAGATATTTTTGTTATAATGAATAGTCAACTCATTCATGTCATGAAAATCAATGGAAAAAATTATATCAAATTTATTTTGGAGATTCCCATTACATTTCATCACTACTGTGGAATCATATTAAATTTATCCCTAATATTAAATTGATCTTATATTTGTGTTCACCTAAACAAAGAATACATCATTAAGCACATTTTTACTAATTTAAATATCCATTATTTGAGCTATAAATATTTTTAATCACAAATCCTTTTTATTTATGTACATATTATAATTGTAATTGTTCTTTCTACAATTCCCCACAGTGCCTTTAAACCTATCAATCATATTTACTCTTCAATCAAGAGGTATGGAAGTAATATATTTCACTTTAATTCATTTATATAAATATTGTTATTGTCCATCAAAGTGATTTAAATCCAATCATTATGGATTTTTATATCATTTATTTGATATTAGAAACGTCAAGTCCAAGAGAAAGATGACATAATAGAATCCACAACTACTAGATAGAATCCCTTAAATAAATTATGGTGACTCAGTCTTTATTTTTTCATTCATTATAAACATTTTATCAATGATAATGTTTCAAAAAAAGGCGATTATAATATTACTAGGAAACTAAAATTAAAATACTTCTATAAGATCTACTAGAATATCCTTCTATGATGTTAATTTGAAAAAATTTCAACCAAATATAATGTCATGTTATATTCCTTGGAAAGACTAAACCACAACTAGGGGGTGGATCAATTGTACCCATAAATGAACTCTCAAACATGTTTTCACATTTTTAATTAGTTCATAGGATTAACTGATCAAACAATGATATGATGGGGGATATAGTGACCAAAAACGAATGTACCAATTGATTTTTATATTGATAACACGCTCATTTATTGATTTTAAAATCCTTATAGAGAAATTATTGTGATACATTTGTGAAAATTATCTTATTATCGATAAATATAAAAAATAGAATAAATTTTTGGTTTATAACTATATATAAGGAATAATTAAGGAATGTTTCAATTTTTTGATTGATTTTTGATTCCCGCCATAAGTTTATATTCATTTTTTATGAATTGTACACCCCTATTATTCTCCACCATCCAATCCAAATCAAACACAGTGTTTTGTCTGGAATTAATGGTAGTTTATATATATGTTTTATTATGGTTTACATTGATGGTATCACCTCATATTTATTTAATTTCTGTACATCATGCAATGATTCCATGGGGGGTATTTGAATCCCCATTCCAAAATTCATAATGCATATCTATGTAAATATATATAATATTTATTGCACATTTTTTTCATGATATGAGGTATTTTGAGAATAAAATTATGTCATCTAATATATTTATTTTACATTTTCTAGAATAACCCATATCCTTATTAGAAGTGGTATATTTTCTCAAATATTAGAAAATATGTATTCAATGAAACAATGCCTCATTTCATTTAGTTATCCATCATGGAGATGTGAGTGTTTTTTCAGATCATATTTGGAATACCTAACCGAAGAGGTTTGGGGTAAATCATTATTGGGTACATATTATCCTACATAAGCATTTAAAATTATTTACCTATGAAATTTCTTAATGAACAGAACATACTATCAACACACTAATTTCATTTAAATTTTATGTATATGATATGAAAATTAAATAACACATCAATTGGATCCATGAGTAATATATAAATATTATCTCCAATATGGATGATTATGTCCCTCATGTATGGTGGTTGATGTCCCACCCCAATAAACCTCTTATTTTATTATGAATAAAATTATTGGTGTGGATATATCCTAAGAATTGTATTCCAGGTATTGACTTGGTATATTGAATGAAATAACATTCATCATATTGATATAATATATTATACCAATAACATATTTTAGTAGATATATTATGATAGATTTCTATCTTTCCATTATAGAATGGGTCAGGTCACATTCCTCTATGTGAAACTGTCCAAGAATCCACCATTTAAATTAATTATTCCATACATTATTGGAATATTTTTTTATAAAATCCTTATACAATTTTTTTTAAGAATGACTATCAATGGATGACATTTCAATTCCTCATTGTTAACCATCTTCCTATTCTGCGTGTTTAGTTATACCATCATATAAGGGTTGGTTTTTTTAAATCCACAAATATTGAATGTGAAACATGATCATATGTTCAGATATATCATTGATACATAAGGCCCTGAATATAAATCTATATTGATAGTTTCCTTTATTTAAATATAAATGTTTCATCTGATGAAATTAATTTCAAGAACCAATACAAATTTTCACATTTCCTGATATTAGAATAAAAAACATGATTATATTAATCCATATTTTAATATATAATTATTTTCATGATATAATATAAACCTGATCACATTTTTATTAGTCATTACATTTTAGTCAATATCAATATTTAAAATATATTTGAGACGTGTTATTTAAAATATTCATATGGTAAAATAATATACAGAGTCTTCTTATTTACTAAAAAATATAAATAAATTTATTTTATGTACATGTTAAAATATGTTTTCATATATATAAGCTCTTGGTAAATTTCCTCATATTATATTGTAAGTGAGGTATCACTTTTCATTCAGTAATAAGATTCATGACAATATATCCCAACTTGTAGTGAATATATCTCTCATATAGCTAAACATTCATCAACTTTCCATGCAATTCAAATAGAATTTTTTCATTCATTTCATCCATCATTAAAATCAAACTCATCATAATTTATTAACATTTAAATGTATATAGTGAATCTTGTAATTAATAAAATCATCTGGAGATTTATAAATAAAATATTAACATATAATCATCCTAATTAATCATCTAGAAACATTACTTTTGGAGAAAAAATCCATTATTTTTTCAAAATTAGTTCAATCAATAAATTTTATAATTATTTTTGAAATGATGACTAATGAAATGAAGAAATTTTCATATAAAAATTGGATTTGAATTATTTCCCAATAAGAAGTGTCTCAAAAAATCTTGTAAGTCTTATGATATTTTAATTTTTCAAATTTTTAGTCTTTATATTGATTTGTAGTTAAAATATCACATGACTCTAATAGAATCGTTCGATATGCCATACATTTTCTAAAAAAGTTCATCATAAGAGGCTTTCATAAGTCTAAATAAGTACTAAAATCTAAAATACAAGACATCCATTTTACAAGATGTTTTATGAAATCATTGTAACAAATTATGAATATGGTATTAGTATTATTATGTTTTATTACTATTGTGATGTTTTTTAGAAATATCCTTTTTCCATATTATAATTATATTTACATTTTTATACAATGAAGAACAAAACATATTCGATTTATATGATGTCAAATAATTCATTCTAACTTTTTACTAATTACACCGAACACTAAAATTTTATCTAGATAAAGTTTAAAAAATATTTATTGTTACCAGATTACATTAGAATGGATATGAATCAGATAAATATTTCCTATGGTAAATCATCAACTCTTTCACTTCATTAATATAAAATATTTTTCAAAAACTGATCCATGTTTATTTCATCAATATGGATAAAAACAAGGAAGGATCTTTATAGGATCCTTTGAAATACTGAAGGCCTAAAATTTATATTTATTTTAAGTTAATCACCCTCTTTAAGTGTTGATGGGATCCATTATTTGACATGTATCCAAGATCCACAAGGCCCATAGATACCATAAATTCCCAAAGCAAGATGTCTTGGTATGTGATAATTAAGGGCCCCAGACCTGACTAAGCTTCTTTTGAATATCACCTCCCTCGGATCTTGAATCATTGAAGGCTCCCAGCTCCCCACCATGTATAGCTGATTGTATATCATTTCCATGTGTAGAGATTCATGGTTCCTGGTACTGATGGTCAATTACATACCCTATCATTCTGCCAATCCAATTATTTTTAATCTGGCACAAGCTACATGATACAAATCATATCTTGGGGCCTTCTTCTATGTGGTCTTCTCGGGAAGCTTCATGGTCCTTTTTTCGAAAAGTGTAGGTGTCCTGAAGGCTTTTGGTGGCCTGAAGGACATTTCTGGTGTCCAAAAATCCCTATAGTGAAAAGGCATCGGTGACCTAAAGGCTATAATACCCATATTACCAAACCAGTGGCCCCAAAACCCAAATCAGATGAATATTTACAACTAATATAGTACCACACTATACCTTCTATAGTAACTACTGCATTATTACTATATTAATCCATAAATACACTCCCACACATATTTTAACATTGGATTTGTGGATTCCATGTAGGATCCTCTACCACATGGGTATATACTCATTAGAATATTTATAGGATCACATCCTATTTTATTACATTAACATCAATTTCATTATAGAGTAAAAATATCAAAGGATATGAATAATGTATTGAAGACTACCTCCCCAAAAAATTATAATCATACTAAATGTATTAAATAGTGGAAATAAGTTATTTTTATAAAGTAAAAATCCATTCATTCCTCAGGCCAGCATATTTAACGTTTCAACAAGAACAAAACATAATTATGAATAAAAATTTATTAACATCATTACATATTTTTTCCATATTAACAAAAAAAATTAAATTACATAAAAAATAATAATAGATTTAACCTTAAATAATTAATATGTATATTAATATTCTGGTAAGGGATACTGTTTTACATTCTCACCAACATTCATGGAAACTAACAGACAAAATCATGAATTTTATTTCTTATTTTGATAAATGGTGAAATTTAAGGTGGAGGAGTAGAAGGAGATAGTGGTTTATGGGGGCCTAAATTGTGGATCCCATGTGAATCCCCATGAATGAATTTAGTAAATTTTATAGAAAAGGTGTCAAAACTCATGTAAGTGGGTAGATTCACCACACAAACTCCTTTGAATTGCATAATGTCAGAATCCATATTCCCATTACACCATGTGTCTATAATATTAATATAATTTTTAATCAAACTCACAGACTTATTCATAAGATACAGAACACTTTAGTGACTAAAAGATATTCACATCAAATATTTATCCATATAGGATAAATTTGATTAAATTAAGAAAACAATATTAGCTGAGATATAATGAATAATAATTATATTCATAACAAGTTATTATACTTATATGCAGAATTCTTATTGATAAAGTGATGAAAATTAGATAATAATAGATCCTCTACCCTATCATACATGTTCACCACCAAGAAATATTGAGTAAACACATGATCCATTAGTATTCAATTTGAGTACCTCCATAGTGTCTTCTAGCATACCCATGTACAACCTACATTATCCAGGAAGACAGTAAATAGATCACATAGAATTTGGATATTCATAGACCTAGGTAGTATAGATCCCTTAATAATATAAATGAGATCATAAAACAATAAAAGAGTCCTACTTTTTAGATACACTATATAGGTAATAGTCCAATTATATTGTCCTTCATTCAATTAATTCTAAATCATAGAGAATCAAAAACAAAAGTGATATAGTTCCAACAAAAATTCACTAATTCACCTACACGGATTCTAAAATAGGAAACAACAAATATATCTATATATTAAAAACATTATTCATTTCTTCTATCTAAGGTCCATACGTAACATTATTACTATACCTTAATGTAAGATCGAATCAATGATTCATATTAGTATTCTATCAGCATAGATAAAAAGAAGAAAACGGAACACCCTTCATAGACACATTAAAAATAATGGGAATCCCTAGTTTCGTATCATTCCAAACATGAAAATTCAGTTTTTCATTCGATATGTTTTGAACAAAATCTATTGTTCAGGTAGTTTGTAATTAGTAGAACATTTATTAAAATTTAAAAGAATGATAATGTTATGACTCGTAAGGAATATGTAGAGAATATATTTCAAACAGTGTCAATAGTCACCTTGATAGTAAAAATAATGTTTTTATGAATTTTTTGAATAAATTATATTTCCTTGATAGAATTCATTACACACAGGACCATGTTAATATTGTCTTAAATTAAAATTTGAGTTATCATATAATACACACTAAACAATGGTTTCACAAAACCATGATATATTATTAATATAGATATTTAAATGTCTCCACTATAAAGTAGCCATTAAAATTAGTGATATGATTAGTATCAATTAATATTTAAAAATTTCTTATGATGGATTTATATAAAGGAAAACATTAAAATTAGTACATATGTTTCGGTAACACATTTATATGTTTCAAAAATACGTTTTTTTAAAATTGATTTTTATTTCTTTTTGTGAAAATTAATAAAATTAAATTTTCAAAATTTAAGAAAGTTATTTTGATTAAATTAATTATGTTTTTTAAAAAGTCATGTTAAAATTTTAATTGGGTGAATGTTTTTGAATTTAATTGATTTTTACATTTTTTGACGAAATATTAAAAAAATAACAAATTTAAATGGAAAAAATTTATTAATTTATTTATAAATTGAAATTACATTATAATTTTTTAAGGAATGTATAGTTAAATAATAAATCCATTAATTAAATTTATTTAATGGGAATAAATTTCATAATGAATTTGGATATAATAACTTGAATGCTTTAGAATATTTTTTTTATTGAAAACCCACATTCTAGTGGCATCTGTGTGATTATTTTTAAATTAAAATTTTCAAATATATGATTGCAATTTATAAAAATGGATTCCATATATGTAATCATTATAATTTACATAATCAAATTATTTCATGTTAATTTATTACCATACTGATTAGTAAAAAAAGTTAAAAATAATTATTATGATCAATGTCAAATATGTTTACTAGGTATTTAAAAAATAAATGATACGTCTTAAAATGACCCATATAAAGATAAAAACCAATTTGATGTCCATATGAATCCCACTTCAATTTAATTGTCGATATTAGTTTTTATTGCAGCCACCTGACGTTAAAAAACATGGTTGGAATTCCTCATTAAAAAAAGTTAAAGGGTTCCACTCACATCACATACAACAGTACACCCCCTCTTGTCTCCTCATCACACATTTAACCCAATGTTTATTAGGAAATCCCAAAAAAACTAACTTTCAACAACCCCTCATCTCATCATATATTTCTTCTTTTTCACATATGGGAAATAAATGAAGGATCTTTGTGAAAAACTAAGGAGGAAAACAAAAGAAGACGTAACCTTCATCAATGATCGTTTTTTATTTATTCTTATAACTCTATCAATTATTATTATACAATCACAATATAATAAAATTAGTATCTTCAGTATACATAAAGGTTGTAATTTTATAGGAATTACTGACAACAATATCCACTTCCATAAAATGGATTACCAAATCATTATTCTAATGTATGGAGGAATTCTTCCTCACGAACCGATGTCATTCATTTTTATACTAACACCTCTCACGATTGGAAAAAAAATTATTTATTCTTTATATATATATATATATGATATTGATAATAATAATATTATTATTTATTTATTATATCATAAATAAAATCATGATTTCCATTTTTGGGAATATAATAATTTCAATCATGATTAATGTAAAATAATGCCTCACGAAGCTATGAGATTGATTAATTATTTACATAGAATTTCATACAGTTAGTTTGAATGAAAATATTTAATATATTGAATAAATCATTTTTATAAATATAACATATCATTTTCTGTTATTTCATTCAATACAATAATAAAATGGAAACAACATCCATGTTTACATACGACCTACCATCTCCATGGATGGGGGTATTTAATTATATATAAAAAAAATTAAGAATTACATTAAATACATATATAAAAAATATTGATAATATTAATATCATAGTAACTATTTAGTATTAGATTATCCCATGATCACTACAAGAGGTAAAAAATAACAAGTCAAAAATTAAACAAAAATAAAGTGGTTATACCCAAAACGTAACATTAACATGAAATTGGTAATAAATGGGTAATAAAAGTTATAAGAAAATAATATATATTATCAAATATATAAATATTATTCTCGATTATATTTATAATAAACATAAATTTATTATACAATTGTTTTAAACATATATGATGAAATGCAATAATTATGTCATGGGATTTGGTCTCAATTTTCATTCATTGAGACATATGTTATTTTATACACATATATTATTTGAATAGTGGTGTATACTATCCCTTTGATATTCAATATCATGTATTTATTTATCCAGATGATATTTTATGTTCCATTTTATGTTATTTATTCATGTTTATGATGATTCAATGTTACCAAAGTGCTAACGATTTTATGTTACAATTTTATCATTTACTAGGATTACTTATTATTATGTATCACATAATAAAATATTAAGATCCATCTATGAAAAAATTAATTTTATTCCAATATGGTTATTTAATGAAAAAATATGTTTTCCTTCAATTTCCGCTCTATAAGTACTAACGATTTCAAAAATAAATATTAAAAAAATATATATTTGGCTGAAAACACTTTTTCATACAGTACCACGATTTGAAAAAAAATTAATTTTTTTAATTTTCAATAAAATAAATTTTTAATTATCTTTTTCCATTATTTTATATTCAAAAACATATAATATAAATATTCATCATGGTTTGGAAAATAATGTCGTTTTTTATTTTACAAAAAAAATAAATGAACTCAATATTTTATCATGCACAACGTGAAAATAAAATACCATCCTCATGACATTATTTCTATTATTAAGTCCTTTAAAATCATTAAAGGTTATTTTTAAATAGAAATATATTCAAAATATTTTATCCTATAAATTTTTTCAATGTAGAAAAGATGTTTTTTCTCATGAAAAATTTTAAATTATTATTAAAATTCAATTTTCATCTAAGACGACATATGATGTTGTTACATATTCCTGTTTGGGGACATGATCTGAGGATACACTTACTATTAATTCTTGTAATGGTTTATGTTTATAATGAAATTATAATTATGAAACCCTTTTATCATAATTGGGTAATATAATGGTACAATTATTATGAAACCAACTTCATTTTATATCGGTTATGCTATGATAAAATTATTATATTATTATTAAACCTTCTTCTTTTCTATAAGTTATTATATGGTGAAATGTTTATGAAACCCAATTCGTTTCATGGGTTATGAGACGATGAATATTTTATGATCCTATGAAAAAATATATATATTATTTTCATTATGTGATGGTTGGGTATAATAGATCCTTCCAATGCATTGGGTAATGATTTATATCTCATCAGATATGCACGATTGGAACAGGTAGTAAACAGGGTTGAGAAAGTTACTTTTATGCTATTAGGGTTTTAAGAGTCAAAATGAACTACTACAATGGTATGGGAGTGAACCCATTTCACCCTGACAACTTTTCCAAAGATCATTGACTAATATGTAATGGATTTTATCATATTTGGTGTATCCGAAAAATCTAGGTGTTATTCAAATATTATGATATAATCTCTCATGTTCATTTATTATATTATGATTCATGTCTTATGAACTACCAATATTTATTCCATGACACATGATTATGATCTTTTGATATGAAGGGGTTGGTATTAAAATTATATTATCATGTATTTATACAATTATTTTATTATTATTCTTACATATATCTGTTCTTTACCCTTACCTAGAATATGAGCTCACCATTTATTATAATTTGTATCCCTATGTTATGATGAAATGTACTATGTATGATATTTCTATTAAGGATTATAGTAATGAAGATCGTTATTAGGGATGATGTATTTTACTTATGGACAAGTTTTTTTTATCTATCCAATGACACTAAACTATTACGGTCCTTATGTGTGAATTTGTGTAATGTAATTAATATTCATAAAATATTATTTAATATTTATATATGATAATAATGTGTGGATATATTTTATTTCAGTGGATTTATTTAGTTAACCGTTTGAGTCTTGGATAAGAAAAGCTTATTGATATTTCTAAGGACATTCCTATTGAAAACTATATGGATGATTCAATGTATATGAAAATGTACATGAATTTTGGTAAATGATGGGGTGAGTGTTGTCAAAAAATTACAACCCTGTCTGGATAAAAAAATTGAATGTGGAAATTGGATAGAGGTATGTAGGGGTAATTATTCAAAAAGGGTGCATGGAGGTAGACATGATCAACACCAGGTGTATTAAAATGGGCATTGGTTCGCCCTTGGATTGACACTCATAAGAGATATTCTTTGAAATTTACAAATTCATTATGATCCTTCATAAAGGATCTAAATAAGCGATGACTATGAATGACCTAGGTTAAACCTTTTATGTCACATATTAATGAAGTATTAAATATTATGATAACCTATAAGTGATGTTTCATGATTTTTTTGGTCCCCATCATGGTTATATTTTATTAAACTAGAATTTTTGTTTTAATATATGATTGGAACAAAAAGGAACCATGTTCATACTAGTTTTCAAGGATAATGAAATGATTATACACTTAAAATAATAATGATAGGGTGATAGAATGGAAAATCACATTGTTATGGTCATAAGCCTTTCTCAAGATATGAATCATGCATAACATGGAAATGAATAAAGGAGGGGAAAAATTATTTTGAGTCTTTCATGAGGAAACATCTACCTTTTTAGTGGGTATTGTGAGATGGTAGTTGATCCATAGTGTATCAGCACCAGTAAAAAGATATTCTCAATTCCCTAGTATTTGGAACAGTAAAAATAAATATTGCAAGATAACCATTTTGAAGTTAAATCATATCATTGGTGGGATATTATAATGAAAATGATGAAATAGAATCAAATTTACTCTAGAAATTTAGTAATGTTCAATAACTTTTTTTTAAAAAAGTAATATCCCCATATTCATTATTTAATGATGGATAAGGAGTTCCTTTAGATAAATCTACATGAACATATTTATGTTGGAACATATGTGGAAAAGGTTACATGAATTGTGATGTATTCTTTGGGTATTATCATCTTAGTTAAAATATAGGATGATCAATTCATTTGTGGAAGAAAACCAAGTATTTAAGAGGGTGTTAAACATAGGAGTATCTTGTAGTGATTCAGAGAACTTTTTTCTATTATATAATGGTTGAAATTGCGTTTTGGGATACATATATATCTCATGGTTTGGATAAGAGGTGAAAAAATGAATTCAAAAAAATATAACAACCATTTAAAGAATAAGATAATTATATTTTATGATCTTATTTTGTAGAGAATCATGGTGGAAATAATATTAAGGGGACTAATAAATATTTCATGTGTGGAAGGCATGTACATCATAGAATTTATTTTCATATGATTGGGAATAATATAGGTAATAAAGAAAATAGAGAGAATGAAATTTTTATAGAGATCACATCTATTTCACGAGTCTTAGTTCCCATTAATAATGGATATTTTTCTATAATGGTTCTGGAGTAACATGAAACTGATGATATGCCTTCTATGTTGGATTTTATTTCATATTTTCCCAAAAGTGTATCCCAACCATCCACCAAAATGTAATGTTTAGTTATCAGTAAAACTCATACAAAGTTCCACACAAAATTTCTTGTAATCCTTATAAAATTTCCACAAGTTATTTATAAATATTGATGAAGAAACTTTAAGAAAATAATTAAGGTTCACTGTGACTCTTAATTGAATATCTATAGCTGAACAGAATCTAAATTAAGAAAATGTATCATCCTCCCCATATTGATTCATTATTAGATCAATGACGTGGATCTGAATTCCTTTCCAAGATTGTCCTTCATTCATAATGTCTTCAAAAGATGTTCTAGAAGAATGAAATAACCAAAACTAAATTTCATATATGTTATGGTCACTATGAATATATATTTATTTCATTTGGTCATATTAATTCCCCTTCTATCTTCAAGGATTTAATTATTATTATCTTTAGATATTACCTTGATCAGCATTTTGTAGTGTTTATAGATGATATTGTTATCTACTAAAAGTGAATGGTAGAACATGAATATCGCATGGGAATTGTACAAATGTCCCCAATGTTTTAGAAACTATGTGAAAAATTTTCAATGTGTGAATTTTCTCAACAAAAGGTTTCATATTTTGGGTAATATAATCTTTTTAGAGGTTATATAAGTAGATCCATCAATGATGAAGCATGTTTAATGTGGGCCCAAACAAATCACATTGAAAAAGTTCCATTGTCTTCTTAATTTAATGGGATATTAATGAATGTTTTGTATAGAATTTACGAAAACTATATAATAGTTTGATAAAGCTAACTCATAATGGAGAAAAAATTATTCTAGAAAGTTGAATATGGGGTAATGTTCATGGAACTGAAGAGAAGAGTAGTTAGATCACTTTTTCATACATTACCCTATAGCGGAGAAATGTTTTTTATCTATAATGATTCTTCCAAGAAGGTATTTCGATGTGTTATTATGTAAAATGACATTATTATAGATTATTTCTCATCTAAATTGATGATTCATAATAAAAATTACCCCACACATGATTTGGAGTAAGATTTGGTAAAATTTCCATTAAAGATATTGATGCATTATCAATATCGAAAAAAATAATATATATATATATATATATATATATATCATTCTTAAAATTTTAATGTATATATTCACATAGAAGGATTTAAACATGTTCTATAAAGGATGGTTAGAGGTAATAATGATTATGACTGGTCAATCCATTACCACCATGGTAATAAAATAGTGGTTTCCAATGCATTGAGTTTAATGGATAATGATATAATATACATGATGAGGATAAACAAATATCCACTATTACTGTATTTTCATACGATGAATCTAGAAGTCCTGAAGGAAGGGGGAAAATATTATATTTCTAAAATTAATGTTTAATTATCAATCCATGTGATGATTAATGATATTCATAAACAATATATAGAGCTGAAAATAAGAGTAGAGATATTGATGAGTTTAAACGTGATTTCAGTGGAATGATAAGGATCATGAACTATGTATTAATTACATCTATACAATATTTGAGGATGGATTTGGTAGAGGAATATGATAGTTCTTCATTATATATTCATCCATTAAGAATGATTTTGTATAGTGATTTTTCATTTATTTATAATGGGATTTCATTAAGAGAGATATTTTAAATTTATTATATTAGTAATTGGTTTGTCAACAAGTTATGGATGATTGAAAAAATAATAAGGGGATGTTACATCCATTAGACATCCTAGAATGAAAATGGAAAAACCATATAAGGGATTATGTCATTGGACTCCCAAAAATGTCTAAAGAGAAAAATTCTATATGGGTTGTAGTTGATCACCTCACTAAGTCAGAATATATCATCACTATCAAAGAAGACATTTATCATGATTATCATTCTTGGATATTCACAATTTTGGTGGTATGTCTTTATCGAGTACCACATTCTATTGTGTCTAATTAGGATCCAATGGTTAACAAAAATATACAAACATGTATTCCACAAGCTCATGATATATAGTTGAGTTTCATAACTTCTTATCATCCTTAGATAGATGGTTACTCTATAAGAACAATTATTGCCTGATAGGATATACTGAGATCATTTTCAATTGAATTAAAAGGTGGTTGGGATCATAACTATCATATAGTTCATTTTTCATAAAAAATATCTTTTACAATAGAATTTAAATGGAATTTCATAAATCCGTCTAGAGAAAAAAATGTTGATATCCATTTTTGTTGAATGAAATTAGAGAAATAATGCAATTGATACCTGATGTGGAGGACGAAATTGTAGATAATATTAGATCCATTAGGAAACACATCATGGTATCTATGTGTTAGAACATAAGTTATACTAAAAAGAACCAATGGGATATAGAATTTGAATTTAGTGAATATTTGTTACTATGAATTTCTCCATGGAATATGTTTTTGAGATTTGAGAAGATTAGTAATATATAGCCTATGTATATTTGTAATTCAAAATTAATGAATCAATATTATACCTTATCTTATCGCACTGCACTTCCAGGAATACATTATCAATTCTATGATGTGTTCCATGTATCACTCCTATGAAATTAACTAACTGGCCATGCCCATGTACTGAACTCAGAGGTTATAGCAATAGAAAAATATTTTGTATGAGGAACACACAATGGATATATTTGATCGAACATAAAAAATTCTATGAACCATGACCAATCACCTAGATAGTTTTTTTGTAGTAAAACCACTAGTTTAAGGATGTTATGTTGGAATTTGAGTATATGATGAGGAAAATTTATCATCAACTTTTTCGATTATAGTTACCGATTTAGTGGGACAATTTATTAATGGTGAGTAAAATGAAACGTCATGATTACTTGTGATTTTTTTTCAATAAAATAATTTCTTTTACAACATTACCTACACAATACACCATGGAAATCATGAATTACATTAAATAATGGATTAGCTTGTGTCACACAAGACTCTGAGTTTTTACAAACCATTATACAATATTAATATTTTTATCTAAACAATAAATTTATTACCTATATATCAAACATAGTCAAATGAATTGTAATAAATAGTTTAAAAATGTAGACTATAAATTTTCTATGTAAAAGAAACATATTGAAAAGAGTTCTTATATTTTAGAATATTTTTTTATGTTTCAAAAATAAAATATTCTAAAAAAATATTTTTTATTTTATCTTTTGGATTATAATAAGATTAATTTTTTTAACCATTATGAAATTTAATTTAATATAACTGAGATATAATTTAAAATTATCATATCTAGATTACCTTAGGGTGAATGTTTTCTATTTGGAAGAAAAGATTAATGTTTATTATGAATAGAGAAAATGGATACATTTTCATTAATGACTACCTTTTGGATTAAATTATTTATAAAGGGTAATTAAATGTCTTTTATTCTTAATATAAATATTGATAAAATATACATCCATTAATCCAATTTAAGCCATCATAGTAAATTTTTTATTGATGTTTGATTCAAAACATTTGTAAACTTTTTCCCATTTTTTCATTGGAGACGTGATTTTTCATTTATAATGATGGTTTAATTTTCTATTATTTTTTTATTTTTGTTAGTATAAATTTGAAAAATGGAATTCATATTTATAATTAGAGTAGTTTATATTATATAAATTTATCATAGTAATTTTTTAACACAATTTTTAGTGAAAATAGTTAAAATTAATTATCATGAATTATGTTAAAACATGATTATCAAGGGGTTTACCATAAAAGATACCAATTAAAAATGAAAAAAAATCAGATTTCCAACTCATATTGGATGTACATATTTCGACCTCTTACCTTCCTCTATCGATATTGTTACATTATTTGATCCTTGTGACATTAAAATAATGATGGGTGTTATTATTCATTTTTAAAACTTCACAAGTGTGTGATTTTAATGCTTTCGTTGGGGTGAACGAGGACACACTGATTGTTTCCTCGCATTACCACTTTCCAAAGGCGGGCAACATCCATCCCTTATTTAGGGAAATTTTCTCCTTGATTGAATCGGGATGATGTGATGTCAGTTTCTCTTTCCATAGATTCCACTTCGTAACTCGTCACCTAGTTCAGGTCACCCTCTTAGATTTGAGTCATGGTTTGTGGAACTCTTCCCATTGCCATGTCTTCAGGGATGTAGGTTAATTACATTGCTTCTGTCAGTACATTCCAAGGGGTCTTGTTAGGGCCGCAACCTTCAGTCAAGGGAGTAGTCATGTTAGACATCAATAACATGTCTGGATGTTGGAACATGAGGGCCTATAGGTTTCTTCCCCTTATGATAGGGTTTCTTGAGGTCGAGGAAGACCGAGGCATCCCACGTCGAGTGGAGGGAATTATAAGTTATGTGCATGTCTCTGTGGTTTTTCTCGGCTCTTCTAGTTTAACACAGGGTTATTCACGAGTTTAACAACTAGCAGATATGGAACGGACTGATCCTATCAATTATTAGAGTAGATCAAATGGGTGCAACCCCTGGAGGGAGCACCAATACAGGGTCTAACACATCATTAGTAACCTGATTACTGCTAGACGTAGAGAGAAAATTAGATGGCATGATCCCACCTGAATTTGGAGGCCCATGTGATAATTTAAATGGGGGTGGAGAGTTGAGAGTAGATGAAGAATGAAATGGAATCTATGTGAAGTTTTTTGGTGATTTTGGGATTCCGCCTCGAAAGACTTCATACGTATCCCTCTGGCAGGGAATCAAAATCCACTTAGTTCGGTGGGGCGATGGGACACCTAAAGAGGTGACTCTAATGGATGGGACCCGGAGGAAGTGGAACATCTTGGTTGGGGCTTGAAATTAGGGGATGTAGAGGACAATGACCTGATTACATGTTGGGTCTTACACATGATTAGAAGCCTGATATTTTTTCTGATGCCGTAGGGGTAGTCCAAAAATGTTGGTCCCAATGGAGGGGACTGCAATGGCTTTCCGCTAGATGGGGTCACAATGGCTTACCACTGGATGGGGTTGAACCTTAGGGATGCTTCCTACATACCCTACCTGGGAAATATGGAACAAACCTACATAGTTGTAATGGGTTCAGTTTAACATCATATAGGACAAAAAAGGACATGAAATTTAATGTCATACTAGACGAAGGTGAAATGACATGAAAGAGGGTAAGAACTGAAGGTTCTTGGGTTTGAACCTCTGAGAGGATTCCTACGTACCCTTCCATGACAAGGATCAAAGTCCATGTAGTGGGGGATTGGTGGTGGACCTACATGAACTGGTCGGGAACAGGTGGGTGTTGGGATTGAACATCAGAGAGGCTATCTACATACCCTTCTTTGTCAAGGATCAAAGTCCACGTAGTTCAGGATTTGTGGTGGACCAGGTTGAAGTGGTTGGGACCAGATGGGAATCGGGCTTGAACCTCATAGAGGCTTCCTATATACCCTACCATGGAAAGGATCAAAGTCCACATAGTTTGGGATTGGTGGTGGATTGACATGAAGTCTTTGGGACCAGCTGGGTGTTGGTCTCGATCATCAGAGAGGCTTCCTACATACCCTCCCATGGCAAGGATAACAGTCCATGTAGTTCGGGGAAAAAGAGTTGGTATTGAACCTCATGGATGCTTCCAATGTATCCTTCCTTGGTAAGGATCAATTTCCAGGTAGTTTGGGATTGGTGTGTGGGGATTACACTCTAGGATACCCAGAGAGGATTTCATGGTCTTTGCTTACTCTATGCCCACGTGAGTCATTCTCTATGTGAGAAACTCGAGGCAGCAAATACCTGGCGATCACATCGCGAAAGGTGTGTCCATGGGAAGTGTAGTGGGGATTACTAGTGGTTAGTGACCCAAAGTGGAAACATGGGCTTACTCATAGCTAGTAGCCCAAATAGGAAATTGGGGATTAATTTTGGATATCATCCTAAAGGGGAAACATGGTATTATGCATGACTAGAAGCCATGGTATATTGAGATTTGGAATTACTCTAGGATGTAGACCCGGGTGGAAACAAAGCCCAGTCGGAGAGGGATGGGGAAACCTAGTCCCATATCACCCAATCACCTCTTGGTATTGGTCACAAAATAAGAAAAGTGGAGTAGGGGTACTACATCCGGCACGAAAGGATCGGGGATTACACCAATAAGGTTACCCTTTTCACTACAGACAGACACTGCTCTAACAAGTAGGACCTCCTTCCATGCATGGAATATTTCACTCTTGTGGAGAAAAGTGGGTGTAGAGAATGTCAATAGTGGGGCACCCCATGTGTGATGCATGGGGTGAGGCTATAGTCTAACGTAATGTTCTGAAGAAGATGGTGCTTTGTAGTTTAGCGTTCTACAGCTCGAACGAGGTGGGTTCACTCCGCACCCCCTAGAACATACATAACTGATTCATGCCCGCCCTTGAGGAAGCTAAGGCATCAATAATGCCATGGTGAAGGGGTGTCACGGAGTTATCCACTATGGGGTCCACGTTATCATGGTTATATGAAAATTCAATAGCCATATGTGTGCCTAGGCAAAGAAGCATGATGCAATGCAATGCAAGAGGAAGCACCACATGAGGGACATTGAAGTCACTACAAGAAAACTTGGAGGGTCGAATAGAATAAGGGGTTTTAGATCCGAGGGTTTATATAAAGAGGCCTTGTGAACCTCTGGTGCTCCATTTAGTAAAGGTGTTTCACGAAGGGGCATGCTTCAAGAAGTGGAGTGTCCTAGACTAGGTACAGAGCATAGGTGCATATGGAATGTGCTTTGCGAAGTGGAAAGTCTTTCATGGAGTAGGGATTCACGAAACAAGTGTGCCCTGTGATGCGTAGCACTGTGAAGCAATGTTCTTCATGAAGCACAATGACCCTGCCTTAGCATGTGGGTTACATGTGCATGGAGGGTACTTCGCGAAGCATAAGTACCTCGAGAAGAACTGAGTCCCCCTAGGGATCCCCTTCATTCACGAAGCCCCGTGGTCTCCGTGAAGGGTATCCCCTTTGAAGAGTTGTTGAATTTATGATAAGGAAATGTTACTTTGTGATGATAGTTTACCTTGAAGTTTTCATGGTTTGAAGAGAAAAAATAGCAGCGTGATTAGAGTGCTATGATGGAAAATGGTCAGAGGAT
The DNA here is from genome assembly GCA_963277665.1 of Viscum album. Lineage (NCBI taxonomy): Eukaryota > Viridiplantae > Streptophyta > Magnoliopsida > Santalales > Viscaceae > Viscum > Viscum album. Next base: position 1,934,621,039 of record OY728155.1, read on the forward strand.
CCTTCCTTTGTGCTCGAGAGGAGCCCAATATTTATAGTCATGATGTTCAATGAAGCAGAGCTCTCTCAGTGCTGATCCATGTGGAACATTATTTTAACTGTGGAGCCTCCCACCGCTATGCTCTGCGGCAGTTTCTCAAACGCCAAGCCGGTTCACGTTGCCTCTCTCCTCCATGCTCTGTGGCGGCTTCACAATCATCAATCCGGTTCATGGAGAATCCTGCCTCCTATCTCCTCATTATTTTCTTATAGTGGGTAGCTTCTTACTAGTCATGGTGCTATGGGGCTCAGTGTATGAGCTTTGGGAGGCCTCCCCAAGGGATTCAGGTTTGTTCGTCCACTTCCAATATTTTCGCTCCATCAAATCCCCCCCACCCTCATACATGGAGGCGAGGAGAAAACTAGGGTTAATGTCTAAGGTTAAATCGCAAAAACTCCGTGTTCAATCAAAAAACAAGCTCATGGAGAATGCTCGTGAAGTGGACCGATGATGCGAGGGTAGAGAGCACCACAAATCTCCCCGCAGTCAGGCGCGCCGTGAAGAAAAAGGGGTCGTCACCTATAAATAAGGGGGCATAACTTCTCTTTTTTCCTTACTCATATTCACATTTTGTCACTACAGCTCTAGATTCCTAATGCTTGACATACATTGTGTCTATTCTTTGGGAATCAGGATTCTTTCTTCATGGCGCACAACCAGTATTCGACTCTGCGGTGCTCTACTCGGCGAAATGCGCCCGATGTTCGGGGCAGGGATCTGTGATTTCATTGATGGAACATGGCTCCATAAATGAGCTTATTGAAAGTGCTTCGTGATCCCAAACCAATGATTTCCAAATTTCAATAATGGATTTTCTCACTAGGAAGTTGATAAGGGGTTCCTTGTAGATGCTTCCCGAAGGGAGGAAATAGAAAATAGCTTAGGCGTATAGGAGTCCATATGAAGCTACTGAGACTATAATTCACTGGTTCAAATATTGTCGAAGTGAAAGAAGATCTACCCACTCTATAGGAGGCTGCAATAGTATAGATTTGGCCAAAGGGATGATGTCTTCAACCCTGATGTGAGCAGGGATGAACCGGATTAATGGTATCGGAGGACGCCCTGTCAGTGTTAGCGGTTCAGGGTGGCTGACAACCATTCGTGGGAGGATTTCACGCCTTTCAACGCTGACTGTCTGTACAACCATGTGGAAAATGTTTACTGGAAAGCATTGCATCCAGAGAAAACCCCCACTATACCACACCATCCTGGAGACGGCCTTGGCGAACCTGGAGAAGGAGTGGACCGACGAGTGTGATCTATGCTAGGGTAGTAATTTCACGGATGATTGGGCCTAGGCCTATTGGGTAGGCACCTCGTGCAGGGTGTTTGGGGCAGAGATGAGTCGAGTGGGCCTATTTGAGGTGACTTGGGCCTCTCAAATCCATATATATATTCCGAAGTAGCTGATGCAAGATTTTTTGAGCAGATAGTCATCGAGGAACAATACCTTATATTTGCACTATGTAGTGGACGACATCAGCATATGAGATCTACAGCAGATTTCGGGGGTCCCAATACTGGGTGTGATGTACGATGAGTTCCTCCTTATTATGGGTGCATGGGAGGATCCCGAGCAAATTCAACCATTGGAGATGGCGTTTATGGATCTGGTGCAAGGAATGGATAAGGAGTCTGTGAGAGACCTCCATTTAAAATGGTGGTTCAAGAAATTTCTGAATATCTCAGAGAATTGGCAATTCTCTGTGAGGCCTTGGACTTTCCTGAAGGGGAATCAACTAGGTAAGGAGCACTCATACTGGTGGTATCTGGAGGACAACCAATGGATGACCTGGGGGTTCATTGTCAGTACTGTAAAACAACAAGTGGTATGATTAGAAGCATTTATCGGGGTAATTATCTGTTGCTGGATCCTATTGGGACCACTTTAGTAGTTGAATTATATTTGTTGTCAATGAGGTCAATGAATTTCAATCATGGTTAAAGACACCATCCTATGTGCAATGGAGAATGAAAATCAGACGATTTATGTGATGCTCCTAATTTCAATGAACTTGTATCATGTGTGATACATTGTTTAAGACATAAAAGTAACATCCTCTTAAGGATTACTGAACTGATATTTGGAATTCAAGTTCCAAAAATAAATGGTGAAGAAGGGGATTCATGGGCTTTTTTTGAAGAAGAGGGTTGTCCTTTATGGTGACCATGTATGAGGTTGGTTTGAGTTTAAATATTTCTTTGAATTTTTTTTCATTTTGCCAAGTATTTATATAGGTCCTTACATAAAAAATGGGGCCAACCCATAATCTAGCTAGCCCAACCTCAACCCGAGGAACATGTGAGACCACGCGGGGTCGACCATGCCCTTGGGGAAGCCTAGGCAGAGCCGGCTCACAAGAGGCGTGTGTAGGCTGTGAATAAGCCCGTAGAAGTGCATGCATAGTGATCAACCCATGCACATGGATGTGCATAGCGCACGCTTAGATCATGGCCGCAGGAGGCATGGTGGGCACAGAAGCACGCCCACAGAGAACTGGTGCGGGGTGACACCAGAGTGAGGAGAGGAGAATTATGATCCGTGATTGGGAAGATTTTATTGATAAACTGTGAGAAAACCACATGGAGTTTCTATGTTGGATGCATTTTTAAAAATGTGAAAGAAATCATGGACACTTGCCAAATATTGTGAGATATCTCAACCGCACACCTCATCTCGTGTCCTATGTTTTAATCATGGTCGTCCGAGATCAATTTAAGCTGATATAATGGTTGTGTCCTCTTCTTCAACCTCTGATAGCATGGAGAGTAACTTGACGCCACTGCTTACCGTCGCCACTATCGATCCACTATGATCGTGCTCCCGGTCATCCTTGATGATGAAAGCTCTTGCAAGGGGTCTTCTGGTCGAACTGAGACCATGCATGATATCTACATCTTTCATGCATGCGATATCTCATAGAAGAAGGTTTGGTTGAGGAAAACAGAGTTTCCAAGGCCACGTGGATCTGTGCGAGATTCATGCACGCGAATTGTGTATATTCACAAAGATAGGTGCTTGTGTTTGGAAAAAGGAAACACCTGAGACTTGTGGATTATCCATGAGCCACGATTTCAAAATCTTGAAGGCAAAGATCACATGCCTTAAAAGCCCTGATCTTAATGGGATATACGAGGATTTGAACATGTTATAGGTGATTCCCTCACCTATAAAATGATTAGCTTGAGAAGAGAAGAGTTGATGCTCCATTATACTCGAGAGATCCTGTTTTGAAAAAACGGAGCATCTCCATGTGCATCATTTTGTAGAGAGAAACCAAGTGTCCTGAGAGCACTCTTCTCTACGAAGAATTGATCCTGCAAGCCTTTTATAGGTGTTACACTTCCTCTAATAGCTTTTCTAATAACCATCACCTTCGAACACCTGATTGGTTATATAAAAACCCACAGTGTGTTTCATAAAGAAGTTCCTACTAGTACACAACTTGTGAAACCGCGCCCTTTTTGTACTTCGTTAAAGGGAAAGAACCATTCTCCTTATGCAAGAAAAAGAACTGTGAATCTCACGGCCTTACCAATGGTGAGAACCCTCCTATTTTTATGTTTATACTCTACTATTTATAGGGGTTCATGTTTTGGTTTAAAATGCTGGAGAAGTACATGTTGTATGCACTCATGTGCATTTTTTGAAGAAGCATCAGGCCTTGAAGAATGATTTTTAAAAATGAAGTGTTATACACATTTGGGCTTAAAGAAAAACACACATATAAACCTAAACAAATGACCTATCCTAGTGCAATATGAATAAGGAGAATAAAGAAGTGGAAGAGGTGGAAGATTTTGAGTGTGTCTGAGCTTAAATTAACTACACTTATTTGGGTTCACACACAAGAAGATGAATAATTTAATGCATGCTTACATGCATGAACATGCACATGTGAAGTGAACCAAAAAAAGTGTGTGGAAGTATATAAAGAATAAGAATAATGAAAGGGATGAAAATGTTCAACCTAAATGAAATAGGCATGATCACATGCATTCATGAACAAGAGAGAAGAATTGATTCAGTTGATTCCAAGTGAACTAATATTCACTACCCGAATAATCACATTGGTATATGTTATTTTTCCAAGAATAGAGAAGAAGAATATTTCAGTTGTTTATTGAAATAAGAAGAATAATAAAGAAGAATTCTAGTGCAGTTGGTGTTGCACTAGAATAGAAGAGATAGAAGGAAGGAAGAATTTCATTCCCACTAAATTCCAAGTAATCAAGTGAAGAGAAATAAAGAAGACCATGAGTAGAACCTACCTTATCAAGATTGATGAAGACTTTCCCAATAGGCAGTATAAAGAATTATCTAGAAGCTGCTGGTTGGACTATCCAATCACCAGTCCAGGGATGATGATTGTTTCCCACCCCCCTTTAATGGATAGGGACTCACACTGGCTAGAGGGATGTTTTTTAGCCACTCCACTGTAATAGAATATCACATCAGAGTGGAGAATCTATGGGCTGGTCATATCCCTACATTGAAAGGACATAGGTACACTTATTGAGTGGTGAACCTTGATAAAATGTTGTGTGCATGTTTTTACATCATTCAATTATTGTATTCAATAGGGAAAAGAGAATAAGAGAATCATGATCCTAACAGGTCAAGAGGTAGAGGGATAAGAGTTGGAACTAGTTTAAAAATCCACCAACACTGATTCATCCATATCTCAATGTTTGGTATATCCCAATCTGGTCCTCTCAGTTGGTATCAGAGCCAGGTTCACCTCTGTTGGATTCTCTATAGTGAAGTTATTCTATTTTGAAGACCAGAATTTTTTTCTTGAGTTATCAATGAAGTGAAATTTATGTGAATATTTTGTTATCTCTGTGTAGAAGACTATATTTTCCAATACCATGTTGATCATGAACAATAAGGAGAAGAGATAGTTGAAGTGGAAGACACTACTATCTAAATAAGAAGAATCATCTTTCTCTCTATATATAGCTGACATTGAGGACACAATAGACTGGGAAGGTTAGGAGAAGGTGGATCAAGTTTCCACCGCGAATATGGATAACCTTCCTACCTAAAATGATAAATAGGTATATGTTATTACCTTTGGAAATTATTCTCGTGTTAAAAATGTTTCCATAATTGGTGATGATCAATCTGCAACATCTCATGAAATATCAGTTGAAAGATTATAATTGATTATGTATGGTATTCCTGAAGAGAGTACATCCCTGGTTTGTGGATTATTTCAATGCATGCAGAAAAATATCACTAATCTGAAAGAAGAAACTGATGTTTTTTAGAATGGCTTACAAGAAAATATTTTTCAATGTCTAATTCTCTCTAGACATGTTGGAGGCTTTGAAGCAACAAAGAGGGAATTTGAAGTAAGTTCTTCAAAGTGTCTCGATGATGATAAAGAAAAAGGCGTAGTCAATAAGTCTCTAGAAGATAAGATCTATGAACGTGATGATGAGCTAAAAAGGGCAATGATTTCAAGGGGTTATATTTGGAAGAAGACTCCAATAATATTAAAGAACATTACCCCTTGTTACAAAACCAAGTAAATTTGAATGAATATGAAGTTGAATGATTAAAGAAGGCTTGTGAAGAGAAGATGACTATGATTGAAGACCAAGAAGTCATCCTCAATATGAGATGTCTAGAATTGGAAGCTGAGTTTACCAATCTTGAGATGACACATATAGAATCTCCACAAAATAAGGATACAACTTCTGCCAAAACTCAATGCTCACTGGAAGATTATATTGTCAAAATACCTTTAACATGTGATTAGAAGTGCATGGACTCACTTAATGAAATATCATAAGAAGCTGATAAAGTAAATGTACTATCCATTCAAACTTGTACTAATGTTTTTAAAATTATTTCTACGAAACTTGCAGGTAAGAAGAAAAATTATAAACAGGTTTGGTTAAATAAAAGTGATATGAAACCTACCACCATGGCTATGGTGGATAAGGTAAAGAGTGTGGAAGATAACTCCTCATAGAAATCTCAACAATTTAATAAGAATATTCGAAAACCATATAAAGAAGATGGGATGAAGCCATGTGTTGTTGGTCAATGATGGTGTTGTAATAGATTTGGAAATTGTGAACTGGATTGTTGGTATAACCCATTAAATGTAAAATCAAAGAGAAAGCCCATCTCAATAGGGAAAAATCTAATGAAGAGGAAGTAACATCCAAAGATCCATAAGCATCTGTATACTGCAAATAGATTTGGAATTTTAGATAACATATATGATGTATGCAATAATAGTTGTCACATGATTGGTGCATGTTCATTTTAATAGGTATCTAAAGGTGATATGAAAGGAAGAACACATAAGCTAGTTAATAATGAAGAAACATTCTTGGGAATAAATCAGATGAATAATGAGATAAGAAATTCTCCCAAGAATATTTCAAGAAGAAAATATGAGATGTCCTTGGATTCTAAATCTAAGAATGTGAAGGGTGTTTCATCCGAAAGAACTATTATGAAAGATGCCACTCAGAAGAAGTCATGTTAAAGATCCAATCATGATGCCTCAGTCCCTAATGATATATTGGTGTTCTGGTCAGAATATTTGGAAAGAATGAGAAACGTTAATGTTTCACAGGCTAAGGCTAGTGCTAAAATAATTGAAGATTTTATACATAAATATAAAGAAGTTATGTGTGTGAGGTGAAATGAGGATGGTCATACTATTAGAATATTGTTTTAATTTACTCCAACCCTTCAAGAATTCCTCAAAAAGATGAATATTGCACCAGCAGATTCAAGTGCTTTAAAATCCCATGAAGAAAAAAGAGTTACACACAAATAGTTGGAAGAAATAGTAATGGCCAGACAATCATAGCCAACATTGATGATCAGTTATGTATTTTTGAAGAATAGAGCATCTAGGTTGAGAAAAACATCTCAACCTTGTTGATCACATTTATGGAGCAAGAAGAATCTACATTATTCCCTTAAATCTGTGTGTATTGTATTTGTTTTTTTTATTACAGTGAATTGATGGTGAATCAAGATCTTATGGGGGAACCTGATAGTCAAAAATAAGAATTTTTCCATTTTGGGGGAGAAAAATGAAGATTCTAGAGTCATTATTCTAATTAGATTCAACTTCAGTTGATATAAAAATTCAATTACTCTAATTATTGTTTAACGAACATGTCTTTGGAAAAGGTATATCAATCTATAATTCTTGGTTACACAAAGTAAATATTATTTCTCAAAGGTGCGAGTAACTGAATTACATAGTAACATAAGAAGAATGGAATTGTTCCAAGGTCACTTATCCTACCTGTTGCACTTTAATGTTCTTATTGCATTTTTTAATTTGAGTGCAGGTGTATCAGGTTGATTATTTCATAAAAACTTATTATCTTAATCCTGGAATGAAAGTGAAAATATATTGAAGACAAACTTTAAGAGTTTTTATCTCACGAGGTGTCATGATCAGTGGAGAATGGACAACTTTTTTGTCTAAATCAAATCATTGTGTGTTATACACTGGGCATTTCTTATGTAGACATTGAGTGAAATGATTGATGGCACACTTCTTATGTATGAAATGATACCCTTTCTACCATGAAATTTTTATTTCTTGTCAATAAGGGGGTGAAAAGTTAAATATTAGAATGAGAGGGAAAGAATTGATTACTCACATTGACACATTCATTTAGAAGAAAAACATTGGGTATTTCCATCAAATATATAGGGGGAGATTTTTGGGACCACTTTAGTAGTTGAATAGTTTTTTTGTCAATGAGGTTAATGAATGTCAATGATGGTTAAATACACTCTCTTACGTGTAATGGAGAAAGAAAATCAGATAATTGATGTGTAGCTATTATGGTCAATGAACTTGTATCATGTGTGATACATTGTTACAATATTGAAGTAACGTCGTCTTAAGGATGATTGAAGTGATATTTCGATAAATGTTCCAAAAAGTAATGGTAAAGAAGGGGATGTATGGGATTGGAATTTGAAGAAAATGAGGTTTGGACTTTAGGGTGTCCATGCAATATGTTGGTTTGAGTTTAATGATTTCCTTGTATTTTTTGTGCATTCGTCACAGTATTTATATAAGGACTTACTTAAAAAAATGGGGTTGTCCCATATCCTAGCTACCCCAACCTCAAACCAAGGCACATGCAGGACCACATGGGGTCGATCGTGCCCATGGGGAAGCATTGGTAGAGCTAGCTCACAAGAGGCATGTGCGGGCCATGTATAAGCCCATGGGAGTGCGCTCGTGGTTATCCACCCGCGTGTAGGGATGTGCATAGTGGGCTCTAAGACCACGCCCAGAGGAGGCATGGTGGGCGGAGAAGCATGCCCACATAGAACTGCTAGGGGGTGGCATTGGAGGAGTGAGAGGATAATTCTATGCTATGTTTGGGAGGAGTTAAATGATAAACCGTGAGAAAATCGTGCACATTTAAATGTGGGATGAATTTTTAAAAACACAGAGGAAATCCTGGATGCTCATCAAATCATTGGAGAGATGTCGATCACATGCCTCATCCTATGTCCTGTGATATAATTGTGGTCGTCCGATATCAATTTGTACTGATCCAATGGCTTCAGCCTCGCCTTCTCCCTCAGATCGCATGGAGAGTAACCTGACACTGCTTGTCGCCGTCACTACTACCTATCCACCATCATTGTGCTCCCTATCAGTGTTGATGATGAAAACTCCTCCATGATGTTCATCTGATCAAACTGAGACCATGCATGCAATCTATATCTTGCGTGCATGAGATATCTCAAGGAAGACATTTTGGCTGAGGAAAAAAATTGCAGAGGCCACATAGATCCATTCGAGATTCACACATGAGAATTGTGCATATGCACGAAGATAGGCACCTGCGTTCAGAAAAAGGAAACACCTGAGACTTGAGGCTTATCCATGACCCGTGGTTTCGAAACCATTAAGGAAATGATCTTAGGGATTCAATGCCCCGATATTAATGGGAGATATGCGGATTTGAACATGGAAGAGTTGATCCTTTCACCTATAAAATGTGGTTCTTGAGAAGAAAATATTCAATGCTCCCTTATACATGAGATCTCCTATTTTTAAAAAAACAGAGCATCTCTATGTGCATTATTTCACGAAGACCTACCAGGTTTCCCGATAGCTCTCTTCTCAACAACGAATAGTCCCCTCAAGCCTTCGATAGGTGCTACACACCCTCGAATAGCTTTTCAAAAAACCAACACCTGTGAACTCCTGTTATATCATATAAAAACCATCGGTGTGATTTGTGAGGAATATCCCACATGTACACAACTGGTGAAAACACGCCATTATTTAACGTTGTGAAAGGGAAAGAACTGTGATCCTTTTGCATGAAGAAGAACTGTGAATCTCACGAACATCCCAATGGTGAGAATCCTTCTATTAGTATGTTTATTCTCTACTGTTTAGAGGGGTTCATGTATTGGTGAAGAAGGATGGGTCAGTATGTGTAGCATGCACACATTTTCATTTTTTGAGGAATCTTGAGGCCTTGAATAAATTGTTTTCACAATGGAAGTGTTATACCCATTCGGTTTTGAAGAAACACTCACATATAATCCTTAAAAAATTCCCTAATCCTATGAAAGAGGGATAAAGAGAATAAAGAAGAAGAATAAGAGAATGTGGCTGAGTGTGTATGTGCTTAAAAAACTACACATATTTGGGTTCTCACCCTAAAAGAAGAAGAAGTTAATGCATGTTTTCATGTGTGCACATTCAAACATGAAGTGAACTGAAAACAAGTGTGTGGATGTGTTTAGAGAAGGATATGAAAGAAAGGTAATAAAAGATTCAACCAAAATGACATATGCCTGTTCACATGCATTCATGAACAAGAGAGAAGAAATGATTCAACTGATGCCAAGTGAACTAATCTTTACTGCCTGAATAATCACATTGGTATATGTGATTGTATCCAAGAAGAGAGAAGGAGAATAGTACAATTGGTTATTTCACTAAGAAGAAGAAAGAAGAAGTTTAGTGCAGTTGGTGTTGCACTAGAATAGAAGATAAATAAAGAACAGAAATTTTCTTGCCTACTACTATGCATGTAATCAAGTAAAGAGAACTAAAGAAGACCAAGATAAAAACATACCTTATCATGAATGAAGACCATTATCTCCATAGGTAGTATAAAGATCTATCTAGAGGCTGTAAGTTGGACTCTCCCATCACCAGTCATGGGAAGTGGATTATTTCCCACCCCCCTCTAAAGTTTCCGGAGTCACACTTGCTAGAAGATTGTTTTCCTAGACACACCACTATAATTTGAATATCACATCATAGTGGAGAATACATTCACAAATCATATACATTCCTGGAAAATACATAGCTACTCTTATTGAGTGGTTAACCATGTAAAAATATTGTGTGAATATTTTTTCTTCTTTCTATTATTGCATGCGACATGGAAATGATAACAAGAGAATCAAGATAATAACAGGTCAAGAAGTATGGGGATAAAAGTTGGAATTTGTTTAAAATTCCCCCAAAACCGATTCAAATCCCTCTCAGGGTTAGGTATATCTCAAACTAGTCCTCTCAGATCCTGCCTGTGGGGGACATTAACATGGGTGTGTGGCTGAGCATGTTCATTATGGCGTCTATGTTGGCGACAGGGGGATATTCCGACCTTGGTATCCCGATGCTCAAAATGCTATATAAGTTGTTGAGGAATATCTGTGAAGGGAAGAAAGAACATAGATTATGCAGGCCATTCTACCCCCTATATAGGTGGATAATGGTGCATGTTAGGGGAGTTTATGAATTTCTGAACCCTATTCCCCTTCCCGGATTGAATTTTTTCCCATCCATTCTGAATGCTGCAGGGAGATATCCAGCGAAAATGAACCTACAAGCTGTGCTGAACCAGTTCTAGAGGGCAGATGAATTCAATTTTACACATGTTCCCCTTGCAAATAGATGTATTCACTAACAATGGATAGTGAACAAAAGACCATCGATCCTACCGCCTGGCCATTCGTGGTGGAGTTATGGTGGTGCAGGTCGATCACGAGTCTCTTTGTGAACCTTACACCCTGCACCATTTTTCATGGAAATATCAGTGAATCTAGAGAATAAACCCCGAGGACTATATGGAGGTGATTCATGAGGATAAACCATGTGTGATGTGGTAAATATGGCTCATGTTTACAAGAGAGGATGGGAGGAGGCAGAATGAGTTGCCTCCGCCCACAACCGTCTTTGGGTAGGTGAAGGAATACACCAAGAGATGGGAGGAGGCTTAACTGAGGGATATGATAAATCTACAAACAATCTAGGCCAGTGATGGGGGCCTCCCCAACCACGAGGTTAGAGTTGGTAGGTTTCGAGGACATCTCGTGGTAGCAGGGATGTAGTGGTGGTGAGACCTGCATTAGTTTAAAGGTAGGTGGTGGAATATCCAACAGATGTAGAGGACTGAGAGGTTCTGGAGGAGCAGGGTCATCTGGAGGGAAGTCCACTAAGGGGATTCTGCAAGATATCCACCTTGGATCTAGGGAAGCGGCTGCGCCATTTAGACATGCCAGAGAATGTTATCTTCCCGAAGGCCTGAGACATATGGGATGTCAACAGATAGTTCCACATCCTATCTGAGATGTGGCAACACTTGAGCCATCATAGGATGGATTTTCTGGGATTGGCCCTTTCAGGGCGGGCTTTGGAGTATCCTAGGAGGAGGTAGAGAAATACCTGGTAGAGTAGGAGGACTACGCCCACTCTCGGGGTGTCTCGCATCCATTGATAGATCGGTTGAAGGTTTTGCTAGATCGATCGACCCATACATAGTTATCAGCCAAAAAATTGGGAGAGCACATCCCTCTACTTGATGACTTGGATGAGTCCTCCTGGGGGAGGAGGTCATTGGATGGATTCTCCTAGAGAAGGGTGAATTTGGGGATTCAGGCTGAGAACATGAAGAGTTCGCATAATCTCTTGTGTTTATATCCTAAACCATTCCACATATTCGTCACCCAGGTTGTCTAGGGATTCTGAACTAATATTTGATCTGAACAAGAGGTCCTCATTCACAAAAACCACTCCCTCCCAATAGTAGATGTAGTTGTGGGAACTATGGGATCTGCACCCATGGCTATGACGATTATCATGTAGGGAGCTGCAGCGACACATGGGGTGGTCCTCTCGAAACCATGGGAGTTCTTGAAAAAATATGGAGGGTCACGCTTTGGGGTTCCAATGCAAACAACCGAATAAAGAGAACAGCTATTTAACCCTTGTATGTATCCTTCATATAATATGTAGTGGTCATCCATTGATCAGATTAACCGATGTTTGTGTGCCTCTTGTATGCACAATTATTCAACTGGTATGGGCTAACATAGGGAGATTGTCTGGAACTCTTAGAGGTGCATTTCCTAGGGGGATGCCAGTGGTTGTGGAGGCAGATACCCTAATAGACAACGCTACAACACTGTCGATCACTGGTGGTACTGTTAGTGGGAATGAGGCTGAGGTCATTGAGGTGGGGTCTAACGATGAAAATCAGTCAGACAGCACATGTCCTATAACACCTGACCAAACACCAGATGCAAACCTTGCTTATGAGTTCATGGGTGAATTTCCCATGTATGATCCTACTGAACACTCGGACTGAGATGAGATGACATCTGAGGAAGATGATAGAAAAATCATCTATAGCCAGTCCTAGAAGCTGATCAAGTGCTTTTTCGATGAAACCCCTCAGGCACAATGGAAAGACAGGATGGGGAGACTTTGTGTATGGCTGCATGAGAAATGCGTTGGGGGGGGGGGGTGGGTGGATGCCCAACTTCCCCATATTCTCCTCCAAGATCTCATGGAAGAGAAGATTTGGGAGTATGACCATGGGCTTGGTGTTTGCTGGATGTGGAGAAATGTGGTGAACAACGAGAGGCTCCCGGAGGAAGAAAGTGAAATCCAATGGCGGCGGGCCTATATGGATGGGCAATCCTCTTTCTTTAATGCACAGTCGGGTACTTTATCATGGGTGAAGGCCTAGCTATAATATTCTGAAGAGATGATAAAGGAAGAATCCATGGAAATTGTCGGTGTCCTAACCAATGAGGGGTGATCCCATTTTATGGTTGACGAAAAACGCCTCATCCCCACCGATGAGGAGTGAGAACTGAACAGGAGACAATGAATCTGGGATTCCACGATCCAGAGAGTGGTGGAGTTTCATCTCTCATACGAATGGGTCAACCCATCCAGGGGTGGGGCTTATCAATAGGTGTTTTAATTTATATAACTTTTGAATGTACATTCATGATTTAATTATTTAAGTTGCATGTATGAATGAGTTATGCTATTTATTTTGATATATTGATTTCCCATTACATTCATAGAACATCCAGCGATCAATTCCTATGATCATGTGAGTTGGTCCAGACATGAGAAACAGGGGATGGGCACCTTGCTATTCTATCCAAATATGGGTGTTCCAACCAAACATCAGAGGGTTTGGGCAACACAACAAGATTTCTGGAAGGAAAGAGGGAGGCCTGACTGGAGGATGAAATTCTCAAAACAGATGAATTGTCGGTTTCTCAATGTTCTCAAGTACGCAAGCGGGGTAATGCCAGGGATGTTAGAATAAATTCATACGTATTGGAGTGGATGGTGTGAACCACAATACCCAAAATTAGGAATGTTGTAGGGGTGGCATAACAACGGAGGATAAATATTGACCGCGTTCTAAACACATCATACATATTTTTTTATCCTGAAATGGGGATAAAAAACGAGGGCTAACCACTGAACATGTTCAAAACATAGGGCCTCAATCGAAATATCGTCCTTTGGATTTTCGAAATGTTAACCACGGATAGTGGTAGATCCATAAGATGAGCATCCGTACTATTAGGGGGTCTCATTAAACATGAATGAGGATGAGGATCCAAATAAAGGGTACACCAAGGATGGAGGGTGGAGTGATTGGTTGTTCTAATGGAGTCCAACACTCTTGAAATTACACCACTACTGTGATGAAACATTAGGAGGGTGCATCGGTCTTATGAGAGATCATACCAAATTCTGAACAAGACCTTATCTGGTAGGGACCTATAATTACTTATAGTTTTAAATCATACCAATAAAATGATAAACATGTAGTTTATAAATCGTACGGTGAGGACAATGCACTTAGTTTTAGGTTAATACTGGCTAGACAATGATTGGGGGATGAGGGGCCAAAAGGGTTAATGACCTTAGGGCTGGGCATGAGGCGAAATGATTGGGCGTCACTATGTATCACATAAGAATGAGAATCAGGAGAAATGTAGTTCAGAGAGCAGATTTTATCATCATGTGGGGTGATAAAAGCATGTGTAGCATGGCATCGCTAGTACACATCCTACCAAAACTACTAAGACCACGTGAGTCATGCTCGATGTTGGAAACCAAGAATAGTGATGGGACTTTCTTAGTAACAATAGTCGCACATTATGGGAAATGGGATGATAGGTGAATGACGTTCCCATTATTTTGACATGTCAGTTTAACGCACCTACATACCCAAATAGGTAAAGATGGGTATGTTGGAATTCCACTTGAACATAAGGAAGTGGATGAAGTGTGAATCATGATGCCCGAGACCTGGACCACAACGATGGTGGAGTGACGATAGGGGATAACTTTGGACCATGTTCAAAACACAAAACCCATATCACATTATCCTGGATTGGGGATATGGAAATGGGGGTCGACCACAGACCATGTTCGAAACATAGGACCTATCGCAAATGTCGCCTGAGGTCTTCAGAGACGTTGTCCCAAGATGGTAGGTAAACCAATGAGGCATGATACTAGTCCATAATGGGGTTCCCTTCAAATGTAGAAGAGGATGAGGATCTAAATAAAAGGATCAAAATTCTTGGGGATGGAACGAGAAAATTTCTCTAAAAAAATTCCACACATTGGGCTCTTTGTCACAACGCATCGGAGTATGATAATAAGACGTATCAAATAGAGGGAATCAAGTCCCATTCCAAGGAAAAGGGTCCTGGGATTGAATGCCTCTAGCATGTGGTCATAGGATCGGCCATTATGGGGGGGTGCTTGATTTAGTGCACTATGCGCAGGTCGGCAAAGCAGCCACACCAGACACGTAGTTCTCATAGGGAGATCTTAGATTAAGGTCATTGAACTCAGACCATATTGGGAAACGAGAAGGGAGGCACAGGGTGCGGATGTTGCAAAACCCGACATGAATGAGGACCCAAGAGGTACTCGCCACACCACATGTTCCCGAATGAGTTAAGGATAAGGGGCTATAGAGATGGGGAAGGATTTTAGATTCCTGGGGCCAGAACCGAATACATGATGCACGTTCTTTCCTACGTATCCCATGAGGATGGGAATCAAGCCATATATATTTCTGGAAGATTTCTGAAAATTTAACTTCTTTCAGCAAGGATGCGGAGTGGTCTTAGTTTATTGTCATAGATCTCGGACCATAGATGGAATTGAAGGAGGGAGACACCTGGTTATGTAATTTCTAAACCCGACTTCAATGAGGACAGTGTGAGTCCATATAACCACAATGTGCTCCCCAGGAAACATCTAGTTTAGGGGACCAAAAGTGAAAGTTATTCTTGGCCTGAGGAAATGTGCCCAAGAGTTTCTATGTACCCCATGATAATGGGAATCAATCCATATGTAGTTCTGTAAGATGGCATGGTAAGGTATCCGTGCTAGGGATAAGTCATGCGGGTCTGGCCCTCCCACCAAAAGAAGCAATATTTGATAGATCTTTTTTGTCTTTTAGGATAGTGTTGTGTCTATTTTTAGGCGATAAACCTATGACAAATAATTTTGGTAACTATAAAGGAATCAATCCATATATAGGCATTGAAAAATTTTATAGGGGATAACCAATACCCAACATGATGTCCCCTCAAGTGAGGACACCATTATGTAGTGTTGTTTTTCGTCATGAGTCCAGGACGATAATCTCACCGTTTAAGGTCATACAGTAGGACCGACCATGCATTTTAACTTCATGAAATGTAGATTCAACAACTTAATGTTATTTGAGACTAGGTAGAATAGCATAATGTCATATGTCTTTGACACATAAGAGAACAGAGTTTTTAGGGGGAATGCGCATGACGTGAAAAAGCATACCCAATGCAAACGACGAAGAAGTCAACATCACACCATGTGGAATTCTAGGGAAGGAACCTTAGGCTGGGGGCCAGAAGAGGTCATAAAATTTGTGGCTGGGCATGTGGACGAAATTTTAAGGGGTCCCTATACATCCCATGAAGATGGAAATCACGCCAAATGTAGTTTTGGAAGATGTTGTACAGTTTAATGTCTTACGATTTGAATGCAGAGTGGTAGAATATTATGGACATAATGCTCATACCATAGATTATAGGGAATCTTCAAATGAGTGTGAACCTCAATCCAATCCCCATGCCTATGTGATCTAACATGGTGTGGGAAACAATGGCGGAAGACGTATTGGAAACATGTGCAATATGTCAAAGGGAAATTCGGAGCAGAGCCCCAAATGAAGCCTTACAAAAGCTTCTCCCCCTAAATGTGACAATTTTCACTAAAGAACAACATAAAGATTGCTAAAATTACATTTGGACATGATGGATTGAGAACAATGTAAATCATGCAACTATCATTTAAGGCTTAATGGGGTTGGCATGACAATGAAGGATAACTCTTGACTGTGTTCGAAACAGAGTATCCATATCATGTGACCTGAAAGGGAAACAAAAATTGATCATCAACTGATGACCATGTTCATGGTGTGGGACATGAATCAATTTTCTGATTGAAATTCTCGAGGATGTTGGCCTTAAATGGTAGGAAATCCCATGGGATAAACATCAATTCCATTTGGGGGGTCTGTTTGGATTTGAAAGATGACGAAAACCCAAATGAAGAGGAAAATGAAGTCTAGAAAATGGGATAGATCATATCAAGGTATAATATGAAAATATAGGTCCTAAACTAGAGTACTCCTTCGCACACTAGTGAATATCCAAAGGGGGTCGAGGGGCTTGATTCAATTGCAGCCAAATCGAAACTATGTGTGTGGAATAGGGTAAAGAAGAGATCACAGGATGGAGAGGTACAAGGAGTTGAAATTACAAACCCGACATAAATGAAGACAAAATCACATATCACACCACATACCTCCTCCTGAGGAACTCAGGCTAGGGGCTAGGATGATGAAGATGTTTCTAGGAAAAAGCGCCTGACCTAGAGAGGATGCATGGTGCATTCATGATGAATCCAACGTAGAGGGGGGAAACTCTGGCATCACACCATGTTTTCCAACCCAAGGAGAGATTATGAGGTTTGGGGCTGGGTTGAAAGATGAAATTTCTGGGTCTTCCTATATATCACATTAGTATGTGAATAAAACCACATGTCTTTCTTGAAGTCCATGTAGTATAGCATCATACGACAAGGACGTGGGATGATAGAACAATGAGGAGGGAGAACATGGTGCGATCACCATTATCCGGACATGAATGGGGCCACACGAACCTTCACCATAAAATGTAGATCCCTCCAAGAGAACTACACCTAGGGGAAAATAGCCAAAGATAAGAGTTTGGGACTGGGCTGATAGAAGAAATATCTGGGATTTCTTACGTATCCTAGGAGGATGAGAATCTATCCACACATAGTTCTTGAATGAGGTTTAATGTCTTAAAGGGAAATGAATAGTTTCATAAAATTTGGAACATAATCGTTTAAGTTCATGTGAGACCAGATAGTGTATGGTCATGTAAGATCATAATGAAATTTAGGGACATGTAAGACCAGACAATATAAGGTCATGTGGGACCATAAGACTCGGGAAATTAATTTCCCGAGGAACATGGAATTGGTGGGAGGGGTTATATTCTCTCCATCAATGGTAACCTATGAATACGTGCCATTAGGGTATTCCTTGTGACTAATGTAAGATCCTTTCCAATTGGGCTCTAGTTTTGGTGGTATATGACTTGGTATCATTGGTGTTCTAAAGTAAAACACCATGTCACCTCGCAAAAAGGAACAGAGGTGAACATTCTTGTTGAAATCTCTAGTTATCTTATTCTGATGCCTTTTCAGATTGTGCAAGGCATGAAGCCTATTCTTGTCGAGTGCTTCCAAATCATCCAGACGGATTTCAACTAAATTATCAGGCACTTGTTGATCATAGATAGTTGTGCTCAATGTAGTAAACTGAATCTCGATGGGTAGGATGGCCTCCGTTCCGTAAACTAGGGAATATGGGGTCACATGGGAGGAATTATTTGTTTCCATAAAATAATCCCAGAGGGCATTGGGGAGATTGTTCGCCCAAACCTTCTTGTTCTGACAAACCATTTTTTATAGAATATTAGAGAGGGTTTTGTTGAATTCCTCAATCTTCCCATTTTCTTGTTCATGATTGCAGGAGGTGTGGTTAGAATAGATGTTTTACTGGGAGTTCAATTTCTTCAATTCTGCTTCTTGGATGTTGGTTCTGTTATCTGTGAGAACGGAGTGAGGGACTCAAAATTAGTAGATGATGTTTGATTTCACAAAGTCAACGATAGAACATCCCTTAACCTCCCTGAAAATAATTTCCTATTCCCACCTGGAGAAGAAATCCATAGTGGTCATGATGAAACTGCACTGGCGAGTTTTCACCATAGGATATGGTCCCATGAAATCAAGTCCCAAGATAGAAAAGGGCCAAGAGTACTTGGTAGTGTGGAGAGGCTCTTGTGGCCAATGCATAATGTGGGAATGAATACGCAATCCCTGGAACCATTTGGAGAACTCAACGCAATCATGGAACATGTAGGGTGAAAAAACCCCAGTCTATGGATTTGGTGAGATAGTTTTGGACTGGTCTGATGAGCCCCGCCAGAACCGACATGGACCTCTAGCATGACTTGAGAAATCTCAAATCCTTGAATGTAACGAAGAAGAACCCCATGAAACTTGTGCTTGTATAGGATGTACTAACGACCAGGACTATCCTAGAGGGCAAACTGTCACGGGTGACATCAGATTCAATCGTGCCCAACCCTATCCGCCGAGAGATTACCACTTTGGAGATACATGAAAATTGAGGTTCTCCAGTTAGGAGTCTCCTCAATCACTGCATTAGGGGGACTTATAGGTCCTGACGTGGAATCGTCGGTGGTAAGGTGGTTCACATGCGGGATTTCATCATCATTTAGCGTGATGAGAGAAATAACTCTCTAGTGTGCCATGTGGATAAACAAATCATCATGTTTAGGCTCTACAAGAGAAGAAGTTAAGCTGCCCAACGTGTCTGGTCGACTATTCTTGGATCCAGGTATATGAGTGACCTCTGGCTGAGAATGGAACTGGGCTCTTAGCTGGATAGTGCGCTCCCACAATTTCATGAGCTCTGGTTTTCTGACAACATAGTAACTGTTGATCTTCTTGACGACTAGTTTAGAGTATCCTTTCACATGAAAGTGGGTAACATCGATCCTGAGGGCCATCTCATGTCCAATGATGTGACCATAAAATTATGTATCATTGTTGTTATAGCCTTTTGACAACCGTAATAAATATTGAAGGAAAAATTGTGATGGAGTGATGAACACGACACACAGGCACTCTCTGTTGAGTATGCGGTCATAGAGCCTTCTACCGGGGGGCTCTGGGAAGCACAATAAAAGGGTATTTTCTAGCACCGAATGGCTTGTTCCACCAATAGGATCACCTCCTTAGGAATGTAAAGGTCCAAAGACTGGTCTGTAGGAAATGGATGGGCGACGAGGAAATATTCTAATGTGTTCCCCTTGATAAACTTCTGAGGAACAAACCTAATGTTGACCTGCTGGAAGATTTCTACCCCCTGAGCTAGATGACCTGTCAGCGTAGGGAGATTCAGTATATACTTCAGTGAATCCACACGGGACACCAATTATACCTAATGATGCTACAATTATTGTCTCAATTATATTACTGTGAATACTAGTGAAAGGTAGATCTTCTCGATATGGGATTACCTCATCTCTGCATCTAGGAGAATGAGACTGAGGTAGTAGAGGGTATTTGTCATTCCCTCGTTGTTCTTTTAGGTGAGAACGACAGTAAGAGATCATTCCAAAGAGGTCACACAAAAGATCAGTTGATTTCTAAAGACAGGTGGCATTAAGTCCAGAGGCTAGAGAAGATACTGGTAGATTTCCTCAAAAGAAGATTGACATTCTTTATCACACTCATAGACAATTCCCTTCTTTATGGGCCAGAAAAATGGCTTACACTTTCCAGCCAGGTTCGCAATGAATCGGCATATGTAGTCTATGTGGACTTGAAATCTTCGATGCTCTTCTAGGATGCTAGGGGGAGACATCTGGATAATGGCCTTGATCTTTTCTGGGGCGATTTCAACACCCCTATATCTGACAACGAAACCAAGGAACTTTTCAGAAGTGACCATGAAGGAATACTTCAATGGGTTCATCATCAGGTGGCAGGAATGATGGAAGACAAACAATTTATCATGGTCATTGAGATGATCTTGATGCTGGATAGATTTGATCAACAGATCATCCACATAACATTCCACCAATTTCATGAGTATCATCTTAAATATACGATTCATGGGACGCTGATAGGAGGCCCCTCCATTCTTTAAACCGAAGGGAATGACTTGGTAAAAAAAGTACCTTATGGTTCCCTGAAGGTCATGGAATCCTCATTATCATGAGCCATTCATATCTTGTTATACCCAGAATACCTATCCATGAAGGAGAGGTCATGGAACCCAACTATGGCATCCATCAATAGTTCCATCACAGGAAGGGAAAAATCATCCTTTATGAAGTGAAAATTGAGATCTCGGATATTGATTCATGCTCTGATCTGTCCTTTCTTATTCTTGACGGGTAAAATAATGGCTAACCATATGGGGTACTATAGCTCCTTGAAAATACATGCTTTGATGATCATGTCCACTTCAGCCTCAACCATGGTACCGTGATAATTGTAAATCTTTTTCATAGGCTACTTAAACTCATGATGATTGGCCAGGAGACTGATACGGTGGACAAATACCTAGGGATCTATTCCTGAAATCTCATCATAACTCCAGGAAAATACATCACAGTGTTTTTTCAGTATGTCCATGTAGTGTTTTATCTCTTCGAGGGGAATTACAACACTAATCAATTTGGGTTTTGGGTCTGCCTCATTACCGAGGTTCACCTGTACCAATTCATCAACTGCGGTGGATACACCCTATTAAAAGGCAGGAGAAGAATCCTTTAAGTCTTCTTCTTCACATATATAGGAGAGATCATCGGCATGAGGAGTTTACTTAGAGTTGACAGATTCGGATGTGAGAATGGTACCAGCCTGAGCGGCGGTGGGCACTTCATTGTGGGACTCATGTGCTGTCGAAACCAAAGAAATAAAGGATTTTGATCTCATCACATCTGGTCTTCATCCCAAGGGATTGTGCTTGATAATATTGGAGCAAAAATGGCATGTTTGACTTCATCCGGTTTATCCCAGCCCAGTAGAAGAAGTATGTGTGATGTATTGTCTTTTCCATGGGGTAGACATCCCAATACCTTTTAGGAGTAGTGGGCTCTGGGATAACCTGGGCCTGATTCTTGTGGAAGTATGAGGTAATATTCCAGCATCACATGGGCTTCGGAATGAGCTACCCCATCATTCCAGAAACAATGAAGCATTTTCCCATGTATGGGGTTGTAGCCTCTAATCGGTGGATTGGAATGTTGTAGGAATCATCTAGGTCAGTCCACGGGTCGGTCGTAGCCATAACAAGCTCAAACTCGTTATCCTGAATTTGATTGTACATTCTCTTATAATAGTCAGCATCCAAATAGAAGGCTTCAAAAGAGGCATAGATAAACGAATCACTTTGGATTACACCCACAAGACCATTAATAGAGTACTTTAGGAACTGGTGATACGACAAAGGAACAGCTGCTTGTCGGTGGATCCATGGACTTCCCATTAACGTATTGTAGGTGGTGTCCTAGGAGACCACCATGAACTTTGTGGTGGCTAACAGTCTATCGAACAGTGTCTTCAAGTGGATCTTTTAGACTGGTCTCTATTTTTTCCTATCATAACATTATATTTTTATGTTAGAGGGACACATATCATCTTCAGACAACCCCAGCTTTCGTTGTTTCCTAGTCAAGATTAAGTTGATCCCAAAGCCTATGTCGAAAATACATCAACAAACATCAATGGCATTAAAATGGCAGATGATGTACAGATGGAAGATGTTCCCCTGTATGGGAGATCCTCCATCTTCTCCAAAGAACAATATGATTTAATGGCCTTCATCGTGATTGAATTACTCAACATGGAAGGCTTTTGTGGCTACTACCATTGTCTTGAATGGGAGGGGACTTCTTAAGGCCTCGGTGAGGGCTTCACGCATATATTCTGACAACAGAAGGGCCTAAAGGATAGAGATTCATGTCGGAATGATGGAGAGATAATTAAGGACCTCATAATTTAATGTTACAAGTGAGATCATGATTACAAAAGGTCGCTCAGTGATAGGATGTATAGCGGGCCCAGCCGGCTGGACTGGCGGCTAACTGGGGATAGTATTATCCTGTTGTTCACTAGTTGAAGCATATGGAGTGACCATCATATGAGGGCCCGATGACAGAGACCATTGCATAGAAGAGTGCAGCTAATGGTGGTGAAGTCGAGGTAGCTTCTCAAGATCAATCATCACAAACGGTGGTGAAGGTGGACTTGATGGAACTAGGTGAGAAGGTTGTGCGTGTTGAGCTCTACGTTGGGCCTACTGCCTGGTTTCGGCAGCATGCACAAAAATACTATAAATACTGACCAAGGAACTATGACGACCCATGTATCCATGGACCTATTGACGCTGGAGATGACTGGGAACATTGGGAGGATCCGCATGAACCTCCTCATCATCGGGAATATTGTAGGGGTTTACCATCTCCACGGTGTTAACCTTCGTGTACCTTTAACATTCACTTGAATAATCCTCCACCACTAGATGAAATAATCGAGGGAATTAAAATATATTGAGGAACTATGTCTTAGAGAGTACATGATGATGATGACATGGATGTGGGACTTTGTTTCACCTTGCGTAGAAGATGCATGCTCTTCTGGGAAAGGGACGGCCGAGATGACAATACAGAAGTTGTTGCTGATGACACATCTGCTACTATAGGAACAGGCCTATTCTGGCGTGCACGGATGATACCATGAGAACATGTAACATTATTATGAGTCATCCAACAATCATGCTTCTAGGACCAATGGTTATAAACCTGATGCCATTCACCTAAACTGTCACTACTGCTATCGGGGATTAGGACTACACATGCCACATGTGTCGGAGCTAGGCCCAACCTAACTATGTTGTTGTTGACTTGGTCTTAAAGCTAGTCATTAAACACATATCATTGGTTGAGGGTGTTCCCCAAAATCCGATGATAGGGGCAGTAGTTAGGGAGATCAATGATTTTCACTTAATCTAGCTGCCTAAATTCTGAAAAATGTACAATCCCCTATTCCACGGCTCTCCAAAAATAGTCGGGGTCTTATGCCTCGTTGGATGAGTAGGTCCGGTTTATCCCATCTGGTAAAGGGGCCATAGGAGCCTGACCCTAATGGGGGTCTGGAGGAGCTTGTCAAGGAGGTGGAGCCTGGTTATCTCACCTAATTAGTGGAATCACATTGCGCAGTGGAAGCTGGTGATTCGAAAGTGGGTGTTATAGGGATGGAGGTTGCGCCTAAGGTTGAGGCCCCCTACATGTCTATGGAGGTGGCCCCACATGTAAAAAACATAGTTTTTTTTGCAGGCAACTATTTGGTCCACTGCATTTTGCTCGACCCTTCTCGTGGGGATTGCAAGAGGCAATAGGCGTACCTGGATGGCCTGTTGCAAGGCTTCCTCTAGGTGATGGGCCTTATTGAATAATTCTAGGAATCCCCCAAGGTAATTATGTGTAATAAAAGAGGGGACCGGTTCTTTCTTGACATTTCCAACACAAATTGTCATTATTTTATCTTGAGTCAGTGACATGTCAAGTGAGTATGTGATACCTTTCTAATAGGTGAAAAAGTTAGCAACATGTTGATCATTCCTTTTCTTGTAGTTAAAGAGGACCGCGATACTCGTCTTTCGAGTGGTATAACAGAACTGGTAGATAAATTGCCTATGAGGATCCTCCTAGATGGATACTAACCCAATGGGGAGATGGATGTACCAAATGAACATCAGCCTCTCCAATAACTGTACAATACACCAGATTTTTGCAGCTTCCTGCTACGGTGGAGTTCCCAACATGGACCCACACCTTGAAATGAGGTGGGACAACTGTTTCAGCTGGTCCCCTGTCTCATTGAAGTGGGGAAAAGTGGGATTTCTGAAACCCAGGGTGCTGGAATATCATCCACCCATGCCGAATATGGCGTATTAGGCAGGCTTTCCACCTACTGAGTTTCTATAGATTTGATGCGGGAGATAAGTGTCTCCATTGGATCATCCAGGTGGGGGTTCCTATCTTTATGTGGATCCCTGACCACCAGCACATTGGTAGGTACTTCAACATGATAGGCAGGCATAGCGGCTCATGGAGCAGTTGGTGGAAAAACCTGTGGAGCAGCTGGGGGGAACCTGAGCAGGGTCCAGAGGATTTTCACATCATTCAGGATGATTTGGAAATACATAATATTCCCTAATTCCATAGGCTCCGGCTTCAATCATGTATATAGGGGTTGGATGATGAGGGTCACCTAGAGGCAAGTCTCTGGGGGGATTTTGCGTCTAGCCATGCTGCCCCGGTCGAGGATCACCATATTTTGGTCGTTGGTCCGCGACACTTTCGGCAAGAAGTTCATTGACCATAATCTTGTGCTCTGCTATTTGATGACGCAATGCAACTTTTTAGGATCTTCTTATACCTTTTGAACTAAGCCATATGGGTCTAAGGGTTTGGCGCCTCTGAGGTGCTCTTTTCCCTAATTAAGATTCAAACAAAGGGTTAATGACTCGGTAGGTACAGTAAGACGCAATAAATTTTTTTCAAGCCAGTGATCCTTCCAAAAACGTTTAATAGGTGTGATACATCCTGGTGGGGGGTTAGATCCTCTTCAAGAATCATTAGTTCGTTCTCCACCCCATGTAGTTCGGATAACTTAATTGAAAACCTACCTGGAGGAATATCCCATATGTTGCCTGGAAAATCGGGATGGCAACAGATAGAACTGAAAATGGAGGGCCACGTACTGCCCCAACCATGGATCATGAAATGGTGAGAAACCTCCTTTATTATCCTACAGAGCACATTAATGCTATGGATGCAGCGTTGTTGGAGGGTCATGTGGCTGCCTGGTGACTCAAGTTTTAGGGCCACGGGGAGTACAACCATATAAACCAAACAGAATTTTTGACCATTGTCTTTGAAGTGCGCCAGACGTTTTGCGTAGGCCACTCATAGATAAAGAAAATGAAAATGAGTCACTCAAATTGTCTTGTGAAATCATCAAAACTCCTCCAGGGTGAGTGATTCGGCTGTCCCAAAATTTGGCATTACAACTGGCCAAAACATCTCTGGAAATCGTTCTTCTGCAAGAATATCCCACCAGATCCTTGGCCCAGATTTAGGGTCTCACCCATCTTTCACCCACTCATCAAATGGAGGTGGCTGGGGAACCAGTAGTAGTAATGATGTAGACAGCTGAGATGGGAGGTTCGCTGGGGGATAATATTGTGATTGAGCTGACAAACCACCACATCTTGGGTAATCCTCAAATGAATGTAGTGACCTGGCCACCACATCACGATAATATGGGTTGACAACAACAGTTTCTGGCATATGGACTATGGATACTAGTGATTGACCACACAACTACTCATCTACCATTTGTCCCCAGAATAGCTCTCCGCAATCTCAAGATGAGGAAGGGAGTTCTTTTGGTGATGATGGTGGTGATTTCACGACTGAAACCTATGGAGCTTCCAAATTTTCGTCATCTGGGAAAAAAATTAGAGGGAGGCAGGAATCTGATGGACCTCACATTTTGGAAGTATGAGGCGGATGCACCTTGTTCTTGTACAATCCCTTGACACAAATGATCTAGGTGAGGGTTCCAGCACTAAGTTGTATTCCGCCATAGAATCTGAAAGGCATACTCGTTTAATCTTGTTTTGAATCTTCTCGGTATACTTTTTATTGCTGCGACGACCCGCCCTTCTGTCACAGGATGGTTCTTCAGGACATGGTTGATTTCTAGTGTGAGGATGACCTTTGGCCGCATTGTTGTTGAGGTGGATAGGACCTCTACATGAGTGAGCTAGGGTGTGAGGAGCACCAGGATAGATGTAAAAGGGAACACGAGGAGGACCTCCTTGTCTACAGACTGATGTGCAGAGGGAATCTCCTTGGGAAGTTATAGAGTGGGTAGGACCTTTGATGGAGCTAGTAGAAGCGCGTGAAGGACCTCCATGCTAATTTCCCCTGGCAGCATCAGTAAGAGGAGGGTCCTCGTACTAGTCAATCTGAACACGGGTAGGACCTCCATGCTGGGTGCCAATGAAGTGAGGCTGACCTTCACTTATATGATTTCTGAGGTGAGGAGGACCTTCACCGACCGCTTCAAAGACATGGGGGTGGTTTCCATGTTGGAGATTAATCGAATGTGTAACATCTCTACATCAGCGGCTAGTGCTAGGAAGAATGATCCCATTCATGATGTCTATAGGGAAGATGAGGCTACTATACTGAGTGTTGCTTCCTTGGGGAGGTCCCTCATTCGAATTGAAGGTGTCACAAAGCATACCTCCACGTTGAGTTAGGAAGAAAGGAGGACCCACATTTTTAATTATTGTGGTACGAGGGAGACCACTATACGAGTTATCATTTCTGAAGTTCTTCCCGTAGTAGGCACTATGCCGGCTGCCAGGATGGTTGAACTAGACTGCCTATTGGGCAATTGGGTCCTCGATCTAAGATGGGTGGATGTGTGCCCCTCCACAGTGTAAGAAGAAAACAGATGATATGCGTTAATAGTATCATGGTCCAATGTAGTCATTGATGTTGATGTATATTCACCAGTTTCCTCCTCGGCTTGCGCGCAATGCTAGTGTCGGGTCATTCGGATTGTGGCCAGCAATGCAGGTGCATAAGTTACCTGCTCCTCGGCTCGTGGGTCAGGGTGGAGGGGCTGGCATGGCCTAGTGGGGGACCTCCTCAGGATCCTCTGGAACGAGATCTATGTTGGTCTGGCCCAATCATCCCCAGCCTCATCTTCGTAGGGGGGGGGATTCATCGAAACGTTTCAGGGAAATCTTCACAAAACGGTTGTGAGTTGGAGTGGGGATCAGTGGCTCCCTACATGGCCCTTGGTGGCAGTAGTGGAAATGAGGTGTAGACTCTTCTAAATCATTACAATCTATGTCCCTATTTGGGATAATCCTTTCTTTCTCATGTCTCTAGACGAGGCCAATTATCACCCTCATTTGAATGATTTAAGAAGGGAAGATTGGGTGTGGTCACCTAGTAGTTGTGGGTGTGGAAACTATTGCAGAAGTATTGGAGCCACTTGGGACTGCATTGTTGGTGCGACCCCTACCCATGTGTTAGTGGTTTAGTGGTGATCAGTTTCTTATTACGGATGCTTGGGTCATGGAAGGAAATGAGATTAAAACATTAGTGATGAAACAATGAAAATCTATGTCAAATTCCAAAATTTCATTTGGTATTCCATGTATGGTAAGAAGGACCCATGATGACAACTTTTCATACCGTGATTCCCAACGTTCTACTACACCAACTTCTGGTGAGTTTCACGCTAAGCCATCTATTTGAATGGCGGGACCTGGCACCAGATAACTTGATCTGGTGACACACTAGTCTATTGTTGTCTCGAACACTACTAATGTCTAAAATTATGAGAATAACATCACTTTGGGTTCACCATTTCTATTTATGATTCTTTTTCCGGGGCGCGTGAGGATGCGTTGATTGTTTCTCTGCATTCCCGCTTTCCAAAGGTGGGTGACATCCATCGCTTATTCAAGGTTGTTTTCTCTTTAATCAAAACAGGTTGATGGGATGTCAGTTTCAATTTTCAATGATTCCTCCCCATAACTTGTCACATAGTCTTGGTCTCATGCATATATTTGAGTTTTGGTTCATGAAACTCTTCCAAGTGTTATTCTTCATGGATACTGGTTAATTAAGTTGCTTCAGTCAAGAAATTCCAAAGGGTCCAGTCAGGGCATCAAACTTTGTTCGGGGGAGTATTCACGTTGAAAATCACTATTGTGTCTGGAAACTGCTACACTGGTGGGTTTATGTATCTTCCCCATATGAGAGGTCTTCTTGAGGTCACAGAATTGAGATGCATCCCCCATCAAGTGTGGGGAATTATATTCCATGGGCATGTCTCTGGGGATTTTCAAAGCTTCCCATGTTTCACAGAGGGTATACCACAATTTTAACATTTAGCGAAGACATATCAGACTGATCAGAACACTGATAAGAGTGGATTAGATTAGTGAAACCCCTGGATGGAGCACTGATACTGGGTCTAATGCATGGTTTGTTACCTGATTGTTGCTAGGAGAAGTAAGGAAATGAGATGGTGTGATCCCATCAGAATGTGGTGGCCCGTGTCAGAATTCAGATGGGTGATGGATAGTTTAGATTGGATAAATAATGAGATGGAACCGATGTGAGTACATCAGTGATGTTGGCCTTGACCCTTTAGGAGACTTCCTACGTATCCTCGTGGTAGGGAATCAAAGTCCACATAGTTCAGCAGGGCGATGGGACACCTAAAGAGGCTACTCGTATAGATGGGATATGGGGGAAGTGGATCCTCTAGGATGGGGCATGAAATCAGGATGTGTAGAGGACACTGACCTGATGACACGTTGGTACTAATGCGTGATTAGCATCCAGAGAGTTGGTCTGACAACTTAGGGGCACACCAGAAATGTAGGTCCCAATGGAGGAGACTACAATGGCTAACTAATGGATGGGGTCAAAATTTCTTACCACTGGATGGAGTTAAACCTCAGGTAGTATTTCTACATACTCTTCCTGGGATATAACGATCAAACCTAAATAGTTGGAATGGGTACAGTTTAACATCATTCGGGGAAAAAAGGGGACATGCAATTTAACATCATACTAGACGAAGGTGTACCGATGTGAAAGGGGGTTGGAACTGATTGTTGTTGGGCATGAACCTCATGGAGGCTTCCTACATACCCTGGCTTGGCAAGGATAAAAGTCCACAAGTTCAGGATTGGTGGTGGACCGATGTGACATGGACAAGACCAGCTGAGTGTTGGGATTGATCCTCAAAGAGGCTTCCTACGTACCCTGTGTTGGTAAGGATCAATGTACACATAGTTTTGGATTGGTGGTGGACCGACATGAAGTGGTCAGGACTACATGTGTGTTGGGATTGAACCTTGGTTAGGTTTTAAACTTACATTTCCTTGGAAAGAATCACTGTCCATGTAGTTCGGGATTTGTGGTGGACCGATTTAAAGTGGTCAAGACCAGTAGGGTATTGAGATTTAACCTCATAGAGGATTCCTACGTACCATGCCTTGGGAAGGATCAAAGTACATGTAGCATGGGAAAAACGTGTTGGGATCGATCCTCAGGGAGTCTTCCTATGTATTCTTCCTTATCATTGAACAAAGTACATGTAGTTCTGGATTGTTGTCTGTGGCTTAAACTCTAGGATTTACAAATAAGATGTCATGGTTGATTATTATTCTAAGACCATGTGATTAATGATCGTTGTGAGAAACAAGAGGCTATAAAGACCTGATGATCACGTCATGAAATTTGTGTCCTTAGGAAATGGAGTGTGGATTATATGTGGATAACGACCAAAATAGGAAATAGAATCTTGCACGTGGCTAGAAACCCAATGAGGAAACAGTGTCTTACGCGTTGCTAGCTGCCCAAAGAGGAAACAGGGTATTACATGAGGATAGCAGACCAGGGAGATGGATATTGGGACATACACCAGGATGGAGGCCCAGGTCGCGATAAAGCCCAGTAGGAGATGGGTGAGGTAAAATAGTTTCTTGTTACCCTCTCACCACTTGGTATTTGGAATAGATGGTTAATGGAAGAGTATGGGTACTACCTTGCACATCAAAGGATAGGGGATTACACCAAGATGGTTTCCCTTTTCCCCATAGAAGACGCCGCTCCAACTCGAAGGATCTCATTCCATCTAAGTGAGATTTCACTCTTATGGAGACCAGTGGGCATAGAAAATGTCTGAGGTGAGGCACCCTACGTGCGATTAGCGGGGTTAGGCTATAGTTTAATGTCGTGTACTAAGGACGATTGTACTTGGCAGTTTAACGTTCTGTAGCTCAGACGAGGTGGGTTCACTCTTCACCCCTAAGACTTAATAATTGATAACAGCCCACCCTTGAGAAAGGGAAGGCATTATAAATTCCATGGTGAAGGGGTGATGTGGAGTGATCCATTGAGGGGTTCACATTAGCATATCTATGAGAATATAAAATAGCCATTAGCATGACTATGTGAGGAATCATGAGGCAAATCTACACAATGGGAAGCACCACCCGAGCGGATTTTAAGTCACTTCTTGAAAACCAAGAGGGTGACATGGAAAAAGGGGTTATAGAGTTGGGGGTTTTATAGGAACAGGCCTCGTAATGCTCTATTTCTCTACGTAGTTTACGAGCTGCACGATGTGGTATGATTCACGAAGTGGAGTGGCCGAGACTAGGAATAGGGCATAGGTGCATGTGGAATGTGATTCATGATGTGGAAAGGCTTTCGCAGAGCAGGGCTTCGTGAAGTAAGGGTTCCCTATGAAAAAAAGCATTGTAAAGCAATGTGCTTTATGAAGAACATTGACCCATCATTATCATGTGGGTTACATGTGCATTGAGTGTACTTCGCAAAGCATAAGTGCCCTGCGATGAACCGATTCCCCTTTGGGATCCCCTTCCTTCCCAAAATCCTGTAGCCTCCGTGAAGGGTATCCCCATTTGAAGACGGGTTGAATTCAATCCAAGGGAAATGCACTTCATGATTCTAGAGTACCTTGAAGAGATTGTGGCTCGAAGAGAATAAATAGCTTCTTGATTTGAGAGCTACGAAGGTGAATGGTCAAGGGATCCGTCCTTTGGGATCGAGGGGAGTAGGATATTTAATGACATGAGGTGTCGTGAAGAAGAGCTCTCTCGGCGCTAAGTCACGTGAAACATTTTATTAACCATGTATCCTCCCGCCTCTATGTTTTGCGGAGGTTTCTCAAACATCAATCTAGTTTTCAGAGCCTCTCGCCTCCTTGTTCTGTGGTGGATTCACAAACATCAATCGGGTTCACAGTGCCTTCCGCCTCCATGCTTCATGGAGGTTTCTCAGAGGGGGTATCATTGCATTGGATGTGGTGTTGTGGGGATCCAAATATGAGATTTGAAAATCTTCCCCAAGGGCTTCACGTTTTACCATCCTCTTCCAAAATTTTGGTGCCAACAGTGTCCCACTCACCTCACTTATAAAAGTACATATATCCCCTCTCACCAACAAAAATTCACACCCTTTCATAATTGAGGGGACCAAAGAAAATAACATCTCAAAATAACCCATATAATCTTATATTCCATTTTTGGACAAAAATCTAACCAAATAGGGATTTTGGAGGACACCTAAAAATGATTCCTAATGAAAAGGTAATGTTCATTGAGGTTTTTTGATTTATTTCTTCCTCAACCTCATGTAATTATTAATATACCATGATGATATAATAAACTATGTATCATAAATAAAATTATATGTTTTTTGGTTATTTTAATAACATAAAACCATCTACACTTACATCAATTGGGTTACTGAATCATCATTCGAGTGTACAGTGAACAACCACCTCACGATCCAAAGTTCTTAGTTTTTCAATTACCAACTCTCATAGATGTACATGATGGTTGATTTATTATTTATATATGAAATTTATGATATTAAAATTCATAGGGAATTATTATATCACATTTACCTTATTTATATTAATTTTTTGGAATATGAAACATTTCTCAGGTGTACAACGAACTATCGTCCCCCTAAGCGATGTGATATTCATTTCATGTACACATTTCCTAGAATATAACAAGGATGAGATTAAATAGAAATATTTCACATATATATATATATATAACAAAAAACGTTATTCTATAATGTAAATATATTCTTAAATTTTATTTCTTTCAATATTTTATGGAAAAGAAAAAACATTCAGTTGTACGTACAACCTACCATCTCTAAGAATGGTGTTTATAATTTTCTCTCTCTATATTTTATGGATTAACATAAATATATATATATATATATATGAAATATATATTATATTTATATCAAGGATTAAATTCCAAATATAATGGAAACATGATGAAATTAATATGATTGAAAATAACAAATCAATACAAGAAAAAAAACAAAGTGGACATTACCCAAAACATAACTTTAACATGGAATTTTTAATAAGAGATTCAAAAAAAATCATATAAAAATAATATACGGTATTATATAAATAAATATTTTTATCTAATAAATGTATTATAAACATATATTTATTATATTGGAGTTTTGAACATGTAATATGGATGTCAAGACTTATAGTAAGGGATTTGTTTTTCTCAATTCTGTTTTTTAGACATAGATTATATTATACACCTATATTATTTCATGATTCATATATACAATACATTATATATGAAATATTTTTAATTAATATATAATCATTAATTTTTATGATCATTTTTATTCTATTCCTTCAAAGGGATTACAATTTAATGTTACCAATGTGGTAATGTTTTTATGTTACAATCTCATAATTCCTCGGGATTATATATTATTATGATTCTTATGATACAATCATTTTATAAATACTAAATAATATTCATGTAATTTTTTTCATTAGGAATATTTCATGATTATAAATATTTTATTATTATTTTCTTCTTAATATGTACTCATTAGTTTAAAAATAATTAATTTAATAAAAATCATCTTTTTAGTCGAAATACCATTTTCTACCAAAACCATCATTTATAAAAAAAATACATTGTTTTATTTATGTTTTTTAAAGAAATATTAATTTCATATATACACATTTTTGAATTAAATAAAAAATTAAATGGAATCTTATTTCCCTTTTAAAAAATAATGCTCGTTTGGATTTTTCCAAAAATGTGAAAGGAATCTTTCTAACATGTACGCCCGGAACAAAACTTCCCATCATCAAGGCCATTATTTACATTGAATATTCCTTTCTATATATTCAATAAAATTTTAAAAAAAAAATTTCTAAAATTTTATAGTTTTTAGTTTTTCTCTAAATGTGGAAATTATATATTCTACAAAAAAAGATAAATGATCATTCAAAACCATTTTCCATCTATGATAGAATTTGTTAATGTTACCCATGAATTGATAAGGATATGATCCAAGGATTTCAGTATCTTTATTTAAATTAATGGTCTATTATTATTATGGAATTATGTTTATGAAACTCATTTCCCTTCCAAGTGTTATAGCATTCTAATTTTTTTGAATCATACATATTTTTTCTTGGGTTATACTATGAAGAAATGATGATATGATTACGAAGCCTATGTATTTTATATGGGTAATTATATGTTGAAATTTTTATGAATCCAATTTCATTTTATGTGTTATGATATGATATATTTTTTTCTATATTTTGAAACACATATTTATTATTTTTATTTTCATACAGGTGGGACATATATATCATCCAATTCATTGGGTAATGATTTATGTTTCCTTAGATATACATGATTTGATCGTGGAGTAAAATTGATTCATTTAAGGAATTTATATTCTTTGATGATCTTGATAGTGAACCTTGACTAATATGATGGATTTTGGGTTCATCCCATTCCATTATGACAACCATGTAAATTATCCTTGACTAATAATTAAATAACTATCTATTCTTATTTTTTTCCAAAAAATATGTTTCTTATGGAAATGTTACCCTCACAAAAATATTTTTCATTGATTATATTATGATCCCTGTCTCATAGACTGGAAATAATTTTTCCATGACTCAATATTATGATCTTTGATATGTTGGGTATTGATTTCAAATTTTATACTCATGTTTTAGTATTGTTATATTTATGTTATGATTACTAATCTCCCTGGGTTACCTTGATTGAAAATCTATTATCACCATTTCTTAGGTTTTTTTACTAGGGTATGAAGAAATATATTACTTATGATATTTATGATATGGGTTCTTGTTATTAATATCATAGTTAGAGATGATATAGTTTTCATATGGACATGTTTTGTAGGATTCAAATTGTCTAGTGATAGTAAACTAAAACTTTTCTCATTCTTATATCAATGTAATGTAATTAATATTCATCAAACATGTTGTAATATATATGAATGATAACCTTTGGTATCTTTGTGGATTATGGGGTACTAATTGTTTTTTATCATCACTTAAAACCATGATCATGATCTAAGGATAGTTAGTAACTTTCATGATGTCGAGGTCCAGGCGCAAGAATCTTATAATGCAATGAGGTGAAAATCCCCAATTATTTGCCAATAATGTTACTTATCCTCTGCAAAAAATCCACCTATATTTTTGATATATGTATTTTGTAGTTTTGTGACGTCTACAGTAGATACAAGATCTGGTAGACACCAAATTCCATAGCATGAAAGAAAGTACAATATTTCTTTTTGATTATTTTGGACCATAAGAAATTAGTTGAACATGAATCCAGGGTAATATTGGTCGGTAACATGAATTTTTATATTTTATGATTATATATTTCAAATACCCTTAATTAATATGTTTATAAATTATAGAACAACATCCCAAAATAATATTCTCTTCATGATTAGATTCATAAATTAATGATTTATGGGTATGTTCAATATTTTGATGTTAGTTTAAGGTGCCTTGAAAAATTATAAAACAACTAAAAGTGTGAAACATATAATAATCTTAACCAAAGTGACATTATCTGAAATATATAGAAATATACTCTTAAACTGAGAATTTTTCCCATAATTGTTTTTCAAAATATTATTAATGGGATGTATTGTAATTCCACCACTCGATAAAATTTAACTAAGGAAATCTATATGAAATACACCTTGATATAATTCAATTCCTCTAATATGTTGTATTGAAATAATTAATAATACATTATTTAGAAATAAAAATGAAACTCGTATTGATATTGATGAGATTTATACTTTTTTTACTGAAGAAATCTAGGTCTGTATTTAATGTAATGATGGAATTTATTCTCTTATTAATGAAAAAATGTATATGGGTATTAAAAGAAAAAATGATATCATTCCCCAAAACCATTTTTACCATTTAATAGATGAATATGGCTATAAGAAATTTTATTTCTAAGAATTTTATAGAGGACATCATGGGAAAGAATTAATTGACTCGAAGAAAAACGATCTATTTGTTGAAGGCCCATGAAATTTTGAAAAATAAAAATCAATTTCATATATAATAGATACAAAATAGTATTTAAAATAATTAGTGAAATATAAGGTCATATGACCCTTTACTATATTTCGAGTTCATCAAAACAATGATATTTCAGCCTTAATAAATCATAACATAATCCTTTTCTCTATAATTTTAATAATTATATAGGAACCCATAACCATTCTATAAAGGTAAGAAATCAATACCATATACAATATGATAGCCCATTAATATTACCACCATTGATAAATTCATGGTTTATATCTAATGTTTTATGTCCCAGGTGGTGTGAGATCCCTTTATTGAGGATGGTGAAA
Source organism: Viscum album (assembly GCA_963277665.1). NCBI lineage: Eukaryota > Viridiplantae > Streptophyta > Magnoliopsida > Santalales > Viscaceae > Viscum > Viscum album. The sequence goes on from OY728155.1 coordinate 1,934,656,941, forward strand.
TTATACTTGTATGAAAATTACCAATGAAAAATAAGACACATTAGGCTATAACCGTTCAGTCTACTCACTTTGGCCCTGATAATATACTTCCAATCTCTTATAATCATTTATGTATTGATAGTATGCATATTTGTTTCACAATTGTTGAAAAAAAAACATAATACAGTGGGTTCGAATATACATACTTTTTATTATTTTCAATTATAATATATGAAAATTAATGACCATATGAATTTCAAAATTATTCAATCTCTCCAAAAAAAATCAATTTCATATATCTCCCATTTTAAAAATATTTTGCAAGAATATTCGGAGAGGAATATATCAAATCACTATAATGAAATATAAAATATATTATTTCTCTCTAAATATATATGATGCATGATTTATATATAAGTCAAGAGGCTCTAAATGAGATACAAAATATATCATTAGATTAATAGAATATTATATCAACTGATATGAAACCGAATGATATTTTTCTTAAAAGAGTTTTATATATTTTCTTTTTGAAAAAATCGTTTTAAATGGGTAAATTTATATTTTGAGATTAATAACCTAAAATTCCTAAACTTATCTCAACACATAAATTAAATTGAATTAAAATATAAATGGCATCATGTAACTATATATATTATACTTTGAGAAAATTATCATTTTAGTTTCATTGATTAAATAAATTTATCCACATTATCAAAATAAATTATAAATTAAATACAAGAATGATTGAATCCAAAAAAACATCTTTTCAAACATATATATCAAACACTATTTGAAAATTTTATATTTTCATGAATTGAATAATTCTAGCAGTTTCTTATGATTTTTTCGAAAGGAATCACCCATAATGAGATAATGTTACTTCACATCATCGTGGATAATAAAAAATTATGGTATATGATATCAAATAAGAGATTATTATAAGATTTGGACTTTTTGAATTAGTTTTCCAAATTTTAATGCATGCATATCTCCAGGGATATTCACTTATACAGATTTATTACATGCAATAACATTCTTATAAATAAAAAATACAATATAATGTCAATAAGAATAAAGTGGATATTTTTGAATCCCTAGTGTTATAATAATAATTGAGTGATTCATCTCAGCCATGTGACTCTTTATTCTTAATCCACATGGCTAGGTAAACTCATCATGAATTTCATTTTAATGTTCTAGTTATAATTTTCTTTTATAATCCCAATTTCCTTCACTATTACAAATTATTAATGTGGGTCTATCATCTCTACGTCATCCATAAAGGATAATAAATCTCATTTTTAACGTTTTTTATTCTTATGAATAACTTGTTGAACATGTATGATTGTTATACACTACATTATTTTTTCTGTAGCCTACCTGAATTACCCATATAGTACATTATATATTTTTGTATCATTATTTGATGTGAAAAACTCATGAAATTTGGATTGCTTATGTTGAAATAATTCATTTACATTAACACTTGAACTCAATTATAAATAATCTATTTTTCATTCCCATTCCAACTGGGTAAGTCACATTATCATACATTATTTTTTATGTGCATAGATTGATTAGATCTTCTATATGGATCCTCAACAATTTCCTCCCCTAACATAATTCACTAATTTATTTCATGAATTCTGCATTTTTTATTTTATTATATTACCTCAATATATAAAACACTAATTACCATTTTCTAAATTATATGGTGTTTCTACTTCATCCAAAAAGAGAAGAAACTTTTTTCCCTTAGTGTTGAATTCTACTCAGTCATCTTGGGTTATCATTGAATAGAGCACTTATACTAATGTTTACCTTTGGAAATCTCCACACTTTTACCCTATCACTTCGTGTACCATGGTATTATTCCATCACAAAGATTAATAACATTCTTGGATGATCCCCATAATCATGCATCATCACCATAAATTATTTTATTTTATCTTCAAAAATATTTGCTAACACATTCAAATCTTTTGGACGTAGATATATTCTTATTACTCTTATGTAAATGTTTCACTATCTTAACATTTCCCACCATTGATATAATATATCTTCATCATCCAAAGGATGAAATATTATAAAAAAATTCCATACCCCTGTATCCATATCTTTTGCAACACTAGAAGTATTATAATCACCATGGTTTATTTTCTTATACCACAAGATGTTATGATTTTATTACATGATATTTTTAAATATAAGAATACTTATTTTATGTTTCATATATGTAATGGCTTATACTAAACATTATTTGATCAAATATAGATTTAGTGGTTTGTTCCTCACAAATTTTTTTCTTCTATTTTGGAATATATTATTAATATAATCTTATACTATGAATAAAATAAGAATTAACATTTACATAATTTTTTGAAATGGATTGTTCATTTTTCTTCATTCCATTTGAATATTTGTTAGATTATTTATTATGTTGATTTTTTTAATTTTTTAGGTTTTAAATATAATATTCTTATATGGAAATGTGTATGGAAAAAATATTCTCTCAATAGTTTTTGATGATTTAGATTGACAATTTTTTAAAATATACAATCTATTATATAATTCAAGTTATTTCATATTCAAGGTTATTTTATCAACCCCCATAGATTTTATTTTCTCTTAAGATTCTCATTAGATGTTTCTATCATGATTTTTATGAAAAAAAGGTATTTAAACTTTATATTGAAATATATTTACATGACCTCTTTATTTTCAATTATTTTTTCTCTAATTGGATGTTTCTTACATCAATGATAGCTATAAAATTTCATTTCCTTGAATGGATTTTTTATTCAAGACCCTTCTGAGTGTATTCATTCTCAGGGATTGTATTGATAAACCCATTATAAAAAATGGATCATCTATCTCCATGATTGATATTCATATAATTTTTAAATCATATATGTTGGGAGAGTTATACACAATTAAACAATATGTCATCCAATGATTTCTCCAAAACATCAAACTCATATTAATAGTGAATGATCTCATCATAATTAATTTTAAAAGATACATAAATATAAATTACTATTTCATTATAAATAATATATATATTTTATTTTCTAAAAACAATTCATTATTATTTTATATCATCATAATTTTGATCATCCCCACATATAATTGATTACTAAATAGGAAATTTTTTCAATAGATTTCAATAAACATGTCACCATGAGAATGTTTGAATATTTTACGGTAGAAATGTCTATCCAAATTTTTATTAGTTGATTCAACAAAAAATTATCTTTTATGGTAAATCTCTCATTACCAATATTATAGTATTATAAATGTGAATCTTCTCAATCTAATCATAGAATGGTATAATTTTTCATCTATGTTTTCTTCTTGTGATATATTTTCAAAAAATATAATTGAATAATCTCTACATAGAATACCATTAATTTGTAGATTCATTATTTTCTTTTTTTATTGTAATTTTATTTTCACAATTATATTAAATCTCTTTTATTAATGTATTTTAGTTCCCTAAAACATCTATCATCATTAGTTTCTACGAATGGGAACCCAAGTGGTTCATCAAAAAATGTTCTTCATGTATCCTATATTTAATAAACAGATACTCAAAACACAAAATCTTGATATCAATTATATTCTAAACAATGGTAGATCATATTCTAGAAAAAAACATGTTATGACCAGAATTGGTAATTTTGATACTGGAAGTGGCAGGCGTGTGTCTTTGTTGGTAACATATTGACAAATCAAAACCATTTCCATTATTTACTTCTAAACATATTCAGTGAATATATCTCAATTTTTTCACTCTAATATCTTTTCCTTTTCATGCATGTGATATAAATTGGAAAAACAAAATAATTTCCACTAGGGTTTGATAATGAGGTTATCCTCCAGGATGGATGAATACGTACACAATGTTTGGTGGTTGTAATCTGACTCAAATATATCTCCAATTTTTTATCATGAAATTATTAGTAAATCATTTTTCCTTGGCCCCATATTCCGATAATAAACTACGTAGAACTCACACACTGACATACGTCCTCTTCCAATAAATTTTTTATTATGTTTATTTTGAAGTAGATTAGTAATGAGTGTGTTATGTCTCTTCTTGATTGAATATATATATTCACAATATTAAATGTATATAAATTCAAAAGGTTTCCCCTTCTATTAAAAAAAACATACAATATAAGTTTATTATTTGTTGGAATCCTTAGAATTCTTATACTGCATGAATTATGATTAATAATTGACAAGATAGTCTCTCATTTGTCTATTAATACAAATGAAACATGTAGGTCAATCATTTCAAGATTTCATTGGTTCTATTTAGTTCATTTAACCAAAAAAAATATGTTATCTGATCAGAAGGTTGGTTACCTCTTTGAAACACATTGTCTAAATTAATATGAATTTTCAATTTCTTCTCATATCATTTAGCAGAAGTGTTTCATCTCAAAATATTTATTTCTAGAGTCTCACAAAAACTGTAATTATCCCTATATATTTTTGATAATCTTATAATATTATATTTTAATATTTGAATAAGTAATTCCTTCATTGAAAGATATAAAGTGTGATCTACACCTTAACATAAGATACACAGACTGATACACATATATTTTGTGCTAAAAATAAATTATTTTAATGAATTTATTTCTATAATGTGAGATACCCGCTCTTTAATACACAAAACTATTATAATTAAAAAATTAAATATCATAATAATAACATAATTATAGTAACAAAAGATTTAACATATTTGAGTATTAGCTATATAAGAACTATATATTATGATACTTGTAACATTTACCTATATTAAAACCATTATAGATCCTATTATAGTCATCTCATATGTAAAATAATCCCTTATAACATAGGTAAATATTAAATTATGGAGATATTGAATTATCTGTAAGGTGAAAAATTTCAACATGACATGAAGTGTTAGAATAATAAAAAATGAAAAATCATGATCTTTGAAAAATGTCATATAAAAAAGAATATAAAACAATAAGTGTTTCTCATAAGACATAATATAAATAAATAAAATCAATAAAGGGGAGACATATACCATGAAATATTGGCTGGGATACATGATTTAATAAACATGATCCATGAAGTGTAATCATAAGAATAAATATATGTAATGATAGGGCAATAACATATAATAGTAAACTATGGTAATAAAAATGGTGTAAAAATAATAAATTGATGATATTAATAGATAAATTTAAAAATTATTTATAGAACATTTTATTTTTATAAATAGAATTCTAATAATGGTAAAAATATGTAATCGGAAAGAAATATAAAAAATAAATTATTTGAATATACTTAAATGTTTAAAAATGTTGAACTAAAAAAAATTATGAATATTCATTTAGAAAAAATATTCATTAATAGATCCTCGAAAAAGGAAGAAACATTTAAAAAAGGTGATGCAAAATTATCTTTATAATGATTATAGTTTAAAATGAATATTCAATAAAAGATCTTTCAAAAATCAATAACTGTTTTATATATGTATGTTATAAATTTGGGAAATTTTTGTGAAAAAAACATCAATAAAAGTTCCTTGAAATGACATAATGATTTAAAAAATAAATGTGAAAACAGTGATATAAAAATTGTTTATGAAAGGACGGATACCATTTTTAATATTAGAATATAGATCAATTTGAAAACAAAATCATAAAAATAGTAAAAACATCATTTCTAAATGATGAGATGTTAAATATAAAGGGCCTATGATATGGAACATAATTAAGTTTCCAATTATAATGGAAAAATCGATAGGGAAAAAATATGGATAATTAGGGGAAACTGTTATTAAATTTGATTATAGTTATTCTAAATTATCATATAATTTTTATGGGTACAAAATTCATCACTGATGAATATTTAAATCATATATTATATTTTCTATATATATTAAAATAACAATCCCTATAAACAATTATGGTGGTACAATGAATTATTTGGAAAGAGAAGATTAAGAAGATGTGTTATAACTTAATAAAAGGTGTTGGGTTATCAAAAACAACATACCACCTTTGTATTATTTTAGTCAATGTACAAGAAAATAAAGAACATAATATGGATCCTAAAAACCCATTACATACATTAATATGGAAAAATAATTCATTAGTAAGTAATCACACCATATAAAAGTAATTACATTTCATATGATCAAACATTGTATAAGGATTTGAAAATGAGACAAAGAAACTCTTGCATTAATATAAAACATCCACTAATTCATGTCAAACATGTATATAAAAATATTAAAAATATTAATTTATTATTTAATAATGATATGAATTTTTGTAAAAAACAATTACCCATAAATTATAATTATTCTCAATATGTATATTAGGTTTTTATTATCCATTTTCAATATATAGTGTGCGTAATTTTGAATATTTTGAACTAGATTTGTAATATTAGTGTCAATATTCATTATTTTCAAAATTATAATCATTAAAAGATCACATTTGAAACCATAATTTATGTTTTATTATATTTTATAAGGTTTTAATTTCATTATATTATATTTTTTTCATATATTTTATAGACAGAACTGGTGACAAGCATGTTTAGAGATTTTTAACAAATAAATAACGGAATGTTAAATAATGATTTAAATAAGAAATCTGGAATTATAAGATAAATATTTACTTATTTATGTAATATTTTAATATTAATTATTTTCTCCTAGTCATCAATTATATTATTTGATTGCATTGGTCATGTTTTTGGTTATGCCGACCCAAACATGAATATAACATAAATAATAGATTAATATGAAAATAAAAGTGGATTATTTTGGGAAAATATAATTATTATATAAATACAAAGATAATTTTAAGAAATTAAATCTTTAGTGAATAATATTTGAAGTTACTTTAATACATTTCAATTAATATAATTGAACAATGAGTTACATTGCATCTGAAATATAGTATTCTGCACATGAATATATGTTGTACTATTTTTCCTAAAGTAAAAAAAGGGAATGTTGGGTAATATTTATTAATATTCCATAAAATAATCATGTATGAAAAAAATATTTATATAATTATATATATATTATAAATATATATTTTTGTAAATATGATAAAAAATTAAATATGTTAGGATAAATTAGTACTCACATTGTAGACATGGGTTTTCCCATTGATGTCTCCATGGGAATGAATGTCTTCGGTAAAATAATTGTGGAACAAATCTTATTAAGTGAAACATTATTATAGGGTATTTATATAAGTAATAGATTCTATAAGACTGAAATTTAGGTGTGGTCTTGATGGAGTGGTGAGATTCCCATATTATAAGTTGTTAGGACCGTATTTTTGTAAATATTTTTACATAATATATAGGTATCATGGGTCTCACATGTCAATAAGACCCAAAAAGGTCAATAATGGAGTGAGGGATGAATAAATTTTGATAATACCTAATCTTGTAATTTATTGAGATTGTTTGAAATTTTTTCTACATCATTCACTCATAGAATATTCAATTTTTCATTTTTTTTTTGTTTCACTGTTGAAACTAATTTTTACCTATTCAATTTTCTTTCAATTCATAAAATATAGATATACATAAATAATATTAAATTAATGATTCCATAAATGAAATAAATTTTATTTGGTAAAATATAAACTAGTATGGAAAATAATTTTTAATAATAGCATAAGTAATATAAAAAATCATTTTTTTGAAATATTGTAATTTTACGTTAAAAATATACAAGTAAGATAAAGTTATCAATGTATTTGATTTTAATTATTTAATTTTTTTAAAAAAAATCATTATACCCCTAATTTCATGAATGTATATAATTATTTGAAAATAATATTTAATTACATGAAAATACCAAAATACTTTCTTTTACTTCAAAATATTACTTATTACTAAAATGATAATGATAGGTTTTCTAAATTCAAAATCATATCTCAAAATTTTTTTAACTCCATAAATAGATATTTGAACAAGAAAAATGTTTTATATTTTTTTATACATTCATATTGATATATTTTTAAATATCATGGTTTGACTAAAAACTATATTTTCCACTATTAAAAAAATATTATTTCAAAAAAATACCAATATTTAACATTGGGGTTTATTAATATGTGACATCAAAAGTTTTGATACTTTAATAAATTCCAATTCTAAATTTTATAAATTAACTTTATAAATGAAAATTCATAACATATATAAAAATACCATTATTGGAAAATACAGTTCATTAACATTATATTTTTACAATAGTATATCAAACTATCTTCTAATTAAAATAATGATAATATACAGATAATATGTTGAATGATTATATATTACTATTATAATCATTTAAAATTTTTCACTAAAATTGTTAAATACTTTAAATAGTCATTTTTGAATCAACAACCCTTCTAAATTTTAAATTATATACATTATATATCCGATAAATTTGAGAATTTTTAATTATTTAATATATTTTTTTTACATTATGTTTTTCTATTAATATAATTTAGATGATAATATTTATCTAATTTGTTGGGACTAATTTTACTTCAATGTTTATTGTCAAATAATCTATCTAGAATGGTATTTTTTGTAGAAAATAATATATTCCAAAATTTCGGTGTTCTATAATAGGACTCCCCCCAAAATTTTCAATATCTGCATTTAAAACATTAACAAGACATCACATTAAAACACATTACATGATAAATTAATTATTTTTTCCATATATATTCCATAAAATCCATGAACAATCATTTTCCACTTTTTCATATTTGTTGGAATGCATATAATCTCACGCTGAAACACCAAACATGACGACTCAATGTGATAACTCACTTTTCATTGAGTTGGTACTATCATGGAATGAAATCCAAATTTTTCCACAACTATCTCTTAAACATATGATGTAGATTAAACAATAATTTCTATTTAAATTTCATTATAGAATGGTTTTATTCTTCAAGGAACATAATATACTCATATTTATTATATATATCTGAAATTTTTACCATGAATGATATATTGATCAAAGAATCATTTCATTCACAATTTGTAGATTAGTATAAGGTCATCAAAAATTTTCTTCACGAACCATAACATATGGAATGAAACACATGACATTTTGGATAACAATTGACTCATATAAATGTCATTTGATTTATAAAACAATGATCATATAATGGTAAAACAAATACTTATATAAATTTTAATATCAAAATTTCTTAAACTGAAGAGTCTTCTGGATTTCCACAATCCTTAAAACATTTTTGGTTTAAAATTATCTATTCAGTTCTAATTTTGTTCTTATGAAATATTCCAAGACTCCTTTAAAATCCTTAATGATCCTCTAATTGTGCTAAATTGACTATCTTATGTTTATTACCTGAATATGAATAAGTCTTAAAATCTTCCACATAATTGTTTCAGTTTCAATAAATTCTTATAAAATAAATATAATGTATTGGGAAAACTAAAAAAGTATTAATTTTTTTTAGATTTATCACTTCATATATAATTTTCATTAATAATGGACATAAAATCATCATTTTAATTTATGTAAACTCCAATCACTCCAACTCAACTATAATTATCCAAAACCACTTTAAAAAGATTTATAAAAACATGAAATAATCATAAATAAATAAATAGATATATTCCATCTGTTATGCGGATTATAAATACTCAGGAAAGTATTTTAATGAATCATATACTACCATAAAATCAATTATTCATCAAAAAACATCTAGATATATTTCATGTATAAGGTTAAAAAATATGTGAAACATAAAAGTATATCAACCTAAAACCTAGCTTCCCTATAGGGTTATAATATTGAACAATATGAGTTCATTATGTGTTCTTATCATCCCAAAATATCAATGATTTTATTATCTAGATGTAATATATTAAATAAATTCTACTCATAAATTATTTAATAGAGTAACCCTCAAAACAAAATATTTAATCTTTATCCTAGTTTCTTCTTCTCCTTGCGAATATATCTAAAAATGGATGTTGCATAGATTATCATATGATTAATTAAATGAATAATTTTTTGCTTCATTCCATTTCTATATAAACATTGGTGGAAAATACTAACATATATTATGATTTCAATGTTTCAACAAAAAATTGAATGAAATAAATATCTAGATAATTAGAATTCTATTAAAATTTTAGTTCTCTCTATAAAAAACATCTTTATTAAATAATAAAAAATGGGACTAAATATTAAATCATTAATATGTTTCTAAATATTATTACACACGACATATGAGAAAATCATAGAAGGTATTTTATTCCTTTATAATATCAATATGATTGGTCACACCATTTTACTTAAATGTTTTTGTCCTTCACATATTGAAATCATGTCTCTTAACATAAAAACTATTCACCAAAAATAAAAAAATATTGAATTTCCCAAACACTAATACTCATAATGATATTTTTTACTCCATACACACTATCATCTCAAAGGATATAGATTTCCTTGGACACCCACCAATCATATCAGATGAGCTCATGATATCATTAGGTGATGACCATTATTTTTTTTGTTCTTGATATAAAACTCCATTTCCTATATGGATCTCACATTCTATTGGTATCACAAACCCCATGTAATTTAGTAGTGGATTTAATCAAGAAATTTCATAGATTGATTAATGTAGACATTCCATTTTATTTCAATAATCCCACCATTAGTAAATCCTTTAATATAACAAATATTTTCAACTAATTTGATAGTATATATACTGAGTTGAATTTCCTAACAATACTCTACACAATAGTATATTCTCTATCGTTTCCATCATCATCATGGTTTTTGATTTACTAGGCCACATACCCATTCTAGAAAAAAGATTATTGAGAAGTTGAGTTGATCAGTATTAATATTAGGTGATTGACATAAACTTTCCAGGAACCACATGAGGTTACAATTATAATAGATAGTTTACATCCCTGATATCTTGTAGGTTGATTAATTTAGGACATGTCATATATTTATCTAGTAATGATGTATAATTCATTTTAACTTTTTTTATTTTTGGTTTGATGGTATTCAACTCTTATAAACAACCGTATACAAAAACACTCACTTGTTCGCATTGAAATGTAAACCAGACCACTTATTTTTTATAAAAAATACATAATTATTAAAATTCTAGTACATTTACATGGTTTGTCATTTTAAAATTTGAGTACTCACATTTGAAGAGTCAAGGTGTAATTCCCCCTTTCACACCCTATTTTTCTCCAACATAATAAATATTTATTCTATTTTCCTTCCACCTAGATCCAACTACATTAACACTTATCATTAAGCCCATTTTAAATAAATAAATCATGAAACATCATTCCTGAACCATATATGAATTATCTAAAGAAATAGTTTATTACAATATCCTGATGTGGAGATTATCAAAACATCGTATCATTTGATAAAATTGGGGTTTTGAGGATGATCATGCTTTTGGTATCAATATGAACTACATATTTACCATGTATTTAATAATTTTAAGTAATATATACCCCTTTATCAATTAATGACATATTGACTCTTTAATTATAATGGTAAGATGAGATAGTGATTTTTGAAAATGTGGGGGAACTATTTTCTAATTTCGAAACTTTTGATTTTGTAATAATGCTTGTTGAATGTTGAATACAATTGGATTTCCCAAGGTTTTGGGTAATGTAATATCACATTTAAAACATAATTTATTATATTTGTTATTTAGAAAATTGAACTCTATTTTTCTTATTTTATCTTATTAAAATGATTTAATTATAAATATTTCTTTTAAGGAACATAATTTTTTTTATTTTTGAAATCTATTTATTGATTAAGAAAATTGATTTAAATTTATTAGGAAAATTAATTTTTTTAGTAAAAAATTGTCATTTTATGACTGATTTTATATTTTTTAGAACATTAATTTTAAATAAAAATAAACTCATTATGCTAATTATATATATATATATATCAATTTATTTTTTGTAAAAAATCAATTGTTTGAGAAAAATATAAAAAATCACATTTGGAAAAATTTAATGGGTTAATTATAAATTTTATGTCATTTCTTATGTAATTTTTTATACCATAGGAGATTAATTATTGAATAAATAATATAATTTAATTTAAATGTTTTTCAATTTTTTCAAAAAAATATGCATTCTATTATACTACATAGTCATAATTCTTTGATATGAATATGCATACATATAAATATATATTTATATAGGCATATGAGAATGAGTTATTATTGATTTTATATTTCTAAAAGAATTTATCAATTATATATATATAGAATATGGTATTATGTATTTTATGATACACGTTAATGTTACATATAATGAACACTTTACTATTTCAATGGTTATATTACCATGATATTATGCCATCAATCCCATATCCCTTCCAAAATTTATTTGACCCATTCTAACAAAACATTAATATAAATTTTAAAAGAATTGATCCCATTATATTGGATTCATTAAATATATATTAATTCACATTTTTCATTGAAATATAATCTAATCTTTTATTCCATTGATCCATTAGTAAATATGATTTTGTAGTGTTTAAGGTTAAGGTGTTTTCAAATGTTTATACTAATATTATAACTATACTTATAGAAGATATAGTGATTGAAACATTATATTTTATTTTTTACTACTATTCAGAAATAAATTATCATTGATATGATATGTATAGTAATATTAAATAACTCATGGGTCATTGGATCACCATCGTTGGAATTATGGATTTATTTCAATGCTTGAATATGTTTCTATCACATCACAACATAAAAGAAAAGTGGTCAACCAAAACCATCTTCTAATAATTCATGTGTAAGAGGCAAGTTCTATGGTATCTAATAATATTTTGAGAGGTATTACCTCTAATTAAATTATGTAACTTGATTACATGAATCGTATACCATAATATCATAAATAAATCAATATATGTACATAATAACATATGAAAATGTAATAAAAAACACATTATACAATGTAATATTGTTAAATAATATCTCCAAATACAACATGAATATTATGAATAGATATAATATAAAAAACTTATGGTTAATTTATGGTCATTATAATAGAAAAATTCTCTCTATAAAATTCTATAACACTCATCCATCTTCAACCACAGGTGCAATCCAACATATTAATCTTCTAAAGTGAATATACACAAATAAAAGAACAAACAATATTGTTTTTAGTGGTGCGAAAATATAATCGTTATGGAATTATTAATTAGTTACATAACCCCACTAGAATCTAGTATATATGTGAATCGACAATAAATAATTTGTATAAAATGCAACATCATTATCTACCATTACTTTAAAGAACTCAATTGATATAAAATCCATATCAAAATACCTAAAACTCAATATCATTATTCCCACCAAATGAAAATATTTATATAAATATAAAATAAATAAATTTTTATAAAAATAACATGTGTACCCCCACTAACTATATCCTACAATAAGGTCACACATATGATATTTCTAGTCACATTGAATAATTATTCCTAGAACATTTAATTTTTAGAAATAGAATGGTGATAATGGTCAAAATATGTAATAGGAAAGAAATATAAACAATAAATTATTTGAATATATATATAATTTTTAAAATGGTTAATGAAAAAAAAAATATTTAATTTAGAAATATAATTTAAAAAGTATTCCTTGAAAAATATTGAAACATTTCAAAAAGGTTATGTGAAAAAATATTTGCAATGTTTATTGTTTAAAAACAATATTCTATAAAAGATCCATGAACAAGGAATAAATGATTCAATGTAGTTATGTGATAAATTTGGGAAAATAAATTAAATAATAAATAAAATAATAGGTCCTTGAAATTGAAAATATAATTTAAAAAAAAATGTGCAGAGAAAGGTAAAAAATTTATTATGAAAGATAAAACCCATTTCTAATATTATAAAATAGATATATTTTAAACCAACATCATAAAAATTGTAAAAACATAATTTTTAAATTATGGTAAGGTAAATATAAAGGAAACATGAGATGAAACATAATTATGTTCCCAATTATAATGTTGAATATCGATAGGAAAGGAAAATAAGGATAACTAATGGAAACTATTGTTATATTTCATTATAGTTATTCCCAATTATGATATAATTTTTATATGTATGAAATACATTCATGAATATTATTTTAATCCGATATTATGTTTTATATATAGAGATAAATAATAATCCTTGTAAATAATTATGGTGGAATAAAGAAATCTTATAAAAAAAGTTCAAGAAGATGCATTATAATTGAATGAAAGGATTAGGGATAAAAAACATACACCTTTGGTATTATTTTAATTAATGTAAATTTAAGGAAAGATCATAATATGTCTCTTAAAGAAACCATTAAATAAAATTTTATTGTAAATAATTCATTAGTAAGTAATCACACGACATAAAAAAATAGGAATTAATTTGATCAAACGTGATATATGAATTTAGAAATTAGTCAGAGAAACTCTTACAATAATATATAACATCCACCAATCCTCCTAAAACTAATCAATAATAATTATAAATATGATAATTTCTAATTTAAGAATTATATGTATATATTTAATTTTTTATAGTCATAAATTATAATTAATCACAATATGTATGTTAGGTAGTTATTATATATTTTCAGTATCTAGTGTGAGTAAATTTGTTCATTTTGAACTAGATTTGTAATATTAGTTTTGTTATTCATTATTTCCCAAATTTTCATCATTAAATTATTACAAATGGAACCATAATTTAGTTTTAATTATAGTTAATAAGGTTATGATTTCATTATATTATATTTTTTGTTATATTAATTTTAGGAAAAACTTGTGACATGCATTTTTCAGAGATTTTTAACTAATAAATAACACAATTATAAATAATGCATTAAATAATAAATATTACATTAAATGAAAAAATTAAATATTTATATATTTAAGTATTATTTTAATAGTAATTATGTTCTATTGGCCATCCATGATATTATTTGATAGTAGTGGTCATGTTTTTTCTTATACTGACCCAAACATGAACATAACATAAATAATGGTTGATTATGCTTATAAAAGTGGTTTCTTTAGGGAAAATATCATTATTATATAAGTTCAATGATAATTTAAATACATTTTTTCTTTGTTGAATATTATTTTAATAGATTTTAATACATTTCAATAAATATATTTGAATTATGTGCTACATTGCATGAGGAAGGGAGTTGTCTACTCATGCACATATGATGTATTATTTTTCATAATATATAATAGAAATATATTAAAAAAATATTTATATCATTACTTAGGAATTATACAATTAAATTTTGGAAATATGATACAAAATAAAATATGTTAGGATATATTAGTAATCACATTTTGGACAGAGTTTTCTTATTGATGTGTCCTTGGGAATGGAGGTATTTTGTTAAATAATTGTGTGATGAATAATAGTAAATGAAACATGAATATAGATTTTGAAAATTGCGAATATATTCAAGAAGAACTGAAATTTGAGATTGGCCTTGATTTTTTTGTGAGATTATCATATTAGAAGTTGTTAGGACCACATTTTTGTAAATATTCCAACATAATATGAAGGTAGCATAGGTATTACATGTAAATAAGACCCAAAACTAGACAATAATAGAGTGAGGGGTGAATAAATGTTAATAATACCAAATCCAGTTATATATTGAGATGATTTTAAAATGTTTCTACCCCATTCACTCAAATAATACTCAATTTTACAATTTTAATAACACTGTGGAAACTAACTTTTACCTATAAAATTTACTTTCAATTCAAAAAAGTAAAATGGATATACATAAATAATATGGACCTGATTATTCCATATATGATGTAAATTTTATTTCATAAAATTTAAATTAGTATTGAAAATAATATTTAAAATTAGCATTAGTAATATATCCAAAAATCATTTTTTGAAATATTGTAATTTTTATGAATAAAATTTACATGTAGGAAAAAAATTATGAAGGTATTTGATTTTCAAGATATAAATTTTATTTCAAAAAAGTGATTTTTGGCCCTAAATTCATGAAAATATATAATTATTTGAAAGTAGTTTTTAATTTAATGAAAATAAAAAAATAGTTTCTTTTATTAAAAAATATTATTTTTTAATAAAATGATAAATATAGTTTTCTTAAATTCAAAATCATATATCAAAATGTATTTTTTACTCCGTAATTACATATTTGATTAAAAAACAAGTTATATATTTATTTATACATTCATATTGATATATTTTTAAATGTCAAGGTTTTACTATAAACTATATTTTATAGTATTCAAAAAAATCAATAATTTCAAAAAAAATATCAATATTTAATTTAAGGATATATTGATATTGACATTAAAAAAGTTGATAATTTTTTAAATTTTGATTATAAATTTTATAAATAAAAATTATAAATTAAAATTCTAGGCATATATAAAAATATCGTTATTGATAAATACCTTTATTTAACACTATGTTTTCAAAATATAATATCAAACTAATTTATAATTCAAATATTATTAATACAGAAGATAATATTTTGAATGATTATCTATTGTTATTATAATCTTTTAAAACTGTTCAGTTAGATTTTTAAATACATTAAATAGACATATTAGAATAAACAATCCATTTAAATTTTATAATATATCAATTATATATCCTATAAATTTTATAATTTTTAGTCAGTTAATATATTTCTATTTACTAGATGTTTTGTTATTCTTAAAGATACTATGTTTGAACTAGTAAAATGAAAAGTTTATTTAAAAAAATGAGGGATTCCATAATTATAATGGTTTTGTTCCTTTAGATAATAGTAAGAAAATAAAAATATTTAGTGAATGTTTATTTATGTTTTCCTCAATTATAATTATATTTAGAAATATTTAGAGACATGTTATGTACAAAACCATTCTTCATTCACTGAGGAAAGGAAACACATGAAAGGGTGATCTAAGATGCTCAATTAGAGTGAAGATAGAACATATGTAAACATAATGTATGAATACAGGTCTGATAATGTAACCATCATATATATAAACCATTCCATGCATATCAATGATTTAAATAATTATTAATGATTCAATATCATAATTTCAAAAGAAATGAATCATAATGAAATCAAATAAAATGAACTATAAGAGCATAAAATTGACAGAATATATGGAATTTGGGAATAAAAAAGTCATGTGAAAAAATTGAATTAGTTTTCAAGGATCATTTCCAATACTATCATGTGGAATGTATTTACTCCATAAAACATCTTAGTAGTCACAGTTCTCTCTCAATACTATAATATTGGACAATGTCCCTTATAGAACTATTTTTAATCCCCATTCCATTAATGTTTATCACATGAGATACCAAACATTACCGAACCCATTGTAAAGAGATATAGGAACCGAAATTAACTTAATAAAAATCATAGACATGTGTGCCCAAATATCATGAATAATTTTCCAGATTATAACCCATAAAATTAATTTGTTTTTATATACATTTCATCATAATATAAACTCTAGAAAAGATACATGTTGCAAAATCAATTCCTCATTTCATCAAACCATAACCCATGAATAAATATTCAAGTATCATCAGAAATTTATCAATGGAAAAACCTATATAAGAGTAATGGGATTCATGAAAATAATTTCTAAATAAACATAAATAGTCCCAAGAAATAATAAAAATATAGTTTTTGGATCATAACCCAAAAAAATCATATGTAACTTCAAATGATGTCATCTTAAATAGAAAATGTTTTTGAAAAAAAATAACATCGAACCATTCTCTAGGATAATAACCCTTCATTTAAAAACATATTTAAAACTAACACATTACACAATATTTTTTAAATCATTTTATTTGAATGTATAGATAAGAAAAATAAAATAAAACGTTTAAAAATCATTTAAAACAATTCTTGAAGAAAATATCATTTTTTTCTATAATTTTTTTAAACATAAAACATTTTAATAATCTTTTTAAATAAAAATAACCATGGAAACATATAATGGAATCTTAAATAAAAATAATGGTCATGCTGATGGTAAACATCATTAATTATATCAACATTAAACCCAATATTAATTTCATATATTTAGAAAAATCCAAATTGTATTTTTTCGAAAATGTTATGATGATTCATTTAAAAATATTATTTAAAAAGTAAAACATGTTGAAAAATTACTATGCGAAATTATTTTAAAATTGATAAAAACATTTTTTAAAATATTTTCAGAAAATATGGTTTTGTAAGAAAAAGGTTTTTTGATAGAAGACATAAATAAACATGTTTTTTTCTTAAAAACATTCTTTTCCACTCACAAGTACATAAAGAGAGGAAATTTAAGGGAAAAAGTAATTAATTTACATAATTAATGGAAAAAAACACATGGGTTTCTCGAGATATTGATCATATTAATTCGTTATCAGAAACATACTCATAACAATAATTATAAAAGATGCGGTTATATCATAAAACCATTTCCACATTAGTAATAATGAATAATAAGACCCATGAAGGAATAACATTAAATGAAACTCATACTATAATTATAATTATTGAATTCATGACATTACATGTCAAAGGGTATTTATATATGGATCATTGTAGATGATAAGTGTATTACAAAATATATGTCTCAAAGAAGGAAGACTAAGAAAAAAATCCCTATATTCATTGGCATTTTTTAATCATAAAAACCATAAAAGGGATATCCTTACCTAGATATGTAAATAAAAATAATATATATATGATTTATCATAAAATATAAAATTTTTAAGTATGTGAAGAAGAAAAAATAAATTCATGATGATTATTCCATTTTTTATATAGAAGTACAAAAAAGTATATGGAAATCACTTACCATAGTTTTAGCAACTAGGTACCTGTGACAACAGTGACACCACCATAACGTAGTCATCGGGTCATGGCCCACTAGGTACAACTAGTTGCTCCGAAGACAAGTTGGTCCCCACCCTGGGCCCCACCCATATACTTGAAATGACCATTTGACTAATTAAAGTCTCCACAGGCCAATACATGTCTTTTCAAGTGTTCATTGTTCTCACTCACACACACCTTGGAATATTTCCTAGAGGATCCCTCATCCTGATCCATACTCCTGACCATACATGTTTAACTGTGGATTTCTAATCAAATAGGCTCCCAAAAATAAAGGCGTACCTTGTTGAAATTAGTCATATCATTTAGTCATTTAACCCTTTTTCATACTTGGGTATTACATACATCCCCCTTTATATGGGAATCGGGTCTTGGCCTACCAGGTACCACTAGTTGCCCCGCATTCACGTGGTCCCCACCCTAGTGCCCACCCACATGCCCGAATTGGTCATCTGACATATAATAGTCCCCATAGGCTAATATATGTGCTTTCCAGTATGGTTTTATTCACTGATACACACCATAAGAATCTTCTCAGAAGGTCACCCATCATGATCAGTACTCCAGTAAAAGTACATATAACTGTGGAGTTCTAATCAAATATTCTCCAGAAAAGAAATATTCACTTTATTAATATTAGTCATATTATTTAGTCATTTAACCCATTATTGTACTAGGGTGTTATATTCAACACCTCTTTAGAGAAATACACCCTCGTTGTGGGCCATATATCTCAACCTAGGCAGTGCCCCTCATTTAAGGTTGGGAACCACCTCTAAATACAAATGTGACAACTTGTCCTCGGTGAAAGAACAAACACCCCTCATTAACATGACCGTCAGGTCCTAGCCTTCTAGGTTCCCCTAGTTTCCCCACAGACACATTGTCCCCACGCTGGGGCCCAACCATGTGCCCGAACGAGTCATCTGACATATGACAGTCCCCACATGCCAACAGATGTCTTTTTTAGTGTGCCTTTTCCACTCTCACACAGACTCTGGTAAACATCCTATAAGTTCACCCATCCTAATTACTACTCAAAGACATGCTCACATAACAATAGAGTTTTAATCAGATAGGCTCCAGGAAAGGAAGGTGCACCTTGTTTACACAAGTCATATCATTTGTTCATTTAACTAGTTATCACACATGGCTGTTACAATAGGTTTCTAATACCATATTATACTTTTGAAACTCTAGTATAATAAATATAAATATATTATAGAATAATAATCATATGTATCATACAACATATTATTTATTTTAGACCTTTTATTGCTTGTTTATCAAATTATACACTTAGGTTTTGGTTAATATCTGAATTTTTTTATAGTAGGTTTTTATTTTTTGTATTTATTCCTATTAATTTGATCATGGTTACATAATATTTATAATTGTAAAACTGATATAAATATCATATATATTCATTATATATGTATTTATACTAATAGATAATTATTACATATAGAAAATTAAAAACATTGTTCTTGGAGAAGGTATGTCATACGTATGCATGAACGATGTTTATATTTTAACAATAGATTGAAATAATGAAAGGTAAATAATATATTTACAATGTTGGATCATATTTATTCTTTATATGTATGACAAATTTTTATATAAAACATTCGTTATTATATTCCATGTAAAGAGTATGTGGAGAATGAATCGCATCCCTTCATGAGGCATTAGTCAAACGTACACACATGAGGCATTATCATATTCACATATAATAGAAAGTAAGGCAGTGTATGTTTTATCATAATTATAGAAGAACAATTTTTGAATAATAAAATATATATTTATTTAAAATATCATTATTACCATTCATATAAAATGTTAATGATATTTACAGAAAATTAATTTATTTTAGCGAAGGCCCCTTTTAAGGACAAAAGGGGAACCCAATAAGAAATAAAGGACATAAAAAACAATCATTCCCCATATACCAAAGCCCTTAGGACATAAAACAATAGAATTATAGACATACAATATAGTCCCCTCCCTAACATTTAAAATGTTAGATCATCTCCAACCATTTCAATGCTACTTTTCTTCTTGTACCATGCAGGAGTGCACATGCCTGGTACCGATGACAATCCCCATACCCTCTCCAATGTCCAATTCTAGATTGCGATGTTCTGGTTGAAACTTCTTATTCTGACCACTTCTAGAGAAACCCTTTATAAGAGAACTGGTTACCTTTTCCACAATCCATAGACTGATGATCCACAAAAAAACGTATTATTAATGATTCGACAGAGACACAATCCTCATTGATCGGGATATCGATCACCATAACGTCTTCATTAGCTCCACCATCGATGTCAATCCATAAAATGAGAATCACACGCCAACAAAATGAATCACATAGAACATTAAAAAATCATCACTACAAAAATAGAATCAAACAAAATAACTCCACCAATGTCCGGAAGAGATGATCTTATTGTGTCTCGTCCACCCCACTACCGTAAATTGACGATGCCATTGATCCAAAATACACTGGAGAATAATGAACTGATTCACAAAATAAGAATCATGAATATCATATTTTCATCCAAAAACAATAAAAATTCAAAAACCATTGATAAAAAAACCATCTCCATCACACCAGAGCAGAATCGCATCAGTTCCCGATAAGTTATTCCACCGTTCAAATGAGAGACATTATTGTTTTTAATGGGTTTGTAGGTAAAAAGGTATAAATGGTACTATAATTTATGAGGTATAATAATATAATAAATATAATTTATAAACATTAAATAAGTAATTATATTAATATGTTATTGTTGGTGATTGGAAATAAATTTCATCTGTTCATGAGGTTATAGTCTACTGTACATAAAACAAATGATTTTGTATCACATTTTATAAAAATGAGTAAGGTTTTAGGTAATGAACATTAAATAATAAAATCTGAGTTAATATATTAAGGTTATTATATTATCATATTTAATAATAATTTAAATAGGTGGAGGAATAAGTAAAATAAAACACTCAGTTATGGACGTTACCACCTATTTAGAAAAAAATCGTTTGGTTTTCACTAATATACTTTCTAGAATAGTACTCTATCCAAAATAGGGATTTGATTATTACATTAGGCTAGTAAGGAATATTTTTGGGCTTGTAATGGTAGATAACATTATATAAGAATGTTTTTAATGGATATGAGAGTGTGTGCCCATTTGTACAATAGGTGACTGACACACTTTTTATGTTTAAATATAAAAAGATGTAACCATGTTTTTAAAATCACAAAATTCTCCAAAAGGGACCATTATAGAGAACATAAGTTATATAGTCAAAATATGGCAATAATATTGGTGTTTGAATTGTTATGGGTCAATTTAATTCCCATCATTTTCAGTTTATCCCACATTATAAAATCATTTTCACCATAACCACAATAAATAGTAATTACTAGTTTCACTATTTATTATGATAAAAAATTATACTGAAATTATTCAATATTATAAATTATTCTTATTTATAATATGTAATCTATTTTTCCAAATTCCATAAAAATAATTTGGAGATATTATTTTAAAATAGTGTCCTAAACATGATTAAAAACAAGGTTTTAAATGAGAACTAATTAAAAATATTGAAATGATATTGTATAAAAATTCAATATGACATTTATTCCAACGACATGAATTTAATTATTATATATGAAATTTTACTAATTTTACTTTTTAAATCACATTAATTTTTTTAGTTTTTATATCATTTAAAAGAAAATACAAATATTAATATAAAGTTAAATTTTCACTAATCATTAAAAAATTTCTTCTATGAAAATGATCTACATTTCACCATAAATGTTTTTTATATAATGATTTAAAAACATAAAATTATTTATTCAATTAAATTTTATAAAAGTGAAAAAAATATTTTTCAAGAATGATATAAAAATATGAAAACACTTCTTTTAAAAGATATGGTTTTAACTATAAAAGTGGAATTACTCTTATCACATCTCTATTAGACATATATGATGAATGTTAAACACTGTATTCACTAATATATATATATATATATAATTATCAAAATTCACCAAAAGGGTCTTTTTCTAATTTATGGATGTAAAACGTGTTTTGATGCATAAGACTGGTTTTTAAGAAACATTTTATATTTAGTTTGAAATAGTTTTTAATTTTATTTGTAACTAATTAGTAACCAATGAATTCATTTTAGTTATAGGTGTAAAAAATATACTTCCATAATATAGTTAATAATATTCATAAACACCACTCCAACGTCCTGTCGATAACTTTGATATTAATTCATATTATTTTATTGTTGTTCTATATTTTCATTAAACTAGATGTTTCATTTCATGAAATTAATAATAACTATTTGTTATAAAGAAATATAAACTCAAATTTCAATATAGAGAATGACATAATCATTGTTATGTAAGTAATGCTAAACACGTTTTTGTGTATAACATAATATATCAAATAAATATTGATTATTTGAAAATAATATTTCATAAAAACATGGGGTATTACATTCAATATAACATAAAATGCATTTTGACCTCGAAAGTTGCAAATTTGGTACCAACCACTGGGGATAAATATACCTCACTAAATGCATATATTCCCATGTGCCTTCCTCAAATATGTAGTTTTTTCGTTAAAACATATTCCCATGAGTATTATTATTTTTTATAATATCTATGTATGATCCACAATCTCTTCTGATTATTACTCATAAGAAATATGATTCTCAATAGGTATGATCACTATTTTTAGTACATGTAATGGATCTTGTATGTACTTCCTTTGGTGAGATACATGGAACACATCATGAACCAAAGAGGGTTTTATTGTATTCCCAACTGATAGTCTACCATACCAATACGTTCATGAATTTAAAAGGGTATAATATACATAGGACATTGTGTTCCTTTATATTGTAAGAAGCATTTCCTCATTTGGTTATGATTCGATCAATTTACACTTCAAATCTCACACAAAAAACTGAATACAATCTTCATTATTATTTATAAACTCATATATCAAAAGTTCCATAATATAATGATAAAAAATTTATCCTATCCTTATTTATCATCATTAAAAAAATAATTGCACATGTCATCCAATATGAATAAAAATTAATATGAAAAAATAATACATTAATCTCTAAAAACATCATTCAATGTTGAATATAAACCATTATATATATATTCATCCTCATAACCCTTCCCAAATAAATAATATATATATAATTCCACTAAATTAATTGAAATCAAGATAATTTAAATCATATAAATTTCATTAAGAAGATTAAACGTCCCATGTCATATAATGAATTCCTTTGTCAAGTATTCTCATTAAGCATTTCAATAACAATATTTTTCATAAAAACACATTAAAAACATGAATTATTCCTTATTCCAAAATTAAAAACATCGATTACATAATTTATACCATAGATCCAATAATGTGGTAAAATAAAAAAATGAAAAATAAACCACATTATCAAAAAATCATTTATTAGTTATGATGTCATCAATACCATCAAATTAAATTTATCCATTTTGATAAACTATTTATCTAAAGTAAAAACCATTTTCTCAACATCAACAACAAATTAATGGTTATCTTATACTAATAATATTTTATCCATAAATTATTACCCTTTCATTAAGTCAAAATTATTTGTCATTGGTTCTATTCAGAATATTTTCTAGATCCTTATTCAGAAACATTGACAATACAATCCCTATATGTTTTAGTATTCATGTAACGTAATTATTTAATTCTAATATATATACAGTTTAAACATTACACTTCATTATTAAATAATTAACCATGAGACATAATCATATAAAATAATAACTATTTAATAAAATATGAAATGTTAATCATTTATTAACATTCATGAATAAAAACATAATGATGCTTCTCACAGTATTATATAAAAAATAATATTAAAATATCTTATATCTTTCATAAGTAATTTTTAGACTCTTTATCTTCATATGTATGACAATTAATTTTACCACCTTTATGGTTCTTTTTCTTGACCATTACCATGGAAATGAATTAGTATAATTTATACACATTACATATTATCAAATTTAAGCATTTATAAATTTTTATGGAAACCATTGTTATCATTGAATTTTTTAATTGAACATTTAATTTTAGCTCAGAAAAAAAAAATTTATTGTGTACTACTTTTCCACACTAAAAACATATTTCTATTAAATTTTACATTCCCTTGGGTGCTTTATCCCATATTATTGGAATATTGGAATCTAAGTATTCATTACTCCATTGTCTCCACCTCCCGAGTACTCATATAACATTATCATTCCCTTATTTGAGATGTCTAATAGTTGACTTAGGAATTGTTTTATACATATATTATGATATTTGATTTATAATAATCACAAAATCCTTCAATCTAGTCATCATCATAGTTAGTTTCCTATAAATAAATTTCCTATCACATTCAATGTTAACCAAATTCCTTCTTGTTCCCAACATTGACTAAAACCAAAAATCATAGTGTGAGCAAAGAAAAACATTTTAGGGAAGCATATAATTCCGAAACATGAAATATAGGATGCTTAAATCGTGATATCTTACTAAAAATTTATGAAACATTTGTATTAACCAAGATCATTCATAGAATTCATTAAAATATTACATAATGCTTTGTAATGAATTTTTTCTTTTCCAATGAAAATATTCTAGGAGATCCAGACTAGGTGTGCAGAAAAACAAGGGCTGTTTTTCTATGAAAATTTTCTTTTCGATATTTAGCTCATTGAGACAGGAAAATGGAATGAAAACTTGTAACATACTTATATTTCCAAATGAGATAAAAATAAATAATAATTTTAATAGGAAAATTATATAATTTATTCCTCATAAAATTGAACCATAAACAATCCTGCTAAAATGAGAATCTAACATTAAACCCCTTAAACTTTGACAACTTTTGATTTGAAATTATCATGAATAAAATATAATAAGAAATTTTAAATGTGTAAAATAATTATATTCATTGTAAAAAATTTCAATTAGGAATTAACACACCTCGTAAATATTTTATATGTGAATAACATAATATATGTCCTAATGATAACAATTTGAGATGATAAACCCTTACCACTTTAGTAACATTTAAATAAATACACATTGGATGAAATTATTTTAATTTTAACATTTTATAGTTATAATTAATAAGATTATATGACATTAAATTTAAATGGTTATATACATAATCCTTATCTATATAAATAGGCTCATAACATTCAAACATGTCTCAACGAAAAAAATTTAAGACGAATAACCCATATAGATTTAGTAATTTGGGAAATTAAAATCCTTGGAATACATAAAATAAAATAGTTCAATAAATACATAAAAAATTAATTATGAAAAAATTTCATGGGATTTATATACACAATATTAAACATAAATTGGTTCATATTAGTAAAACATGTATCAATAAAGATATTTTGATAATAAATCCATACCATTTTTAAAACATGTTTCCTAAGCTCCCTATCTTCATATATAATTTGTTTATATTATATATATATATATATATTATTGAGAGTACTATATAATAATTTAATATAATATATGATCCACTTATATAATATCATCACTTATTTATTTAAAATTCCTTATTAAATTCGTCATTTCAAGCATTGAGTTCAGCATTTTTCATGTATGTTTTAGATTAGAAGCTATAGTCCTTTCCCATTAACCGTCATTCCTCAATATAATTAATTTTAACAATGATATAAATATCATATATAATAATTTTATATAAATTTATTACAACTCATATTATGTGGTGAAGAAAAAATAATTAAAAAACATCATGGACACAATAATATGTATATATAAAAGGGTTGTGTTTCAACTTGTAGATAAATGAAATATAATAAATGATTATTATAAATAACATTTATAAATTTTTTACATCATAAATATTATATATTATCATTAAATCTATCTTTTTCACAATCCATTTAAAAAAGAAATGATTATAAAATCTTATTTCATTGTGGGGGTGGTAGTGCCCATATACACAGTAGAGACATTGCCCTTCACCAATAGAGTAGAAGGTAAGACGGTAACAATATCATTAAATTAATTAAGAATATTTAATTTATAAATATAATTTATAAACATTAAATCAATCATTATAACCACTCAATAAATATGGGGATGGAAAGCGAATCTTATAACTATGTTGAGGCCAAAATTTACATGTACTCACAAAGAATAATTTTATTTCCCATTTTATGTAGAATATGTGGTAGATGGTTTCAAAACCAAAAAAATAACACCTCAGTAGATTTATCATTCCGAATTAATAAATATATCATGGATACAACTCTTTTAAGGGCTTTATACGGGGAAATAAAATTTAATGAGCTTAGTTAAGATCTAAAAGTCTTCATTTGGAGACATTTTCTGTCTTACACTATTAGCCTAAAAGTATTAGTGTTAGGGGAATAAATGTATATATAGAATTAAGGGAACTTTTATAATAATGTTTTTTATTGGTATTTTATATTCTAAAATGCTCAAATGGTGTGTATAGTGGATGGGGATAGTTTCCCTTAAAAAATTAGTGTAGGGACGCATATGAAATTTCATTCAAGATTTCTATTGTATAAGATCAACATTATAGAAAAGATCAATTTAACTAAAAACTAATAAATAATTTTTATAATATAATTTTTAATTACCTTTAACCAATAATAATTTTACATATTTGGGTGGTAATAATAACCTTATATATTGGTTTAATGCCCTGGTATACCTGCATTGACATTAATAGAGGTAACACATTTTTACTATTTGTATTATATAGTAGTAAAAAATAATATTCAAACTATAATATTAAATTATATATGGAGATTATAGATATTAAATAAATTTCATTGGATTAAATATATTTAATTTTAATAAATAAATTTTAAATAATCATGCAACATGTAATGAAATTTTTTTTAGAAAAAATGAATCATTAAACATAATGAATGATATACAAACATTTAATTAATTTTAAATATCATCAAATGAATGATAAAATACATTAATTAATACATTATTTTTTATATATTATTAATTACGATAATAACTATATATTAATTAAATATATTATGATTAATCCACATTGCAAGTATAAAAATTTATATTTAAAAAAATGTGTTCGGGCACAAAAATAAAACTATTCCAAATTCAATTTTAATGAGAATTGAAATATATTTACATATATTATTTATAATTTAATGATACATATAAATATTTAATATAAAATTCAATACATAATAATTATTTTACATGAAAATAATAAATTATTTTAAAAAAATTATTATTTATCACTATTCATTAACAATTAATTATCATTAAAAAAACCACAGTATTAAAACAATAATAATATTGACATAATTATTTTGAAAATGAAATTAACTACTTAAATTTAAATTTACCACAGAGGAAGAAATTAATTATAATATTATTTCATGTAAAATATAATAAAAACATTTATTGTGATGAAATAATGTTTTTGATTCTTAAATTAAGATTACAATAAATTGGGTACTTATATATTATGAATTAATAAATATTCTTGTATTATATAAACCCATTATACATATTTTTTATAAAATTTTTATTCTCAGTAATAAAAAAAATTTAATTGTTATATTATAATATATCACAGTTCTATTTGTTTGTCATGTTCTTTGTAAGGAAAGATTCAAAATCATTACATTTTTTAAATAGAAAATAAATTCTAAAATCATAGTGTGTTATATGGGGATTATATAAATTATGTCGATTCACTCTGAAAAATTTTATTTTTTAGAGTGAGTGGAGATGATGGATCATATCGAGGTAATTAAAATATTGGAGAAGTGGGTTGAGAGAGATAAAAATATAGATGTTTAGTTTTATCTCAATAGTATTACATCTGAAAGGTATTCAAGAGATTCATAATGTCATGATATAAACCATATTAAATTTCATTAGTCAAAATGTAAATATTACCAAAAGGTAAAACATCATAAATTTATGAAAAATTAAATTAAATATTTGAAATTATATTTCAATATTTTTTAGGTTTTTTGAAGTACTCCAAGAAATGTATATGTTATGGCATTACATTTCTATGGGATTTGAAAATCAGTTTATGAATAATATGTAAAAATAACACCAGGAACCTATTAAGTGTATTCTCATATAGATTATAATTTAGTATGATATAGGATTGTGTTTCAAAATAGATGATATACTATATGGTAATAAAGATATAGAAATTTAATGGGATATGATCACATAAAAGTGTTCAATGAGCTGTGCAATTAAATTTTGAGGGATAACCATTAGTTAAGTGTCATGGTTTCAGTTGTTAGTAGTAATTTATATACCTAAAGTTAAAGATAGAGCAACCATAAAAGAATATAATTAACTGATATGATTATATTATTTCATTAAGGTTATAAAAATTGGATGGGATAGTGTATAGCTCTAATGTGATACCCATCGTACAATTCATTTTTTCATAAATATAGTGTTTCACTCACATAAGATGGGAATTTAGTAGGAATATAATTTTAATGAAAACACATATTTCTATAGTTTTCCCTTTATTATTAAATCAATATATATATATATATATATCTACACTTCCATTAGAGTTAGCATGTGTTTTGTATTTCACGGGACCTGAAAATTATTATATAAAAATATTAATATATATTAAATAATGTGAATGCATATTTTTAGATTAAATGGTTTTCTAATTGATCTACACAACATTTTAAAAATAAGAGACCATAGTTGTTTATAAGATTTTGAGTCTAACCTAGGCATTACATTAAATTAGTCAGCATTAAGTGTTTGTTTGGAGGAATCTGTGGGAAGGATTATTAAGCAAACAAAATAATTTATTTATTTATTTTACATAAATACCTAAAAACATAATCATCCAATATAAATATAATGTATAAAAAATATCAAGGGTATTCTTCATAAACATGATATATTTGAGAGAGATTTAAGAGAGATTCATAGGCTTTGTCATGCTTTGGAACAGTGATCAATAATGAACGATCATGTGGATTCATGAGAGGAATGATGAATGAATTGGGATATTCATCATCATCCTATGTTTTAATGTTCTTTAATAGTGATTGAACTATTCTTTAGGCATGGATCATTGTTTTCTTAGCATTCGAATAATTTTCGAATAATGGATTTCATGAATTCTTGTTTTTACTGAATTTAAATTGTTTGCATGATCCATATTTTAAAAAGGGTAATTGAAACTAGTTTCAAATCTCCCCAACTCCCTTCATTTTCCCATTTATTTTGAAAGATGTAATCATTGGCATGGTTCACATATTTTAATGATAATTCCCACATTTTTCTTGTGATTTTCATAGGATATTTCATCCTATTTGTCATCATTGTCCCATGAGATCATGATTTGAAATTTGTAGGTTGTATTCTACTACGATCAAACTACCCAATTCATTAATTTCATGTGAATTAATTATGAATCCATTATTTTCATATAGAGGTAGATATATTTTTGGGATGCTGGCGATGGATTATTGGATTGGGACCTTGAACGGTGACATGAGGAAGGACAAAAATCACTTTATAGATTGGAATTCCAATTTTTTACAATTAGTAGTTGAGAATCACCAATAATTTAATTCCATGTAGATTTTTTTCATTTAAAAAGATTCAAATGGTGAAGGATGGATTGAATATGGAAAATCATGTATCCACCTAACAACATGATCCACTATCTATTAAAATCATGATTACACACCTTGTTACATAGAGGAACATTTTTCATAAGATTTGGTTTTAGGTCATATGGAAATGATGTTGGAGTGTCTCGTGTAAGTATATCAATCTAGGGAAACTAGTGATATTTTTTTGACTGATGTCTCCATAAAAAATGACTATAACTACCTACTTATTAACATGTTACATTATGTTAACATTCAGGATGCCTCCATGTTGACCACCACCTTTGATAATAATTTAGGTTCATAATAATGACCAGTGGATTTATGAGGCCTTATTTTAGGAGACCATTCATGAGGTGTTTACACAATGTGGTAATATATTAGTTCATCGACATCATTGGATATATGTTGAACCATATCCAAAAGGGTTCTGGTGATTAATTGAATTTATATTGGGGCATTGATATCTTCAGTAGGTTAATAATATTATGCGTCTATCTTTTAAATGTTACATTACATCCAATGATGTAGACTACTTGGGTATCGTAGAAATATATTCCATAAAGCTATAGAGAATTATCTTGAGTTATTATTTTTCCATCATGGTCATACCCTTCATGATCATATAGTTATTTATACAACCACTCTTCATTTATGAATTGGGAAATTGTGGGGTCTAATTACATATACCCATTATTTGGTGACAGTATCGTTAATATAAATTCATCAGTTGTTTTATAATAAGTATAAACCATTGATGATGTGATTTGTGATGATTTATGATATTCTTAAGATTTAGTTGGGAGATATGAAAGTTTTAGAATATTCCAAGAGAATTCCCAACATCATTTTTTATTATCATAATATTGTTTTTTATGGTCACATGTGGGCATGGATATTATAGTTTGGAATTCATATGGATATATATGCTAGAATAGACTCATTATAAATTCCTACTTACTTAGTGGTGATGGAAGAGGAAATGGTTACATATAATTTTTTATAGGTTGGATGATGGGTGTATGGATTCGATATTGAATCCTATAGGGATGATTTCTCTACAATGGCTAGAAGGCATCAATCATTATGTTATTGGTGGATAAGGAATACTATTTATTAGAGTCATACATGTGGATTTGTAGAATATGGTTCACATAGTGGGTATTGTTTACCAGAAGTTCGACGTTGAGATACTAATGAAAAGTGTGATTTCATGTATTTTGATATCTCAACTCATCATGTTTTATATGGTTGATATTTAATGGGTGGACCTCCATGATAAATGCATTATCACGATTAGGTATCACCTAGGTGTGGTTAAGGAATCCATCTGGGATGTGGTACAGATCGAGGTGTAGGTGGAACTCTATAGAGAGCATATTTTGGTGAAGTAAGATTCTAATGTCTACTCCTTGTGCCACCACTAAGTGGACTACACAATGATTTGGGGCTAGTAATTGAGGATGTGTTTGTTTGATTGTAAATGGAAAGAATATAATCCTGATTATCATGATATATTTCAGTCTATGATATTTTTATTCTATAATTTATCTCCATTACTTGTTGAAAAATTGATGATTCATTCATTCATCTCCAAATCCCTTACATAATAGAATGATATTCTATTTGATTCTTTATCCCATCAGGTGCCTCTGAATGGATCTAGATTCCAGTAATAGTGGAAGATAATTTATATTTCCTCCCAAATAATTTTCGAGAACTACTTTTGATGTTATATATTGATTTATATATTGAATTTATCCATAGAACATCATGTGTATCTTATATATTATATCATATGTCCCCTACATAGGTATAATACCTTTGGGTGTAGGTATAATACCATTGAGATGAACATTTCATCAAAACTAGTATATCACTCAGAAAGGATCAACTTTTATTCATTAAAAATTCATATGGTAGACTTAGTATTGGAATTTATTAATTTTTTCTTCTAAAAGTGAATTTGAAGAAACATTGAATTTCTCAAATGATTTATGAACTCTTATAATTGGTAAAATGTTTGAGTTTGTATTCATATATTTATCTTAATTATGGAAGAATTTAGTTGATGGTTCTTGATTATTATATTTCAAACAAAACATTCTAATTCTACAATTAGAATTATTATTTCTGAGTAAATAAGTTTAGCATGACTAATACATCTGTTTTTCCTGGAACTTATGTACGTTATATTCTATCTATGTATACAATGATTTTTAGTTTACATTATCAATGAAATCCACACATACTCTACGTATTATGAGGAGAATATATATATTTCTAGATGATCCATGAATTATATTTTGAAAACATACTATATGGTAAACTCTTAATGTGCCATTTTTTTGTATGAGTGGTTAACTGTTTTGGTCATGTAATCATTTAGCATGGTGGAATTGGGGATCCAATGAAGATTGATGGAGTTATTTTTTGAGAAACACCAAATATAATGATGGAGGTGTGCTTTTTTATAGTTTAAAAGTGAATCACCCCTGGTTATTGGTAGAATATTATTGGATTATGTCCCCTTTTAATTCCTTGACATGAAAGGAAAAACCATTTTTCAATAATGAGTATTATTATAGAGCCTTGATGGATTTGAGGTAGAGGTCGATCAGTATACCTATAATTTGATAACTAGAGTACATCATCACATACATCTTGTTTTGTGATACCACTAAATATGTGCTCATAGGAAACATGATGTAGAGTTAGATAATGACCTATAATAAAGCAAGGATGTTGAGACCCCCAAAGTATAATTCCTCAGAGCATAGCTCAGTGCTATCATTTTTTCTCCACTATAATGATATGGAGGTACTATACTCTATGATTGTTTTCCATTATTTACTTTGACCCTAGA
Organism: Viscum album; assembly: GCA_963277665.1. Taxonomy (NCBI): domain Eukaryota; kingdom Viridiplantae; phylum Streptophyta; class Magnoliopsida; order Santalales; family Viscaceae; genus Viscum; species Viscum album. Next base: position 1,934,690,533 of record OY728155.1, read on the forward strand.
GTCAAGGCCACATATTCACCTAGAAATATCTCAACCCAATACAGATGTTATTTTTATAGATTCAATAGGATTACAACTTTGATGTAGTTTACAATAAATGGATCAAAAATGTGGTATAAAACTCCCATTGCATAAAATCATGTTCTCGAATGGTTTACTATGATTTAGAGTAGTTTTCCAGAATACTGGAGAAAATGAAAGAGGAGAGGGTTGTAGAAAACCTTTAGTTGATGTTTGTCACTCCCAATATTCATTATCTTGTAAAATAATATCAATTGGGATATTTAATGATTGAGGTATTAAATGATTATATATCCCTACGAGATGTAGAAAATGTATTTATTGAAGCTTGATAGCATGAAATTAACTTTTATAGATGGACGATATATTCTTTTATGATTCATGAGGAGGTTCTAATGGTTTTTCATAAAAACCCCTTGGTTATAATTTATGGTATGGAAAAAGAGAACAAATACCATCAATGGATGTTTTGTTCAGTTTTTAGAAGTGAGTGTGTTGCAATTTTATTTCTTAATTCCTCACGATTCAATAGATAAAGGCGGGATATCAGAGTCTAAAATATATGACTCAAAGACTTGAGATTCTATTAATGTAGTGGGATGAAATGTCTATTATTTATGATGGTTCCTCCATGGTCATGAAGAGTCCATGCTTTAATTTGGGTGATTCATGACCAACATATCATGTCTGTATGCCTTCTTTCCATCTGAAAGGAGAATTCATTGGAAATTTTAGAGTAGTTTTATGTGTGTGAGATCATTTATCTTCATGGGTTACTGGTAAACATTGTCTCCAACAGTGATGGCCAGTTCATTTCACGGTTGACTATGGTTATAAAAGAGGGTATCAGGCCTTAGTTATTGATATACACAAGGTTTTAACCCTATACAGATGGAAGGACTCATTATACCATCTGTTTTTTGGAATATATACTAAGATACAATATAATTTACTACATCTTGAGAATAAAGTATCATATAACATTGGATTATCATTCTTTTAATAAATATAAGAAATCTATAATTGGAATGAAGCATGTTGAGTCCACGTATAAGAGACCCCACATGTCTTTCTTGTATTGGACTAATATTGGAGAATAATCTATTATCAGGGTAAAACTTGTGAATGTAATGATATATGTGGTTTGTGTGATCCATGATCATAGGAAGATGTCTAGTAGTAAAAATGAATCTTATGTGGAATGATATCATTGACCTTTTGAGTTTAATAAGGGATACCATTTCTTCCTAAGATTCTCCCAAAAAATGAGTGTTTTGGACATTTATATAAGTAGTAAGGTTATCCCTATGGTTCATCGAGCCATTCCATATCATATAGAGGGTGGGTGATCTTTATATTCACTTGGACATAACCCCATACATATATCCTATAGATGAAATAATTCATGTTTCATAGATAAGGAGATATGTGCATGGCCCATCACACATCCTTGAATGGGGGTAGCTATAAATCAAACTTTGAAATACCATATCAATGTAGACTGATGGGATCTTTGATTAAAATGCGAAGATCATACATGGTCAGAGCAGACATATTGTTCAAGTGCTATGGAAATATTGGTGCATGCAAGATTTCTCTTGAGAGCCTAAGAGCTAGATGTAGGCTCATTACCCTAACTAATTTTTAAGAGGTAATTTTCTAGGGAGAAAAGTATTGAAGTCAGGGAGAATTTAATGATTCTAGTTTCTATAATTTTACCCTTACGATATCTCTTTATATATCATTGGACTTTAATTTATAGTTAGATTTGTGTTCTGGGAGTCACAAGGCCCCAAGAATAATTTACTAAAAATTATATATATATTAAATAATTTAAGAGAACATTAATAGAATAAATGATTTTCCCAATGTTGAGGTAGGGCTCATTATTTTTAACTTTTCCTCCTTTTTAATAATTTTTATCCAAAAATTTCATAAATGATTTTTTATGTTTTTTTCATTCTTGCCATGGGTGAAGATTTTATTGATATTCATGAATAAAATTAAATATAACTTATGCTCCATTTATTAACTATTTTAGTTTCCACAATATTTAATATTTGTAGGGGATCACACCACACATTGTGTTTTAAATTCGTTTTTGTTCTTTTTGAACCACTTTCTCCATGTTCTTCATCATTGTCCTATGGTTTTGTGATTTAACATTGCTTGGATGTATTAAAGAATTATCACACAACAAAAGTAATGAATTTTGGTGAATGTATATGGGATTAGTGTTTTTCAAATTAATAGTTGTAAATTTTTGCTCAATGCTGAAGTATTTGTGAATTAGGACACCAAATGATGACTGGAGGAATGTAAACTACTTCACAGGATATTAAAATTCCAATATCCACCCATAGCATGCTAAGAATAACCAATTTTAAACCTATCCCTTTTGATTTAGCCATTTCTGTTCAGTTAAACGGTGATGGAGGTGGATGGAATGGTTAATCTGGTGTTTGTGTGAGGAAATGAATCATTGTCTATGAAAAAAGATATTAAAACTCTGGTAATATGGAATAATACACATAGTGTATCGCACAATATCATGATAGTTAGGGATACAATTTGAGTTATTTATCACACACCATGACGTTGTTCCCATTTTTCATGTGTCCTAACCATGGTAGCCAAGTAATGTTCTCAGTGGAAAAACAAAATACACTTAGTGGACGGACACTCCATGTCCACAAAGGGACATGCTGTGTTGAGGTACATAACTAAATAATCTATGTTCTCATAAAACATTACTAGGAACATATGTAAATGTGCTAAATGTGTACCCCTTAGAAAATTATTTGTAGATATGTTTGTTGTTCTAGGCTATATCAAGATGATTGCACACCCAAGTTTCTAGGTGAAGTAAGACATTTTGTAACACCATGTACAGATTGATTATGTTAAATATCATCTTTTTAATTATGTATATTGCTCTATGAGACTCAAATATGGGCCCCATTAGTAGAATATATATATTATTTTCCATATATAAGGAAATAGTGTCCATTGTTTCAACATTGGAGGTATGTGCATGGTGATATAAGAAGGATTATTCTCTTAGTGAAGGTTATATAGTGACAGTGATCAGTTGTGATCATCGATACGCTATCAAAATTGATACTCCCCTATGTCTATAGGTTTTTAGTTACCTAAATCTTTTTATATGTATATATATAACCCCCCCACATTATATAGGTAATGTAACCACTTTATGCAGTGTTGTAATCACCTTTATTGATCACTTTTGGTGGATGGGTCCTCCATTATAGTTTTTGATACCTCATTTAAGACACACAATAATGGGGTGTGGGTCCACTAAAATCATTAAATAGAGTCCAAAAATGAATATTTTATGGGATATTATTCTTTTTGAGTAGTAGGAAGACAATTTTCTCATAAATATATGTGGATATGTAGTTCATATTTCTTTCTCCTATCGGGTTTCATTTTATCATATATGTCATATTTATTTACCAATTTTTCTTCTAGGTTGATTTGGCTTTTTTTATTCTATGAAATCCCTATTTGTTTTCTGGGAATCATGTTGGGTATGTATATACTCTCTATTAATGAAATATTTTCACATGTGTTGTGTCTTATGAAAATGATAGGTTGGTCATGGTGAAAGCGACAGTCCAAGTATTGGAGTAGAATGGATGTACATTGAGGTGTTGATAGTTATCTATTTCATGTCGTGGAGATTGTGGGTCAAACACTCTACAATTTTTAATTTTTCTCTTTTTATTCTAGTTGACCTTTTATTTGGTTTGGTATGTAATTTTAATATTTAAATATGATATAATATCTAAATACACAATGATTTTTATCCTATATGTTTTTGAAAATTTTGATTTCATTCAAAATTTATCAGTACATTTTTATAACTATGCACTCATTCATGGATTTGGTTGTTTATGTGTTTATGTAATCATTTGTTTACGGTTTCCAATTTCCATGTTTTGAAAACATGATTCTTTTTCCCTGCACCTGTACATTTATCAAAATTCATGGGGTGTCACTCTCAATTTCTACTAGCCTGGGTGGGGGCCCTGTGTGTCTGGTAAAGAAAATTTATCTCGATGTTATAAGAGGATAATGTTATTACACTCCAAAAATAGGTGCAACTGAGAATAAATTGTACATGTTTAACAAGGACATAGACTCACAATGTCAATGGTATAATTTTAATTTAGTCAAAGCTTGGTGATTGAAAAGTGATTAGAGTTACTATTGTTTTTAAACTATAGAATTTAACATTATTGGTGTTGTAAAAAAGTGTTGGTGTATTCTATATTTTTCAACAAGTAATTCATCATTTTAATGTATTTTGGGAATTTTTTTTCATTTTTTCAATTTTCATTTCATACAATTGAATGATGAAACATTATAATATATGTTTCGACCTGTTTTTCAAAATTGACCCAAAATTAGTTCAATAGAGGGATTTGGATGTACATTTTTGGGATATAGGGTATAAAAAGTGTCTAGTATTCTAGAATATTAATCTGAGGATATTATTTACTATTTATGTTCCATTAGATGGTTATAAATGTGATTTCATCGTGGTTTTATAAATAAGGCACTTGCTAATGGTTTCAGAAAGTTACAGATTTATAAATTTCTCTTTATTTGATTTTTATTGTAAAAGAAAATGAATATATAAGAAATCATCGGTTATCATATTGAATTGGGGTTACACTATATTTTTTCATATTGTGGTAGGATCTTTTTACCTACTAAGAAACAATATAAATTTGGGGTGTGAATATATATAGATGTGTCTGTAATTTTACTTAAAACACTATTGATATATAATGGTAAAAACAAAACATAAGAGTAACTTTATGTGTAATCAAATAATATACAATTAAATGAAATGTATAATAGTGTTCTAAAATAGACGTAACACTTAAATTATGTACCACATGTATAATTTTTTCATCATATATTCATTTTTTCCCTACATTTTTTTTCTAAGAGTCATGTGTGAGTGTGGAATGACTGGAAACTCGATGTGGTGATTTATGGTGTAACATGGAATTCTAACGTCTATAATATTGGTATGATTTACTTTGTCTAATAAATGATGTATGTAGATATTTCTTTCATCCTTTATATGTTTTTCTTGTTTTAAAAATAGATTAATTTTTTATATGTGGTTCATGAACACCATTATTAATTTTTTATGAATGTATTAGTATATTATATTTTCCTATATACTATTATTTCGTATTAATGGTAAAAGTTAGTTATTATTATATTGAAATGGATTTTAATAAATAGTTCCATGGATGGTGATGATGTTATATGCTTTTATTTATATAAACTATATTTATTATCAATTTACATAGAGACTAGATGTTCATGTGGTCATCTAACTGCTTGGGATGGTTATACTGAGTATTATTTCTCACCCACATATACACACTTGTGTATTGTTGTCCATGTTTCTATATCTATAAGTAGATATAGATAGTGGACGTTTTTAGGCAATTGAAAGTCACCTGGGATGGAGTTAGTTGGACTATATATTTTCAATATGAGGACCAGAAATATGTTGTCACTATTCGAGCTTATATCTATTTTAGATTTCTTTTTTATATTCAGTGATTTTTGTATATCATATTACATTATAACAAGGTGATGTTATTATATTTTCATTTACTATATTTCATGGATGTTTAATAATTTATTTCATAGCATATGACATTATATATTAAATGTAAAATGGATTTATTTATTTTTAATGCCTCCCATATTTTGAGAAAATACCTCAGTGTTGGTCACAAAACCATGGATTATTGGCATGGGGGTTATGGAGATTTCACAAACCAATATGTCATAGAATTATAGATTTTGATCAATGTTTTAATATATTTTTTAAATTTTGGAAAATGTGATAAATTGTTGCGATTGTTTATATTGAGGTTTACTAAGGTATTAGATTTTACATTGTTGAAATAGAGGTCGTTGTGATGGTTTTGTGTAATAGATAAATTCCCAATAATGATGATTTTTGAAGACCTGTGACTTAGAAATTAATATATTAAATAGGACTTTAAATGAGGGGAATTATCATTTAAATACATATATTTATTATATTCTTTTATTATGGATTTAATTTAATTTTAAAATTATATATATATATACCAAAATTGTACAAGAACTATCAATATATAACTCATATGTTATAAAAATTGTACTATGATGTTTCCCAAACCAACCTTTGTCAACCCAAAACCAGTCATTTGAGCTTATCCAGGGAATAGAACAAAGGACTTCTCGATCCCCATAGGCTGGAAAGTAGTTTCGGGAAACAAAATAGTAACCAAAGGGAATTATTTCTCCCAACATAAAAAAAATAAACAAAAATAAATAAATAAATACAACATCCAAACAGAACATCTATTACAGAATGTTAAAAATAAAACAACTAAGCAGTAGGACCCAAACCAAACTAGATGACCACAATATCTCAATGGGAACATGATGGTTAATCTCCAACGGCAAAAGAGGCCATCACCTGTGGTGATCATGACCAATTTTAAACATGCACCATAAGCTGAAAACAATAATGAACTATCTATGTGTATATTAAAACCTAGTAGGTATTCCCAATTAAATATATTTTTAATGAACCTCATTTATATTGAAATACACATCTACTTCATGATTAAAATAAAATATTTACAATAAAAATTTTACAATTTTCACTTTAAAAAACCTTGGTCAATTTCACTTTTCATACCAAAATATAGGCTCTTTTACAATAAATCTACATTATCATTTTAAAGTGAAAATTTATGATTTCATTTCAAAATGGAACAAGATAGTATAAAAAATTTTTAATTTAAATTTTTTTCATAAACCATTGAAAAACAACCATCACTATCCAAAGATGTACCGCAAACATTTGACCATGACAATAATCACACACAAGGGAAATGTAAATATGAACCCTATCATAATGAACTGAAAACTATGTCAATCATTACCACATGAAACTACGTTCCAATAGTCCTGGTATATTTCTCAGGAGAACATGAATAATCTAGAACATACTGATACATGTTGACTCATATCGGAAATAATACTTTACTCGGTGAAATCAACAACACCCTGACAAGCTCGGTTATCCCCTACATGGTACAGAATATGGGGAATAGATCCCATAGGTTTATAACACAATATATCATTGTGATATAGTCCCCAAGAAAGTGTGTAATTTAACTAGTGTATAATTCATTATAAGTCATGTTTATCACTATTATCTGTTCTCTGTGACAAGATTATATAAGAGGGACAATCAAACTGATTCTAACTGAGAATCCAATTAAAATCACGTATATCATATTCCATAATTTACACAATATGTATCACCATGAGGCACACCACGGATCAATCCCCTATATTAAAACACATAGGTTACAACGCAGTCTAGGTTAAGGACCTCCCAAACCACATGACATAAATGGTTCATGAGGATCCCACAATGAGGATATCAACCCCATTAAATAAAAAATATTTATAAATGAGGAAATAAAATTTTCCATGAAATTATTTCATGATAAATATTTTCACCACATTACCAAATGTGCCACATGGGCCTCAAGAAGGCATCAGAACACCATAACTTAAATAGAATAAAATCAACCTTTTTAAAAAGGTACAAAAACAACATTATCCATTCGTCAGTCATTCAGAAAATAATTCCATTTAAAAACCCACACCACATTTTAAAGCCAAATACATCTTCATCAAAATTCCAAAATGGTCCATTAACAACCTAAATAGGCCAAACCATTTTTAAAATCCATATTCACATTTCTTTTAAATCCATAACAAGATTGAAAACTAATTCAATGAATCCAAATAATCATTTATTATGCCACTGCATAGTTACAATGCTTACCCTTGCATAAAGTATCATAAAAAATATCACAAATTCCAACCATGAAATTTAGTTAAAACTCAGTGTGTAAAACATAAAAAAACAATGGAATACGAAAAAAATTCTTGAAAACCACCTCATCTCATATTAATTTTTTTGTCAAATATCACGCATCAAAATTTAACATATTAGGAAGGTGAGAAAATCATGAAACAAAAAATTATTAAATTAAAATGGTATGTACAAAGGGAACCTACCTCAAATCAAATATCACATTCATAAAAGACATGTGAAATAACTCTATAAAGGTCTGAAGAAGAAAGAACATCCCTGATGAACCTTGGGAAGGAAAACAACCCAATCTCAAACCACCCTAAAAATCTATATCGGGAAAACCATAGTCAGAAGGGTAATATAAAAAAAGAAAAATCAATGAAACATAAAGGAGAAAGACTGAGGATATTTATCCTTTTTATATTTGTGAAGAATCACTAATAAACAACCTTTAATCCCACTTATGGGGGCTTAGATGAGCCATAAACCATTGTTGAGGGTGTTCTGGTCCGTGGATTCATATTCGGGAGCCCAAGGGTTGAAACCCCACTTAGAAAGAAATATAAAATCCCAAAATACACATTTTTCGAGTGGGTTTCATGGTTATCTCATATTGTTTAACAAAACCTTTACAAACCATTTGATTTCCCATTATCCAGTGCTGCATTGGATACACACTTGTGTTGCATGGTTAATTTTTCAATGTGACCAAACTTTGTGACCTCAAAAAAGCTCCAAAACCAAAACTTTTTCAACCCAATTATCTTATAACTAATGTGTATAAACCATCTAACAAACACAGACCATTGAGAAGTAAAACTTTGGGTTTGAAAAACTCTCCACCCAATTATTTAATCCCCATACCATCACATTAAAAATGAACAAGGCTAAACAACACTAAAAATATACATGATTAAAATTTAAGTCAAGAACCTCTATAACACAAAAATTAAATTCAGATGCCGAATAATTTGAAATAAAACCAATGAAGAAAATATAATTTGAAAATTGATAAAATATAAATATGGGTGTTAAAATTTTCCCCACCACTATGATTTCTCCCCCCGGAAGGCCATATGTCATTCTATTTGATTAATCAATGACTACAAATTTCATAATCTGTATAATACAACCTATCAAACCAAGAACATCTAAAATAAAGAAAAAAACCCAGTCCTCCGGATTGAAATAAATCAATGATGGAAAACTGTATGAAACTGAATCATCTTCCCAGGTATGTTTTCCTTTTCTGGTCGTTTTTTTTAGAAAAGACGAATTTCTGGAAATTTTTAAAGTACACGTTATGTACTTTAGGATTACATGTTGTGTACTCAGTTATCGTGGGTAGCCGTGTGCTAGACAGTTAGCGGCCATGAACACAGCCATGTGGGGGTGACCTGGAGGCCACTTAAAATGAAGTACATAAACGGAAAGTACATACCGTGTGTTTTTTTTCACTAAACGTACCAGGGTCATGTCTAATCCCCAGAAACATCTTTTTCTAGGTTTTGTTTGGCGGAGAGCTCCTGTATGGCCGCGATCATCCTTAGATCCCCCGACCAAGAATCTGAACTCCGTTTCGACCACCTTAGATTGTGCTGGAATCACCTTGGTAATCCTTTCCTTCTTCTTGAGCCTCGTTTCCTGATTCCTAGTTCATTTTTCATGTTATCCTCTGTTGAACGTTTTAGACGTTTTCAGAGATTGTAGGAATTATAAAGTGATTCAAGCCCTAAGACTCAATTATATTGATGTCCCAATGCCAAGGTAGGTGGTTTTTTCCTTTTTTGATGAACGACACTTAGTCACATGTGAAAAAATTCCAATACCTATGAATGGGGTTTTCCGTGTTTACTTTTTAGCCCAATTGTTTTCCTTCCATACTTTTATGCATGATTTGAGGTAAATTGATTGTCAATAGGGTGAATTTCAAGGATTTGGATGTTTTCCCATGCATGTTTGTTTATGAACATTTTGGTATAGCCTTTCCAGTTAGGCTGCTGTCTGTTTCCAATGCCTAGTGTTGTAGGATGGTGTTATTATATACTCAGATATGATGATATGCTATAGACTGATTGGACAAGTAGATATTAAGATTTAATTTTTCCGTTAAACATTTATATTTTCATTTTATTTACCCATGGCTATGAGAGCCTGGTGTAGTAAGTCCATTTGGGAAATTCGCGTAAGGGATTTCCTAGAGTTTCTTATATTATATTAAGATGTGTGACCACATGGGGAATTTAGTTTGAGTGCTTCCTCAGAGAGTCAGTAGTTCTTCGACACGGACCATAGGGGGGATTTGATGTTGAATGCTTCCCCAGAGTGCCTTTAGTACCAATATGATAATGTAGGGGGAATTGATGGTGAGTGCATCCTCAGAGAGTCTATAATTAATCTGAACTAGAGGGGTTAGACTATGTGTGCTTCTTATAGGGTTTCTTGTACTTATATTCTAGGTAGGAATAGAGAGGATAATTTAAGGGAACTTCCTTGAGGGTTAACTAGTTGTGTTTAACTGATTTTGTTAGTCGTTTATTGATATTTGAAACTGTGGACTATTACTATTGAGTACTTCCTTGTTTAATAAATTTTGCACTTTAACCTGCTATATATTAACAGATGGTTAGACATAGATCTCCTGGTGGTTTCCTACAGGGATTCATCTCAAACCCTTTTTGGGTCATGTTTTTGGGCCCAAACAGATTATATTTTTGGAGTTATAGATAAAGGAAACCACCCTTCCACTTTAGGTGCCTGATTTTCTGTGGAGCTAGAGAGCATGGGACCAAGCTATGGCTTGCGATGGTGCATAGTTGTTTACTTTATTCCTTTTTTTACTTTGGTTTAGTACTATTCTATTCTATCATTTTGATTTGTTTATCATTCATATATATAATTGTGCTCCGGTTTATTATTTCCAGTCTTCCACTATTTAATTTTGTATGGATTATTCATGCTTGCGCTTTTGCTATTTGTTTTATATCAACTGTGTTAATCTACCAATGAAGTAATAGTTTCCCTAATATCACACCCAAGGCCCTCCATGATAGTCGACAGCCACTGGAATTCAGGGAAATGCGCTTGAATCCATTGACCAACTGGGTACTGGGCACCTCTGGGTGGCTTCGGAACTGATACGTTACACTAGTGGAAAAAACGTTTAACACATCAGCATTTTTCACAACGGTTCTATATAACTAACATGGAATGATTTATTGATTGATATATCACATCTGTTATTTTATAATGGACGTGATATATCAATCAGGATCCATATTTTACGTTAGTTATTTTATAACCGACTTAAAATATAAGGAGATTAGCTTTTTTAAGTTGGATATTGTATAACCGATTTGAAAATCGAATCCGGTGCACTTTATCACGTCGGTTATAAAATAACTGACGTGTTAAAGTAAAGCTCAGTGCTTTATTACAGCAGTTATTTTCAAACAGGCTTGATAAAAGAAAGAATGGAACTTTACCACATCGGTTATAAAAAACCATCATGATAATGCCAATCTCAACAATTTATCCCTTCGGTATAAAGCAACATATATCACGTCCGTTATAAAATAACGGATGTGATAAAAAGGTTTCTACGTCAGCTATTAAATAACCAATTTTATAAAAATAAAAAAAATATTTTATCATGGTGGTTATTAAATAACTTACATGATAAATCTTTTAAATGATTTATTTCACCCCGTATTCAGTCATCCTATTTTCTTCGATTGGGTGACATGCGACTCGTCTCTCTCACGCGGAAAACCTAGAATAGATTCATCATAGTCATTACCTCCATCATAGTTTTTCAAAAATCAATCTTCATATTTATTATTATCATATCTATATGGTCGACCCAGAACTCTCATGTAAGCTTCGTATGACTCATTTTCTGTTGTTTTTTCTCGATGCCCTAAACTAATTCTTTGATATGTTATTTTTCTTTGGTCATGATATCATCGTTAGTTTCATAGTGTTTATCTATACCATGCTAAATTCTTTTATAATAAGATAAACCTATGGAATTGATATCAAGAAAGTTTACAATTTTTTTTATATCATGTGTGTGTGTGCATATAGGGGGTTTCCAATGGGGTGGGGGGCTGTGGAAGTGGGTGGGGTGTCCAGGGGTATTGGTTGGGTTGTCTAGTTGGGTGGGGTGTGTCTAGAGGGTGTAAAAGGGGGTGGGGGTGGTTTCCAAGGGGGTGTGGGGCTGTCCAAGGGGGTTTGGGTTGTCCAAGGTGGTGCATGGGAGGATGTCAGAGGGTTAGGGGGGGGGGAATTCCAACGGTGTGTGTATGTGTGTATGGGGTGGGGGGTTCCAGGGGGTTGGGGCTGTCCAAGGGGGTGGGGCCACTATAGATGTTTTTGGGGGTTGTACGGGGGGTGTCTAGAGGGTTGGGGAGTGTCCAGGGGTGTGTCCCAGGGTGTAGGGGGTAGGGGTGGTGTCAAGGAGGGTGGGGTTGTCCAATGGGGTGGGGGGGGGGGGTTTCCGAGTGGATGGTGTTGTCCAATGTGTGGTGTTGTCTAGGGGGTGGTGTCCAGAGGGTTCAGGTGCTTGACCAGAGGGTTGGGGGTGTCCAGGGTGTCCACGGTGGTGGGGGGGGGGGGGGTGGGGCAGTCCAAGGGTGTGTGTGTGTGTGGGTTGGGGGGGGGGGTCCAAGGGGGCAGGGGTGTCGAAGGGGTGGGGGTTGTCCAAGGTGGTGGGTGGCTGGGGGTGTCCAAGGGGGTGGGGCATTTCAAGAGGGTTTGGAGGGCTGTCCGGGGGGTGTTGTCCAGAGTGTTGGGGGGTGTCCAACGAGGTGTCTTAGGGGGTAGGATGTGGGGGTGGTGTCCAAGAGGGGTGGGGGTTTCCAAGGGGGTGGGGGTTGTCTAGAGTTGTGGGGTTGCCAAGGGGGTGGGGGCTGTTTAGATGGGTAAGGGGGTTGTCCAAGGGGATGGTGGTGTCTAGGGGTGTCCAAGGGGGTGGGGGTGGTGTCCAGGGGGTGGGGGATGTCTAATGGGGTAGTGGGGTCCATGGGGTGTCTAAGTGGGTGGGGTTGGTGTCAAAGGGTGTGGGGGATAAGCGTTAGTTGGGATTTACTATTGCATCGTGGTTTGTGAGATTATAACATGATGATTGTATTGTTTCATGTATATTAGGCTATAATTTATTGGTGTTGTTTAAGGGGGTGGGGGTGGTGTCCAAGGTGGTGGGGGTGGTGTACAAGGAAGTTGGTACAGTCTATTTTTGAGGTTTCCACTATGATTTTTAGGGATTCAATAATTATGAAAAGATGAGGGATGTTGTAATATGATTCTATTTGGTTATATATATTTTGACCTGTCATTGACTATGAGAAAATAATGGGTTATGGGGGAGACCATGTTGTGGTTTTCAAAGATGTGCAGTTATCCTGACCCCATTGTTTCATGATGATAGGATTTACACTATGATTTTCTCTATCTGAGTTTTTATTTGAAATTTTATTAGATTCTCAAGTTTACTCCATTTTCTATAATTTTCTATGAACCATTGGAGGCCCCATGGTTTTCTTGGATTCCATGGAATTTCCTTAAAAAGTTACTTTTTCCATGTTCTTCTTCCTTTATTCTTTGTTTCTTTTTTCCTTCTTCATCCACATCTTCTTCCCCTTCATTCCATCTATTATTAGTGATTTTTGGACATTTTTAAATTGAATGTTTAATAATAATCTATGTGTTATATGGTTATTAGGAGGGGTGGGGGTGTCCAAGGGGGTGGGGGTTTTCTAGACGGGTGGTGGATATCTAGGGGTGTGGGGGATGTCCAGATGGTTAGGGGATATCCAAGGGGGTGGTGGTGTCAAGGGGGTGTCTAAGGGGGTGGGGCTGGTGTCCAAGGGGGTGGGGGTGTACAGGGCTTTGGGGGTGTCTAGGGGGTTTTCAAGGGGGTAGGGGGTGGGGTAGTGTCCATGAAGGGTGGGGGTGATGTCTAGGTGGTGGGGTGGTGTCTAGGGGGTGGGGGCTATCTAGATGGGTGGGGGAAGTCTAGAGGATTCAAATCATTAGGATCTGTGTAATTTTTTGTAGCGAATGTATGCATATTTAAATATTTATACTTCATATTTCTTTTTTACGGAAGGGTTAGTTTGGTATACAGTTTCACCAGGATGTATTCTTTGTGAACCTTAAGAAGAAAGGGTCCAATATGACTTAAAACCATTATATCTAACTATATTTTCATTTTCAAAATCACATTCAAGAATATTTTCTTTAAATATGCATAGATTTGTTTTATATTTCAAAATTTGTTACATTCAAATTATGATTTTTTTCATATAAACATATATTTGTCTTATCTTAAAAAGATGTATAATTTTGATATTTGTTATAGTTAATAATGAGTGGAATTTGGATTACGGCACATCGAATGAGAAATTAATATGAGGAAGGTGTTGATGCATTTTTTGGAATTTTTTAAATGAAATACTCCATGTAGTGAGATTTTTATCTATCCAGGCCTAAAATGTTTGAATATGAAGAAGTTGAAAAGTAGAGAGATAAAAGATCATATGATTTGTCATGGTTTTATTCCATGTTACAACCCTTGGATTTGGCATGGTGAAACAGGACGAAATTTCACTGATGATGATGATTCGCAAGATGGTAACTCTGATAGAATTGATGAAATGATTCGCGATATTGCACCAGAAAAAATTGAGATAGAACTGACATTTTCCCATCCATATGGTGATGCTGAAAAACTATTATATCCTGGTTGTACAGATTTTACATTTTTTTGGCATTTTATTATTTTTTAACTTCAAGGAAAAACATGGATGGAGTGACAATAGTTTTACAGAGCTGATACAATTGATGAAAGAAATTCTTCCAAAAGACAAAGATCTTCCAGATTCACATTATAAGTCCAACAAAATATTATGCTCAGTGGGATTGAGATACAAGAAAATACATTCCTATCCGAATGACTGTATGATATATAAGATGGAATATAAATTTCTGTCAGAGTGTCCTAAATGTGGGACATCACAGTATAACGGGAAAGAAAAATCACAGGCTGAAATAGAGATTACAAAGATCCCTTCTATGGTATTGTGGTATCTTCCTATAAGTCAACATTTCAAACATTTATTTGTGAATTCACATGATGATAAAATGTTATGATAACATGATGATGAGCCATTATGTGATTGAAAAATACGCCATCCAGTTGATTTTCCATAGTGGAAGAAGATTGATGAGTAGTATCCTACATTTGGAAATGAAATTTGAAATATCCGACTAGGGTCGTTCATAGATGGAATGAATTCATACCGAACCCTCAGTAGCACACATAGTTCATGACCTGTTTTATTAGTAATTTAAAAATTCTCTCCTAATGTTTATATGAAGCACAAATATGTCATGTTGAGTATAATGATCACTGGTCCGAAGCAACCCGATAATTCTATTGATGTTTTCTTGTCACCATTGATTTCTGATTTAAAACATTTATGGGAGGATGGTATTAGGGTGTATTATTCTTATAAAATGGAATATTTACAATTACATGCAGTGCATTATTTTACTATAAATGACTTCCCAATATATGGATATTTGTCTGCATATATTGTTAAAGGGCATAAAGCATATCCAATTTGTGGACAACATAAGTTATATTGTCAATTACATCATGGGGGGAAAAAGTGTACATGGGGTATCAAAAATTATATCTTATGGATCAATCCTATAGAAGACTAAAAAAATGAATTCAATGCCTCATAATAATTTGAAATTTCCCCAAAACCTTTATCCCCTGATCTGTATTTTGAGAGGGTGAAAAACCAAGATGTGACAATAGAAAATACACAGAAATCTGGTAATGATAGACATATTGGGAAGCAATGTTCAATATTTTTTGAGATACCATATTAGAGATATCATGAAGTTAAACATAATATTGATGTCATGCATGTGGAGAAGAATATTTATGATAGTTTGATTGGAACACTATTAGATATTAAAAGAATGAATAAAGATGGGTTGAATGAAACATTAGACTTACTATCAATGGGAATATGTTTAGAGTTATCTCTCACTCCTAATGGAAGAAAAACATTTATTCCCCCGTCTTTTCATACATTATCAAAGAGGGAGAAAATTATCTTTTCTTAGTGTCTTCTTGATATCAAAGTGCCTCAAAGTTATTCATAAAATGTAAAAACAATTCTCTTTGAAGGACTTGAAGTTGATAAGTATGAAATATCATGATTGTCATGTCATGATGCAACAAATTCTACCAGTTACATTGCATGGAATATTGCTCATCCTTGTCATAAAGACTATAATGAAGTTGTGTTATTTTTTCAATTTAATTTTTAATAAGGTTATTGATGTGAATTATTTAAAAATTTTGGAAAAGTATTCAATTTGTAAACATTTTCAATTGGAAATGTATTTTCCTCCAACTTTTTTTTATATAATGGTGCATTTAATGATTCATCTAGTCCGAAAAATAATGCTTTATGGACCTGTATATCTTCGTTGGATGTATCCTTTTGAAAGATATATGAAAAAATTGATGGTGTATGTTAGGAATCAATATCGACCTGAAGCCTCCATTATTGATAAGTATATTTCTAAGGAGGTTGCAGAGTTTTGTACGAGCTACATGGTTGTGGCCCAATATGTAGGTTGGCCTCCATCTCTCCATGAATGAGTTAATAATGAGGGAAAGGGGATTCATGGCTTGAAAGTCATAATATTGTCATATGAACAGATGAAGAAGTTAGAATAATACATCATGAATGACATAGTTGATTCTCAACCGTATATCACATTGCATATTAATGAGTTGAAACAATTTCATCCAAAGACGAAGGAAATGTGGATTTTTAATGAGCACAACAAAAAATTTGTGTCATTGTTTAAAAAGACATTTCTTGGTGGATCAGATGTATCAGAGAAATTAAATTGGATAGTGGGTGGTCCATGTTTAAATGTGATAACATGGTCTGGTTATAACATTAATGGCTATAAATTTCATACAAAAGCTCTAGACAACAGAAGTGCAGTCCAGAATAGTAGTGTATTGATGTTTGCAGAAGCAATTCATTTTTCGAGTGCGAAGGACAAAAACCCAATTTCTGCATCAAGTGCATATTATGGAGTGACTGAAGACATATGGGAGTTTATTACATTAAAATTAATGTTCATGTTTTTAACTGTAAATGTTTTATTGGTAAGAGAAGTGTCAGACATGATGAATTTGGAATGATAGTTGTTAATCTGAATATATTGGAAGACACAGCTAATTCTTTTATAATGGAATCACATGCAAAAAAAATTCTATGTAGTATATCAGTCAGATATATATTGGTCTATTGTTTTACAAGGGAAAAAACTATATATTGCTGAGGATGAACTTGATGAAGATTCTAATTTATGTGAGATCCCTATGTCAATGGAATGATTAATATAACATAATTATGAACATGTTTAAGACATGGTTTGTGCCATAAGGAACAATCATGATGAAGTAATTTGGGAAAGCAATCCATTTGTACATTCCTAAAATTACAGGTAACATTTGTTTACTTCTTGTTTAAATTTATTATTTTCATAAAATGTTAGATATTGTAAGTATCTTCTTTATTAAAACATGTATTATAACAAAATAAGTATAATTTTTTGTTTGTTTTAATTTTTTTTAGTTTACTTTATCATGTTTACTATTACATAAATTATATATCTATTATATTTGTTCAGTGAAAATGACTTTACCATGTTTACCATGTTTACCAGGTTTACCATGTTTACCAGGTTTACCATCTTGACCATCCTTACCATATTTACCCTTTTTTATCATGCTTACCATATTAACCATGTTTTCTATTACGTAACTTAGTTCAATTTAATATTTTCTGATTACAGTAGTATTGTTATATTTGAATTTGTATATTTGTGAACTACTGTTTTTTTTATTTGAAGGATAATGAAATATCAATCAGTTGATAAACCATATGATTCTAGAGATGAGTATATTGGTCATACCTATGAGGAGGAACATTCACATGTTCCTCTTGATGATCCCCAATCTTCTTCATGTTCTCCCATTACGACAAAGAGTTCAAGAGTTTGTAAACATTGGTGCACACGTTTTCCAAAATTATCACGTGCCTGTATGTAGGATCAGAGGATACTCATTGAGTTTGATGAGGATGATATTCCTAGAGGTCCAGATGAAAAATATTTTATGAGTTTTGTATATACTCAGGGTAAGAGCAAAGTAATCATTTTTTATGATGATTGGAGAAGTGTGGACAAAGCGATAATCTCTCGGTTTTGGGAGATGATTTTGTTAAGATATATTTCTATTTTTTTCCTATTTTTTAAATGCTTCTAATATATATAATATGTTTAACGTATTCTTTATCAAATAAAAGTTGATATTCCTAAAACTGGAGGAGTCAGGAAGAAATGATTATCGATGGCTGCCAGGAGATGGATGGATTTCACATCAACCCTCATATTTGATTTCATTTTTGGTCATAGAAGTCAGGAATATACTTGTGGTATGTATCCTTTTGTAGATAAACACACATGGATAAACTTTGTAAAAATTAGAAGAAAATATTCATTTCTGGTAAGTGTAATGTAAATTTTTATAATCTTTCTTATATAAATGATCTTATTAATGTTTTGTTAGTGATTTATTATTCTTAATTTACAGAAAACAAGGAAATATCATCATTATATCTAATCTAAAAATGTATAACCTTGTAGTTTATCTCAGGGAGGTTATACATTATTGGAATAACAAATGATGCGGGATAAATTAGAAAAACTAATAGTTGGGTCTTAAAACTCTGGAGAGGTGGCCCCTCCATCTCCTCCATCTAGATATGAAAAGTGGAAGAGAGATCGGATGGGAAAAAAGGGAAATATCTTTAGGAAGATTTGAGAATCGTAGCTGAGAGGATTCTAAGATATCTATTTTATTTATTTAAGATAACTATTTTTTTCATATAATTTCAATCATTATAGAAATGTTCAATTAATTAATACATGATTCTCTTGAAGAGCAGAGCTCATAGGGGGTATTTACAACTGCTGGGAGGAAAGATATTTTATCAGCATCATTGGGAAAGCCCAAACATCATGGTCTTGTACAAGGATATCTGGAAGGTGTATCAGTAAGAAATGTGTTTCCACAATCTTCAACTTCTCACGGTGAGGGTGTTTATAAAAAAATAGAATCCATGGAGGCTGAAGTTCATAATATTAATGCAACGATGGTGGAAAATGTTATAGTGTCAGTGCAATCTATGTTTGCAGACATGAAAAGACAATTTTTTATTGTACCTCCCACTCCTCCGCCTCCCCCTACAGACCCCATTATTTATCCTCCACCTCCGCCAGTAGCTCCCACTCCCCCACCTCAGCCCGTGGACCCAATTTGTTTCCTACTCCTCCGGTGCAACTTCTTACTTATTACGAGTTGTATGTTGATGATTTTCAACATCATATAGTTGAAAATGTGTTGGTATATTGTATAGTAGATCCAGTTCATCATCCAAAATTATAGGTAGGCAATCATAGGGTCACTGTACAAGATATTATAAATAGATCAGCTGAAGTACCATTATCTACAGATGAGGTGACGATAGTTAGACATAGTATCATCCATTTTTTAATTTGGCCATCCAGACTTCTTTGAATCATTACGATAGATATATGTATGTTATATCTTCTATTTTATTTTTTTCATTAATCTTATTTTATCATTTGAAGACTAATATTTTTTTTATTTATATTTACAGTAATACTTCAATGTTAAAGAAATACTATATAGACAACAACAAATACAAATGGATATGACATCAGATAAAAATTCAATTTATCTTGAAAAATTGTCAAGATATTCAAATTTGTTGGCGGATCATTATGAGTTTCCAATGGAAGCTCATGTTTGTGGATGTGAAATAACTGTGGGGATTGTGAAAATAGATATCATGGATCTTTTTACTAGAGATATGTTGGGCATGAACATGGTGAAATTGTTTTCCATGTAATTAATAACACCTTTCCCATGTGTTATAATTATTAAAAATGTATACTTATGTATATTTTGTATTAGGTATCATTATATAATTTGTTATAAGAATGAGTGGATAGATGTATATGGATTCGTGGACCCGCATCTGATTTCCCCTGAAGCATGTGCATTGAATGAGGAACAAAGAATGCTTTATATTACTGAAATACTTGAACAGAATATAGTCACACAATGTTAGATGATGCGTTTTTTTGAGGGTTATGAAACACATCTCTCTAAAATAGTTCATTATCTTTTAACATAAAAAACAACTAACCTTAAATTTTATTTTAATAGTGATCATTAGATGTTTGGGGGTTTTCCCACGGGTGAAAAAACATTACTGGATATGCTCTGTCTATGATGATGTGTGCGAATGTTTTAAGAAAATGATCGAAAAATAAGTTTCATTTTCTCAATAGTTTGATATATTATAATATATTTTAATTTATCCTATTCATATTATTTTATAACAGGGGTTGGGTCTACTTTCGAAATAACACAATGAAAAGGAGAGCAAAGAAAAAAATGTAAATGTAAAGGTAAATATCCATTTATAAATTTTAATTTTTGTTTTATTACATAAAAATAATATATTGAATTTACACTCATTCAAACAGAATTTTCATTAACAAAAATACTTCATCGAATGCGGATATTATATGTTATGATTTATGTATGAAATAATAACAATTGGGAAAAACTGGGAAAGTTCTGAACATTGACCTGGTAAGATTTAATTTTAAACAGTTCTATAATATTTCATTTGATTTATTCATTATACACGTTAACTACTATCCTTTTAAATTGTTACTATTAGATGACTATCAACCCTATAGTGCTCTAGAAGTCAAACACTTACAAGTGGAATGGTCAAATTATTTTAAAGTTTTGATTGAATATTAGTTGTTTGTAGTGTAAAAGGTAATTTTGAATATTGACATTGTAATTGTGTATTTGGTAATCGTTTAGGTTGGATTTAGTTTTCGTTAAGTCGACATTGTATGTTTTGAATGTTATGAATGTGAATGTTTATTTATTCTCTACTTCTTGTTTTGGTCTACTTATGATGGTTTTTCTGGTATGGATTCTGGTCTGGGGGGTGGGGTTCCAAGGGTGTGGGGGTGTGTTCAGTGGGGAGTGGGTATACAGGGGTGTGGGAGGGCTATCCGGTGGGGTGGGGTGGGGTATCCTGGGTGTCAATGAGAGTGGGGGGATGTCCAAGGGGGTGGGAGCGTTTCCAGGAGGGTGGAAGGGCTATTCATGGGAGTGGGGGATGTCTAGGCGGTGTCCAGGGTTGTGGAGGTGTCCTGTGGGGTGAGGGGGGTTTCCAGGGGTGTGTAAGGGTTTTTCAGTGGGGGGGGGGGGGTCCTAGGTTTCCATGGGAATGGGGGGGGGGGTGCAGTCTAGGGGGTGGGAGAAGAGGCTCTGCCATTCCTCGGGGGGCTGAACGCCGCTGGAAGGTACTCATCACTCTCACATGCGAAGAATGAGCTCTCAAAATGTTTCACCATTGCTTTCTTCCCCTGTAAACACCATTAATTATATAACGTTCATACCAGTATAACCACAGGGGAATGTCGTCATGTGTCATATTGTTTTCCCTTGGTTATACTGCTGTCAAAGTGATAGAATGAATGATGTTTACAGGGGATGAAAGCATTGTTGGAAAATTTTGGCAGCTCAAGCTTCACATGTGGGAGTGATGAGTACCTTCCAATAGCGTTCAACCCCCAAAGGGATGGAAGTGCCTCCTCTCCCAACACCAGCTATCCAGGGGCTGTCCAAGGGGTGGGAGGGCAGTCCAGGGGTGGGGGTGTCTAATGTTGTGGGGGGGGGTGTCTAGTGGTGTGGGAGGGTGTCCAAAAGGTTGGGAGGGATGTCTAGGAGAGTGGGTAGTGTCCATGGGGTGTCCAAGGGTGTGGGGGTATCTAGGGGTGTGGTGGGGGCTATTTAGTGTTCTGGGGGTTTTATGGTCTGGTTTTGGTCGGGTTTTGGTCAGTTTTTGGTCTGGGGGTGTCCAGTGAGGTGGGGGAGTCCAAGGGTGTGGTGGGGGATATCCATTGGGGTGAGAGGGGGTCCAGGAGGGTGGGAGGGATTTCTAGGTGAGTGGGGGGATGTCCAGGGGTGTCCAGGGGTGTGGGGGGCTATCTAGGGGGTGGGGGTAGACTAGGGTTGTGGGCGTGTTTAGGGGTGTGGTGGGGGATGTCCAGTGGGGGGGGGGGGGTTCTCCTCTAGGTTTGGTCGGGATTTTGTATGTTTTTGGTCTGGGAGTC
Organism: Viscum album; assembly: GCA_963277665.1. Taxonomy (NCBI): domain Eukaryota; kingdom Viridiplantae; phylum Streptophyta; class Magnoliopsida; order Santalales; family Viscaceae; genus Viscum; species Viscum album. Next base: position 1,934,712,842 of record OY728155.1, read on the forward strand.
CAGTGTGGTGGGGGTGTCTAGGGGTGTAGTGGGGGTTGTCCAATGGGGTGGGAGGGTGTCCAATAGCGTGAGACGAATGTCTAGGCGAGTGGGGGGATGACCAAGGTGTGTACATGGGTGTGTGGGGCTGTCCAGGGGGTGGTGGGGAGGTATTCCAGGGGTGGGGGTGTTTAGGGGTGTGGTGGGGGCTGTCCAGTGGGGTTGGGGGTTCATGTCTGTTTTTGGTAACTTTTTGGTCTGTTTCAGGGGTGTGGGAGGGAAGTCCATGGGTATGGGAGTCCCATCAAATGGATGGGGGTATACACGAGGGTGGGGGAGGGGGGGGGGGGTTCCAGGTGTGTGGGGGGTTGTCTAGGGGGTGGTGGAGTTGTACATGGGTGTGGGGGATGTCTAGGTGGTGGGGTGGTCCATGGGTGTGTGGGTGTCTTGGAGGGTGGGGGGTTGTCCAGGGGTGTGGGGGGGCTATCCAGGGGGTGGGGGTAGTCCATGTGTGTGGGGAGTGTCCAGGAGGGTGGGGGGTGTCCAGGGGTGTGAGGGTTTTCCAGGGGTGGGGGCAGTCCAGGGCTGTGGGGGTGTCCAGGGATGTGGTGGGGGTTGTCCCGTGGGGTGGGGGGTTTTGGTCTATTTTTGGCAACTTTTGGATCTTTTTAGGGGTTTGGGAGGGTTGTCCAGGGGTGTGGGAGTGTTGTCCAGGGGGTGGGGGTATACAAGATGGTGGGGTTGTCCAGGGGTGTTGGGGGTTGTCCAGGGGGTGCTGTTGTTGTCCAGCGGTGTGGGGGGGCTGTCCAGGGGGGTGGGGGATTGTTCAGGGGTGTGGGGGGTGTCTAGGGGAGTGGTGGAGGCATTCCAGTGGGGTGGGGGTGGCGGGTTCTAGTCTGTTCTGGTCCATTTTTGGTATCCTTTTTCTCTGTTACATGTAACATGGATAGTCATAGCAATGGTTCAGTTTTATTTAAAAAGAATTGTTTTTACGGTGGTTATTTCATAACCGACGTAAAAAATGCATTGGTATTAGGTTTAACGTCAGTTATTTGGAAGCTGACATAATAACTTCATGGGAAATGGTTTTTACGTCATTTATTTCAAAACTTATTTAATAAATTATAATGGATAGTTTCTTACATTTGTTATTTTATAACCGACGTTGTATATAAGTTTATATGTAAGTTATTATATAGCTGACATTGGAAACCTCTTAGAAAACTGCTTTTCATGTCGGTTATAAAAATCAATGACATGATAAATGCTTCAGAGTAGTGCTTTATGACATCGGTAATATAAAAACTGACTTGAAATGGTATATACCGCATCAGTTATTAAATAATCGATGTAAAAACCGACAACTCTGATGCATTGTCCACATTGGGTTTTTATCAACCGATGTGGAAAAAGATTTGGATTTGTGTTTCTTATGTCGGTTATAAAATAACCGATATAAAAAACTATGTTTATAACGTCTCTTATAATAACGTTGGCCAAAAGCCGATGTTAAAAATAAAAAATAACCGCCATAAACATCGTTTTCTGCACTAGTGTTACAAAGTGTCATTAAAAGGTGGTTTTCTTCTTGACATACTATTCGGAGCTTATAGCCAGGGATATGGCGGAATAGGTACATGGTAATACGTTGTGCCAGGGAGTAGCTAACACGTGTACAGGGAAAATCCAATGTACCTCGTTTATTGCAATTTTTTGAATATTGAAAATTTATAGTTGATTTGATTTCACCATTGGGTGATTCACATATTTTGTTCTGTTACAGTTGATGTTATTGAGGTTCTATTTCTATCTAAAACCAATGAGATGAGGGTATTCCATCTCATGCATCATATAGTCACTTTCTAGAAATCATGTTTCATGAATTCTTGTCATGCCATTTACGGTGCATTAGCGAATACATGTTGTTGTGGTAGATGTTGTGTAGAATGTTCATGCTATTGTGGTAGATGACTAGATAAAAACATATTGTTTGATAGGGTATTTTTTTGTGTAAGGTTTTCTTTTAATTAATGCCGAAATTTGGTTCTTGAGGTGTTACTGGCCCTCATGTATAGGCATTTGGTAGATCATTGACTAGTTTACCTTGTTATAACATGTATATGATTCCAATCTATGATTCGTTGGGAGTATGGGCCCTCAAAGATTGGGATTTTTTACTTTCAATGCTCGTTTCAGTGTTTTTCTAGGTTTCGGATTAGTTTTTGAGGCTTACTGTTCGAAAAAACCCAGAATACATGCTCTGAAGTTTTGACAACATTCCATGTGTTCTTCGGTTCGGGAAGAAACTATTTTTCATAATTACATGTCTTGTACCATATGTACACATCGTGTAGTCTCTAACCGTGTTATAGGTTGTGTAGACAGAGACATGGGATAGGGAAATTCTTATGGGAATATACCCTATACCGGTGCATTATGATGTGTGGTGTTGACCTTGTGTCTGCACATTTAACTAACAACACAGACAGTTAACTCTTAAGTTATACATGTTGTGAATAGTTCAAACACTCTATGTAGAGTAATCCTGGAATCCGGCTGTGTAAATAACAACTCGGGTTGGTGCAATTCTTCAGGTACATACCCTGTCCACTTGGAACACACTGTGTGGTGTGAGAAGTGTATCCGGCCATGTCACTAACAACACGAGTCAGTGATTCTCATGTAGTACATTCCTTGTCTTCCACAAACATGCTGTGTATTCTTGTTCTAAAGGAAGCCGTGTAGCCAAGATGTGTAGAGGACTCAGGCACTGGATAAGAGTTCATGTACACGCCATGTGTGAGGACAACACATCATGTGTTTGGGGTGTTACACGTCCATTTGTGGTAGGAGTACATGACCAAGTGAATGTCTTGAGGGAACTCGCATTGTAGGGGACATACACGGCATGTAGTCATGTTTTTAAAAACATGAATGCTTTCTTTCTCCGGTTCCCTTACTAAATTTCTTGTTTTTATTCCTTAATAATCTTGATCTAAGGTGTGCGTTTGACCATACAGAGTCATGCCACCCAGACATCCTCCGGTTGTCCACCAATTACATGGCAGTGATCAGACGCCAGATATGGATGATTAAGGACTTACTATAAATCCTCTTGTTGTGCCTATCTTGGCACCATCTGTTATACCTAATACTGGTGCTGATGCACAATTAATGGAAGGATTCTTGAGGATGATGCAGGCCATCTAGGGATCACTGCCTACTGCCCTGTCTATGGCAGACTTAACACGGGTTTTCCAGCACCATAATCATCCCACCTTCTCAGGGGAAGGAGGACCTTAGGCTTCAGATTCATGGCTCGAAGCCATGATGACGACCTTTGAGCATCTGGAGATGCCTCCCGAGAGGTGGGTCAATCTTGGTACTTACATGCTATGGGATTCCGCCAAGAGATGGTGGGATGTGTTCTCACAGGTGGTACATTAGCAGGGTATGGCTTGAGAGGAGTTCCAGTGAATCTTCTTTGACTACTTCTATCCAGAGACCTCGAGGGCCGATCGAGCCCGGGAGTTCATGAGTCTGGAGCGGGGTACTCTTTCTATTATGTTGTATTCCTCTCATTTCAAATAAATTTATCATTTTTTCAACTTTCCTAGGGGAGAAGAGTATATCCTAGCATGGATGTTTGAGTATGGTCTTAGGAAAGACATCAGCTCATAGGTGAATATTTCATACTGACATCCATATCTTCTACCGTCAACCAGAAACTCTTCACAGAGTTCAATATGAGGGATTCTAGACTAGTGAGCCAAGGTGGATTAACATCAGGAGCTAGTGTCCCTCCTTCCGCAGCAGGAATCACCATAGGGATTATTTTTGTGGGGATCCGAGGAGGCGAGAGACACCTTTGGGTATCCAGGTAGTATACTATCAGTGTGGGAAGGACAGACATACGAGGCCGCAGTTCCAGAGAGACATAGTGGAGTGCAAGTCATGCGGAAAGATGGATCACCTTTAGCGAAGCTGTCAGGTTTTTTCACCAGTATCTGGTGAAATGGGTTTATCTATGACTCCTCATACAAGAGAATCTCCACCAGTTTCTCACCTATATGGGAACTGGAGCTCATCCGACCATTCAGGCCGAGGTGGAGGTCGCAGTCGTGGTGATTAGTCACTAGTTTTTCAGTGAAAATAGGGTGGCTTAGCTCAGAGTGGTCAGGTAGGGTCACATGGTTGTAGATCAAGCCAGACATTTGTATTGGAGCAGACCCAGGAAGACAAAGATCTCAGCCCTTATACAATTCGAGGTACAATCCTTGTTGCCTCTATTTTATCTGCATCTCTTTCTGATATAGGGGCTTCCAATAGCTTAACATATGTTAATGTTTTGGAGAGCCTTCGACTATGCATCTATTCTTCTACTGATGTCTTCACGCTAGAAACTCCGTTGGGGATAAGAAAATCCAGTGTATGTTAGTGCAAGGAGTTTCCTATAGAGGTTTGTGGGTGTAACTTTCTGTGGGACCTCTATGTCTTAGAAATGACAGGCTATGATGTCATTTTTGGAATGGACTGGTTGGTTCCCTTTCAAGGATTCATCTGTTGTTATCACTGCAGGGTGATTTTGACATCACCAGAGGGTGGATATTTTTCTTCATAAGGGAGAATGGGATGTCTAGGCAAGAAGAGTGAGACCCAATAATCATGGGTTAGTTGGTGTTACAACCCAGATTTCTAGTATGTATCTGGATTACCATGGGACATAGCAGATGGTATTTCCTAAAGTGGTCGAACATTTCAGAGATGTTTTTTCAGGGGACTTTTCTTGTTTACCTCCGAAGCACGAGGTAGACTTTTTGATTGAGATTGTGCCAGGAGAAACACCAGTGTTCATTACTCCTTATAGAGAGGATACACTAGAGTTACAGGAGCTTAAGAAACATTTGGAGGAGTTTCGAGCAAATATTTTCATCTGACCTAGTACTTCTCCTTGGGGATTGCCTGTCCTTTTTGAGAAAAATGTGGAAGGTTCCCTCAAACATTATGTGGGTTATCAAAAGTTGAACTAGTTGACGATCATGAACTGTTATCCCATGCCAAGGACTGATGATATATTAGATCATCTTCGAGGAGCTTGTGTGTTCTCAAATATTTACCTGAGGTCAGGTTATCATCCGTTGTGTGTTATACTATCAGATATATTTCTAATAGAAATCCAGAGCAGGTATGGTCTATACGAGTATATGGTTATTTTTTTCAGTCTCACGAACGCTCCTGCAGTTTTCATGGCACTGATGAACCGAGTATTCCATACAAACATGAATTCTTTTGTGGTGCCTTCATGGAAGATATCTTGTTGTACTCTCACACTCAACACGGCAATGATACCCATCTTGAAATAATTTTTAGTACAATAAGAGAGAATCAGTTATATGTTATGTTATCATAATGCCACTTTTGGATGGATCAGATTCACATTTTCGGTCATGTTAACTCAGAGACAGGGGAGTTAGTAGTCCCGGAGAATGTGAGAGCAGTAGTTTTCTGGGAGTAGCCGAAGAATGTCTTTGAGGTGTGGAGTTTTCTAGAGCAGGGTGGATACTACAAATGTTTCATTCAGGGCTTTTTGTGCTTAGAAGTGCCACTGACAGGCCTGACTAAGAATGGTTAAAATTTCTTGTGGCCAGGTTCTTGTGAGTCAGCCTTTCAAGAGCTCAAGGGGAGGATGACATCATCACAGATACTAGTATTGCTAGAATTTGGAAAGAGACATACCATTTATTGTGATGGTTTAGGTATCAGGCTAGGAGCTATGAATATGCAGAGAGAATGAGTCGTTGTGTACGGGTCTCAATAGTTACATCCACACAAGAGGAATTAACCGACACACGATCTCGAGATGGCGGTAGTTGTTCATGCCTTAGGGTTTTGGAGACATTATCTTATGGGAGATGATTTTGTGGTTTTCACTAACTAAAAAAATTTCAAGTATATATTCACTCAACATGATCTGAATTTGATAAAATATAGGTGGGTTGAGTACCATTAGTCTTTTGACTTTGAGCTTGCCTACACGCCTGAGAAGGGAAATGTAGTGGCTGATGCATTGAGCAGAAGGACTCTGATACAGGTGGTTCATGAGTCCAGCAGTGAGTGGAATCTTATGGATCTGTTCTTTGAGATGCATTTGGAGGTGCATGATAGACATAGGCAGATTTATCTACCCTTTGTACTTGTTACCTCTACTGTTCTTGATCAAGTGCGAATGAGGTAGCTATCAGATTTAGAAGGCCTAGTCATGTGGGAATGCATGTCAGGAGAGGACCATATTCCTAGATTTACCATAGGTGAAGATGATGTTTGTAATTTTCATGGTCTCCTATGGTTGTCAGCAGAACTACGTGAGGAGCTGATGCAGGATTTTCATTCCTTTGATTGGGAAGTTCATCCTGGCATCACCAAGATGTATCGTGATCTACACCGTTAGTATTGGTGTCCATGTATGAAGTTGGATGTTTTTGGTTTTTTCATGAGGTGTTCTAGATGTTAGTAGGTGAAGGTGGAGCACCAACAACCAACATGGATTTTGGAGCACTTACCCATTCCTGACTGTAAGTGGAATGACGTCACGATTGATTTCGTCACAGGTTTGTTGAGGTCGCCCCGAGGGAATGATGTAGTATGGGTTGTCATTGAAAGACTCATGAAGGTCGCTCACTTCATCCGATCAAAGAGACCTTTAGTATTGATGAGCTAGGACGACTGTACATCTGAGAGACTATACATCTTCATGGAGTTCCACACTGCATCGTCTCAGACAGGGATGCGTGTTTTACTTCTTGGGTCTTGAAGGGGCTTCAGAAGGCTTTGGGTACATAGGTTCTCCTGAGTACAACTTACCACCACTAGACAGATGGCCAATCCGAGTGTACGATTCAGGTGCTTGAGGACATGCTTTGAACATGAATTATATATTTTGGAGTTTCATAGGAGAAGAACGTACGTCTTGTGGAGTTTCCCTATAAAAATAGTTTTTAATAAACTATTCAGATGGAACCATATGAGGATTTGTACGGTAGGTCGTGTCGGTCACCCTTATATTGGATGGAGGTAGGAGAGGCAGCTTTGCTGGGACATCATCTTGTCTAGGAGACGACAGAGTAGATAGTGTTGATTCAGAGGAGGATGAATACTACACAGTCTCGTCAGAAGTCTTATGCAGATCAGTAGAGGTGACCTATGGAGTTCAATGTATGGGATCGGGTTTTCCTGCATATCACAATGTGGTTGGGACACAAAAGGGTTAGGAGATAGGGTAAGCTTCGGCCATGGTACGTGGGTCCATTTTAGGTGTTGGAGAGAGTTGGGATGGTTGCCTATCAATTGTAGTTAAATCAGAGGTATCGAGCAATGTAAGACGTTTTCCAAGTTTCTTATGTTCGATGTTACTTCTCACACCCGTCCCGTGTTTTCCAACCCAAGGAGGTCGAGATGGAAGTGGAATCATAGTTAGAGGAGCATCCTATCCGGATTTTCGATCGTAGTAAAAAGGTTCACTGTGTCTGGTGTGTTTCTCAAGTACAAGTGATATGGCAACACGAGCGAGTACAAGACGAGACTTGGGAGAGGGAGGCTGATGTACGAGGGTAGTGACCAGATATGTTCGGGGATTCTTCTTTATTGCCACCTTACTAGGGAAATCTGAGGATGGATTTATTTAAGGTGGAGTTTGTATGAACCTGAATCTTCTTTCCAGGTATGTTTTCATTTTCTAGTAATTTTTGAGAAAAAGCGGAATTTCAAGAACTTTATGAAGTACACACCATGTACATTATGAGTACACACTCTGTACTTTGTTACAGCAGATAGTCGTGTGCTGGCTGTGTGGAAGCCATGCAGACGACTATGTGGGGGTGACCTAGAGGCTTCTTAAAGAGGTGTATAGAAACAGTAAGTACATGCTGTGTAATTTAAAATTACATTCATTGTATTTTCTTTTTTTCACTAAAAGTACTGGGGTCATGTCTAATCACCAGAAACATCTTCTTCTAGGTTTCGTTTGGCCGAGAGCTCTCATATGGCCGCGATCTTTCTCCGAGCCCCCCGACCAAGAATCTTAACTCCATTTTGAACGATGTCGATTGCCTTGGAATCTCTTTGGTAAGAGCTTCCTTCTTCTTGAGCCTCATTTCATAATTAAACTTTTTTTTCATGTTATCCTCTATTAAAATTTTTAGATATTGTCTTAGATCATCATCGTTCTAAGGGTATTCAAGCCCTGTGACTCATGTATATTTATCTCCCAATGCTGAGGTAGTTGGTTTGTGCCTTTCTGTTGAATGTATTTGATTTATAAGTGGAAAATTTTCAATACCCATGAACGGGGTATTGTGTGTTTACTTTTTTTGCCTTATTGTTTGTCTGCTCTACTTATATGCTTTAGTAGAGTTAAATTAATTGTGAAAAAGGTGAATTTCTATGCTTTGAATTATTTTTCCCACGCATGTTTTTTATGACCATTTTGGTCTTAACTTGCCTATTAGGCTGTAGTTTGTTTCCCATGCCTAGTGCTATAGGATGGTGTGATTATCTACTATGATTTTTTGATATGCTATAGACTGATTAGATAATTTGTTCTTAAGGTTTACATTGGCCGTTACGCATTTCTGTGATCATTTTATTTACCCAGGTCCATGAGAAACTGGTGTAAAAACACCATATGGGAAATTGATGTATGGGATTTCCCTGAATTTCTTTTATCAAATTACAATACGAGACCACTGGGTGAATTGACGTTGAGTGCTTCCTCGGAGTTTCTATAGTTCCATGACGCGGTCCATATGAGGAATTTTACATTGAGTGCTTCCCCAGAGAGCCTTTAGTACAGATACAAGAATATAGTGGGAATTTATGGTGAGTGCTTCCTAAGCGAATATATAATTAAGCTGAACTAGAGGTGTTATACTGTGTGTGCTGCCCCGAGGGTTGCTTGTAATTACATGCTTGGTAGGAATAGAGGGGATAGGATGTGAGTACTTCTCAAAGGGATTCCTATTTGTGTTTATTCTCTTTGATTAGGTGTTTCTTGATATTTGAAACTATGGACTGTTACTATTGAGTACTTTTTTGTTTACTATTTTTTTTACTTTTACCTGCAATATATTCACATACATTTAGGCGTAGATCTTGTGGTGGTTTCCTACTGGTATTCGTCTCACACCCTATTTGGGTTATTCTTTTGGGCCCAAACTGATTATATTGTGGTACATATAGATAAGGGAATTTTCACTTCTACATCATGTACTTGATTTTTTGTGGAGATAGAGATCATGGGACCAAGCTATTTCTTGTGATACTGAGGATTTTTTTACTTGTTTTCATTTGTAATTTGTTTTAGTACTATTATATTACAACATCGTGATTTTTTTGGATGCTTTCCTATACATATGTTTCATGTATAATTAATATATATATGTGAGCTTCTGTTTATTATTTCCAGTATTCAATTGTTTACATTTTTATGGATTATTACTATTTCAGCTATTGCTATTTGTTCTACTTCTGTTAAGTTACTCTGCCAATGAGGGAATAGTTTCCCCACAATCACACCCAAGCCCCTCGTTGATAGTCGACAGCCTTTGGAATTTGGGGAAATGCACTTGAGGATATGTGACAAACGGGGTACAGGGCGCCTCTAGGTGGATTCAAGAACTGTTATGTCACACAAACCATTTCTTGAAAATGAAGGGAACACTCAAGATACAACATCAATAACTGTTCTTCTAAGAAAACCAATGGTCACACTCTAAATCACCCAGCATATATCCCAACTAAAAAGAATATAAAATTTGATTACATAAAAAGAGGGAAATTTCTTACTTACCATATACAAATATTGAACTGATCATTCAACATAAGAGGCTCGAAAAGAATCCACACAATTAGAAAAATACAACATTGATTTAAAGGAAGATAAATCTCAATTTGACCTATGGTGTGTCTCCCCACCATTTATGAACCAAACAACATGGAAAACCTGACATGAAGCCACTTTGAAACTTTTAACCACAACAATAAATAATTACCCACATTAATGGAAAAGTAATATCTCAACAAGGATCCTTAAAATTTCTCCATTCATAAACTGATGAAATAATCTTAAAAAAGTTCTTTCTCCCTCATGAAATTCTTCATTATTCCCTAACTTCACTCTAGGTACTATGGCTGGAGCAATGATGTTTGAATCATCTAATGACTCATTGTTATGAGATAATGATCCTTGGATAAGACTCATTATTTCCCCTGAAATAGGTAATCATAAGATTCACACTCAACATACTCTTTCACTTCAGATGAGAAATAACATAAAAAATATTCTCATTGTACACACCTCGACTTATAATAGAAATATTTCATAATTCTCCAAATAAAATAACACATTAATATAATATGAGTTATCAAGATATTTTAGTCCATCCCCATACATTTCATAGAAAATATAACACAATTAAGAAAAAATAGATATAACATGAAGAACCATTACAACAAAATGAGACTTTAAACTAAGCCTAAACATCACACTACTCTGGAAAACTTTCTCCACATCGCGTCCTATAAACACATAGACAGAACTGTTGCAAGTGTTCTAGTCATCCATAGGAATGAATGTTCTCTAGGTCATTCAAACACAATTAATTTTTAGGATCTATATTTCCATTCTAATAACACAATATGATCTTTTTCTTAGAAGAATCTAATGAAATAACAAAAGATGCTTTTATTTCATGACCAATACCCAACAGCTTCAGGCCTCTTCCCCACATCCTTACATGGATTCCCCTCACCACATCCAGGAACTGATGGAGGGAATACTATCTCAATAAATCTTACTAAATTAGCTTCTACATGAACAATTTTCTTCACTATATAAGAAAAATAGGTTATATTGAATTTGATACCTTCAACTATAGAACGAGATAAAACCAAAACACAAAACGTTATGTTTTTGAGGAATCATTTCTGGGCCAATCATGAGTGTAAGGAATAAGATAAAAAAATTTATATTAATAAAACAACAATCAATCTATTTGATGAAGACAACAAATTTCCATTTGCTTCCTCACCTTCACTACCATATAAAAATAATTTCAGATGAAGAAATCCTTACATAACTCCAATGTATAATATTCTCAAGGCTTGTTCTTTGAGAAAGAATTTCACCACTTCTAGGTCAGTTCATCATGAATGAAGGTAGAATTATTTTCCATTAATAACTAAAACAACTCAAGGAATCATAAGATTATATAAATCGTTCTCATCCACTCTTCCACTTTGGGAGGATCCTCTTGGAAATAAAAGAGATGTGGATTCAATTTTTTTAAATAGAGAAAGAAATTTTTAGGTTGATAAACTTGAGGGTCTGTCTATGGGGAAGCACCCGTTGTTTCACCATGATTATACATCAATGATCTAAGAATGAGAGCACTATGAAATAAGAAATACAAGAGCTGAATCAATATATATTCATCAAGAAGAGTCATCTAACTGAAAATAATATAAAATAAACATTCAAAAAACATAGGATAATACAAAAAACCATTGGCTATAAAATATAAACAAATTAACATTTTTAAAACTTTTCAATGAATAATACATTGTTTATTTTCATACTCACCAATAGAATTCCATAGAGCCTCACACATGCACATTCTCATGACACCACGGGCACTAATCAACTCTAGCAAATCCAGGCACTCATCCTCCCAAATGCTTATCCATAAAAATCATCATAGACATCTTTCACTATGAACATCCATGGAGGTACCAAAGGTCAAAATCAAACATTCCCATTTTCCAAAAAAATCACTCCACTATTTATTTTCAAATATTCAGTGAACATTAAATTTTAGTTCAATTAAAAATAAAATTACCATAAATTACATTACAATTTTCATTCAACCAATTCAAAAAAAATTAGCCACTCCAAAAAAACCATTCGATCAGCATCATTTGATTAAAATACTTTTTTCCTCATTTAAAACAACTTTCCATACCCACTTCCAGAAAATCATATTAAAATAATCTATGTTTCTAAATAATAAAATAATGTAAATTTTGAAAATCAATTTTCTAATTTTAAAAACTAAACCAAAAACTCTTTAATCCCATATCTTCTCAATTCCAAAACCTGGGTTTTTAGATCAATTTTCAGAAATATAGAATTCCAAAAATTACTCACAAGAGGGAATTAGTATTGATGTAAAAAAATTTATTGTTTGTCACCATGTACCAAACATGCCACCATCACAGAGAGTATTATTGGAATGTTTGTCACATCTACATATATTTACAACCCTATGAGATCATTTATACCTTTATCCCAACTCGTATTTGATAACCAAAAAACAAAAAAAACAACCACAATCAATTAAACAAAAACAAACCTGACTTCTCATAGAAACTTAATGTTTGGCCAAGAAAGTGTTGGCCAAACACTACCCCAAACATGCATCCAAAGCTTTGAGAGTACTACTATATATACATTGACCTACCAAATAAAATTGGGTCCTCATATAGATATGTCCTATATATAACTATCTTAAACTCATTTCATTTTTTCATCAACTAACCCAGTTCAACCCTAAACGGGTCGCCCGAGCCTATTTGTGTAAAGGCCCAGTAGACATTACTAATCCCCATGGGATTGAAACTAGTTTCGGTAAGGAAAAAAGTAACCAAAATGAACTATTTTACCATTTTATTTAAAATAAACATCAAAAAAATGAATAAATAAATACAATATCTATAATGAACATATATTATAAAATGTAAAAAAATTCAAGAACCGAACCACTAGACCGAAACCAAACCACATGATCACCAAAACTCCATGTTACCCCAAGGGTCACTCTCCAACACTAAAACCATCCATCTCTCATGGTGATTGAGAACAATATCAAAATTACACAAGCTACAAAAAATAATGATATATATTTGTGAGTATTAAAACTATGCAGGTCTACCCAAAACATCTATTCTCAATGAACTAAAATTAAAATAAAAGAAAAATAAAATTGATTGTTGAAATAAAATATATATGACTATTCCATTACACACATTTAACATTAAAAAATAATAATCTTTTTCCCTTTGTTATCCAAAAATCTAGGGTCTTTTCTAAGAACTCTACATATCATTTTGAATGGAAAAGTGATGCTTTCATTTCAATATGTCTCAAGAGAGTATAAAACATTTCTATATTAAAATATTTTTGTCATACCCTAGAAAAGAAAAAAATCACATTCCATAGGAATACCACACACATGAGAACATCACAATAATCACACAACAAGGGATGAGGTAATAAACACCCAATAGTAACCGCCCAAAAACTACATCAATATTATCCATAGGAAACTGGGTGCAAATGGATATGGTAGGAATCCTAGGAGCTTGTAATAATCTAAAATGTACTAATACATGTTGACTCATCCCATAAAAAACGCTACACATAATGACCCAAATAAAACCCTAACAAGCATGGATGTACCCTACATGGGAATGACTGAGGTGAATTATACCCTGACAATAAAACTCAATATCTTCTTTGTATTATGGGTAACTAGATAGTGCATAATCTAACAAGTACAACATTTGTTCTCAAAAAATTTGTTCACACTGTAAGGTTATCCATGTTAATAGTATAGAAAATGGGTTATCCAAACAATCAAATAGATCATCCAGTAAAATTGAAATATATCATATATATATAATTACAGAACTGGTAACAACTTATGCCAAATAAGGATAAATCTACTTCCTTACAATACGTTGATCACATGGGGGTCAACACTAAGGACCTCCAATTACATACAATATATATGGGTCATGAAAATTCCACATAAACAACATCCCACCCAACAAATATATATACCTACATATAGGGAAAATTATTTTTCCAAGGAGTGTTGTTAGGACAAAAAATTTCACCGCATTTAAAAATGTCCCAAACAGGCCTTTCACATACTTCAGATCATAATAATTTTAAAATAATAAGATCCATCTTTATAAAAAGGCAAAAATACAAAATTTTATATTCAAAAATAATTTATAATAAAAGTTTATTTGAAAACTAACACCAAATTTTTAGGGAAAATTTATCTTCATGTAAATTCTAAATGGGCCTCAAGCACTCTTCACAACAAAATCATATAAAAACAATAAAATCCACCATTATAAAAATGTATAAATACACCATTTTATATTACACAATCCTTTATTTAACACTTCCATTTAAACTCTCACACCACATTTTCATGCCAAATTCATCTCCATCAAAATGACGAATGGTCCATTAACCCCCACCACACACCAAACCATTTTTAAAAGCCTAAAACTGATTGAAAATCCATTCAAAGATCCCAAATCATAATTTAATATTCCACTAAAAATTAAAAAATCCAAAACATGATTAAATTATCACAAAACACTCTTAAAAGGAAATTGGATATTTTATCAAGAACTTAGTGTGCAATATATAAAAAGAAATGGTATATACTTCACTCCTATCATGAAAACTACCTCACTTCAAATAAATTTTTTCCAATGATCAAAAATAAATATTTAACATATAAGGATGTTTAAAAACATATAAAACCATCGATTCATAAAGTATAAAGAAAATCGTAATGGAAAACCTACCTCAAATCACATGGTGCTTCAACAATTCACAAACATAAAAACTCTATGATGGTCCATAGATGTAATAACATCCAAGAGGAACCTTAAAAAGGGGAAATTCCAATTTTTTCACACTCTTGTTATCCAAAGCATCCAAATATGGCCACTAGGGTCACATGATAAAGGGGAAATGGATGAAAACTAATGGAGAAGGGGAGATTGGACTTAACATTTAAGTATATGTGATGAATCACCACGAAACCACATTGAATCCCACATGGAGGGGATTGGAGGAACCAAACACCACAATGGGAGGATTTTTTGGTCATATGGTTTGGATGGGGGAGTTCAAGGGAATAAACCCCTTTTAAAAATAAGGGAAAATACAAACATAACCTTTCCCAAATGGGTTGTCGAGTTAGCTAGCACTGTTTACCAGACCGTGCACAAACCATGTGATTTCCTATTGTTCAACATTGCACGGTCTTCACTATTAGGATTCATTATTAGTTTAACCATGTACCCTATAAAAAATTCTTCTACTTGTTTAATCTAACCATGCATCACATGTGTACGATCTAGTGAAAATCCCCAAAACATCACCCTTTTCGCCCAAAAACTCTTCTTACTCAAGAAGAAAAACCATCCATCAAACAAAACCTATTCAGAAATAACAATATGGATTTCAAAAACTCTCCACCATGATATTTCTCCCCATAACATCCCAAAAACAATGAACAAGTCTAAATAACACTAAGAACATTCCGGAATCAATTTATAAATCAAGAACACCGAAAACACCAAATTTAAATCCAAAATAGCTGGAATTTGAAAGAAAACCCAACAATGAAAATATATTCTAAAATAAAGGGTAAAAATAAAAAAATATGTGTGAAAAAATGTTCCCTAGGAGATAGTACGATAAAATTAATAAGACATAGATGTAAAATTACAGAACACTGAATATTCTAATGTGATGAGATAGGGTGGAAAATGTTATGATACAAAATAGTGTCAAATAAATAATTCTATAATATCTAAATAGACACATATAAAAATCATGATATTTGGTGTTATAAATATCATATTTAATGTAATATAAATTAAAAATTCACTCTATATTTCTATCTTATTTTATTTGTATAGATTGAAAATAATAATTATCACATTTGTGATATTAGATATTCTATGAACTTTTTTTTGAATTTCTTTATTGTGTCACATATATTTCACCAATTAGAGTGTCTCATGTAGTTTATTTATATCTTCTATATATTTTATTGTTACAAAGTGTCATGGAATCTATGATAATTTTTTATTTTGATGTATACAACTGAGATATTGTTTTTCATTGTTGGATTTTTCATGATTAATATATATGTGAAATTTTTATTATGATATTGTAATTTCCTGGATTTTTCAATGTATTATTTTAATATTATATGTGAATTATTTCGAGACTGAGCTCTGAGACGGCGTGCAGTTCCGAGGCCCAGTGTGCCCGGAACAAATGTTTGAATTTAATTTAATAATTAAATTACGAGTGCGTGCGATTTTCCTGAAAAAGTGGATAATTACTGAACGGGTGCTCGGATCAGAAATCTGAGGGCACCGTTGCGTTCAGAACAATGATTTTACCATAGGAAAGGCCTAACTTCAGCCGGCACGGGTCGGTTGTGAAATACAGTTTTTGAACGCAACAGTAATAAAATATTTAATAAGAATATTTTATTTCTGTAGAGAGATCTTTTAAATCTTTTTTCCATTTATCCTCTTTAAATAGAGGCATGCGCCAGATTCTAGGGTTAAAAACCCCATTACCCTGAAAACCCTTGGAATCTCTGGAGGAAACCCCCAACACGGCGGCGATGACATTCTTGACGGATTCCGACGGCGACGACGATGCGGTGATTGGATCATCACCGGCAAACGCAGCGAATCTAGGTACGATGTTGTTGTGATTTTAATTCTTCCCTGTTTTTTATTTCCATGAAGAACGCGGACTATTCCACGAACAAATTAGTCTGCAGATCGATCGTTCTTTTGTGATGGTCTTTTGCGGGGTTTTTGGGGATTTGATTCTTGTTATTTGTTTGGTTTCGTTCATCATTATAACCATGATCAACCAAGATTGACACGAACATCGATCGAGGTTCATCTCTCTCGATTTGTTGTGTCTTCTTCCCCAAATTCTCACATTCTTCATGAGCATTCTTCGCGTTCTTCATGGGGCGATGAACAACAGATCATTGCGCATCCTTTCTACGACGCAACGATCGCAAATTGAAGGATCAACACCGCAGCAGTCTTGCGGAGGTGTGACGACGGTTTCAGCGGACGAATCGAAGCGTATCGGACGAAATCATTCTTTGGACGATTTCCACTCGGATGGCCGGAATCGGATTTTAGAGCCAATTGAAGGCCTGAAACCAACAGATTCGGCTTCATGGAGACGAGGCAGCCTGCTATCTGGAGTTTTGTGGTGAACAGATGACAGAATCGACATCCGGAAGATTGGCTGAGGCGCGCGGAGGAAGACGCAGTTTCTGGAATTTTGTCGACTACACGCCGTGTATTATGGGCTACACAGAGTGTGTTCGTCGGAAGGGTTACCCGGCGTGTACTCTGGGAGTACCCGAACATAGGTACGATACATGGCTATGGACATGCCATGTATACCCCTCCCTGGCCAGATTCGGCCAGATACATGGGGTACCCCGTGTACTGGTACACTGGAATGCAACATGGACACGAGCAAAGACTGTGTACGGGCACATGGACAATGTACACGGAGCGAGACCAGGCGCTCAAACATGGAATGTGATTTGTTCAACATGCCATGTATTTGTTTTCTATCCTACAAGCTGAATGACACAGGTCGGTTACATGGGAAGCACCCGGGGTCAAGGAACATGGCGTGTACTTTTCTACACGCCATGTACATTGGTTTTTCACGGCATGAACGAAGGACATGGGTTGTTTAGACGGGCAGTACCTGAGGTCAAGGAACACGACATGTAACCATAATACACGCCGTGTAACTTTTTCTTCATAGCTTGAAACACTTGCCTTCTGTGACTTGGTGTATTTCTTAGGGTTCATACCCTTGGTAATCATCTGAAGGTTCTGGTATCAACTCTTCCATGAAATATGATCCGCTCAGCAGAACATCCTGAATAAGGTTGTTGGAATCCCCTCAATATGACTTAGAGCCAGATCCTCAATTCATTCCTGATACCCTATGTAGAGTTCCTGGTATCGACGTGACCTACCTTACTCGGGCGTCGATCCTCTGCCTAGCAGATTAGCTTAGACTAAGTTGTCGGAATCACCCCATGACTTGGTTGTGATCATCACCTAAGCATCATGTTCTCAAGGTACTTGTGGAGTGTGTTATCCCAGAACGAGTACTTCATATCTCTCTCTTCAGACCTAGGAGTGTGTTCTCTCGGTTGTTTACTTAGTGGAATCTTCAAGCTGGATCTTAGTGGTGGTTTCGTAATGGTCTCCTGTGTATGAGTATATTTATAAATTCTTGTTATATGTTCTGTAGACATATACTGTGTGGAGCTGACTGTACCTTTCTTTGTGGTTTTCAGGGTGTCCTACTGGGTATTGTTATAGTCACCCCTGCACAGGATTTTCCCGCACGTGTCGTTTCTTGTGCAGACAAGCGAGCCTTTGACAAGATTCTTGGAGGACTAGGACCTGATGGTTCTCAGTGAGATCAGACAGGCCAAGGTGTGTCCTATTGGCGGCAGATTGCAGTCATAGTACTTTTCTATACAGGTTGGACCTTGTTGCAGACATTCTTTTGGTGGGATTGTACTTTTGGCCCAGGTTTTTAATTTACTATACATTACTTCCCTGTCATACTCCGGGGTTGGGTTTTAGTGTATTCATGCATATTTTCTTTTTAGTAGTTTTTACGTTCATCTTTGTGGTCTTGGAGATGTGTGTGCATGTGTACAGGTTTATAGGCAATGCCTCCCATGCTAGTAGCATACCTACTCGGTGCTAGTCACCAGCCCCTGGCATATTGGAGGTGGGCTTTCGGAGTTGCAGCTCGGGCCCCATCGGGACGGGTCGTGACAGAGTGGTATCAGATGTGGTTGGTTCTACCATATGACCGAGTGTCTGTGAGTTGATTTGGGGCAACAGTGTTAAGTGTTTCGAGTTCAGCTCTCAGGCCCAGGACACCAGTATTGGTGCGGTGACCGACGTATCCATACACCATGACTCTGATAACTTTCTTTTCGACTCATAACATGAAAACACTAGTTTCACGAAGAAATATAATGGTACATGCATAATATAGGAATGGGTTGTGGTTTCCATGTCCTTTTTAAGTCAGCTCTCCAGATATACTCACTAACTGTGATACATCATGTTTCTTAAACCGGATTCCTCCGCGACGTGTACCCACTAGGATCCAGCAGCTCGATCAAGAGGATGACCCCCTCAGTAATGAAGCTTCGTTACAAGGACCATATCCCCCAGTTCTACCACAGGGTGTCGTGCTAGTTATTCCACCACCTGTGGGGCAGTGTTTAGCACCTGTTGTACAAGTGGAGGAGGAGCGCAGGCTGAGCGCCCTCCACAAGTTTCAGAGACAAAGACCCCATAGGTTTCGAGGTGAGACTGACCCTCAGGAAGCAGAGGACTGTCTTGAGGCAGTGACCAGAGTCTTTCCTTTGGCTAGGACACCAGCAGACTAGATGGTGATCCTGGCAGTGAGCCTTCGGCAGGGCGATGGTGGAGTTTGGTCATCAAGACTCATGATGAGGCGACTCTTTCACGGTCGGAGTTTGAGAATCTCTTCAGAGAAGAGTTTTAACTTGTTACCCTGAGAGCAGTACGTATACATGATCTTCCTCAGCTCCAGCAGGGAACCATGACGGTGGCTGACTATACATTGAGGTTTACTGACCTTTCACGGTACTCGATGGATATAGTCAGGGATCAGTACTTCAGAGCTCGGAATTTTGATCAGGGATTGCGCAGAGATATCTGAGCTAGCATCATCCCTATGAGCATTCCTACTTATGTTGGGGTGCTCGAGCAGGCTTTGGTGGTCAAGAGCTTCCTAGCAGAGAAGGGACAGCCGGTAGTTGTCAGTAGTGGGCGAGCTGGAGCAGATACCTTGGTGGTAGGGAGCCGACGTCAGGGACCCAGGCATGGTAGACATATCCAGAGGAGATCCAAGGATAGGGGATCAACCATACATGGTTCACAGGGCGCTTCCAGCCAGCCTCTAGAGAGGAGATGTTACTCATGTGATGGCAGAGGACACCTCGCTCGATATTGTCCGACCCGCCGTGCTACTGACACGGGAGCAGTGGATGGACAACCGAGGTAGAGGAAACGTGTAGAGCAGGTAGATCTGTGAGGCGGCGGATATGGAAATGGAGGTGGGAGAGCAGCTGGAGGTGGTCGGCATTTCGACCCTTTACCACCACCACCCCTAGGAGGTCCACCCCAGGCTCAGGGAACTGGTGGACAGAGGCAGGGGTAGCTGCAAGCGGAAGAGGCTTATGACCCAGTTATTCCTGGAATGATTATAGGTACCATCTCTGTCTTTTCTACTTTGGATTTCGTATTCATAGACACAGGTTCTAGTCATTGCTTTCTGAATTCTTATCTTGTTCGAGACCATGAGATTCCAGTTGAGTCATTGACTCGACCCTTACGCTTAGAAACTCCGGATAGAGAAGATTCAGAGATCACACACCTTTGCAGGAAGTGTTACCTGACCCTTGGAGGTGAGAGTTTCGGTTGGAACCTCTTGGTGGTAGTGTCGAGGCATTACTATGTCATTATTTTCATGGAATGGTTACCCACAGTTCAAACCCATATTGATTGTTTTAGGCAAAGGGTGCGGTGTGTCCGCAATGATGGAAGTAGGTTCTCTATTGTCTGTGAAAGAGAGACCCAGGCACCACAGGATGGACTCATGCATAGGAGGGCATAGCCGATTTTACACCATTTGGCTAGCCTATCCCTTGGAACAACATATGTTACGAGTTTTTGATTCCCAGCAGTGGTGGTTGAGTACGGGGACGTCTTTCCGGAGGATGTCCCCGGGCTACCTCCCCGTCGGGATATAGATTTATGCATTGAGTTGCAACTCGAGACGACCCCGATATTAGCATCAGCGTATCAAATTTCTCCTGTAGAGCTTCATGAGTTGAGGATGCAGCTGGACGACTTTCAGAAGAAGGGCTTTGTAAGACCCAGTGTTTCACCCTGGGCAGCCCCAGTGTTGTTTTCCAAGAAGGTAGACGGGAGATTGAGGCTGTGTGTGGATTAAAGGTGCTAAAATTAGGTGACCGTGAATAACTGATATTCACTACTGAGGATTGATGACCTCTTCGACCAATTGAGAGTGTAACGGTGGTTGTCGAAGGTTGATCTATGATCAGGCTATCACCAGTTGCATGTACGGGAGGAGGATATACCGAAGACGCCTTTTAGATGTCGATATAGTCACATTGAGTACTTGGTGATGCCCTTTGGCGTGACGAATGCCCCGGCATTGTTCATGGGACTCATGAACCGGATCTTTCAGCAATACCTAGAACTGTTTGTAGTGGACTTCATCGATGATATCCTTGTGTACTATGCGTCCGAGGAGGAGCTCGCAAGACACCTAAGGATGGTTCTGAACACACTTAGAGAGCACCAGTTGTTTGGGAAACTCTCGAAGTGTCAGTTCTGGTTACAGGAGGTCCACTTTCTAGGGAACATTATCTCAGCAGATGGTGTAGCAGTGGACCCGGAAAATGTGGAGGTAGTGCTAGCATGAGAGCCACCCATCAAAATGACGGAGGTGCGAAGTTTCCTTGGGTTGGAAGGCTACTATCGGAGATTTATCCATAATTTCTCCTTCATTGTAGCACCCATGACAGCTTTGACCGTAAAGGGGCAGCCTTTCTTGTGGACCTAGAGGTGCCAAAGGGCTTTCCAACAATTGAGACAGAGTCTGACGAGAACCCCGATATTGGGATTACCAGAGGAGGGAGTCGAGTACGTAGTTTTCTGCAACCCATCAAGAACTGGGCTTCATTGTGTCCTGATGCAGAGGGAAGCGATGATTGCCTATGGCTCACATCAGTTGAGACAACACGAGCAGAACTACCCGACCCATGATCTCGAGTTGGCATCGGTAGACTTTGCATTGAATATGTGGCATCACAACCTGATGGGTGAGAGGTTTACCGTCTACTATGATCACAAAATTCTCAGATTTATCTTTTCTCAGAAGGATATGAATTTGAGAAATACTCAATGGCTTGAGTTCCTCCAGGATTATGACTTTGAGATCATTTATACTCCTGGGAAGGGTAACGTGGTGCCAGATGCTCTCAAAAGGAAATCCAGTTCGTAGTTGCTGAATGAGGCGACATGGAAGTTGGCCTCTTTGCAATTGTCCTTCGTGGATAGAGATGAGGGAGCTTACCTTCAGTCGATGGTTCTTACCCCTCCAATCGTATAGCGAGTAAGGGAATCACAATGTGAGGTTGCTAGCTGTGAGATTCTCCGTGCTCAAATATCCACTGGTGATGCGGCTGATGGATATTCAGAAGGAGGGATGCACGTTGTCCTTTTCATAGGTCACACGGTAGTACCAGTGATGATGCAGGAGGAGGTTCTGAGGGAGTTCCATACTTTCCCTTTGGCAGTACATCCAGGCATGGAAAAGATATACCAGGACCTCCGACATCATTTTTGGTGGCCAGGAATGAAGAAGAGTGTGGAAGAGTTTTTTTCTTGGTGCCTTACTTGTTAGTATGTAAAGGTTGAGCACCAGGTTCTAGCAGGTTTGGCTCAGCCCCTTGAGGTTCCAGAGTGGATGTGGGACGAGATATCCATGGACTTCATGACGGGGTTACCACACATGTCTAGGGGACACGATGCCATTTGGGTGGTCATAGATCGACTCACCAAGTCGGCCCACATCCTAGCCATACAGGAGCAGAGTTCAGTAGAGATATTGGGACGCCTCTATGTGTAGGAGATAGTTCGGCTTTATGGAGTACCTTCCACGATAGTCTCAGATAATGATGCTCATTTCACATCCCGGTTGTGGAAGGGGTTGCAAGAAGATTTTGGGACTCAGTTACACTTGAGCACGACATTTCATCCCGAGACTGATGGTCAGACAGAGCGGACCATCCAGGTCCTAGAGGATATGCTACGAGCTTTCATAATTGAATTCGGTTGTAGCTGGGAGGATCACCTACCACTGGTGGAATTTTATTATAACAACAGTTATCATTCCACTATTGCAATGGAATTATTCGAGGCTCCATACGGGTAACCTTGAAGGTCGCCACTTTGTTGGACTGACCCGGGAGAGTCAGCACTCATGGCCCCAGAAATGGTGAGAACTACTAAAGAGAAGGCGCAGGTCATCCACGAGCAGATGAAGACTGCACAGAGTTTCCAGAAGTCTTATGCTGACTAGAGACGGAGGACCATGGAGTTCGAGGAAGGGGACCATGTGTTTCTTCGGGTCTCACTGCGACAGGGATTGTGGAGATTTGGCAGAGGCGACAAGCTATCTCTAAGGTTCGATGGCCCTTTTCAGATTCTTAGTAGAGTTGGTGATGTGTCGTATCGCTTGGATCTACCCCCTCAGATGGACCAGGTACACAACGTCTTCCATGTGTCACAGTTACGGAGGTACGTGGATGATCCATCGCACGTCATCGACTGGGGCGAGCTGGACATCGACGATGGAGCGACATTTTCTGAGTACCCAGTGGAGATCGAGGATCGAAAGGAGAAGACCTTCCGTGGACGAGCTATTCCCTTGGTGCGTGTCTGGTGGCATAATGGAAATCTACAGGAGAGCACGTTGGAGCGAGATGCTCAGATTTGCGTGCAGTACCCATACCATTTTGAGTAGTCCTTGTTTTGGCTTTTCGGGTATGTAATAGCCCTAAGGAGGGTGTGATGTAATGTCCTGAATTTTTCCATGTATTATTTTAATATTATATGGGAATTATTTTGAGACCGGGCTCTAAGATGGAGTGCGGTTCCGAGGCCTAGTGAGCCTGGAACAAATGTTTGAATTTAATTTAATAATTAAATTACGAGTGCGTGCGATTTTCCTGAAGAAGTGGATAAATACTGAACGGGTGCTCAGATCAGAAATCTGAGGGAACCATTGCATTCAGAACAGCGATTTTACCTTAGGAGTGGCCTAGCTTCGGCCGGCGCGGGTCGGTGGTGAAATCTAGTTTTTGGACGCAACGGTAATAAAATATTTAATAAGAATATTTTATTTCTGTAGCGAGATCTTTTAAATATTTTTTTCTTTTAACCTCTTTAAATAGAGGCTTGCGCCAGGGTCTAGGGTTATGAACCCCATAACCTTGAAAAACCTTGGTGGCTCTGGAGGAAACCCCCAATGTGGCGGCAGTGACGTTCTTGACGGATTCCGCCGCCGACGACGACGCGGAGAGCAGATCTTCACCGGCAAACACAATGAATCCAGGTATGATGTTGTTGTGATTTTAATTCTTCCCCGTTTTTTATTTCCACAATGAACACAGACTAATCCATAAACATATTAGCCAGCGGATCGATCGTTCTTGCGGGATGGTCTTTTGCGGGGATTTTTGGGGATTTGATTCTTGTTATTTTTTTTATTTCGTTCAACCTTATAATGGTGACGAACCAAGATCAACACGAACATCGATCGAGGTTCATCCCTCTATATTTTTTGTGTGTTCTTCTCCAAATTCTGGCGTTCTTCATTAGCGTTCTTCACATTCTTCACGGGGCGATGAACACCAAATCACTGCACATCTGTTCTGCGACGCAACGATCACAAGTTGAAGTATCAACACCGCAGTGGTCTTGCGGAGGTGCGACGACGGTTTTGGCGGACGGATCGAAGCGGATCGGAAGAAATCGTACTTTGGATGATTTCCACTCAATTGCTGGAATCAGATTTTGGAACCGATTGAAGGCCCAAAACCTCAGATTCGGCTTCACGGAGACGACGCGACACAATATCTGGAGTTTTGCGGCGAACGAATGACAGAATTGAGATCCAGAAGATCAGCCGAGGCGCACGGAGGAAGACATAGTTTCTGGAATTTTCCCGAATACACTTCGTGTAGTATGGGCTATACGGTCTGTGTTTGTCGGAAGGATTACCCGGTGAGTACTCCGGGAGTACACGGACATGGGCAGGATACACAACCATAGATATGCCATGTATAACCCTCCCCGGCCAGACCCGGCCAGATACACAGGGTACCCCATGTGCTGGTACACGGGAAGGGGACACAGACACGGGAAAAGACCATGTACGGGCACATGGCCAGCGTACACGGAGCGAGCCCAGGCGCTTGAACACGACGTGTGATTTCTTTTACACGTCGTGTAGTTGTTTTCTATCCAGCAAGCCGAATGACATGGGCCGGTTACACAGGCAGCACCTGAGGTCAAGGAACACAGCGTTGAATTTTCTACACACCGTGTAGTTTGGTTTTGCACTTCTTGAACGAAGGACACAGGCTGTTTACACGGGCAGTACCCAGGGTCAAGGAACACGGTGTGTAACCATACTACACGCCGTGTAACTTTTTCTTCATGGATTGAGCCACTTTCCTTCTGTGACTTGGACTAGTTCTTAGGGTTCGTACACTTGGTAATCCTTTGATGGTTCTGGTGTCAACTCTTCCATGCAGTATGATCCCTTCAGTATAACTTCCTGAATAGAGTTGTTGGAATCCCCTCTATAATACATAGATCCAGATCCTCTATTCGTTCTTGATACCCTAGGTAGAGTTCCTGGTATCGACGTGACCTACCTTACCCGTGCGCTGATCCTATACCTAACGGATTAACTCAGACTGAGTTGTCGGAATCACCCCATGACTTGGTTGTGATCCTCACCTAAGCATCACGTTCTCAAGGTACTTGTCGAGTGTGTTCTCCCGTAACGAGTACTTCATATATCTCTCTTAAGACCTAGGAGTGTGTTCTCCCGGGTGTATGCATAGTGGAATCTTCAAGATGGATCTTAGTGGTGGTTTCGTGATGGTCGCCTGTGTGTGAGTATATCTGCATATTCTTGTAATATGTTCCGTAGACATATACTGTGTGGAGATAACTGTACTTTTTTTGTGTTATTTTTCTTTTGTAATATTTCCTTTGTGGTTTTCGGGGTGTCCTACTAGGTATTGTTATACTGACCACTGCACAGGCTTTTCCCACACGTGTCGTGTCTTGTGCAGACGAGTGAGCCTTTGACAAGATTCTAGGCGGACAAGGACCGGACAGTGCTCAGTGAGATCAGATAGGCTAAGGTGTGTCCCTTCTGCGGCGGATTTCTGTCCCAGTACTTTTCTCTACAGTTTAGACCTTGTTGCAAACTTACTTTTAGTGGGCTTGTACTTTTGGCCCAGGGTTTTACTTTACTGTACTTTACTTCCCTATCATACTATGTTGTTGGGTTTTAGTGTATTCATGAATCTTTTCTTTTTAGTAGTTTTTACTTTCAGCTTTGTGGGCTTGGAGATATGTGTGCGTGTGTACAGGTTTATAGGAAATGCCTCCCATGTTAGTAGCATTCCTACTCGGTGCTAGTAACCAGCCCCTGGCCTATTGGAGGCAGGCTTGGGGAGTTGCGGCTTGGGCCCCATCGGGACAGGTCGTGATAGATATGTAATAAAGTTATTTTTACATCCCATAATAGGGGACTCCAAAATTTAATGTTTTATAATTCCTCTCATTCAATTTTAGACTATCCATAATTTTAATATTTTATATCTCTTGTGAATATAATATAATGAAATGTGCGGGTGTCATTATATGTTTAACTCACAATATTTTAATAACATTTTTAATAATTTTCTACTCAAGTTAATTGCTAATTTGGGACTTGATTCAAAACCCATGTGTAAATATATATATGGGTATAATTAACAACATCAAATGCATCGATATGGGTTCCAATAAACTGTGGACATTGTATTCTATGGTTAGGTGAATAAGGGTGAAGATACAAGACATCCTTGATAGTAAATTACCTAATATATTGATGATGAACCTATTAAAAATTTACCATGATATTGATGAAATCATAAAAAAATAAATGTGTTGGAAAATAATTTTCACAAAAACATATATTCAATGTAGTGGTAGTGAGATCATAGTCATAAAATGGTGGTGTGATGAAAATAAAGAAATGTGTTTATTGTTTACTAATTTAAAGATAATTTGAAGATGATTTTAAATTTTTACTATTGGTGGTAGAACGGTTGTGATAATGTAATGATATGATTTTCATCATGGTATAATTAATGTGTCTTATGAAATTTCCTTTCAATTATAAGATTGAATTAATTTATGATGAGATGAAAATCCAATTGTAATAGGGGATTTTGTTGTTTTGAAATTTCACATTGATATGTATTACAAATTAGTATAATTTATTTATATATTCTGTGTTATTCTTTAAAATAATTGGTAGTTTATGTGAAGTAAAAAAATACTAGGATAAAATAGTCCAATTTACTATAAATGAATGGTTTTTTTATCATCAACATGTGAAATTTAATAAATATAAATTTATTTTTACTTATCATATTTCAATATTAGGGTAAATTTGTGATTTATTCTGTGAACCGTTAATCATTGGTTCCATTCCAAAGGTGCAAAATATCATTATTTATCCATGATTCAATAATTAAAATATTGTATTGATGGTATGAATGTTCTAAAAAAAATTTAGGTGATCAGATATCTTGTTGAACCTTTTTTATTCATTTTAAAATTTCAAAGGTAATGTTTGATTAAACAATGGTAAAAAGGTATTATTTATAAGAATAATATATTTTCCTATAATTTTTCATTTTTTGATATAATATGGAGGCATTTATTCAATAATTTTTTTGTACAAATGATCTTTAATTTGTATTTATCTCCCCTAAGATATTTCTATTCAGGTTATTTATTATGAAAATTTTATTTCTGTGGAATAAATAATTTTATATTTAAATTTGGGTGGAGATAAATTCTTATTCATTAATATGAATCATGATTTTTAGAATAATATGAGATAAGATATAGTTTAATTCCTCGAACATCAATTGGTTATTTATAAAATTAAGAGATAATAAATATCAATTTTTTGAGGTTTCATAAATTGTATAAGTAGTTTCCATTAGTCAATTTTCTGAGAATACAAACACAATTAAACCATGTGATAGAGATCATAATTTTTTTCATGGTTTTTAGAAATTCATGTCCTCCCATATTTATTTGGATGATAATATTTTTTATTATTCAATTTTTTTATTGTTAGATCCATAAAAAGATACATGTATTAAAAAAAATTCTTAAGCTTATAGAATGTTTTATTGTGGTGTTAGTTATCTGCTTTTTTGGTGATTGTTTGGTTGTAATTTCTATATATGGTTAATTATTTTTGGATAGAAGGTTTTTTTAATGATGTGTTTTTTCTATCTATGATTCATTTTATTTTTGAGTAAGAATAGTTTAAATGTGAGGAGATTATAACAGTATATGATTTTACCCAAGAATCAAATTTTTTAAAATTCCTTTAACACATGATTCATCATAATTGATTTTATATGGACCCATTTAAATTCAAGTAAGAATCATAAGTGGTTTTATTGAAAACCATATATTTTTATGATTGAAATATCTATTTCAAAATCAAAGTGGTAAAATAGATAATTCTTTCTTATGGGAATGTCAAATTGAGGA
The DNA here is from genome assembly GCA_963277665.1 of Viscum album. Taxonomy (NCBI): domain Eukaryota; kingdom Viridiplantae; phylum Streptophyta; class Magnoliopsida; order Santalales; family Viscaceae; genus Viscum; species Viscum album. The sequence goes on from OY728155.1 coordinate 1,934,741,213, forward strand.
ACAGAGATCACCGGTAAGTCCATAAAAAGAATGTTTCATTTGAGACTATATTTTAATGGTTTTTATGAAAATTTCATTTTGTGTAGAAAATAAAAATTATTACAATAACTCATATTTGGTAAATATTTTTTGTAACTGTACTATATTCTATATATACCTAATTTTTTAGGACATAATTGAATGATGATGCATCTTATTTTTCCCTAAAAAGTGATCTAGTTGAGGAGAAGAATTATTCACGATGGAGGATATAATCAATGAATAATGTTTTCAATGTCAAAAAATCTCTCTAGAAATAGGATGAATTATGTTATATTTTTCATATCATGTATTATATTTAGGGTTTCCCTATGATAAAATGATATGTGTGCAATATATTTTTGAAATATATTTTGACAATTGAATATTGATTTTTGATCTAAAAACCTGATTTATATATTTATATATATGTGTGTGTCATTTTTTAATTTTGATTAAAATCATGTTTTTTGGTATAATTTTTCTATGCCTTAGAGATCATGATATTATTTCCATGATGAGATAAAACTAACAATTTATTATTTTTATCTATAAAAAAAGACTGCTGGTTTTCATGGTTTGTTAAAATATCTTATGTTTACTAGATTCATCTAATTAATTAAAAAAATACCTCAAATGAATAAAAAAACTGACCAATGATTAGGGTAGAATCAACATAAATAGAAGTAGTTAGTTTATATATGTTAAAATCAGGCTAGATCAGTTAAGGAAAATTTAATAATGAACTTATTTGATGAAATAGTGATTTATAAAAAAATTATAAAAAACTAAACATTTATAACCATGAGTTCAAATATAATCCAAGTGTCACTATAAAAAACAATAAATAGATGATAACTCAAAAAATCATCATTTTTTAACGAGGCACCGTAATAGATATATAAATAATATATCCATCAACATTGAAACATGTTTACCAAATTTAATGATGTATTGGATAAAATTATTTTTTTTAAAAAAAGGTGATTCCCTGGCCCAAAATGACCATAGCACAAATATTATTAAAAAAATTATTACAAGAGTCTAAAATATGGGATCATAATACAATCTTGTTCATGAAAGTAAATAAGAGCAGCGAGAAGGACTCTAAACGAGGTTATATCTTGATTTACTTCTATGTGGGACAGAACATCTACAACAATGTTTTCTTCTAGATAAACATGTGTGATGATATAGTTAAGATCAATAAGAGAACATGTGAATACCAACTAACAGGTAGTAATTGGACAAGAAATATGTGTTATTCCATTCCAAATCACTTGAATTTTAGTCGTCGAGTAACATTCAATCCATATGTTGTTTCAACCAAAGAACTTGGGAAATGGAATATCATGAATCAAACCCAGTATCGCAGCTTCAAGGGAGGTGGACATTCTACATTTACTCATTTTTCATCCCAGAACGTGAATAAAGTGATTCTTGAAAATATCACCACACCCTGGAGACCTTGGATTTTCCATAGAGGTGCCATCAATATTGACTTTTATCCATCCAGGTAGGGGGGCTTTCTAAAAAAACTGAAGAGTGTGATGCGGCTGACAGAAGTTATTCTTAATACTTAGACACTTCAGGACCCCAAAGTCACAAAAATTGTTGTGGAAATGCCCCTTTTGAATCAAGTTAGCTTCTTGTATGGCAATGAGGATCTTAATTTAACCTGCATTTTGATTAAATGAGTAATTGTTATGAAAAATAGCATTCCGATCATACCACATCACATAGTGGATCTCCAAAACCACAACAAGTAAGAGGTTCTTGATTTTCTGGGAGTCAACCATTTCAGAACAAATTTTTAGTTAAGCTTTGACAAAATCAAGAATCAGTCATCCGTAGTAAAAAATCTCAAGAATCTAGTTCCAATGATAAGAATAATTTTCACAAGATAGAAATTTGTGGTTATATATTATCTATATTAATTAAATATTTTTCACTTCGTGCATATTTGGATGAAAAATATAGGAGGTAAATTTAAGTGGGAAATATTTTGTGTGAAATTAACTTAATGATATTGAATCTCAAAGGTTTTATGCACAGTTCTTTGAAATTTTTTAACAAACTATAATCACTCTCAGTGTTGAAGAAATAATGATTGTAGATTTTTTTAAATTAAGCATACCATTGTGAGAATGTTCTTAAGTTATGAATTAATTAGTTTGAATGAAAGAAAATTGTTCAATGACGTTCAACATAGTATTATGGAGGTTATAATGTTGAGAGTTTAAATTTTATCTGATAGATTTTTTGGTTTTATCAGGAGTTTGATCAAAAGATATCATGGAAATTAAATGTTTTCCAGTTTAGATATCCGACCAAAATTATATGGAAGAGTCTTTGGAGACCATACATCAGGAATTATTCATGATATAGGTAATGAATTATTTTATAGAAGGACATATTGATGAAATAATAAAATTCAAATTTGCAGTTTTATGTATATCATGAATTCTATTATTGACAAAGGTAATAGCTTCAGAAGTATTTTAAAAAATGTTGCATGTGAGTCATGCATGAAGGACTTAATTAATGTTTTGGATATTTTTTACAACAATACCACCATTTTCAATGAGCTTGAAACAAGTTGACCAAAGTAAAATCACAAGTTTTCTTTCCATAATACTACCACTCCAGTTGAAGTTGTTTATGGAGGAGTTCATTGTTTTAATGAGACCAGCATTCCATTATTGTAAACTATCATGGAATAAACCATCTTGAATATAATAGTTGATTTAACATTTAAACTCCTACCTTCCATAGGGAGAGATTTACATTTCCACAAAGATAGTTGATTTATAACTTGGTCATCAATAGTCGCAATGTGACATGATTTGGGTCTGCACCAAAAAAATTGAACACCAAGATAATCGAAAGGAAGCGTACCTTCATTCAAACCTAGGTCACTGATAAAGTTAAATTTTATACTATGAGGGATGTTCTTCCCAATGAAGATGCATGATTTCTTTCCAAATAATGGTTTTACTAGAATCCTCTTAATACTGTGAGAGTGCATTTTTTAGATTAAGAATGTGCCTTTTATCACCCTCAAGGAAAAGAATGATGTCATCGGTATAAAATAGATGAGTATTAGAATTCACATTCCTAGAGACATGTATGTGATTTAGTTTGTTTAGGTCCACTAGACGGTTGATCAGGTGACTAAGGTAGTCTTCTTCTATTAAGAAGAGAATGGAGGATAGGGGTTTACCTTTCCAAACACCGTTGGTGGGTTTAAAATATCCCTTGAAAGATCCATTGATCAATATGTAGATAGACATAATGTTGAAGAGAGTTCTGATTAAAGTGATAAAAGAGGTATTAAAACCAAAATCTTGATGGACTTTGAAGATAAAACTCTAGTAAATGTTGTAAAATTCTTTTCTTATGTCATGTTTAATATCTATGTTGCTTCCTTTAATAGTTTTATTCAAATTCTTGACACACTCATAGGAAAGACAAATGCAGTTTTGAATGGATATACCTTTTATAAAACAAAATTCGATCCAGGAGTCAATTGTTTCCCTGAGAGTTTAATGTTCATTGACAATGATTTTGTTGATGATTTTAAAAAGAGTGTTGATAAGAGAAATGGATCAAAATAGATGAATATCATAGGTATTATCCACTTTTAGGATCATAGTGAGAAACTCGGAATTCAGTGCGTAAGGAAGAACCCATTATAGAAGAACATTTTTACATGTTTTTCAAACATTGATCTGAATCGCATCTCAATAATGTTGGAAGAAACCATTGATTAATCCATCAGGACTCGGAGAAATATCGGGATTTATACTATAGACAGATTCATTAAATTTATGATCCAATGGAGTTTTGAGAAGGAAAAAGATTTACTCATTAGTGATCACTAGAGGAATGACCTCTGGTAGGAGGTTTTTGTATATATTATTACCATTGAATATGGATTCATTATAGGAGATGAGATGATGAGCGATATCATATTCAATGTCAATGAGGATATACCCATCCACTAAAAGGTTTAAATACCCATAGGCCTTATTGATTATTTGAAAATAGGTGTAGAATTTAGTATTTCTATCAACGTCTGTTAACCATTTATCTTTATACTCTTGTTTTCTCATTTTTTCATTAAATATGAGAAAGGAGTTGAGTTGGACTAAAATGTTTAGTTATGGAGTAGGTGCAGTGTTGAGTTCAATGCTAGTGTTTGTGTTTTGAATTTCATGGAGATCTTTCTCAAGAATCGTGATGTCATTATTAATTTGTTTGGCTTTCGATCATCACCATATTTTTAGAATCTGTTTGCTATGTTTTTATTTGATATTAAAGTAAATGGAATCATTGTTATTAGAAATTGAGGAACAATAGTTTTGGATGATATCAGAGAACTCATCACCAGAGAACAACACATTGTTAAATCAAAAAGGAAAACGGGGTTTCATCTCTTTAGTGGAGAAAGTGACCGGGTTGGTGTGATGATCAGATTTTAGCCTATAAAGAGTGGTGCTAGATATATTGTCCCATTTATCTAAAGCATGGATTTTCATGAAGAATCTATCCAACATAGAGGAAAATAATTTTTTGTATTATCTTCTATACAAAGTTTATTTTTCACTAGTGAAATTAATTTCAATGATATTATTGTCATATATTGAGGTTTTAAATTCTCTCCTGTAAATAGAATCATGAGAAGGTCTAATTTTATCACTTGAGTTTATAACATAATTAATGTCACCCATCATAAACTAGGATGCATTAATTTTAGTACCAAGATATGATAGATTATTCCAAATCATTATCTTTTCTTGGAATCTATTCATAGAATATAAAAATTAGTAGAAAATATATCCTTCATCTATATTAATGTTGAAAGTATAAATATATTCAGAGATATTTAAAACACTAATATTCTGTAGTGAAATGTGAGACCAATCCATATACATTCATAATTGAGGTTACTGTTGATAGCACCAGTAAACAAAATAATTTTTTGACATAAATAAGACTATTTAGAGGCATATAAAATTTTGGTTCTCCAATAAAAAATAATATAGGATGATGAGTGTCAATAAATCTCCTTAACACAATGAAACTATCATAGTTATAAGTACATTGAGAATTCCAAAAAAGTACCATCATTAAAACCTAGGTTTGGAGTTTGAACTCCCCTTATTATTTATTAAAGAGCCTTTATTTTTGTAAGACCTTATAACCTCTTCTGTATTATTAGAGGTATATTCTAATTTATTGATTGATTTGGTGGAGTTCTTCAATGTAGGTTCAGATATTGTATCACTCATAAAAGAGTCTATATATTTCTTAGAACACTAGAACAAATCATTGGAATTATGGTTGGAAATAAAATTTCTAGATATTATAGATAATTTTTCACTATCTATAGGTATAGAAAGAGTTTTACCTATATCCTTTAAAGTTTTTGTGTACTAATTTTTGACATTTCCCATATCAAATGGACAACACTTCATCTGATTCGTAGATTCGTTCATAACTTGTATGAGCATAAATTCATGTCTCGATAGTGTGATATCATGTTCAATATATTTTTATGTCATTATAGTATTATTACAAGACATAGATTGTGTCTCGGCATGGTCTACCATTAGAATAATGTTCCCAAAATTGGTAGGAATGGTAATAGAAATTGTGTGAGTATATAGAGCAGAAACAAGTTCATCAACATTCATTTTGATTTAATTATTTGTCTTTAGAGAGGTTTATTTGTTAGACGGTTGTATTTTAGATTCTTTAAGGATTGGTTCTGTAGATTTCATATTACAAGACAACATAGAAACAATATTATCACTACTATTAAAAGGTTGAGACCCATCAAAATTGGAATTTTCAGCAGTGGAGATGATTATACCTGGATGATTTTCCTTCTCCACCCTAAGTCTATCTATGGATATATGCTTAGTAGAGCTATTTATTTTTTGGATTTTCATAGGAACATGTACCAATGGTGTAATTCCCTTAAATGGATTGACAAATTCTAATTCTTTGGTAATAGTTTTTATCACATTTGTAGTAGTAGACTGTGTTTTGTCCTAAATTTTCTTCTAGTGAAGCATATGTTTTTCAGATTTTATAGTGTTTCTAGTGGAATCATGTGTTTTAGAGATAATAATATACGAGCCTTGAGAATGGTGAATGGATTATAAGTCATCTATTTTGTTGTTGGATTCATTAATTATCTCTAATGTATAAATTTAATTTAAAAGGTAGATGTTCTACATCTCTCCAGTACCTGTTTCCTAAGTGTGTACATCCACAGTTTCAGTTGAAACTATCTCTGGGAAATCACTAATACGAAGTGTTTCAATGCATGTGTTAAATGAATTGCATTTCACTTGATCAAGTGGATTATGCCACTTACCCATGTTATGATCTTTATCTTGGATGAGGATAGATCTTGAGATCTGACCAGATTGAAAAGTATTCAGTTCTTTTATCTCATTGTATAGCCTTATAGAGACTAAATATAGATTTTCTATTAATTCTATGAGGCCTTGGTCTTTAAGGTAGTTGTATTCTTCTTCACTAACATCTTCCAAATTTATACCCAAGGTATCCCCTATGTGTGTCAGACTGTGTTTTTTGACCCAAATTTTATCTTTATTTTTTGGCGGTTCATATATTTCCATCATGGGAGAATTATTTTTTATATTTATCCTTATTTCCTTCAAATAATTTGAAATTGGTTGGATTATCTGTCTTCTAATCACCCTAAAATTAGAGATTTTATGACCAATGATTTTAAAAAGGTCACTTAAGGAAGGTTTCCACTCATAATCAATTCAAATATCTGTTTTGATTTCATTAGTTATGAAATTGATTTTATTAGGAAGCTTTGAATCTATGTTAATTTCCACCATACCTCTAGAAAAGAGTCAGAGGTCATAATGTAAGGTTCTGTGGTCAATTTTTAAAGAATATCCTATGCAGGAAACAATATCCTTCAGAATTTTTAGGTGCCAAAAGAATTAATTAAGGCCATGAAGATTAACCTAGACTTATGACATTGGATTCTTATATGCGTGTGGGTTGAAATAAGGAACCTAGTAATTTTTTTAAAAAAAATACCATATTTAGATTAAGGTTCCAGTCTTCCATACTTTCCCTAAGTTATATTGTGAATTTAGTAGTATGTGAAAATAGATTTTTCCTGTTGTAATAAATTTATAGTTCTATGAATTCCAATAGTGAGTAAGAAGAATATGAAATTCTGATAAAGAAAAAGGGAGGTCACCTTGGATGTAGGAGATGCATCCCATGATATAAAATTGTCACATTTTTGTGCATTTATTTGAAGCGAATCAAAATCTGATTCCACCATGATCCCACCACCATCATGTTTCTTGACAAGGGGAGGCTTAGTCGAATTTTCTTTTCTTGGATCTGTACTATTCATAGAATCTAGAAATGAGAACCCTTGGAATCTAGCAAAGAAAGGAAGAGTGTGAGTATTTTCTTCAGGGGCATCAAATTTATGGTATTTCATGACATGATCATAAAAATGGGGCACCTTCTTCTTTCGAGGAGTCACAATGTGATGGGATTCAAACTTCCCAGGATTGAGAAAATCTTCCAGGAATGATGATATCGAGGGAGTCCAGTGAGCGATCCCTAATCACTTGAGGGTTTTAGTGAGATAAGGTCTCCCATCTATCTAATGTCCCATTTTTCACTCCAAATGTTCTTTGTAATGGATAATTTTAAATGTGATATATGTAATTATTTTCTTATAAACATCCCATAAGGTAATTATTTTTTACGATATTAAAAACAAAATAACTATTTATATTAAACTGAACTTTGATCATAAAAACTAAATTAGCAAATCCACTTTCAACAATGACCTATAAATTATTTAATTTCTAACTTTGGGTTAACAAATATTTATAATTATTAATCATAATACATCCATAATGAATTAAAAAACTGAAATATACTAGTTTTATGAATCAGTATAAACCGAATAACCTTTTTAAAATAAGTTTTCTATATGATTGTAATTTTCCGTTTTTTAGGTTGGTTCAGTTAATTGTGATGAAACATGACACTATATATTCTTGATACATTTTAAATTCATTCTTATAAGAAAAATATTTTTAAGTGATTATTTTTACATGTACTAAATTTTTATTTTTCACAGAATACAAATTTATAGTTTATAATGAAATTATTCTTTACAAAGAACATTCAAATTTTACATATTAATTAAATTATAAACCATTTGTTTATTTATTTAAAATTATATATATATATAGTTAAATAAATTAAAAGACTGATATTTTTCTATAAAATGATTTGAGGATGTGGATTATGAATTTATAATGGATCATAATAAATATATTTAAATTGATTTAAAATTTTATAATTTTTTTTTAAATTTTAACCAAAAATAGATTATCCTAGAATTTTGAAAACCCAATCCATGATGAAATATTATTTTATAAAAAAAACTCACAAAAAGAACACGAGCATCATAATATTCAAAGAACCCTGAACTGAATACAATGAATCATTATTTATATTATCATTCCATCCATAAACCCATTTCATAAATATAAACAACTATGAAGACAAAAGATAATTTTCCTTAAATAACTAACTTATCTCATGTTTTAATTTATACATTAGACAATGAGTAAAACACATGGAAATAAAAAGTTTTTTTATTTCATATTAGGAATATAATAATATGATTTTACAATATTTATGAACATCTATACCTAACCATTCTCTTATAGGCCCTCTTAGAGATAACTCATAGGAAATTAAAATCTTGATAACGTGGGGAATGTAAATATAATGAGGGTTGTGCCCAAATTATCAATAATTGAATAATATCAAGTATTAAAAATGGATAGATAAATACTTATATGGGAAAATCTGATTAAGTGAGTAATATAAGATATAAATAACATGATCCATAAAGTGAAAAAATTGTACTAATCATTAAAAATGATGACATATAAATAAATACCAATAAAATTTCATCAAAAAAATTCTTATAAACATATAAAAAATATGAAAACAATAAATAATAATGAAAAATACTATTAAAACATTATATATTAAAAAAATAGGCATAGATTAAATATAAGTCTTACTTTAGAGAATTATTGTCACTATTATCAGAGTAGGAAAACATTGAGAACAAATAAAAATTTATTGACCCATTAAATTTATGGGAAAATCCTATTATGTCCACCCTTTAGTTTACTCAAAAAATATTTATTCTCATAGATCATTATCTCATGAGATATAAAATCACAAATAATTATTTAGATGGTAATATAGAACCCTGACCATAATTATTCTATTATATTAGTTCCAAATAATATACAACCATTCATATTATCATAAAAACCCATGGGATTAAAAATTGGTTTCATAAATTAAGTAATTAGTATCATAATAAACTAATATATTAATTTGATAAAAAAATATGATCAACTTCAATGAAAACTGATTTTTTATTTATAAACCATTACACTATTAAAGAAAATCATATAAGAATGAATGAAAATTCCCAAAAATGATTATTATTAAAAAAAATTCTTATTATTAATGTTGAATAGAAATATTTTTTGAGTTACATAGAAAATACCATTTTTTTAAACATTATAATGATATGTAAAAAAATATACATATAAATAATTATAATTAATATAACATTAAAATAAATAAATTATATATCAAAATGAGAAAAATAATAGAAGAATATATAATCATTAAATATAAACTCCATTGAAATATTTCAAAATACCTTTATTGGATACCCATAATGTAAAAAAGTCATAGAAAACATGATTTTAAAGTAAAGTGAAATATATGCATAATTGTATATAATGATCGTTTGATTATCTCCTAGGTAAAGATGAACATTGGTTAGATACAATCTTACATGAAAACAATTAACAAAAAAATAAGTTATTATAATCCATGTGGTGGATTTGAGTACGGAAAACCCATTAGAACGTTATTTTCATTAAAAATAATACCTTCGAAGAAGGAAAATAGAATAGAAATATAAATTATGAGAATTATAATACTGAAATACCAAAATACATTCATGGTATGTATGTACCCCCAAATAAATGAGAATTTAGTTCATGACATTAAAACATGTCTTTTTTGGTATAAGTTGAAATAAAAAACCATTAAATTTACGTCTTCTTTGTCAAATGTTATCTAACCTCACGTATCATAAAAATAAATTTCTAAATCACCAATTTCTAAACCTTAATCATTTCTATAGCCTTTTATAAATCAATTATTGAATTTTCACTACATGAATATTAGTTTACTATTATATATTCTCAAAATTGAGTGTCAAAAAATTTGAATGGTTTAAAATATATTTATAATGGTAGAGTTGTTCATTATCAATAAACCAAATTAAATAAATCCTATATAATACTAGTGACTATAAAAAATAATTTTTTATAATTTATAAATTTATAATTACATTTCATAGGGTCCTGATAACAATTTTTATGATGAAGTTGAAGATGTGCTAGTTTTAGTGGGTATAAAAAATAAAAGATGATATATTAATATCATAATTATATATTAATATTATGAACCTAGTATCATTTATATATATTTCAAATAATATTATTACATTTTTATGCTAGAATATAGCATTCCATAGTCATCCAAAATGTACACATTACAACACCACTCATGTAGGTTGTAAAAACAATTTAAACAAGTGGGTTTTATAATGATTGAGTGACTAATAGAAAATTATTATATATTGTAAATATAACCATTAAAGAATCATTTAAATGGAATAATTTTCATATATATTCATGAAAATAATTTTGAAATCTAACCAAGATTTTTGGTTATGGAAATTTAAATTCACAATTTGTGGACGCGGTAGTTCACACATTCACAAAATTGATGTTTTCTTATTATTTAGTGGATTGAAATGACTAAATATTTATTGTATGATTAAAAAAGTGAAGTCATATTATATTTAGTATACTTATTTATTAATATTAACAAGGTTATAAAAGATTTTAAAAATTACTTGAGTAAATAAAAAGACTAATAAAAAGAAATAATTTTGTGGAAATGTTGAGTTTTCTTTTGGATTACTCTTTGTAAGTGAAGGCCTTATGTAAATAAAGGATAATTAAATCTTATGTATGTGGTAGATGGATCTACAGGGTGAAACATTGAAGATTTTCAAGGTGTAATTTGAAAATAATTCATTACTTGAAATCGTGGATGTTTTATCATTTTATAATAGAAGAAAAGGGAGATTTTAGAAACACATAACATTTTCTAAAAATGTCATGGAACAATTATAGGTCCATCAAATGAAAAATTGTGATAGGGAGGGTGTTGAAAATTATATGGTTGAAGCAACTACCATAAATTTATTTTAATACAAGGTAATATTTATTATAGTATTTTTTTAATCATTAACCCAAATTAAAATTATCCTTGGAAATTAATATTTAACCCAATTAATGAACATTAATGATAAAAATTTAATATTCATCCCTTTCACCAAATTTGAATTATTTGATTTGAAAATTTAAAATAATTTTAAATTATCAAATTTCTAATGGTTTGAAATGTAAATTTTACAATAATCACACATAATCACATAAATATATTTTTTAGAAAAATATTTAAATTTGTATTTATATTTTTAGATAAGATATAACAATTATTTATACAATTATTTTTGGTATAAATTTATTTATTATTATAAAATAAAATTTATGTGTCTTTCATGGAAATCCAAAACTAAATTTCTAAATTTAAAACACCTTTTAAGGAAAAATATTGATTTTTTTTATTAAAGTAACATTTCAATCTAGTTTTAAAAATATTTCACATAGAATTTTTTATTCATATATTATATTAAAAATAAAAATTTTATTCCTAAAAAAATATTTTATTACATATTATTTTTTCTAATTTTTTAGTATAATCTTACATATTTATGAAATCATAAAAATTATATTTTTATCAAAAAACATATTTTTTTACTGAAAATAATCCTTTTTAGAAAAAAAATAAAAAATTATTCTATGTATATTTTGATGTGATAAAATAAAAAATGAATTTTATTTTAAAATTATAAAACCTAATACATATAAATTTATATTTTAAAATTATATATGTAAAAAAGAATAGAATTTTTTTGAAAATAACATTTTTCAATATTAACTCATATTAATTATTTACCATATAAATATTCACTAGAATATCATCTTTGAAATTATTGTAGATTTATTAATAACGTGTTATTAATATTCTGATTTTTTTCATTAGGTGTATCATGTAACATATGCTATCTAATAAAACATAGGTTTTACAAAGTTTCAAAATTCCGGTCGTTATATTATACCCCCTCAAAAATAATTTCATCCTCTAAATTTTATTACCTTGAGGGAAATATGAGAGGGTAAATTTCTATAATCACATCCCTAGGATTCCATTTTTCTTCCATGAACTTATGATTCCTCCATATAACATTGAATAAATTACTGATCTCATTTTGCAGCAGCTTATCTATTTGATATATAATTTACACTAGTTAATCCTCATATGAGATATCAAGTTCCAATTACATGGATTATGAATTCAAAATGTGGTATATCTCTTGAATGTACATCTTAAGGGAGATATGTAAATTAAATCATATATTTGAGATTGAATAGGTGGTACTGTTAAGTGATACACTACTTCCCTAATATGATTAAGGATCTCAAAGTGACTAATGTACCTAGAGATCAACATCTTTTTCTTCCAAAATATTATAACATGCATCATTGAAAATATCTAGAGGAATACATTTTCTAAAGAATAAAAATATATATCTTATAAGTAATTATCTACAAAGAACACATACTGACTTTGAGCTTGTATCATTTGTCATTGAATGTTTGGAACCTTGTACATTATTTCTTGAAAACAAGTAGGACCTATGAGATTCATTTATCCAAAATAATCCAAGCTTGTAAGAGTTGAATATATCTTCCTATAATGATATTCATATGATGAAAAATCAATACAATAATAGAAATTAATGATATATGAGAACTCTATCAACGGATGGTATTGATCCCAATGTCCTCATATTTCTATCTAACATAATCCCAATATATCATCATGTGCTGAGATGGTCCTCTCAGACTGATCCTCCTTTATGAGGGAGTCAAACAGTGCTTAGACTCAACTATTTATAAAATTCTTTATTAGTACTTCTTCATTGTCTTGAGGTAATCCTTTGATCATGATCATATAAAATGTAAATTAGAACCCTATACAGAATTATGAATTATGTTATGTAGATCATGGATAATTTGTCAAGAAATAAATATTATTTAATATTGATAAAAAGAGGTAAAATTTAGAGGCGATGGACTATAATCCTAAATAAAATTATTCCCCAATTATATTTTGGGTTTTCCCACAACGAAATCCATATTAATATTTTCAAATTTCTAAACTAGAATTGGTAATGGTTGCAACATACCATTAGTATTTTTTCATTCTGCCTTAACATTCTTGCATTCCTAGAATCAGTATGTGTAATCTATAATTTCCATCTTCATGTTATCATACTGAATGTTTTGTTTTATATATCTATATATATTTTTTAATTATGAATGCATAATAAAGGATGATCTCTGAAAATCCTACAACATTCCATACAGAAATTATGGAATTTAAAGGTCATGTATTAGGGTTCCAAACCATAAAAATCCATCGTTATAATAGATAAAATCCATAATATTCAGTAACTTCTTTGAAACTATAGATCATATTTCTATGTTTATTTGACAAAAGTATTAATATATGGTTGAGAAATCTGTTTAGAATGACCTTATTTTTCTCCTTCCAATTTAAGTTAATAAATAATATTTTATAAATCCATGTGAATTGAATCCTTTCCAATCATCACAATGGGTAATATAGTATATTCATTACCATTTAGGGAATTAACAACGTTGTTTACTTTTCAAGGTGTGAATGTATTTATCTATCATAGTCAGTGATAAAGTTTAATAATATCCTATAAAACATGGTCAAATATTTATTATTTCAATATATAATTTAAAGATTATTCCACCGACATTTCAATTCTAAGACTACTACTTCCAGCTCTAGATAATTTCTAGGGGATTCTATCTCTAGAGTGATTAATTTCATGATGTATAATCAATTAAATTCTAATTATACATATGAAAAAATCATAAACCCTTAAAAATCATCTATATAATCTAGAACCATTCTCCACTTAATGGTCATTAAAGCACATGAACATTCATTAATCTCATCTTAACATCCTTGAATCATTCCTTACAGTTTGTTTTCTAGAGGAACCTCACTATCATCTAGGTCAATATGATTATTGGATTAGATTATCATGATATATTTCTCCAAAAACACATATACTATCAATATAATGGAAAAAACAACATTTCAAAGTCATAGATATTGTTTTGTACCATTTTTTTGATATATATAACTTTGATGATTCCACAGATATACCATCAGTAGTGATAACATGGCCGAAAAAGGATATTCATTTAATCTAAAATTCATACCAGTTTAACTTTGGTTATAATTTATCATTTTGTATGGTCTTCAGTTCAAAACATAGGCAATCTTAGTTTCCATCCACACTCTTGGAATATATAATAATTTCATCATTAAATTCTACTAAAATGTTTTAGGGTAATATAAAAATATTATATTCAATAAATCTACAAATATATAAGGTTAATTTTTAAACACAAATAGTATCACAATAAATTCATCGGTTTTATTCCCTATGCGAAATGTTTTAATGGCTATATATTCTCTCCATACCCTCAATAGATGACATATAGATGGAAGTTCAGTCATGATGAAATACTGATCATCTCACAGTCAACAAAATATATAATCAATATGGGGTATAATAAATTTTACATAGTTTGGTATCTTTTTATGATTGTGATATTCAATTCAGTGGCACATTGTTATATCCTTCTCATTCAAGAATAGAATTGGCGAACACCAATGCGAAGTACTCAAGAAGAAAAATCCATTATATATTATTAATTTTAGTTAACTATTTAATTTTTCTAAATCAAAAAGATAAAATCCATAATAAAACATTGATATTAGAGTATATCCATGTAATATATCAATAGGAATCACAACCTTGTTCTATTGGGTAAGGCCATGATATCATTATATAAATATATCAGTATAATCCCTTATAATAGGAATGATTTTACTTTTGACATCATCCAAAATCATTTTATCCCCGGATCCCTCATTTTTTTCATATCATTGTCAATATTATATAATATTCATCTAATGTGAGCTCATAATCATCCATGATTCATAATTCCAACACATAATAGTTGGTGATATGAAATGAGATTATATTATTGTGAAATTTTTTTTGTAATTATTGTTAGGATCCCAAATAAATACCTATGAAAACATTATATCCATCCAAGGGTAGAATAACTAGATCCAAAAATATTATCTTCCCATAAAATTTTATTAAATAATAGTTATATTACAGATATGAAATTATCATGTCACTATGGGTTTTTGATAGACAGTTCATTGACCATGTTTTTATGATGTAAACCAAAATTCCTAGAAAACATATGTAATATAAAACAATGTGATAAATGATAATAAAATTATTATTTCTTATATCTATAGTGAATTATAAATATTAATTAGACAATTTAATTACCATTTTCCACCTCATCATTATTGATAATTTACACTTTCACTTCTCCTCTTGGTCTAGTGGGTTTTTGAGGATTATTCTCATTGATAGATCTTGTTTTAGGTTATTATTTTCATAATTCCTAGAATGTTTTCACTTTAAGCAGTGATTTTTTTGTGTAACATTGTTTGGTATCTTATTGTTATCTATTCTCTTAATGAGACTCCTGGCACCACTTGAACAATTTTTTAAGAAATGGCCTACCCTACCTTACATGAAACACATCCCTAAATCCATGAAGTAGTTTATTAAGAGATACCTGTAGAATTTTTTTCACATTGGATGTTTTATTTTCATTCCAAAATGATTCATAACATCATATATTCCATGATAATCCACCTTTATTGTGTTGACATGAATTAAATGCTATAAATAATATCAATCTCTACCATTATATCACATTATAAAATCTCCTCATTACATTCAAATACTTTATGGATAATTCTATTTGAATGCATAGTTTTATCCACCAATGATATAGTCAATCTTGGTTTCATGTTGAGAGAGATAACAAGGGTAATACGTTTAGATCCTCGTTTTTTTCTTAATAATTTGTAAATAATTGTATTCCCATTATTTTGGCTCATTATGTTTCCTCTAAAACAATTTTTAAAGAGTTAGAGAAATGTTATTGGTTAAAAATTAATTTTTAAACTCATACAATTCCATAGTGACTAACTCCTCTTTTTTAATATTCTTAATGAGGCTCCATCATTGGCCAACCTTTCTTTTAAATGATAATAAACTAAATAGATTTCACTATCTATGAGAATAGGAGGATTGAAATAAAATTCCATTACAATGATCCATTTCTCAATAATTAGTTGATTAACATATCTTCTGAATGAGGGTGAATGATGTTGCATAAATAAATCATAACCAATTTTCTCTTTTATTAGTGAGTTTTGGATATCTATTATATTTCTTTTATTATTAATATCATGTACTAGTAACATGATAATTTCTATATGGGTTTGTATGCCGACACATATCCAATTTGAAGCTCATTGGGAAAATCTAGACATTTTATATCGCACTAATTAGACCATATTTTCCACCTTATTCTAGTGATTACAAAAAAACAATGTTTTTCTGATAAAATATTGTAATTGTAGTGAAGAAAAATTATAATTTTCTTAAAAAAACACATAAATAATGTACATATCCTAACATTCAAACCATTATAATTTAATATATGTTATTCATAATAATTTAATTTTTTTATCTAAGATAATAATATTCAAATACCTCATAATGGTCCATAATGGCCATTTCAATTAACTAAAGCATATCCCTCAAGAGTATCATTCTAGGTGTGTTGTCGTAGAAACTCATATTGTGTATTAGGGAAATGATCGAGTCCATGAAAAAACAATGATTTTAAATAGTAATTACCCTTAGGCACATATATATAGTATCTTAATTAACTTTATAATAACTATACAGAGATTTCTTTATTGAAAAACTATATAATATCTACATTACAAAGAACCTCATGATGTCATCCAATACATAGACTCATAACAATAATTCACACCGATGATCTCTTGAATAATTATCAATATAACACAACAACCCCGCTAATAAAAACCATGAAAATTACTATTTATCATACATAAATAATACATTAAGGTCATGTTTTAGTTAATAAATTACACAACCAACAACACAAACAATGGACTTGTGTTTTAGTTTCTCATTGAGTAGCCACATAAACATCTTATTTTGAAACACTTATAAAAATTACAATATAATAATTATCCTCCATAACTTTCTTTAGACATATCACAAGATATAATCATCTTAATTACCTGAGGAATTGATACCATAGATTTATAGACTAAAAAATATCATAAATAAATATTTGATCTTAAAAGATTAATATTAATTAACTTACATAACAATACACAAAATAATTGTTTATGTATATTTCCATTGGAAACATGGAAAAATAAACAACTAGTCTATATGTAATATACTCTATCTCCTGTTATGTTATTCATAACTTTAACCCTTCTTACACAGATCATTCATGCCAGATTTCTTAATAACATAGGGAATGGAAACATAATAAAGTGTGAGATCAGATTCCCATTAAGGGTAAAAAAAAGGAAATATCGATATATCATGAGTATAAGTATATGGGAATAATATAATAATATTTTAATACCATACGCATCATTTAATAGATCATACACTTGATTGATGAGAAAATATTATTAGTACATAAGACATGAATAATAATGAAATCAAAGAACATAATCCATAATAACATAACCCTGGAATATGGAATAACTTGTTGACATACACATATTATTATAAGATTATAGAAATGTATAATTAGAAACTTGTTCAATCAGTATGTTAAGGATATAAAATTAGGACCTCTCATAAACTAAGTTAATTTGAACAAGGTCCATGAATAACCATATAGATTTTAAATCCAAGTCCATGTATTCCAATTTGAACATGTAATTTGGTTCAGGAATGACATTATAATCATGATATTAAGTTTATATGTATCATATTTACTCATTATTATCTTTCATTAATAAATTATTTAAAGGTATATATTGGTAGGACCAATATCATATTGAAATTCTTACATATGTTTTCCAAAATATAATAAAACATTCATCATATCATCACATCATAACCCTTGAAATGAAAAATTATTTCCTAAAAATTCCCCCAATTCAACAAATCATAACTGTATAAAAAATAATTGTTTTCCTATAAAATTAATCAACATAAATAGTAACCATCTTGAAAGATAATTTTTATGTTATCATTTAATTAAATCCCCATTACAACATAAGTAGAATCAAATTATGTCATCATATATTTAAAATTATTATTAAATATCACATTGAATATTTCTTGAGGAAAATTTACTTTCCAATTTGAGAAACACTTTTTGAAAAATATTTCATTTATAAAGACATTTTCTTTGAAAATAGCATTGGAAATATTTAAAGGATGATTTGAAAATAATTTAAAACATTTCTTTAGGAATATATCATTTTCACTGGAGAATAAAATTTTAAAAAAATAAATTTTAAACTAAGTTTCATTGAAAATAACACTGAATACTTATATAGGTATCTTTAAAACATTCGAACGGTCATGGAAACTGGAATATATATGCACATTAAGATGAAGAATATTTTTACGTTTTTTGTAAAATACAAATGGGGATTATTTTGAAAACGTCATGAGGACTAATTTTAAGAATATTTTAAAAAAAATAAAAACAATAAAAACTACTTCAAATAATCCCAATGGAACATAAAATATTATATTAATTTTTGATAATATATTTATATGGACAAAAAAATGGTTTTCGATCTAAGATAAAATATATTCATTTTAAAAAAAAAACCTTTTTATAGAATCATGATAACATTAATGGAGAAAAATTTATGGAAAACTTGTATTCTCCTAAAAGTACCAGCGTAGAATAGAATTTATGAGTTTCTTGATAGAGAAATACTATTATTTAATCAATTTTTAAAAAAAATAATTTAGTTAAATTGTGAGAAGATATCAAAAAAATTGTGATAAATGATTAATATAAATTCATAAGACCTATAGAAGAATAAATTTATTTTATAAATAATATATAATGGTATTAAATAAATTTATGAAATAATATTTTGACTTGATTATATATACACATCATAATAATTATATTTTAATGATATTAGGTATGTCCAAATGAAGACAAATTGAGAATACAATAACATACTTCCTTCATTTAATTATATTCATCAACCAAATGAAAGTGTGATCCTAAATTGATTAAATAAATACCCATAATTTTAATGATAAGAATAATAAATTCACTTCATTTGTAATATATGACCAACATAAATAAAATATCTGGTGAATATGGCATGTGTATCTTTAATGTAAAATAATGAGAGAGACACTCATTTCCATAAATATATATTTATTTCTTACAATTTTCAACCTCCAATATAATAAATAGATGTTTACTATAAATATAATATATAATAATACATATATTTATCATACCGTATATGATTTACTTATAACCTTATATTACCCATTTATTATCAATTCCTTCTTAAAATCTCATTTAAGATAATATGTGCTTTGTTTATTCTACATGTTTTGAATGTTTTCTTTACCCAAATATATTGATTGAGGTTCTGTTGACTTCAGAATGTTATACATGATAAAAATATATAATATATTTTTTATATTTGTTTTTATAGTAATCTCTAAAATTTATTTATAGAAAATAAAATACATTTATCATTGATATGGTAAGTCATACAAGCACATGAATGTTGTTTCCATTTTCTAAACGGGATGAATAAGAGAATGGAAAATAATATATTACCATTACATAATCAATTTTATATAATATAAATATATATATATCACATACTTCTATGAACACATATACTTATTACCTTCAATGTAAATTGTACGGGATTAACTAATCTCATCTCATCAGGGGTCGGTAGTCTACTGTACACACGAGTGATGTTGTTATATTCTAATTTATTGGAATATAAGAAGTTATATTTTATATATTAGTTAAATAAGTATAAATATTTTACCAATATATTATATATTTACTTAATGTATTCTTAATACCATCAAATTATAATAGAAATGAAAAATACAGCACATCGATATGCAAGGTGGTTGTCCACCGTACACATGATCGGCAATATTATTAGCCGTGGGTTTGGATGATAGACGTAATATGAATTATTATAATTAAAAAGATAAATTTTTACATTTAATATGTAATATAAAAAATAAATACATCACTATATCCAGAATTCAGATGTGCTTTTGCAAAATTAATAACATTAGTCCATGAGGCGGTAGTCCTTCGTATACACAAATGATGAATTTTTATCCCCATTGATGGAATATAATAACGATTTAGGATATTAAATTTGCATAAAAATATAAAATTATAAGAAAGATATTTATTTTATTTTATCATAATGTATTAATAATAATTGAATTATGTGAAGGATGGAATAAACAAAATTACTCTATTAAGGATGTTACCTCTTCTTCGGAAAACTTCAATTGTTTTAAAGAAAAAGGAATCATAGTCTTGGTTTATAGAATATAATAATTAAATTTTGACTATTTTATTGAAATAATAAATATATTTGGGAATGTATTTTCCAATCAATTATTTTGTTGATGTCTCAAGTGGAGAGGATAGGGGTGGCCTTTTATAACCGTGGTCAGTGGAACAGTTGTAATTTTTTAAAAGAAAAAGGAATACCCACATATTTCCCATGATAAAATCGCCCAAATGGGACATTATTGAACCATGTAGGTGATATTGTATAAATGATAAAATTATATATGTTTTTACAAGTTTCAATATTATATTACCTACTATCCTTATAGATAATCCCTTAGTAACCTTTTTTCATACTAACTGTGGTAATTACTGTTTTACAGTTATTAGTATTATTTATCTTCTTCAAAAAAAAATTGACATCATTATATAAAATAGTTTATTGTTATTCAAAATATTTAATATATTTATAAAATTTTCATTCAATGAATTCAAAAGATTTAATTTAACATTAATTTCGTATGTGCGATGAGAAAGATGTTTCCCAAAGAGATCATGAACAATAGTTAAAAAAATAGTTTTTAATAAAAATTGATCATAGAATTGATTCTAATGACCTAAATTTATTTAATATAAATATATTTGTACAAATTTTACTTTTAAAATCATATTAAAACAATAATGATGTTTTTAAATACTTTAAATATATGACAATTCTTAAAGGATACTAATTTTTTTCTCTATTCATAGAAAATTTAATGTTTTCATAAAATTATCTAAATTTATGCACATTATAATTTTAACATGATAATTTAATAAAATTGAATCAATTTTTTTAAATAAAATTATACATTTTAGAATTTCAATTTTAAAATATGTTCTCAATGGAGACAACACATCTTTTTATAAAAATATATTTTTTATGATTAAAATTACATTTTTCATATATCATATATATAAAATAAATACAATGAATATTAAAAGTTTCAATAAATAAATTGAATATAAATATAATTAAAATCACATAAATAATGAAATTTGTTAAATTAATTGCAGAGAATGTGTTAGTTTTAATAAAATTGGTTTTTTGAGAAAAATATTTCCTTTATTTTCAAATAATTTATATTTTAATTTATAATTATGTTGCCTCAAAATAATTAATATTATATACTTGTGAATACAATATATTTTCATAATTCAGTTATTAATAATAAAACCCTTCATTCCAACTACTAGTTGATAACTATCATATTAAATAATAATATTTTTATTTTATTTCACATTTCTTTTAAACTCGGTATTTTAATAAATGAAATACAAACTCAATTTTTATTGTTATGATTTCTTGTATCAGTTTTTCGTGTTACATGAAATATCAAAAAAAAAATTAAATTTATTTAGAGAAATATATTTCAAAAAAAACTTGGAGTGATATATTTTACTAGCATAAATAAATTTGATCCTAACAATTTAATCTTTTCTATGGTAAATATGTGTCTACCATTTTAAAATCCTTTCGTGGGAAATCCATATCTTAAAAAGGGTTAATAAAACATAATCTAGAAAAAAAACGATGTGTGAAATTCATATAGAGTAACAAATAATAGGTTTCCAAATATAAGAACATAGGTGGGATGTGAATATTTGGATATCGAAGAGACATGTAATTTCTAAACAATGATAGATATTTATAATGATAATTGACCATAAGAATGTGAATGATATTGTGAAAATGAACAACCACATATCCAAAAAAATATGTGTGAAAAAGTTCATTGATATCATTATAAATTATGGTAATATGATAATATTTTATTTTATAATCCTTTTCGTAATGTTGAATAGTTTTCCAAGGAAGACATACATATTTGATCTCATGAAATTTCGTAAGAAAAATACCATCTGTTAGTTATGACATGATTATTTTCCACTTAATCTCTTACTATAAAAAATGAAGATGTGTTTATTGATCATTAATCACTAATGTATCAAAATATCCATAATATAATTATAATTCATTCGATCAATCTCTAGTTATATAATTATTGTTATTATATGTTATTTAATATTTATAAATCGTTATATGGTTGAATAATGAATTAATCTATAAAACCATAACAAAAAAAAATAAACCTATTAATAAGTGGTTAACATTATAACCCTCCCATGATATTAAAATCCAAAACCATAAAAATATGGTAACCAAATTTTCAAATTTAATTATTCATTAATCCTCCCAAAAAATGAAGTAGATCTTAATTGCCACAATCTAGACATGTGAATTCCTTAATCATGGGTTATCTCAAAACATGTTAATAACCATAAACTATTTATGAAAACAAATCATCTTTAGTGAATCATCGAATGAAACACATATTGTTGGATATACTTTTTAAATCAAAAAATTCTATAAACTGTATCAATTATAGTATTAAACACTATGTTAAATACATATTAATCAATTTCAATGTAATTATTACATTCATATTTACATTGTCCATAACAATATTTTCATTATACCAATATCATCATATAAGAATGTAAATATATTAAGGGTTATAATTCACTTAATCATTCTTTTTCTATTGAAATCACTTTCCCTTAAATCACATTTATAGGTCATGAGCAACATTAACAATATTATTGAAAATCAGTAATGAAACAATTATAGGAAATGATTGTAATATATTTTTTTTCTTTAATTATACTTTAAAAACACATAAATAATTAAACATCATTCTTAAACCATTAACCAGTGTTGTTCACCTATTTTCTTAATACCTCATTCCTTTCATAAGTCATTTTTTCGGTTCATAATTAGAACTATTACCATTACTCGTACCACCATTTCCATTATATTATTAAACATTAGACCAATTAAATTGATTCAGATAATTACCTTTCCATCAAAATTTATAACATTAAGAAATGGGGTCAACCATCAAGAACTGACATGCCCCTCTAAAAAATCAAAATTTGGTCATTGTTCCTTGGTATTTGATACTTGTTCATTATGGTCACATGGTTCAGACATCGACAATCCAAATATAGCCTCAATCACGTAACTACCATTTTGGAAAACAAATTTGAGGCTTCCTTGGGTGAAATGAAAGGTCTCATGAAGAACATCCTTCAAAAGTCCATCAACAACACCCTAAACTAATGAAAAAATTTAGGTTCCATCTGATATGCAGTTGTATATATCACCATCATTCCATGGTGTAAATCAATGTAAAATTATATCCCCTAGTTGTGTGGTAAACCTGGAACATATTCAAGAAAAACATTCACATACACTGCCAAAATGGTATGAAACTCATGACTCACATTATACACTAATATGAGGGTTAGTCTAGACAAATGATGAAGAATCAACCAATCCCTTATATGGGTGAGCCCATACTATGGTTGATAAATTTACTTTTCTCTGAAAAAGGAAATCAATGTTCTATTACTGTGGACACACCACACTCTTCATATAAAATAGAGAATCTAAACAGAAACTATTGGTAACCAGTTGAAAATAAGAATGTTGTCGTATGACCTCAACATTTCTACTAAGAGATCCTAATCGATAATCCCACCTCCAAGAGTTATGTCACACTATCAGCACAAATGGGTGATCATTGGGTCTCCTCTGGTTGGAGTCTCTTAGAATGAGGGTCAAGTGAGTAATTAAATAGGAATGTACTTGTCTCAAACAAGATTCGTCGAAAGAAAAAAATTTCTTGAACCAATTTCAATCTATAAGGAAGACATGTATAAAACAAATAGATATTTCCTCAAATCACTCATGGAGACCCTAGGTTATAAGTCCTGACCAAATCTAGTTGTCCCCTCTCTATTCCTCCATTTCCCTGAGTCTGGTGTGGACCAGCTCGGGGTGTTGGGTATAACATGTTGAAACATAGGCCACATCTTGATACTATCCCAGCACCACTACCACATCCGCTTACCTGCATGTATGTATTCTCTTATTTATATCTCTACTTTGGTTGTTGAATTTTTCAAGTATAGGTAGATATAGCCAGTGTTTTTCAGTAGTGGGTATGTATGAGAAGGTTCCACTCTATCATGACCCACCTTGGAAGGGTCTGTGTTGTGACTACCCCAAGCCATCTTCCAATAGTACATGGGATGGTGACTAGCATCGAGTAGCCATATCCCATAAATGGGATACATTAGTCTAATGTACATGTATAAATGAAAACATCTCCAATAAACACAATGATAAAAAGTAAAAAAATGAAAGGATTCAAGAATACAAATAAGATCACATAACCTGAATTCAACAGGATTTATAGGAAAAAACAGGGCTAGAATAGAAGTCAAGCACAAAGAGTCTCTACACAAGTCTAACAAAAACTGTAAAGGGTCTTGCCTAATTCAATTACTTGGACTATGTCGAAGGTAGTATCTCAGGAAAACTTATCGGCCATCCCACCTCCACAAATGCTCCACCCCATGGTCCTCATGGTACACCATCAAAAGGGTCGACATATGCAAAATACATGACACGTGTGATCAAATCCAACATATGGTGAGTATTGAAAAACTCAGTAAGACACACCAAAAACAAAAAAAACATGAATCACTAAGTAGTCAGTTCAATACATCTTTTAGAAAACTATGTATAACATATGAAAAGGGAGAAATATAACTCATATGTACTCAAGAGAGACACCATGCCATCAGTTTGTCATAACAAACTTTCAGCCAGAGGATTCTATTTGAGGTAATTTTCATTCTAGAAGATCCCACTCCATGATCCATGGTAACATAAAAAAACTCAACAAAGATGGCTAGATCATATTGGTCATGCCTAAAGATAACACACTAATATGATAAGATTATGATACACAATGAGAGTGAAGCACCATTAACGATAGGGCGAAAATATGTAAAAAAATCATGATCAACCTTGATACATAAATAGAAGGGTAACACCTAGAACTTTTAGGGGCCACCATCAACACAATTTGGATCAACCCACTACACAGGGGATTACAATCCAATGATTACCAAAACCCAACCGATGCGGACCTCTATATTGAGGATCAAAATCCTACAATGGAAGGCTAATTCAATTCCACAAGATCCCGTATGTGTGATCGAGGATCAATGACTAGTCTCATGGAGGGACACCACAGCTCTCTAAGAGTCTTCAGCTCTAGAGGGGATTCCAATTACCCCTAACATCAACAAAAAGCTAAGCTTCTGATCATTTATTAAAAATAAAAGAAAAATTACAATGGAGATGATCATGGTCAAAAAGTGGAACTTTCCCTCATCCATCAAGTGTAAAATTATAGATCATAACAAGACATATCATTCTCATAGTCAGACTCATCACATGTTTCCGATTCGGAATGAGACTTACCCTATTTAAAAATCTTAAAAATATCAGAATTGAACTTACCTGAGAACTTCGAAGAAGATCGGGTATACATAGTGTGAGGTGTGTTAGAGTAATCTTTACTAGACCTTCTATTCAAGGAAGCATGAGAGACATTTGTCCTTCCTTTTCCTGATAAGAGTGAATCCTTAAAATAGGCAGGATCCTTGGTGCCTGTTTTCACCCATTCTGCATCAGAGATGTCACCCCACTTCTCGACAACCCTAGAGGAGTTCAATAACTTCTGAATTTCATGGTGATAATCAATAGGTTGAGGAATCCCATATTGATCATCCAAGCTAGGGTGGGGTACACCAGTCCCGTCACGTGTCATGATTACAGCAGGACACCCAAGAGTGATAGGATTTGAAGTGTCAGTGCAAGAAAGAGGCCCAACAACAGTGGGGTAAGAATTATCTCTAGTATCAAATAATCCAATGGGAGAAATAACACAACCATCATTGGATGGATTCTAATTAACAAATCCAACCCGAGCAGTAGAGGGGCCACTCATCCGAGTCTTATCCCCCAAAGGGGATTTTCCTTTCAAAATAGGCACATGAGAGACAAATTTATCTGCATCCAGCATATCTAACTTATTGGAAAATTATTTTTTGGGAACATCTCCATCACGATCAAGAGACTTTGGCAGATCTGCATGCTTCATATTAGATTTTCTTCTATGAAGGTCAGATGGATGCCCCTTTACCCCACATTTCCCATAAGAAATCTGCCTTCAACATAACTCCAAATAATGCCCTACAACTATACACTCGATATAGAAAAGGGGTATCCTTTCATATTCAAAATCAATCTGAATATTATCAAATAGAGTAGAGAGAGTTACCTTATCAATCAAAGTTGAGCTCAGATCAATCTCCACCAACATTTTGGAAAAGTGTCCAAAACACAAAACATCAGTTTCCTTACCAAGGCATATAGAAGTCCCAATTTCCATGCCAATGTCGTACAATATTTCTGTGTGCCAAAGGACCCAATTATATCCTTGAAAACGAACCCAAACCTGAGAAAAATAATTACTTGAGAATGAGGCATTAAATTTCAGGGACCATTCATGTAGGTGAAGCCATCTAGGTTTCAGAGACAAAGAGCCGATGCTCCACGCATTTATTTTGAAATCATTCGAAGGTAAGATACAATGAAATAATCCACGACCAAGAGAAACACATCTCTAATCGGAGGAGCCCAACAAAAATGAGATCCGTCTCACTAGATCCTCAAACCTCAGGGCCTCTCACCCTTCAGTAAAACGAGGCGCACAATCAAAGAGATCTTACCAATTGCGATCCTTTCAACAAACACAACAGGATTAGCCTCATCATGGGCTGATGAACCCTTATAGATGATCCTTCGAAAGCCAGTGTTAAGGAATGATGCAAACGAAGGTGCCACCGATTATTCCGTTGTTCCAGTGGGGACTTTCAAATTACCACTGCCATTAGAGGCCTTCAAAACCTCCTTCGATTTCACCAAAAGAGGTTCAGAAATTAATGGAGAAGAATTTATACCAAGCGGCAGAGCAGGAACTCCCCTCCTATCACCATTACCGCAAAGTCCACTGGTAGAAAACTGAGTGTGTGAAGGAGATCTAGAACCGAAAATAGCATCTTTTGAACCAATCAACAGATCTGACAGAAATGGATCGATGCCTTCCCGAATATCGCAGCATGTAACACGATCCAGATCTGTTGATTTTGTTCATACGCCATCACTATGAGCGACGGAACCTCCTCGCGGACCCTCATGCCATGACCATCCAACTACGCCAGATAGGTCATCAATTGGATGCTCTATTTTGGAGTTATCACCATTTGAAATTGAAGAGGTCACTATGTCAGCGGACCAAAAACTATGGATGATCCACCAAATGCATCGAACGACCACAATGTTTGTCCTCTGATGTCTACCTCCATGGGTTATCCATGCAGCTGATTCACCCATGTAAAATCGAGTTGTCACGGCTCACAGTCGACCATCGTGGTTGACTTTAACTAGCTCCACCTTGGTTTCTCCATATCTAACTTACCGGATTTTGCCAACATGCTGACCCAACCATGCCCACTAACCTAACTCAACCCTTCTTCAGGAACAAGCATGCCTGGCCGGTCCTACTAGCCCAACACACTCTGCTCATCAATACTCCTCACGAGGTTCCATCTTCATTCCCACCTGCATCGTCTCACCATATTTTCTTCCATGATTTCATGTAGCCAATAGCTTATTCTCCCTCAGATGACCCAACCCTCATCTTCCTTGATTCATGCATCCACCGGGACCCGTGCTGCCCAGCTCGTCAGGACAGGCTGAAGGTGCCCCCATAGCCACTGCCTGCTGCCATGTTGGAGCACCGTCGTGGAAAAATCACACTTCTTCCATCGTTATAACACCTCCATCACCTTTTACCAATCCAAGATATATGGGTTTGGAATTTTTCATGAAGAATAAATGGTACAATGATTGATTTTTCACAAAGGGGTTAATAGAGGGAGGGAGAACGAAGAATGCACGAAAAATGGGGATTCAGGGGAGAATAGAAGCAATATAAACCAAGATTAATGAACCTCAATCAATGTTCCTTTTTATCTCAATTCATTTCCATTATTAATTATATGAATTTATTCAATTTAAATTCTCCCAAATAAACCTCGAAAAATAAATCTCATCTCGCATGTTAATCGATCAAAAAACAAATATGTTCTTCGATTGATTTTCAATCATTGTATTAATTATGAAAAGGGAAGAATCTATATAATAAAACATCCTTCTTGGAGTTTGGATATATAATTGGTGAATAACGGACGTCGCATCTTTATTGTCCATGAAATCCATCAAAATTGTTGTTCGTCAATCATCGATTCGATGTTCCATCCTCGCCTACTCGAGAGAATTCTCCTAATCTATCTATAGGGTTTCCCGAGGATTCTAGGTATATGAGACTGACCATGGATATCTAAAAAATTAATTATTTAAATATAAATATTCAATGTGTCACTATTTCTATGAAACAAAATAAAAACAATTTATTTTATATAATTTTATTATTTTAATATGCTCGTGAATACTTTCTACAAGCGACATGTGCCAACCAATGAATAGTTGCGCATAGGGTAAATCGATAGTTTTTTACTCTAGTATGCCCTTTTATATATGTAAAGGGCATATTTTTATATGTTATTAAAATGATTTAGAAAAGCATGCACCCATGCAATTAAATATTTAAAAAAAAATTCAAACATGTGTTTCGGGCAGACTAGGTCTCGAAATTGCCCATCATCTTAGAGTTTTGTCTCAAAAATAATCAATATAATATGAAAAATAATAGTTGGAGAATCAAATAAATTACAATTTTTAATAGGAAGGAGTAGGGGGTGGCCTCTGGTAATTTATGTGGGTGGAACAATTATAATTTTTTTTTAAAAAATGAATACCTATTTTTTTAACATGGGAGAATGGATATAATTAATGAATTATTAAACCTTATTGGAGGAAGTGATCAACTATGGTTATATAATGGGTTTTAGAAAATATTTCAGGTCATTTTAATGATTATTATTCAAGATTAACCTTCATTAATCCTATTTTCACCTTAATTGAGGACGTAATTTTTTTTATATTTTTAGTATTAATTATGATTAAAACAGAAGTTATGCTAATTATAAAATAAAAAATAATGATTATTCTAAATGTTTAATCCATTTAGAAAACATAAATTCCTACAAGTGTAAAATATGCATTTAAAATTAATCTCACTAATGATATAATAAAGTGGTTTTCCAATGGAAAAATTTTCCAACGGTTAAAAAGTTTTTATATCAAGACTCAAAATAAAATTTTTTAAATTGAACAAAATTGGATTAATAGATATAAAATTATCCAAATTTTACATTTACCACCATATAAAAATAATTATTAAGTATTTAATTTCAATAAAATAAATTAAAATTTATTTTGGAAATTAGTATTTTTCATTATTCGTAAAAAAAATTATCTTCTCATAAAATTCATAAAAATGCTGATAAGATAATTTTAGAATTATAATTTATAATTTTTTTACTTAATTCATATTAATTTTATAATATTTAAAATTATAATTTTAAAATAATTTGACCAAAGTAGTCTAAAATCTTTTTTTTAGAAAAATATGTTTTATAAATGTAAAATTGGATTTATTCATATATATTATCTATAAAACACATAGCATGAATGTTGAATATTTTATTCATTATAAAATATATAAATATAAATAAAATTCTAAAAAATATATTATTTAAATACCAAGAAGTAAAACGTTCATTTGGATAAAAATAGTTTTTGATATAAATATATATGTTATTTAAAAATATTTTTTACTTCCATTTGTATTTAACTTTTTACCAATGAACTATTTATATATATGTGTGTAATCCATATATATCAATAATTTATTTATTCATATTAATAAAATCACATTTCAATGGATAGAAGATAACAATCCCATTAATCAATTTCAGTTTAATAGTATGTAATGTTTTGTTTATACTCAGTGTTGAGTGTAATGAATGCTAAACATAGACTATGATGTAACTTAGGAAAAAAAATTATTGTGTAATGAAATATATTGAAAAAATTTAAATTTATATGAAATACATATTTAATTAAATCTCTATGTGCCACATGAAGAGTTGAGCATGAATGGAAAATAAGGGAAATATACAAAATAGTCATAATTGTAAAATATTAAATATGATTGAAAACATGACTATAGGAGTAATATATGATTAATAGAACATGAGATAATAGTCATAAAAATCATTATTGATGATTAGGGTTCATGGAATAATAATATAAGTCTAAATATTGGTCATAAAAATGGATAATATAAATATAACTAATATGAAATAAATACCTAAAAATGAGCAATATATTTAGAACATAGAAAATCATCACCATTGGGAATAGATTGAAAATAATAAAAATTATATATTTTTATTGGTATAAGATAAATCCTATAAAAACATTGTGAAAATTATCTAATTATGTCAGCCCCTTACATTTTTGAACAATTCCAAGTGTGTATAACCTTTTGTTTCGTGGACAAATCCATATATATGTATTAACCATTATCTTGTGAGATATAAAACTATATCCAAGAAATTAGATTGTAATATAGGACACCCCCATTCATCCTCTATACCTATTAGATCCAAATAAAATAAAATCATTCATTTTATTATAAATAGACCATGTAAATTTAAATGGATATCAAAACACTTCTAATTGGTATCACCTAAAAATGATGAAAAATTAATACCAAAAACATGATCGCCCCCAATGATCAAATATCAGTTGATTTATCAACAATTTCTTTATTATAGATGAATCCATTGAAAATGATAGAAAATTTAAAAAAATCTTAAAGAAACTTTTTTCAAAAAACATCTTAAAATGATTTTATTTCTCAAGTCACATTCCATGAACAATTTTACATAAAATGTAGAGAGAAAAATCTTAAATAATTTTTTGAAATAACGTATTGATAAATAGTACTAGAAAGCAAACAAATAATATGTAAAAATGTGATGTATAAGAAAAGAATATGTAATCATTGAATTGAAAATCCTTCAGAATAATTGGAAACCCATTTATTTAAAAACCAAAATGTTAAAATATATAAAAAACATTGTTTCAAAATGAATAGAAATAAAACAATCATTATAGATAAAATCAATTTTATTTTCCATTATGGAAAGGAGAAAATTGGTTGGATGTAAAAAATTTCATAAAGATTAAATAATCTTTTCAAAGACATAGAAATTATTGTCAATAGAATTTCTCTATTACAAAACAGTAGATTCATCATGGGTGACGTCTTGGGCATGAAAAATGATTTCCAAATAAATTAATATGGAAATAAAATGTATCATTATCATGGGATAGAAAATACCATACATGTATATGGTTTAGATAAAGACAACTGAAAATGACCCAAGGGAATTATTTTACCAACAAAAACTCCTAATAACTTTAGTATTTTTTGAATCAAAATCTTTATGAAGATTGAAAATCCAACTGTTCCATTAATTTCATTAATTAAATCATGGATTATGCAAAAAAATATATTCATGGTAATTATATAATATATAGAAATAAAAAATTTCTGTTTAAAATTAAATCATGTATCAATGAAGTGATGTTGAGATGAAAATCCATTACATATACACCCACTTAGTTGAATGCTTGAAAACCATTATATTTTAATAAAATAAATATCTCGGTTACCAGATTCTTTTCTATAACCTTTTATAAAATTCATTTTTATATATTCAATACAATTTTATTAGTTAGTTATCTATTATATTCAAAATCATATGTCAGAAAACATGATTCTTATAAACTAGTTTTGTAATGGTGGGGTTATTATTCATTATTCTCTCAATTGTAAACATTATTAGACCATTCTATATAGTAGAAATTATTATTTTTCTAAATAATAATCATATAATTTAATTTTTATGTGTTTTAGTGATATTTTGTGATGTAAATTTTTTAGAAGATATCACTTTGGAGAGTTTAATGAATAATAGTTGATATATAAATAAAATCAATAGATATTTATATTTGGACTTTATATTCATATGTACACCTCTAATAAATTATTGTTACATGTTTTTACCATATTAAAAAATTGATTAATCATCCAAAAAAACCATTAGATTATCACTTATATAGATGATAATCTTTTATAAAAAATAGTTTTTTATAATGATTGAACGTGGAAGATAATTTTCACCCCCCAGGATTTAAAAAATTCACTATTCAATAAAATATACAAGATAAAACATTGATCTTAAATGAACCATGAAATATTAATAATTAATGTTTACCATTTTAATGTAGTCATTGAATTTTTATGTATAAATTGGACTAAATACATCATGATATATATATATAATACCTACTCAATACAATGTTTATTTGACTATTTCATATGAAATTATCACAAATGTTTTAGTAATGATATTTTAATCTATAAAATTTATTTTCTAAAATTATTTTTGTTAGTTATTTCATTGAGTGACTTTTATAATTAATGTCTAGAAATTTTATAATTTTTTTTTAAATTTTTATTTATCATATGAAAATTATCATAGAATGAATTTTTATAATTTTATAAAATGATTTATTTTTCAGTGAATAGTGAAAATATTAATTTATGAAGTATGATTTTTTGTTTCATGTATTTACAAATTTAGATTATGTTTTAAAATGGTTTCTAAGTAAAAGTATTTTTAATATATTATAAATGATCCAATTATGTTGATTTTAATCATTTTTTGTTGAAAATTGAATTTAATGAAATATACAAAAACTTTTATTTTTCTAAAAACAAAATTTCATTGAATTTTTTTATCATAAATTATATTTTCAAACATTTAAAAATTTTATCATGAAAAATTGATTTCTTATTTGGAATTATGAGTTCAAAATGTAGTGGAATGGAACCATTTATTATTATTTTATAAATAGTAATCTTGTGAATATTTTGTCACCTTTATATGGGTAAAACGGGTATAATATTATTAAAACCATGAGATAAGTTCTCAAAATCATCCAAAACCATATATTAATCTTATTTTATTGATTAATTTAATGAATTAAAATCAATTTTCCTAATATATATCCATTTAATTTTATATTTATTTTATAATGATCATTATACAAATTTTATAAAATGATAAATACCAAATGTCACTATCTTCTCTTTAACAACTATTAATTTTTATTATAAGGATAATGTATGAAAAAAAATTATATATTTTTTATTGTAAATATGAAATAATATTTTATCATGTTAATTTATATTATTTTGTAGTGATGAAATAATTATCCTAATCTTGTAGGAAACACTGATATAGTATTTATTCATCTAGTAGAAAAATAATGTTTGTGATTATGAAAATGTTTTAAGTAATAACATTTTACGAAAAATTATATACCATTATTTACAAGAAAGCTAGGAGACAGGTGAACCTGCTCCTGAGATAAATAAATAAAATGAAGTGGCAAGAGTACAAACAGGAGATCAGGGAATCGCTCAACAAAGCCGAGAAAAAACCTCACCACAGCAATTTGCCTGAACAAAATGGTCACAGAAATCAGGCGACACACTAGACCAACAGGAGGTGCCCTCATTAATTGCCCTTTTCGCAAGAGCATCTGCTACTTGATTGGCCTCACGGTAAACATGCGAAACTTCAATGAAGAGTGAATCAAGAAGCCGAAGACAATCAATCCATTCTGGATGGATCTTCAAGGGAACATTCCTCGAGCGCCCTTTCAAGATTTGGACAGCAACAGACGAGTCTGACTCTATCCATATCAAATTCCAACCAAAGTGGACAGCATACCTGATCGCTTTCATAATGGCCAAAATCTCAGCTTCAATTGCATATCCACTGCCAATGAAATGAAAAAAGCAGCCTTTTACAAACCCCTAATACGTGCAGAAAACACCCCCACATCCAGAGGGCCCCGGAGCACCTGAGGCGGCCCCATCGACATTGAAATTGATCCACCTCGGTGGGGGAGGGATCCATCGGATATATTTCACCATTAATGGTTTCTTTGCCCTGCCATTAATACCAAGAGATCTCAACAAAACCAGGTCAGAAACATCATTTTTCATGCAACCAGTTTGAATGTTGGAGGCCGTACAAACGGCACGATGCATCATTAAGACACCATCATGAAACCGTGGATGAATATTGTTGAATAGCAGGTCATTCCTGGACTTCCAAATGAAATCAATAACAGCCGCTATTGCAGCCAAAATAAGAGCATGAACCTGCTCACTAAAATTTGCCATGTTAATGTCCTGCATTAATTCCTCAAGTGACTGAAACTGAAAACAACACCGAAAAATCTGCTGCATATAGCACCATAATTTGCGCGCAAGTGTGCATGAGAATAAAACATGGGAGAGAGACTCATCCGCTGCCAGACAGACAAAGAAAACCGGGGCAAGATGCCGCCCCTTGCGGTGCAATAGAGCCTGCACAGGTAGCCTATTCTTCCAAATTTTCCAGCTGAGCAGGGAGCACGCCGGGGGAATGAAGGGCTTTGTGAAATCAGAAACCCATCTAGGGGGGGTGAGTCGATGTCTCACAACGAGAATTGTAGCAAACCTTCGTGCGGAAAATCCCATTCAGATCCAGAGTCCAAACTATAATATCATGTTCTGTGAAATATATGGTCTAAAATATCACCATTTTATTATTTCATTGATTATTTTTACATTATAAGTATAATTATTACCCTTTTATTTGTGAAACAGTTATTTCCATGGTTATGGTTAGAAAATGTTTACTAATTTGTAGAAGAATATGTTTTAAAATTCCACATACACCAATGAAAATTCAATTTTTATATGATATTTTAAACATATCTATGCTTATAAAAAAAATATATACATGTGGAAGAATGTTTCTTGAGAATTACGTTATTATATTTAATTTTTTTTAAGAAACTCAATGTCTGCCTTCCTCACACTTATTAATGGACACCCTTAATATATATTTATTTAAAAATAGTAACAAAATAATATAAAAATCCTAAAAATTTCTCTTCAAAACATTATTAAACAGGTCTGTCATGTTTTGGGATTCTCAAAATACCAACTATAAGAGAGTTCTCTCAAATAATATGTAATTACCTTAATCAAACACTATATTTTTTATTTCTTAAATTTATTCCTAATAATTTGGAGTATTTATCGTGAAATAATATAATATTTACCCTAAATATACATATTTTTATATATTATGAAACCACTCTTATACACCCTCTTTTCCATCAAATTGGATGTGAAAGTATCGCTCGTGCGCAGAAACTCCTTACAACCTCCGTATAGTGAAAGAATTCATTTTTGACTAATATCATTAATATATGGTTGTTAATATGAGTTTAATATTTATATTTTATAATAATTAAATAATTAAGAATCCAAAATTATAATATTGTATCTATGAAGATACCTTCTAGTATTTTGGAAAATAATTACGTCACTTTTTAGTGTGTGTGAACTACCACCTCCACGAAGTGATGTAATTTTTTCCATTTCAATTATATATGGATGGTAATAAGGATATATTTAATGAATATATATTACATATATGATATGAAAATAATTTTTAATGTTTAATTTTTATTTATCGTTCTTTAATTCTACCCTTCAAAATATGAAAACAACGTCTCTGTGTATGTATGACCTACCCTCTCTATGAGCAGTGAAATTAAGTTTTACATATTCAACTATTATGGTTGATTATTAAATTTTAAGATATTTATATAATAATTAAACTTCTGAATATTATGTAATCATGATCAAATTATAATGACTAAAACATATGAACCAAAACAATCATGACAAACGATGAATTTGTCACCCTAGACAGTGATTTTAATAAACAATTATTTAAAAATGGGTGATAAATAGTTATATTTAATTAAAAAATATATTTTATATATGATTGATAATATATAAAATAATTATAATACATATATATTCATTATACCTGACTATAAAACATATAATAAGAAATTAAAACTTGAGGTAGCATATTATTTCACAACCTCATCATTATTTATTATCGTTTATGTTTAAGTAACTGATATTAGAATTGATTGATCTTTATATAATAAAACCAATCTATTCTATTGACCTCTATTTATTCCATTAAATTCCAATAATTCATTTTATTATCCTCTCTTTATTAACTCATGATACAAAAATTATTTTTTAAGAAAATCCGACGTTGTTTTTCTACCCAGTCAGAAATGTTTTCCTTCCATGTCAATATTTTCATTAAAATATTTTATTTAATATTTTTACTGTTATATAATGATTTAGTAAAACAATTTTTTACCATTTTGTCCTTTTAAAATATCACATAAATGAAAATGAATTATTATTGTCTGAACTTGGTATTTTATTCCTTATTTTACAAAAATGTGCATGGAATGTATTTTTTTATGTTATGGAGTAATAATGAAATTTTACACATTCAAGAATTCATAGTGAGTTGAATCATAGTTTTTATTTTCCAATATTTATATTTAATGAAACGTTTTTCCTAATATTGTATTATTTTTTAGTTATACAATTATAATTCCAATGTTAAAATTTGTTCTTCAAAAGAATGTTTTTAATGATCATTTAATAATATTGCAATTCATCAATGAAAAAAACTATTTGTTTTAATTAGGCTGGACAAGATATATTTTCTAATGATACCATCCTCCAAATTTTTTGGTATGGTTTATTATTATTTTTTCCACAGGATGTATTGAAATTATATGTGAATGATCTTCCACTATATATTGTTATTGATTTTTAAGTCATGTTTATTAAATTTTATTTTTTATCAATACGATGAAATCACTGAAATTATTATGTGATAGGTGGGACCAAAAATTAAAAATCCCCTTGTTGAATGGGTAGGTTTCATGAGGGAAAATATATTATGTATTTGGTTAAGGTTGTACCCATTTATATAGATGTATTAGGACAAGACATGAACTATATGTTTAAATGTATTAGAATGATACATTGATAATACATTTCAGATGTCATGGAAAGATTGTGTAAATATAAGTTTCAATTGATCAAAATTATTCATTATATCCTTATGAAAGTAATTATTTTTTTCATGTGATTATTTGTGTATTATTATAATAATGGATATATTTATGTTCATATTGTTATTTATAAGAAATATTGGATCATAATTTTTTCTTATTATATTAGTCATTCAATGTTTTTCCATTTCATCTTCTGTTATGCATAACCCTTACTAGGGATTGGATCTCCCCGTTTATTTTTTAATATCCCAAGGATACTATGATGTGTATTTAAATGATTTGAAAGGATATGATTTAGAGAATAATGAAATTATCATAGAAAATACTTTATTGAATTTTTAAATATATTTGAGATTCCAGAATCTATTTAGTTTACAAAAAATACAAAACTATTTTGTCTTTCAGGATCTTATTACTTGTACATAGTGAAAATTTAATAATATAACCATAATCCATGGGAAACTATAGTCTTGGTCATTACCATAACATTTTTATATAATTTTAATATATCCATTATTGAATTTTAATATAACCTTTATAGAATTTTTAAGATTTTATAAATATAATATAACTTCATTAGTGTCATTTTTATAACTATCGAAGATGTGGGTTTATGAAAAATGGCATTCACTATTTTTTGTGGTGGTAGTTCTAATGTTCACATGGTCAATGTTATTTTTCCTCAGTGGATTAAACGTATTAAATATTTAATGTATCATTAACATAATGATATTTTTTTATAATAATGATACTAATTTAATTATATTATCACCATTATAATGATTTTAGGAAGGTATAAAAAGAGTAAATTACTATGATAAGGAAATGTTCTTCTTGAAAGATTCAGTTTTCTCTTGTGAAAATATTTTGATGTGGAAGACTTAAGAAAGCCAAAGGTAACAAAAATATTTTGTAGGTGGGAGATAATTCTTGGAGGAGAATAAATTCATATTTGCATGGGGTAGTTCTGAGGTGAAGTATAACATAAAAGGGGGGAAATGGAACCATTTTATAAGAGATTAAAAAGATATATTTGAAAAAATACAACATTTCTTTGTAATGCGAAAACACCATTCTAGGGATAATGGAATTAATGATAATAAATAGCTGCCTTATGACATGATATGTTTTATACTCTTCTCATCAATTCATTTTTATACAAGGTAATTTCGGTTTAAGGATTTGGTTTTTTTAATTTTACCATTTTACAAAAAATAAATTTTACCTTGGTTAATATTTTTTAACCTTAGTAATTATCATTAATAGAAAAAATTATTACTAGATCGTTTAAAATATTTTGAAATTTATGATTCCAAATTTTAATGTAACATTAAATTATTAAATTTATAAAGGTGTGAAAATTAAATTTTAAAATAAACACACGAAATAACATGAAAAGTAATTTATATGAATATAATTTTTTAGTTTTAAATTTATACATAAGAAATAATTATATATCAGATATTTTTTAATGAAATAAATTTGTTTATTATAAAATATATATATATATATATATTATGGTGATATTAAATAAATCAAAATCTGAATTTAACCACCTAAACACAAAACTAGGGGTAGTGTCCAAAAATAAATTTTTATTACTATATTATTTCATTAATTTGGTTTTAAAAATATTAAGAATATTATTATAATTTCATGGAGGAAAATAAAATTCGTAGAATTATTCATTAGGTTCATATTTTATTTCTCAGATGGTTTTTTAATCTTGTAGAACATTCTTACATAATGATATAACCATAAAATGTAAATTATTCCTAAAAAACTATAATTTTCAACAAAACATAATCCTTTATAGGAATAAACTCAAAAACATATAATAACTATTTCTTTTGAGAAATAAATATAATAGTTTTTATAAAATATTAAATTCTAAAACACATAAATTTATATTTTAAAATAAAAAAATAATTTGAATGAACATGGATTTTATTAAAAAAATACCTTTTATATTATTAAATCAATTAATTTATAAATCTTCTAAATAGGTACTTAATTTCCATATTAAAAATTATGAAATATTTATTACTAAGTTTCTTTTAATGATTTTTATTTTTTTAATTAGGTGTATCGTGTAACATTTTATTATGAATATAACCACAGTTTTTCAGTGTCTATAATTTTGAATCATTACATTCTCCCCCACTGAATAGAATTCCATTATCCAAATTTTATTTCATATTGGAAAATAAGAGTGGGTGGCTATATCTCATCCCAACCACAGGTTCCCAAATAGATCCCTTGAATATATGATTATTCCATCGAATATTTCGTAGATTGGTATTCTTGTTCCACAATATCTTGTCATTATGAGCGTGAATTTACATGGCTTATTTCTCTCAAGAGATATCATGTTCCAGCTACATAGATTTGGAATTTAGTACGTGTGAAAGGTCTAGAATGTTCTTCTAAAAAAATAATTCCTGGAATATTTCATGTACTTGGGGTTGGTCAAGAATTAGGTATAAGATATAAGCTACTCCCGTAACATAATGAAGTATCTTGAAGAGACTAACATACCTAGGGAACAACATTCCTGTCTTCCCAAATCACATAACCTTGTTCCATGGATATATTTAGAGAAATAAATTTAATCCAAATTCAAACTCTATTTCTAGTCGACAATTATCTATATAACACTTCAATTTAATTTTTTATTTATTCATATTATACTTCATGGTTTGTATGTTATCAGTCCATTAATAGACATGTTTAAGACCTATCATAATCCTAAATCCTAATTTATCTTGGCATGTTGGATTCCTATATCAATTTCAATACAAATGCCTAAATTGTTCAATATTAATAGTGCAATTTAATTTATTTTTTATATGATAACTCTATGAATTGATGTTGTGGATCCGAACATCCATAGAATTCCAATGAACAATATATCATTACATCTTTCAAATTTTGGATTTTCCTCTCAGGCTGACAATAAATCTAGGGGTGATAAGAAGTGTTAATGATAATATCAATATCAAATTATTCCTAAACATATTTTGATAATATTTTGGTAAACAATAGATATTGATCTGATAAAATGGAATGTGGAACCCCATGATGACATGCAACTTATGTAATGTATATCTCAAAGGGTTGTCTAGCTGAATAATATTCATTGATGTTGTTAAAATGAACTTACACTATAAAAAGACCGAATACAACCTATATATCATTATGTCCCTTATTTTTTTGGGGAGTCCCATTAAAAAATACTCTTTATGTTTTCCCATTTCCATACAAGTATGTGTAATGGTAAAAACATAGCCTTTGATATTTTTAGTTCATACATAACATTATAACATACCAAGAATCGAGATTTTACATCCTTGACTTCCCACTTCATGTTATCCAATTAAATGTTTTTTAAAAAATCGATATGTAACACACTATTGTACTAAACATATTCAATATATTGGATAGTGTACATTATACACCAAATCAAACTTTAATAAACAACTAACTATTTTTAATTAAATTTTCACTTTATAATCGTGCTGTTAGAATGGAATATATAAATCAGATTAAA
This sequence comes from Viscum album, assembly GCA_963277665.1. Taxonomy (NCBI): domain Eukaryota; kingdom Viridiplantae; phylum Streptophyta; class Magnoliopsida; order Santalales; family Viscaceae; genus Viscum; species Viscum album. Next base: position 1,934,782,689 of record OY728155.1, read on the forward strand.
TGAATTTTAAAAGTAGGGTTTACAAAAACACACACAAACTTATATATATATATATATATGATGAAAATTTGGTTATGTATTAATATAAAAACCTTTTAAAAATAAAATGAAATGTTTTTTCTAAAAAACTATTTAAATGTGAAGAAATTTGTTTTATAACAATTAATAAAAAATCACTTTTTTTGGATAATACTAATATTTTTATATATTAAATCTAATTTTTATATTCAGTTTATATGTTTTTTATACCTCATAAGTGAAAAAAGTTAGTTTTACATATAAAAGAAGCATTTTTAAAAAACATAATATTTTCTCCCTATGATGGTGAAATTATATTAAATATAATTGGGATATTTTAATAAAATATATTTCTAAAAATTATATTATTTTTCAAAATTTTATAATAATAATTTATTTCGGATGATTTTTTTTGATAGGTTTCATGTTCGGATGAATTGAGAAAAAATAATATTTTAATTGAAAACATATTTTTTACCTAAATAATATATATTGTCAAATTATATTTTTGTTTGGTTTTAAATTATAAATGGATAATTTATTTCATTTAATCAAATTTAATTAACTGTTGTTAATTTAAAATTGAATTTGGATATAAAAATATTTCAATCATTTGATGGGTTTTTCCTTTAATTTTTTTTTTCATTCTCTCAATGATATTAATTTTTAAATAATACATGGAAATTATGTGAATTAAATTTTTAAAAATTTATTTCATCTTTGAATTCATGAGTTCGAAATTTAGTAAATAGGCCCCTTATATTTTTGTACTTTTTTAATAGTAATTTTTTTATTTTTTATTTTTACATGGTTTAAAGTAAATCTATAAATTAAGGGTAAAAAAATTATTATAAATACTATAAAATTACATTAACACTTGTACTAAAATAAATTTATGGGTTTTTTATCAAAAATATCCTTGGTCTGAAATTATGAACTTTCTGTGCCACATGAATTGTAATATGTCATATAGATTATTATATTCAAGGGAATGTCAATTTAATCACACTTTTGTTTTTTGAAATTTAAAAATTTCTAAAATGGGGATATATACTGGTTATGTTCGATAATAAATATTATTTTTAAATATATTATTTTTATATTTATCAAAAAAATTTATTTTTATACAATAAATAATTAAATTAAATACTTGCATAATGATATTGTATTAATTGCTTAATTAATGGAAATATCAAAAAAAATTGAATTAAAAATTATAAAATAAATATAATAACAGATGGTTACTATCATTAACAATGTTTTTATATGTATTTTACATTATAGGTATGTTTAAAATTATTGGTTTTAATTTATCTTGTTTTTAAGATATTTTTTAAAATTCCTACATGGAATAGTGTCAAAAATTTTATTATTAATATTTCCAAATAAAAAATATTTTATTAAGTGATATAAATTTTTAAAAAGTTTTAAATATCTTTAAACTGGATTCTATTAGTCATAATATGTCATCAATGAATCATTTATTTCACTTTTTTCATTGTATAGTAATAAAATTAGTCTTCCAAGTGTATATTACATGATTATATGGTAAGAATTGTAAAAGTTAAATTAGGGTTAAAAAATAAAAGGATTAAAAATTGATCAAAAAATGTTTAACTTATATTATAAGAATTTATTTCTACCCGTAACAATCCAATCATTGAAATAAATTACTTTTGAACCATTTTGAAAAAAAATAATTTGAATTAATTTAATAAATTGAAAAATTACAATATGTCCCTACAGTATACCATAAAAGGGAACCCATTATTATTTTTTTATCAATCATAAAAACCGATTTTGTTAATCTAGAATATACCAAAATCCCTCCCCAGATTATATATCTCTTAGTTTTGGTAGAACATTGAGCTTAGTGGTGTTAAGGTGTTAATCAAAGGAGGTCATCTAAAGAAATGGTAACATTTTAGTTAAAGAGTTTTCGTATTGTTTCTTCATCCATATCCTTATAATATTACCCCACCACGATAAAATAACAAATCATGTATCTTCTATTTACTGTTATTTTATTATGTTAATATCATAACCTAAATTCTTCTTTATTTCCATCAAATGGTAAAATAATTAGTCATTCATGTGTATGGAAGACCACTACCTCATGAACCAATATAATTCTTTTTCCAACACTATATCTCAATAATGATTATAATCATGGATTTAAAGATAATATATGATAGTAATGAAATATTTATAATAATTTAATAATAATATAGAATTTACTTTTGTACATTTACATGCAAAAAATAATTGTAGGGTTGTTCATGTGTATGGGTGAACTATCACCTACCTGAAGCGATGTGATTCATTTTTCATAAACACATCACATGAATGGTATATATAAGTTTGTTTAAATGTTTAGTATGATAATAATGAAATTATTAGAATTAATCGATGATATAATAATAATTACCTTCCTTTCAAAATGATCATTGAAAAATGTAAATGTTTTTCATTCGTATAAATGACATACCATCTTCATGATTATAACAGTGTTCATTTTTCATATCCATGTATAATGGTATTATTTAAAAGAATAACTGAATTATAAAAAAATATATTAATATCTTGAATATTATTCTAGATATGATAGAAAAATAAATGATTTTACTATTTCTATCATACCAAATTCATTATGGACTCATATAATGAATGTCTTCAAAATGTGCAGCATGAGCTTGTATAATTAATTAATTGTTATAAAATTATATTAAGTGATATAAAAGGAATAATAAAATTGAAAGGGTTTCCAAGAATGTAAATAATTATAATATTCATATTATTTAGGAAGAAAAAAATAAATATGTCGTTGATCAAAATCAAGGTAAGGGACCTTTTCCCAATATCTTTTAATTGACACATATATTGATGTTATGAACTTTTTTTTACATGGTGTACGTAAGACCATTTTTTAATTTTATATAAAGAATTTTGTTTATTAACATGATATTTAATGATTTTTTGTTGTTGTTTCATTTTGCATTTTTATCAAATAGTTCAATGTAGTATGGGATACACTGATTTAAAAATCAATTTTTAAAAGTATTATGATTTAAATTCAACATATATTTAAACATTTCAATATTCATGATATTGTTTTATATGAAAGTATTAAAAAGTATATATTATACCTATTATTAATTAAATTTCAAAAATTTCAAAAATGATCTTATTTCTTTTTTTATAGAGAACGTTTTGACAAACAATAAAAGAAATGTTCAATCCTTAATATACACAGTGATAATGTCTTTTTTGATGTCTTGGAAATTACTATATTTTCTTGATTAGATTGATTGATTTGATGGATAATTAAATGAAAAATCACCTATATATTTTATTTATTTGGGAAGGGAAATATATTTTACAAAATAATTTTGTATTTTGTGTTTAAAATGGTGTTTTAAAGGCAATTTTATCTGAAAGTCTTTTTCATGTGTTTAAAACAGTTTTTAAATAATAAAATTATTTATTACATGTTGTGTTTATTAGTAATTTTAAATTATGGGTTCACCAAAATAGTATTGGGCGATCCCATTAGATCATAAACAATGGGTGCACCCCAATAGCCTGACAATGAATTGGGTACTCATCAGATTGAACTTGACCATATGGTTATTCCATTTACAAGGGTTCTGTAAGGTTTGTATGAGGTGATGTACCAAGAAATATATTTGATTTTCTATAATTTATAATGGGTTTTTATTGCAATCAATATTATCAATGTTAAAATAAATGATATTTATAATTTATATAAAATAAACTTTATGGTTAAAATGTTACATTTTCATTGAAACTGTTTTGAAGGGTTTTCATGTATTTTGTTAAACTAATGGTTTCCTTCCATTTTATGTCCTTTATGGATATTTATTGTCACATCCCTTGTTTAAAAAAATATCATGACTAATTATTTGTAAGGAAATTGAATATTTCATGATTAAAGTATTGAATATGTGTCTATAAAAGAATCCATGTTTTATTTTAAATGGGTTTCATAAGGTGAAAAAATAAATTATGAGTATAAGTGAAAGCTTTCAATGTATGGGTTTACTATGTATGTTTTTCCTAATTATATAAAATTTTAGACCTAAATGATATTTGGGAAAATATTGTGATTAATAAATTTAAAATAAATAGAATATCTTATGTTTTCATCCATGTCCCTATAATAGGTATTATAGTTGGGTTTAGGAAACATTGGATATTATGGTGTTTTTAATTGGTATGGATATCATCATTAGATTATAATTTAAAGTTTCATACCATGATAATTGTCATAGAAACCCCCTTTTATGGATTTAGTTATTAAATTTAAGAGTGATTGACAGTATTTGGGGAAATATTTATTTTTGAGGTAATTATGCGTTTTTACATTTTAGTATTCATATGGAATGGTTTGAGATAATATTTGAAGCTAAGACAATTTTTTTTGGACATTATAATATTCTTCAAATTTTATAGGAATTTTGATCATTTAGAAAAATGAAAACCCATGGGATGTGTGACAACCTGTCGCGTTTGGTAATATCATGAAAATCTAACCCATAACCGATGGGCGATAATGGTGCATCAACAACCACTGGCGTATGTGATATCCCATATAGAATGAATTTTTTAAGTTAAATAATTTTATGGATTAATAGTGTGATGATTTTGGGAATAAATATTTTAGAAAATAGATAATTACTAGATAGGAAAATGATTTGGTGATTATGTGATTAATGTTATTTCAAAAAAATCACTATTACAAGAAAATTTAATGATAAATGTAAATAGAATATTGTCAGATTTTATTGATTCAAAATTTTTAAATTATGTTTTAGAGAAAAATATGATTTTTTGGTTATTTTCAATATTTATAGAAATGTATAACATACATAAAGATTAGATGGTTTAAGAAATTAATTTTATTGTTTGAGGCATTACAATTGATTGATTTTATTTTTAGATAAATGTTGAATCATATATTGGAATATTATGATATAAAATCCATATAAATTATTATTTAAATATTAGTTTGGATTATTTTTCATAATTTATTTGACTGTTATTTGTTGAATGACCTATGTTGAAATTTGGGTATTACTATGAAATTTTGGAGATTAAATGTAGAATTTCATCATTTTATTATTAATTATTTCTTTTGGAATTATCTTATATTATCTTATATATTTTTTATTAGATACCATATAAATATTATAGGAATATATTTTTACCCTTTTGTGTATTTAGTGATCTATAACATTTGAATCTAGTTCTTTAGGCCCAAAATCATCTTGAGTACTCATTGAATGAAAAAATAGGATTTTTTGGTAGAAATTTGTTAAAGGATGAAACTATCATTTTCAAGTAAGTATATTGAATTTTGTTCTTAATTCAAGTAGAAAACAAATTCCATTAATCTATAATAAGAATATTGAAACAGAAACATCATCATTTAAATTGTCTTATTAAGAAATTAGTTACCTTTCTAACCATTATAGATTTATAGTATTGTGATTGGCAGCTTTCTCATGGCCATGTTCTCGAAAACACTCCATAAGAAAATGATAGATAGAGTTATCATACAATTTTATGTATTATTACATGGAACCCTAGTATTTGTTATCTTAGGATACCGTAATACTACCCTTTATTTCTTTTAAGGTTGATGTTTATTCATCCTTTTTCTGATGTGTTATTTCAATAAAAGTATTTTGAAATGAAAATCCTTTGTTATAGAGCCCAAATTCCAAATTGAGAGGATATTTTTTTCAAAAGGGGTGAAAATATAATGTCTCGTGTTTTCAATTTGAAACATTATTATTCGATAGAATACATGATACTCTACATTGATCTTAAACAAATAACTAAAAATTATTATTTTAATGTTACCATTATAACCTGGATGTTAGAATGGTGACTATGAACAGAATTACCTAAATTATGAAAATAACATTTTAACGTCGACACATATATATAATTAATTATTTGGTGTCCAATTAAAAAAAAATAAAAAAACCATTATTAAAATATATGGAAATTATTTACCAAAAATCTATTAAAATGTGAAGGATTGTGTTTTATAGAAAAAAAATAAACCAAATAACATCTTTTGTATTATATTAATGAAATATCTATTTAATATATTAAATATAATGTTTAAAATTATTGTATTATGTTTTTATACACGATATATGAAAAAATTCATTTTTATGGATAATGGATGTATTTCTTTAAAAATGAATGTTTTTCAACCGTTTTAGTTGGCCGCATGTTTTAAATCTTTTTTTAACTATATTATAAATTATATATTACAAAATAAACTACTATATTTAATTAATATTATCCAAAATTACTTTGGTTGATTTTTTTTTATTTTTATGATAAGATTCATCTTTTCATGAATAGTGAATAGTATTTTATTTTCATTGAAAACATAATTTTCAGCTAAAAAATTTATATTGTTAAATTATATTTTTTTTTGTATACTATAAATAGAATAATTATTTATCATTTAATATCATTTTCGTTTTTTGGAATCAATTTCAAATTTAATTTGAAAATAAAAATATTTCAATCTTTTAAACATTTTTACTTCAAAAAATCATTTTCTAATTCCATCCAAGAGAACAATTTTAAATAATTAATTAAAATTATGTGAATTGAATCTGGAAAAATTTAATAAACATTTGGAATCAAAATTTCTAAATATAATAAATTTGAACCATTTATTTTTTATCATTATGAATAATAAATTTTTTATTCTTTATTTTAAAAATGGTTAAAGGTAAATAAAAAATAAAGGGACAAAATAATATTATAAATATTCTCAAATTATCCTAAAACATGTCTTAATTTCATTGGATAAGTTCTTTTCGACCAAAATCACATTTAGTTGAATTTATAACCTTTTAAAGACACTTATATAAGAGTAAAAAATTTAAAATATTATATTCAAATAAATGTCAGTTTTTTCACAGTTTTATTTTGGACAAGTGAATTATTTTTGATATGGGGGATATATATGGGATGTGTGAGACTATAAATATTATTTTCTGAAAAATAGTTTTATTATCATAATCATCATAATTTTTCTGTAATTTTTAGATAATAAACAATTAAATTAAATTCTAGCACAATGATGATGTAGTAATTGTTTAGTTCGATGAGATGTCAACTAAATGATTATAAAATTATAAAAATAAATATTATTTGAGATGATAAATGTTTCCCATGAATTTATTAGATTCAATTTTCATTTTATTTATGTTTTATAATTATTATATGGAATAAATATATTGGTTATTCTATTTTTAAATAGTTATGTAATTAATTGTGTCGTAATTGACATTATTGATATTTTAAAAATAAACCACTTTCTAATAAATTATATAAAATGCCAATGAAATATTAATTTCATCCAAATGATTAGAATATTTATTAAAATATAACCAGTTTATCATTTATTGGCCTTTTATCATTTTATAGTAAATATATTATCCCTCAAAATATAAATTTAATGGAAGAAACTTATGAATAAAAATGGTTAAATAGGGTTTAAAAATGATAAGGATTAAAAAATAATAAAAACATATCTTTTTAATATTGTATGAATGGATTTAGGCTATTAATAATAATATATTATAAATAAATTTGTTTGAAACCATTTTGAATTTAAATTTAGTTTATATTAATTTCATAATTTAAAGAATTCAAAAGTTCCCCTCCCCCTCCCATTATAAAGGGGAACCCAATCTTCTTTTTTCATCACACCTAAAAACCTAATTGGATTGGCCAAGCTCTACCTTAATACATTCCTATTAACTATTCCCATATTCTAGAGATATTATTTAACACATAATTGTCACATTAGAAGTGTTAAGGTGTTAATCAAAGGAGATTGTCCAAAAAATGGTATCCTCATTAATTAAGTGTTTATGTTTTGTTTCTTACCCCACTTCCTTCAAAAATTCGTACACCATGATAAAATAATAACCACATTATCATAAATATAATTTGATGTTATTATGTTAGTATTATCACCTGAATCCTTATCCATTTCCATCAAATTCAAAAATAATTCACCATTCATGCGTTCATCGAACTACCACATCACAAACCAATATAATTTGTTTTCCATCACCATCTCTCAATACTATTTGTTGTAAGATTTTTGTATTTTACTCAACTATGGGTTCTTTAAATTTTGGTATAAATTATTACTATTCACCTAATATGGATGCCTAATGAGTTTGAAAATGACATAGGGGTATCCGGGGCTTGTTTAGAGCTCAGACCCATCTTTTTGGGGAAACTGGCCATGCCTCATGGTTAACGCACGATTGCTGCACAGTTTGCCTAATCGTACGGATGGTCCTTTTTCAATCATAACCATATCTTAGGGTTTGTGCATGACTATGCAGCCTAATTGTTAAAGTGAACCCTATTCCCAGGTAACTTTGAATGGTTTGTGAACGGTTTTTCAAAAGGTGTTGAAACATAGTGTACATGCATTTTTTCGGGGTAATTTTCCCGTTTTTTCCTTAATGTTCTATTAACCCTCTTACTTTTTCATAATATAAGAACTAGTGGGATTAATCTATTTCTCAATAAATTTATTTCTTTTTTAAGGCCTATGGTAGGAATAAAGAGATCTCTTTAATATAGAATCTGATCAAGATTTTTTTTATCTCCTTGGATGTGTAATGGTATGTACTCGAGTCTATTTAAGACATTCTCCATCTCTTTTACACTCGAAATAGTTAGTGTGGTTTGAACAGTTTTTCATTTCTTATAGATATAATATATTCTAATCCAAATAATGTGCTAATACCGAATGATGAAATTCATACAAAACTATGTCGGGTGTTCTATAACTCATCCATCAAGTTCATTGATTTTTGAATTTTTTAATGGACACCACTGATTTCATCAGGTGTTGTTTATTGAATCTATATTCCATGATTATATTCAGTAGAATTTTATGGATATTATACTTTCATATATGTTATTAATTGTTTTTGGTTATGACCACAAATCCATATTTTAAATATTGAAGATTATTCCATATGTTTTGTTTAGTGTTTTGACACGTTTGCATCACCGGCTGGGTGTCTATGGCTTGGAAATACTAAGGGTAATAATTCCAATATTTAATGGATTTCTTTATATTGTGTATTGAATAATGTAATGTACCACATATTCATACAACTTAAAACATGTAAGGTAAATTTTTCAATTGATTATTAAATGTGAAATGGAAATTGGAATGTATATTATGTATATGATAGGAACTGATTATATTGCAATGACTGATAGGTTTCAGGTCCATATCACCCTATCCGACATTAATGGAATGAAGAAAAATTGATCATAATTGTTGAATATTACTTAAATGTAATTAATATGTTTTTCCTGATACATGGCATTGTTTCACTAATGAAAGGAAATACTTGATCCAAATGGACTTATTGATTAATTATGACTTGATTAAAAGGTTGCATGGGACTTGACCATATAACACTAATGAAAGGAAAGTATTGAAACACTGTTTGTATTATAGATGACTTTATCACCATAATTAACAGAATGGATTGAATAAAATAAAATATTAAATGAATTCATAATCAAATAAGGATGGACTAACTCAAGGGTGCCTTGGAATCTGATCGGTGAATCCAATAAGCACTCGGGAACCCCATTTTAATTCAATGATATAGATTACATTAGTTAAGGACCACCTAGTTCTAGATACTTTTCTATTATTGTATTCATGGAGTGACACCATAGGATCCCTTCATATATTTACTTGATTCCTTGGATACACTCTCTAGATCCTGAATTGACAATTTGGTGCCATGATCACAACCCATAAGGACCTATCTCAACATTTCCTCATTTTAACAGTGAATATCACATTGGATTCAATAGGTATATTATTTTGGAATGACTTGGATTATGGTCAATAGATTACTCTTTTATCCTTACATTGGTTACAATTACTACTGTGTTAGAAACCATTGAGGTCTCTGTTGACTTAGTTATTAATTTTGACAACCTGAAATGAGTTCCCTGCAATTCTCTGAAAAATTTCCTCAACTCTACTTGAAAATATCACAGTGTGACTCTATATTATTCATGGGTGTTAGAGATAGTAGTGAAGGAACCATCACAAAGGGTGAAGACCACAACCCATAAGTTATCGTAAACTGGGGTGCAGGGGCACAAGCCCTGTGATATGGAGTAATAAATTTGGCTAAGTCACTAAAGTGGTTCCCAATGCACCAATGCACAAACACCTACACGCCCCCATGCTGGTGCTGATTGTACTAAAAACTATGGTTAAGTCCTCAAAGTGGAACCATATTCTAGCCAAAACACTGTCGACATGCAAGGTACATTCAATCAACAATTTGGAACACAAGACACTTGCTTAACCAATCTCTTTTCACCCAGGATCCTATTTTTTATTATAAATAGACCCATGGAGCCTTCATTTGTACGAATTTTTTTTGACGCCCTATTTCTACTCCGGTTGCCCTAGTGCTTTGAATATGTCTTCCAAAATATTATTGGTAGTTCTATAACACATAGAGCAGAGGATTTGAGGGAGGATTATGGGACTTAAGTCCTTTTAGTGGTTTAAAATCTATAACACTTATGGGCCTAAAGTGGCCAAACTCCTTAAATCAGAGTCACTTGCGCTCCTCCTATTCCTTTCACAAGAGCTTGATCACTTCACTTATTGAAATACCACTTAATACTCCTGAAATATTGAGTCATATCTCACCCATGTATTAACATACAGGTTTTTCATTACTTAATTGAACATCAGGTCGCCCAATTCTACTTGTTCTCATATACTAGTACACTAATACCTACTCGTGAACCACCTTTTGATTCACCTATTCTCTTTAGTCTAAAAGGCATCATGCCATTCACAAAGTCATTCATCGAAAGGATTCTACTTCATTGGATCCCTTATCTGAAAGGTATTCTATTGAGATCTCCACCAAAACCTCCTGACTCATCAACCCTTTGAGAAATTCATATCAATGGGTCTCCTATTTGGGGTTGTATATCCTCTGTTAGAGGATTCAAAAATTTGTATCACAATGGTGTTAGGTTTTATGATGTGTCTGTGGGTTTTTATATCCGCATTCACATAGAACCTTCGACCATGATTAGCTTTGGGATGTTCCCGATTTGGAATATTATGGTTTGGGTCCCGACCTCTCCCTTTTCAAAGACCTGAAACCTCATATCTCTAGTAGTGCAGGTACAATTCCCAATTGATTTTCCATTAAATAAAATGAAATGCCTCCCTCCCCTACCAGGATAAATTTTTTTGGCAGCCATCTTGGTGTAAGTCCCTGACCTTCATCCCTCTTTCCTTCCATTGGACCCTTGTCTATTGTTAAAGGAACATAGGGAAGTCCCATCGCCTCTCCCTCTTCCCTGGTCTCCTTGTCCTCTTCCACCCTTGCTACCATAGGTGCACCCTCTTCCACCTATGGAGGAGGAAAAGTGTGGGATCCTTTTTTGAATCATTGACATCCTCTTGTTTGTCACCCATAGCAAGAATCATGTGTGCTTAATGATTTTTCATGGTCACAACACTTTAATACTGAAAAAACTATGAGAACTATAATTCCCACTATAATTGGGATACAAAGCCTTCTCAGGACCCGATCTCACTTGATACCCTTTTGGGAATCCATCCTAAATTCCCTTAATCTTGGAATATTCTTTAAGAATAAGACCCAAATTAAACTCCCCAATCATCAAGGCATTCTTTTCAATAAGTAAGCCCAAACACATTTCTCTGAATGTATTATACACTTCTATGAGACTAATTGAACTACGTGGGCTTTGATTCCCATAAAAATGGGATACATATGAAGTGTCTTTGCGGTTCAAACCCAACACTTCAAATCAACCATGTTCTCTTTAGGTCATGTTACCAACAGGGTCTAGTACTTATTGGAAAGACATATTCTTTCAAATTTCCTTAGGCTACCTAGGCATAAGTCTCACATAACACATTGACTAAGAACATTTTTCATAGATGTAAGTATCACATGACATTAAAATCTATGTCTAGATCCATATCACATGAACTTAAGAGGTATGATGTGTCCCATTATGCGGTGACAAACTAAGAGGATTCTGATTCTTTTGACAAGAATACATAGGTAGCCGATTTTATGGGTATGATCCCAGTATCAAAACAAACCTTCTTCTCCCTAGATGAAAATAAATTCCATAGTGCCCCAATGAGTTTCATAAAAACCAGTATCACCATAACAATGATTAAAAGAATCTATAAATAATATATGATATGATACATTTGATGGAGATCCTAGAATATCTCCATTAATGGTGAAAATCGAAAACATAAAAATGATTATAAATTCCACACATGTCAGTAAATGATTGAATATTACAAAGGAAACATATTCTATTCATGGAAAATTAATAAGGGATCCTGAAAATATTTTATCTTTATAAAGAGTTTCCTGAGGTAGACAATAATACCCCCCCAAAAGGATGTAATGATTCTGACCTCCCATCTTATCGACCAATGGACATTATTAAGTATCGTAAAGTTAAAACATAATGAACTCATGCCCTTGGAATGTATGTCCCTTTTTTGATAAATAACTTTTGGGTGTTTCTAGTTCCATGATTAAATCCAATGGAAACTTCCTAGAAGTAGTGATTCTTAAAACTAGAACACATGTTTCAAGGATCTACGATACAATTACCTTGGATCTTCATTATTAAATATCATTGAAGGTTACCTTGTAAAAACATAACAAATTCACTATTTTTAAAATGTGACTTATTTATAAACTGGTAATTATACAATAATGGACTAGTTTTATTTAAAACACCATCCAATGGCTGAAGGAGGTACATGGGTATTTAGATACATTATATTGCATTACTTTGTTTATGCTTGCATAAAAAATGTTCAATTTCCATTACATGGGTTTAATTTTATAAACATAATTAGTGGTGGACCACTAAGATTTGTCTTACTCTCTCTCTCTAAGTAGTTATTGTATCCCAGAGTAGATTACATGGATTCATGTGATGACAAAGTGAATCATTTGACTTCAAAAACTCCATTACTTACTGTTTAGTATGAATCTTGATATTAGAAGATTGAGTCAGAGGTCATGTGGCTTAGGATAGTTTTTTATTTCCTTTATACTTATTTCTAATATTTTATACCTACTATCTTTTATCCATGTTTTCTAGTTTTCTATTGACATTACATATCATCAGTTATATAAAGATATTCTAGTTGTTTTAGTTATTGTTACTATTGTATCTATTTTTCATTTTACCTTTTTTTACATATATTGCATCAGCTATTTACCTATGATTACAACCTTCCAATATTGTAAACATGGTAATAAGGGAATATAATCCCCAAAGACACACCCTAGGCCCTCACTACTAGTCGACTAACTCTAGCATTTGGAGAGATGTGCTAGAGGCCATGCGGCCCACTAGGCTCTGGGCACCCATTATGTGGAATCCGAGACAAGCATTTCAGAGTTTTAATTATTGAATTAGTGTTCTTATATAATTTTATTTAAATATTTATCAGTAATAAAGAATAATATATCATTTATTTTTGTCCATTTCTTATCACATAAAAATGATAAAACCATTTGTGTGTATGTGTGAACTGTCACCTCCAAGAATCGATGTGATTTTTTATCATCGCGTCACATGGATGATAAATATAAGTATTTTTAAACATTTAATAATATATTAATGATATAGTTATCATTACATAATGATAAAATAATGCATACCTTCTTTAAAAAATCATCATTAATAAATGGAACTGTTACTCATGTGTACGTACAACATACCATCCACATGATAATAACATAGTTTATTTTTTATAACCACACATAATGGGTAAATTTAATGGAACAAATCTTGAATAAAAATGATAATAATTTTCGGAAATTGTTTCTAGAGATGTTTTACTAATGACCGCTTTGACTATTGGTATCATACTAAAGACATTTTGCACTCATGTACTAAATATAATCATAATGTCCACTGTGAACTTATATAATTAAGTAATTGTCATGACATGATATTTAGTGATGTAAATTGAATAATAAAATTGAATAATGTTCTCATGAAATTAAAAAATTCAAAAAAAATTATTTTACTTGAAGAAAAAATACATACATGGAAATCGAACTAAAGGTAAGGTACTTCATCTCAATCTCATTTCATTGAAACATATATTAATGTTATTCACTTTATTCTTTTTGAAGCTTTATATACAACCCCTTTTAAAATGTTATATCATGAGTGTTATATATTATCAAGATTTTTTAAATGTTAATAATTTATGAGTTTTCTGTTTCATATATTTCAATGTGGTGTGGGACACATTTATTTGAAAATTTATTTTCAAATGTTTTCAGATTAAATTTCAATTTTTTCACCCATGTAAATATTCAAGATTTTTTTTATATGAAATGATTATTAAAGATGTTTAATGTCACTATATAATTTCGCTAAAAAAATTAATAATGGAATCATTTATATGTTTTACTATTGACATTTTGAAAAACAAGAAATGGAATGTTCTGTTCATAACATACACAGTGTTAATTACATTTCTACAAATATTTCCATTATTACAGTTTTTGCTACCTTTTCAAGTTTTCATGATTCAGTAATTGAAAAATATATTCATATTTTTTGTATTTTTTAATTGATTTTTTAAAACAAGATAGTTTTTTTGTTCAAAATTGGATTGTTAAATATAAAGGTAACAAAAATTAATTTTCATACAATTTTAGAATATTTTTTCAAATTATGAATTGTTTTATTGCATATCATTGTTCATTGAAATTATAAATGATGGGGGCACCCAAAGAGATATGGTTGATACCATTATAGTTGAAATTATTGGTGCACCCAGATATCCCACAAATTCATTGGGTACTCTTAATATATAATTTTACCAAATGATTAATCCATTTGTAAAGGCCAAGTAAGGGTTCTCTGGGATGATTTCCCATGACACCTACCTGATTTTAAATTCTTGAAATGATTTTTCATGGGAATAATTTAATTTGAAATATAAAATAAATGATCTTTCTTAATTAGTTATTTTTATATTTTGGATAAAATTTTCAATTGTAATGTAATGTGTTTTTTAAGGGTTTTATTGTTTTTACAAGACTAATGGTTTACATTATTTTTATGTCTTTTAATGGTATTTTTTTCTCATCCTAAATATTAAAAAAAATTACAGGTGTTAGGATTGGTAAAGATAAATAATTCATTAGGATGATAGTTTTGAATATGTGTCTTGACAATAAATCATGTAATATTTTAAAAGGGATTCATTTGGTGATTAAATAGACACCGAGTATAATTGTACACTTTTAATATATTTGTATACTATTTAGTATATTTTTTTTCTAAAACGATATACATCAAATATATTTGGAATAATAATGTGATTTCTAGAATTTAAATAACATGATGATATTATTTATATACATTGGTCCTTATACTATACTTCTCTATGCCACATGGTTGATGATAGAAAATTGAACTATTAGCATAATCCAAAAGTCTTTTCATCGTGTTTTTTTTTTGATGGGATACATATATGGGTTCAAACCCATATAAAATTTTCCATATAAATATTTTACAATGAAATACTAAATATATTTTTTTATAGTTTTTCAATATCTTTCTATGATTTATTATTATGCTCATGAAAGAATGGTTGATAAATTATTTTGTTGGTATAGTATTTTTCTTCTTCCCTTGTAATTTAATTATTACTATATTATATATCCATGATTGTGGAATAATATTTAAATACCATTCAAGGATAATATTGAATGTAATTTCCTTCTATGTGTATTAAATACATTTTTTCCATCCTAGGGATTTAATATATTCAGCAGCCATAGTCCTTTATTAGTTTAATCCCACTCCTTTAGCACATGTTCATATCTTTTTCTGTGAAAATATTTCATTGGACTTTATATTAAATTTAAAAAACACACATCACACGAAAAAATTGATGTCATCGAAATTTCAATGTAATTATAAATAATTCTATCCCAAGATCTCCGGTTTGGTAGTTCTTCTCATGAGTCCTTAATTTTATTTATGCATAAGCAATTAAATGATCGTCATTCTTATAACACATATAAAACCCTTAAATTAAAAAACAAACTATATCACATACCCATCACCACTAAATTGGACTTACATTGTTGAATTAGTGCCTGATATTTATTTATTCTACCTCACACTTTATTCGCATTTTGTTTTCTAGAGGAATATCACCCCCTCAGGCCAACATTGTTAGTTGATTGTATAATCATAAATTTTTTCACAAAAAATCATGTAGTGTAAATGTAATACATGAAAACATTATATCATTGTCTTAGAAGATGGTATTGACTTTTTAAAATAAAATATATCTTCTTGTTTCAACTATTATTCCCTTAATATTAATATCATTACCTATGAAGGATACACTTTTAAACAAAAAATTAATAATGATAAACATGGATTATAATTTCCTCACTTTTACGGAACTTATTTCATAACTCAAATTAATTTCACTATCATATTGTAAAATAGAATATATTTCTATTAAATCAATAAATTCTACAACCAATTTTCTTTACAATCACTAGATGCTATATTAGTCAAATAAATAAAGATATCAGCAAAAGTCTTCAGTATAAATTTAATCTCTAAAAATTAATAGTTCTTATATCATTAATGAAAATATTTCATGTGTAAATACTATATCTATAAACTCAGTTATAGATATTTAGATCGAAATAAGGTCTTATAGAAATATTTATTTCCTCATCGGAGATCGAATATAATATCAATATAGTGTAAACCTTATTTATTTCATATCATGATCTTATTATGTTTATGATAGTAAATATAGAAGCACAGTGATAAAATCATACTATTATGAATATCACTTGTTTATCCCAAGGTGAAGCACATATGAATACAATGAACCTATATAGAGTTTCTAGTATTTTCTTCTTTACTTAATGAAATTCAATGGGGGGTCATTCAGTAAAGACTCTTTGATATATTTATAGATATATGTATGAGATCAATTTATAACACAAACTCATTATCCAGGGTAAGGCCTTGAAGTACAACCAATAATTAATCTGTGTACTATAACATAATATGAATTTAATTAATATTAAATTTATCCCAGATTATTTGAGCATGGAGTCCCTCATTTATGGGTATTATAATAATTATTATAGAGTATTTCTGTGAAGGGATATCATAATAATCCTTTCATTGATTATTTATTATATGTTTATTTGGTATATAAAATAACATCTCATGAACCTTATAACAAAAATGATTTATATGTAGGTATAGTCAATACGTACCCAAATTCACATCAAATTAAACCATGAGAAGTATAAATTGATATGCAGGTAGTACCTTCTCAAAAACATAAATAAAAATATATATATATATCGTATAAGATATAATCATGATGCCATGGGTTTTTAGAGATTTTTCATTACCCATGGTTTTAGGAGGTTAATCACATTTCTTATAAAAAATTATTGGCATAAAAGAACATGAATAACCGTAATGAAATAATGATTTTGTAGATCATTTTTGAAGACCGAGTCTACCTTTCACCAAATAATCATTATACACCACCATAGAGGAAGTTATGAAATACACTATACCATTATATAATTCTTTAATAGGTATTTCAGGCCCAAAAAATTCGGTTTTTCTAAGGTTAGGTGAGTTAATTACATAATTCCCAATCTCCATTCACCTGAATCAATGAATCATGGGTGGAATTGTTTTTCAGACTTCATCTCCTTTGTTGTGGTAATGATCCTATATTCATTACTTCACCTGTTTTGGGGAATTTTTATTATCTTACCATACATTAAACGCATCATATATCCCTTGTGGTAGATTATTTTTCTTTTCATACAAAATTATTTACACATATATAGTTGGACCATAATTCCCCTTGTGGGTTATCATAAGAAATTCAATAATAACAAATCTTATTTTAATTTCTATATAACTTAGGTTTTCCCCAATTTCCATCTCCACTTTTAGAATGAATCGAAATTTATCCTAAATTCATCCCATGTTTCTTATGGATAATTCCCAATGAAGAAATTTTTTTAATCCACTAAATTAATTTTTAAAATTACATGAATATTAGGATACATTGTAATGACCAGAACATTTATGAATAAAATTAAGTTTAATTTAATTAAATGTATAATGGATATAGAATACATGTGACATTATAGTATTACATAAAATTTGATTTAAATAAATTTTAATAATCATTACGGTTGATAATATAGCCATTGAACCTTGATCACAAGACTTGAATGAATATTGGGTTTTAACAAATCCTTTTGACACAGACAAAGCGATGGCCTCAACCAGTAGGATAATTCCTTATGAATCCCATTTATCAGAGTTTTTGAGTGAGATGTCATTTTGGCCATTTTTCTATACCAACCCCATGATGAGATCCATCAACATAATAATATGTGGAACCCTTTAATTGATATGTTCAAGATCATCGATATCACAACCCAAACTATGTTCATCGAATGACCCCATGAAAGAACCAAGAATGCACACCTTAATGTTAGGTAGTATTCTATTTTAATAAATTTGTATGTTACATTACCCACATATTATGATTATTTTCAATTTTTTATATAGAATAAGGAATATACATTCATTCTATTATAGTTTCTTTATAAGTTTTTATTAAACAAAAAATACTATTTTTTGTAAATATTCAAATTTAATTAATAAATTTATTATTAATTAATTTATGCCTTTTTAAATAAAAAATATCTTTATAAAATATTTTTATTACATTTCATTTATTAAATAAAAGTGATTATATAATTTGTTTTAAGTAAAAAGTAATTTTTATTAAGGTTAAAAATCATTTTTTTTTCAAAACCCATCAGTTTTCAATAAATTAGGTTCTAATATTAAACGTGAAAATTCCCATATTTAGAAACGTAATTATATAAAATTAATATTATTTTAGGAATCAGGATGTCGAAATTATATAATAGTGAATTTTTCATTTTTTTCAGCTAGTCAATTTGTATGGTAAATATTAAATATCGTATAAATATACGGGGTGTTTTATGACGTCAAAATGGAAAAATAATGATTAAATAAATAATATATATGGTATATTCTAAAAAATATATATTTTTTTATTTCAAAGAATTTAATTTTATGTTTACATGATTTATTTTATAGATCTATAGTGAATTATCCAAACCATATACTATATTTTATTAATATAAAATAATTTATTTGATATTATTAATCACCTCAACATATAAAAGGGAAATAATTTAATATCACAAACCCTTATTCTTATACAATAATGTATATCAATCCCCTTTTCTATAAACCAATGGAAATCCCATGCTATGGTTTGTGGTTTTTTTATTCTTTTATGTAGTGTCCAAAAATAATAATGAAACCAACGCCTTTTATTATATAAACCCACACTAGATACCATCTATCTTCACTAAAACTATTTCAAGAATTAACACCACCTACCCCCAAATACCTAGAGCCCTTAAAAGTCTTCCAAATATCCGTTGAATCCTATCCCATGCCTTTGGAGTCACACAATGATGTAAGCTATCTTCCACCCTTCTCTTTTATCAGCCATTCATTTCATGTTATGTCACTTAATTTCCTTTTTTACTATGTAGGGATATGTTTTTAAATATCCAACTTACATTCTATTTTATTTATAAATGATTATATCCACATTCACTCTCATATTTCCTCTTATGAACCATTCTAAACACAAGTTTTTAGGCCGAAATTCCGTAAGGGATCTTTCACTCCACTCTTTTATCGAGAACTCCCTTTGTGATATGCCTTTCAATTTCAATTTAAATATGTTTGGATATGATTATACATACTACCAATACTATCCTGTTGATTTTTAAATAATTAGAGCTTCCTTCCACTCTCATTAAGCTATCCATGATCCTTTATATATTATTGCAACCCTGATGAAATCATATAAGGAATTTATCTCTTTTCATTTCCATTCAAACACTTAATTTAAATTATTTAAATTAATTACATTTTATTATGATTGTGTATGATGTTACATGATAACCTAACTGCGAATTTTATGTCTAAAATTTTATAGGTTACTTTCACTCTCATTAAACACCCTATAATCCTTTATACACACAGATTACCATGCAGAAATTCCATAAGGAATATCTCTCTCCTCATTCACATTCAACAACATATTTTCTATTAAGAATGATAAATTGAAATTAATTTGTTAGGGTATAATTTTACATGATACCATTAATTTATATTTCATGTATAAATTATAAGACACCCATTTCACTCTCATCAACCTATTTTATGAATTTCTATTTGATGCCACTATGATGCTGAAATTGCACTACTAATTCCCATCATGTAGTAAATTCAAAACCCATTTCTCTACCATGGGTATTCATCATCACTCTCATATAATTTTATATGGTTTAATTACATGTATTTATTACATATTCCTTGATCGTGGAATATCTTATGAGGTTGAATGATTCCATGTTATATGGTCTATGTGCAACACATCTGCATGAAATAGAATGTTTATGAAGCGTGTGCACTGATAGTGCTCCTCTAAATTGGGTAATGATTATTATATTGATTAATCATGTGAAATATGTGATTAATCAAGCTAATTTACAGGTCCCCATCATTAAAACATTACAAAATATTGAGATATGTCAACAATTTGAAATTAATTCACATAGAGGATATTTTTAGGTTTATAGTTTTAAATAATTATGGTATTATTAATACATATCATCCCATTAACATTCAAGGGGAAACTATAAAAATAGTATACATTTTTTTCAGAAAAGAAAACCCATAAAAACATGATTTTTTTTCTTGATAAAAATCTTCTTGGCTTCATCATTTATCTTACTCATCTATATACCATGAGAAAATTTTTAAAAAACATGTTATGATCTAAAAAACTTGGCAAGGGATAAAATATGGAAAGAAAAAATCTGTCCAGGAATATTTATAAACCCATGAATTCAAGGGAATTGTGAATAATTCATAGAAATCATAAATTACAATGTTAACTTGTGGCATCTAAATCATACTTACTTTTAATCTTCCAAAGTAACTATAGAGTAGCATTCATGGTTACATTTGGAATACCTATCCCTGTACATTCCCTAAATATCACATGATAAACCTTAATGTTTACCATTGTCATGTTACCCAATACAGTTGAGATCTACAATGGGCTTACCCACCCTAACATTACCATAGAACCACCTGTATTCATAAAAAAAGCCGAAGGAGCATAACATAATCAAAACCCAATAAAAGTTATAATAGAAAAATTACATTTCAACATTGCAAGACTAAAACATCATTTAAGGATATTAATATAATCAATCTATTCTGAAGAAAATTTTCAACACCAAGATACATAAATTAATAATATGGTATTTACTATTCTTTTTTAAAACATTATGTCTCATTGAGGAATCCAAATATCAAATAATAATCACAGTGGGGGAAAGGACATTGTAACCATATAAGTTAAAAAGAAACATTCCTTCTCCATTTAGACAAAATGCTTCATTGAAAAATATTTCTTTTGAGAGCCATTAAACGAAATTTAAATTCAATGGTGTTTAATTTATACTTTATAAACCAAATTCAGGTATAAATGAAAATATGTCTCAATGAAAGGATATTGAGATAATGTCCCTCGCCTTTAATTTGATATGTCTCTTTCAATCTTTAATTTCATGAATAATATACATATGATAATTTAAAATTGATTTAGAATATTTTAATTGTTTATTATTCATTTTATATCACTTTTTACCATGTTATAACAATTAGTTAATTATTTGAGATCATATCGGACGTTTTGCCGATGTTCAGTACTTGAGTCAAAAAAGAACTTCTTTTGATGAAAATTATTCACGTGGTCATAAGTTAATTACCTATATAATATTATTTGTGATTAAAATATAATAAATATACATTATATTTTCATATATAATAATCCAACACATTTGGATATAATAAATTATATGAACCGTTAACGGAGATGGTAGGTCGTATGTTTTCATGAACAATACTTTCATTTTATTGAAATATTAAAGGAGTAAAAAATAAATGATAAAAAATTTATATTATAATTCCAGTATGTTATATATGTTATTTAGGTTCATTAGTGACATTTTTTATAGGTTCCATGTGTTACATGAATGAGTCATATCTCTAGGAGGGGCTGCTATTCCACATTACCTCATATGAAATTATCATATTAACACATTATGGAAAGCATAATGATATTGTCTAAATAAAATTATAGAAACACAGAGAGAATAAAATTATAATATATATCATATAAAAATTTAGTGCCATCATAGGGGCTACCAGGAGAGGTGGTATGAGAAAATTGAACAATCAGCATTTCATGAGGCACTATGTCATCGTTTGTAGAAACTATATGGTCTACATCCATTAGATGGGGATGTGTGTAAGTGTAGGTTGAACCCATAGCATAAAAAAACCATGATTATTTATTATATGAGTTATGATATAATTTAATTGAATAAAATGAGTTTAGGGGGTTAGAGAAAGAAAATAAATATGTGGAACTCTTGAGAAGACGATACCACTACATCAGGTAATTCTTTTTGATTTGAGTGAAAAGGCTTTATTTATTTTCTTATACCAAAGGTAAGGATAATTGGTGTAAGGGATAGATGGTGGGATATAATTTGGGAATAAATTTTATTGACCCTGATATTCTATGTAATTAATTTCAAATTTTATTGAATTATTACGAGTCTGTGAAAATAGACGGCGCGTGATTCCGAGGCCTTCTATGCCCAAAATGAATTTCTGAACATTTTAAGTATGTTTAGTAAATGTGTGAGTATGAAATCATATCTTTTTAACAAGTGGTCGGATTTGAAATATGAGGGAACCGTTGAACTCGTATCACTTAGATTCTCTTAAGGGATATTTAACCTTGACCATAGTGGGTTGAGTGAAGAAGTTGGTTATTGCGGTTTTTTTGGAGGATTAATAAAATAAACCTAATTTATTTTAAGTATCCTCCACCTATCTTTAGGTTTTGGTGGCGTGGACCATAAGGGGTGGTTGGGCATTAAATTTAGGACATTAAATGACTGGTAAAACTAAAATGTGTAACCACCCTATATGAATTTAGGGAGGTTCATTCATTTCACCAATGAATGAACATATCTAAATTGTGTTGTGAGGATAAAACCTCTCTCCTATCTATATTTTTAGTTTTTGTTTTCATTGGAAAAGGTGAGGAGGATTCTTGAGGATCCCCCCTTGACAAAAAAGGGATCCATCAATCAAGAACTGAAGAATGTTGTTTGAGCGGCATCATTGGAGGCTTGATTCAGGATCGATGATCACTGACACATATTCTAACACAAGACGCTCTCCAACAACTCACGAGGTAGGGTTTTTCCTCATTTTAATTGTAAGAGTTGTCGAATAATATATATTTTCCCTTGATAAGATGCTAATGTGGAGGTCTCAGGCTAAACAAAGAAGGTATGGTCCCTCCGCCTCTTTTTTATCTTTGCGTTCTTTATCGGTGAATTTTTGGGTCGGACGGAACCCAAATCAGAGTGTCAAAAAGTGATGGAGACAACCCAGGAAGCTTGTTGGTGCGATAAAATTAAAAAATGGACCACCATATCTCACCTAGTGGCCCGTGGAATACCGCCAACGTGTCACTGATAGGGCATCACCGGTGACTGGCGCCAGATGGTGATGGTGGCGGCAGACACTACCCAGAACTAGACGACCAAATGGAGGCGGTGTGACGTTGAGCTCCGGAGGAGGAAGTCGTGAAACTAGGCTGCAACATTCACCAGAGTGGTTGGAACCGGTGACCGCGGAGGTGGTGCGGCCCACTGTCATTCTCCGTAGGAGGAGGAGGTCGCTGCTTTTCAGCCACGGTGGTTATCCAGGGCATCTAGCACTAGCCAACCATAGAGGCATAGTGGCGCGCTGTCACCTGCCACTAATGTGGGCCACGGCGGAGGAGGGAACCTCTCTCTGTGGGTCCTGATACGACCTAGTGGCTCCATGTGGAATTTTGGCTTCAATTATGAATGGCACATCCATTAAAAAAATATGGGAAATGACTCCCCCTGCAAGATAGGGAAGGCACCATGCCCTCCAGTGGGCTAAGTCGTGCCCCCTGCGGGCTGGGTTGCGCCCCCTATGGGCTGGGCCGCACCCCCTGGGGGGTGGGCCATGCCCCCCTATGTGCCGGGCGGCACCCCCCTGTGGGTCGGGTCGGGCCTCCTGTGGGCAGGGCCGGACCGCTGCCCAATAGGCCGACCCTGCCTCAACCCTACCTAACCAGGTCCGGTCGACCCGAACTGGGAGGGTCCGACCAGGGTGGACTGGACAAAGACCCATCTAGACCTAGTTTTGCTTAAAATTCCAATATGTGAAATCCAGATGTATGTTAGACTAACTGGATATGGTAGTGTAATCCTTGGAGTGAGATATTCATTTTGGTATACTCCACTCAAATTTTGGAGAATGTTAGAGTATGACTTGTTTGGATCAAACCCAAATCCAACTGGGCCATTGACACTAAATTGCTTATAACTCACAGGAAAGGTGTCTAATTGAAGCTCTTTCTATCATGTTGGAACCCTAATGACATGGTGGTCTATTGGGTTACTCTTTTGTGGAACGTAGTGGTTGTCGAGATTCGACCGATATCTCATGTAGCGGATTCTACAGAAGTAGAGCGCACCATGTGCAGAGAATCCTGTGGCTGTATGTCATGGATGCAGAGACCATATGTAGATAAGCATCATAGCGACCATGTGTGGATCAACATCATAGAGACACTGTGTGGATCAAAATAATAACTATCTGAAGAGAACGAGTTTTAGAGTGGCCCTTTGAGGATCAAAAACTAGCGACCCGATGTGATTCAGCATCGAGTGACCTTGTGTGGTTTAGCCTTCCAGCGACCCTGTGTGGATTAGCATTCAAGCGACCTTGTGTGGATGATCACTCTAGTGACCCTCTATGGATCAGTTGTAGAAATTCCAGATGAGGACCCACCTTACAGTGGCCCATCGTGGAATATCAAATTTCATCCAAGTGTGGATCGGTAATAGAACAACTTCTTGGTGGATCAGTTGTGGAACTCTTAAATGTAATAAGATGATATAGATTAAGACAAGTCATCTATATTTCTGATATCTGAGTTGTGTTCCATGTTTGAGATGACGTTTTCTTCTTTCTCTATGATTGAGGTCTTTCTTTGTTGTTTTTCCTTTTTGAAACTCTGGGAGTCCTTTAGGGGTCTCGGGGTTCTTAATGAGTATTATTACACTCCCCTCAACACGGGCTTCACCCGCACCATGTTGTGTCTTGTGGAGATGAAAGATAGTAGTGACTGAGGTTTGATAGCTAGCACTGAATAGTTCTGGGTGGTGGATCTTTAGACATGATGTAGAATAGTGACTACCAACAGTGAGATTTAGCTACCCTTTAGGTAGGAACCTTGGTGGATGATTTCGGGAGTCGTTTTTTCAGTTGTTGTTGTACTTTTCAGTTGGTCTTGTATTTCGTCCCCATTACATATAGTACTCATTCTTTATTCTTTATTACACATCTTTTTACTACTTCTGTTTTACTGTGTCGGTTTTTCTAATTGTATTCTTGGACTGTGTGTTTTCAAGATTAAAGGAAATTATATATAGATTTTTAGGGTTATTCCTTTTAGTTCTAGTCACCAACCCCTATCCTATGGAAGGCGGGCTTGTGGTAGTCACTCCATAGGCCCTAGGGGATAGGTTGTGACAAAGCGGTATCAGAGGAGTCAATTATAATCAATAAATATGACACTGATATTTCTAATGGGGGAATTGTGATAAGGGTCTTAAGTGTGTTTTTCAGTTTAGGGAGTATATGTTGGTGTGGCGGCTAACGTATCCATACACCAGAACACTTAATTCTAAATTCTTACTCAGTACACGTAATCATTGATTGTGTGTGTTTTGGAAGTATTTTGTTTTTGATCTCTTTGAGTCAGATGACCAGGTATAACTTATTTACCCTGGTGTACTTGTTTCCATTTAGGATTCCGCCACATAGATAACAAGCAAGGTTTCGAGTGAGAGTTTGCGATGATGGCCCACCGATCGATAAGGCTTCAGTGCAGGGACCTATTGTGACGATAGTACCATTGGGTGGTGTACCTGCGGCACTACATCCTATTGGGAAGATTTTTCCACAATCCCCACTAGAAGATGGTGTACTCCGACAGACACGTTGTACGAGTTTCAGTAGCAGAGGCCTCCATGTTTCCAATGTGAGACTGATCCAGAGGGGGTTAAGGACTGGATGGAGGCTATGGCCAATGTTTATCAACTAGTTGGGACACCTGCCGACCAGATGGTGATCCTAGCTGCATGTATTTTCGTGGGAGTATTAGGGAGATTGTGGAGCATGACGCTCCAACCACATGACAGGGAAACCCTCACCTGGAAGGATTTTGAGAGCCTCCTCGGGGAAAAGTTTGTTCCATTGAAACTACGCTTTGTGCATATTCAAGGGCTCCTCCACTTACACCAGGGCAGCCTAAATATGGCCCAGTACTCGGTGAGGTGTACTGACCTATCACACTACTCTACTGACATGGTACGTTACCCTTTTTCAGGGCCTAGAATTTCGAGTAGGTACTTTGAAGGGAGAGCAGAGCTTTGATGGTATCTCTTATCATCCCGACACATGCTCGAGTACTAGAGATAGAACTCTTGGTGGAGGGTTTCCTTGATGAGAATACACCATCAATAAAATCCATCACTTGGTGAAACGTAGGATAGTCATATGTGGCTGGTATTATGCAGATGTAGCAGAGTTTCAAGTGGGCCAGATCATTGAGTGGACGACCATGGGACGTTGGTTCAGAGGTGTGTGGCTCATATGGTAGAGAAGGCTGGTAGATGAGTAGGTTGTGCTTCATGAGTAGTGGGGAGGGTTATATGGCTCGCGAATGCCCAGCTAGTTTCGTTTATGACAAGATGAAATTCGAGGGAATGCAAAGGTAGAGTCAAATATTCGAGCGAGGAGGTCTACAAGGTGGTGAATGTGGAAAAAGAGTATGTCGTGAAGTATGTGGTGGACGAAGGTTCGAGGTTCTAGTTCCACCACCATCAGGTGGTCCACCCCATTCACATGGAGCAGGTGGACAAGGAACATCACATATCCAGGAAGCTAAGGCCTATGACTACGGTGCTCTAGAGATGATTCGAGCTACGATCTGTGTCTACTCCACCATAGTTGATGTTCATATTGTCACAGGTTCTAGTTACTCTTTCATTTCCACATCTCCCATTCGAATCTCATTGAATGTAGTAGGGTCATTGGCTCAATCATTATAATTAGAGACTCCTATAGGAGAATATTCAATGATTACACAATGGTACCAGCAGTCCTGGCTTACTTTAGGAGGTGAGAGCTTCAGATGGGATCTTCTAGTAGCGACGTCGAGGCCTTAAGACATCATCTTGGGTATGGACTGGTTATCCAAAATCTATGCTCCTATTAACTTTATTAGTTGAAATTTGTGATGTTTCCATGTGTATGGGACCATGTTTTACTTCACCACTGAGAATAGAAACTCTAGAGCATGTGATGGACTTACCCAGAGTAGGGTGCATCCGATCACACATCATTTGGCTAGCATTACCCTCTGAGCAGTTGATGTTGGGAGTCTGCAATATCCATTAGTGGTAGAAAAGTATTCTAATTTCGTCCCTTATGATATTCTAGGACTACCTCTTCATAGAGAGGTAGAATTCTACATCTACCTGTACCCTGAGACGATACCGATATCTACACTAGAATGTCAGATGGATCTAGTAGAACATCATGAGTTACGAGTACAACTGGAGGATTTTCAGAGGAAGGGGTTCATAAGGCCTGGTGTTTTTTCATGGGAATCCTTGATATTGTTCTCTAGGAAGGATGATGGTAGTTTGAGGCTCTCTGTGAATTATCGGTGCATGAATCATGTGACTGTAGAGAAAAATTATCCAATTATGAGGATTGGTGATCTCTTTGGTCAGCTGAAGTGATCTTGTTGGTTTTTTAGATAGACCTTGGATAAGGATATCATCATCTAAGGGCACGAGATGAGGATGTGAAAATGAAAGCCCAAAGATTTTGGTATAGCCACTGTGAGTTCTTGGTTATTCCATTCATCATGATCAAATCCCCTATAGTGTTCATGGGACTCATGAACATGTTCTTTCACCCATACCTCGATTTCTTTGTGGTGGTTTTCATCGATGACATCTTGGTATTCTCAGTGTCAGAGGAGGAGAATTCTTATCATCTATAGATAGTTCTAGATAAACACTGAGGGCACCATCTTTATGGAAAGATCTTGATGATTAAGTTACATAAATGGGAGGCCCACTTTCTGGGTCATGTTATCTCAGACACTAGGGTTTCAGTGGATCTAGAGAAGATAGAGGTTGTGCTTTCTTGGGATTCACCCAGGAGTGTGACTGAGGTGCGATGTTTCCTAGGGGTGGATGGGTACTACTGGAAATTGGTACCTGAATTTTTTAGAGTTGGGGTGCCCTTTTCACCATTGACCAAGATGGTAAAAACCCTTCCTATGGACGATGAGATGCCAACATAGTTTTCAGAAGATGAGGCAGAGAATGATGAGAAACCCCATCATGAGGCTACCCGAAGAGGGTGTTGGGTATGTAGTATATTGTGACACATTAAGGACTAGAAATGGATGTGTCCAAATGCAGGAGCAATTTTAAAATAGTTATGGTTAACGAAAGCTGAGAAAACATGAGCAGAACTATGCTTCTGATGACTTTGAGTTAGCAGCATTGGTCTTCAAGTTGATTATTTGGCGAAACTACTTGATGGGCCAACATTTTACAGTATTCTCTGATAACAAGAGTCTTAGGTATATCTACTTACAGAACGACCTGAACCTGAGATAACGATGATGTCTTGAGTTCTTCTAGGAATATGACTTTGTGATATTCTATTCTCATAGTAAGGGAAATGTAGTATTAGCCGAACTTAGCAGGAGGTCTGGCCTATAGTAGCTGAGTAAGGAGACAGAGCATCTAGCTGCATTTCAGATATCCTTTGTGGATAGAGATGTAGAATTTTTCCTCTAGTCTATGACTATCACCCCCAAATTCATCAGGGAGTTTGAGAGGCACATCTTTGGGACATATACTTCGAGGCTCAAAGTTCTTAGATTTCCTCAGGATATGCACCAAATGGATTTTTTGAAGGTGGTGAGCACATAAACCTCTTTAGAGGATGCACCATGGTACCAGTGGTGGTATGGGAGGATGTTTTGAGTGAGTTCCATATGTAACATCTTGTGGTACATCCTGGTTTTGGAAAGATGTACCGGGACCTCTAAACTCAGCATTGGTGGCAAGGGATTAAGAAAGAAGTGGCATAGTTTGTTTCACGATGCCTCACTTGATAGCAAGTGAAGGCCGAGCATCAGGTTATAGCATGCTATGCCCAACCATTAGAGGTAAAAAAGTGGAAGTGGTATTGTATTTCTATGTATATTGTGAGAGGGATACCATGTACATATAGGGGCCACAATTATATCTGGGTGATCATTGACCGACTCACCTAGTTGGACCACATATTACCCATTCGGAAGCAGGGATCTGTAGAGATTTTAGGACACCTATACGTAAAGGAGATTTTATAGCTTCATGGGGTGCCATTAATGATCGTATCTTACTGTGATGCACGTTTTACATCTCTGTTCTTGAAGGCATAACATCTGGAGTCCAAGGATCAGCTTAATTTGAGAACCGCCTTTCATCCTCAAATATATGGTCAGACAGAGTAGACCATTCCGACACTTGAGGACATGCTTCATGCTTGCTTCCTAGATTTTGGATGTTGTTGTAGGATCACATTGCATTGGTAGAGTTTTCTTACAAAAACAACTGTCACACCACCAGCAGTACGGCACCATTTGAGACCATGTATGGTTGATCATGCTGATCACCTCTTTACTAGACAGACCAAGGGGAGTCAACACTAATGGGTCCAGAGATGGTATGGGCTACCACTGAGAAGGTGAAGATCATCCAGGAGTAGATGAAGACTGCATAGAGCAAGCACAACTCCTTTTATGACAGGAGATGGAGACCCTTGTTGTTAAATTAAGGAGACCATGTCCACCTATGGGTCTCAACTCGATGAGGTTTGCGATGATTTGGAAGAGGTGAAAAGCTATGTCTAACATTCATCGAACCCTTTCATGTCCCCAACAGAGTTGGAGAGGTGGAATATCACCTAACTCTTCTCCCTCAGATGCAACAGGTGCATGATGTATTCCATGTGTCACAGATAAGGTAGTACATGCATGATCCATAGCATGTTATCAATTGTGTCGATCTAGACTTTGATGATGGAGCGACATTTATGGAGGATCGAGTAGAGATTTAGGATTGACAAGAGTGGGTCCTTCATGGACAATCGATACCTCGGGTTCACGTTAGCTATCATCACGGAAACCTCCAAGAGAGAACATGGGAACGAGAGGCTCATATTCAAGCTTAGTACCCCCACTTGTTTCCTTAGTCTGTTGTGACTTTTAGGGAAGAAATTCACTATGGTGGGGAGAATTTAATAAACCAGATTTTCCATGTAATTTTTTATAAATTATATAGAATTTTTATGAGTCTACAAAAATTGAAGATGTGTGATTCTGAGGCATGGCGTTCCAATAATTAATTCATGAACCTTTTTAAGTACGTTCAGAAAATGTGAGTGTGGGAAATCCTAACATTTGAACTGGTGCTAGGAATTGAAATTAGAGGGAACTTTTGAACTCGTAGAGCCATGATTCTTTTAAGGGAGCCTTAATCTCAACCATAGTGGGTTGAATAAGGTAGATGGTTATTGAAATTTTCATGGAGGATTAATTAAATAAATCTAATTTATATTAAATATCATCCACCTATCTCTAGGTTTTTATGGCAGCGACCACAAGAGGTGGTCATAAATTTAATGCATGAAATTATATTCGTGGTTACACAAAAATTTGTAACCACCCTACATGCAATTAAGGAGGTTCATTAATTGCACCAATTAATGAACTGCTCTTAATTGTGGTGTGAGGATAACTCCCCTATCCTCACTCAATTTTTAGTTATTTTTTTGTTGGAAATGAGAGGGGTATTTTGGAGGATCACCATTGATGAGTAAAGGATCCATAAAAAATGAACCAAATAATGTCTTCGAGCATAATTGTTGGAGACTTTCTTCGGGATCGACGATCACCAACTCATCTTAAAACACGGGAGGCTCTCCAAATACTCACAAGGTAGGGTTTTCCTTGATTAAATATCATGATTTATTTAATCATATATCATTTCCCTTAATAATATACTAACACAGATGGTGAATGTGAAACGAACAAGGCTCGGTCCCACCGCCTCTTGTTTGTCATTACGTTCTTTGTGGGTGAATTTTCAAGTTGAACAAAACCCAAATCTAATGGTGAAGAAGTGAAGGAGATGACCCTGGAAGACTGTAAGTGCAATAGGATGAAAAAACAGACCACCGTAGCTCATCTGGTGGACCGTGGAAGACTTCCAACACAGAACCGGTATGACGGCACTGGAGACTAGCATCGGTTGGTGATGGAGGTGACTGAAACTGACCGACCATGGTAGAGGAGGTGCACTGTCATGCACCGATGAAGGAGATTGCGCCACTAGGACACGGTTTTCAGCAGTGGGGCTCGACACCAGATGACCGCGAAGGTGGTGGGGTACATTGTCTCATGATGTAGGAGGAGGAGTCTATAAATTTTTATCTTGGGTGATCGAGCCGGGCGGCCGACACTAGCCAGCCGCGGAGGTGGAGCGGCAAGCCAATGCACGCCGCTGGAGTTGGTCGTAGCTCGAAGCTATGGTGGGGCAGGGACCCACTCCCTGCAGGTCCCGTGGTGACCTGACAGATCCAAGTGGCATCTCCTCTTCAATTCTGATTGACAAAACCATTCTGAAAATAGGTGGACAATGCCTCCACCACATGCCAGCTAGGGTGAGCCTCGCGCCCAATAGCGGGCTGAGTTGTGCCCCCTGTGGGTAGGGTGATGCCCCCCTACAGGGCTGGGTCGCGCCCCCTGCTATCTTGGCCACACCCCCCTGTGGGCTGGGCCGGGTCAGTCCTAGGCCGAGTAGGGTCCTCCCAAACTGGGTCAGGTCAGCCGAGACTGGACCAGGACCCATCCAGGCCCAGTTTTGCTTAAATTTTAATAATATGAAATCCAGATGACCATCTGAAGAACCGTCTACATCATTGGGATCCATGGAGCGAGATGTTAATTTTGGTATAATCCACTCCAATTTTGGAGAATGTGGTATTACTTCCGGGTTGGATCGAACCCAAATCAAAATGGGCCCTCGGTACTAAAACCCTTATAACTCACATACCATGAATCACATTGATGCGCCGTCTGTCTCAATTGAACCATTACAACATGGAGGTCCTTTGTAATAATCTTTTATGGAGCATAGTAGTAGTTAAGGTATGACCAATATCTCATGGAATAGATTCTACCAGACTCAACCACCCCAGGTGCAGAGGATCCTATGGCTAGATATCATGGAAGTAGCGACCTTGTGTGGATCAGCACCATAGAGACCATGTGTGGATCAACATCGTAGCTACCTGACAAGTACTTGTTTTAGTTTGCCCCATTGAGTATTAGAAACTTGGGCCCTTATGTGGATCAGCATCGAGTGACACTATGTGGATCATCCTTCTAGTACCCTATGTTGGTCAACATTCTTGCAACCCTATGTGGATGAGCATTCTAGAGACCCCATGTGGATCAACAGTAGCGTGACCTGACAGATACCCAAGATATATTATCCTGTCATGGAACAATGAATTTCATCCAAGATTGTATTAGTAATAGAAAAACATCTTTGTGGATCAGCTGTTTAACTTCTAAATTGAATAAGATGATATACCATAAGACTAATAACCTATATTCTTGAACTATAAGTTGTGTACCTGGTGTGAGCAGACTATTTCTTCGCGATCTATGATTGAGGTATTGGATCTTGTTTTTATTTCATTTGTAGAACCATGGG
Source organism: Viscum album (assembly GCA_963277665.1). Taxonomy (NCBI): domain Eukaryota; kingdom Viridiplantae; phylum Streptophyta; class Magnoliopsida; order Santalales; family Viscaceae; genus Viscum; species Viscum album. The sequence continues at coordinate 1,934,816,024 of OY728155.1, forward strand.
AGACCTTCGGGGGTCTTGGGATCCCTACGGAGTATTGTTATACTAACCCCTTCATAGGATTCGCCCGTAACTTGTTGCATCTTATGAAGATGAATGATAGATTTGACTGAGGATTGGGAGCTAGAACCCAATGGTGATAGAAGGTGGATATTTTTACGTGACGCACCATAGTAATGACTGTTCGTGATATGTACCTACCCTTCAAGAAGGAACATTGGCAGACGATTCCATGAGTTGTTTTTCTCTTGTTGTTGTACTTTTCAGTTGGGCATGTATTGCAAACCCTTTACAATCAGTACTCCCTTTTTTTACATTCAGTACATATCATCTTATTACTGGATTTTTACAATGTGGGTTGTGCTCATTGTATTCATGGATTATGGGTTTGCAGGTTAAAAGGTAATTCCTTCCTGTTTTTCAGGGTTATGCCTTTCGGTACTTGTCGTTATCCCCTGACCTATGGAATGCAGGCTTGGGGTAGTCACAACATGGGCCCTAGGGGATGGTCAGTGATAGAAGTTGGATTATCCAAGTGTATTGAAAGGTATTATTAAGTGGGTAGAGTTGGTGACCTTTTATAAAAGGGAGGACATGCACTTTAGGAATGTATTGAAATGTTAATTTATTATAAATTCATTTTCAAATTATAATAGTGAAAATGTAATATATTTCTATGATATTATGTGTATGGGTCTAAATTAGGACAACCAATAGGTTTTAGACATGTTTAGGTTACAAATTTATCCTTATCTTTTAGTTTTAACCCTTAGTTAAATAAATTAACTCTTACCCTGTCTTCTTTTATTTTTACACTACATGGTTGATATGGTTACAATAATATCTCAAGGGCTCTTCAAGTGTATCATTAATGAAATTTGTAACAATATATATGTATGTTAGCTAAATCATTGATTTTTACTACTATTATATAATTCAATAAAATAATAATTGTTTTTAAAAATCAATTATTTATATTTTGATAATATTTAGTAATTTATTTTTGTTAAATTCATAAAAACATTATTTGTTCTAAAAACTAAAATATAAAAAATCTTACATATCATAAAAATCCATAAAATTCGTGGGTGGCGTCAAAATTTCCAAATTACATTTATTTTAATATTTATAATTTCTTTTATTTGAATCGCTCATTAATAAGGAAATAATTACATCATCATTGTGTCACCAATAAATATATTTATTTACTGTCTAAAAATTATAAATAAAATACCATGATGTAATAAATCTTCTGAGATTTCTAATGACTATTTATTGTAAAATATATAAATTATATAACCCCACCATAGAATTTTATTATTAAAAAGATACATGTTTTTTTATATTTCTCTTTAGTTTAAATTAATTATTATAACATGTCATTATCCCCCCCAAGCGACTCTATGGGGTATTAAAATTAAAAAAGTTGTTATGAAGGATGGTAATATCACATAAAATAGTATTAGTACACATGTTAGTGTAGTTTTATATTGTTATAATATTATTTGTTTACCCTTATTTACCTGATTTACACATTACCTATGGAAAATAAAAATAATTATTGAAGTTACTATTCATAATGTCTCAAAAAATTAAAAACATCTATTAAAAAAATTTGGACCTTCAAATTCCTAATATGGAATCCATTATTTCAAATTTATATAAAATAATTGTCCTAAATTAATATAAAATTAATTCCTATTGTGAAATTCCGAAATGGCGTTTCTAAAAAGTAAAAACATTCTAATGATTTAAATGTGTTTATGTCAAATTTCAATGTGAAATTACTTCCTATGACCAAAATTGGATTAAATGATAAAAACACAATCTAATTACACTTTAAAAATAATTAAAATGACAATCTAAATATATAAAAAAAATTATATGAAAAGGAAGTATTAAATTTAAATGCAGTATTTTTCAGAATTCATTAAAATATAGATTTTATCATAAAATACAAAATTTTCAACAAATTTAAATTTTGATGTCCTGCCTCTAAATAAGAAGTTAATTATGTAAAATAAAACATATAAATGTGTACAAAATTATATTTTCACATTATTTCCATAAAAAGGAGGTAAAATGACCTTTTAAATATAATAGAGTATTTTATTCTTAAAATTAGATTCATTCTCGTGTTAATGATCTAAAATTTATTTGATAAATGTAAAAACATTTAACAAATATGTGTAATAAGATTTTTATTAGGTATATTTAATCCCACCAATAAAATAGGTAGGAACTAACTAACATTTAAATTAAAAATATAATTATCGTATTATTTTTCAGTATAACTCAATGTTGTGTTCAACATAAGATTTCAGAGAAACCCATTATTTTGTGTCTGGTATGCTATCATACATAGTGTCCTATTTAAATTAAAATTGATATTAAATTCAAAAATATTAATATATATGAAAATGTATTATTATATAAATACTGGGGATGTTACATCCTTCCCCCTTTTAGAAATTACGTCATTTCAACTTATCACATAGGTGGGGGTATTTATCCTTCATAGAATTTCCGGATTCCCATGTTCGCTCTTCTACCAAATAGGTTTTCCATAAATCCTTTAACTAATGCATATCCTTATTCCATGTTAGTTTTTATCTGTGGTCATGAATCAATATTTGATGTTTCTCGTATGATCAATTCTTTTCCAACTGAACTAAGCCTTGAAAAAAAACACTATATGGATCTAAAAAATACATTCTCAACATTGAATCCTGAAACAAATTGTGTGTATGGGATAAAATTGGATTTAAATCCACACTGTAGAAACAAAATCCATCTTTCTCTAAGATTTCATATGCTGTAATGAACTCTGGACTGTTATTTCCATTCTTACCAAAACACACCACACTATTCCATTGATAAACATTGAGAAAAATATATTCACCTACATTGAAAGAAAGATCCTTCCTCTAGTTATCTGCATAACGTTTATGCCTACTTTGAGTTGTCCTCATGTGCTTATGAGTCTAATAAACATTTTTTGCCATCTCTTCTAACATTTAGGGTCCCTTCAATTTCCATTCACATAATTCATCCCAAAAATCTCGAGTTCAAAACCACTATCTATATAATGTATCAAATGGAGAAATCTGTATAATCGAATGAAAACTGCTATTATAAAAAAACTCAACCAAAGAATGATGTTGATCCCAATTTCCATGATAATCCATTGAACAAACATGAAGGATGTCCTCCAAGTTCTGAATTGTTTATTCGGACTACCCACCTGATTGTGGATGAAAATCTGTAATAAAATTTAATTCAGGTCCCAAACACTTCTAAATGACTTTTTATAAGTTATAAGTGAACATGGGATCACAATCAGATTTAATAGGGAGAGGAACTCCATGTTACCTAAATATTTATTTATGATACAATAGTGAATATTGATCCAGATACTATTTATCTTGAATAGGAATAAAATGACTAGATTTATCCAATCGATTAACAATAACCCAGATTGAAATATTACCTCGAGATGTCTTCGGTAATCCAATATTGAACTCCATTGATATATTTTACCATTCCCAACATGGTACTGGAAAAGGTTAAAGCACCCCCTATGTAATTATTTTTATTATTTCACCTTCTAACAAGTCATACACTTCACAGTAAATTCAACAATATCTCATTTCATTCTATATAACAACTAATACTACCAAAGATGTTTGTATATCTAATTACTTCTAGGGTGTACTTAAAACAGAGAACTCTAAACATCATACAACAACTCTTTCTTTAATAGTGAATTTCAAGGCACACATAATCTTTTACCTAACCTCAAAACACAATATTTTTCAATGATAAATTCAGAAAACATACCATTCTGAACCAATTATACCTTTTTCTGCAACTCAATGACTTTCTTCATATCTTGCTTCATTGTGTCTGCTAGAGACGACTACACTAAAACCGGAAAAGAAAGAATTTCCTACTCCAAATAAATCCATTCTAGAATTCATCATGTCATTAATAAATTGGTCATATTCCAAATGTAATAGGGTTAATGTATCATTACATTTCCAGCTCAAAGCATCAGTCACTTTGTTCATTTTTCTAAGATGGAAATGAATCATGCAATAATTATCCTAGATTAATTGTAGCCATCTTTTCTGTCTCTTGTTCAATTTTTTCTATTTAAATATATAAATTAAACTATAATGGTTTGTATATATTTTTCATTTTACTCCATAGAGATGATGTTGGGTAATCTAACTCAAGGTTTTTCTCCAATGTAAAGAATATGAAATTACCTAATAATTCAACATTAGGAAAAAAAATATCTTTCAAAAAAGAATCACTATAGAGAAAAAATTCACCATTTCTCGACGTTAGTGTCAAAACTGGGGCATTCATCACTCAACTATTTAATTATTGAAAAAATTCATCACATTCTTTTGTTGAGATTATCATAACACCTTTTTGAGTTTACTTTTTAAGTGTGATATATAATCATGTAATTTTTTTTTAAAAAAACTCTATTAATGAGTTGATAATCCGAGAAAACTATGAATCATGGTTATATTTTAGGTTCTGGGCCATTCTTCAACAAATTCTATTTTACCTGGATCAATAGTTATCCTATATTTAAAAACATTGTAAACAAGGAATGAAATTTCTTTTTCCCAAAACTCACAATTAAAGAATTTCTTATATAGTTTCTTTTATTTTATTGTATTAAATACACCCCTTAAATTAATTTCATGATTCTATTTACTTTTAGAATATACCAAAATATCATCAATAAACACAACCACAATCTTATCCAATAACTCCGAGAAAATCATATTCATAAAATATATTAATATAGTCGCTGTATTGGTTAAACCAAAATGAAAAACTAAAAATTCATAATGTCCATATTGTGTAAAAAACATGGTCTTTGGAATTTCTGGTTCCTTTACGTTCCACTAATGGTACCCAGACCTCATGTCAATCTTTGAAAAATAATGAGTTCCCTATATTTGATCAAAAAATCAACTATATGAGGAAAAGGATGCATATTCTTAATAGTGATGTTATTCAATGATCTATAATCAATATAATGTATCATTGAACCATCTTTATTTTTGAAAAAGATAAGAGAACCCCATGTTGATATGCTAGGTCGAATAGAACCTTTAACTAATAAATCACATAATTTCTTCTTTAACTATAAAAGTTCAATTTTATCCATTCGATAGTGTGGTTTTGAAATTGACATAACATTAGGAAGAAAGTCATAAGTAAATAAAACATCCTAATCATGTATTCTACTAGAAATGTAATCAAGAAAAACATCATGATAATCATTTACAATTTGAATATTTTTAATATAAACAACTCATTTGTCTTCAAAATTATTTTCAAGGTAGCATTCTTTTTCATCTTTTACATGTTTCTCAACTTCCTGATATGTTATCAACATTAAGGGTTCATTCATGTAAAAAAAAATTCATTCTAAAAAGAAACCTATTTACCTCTATAGTCAACCTTAGCAAGATAAATAAAAATCTTATCCACACCCAAAATAATATCAAACAATACTTGAGGAATAACAATATGATTTGTTGGTATATTATTTCCACATACAAGGATATGATGGTTCTTATAAATACCTTTTTTTCTCATCATTTCCCCCTGGTGTTTTTATCGTAAGTTCTGGATTAATTTCATGAGATTTCATTCCCAAAATAATAAAAAATGTATCATAAATTAATGAACGTGTAGGCCCTAAATCAAACAACACATTAGCATAATATGAATAAAGAAACAATTTACCTGATATTACATCATTTGAGGGCCCAACATCTAATGAAGTTGTTGAAATGGTTTTCACCACATCTTTCATATTGTAGTATAGTTGCTTCTCATAATTTGAGTTATTCATAAGACACTCATTTTCATACTGACCCTTTTCATTGTGCTTAACAAATTTTAGTAATTTAAAATCATATTTTGTCTTACCACCACCATAATCATTTTAGTGCAATTACGAGAAATATATCCCATTTTACCACATCAGAATAACATACAAGAAATCAAAAGGAATTCCTTGGTGTGATTTTTTCCATAATGTTATCAAAATGTAAGCTTAATTTTCATAGCATCAGAGTTATTTGAAGAATTATTCCCTTTCTCCTACCACCTTGACCTCTTATTTTTAATTTTTTCAATGAACAGATGACAATCAAAAAACTCCATTTCCATATCTACACATTGGATAAATTTTTCATAAAATATGAACCCACGAGAAACTAATTCTATTCAGAAAAATTTCATTAATAATAAGTAAAAATGTTTGATTTTTCTATCAAGATCCGTATGAAATTCAGAGAATGCATTTCTAGTCGAGTTAATCTTTTTCATAAGTAGCCACTGAGTCATTCCCTTTCCTTAATTCCAAGATTTTTTTCCATATTAAATTGATCCTCTTTAAGAAAATATTTCCCAAGAAACATAACATTTAATTCATACTTATCCATAGCATCAGCCTCCTCACAATCCTTGATATTATTAAGCATCATCCACCAATTATTAGCTTCACCTTCAAAACAGTAGATATCTATTCTGATCTTTTGATGTTTTGAACACCCCATGGCATCGAAAATACTTTATAGGTCATTAATCCACTCTTCAACTAGAACAGGGTCAGGTGATCCTCCAATTAATGGAGGATGATTCATCACGAAATGCTCCACTACCAAAATATTTTTTATGGATGATTTGGATGATCACACTCAGGGATATCACCTCTATTTATATCATGAGTCAATTATTCCATAATTGAAAAAAAAAATCAGTTTTAATTCAAACCATCTCAGGTTTCTGATTTAGAATGTTGTTTTCCTCTGGATTTAATCCCTACATAGCTACCCTATTTATTATGTGAAAATCCAATCTAAATAAACATATCATAGATGAATCAATATTTTAATCCTCAAATGAAATTACAATTTGACCATTAAGTAAAAACCATTTTATGAAAATTCCATTAACAAAAGCCTAACCCGTAATGTTATCTAAACTAACCTCTAATACCAACTATAAGTTCCCATTATTAAAACATTACATAATCCTGAGATAAGTCAATAATTTGACTTCAATTTTCATCAATGATCTATTTAGGTATGGAGTTTTAAATAATTAGTCCAATATTATTACCAATAATCACATAATCATAAAATATGATACTATCAAAAATTGTATCCATTTTTTCCACCAAATAAAACAATTAAAAATATTTATTATTTTCTTGATAAAAATATTCTTGAGGTCATCCTTTATCATAATCATCCTCATACCCTGTGAAAACATTTTAAAACATTGGAGGATCATAGAAACATTGTAAGGGATATAATAAGGAAACCAGATAGTAGTCAATGAATATTTATAAACTAATGAATTCATAAGAAACATGAAAACTTCATATAATTCATAAATCAAAAAGGTAACTTATGGAATCCATATTATAGATACATTGTATCTTCAAAAAACCTATAGATAAAAACCTTTATGGTTTCATTAGGAATACCCATAATAGTATATTCCCTAAATGTATTGGGATAAAACTAAACATTTACCTCCATAACATTTCCCAATACATTATAGATATATCATGGGATCAACAAACCTCAGTTTATCATGGAACCACTTATATCCCTAAGTAATTCCCAAGAACCATAACATAATCGTAACATATGAAATAGACCAAAGGAAAAATAACATTTCCAAATTTCAATCATAAGGAATCATTTCAAGATATTAAAATAATAAATAAATTTTGAAAACCATTTTCAACACCATAATGACTGAAAAAGAAATATGGTATCTACTTTTCTTATAAAAAAATCTAATTCTTTCAGAGGAATCCATATATCAAATAATTCCCATGATTGTAGAAAGGTCAATGTTTCCATGTGCATTAAAAACATTCCTTTGTATTTTAATAAAATTCATCGTATAAAATATCCATTTCTAACATAGTTTAACAAAACTAAAAGCCAATGTATTTTATTATATAATATATAAACTAATGTCATGTATAAATTGAAATATGACTCAATGAAATGATATTGAAACGAAGTCCCTTTCTTTGAATCTGACGTGTCTCATTCATTCATTACATTCCTAAATAATAAATATAGGTTAATTTATACTTGATATAGAATGTTTTTAATTTGAATTATTAATTTTATATCAATTATTACCATGTAATAACAATTAGTTAATTATTTGAGATCATATCATAGATTTTGTTGATGTTCGATACTTGAGTAAAAAAACTTGTTTTGATGCAAATTATTCAGCTGGTCTAAAGCGAATTATCTCTAGAATTTTAATATTAATTTTAATATAATAAATATCCATTATATATGTTTTTTTGAATAGTCTATATCATTTTTAAATAAGAAATGGTATTCACCATTCATGGAGACGATAGGATATAGTTACGCATGAACGCTACATTCATTTCTAAGTCATATTAAATGAATGAAAAATAAATGATACATTGCTTCAATAATTTTCTAGTATGTTATATATACTACACAATTTCATTAATTACATCCTTTATACGTTCTATGTATCGAATGAAAGAGTCATATCACTTTGAGGGGGTTGTAGTCAACACTTCCTTTAACAGAATTATTTAATTTACAAAAATTTTGAAAGCATAAAGGTATGTTGTAAATATAAATTATAGTAGAATAAAGATAATATAAATATAATACATATCATATATGAATTTTGTTCCATCATATTGGTCACCACGAGATGTGGTAGGAGATAATTGAATAACCTTCATTTTGTGAGGCAGTAGATCACCGTACATTGAAACAATATGATCTATATCCATTAGATGGAGATGTGTGTAAGTTCAAGTTATAAACATAGAATAAAAAATCCTTGTATATTTATTATACTAGGTTTGTTATAAAATAAGGGAATAAAAAGTGTTTAAGAGGTTTGAGAAAGAAAATAAATTAAAGGATCTTGAGAGAAGACATTACCTCTGGATAGGGTAAATCTTTTTTATTGTTCTAAAAAGGGCTTCTTGAATTTCTTTATTCCCATGGTAAGGATTATAAGAGTATATGATATATTTTGGGATCTTATTTTATTATAATTTATATTATGAAAGGTTCTTTAGAGGTGTGAGTATGTTGGGATAGTTTGTGGCCTTTTATAAGAGTGATGATAGTCATTTTAGGAAAGACATGAAGTATTATTTCATTATAAATTGAATTTTGAATTTAAATAGTAACAAATTGATATCCTTCTAGACTAAGATGAGTATGGGTTCAAATCCTCTCAAACAATAGGTTTTTGACATGTTTTGGTCACAAATTTGACATTATATTTTGGTATTAACTCTTAGTTAAATAAATTTACTCCTACCATGTATTGTTTTATTTGTACACTATTTGATTAATATGGATACTATAAAATTACAAGATAACCAAAAGTGTATTAATAATGATTTTTTCAACATTATATATTTCTTTTTGAATAATCTCATATTTTATGACTATTATATCATTTAATACAATAGTATTGGTTTTAAAATTACATTTATATCAATTTTGATATAATCTGGAAATTGATTTTTTTTAAAGTCATAAAATAATGAATCATTAGAAAAAACTTCATTAATAAAAATATAACATTTCATAATCATCCATACGATTTTTTCATGAATCCAAATGTCAAAATTAAATTTATTTTAATATTTATAATATCATTTATTTGAATCCTTCATTAATAAGGTAATCATTACATCATCATTATGTCATAAATAAATTAATTTATTTAATGTATAAAAATAATAAATAAAATAACATTATGTAAGAAATATTTTTATGTATCTAATGACTATTTATAGTCAAAGGTATAAATTATATAACCCTGCCATAAAATTATTTTAGTAAAAAGATAGATGTTTTTGTTATATATCTATTTATTTTCTGTTAATTACTATAACATGTCATTATCACACCCAGGTGGATCCTTGCAGTCCTAAAATCAACACAAGGAATCTCATGGTCTGTCATATATTATCCAAACGGATTAGGGCATGTGTTAAGGAAGATTTATTTTATTATTATATTAATTTTTTTCACTTATTTACCTGATTTACCCTTTATCCTTGGTAAATAAAAATAATTACTCATGTTAGTATTCATAACATACAAATAAAAAATGGTACATATTTTCCCAATATGGAAATTATAATTCCAAATATGGAATCTATTTTTCCAAATTAATAAAGCAGAATTGGAATAAATAAATTTAAAATTAATTATCGTTGATAATACCAGAAAGTGGGTTTCTAAGAAGTAAAAACTATCAAAAGATTGACATGTGTTTATATCCAATTTCAATATCAAATTACATACCAAGACCAATAATGGAATAAATGATAAAAAAATTAATCAAATAACACTTTAAAATAAATTAAAAGAATAATATAAATATATAAATAAATTACATGAAAATGCAGTTTTGAATTAAAAAGAAGTATTTTTAACTGTTCCTTAAAATATGGATTTTAATAGAAAATACCAAAATATCATTAAAAGTAAATTTTTATATTATACATCTAAATAAGATGTTTATTTTGTCAAATATAACATATAAAAGTGACAAAAAATATATTTAAAAGGGGTTCTCCATCATAAGAATGTAAAATGGCCATTTAAAAATATTAGAGTATTTTATGTATAAAATTGGATTCATTTTAACTTAAAGCCTCTAAATTTTATTTCTAAAATGTAACATTTTTAACATATATGTGTAATCATATTGTATTTTGTTTTGTTCGTTCCTTCTAATAAAATGGCCAGGCGTTAACTACCATTTAAAATAATATTATTGTTCTTACATTATTTATCGTAATAACTCGGTGTTGGCTGCAATATAAGATTTCGAAGAAACCCATAGTTGTGTTTTCGGTACAAAATCATACATAGTGTCCCCTTTAAGATAAAATTAATAATAAATTCAAAAATATTAATAAATATGAAAAATGTATTATTCTATAAATACCGTGAATGTTACATCCACGCCCCCTTTTAGAAATTAAATCCTTGCAATTTTATTCACATATTAAATTAGTAGGGGAAATTATCCCTCATAAGATTTTCATATTAACAAGTTTTTTCTTCAACTTTATTTTTTTTAAATAATACTTTACCTGGATAATCACCTTATTCCACAGATATTGGTCTCTACAGTCAAGAATATGTATTGTTTTATCCTCATTAGAACGATTCTCTTCAACTGAACTACCTCTAGACTCAAAACATGATATGGATCAGGAATATACATTCTCAAAATTGAAAAATGAAAAACAAATCATGGGATAAACATTGAGGTAAATCCACTCTGTATAAAATTGATCAAACTTTCTATACGATTTCATAGTGTCCAATGAACTGTAGACCCGACTTTCTTTTCTTACCAAAACACATCACACTTTTCCACAAAGAAACATTGAGAAAAACATGAACACCTACCTTGAATGAAAGATCCTTCATCTCGTTATCCACATAACTTTATTGCCTTCTCTATTTTTTCCTCGTCTTCTTCTGAAACAACTGAAATTTTTCTACCATCTCTTCTACCAATTATATTTCCATCAAATTCTTTTCACCTACTTCATCCAAAAAATATAGAGTTCGACACCTATTTCTATATAATACATGAAATGGTGTCATCTATATAATGGAATGAAAACTTTTGTTATATGAAAATTTGTACAACGAAATCTTTTCATCCCATCCTTCCTAGTAATCCATTGAACAAGCACGCAACATATCCTTAATAGTCTGAATAGTTTATTCTGACTACCCATCTGATTGAGGATGAAAATATATACTAAAATTGATTTCTATTCCAAATGACTTATAAAGTCCTTTCCAAAATATAGAAGTGAACATAAGATCACAATCAGATACATTGGAGAGATGAACTCAATGCAAGTTAACTTTATTTAAAATTCAATGGATAGTGATGATATAGACATCGTTTATCTCTATTAGGAAAAAAATGAGAATATTTAGTCAAACGATTGACTATAACCCATATTGCATTGTTACCTCAACATGTCTTCGGTAGTCCCACAATGAAGTCAATGGATATATTTTCCTATTTTAAATTTGGCCTGGAAAAGGTGGATGAATCCCAGTTGGAAATTGTCATTATGGTTTCACATGTTTACAAGTAAAACCCTTCACAGTAATTTGAACTATATATATTTTCATTTCATCCCACTAGTAATACCTCCGATGCTTTTTTTACATCTTATTACTTCTAGGATGAACTGAAAATAGAGAACTATGAGCTTCATAGAAGAACTCTTTCATTATGTATGAATCCCAAGGCACACATAATATTTTAAAAAATATAAAATCATAATATTAATCAATGTTAAATTTAAGAAAATTACCCTTGTGAACCAATTATACCTTTTTTTAACTCACTATCATCCTTCTATTATTGCAATATTATATTTTATAGAGACGATTTCAATGAAACCTAAAACAAAATAGAGTAATTTTTTGCAAAAACAAATTTCATATCAAAATTTATTAAATCATTAATGAAATGGTCCTATCCGAAAAAATATAGGGTTAATGTAGTATTAACTTTCCAACTCAAAGTAGTAGTGACTTTGTTCTCTCTTTTAGGATGATAATGTATCATGAAATCATATTATTTAATTCATTGAATCCATCCTATCAATCTCATGTTCAATTAATTATGAGTAAATATACCCTTAAAAATTTTATGGTTAGTATATATTTCACATTTTATTCCAAAAAGATGATGCCACCAAATTTTAAAATTAACAAAATAGTGGCTACTTCCAAATCAAGTGTAGAGTAATTAATTCATATGTTTTCAACTGAAATTAAGAATAAGTAAATACCTATTAAATATTAATTAAGAAAAATACATGACCTTTCAGTGAATCATTACTATAGATAATAAATTCACCATCTCTAGATGGAAGTGACAAAACTGGAGCATTCTGTAATATTCTGTTCAATTCCTGAAAACATTCATCACAATATTTTTTCTAGAAGAATATAAAATTTCTTCATGTTAACATATTTAATGGGATAGATAACTGTGAATTTTTTATAAATACTCTAGTAATAACCTGCTAAACCAAGTAAACTACTAATCTCGGTAATATTTGTGGGCCTTGAACATTTATTAACAACTATTGTTTTAGAAAGATCAACAGTTATGCCATATTTAGAAACAATGTGATCGAGGAATGAAATTTTGTGTAACAAAAACTCACAATTTTTAAATTTCCCATATTGTTTAAATTCATTTAAGTTTATCAATACTGCACTTAAATGACATTAATGCTCTTATTTACTTTTAGAATATATCAAAAAACCATCAATAAACACCACCATAAACACTTCCAAGAACTCATAGAAAAATATACTCATAAGATACATGAAAATAACATGTGCATTGGTTTACCAATAAGGCATGACTACAAATTAAAAATAGCCATATCTAGTACAAAACAAGGTCATCAGAATGTATTCTACCTTTACATTCAATTGATGTACACAGACCTCAAGTCAATCTTCGAAAAATAATAAGGTCCCAAGAGATGAAAAATTAAATCATCGAGACGAGACAAAGGAAACATGTTCATAACTATGATGTTATTAAAGTATCTATAATAAATTAAAAGTCTCATTGAACAATCATTATTTTTATATAATAGGACTGGACAACACCATGGTGATGTGCTAGGTCGAATGAAACCATTACTTAATAACTCTTGTAATTGCTTCATTGACTATAAAAGTTCAATTTTATATATTCGATAGGGGGTTTTGAAATTTGTGTAACATTAGGAACCATGTCAATAATAAATTCATCTTCCAAATTATGTATTAAACTATGAAACTCATCCGATAAAACATCATGATAATCATTTTCCACTAGAAAATCATTAATCTGAATACTTCCTTTATTTTGAACAATATGTGATAGGTAAACTTAATTTCCATATTTCACTAGTTTCTCAGCTTCCTAATATGTAATCAATAGTAAGGGTTCATTATTTTATACAAAATGAAATTATTTTTGAAATGAACCCACATTAGTTATGCATTCAATCCTATCATGATAAATTGAATTCCAATCCAAAAAAAAATTAACAAAAAAATTTACTAGAGGAAAAAAATAAGTTTTGAAGGTAGAGTCATTGCACATGAAATGATTGTAAAGTTATTATAATTTCTTTTTGTCTCAACATTTCCCCCTAGTGTTTTTACAATACGTTATAGATTCATCTCTGGAGATGTTATTCCAAATTTTTGGAGGAATTTCTCATAAATTATTGAATGTGTACACCCAAAATCAAACAACACATTGGCATAATCTGAATAAACAAATGTACCTAATACTACTTCATTTGATGAACCAACATATACTGAAGTAGTTTCTAAGGATTTCAAAAACCATTTCTTCTTGTAGTATAGATGCTTCCATAAATTGAGTTCTCTATCAGATACACATTTTCATAGTGACCCATTTCATTGCACTTAAAATAATTTAATGACTTTTTTCATATTATGTCTTACCACTACAATGGTCTTTTTAAATGCAATTACAAGTATTTTTTTCCCATTTTACCATGTTAAATGCACTTATATAATTCAAAATTAATTCCCTGGTGTGCGTATTACCAAAAATTTCACAAATTGTAAGGTTATTTTTCTTACCATTATATGTTTTTTAAGAATTATTCCCTTTTTCCTTCCTCCTTGACCTCTTATTCTCCTACATTTCAGAGAACATCTATTCATCAGAAAACTTATTTTCAATCTTCTCCGCACATTGAACAAATTTCTCAAAACTTTTTAACTCATGAGAAGATAACTCCATTCTATAATTTGTCTTTAATACTATAAAAAATTATTGATTTTACTCTCAAGATCCTTTATGAAATTTTAAGCACACAATGATAATTGAGTGAATTTTTGTTTTCATAAGTAGCCACTGAGTCATCCTCCTAAATCAATTCCCAAAATTTATTTACCATCTTAAGTCAAACAACATTAAACAAAATTTCTAAAGAAATATTCCTTTGATTTCATCTCAATCAAGAGCATCAGTATACTCATTATTGTTGATATTTTAATCCATAGACCACTACTCATTGGGATAACCTTAAAAATATTAGATATAAAGAATAATATTTTTATATCATGACCACCCAATTACAATGAAAACTTTTATAAGGAATTAATCCACTCATCATCTAGAATAGGGTCAGATTGTAACATCTAATGAAAATAATGAATATGACATTTTTATATTTATTAATATTTTCGAATTTGATATTAAATTTACATTAATGGGGATGCTATGTTTGATGGAGTACCTGGTACGCAACAAAAGGTTTCTTTGAAATCATACGTAGCACACAATGCTGAGTTATACTAAAAAATAATAATGTAATATTATTATTTGAAATGTTAGTTAATGCATAGCCATTGTATTGGTGGGAATGAACAACACTAACTAAAATATGATGACACATGTTTGTTAAATGTTTTTACATTTATCAAATAATATTTAGAGGCTTAACATGTGAATGAATCTAATTTTAAGCATAAATACACTAATATTCTTTAAAGGGTTGATTTGCTACCTTTTGATAGTGAAACCTTTTTAAATCTAGTTATTTTTCACTTTTATATGTTCTATTTGAGAAATTAAAATTCTTCTTTAGAATCATTAAATCCAAATTTACTTTAGATGATGTTTTGTAATTTTTCTAATAAATGTCATTTTTAATGAATAGTGAAAAATACTAAATTTCAATTCAATACACTCTTTTAATATAATTTATTTATAGATATAAATTTTTATTTTTATTGGTTTTAAAGTGTAATTTGATTATATTTTTTACTATTTAATCCAATTTTGGTTATTGGAAATAATTTCACATTGTAATTGGACATAAACAAGTGTCAATCTTTTGATAGTTATTATTTCTTAAATACACACTTTCTGGTTTTGACAATAGAAATTAATTTTCAATTTCTTGATGAAACATCTATATTAAGAATGATGTAAAATAGACATCATTTTTTAATTTTTAAAATCAAAATTATATTTGGGTGAATTATCAGTATTTTTTGAAAACGTACAATTTATTTATGAATAGGGAAAAACACTGCCCCATAGTTGAAAAATCGATATTTTCATTGAAATGAAAATTTTCCACTTCTATGAATTGAATTTCAAAAATTCTACACACATGGTTGTCATAATTATGTAAACTTTGGTTCAATTGGATGAATTTGTTTGGGGAATAGAAACATTTTGTTTTTATTTACCGAGATTAAAGGTAAATATGGCCATTCAAGGAAAATATAATAAAATAAAATTACCTTAACACTTTTACTTAACTTATTGTATGATTAATGGGAGACCAATAAAATCCTTTGGTAGAACATTTTTCCATTGAAATCCATTTTGGTAAGATAATTTCATTAAAAACTTTTTATTTAATGTAAAAAAATATTGTAAACCTGTATAATTTTTCTAAAACAATTATAATGTAGGGTAATATAATTGATATATTTGAATATAAATATTCATTATAATGATAAATATATTTCATAAATAATGGTATTTCATTTATACATTTGAGAAATCAAATAAATAAATTTATTTAGGACACAATGAGGATGTAATAATTTTCTCATTAATAAATTTATAAATAAATTAGATTATAAATATTAAAATAAATTAATTTTGAAACTTTTTATGCCATACACAAATTTTAGAGATGGTTATGAATTTTTATATTTTAATTCTTAAATTTTATTAATAAATCATGTTTTTTTGATTTTTTAAAAAGCCGTGATATAATAAGTATAAAAATTGACATACATTAGTTTTAAAATCAAATAATACTTTATTAAATGATAAAATAGTCCTAAAAATAAATGATTCGTCCAAATGAAATATATGATGATACAAATTTCATTAATGATCCATTTTGGTTTTCTTTTAATTTTATTTTAAATATATTAACCATATACTATGAATATACAAGAAGACATGGTGAAAGTTAAATAAGTTAACAAAGGGTTAAATAAAAAATGTAAGGATTAAAAAAAATATCCAAATCAAGTCCAATTTTTATTGAATAATTTTATTTATAATTATATTCATATTATCTTCTAATTTTATGGGATTTGGACCTTTGGAATCCGAAAATCATACAATAATAAAATAATATTTCAATCATTTTTTAAGAGACCCTCCTCCCTCTTATAAAAGGACACCAACTCTAACTCATTACTTAGACCTCTCAAGCCCCTTGGATCGACCAAAATCTACAAAACTAAAATCCCAAAATACCTCTACTCATCTTAGAATCGATACCCTAGGAATAAGAAACTTCAAGAAATATTTTTGGATCAATCCAAAGGGAGTTTCATGATTTAAAGGTAACGTCTTCCCTCAAATTATCTTCTTTTATTTTACTTCATTACTTAATCTTCTCTTCTTATAATTTTTTACGTTAAAATAAAATTATAATCAATATACTAGGTTGTTTTTATGAGAATTATTGAAACTAAACTTACACACACCTCAGTATAGTGGGTAAAGAACATATTGTTTCTGTGGAAGGCGCACTACTACCTCACGAAACGATGATTGTTTAATTTTCTCCTACCACCGCTAATGGTGGCCATTACAATGGCACAGGAATTATATATGATATATTGGATATTTATTTTATCTATATAATTATTTAATTATCTTTTATAACATACCTTTATTCTTTTCATGTTGTATATATACAGTAATTTAATTTGAGGAAGTGCGGACTACAGCCCCCTCAAAGTGATATGACCCATTCATACCATACCTAGAATGTATAAAGGATGGTATTAATGAACATATGTAATGTATATATAATATTATGTTATACATGAATAATAAAATTCCAATGTATCAATTGGTTTTAATTACTTTAAAAATGAAAAAAATGAAATGAATGTAGCATTCATGCGTACATACAACTTACAGTTTCCATGAATGATGCATTTCAATTTCATATATCCAAATGATATGGACTATTCAAAATAAATATACACATGAAATTTATATATGATATATATGATAAATATATAATGAAAATAATTCTGTATATAATTGAATTTTGGCCACATTGACAATTTGTAATTATAATTGTTCATTTTTTACTCATGTTCCGAACATCAACAAAATGTACAATATAAACTCAAATAATTTTCTAATTTGTATAGAAAGGTGTTAAGTTATATAAAATGTATAATAAAACTGATAAAAGTTCTTATTAATTTTTAAATTAACTTATATTTATTATTCATTAAGAATAAGTTACATACCAGACAAGTCAGATATGCCATAGGGGTTTTCATCTCACTTTTTAATCAAGTGATATTCATGCTATATTTTCCACTATTTAATATTTTTTAGTGTATTTACTACCCATGATTGTATTTTTATGTAACATACATTATATTATTGGTATTTACATCTTCATTGTATGATCCTTCTTTCATGTGGTTTATGTTTCATAAGTTACCAAATCGGTAAGGGAACCCCTCACCCTCCTCTTTTAGTAAAATGATTAATTTATATATTTTTTTAATTTACATATTATTATATCGGGATATGTTTTTTATACATCCTTATTGTTTTAAATTTTATTCCCATGTGATTATTGACCATTCTTTCTCTCATCATCTCATTTTCCAAATTTTTATGTGACGTTGTTGGCTGCAAAATTTCAGTAAGGGAACTGCTTAACCTAATTTCCATTCTTTGGGTTAAACTTTTACTTCTTGATTATGCCATTATATGAATATGTCCTAATGACCTCTTATTGTTTTACACTTAATATCTACTTATATTTAGTGTATTTCTATTTATCACACAAAATTATGTCATTTATTTGTCCTCAATCTAACGGTACAATCTTTGTAATGGACTACGTCTCAATCTCCTTTCATTGAGGCATTTCTGGATATTGTTCCCCTTTATTATTCTATAAGGTGTATATTCAACAATTTTGACATATTATATCATTAATTTCTATATTCTTGCGATATTATTATTTTTCTTTGATGTTATTACGTAATTATTTTTCATCAAGAGTTTCTCAAGTGGTAAAGGATTATTTAACAAAAAAATAATTTTAAATTTTTTAATGATATAATCTTTTAAATCCTTCACATTCATGTACATATTATATAAATTATTTTAAGGATTTACTTATATGTACATGTGTGTTTTATAGGGTAAATTCCTTTTAAAAATTTAAAAGTGGTTTGGGAAACATTGATTCAAAACGTTTCATTTTGAATGTATTAAATGAATTGATTATATCAATTTCCTAAAATAAAATCTTTTGAATTCAATGAGGAAATGTTATCCTTACTTAATTATTGTTTTATATGTTAAAAATTTATTTGGATCTTTGGAATTTGTTACATTTACTAGTGGTTTTGTAATAAATCTAGGGCAGGGGAGCCCAAGATAACTCTCTAATTCATTGGTTAACGTGACAAAGGTAAATGTTAATATTTATCTTAAGAGATTTAGGGAATACACTGTGATAGGTATTCCAAAAAATCTCCTTATGTGGTTGTGAAAGCTACAATGTATGTATGATATGGATTCGATAAGTTACATTAATGTTTTATTATTTAAATGTGTTATTCATATATTTTATGATTTCATTATGTATGTTAAAGAGCATATGTTTTTTTATGTCTTGATGGTCTAACGTTTACTTTATTTATTTTATATCCCTTACTAAGCTTTTTATACTCATCCCATGTTTTTGAAATTTTTTCCACATGACCTAAAGATTAATAGGGTCAAGGACAAGATCAAGGAAAAATGAATTTGCCTAAAACAAAGAACTAGACATGTTTCTTTTTTTTAAGTGTTTTTATTTTATGATAAAATGGTTAGTAGGTATAAGTATCTACATGTAATATTCCATATTTTTTGTTTAAGTTATAACTTAATTCTTTAATGCTCTAAACATGAAATGATCCTAAATTTTAATTCTTGATTTAACTCATGATTATGTAATTATTTTAGACTAGGGCCTTAAATTTTATATCAAAGGTCAGTTTAGATAACATTAGAGGTTAGGGTGTTATTTAATCATAAGTGACATAACCATAATGGTTATAATATTAGAAAGGGTTATAGTTATTTTACAGGTGGTAAATGCTTATTACATTTTGTGATGAAAAATGAAAGGTATTTGAAAACCATTTTGTTGAAAATATATTACGGTTATTTTTGAGGAATTTATCTTTTTTAGGGGAATTTTATAAAATTATATAGTGTTTTGAAAAAAGACAACACATAGACTATGTGACATCCCATTATGTTGGACAATGCTGCGGGAATCAAACCCACATCAAAAGTGTGATTGAGATATATCACCTACCACAACCCTATGTAAAGTCCCTCAAATGTATGACTTGTTATTTTAGTTAAATGATTTTATATATCAATTATGAGTTGATTGGGGAACCTTTTTTTATAAAATGAATATCTTTAGTATAGTAAAACGATTTGGTGATTAAATGATAACTGTTATTTTGGAAGATGTTTTCTCTTTTCAGAAAAGTATATGCCTACAGAAAATAGAATAATATGGGATTTCATTTGATTTGTAATGATGGAATTTATGGAAATGATTAACCTATAATAGTGAATATGTGATTTGGTTAATTACACTTCAGAATGAGTGTTTAGGAGTAGTCGATGTTATTTGGAGAAAAATGTTAAGATTTACAATGGAACACTATGGGATTAAATTCTTTTGAGTTATGGGATTCAATAATAGTTTGGATTATATTGATGAATTCTAAGGTAAATTGTTTATTAAATGTTATATGTTGAACTTAGGGTTTTATTTTATTGAATTTTGGAGATTACGAATAATATTTCTTTTTATAAAGGATTATCCTTTTGAGGGATTATCTGATCTGGTGCTAACTATTTTGGTTTTGGTTAATTTCTATTGACATTGTAAATCTATAGTTCACCTTTTTTGGATTATTTTATCTTAAATAAGTTTATTCTAGTGCTTCTGGTGTGACCATGTCATCTTGATTACTCATTATTTAGAGAAAAGATGAGTATGTGGTAGAAATTTATAAAAGGATGATACTCTACTTGAAAGATATGTATATTTCCTTATGTTCATATTCTAAGTATTAAAATAATTCCTCAAATTTATGAAAAGGATCTTAAAACAAAAAACATATTCCATTTAAATATCCAAATATGGAATCAAATACAATTTAACCTTTCACAATTTTATGGTTTTCTAGGAGTTTAAATTCACCTGATCATGTTTTCTATCACTCTACATCAAAACTTGACACATAGTTTCTCTACCATATCCATGTTATGCTACATGGAATCCAATTATGGGATATCTTGGTTGACCCTTTTACTTCTCTTTCATTTTTTAAAGTTATTGTTTTATTGACTTTTTTTTCAATGTGGGGCTTTTAATGAAGTTTTTGAGCCCAATTTTAAAATTGTGAGGAAAAAATAGTCAAAAGGGGGGAATGATGAAACATTATAGGTAAATAAAATATATAAAATTTTCATATTTATTAATATTTTGGAATTAAATATTAATTTTACTTGAAAGGGTATTCTATGTTTGGTGGAGTATCTGAAAAACAACAATGGGATTCTATGAAATCTTACGTAGCACACAACGTTGAGTTACACTAAAAAATAATAATATAATATTATTATTTTATGTGGTAATTGTCACATAGACTTTTTATTGATGTTAATTAATATAAATAACTACAATATGATTAAAAATGTTTGTTAAATGTTGTCACACTTATCCAATAAAAGTTAGAGGCTGAAAATGTGAATGAATCTAATTTTAAGCATAAATACTGTAATATTTTTAAAAGGGTATATTTTACGCTTTTTGATGGTGAAACATTTTTAAATCCTCTTTTCACTTTTATATGTTCTATTTTAAAAATTAAATTCTTTTTTACAATTGGAAAAAAAATTTCTTTGGATGAAATTTTTTTATTTTTCTAATAAAGTTCAATATTTAATGAATAGTGAAAATACTGCATTTTAATTCAAAATATCCTTTTAATATACTTTATTTATATATTTATATTGTTATTTTTTTGGTTATAAAATTTAATTATATTATATTTTTACCATTTATTAAAATTTTTGTCATTGGAAGTAATTTCACTTTGAAATTGGATATAAACAAGTGTCAATCTTTTAATACTTATGATTTCTTAAAAACAAGTTTTTTAAATCTGACAATAGAAATTTACTTTAAATTAATTTAGAAAACAACTATGTTATGAATTTGGTTAAATAAAAATCATTTTTAAATTCGTAATATCAAAATTCACATAGGGTGAATTTTTGATATTTTTTTGAAAACTGTAAATTTTTGACGAATAGTGAAAAACACTTCCTAGTAGTTAAAACCTTGAATTTTTCATTTAAATGAAAATTTAATGCTTTAATATATTGAATTTCGAAAATCCAACAAAAATGGTTTTTCATGAGTATAAATAATGTGGTTCAATTGAATGAAAATAATTTTTGGTGGATAGAAACTTTTGATTTTTATTTACCGTGATTGAAGTTAAATAGGGAAATTCAAGGTAAAAATAATAATATAAAATTACCTTAACACATGTAATAACCGTATTGGATTATTCATGACAAAATAATAAAATCCATGAGTAGATCTGTTGTCCGTTGAAAGCCAATTGGGTAATATAATGACATTAATAATTTGTATTTGAAGTAAAAATAAAAATATCATAAATATGTGTTATTTTACTAAAACAATGTTTAATTTTGGGATATATAATTGATATATTAGAATATAAATATTCATTATAAATCTAAATAAATTTCCTACATCATAGTATTTTATTTATAATTTTGAGACATCATATAAATAAATTTATTTATGACACAATGAGGATGTAATAATTACCTCAATTATGAATGTTTTAAATAAATGTGATTATAAATAAGAAAATAAATTTATTTTGAAACTTTTTATGCCTTCCACGAATTTTATTGATGATTATGACTTGTTATATTTTAATTTATAATTTTTTTCGAATTAATCATGTTTTTTGGATTTTTAAAAAATTCATGATATGAATAGTATAAAAATTGACATAAATGAGATTTTAAATAACTTAATATTTTATGAAATGATAAAATAGTCCTAAAAATATAATATTCAGTTTAATGACATATATTATTATAATAATTTCATTAATTATCCTTTTTTGTCTCTTGGAATTTTATTTCAAATATATTAACCATGTATTATGAATATAAAATAAGTAATGGTGAAAATTAAATAAGTTAATAAAGGGATAAAGAAAAATGAAGAGGATTAAATGATATCTGAAACATGTACAATTATTGTGGTATGATTTTATTTAGACTTATATTCAACTTTTCATAGAATATAATGAGTATGGATCTTTTGAATCTGAAAATCATTTTATAATAAAATATTTATTTCAAACATTCAAAAAGAGCTCATCCTCCCTCTTATAAAAGGACACCACCTCAAACCCATTACTCAGAGCACTCAAGCCGCATGGCTCATCGAACCTCTACCAAAATAAGCTCCCAAAATCCAACTCTTCCTCTGAGAAGAATTATCTTTGGCATAAAGAACTTCAACAAGGCCTTTTGGTTCAAATCAAAGGGAGTTCCCAGATTTAAAGGCAATGTCTCCCCTCAAATTCTATTCTTTTATTTTACTTATTCTCTCCTTATTATTTTCTTATTCTTTGTTTACGTAATAACACCAGTATCCTCAATGTATAAAATCCCACAACCTTAATCATTACATAATATTTAATTATGTTAATAATTCAAATCTAGGATCTTTTTAGGTTTAGATCTTTATAGAATAATGACATAACATATATATAGAAACTTGAATATTACATGTAGACACTTCTACATTGTATCCATTTTTCTATAAAATAATAAATATTTAAAAAAATAGTCATTTATATTTCCTTGTTTTAGACACCATGACTTTTCCATTATCAAATCCTTAAACCTAATCACCTTTTTGTCTTTGAAAAACATATCAAAAACATGGAATGAGTATAAAAATATTAGTAATGATTATAAAATTAAGAATGAAAAAATTAGTAAATCAATACATACCATGCATAATTTCTTTTACAGACCTCATCAAATCATATGATATGTAAAAGACAAAAAGAAATCATAAATCATAAATGTATCTTTTTGAATTCATAACATACTAACGTTATAGCGTTCACAACAACCTAAGGAGTTACGTTTGGAATACCCATCACAGTATATTCGTTAAATCTCATAGGAGAAAAATTAATGTTTACCTTTGTCAGGTTACCCAATGCATTGGAGATCTATCTATGTCTCATTATCCTAATTTTTATCAGGAAACCACCCATATACATAAAAAATTTCCACTATCCATAACATATTTATAGCACATAAAAAACAAAAATCAAAGATAACATTTCCACATTTCAATCACAATATATCATATAGAGATATTGAAATAATCAATGCTTTCTCAAAACCATATTCAATACCAAAATTCATAAAAATGGTATATCATATTTATTTTTCTTTAAAAAACACCATGGCCTGTTACGGAATCCAAAGATCACATAAAACACGCGGTGGCAGAATGGTCATTTTCAATGAGTATGTTAAAAATAATCATTCCATTTTGTTGTTTAGTAAAACTATTTATAGAAAAAGTTTTCCTTTGGATGAAATGAAATGTCAAAGTTTCTATACTCTGTAAGAAATAATGTTGTGTATAAATAGAAATATTCCTCAATGAATGGATATTGAGACGAAGTTCCTTACATCGTGTCTAACTTGACCAATTCAGTCTTTAATATCTTGAATAATAAAGTAATGTTAATTTATACTTTCCTCAGAAACTTATTCATGTTTATTAATCAATTTTTATCACTTATTACCATTTTATAAACATTACATGATCATTTATTTTAATTACGATCTTTTGTCGATATTTGGTACTTGAGTGAAAAATGAACTTCTAATAGTTACAAGTTGTCTGTGTGGTCAAAAGTCTATTATCTCTAGAATTATATTCATTATATATATATCATATATATCCCAGATATATATATATATCCAGTATATATATGTATTTATAACTGTACATGTCATTTGGAGATCAGAAATGAAATGCACCGTTCATGGAGATTGTAAGCCATACGTACACATGAAAACGACTTTCATTGCTATTTTGTAATCAATGAAATGAAAAATTAATGACACATAGTTATATTATAATTCCAGTATAATATCATATATATTTTTTTTAAGTCCATCTTGTATATATTTCACGTATGGCATGGATGAGTCATATCACTTTGAGGTGGTGGTAGTCCGCACTTCCTCAAATGAAATTATCATATTAACCCATTATAGAAAAGGTAAAGGTATGCTATAAATGAAACAAAACATATGAATAGAGACAATATAATTACAATATATATCACATATAAATATTGTTCCATCATATTGGCGACTATTAGAGGCAGTAGGAGATAATCGAACAACCATCGTTTCATGAGACAGTAGTTCGCCGTCCACAGAAATAGTATGATTATATCTACTAGATTGAGGTGTTTGGATGTGTATTTATAATCCTTCTCTTAAAAACAACCTTTTATATTTAATCTACTAGTTTAATCCTAAATTAATGTAATAAATATTTTCTAAGGGGTTGGATAAGGAAAATAAACGAAATGAACTAGAGAGAAGACGTTACCTTTAAATCGGGTAACTCTCTTTGATTTGAACCAAAAGGCATTATTGAATTTATTCCGTCATAGAAAAAGGATTCTAGGATGAATAGAGGGATGTTGGGAGCTTCATGGATCATATTTTGGATGATCCAAGAGGCTTTATAGGTGTGACTAATGGGTTAGTGGTGGTTGACTTTTAAAAAGGGAAGAGGGGCTCCTTAAAGAATGTTTGAATGAATTGTTATATTATAAAATAATTTTGGTTTCAAAGATCCAAAACTTATTTAATTATACGATAAAGTGCTTATAAGTTGAAATAAAGTCATCCAATAATAATTTTACATGTTTTGGATATTTTTTTAATCCTCATTCTTTTATTCAACCCTTTGTTAACTTATTTAACCTTTACTATGCCCTCTTATATATTCATACTATATAGTTAATATATTTTTAATTAAATTCTAAGATACCAAAAATGTATCATTAATGACATTTGTAACATTATATATGTAATTTCGCCGAATCTTATATTTTTTAGTATATTTTATCATTTAATAAAATATTAATTGATTTAAAAACTCATTTATTTCAATTTTTATACTATTCGAATCATTAATTTTTATAAAATCTAGAGAAAAAATGATTCTTTTGAAAAACCATAATTAATTCAAATATAACAAGTCATCTGCATCTCTAAAATTCGTGGATGGCATAATGAGATTCAAAATAAATTTATTTTAATATTAATAAAATCATTTATTTGAATCTGTTTTTAATTAAGTAATTATTATATCACCATTTTTTTATAATTAAATCTATTTATTTAATGTATAAAAGTTATAAATAAACTTCCATGATATAAGAAATATTTTAAGATTTATAATTAATATTTATAGTCGAATAGATCATGTATATAACCCCATATACAATCGTTTTACTAGAAGAAATTTGTTTACGTTATTTTTATCTTTACTATAAATAACATAATATGAAGTGTCATTATCACTCCAAAGTGGCTCCAAGGGTTCCCAAAAACGACATAAGTAGTAAATTGGTCGGAAATATCTCATTTAATAGGGTTATGATAATTTTAAGGGTAATTTAATATTATTATATTATTATTTTTTACCTTATTTATTAGATTTACCCTTCAAGCATGGTAATTAAACTATTTGCTGATTTAAATATTCATAATGTATAAAAATAAAACATACCTATTTACAAAATTCAGAACTCATGGTTCCAAATTTGGAATCTATTTTTCAAAATTCAAAATTACTGTGTGCCATAAACTAATTTAAAATTAATTCCTATTGTCAAAACAAAAAAACATGCCTTTAAGAAATAATAATTATCAAAATATTGACACTTCTTTATGTTAAAATTCAAAGTGAAAATACTTACAATTACCAAAAGTTGATTAAATGGTAAAAATATAATATAGTTGTTCTTTAAGACTTACAAATAAAATATAATTTAACCATATAAAATTTTTGATTAAATGGTATTTTGAATTAAAATGCAGTATTTTTCACTATTCATTAAAAAAAGAACATTATTAGAAAAATACAAAAATTTCATCGAAAGTAAAATTTCATATCTCAATTCTAAATAATAATTTTTTTTGTTAAATTGAACATATTAATGTAAAAAACAAACTTGATTTTAAAATAGTTCTCCATCAAAAGGTCGCAAATCGACATTTTATAAAATATTTGAGACTTTATGCTTAAAATGGGATTCATTCGAATTTTTTGCTTATAAATTTTATTTGATAAATGTAAATACATTTAACAACCCTGTATAATCATATTTTAGTTAATTATATTCATTATCTCCAATAAAATGGCTTTGAGTTAACTACCATTAAAAATAATAATAATATATTATTATTTTTCATTATAACTCAAAAATGTTTAAATGTAATATTTCATAGAAACTCATTGTTGTGTGTCGGGTACGCCATTTAACATAGAATCCCCTTTAATGCAAAATTAAAATTTAATTTAAAAATATAAATAAATATGAAATTTTCATTTTCCTTATTTACATGGGATGTTACATCCTTCCCCCTTTAGAAAATTACGTCCATGTAATTTTTATTCAATTATCAAATATGTGGGGGTATTCATCCCTCATATCATTTTCTTATTTCCAAATTTCCTCTTCAACCATATGGTTTTTTAACAAAACATTTACTATATGGATTAACTTATTCCACAACACTCTCTCTCTACAATCAAGAATATTGACTAGTTGTTCCTCATTAGAAATATTTTATTCCATCTGAACTACCTATAAAATCAAAACATGAGATGAATCTGGAATATTCATTTTCAACATTGATATAAGAAAAACAATGTGTACTTGGGATAAATATGTAGGTAAAGCCAGTGTGTATGCAACTGATCCAACTTTCTTCGGGATTTCATAAGATACAATGAGCCTCAGACTCACCTTTCCCTTCTTCCCAAAACACCTCACACTTTTCCATGGAGAAACATTGAGAAATACATGATCACAAACCTCTAATGAAATATCCTTCCTCCGGTTATCCACATAACCTTTATTCCTACTCTGATCTATTCTCATGTGCTTCTGAATCAACTAAACTTTTTCTACCATCTCTTCTACCAATTCAAGTCACATCAGATTCCCTTCACCTACTTTATCCCAAAAATCTAGAGTTTGACACCGCTTTCAATAATATGCCTCTAATAGAGCCAACTGTATACTAGAATGAAAACTATTATAATAATGAAATTAAAACAAAGATAGATCTTGGTCCCAACATCCATATTAATTTATTGAAAAATCACATAGCATATCTTCCAATGTTTGAATTTTACATTTTGACTACCCATCAGATTGAGGATGAAATTTTTTACTAAAATTTAATTCATCACCCGACAAATCTGAAGGCCATTCCCAATGATAGAAGTAAACCTAGGATCACGATCAGATAGAATGGAGAGGGTAACTCCATGTAACATAAAAATATATTTACCATACAATGAGGAGAGTTTATCTAGATACAATGTATCTCGAATAGAAATAAAATGAGTAGATTTAGTCAATCGATCAGCAATATCCCAGATTTCATTATTACCACGAAAAGTCATTAGTAATCTCATGACGAAATACATGGATATATTTTCCCATTACCAATATAGAACTGGTAAATAATGAAGAATCCATTGCAGTAACTGTCACTCTGCTTTAACCCATTGACAAGTCAAGCACTTCACAGTAACGTCAGCAATATCTCTTTTAATTCCATCCAACTAGTAATACACATGATGATCTCTATACATATTAGTACTTCCAAGATGAACTTAAAACAGAGACCTATAAGCTTCACATAAAAACTCATTCTTCAACTTTGAATCACAAGGCACACATAAGTTCTTCTCAAATCTCATAATAAATTCATTGCCAATGTTAAAATCAAAAAACATATCCTTCTGAACCAAATCTAACTTTTCCTACAACTCAATATCTTCCTTCTCCACATGCTTAATTCTATCTGATATAGATGATTTAACAGACACCTAAAACAAAACAAAGGAATATTTTTCACCAATATCATCTACTCCAATGTTGAAAAAATCTTTAATAAAATTGTCTCATTTCAAATGTGACATGGTTAATTTAGCATTACATTTCGACTCAAGGCATCGACAACTTTATTTTCATTTTCTGGATGGTAATGGATCATGCAATATTAATACTTTATTAATTCTAGACACCTCCTTTGTCTCATGATAAATTCTTTATGAGTGAATATATATCCTTTAAAATTCTGTCTTCAGTATATATTTCTCATTTTACTCCATACAGATGATGCCTCCAAATTTTTAAGGAAAAAAACATTATCTAATTAAAAATCATGTGTAGGGTAATATAACTCCTGATATTTCAACTGGCGTGGAGCATAATCAATTACTTGATCATTTTGAATTAGGACACAACCATTTCCTTTTAACGAAGTGTCATTGTAGATAACAAACTCAACATTTTTGGAAGGTAGTTCCAATTCTAAAGTATTGAACAATCTTCTTTTCAATTCCTGAAAACCATTATCACATTCTTTTTTCCAAATGAACATAACACCTTTTCGAGTTAATTTAGTTAGTCGGCTAGATAAGCATGAAAAATTTTAAACAAACCACCAGTAATAACCTTCCAGGCCATGAATACTATAGATATATTTTATATTTAAGGGTCTTGTCTATTCATAAACAATTTTCTTTAGTAGGATCAACAGTTATTCCATTTTTTAAAAAACAATGTGATAAAATAATGATATTTTATTAACCAAAACTCACACTTTCTGAATTTCTCATACAGTTTGGTTTATTTTAAAGATTGAAAGACAACAGTTAAATGACATTCATGTTCCTCTATACTTTTGGAATAAACCAAAATATCATTAATGAAAACAACCACAAACTTATCCAAGAAGTCAAGGAAAAATCTATTCATAAGATCCACGAATACAACAGGTGATTTGGTTAACACAAAAGGCATAACCAAAAATTCATAATGATAACATCTTGTATGAAATGTGGTCCTCAAAATGTCTGCTTCCTTTAATTTGGTTAACACAAAAGGCATAACCAAAAATTCATAATGATAATATCTAGTTTGAAATGTGGTCCTTATAATTTATACATCCTTTAATTTTAACTAATGGTACCCTGACCTCATGTCAATCATTGAAAAATGCTGAGCTCCCTGAAGCTGATCAAACAAATCATCGATATGAGTAAAAGGATAATTGTTATTAATAGTGATGTTATAAAATTCTATATAATTTATTCAAAGTTTCACTAAATCATCGTCATTTTTTAACAAACAAGATAGGGTCAGCCCAAGGTGATGTGCTAGGTTGAATAAATACTTTACTTAATAACTCCTGAAATTGTTTCTTTAACTCCAAATGTTCAATTCAATCCATTCGATAAGGGGGTTTTAAAATTTTCATCGCATGAGAAACTAAGTCAATAGTAATTTAACTTCTCATTTAGTTATAATACCAAGAAACGCATCAGGAAAAACATCAAGGTACTCATTTACCACTAGAACATCATTAATCTGAACAGTTCCGTTATTTTCAACAATTTGTGCAATGTAACATTCATTTCTATGTTTTATTAGTTTCTCAGCTTCCGGATATGTTATCAAAAGTATAGGATCATGTTTGTACACAAAATGAAACTATTTTTGAAAATAATCCTCTTTAGCTCTATATTGAATATTATAATTATAAATGGAAATACAATCCATACAAAAAATAACATCAAACTGTACTAGAGGAAAAACAATAAGGTTTTCTGGTAGATTCTTTTAGCACACAAGTATAAGACGGTTCATATAATTTTTTTTGTCTCAACATTTCCTCTCGGTTTTATTACCATAAGTTCAGGATTCATATCATCAAATGGAATTCCCCATTTATAAGAAAGATTCTTAGAAATAAATGAATGTGTAGACCCTCAAACACATTGGAATAATATGAATAAACAAATATTATACCTGATACAACTTCATTCTATTTCCCAACATCTTCTGACGTAGTTGCAAATGATTTCAATACCCCTTTCTAATTTTATAATGGCTGATTTCCCTCTGTTTTGTTCTTCTTTGAACACACATTTTCATAATAACCAATTTCATTTCACTTAAAACATTTTATAGAGTATAAATCATATTTTTTTCTTTCCATAACCATAAACTTTTTTAATGAAGTTACGAGCCTTAGGTCCCATTTTACCACATCAGTAGCATTCTCTAGAATTCAAAAAGCACTATCTAGCATGCTTTTCACCACAATTTTCACAAAATGTAATCTTAAGTTTCTTACCATCATACTTTTTTTATGAGTTCATTCCTTTTGTCATCCACCTCAGCCTCTTATGTTGTTGTTTTTCAAAGAACATATGATCATCAGAAAACTCAATTTCCACCTTCTCCAGACATCGAACAAGTTTTTAATAAGTTTTTAACTCGTGAGATGCTAAAAACATTAGATACATTGGTTTTCATCCTCAGTCAAAATGGTTTATTTTACTATCAAGATATCATCTGAAGTTAGAAGCATACCATGATATTGGAGTGAATTTTTCTTCATAACAAGACACTGAGTCATCCTCCTACCGCAATTCGAATAATTGTTTTTCCATACTAAGATAATCCAAATTAGGAAAGTATTTATATGAAACATCCCTTTGAATTCACCCTAAACAAGATCATCAATCTCTTCACTATACCTGATATTTTTCACCATCGACCACCACTGATCAGCTTCACCTTAAAAATGGTAAACAATGAGACTAACCCTTTGATGTTATGAACACCCCATGAAATCCAAAAACTTTTCCAGTGCATTAATCCACCCTTCACTTAGAACAGGGTCAAACGATACTCTAAATGATGGTGGATGTTTCCTCCTGAAATGCTTCACTACTGACATGTTCCTCTATGGATGATCTCACTAATATCGGACATGGTTACCACCACCATTTATAGCCTACGTCAACTATTTCATCAATGAAACAAACATTTCAGTTTATATTTTGACCATCTTAGGTTATTGATTTGGATGGTTGTTTTTCTCTTGATTTTGTCACATCAAAGCTTCCATGCTTCCTCTACGGAAAACCATTCTGATAACCGAAATATATTAAGTGAAGCAATATGGTAATTTATAAATTCTATATCATTTCCTAAATTTATTTATGGATATTAATTAAATAATACCCTAACTCCTAATGTTGTCTAAACTGACCTCTGATGCCAACTACAAGTCCCCATCTTTAATCATTACATATTCATGAATTAAGTTAATAATTCTCATCGATGATTTTTCAGGTTTATAGCTTTAGATAATTAGGTCATGACATATACATAACAACCTGAATATTACATGTAGACACCTCAACTCAGTATCCATTTTTTAATAAAAAAATAAATATTTTAAAAAGGTTTATGTCTAGTTTCATGTTTTAGAAAAAATGTCTTTTACATGGTCTCATCCTTGACCATATTCATCTTTTTGTCCTGTGAAAAACATTTCAAAAATAGGGAATGAGAATAAAAATTTCGGTAAGGATTATTAAATAATTAATGAAAACATTAGTCTATCAATACATACCAAGTATAATATCATTATCATTCCTCATAAAATCATATGATTTATGAATAACACATAAAAATCATTAATCATACATTTAACTTGTGGTAGCCATAAAATACTTACATGGTAGCTATCACAGCTATGTAGGGAGTTACGTTTGGAATACCCATCACAGTATATTCCACAAATCTCTTAATGGAAACATTAAAGTTTACCTTCATCCTGTTACCCAATGAAATGGAGAGGTATCTCGGGTACAACTTCCCTAGGATAATCACGAAACCACACGTATACATAAACAATTCCCAATAACCATAACATATTCAAAACACATAAAACATACATAAAGGAAAATAACATTTCCACATTCCCATAAAAATAAATCATTTAAATATATTGAAATAATTAATGGTTTTATAAAACCAAATTCATTACCAAAATAAGTAAAAAGGGTATATCTTATTTATTTTCATTTAAAAAAACAACATCTTGTTAAGGAAGCCAAAGATAAAATAATACTCGTGGCGGCGGAAAGGTCGTTGTCACCGCGTACATTAAAAAAATAATTTGTTTATTTCATTTAGTAAAAGGCTTCGTAAAAAAAGTTTTCATTTTTATTCAATGAAAAATTAGGTTTTTATACTCCGCATACCAAAAAGTTGTTGTATAAATTCAACTATTCCTCAATGAAAATAGATTTAAATGAAGTTCTTTACCTCGTGTCCGATGTGACCCGTTTGTTCTTTAATGTCATTAATAATAAACTATGGTTAATTTATACTTGAATCCTAACAGTTTTCTAGATTATTATTCATTTTATATCAATTATTACAATGTTATAATCATTACATAATCATTTATGTTAATAATGATCATTTTGTCAATATTTTGTAATTGAGTCAAAAATGAAATTCTTATAGTTACCAGATGTCAATGTCGTCAAATTTCCAATATCTCCAAAATGATATTTGTGATTTATATATCATATATATCATATATATATCCAGTATATATATTTATTTATAACATTGAATAAAATATAGAGATAATAAATGAAATTCACAATTCATGGAGACAATAAGTCGTACGTACGCATGAACACTACTTTCATTTCTATTTTATGTTTAATGGATTGAAAAAATAATGATATATAGGTATATTATAATTCAAGTATAATATCATATGTAATTTCATTAACTCTATCTTTTATAGGTTTCACGAATGGCATGAATGAGTCATATCATATTGAGGGGGTGGTAGTCTGTACTTCCTCAAATGAAATTATCGTATTTACCAATTATGGAAACCATAATGGTTTGATATAAATGAAAAATAAAGAAGAATAAAGACTAAATAAATATAATATATATCAAATATATATATATATTCATCATAATGGCCAAAATATGAGGTGGTAGGAGATAATTGAACAATCATCGTTTCGTGAGGCACTAATTCGCCATCCACAAAAACATTATGATCGTATCCATTAGATGGAGGTGTGTGGATGAATAGATCGAGTAAATCCCATAGAAAAACCTAGTATATTAGAGAAGCTGGTTTTATTATAAAAAATGGAATAAAGATAGTTTAGGGGGTTGGAGAATAAATATTATAGAAAAGAACTTTGGAGAATACATTGCCTTTAAATCGAGTAACTACCTTTGGTTTTAACCAAAAGGATTTCATTAATTTTATTCATCCTAAGTTAAGGGTTATAGGTGTAATATAGGGATGTTGGGAGGTTATTTGTAGTAGTGTTTTTATGATCCAAGTGTCCTGAGAGGCGTGAGTAATGGGTTAGAGGTGTTTTTCTTTTATAAGAGGGTGGAGGGTCTCTTTAGGAATATTTTAATGTTTTATTTTATTATAAAATGATTTTCGGTTTCAAAAGGACCAAAACATAATAATTAGAATATAAGGTGCATATATGTCAAAATAAAACCATCTAATAATAATTGGATAGGTTTTGTGTATTTTTTAATTCATATTTTTTTATTTAACTGTTTGTTAACTTATTTAACCTTTATCACGACCTCTTATATATTCATACTATATGGTCAATATATTTGCAATAAAATTTCAAATGACCAAAAATGGATAATTAACGAATTTGTTAACATTATAAATGTTATTTGGAAGAATATTATATTTTTAGGACTATTATATCATTTAATAAAATATATATTGATTTAAAATCCTATTTATGTCAATTTTTACACTATACATATCATGATTTTTTTTAAAAATCCAAACCAACTTGATTCCTTCAAAAATCCTTCAATAATTCAAGGATAATAAGACTTACTAATCTCTAAAATTCCGGGATTGAATAAATATTTTCAAAATAAATTTATTTTAATATTTATAAAATCATTTATTTGAATCCATTATTAATTAATCAATTACTGCATCACCATTGTATCATAATTAAATTTAGTAATATAATGTCTAAAAATTATAAATAAAAATCCATGATGTATAAAATATTTTTATATTTCAAAGGAATATTTATAGTTGATTATATCACGTATATAACACCATAGAATATTTTTTTACTATAAGATATATGTTTAGGTTATTTTTGTCCTTACTTTAAAGTAATTAATATAAATTGTCATTATCACTATAATGTGGCTCTATTGGGTCCCAAAATCGACCCAAGGATTCCATTGGTGGGAACTATCTAATACGATAGGGTAACAATAAGTGTAATGGTAATTTAATACTATTATAATATTATTTTTAACCCTTATTTACCCGATTTACCCTTTAACCATGGTAAATAAAATGTTTACTGAATTAAATATTCATAATGTCTAAAAATAGAATCTACTTATTTACAAAATTTGGACCTACTAATTCCAAATATGGAATACATTTTTTCATGATCAAAACAATGAAGTGGGATAAATTAATTAAAAATTAATTCATGTTTTTAAAATAAAAGGCGTGATTTTAAGAAATAATAACTATCAAAATATTGACACATTTATGTTACAATTTAAAGTGAAATTACTTATAATGTCCAAAATTGGATTAAATGGTAGAAATATAATATAATTACACTTTAAATCCAATTAAAAATATTATATAACCATATAAATAAATTATATTAAAAGTTAGTATTGAATTAAAATGTTGTATTTTTCACTATTCTTTAAAAAATGAACTTTATCCGAAAATTACCAAAATTTTATCCAATGTAAAATTCAATATCCCGATTCTAAAGAAGAATATTATTTTTTCATATAGAAATTAATTCAGTTAAAAAAAGTAGATTTAATAAGGGTTCTCCATCAAAAGGCTGTAATTTGACCTTTTAATAAATATTATAGTGTTTATGCTTAAAATTAGATTCAATCACATTTTGAGCATATAAATTTTATTGGATAAATGTAAAACAACTTAACAAACATTTCGAATCATATTTTAGTTAGTTCTGTTCATTCTTTCCAATACAACGACTATGAATTAACTACAATTTAAAAAAGTAAAATTATATTATTATTATTTAGTCTAACTCGATGTTATGTGCAACGTAAGGTTTCAATGAAACCCATTATTTCATATCCAGAACGCCATCGAACATAGCATCCCCTTTAAAGTAAAATTAATATTTAATGTAAAAATATTAATAAATATGAAATTTTCATATTATTTATTTACCAAGGATGTTACAATATACTAGGTTGTTTTTATGAAAAGGATTCAAACTACACTTACCCAATACTCTATCTAATGAGTAAAGAACATATTGTTTCTGTCGACGGTGAACTGCTGCCTTACAAAATGATGGTTGTTCAATTTTCTCCTACCACCTCTCATGGTGGCCATTATGATGGAACTATAATTATATATGATATTTTTAATATTTATTCTATCTATATGCTTCTTTACTTATCATTTAGAATATACCATTATGGTTTTTATGTAGTATATATATGATAATTTTATTTGAGGAAATGCTGACTACCACCACCTCAAAGTGATATGAATCATTCATACCAAACATAGAAAATATAAAATATGGTGTTAATGAACTTATGTAATGTATATATAATATTATATTATACAGGAATTATACCAAACCTATGTATAATTTGGTTTTCATTCAATTAAAAATGAAAAAAATGAAATGAAAGTGGCATTCGTGCGTACGTACAATTTACAGTCTTCTTGAACAGGGCATATCATTTTAATATATCTGAATGATATGGAATATTATAAATACATATATACTGGAAATATATATATGATATATAAGATATCTAAATCATGAAAATCATTCTGTAGATAATATAATTTATGCCACATGAACAATTTGTAATTATAAAAAGTTCATTTTTGACTCATGTTCTGAACATCAACAAAATGTCTAATATGAACAAAAATAATTATCCAATTATTATAGAAATGTTATAAGTGATATAAAAGGAATAATAAACGTGAAAAATTTTCTTAATAAAGAATAAATAAACTTATATTTTTTATTTATGAAGAATAAGTATCATACAAGACAAGTCGGAATTGATGTAAGGGGTTTTAATCCGACTTTTTATTCCCATGGGATTCTTGCTATATTAGCCACTATTTATAATTTTGTTCTTTATATACATTCCATTATTGTATTAATTTTTGTAAAATACTTTAATTTATGGATATTTAAATCTTCATTGTATGATCCTTCTTTCATGTGGCGTATGTTTCATAAGTCACCAAATCAGTATGGGAACCTTTCACCCTCCTCTTTTAGTAAAAAAATTATTTTATGTTATGTCAATTAATTTATACATTATTATGTGTGGATATGTTCTTATGTATCCTTATTGATGTATATTTTATGTCCAGAAGAGGATAGACCCATTTCTCTCTAATAAACTGCTTTTCTGAATTTTTAAGTGACACCGTTAGGATGCCTAATTTGTCTAAGGGAACTACTTAACCAAATTTCCATCTCTGGGATAAAATTATACTTCATTATTATTCCTATCATTGAATATTCGTGAATGAACTCTCTTTGTTTTAAAATTAATATCCCCTTATATTTGTTGTATTTATATTTATCAGACATATTAATTTCATTTATTTATCCTTAATCTAATGGTACAATCATTGTAAGGCACTATATCTAAATCTACATTCATTAGGAATATCTTGATATTGTGCACCTTTATTATCCTATAAGGTGTATATAAAACCATTTTGACATTTTATATCATGAATTTCAATATTATCAAGATATTTATATTTACCTTTGATGTTATTATGTTTTTATTTTTAATCAAGAGATTCTTAAGTGGTAAAATATTCATTAACTAACACATCGTTTTGAATGTTTTAGAGATTTAGTTTTCCAAATCCATCCCTTTCATGTACATATTTTAGAAATGATTTTAAGGGTTTATTTATTTGGAAAAGAGTGTCTTAATGTGTAAATTCCTTTAAAAAGTTTAAGAGTGGTATGGAACAATTTGATTCAAAACATTTATTTTTGAATATTTCAAATGGAATGATTATGTTAAGATCCTAAACTTAAAAATTTTGAATGAAATTGGGAAATGTTATCTTTACATTATGATTGTTTTATATTTTATGAATATTTTATGTTTCTTGGGAATTGTTTATATATATGGATTTTCCATGATAAACCTAGTGTGGGTGAGCTCGAGATAGCTCTCCAATGCGTTGGGTAATGTGATGGGGGTAAACATTAATGTTTCTCCTAAGAGATTTAAGGAATATACAGTAATGGGTATTCCAAACGTAACTCTCTACGTGGTTGTGAAAGATAAAATGTAAGTATGATATGGATTATACAAGTTACTTTTATGAATTATGATTTTTATTTTTTATTCATAAATCCTATGATTTCATAATGTTTGTTAAAGATATTATGTTTTTATGTGTTGATGGTATAATTTTTTCCTTCTTTATTTTATATCCCATAATGAGCTTTCTATAATCATCCAAATTTATTGAAATTTTCTCTATAGGACATAAAGATGAATAGGGTCAAAGATGGGATCATGGTAAAGTTATAAGGTCTAAAACATGGAACATTACATGTTTCTTTTTTAAAGAGTTTTTATTTTATGAAAAAAATGGTTACTGCGTAGATGTGTCTACATGTAATATTCAATATGTTTTGTATATGTTATGACCTAATTCTCTATAGCTCAAAACCTGAAAAGATCCTCAATTTTAATTCATGATTTAACTCATGTATGATTAATATTTTAAGGATAGGGCCTTTCACATATGATCCTCTAAATGATGGAAGACATTTCCTCATGAAATGCTCCACTACCGATGCGTTCTTTTATGTTTGATTTGTCTGTTATCATGCAATGATACCACATCCATTTATAGAGTGAGTCAACTATTCCATCATTGAAAAAAATGTTAATTTCTAGCACCGACCATCTCAGGTTTTTGATTTGGAAGGTCGTATTCCACAATATATTGTCCTAGAAAAATTGCTCTATTTCCACTTTGAAAAACCATTCCGAACAGACATATATTAGATGCAGAAACATGGTAACAATGAAATTTATTTCAATTTTACCATAAATTATAAATAATTTATGAATATTCTATTAAAAATATCATAAAACTTAATGTTATCTAAACTATCATCTCATACCAACTATAAGGACCCATCCATAAAACATTATATACTCTTTAGATAATCAACAATTTTAATTTAATTCACATTGATAATATTTTATAGGTTTATATTTTAAAACAATTTTCCCATTATTAATACATATCATCCCATAGTCATATAAAAGGATACTATTAAAATAGCATCCATGTTTTCATCATATAAAACCTTATAAAATGATTTCATTTCTTGATAAAAATATTCTTGTCTTTGTCATCTATCATAATTATACTTTTACTATTTGAAAACATTTAAAAAACATGTGATGAGCCTAAAATCTCAATAAGGGATAAAAGAAGTAAATAAAAAGTTAGTCCATGCATATTTATAAACCCATGAAATAATAAGAATCAAGAAAACATCATATAAATAATAAATAATTAACTAAACTTGAGGCATCCATATCATACTTACTTTTTTCATCAATACCCAGATAGAGGGTAACCTTCACGGTTACGTTTGAAATACCCATCAAAACATATACACAAAATAACATAGGAGAATCATTCAAATTTAATTCTATCATGTTACCGAATACATTATAGAGGTATCACGAGCACGCCCACCCTCAGTTTCTCACGAAACCACCTTTATACATAAGCATTACCCAAGAACTGTAACATAATAATAACACATAATCATGCATAAAGGAAAAATAGCATTTCCACATTGAAATCAGAAGACCTAATTTTAAGATATTAATATAATAAATCAATTCTAAAAAAAATTCAATACCAAGATACCTAAAAAATTAATATGGTGTATACATGTCCTTTATAATATATTACGGCCTATAGAGGAATCTAAATATCAAATAATTTTCATAGTAGTATAAAGGTCATTATGGTGTTGAATGTTAGAAAGAAACAATCCTTTTTTAATTTACTAAAATGCTTCGTAGAAAAATATTCATTTTGAAAACTATTTAATTAAATTAAAAGTAAATGTTTTTATTATATAACATTTAAATTAAAGTCCTGTATAAATCAAAATATGCCTCAATAAAAAGATTTTGGGACTAAGTCATGGACCATGAATCAAACATTACTTGTTCTATATTTAAAATACTGAATTCTAAATGTAGGTTAATTTATACTTTCTCTGGAATCATTTAAATTTTTTTTATTCATTATATATCTCTTATTACAAATTTACAACAATTAGTTAATTAGTTGAGTTCATATGGGATGTTTTTTCAATGTTCGGTACTTGAGTCAAAAAAGAACTTGTTTTGACACTAATTATCAATTTGGTCATAATTAAATTATCTAATGAATATTATTCATGATTTCAATATCATATATATCCATTATATAAGTATTTATAATAGTCCTTATCATTTATTGATAATAAATGAAATGCACCGTTCATTGTGACGGTAGGACATAGGTACGCATGAACACAACATTCATTTTATTGTGATATTAAAGGATTTAAAACTAAATGATACACATGTATATTTTAATTTATGTATGATATAAATGTTAGATAAATTCCTTAACTCCCTTATTTATATATTCCATGTATCGAATAAATGAGTCTTATCATTTTTAGGGGGAGGTAGTGCACACTTCCTCCAATGAAATTATCATAATGACATATAATGGAAACCATTAAGATATATTGTAAATAAGAATTAATGAAGCATAAGGAAAATATAAATATAATATATATCATATATAAATACATTTATATCATAATGGACACCATGAGAGGTGGTTGATGAAAATTTAACAATCATTTTTTTGTGGGGCAGTAGTTAGTCGTACCAATAAAGAGTTTTTCAAATATCCATTTTATGGAGTTGCGTGTATGTGTACGTAAAAAATATCATAAAAATATCCTAATATATTTATTATAACTATTTTTTATAATATATAATTAATAAAAAAAGGTTAGGGGTTGGAGAAATAAATTAAATGGAATGAGTTTGAAAGAGGACATTACCCTTAAATTGGTAACTACTTTTGATTTAAGCCAAAAGGATTTAATGAATTTCCATGTTCCCAAAGGATAGGATTTTTGGATGAAGTTATAGATTTTGGGAGATTATTTTATTAGAATTTGTATAATCCATGGAGAATGAGACGTGCGAGTATGTGTGTATAGCTGGAGGTCTTTTATAAGATGAAGGAGGGTCACTTTAATAATGTGTTGAAATATTTTTTTATTATAAATTTATTTTATAATTTTAATAGATCCAACATTGTATCTTTCTAGGATAATAGGATTATGGGTCCAAATAATCAAATAATCCAAAAAAGTTGGACTATATATTTTCCCATTATTTGTACATTATATGAATCCAAAATGGTTAGTACAAGATAAGATGATCCCCAAAAATAATAATACATTATAAAATAAAATACTTCTCTTAATCTCAATAAACAATACCCAAAGTTCATAAAATAACATTCAATAAACAACTTTCCATAAAATTATTCATAATAATAAAAACCATGATTGAAACCCAAAATTAAGGCGGATTTGATCACATGGAATTCCATGATAAATCTTAACATTAATCTTCAAATAACTTCGACTGCTATTAAAATCTCATATGTAAAAGTAATTAACCTAATCAAATTTTCTCCATGATAGGTTAATAATTTTCATAAATAAACCAAATTTCCATATTTTCTCAATAAAAACATAAAATCTTCAAAAATTATATTCAACCATTACTTCACAAATGAAATTCCATAGTATTCTACATTTCATAGGCATATGGTGTTCTTAAAATAGTTAATGTGTTCCAAAATAACATTTATCACGGAATCACCAAAACATCTTCAAATAGTATAGATATGCATTTAATAAAACATAATTTCAAAAAAATTATCTTATTATTAATCCATAAAATAATTTAACTGAAGGGAATAAGGCATACTAACAAGGGGAAACACATTTTCCAATGGTAAGCGATAAATAACAATTGTACATTGGTTGTGGTTATGATTCCCACAGAATTTTTTGACATGACGGGATTTCACTGGATCTACAAGTTGTCATTTTCAAAAGCAATATAATTTAATTAATGTTAAAAAATGTGATAAAATTCCCAAAAATAACCACAACATGTTTTATCCCCAATTGTTATTTCAGTCCTCACAATTTACATCCCAAAAACTAAAAACCCATAATTTCCTCAAAGATGAATGTCTCCAAAAGTAAAATTATTTACATTCAAATGACATTACATAATCCTCAAAAGGAATTTATATGATATTTATCTAATGGTCAACATGAAAATTATATACCCATTATGATATCCCTAACTCATTTGAAAACATTATAATCTTCAATGTTGTCTAATCCTCACTAGGATACCAACTATATAACCCCAATCATAAACACTACTTATTCTTTGGATAAGTCAACAATTGACTTTAATTCACTTTCAGGCTATTTTAAGGTATATAATTTTAGATAATTAGTCGAAAAATCATACATAGAAACATAAATACTACAAGAATAAAATTTTACTCAACATTTATTTTTTTGGTAAAACAAAATCTATATGAAAAGAAACATGGTTTTGTTTAATGTTTTATCAAAATTACATTTCCTTGATCCCATCCTTGACTATATTCTTTATTAATTTTTGTAGAAAACATTTCCAAACTTGGGATGAACATAAAATGTAGAGTAAGGGATACACAAATAAAGAAAACCATTAGTCTTGGTAAAACATGAAAATAATGAATAATTATTCATAAAGTGTTAATATTCACCTTTATGAAGTATTAAATATACTACACAGACTATAAGATAATTTCTTACCTTTTTGTAACAATAACATTTCTATAGACACTATACAAAGCATCATATAACAAAAAATTCATCTTCGGATATAAACATTATTAAATGGAATTACCATCGGGTCGACATCCACACATATCACTAAATGGAATATCCATATGACTGACTTTCATACCTAATAAATTGTTGGTTATTATGTAAACACCCATCCTTGGTTTATCACACAACCATCTGCCTTTGGTTTACCACATAACAAACCGTCATTGGTTTATCATGTAATCACCCATCATTTGTTTATCAGGTAACCACCAATAAAATATTTATTTACCACTATATAATCATAACACATAAAGTATTGAAATTATCAATATTTCAATAATAACATTTTATTTTTAATCACAATAAATAATTAAAAAATATTGAAATGATCAATCCATTTCAAAAAGAATTTAAATCATTTAATCATAAATACTTTTGAATCAAATTGTCTTATATATCCCTAAAACCATTAAAATAAATTTATATTTTAAAACATTAATGTCAATATATGAAAATTATTAAAATATATTTTGAAAAAATAGTTATGGAATATAATGTTTTTGAAGAATAAATTGTTAAATAATTTAAATTTATATTTTTGTTAAAGAGTACCTTGCAACGTGAGATACAAATGAATGAAAATCATTGAATAATATCATTTTAAAAACATTAAATATCATTATAATATAATAATTAATTATATAACTTTTCAAAAGGGTTTTATATACATTTATAGGATAATAAAGGTCCATAAAATCAAGATACGCCCTAATGAATAAATATTGAGACCAAATCCATTAAAAAATCGTATCATTAGAATAAGGATAAATAAATTAAATAATTATGTGAGAAAAATATAAAAACATCCAATTTAAGTGGATATTCACGTTGAAACTATTATATTTCATTCAATAATATTCTTTTAAAAACAAAAACACTTACATGGATATTTTACTCAATGAATGGAGATTGATTTAATATTTCCCTTACATTGATCCTGACTCATCACATTCAACTGTTACATTCCTGAATAAAAAAATTAAATTAATTTATACATTTTTTAGAACCTTTTTAATTTTT
Organism: Viscum album; assembly: GCA_963277665.1. NCBI lineage: Eukaryota > Viridiplantae > Streptophyta > Magnoliopsida > Santalales > Viscaceae > Viscum > Viscum album. The sequence goes on from OY728155.1 coordinate 1,934,860,614, forward strand.
ATTATTCCATTTAGATAACTTATTAACATTATATAAAAATTACATAATTATTTATGTTCATATTAATAGTTTTGTCGATATTCGGAAATTGAGTCAAAAATGATATTTTTTTGATGTAACATGACCATTTAGATAAAATTCCATCCTCTATATAATATTATTATTTATTATTAAAATATAATATAAATACATTATATATGTATTTATTTTTCCATAATATTTGGAGATATTAAATGAAATTCACCGTTCATGGAGAAGGTAGGTGGTACATATGCATGGACGCTACATTCATTTCATTGTTATATTAATGGAATGAAAATTTAATGATACATAAGTATATTATAATTACAGAATAATACGTATGTTAAATATGTTGCATAAGTTCATTTATGACATCCTTTCCATGTTTTATGTATGGCATGAACGAGTCATATCACATTCAGGGTGTGGTTGTCCTCATTTAATCAAATGAAATTATCATATTTAAACATTTGGGAAAACATAATGATCTGTTGTAAATAAAAATTAAAGAATAATATAGACAATATAAAGAAAATATTTATCATATAAAAATATAGTTTCATCATAATAGACACCATGAGAGGTGGTAGGAAAAAAATTGAACAATCGTCGTTTTGTGAGGTAGTAGTTCACCGTAGAGAGAAACAATATGTTCTATATCAATTTGATGGTGGTGTGGGTAAGTATTGGTAGAACCCATAACAAAACAACATCCACGTATATTAAGTATGGGGTTCATGTCATAAAATAATGGAATAAATATTTTTTATGGGTTGGATGAGGAAAATAAATTAAAGGAGATTGAGAGAACACGTTACCTCTAAATAGGGTAACTCCATTTGATTTCAACCAAAATGCATTCTTGAATTACCTTATTCCCGAGTTAATGATTCTAGGAGTAAGGGAGGTATATAAGAAGCTTATTTGAGATATATTTGGATGATACATCATCCTATAGAGGTGTGATTATATAATTATAAGTGGGACCTTTTATAAGAGGGAGGATGGGCACATTAAGAATGTCATGAAATAATATTTTATAAAAAATTGATTTTGAAATTCAAATAGAAAAAAGTGATATAATTCAAGGATAAGGTGAGTATGAGTTGAAATAATTTAACCAATAGCTTTTAGCCTTCATTAGGTTATAAAGTTATCCTTATCATTTAGATTTATCCATTTGTTAAAAACATTAACTCTTATCATGTATTCTGGTATTTCCAAAATATATGGTTACAATAATTACTATTAAATCTAAATCGAACCCCATGTGGATCATTAATGAAATATGTATCATTATATATGTAAATTTTGTAAATAATATATTTTTAGTACTTTGATATTGTTTAATAAAATATTATTTGTTATAAAAACTCATATAAGTCAATTTTGAAACAATATAGAAATTGATTTTTTGTTGATGTCATAAAAACATGTTTCTATAAAAAATGTATTTAAATCATCTATAATATTTAAATGTCATCCAAAAATTTCTGGGAGGGAATTATAATGTTCAAATATTTTTTTTAATATTTATAATATTATTTATTTGAATATTTCATTAATATGGTAATCTTTGCATTATTGTTGTGTCATATATATATATATATATTTTAAGGTCTAAAAATTATAAATAAAATAACATGATGTAGGAAATATTATTTTCTTTATAATTAATATTTATAGTTGAAGAGATAATTTATATAAACCAAATTAAATTTGATTTAGTTATGAGATATATGTTTATGTTATATTTCTGTTTCCATGAAATTAAATATTATAAAAAGTCATTATATCACCCAAGTGGCTCCATGGGGTCCAAAATTCGACCCCAGTATGCTAATGGTCAGATATATCTCATCTAATAGGATTAAGAAACGTGTTAGTGTAGTTTTGTTTTATTATAATATAATTTTGTTACCCTTATTTACCTAATTTACCAGTTAATCATGTTAAATAAAAATAATTAGTGAAGTTACTAATCCTAATTGAAAAAATAAATGGTACCTATTAACACAATTTCAAACATATGATTACATATATGGAATCAATTTTTCCAAATTAAAAACACAGAACATTCTGGAATTATTTTAAAATTATTTCCCATTGTTAAAACAAAAAAGTAAGGTTTTATGAAGTATAAAAAATCTAAAGATTGACATGGGGTTTTGTCAAACATAATTGTGAAAATACATCTGATGAAAATAATTGGATTAAAATATAAAAAATATAATTAAAATTTAAAACTAATTAAATGTAAAATCTATCTATATAAATAAATAATATGAAGATGCAGTTTTGAATTAAAATGATGTATTTTCACTATTTATAAAAATATGGAATCTGTCAGAAAAATAAAAAATTTAAACCAAAGTCAATTTTTATATCCCACTTCTAAAAAATATTTTGAACATATAAAATAGGATATATAAAAGTGGGGAAAAAATATTTTAAAATTTTTTTCTCATAAAAATGTTGTAAAATGACCTTTTAAAAATACTAGATTATATTATTCTTAAAATTGGATTCATTCTCATTTTAAGCATCTAAAATTCATAGAATAAGTGTAAAAACAATTAAAAACTATGTAAAATCATAATATAGATAATTGTATTAATATTTTCCAATACAATGGCTAGGTGTCAAATACCATTTAGAATAATAATATTATTATCGTATTATGTTTTTGTATAACACAGTGTTCTGTGCAACGTAAGATTTCAGAGAAAATTGTTGTTTCCTGTTGGGTATTCTATCATAAATAGTGTCCCCTATAAAATGAAATTAGTATTAAATTCAACATTATTAATTAATATAGAAATGTATTATTCAATAAATACCTAGGATGTTACACCAAGGATAATCATACATAAATAATACGTTGATTTCATTATTTAATTAATACATTCTAAAAACTTTATTGAATCCAATGAATAAAATTTTTAGTGTCATTGAGAATACATACATAATTATCTCATTTGAAAAAAATATATTTAAATTTCCACATAAAAATTTTCTATAAATCATCTCGTTGGCTTATTATATGACATAATCATATTTATAACCTCTTGAATGGTAACAAAATAAAGGGAGATGTAAAATACTAAATAATGAAAAATCACAATTAGTCATAATATTTTGATAATAAATAGAAGAGAAAACATTATTAAGTGTGTAATATTAGATAAAAATATCATGAGACTTTTTCTGATAAAAAACATGATTTATCATTATAGATCACAACATAGGAACATAACCGAAAATAAAGATCATAAAAACAAGACATAAAAACACATAATAAATATAAAATCAATACATATGTATTAAGAATGTATTCAAAATATATAATATCATTATCATTAGACATATTTTTAAAATAATTAACATTTTATATAATTAGTTTCAAAAATATTAGCATATGAAAACATTATTAGAAAAACCAAAGATGTCCACCATTTAATTTTGGTAAACAATTCATATATGTTAACTACAGAGTTTATTTAAATCCTATTTTAAACAACCATAATTATTTCATAATATATATAATCACATCAAATTAATTGGATGGTGATATTAGACCCCACCCATCAACTTACATTAATATTTACAACACTTACTACCAAATCCCTCATCCTAGCATAAATATCCAATGGGAAGAAAAATGGGTTTCATACCATTTTAAAATGGTATCACATTAAAAGAATGATTATATGATAATAAAAAAAAGATCATCCCAAAATATAAATATATAATGTGATTTATGAAAAAAAAAATTAATTGAAAAGAATCATTTTAAAATGTTACTAAAATCAGTAAAAAGATTTTTCATAGAAAAACTTTTCATAATATTTTATAACAAAGACATGATTTTTAGAGTCCTGTTAAAAATGATTCTTTTATAATAAATAGGTTAATAATAAAAACATTAATTTGAAAAATGTTCCTATAAATATAACATTACATTAATTTATTCATATGTCCAAATTTTATAAATGATAGATGAATACAAGATCATTGAATGGAAGACCCTCTAAAATATTTGACAATACATTTACTAAAAACATATTATTTTAAAAGAATATTGAAAATATAATTTCGAATAAATGGAAATATAAGTATCATTAGAAATTAATATTTTTACTTTCCACTAGTTAAAGGATAAAAATACAAGGATTTATAAATGATGACATAGAGTGCAGAATCCACTATAAGAGACTTGAATAATTATAAAGAATTTCCATCGTCATAAAACAATAAGTAAACAAAGGAATAAAAATTTTGTTTAAAACACAATTTATACAACAAATAATATATAACTACACATTTGTATTATCATAGTTTATATATGATCATACTTAAAATGTTTTAAGAAAATATAAGTGATTATTACACAGGTGAAGGATTTGAGTCCTAAAAACCCTTACCAATTTTGTAATTTTTTGAATAAAATTTAATTATAATTTTTAAAATCATTTCGATATATCATTCACATGAATTAAATCAGGTATTATTCCCAAATAAATTAATATAATTTATATAAACCATATAAATAAAAAACATTATAGATTTAAAGCATGTCTCAAAAAAATAGTATTTTTGATAAAAATATTTACCATTACTCCCACTTGGCTGAACTCATTATAAACTCATGTATCACAAAAATAAAATAAAACTAATATATTTTATAAATTTACACATTTTACATACTTTTACAAAATTACATTGTTTATATTAAATGCATGTTTCTAAGTTAATTTCAATATATTTCAAGAAATTAATGTTTGAAAATTTAATCAATTTAAACTTGTATTCTAAGAAGAGAAATTTTTCATCATTCTTATTGAGTACTTAATAATTACATTTTTTTAATATATTTTGGAAATGATGTTTTTTTAAAAATTATATTGTTATAATTTCATTTTTTAATTTTTTGGTAATGTTTTGAGAATATGAAATCAAATATGATCTTGTTTTCATGGGTTTATAAAATAAAATGTCATAGATTTAAAACATATTTAGATATTAATATATTGAATCTATATCCATTTATGAATATTTAATAATTTATCATTTCATTATTTTCTCAAAATATAATCTTATTTTATCATCAATGACAAAAACATTATAAAATAAATAATATATTTTGTAAAATTTCCAAAATAAAAGTGTTTTATATTTTTGAATGAGTAACAGAAAAATATTATTTAATTTTAATATAACATTTAATAAATCATTAACATGTAATTAAAATAATAATATTTAATGTAAAACCACTTAGATCAATCCATGATGGTTGGTTATGAAATATGAAATTCATTGTTCATGGAGACGGTACTCTGTATGTTCACACGATCGATGCTATTTTGTTATCATAGTGGATTAAATTCCATGGATATTTATTTATAATAAATAAAATAAATTTATGTATAGTAATTTTAATTATTTAAATATGTTATATTGGTTAAAAACTATTTTACAATGGATTATATTGAATTACAAGGATAAGAGAGGGCAATAATAATATTGCATGCTTTAGTTACTTCTTAGAAAACTCATTGGATGTGATGGCCATAAAATTTTTCAGGTGATCAGAAAAATTTTTTGCTGGGAAAGATTTTATTATATGATAAATTTTAAATTATATGTATTGAATCAATGGTGATCTTTAACATGTAATGGTGTATATTTTATCCTTTTATATGCTAATTAAATTGATCTCTTGTAAATAAACATTATTATTTACAAAATTACATGATACTATTAAAGGTTCCTTGTATAAAAAGATTAAAAATTGGGGTAATAGGACATGAAATGGTAATATACCCTTACATATAACCATTTTGGTACATGATAGGATTGATTTATAGTGACTATTTGTTTACATTTAACCGTTTACCCGAATTAACTTTTACATAGGTAATTTATTTTTACCATTATTAATTAAAATTAGTCGTAAAAATAATTATTGGATACATTTTCGGATTATTAACCTTATTATTTAAAATTTTATAATAATTTCAATACATTTTTTAAAAAATTTTGAATGATAATTTTATGATAAAATTTTTCAATAATACAGAAAATATTATTAGAAAAATAATATTTTTATTTCTTAAATTTTTATATAATATATAATTTTTTGGATAGTAATATGATTGGCATAAATTAGTTAAATATTATAAAATTTAATTTTAGGATTATTTCATGGAAATAAGAAATATTATTTCACAATATAATTACTTAATTATATGAAAACACTGAAAATATTCTTTTATTAAAACTAAGATTTTAATTTATTTCTAAAAATTTTGGACATGAAAATATAATTTCATAAAATAGGTTAAAATTCCTAATGATTTTTTTAAATAAATATTATATTACTTGAAATAAAATATTTTTTATCTTGTAGGATAGTCAGTACCCTTGAAGAAATAATAAAAAGAATAATTTTTAAGAAAAACTTTATTTTCTGACTCAAAATCATCTATTTTAAAAGGACATAAAAAATTTATAAAATGTAAATTATGATGTACAAGATTTATAAATGAATTTTATTTAAAAAAATTAAAACATGTAAATTTATATTATAAAATCTAATAAAAAATGTAATGGAAATTTTATTGATTGAAAATAAAAAAATTGAATGTTAAGTAATATTAATTATTTACTTTTTAAATATATTATGTTTTACCATCATATTATTTATTTTATATTTTTTAGATAATATGTTAATAATATTTTTTTGTTTTCACTATTAAGTGAATAATTTAACGCATGTTTTCATAGATATCATCAGCTTTAACGAGTGTATAATTTTACATCGTCACTAAAAAATCAATAAAAAATAAAGAAACTAGTCATCAATTGAATACCAATGCTAAAATATCTAATACAGGTCCACTAAAAACCATCCAATTCCCATTAATACACTACTATAAGTAGAAGAATAAATATAAGGAATCGTCAGTAATCAACCAATTATTTTTAGTATAATAACAAGGACTCATTTTTCTAATATTCGAATAATTTATTAGGTTTAGTGTTTTATAGAATTAATAAAACCTCTTAAATAACGAAACCTTAAAAATGAGATGGAAACATAAAATTAATATACATTTTATCATAATAAAGAATTATTCAATTTAAATATGTGATAATATCCAAGATCATACACTTATTTATGGATGAATCCCAATTTTATATGGATAGATCATTCTATAATTTATAGTTATATATAGTTTCAATGGAGGAAATTTGAAAACAAGGGATGAGAATATAAATATAATTATGGGATACAAAATAAATGGAATCAATTATTCCATTTTGATCATTATGAAATGCAATGATAAAATTTTCACATTTACATATTAAACATTGAGAAAAAATATTCATTTTCTTACTCATTAAATATACTTAATTCCCAACTATTTTCATAAAACATCTCAAAATATATAAAAAATTAAAAAATAATCATTATGTGGGTTACATTAAAAATAAAGGTATGTGTTAAAACATTTTATTGGGAATCATGACTTTTACTATTATAAGGGTCGTAAACATTCCTTTTGACATAATCCGATTAGATTAAATTATGAAAAAAAAATTTATACATTAATACTAATTTGATATAATCTTAAAAACATCTTTTTACCATAGTTAATAGCCATTATATCACTATTAAAAGAACTCATTCAAATGGAATATCGACATTGTCAATTTCAACATAATTAGTTAGAGAACATAATCACTACATAGTCTATTGGATAGTTGCATGAGCTCACCCATCATGATGAATAATTTAAAAGAAAATATCATACTTAATAAATTGATAAAAAAAATCCATCATATAATATCATCAATGCTTTCATTTTAAATATATATAGAAGAACATTTAAGCTTTATATATAAGTGTGTATAAAAAGTATTATTCAATGAAAATCATTTTATGAAAATTTCTCTGATGAATAAAAATTATTATATTAATTAGAAACCCCATGAAAAAAATAAATATTAATCTTAATATTGAATAATGGTAATGACTGTGGGAAACTCCTTTAATTTCATATATTTTTAACTATATTTCTTCCATGATATTAATAGAATTTAAAAAATTACATTTGGAACACATTTAAATGTAATCATTTAATCCCTTAAAAAAGAAAGTAAAACATGGTTTAAAATTTAATAGAGAATAAATATTTCTATATTAATAACATAATTTTTTTATGAACTTGGATATGGAAGAAACAGAATTGAAAAAATATTTAAACTGTTAAAATTTCTTGCTAAATAATATCCATTACTATTTTGGTCACTTTTGACTAAAAATATAATTCTTATATAGAACCTGAGAATATTTATATCCATATTTAATTTTAATAAATAAATGCTAAAATACATAAATATTATAGTTTTTACACAATATAATATAAAAAAATTGTTGAACAAGGAATAAGTCTCCATGAAAAGGAATTGAGATGAGAAATTTCATAACTCTACTCAGACTCTCCTTTCTTATAATTTAAATTATATAGAACAAACATATTTTAATTTTATACTTTCTTAATGATTTTATTCAGTTTTTTTACACTCTTATTGGGTTATTTATTTCATTTATTCTATTTTCTTGTATAAAATCAAAACCAGTTGAATTTATATAATACATTCTAAAGAATTCTTGTTCATAATCCAAAAAAATGGTAGGTTGATCATGATAAAAGGGGTCATTGTCCAATCATCCCCAAAAAATAATCAATACATAATTATCATTTTTATAATTAAATAATATTTTTAAAATATTTAAGAAAGGATTTCATGAAAACAAATCACATCATGTTGCAGAGTTGGTAGTCCATACATATTGAAGAGTGAGGTTAAAATTTTAAAACAGATGTAATAATATAAAATAATGTAATATATTATCTTCATTTAATCTAAATTCTGTCATTAATGTCTTATATGTTACTTAAATCCATCATAACAACCATTATTGTGAGATGATTATGAAAAATAGACCACATGTATTTCTAGAGGTGGTGGCCCACGTGTCTTCAGGAGTAATGTTTTCATTTTACATTAGATTAAAAGAAGATGAAAATGGTTTTTTACATTAACATAACAAAATGTAGATATATTTGAGATAATGATATTTTCATATCTGTAGCACCCCATGTTTTATAGAAATAAATAAATTGAAGTTCATGAAACTATTTTTATGTTTTTATAACTATCCATTAATCACAATTTTTCATCTTCTATGATTTGAATTAAAAAAACGGACATCTAGAGTTGTGATCAGTAAGATATTTCTTGTCTGATAAAAAAAACTAGTTTCTGGTGAGTAGTATCATTCCCATATGAATAGTAATATTACCCTTAGGAATAGTAAATCATATTATAAATTTATATTCATATGGTTATAAGATAATGTGATGTTGATTAAATTTTCAAGAAGTTAAAAATGAGTTATATATTTTAATTTTTTATTTTTGAATAAATTATGAACTAATTTAAAAATTAAATTGTTTATATAAGGAGATTTATTTTTAAAAAATGGATCTAATTTTTGAATTCTACACATCGAAAAATTGTTCGGGTGAATTTTATGCATTTTTATGAAATTCATGAATTTTTTATGAATAGTAAAATACGATTAATTACGATAAGTGCTAAATAATTGTTTATTAAATAATAGTTGATCCAAGTCTGATATAAGCCCACTTATTTTGAAATCATATGAATTATTTACAATATTTTTTCACATGAATCAAGACTATGCATAGTCTTGAGAAAAACTATTAAAAAAATGATTAAAATAATATAAAATTCATGCTCTCCTCCACTATAAATACCACCCTCTTTCCCCTCTTCCTCTCACACCTATCACATAGTGAGAATTATATATGTTTAGAAATATATCCTCCCAAAGGATCCTCATCGTTTCCTATATATTCTGGTCTCACCAAATGTCCAAAACAAAATATCTCAAAGAGGATCTCAAGGAGAAGAGATCAAGCAGTTAGAATACCCTTCCTTTTCCTCTATTTTATTTCCAAATCCATTATTTTCTTATACTCTCTTACCCTATAACTATCCAGAAAAACTAAAATATCTTGAATCTTGTATATTATTAATGTTTTCATGTTCATGTAAAATACTCATCATCATCATACCTCTCTACTCTATCTTGTTCTAAAAATAAAAACATTATCCCCGGTTTACCGATTTACCAAAATCGTGGACCTTGTGTTTGTAATATCCATTAAATCCTTATAATATGATCATAAAACCCTTTTAATGGTTGAAATAAAATTAAATGTTTATTTTTTACCATATTTTATGTTCTGGAATGATCTTTTGTGCATGAAATTAAATAATATAATGAACCAAGTTGATGATTATCAAGGAACCACAAAAAATGATCTAAACTAACATCATTAAGGTTTTATCTAATGATCCAACATCAAATATGATAAAAAAATGATTTATGATATCATTTTATAATATGGAATCATATGAATACCGTTCAATTACAATTCTAGAATTTTATTTCCAGATGATAATAAAATCAAATTCAAACCTTCCATATAAATCATTTAACAAAAATGCTCAAAACAATGGAAGGAAAAAAATACTAATAATTAAAGGGTGAAATGATTTTATTAAATAATAATATAATGTGTTATGAATAATAATTTTTTTTAATATATTGATAACATGATTTTACCCATTATACAAGAGGTTTAAATGAGTTATATGTAAGAAAAACCCGAGGTTAGAGAATTCATAACCTGATTTCCATTCTTTGGGTTATCATTGTACATCATTATTTATGTGGTATTAAATTTTTTTATGTGATGAACATTGATTATGTTGAATTATGAGTATTTATACTGTATATAAATGTTCTATCCAATATATTAATTATAAATTCAATTATATCAAAATTTTAAGGGGAATTTCTTTAAAAATCCTCTTTTTAAATTCTATTGTATGAAATTAAAATGAAATGCCTTTATGAAATTATTCATATTGTATGATTTTGTTCCGGTTCTTGTGTATTTGTAAGATTGTTTTCTGTTGTATGGTTACTCAATGTGTACCTTCGATGGTTACACAAATTGTAAAGTAGTCGTGAGTGTTACAAATTATAATGTAGTCAAGAGGGTAACAAGATTATGTAAGTAATTACCCAAGATATATTTAAAGTTGTATATATTTTCTATTTTGTTGTGGGAATTTCATGGAAATCTCATGTTTCACATAGTATATTTATATGGGTAATAAGTATATCATTTATTTAAATGATTTCATACCTTACAAATATTAATGGAGTAATGTTTTCATTCCTTGATTTTATATCCATTGTTTTTCTTTTTGTGCGCATTCCATGTTTTTAAATGAATTTCATAGGATATAAGGATTTGTAAGAAAAAGACGTAATCCATGTTAAATGTTATGAATATTTTTCATGGAAATCTTGTTTTATTGGAAAAGTATAATATTTTGGAAGAAATTGATTCTATTTATGTTGTATATTCTATATATGAATTTGGAATGTTATATATGTATTATATCCCAATTCCATAAAAAACAAAACTTTAAAGGTTCCTCAATATGAAAGGAAGTTATTTATTAACTAAAATTCAAGATTATGTAATGTAATAAGTCTAGGTCCTTATAGTTCATTTCAGTAGGAGGATTAGATAAATTTAGTGGTTAGGATAATGTTAATATAATATCATTTTTTTTTCATTATGTATAATTTGAAATGATAAAGTATATAATTATTTCTAGGTTTCTTCTACTAAGATATGTTTGTTAATAATTGAGTTCCCAAGAAGAAACAATGATTATGAAGACAAGACGCACTGGCAAAATGATATCCTTTAGAATCTGTAGCTCTGAATGGTATGGATCGGAAGGGAGTAGTTTGTGATAGTAATTTATCAAATAACACATGCAATAAATGGAAGTGGAATGAATATAAGAGAACAACCATAGATTCCTTAATAGGAGATGATGAAAATGGAACAATTTATGAGAAAACACCCTACTTTCAATGGATCTTCTAACCCAGTAGCGGTTGATGGTCGAATTAAGGCCCTTGAAAAGGTATTTAATGTTATGGGATGTTTAGATAATGAAAATGTAAGTCTTTCCATTTATTAAATTAAAGGTAAATATGCTCAGTGGTGGTCAATGGTCAAAAATATCCATGATAAAGAAGATATTGATGCCTTAGAGTGGGATGAATTTAATATACTTTTCCTTGAATAGTATTTTCATAAGGTGGTGTGACATAGGATGAAGAACAGATTCATTGAATTGAAGAAAATGTAGGATGATTCAGTGGATTTCTATGAAGATATCTTCACCTGACTGGTGAGGTATGATCCAAATATTATTTTGGATATTAATAGAAAAATCAAATGTTTTACTTAGGATTACAGCCAAGTTATCGAAGGGTATTGACATCCCATGAATTCAAATGTCATGATAAACATGTCCGATGTACTAGGAGGGTATAGAGAGAGTGTACTGATGATAAAATGATCTTTGAAATCAAGGATAAGAAGAGGTCCAGACAGAAATCGATGGGTAAGAATCAACCAAGGAAATATAATGGTGAGAAATTATAGTTTCTAGTTTCTGAAAAGTATTGCAAAAAGGACCCTAGAGAATTACTTACTAAAACTGGGAAGTGTTTTCAATGTGGTATGTTTTGATATATATTTTTAGATTGTAATGAAAATGATCCTAAGACTAATACTAAAAATCATAAAGTGGTTTAAATGTGTGGAGATGGGTCATTATGAAAATGAATGCCCAAATAGAGATCATAATGATACAAAGAATCAAAAATATATGAATAAAGGTGCAGTGAGGCCCTTTTTTACTACATTAACATATGTCGGTCCATACAATGATGTTTTATCTAGTACATTGTCTGCATACTTAGATTTTTCTAATGTTTTGTTTGATATGGAGTCTACACATTCTTTTATTTCTGAGTAATTTTCGGGTAAATTAGAAATATCACATTAACAAATTAGGCCAAAAAATATTATTAAAACAAATGGAAGAAATATTATATCAAATAATAATTATAATAATTTTTCAATTATGTTATGTGGAATGACTTTAACTAAAACCTAGTTGTTTCTTTAATAGTGTTTGATGTCATTATGGTAATGTATTAGATTTATTTTTATCATGCTAAGATTGACTGTAGGGATAATGAATTTGTTTTTTCAGAAGGACTTTGAGTTTGTAAACAATAATAAACTCATACAATTGATAATATACCATGAAGCTAAGAAATTGTTGAAATGTTGAAATGAATGTTATCATGCTCAAATTTTTGAAAAAAAGTAATTGTTCATATAAATTATTTCAAGTGGTAAATGAATACCTTGTTGTTTTTTCTTATGAGTTACCTAGTGTCATACATGATCAGGATGTTGAATTCACAATTTATATAGTCATTGATGATATGAAAATTTGAAAACCACCTTATTAAATGGATGAAATAAAACATCTGGAATTGAGAAATTCATTACTGGATTTTCTTGACAAAGGATTCATTAATCCAAGCACTTCACCATGGGGTGATCCTGTTTTGTTGATTAAAAATAAATATTGTTCCATGAGACTTTTTATTTATTAAAGAGCTTTAAATAACACCACAGTTAAAAAAATTATCCCTTTCCTCATATCGATGACTTGTTTGGTCAGGTCCAGGGAGCTCGATATTTTTTTAAGATTCAATTGAGATTTGGATACCATCAGCTGAAGGTAAAAGAAGATGTCATCCCAAAAATAGATATTTTCACTAGATATGGGCATTATGAATTTTTTGTTATGTCATTTGGGTTAACTAAGTCACTCTCTATATTTAATGATCTAATGAATAGAATATTTCATGAGTTCTTGGATAAGTTTGTATTTTTGTTTATTGATGAAATTATGGTACTTTATAAGAGTAAATAGAATCATTAAAAAAATATAAGGGTTGTTTTAAAAATCATAAATGAAAATAAAAAATATGTAAAATTTAGCATTGAGATATTTGGTTGCAAAAGATTTTTTTATTGGGATAGTTTTAAATAAGGAGGGAATAACAATTTATCTTTATAAAAAACATGTTTTTGATGAATGGCCAACACATAGAAATGTTATTGAGATTAGTAGTTTTGTTGGATTATTAGGTTATTACCGACTGTTTATTAAACACATTGCATGGTTTTCTAGCTTGCTAGTTATGTTAATGTTAAAAGGGGATAAATTTATTTGGACAGATGAATGCGATGATTGTTTTTAGGAACTGAATGAGAGAATGGTGAATGCTCCAATTTTGACTATGCCTTCAAAAAATGGAGAGATTTTCATGTACAATGATTCTTTATTGAAGAGAAATTGTTGTTTTATGATGCATAATGATCTGGAAAATGCTTATCCTTTGAGAAAGAAACCTCAAGAGTAAAATTATCCCACACATGATTTGGAATTGGCTGTTGTGGATTTTTTTCATGGAAAATTCGGATGCATCATTTATATGGAGCAAAATGTCAAATATATACTGACCATAAAAGTCTGATGTATATATTCACCATGAATTAATTAAACATGATTCATAGAATATGGATTTAGCTGATAAAGTATTATGATTTCACGATCAATTACTTTCTGGGAAGATAAAACAAAGTGGAAAATTCCTTGATTCAAAAATATCATGCGTTATTAACCATGTCACATTAGGAACATGATCCCTTAATTAATGAGGTAATGAATATTGTCATTGAAGTTTTTGGTGGAGTAAATACATATGTTTTTTTGGTTTTAGTGAATTCATCGTTATCAGACATAATTAATAAATCACAAAAGGAATACCATGAGCTATTGAAGAAGGTATATTTTTTTACCGTGTATGTTTCCAGAATATTACCTTAAAAACAATTATGTTTTATGATTTGGTAAAAGGGTGTGTGTGCTTTATGATTCCCATTTGAAGAAATATTTGTTGAGTAAATCCCATAGTTCTCAATTTTTAGTTCATCCAGACAGTATTATGATATATTGAGTCATTTGGCAGTATTATTGGTGGGATAGAATAAAAATATATATTTCATATTTTACTATGAAATATATGAAATCTAAATAGGTTAAGGCAGAGAGACAATTACTGAAGGAGATTCATCAGAATATTCTAATTCCTAAGTGGAAATGAGAGAATATATCTATGTAATTTTTGATGGGACTACCTAATACTTAATGAGGTAATAATGCGATTTGGTTTGATAATGATTGACTGACAAAATCTTAACATTTTCATTCATTTTGAGATTAAATTCCATTAGATCATATTTCTCGATTTTACCTAAAAAATATTTTATGGTTACATGCAGTTCCTCTTTCTAGTGAATCTGAATGAGATCAAAATATCACTTATATATTTTGGATGGGCCTTCAGAAGTTATTCGGCATAAAATTAGTTTTCAGAAAATATTTTCATCCTCAATCGGATGGGAAGTCAAAATGAATGATTTATACATTGGAGGATATGTTTTGATCTTGTTCAATAGACTACTACGTAATTAAGGATCGACATCTTTCATTATTTTATTTTACATATAAAAATATTTCTCATTAGAATATATTGATGGATTTTTTGAGGGCATGTATGAGAAGTGGTGTCTAACTCCTGCTTTTTGTGATGAAGTTGGGGAAAAATATGATGGGACTAGAATTAGTTGAAGAAGTGGCTAAGAATGTGAAGAAGATTCATAAAAACATGAGGGAAGATCATAGCAGATAATTATGTTACACAAACAATAGGAGGAAAGATTTTTCTTCCGAGGTAGGTGGTCATGTTTTTCTTATAATCGCACTATGGAAGAGTGTAATACATTTTGGTAAGAAAGGAAAGATATTTCCACGGTTCAATGGACCTTATGAAATCTTGGAGAAGGTAGGAACAGTTGCCTACAAATTATATTTTCCTCCGAGATTGTCTTAAGTACACAATGTTTTTTATGAATCAATATTGAGAATGTATGTGCCAGATTCATCTCTTGTTTTGAGCGCATAAGCAGTTCAGTTGGAAGAGAACTTTTTTTATGAAGAGAGACAAGTTAGGATCATTGATCAATGATAACAAGTTTGGTGGAATAATTTAATCCACTAAATAATGGTTTTGTGGAGAAACCATATGGTTTAAGAAGAAACAAGGCGGTCTAAAAATTATATGAAGTAAAGGTACCCGTACTTGTTTAATAACTAAATAAAAATGTGAGGACAAAATTTCCAGAAGGTTGGGAAAATGTAACACCCAAAGGGTAAAAAAAATTGAAATGCATGAGTATTTTTTATGTAATAATAACTGGCACTTAAAGATATTTTTATATCATCTATGATATTAATTTCAAAAAAAGTATATACAGTTCTGATCAGTAAGTAATTTACTGTCTGATAGAACCAACTAGTTTTTCGGTAAGTAGTAAAATACCCATATAAATAGTAATATGAATAGTAATATGACCCTTATGAATAGTAAGTCATGTTATTATTATTTTTTCTTATTTTTTCAAGATAATTATATGTTGATTAATTTTTCAATGTGTTAAAAAATGAGTTATAGATTTAAAATTGTTATTTTGGAATAAATTTTGATTTTATATAAAAAATAACTAAATTAAATATGGGAAAAAATTTCAAAAAATATTGTTCTTTTTTTAATTATATAGTTCTAAACAAAATAGTGTAATTTTTGGGATTTTTCTAAATTTCACGAATATTTTATTAATGGAAAAACTAGATAAATTATGATAAATGATAAATACTCTTTTTCTACTACATAATAGGTGTTGAAAGGATGATATAAGACCTCTTGTTTAGAAATAAAATGAATTTTTTACTATTTTGGGTCACATGAATAAATATTATTCATAGTCTTGATGAAAAATAATAAAATAATGATTACAATAATGATTAAAATAATGTAAAATCCCTCCTCTTTTTCTCCTATAAATACCACCCTCGTTCCCCTCTTCCTCTCACACATCTCAAGCCTTCAGAATTGTCTAATTTCTTCCAAATAATGTACCCAAGTATCTTCACCACAACCTAGAGCTACTGGTCTCACCAAAAGGCCAAAACCAAATGCCTTAAAAAGGATCTCCAGGAGAAGAGATCAAGAGGTAATAATCCTTTTCCCTTTTCAGGTGATTTCATTCCAATTCCTTTTTTTCTTATACTATCTTCCCTTACAACTGTATAGGATGTATGAAATATTTATAATATTATATATTATGTATATTAACATGATCATGTAAATTATTCATAATCTTCTTACCTCTCTTCTACATCATGTTCTAAAAAAAGAAACATCATCCACAATGTGCCGATTTACCAAAATCGTGGATGATGTGTTTAAAATATCCATTATATCTATAAAATATGATCATAAAACCTATTTAACAGTTGAAAGTGAATTTATAGTGTATGTTTTAACCTTTTATAAGTTCTATAATGAACTTTCATTCATGAATTTAAATTATATAATGAAACAAGTTCATGATTATTAAGGAATTCCTAAAAATGATATAAACAAACATAATTAATGTTTTATCTAATGATCTATAATAATATATGATAATAAAATGATTTAAGGTATTATTATATATTTTGGAAACATATGAATAAAATTTCATTCTACTTATATAATTTCATTTCCATATGATAGGAAAATCCAATACAAACTGACCATGGAAATCATGTAAAGAACACATCCAAAATAACGGAATGAACTAAATACTAATAATTAAAGGGTGAAATGATTTTATTAAATTATATTATAAGGTTTTATAAACCTAAATATATTTATGTAAGATATTAATAACATACTTTTAAACATTATAAAATGGGATCAAATAATTTTTAAGTTAGAAAAACCAGAGGTAAGTGAATTCATATCCCAATTTCCATTCTTTTGTTTAACATTATACATCATTGTTTATGTGGTATTAAAATGGTTTATGTGAAGAATTTTTTTTATGTTGAATTATGTTTATTTACAGTGTATATACATGTTATATCAAATCAATTATGAATAAATTCAATTATATAATATTTTTAAGAGTATTTTATTTAAAAATCATGTTTCAAAATTCTGTTTTACGAAATTAAAAAAGAAATGTTATTACGAAATTATTCATGTTTTAGGATTGTGTTATGGTTCATGGGTAAGTGTGAGTTTGAGGTAAGCTGCATGGTTAATCCTTTTTTAACTATGATTATTACCCAAATTGGATGGTAGCTATGAGGGTTACAAATTATATGTTAGCCGAGTGGGTTGCAGGATTATTTACGTAATTCCCCAAGTTACCATTATGGTTCTATTTATGTTCTATATGTTTTGTGGAAATACCATGGAGATATAATGTTTCATAGAGTAAGATTATATGGTTAATAATTATGTCATTTTTCAAATTTACTTCATATGTTATAAGTATTAATGCACTAATGTTTTCTTTCATTTGTTTTATATCCCTTATTGAGCTTTTTTTCTCATCCCTTGTTTTTAAATGATTTTCCCAAGTTATAAGGATGTGTAAAACAAAGAAAAAATCCAAGTTAAATGTTATGAAGATTTGTTGTGGAAATCATGTTTTATTTGAAAATTAATATATTTTTGAAGAAATGGATGTAGTTTATATTGTATCATCTTTATATGAATGTGGAATGTGGTGTTTGTATAATATGAAAATTCTCTAAAACTCTAAACATGAAAAGATCCTCAATATAAAAGAAAGTGATTTCCTAACAAAAATTAAATATTTTTTAATTTAATAAGGTCGGGACCTTATACTATCATCATGGTTATATAATTTTCTATTGAGGCGGGGGAGGAAATATACATGAAAAGATATTCTTAAGAGTTATCACTCTTCTTCAGAAATCCCTCTTTGGTCTACTCGTTATGCTTTGTATGTTATAATTTTAGGGGAAACAGCTTTATAAGGATTTATAATGGAATTATTAATGTACATGTGATGGTATTTTTTTATATAAATAGCTAATAATAAAACAAAAAGACTGGATATTGTCTTTCTGCTTATAAGTCAACATACCATAACACTTATAAATTTAAAATTTTATAATATAACATAACATAATATTAATGAGAAATTGATCATATTTATAACCCAGTTCTAATATAATATGAGAAGGATCTAAATACTATAATTTAATTATATTTTATGTTAGATTTTAGGGCAATTATATTTCGTTTAAAAATCAGTTATCTTATTTGAACCATTGCTATGGGATGAAATTTTTACCACTATTAAAATTCATTTTTAACAAAAATAAAACATACTTAATTATGCAATTTTATAAAACTAACTCAATATATGAAATCCAGTGTTCAATATTTAATTTGAATAAGTTATATGAATTAATTTTCATATAAAAAACAAATATGAACCAAAAAATGGATTTTCTAGAATATATGTTTTAGTCCCAAAAAATATTTTATACCAACATAAAATATAAAAATAATAACAATGGAATTATTTATAATATTTTATAAAAAAAATTATATTATTCAAATTCCAAACAAAATCCATTAAATAATGATACATTTCTCTAATATTATTTAATAAAAATAAATGATTTCTTTCCTTAAAACAACTTTCTTAACTATTTACTCAAAATTCAATTTTTTCTGAAAAAAATAGAAAAAACACACCCAATAGTATTTTTGTATTATTATATATATAATTATTTCCAATTATTGAAATAACATTTCCAATATCTTTAGAATGTAATTATAAAATATTTTCAGAAAATGAAACAAAACCATTTTTATGAAATGTATTTTGGAAAGTAAAAAATAACTTTATCCACATTCATTGCCTGATAATATAAAATATATTTTATTTTATTTTATTTTATTTTATTTTATTAGATTAATAATATTATATTATATTTGAATAAATTTATTAATAGAGGATAATTTATTATATATTGATAGAAAAACTATTTCACATATGATATTATTTTTATAAAAAATATATCTTTTTTACATTTAAGGATTTTAACAACATTTAAGTCAATATGATAATAAATGGATTATTGATTATTATTTTTTGATGCTATATATTTATATATCATAATATGTAATCTTCAATTCATATCCTTTAATGTAATACCTATATTATAACAATCCAATCTAAATTATATTATTTATATAGAAATCATCATTTGCTTATCCACAATGTTGTATGTGGTACATGAAATAGAAAAAAATATTACATTTAGACAATATAATGTAAAATATCAGTTTGTTATATTCTACCTAAAAACTTAAATTGAATCCTAAAAATTTTATCTCGTATAAAATAATGAGTGTTTAATACATTTTTTACATCAATTCTAAGGATTGTTTGAAAAAATATGATAATAGAAGAAATTTGTTTATATTTAAGAAAAATTATTTTGAAATATAAGATCATAAAAATTGATAATAAAAATTAAATTTAAATAGATAAATGAGAAATATTATTTTTACCTGAGATAATAAGTAATTTTGTTCCCAAATAAAAAGAACAATGGTGTGATGTGATGTATTGGGCATGGAAGAGAGATCACCATTAAAGTGGATGTAAATTATTCTCAATAGAATGATAATTTTAAGAAAAATAGTTTCATAAAGTCATAATAATTGAATTAAATTTTATTCTTCCCCAATGATTAATAGATAAAAAATTCCACATAAATGATTTTAAAAGGACAATATTCGCATTTCATGATTTTTTTGGTAGATTTAAAGGGTTTCTTTTACAGTCAAGATAAAAAATAGAAGAGAATATTCTTACTGTATTTCATTGAGTACATAAATGGTATTATATCAATAAGTTTTGTTTACAATAGTATTCGACCACTGATTTATCCCATATTTTAAATGATAAATGAATAATATTTCATTCCTAAATAACAAAAATTAAAATTAAATAGATCTCATGTCCCACAAAAGAAAAAAAATTATTTCCCCTATTTATATCTGTGATGAGAAACCAAAAAAGGTTAAAAAAGGATATGATAATATCAGAAAATTAATAAATAATCATTTAATGAAAAATTAAAAATAATATATAATTCCTCAATAACAAACCCCTAGAGATCAATATAGAACAACTTCTTAAATAAAAAACCTTAATTTTCATGAAAAGTATTCTTACCATGTATAAAACCAAAAAATTATAAATATTAGATCACATAGTCTCGATATATCTTCTTTACAATAGTCAATAGACCTCATTTATCACTGACTATGTCACATAATGCAAATTTAATCCATACCATTAAATTTATGACCCAATCATATAATAATTTTCTTTCAAAAATATCTTTTTATCATAATTCACATGTCATAAATAAGGGTTATATTTACCTTAATCATATCTTAAAATATAATTATCATACTCTAATATACCATCAATCATAATGAAATTAAAATAAAATAATTCCACAAAGGGGGAATAAAAAATTTGATCTTATTATTATCATTAAATATAGCCACCATTATATATTAAACTAATACATCATAACTCTTAGAAACCTATATTTATACATATCAATGATTAAAATTTCTTCTCAAACCATGATGCAGACTATTTTATCTTGATTCCCAATTCATACTAATAATAAAATAATGTGAATTACAATCTATAATTCATCAATCATAATCTAGGAATTTATCTCACATTAAAAATTAATAACTCATACCTTTTAAATATATATAACAATTCATTATGAAACAAATTAAGAAGAGTTATTCCCCCATGATTATTTAGGAATAATATTTACATATTTAGAATTCTTCCAAACATATCAATGTTGCTCTACTTACTTTATAAATTAAAAATGAATACAGAATGATTAAAATGGATATTAAAAAACACTGAATTTAGTATAACAATATAGTGTCATGAATATATTCCTTTGAGACATCATTTAAAAAGGGTTCACCACTCGTACATTAGGGTACAATATCACTTATTTGTATTAAATATAGATTTGTTGATATAATAATAAAAAATTCAGATAAAAATAAAAATAAAATTCTTCTATATTATCACCCTCCTCTATTTCTATGAAATGGGTTGGAAGTAATTTTTCTAATCCATATATTTTAAAATCATGATACCTTTCATTAGGTTTCTTTGAAAGATGATTTTGAGGATAAATTTATTTTTTATATGATGGTAAAATTTATACCAAGTACTGTTATTATATTGTTTTTTTAAGATGGTTGGCATAAAATATAATATGTCTTGTTGTTATTTTGAATACTAGAGAAGGTTTCTCAATAACATTGAAATGATTTTGAAATTATTATGGAAAATTAATCATCTAGAAGGGAAAGGAGGTTTGTGTTTTAATTCTTCCCATCCATATTGATGATTAAATTTTACCCTAATGAATTAAATTTTTTAGTCAATAAAAAATAAATAACTATATAAATCAATGTGAATTGGTTAAAAAATTTATTATTAAATCTTTTGAATTTATTAATCAATGAAACACTTATATTGGACTAAGATAATTTTTATTCACTATATACTACTAGTAGTATATGTATTCACCCTTCTAGTAGTATTTGTTTCACATATACTACATTAAGATATCCCAAAATTACCATAGTTAATTACACATTAATAAACATTATGGTTATAAAATATTAATATCTTATTATCCAAAAAAATAAAAACCCTTTATTTTTTATTAAAAAACAATATAACAACCTAAAGATTTATATATACTTGTTTTTTTGATGTCCTCTTTAACGACCACTACCTTTTTCAACCTATAATATTTTGTATAACATAAATGATTAAATTTTCATACATTCACATGAAATTTTATATAACAATTTTTAGATAATTCGGATGAAATAATGCATATCCAATCTTTAAAAAATTATGTGGACACATCAACATAATATCTTGGATTACCATAAAAATTGAATTCATAAATATAAACTACTTTTTTATTCAAACCAATATTTCTTATTTCAATATGTATACAAATATTAGAATGATATACCTTTTTATAGTTATTAACCACCCTTATTCCCTATGAAAAAAATTAACATATGGAATGATCAGAAAAACACAAAAATGGATATATATGTAATGAATCCCATCTATCTATTTTGTGAATCATTTAATCTCATAAGAAATTGTTTCTTTTAAAATATTAAAATTTCATCAAAAATGTTGTATTCATATAATGGAATTAATATTTAAATCCTATTTATTTTTAGTGAATACATTATAAAAATCATTATTGAAAAATCCTAATCATGAGAGTTTCTGGAAAAACATGTTTATACAGAAAACATGTTTAATAAAAACATATCTTTCACTATCAAAAGGGTTAAAACAATACTTTAAACATAGGATCATGAGCCTCAATTTTTAAATCAAAATATTTCCTTGGATAATATTTTTAATGAATATAGATATCATGTAGTTATAATTGGAAATATTATTTGTATATCTCCTTAAATAAATCTTAAAACCAATAGTGTCTTTGTAATAACCATATATATTAATTCCAATATAATTTTCGAGGGAAAATAATCATTTCCCAATGCATTGGAGAAATATATCACACACACCCATTATCATGAACAATGTATAAATATAATAAAATATATAAAAGACATGTAATATTTAGTTTTAATCATTATACCTAATGAATTATTTGGTTTACCAAACATGTATGACCATGTTTAGGCTTCAAATGAAAGAATTGATATAAATTATTTTTCTTCAAAAACAATTTAATCAAGAATTCCCTGAAGTATTGAAAAAATGATAATCTTATTATAACCGTGATTATTTTTATGGAAATGTTCTTAGGGAATATTGGTCAGGGCATCAATTACTTATTCAAGTGACGTATATGTTTAAAAAAATCCCTCTCACACTTCTGAAAAAATGAAATAAAAAAAATATCCCATTTAAAAATGTATTTTAATTATTCTTTTAAAAATTAAATAAATACATTCAATCATGGTTACAAATAAATATGATCATTCATTTAAATATATTAATAGAATACATAAAATTTTATTAATAGTGTGTATATTGATGAAAATGGGAATGAAACACTTTTAGATCATTTAAAATAAGGTTTCAATGAAACATTCCTCACTAATTGGGTAACTTTTTAATAAAATTATCATTTAAGAAGAAAAAATGAAAATGATTTATAAACCACTTTAATTTCATTTAATAAATTATCTATGATATCTATTTTTTATAGGGAAAAAATTGAAACACGTATTGAACATTGAATGAATCTCAAACAATAGAAATGTGATGTGTAATCCATTTCCTCTAGTATAACTAACCATGTACGTTCATAAAATCATTTATAATAAAATTATATTTTTTTTATAATTTTTTAAGAATAATTTAAACATGAATTAAATTGTTATTAAACTTTTTCTCTCATTTATTACCATGGCTTATGTAGTTACTAAATCAGTTATATTCATGATGGATGTTTTGTGGATGTTCAATCCATAATCCTAAAATAACATCAGTAGGTCAACCATGGTCAAAGGGTTCATTTATCAATCATCTAGAGAATATTATTCATTATATATTTCACATTATTATACATAAAATAAAACATTATAAAATTCAATATTGGGTTACCTAATAAATGAATCACAATGCTACATAGAGGTGGTAGTCCACACGTATGCCAAAATGACATTATAAATTTGAAACAGATGGAACGGTACGAAACTAAGTAATATATAATCGTAAAATAAAAATTATTATGAAATAAATATCTCTTATATTAATATAATCCATCATAATTACAATCCTTATGAATTGGTTATGGAAAACAAAACAAAACTCTTTATGGATGTGGTCGACTACACATACACCCGAATGATGTTTCCATTTCCCATAGGATTGAAATGGTGATGAAAATGGGTTTTTACATAAAAAATAATTTCTTTCAATGGTAATAATGTTATAATATCCACAAGTATATATAAATTATATGATCTGGAATAATAAATAAGCATTATAACAATCAGTGAATAGTTATACCCTTTTTTAGAAAAACACATTTGGATTAATTCTTAATACTTTTAGGATGTTATTTTTCTAAATTAATGTCCTATTAGAAATATAAATGTTTTTGGGACATTATTTTTACTATCATTATGCAAGATAAATGGATCGATGTTTCCGAATATTAAAGGAGAGTGGTTTCCCTTTTATATGTTAGGGGATCGACACTCTTGTAAATTTTCAAAGATTTAAAATACTATAATTTTTTGTTTATATGAAAGTAGCCCTAGATATATTTTATTTATATTTTAATGATATAATATCTGAAATAATATCATCACAAAATATTTAAATGATATTTTTTGACCATATCACTTATTTTTAAATTCAATTAAACGATTTTACCCTTTAATATTACTATATTTTTTACCATGGCCTCTACTCATTATAAAAAAATTGAAGTGGAATCAATACTAAATATTAAACTAATTTATATGATACTTTAATAAAATATTATATAATGAATTTTTATAAGTGTAAGAAATTTTAATTAATATAATTGTGAAAATTGAAAAAACCCATATTTCTGGAAAATGCGTTTTATGAATTGAAAATGATCTTACACAAAAAAAATTATAATAACTAATATTGAATTAATTATATTACTTATAATAAAATTGAAATTACTAATGATCAAATATATCTATAACATAATGGACCATTTCAATTACATTATTTATAGAAATGATATGATAGTTTTGCTAAGAATTTCATATTCATTATTCACTCAAAAAATTAATTTTTATGAAAAAATCCTAAAGAGAAAACAATAAAATATAGTTTATATGATTATATAAAAATTTATTTAGATTTTATCATATAAAATTTTCAAATCTGTTATTAAATTATTATAATTTTCAAGCACAAAATTAAAAAAACATTTTGTAGAATTGTTTTCTGCCATAATCTGACATTATTTATATTAATTTCTTCAAAAGTAAAATTTAAATGAATTCCAATTACCATTTTTGAAAATATAATCAAATAATTTAATTTAAATAATTCATTAATAGTGATTAAATTAATAAGTTTTTATGAAAATACATTTTTATCATAAAAAATGGTTTACGAAAAATTCTTATTTTTTCATCCAAAAATTTGATATTCATTGAAAACAAACTGGCTAAATAATTATTATCGATTATTTATTTTATTATGGAATAATTAAATATATATATTTCATAATATGGTAACTTATTTTTATACCATCCAGTCAAACGTCTACATTATATCTGTTATATATAAGTGACTATACATCTATAGTATATCCTAATCTCATTTTGCATGGTGTTGTGTGTAGTATATAAAATCTAAATGAAAATTTATTTAAAATAAGATAATCTGAAATATATGATTTATATAATCATATAATATTTATTCATTAGAAATAATATTCATTTCAAATAATATTCTCAATTGTAGTAGTAAGAATGCATTACAAATTCATGTGTATATATATATATATTATAGAAATTTAAATATTTTTACCTAAAAATATATATATTAATAATTATGTATGATAAAGTTATTTATTAATATAAAATTAATAATAATTCTTAATAATAATTTATATAATATTTCAATGAAACCAAATTTTCATAATAATGTTTTTAAGACTTTGGTTTGAAATTAATTTGGTTTTTAGTGAATGTGTAGATTGAATAGGATAATTAAAAAATATTTATTATTAAAAAAATAATGATATTATTTATTAATGTATTTATTTTTAGAAATTATAATAATAAAATATTAGTATCTTTGGGAAATCTAGATATAGAAATATAAATTATTGTATATAGATGTTAAAAGGAATCTTAATTGATTATGTGCACTGGTATAAATGCCTTTGAAATTAGGAAGTAAGATCATTAAATTTTTAATTTAGGTCAATTATGGTGTTTTTTTAATGAGAAACCATTATATTTATTCTTACTAAATGCATTTAGAGAATATTTATTTAACATATATAAAAATTATAAAAATGTTATTTTATATTATAAATTATTACATTAATGTATTATGTGTAATTAAATAGGAATTTCTAAAAAAATTATTGTAATGTGTGATACAAGCATTGAGTGGGAGAAAAATAGTGGATAATGGTTGTTATAATTAAATTCAACATAAAATCATTTCGACGTGGTATTATTAAAAAATATAATAAAATATTATCATTTTATGAATTTTACTACATGAATGGGATAAAAGAGGATATAACATTGAGATATATATATTTATTAATTAGTGGATAGAAAATGGGAGTAACCATAGAAGATATTATAGTTACATTATGAATTGCTATAAAATGTGATGTCTCTATCATGTTTTATTTCACACATCTGGAATGAGTTACCCTTGAACATAAGACATGTACTAATAAAGACTTATGGTAATGAAATATTGGAAGGAATTGATATGGTATATATGGTAAGATCATGCAATATGAGTGTTGGTGGTCATTACCAAGATGAAATAATTTTAGAATGTATTCAATATTTATAAATGACACTATTCGAATTTAGTATGGTGACCTCCATGGCATTATAAATGAACTATTGGTGAATTATCAAATAGATGCATGAAAATTAAATTCAAAGTTCTCTAAAAGATAGAATGTCAGGTTGTGGAACCCATTTTACATCATAGGTTGAAAATAACAAGGTGGTCCCCACATGACTTCAATAGTTGGTGTAAACAAATGAGTAGTTTATCCCCTCTGTAAAGGTGTGGTGGAACCACTTTTGTTTCTAAAATTGGCCCATTAGTGAACAAATATTGACTAATACTACTAATTAGGATTGTATTGTTTCTTTAACCATGGAATTAATGTATGAAATATATTTATTTCATGGATATAAGAAAAAATATATAATCATGTAAAAAATATCATATTGTAGTGTTATTTTTCATCCATTTGTTAGTTGTTGTGTTTTCTAAAATGAGTTGTGTTTTTATTGAATTTGGATAGTTTTTTATTATGTTTTATTACTTGGGATCTATTTTTATTCTATGATCCCATAAAATTTTTCTTAGGGATTCATTATATTAATTAAATTTTGGAAAGGTTTTAAATTGTTGATACATTCATGGGTTTTGTTTGGCTATTATATGGTTTTTAATACCAAAATATGCAATCAGATTTATTTGTTTCTTCGAGACTTTTCAGACTAGGATGTAGAATCTCTAAATAAAATTCATATCACTAAACAACTACATTATTGGTTCACACCACTATGATGGTGGGAAATTGATAATAAATTATTCAATATTTCCGATTTTATTTCTCATTAAATTATAATTTATTATATGTTACGATCTGATCAACTCAAAATATTATTCACAACATTAACCTGAAGAAGTTAAGAGGAAAATTGAACAACATAGGAAAAATATTATAATGTTTTGTTTGAATTTTGGTACATAATAAATTCTATGTTTGGTTACTATCATGATTCATATATTTTACAATATGATAAATCAATACATACAATGGATATAGATGTATCATCCTCTTTATATTTATTTACCAGCAATTAAAAAATATCTGGAAGAAAATAAACATACCCTCTTAAGAATATTGAGTAACATATGAACATGGTGACTAAGATAATGTCACAAACCAACATCATTTTTACATGTTATTTTAAATATTTTTTTTTATAAATTTATACATGAGGTTTAGGAACTTTCCTATGAATATTTTTAGAAGACATGAGTTTTTTTGTCACGCAGTTTGGAAAGTTGTTTGTAGAAACCGTAAAGAAGCACTATATGTGTGTTATAGTTTATATTGAATCTATATTAAAAGGGTTTGGTGAATATTTTTACCAGTGGTGTATAATATCTTGGTTTACCATATAATGAATTAATCTATAAATAATAGTTTACCAAACTGTTGGAATTTACAAGGTTTTTTAAAAGATGGAATTTTCATTCCTCTCTACCATAAATTAGACAAAAAATCCATCTTTATTGTTTCTATTGAAATCACTTGGATTGTTCACACCACCCCATGGGTTCATATTCATTACCTTAGCGATTCTATGTGCCTTCATCATGATTAATTTTCGGTTCTTAATAATAATACATTCATTGTTCTTTAAAATCTATATTTTCTTCATCTTTCATCTTTTAGTACAATCCCATAATGGTTTGGATACCTATAGTTATATTTGAATAAATCTTTATTGGGTGTTATGTTTTCTAGGGTACCCCTTCCCTTTTTTATCTAGTTTAGTCTCACACATTATGGAAGATACCTGTTTAAGGAATGTTTCTGAAAGCATGAATCATTCAATATTAATCGACAGACGATATAATTATTTTAACTGTTATTTTTCAAACATAAAAACTTCTAAGACGTATATATAATAAATTTATATTAATGAATATGTATACCTCAAGTTTCATTGTTGATAAAAAATTTAAAAAATTAATAACACATAGGTTTTGTTTTAAATAGAATACTAGATATTTTTGAAATTAGAGTTTTGTGAAAAGGTGTGTTAAATTATTTTAAAACGTAAATTGTTCGTGTTTCATTGAAGGTTTTAATTTCTAGATAATATTATTTGGATATGGCCTTAAAATAGTATTTAATTTAATCTAGATTCCAAATAGGTGTATTAATGGTTTGATTGGATCATTACTATTATATTTTCAAATTATTAATCATCCCATGAAGTGTTCTTCATTTATTTATGCATAAAATGGATGGAATTTACTAGTTATTGTATATGTTTTGTTATATTTTTTTACTTTCTGGAAAAAATTTGTTACTTCATGATGGAGGTGTTGGAGTTTAGAATTTTCATGGTTTAATGTTTAGTATAATTGTTATTTTTAATGTTTGATAAGTAACATATAGTGTATATATCATGGTATACCAATCATATCATTATGATAATTTATAGTACATATGTTTCAGAAGTATAATACATTTAATTATAGTGACCTTGGGTAGGTGTTTTCAATGCTTCGGGGAGTTCTCCACTTAGTCAATTTTAGGAAACACTCTATGTTTTTGTGTTGGAGATTCATGAAGAATTCCAATTATGATGGATTCTATTGAGTATTATCCTATATATTCATTGATTTTGCAATTATTTCCATTGCTATTAGTTACTTATTATGTCATGATGGTTGTGACATTGTTAGTTATTTGACAGATGACATACAAGGGATTAATGATTTATTCAATATTATTAGTTCAATTTTATTAATTTCCTTCAAAATTATATATGGTCTTTTTTATGATAAGGAAATAGATTTATCCTTTTCAGGTTGGTAATTTTAAATTTAATTAAGTTCAATGAAATATTTATTTATTATGAATACTATTTCTTATTCTTAATTTTTTTAATGGATTATTTAATTTTTAAATGCATTAGAGACTTTCTTTTAAATTGTGTTGTTTAAAAAGGTGGTATTTTATTTTTGGTTTCGAAAATTTTTATAAATTTGACATTTGTATCTTTATTTTGAAAACAAACACAAAACTTATTTCTACTGAATGTTTATTCAAGTGGTGTCGGTTTGATATCTACTAGATTCTTTTGCTCATTCCTAACATATTTATAGTTCAAAAGGTCTTTAATTGTTTTACTGGAGGATCCATATGGTTTCAGTTTGGGTATGTATATAGAGGAACATAATGACGATTAAATTATCTTATAGACATTGAAGATAGTTGTTGTCATTAATTTTTTTGTATTTTAGTTCCCTAATTGTATTGTGTCTTCTCAGAACTCCTATTCAATCAATTGTTTTATTTTATGTTTTTATCCATATTAAATTATATTTTAAATCTTATGTTTGGATCCTTTTTATAACGAATAATACTTTACATACGTGGTTATTACTTCAGAATTGAAGCATACTTATTACAACATATAACAAAACCGTGATAGGACCGTATAGGTATAATTTCTTTAGAAACTGGGAAACATAAACAACAGGTTCATAAAGAATCTACATTTTCTCCCATTTATTTCATCATATTTAGAGTCCCTTTTGGAATATCCTACTTAATACCCTTCTTCCTGGCCTAGGAAAAAGAAAACATACTAAAGTGTGAGCTCAAATTCTCATTATGGGTAAAAAAGAAATATCAATCATATCATATTCATAAGAATATAACATTTTGAAAATAGTAACCTACAAAAGAGATCATAATATCATAACATGGGATAAATCATAATAGTGAAATGTAATACCAATAATCATAACATAAAACATGAAACTTTGTTGCATACACACGTAATCATAGAAAATCATTTCATATTATTCAAGTCTATTTTCCAAGACCATCATAGTGTAAAAAGTTCATTAATGAACCGAGTTCACTCCTCATTCTAGTCCTGTATCACTAAACATGATTTACTTGTCCTTCTAGCCACATCCATCCCATTAGATTTAATCTTTACCCAATGCATTGGTGGGAGATATAGGTCCCACCAATCTAATAATGATACCATTTTTAGGTGTTCCACAAGATCATAAATCATACATCCCAGCACAACCCATGTAACAAAAATGGGATTCTTAAACATCATGCCATCATAACATAATCCATATAAGATAAAAGGAAATCATAAAAATAATTCCATCATAACATAATCAAATCAATGTAAAAATAGGGATATAAATAGAACCCTATATTATTTTATATGGAAAATAATTTTGATAAAACAGTTGAACTCTATTTTTGAAGAAAAATATCATTTCTAATTCCAATTTTTTTTTCCTTTATTAACATGTAATAAAAGTTTATACAAATATAAGTTAATTAAAAATAAAATGGAAAATTTTTACAAGAATCTTCATGGAAATAATGTTCTATGAAATAATAAATATCCACTCATGCCGTGTAAGTTAAAAAACATTCTTCTTGTACATTGGTCGGAAAATTCAAAAAGTACCTCGTACTAAAAATGACAAAAGATTCCTTTCATTTATTTTACTGAAATCTCACCAATGGGTAAAATTGTAATTAAACAGTTTTAGGAGGATATAAATAATATTATATACTGAGGAAACATGGATGTGGATTATAAATATTCCCCAGTAAATTCTGAAGTATAAACAATCTTAGATAAAAATGAGATTGTGAGATTTTCCCTTACCATAGGTCCGATTTCCATCGTACATATATGAACCTCCTATATAGTGGTTTAAATAATTTCATTGACTTATTATAGAATCAAATTCATTGTTATGATATCATATATGTTCATATTCTTATCTTCTTATTAGTAATATTTCATTGCTACTTGTTATTCGGGATTTCATTGCTTTAGGTTCTTATGCATGTCATGTAGAATAAATTCATATTACTCCTTTTAGGTTATTGATACCTTATTTAAAGAATGTTATTAGTGTAATATATATCATATTTATTCATTTAATTCGTTTATATACTCATTATCCGATTAAGATCATGTAGAACGAGTCGCATCACACCGTGGAGACGGTAGGCCGTACGTACGCACGAGCGATGATACTGTTCCCATAACTATTGAATGGTATTGGAGTGGAAAATGGAATGTCTCAGAAAGTTATAATAATCATATATAGTTATTATTTAAACCATTATACCCATCCAAGTAAGGAGGTGGTGGAAAACAGATTACACCACGGCGTGGAGACGGTATTCTGTACGTATGCACGCGCGGTGATTTCGTTTTTCATAGGATGGATAGAAGGTGAAATAGGGTTGTTTCATATTTATAATAACATATCATTATATGAGTTATACTTATGTTATTACTTCATAATGAAACAACTAAATAAGAGGGATTATAAGAAGAAATAAATTTGAAAGAATCGGTAACATATATTACCTATTCTTCGACACGCCTCTTTGAAACCTCCTCGTAGGGCACTAAAATTGGTCTTTTAAGAAGAGACAGACCTCTAGTATGTTTTTAGGGAAGTTTAGAAGGTAAATTGGTAGGGGTTGGCCAGGCTTGAAATCTCAAAGTGGTGTGAGGAGGAGAGGGAGGAGGTGCCCTTTTATAAGGGAGGAGAGGGACACCTTTGGAATTATAAGAATTATTAATTTATAATAAATTCCAAACCCACATAAAAACCTCCAAAAATGACTCAATTCGAAAATGAGATGAGATATTGTTGTAATCTCATCAACCAATAAAATTTATAAATGTTGTGAATTTTTTTTAAATCTTATCAAATTGATTTATCCTTACATAATATATATAAATTTTTAATGTTTATAATATTCTAAATATTAAATTGATATAAATAATTATGTATGTGATGTGAATTATCCATAATTAGATACTTTATGAAATTTTAGACCATAAAAATTTAAATTTAAGTTTTTTAAATAGTTTAGTGATTTTTAAACAATTTTATAATATGTCATTTCTATAAAATAACAATACTGTCAATTTTGACATCATTCATTTATTTGAATTTAAATAAAATCTAAATAGATGATATATTCGAACTAAAAGCTTTAATAAAGTCATAAAATGTCATCTTTATCTATAAAATTAGTGAAAACATTAAATAGTTCATATAATATTTATTTTAATATTTTTAAAAGCATTTATTTGATATTTCAATCAATAAAATAATTTCAACATCACTATTGTGTCACAAATAATGATAATTATTTAATCCCTAAAAATTATAAATAAATTCACATGATGTAGTAATTTATTAATATTTCATGAGACTATTCATGTTCAAATTTTCATTAATTTTATCACTAAATTAAAATTTTTATACTTATAAGATTTAAAAGAGCGACATGTTGCCACTTTCTTTGGTTTTAATAATAATTAAATTATTTTCATGGTCAAAAGTCCCTAAAATAAATCTATTCCCGACCTTCAGTGATATGGGTAAACTTTTAGTCATCCAATATAATTTTTTCAGTTGTTAGTATAATTTTATAATCTTATTTTTACCCTTAATTACCCGATTTACCTTTGACTGTAGTAAATAAAAATTATCGTAGTTACTGTTCATAATATCAAAAAAATAAGAGTAACCTATTAACATAATTTGGACCCACTGAATTCAATTATGGAATCCATTTTTCAAAATTCAAAACACAGAAGTCATAGTAGTTAATTTAAAATTCATCCCATTGTTATGAAAATAGGTTTTAAAAGTTAAAACATTGCCAATGATTGAAATGTATATACCTATTAATTCAATGTAAAATTAATTATAATGACATAAATTATATTAAATTGTAAAAATATATTATATTTATACCTTAAAACGATTAAATATTATAATTTAACCATATAAATTAATTCGATGGAAAAAGTTGTTTTTAAATTAAAATATAGTGTGTTTTTACTATTCATGAAAATATGAAAGTTATCAAAATAATATGAAAATTTTATCCAAAGTAAATTTTTTATCCTGATTCCAAAAAATAATACTATTTTTTCAAATTTAACTTATAAACACGTAAAAAACTAGATTTAATGTGGGTGTTCCCTCAAAATGCGACAAAAGTTCATTTTTTTTAAAATACTTATTTTACCCTAAAAAATTATTTTGTTCTCATACCATGTTCTAGAAAATTTTTAAGATGAATAATAATGTTCAAAATGTAGTAAATAGTATTCATAACGGCTATTCCATAATAATATTATATCAATCTTTCGTTGTTTACTAAAACCCGGTATTGCGTACAACACACGCTATCGAGGAAGGTCGTGATTGCATGTAATTCAAGCCAAGCTAGTGGTGTGTGGAGTGAAATTTTCCTTTGAGTACAACATAATAAATTAAAAAATATATATATTTATCATAAAATCTCAGGGTGTTACATTCTACCCCCCTTAAAATGAATTTCGCCCTCGAAATTCGTCACTTCGTAACAAACAGATGAGGATACCTCTCCCTCATCATATCCTCAGGCTCCCATATAGCTTCATATAATTGGTTGTTCCTCCATAAAACATTCACCAAGCGAGTGGTCTTGTTCCATAGAACTTTTTTCGCTACAATCCAGAATCTCTATCAGATGTTCTTCATAAGAAAGATCTTTCTTCAGCGGTACAACTTCTGAGTTTAGTATACGTGAAGGATCAGGGATGTACTTTCTCTGGGGAGATACATGGAATATATCTTGAACTTGAGAGAGATTCGGTGGAAGATTCAATCGGTAAGCTACCTTCCTAACACGATCCAGTATTTCGAAAGGACCGATATACCTAGGGCTCGGCTTTTCCTTCTTTCCAAATATCAATACTCTCTTCCAAGGATATATTCGTAAAAATTCGTTATCACCCACTTCAAACTCTAGGTCTTTTCTTTGGTTTTCGACATAACATCTTTGTCGACTCTGAGATACTCTTATGTTTTTTTGAACAGATCGGACCATTTCTTCCATCTCATCAACAAGATCAGGTCCTAATAGTATTATTTCACCAGCTTTATCCCAGCAAGTTGGAGTTCGGCATTTCATTCCATAAAGAGCTTCATAAGGAGCCATCTGAATACTGGAGTGAAAGATATTATTATAATAAAATTCAACCAAAGGTAGGTGTTGATCCCAACCAACTTTCAAATCCATAGAGCAAGCTCTCAACATGACTTCTAGATTTTGAATTGTTCTCTCAGACTGACTGTCTGTCTGAGTATGATAATCAGTGTTGAAACTCAACATTGTATCTAGAGTATGCTAAGGACTTTTCCAAAACATCACGGTAAACCTCGGATCCCAATCAGATATAATGAAAAGTGGTACTCCATACAATCTTACCACTTCCTTTACATATATCCTGTCAAGTTGATCAAGAGAGAAATCATCTCTAATATTAATGAAGTGTGACAACTTCGTAAGACGATAAACTATGACCCAGATAGTATTATTGCCTTTGTATGTTTTAGGAAGTCTGGTGAAAAAGTCCATAGTGATGTTTTCCCATTTCTATTCGGGTATGGGTAATGGTTGTAACATCCCATTAAACTTCTGTCTCTCAACTTTAACTTGATAACAAACCAAGCATCGAGAGACATATTCACAACATCTTTATTCATGTCATCCCACAAGAAGTACTTCTTCAGGTCCGGATACATCTTCGTCCTTCCAGGTTGAATAAAGAATGGAGAACTATGAGCCTCATCCAGCAGCTCCATTAATTCTAGGATGGGAGGAACACACACCCGATTCCTGAACCTTATTATCCCATCATAATCAAGGTTGAATTCAAGAACATTTCTCCCCATCTTTTGTAAATCTACATCTTCATTCTATGCCTCTTTAATCATTACATGTATAGATGGTTGAACATTCATTTGAGAATGATATGATTTTTCCCCTTCCATTTTAATTCCAAGATCAATCCTTTGTAAATCCGTAAATATTGGATCTTTTTTTATCCTAATCAGGGATAAGCTATCATGGTCTTGTTGACTTAATGTGTTTTCCACCTTTTTTTCGTTCCTAGGGTGGTAATGAATTGAATAGTCATAATCCTTAATCATCTCCATCCATCTTCATTGGCGTATATTCAGCACCTTTTGTATGAAAATATCCTTTAAACTATTATGATCAGTATAAATATCACACGTTTCACCATAAATATAATTCCTCCAAATCTTTAATGCAAAGATTACCGCAGCTAACTCCAAATCATGATTTGTGTAATTTTTCTCATGGATATTTAACTGTCGTGAGGAATAAGCTATCAACATATCATTTTTCATGAGAACAAACCCCAATCCCTTCTTGGATGCATCACTATAGATCACAAACCATTCTCCACTACATGGTAGTGTGAGCACAGGTGCATTGGATAACATTATATTCAACTCCTTGTAATTCTCTTGACACTCCTTCATCCATAGGAACTTATGTCCTTTTCGAGTCAACCTGGTGAGTGGATTAGATAATCATGAAAAATATTTCACAAAACCTCGATAATATCCAGCCATACCAAGAAATATTCAGATCTTAGTAACTATTGTTGGTCTTGACAATCTTCTGATAACCTCTGTTTTCGCTAGATCCACATCTATCCCCTCTTTTGAGATTATGTGACCCAAAAATGAAACTTTTTGAAGCCAAAATTCATAGTTGGTAAATTTGGCATGAAGCTTCTCCTTTATTAGGTTCTTTAATAAAATTCTCAAGTGATTCTCATGTTCTTCCTTGCTCTTTAAATTGATAATAATATTGTCTATAAAGACTACCAGAAACTGATCAAGATAGTATCTAAGGAATCGATTCATTAGATCCATGAAGACAGCATGGGTATTTTTTAGACCAAATGGAATCACTATAAATTCATAGTGTAAATACCTTGTATGAAAATCCGCCTTTGGTAAATCCTCTTTTTTGACCCATAATTGATGATACTCTAAACGAAGATCAATCTTGAAAAAGTTTTGAGCTCCACGTAGTGGTCAAATAAGTCACCAATGTGCGGGTGGGGATATTTTTTCTTGATAGTAATATTGTTAAGTTCATGATAATCAATGTAGAGTCTCATTGATCCATCTTTCTTCTTAACAAGTAGAACATGTTCTCCCCAAGGTGATGCACTAGGGTGTATGAATCTCTTATGAATATTATCATGGAGTTGCTTCATTAATTCCTGCAACTCAATTGAGGTAATTCAATAAGGGGTATTTAAAATGGGCACATCACACGGTATGAGTTCTAATGAAAACTCAACTTCACGATTTGGGGGAAGACCCAGAAATTCCTCCAGGAAGACATCATCAAACTCCCGTACGATGAGAATAGTCTAAATCGTGAGATTCTCTCAAACCATTTGAGATAAATAACCTTCATTTATTGGAATCAAGACCCATAAGATGGAAGAAATTTCCACTGGAAGTTTATATTCATCATTGCATCGATAGATGATCATAGATTGATCAGGAATATGAAATGTAACATCCCTTATATGGTAGTCGATATGAGTTCCATATATGGAAAGCCAATCCATGCCAAGAATCACATAAAATTCCACTATAGGAAGGATCACAAGATTTGTAGGAAGAACTTCCCCACAATCGTCAATTGGAGAAGAATTATAAACTTTTGATGCAACTGTTTTGCCATTAAGAGTTTTCACAGATAACTCAACCTCTAATTTTTGAGGTAGTACGGCGATACCCTTAGAAAATTCTTCATAAATAAAATTGTGGGTGGATCCAGAATCAAATAAAACATTTTCTACTTTAGAGTAGAAGGTAAGTGTACCTTTCACCACTTCGTTATCGTACTCCACATCGCCGATAGAAATTGCATGTGACTTTCCTTTGTCTTTGTCCTTAAGATATTTTTGACGTCGATTATCATCAACAACCCTTGGATTAGGGAATTGATTTGAATAATGCCACATTTATGTTCACTTGAAACATTGAAGTGTAGGAGGTGCATTCTGTGTATCACTTTCTTTTTTCACATCATTAGATATCTTCTTCCCATTATTTCAACATTCAACTACCTAATGACATTATTTTCCACACTTAAAACATTTACTTGTCCCTTTAAGACAATTCCCTCCATGTTTCATTCCACACTTTGAGCATAATGGAAAACTCATCATCTTTTCAACATGGTCTTTAGATTATCCATTGTATTCCATTTTCCTCTTCTTAACAAACCCATATGATTGATGGGTTACTCCAATATCCATATAAACCTTGAGAGCACATCGAACAGTTTCCTCATTGCTATTGAAGTCCCTTATGGCTAACACCTTTAAAATATTTGGTTTTAAGCCACTAAAAAATCGATTGAACTTACT
This sequence comes from Viscum album, assembly GCA_963277665.1. Taxonomy (NCBI): domain Eukaryota; kingdom Viridiplantae; phylum Streptophyta; class Magnoliopsida; order Santalales; family Viscaceae; genus Viscum; species Viscum album. The sequence continues at coordinate 1,934,899,555 of OY728155.1, forward strand.
CTCAAGTTTGATAATAATTCTGGAAGCGTGCCTTGCAAGTCTTGTAAAATTTTCTTCGTAGGTTCCAACGGATTCATCATCCTTTTGCTTCAGTTCAAGAATATACTTTTCCATCTTTGATGGAATAATATGAGGGAAGTACATATTGAAAAATAAGTTCTTTAACTCATCCCATTACATGGATTCAAATTCATCTTGGTGCCTCGTATTCTTAATTAGAGTCCACCATTGGTCTGCTTCACTTTCTAAATGGTAAGTAACCAGAATGACTTTTTCATGTTCCGAACAACGATGTATGGAAAAAATCTTTTCAATGGTACTGATCCATTGTTCTGCAACAAGTGGATTAGAAGACCCAATTAAATAAGGTGGACGTTGCCTCATGAAGGACTCAATAGAATATTGTTCCCTTCTCTTCTCATTTGGAAGTCCATAATGATTCATAGCTTATGTAAGTATAACAATAATATTTTTCACACCATCTCCCATAACATTGGTTTGTTCAGGAGGAAAATCATTGCTTTGTACATTACATTGATCAACATGGTTCCTTCGGGTTCTAGCCATCATCTAAAACCCAAAAAGAATAGTGTGAGAGGCAAAAATCATGCTAGGGAAAACAACATAATAAAGGGGAAGTACCTTCTATATCTAAAAACTTAGGTTTAATTATAATATCTTTATCATAATTCTAGGACAATAACCTATAATTATATTTAACTTTAGGGACATCCGTAGGAATACCATAGAAATATCTCAGGGATTTCACTAAATTTATCGCATCCTAGTTTCCAAAGTTTAACTAAAACTTTCCTATGATACCAACAATAAAGACCCATACATTAAAAACATGTTTATTACATCCGAATTGAATAATAATTATTACAACATATAACAAAACCATGATAGGACTGTATAGGTATAGTGTCTTTAAAAACTGGGAAACATAAACAATTGGTTCATAAAGAATCTACATTGTCTCTGTTTTATTTCATCATATCTAGAGTCCCTTTTGAAATATCATACTTAAGAACCTTCTTCCTAACCTGGGGAAAAGAAAACAGACAGACAGGTGAGCTCAAATGCTAAGTAAGGGTAAATAAAAGAAATTTCTATCATATCATATTCATAAGAACACACCATTTTGAAAACCTTAACCTGCAAAAGAGATCATAATATCATAACATGGGATAAATCATAGTAGTGAAATGTAATCACAATAATCACAACATAAAACATGAAACATTGTGGAATACACACATAATCATATAAAATCATTTCATATTAGTCATGGATCTTTTCCAAAACCATCATAGCGAACATATTCAATTACTGAATCGATTTCACTCCTAGTTCCAGTCTTGTATCACTGAACCGGATTAACTTGTCGTTCCAGCCATGTATATCTCATGAGATATAAATCATTAACCAATTAATTGGAGGGAGATATAGGTCCCACCCATCTCATAATTATACCATTCTTATATGTTCCCCAACATCATAAATCATACACCATAGCCTAACCCATGTAATAAAAATGGGATTCTTAAACATCATACCATCAAAACATAATCTATATAAGATAAAAGGAAATCATAAAAATAATTCCATCATAACATAATAAAATCAATGTAAAATTAGGTATAGAAACAGAACCCTATATTATTTGATATGGAAAATAAGTTTGATGATACACTTGAACTCCATTCTTGAGGAAAATATCCTTTCTACTTCAAAAACATTTTTCCTTTCTTAACATGTCATACAATTTTAAATTAAAAGAAGATAATTAAAAATAAACATGAAAACTTGTAAAGGAATCTTCATGGAAATAATGTTCTATGAAATCATAAAAATACATTCATGTCGGATAAGTTAAAAAAACATTCTTCTTGTACTTTGGTCGGAAAAGTCAAAAAGTACCTCGTACTAAAAATGACAAAAGATTCCTTTCATATATTTTACTAAAAACTCACCAATGGGTAAAATTGGATTTAAACAATTATAGGAGGATATAAATAATGTTAAATAATGAGGAAACATGGATATGGATGATTAATATTCCCCAGTATATTCTAAAATATAAATAATCTCAGATAAAAATGAAATTGCAGGATTTTCTATTACCTTAAGTCCGATTTATTTCGTACGTATCCGAACCTCCTGTATAATAATTTAAATAATGTAAATGACTTATTAAAGAATCGTATTCATTGTTATGATATCATATATGGTCATATTATTATCTTCTTATTATTAATATTTCATTTCTACTTGTTATTCGAGAGTTCATTGCTTTATGTTCTTATGCATGTCTTGTCGAATAAATTCTTATTCCTATTTTTAGGAAAAAGATAAATTATTTACCGAATGTTATTTTTTTAATATATATCATTTTTTTCAATCAATTAATTTATATAATCATTATTCAATGAATATCAGGTAGAACGATCGCATCACATCGTGGAGACGGTAGGCCGTACGTACGAACGAGCGATGATATCGTTCCCATAACTGTTGATTGGTATTGGAGTGGAATATGGAATGTCTCAGAATGTTACAATAATCATATATAGTTATTATTTACACCATTATACCAATCCAAGTAAGGTGGTGGTGGAAAATATATTAAACCACGGTGTGGAGATGGTATTCTGTAAGTACGCACGTGCGGTGATTTCATTTTCCGTAGGATGGATAGAAGGTGAAAAAGGGTTGATTCATATTTATAATAACATATAATTATATGAGTGAAACTCATGTTATTACTTCATTATTAAACGACTAAATAAGAGGAAGTATAAGAAGAAATGAATTTGAATGAATCGGTAATAGATATAACCTCTTCTTTGACACGCCTCTTTGAAACCTCCTCTTATTGAACTAAAATTGGTCTTTGAAGAGGAACAGAACCACTAGTATGTTTCTAGGGAAGTTGAGAAGGTAAATGGGAAGGGTTTTGAAGTTATTGAAGGCTCAAAGAGGTGTGAGGAGGAGAGGGAGCAGGTTCCCTTTTATAAGGAAGGAGAGGGGCACCTTTGGAAATATAAGAAATATTAAATTATAATAAATTCCAACCCCACATAAAAACCTCCGGAAATGACTAAATTAGAAGATGAGATGATATAGAGTTGTAATACCATAAAAAATGAAATTTATACATTTTGTGAATTTATTTTAAACCTTATCAAATTGATTTATCCTTATTTAATCTATTTAATTTTATTTTTGGTAATAATATTCTAAATTTTAAATTGATATAAATAATTACTTATGTGCTGTGAATTTTCCATAATTAGATACTTTATGACATTATAGAGCATATAAATTTAAATATATAATTTTTTAATATTTTTTTGATTTTTAAACAATTTTATAATATGTCATTTTTATAAAATAACAATGGTGTCAATTTTGACACTATTCATTTATTTGAAATTAAATAAAATGTAAATAGAGGATATATTATAAATAAAATCTCTAATAGATTCATAACATGACATATTTATCTATAAAATTAATTAATCATATTAAATAGTTTATATATAATTTATTTTAATATTTATAAAACCACTTACTTGAAATTTCAATCAATAAAATAATTTCAACATCACTATTGTGTCACCTTTAATGATAAATATTTAATCCCTAAAATTTATTAATAAATTCACATGATGTAGATAATTGTATTATCTTTCTGGAGACTATTCAGGTTTGAAGTTTCATAAATTTTATCACTAAATTAAAATTTTTATACTTATAAGATTTAAAGGAGTGACATGTTCTCACTTTCTTTGGTTTTTATAGTAATTAAATTATTTTGATATTAAAAAGTCCCTAAAATTATTTTATTTCGACTCATAGGTGATATGGGTCGACTTTTAGTCATCCAATAGATTTTTGTCAAGTGTTATTGTAATTTTATAATCTTATTTTTAACATTAATTACATGATTTTCCTTTAACAGCAGTAAATAGAAATTATCATAGTTACTATTCATAATATCAAAAAAAATAACATATTAACATAATTTGGACCCAATGAATTAAAATATGGAATAAAATTTTCAAAATTCAAAACACAAAAGTTGTTGTAATTAATTTAAAATTAATCCCGTTTTTAAGAAAACGGGTTTAAAATGTTATAACATTTACAAAGATTGAAATGTTTTTTCTTATGAATAAAATGTAAAATTAATGGTAATTACATAAATTATTTTAAATAGTAAAAATATATTATATTTATACATTAAAACCATTAAATATTATAATTTAACCATATAAATTATTGTGATGAAAATAGTTGTTTTTTAAATAAAATATAGAGGGTTTTTACTATTCATCAAAATATAAAAGTTATCAGAATAATATGAAAATTTTATCCAAAATAAAATTTTATATTCTGATTCCCAAAAATATTTTTATTCTATCAAATTGGACTTATAAAAATGTCAAATAATATATTTAATGTGGGTGAACCATCAAAAGGTGGCAAAACTGCATTTTTTTAAAAATACATATTTTACACGAAAAATTTATTTTGTTCTCATACCAAGTTCTAGAAAATGTGAAAAATGAATAATAATGTTCAAAATGTAGTTAATAATTTTCATAATAAATAGTCCATAATAATATTATAACATTATATCATTGTTTAGTGAAACCTTGTATTGTGTACTACACACGCAATCGAGGAAGGTTGTGATTGCATGTAACGTAAGCCAAGCAAGTGTTGTGGTCATTGTAAGATTCCTTTGCGTATAACATAAGAAATTAAAAAAAAATATTTCTCATAAAATCTCAGGGTGTTACACATTGAATTTATTTTTTTAATATTTTATTATTTATGTCTTATAGTTGATATTATTTCCTATTCAGCTACAACAATTATGGTTTATTATTATTTATATTATGTTTTCTTTTAACGTACTAAATAGTCATACATGGTTTACAAGTATATTTCCATATTTCATTCATTTCATTATTGGATAATACCATTCCCTGTTGTTATTACGTGATACCGAAGTAGTAGTTTCCATTCTAGGTGGTCCAAGAACACCATTAGATATGAGGGATATACCACCTTAGATCACATGATAAGTCATCACAGGATGGATCATTAAAAATGATATGATATCCTATGTTCCTAAAAGTTACATGGTTATAATTTCATTTATATTATCTATGTATTCTGGTACAAAGTATATTGGACTCTAAAAATTCATGTGTATATTCATGAGTAAGTCTATAATAATCACCTTTCTAGATGATGCCTGACTAACCTAGAATTCCCAAGAGCATCATCTCTCGAATTGAATCATTTTTTCTATTATTTATAAGATGTTTCTTCTTTCAATAATTTTTTTTTTCACTAGTAATTTATGAGATATTTTGAGAAATTCCACATTTTGGAGTGGAATTTAAAAGAAATTATGAGGCACACTATTACAATGAATTTTTTAGAACCTTGTGTACAGATCATGAACAAGGTACTAGTCGGGGGTTTGGTGGGGGTCATGTGATTTTATGATCATTTTGTAGAACTCATGAAAAAACTATCCATTTTTTTTTAATTTTAAATATTATAATGTTTTTTATTTGATTATATATGTGATTTTCATCCAGCATCATTATTCATTTGAGATTAATTGAAATTGTTTTTATATTATAGAAAATTTATTGGTTTAATATGATTTTTTTTTTAAAAAAACCGTGTTTTTTTTAAATTGGATTCATATATTATATAATTACTAATGGGTGAATGAAAAATCAATTATGGTTTTGAGGTTTTTTGAAATTAATAGGGTGTGTGAAATTTTTCTTTGAGATTCTTTGATGGTTTTCATTTTTTTAGTTTTTTATGAAAACATTTCTATTGTTAAGAATCTAAACTGATTTTTTGGTCCATGAAGGACTTGTTTTGGATATTTGTTTTGGAAAGATTATCTAGTGATTGAAAGAAAACCATTGAATGTTCTAAAACTATTTATTTGCACCTTCTTAAGAAGAAATTTTTTTATTTTTAATTATTGTTGTCGGTTTTCATTATGTTTTAAATTATTTGAAAATGATTTAAAATTAAGATAATTAATGTATTTATTTGGTTTTATTTAAATAAAGGTTGATTTATTAGACATTATAATGGTTTCTATATGAGATATTAATAGTCTCTAATAATAATTATAAACAAGGTGAAATTTACTCAAAGAAAAAATTTCCTATTTCATGTTTTGGTAGGTTATTTGAAAAATGATTTGTTCTATTCATGAGGTGTTTTGGGAGAAATTATTCATTTTACTATTTATTTTAAATAATGTTTTGGGATGAATATCTTCAACACACGTTTTTTAGTGAGTTTTATACATTAAATTTTATGTTAGAGATTTTATAGAAAAATGTAATTTTATTACACAAATAATATTAATTACATAGAAGTGTTTCATTATTTTTTCTAGAGTCTATGTTGGAACTATTTTATTTAATGTGGTAAACATGAAAACATAGATTTTTGGTTTGTGTTATTTTTCTATGCTTTGTAATAATCATGGTATATAGTGGATTTTTGGATCCTAGAATGTCTCATTCCATTATATATATATGAGGATATGAATTGAGGTTGGTGATTACTATTTTATAGGATTGTTTTTATGAGTACATAGAAGTTAGAGATTTAAAAAAATTGGGTTTTTTTAATTATGTTGGGTATCATCTTAGTTATTATTTATGGAATCTGTTCGGTTTTCAAGGTCATTATTAATTGGTATTTATGGTGAAAATTGATTTTTATGGGATTCTTTACATTACATGACTTTTTACTATTTATGGATTTTATATGGTAATTATTGTGTGTGTATGCAAGGGTGACTTGGAAGAGCTATTTGTTAGGATTGTTATTTTGATTCACTAAGATATGGTATCCCAAGAGAGACGATATGTAATACCCTCAAATAAACCAATGATATATCCCATGATTGATCCTTCCATGTAACGTTTCTAGTTGATATAATTTCAATTATACCCCAATCCTTCTTCCAACTTTTCCTATCTTGATCATTTTTTCGTATGTTTCTCCCATTAGTTTTCATTTAGAGAAATTTTTATATTGTATTCAGAATAAATTGTTTTCAATATTTATTTCTTGGGTTTCAGTAATTGCATTCATGGACTATATTAGTGTTGTTAAATTTCATTAAGATCCTTCCATTAATGATTAAGTCTTCATTTATGGAATATTCTTATCTTCTAATTTTTTTATGAATTTTTAGTTGTATTTAGAGAATAAATATTTTAATATAATTCATAAATGTTTGGGAGACCCCAATTGATGATCATTCATGACTGATTTCCTAATAGCAGTTTGATTTTTAATCTCCAATGAATGCTTTTGTATCTAGGATATTGGTCTCTCCCATCACGATCATGCCTCATTTTGATAATTAATAAATTGATCACTATGTTTTTTCATTGTGGTTATTCAAGAGATGATCTTGTTTTTAGTTAGTAAATTTGCAGTGGTTGGTGCTGACTGTTTTCATTTGGTCAATTTCAGGGTATTTCTAGAATTTGAAATAAACTAAAGATTTTGGAGGCTATATATCATACATCCTATAATACACCAATTCATCTATGTATTTATATGGAAGGAGAGTATTATGGTGGTATTTTTGTCAAACACTTACCACATTTGTAATTATTATTTTATCTAATTTTATCCTTTTTACATTGATTTTTATGTTTTGGGCCTATCCATTTGGAATCCATTTTTATGACATGATATCTTTCTTGTCACATGATTTTATTCTTGGTTATTAGAATATATGAAGATATTATGAGTATGACTCAACAATTTCAATATATTTGTTTCACATGAATGGTAGCCTGTTTTCCAAACAGTGTTTTTTAATTGGGTTGACCTAGTAAGGATGTCACATTTGGTTCATTGTATAAAAAACCATTTTATTTTCCTCATCAATAAAAAGATAAAATTTAAATTCATATAATACTTGAACTAAACCCAAAATCACTCTTCCTCTTAACTATTCGAATATTATCAAAAATATACACATCCGCTTTCGTACATATTTATTCCCTTAGTGTTTAAAAGGGGGTTATTAAGGATTAAATGAAAGGTTCTCTTTGTATTCCATTATTATTTCCTTCCCCAATATATTTTATTCATTTTAACTATTTCCATGTGACCCTATATTGGTCCGTAAAACTAAGGCTCTTTTTATTCTATTTTAATTTTGAGTGTTCTTATTCTAAGGCCCCACATTACATTTTTTAATTTTTCTGACATGTTTTATACAAGAGTAATGGTTAAGGTATGTTGCTCAATGTATATACCCTTACATTTAAATGCATTAAATTATTGTGTGTTCATGAGAAAAACGTATGTTTTTTTATATTTATAATATGTATATATGATCAATATATTTTATGGGATTTGGTTTACTCATGTTTCTATACTCAAATAAAACTTTTATAAACGTTTTTCACACATAGTTCATGTTTAAATTCCAAATAATATCCTCTTAAAATTGTTTTTTTTGAAAGACTATTTGAATTGTTTTCAAAATACAAATGGTTCTGTTTCGACGATTGTTGGAATGGATCACAAATGTTTTTTTGTTTTGTGTCAAAATGAACATTTTGCAACTTTGTTAATAAATTGGTGAGTGGAAGGCCTAATTAGTAATTTATTAAGTGGTTTTCATAATATTAATGGACACATTATGTGTTCCCCATAATTATCCTATAATTGTTTTTTAATTATACATTTTATAAGAAATGTTTTTTTGTGTCAAATAAGTCCGACTACACTGAGGGGTCATAAGAGGATAGAGTTGTTATAGTAATTATTTATTATCAATTCTATTTTTTATATCAAGTGGTTACCCTACAGTTTATATATTATGCCAGAACAAGAATATCTAATGTGGTTTCTAGTGATATATGTTTCACATGTGTTGTAAATTACTTAATTAGTGATCTAAAGACATATTTTTTACTACCTTATGTAGTTTTACCCTAAATATGGATGGTAAGGGAATTATTGAGTATAAAGGGGGTGGGTTTCATCAGGCATGGCGAATATGATGGATTACATTGAGTACTTTTCATGATATTAGAATATCTCTTTGGTATTACCACGTTTTTCACTTACCGATTATTTCGTAATAACATTGAAAATTCCAATTTTATGATGGTATGATTATAAATACATTATTATTGATTTTATATTTCTATATCCATTTTTATGATTTAAATTAAAATAATAAAATGGATTTTTTTTGATAAATGAAATGATTTATAGTAGAATGGGGTTCTTCCAGTGCAGGTATGTGTTTTTGAATTGATGGAGTTTGAAATAAAAGGGGACGTTTTTGAGAACAAGTTTTCTATATTAATGGTTTTTAAATAATATTTTTGAAAATAATTAATTTATTACTCTAGAAATGTTTGATATAAAATAATAATCACATTTTATTAATTTTGAATAAAAGTTTAATGTTTATATTTTTACATATATTTCAAAACTGAGAGGAAATTTATTTTTAAAAATATATGCATGGATGTTGGGAAAATTCCAAACAGTATTTGTTATAATGCTAGTAATATTATAGGATTTAAATGTACATATTATTTTGAGGGGATAATACCATTGGTTCATGTATTTTTATTTTGGCTGGAAAATTGAGTTTGATTCATGAAATAAAGGGATATGTAAGTTTGGGAATTATTAATCTATTTTTGTTCTTTGGTTGGTTTAAGAGGGAAAATTTGACACTCGGGTTCTATTAATTATTTTTTATTTATGTTTTTTCCACATTAAATTATAATTTTAATTCGTCAATGGGAGGTATTGTACGTGGTTTTTAGTTTGGTTTATTTTTTAGGAGTTGTGCTTACATACTTATCCCTATTTTGTTTTACTGATTTCAATTTATTCTAATTTTGATGGAATGAGCTTCAAAGATATGGATTGTTCATAATCAAATTCCTAGTGTTATTCAATTAGATAATTATTTCTTTATTTGGAAAAATATTTTCAATATTTTATTCAAGGATTTCCATGAACTAGTAGATATCCCTTAGGGATCGTAAATGCCCATCAAGCCAACTGGAAGAGCAGCATGGGTTATAATTTTGGGAATCTATTCATGGTTTATTATAGATAACTTATATCATCATATTTATTTAGAAAATATTTATTATTATCTTCCCATTAATGCAATCAATATATTTCTAACAGAATACCCTCACCTCTTTAGGATTTTCATCCAATAACAATCATAAATGAAATAATGGAATTTATTATTTCTCACTAATTGAATAGAATTAATGAATTCATTTTAATCTGGGATAATAAGTAATTGGGATCTGTCAATTTTTCTTAAAACTTCAATGAACATATCATCTAAATATCTCTATATGTTTCAATGAACTTATATTTTTTTGTTACAATATCTTCTATGTTCGGTATAAGATTCCCCATATCATCAATCATTTTAAAATCATATATATCTAATTAAATTTGAATCTCAATATTAATTGATATATTAAAATATTCCAAAAACTAATTTCCACTATAAAATCTTACAAAGTCAACTTCATTAATTTTTACATGTGATTATTTCCCCCTGATCCTCAACAAAAACTCAACAAATATCAATGTCTTTATTTCAATTTATTAAATAATATACATGTGAATACTCCATATATAATCACTATTTATAATTTCTTAATATTTTAAATAAAAAATTATAGAATGTATGAGTATTATTAAATATATTTAAATTCGCAGAAAATCCACCATGGATCATAACATTTTCATTTAGATAGTAATTTTTTGAATTTAATAATAGAGAAATATCATCTATGATTATTTCCAGAAATATCTTCCATTAATTCTCAACCCTGTCATACTTATATAATTTTCATATTCATACTCTTAACCTATATCAATTTTCATAAGAATATAGAGGTACATGCCTTTTGGATTTTCAAATTAGAAATTGAAATTTCATAAGAAATAATGGTTCTTATTAAATATCTATAAATTTTTTATTTTTTTTTATCTTTTTTAATATTTTTTAATCTGATCACTCTTACATGATCCTAGATGGGTGTGCTGAATTTAGTCATTGTATTACAAAATCAAAAAATTGTTTTTTTTAAAACAATCTAATAGAATTTATTATAATACCATTAAAATATTTATATTTATTTTAATATAATCATACCTTTTTAATTTATTCAACCAAAAAAATCATAAAAACAATTATCATGCAGACAGTCAACATTTGAACTACTAAAAAATTTTATTTATATAAATTTCATTTAAACTTCTCAAATCAAATCAAATAACCTCTATTGACATGATCAAATATAAAAAAAATTAACAATAATTAATATAAAAAATAATTTTCTTCTAATGATTATCATACAAAGTTGGAAACGAATAAAATACATTAACAATACATTTTGTCTCATCAATCAACCCATGTTGATTCAATATCAACATAAAAAACACATTAAAATATTAATTGTTTATAATCATGTAATCATCATATAGTAACCTTTATTAAATAAATGTTTTAAAATACAAAACATCCATATAAGATTATTTGATATAGGTAATTTCCCCTCCCAATGGAATGGAATTTATAACCAAGTGACTTAAATATTCTCCACCACAATCAAGGATCTTATTTGAATTTTATATCCAATTTTTTGAATAATTATACCATATAATACCAAACTAATATAAAAATATTTATAATACTCTTCCATTTCTGCATCTAAATTTGAAACATAGTGTAATCAATTCCCACTAGAAATAATCACAATGCAATATTTATAATAATAAGATTGTGTGGGTGTGAATCAGTGTTGGTTATGTTGTCAACCAATTTATCCTTTGATCACTAGTTAATTAGTCACATTTTCCATAATGGATATAACTCTTTATCGATCTCTCCATTAGAAATTTTTCTTTCAAAAATATACAAGAAATCAATAGGAAACTAATAATAGATTTTGTTATAGAGGTTATCCTCCAAGATGGATGACCATATCTTTATTGTTCAATGGTTACTATACCACAATCATATAGATTATTTATTATTATCGTAATACTATCTACAAAGGTTATGGAATTAAACCTATCCAAACACTAACATAAAATTTTTTATTTAAATATTCAACTTATATCTCTAAATACATGATTTGGTTTTAATCATTTTTAGGTAGAACAATAATAAATGTATGTGCCACTCTTCAAAAATTTTGATTTTATTTTTGAATTAGTAACACTATAAAATAAATCCATGATCATCTTTTAATATTAAAATATCAAAATATTGTTGTCTTTGATCACTTAATTTCATCTTGAACTTATATGGATATCGAATAAAATGGAGTTTCATTCTTTCTCTTATTCTTTTTCTTCTTTAGAACATAACAAATGCGTTCTTCATGTAAAAGTTATCTCATTCTTTTTATTTTTTTATTATATAATAAAAACACGGTATCACATCTTCATTATATCATTGACTAATTAGATTTATAATACCCTTAGATTTAGATATCTCTTCTATTCCTTCCACTCATAGAATATACAATATGGATGAATACTCAGTTCTCCATCTTCTTCATTATTATTTCTAATTTATAATATTAATTATATTTCATGAATCTGGATAATTAAAATTCAATAATCCAAATTATTAAAAACTCACTACAATATTATTATTTAACTCAAAGGTGTTTTCATCTTACTCACCTAAAAACACATCATTACGCCCTCATGTGATATGGTGACTTACACTTCTAAAATAATTCATGACATTAAGTCATTCTCATGTCATATACATGTGTTCATGAGTTTACACATTCTGAAGTGGAATTATAACACATAATAGGGGGATATATCTGTAATAATCTTTGACATGATCCAATATCATAGCATAAATAACAATATTTAATTTTGATATGAGTTTTAGTGATGAGAATACAATGTTCATTATCAGATATCATACACAGAAATATTTGATATGATGTGATCTATCATAGAAATAATATTATATAATATTATCTCAACTATCAAAAAATTGGTACCATACATAAACCCTTTCGTACGGGATAAAAATATGTTATATCATCCATATTTCTTATCAATAAGCATATCATACAATTCATCTTATTATATATTATAATTTTACAGAGAATGATTTTAGAGGATCCCCTAGTCATTGATTTTATAATATAATTAATTTTTTATCATACATTATTTCATTATATCTCATTAAATTATCATATGATATTAAAATTACTTATCTTATAAGAAATTATGTTTCTTATGAGGTCTGGCATCTTATAAATTTTATACCATTCATATGGTAAAAATTACTATCATATAATCTTCATCATTTTATGCAAGCTAACATCATTCTTATCAAAATGATATTTCTCCCAATTTATCACATTTATAGCTATACCGTCATTCAAATACATGAAGCATGCACCTGAAAATATGTCATCATGATACACTGCATGATGCTTTAATCCTCATTTTTTGTACCTAAAAATGAATGATTTATACATTTCCCCCACCATATATATCTAAATGTGATTGATTTTGGACACTACCTCAAGATGGTATAACCAAATATTGTGTTTTGGTGAATACTATAATATATTTTCATTCAAATAACTATGTCTCGAATCATAAGAATAAACTAGATAAAATTTATGATGTATAGCCATCTGAATCAACTGAAATATAAAAATGTAATCCTTTCAAATTTCAATTTCAATCATATGAAGAAATCATTTATTATCTTATGTAATCACCAAACCCATTTTACAAGACATATTCAATATAATAATTCTCTCACTTGTAATAAGGACTCTATTTAGAATCACATTCTATTTTCTCAACATTTTTGTGAACAAAATTCTATAACTAATAAATTATTCTATTTTATAAATATATTTCTTCTAATAATCTCTGTTATCATGTAATATTAATGAGAAAAAACAATATAACACAATTTTGGTACAACAATCAAGCCATATTTCATTGAATTATTAATGCTTGAAAATTAATTTAAATATTATATTTCACTACTTCAATAATCATATATCATTAAAATATTCCATTTTATTCTCCCCATATAACAAAAAAATAAATATTTTATGAGTGTTGATGGTCTAAAATTACAAATAGAAATGTTTCACCAATAATTCAAATATTATTCTACCAGATCAATGACCAGTGTTGAAACGTATAGGGTCTAATTTTGACTACTATTTTGTCTACTAGTTATCCATAATTGAATACCATGAATAAAAATACTATATTTCTTCATCTTATGTTGTAAAAAAATTTCAAGATAAACATAACGAAAAAAATAAAAGATTTATTTTTTGAGAATTATATCATTAAACAATTTCACTTATATTAACCCATAAATTAAATAATTCAAAACACATGTCTACATGTCATATATTTTTAGACATATCCATGACCTCTTAAAACATTATTTAAAATTTTTAAATCATTGACTAATTTAAATTGTCAACAACAAATCCAAATTGTGTCCTTAGAGAAGAACCAAATAATTTCTATACATACTTCTTCATTGAATAATTTAAACCACATTTTATAAATTTAATATATTAATTTATTAAAAATTTTATAAAATTATCATATTTTTTATCCATTACTATCCTCATTGAGGTGAATATATATAATTTTTCATCTGGGATAATAAAAAATTTCACAAGTAATTAAGTATAGGAAATTTGTAATCATATCATAGATGGATATTTTAATTATTATATCAATTTTTAGGAATAATAAAAGTCTTATATGGTCATCCATATAAGAACAATATTTACTATTAATTCCCCAAAGATAATGTGAATAAGTTTTTCCAAACTGATTACGAAATAAGCTGAAAATAATTTTCACATTACTGAGACAAACTAGGATGAATATTTTGTCTCAACTAAGTGACTCTTTGATTTTTATCTCCACTTCTTAATGGGATCTTCATGATCATAATTCTTTAATTTAGGATTATATTCTTCTTTATAATAATTTTTTCATTCTCTAAATTATCATACAATTGATGTGGAATCTCATTTTTATCATTTTCCATTAGAGAAAATTTAACTCATGGGGGAAGTTTCATTTTCCCAATAAACCATTCATAGACATGTTTTAAAATTTATTAACTCATTTAATCTTTTTTAATCCACTCACACCTTCTTAAAAAGGCTTTTGAAATTATATGGTCAACATTTGATGAAAACATCTTATGAGATTCAACTTCTTCATCTGCAAAATATTTACATTATCTCTTTCACTCACTAGGGAATAAACTTATTTCAGTTCATTTCCAAAATTATGTAGGATAATTATTATAAATTATTTTAAATATGATCCATAATAATATTTATTATATATTAAATTATTGTGATTCCTTTCACCAATTATGTTATTTTATTTAAACACAGTCTAATTTTTTATTGTTATCAAGCATGCTCCCACCTATATTGACATATAATGTATGTTTACAATTACCAATATTGTGATCTTCTCTTCCACACAAGAAGAATGTTTTTTTTCTTTAGTGAATGATTCCTGTTTGGATTCATTATCTTTGTATCAATATATTTCATAAATTTATTTATTCTCTAAGCATAATGAACAATAGACCTATCATGGTTTGTTTAAAATGAAAACATTTCTATGTTTAAATTAAGTAGTAGTCATGGAACTTTTTTTTCTCTAGATATAGATGTACATAATAATTTTTTACATTTTTATGAAATGATGTAATTTTTTGGATTTTTTTGTTCCATAATTAAATTTTGTCAATAAAAAATAATAATAAAAATGAGAATTTGATGATTGGGTGTGGGTTTCTAATCAAATTGAAATGTTATTGAAGTACTACATTTTTTTCACTTTTTCTTTTAAATGGATGAATGAGAGGACCCAAAACCTTTTCACAAATCACCATAAATTTAATGGTTTTAGTTGTAGTAAATTTTACCCAAACCTTATTTGTTTTACATCAATTTTGATGTGTATATTCAATATGTAAAATTTCTCTTATTGTACAAATGTACTATACAACCCAGACTTGTAAATTCCATAAAGTTCAAGATTAATTATTACCACTACCAACTATGCCACCAACCACCATGAAATTCACCACTCAAAAAACTATTCAAACATGTACTATATACAACTGGTATGGGGGGAATATTTATCATTGACTATGGAAACAAATAATATAACTTATTCAAACAAAACCACATTTGATATTAAGAACTATTATAGAATATCAAAACTATTTGAATAGAATAAAATTTGTTTTATACATTGAATAGAGAAAAATAACTAATTGTAAAATGAGTAGCTTTTCATTCTTAAAAAACATTGGTTTTACCCCTACATTTAAAGGGTAGTAGATATTAATTGATAAAATATTTGTAGTAATAGAATGGAAATTAAAAAAAAAAAAAAATGGTAGCATCATTATCTATCACTGAAGAAAACATGAGACTCATGTATCTCTTTTTCTCAATGGACTCATATTATTCATAAAGGTCCCCAATTTTCCTCATATTTATCCATATTAAAACATTTAGGATCCCTTTTTCTATAATTTTAGAATGATTCATTATTCAAACTATATTCAAATACCCATGTGAGCCTCTATTTTTGAAAATACACATCATTCATTCCTTTTCATATGTCAAAATATTTTTTTTACATTACCACAAACATGGAATTATCATGTAGGTTTCTTGAATATTGACGTAGATCCACAAAACCTTCACTTTAATCTTATAAATGATAGTGATATTTTATCTATAAAAACATTATCATGACATTTATCATATTTTCCACCCTCTAAATGTTCTCTACAATTGGAAAAGTGAAATATCTTTTGCGAATACTGTTTTTATGCATAAAAAATCCCATTTGTATTGAAGATATTTCCTATGATATTCAAATTATTAAGAATAGTTTAAATATCATACATAAGGACAAATATCTTAAATATATGTTAAATATCATATTTTATGAAAATTTTAGTACATGTATAAAATATTTCCAACACACAACCTATAGAAATAGGATCAAGAGAATGAATTTTTGTTTTGATAAATAATAGAAAAATCAAATATCGTAAGAAAAGTCAAAATATCATATGGCCTCCTAAAAAATCATAATCTTATGCTAATTATCCAATATGTAGAAGAATTATCTTATATGAATAAATTGTTTTACATATATACTATTAGATTGTTTCCTTATCTATTCTCCTCCGACAATGGTATATTACTTCCCTAATATCTTCAAATACGTTTTTATCTTCATGAAATAAAATATTGGCCTACATGATTATTTTAAAAGACATTTATAACTATAAAATATAATTATAGAGTATTTTAATAACTCTTATTCTTTCACAATATAATTATAATGAATAATCAATAAAAATCTAATATAAAAACTATATGTAAATGAAATACTAAATTTTTTCTATTTTAAACATTATCAAATTATAAAATTCTTTTCCACATTAATTCGGAAACTCATTAAAATTCAATGATTAAAAAATATAATGATATAAAAACAATTGAATATAAACAAATTATTATTAATTTATAGACTATGTCAATTCAATAACATATAATCCTTAGACTTCAAGAGAAGTGATATCCAAAGACTTTTCCCAAGAAAAATTCAAATAATCTCTAAGAAGAGTCATCATTTTCAAAAATATATTCCTCATGTTATGATTCATTGTTAATAAAAATGATTCTTTTTTCGTATTTTAATACATTAAATTATTTTCAACTTCTTTTATAATCCCATTTATGCTTGTACCTACCTTTCTAAAAATAATTCACTACACACTCAGTATGAATTTCCGGAAGAGAATTTATGATTCTATTCTCATCCATAAGACACTATAGTTATTATGAATTTATTTATCGCCAAAAAATGAGTGATGTAAATATGAACATAATGAGGACTTTTCAGGGTTTTTAGTATTAATTATTGGTGGTTTATTATATGAAAATAGTGACGTATATTTTGGAGGATTGGTTAATTTTTTATGAACAATGCAAGATTTTTTGTTTCCTTTAGGAATAGATTCCTCTCTTTTATTCCACATTCATTAATACATGAACATTGACTTAAATATTCAAAAGAAATTATTAAAATTCTCATACTACCATTTATTTCATATCTTTCTCTCCATTAAATGTTTCAAATATATTTTTTCATTTTTTATACAATTGAAGTATATGAGGAACATTTAATTTCATTTATTAGGTGTTATATATTTTCCCAAAAACTGTTAGTTATATCGATTAATAATTTTCACCATCTATATATCAAATATAATCACAACTTTTCTTCCAAACCTCTCTGTTGATTCTAGAGTTTATAACATATAAAAACAATAACATCATTGATATTTTTATTTCTTCTTAATCCAATTTTGGAAATATTTCAACTTTAATTCAGTTCATGATAAAAAGTTTCTATTCTAAAATTCATTTGATTATTTTTTATTTTAGAGGGAATAATAGTAATTATTGAAATTATTTTTTTATATACTTTAATACCAATCATTTAATGATGAATATTATATATTCTCTTTCTTCCCAAAACCATGTTTCTCAAACAGTCATCAAGAAGATGGATAAAAATGTATCACTTAAACTCCAACGGATTAAGAAAAAAAAATTATTCCTTATCACTAGACCTATCCACCAAACATCAATTCATCATTGATTGTACATAAATTCTAAATCAATATATATATATAGGGATTTTTTTCCACTAATGTGGATACCTAAAAATGTCATTCATGGATTATAATATTTTATGTTTAAAATTTATTGGTGGATATAAGTAAAAGTTCATAGAAAAATTGGTATTATAATTAAAATTAATGTATATGTAATGTATGTCACAAGGACCTCAATTCTCATGGGTTTTAACTAGATTACTTATGAAATATTTGTTATTTTATCATATCATGATTCTTAAACAAAAAATTGGAATTGTAAATAAGATGCGAAATTTTGTTCTGATGTAACTCATGTATGTAATTTAAAATATAGGATAGTATGTCATGAAATGAGAATCTAAAAGTTATTGGATTTATATGAAATTTTTACACATATAATTAGAAAATAATTCCATTTATGTATCCCTCTATAATGAGTAAATGGTTTAGATCAGTTCCAAAATAAAGAAATATATTTAAAAATAAAAATTTATTTTTAATTAATATCTACCTATTTTAAATTTAAATTATAAATTAAAAAATGATCATTTAAAATTTTATAAAATTCAAAAAAAATTGGAAAATAAAAAAAATTAAATATTTGAAATAGAGTAGGTTCCCTCCCCAAAACATATATTATGCAGTTTTATCAATTCATGGTAACTAATTCATAATGTGAAGTATATTTCAATTCACAAAATAGTAATCAAATAAATATGAAAGAGATGTACCAGTAGATAGTTTTTAATGATAAACAAGTTGGTGAAGTGTGATATCCTACATTGTTTTATGAAGAGTATTTCTATAGAATCACTTCAGAATGTTCATATTAATAATAAATGGATTATTTTATCCTTCCATAATAACTTAAACATCGCCCAAAATATATTCCAGGGTGAAGATAAATGCAACATTCAATTTATAATGATGTTTACCTAGAAATCGATTGAGTCTTGATTGGTAGTGAAATAGTCTCTCCCATAAATGAATGTGAATTAGATGAATATTATTTTAATTAGCCACTTCATTCCTTCCTTTTAAAATTTAATAATTATCATTTAATTATAATATGATTTACTAAAACTATATTATCTAAATTTATCTATCTTCTGCATAATTTTCTAAGTCCAACTCTCTCGATAAATAATATTTTATTTTCTCCATCTCTATAGTAATGTAATAAATATTATCATAAATTAGCCTATATATGTTCATTAAAATGGGGTTGTGGGGGTATTTATGAAATCATATAAGACTATAATGATTCATATTCCCTTTGGCTTTAATGTTTTCAATTTTTAACAGTTTTATGAAATATCAATTTGATCATCCAATTTCAAAACTCATCTTTCTTATTTTTTTTTAGTTATAGGGGGTTGATGTCTTATAATGCACTCAATATTTCTTTTTCAAATTATCTATGATATTATTAGAGAACATCAACAAATGAAAATTGATGGTGGATCTTGGAACACTATGTTTATAAAGAAAGTATGTCCTGAAAAAAGAACAAACAACATTAACATCATTAGTTATGGTGGTATTTGATTCCACCAATTTTAAAATGTATCTAAAAAATGAATGTCTATTTTTTCAAATGAAATGGGAAAATTTATAATAAATTCAACTCTAAATACATTAAAATTTTAACAAATACAAATTGTGTTTTTGGTATATTATTATCCATTTGATATGTTCTTAATGAATTAACATTTCATATATTTTAAAAAAAAATTGGTGCATATTTAAAAATGGAGTGAAAAAATATTTCATGATATAAAATATTCCAAACACTCAATTGAATTCTAATGATTCCTAATAAAGTTAAACCATGATAAAATTTAAAAAATAGTTTGTACTTATCTCCCATATATGTATATTTTCTCTCTTATTCATTAAATTTATTCTAATGGTTAATATCATCCCAAATGTAAAACTTTGTTTCAAATTTGAGTTATAGAATTTGTTGTGTGTTTATGTGGGTTGGGATATCATATTTTACCAGCTAATTTAGCATTTCCACAAGACTAGAAAATTATCCTTTAATAATGTATTAATACTCTTTGATAATATGATCATTCATCGACTATTAGTATGAAATATAAAATTAAACTATATTGGAAAAAAAATTAGTGATCAACCACTTGATTGTCACTTCCTTTAGTATTCTTGATATCAATATTGAATATGAAATTTTTTAGTTTAAACCCCAGAATCAAGGGAATTTTGTTACACTTCTCCATCAATTATCTAAGATCTGTGTGATAAAAAACTATAACATTATTTCCATGAAAATATGATATGAATTTACTTAAAAAAACATCTATAAGAGATTTCTTTCATGTGGTTTTCAAAAAAAATTAGTAACTATTCAATATTCATGATTCATATGTAATGTATTGAGATTTTTATATAATATTTTAGGGAAGAAGATTTCTCAAACCATGTTTGGACGATTCAGAATATATCTCAATGGGGTGTTCTCAATTTGGTGGTTTCAACCGTAGTGGTGAGGTCAATTTCCTATTCAACTCATTAAAAGTTTCCCAATATTGAATGTAATAAAAGAAAAATTATTTAAAAAGCATCATGGAATGGGTAATGGAAATATTACTAATGTATTTGATAAAACTCTTATAAAATCATTCACATCCATGAAAATATATAATATATTTTTAACAATTTATATAAAGGAAATATGTTATTACATAAATTTTAACGTTATCTAACACAATTATTTTATGTCAAATAATATGAATAAGAAATATTAATCTATCCACCATGAAATAACATGACATAATAATAAGAAAATAAAATTCATGGTTTAATAAATTTCACCATATTTTCTATAAATGATCAAATCGAACTCCAAAAGATAGTAATGTCCTCCAAAAATACATCCAGGAAACTAATAATATTATTTGAAAACATACTTACTATAATCCTATTAAAATAAATGTTTTATTTAAATAATAAAAATGGAATCCTTTTTAAAATGTTTTTCTAAGGGAATATTTAAAAGCGTCCGTTACATATTCCTTTAGGTAATGGGTACCTAAATAGAGCCTAAAATACATCTATGATATAATATCATGTTCTCCCAACCTATCTATAACTTATTTGTCAAATAAATTTAATATAAAAATAATTATTTCTAGTAATGTGGACAATCTATCTATAGTAGAGATGGAAACTCCATTTATGTTGAATTAATATAGAGATTAAATCATTCTAGCCATTCAATATAATGGAATGTCTTGTTTTCTTTTTAAATAAATCAATGTTGTTAACGCATTATGAATCTAAAATAAGGTAGATGTAGTCGCCATCTAAAATATTCTCGATATAATTATTAATAAAATAAATCATAGTGGGATATAGTTACTTATGGGTATACCTAATAATTCATCAATTATATTGACATAGAATCATATACATACTATTTTTTGGAAATAATACATTGAATATCATTTAAAATAACTCTAATATCATTCACATTTACCTTGAAAGGATTTATATTTTTCCTTTGTTTTGGTATATATTATTATAAATTATCAACAATATTTTCTATCCTTTAATAAAGTATATATTTTTAATATTATTGCATAAGGGTTTTAATATCATATTTGGTATAAGTAGAATATATGAAATTAGATCGGGGATTATCACCATCAAGTCATGGATGAAATGAACAAATTATGGAATGTCATCTTCTTATTTATAATAAAACATACAAACCATAATGGAATTAGTGTTTTAACATTAATTTACACTAAGAATAGATTATATAAAATTTTAGAAAGATTCATCATTCATGGGATTTTGATGCCTAAAATTTGTCACTAGGGCTATTAATAAATGTAATGTACTAGTATCTTAACTGGGTTTAGTCTCATCAATTACATGAAGTGATAAAATTGAATGATTATATGATGTGTGTCTTTTGGACTAAAAAATAATGAAGTGGATATGTGTGTCCCAAAATTATGTGATGATAGTTTCATCATTCACATTTGAGACTATTTGGGTTGTATTCATGTACTGTCAAGGAAACATTATGTTTGAGTGTTATTCTTCTATATCATTCTCTATGGTCAACACATAATAGTCTTATCGGGATATCATATTTTGAAATCTAACAAACAAATCCCCCAAGGGTAATTCCAACAAGGGTGTTGGTCTAATTTCATGAAATACCACCACTATTTTTGGACATAATAATCTATATAAAAATTAGTAAACTCAGTTAAAGAAATAACATTAATAGAGGCTTCTAAAACTAATATATAGTTTTATTTTTATATTTTTGGGATGTTGCGATTAATAAAACATAGAAAATTATTTCTGAACTGATCCTTTAGTTACATTGAATCTTTTTTTTTTATAAAATATATATGAGAAACAAATTATACATTATAGTTTTTTACATAAAAATGGTAATATAAATATAAATATTCACGAATGTTACAAAATACTATCTTTTATTTTTTCCTACAAAATTTTCTTATATGGTATCATCTTTTCTGAAAAAGGTAGTGTAAGAAATTCTTACACCTTTGTTTATGTTTTTAATGGGGTCTATTTTTTCTATATCATTAGAATATTCATATAATATTCTTATTTATTTACTTATTCATTGGTTTGGTTATGAGTGACCTTATAATATCTAGGAACCCACACTCCGAGAATTCACATAACAATCAAATTATTTAAATTTATGGATATAAAATTGATAAACATGGCCCAATTTTGTCGATCCAAAGGCAAAAAATCGAAAAGAAATAATGGATCTTTTAAATACCCATGGATTCATTAGGTTTAGGGATTATGAGAGTTATGAAATACTCATACATAATATAACTATATCTTTCAATGATCAATATTCATATTGAAACTTTCTTTTATTTTTTTTAAATAAGTCTTTACTAGCTCCCATAAAATTCATCACACATGAATAAGTAATTATTTTATCATCATTATTCATAACCTACGGAAAGGAAAATCCTAATAAAATTGAGTTAAAATTATTAGTATAGTTAAACATAAGAATTAACGATTGAATATAATTAGTAACAATAATATGATAATAAGAGTATCCCAACCTAATCAAAGTGAATGTGTAAAAAGTTTGATAATTCACACCAATAAAACATGGATCATAAATCATGAGGTATAGAATGAATCCATAAAATAAAAAAATATACATACAAGGAAAAATCAGGTAAAAAATAAAAAAACCCAAGGATTGAATTTAATACAATCCAAGATAAGAACTGAAACATAGTGTAGGTATATTGGAACATCAACCACTTATTACAGAATCACCTAATTAGAAAATTACTATATCTATTAGGAGTCAATTATAATTGGTAAAATCTGTGATCTCATAGTAGTAAATTATATCAATTTAACATCATTATCTCTTTGGATTAACATAAATCTATCATTTCATAAGAGTAACCTCCATCTAGTTAACTTCATCTCATTTCCCAATTAATTGGTGGGATATAACAGGCCAACCAATTAGATATCATAAAAATTCACCTACAGATTTTTTATCACTACCCAATACCACTTTCAACATTAAATTCAATGTACCATATCATTAAATAAAACACATGAATTCATTTATTTTATTAAAATTACCACACCTTTATTTTCCAGTGAAAAATGTGTTTATCGTAATATATCATTCAAAAATCATCACAAACCAACTATTGAATGGAATTGAGTGCTATATTATTATCTTATACCCAATGATGTTTAATAAAAATAAAATGATGTTTACATAGATAAAAATAATTTTAAAATAACATTAAAAATATGTCAAGAAAAAAAGGTAGAATACACTTTTCATTTAATACAATTAAAAACTGAAAAATACCAAAATATTCAAACCAATATTCTATTTTAAAATAATGGTTAATAATTTTAATGGAATCCTAAAAAATTATTATATTCTATATATTTATTATTCCGTAAATGCTAAAATAAACATTCACTTTAATTTTTTAATAGAGATTCAAATGTGACCTGTGTAAAAAATATTAACAAATTTCATTTTTATATACTTTTAAAATCTGTTGATAGACCATTTAAAATAAAGTTTCAAATAATTTATTTTTACATAATAAAATTCGTAAAATAATATACATAACCAAGAGGAATATTTTTGTATATATTTTAGAAGAAAACCCATTTATAACATTTTAAAACGAAACAAAATCATCTAGTGAAATAACATGGGAAAAATAAAAATATTATGAGTGTAAAGTAATTCATGATATTATATTTTAGTATTTTTTTACACCATTTAAATTAATATTAGTGAATAAATAAAAATATGTCTCAATGAATTAATTTTGAGAAGAGAAACCCTAAAAACATGGGTAATACATGAATCAAACTGGCACTGATTAATGGAACATAAAATGAATCTATAAAAAACATAAATTCTACGAATTAATATCATAAATCAATGTAATGGTTATGTATGTACACAATATTAACTAATTCATGCTGCATAATATGAATTATATCTTAAAGAACAATAATCAAGTCAAAGAAAAACATTAAAAAATTTATAACATTTCAATCCATTTCTCATGAAAGTGAGAACATAAAAGAATCATTAAGTATCATGATAAATGATTAATTCGTGATATTATATATAATTGAAAATTATGTAATCCTTATAAATGAAATATTTCACACAATAAAGTACATGTCCCAAAGAAACAATAATGAGACAAATAATCCTTTTAAGGATAATATGATTGATGTAAGAATTAATCGATGACGTTATTATGTGTAGAAACATTTAATCAAAAATAACATTTTTAAATAAAAAATATTATAATAACATGTAGTTTTAAGTATAATCTTATATTAAAAATTAAAAAAAGTTTTCATATAACCCAATAAAATAAAATTAGTTAATAAACCCCTTACCTCCACCAAAAATATTCTATGAATGCCCATTTACTCTTTTATAATATACATATATTAATTATTATAAAATTTTAAGAAAATGTCATTGTTTTAATCCCCTATAATTTATTATTTTTGTTAATTTATTATAATAAAATATTCATTTACATATTCATTTATGTCCATGATGGGTGTTTTGATTATCTTTATTTCATAATTGTATAATCACTCTAGGTGGTTGACTATGGAAAATTATGACACTATCACAGAATAAATATAATAATAATGAAATAATTATATTTTTTATAAATAAAATACAATTTTATATTCCCCCATTAATGAAATATGTCCAAAATTAATCGTATCCCTTCATAGAGTTGATGTTTTACAAGTACTCATCAGTGACAATAAAATTTTGTAATGAGTAGAAGGATAAGATGATAAGAAATATATTATATTACCAGAATAATGAATATTTCTTGAATAATATATATAACCCATGATAATAAATATCCATGTTAGGTATGGTTGAAAAACAAGACAAATCGCTTTTTGGAGGTGGTAGATAACACCTATCCATGAATAGTCATTTCATTTATTATACGATGGAAAAGAAGGTAAATAAGTTAGAAAACTAACATGATAATATATTTTTATATTTATGATATTAATTTTATAATATTTTAATATTTAGGATAGAATTTATTGAGGTTAAATAATAAGTAAAATTTAAATGTGTGGTTCAGACGATTACCTCATCTTGGAAGAAACTTTTTTAAATATCTATTTAAGGTCCATAGAGATAGAATTTTAGTAAGGCAAAAACAAATATTATTTATATAAGAATATAAATAAGAGTTTTTGGAGTGTTTTTATTGCTATACGAGTCTCTATAATTGTTTTTAATATTGGAGGTGTGATATTCTTTTACAAGTGAGGGGAGGGGAATCCTTAGAATTAGATAATGCACTAAAATAATTTAATCTAAATTTCCTTCTAAAGTGGATAAAAAATATTTGGAATATACAGTGGATAATATTACTAATCATATCATCTAATATAATTTAGAAATATTTTTATTATATTTTCTCTTTTCTTTTTATTTTATCCCCGTCTAAACCCTTTTAATGGTTATTATGATATTAATTTTTTCTTACACTTTATGGATTAAGAAAGTTAATATTTGATTAAAAGTTTCCCATAAATGGATAATAATAGAAATAGTATAACAAATCACATTAACCTGAACAATTATTATATTTTTTATGAATTTTAAATCACTTAATAAAATATTATTTAAAATAAAAAACATTTAATGTCATTTTTTGGATTATTCACAAAATTTGATATTATAAAAATAAAAATGTAGTAAATGTAGGTCATGTATAATATCATAATACATTAATTATAATTTATATTTATCTAAAAAATTTATTAAATAGTACAACATTCCAAAAATACACTTTTAGTGATTTCATATTCATATACTTTCTTTAATGTTTTCAAATGAACCAAGACTCCTTTGAATAATAATTTATTTTAACTATTTTACTACTAAATATTAAACAATGATTTCAAGATTAAAAAATTATTTAGTATTTCAAATAAAAATTATAATCTAACATAACCTCATTTTATCTTCTTAAAAAATTTAATGTTTATTTAAACAAATATAGTACAATTTTAGATTTTTTTATTACATAAAATAATATTAATGTCATTGTTTATGAAAAATGACACCAATTTTCCATATCATAAAATACTAGATAATCATGGATGAAATAAAATCATCCAATTAAAATAATTTTGGTGGTATATATAATTTTAAATCCATATCATCTTATTTGTAAAATTAATCATTGTATTAATCATTATCGAGGTGATATGTATTTATCACTGTTACTATTTGGAATTAAATAATAAAGTTAAACTATATAACAATTGTGTACCTTATAATTTAAAATATGTTATCAATTTATTTAATATTAAATATGAATAAATTATTGAAAATAATTTACATCAAAAAAACAATATACTAAAAAACATGATTTTTGAGATGTGATCTTTTAAATATGCAAATTTTTTATTCAAAAATTATGCACAATGCAAATTGAAATTATATTATAAGATTAATTATAATAAAAAAATTAATTAGTTTTTTATAAATATCCAAATCCAAATGATTAATTGTAAATATATGAAAAAATATAATTTTTTCTATATAATATGTATTTTTACTACTTATTGAAGAATTAAAATTTTATAAAATAAATTAATCCTAAGATATTGTTTATAGTATGATTTCCAAAATGATATCATTTTTATACATCCATATATCTATAATTGGAAGAAATTAATTATATACAGTTTCAAACAAATAAGTAAAAACCATATTGGAAGAAAAATAATATTTAATGTATAAAATGACTATATTAAAAAATTATTACTTATTTGTTATGAAATAATCAAAACATTTTTATTATATAAAACCATTATTCATATTTTTTAATAATGTTATTATTCTTATTCATAAACACAAATTAATAGTTTTGTTATAATGAACAATTTTAAATAATAATATTTTTATATTATTTCTCGATTCCCTTAAATCTTAGGTTGACATTTCAACCTATCTTAAATAAATTAAATCTTCATGATTTATCTCAAGCCTAATAAAGAGGATTTATAATATATATTGTAAAAAATAAATTACATTGGTTGAAAATTAAAATATATGATTATGAAATAAAAAACATGTACGATATTTAAAAATAACGTTATTAAAAACCAATATACAAAAAAAGGGATAATAAAAATTCTTTTTCAAATGATGAAGGGGGAATTATAATAATTTCCTAAAAAAATTTAATTTTGTTCCCATACAATAAGATCATTGGAGGGATGTTAAATTATGTACATAGAGGATAAAAAATAATCTCCAATTTATAATATACAGTGATAGAGAAAATTTTCATGAAAATTATAATGACGACAAAACTGTAAATCAGCAGGTGATAAAGAATATCATCAATTAAGTAAAATTATTTTAAAAGGAGAAATTTTTATTTCATGATATTTTTTCATAGTTTTGAGTTTTTATTATACCATCAAGACTAATAACATAAGGGAATATACATACATGATTTTCATTTAATTCATAAACAGAGTTTTTCACTTTGGTATTGTGATTTAATAATTTCATGCGTATTTCTCATTTTAACTTCAAATGATGAGTGTAGATATTAAATGCCCAAATCAATATTATAATATTTTCATTGACCATCCAGTATATAAAATGATGAACATATATTATTTATATTATTATTAAACCAAAAATGGTTAGTACATTATATGATGAAACCCAAATAAACCACTATTTAAATATATAAAATATTAATATTAAATACATCAATAATAACACCGTTGATTTTTCCACAAAAATATAAACCATAAAACTCATCCAAATATGTGTTACTGAAATAAATTAAATCAATAATGAATCATATATTATAGTGAACTTAATTTAAATAATAATCATCATCTATAGATACGATAATGAAATGTTATCCGTAGATTTATCATAAATAACTTTCAAAATATTACCATGAAATAATATCACATTTAAACAATCGGGGATAACCAAATATTCAACAATAAATAATTAAACCAATAGAGTATCTTTCATAATGCATAGTAAAAGATTCAAATATACATAAGGTAAAAATAATTATGACTATAAAATAGAATTTTATCAAACGAACATACAATCATCCTTGAACATATAATCCAATTATTGTATCCATAATTATTAATCTAACATCACATGAAAATATCATAATAACTTCATTTTTCTATTACCAATAATATCATCCCTGAAACATTACTCATGGATTTTGTGCTTAATATATACTATTTAAATATCTGGCATTGATAATAATATGTGTGGCCTAATTTTAACCATCCAAAACATTGAACATTCATTTGAATTATTTCATCACTTTCATACCAGAGGACACTTTATGTTTGGATTTTCATATAGTCCTGAAAAACACATAAATAATTATACCCATGACTTAATGTGATTATATATCCTAATATACCCATATTTTATTATTTCACAAAAAGTATTCAAAATCAATCATAAAATTATGGAGACATGAATAATTTGTATAAATAATAAATTTATAATAATTCTTTACAACATGTGAAAAGGGAAAATACAATAAAAGTTTTCTTAAAATATCAGTATGGGAAAGAAAAGGCATTAACATTTTAATTTCATTGATAAGGCCAGAGGACATCATGATAGCGGATTCGAGTAATAGTTACTCAAAATTTCAGATGTTGGTTGATTTCATGCTTCAGTGAGATCCTCCCACCATTGACGTCAACTCCGAAGTGGTGATGTTGATAACTCCATGGGGTTTGAGGCCCTTAATTGTGGTGTTGAGTTTACCTAATCTATAATGGAAGATGGAAAATATATCAGGATTTTAGTGCCTGTCTGCTTTGGTCGAAGTGGATGGAGGCGGTTAATGTCATACTTCAGACAACGATAGAAAAGTAGTGATAATTTCATCCAATGTTGTTATGTTTATTAGATCTATTTTTCAGGGGTCTTGATCTATTTCTATTTTGTTTGGTAATTGGTTCAATCTTCTAGATTCATCATATCTAAATTGATTTGTTTAATTTGTGTGTCTTGTAGATTTAAGGTTCAGTGGTTGATAGTGGGAACAGTGGTAGAAGAATGTGGATGTGATGGGGGATCAAGGATTAACCAATAAAAGTATAGCAGTGGAACTATTGGTAGTAGTTGTTCTTTTTTTTGACGTTGTTATAATGTGTGTAGTGTCTCAATGAAAGGTTGTTTAGTTAGTGGAACGGTGTGTCATGAGGGGCATCCCTGGTGGAAGGAGAACCCTGGACATAGTTTTTTCATGTAGCTTATATTGTGAAAAAATTTCAAAACTTGTCAGTGTCTTAATTGGTGGAATATAGTAATGTTGGTGCATCAAGGCACCATTTTAGGCTAGCAGTGCCTCAGAGAATAGGAGGTGGTGGTAGTATGGTACTGTGTGTGAGTCATGACTCACCACCAAAAGTGGGTAGTAATTTTTGACAATGTAATAAACTGCCAATGTGTTATATAAACCATAATAAAAAAATAAATAAAATAAATAAAATTAAATGGAAATTAATTAAATCATAATAATTTACAATCAAAAAAAGTTATTTATTTACATATTAATATAATGTAAGAAAAAATAAATTAAAATTTAAAACATAAAAATTAATGGAATGAAAAAAATAGAAATAAAATAATTTTAAAATAACCGAAGCTAGAAATATTAATTAACTACTATTTGAAATCATATAATTTATTTAAATAAATATTGTGTTAATAAATTAATTTATGTCATTAAATTTAAATAAATTAATTAATTACTATAATTAAATTTATTACATGATTCTTAAATTATATTCTATATTATATTTTGAAGAAAAATAAAAAGATTAAATTAATGATTTGTTAATTGAAATAAAATAAATATATTAAACCATTTTTTAATGAAAATTAACAATCATAAAAGTATTAAGAATATTTTAAAATTTTATAATGAAATATAACTTGTAACGCCCCGACCCCAGTTACCCAGAGTCGGTGCATTATTACTTAACATTGGTATGATCACAAGAAAGATCAAATCTCGAAAGACCGATTGGTTTAGTAGCCTTGGAAACACTAGATATATTAATAAGTTTTACATTACATCATAAAATGAAAAACTAAAACAACAACATAATGTCTCCACAGTCCACACTATTATCCTCTCATAATATCCCTGCAGGTCATTCATAACTTACTTCTTCACATCCTGGGAAACTGAAAACATAGATAAGGGGTGAGCTCAAATGCCCAGTAAGGATAACAATATAGCGGAAACTTTCATAAATAAGAATAAACATTTAAGGCAATGTATAACTAAAACAAAATCCTTTTAAACATGAACTTTTAACATAGTATGAAATAAATAAAATGGGATAATGCCATTTACTTATTCACAAGTTTATTCTACTAATCGAATAATCACATGCAAAATCAATAACCACTTTCATAATGATGGAATGCATAATTCTAAACTTTAATTTCATTTCAAGGCCTCGTCCCAAGACCTTGGGGCTAACTGTAACCGGAACCCAACCCGGAGTGCCTCTAATAACCAGACACCAACCCGGAGTGCCTCTAATAACCGGACACCAACCCGGAGTTCCTCTAATAACTGGAGACCAAACCGGAGTGCCTCTAATAACCGGACACCATCCCGGAGTTCCTCTAATAACCGGAGACAAAACCGGAGTTCCTCTAATAACCGGAGACCAAACCGGAGGGCTTACTTTTACCGGTCCCCAACCCGGAACATACTTGTCTAACACATTCATCTGAATGAAAGATTGAAATATAACATAAACATTTGGATTAAAAATAACTTATAAAATGTCAATACATTAAACAAAAACCATCAGTGACATAAGAATAACTTATCCATAGTCAAAAATATCACAAAACCTTCAATAAAATAGGGATGTTTTGTATCATAATAAATCAACTTCAAATAAGCTTAAAATCCATCAAAGGATGTTGACATAGATGAAATCAAAACTATTTTATAGAAATATCTCTTTTTTTTAAATCATTTTAAAAGTAACATAATTATAAAATAATACATTAAATTTGAAAATATTTTTATAATCTTGTAAGGGAAGCTTTGAAGATTTTATAACGGCGGAAAATAGTCGCACCCGCCGTATATGTTAAAAAAACATTCTTACCATAATTCTGTCGAAAAGGTTAAAAAGGACCTTGTTTTGAAAACGACGGAATGATTCCTTTATAAACCTCTTATAAAAAGTCAAACAAGGGTATAAATGACTTTAACCCATATTCTTGTAAATAATAAATATGTTTTGAAATACATTTTGAAGAAACATTGATGTGGATGATAAAGAAATCCCAGTAGATTATTACGTATAAACAACCTCGGATAATGAAGAGATTGTGAAATAACCCTTACCTTGTACTTTTCCTTGGTTGGGTTAGGTTAACCTCTTGTATAATGGTGAAATAATTGTTATTAAATTATACAATAATCATATATATTAATATGATATCATATATGATCTTTTAACATTGATTTGTTAACAATATCTTAGAATTATCGTCGTTTCGGGTGTTAACTTACTCATATGTTTTTTTACATAAGCCATGTTTGTTTTATCTTATTCATATCCAGAATGATATCAAGTCCTTAAACATCATTTTTAAATCATCAAATGATAATTATACTTGAATGGATACGATGGAGAATGAATCTCATCGCGTTCGTGGAGACGGTAGTCCGTACGTACGCACGAGCGACAATATCATTATTTTGATATTAAAATAATATATAAATGGATGGTATATCATATATAAAGAATCATTAACATGTTATATTTATTATTTACAAGAGTTACACATCATTATTATACCCATCCAAATAATAATATATTGAATAACAATTACACCACGACGTGGAGACGGTAAGTCGTACGTACGCACATATGGTGACATGTTATTCAAAGGGTGGATAGAATACTGAATATGGTTGTACCATATTTATAATAACATCAAAGTATATGTAATATACTGGAGTTATTATTTTAGAATGGTAATAACAAAGAAAGAAGATGTGGAAGAAGAAAGGAACTTGAAAAGGGGTGGTGAAAACATTACCTCTTCTTCGGGTTCTTCCTTTTGATTTGATCAAAAGGGCTCCTTAGGTTGGCTTTCTGATCAAACTAAGGCCTCTAGTTTGTAGTGAGGGATGTTGGGAGAGTATTTGGGCAGAGGTTGGCCGAACCAAAAGGCTTTTAAGGTGTGAAGAAATGAGAAGTAGGAGTGCCCTTTTATAAGAGGGGTGAGGGGCACCATTGGAAAAGCTAGAAATATTAATTTATAATAAATTCATATTCGGTTTCTAATGGCACAAAAGTTGATTATTCAAAGGTTAAGGTGGGGATAGGTCGAAAACCACTCAACCAATAGAATTTAGACAGGTTTGGGTACTTATATTAACCTTATCGTTAAATATTAACTCTAAGTTAATTAGTTTCACTTTTACAATGTCTCTTTGTATTTTTATATAATATGGTTAATAAACATACTATATACATCCAACCGACCCCCAAGTGGTCCATTAATGATGAACCTATCATGCTATAAGTCTCTTGGCCGAACCTTAGATTTTTAGGAATTTAATATCAATTAATAATATAATATTTGTTTTAAGAACTCTTTTATGTCAATTTTGACACTATTCAATAGTCGATTTTTTTGAAACTCATAACAGATTGATTACTTCAGAAAAAGTAAATTAATTCAATCCTAATATATCATATTATCCTAGAAAATTATTTTAATTCATTAAAAGTCTCATATTATATTTATTTGGGTATTTATAATATCAATTATTTTAATTTTTCACTATTATTGTAATTATTGCATCATCATTGTGTCATAAATAAAATAAATTATTTAATGTCTAAAAATTATAAATAAAATATCATTATGTATGAAATATTTTTATCTTTCTAATGAATATTTATAATCTAAATTACAACATATATAACCCTATGTAACAATTTTCTTTATAAAAGATATATGCTTGTGTCATTTTTGTATTCATTTTAACTTAATTAAAATAAAGTGTCATTATCACTTACAAGTGGATACATGGGGTCCCAAAATCGACCCAAAGATGCCCATGGTCGACCATGTATCAACCAATAGGGTTAAGACACGTTTTAGGGTAATTTAGTATTATTATAATATTATTTTTTAACCCTTATTTACCGGATTTACCCTTAACCATGGTAAATAAAATATTTACCGTAGTAATTATTCAAAATGTCTAAAAATAATAGTTACCTATTTACACAATTTGGAAATCCTGATTCCAAATATGGAATCCATTTTTCTAAATTCAAAACACAGAAGTGGCAGAAATTAATTTAAAATTAATTCTCGTTGTCAAAACAAAAAGCGTGTTTTTAAGAGATAATAACTATCAAAAGATTAACACTTTTTTATGTTCGGTTTAATTGTAAAATTATGTCCAATGAACAACATTATATTAAATGGTAAAAATATATTCTAAATAAACTTTTAAAACACTAAAATTCATAATTTATCACTATTAATTATTTTGATTAAAAAATTTGTTTTTAATTAAAATTTAGTAATTTTCAACATTCATCAAAATATGAATGTTATCCGAAAAGTACCAAAATTTCACGTTAGGATAAATTAGATATTCTGAATCAAAAAATGAATTCCATTTTGAAATATAAAATATATATAATTTCAAAAATTAGGTATTACCATTCATAATGGCTAGTTTGATTGGTTGTGGTGTGTGTTAAAACTCAAGGTTGCGTACAACACACGCTACTGTACTATTCAAAGAAAGCGTATCGTGGAAGCTTGGGATGTTTCATTTTTAATTTTTGAGGTCCCCATTTAGTAAAAAAGTTTAAAATATTGTATTTAAAAAGGGTTCACTATTAAAAGTTGATAAAAGTGCAATACTGAAAATGATTTTTTTCTTGCATTATGTCTAAGAAACACATAATATAGAAAAATTATAAGGATTATATAAAGTTTAAAATTTAGTTAATACTATTCATAACCTCTTTTGAATGGATTTTTGGTAAGTGATGGTGCAATTGAACTCGGTGTTGCGTGTAGTGAAAGTTATTGAATTATTTTGATGAAATAACACATTATGAATTCTTGGGGTGTTACATTCTCCCCTCCTTCAATAAATTGCGTCCTCGCAATTTGAAATTGATCTTTGAAAATATAAGGTTGAAAGTAGAAAATATATTTGTGGGAAAACCCACATCGGGAATTGGGTTTCTAAAATTTAGTCTTAATATGAGGAAAAGAGAAATCAAAGGGTCACCACCAAATTATGATCTCGATTATGAGAACATTGGTGGAAATTAGAGACATATAATTGGAGGAAAAACGTAAATATTTATAGGTAGTGATTGAGGTCATCAATCACAAACAAGTGTAAAATTGAGGTCCTTAAATTCATCAATCTATGATGATTTGAAATACCATCGGTTCAACAAAACATAGGGTATTAGGATAACACATTTTTGACGTTTCAAAATATCTTAGTTGAAATCCCACATCGAAAAATGAATTAATGAGGCCTCTATTTAAAATAAAGAGTCGAAAGTATGAAGATTACCGAAAATAACACATACTAGGGTTCCATGTAGGAAAATATGGATATGGAGGAAAAATATAACCATCAATTCTCTGATGGAAAGTGGTAGAGAACATGGCTATGAAAAGGCCAACAATCCCAAAGCCATAAATTAGTGATGATTTAAGGTACCATCTAGGAAAACATTTTTGTTCTAAGTTTCTTTTCATGATGTTGATGAATTTATTTATGAGATTGGCTAAGATCATAAGGAGATATACTTACATTATAATTAGAGTTTTATCCATTAATAAATTTCTACCACAAACTCATCTTTCACTCTAAAAGATAATAGAATGTAAAAAATTCTATTTACACTATTCGTATAGGGTTCCAAAATAAACGAATTTATAATTCATCTACAAGATCTTTTAATAAAAACTACATTATTTTATCCAGGACATCTCGTGGGCCAGTGGTAGGTGATACACCCTTTTCGCCCTTCGGTTGCTGGTTCAAGTCTCGCAGCCTTGCCGGACGCGACGGGTTGCCGCCCGACCTCCGGGTTGTCCTTTTATGGAAATCCAAAATAATCAAAACTAGAACTATCCAAAATACTTCTGTCCAAAATCACAGTCCAACATTTATAAGGAAGGTAAACATAATATAGATCCTTTTTACCCCGTAATAGCATATGAATACCTTCATCATGTATTACCATATTCCTTATTGATTACATTCATGCTCCCTTATTCCATATAGAATGCTGGATATACTTCATTAATCCAAAAATGTTTTAAACCCCAACAATGATGGAATATAAAAATCATTAATCAGTTCCAAGGTAGTCAAGAATATCCAATATAATTTATCCAAAACAATCACATATTATTCCAAAATCACTACCTCAGTATCAGAACTATATTATGATTTATCATTCTCTCAACCATATATTTTCCAAAAATTTATCCTGCTATTGAGTCACTTTTCTTTGTTCCACACAATCTCAAGTCCTTAATGAAATAGTACTGCAGTACAATCCTTATATACTCCATAATTATTATAACAAGTACATTGTTGATACAACGCTCAATTGACATAATCAACATAAGAACTCTAATCATTCCTCTTCATCTGTGGTAGTATCATAACATGATTATTATCCAATAACATCATTTGCGGCATAGTATGATGACTGGGACATAGGTTCGCGTAGTGTCCAAACTCCTTGAAAATGAAGCATTGTACATTTGAAACCATTTTCTTACCCTTGCAGTCACGTACTTTGTGCCCTTTTCCTCCATAATTATAACAAACTCCCATTCCTTTCAGGCAAGTTCCAGGGTGTTTCTTTCCACAGTTACCACATATAGGAAAATTCTTCTTTTCCCTCTTCCCTTTATCCATCTTTCTTTCTTCCATCATTTTCTTCTCTTTCTTCCCTTCAAAGCCATAGGACTCAGTAAACTCTGTACTTATCTTATCAACACATGATATTCTTTCTTCATATGATGATAATACATGGGAGACTATTTCTCTTATAAATTCTAGCTTAAGACCATTAAAGATATGATCCTTCCATCTCTTTGGATCATGTGCATTTATGGAGTTCTCATTCCTTCTACTGGGCGCCATTTCTAAACAATGGCATACACTAGATCAGTTTATGAATCAAAATACATAATCCCATACTTATAAAACACTTAACATAAATTGAACTATTTATGGATATAATCCATAATCATAAGAATGTTTTCTTTGAGGAAGTATATACTCATAATCCCTTCAAAATGATTTTTAAAGAAAATGAGAATTATCCTAAGCATATCCCCCAGGAGTGTCGTAACCAAGAGTGCAGCAAGGCCCATTGTCGTGCACCAGTTCC
This sequence comes from Viscum album, assembly GCA_963277665.1. Lineage (NCBI taxonomy): Eukaryota > Viridiplantae > Streptophyta > Magnoliopsida > Santalales > Viscaceae > Viscum > Viscum album. The sequence continues at coordinate 1,934,937,467 of OY728155.1, forward strand.
CGTTCGATTCTAGCTCAAAGCGGGGTTTTCGGGTTTTACCCCTAGGTACATCTGTGCCAGAGCCGCCTCTACCTGCTCGTATCCAGATAGGGATGTATTGATCGGAAAACTCACAAAATCTCTACAATACCAAAATTCTAGGAAGCTCTTCTATACTAATCCTCAAAGTTCATCTTAGGTCTATGTGCTCTAATCAGAGTTTATCTAAATCTAGCTTCCAAGGTTTGTACTAAACTTCCTCTGATATCAACTGTAACGCCCCGACCCCAGTTACCCAGAGTCGGTGCATTATTACTTAACATTGGTATGATCACAAGAAAGATCAAATCCCGAAAGACTGATTGGTTTAGTAGCCTTGGAAACACTAGATGTATTCATAAGTTTTACATTACATAATAAAATGAAAAAATACTACAACAACATAATGTCTCCACAGTCCACACTATTATCCCCTCATAATATCCCTGCAGGTCATTCATAACTTACTTCTTCACATCCTGGGAAAAATAAAACATAGAAAAGGGGTGAACTCAAATGCCCAGTAAGGATAACAATATAGCAGAAACTTTCATAAATAAGAATATACATTTAATGCAATGTATAACTAAAACAAAATCCTTTTAAACTTGAACTTTTAACATAGTATGGCATAAATAAAATGAGATAATTCCATTTACTTATTCACAAGGTTATTCTACTAATCGAATAATCACATGCAAAATCAACAACCACTTTCATAATGATGGAATGCATAATGATAAACATTAATTTCTTTTCAAGGCCTCGTCCCAATACCTTGGGGCTAACTGTAACCAGAACCCAACCCGGAGTGCCTCTAATAACCGAACACCAACCCGGAGTGCCTCTAATAACCGGACACCAACCCGGAGTTCCTCTAATAACCAGAGACCAAACCGGAGTTCCTCTAATAACCGGACACCAACCCGGAGTTCCACTAATAACCGGAGACCAAACCGAAGTTCCTCTAATAACCGGAGACCAAACCAGAGGGCTTACTTTTACCAGTCCCCAACCCGGAACATACTTGTCTAACACATTCATCTGAATGAAATATTAAAATATAACATAAACATTTGGATTAAAAATAACTTATAAAATGTCAATACTTTAAACAAAAACCATCAGTGACATAAGAATAAATTATCCATAGTCAAAAATATCACAAAACCTTCAATAAAATAGGGATGTTTTGTATCCTAATAAATCAACTTCAAATAAGTTTAAAATCCATCAAAGGATGTTGACATAGATGAAATCAAAACTATTTTAGAGAAATATCTCTTTTTTTAAATCATTTTAAAATTAACATAATTATAAAATAATACATTAAATTTGAAAATATTCTTATAATCTTGTAAGGGAAGCTTTGAAGATTTTATAACGGCGGAAAATAGCAGCACCCGCCGTATAAGTTAAAAAAACATTCTTACCATAATTTTGTCGAAAAGGTTAAAAAGGACCTTTTTTTGAAAACGACGGAAAGATTCCTTTATAAACCTCTTATAAAAAGTCAAACAAGGGTATAAATGACTTTAAACCGTATTCTTGTAAATAATAAATATGTTTTGAAATACATTTCGAAAAAACATGGATGTGGATGATAAAGAAATCCCAGTAGATTATTACTTATAAACAACCTCGGATAATGAAGAGATTGTGAAATAACCCTTACCTTGTACTTTTCCTTGGTTGGGGTAGGTTAACCTTTTGTATAATGGTTAAATAATTGTTATTAAATTATACAATAATCATATATATTAATATGATATCATATATGATCTTTTAACATTGATTTGTTAATAATATCTTAGAATTATCGTCGTTTCGGGTGTTAACTTACTCATATGTTTTGTTACATAAGCCATGTTTGTTGTATCTTATTCATATCCAGAATGATATCAAGTCCTTAAACAAAATTTTTAAATCATCAAATGATAATTATACTTGAATGGATACGATGGAGAATGAATCTCATCGCGTTCGTGGAGACGGTAGTCCGTACGTACGCACGAGCCACAATATCATTATTTTGATATTAAAATAATATATAAATGGATGGTATATCATATATAAAGAATCATTAACATGTTATATTTATTATTTACATGAGTTACACATCATTATTATACCCATCCAAATAATAATATATTGAATAACAATTACACCACGACGTGGAGACGGTAAGCCGTACGTAGGCACGTATGGTGACATGTTATTCAAAGGGTGGATAGAATACTGAATATGGTTGTACCATATTTATAATAACATCACAGTATATTTAAGATACTGGAGTTATTATTTTAGAATGGTAAGAACAAAGAAATAAGATGTGGAAGAAGAAAGGAACTTGAAAAGGGGTGGTGAAAACATTACCTCTTCTTCGGGTTCTTCCTTTTGATTTGATCAAAATGGCTCCATAGGTTGGCTTTCTGATCAAACTATGGCCTCTAGGTTGTAGTGAGGGATGTTGGGAGAGTATTTGGGCAGAGTTTGTCCGAACCAAAAGGCTTTTAAGGTGTGACGAAATGAGAAGGAGGAGTGCCCTTTTATAAGAGGGGTGAGGGGCACCTTTGGAAAAGCTAGAAATATTAATTTATAATAAATTCATATTCGGTTTCTAATGGCTCCAAAGTTGATTATTCAAAGGTTAAGGTGGGGATAGGTCGAAAACCACTCAACCAATAGAATTTAGACAGGTTTGGGTACTTATATTAACCTTATCTTTAAATATTAACTCTAAGTTAATTAGTTTCAATTTTACAATGTCTCTTGGTATTTTTATATAATATGGTTAATAATCTTACTATATACATCCATGCGACCCCCAAGTGGTCCATTAATGATGAACCTATCATGATATAAGTCTCTTGGCCGAACCTTAGATTTTTAGGAATTTAATATCAATTAATAATATAATATTTTTTTTAAGAACTCTTTTATGTCAATTTTGACACTATTCAATAGTTGATTTTTTTGAAACTCATAACCGATTGATTACTTCAAAAAAAGTCAATTAAATCAATCCTAATATATCATATTATCCTAGAAAATTATTTTAATTCATTAAAAGTCTCATATTATATTTATTGGGTATTTATAATATCAATTATTTTAATTTTTCACTATTATAGTAATTATTGCATCATCATTGTGTCATAAATAAAATAAATTATTTAATGTCTAAAAATTATAAATAAAATATCATTATCTATGAAATATTTTTATATTTCTAATGAATATTTATAATCTAAAATCCAACATATATAACCCTATGTAACAATTTTGTTTCTAAAAGATATATGCTTGTGTCATTTTTGTATTCATTTTAACTTAATTAAAATAAAGTGTCATTATCACTTACAAGTGGATCCATGGGGTCCCAAAATCGACCCAAAGATGCCCATGGTCGACCATGTATCAACCAATAGGGTTAAGACACGTTTTAGGGTAATTTAGTATTATTATAATATTATTTTTTAACCCTTATTTACCGGATTTACCCTTAACCATGGTAAATAAAATATTTACCGTAGTAATTATTCAAAATGTCTAAAAATATTAGTTACCAATTTACACAATTTGGAAATCCTGATTCCAAATATGGAATCCATTTTTCTAAATTCAAAACACAGAAGTGGCAGAAATTAATTTAAAATTAATTCCCGCTATCAAAACAAAAAGCGTGTTTTTAAGAGATAATAACTATCAAAAGATTGACACTTGTTTATGTTCGGTTTAATTGTAAAATTATGTCCAATGACCAACATTATATTAAATGGTAAAAATATATTCTAAATAAACTTTTAAAACACTAAAATTCATAATTTATCACTATTAATTATTTTGATTAAAAAAGTTGTTTTTAGTTAAAATTTAGTAATTTTCACTATTCATCAAAATATGAAAGTTATCCGAAAAGTACCAAAATTTCACATTAGGATAAATTAGATATTCTGAATCCAAAAATGAATTCCATTTTGAAATATAAAATATATATAATTTCAAAAATTAGGTATTACTATTCATAACGGCTAGTTTGATTGGTTGTGGTGTGTGTTAAAACTCAAGGTCGCATACAACACACGCTACTGTATTATTCAAAGAAAGCGTATCGTGGAAGCTTGGGATGTTTCATTTTAAATTTTTGAGGTCCCCATTTAGTAAAAAAGTTTAAAATATTGTATTTAAAAAGGGTTCACTATTAAAAGTTGATAAAAGTGCAATACTGAAAATGAATTTTTTCTTGCATTATGTCTAAGATACTCATAATATGGAAAAATTATAAGGATTATATAAAGTTTAAAATTTAGTTAATACTATTCATAACCTCTTTTGAATGGATTTTTGGTAAGTCATGGTGCAATTGAACTCGGTGTTGCGTGTAGTGCAAGTTATTGAATTATTTTGAAGAAATAACACATTATGAATTCTTGGGGTGTTACATTCTCCTCTCCTTCAATAAATTGCGTCCTCGCAATTTGAAATTGTTCTTCGAAAATAAAAGGTTGAAAGTAGAAAATATATTTGTGGGAAAACCCACATCGGAAATTGGGTTACTAAAATTTAGTCTTAATATGAGGTAAAGAGAAATCAAAGGGTCACCACCAAATTATGATCTCGATTAGGAGAACATTGGTGGAAATTAGAGACATATAATTGGAGGAAAAACGTAAATATTTATAGGTAGTGATTGAGGTCATCAATCACAAACAAGTGTAAAATTGAGGTCCTTAAATTCATCAATCTATGATGATTTGAAATACCATCGGTTCAACAAAACATAGGGTATTAGGATAACACATTTTTGACGTTTCAAAATATCTTAGTTGAAATCCCACATCGAAAAATGAATTAATGAGGCCTCTATTTAAAATAAAGAGTCGAAAGTATGAAGATTACCGAAAATAACACATTCTAGGGTTCCATGTAGGAAAATATGGATATGGAAGAAAAATATAACCATCAATTCTCTGATGGAGAGTGGTAGAGAACATGGCTATGAAAAGGCCAACAATCCCAAGGCCATAAATTAGTGATGATTTAAGGTACCATCTAGGAAAACATTTTTGTTCTAAGTTTCTTTTCTTGATGTTGAGGAATTTATTTATGAGATTGGCTAAGATCATAAGGAGATATACTTACATTATAATTAGAGTTTTATCCATTAATAAATTTCTACCACAAACTCATCTTTCACTCTAAAAGATAATAGAATGTAAAAAATTCTATTTACACTATTCGTATAGGGTTCCAAAATAAACGAATTTATAATTCATCTACAAGATCTTTTAATAAAAACTAAATTATTTAATCTAGGACATCTCGTGGGCCAGTGGTAGGTGATACACCCTTGTCTCCCTTCGGTTGCTGGTTCAAGTCTCGCAGCCTTGCCGGACGCGACGGGTTGCCGCCCGACCTCCGGGTTGTCCTTTTATGGAAATCCAAAATAATCAAAACTAGAACTATCCAAAATACTTCTGTCCAAACTCACAGTCCAACATTTATAAGGAAGGTAAACATAATATAGATCCTTTTTACCCCGTAATAGCATATGAATACCTTCATCATGTATTACCATATTCCTTATTGATTACATTCATGCTCCCTTATTCCATATAGAATGCTGGATATACTTCATTAATCCAAAAATGTTTTAAACCCCAACAATAATGGAATATATAAATCATTAATCAGTTCCAAGGTAGTCAAGAATATCCAATATAATTTATCCAAAACAATCACATATTATTCCAAAATCACTACCTCAGTATCAGAACTATATTATGATTAATCATTCTCTCAACCATATATTTTCCAAAAATTTATCCTGCTATTGAGTCACTTTTCTTTGTTCCACACAATCTCAAGTCCTTAATGAAATAGTACTGCAGTACAATCCTTATATACTCCACAATTATTATAACAAGTACATTGTTGATACAACACTCAATTGACATAATCAACATAAGAACTCTAATCATTCCTCTTCATCTGTGGTAGTATCATAACATGATTATTATCCAATAACATCATTTGCGTCACAGTCTGATGACTGGGACATAGGTTCGCGTAGTGTCCAAACTCCTTGCAAATGAAGCATTGTACATTTGAAACCATTTTCTTACCCTTGCAGTCACGTACTTTGTGCCCTTTTCCTCCATACTTATAACAAACTCCCATTCCTTTCAAGCAAGTTCCAGGGTGTTTCTTTCCACAGTTACCACATATAGGAAAATTCTTCTTTTCCCTCTTCCCTTTATCCATCTTTCTCTCTTCCATCCTTTTCTTCTCTTGCTTCCCTTCAAAGCCATAGGACTCAGTAAACTCTTTACTTATCTTATCAACACATGATATTATTTCTTCATATGATGATAATACATGGGAGACTATTTCTCTTATAAATTCTAGATTAAGACCATGAAAGATATGATCCTTCCATCTCTTTGGATCATGTGCATTTCTGGAGTTCTCATTCCTTCTACTGGGCGCCATTTCTAAACAATGGCATACACTAGATCAGTTTATGAATCAAAATACATAATCCCATACTTATAAAACACATAACATAAATTGAACTATTTATGTATATAATCCATAATCATAAGAATGTTTTCTTTGAGGAAGTATATACTCATAATCCCTTCAAAATGATTTGTAAAGAAAATGAGAATTATCCTAAGCATATCCCCCGGGAGTGTCGTAACCAAGAGTGCAGCAAGGCCCATTGTCGTGCACCAGTTCCCGTTCAAGTCTAGCTCAAAGCGGTGTTTTCGGGTTTTACCCCTTGGTACATCTGTGCCAGAGCCGCCTCTACCTGCTCGTATCCAGACAGGGATGTATTGCTCGGAAAACTCACAAAATCTCTGCAATACCAAAATTCTAGGAAGCTCTTCTATACTAATCCTCAAAGTTCATCTTAGATATATGTGCTCTAATCAGATTTTATCTAAATCTAGCTTCCAAGGTTTGTACTAAACTTCCTCTGATACCAACTGTAAAGCCCCGACCCCAGTTACCCAGAGTCGTTGCATTATTACTTAACATTGGTATGATCACAAGAAAGATCAAATCTCGAAAGACCGATTGGTTTAGTAGCCTTGGAAACACAAGATGTATTCATAAGTTTTACATTACATCATAAAATGAAAAACTACTACAACAACATAATGTCTCCACAGTCCACACTATTATCCCCTCATAATATCCCTGCAGTTCATTCATAACTTACTTCTTCACATCCTGGAAAAATAAAACATAGAAAAAGGGGTGAGCTCAAATGGCCAGGTAAGGATAACAATATAGCGAAAACTTTCATAAATAAGAATAAACATTTAAGGCAATGTATAACTAAAACAAAATCCTTTTAAACTTGAACTTTTAACATAGTATGGCATATATAAAATGAGATAATTCCATTTACTTATTCACATGGTTATTCTGACTAATTGAATAACCACATGCAAAATCAATAACCACTTTCATAATGATGGAATGCATAATGCTAAAATTTAATTTCTTTTTCAAGGCCTCGTCCCAAGACCTTGGGGCTAACTGTAACCGGAACCCAACCTGGAGTTCCTCTAATAACCGGACACCAACCCGGAGTGCCTCTAATAACCGGACACCAACCCAGAGTTCCTCTAATAACCGAAGACCAAACCGGAGTGCCTCTAATAACCGGACACCCAACCCGGAGTTCCTCTAATAACCGAGTGACCAAACCGGAGTTCCTATAATAACCGGAGGACCAAACCGGAGGGCTTACTTTTACGGTCCCCAACCCGGAACATACTTGTCTAACACATTCATCTGAATGAAAGATTGAAATATAACACAAACATTTGGATTAAAAATAACTTATAAAATGTCAATACTTTAAACAAAAACCATCAGTGACATAAGAATAACTTATCCATAGTCAAAAATATCACAAAACCTTCAATAAAATAGGGATGTTTTGTATCATAATAAATCAACTTCAAATAAGCTTAAAATCCATCAAAGGATGTTGACATAGATGAAATCAAAAACTATTTAAGAGAAATATCTCTTTTTTTAAATCATTTTAAAAGTAACATAATTATAAAATAATACATTAAATTTGAAAATATTCTTATAATCTTGTAAGGTAAGCTTTGAAGATTTTATAACGGCGGAAAATAGCCGCACCCGCCGTATAAGTTAAAAAAACATTCTTACCATAATTCTGTCGAAAAGGTTAAAAAAGAACCTTGTTTTGAAAAACGACAGAAAGTTTCCTTTATAAACCTCTTATAAAAAGTCAAAAAAGGGTATAAATGACTTTAACCCATATTCCTTGTAAATAATAAATATGTTTTGAAATACATTTCTATGAAACATGGATGTGGATGATAAAGAAATCCCAGTAGATTATTACATATAAACAACCTCGGATAATGAAGAGATTGTGAAATAATCCTTACCTTGTACTTTTTCCTTGGTTGGGGGTAGGTCAACCTCATGTATAATGGTGAATAATTTTTATTAAATTATACAAGAATCATATATATTAATATGATATCATATATGATATTTTAAAATTGATTTGTTAATAATATCTTAGAATTATCGTCGTTTCGGGTGTTAACTTACTCATATGTTTTGTTACATAATCCATGTTTTTTATATCTTATTCATATCCAGAATGATATCAAGTCCTTAAACATCATTTTTAAATCATCAAATGATAATTATACTTGAATGGATACGATGGAGAATGAATCTCATCGTGTTCGTGGAGACGGTAGTCCGTACGTACGCACGAGCGACAATATCATTATTTTGATATTAAAATAATATATAAATGGATGGTATATCATATATACAGAATCATTAACATGTTATATTTATTATTTACATGAGTTACACATCATTATTATACCCATCCAAATAATAATATATTGAATAACAATTACACCACGACGTGGAGACGGTAAGCCGTACGTACGCACGTATGGTGACATGTTATTCAAAGGGTGGATAGAATAATGAATATGGTTGTAAGATATTATAATAACATCACAGTATATGTAAAATACTGGAGTTATTATTTTAGAATGGTAAGAACAAAGAAAGAAGAAGTGAAGAAGAAAGGAACTTGAAAAGGGGTGGTGAAAACATTACCTCTTCTTCGGGTTCTTCCTTTTGATTTGATCAAAAGGGCTCCTTAGGTTGGCTTTCGGATCAAACTAAGGCCTCTAGGTTGTAGTGAGGGATGTTGGCAGAGTATTTGGGAAGAGTTTGGCCGATCCAAAAGGCTTTTAAGGTGTGATGAAATGAGAAGGAGAGTGCCCTTTTATAAGAGGGGTGAGGGGCACCTTTGGAAAAGCTAGAAATATTAATTTATAATATATTCATATTCGGTTTCTAATGGCTCCAAAGTTGATTATTAAAAGGTTAAGGGTGGGGATAGGTCTAAAACCACTCAACCAATAGAATTTAGACAGGTTTGGGTACTTATATTAACCTTATCTTTAAGTATTAACTCTAAGTTAATTAGTTTCACTTTTACAATGTCTCTTTGTATTTTTTTATAATATGGTTAATAAACTTACTATATACATCCAAGCGACCCCAAGTGGTCCATTAATGATGAACCTATCATGATATAAGTCTCTTGTCCGAACCTTAGATTTTTAGAAATTTAATATCAATTAATAATATAATATTTGTTTTAAGAACTCTTTTATGTCAATTTTGACACTATTCAATAGTTGATTTTTTTGAAACTCATAAAAGATTTATTACTTCAAAAAAAGTCAATTAAATCAATCCAAATATATCATATTATCCTAGAAATTATTTTAATTCATTAAAAGTCTCATATTTATTTATTTGGGTATTTATAATATCAATTATTTTAATTTTTCACTATTATAGTAATTATTTCATCATCATTGTGTCATAAATAAAATAAATTATTTAATGTCTAAAAATTATAAATAAAATATAATTATGTAGGAAATCTCTTTTATATTTCTAATGAATCTTTATAATCTAAAATCCAACATATATAACCCTATGTAACAATTTTTTTTCTAAAAGATATATGCTTGTGTCATTTTTGTATTCATTTTAACTTAATTAAAATAAAGTGTCATTATCACTTACAAGTGGATCCATGGGGTCCCAAAATCGATCCAAAGATGCCCATGGTCGACCATGTATCAACCAATAGGGTTAATACACGTTTTAGGGTAATTTAGTATTATTATAATATTATTGTCTAACCCTTATTTATCGGATTTACCCTTAACCATGGTAAATAAAATATTTACCGTAGTAATTATTCAAAATGTCTAAAAAATAATAGTTACCTATTTACACAATTTGGACATCCTGATTCCAAATATGGAATCCATTTTTCTAAATTCAAAATACAGAAGTGGCAGAAATTAATTAAAATTAATTCCCGTTGTCAAAACAAAAACCGTGTTTTTAAGAGATAATAACTATCAAAAGATTGACACTTGTTTATGTTCGGTTTAACTGTAAAATTATGTCCAATGAACAACATTATATTAAATGGTAAAAATATATTCTAAATAAACTTTTAAAACACTAAAATTCATAATTTATCACTATTAATTATTTTGATTAAAAAAAGTTGTTTTTAATTAAAATTTAGTAATTTTCACTATTCATCAAAATATGAAAGTTATCCGAAAAGTACCAAAATTTCACGTTAGGATAAATTAGATATTCCGAATCCAAAAATGAATTCCATTTTGAAATATAAAATATATATAATTTCAAAAATTATGTATTACTATTCATAACGGCTAGTTTGATTGGTTGTGGTGTGTGTTAAAACTCAAGGTTGCGTACAACACACGCTACTGTATTATTCAATGAATGTGTATCGTGGAATCTTGGGATGTTTCTTTTTAAATTTTTGATGTCCCAATTTAGTTAAAAAGTTTAAAATATTGTATTTAAAAAAGGGTTCACTATTAAAAGTTGATAAAAGTGCAATACTGAAAATGAATTTGTTCTTGCATTATGTCTAAGATACTCATAATATGGAAAAATTATAAGGATTATATAAAGTTTAAAATTTAGTTAATACTATTCATAACCTCTTTTGAATGGCTTTTTGGTAATTCATGGTGCAATTGAACTTGGTGTTGCGTGTAGTGCAAGTTATTGAATTATTTTGAAGAAATAACACATTATGAAATTCTTGGGGTGTTACATAACTAATGCTAAAATTAATTATTTTACAGGCATAAAATTAAAAATTATTTATAAAAATTTATTAATTTATATTTTTTTACATTGTTATTATAGAAAAGTTCTTTAAATGATTAATCTCGCAAAGAATCAAGTTAAGCCATATAAGAACATAGGAACAAAAAAAATGAGTATTATACTTTTAAATGGAATGCTTCAATAGTGTTCTTTCTTTAATCAAATACTAACTTATTGATCAATGAAATAATGAAACCTCTAAATCTAATGATGTCATGCCTCTTATATGAAGTTAGTTAAATAATTGCTTCAATTCAAATCTATGTTTTAAATCTATGATAGAAAAAAAATGTTGAAATTAAGTGAAATCAAGAACATATCAAATGGTATATTATATATTTACATTCTCTTATATTCAAAAAAATCAATGTTAAATTTAAAATTCAGAGGAATCACTTTCCATATAAAATTTAAATGATTCCATATAAATCAATTGTCCCATTGTTAATCTTGTGTTCAAAATTAAACTCATTTAATGAACTCTTTTTTTTACATCTATGAACATTTTTACTCTTTTTATAAAATTTTCACATTCATGTTACATGCTCTATGCACTGTGCATGTGCAGTTTATATAATTTTAAAGTGGGATTACTCACACACACTATGCTTAGTGTCATAGAAATTCATCGTGGTTTCCCAAATTCCTATTTTACTCTAGTATCAAACAACATATATAAATACCATTTATATTGGATCACTAAGGTGATTATTTTTAATATTTATAAATTGAGTACCCAAGGATAATGTTCAACCTCTTAGTTTCCAAATTTTATTATCATAACCCTATAAGAATGTATGTTATATCACTCTAAAACATATTTCCATAACAGAACATTAATAAAATAACTGTGAAAATTCACATAGAAATAATTGAACCCCAAAAACTACAAATTCAATGAAAATACAAACAACCAATAAGATATTATCCTTAGGGAATATTCAACTAAAAATCAGAACGAAGAAAAAATATACTAATATTGAAACAATATTGACCATTTTTAACAAAATAAATTATAGCTATATGGATTTGATGGTATTATATTAAAATACATAATAGATCCATATTAGATGACCCAATTCCCCCCACGTAAAACCCAACATTTCCCCAAATATGAATTCAATGGTTGATAAGATAAAAACATGACTTATATAGCATAGAAAATATTTTCAACAAAGTAGATTAGTGACATGTTTAAGGGATACAGTGAAACTCAAACATTTTTTATGCCATAGTAAATATATTATATAATAACATGTTTACTTAAATTTTCATAAAATTTATGGAAAAAATATTTTTGAAATTTTGTTAAAAAATTATCATGTAAAACATGTTAATATATAGCCTTTTGGGTATACTAAATTTTTAAAATTTGATTCAATTGGATTTTCGAAAGCATAAAAAAATCCATGCCAAACACATTACTAAGAGAACATCTGGTGTGGGGAAATTTCCCCACACGTAATTTCATATAGTGAGTAAATTTAAAATATTTTAACTCATTTTTTAGTAAATAAGATCATGTTTCTAATCCTCAATAACTCAATGAAAAAACCACAGCAGTGAGTCTCCATTGTGTTGACTTAACTCCTGTATTGGAATAGTGACACAATGGTAATAGTGATTGAAATGTGAATTTTTTTATTAAGAGAAAAGGATATGAAAATGAATGAAAAAATTAAATATTTAATCGCTTGATTAATTATATCTAGAGATTCTCCACCAATGGATTCAGGTAATTTGAAGAAATTGCTACTCCTCTAGTGAGAAAAATAGAAACATCCTACAAATATAGAGCCACTTTGACCAATGACATCTATCCAGAATAAACTATGGAGGAAAGGATAACAATAAACAAGAATTTATTTCAAAAAGAATCATGAATAAAAATAAGAATATATATAGACAGTGAATTTACTCCAAAGAAACACTAAATTTAAAGTCTTCAGTTAGACATTATTTAATGAATATAAAATTATTGAATGAGATAAAATCATGGTTTACCTCTCATTTAGTTCTACTTTTTAGGTCCACAATGATACTCCTCTAGCCTCTAAGAAGAGTAGCTATGTGGATGTTCTTTGCTAAATAGGAACCACCACATGTGTTTTTTTCCATGTGTTTTTAATAGAGTAATAAATATTTTGTGCTCAATGACATAATAAAAATAATTTTAAATTTTCCTTAACTAAATAATTAACTATGAAAAACCATTTAAATTTCTGTATATTATCAAAGGATTCATCAATATTAACAGATCATTCATCACCCAAATTCATTTTTTTAGTTGTTACAAGAAATTTAGTTTCAGATGAAAAAAAATTAACCCACTAAATCTCTATATAGAATCTATTAAGATTAGAAACACACAAAAAATATAATCAAAGTCACTCTTGGAATTAATGTTTTCCACTTCTAGGTCGGATTTAGACTTTAAAAAAAATTCATTCTCATTAAGGTAAAATTGTTAAATTCGTGCTTCTAAAGGTAATAAATAATCCTAATAGTTATCTCTTTGAACATCAATACCAAAAAATTTAAATATTAGGTTACATTTGGCTATATTCAGAATAACTATTTCATAAAGAGGGTTATGAAGACAAACATTTGTATTTTCTAAATTACAAATCAAAAATGGTACCTCTTCCAACAAAATCGATGTTCCTCAATGTTGTTAAGTACCCATATCAGTTTAGGTCAGATGTGATAAACAAGGAAGAATAAATTTTTGTTCATTTAAAAAAATATGATTACCATGTAATATATCTCTTATAATAGGACCTCAACAAAATATAAAATATTAACATGAACTTCTTATGGTGAATTAATTCTTCATGAATCAACAAGTGTGTGTCAAACCTCTCCATAAACATCAAGTTCAAAAGGATCACTATCAAAATTCATTATGGTCAACTGTTCTAGTAAAATTATAGGGTAATAATAGATTCATTCAACATTTATAAATTCGGATTGAATAATTTCAAAAATAATACAATTATATCATTCTTGGTCAAATTACATTCTATCTCACTAAGAAAGTATTTAGAAAAATGATAAATATGTAAAACATGTAGTGAATGTTCATTACCTAACCTTTATTCAAAGCACATTTCATCAAATTAATCATCAATCAACATTTTTAGTGTATTTTTTTAACACATTTAGAAATAAGAAGATCACATTTATTAATAATTTAAAAACTGTTCCAATCTATGATTTCTGGTTGTTAGTTCACATCAATAATATTCCCAATTTCTAGTTCAGATTCATTAGTTAACATTTTAGAATCATTGGGAGAATGAATTTTATCAATAAATATATCATTATACATATTCTTCTCAACTCCAGTAATACCATTACCAAAATTCTTTAAACATTGAATTTTTTCAATGTTAAGGATCATGAAATGTATATGGAAATCCTCTTCAATTAGTTTTAGTTTCATTAAAAAAATTCTAACTCAGCTAAATTTATATTCTTTATGGGATCATTAGAATTGATTTCATTAGTATCAGAGTTAGTTAGTTATTTACGTTTTCTATCATCAGATTCACACTCTTCAAAGGAAGTGCATTATCCTTCCAATATTTTACCATTAAATCTACTTCACATTGTTTGTCAATTTCTCATACATTAGTTTATTCTTTCTTTAATTCAATTTTATTTTCCAAAAACCATTATTGTAACTCTAAGATAATGTATTCTAAATTTTTTAATTCTGGATGTTGTTCTGGACAATTTTAATTTTATGTTCATGGTTTTGGTTGAGCCTATAATCCATATTATAACCCATATAAGTGAAAAATAGTCATGGTTTTCATGAACGTTATCTCCGGGCTCAAATTTATGTTCATTATCATCAAACTGGTTAATTTTTCTTAGTTAATTATAGTCATATTACTATTCCAAGCTTCCATAATATCCATATAATCCACAAAAATGAATATTAGCATGACTTAAACGATCATTTTCATTTATTTCTTTGTGAATCAGAATAAATATAGACTTTCACATTCAAAAAACATAATTTTGATATTGAACATAAGCATCGCGGTGATTTTATTTTTTGTTTTTAAAATCATCATTATTTATTTCTAAACAAATTAACTTCTATTGAAGATGGTTGGTCTCTTAAATCCTTCTCTGGAAATGATTACAAATATTGATAATGTTGGAGCTTGTCACGACAGTAGATTCGACACTAGTGCAGAAAACGTTTTTTACGTCACCATTTTTTACGTCGGTTATATAAAACCGACGTCATAATATGTAAAACGAGGTTTTTTACGTCGGTTATTTCTTAACCGACGTAAAAACCTGTGTTCGGTACACATTTAACGTCGGTTATTTTTATAACCGACGTTATTAATCTCGCGGCTTCATTTTTTACGTCGGTTATTTTTATAACCGACGTAAAAAACGCGGTTTTCGAAGGCCCTTTGACGTCGGTTATTGAATAACCGACGTAACAAACGCGGTTTTAGAAGGCTTTTTTACGTCGGTTATAAAATAACCGACGTAAAAAAAGAATCCGCAGATGTTTTTTACGTCGGTTATGGAATAACCGACGTAAAAAAACGCGGATTTTGAGCCATTTTTTACGTCGGTTATATAATAACCGACGTAAAAAATGAATCGGATGAAGGTTTTTACGTCGGTTATTGAAATAACCGACGTTATAAATGTTTTTAAAACAATTATCACGTCGGTTATTGAATAACCGACGTGATAAGTCATTTAAAAATTTACCCAGACCCGTGGATTGTCATTCGCGAGTTTACCTTCGACAGTCGCGACTCGTCTCTCTCGCGCGTAAACCCGAATCGGCTCGTCCATTTCGTTGATTTAGATTCGTTTTGCGATCATCGTTTCTCATATTTAATCTCCTCGGATCAATCATCTAAACTCGCAGCACTCAGGTAATCCTCCCACTCGTTCGTTTTTTTTCGCGTATAGTAAATATATATGTGTTGTGATTTTTTTGTTGAAACTAACTAAGATTCTTCGATTGCGAACCCTTTTAACTCGTTTTGGCACCATAATCTTATTTATCATCCCTAGATCTATTTGTTCGACTTGCAATATTGAGTAATTTTATGATTTCACTAATTTTTCATCGTTTTCTATAAATTCCCGAGAGGGTTGGGGCGTGTCCATTTGGATGGGTTGCCCTTTTACAGTTGTTACTACTTTATTCACACACAACCATGGCATAGGTGCATGGATTTGGGGTCGGGGGGTGTCCAGGGGGGTTTACAAGGGGGTGGGTGGGTGTGGGGGGATGTCCAAGGGTGTGGGTGGGTGTTGGGGGGTGTCCAGGGGGGTGTCCAAGGGGGTAGGGGGTGGGGGGTGGTGTCCAGGAGGGGTGGGGGGGCTGTCCAGAGGGTTGGGGGGTGTCCAGGGGGGTGTCCAAGCAGGTCGGGGGTGGGGGGTTGTGTCCAGGAGGGGTGGGGGTGCTTTCTAGAGGGGTCGGGGGCTGTCCAGAGGGGTCGGGGGGTGTCCAGGGTGGTGTCCAAGGGGGTGGGTGGGTGTGGGGGGCTGTCCAAGGGGGTGGCGGCCTGTCCAGAGGGGTCGGTGGGGTGTCCAGGGGGGTGTCCAAGGGGGTGGATGGGTGTGGGGGGATGTCCACGTGGGTGGCGGCCTCTCCAGAGGGTATTTGGGGTTGTCCGGGTGGGTGGGGGGCTGTCCAGATGGTTGGGGGATGTCCAGGGGGGTGTCCAAGGGGGTAGGGGGTGGGGGGTGGTGTCCAGGAGGGGCGGGGGGCTGTCCAGAGGGGTCGGGGGTGTCCAGGGGGGGGTTTACAAGGGGGTGGGTGGGTGTGGGGGGCTGTCCAAGGGCATGGGTGGGTGTTGGGGGGTGTCCAGGGGGGTGTCCAAGGGGGTAGGGGTGGGTGGTGGTGTTTAGGAGGGGTGGGGGGGCTGTCCAGAGGGTTGGGGGGTGTCCAGGGGGGTGTCCAAGCAGGTCGGGGGTGGGGGGTTGTGTCCAGGAGGGGTGGGGGGTGTCCAGGGTGGTGTCCAAGGGGATGGGTGGGTGTGGGGGGCTGTCCAAGGGGGTGGCGGCCTGTCCAGAGGGGTCGGTGGGGTGTCCAGGGGGGTGTCCAAGGGGGTGGATGGGTGTGGGGGGCTGTCCAAGGGGGTGGATGGGTGTGGGGGGCTGTCCAAGGGCGTGGGTGGGTGTTGGGGGGTGTCCAGGGGGGTGTCCAAGGGGGTAGGGGGTGGGTGGTGGTGTTTAGGAGGGGTGGGGGGGCTGTCCAGAGGGTTGGGGGGTGTCCAGGGGGGTGTCCAAGCAGGTCGGGGGTGGGGGGTTGTGTCCAGGAGGGGTGAGGGTGCTTTCTAGAGGGGTCGGGGGGTGTCCAGGGTGGTGTCCAAGGGGATGGGTGGGTGTGGGGTCCTGTCCAAGGGGGTGGATGGGTGTGGGGGGCTGTCCAAGGGCGTGGGTGGGTGTTGGGGGGGTGTCCAGGGGGTGTCCAAGGGGGTAGGGGGTGGGTGGTGGTGTTTAGGAGGGGTGGGGGTGCTGTCCAGAGGGTTGGGGGGTGTCCAGGGGGGTGTCCAAGCAGGTCGGGGGTGGGGGGTTGTGTCCAGGGTGGTGTCCAAGGGGATGGGTGGGTGTGGGGGGTTGTCCAAGGGGGTGGCGGCTTGTCCAGAGGGGTCGGTGGGGTGTCCAGGGGGGTGTCCAAGGGGGTGGATGGGTGTGGGGGGCTGTCCAAGGGGGTGGATGGGTGTGGGGGGCTTTCCAAGGGCGTGGGTGGGCGTTGGGGGTGTCCAGGGGGGTGTCCAAGGGGGTAGGGGGTGGGGGTGGTGTTTAGGAGGGGTGGGGGGGCTGTCCAGAGGGTTGGGGGGTGTCCAGGGGGGTGTCCAAGCAGGTCAGGGGTGGGGGGTTGTGTCCAGGAGGGGTGGGGGGCTGTCCAGAGGGGTCGGGGGGTGTCCAGGGGGGTTTACACGTCGATTTGATTTATATTTCAAAATTGTTATATTCAAATTATGATTTTTTTCATATAAACATATATTTGTATTATCTAAAAAATATATATATTTTTGCTATTTGTTATAGGTAATAATGAGTCGAAGTTGGATTACGGCACATCGAATGAGCAATGAATATGAGGAAGGTGTTGATGCCTTTTTGGAATTTGCTAAACGAAATGTTCCAAGTAGGGACATTTTTTTCTGTCCATGCCTGAAATGTCTGAATATGAAGAAGTTGAAAAGTAGAGAGATAAAAGATCATCTGATTTGTCATGGTTTCAATCCGAGTTACAACCCTTGGATTTGGCATGGCGAAACTGGACAGAATGTCACTGATGATAATGAATCGCAAGATGGTAACTCCGATGAAATTGAAGAAATGATTCGCGATATTGTAGCAGAACAAATTGAGATAGAACCGAGAGTTGCACGTCTATATGGTGATGCCGAAAAACCATTATATCCTGGTTGTACAGATTTTACGGTTTTGTCGGCGGTGTTAAGATTGATTAACCTGAAGGCGAAACATGGATGGAGTGACAGAAGTTTTACAGAGCTGCTACAATTGATGAAAGACATTCTTCCAAAAGATAACGATCTTCCAGATTCACATTATAAGGCCAAAAAAATATTATGCCCGATGGGATTGGGATACAGGAAAATACATGCATGTCCGAATGACTGCATTATATATAGGAAGGAATATGAATTTCTGAAAGAGTGTCCCAAATGTGGGACATCACGGTATAAGGTGAAAGAAAAATCACAAGCTGATGTAGAGATTACAAAGCTCCCTTCAAAGGTATTTTGGTATCTTTCTATAATTCCTCGTTTCAAACGTTTATTTGCTAATTCACATGATGCAAAAAGGTTAAGATGGCATGCTGATGAGTGGGTATGTGATGGAAAAATACGTCATCCAGCTGATTGTCCACAATGGAAGAAAATTGATGCCCAGTACCCTACATTTGGAAATGAAATTAGAAATCTGAGACTAGGCTTGTGCACAGATGGAATGAATCCATACCGAACCCTCAGTAGCACACATAGTTCATGGCCTGTTTTATTGGTAATTTACAACCTCTCTCCTGAAGTTTGTATGAAGCGCAAATATGTCATGTTGAGTATCATGATCTCTGGTCCAAAGCAACCCGGCAATGATATTGATGTATACTTGTCACCGCTGATTGATGATTTGAAACTTTTATGGGCTGATGGTATTAGGGTGTATGATTCTTATAAAATGGAATATTTTCAACTGCATGCAGTGCTTCTATTCACTATAAATGACTTCCCAGCATATGGAAATTTGTCTGGATACAGTGTTAAAGGGCATAAAGCATGTCCAATTTGCGAACAACAGACGTCATATTGTCAATTGCATCATTGGAGGAAAACAGTGTACATGGGTCATCGAAAGTTTTTGCCTATGGATCACCCTTATAGAAGACTAAAAAAGGCATTCAATGGCTCACAAGAATTTGATACTGCTCCTCAACCTTTATCCCCAGAATTGTATTTTGAGAGGGTGAAAAACCTTGATGTGACATTGGGAAAGACACAGAAATCTGGTAATGATAGACATATTTGGAAGAAAAGGTCAATATTTTTTGAGCTACCATATTGGAGGTATCATGAAGTCAAACATAATATTGATGTCATGCACGTGGAGAAGAATATCTGTGATTCTTTGATCGGAACATTGCTAGATATTAAAGGAAAGACAAAAGATGGGTTGAATGCAAGGTTAGACCTACTGTCAATGGGAATACGTTTAGAGTTAGCTCCCACTCCTAAAGGAAGACGAACATTTCTTCCCCCGGCTTGTCATACATTATCGAAGAGGGAGAAAAGTAGCTTCTGTCAGTGTCTTCATGATATCAAAGTGCCTCAAGGTTATTCTTCAAATGTAAAAAATTTTGTCTCATTGAAAGACTTGAAGTTGATAGGTATGAAATCACATGATTGTCATGTCATGATGCAACAAATTCTACCAGTTGCACTGCGTGGAATATTTCCCATCCGTGTCAGAAAGACTATAATGAGGTTGTGTTATTTTTTCAATTCAATTTGCAACAAGGCGATTGATGTGAATGCTTTGAACATTTTGGAAAAGGATGCAATTATTATACTTTGTCATTTGGAAATGTATTTTCCTCCAACTTTTTTTGATATGATGGTGCATTTACTGATTCATCTGGTTCGAGAAATAAGGCTTTGTGGACCTGTATATCTTCGTTGGATGTATCCTTTTGAAAGGTATATGAAAATATTAAAGGGATATGTTAAAAATCCATATCGACCTGAAGCCTCCATTATTGAAAAGTATATTTCTGAGGAGGTAGCAGAGTTTTGTACGAGTTACTTGGCTACGGCGCAACACATAGGTTTGCCTCCATCTCGCCATGAACGGGTTAATAATGAGGGAAAGGGGATTCGTGGCTTGAAAGTCAAATCACTGTCAGCTGAACATATGAAGAAGTTAGAATCATACATCTTGAATAACATAGCTGATGTTCAACCGTATATCACATTGCATATTAATGAGTTGAAACAATGTCATCCAAAGAAGAAAAAAATGTGGATTTTGAATGAGCACAACAAAACTTTTTTGCCATGGTTTAAAAAGACCTTGCTTGGTAGATCAGATGTATCAGAGACATTAAAATGGATAGTGGGTGGTCCATCTTTAAATGTGATAACATGGTCCGCTTATGACATTAATGGCTATACATTTCATACGAAAGCTCAGGACAACAGAAGTGCAGCTCAGAATAGTGGTGTATTGGTGTTTGCAGAAGCAATGCATTTTTCGAGTGCTAAGGACAGAAACCCAATTTCGGCATCAAGTGCATATTATGGAGTGATTGAAGACATATGGGAGGCTGATTACTTTAAAATTAAAGTTCCCGTTTTTAACTGTAAATGGTTTATCGGTAACAACAGTGTCAGACACGATGAATTTGGAATGACACTTGTTAATCTGAATAGATTGGAAGACACAGCTGATTCTTTTATAATGGCAACACATGCCAAACAAATTTTCTATGTAGTAGATCAATCAGATATGCAGTGGGCTGTTGTTTTACAAGGGAAAAACCAATATGTTGGTGAGGATGAATTTGATGAAGATGCTGATTTATGTGAGATCCCTACTTCCATGGAAAGATTAACAGAACATAATGATGAGTATGTTGAAGACATGGTTTGTGCCATTAGGAACGATCACGACGAAGGAATTTGGGAAAACAATCCAACTGTACATTCCTAAAATTACAGGTAACACAAGTATATATCTTGTTTACATTTAGTTTTTTCATATAATGTTAGATACTGTAAATTTTTTACTTCTTAAAATATGTATCAAACCAAAATGATAAAACAATAAAAACCGTAAAGAGGAGAAGTCCTGGGCGCACCGGCAACCGGTCCTCTCTGTCTGTACCCCCGGCCGGCCGCTGGCTCACCACCGGCCGGCCGGTGGACCAGACAGAGAGCCTTCCTCTCTGTCTGGATCACCAGCGGCCGGCCGGTGTTGAGCCAGCGGCCGGCCGGTGGTTCAGACAGAGAGGAAGGCTCTCTGTCTGGTCCACCGGCCGGCCGGTGCTGAGCCAGCGGCCGGCCGGTGGTCCAGACAGAGACAGAGCCTCTCTGTCTGGATCACCAGCGGCCGGCCGGTGTTGAGCCAGCGGCCGGCCGGTGGTTCAGACAGAGAGGAAGGCTCTCTGTCTGGTCCACCGGCCGCCCGGTGGACCAGACAGAGAGCCTTCCTCTCTGTCTGGATCACTAGTGGCCGGCCGGTGAGGAGCCAGCGGCCGGCCGGTGGTTTAGACAGAGAGGAAGGCTCTCTGTCTGGTCCACCGGCCGGCCGGTGGTGATCCAGCGGCCGGCCGGTGGTCCAGACAGAGGAAGGCTGTCTGCTCCACCGGCCGGCCGGTGGTGAGCCAGCGGCCGGCCGGTGGCATCAGTGAGTCCACTTTTCAGCTTTCTTATGCCAACTCCTTGGCAACATTTTGCTTGTGTTTACCATGTTTATCATTGTTTAACATGCTTACCATATTACCGATGTTTACTATTATGTAATTTAGTACACTTTTCTATTTGTGAACTAATGTTTGTTTTTTTGATTTGAAGGAAAATGACAGATCAATCAGTTGATCAGCCACATGATTCTGGAGATGAGCATATTGGTCATACATCTGGGGAGGAACATTCACATGCTCCTATTACGAAAAAGAGTTCAAAGGTTGGTAAGCGTGGGTGCACACGTTTACCAAAATTATCACTTGCCCGTACGAAGGAGGAGAGGATAGTCGTGGAGTTTGATGAGGATGATCTTCCTAGAGGTCCAAATGCTAAAGATTTTAAGGGTTTTGTAGCAACTCAGGCTAAGAGCAAAGTAAGCATTCTCTATGATGATTGGAGAAGTGTGGATAAGGCGATAATTTCTCAGCTGTGGGAGACCATTTTGGTAAGATCTTTTGCTATTGTTTGACTGTTCTTTAAATGTTTCTAGTATATATAATATTTTTAACCTCTTTTTTATCAGATGACATTTGATATTCCTGACACTGGAGGAGTCAGGAAGAAATGCTTAACGTTGGCTGCTAGGAGATGGAGGGATTTCAAATCAACCCTCTCATCTGATTTCATTTATGGTCATAGGAGTCGTGAGAATCCTTGTCGTATATATCCTTTTATAGATGAAGACACATGGAGAGAATTTTTTGAAAGTAGAAGAAAAGAATCATTTTTGGTAAGGGCAATGTAAACTTTTATAAGCTTTCTTATATAAATGATCTTATTATTGTTTTGTTAATGATTACTTATTCTTAATTTACAGCAAACAAGGAAAGCTCATCAAGAGATCCAATCTAAAAATGTATACCCTCATAGTTTATCTCGGGGAGGGTATGCATTATTGGAAGAACAAATGATGGCAGAAAAATTTCAACAACTAAGAGCTGAGTCTTCAAGCTCTGGAGAGGTGGCCCCTCCATCCCCTCCATCTAGACATGAGAAATGGAAAAGAGCTCGGAAGGGCAAAAAAGGACAATATCTTTCGGAAGAATCGAGACTCGTAGTTGAGAGGATTGTAAGATATCTATTTTATTTATTTAAGTTTACTATTTTCGTCATATATTTCCAATCATTATAGAAAAGTTCAATTAATTATTACAGGACTCTCTTGAGGAGCAGAGTTCACAGGGGACATTTACACCATCTGGGAGGGAAGATATTTTATCTGTGGCATTGGGAAAGCCCGAACATCCTGGCCGTGTAAGAGGATATCCGGCAGGTGTATCGGTAAGAAAAGTGTTGCCACGTTCCTCAACTTCTAACGTTGAGGGAGTTTATAAAAAAAAATAGAATCGTTGGAGGCTGAAGTCCATAATATTAATGCGACAATGGAGGACAAGATTAGAGCATCAGTGCAGTTAATGTTTGCAGACTTGCAAAGACAATTTCAGGGTGCAGCTCCCACTCCACCTCTCCCAGTAGCTCCCACTCCCCCACCTCAGCCTGCGGACCCCATTTTTGATCCTCCTCCTCCGCCGCAGCTACCTACTTATTGTGAGTTGTATGTTGATGATCCTCAACATCATATAGTTGCATATGGGATGGTATATTGTATAGGAGATACAGTTCATCATCAACAGTTAGAGGTAGAGAATCAGAGGGTCACTGTACAGGATATTATAGATAGATCAGCTCGGATACCATTACCTACAGATGAGGTGACGACAGTTGGACATAGTATCGGCCATTTTATACTTTGGCCATCCAGACTTCTTCGACTCATTACCATAGAGGTATGGATGTTATATCTTTTATTTTATATTTTTATTAATGTTTTGTCATTTGAAAACTAATATATTTTTCAATTTATTTTTACAGGAATACTTCAAAGGTAAAGAAATACTGTATAGACAACAACAAAGACAGATAGCTATGACATCAGATGCAGATACTAGCAGTCTTGACAAATTGTCAAGATATTCAAATTTGTTGGCGGATCATTATGACTTTACAATGGAAGCTCATGTCTGTGGACGTGAACTATGTGTGGGGATTATGAAAACTGATATCATGGAGTTTGTCACTGGAGATAAGTTGGGCATCAACGTGGTGCAAATTTTTATCATGTAAGTCTTAACTCCTTTTCCTTGCATTATATTTATTAAAAATGTATACTTATGTCTGCTTTGTATTAGGTATATGTATAAAATTTGTGAGAGGAATGAGCTGACAGATGTATATGGATTCGTGGACCCACAATTGATTTCCCCTGAAGCATGTGCATTGGATGAGGAACAAAGAATGCTTATATTGCTGATAGATTTGAAAAGAATGTAATCACACAGTGTTGGATGATGCCTTTTTGTGAGAGGTATGAAACACATCCCTCTCAAAGAGTTAATTATATTTTAACATAAAAAACCACTAACGTTAAATTTCCTTTTCTCAGGGATCATTGGATGTTAGGGGTTTTTTGCCCTAGGGAGAAAACACTTTATTGGATATGCTCTCTCCATGATGATGTGCGAGAAAGTTTTAAGAATATATTGGAAACGTAAGTTTCAATTTCACAATAGTTTTATATATTATAATGAATTTTAAATTTACCCCATTCGTATTATTTTCTAACAGGGCATGGGTCCACTTTCGAAAAAGCGCAAAGAAAAGGAATTACAAGATAAAATATGTACATGCGAAGGTAAATATCCATTTATAATTTGTACATTTTGATTTATTACATAAAAATAATATATTGAATTTACACTCATTCAAACAGAAATGTCATGAGCAACAAGGCATCATCGAATGCGGATATTACATGTTAAGATTTATGTATGAAATAATAACAACTGGGACAGTTCTGAGTTTTGACCTGGTAAGATTTCCTCTTTCTAATAATATTTCAATTTGATTTATTCATTATACACGTTGACTACTATCCTTTTCCTTTGTAGCTTTTTGATGACCCTCAACCCTTTACTGCTGAAGATATCAAACACTTACAAGTGGAGTGGTCAAATTATTTTACAGGTTTGATTGACTTTTAGTTGTTTGTAATGTAAAATGTAATTTTGAATATTATCAATGTAATTGTGTATTTCGTAGTCGTTTAGGTTGGATTTAGTTTTTTTTTGAAGTTGACATTGTAAGTTTTGAATGTTATATAAGTGAATGTTTAATTTTTCTCTACTTCTTGTTTTGGTCTACTGTTGATGGTTTTTCTGGTCTGGATTTTGGTATGGGGGGAGAGGTTCCAAGGGGGTGGGTGGGTGTTTGGGGGGTGTCCAAGGGATATGGGAGGGGTGTCCAAGGTGTGTTTGGGGCTGTCCTAGGGGTCGGGGGGGGTGTAAATGAGGGTGGGGGTGTCCAAGGGGTGGGGGGTGTCCAAGGGATATGGGAGGGGTGTCCAAGGTGTGTTTGGGGCTGTCCAAGGAGTCGGTTGGGTGTCCAAGTGGTGGGGGGTGTCCAAGGGATATAGGAGGGGTGTCCAAGGGGTGTTTGGGGCTGTCCAAGGGGATGGGGGGGTTTCCAAGGGGTAGGGGGGGTTTCCAAGGGGTAGGGGGGTTTCCAAGGGGTCGGGGGGGTGTCCAGGGGGTGGGGGGTTGTCCAGTGGGTGGGGGGGTGTCCAAGGGGTGGGGGTGTCCAAGGGATATGGGAGGGGTGTCCAAGGGGTGTTTGGGGCTGTCCTAGTGTTCGGGGGGTGTAAATGAGGGTGGGGGGGTGTCCAAGGGGCAGGTTGGGTGTAAATGAGGGGGGGGGGTGTCCAAGGGGTCTGGGAGGGCTGTCAAGGTGTGGGGGGGTGTCCAATCGGTGTTTGAGGCTGTACTAGGGGTCTTGGGGGTGTAAATGAGGGTGGGGGGGGGGGTGTCCAAGGGGTGGAGGGTGTCCAAGGGATATGGGAGGGGTGTCCAAGGGTTGTGGTGGGGCTCCAATGTGGTGGGGGAGGGCTGGCCAGGTTGTTAGGTGGGTATAGATGAGGGTGGGGTTCAGTTGGGGCTTGGGGGAGGGCTGGCATGGTTATTTTTTTTTGGTTTCTGGTTGCTTTTTGGTGAGAGCAGTGCAATTATTTAAAAAAAAAAATTTCTTTCACGTCGGTTATTTTCTAACCGACGTGGTAAATAAATCGGTAGGGGTTTATCACGTCGGTTTTTTCTAGAACCGACGTGATAAACCTTTCCCGGGGATTTTATCACGTCGGTTCTTAATATAACCGACGTGATAAAAGGCCTGGGAATCGATTTACCACGTCGGTTATTCAATAACCGACGTGCTAAAACGTTTCCCAGGCCTTTTTATCACGTCGGTTTCCTAAATAACCAACATGATAATAGGCCAGGGGAAGGGTTTATCACGTCGGTTATGACATAACCGACGTGATAAACGATATCCCAGGCGTTTTATCACGTCGGTTTAGGGAATAACCGACGTGATAAAGCCCCCCGCGCATATTTATCACGTCGGTTATTATATGAACCGACGTGATAACCACCGTGAAGTTAGGGATATTACGTCGGTTTTAAATAACCGACGTAAAAAACGTTATTTATAACGTCGTCCGTATTAACGTCGCCTAAAAACCGACGTAAATAATAAAAAATAACCGACGTAAAAAACGTTTTCTGCACTAGTGCGAGTAACAGTGACTTCAGATTTCATATCAGGGATGATTCCCTACTTTAGTGAGCTCCTCTCACAATTGATGTCATGTATAGAGATGCGACATTGTTGGATCATCGAGTTTGGAAGCTCTTATAGGTGGAGGAAGTTTCACCTCATCCATGGTTGACTTGATAATTAATCCTCGATCTCAGTGGTCGGTGGCATTTGTTGAAGTTGATAGAGGAGGTTTATGGAACCGTTAAGAAATTGACAGAGATCTTTCTATGACTTCATCAACTATGGTTTCAAATTCTTGATCTATTTCTCATGGATCTTTATCTATATATGGTTTGATAAAAAAGGGGTTCAATCTTCTGGTTTCTTTTGATCTGAATTGATTTGTTAAATTTGAGGGTCAGGTGGTGTGAATGTCTGATGGTAGATAATCTGAATGGTGACAATGGAGGGTGGTGGCAATAGTGAGTCAGGGATTCTGCGTTGTTAGAAGAGCAATAGAATCATTCGTAGTAGTGTTTTTTATTTTTTGGTGGTGATAGAGGTAGCAGTGTCTGAATGAGACATTGTTGAGTCTGCAGAATAATGTGTCATGAGGGAAATCCCTAGCAGAAAGAGAACCCTGAACATGGTGGTGTCAAGAAACTGACGGTGTGAAAAATTTAGAAACATGGTGATATCTTCTTTGGAGTAAGATAAAAAAGGAGGGGCATCAAGACTCCATTATAGACTGGAAGTGCCTTATAGAATAAGAGATGGTACTAGTAAGGGTCTCACTGAGAGTCATGACACACCGGTGTAAATGTGTAGTGATTTTTGAAAAAAGTAATAATCTGGTAGTGGTTTATCTACACCAAAAAAAAAGTAAAACCAAAAATTTAAATATTATCAAATGGACATGAAATAATTCAAAAAAAAAATGATTTTTTATTTAAATATTATCCCAATTTATGACTAAAATTAATAAAAACAGAAAATAAAATAATGAATTGAAAACAATAATTTCAACGCAAAATAAAGTTAAAATAAAAAAAAACTACAATTAAAAATCAAGGGAGTAAATAAATTTGATATTGTATTTATAAATTAGAAAAATTAATTAATTTTAAATAATTATATTATGTATTGAAATTATATTAAATAATTTTATTATAAAAAAATTGTAAATTATATTATAAAAAATTATAAAAGATGACATTAAAAGTTAGTTAAAATAAAAAATAAATTTTTTAATTGTATAATTAATTAAAATGACAAATAATAAAACTATTAAAAAGAATTTAAAATTTTATAAATAAAAGTAACTAAAATCAAAATAAAGAATTTTAGAAGATTAATATACTAAAATAATAATTATAAAATTTGATTAATTTATATTTTTAACATTAATGTTATTCCTATTTCATTATTTATCAAAACAGTAAAAATATTTAATTAGAATAAAAAAATAAAAGATGTGGAAAAAAATATATTTTAAGACCACATCAGTCATTGGTGAGACTAAGATGGTCACAAAGGTATGATTACATACTCAAAGTGAATGAGAATAATATAAGATAATTCATACCGATATAAACATCGATCATAAGTCATGAGAAATAGAGTAATTATTTAACATTATAAAATATTAATATACTTAAACAATCATGAGCTATGTGAAAAAAATACATGATCAAATGATAAATTTGAACTCATATAATGAATTCAAAAATGTGTAGTTATCTTGAAACATCAAAAATAAAATATGTAATCACATAAATGGATAGTTACTAAATATATTTGGTTTAAACTATATCTGGTAAAAGAATTTATCTACTAGATATAACATTAAATCTGTTAATTCTCTCTTCTCATAGGAGAAACATAACTTCATCATCTCTTAGTAGTAACTTCCTTCTAGTTAACGTTGTATCATTACCAAATTAATTGGAGGGTTATGGAAAACTTATCCATAACATTTCAGATGAAGTCACTAAGGATTTTATTTAACTCTCCAATACATTTATTATATGTAATTTAACAATAACAAATTTTAAAATAAAACACTTAATTTTGTGATGTTGATTCTTTTATTTAATTACAAACTGCAATATATTGATTACCCAAAAAAATTGAGTTTCTTAAAAATACCATAAGAAATCATCCTAATCTATTCGAGTAAAGGTTGTGAGTGGTATCATAAGATCATATCAAATTTGAATAATAAGAAAAATTAAGGAATGTTTACATATATTAAAATATCTTTAAATGGCTATTTAAAATTCTTCAGTAAAAACATATAGAAATTTCATTTTCTTTCAATTTCATTAAAATAAGATAATTTTAAAAATATTAACAGAACAAACTATGAGAGTAATATTTGACAAATGTAATTTTATATTAAAAACAAATAATAGTTATTTTGGAGATAAAATATGTTTTTTTCATAAATCATAATAATAATCATTCTTTTCAATATTTTTTAAAGCATGTCATAAGTCAATGAGGAGGAATATAGTAAGAAATATACATTGTTTAAAACATTTTAAAATAATATCAAATATAATATAAAATAATATTATAAAATATATTCTTATTATAAATGGACATTATTGATATAAAATAATGAACAATGAAGAATTTTATTGTTAAATTTATTTACAACCATTAACAAACCCATTTACATCATTTTTAAAAAATCCCTTCAAAATAAAGGAGTTATGAAGGAAAATATAACACCATAAGTATAAAATCATTCATTTTTATTATATTTTATGAATATATATACACCGTATACATTATTATAGGGTATTCAATAAAATCATGTCTCATATAAGGATTTTTTAGATGAAAAACACTTATATACAAGGTAATATGTGAATAAGAAAATCCTTGAATGAATGAACATTACAAAATTATATAAGAAAAAAATTTAATTTAATTAATCTATTTAAAAACATTAATAGGGTTCTATATATACAAAATAAAAATAATCATGGGTAATAACGTGGATTATACCTCAATTAATAAAAATATATAAATTTAAAACCCATAAAACTATTATATCATTGGAATAAATGTTACAAGGAATAGTGACCCTCAAAAAAACATTAAATATCATTAAAAAATATTCATCAACGATACAATATATCATTGGATAAAAAAATCACCTTATAAAAGGAAGTAGGTGTGTAATAAAAGGAATGTCTCAAAGAACCAATATTAATATGAATGGTCCTTACAAATATTTTTTTAATGTTGTTATAATTAATCAATATAGTGATAATCTAAAACAATTATAAAACAATGAATATAAAGTATAAATAAAACATAATATTGTAATAATTAATTTAAAAAATAATCATTGTATTACAATGTTATTGATGAAAATATTCTACCCCATGAATGGAAATAGAGTTAAGAAATCCCTTACCTGAAGTCAAGGTATTCTATGTATGTCATTGAAAACATGTATAGTAAGCATATATATATTTTTTCATATTTTAGATACATTTGTAGGTTTATTACATTATTATTAGACAATTTATAACATTTATTACAATGAAATATTATATTAATTATTTGGTTTTTTCTATGTCGGGTTCATTGAGGATTTTCAGTTCAAAATTGAAAAATGAATTTGGAAGGTAAAATGTGGTTAAATTTGTCACTAATACATCTTATAATGTGTAAAACAAATGAAATTGTTATTAATTTTTATCATGAAATATAATTTTCCAAATTACAATGAATGCTGGATGTGAAAATTTAATCCCATTTTTTTGTAGAAATGGTATTCCACACATATGTACGAGTGAAATTGTAAATTGGAAATGTGTTTAAGTGAAAAAAAGAACAATATATATAATATTAATAAAATAATAATTATTTAATTAATATTATATATATATTTTTAAATCCATCATACTGACGAATCTTGTGAGGTGTTTATGAAAAATAAATCACCACGCTTCATCAATGTAGTAGTCCACATGTATGAACGAACGATATTTTCATTCAACATATGATGGAAATGCATAAATGGAAGGTTGTACTAATAAAATATTAATATTTAATTATATGAAAGATACTAATTTTATTATATTGTAATGGTTAAGACATAATTTAATTAGTTTCATATATAAGTAAAATGAAATTTCATGGATTTTATAATTTTTACCTCTTCAAAGAACATCATTTGAATATCTCCGAAAAGACCATAGGGATGTTATTTTTAGAAGAATTAAACATATATAATATATTAAAAGAAAAACAAGAAGAGGTATTTATTGTTTTTTGTAGTTCCAATAGGTTCTAGATGTGTGAGGAAGAGAGGAGGTTTCGTATCAATTTATAAGCGTGGGGATTATCACCCTATGAATTACTTAAGTTTAAAAATAATATAAGTTGATTTTAATGTTAAATTTTATCTAAAACATTATTTATAATCTATGATATTCAAACATCTAAATAATAATACTTGACAAAAAAATATTATAATTTGTGTGGCTTTTTAACCCTTGTATTTTATTTTTAATCCTTAATTAATCGTTTTAACGATTATCATGATAATAATGTTTTTACACATTAGTGTATATGAATGACACTATATAAAAAAATGACCTCTAAAGTGTAAATAGTTCATATTACAAGACATATATATTTTAATTTAAAAATAATAATCTTTTTATTAATATTGATTCATTTAATAATACAATACATAATATAAAATACTGTTAAATTCATTTTCGGATTATTAATAAATATACCAAAAAATAATACAGTAATATAATTAGAATTAAAAACACTAATACCTAAATAATAAATTATATATTAACTAAAAATTATTGGAACACTATAAAATTCCAAAAAATAACATGTAGGGTTTTAAAAACATAAACTTAAATTTTCTAAAACTTCAACAAACACAAAATCAGAATTGCATAAGAATTTAAGGTAATTATTCAATGACTAAAAATTAATAATAAATTTACCCAAGAAAAAATCATTTATATTTTAAATAACCATTTATATTTGAACATAATGTCATTTTATCCATTTGACAAAATATTTGAGTTATTAAAACAAGGAGAGTGATATTTTGGATGTATTCATTACATAAAGTTGTATTAATTTCATTATTAAAGAAAATATGAAGTGTTTTTTCATATATATGAATATTTGAGTAGGATGGCTAAAATAAAAATATAATATATAAATTTACAAGGTGTTATATATATTTTTAAATCCTTATGAAATTATTTTTAATCATAATTATCGGATTTTCCTTTAACTAGGTTAAAATTATTTACCACTTTTAATATTAATAATAAACAAAAATAAAGTTTACCTATTTAATAATTATAAAACATATGATTACAAATATTGAATTTATTTTTAATATGAAATCTCTATGAATCGAAGAAATTGATTTATTATAAAATAGAAAAACGATAAGAAAAATATTTCTTGAAAAAACATTTTTATAAATAGATATGTTTTATACAGAAATTAAGTACAATGTAGATTCCAATATCAATTATAGGATTATTAACAATCAAAATGAATTAATTAAACATTAAATTTAATTTATAATAAATTGGGACCTTGTAAATAATTGAATATAATAGATGGGATTATATAAAATTATTATTTTTCATTATTAACTGAGAAATAAATCATTTCATCAAAATACAAAAATTTCATTTTTTGAAATTTTTTATATTCTAATTTAAAATTTTATATCATTTTTATGTAATAAAATTTATATATGTGGATGAAATTTAATTTAATATTGTCACTAAAAATGAATGATTTTTTTGATTAAAAGTAATTTTTTAAGAATAAAATATATTTTTTAAAAATCGGTATCTATTTTTTATGAATGAATCAATAAATTTTAATTATCTAAATCTTTTATGAATATTTTTCATAATGTTATATTATTATTCCTTCCAATAATTCAACATATATGTTATAACGATCACGTTTAAATAATTATATTTTTATACAATATCACAATTCACTTAAAGTTACATATCATGTGTTAAGGAAACTATCGAGTACATTAATCATTCAAAATAAATTTATGATTTCATAGAAATCATTCTAAAATATCAATTTTTTATAACTACATTTTCCTCAATTCTTATTTATTTGAGTGCTTATTCAGGTGAGGCTGGTGGTGGACGTTTGTTGACATTATTATATTTATTATTCTAAAACATCCATATTTATTAGTGAATGATTTAGTTGTTAGTCTTCATGGGTTTAACCATATAATTTATAATAAAATTATGTGATTATTTTTCAAATCATACACATCATTCCTCAAATGGTCCTCTTAATGCTTTTATCACAAATGTATAAATATTTGTACATAGGTGGAGGTTTGTTCAAAGGGTTTCTTTACTTACAAAAGGAGTTTTTAGTATGTAGGTTGAAAATAATGATAATCAAATTCTCTTCGGAAATATGTTGGGTGATGGTGTTTTTGTTTTTTCTATTAGTATATATGTTTTTATTTGTACCAATTTTTATTAAGTTATATAGTATTAAATAAATGGTTTCTAATCCCATTTTGTACTTGAGAAGGTACTTGCTGTCCTCACATAGGTTTTAGAAATTTATATAGATCATTTGATGTATAACAAGTCTCCATGTCATGTATATTAGTGCATTGTTCTATAAAATCGATAAGGGATGAACCTAATCCAAATACCTTATCCAGTATTTTCTATTCAATTTTTTCCTTCAATGAAATTTTTATAAAAATTCTATTTATCTTTTGAAAATTAGATTTATGTAGTGAAAATGAGTTAGAAGTTCTACCTATATGAATACCTCTAGTACAATTACCTATTTTTATAAAATATTATGGTTTTTATTCATTTTCAAAATATTTCACTTTCATATAGCTGCTGGTTTATTTATCAAGGCCTTCCAAGATGATTCATCCTATATGATTTTTTTATTGTCAAAAAATTTATGAAAAAATGGAAGTGATGACCCCATATAGTTTAATGTAGGAAACAAGCATGTTGATTATAAAACATTTCTATGTACTAATAGAGAGTTTCTCTAAATAATTTATTATGAAAAAAAACTCTACTCTAATGGTTCCCCTCATGGATATAGTGAATAATATTTCATGAAAACCTACATACATGTCATCTGAGTCATAGAAATCACCATGGAATAGGTTAAACAACCATCCCTTGGATTCTCTTCAAGTAAAAAACGGTAATGTACTTCACTTAACTTGTTAATATATCACAAATCTTGGTTTGAGAGTTATGTTTTTAAGTGTGAACACATTGATGTGTGTTTTCAGTGTATTCATACACAAATCCATTATATTTTTCATGAAATTAAATCTATACCGTTTTTAGTGAAATGTCGTTTGTAAGAACTGGAATATAAATTTGGTGATTTTAGTTCATAAATTATGTTGAAAATATAAAATTATTAGACTCATATTATGTAACACCCCGAGATTTTATGAGAAATATTATTTTTAATTTCTTTGATATCTTCTATTATACACTACACCAATATTAACTTGAACTATATGCAACACTGTATTAGCTTATAGTATACGCAATACTATTCTTGGCTCATGTTACACACAATTTCAAGTTGGTTTGGTAGAAATTATTCTACACAAAAATATGTATAGATTTAGTTTACTGTATAAATGAAATAAGTTTTGATTATGTTATACACAACACCAAACAGAGTTTTCACTACACGCAGCTCGGACTTGGCTTGCATTTCATGCAATCGTAACCTTCCTCATTAGCGTGTGTAGTACGCAATACCGCGTTTCACTAAACAATGATATATTGTTATAATATTATTATGGACTAGCCATTATGAATAGTATTAACTAAATTTTTGATTTATAACATTATTATTCATCTTACATATTTTATAGAACATGGTATGAGAACTAAATAAATTTTTCGGGTAAAATAAGTATTTTTCACAAAATGCAGTTTTGTCACCTTTTGATGGAAGACACACATTAAATATAGTTTTTTACATGTTTATAAGTTCAATTTGAAAAAATAAAATTCGTCCTTGGAATCAAGATGTAAAAAGTTAATTTGGAGAAATTTTTTATATTATTCGGATAACTTCCATATTTTAATGAATAGTAAAAACACGCTATATTTTAATTAAAAACTACTTTTTTCATCACAATAATTTATTTTGTTAGATTATCTTTTTAATAGGTTTTAATGTGTAATTCCGTTATATTTTTACCATTTAATCCAATATTGGTCATCAGAATTAATTTCACTTTGAATTTGGACATAAACAAATGCAGATATTATGATAGTTATTGTCTCTTAAAAACATGCTATTTTTTTGATAAAGGGAATTGATTTTAAAATTAAATAATGCCACTTCTATGTTTTGAATTCAAAAAAAATAAACATCAATTTTGAATTTAGAATATCATATATAGCTTAGGCTGAATTTTTGGTATTTTTCTGAAAAACATCATTTTTTGGGATTAGGGAAACCACTTAGGGGTAGTTAAAAAACATACTCTTTCATTTAAACGATATTTTAACACTTCTGTAAATTGAATTTCAAAAATCCGATATACATGGTTGTTATCAAGAAGTAAATTATGTTTCAATAAGATGAAAATAATTTTTTGTGAATAGTAACTTTTGACTTTTATTTACCACGGTTAAAGGTATATAGGGTAATTCAAGGTTAAAATAATATTATAATAATTCATATTTACCTGAACACTTGTCCAAACCTTATTGGATGAGTAGTGGCTGACTATGGGCATCCTTGGGTCTATTTTGGGACCCCATTGAGCCACTTCGTAGTGATAATGACAATTTGGATTAATTAATTTAATGTAAAGACAAAATTGACGTTAAAAAAATATTTTTGTGATTAATTTTTATTAGGGGTTATATAAATTATATTTTCAAAAATAAATATTCATTGGAGAGATAGAAATATTTCCTACATTATGGTATTTTATTTTAATTTGTAGACATCAAATAAATTTAATTATTTATAACACAATAATGATGCAGTATTTTCCTCATTAATAAATGATTTAAATAAATAATGTTATAATGATTAAAATATTATCCAAAACATGTCAAATAATGATTAGATTATTTTTTTCGACCATGAGTCATCTTATATTCATCTTTAGTGATTTTTGGACCTTTTGAAACCGATGATAAGTTTGTAATAAAATAATATTTTGACACATTCCAAAGGTGCCCCTCTCCTCCCTTATAAAAGGGCTCCTCCTCCCTCTCCTCTTTACAAAACATTGAGCCATCAAGCTTGGCCAACCCCTACCCATTTATCTTATACACTTCCCTAGAAACATTATTGAGGTTTTGGTATTCTCAAAATACCAACTCTAGTGCCATAAAAGGTATCTTAAAAGAGGTGTGTCGAAGAAGAGGTAATCTCTTCTACCGATTCTTTCAAGTTTCTTTATTCTTCAACTTCTCCTTCTTTAGTTGTTTTATTATAATGTAATAAAATCAGTATGAATAGAATACTGATATTTTATTATAAATATGAAACAACCCCATTTACCCTACTATCCATCCTACGAATAACCAAATCATCGTGCGTGAGTACGTATGGAATACCGTATCCACGATGTGGTGTAATTAGTTTTTCCACCACCACCTTAATTGGATGGGTATAATGGTGTAAATAATAAATATATATGGTTATTATAACATCATACTTATTCTGAGATATTATATCTTCCACTACAATTCTATTCAATAATTATGGAAACGATATCACCGGTCGTGCGTACTTACGAACTACCATCTCCACGAACGCGATGACATTCATTTTCCATGATTAACCATTCAAGTATGATTATAAAGTATATATATAATAAATAATAATGAAATATATTAAATTATAATTATACTGTATTTATGTACATATGTGTATCATTTACTTGATTCCATTTAATTCAATAAGGAAACAAAAACAAAGTTCATGCCTATGTACGGTGTACCGACATCAAGAACGGTGTATTTCTATCCATTTATCGATCCATCATATATATATATATTTATATACTGAATATATATTATATATAAATAACGTTTTACATTCTGTAATTAAGTAACTCAGGCTTTGAGTAATAATATCAAGAACAAAAAATCAAAACACCTACGATAAATGAAACGATTTTACCCAAAACTCTGGTTTAACATTGAATTTATAAAAAAACGAGTAATATAAGGTCATAAGTGAACCATATATGATATCATAACAATTAGTATGATTATGTAATAATACAATGGCATTATTTAAATCATTATACAAGAGTTTCATATACATACGATGCATACCGGACATAAGTTAAGGGATAAAATTTACAATCTTATTTTTATCCGAGATTGTTAATTCATAAGTATTTACTGTGGTTATATTTATCATCCATGTCCCTACTTTCTAAAAATGGTTTCATGTATGTTTAAAGTCATTTTTACCCATTTTTGTCTTTTACTACATGGTATGTAAGGAATCTTTCTTTTGTTTACCATATGAGGTACTTTTTTACATTTCCGGTAAAAGAACGAGAAGACTGTTTTTTTAACTTATATGCCATGAATTTATTTTTATAGTTTTATATCGCCTTATTTTAATTAATATTACTCTACAATATTTCATGAATATTTTCAAAAAATTCATTTTATTTAAAAATTTCTTGGGATTTTGTGAAATGAAAATTATTTTAAAGAAGAAAGGATATTTTCATCAAGAATTCATTTCATGTGTTTTATCAAAACTATTTTCCATATAAGATGACATTATTTAGAATGTTTATCTTTCAAGTATAATGTATCTATTATTTACATGGTGTAAATTTTTTATGGTGAAATGATATCCATTTGTTTTATATGGATTATGTGATTATGGAATGATGTTTATGACACTCATTATATTCTTTAGGTTATGATGAATGTTTTATGTTTATTTTGTGTAACAAGTAAGAATGATTTCATTATGAGATGGGTGGGACCTATATCTCCCTCCAATTCATTGGGTAATGATTTATATCTCATGAGATAGACATGGTTGGAACGGCATGTTAATCTGGTTCAGTGATACATGTTTGGAACGAGGAGTGAACTCGATTCAGAAAGGGACTTTGTCAACTAAGATGGTCTTGGCAGCAATGCCTTGGCTACTATGGAAATAATAACATGTGTTTAATAGTTTCAAAAATTACATGTTTTATTCCGATTCTATTTTATAATGATTAATGTTTCTTTATGTTCTATGATTTACGTACTGACATGTTTTATATTGCTCAGGATTTTGATGATTAAACATTATGTTCATGTTTTTTGTTCAAATGTATATGACTAGTTTTATTATCTCCATGCTTAACCTTACTGATCATTTGATATCACCCTTTATATGTTTTCTTTTCCCCAGGATTTAATGAAAGGTTTTAGGTATGAGAAAAAAGAAAAGATCATTATGGAGATGTTGAAGATCATTCACCACGATTAGAAGATTATATCCTGAGTTTCCAAAGACACTAAACTATTAAGGTCTTTGTGTGTCCATGTTTTTTATGTATTAAGTATTTTTCCAAAGTAATGTACTGTCTATGTACGTCAAGTATTGGTCTTTACAGTTGGTATCATAGGAAAGGTCTAGTTAACATTCAGAAACTAGGATGTGAAAACATTAGTGAAATCCCTAGAGATATTTATATGGAATATATAGGGATGTACCTAAGGTTAAGTATACATATAGGTTATAGTTCTATAATTACAGTAATGATATTAGAATTAAACCTACGATGTTGGATATTGAAGGTAATCCCCCTTTATTATGTTGTTTTCCCTAGCACGGTTTTGGCCTCTCAAACTATTCTTTTTGGGTTTTAGATGATGGTTGGAACCCGAATGAACCATGTTTCTCAATGTAATGGACAATGCAATGATTTTCCTCCTTAACAAACCAATATTATGGGATATGGAGTGAAAAATTTTATTGCTATACTTACACAAGCTATGAATCATTCTAGACTTCTAAATGAGGAGAGAACGGAACAATATTCTATTGAGTCCTTCATGAGGCAGTGTCCACCTTCTTTTAGTGGTTCTTCTGATCCACTAGTTGCTGAACAATGGATCAGTACCACTGAAAAGATATTTTCCATACTTCGCTATTCGGAAAATGAAAATGTAATTCTGTCTATTTACCGTTTAGAAGGTGAAGCAGATCAATGGTGGACTCTAATCAAGAATACGAGGCCCTGAGATGAAATTGAATCCATGGAATGGGATGAGTTCAAGAACATATTTTTCAATAAGTACTTCCCATGTATTATTCAAACAAAGATGGAAGATTATTTCCTTGAGCCTAAGAAAAAGGATGATGAATCTATTGGTATATACGAAGATAATATTACAAGGCTTGCAAGGTATGCATCTTGCTTTATCAAACAACCTGAAAGTAAAGTTGATCGATTCTTCAGTGGCTTAAAACCAAGTATTTGAAGGGAATTAGCTATAAGAGACTTCAGTAGCTATGATGAAATTGTGTGGGGTGCTATCAAGGTAGAAATGGAAGTTGGTGTTACATATCCATCTCATGGTTTTGAAAATAAATGAAAGATCGAGTTCAAGGAGAAATCTCAGAATAATGGGGAAAAGAAGATGAATGTTTCTTCATGCTCAAAGTGTGCAAAGAAGCATAGTGGAGATTGTCTTAAATGGACTAGAAAATGTTTTATGTGTGGAAATAAAGTTCATCGAACAGCTGAGTGTCTAAGTAATGGAAAAAGGATTACTAATTATGTGAATAAAGAAAATACTGTAGAGAACGCACCACCAACACTTCAATGCTTCAAGTGCAAGGAAATTGATATTATAATAATCAATGCCCTAATCCAAGGGCTAATTATGATCAACATGAGAAACCTATTAAAGAAAAGGATAAAGGGAAGTCACATGCGATAACTATTTGTGACGTTGAGTATGACAATGATGTTGTGTAATGATTAACTGTTTATGTAATGGGATTTCAACATAGTATCATGGAATCTCATTTATGGTATCCTGGAATTTTGAAATATCTATTTACTGGTTTTCAATAATTATATGGTACCGGTAACCATGAAAAGTGATTGAAATATTTTTGGAAAGAAGATGATATGTGCATAATGAAGGGATAAAGAGAAAATAATATAAATGAGCTCATGACTAATATAAGGACAAAGTGATATCATGGTTTGAGTACATTGAAATTTTGGGATTTTTGTCTTTGGAAAGAGTTTCCTTTTAACAACATTCTTGTTTTCACTATATTTCTATGGTAATTAATGTTGCAAAAGAATATAAGATTAAGGCATTCACATGTTTGGAATGCAATCAACAAGATATATCTTACGATATATTGGGGATAAATGATGGTATTCACATTCTTGTTTAATGATATTTCTAGTAATAGTTTTCTTTATACTATGAAATTGGACAAATGTATTTTGGATAAGCCTAAAGACTGTAATGGATTATGTCAGGCATCATAATTTATTGTTTAAGGCTATACCTTTTTGAAATTATTTTGGTAATGTTATAATAGTATAGTTTTAGAAAAAGACAACTCATATAATGGGAAACAACCCATCGTGTCGGACAAGGTTGCGGGAATCGAACCCACAACCGAAGTGCATCAGGCCTTTATCGCCTACCACTGGCCTACAGAAAGTCCCTGGTTAGTATGAACTAGTTTTATTTTATTAAGTGGTATGATAGATGACATATAAGTACATTGTTGGAATCATATATGATTAATCTCACCATATATGGACTTATGTAGATTTAATAACTTATGCTAAACTTTTTGTGATAGAAACAGATGGGATGACTTATCATTCTATCGCATGATCTACTAACACTTCATGAATGAAAAATTCAGCTCCATTTCTTTAAATAGAGATGAATTGGAAATTGTTCATGGAATAACCAATGATGATGTTACACTAAAATCAAGTAAGTATTTCTCCTTATGTAAAAGATCATCAATGTTAGGGAAATGATCTTGGAAACCAAAAATGTTGTCCTAGTACTATCATATCTGATGAATCAGATGGTAACATAGATCATCTAAAATTTATGGCTTTGTGATTGTTGGCTTTTTCATATCCATGTTCTCTACCACTCTCCATTGAATCTTGACTGTTATATTTCTCTTCCATATCCATATTTTCACCTATATACTCCTATGTGGGAACCCATGTGATGAGTTACATTTGGTTTCCATTTTGTTTCTAACTTTCCTTTTTTAAAATGATGATTTAGTATTCCTTTTTACGATATCGGCTTCTATGATTGAAACTTTCAAGTAGTAAACAATTTATAACCCCGACGAATTTTGAGGGCGAAATTCATATTAAGGGGGCTAGAATGTAACACGCCGAGATTTTATGAGCCATATTATTTTTAATTTCTTTGATGTATTCTATTGTACACTACAACAAGATTCGCTTGTACTATACGCAACACCGTATTAAGGTGCAGTATACGCAACACTATTTGTGGCTCGTGTTACACACAATTTCAAGTTCGTTTTGTGGAAATTATTCTATGCATCATTAAGTATAGATTTTTATTAATGTATAAATGAAACATGTTTTTATTATCTTATACACAACACCAAACGGAGTATTCGCTACATGCAGTCCTGACTTGGCTTGCATTACACGCAATCACGACCTTCCTCGATAGCATGTGTAGTACGCAATACCGGGTTTCACGAAACAATGATATATTGTTATAATATTATTATGCACTAGCCATTATGAATAGTATTACATAAATTTTTAATTTTATAACATCATTTTTCAGCTTACATATTTTCTAGAACATGGTATGAGAAATAAATAAATTTTTCAGGTAAAATAAGTATTTTTAATAAAATGCAGTTTTGCCATCTTTTGATGGCACACCCACATTAAATCTAGTTTTTGACATGTTTATAAGTGAAATTTGACCAAATAAAATTCTTCATTGTAATCAGTATATAAAAATTTAATTTTGGTAAAGTTTTAATATTATTCTGATAACTTTCATATTTTAATGAA
This sequence comes from Viscum album, assembly GCA_963277665.1. Classification (NCBI taxonomy): domain Eukaryota; kingdom Viridiplantae; phylum Streptophyta; class Magnoliopsida; order Santalales; family Viscaceae; genus Viscum; species Viscum album. The sequence continues at coordinate 1,934,979,464 of OY728155.1, forward strand.
TAGTAAAAACACGGTAAATTTTAATTTTTAAAAAAAATCATCGCAATAATTTATATGTTTAGATTATCTTTTTAATTGGTTTTGAAGTGTAATTATAATATATTTTTACCATTTACTCCAATTTTGGTCATTGGAATTAATTTCACTTTGAATTTGGACATAAACAATTGTCGATCTTTTGATAGTTATTGTTTCTTAAAAACGCTATTTTTTTATAACGGGAATTATTTTTATAATTAATTAATTCCAATTATGTGTTTTTAATTTGGAAAAAATAGATATCATTTTCTAATTTGGAATATCAAATATATCATAGGCTGAACTTTTGGTATTTTTCAGAAAAACTGTAATTTTTGATGAAAAGTGAAACCACTTAGTGGTAGTTAAAAAACTAACAATTTTATTTAAATGAAAATTTACCAATTCTGTGAATTTAATTTCAAAAATCTGACATAAATGGTTGTTATCAAGAAGTAAAATGTGGTTAAATAAGATAAAAATAATTTTTGGTGAATAATAACTTTTGACTTTTATTTACCACGGCTAAAGGTAAATAGTGTAATTCAAGGTTAAAAGAATATTATAATAATTCAAAATTACATTACCACTTGTTCCAAACTCATTGGTTGAGTGGTGTCTGACCATGGGCATTATTGGGTTGATTTTGGGACCCCATTGAGTCACTTGGTAGTGATAATGACAATTTGAATTAATTAATTTAATATAAAGAAAAAATTGACATTGACAAAAATATTATAGTAAATAATTTTTATAAGGGGTTATATAAATTATATTTTATACTATAAATATTCATTGGAAGGCTAAAATTTTTTCCCACATGATGGTATTTTTTTTTAATTTTTAGACATCAAATAAATTAAATTATTTATGAAAGAATAATTATGCAGTATTTATCTCATTAATAAATGATTTAAATAAATAAGATTATAATGTTATAATATTATACAAAACATGTCCAATTCTGATTGGATGATTTTATTTCGACCATGGGTCATCTTATATTTATCTTTAATGATTTTTAAACCTTTTTAAACCTCATATAAGTTTATAATAAAATAATATTTTCATGCTTTCCAATGGTGCCCCTCTCCTCCCTTATAAAAGGGAACCTCCTCCCTCTCCTCTTTAGACAACTTTGAGCCTTCATGATCGGCCATCCCCTACCCATTTATATTCTAAACTTCCCTAGAAACATTATGGAGGTTTTTTTCTTCTAAAAAGACTAACTCTAGTGCCTTAAAAGGAAGCATGATAGAGGTGTGTCGAAGAAGAGGTAATATCTTCTACCGATTCTTTCAAGTTTCTTTCTTCTTCAACTTCTTCTTCTTTAGTTTTTTCATTATAAAGTAATAACATCAATATCACTAATATACTGATATTTTATTAAAAATTTCAGACAACCCCTTTTCCCCTTCTATCCATCCTAAGGAAAACAAAATCACCGCGTGTGCGTACGTAAAGAATATCGTCTTCACGACGTGGTGTAATTAGTTTTTCACCACCACCTTACTTGGATGGGTATAATGGTGTAAATAAAAACTATATATGGTTATTATAACATCATACCGATTATGAGATATTATATCATCCACTCCAATTCTATTCAATAATTATGGGAATGATATCATCTCTTGTGCGTACGTACAAACTACCGTCTCCACGAATGCAATGAGATTCATTTTCCACGATTAACCATTCAAGTATGATTATAAAGAATATATATAATAATTAATAATTAAATTTATTAAATAATAATGATACTGGATTTATGTACATATTTGTTTCATTTTATTAATTCCATTTAATTAAATAAGGAAACGAAAACATCGTTCATGCGTGCGTACGGTCTACCGTCTCCATGAACGGTGTATTTCATTCCTTTTATCAATCCATCATATATACATATTTATATACTGAATATAAATTATATATATATAATTTTTTACATTCTTTAATTATGTAAATTAGGATATTAGTAATAATATCAAGAACAACAAATCCAAACACGTACGATAAATGAAACGATTTTACCCAAAACGTTGCTTTAACATAGAATCTACAAAAGAACGGGTAATATAATGTCATAAGTGAACCATATATGATATCACGACAATAAATATGATTCTCAAATAATTCAATGACGTTATTTATATCATTATACATTAGTTTCGGATACATATGAAGCATACCAGACATAAGGTAAGGGATAACCTTTCCAATCTCATTTTTATCTGAGATTTTTTATTCGTAAGTATTTACTGGGGTTATATTTATCATCCATGTCCCTATTTTCTAAAAATGGATTCATGTATGTTTAAATTCCTTTTTACCCATTTTTTACTTTTACTACATGGTATGTAAGGAATCCTTCTATGGATTACCATACGAGGTACTTTTTGACTTTTCCAGAAAATGTACGAGAAGAATGTTTTGTTTAACTTATACGGCACGAACAGATTTTTACAGTATTATAACGCCTTATTTTCATGAAGCTTACTCTACAAGATTTCATAAATATTTTCAACAAAATCCTTTTATTTTAAAATTTCATTGAAATTTGTGAAAAGAAAATGATTATAAAGATGAAATGATATTTTTCTCAAGAATTCATTTCAAGTGTTTTATCAAAACTATTTTCCATCTAAGATGACATTATTTTACATGTTTATGTTTCAAGTATAATGTCTCTATTATTTACATGGTGTAAGTTTTTTAGGGTGAAATGATATCCATTTGTTTTATATGGATTATGTGATGATGGGATGATTTTTATGACACCCATTTTATTCTTTGGGTTATGATGAATGTTTTATGTTTATTTTGTGGCACAACTAAGAATGATTTCATTATGAGATGGGTGGGATCCATATCTTTATCCAACGAATTTGGTAAAAAATTATATCTCAGGAGATAGGCATGGTTGTAACGGTATGTTAATCTGGTTCAGTGATACAGGACTGGAACGAGGAGTGAACTGGATTCAGAAAGGGACTTTGTCCACTAAGATGGTCTTGGCAGCAATGCCTTGGCTACTATGGAAATAATAACATGTGATTAATGGTTTCCACAATTACATGTTTTATTTCCATGCTATTTTATCATGATTAATGTTTCTTTATGATCTATGCCTTACGTACACCCATGTTTTATGTCATTGCTCAAGATTTTGATGTTTAAACATTATGTTCATGTTTTTTGTTCAAATGTATATGACTTGGTTTATTTTCTCCATGCTTACCATTACTAAGAATTTGAGCCCACCCTTTATAATTTACTTCAAAATTTAATGCAACTCATAACTTTTTTTTATAACTTCATTTCCAATTTATTTTTAAATATTAAAACCAGGTGATCTCCTCCTACGTTGTTTTAATAAATACACAAATAAAATTGACTATCTATTTATCAATAGATATATTAGGATAAACTATATGTTTATTAACTCAATTAGTATATACTAACTATTTTCTACATTATTAGATGATACCATTCACAAATTTATTCTAACTTATTTGTTCCTATTTTATACTCCTTTGATATATAACTCCTATATGATTTATTCGACTATAAATTAAAAGGGTTTTTCAAATATGAAATTCAAAAATGTATAGAAAAAATAAACTCAAAAATTAAAATTTAAAGATAATATAGATAAAACTATTAGTGTTAATTGATTATTTGATACTAATTGAAAGGAACAAAACATGATATGTCAAACAAATAGAGGTGTTAATTAGTATAAGTAATCTTTTTATCCAATTTAAAATATTATTACTTTCCACATCTTTAATTTTTTTGGGAATGGATCTGACTCATTGATAAAAAATCCTTTGGATAGAATGATTATAAAAATAAATAGAAAAAATTGAATAATAACACCTTATTTTGTAAAAGGAGGTTCACCTCTATAATGAATGAGGACATTCCTGGTGTACATTGGCTATTTTCCCACATGCACAAGACTTTATTCTCCTTATCCTAGGAATATTGTGAATGTGTAAATATTTGATCTTGTAAAAAATGGGACTTGACTATTTCACATCATTCTTCAATATTATTGTCCAAATATAATAGTATTTTAGTAACACATTGAATTATATTTTTAATATATGTACATGAGCCTCTTAGAATAAATTATCAATTACTCAAATAGCAGTAATGTCATGTTTTTAGTCATTCATGTTTAGGCCGCATAACATTATAATATATTAAGATCAGATAAATCACTATCATCTTCATATTGATTAAATATATAATATAATTTATATGTCTCCTTCCACATCATTGTCTTATTATTTAGTGTATAATCAATGTGATATTCATGGAACACTGGCCATCGTTATTTTTTATGTGATATGTCATGTCTAACACGTGCACAAAGTGTTAATTGTTCTTTCCTTCATTGAAATGCATTATATTCAATATAGTTAGAGTAAAAATTCAATATATTTTCTTTATTATTATTGAATAAGAAATATGTGTACAAATCGAATTCTTCAAATATTTCTTTTTCCCTTATATTTTTTATCTTTATTTTACTGTGAAATAATGATATTTGAATTTCCATAATCCTCCTCATTCAAAACTACTTGAAATATAAATATGTAACCGTAAAAAAATTTCCCCTTACTCACCGAAATTCTCCTCTCTATCCCCTTATTTCGTATCCCAACTTAATATTATCATTAAATATATACATTAAAATCACTTATGTTTCCTATCCATGCATTTATGAAATCATGCAATGCGATATGGAGTATTATTAAATACTGATGCAGTCTTCTTGGGTTCAAAATCAATATGATCCCTTATCATAGTATAATTTACAATATTTTGTTTTGATATTAGTTTTAGTGAAGATAAAATATTGTGCAAAATCATATTTCTTATTGATTTTGAAAACGAATAAAAAACACTATTATAGAATGAAATAAGTATCTTATGAAGTTATTAATCTCATGAAATCAATTTCTTATGCAAAACCTATCATATGATATGATAATATCTTTTGTGATCAATAATTAATATACTTCAAAAATATCTAACTATCCATATTGTTATTAAGAATATTTTTATAATGTATCTTCATAAATAGTGAATTCAATCTCTAATTTCCACATCATATGGGATAGTATTCATATGGGATTTCCTAATATCATATTATATATGTATTCCAATAAATAACACAGTATTCTTAAATATCTATCTAACTTTTAAGGATATGCATCTTACAAAATTATTAGCATTCATGCACTACAATATTATATCATAAAAAATCATTCTATTAAATAAAATCATCAAATTATTCTCAACATAGGATTTCTCTCAAGTTATCACCCCTCCAACTAGACCAAAATTCAAATCCCATAGGGTCGCACCACCCTGTATGTCACTGTGCCACCAAAAATAGTGATTCATTCCTCATTCTTGAATAAACTAATGTAGTCACTATGTAAATCCTATACTAATTCCATCAATATGTAGTTGATCTGAAATGATTCATTATTATGTTATAGATAGATCATGTGTCTTACTAAATATTGGAATTTTTATTCATCAAATAATTATGATAGCTTTATAGGTTCAAAAAAATGATCATTATAAAGACCTTCTATCTATGTCTTCTAAAATCTGGCTAAGTAATCTTCTAAAATTCCCATTTTTGAATTTCTAATATATCTTTTATAATGAGATGGATTCACCACAACATTCTTTCAAGCAACAGATTGTATACAATTAATCACTCATAATAATTATTTTCTAGTGAACATCATTCTTTCTTCTCAACATGATTTGGAATAATAATATAAATCAAAGAATTTCCACTTATTTACATATTGTTATGATTAAAGAAAATTCATTATCACTAATTGTAAGAGATAAAAAATAAATCACAAACACAATGTGGGTTCGACACCACACATCCTCAAGTGAGGCATGAAAGTTAAATAAGAAGGTTCAAACATTATTTATTAAGTATTTATTATATAATTTCTTTTGTAATGATATTAATAATATTTACCATTATAATAATGTTTTTATGATTCACATTTCTAATTTCCGCTTTATCTAAAGTAAAATTACATCGCAAATTAATATTAATTTATCTTGTGTACATAGTTAGTTCATGAATAAATAAATGAAACACTAAATTTCAGAATAATACATTAATATTTTCTCAAAAACTACTTTCAAATAATATACATGGACTATCATCTAAAATATCAATCTATCCGCACGAGTTGGAGTAATATATTCTTACTCAATCATGCTCGAATTCCATGAATTCAACTTATTTCTATGAAACCTCACAAAACTGATACCACGAAAAAATGCATGAACATATGTGGATTTTACATCATTGTAATATATTTCCCAATATAGATATTTGAAACCCAATAAATTTTTCTTTTCCCTAGTTTTATAAAATAAACTATAACATAGAGTTCCTTTAACATATCTCGTAATTAGTTTTTACATCTACTATGTTAGATCATTTAGGTGCACTATGATATCTATCATAAAAGGTTACAACATTAACATTTTATCTTAATAATGCTTTCATATAAATCATATTTATAATTATATATCTAAATTATTTCATATTATAATTTCTATTATCTTCATCATTATATAGCTTACTTCAAACTGATATGGTTTCCGAGATTTATTTGGAATAATATATTCTAATCTATTTATTAATAATATTGAATATTTTTTCAGTAGTAATATAAAATAAAAATATTTTTATATAATTTATAATCATTGAAAATAATTTATTTCACCAACTGTAGAAATATCAATGTGAAACTTCATCTTCATAGGAAATTCCACATAGAAATTTTCATTTTCACCCGAAAATGTTATATCATTAATGTGAACTAGGAAATTATGAGTTCATGTAGACATATCTTTCTCATAAAGGTTATTATCAACACTCCCTTTAATGAATTTTATTTATTTTAGTTCATAATATTATATAAAATACAAATCAATATGTGTTTTTAACCCATATAATGAATTCACCAGCCTACATACCATATTACCTTACATTCTAGAATGGTGATTTTTTTTTCTCAAGGAAGAAATATTCTTTAATATCACCATTTACAAAGTAATACTTCAAAAATAATATGATATAATATTATGTATCTATGACCTTCTACTAAATGAAACATTCTGATGGAATCTATTATTTCAACTCATGCAATAGTCTCTTATAAGGATATATTAATATTGAATACCGAATTTTTACCTATATAATGCTTTCCTTGAGTTCATAGTACAAGTTACCAAGTTGAATTATTATCATTCTAGTATAGTTATTCATTCATAGAATTATTGAATAAAATTTTCTTTGCTTATTATGATACTGATTTTCACTCAATCTATGAAATAATATCTTCTAATTTTAAATCATTGGTACTCATATTGTATACACTAGAGACTCTAAAGTTTTAATAATATTTTCAACTTCATTAAATTTACTCTATTATTTATGTCAAACATTTTCATTTCCAATAAATTAAACATAAAAGTTAGTTTTATCTGAACAAAAATTCGTGAATTTTTAAATTCCCTTTTTCTTTTTCATTATCTTTATTAGAAATATATAATGCGGATGATTCAATATTATGAAAAACACCTTCATTTTAACTTTTTATTTTCACTTATTCTCAATGACCCTTACATCAAAAAAATTAATTTGATTATTTAGATTCTTATATTAGTATGTGTATCATGTATCATATTCTATGTAACATATCAAAATTCCTTGTTTAGTTTTCTCATTAAACATTCCCATATATATGTTTTTATTCATAATTTAGATATTAATACAAAAGATAATTAATATAATTTAATATTAAATTTTTATTTTCAAATGAATCATATATGTTGGCCCTGAAATAGAATATGTGTCATCAAATGGAAAATTTTGGGTTAACTATGTTTGTAAACCACCTCAAAGGTCAATCCTAGATCCCATATGTTGATCACATTGAAAATTCACCAAGTGTGCACAAAATGAAATTCCTCGTGGTAATTGGCTTGTTTGCTAGAGGTGGCCTATAAATTTGTGCATTATCCAAAGGATAACAACATGGAAAAGGCCCCTTAATTCATGAAATTATGGTTTTGAGAAAATGTAATTTTTTTCATTAATCCTCACATGAAAATATCCTACTATGCACCAATGGTGACATCAATTTGGAGTTATTGCACAACCAAAATCTAGTGTCAGAGGATAAATCGGTTTTAAAGACAATCACACATCCATGGAATTTCATGAAAATATATAATGATTTTGACTATAATTATAACATCACCCCTACCTTGGGGAGGCTCTGTGAAAGATGAATCAATGATCTTATACTCTCAATTCTAATTCATCTGTAATGGAGCATAATTCCATTAACTATTAATCATAAATGGTACAATATTTTTGCAATATGATTCTATGGGACCAAAATTAACCTCACCTACTACATATTGATCATTTATTAAGTACTCCAATGTCTAGTTGGGTTCATTCAATGAGCATACATGTGTGCGTCCATGGTCTGCATGCAATATGAAACAATTTTCTGTCACTATGCCTATTTTTTCCTACTATTCTCCTTGTGATATAGAAACAATATCAATAAATTCAAGCATGAAACCCAGACGAATTGAACACAATAACTTACTAGTCCCCTAAAATATGTATATTATGCCCCTAGCCAAACCATACATATTTTCTATGTGAATAAGTACCCTATCTTCCTTTGTTTATAAGCATATGGATCATAATGTGGACCCTGTAACAATATACTCCTCTCTAAAAGTGCCAAATCCATGTCCCCTCCCAATGTCACATGAGTGGGTGTAAAGTAATCTTCTAGTGTGATGAGGGTTTCCTCCCACATCCTTGTCGTATGACATAGAATAGCCTACTTCAATTTCCTGATCATATGATGTTAAAATATATCACAACATCATAAGCACATGATGTTAAAATGTTCCCTTAACATATGTGACGAACACATGATTCTACATGTATGATCATCATGAGTTTCTACCATCTCCACCACTATGGGATAAATATTATTCCTCATGCGAATCAATGAATTATTCCTAAGAATTTTATCCATTATATGTGCTATTATTGAGGGAAAACCCTATGGATAATCCCCATGACATCCCTCATTGATACTGTTTTTGCGACGTGTGTGTCCGGAATGTATGATGTAAATCTACATTTATCAGTTCATTCAAAAGACCTAATCTTATGACATTAATAGTTGTTGTGTTTCATACATATCTTCTATAAATTGTACAAGGGATGCCTCATTGGGGTTTAATCCTAAAAATGGAAATATTATGATATTCGATATTTTAACACCTTCTTCATCTCCCTCCACCGAGTGTTATGATGCATTGGTAAATTCAGTATTACAACTTCCCTCCTTGATAAACACCTCCCTCATATTCCTTCATTGTGTATTAGAATCCACAATCAAAGGTCTTCCTCCATAATGATTTATGATTTATTGGTAATATTATGTGAAACATCCTCCATCATAGGGACACACCTCCAATATGCACCACCATGGGGAATTCTGATTCACAATCAAGAGTCCTCATCCACAATGTGATCAGATCCATTGGTAAAATCAGGTGTGACATCATATATTCTATAGAAACACCTCCCATATCTAATACCATCGCGTGTTCTAATACATAATCCCTGATCTACCTCCATGGGGTTTTCTGATCACCAATCATAGGTCTACTTCCAAGGGGAATTATGATCCATAATAACGAGTATGAATCCATGTGGTGTTCTGATACACAATCGCATGTTCTCCTTAATGGGGTGTTATAATTCATCAATAATCTCGGGTTTGACATCTTCCATCATATAAAAAAACCTACCAAATCCATCTCTATCGGATGTTATGCCCATCAATACTGAATCAGCCTCCATAGGGTGTTCTGATCCCTTAGTAAACTCATGTGTGACATCATTCCTCTTAGGTAAATGTCTATTAGATAGACCTTAATGGGGAATTTCGATCCATTATCTATAGTCCACCTTCCTAGTTTGTTTAGTTACATTGTTATACTGAGGTCTGAAATATTTCCTCCAATGTACACACCTCTCAGATCCACCTCTATAGGAAATTCAAATCCACAATATGGGGTTTGAGACCATGTGGTGTTTTGATCCACAATATAGCATATGCCTATATGGGGCATTTCAATCCATTAGTAATCTCAAGAGTGAAATATTCTCTCATAGGGAAACACTCTCAAATCTACCTCCACATGAAATACTACCCCCTCCTTCTTATCCCCAAAATACAGTAACAATATTCCCCTCTATACAATACATTAAAATCATTCCCTAATCCTTCTCAACAAAGTCGTCAGATCTATCTCGACATGATGCAGATCATGTGACCATATCCAAACAACCTACCTCATGAATAAATAGGATTTGTAATGTAAAAATCATTGGATGACTTATACCCATGTAATTAGTTACCTCTTGTTCGACTTGGTATTCATTCGGTTTAATGCCAAAGTTCTGTCATAAATGATACATTCCCAAGAGGAATATTCTCGGATGACCTTTACGCCCAACATTCTTAAATGCATATGGATGCTCTACATGACTACTATCATTAAAAATGGATACTACAACATCATGACATAATAGGTTTAATTAACTAAAATTCATAAAGGGGTGGAACCAAGAAATATTTCCATGAACATGACATAAATCTGTGATGGATATCCATAATAGGTGGTGATCTCCATTGAGAAATCCATTGAAGGAGGAAATGACATCCCATAATCATGATTTGATCATGAATTAGACATCATAGATGAATGTGGTGAAATATTCCCACCTTTAGGAAGTGGTAATTTGGGGAAAGATAACATCATTGTTCACATATGGGTCGACACGAAGGCAGGATCCAACAAAATCATGAGAAACAGAAATAGTAAACCCAAAATGTAACTCTTCTCCTCAACATGAGGACTAGTTGTATTGGGGAATCAATATATTATCATGTCGCCATACTGAAACATATGGTTCCTAGTCTCTATTAGAAATTTGTGGTCCCTTCATGGAACTATCTAGAAAATTGGTCTACTTATCAATTGGGCATCCTCAGTTTGAAACATTATCAACATTTATCCCCCTTCATTGTTGTTATATTGGATGATATTGTGAAATTGGAAATTTATTTCCTTTTACATATAATGATTGAGGAATCAAAATTCCTTAAATGACTCACATAGTATGGTATCAGCAACAACGAACTTGTAATCACCATGGTAATAGAAATATGGATGTGGATACCATGTACAACTCCAACTCTTCAGTGACATCAGTTATGAGGTTTCCATTCCACATCTCACCCTTGATGATCATATAATTATTGGGTATAGATAATGTAGTGATCTAGTATGAATACGTGGGGGTCATTCCCATATTTAAATTGGCCTACCAAGACCAAGATTCCTTAATTCCTCACTTACACTGTCTCCCCAAAGGGTCGCACCAGGGGAAAACACCCCTCATTCTGCTAGGGAAGCACTAAAGGAGTCTCTTCACAAAGTGATCATTTGAATCACTCCCTTATAACTACGAATGGGTGATCGAGTCACCTTGATCATGTGAACTACTTAGAGGACACATTGTAGTTTCACTAGTTGGCCCTGTTAATGCCAGTAATGACAGGTCCCTAGAGAAAAATAATATGTGGACTTTACCTTTTCTCTATCAGCCCCAGTCCAAACCATATGATGCCAATATTGGTGACATGATCAACATAATTCATGAAATGGGTAATTTTAAATGGGATCAGTGACCCCTTCCACCAACATATCATCGTTCCATGTCCCTATAACATGTTTCAAATAATATGGCTTTTCTCAATTGTGATCAAGACCCTAGCCACCACATAGGCAAGTCAGATAGTCCATTATAATAATTGAAACCACTAATAGTTATTATAGTGAAACCTATAATGATGATTCATATTGAAAGTGTCATTACCGCACCGTCATGAACCCAATAAGAGTTCCCCAAAACTATTTCAACAACCATTATGGAATTCAGGCCCATACTAATTATTTTCCCATTGAGTTCATACTCGTGTTGCCCCCAACAAACATGGAGGTCTTACAGATGTTCCTACCAACCAAAGAAGAGTCCCTCTCAACACTAATAGTCACTATAAAGGAATTATTACCCATGATGAAAATTTACTCTTACCTAATGAACTATCCAGGGGAATAAGGGATAAGACTCATCGTCGAAGAGGAAATCATGAGAAATGCCAAGTCATCATTTACCCCAATGACCTATCTAATTCCAATTACAATGAATACATGGTAATTGAGTTTCCAACCTAATTTTACGGGTTTGAGTAAGGATCTCAACAGCTTATGTTCACCATCCTAAAATGTAAAATATATAGTATCCCTATATCCCTATATAGTTACATGCAGGTGAAGTATATTATGCCACCCATCACAGGTCTCATCACGAATCCAATTTTAGCACAACTCATATCCCTTTCATATCCCTCTACACAATTCATGGGACAGTTTTTAGGGTTTGGGAGGACTCATTTTGGTGATGCGTAAATTGGTGATCAATAAATCTGTGATCATTCCATCACACAAGAGGAATTGGTAAATACCCAATCATACAGAGACATGATGATGCTGTTGTTACCACCCCCAAGAGACGACCTAACGTGACGTGAATAGGTGACTTGTTCCTTGACTTATATTCATTCCAACCAGCTACAAAACTGATCCATATCAGTGACACAACCTATCTATTGGTCATTGTTAATTAATTTTTTGGCTGACCAATAGTAGGTCTCATCCACTTAACAGGAGGTTATATCAGATGTTTTGGTTGGTGATTCGTTTATATTGGAATTCATTCCTCTAAAAGATCCCAACTACGAAATCGTAGATTCCCTTAACAAAGGAATGATGAATGATTCAACTAGACCATCTAGGTGGAATATAACCAACTTATGTGATCATTAGTTGACCTACCCATGAAGATAGGGGAACCCTGGGGACTTCAGTCACTAATACCAAAGGGGTGAGATGGAAGCAATACTAGTGTCTCAATGCACTAACATGTTCAGCCACCACTTGACCCTCCTGCAAAGATGTACTAAGAACCTTGAAATGCTCTGCCAGATTATGGAAGGGGAATATATAAATGTAATGATCAGTGAATGGGGATATTATGTTTCTCTTCAAATCACTCATATCTTATGATAGTTAGACATACCTATCGATGATAAGGGTTACCATCAGGGTACCATTACCAAACAATGGTCACCCCCAAACTACAAAATTGAAACCCCCTGAGATTTTATGAGATATATTCTTTTTAATTTCTTTCATATCTTCTGTTGTACGCTACACCAAGATTATCTTGGTCTATAAGCAACACCATATTAGCTTGCAGTATACGCGACACTATTCCTGGATTGTGTTACACACAATTTCATGTTTGTTTGATAGTAGTTATTCTACGCAACATTGAGTGTCTATATATATATATATATATATTCAATTTATAAATGAAATATAGTTGGATTATGTTATACACAACAACAAAAGAGTTTTTCACTACATGCAACCCTGACTTGGTTTGCATTACACGCAATCGTGACTTTCCAAGATAGCCTGTATTGTACGCAATACTGAGTTTCACTAAACAACGATATGTTATTAAAATATTATATAAACTAGATGTTATGAATAGTAATACCCACTTTTTGAAATTTTATTTTTCAAAATGGAATCAATTTTTGGATTTGGAATATCAAAATTAGCCTAGGGTGAATTTTTGGTATTTTTCTGAAAACTTTCAATTTTTGATGAATAGTGAAAACACTAGGTTACTATTTGAAACCCGACATTTTATTTAATAATTATTTATTTTATTTAAATTTATTTTAGGTAAAAATTTATACCTAATACCTATATAAGTTCAATGTAATTCATTTGAGTCATTTTATAATAATTGTTGATATATAAAAATTTTATTGAACATTTCACCGTCTTTTACCCACCTCCTATGAGAATTTGAAAATTTACATAAAACATAATTTTTCCGCTTCTATGAGTGAAATTTCATAAATCCGAGAGACACAGTTAATATCATGGAGTAAAATGTGGTTCAATAAGATAAAAATAATTTTTGGTGAATAGTAACGTTTTACTTTTATTTACCATGGTTAAAAGTAAATAGGTTAATTAAGGGTAAAAATGATATTATTATTACCCTAAAACATTTTATCATTCTATTGTATAAGTATAATTCGACCAAAAACAACCTCAGGAATATAATATTATCATTTAGGTCCACTTGGATTAGATTGAATAATTTATTATTATTTTATTTAAAAAAGAGTTAAAATAGTTAAAATCAATGTTTAATTACTAAAAACTTTTAATATAGGGTTATACATAAGATAAATTGGTCTATAAATATTAATTAGAAAGCTAAAACTATTTCCTACATAATGGAGTTTTATTTTTAATTTTTAGACATTAAATAATTTAATTTATTTATGACACAATGGTGGTGCAATAATTACCTAAATAATGAAATATTAAAATAATTGATATTATAAATTCCCAAATAAATGTAATTTGAGACTTTTTATAAATTACATTAATTTTATAGGTTAATATGACATGTTAGTATTAATTTATATAAGTTTTTTTAACTAATAATTCTGTTATTATTTTCACAAAAAATCGATTACCAAATAGTGTCAAAATTGACATAAAATAGTTTTTAAAACAAATATTATATTATTAACTCTTATTTTTTTCCCAAAAATCTAAGGGTCGTCCAAATGACTTAGATAAGTTTATATATATTAATAATGAACCACTTGGGGTTCTTTTGTCTTGTTATAGTATGTTTAATAACCATATAGTGTAAGAAACCAGAAGACACGGTAAAAGATAAATTAGTTAACTTAGAGTTAAATCAAATGATATGGTTAAAATAGAAACCTAGACTTGTCCAAAATATATTGTATGAGAGGATTTCGACCCATACCCACCTTAGATTTGAAATAAATCAATTTTGAGCTATTAAAAACCGAATATGACTTTATTATAAATTAATATTTTATGTTTTTTCAAAGGTGCCCCTCTCCTCCGTTATAAAAAGGGCACCCCTTCCCTATTCTCTTCACACCCTTTTGAGACTTGAAGCTCGGAAAACCCCATCCCATTTCTCTTATCCACTTACCTAGAATTATTCTAGAGGTTTTGGTCTTCTCAAAAGACGAACTCTACTTCCTTAAGAGGAATCTTAATGGACGTGCGTCGAAGAAGAGGTAATCACTTTTTCTGATTCTCTCAAGTTTCTTTCATCTTTTACATCTTCTAATTTAGTTGTATCATAATAAAGTAATAACATAAGTATTAATAATATACTTATATGTTATTATAAATATTAAACAATCATATTTCACCTTCTATCCATCCTACCTAAAATGAAATAACTGCGCATGCGTACGTACAGAATACTGTTTCCACATCATGGTGTAATCTGTTTTCGACCACCACCTTACTTGGATGGGTATAATGGTGGAAATAAATAACTATATATGATTATTTTAAAGTGATATTTATTCTGAAATATTATAAATTCACTTAAATACAATTCCATGATCATGAGAATGATATCATCGCTCGTGTGTACGTACGGACTACCGTCTCCATGACGCGATGAGATTCATTCTCCATGTTAACCATTAATGAATGATTATAAAGTATATATAATAAATAATAATGAAATATATGGAATAATAATGATACTGTATTTATGTATATATATATTTATGTCATCTACTTAATTCCATTAAATTCAATAAGGAAAATAAAACAACGTTCATGCGTACGTACGACCTACCGTCTCCATGAAGAGTGTATTTCATTCCATTTGTCGATATATCAGAAATATATATATGTATATGCTGAATATATATTATATATAAATCATGTTTTAAATTCTATAATTAATTAAATCAGGATATAATTAATAATATCATGAATAACAAGTCGAAACACGTACAATAAATGAAACAATTTTACCCAAATCGCTACTTTTACATCGAATTTACGAATGAACGGGTAATATAAAGTAATAATTAAAATATATATGATATCATAACAATGAATATTATTCTATAATAATTCAATGACATTATTTAAATCATTATACAGGAGGTTCGGATACATACGATGCATATCAGACATAAGGTAAGGGATAACTTTTCCAATCTCACTCTTATCCGAGATTGCTTATTCGTAAGTATTTACTGGGGGTTTTGTTATCATCAATGTCCCTGTTTTCTAAAAATATATTCATGTCTGTTTAATGAAATTTTAACCATTTCTTAATTTTACCACATTTTATGAAAGGAATCTTACTTTTGTTTACCACATGAGGATGTTTTTGAATTTTCCGACAAAAGTACAAGGAGGATGTTATTTTTAACTTATACGGTGTGAACAGATTTTTAAGGTTTCATAACGCCTCATTTTCATGAATATTCCTCTACAAGATTGCATGATTATTTTCAACAAAACCCTTTTATTTTAAAATTTCATGGCATTTTGTGAAAATAAATTTATTTTGAAGAAGAAAGGATATTTTCCTCAAAAATTCATTTCAAGTGTTTTATCAAAGCTATTTTCCATCTAAAATGACATTATTTAATATGTTTTGGTTTCAAGTATAATTTATCCATTATTTACATGGTTTATTCTTCTTATGATGAAATGATATCCATTTATTTATATGGATTTTGTTATGATGGCATGATGTTTAAGAACCCCATTCTATTACATGGGTTATGCTATGATGTATGATTTATGATTTTGTGCCACACAAAAAAATGATTTCAATATGAGAGGGGTGGGACCTATATCTCCCTCCAATGCATCGGGTAAAGATTTATTTCTCTTGAGATAGACTTGACTGAATGGTAAGTTATTCTGGTTCAGTGATACAGGACTGGAACGAGGAGTGAACTCGATTCAGAAAGGGACTTGTCCACTAAGATGGTCTTGGTAGCAATGCCTTGGATAATATGGAAATCATATCTTGTTTTTAATGGTTTTCCACAATTAAATATTTTATACCCATGCTATCTTATCATGATTAATGTTCCTTTATGATATATTCCTTACGTACTTCCAGGATTTATGTCTTTGCTCAAGATTTTGATGTTAAGATTTTATGTTCATGTTTTTGCATTCAAATTTTTATGAATTGTTTTATGTTCTCTATACTTTCCCTTACTGAGAATTTGAGCTCACCCTTTTAATGTTTTCTTCTCCCCAGGATATAAAGAAATTTTTTAGTTAAGAAAACCAAATGAGAAGATCTTTATGGGATATGTTGAAGATCTTTCACCATGATTAGAAGATTACGTTCTGAGTTTCAAAGATAGTAAACTAATACGGTATTTGGGCGCCTGTTTTTGTCATGTATTAAGTATTATGAAAAAGTAATGTAATTTCCATGTACTTCAAGATTTGGGTCTCTACAGTTGGAATCAGTGTAATGGTTTAGTAAACATTTGGAAACTAGGATGCGAAAACTTTAGTGAAATCCCTAGAGATATTTCTAATGTTTGTCCAGGGATGTCCCTAAGGATAAGTATACATATAGGTTATAGTCCTATAACTATGGTAATGATCATATAATTTTACCTAGGATGTTAGATATTGATGGTACCCCCCCCCCTTTATTATGTTGTTTTCCCTAGCATGATTTTTTCCTCTCACACTATTCTTTTTGGGTTTTAGAACATGGCTTGAAACAGGAAGATTCACGATAATGGAGGATATGATGGACAATGGAATAATATTCTTCCTAAGAAACCAAATGAAACGGGATATGGAATTCCAAACATCCTTATTATGACTAATCTGCAATCTCATAATATGATCAATAATCTCAACTTTGGTAAGTTTCCCGACTCGTCTAATAAGAGAAAGATGGAGTTTCATGATGATCATAGAGAAAATAAAGTTCAATTTCTCTCATGTAAATCATGTGGGAAGAGGCATCAAGGAGAATGTTTCAGAGGAACTTGAAGATGATTTGGGTGCGGAAAATAAGGACAAAAATCTAGTAATTTTAAAGGAAAAGGATCATTTATCAACATGGAGAAGGATAATGGTATTTCTCTGCCATCTACAATGATTAGATGTTTTAAATGAGGAATGTATGAGCATTATTCAAACCAATGCCCTATGGGAAAATCTCATGAAGAGAATTAGAATGGTCATATGGGTAGTATTTATGTGGATGATGATGAGGAGACTACAAATGATATATGAGATGAATGAAGTTTTGAAGCTTCGTCAATGGTTTAAGATGGTAGTGGAATGATTGTATGTTTATCAAGAGTTATGTGGTATAGGTAATTTAATTGTACTATGAAATAAAGAAACATCTACGGATTGTTACACTATTGTTTTTCCAAAATTATTAGAAAGTATATGTTGAATGGTACTGGTAACCATGAAAGGATATTCAGATATTTTTGGAAAGAAGATGATATGCGCATAATGAAGGGATAAAGTAAAAATGAAAATTCGATAGTATTCATAAGAACATGACTGATATAAGGACAATGTGATATCATTGTTTGAGAATATAGAAATTTTGGGATTTTGGTATGTGGGATGATTTAACTTTTGAAAGTATTCATGTTTTCGCTAAGGTTCTATGGTAATTCATGTTTCAAAAGAATAAATGATTAAGGTATTCACATGTTTGGAATATGACCAACAATATATATCTTATGATATATGGGAGATAAATGGTGGTATTCACATGCTTGGTATATGACCTCTCTAGTAATAATTTTTTTATACTATTGGAAAGATGTATTTTGGATAAGTCTAATGATTGGAATGGATAATGTTAGACATAAGATAGTATTATTTAAGGATAGAACTTGTTTTCGATATTATTTCTAGAATTTTATAATAATGTAGTTTAAGAAAAAGGGACAACCTACAGGACGGGCGACAACCAGTCGCGTCGAACAAGGATGAGGGAATAGAACCCACAACCTAAGTGCGACAGGACTTTATCGCCTACCACTGGACTACAGGAAGTCCCTGGTTAGAAGAATTTAGTTTTATTTTATTAAGTGGTATGATAGTTGAAGTATAAGTCCATTTTTTGAATCATATACGATTAACCTCAGCATAGATGTACTTATGTATATTTGATAACTTTTGCTAACCTTTTGTTTGAGACATATGGAATGACACATCATTCGATCACATGATATGTTAACACTTCACGAATGACAAATTTTACCTCATTTCTGTAAGAGATGAAGTGGAAATTGTTCAAGGAACGAACAATGGTGAGATTATACCAAAATAAAGTAAGTATTTCTTCTAATTCAAATTCATCAAATTTATGGAAATGATATTGAAAACCAAAAATGTTTTCCTAGTGCCCTTGTAATTGATGAATCAGATTGTACCTTAGATCATAAAAAAATTTATGGCTTTGTGATTGTTGGATTTTTCATAGCCATGTTCTCTACCACTCTACATCAGAAATTGATGGTTAGATTTCTCTTCCATATCCATATTTTCACCTATGTTATCCTATGTGGACACCCAGAGATTATTTAATTTAGGTAACCTTTACATTTCATACTTTAGTTTTTAAATATAATTTTTGGTATTCCTTTTTTACTATGTGGGTTTCTATAAAAGAAACTCTCTTGTAATAAACCATTTATAACCGCGACGAATTTTGAGGGAGAAATTCATTTTAAGGGGGGTAGAATGTAACACCCCGTGATTTTATGAGATATATTCTTTTTAATTTCTATCATATCTTCTGTTGTATGCTACACCAAGATTATCTTGTGCTATACGCAACACCATATTAGCTTGCAGTATACGCAACACTATTCTTTGATTGTGTTACACACAATTTCATGTTTGTTTGATAGTTGTTATTCAATGCAACATTGAGTGTGTGTATATATATATGTATTCAATGTATAAATGAAATATGGTTGGATTATGGTACACGCAAAAACAAAGGAATCTTTCACTACACGCAACCCAGACTTGGCTTGCTTTACACACAATCACTACTTTCCACGATAGCATGTATTGTACGCAATACCGAGTTTCACTAAACAATGATATGTTATTAAAATATTATATAAACTAGGCATTATGAATAGTAATACACACTTTTTGAAATTTTATTTTTCAAAATGGAATTCATTTTTGGATTCGGAATATCAAAATTATCCTATGGTGAATTTTTTGTATTTTTCTGAATACTTTAAATTTTTTTTGAACAGTTAAAACACTAGGTTACTAATTAAAAACTTGAATTTTATTTATTATTTATTTATTTTATTTAAATTTATTTTAGATAAAAATTGATATATAATACCTATATAAGTTTAATGTAATTCATTGGAGTCATTAAATAATAATTCTAGATATATAAAAATTTCATTGAACTTTTCACCGTCTTTTACCCACCTTCAAGGAGAATTTTAAAATTTTCATAAAACATAATTTTACCACTTCTGTGAGTGGAATTTCTAAAATCAAAGAGACACGATTATTATCAAGGAGTAAAATGTGGTTCAATAAGATACAAATAATTTTTTGTGAATAGTAACTTTTTACTTTTATTTACCACGGTTATTAGTAAATAGGGTAATTATGAGTAAAAATTATATTATTATTACCCTAAAACATGTTATAATTATATTGGATAAGTATAATTCTACCAATAACAACCTTAGTAATATAATATTATCATTTAGGTTCACTTGGATTAGATTTGGACATTTATTATTATTTTATTTAAAAAAGAGTTAAAATAGTTAAAATCAAAGTTTAATAACTACAACATTTTTAATATAGGGTTATACATAAGATAATTTTATATATAAATATGAATTAGAAAGCTAAAATGATTTCCTACCTAATTTTATTTTATTTATAATTTTTAGACATTTAATAATTTAATTTATTTATGACACAATGGTGATGAAATAATTACATAAATAATGAAATATTAAAATAATTGATATTATAAATACCCAAATAAATGTAATTTGAGACTTTTTATGAATTAAATTAATATTATATGTTAATATGACATGTTAGTATTTATTTAATTAACTTTTTTTTACTAATAATGCTGTTGTAATTTTCACAAAAAATCTATTACCAAATAGTGTCAAAATTGACATAAAATAGTTTTTAAAACAAATATTACATTATTAATTGTTATTTTATTCCAAAAAATATAAGGTTCTTCAGAATGAATTATATAATGTAATATATATTAATAATGAACCACTTGGGATTCTTTTGTCTTGTTATTGTATGTTTATTAACCATATAGTGTAAGAAAACCAGAAGACATGGTAAAATATAAATTATTTAACTTAGAGTTAAATCTAAATGATAAGGTTAAAATAGTAAACTAAACTTGTCCAAAATATATTGGATGATATTATTTAGACACATCCCCACCTTAGCTTTGAGATAAATCAATTTGTAGATTTTAAAAACCAAATATGACTATATTACAAAATAATATTTTATGTTTTTTCAAAGGTTCCCCTCTCATCCCTTATAAAAATAGAACCACTTACCTCTTCTCTTAACACCATTTTTGTGCCTTTAATCTTGGAAAAACCCTGACCATTTCACATATCCACTTCCCTAGAAACATTCTGGAGGTTCTGGTCTTCTCAAAATACCCACTCTACTTCCTTAAGAGGAAGCTTAAACAAGGTGCATCGAAGAAGAGGTAATCTCTTTTTCCGATTCTCTCAAATTTATTTCTTCTTCTACTTCTTCTTCTTTAGTTTCCTCATTATAAAGAAATAACACAGGTATTACTTATATACTGATATGTTATTATAAATATGAAACAACCCTATTTCAACTTATATCCATCCTACAGAAAATGAAATCACCGCGTGTGCGTACGTATGGAATACCGTCTCCACGCCTTGGTGTAATCTGTTTTCGACCACCAACTTACTTGGATGGGTATAATGGTGTAAATAAATAACTGTATTTGATTTTTGTAAAGTGATATTTATTTTGAAATAATATTCATACATTTCAATACAATTCCATGATCATGAGAATGATATCATCGCACCTGCGTACGTACGGACTACCGTCTCCACGTCACGATGAGATTCATTCTCCTTGTTAACCATTAATGAATGATTATAAAGTATATATAATGAATAATAATTAAATATATGACATAATAATGATACTATATTTATGTATATATATATATGTATGTCATATAGTTAATTCCATTCAATTCAATAAGGAAACAAAAATAGCGTTCATGCGTACGTACGGCCTACTGTCTCCATGAACGGTGTATTTCATTCCATTTATCAATCTATCATATATATATATATGTATATGATGAATATATATTATATATAAATCATTTTTTAAATTTTCAAATTATTTAAATCATGATATATGTAATAATATCAAAAACAAAAAGTTTAAACATGTACAATAAATGAAAC
This sequence comes from Viscum album, assembly GCA_963277665.1. NCBI lineage: Eukaryota > Viridiplantae > Streptophyta > Magnoliopsida > Santalales > Viscaceae > Viscum > Viscum album. Next base: position 1,935,002,131 of record OY728155.1, read on the forward strand.
GATTTTACCCAAATCGCTGCTTTTACATCAAATTTATAAAAGAAAAGGTAATATAATGTCATAAGTAAACAATATATGATATCATAACAATGAATATGATTCTATAATAAGTCAATGACATTATTTAAATCATTATAAAAGAGGTTCAGTTACATAAGAAGCATATCAGAGATAAGGTAAGGGATAACTTTTCCAATCTTGCTCTTATCTGAGATTGCTTATTCATAAGTATTTACTGGGGTTTTTGTTATCATCCTTGTCCCTATTTTATAAAAATGTTTTCATGTATTTTTAATGTCCTTTTCACCCATTTTTTAATTTTACCACATGTTATGAATGTAATCTTACTTTTGTTTAACATACGAGGAACTTTTGGAATTTTCCTACAAAAGTACGAGGAGGATGTTATTTTTAACTTATACGGTGTGAACGGATTTTTATGGTTCCATAACGCCTCATTTTTATGAAACTTCCTCTACAATATTGCATGATTATTTTCAAGAAAACCCTTTTATTTTAAAATTTCATGGAATTTTTTGATAAGAAAATGATTTTGAAGAAGAAAGTATATTTTCCTCCAGAATTCATTCCAAGTGTTTTATCAAAACTATTTTCCATCTAAAATGACATTATTTAATATGTTTATGTTTCAAGTATAATGTATCCATTATTTACATGGTTTTATTCTTCTTATGATGAAATGATATCCATTTTTTTATATGGATTTTGTTATGATGGAATGATGTTTTACGAATCTCATTCTATTACATGGGTTATGAAATGATGTATGATTTGTGATTATATGGCACACGAAAGAATGATTTCAATATGAGAGGGGTGGGACATATATCTCCATCCAATGAATTGGGTAAAGATTTATATCTCATGAGATAGACATGGATGGAACAGTAATTTAATCTTCATCAGTGATATAGGACTGGAACGAGGAGTGAACTCAATTCAGAAAGGGAATTTGACCACTAAGATGGTCTTGGTAGCAATGCCTTGGCTAATATGGAAATCATATCATGTGTTTAATGGTTTTCCACAATTAAATGTTTTATTCCTATGAAATTTTATCATTATTGATGTTCCTTTATGATATATTCCTTACGTACTTCCGAAATTTATGTCTTTGATTAAGATTTTGATGTTTAGATTTTATGTTCATGTTTTTGCATTCAAATGTTTATGGATTGTTTTATTCTCTCTATGAGTTCCCTTACTGAGAATTTGAGCTCACCCTTTTTATGTTTTATTTTCCCCAAGTTATAAATAATGGTTTTAGGTACGAAAACCAGGGAAGGTCTTTATGGGAGATGTTGAAAATCTTTCACCATGATTAGATGATTACGTTCTGAGTTTCCAAAGACACTAAACTAATACGATCATTGGGCATCCGTTTCTTTCATGTATTAAGTATTCCGAAAAAGTAATTTAATTTCAATGTACGTCATGATTTGGGTCTCTACAAAAATGATCAAAGGGAAATATAAATAAGTGAATATCTTGAAAAGTTATATCTGCCTCAAGAGGAAGGGAAGTACCAATTATAACCTCATAAATGCATCCTTACTCTCCAAAATTGGAAATCACATGCCCTCAAGGATCACTCCAATGAATAATTTTGTGTCCCTTATAACATAATTAAGGGTGAGAGACATATTGGGTCTTCTTATCATTCTCATTTTTCACAAATAATATAGTCAAATCATATAATAATTTACTTCATTAAAAATATCGAAGAGCCAAAAAAGATCATAAATTACCACATTTCTAATAAATGACTAGATTATAACCCAACATGATATGAAACAGTTTCTCCTACAGTAGGGAATCATTTCATCTGTATCCAGATTCCCCTTATTGAACTCAGTAACCCTGATCATTCAGATAGAGAAGAGGCATGGGTATATGGAATGTCTTTGATGAATTAGTCTTCGAACCAGACTGAGAAACATAATTATCCTCCTAGAGATCTAGGTCAAGCCACTAATCATTCTTATAGAGTTAATCAGCATGTCAATTAGTAGAAATTTAGGAATCCCTATCAAGATAGATAACCTCGCCATTATTAACAAATAACTGCTCCCAATGCCTCTATTATGGCTATAGAGATGTGATATGTGGTAATCACATCTTATGGAAATTCCTACCCAACATGGTTGGATGACATGAAATAACACTTGAGTTTGGAAATACTAGCTTCTCCCCATTCAATGGCATGGGTAACCCACTGATGAACATGTACCACCTCATCTGAAGGTGTAGACTTATGATGGGAAACCATAGAGTTGAAGGAGGCTATCATTATTCATTTTTTTCATCCATAGATTAGAAGGACATGCATTCATCAAGTACATAATGATTTATATAGGGTCTATTACTTATTGTGAAGACCTATAAATATAGATTATTTAACATCTTTTATCCACCATGTTCAAGATAACAATTTATAGCCTTTTCAAGTAAAATAAATTTCTTGATATGTGAGAAATATTTTTTTACGCCCGATGGAAAGGCATGTGTAATAACTTGATAGGTTGATGACTTAATTGTAGATTATTAATGATTTGTGTTGTGAATGTTATGACAGAAATAGTCCCTACCCTCATCACCCAGAACATCCTTGGTGTGTTTAAATAATTTTTTGTTAAGGACCAGTGTCTGAAGGAACACATGAAATATGAAAAATAGTCTGGCCCATTTCTAATTCCATCTCTCGTAAGAAGATTTTTCTGTTTAGATATTGTTTATATAGATTACCTCTCACTCCTGTATAGAAAAACACTAGGTGATAACATAAGCCCCTAACCCTTTGATGTACTGATAGGTTTTATCTATGGCCACCATTTTGTAACATTACGACCTATTTCATAGGTAATGATTTAATTAGATAAATATTACCACCGCCATAACTTTGACATCAAGAATGGATACTGTGGTCGAAGTAAAGATGGAATAGGCTTGATATCTTGTATCATCAGGGTTTAATCAGAGCAGGAACTGATTAATGATGATTCTATAACCATTCAATTAGTAATTAACGCTTCCCCTCAGTTAGTTGTCCCAAAATATATGCATCCTACTACTAATTCTAAAGCATCAAATGATAAAGAGTGTTTTGAAGACACTCTGCCTATATTTTAAGTGGATCTCTCCACCACCATCTATGAGATGATTCATGTTAACACTGAAAATGAGGAAGATCTAACTCAAACAATGATGAGTTATTTCATTCATTTATTTTAGAAATATTTTTTTGTCAATTTATGAATGAAATTGGGACATATTTTCTATGAGTTATGATGACATCCCAAGACTAGGCCATCATGTCATTATCCATTACCCTTGTCTCCTAGTATGTTTATATTGGTTATACTAGACTCATAGGGAAATTAATCATTTCCAATGTTCCATGGTCGAGGCTGAGGATCATAAACTTATCAAAGTCAACATTTTTTAGTGATGCCCAGTACCTAAAGTGGTTAGCTAACATCATTACTATCATGAAGAATAAGGGGTAGATCAAAGTCTGTATCAATTTCTATGACCTCATTCAACATGGCCAGAAGGATGATTTTTCCCTTCTAGTGACCACAATATTGATTGATGTTATAGTCTAGTTTTTAGACCTCTATATTTTGAATTTATACTCTAGGTAAAACCAGATTTTAATGGCCCCTAAGGATGAAGATTCTACTGCCTTTAGGGAAACAAAAGAGAAATTTTCATATCAATGTACGACCTTATGAATAAATAATTCAATATCCATTTATTAGAAATACATACACCATATCTTCAAACAAATTCATAATAGATTTTGGTAATCCTATGTGGAAAACAAAGTGGTATTATACTTCTAGCGTTCGGATAATATTATAGACCTTTAGAAGGTGTTCAACTTCTTTATCTCTAAATTTGATGATGAAAACATTGATTCATTCATTCAGGGATACCTTTGGAATGTTTCCCATCTTTTAATATGATATAAAGGAATTGAAATTGACCAAGATAAGATCATTTCCACCTATTAAATTCATCCCTTGATAAACGATCAGGAGCTCCATGGCCTCCGAGGGAAAATATAAAAAAAAAAATTTATCACAAATGTGGCTGTAAATTGTGATCACTCCTCTAGACATATGTATCAAGGTATCATCAACCAGGGGAATGTGTAATATAAGACTAGAATTAACGAAATCAAGTAGTATCTAGTATATCATATGTTTATGATTCCACTCAAATCTATGAATCCACTAGTAATGTTCATCACCACCTTAAAATTGTTCATTGGTTCCCATCTTTTCTAGAGAATCAATTATTGTAGAGAAAAAAATTATTATATCTTAATCATATTCTCCTTGATACAAAGAAGGGCACCGATGAACAATTTTAAGGTAGCGATGTACATTACAAGAGGATTCATAGATATGAGTGGAATCTGAGACATAAGATATACTAGATACTACATGATTTCTTTAATGGTGGTCTTATATTACACATTCCCCTGGTTGATGGTACTCCTTGATACAAAGACTAGATACCTCCTATAATGAAGATATTCCTTATTATGATTTTTGGCGTGCATAAGTTGTGTACTTTTCAATAACATCATTATATCTAGCTTGTGTGCCTTGTGGACCCATTGAATAATAGACTAGATCTCTCCATGGTTATGGGATGGTAATATCACTAGGCATTGATCCTTTGGCTATTCAAAATTATGTATGTTTGAATAATTTATTCATGGTTCATGCATTAGAAAACCTCTTTTCCACCCATTTGGGACATGAAAGACCACCTCTGGATGTCGATTTCCCAAATGAGGATATCCACTTAATAGATAATATTATGAAGTATGTGAATATTCATTTCGGTATGGCCTCATAGACACCAACTAGTAGAAAGATCAGAAATCCTAATATAAATATAGTAGGTCAAGGGATTTTCTTCATCAATCAGACATATATTTTCATATCATACTCTCTCCAATTTCCACATGATTGCACAAAAAACAAGGAGGAGTATCAATATCAATGAAATCACGAGTGCATGCCCATACTGGAGCACACATGTCAGTTGAGGGCCCAATTCCCTTCTCACCTGGATGAAACTCATGTCCCTCAATCACAGAATGGTTGATCTGAAGCCCTATCCAGTTTATCCGCCTCTATTGTAGTACCTACCCAAGATGAAATTTTTATTCATGTTGAACATATAATGGTTATTATACCAATCATTTGATATGATTAAGTGATGTAATTAGGTAAATCAGCAATCTTATTGTGCTTCTACATCATGACCCTTGGATTCCCAACAGCATAGAAAACACTTGTCTAGACAACTACATTCATTGAGTATCTCCATCATGATATTATCCCACAAGATCAAGGTGAGCATGATTAAATCGATTGGTGTGTTGTGTTGTTCACCATTTAGAGTTGTCTTAACATTGAATCAACTCTCTACAGATGTGTGGTATATAGAATTATCAATTTATTCTTATATGGAGAAAATATGTTTTATGTTATGATGGAAGTTCATTTTAAGTCAAATTTTTATCATAAGGAAGGATTGATTCTCTCTAAATAGAATCTATGGATGTTATATTACTATCCCACCATGGACCATGACTACATTGAGTATTCAAATATTTTTCATGCATGTCGGATCCATGCAAACACTATGAATTTACTGTTAGAGATCGTCTATATCACCATGTATTATTCAATTTTTATGTATGGTGATTTTGTGTTGTGGGTCCATATCCACTATCAATTGAACTCTTGTGTAGGTTCATTATAAACACAATATATTTTTTCATCAACTGTATATAACTTATTACCCACACATAATTCGAGGCCCAATACATGTTCAAATTTTTGGCTCCTATATCATCCAATGATTCAGAGTCCCTCACTCAATTCTCAAAAATAATGACACTAACTTACAAGATTATAAGATGAAGAGATTTTACCCCATGTACAATATTAGGTCAAACCGTACCTCATGATATCTTGCATAGTAAAATAGATTGATCAAGAAATTCAACAAAACCCTCTCTAACATTATGTAGAATATGGTGGGATAGAACATGAAAATTTTACCAAATATGATCCCCAATTCCCTATAGGCCATTCAGTTAAAAACACATAATTCCACCCATGTGACTCTATACATTAGTGTGTATGAAATAGAGGCATTCCTACCCATTGCAGTTCCAATTCCATCATTCCAAACATCTTTCTACCAAAATAAGATGCCATTAAAGATATTATATGTTATTCTTTCGAAGACAGAATCCTCTGAATACAATAGGATCTAGGATTTGAAAAATCTAGAGGGGAACCATAAAAGTATGGAAGGGGATTTAAAAAAGAAGGTCCTCTTCAATTTATCATCCAGGTTGAGAAAGTAATATCTCTAAAAATTCCAATGCAACATGGAAATTAAAAAAAAAGTTAAATCTCATGAGTAAGGACTAAACATCATTCATAAGGTCTATTCCAAAAGTGAATACTCTATTACCACCATGGATGGAGAGTATACTACACCTCCCAACAATACGAGGTTTCTCATGAAGTACATTGCGTGAGGGGAGAAATGGTCTAAACTATATGACCATAAACTAGGAGCCAATGTCCAAGAATCAGAACATTTAACTATTTTTGAACCTTCTCAAGAATGTGTAGTTCGAATTTTGGCCTCCTCGGTCATCATTGACATAATGATTGTCACTCTAACTTGTTACATATATATGTTTCAAGATCCCCTCTCCATGGACCTAACTATATAACCGTAAATAGCAATTCCATGTCCAAGAATCATGATATTAAACTGTGAGTCATTCAAATCACAAATGTGTTATATTATGTTGGGCCTCTATGGTTCTCAATTTTTCGACGTTTTCATTCCACCACACTACACATGCATGTTTGAGACACTCTCTCATGGTATAAAATCTTTATCCAACAACTGTGTTCCCTTGGTCTGAGTGTTAATAACATAATCTAATAGCCACCATATGGTCTACAAAATACAACCTTAAATTTTTTTTATTATGTCCAAGAATGATTATCTTTAAATATTTTCATACCTTATACATTGATTTGTATGAATTTAATATAAAAATGATAACATATGTTATGCTAGACGTTAAACTGCATTATTAACCAAGAGAATCTATAGATGCCTCTGAATAAGGGATTATCATACCATGTATAGATATAGGATACCCTATATAATAAATATAAGACCCAAAAACAACCTCAAAACGTGATGTTATTCTAAATTATTACCCTATTAAAAACATGTATGTCATATGAATTGTAAATAAAAGATGATGTTTACCTTGTCTTATATTAGGATGCCTCAGAATAAGATATGCCCTTTACCCCATGTCCCAATCATGTTATTCCCCATGATGACCCTATGATGCATAAAACAACCTAACTAGAGAGGACCTCCATTACCAGCATCAGCCATCTACCATGATGTGTTCCAGAACTATATGTGGAATGACTCTTATCCCCATGTGATATGCAGTGGCACCCAAACATATCACCTCTGGGACCAGCAAAATATTAATCGAACCTTTTTTCCTATGACTCAAATCATGATGTGTGCTCATCCTTTTGATCCATTCATATTGGGTATTCCATATATCCATGACATATTGGATCCACTTGGGAAAACATCACCCCATTATATGCATCAAATAATATATTTACATTATTTTCCCCAGTCTAAAAATTATGATTGTAAAATATGATTTCTTTGTATTTTGAAACATTTATTGTAAATGGGTCTCCTAAAAAAATTCATTCACATCGTTTAAAACATATTTCATTAAAAATAATTACCCTTGAAACAAACACTCTTGCATTTTACATATCATGACATTAAATTTAATTCCCATCATCTAAGCAACAGGAATCCAAATTGTTTTCCATAGTCTGAATTATGTGACATAAAGCTATGTGTATCACTCTATAACTATGTGTGGTTTGAGTCCCATCTTTATAGGATATTGAATTATTTTTAGACTATTCATCACTTTTCATAACTATAGATTCACCACAATACCATCTGTTACTTTTGGTGGAATCACCCCAAAATTTCCCATGGTCCTCCATCTAGGATTAATAATGATTCAATCACCTGGAACATTCATCGGGATAGGATTCTCTCATAGAAAAATATGAGGAAGAAAGTAATAGGAAAACAGTGTGTGGAATTTCCATAATCCATAGACAATGACATTATACTATAGTTTTACGATAGTTACGTTCAGGATGCCTCTAAATAAGACATTGTCTTATCATGCATCAAATCGAAAATCCTCTTATGATGAATATAGGATGAAAAAACATTAACTTCATCATCACATGATGTTAAACTATATATTTACCAAATATGAATTTGGTATGCCTCATCCAAGTATGGGAAGATCCAATACCATCCATTGAGATGGTATCTCCCTATCTGTATCGTTCTTTTACCATGCATTGTTTCAAAATAATATATAATTTGATTCCCATCCTCATTGGATATATAATGTAAAAATATTTTATCTTGGTTCTATCCCCTCTATTGACTCATCAGGGGGACTTTAAAATCCATTTTTAATGTCCCTAATAATATGGAATTAAACTAAAACCATTTTCCAAGATGGATGACCTAAAACAGGTTGAAAAATCCCCCTTACATTTTTAATGGCACACAACCCTTCCTAGATCTCATTCAAGATGGATTAATACACAAAAATTTCACACAAAACAAATTAAAGAACAACAAGGTTGAAATATCATGACCATAAATTTTGTGTGGTTTGTCTTAGGGGTGTTTTGTGTGGCATCAAGTGGACTCCAAGTCCCCTCCATTCAAATTAGGTAACATTACATTATTATTGCAGAAATTCCATTGAGGATCCATCCCCATGGTCCACAACTATTTTCAATAGTTCAATCATTTTTTACCTTTATTTTAAATTGATTTCCCATAAATCATGACATTAAACTATATGTGAACTATCCTAGATTCTTTCTCGGAGGAGACTCTCACGTCATGATACATTCCTTCATCTACATATCTAATGGCTGGGTAGTGTATTAGTCACATCAGTTCAATACGACCATTTTCATCTTGTTAAACTACAAATCTACCCCATGAAATAACTGATGGATCACATCATGATATTCCAAGAGGGATAAATGTTGAACATCTCAGTGTATAAGACCCATGAAGTCACTACATATCGTTCTTAATTTATGATGATAAAACATTGTCTCCAATGTGATCACCATAATAGGCTAAAATATGTGTCCATCATCCTCACTATATGATACCAAAAATAAATTTTTATCATCCACATTTAATGATGTAACACTACATGGATCTTATTCCCTTTCTCAATAGGTTCTTCCCCTCTACATCAGGCATCTACTATAGAATTTATGTTCTTTTATTATTGTTTGACATTCGAGATGATCCTCCCCATGAAAAATGAGTTTGATATATTTTTAGACTGATACATCTATCCAATGTGCTTCATGTCATGGTGGTGTATTTCCATGAGTGTTAGAATCCATTCAAATATTCCATCACTTAATTTCCACACTCTACATGCCCCTTAGGACTCTGGGACACCCTGAGAGGGGAGGAGTGAATCAGGGTGTCAAATTTTTCTTTTAAATTAAAGGATCTTGTTCCCACGTTAGTAGGAAATATTTCAACAAGTATGATGGATATGATCAGTAATCAAACATTCACATGAAAAAGAGGTGACACAGCAAATTTTACATGGTTCACCACTAAGGTATACGTCCAAGGAACATATTCCAACAAGTTGTCGGTCGTACCTAATTCCACTAATCTTCACTCGATGTAGATTACAATGGTTCAGGAACAGTCACTTTGTCCCAGGCTCACTGCCTTTACAATTGTTTAGGGATAGCTCACTGCGTCCCTTGGGTCACTCCCGCTGACTCCCCCTGGCTCACTACCCCTGGTGAAGTCACACTCCATTTATAGACGTGAAGGTCTCTTCAATAGATTTGCATTGAAGTCTTTGTCTCCTCTTAGCACAAGACTCTTCTTACATCAAAGACCGGAATTGATTCTCTAGAACGCATAGAACCACTGACCCAGATAACCAGAACATGCAGACAAACTTCACTGACAATTGTGCGCAACACCAACCCTTTGCACGCAAAACCTTCCTATTGCGCGCAAACATTACTTTTCGCGCGGAAAAATATTTTGCGCAAAACCCCCCCTTTTCGCTCAACTGAACCTTTTATGTGTGAACCCAATTTTTACGTGCAACTTTTCATTTTTTTCACATCCCAAAATTTTTCGTGCACCTTAGAATATTTCATGCAAGACCATTTACGCGATCCTTTTTCATGCATCAGACCTCAGATCTTTTCTAATTCTTCAACCATACGGAATGAAGGGGGTCACCTCATATTTATAGGCATCTGAGACCCCCGCGTGAAAAAACTCCTTATGTGCGAAAACTTCTCATCTAGCGCATAATGTTTCGCGCAAGTATTGTTTTCCGCGCACCTTTCCAGATATTTTGCGCAACCCATGTCTTATCCATTTTTCGACATTTTGATTCTGAAACATTATTTGCACGAAAAACATCGCTCCGCTATTTCGCGCACGACACTGTTTTTCGCCCCCATATCAAGTATTTCGTGCGCAACCCTTATTTTCTACACACCACTTCCTCCTTGTGCACACATCCTTTTTCAGACAATCCATGTCTTCATTTTCCTATTTTGATGCCCAAAATTTTTGCAAACACTGGGAAACAGCGCCACCTTCAATACTGTTGTCTGATTTAACTGTATGATCACTTTGCTGGCAGACATTCGGAACATCAACTGAGGATTGAAAAAAAACACATACCAAACTCCAATTCCTGCATATAACAGCCATGGTTCCAACAATATCCCCCTTTGGGTTTGTTGTAAATCACCAAATAAATTCAAAAATTTCACCATCCCCATGCAATCCAAAAATGAAAGGATCAACTTAGCCAACACTCTATGTCTATGTGAGAAATTCTCGGTGTAGAAAACAAGAGAGGAAGCTTGAACTGGGTTCCCGTGATTTGGAATTCTCAATGATGCCCAAGAAATTATCTTACAGTTTCACAGAAGCATAATATATCCAATGAATTCCTTCTCATCCATCTCATCCTATCACTGACACTGAGTTATTATATATCCAATGAATTCCTTCACATCCATATCATCCTATCACTGACCCTGAGTTTGTTACATCACTGAACATGCCAGAATTTATTCCTTTCTCCCCCATTTCCAATAAACCCAAAGGCCGGTAATTTATTCAATGTTCAGCTCAAACCATACTCACCCCCGGATAGTATCTCCCCCATAAACCTGCATCACAGCCATAAACAGATAGAAACAGTTACCATAATCGCGGAGAGGGGAATTTCGAAACCTCCTTATGCGGTTGGAGGTGGTTGAACACTGAGGATCAACTGATGCTTTTCAAACACAGCTGCTGATAGTGTATTCGTCAGGATATTAGCTATATTCTCATCAGTTCCCATTTGATCCATTCTAATCACCCCTTTCTCAACTTTTTCTTTGATAAAGTGATACATGATTTCAATATGTTTTGTCAGAGAATGCTGAACAGGATTTTTTGTAAGATCAATTGCACTCTTGTTATCACAGTAAATCACCATTGGTTGCTTTACCTCATCACCAATATCTATTAATTGTTTCTTCATCCATAGTAGTTGAGTGCATGCCTTTGTGGTGGATATATACTCATCTTCAGAAGTACTAAGAGAAGTACTTTCTTGTTTCTCGCTCAACCAGCCGTCATAGTTATTCCCAATAAAGAATGCCCCACCACTGGTGGACTTTCTGTCCCCAACATCTCCAGCTCAGTCAGCATCAGAAAATGTGGATAATTCATTGCTCCTTCCTATAGAAAAGTATAATCCACAATTGTGAGTACCTTGAATACACCTCATGATTATTTTTACTACTGTCATATGTTCCTCCTATGGATAAATCAGAAAGCGGGCTGCAAGACATGTGGAAAAGACAATATCTGGCCGTGTTGCAATCTGGTATAGTAGGCTTCCAAGAATCCTCCTGTACATGGTAGGATCTACAGATTTCCCATCCTCATGCTTCCAAAGTTTTGTTCCAACTGCAATTGGAGTTGACATTGGTTTGGAGTCTTGCATATTAAATTTCATCAGCAGCTCTCTTGCATACTATTCATGAGAGATAAAAGTGTAGTCTTCCCTTTGAGTCACCTGCAGTCCTAAGAAATATGTGAGCTCCCCAATAATTTTCATTTCAAATCCTGATTTCATATAATTGGAAAATTCATCCACTGATTTCTGTCTGCTTCCACCAAATATAATGTCGTCAGCATAGACGAGAACCATGAACTGATCTTTTGGAGAATTATTCACATAGAGATTGTGATATACTCCTCCTCTTTTGAATTCCATCTTCTTGAGATAAGAATCTAGTCTGGAGTACCATGCCATTGGTGCATGTTTCAAGCCATGAAGTGATTTCTTCAGATTGAAGACCTTTGATTCATCAACACCAAGAAAAAAACTCCTTGGTTGTTCAATGTAGACTTCTTATTCGAGAACACCATTTAAGAATTCTGTCGTGACATCCATTTGATATACTTTAAATCCTCTTTGGAGAGCCTTGGAAAGTAACAACCTGATTAACTCCAGTCTAGCCACTGGAGCAAAGGTTTCTTCAACATCATCACCTTCAATCTGAGAATACCCTTTACATACCAGTCAAGCCTTGTTTCTAATAACACTTCCATGCTCATCAAACTTATTCTTGAATATCCAATTTGTTCCAATAATATTGTGACCTTTGGCTATCTTGACCAAATCCCATGTCTGATTTTTGTCAATCTGATCTAACTCTTCATTCATGGTTTTCACCCAGGATGCATCCTTTGCAGCTTCTTCAAATGTGGATGGCTCCACAACTGACAGAAATATAGAAGGTGTGTTATTCCTCATCCTCCTTGACTATGTGGGTGCATTCCTATCTCGAATTATGTTAGATGGATCAATCTATGGTCTTCGATTTCTCCTGTCAAGTTCAGTCGCATTCTCACTATCCAAGATTTCCTCTTCAGATTCTTCGTCTGAGTCAACATCATGATGTGACCCCTGAGTGTTTTGTACACCTTCCTCTATTTCTGTATTTGTATTTATTCCATGTTCACATTCATTCTCATCTTCTATCTCATCTTCATAGGTACTATTTGAGGCATTTGGGGTTTTTTCTTCAATGATTTTAACATCGTTGCTTTCCCCAATCCTCCCCAAGAGTTTATTAAAACACTTGTAAGCATTGTTGTTCATTGGATACCCTAGAAAAATTCCTTCATCAGCATTTTCACCGATCTTTCCATGGTTTCCTCTATTATTCCAGATGAAAAATTTGCTTCCGAAAACATGAAAGTATTTCAAAGAAGGCTTCCTTCCATGCCATAATTCGTATGGTGTCTTCGTTTCTACAATATAGAGCCCTGTTCGATTCTGAATGTGAACTACAGCTTCAACATCCTCCTTCCAGTAATGGCGTGAGATACCACTCTCAATCAAGATAGTCCTGGAAATATTGTTGACCTGTCGATTTCAATGCTCAACAAATCCATTTTGTTGTAGAGTTATCACAATAGCTACCTCATGCTGTATTCTATGTTTTTCTAGGTAATTTTCAAACTCAATGGACGTGTATCCCCCTCCATTGTAAGATCGTAGGACTTTTATTGTCCGTCCAGTACCATTATTGGCAATCTGACGATAAGTTTTCATGCAATCAAGTACTTGTCGCTTCTTGTGAATCACCATTACACAAGCGATTCTGCTATAATAATCAATGAAAATGACGAAGTACCTTTGTCCATGGGTTCCAGCAAAATTTATCAGGCCACATACGTCTGTATGAATGAGATCAAGAAGATGCGATGCCCTTTTCTTCTTTCGCAGATATGAACTATAGACCAGCTTCCCACTAATACAAGCATCACAAGAATTTTTCCATTCACGTTTTAGAATGGGAATATCCATGACTATCTTCATCTTAGATATATTTTCCATGTATTGTTAGTTAATGTGCCCCATCCTTCAATGCCCCAAATAGTTTTCTTCTTCAACAGACAAATAGAATGAGTTCACTTTGCTGTCAACCTGATATAAGTTTCCATCTATTCTACAACCTTTCATGAGAGAATTACCTGTTTTTCCTTTTATAGTGCAGAATTTTTGATTAAAGGTTACTATGAACCCTGAGTCACAGAGTTGACTTACACTGAGGAGATTGTGGCGTAGCCCATTCACATAAAGAACTTCAGTCTTCTTCATCTCCCTATTGGCGAGAGATGTATTCCCACTGCCTTTAGTCTTCATAGCACCATCATTACCAGACCGTACTGTTCCATCAACCTTCTTTTCAATGTTCTTCAACAGGTCATAATTTCTCATCATATGGGAAGAGCATCCTCTATCAAGGATCCAGGTGCTGCTTCTCTTTGTAGCTTTGATGGCTACTTCTGCAAGATTGGATTTCACGATCTTGTTCATCTATTTCCATTATATATTGTATTGAGAATAGGATATTGATGGACTTTTAATACTTTATTCCACATAATCTGATAATTCAAACCCGTAATCTTCTTCCAGAGGAGAAAAACTGTTTGTGAGAGCAAAATCATCAGGAGGATGAAAACTGGCACATCTTTGAGTGTTGTATGAATTTCTCCTATCGTACCACTGCCTGTAATACATAGCTTTATGGCCAAAGTTAGAAAAATTAAAACAGTAACAATAGAAGCTATTTCTTCTATAAGATGGATGATATGAAAGTGGTCTCCTTTGTCGACTTCCCAGATCTTCCCCATTCAAGTAGCTCCTTTCCTCTTCGTAGTATGACATGGTATGGCCCAAATAACCACAGAACTGACACTTCATGAGATGAAATGACTTTTCACTTAAATTTCTCCTCATGCCTTCTTCCTAGGTAGAATAGTTGAACTGCCTGTCATTTCTGAAAGTTTGAGGATAACGTTCAGTTCTTATTTTAGTTTGGATTGTGGGTTCCTTTTTCAGAATTTGAGGTAATGTTTCAACATGTCCAACATTAATCATTCCGTTCTTTTGGCTCTCTTTACTTCTAGAAGTTGATGTCTCTACTTCACAACCTATTCCACTCTTTCACATGTAAGTGGGACTTTGATCACTTAAGATTTTTCCAACCCCATCTGAACCACACTTGGATCTTGCTAGAAATTCTACATCTGAGAATCTTCCTAAATGAATTTTCTTCTTTCCCTCATTTTTTGTTGATTGACATTCAATTTCACTTATAAGAGTAACAAATTCTTCCTCAAGTCCCTCAAGAGTCTTGGACTTTTCTTCTAGTCTGGATGAAAGGTCATTTATGACCTTTGCTTTTTCTTCAATTTTAAGCTTTACTTCCACTACATCATCTGTTATTTCAATGATTGAAGACTGAACTCTCACTAGTTCTTCTAGTCGTTCAATCTCTGCTTCATGGTCATCAACATATTCTGATGATTCTTCCACCATTTCCTTCCACTTATTACATCTCTTACATTTATTCTGAGGCTTGGAAAAAGCATCCTTAATTTGAGTCTTTGAATCGCCATTAGAAATAATCTGATTATCTCCGCCTTTATTGATCAAGGGTTCTGACTTTTCAACTATACCCATAATCGAAGCATGCTTTCCCATTTTAAATTCGTGTTCCTCTTCTTCACAAAAATCAGTATCCTCATCTTCCTCTTCACAGACAAAACTCTTCCTCTGTATTTTCTTTCCAGATTTGATGTCTCAATTTTTGAAAAATCTTTTTCGAGGCTTTTCGATGTTATCATCTTCACTATCTTCATCATTGATTTTTCTTAAACATTGAGAGGGAATGTTCCCAACTTTTCCACAACTAAAACATGCGAGAGGAAGCTTCCCTTTGAATTTCCATTTCCTCTTTTGAAACCTATTTTCAATGATAGAAAGAATATCTTTTTCTTCGTCATCTTCACCGCTACTATATTTTGATATTTTTAGTTTATACATGGCTTTGAACGCCATTTTCTTGCTCACACGAGTCTTAGCATCTTCTGGTTTGACTCTGATTTCGTATGCTACCAAGCTGCTCAGTAGATCATCCAGAGAAAGTTTGGAATGATCACTTTCCTCAAGGGCTGACACATTTTCATTGTACAGGGGTGGAAGTCTTCTTAATATTTTATTTACAATATCAATGTCTTTGATTTCTTCTCCTAGACCCAGAATTGCTCCAACCACTTTAGTAATTCGATTGATGAATGAGTCTGCATTCTCGTCTGCGTGCATCTTCAGATCATCAAACCGATTTGTGCAGGACTTGTAATTTTGCCTCCATCACTTTTCTATCTCCTTCCTAAATATTTTCGAGTTTATCCTACATGGATTTTTCTGAGGTGAAACTCATCACCTTTAGATATATTTGATCAGAAAGAGCTGCGGTGAGTGCATTTTGTTCTTTAGCATCTGCATCAAGAATTTTCATGTCTGTGTCAGTCATACCCAGGCCTGTTGGATTAGTGACTTGTATTCCTTACACACTGGAAAATAGAACTTCCATTCCACGAGATCTTAGATGATATCGCATCTTGTTCATCCAGATCTGAAAATTACTTCCATCGACGAGAGGGACTCCCCTAACATTGACTGCATTCTTCATGGAGACAAATGACAGATTCAACGCCAGCAACCTCCCTCTGATACCACTTGTAGGACCCCGGGACACCCTCAGTGGGGAGGGGTGAATCAGGGTGTCAAATTTTTCTTTCAAATTTAAATGATCTTGGTCCCCTGTTGGTAAGAACTAGTTGAACCTGTATGATGGATATGATCAGTAATCAAACATTTTCATGAAAAAGAGGTGACACAACAAATTTTACTTGGTTCACCACTAAGGGCTACGTCCAAGGAGCATACGCCGAAAAGTTGTCGGTCGTACCTAATTACACTAATCCTCACTAGATGTGGATTACAATGGTTCAGGCACAGTCACTCTGTCCCAGGCTCACTACCGTTATAATTGTTCAGGGATAGCTCATTGTGTCCCTTAGGTCACTCCCGCTGACTCCCCCTGGCGAACTGCCCCTGGTGAAGTCACACTCAGTTTATAGACGTGAAGGTATATTCAATATATTTTCATTGAAGTCTTTGTCTCCTCTTAGCATGAGACTCTGCTTGCATCAAAGACCAGAATTGATGCACTAGAATGCACAGAACCACTGAACCAGATAACCAGAACGTGCAGACAAACTTCAATGACAATTGTGTGAAACACCAACCCTTTGCACGCAAAACCTTCTTATTGCATTCAAAATTTAATTTTCACATGGAAAAATATTTTGTGCAAACCCCCCCCCTTTCTAGCAATTGAACCTTTTATGGATGAACCCAATTTTTATGCGCAACTCTTCATTTTTCACACATCCCAAAATTTTCTGCACAACCCAAAATATTTCGCGCAAACCCCTTTACGCGATCCTTTTTCGCGCATCAGACCATGGATCTTCACTAAGTATTCAACCATATGGAATGAAGGGGGTCACCCCATATTTATAGGCGTCTAATACCCCCTCGCGCAAAAACCCCTTCGGTGCGAAAACCTCTCATCTGGCGCATAATGTTTCGTGTAGGTATTGTTTTCCGCGCACCTCTCCAGATATTTTGTGCAGCCCATGCCTTTTCTATTTTTCAATGTTTTGATTCCAAAACACTATTTGTGCAAAAAACATCGCTCCGCTATTTCGCGCACAACGGTGTTTTCCGCGCCCAGCTCAAGTATTTCGTGCACAACCCTTATTTTCTACAAACCACTTCCTCTTTGTGCGCACATCCTTTTGCAGACAATCCATGTCTTAATTTTCTGATTTTGAGGCCCAAAAATTTAGCTAACCCTGGGAAACAGCACCACATTCAATACTGTTGTCTGCTTGAACTGTATGATCACTTTGCTGGCACAAATTCAGAACTTCCACTGAGGATTGACAACAAAAACAAACCGAACTCTAATTCCTGCATAGAACAGCCATGGTTACAACAGGATCCTCATCCTCCTCCACATCTGAAGTGACCCCCTAAGGGAAATGTGTCAATCCACACTAGATAACCTACTATACTAGGCGACCATCCTGAAGGAATTTTTATTACATTCTGGGTCAGGTACTGTGTGTTTTTTAAGAATTGTCTGTGTTTGACACTCATTTTATTGTCATAATTCCCAATTAGTTAATACAATTATATTTTTTTCAAACTTTGTAATAATTTATACAATATTTTCATGCCAATCCCATTAAGTTCTAGATTTTGGGCATCATAACTCACAATCATCATTCCCATTTCTTCCGATATAATTCAATGTCCTTGGAATTAACCCATTCACAAACTAGAGAATGTGGAAAAATAAAGTCACCTATTTTAAGAGCCTTATTTTCCAAACATAGCCTCTCTCATCCAAGAAAATATTAGTGGTCATTTTACAGAAGTATACCACTCTATTTTGGATGATTTTATAAAACACTGATATTTTTGAGAAATCACATGGTCATGTATCATTTTTATTAATGATAATAATTGGGTTAATCATAAGGATTGGTTGTTGGTTGCCTCATAAAGATTATTTACTTGAGATGATAAGGAAAAAATAAATCTACCACTGTAGGTGGAAGGTATTAGATAAGAAATCATTGGTAATTGGTGAAAGTCATCCACATATTAGAGACTCAATTAAGTCTTGGAAAAAGTTTCCTTATGGATCTGCCCAATAACGGATCATTTTAGTTCAACCGTCTTATTTTCTTGACTTGCAAATCCTATTTCTTCCTCTTAATCTCCTCTTCCTATTCATGAGTGGTAGGATGAAACCCATCCGACGTGAACTACTCCACATCATTCTCATCTTCGAGCCCTAATATTTCATCAATTTCTTACATCGCTTGATTCTTATCCTCCGCAACTGATCACTTATTAAGCAGATAACCTATGAATGTGCATTGTGGAATTCATTGAACTCATTATTTTTCTCCTCCAACCATTTTATTTCTTGGTTAAATTATTTGAGAGTTTTGGAATTGTCATATATTATTATTTCTGGAAAAATCAATGTATTGGATTCCTTTATGGACCAACATAGCATGGAAGTCACAGACTAGTTAATGGAGACTAGGAGCATCCCAACCTCTGGGGCCCATATTTCATAGTTTTTGGTAAAGGGGACCCATCTAGAACAAATAGTGTGGTTCCAAATACTAGGTGATTAATGGTTTTATTATCCTCCAATATATATAATAGACTATTAAATTATACTCAGAGATATCAGAGACATTATATTCAATCTCTACAATGAGTATAGGCTCGAACTCCTAGAAAACCATTTTAATAATAAATGTAGGGTCCTCTTTTGGGATCCTCTCTGCCAGATTAGGTTCTATATCAGGAGGATGGTTATCTCCACCTAACCCTTAATCATAAATATCTTTTTTTAAGGGTTGATCTCTACCCCATTAGTGGAATCTCTCATGACTATAGTGAACTATTCCCTTGGGACTAAGGATGATTCATCTTGAATGGCCAGACCTGAATGGGTTGTCAGAGATCACTGGGATGGCCCATAATGCTCAAGATATAGTCCCTTGTTGAGAATTAAATTGTTTTATAACTACCTAAAATGATTCAACATTATTCAACTTGACAATAATGATCAGTTGTGATCATTTGAGGGATAAAGACTAATAGAGGTTGAGTATCTACAGATTTTTCCCTTGAGCATCGAAAGGGAGTTCCATTTTAGGAGACCCTAAAACCCTAATAGGTAATTTAGATGATGTTATAGTACCTCCCAATATTCATTGAGTAATAGGTTCATGGGGTCTTATATGTAAAATAAATAGATTCATAAAAAAATGATGTTTCTGAAAGGTATATTTTAATTTAAATTTATCCTTTCCTCAGTGAAGAGTTATTTTGATGATGATCCACCTTAGATGAACCACTTTCCCAACATTGGGTGCCTCCATTGCAATATTAGGGTATGGTCCCTATTACATGACATGGAGCAATTGAGGTTTTAAGGTTGCGACTATGTCCTCTTCACTTACCCTCCGGCTAGATCAACCATGTACACATGCCAATTACACCATATATGAGTCATCTTCAAGTGTTTTCTCCTTCTATATATTATCAACACGAAACATTACCTGAAGTGGGGTGGAAGGATTACCTAGTTCTCCATGATGAAATGTAATGGCATTCATGTATTTTAGATACAAATCCTTTCATGTAATAACACCATTTCTATGATCTGAGGAAGAATGGATTCTAGGAGCTTGAATTCATCTCTAATAATCTTTTACCCAAGGTCCTCCATTGACATATACATTCATAGCATCTCCCATGCCATCCAGAGTGTGGGAAAGACATCATCAATGTTTGGTTGTAAAATGTAATTCAGCATCATCTCAGGAGCTTACATGGCTATTCTCATTTGAATTTAAGAGCCACCTTCTTTCTCCAAAGACTTCTTTCAGGACCCATCCCCTCAAGGATGTCGGGGTATAACAACAACTCACACTGTCCTAGCCATAGATCCATATTGAACTGCTCTCGAAGCCTTTCCTTCCCCTTAGAGAGAAGCCTTCCATCCTTTAGTCTACTCAAGATCCTCAGTATCCAGTGTGATTTCGTTGATTCATTCCTGCATGATCGCTCCATGATATTATGCCACCCAGTTATTGGCATAGTCTTAAGAGAATTTGATGATCAAATTGGATTGTAGAAGCATGATTGGAACCTCTAATCCTTTAGCTCAAAGAATCCTCCACGTATGATGAAGGTTATTGGGATTCCTATATTCACAAACCACCCTGTAAAATATCATCCTCATCTTCTTTATGTTCCCAAAATATCTGGAAAATAGGAATAGATTTTATGTCTCACAATATTTTTTGTCATTGATTATATCCACTAACACCCCACCACATGAAACTTATAGGTACCCCCACTTCACCAGTGTCGCCAATATGTTTTCCATAATTATTCCAACCTGGGTCATGAAGGAGAGGTCATTAAGGTTTATACTATTCATGATGGTTACTATGACCCTTGTCTCCCTTATCATCATTATCCCAAGCCCCAATGATGTTTAGCATAGAGGGGAACATGTTTACATATGGTGGAATAATGGAATTAAAAATCTCATAGCCTTCGAAATCTGATTTGATCTATCCATGAATGAACTATAATGGGCCAAAAGAACCCTTGTACTATCTTCACATTCCACATGAGCCATCATCCTATAAAGTTGGGAGAGCACATAAAAAGAAAGGCTCACCCTTTTACCAACTTCCATGATTGAATCCATCACCAGCGTCCATGGGTGAAAACCAATGTAGGTATCACTTACTATAAGTATCCATCAATTGAGTAATTTTCTAATTAATTCCACAAAATGAATTAGTGGTTTCTATCCTTCCACCATGTTGAATCCCCATGACTCATAATCTCGATGCTCTATGGTCATCCAACAAGAACCTGACCTCCTCCTCTAATGCCTGATCATATATATCTTTATGTACTCGAGTATCATAACATTAGTTCCTTCATAAAGAACATTCTCATCCATGTCTTGAATGTGATATCTTTTTAAATTAGGGTATGATTCATCAACCCCCCATTTAATAAATCCAATAGGTACTCTAATGGGAGACGGGTATTATTCATGTCATCCTAGATATTCGGTGTTGGCAGGAATTTTCACTAATGGAATTGTTCTAGTGGGATACTTCCAATGCATTTCACATCCCACTTGATGATGCACACATCCACATTGTTAAGGTGAAACGTATTGGAATCTAGAGGAAAATGGCTCAGATTCTCAACAATCAGCTCTTATTTATGGTAAAAATAGAATTGGGATGTTAATAATTTCTCAAATAGTCTATTATTGAGAAACCTTTCCCCATATTCGATGTAGGGGTAGCATACCTAGTAATACCATGCTCATTTATCGGTGAAGTGTTCTCCTGTCCACAATACACAGACATTATTCTGACCCTTGTCGTTGTATCCCATGATAATCTAGAAGATGTTGTAATATCATGAGAAAAATTCATCATCCCCCAATTGATCAACCATGACATTACTCATCTGACCACATAGCCTGTAGATGACAATTTCACAACGTTCCTGGGTCGATAGACCATGGATAGTAATGTTCCACTGATTTATCATATCATAATGCATGAATGTCGAGTCCATCTTATTGATTTCAATGTCTAGAATGTTCACTTCATCCATCAATACAATGTTCCACATTGGAAGGTGGTTTCTTAGCTGGTAGTTCCATTGAGCCTTAGTGAACATTGTCATATGTTCTTGATTGTTTGAAACTATCCTCTATGCTAGAGCAATCTCTTGGTTTTCCACCAAAACATTTCCCCCGGGAATGGAAGTATAATTAACCTCATTTTAATCACACTGGAATGATATTTCAAATGAATTTGAATGTTTAATGGCATATAGGCACAATTGATGTTTCATGGAATGTCATGGGAGATGGTATATTAAATTTTATATTTGTTTACACAAAACATGTTCACTATCATTAAAAGTATTCAAGGAAGCCTGAAATTATTGTAAATATGGTAGAAGTCTTAGATTTGTAAAAAAATGGAATTTTTTAATATAGATAAATGTCTTCAGACTAAAAATGTCCATGTTCCATACAAGGGAGACCCTAATCCTATTTATTGGATATGAACTCTAGTGGCACATAGTTCTCAATCCCATTTTATAGAATCCCCCCATGTTTCATGCACCAACTGAAATGAGTCACCATCATTGGTGCTACCATGAAACCCGTACTTCCATACCTCTATCAGCTCAGATTTCAAGTTGAATTTATTTTTGCAAATATCTAATTTGGTCAATAAAATGGACAATTTTAGATAAACCATGCATGGAAACAACATTGGAGGACCATCCATTATCTATAAAGGAATTGATATCATGTTTCAAGGAATGAGCACAAAATAATATTCATCAAGTGAATATATTTGTTCACCAAAGGCAACATATCATTCCACATATGCTTTACAGGTAGACAACATGTAAAATTCCCTTGCATGAATATACATTAGGCTACAAAAACCTAATGTTTTTTAAACATCTAATAATGAAACTATCATTTTTTAATAGAAATAGAAACTAAAATATGGAGGTATTGCATGACCAAAATCCAATTGAAATGGAGAAATTGGATCACCAAGACAATTCCACAATCAATGATCTTTAATTAAAATTTCCAAGGAGTTAATAAATAAATATAATCTCACTCTACCCCCTCCCATGGGGAGGCACTCTAAAAGATGAAATGATTATCTTCTATGAGTAATGACCATTATACCATGATATCATGCATATCCATCAATCATTGATCTTAAATGGTAGTGTATTTCCATGATAAACCTCCTATGGGAAAAACTGTGACTTGTCCTACTATAGGGATATCCTCATTCAACTACCAAAATTTGTAGTTATGTGATATCAAAGAGACTTACCATGCACAACAATGATCAACATGCAATACCAAATATTTATGCGCAATTATCACTCTTGATTCCATCTGTTCCCTTTGTGCTAAAGCGCCCTTCATTCAAAATTCATGCACGCAACAAAAACAAATTGTGAACAACAACTTCATGGCCCCCTACTTTACATCCCATATACCTCTAGTGTATTCCTATCTTTTTATTCTAGAATATGTACTGTAACCCCATTTTATTCTCTTTATAGGGACCATTACATTGACCCTGTTACTATACAATCATGTAAAGTATTTTCAATGAGATGTGTCACATACATGACTTATTTTAATGTTAAATTACATTTAATTTCTATTCATTCTTTTTTTAGTGTTTCCCAAGCTTTTATGGAGGAATGGGTGAGTTTTGATGAATTAGGCCAAACCGTGAGCCCAATTCCATGTATAAAAATATATTTTGATTCCTTTATAACTCCATAACTTTTCAACATTTTTCATCCATTATAATTCTTAATTGTCATCCCCTGACCTATTAATACCACCATATTAATTTGGGCCATATAGGAATCCATAATAATGGTGGATATGGGTTTTTATTTATGGTTTTGGTCCTGTGAAAAAGCCCAATTTATGCATTAAAAATAAATTTTATTTATTTAATATACCCTTAAATATTTGTGTTTTTCTGGTGATTCACAACTCTCACCCGAGACCACTTACCTAAGGCACGCCTCCATTCCCTACTCCCACAATTTTGAGCTCAATAGAATCGCAAAAGTGGTCGAAACATCTCTGGATTTCAGAAATCGCCCAGATTTGGAGAGGTAAATTGATCATTTCATAACTCTTATATTTACTATTTTCCTCCATTATAGTTCATACATGATCTCCTAATCCATTTCGAACCTCCCATGAATGGTGGGATGTTTTCAAAATCAGATACCAGTGGATTTTGGGTCGTTTTATTCAAGATTATTTTAAGCAAGTGTTTCTGTATTCAATTTCTTCCTTCTCCTTTGGGTTTCCTCCCTCTATCAATATATTCTGAAATGTCCAAAATTTAGGGTTCAAACCTAGGTTTTGATTTGGTGTATTTTTGGTCAAATATTGTGATCTAGGGCTGGATTTATCTTCCATGTGGTGCGGCAGTGACGCGGTTGATGTTTCGCAACACGTTTTGAGTGATTCGACACTTTTGGTAGGTGGTTCCATGTGTAAACAATTATTGATGGGTTTGCATTCTGTATTTACTCATTTTTCATATTCCTCATATGTTCGGTGTGGGGAAAAAACTGTTTATGATTGATTTGGTTAAGTGTTTAATTTTATAGTGGCATTTTAACTTGAAATTGGGCATTTTAATGTGTTTCTCATGGGGTATTATTTGGGTGTATTTTATAACATATGGAATTGGTTTAATACATCTTTTTTGGCCTTCCAATTATGGTTTGGTAATGTATTAGTATCATGTGGGCCTAGAAAGAGGGTTTTTTATAGGATTCATGTAGAAAACATTGTTATACTTCTTGAGAGAATTTTATGAAAATTTGTGTTTTCAATTGGATATTTTGTAGTATTATTAAAGGTGATTTTATAAAACATAAAAGTGGATTTATAAATGTCACTATGGATTCCAATTATGTTTTTGATAGGAATTGGTATGGTTTTTGTTCTTAAATTGGGGTTTTGAAATGTGTTTTGTGTGCAAGACATATTTACACCACTTGGGTTCTTTTTATGAAAATTGTAAATGTTTTAGTTGGATAAACAATGTGGGAAAAGGGTGAATATGTATTTTTTGGTATGTGTGTTCACCTATTTGGGGGATCTTAAAGGTAAATTGATGTTTTAAGATGTCAAAGATTTTTATAATGTTTTGTAAATTTCTGAAATGTTTTATTAAATTTTGATGTTGGAGCGAAACTTGTTTGTGGGTTGTTTCGTATATGTTTGATGATAAAATGATGTTGAAGGTAAAAAGGGTATTATGTAACAAGTGAGTGGGATATTATCATATTTTTAATATATTGGAATGGTTAAATAAAATTGTTTAATGTATTTGTGGAAGTGTTAATGAAATTTGAAAAGTGTTGTGGGCTATTTTGGTGTGAGTCAGATTTCAAAATCAATTTGAATGAAAAGTAGAATTTTGTGACTTGTGTTGCATACATGTGGGATGTTTGGTGAATTTAGGATATGGAAATGGTATTTTCTTGTGAAAAGTATATTCATTGACTTGTTGAACTTGTTTGAGCACAAAGGGAAACCCCGGGTATCTAGGTGTGTGGGCGTGTACTAGTATGGTAGTGAATCTATGGGGTTTGGCCTCAGTTTCACTTAGAAAGATTGACACTTAAAACTCTATCTAAATAATTATGTTGATGATTGGGGACCACTAGGTTATGTGTATGTTCCCTACTAGTGGCTCATGCATGAGAATGTATATTTGTGATGGTTACTCTCACCAAAATATGAGCTACCTGGGACCCACAACTAGCTAGTGCCTAGGGGTTATTTCCCAGCGCTTCTGATCACTAGTTATTTTGTTCTTACCATCTGAATACTGTATTAGTGGTTGGAAAATTCAGTATCTTTGGTATTTATTTTAAAATTTTTAATCATTAAATTAGGTCACCTGAAAACTATTTTTATTTAATGCTACATCTTTTAGAAATTGTAACTAGCATTTCATGTTTTTGAAAACCTTCATGATTTTCTTCTTTAAATGTTTATCAAATGGAATATATTAGTGGTGGTATCCTATTGGGCTTTGGCTCACACCCTACTTACACCCTTGGGTGTAAGTAGACATGGTTATTTTGTCGTTGCATGTTGGGTACAGTTTTTAGTTCTAGTGGTTTGGGTTTCTAGCAGGTCCTTGGTGTTAATGTCTCGTGGATATGGCTTGAGGGTGGTGCCCCTTACCATGAGGGTTCTTGGGCTGTTACCTTTTGGTTTTGTACCTTTGTTATAGTCTTGTTAAGTTGTTTTAAAATATTTAATTCAGTTCTGATTTTTTTGTAAAAGATTTTTTGGATTGAAAAATCTAGATTCATTTTATTGGATTCTTTTGTTGTTTAAAGTTTATAAACTCGGGTAAATCATTCCCAATTTTTCAATTTATGATACACTGGAACTTGTGCCAACCCGTGGGTATCAAGAACGCTCATTGGTCCATGTCACAGGCTGGGTTTGGTGGCGAACAGATTAGGTTCATGACACTGTGCCCCAGCAAAAGGCACCTGAGCTGTGGTTACGTAATCCAAAATGTGAATGTGTGCCCCCCATGCCTAATCATTATAATTTAAAGCATTATACATCCACATTCTAGTCATATGATGTTATACTAATGAAAATTTCATCTGCACATGAAATAAAACTCTATCCTTACCTTGTGAGATTAAAACAAGATGCCCCATATATGATCATCTAGAAATTACACCTTCTTCTCCACTGTTGGATAAACATTCTTCCTTGGGTAGTATAATGAATAAGACCCACATAATATTAAATAAATGAAATTATTTAGTAATGAGTAACATCTATGTAGAAGCCTCATAACATGTAACATCCCGGATTCGGGTACCACTCCACAGGTTCCCCGAACCCAGTTGGTCACATGACCTGAAGCGCATTTCCCTAAATGCCAGAGGCTGCCAACTAGCAGCGAGGGCCCTGGTCTGATAGTGGGGAAACATTTTGTAGAGACCCAAAGCTTGAAGTACATGGAAATTACATTACTTTTCCAGAATACTTAATACATAACAAAAAAACACACTAGGACCATAATAGTTTAGTGTCTTTGAAACTCAGAATATAAACAACTAGTCATGTTGAAATATCTTCAATATCTCCCATAATGATCTTCCCCGTTTTGTTTCCTTACCAAAAACTTTTCTTTATTTCCTGGGGAAAATAAAACATAAAAATGGTTATCTCAAATGCTCACTAAGGGAAAACATAGATAACATAAAACAATCCATAAACATCTGAAAGCAAAAACTTGAACATGAATTCTAAACATTAAAACCTTGAGCAAAGACATAAATCTTGGAAGTACGTATGGCATATATCATAAAGGAAAATCAATCACGGTAAAATAGCATGGGAATAAAACATGTAATTTTCGCAACCATTCAACACTTGTTATGATTTCCATAGTAGCCAAGGCATTGTTGCCAAGACCATCTTAGTGGACAAAGTCCCTTTCTGAATCGATTTCACTCCTCGTTTCAGTCCTGTAACACTGAACCAGATTAACTTACCGTTCCATCCATGACTATCTAATGAGATATAAATCTTTACCCAATGCATTGGAGGGAGATATAGGTCCCCCCAATATCATAATGAAATCATTCTTACTTATTCCACAAAATAAACATACATCATTCATAATAACCCAATAAATAAAATGGGTTTCATAAACATCATCCCATCATCACATAATCCATATAAAATAAATGGATATCATTTCAAAATAATAAAAGTGAAACCATGTAAATCATAGGGACATTATACTTGAAAAATAAACATATTAAATAATTTCATCTTAGATATAAAATGGTTTTGATA
Source organism: Viscum album (assembly GCA_963277665.1). Lineage (NCBI taxonomy): Eukaryota > Viridiplantae > Streptophyta > Magnoliopsida > Santalales > Viscaceae > Viscum > Viscum album. The sequence goes on from OY728155.1 coordinate 1,935,030,369, forward strand.
AAACACTTGAAATGAATTCATGAGGAAAATATCCTTTCTTCTTCAAAATAATTTTCTTTTCACAAAATGCCATGGAATATTAAATGAATAGTATTTTGTTGAAAATATTCATAAACTCTTTTTGAGGAAGCTTCATAAAAATAAGGCTTTATAAAGTAGTAAAAATTATTTTAGGCCATATAAGTTAAAAAAACATTCTTCTCGTACTTTTTCCAGAATAGTCAAAAAAGTAACTCGTAAAAGAAAGATTCCTTCCATACGATGTGGTAAAAGTGGAAAAGGGTAAATAAGACTTTAAACATACATGGAAGAAAAGTAAAAATTTTATGAAAACATTTTGATAACATATGGACATGGATAATAATCATAACCCCACTAAATACTTACGAATAAACAATCTCGGATAAGAATGAGATTGGAATAATAATCCCTTACCTTAGGTCTGATATGCTTCGTATGGATCCGAGCCTCCTGTATAATGATTTAAATAATTTCATTGACTTATTAAAGAATCATATTCATTGTTATGATATCATATATTGTTCACTTATGACTTTATATTACATATACTTTTGAAAATTAAAGTTAAAGTGGTGTTTTGGGTAAAATTGTTTCATTTGTCGTTCGTGTTTTAACTTGTAATTATTCATATGATTACTTAGATCATGGTTACTTACATTCATAATGTAAAACATGATTTATATATAATATATATTCATAAAATACATATATATAATAGATCGATAAATGGAAAAAAATGCACCGTTCATGGAGACGGTAGGTCGTACGTACGCATGAACGTTGTTTTCATTTCCTTATTGAATTTAATGGAATTAAGTAGATGAAATACATATATATATACATAAATAAAGTAGCATTATTATTTCATATATTTCATTATTATTCATTATATAAACTTTATGATCATTCATGTATGGTTAATCATGGAGAATGAATCTCATCGAGTCGTGGAGACGGTAGTCCGTACGTACGCACAAGCGATGCTATCGTTACCATAATTATAGAATTGGAGTGGATGGTATAATATATCAGAATCAGTATGATGTTATAATAACCATATATATTTATTCTTTTCACCATTATACCGATCCATGTAAGGTGTTGGTGGAAAAACATATTACACTGCGGCGTGGAGACAGTATTCCGTACGTACGCACGTGCGGTGATTTTGTTTTCCGTAGGATGGATAGAAGGTGAAATAGGGTTTTTTCATACTTATAATAACATATAAGTATATGAGTTATATTTATGTTATTACTCAATAATTAAACAACCAAATAAGAATAAGTGGAAGAACAAATAAAGTGGAAAGAATCGGTAACAAACATTACCACTTCTTTGAAGCACCTCTTTGAGACCTCCTCTTAGGGCACTAAATTAGGTCTTTGAAGAAGACCAGGACCTCTAGGATGTTTCTAGGGAAGTGTAGAAGATAATTTGGCAGGGTTTGGCAGAGCATGAAGGCTCAAATTTGTGTGAGGAAGAGAGGGAGGAGGTTCCCTTTTATAAGGGAGGAGAGGGGCACCGTTGGAAATATAAGAAATATTAGTTTATAATAAATCCCAACCCCATATAAAAACCTCAAAAATGACTCATATCCTAATATTAGATGAGATATGGTTGTAATATCATCAACCAATAAAATTTAGACATGTTACGAATTTATTTTAAACATTATCCACTTGATTTATCCTTATTAATCAATTTTATTTTATTTGTGGTAATAATATTCTAAATTTTAATTTATTATAAATAATTACTTATGTGTTGTTAATTTTCTATAATTTTACACTTTATGACATTTTAAACCATATAAATTTTAATTTCGATTTTTTAAATATTTTTGTGATTTGTAAACAATTTTATAATATGTTATTTTTATAAAATAACAATAGTGTCAATTTTGACACTATTCATTTATTTGAATTTAAATAAAATATATACAGAAGATATGTTCGAAATAAAAGTTTTAATAGATTCATAAAAGGGTATATGTGTCTAGAAAATTAGTGGATCACATTAAATAGTTCATATAATATTTAGTTTATTATTTTAAAAACCACTTATTTGGTTTATCTCTTAATAAAATAATTAGTAGATCATTTGTGTATAATTATTTAATATACTTATTTGTTGCATAAAAATTAAAACTAAAATCATATGATGAAGATAAATGTATTCACTTTCACAATAATTCTTTTACTAGAATTTATAATCTTAAAATCACAATATTTAAATTGTTATATTTATTAAATTATGAAGGTGACAACTATGGCATCATTTAAAATAAAATAATATAAGTGTCATAATTGCTTTTATAAGGCTCCAAATGGTCAAATATTCGACCATTGGATGGTTAAGGTTTACATTTACATGACCAATAAGTTATGTTCAGGGTTTTGTGCCTTTTATGGTCACTATTAGTTTAATATAAACATTATTCTTGATTTTTCACTAGATAAACAATTTTATGCATCAGTATTGTGTCACAATTAATGATAATTATTTAATCCTTATAAATTATAATTAAATTCATATGATGTATATAATTTCATTTTATTTCTGGAGACTATTCATGTTATAAGTTTCATGACGTTTATCACTAAATTAAAATTAATATACTTATAAGATTTAAGAGAGTGACATGTTGTCACTTTCTTTGGTTTTAATAATAATTAAGTTATTTTCATGGAAAAAAGTCCATTATATGAATCTTATCCGACTCTTAGGTGATATGGGTTGACTTTTAGTCATCCAATATGATTTTGACAGGTAATAGGGTAGTTTTATAATCTTATATTTACCCTTAATTACCCGATTTACCTTTAACTATGGTAAATAAAATTTACCGTAGTTACTATTCATAATGCCCAAAAATACAAAGTAGCCTATTAATATAATTTCGACCCACTGGTTCCAAATATGGAATCCATTTTTAAAAATTCAAAACACATAAGATGTAGTGATTAATTTAAAATTAATCTCGTTGTCGAAAAAAATAGGTTTTTGTTTAAAACATTGCAAAAGATTGAATTGATTTAATCTACGAAAATCAAGGTAAAATCAATGCTAATGACATACATTGTATTAAATGGTAAAAATATATTCTATTTATACTTTAAAACCATTAAATATCATAATTTAACCACATAAATTATTATGATGAAAAAAGTTGGTTTTAATTAAAATATAGCGTGTTTTTACTATTCATTAAAATATGAAAGTTATCTGAAAAATATCAAAACTTTATCCAATGTAAATTTTTATATCCTTATTCAAAAGAAGAAGTTTATTTTGTAAAATTTTACTTAAAAACAGTTCAAAAACTAGATTTATTATGGATGCACCATTAAAAGGCGGTAAAACTGCATTTTTTGAAAAATACTTATTTTACCCGAAAAATTTATTTTGTTCTTATACCATGTTCTAGAAAATGTGTAATATTAATAATAATGTTATAAAATTAAAATTTTAGTTAATACTATTCATAACAGCTAGTTCATAATAATATTATAATAATATACCGGTGTTTAGTAAAACCTCGTATTGCGTACAACACACACTATCGAGGAAGGTCGCGATTGCGTGTAATGAAAGCCATGTTAGGGTTGCGTGTTCTGCAAGACTCATTTGTGGTTTCATATAACAGAATCCAACCATATTTCATTTATACATTGAATATATATATATATATATACACTCAATGTTGCGTAGAATGACTATTATCAAACGAACATGAATTTTTGTGTAACACAATCTAAGAATAGTGATGCGTATACTGCAAGATAATACGGTGTTGATTATAGGACAAGATAATCTTGTTGTAGAATTAAACACATGACATCAAATACAATAAAAATAATACTTATCATAACATATCGGGTTGTTACATTCTACCCCCTTAAAATGAATTTCGCCCTCGAAATTCGTCGGGGTTATGCATGGTTTTCTACTTGAAAGTTTCTTTAATTAAAACCCACATCATAAAATGAAATACCAAAACTTAACTTTCAAAACTAAAGTAAGAAACGTAGTGTTTACCCAAATTAACTAATCACTGGGTTTCCACATAGGAGAACATATGTGAAAATATGGATATGGAAGAGAAATCTAACCATCATATTATGATGGAGAGTGGTAGAGAACATGGCTATGAAAAATCCAACAATCACAAAGCCATGGATTTGTGATGATCTAAGGTATCATCTGATTCATCGGATATAAGGGCACTAGGACAACATTTTTGGTTTTCAAGATCATTTCCCTAAAGTTGATGAATTAAAATAAATACTTACATGATTTTGGCACAATATCACTATTGTTCGTGAATTGAACAATTTCCACTTCATCTATTAAAGAAATGAAGTTTAATTTGTTGTTCATGAAGTGTTAGCAGATCATGTGATATAATGATGGGTCATTCCATCTATTTCAAAAAAAAGGTTATCAAAAGTTATCAAATATACATAAGTCCATCTATGGTGAGGTTAATTATATACGATTCCAAAAATGAACTTATACATCATATATCATACTACTTAATAAAATAAAACTAGTTTCTACTAACCAGGGACTTCCTGTAGGCCAGTGGTAGGCGATAAAGGCCAGTCGCACTTTGGTTGTGGGTTTGATTCCCTCAGCCTTGTCCGACGTGATGGGCTATCGCCCGTCCTGCAGGTTGTCCTTTTTCGAAAACTAAATTACTATAACATCCCATCAACAATATCGAAAAAAGTTATAGCCTTAAACAATACTAAATTATATCCACCATAATCCATTTCAAATCATTAGGGTTATCCAAAATAATTCTGTCCAATCTTATAGTATAATGAAAACAATTACTGGAAATGTCATTTACCGAGCATGCGAATTCCTTCATTTGTCCCCGACATATCTTTTTGATCATATTCCTATCATGTGAATACCTTAATCTTGTATTCTCTTGAAACATGAATTACCATAGAACCTTATAAAAACATGAATTCTGTCAAAAGATAATTCTTTCCACATACAAAAATCCCAAATAAAATCTATATACTCAAATCATGATATCACTTTTTCCTTTTATCAGCCATGATCTCATGAATACAATCAAACATATCATTATCTTCTTATCCCATAATTATGCACATATCATCTACTTTCCAAAAATATCTCAATAACCTTTCATGGTTACCGGTACAATTTAACATATATGTTCAAATACTTTCGAAAAAACAATAGTGTGACAATCCTTATATGATTCTTTATTCCATAGTACCATTAACTATACAATATAACTCTTGATAAACATACAATCATTCAACTACCTTCCAAAAAAACTGACTGAGCTTCAACACTTCTTTCATCTCATATATCATTTGTAGTCTCCTAATCATCATCCACATAAATACTACCCATATGACCATGCTTATCCTCTTCATGAGATTGTCTCTTAGTGTATTGGTTTGCATAATTCCCGTGCATTCCATATTTAAAACATCTAATCCTTGTTGATGTCATAGCAATACCATTATCCTTGTCTATGGTGTTAACTGAACCTTTTCCTTTTGCACTTACTAGATTTGTGTCCTTTTTTTCCACACTCAAATCATCTTCCAGTTCCTTTGAAACAATCTCCCCGATGCCTCTTCCCACATGATTTACATGAGAGAAACTGAACTTTCTTTCCTCTATGATCATCACGAAACTCCATCTTTCTCTTATTATCTGAGTCATGAAACTTACCAAAGTTGAGATTATTGATCATATTATGAGATTTATGATTAGGCATAATAACGATTTTTGGACTTCCAAATCCCGTTTCATTTGGTTTCTCATGAAGAATATCATTCCATTGTTTGTCATATCCTCTATTATCGTGAATTTTCATGTTTCCATCCATTTTCTAAAACCCAAAAAAAATAACGTGAGAGGCAAAAATCATGCTAGGTAAAAAAACATAGTAAAGGGGGAGTACCATCAATATCTAACATCTTAGTTTAAATTATAATACAATTACCATAGTTTTAGGACTATATCCTATACGTATACTTATCCTTAGGGACATCCCTAGACATACCTTTGAAATATCTCTTGGGATCTCACTAATGTTTTCACATCCTAGTTTCCAAAGATTAAATAAACCTTTCGTCTGATACCAACTATAGAGACCCGAAGCTTGACATACATGGACATTACATTGCTTTTGTGGAATACTTAATACATAACAAAAAAACACACAATGACACTAATAGTTTAGTGTCTTTGGAAACTCGGAATATAAACAAATAGTCAAGTTGAAAGATCTTCAACATCTCCCATAACGATCTTCCCCTTTTGATTCCTTACCTAAAACCTTTAATTATATCTTAGGGAAAATAAAGCATAAAAATGGTGAGCTAAAATGCACTGTAAGGGAAAAAATAGAGAACAAAAAACAATTCATAAACATTTGAAAGAAAAAACTTGATCATGAAATCTAAACATTAAAACCTTGAGCAAAGACATCAATCTTGGAAGTATTTAAGGAATATATCATAAAGGAACATAAATCATGATAAAATAGCATGGGAATAAAACATATAATTGTGGAAAACATTCATCACTTGTTATGATTTCTATAGTATCCAAGGCATTGCTGCCAAGACCATCTTAGTGGACAAAGTCTCTTTCTGAATCGAGTTCACTCCTCGTTTCAGTCCTGTAACACTAAACCCGATTAACTTACCGTTCCAGCCATGACTATCTCATGAGATATTAATCTTTACCCAATGCTTTGGAGGGAGATATAGGTCCCACCCATATCATAATGAAATCATTCTTAATAGTGCCACAAAATAAACATACGTCATTCATAATAACCCAATAAATAAAATGGGTTTCATAAACATCATCCCATCATCACATAATCCATATAAAAGAAATGGATATAATTTCATAATAAAAAAAGTGAAACCATTTAAATCATAGGGACATTATACTTGAAACATACACATATTAAATAATTTCATCTTAGATGGAATGTGGTTTTGATAAAACACTTGAAATAAATTCTTGAGGAAAATATCCTTTCTTCTTCAAAATCATTTTCTTTTCACAAAATGCCATGGAATTTTAAATGAAAAGTATTTTGTTGAAAATATTCATAAACTATTTTTGAGGAAGATTCATGAAAATAAGGCTTTATAAAGAAGTAAAAATTATTTTATTCCATATAAGTTAAAAAAACATTCTTCTCGTACTTTTGCCAGAAAAGACAAAAAAGTACCTCGTAAAAGAAAGATTCCTTCCATACGATGTGGTAAAAGTGGAAAAGGGTTAAAAAATCATTAAACATACATGGAAGAAATGTAAACATTTTATGAAAACATTTTGAGAACATATGGACATAGATAATAATCATAAACCCAGTAAATACTTACGAATAAACAATCTCGGATAAGAATGAGATTGGAATAATTATCCCTTTCCTTAGGTTCGATATGCTTTGTATGGATCTGAAACTCCTATATAATGATTAAAATAATTTCATTTACTTATTATAGAATCATATTCATTGTTATGATATCATATATGGTTCACTTATTACTTTATATTACCCATTCTTTTGTAAATTAAAGTTAAAGTAGTGTTTTGGGTAAAATCGTTTCATTTGTCGTTCGTGTTTTAACTTTAATTATTCATATGATTAATTAGATCACGGTAACTTACAACCAGAATGTAAAACATGATTTATATATAATATATATTCAGAATATACATATATATAATAGATCGATAAATGGAAAGAAATACACCATTCATGGAGACAGTAGGCCGTACGTACGCATGAACGCTATTTTCGTTTCCTTATTGAATTGAATGGAAATAAGTAGATGACATACATATATATATAAATAAATCTATTAGAATTATTATTTCATATATTTCATTATTATTAATAATATAAACTTTATGATCATGCATTTATGGTTAATCATGGAGAATGAATCTCATCGCGTCGTGGTGACGGTAGTCTGTATGTACGCACGAGGGATGATATCGTTCCCATAATTATAGAATTGGAGTTGATGGTATAATATATCAGATTCAGTATGATGTTATAACAACCATATATAGTTATTATTTTCACCATTATACCCATCCATGTATGGTGTTGGAGGAAAAACATATTACACCACGACGTGGAGATGGTATTCCGTACGTACGCACGCGCGGTGATTTTTTTCGTAGGATGCATAGAAGGTGAAATAAGGTTGTTTCATACTTATAATAACATATCAGTATATGAGTGATACTGATGTTATTACTTCATAATGAAAAAACTAAAGAAGAAGATGTGGAAGAAGAAATAAAGTTGAAAGAATCGGTAAAGAACATTACCTCTTCTTTGAAGCGCCTCTTTGAGACCTCCTCTTAGGGAACTAAAATTAGACTTTGAAGAAGACCAGGACCTCTAGGATGTTTCTAGGGAAGTGTAGAAGATAATTTTTCAGGGTTTGGCCGATCATGAAGGCTCAAATTGGTGTGAGGAAGAGAGGGAGGATTTTCCCTTTTATAAGGGAGGAGAGGGGCACCTTTGGAAATATAAGAAGTATTAGTTTATATTAAATCCCAACCCCACATAAAAACATCCACAATTACACATATCCAAAGATTAGATGAGATAGGGTTGTAATCTTATCAACCAATAAAATTTAGACATGTTAGGAATTTATTTTAAACATTATCAACTTGATTTATCCTTATTTATCAATTTAATTTTATTTGTGGTAATAATATTCGAAATTTTAAATTCCTATAAATAATTACATATGTGTTGTGAATTTAAAATAATTTGACACTTTATGAAATTTTCGACCATATAAATTTTAATTTGTAATTTTTAAATATTTTTGTTATTTTTAAACAATTTTATAATATGTTATTTTTATAAAATAACAATAGTGTAAATTTTGACTCTATTCATTTATTTGATTTTAAATAAAATATATACAGAAGATATCTTAGAACTATAATCATTAATAGATTCATAAAAGGTTATATGTATCTAGAAAAGTAGTGGAGAACATTAAATAGTTCATATAATATTTAGTTTATTATTTTTAAAACCATTTATTTGGTTTATCTTTTAATAAAATAATTACTACATCATTATTGTATTATTATTTAATATACTTATTTTTGCATAAAATTTAAAACTAAAATCATGTTATGAAGATATATCTATTAACTTTCACAATAATACTTTTACTCGAATTTATCATCTTAAAATCACAATATTTAAATTGTTATATTTATTAAATTATGAGGGTGAAAACTTTGGAATCATTTAAAATAAAATAATATAAGTGTCATAATCGCTTTTATATGGCTCCAAATGGTCAAATAGTCTACCATTGGATGATTATTGTTTAAATGTACATGACCCATAAGTTTTGGTCAGGTTTTTGTGCCTTTTAGGGTCACTATTAGTTTAATAAAAACCATATTCTTTATTTTTCACTAGATAAACAATTTTCTGCATCACTATTGTGTCATAATTAATGATAATTATTTATTCCCTAAAAATTATAAAAAAAAAATTCATATGATGTAGATATGTTCATTAGCTTTCTGGAGACTATTCATGTTCGAAGTTTCATGAAGTTTATCACTAAATTAAAATTAATATACTTATAAGATTTAAGAGAGTGACATGTTGTCACTTTCGTTGATTTTAATAATAATTAAGTTATTTTTATGGACAAAAGTCCATTTAATGATTCTAATCCGACCCTTTGGCGATATGGGTCGACTTTTAGTCATCCAATTGGATTTGGACAGTTTTTAGGGTAATTTTATAATCTTATATTTACCCTTAATTACCCGATTTACGTTTAACTATGGTAAATAAAATTTACCATAATTACTATTCATAATGTCTAAAAAATAAAAATTAGCCAATTAAATAATTTGGACCCACTAATTCCAAATATGGAATCCATTTTTCAAAATTAAAAATAAATAAGTTGCAGTAATTAATTTATAATTAATCTCGTTGTCAAAAGAAAACGGGTTTTTGTTTAAAACATTGCAAAAGATTGAATTGATTTAACCTACGAATTCAAGGAAAAATCAATGATAATGACATACATTGTATTAAATGTTAAAAATATATTCTATTTATACTTTAAAACAATTCAATATTATAATTTAACCACATAAATTATTATGATGAAAAAAGTTATTTTTAATTAAAATATTGCGTGTTTTTACTATTTATTAAAATATGAAAGTTATCTGAAAAATATCAAAACATTATCCAATGTAAATTTTTATATCCTGATTCAAAAAAAGAAGTTTATTTTGTAAAATTGAACTTATAAACATTCCAAAAACTAGATTTAATGTGGGTGCACCATTAAAAGGCGGTAAAACTGCATTTTTAAAAATATAAATATTTTACCCGAAAAATTTATTTTGTTCTTATACCATGTTATTAAAAATGTGTAAGATGAATAATAATTTTATAAAATTAAAATTTTTGTTAATACTATTAATAACGGCTAGTTCATAGTAATATTATAATAATATATTGTTGTTTAGTAAAACCTGGTATTGCGTACAACACACGCTATCGAGGAAGGTCGCAATTGTGTGTAATGAAAGCCAAGTTAGGGTTGCATGTTGTGCAAGACTCATTTGTGGTTTCATATAACATAATCCAACCATATCTCATTTATAAATTGAATATATATATATATATATATATACACTCAATGTTGCGTAGAATGACTATTATCAAATGAACTTGAAATTGTGTGTAACACAATCTACGAATAGTGATGCGTATACTGAAAGATAATACGGTGTTGTTTATAGCACAAGATAATCTTGTTGTAGCATAAAGAACATGACATAAAATAAATTAAAAATAATTCTTATCATAAAATATCAGGTTTTTACACATTGCCCTCATTTGTCAATGTGTAGCGCAGCAGAATACAAGAACAAACATACAACAAAAATGGAAGAAGTAAAACATACATAACTGAAATGAACAACTAAATTAAAAAGAACCGCCAGTCATATATATATATATATATATCAAGATGGAGCATGTTAGTATTCTATGAAAACAGCCAGAACATGTTACACAACAGTACAATATGATACAATGGAATGTACAGGTATATCAGAACAAAACAGAACAACCGGCAGCATCGCGAGCCTGAGATCTGTCCCATGCTCCCCTACACCTTAGATACACTCATGTACCTATATCGGGACCCTTGACCTTATACATACCTACAGAAGTATAGTATTTTTGGGCCTAATACATGACCCATACAGGGTGTGAGAAATGAATCCTAGTAGGCACCCACCAAAGGTCTATACCCAACTGTCAGTGTAAATGTGCAGCAGCAGTGTGCAGTAGTAAATTCAATAACCCAAGTTGTACTCAAAAGTAACTAACTGTATCAGTTATATTTCCATTTTTAATATTAATTTAATCATTCATTATCAAGAAATCAGTACACTGTATTTCTACGTAAATATTCTGTGTCCTCAGGCACATAAACTCTTACCCTCAGGTAAATAGAATCCAAACCCATGGGAATCTGCCCACAGGCAGATCGAGTAATGCCCACAGGCGTACGAGGTGTCGCCTTAAAGCACCGAATCTACTGCCCATAGGCACGAATGAAGTTGCCCTAAAGAAGAATAGAGCACTGCCCATAGGCTAATCACAACAGTGCGCTTAGGATAAACAGGTAACCTAGCCATGCCCAACATATAAGAAATCAATTTAAATACAATTCCCCTCAAGCTAATTCAAAACTTGCTAAAATTTATGGTATACCCTCGAGTAACCCGACCAATCACCTAAATAGAGGAACACACCCTAGGTGGGGTCCTGGATACAAGCAGTGATCCCAAACATCAATTTTACAATTCCATTAAATTACCTATGAAATTCTAGGTATTAGAACATCCATGGCCATAGCCACACGACACTCCAACATGGGTTCGTTGCACATTGGTACACAAAAAAAAACAGCATTTGGAATTTAAACACTATACAACCTACATCGATTGCCCCTGATTGGTATACGTGAACGAAACTCCTCAAAACGCCTGAAAATTTCATAGATCTGATGTAAAAGAGTATCCCATTCAAACATAAATAACTTCCCCTTGGGAAAGAATAGGTAATAACGGCTCAAAGAGTGGAGAGGGCTTACCTGTACAGTTCCAACGAGATCGATGGAGGTGGAATTGGATTCCCAGTGCTCGATTGGGTGATATCCAATGTTCCGACCCTTCTACAGATCTCTCCTATGGTTCTAAGCCTTCCTTATGAACATGGGAGGCTACGTACCATTTTAAGTGAAAAAAAATACTACACAGCATGTACTATTGGGTACACGGTGTGTATTGTTCATTTTTTAACTGTTCCTTCGGTGGATTCTCACCAGCGTTACACTGTTCATCTATCTACATGAGTACACAGAGAGTAATACCTGAGTACAAGGTGTCATCTTTCGCATAGCTGGCCACCGCCTTACTGTTTTTCAGGAGACTGACTACATGGCGTGTAAATACCCAATACACAGCGTGTAGTCAGTTTTTACACCCATCATCATCAACCGGACTACACACCCTCTGTACCAATTCCACACGGCCAAAGTACATGGTGTGTGGATATGTACATGATGTTTTGTCAGAAAATTTATGATTTTCTCCAATTTTCCTTATTTTTTCAAAAACACTTAAAGAAAACATAAAAGAAGAAAATTGTACCTCAAGAATAAGAACCGGGTTATTACAAACTTACCCACTTAAATCAATTCCTCCCTAAATTTTCCGTCCAATGGTGGTGAAGATAAAGCTCAGAACAACTCGGGCCACTGAGCACATACGTCAGTCTACCGCTCATAGGTTTTATCCTGCACTCATCCATGCTTCCATAGCACCCCTAGGAGAGGAACTGACCGGCCTCGAAGAACCATCATGCTCCTATCCACGATAAGAATCGGATGCTCCTCAATGGATGAATCTATCTGAAGCTCAACCTCCTCTGGCTGAAAGACGTGAGACAGGTCTGAATGATAGCGGCACAACTGAGATACAAGGAAGATGTCGTGTATGTCCCAGTACCTCTATGGTAACTACAACCGATAGGCAACCTGACCCACTCTCTCCAGGATCTCAAATGGATCCACATACCTTGGTGAATGTTTACCATGTATCCTGATTCGCCTGTGTCCCAACCTCCGTGAAACACACAAGAAAACATGATCTCCAACCACAAACTCTAAGGGAGGTCTGCGACGATCAGCATAATATTTCTGATGAGACAACACAACAACCATCTACTTCTGTATCAACTAGACCTTCTCTGAAGTCTCCTGCATGAAACATGGTCCCAGTAAAGCTGCCTCACCTACCACCATCTAGGAAAAAGGTGATCAAAATGACCTACCATATAATTCTTCGTAAGGTTCCATCTCAATTGTTTCCTGAAAACTATGATTATAGAAAAACTCAACTAGGGGTATATTCTTCTCCCCGGATCCCCCAAAGTCTAGGACACATGCACGCAGCATGTCCTATTGAACCTGTATCGTACGCATTGACTAACCATCGGTCTGATGGTGGTAAGTTGTGCTCAGAAGCACCTATGTACCTAGTTCCCTCAGAAAACACTGCCAGAAACGAGATGTAAAACAAGAATCTCTTTCTCAAACGATAGAACGAGGAACCCCATGATGACGTAGAACCTCTTGGATATAGAGCTTTCTGAGCTCGTCAACACCAAAGGTCTCCTTGATCAGAAAAAAGTGATCTACCTTCATGAGTCTGTCCACAACAACCCACACACTATCATTGCATACATGTGGGATATTTAGTGAATTTAGGATATGGAAATGGTATTTTCTTGTGAAAAGTATATTCATTGACTTTTTGAACTTGTTTGAGCACATACGGAAACCCCGGGTATCTAGGTGTGTGGGCGTGTACTAGTATGCTAGTGAATCTATGGGGTTTGGCCTCAGTTTCACTTAGCAAGATTGACACTTAAAACTCTATCTAAATAATGATGTTGATGATTGGGGACCACTAGGTTATGTGTATGTTCCCTACTAGTGGCTCGTGCATGAGAATATATATTTGTGATGGTTACTCTCCCTGAAATATGAGCAACATTGGACCCACAACTAGCTAGTGCCTAGGGGTTTTTTCCCAGTGCTTGTGATCACTAGTTATTTTGTGCTTACCATATGAATACTGTATTAGTGGTTGGAAAATTCAGTATCTTTGGTATTTATTTTAAAATTGTTTAATCATTAAATTAGGTCACCTGAAAACTGTTTTTATTTAATGCTGCATCTTTTAGAAATTGTAACTAGCATTTCATGTTTTTGAAAACATTCATGCTTTTCATCTTTAAAAGTTTATCAAATGGAATATATTAGTGGTGGTATCCTATTGGGCTTTGGCTCACACCCTACTTACACCCTTGGGTGTAAGTAGACTTGGTTATTTTGTCGTTTCACGTTGGGTACAGTTTTTAGTTCCATTGGTTTGGGTTTCTAGCAGGTCCTTGGTGTTGATGTCTCGTGGATATGGCTTGAGGGTGGTGCCCCTTCCCATGAGGGTTCTTGGGCTGTTACCTTTTGGTTTGGTACCTTTTTTATAGTCTTGTTAAGTTGTTTTAAAATATTTAATTCAGTTCTGATTTTTTTGTAAATGATTTTTTGGATTGAAAAATCCAGATTCATTTTATTGGATTCTTTTGTTGTTTAAAGTTTATAAACTCTGTTAAATCATTCCCAATTTTTCAATTTATGATACCCTGGAACTTGTGCCAACCCGTGGGTATCAAGAACACTCATTGGGCCATGTCACCGGCTGGGTTTGGTGGCGAACAGATTAGGTTCATGACACCGTGCCCCAGCAAAAGGCACCAGAGCTGTGGTTACCTAATCCAAAATGTGAATGTGTGCCACCCATGCCTAATCATTATAATTTAAAGCATTATACATCCAAATTCTAGTCATACGATGTTATACTAATGAAAATGTCATCTGCACATGAAATAAAACTCTATCCTTACCTTGTGAGATTAAAACAAGATGCCCCATATATGATCATCTAGAAATTACACCTTCTTCTCCACTGTTGGATAAACATTCTTCCTTGGGTACTATAATGAATAAGACCCACATAATATTAAATAAATGAAATTATTTATTGATGAGTAACATCTATGTAGAAGCCTAATAACATGTAACATCCCGGATTCGGGTACCACTCCACAGGTTCCCCGAACCCAGTTGGTCACATGACCTCAAGCGCATTTCCCTAAATGCCAGAGGCTGCCAACTAGTAGCGAGGGCCCAGGTCTAATAGTGGGGCAACATTGTGTAGAGACCCAAAGTTTGACGTACATGGAAATTACATTACTCTTCCAGAATACTTAATACATAACAAAAAAACACACTAGGACCATAATAGTTTAGTGTCTTTGAAACTCAGAATATAAACAACTAGTCATGTTGAAAGATCTTCAATATCTCCCATAATGATCTTCCCTGTCTTGTTTCCTTACCTAAAACCTTTCTTTATTTCCTGGGGAAAATAAAACATAAAAATGGTGATCTCAAATGCTTGCTAAGGGAAAACATAGAGAACATAAAACAATCCATAAACATCTGAAAGGAAAAACTTGAACATGAAATCTAAACATTAAAACCTTGAGCAAAGACATAAATCATGGAAGTACGTAAGGCATATATCATAAAGGAACATCAATCACGGTAAAATAGCCTGGGAATAAAACATGTAATTTTGGCAACCATTCAACACTTGCTATGATTTCCATAGTAGCCAAGGCATTGTTGCCAAGACCATCTTAGTGGACAATGTCCCTTTCTGAATCGATTTCACTCCTCGTTTCAGTCCTGTAACACTGAACCGGATTAACTTACCATTCCGGCCATGACTATCTCATGAGATATAAATATTTACCCAATGCATTGGAGGTAGATATAGGTCCTACCCATCTCATAATGAAATCATTATTTCTTGTTCCACAAAATAAACATACATCATTCATAATAACCCAATAAATAAAATGGGTTTCATAAACATCATCCCATCATCACATAATCCATATAAAATAAATGGTTATCATTTCATAATAATAAAAGTGAAACCATGTAAATCATAGGGACATTATACTTGAAACATACACATATTAAATAATTTCATCTTAGATAGAAAATGGTTTTGATAAAACACATGAAATGAATTCTTGAGGAAAATATCCTTTCTTCTTCAAAATCATTTTCTTTTCACAAAATTCCATTGAATTTTAAATGAATAGTATTTTGTTGAAGATATTCATAAAATATTTTTGAGGAAGCTTCATGAAAATAAGGCTTTATAAAGTAGTAAAAATTATTTTAGGCCGTATAAGTTAAAAAAAACATTCTTCTCGTACTTTTTCCAGAAAAGTCAAAAAAGTACCTCGTAAAAGAAAGATTCCTTCCATACGATGTGGTAAAAGTGGAAAAGGGTAAAAATGACTTTAAACATACATGGAAGAAAAGTAAAAATTTTATGAAAACATTTTGATAACATATGGACATGGATAATAATCATAACCCCACTAAATACTTACGAATAAACAATCTCAGATAAGAATGAGATTGGAATACTTATCCCTTACCTTAGGTCCGATATGCTTCGTATAGATCCGAGCCTCCTGTATAATGATTTAAATAATTTCATTGACTTATTATAGAATCATATTCATTGTTATGATATCATATATGGTTCACTTATGACTTTATATTACACATACTTTTGTAAATTAAAGTTAAAGTGGTGTTTTGGGTAAAATCGTTTCATTTGTCGTTCGTGTTTTAACTTGTAATTATTCATATGATTACTTAGATCATGGTTACATACATCCAGAATGTAAAACATGATTTATATATAATATATATTCAGAATATACATATATATATAATAGATCGATAAATGGAAAAAAATACACCGTTCATGGAGATGGTAGGCCGTACGTACGCATGAACGTTGTTTTCTTTTCCTTATTGAATTTAATGGAATTAAGTAGATGACATACATATATATAGAAATAAATACAGTAGAATTATTATTTCATATATTTCATTATTATTCATTATATAAAATTTATGATCATTCATGTATGGTTAATCATGGAGAATGAATCTCATCGCGTCGTGGAGACGGTAGTCCGTACGTACGCAGGAGCGATGATATCGTTCCCATAATTATAGAATTGGAGTGGATGGTATAATATATCAAAATCAGTATGATGTTATAATAACCATATATATATTTCTTTTCACCATTATACCCATCCATGTAAGGTGTTGGTGGAAAAACATATTACACTACGGCGTGGAGACGGTATTTCGTATGTACCTACGCACGGTGATTTTGTTTTCCGTAGGATGGATAGAAGGTGAAATAGGGTTGTTTCATACTTATAATAACATATCAGTATATGAGTTATATTGATGTTATTACTTAATAATTAAACAACTAAAGAAGAATAAGTGGAAGAAGAAATAAAGTTGAAAGAATCGGTAACAAACATTACCTCTTCTTTGAAGCACCTCTTTGAGGCCTCCTCTTAGGGAACTAAAATAGGTCTTTGAAGAATACCAGGACCTCTTGGATGTTTCTAGTGAAGTGGAGAAGATAATTTGGCAGGGTTTGGCAGAGCATGATGGCTCAAATTGGTGTGAGGAAGAGAGGGAGGAGGTGCCCTTTTATAAGGGAGGAGAGGGGCACTGTTGGAAATATAAGAAATATTAGTTTATAATAAATCCCAACCCCATATAAAAACCTCTAAAATGACTCATATACGAAGATTAGATGAGATATGGTTGTAATATCATCAACCAATAAATTTTAGACATGTTAGGAATTTATTTTAAACATTATCCACCTGATTTATCCTTATTAATCAATTTAATTTTATTTGTGGTAATAATATTATAAATTTTAAATTATTATAAATAATTACATATGTGTTGTAAATTTTCTATAATTTGACACTATAAAATTTTAAACCATATAAAATTTAATTTATAATTTTTAAATATTTTTGTGATTTTTAAACAATTTTATAATATGTTATTTTTATAGAATAACAATAGTGTCAATTTTGACACTATTCATTTATTTGAATTTAAATAAAATATATACAGAAGATATGTTCGAACTAAAATCTTTAATAGATTCATAATAGGGTATATGTGTCTAGAAAATTAGTGGATCACATTAAATAGTTCATATAATATTTAGTTTATTATTATAAAAACCACTTATTTGGTTTATCTCTTAATAAAATAATTAGTAGATCATTTGTGTATAATTATTTATATACTTATTTGTTGCATAAAAATTAAAACTAAAATCATATGATGAAGATAAATGTATTAAATTTCACAATAACACTTTTACCCGAATTTATAATCTTAAAATAACAATATTTAACTTGTTATATTTATTAAATTATGAAGGTGACAACTTTGGCATCATTTAAAATAAAATAATATAAGTGTCATAATTGCTTTTATAAGGCTCCAAATGGTCAAAAATTCGACCACTGGATGGTTAAGGTTTAAATTTACATGACCAATTTGTTTTGGTCAGGGTTTTGTGCCTTTTATGGTCACTATTAGTTTAATATAAACATTATTCTTGATTTTTCACTAGATAAACAATTTTATGCATCACTATTGTGTCACAATTAATGATAATTATTTAATCCTTATAAATTATAAATAAATTCATATGATGTATATAATTTCATTATATTTCTGGAGACTATTCATGTTCTAAGATTCATGACGTTTATCACTAAATTAAAATTAATATACTTATAAGATTTAAGAGAGTGACATGTTGTCACTTTCTTTGGTTTTAATAATAATTAAGTTATTTTCGTGGAAAAAAGTCCATTATATGATTCTTATCTGACTCTTAGGTGATATGGGTTGACTTTTAGTCATCCAATATGATTTTTACAGGTGTTAGGGTAGTTTTATAATCTTATATTTACCCTTAATTACCCGATTTACCTTTAACTATGGTAAATAAAATTTACCGTAGTTACTATTCATAATGCCCAAAAATAAAAAGTAGCCTATTAATATAATTTCGACCCACTGGTTCCAAATATGGAATCCATTTTTCAAAATTCAAAACACATAAGATGTAGTAATTAATTTAAAATTAATCCCGTTGTCGAAAGAAAATAGGTTTTTGTTTAAAACATTGCAAAAGATTGAATTGATTTAACCTACGAATTCAAGGTAAAATCAATGCTAATGACATACATTGTATTAAATGGTAAAAATATATTCTATTTATACTTTAAAACCATTCAATATTATAATTTAACCACATAAATTATTATGATGAAAAAATTGGGTTTTAATTAAAATATAGCGTGTTTTTACTATTCATTAAAATATGAAAGTTATCTGAAAAATATCAAAACTTTATCCAATGTAAATTTTTATATCCTGATTGAAAAGAAGAAGTTTATTTTGAAAAATTTAACTTAAAAACATTTCAAAAACTATATTTAATGTGGATGCACCATTAAAAGGCGGTAAAACTGCATTTTTTGAAAAATACTTATTTTACCTGAAAATTTTATTTTGTTCTTATACCATGTTTTAGAAAATGTGTAAGATTAATAATAATGTTATAAAATTAAAATTTTAGTTAATACTATTCATAACAGCTAGTTCATAATAATATTATAATAATATATCGGTGTTTAGTAAAACCTGGTATTGCGTACAACACACGCTATCGAGGACAGTCGCGATTGCATGTAATGAAAGCCATGTTAGGGTTGCGTGTTGTGAAAGACTCATTTGTGGTTTCATATAACAGAATCCAACCATATTTCATTTATACATTGAATATATATATATATATATATACTCAATGTTGCGTAGAATGACTATTATCAAACGAACTTGAATTTTTGTGTAACACAATCTAAGAATAGTGATGCGTATACTGCAAGCTAATACGGTGTTGATTATAGGACAATATAATCTTATTGTAGAATAAAACACATGACATCAAATACAATAAAAATAATAATTATCATAAAATATCAGGTTGTTACATTCTACCCCCCTTAAAATTAATTTCTCCCTCGAAATTCGTTGGGGTTATGCATGGTTTTCTACTTGAAAGCTTCTTTAATTAAAACCCACATCATAAAATGAAATATCAAAACTTAACTTTAAAAACTAAAGTAAGAAATGTAGCGGTTACCCAAATTAACTAATCACAGGGTTTCCACATAGGAGAACGTATGTGAAAATATGGATATGGAAGAGAAATCTAACCATCATATTATGATGGAGAGTGGTAGAGATCATGGCTAAGAAAAATCCAACAATCACAAAGCCATAGATTTGTGATGATCTAAGGTACCATCTGATTCATCGGATATAATGGCACTAGGACAACATTTTTGGTTTTCAAGACCATTTCCCTAAAGTTGATGAATTAAAAGAAATACTTACATGATTTTGGGACAATCTCACTGTTGTTCGTGAATTGAACAATTTCCACTTCATCTATTAAATAAATGATGTTTAATTTGTTGTTCCTGAAGTGTTAGCAGATCATGTGATAGAATGATGGGTCATTCCATCTATTTCAAAAAAAGGTTATCAAAAGTTATCAAATATACATAAGTCCATCTATGGTGAGGTTAAATATATACGATTCCAAAAATGAACTTATACATCATATATCATACTTCTTAATAAAATAAAACTAGTTTCTACTAACCACGGACTTCCTGTAGGCCACTGGTAGGCGATAAAGGCCATTCGCACTTTGGTTGTGGGTTCGATTCCCTCTGCCTTGTCCGACACGATGGGCTATCGCCCGTCTTGCAGGTTTTCCTTTTTCTAAAACTAAATTACTATAACATCCCATCAATAATATCGAAAAAAGTTATAGCCTTAAACAATACTAAATTATATCCACCATAATCCATTTCAAATCATTAGGGTTATCCAAAATACTTATGTCCAAGATTATAGTATAATGAAAACAATTACTGGAAATGTCATTTACCGAGCATGTGAATTCCTTCATTTTTCCCCGATATATCTTTTTGATCATATTCCTATCATGTGAATACCTTAATCATGTATTCTCTTGAAACATGAATTACCATAGAACCTTAGAGAAAACATGAATTCTGTCAAAATTTAACTCTTTCCACATACAAAAATCCCACATAAAATCTTTATACTCAAATCATGATATCACTTTGTCCTTTTATCAGCCATGATCTCATGAATACAATCAAACATCTCATTATCTTCTTATCCCTTCATTATGTACATATCATATACTTTCCAAAAATAACTGAATAACCTTTCATGGTTACCGGTACAATTTAACATATATGTTCAAATACTTTAGAAAAAACAATAGTGTGACAATCCTTATATGATTCTTTATTCCATAGTACCATTAACTATACAAGATAACTCTTGATAAACATACAATCATTCCACTACCTTCCAAAACAACTGACTGAGCTTCAACACTTCTTTCATATCATATATCATTTGTAGTCTCCTCATCATCATCCACATAAATACTACCCATATGACCATGCTTATTCTCTTCATGAGATTGTCTCCTAGTGCATTGGTTTGCATAATTCCCGTACATTCCACATTTAAAACATCTAATCCTTGTTGATGTCGTAGCAATTCCATTATCCTTGTCTATGGTGTTAACTGAACCTTTTCCTTTTGCACTTACTAGCTTTGTGTCTTTCTTTTCCACACTCAAATCATCTTCCAGTTCCTTTGAAACAATCTCCCCGATGACTCTTCCCACATGATTTACATGAGAGAAACTGAACTTTCTTTCCTCTATGATCATCACTAAACTCCATCTTTCTCTTATTATCTGAGTCGGGAAACTTACCAATGTTGAGATTATTGATCATATTATGAGATTTCTTCTTAGGCATAATAACGATGTTTGGACTTCCAAATCTTGTTTCATTTGGTTTCTCATTAAGAATATCATTCCATTGTCCGTCATATCCTCCATTACCGGGAATTTTCCTGTTTCTATCCATTTTCTAAAACCCAAAAACAATAATGTGAGAGGAAAAAATCATGCTAGGTAAAAAAACATAGTAAAGGGGGAGTACCATCAAAATCTAACATCTTAGGTTAAATTATAAGATCATTACCATAGTTCTAGGACTATATCCTATATGTATACTTATCCTTAGGGACATCCCTAGACATACCTTAGAAATATCTCTAGGGATCTCACTAATGTTTTCGCATCCTTGTTTCCAAAGATTAAATAAACCTTTCCTCTGATACCAACTGTAGATACCCGAAGCTTGACGTACATGGACATTACTTTGCTTTTGTGGAATACTTAATACATAACAAAAAAAACACAAGGACACTAATAGTTTAGTGTCTTTGGAAACTCAAAATATAAACAAATAGTCAAGTTGAAAGATCTTCAACATCTCCCATAACGATCTTCCCCTTTTGATTTCTTACCTAAAACCTTTCATTATATATTAGGGAAAATAAAGCATAAAAAGGGTGAGCTAAAATGCTCTGTAAGGGAAAACATAGAGAACATAAAACAATCCATAAAAATTTGAAAGCAAAAAACTTGATCATGAAATCTAAACATTAAAACCTTGAGCAAAGACATCAATCTTGGAAGTATTTAAGGAATATATCATAAAGGAACATAAATCATGATAAAATAGCATGGGAATAAAACATGTAATTGTGGAAAACATTCAGCACTTGTTATGATTTCTATAGTAGCCAAGGCATTACTGCCAAGACCATCTTAGTGGACAAAGTCCCTTTCTGAATCGAGTTCACTCCTCGTTTCAGTCCTGTAACACTAAACCCGATTGACTTACCATTCCAGCCATGACTATCTCATGAGATATGAATCTTTACCCAATGTAGTGGAGGGAGATATAGGTCCCACCCATCTCATAAAGAAATCATTATTACTTGTGCCACAAAATAAACATACATCATTCATAATATCCCAAAAAATAAAATGGCTTTCATAAACATCATCCCATCATCACATAATCCATATAAAAGAAATGGATATCATTTCATAATAAGAAAAGTGAAACCATTTAAATCCTAGGGACATTATACTTGAAACATACACATATGAAATAATTTCATCCTAGATGGAAAATGGTTTTGATTAAACACTTGAAATAAATTCTTGAGGAAAATATCCTTTCTTCTTCAAAATCATTTTTTTTCACAAAATGCCATAGAATTTTTAATGAAAAGTATTTTTTTGAAAATATTCATAAAATATTTTTTAGGAAGCTTCAGGAAAATAAGGCTTTATAAAGAAGTAAAAAAAATTTATTCCGTATAAGTTAAAAAAAATTCTTCTCGTACTTTTGCAGAAAAGACAAAAAAGTACCTTGTAAAAGAAAGATTCCTTCAATACGATGTGGTAAAAGTGGAAAAGGGTAAACAAACATTAAACATACATGGAAGAAAATTAAACATTTTATGAAAACATTTTGAGAACATCTGGACATAGATAATAATCATAACCCCTGTAAATACTTACGAATAAACAATCTCAGATAAGAATGAGATTGGAATAATTATCCCTTACCTTAGGTTCGATATGCTTCGTATGGATCCAAACCTCCTGTATAATGATTAAAATAATGCCATTGACTTATTATAGAATCATATTCATTGTTATGATATCATATATTTTTCACTTATTACTTTAAATTACCCATTCTTTTGTAAATTAAAGTTAAAGTAGCGTTTTGGGTAAAATCGTTTTATTTGTCATTCGTGTTTTAACTTGTAATTATTCATATGATTAATTAGATCATGGTAACTTACAACGAGAATGTCAAACATGATTTATATATAATATATATTCAGAATATACAAATATATAATAGATCGATAAATGGAAAGAAATACACCATTCATGGAGACAGTAGGTCGT
Organism: Viscum album; assembly: GCA_963277665.1. Classification (NCBI taxonomy): domain Eukaryota; kingdom Viridiplantae; phylum Streptophyta; class Magnoliopsida; order Santalales; family Viscaceae; genus Viscum; species Viscum album. The sequence continues at coordinate 1,935,054,474 of OY728155.1, forward strand.
ACGTACGCATGAACGCTGTTTTCGTTTCCTTATTGAATTGAATGGAATTAATTAGATGACATACATATATATATAAATAAATATATTAGAATTATTATTTAATATATTTCATTATTATTAATTATATAAACTTTATGATCATTCATTTATGGTTAATCATGGAGAATGAATCTCATCGCGTCGTAGAGATGGTAGTCTATATGTACGCACGAGCGATGATATCGTTCCCATAATTATAGAATTGGAGTGGATGGTATAATATATCAGAATCAGTATGATGTTATAATAACCATATATAGTTATTATTTTCACCATTATACCCATCCATGTATGGTGTTGGAGGAAAAACATATTACACCACGGCGTGGAGACGGTATTTTGTACGTACGCACGCGCGGTGATTTTTATTCATAGGATGGATAGAAGGTGAAATAAGGTTGTTTCATACTTATAATAACATACCAGTATATGAGTGATACTGATTTTATTACTTCATAATGAAAAAACTAAAGAAGAAGAAGTGGAAGAAAAAATAAAGTTGAAAGAATCGGTAACGAACATTACCTCTTCTTTGAAGCGCCTCTTTGAGACCTCATCTTAGGGAACTAAAATTGGTCTTTGAAGAAGACCAGGACCACTAGGATGTTTCTAGGGAAGTGGAGAAGATAATTTGTCAGGGGTTGGCCGAGCATGAAGGCTCAAATTGGTGTGAGGAAGAGTGGGAGGATGTGCCCTTTTATAAGGGAGGAGAGGGGCACCTTTGGAAATATAAGAAATATTAGTTTATATTAAATCCCAACCCCACATAAAAAAATCCACAATTACACATATCCAAATATTAGATGAGATATGGTGGTAATCTTATCAACCAATAAAATTTAGACATGTTAGGAATTTATTTTAAACATTATCAACTTGATTTATCCTTATTTATCAATTTAATTTTCTTTGTGGTAATAATATTCTAAATTTTAAATTCTTATAAATAATTACATATGTGTTTTGAATTTTAAATAATTTGACACTTTATGAAATTTTCGACCATATAAATTTTAATTTATAATTTTTAAATATTTTTTTTATTTTTAAACAATTTTATAATATGTTATTTTTATAAAATAACAATAGTGTAAATTTTGACTCTATTCATTTATTTGATTTTAAATAAAATATATACAGAAGATATCTTAAAACTATAAGCATTAATAGATTAATAAATGGTTTTATGTATCTAGAAAAGTAGTGGAGCACAATAAATAGTTCATATAATATTTACTTTATTATTTTTAAAACCATTTATTTGGTTTATCTCTTAATAAAATAATTACTACAACATTATTGTATAATTATTTAATATACTTATTTGTTGAATAAAAATTAAAACTAAAATCATGTGATGAATATATATCTATTAAATTTCACAATAATACTTTTACTCGAATTTATCATCTTAAAATCACAATATTTATATTGTTATATTTATTAAATTATGAAGGTGAAAACTTTGGCATCATTTAAAATAAAATAATATAACTGCCATAATCGCTTTTATATGGCTCCAAATGGTCAAATATTCTACCATTGGATGATTATGGTTTAACTTTACATGACCCATAAGTTTTGGTCAGGTTTTTGTGCCTTTTAGGGTCACTATTAGTTTAATAAAAACCATATTCTTGATTTTTCACTAGATAAAAAATTTTCTGCATCACTATTGGGTCACAATTAATGATAATTATTTATTCCCTAAAAATTATAAAAAAATTAATATGATGTAGATACGTTCATTAGCTTTCTGGATACTATTCATGTTAGAAGTTTCATGAAGTTTATCACTAAATTAAAATTAATATACTTATAAGATTTAAGAGAGTGACATGTTGTCACTTTCATTGGTTTTAATAATAATTAAGTTATTTTCATGGACAAAAGTCCATTTAATGATTCTAATCCGACCCTTTGGCGATATGGGTCGACTTTTAGTCATCTAATAGGATTTTTACAGGTGTTAGGGTAATTTTACAATCTTATATTTACCCTTAATTACCCGATTTACGTTTAACTATGGTAAATAAAATTTACAATAATTACTATTCATAATGTCCAAAAAATAAAAATTAGCCAATTAACATAATTTCGACCCACTGATTCCAAATATGGAATCCATTTTTCAAAATTAAAATCAAATAAGTTTCAGTAATTAAATTAAAATTAATCCCATTGTCAAAAGAAAACGGGTTTTTGTTTAAAACATTGCAAAATATTGAATTGATTTAACCTACAAATTCAACGTAAAATCAATGATAATGACATAAATTGTATTAAATGGTAAAACTATATTCTATTTATACTGTAAAACAATTCAATATTATAATTTACCCACATAAATTATTATGATGAAAAAAAGTTATTTTTAATTAAAATATAGCGTGTTTTTACTATTTATTAAAATATGAAAGTTATCTAAAAAATATCAAAACATTATCATATGTAAATTTTTATATCCTGATTCAAAAAAAGAAGTTTATTTTGTAAAATTGAACTTATAAACATTCCAAAAACTAGATTTAATGTGGGTGCACCATTAAAAGGCGGAAAAACTGCATTTTTAAAAAAATACATATTTTACCCGAAAAATTTATTTTGTTCTTATACCATGTTCTAGAAAATGTGTAAGATGAATAATAATGTTATAAAATTAAAATTTTAGTTAATACTATTCATAACGGCTAGTTCATAAAAATATTATAATAATATATCGTTGTTTAGTAAAACCCGGTATTGCGTACAACACACTCTATCGAGGAAGGTCGCAATTGTGTGTAATGAAATCCATGTTAGGGTTGCGTGTTGTGAAAGAATCATTTGTGGTTTCATATAACATAATCCAACCATATCTCATTTATTCATTGAATATATATATATATATATACTATCAATGTTGCGTAGAATGACTATTATCAAATGAACTTGAAATTGTGTGTAACACAATCTACGAATAGTGATGCGTATACTGAAAGCTAATACGGTGTTGCGTATAACACAAGATAATCTTGTTGTAGCATAAAAAACATGACATAAAATAAATTAAAAATAATACTTATCATAAAATATCAGGTTGTTACACATTGCCCTCATTTGTCAATGTGTAGCGCAACAGAATACAAGAACAAACATACAACAAAAATGGAAGAAGTAAAACCTACATAACTGAAATGAACAACTACATTAAAAAGAACCGCCAGTCATATATATATATCAAGATGCAGCATGTCGCTATTCTATGAAAACAGCCAGAACATGTTACACAGCAGTACAATATGATACAATGGAATGTACAGGTATAGCAGAACAAAACAGAACAACCGGCAACATCGCGAGCCTGAGATCTGTCCCATGCTCCCCTACACCTTAGAAACACTCATGTACCTATATGGGGACCCTTTCCCTTATACATAACTACAGAATTATAGTATTTTTGGGCCTAATACATGACCCATACAAGGTGTGAGAAATGAATCCTAGTAGGCACCCACCAAAGGTCTATACCCAACTGTCAATGTAAATATGCAGCAGCAGTGTGCAGTAGTAAATGCAATAACCCAAGTTGTACTCAAAAGTAACTAACTGTATCAGTTATATTCCCATTTTTAAAATTAATTTAATCATTCATTATCAATAAATCACTACACTGTATTTCTAAGTAAATAGTCTGTGTCCTCAGGCACATAAACTCGTACCCTCAGGTAAATAGAATCCAAACCCACGGGAATCTGCCCACAGGCATATCGAGTAATGCCCACAGGCGTACGAGGTGTCTCCTTAAGGCACCGAATCTACTGCCCATAGGCACGAATGAAGTTTCCCTCAAGCAGAATAGAGCACTGCCCACAGGCTAATCACAACAGTGCGCTTAGGATAAACAAGTAACCTGGCCATGCCCAACATATAAGAAATCAATTTAAATACAATTCCTCTCAAGCTAATTCAAAACATGCTAAAATTTATGGTATACCCTCGAGTAACCCGACCAATCACCTAAATAGAGGAACGCACCCCAGGTGGGGTCCTGGATACAAGCAGTGATCCCAAACATCAATTTTACAATTCCATTAAATTACCTATGAAATTCTAGGTATTATAACATCCATGGCCATAGCCACACGACACTCCAACATGGGTTCATTGCACATTGGTACAAAAAAACAAACAGAATTTGGAATTTAAACACTATACAACCTACATCGATTGCCCCTGATCGGTATACATGAACGACACTCCTCAAAACGCCTGAAAATTTCATAGATCTGATGTAAAAGAGTATCCCATTCAAACGTAAATAACTTCCCCTTGGGAAAGAATAGGTAATAACGGCTCAAATAGTGGAGAGGGCTTACCTGTACAGTTCCAACGAGATCGATGGAGGCGGAATTGGATTCCCAGTGCTCCATTGGGTGATATCCAATGTTCCGACCCTTCTACAGATCTCTCATACGGTTCTAAGCCTTTTTTATGAACATGGGAGGCTACGTCCCATTTTAAGTGAAAAAAATACTACACAACATGTACTATTGGGTACACGGTGTGTATTGTTCATTTTTTAACTGTTCCTTCGGTGGATTATCACCAGCGTTACACTGTTCATCTGTCTACATGAGTACACGGAGAGTAATACCTGAGTACAAGGTGTCATCTTTCACCTAGCTGGCCATCGCCTTACTGTTTTCCTGGAGACTGACTACATGGCGTGTAAATACCCAATACACAGCGTGTAGTCAGTTTTTACACCCATTATCATCAACCGGACTACACACCCTCTGTACTCATTCCACACGGCCAAAGTACATGGTGTGTGGATATGTACATGAAGTTTTGTCAGAAAATTTATGATTTTCTCCAATTTTCCTTATTTTTTCAAAAACACTTAAAGAAAACATAAAAGAAGAAAATTTTACCTCAATAATAAGAACCGGGTTATTAAAAACATAACCACTTAAAGCAATTCGTCCCTGAATTTTCCTTCCAATGGTGGTGAAGATAAAGCTCAGAACAACTCGGGCCACTGAGCACATACGTCAGTCTACCGCTCACAGGTTTTGTCCTGCACTCAGCCATGCTGCCATAACACCCGTAGGAGAGGAACTGACCGGCCTCGAAGAACCTTCATGCCCCTATCCATGATAATATTCAGATGCTCCTCAATGGATGCATCTATCTGAAGCTCAACCTCCTCAGGCTGAAAGACGTGAGACATGTCTGAATGATAGCGGCACAACTGAGATACATGGAAGATGTCGTGCATGTCCCGGTACCTCTATGGTAACTACAACCGATAGGCAACCTGACCCACTCTCTCCAGAATCTCAAATGGATCCACATACCTTGGTGAATGTTTACCATGTATCCTGATTCGCCTGTGTCCCAACCTCCGTGAAACACACAAGAAAACATGATCTCCAACCACAAACTCTAAGGGAGGTCTGCGGCGATCAGCATAATATTTCTGATGAGACTACACAACAACCATCCGCTTCTGTATCAACTAGACCTTCTCTGAAGTCTCCTCCATGAAACATGGTCCCAGTAAAGCTGCCTCACCTGCCACCATCTAGGAAAAAGGTGATCGAAATGACCCACCATATAATTCTTCGTAAGGTTCCATCTCAATTGTTTCCTGAAAACTATGATTATAGAAAAACTCAACTAGGGGTATATGCTTCTCCCCGGATCCCCCAAAGTCTAGGACGCATGCACGCAACATGTCCTATTGCACCTATATTGTATGCATTGACTAACCATCGGTCTGATGGTGGTAAGTTGTGCTCAGAAGCACCTATGTACCTAGTGCCCTCAGAAAACACTGCCAGAAACGAGACCTAAAACAATAATCTCTTTCTCAAACGATAGAACAAGGAACCCCATGATGACGTACAACCTCTTGGATATAGAGATTTCTGAGCTCGTCAACAACAAAGGTCTCCTTGATCAGAAAAAAGTGAGCTACCTTCATGAGTTTTTACACAACAACCCACACACTATCATTGCCACGAGGTGACCTCAGCAACCCAGTACGCAACAACTTGATCGCCCTGCATCAACACAACTCCCATCCCAATACCTGACGCATCACAGCAAACTGTATATCTCTTCACATGCTTTGTGAGTATCAGGATTGGTGCTGATGTAAAATTTACTTTCAGATCCTGAAAGGTTGTCTCGCAAGCTTCTGACCAAATGAACTTCACAACCTTCTTTGTCAGACCTGTCAACGATGCTGCTAAGTGGGAGAAGTCCTGTATAAAATTCCTGTAGTAACTAGCCAGCCCCAAGAAACACTGTATCTCAAACAATTTCTTAGGATTCTCCTAGGAAACTACTGCTCTCACCATCTCTGGGTCCACTGCAACTCCTTCTTCGCAGATGATATATCCCAGGAAGTTTATCTAGTCCATCCAAATGTGGCACTTTGAGAGCATAGAATATAGCTAATGCTCTCTCATTGTACTAAATACGATCTCAAGATGGGTGGCATGGTCGTGTCTAGTGTGAGAGGATATCAAGATATCGTCCATGAATACTACCACAAAATAATCTAGATAAGGATGGAACACACGATTCATCAGAGCTAGGAAAACATCTAGTGTGTTCGTGAGTCTGAACAGCATAACCAAGTACTCATATAGACCATACATACTCTTGAAGGATGTGAGAGGTATATAAGATGGTATAATGTGCAACTGATGATATCTGGATCTCAATTCAATATTTGATAACACTTGTGCACCTCAAAGTTGATCAAAAAGATCATCAATCCTTGGTAAGGGATATCGATTCTTGACTGTCAACTAGTTTAGCTTCTGATAATCCACATAGAGTCTAAGTGTACCATCCGCCTTATTCAAAAAAAGGACCGGAGAACCCGAAGGAGAAGTACTGGTTATGATAAAACCCTTTGACTATAACTCGTCTAACTGTCTCTTGACCTCCTGTAACTCAGGTGTAGATATCCTATAAGGAGGAATTGATACCGGTGCCGCTCCTGGAATAAGCTCAATAAAGAAATCCACCTCACGCTGTGGAGGTAGACCTGAAAAGTCTTCCGGGAATACATCCCTGAAATGATCAACAACTGGAGGGAAGTACTTCTGACAAGTACATTGATCATCCAGATATAAACTCACAATATCGGCCATGACTCCACCTCACCCATGATGCTTTGGTCCAGCTCGACTCGCCTGAACCTCCCACTCGCCATTGTATAGAAACTCTCCACCCTCTAGTGACGTGAAACGAAACTTGTGATGATAACAGTCTATAAAAGGCTCGAAATGGAACCAAATAGTCCATCTCAAGAATGACATCATATCCATCATCTCCAAGACATAGAGGTACCAAAGGGAGTGACACCCACCATCCTCAAGGGGGTACTCCTTGCACTAACGCACACCAGCAATTCTAGTCCCCAACAGAGTGTCTAGTGTCATAACTTCAGAAGAAGAAGAAAAACAGAGCCCAAGGCTCTCCAGAATAGGCATAGATACAACTCTATTTTTAGCACCCATATTTAAAAGTACTGAAGATAAGACAGAACCTACTAGAATAGTACCTCTCACAGTAGAAAGTCCATGATCCTGCTTCTGTTGGGTCGGTTGCACTGCATATGCCTGCCCTGTGCTGTGGCCCTGCGACACAACCTGAAAACCATTAGTTGTCCAGCCCTACTGCATCTATGATCCTGGTGTCTAGCTACCACGGCCATGACCACCATCTCTGCCTGCATGCCTTGACGTATTCCAGTTTCCCGACTAGTATGAAGCTGTTGGTCCTTCTTTCGCATGCAGAGTCTGCACAAAACCCCTCTCACTAGCCATTGGTGGAAATACCCTGCAAAACACTACATATGACCCATTTTGATGCCTCCTCGTCATTCCACTGGGTCACGTGGACATTTCGGGGTCTTGTTCCCCTCCTTACCACACTGGTATCACATGAACTGACAACCTAAAACATTTTTCTGGCTGGTACTACCACTGTGAGAGAAGTTCATCTGTCTCTTCCTCTTACCCGTGGAAATAGTACCAGGAATTGGTGTCGAACTGCCCTGGCCCACACCACTAGCTTCCCGTAGATTCTACGTGGTAATCAGTGCCTGGTTCACAATAGCATGTACAATAAGAAACCTGAAAAAATTCACCAGTACGTGGATGTCGTATCGAAAATCATCCTCAAATCGTCTATCCCTCAACGTCTGATCACCCACCAAAACGGGTGAGAAACGATGATGCTTGGTGAATGGAGTAGAATAATCCATCACTGACATAGTGACCTGCTGCAGATTCAGGAACACTCAAGCTCTATCTGCCCTCAGGATCACTCGGAAGAAGAAGTCATTCAAGGATATCTGAAAATATTCACACGTTATGTCTCTGTGATGCTCTGATTGGGTGGTAACATCCCACCACCTCTTGGTGGAGTCACATAGCATATAAGTCGTGAGCTTGACCCTCCACCCTGGAGGAATATCAAGATGCTCGAAAATAGTTTTTAATGAATCAAGCCAAGACTCTACGGCATGTGATCCTCCATCCCATGAAAACATAGGCGGATGCTGCTGCTAGAAGATACGCGTCAGCTCTTCCATAGATGTGGCAGCCGGTGGTGCTCCCTGATAGGTTTTCATGAACTGCATGAAGCCTTCATGGAACTGCACATACGCGCCTGTGTCTGGTATAAAGGATGGCGATGCATCTTCCTCTGCAGGAGGATCCACTGGTAGCCCATATCCTACCAACTATGGAGTATAATTGTTGCCACTCTCCTGGCGAACAATGCATGGTTGTCGTGATGGAATGACTCTAAAATGTCAAATACACACCTTAGATCAAGATTATAAAAGACCAAAAACAGGGAGGTGAAGAAGAAAAGTTTTCAAAATTTACAAAACATGACTACACAGCCTGTTCTCGCAAGCATTCACATGGGCGTGTACCCTAGCTTAAATTGTCTGTGTAACAGCCAAAAAACATGGCGTGCCATTTAAATACATGGCATGTACTTGAATCCTCTTTTCATGTGTGAGTAATTCTACCTAGCTAAGAAACACGGCTTACATGAACAAGAATACACGGCGTGTATGGAATCTACACGGTGTGTATGGTTTAATTTCAAATTGCCCGTGTCGTTCGTGACATGATCAAATACTCGGCTAACACCACACGGCCTGTGACACCCGCAAACGGCATGTACACCACCCCGTTTCCCTAGCAGCACGTCTAAGTCCACATGGTTTCACACCGGTAAGGCCTACATGGCGTATCCCTTAGGTACACAACGTGTTTAAGAAGAGGTAACCCTGACCTGTGTTTGTTAGCTACACGACCGGGTCCCCAGGTCAGACTACACGACGTGTTCTATGGTGGAAACGGCATGTATGTCTCATGGTCTCCTCCATCTGTGTTCTTAGTTACACGGGCGGACTCCATGTCGACACTACACGGTGTGTACATCCGGTACAAAGTGTGTTTTTCCCAAGTCTTTCCCTACCCCGTGTCCCCACCCACACAGTCTATGACACGGGATGAGAGTACACGATGTGTACTAAGGGTACACAGTGTGTACTCAAAAAGTTTTTATTTCTTCCCAAACAGAAGAACACACAGCGTGTGTCCAAGGAGCTAGACGGCGTGTATCCTGGGTTTCCTGAACATTAAACCTTAGATACTACTTCGAAACCCATAAAATTCTGAAAAATAACACCTAAGTGCCAAATTCCTTTTCTTGAGGGCCCATACTCCCCGTAAATCATAGTCTGGCATCTTATACATGTTATACACAAGTAAACAAGTCAATGACCCACCAAATTATGGTCATTGAGTGCCCATACACCCGAAAAACCAATGTTTGGTTTCTATCCTTTCAATAGGATCACAAAAAAATACCCTATCACATAACAGGTATTTATCAAAGTAGTTATCACAACAACATGCTTTTCTAGCACAACAACATGCAATTTGTAATGCACCTACATGGCTTGGAACTATGCATGACATGTGTTTTCTATCATGTGACTAAATGATGAATGAGATGGAATACCTTCATATCATCGGGTTGCAACTAAATAGAACCCATGGATAACATATAAACAGCACAATCACAAGTGCGTCACCCAATGGTGAAAATCAGATCAACTGTAAAATTTGTAAAATCAGAATAATTGCAAAAATACGTGGTAGACTGGCATTTCCCTATACATTGGTTAGCTACTCCCGGGCACAACTTATTACCCACTACCATTTTTATCCTCTCCCCGACAAGGGATTTAAACAGTAAGTCAAAGAAAATAAATCCTCTGATACCACTTTGTAACATCCCAAATCTAAGTACCACTATACGGGTGCCCCGAACCCGGTTGGTCACATGACCTCAAGCTCATTTCCTCAAACGCTAGAGGTTGTCGACTAGCAGTGAGGGACCAGGTCTGATAGTGGGGAAACTATGCCATCATTTTTCAAAGTGTAGCGTAGTGGATTAAAATAACAAACATACAAAAACAGTGGAAGAAGTAAAACATAAATAACTGAAATGAACAACTGTAGTAAAAAAAAGAGCAGTCATATATATATATATATATATATATATATCAAGGTGCATCATGTCACTATTCTATGAAAATGTCCAGAACATGTTACACAATAGTACAATATGATTCAATGGAAGTATAGGCACAACAGAACAAAACAGAACAGCCTGTATCATCACGAGCCTGAGCTCGGTCCCATGATCCCCTACACATCAGCAACACTCAAGTACCTGTATAGGGAGCCTTGACCTTATCCATACCTACAGAATTATAGTCTGTTTGGGCTGAAGACATGACCCAAACAAGGTGTGAGAAATGAATCCCAGTGGGCACCCACCAAAGGACTGTGCCCAACTGTCAGTGTAAATGTACAATAGCATTGTGTGGTAGTAAATGAAATTACCCAAGAAATACTCAAAAGTGACTAAATGTATCAGTTATATTGCCTTTTTTAATATTCATTTAATAATTAATTATTAATAAATCAGCACAATGTATTTCTATGTAAATAGTCTGTGTCCTCAGGCACATAAACCCTTACCCTCAGGTAAATAGAATCCAAACCCATGGGAATCTTCCCACAGGAATATCGAGTAATGCCCACAGGCGTACGATATGTCACCCACAGGCAAAGAATCTACTTCCCACAGGCACGAAAGAAGTTTCCCCCAAACTGAATAGAGCACTGCCCACAGGCTAATCACAACACTGCCCTCAGGCTAAACAGGTAAACGAGTCATGCCCAACATGTAAGCAAAAAATTTATATAAAATTACTCTAAAGGCAATTCAAAGCATGCTAAAATTTACGGTATACCCTCGGGTAACCCGAAAAACGGCTAAACAGAGGAACGCACCCCAGCGGTGGTCTTGGATCAAAGCAGTGATCTCAAACAGTAGTTTTAAAATTCCATTAAATTACCAATATATTTATAGGTATGAAAATTGGAATGGCCTCAGCCACATGACACCCCAACATGGGTTCATTTCACATTGGTACACAAAAACACACAACATTTGGAATTTAAACACTAGACCACCTACCTCAATCGCCCCTGATCGGTATACGTGAACGACGCTCCTTAAAACACCCGAGAATGTCGTAGATCTGTGGTAATAGGATATCTCATTCAAATGTAAATAACTTCCCCTAGAAAATAATTGGTAAAAACGGCACAAGGAGAGGACAGAGCTTACCCATAAGGTTCCAACATGATCGACAGAGGCCGAATCGGATTCCCAGTGCTTGATCAGGTGATCTCAAAAGTTCCCGCCGTCCTCTAGAGCTCTTCTCTGGTTCTAAGTCACCTCTTTGAATAGGGGAGTTTACTGCCCATTTTAAGCAAAAACAACAGACTACACGGCGTGTACTATTGGGTACATGGAGTGTATTTTTCATTTTTTAACTGTTCCTTCGGCGGCTTCTCACCAGCATGGCACTGTTCATCTGTCGACATGAGTACACGACATTTAATACCTGAGTACACGGCGTGTACCGTCATTCAGCTGGCCACCGCCTTACTGTTTGCCTACCGACTGGCTACATGGCATGTAAATTCCCACTACACATCATGTAGTCGGTTTTTACACCCATCATCGTCCGACGGCCTACACAACCTGTGTACTCTTTCCACATGGCCAATGTACACAGCGTGTAGAAAAGTACACGGTGTGTAGTCAAAAATTTTATGATTTTCTCCCATTTTCCTTATTTCCTCAAAGAAACTTAAGGAAGAGAGAAAAGAAGAAACCCTTACCTCATGAATGAGAACTGGGTTCTTACTGAATATCCCTCGTCGATGATACATTCACGGAATAATGACTCTTACTGCATGACTTTAAACTGTATGGATATGTGATATCACATTACTTTCCAGATCATCCTCTACTAGGACTCAGATAGATCAATAAACCCAGGTGTCACATCATCACTCCCACCGACTCAACTCATATATTCTCATCCATGAGGAGTTATAATCCAATATATTGGGTCCAACTCCATGGGGAGTTCTCATCCATTGGTAAACTAAAGTCTTACATCATCCCTTGTTGAAAAAAACCGCATGTATCCACCCTTGTAGGGAATTCTGATCCAAAATATTATTTCTACCACCATAGGTTTTTTGATCCAATGGTAATATTATGTGTCAAAACATCCCTTATAGGAAATCATCTCATAGATACATCCCCACCATGTTTTCTTATCCATAATTTTGAATATGCATCCATGAGGAATTTTGATGCCTAATCCTAGGTCTTCCTCAATGAGGTTTTCTAATCCAAAATCAAAAGTCCACCACCATAGGATGTTTTGATCCATAATATTGAGTCCACCTCCACAGTTCATGTTAATCCATTAGTAAACTGAACTGTTACATATTTTATCCAATGAAAACACCACTTGGATCTTCCTCTATGGGGTGTTCTAATCCACAATCTCATGTCCGCCTTCATGGGGAATTCTGATCCATTGGAAAATATAGGAGTCACATATTTTATCCTGGAAACAAAACACTAAGATCCACCTCCATAAGAAATTCTGATACACAATCTTAAGTCCTCCTTTATAGGGAGTTCTAAACCATTGGTACACTCAATCGTGACATCCTCCAACATAGGGACACATCTCCCAGATCTATATCCATGGAACATCTAGAGAAACAATCTCAATCCAACCACCACAGTGTGTTCTCATCTGTAATCATGGCTTAACCTGCATGAGGCATTTGATCCAGAATATATGCTCCACCTCAATGGGTAATTCTAATCAATTAGTAAACTAAATCGTGAAATCTTCCCTCCAAGGGAAACATGTTGTGGATCCCTCTCCATGGGGAGTTTTAATTCACACATCCTATGTCCACAAGACATTGAACCCATTCCCATGTCCAATAGACATTATACTCATGTCCTAATCTATCCCAAATAGACATTTTGATCAATATATGCATGATATAGAACATGTTACCTAACCATAAGAACATACCTCATTAAAAAATGTGATTCTTAAGTTAAAACCCCATAGAAGACATACTTCTCTAGCGTCAATTACCTAATGATAGAAAATTAATAACATAGGATTCATGCATATGATAAATCATTTGAGATTCCACTTGAAGTGAAAGATTCAAACATGAACAATGCATCAGATGTCCAAAAATGCCCAGCAATTCCCAACATAACTACTCTCATTACTAAATGTTGTGCGTTTTCAATACAGAAGTACTGAAATTAACAGGAATCCACAATGAGATGGAACTTGAAATGAGTACCATGAACATGGCTGAAATCTATGTGGGATACCTAGACTTAGTGATGATCTCCATAAAGGAATATGTGGATGTAAGAACCAACATCCCATCATCATATTTATATTAAGGATAAGACATCACTGATGAATATGATGAAATGCACCATCCTTTTGAAAATGCTAGTGTGTGGTAACAGTAAGCTAGTATGGACATCCATTTTGACATATAGCTGGTCCTGAATGATTGTTTTGGAAACAATAAGAATTATTAATTTACATAGCTATTAATAAAAATATATTATGAATGAGAACATAGGTATGAACTACTTCCAAAAAAATATTTTTAATGGGATTAGATTATAATCAATTTTTCTACTTATGTAAACAGAACTCTAGTCCTTACTGCCAACAGTGCCGCTCTTCTAGGGTGTGTATAGTGAATTGTATTGGTGATTAGCATTATTATTTTCAATATATATTTTAAAGAATCTAAACGTGTACTCCTTAAAAATATTTGATCTCAAATTCATAATGTATACTTCTAGATCATTATTAAACTATCCTCTAATGATTTCGAACATATCAATTGCTTCAAACATATTCCCCATAAACATGATATTTTTTAATTGGGAGAAATCCACAATGAATATAATAAAATATAATTCTATAAAAGTTTAAAATTTTCTCACTGATGTATAGTTTTATGTTTAAATTATCTTATATATCTTAGTAGACTATAACTATACTCTTTTGTGAGCTCCATGAATAATTTTCTCTGTTTTAGATATTACAAATACAACATATGTATATATGTGTGTGTGTGTGTGTGTGTGGTTAGTTTTGGTCTCTCTCTATTTTAGAAAATGGAATTTTACTCATATTGTTGTTCAAAAATATACAATTCTCTTTTTTAATATATTGTTATCCCATTTGAAACCTAAGAAATAACAATTGGTTGAATCAGATATTTCAAATAGATCAATACTTTTTATATTTTTAATTGAGTGATAATCCTTTTATACATTATGTTTTTAATTTTATATTGTTCCCTCATAAGCATAACCTAATTTTCATTATCATATAGATTACATAGACTAAGATGATTGAGCCTCAGATATTGAAAAAAAAAGTTATAATTTGACATTAGGCTGTGGACTTCTACTTCAGAAGTACCAATTCCATTTATTTTTAGAGAATAACCACTAGAAAATGTATTCAACCATCCAACATGATCTTTAATGTTTTTAATATTACATATGACTGGTCATATGTGAGGAAACATCACTATCATGAATCCAATACATAGTTATCATTCATTATATTAATAAATCTTCAAACTAAAATGATATTTCTTCCCTCATATTTTTAACTCCCTTTCCTTCCACATAATATGAATTTTGTGAAGTATTATTTTTCATGAACCTTTCTATATTGTGACCATATAGGTCATACTTACTATAGTTTTAATCTAAGCAATCAAAAAAAATTTATTGAAAAACTGTTCGATATTTTTTCACAACATATATCCTTTGAGATTTACTTTTTATCATCTCCAAACATGTCCCACTTGATTCATTCCATTTAATTAATAGTGAAATTTTAAACTAAAATGACTATTACTTTTATCAAAATAGTAAACATCACCTATAATAACCTCTTATCCATAATATTCCATGAAAAAAAATATTATCTAGAATATTATTATCTAATCTGTATCGAACCGTAATTATATTTTTTACTGTGAGTATGTTCTTATTTAAATATTATTATTTTCCATTAATAAGGATAAGTTTTTTTACATTATTTTTTTCTCCCAAAAATATCCTGATTTTTTATGGGAAACAACTTTTTTTTGGAAATGAATTATTTTAGAGAAGTAGTAAGTGAATAGTTAATGTTCCTTTAAGGACTTATTTTTTCACCAGTATTTTAGGATTCATATTTTAATTATAATGATTTGTTTATGATTTATCATTTCTTATTCAGAAAAATCATAGCTTTAGTCCATATTTATTATTTCCATATTAACTCTTCTTCTCATTATGCATTCTTTAATTTTAGATAATTAACAATATTATCTCTCTTAGAAATTATCAGATTTTTTTTTCATCAATATAAATTCCATCCCTTTATATATAAACCTAATTTTCATCATTCTAATTAAATTTTTTTATATTATATTTAAATAATGAATTTTTTATTATACTCAACACATTAATCAAATTAATATTTTATCATGTTTTCCATATATGTTAGAAATAATTTTTTCTTTATTAAATGAGGAAGATTTAGGTTTTTCAACATGTGGCATGATGATTTTGAAATTTTCAATATTATATTTCTCTAATCGGATCCAAAAAAAGAGTAGAATTCCTTTTTGTATTTACATCAGACTCCTTTTTTTCTAGTGAAAGTTTTCTAACTGTAATTATATTTTTTGAAATCAATTTATATCTTTCCCGAAATCATTTTCTAAATATTCTCAACCAATTCATCATCATCAGTCTCAATACATTTATTAAAAGAAAAATTAATTTCAAATTGTTTAATTACATCACATATAAAAAACATAAGTGAGATTTATTATTAATCATTACTTTTTCTAATATATATATCAATGAGATAAGAGATATAATTATTTTATAGGATTCACCATCATTTCCTCATCATCTCAATGTTCTTCAACATCATCCAGTTTGATCTTCAAATTCTTTATAGCATTATAATCTTTTTTTAAATTTTTTAGAGTGTATTAGTGATTGTATCATATTATATTTAATGATTATTAAATGAAATTATTCTTTATTTATATACTATTTATATCAATAGATGATGCCATCTGATAAAATATATAATGAAAGTTCCACATCAACATATTGAAAATTATATAATCTTTTATCTTTTCTCAACGAACTATTATATTGCTAACTATTTTAGTAAATCATTAAAAAAATCATTAATGGCTTCGTCTTATATAATTTTCATATTATCAAATCAATTTCTCTATATTTTCAAGATAGCTAATTTAACATTAATATTTACTTCAAAAATTCCCCCCAACTTGACCAATTTTTAAATTGTTAATTTATGTATGATCACATTGTAAAGAATGATTCATATAAGGTAAAAAGAATGAAAATATAGATTTCTCCATTAAATTTAAAATTCTTCTTATCTATGAAATTAATTTTATTAAATTTTAAAATTGATGAAAATCCTATATTTGTTGCATCAACAACCACCATTCCAAATGAATAAGGGTAATGTGAAATCCTATTCTTCCAACCATGATCGTTTTTCCATATACAGTTAAACAGACTTGATTTTAACTAAATTTAGGTCATCTATATCTATTAATATTAGGATCTGACATAGAACACAATTTTATTCATTGTTTCCTATTGAAAATCTGTATGAGTGGGTTTCACCCCTAAATGGGGGGGGGGGGGTAAATCCTTGGTTTTTAATTTTACTATATCCTTAACCTAAAATTATCTTGTATATATGTTATAATCTAATCCAATGAAGTTATAAAATTTCACATCTAAATAAAAAAAATTAAAAATGGTATTGGAAAAATAATATACTGGGTTTTTCAAATAGTGGTTACCTACTCTTTATTGGGATAAGTTATTGTCTCAGGTCACATGTTCTTCACAATAACAAATAATAAATTATAATGGATAGGTTATCATGATTCAATACCAATTTATGTTTCCCAAAACAAAAATATCATCTCACCCCCATTAGATTGACCCCTTCTAATATATAGAGTAGCACATGAATTGTGTGAGTTAAATCCATTCTAACATAATATTACAATAAAACAAGTGATGGTGATCTCCCTCATTGATCCTTGAACATAATTAAAATAAAATATGTTCAATTATTCATGAACTTAAACTACTAATAATCAATTTTGAAATAATATCAGTTTTTCATCCTCACTATTTGAAAAAAAAATTATCTTCTACTCTGTCTCAAATCACTAAATACTTGGGCTAATATGATATTTTTTCAGACATCAAAAAGAACATAGATCCAATATCTCCACATTGTTTAGTCCCTATATATTTTTTACTCTCAAAAACATTTTATATTCATGAAAATAATCTCTACGTAATTTATAAATTCAAATTAATATATAATTAAATAAATCATAAAATAAATTCCATCACAGATTACAATAAATTCGTACAAATGATTTTTCCTACATGGTCTTCAATGAGATTACCCATTAAACTATTAATCTATGTTTTTTCTCTATAATCCTAAACTACAGTTCTACAAATACATATAATCTCATTTTAACTGATTAAATAAACATACTAATGAATATTAACAATTCAATCACTATTAATAAGATTAAAATATTTTAAATAGAATATTACAAAATTTTAGGTTAGTGATAACATCATTTAGTTTCTCAAAAACCCCAGATGAAGAAAAAAATTATCATTCACATCATGATTTATTGAATTTTAGATTAAAAAATCATTCATATTAGTTATATTCCATAATTATCTTCAAGAAAACCTATAACATATTAAAAACTTATAATAGTTTGAACCTTATAATTCACTTGTTACCCTTTTGTATAGAATATTTATCTCTATCACATTGATGATTTTCATACAACAACTGATTTTAAAAATGACATAATAAAACTAAAAAAAATATCCATGAATGTATTTAATTTTATTTATTATAAAATATGATGAAAACTAGTTATTATTAAATGATTATTGGTAAATATTATTTTTTTTAAATTGATTATGAAATATAAAAATCCTTTTATGATCATAAGAAGTATTAAAAAATGTATATGATGTCTTAAAATTTCATAATGTTCCTTATAAAATTATCATGAAAATTTAATTTATTTAGAAACTCTATCATTTTAATTATATACTTCTAGAAAGTATTATATAGAAACACTAATTTGTTTAAACACTCACAATATCTTTTCAAATAAACTCAGAACTACATTATTCACCTAAAAGTGTCCAAAATGCCTTACCAGTACTTCAAAAATAATTCCAACAGTTTCCAATGACTCTAATATACTGTGGAAGATAATAAATTATTTCAATAATTCTATTTAACTCTTCATTGCCTAAAAGATTTCATTTTTGGGGGATTATACTATTTCTGGATGAATTTCATTTTATAAAGGATTGACCTGGATTAGTAAATTAGATGGGAGAGTCTTTAGTTTGTTGATGATATAGAAGGAGGAATATCTTTTTTAAAGGGACATTGTATTTTGGTTTATTGGGGTAAAAATATAAGTAATAGAGAATATATTTATGGGATATGCATTATATGAATGAACTGAAATTGATTTCGATATTGCAGGCATGAAATATTTTCCCTATCATAAGAGATATGAAGATCACAATGGATTTAATAAATATTATTGTGTATATGTATTCTAATATTATGTAAATTAATAATTCGTTCATGCTATGGAGGATATTCTAAATGATAATATCAAAATAAATACTATATGTAGATAATTATAATGAATTTAACATTATGTTGAAATAGTTTTAATTAGTTAATGTGAAGTTCACTTACGATGTGTGGGAATAGATAATACTATCATGAAATTCAATATCATGTCACATTAAGGGGATTTCAAGATGAAATTATACCAGAAGAACAGTCCTAGTGTTTGAAGATGTTTATTATCTAATCCTGAATGAAGAGCTCAGTCAGAAGGATGTCTATGGACATATCATTACTATACTCAAAAGTAATTGTGTTGAATATTCCATTCAATGTAATGTTTTCAATATATTAAAGGGGCGATCAATGTAAATAACATGGGGTATTAAATTGGATGATAGATTAATGTAAATATGTAGATGAATCTTTTTGGGGACTATAAAATTATAATTTCTTTATATGAATAAGGGAATCCAAAATAAATATTATAGGGATCATAGGGTTAATTTTAAAAGGTTTTCTTCCAACTCTTCTGGTTCCACAAACACCACATCTAAAGGTGAGGTAAATACATTATTAAAAATTAATATTCTTTTGTAAAAATTATTTATTTATTTAAAAGAATCAATATATTTTATGTCTGATAGGTATGCATGGAAAATTATGAGTCTAAAATATTCATAGGGTTCATATATCCAATTATAATTCTATTGAGATCATTGATAATGATGATGAGAATGTATGAATTAAAAATGAATTCTTCATGTTTTCATAAAGAGTTAAAATCATATTAATTTTAGGAATAATCAAACTTCTATTGGATAGCTGGATGAAGTAGGATTTAGAAAAATATTTAAAATTGAGTATGGAAGTTTTCTCAAGGTATAATTATTATATCATGAGGCATTAAAGATGACACATTATACCTAACAGATATATATTAGGAATAAATAATTTATAGTGTGGTAAATTTTATATTTTTGAGGTTGTGTCATTTCTGTGTTGGGAACCAATGTAAGAAGAAAAATTGACTTTTAGTCGATAATGTAAAAATGGAATATGTTCAAATGTATTTTAGATTTTGTTGGAGTTGTATACATTGAAAATATTGAAATTTTGTTTTAACTAAAATAGAAGTCCACATAATTCATGGATTTTAAACACAAGAATATTTATTTTTGGGGGACAGAAATAGTCCATTATCATAGTAAGACATTGTACAAAGTTATACTAATTACTAATTCTACATTGAAGGCATGTGTTTACTATCATCAAAAAAATTCAATATTTTCAATGTGTTTTTTAAATGATTGGCCTCAAATGAAATAGATACAGGAAAACTGATTATGTTTTTATGTTATGATGATAAATGAATATATGATAGTAATGTTTTCTAAAGGGTTTTATAGATAAACGAGATCATTTTTTGGAATATTTTATTTTGAAACAGAAACAGAATGCTATATCATATAGTATTATCTAGATTTTTATGGATAGTTCTTAGACAATGAGACTCCATTATATAATTTCCATGTATATTTGGGTAGACATTGTTAGTTTTTGGCATATTTTTTTAATAAATGTCATTATATCCCATTGTAGTAGAATATTATGTCATACTTGAGTTTTTGAAAACAAAATGATTTTCCCAAACATAATGTTCTCGAAAGTCTCATTGATATCCACATTTATACCATAGGAAAAGATAATATAGATGAAAGTAAAAAAATATATTTTATTAGAAATGGAGAAAAAAATTGGATTTCATATTTTATATAATTTCAATCTGAAAATCAATTGAAGTTGGAATGTTTTATTCAATTAGAAGGTGTTTTTGAGAGGCAGTAAGTTTAATTAAGATGGATTTTAGAATAATGAATCAAATGAACACATCTAATATAATCAAAAAATAATTTATAAAAGTTTAAATGGTTTATAATGTTCTGATAAAATATAGTTTCTAGAAGATTCAATAGATATATAAGAACTAGTAGAAATCTCATGAAAATTAATATAATTGGAATTACCTCTCCAAGGGAACATCTTGTAAGTAGTGGTTATTTACAAGATGAGTTATGGAGTTCTACCCGGATAAGATGACTACTTCCTTAGATCACAATTTATTTTCACTAATTTATTAATATGGATAGAGCATAACATGGAAACCTGGAAGTAGTAAAGAATCTCAGAAATTTTGGAATGTAGTATTTATACATAAAATGTAAAATGGATTCACATTATAAGAATAGAAAAATGAAGATAATCAAATTACTAAGGGGAATGAAATAACTAAAAAATTTGTTTTTATAGATGAATGAATAGGTGTATGCTTGAAGGTGGTACAAGCCAAAGATAGTTTTCAGATGGTTTAATTATATTGAATGAGTGAATTTATTAATTGTTATATTGCCTTTTATCAAACACACTACCATCAATAATATATTGAGTTCAGTTTCATTAGAAATGTTTTGTTGGGAATATATATTTTCATATAAGGAATTCATTAATAGATATTTAGAAGATGATATATATATATATATATTAGCTAGAAATATTCCATGAATAAAAAAACAATAATATTAAAATAATCATTTCTGTTTTGATGTAATCACCAAGGAAATTAAAATACATTTTTGATGCATTTTTGGAGGAGAATGGGTTGATTGAAAGAGAGAAAATTCATTTAATGAACATGATGTATTCAAGGATATTTTTACTTCATCATTCACTTTAACATCAATCAAATTCTCTTAGTGGGTCTAAAAAATAAACTAAATCAATAATTTAAACAAAATTTATCTAAATAGTTAAACATAGAGGATCTCAGGTAGGGAAAAATAAATTTTTCTCTGTATATTGAGAGCGGTAGTAATGTATGAAAAATTAATTTTTAATAGAATTAATATAATTGAATATTAATTAAGAGGATAAAAAATACCCAATGAATCCTATATAAAAAATAATTGAAAGAAAATTCATGTTATCCAAAGTGAAAAATCCAATTATATAAGATGAGGTAGTGTGATATGAAAAAAATTCTATTTTCACAAGTACTTGGAAACTTATCAATAAATAGATTTTATAGTACTAGACATGTCCTAGGATATTGAATTTATCTGGTGGATTATTAATAATATATTAATGGATCATAGGGATTCAATGAAGTGTAATTTCTAATATCTCAGTGTTTTGGAATTTGTGGTATTTTCTTTTGTAGGTGATTATCTATTTTGGGGGTCTATTGTGTCTATTTTTATGGGGATATAGATTCTTGAGAGAATAACACAATTTTTTTTACCATTTTAGGGACAACCATTAGTTGGATATTGAATATATAACTTTTTGATACACTATCCACAAAATATGTAAAGTGTATGACCATCATAAAATCTACGAAGGATTTTTTATAGGTGAGATGTTTGTTTAGGGAACTTGGAAGGTGTAGGAAACATTTAATATTGTTTTATGATTGTAAATGTAAATTTATTTTTCAATATATCCTATTTTTATTTCATAATCAAGGAACATTAAGATAAATAATAATTTTATTTAGATGGTATTGTGGAATGGGGTGTTGGGACTATAAAACATTAGAATAATTCAAAAACATTATTGATTTCTTTCTATAGTCTTTGTCTAGGAATATATAATGATGGATTATTCCACTGTTAGTCATGGATCAACAGAATGAGGAATGAAGACATTGATTGTTGTTATGGAATATTATAATGATAATATTTTTCTTGGTTTTAAAGGAATCTGGATTTATAGAAAATAATCATCATTCAGACGATTATTTGGAAATTAGATTCCTCTTTAATGTTCCATTTTTCAAATCATGATTGAGTGAGATATTAGTTATCAATTTTATAAATCTTGAATTACTGAATCATGAACATGTGACTCATATGGATTAAGTCTTTTGGAGGTAGAATATATACATGAAATAGACAATTTTTGAGGACTTATTTTAGAACCAACAGTGCGGGTGGCTTAGGAAAAAATAATGGGAAGATGATGTTCAAACTCATTTATGGTTTTTAATAGTAAACTATAAATTTCATAATATGTTAGAGTTTGAGGATATGAAACATATAAGAATATATAGCTTTTTAAAATCAACGGTTCCACCTCCAGAATTCTAGGTAGTGGTAAAACAAAATTTAAAAAATGGGCCACACCATAATGGTTTGGGAGGACCCTAAGTGAATGTAACTTGAAGTATATATTTATATAATTTTTTATTATATTTCTTATAAAGATAATTATCATTCATTTACCCGGAAATTAAATTAGGAAGTATTGTTTCCCTGTCGATGTAGTAATAAAATATTAACTTTGCGGAAAAATTACTAATATTAATTTCTTCTATATCATTATTATGTTGTTTGTTCTAGGATGTTATGTTTTTCATGAGTGGGTGGGGGTTTATATCTAGAGTGGGAACATGAAAGGGGATTTTCTTCTATGTTTTAGAGCTTTGTGGATGAGCGATTATTTGAGTTATAGTATTTTCGGTGCATTATTACAGTGTTCTAAATTCTAGTAGTTTTATTAACTTGATCAATGGATCATAATCCCAAAACTGACATATATGTAGTTATATATTATAATTATTAAATAAAGTAATTTAAATAGTTCTGAAAGATAATTGAATTTTTGTATGATAAATGACATTTGGAAAGGATCATAATCATAATATTTATCAGGGATAATAAAATTGATTTTTTCTAATTTCTTGATGGGGAGATATGTAGTTAGTAGTTGAAATTAGATTCCTAAATCTGTGTATTGATTGATTATTTGATTCATATTAATTAAATATTTTAACTTATTTGGATATTAATTCTGATAAATAATAAAAATATTAAGAAGATTACATGATTCAAAATCATAATTTGGAAATTTATATTTTGCTACTATTAATGTGGACTTATGAAAAAATAAAATAGAAAAAAAATATTTCTATTGAATTGTTATTAATATATTTAACTCAGTTTGGAGTGTGTGGATCCTCTATTTATAATGGATCGGCTTTGTACTACTATTAAAAAAGTCTCATATAACGTATAGGAGGATCCTTGATTTGAGAAATTTGATTTCTATTTATACATATCTTCTATAAGATGTGTTTTAGTTCGGAAATTTATATACACCAATCGGTAAAGGATACCACTGTTGATTACATTTGTTACAGTCACTACCCAGGGTTAGAGTTATTTAAAGATTTAATTTACCCTTGTCACACACTAATATAGGTAAGGACTAGTGATGAATTATAAATATATATATTCTGACTAACATATTGATTGTATTGGGATTGACCATATACTCACAATAATAATAAAGAATATGTGTAATTCCTTATACATCTCTAATATGGGAGCGATGAAGATGAGATATCCTTCCAACATCTATGAAGGGACTGTGTGATAGATGATAATTCACCTAGGTGTTTCCACACTGTCTCACCCGATTCTATTAGATTGAGGAGGATGTTGATGAACAATATATATTGATACAACTTTGGAGATATATATTTCCAATTGAATCCACACACACAAACACACACACATATATATACAATTTAGGAGATACGGATTTTCAAAAGATTTTTATAAATAGATTGGGACATATTTTTCTTCCAGTATCCCATAAATTGTTATAGATTATTATTTACTCTAGCATTCAGATTGTTCCTTCACATTTTAATTGTCGT
This sequence comes from Viscum album, assembly GCA_963277665.1. Classification (NCBI taxonomy): domain Eukaryota; kingdom Viridiplantae; phylum Streptophyta; class Magnoliopsida; order Santalales; family Viscaceae; genus Viscum; species Viscum album. The sequence goes on from OY728155.1 coordinate 1,935,079,472, forward strand.
GATGGGAAACTATTAAAGTATATGGGTGATAATTAATTATTTTTTTCATGTTATTTAAAAATTCTGAATACCATAAACATGTGAGATAGATTAGTTCCAACAACAAGGATGTTGTTTGAATTAGTCATTCCGGTTCCACCCTAGTTCTCTTCTTCGATGATAGGGAAAAAAATTTGAGGAATGATATCATTAATAACCTACAAAATGACATAGTCCACATGATCCTTATACTATTATTTTGAGATCATGAGTATATAATATATGTAAACATATTTATTTGGTGATCTGTAATTAATAAGGTATATGGAATGGTCTATGAGGTTATATCAAGAATAATTCTATAAATGATAATGGTATTAAATTAATTTTGAATATATAGAATTTATTTATTATTTATCCATATAGAAATTAGTTTTAAATATGGTCAAATCATTAATTAGGATGCACATATGTAGTTTTATTCCTATATATGAAATACAATCTTTTTAATTGTTCACTTTGTGCCCAAAAAATAGATTGTTGTGGAACTAAATGATCATGGATGTCGTGTATATATAGTTTTTATGGATGATAATAGAGTGGATATTTCCCCTATGAATTCCATACTCATGTAAATAATGGTTCATATTACTTTTATTTTGGATGTTTCATTTTCATCTATTGATTTTATTTGTACACATTACATTGTATTATGGAGATTTAATTAATTAAAATATATTTATAATTTAGTCCTATTGATTTAATTATTTAATGGTTAATTATTATCGAAATTCATATACAACTTTTGGATACATTTATCTAATGTTTATTATTTGTTTATTTGATAATAATTTGGGTTTCTGTTTTTTTAATGAATTTGGAATTTACAACTAAAATTCATAATGCTGAAAAAATGGTAAAATTCATCACTACATGACGTGAATATTAACTAAACGATGTGTACTCCTTCAGAAGACCATATTCCAAAACAATTTCCATCATGGAATATGAAATTCATGCTTTGAACCAAGTATATAATATGTCTCCTAATTACACAATGTTAGAAACTCGAATCCCATATATAATGAGAGACACAATGTAAACGCATTACACATTGAGAAAATTTTGAAACCAAATTACCACTAAAGATTCATACTAGGAAATTTTAAAGATCCAAAATGCATAGAGATTAATTTTGATCTGATGTAAATAACATGAAATACCATTACAAGCTATGAATTCCACAATGTAGAATCCACTAAATGCATGTTTGAGATTTGAATCATGTAAAAATCATGAACTGATCGATCTCTATAAATATAAAGTTCCTCTGACGCATTAACAGATCCTCGACTCCAAAATTATTACTTTCATTATTCTCCATTATAATTTTTTTATTCCAATATTTCTCTATGACTTTGTTTTATTGTTTTATTTATTCGGTTTTTCCTATTTAATGTTCATGATTCGTTTACAGCCTATCGTTTATTTATGTTCTGATTTCAATAATACTTTCCATTCAATATCAATTTCCACTATATTCATCATTACTTATTAATTGAATTTAGTATTTAATTGATATTTCGTTATTTCAATTGAGTGTTTCATTGATTTAATTTTTTTTATCCATAATGTTGAGCATGTTGGAATCTGTTTCCTTTTATTAATTTAATTCTTTCATGTGTTGCTAATATTATTTGGAGTAGGGGTTGAGAGAAGGGGGGCCTTGAACCTAATGAATATAAAATATTAAATCTTGGGTTTAATATGGATAGAAACATAGTTTATATCAGTTTTAAATCTCATATGATTGCATCAACCGTGATCTTTGGAGGTTTAATCAAATTACCATAACCATGTTGTAGTGGTCAAGAACCGAACAATAGCCTATTATTATTATTTCCTAGAACCAAAGCTTCATACACATATGTTTTCAAATATCTCTAGAAAATCGATTAGTTTCCATACTATGTAAGATCAATTGGATGCACCGAGATCAATTGGTGTCTTTTCCAACGCTATGGAGCATGTCCCATAGTTCTATCCCAAGATATATTTAAGATTAATCTTCTTTCGATACCCTAATATTATACCTAAAATCTTCCAATAAATTTTAGTTAATCCCTAAAACTTATTTATTCAACCGAAACCATACAGATTTATCATGATGAATCCAAACACAATGGTTCTTACTACTAGGTTTCATATCAACAAGCTATCTTTATGTGTTTGATATCCTCCTACCACTATGCTATGCCCTTATAACCAACTGTATTTGGGAAATATATATTAAATATGAACAATTAAATCATATATTAACCATATATTTTGATTTTTTCCATACTCTATTTTTTTATAAATATTTTTTCATAATATTGAACCTCCATACACATTCTTTTGGCTTAGTGCATGTTCCATGGTGCCCTGACTCGTTCAACTAGCCTAGACGAACTAGAATTATTCATTTTGATCATGAGATTGATATAACCTTATCTTCATGTCAAATATAAAAATGGTTGAACGAATGATCTTACAATATCAAACATACATAATTCTCAATATGTTCCACATGAACATTAGTCTAAGAAACTAGGGCTACATGAGTGAAAGAAAATGGATTACGATATACATTACATTAGAAGTTTTCCACAAACATTATTCTACCAAAAATTCTATAGAATTATATATATATTAATCCTAGAATCATTCATATGATCACCAATATAAGGGAAGGTTTGTGGAATTCAATGAAAAGAACTATGTGGACATATTTTGAATATCCTAGAGGTTTTTCAATACTTTTACAATTAGGTAATTTTGATAAATGTAAAAAGTATACATGTTTTATCATTCTCCTTACATGACCAATCAAAGTATTTTCATAAAATTCAAACACCCGAGTCAGTTATGACTCATGGATAAGTAGAAATGTCACGACCCATCCTCGGGGCCAGTGTCGTGACTACCCCAAGCCTGCCTTCCATTGGCCAGGGGCTGGAGACTAGCACCAAGGCGTAAATCCCGGTAAAAAGGGAATGAATTGACTTTGTAAAGTAAAAAAGCACCACAGAGTAAGCAAGCGGAAAAGTAAACACTAAGTAAAAAAAGAGTACAACAGAAGTGCGGAAAAGTAAATGGGCCAGTATACAAACCCAAACTGAAAGTAAAGTACAACTCGAAAGGGAAAACAACAATTGTAAAGTAAAAGTCGCTACACCGAGCTGTCCACTGAAAATCCCACCTGAAGGGTGGGTACAGATAGCTCCACTGCTCCTCGGGTCCCGTCGTCCACTCCGAGCACGTACCGCCCAGTGGTCCACCTCCAGGTACCGTCCTGCTCTGGAAGCCTCAACCACGATCAATGCTGTCTGTCATCTGCAACCGACACAACGTAGTGCGGGCATAGCCCGTGCAGGGGTGAGTATAACGATACTCAGTAGGGACCCAGAGACCCTCAAGGTCTCACTAAAACCAACAAGGATAACCACAAGAAGATCTCAACAGATAACCTCTACTTAGATATATGCCCATACATATACCTAAGTTATCAAGTAACCTATCTCAATCATGAATAAACACAGGGATTGTGAAATCAATGGATAACCACTACCCTGGTATATGCCCATACATATACCTAAGTTATCAAGTGACCCATCTCAATCATGAGGAAACACAAAGTTCAAAAGTCTCAGCTCAAACCAGTATTTTCATTATCGAAACTGTAACTACTGAAGAGCTCCGTCTCTGGAGTGTACAGTGGTCCTGTCACGACTCCGAGGTACTGCTCACTAACCTAAGACTGCTGAGGTACTCCTCCTGTCGAGTATCGCGGGCCTGCCACCTCACACAGTAGTGCTTCCCACCGGGGTCTGCCACCCAACACAGTAGTGCTCCCCCCTCATAGCCTACAAAGGTACTCCTCCTGTTGAGTACCGCGGGTCTCCCACCTCACATAGTAGTGCTCCTCCTCTATGGGTCTGCCACCTCACAAAGTAGTGCTCCCCACTGGGCTATGTAAGTCACTCCGAATCGAATCGGACAAGCAGTCTTCAGGTCTCAGCCGGCTACACGGTCTCCGTACTTCGTACGCTCATCTCTGGGAGGGTCCGTTTCACGAGCTAAAAGTCGATACTCCAAGTATATCAAAGTCCCACGAAGAAGTATCTCAAAGGACCACCTCGTCATAGGGGTCTCAACGCAACAGACGGCGCATCAATCGGACGCCCGGTCTGTGAGTTATTAGCCTTTTCGTCCCAGGGGCCCAGTTCGTTTCGTGAGCGAACCAAACCTGGCTGTATCTCAACTGTACCCCGAACTCTCATAGGGTATACTCATAGGGACCGTTTCTCAACGAGATCACCAATGCCACTGACGGTTCGTCAAACGGATGTTCTGTCAGAAAGGTATCAGCTTTTCCGTTCCTAGGGCCCGGTTGGATTTCGGTGCGATCCAACCCGGCCACTATCCATCTACATCCAAAACTCAGGCGGAGGATGCCAAAAGTTCCGCATCGTCTACAGGAACGCAACGAGACAGACGACGCGTCAATCAGACGCCCGGTCTATGAGTTATTGGCTTTTTCGTTCCAGGGGCCCGGTTGGTTTCGTGAGCGAACCAACCCGACCGCACTCCGACGGCATCCAAACCTCGAGCGGTGTAAGACAAAAGATCCGTCTCACTTAGAGGAACTCAACAAAGCTGACGGCACGTCATTCGGACGTCCGTAGCTCAAGATATGAATGTTTCCGCTCCGAGGGCCCGGTTGGTTTCGTGTACGAACCAACCTGGCCGAACTCAATGTATTCCGAAACCTTCAGTGTGATATACCGAAACGACCGCCTCGATCCAAGGATCGCATCGCCGCTGACGGCGCGTCCTTTGGAGGTCCGTAGCCCGAGTTATGGGCATTTGAATCCAAACTGCTTGGTAACGGGGGTTTCGGGCCCTGGCCGTCCCGGCCCAAGACCCCCCGGTTGGCCCGAACCGGGTCGACCCGCCCCGGAGATGGTCGAACCGGCCCAGCACGGCTAGGCCCGGCCTGGCCTGGCGGACCGGCCAGACACACCGGTTCGGCGCAAGGCAGCGCGCTGGGCACGCTGCCAGCTCGGCCTTCGGCCGAGCTGATTGAGAACGGGGGGCACCTGCCCCCCTTTTGTGAAACCACGACCCCTTAATTGGGGCCGCTTGAAGACCCGGCTGGGGGAATTATTTCCCCCGATCTCCAATACCCAGCCAGCCCGCACTGGCCGGCCGGTTCCGCCAGCAAGGACCGGCGACGGCCGGTCCTTCCTTCACCGACACCGGCGGCCCGGTGCCGGCCGCCAGTCATCTTGCTCCGCCGCAGCCCGGAACCGGCCGCAACCCTTTTCGTTTGGCGCAGCGCGACGGCGTTGCGCCCTTCCGCCGCGGCCCCGCTCCGGCTGCGGTGTCTTCGACTTTCTTCGACGCGATGCAACGACATTGCGTTCTTGAATCTCTTTCCACGGTGTGGCGCGACGGCGCCGCGCGTATGTTCCGCATGAACCACGCGGTGCGACGGCACCACGCTCCTTCGTACCAACCACAAAGAAAACAATTATGAAAAAGGAGGAGGGTTGGCCGTGTTTGTTCGGTCCGGCCCCCTCGATTTATTCGATAATAAAAAGTCGAAAACCACAAAATTCGTCATGCCAGAATCAAGAACGGAATCAAATAACATTAAACCCCTACCTCGGTTTCAAGTGTATAGCACGTTAACAATCCGCGGAAGACAAGCGTCGCGGAGGTCGGGCGTCACGGGAGTCGAACGTCGATTCCGTTGACGTTGGAGGAAGAAGCACTTGGTGAAGTCGAGTCGAGTCGAGTTGACACTCTCAGAATACTTTGTGGGCGGTGGTGCTTCCCTTCCTTGCTCCGGTTGAAGAAGGTAGAAGGTGTTGCTTCACGTTCTTCGGAGACGTGGAACGTTCTTCTTCGAGGGGTTGAAGGTCATCCAAAAGTTCTTCTCCTCTCCTTAGTTCTCCCCACAAAGTTTATGCCAACCCAAAGAGAAGAATAGAATCTCTCATTTTAATGTTGGAAAAAAGATTTCAAAAGAAATCAAACACTCAAAATAATTAATTAAGTTGGTTTAATTAATTAAATGCAAAGTGTTGGCAAGAATTTCAAAAGTTTGAAATTAAGATAACTCTTCTCAATTAATAACCCAAGTTGTCAAGATTAATTAGAGAGGAGTTATTGGGAGTTTAAAGGGGAGATGAAGAGTTAGGTTCGTGTGGGCCCCACCACACTTAATCCTCTCAAGGGAGGTTAAGTAGATGTGGGTCCCACCTCTAACTCCCTTTGGGAGGATATAACCAACATCGATAAAATAAAATGTGTTTCCACATTTTATTTAACTTCATTTTAATTCCCCCAAAACTAAATCTCAACCCGCATAAAAAGAAACCATGGAAAAGGTCTCCTTAAGCGAATATCGGCGCTGCGAGATCATCGGTGCCCTCAGAATTCGATTCCGGGCACCGGTTCAAAAGTTAGAAAAACCCGCTCGTTCGTTCATTGAACGTACCCGAGCCAAACTTCGGAAATTGTTTCCGGGCACACCGGGCCTCGGAATCAGGTGCCGTCAGAAACTGTGTTCTTCTAAAATTCCAAAGAAAATTAAGAAAAAATTTCCCTTGAATTTTACGGGTCATTACATTACTCCCACCACAGGGCTTTACGTCCCCGTAAAGCTTCACCACACACTTAGGGAAACAAAGGCGGTACTGAGCACGCATCTAAGCCTTCCGCTCCCATGTGCTTACCTGTAGGTTCCCGTACTGCCAAAGAAAGCTCACCCGAGGAATAGATCGTCCTTGTAGGATCCACTCATGTCGATCCTCGATCCCCACTGAAACCTCTGTGAAAGACACCCCATCGCCATCGTCTAGCTCCTCATGGTCGATGATATGCAGAGGGTCGAGCACGTATCTCCTCAGTTGAGATACGTGGAAGTCGTCGTGCACCTGGTGCAACTGAGGTGGATGGGCCAAGCAGTAAACCACATCGCCTACCCAGCTGAGGACCTAGAAAGGTCCGTTGAACCTCAGAGATAACTTGCCTCCCTGGCCACATCTCCGTAAACCTCATCGATGTGAGACTCGTATAAGGACGTGATGGTCATCCTCAAACTCTAGAGGCCTACAAGTCCTGTCAGCATAAGGCTTCTGTCAGCCCTTTGTCGTCCTCATCCGCTCTTGGATGACCTGGACCTTCTCTAGTCTCACAAGAGCTGCTATGATTTCTTCTTTTCCAAAAAAGAGAAATCTGGTCTCATCCCCTAGATGAACCACATTCGTTGCCTAATACAGTCAATCCTAACATGAATGATGCATTCATTACATGGATGACGTCGTAAGGCCTCGACATAACTACCAAGAGATCCAACTGTCACTCTCGCCTCCAAGGGTCGAGTCACACTGTCGGCATCAGTGTGTGGTCACTAGGTCTCCTTCAGTAGAAAACTCGAAAGTGAGGGTCAAGTCAACAGTCTTAACTGGAACTTCTTAGTAACAACACAAAAGAATACCGGACTGAAAACATCACAAAGGTAAACATATTTTATTATTGCATCTCATAATACAAATATGCTACACAATAACAACAAGAAACTAGAAGTACAAAGGACGTATCTACTAGTTCCGCTCCTGTCCATCTGCTCCAAGAGCTCCATGATCGAAGGCCTTAGCTGCCTGAAGCTGAGATCTCGCATGTCCAACAACTCCCTGCGGTCGGGGCGGACCTCTTGGTGGTGGGGGTGGCAACACCTCGAAGCGTCGTCCACCTACAGCTGCCCGACCAGCTCCTCTGCCATGGCCGCCCTGATTGAACCTCTGCCTCTGCCTCAGAGGTTCTTCATTTAACTTCTGAACAACTGCATGGCGGGTCGGACAGTCATGTGCTATGTGACCAATTCCGTCGTAGGAGTAACGCCTCATGACAGGTCTGGCTCTATCACTTCCCTTGGTTCCCCACACTACTGACCCTGAGTCACTCGGTCGACCACCTGTAGGTCTGGTCCTCTTGGACCCCTGCGTCATCTGTCTACTACCCGCTACAGAAGACTCTGCCGCATGCCGGCTAGTGGTGGGTCCTGCTGCTGGAGACTGCTCAACAAGGAAACTCTCCACTAAGAGGGCTCGCTCCAACACTCCTGTCTACGTCGGAATGTTGTGCGATACAACCGAAGCTCTGATCTCCCGCCTGAGCCCCTGTTCGAAGGTTCGGGCCCTGAAGAACGGGTCCCGTACCATATCTGTGGAGTAGCGCGAGAGGTCTGTGAATCTCGCTGAGTACTGCGCCACTGACATGCTGCCCTGCCGCAGCTAAAGTAGCTCCTGTATACACATCGATCGAAGGGTGGCTGGTACAAACTCTGCCCGGAACAGGCACTCGAAGTCTGCCCATAGAAGTGTCGCCTCGTCATGCATCTGGAGCATCAGGCTCCACCATCTTCCTGCTACTACCTAAAGAAGGCTGGCAGCAAGGATCACCATGAAATCTGTCGGCGTCCCTACTAGCCTGAAAACTCTCACCACAGCCTCCAGCCTATCCTCAGCCGCCTGCGGGTCCGTCCCTCCCTAGAACCTGGGTGGCCTCTGGCACTGGAACTCATGTAGTGCGCTCAAGCGATGTGCATCCTCTGCTGCTGGGGCTGGTGGCATCAGTGGCCCAATGGGTAGTAGTACCGCTGGTGCCTCCGCTGGTGCCTCAACTGGGATAGGGCCCTGTACTGAGGCCTCATCGCTCGGAGGGTTATCAGTACACACCACTCTCGGGGATCTAGCTGGTCATCCACGGGGAGGTATCCCGAAAGGAACAATGTGACATGGTCAAACAATTTATACCTGGTGAGCTGATCTGGTTTGAGCTAATATTCAAATAAAACTTCTGGAAAACAGACACGCAATCAGTGTTTTCATGCAAAAAGTCAGAAATCAGTTGTCATGGTCCTGGTGTATGGATTTGTCGGCCGCCCGCACCAACACTGGACTCCCTGAACTGAAAACCACACTCAATACTCTTAACAATATTGCTTCACAGAAAGAAACATCAGAGTTAAAAGTTCTGCAGTATAACCGAACTCCTTTGATACCAATTTGTCACGACCCGTCCTCGGGGCCCGTGCCGTGACTACCCCAAGCCCGCCTTCCATTGGCCAGGGGCTGGCGACTAGCACCAAGGTGTAAATCACGGTAAAAAGTGAAGGCATTGCCTTTGTAAAGTAAACAAGCACCACAGAGTAAGAAAGCGGAAAAGTAAACACTAAGTAAAAACAGAGTACAACTGAAGTGTGGAAAAGTAAATGAGCCAGTATACAAACCCAAACTGAAAGTAAAGTACAACTCGAAAGGGAAAAAAACAACTGTAATGTAAAAGCCGCTACACCGAGCTGTCCACAGAAAATCCCACCTGAAGGGTGGGTACAGATAGCTCCACTGATCCTCGGGTCCCATCGTCCGCTCCGAGCACGTCCCGCCTAATGGTCCACCTCCAGGTATCATCCTGCTCTGCAAGCCTCAACCACGATCAACGCAGTCCGTCGTCTGCAACCAACACAATGTAGTGCGGGCATAGCCCATGCAGGGGTGAGTATAATGATACTCAGTAGGGACCCCGAGACCCTCAATGTCTCATTAAAACAAAGAAGGATAACCACAAGAAGATCTCAACAGATAACCTATACTTAGTTATATGCCCATACATATACCTAAGTTATCATGTAACCCATCTCAATCATGAGGAAACACAAGGATTGTGAAATCAACGGATAACCACTACCCAGGTATATGCCCATACATATACCTAAGTTATCAAATGACCCATCTCAATCCTGAGGAAACACAAAGGTCAAAAGTCTCATCTCAAACCAGGATTTTCATTATCGAAACCATAACTGCTGAAGAGCTCCGTCTCTGGAGTGTAAAGTGGTCCTGTCATGACTCCGAGGTACTGCTCACTAACCTAATACTGCTGAGGTACTCCTCCTGTCGAGTACCGCGGGCCTTCCACCTCACACAGTAGTGCTTCCCGCTGGGGTCTTCCACCCAACACAGTAGTGCTCCCCCCTCATAGCCTATAGAGGTACTCCTCCTGTCGAGTACCGCGGGTCTGCCACCTCACATAGTAGTGCTCCTCTACTATGGGTCTGCCACCTCACAAAGTAGTGTTCTCCATTGGGCTACGTAAGTCACTCCGAATCAAATCGGACAAGCAGTCTTCAGGTCTCAGCAGGCTACACGGTCTCTGTACTCCGTACGATCGTCTCTAGGAGGGTCCACTTCACGAGCTACAAGTCGAGACTCCAAGTATCTCAAAGTCCCACGAAGAAGTATCTCAAAGGACCGCCTCATCATAGGGGTCTCAACACAATAGACGGCGCGTCAATCGGACACCCAGTCTGTGAGTTATTAGACTTTTCATCCCAGGGGCCCGGTTGGTTTCGTAAGCGAACCAAACCCAGCCGTATCTCAACTATACCCCGAACTCTCATTGGGTATACTCTTAGGGACCATTTATCAACGAGATCACCAACGCCGCTGACGGTTCGTCAAATGGATGTTCTGTCAGAAAGGTATCAGCTTTTCCGTTCGAGGGGCCCAGTTGGATTTCGGTGCGATCCAACCCGACCACTATCTATCTGCATCCAAAACTCGGGCGGAGGATGCCAAAAGTTCCGTATCGTCAATATGAACGCAACGACACAGACGGCGCGTCAATCGGATGCCCGGTCTGTGAGTTATTGGCTTTTTCGTTCCAGGGGCCCGGTTGGTTTCGTGAGCGAACCAACCCGACCGCACTCCGACGGCATCCAAACCTCAATCAGAGTAATCCAAAAGATCCGTCTCACTTAGAGGAACTCAACAAAGCTGACGGCACGTCATTCGGACGTCCGTAGCTCAAGATATAAGTGTTTCCGCTCCGAGGGCCCGGTTGGTTTCGTGTACGAACCAACCTGGCTGAACTCAAAGTATTCTGAAACCTTGAGTGCGATATACCAAAACGCCCGTCTCGATCCAAGGATCGCATCGCCGCTGACGGCACATCGTTTGGTGGTCCGTAGCCCGAGTTATGGGCATTTGAATCCAAACCGCTCGATAACGGGGGTTTCGGGCCCGAGCCGTCCCGACCCAATACCCCCTGGTCGGCCCGAACCGGGTCGACCCGCCCCGGACATGGTCGACCCGGCCCGGCACGGCCCGGCCTGGCCTGGCCTGGCGGACCGGCCAGGCGTGCCGGTTTGGCGCAAGGCAGCGCGCTGGGCGCACTGCCAGCTCGGCCTTCAGCCGAGCTGATTGAGAACGGGGGGCGCCTGCCCCCCATTTGTGAAACCGCGACCCCTTAATTGGGGCCGCTTGAAGACCTGTCCGGGGGAATTATTTCCCCCAGTCTCCACTGCCCGGCCGGCCCGCACTGGCCGACCGGTTCCGCCAGCAAGGACCGGCGACGGCCGGTCCTTCCTTCGCCGACACCGGCGGCCCGGTGCCGGCCGCCGGTCATCTTGCTCCGCCGTGGCCCAGAAACGGTTGCGGCCCATGTCGTTCAGCGCGGCGAGACAGCGTCGCGCCCTTCCGCCATGGCCCCGCTCTGCCCGCGGTGTCTTCATCTTTCTTCGACGCGACGCGACGGCGTCGCGTTCTTGAATCTCTTTCCACAGCGCGGCGCGACGACACCGCGCGTATGTTCCGCATGAACCGCGTGGTGCGACGGCACCACGCTCCTTCGTACCAACCACAAAGAAAACAATTATGAAAAAGGAGGAGGGTCGACCGTGTTTGTGCGGTCCAACACCCTCGCATTATTCGATAATAAAAAGTCGAAAACCACAAATTTCATCATGCCAGAATCAATAACGGAATCAAAAAACATTAAACCCCTACCTCGGTTTCAAGTGCGAAGCACGTTAACAAGCAGCGGAAGACAAGCGTCGCGGAGGTCAGGCGTCGCGGGAATCGAACGTCGATTCCATTGACGTTGGAGGAAGAAGCGCTCGGTGAAGTCGGGTCGAGTCGAGTTGACACTCTCAGAATACTTTGTGGGCGGCGGTGCTTCCCTTCCTTGCTCCGGTTGAAGAAGGTAGAAGGTGTTGCTTCACATTCTTCGGAGATGTGGAACGTTCTTCTTCGAGAGGTTGAAGGTCTTCCAGAAGTTCTTCACCTCTCCTTAGTTCTCCCCACAAAGTTTATTCCAACCCAAAGATAAGAATAGAATCTCTCATTTTAATGTTGTCAAAAAGATTTCAAAATAAATAAAACACTCAAAATAATTAATTAAGTTGGTTTAATTAATTAAATGCAAAGTGTTGGCAAGAATTTCAAAAGTTTGAAATTAAGATAACTCTTCTAAATTAATAACCCAAGTTGTCAAGATTAATTAGAGAGGAGTCATTGGGAGTCTAAAGGGGACATGAAGAGTTAGGTTCGTGTGGGCCCCACCACACTTAATCCTCTCAAGGGAGGATAAGTGGATGTGGGTCCCACCTCTAACTCCCTTTGGGAGGATATAACCAACATGGATAAAATAAATTGTGTTTCCACATTTTATTTAACTTCATTTTAATTCCTCACAAAACTAACTCTCAACCCGCATAAAACGCAACCTCGGAAAAGGTCTCCTTAAGCGAATATCGGCACTGCGAGATCATCGGTGCCCTCGGAATTCGATTCCGGACACCGGTTCAAAAGTTAGAAAAACCCGCTCATTCGTTCACTGAACGTACCCGAGCCAAACTTCGGAAATTGATTCCGGGCACACCGGGCCTCGGAATCAGGTGCCGTCAGAAACTGCGTTCTTGTAAAATTATAAAGAAAATTAAGAAAAAATTTCCCTTGAATTTTACGTGTCTTTACAAGAAAATAAATTTCATGTAAAATATTTCCCATCGATCAAAACCTAGAAACTATGTAATGAAATTAAAATTTTGATAAGGTTAATATAGAATCAACCTCGGAAGAATGAGACTACATAAAGGAGATAACATTCAAGTTCCCACTTCATGGACTCAACATGTCGATACATATATATACCATTAATCATAGAAAAAAACTTTTTACCAGCACAGTTTTGGATGTCGATGATTAATGCATTCTCATTATAAAGAAACATGACGTGAGAAAATAATTTCAAAATGATATTTCACATAATGTTAGACTTGAAAAAAAAATTAGATATGACCTCCTCGATATGTAATCAATTATGTGGAGGATAATACCCACCTATAATCCCATATAGATTCCTTGAGTAATTTCAATTTATAAATCTACCATCCACCCTCTTACTCTAGTTATGATGAAATAATCTTGTGAGATGTGTGGAGTCACACTCCCCTATTAAGACTACAATGAAGTAGTATATGAACCATAGGGTTGAAAATTTATATAAATTTATTATAACCATTAAAACCATCTATTCTAGCGTCCCCAACATTATTAACATCAGTAGTATCCGTAATGACCATCTCAGAATCACCAACAACAAAACCAATGCTACTTTCAATATAGGGGTTGATTGGTTCCATCAAGGAATCTGAGTGAACCTTGGAAACCACCTCATCGTCGATCTCCTCAACTATAGAAACAATTTTAACAACCATTTAACCTAAAATATTAGTAGTTTCCACAAACTCTACAACATCAATATTAGCATGATCTGTTAAGACCATCACAAACTTACCAAACTCTATAGTATTATATTGACAACCTACTCACCACCTTCATGTGTAATGTATATCAGAGGATTATGAATCAATATTTTAAAATACAATTCCACTGGGATTCTATATGAATCATTGAGCTCCATGTGGTCCAAATATCGATGCACATTTCGGAAGAACTACTAAGCACTTTACCTTGTAATACCACAACTCATCTAAAATATGATGCAATGTATATGGTTATTGTAAGTGGAAAATGATGTATTTTTAGTATACATGTAGAGTTGAAAAAAATATCCAAGACATACTAAAATCATGTCTTAATAATTGGTGATGATGATGATAGAAGAAAAAAAATATTTTCTAGATTTAAAATTGGAATTAGAGGCAAATATAAAAACACCAGTTCAACAACATTCTTAAAAAGATGAAGCCTATATAAAACTTCCACCAAAAACCCCATATTAATTTTCTAAAGAATATTAGTCCAGCTTAAAGGGAGAAAATATTTAATTTTTTTAAATAACATTAATCAAATTTACATAAACATTTCATATGAAAAAAAATTGATCAAATTACAACAAATGTAATATTTGTGAAATACTTTCTCTCATGTCAGAGAAAGATAGAAGAACAAGGATTAATCTCTTTAAATACATATTTCTATACATTTTTTATTAGAATCTACAACCCATGATTTTGTGACCTCATAAGATTCTTTATTCCCAGTACTATAGGGAAATTTCTTTTCTGAGGAGCCTTATATGGTCTTATCACATGTATCCATAATGTGTTTATGAGAGTCTTTAAAAAAATGGGGCCCAAATAGTTTAAACTAACTAGAGTTTCATTTCATCTAGATGTACATTTAGTCATGTAACATTTAGGAATTTTTGATGATATTTTTTCAATGTAGTTGAATTCTTCATTCTGTTGGATTTCCTTATCTATTTTATGATGTAATTGGATGATGGTCATGTCAACACGGAGAAACCTTTTCTCACCATTTGGATGTATTTGGGTGATATAAATGAAGTATGACTGATATTTAATGTTTGTGATGATCAAGTAATGTTTGGAATTGAAAAGTACACCATGCAAAGTGATGACTCATTTCACTATCAATCCATCTTTTTTAGTGACGATAAAGTTGACAAGATACCATTAATTATAATAGAGAGACCCTGTATTTTGGTGAATATAAATTTAGTGATTATGAGGGTTTAAATTACCTCAAATCAATGGAAAGGGATGTGGTCCTAGAATTCATACCCTCGATTAGCAGACCAACGATGTTGGAATTAAAATAGCCACAAAACTCTCTAATGAAATCATTATTAGAGACTATAGATACACTTATTATCATTAATAGAATGAAACCAATGAATTTATAAGAATGAAAACACATTGTTTTCCTAAAAATTTACAATATTAAATTTCATGGGGATTTGTGTACATTAAAGAGATAATCCCCATGATTTTATCCCATAAAAATTTATTGGAAGAAGTTTATAATCCCAAACATCAACCCTATGGGTGACTCACCCATCCAATAAATAATTTATCCAATAAATAAGAATTTAATTTTTTTTGGAAATTGTGATAATATTTACAATCTATGCAAGTGAATGTGAGATTCTTATGTAGGTCATCCCGATGAGTTGGAGCTAAACATTTGTTATAAACAATATAGGATTGTTAATTTCAACTCTAACCATAATTGGATGGAGATTTTGAGTTGTCTTTAAGAACCTAAACATTGAGAACCATATTTTATGATTTACCATTATCTATCATAGATCAAATAATGGAGACTCTAGTAGGGAATCAATTCTATTATTTTTGATTGACCACTCTTAGTAAAATAAAATTAGAGTCGACCCATAAAGTTCTTTAATGATAAAGAATTGGTAACATTAAAATAGTTGACCAAATATATCATTCATGATAAGGAATTGGTGTTTTTAGGAATTTTCATGCCCAATTTTTCTATATATGGGTTATCCTTTGACGTTTGACTGGACAATTTGGACTTGGTATTGCAATACCATGACAAGAATTTCCTTCCATTAATCCTAGATTAATTCAACTTTATAGACCCTTGAGGAATTGTCCTTATAAAATATATATGAAGCAAATTAATTAAATATTATCCAATAAATATTAATTTCATCAAAGGTTACATGATCACATAACAATAAAATGTATAAACATTTGAATGGGATATTTATGATTCTATAATAACTTTATATAAGTTTTTTCAAAAATTACCCAACCATTTACACACCTATTATCTATTGAAACATCATTCAATTTTATTAAATATTATTAGTTTGAATTCAACAAATTAATTAATAGCATGGTGGATTATTCGATCAATTTTTTTCTATCTCAGTACAAGGAATTCAAGTTGATGTTTGATGCTAGTGATTATGTTGTATAAACTATTTTATGATTAATGGTTTTAAATATTTTCAATCCACTTATTTTTGATACTCATACAATAATGGAGGATCATTTAAAATAATTGACCATCAAAAAAGAAATCAAGAAGTTTTCTACGAGTTTGAAATTTTTTGACCATAACTCATACAATCTAAGGAGGTGGTCTATATTTATCATATAGAACTCAAAAACCAATTGAGTAAAAAGGATTCAAAATTATATCTTATATAATGAATCCTAATTATATATAAATTTGAAATAATAATCAATGATAAAAAAGACACCTTAAAAATTTATTGTTGATCCCATATCCATGATCCAAATTCACAACATTAATGATGATGATAATCTTGATATTGAGGAGTATGGTTTCCTAATGAAATGATTCTTAATATGAATATACAATCCCAACATTGGATTACAAATATTTAAATCATCCATGGTATTGAAATACAATATCCCCACATAACCTACCATAAAATGAAGAGTGTATTGGTTGAGGTCTTACACTATTACTTTGATAATACACTAACATTTAAGCAATATTATGATTAATTAATATTTAATTTCATCACATAAGGTGATTTTTAATGCTTACTAGAAATGTGTTTTGTGACACAAGCTCTAGGATATCATGGGCCTAAATATAATGTGTTTAAATTCTTAAAAAGATATATTTTTGTCTCATACTCCATCGGGAAGAATAGAATTTCATTCATAACAGTAATCAATTACATTAAACAAGAACCTTTGGAACGATAAATGAAATTCCCCAAAATCCCATTCTATAAGATGAAATATTCATCATATAGGCTATCAATTTCATGGGTCCATTCCGAATTCCACATGAAAATATTTACATCATGGTCTGTGTAGACTATGATTCAAAATATATATATGTTGTGGCCACCACACATCATAAAGAAATGGTGGTAAGAAATTCTTAAAGGAAAAACATTTTTTTCATTTGGATTTCCCATATTTTTCATTATGGATAAGGTAACTCACTTCATAAAAATAATGTGAATGGAATTATTATAATCTATGTAATCTGTTACAACATTGGAACTCCCTAACACCCCTATTCTAGCAGGAACGACAAATTTTATAATATATATGTTAATAAAAATTTAGAAAATAAAGTCGATACAAGAAAAAATTATTAGAGTCTCATATTGGATTAGGATATTTAGGCATATCACACAACATATAAAACGCCCATCGATAGTACTCTATTTTTTCTTATTTATGTGAATCCATGTCACATTCTAGATGAATTATAAAATATCTTTTATATATATGTTAGGAAACTAAAATTGGATTCTCCAAAGGAAAGGGATGTAAGAATGCTACAAATCAATGAGTTGGAAGAAATTAAAATTAAATCTTATAACAATGATCATATTTAGTAAAAAAATTAGATTAAATGTAAAGACCAATATATTATTCCCTAAGTGATTGTTGGTTATGTTTTATACTCCAATTTTTGAGATGATTCTATGCTTACATTCTCATATTCATTTCATATCATGTTTCTTCAAATATACTTAGGGAATGGAAACCATTAAAAACATTCTTTGGAGTTTTTGTTGAGGATAGGTCTAAAAACATAAACTATTAAGATGAATGAGGAAATATTTTTTGAGATATTTCCCAAAGAGATGCCAGTAAATCTTCCCCTATTTATTTTGCAGTATCCCTGAATAACCATATTAGGATAATTCAATTTAAATCCTATTATCCCTTCCTTCCATACTACTGGTACTGTTTATGATTTTATTTTTAACAAATCAAGGATTTTTCATGTCGACAATACAATATATTTTGATACTAAGGAGACAAACGGCGCAATTATCACTAGATTTATTTGATATGGTTCATTATTTCTTATGAAATATTCTATGAAAAACATCATACTTCGAAAAAAGGTTTGTGATTTAGGGAGGTCAAAAATCACCATTACCATAATGATGAATCTTATGATGGATCATATGAGGTTAGGCAATGGATGTGAGATCTAGACTATTTAAAAAAATATATGAACAGAAAAAAATGAACAAGGAACAATCATTATGTTTACATGACATATTATTATACCCATATTGAGTTATTTGAATAATTGATGCATTTTCTATAGGAAGTGATTTTTCATTTAACATTTCATGATTATCATTTATATTATTTAGAGCTTACCCTCCTATTTAATATAGATTTTCTTCACATTACCACAAATACCTCATCCTTATAAGTATTTAAACCATAATGATGAATCTAATAGGATAATGTTTTTATTTCTATTAATGAAATGGAGATGATAAAGCCGATGAAAACTTATGGTAAAGGATATATATTTGGGGTATGAGAAGAACTCTATCTCTATTGTACCTCGAGTTATGAGAAATTTTTTTTAGTTAATCTTTAAATGGTTCTATGTTATGAAGTATTGTTATGAAATTCATATTAAAATAATTATAATTTTACTAAATAATGGAAATATGTGGCTCAAAACGTTTCTCTACATGAATCATTTTGGAGGGATTACATTTTCTGTTTACACGTTGTTTTATTTTCCTGATTGTAATGCACATTTCTTATTTAAAAATATTTTTCTTTTGGAATAACCATTATGATTATTCTTTCATGAGAATATAAAATATTTGAAGTGTTAGAGAATTTTTTAATACAAATTCCTATACATATTTCTCATAAATTTATTTTTTTTCTTCATGATTTATTATATTATACACTAGGTTTCGGATTTAATGTAGTAATTTGGAATTCCATTCTAAAATTAATAATGATTAAAATTTAGAAAAATTCAACATTACATGTCATTAATATGAAATAGAAGATGTGTAATCATCAAGATGACCGTATGCCAATTTAATTACATGGAATAGATCCCAAATCAAATGCATCAACTAACAACATGAATTTTAAATTGATTACACGTCATGAAATAATCAAAGTGGAAAATTCAATGAGATACCTATCACGAACCCAATACATGGTGTACAATGTTTGGAACCTCATTTCTGCTGAAAATTGATGCCGTGAAATCTTTGATGAATGATCCACTTAAATCATGTTAATGACATTAATCTTATAAACATCACAAACTTATTGAGATCTATAAATATTTGGCACCTCCAATGAGTGAAAGGACCCAAGACACCAAACTCTTACTCTTTATTTCACATATATTTAACTACCATTTTCATTATTGTTTGATTCAACTAATTTATTTTGTTTTTTATTCAACATTCTATTCTTAGTTTACTGTTCAATATTCTTTTTCTATCTATTTTTTATCTATCATTCAAAATTCAATACAAAATTCCATAAAAATTAATTTCCACTATATGTTTCATTCTTTCATCATTCATGTTAGTATTTAATTGATATTTTATGATTTAAATTGTGAATTTATTTAATTTTAATTAGTTATTAATTATATTAAGCATGACACAATCTATTACCTTACTTTCATTCAATTCCATCATGTGAGGCAAATCCACATAAGGTTAGTAGTAGATAATTGGGTTGTCTTTATGAATAATAAATATACAAAATAAAAACATGGTAATCCTAGGAATAGTAATGAGGTTTTAAAAAACTGACATTATCTTTTGATTTCATCTACCCTCACCATCATAGGTGTAATAGAATGACCATGAACTATTTGGAGTTGATATAGACAAGGCCAACAGCCCGTGATTCTCCCTTCCTAGATGATGGGCTTCTGACACATAGGTTTATAACTATCTCATGACCATGGAGTAGTTTCCACATTATGTATATCCAATTGTTTGGAACAATTTCAATTTGTTTAATTTCTACTTATTTATATCCTATTCCATAGGTTTATCCAAAGAATTATTTTGGATTAATATCATTTGATTCCCTAAAAATGACCCTGAACCCTTCCATTAATATTCATTTAATCCTAATATAATCACATTAGTTTACAAAAAATCATTTGATATTGAGGAAACCTACCTCAAATGTTCATACCGTTGGGTTTCTCTATTGTAAGACGTATCTATGGGTTTGACCTCGGACTACCACAATGTTATAGCTTTTATAAAGACACATACTTTACATACATTGAAATTACTCAAAATTTAAATAATATTCAATATATATATATATATATATCACATTACATGACCATATAGGTATAGTGTCTTTATAAACTGGGAAACATAAACAACTAGTTCATAAGACATCTTCATTGTCTCCCACTTATTTTTTCTCGACACCACTTAGTAGAACAGTTTGGATTTATTTTAAATTGTATTTTTTACGAATTGATTGTGATTTGGTTGTTGAAAACGTGGTGGAAACCTTATTGAGTGATGGTTGTGAAATCTGGAAAAGTTTGGATTTTGAATGAGTGCATTGGTTCATGGTTTTAAAATGTGAATTTTAAAAATGGGATTTTATTGGATTATTGGCACATTATTGGGATGTATGTTTTCAATAAAAGGGAAGGTTTTATTGAAATTAAATGTGGGTTTGAAATTGGTTGTACTTTGATTTTCAATTAGAGTTCACTTTTATTGAAATTGTTTATTGTGGAAATGGATGTACTTGGCATAAATGATGTTTGTTTGAATTCATTCTTAATGGGACCATAGTACAGGAAACATACCATTAAGGTACAAAGTACATGATCCTGGATCGGGGGTGAGTGTCATTGAGACACAAGGTAATTGAACTATAGACTGCTGATGAGTAGGGATCTATCAAATGAAGCATGCATGTGTGGGTGTGTTGTAAACTATATAATGAGAATGCCTAATGGTAAAAGAATTTGGTTTAAAAGATTTTAATTATATTTTTTTTTGAAAAATTAATTTCTAGAAATCGGTTTCATTTAGTTTATTTTTTCACATGGATGTAAATGTTTTATAAAACTCAACTATATTTGGTTGTAAATTGTTTTGGGAAATTGTTATATATAAACTATATTATATAATGTGGATAACTTATTTATCCTAGTGGTGTGAGTAGGTAATTCATTGGGGAAAACCTATTCAGTTTTATACTCACCCATGCTTTGTCACTTTTTTTCTTTTGAAGATGTTATTATCAGGGACAGGGGAAAAGAAAATGTTTCCCATGTTTTGAGAAATACCTTGTGATTTGGGTTGTTCAGTTATTGTGGAGATTAGAGTATGTGGAGCATTGATTTTTGTGGTATCTATAGAGTCTTTAGTAGTTCATCCTTTGTTTACATTGATAATAGTTTGTTCTTCTGCTGCTGCACACTTTGATATTGTTTTGAGATACATGAATTTATTGAGTTGTCTTTCTTTTTTTCATGCATCATATAGTGAATGTTTGGTTATGGTTGGTTTTTTATTAGTTTATTTCATAATGGGTAAATCATCCCCCACCTGTATTTGAAACACTTCAACATTTATTTCCAACATTTGGTTTCTTGGGGATGTCACTAAAGGCCACAAACAACTTTTCGTGCTCTCAAACCCATGATAATGAGTATGTCATTACAAATTGTATCAATCTTGCCCTTCCTTCATGGTTCAAATGATATCATCATGTTTGGTCCTTTCCTAACAAGTATTCATTAGTTTTAATTATCCTGGATTTGAAATTCCATCTTATATATCCTTTGAGATGACAACATATACAATAGAAGGATTGTCAGAACATGAAATGTAAAACATAAAAGGATGTAGAAAACCATTTTATGCTGAATTTCAAGTTACTAGGGAGCTGGGTACATAAGTGTTTGGAGACACTTATAGGATTTAGATACCTCATTGTCATGGTTTTAGCTAATGAGACGATCATGACAAGAATTGTAGAGGGATGAGTTCCACAAGGAGTGCATACATCATTTTTAGGAATGATTCATGTAGTGATAAAAGTTTAGATTTTTTAAAACTATGATATTGTTTTTCAAATGAATGATTTTGAAAAATTGAATACGTATGGTTTTTTAAAAATGGTTTAATTTAGAAAATCATGTATAATGTTTTAAAAAATGGTTGAACATGGAAAAAGTTGTTTTTTTGGAAAAAAAATGTTGTGATAGTTGATCTGATAGAATTTAAAATGCTAAGCCATCAGTTTCTAGAGAGTGAGATTGATGGAGTTTTTTGTTGGTTTAGTAAATGGAACCCGATATGAAACGTCGAAACAAACCCAAAGAAGATACAGAGAATTTGGTTGCACCTGAACCAAAGGTGAACAAAGATCTGGTCTAGTGTATTGTTTAGGATTTTCAAGCTGTGGATACAGGAAATCGAAATAATGAGACATGGAATGAGGATCATACCGTGTAGTTCATGAAGCAGAATCCACCTAACATCCATGGTGATGCTGAGCCTGAAAATGTGTAGGTGTGGGTGAGTATGATGAACATCATATTCGATTTTAACAGAACATCGGTGGAGGTAAATTTCATGTGGGGGACACATATGCTTTAGGATATTGCACGCTAGTGGTGTGATTTAGTGGTTCAGTCTAAAGTGGATGATAGCCTTACTTGGGAGGATTTTAAGGATTTTTTCAACAAAAAACTACATCCTCATGCATTCATGATCCAACAAATGATGGAATTATTTAGACAAAAACAAAAGACTCTCTCTGTTACAGAGTATGCGGCTATGTTCATGAATTTATACCTTTTTCAACAGATGTTGTGGCAGGTGTGTCCTTGAAGGAACACATCTTTTAATTGAGGCTACGAAAAAAGATTCAATCGAAGATTATAGTACTCTATATTACAAATTATATAGAGATAGTGAACATAGCGATTTGTGGCGGAATATGATATCTCCGGATCTCTGAGAAGATGCACGATGATACTGATAAGAAATGGTGGGAAGTCAACTATTGGGAACAATCAAAAAAGGGACAGTTATTTCCAAGGTGGATGTGGAAATCAAAATCTGATGGTTGGATTTGGGAACCTTCCTCCATGACCCCAGAGAAAAGAAGGTTTCTTTAAATGTGTTTCACTTGACAACATAAAGCGAACTTATTGGAAAAAAACCTAGAGAATTTCCTAACTATAAGAATATTGGGCACCTTCAGTGATATTTTTGTAATGTTACAAGGTCAGGTGCTCATGAAATTTCTCAGGTGTCGCAAGTATCATATTCTTCAACATGAAAAGGACAAAAAAAAATAGTCTTTTCAGCAGAGCAGAGCTAGCCATGGTGATTCTAAAATACCCCGACTCCTCAATAGAGGAAATATCATCAAGTCTATAAGGAGAATAGTGCATCAATGAATAAATTGTATGGAGCTGAGAAGATAATTATCGATTATCAGGATGGACCATCTAAGGTGAGAGGTATGATTCATTTGAATTATACCCTTTTGAATGTGATCCTTGATACTTGTGAATCACATCTTTCATTTCTTCTTGTGTTTTTTACATTCTATGTTTAATGTTGGAAATGATGCCTTGTATTTTAAAATTGAAAACTCTTCTCAGTGAAACAGAAAGACAAGACTTTGTGTGTCGAGCATTTATTATAACTATTGATAATGTTGAGCTAAAATGGAACTTCTCAATGTTGTACATGGATGTCTATAATATAATCATAGGTATGGATTGGTTGAAAACATTCACGGATCACACCATATATTATAGGAGAACAGTTAGTTTCATGACTGAGGACAACTTTGAGCATCTCTTTAGAGGACAACAAATGGTAAAGAAAAGTGAAAAGAGCTTGTTTTGAAGAATGGTGGGAACAATATCTTAATAATTGGAAGAATTGAATTTTTAATCAATGGATGAGATCGAGGAAAATAGTATTCCATATTTTTTGGATCAATTTCTAGATGTATTCCCCAAGATCTTCTAAGGTTTACCACTAATAAAGGAAGTGGAGTTTACAATTGATATCCTTCCCGGGACAAGTACTATTTCACTTCTTTCTTATAAGATGGCACCAAAAGATTTATTTTAATTGGATGTTCATTTGTAAGAACTATATAGAAAGTGTTTCATTAATACAAGTAAATCTCTGTGGGCAGCACCGGTTTTGTTCGTGAAGAAAGGCGATGGAACTCTTCAGCTATGTGCTGAGTATCGTAAACATAACCATGTTATGATAAAGTATAGATATCCACTTCCATGCATTGATTATAATTCCCTGACCCTTGTTACCCAGAGTCAGTTTATTATTAAAAAACATTGGAATGATCTCAAGAGATCATGTCTCGAAAGACTAATTATTTTAGTAGACTTGGAAGTACTTGATACATACATAAATTTTACTTTACATCATGAAAAAAATAGCATTGTTCCCCCTTTGAACACACTCATATTTATTGGCCTATCCCTATAGGTTAAACTTAATATACTTCTTCACATCATGGGAAAATAAAATGTTAGAAAGGGGGATCTCAGATGCTCAGTAGGGATAAGAATATAGTGGAAACTATCATAAATAATAGTAAACAATTAAGGCAATGTATATGAAAAAAACAAAATCCTTTTAAACATTAAATTCAACATAATATGGAATAGATAAACCGAATAATTCCATTTACTTATTGAAATGTATATTCTTCTAGTTTAATAATCACATGCAATGTCAATAACCAATTTCATAATGATGGAATGCATAATATCGAACATCATAACCACATAGTCAAGGCCTTCTGCCAAGACTAAAAATAAGATTTTGGCAAGACCTTGTGTCAAGTCACTAGTTTGTCTCATGAGATAAACTAATGCATCAAGGAGCTATAGTGGGATCCACCCGTCACTTAATAAGACCAATTAATTCATCATATAAAGAGGTTGAAACATAATCTAAATGTTCGTATTAAAACTAGAATACAAAATTTCAATATTTTAACCACATACCACGAAAGGTATAAATATAGCACATCCACGGTCAAACATAAATCATTCAATTCAGTATGGAAGATTTTATTATAAAAAATTAACCTTAATAGAGAATAATGAAGGATATTTACATAGATGAAAATAAACAACAAAACTATTGGAAGGCAATATCTCCCCTTTCATGAAAACATTTAAAAGTATCACTATTTATCAAGAAGTCATTTAAAATAGATTGTTTAATCAGAGTGTCACATACCACTTTTATTTAAAAGGAATTTTAATTTTAAAACATTAATTTTCATATAAATAAATCCATAAAACCATTTTTAAAACATGGACATTAAAGGGAAATTTTTAGAAGAATAAATCATTAAATCATTTAAAATGATATTTTAGTTAGAGTTAATAAAAAAATGAGAGGCACTTAAATACAAATAATTGAGGTAATAAAAACATTATAATATCATTATAATTAAGGGATTATAGATATATTATGTAAAAGTACAATATATACACCATAAAAAAGTGAATTCGCACATAACAATAATGAAGTATCACTCGAATGTAAATTGAGAAGAAATCCCTTATAAAGATAGTATACTTAGGTTAAGGATAAATCAATGACATATTGTGTGTGAAAAATATAAATAAACTCTATATTATTGGATTCTATGTGTAAATAAATCATAGTACATTCACACATATTATTGTAAAAACAATGCCAATGACTTTGATGTTTAACTCAATGAAAATAAATTGAGTTAAAATTACACTTATCAAGTTCATATCAATGACTTGAGAATTTATAAATGGAGTGATTATGCGTATCAAAATTATATCCACACAAAGGGGAGTGTAAATTAATACATAATTAAATAAATAGTTATTTCACAAAAAATATTAGAGAAAAATAATCAATGATTTTTTCTTAAAAACATATGGGTGGAAATTGAAATTTGAAATTCCCTTACCGATTTGGTAACATACAAAACATACACCCCGTAAAAGAAGGATCATAACATTAATATTTAAATAAACATAAATTAAATTATATTAGAAAAATAGTTCAATCATGGTAAGTACATACACCCCACAAAAGGAAATAGTGGCAAATATAGCATGAATCTCACTGGAATAAAAGTGAGACGAAAACAAATTACCTTGTACTTTTCATTAGTTAAGGTAGATTAACATCATTTATAATGGATAAATAATTGTTATTAAATTATAAAAGAAGAAATACATAAATATGATATCATATATGATCTTCTAATATTGCATTGTTAATGATATTTGAGTAGTATCATTGTTTTAGGTGTTAACTGATTTGTTTTCTTGTATATGTTGTTATGTGAGTAATGATTGTTATGTATATGATTTATTTTATTAATATCCAAAATTAAATTATTTTCTTAAAAATTATTTTTAAATCATAAAATAAGAATTATTCTTTAATGGTTACGATGGGGAATGAATCTTATCGCGTTTATAGAGATGGTAATCTATACATACCGACGGGCGACAATATCATTCAATTGATGTTGAAATCATATGTAATTAGATGGTATATCATATATAAATAATCCATAAAATGTTATATTTATTATTTAAATAAATTTTAGTCATTATTATATCCATCCAAATAATGAAGTGTTGAATAATAAACTACACCACGACGTGGAGACGGTAAGCCACACGTACACACGTATGGTGTCTTCGTCATTCATAGAATGGATAGAATAATGAATATGGTTGTAATATATTTAATATAACATCACATATTGTAGAAGGTATTAGGGTTATTATTTTGGTATGGAATCAACAATGTGAGTAAGTGGAAGAAGAATAGAACATTGAAAGAAGTGGTGAAATTATTACCTCTTTTCCGGTGCTTCCTTTTGATTTGATCAAAATTGCTTCATAGGTTGGATTTCTAATCAAAGAATGGCCTCTAGGTTGAATTGAGGGTAGTTGGAAGGATATGTGTGCATGGTTTGTCTGAGAAAATTGTATTTTGTGGTTATAAATTAAGAGAAGGGGATGCACCCTTTCATAAGAGAGGTGATGGTCACATTAGGAAAATCTTGAAATATTAATTTATTATATAATAATTTTCAATTTATAATGGCTCCAAATGAATTTATATATAGTATAAGGTTGTTATGGTTCGGAATAACATTATAAAATAGTTTTTAGACAAGTTTATGTCCCCATATTAACGTTATCTTTTAGATTTAACTCTTAGTTAATTAGTTTAACTTTTACCATGTCTTATTGTATTCTTACACAATATGGTTAATAGACGTAGTATAAATTTCCAAGTGACCCTCATGTGATTCATTAATAATATATATATATTTATATAAGTACATTGTCAGATTATTTTATTTTTAGAAATATTATATCTTTTAATAATATAATATTTATAAAAAAAATTCATTTATGTCATTGTTGATAGTATTTAGTATTTGGTTTTTGTGGTAGTAATAAAATCATGATTACTTTGAAAAAAAATCATTTAATCAACCATAAAATATCATATTACTCAATAAAATTAGTTGAATGCATCAAACTTATCAATTTAAATTAATTTTGATATTTATAATATCAATTATATTAATCATTCATTAATAAGGTAATTACAACATCCTCATTGTGTCATAAATAAATTTATTTATTTAATTTCTAAAAATTATAACTAAAATACCATTTTAGTACCCTCCAGTTTGAGGTATGTTTCCTTTGTTTATGTTTTTTATGAGTTTACGGTGCATGGGATGCGTTGGGAATAGTTCGGGAAATGTTGGAATGTTTTTGGATGAGTTTTGAGGCTTTTAAAGGGGTGCACAGTTAGAGCACGATTAGTGTGAACCGTGAGGATGCTCCAAGAAACCATGTAGGGGGAGGTAGTAGGCTACACACAGCCTGCACACGGTTTACCAAACTGTGCGAGGAAACCATGCAGGCACCTACTCTCGAGGTAGTGGCATGTGCACGGTTAGCGCACGGTTTGGCAAACCATGTGCGCTAACAGTGTGGCCACTTAATATTGGGGTTTTTAAGTCCGAGCTCCCTCAGGCTTGACATAAAACACTACTCTCTTCCTCCCACTCGATCCTCACTCGGTATTTTTGTTTCTTAGGGGCTAGAAGGGATCTCCCTCTCTTTTTGGAATGGTTTTGAAGAGGATTCATGAGGGTTTGAAGGCGATTCCTCCCAGGTAAGTCATCTCCCATGGTTTCTTTGTGTTTTCCTCTAGATCTGCTCTTCCCTCCATCTTGGTTTTCTGGATCTACACTTATTATGTGTTGATCTAGGGTTGTGGTGTCCTTGGATGATGTTTTTAAGGCTTGTGGGTGATATGGTAGATGATCTAGAGAGGTTTCGATGGTGCGTTCGCTGGTTTCGGAGGTTCGGTTGCGTGTGGATTGATTTCTCGGGAACCCTAAAGGTAGTTGGCTTCTCTCTCAACTCCACTTTCTGGAATTGTGTGGTGCATTTACAATTAAATTGTTTATTTGAAATTTAATTGGTAAATCATGTGGAAAATCTGTTGGAAAATTTATAGGTGATGAAATTGGGGGTTTTGGCATGAAATTGGGATTTTTGGGTACAAAATGGGTTTTGATTGAAATTGATTCAATTTGATGATTTTAAATGTTGATTTTAAAATTAAAATGAACTAGATCATGAAAATGGAATGTGATGGTGTTTTCAATAATGTGATATTGTTGTGTTGCTTTTTCTTTTGTGGATATGGATGGGATTTTGTATTAGCATGTGTTGTGATATTCTGGAGTAGTCGAGAAAGTGCCACTATAATCAGAGAAATTGATGGATAATGGACGGAAGGGCCACCATCTAGGAAATTGGCCGAGAAAGTACCAATTTTTGGGTTATAAACGGGTTGGACGAGAAATTACCCCCATTGTTGGTTGATTTCTTGACTATGTGATGTTTGTAGATGGGGATTGTGAGTGAAATATGAACATGGTAACTAGTGTGTGGCTTGATTGTTGTGGATTTCCCTTGTGTGGCCTGTTTGGCTTTTGTAATAAGTTTTCAAATGGGAATGTTTTATATAATATGTTTTATATAAATGTGCTAAAATTTTATACTAGTGGTACATGTAGGGATGTCATTTGGGGAAACTCTACTGAGTAGTTGTAATCACCCCCTGCTTTGAAACTTTGGTGTCTTTGCAGATGTGGTTTATCGGGACATTGTAAAAGGTAAGGCATCACCTTCTTTTAGCGATTCCTCATGATTCTTGGTGGAGCATGGAGTTTGGTGCTGGAGTGGAGTTGTGGAGGTGTCACAGATTGTCATGGTTGTTCTTTGTAGTTTCTATTGTACTCTGATGTTTTGGTAATGATCGGTTGTCTAAACCTAGGGTTGTTATTGCATGGGTGGTTATGTTAAGATGAATGCATTTATAGTTGTTGGTTGTTGGTTGGTTGGGTTATCCTCTTGAGGGAAAATCATTCCCCACTTTTCTCTTGAAGCCCTCAACATTCATTTCCATCCTTTGGTGCCTTGGGAATGTCTCTTAAGGCCAAGTAACCCTCACCACCTCCTCAAGACAATGAGGTAGGGGTGGGTTGTTACAACTAGTATCAGGTTGTTCGGTCCTTTGGAGTTGAATCTCGGATTAGTAGTTGACATTCGTTCTTGGTTATTCCTTGAGTCGGGATGGTTGCAAGGTGTAGGACTGTCAGAACTTGGAATGTAGAGCATAAAAGGACATAGGTAACCCTATTATGTTGAACGTCATGTTACTAGGGAGTTGGGTACATAATTGATTTGGAGACACTTAAAGGCATTGGAAATCTCATTGTGGTGGGTGTATCCAACTAGATGAGCATGACATATATGATAGAAATGACTTCCTTTTAGGATGAATTTTTCATTTGGTTTAATGATTTATGGGTTGAATTGAAAAAATAGTTTTTCAATTGTGTGAACCCGAAATGTGAATAAACATGATATTTTCAAAATGGTTGATTTTAAAAAATGGTGCAACGTGGGAAATTTGCAAGAATGGAATGTCTGGTTGTGATTGATTGTTATGAAATGATATTTGACGTGGTTGATTTGTGAGGTATACAGAAGCGAGACTCATGCTTGTTTGTTTTATGTTTATAGAAATGGCACCGAGTAGGCGTCGTAGAGACCAACCAGAAGCGGATGATGAGAATGTGGTTGCACCTGATCCCCAGGTGAACCAGAAGCTAGTGAAAAGAATAGTCCACGCCTTCCTAGCAGTGATAAGTATAAATAGAGTGGAAGAGCCCAAGCATTTTGACTATGCGGATCAGTTTTAGAATCATAAAACACCCGTTTGTGGGGGTGATGCGAACCTAGAAAGGGAAGAGGCATGGCTGTCCCGAGTAAATAGAATTTTTGAATTTTTGGGAACCCCGCCCGAGTAGAAGGTCAAGTTAGCAACGTATAAGCTGGGGGATCTTTCCCTTCAATGGTGGGAGATGGTAGTCCAAGCGGGGACGGACTAGGGTATGACGTGGGAAACCATTGAGGAATTGTTTAACAAGCCATTTTACCCTCATACGTTCATGATTTAGCGTACAATTGACTTTTTCAGTTTTAAGCAAGAACAGATGTCGGTAATAGTGTATGCAGCTATGTTTATGAGCTTAGTGCAGTTTGCACCCGAGGTGGCGGGTAGCACGTCGCTGAAAGAAAGGATCTTCGAGGCGGTCTTGAGGTAGGTAATCCATTATAAAATTGTGGTGCTATGTATCAGGGACTACACAGAACGGGTAAATCAAGACTCGGTAGCTAAGCGAGATCTGCATGGAACTCCGGGCGGAGGAAGCGTGGTAATACCCACAGGGACTAACGGGAACACTAACGCTGGGTACAAGAGGAAGAGGGACACATATTCCCAGAGTGGGAGCACAACACAAAAAGCGACGATGGGATCGAAGAACCTTCCTCTGAAGCCCCAAAGTAAATTAGGTTGTTTTCAGTGTGGCTCCTCGATGCATATCAAGTGGGATTTCAAGAAACAACCCAGAGAATGTTATAGTTGTATGTAGATGGGGCATCTTCGGTGCTACTGTAGGAATGCTCCGAAGATGAGTGTGTGTGACACTCCGCAAGGATCGCAGGCGTCCTATGCTTCGATGGGACGAGGGAAGCAGCATACTCCTCGTTAGTAAGGTAAGGTTATTCATGGTGATTCTCAAAACACCATGACACCTCAACAAGGCAGTAAAGACTTGGGAGAGGCAACTAAGACATTGTTCGGAGCTGACCAAATTTTGGTGGATGATCAGTCGGGGCCATCCATAGTACAAGTTAAAATTCTTTTAAATTCTACCTTCATTCATGTGTAGTTTGATAAGCATTCTTCACAGTCTTTTATTGTTAGACGCGTTGTTGACTTGTTGGATTTAAAGGTAGAGATGATGCCTTCGGTTTTGAAACATCAAACCCCTTTGGGTAGAAAAGAGTGTCGAGCCTTCTTGTGTAGAGCATGTTGTATCATTGTGGGTAAAATTGAAATATTGTGGGATTTATCATTACTTGAGATGGACGGATATGATGAGACATTGGGCATGGATTGGATAATAGTGTTTAAGGCCCACATCTATTGTGATGTGTGAATAGTGAGTTTTACGACACACGACGGTGTTAGACATATCATTAGAAGAGATAGGCATGAAAAGCATGTTGTAGCAGGATTTTTGGCACCAACAGTTGGCACGTTATCGTATTACTTGGCAGTATTGTCGTTGGAATCGATATAGGGTGTTGGGGATAGTGTTTTTCAAGCAGTGGTTGATCAGTTCATGGACGTTTTTTCCAAACAATTCTCCTGGTTACCTCCTGTAAGAGAGGTGGAGTTTACGATTGATCTCCTTCCGGGGACCAGTCCTATCTCACTTCTATCTTACCGGATGGAACCTGCATAATTGAGGGTGTTGAATGTCCAGTTGGAGGAGTTAGAAAATAAAGGCTTTATCCGGCCTAGTGCATCTCTGTGGGCAGTGACGATGTTGTTTGTGAAAAAGGACGATGGAACATTGAGGCTTTGTGTTGATTATCAGTGACTTAACCAAGTGACGATAAAGAACAAATATCCACTTCCACGAATTGATGACCTGTTTGACCAGTTGTGGGGAGGCCAGTGGTTCTCCAAGATCGTCCTGAGATCAGGATATCATCAATTGTGAGTAAGGAAGGAGGATATTCCTAAAACAGCTTTCAGAAGTCGATATGGCCATTATGAGTACGTTGTTATGCCCTTTGGTCTAACGAATGCACCTGCAATGTTTATGGCGTAGATGAATCAGATATTTTAGAGTTATCTGGATTCATTCATGGTGGTGTTTTTGGATGATATTCTCGTTTATTAAAAGACAAGGGAGGAGCATGAACAACACTTGGTTATAGTGATAGGGATCTTGAGAGATCATCAGTTGTATGCTAAATTGTCAAAATGTGACTTTTGGATACAGGAAGTTCATTTTCTTGGCCATGTGATTTATGAAAAATGTGTTTCAGTTGATCCAGAAAAGATACAGGCCATTATCTCATGGAAACCTTCAATGAATGTGTTTGATATATGAAGTTTCCTTGGCCTAGCTAGTTATTATCAGCATTTTGTTCGTGAATTTTCACAGTTTCCTCCACCAATAAAAGCTTTTACAAGGAAGAATGTTCTATTCTAGTAGAATGAACAGTGTCGGTAGTGTTTCAAAGAGCTAAAGGGTCGACTTACGTCAGCACCAATCATGGTTTTTCCAGAACTAGGGAAAGGGTACGTGGTGTATTGGGATGCATTGGGATCAGGGTTGGGATGCGTCTTCATGCAAGGGGATCATGTCGTTGTGTATGGCTCATGGCAAGTGAGGGTGCATGATAAGAACTACCCAACTCTTGATTTGGAGTTGGCGGCAGTGGTACATGCTTTAAAAATGTTGCACCATTATCTCTTTAGTGATAAATTCATGGTCTAAACATATCATTAGAGTTTGAAGGTCATTTTATCACAAAGGCATCTGAACATGAGGCAATGGAGATTGATGGATTATCTCCAGATGTTTGATTTTGACATAATTTACACCCCAGGTAAGGGAAATTCAGTGGTGGATGCATTAATTAGGAAATAATATGCTCAGGTGGTGAAGCAGGAATCACACCAGTGGTAGTTGATGTCAGTGATAACTGACATGCACCTAGAAGGTGAGGGGAAAGGTGATAAAGTAGTCTTCTTTCTAGTTTCCTTGATTCATGACGTGGAAGGCCTGGTTAAAGAGGTGCAGATGTCTGATTCGAAGTGTGATACCATGAGGTCGAAACTCAATAGTGGGGAGACCACTGAGGGTTAGCAGGTGAATAAATAATCAATTTTGTGTTTCCGGAAATGGATAATTATACCAATGGCTTGGCGGGAGGATCTTCATAGGCCATACCGTCATTCCAGGTGGGCTGTTCACCATGGAATTCAGAAGATGTATAAGGCGTTGAAAGCGCAGTTCGGGTGGGCTGGAATGAAAAGAAGAGTGGCTGAGTTCGTTTCACAATGCTTGACTTGCCAGCAGGTCAAGGCAGAGTGCCAGAGGACAGTGGGAATGTTGCAGTCTTTACCAATCCCTGATTGGAAGTGGGAGCAGATAGCGGGGGATTTTTTCAGAGGTCTCCCAAGAGTGGTCAGAAAACATGATTCCATTTAGGTGATAGTGGATCGGCTAACTAAGTTGACTCATTTCATTCCAATTCGTGAATCTCATACGGTGGAGGATCTGTCCAAAATTTTTGTTTGTGAGGTGGTAAAGAGGCATGGTGTTCCAGTTTCGATCGTATCAGATATAGATCTGAGGTTTACATCCTGTTTCTGGAAATCTTTGCAGCAATCCCTTGGAACAAATTTGACCATGAGTATGGCATATCATCCTCAGACGGATGGCCAATCCGAGAGGATCATACAAACCTTAGAAGATATATTGTGGGCTTGTGTGATATATTTTTGTGTCTCATGGGAGGAGCACCTTTTCGTGGTTGAATTCTTGTATAATAATAGTTATTAAGCACCCATACAGATGGCTCCGTTTGAAGTATTGTACGGGCGGCCATGTCATTCTCGACTATGTTGGGTGGAAACGGGTGAGTCTTCGATGGTTAGACCGAGTATTTTCTAGGAGACTACAGAAAAGATCATGTTGATCAGGAAGAGGATGGAGATTTCTTAGAGTCTTCAGAAATATTATGCGGATCATCGTTGACGACCGTTGTCGTTCGAGGTGAGTGATCATATTTTCTTGAGGATTTCTCCTCGGTTGGGACATCGTCGGTTTGGGAAACAAGGAAAGTTATCTCCAAGGTACATTTGACCTTTTGAGATTGTTGAGCATGTCGGTGAGGTGACTTATCGGTTGGATTTTCCACCTAGGTTCTTTGTGGTACACAATGTGTTTCATGTGTCACAGTTGAAAAAGTTTCAGCCATATCTGGGCTATGTTATTCGATGGGATCATGTTCAGCTAGACCCAGATGTTTCATTGGTGCACGTTCTAGTGCGGGTTGTGGATAGGCAAGAGAAAGTATTGCATGGTAAATGAATCAGTCTAGTTTGGGTTTTGTGGCAACATGGCCAGATCCAGGAAGAAACATGGGAATGGGAGAAAGAAATGGTCTAGCAGTGGCCCAAACTCTTTCGGCAAAGGGCGAGGTCACTACTTTCCGAGGACTGAAAGTCCAATATGCGGAGAATGTAGTACCCTAGTTTGAGGTATGTAGCCTTTTTATGTTCTTTTTATGAGTTTTCGGTGCATGGGATGAGTTGGGAAAAGGTCAGGAGAGATTGGAATGTTTTTGCCTGAGTTTGAGGCTTTTAAAGGGGCGCACAGTTTGAGCACGGTTAGTGTAAACCGTGTGGATGCTCCAGGAAACCATGTAGGGGGTGGCAGTAGGATACAAACGACATGCGTACGATTTACCAAACCGTGTGAGGAAACCATGCGGGAACCTACTCTTGAGGCATTGGCGTGCACACGGTTAGTGCACGGTTTGCCAAACCATGCGGGCTAACCGTGCGACCACTTAAAGTTGGGTTTTTTTAGTCCGTGCTCCCTCGGTCTTGACCTAAAACACTACTCTCTTCCTCCCACTTGAACCTCACTTGTTATTTTTGGTTCTCAAGGGCTAGAAGGGCTCTCCCAATTTTTTTGGAAGGGTTTTGAAGAGGATTCAAGTGGGTATGTAGGTGATTCCACCCGGGTAAGTCTTCTCCCATGGTTTCTTTGTGTTTTCCTCTAGATATGCTCTTCCCTACTTCCTTTTTTTCTATATCTACACATATTTTGTGTAGATATAGGGTTTTGGTGGCCTTGGATGATGTTTTAAAGGATTGTGGGTGTTAGGTAAGAGGATCTAGAGAGGTTTTTGTGGTCCGTTCGCCAGTTTTGGAGGTGCGGTTGCGTGTGGATAGATTTCTCGGGAACCCTAAAGGTATGTGGATTCTCTCTCAACTCCACTAGTTGGAATTGTGTGGTGTATTTACAATTAAATTGTTTGTTTGAAATATAATTGGTATATCATGTAGAAAATTTGTTGGAAAATATATGGGTGATGAAATTGGGGGGTTTTGGCATGAAATTGTGATTTTTGGGTAAAACAAATGGGTTTTGTTGGAAATGGAATCAATTGGATGATTTTAAAAAGTTTCTTTTAAAATGACAATGAACTGGAGCATGAAAATGGCATGTGATGGTGTTTTCAATAATGTGAGATTGTTGTGTGGCTTGTTCTAGTGTGGGTGTGGATGGGATTTTGTATTAGCATGTGTTGTGATATTGTGGAGTTGTCGACACAGTGCCACTATAATCAGGGAAATGAATAGATAAGGGACAGAAGGGCCACAATCTAGGAAAGTTGCCGAGAAAGTACAAATTTTCTGGTTTTGAATGGGTTGGTCGAGAAAGTACCCCCATTGTTGGTTGATTGCTTGACTATGTGATGTTTGTAGATGGGGCTTGTGAGTGAAATACGAACATGGTAACCGACATGTGGCTTGATTATTGTGGCTTTCCCTTGTGTGGAATGTGTTGATTTTGTAATAAGTTTTCAAATGGGATTGTTTTATATAATATGTTTTATATAAATGTGCTAACAGTTTATCCTAGTGGTGTGTGTAGGGAAGTCATTTAGGAAAATCCTACTGAGTAGTTTTACTCACCCCCTGCTTTGGCACTTTGGTGTCGTTGCAGATGTAGTATACCAAGACATGGGAAATGGTAAGGAATCACCTTCTTTTAGCAGTTCCTCGTGATGCTTGGTGGAGAATATGGTTTGGAGTTGGAGTGGAGTTGTGGAGTTGTCCAGGATTATCGTGGCTGTTCCTTATAGTATTTGTTTTACACTAATGTTTTGGTAACGATCGGTTATATGAACCGTGGGTTGTTATGTAATGGGTGGTTATGTTCATATGAATACATTTATAGTTGTTGGTTGTTGGTTGGTTGGGTTATCCTCTTGAGGGGAAATCGTTCCCAACTTTTCTATTGAAGCCCTCGATATTCATTGGAAGCCTTTGGAGCCCTAGGAATGTCGATTATGGCCAAGTAACCCTCACCACCTCCTCAAGCCGATGAGGTAGGGGCGGGGTGTTACAACCATGATCACAGAAATATTTTTAGATTTCTAATGATTATTTATAATCAAATTTATCTTATTTATAACCCTATATTTAAAATGTTTTAGTTATGAAAATTTGAATTTAATACTTTTAACTCTTCTTTAAATATTATAATAATAAGTGTCCAAATATAATCTAAGTAGACAAAAGAGGATCATAATTTATTCATAAGGATGATTTTGGACGAAAAAAACATGTCCAATAGAATTAATACATGTGTTATGGTAATTATAATATCATTTTTACCTTTAATCACCCTATTTACTTCTAACCGTGGTAAATAAAAGTCAAAAGTTACTATTCAAAAAAAAATATTTTCATCTTATTGAACAAAATTTTATTTACTGATGTCAACAATGTCTCTAGGATTTTTTAAATTCAATTCACAGAACCGTTAAAATTATGTTATATACAAATTTTCTAACGTTCCAAGATGGTGGGTAAAAAACATTAAAAAATTAAAAAAAAATTTATACAAATATTTTTTTATGAAATGACTGCAATAAATTACATTTAACTAATATAGTTATTATGTATCTATTTTGACATAAAATTTATTTAAATAAAATAAATATTTATTTTATTAAAAAGTCAGTTTTTAAACAATAACATAGTGGTTTTCACTATTCATAAAAAATTGAATGTTTTCTAAAAAATACCAAAAATTCACCCTAAGTTAATTTTGATATTCCAAATCAAAAAAGGATGAATATTTTATAAAATTAAAAACACAGAAGTTTCATTGATTATTTTAAAATTAATATCGGTTTTCAAAACTAGAAAGCGATATTTTTAGATGTAAAAACTATCAAAAGATTGATATATGTTTATGTCAAATTTAAAAGTGAAAATACTTACATTAAGAAACATTGGATTAAATGATAAAAATATAATATAATTATAATTAAAAACCATTCAAATGTATAATTAAACGATATAAATAATTATGATTATAACTGTTTTTTTCAATTAAAATTTAATATCTTTCACTATTCATAAAAATATGAATGTTATTAGAAAAATAACAAAAATTTATGCAAACTAAAATGTTAGGTCCTTCTTCTAAAGAAGAATTTAATTTCATCAAATTGAATATATAAAATTCCAAATATTGGATTTGAAATGGTTCACCAATAAAAGTCGAAAAAACTTCATTTTTTTAAATACATCTTTTATATGAAAAATATAATTTTTCGTTATATTATATCTATGTAACAAAAAAATGAATTTTAAAATTATATAGGATATATATAAAATAAAAAATGTGGTCATTACTATTAATAACCTATTTTTAAATGGTTAATTTGATAGGTTGTGGTGTGCTTGAACTCGGTGTTGCGTACATCACACAGTATTGTATTATTTAAAGAGAAGCGTATTGTGGAATCATGGGGTGAAACATTATTCCCTCCTTTAATAAATTGAGTGCTCACAATTTTAAATTGTTCTTTGGAAATAAAATGTCAAAAAAAAAGAAATAACTTTGTGGGAAACCCACATCATAAATAGGGTTAATAAATTTTAGTCTTAATAAGACCGAAAGGGAAATGAAAAAGTCACTACCAAATTAGTATTTCGTAGAGGATAACATTGGTGGAAATTATAATCGGAGGAAAAATGTAAATATTTATAAGGAGTGACTGAGTTTATCAATCCCAAACAAGTTAATGGAAAATTGAGGGCCTCAAAGCCATAAATCTATGATGAATAACATAAGGTATTTTGATATCTCATTTTTGGTTTTATGATCCTTTAACTAATGTTTAATAATTAATTTCTTCATAGAATAAAAAAATACTTGATAAGTAGAGTTTCTTCCTTCAACAAATTTCTACCACAAATCCATCTTTCACTCCAAATTATGAGTATTCAATATGACTTGGTCACGCCTGGAGCGCTAGAATCAACATATAATGAATCACATTGTCCAAAAAGGACTAACTATATATTTCCCATATCATTAGAGATCAACCAAAATCAAAATGGTTATTACAAGATAAGATGATCCCCCAAAAGGATAATCCTTTAGAGAAAGAAATACTAATCTTAATTTCTAAAATTAAACCAACAATACCCAAAGATCAATAAATAAAATTCTTCAAACAATTGACCATAAAATGCATCAATATAATCAATACTATGATTCAAACACAAAACTCAGAAGAATTTGATTATGTAGTCCTCCACGTTAAATTATATCTCCAAATAACATCAACTACTCTTAAAGTAACATACTATAATGTAATTAACATAATCATGTATTCTCTATGATAGGTTAATAATTTCCATTAATAACTTAAATCACTATAATTCCACAGTAAAAACATAGATAAAAATCCACCATTACTCCTCAAATTACATCCCATAGTATTCTATTTTCCTTAAGCATATAGTGTTCCCAATAGAGGTAATGACTTCCAAAATAAAAATTATCACTTAATCACAAAATATTTTTCCTATAGTAAGGATATCCAGTTGATAAACATAAGATCCCAAACAAACTTATTATTGATCAATATAATCATTTGACTAAGAATAATTAGTCAAAAAAACTAGGGATTTCATATAATCCAGTGCTAGGCGATAAATCTCAATCGCACTTTGGTTGTGGGTTAGGTTACCCCATCTTTGTCTAATGTGATGGGTTGTCACATGGTATTTGTGTTGTCCTTTTTCAAAAACTATATTTTATAACATTCCCAAATGAGATAAATTCCTCAAAATAACCATAACACAAGTTAACCACAAATGTTATCTCACACCTCACATTTTCATCCCAAAAATTAATAACTTTTAATTTCCTCAAATTCAAGGATAATATAAACGAAAATGGTTATTTATATCTATATACACAATAGAAAAGATAATTTTTTCTCAAATAGAATTTTCACATAACAAAATGCAGGGTAACAAATACAATAGAAAAGTCTTTAAATGTAATCCCATTAACAAAGATCACTAATACTTTTAAACATTTCCCCATCCATTTATTACCACATAGGTTCTTCCTTGACAAAGAGGATATCATATAGAATAGGGAATTCACTCAGGTATTGACCAGGTACCCTAAATTTACAACAAATGATTGTAAATGAATTATTTGGATCATTTTTACTTTCTTATATAGTACTCTTCATTTTTACATGGAAATTATTTACACTATTTCCTTCTTTCCCACACAAAAAACATTTCTTTGTTCTATTGAGACACATTACTCGGTGTCTCCATCCACATTTCTTGCATGATAGAAATTGAGATTTCATTCCTCCATGGTCTCCACTACTGGAGCTCTTATCATTTATCACTTTTCTCTTCTTTGTTGAGTCCAGGAGTTGGTTAATATATATTTTGTTGATCATATTTTTGGAAAAATGATTCTGCATGAACATGATATCTTTTACACCTATAAAAATTCCATTTCATGTCTCATTTCAACCCACGTTCCCACATTGTACATCCAGTTAATTGTTACTATGACTTCTATGGAATTTAATCGTTGACTAAAACTAGAGAGCATTGTGTGAGTAACTATAAACATTAAATAAATTAAAGAATATCAGGATACCTTAATTTCAATCTAAAACTCATTATGATTAACCAAGGTTATTTATTATCATCTTGTATTAAAATCCTTCAAATTAGATTGTAAATAGAATTTGAATTATCTTATGCATATCCCCCAGAAGTGTGGTAAGCAAGAGTGAAGCAAGGCACGTTGTCAGGCAATAGTTCTCAATCGAGTATTTCTCAAAAAGGCGTTTTCAGGTTTTACCCCGAGGTACATCTATGCCAGAGACACCTCTACCTGCTCATATTAAGATAAGGATATACTTCTTGGAAAACCCTCATAATATTTACATTACCAAATTTTTTGGATGTTCTTATATATTAATCCCCAAATTCTATCTTAGGGAAATGGTCTCTAATTAGAGTTTTTCGAAATCTAGTATCCAAGGTTTGTACTAATCTTCCTCTGATACGAACAGTAATTCCCTGACCCCTGTTACCCAGAGTTGGTGTAGTATTACATAACATTGGCATGATCTCAAGAGGTCATGTGTGGAAAGACCGATTAGTTTAGTAGCCTTGGAGGTACTAGATACATACATAAATTTAACATTACACCATGAAATAATGAAAAAAACATTATTACCCCATTGAGCACACACAAATCTATAGGTCTATCCCTATAGGTTAAACATAATATACTTCTTCAAATCATGGGAAATGAAAAAATAATAGAGGGATGAGATAATATGCTCAATAGGGATAAAAATATAGATGAAACAATCATAAACAATCATTAACATTTAAGGCAATGTATAAGACTTAAACCCATGCCTTTTAAACATAAACTTCAGCATAATATGGAAAACATAAATCGAATATGTCCATTTACTTATTCAAATGGATATACTACTAGTTTAAAAATCACATGCAATATCAACAGCCAATTTCATAATGATGGAATGCATAATTCCAGACAACATAACCACATAGTCAAGGCCTCGTGCCAAGACTACAAATAATATTTTTTCAAGGCCTTGTTCCTAGATACTAGTTTTTCTAATGAGAGCTATAGATGCATTGAGGATCTATAGTGGGATCCACCCTTAAAATACTAAGTCAAATGCATTCCTCCTATTAAAAGGTTGAAACATAATCTAAACATTCATATTAGAACTAGCATTCCAAATCTAAATATTCTAACCACAAACCATGAATGGTATAAAAATAGCACATCCACAATCAAAAATAAATCATTCAATACAACATGTATGATTATATTATAATAAATTATCCTCAATCATGAATAATGAAGGATATTTAACTAGATGAAAAT
The DNA here is from genome assembly GCA_963277665.1 of Viscum album. Classification (NCBI taxonomy): domain Eukaryota; kingdom Viridiplantae; phylum Streptophyta; class Magnoliopsida; order Santalales; family Viscaceae; genus Viscum; species Viscum album. The sequence continues at coordinate 1,935,120,915 of OY728155.1, forward strand.
AATCATCAAAACTATTTGAGAGAAATATCTAACTTTTCTTGAAAACATTTAAAAGTCTCACTATTTATCAAAAAGTCATTTAAAATAGATTTCTGAATCAATGTGTCCCAAACCACATTGAAACATTTAAAGGGAATTTTAATTTTAAAACATTAATGTCCATATAAATAAATCTTTACAACCATTTTTAAAACAAGGACATTAATGACAATGATTTCGGAGAATAAATCATTAAAACATTTAAAATGATATTTTAGTTAGAGTACCTAACCAAATGAGATAATCATGAGTACAAATAATCAGGTTAATAAAAACATTATAATATAATTTGAATAAACTAATTCCCAATATACTATGTCAAAGTAAAGTATATACACTATATAATATTGAATTGGCTCATAACAACAAAGAAGTTTCAATGGAATGTAAATTGATATGAAAACCCATATAAAGACTGTATATTTAGGTTAAAGATAAATCAATGAAATAATTATGTGTGAAAAATATAAATACTCTCAATATGATTGGATATTCATTGTAAATAAGTAATAGTAAATTCAAACATATTCTTGTAAAACAACAACAGTTACTTTGATGTTTAACTCAATGAATAGAAAATGAGTTAAAATTACTCTTATCAAGTTCATATTGATGACATGAGAATTTATAAATGGAGTGATTATGTTTATCAAAATTATAACCTCACAAAGGGTAGTGGAAATTATAGCATAAGTCAATAAATAGTTATTTCACACATAATCTTGGAGTAAAATAATAAATGGAGTTTGCATAAAACCCAATGATTGGAAATTGAAAATTGAAATTCCTTTACCAATTTGGTATCATACGAAACATACACGCCATGAAAGAAGGATGATACCATGAATTTTTAAATACCCATATATTGAAGTATGTTAGCAAATGAATATGATCATGTAAAGTACATACACTACACAAAATGAAATAGTTGAAAATAAAGCATGAATCTCGTGAGAATAAAATCGAGATGAAAAACCCTTATACTGTAATTTTCATTAGTATAAGGAAGTTTAACCTCCTTTATACGGGTTAAATAATTTTTATTAAATTATAAATGAACTGAATACATAAATATGATATCATATATGATCTTCTAATATTTTTTGTTAATGATATTTCAGTAGTATCATTGTTTTGGGTGTTAACTAATTCATTTTACTTTATAAGTTTCATTATGTAATTCATATTTGTTATATATAAAATGAATTTTATTCATATACATAATGATATTATGTTATTAAAAATTATTGTTAAATTATAAAATGACAATTATTCTTGAATGGTTGCAATGGGGAATTAATCTTATTGCGTTTGTGGAGACGATAATACACACATACACATGAGAGAAAATAACATTCAATTGATGGTAAAATCGTATGTAATAGGATGATATATCATGTATAAAGAATAATTAACATGTTATATTTATTATTTACATCAATTTTACTTATTATTATACCCATCCAAATAATGAAGTGTGGAATAACAAACTACACCATGACGTGGAGACAGTAAGTCATACGTACACACGTATGGTGACTTTGTCATTCATAGGATGGATATAATAATGAATATTTTTGTACCATATTTAAAATAAAATCACATTATGTAGATGTTAATGGAGTTATTATTTTTGTATGAAACAACAATGAAAGATGAAGTGGCAGAAGAAAAGAACCTTGAATAAGTTGGTGAAATTATTACCTCTTCTTCAGGTGCTTCATTTTGATTTGATCAAAAGGGCTACATAGGGTTGATTTCTGATCAATGTAAGGACTCTAGGAAGTTTTTAGGGTAGTTGGGTGGATATTTGGGTAGGGTTTGTCTCAGAAAAATGGCTTTGGAGGTGTGAAATTAAGAGAAATGGATGTACAATTTTATAAGAGAGGTGAAGGTCACTTTAGGAAAAGATTGAAATATTATTTTATTAAAAAATAATTTTCTATTTATAATGGCTCTAAAATGATTTATTTCGAGGATAAGGTTGGTATGGGTAGAAATAACTTCAACTTATACGTTTTAGACAATTTTAGGTAACCATTTTAACCTTATCTTTTAGATTTAACTCTTAGTTAATTAGTTTAACTTTTACCATGTCTTCTAGTATTCTTACACTATATGGATAATAAACATACTATAAAATACCAAGAGAAACTCAAGTGGTTTATTAGTGACGTATGTATCATTATATAACTAATTTAGACTATCCTTATATTTTTAATAATATTATATCATTCAATAATATTTTTTCAAATACTCATTTTTGTCAATTTTGAAACTATTTTGTATTTGCTTTTTGAGAAAGTCATAACAGCTTGACTACTTCAAAAAAATCATTAAATCATCTATAACATGTCATATTAATCTATAAAATTCTCTAATTCACCAAATGAATCAATTAACATTTTTTTATATTTATAATATCAATTATTTTAATAATTCATTTATCAGGTAATTAGTTCATTATCATTGTCTCATAAATAAATTTAATTATTAAATTTATAAAAATTATAAATAAAATACCATGATTTATTAAATAGTTTTATCTTTCAAAATGAATACATATATTAAATATTATCTTATGTATAACCCTATATTAAAAATGTTTTAGATTTAAAAACATTAATTTAACACTTTTTTACTTTTCTTTAAATAAAATAATAATAAATGTTCTAATATAATCCATTTGAACCAAATTGGATCATATTTTATTCCTAAGGTTGATTTTGGTCTAAAAAAACTTATCCAATAGAATTATAACATGTATTAGGATTATTATAATACCATTTTTACATTTAATTACCATATTTAATTTTAACGGTGGTAAATAAAAGTCTAAAGTTACTATTCAACGATAATTATATTCATCTTATTCAACCACATTTCACTTACGGATGTCAAATGTGTCACTCAGATTTTTTAAATTCAAATCACAAAATAGGTAAAAATTATGTTTTATGCAAATTTTCTAATGTGCCTAGAAGGTGGGTAAAAAACGTTAAAAAATTCAATAATTTTTTATACATCTAATTTTATTATAAAATGACTCCAATGAATGACATTGAAATAATATAGGTATTATGTTTCTATTTTTTCTTAATACCAATTTAAATAAAATAAGTAATTATTTATATAAAAATTCTGTTTTTAAACTATAACGCGACGTTTTTCAATGTTCATCAAAAATTGAATGTTTTAAGAAATATACCAAAAATTCACACTAAGATACTTTTATTATTAAATATCCCAAAATTATGTCTATTTTACCAAATTAAAAACATATAATTTTCATTAATTAATTTTATAATAATTACAGTTTTCCAAACCATAATGTAGGTTTTTTAGAAGTAAGACCTAGCAGAAGATTGATCTGTGTTTATATGCAATATAAAAGTGAAATTTCATCCAATGCACAAAATTGGCTGAAATGATAAAAATATAATCTATTTATACTTCAAAACCATTCAAATTTATAATTTAAAACTACAAACTATTTTGAATAAAAAGTTGTTTTCAATTAAAATATAGTATCTTACATTATTCATCAAAATATGAAAGTTATCAGAAAAACACATACAATTTATCCAAACTAATTTTTTATGTCCGACATCTAAATAAGAATTTAATTTCATAAAATTGAATATATAAATGTATCAAATATTGGATTATAAAATGGTCTCCATTAAAAGAAGGAAAACTGAATTATTTTGATAAATATTTCTTTTTTATGAAAAATTGAATTTGTCTTTATATTATGTCTATTAAACACAAAATATGAATGTTAAAATTATGAGGGATGTATCTAAAATTGAAAATGTGGTTATTAATATTCATATCCTTTTTTAAATATCTACTTTGTTAAGTCGTGGTGTGCTTGAACTCAGTGTTGTGTACATCGAACACTATTGTATCATTAAAAGTGAAGCGTACCATGGAAGCTTATGGTGTTAAATTGATGATATATTTGATCAATAATGGAAATATTAGTGTTTTCCCAAGATTTAATTGTGATCTTGATATCACCAATTGTGAATTCGAAAAGAGGATATTCCAATGACAAATTTCAAAAGAACATATTGCACTAAGAATTTGTATTTATTCCTTTTGGTCTAACAAATTCACCAATGGTCTTCATGGCTTGGATGAATCAGATATTTTAGTTATATATGGATTATTTTGTTGTGGTGTTTTTGGAAAACATCTTGGTGTATTTAAAGACAAGGGCTGACCATGATGATCTCTTGGAAACTATCGTAAAAATATTGAGAGTTCATAGTTTGTACGCCAAATTATCAAAATGTGACTTTTTGATACAGGATGTACATTTTCATAGCCAGGTCATTTCTGAATAAGAAATTTCTGTGGCTCCTGAAAAGATTGAAGCAGTTATCTTGTGGCGGCTACCAATGAATGTCTTCGAGATACAATGTTTTCTTGGTCTAGATGGTTACTACAGATGCTTTTTTCTTGATTTCTCATCACTAGATTCACTAATTAATGCTCTAAAAAAGAAGAATGCTTCATTCCAATGAATAGAGGATTTACAAAAATCCTTATAAGAACTAAATGTTCATCTTACTTCAGCACCTATTGTGATATTTCTAGAATCAGTACAGGGGTTTGTGGTGTACTTTGATACTTCGAGATCAGGGTTTGGTTGTGTTCTCATGCATGGTGACCATGTGGTTTCTTATGGTTCAAGGAATTTGAGGGTGCATGAGAAGAATTATGCAACAGATCATTTGGGGTTAGTTGTAGTCGTCCATGCCTTAAAAACATGGATACATTATCTCTTTTTTGAGAAATTCACTTTGTTCACAGACTAAAAAATCGTTAAACACATTTTCTCATAGTGAGATTTGAATCTGAAGTAATGGAGAAAGATGGTGTACCATCAAATTATTGACATTGAATTAAAGTAAATAGTAGGGAAAGAGAATTCAATAGTGGATGCACTGAGTAGAAAGTCGTATACTCAGTTGGAAAAATAATTTCAAAAGAATGGTAGTTGATTTCAATCCTAGCTGACATGCTTGTAGAATATGAAATCCGAAGTGATGTTGTGGTTTTCTTCCTATCTATGGTATTTCTTGATTTGGAAAATATGGTCAAATAGGTGCAAACAACTTATTCTAAATGTATGGTTTTGAGTTCCAAACTCAATGGTGGGAACACCATTTAGGGATGGAAACATGATGGGAGTTGAGTTATGTTCTTTATAAATCAAATGGTAGTACCAATGGCTCTTCAGTAACAACTCCTTCATGCTTACCACCATTCAAGATGGGTTGTACAACTAGGTACACATAATATGTATAATCCATTGAAGGCATAATATTTTTGGAGAGGCATGAAATGGAAAGTGTCTGGTTTCATATCATGATGATTAACATGTCAGTAGGTTCAATCATTGAATTATAGACATGTAGGTATGTTGTAGTACTTAAATATCCCAGTGTTGAAATGGGAGTAGATAGTGATGGATTTTGTTACAGGTCATCCAAGAACGGTTCAGAAACAAGATTTTGTGTGGGTGATGGTGGATCGTCTTACCAAGATGGCCCATTTCATCCCTATTAATGAAAATCATACGGTGGGGGATCTATCAAAAATCAAAATTCTAGAATTTGTAAAGAGGCATGGAGTACCAATTTCAATAGACACATATAGAGATTTGAAGTACATGTCTTGTTTCTAGAAATCCATATAGAAATCTCTTGGGACTCAGAAGACAATGAGAACAACGTATCATCCTCAGATGGATAGGAAATCTGAGGGAATGATACAGACATTGGTTGACATGTTTCGGGCTTGTTTAATGGACTTTGGTGGCTCATGGGAGGATAACATACCCTTGGTGGAGTTCTCATACAATAACAGCTATCATGCCTCGATACATATTGCACTTTTTGAAGCATTGTACAGGCTTCATTGTGGTTCTCCACTATACTGGGTGGAAATAGGTGAAACATCACTAGATGGGCTGAGCCAGTACAAGAAACCTCAAAGAATATAAAGTTAATCAGAAAGAGGATGGAGGAAACAAAATGTTGTTTGAAATCATTTGCATATCACAATCGATGACCATTGTCTTTTTCTGTGAGAGGTAATGTTTTCCCGGGGATCTCTATAATACTTGGACATCATAGTTTTGGAAAGCAGGGAAATATATCTATGATGTAACTCCCTGACCCTAGTTACCCAGAGTCAGTGCATTGTTACATAAAATTGGCATGATAACAAATGATCATGTCTCGAAAGGCCGATTAGTTTAGTAGCCTTGAAATTCTAGATACATTCATATGTTTTACATTACATTATAAAAAGAAAACGACAAAACTTAGTCTATATAGGCCACAATCATATCCCATAGGCTATCCCTGAAGTCAGTCGTAATACACTTCTTCGCATCCTAGGAAAAATAAAACATAGAATGGGGTGAGCTCAGATGATCAGTAAGGATAACAATATAGTAGAAACATTAAAAAATAATCATAAACATTTAAAGCAATGTAAGTCAATAACAAAAGCCTTTTAAACATGATATTCAAGAATAATATGGCATAGATAAAATCAAATAATGTCATTTTACTGCTCACATAGATATTCTACTAGTCAAATAATCACAAGGAATATCAATAACAAAATTCAAAATGATGGAATAAATAATGAGGGTCTTTAACTTCTATATCAATGCCTCATGCCAGGACCTAGGGGATAACTGTAACTAGACCCAACCGAGAGAGCCTCTGTAACCAGACTCCAACTTGGAGAGCCTCTGTAACCGGACTCCAACCCGGAGAGCCTCTTTAACTGGGCTCCATCCCAGAGAGCCTCTGTAACTGGACACCACCACATAGGGTTTTCTATAACCAAACCCCAACCCAGAGGGTTTACTTTTACCAATCCGCAACCCGAAACATACAAGTCCAACACATTCATCTTAATAAGAGGTTGAAATATAACAATAACATTTGTATTAAAACTATCATATGAAATGTCAATACTTTAACCATAAACCATGAATGGCATAAAATAACTAATCCACAGTCAAGCATATCACAAAACCTTAAATACAATATGGATGATTTGTATCATAATAAGTCAACTTCATAAAGCAATAAAATTTATCGATGGATGTTGACATAGATGAAATCAAAACTATTTGAGAGAAATAACTTTATCTATTTTAAAATCATTTAAGAGTCACATAATTATAATGAAAACATGTATTTTGAAAATACTTTTGTAAGCTTGTAAGAGAAGCTTATATGATTTTATAATGGTGGAAAATATCAACACCCAACTTATAATTCAAAAAAACATTCTTACCTTAATTTTTTCGAAATGTTCATAAGGTACCTAGTTTGGAAAACCACAAAAAAATTCATTTCAAACCATTTTATAAAAAGTCGAACTAGGGTATAAATTAATTTAACCCATAGATTAGTAAATACTAAAAAAAATTGGAATAAATTTTTAAGAAACATGGATGTGGCTGATAAAGATGTACTATTAGATACTTATGTAAAAACAACCTCGGATAATAAGGATATTGTGAAATTAACGTTTACCTTGTACTTATCCTTGGCTGAGGGTATGTTAACCTCCACTTCTTCGGGATATTCCTTTTGATTTGATCAAAATAGATCCATAGGATGTATTTATGAGAAAATAATGTCCCCTGAGATGATGGTAGGATAGTTAGGAGGATATTTGGGCAGGGGTTGGCCGAGCCAAATGGATTTGATGGTGTGAATTTGATAGAAGGGGAAGTGCCCTTTTATAAGAGCGGTGAGGGGCACCTTAGAAAAATATTGAAATAATTTTTTCTAATAAACTCATTTTAGGTTTCTAATGTATCCAAAATGAATTATTTAAAGGCTAAGGTGGGGATGGGTCGAAAAACTCTCTACGAATTGGTTTTAGATAGGTTTGGGTCACTATATTAACCTTATCTTTTAGATTTAACTCTTAGTTAAATAGTTTTACATTTACCATGTCTCTTTGTATTTTTAAATTATATGGTTAATAAACATACTATAAACATTCAATATAACCCCAATTGGTTCACTAATGATACACCTATCATTATATAATTCTTTTGGCCGAACCATAGATTTTAAAAAATATTAAATCAACTAGTAATATTTTAATTTTTTTAAAAACTCGTTCATGTCAATTTTGACATTATTTAATAATTGATTTTTTTAAAGTCTTAAAAAATTTATTATATAGAAATAAATAAATTTATTAACCCTAATATGTCCTACTAACCTATATTTTTTTTTATTCATTTAAATTCAAGAATTATATTTATTTAGATATTAAAAATGTCAATTATTTTAATCATTCATTAATATGGTAATTACTGTGTCATCATTGTGTCATAAATAAATAAATTTATTTATTTAATGTATAAAAATTTTAAATAAAATACCTTTATATTTGAAAACTTTTTATAATTCTAATTAATATTTATAGTCAACTTTATATTGTGTGTAACCCTATATTAAAAATGGTTTAGTTATTAAACACTGAATTTTAACTCTTTTAACTCATATTTAAATAAAATAATAATAATTGTTCTAATCTAATTCATTGGACCAAAGAGGTTCAAATTTTATTCCTATAGTTGTTTTTGGTCGAATTATACATATCTAATAGAAATAGTACATGTTTTAGGGAAATAATAATATGATTTTTACCTTTAATTATCCTATTTACTTTTAACCGTGGTAAATAAATGTAAAATGGTACTATTCACCAAAAATTATTTTCATCTTATTGTACGAAATTTTAATGAATAATATCAACCCTGTCTATAGGATTTTTGAAATTCAGCCTACATAAGTGGTAAAATTAAGTTTTATACATATTTAGAAATGCTCTTAGGTGGAGGGTAAAAGACTGTAAAAAGTTTGATAAAATTTAATATATCTAAACTCATTATAAAATGACTCAAATTAATTATACTATAATTATATAGGTATTATGTATATATTTTAACCTAAAATAAATTTAAATAAAATAAATAATTACTTAAATAAAAATTCGGTTTTAAACAATAACTCATGGTTTTTCAATATTCATAAAAAATTGAATGTTTTCAGAAAAATACCAAAAATTAACCCTATGATTATTTCAATATTCCAAATCAAAAAATGAATTCCATTTGAAAGATAATATTTATAAAATTTCAAAAAGTGGGTATTGCTATTCATAAAATCTAGTTTGATTGGTCGCGGTGTGTCAGAATCTCATAGTTGTGTATAATTCAAGCAATTGTATTATTCAAATGGAAACGTACCATGGAAGCATTGGGTGTTACATTCTTCCCTACTTCAAATAATTTTATCCTCAGAATTTCTAGAAAATAACTTCATAAAAATATTCTGGTGGTTCTTCGTTATATGTTCCTCAGGTTCCCAAGTGTCCTCTTCCATCTTATGGTTTCTTCATTAGAAATTTTACCAGATGAGTCATCTGGTTTCTCAACACTTGTTCTTTGGTATAAAGAATTTTGAAGGGCACTTCACAGTAAGACAAATCAAGTTCCAGTTAAATTTCTTCATAGGTGAGTACATGCGTTAGGTCAGGCATGTATTTTCTCAACAGTGATACGTGGAATACATCATGAACTTTGGAGAGACTTTGCAGAATTTCCAACCGGTAAGATACAACCCCAATTTGTTCTAGAATTTCGAAAGGTCAGATGTATCATGGACTTATTTTACCCTTCTTACCGAATCATATAACTTAATTCCATGGATATACCTTCAAGAAAACATGATCTCCTACCTAAAATTTCAAATCCTTCCTTCAGATATCGGTATATCTCTTCTTCCTACTTTTTGTTATTTTGATGTGGGTTTGGATAACCTTCACCTTTCCATCATTTCCTCAACATGTTCTTGGCCTACGAGTTTTCTTTCACCAACGTCATCCCAACAAGTTGGAGTGTGACATCTCTTTCTATATAACGCTTCAAATAGTATAATCTGAATACTTGAATTGAAGCTATTGTTATAGAAAATGCTACCAGAGGTAAAAATTGATCCTACATTCCTAGAAAGTCAAGTGAGAAAGATCTCAACATGTCTTCTAAGGTGTGAATAATCTATTCTAATTGTCTATCAGTTTGAGGGTGGTAGGTAGTGCTCAAACGATGTATAGTATCCTTGGCTTTCTGAATAATTTATTAGAATCTTGATATAAAACGAGGATCACGATCAGAAAAAATCGATAGGGGTACACCATGGAGTCTTACAACTTCCACAATATATAGTCTTACTAAACACTGAAGTGGAAAATATACTCTTATAGAAAGAAAATGTGATAACTTGGTAAGACAATCAATAATGAACCACATTTCATCATTCATTCTAGGTTTCATTGGTATTCCCATGAAAAAGTCCATCGTAATATTATCCCATTTCCACTCACGTATGGGAAGAGGTTGCATGAATCCTCCAAGCTGTTGCCTTTCAGCATTCACTTGTTGAGAAACCATACATCGTGACAAAAAATCAATTATCTCTTTCTTCATGTTTCCCCCAAAAAAATGTTCCTTCAAATCTCTATAAATATTAGTGTTACCATGGTGAATAGTGAAATTGGATCTATGACAATCATCCAACAATTCCTTTTTTAGACCAGGTATGTTAGGAACATAAAGTCTCTTCCCAAATTTCAAAATTCCAACTTCATATATGATGTCACTCAGTCTCCATTATTCACAACATTAATTTTCTTTTGAAACTCTTCATCATAATCCTAAGAACATTTTATCATTTCTAGTAAAGGTGTTTTGGCAACCATTTGAAAACGTATTGATGCTGCACCTTCCTTGATTATTCCCATATCCATTTTCAGTAGAACCATTACAATATGACCCCTTTAAACTGTCATGTTGTTCAAAACACCATGATCTTTTATGCGCAAAGCATCTGCCACCTTATTTTCCTTCCCTAGGTGGTAGTGTATATTGTAATCATAATACTTGAGTATTTCAAGACATATCATTTGCCACATGTTGAGTTCTTTCTAAATGAGAATATACTTCAACCTCTTATGATCGGTATATATCTCACATTTTCACCATGGAGATAATGTCTACATATCACCATAAAAAATATTACAACAGATAGCTCAAGATCATGAGTAGGATTGTTTTCCTCATGAATTTTTAGCTACCATGATGCATTGGAAATAAATCTATCATTATGAATAAGGAAACAACCAAGTACTTTCTTTAAAGAATTACTATAAATAACAAACCCATCATTCCCCGTAGGTAGATTCATGACAAAAGAATTGACTAATCTTCTCTTTAGTTCTTCAAAACATTCTTCACACTCTCTTGTCCAAATAAATTTAACCCATTTACGTGTGAGCTTTGAAAATGGGTTATCCAACCTAGAAAAATATGGACAAAAGGCTGATAATAACATGCTAAACAAATAAAATTGTGCACCTTAGTTATACTCGTTGGTGCTTCCCTTCATGGATTTCCATGATATTTGAAGGATCAACAGAGATTCCTTCCTTAGAGACAATATGGACGATAAAAGAATTCTCCAGAAGCAAGAATTCACACTTGCTAAATTTCCCATATAATTCATTTATTTTTAGAGACTTTAGAATAATGCGCCAGTGATTTTCATGATCTTTATAGCACTTCAAGTATACTAAGATATCATGAATAAATGCCACTACAAAGTCAACAAGATATTCCTTTAAAAATCTATTAATTAGATCCATGAAGACAGTGGGTGAATTAATCAATCCAAAAGGCATTATTGTAAACTCATAATTCCCGTACCCGGTTCGAAATGCTATTTTCGAAATGTCTTCCTTTTTCACACACAACTGATAAATATTCAAATCAAAGTTCATATTTTGAAAAATATTGAGCTCCCAGAATTTGGTCGAATAAATCATCAATTCGAGGTAGGTGGTACTTTTTCTTTATTTTTAGAACATTGATCTCCCTATAGACAAAGAAAAACCTCATAGATCATTCTTTATTCAAAACAAAACGAACAAGGGCTTCCCATGGAGAACACCTAGGGTGAACAAATCCCATATTACTCAATTATTCTAGTTGTTTCTTTAGTTCCACTAATTCCATAGTGGCCATTCTATAAGGGGTCTTTGATATGGGCATTGAACCAGGAATTTAATAAATGGAAAACATAATTTCTCATTTGTAGGATGTTCAGATAAATCTTCGGGAAACACATCAACATATTCTTGCACAATAGATGCATCCTCTAGTTGAAAATTCCATTCCTCACCCATAGTTATTATATTCTCTTCCTACCCAATAATTGAATTTAGTTGAGCTACTGGGGGTGGATCAAGATAAGAATTAGGTGGTGATGTTTCTGATCTAAAGATAATGTAATCCTTATCATAATGGAGAATTGTAACCTCCTTGTTCTTAAAATAAATTTTTGCTTCATGGTCCGAAATCCAATCCATACCAAGGATTATATCAAATTAAATCATGGGTATAATGATGAGATCAGTAGATAAATAAAATTTATATTCCCTAATGAGAACTGATTCCCAAAACATTGTTGAAATGATACTTCCCTTAGGTGTTTTGACTCATAACTCCCTTGTTATGACAAATTGAAAATATCTAATTTCTTTAGAAAAGGGGGAAGATATGAAACAATGGGATGATCCAGAATCAAATAAATCATTTGATAAACATGAGGATACCATTAAATTAACTGCCACCATGACTTTCAGAGCTTCAAACTCAATAGTACTGATAGCATAATCTTGGCCTTGATTTCTTGTCCTTTCCTGAGGTATGTTTCCTTGGCACTTATGACATTCATTTGTATAATTCCATTTTCTCTACAATTGAAGAATTCAATATTGGAAGCCTCTTTCTTCCCCTTGAAATCAAAATCATGGTGGCCTTCTTCACCACACTTGTAACAGAATCTCATTCCCTTAAGGAATGTACCAGGGTGTTTTGTCCTTCATTTACTACAGAATGGATATTCCATATTTCCATTCTTACACTTATTTCTATATTCAGAGTGTTCAGCAGATCTTTTATTCTCTCACTTTATTTTAAAATTGTAATACATAGAGAATTCATTTTCTGTCTTAATATCACATGAGACAATATCTTCATATGAAAAAAGGATTGTGAGACTAATTCTCACTGGAGAAATTGTTTTAACCCATAAATGAATCAATCAATATTACTCCTTGGGTTACGTATATAATCTGTTTCATGCATTTCTAATCTTGCAATGTTTTCCTCATACTTTCTGACATTCTCATCCTCCTTCTGCCTCAGACTCAGAAATTTTTATTCCATATCCACTCGATGGTCATAAGGAAAGTATTTTTCTATAAAAATATATTTAAACTCCCTCCAGTCCATATTTTATACTTCATCATCTTTCTTTATGGTTTGATTCAATAACCACCATTTATCTGCATCTCCCGTGAGGCGATAAACTTCCATGAATACTTTTTCCCTTTCGCTACTCCCCAATGTGTGAACTATTTTCTTTAAGGAATTTATCCGTTTTTCAGAACCTAATGGATTTTTACTCTTATTGAATGTTTGTGGTTGTTTCTTCATGGAGTGGCCTAAAATTTATCCTCCACGTTGTGGAATCGGGTTCTCTATACGGGTATGGTTATTATTCACAACCTAAGTGAGTTCTCCATGTTTGTTGAGAAGTTGATCAGCACCGGTTGCTTCACCCGCACCACTATAATTATCTATAGTAGGAGGGAAATCCATATAAGGATTATGTGCATTGATACAGTTTCCAATACATCATGTAGGCACCATTTCTAAACAATGGCATACACTAGATTAGTTTATGAATCACAATAAATAATTAAAACGTGTAAAACAGTTAACATAAATTGAACATTTTATGGATATAATTCGTAATCATAAAAATGTTTTCTTTTAGGAATTATATACTCATAAATCCTTCATAATGGGTTGTAATGAAAATGAGAATTATCCTAATAATATCCCTCAGGAGTGTCGTAACCAATAGTGCATCAAGGCCTGTTATCATGCACTAGTTTCCATTCGAGTCTAGCTCAAAGTGGTGTTTTAAGCTTTTACCCCTAGGTACATCTGTGCTAGAGCCTCCTCTACCTACTCGTATATCGACAGAGATGTATTTCTATGTAAAACTCAAAAAATTTCTACAATACAAAAATTATAGGATGTTCTTCTATACTAATCCTCAAAATCTAGCTTAGGATAATGTGCTCTAATCAGAGTTTTTCTAAATATAGCTTCCAATGATTGTACTAAACTTCTTCTAATGACAACCATAACGCCCTAACCCTAGTTTCCTAGAGTTGGTGCATTATTACATAACATTTTAATGATCACAAAAGATCATGTCTCAAAATACCAATTAGTTTAGTAGCCTTGGAAATACTAGATACATTCATATGTTTTACATTACATTTTATAATGAATAACTACGTCAACATAGTCTTCATTGGCCACACTCATATCTCATAGAATATCCCTGTAGGTCATTCATAATATACTTTTTTGCATCATGGGAAAAATAAAACATAGAAATGGGTGAGCATAGATACATAGTAAGGACAACAATATAGTGAAAACTTTCATAAATAAGTATAAACATTTAAGACAATGTAATACTAGAACAAAAGCCTTTTAAACGTGAAATTATGAATAATATGGCAAGGATAAAATTAAATAATGACATTTACTTATTCACATGGATATCATACTAGTTGAATAATCACATGAAATATCAATAACCACATTCATAATGATGGAATGCATAATGTTGAACATTAATTTCATTGTCAAGGCCTCGTGCTAGGACCTAGAGGAAAACTATAACTGGACCCCAACCTGGAGATCCTCTAAAACCGGAATCTAACCCGGAGAGCCTCTATAACCAGACTCCAACCTGTGGAGCCTCTCTAACCAGACTCCAACACAGAGTGCCTCTGTAACCGGACTCCAACCGAGAGGGTCTTTTGTAACTGAACCCCAAACCGGAGGGATTTGTTTTACCTGTCCCCAACTCGGAACAAACTAGTCCAACACATTCATCTTAATAAGAGTTTGAAATATAACATAAACATTCATATTAAAACCAACATATGAAATGTCAATACATAACCAATAAACCATTAGTGGCATAAAAATAACCCATCCATAGTCCAACATATCACAAAACCATAAATAAAATATCGAAGATTTGTATCACAAGAAATAAACTTCAAACAAGTGTAAAATTTATCAAAGGATGTTGACATAGATGAAATAAAAATTATTGGATAGAAATTTCTCTTTCTATTTTGAAATCATTTAAGAGTCGCATAATTATATAGAAAATATTTATTTTCAAAATATTTTTATCAGATTGTAAAGTAAGATTCGACGATGTTATAAAAGAAAAAAATAGTCACACCCATCGTATAAGTTAAAAAAACATTCTTACCTTAATTTTTTTCGAAATGTTCATAAGGTATCTTGATTGGAAAACGATGGAAAGATTCCTTTCAAACTGTTTTATAAAAAGTCAAACGTGGGTATAAATGTCTTTAACCCATAGTCTAGTAAATAGAATAAATGTTTTGGAATACATTTCTAAGAAACATGGATGTGAATGATAAAGGGGTCCCATTATATACTTATGTAAACATAACCTCAGAAAATAAATAGATTGTTAAATTAACCATTACCTTGTACTTTTAATTGGTGGAGGGTATGTTAACCTCCTCTTCTTCGGGTTCCTTCTTTTGATTTGATTAAAATGGATTCTTTGTTTGTCTTTCTAACTAAAGTAAGGCCTCTAGAATGAAGAGAGGATAGTTGGGAGGGTATTTGGACAGGGGTTGGCCGATCGAAATGGCTTTAAAGGTGTAAATTTGAGTGAAGGGGAAGTGTGCTTTTGTAAGAGGGGTGAGAGACACCTTAGAAAAAGATTGAAATATGGTTTTATAATAAATTAATTTTCGGTTTTAAATGGATAAAAATTAATTTTTTTAAAGGATAAGTTGGGGATAGGTCGAAAACCAATCAACCAGTAGGTTTCAGATATTATTGGGTCACTATATTAACCTTATCTTTTAGATTTAACTCTTCGTCAAACAGTTTGACATTTACCATGTCTCTTTGTATTTTTATATTATATGGTTAATAGACATACTATAAACATCTAGGAGAACCCCAAGTGGTACATTAATGATAAAATTATCATTATATTAGTCTTTTCGATGAACCATAGAGTTTTAGGATTAATATATCAACAAGTAATATTGTATTTGTTTGGAAAACTAATTTATGTCAATTTTGATATTATTTAATAATTGATATTTTTAAAAGTCCTAAAAACATTATTACCTCAAAATAAGTACATTTAATCAACCCTACACATCATATTATCCAATAAATTTATTTTATTTCATTAAAATTCTCAAATTAGATTTATTTGGATATTTATATTATCAATTATTTTAACAATTCATTAATTTGGTAATTACTGTATCATCATTGTGTCATAAATATATTTAATTATGTTATGTCTAACAATTATAAATAAAATACTAATATGTAGGAAGTATTTTTATATTTCTAATGAATATTTATATTCTAATTTATATTGTGTGTAACCCTATATTAAAAATGGATTATTTATTAATCGTTGAATTTTAACACTTTTAACTCTTCTTTATATAAAATAATAATAAATGTCCTAATCTAATCCATGTGGACCAAGGATGTTCATATTTTCTTCCTAAGGTTTTTTTGGTTGAATTATACTTATCCAATAGAATTAGGACATGTGTTAGGGTAATAATAATATCATTTTTACCCTTAATTACACTACTTAATTTTAACAGTGGTAAATAAAAGTAAAAACATAATATTCACCAAAATATTATTTTAATATTATTGAACAACATTTTACATAATGATATCAACTGTGTGTCTTGGAGTTTTGAAATTAAACTCACAGAAGTGGTAAAATTATGTTTTATACAAATTTGGAAATGGTCCAAGGAAGTGGGTAAAAGACGGTAAAATGTTCGATAAAATTTTATATACCTAAACTCATTATAAAATGACTACAATGAATTACATTGAACTTATATAGGTATTATGTATCTATTTTACCAAAAATTAATTCAAATAAATTAAATAATTATTTAAATAAAAAGATGGTTTTAAACATTAACTTAGTGTTTTTCACAATTCTTAAAAAATTGAATGTTTTCAAAAAAATACCAAAAATTAACCATAAGTTAATTTAGATATTCCAAATCCACAAATTAAGTCCATTTTGAAAGATAAATTTGATAAAATTTTAAAAATTGGGTATTACTATTCATAATGGATTGTTTGGTTGGCTGCGATATGCTAGAATATCGAAGTAGCGTATAATGCAAGCTATCTCATTATTCAAAGGGAAACATACTGTAGAGGCTTGGGGTGTTACATCTGAGATACATAGGCCATTCCAAGATACTCGAAAGCATTGGAGAGGTAAAATATCGTTTGGAATTACCACCGTGGTTCAGTTCAGTTCATAACATGTTCTATGTATCTCAATTGAAAATCAACCGGCCTAATCCTGGCCATGCAATCAGATGGGATCACATTGACCTAGAGTCATATTCTTTGTTGATACAAATCCTGATATTGATTTTGGATAGGCAACTGAATGTATTTCATGGAAAAATCATCGGTCTAGTGGGGGTTTTGTAGAAACATGGTCAGATTCATGAAGAGATTTTAAAATGTGAGAAGGAGATTAAAGAGCAGTGGCCAGAACTCTTTCAGAATTCTGGGTGTTTTAAAATTTCTTGAGGATTGAGAGACCAATGGAGGGGAGAATTTAATTACCCTAGTTTCTAGTATATAACACTTACTTAATGTTTTTTATGGATATAATTTTCAAGGGGGAAAGTTGGATATTTTTTAGAGAACATTGTAAATATTATTTGAGATAAAATAATGTTATATGGGTACTGAACATTATGTCTAACTATGTAGACAAACCATGAGAAATTGTATGATTGAGGTAGTGATCTTTGGCATGGTGTGTGAACGTTTATGCAAACCGTGTGAGGAGGCTGTGCAAGGGTCTTCAAAGGAAGTAGCTAATGCTGGGTTAGAAAACATTTTTTCTAACCATGTGAGCTAACTGTTCAGATGGATTACATGAGATCCTAAAAAAGAGTTTCTCACACTTTTTAGCCATTAAGTGGATCGTTTTTTCTCCGAAGTGGAAAAAAATTGGGATCACTCTCTATTGAAGGTCGGATAACCTCTCCCGTGATTTTTGGAGGTGATCAGAAGGCTTACCATGTGGAATCGAAGCCTAATTATTGAGGTATGTGAATTTCTTGTTCGTTCTTGCTCAATTTTTTAGATCTACTTAGATATAATTCTCCTCTTCCCTTGGATTCTCATATATAATTCTTTTATGGGTAGATCTATGTTTAAGGATTCCAAATATGATGATATTTGGTATTTAAATTTATATGAGAAGAGATCTAATGTGAGTTCTTGGATAATGAACTCAGTTTTCGTGTGTGTTCTTCTTTCGTTGTGATTTTCTTCGAAACCATTTAGGTAAGAGGCTTCTTTATAGACTCCACTTATTAGAAATAAATTTCTTTATTTGAAATTTTATTTGCAGTGTTGAATTTATTGTGATTTGTTTTTTGACAACCTGTGGGATACCTTATTGAGTGGTGGTTGTAAAATCTGGATAATTGATGATTTTAAATGACTGCTTTTTTTCTTGGTTTCAATATTTGGATTTTAAAAAGCGCATTTTTCATGGATTGTTGGATCATGACTGGGATAGATGTTTTCAACAGATGTGAAAGTTTTATTGAAATTAAATGTTTCTTTAAAATTGGTTGTACAGTGGTTTTAAAAAAAAGTTCAGTTTTATTGAAATGGTTTATTGTGGAAATGGAAATATTTTTCATAAATGATATCAATTTTACTTCATGCATAACGGGACCTTAGTAAGTGATGAGTACCATTGTGGTATAAGGGACGTGACCTTGGATCAGGGGCATGTGTCTTTGGGACACAAGGTAATTGGATTAGAGACCTCTCATGATAATGAAATTATCAAACAAAGCAAGCATGTATGGGTGTGTTGTAAACTATGGAATAGGTATGAAATTTTTTATGAATAAATGGTTTTTAATTATTTTAAATAGTTTTTTTTTGGAAAAATAACATGCTGTAAATTGTATTCATTTAAATTTGTTTTTTTGTTGGTTTTAAATGGTCTTTGGAACTCAGCTATATTTGGTTATAAAATATTTTGGAAAATTGTTTAATGTACAATATTTTATTTAATGTGGATAACTTTTCTATCCTAATGTAATGATTAGGAATGTCATTAGGGAAAACCTACTGAGTTTTATACTCACCCCTGATTTGGAACATTAATTATTTTTTAGATGTTATTCTCTGGGACTTGGGAAAAGGTAATGTTTCCCATGCTTTTAGCACTACCTTGTGACTTGGGATGTTCGGTGATTATGGAGCTTGGATCATGTGAAGCATGGAGTCTTGTGGTTTCTTTATATTCTTACTAGTTTATCTATGGATTACTTTGTTAGTGGTTTGGTTTTGTTGTTGCACACTTTGGTGTGGTTTTGAGATACATGATGTTATTGATTTGTCTTCCATTTTTTCATACATCATATCATGAATGTTTGGTTATAGATGGTTATTTTATTAGTTTATTTATAAATTGCTAAATCGTCCACAACTTGTATTTGAAACGGTTCGGCATTTATTGTCAGCCTTTCGCATTTTGGGGATGTCTCATAAGGCCATGTAATGACTCATTGTGCACTTAAGCCAAAGAGAATGAGTGGGCCATTACATAAATCATTACCCAATGCATTGGAGGGAGTCATAGGTACCACCCATCTCATAATTAATTCATTCTTATGTTTTCCACAAAAGTATAAATCATTAATCATATCATAACCCTTGGAATAAAATAGGTTTCTTAAACATCATTATATAAAAACGTAATCCATGTAAAACAAATGGATTTCATAAATAGGATTTCACAAATCAAATAATAAAATAATAATAATAATTGGTATTGTATAATTAAACATTACCCTATTAAATAATTCCATCTTAAATGAAAAATACTTTTTATTAAACACTTGAAATTAATTTTTGAGGAAAATATCTTTTATACATTAAAAACATTTTGTTTTCTCAAAATGCCACACAATTTTTAAAGAAAATATTTTATTTGAATATAACCATGATTTAATGTAATGAAAGTGTCATATAAATAAAGTGTTATGAAAATGTAAGAATCCATCATGTCGTATAAGATAAAAGAAAACATTCTCCTTGTACTTTTATCGGATAAGTCAAAATGTGCATCGTATCAAAAAATAAAAAAAATATTCCTTTAATAAAATATCATAAAAAGTCACTAAAGAGTAAAATTGAAATTAATTTTTTTTTTGAATATAAATAAAATTAAATACATATTAAACATGGATTTGTATTATTATTAAACTTTATTAAATACTTACGGATAAATAGCCTTATATAATAATGAGATTGTGAAATTATCCCTAACCTTAGGTCCTATTTCCCTTATATGTATTTGTAACACCTATATAATTATTTAAATAATTTCATTGACATACATCATAATTATATCCATTTTATTGATATCTTATATGATCATATTATCTTCTATTTTATTAATATCATTTTATTATTACTTTTTTTTGGGTATTAATAATATAATATGCTTATGCAAGTTTGGTCAATTAGGTTATTATTATACTTCATAGATAATAGTTATATTGTTAATAAAATATATTAATATTGTTTTTATTATATTTATTCATTCTATACATTTATAAAATAATTATTTAATTATGATCATTTATAATTAATCACATCGCATTGTGAAGACAGTAGGTCGTACGTACGCACGTGTGATGATATCATTCCCATAATTCATGAATGAAATTAAATTGAATGTTGTATAATATTTAGGAATAAAAATAATTTAATAATAATCATATATAGATATTATTTCAATACCAATATCTATCCAAGTAAGGTGGTGGTGAAAAAAATATTACACTACGCCGTTGAAATGGTATGTCATACATACGCATACGTAGTGATTTCATTTTTCATAGGATAGAGAGAAATTAGAATATTCTTGTCCCATAATAATAATAACATCTCATTATGTAAGTGATAACAGATTTATTGCTTTATAATAAAAAAAATCATGAAGAGGAATAAGATGAAGAATTATGTTTGAAAGAATCAGTTGGGGAGATTAACTCTTCTTTAATGTGCTTCCTCTCAGTCCACTGTTACAGCACTAGAGTAGGCTTTTTTTAAGAAGAACAAAACATCTAGAATGTACATAGTGAATTTGATAAAGAAAAATTTCAATGAATTTATGATCTTTAAGATTCAATGTGAAGTGAAATGGTGAGGGAGGATGTTCCCATTTATAATTAATGTGTGGGGCACTTTTGTGATCTCCAAAAATATTAATTTAATATAAAATCTTACCTCTTTTATATTCCTCCAAAATGTCTCAATTTCAAAGATGAGTAAATTTGTGGCTTTTATATCATTAACCAATATATATTAAACATGTTTTTATGTCAATTTAAATCTTATCATTTGAATTAACACTTATTTATTCAATTTAATTTTTAATTACGATAACAAATATTTCAAAATTAAAAGGGTGAAATATTTACTCATATCATTTAAATTAGGCCATAAATAAATACCATATAACATTTTAGACAATAAGATAATTATTATATATTTTTGAAAAATGATTTATTATTTTTAAATAATATAATAAAACATTATTCTGATAATCATTCAATAATTTCAATTTTGATATTATTCAATTCATTGATTTTTTAAATATTAAGATAACAAGATAACTTCAATCCAACTATTTTATTATATTCCTAAGAGTACATGGTGTTATAAAATAATAAATATACATAATAATTCGGCTAAATTATATTTATATTAATTTTTTTAATTACATTTATTTTTTATATCTGTTAATAAAATAACAATGACATCATATTTTGTGTAATTATTTAATATAATTATTAGTTAGATGAAAAATTAAAAATATCTTACTATTTTGATTATAACTAAACTATATTTCAAAACAATATTTATTGTAGATTTTATTCTTGTAAAATCTCACATTTAAAATGACATACTTATTAAATTATGAATGTGACAACATTAACATCACATTAAATAAGATAATATAATTGTCACAATCTTATCTATAAGGATCCAAATGGTCACAAAATCTACCCATGGATTGTTAGGGTAGAGATGTAATCTAAAAATAAGATTTGGTAAAGTTTTTGTGTCTTTATATTGTTATTATAATTTTATTAAATTTTTTTTATTGATTTCTCATCAATTAATTTATTTTTATATCATCAAAGTATAAGTCTTAAAGTAATTTTTTATTTCCTAAAAATTTAAAATAAATTATCATGGTAAAGAAAACCAATTTATATTTAAAATGATTATATATAATATAATTTATATTTGGAATAATTTTAAATAACAAATTAAATTATTTATTAATATTTGGGTGAGACATATTTTAAATTCATTTAAATAAATATAAATTAAATGTTCCAATCTCATTGAAGTGGCATCCCATGGACACCATTTGGACCAGAAGATTACTTATGTCAAAATAAACTCATCCAATAATATTATGAAAAGTATTAAGTTAATTTTATAATAGTATTCTTAACTTAATTATATGATTTTTCTTTTAACCATATTAATAAAAATTACCAAAGTTACTATTCATAATGCCTAAAAATAAATAAATAAATTTATATAATTTAGAACTACTTATTAAAAATATGGAATTCATTTTTCTAAATTCTAAACATTTATGTTTCATAAATTAATTTTAAATTAATCATGATGTCAGAATGAGAGAACTGGTTGTAAAAGTTCAAACATTTTTAAAGATTGAAATGTTTCTACAAATGAATTCAATGTAAAATTAATTCTAATGACACAAATAATATTGAATGAAAAAATATATTGTATTTATAATTTAAAAAAATAATATATTATAATTTAACCATATTAATTATTTCAATGAAAACAGTTTTTCTAATTAAAATTTAGTGTGTTTGTACCATTCATTAAAATTTGATAGTTGTCAAAAAAAATGTTAAAATTTAATACATAGTAAAATTTTATATCACTATTCAGAATAAAATATTTATGTTTTCATATTGAAATTATATATGTGTCAAAATATTAATTTAAAATGTGTTCTCCATTGAAAGGTGGAAAGGTAATGTTTTGAAAAATATAGGTTTTTAGACAGCAAATAAGGTTTTTCGTACCTTAGGAAAAAAAATATTGTATGAATATAGAAAATATTTTATTAATTATATATCATATATATCTCATTAATTTAGATTAATAATTTTAATTCACACAATTTTTTAATAGAATAAAAAATATATATAATTGATTTATATTTTTCATAAATAATTGGTAGTGAATGACTTAACCATAAATTTTCAAATGTTAGTTATATTTAATCCCTCTAACCTAAAAACCATGTGAAAATGGTCATTTTATACTAAGGGATAATCATGGTTCATTTAAACGCATGATTCCATTCAATAAAAGCTATTGAATAATTCCAATTATTTAAATAAAATATTTCATAAAAACATACATGTGTTATATTATACCCCCCATAAACTGAATTTCTACCTCGAAATTCATCACATGAATACATAAAGATAAGGATATATCTCCCTCATCATATCCTCACATTCCCATGTTTCTTAGACAAATTGTTGGTTCCACATCAAACTTTTAATGTAGCAAGTGGTCTTGTTTTGCAGAACATTTTTCCTACGATCTTGAATTTCAATCGGTTATTCTTCATAAGAGATATCTTTCTTCAATGGAATTAAATTTGAGCTGAGTTGATGTAATGTACTATGGATATACATTATCATGTAAAATACATGAAACACATCATGACCATGATAATGATTTTTTTGATTAACTAATCAGTATGATACCTTCCCAACATGATCATGAATTTCAAAAGAATCGATACACCTAGGGACAACATGCCCTTCATTCAAAATCTCATTAATCTATTATTGTGATATATTCATAAAAAGACATTATCAACCACTTCAAACTCTAGTAATTTAATTTGGTGGTTAGCAGAACCTTTTTTATTAACTATGATTGATCTAATGTGTTGTTGAATATATCTGACATTTTCTGCCATTTCATCCACAAGATCAGGTCCTAATTTCTTTTAGTCTCTCTCTTCATCCCGTCCCATTAGAGTTTTGTACTTTTATAGAAACCCAATTTTTTGGAATAATAATTGTTTCTTTAAATTATGTTATATTATTTTGTACTCAACAAAACTATATTCCTTTATTAATGACTTGAGTTTAATTAAAATGAGATCATTGGGTATCGACTGTTATATAACTGTTGGTCAACATGACCATTGGAAACTACGCTCTTTACATGAACATTAGGGATTATAAATAGAAATGGTTATAGTTATTTACTCAAAAATAATAGTCAATGGCCTCATTTTGTATACTTAGTCTATACGAAGCACATTTTTTCGGAGCTTAGCAAGGAGGTGATGTCGTTGGGCTTCACTCTGAACCATGCCCCAATCGAACTTCAACAAGATAAACTTGAAATGAATCACCTATGGGAGAATTTCATGATGATAGAAATCACCACTCAAGAAATGTTTTCTGAGCCACCCTAAGATTCTACAACCATTTTACACCTTACTCTTTGGTCATATGTGGGAGTTATAAGGGGTTATGTAATGAGGCCATAATTACCTTGGGTAATACCTTGGTATAAATTAAATTTTAATCTCATCATTAATAATTTAGTAATATGTTTTCTTAATAAAATAAAATCTTAATTAGGAAAAATATGATAAATTTACTTTATAAGTTTAATTTTTTTAATTTTAAAATATTTCTCATATATACATAATTATTATGGTAAAAAACTCCATTATTTAATTTCAAATGTCAAAATTAATCTAGCTCAAATTTTTATAAGTCTTATAAGGAGTTTCATTTATTATTATTTTATGAATAATATTTTATGAATAATTTTTTTGTTGGATAAGTATTCTATTAATAGTGTTTTGGATTAATAGTAAAAATTATTTTTATTATTAAAAAACATTTTCTGTGAAATGTTTTTCGAAAATTTGGAATAAATTATTGTAATCATGGTAAAAAATCTGGTTCAATAAAATATAAATAATTTTTCGGAATAGTGAATTTAGAATTTCAATCTAACCAATGGAATATTAAACTCACATAAGTAAATATAAATATGTTTTAGTCATCTTATGTGGTAATGTTATATAATTATGTCATATTATAT
Organism: Viscum album; assembly: GCA_963277665.1. Classification (NCBI taxonomy): domain Eukaryota; kingdom Viridiplantae; phylum Streptophyta; class Magnoliopsida; order Santalales; family Viscaceae; genus Viscum; species Viscum album. Next base: position 1,935,146,476 of record OY728155.1, read on the forward strand.
GTAAATAAATGTTTTATAAATAATTTTTTTGGTATTAGAATTTTATTTATATAAATAGTTTTTTATTAATTTTTTTAAATTGGACTTCATTTTTTAATTCTACATGTTGAAAAATGGTTATACTAATTTTTTGGGGTTTACTTAAATAGTTTAATTGTCGTTGAATTGTAAAAATATTATTTAGGGGTTTCAACATGTTTAACGACATCATAACTTTTTCATAATGATTTAATGAGTAAGATAAGATTATTGTAGGATCAGATGGATTAAAATATTATATAAGGTGTCCCATGTGGCCAATACCGTTAGAAAATAACATGGTTAACCCCATGGTTTTTCAAATACCACTAATTAGGTGTCCATTGAAATTAATAAACAATTCCCTCACTTTTTCTATAAACACCCACCCATCGCTTAGTTTTTATTCATTAAATTTTCATCTTTCATGGGTTTATTCTATTTCTACCTTCCAAGGTGTACTCCATGGCCTCCTCAATCCCCCAAGGTCTCGATCATAGTGTTTTAGAAGTTACCAATCGATGTAAGGGAATTCTCAACTTATCTTTTCCAATCATGTTTTTTTGTGATATGACATTAAAATTTCTGCACCAAGTTCATATATCAATTTTATTCTATCTCTCTACAATATTTTAAGACATTTATGAATAGGGGAATCCTTTCTTATCCTTTTTAATATTTTCTAAAACAATGTTCCATAGCCATTATGCTGTAGAATTTTTGTGTCAAAATATCTCTCTTTTTCTCAAGAAATTATTTTATTTTATTTATGTGAATACCCAAACCTATTAAATTTCCAGATTTATTCATAAAGTCATAAAAATGATTTATTTGATTCTGTAATTGACATATATAAAACCCTCAATCCCATTTTCATTAGTTATAAATGACATAATGATAATGTTTTTAAGAAATTTTTAAAACGCAATGTTTTTAGTATGAAACCCATTTCTTTTATTCTCTTTGTGTTATTTACAAAATTTATGATTATCATATATTTTGATAAAATGAATATAAATAATTATTAATGGTTCACCTTGATATCACTCTAATGCATCGGGTAAATAAATTAATCACTAGAGATGATGTGTTTTATAATACCTTGTTGAATAACCTTGGTAAATTTTATGATATCATTGAGATGGACATTGGTTATATTCTTATTAATTTCTAAATAAAATTTTGTAGACAAATTTTCAAGTTATGATTCGTGTTATTTTTATTATTATAAGAATATTTTTCCATTTATCATGTATTTATGTATTTCATCAAATTCTTATTGATATGACAACTAAACTGTTTCCTTTATTTCTCCTTGTTGGGAATTCTGCACACCTGATCCTTTGATGCATGTCCCTAGGTTATGGGATGTAGTAATTGTACCTAGGATAAACCAATGATGAAACCTTAAAAGAGGATTAGAATAATTTGTTAGGTTCTCATGTTTTATGTACTTAATTTCCAAGACACTAATATTTATAGATCAATGTTTGTAACATGCAATTAAAAATTATATAACAAAAATTCAGGATTCCATATTTGTTATAAAATGAAGGTTCATTTATTTTTGGATATTTGGATTTGAAAACATTAGGAATAATCCTATGGAAATGTTTAAATATAAGAAAATATCCAAGTATTTTGGTGAAATATTAAGTGGTTTAGAAAAAATAAATCCATGTATATATATGATCAAGTGGATTTGGAGTTAGTAGTGCAGAAAATGTTATTTATGTCGGTTATTTTTCATTTTTTATTTTGATTTTTAGCCGACTTTAATACGGACGACGTTATGAATAACGTTTTTACGTCAGTTATTTAAAACCCGACATAGCAAACATAACATCGCGATGTTTCTCATGTCGGTTAATTAATAAGCGACGTGAAAAAACGGGGGGGGGGGGGGGTTTATAACGTCTGATATTATATAACCACCGTGATAAACGAGGGGGGGGGGGGGGGGGGGGGTTATCACATCGGTTATATAAGAATCGACGTCATAAACACGTGTGAGGGAGTTTATCACATCGGTTATATAAGAATCGACGTCATAAACACGTGTGAGGGAGTTTATCACATCGGTTATTAAATAATCGACATGATAAACTCCTAGGAGAGAGTTTATCACGTTGGTTATATAATAACTGACGTGCTAAACCAGTCCGGAGGGGTTTATCATGTCGATTAATAAATAACCGATGTGATAAATCATTTCCTAGGCCCTTTATCACGTCGGTTATTATATAACTGACGTGATAAACCATGCCACATCTGTTTATCACATCGGTTATTAAAAAAACTGACCTGATAATCCCTTCCTGATTTCATTATCACGTCGTTTATAAAATAACCGACGTGGAAGACAAATGTTTTTTTTAAAAAAAATTGAATGTAGTCCTCTGCTCTCCCCCAGAATCATCTAGAAACCAAATCAAGAATTTGTTCCAAAAAAACAGAAGGGGATCAAAATAGTAACGAAAGAAAATTTAAGCATTTACGCTGATAACATATAAAACATACCCCACTTGACAGCCCCCACCCTCATGTCTACCCCATGGATAACCCTCCCCCACCCCATTGAAGTCCCTACCACACCCCTGGACTGCCCCTCGACCCCCTGCACAGCCCCAAACACCCCTCAACAACCCCCCCCCCCCACACTCCTCAACATCACCCCCTCACCCCATTTGACAGCCCCCACCCCATTAAAGCCCCCACCACACCCTTGGACTGCCCCAGACCCCCTGGACAGCCCCAAACACCCCTCGACAACCCCCCAACCTTCTGAATAGCACCCCCTCACCCCCTCACCCCACATCACAGCCCCCACCACACCCCTGGACTACCCCGACCCCCCGGATAGCTCCAAACACCCAGGACAACCCCCCCCCCATCCTCATGTATACCCCCCCATACACACCCTAGAGAACCATCGACCACCCCATTGGAGCCCCCCAGCACACCCCTGGTCTACCCCCACCCTCCTGAACAACACCCCCTCACCCCACTTGATAGCCCCCACCCCATTAGAGGCCCCACCACACCCCTGGACTGCCCCCCGACCCCATGGAAAGCCCTAAACACCCCTCAGCAACCCCCCACCCTTATGAACAGCACCCCTCACCCCTCACCCCACTTGAAAGCCCCCACCACACCCCTGGACTGCACCCCGACCCTCTCGACAGCTCTAAACACCTCGGGACAACCCCCCCCCCCCCCCCCCCCCCAACCACACACCATGGACAGCCTTCCCCCACCCCATTATAGCCCCCACCGCACCCCTGGACTGCCCCTGACCCCTGAGACACCCCAAACAGCCCTGGAACCCCCCCCCCCACACCCTCATGTATACCCCCACCCCCTGGACAACAATTCCACACCCCTGGACAGCCCTCACACACCCTTGGACAGCCCTCCCACCCCATGGACTGCCCCCCCACCCCACCGGACAGCCCTCCCAGACCCCTGGACACCCCCCCAACCCCACTGAACACCCCCACACACCCTTGGAACCCCTCCCCTTAGACCAGAATCCATACCAGAAAACCATCATAAGTAGACCAAAACAAGAAGTGGAGAAAAATTAAACATTCACATATATAACATTCAAAACTTAAACTGTCAAATTCAAAAAAAACTAAATCCAACCTAAAAGACTACCAAATACACAATTACAATGACAATATTCAAAATTACATTTTACATTACAAACAACTAAAATTCAATCAAATCTGTAAAATAATTTGACCACTCCACTTGTAAGTGTTTGATGTCTTCAGCAATATAGGGTTTAGGGTTATCAAAAATCTACAAATGAAAAGGATAGTAGATAACGTGTATAATGAATAAATCAAATTGAAATATTATGGAAATGTGTAAGAGGAAATCTTACCAGGTCAAAATTCACAATATTCCCATTTGTTATTATTTCATACATAAATCTTGACATATAATATCCACATTCGATGATGCCTTGTTGTTCATGAAAATTATGTTTTAATTATTTTAAATTCAATATATAATTTTTATGTAATAAATCTAAAATTACAAATTATAAGTGGATATTTACCATCGCATTTACATATTTGATCTTTATACTCCTTTTCTTTTTTTTCAAAAGTAGGCCCATTACCTATTAGAAAATAATAAGAATGGAGTAAATTTAAAATCAATTATAATATATAAAGCTATTGAGAAATTGAAACATAATTTTCCAATATATTCTTAAAACCTTCCCACACATCATCATGGATAGAGAATATCCAATAAAGTGCTTTCTCCCTTGGAAAAAAACCCCTAACATCCAATGATCACTGATAAAAGGAAATGTAACGTTAGTGGTTTTTTATTTTAAAAGATAATTAACTCTTTGAGAGAGATGTGTTTCATACCTATCACAAAAAGGAATCATCCAATATTGTGTGACTATATTCTTTTCAAGTATTTCAGCAATATAAAGCATTCTTTGTTCCTCATCCAATGCACATGATTAAGGATAAATCAATTGATGGTCCATGAATCCATATACATCTGTCAACTCATTCCTCTCATAAATTTTATAAATATACTTAATAAAAAATAGAAATAAGTATACATTTTTAATAAATATAATGCAGGGAAAAGGTGTTAAGACTTACATGGAAAAAAATTTCACCACATTGATGACCAACTTATCTCCAGTAACAAGCTCCATGATATCAGTTTTCATAATCCCCACACTTATTTCATGTCCACAAACATGATCTTCCATTGGAAACTCATAATGACCTACCAACAAATTTGAATATCTTGAAAATCTTCCAAGACTACTAGAATCTGTATCTGATGTCATAGTCATTTGTCATTGTTATTGTTGTTGTCTATACAGTATTTCTTTTCCATTGAAGTGTTCCTGTAAAAATAAGTTGAAAAATATATTAGTTTTCAAATGATAAAACAATATTAATAAAAAAATAAAATAAAAGATATAGCATTCATACCTCTATGGTAATGAGTCTAAGAAGTATGGATGGCCAAATTAAAAAATCGTTGATACTGTGTCCAACTGTCGCTACCTCATCTGTAGGTAATGGTACCCGAGCTGATCTATCTATAATATCTTGTACAGTGACCCTCTTATTCTCTACCTCTAATTGTTGATGATGAACTGTATCTCCTATACAATATACCAACCCATATTCTACTATATATTGTTGAGAATCATCAACATACAACTCACAATAAGTAGGAAGCCGCGACAGAGGAGTAGGATAAACAATGGGGTCTGCATGCTGAGGTGGTGGAGTGGGAGCTACTGGTGGATGTGGAGGATAAATAATGGGGTCTGCATGGGGAGGTAGAGGAGTGGGAGCTGCAGTCCAAAATTGTCTTTTCATGTCTGTAAACATATACTACACCGACGCTCTAATCTTTTCCTCCATCGTCGCATTAATATTATGAACTTCAGCCTCCAAGGATTATATTTTTTTTATGAAACCCCCTCAACGATAGAAGTTGAATAATGTGGAAACACTTTTCTTACCGATACACCTATCAGATATCCTCTTACACGACCAGGATGTTTGGGCCATCCCAATGCTATAGATAAAATATCCTCCCTCTCAGTAGCTGTAAATGACCCCTGTGAACTCTAATCCTCCAAATAGTCCTGTATTAATTAATTGAACATTTATGTAATGATTGAAATTATATGAAAAAATAGTTAACTTAAATAAATAAAATAGATATCTTACAATCCACTCAGTTACAATCCTCTATTCTTCTGAAAGATATTTCCCTTTTTTTCCATTCCGATCTCTCTTCCTATTTTTCATGTCTAGATGGAGGGGATGGAGGGGCCACCTCTCCAGAGCTTGACGACTTAGCTCTTAGTTGTTGAATTTTTTCCGCCATCATTTGTTCTTCCAAAAATGCATAACCTCCCTGAGAAAAACTATTAGGGTTTACATTTTTAGATTGGATCTCTTGATGAGATTTCCTTGTTTTCTATAAATTAATAACAATAAATCATTATCAAAACATTAATAAGATCATTTATATAAGAAATATTATAAAAGTTTACATTACCCTTACCAAAAATGACTATTTTCTTCTACCTTCAAAAAACTGTCTCCATGTGTCTTCATCTATAAAATGATATATACGACATGGATTGTCATGACTCCTATGACAATAAATGAAATTAGATGATAGGTTTGATTTGAAATCCCTCCATCTCCTGGAAGCCAATGATAAGAATTTCTTCATGACTCCTCCAGTGTCAGGAATATCAAATGACATCTGATAAAGAAGAGGTTAAACATATTATATATACTAGAAACATTTAATTAACAGTCAAAAAATAACAAAAGATCTTACCAAAATCGTCTTCCACAACTGAGAGATTATCACTTTATCCACACTTCTCTAGTCATCATATAGAATGATTACATTGCTCTTAGCCTGAGTTGTTACAAAACTATTAAAATCTTTTGTTTTTGGACCTCTAGGAATATCGTCATCATCAAACTCAACGACTATCCTCTGATCCTGCATACGAGCAAGTGATAATTTTTGTATATGTGTGCACCCACGTTTACCATCCTTTGAACTCTTTTTCGTAATAGGAGAATGTGAATGCTCCTCCCCAGAGGTATGACTAACGTGATAATCTCCAGAATCATGTGGTTGATCAACTGAATGATCTATCATTATCCTTCAAATAAAAAAACACAAACGTTAGTTCACAAATATAAAAATTAAAATATTTTAATACTACTGTATTCAAAAAATAGAAAAGTGTACTAAGTTACGTAATAGTAAACATTGGTAATATGGTAAGCATGTTAAACAATTGTAAATATGGTAAAGATGGTAAAGATGGTAAGCATGGTAAGCATAGTAATAATGGTAAACATGTTAAAGTAATTTTCACTAAACATAAATAATAGATATATAATTCATGTAATTGTAAACATGATAAAGTAAACTAAACAAACTTAAAACAAACCAAAACTTATACTTATTTTGATTTAAAACATGTTTTAATAAATAAAAAACATACAATATCTAACATTTATGAAAAAAATAAATGTAAAAAAGAAATAAACATATGTTACCTGTAATTTTAGGAATGTAAAAATGGATTGTTTTCCCAAATTTCTTCATCATGGTCGTTCCTTATGGAACAAACCATGTCTTCAAAATTCTCATCATTATGTTTTGTTAATCATTCCATGGAAGTAGGGATCTCACATAAATCAGCATCTTCATCAAATTCATCCTCAACAACATATTATTTTTTCCCTTGTAAAATAGCAGCCCACTGCATATCTGATTGATCTACTATATTGAAAATTTTTCTTGCATGTGTTTCCATTATAAAAGAATCAGATGTGTCTTCCAATCTATTCAGATTAACATGTGTCATTCCAAATTCGTCGTGTCTGACACTGTTGTTACCGATAAACCATTTACATTTAAAAACAAGAACTTTAATTTTAAAGTAATAAACCTCTCATATGTCTTCAATCACTTCATAATATGCACTTGATGTAGAAATTGGGTTTTTTCATTAGCACTCAAAAAATGCATTGCTTCTGCAAACACCAATACACCTCTATTCTGAACTGCACTTCTATTGTCATGATCTTTCATAGGAAATGTATAGTCATTAATGTCCTAACCGGACCATGTTATCATATTTAAAGATGGACCACCAACTATCCATTTTAATGTCTCTGATAGATCTGATCTACCAAGCAAAGCCTTTTTAATCCATGAAAAAAAAATTGTTGTACTCATTAAAAATCCACATTTCTTTCTTCTTTGAATGACATTGTTTCAACTCATTAATATTCAATGTGATATACGATTGAGCATCAGCTATGTTATTAAATATGTATGATTCTAACTTCGTCATCTGTTCAGCTGACAATGATTTTACTTTCAAGCCACGAATCCCATTTCTCTCAATATTAACTCATTCATGGTGAGATGGAGGCAAAACTATGTGTTGCACCGCAGCCAATTAGCTCGTACAAAACATTTCTACCTCCTCAGAAATATACTTTTCAATAATGGAGGCTTCATGTCGATATGGATTTTTAACATACCCCTTTAATATTTTCATATATCTTTCAAAAGGATACATCCAACGAAGATATAAAGGCCCAAAAAGCTATATTTCTCAAACCAGATGAATCATTAAAAGAACCAATATATGAAAAAAAATTGGAGGAAAATACATTTCAAATTGACAAAGTATAAAAATTACATCCTTTTCCAAAATTTTCAAAGCATTCACATCAATCACCTTGTTACAAATTGAATTGAAAAAATTACACAACTTTATTATAGTCTTTTTGACATGAATGGGAAACATTCAACGCAATGAAACTGGTAGAATTTGTTGCATCATGACATGAAAATCATGTTATTTTATACCTATCAACTTCAAGTCCTTAAATGAGAGAATTTTTTTTTACATTTGATGAATAACCTTGAGGAACTTTGATTTCATGAATACATTAAAAAAAGATAAATTTCTTCCCTCTTCGATAATGTATGACAAGCCTGGGGAAGAAATGTTCGTCTTCCTTTAGGAGTTGGAGATAACTCCAAACGTATTCCCATTGATAGTAAGTCTAATCTGTCATTAAACCCATCTTTTTCAATTCCATTAATATCTAACAATGTTCCAAACAAACAATCACAGATATTCTTCTCCACGTGCATGACATCAATATTATGTTTAAATTCATGATACCTTCAATATGGTACCTAAAAAATAAGAAATTTTCTTCCAAATATGTCTATCATTACCAGAGTTTTGTGTCTTTCCCAATGTCACATCAAGGTTTTTCACCCTCTCAAAATACAGATCATGGGATAAAGGTTTTGGATCAGTATCAAATTCTTATGAGCCTTTGAATCCCTTCTTTATTCTTCTATAAGGGTGATACATAGGCAAAAACATTCGATGACCCATGTACACTATTTTCCTCCAATGATGCATTTGACAATATGAAGTCTGTTGTTCACAAATTGGACAAGCTATATGCCCTTTAACACTGTATCAAGACAAATTTCCATATGCTCGGAAGTCATTTATAGTGAACAGAAGCACTGCATTGAGTTGAAAATATTCCATTTTATAAAAATCATACAACCTAATACCATCAGCCTATAACAGTTTCAAATCATCAATCAATGGTGACAAGTAAATATCAATATCATTGCCGAGTTTCTTTGGACGAGAGATCATTATACTCAACATGACATATTTTCACTTCATACAAACTTTAGGAGAGAGGTTGTAAATTACCTATAAAACAGTCCATGAACTATGTGTGCTACTGAGGGTTTGTTATGGATTCATTCCATCTGAGCACAACCCTAGTCTGAGATTTCTACAAACTTCGGCACTAGTGATTTGAAAAAAAATATATATGGGTATAACCTAAAAACACCTCTTTAATCTAGACTCAAATGGTAACTAGTTCACTACAACATGTCATGATGTACTCCTATTTTGACACTCCTGGGGGATATGTTTGGTTAATCACAAGCCTTTTAGGAGTCATTTTGAATGATTGACATGAAATTTAGTTGTTGATATTGAATAACATGTTTAAGAGTAATGTTTTTAAACATTAAAATATTTTAGAGTTATAATATTCATAAATGAAATAAGTTTCTCACTAAAAATTCCTTCTTTTAGAAAATGGTAGGATATAGGGGGATCCATGAAAATGGTGACTGAAATGGACCATGCACTAACGACCCTTTGATGGAAGCCTAAATGGAAGCTTTCATGAGATTGATAAATCAAATGACACACATTATTGGAAATAACATGAATCATGATGAGAGATCGAATTCACTAAGAATGGAACAACATTTCATTATGTCCTTTATGAATCAATGACCACCAATGTTTAGTGGATCTACCAACCCATTGATTGTGGAGCAGTAGTTAAGCTCTATAGAGAAGTTCATTTTTGTACTTCATAGTTCCGATCAAGAGAAATTCAAATTGAATATTTACCGCTTAGAGGGAGAATCTTGTCATTGGTGGGAACTGATTAAAAACATGAGGGAAAGAGGTTATATAAGAGATATTTAGTGTGAAGTGTTTAGGGGGATGGTATCCAATAAGTATATCTCTCATTCGATGAGAAAAAAATAGAGTTGAAATTTTTCAAGATAAAGAAGTAGGAGAAAGAATATATTTGAATCTATGAGATGAACTTCTCAATTATTTTAAGTTACACCTCTATCTTTTGTCAAGGATCCTAATGGAATGGTTGATAGATTATTTGGTAGACTAAGACCACATCTGATGATGAATCTATACAACCAAGAGTATGATAGCTATTAATAGATCATGCTGAGTTATATGAAAGTCAAACTGATGATTGGTGAGACACAATCGTCTAACAAATCCAATAAAAAATTTACCTATTATCCAAGCATGTGGAAGAGATTTGATCAGGTAAGAGTATAAAATAAAGTGAAACATCATAGATGTAATAAATTCGGGAATAAGAATTCAAGGAAATGCCTCATCGGGAGTGGGATGTGTTGCAAGAGTGGAAAAGATGGCCATATCACATGAAATTGTCGTAGTGAGGTGATTCCTCAGCATCCTAACACTAATGAAAAAGGGAAGTTTGTATAGCCCCTACCTTACATCTAATTCATCACGTGTGTACATCTTATATACTTTTCCAATCACTATCCCAATCTGAGGGTAGTGGAGGGGAATAATCATCTCCCTCATCATAGTTCATGGGAGAAAGGTCTTGAGTTTTCAATCACAATGGTGAATATGATTCCCAAAATGATGATGTGTGATGTACTCTTGTTTTTATATAAATGTTAGAAAGTACATTGTTTGATTCTTGTTCTATGAATAAATTTATATTATCCATGTTTTCATGGAATATAGAATCAATCCCAGAACATATAAAAGTAGAATTATCAGTTTATACTCCTGGAGGGATTATCCAAGAATTACCATTATTTCAAAACTATAGTATTTACTTTAGTGAGCACAATATTATCACAAATATATTAGTAATTCTCATTTTGGAATTTGACATTACAATAGGTATGGTCTTCCTCTGAATGTATAATGTTAAGATCATACCCATAAGTAAGAAAATATAAGTAGTCTTGAATGGAAAACTAAAATTATCTTCCAAGGATAGATATATCAACCTAATATTTTTCTTTAAAAGCATCATATAACCTTATTTATGGAGTAATTCACTGAATAAAAACAATTAAATGAGAGTATAAGTATATAAAATGACCCCATAATTTCAGAATACATTGATTTATTTCCTTAGGAGTTCCTTAGACCTCCCCAAGAATGATAGGTAATGTTCTCCATTGAACTCATACATTTATCACATCTGATATCAAAAACCCCATATAGAATGGAAAATACAGAGCTGGTGGAATTAAAGAAACATCTACAAGATATTTTGGAGTGGAGTTTTATCCTAACATGTGTGTCTCTATGGGGATCTCATGTAATATTTGTGAAAAATAAGGATGGATCAATGCAGCTAGGCATTTATTATAGATTACTGGACAAGAACACAGTGAAGAACAAATACCCTCTTTGAAGAATTTATAACCTATTTGTCCAACTTCATGGGTATCAATTATTCACCAAGATTGATCTCTAAACTGGTAATAATTATCTTAGGGTGAATAAAGAAGATATTACAGTAACTTCCTTCTGATCAACATATGGGCATTATGATTTTGTTGTTATGAGCATCAGTTTGACTAATGCTCCTCATATTTTTATGGATTAGATGAATATATTCCTTATGGATTACCTCAATAATTTTGTGGTAGTTTTTATAGATGATAATCTAATATAGTATAAATGCGACGAGTAGTATGAGGATCGTCTTTGTGTAATTTTGAAAACACTACGGATGCAGATTCTTTTTTGAATGTTATGTAAATTTGAATTTTTGTTACAACAATTAGCCTTCATGGGGAATATCATCTGAAATGAAGGAATATCATTTAACCTAAAAAATATAAATGGTGTGGAGGAGTGGCTTCATTCTACAACATCAATAGAGACACATAGTTTCCTTGGTTTTGTAGGATATTATAGGAGGATTTTGAAAAAAAAAATTCAGGACTTTCTAATACAGTAACCAATTTTTCTCAAAAAGATTTTATTATTATAAAGAAAAAGAATTGTGAAATTTTTTCCAAGTGCTGAAGAATATATTGTTTAGTACACATGTGTTATCTCTACGGTCAATTAAATAAGAAATCATTATTTCTATTGATGCATATCTAAAAGGGATTTGGTCTTTCCTCATGAAAAATGACAAGGAAATTTATTATGCATTTAGAAACCTAAAGCCTCATGAGAATAATTATCCTACGAATGATCTTGAGCTGGCTGTAGTTATCTTTACTATGAAGATATGAAGGCACTATCTTTTTCGGGAGAATTGTGACATATACAGAGACCATCAATGTTAGATGAATATTTTTATGAAAATGGAGTTGAACTTGAGACAAAGGAGGTCGGTGGAACTTCTTGAAAATTATGATTCATAAATTCATTATCATCCTACAAGATCAAAAAAAGTTACTGATGCATTACATAGGAAAAAACCTATTGTTCTAGAAATGACAAGGATCTAAAGAGATCCCTTGATAAAAGACCGAGTGAAACTAGAAATGGGAATTGTATGGGAAGGGGAATCATCAACACTATCTCAATAGATTTCTCAACCATCATTACTAGATAATATTAATAACTCTCACAAAGAAGATCCTTTGATACAAAATTAGTCTGAGGCTCTGAGGGATGGTATGTGTCATGAGTTCAATATTAATCAAGATGGTGTACTAATATTTTATATAAGACTGTGTTTTCCATCTATTCTAGAAATAAATATGGAGCTAATGGATGATCCTTATAACTCAACATTATTTATACATTAGAGAATCACAAAAATTTATAGGGACATTCGTGATCATTATTGGTGGGATAACATGAAAATAGATATTGACGACTACACAACAAGGTTACCGGTGTGTTAGGAGTTATAGGCATAGAGACATCTTCATAAAGGGGTATTACAAACACTACCCATACCAACATGGAAGGGGGGATATATCACTATGGACATTCTCACTGGTCTCCCATGAAAATTCATAGGAAACTATGTGATATGGTTTATAGTGGACCATCTCACTAAAACATCCCATTTTATCTCTATTCATGAATATTTAACTCTTGATCAACATTTCAGGATTTACGTGAAAGAATGGTTAAGGATGCTTGGATTTCCACATTCATTCATATATAATCATGATCTAAGGTACACAACCAAATTCTAGATAAGTCTTCAACATGATCTATCTATCGAATTCAATTTTAGTGTTTTCTATCCCCCAAAACTGATTTTCATTCGGAATGGACTATTCAGACACTCGATTACATGTTTTATACATGATCAATGAAATTTAATGGTGGATGTGATCAAAATATCCCATTAGTTGAGTTCTCTTACAAAAACATCATCCACTAAAACCTTTAAATGGATCCCTGTGATTCTTTATATGGGAAGTTATGTAGAACTCCTACATGTTGGGATAAAGTTGGTGTGAAATATTTTTGGTCTTGATCTTGTTCAAGAGTTTATAGAAATGATTCACACCATCCAACAACACATTAAGGATTCTTAATGTCTAATGAAGAGCTATTCCGACAACCATAAAAGGTAATTATAGTTTTATGTTGGTGAAAAAATCTTCTTTCAAATATCTCCCTGGAAGAGAGTCATGAGGTTTGGAGAGAAAGAGATGCTCAACCCCATGTATATTGGCCCCTATGAAATCTTTGATCGCATGGGAGTAGTTTCATAATATATTTCACTTTATACAAATATATATCATGTTCATTATGAATTCTATGTTATCCTATTGTGGAAGTACATACCATACCCTTCACATGTACCATATCCTTAGGTGGTGTAACTGGAACATGTACCCTCTTACAAGGAGCATATGGGGGAGATCTTGGATCATAGTGATAATGTTCTATGCAACAAGTCTACCCACATTGATCATGTGTTGTGGAGGAACCAAAAATATGAAAAAGTCACATGGGGATTGTAGGGGACTATGAGGAATAAGTACTCACACATTTTCTCTTCTGAGCATATGAGTTGAAATTTTAGAGACACTATTTCTTAAAGGGGGTAGAATGTGATGATGAAAATTTTTTGAATAATAATTGTTTCTTGAAAATGTATTTTATATAATTTTTTACTAAACAAAAATATATCCATTTATTAATGAAGTGAGTATAATTGAAATGAGATCATTGGGTTTCGACTGTTATATGATCATTCAAAAGTAGAATCTAAATGGTAGGAATAGTGATTTTAAATAGATATGATAATGAATATTAATGTATAAAAAAGATTTGATTGTATCATCTAGTAGACTTGAGCCATAAGAATCCCATTTGTTAGAGCTTGGGAAGGAGGTTGTCTCTCTGGGCTTTACTTTAGAACATGTCCAATTCAAACATCCGAACGTTAAGCTTGAATAGAATTTCCTATGGGAGAAGTTAAAGTTGATAGAAATAACCACTCTGGAAATGTTTTCAAACATGCCATAATATTGTATCATCATTGCACACCTTACTTTTTGGTCATATATGGTCTTTATATGGGGTAATATAATAAGGCCTTAGATACCTTTTGTAATACCTTTGTATAAATAAAATATTTTTTCATCATTTCTACATTAAGAATAAAAATGTATAATAAAATATATATTTAATTAATAGAAATTTTATAATTTGAATTTAGAAGTAGAAATTGTAATTTTTAGATATTTCTCATACATATAGAATTTTTTTTGGAAAAATAAACATCATTTTTTGAATTTCTATTTTCAAAATTAATCCAGGATATATTTTTAGATGTTCTCAAAAACGTTTCATTAATTTATTATTTTATGAATATTATTTTATGAATAGTGGTTTTTTTGATGAACATGAAAAATTATATTTTTATTTTAAAATAACTTTTTCTGTGAAATGATTTTCAAAAATCGGCCAAACATGGTTGTAATCGGGGTGAATATGTGGTTCAATAAGATTTTAATAATTTTTTAGTGAATAGTAACTTTACCAATACGAATATTAATTTTACAATTATGAATTGAAATGGGACCAATGTAATACTATCCTCACCTATGGATGTATACATATGTTTCAGTCATATTATGTGGTAATGTGATATAATTATATCATAGTATAAGTAAATATATGTTTTTAAATATAGTATTTAAACAATATTATTTTATTTATTTAATTAAGTTTAAAATGAAATTCAATTTTATAAAATAGATTCATTTTTCAATTATACATGTCAAAAAATGGTTATGGTGAATTTTTGAGATTTTTCTGAAACAGTTGAAATTTTGATTAATAGAAAAAACACAGTTTTTGGTTTTTAGTATGTTTAACGACATTGTAACAATTTCATAATTCTTTAATGAGTAATAAAAGATTATTTTCAAATATTATGGATAAAAATATGATACTATGTGTCCCAAGTTTTTAATACCATGGAAAAATATAATGGGAAAGCATATGGTTTTTAAAATACCACTAATGCGGTGTCCTTTTAATTTAATAAAATATTCTATCATTTTTTCTATAAATTCCGACACGTTATTTAATTTAGCATCATTATAAATTCATCCTTCACAAAGATCAAAAATATCCACCATCCAAGGATTCCTCTGAAGGTTTCCTCAATCCCTCAAGGTCTTGATCGTAGTTTTTAAGTAGTTAATATCCAAGGATTGGGAATTCTCACATTCTCTTTTCCATTCATGTTTTACTTTTGTGTTATGGCATTAAACATTCCATTCCATGTTCTTATTTTCATTTTATTATATAACTGTACTATATAATGAGTACTTTATTAATATTTTAACCGAATCTCCTCTTTTTTTAATGTTTTATAAAACCATGTTGAATATCAATTATGCTCCAGAATTTTCATCTCAAAATCTCTATGTTTTTCTAAAAAATTATTTTATTTCATTTATGTGAATACCAAAACCAATTTCATTTCTAGGGGTATTCATCACGACATAAAAATGATTAATTTTATTCTATAATTTACATACATAAAACCTTAATTCCCTTATCATGGGTTATAAATGACATAATGATCATGTTTTTATGCGCTTTTTAAAACATCATGATTTTGATATGAAACCAATTTAATTTTTTCTCCATGGGTTATTTATGAATTTTTTTATGAACTGGGTGGATCACATGAATATAAATACATATTCAGAATTCCCCTTGATATAATTACAATGCATTGGTTAAATAAATAAATATCTATATATGAAAAGTATTATGATACCTTGGTGAATAACCTTAGTAATTTTCATGACACATTTGGAAAGGACACTGGTGATATGCTTATGAACGTATAAATTAAATATTGTAGAAGAATTTTCATGTTATTATTCTGTTATTTTTATTATGATATGTCTATTTTCTTCATTTCTCATGTATTTATGTATTTCATCATGTTCTTATGGGTATCACAAGTAAAATGCTCTACTCTTTTACCCATGATGGGCCTTTTACTCACCTGTTCCCTTGATGTATATCCCCAGGTTATGAGATATTGTAATTGTAATTATTATTTCCCTAGGAATAATACTTAAAAGTGGATTAGAATAATTCTTTATGTTCTAATGTTTAATGAACTATAATTCCAATATACTAAACTTTACAGATCCCCTATTTGTAAAATGTATTGAAAAGGAATGTGATAAAAAGGCATAATTCCATAACTTCTTTCCATAGAAGGCCTCATATGGAACCATCTGAATACTAGATGAAAGCCATTGTCTTAAAAAAATACCTATTATTTGTGTTGATCCCAATAACCTTTAAAATCCATTGAGTAAACTATCAACATATCTTCTAGAGTTTTAATTGTCCTCCTAGACTTACTTTCTGTCTAAGGATGATAAGAAATGCTAATAGTTAACTATGTATCTAGAACACACTGATGGAATCCCCAAAACATTGAGATATACCTCAAATTTTCATCAGATATAAGGTAAAATGGTACTCCATGAAATCTTACAACTTTATTTATATACATCCTAGCAAGATGATCAATTGATAAATCCTCTGTAATATTAATGAAGTGTTCCAACATCATAAGGCTGTCAACTATAACCCATATAGAATTATGGATTTTATATTTATTAAGACTTCTAATGAAAAATACATAGTGATGTTTTCCCATTTCCATTCTAGTATGGGTAATGGTTATAATATCCCCTTATTATTCTATCTCAGAGGATTGTCTTACTGACAAATCAAGCATTGAGATACATATTCTTCAATATATCATTTCATGACACCACATCCTAAATACTCGTTCAGGTCCCTATACTTCTTTCTTCTTCCATAATGAATATATAATTAAAAAATATGAGCCTCGTACAATAGATCCTTTTTTTCTTCTATTATGAGACTAATACAAACTTTGTTTCTAAACCAATTATTCTATCACAATCAAGGTTTAATTCAGGATCATTTAATACCTTCTTTTGTAGCTCTATATTTTCATTCTATGCCTTTTTAAGCTTCAGTTTTTTAGATTCTAGATCATTCAATTGAGAAAGATCATATTTCTCCCATTCCTTTAAAATTTAAAGGTCCATCCTTTCTATATCCATAAATATTTGATATTTTGTGATACTCATCATGGATGGCTAGCATGGTCCCTTCGACTCGATGCATCTATCATTTTGTTCACTTTACCAAGGTGGTAATGTATTGAGTAGACATAATATTTAATAAGCACCAACCATATTATTTGATTCATATTCCAAACCTTTTGTGTTAAAATATACTTTAAACTTTAATGATATTTATATATATCAAAGCATCATCCATAATGATAATAACTCCATATCATTAGGGAAAATATTACCATAGTTATCTACAAATCAAGATTTGGGTAATTTATCGCATTGATTTTCAATTGTCATGAGAAATAAGTTATCACTATATCATTTTTTCAACTGAACACCACCCAATCCCTTCTATGATGCATCGCTATAGATCAAAAACATTTCTACACGACAAAGTACTATTAGAAAAGGTGCACATGATAACCTTCTTTTTAGATCTTTGAAATTCACTTCACATTACTACATCCACATGAACTTAACACCGTTTAGAGTAAATTTTTTTATTGGATTAGAGAGTCATAAAAAATCATTCAAAAAATGTTTTTGATATCCAACTAATCTAAGAAAAATTTGGATATCAGTTACCATTGTTGGTTTCAGAAAAAATTTAATAACTTCTATTTTTTTACATCCCTTTATATCCCCACTCTTGAGATTATGTAACCACACAATTAAACATTATGAAGCCAAAATTCATAGCTGGTAAATTTTTTATAACGGTTCTCCTTTCTCTGGGACATCCTTACAATTCACAGGTGATCTTTATACTCTTCCTTTTTTTGAATTGACCAGAATATCATCAAAAAAGGATACCTCAAACTAATCATTATAGTCTCCAAAGACTCTATTCAACAGATCTATGAAGATAGATGGGGCATTAGTAAGACCAAAATTCATCACTATAAATTTATAGTGTCCGTACATTTTATGGAATGTTTTCATTTTTATTTATTCTCCTTCTTAACCCTTAATTGATGATATCCAAAATGAATATCAATATTAGATAAGTATTAAGCTCCATGTAGTTGGATGAATAATTCATCAATGTTGGGAAGATGGTGTTTTTATAGTGATCTTGTTATGTTCTAAAAAATCAATGAAGGGTCTTATTGATCCATCTTTCTTATTAAAAATAGAATATGAGCTCCCTAAGGTGACACAATAGGTTGTATGAATCCCATTATAATATTCTCTTTGATTTCTTCTTCAATAACCAGAACTCAATAAGGTTCATTCTATATGGTTTATTTTAAATAGGAATAACACAGGATATGTGTTCTTTTGAAAACTCAATTTCACGATTTGGTGGAAGACCTATAATTTGTCCATAAATACATCATCAATCTCTCGTACGATGGGTGTATTCTTAATTATGGGTTTCTACCCAACCATTTGAGATAGGTAATCTGTATTCATAGGGATCATGACCCACATGATGGAATTAATTTATACTAGAAGGTTATATTCATCATTGAAATGATAGATTATTATAGAATGGTCTGAAATATGAAATGTGACTTCCCTTACAAGGACATTGATATGTTCTGTATATAGAGAGAGTAAATCCATGAAAAGATCACATCGACTACCATTATATGAGGGATCATGAAATTTTCAGGAAGAACGTTCCCACATTCTTCTAATAGATAATAATTATAAACATTTGATGTGGTCATTCTACCATTAGGAGTTTTTATAGATAACTAAATATATAATTGTTGAGGTAATAAAAATATACCCTTATTAAATTCATCAGATCTAAAAAAGTGGGTTGATTTATAATCAAATAAATAATTTTTTCTTTAGAGTGGATGGTATATGTACCTTTCACCACTTCATTATCATACTCCACATCACCGATAGTTATCACATGTGACTTTACATTGTATTTTGACTTAAGAGTTTGTTGATGTCAATCATCATCAATAATCCTTAGATTAGGTCATTGATTCAAATAATCCCCCATTTCATGGAACACGTAACATTTAAGTGGAGGAGGTTTGTTCTATATAGAAATTTACCTTTTTTCATTATACATCTTATTCCATCACGTTGTCATTGAATTACTTGATGGCCATATTTCACACACTAAAAAATTATTTACCAGTCCCTTTATGAAAAATTAATCCATGTTATTTTTCAATCAATGAGAATAAGGGAAATCTCATCTTTTTTTTCATTATAGTCTTTATATTTTCCCTTAATTTCAATTTTCTCATCTTATCAAACCCATAGGACTAATGGGTTACTATAATATCAATCAAAACATTGAGCACATATCTAAGAATTTTTTTATAGCATTTGATTCCCTTTATGCCTAATTCCTTTAAAAGACTTGGTTTTAATCTACTAAATAATCGATAAATTTTATTCTCAAGTTGGATAATAATTCTAAAAGAATACCATTAAAGTCTTATAAAATATGGTTCGTAGGTACCAACAGATTCATTATTCTTTTTCTTAATTTCAGGGTACTCCTTCAATCTATTTTTTCTCTAAATATGAGAAATGTACTTATTGAAAAATAAGTTCTTGAACTCATCCCAATTTGTGGATTCAATTTTATCTATTTTCCACATATTCTTTATTGGGTTCCACTAATGATCAACTCCTCCTTCCAATCACTAGATTACTAAGATGTATTTCTCTTATTCTGGACTTTGGAGAACTAATAATATTTTTTCAGTTGTGTTGATCCATTGTTCAGCCACTAATGGATCAAAAGACCCAAAGAAAGAAGGTGTACACTGCCTCATGAAGCACTCAATAGAATTTTGTTCCCTCTATTTCTCGTTTGGAAATCCTGCATGATTCATATCTTGAGAATATTGAGTGGGCATAGCTACAAGATTTTTCATTCAATCCCCCTTAACATTCATTTGATCAGTATGATAATCATTTAACTAGGGAAGTTTATAATGTAAAAGTGTAGGGGATGGATGAGCTATAAATATCCAACTAATGTTAAGAGGTGAGGGAGGATTTTCCTTTTTATAATTGAGGTGAGGGGAACTTTCGGGGTCTCCAAAAATATTAATTTATAATTTAATAAAACACAATCCAAAAAAAATCAAAAATGACCCAATTTAAAATATGAGATGAGGTAGGGTTATAATTACATTAAATTATAGATTGTATCCATTTTTTCATTCAATTTAAACCCTGTAATTTTAATTAACACATAGTTATTCTACTTAGTTTTTTACTAGAGTAACAAATATTTCAACATTAAATGGGTGAAATGTTTTCTTATTTTATGTCAAATTTACCATAAATATGTAACTGATAAAATTATATAATAGAAAATATTTATTATATATTTTTTTTTAAAAATTATTATTTTCAAATAATTTAATAAAACGTTATTCTACTAATGAATAAATACTATAAATTTTGACACTATTAAGTTCATTGATTTTAAACAATATTTAGATAACAAATTATCTATAAACCAATATTTTTTATTATATTCTTAATAGGGGAATGTATTATATTAATTTAATTATATCTATTAATTAGCCAAAATATTATTTATTTTAATATTTTTTAAAAAAATTATGTTTCATTCCAATTAATAAAATAAATACTACATCCATTTTGTGTAATTATTTAATATACATATCTGATAACTAAAAATTTAAAATTAAAAAATATAATTGGAATAAATAAAATATATTTCAGAATAATATTTTTATTCAAATTTATCTTCAGTGAAACCAATATTTAAATTGGTATACTAATTAAATTATGAATGTGACAACATTAACATCACTTAAAATAAAATAATATAATTGTACCAATCTCTTATATAAGGATGAAAATGGTCAATAACTCGACTATTGGATGTTTATGGTCAGGATATAATCTACCTATAAGATTTAGTCAACTGTTTGAGTCTTTTTACGATTATTTTCATTTTATTAAAAATTGTTTTGTTGATTTATCATCAATTAATTAATTTTTACATCATTAATGTATATGTATTTAAGGTAATTCATTATTAATTAAAAATTACAAATAAATTTCAATGATAAAGAAACAAAATTACCATTCACATTGGTATATATAATTAAATTTATCTTCTATATAACAAAATATAAAAAATGATTTATTTATTAAAATTTGAATGAGACATATTTATCATTTCGTTAAATTAAAATACATTAAATGTCTTAATATAATACAAGTGGCTTCCAAGTGATAGAATTTAAAAAATAGGATGATTAATCTCAAAAATAATCATCCAATGATATTAAGACAACATTTAGGGTAATTAGAAAATAGTATTCTTACCCTTAACTACTCGATTTACCCTTTTACCATATTAATAATCATTACCGATGTTACTATTTATAATTTCCTAAAATAAAATAATTCTATTTACATATTTTCAAATTTATGATTCAAAATATGGAATCCATTTTTCAAAATTCAAAGCATGGAAGTCGGAGTAATTAATTAAAAATTAATCCCATTGTCAAAAGGAGGGAACAAGTTTTAAAAGTAAAACCGTATCAAAAAATTGAAATGTTTTTACATCTAAATTCAATGTAAATTTAATTCTAATGAAATAAATTCTATTGAATGATAAAAATAATTTTTATTTATACTTTAAAATCATTCAATACTATAATTTAACTGTATATATTTTTTCGATGAAAATGTTTTTTTCAATTAAATTTTATTGTATTTTTAAAATTCCTCTTAATCTGTTAGATATCAAAAAAATATTAAAATTTCATCCAAAGTAAATTTTTATATCCCACTTCAAAGGAAATTTTTATGCTGTCATATAAAAATTGTTAATTTTTAAAAATCATAATTTAAAATGGGTTTACCATTAAAAGGAGGAAAATTATTAATTTGATAAATATGAGTTTTTATACATATAATTTTATTTATGAATAACCTATGAAAAATATATCTATTGGATGAATATAAAAAATATTCTATTAAATATATAACATTAATATTTATTTAATTTCATTTAATAATAGTAATTCAATTAAATTATTAATACAAAAAATAAAAACATATAATTGATTTATATTTTTCATCATTAATTGGTTGTGAATGAATTTACATAAATTTATCATAAGTTAGTTAAATTTATTCCCCTAAACCTAATAGTTAGGATAAAATTTCTATTTTACACTAACGACATATCATGATTTGTTTAAACTCATGATTATATGCAATTAATTCACCTGATGAATTAAAAATAATTGAAGCAAATATTTCATAAAAACATTCAGGTTTTACACCTTTGTTTCCAAGTAAAGTTTAGTAAATATAAATTTTATATAATCAAATATCATGTGTATTCAAAGATAGAACACATGATATTTAATTAATGATATTTTAGTGTAGTAGGTGATATGTGGTACGTATATGAAATTATTCCATTGATTTTTGTGGATACCTCAGTGCTCATTACTTGGACCTATCATTTTAGAGGCATATTTGGGGAGTTAATAGTATACTAAGATGTGATTATTACACTAGATTAAGAAGCATGGGTATTGGAGTGCTATAGATCATACCACATTGAGAATTAGTCATTTTTTGGTATGTAGTTATGATGGATAAGTGGATAAGACAATATGAAACATCTTATGAATTAAATGTAGAATATACATTAAAATTGTAGGAAAATGTTTCCATATTCATCTTATTTTTTACAAAAGGTAACTAATTACACATGCATGTAACATGGTTTTTAGTAAGCGGTTCAAAATAAGACCAATCCCTCATTTAATCCTTCATACGATAAATATACATATACTTAGTCGATCCACAAAATAATAAATGGTTGTGGAATTTGTAAAAATAATATTTTATATATTTTATATTCTTAAATCAGGATAATTTTTTCTACTCATTAATCATATAGAATAAAAAATAAATCATTTCCAGACAATGATGATATATATTAAACAAAAGGATAAAATTTAGCCTGAGTAATGGGTGAAAATAAAGAATACATATCTGAAATATTATTTCTCTCATAATCTTCTTATCTTAAAGGTGAGATAATTTCATAATCTTTAGTAGATATAGGAATAATATATTCATAATTATATGGAAAAAATAACAAGATGTTCATGGTAGACCTATAAAAATGCATTTTCTTGTACTTTTCATTATAATATATAAAAGAATTGATGTAATTTTTTGATAATTGAGAATTTCAACATATGAGTAATTTTTATAAATTATTAATTTTCTTGTCTTACCCAATTTATTCGTGTAGTGTTCTGAATATAACTTATATATAGAGTTGGGATTATACTAAATAAGCCCTCATACTTTTTACTCCGCCAAAAGGAAATTAAAATTTTGGGTAATTTTATTATAGTCATTCATGTAGAATTTCAAATTTTTATATGAATTCTTAATTTATAATATATATAAGTTTTAAAAATTAATTACATATTTTATATGAGTATAAATAAAATAAATATTTCATTATTAAATGTGGATACTAAAATAAGAACAAAATTATAAAATAATGCATCATATGAAATATGCATGAATCATGATTATGGTAAATACAAGAGAATATTAAGCAAAAGTATATTAAACGATTTGATTCTTTTAATATTATATTAAATGATATCCAATGAATATGATTTAACTAATTATTACTATAAATGAAATAAAAAATAAGAGAAATATGACATACATATTAATGAATGGAATTTTATGGTTGATTATAGATATATATGTAAGGAAATTTATTATAATGTAAAAGATAAATATGATTGGTACATGGGGAATGAACATATATAGATTTTATAAATATAGATATTAGATACAACACTCATAAATCTTATTACAAATATGGAATTACGACAATTATATTAGTTTATATACAATTTATAAAAATACTAAAACCATATATTAACATTATAAATAATGTATTTGGAATGTAATTAATATATAATAAATAATTGTTAAATAATATAATAAGATAATAATTTGGTGGTTAAAATAACTAGTGTTTTATAAAATAATTGTTATATTTTATTGATTTTAATTAATTGAATATTTTTATGTAAATTATTTTTATAATTATATAATTTATATAAAAAAATTGAATCCATATTCAATAAATGATTTTTACGTTGTAAGAAATAAAAATAAAATTATTTAATATCTAAAAAAATATTTCTCTAAATAATATTTTAATAAATTAATAATTTTATCATTTAGATTATGTTTAATAAATGTGTATATTTATTTTTAATAAAATGAATTTAAAAATTGAATCCAGATAATTAAATTATAAAATAAATTTTTCATAAAAATTTTATTGTTGAGGTAGAAAGTGAATTATGATAATAAATCGAAAAATAAAATAAATAGTCGACAAGGGAAATAATATGACAAACTATATCCTTAAAATATATTAAAAATTAATGTATAATGTAATTATTTTCATGTATCATTTTTTTCCTATTTTTAATTCACATACTTTGCGAATTTTCATCTCATATATACTAATGAATTCATATTCAGAAAAAATGATACTCAATCTCTTCAACAAAGGAGAATTCATCCACATTGAATGACACACATATATTTTTCTAATAATGAAAAAGTGTTTCCAAATTTTCATTTATTCAGGTTTTTACTAAATTTATGGCGTATAGTTTCATGTATAATTTCTATTTCTTCCAAATAAATATAGTATTTACGAGGAAACAAGAAGTTATGATTTGTAAAAAAGGAATCTTTATCCTTTATTTTTTCTTTTATTTATATCCTCATTAATTATGGTTTCGATTTACAAATTTTAAGACATATAATTAAAACCATTATACTAATATAATGTTGATATAAGGATAAAATCACTTGACATTTAGACTAATCAATTAGTTATATCATATTTATGTTTGGGATTGTTTGACCAGAAACATTATTAATGATATATTTGTTTCTTATCAAAAAAAGTTAAAAACACAAAAATACTAGTCATATATGATACTATTTTTGAAATTATGTAATTTTTATAGTTTTTTTATTTATATTATAATTTATTATATAAAATAGGAAATAAAATATTTATAAATTAGAAAATTCTAATTGAATAAATCAAAAATAATTCATTACAAGTCTGAATTTTAACATCTATAAATAAACCCATTAATAAATAAATAAATAAACCAGACAGACATATATTTAATAGAATTTATAAATGTCATGAAATTATTATTATTAAACAATGACCTCAAATTCTATATCTATACATGCATGGAAATATTTGAACTATTAATAATGGAACATCAATATGAACAACGAATAAATAAAACTATCCTATGTAAAAAAAATTAATTAGTAACAATGATAAAGAGTATAAATGTTTTTCTAAATTAATATATTAATTAACTGATTAAAAAAACAATAATTTAAAGGGTGTTTATGGTGAGTCATAAATTAATGAATGTGTTTTTCATTCTAAATATTTTGTCTTATGATTGAGCTTATTATTCAATTTATATGTTAATATATTAATTGTAAATTATATATTTTTGATGTATATTATTATTATTTTACTCAAATGTTATGGTATATTTAAATTACATTCGATATCCCATCATTAAATATCAATGCCTTTGAATAAAATTATCTCCATTTGTTATTATTTAGTTTTCCCTACTCATATTTATATTAATTTGATATTATATTTTTTTAGTGAGATGTAGGTGAATTTTTATTAAATATCTATTAAAACCTATATATTCAATTTATTCTACTTAGATTTATTGGTATTAAATATTTTTTTTTGATATATTCATATTTAACCTATTATGAAATTTATATAGATTTTTTTTTTATTTTATTACATCAATTTTGGGCATGAATTCAATTTTATTATCCAATATTTCATTATATCAAATTTTCAACCACATTGGAGTATATTATTATAATTTCCTTATATCAATATGACTTAAATTTTCTCATTATTATCAAATTTTTAATGTATGTTAATATTTTACAATATATATTATTTATGTTCATTTCATTATGGATCACCATTATATATTGTAATTTTTTATTTCAAATATTCATTATGATAATTTTTATTCAATTTCCATTTAAAAAAACATATTCCTCCAATTCTTATAGTTTTTTAAATTTTAAATTATTTATGAGTTATCCAATGATTTATTCACAGGGAATTTATTTTAATGTTGGTAAAATAAAATTTTAATGACCACATTATTGATATGATCAATATTATCCTTACCCTTTCTCTTTATCTTATATTTTTTAAATATTTATTTGGAATAATTTTATGTCAAATTTTTTAATTTCATTACATTATTATTTATCTTTTCTTCTAATCCCTTTACTTTTATTTTAATTTAATTATATATTCTACAAAAATGTATAAATTATTTTATCTATGAATTCAAATAATTTTATATCTTCACCATCAACATTAATTTCATCAAATAAATTATTTCAATTCAACTTTCTAGTAATAAGTTATCTTTAAAATATATTTTCAATAAAAATAATTTTAAATATTTGCGTTATCTTGAAAATTAAGTACATTATAATAGGAATTATTTCAATTTGAGTAAATAATATGGAATTTTATACTTAAAAGCAGTGTTGTTTTTTATCATACTTTGAAATAATTTTGATCATTGTCATTTAACTTATATATTTCATTAGGTGAATAATCCAAAAATTCTTATTCCATAACACTCTTCCATTTTAACAATTAATTACAATTATAATATAATTTAGAGATTTTCTATACAAATTCCAATTTATAACTGAAGATAATGAAATGAAATATATGATATAGGATATGACCATATTGTACATTTCCTTTCCTTACCCATAACTATAGATATATATATCCATTATTATAATATCCTTCTATAGTGAATACCTTATACTTTTTTATTATTAGTAATTGTTATGCAACTAGATTTACCAGACATACAATTTACATTGGAAATCAATTTACATAACCAATTATCTCTTTAATATATTTCATGTGAATATATTCTGAATCATTATTTTTATTCACGGTTGTCCAACTAGAAAAAAATAACATTTTATTTAATGGGGAAAACAATTCATATGATCATATATTATATTATTTTATATATGAAAAAATATGATTCCAAGAATAAACTATTTGATCAATAATTGATATCATGATTTACCATTAAGATATTATAATAATTCTATCTGTGTATTTTTTTTAACCTTTTGAAAAATTAATGTATAACCCATTCCATTTTTTTCATTAATCATGACCTTTTGTGAGATATACATTTGATTTTATACTTGTTAATATAGAATACCCATATAAGGATACAATTTTTTTGATGGGTAGAACCACAATTAAAATTTATTCTCATTAATTGAGTAATCCATTATATCTCATGTTATTATTACGTATAGTAAATATGAAGTCACCTAACCCACATTGTAATTGGACATAAGTTGTTTTCCTAATATAGTATGTGATGATTCTATTAGTGGTTATCCTTGAAAAATTATCATTACGTCCTATTATAATTAATTTGTCACTTTAATATATCTATTTAATTGTAAAATCTTTGTATCATTGTTATTCTATATTTCTATTTCTATATCATTCCATACTAATGTTACTATATCATTCAACATTACTATTTCATTAAACATTCCTATGTGACACCCCAGTTCTCAGTGAATCCTTATTTCTATGTTTTCCTATATCTTCATTCTATGATTCAATTTTATGTTTCTAAGGTTTATATTCAATTTGATATGATTTAATTATTCTATAATAAATGCCTAGATTTTATTTTCATACCAATATGTCAATTTTATGTTCACTTATTTTTTATCTCCATCATAATAAATTATGTTTCTTTGATTGGTACACCATGATTTTCCTCATTACTGATTATATGATATCACTAATTTCATTTGTTTTCTCATTTATAAACGAATTCCAATGTACTAAAATCCACTGAATGTATCTATGTGATGTGAAATTCTATAGAATAAATTGATAGTTTATTAGGTGTATTATGTATATATTGAAAATAACAAAATACACTAAACCCTGGGGTTTTCAGAGTGAGTTTTAAAATTGGTATGATATATATATCCTAAAAATTATAGTTGTGGATTTGGTTAATCATAGTTGGAATCAAAATATTAGTGAAATATATGTATTGTAGGCACTATATGTAGAAGATTTTTTTTGGGGTTTCATTTTTAGATTTTGAATTTTATATTTTTTTGAATTATGTTAATATTATTATTCACTAGGTTTGTTTATTTATAATAACAATTATCATTAATCTTCTTGAATTCCATCATATATGGAATATTATGGGGTATTATATCATTACATATTATGTTTGGTAAAAATTTGTGAGTGATCTATTATTATATCAATAATTGTGAATGAAAAGGGAGTGCATGTAATTATTTATTTTGGACATCATGTGGATTTCTCAAAAAATAAAAATTTCATATAAAGATCAATGATGAAGATGATTTTGCCTTTAATTTAGTATTTTTGTTTTATTTATATTTTAATGACAATTTGGGATGAACAAGTTTTATATATGAAGAATCATTATACTACATTCATTAATGCATTAAAGTTATTTTAACTAATTTGACATAAATAATAATAGATAGTTCTATCTCTCTACCTAAAGATGACATATGAATTATTTCTTAAATTGTAGTTTTTTAATTCCTATTGTGGTAAATCATGATAGCACCTAACCCGAGTGTCCCATCTCAGGAAAATAGTGAGACGAGTGTTCTACCCAATGCTTACATTAAATTGTTCAGGGGTCAATGACTAGTACAATATATATATAAATCACTTATGTGAGGCATAATCCTATGAATAATATGATAACATACATCATCAAATACAATAATAAACATAAATATAATTTATAAAAATATTAGTGTTATAAAATATTCATGGATACATCTATTAAACTTCCAAGTGATTATAAAATACAGAAGTGCATAAACCCTAAAAAACAATGATTAGTACTCCCTCAATAACTAATTATGTGTAACTAGGATGAAGGGGATAACCAACTCACATCAAATATATTCTAAAAACATATATCTATTAATCCCACCATCTCTACTATACTCTATATCCACTAGAACTAACATCACAACACCCATGAGTGTCATCATTGACATGTGTGCCATTTTTATATAAACAAAACATATGGAAATAAGGTCGATGAGGGGGTGACTATAAAAAGACCTTTATGACACCATTAAATATAGGATATAGGGATATAGGTGAGTATGAATCAAAAAACAAAACTATACCAATGACTAACTCGATTATGAGAAAAACATCGGCCATAGATAAATGTTTCATTTCACATCCTAGTCTAACCCCAACAGAATATGACGATAAAATAACTAGGGATGGGTTGAAATGTAAAAAATTTCTATATAATGTGGACTAAAAGGAAAAATCCAATTACTATAGGGAAATAATATCCATAATTAAAAATTTGGGGGGAAATGCCTCTGTGTCTCTCTGTTAAAGATACACGTTATTCTACATTTGTGAATCACACTCCTCTTCCCTGGTATGAAATATATAACCACATCAATCTGAATGAGGGTACCATAATTGAAATCAATAAAATAAACCCCAATTATATTATCAAAAATATTAAACATTAATGTGATATTAAACCATAGAACAATCCACATTCACTCACACCATCACTCCTCCATCGCACATGGAGATTTTTAAAACACTCCAAAGTAAATGTAGTTCTAAAAATTTCTTATACTATGAAATGGAATGGGAATATTGATATAGATATATAGAACACGTATTTATTATATTTGGGATCTTTCTATCTTTATAATGAATAATATCTCAGGTGATACATCCAAAAAATGGGTTACCTACGATCCTTTTCATTTTAAAAGATAACAAATAGCCATCTGGAACAATGTTAAGACCCAATAATATCTCTTAGAATAACATAAATCAACATGAAGTAATTAACCAAGTTCTAAGTGGTTTATTATTTACTCAACATAACTCTATAATAATAGAATAAGTATAGGGAACCTTGGGCCAGGTATATTTCTGTCAACAAACTAATGATCCTAATTAATCTGTATAAACACTACCACCATTGGGTCACCAATATAAACACAAACAAATGGGGTTGTTCACATTACAATGGGTTTTCAACTAAAAAAAGGTATTACTAACCACGAATATAGAATAAATATTCATTAATAAGTCACAATACTAATTTGGTCACCAATGTAATTCCAGCGAGTTAAAATGATGCCTTTCTTTTTTGTCTAAGAAACCTAAGGGATTACACTAAACTTATATCCATACCACTAAATCTCATCGTCACTGAAACCATGAGTCCATTTAAATGGTCCAATAAAAAAGATTCACAACATAAACACTCAAAACTAACAATTTGTGACACAGAATGGTCTAAAAGGATATATAAATGGGAGCATATTTAAAACATATCGTCATCTAATCCAAACCTCATACACCAAATATAAATAAATGTGTACAGAAAAGATGAATTATCTTCGAGTTATATAACTGTCAATAAATCATTTAAGGATAACTAATTGCATAGGGTGGGTCAAATTATTTCTTAATAAATATCATACTTTATTTATATAGATTTAATTATAAATCATAGCTATAAGTTCATGAAAATGACCTTTCATGGCCAAATTTCCAACATGATTGTGATATATATATATATAAAAAATCAGTATAGGTTTAATACATGTCAAAAATGGAAAAAATATGTAGAAATTCATGGAATAATAACTCTGAATGAAGGATTTGTCAACATAGTATCCCTTTTGTCACACCATACACCCCATGCATACCCTTTATAGATGATTAATGTAGAACCTACTCATTATACAATGACCCTGCATTTCAAATGATAGAAAAACCATGTAGCGAGCATATTCTACAAGATATGGAATGTTTTCATATGCCACATGATTCGGCTAGTGGACCACCACCACATGGCCCCCATGTAGATAGTACTAACATCTAATACACAAGCTAAGTGGTAAGAAGAATGACATCTAGTCTATATGGATTCAAAATGATATGGAAAACCATAAAAAAAATTTACCCTTTTTCCCCCTCATGATGGATGGGGATTGTACCCTATCACCTATCCATCATTTCTTGGATAACCATTTCAATTTGATGCTAATCTACGGAAACTATGTGACTGGCCCCTACCACACCATTAGTGTATGACTCTGCTCTGATAATTGTCGATATTTTCTACTCCCTCTAAAATCATACTTTCTTTTATTGACCAAAAGCCTTGTGTCGAGGAACCCCACCATTGATGATTCCAAATACACCCCATGACTTCCGAGTATGACTAAACATGTCCATAAATCATATATTTAACCTCTCCACCCAGTTTGAAAACCTCACATTTCCACTACTGCTGTAAACAATAATTTCCAACAATTCTCTGACCTCCTCAATCTGAGATAAAATGTTCCCAAATAAAAAATCAAATTTTATCGCTATGGTATGATTAAAGTGAAAAATAAATAATGAGGAATAAAAAAATTAAATATGTACCTTATAGATAATGTTTAATGTATGAATATATTTAGTTTTCCTTGGATTGGTCATTGTTATCCTCAAATTTTAATCATGATTCCTCCACTCAACCCCAAACAGACTCCCACCCACCTCACCTAATCTCCCACTCCATATACTCTCCTACTAATATATTGATATATAGATATTCTTACTTTGATACTATATTATGGGTTATATATAAATTGACCCACTCTTTTAATAAATGGATATTACATCATTTTTATGAATATTCATTAAATTACACCAGAACATTCTTGAGGACCATAATATTTTAGTGCCTATGGAATCATGGAATACAATATTCGAATATAATGGAGTATTTTCAATGATTTCAACAGGGATCTCCACATTTGGTAATCTTCATAGACATACCATTAATAAAAACAATATTTATAACCAATGTAATGGAAAAATGAGAACATGTGATATTAGATGATCTTTAAGGGTAAACATAAAATATGAATAAGAATAACATGATCATAAATGTATGAGGATAAGAGAATATAATTTAAAACCCACACTCTTCATATCAAATATTATAATAAATACTTATGGAAAAAACATTGGATGATCAAAATATATGATTCATAATATAAAAAAAGAACATGATCCTTGAGAGAAGAAAATGAATGTGAGATATGGAATTCTTTTCATACACATAAGTATATAAAATCATTATATAGATGTCCAAGATCGTACAAAAAACATGTCAGGGAACTTCTGCGATGATGCACCTACTGGGTGGGACACAACACTACACAAAGTGGTATCCCTT
The DNA here is from genome assembly GCA_963277665.1 of Viscum album. NCBI lineage: Eukaryota > Viridiplantae > Streptophyta > Magnoliopsida > Santalales > Viscaceae > Viscum > Viscum album. The sequence goes on from OY728155.1 coordinate 1,935,179,712, forward strand.
TCCTAAGAGTGGAATGAGTAAAATCCCCAAACTATTAAAATAGAATAGTCCCTTACTATAAAATGTTCACTTCCCATTACAACTATGTTTTTTTCATTACATAATTATTTTTAGAATGATATAAGTCCAAAAAATTGCATAATGAAATTATAAAAATGTGTTCCATATGATTATAAAAAATTCATTACATCATAATGCATGAAGATAAATGGGTATCATAAACATTTCATCATATCATAACCAGTGGAAAAGAGATTGGTTTCATAATAATTTCATCATAGAATAACCATTGAAAAAAAGAATTTTTCATAAGAATTTTTTTCATGGTATAAACAATGACATAGAAAACAGTTCATAAATAACAATACATCATAAACATAAACCACTGAATGAAGAATAATAATTGTGTCCTAGGATCATAACGCTAATAAAGCATTAATTATTGCATAGGATTTAATCATCGATAGATAATTATTTTGAATTATCACTTGGAAAATTTCTAATGAAGACATTTGAAATCACTTTTTAAAACATAAAACATTTTAGAAATGATTTTCATAGAAATTCACATTAAAACATATAAATTAAGAATTAAAACTCATTTATAACATTTATAAGGAAAATATCTTTTAGAATTTGAAAAAAATTATAATAGAAAATATTTTGAAATACAAATCATTTAAAATAACCTTGAAAACGTATTATGGAATATTTGAGACACATTGTTAATCAATTTTTAAAACATTTATATTTTAAAAATACATTTCTATGTAAATAAATTAAAAATAAAATATCTTCCTAATATATTTATGAATATATTTTTAATTATAAAAATAATATTTAAAACCTATATCTAAAGGTTCAATTAATAGAGTTTCTTTGAATGATAATAATTACATATATAACATATGTATAAAAATAATGATTCTACTCATGTTGTTTTTAGAAGTAAATATATCCTTTATAAAAAAATTAAATTAGAATTTCTCATAAAAAGACTTTGTAAAAATGTAAAACATGGGTAAAATATCTATATATTTTAAAGAATCATATTCTAAATTTTTTTAATGATTATTTGAAAACATTTTTTAGATGAAAACGAATTTCCACTTAAAGAGATAAATAATGTTAAAATTTGTTAAATCATTTTTCTTGTTTATCTTAACTACCAAATAGTTGTAAAATGGTACTAATAATTTAAAATTTCATTAATAACAAAAGTAGAATAATTTTTTTAGAATTATTTAGTGGTTTCTAATGAGATAACAACATTATAGCCTAGATAAATACACAATCTTGATAAACTATTATGTTATAACATATAATCATTACCACTTTGTTAACCCAATAAATTAGACACCATACAGGATGAAAATAAAATGAAACATAAAATATCATAGGGTGAATAAATTCTCGATATTCCATGTCAATGAGGATGTATATACACCTAATTTAACAATATAGGTGCATAACATAACGTACATATTAAAGAAGGAAAATTGATCCAAAAAATACCTTACCACTTCAGTAAATTTTGAAACGTAATCCTCATGCAAGGATAACATAAATAGAAACATTAATTATCTTGAAATTATTCATATTAAATATATATCATGTCATATATAAGTATATGAACCACAAAAAATAAACTAATATTGAATATGTAATTATACTCGCACAAATAAATATGATACTAGAAATCCCTTTTCTTTAGATCTTAACATCCTTCCTAGACATTCAATCCTATATTATTATAAATATATGTTTATTGTACATCAATTACATAAAAATAACCACACAGACATATATATATATATATATATATCATACAATATAGTAATTTTTATGACATTTTATTACCCATTTATTAAAAATATCATGGTAAACACACCTTTATGGTAATAACTATGTTTTCGTATAAGTTTTGACATGTTATTTCTGGCCCTCCTATATTGATCATGATTTTATATCTCCAAAAATGTAAAACATGATATAAATATCATATATACTCAATATTTATGAATTTATAGTGACCCATAAAATTTAGTTATAGGAAATGAAAGACATCGTTCATGGAGATGGTAGGCCAAACATACACATGAATGTTGTTTTGTTGTCTTATCATCTTAAAAGTAATGAGGTGAATGATACATATATATATATATAATTCCTGTATAACTCTTATGTCATATAAATCACATATTTTTATTAAAACCACCCATACTAAATTTCATATAAATCGTGAATGAATCACTTCGGTTCGCGAAGAGGTTGTTTGTTATTCACGCAAACGATGGTAGCATTTTCCCAAAAATGTAAAGTGTGATGTTATGAGTTATAAAATAACTCTAGAATAATATTAATATAAAAATATGATATATATCATATATAAATATTTATTCCATCATTATTTTCATCCCTTAATGTTGGTAATGTAAAATCAAATGATATTATCTAATGAGGTGGTAGTTCACTGTACACACGAACGATGATTCTGTAACCCATTTGAAGGAGGTGTTTAATGTTATAGATAGAAATCTTAACATATACACTTATCCATATAAATATTATACTATATTTAATAAATAATCATGGTATAATTATAATTGATGGATATTGAGATGAAAATAAAATGAAAATGCTTTTAGAATATTAGTACCTATTCTTTAGGTATCCAACTTAGGTTTTCACTAAAGCCTTCTATTGATAGAATTGTTTAAAAAACCAGCCTTATGTGATTAGGATATGGAATTTGGTATGTTATTTGGGTAAATTATGATTGATCCAAATTTCATGAGAGCTTTTAATAAGTGGGGGGATAAAGTGCCTTTTTATATTTGAGGAGTGGAATTTTAGTAAATACATAAAATTATTTTCTATTTGGTGGAAAATAATACTGAGAGATTCTCCAAAACGGATAAGAAAAAGTTTTATGGGATGATATGGTAGTGAAAAACCACTATAGAAAATTTATATAGATGGTTTGATTCTCTAGTTCATTAACTCTTAACATTCCTTATTTCACTATCCTTGTTATACATTACACTAATTGGTTCCCTAAATAATGAAATTTAACCATTGAGAATAAAATAACATGAAAGTTATTAATTAATTTAGAACCACTGATTATAAATATGATATCAAATTCATAATATTAAAAATTATATGTTTTTTAAAATTTAGTTTAATAGAAACGCAATTAGAACACAAGAACCATACATTAACTGTAACAATGCTAACCACATATATTCCATTTAACAATAAATATAGTCATTATAATATTATAACTGGTCGATTAAATGAATATTTTTTAAATTTATTAATAAATTAAAATAACATAATGTAAATTTCTATTTTTAGAAATTTCAAATCAATTAATAAAAAAGACTATATAATTAAATGACATTAATGTTAAATTTAACATTATTTATTTAATTCATATTGAAAAAAAATAAATAAAATAATGGAAATCTGATCCATTATGTTAGAACCTATATAACATGAAATATTCTTCTAAAAATTTATTTATCAAAATAATTCATTCAATTTATTTCACATCTAATAATTTTAGTATAATTTGATATATTTAATTGTTAACTAAATAATACATGTATTGGAATTTTGAAAGAATTTAATGTAATTAGAAAAAATAAAACAAATAAAAAATAAATTATCATGAAAAAATCCTTATTTATCTTCTACAATAATAGTTATACATAATGATATATATTTTTAAATAGTTTAAATCATTAAATAATTTAAAAAGATTAAAGGTACATCCATTTTTCATTTTTATTAATTAACTATTTATATGTGTCAATTTCATGTAAAAGTTTCCCAAAACACATATAGTTACATAAAATGTTTATATTTATCTAATCATTTCCATCCAATGGGTTTAGAATATGTTCTTGGTCACTCGTACACCTTATATTCTTTGTTATACAATTATCTAACCACATTTTTTATTAATTACTGTAATAATTTTTAATTAATTTAATAATTATTTAGGATTAAAAAATAATTTGGAATGATTATAAATTATATGATATTATTTTAAAAAATATTCAATATATTTTTTCAAATTCAACTAACATAAATGGTATAGTCTATATTAAAATTAATCCCATGAATTTTATGAGATAGTAGGTTTTTTAAAAGGAAATTGTGAAAAAGATTATAAAGTTTTCAAATCCGATTTCATTTTGAAATTTATTCTAATGAATTATATTTTGTTAATTAATTTATAATTGATGTAATTATAAATTAAATTGAATTTAAAAAAATAATTCATCTATATTTATAATTTGAATAGAAAAGGGAGTTTTTAATTAAAACTCATTAATTTTTAAAATTTGTCAAAAAAAACGAACCGTCTTAGAAAAATACCAGAAAATCACCAAAAGTTAAATTTTAAATTATTCATTAAAAAACTAATTTTATTTTTCTCCAAATAAATTTTATATGATATGTAATTTTTTATTTTTTATTTTTTTCACCAAGAGTGATTAATCTGTATTTTAGAAAATATATTGTTTTTATGAAAACATTTATTATTATTTTAAATATTCATTATTTAATTTATAATAAATAGATAATTAATAAAAATATGAAAATAAATATATTTTCATATGTTGTTTAATATTATTAATTCCAAAAAATTGAATGTCTTGGAGACATTTTTATATTAAAAATTAATATTATTAGTATACTATATATTTGGTAAAACTCTTCATTGTGTGTAATAAAAGAAAACATAGTGTTGTGTGTACCGCAAGATACGAGCATTGTTTCATGTAGAAAAAAATTAAATTTTTGTTGAAAATAAATAATTGTTAACATGTTGTAGATTGCAATTAATTTCATCAAGGTATTTTTATTTATTCAGAACAAAATAAATTATAAATACTATAGGTGCTACATTCTCACACCCATAAAATGAATTTCACTAGCAAAATTAATTGGGGATATTAAGTATTCAATATTTTAAATTTCATTTCCTAGAAACCTTCATAAAAAATGAATATTTTAATATAATTTAAAAAATTAAATGAAGGAAACATTATGGTTATCCAAAGTAACTCATAGCTCTTTTTCCATATAAGATAACATAGGTTGGAATTAAATATTTAGATATTGTTGAAAAGAATAAAAAATTATTTAGATTCACAGGGATCACTAATCATAATAAAATGGGTGATCCAAAAAAGGATATTGATAATATCAACATAGAACAAATAGGCATGAAAAATATCATTGATATCCTTAAAATTCATGATAAAATGAAATCATTTTACTCCAAGATCCTTTTCCTAATTTTGAATAATTTTCATTAGAAGATAATATTACATGATTTTCGTAAAATCTCACCATTTTCTTGTTCCATGATAAATTTAAACTTCATTTCATCCTCCATCAAATGATGGTGACTATGATACTCTTGAATAACTAACTTATCATAAGGTCTAAAATAGTATTCCATATAAAACTAGTCTATAGATAATATGGGTCACACTTAATGGAAAAATATTCCTTTGGTGGGGTCATACATAAATGTTTAAATTCTCATCCTAAATTCAACATAAAAAACTTCCATAAATTATTAACATTATTACCCTTCCAAATGATTAGAATCCAATATTTTTATATAAGTTCAATACATATCTAAATTTAACTTATCATTAAACACCCATATTAAATAATGTTTATCTATATTTACTCATACCAATAATTTGAATAAATATTTCATTTATTATCATGTAACATGGTAATAACATGATTTACGATAAAAATATATTGATAGTATACATGATTCATTATTCCTTGATTGAAACCACATATTATTAATTATATTCCATAAATCCAATAATGTTGTAAACTCCATAAATGATAACACAAAACACTTTGTCTACAAATCATTACATAGTTAGAAGGAAATCAATACTGGCCAATTTTCATATTCATATCCAACAAATATTTATACCATCAACATTATCTCAAAATATAAAACATATTAACGGTTATATTATCATAATAAAAATATCGCCCTCTCATAAAATCACTTTTCCTATCATTCAAATCCATTAAATATGTTCTTGTATTTTATTTGGAAAAAAAATATACTAAAAAATCCCAATATATTTGAAACATCATCCTTAATCTATTAACTAGGCTTCATTATCTTATTCGTAAATACCACATTCCTTTCACATATCATTTGTAGTTTTTTCTTCATCAAAAATATATCCATTAATCATACAATCCAGCTAATTTTCTTCACAATCATTCCCCCGAGGACAAAAAATTTCATAATGAACATACTTTCCAAATTTAATAAATTCCACAGTCAATGATATCATTGGAAGCCCATTATTCAAAACCAATTCTTTATCTGAATTTTTCAATTTCCATTTCATGTTACTGTCTTTGTGTATTTTTTTACCAAAGAAAAAATAACTTCATGTTCCTCTAAGAACTCTATTTGGGAGTTTATTTTCTGCAGTCTTGATACTAATTAAAATGATACTTATTTCCTCCATGGTCTATATTACCCAAACACTCATAGATCTCTTTCCTTGTATTATTTGGTGACTCTGAGAGTATGTTATGGTAGAAAATGTTATTCGTGCTGCCTGAAAAATATATAGTCACAATCACATAATCAATTACTCTGGTCAAAATCCCATTTGGATTTTAATTAGAAAATTTTCCATCACATTCATCATTAACCTAGTTCCTACTTATTCCCTCCAATTAGTAAACCAATGAATCATAGTGTGAGGAACATTTTTCATAGTGGGAAAATAAATAATCAGAAAAATCACATTTATAAATTCATAATCATGAAAAAAATCATCTATTTCACACTAGGTTTATTCTAAGTAATTCATGGTCATATTATATTTAAATAATTCATGATTGTTCGTAAAGAGTTTGTGAATTTCAAAAATATATCCCTATGTTTTGTCAAACATGTTGTGAAGCAAGGCCCACTATCTTTCACATGTTCCCAATCAAGTCTTGAAAAATATGCTGATTTCACACTCCTTGACCTTAATTAAATCTATTACATGGCCACATCCAATTTTAGTATACTAACATAGATGTTTTGAGAGGAAACCACTTGCCTTATCCTTAACTGAATATTCCAAGACATTTTCATATTCACTGACTTATCCTTAGAGTTATCATTTGAGATATCCCCAGAAATATCCATATAAATATCCATAGGTATCTCACTAATGTTTTCGCATCATAAAATCCAAAGGTTGAATAAACTATTTTATTTATACTAACTATAGAAACCTTTTATTTTCATGAATGGAGAAAAAATTAATTTTTATGAATATTTATTAAATTAAAAATACACATGCCTGATGACCTTAATAGTTTAATTACATGGGAAACATGGAACAAAATCTTCTATTCTTTGGATTTATATTCAATATTTCCCAAACGGATCTTCAAATTTAGTACACTTCATAGAAATACCCTACATAAAAATATGCATCATAACTTGGGGAAATAAAACATGACAAAGGTTGAGGTTATATGCTAAATAAGGGTATAAATAAAAGATATGTAAGAATAAAATGAATATAAGGGTATGATAATAGGATTAAAATATTAAAAAACCTTACCCTTTATATCGAATATCATAATCAGGACACATAGAATAAGGATTGGCAGTTCATAATACATGTATCATAAGATAAGAAATCAACATGATATCTGAGATCATAAAATTAGAATAATACATGTATATTGGGGGATACATATAAGCATATGAAATACTTCCCAATTCCTCAAGGATTACATAAAATACATGTCAGGGAACATCATGGTTTCCACACCAACTGGGCTTGCACACCACCATCCCTAGCCACATATCCTTCCCTTATTGTGAAATGGGTGCACTTCCCAAATGGTTGTAATGGAATAAATTCCATTAATATATCACTTTCAATCCCAGATCTATCCATGTTTATCTCGTTAGATATAAATCATCACCCAAGGCATTGGAGAGAGATATATTTCACACACATTAGATAATGAAATCATACATATTTGTCCCATGAGATCATAAAATATTATCATATCAAAAAACATGAAATGAAAGAGGTATCATAGAAATTTCATCATTCCATAACCTCTAAAAATAAAATGTTTATAAAATCAATTCAGTATAGAATAATTGATGAATAGATGTGGGTTTCCCAATAATTTTATAATGGTATAACATGTGAAAGAGAAATGGGTTTTATATACAACTTTTCTTCGAAAACATAAACAATTAAATAAATAATAATAATGATGCCTTTGGATCATATCCCTATAATTTCATAAAATATATCAAAGGATTTCATATTATATGGATAAGGATTTTGAATGGTCACCTAGAAAATTTCATAAGGAATACCACCTTTCCTTAAATATTACTTTTTAATTCCTAAAACATTTTCCAAATAATATTCATTAAAATATACATTCAATTCTGATAAAATAAGGTTTATTAATCATTTCAAACGTTTCATAAAAAAATTATCTTTTCCACTTTGAAAAAAAAATTATAAAACATAAAATATTTTGAAAACCTTTTTCCTTAAAAAAGAAATTAAATAAAATAAAAAAGAAATTTTTAAAAATAATTATTTAAAACATTTCATAAGATAAATATTTCCAAAATACTATTATATTAATGAAAATTTAAAATAAATATTTTTCCAATATAATAAGGAATAATTTTTTTGTATTAATAATATTTATTATAATGTATAATGGAAGCATAAATGGATAGATTGGTCATGATTGTATAGAATTTAGTACATAACCAACATGTATAAATGAAGATTCTTCTGAATTATTTATAAAAGTCAAAATATAATTGATCATAAAATTATAAGAATGTTTCATTCAAAACCATTTTTTAAATGGGTAAAAATTGGATAAAAATCAAATTTTCATAGAAATATTAGTGAAACATTTATCAAAAAACATTAGAGAACAATTTTTTGGAATAAAATAAATTTCCGAACAAAGAGACAAAAAAATTCAAAAATTCATAAAACAATTATTTATCATATATACCAAATTTTAGAAAAATGGTAAAATTAATTCAAGATATCAATAATAATCATAGTACAATAAAAATAATTATAATTATAGAGAGGTATACTATGAGATATAAATATTATATACATGATCAATACATAATCTTTATAAATGATGGGATTGTAATCTAAAATCATTACTACATTGTTATCCCTGATCCATAAAATCCATCATGAAATAACATAAAATAAAAAAAAATTAATAATGATGACTAAATTGACAATATTTTATTTCAATGGGGATTTATATAAACTACATGTAATAATATTTCTATATCGCAAAAAGTATGAATCAAATAAGAACAATGTAGTCCAAAAAAATATTAACTATATGAGTAACATTTTAATCATAATCCCATTGAAATAATTTCATCAATGGAATAATTAAATATCCTTTAATGAGGTTTATTCATGATATAACATTTCACATGTCAATTTATACACCACACAGAACAAAAGAGTGATGAATATGGGATAAGTCTCTCAGAAATAAAAGTGAGACTCGAAATCCACTTACCTTAATTCTTAACTTCAATCATACTAATTGAAACCTCCTGTATAAATAATATTTTGTTTATATATCTATTATATAATCATATTCATATATATAATAACTTATATGTTTTTATTATGATTTTATATTACATTTTATTAAAAATACCTTGTTAAATTTATGTTTTGGGTAACAACAACTTTGTTTCTCATATAAGTTATGACATGTAATTATTTTTTTTCTTACTTTTAATAGGGTTTAATAATTTATATAATGTAAATAAAGAATTAAATGTCATATATATTCATTTTATATTTATTTATATTAGCTGATATAATTTAGTGAATGTAAATGTAATACCTTATTCGTGGAGATGGTGGACCGTATATATGCATAAATGATGTTATTGTATTCTTATCATATTTAACAAAATAAATTAAATTATATATATATTATCATTATGGTAGAAATATAGTTTCTTATATTTTTTAATTTATATTAGATAGTTCATTAATGCATTTTATTTAATGCATGAATGGATCACATCGCTTCGTGAGGCGGTAGACTTTCATACATATGAACGATGTTATCATATTACTAGAAAAAGGAATTCATGAATGTATGTGTGATATAATAATACCATAAAAATATTAATATGATAAATATCCTAGATATCATAAAAAATAGTATGTCGATTATTATTCACAACCGTGAAATTTGGAGATAGAAAAATGAATTACATCATATCGTGAGGCGGTAGTCCACTGTAAACATGATCGATGATTTCACAAAATATTTGATGGAAGTGTATAAAGTTATAGGTAGAATCTATACCATAAAAAACTAAATATTAAAAGAATAGTTTTTTTTATATAATCATTCTTTAATAATAACTAAAGGAGGCAGATAATGAAATAAAATAAAATAAAAATTAGAAGAACATTACCACTTCTTCCGGTATCCTCCATAGTTTTTCACTAAATCCTTCAATGGATAGATTTAATCCCATTATAATTTATCTAATATGAGTATATTTATATTGAGAATTTAATTGTTCATGTAGTGTTCATCCCAAATCTCTTGATAGGTGTTTTTAAACAGAGGGAGTGAGTGCTATTTTATAGTTGATAATGAGGGGCATTTTTGAAAATACTAAAAGGTATTCTGTATTAGGAAGTCGAGATCAACACATGATGATTATAAACTAATAATTATTTGTTTTTAGGGATTTATGGCCGATAAAAACATCTTAAACACATTTATACACATGTTTTAAACATTTTGATCCTTAACTCTTAAGTTTTCTTATGTGGTCTTTTTTGTTTTTCATTGGGGTATCTAGTTTTCTACCAAATATAATTTGACCATTAATAATAAATTAAATTGATCCATATTATATTATTAATTCCCACATATTACAAATAATATATCTAATTTATAAAGAAATCACATGCATCTTTGAAATTAATATTCACATATGAGCAAGTAACGCACAAAAACACATATTTAACTGTAACCATGAAAATCTTGTTTTTCTATTTAACGATCAATATAGCGCATATAATAGAACAAAATTTCCATTAATGGAACATATTTAATATTTATTTATATTTAATAAATACTCCCTATAAGTTAGTATTTTCTGTTATTTGAAATCAATTTATAAAATATTTTTTATTATAAAATAACATTGTTGTCAATTTTGACATTATTCCATTTATATAAATTAAAAAAATATAAAACCAATAATATAAATGGAATACAATATTTTCACACTAATTTAACATCAAATATTCAAATAAAAATGTAATATAACAAATAATTATATTTTCGTCAATTTTAATGATTTTAGTAATATTGAATACACAATATTATTAACTAAAAAATTCCTTGGTTTCAATTTATCATGTATTTAATGAAATTATATCATCTATAAAAGAATTAAAATAAATATTCATTAAAAAATAATTTATGTTACTATGTATTATTTATAACCAAATCTACATACTTCATTCCATATTATAATGCATTATATAAATATAAAGGATCATATGAACATTGTTCTGTATTTTTATTTACATAAATTATTATATGGGTAGATTTCATTTAAAAGTGTCCAAAAACTCATATAAATAGATAATAAATCCATAAGGGTCATAATATTTAATGAAAATGGGTTTTGGAATTTTTTGGGTCATTTTTTCACCTAATATTCTATGCTAAACCAAAATGTAAACTTTTTTATTTTATCATTGTAATTAATTTTAACTTTATTCCCTAATAATTATGATAAAAAATAAAATTGGACTTGTTATAATTTATTTATTTTTCTTATCATAAATATAGAATCCATTTTTTCAAAATCAACTAACATTAATAAAATATTTTAATTTAAATTAATCTCGTAGACATGATGGGGAATCATGTTTTTAAATTGAAAATATTTAATTTATTATAATGTTTTTATATATAGATTTAATATTAAATGTGTTATAATTCGTTAAATATCATTAATTTATTTATTATTTAACTAATTATACTTCAAAAAATATTTAAAACTATAATTATCTATTAATATAATTCGAACAAAAATGTAATTTTCAATTAAAACTGAATATTTTCCACTATTCAAAAAAATAAATCTTCATGAAAATTTCAAAAATGAACCATAGGATAAATATTCAATTCTTACATAAAATTTAAAGCATAAATTTCATAATTTTTTGTAAAATAATTAAAATTTAATTTCAAATTATGATCATCATGAATGATTAACCCATCTCTAAGAAAAGATATTATTTTCAGAAAATATTATTTATCGCTTAAATGGTTATTATTTCATTTACAATCAATATATTACTAATAAAAATGTGAAAATATATAAATTTGAATGTTATTTAATCTTATTCATTCTCTCCATTCCATTGTAATGGAGATAAAAGACATATTAAATCATAATTTTAATAGTATATTGTAGTTTGGTAAAACTCGGTATTAGGTGTAACATAATCCAATCAAAGTGTTTCATGTACCACAAGATAAAATATTTGTCTTATATAGTGAAAACATAACATATTTTTTTATTAATAAACATAAGAAATCATATAAATTTAATTTAGTCAGATAAATAATCCATTCAAACTCAGGGTTCTAAGAAATTCATGGTGGAGAGTGTTTGAAAATAAAATAACAAATTATTCTAATAATTATTACTCACGTTCAACAATTACACCCATTAATCCCTATGAAAACACTATAAATGATACTCGTACTATTAATATAGCATTTCAAACCCAATTTAGGTTTTAAATAGCCCATATGATCCCCCATTTAATAGAAAAATAAAAATTCAGAAAAACCAACATTCGAGAGATAAAAATTTCACTTTTATACTTGATTCATTTCATTCAATGGTTTTACATATTCTCTTTATAACACAGGATCATATTTGGGGTAAACCCAACCTCTTTAAGTCAACATAACCCAAAAAATCATTATGAGGTCAATTCATAGGGAAAATTTATAATTTTACCCTATCCAAATTCTCAAGGCTATGAAATTAAATATTGATCCAAGTCTTAAATTTGGAAAGCTGTGGTTAAGAAATTCTACCAAATATTGGGTCTAATCATCCTAAGAAAACATTAAAACCCCAAATAAATCTCTAGGAAGCTGAAAATTCATTATCGCATTCGAAAATAAAATTACTATACATGAGATCACTAAGCTTATTATGGTCCATAGGTCCCCAAGGACCTATAAAGCAACCATATAAGAGAATAAAACCATTTTTAATCATTACCATAATTTTCCACTAATCTATGATAATAATTCCTCTATTGAACTAAATATCCATACAATTCAAATGGGAATATCATGAAACCATCATAACTCACATTTTTGAATCTCACAAGGTCTTCCCACTAAAATATGTATCCTCTAATAGTGGGATAACTAGAAATTTGAGAAAAAAATAAATTTCATTAACAATAAGTATCACTCATATATGATATATATACCATGAAATTTTTTCTAGTGAAATAAATATCTGCATATTTTAAAAAGGGGACCCAAAATACTATCTTATGTAAAAATTAATATCAACAAAAAACCACCACAAAGGATCACAATAAGATCCCCATTTTATATAACAATATCCGACCATAAACCCATAATTAATACCTCACTATTATTATTATTGAAGCCACCAAGATTAACATAAAAAATATAAACAATAATTTTATGTTATATTATTTAATAGTAACATCAACTCATTTCCTACACCAAAGACCTCTATTGGGTTCCCATCTATTGCAGACAACCCATTCATTCTATTTTGAATTATGATATGAGAACATAAAAATACTAAAACAATTATATCCATAAACATGTATAATGCTACACCGCATCTCACATACCAATAAAATATCATAAAAAACTAATAAAATTGTCACTATGTCTCCATAGAGGTCACAAAACCATGTGAAATGAGAACCAATTAGTAAGAAACTCAAAACTACCAACCATAAAATTTATATCCTATTTTCACCTTACAAAAATTACATGACAAAAAATATGTAAATAACAATGAAATAATCATTCAGAAAAATAACCTATAAAATAATAACAAGACAATAGACCATCATTTTCCTCAGATCATTAGATACTCCTTGAGAATTTCATTTCTGAAATCTCGAGATAGCTCATCAATGTCTTACTGTAAATCTCCCAAAAATAATGATTTCCCATATTCTCTAGCACTAAATTATTTATCCAAAATCAAAAAAAAAAATATTATATTATACTCCCCAACTAGTTAAATAATTATATAAATCTTCCTTAGAGCTATCACGTCTCATCACCTAGGTCCAACCTTCCAAAAGGTGGATCGTGACCTCTTGGATCGACGGTAAATCATCTCACAATGGCATCCATCCAACAAAAATTGAGAATGGGTGACCATAAAATGCCAATTAGATCACCCCTTTGTATTTATTTACCACTTAAATATCCTTATAGAATCATATATTTAAAAACTATGTCACATCATTGGTACAATGACGTTTGATTGTCGCCTATTTCAACTATCCTGGATTACTAAATTAATCTAGTGATTGTACTAGGATCATTGGTTCCCCAAGAAACCTCAATGCATGGAAATAAGATCATGAACTAATGATGAAAATAATTAACTCTAATGAAAAATAAAAATTATTGGACCACATTATAAATAAAGTATTTATCATTCACATTAGGAGGAATATCTCAAATAACCAAGGCCTTTATGCATGGAATCTGACCCACCATTCTCACTATACTCAATATAAAGAGATTGATAGGAAAAAAACACATATCTATAAACAATTTTGGATTTTCAATATCAATAAATGTTTCATAAATAGATATTGTGAATCATCAAATGTCTAGTTAATCTCTAATCTATTGTAAGGGACATACACCTCACCAATATTATACAAACTGGCCGAGGGGGGATCGAACTCACTAATGGTGAATGGAATCCACATTGATAATGTCATAAGGTAAAATTCATCTAAATGTTATAAATATATGTACACTTCTATAGAAAGGGAGACCCTAGCCACATTGGAACTAATGGAGTACTAACCTCATGTCTATGTAATAAACTAAGTAATGTTAGAATAAATATTTTTCAGGAATTATATGGTTTGATTATAAATCATGATTTCAAAAAAAATATTATTTTAGTTTGAAAATATGAACTTAATTTTTTGATTCTTCAATTCAAAATTATCATAGTTATAATATTTTATATTTTTTAGAAAATTTAATTATTTATGTGAATAGTGAAAATACAGACATTTATAAAATAGTGAATTTATTTATATTTAAAATTAAAATTATGTTTTGAGGTTTATCTCAAAGTAATTTTACTATTATTTAGTTGTATAAAATTTAAATAAATAAAATTTATTTATGCATATAAGTTTTATTGTATATGTACAGTTTTACCATGAAATCACATTTTTATATAATTGTATTTTGTTGTGTTTTTTCTATTCATTTTTCAACTACATTCTGACACAAATGTGTTATGAATTTTGAAAAAATGATTTCATATTTGAATTCATGATATCAAAATTTATTCAATATCTACATTTTATTTTTGGTCAATATGAATAGTAACAATTGTAGTTTTGGTTACCATACTAAAGGGTAAATTATGTAGTTAAAGTAAAAAAATAATATGATAAGGATTATATTCTGGGCCTTAAACTTGAACTAATATTATTTTATGTTATTACTTCATCCATACTCATAAAACGTCTAGTAATATTGAATTTAGTAGGAATTTGGATCTATTTATGATCTTTAGAGTATTTTATTTCAATAAAATTCAAACATCTCCCACACAAGTTTTTTATAATTAAAATATTTTTAATATGAGTTTATCTAGAGGATATAGACCACTCTAAAAATTATTTTGAAATATAAAATATTTTTCTTCATCATGATACATTACATGTAATTCTTTGTGAAAAAATAATAAAGTTAAATTATTTCACAATGCTAGTGCAGTAATTATTTAATTAATAGAAAAATCAAATAAATGACCTAAAAATATTTAAATTAATATATATTGAGATACTCAATATAATAAAAAATTATTCATAGAATAACCTGACATGTTAGTGACGTGATAAAATAATTTTTCATAATTATAAGTGTTTTTATTTTCAAGGTATTGAATAGTTTTAACAAATAACATTAAAGATATTTTAAATTGAATAATTTTTTATTAAATGATATAAGTTTGATTAAAATAAAATACTTATAAAAGTGATTTTTATATGGTTCATAATATAATTTTGAGTTTATCAATTGTCTTTTTCCATTTATAGTAAGAATACTGACCCCTAATGAGTAAAATTATTTATTGTTACGCTAAGTTTAAAAAGGTTTAACAAATCATTAAAACCAAATGATAAGGGTAGAAATGAAACCAAAACATGTAATAAATCATTAATGTTATTATTTTTACCCATTACCATCCTGAATTTGATATTATTTTGTTTTATATCATTTTTAATCAAAAATTAATTAACATTATTTTAATAATTTGATAAATTCATGAATTCCCTCCCTGTTCATCTAAATAAGAACCTCCAATTAATAGTTATTAAGAAAAATTCGGTCAAAAAATACATAAAAATATCCTTTAACATAATCATTTATAAAAATTTATTGGTTATTTTTGGGCATATAAACCCTTATTGGTATTAAGGTGTTAAGAAATAGAGTATTGATGAAGAAGGTCTATCATTTTTAATAATACATTTATGTTTTTTTACTATTACACCTCATAATAATTATCATTAAGAATTATTATATAATAACACTAGTATATTCTATATACCTTTCTGTTTTATATTGATTTCAATACCAATATCATTATAATTTCCTTTAGAATGGAAACTAAACCATCATTCATGTGTATTGCAAACCACTCCCTTGCAAACTAGTGTAATTTTTTCCCCATAACCTTCTCTTATAACTTGTTATAATGTTATAAATTATGTTAATATACAATTTTAATGACATATTTATCATTCTAAAAGATAATATATATTTTATAATATTTTATACCCATTCATCTAAAAATGATAACGTCGTCTATATACCTAAGGACTGCCACCTCTAAAAAGAAATGTGATTCATTTTTCAATTTCCAGATCACATTTATGATATATTTAAGTATATTTATATTAATAATATATTTTTTTCAATTTTATAGGTAATATAATACATACCTTATTTCTATTATAATCATTTTTAAATTGAAACATGACTGAATCATTCATATGGAATACCGTCTCCATGATTTAAATACAATTAATTCTTCATAAACATTTTTTTTAAATAATAATTAATTTATAGAAAATATAATTATGAAATTATTATTATTATTGATTTGGTTTAATAATGACCTCTTTGACCTTAGTCAAATTACAGAATTTATTATCGACTTATAGACCGAATAGTGTTAAAACATCCAACATGAACTTAAATAAGTATATAATTGTTATTCCATGGTAATAAGTGAAATAAAAATTACAATAATTTTGATAAAGGATCACAATAACTTAAATAAATAATGTATGTTTATTATTTAGAAATAAAACTAATTTATGTGACGTGTCAGGATCATGGTAATGGGCATTCTTCTAAAATTATATTTTAATGATCCTCTTTCAACACATTTTAAAATAGTCAAACAGAATAATTGTTTCACATATACAGCATTAATGTAATTTATTTCCATCATGAAACCTCCATACATGAAATTTCTTTTATATGTTACCATAGATCCATTAAAGTTAATTTGTTTCATTATTCTGTGAATATTTTATAGATTTTAAAAATGATTTTAAGAAAATTGGTATTTTGATATTTGAAAGGATTATTTACATTGGTTTAACAGATTTTACAAGGGTGTTATTCATGATTTAGAACATGAAAATTATTTTTTAATGGTTGAGCCCCATTACATATCACTTATGATCTAGTTATAGCTTATATGATGGGTGAACCCCGTGACCACTCCAATCCATTGGGTAATGGGTTTTTTTTCTCTTGAATTATATTGGAATATAGTCATACATTTATTATTATTTGTAGGGGTTCTTATATGGATTCTATGATTATGATGTCTCAAGGCAGCTACAGAACATTTTTATGCTTAATAGTGAGTTTTCATTGAAATATTTTTATTTCAAGAGGTAATATAATGAACTTTTTAATGGAAAATTCATTCTATTTTCATATTGAAATTATTTTTTTTAAGAATTTTCATGGGAATTCAAATTTTTCATTGGAATAAAAAATTTCATATTTTATATCCCCAAATGAGATATTTTTTATAACCCTAAATTTTAAAATGTTTTCATAGGTTTGGAATATGGGTAATAAAAAATGAATAATTAATGTATAATGTATAGAATAATATTCATGGAAATAAATTATGTTATATTTTAAAAGATTTATCTAGTCCAAAAAATGAATAATTATTTTGAAGTTTACATATATTTTACATATGGGTTTGTTACATAATATTTATGAACTAACTATCTAAAATACTAAACATAAAGGATTGTTGGGAATGAGGGAATGTGAATTATAGTTTAAAGATACTACAAATTGAGATGTTTGAGGATGGGTCCATATAGTTAGTATCATAATAATTTTTAGATAAACATACAACTTCGAATAATGATAATTGAGTGGCCTTAAAATATTTTTCATAATGTTAATATAAAAATGGTATAGAATTTGATGATTTCCATGTTGTATCAACTAATCAATTTTTATTTTGATATTTTTCCCTTAGAGTAAATAGGGAAGTTGTGTAATCAGGAACCTAGAAGATTATGTCCTTTTAAATATGAAACCCATAATTTATGGTAATAGAATTGAGTAGTTTGTTAGGGTGATGTATAGTTTTAATCATTATTAAAATTGTGGTGGAATACATTCTAGAGAGTATCAAAATCTAATCTAGAGGAACACGATGACAATAGAAAATATTATGAGGCAACACACTCATTTATCTAGTTCATCATCTGACCTAGTAGTAGCTAAATGATGGATCAATTCCTTAAAGGGGATATTTGATGTCATGTGGTTTTCATAATTTCAAAAGGAAAAACTTTCGATTTAATATTTTAAATGTTATTAAATTTTATGGTTGTCTATGATTTAGATTAACATAGGGAAATAAGGTATTGATTCCATGGAATATGAAATATGTATGAATAATTTTCTTGAGAAATATTTCTATATATTTTCTTGTATCCAAAAGAAAGTAAAAATCATCGAATTGAGGTAAATGGATGATAATTCAATGACAATGATTGATGCCAATTTTACAAGACTGGCTAGGTAAATACATTATGTATTTCATGAAATTGATTTTAAAATTAATAGAGTTTAGTCAATATAGAAATTATGTTTATGAATATCTCTATCTTGTTGATAATTTAAAATCAATGAGAATGTTTTTAGGTGAGGTGAAAATGTATAGAATGAATATTATGACACATATATGCCTCATGATGAGTTATGAAAGAATATATAATGATGGAAGGTGATGAAAAAACCTACATTAATAAAATATGATAGTAAGAAAATGATGTTCCCATATGGTGGTATGTTTGGTAATAAGTGCCCGGGAGAATGTTTTATAAAATTAATGAAGAGTTAATGATGTCGAATGTTTTCTTATAATTACTACAATTGGAAGGAACATAATCCTGATGAATCAAATAACGGGGTAATAGAGAGAAATCAAAGGGTGAGATTTTATAGTTGTAATGATTTAGGTCATTATGAAAACATGTTCCTGATGTTAGTAACTCAAGATACAAATCATTAATACTGAAGGAATAATGGTGTGTAAAAATCCTTTTATATTTATATGATGGATGTTGTGTATATAATATATATGGTATATTTATGTTATGTTTGTATTAAAATTATTCCAATTCCATGTTTTATTTTCAATCTTAGTATAAATATTTTCCTAAGATATTTTCATCATACCTAGAAACATTCCATCATGAAATTATAATGTAAATTTTCATTAAAACTCCAGGTGGTAATATTAAAGTAACAAATATTTATTTGAATCTTCTTATTTTTATTATTTTAATGGTATTTTCTAAAATTTTTGTTGAACTACCCTTGTAAAAACATTTATTATTTTGGGTATGGATTGGATTTTTGATTATCATGAAAATATAGATTGGAGAGACACAAAATATTTATTCAATTATTTCATAACATTGGTGTCAAATCATGAAGATGAGAAATTTCTTATAGAAAGCATTGAATATTACCTAGCTCATATTATTTAAAAAAAACTACTCAAATTTTTTATGATCATGTAGTGATAAAATAAATGGATTTTATTCATGATGATTATTTTGGTGTCATTACAGATCAAAATATTGAGTACATTATTTAATTAATACTAGATGCTAAGCATATTTATAAACCCCCTTATCAAATGAATCATATAGACCATGTGTAATTTTAAATTTTTTTGAAATGTTTTATACAAAAAAATAATTCATTCATCAAAGTACGACACCATTGTGTATTATTATTTTATTTTAATAATATTGTTAGTTCCATGAGGCTTTTTAATGATTATAGTTAATTTAATAACATCATGGTAAAGAACAAGTATGATTTTCCACATATGAATGATTTTCTTGATCAAATACGTGGATACTATTATTTTTTAAATTTTGATCTCAGTTTGTGGTATCATTAGTTTAAGTTGAAGGAGGTAGATATTATAAAGACTACATTTGAGACTATATATAGGCACTATAAATTGTTTGTTATTCCATTTTGGTTTTCTAAAGAACCATATGTATTTATGGATCTTAGGATTATGGAATTCCATTAAAATTTGGAAAAATTATTATTGTGTTTATTGATGATATGTTGTATTATTTTAAATTCCATGATAGTTATAAAAGACCCTAAACGATTATCTTTCAAACCAAAAATAAAATGAAACTATATAGAAAATATATGTGTTAATTTTTGTTGAAAAAAATATTTTTTCATGGATATATTAATTCAAAATATGGAATAATAGTAAACCTTATAAATATAATGTTTTTTAATAATTACCAAGACCAACCAATGTCATAGAGATTCATAGTTTTCTTTGTTTAGTAGGTTACAAATGGTTGTTTTTTAGAACATTTCTTAATTTTCATGACCATTATTAAAATATTGTGGAAATGGAAATAAATTCATCTAGAAATAATTTAGTAATTATTACTATGAGTATCTAAAAATAATATTACCGAATGATCTAGTATTGGCCTTTACCCCTTGAAATAGTGATTTTTTATCTACAATGTTGAATATTTGAAGGGGATTTTTTTGGGGCCTAATGCTGAATTATCATGAAATTGTGTATGATTCATGTAAACTAAAATATCATGATAAAATTATCCTACACATAATTTGGAATTATCTAATACAGTTTTTTAATTTTATGGGTGCATTTTTTTTGGAGAAATGTCTGAAATATAAATCCATCAATAAAAGATTGAATATGGAGTAATATGTAAAATATATACTAATCATAAATTTTTTAGGTATATATTCACTTAGAAAAGTATAACATGTGGAAGATAATATGGTTATAACTTATTAAGGATTAATATTGCTTGATAAATTACTACACTAGAATATAAAAATATGTATCTAATCCCTTGACTGAGCAAAATAATGCTACATTAACCATTTTACATTTGGAACATCATCTATTGGTTAATGATTTCATGAAATTTTTACTAGATGTTGTGTATGTAGGAAAATACTCTGTTTTATTTAATGATTCAGTGCCATAGACATTGTTATAAATAATTTGGAAATTTTATAAGGATGGTCATATTTTGGAGTGAAATGTACTGTCTGTTAAAAAAGATAAGATTCTTAAGATTAGTGTTGATGAAAAATGTGTTATTAAATTTGCAAAAATATGATGTGTGCCTTTTGATTTTCATTTGAAGATAAAAAATTTTAGTGAGTCTTATTTTTCACAATTTCCCATTCATTTGTAAAGAACTAATATTTACAATTTCCATTGGGATTTTTTTTGGTGGGATGGAGTAAAATGGGATAATGATGAATTTACCAAGAGAATTTTTTATTTTATAAATTATAAAAAATGAATGAAACTAGTTATATGGGATTATTCAAACAAGGTATGTACTATAGTGGAAGTGGGAAAATGTGTCAATGGATTTCGTAGTGGTACGTACAAATACATCTTGATGAAATAATGTTATTTGTGTAATTGTTGAATGATAAACTAAATTTTTTCATTTTCATCACATTTGAGATTATATTTCATTGAAACAACATTACAACTTATATCTCAAGGAAATAGTCAGGTTACATTGAGTTCACCTCTCCATCATATCTGAACATGATCCCAGGTTCACATAAAATTTTTGTAATGAACCTCAAAAGCAAATGGGTGATGAATTAAATTGAATAACACCTTTAATCAACAGTCTGATGTAAAACATGAGTTAATGATTTATAATTTTGAATATATGATTCATTATTGTTCTATGTATTACTAGGTAACTTGGGATCAATATATTTCATTTGTTTAGTTTTCTAATAATAACAGTTTTCATTCTAGAATATAGATAGAATCGTTTATTAACTTATTGGGAAAATAATGTCAAAAAAAGTTTTTTTTGATGAATTATGAGAAGAAAATATGATGGGACTGTAATTGGTTATGAAAATAGATAAGAATGAAAAGATTAATAAAAATATATGTTGTAAACATAGAGTTGTAAAAATTTTCATTGAATTACCATGTAATGTATATTTTATCAAGAAGGTTGATCCTGTTTTTTTAAAGTATCTATACAGATAATTGTTATGGTTTTTGGTTAAAATGGAAAGATAAATCCATGGATCATTAAACCATATAAAATCATGGAGAAAGGTGGATCAATTTCTCACCATATAGGAATGCCTATGATTTTATCCATAATAAAAAAATATTCTTCATATTTCAATGCTAAAAATATGTGTTCTAGATTCATCACATTTTTTGAGACCTGAGGTTGTTCAGTTGGAGGAGAACCTTTCATAAAAGGATCAATAGGTTTGTATTCGTGACCATATATAGAAAGTATTACATAATTGGGTAATATTAAATTTTACTGCTTTTTTGAAACCCCATACGAATAATGTAGATAAATAGATTAATAAAAATATATAAGGTTATGGTATCCCTGCATATTTAATAATGGAATAAAAATTCAAGGATGTAATTTAAAAATGGTGGAGAATGTAAAAATATAGGTATGATTAGAATAAATATTTTTCATTAATTATATGGTATTCCATTAAATATTAATTTAAAAATTATATAATATTAATTTGAGATATGAAATATAATTTTTTTATTCATTGAGTAAATACAATGATATGATGAGTTTTTTAGAATTTTTTAAAGAAATAGTTTTTAATTGAATAATGGAAATTTTTATTTTTAAAACTACCAATTTCCTTATATTAAATTTTCATGTTATGATTTTGAATTTATAAAAAAATAAATAAATTAATCATTAGTTATATATAATCTAATTAATTAAAATTTAACAATACTTTCAAATTATTTTTATATAAGAACATTCTTTTGGAATAAAAACTCTTTTTTGAGACAACTATTTGTCATTAATTCATTAAAGTTTATTTTTAAATTAAATTATTCCACTTATGTGTTTAGATGTTTGGAAAATTTATTTCATATTTTGAATAATGAGGATCAAATCTTATATATAGTTCCCTTATATTGTTCCTCAATATTAGTTGTAACATTATTAATATTGTTTACCGTGATAAAGGTAGAATTTTGTATTAAATGTTTAAAATAAAATTATAAGGAATATAAAAATACCCTCATATTATCCTTAATTATATATTATGTGTTTACTTCATACCTAATCATCCAATATTCTATTATTTATAATTTTCTGTATTTTTCTGTTATATTAAGAAAATTATAGTATTTTATATCATGAAAAGTCAAACATGTCACACTCTTGTTTTTAATAACTATAATATTTCAATTATAGGGTTATCCATAGGATAATATCAAAAATAAAATGACTTATAAAATATAAAATAGTAATCTTTATTTTTTTAATTTATTTTTAAATTTTTGTGTAGATATTAATACATTAAATTCATTATCATCGATGACGCAGTAATTATTTAATTAATGGGAAAAAGTAGCTGTTATGTAAATCATTAAAAGGAATATTATTTGAGATAATTTATTTAATATATTTATTTATATATTTACATTAATTATAGGTATGTGATAAAATAATTTTTTCAAATTCTATGTGTTATGTTGATATTATTAAAATCTTTGTAATGAATACTTCTAAAAATTTATAATAAAGAAATTTTAAAATAAATAATGTTTTATTAAATAATATGAAATCGTAACAATATTATATTTAGACATAAGAATATGATATCATTTATAACTTCAATTATAATCCATTTAGTGGAATTTTTGATTTATTATACCTATATTGACCCTCAAAATGTAAAAACATTTTTCATTATAGTAGGTTCAAAAAGGGATAATAAGGGATTAAAACCAAATTTTAATAGTAATAATGTGACCTAAAATGTTAAAAAATTATTTAATGAAACTAATTTAAACCACAATCATCCTACCTTTGATATAAATTAGTTTTGATCTAATTTTATTAAAAAATTATTTATTTTAATTTAATATTTTTTTAAATTCCAAGAGTTCCACTCCCCTCTATTATGAATAGCCACATCTTCTTCTAAAACATTCACTCATATAAACTTATTTTGTTAGACCATTTACAAATAAAAATTTACTATAATCCGTCACATAATTATATAATTATTTTTTTGGAATAACCTTAAACTTAGTGGTCTTAAGAAATTAGAAAAAGGAGATTGTTTCAAGATGTTATTTCATTTTTAATAGAGTTTCTCTATTATTTATTCTTCTGTCTCTATTAAATTATACATAACCATGATTATATAATAACACCATTATATTAAATATAATTTTTATTTTTTTAATATTCAAACCTATATCCATATCATATGCCAAAAAATGATAAACAAATCCATTATTCATGTGTTCAAAGGACTACTGTCTCATGGAGTGATTTAATTTGTTATCCATCATTGATTTTAAATAATGGTTGTAATGATAGAATTATTATTAAAATATGATATTTATGAAATATTTATCATTATTAATGTATAATATATCATTTACATTATTCTTTTTCTATTCACTAGAAAACGATTATGTTGTTTGTGCATACGTGTTGATTACCACATACACGATGTGATGTGATTCATTTTTCATCACAAAAAAACATGGACGATATATATAAGTATATTTAATTTATTAATATAATATTTATGATATTATGATAATTTTTTAGAGATAAAATAATAGTTTCCTTCTTTTTAAAATGATCATTGAAAATATATATGATACTCACACATACGTAAAACATGTCATCTCTATAATTGCAATGTCATTCATTTTACCGAACCATAATTTATGGTTTTATTTAAAACTATAATTTATTTATAAATGAGATATTTATTTCAATGTTTTTAATATTTATATGGTGGAATAATTAGCTCTTTCACATAATGAAATTACTAAAATCATTTTGGACTTATGAACAGAATATCTTTCAAACATCTGACGTGAAATTAAATAATTTATTAACTGTTATAAAAAGGTAACAATTGAGATAAAAAGGATAATAAAATTAAAAAAATTCACAATAAATTAAATAATAATCAGCATTTTATAATCCATGATGATAAATAATGTGCATGACATGTCTGACTCAAGGTAATAGAAATTTAAAAAACTCTTTTGAAGTTCCTCTTCCAACTATTTAAAAAAGTCAAAAATAATTTTTTTATCACATGTACAAAATGAATGTATTTTTTTCTCCATCGTTATGCCTCAATAATTTTATGTTTCCATTATATATTTCTACTGATATATTAAAAAACATTCCATTATTATGTACAAGGTTTTTGGACAATTAAATTGAATTTTAAGAAAAAAATATGTATTCTGAATTCCAAAAATTCATTTTACATATGTTTAAAAGTGATTTAAATGGATTTATTCAGTATATGGTCCTTAAAAAGAATTAAAAGGGTTGAGGCCAAATATAGCTTAGTGATGTCCTTGTTATAGCTTATATGATTGGTTTGCCCATATATTTCTCTAATGAATTGGGTAATGATGTCATTCTCTGAAGAATTATATTTGATGTTATTCATATGGTTGTTAATATTTGTATGGGTTATTGTATGGCTTCTGTAAGGGTTCCGTAATTATTATATCTTATCGAAAATAGATTTCTTGTATATCATTTCTAATTACTTTTTATGGAAATAATTTGATATATAACTATAATACAATGAAATTTTTCGAAGGTAAGATTATTCACCATTCAAATGAAAAAAGTCTGTTTTAAAAAAAAATCATTCATTGTTATTCATTTTTTTCACTAGACAGATGGATTTATAATTTTTAAGCCACTTTCAATGCTTTTATAACTCATAGATATTATGATGTATTGCCTATATGGAGTATCTACTTAAATAAATAGAATTAAAATCGTATCATATCATATAAAACATAATGTATGATGATATATAACTCATTCCATTTCTAATGGAGATATACCTAACCCACTAGAAGATTACATCTATTACCACATCAGGATTGATTTAGTAATGATTCTATTTCCCAAATTTAGGTCCCATGCTGCATGGCCAATAGTTTATTCCCTTGTATCTGTGAGTGTGTAAAAAAGTCCCCAATCACAAATAGTAGACCCATAACTCACTCTAATACACATTAAATGAGGTAGAATAAGTTTAATAGAGTATAGTATACCATGTCTAAGCTATTACATGTTTTGGGGGACATGAACATTATAGTTATAGGGGATATTGCCATATTATGTCAGGGGGACTACTAGACCACATCTATAAATGAAGCCAGCCATACACTAGAATTTATATTATCATTAGGGGTTATCAAGGTATCGTACCTCATAAGGCTCACATTTCATTGATAAATCCCATTACTCCCATCATCTATAGAATATCCATCTCTCACATCTAGAAAAAAACATTTCCTTGATAAAAATCAACATCTTCATTACACGAAGATATTTCAAACTTAATTATATCACTTCCTAAAACCAATAATATCATAACTACTATATAATTCATGAACATACACAACTATATCAAACTACCAATTCCATAGTCCCTAAATTAATTTAGTTGATTATTAGAGTCCTTGCATATGAATTCATTTAATTCTACATGCTTTCTATTTTCAAAATTTTATCAAAAAATTTCTTTTCACCTTAAATAATTCTCATTGAACATGTTTATAACCAAACACATGAGAATGATATCTCCAAACCCCATCTTTATTACCCACTTTTATTTGTTACCACTATACTCTAACTCAATAGATTGGGTTCCTACTGGGATAGTGGGGAGTCATATGTTCCATAGATAACATTACTGGAATTGGCTAAGGGATGGTGAATAGCACTAAGAATATTAAAATAAAATATGGGATGTGTTGGCCTATGAAAAAAAATCACCTTAAATTACCTTCCAACCATGATAACCACAACCATACAAGATAAATATATCAAAAATATAATATATTAATATATACGCCTAATAAATTTACTAAGGACTATAAGAAAAAATCTAGTATAAAAATGGAGAAAATACAAGGCCTAATAATCCATCTATATAAAACCCCGAGTAACTGAGAAGAAGGGAATTACCATTTTCTTCCAAATCCTTCATAATAATTCTAAATAACAAATCTCACTAGATCTATAATGATCCATTTCCTATAAAACCATTATCTATATTACCATAAAAATCACCACTGATATATGTACGATCTACAGAGAAATAATGGGTGTGGGAAAACCTCCAAATTAGGGGTGAGTATAAAAATTCTCTATATGAGAACCATTAAATAAAAAATGAGGTAGGTATATTGTTCAACACACAACCATGGTATGAACTATATATCTTCAAAACATAATGATTCGGAAAACACTAACCAATTAATAAGCTTCGACATTACTCCTCAGAATAACCCCCATCTGATATAATGAAAATTACTTCATTATAAATCCAAATGAAAAATAATTTTATAAAATGAGAATCCAAGAAATTATTACTTGCCTTATGGGAAAACATATCCATGATTTGAAAATCAATGGGTAATAACCTCCATATATATCTATCATAGATTCACTACAAGCCTCAGTGGTGAACCTTCATGCACTTCAATTCCATGGAAGATAAAAACACATTGGTCCTCAAAAAAATAACTAAAACCATATTATCTATATTATAATACATTTTATAACATTAACGAATCCATATGAATGGGATCATCAACCACAAGTCACACTTCATAAACCTATTCCATCATTCTCCCATCATGTATTTAAAAATTCCAAACTCATCGGTGAAAACATGTTTACTGGAATTAATTATCCTATAAGTGTCATCTAGAAAAAATATTCTAAATGTATGAAATTGAAACTGATTATAGAGGGAACGTGCACCCCATGAATGAAAAAATATCTAGTGTGCTAATGACATCATATTTGGGCGGCATGCATCCATTTCCTTTCAAAAAGATGGAAAATACTATATTTCTCAACCATGATAGGAACTAAAGAATTAGTGGAACCTATAAAAACTATATGGGAATTAGTTAACCAACCATTATGTAACACACTATTCCAATATACCCTCAATAACTAAATCATGAAATTACTTTACATATACATAAATGGTGTTCCTGATCACCACGGGTTGGCGACTAGAACCCATGCATTAAAAAATTCAAATGAAAATAAATTTTCCAAAATAAATAGATTCCATAGAATATATAAATATATAAAACAAAAATTAGTATTAAAAAATGAACCATAAGGCGAATAGTCCATAATTAAAGTAAACAATGTTAGTGATTCAACACCAAAATCATGATGAAACGTAAAGTAAGAATTCTAATAAACCAAAGGAAAATAAAAATATAAATCAATTACTCTTGTAGTAGTTGGGAAATCACACAAAATATCACCACCAGTTACCCAAACTCAGCTAATAGAATCCTCACCACATGACTATGGTTCCATTCCTTTCCCTTCATCAAAAGTAATTACTACCTCTACACACCACCAATGGCGTTTAAATAGTGTGAGATAAATGACCTCAATTGGATCCAACCATTTTTTTCAAGATCATGTATCTATAAAAATAATCCCAATATGACAATTTTATGTATATTTGAATGATAAATAGTAATGTAGTTTTATATTAAAATGATGATTAATATTTATAATTTCCTATAGTTAAAAAGTAATAATAGTAAAAAATATCAAATCAATTCTAAAATTAAAATTTAATAACCCAAATAGATTATTTAAAATCCCAAAAAGTATATATCCATGCTCAATAGTATATAATAAAGGTATCACAACAGTTAAAGCTAGCAGACCACTCATACCGAAATCAATGACTAGTGCACAAACTCATCCTTATAATATCAATCAATGTATTAGAGGAACACACCATGGCTGAACCCCCCAAATATTGTCAATATAGATCCCACATAAGAGTTGGCCTATGGATAAAATGAACACACCATGAGTGAACCCCCTAACAATAAAATGGGTAATTATCCTATGAAAATCCTTCCACTTAATTACCCAAGGCATCAAATGTTATGAATTTCGCAAATCAATTCACAAGGATAAGTATTTCACATAAAATTTCTAAAAACATTATTCTGCAAATAAATTATTTAAAACCTTGTTTATAAAAAAATATAATTACTTCAAAAACACCTTATTTTTCATTAATTGATATCAAGATAAAACCATTAATTTAAATAAATTAATTTCTAAAATCAATCAATCAAAAATATCAATTTATAAAAATAATTCTATGATTATGCGAAATATATTTCATCCAACGTGTATTAGAGATAGAACCACCTGTCCTATATTCAAGTCAAGCACTACTTGCAATAGGATTCACAAACACATTAATAAAAGAAGGGAAAACAACGAAGAACCTACCAATGATTACCATATATCGGAATCATATTAAAAACACGAACCATTATAGAGGCTAGGCCATACATTCCTTGACAAACATACCTATCACCCCACAACAAAAATAATATTTGTCCCTTAGGAGAAGATCAAACAAAAGATCTACAGAGAATAAAGAAATTTTTTTCCTATGTTTAATGAATCTATCAACATAGACCAATTGTATTCCCATGATTAATATAATGAAATAACGAGAGATTTGACATACTAGAGAGAAGGGACAAAAACACTAGGGAGATCGAACATCAAACAACCTGATTTAGAAAGGTAAGAGACACCGAAAATCATCTATATGATAATAAGGGTTAGGTTGGCATTGAAAAAACC
Source organism: Viscum album (assembly GCA_963277665.1). Lineage (NCBI taxonomy): Eukaryota > Viridiplantae > Streptophyta > Magnoliopsida > Santalales > Viscaceae > Viscum > Viscum album. The sequence continues at coordinate 1,935,210,455 of OY728155.1, forward strand.
GAATGAGAATATAGTTAAATGTGAAGTGAGATTAAAACATAATGTGCTTTATCGATCTATATCATAATCCATGGAATTTTGGAATAAATATACCATAATTAATATTCCCTTTAAAACACATCACCATTGAAGAAATTTAACCTAGTAGATTATTTAATATCATAAAATAAGTTCTTATGACATTTGAGGAATTTACGGTGTAAAATATATATTTAGGTTTTGAGAAACTATTATTACCTACGTTTTTTTAAAAATGTGTCCCAATGGAGAACATATGTTGTAAGCCAAAATATATTATTTAAAAATGTCCATCATGCTGCTTTAGCAGAAAATAAACCAAAAAACAACTCTCATGCCCTCAAAACCTAAAAGAAAATCTTATTTTGACAAAAATAGAACAACATAAAGTCAAGGATGTTTCAATCACCACACAAAAATAATTTTCTTGTAACACCCTGATATTTGGTGAATCATTTCTCCAAATAATATAATTTTTTGATATTTTATTTATTTAACGCAACACCAAATATTTCTTGTGTAATATAGGAGAAACATGTTATACTTACATTTACTGATACACTATGTTAATATTTCATTATACACTACACCAATATAATCTTGTTCTACACACAACAGTGACATGGCATGTGTTATAATTAACAATTAGTTTCTATGAAGCATAATTTTATTATTATGATAATTTAAATAAGATATTTATAAAATAACAAATAAGCATTGTAATATTAATAATAATTATAAATTGATAAATATTATTAATAAATTAATTATTTAAATAAATCATATTTATGGTAAAAAATATTTTTTTTGTAAATTTATTATATATATGAAAAACCTAATTTTATAAAAAAAACTGCTTTTTAACAATTTTTTCTGAAAACAATAAAATTAAAATTATAAAATTTTACAAATTTAATTTGATAAAATAAACTTCATTTTTTAATTCATAATTCGAAAATAATCTTTTTTTTAATTTTACTTATTTTCCACAAAACTTCATTTTCGACTGAATAATGAAAAATTATTAATTTTCATTAAAAAAGTCCTATAAATATTATTAATTTATGTAGTTAAATTACATTTTAATTTGGTTTTGAAGTATAATAAGTAAAATTATACAGAAATAAATCCAATTTCGGTAAATTTATTCAAGATAACAATGGAATTTGAAAAATAAAATTTTAAACTTTTGAACATTCATTCTAAAAACATCTCTCTCATAGTGTCTCTAAGATTAATTTTAATTTAATTTTAGAAAATTATGGGAATTGAATTTGGAAAAATAGATAGATTTATTTGTAATCAAAATGTAATTTTTGGACTATAAATATCAGTATAATATTTTAACAAAAATATTATTGAAACATTCATATATTAATTAAAGTTATTAAGGTAAAAAATCATACATTATTATTAAGATTTGAATGTAAGGTCTATAAATGACCTGACACATTTCCAAAAACCATTTTATGGAAATTTTTTGACCCTAAAATCCATAATATATATATTTTTATGAGTTATTGGGAAAATATTGCATTAATGGGGTAGACATTACAAGTGGTGTGAGGAAAAGGAAAAAAAGAACTATCATTGCCATTAACACTTATTAAGCTTTGGATTATGAAATAAGAAACATTAGTTTGGTTATTTATTATTTTAATATAAATTAGTTATTTTTTCATAATAATTTTTATTTAATTATTATAGATTATATAATTACATTAAATTCTTAAGAAACTCCAACACATTGATTATTTAGTTAAAAATAAAATAAAATAAATGATATTATATTAAATAATTTAAAATTTTAAAAAAACTATTATCATATTACCTGTTATTTTTAAGTTTTATTAAATATAAAATATGGACTATTAGTAGAAAATTTTTTATTTTATAATGATCATATTAATGGATAAATAATTAGAATTTTTTAGTATGTTTATGGTTGAATTAGACTTTATACAAATTACATTTATTTTATTTAAAAGAAATTTTTTAGACACATGGGATTTATTTCTTTATAATTATATATAATATTTATAATTATGTTATAATATATTTTATATTTTTCTCACTTTAATTTTTTTTAATGGCTGAATTAACTAATTTAGACAACTAGTTCCCTAAATAAAAAATCTAATGATAAGATTGGCGATACATGGATGTTATGGAATATATTTTTAACTTTTTTTTGTGTGGGGTATTTTTTGATAGAAAATAATGCCTCATTTATCAATTATTTTAAAATTTGGAAGAACATTAGGTAAAGGAGACCACCCAATTGTGTTTACCTTTTAAATTTTACAGGAATGCCACTCCCCCTCCACTATAAAAAGGCATTCATCCATCCCATTTCCTCAAACCTATAAATCCATTTATTTCACAAAAAAAACTTTGAAAAATCAGTTTAGGTCCCTAATATCACACTAAATTAATCAATTTTTCAGAAATCCAACCAAGGAATACCATTAATGAAAATCAGAGGTAGTTAACCAAAAAAGTCGTAACATTATTCAATGTCCATTTATGTTTTATTTCCTTAGAAACTCATTAAATTATATATATTTCATGCTTATATAATAACATATGTATCCTAGATATAGTAAGTTGTTTTTTATTGTACCATTTGGACCTACACCGACACAAAATTCCATCAAATGGGTAATGAAATTACCAATTATATACGTCGAACTAGCCTCCTGAAAAGATGTAATTATTATTTTCATTTACCACATATCATTGTTGGTAATTGTGGTAGACATAATATTTTTATACGATAATTATGATATCTTTATTATTTTAATATTTTTATAAAACACCAACCCTCATTCATTACATTTTGTAGGAATACAATAAATTCGTTTGTGGACATGTGGACTGCCTCCTCCTCAAATAGATTGGATTCGTTTACATTATATATTGAATGTATTATGGAATGGATTATGGAAATTATAATATATATCTGAAATAATAATTATGATTTAATTATAATATATTTATGTACATAAACACCATTTCTTTTCTTTCATTCAGTATGATAATAAAACTGAAACAATATTTATGTGTATGTACGGTCAACTATCTCAATGAAAAGTGTATTATGTTTTATTTGTATATATTTTTCACATTATTATAAATACTTATATAATGAATATATATTATATTTATATAATGTTTTATATTCATTAAATAAATAAATCCTTATATAATTATGTGGATCAAGAATAACAAGTCAAAACATGTTCGAAAAAACAAAGAAGTAATTACCTGAAACATAACATTAACATGGAATATTTAATAGATAAGTATTATCATGTAATAATAAAATAATATATAGTTTTTTATAACAATGTGGTTATTTTTCTAGATTTATAATAAACTTATATTTATTATTCTAGAGTTTTAAAGGTTTACAATGAAAGGAAAGACTAGAAATTATGGTTTTTTCATCTCACTTCTATTTATATGATATATATTCTATATTCAGATCTTATTCTTGGTTTTAGGTTCATATACTGACAAACGAATGTTATATCATGAATTTAGATTATTCTATTATATTAGTATTTATAATTTATGTTAATTTTTCATGGGGATGATGATTTATATGTCACTCATGAATTAATGGAATTTATAGTCTCACTTTTATTTCTAACAGACTTATACCATATTCAACACTCATTTATTTTGTGTGGTGTATATAAGACCCCGGAATGTATTATATTTTTTTATTATTAAATTTTTTGGTATATAAATATCCATTTTATGAACTCTCTTTAATTTGGATTATGGTTAAAAAGTTACCAAATCAATATTTTAATTTTGTCTCAATCAACCATCATTGAGACAAAATTCATGTTATGAACCTATTTTATTCTTTTATGTATATATAATATCATTTTACAAGTTATATAATGAATATAATTTGATACATGGTAATATAATCTTCAGTAAAAGTTAGTATTTAATGGTTATTACGTCTCAAATGTTCCAAAGTGTCATGGGAAACTTTTGAAATGTTTTAATATTATTATCCCCCAATAATTTTTTAAATGATCATCTAAAATTTATTGTCCATATTAGATAAAATACATATATATAGTTTTTTATTTTTTGGGTATAGGATCTGATGACTCCATTCTTATTATTTCTCATAATGGTTTACATTTACAATGATGAGTTTCTTATAGAACCCATTTCCCTTCCACGGGTTACACTATATTAAAATTCATAAAAAACCAATTTCATTTCATGGGTTATTCTATGATGAAAGTATTTTGAAACATACCGCATCTAAACAGTTTATGATGATATTAATTTTTATAATATCCATTTCATTTCATGATATTATATTAATGAAACCCATAACTTTTTATGTGTCATCATGTGATGAATGTTTTATTATTTTGTGTCACTTGGATAATTGATTTTATTATGTGACAGGTGGGACCAATATCTCTCCCCAATTAAGTAGGTAATTATTTATATCTCAAGATTATGATGAGTATGGAATTAAAAGAGAACGTGGTTCAGTATGATAGTGTTGGAGTGGGCATGAACTCATTTCTTTATGTTAGGGATAGAATGAGAAGTTAACATGATTCAGAATGATATTAATGGAATGTGGAGTGAAATATTTTCTGTATGATGGGTCTGGAACGAGGAGTGAACATTTTATGGTATGAAAGGTTTGTAATGAGAAGTTAACTTAGTTTAGTATGATAGTTAATCAATGATGAGTGAATTCGGCTCAATATTATAGGGCTGGAAAGAGTAGTGAAATCGGTTCACTATGAAAGGGATAGAATTTTACGTGAAATCGGTTCAGTATGACTAGGATGGAATGTGATGTAAACTTGGTTCAGTATTATAGGGTTAAAAGGATAATTGAACCTATTTCACTATTATTGGGCCCAAACAGGAAGTGAACTTGGTTTGATAATATAGGGATGAAATGATTAGTGCTCTTGGTTTAGAAATATAGTGATGGAATGGGGAGTTCACCTCGTTTATTAATGAAAATTTTCCACTTTGATGGTCTTAGAAGTGATCATTTACTACCATGATTGCTTTGAGATTGAAATAATATAACTGATATGGCCTTGACAGTGATGGCTTTAGTAATATGGAAATCCTTATATATATCTATGTGTCTTCCACAATCACATGTCGTTTATTTGTGTTTTTATATAATACATTATGCACTTGATTCCAGTACGATTCAAGTCCTATGAAGAGTCAATATTTATTCCATGATTCATGTTCATGATCATTGATATATAGGTTCTGATTTTCCTATGTTATTTTTATACTCGCATACACTTATGCAATGTTATACTTATGTATCTCCTTTATTTTTACCCTTAAAGATCATATGATCTCACACCATTTATTATGTTTCGATTACCCATGTAATTAATAATGTTTTCAAGTATGAGTAATAAATGGGAATATCTTTAATGATTATTTTTAAGATATTTCAGCTACTTAAAATATTTGGTTCCATGTTTCCAAAGACACTATAATATTATAATCCCTAGGAATGTATTTTTGAAATGTGATGAATATTCTTAAAAATTATGTGATATCCATGTATGTTATGATTGGGTCACAATAGTTTCCATCAAAGGAATGGTTCATTCAACCTCTAGAATCTTGGGTAAGAAATCTTTAGTCATATCCCTATGGGTATTTTTAATGATATGTCTAGGTATGTCTCTAAAAATAAATCTATGAATGAGTTAAAGTATAGGAAAATATTCTGAAATTTTGGAAATGGATAGAGAATGCGGTTTCATTGAAATAAATCCATGATTGGTTGTTTAAAGTTAATGTGGATTTGGCATAAATTTTTATAGGGTTAAGAACCCTGAAAACACCAAATTGAGCTAGAGTTAATCAAGAACATGTGCATTAAAATGGGCCTTCTGTACATATGGTTTTACTCTATAGGGAGATTTTATTTAGGAATTAGAACACTATTTATGAAACATAATGAAGGATTTAAAAATAATATGAGTATGACTAACATAGGAAAAATCTGTGGTGTCATTGATCAATGAAGTTGGTATCACGGTCGAGGCATAAAATAATTAATTTTTTATGATTATTTTTTCCATTATGATAATTGTTTATTACAATATGATTTCAGGTTTAAGTCTTTAGTATTAACTAGATGGACCTAGGTTGACATTAAATTCTTCTGATGTGGAAGGATTGAGCATGACGAAATTTTATTTTCGAAGTGAAAATATCATGAAAATAATTAGGAAGGTCCATGACTATTGGTTATATTATTGAAGAAAAAGTGTCCACAAATGACATGTGAAATGTATGGAATGTTTTTACAATATTGTTTAAATTAAACATAAGAAAAATGATTAAATTCATATTGAGGAACATTAATAAATGATTTGTTTTTTATACTCTATTAATTGGTAATAAGGAAGAAGAAGATGATGCTTTGGTAATGGTTTATGTATATAGTTGGTTGAATGATGTATTTATATTTATTAATTCAATTATTACTTGATATGCATCATTATATATTTTTATTTTTATTATAATTTTTTATTTAAGGATTTGAAAAGATATGTTAAATGGTGATGGTGATAGATAAAGTATATTTTATAGAATGGTGATATTTTGATTAAGGAGGTGCAACCCTTAATGTGTTTAAGATTTAGAGAAACATTTGTTTATCTTGGAAAAATAGGTTATTGTTTTGGATAATGTAAATTGTATAATATCAATATACTTATATCCAATTAAGGATTTATTTAAAAACTGGTTTATGTTATGTTGGATGATGTTTATAACTTCTTATATTTAAATAATATATCTTGTAATCATTGGAATAAAGAACCATGCATGTTTTCCAAAAGTATTTATGCTAAATCACCTTATTACCATGTTCCATGAGAATATAAAAAGATATTATTAAAATGTTTTGAATGTTAAAACAAAGATATACTTTATGATATATTTGGGACAAATTTTATGTGTATTTGGCGACCTTTTTTATAATGTTTTGGATTTTTAGCTTTCAGAAGGGTTATAATGTAAACTATTTATGAAAATTTGAATTCAAACATCAAATGATGTATGTGAGATTTAATTATTCTCTAAAAAAATGAAGAATTACTCAAATTTTTTAATATTCCCTAACTACATTTTATATATTGTAACTGGAGATATATGGGTCTACTTTTCATGGATCATAGGATATTTTACTTCATCAGTAATGAAAAATTTAGTATACTTTTTTATAGTAAGGGGATAACTAAAAATTATCCATGGTGTGACCAAAGGGTGATATTTTTATTATAAAAGGGAATAAAATCATGTAATTATATAACATTTTAATAAAAAATTTCAACATTAGGAAAATGGTCTTGAAATACATTTTTTTCCAATTATCATCATTTTTTATTATAACAATGACCTCTTTCTTTCTTCTTCAGTATATGGTTTTTTCATTGTTATTTATCTTTGGATCCCCCATTTTCATTTTACCAGATATTTTTATCTATATCTATGATAATTTATACTTTTATTTCATGTCCAATATTCACTCCACACTTATGATATCCTATATGGAAACCTATTTATGTATTACTCTAGGTAACTATTATGTTTCCATCATTTCTTATTAAAATGATTTTTAATAATGATTTTGGCGGTGTGGAATTAATTGAATCGAAACATCATGTATCTACCCATTAATATCACAAAAAAAATTCAAGGTGAAAATCATTTTGTAGGTTGTAGAAAGTGACACCTTGAGATTTTGGAAAAAAATTCAAATTAATTTAATTTTTTTCTTATATTTTTCCATTCACAAAAATCATAATATATATTTTGTCATATGAATGTAAAAAATTTATTGTTTCTGTACAATCTACACCATTTATTTCTTTCTGTATACAACACACCAAGGTAATATTTCACTATAGGCAATATTGGATTAGCTTGCATTACACACAACACTGAGTTTCATTAAAACCACATTTTTTATTATGATTATTTAAGTTAAATAGATAAAACATATATATTAAACATATTAATATAAATAGAATTAAATATTTTTCAAATATTAGTTATAATGGTTATATATAAATAAGACATATTGAAAATATAAATAATAAATTTTTTGTACACACTTTATATGTTATAAAATACTATTTTTTTAAAAGAAGTATTTATTATGTCTTTCTGTGAACAAAAATAAAATTTACATAAGACACTTTTATATGTTTAAATTTATTATATAAACATTAAATTTGAGTTCAAAATTCCAAAAATATCTTACGTTTAATTTTATGGATTTTTCTAGAAAACATCATTTTTGGCTGAATAGTAAAAATGTTGAATTTTAATTAAAACCTCATTTTAATCTATTTTAATTATATAGAAAAAAAAATTAATCTGGTTTTAAAGTAAAAAATTTTCAATTATAAGACAATAAATCCAATTTAGATCAATTTATTTAATTTCAAATTGAAATTGGATATTAAAACATTTCATACTTTCACACTTCTCTCCTTAAAAATTTGTTGTCTCGCAGCATCTGATGGATAAATTTAAAACTAATTTTATCCACTTATGTGAATTTAATTATAAAAAATGGATATATGTATTTGGAAGAAGTAAAAAATTATTATATATAATAATATCAACTTATTTTTTTTCATGAATATTAGTGAAAATATTTAAAATTAATTATAGAGATTAAGGTAAGAACATGCTTACTTAATGATTAAACATAGAATATAAGTTTTTTAAATGACCCAAAACATATCAATAACCCATTTTATGGAAATATTTTTACTATTAACATAATAGTTTAGATTATATGAGTCATTGGGTTAATTTTAATAAATGGGACAAATATAATAAGTTAAGTAATTAAATGGATAAAAATGAACCTCCCATTCCTTTAACACTTATAAATATTCGAAGTAGAGAAGAAGCGACAAGGGTTTGTTTCTAAATATTTTTTAAGTTATATGATTTATTTTAATCATTTTAATTTATATTTAATTTTTAGAGATGTTTTATTATGTTAAATGCATAAGAAACACTGACACAATGATTATGTAATTAATAATTAAATAAAATAAATCATATTTTTTAAAATAATTTAAAGTTACTGTAAATATTATCTTGTTTATAGTTATTTTTAATGGTTTGTAATAATAAAATTTGTTCCATTACAGGTCCAATTTATCATTCATGATGAACTTATTTACCCATAAATAGTAAACATTGTTAGAACAGTTATGGTTAAAGTACTGTTTTTACTCGTTACATGCATTTCTTTTCAAATTTATTTCCATCAAACATGAGATTTATTTTTCTAAAATTACATATCATAGTTTGAATTTAGTGGGTCGATATTTTGTGATAAATCTCACATTAAATTATTCTTTATTTTTAAATTACATATGATATAAAACTAGTTACCTTAAAAACCCAAAAAAAGATAAAAATGTGGAAACGTAGATGTTAAGGAAAAAATTGTCAATATTAACATATTTTTGTTCTATGGAGTTTTGTCTAAAATGTAATTCTTATTTAATCAATTATTTTCATTTTATAATCACATGTGGATTGGGATACCTCCCAAAAGTGTTTACCTTTTTATAATTACAAGAAATCCACTCCCACTAAACTATAGAAAGACATTATACATGCCAATTTCTTCACACCAATCAATACATTTAGATCATACAAACCCTAAAAAAATATATCCGAGAATAAATCATCTCACCCTAATGTTGTCACATTTGGAAGAAATCAAACTGATGCATCCCTTTGGTGCAAACCAAAAAGAGTTACTTGAAAAGGTTGTACCATTTTTCAATGTTAATTTATGTTTTATTTCATTATCCACAAATTTAATTTTTCATATTTCATGATTATATAGGAAAACGTATCCTAAATATATTAATATTTTTTTAACTACACCTTCATAAACATAGATTAAATGATTAAAGAAATTACTATTCGTGTACGGTGAACATCCCCCTCATGAAAAGATTTCGTTCATTTCCCCTTTAACACATCTCATGGTAGGGTATTATGATGGACATACTATTTATATATTATATTTATTACATTTATGATTTATATATTATTTTTAAATTAATATATAACACTGACCTTAATTATTTTCATATTTTAGGAATATGATAACATTAGTTGTGGGCGTGTGGACTACTGCCTCCTCAAAGCAATGTGATTCATTGACATTTTTTATGCAATGTATAAAGGAAGGTTTAGTGAAAAAATATGATATATATATATATGCAAAAATAATTATATTTTAATAATAATATATATATTTAACTCTCTTTCTTTTAATATGACAAGAATATATAAACATCGGTCATTCATTCATACGGCCTACCGTCTCCATGAATATTTTATTCCATTTCATACTTATATCTTTTATATATTGTTAAATTTAAATATACACTAAATATATATTATATATATAACATATTTTACATTCATTAAATAAGTAAATAAATATCTAAGTAACTGTATCATGAATAGAAGTCAACACATATACGAAAACACCAGACAATTATTACCCAAAACATAACATTAAAATGGAATTGTTAATAAACGGGTAATATCAAGAAATAATTAAGTATTATATGGAAATATGTATATTAATATGGTTATTTGTTATATTTAAGATGTAATGATGTTAATTATACATTAGTTTTTACTTATGATAAATAATTTTAGGACTGGAGGTAAGGGTTTCCTCATCTCACATTTATTTCAATGATATGTACTCCATATTCCACACTTATTGTTTATTGTTTTTTGTATATAATGTCCTGCAGCATGTTATGTCATGAAATTAATTTATATATTGATAGATAAATTTTTAATTGATTTTACCCATTCATGGTGACCATGATTTAAAAGTTACTCATGCGGTAAAGAGGTTTCTAGTCTCACTTATATTTTAGCAAGACATAGGACATATTCTCCACTCATTTAATTTGTGTGGTGTGTATAATTATCAGGAATTTATTCTATTCATATTATTATAATATTTATTAATATTTACATTACAATTTCATGAAATTTATTTCATGGGGTTTATGGTTTAAAAGTAACAAAATTGTTAAAGTAATTTTGTATCAATTTACATTCATTGCGACACATGCCATGTTATGAAACAATATTCATCTAAAAAGTGTATGCACTACCATTTAATATGTTATAAAATGAATATAATTATTTTCATGATATTATAAGATTAATTTAATTTTTTTATTTCATTGGGATTATGATTCAAATGTTTTATAATGGTTTTGTACACTTCGAAATGTCTCACGGTTGTTTTTCTCTAGAATGTTTTTGAATTATACTTTCAAAAATTATTTTCTATCTAAGATGAAATACATTGATATAGTATATGATTCATTATAGATATGATCAAAGTACACTAATATTATTATTTATTGAAATGTTTTGTGTTTATTATGGCAAATTTCTTATGAAACCTGTTTCTATTCCTCGAGTTACACCATGATAAAATATATATTAACCCCGCTTCATTTAATGGGTTATTCTATGATGAAATTATTTATAACCCTATGAATATTACAAAGGTTATGATAGGATGAAGTGATTAAAATATTAATACCATTTCAGGATATGAAATTTGTTAAACCCATATGTTTTAGGGGTAATTATATGATGAATGTTTTATTATGTGATTGGTGGGAACGATATATCACTCTAATATATTGGATAATTATTTATATCTCATGATTAGGACATGGGTAAAATGAGAAGTGGATGATGTTCAGCATGATAGGGATAGAATAAGAAGTAAAATTAGTTGAGTATGACATTGATCTAATGAGAAGTAAACCTTGTTCAATATGTCGTGGATGGAATGTGGAGTGATCTTGGTTCAGTATGACATGGCTAGAAATATAATTAAACTCAGTTCAGTATGAAAAGGACAGAACAATGAGTGGAGTCAGTTTAGTATGACATGGATATAATTATATATAAACTCATTTCATTATTAGATGAATGTAAGGATAAGTGAAATTGGTTCAGTAGGAGGGAACTATATTGAGAAGTGAACATGGTGTAGTGTGATAGAAAGGGAATTAGAAATTATCTTATTTCAGTATGACAAGGAATGGAATAAGAAGTGAGCTCTGTTCAGAATGGAAGGGATAAAATGGTAAGTGAACCCGATTTTGTAATACATGTTGTGAATGGGGTGTGATTCTGGATATGTAATAAAAAATGGAATTGGGAGTGATCCAAGTTTTGTAATGATATTTGTCCATATAGATTCTTTTGGGAGTAAACCCATACAACAATGATGGACTTGATGGTGAAACCTTAACAACTGTTGAAATCATTTCACATGATTATGTGTCTACAAAAATCCCATGTCTTGTTATTATTTTATTATATCATTGATTATTCTCTTGATTTTGTTATTATTCATGTCATATGATCAACCAATATTTATTCTATGATTCATTTATATATTCTCTGATATATAGGGTATAATTTTCACATGTTGTGCTCATATTTTCATGCCATTATGCTCATGTTTTTCTTTTGTATAACGTTTGTTTTTACTAATACATAGCATCTGATCTCACTCCTTTATTATATTTCCTTTTTGAATATTTTAATAAAAGGATTTGAGTAGGTGTAAAATAGTGGATGATCATTAAGATGGATGTGGAGGAACGTTCACCAAATTAGTATATTTGTTTCCATTTTTAGAAAGACACTAAACCATTATAATCCTTGGTATTTTTTTTAATGTTATGAATTTTTATCTATAATGATTTAATATCCATGTATTTTAATCATGGGTTGCTATATTTATTTTTAGGATGTCATCTAGAATAAGGGTGATCTAGAAATAGGTTATCCCACTTCTCCTCTACATTTTATTCATTATTCTAAGTCTCCTATGAATTTGATAAGTGTTTCTTTAATACAATGAGTAAAAATATATATTTCCCATGCCCACAATTCAGGTGAGAGTCCTCGGAATCCAATTTTTTTCTCCAAAAACGAAATTCCTAGACCCAACTCAATCACTTCCCATATTATAATAATTGAGTGTTTAAGATGATAGTCACATAGCTGTGATATATGGAAAATAACATGAATAGTCATCAATGATGTCTATAATTCCAAATTATAAGCAATCATCCCAAGATTCTCACTTAACTCAAATATACCAACAAATCATCGATCTATCCTTCCATGTTTTTCAAGACGATGGTTTCTTAACTAATAAGAAAAAATCAAGAAAATATGGTGACATAGAGAAAACTACAATGGAAGAACATGATGCTAAACAAATGATTTTATTATGACACTACAGTGTAGCCACAGTCTAGCTTATATCTCAAATCCTCACTCATGTCTTTTAGATGATATTTGGTCGTATATAAGAGGCTTCACCCACATAATCTAAAAAAATTAAGTGATTTGAATTTGTTACCATACAAATACACAATGGGATACATTCTAATTGATTATCAGTAACTATTGTTATAAAAAATCAATAATTATAATGCATATATCCTATAATCCATTGAAATCCAAGATGAAATACCAAATTATATACTCCTAGATCATAATTGCATGCTCCAACTAATTTTCTTTCTATCCCACATATTCATAATGTTCATACCTAATTATGAATATCGTCTTCAATATATCAAACACCAAAATACTGAGATGATGATAATGCACCTGCACTTCTATCATTGTATGCCACTTAATCCCATTCCTCGGATAAAAGAAATCATCCACATTAGGGACTATGAAACTTAATTTTAAACATCTCACGGTTCATATTCTAATATTCCATGAACAATAAAATTGATCCATCATCCTTTGATGAAAAGTGTAATAGGGCTTACCCCAGAGAAACACTAGGGTGAAGAAAACCATTATCTATTAGATCATAAAACTATATCCTAAGTTATACCAACTCATTTATTCCATATGTATGTGGGTATCATGATCGTCTCCATACCTAACACAAGGTCAAAAATGAACACCACCTATATCTCTGAAGTATGAAAAGAGAATATATCTATGAAAACATCTATAAAGCCATAAAAATGGTAGTAAGGTAAACAATAGAAGAAACAAAATTATGATCAAGCATAATTAGAATATAATAAACTCATCATATATAGGGAGGATAGTCCTACAGAACAACAATTAGATCCAAATCTCCTTGAAACACCCAATATCTCCTATAAAAAATAGCGACAGTGGTATGAAGATGATAACAATTATTCTTTTCATGAGGAGTAATAAGAAAACCCATCCTAATATTGACATCATATAAATCAAGATGAAGAATGAGGATATCCAAATATTACTATACATCTTTTATTGATATAGAACAATATGGAAACTGAATCCCATGCACTTTCTTCTTTCATAGAGGTGTCACTAACTCCACGACAAAAGACACGAGTTTTGTTGGATATTTCAAAACACAAATATATATATATATATATATATATATATATGAGTTAGATCTCCTATATAAAATAAATTAGTCACTATAAAAAAATTAATTAAATTTTACCTCTATCTATCACTAGAATTATGAAAACCTATACTAGATACTAATCCACTGCATTAAATTTGTTCACTATCGAATACTATGTTTAGATACCAATAGACGTAGAATATAAAAAATTTGGTGAAATTCCATCTTGAGTTAGTGATCCCTAACCATAATGAAGATTATGGAAGGCAGGTAAGAACCTCTATATATGGTCATAGCAGTCACAACCAGTGAACAACATTGTGGGTTTTGAAACTAGGGGTACCCAATGTTTCCTCACTAATAGAAATTCAAGGGAAAACATATAAAAAATTATAACAGTGTAGAGGTGGCCTACTAATGATAACCACCTCCACAAATCATTTGTTGTCTGTGGTTCATTATTTTCTACACATGTGCACCATTTAAGATTCCACTAGGATAAATAGAAGTGGAAGAGTAAACTATCTTAACCATCATATACATTTTTTATATCATTGAGATGTCAACCATCTATGCATTTGTAGAATGATTCTTCATAGATTTATATTATCTGATATCGAGTAGAAAACAATGATTTTACTTTTGAGATTTCAAATGCTAATTTTTAACACCTCTATTTTACAATAGACAATCTCCAAAAATTGATTGGTTTAATCCATCATTGAGCACTAATGATTATATAAAGAGAAAACCATTTAGAATTTTCCATCATGAGATACTATGGGAGAAATATGAACAAAAATGGTTTTTTCCCTTCTAGTCTAAACACACGTGTCTATCTTCATATACTATGGAATCCCACCATCGCTTGTAGGGACCCCTGAGTCCAAACACTGTATTCATCACGATGATATATGTATATGTGTAAAAAAATTTAATATATAATCTATTTTTCAGGCATTACCCCAAATATTGAGGATTCTTCATACCTTTAATGAGTGAGTGATTATTTTGTATAAACTATCAAGAGTGATAATTGCAACCTACAGCTATTTGATATACCTTATAAAAATGATCTATAAAACATGGATAATTATGGTCCATAGAACAAACTATCCAAATAATAGCTCTCCTATAATTTTACCCAAATGAGTATACCCCTATAGAGCATCAACTGCATCCTCATATGGAACATATGAAAGACATATCATAGGCATTCCATCAAATATTGAAAAAAGGAGAAACCAATTAGAAAACTAGAAAATCTCAATTTAGACAAATAAACCTTAAGAAAAAACATATATTAAGATCAAAAAATAAAAGAAGAGACACACATCCATACATCCCATGGTAACTCAATTCTCTCCCTGTCAAGAGATTGATGGATAATAAGAATAATAATCCCCTCAAATTTCAAAAAAAACAAATATCATGTGTATTAAATGTCCTTAAATGATGAATCTTGAGGGAAAAATATCTCTAATACAAATTTACAATAATCATATCTAGGATATCCAAAAAAAGTAGAACATGACCCAGTTCTGCATATACATGTTGAGCATTCTCAATCCTTACTTGATAAAAACTAGAACTCGCGAAACAACAACGACTAGGGGGACCGATTTCATCATACATAAAAACCAATACCATTCACGTACGGAATGATATAAGAAGAACTAGAGGAAATATATTCTATAATAAATTGAAAATAATTGTAGTAATACAACATGAAAATATAGAAAAAATTAAATGGTATGGGTCTGAAAACCAAAGTAAAACCAAAGGAGAATACAACTACTCATGTTATATATGAGAAATCAATCTCCATATCACCACCAGCTACCAAAACCTCATTAAGAGAAACCATCCCACTACACTAAAATTCATTTATTATCCTTCTATCAAAATATGTAACCTAGATTATTAACTGCTAAAGGGGTGTCTATGGTGTCAACTATAAAGGATTCCTAGGATCTCACCTAGGTGTTCCAAATAATGTATTTGTAAAAATGTACTTGTGGGATCATTTTAATGTAAACATAGAATTCTATATAGTAAATAATTTTTATATCAAATGTATTGTAAATATTTTCCGTTACATATAATTCTAATTGAAGAAATGTAAAATAGTTTCAATGCACATTTTAAATAAAAAGTTAATCAGACCAAACATTAATATAAAATACATTAAAGTATAAATACAAGGAAACTTTTAAACATCCCAGGGATCACAAAATGTTATAATAGTAGACTACTAATGACATAATCAATTATTATTTCATATCCACATCCTTAGAACACTGGTATAAACAGTAAATAAACACGTTTTGAGTGAACGATAATAATGTCAATGTTAATCCACTATAATAATATGCCATGGGATGAGAGTAACTCCCCCTGAGTGAATAACCCCCCCCCCCCCCAATGCAGAAAGGTAAAATGGATTTTCAAATGATTCTACATCTTCCACCTAACTAAACAAGGCTTACAAAGTGCAATATTTCACAAATATTTTCAATGGGGTTCACATTTCATTTTTTTCACAGTGAAGTGATTTAGAAACCCATTTCACAAAAAATTTATATTACCTTGTAAAGAACCATTTTTTCATAACTGAAAACCCAATGAGAACCCATCTTTTACCAAAAGTCCATTTACACTCACAAACTAATCATGCAAACCAATTTACAAAATAGTTGATAAATTTAGGATAAATACAGTTCATCAAATAATTGATTGATACAAAACCACCCACCTCAAAATCATGTCAAAAAATACCCTCGATGGGATCCACCAGATCATAAGGAAGGGATATACAATAATAGAGGACCTAAGAACAACTTCCACAGCTTCAAATAATCATCCATAATGACTACTTTAAAATAGATAGGTTATGTCACAAATTAATTAATAAAAAAAACATTATCACCATGCCCAACATGAGGGTTGACACCGAGAGAATATCACACCAAAATTATAGGGAATATTAAACTATGTAACCCGAGGTTTATGAATCAGTAAATGTAGAAACACACTATTTCTGAGACCAATGAAAATTTTGATTTATAAGATACCTCTAACAAAGAGAATAGATGCAACCGAAATAGATTTTGAAAACATAAAAATGTGTTCTGGATTGATAAGAGAAACATAAAATCAAATGGAATAGGCTAGGGTTTGAGGTAGGAAATGAAAAACAAAATTCTTTAAGGATTACATGTATAATGTGAAAAAAAACAAATTGGACTTAATGGATTTATGTCATAACCCATATATTTACAATGTAAAACACCAATAATGGTTTTATGTCAGAAAAAACGACTCATTGGATGAAATTTACCCTAATTGATTATTCTATAATATAAAATTTATTTCTAAAATATAAGTGGAATTTACTGTATAAACTATGAATTTACATCATGAAATTAATTTACAACATATTTTATTTTATGGTTGGTTCCTAGTGAGTAACTTATATTGTATTCCAAAACATATGAATAAAAGTGTTTAGAAATAATGTTCTTTAGAAACTCCCCTAAAACCAACTTGCATACCCTTTGAATCTAAATGAATCAATCATAAATAGAAAAAATAATACCTTAAAATCTAGTATGCTCAATATGTGGTTTATTATATACTCAACCTAGCTCCATATAAGCATCATACGTAAGGCGATCTTGTAGGCCTAATATACCCTAGTCACCGAGAATGTGATCCTAATATATACCTCATGAAAAAACACCGCAATAAAAAAACCGATAGCGATTCTAATAGAATGGGTCCCATGCTGCTTTGGTGGTCATAAACTACCATAGAGGGGATTATTGACCTATAATATATAAGATATTTCAATTAATCAATCACTATAATCATTAAATGACAACTCACAATCACAAAAATAAGGAAATCTTCCTTGAATATGTGTATGAGTAAACTAACAGAATAAAAAAACATCCCTACATACTATAATCACACACCATTATCAAAATCATCAATCAAATGAAAAGGGTCATCAAGAAAGATATATGTACACTAATATTTATATTAACTATATAAAATTTAATGTTATCTCAATGTATATATGAGTATGAGTGTATGTCAAACTCTTTGTCCATCAATTTAATCCACAAGCACTGGCTCTAGATTATTGTGTATGGGATGGAGGGAAAATCTTAGTGTCTAGTACTCATAAATTTTTTTTTTGGATACCAAACTACATATTGGGAACAATATAAGACTATATAGAACTCCAAAATTAGTTATACAAAGTAAAATTTAAAACTCATATATCTCTCCATGTAAAATTCCATAAATGAAAGAAAAACGAATTTATCATTATATACATGATAAAATAACTAAGATATGATATTCACTTGTAAAAAATGGAAAATGTTAGAAAAATTAATTAAATACATGTTGTGAAAGGGATGGGTGGCCATTTTTTTGCCTCTATGCATTACAAACACCCCACACCATTGAATACCACCTTCTAGTTTGTATCATGTATACCAGACCAAGTGCAGAAAAGACCAATTATCATTTACAAAAGACAAAAAACATCCTAATGTTTGGTCCATCTTTTTTGTTGAACCAACTCTGTAGACATAAGATAAGTTGTGCCCAAATCCTCCCCCTCCAACCAATATTTTGGATTGTATCCATCTGATCTAGACAATGGATTTCTATTCTACATGTTATCAGGAGGATAGGGGAAACCCTGGAGGTTTTTCCCATTATATCTCCCACCTAACCAATGGATTTTCACCTATCCAAAATTTTAAATACATCTATTTTGTTATTGAATCCAAGTGAAACATCCTATTTTGTATCTATATAAATATATATATACACTATCGATCACTGATGTTTCCATTTTCCATCAACCAATACACTAATCCTCTCACAAAGATGCCTCAAGGCATTAAATCTCCCCACTAACTTTAAAAACATCATAGACACCCCATTCATCACCATTACGACTGAGCCACCCCTAATGACAACCAGATATCCTATCCTTCATATATTTTGACACCTCAATACCATCATTTCTATGAACATCCACCTTAGTCATATCACCTCCAGCCAGTAATGAAGTTGAAATATCTTAATGATTGATCCCAAATGGGAAACTGCCTTGATAATTATATTTGAAAATTATGAAATAGTTGTGAAAAATTAATGAAGCACATCATAGAGAAATTTTTATTAATGAGTTTGTATTTTCATTAATGGATCAATTGAAATTATCACCAAAATTTAATCATATATCCTTGATCTAAACTAGATTTAACCCTTAAGAGAAATCTTTCTCCCTCTATCTTCCTCCATATAATTTTAGATACAAAAAACCCTAATATGTTTCTATAATAATTATTAAAAAATTATGGATTCAATTCTTCATATTAATTAATTAATTAATCACTTATTTACATATTTCACCCATGATTACTGCCCAAGATAATATCAATATGAACTTCTAAATTGGTGCCCCATAAGTAAACTCTTCATTTTAAAACGTAATTTGGGAAACATATTTCCCATTGGAGTTCCCATTTATGAAGAAATTCATAAATCCAATAATCGCACCTGCGCAATATAAAATTGTCATTTTCATACTTGATACTTTTTTAACAAGTTGACATTGTCACTTACTTTTTATGTTCACTCAATCCAGGTGTTATAGAAACCACCTAGAGTCAACACAAACCATAGATATTTTTCCAAGAGATTTTCCTAGGAAGAAATTTCTATTTTTAAATTTTAGTGGATTAGTGACCTTAAACACAATAATTTTTCAAGTAATTCACATACAAAAACTATTGTAACTACACATAAAATGATAATGATTTGAGTGATAATGAAATTAAAGAGGACATTCAATATTATTATAATCCCATATTAGTTTAGTATAAAAAGCATAAGGTTTTAAAAATTTAAATTATATACATAGTATAATTTATTTAGAGATATTTTGAAATAGATGAAATTAATTTGGAAAAAAATATCATATTATTTTTCAGTATGAATAACCATTATAGTTATATCTTTTTTATTTGAAATATATTTTAATGTTGGATAATAAAATATTAACATTCATTTGTGATATTATTCTTCGTTATTCACGTTGTTTTTATTTTTTCACTTTTAATGGAAAAAATTTATTTAATTTGGATGATTAAGGATTATTATATTTTGAAATAAAAGAGTTTATAAAAATTTTAAGACCAAATTTCTCACATTTATTTTAATGGGAAAATATAAATTATATCAAACATGGACTAATTTTTAGTGAACCACATTGAACTAAAAATAAAATGTTTACCCTTCGGAGAAATTCTAATTAATTTCATTGATTGCATAAATTTTTTATAGTAATGAAATTTAAAGATGTTAATTAAATATTAAATTATTTATGATTTTATGATTTTTATAAATATATTATATTTAATATAATGGATATATTTGATAACGAATATTAGATGATTTGGTGAAGGAATATATCATTGTGTCAAAATAACAACAATTATTATAATTATAGAATTGAATAAGGGATTTTGAATAAATTTTACACAGATGAATTCATTGATGATAATATATATTTGAGACCAATATATTATATTATTTTATGAAAAACTGGATCTGTATTCGTTAAATATAATCCCTGGAAATTTTAATTTTTATATTATTTAGGTTCCTTTTTCTCGTCCCCCTTTTAATATTATATTAATTTTATCATTGTGTGGGTAATGAAGGGTGGTGAATGGTGTGTGAGGATAGATAAAATATAAACAAAAATCAGGGAATTGTGAATCATATTTGAGTAATAGTTGGTGAGTGAATACATTCATCACATTATAATAAATTCAATTAAACATGTCATAATTTTAATCATGACAAAATTATTTAGAATAATTATATAGTGAAATTATATTTATAAATTATAAAATGTGGTTAGTGTAGATAATTAGGAATAAAATAAATTTATTGATGATAATATAAAGGATTAAATTTATGTATTTTGAATTAGTAATAAATAAATTTTTAATATTTATATTTTATGGAGAAATACAATATAATTTTTCATATATTTTGAAATATGGTCTTCTTAACAAATATACAAAAAATTATTAAAAATTAAGTTAGATAAATTTTATAATATAACGTAATATTTAAATTGGTTTTTTCATTGATCAATTTTTTTAAAACCCATAGATTTTTTTAGCATGGATTAAATGAGAGACTATATATACATAAAAGATGAGTTCACTCCCATGAATAAAAATTTTGGTAAGGGGTCTGGGAAAATTGATGGTCTACATAAACCCTTTTGAAAGTACAAATTTAGGATCATGATAAATGAATTTTTAAAGGATAAAACATATCCAAATATTTCAAAAACCATCAACAAAAATATTCACAAACTAATTTAGTGTGACATCCAACCCAACACCCAAACCATTCAGTGGTACGGCCCATAGGGTGTTCCCAATCCTCATTGGTTGGAAACTAGTGCCTAGGTATAAAATACGGAATATGGGAATGATTTCACCCATGTAAATAATCACAAACAACCAATTATAATAAATAAATCAAAAATGAAAAATCATTACCAAATATGGAATAATAATTTTCATATTCAATGTTTACATCTTTAACCAAAACCCAAATGGGATATAAAAATTTTCACATTCAAACTATCACCAATCCTCCATGTAACAATAGGAGCATCATCCTCATTCCACAACCACCACACCTACATAGAAAAACCACTAGCATCCTAATTCACCAACTCCAAAAAAAATTTCCTTACCTATGTCAAACACAACCAAGTATACTTATTCCAAATAATTTAAGTATTATGTGATCAAAATCCCATAAGGATGCCACCCAACAAAAGAGATTAAATTCTTAGAACATTACAAGACTAATCAACATGCACATTTTCTCTAAGAACATTTGTAATATTTCCAAGAAAATTTTTAAATAAAATAATATTTAGGGGATAAACATTTAAAGAAATTTTTTTCCACAAACAATGATGATTTAAAAAGAAAGTATACTGAAGGTCCACTGTATATCAACATATTTCACCACATTATAAGAGATAACTATATCACATAAATTCTGATAGGATTTACCTCTAGTTGGTAACTATTTATCTCTTATCTCAGTGAAATTTTGTATAGAAACCACACCAAAACTGTTCCCATACATGAGCCACTGGAGAAGTGTAACATCCAAAATTCTAGTTGTCTCCAATCATCATCATGTAATTATTTACTGTTGTAATCGACAATCATACTATATGATTCTAGGATAACTTATATCCTATTAATCTAGAAAACTAGTCCTTGTCCACTCACCATGACACCTAGGACTCCCATCCTTCTCAATTTCAATTTCACAATTCACATAAGAGACCACATTGAAATGCTCACAAAAACAATAAGAATACATATATGAAACCACCATTTAGAATAGGCCAAAACATACTTCAATTTCATATTTACACCAAATACATATAAAATAAGTTCTTCACCACATTCACATTTTACTAAACCACTCGTAGTGTTTCAAAAACTAATTCAAGATTCACAAAAAGGGTTAAAATATTAAATACACCCAATTTAATTTTAAAAAACTACTTTCAATCCATATGTATTCTAAAACCCATTAAAACACATTCACACCACAAAAATAATTTAAAGAATATATTTAAACACTAATGAAAGAAAATAAAAATCTCTAAATAATGATTAATCATAGACCACCTAACTCAAATGTAAAAACATACTGAAAATTTTCCATACCACAACCACACCTTAAGTGAAACAACCAAGGAATGATTTAACCAAATAAAATCATGATCGAATCCTACGAATTGTGATTCAACTTAATATTGGTCATCCAAACTACTATAGATATGAATCCCTGAGAAATAAGATAGAAAATCCTAGAGTAGAGGAAGAAATCATGAGATAAGGTGACAAGATTGAATAATGTTGAGGAAATATCACCAAATTTACCACAAAAATGACTCTCCAATAGAAGAAGTGTTTTGTGGGGAGGCTATTATAGTGTGGAATCCCGAGTGTGGAGAATTTTTATTCTTTACGGATACAAATTTGTGGAATAAAAAAAGATAAAAATATAATTTTTAATGACCTAGATAAGTTACATGGTTAGCTCGTAGGGGTTTCCAAATTGTGCAGAAACTTTGTGGTTGCAACTTTCTATAAGGTACATGTCACGCATCTAGTCAAACGTTCAAAAAAATGAACTACCCATGTGATTCATCTCTCCCCAAAAAAACACTTGGTTGCAAAATTACATAGGAAAGGTAGCACATTTTTCCAAACCGTGTGGCAATTGTGGGCCACCTTCTATATATCTAAGTTTTTCAATATTCATGAAATAACAAGGAAAACACAAAATGAAAAAATATAGATAAAAAATAATTAAAATATAACTCAATTTTAAATAATGGGTGTGAAAAAATTTATAAGTGAATAATATATCTAAATTGTTTTCATTTGATTATAAATAATGAAGAACTATGTATATTTTATCTGCTAAACTAGAATCTGTCCAAGGTCATTCACGGGTGATCGATTTTTTTCACATAGAAGTGGGTGAAAAGAACCATCATATATTGTTACCCATAGGTTTTTGAAACGTTTAAATTCATAAAAGGGACCTCATTCAAGAAATAAACTACTAGACCCATTTTTAGAGTATTTATGAAAATGTGAAACACTGTGTGAATTAGTTAGAGGAAATTTTCCGGTATCATGCCCACCTAAACCACAAACTGTGACAATCATAATGTATCCATAAGTAAATTATCCATGTATTCAGAAAATTTATCTATATTGACTGAAAAATTTCGCAAATTATACATGAGTAACATCATTTATAACATGTGTCCCTTCATGTATTATTTATTTGTTTAACATTTAAACAATATAATTGTAAAATAAAACTCATCACATTGTCATCATCACAAGATGATGAACACCAACAATGATATATGAGAGTATAAGATATTAGTTGAGTTGTTCATAATTTCATAACACATTCAATTCAATGCACAACACCACTACACAACAGTTGTCCCTATAACATAGTTTACAATAGGGTAGTCAATGATGTTGTCCAAAACACTACATTATAGTAAAACAATTTATTATAAATTTCCAAAAAATCTGAAAATTGTAAAAAATAAGTATAAATTTAGTGAAATTTACCCTTTTGATACATCATTTTGTATAAGAAATCATATCCAATTATACTTTAATATCTCTTCCAAAAATCCATTAGAAATTGATTATGAAATGTTATTTTATATGAAACTACTTTTGAAAATTCATCCAAAATAGATTTTTGATTTTCAATTCTAGTTACCATTTAAATATTTTTATAAACTCCTTGAAAAAAATGATATCAAAATTTAAACAAATATAAAGTGTAACCACATGGAATTTGTAGCATTGGCAGTCTTGAATTCCATAATCCATAATTGTATGACAATAGAAACCTCTAGAAAAATGTTTATGATAATCAATCTATAAAGGGACATAATGATATCTCTACCAAACACATGTATCTCCAAATTGATGTCAACTAGTTGTATAATTAAAAAAATGTTCATTATCATATATCTCTTCCTATAAAGTATGTAGTGACCATGGTACATATATGATGTCAATCTATTATTTTCTACTCAAATACTTCCATTTTACACATATTGATATACAAAATAAATGACCACATATCATATCACTCACCCAGTAAGATGATCACATCACATCCCCTTTTCTAGAAATTTAATTATATCACATGAACCGTACCTAGATATAGGTAAAAACATTCCATATCTATCTTAATTGATTTTGAATCTTTCATGCTCTTTATTTTAGAGGGGAAGTCCCATCACAATTAATCCTCAACTAATAACACGAACTGTAACCTAACTAAACATCCCACCTTTTCTCATTATCAAGACATGTATACTAATGGTATCAATGTACTAAGGTTCCCATGATTTATATCACTATGTCATAAGTTATAGGGATTTATTATTAAATGGACACCCCTAAACCACCAATTACATACAGCATAACAATAATTATCAAATATTTGGTGGGTCATCCACCAAAAAAAATTAATTTTGTTTTTTTCTTATGATTTTATTTTATATCTATATAAAAAAACATTTCCATATCTAACAATAATATTTCATCAAAGCCTATAATACAAAATTATGAAAATTATATATGGATAACTTATTGTTTTACTTTGAGATATCATTTATAATTTCAATTCATGGATATATACAATCAATTTGAAAGAATGATATATTTTATAATATATTTTTTTTACAACATGATATATTTTACTTCAAAAACATATATTAATAATATTAATTAATTCATACATTGGTTCCCATATAATCAAATCCCAATTTGTAAACCAAAAATTATGGGGTATGTTCACTATGATTTCTGTATTTATTTAGTCTAAAAAACCCTTTATGATTTCAATCATATATCTATTTGATCATAAAATTAACCTTACATGAAAAATATTTTAGTGTAACATATATAAATAAATATTTTTTTAGAAAAATAGTGATTAATGGTAATCATATTCCAAATGTTACACTTTTTTAATAGACTTTTCAATCATATTTTCAACACATTGTCAATTATTCTCATGTTAATAAAATTTATTGTCTTTTTAAAACTCCATATAAGTTCATCATAATAACATTGAAACCTTCATTAAATTTTAATATATCATTTTGGTAAAAAATGTAAACATTTTACATTAATATATTTACAAAAAATATATTAAACACTTTTATGGTAGAAATTTGATTTCACATCGCATATAAAAAGTTTAATCATTCAATTAATACGCTTTAAACTTCATTGTGTCCAAATATACTCACACAAATCTCTTAGAAACAATATTACGTTTAGAATATCATTCTAAAAAAAATTATTTTGCTTCATGAAATGTCATGTATTTCCATTATGGTAATATTAAATAAATAAACATTTTTTCATATAATATATTGTATTCTATGAATTTAAAGAAATATTTCATTAAAAAATATAATCTTTAAAATATGATATTATTTGACAGTTTTAACTCATTACCTTATATTAAAAAAACCTGTATATATTCTTCACTTAGGATGAATCTCTTTTTTCTATATATTCTTTTCAAATATGTCATAAAATTTTATGATTCATAGACCATGTGTTTAATGAAATCATGTAATATATTCATTAGCAAACTATTGTTTACAAAAACATAATATCATATAAGATACAATAAGTGAGATTCAGAATACATATATTTTATTCTAGATTCATCCATTATTTGAAGTGATCCATCACATTAAACCATTTAATTCATTAACTCTTGCTCCATCACATGTATAATATATTTAAAATATAACCATCATCAATGTAACAAATTTGAACTAATATATATTTTTAGGACAATTGAAAAATATATATTTTGTGTTATATACCCATAGAACTCCAATAATTGATTCTTATAATTTTAATAAGAATCATGTAATTCCATGGATGTTTCTCAAACATCATCTTTCAATTCCATAGCATATAGAAATATTATGCCTCATTCCTCTTATAGTACATAGGAATCAATTACCATGAAAAAAAATTGGCCACTATAATATTATTTTCCATATTAATTTTTAACCCTTTCGTACCATTTACAAAATCCTAGAACACTAAACTCCCATGTTTATCTCGGAAATATTAAATATAATGAGATGCATTTGTAGAAAAAATTTATACTTCTTCATGTGGTAATTCATAATAAACTATCAAAATGGTTATGACGATGATTATAGAATGAAGTACATATAAATAATTCTTTAATGTGGAACCTATCCACTATAATTCATAGGCATACCTAGTATAATTGAGTAAATGAGTACATATTAATTTTTTATTGGAAATATTTCATCTATAGACTAACCTTTAAATCCCAAACCTCTCATGCCTTAATGTTTCTTGATATAGAATTTTCAAGTTATATATCATCATGAACTCATATATATTCTAATATTCCCATAATAACATAGAATCTATCGAATAAATAATGGGATTGGATATATAATGTGAATCCTTAAATTTCTTTTTATAGTCACAAAAATCTATTTTTTGAGTAGCTCCAACATAGACACTAAATCTAAGTAAAAAATCATTATTTTATATTAATGATAATCCCATCTCTCAAATAGTCAAACAAACTATAATACCAACAGTTTAGTGTAATTTACCAAAATCTACATAAGAAATTAATTTAATAATAATTGTGAAATATTATCTATTAATGATCTACACTAAACTCATTCTAGTCATCTTATATTATATACTCATCTTCATAACCTAAGGGAATATTAATATCTAAAATCGGTGAGGTTTGAGTATCATTAAAGATAATCAAGGGTTGTAATAATAAAATATCATAAGTGATTATAATATTGGAATTTGTGTATAATTAAGACACAGAAATAAAATTAAAACCAAATATAGAATAGATAATAAATAATAATATAAGGGTTTGAATATCATAAGTCATTAACAAAATGTGTTTTGAGACATAATTCGGTAAACATGATCCCTGCAAGCATTACATCTTCATGAGTATATGTATGAGATATTGGAAAATTTATATTTTGGAACAAAAAAGTCTATAAATCATATATCAAGGATACATACCAGAAAATTCCTCACATATTAGGAATGGGATAATCACATATGTACCTTATTTAGATTGAGATAATCGTCTCATGTACCCATGAGGTTGTCATAAATCCACACATGTATCACATTATATTAGGACGAGTACTACCTTATACCTTTTAGGGTGGGATAATTTACCTATTTACGCTTTTCATTAAGATTAATCCTCCCACATCCCATTTTCATTAGGATAAATCCCCATGTGTATCATTTTTTGGTAAAAAAATTATATTGTACCCTTTATCTTAAGATAAATCCTCCCATGTGCTATTTTCCTTGGGATAAATCCTACCATGCTCTTTTTTTCTCTAATGATATATAAAAATAAAAATTAATTATAGGGATATATAAGACCAAAACCATTAAATATCAATATATATGTGGAATAAATGAAAATAATCATTCACCACCACATAAAGTACCACTGGAATGGAAAATGGATCTCCTATCATTTCCTGATAGAATCATAAAAATTCACCATAGGAATATAAATAAAAAATTCCCCAATTTCAACAACTCAAAAATTTTATTTCATAATTATATGTAGTGGATGGTTCATTAATTATATCTTCCAATGAAATAAATCCTTTAATGATAATTTGAAAATTTCTTTAATTCCGTGGAATAGGTTTTATAAATTTTTTTATCATTATCATAAAAAAAGAGGTTTATAATTTCATTGAAATTTAATTTTTAAAAGTGATAAGGGATTCTTTTTAAACCATATACTTTTAAAAGTAATTGTAAAAATTGGATCCTTAAAAATGAAATAATTATTTCCAAAAAAATGAAGTTAATTTTTATAAATACATAGTTTAATATATCCTTAAAACTATCCTAGAAAAGAGAAAAAAGGGTTCAAAAGTGGATGTGAAATAATTATAAAACATTTAATTTTTGAAAATAAATTTAATAAATAAATTTTTTAAATAAAATAAATGTTATTGATAGATATGTGGAGTGGAATAAAAACATTGGATTTTGAATGGGTGGAAAATAATTTTAATCTTTTTAAATTCCATGATTGAAAACCCTCATCATAAAAAAGAAAATAAAATATAATTTTGATTAGAGTGTAAGGGAAAGATAAAGGCGGTATGGGATAATAAATAATTATGTTTCCATATATAATTTATAAATATGATGTTAATAGAAAACATGGAAATAGAGGAGAAAACATTGTTAAAAACGATTATGATTAATATTATTGATGATATACATTTTGTGAAAGAAACTCAGCAGGGTAAAATATTTTTATTTAAAATTAATCATCCCCAAGTTAGAAATATAATGTATAGTGAAATAGAATATTTATGATGAAGAAATCAGTTTGGCATAGAAAATGTTCTTCAAGAATCAATTTAATTCAATATATGTAGTTCAGTTATCAAAGAACCTTAAGACCTTGGGATCCTTTGAAATGGAATCTTATAAAATAATGAAAATTTTGTAAACATCAAAACACATAAGTTATGTGAAAATGGTAATATAAATTCATTATTAATTAACAACACTAGATCAATGATGTGATTGTGCACAATAAGAAATATCTCCCAATTGGTGAAAATTTGAGGCAAAAACTATTACCTAGGATTCAAACATAAATGATCAAACTCAAAACACAAATATATAAAACATAACTCTATGAATCACCAGTAATTTTTTTTATCTCAATAGACATTTCTAATATTAATTTACAATTATTACCAAAATTTATAGTAGTTAGTTATTATCAATTTTGTAATCTTGATTATTTTGAATTAGTTTTATAATTGTGATGTTGTTCATTATTATTCTCCCCAGTTTCATCATTAAAAACAACAAAAAAGTTAATTTAATTTTATTATTCTTATTATTAATATTAAAATTTCATTCAAGGTATTTTTTTTCATATCCCTAATGATGAGTTACTCAACAATCATATTTCGATGAATTATAGTGAACAAAGGGTGATTTATAAAATACTGAGTACATTTGTTATATTACCATTGAAGAACCAAATAATATATTTAATAATTTAAAACCTATTTTACCATAAATTAAATTTACATTTTCAACCATTGTAAAAATTCATAGAATTGTTCCTCAAGGTGGAAAAATTAACCCAAACAGTGACATGTACTAATTAATTGATGATTATGATGTTATTTAGTAGTAATATAATTAAAAGAAATGAATAATTATATTTTCTCATGTTTAATAGTGTTAAATATAATAATTATCAGAAATTATAATAATAATATAACCTTCATGATTTTATTATGTTATAAAATGTTGTCATCCATTCGCTTAGAATGTTCTTTCAGATGGTTGAATTTACCATGATTTCTTATTACTCGTTTTTTATAAATATTATCCAATTTGAAATTAAAAAAACCTTTATAATTTCATAAAAATAATATTTTTCCATTAAACCCATTAAACATAAAGAAATTTTTGGCTATGATGAAAAGAAAACTTGAAATTAATCATTCTATGGAGGTTGTATTCCACATATATTCATGGATATTGATTTCATTTTTTATAGAAAGGGAAAATTGATTAAATTGTATTATAATTTAAGAATATAATTATTTTATAAATATAAAACTTATATATTAAATTCAATTATAATATCATCCTTATATGGTGTATAATAAATTTGAAATTCCATTTTTCAGGGATGTGATGGCTGGTATGCGTACACGATTTACACATTTGTTTTTATTAATGGAAAAGTGGAAGCTAGTAAAATTGTCTATCATAATCGTAATAAAAATCTATTATAATAGTTACATTTAGGTTAACATTTTAAGATGGTATAATTTAATTTTTTATAAATAATTTACTTAATGAAATAGAAATGAGTAAGGAGCTGTTAGAATTTGTTACCTCACTTATTCTACTATCTCATTTGTATTAAGGATAAGAATTTGAGGGATGATTTTTTGAGAACAATAAAACTATTGTATATGGGATAAGAATATATAAGACATTCATAGATATATTTTGTTCTAAATTATACAGGAATTTTTTTGAGGAGTAGTGTGGAGAGGAGTTCACTATATATAATTGAAAGGGAATTACATTTGTTTTAAATACCCAAAAATAACATTAATAGAAAGTCACTATCAATGAAAGTTTCTCAAAAATTAATAAATTATGTATATTAGAAGTGATAAGTTCTATTAAGGAACTCAAAACCAATTATGGAACATGTTTCAAACATGTTTGTGGTCATTGTCTCCGGGTTAAACACTTTTTACCCATTATGATTTTTTCTGTGGGTGTTGGTTTTTACTAAACTAATTTAACACATATGAATGATAAAAAATTTGTAATTATAGTAGTATTTGGGACTAATAATTCAAAAATTTAAAATAATATTATTATATTAATTTCTTATTAGATATTAAAATAAATTTGGGAATAATAATTGTATAATATATTAAAACAATATTATTGAATTGTATTACATTTGTTTTGAAGGACAAATATTTGATATTAAATTAAAAACAACATTTGTAAAATTAATTTTTTTATAAAAAATATATATGTGGTCTCATAAAAATGAATCAGGAATTTCCAATTCATACATATATACAACTAATTCCATAAAAGTTACATTATTTTGGAAAAACTATATTGTTCACTATTCACCAAAAAATCATTAAATTAAAAAAAATCCTAAAAAATCAATCTAATATAATATAAAACTTTTTAATATAAATTTAATTTATTTTTTTAAAATTAATATTTTAAAATTTATAAATTTTACATTAAATTAAAATAAAATATATACAGGAAAAATTCTTCAATTAAAAGTTGTGTTTTTAATGATCAATTTTATTTAATCATATTTCATATAGATTTATAAATAATTGAATATATATATATTATTTTACAAATATAAATATATAGTATAAAATTAATTTTATAAATATAATCATTTTAATTTATTAATGTTGGGTAAAACATCCTATATTTTTTAAAAGGTATTTCGAATGACATTTTTTAAATATATTGGTCAAATAAAATAAAAATACATAATTGTAATAATTTAATATTGTCATTTTAGCTACTAATAAATATAGAATTCATGTTATATTAGAATTCCGTATTTCATTTTATCTAGAATTGATTTATTTTAGTATTTCATGTGACGGATGATATTGATGATAATATTTATATAAAGAGTCCAAAATAATAGGTTGTTATATTCTACCACCTAAAATACATTATTTACTTGAGAGATAAATTAATACTCACGAATGAAAGTAGTTGAGAGAATATATATATATATATATATATATCATTTTTATATTACATAATGTAGTAAATCTTCCATAATCTCTTATTCTATACCATTTTACATATCCATCATATAAAACAGTGATCATTCATATACTATTATACCCTATTACTGTAACACATTGATATTCTAGAAGAGGGATATAAAATTATATATCATATATGAATAGAAACGAAAAGAATATGTGCTAATTTTACAAACTTATACTTTAAAATATACTTTTTTTTAAATAAATTCAATCCCATGGATAGTTTTCAATATACACAACATTAGGTTTTAAAAAAACACGATACACTATAAAAATATTTTTATTTAAACACGACCATCAAAGACATTCTATTAAGATGTAGGGTACTAATGTATATAAATATATTTTTAAATTTTTATGGTATAAATAAGTATTAAAAAATACAATAGATTTATATTTATTAGAAATAAAATACGAAATATTTGAATGTAAATGAAAATGTTTCTAAAAAACTATATTTTCATAAAATATGGGATAATCATGATTTCAGAACATAATTTATAAATAATTTTTTCCATATTTAGATTATTTTATTTACAAAAATTAATTTATTTTTAAAATGTACATGTTGAAATATTTGTGCGGTCAGTTTCTGAATTTTTTTTGAAAGGAAAGATTTTTCAGTGAGTACTGAAAAATATTTTTTTTAATAATAATTATAATTCAATTAAAGTAATTTAAAAACGTAAAAATTGTTAAAATATATATTTAAATTAAAATTAAATAAATTATATATGTATATATAATATTCAAATTTAGATCATTGGAAGATATTTACTTTTTATTTTTTACTTATAATCATTCTAAACATTTGAACAATTTCTCTATCAAAATCCATTTTATCAACATATTTATTGGACTACTTTTAAATTAAAAATTCCCAAATATATAAATTGTATTCTGAGAAATGGATTCCAAATTTAGAATCAAATTAAATATTATTTTATTATCTATTAATCATAATTTTTTTACATTAATTAATAGCTAAAAAACAATAATACAAAATGATTAAGATAATAATGTGTTTATCAAGGAAGGGGGTTAAACAAAAAAATAAGGGATAAAATTTACCAACAATTTTATCACATAGTTTTTTGGAAATATGTAGACTTTATATCATCAAGTTTTTATAATTATCCTGTTTTAGTACATTATTATGTGAAAAATATGGGTACCTCATTTTCTCTTTAAAACATAGTAATATGTTACTCACGTCACTAATAAAATGTCACCCCTATCGTACACTATTCACACATAAGAAACCCATTTTACTAAAAAATACAAGACCAAATCACTTCCTTAATTAAAAAATCCCATAATAAAATCCTTTTTTATATATAATCAAACCCTATGAATAGTTTTTTTGTAAACCAATTATGTTTTCTGAATAAGAGGTAACATCCCAAACCAACCATGTTCTTTTATTTCCTCCAAAATGAAATTATATTATTCATAAAATTGATAATATTATAAACATTGTATCTTCAATATCTTTATATATAATTATATTAATTTGAAACATAATTCCATCTAATATTTCATCAAATGAGTTATGAAATCATCATTAAAATTTATGGGGGACTACCGCCTCATAAACCGATGTCATTAGTTTTACATCACCACCATTCAAGAATAGATGTAATGACAAATTTAAAATATTTAAATAATATTTATTATATTATCATAATTTTTTATTATCATATCAAATACTTTTTTGTATTCCATTCCATGATGGATATGATAACATCACTTGTGTGTTTGGTGAACTACCACCTCGTGGAGCGATGTGATTCATTTTTCAAATTCAATTTACATGGAAGGTAGTAAGGATAAAATTTATTGAATAAAATTTATATTTATAATATTAAAATATTTTTATAAATATAATATAACATCTAAAATATTACCTTTTAATCAAATTTAGAAAAACAATATAGCTCATTCACACATGTAAACTACCTTCTCCACAAAACGATGTGAAATGATTTTTATTTTTTTATTACATGGATGGTAATAAGGATTGCATTTGAAAATATTAATGATATATATATAGCATAATAGTGATTTTATAAATATTAATTAATATTTATTTTCCTTTTATTCTATATATCAATTAATATCTAAAGAATTATCATGAATACGTATGGTTTGTAGTCTCCATGAACGGTGAAAATCATTTTCTATCAGCAAATTTTATAAAATACTATAAATAATTACATAAGGAATATATAGAATTTTTATTTAATGGTTATAATTTTTTTGATTTTATAACCATTATTAAATTAAAATAACATAAATTACCAAACAAAAACAAACTTTAAAAATGTAGCAATGATCACCCCTAACAATGAGTTTAACAGGGAAATGATAATAAATGAGTGACAAAAAAAATATTATATGGACTAAGATATTTTAATATTGTTATATAAATAATTTTTAATGATACAATATTTATTATACAATAGGTTCATACACATATGAAAGAATTCGAACAGGTGGTAAGGGTCTCTCATCTCACTTTTACTTTTGTGATACATATGCCATAATCACCACCTATTACATTATGTGGTTTATATAATTCCAATTTTGATATGTCATATCTTGAATATATTTATATTCCTAAAATTTAATGTTTCATTTATTTTATTTCTATTTTGGGTCTTATGATTCAGATTTTTCCAACATTGTAAGGGTTTATTTCACAATCTCATCATTATTTTGAATTTTTTATCTTTAATTATTACTTAGTTTAATTATTCAATATTTATAACTTGAAATTAATATATATTACTCTCACCTAGTAATTGATTAACTACTAACATTATAATAAAATTTTTATTCACTTTAGTACTTAAAATGACCAAGAGAATATTTTTAGTAAATTCCAAAATTATTTCTCTCTTATGTCGGAACTCATTTTTCATCACAACTCGTGATTTCTAAAAATAAATTCAAAAATATTTTTTACCATTTAAAAATGGCTTATCAACGAAATCATGCCCATGTTTGATTTTTTATTTTACTTTTTAAATAATATTAATTTTTTAATAAAAATTCCCATTTATATTTTACTCAAAATGTGAAAGAAATATTTTTTTTACATGTAGAACATGAATTGAATATTCCATCATCATTTTAAAAAATTAAATTCATATTTGAAATTAATTAAAAGCTTATTTAAAATTAAATTTAGTTTTAATATTTTATGTGAAATTTTTGTTTTAAAAATGATTTTCAAAGGGTTATTTTTATCAAAACTATTTTACAAAAACTTTTCATTGTATTTCAATTCATCACTGACATCAACCCTCTATTCTTCATAGGATACACTATAGATATGTTGTATTAATACCATCTTTATTGTTTTTTGGATGCTATATGGTAAATTGTTTTGGGGATCTTTAATTTTACTACCATTCACCGGTATAATCCGAATGATTTATGATTACGTTTATTGATTGGGGTATGTATAATAGTTTCATATATTATTTTTTAATATGATTTTTTATATTTATTTTTATTAACCCCTATCATATGAGTAATTAATTAGAGTTATTTTGGGATGGGTGGGTCTTAATATATCCCCTTGATGCATCAATATTTCTCATAAAACAAACTATATTGGGTTTTGGCCGAGGCCTTACCAATTTATTTAAATGTGTTTGAAAAATAACAGGATGATATGTTCATGATGTATGAAATTAAAAATTACATCATTATAAATTCACTAAAAAATATTACATGTAATTATTATATTTTTTAGAATATCCATAGTTATGTTTTCAAGATCATATGAACATATTTATGTTGTTGTATGGTAATTATTTTTTCCAATAACATTATTAGCATGTTATTGATTAAATGGATTGTGTTTCATTTTTTACTAGTAAATATTGATTATCAATTATTTATTCATATCTTTGTCCATACTCGTACCCTTTCTGTGCATCTAGGATCACCCATTTCTTCAATTTTATGTTCACTAAGATACTAGGAAGTGTTTTTGTGATTGATATGTGGGGAAAATCTATAAGAAAAAATGGACATCAAAAAGAATATAATTTCAATATTTTATGTTTTAAATTATAATGATAATTTCAATTATATATTTATTTTAACTTGACTAATATATTGTTCATTCGATTGGTATTGGATTGCTTGTATGTTGTGCCAATGTAATAAAGTAGCCAGTAAATCTTTGATACTGGGGTTGGGTCAAAAATATTAGTCTTAGATGTCTCTTTAGTAGAATCATTGGGAACTAAATTTTGGAAAATTTATATCAAGTAACATAACCCTATCCAATAATTTTAGGATAATTATATAACCAGACTGTAAATATTTTGGTAGGAATAAGATTATATGGTTCTTCATAGAAATAAATCTCTAACTGATAAATACATGTGGTGATAGTTCTATTATATAGGTACGTACGAGAAATAACTCTGAAAAGGATGCAATAGTATTGACTCGATCATCACCTAGTGCATAAAAACATGCCTTACAACCAAAAACATATAGAAAATCCTTAAGTATCATATTAGGATAAATAAAAATTTTCTATCAACCTTTATAAAGGATTTGAAAATAAACCTATCCCCAAAGAATCCATGTTTATTATTAAAAGATTTTCTATTCATAAATTTTTCATTTTATGTTAGGTGTTTCATTGGTCTGGGTATTATTAATATAATTTATACTGGTATGATATAATATATTATATTCCCTTGTATAGAAATGGCGCCTAATGGGAGTAATGAGAACTGTATTAGTGCATGTACTCTATATATGGATTGTCCACCTAGGATATATAATGAATCTATATATGCTGCAAAAATTAGAACTAATAAAATTATAACCATATTGGGGAAGATAAACTATTTTATGAGTAATAAACATTCCCTTATAAAGCACCCTATTGATTCAACATTTGGTGTAGCAGTGTTATACTGCAACATGAATCAACAACACCAATCACTAAATTTAACTATAAATCATTTTTATTAGAAATGGATAAGTTCCACAAGAAATATATTTCATACCCTAGGAAGTAGTAAAAACAATATTGATGTCATAAAATTTTATCCCCTCTAATGAGTAGTGGGTCAATGTTGATCATTGATTCAAACATAACGTATAATGAATACATACAAAAAAAATAGAATGAAAGGATTTCAAGGTATGATTTTGGTAAAAATATTATCCTCATGAGAAATGAGTAGATATATAATGAAATTTATTCAGTATAATGTAGAAGGAAGAGGAAAAGATTCTATAAATTAATCCAACCTTACATTTTTATAAATCCATGTTGGGGAATATCAACATAATCAATAGATAATGATTAATTTTTTATATGATGGGATTATCATAGTCATTAAAAGTGTACTACGCTCATACTCTATATCATCATATAGGGACATTATATATTTTTCTATCAAGACGGAGAAGTAATTCTTCTGTTCTGATGGATTACAGTAGATGAATGAGAATAAAGTGATCAAATAATAAAAAATAGATACATTAAATATGGGAAATAAGGATTTTATAACATGTAATAATTATAGAAATAAGCACCTGAGTATATGATTAAAATGAAAATATTTTTTCTTCTAGTGTAGATAAAAAGTCCACAATGCTTTTGATTTGAAGTGAATGAATGAATATAAAAAATTACAATCCTTCTCTTATTAGGATATGGAAGACTATGAAAATTAATTCCTCAATCATCAATGGAATATACCTAGAAAAGGGATAATGGTGTATTGTCAAGATTATTATATTACTACATAATAACTGGAATAATTAATATTATTGTGTTTTTATTCAAGAATAATGTTATATGAGTATTTTAATTAACGATATTCTCGTTATAAAAATTATTCAATGTATGATGGTTGTTCTAAAATACTATTTTATTATGGACTTCCAAGAATATGATAAATTGTACTGTTGACCCAGAAAAGTGATTCAATAGAAAGTTTGAATTTTGGAAAACACTTGATTAAGGGAAGATAGGCCATAATATGTACACGATGATGATAGGATAATGGGATGTATATGGGATAGTGTTATAGACTATGAAATTGGTTAGAGGTATGATGGTTTGAGTTCTCATTACTAGAGTTTACCAAAAGTATTGATTTGCAGAATATAATTGGATAAATGATATTTTATTTTTTGGAAAATTCAAATTATCATTAAGGATTTTTGGTGATTAAGGTATTAAAATATTTGAACATGACATTAAGATCAACTTTATATTGACTGTGGAATATATTGTTTATTTATATTCCTTCCGACATAAAATTTCAAATTTTAATAATGGTTGAAATATTTTTTAAAATTAATAATATTAACAATATCTAGACTAAATTAAGATTTTATTTAGGTGTTATTGGATATTTTTTATACCAATTTATATTTTTGGAAAATATATTGATATAGGAGGAATTGAATATAATTATAATGATCAATTAAATGTGATATGAATATTAAATTTTATTCATTATATTTATTTCATGGAGTATGAAATTAAGTGGGATTTAATCAAATAACATCAAAAAATGTATAACGGCCCAGACCCTCTTGGTCCATTACATTGCATATTTCTGGTGTTTGGAGTGTCATGGGTTCCATTGGTGAATCAATAAGGATTTTTCAAAATATTCAGGGTTCAATTAACGGTGGCAGTAAAGGGCGTTGGTAGCACTAATGAGCATTGGTGGCAATGATGAGCATTGACGGAACTAATCGTCATCGGTGGCACTGAGGGGAGAACAGTGGCAGCGATGAGCATTGGTAGCACTAAGGGGTGTTGGTGGAATCAAGGGGAATCAGTTGTAATGATGGGCGTTAGTGGCACTGATGGTTGATGTTTAATGGAAGACATTGCCTGGTTGATGGTACGAGGGCGACAATGACTCACATAATGGTGCGTCCTTCCATATTTTTTTAGGAACATCTGGTTTTTCCCTATTAACATATCCTCTAATGTAAAAGTGTTTTAATACCCCTTCAAAATACATTTAATTATAGTAAAATATGTTTTAAACCACCATTAATTGGGAGACCCTTGAGCCACCAACACATGTGGACTTTTTCCTCAGTGTCAAACCTTGGTGTGATTTACAATTCATCTATGTTATACATTTCTTATGTGAAAAATAAAATATATTAACTCATAGCTATTTTCTCCACCTCTCTAATGAAAATTATTAAATAATAATTAACCCCAACATGTGGAACCGCCCAACCGCGTGGTCGAGCCATAATATGACTTTTATATACTTTGAAATCGTCTGCTGATTTTAGTATCTTGCCTTTTCTTAATCTGATATCATATCTCCTTTTTCATTTCATTCTCTCTTGGTGAGTTTAGAGTCTCTCCTATACAAACTAATTGTTCCCCATGATAGACCCCATACGCTCACCCTTAGAGCCTTGGAGTTCCCTATAAGTGGTGCATCCCCAATTCAAGGTGTGATGATAAAACTTTGATCGTTGATCATCCAAGTTGGGTCTTCTGTTGTATCGCATTACTATGTATCATGTAAGGTGGGTATGATAATGTTTCCTCAAGATGTGGATGAAACTAAAACGTAAAAATTTTAATAAATGGACTCTTAATAATGAATGGTTGTGATTGATGATAATGTTGTATTAATCTTTTATCTTCATTTATATGTTGTGAATTGTTTGGGATTATGTCCACTGAAAATTGTGGATATTGGTGGTCCTTTAGTTTTCTATAATGAACCCTTATTTTTTGGATAATCCTCTGATTGATGAACTGTAATATGGAAACTTATAAATTACATAAACTCGGTTTATTAGATGGATTACCAATGAACAAGAATCCTTCTTTGATCACCCCGGGTAACTAAATGAAAAGAAGGAACTTAATTAATTGTGTGATTAAATATAAAAAACACATTTTCTCTATTCTGGTGATGTGTATGGTTGTTCTATTTTATGCCTTGTGGGGGGACATGGATGGGGATGGCATCCCCTTCTCTTAAGATGATGGTTTGTGGATCTGAGCCCATGTGGGGATGTATGTTGGGGCTTGGTTTGGTTCCAGTACATCGAGGGATCTCACATATCCATTTTTTTATTATGAATTGCAAGAGAAACGATTGTGAATGCTTGAATTTCTGTTCAGGTTTGTTCTCATTCAAAGTTGTTTTGACTTGTGAATGTTCCCATTAGTTTTCTTGTAGTGATAAATTAATTTATAATGAATCCAATTTAACATGATGAAAAATATTGGTGGTTCTCTAGTTTTGGTAGTTGTGAAATTGTGTATGAATGAATATTATTTAGGGTGTTTGTGTATGGGATATTTTCAGGCCCCTTAGGTTAGGATGAGTTCTCATTTACCAATATGTATAAATTTTGTTCATATGCTTCTTATTCTCACCCCACCCAAGTTGAGAACATCATTCCGAACACCCCCATTTCATGGGGTAGAATGTTTTTGCCAACATCCTATTTAGTGTATGGTTATTAGATTCTTTATTCCCCCTCTCCCAAGTAGCCCAAGACTCTTCAGGAAGGCTGTAATGGCCTGATGTCCATTTTTTACCCAAGGCTCTTCAGGCAGTGTATGTTGTGGTTGTCAGCCCAGGGGTGTGTGGGCATGTTTATTTTCCAAGTGCCTTCAGAATGAGGCCCAAGTGTCTGCGGGTGTGGTGGTAGTTGTTCTGGCCTAGGTGTCTACAGGTGAGGATGTGTGGTTACGGTGTCCCAGGTGTCTGTGGGCGGGATGCGTGGTTGGGGTGGACCAGTT
Source organism: Viscum album (assembly GCA_963277665.1). Lineage (NCBI taxonomy): Eukaryota > Viridiplantae > Streptophyta > Magnoliopsida > Santalales > Viscaceae > Viscum > Viscum album. Next base: position 1,935,251,903 of record OY728155.1, read on the forward strand.
GTCTATGGATGGAATGTGTGGTTGTGGTGACCGTTAAGGTTGTTGATGGGATGGCAGTGGGACTACAATGAAAATGTAGGGGGAGGTCTGACACATAGGATGTTAACTATAACCAGTGGGAAAGTGGTGTGGGGTACCCATATATCGATGTACTATTACTATTACTTTAACTGACTTTCATTTATTGGGGAGTGTTCCTTGGTTAGGATGGGTGGATAGGTTTATTGCTATGAGTTTTGGTTACCTATACTTTCCCACATGGAATTAGAATTCCTCCCCACTTGTGCACAAGAGATTTTGGTTTTCCTTACTGATTATACCTATATACTCACCCTACGTATATAAAACTACTTTCAAGATTCATGGAGTACTTTGTGGACTATGCGGGGCCATACTAGATCAGAACATGAGTTATTTGATGTTTTAGTTTTCCTTTCTTTTTGTACATTTCCATTGTATGTTTCATGTACATTGTTTGGGTTTATCATTAAAAATGCATTTGGGAATGTGTTTTGGATTTACTTTTACCTTTAGTTTTGGAGTTTTTTGGATTGTTACCATTTTATCTTCCATTCGTAATAAATAAAAAGTGTAATGCCTTCCATATTACATGTGATTCTATACCCTTCGTGCTAGTCACCACTATTTTTCCTACTAAATGTTGGACACAAGGAGTCATTACTTCTCCATCAACTTGAATAAGGAAGGGTCTAGCAGTTTTTTGTCACTTCCCTCATCATTGAGAACGTGGGTCATGAATGAATGGTATCATTGGTGATGGATGAGATATAAGATGGAGTTCAGAGTTTGGAACACCGTGGAATCCATTGGATGGTAGGGAAATATTTGTAGGAAAATTTAGTGCATGAAATAGGATAGGAATGATTGGCTGGAACATGGGATTTTAGGGCCCCCCCCCCGTAACCCATTTCAAGGACTCTAACTGACCAAACGACTAGGTGGGCTGCAATAATTACATGGTAGAGACTCCAGGAAAGTTAAACTCATCATAATGACTTGTTTTCATGTGTGTTGTAGGTATTTTGTTAATTTAAAATGAATAACAAGTTTACGAAAAAAAAATTAAAAGATATTCTCTACACTACTCCGTCTTAGGAATTGCTTATTTACATTTCAACTATTCCACCCAGACGAAGAACACGAGTAGTGTAGGAAATCAAGGCCTAGAAGGATGATTTTTCTGATCAATAGTGGACAGATTGAGAGGAGTAGGATGACTAGTGGAAGAAAACTCTTCATTCCTTTGAGTGGAAGACCATTGGCATGTACGAGGGCAGCATCTCAATCATGGAGATTGAAAGCTAGCTCAAGGATTTGGTGATAGATTTCGTCATGATCTGGGAACCAATTGAGTATTGGGTTCCTCTATATGTGATTCAGATGAGGGGAGAAATTCATCAGTGGTGGATGATATAACTTAGGTAAAAGTGGGAGGCTGGGGTTTTGTGGACAAACTTTGAGAAGGAATTCTAAGAGGAATTCCTTTCATCTACAATTATTGCTGAGAAGAGGAAGGAGTTACTCTCCCTTATCATGGGTGTGTGTCAGTGAGGGACTTGGGGATAAATTTCAGTTTTCTCTTGACCTATTTCCAGATGAGGAGTCTCAAGAGATAAGTTTAGTGGTAGCACTCCAACCCTCCCTTCGCTATGTTGTTACTCCCTTCACCTTGTCTACATACCTGAAGGTTTTGAAGAAGCATGAAGTGGTGGAGAGGATTCACATAATGGGAGGTGTGCCTTGTGAGCGGAGTCAATTGAGCTCATAAAAGGGGAAGCCCATTATCAGATGACCTAAAACATCAAGGCCATCCAGGTATCGACTAGCGGGGAGTTGGCCTTATCAATTATTGTTTCGATCTCCCTGTTCTCTCCCATTCTCTGTGAGCCTAGAACCGAGCTATTTCATTTGTGGAATCTGTGTCCACCTTCAAAACCAGTGTCAATAACAAGAGTAGTACAGTTGAGGTGGGAAGGTACATTATCCCCTCAACATAATTAGTTTCCAGCAAGGTCTTTTCAATTGTCGCAGTAGGGACAACATGCTCTCTCTCCTCTAAGAGTAGATGTCGTAGGAGTAGGCCTACTTAGGGCCCTCCTTAAGGAACTTGACCATGGTATGGTTGACGAGGTGGACGATAGCTGAGGGGATGAAGAGATGGGCGTGGGAAGTTTCATGTCATGGAGCTAAAAGTTCCAGTAGTAAATGAGGTATTTTGGGGTATGATCAATCTATTTAGTAATCTTGAATGATCCTTTATTGATTCAGGAGCTTCACACTTATTTTTTACACCCATTATAGCCCGTGATTTTGTTCTAGATGCAGAAAGAAATCCCATTCCCCTATTATTGAGTACACCAGTCAGAGGTCAGACCCACTTGTCTTATGTCTTCCAGGGATGTAGACTAATGATAGGGCCACAATAGTCTAGTGGGGACATTCCTTTTCTACAGATACATCCATATGATGTCATCATAGCCATCAAACTTTTTTTCTCTTTGTGTGACATTATAGACTGCTTCGGGATAAGGATTGTGTTTTCAGATATGGGGGGCCAACCTTTGACTTTCGTTAGTGAGCAGGGTCTCTAGGAGGTCACCTGAAAATTTGAGCCTCTTATATCATTTTTATATGACTTGTATGTGGAGTCGACAGATATAGAGATGGTGGAAGTCCCATGGGTCATCGATGTGTTCCTAGATGCCTTCCCTGGAGAGGTGGTGACTCTACACCCTCGATTTGATGTTGAGTTCGGGATACACATTCATCCTGGTTCCCGTATGATTTCAATGGATCCCTATCATATGCCACCATATGTGTTACGAGAGTTATGGATTTAGATTTAAGACCTGATGAATAATGGTTTTATCTGACCAATCACATCACCATGGGGTGCTCTAGTCTTATGCGCAAAGAATCTATACGGTTGTCTTAGGATGTATATAGAATACTGAAGGATGAATTAGGTGACGGTCAAGAACTATTACCCCATCCTGAGGACAGAGGAACTTTTGTACATGTTGAAGGGAGACATTTGGTTGTCTACGATCGACCTACTATCGGGATATCACAAGTAGAGAGTGAAGGAGGGCGGCATCTCGAATATTGCTTTTAGGTGTAGATATGTGCACTTTTATTTCATGGTCATTCAATTCGGTGTTATGAACACACCATCCATATTCATGGGGATCATGAACTCTATATTCTGAGAATATCTGAACAGGTTCGTAATTGTGATTATCGATGACATCTTGATCTACTCAATATCAGTGGAGGATCACGATGAGCATCTGATGTTGGTTTTAGAGGTCCTCCGACAACACCATCTCTGTTGAATGTTTTCCAAGTGAATGTTATGGACATGAGAGGTGAACTTCCTAATACACATGGCATCCTAATAGAGAATAATAGTGGATGCATCAAAGGTATAGGCAGTGGTTTCATGGGAATCACCCTAAAATTTAGTGTTGGTTTGTAGTTTTATTTTATTCTAGGAGGTTACTACTAGAGGTTCATTTCACAACATCTCCCATGTTGTAGCACCTTTGAAAACCTTGAACAATAAAGACCAGGCTTTTGTATAGTGTGAGCAGTGCCAGGCAGCCTTCATCTATCTGAAGGGGAATTTGGTCAGTTCCCCAGTGTTGATGGTGCCAGAAGAAGGTATAGTGTTGGAAGTGTTCTATAATGATTGTGACCTAGGCTTGGGTGTGTTCTTATGTAGTAGTGGTGAGTGATTTATTATGGTTCTAGGAAGCTACGCCCTCACAAACATAACTATGCCAGTGATGACCTAGAGATTATAGCGTTAGTGTTCACGCTAAAGTTGTGGAGTCATTAAATCGGGAGGGAACTCTTCATGGTCAACACAGATCATAAGATTTTTAGGTACATATTCCCCCAGCAGGACCTGAACATGTGGCAGCGGAGGTGGATAGAGTTTCTTCAGGACTACAACTTCAAGATCTCCCACACCTCATGAAATGGGAATGTGGATGAAGATTACTTGAGAAAAAATTCATAGAAGGTTGTGGTTTGAGAATCAGTAGACGCTTGGAAGGTGATGGGGGAGTTCGATGCCAAATGTAAGAACCCAGATCTTCCTTTCATGTCTTTTTTTTCCTTTTCTAGTCTTTTATTATAAAAAGAAGAAATTATGCAAATTTTCTAAGTACACGTTGTGTACTTTATGAGTACATGTTGTGTACTTCCTTACCACAGGAGGCTGTGTACATGCCATGTATTATCCACACACACAGCCATGTGAGAGCGAATTGGAGGCTGCTTAAAGAGGATAATGGAAACGACGAGTACACGTCGTGTACTTTTTTTCATTAAATGCACCAGGGTCATGTCTAATTGCCAAAACTCTCTTCTTTTAGGTTTTGTTTGACTGAGATAACTGTGCGACCACATTTCTTTGAGGAACCCTGGAGCATGTATCTGTCTTCCGAATCGAACACCACTAGTCGAGCTGGAATTGCATCTGTGATTTCTCTCTTCTTCTTGTTCCTTATTTCATGGTTCGTATTATTTCTCATGTTATCGTAGGATGAGCGTTTTGGATGTTTTTGTAGATATTTGGTGTTTTAGGGTGAATCATGATTTGAGGTTCATATATATCGATCTTGTAATGCCAAGGTAGATGGTTTGTGACTTTCCGTTCAACGTCTTTGACTATTATGTAAAAATTCAACTAATACCCTTCAACGGGGTATTGCGTGTTTACTTTTTTACCCCTATTGATTTCCTATCATGGTTGCATGCTTGTGTAGAGGTTAATTTGATATGATTAGGGTGTTTTTCCATGATTTGGATGTACTCTTTTCTACATATGTAATGTTTATAACCGTTTGGTCTTGATTGGCCTTAGGTTTCCTTGCCTTTTTTCAATCCCTATTGCTATAGGATAAAATGTTTGTATTCTGGTATGCTTTATATGTTATATATTGTTTATCCAAGTAGTTCTGTAGGCTTACATTGGCCAAATTGTATTTCAATTCTCATTGACCTACACAAGACCATGAGAACCTGGTGTAGTAGACTATAAGTGGAATTGACCGAGTGATCTTCCTTAGAGAGTTTGTTGGCACTTTAGGCTATAAAGGGGTTGACTGAGTGAGTTTCCTTAGAGAGCCTACAATGACTTGGGGCTATAAGGGGAATTGACCAAGTGATCTTCCTCAGTGAGTCATTGACTGCTTTAGACTATAAGAGGGATTGACGGTGAGTGCTTCCATATAGAGTCTATGAATGACCTCGGATATAAAAAGAATTGACAGACTGAGATTCCTTAGTGATTCCTTGACCTTGGGGCTATAAGTGGAATTGACTGTGATTACATCCTCATAGAGTTCCTGACTACCTAAGAGTATAAATAGAATTTACCGTGAGTTCTTCCTCAGAGAGTCATTACATACTCATCCTAAAGGGGTATGTCGAGTGTACTTCCCAGATGGTGGCTTGTACTTGTTAGGTAGGACTAGAGGGGATGACTATGAGTACTTCCTAGAGGGTTAACTATTTGTTCTTAACAATTGATTAGATATTGATAGATGTTGAAACTGTGGTTTGTTTACTACTGATTACTTTTCTGCATACTGTTTTCTATACTTTACTTGTCATATATTCACTGACTGTTAGTCACAAATCTTTGGGTGTTTTCTTACTGGGATTTAGACTCACACACTGTTTGGGTCATGGTTTTGGGCCGAAAAAATATATTTTTGTAGGTATAGATAAGGTAAAGTGCCCTTCTACTTCATGTACATGACATACTATGAAGCTGGAGAGCATGGGAACATACATATGCTTGTGATGATGTGGAGATATTTATCTTTTTATTTTGTAATTTGGATTTGTACTATTTAAATTCCCACAATTTGAATTGTTTGACTTCTTTCCTACACATATGTACCATGCATGATTATATATGTGTGTGTGTGTGTGCTCTAATTGTAATTTATTCTTGTCTTCTACTATTTACGGTTGTTGGATATTTACTACTTCCTCTGTTGTATGTATTTATTTAGATCTACTGTGTACTCTTCCAATTAGGGAATAGTTTCCCAACTATCACAACCAAGTCCCTCGCTTCTATTTGGTAGCCTCTTTCATTCGGGGAAAGCGCTTGTGGCCATGTGAACAACCGGGTGTGGGGCACCTCTGGGGGGCTTCTAGAACCGGGATGTTACAATGTGGTATCAAAGGAATTCTTTTCTCTTGAAATACTATTTGGATACTTTAGCCAGAGATAGGAAGGAATAGGTACTTGGTAATAATATGTGCCCAGGTGTAGCTAACCCATGTATAAGAAAAAGCCAACCAACCACATTAGTTGTAATTTTAATGGCTTTGAAATTATTACAGATGTTTTGATTTCACCTTGAGTGATTCACATGACTTGTGATATTAATTTTTATTTTATTGATGTCCTATTTTTGTCACATCACGTTGAGATGATGGTATTCCATCTCATGCATCATATAGGCACTTTCTAGAAATCACATATCATCCACTCTTTCCATGCCATTAAGGATGCATTAGCAATTTAATGTTGTTGTGATATATGATGTGTAAAATATGAATGCTGTTGTGATAGATTCCTTGATAATATACATGTTGTTTGATAAGGTATTGTTTGGGTAATGTCTTGTCTAATTGAATGCCAAACATTAGTTCTTGAGGTGTTATAGGCCCTCATGGACTGGAATTTGGTGGACCATTGCCTTGTTTACCTTGTTATAACATGTTTAAGGTTCCAGGATTTGATTCGCAGGGATTATGGGCCCTCACGGATCAGAATTGGGCACTTTCAATGTTTGTTTTAGTGTTTATCTGGGCATCGTAGTAGTTTCTAAGGCTTAATATCTGGAAAAACACAAAATACACACCGTGTAGTTTGGAGTAAACTCCATGTGTTCTTCTATTCGGGAAGAAACTATTTTCCTTAAGTACACGACGTGTACTTCATGCACATGCCATTTAGTTTCTAACCGTGTCATATGCCGTGTTGGAAGAGACACGGGATAGAAAAAAATTCTTTTAGGAACAATCCATGTACCAGTTGAACACGCCGTGTAGTCTGACCTAGGAACCCGGTCGTGTCACGAACAACACGGGTCGATGTTATCCCTTCTCATACATGCCATGTCTACCTTGAACACACCGTGTAGTGTCAGCTATGTAGACGACCGTGTAACCAGAAACATAGGTTAGTGTTATCCATTAAAATACATGTTGTTTCCACCTTGAACACTCCGTGTAGTGTGAGTGGTGTGTCAGGTCATTTCACTTACATCACGGACCAGGTGATTCTTGTCTAGTACATGTCGTGTCTACCAAGAACACGCTGTGTAGTCTTGTCTTAAGAGAGCCATGTGGCTTAGCCGTGTATAAGGACTCAGGTAGGGGAAGAGGATTCATGTACCCGCTGTGTTTTAGGAGAACACGTCGTGTGTTTGGGGTGTTAAACGACCATTTTAGATAAGAGTACACGCCCATGTAAATGACTTAAGGGAACATGCCATGTAGGAATCGTACACGCCATGTAGTCATGTTTTGAAAAATTTGAATGCATTATTTCTCTTGTTCCCTTCTTATTCTTATAGTTTTCAGTCCTTAATAATATATTTTTAAGGTGTGCATGACCTTGCAGAGTCATGCCACTAAGACGTCCTCTAGTTTCACGCCAGTTTCCAGGCGGTGATCAGACACCAGACATGGTTGATCAAGGACACCAAAAGGATCCTCCAGTTGTTCCAGGAATGGCACCATCCATTGCACCTGATATAGGTGTCGATGCACAGTTCATGGAGTGATTTTTGAGGATGATGAAAAACTTTCAAGGAGCGCTGCCTCCTACCCCATCAACGGAAGAATTGACACCGGTATTTCATCCACAACATCCTCCCACATTCTAAGGGGATGGAGGACCCCAGGCTGTAGAGTCATGCATAGAAGCCACACTGATGATCTTAGAGCATCTGGAGATACCTCCAGATAAGAGAGTGAATCTCTCTACATACATGTTTCGAGACTCCACCAAGAGGTGGTGGGATGTGATATCATAGGTGGGACGATAGCAGAATATGTCTTGGGTTGAGTTTTAGCTCATCTTTTCTGGTTACTTCAATCCGGAGACCTTGAGGGCCGATCGAGCCCAAGAGTTCATGAGTCCGGTGCAGGTTACTCTATCTATTATGGAGTATTCATGTCTCTTCACTGAGTTGCATCCTTTCATGCCTATTCCAGGAGGTAATGAGTTACTCATTGCACAGATGTTTGAGGGATTCCTGAGGCATGACATATGATATCATGTGAACATCCTCATGTTGACTTTGATATCCTCTATCGTCAACAAGACACTGATTACAGAGTGTAATCAGAGGGATTCAAGAGCTGTGAGCCAGGGTGGTTCGACAACCAGAGTTAGTGCTCCGCCAGCTGATAGCCGAAAGCACCGTAGGGAGACTACACAAGGAGATCAGAGTAGGAGGGATGCATCTTCTGGTAGCCATGTGGTATGATACTAGTGTGAGAGGAGCGGGCATACGAGGGCACATTACCCGACAGACCCGGTGTAGTGCCGATCATGTGACAAGATTGTTCATCTTCATCACTTCTATCAGATCTTCTCACTAGAAGCTTGTGACAGGGGTTCTTCTATGACTCCACGTTCAAGAGTAACACCACCAGTTTCTTAGCAATGAGGGAAATGGAGTTCTTTCGGCTGTTTATGCAAAGGTGGAGGTCGTGGTCGGGGTAGCCAGTCACCCAGTTTTTAGCGACAACAGGGTGGATCAGCTCAGAGTGGTCAGGCAGGGTCACAGGGCCGTGGTGCATTCCATACTTTTGAAATGGAGCAGACCTAGCAGGATTAGGATCCCAAACCATCTACAATCATGGTAGGATCTTATTAGCCTCATTTTTAGCTTCTCCTCTTTTCGATACTGGGTCTTCCCACATATTTATATCTATTTCTGTTTTGGATAGCCTTAGGCACTACATCCTTTCTTCTCCTGATATATTGACACTAGAGACTCCGTTGGGGACTAGAACGGTGGGTGTACGTCAGTGTAAGTAGTTCCCTCTAGAGGTTGGTGGGTGTCACTTTTTATGGGACCTCTATGTCCTAGAGAAGACAGGCTATGATGTCATTCTCGAAATGGGCTGGCTAGTTCCCTTCCAGGCAGTCATTGATGATTATCACCGTAGGGTGAGTTTCACTTCACCAGAGGTTGTATCATTTTTTCATAAGGCAGTGTGGGATTTCCAGGCAATTAGAGCGGGTCCAGAGCATCATGGGTTTGGATGAGTTACATCCCAGATTTCTAGATTATTCCTGGATGGCCAAGATAATTCTCTGTTAGACTTTCCTCTAGCGGTGGATCGTTTTAGGGACATTTTTCTAGAGGATTTTTAAGGTTTTCATCTGAATCGTGTGGTAGAATTTTCATTTTAGCTTGTTCCAAGAGCTGCACCGGTGTCCATTCCTCCTTATAGGATGGCTACACCAGAGTTGCATGAGCTCCGGAAGTTGTTGGGGGAGTTTCAGGCAAAAGGTTTCATCTGACCTAGTACTTCCCCTTGGAATTCACTTGTCCAGTTTGCGAAGAAGGTAGACGACACCCTCAAACTCTGTGTGGATTATCAGAAGTTGAACAAGTTGATAGTCAAGAATCGATATACTTTACCAAGGATTCATAATCTCTTTGATCAGATTCGAGGAGCCCGAGTGTTCTCGAAGATTTACTTGAGGTCAGGTTATCATAATTTTCATGTTAGAACATCTAGTGTACCTCTCACAACCTTTCGAATCATGTATGGTCTATTTGAATATATGGTTATGTCGTTTGGTGTCATGAACATGCCTGCAGGTTTCATGGCACTGTTGAATCGATTGTTCCATCCATACATGGATTCCTTCATGGTGTTCTTCATGGATGATATCTTGGAGTACTCTCACACTCGTCAAAACCATTCTACACATCTTTAGATCGTTCTGAGTACACTGAGAGAGCATCAGTTATTTGCTATGGTCTCAAAATGACACTTTTGGATGGATCATACTCACTTCTTGGGTCATGTTATCTCAGAGACAGGAGTGTCCGTAGTCCCAGAGAAAGTGAGAGCAGTAGTTTCCTGGGAGCAGCCGAAGAATGTCTTTGAGGTACGAAATTTTCTAGGGATGGCTGGATACTACAGACACTTCGTACAAGACTTTTCTTGTTTAGCGTCACCGCTGACAGGTTTGACTAAGTAGGGTGCGAAGTTCTTATGGTCATATTCTTGTATGTCATCCATTTAGAAGCTGAAAGGGAGGTTGACTTCATCATTGATACTAGTCTTTCCAGATCTGGGAAAGAGCTATACTGTGTACTGTGATGCTTCATGTATTGGTTTGGGTGTTGTGCTTTTGTAAGGAGATGGCATCGTTATGTACGGGTCTCGGCATTTGAGGCCACATGAGATGAATTACCCGATTCACTATCTCAATTTGGCAGCTCTTGTTCATTATTTTCGATGTTGGAGAAATTATCTACTTGGAGAGAATATTGTGGGTTTCACCAACCACAAGATTCTCAAGTATATCATCACTCAGCATTATCTAAACTCGAGGCAGCGAAGGTGGGTTGAGTACCTTCATTCCTTAGATTTCTAGCTTGCCTATACGCCTGGGAAAGGCAATGTAGTGGTTGATGCTCTGAGCATGAGGACCTAGCTATATGAATTTCTGGAGGCCAGTAGTGTGTGGAAGCCTATGGATATGTTTTTTGAAATTCATTTGGAGGTGCGCGAAAGAGAGGGGTAGACTTTTCTCTCTTATGTAGTCGTTACCTCTACACTTATTGATCGAGTTCGAATGAGGCAGCTATCAGATTCTCAAGGCCTAGTCCTAAGAGAGAATGTGTCAGGAGAAGACCCTATTTCTAGATGGACCATAGGCGAGGATGAGATCTTGTGTTTCTAGGGGCGCATATGGGTGCTAGCAGACATACGCGAGGAGCTGGTGTGGGACATTCATTACTCAGTTTGTGTAGGTCATCATGACATCAGTAAGATGTATCGTGATCTACACCATTAGTATTTGTGGCCAATTATGAAGAAGGATGTTTCTGGTTTTGTCATGAGGTGTTCCACTTGTCAGAAGGTGAAGGGAGATCATCAACAACAAGCAAGGATTTTGCAATAGTTACCGATTCCTAAGAGGAAGTTGAATGATGTCAGGATGGATCTCATGACCGGTTTTCCAAGGTCTCCTCGAGGGAATGATGCAGTTTGGGTTTTCATTGATATACTCACAAAGGTTTATCACTTCTTTCCGGTCAAGGAGACCTTTAGTGTTGATGAGCTAGGATGGTTGTAAACCGAGAGATTGTACACCTGCATGGATTCCACACTACATTGTTTCAGATAGGGATGATCATTTTACTTCTCGGGTATTTTAGGGGCTTCAGAAGGCATTAGGCAGATAGGTACTTTTGAGTACAACTTACCATCCCAAAACAAGTGGCCAGTCTGAGTGTACAATTCAGGTTCTTGAGGACATGCTCTAGGAATGCATTTTGGATTTAGGATGTTTTTGGGAGAAGCATATACCTCTTGTTGAGTTTTCTTACAATAATAGTTTTCAAGCAACTATTCAGATGGAAACTTATGAGGCTTTGTATGGTAGGCCATGCCGATAACCCTTATGTTGGCTGGAGGCATGAGATCCATCATTATCGGTACCTCTTCTTGTCTAGAAGACCACATGGAATATAGAAATGATTTGAAAGAGGATGGATATTTCACAGTCTCGACAGATGTCTTATGATGATCAGTGGAGATGACCTATGGAGTGAGAGGTTGGGGATCACGTTTTCTTGCGTGTCACACCGAGGTTGGGACACCAGAGGATTAAGAGACAGGGTAAGATTTCTCCAAGGTACATCGGCCCATTTGAGATGTTGGAGAGAGTTGGTCTAGCTGCCTGTCGGTTGCAGTTATCTCAGAGGAATCGGTTTATGCATGAATTTTTTCACGTTTCTCAAATCTGAAGTAACTTTTCAGAACTGTCTCATTTCTTTCAACATGAGGAGGTTGAGATCAAAGTGGATGCGTCGTTCGAGGAGCATCTAATCTGTATTTTTTTTCACAGTACAATGGTTCTCAATGTTTGGTCTGTTTTTTTGGTATGAGTGATATGGTATCACGAGCGAATACAATATGATACTTGGGAGAAGGATTTCGATGTACGAGCACAGTGTCTGAAACTGTTCAAGGTTGTTTCTTCTACACTGTGCTGGGGGAATTCAGGGACAAATTTCATTAAGGGGGGATGTTATTAAGAACGCAGATCTTCATTTCAGGTATGTTTTTCCTTCTTGGTCGTTTTTTAGAAAAATAGGAAATTATGGAAATTTTCTAAGTGCATGAAATGTAGTTTATGAGTACACATCGTGTACTTATTTTTTTAGGAGGCCGTGTCATGTCCATGTAGTAGCCACACACACAGCCATGTGAGAGTGAATTCGAGGCTGCATAATGTGAAGTATGGAAACAGTGAGTACACACCATGTACATTAGAAGTACATGTCGTGTACTTTCTTTTTTTTCATTAGATGCATCGGGGTCACGTCTAATCACCAGAACTCTTTTATTTTAGGTATTTTTCAACCGAAGAACTCCATACCACCAAGGATATTCAAGGAACTCCCAAGTGTGCATCAGTCCTCTGAATTGAAAACTATTGGTTGTGTTGGAATCGCATTAGTGATTTCTCTCTTCTCATTGAGCCTCGTTTCATGATTCCCCTTCTTTCTCAAGTAATCATAGGTTGAATGTTTTGGAAGTTTTTGTAGATCTTCAGTGTTCCATGGTGAATAAAGCTTCGGGGATAACATGTATAAATCTCCAAATTCCAAGGTAGGTGTTTTGTGCCTTTTCGTTCAATTTCTTTGTGTATTAGGTGAAAATTACACCAATTACCATCAATGGTGTATTGCGTGTTTACTGTTTTACCAATGTTGATTTCCTACCATGCTTGTATACCTATGTATAGGTTAATTGGATATGAGTAGGGTGTTTTTATTGCATTGGATTTATTTTTTCACACACATGTTTTGTTTATGACTGCTTAGTCCTGCTTACCCTTCGACTGCTTTGCCTATTTTCCATGCTTGTTGCTGTAGGATGGAGAGTTTGTATTCTGATATGCTTGATATATTGTAGACTATTTAGCCAAGTAGTTCTGAAGGCTTACTTTGGCCATATTTTATTTCTATGCTTGTTGACCTACACAGGGCCATGAGAACCTGGTGTTGTAGAGTATAACTGGAATTGACTGAGTGATCTTCCTCAGAGTGTCTTTTAGCTGATTAGGTTGTAAGGGGGTTGACTGAGTGAGCTTCCTTAGAGATCCAAGAACGACATGGGGCTATAAGGGGAATTGACTGAGTGAGCTTCCTCATAGAGTCCTTGACTATTTTACAGTATAAAAGGAATTGACAATGAGTTCTTCCCCAGAGATTCTATGAACAACTTGGGCTATAAAGGGATTTGAACGAGTGAGCGTCCTCAGAGATTCCTTGACCATAGGGCTATAAATTGAATTGATTGTGAGTGCTTCCTCAGAGAGTTCCTGACTACCTTAGAGAATAAGGGGAATTGACCGTGACTGCTTTCTCAGAGATTCTTTACATATTGATCCCAAGGAGTCATGCCAAGTGTACTGGCTAGAGGGTGGCTTGTACTTATTAGGTAGGACCTGAGGGGATTGCTGGGAGTACATCCCAAAGGGTTATCTGTTTGTGCTTGTCTATTGATTAGTTTTTTCTTGATGTTGAAATTGTGTATTGTTGATTACTGATTACTTTCCTACTTACTATTTTTTGTACTTTACCTTCCATATATTCACTGACTGTTAGGCACAGATATTTGGGTTGTTTCCAACTTGGATTTAGTCTCGCACCCTATTTAGGCCATGATTTTTGGCCCAAACCGATTATATTTTTGTAGGTATAGATAAAGGAAAACACCCTTATACTTAATTTACATGTCATGCTATAGAGATGGAGAGCATTGGACCAAGTTTAGGCTTGTGATGCTGTGGAGCTATTTATCTTTTTCTATTGTAATTTTTCATAGTAATGTTTGTATTTACACCATTATGACTTGTTTGGTTCCTTTCCTACACATATTTATCATTCATCATTTTATATATTTCTATGTGTGCTCAAGCTGTTTATTATTATAGTCTTCCGCTGTATATTGTTGTTTGATATTTACTGCTTTCGCTATTGTATGTATTTGTTTACTTCCATAGTGTAATCTGTCAATGAGGGCATAGTTTACCCACTATCACACCCATGAACATCGCTTCTAGTCAATAGACTTTGGAATTCGGGGAAATGTGCTTGAGGCCATGTGAGAAACCGGGTAAAGGGAGCCTCTGGGTGGCCTCCGGAATAGGGACGTTACAACTTACACCTGGGTACATGGGAGGATGGTGGAAGGATAAGTCTGTTTTAGATGACCGTGTTGTCCTCTTTATTGCAGTCAGTGGAGTCTCAGTGGGGTACCTAGAGGTTGAAGTGATGTGTGATCATGTGAGCTAGAGAAGCACTCAGTAAAGGTGGATGAAATATGACCAGAATCAGATGTTGTTTCACAAAAAGTTGTTTTTCCTAGTGGAAATGTGTGGAAGATTTATCAGTGACTTCCACAACTCACCCATGGAAGTACTGGGGCTTGAGGGGATAGTTTTGGAGACTTGTGGTGAAACAGGCAGTGGCAGAGTTTATGGAAAAATTCTATGTGTGCCAGTAGGTGAAGGTTTGGAACCACGTTCCATACGATTTTTGGATTCCCTTAGGTGTCTCGGAGTTGAAGTGGGACGACATATCGATGGATTTTGTCACAGGACTACCCATAGTTCAAGGAAGATGTGATGATATCTGGGTGGTGGTAGACCTACTATTGATATCACCTCACATATTAGAAATCAAGGAGTCAAGTGTATTGGATGCCTTAGCATGGATGTATATGGATAAGTTGGTGAATTTGGATTGAGTTATGATGTCCATAGTCTCGAATCAGAATACAAGGTTCACCTCACGAGTCTAGAAGAGATTGCAACATGCTTTTGACACCCAGCTATGCATCAGCCCTACTTTCCACCCCCACACAGATGGGGAGATAGAGCAGACCATCCAAACGTTATACGATTTTCTATTGCCATGTGTTTTGGACCTTAGAGAATCATGACTGAGACACATTCCACTGGTGTAGTTTTCCCACAATAACAGTTATCCCTCTACCATTGGCATGGCTATGTTGGAAGCCTTGTATGGGAGACCATTTCTTTCATCCATGTGTTGGAAAAAGGTTGGGGAAATAGGTGTTCTTAGCCTGGAGGTGGTGCAAAGAATGACAGAGAAGGACTAGCTTGTGCGTGAGTGGATGAGAGCGGCTTAGGACCACAAGAATTCATATGCCGATCATAGGAGGATACCCTTGGAGTTCAGGTTTGGGGACAATGTGTTCTTTATGTTCTCCCCTTGGTATGGGAAATAGTGGTTCGATGGAGGGAGTATGCTTTCTCCCATGTTCATCAGACCCTTCGAGGTGTTGCGATAGGTTGTCGATGTGGCTTATTAGCTGGAGATACTACCGCCGCTACTGAGGGTGCGTGACGTCTTCCATGTATCTCATCTCTGTCAGAATCATCACAATTTTTTGCACATTCTCGATGGGGGAGTTCTCGATGTTGAAGAAGATATGACGTTCATGGAGTGACCAGTGAGGGTCAAGGACCGTCAGGATATCGTATTTTGTGGAAAAAACATTCCATTGGTTCCTGTGTTATGGAGGAATAGTGGCCTCTATGAGAGTACTTGGGAATGGGTGGCACATATGCATTCCCAGTACCCAGAGCTTTTTTGATTTTGATCTGTTTTGTTTTATACTTGATTGTGATGTAGTGATTGACCTTGTTAACTGTGAGATGAAATGTTTCCCTTTTTCTATGAATGTGTGTGAATAGTCCTAACTATGGTGAGGGGATAATCTTATCCCTAATCAACACGTGTTAATTTGGATGTTATTAAACCCATGTTGGCTAGTCAGTGCCACCCAAAGTGGATAGTATCTTGACAGGGAGGAAGGGTCTCTCTAATCCATATGACTGGACAATATAACCATTAAATGCTTGTCTGTTTTCTTAATGGAGGGGAGTGGTAGTGCCTATATAGAAGATCAGTATGAGGGATATATGTTCCAATATGTCAAGGAAGTTCACTCCTGAGAGGTATTTTTTGAGGTGGTTGTTCGAACCCCCTCTCTTTTCTTTGAGTTTACTCTTGGATTCACAAGGACAAGAATAGTTTAAGGGTTATCTGGTGTAACGGCCCAGCACCTCCTAGTCCATTACATTGAAAATTTCTAGTGTTTAGGATGTCTTGGGGACCAACGATGACTCATTAAGAAGTTTCACTAATTTGTAAGGATGAATGATTGGTGGAACTGATGGGTGTCAGTGGAACCGATGAGTTTTAGTGGCACTGATGAGTATCTGTGGCACTAATCGGCATCGGTGGCATTGAGGGGAGAATGGTGGAACTGATGAGAATCAGTTTTACTGATGATTTTCAGTGGTACTGAATACTTTCGGTGGCTCTGATTAGAATTGGTGGAACCGAGGGGAAAATGGTGGCACCAATGAGCGTCGATCGAACTGATCAGCTTCAGTGGAAATGAGGGGTGGTTGTGGCACCGATGGGAATTGGTGGCCCTGTTGGTTGATGGTGCTATGTCGATGGTGCCAAGGCGATGGTTTCAGGGTAACAGTTCGAGGGTGACAGTGATTCACCAAAAGATGAGTCCTTCCCTGTTTTTCTAGGACCATCCATTTTTTATAAAGTAACAATCTTTTGACAAAAATATTTTTTAATACCCCTTCCATATCCATTTAAAGCCAGTATAAGTTGTTTTAAACCCCCATTAATTATTGAACCATGAGCCACCGAAATGTGTGGCCTTAATCCTTAGTGTCACAACTTGTCATGTTTTATAGTTTTACCCTTTTACATGTTTTCTATGTGTAAATGAAATTTATTAACTAACATCTGGTATCGCCACCTCTACGAGGAAAATTATTAAATAAAAATAAATAAAAATTTGTGGAACTGCCGAAACATGTGCTCGATCCATGATCTAACTTTTATGTTCATCAAAATCATCTCCCTGATTTTAGGATCTGGCCTTTTATTAAGATGAGATCATCTCTCCTTTTTTATTTTCACTCTCTCTTGGAAGATTTTGATTCCCTCTTCCACAAATGAATAGTGCCTTTTGATAGATCCATTTCCACTCACCCTTATTTCCTTGGAGTTTCCTGCAAGTGGCCTATTCATAGTTCTTGGCACATGGAAAAAATGTCGATCGTTGGTAATCCGTATATGTTTTTCCTTCGTCTCTCTTTACTATGTATCATGCGAGGCAGGTATGATAATTTTTCCTAAAGTAGTGGATGAAACCAAACCATAACTAAGATAATACATGGAATCTTAATAATTAAGGGCTACATTTGAAGATGATGTTGGTGTACTCTTTTTTATTCGTTCATATGTTTTTCATTGTATGGACTTATTCCCATTGAAAATCGTGGTTTTTGGCCGTCCTTTATTGATCACATATAAACCTCTATTTTATGGAAAATCCTATGATTGAATGACTGAAACATGGAAACTAGTTAATCATGTAAACTCAGTTGATTAAATATATTCCCAATGAACAATAATCCTTATGTTATCACCTCGTTTCACAAAACGAAAAGACATAACTTAATGAATGGTGAGAATAAATCTAAAAAACTCATTGTCTCTATTCTGGTGATGTGTATGATTGTTCTGTTTGATTACTTGTGGGTGATGTGGATGGGGACGGGATCCCCTAAAATATAATTACTTGTTTGTGGATCTAGGCCATGTGGGGCCATATGTTGGACCTTGATTTGAGTCCAGTACATTAAGATATCTCAATGATCCCTTTTTTTGTTGTGACTTTACAAGGGAACTGGAAGTGAATACATAAATTTCTGTTTTTTTGTTTTCACCTTTAGAGTTGTTTTTAATTTTGTATGTTCTCGTTATTTTCCCAGTAGTGATGAATTAATATCTAATGAATCCACTTGAACATGATGAAAATAATGCGTGGTAATCTAGTTGTGGTAGTTGTGCTTTTGTGCGCGAATGAATATTAATGAGGGTGTTTATGTATGAGATGGTTTCGAGAAACTTAGGTTGGGAAGAGTTCTAGTTTACTTAAATTTATAAATTCAGTTCATCTGTTTCTTATTCTCACCCCACCCAAGTTAAGCACTTTGTGCCAAACACCCCCATTTAATGGGGGAGGGTGTTTTCCCAACACCTTATTGAGTGACTAGTTATTTGATAAATTTTTTTCCATCTCCAAAGTATTCCAAGACTCTTTAGGTGGGTTGTGATGAGCTAAGGTACTTTTTTTTCCTAGTACTCATCAGGCAGGGTATGTTGTGGTGGTTGGCCTAGGTGTGTGAGAGTATGTTTGTTTTCTAAGTGCCTTTGAGATTAGGCCCATATGTCTTCATGCATGGCAGTAGTTGTTATGGCCTAGGTGACTCCGGGTGGGGATGTGTGGTTCTGGTGACCCAGTTTTCTGCATGCGGGATGCATGGATGTGGTGGCCCAGGTGTATGTGGGTGGGATGCATGGTTTTGGTGGCCCATAAAGTTATTGATGATGCGGTAGTGGGACTGTAGTGAAAATGTCGGGGGAGTTCTGACACGTAGGATGTATTCTATAACTAGTGGGAAGGTGGTGCAGGGTACCCCAAATATAAATGTTGTATTACTATTAAATTACCTAACATGCATTATTTTGGGAGTGTGATTTTGAGAGGCTGGATGGATAGTTTCCTTACTAGGTGATCGGGTTTCCTCTACTTTCTCACAGGGAATTAGAATTCCTCCCCACTTGTGTATGATATCATTGGGTTTTTCCTTGATGAGTATACCTTTATACTGACATTAAATATATAAAACAACTTTTGGGTTTCAAGGAGGTCTTTTGGGACCATGTGGGGATGTACATGCTCAGACATTGGGGAAATTGTTGTTGTTGTCTTCTTTTCTTTTGGTACTTTCCCTCTATAGTTTTCTTGTAATTTTTATGGATTTATCATTGAACATACATATGGTAATGGGTTTTGGATTTTCTTTTACCTTTAATTTTAGAGGTTTTTAGATTTCTACCATCATATTTAAGGACCCTAATAACTAAAAAGGGTAATTCATTCCATATTATGTGTGATTTTATTCCCTTGGTTCTAGTCACCACTCTATGGATTATTGAAGGTGGGACTCGGTGGTTATTTTCTCTTCTTCAACTTGAAGAAGGAAGGTTTTGGCCATTTGTTGTCCCTTTCCTCAACAAAGTGAAGGGGGGTCATGACAAGATGAAATTGGGCCTCTAAAATAGATTTATATCATGATAGAATATTTTCTTATATTTTTATTCTACATGGTAATGGAATTAATCAACTCTAATAGCAGGATATTGAAAAACTTCCACCCTAATACCATAAATATACATTGAACCGATGGTCTATTAAATCCTTAAAAATTATTGTTTTATAGTATTATACCATATCTAGATCACCCACTCTATTTTGATCAAGGATATCATACAATATCTTATATTATTTAATCTTTTATTCTATATCCATAAATTCATTTCCCACCTATGTTCATCTAATAGGAAACTTAGTTGTGTAATTATTCTAGTTGACCTTTATACATCTAATTCACTCTTATTGAGACAATATTTTATTAACCATTATCATGGTGTGGGATCTTGAGAAACATATTTTTAAATGTCAAAACCTAGATTTATGAGATCAAGATTAAATTATATGGAATAAATTATTTAAGGGGGATAAAATGTAACAACAATATATTTTAAGAGGAACATCATATTTGATAAAAAAAATATGATAAAAACAACAATAATATAAGACAATTTTACATCCCAATACTTTTGGATATATTTATTTTTAAATTAAGTCATTCTCTTCGATATAATTTTGTGTGCACAACACCACGTTTGAATGAAACATGATACTATATTATAATATTATCATTTAAAAATGACCGTAGTAACCAAGACATTAATTTGGAAGGTGTAAATAGTACGAAAATAAGTATAAAAATATAAGGTTTAATTTCGAATAGAATAAATTTAGTGCTTATATATTTGTTGTAAATAAAATAATAATCATTTAAAAGTAAATGAATTGTTTTCAATGAAGATATATTTTTATCAAAGGAGTTTTAGTTTTTCATTGTGCACAAAATTTATAAATAATTTTGGCCAATTATATAAAATATTATTGAGAAAATAAAATTATTATTTGTAAATATAAATGTTAAAATTATCTTTGGTTAATATTTTTAGACATTTCAGAAAAGATAAAATTTCTACTAAGTATTGAAAATACTTGTTTTTATTAGAAATTTTCATTTCTTTTAAATCATTTTCAATCATAAAAAATGAGTCAATATTTTTTTAAAAGTAAAATTATTTCAATTATATATCTATTAATCAAATTTAAGTCATTTAAATAAATTTCATGTTGAATGTTTTTATAATATATTTGTAATCATGGGAACATTTTCCCTTCGAAACCTTGTATTCTCATCGCATAAGCAAGATTATTTTTTAATAATATTTTTACACATAGGTGAATAGAATTTTGAAAAATGGATTCCATATATTGATTCATACTAATATATATAATCTAATAATTTCAATTTAATTTTTATTATAATGAATTTTTATAAAAAAAATATTTCCCCCAATTAAAGAATAAATGTCTTTTCAGACAGTAAAAAAATAATATAATGGTTAAATACGAAAAAAAAACATTTAATATGATCATATATTAGAAATATGTCTACATTAAAGCTTATATATTATATAAGGACCCATTTTGGAACCTTTATTATTTTTAAAATTAAGGGAACACCTTTTTCATTTCATAATTTACAAGTGTACCACTTTCCACAATTAGAAAAGGCCACCGCCTATCATATCTTTTTGGAAGAACCAAAAACCGTTAGATCATAGAATACCTACCCAAATAACTTCCATAATTCTAAAATATCATCCACTAATCCATTTTTAAAAAATCAAACCTATAAATCAATTTGGGGAAAACAAAAGAAGTATTATGAAGAAGAACTAATGTTCCTGACCAAGGGTTTGATTTTATTTCCTCCTCCACCTCCATAAATTATTATTAGAACATGATTATATAAGAAAATAATTATATTAATATAATTATACACAATAATTTAAATTTAATGACCTAAATGTTTCTCCTCTCCCATGAAATAGTTTACGAAAACATCATTCGTGTGTACAACGGACCATCTCCTAGAGAACTGATGTCAATTATATTCATCACCACCTTTCAAGGATGGGTATAATGATGTATTTGACATATTTATATTATAATCATGAGATAATAACACTTATTAAATTATAATTTTACATAAATCATCATACATTGAATTACATTTTGGATATTGTAACATCTCTTTTGTATACAACGAATTACTACATAGCGATGTGATGTGATGTATATTTTTTTAAAATGTTACATGGAAGGTTTTGAGAAAAAATATATTCAATATAGAATAATTTTTTTTCCAAAACATCTTCTAGAAATATTATATCACATTTAACTACTTACATTCAAGTCTATTGGAAAAAAATAATATCTATTGTGCATAACTGTGGATTAATACTTCCATATAGAAAAGCTAGATGTTATTAATATTGTTATTACATGGATGGTGACAGGTATGGGTTACACTGAATTAAATTATATATATGAACAAATAATTCTTCGTTAAAGTTCAAATAATATTATTTCCTTTCATTGTTTCTATCATGAAAAATGGAAACAACATTCGTGCGTATGTACGTTCTAATGTGTCCATGAATAGTGTAATCAATTTTCTATATTTAACGTCAATAGATTACTATAAATAAATATATAATAAACGTATATGATATTTATATTATTTTTATCATTCAATATAAGCTATAATCATATCAAATTAAAAGGACCAAAATTACCTTACCAAATCATATAAGAAAAATAATGTATTTATCACATGAAATAGTAAATTTAACAAAGACAATATAATTACCATGTAATAAAAGAATATAATTAAAAAATATATATGATGTGATATATGGCTATGGTAATTTAATTTTGGTTTACTAAACCTATATTTAATATACATGAGGTTCATATGCTTATGAATGAATTTGGACACGGGGTATGTTTTTCTTCTCTCACTTTTACTTCTGTTGGAATATTTTGTATTCACCACATATTCCATTATGTGGTGTATATTAAATCCATTTTGATATGCTATATAACAAATATATTTATATTTATGTTATTAAATATTTAAATTAATTTTATGTCTTTCATTTGGTTTATCATTCCAAAGTTACCAAAGTTGTAATGGTTTATTTTAGAACCTAATCATCACGCAAGATTATTTATATTTATGTCTCCTATTTGGAAAATATTTAATATTTTTGTCTTGAAAAAAATATTTTTTAATTTACTATGGTTATTAATGAAATTTTTAACTAATGTAATTATTTTTCCGTAATTAGAACTTAAAATGATTGATAAATTGTTTTTCTGAAAAGATACCTTTATTTATCTCTTCAGTCATAAAACCTTTTCACCAAAACACAAGTTTTTGGAAAAAAAATTATTTTTCTAATTTTACAAAATATTTATTAAATTAATTTTACAGATTTTATTCTTATTTAAAAAATTCTTTAAATTAATCTTAATGTTATTTTCAATACAATTTTTGTTTTTCTGTTACTAAGGATATAAATGGAATGTTATTTTTTATAGCTACATAATGAACCTAATTTTCCAGTTTAATGAAATATGAAGGTTTAAATGATTATTTTAAATTTTTTAAAATGATATTTTTAATTATTTGTCATTAATGTTTTTTTGAAATTTTTATTTTAAATGGTGATTTTTAGAATGTTGATGTTATTTTTCTCAAAAATGATTTTACATATCTTTTTATTGTATTCATATTCATCTTATACATCAAAAATATATTATACATTGAACTAAAATAGTATATATTGAATTGATACCATATTAATTACATTTTTAGATGGATTATAATCATTTTTACTAGGTATATACACTTTTTTACCATTCACTATTTTACTTTTAATGTTTTATGAATATAATTTTTTTGTTAAGTATTAACATTTCACTTGATAGTTTTTCAATATGAAAGATTATTATTACTATGTTTCATCCCTCAATAATAAGTAATATATTTTACTTATTATGGTATGGGTGGGAGCCATGTATAACAACCCATTATTTTTTAAGCATTGATATTAGAGATTTTTTGGACGAATATTAAATAAATTATCTAAACACATATTAGGGACATATAATTTTATTTCATTATGAAGAATAAGAGACAATATTCTTAATTCATGAATTTTCTTTGACAACATCCACATTGATCTTCTCATATAGTACTCCTCTTAGACATACCCTTCCAAAACTAGTCATAGTAATCTAGCGAAAGAAACATATGAAAGGGTGATCTAAGATTCCAAGTAGGGGTAAAAATTAGAGATACTAATCTATGATCATATTAAATAGTAATATATTGAAAAACATATGTGATCATGGATATAACATATTAAGATTATATGCAACATTTCATTGTTCAAAACATTAGTCAAGGAATAAAACATTACCATTTTCAAAAACATGGCCCATAAGTGTGGTATATCATCATCAATCAATGATAACCAACATTCTCAAGTCATTAAATTGTGTAACCATTGTAAACATTGAAAACCATTTCCTATTTCAAGGATAATTACTATGAACATCCATATAATATATCACAGTTCATCACATATTTCCCATTATAAATCAGAATAATCCTGTTTTCCATAGTGGATTGGGACACATAAATTTCCCATAGTGGATCTGGACACACCAATTTTTCATAGTAGATCAAACCCATCGACTTGTTTCCCATTGTTATATAATGGAATATATATCATTAGCCAATGCATTAGAGTGATATATATTTACTACCAATAACATAATAAAATTCATTCATATGTGACCAAAAAGATCATAAAACTTTCATCAAGTCATACCCCATGACACGAAATGGCTTTCATAAAACATTTCATCTGAGTTTTACCTATGGAAAAGAGAGGTGTTTCATAGTCATTTCATCACGGTATATCTCAATGAAGGGAATGTTTAGAATAAACATATATTCATCATAAAAAATCAGTGAAATACTATTAATTATATCTATAGATTATATATTATTAATAGATATTTAATAGCAATAGGTTTCATCTTATATAGAAAATTATTTTGATCGATTATATAAAAAATTCCATGATAAAAAATTCATTTCTGCATTGATATTTTTTAACAAATACATCATTTTTAAAATATATTCCTTTTAAAATTTTATTTATAAATACTAAATAAAAATTCAATGAAAATAATGTTCATGATTACTATAGGTTTTTTTATGCCATACACATTAAAACAATGGTTCCTCTAATATTTTTTATAAAAGTAAAACATGGAGAGTTTTTAAAAAGAAGAAATTATTCCATTTAAATTATTTATATAAAATTAAAAAATAGATAAATATGTATTAAAATTCATAGGATATTAGTAAATCTTTTTTAAAAAATTAATTACAAATTAATGTTATGGAAGAAAATGTTTTTCTGAGCAATGTAAAAAAATGTCATATTTTTAAAAAATACTGTTTTCATATTATTAAATTTAAAAAAGATTAAAAGTTGTACTATTACATTAAATAACAATTAATAAATATAAGAGAATGAAAATTTATTTTACTAAGAGATTTATCAAAAGATTTCATCACTCTATGTATAGTCATGAGCAATCTCGATAAATGATGAGATTGATACATAAAACCATTATGACATTAAAATAATTTACCCATATAATGATAGAATTAAATTATAAATAAAATAAAATTATAATAAATAAATTCATGATAATACATCTAAAATTCTATTTATATACATCTCATAAAATATTACAGGTTCATAACATGACATAAGTCAGAAATAAAGAAGATTTAGACAAAATTGTTTATTTCTTAAGTAATATTTTGAAAATTAATCCCAAATAAATAATAACATAAAATTAAATATTTAATATCATGAAAATATATATATTAAGGATAAAAATTCAATAGGGTATGTACATATACCAAAAAATGAAATGAGTGGTGAATTTCCATATGCCTCCTAGAAATAAAAGAGAGACTAGAAATCTCTCACCTTAAGTCTTGATTTTCATCAGAAGCATTGAAACCTCATGTATAATACATGTAATTTTATTATAAAAAGAATAATTAACTATATTAAAATATATGGTACAATATATTATTTACTTATGAAATTTTATTACACATTTTTCATCAATTTCTTGAAAAGATAATGTATCTGGTAATAACTTCTTCATTTATCACATATTTTTTGGTTTGGTATTTTTGGTATTTTTAATTTTAACATTATTATATCCCATAAATGATTTTATCCATGATGTAAATATAATATATATTAACAATATATTTATTTAGATTAATCAATTAATTGTAGAGATATAAAATAAAATAAACTGTTCATTGACCAAGTAGGTCATGCATACGTATAAATGTTGTTTCTATTTTCTCGATGAATGGAATGTGAGAAATGTAAACAATATATAGTATTTAAATGATAATTATTAATTAATATATATCATGTATATATATATATATCATATATATATATATATCATATATATTTTGAAAATATACCATTATTATCATACATGTAATGCATTTGTGAAAACGAATCACATCGCTTCATTAGGCGGTACTCCACTGTACACATGAACGATGTTATCATGTTCCTAAAAAATTTAAATAATAATGCTATGAGGGACATAATAATTAAAAAAGAGTAATAATATAACAACTATAATATATAAATAATAAATCCATCATGACGTTCAATTGTGAGTTGTGGTAACAGAAAAACGAATGATATCGTTTCACGTGGTTATAGTATATTGTAGACATGAATGATGAATTAGTAAACCATTTGATAGATGTGGAGAATTTTTTAGTTAAACCAAATAACATAAAAAATATATTTATATTAAATATAAATATTTTATTTTATCATCGTGTTATAATATGAATTGTTGGAGGTGGTGGGGAAAATAAATTAAAAATTCTCATTGAATAATGTTACCAATTCATCAGGATTCCTCAATAGGTTTCAACAAAATATTTTATATGATCTATTTATTTCTAAAATACGGTTTTATATATGGGATTATCGATGTTTTTGGTATTTATTTAGGGTTTCATATAACCAAATTCATGGGAGTGGTGATGAAATGAGGGGAGTGAGTGCCCTTTTATAATTGAGGATGAGTGGAATTCTTGTAAATATCTAGAAGTATTCACTATTGGGAGGTCACTATTACCTCATGATCCAGATAAATAGATAAATATTAAATTTTAGGGATTATGTAGTTTATTTACACATCCATCAAAAAATAAACACATTTTTTTAATTTTATTCCACAGCCAATAAGATTACTCAAATTTATACTTTTAGTTTACTTACCATGGAAAGTAGTATCTTTTTATTTACCTAGGTGATTTATCCATCATGAAAGGATTTAAAATTATATTTATTAGATAACTTATTCTTAATAATTCTAAATATTATTTTTTTACTAAATAAGATTTAAATGTTTGTGTAATATTAAGTTTAATATAAATGCATGTAAAGCAAAAAACCCCCTTTTACCCTTAATTGAGTTAATTTAATTTAATAATTTTCACATATCAATATGGTAGAAAATTAGGTTTAACATATTGTATATAATAAATTGTTATTATTACAATTATATAATACATTTTTCCAAATTCTATTAATTTAAGTGTTAGATTTTACATTTAAATTAATCTCATAGACACAATGAGAAAAAAGGTTTTCAAAGCTAAAAGGATCAAATGTAGAAATTGTTTTTTTTAAAAATTAAATATTATAATTTTTAAAATGACCTAAATTTTAGTAATACCTATATAATTTATATGATTTTCGTAATAAAATTTCTAATATATCTGTTCTTTATAAATCATTTAACAGAAGTGGCAGTTATCAATTAAAAATGAGTATTTTTCAATATTCATCCAAAAAACATTTTATAAAAATATCTAAAATTAACAATACGATAAATTTTAACTATTAATTCATAATATATAAATTATTTTATGAAATTAATTTTCCACAAGTAATCAAAAATAATTTTAATAAAAGTTCTCTCAAGGTGAAGAAATATCTATCTAGAAAAATTACCTTTTAAGCATAAAAGAGAATTTTCTGTTATCTCTTTTCAAGAAAACACATAATAATTTCCTGGAGTAACTCATATATTGGCGTCGACATAAGAGAAAATATTTTAGCAGTGAATATTAGTACATGAAAAAAGACTAAATAATTATAGAGAGTGATATAGATCATTGATTGCATGAAATTGAATGATCCAGAGATGGTTAACAACCCCAAACCATAATTCAATAATGATTTAAGGGAACATTTTTTCCACTTAAAATTAAGGTACTAGGATAAAAGATATTTTAAATATACTTTTAGTTTAGTTGTGGAATTAATTTACCATCTACACTAGGAACATTTGAAAATTTTCTTACATGATAAAAATATATTCCATAGGTGCAATTTCATTCTTTTGTTTTTACTTTATCAATTACCACTTCACATCTTACTATAAGAGATAAATGTTTTATTTTCTTAAGAATTAAATAAAATAAAAAAATAATGATAATTCATCCCTTTTTTCAATTCATAAAAATATTTTAACCATAGTTATCCAATATGGATAAATCATAATATGGTGAAGTAATAAATTAATCTATAATACTCACCAAATTTCAATTCTAATATTTGAATAAATATTTAACATTATAACCCATACAAAACTCAGATTTTATAAAAAAACATGACCCAATTTCCATAAACTAAACATGAAATAAATCCTCAAATATCATTAAGAATCTCTTAATATTCACATAACTAATATTTTAATACCATGGTCATATATTATCATAAGAATTAGTAATAACAAAAATTAAAAAAAAATATAAATGAAAACATGCATGCTTTCTCATTACTTAAATAAATCCGAATAATGTTGAATATATTATTTTGACCTAATAATTTTTAAAATCCATCAATGATAACAAAAATAAATTTATAAAAAAATCATATTTTAGTTCCATGTTTTATAATACTATACAATTTACCTTTTCTATATCAATGAACTCTTTATCTGAACTAAAAAAAAGTTTATCATCCACAAGAATGTGTTAAGAGTTATATTCCATTATTTATAAAATATAACATTTCCATTAATTCACTTTTCTAGGTTACTAGTACTATTTAAAACATTCTTTAAAAAACATAATAAAAAAATTATTTGGAATAATCCTTATAAATTTCATAATTATTAAATTAAAATACATAAATAATCAAAAAATTCCACTTCCTTCTCAAAACATTAACTAAAATTCATCATCATATTCCTTAATACTAATTTCCTTTGATATATCATTTTTACTCTCTTCATCATTAATATAAAATATATTACTTGTAAAACATTGGAAATTTTCATCAAAAAATGTCTACTTAGGAAATGGTTTTTCATAAATTCAATAAATTCCCCATTTAAAACATTCAATAATCAATTATTCCATAAGGATAGGATTATTCTCATCCATTGCATTAACTAAAAATTCAATTTTTCTATTTTAATTACATGGTATTTTCCATCTTATATACACTCAAAAAAATATTATCATCCCTCTTAGACATTTCCTATAGTGATTCTTCCCATAGTCTCAACACATAAGAAACTAATTATTCATTTTACCATGTTTTACATTATCGGAACACCAAAATTTATAAGTCCCCACCCTTAACCAATTCTTATTCTTGAGATAATTCAATAATTTTACATTAATTCATATCAAAG
The DNA here is from genome assembly GCA_963277665.1 of Viscum album. NCBI lineage: Eukaryota > Viridiplantae > Streptophyta > Magnoliopsida > Santalales > Viscaceae > Viscum > Viscum album. Next base: position 1,935,281,147 of record OY728155.1, read on the forward strand.
GAAATTTTCGGGTTTATAAATTTAAATAATTAGTTCATAACCCATACATAACTACTTTAATATTACAAGTAGACACATCAACACACTATCCGTTTTTTCATAAAACAAACTCCCTTTAAAAAGAAACATTCTTAGTTTTTTGTTTTAATCAACATGAATTTTCATTGATCTCGTCCTTGAATCTATTATTATTTATGTCATGTAACAAACATTTCAAAACATTGGATAACCATAAAAATCTCAGTATGGGATACACAAAAAAGAAAAAACTGTTATTCATGGGATAACATGGAAACCATGAATACTTTATCATTAGGATATACTTTTCCACATTATGAATTATTATATACTCTTCACTAAATATATTCTCAATTAGTACCCTTTTTGTAACAAAAATATTACCATAAATCCCATAGGAAGAAATACAATACTTATAAAGGTAACTTGGGACATAAACATACTTAAATGGAATAATTATACGGTCAACTTCCACACATATGAAAAAATGGAATTTCCATAATACCAACTTCCATACCCAATGCATTGGAGGTTGAAAAGTAAGCACCCACCCTTGGTTTTTCATGGAACCACCCTTTATTTGTTTATCACATAACCAATCATCTTTGGTTTATCACGTAATCACCTGTCAAATTTATGTGTACCATTATATATTCATAACATATATGGAATTTAAAATATCAAAATTTCACTCAAAAAATTCATTTACAATCACTAGATATTCTTTATAGATATTGAAATATTAAATCCCCTTTCAAAACCATTTTTAATATCACATCACCTAAAAATTTAAAAAGGGATTTATTTTTCCTTTAAAAAACATTACGGCTTATAGTATAATTCAAATTTTAAATAACGGTTAATGTTGAGTAGGATTCATTATTGTCGCATACATTAAAAAAATTCCTTTGGTCGTTAAATAAAAAAATTCCTCAAAAAAGTATTCCACTTTAATGAAATTAAATTCCAAAGGGGTTTATCATATTCCATATAAAATAATATTCTGTATATATTAAAAATATGCCTCAATAAAAGAATATTGATATAAAGTCCATTACCTTCTGTTCGACTCAGCATGTTTGTTCCTTTTTCTCCCTAAATAATAGACATAAGTTAATTTATACTTGTTTTATAAACCTTTTCCAGTATAATATTACTTTTATTTTACTTATTACCAAGTTATAACAATCTCTTAATTACTTATGCTCATATCAGATATTTTGTTGATGTTCGGTACGTGAGTCAAAAATGAACTTATTTTGATGTAATGTTTACATTTGGTCATAAGTCTATTAATTCTACAAAATTATTCATTATTTAAATTTTATATATATCTAGTATCTATTTATTTAAAATTCTCCAAAAAAAATTGTAGATAATAAATGAAATTATCTATTCATGGAGATGGTAGGTCGCACGTACGCATGAACGATACATTCATTTCTTTGTCTAAATAATGAATGGAGAACATAATGATACAAAGGAATATAATAATACTAGTATAATATCTATGTAATATATGTTTCATATGTTCAATAATTCCATCTTTTATATGTTCCATGTATGCCATGATTGATTCATATCACATTGAGGGGGTTGTAGCCCAGGCTTCCTCAAATGAAATTATCATATTTACACATTATGGAAATCATAATGGTATGTGGTAATTAAAATTTTCATAAGAATAGATTCAATATAAATATAATATATATCATATATATTCATTTCATTCATGTATTAAATTTTTTCTTAATGATGATCATATATAATGATTTCCATCGCATCATGGAGACGGTAGGTCGTACGTACGAACGAGCAACAATATTGTTCATTTAGTGGTTAAATAGTATATTAATGGATGGTATATTAATTATATTGAATAATTATCATGTTATATTATTTATTTAAATCCATTATACTTATATTTTTCCAATACAAAATTTTTAATTTTTATTAAAAATTTACACCATGACGTGAAGACGGTAAGTCGTACCTACGCACACAAAGTGATATTATTACTAATATGACAGATAAAAGGAAGCATAATGTTCTTCCATAATTATAATACCTTATCATCAGGTATAAGATACATGATTTATTACTTTAGTATGGAAAGAGCATAAGGTGATTATGTAGATTAAGAAAAATAATTTTGAAAGACATGATAAAACAAATACCTCCTTTTCAAGTATCTCGTTTTTGATTTTCACAAAATTTCTCCATAGTATGGATTTATGACCAATTTCTGGCCTCTAGGAGTAAGGGGGATGTTTGGACTTATTTTTTCAGAATTTGAATGAGACAAGGGGACTATGATGTGTGATTAAGTGGGTAGAAGTGGTGGTCATTTATAAGTAGGATGAGGGGCACTTTAGGAAAGTCTTGAAATATTATTTTACTATAAATTTATTTCAGAATTAAAATAGTTCCAAAGTGAACTATTTAAATTCTAAGATGAGGATTTTTCTATATCATTTCAACCAATAGGTTTTAGAAATGTCTAGGTCAAAACATTAACCTTATCTATTACCTTTAACCCTTATTGAAAAACATTAACTCTTACCATGTCTTCTTGTATTTTTATAATATATGGTTACTATAGGTACTATAAAATGATACTATAACCACAATTGAACCATTAATAACATTATTAACAATATATAAGACATTTTTTTGAATATAATAATTTATGGACTATTACATCATTTTATCAAAATTAGTTTTTTCTAAAACACATTTTTGTTAATTGTGAAACTATTTATTAATTGATTTTTGTTAAAGTCATATAAACATTATTACATAGAAAAAAAGGAATTAAATGACCCCTAACATGTTATTTAAATCTAAATAAATCCTTTATATCATCAATGTTTAAATTATATTTATTTTACTATTTATAATATCATTTATTTGAATATTTTATTAATATGTTAAACAATGCATCATCAATGTGTCACAAATAAATGTATTTATTTAATGTATAAAAAATATAAATAAAATACCATGATTTAGGAAATAAATTTAGATTTATAATGACTATTAATAGACAAATATATCAATTTTATTATCCAAGATTAATTTTTTTTTGTAAAAATATAAATGTTTGTGTTATATTTCTATTTACTTTAAATTAATTATTATATCATGTAATTTCCACACCGAAGTGGCTCCATGGGGTCCATAAATAGACCCAAGGATGTTCATGGAGGAAAATATCTCATAAAATATTATTAATACATGTGTTTGAGTTGTTTCATATTATTATAATATTTTTTACCCTTATTTACCTGATTTACCAATTAACTATGTTAAATAAAAAAAATTATTGAAGTTACTAATCATGATGTTCAAAAATAAAAAAGTTACCTATTTACAAGAATTGGATATTATTATTAAAAATATGGAATTAATTTTCCCAATTTAAAAAAACCTATTTGGCATAAATTAATATAAAATTATTTCTTGATATCAAAACCCGAATACGAGTTTTTTAGTAGAAACTTTTATAAAAATATTGACTTGTGTTTATATCCAATTTCAAATTGAAATTACATCTAATGTTAAAAATTAGATTAAATGATAAAAACATATTCCAATTACACTTTAATGTATAATAAAAATATAATCTTACTATATAAATAAATTATAAGAAAATTATGTTTCGATTTAAAATGAAATATTTTTAACTATTCTTTAAAATATGAATTTTGTTAGAAAAATACCAAAAATTTCATCCTATGTAAATTTTTTTGTTTATATTTCAATGAATGAGTTTATTTTTTCAAATAGAATATATAAAATTTAAAAAAAAAACTGGATTTAAAATTGTTTCTTCATCAAAAATAGATAGAATGAGCTTTTAAAAATATTAGAGTATTTTATTCATAAAATTGGAATCATTCTCATTTTAAGATGTTAATATTAATTAGAAAAATTTAAAACAAATTTACAATCATTTGTGATTATATTGTTGTTATTTCTATTTATTTAATTCAATACAATGGATAGGCATTGATTAACATTGAAAATAATAATAATATTATTATATTAATATTCTTTATAACTCAATGTTGTGTTAAATATAAGATTTCAGAGATACCCATTGTTGTGTGACAAGTATGTTGTTGGAAAATGAATCCACATTTAGGTAAAATTAATATCTTATTCATAAATATTAATAGATATAAAAAAGTATTATTCTATAAATATATGGGATGCTACATCATTCCCCACTTTTGGAAATTGCGTCCCCGTAATTTTATTTACTTATCAAATTAGTGGGGGTATTTATCACTAATATCATTTTTATATTCCCATGATGCCTCTTAAACCATATGGTTTTTTCCAAAACCTTTACATGACTAATCATATTATTCAATAATAGTTTCTCTTTGCAGTCAAGAATTTCATTGGATATTCCTCAGAAGAAAGAATATCCTCTAACTGAACTACTTCTGGGCTCAAAACAGGAGATGGATACGGCATATACATTCTCAACATTGACACATGAAAAAATGTGTACCTATGAAAAACATGGAGGTAAATCCACAATATAGGAAACTAATTCAATATTCCCCAGGTCATCATAGGGTCCACTGAACCTCCGACTCATCTTTCCCTTCTTATAGAAACATGTCAAACTTCTACATGGATAAACATTAAGAAAGACATGATCACCTACCTCAAAATAAGGATCCTTTCTCCAATTATATTCATAAATTTTTGGCATGTTCTTAACTGTCCTCATGTACTGTTAAATCAACTGAACTTTTTCAATAATCTCTTCTACTAATTCTGTTCCCATCAACTTCCTTTCACTTACATCATCCCAAAAAATGAAATGTTTGACACCACTTCCCATATACATCTTCAAATGGTGTCATCTTTATACTGGAATGAAAACTTTTATTATAATAAAACTAAACCAAATATTGATATTTATCCCAAATTTCCCAGTAACCCATTGAATAGGGATGTAGAATGTCCTCTAGGTTCTGAATTTTTTATTCAGACTTCCCATATGATTGAAGCAGAAAATTTGTACTAAAATTTAATTCAGTTTCCAATGGCTTTTAAAATCCGTTAAAAAATTTAGATGTGAAACTGGGATCACGATCAGATACAATGCATAGGGGAACACTATGTAACTGGACTATCTCTTAAAGATACAACTTAGCATTTTGATCTAGAGGCAGAATATCTTAAATATGTGGAAATTTATAATATTTTTTTTCAATTGATCAACAATAACCCATATTTCATTGTTACCTTTATAATTCTTTTTTAATCCCACTACAAATTCTATGGACACATTTTACCAGTTCCACTCTTTCACTAGAAATGACTGAAGAATCGATTTTGGTAACTATCATTCTTGTTTAACCTATTGAAAAGTCAAACAATTCATAGTAAAGTCAGCAATAACACTTTTCATTATATCCCACCAAAAACACTCCCAATGATGTATGTATATCATAGTTCTGTAAGGATGAACTAAAACCATAGAACTTTGTGCTTCACATAATAACTCTTTCTTCAGCTGTGAATCACAAGTCATGCATAATATCTTTCCACAACTCAAAAGATAGTATTTATCAATGTTAAATTCTGGTAACATTCAATTCCGAACCAATTCTACATTTTTCTATAACTCGTTATCTTTTTATGTTCTTTTCTAATTATTTTTGATAGAGATGATTTCACTTCCACCTGAAAAAAAGAGTAATTTCATGCACTAATACAATCCAATCCAAAATTCATCTAATCAATAACTAAAGGATATTGGTCCAAATGTAGCATGGTTAATGTAGCATTACTCTTTTGAATCAAAGTTTAATCCTATTTTTTTCCTTTTCTAGATGATAATGAATCATACAATCATTATCCTTGATTAATTCCATCCATCTCCTCTATCTCATGTTAAATTCTTTAAATGTGAATATATACTTACAATATTTGTGGTCAGTATATTTTTAACACTTTATGCCATACAAATGATGCCTCTAAATTTTTAATGAAAACATATTAGCTATTTCCAAAACATGTGTAGGGTTATTTAACTCATGAGGAATCAACTAACATAGGGCTTAAGAAATTACTAAATCCTTCTTCAATATAACACAACCATGTCCTTTCAATGATACATCACTGTAGATAACAAATTCACCATTCCTGTAAGGTAGGGAAAAAATTGGAGCATTTACCAATCTTATTTTCAGTTCTTGATAGTAAACATATCATTTTTTCCATATGAACTTAAATACCTTACGTGTTTTCTTTCACATTGGGATCGATAACTAATAAATTATTTCATAAAATATTTGTTAATAACCCAAAAATACAAGAAAAATATTAATATCTATGATATTGGTTGGTCTTGGACACTCTACAATAACATTTGTTTAAGATGGGTCAATTGTTATGCCATCTTTGAAAACAATATTACCAAGGAATGAAATTTGTTGCAACCAAAGTTCATTCTTACTTAAAATTCCATATAGATTATATTCATTCAAGGATTTCATAATAATTTTTAAGGGAAATTCAGGTTCCTCCTATTTTTTTTACTATAAAAAAATATCATCTATTAACACAACCAAAAACTAATATAAAATTGATGAAAGACTCCATTAATGAGATTTAAAAATACAAAAGTTAAATTAGGTAACCCAAATGGCAGAAATACAAACTCATAATTCCCATATCTCTTTTAGAAAGCTGTCTTTGAAATGTCATCCTCTTTCACCATCACTCGATGGAACTCAGACCTCAAATCAATCATTTAAAAATACTAAGCTCCCAAGAGTTGATAGAAAAATCATTGATATGAGGAAACAGATACTTGTTCATAATATTGATGTTATTCAAGGCTATGTTTTCAATACATAGTCTCACAAAACCATCTTTCCTATTAACAAATAAAAATAGAGCACCCCTGGTGATGTTCTAGGTCGAATGAAACCATTATCAAGTAATTCATGAAAACATTTTTTTCAATTCCATCAATTATACTTGATCCATTACATTAAGGGTATTAGAAATATTATTTTCATCACACACTAAATAAATAGTAAATTCACCCCCCCCCCCCCGATTGGGAGCAATACCAGAAAATTCGTCAGGAAAAACATTTTTAAATTCATTCACTAAAGGAATGTCACAAATAAAAATTATTTATTTCTTTTCAATAACATGAGCTAGATATCATTCAATACCATATTTAATCAATCCTCCAGCTTCTTGGTATGTTATCAAATGTATGAAATCATTCAATAAAACATTCTTAGCATTGCAATATTTTTAACAGGATAAATAGAAACCCAATCCATGCCCAAAATGTTATCAATTTCCACAATGGGATGTTCAACAAGATTTAAAAGAAGTACTATCCCACTAATGATAATAGGAAGATTATTATAAATCTTGGTTTCTTTAATACTTCCATTGAATGTTTTAACCAAAAGTTTTGTATTTCATTGATGAAGTTATATTCCTAATTTATTAGTAAATATTTAAGAAATGTAGGAATGTTGTGATCTAGTGTCAAATAGAGTATTGGAATATTTTGAAAAAATATGTAACATTACTCTCACCACTTAATTTGATGGTCCCACATCAACCGTATTAGTACGAAAGAAATTTTCTATTCCCTTATACATTCGATCATACTGGTTCCCACCATGGGTAATGAAATTTGGAAACACATTTTCTTAATTTCCTAACCCATTGCAACTAAAACATCTTAATGCTAATTTATCATTTTATGCATAATCCTCTTCCTTATAGTTATGAGAAATATGACCAGTATTACCACATTAGAAGAACTTCCCAAACATTGAGATAAATTATCTATGATTCTTTTTACCACACTTCTTAAATGTTGGAAATTTAGTTTTCTTACCTCCAGACTTCTTTTATGATTTCATTCCCATTTCCTACCAATCAGATCACATATTTTATTTTCTCTCATATAAGACATGTGGATAAGATAACACCATTTCTACATTCTCAGTGCATCATACAAGTTTCTCATATCTTTTGTACTCACTAGAAGCTAAAGCCCTTTGATATTTCACCTTCAATCTTGAGTAAAACTAATTTATTTTACTATCAATATTCCATATAAAATTTGGTACGTACCTTGAAAAATGGGTGAAATTTTCTTTATATGTAGCCAATGAATATTCATCATTTTGTCTCATTTATAAAAAATTATTTTCCATCCCATGTCGAACATCCTAATGAAAAAAAATTATAATGAAATATATTTTTAAATTCATCCCATTCCATGGTTTAAATATCTTCACATCCTATAATATTTTTAATCATTAACCACCACATATCAGCTTCACCTTTAAAATTATAAACAGTAAGACTAATCTTTTGATTGGATGAAAACCATTTTATATAAAAAAAAATATTTTATAGTGCATTAATCCACCATTCAGCTTGAACAGGGTCAGATGATTGTCTAAATGATGAGGGACATTTCCTCATTAAATGATCTAGATAAAAATACTACTCTTTGGTTTGTCTGGTTGATCTCGTAAATAGATAACACCACCATTTATCACATGAGTAAACTGATCCATCACTACAAAAAAACTATTTAGTTCATATTATGACCATCTCAGGACATTTATTTGGAAGGTTATTTCCCTCAGTATGCCTTCCCAACACAGCTTCCATATTTCATATGTGAAAAACAATTATAAACATATATATCATAGATTAAGTAACATGGTAGTTTTCAAATTATATTTCAATTTGATCATAAATTAAAACCTTTTATGGAAATTCTATTAACTATATACTAACTTATATAGATATCTAAACTAACATATGATATGAGATATAAGGCCCCACCAAGAAATATTAATTATTCTTGTGATAAGTCAATATTTTTACATTAATTCACATCAAGGATCTTTTTTAGGTTTACAGAATTAAATAATTTGGTCATAACTCATACATAACAACTTGAATATTATAATTTTACACTTTAACTCAATATTTATTTTTTCATAAGACAAAAAATCTTTAAAAGAAACATGTTTAAATTATTGTTTTAAACAACATGAATTTTCTCTAATCCCATTCTTGAATATATTTTTCCTTATTTCCTATGTAAAAACATTTCAAAACACTGGATGAGCATAAAAATCTCATCAATGGGTACACAAAGAAGTAACACTTTGTGTCTTGAGATAATATGAAAACCTTGATACTTTCTCATAATGAAATACTTTTCACCATTTAGTAGGAGTAAATATTCTTAAAAAATATATACTCATTGATTACCATTTTTATAACAAACATATTACCATAAATCCCATAAAAAGAAACACATCACATATAAAGCTAACATGAGACATAAACATACATAAATGGAATAACCATACGGTCAACTTCCATGCATATCATTAAATGTAATACCCATATGGATGACTTACAAACCTAATGCATTGGAGGTTGTAATGTAACCACTCATCCTTGGTTTATCATAGAACAAATCTTAATTTTTTTATCACATAATAACCAATCCTTGTTTTGTCACGTAACCACCCATGAAATTTATAAGAACCTTTATATAATCATAACACATAAAATATTGAAATTATGAACATTTCACTCATAAAATTTAATTTGCAATCATAAGAGATAATTTAAACATATTGAAATAGTAATTGGAATTTCAAAACCATTTTCAATACCACAACACACAATAAGGTAATAAGTGATTTATTTTCCTTAAAAACATTATGGTTTATAGAAGAAGTGAAATATCAAATAATGGTTATAGAGGTGGAGGATTCTTTGTCTCCACATGCATTAGAAAACATTCATTTTGTGATTTAGTAAAATGAATCATATAAAAATATTTTATTTGAATGAAATAAATAAGTGGGTTTATTATACTCTATATAAAAATTTATTGTGAATAAATTAAAAATATGTCTCAATGAATGGTGATTGAGATGAAGTCCCTTACCTTCTGTTGGACTCATCAATTATGTTCCTTGTTCATTCAGAATAATTAACTTTAGTTAATTTCAACTTGTTTTAGAACCATTATAAAGATTATTATTACTTTTATATCACTTATTACCATGTTATAACAGTCACATAATTTTTTATGTTCATATCATACATTTTGTTGATGTTCGGTACTTTAATAAAAAATGAACTTGTTTTGATAAAAATTGTCCATGTGGTCATAATTCCATTACCTAAATAATATTATTCAGGATTTAAATATCATATATGTACAGTATATATGTATTTAGAATAGTCCATAACATATGGTTATTAGAAAAGAATGTAACTGTTCATGGAGAGGGTAGGTTGTATATACGCATGAATGCTACGTTCATTTCACTGTCAAATTAAAGGAATGAAAAAATGATACAAAGGTATATTATAATTATTGTATTATATATATGTTATACATGTTACATAATTTCATTACATTTATCCTTTATATGCTTCATATATGGAATAAATGAGTCATGTCACTTTGAGGGAGTCGTAGTCAACACTTCCTCAAATGAAATTATCTTATTTACACATTATGGAAAGCATAATGGTATGTTGTAATTAAAATTTTTAAAAATACATATAATAAATATAAATATAATTTATATCATATTAATTCATTATAATAATGTATATAATCATAGTTTAATGAATATCATGTAGAATGATTCGCATCACATTGTGGAGATGGTAGGTTGTACATACGTACGAGAAATGATATCAATTATTTAATGATTAAACGATATATAATTGGATGATATATTAATTATACCAAATAATTACCATGTTATATTAATTATTTACATCCATTATAATCATCGTTATATCCATCCAAAAAATGTATTTTTTAATAAAAAATTACACCACGACGTTAAGACGGTAAGTCGTATGTACACATGCATGGTGATATTATTATTCATAGGAAGGATAAAAGGAGGTATATGGTTGTCCAATAATTATCAAAAAATCTCATCATGTAGAATATTATTGATTTATTAATTCTATTTGGAAACAATATAAGAAGAGTAATTAGAAGTAGAAAGCAAATTATGAAATGCATAATAAAACAGATACTTTTTTTAAGTATCTTCTTTTGATTGTCACAAAATGTATCATTAGAATAGATTTCATCCCAATTTAAGGCCTCTAGAAGTAAATTAGGGATGATGGGATCTTATTTGATCATAATTTGGACAATCCAAGGGGCTTGAGAGATGTGAGTAAGTGGGTAAATATGGTGGCCTTTTATAAGAGGGGGGAGGGAACTTTAGGAAAGTCTTGAAATATTATTTTATTATAAATTTATTTTCGAATTAAAATAGATCCAAAGTGAAACATTTCAAGTATAATATGAGGATTGGTATAAATCATATCAACCCATAGGTTTTTTATATGTTTAGGTAAAAAATAAATCTTTATCATTTATCATTAACCCTTAGATAAAAACATTAACTCTTACAACATCTTCTTGTATTTTCATAATATATGGTTACAATAGTAACTATAAAATGATAAGAGAACCAAAAATGTATCATTAACGAAATTTTGAACAATATATGATCCATTTAGAGGAATATTATATTTTTAGGACTATTATATCATATAATAAAATATTATCTATTTTAAAAACTCATTTACACCAATTTTAACACTATTTAGTAATTTATTTTTGATAAAGTCATAAAATCATGATTCCTTCAAAAACATAGTATAATATCATCTATAAAATTTCATTTTCATATCTAAATTTCGTGTATGGGATCAAAATGTTCAAATTATATTTATTTTAGTATTAATAATATCATTTATTGGAATATTTCATTAATAAGGTAAACACTGCATCATCATTGTGTCACAAATAAATTTATTTATCTAACGTATAAAAATTATAAATAAAATTCCATAATATAGGAAATAATTTAATATTTATAATGTATATTTATATTCAAATATATCAACTATATAATATCACCTTAATTTTTTTGTAAATAGATACTTGTTTATGGTATATTTCTCTTTACTTTAAATTAATTATTATAACCTGTCATTTGAACAAACAAGTGGCTCCCTGGGATCCTAAATTCGACACAAAGATGATAATGGTCATAAATAACTCATAAAATATGATTAATACACCTTTTACGATAGTTTTATATTATTATATTATTGTTTTTTGACATTATTTACCTCATTTACCCTTTAACCATGGTGAAAAATATAATTTCTGATGTTTCTATTCATAAAGTACTAAAATATGAGGTGCATATTTAAAAAAATTATCTTTTGATTCCAAATTTTCAATCCAATCTCACAAAATCAAAACATATATTGGGAATAAAATAATTTAAAATTAATTTCGGTTGTCAAAACCAAATAATTGTTTTTTTAGAAGGAAGTGGTTACATCCAATCTCAATGTAAAATTACTTACAATGTCCAAAAATGGTTAAATTATAAAATCAATATTTTATTAAACTTTAAAAGCAAATAAAAAAGATAATCTAACTATATAAATAAATTACATGAAATGGCAGTTTTGAATTAAAATGCATTATTTTTAATTGATCATTAAAATATAAATTTTATCATAAAAATAAAACATTTCATCTAAAGTAAATAATGAATCTCTTATTTCAATGATTTTTGTTTATGTTTTCAAATATAAAATATAAAAGTGGAAAAAATAGCTTTAAAAAGTGTTCACTGTAAAAAGGCGATAAATTTTTTTTAAAAAATATTAGAGTATTTCTTGCTTAAAATTGGATTCTTTCTCATTTTAAGCCTCTAAAATTTATTTGAAAAATGTAAAACCATTTAAAAATATAAGTAATAATATTTTTGTTAGATATATTCATTCCAACCAGTAAAATGACTAGTTGTTAACTATCATTTAAAATAATAATATTATTATAATATTATATTTCAGTATAACGTAATGTTGTGTGCAATGTAAGATTTCAGATAAACCTTTTATTGCGTATCGAATACTCTTTTGGACATAACATCCCCTTTAACATAAAATTAATATCTTATCCAAAAATATCAATAGATATGAAAATAGTTTATTAAATTTATATATGGTATGCTATAAATGTAGTCTCTCTTTCTATTCATTTGGGACATCAAGAGTTCGTTAATGTTCCCATTTTTATCATATATTTTGATAATAGATTAGTAATAATAACAAAATCCATTACTCAAATAGTCATAACATTTGTATTATCATGAAAAAATTCTCAATTAAATTTTATGTTAACCCATTTTCATTATGATTTTTTCCACTAAAAAAACCAGAAAACATATTATGAGAAAAACTAATCCTAATAGGGTACCAGATTATCATGAAATGTCACTTATAGTGTTAATAAATAATGAATCATTCTATTACATATATTATAACTTTTTATTAATCATCGTCAGTCATAATTGTTATCTATTTAAATATTTCATATGTTTCATGAAATGTTTTTGAATTTACAAAGTATACCCCTATGAGTATCAAACCAATTGTGTAGTGAGGCCCATTTTCATTCACCTGGAGATGATTTATTTCAGCTCAATGGACCCTTTTTAGTTTTTTCCTCTATGTAACTCTATTCCAAATCCACGTCAAATATTTGTTTATATATTTGGATTTAAATTCATATAAACCACTCTCTCTATCCTTTAATAGAATTACAGGGCATTTTCATATACAACAAATCATCCTTTAACTAATACTTATAGACTTCACATGAAATATACCAAGAAATATGTCAAGGTATGTCACTAGTGTTTTCTCATACTTGTATCCAGAGGATAACTAAACCATTACTTTGAGAACAACTACAGTGGCCCATAATTTTCATATAATGATATTACATCCTTTTACATTAATATTCAATAGATTACATAAGAACATTCCTGAGGACCATAATGGTTTTCTTCCCTTGTATAAATGGGACACAATATTCTTAATTCCTAAAATGAAATCACAAATTCTATCAAATATATTATCATATAATACTCCACTTATTAATAACCTTCCTAAACAACTATTCATATCAAATGGATGGAAATATAAGAATGCATAAGCACGGATGATTGGTATTGGTAAAAATTAGAGATATAAATATATGATCCTATGAAACAATAAGAAAATCATAATGGTATGTGATCATGAATATAAATTATGACTTTCATATCCATCATGTCATATATCATAAACATTATTCATTAAATATGACATTATCATTTATCAAATAAGGGCCCATAAGGGTGGTAGATCATTATAAATCAATCGTGAATCAGAATATCATGTCACAAAAGTGTGGTACAATATTAAATATTAAAAACTATTTCATATGCCAATGGTTTATTGCTAAGAAAATAAACATAATGAATCATTACTCATTATCTATTTCCCACTATGAATCAAGACACTCTTGTTTCCCATGATGTATTACGACCCACATTTTTTCCATAGGGTATCAGGACACCCCTATTTACCATCGTGGATTAAGCACATAATCATGATTCTTATTCTTATCTAATGAGATATAAATACTTACCCAAGGCATTTTTTTAAGATATTGGTCCCACCTATCACATAATGAGATTCATACAAATGAATGATGTGAGATCATATAATGTTCTGAAAATAAAATAAAATGAAAATAAATTGGTTTCATAAAAAATATCATCATAGTGTAATAGGTGAAAAAGACACATGTTTCACAATTATATCATCATTGTATAACCCAAGAAATATATACAGGTTTCATAAACATATTTTAATCATAAATCATTCAAAAAAAGAATAATAATGGTATCCTTAGATCATGTCCTTAGTAAATAATACGTAACATTGACAGATGTCATCATATTTTAAAGATGATTATGATCGGTCATTTAAAACATTTCATAGGAAAAATATGCTTTCCTGTTTGATTTTTTGAGAATTATATATTTTTTTAAAACAATATTAAATTTAACATTACTTGGAAAATATATAAATGAATCATGAAATAAATTTATTATCATGATGAATGGAAGTTTTATTCATTCTTTAAATTTTAAAACAATGGTTTCTTTCCTTTTTTTAGTAATATCCAAATGATCATTGTTTGGAAAATAACATAAAGGGTCATTTGAAAACATTATTTAAAAAATTAAACATGGGTTAAAAATTATTTTAAAAATAATATGATAATAGTAAAAAATTGAAAATATTTCCAAAAAACATATTTTTGGAAAAAAATAGATATCTTTCCGAAGAGAGAAATAAACTCATTTTATCTTAAAATAAACATATTATCAACAATTTTATATAAAAATGATTTTAAAATATTATTATTACATCAAAATATCATGAATAACACTATGATAAGAAAATTAATTTTTTTCATGAGACAAAAATCATAATATTTCATCTTTAATTCATATTCATTAGAAATTATGATAAAAGGTGAGTTTATAACATATAAACCTTCCCACATTGTTAACATTGTATCATAATGCATGTGAATATATAACATTAAAAAACACATAAAATATCATGGGAATAAATAAATTAATGATATTAAATATCTAAGATGAATTATATACACCTCATAAAATAAAATTGGTTCATAACATGACATAATCCTCAAAGAAGGAAAATGGAGATAAAAATATCTTACTGATTTTGTAGTATTTTAATTCATATCCAAAATAATGAATAACATTAAATGAAAAAAAAAATATTAGAAGAATGATATTGATGACAAAATATTTTAATGGGATAATATATAAACTATATAAAATAATTGACTGATGAATTTTCATGTCTCATAGAAATAAAAGATACAGCACTACTTATATACCCTTCAGTAGCTTGCAAAAAGGTCGTTAACAACACTAAAAAAAATTGTTTTCCACATTGACATTAAAGGGGGTACCCTTATCATATATTTCCATAGTGCTGATAATGGTCCCCCTTTATCAATAATTTCAATATCAATGATAAAGTCCCCCATTATCAGTGCTATAAATAACGATTATAAAGGACCAACCCACTGTATTGAGAAGTTTATATAACAATTACTTATATAATATACATATATCCTATATGAAAATTACATCATTTAATTGAAAAAAATTAAAAAATTAAAAAAACGTCAATATATATTTCAAAAAAAGTTTTTTATAATTAAATTTAAAATTACAACCCATCAACATTTAAAAACATTAATGTTTCATCGCCTTTGAATCTCATGATACAGTCTCAAAAAAATCCTCACATGGTATGTGTTTCCCAATAAATCATCTCAACTAGAAAAAATTAAACCACGAAAATAGGAAAAAAAATCTTTTGTTATTAACACTATAAAGAAATAAATTGAACATTAATATGAAATAATACAATAATAATATTCCAATATTAAATAGAAGGACACACTTTGAGTTATACGAGTCACACTATGTGTCGTATTGAGGTGTGGTTGATTAATACACATACCAAATGAGTACTGGATCATTTTTAAATATTATCAAAACAATATTAATAAATTTTCATAGTTTTGAGATCGTGACTTTTTCTTTTTATTAAAATTAATTCATGTTTAAATAAATTCACAAATATAGTTATATCGGTCACACTGTACATCATATTAAGGTGGGCTTGATTCCTACACATCAAAAATAACATATAGATCATTTTCCAAATGTACCAAAATAATCTGAATTGGTTTTATCAGTTTTCATATTTTCACTTGTATTTTTCAATAAAATTTTATTTAAAATTAGAAAAACACACTTAAAATCATATCAGTCATGTCGTGTATCAGTTTGACGTTAAACAACATTAAACTCCTCAAAATGACTTGTGAATATCTTTCCTAAATTATGAGGACAATAAGAGTGTTTAATCTTTTTTTTCATTGAGTGACACGAGTTTGGAACTAAAATGTCTATTTTTAATAGATAATGGACACATTGAGTCATACCGGTCACACCATATGTTATATTGAGGTGTGGATGATTCCTAAAAATCACAAATGAATCAGGGATAATTTTCCTAGTATATAGAAACAATATGAATGTTTTTTATCATTTTTTAGTATGTCACTCATTATTTTTTCTAAATTTAATATCATATATAAATAAAAAGACATCCATAGAGTCATATCAGTCACATCATGCATCAGATTTATGATCAGTTGATTCTTACACATAACAAGTAAATTATGGATCATTTTAAAACAATTTGAAAATAATATGAATATTTTTTATCAGTTTTAATTATTTCAATTGTTATTTTTACTAAAATTGATGTCAGTTATAAATAATAAGACAAAAGTGGAGTTATATTAGTCACATTTTGCATCATATTGTAGGGTGTTTGATTTATACATGTAAAAATGACTTATGGATAGTTTTTATATTATATCAGTCCAATTCTAATGATTATTCTCATTTTTTAGTATATCACATTTTATTTTTACTCAAAATTTAAGTCTATTTTAAATAAGTAGACACAAATTGAATTATACCTATTGCATTGTGTGCTGGAATGATATGAGGCTGATTCCAACAAGTAAAAAATGAATTACGGATCTCTTTACTACAGTATCAAAATGATTTGAATTATTTTTCTCAATTCTGAGTATGTCACTGGTGTTTTATATTAAAATATCATTTGAAACTAGAAAAATTCACTTTGAGTCATATCAGTCACATATTATGTTGGTTTGACTGAAAAGTTTTTCATAAACATCACAAATGAGTTATGATTAGTTTTACTTATTTGTCAAGGAAATAAGTGTTTAATGTCATTGTTTTTTGTGAGTGGAAAATGTTGAACTAAAAAGTCAATTTTAATCGGATAATAAAAATATTGATTCACTCAAATCTCACCATATAACTTATTGATGTACAGTTGATTTATACACATCAAAAATTTCTTACGAATAATTTTACTAAAGTATGAAAATAATAACAATTTTTTCATTTTTTTCAATAGGAATATTTTTTTTATGAAAATTAATGTCAATTTTATATGCAAATGTGTTCATAGATTAATACCAATCACACCATGTAACATATTGGGGAAGGGTGGATTATGACATGTCAAAATTGACATATGGATCATTTTCCTAATGTATCAAATCAATCCAAATTTGTTTTCTAATTTTTAATTATGTTAGATTTTATATTAACTATAATGTCATTTAAAATTGAAAAATGAACTTTGAGTTATATCAGTCACAATGCAAGTCATTTTGATGTGAGAGTAATTATTACACATAAAACCTAACATATGAATCATTTTTTGAAATTATCAAGACAAAAAAAATTATTTTTGTTGGATTTCAGCTATTGAAACGTTTTTTGAACTAAATTTACAATTTTAAAACCTTAATAGATAGTTTGAGCTATTCCATTTTTATCATGTGTCAGATTGATGTGCAGCTAATTCATAAGCATAAAATCTGACTTCTGGATCATTCTATTAATGAATAAAAACAATATAATTAATTTTCATTTTTTTAGTATGTAACTTGTTCCTTTTACTAAAAATAATGTCAATTTAAAATAAAAATACCCACTTTGAGTGATACCAATAATTTTCTCTATCGGTTTGAGGTTTGGTTGATTCCTACTGCTTAAAAATGAGTTTTGGACCATTTCATTAATGTATGACAACATTCCAAAAGTTTTTTTCTTGGTTTTCAATATTTCACATATTTTGTTTACTAAAATTAATGGATGTTTTAAGTAAATAGACACACTTTTAGTCATAATGGACACACTATTCTTTAGATTGAGGTGATCCTGATTCCTATATGTAAAAAATGACATATAGATAATTTTTATAATGTATCAAAATCATCATAATGAATGTTATTGGTTTTTAGTATGTCACCTGTTTATTTAAATAAAATTAATTTTAATTTATAAAAAACAAACACTTAGTGTCATATCAGTCACATTGTGCATCAGATTGAGGTTAGTTTTATGTTTACATGCAAAAAATTACATATGGATCATTTTCCTATTGAATAAAAAAATTAAATGTGTTTTCATAGTATTGAGTTTGTCAGTTATCATTTTTTTATAAAATTAATGTCAATTTTAAATAAAAAGTTATACCAATAGTCATACCAGTCATAAAATGTGTTGTATTATGGTGTGGATGGTCCCTACATATCCATAATTACTTATGGGTCACTTTATAAAAGAATCACTACAATCCAAACTATTAATGTTAAAATTATTTCTATTTTATTTTCCTTATAGACCTACTAACACTACATATTGAGTAGATGTTTTTAGCTGCATTACATTCCTATACACTTATAGTTTTCCAAAATTATATATTGTTTTCAGATAATAACATAAACATAATATGAAGTGTAGGATTTTTGACAATGAAATGAAATGGAATGCATGGTAATATTGGCAGAAAAAACATGCAATCTATTTTGTTCCTTGTTGAAAATATCTGAAAGAATAATATGAATTCCCAAAAGATATATTAAATTAAATAAATATGTACTAGATAATAGTTATATGAAAATTATGTTACAAATATTACATAACATGATGAAAAAAATAATTATATTAGTAGTAAAAATTCATCTTTTCATGCTCATTGAGTACGTTCTTAACCAATTTTGTTGGTTTCATTGTCTCTGTTGCATCCTCGATATCCAATCTCTCACGAGTATGAGAAACATTAAAAAATTCACCAAAAATAAACCAAATTAACACACCTATAAGATAAAAAGTTCTTATGTGATTAGTACTATAAATAAATAAATTAATCGTAAATGTGAAAAAAATATTACTTCTACAAAGTCAAATATTTTAGATATATATATACATTCTGCGTCTAATATGTTGCACATTCATTTCTGAAAAAATATAGGTCATCTTGTGAATAAATGAATTTTCCATAGTCAAAGGATTACAAGAAAAATAAAAAAATTATTAATTACATTTTTTAATGAAATAATAATTAGCTTCAAAATTTCCTCTTAAGGATTCAAGATTTTGATGGAATATGATCTCTCTAATAGACATACATACATAATAACCCCATATTTTAGAATTTTTTGATTCTGGCACTACAAATACATTAATAATTAAATGTAATTTTATATTATATGTGTTTTGATAGTTAAATATTATTATATATTCACAGATAATTTTCAACATATATAAATTATTAGAATCCATGTTTTTGTGGACTATCCTCATGCGAGGTTTTTCATGATATTGAAACACAACCATACCATAACAATACTCTAAAAAATAATATAAAATATATGACCTGAAGTTTTGTTCTCAAAATTTTTATGTATCGTATTAAAATTTGACAAATATCATCATCTTTGATCGGTCTTTTGGGTATCCATGCAGTGAATCCATGATATAAATAATCAGAATATCAAAAGTGACCATAATGAGTATCCTATGTTTCACAAAAACACAAAAAGGGATAAGTAATGAATGAAAAAAAATATTTGATATGACTAAATTGTAGAGCTTAACCCCTGCATCATTGGTATTATGAAGAGTTTGTTATCCATATGATTTCCTTCAAACAATTTGGCTAGTTCTTCCACTATATTATACATTTTTATTATATTTGCGTGTCTATATTAGTGTTTTGAGTAAAAATGATGCCATATTTTTAATCATAGGGTAGTCCTGTATATTTTTATTCATATATACGACTGAAAAATTGTGAAATGTATTTAGTCATAATTAACATAGTATATAATGCATTTAAAAAATAATCATGAAAACGCACATCATATATTTATTTATAACTGATAATCCAATTCATTCATAATTTTGAATATTATTTACATTCTTCAGAGAAATTAAGTTTGTAACGGCCTCTCGGTACATTTTTTTCATCAAAAACAACTATGTGATTACTACAACTTTGTAACATTGTATCCTCATGACCCATCAATGATAATAAATATTGATGTCGAATGGAAAAGGTAAATGTTCCTTATGAAGATCAATTCAATCATCCAGTTTGTCTTATAGATGAATTTGAGTTGACCGTTTATTCCACCCCTTTCCTTTGTCCAACAATAATTACATTAATAAATTTAGTCATTTTAATTAATTGTTAATGGTTTATCCGGAAAAATAAATTTAAAACGAATACCTTATTGTCATTATGTTTTTTATAATAAAATATTTCCATGGAATGAATGTTTTAATAGACTGGTCGACTGTATGAATATATGCATCATCAATTGGAACAAGTAGTGTGGCTCTCGGCTCATGATATACACAAATTTCCACCCCAACATGACATGTGGAAAGTTTTCTATTGTGTATTGGGTATTCTTTTATATTAAATGTGGTATCTCTCTTTAAAAGGTAAAGGGTGGGAGCTGATAGATTTAAATAATAGTAATTTTAACCTTTTATAATATCGGTATAGTAAATGTATTAATGTTTATCTAATTCATATTTCACAAAAGAAAATTATTAGACAATTGGTTACCTCATATAAGACATCTCTTTGAGGGGAATGGAATGCCTCAAAGCTAGTGTGGGTGGGGGATGTATCTTCATACAGTGGTTGTTCAACATTTATTTATTTTATTTTCTTCTAAACCCCTATTCCAATTTCTAGAAACATTGAATAATAATGAAATTTTACTTCAATGGAAGATAATCTTTCTTTCCGCATCCATATTTCTGTCTTTATCCTCAAATTTTTTCCTTCCTCAATATATTTTACGGGTGTCAAACAAAAATACACACCTCTAATGTGGCCATATTGTTCTATCCACTTGAATTTCATTGATATAATATTTTCATATGGTATAGGTGTTGATGATTCTTATATCTATTTTATATATAATATATAGTAAAATAAGTAGTCTTTGTTATGTAATAGTGATATAATACAAAAAATTATCATTTCATACTTAAAAATGTTTCCCACACTTTTTTTCATCTTTTAGAATCACATATTTATATACACATTCATAAATTTATAGCACATGATGTTGGATTGACGTAGATTTGGATTCGGTTCATCAATCTATATATAAAGAAAGGAACACAATTATGTTGTTTTTTCAAGTTACATAAAATAATTTTAGAATATTTAAAATTCATCGATTTTATTTTCAATTGAAGTATACCCTATCCTTAATTTATTGTATTGGTATATTGGTTTTTCATCCCAGTACTTATTTTAATTACTCAATTTATATTTCATAAATAAATAATTCCTAATGAATGTGAGGAATACACATATTTTTAAAAAAATGTATTACCAACCACAATATACCTGAATACATATATCCTAATGATGGCTAGTAAATGCATCCAAAGTTTCATAGATTATCACGTGTGGATAAAAAAGTGTTGATGATGGTTATATTTTCCCTTCAGTGACATTAACATGCAATCTCATTAAGATTATGAGAAATCCATTATGAATCTTTCTAGAAAGCATTAATACATATTTAACGTGGAATTACTATTTAATAAATTCAATTTTTAAGTGATAATGTAGAATTATTCAATGTTGTAGTTTATTCAAAAAATAAAGGATTTCATAATGATACCATGATCTCTTCATGCATAACCCTGAGATACCCTAAAAGGTGAGGGGTGAATCAGGGTTTCATATTTTTCTTTTAATGTATATGATCTTGTTCCCACGTTGGTAGGAAAATGTTAAACCTATACGATGGATAAGAACAACAATTAAAAAATCACATAGAATTATACCATATAACACTTTTAATTGGTTCACCAAAATGGGCTACATCCAAGGAGCATATGCCCATAGTGTGTCAGTCATACTAAAATCAACTAATCTTCACTAGTTGTGGAGTACAAGAGATCAGACAGAGTCACTCTGTTCCTGGAACACAACCTTTACAATAATTCAGGGACAACTCACTATGTCCCTTGGAACACTTCCAGCGACTCCACCTTGCTCACTTCCATGGGATAAGTCTTACCCATTTTATTGACTTGAGGGGTTATCTAACATATTTTTATCGAAGTCTTTTTCTCAGTCTAGCAAGAGACACTGCTGGAAACAAATTCCTAAAATCATGCACTTGGAAGGATTGTACACAAAAACTGGATATTCAAAAACCAGTCAAAAGTTTATCACTACACTTGCACGCAATACCTAAACATGCATGCTATTTTTGGGGATGGTCACACAATATGAATTTTTGGAAACCCCTTAATTTCCAAACAGCCCTTATCTTTCACACAACTACAACAAAGGGTTCACTTGGTCTTTTCCATGTAAAAAACACCATGTACAAAATATTATCTCTATGCAATTCTTTCCCACTCAAATATTTCATGCAACAAGAACCTTTACTCGCAACCTCTACTTTTACATGCAATTTCAACTTTTACGTACAACTTTTATGTTTTGGTACAAATCTATTTTTTTTCTATGTTTACGCACATCAGTCCTCGAATATTCTCTATGTCTTGAGCCATACCAAATGAGGGCGGTCACCTATTATTTATAGGTGTTGCAGACCCCCGCGCACAAAACCCACTGTTTTTCATAAAAACTCCCATTCATTGTGCTATAATTTTCAAACAATAACCATTTTTCACACACACCTTTATATTTTTCGTACACTTCATGCCTTTTCCATTTTTTGTAATTCTGATCCTAAATCACCTTTTGTGCGAAAATTCCAAACTACATTCACTAATGCACGCAAAACCAATATAGTTCACATTGCATGTTTTTTATTACCATTCTAATATTTTGCGCACCTTCCTTTTCCAAAACCACATCTCTCCATCTTATGATATTCTGAGCCAAAAAGTTTCTAATCACTAGACACTGGCGCAGCCTTTAGTATTGTTTCCCGCTTGAACTCTATGATCACTTTCCAGGAAATCTTTCTAAACGTCCAATTATGATTGAAAACAAAGAAAATATACCCCATTTCTATCATTAGTCATGTTCCCAACAATCTGTCCCTTTGGTTTTGTTTGAAATCAATTGATAAAATAAAAAAACACCACCAACCATTATCAAAAAATGAAATGCATGAATCAACTCAGCCAACACTCTAAGCCTAAATGAGAAATGTTCAGTGTAGAAAACAAGAGGGTAATCTTGAGTTGGGTTCCTGTCTTTTGGAATTTATTCATTCTCCCTCATTTGAAATATAGCCCAAACTAGTATTTTTTTCATTTTACAACTCAAATTATACTCCCATGGATATTATCCCCCCCATAAACCTACATCACTTCCCACATAAGATCAAAAAGATTTATCATAACAGGGGAGAGGGGGATGTTTGTAGCCTCCTCCAACACTAGGAGTTGTCATAACACTATGTTTCAACTGATTCTTCTGAAACATAGTCGTAAACATTGGCTTCATCATAATTCTGGCCACTTTCCCATTTGTTCCCACATGTTTCCTATTGATGAAACCGTGTTCAAAATTACATTGATGAAGTGATATCAGATTTAAATATGTTTTGTATGAGAATTTTGAATAGGATTCTTCATAAGATCAATTGCGCTCTCGTTACCACAGTAAATCACCTTTGGTTGTTTTAACTCATCACCTAAGTCAGTCAATTTCTGCTTCATCCAGATTAACTGAGTGCATGAATTTGTACCAGATATATATTCTGGTTAAGCAGTACTAAGAGAAGTAATTTCTTATTTCTTGCTCGACCATCCCACACATTTCTTCCCAATATAGAATTCTCCACCATTGCTGATTTTCTTTCCCCTACATCCCCAGCCCAGTCAGTATCCCAAAATGTAGATAATTCATTAAATTTTCCTGCAACAATGAATAATCCATAATTTTGGGTACCTTGAATATACATCATGATTATTTTAAATTCCGCCATATGTTCTTCCTTAGTATTACTTTTAAAGTGGGCTACTAAATATGTTGCAAAGAAAATATATAGCTATGCCGCTTCTATGTACAGTAAGCATCCAATTACTCTTTTATACATTGTGGGATTCATAGAAGTCCCATCCTCAAGTGTTCCATGTTTTGTTCAAACAAAAAATGGAGACACCATTGGTTTGGATTCATGAATATTGAATTTCTTCAATAGCTATTTTGCATAATTTTCATGAGAAACGAATGTGCAATCCTTCTTCAGAATCTCCTGTAACTCTATGAAGTATGTGAGTTCTCTAATCAATGAAATTTCATATTCCAACATCATGTGTTTAGAAAAATATTCATCTTATACCTAATAGATACCATAGAAGATAATATCATCCACTTAAACTATCACTACGAATAGATAATTTTTTGAATTCATCATATAGAGATTTTAATCTGCACCGCCTCTTTTGAATTTTATATTCTTGAGATAAGAATCTGGTTGGGAATAACATGCTCTCGGTGCCTGTTTTAAACCATAGATTTTAATCATTAGTTTTCAATACTTTGTTTCCTCATTACCATGAAATAACCCCAGGGTTATTTCAATGTATACTTCTTCTTCGAAAACTCCATTTTAGGATGTTGCCTTCAAATCCATTTGATACGATTTATATCCTCTTGGGACATCTAGTGAAAGAAACATCTTCATTGACTCCAATATCTCTAATAGATAAAATGTTTACTCAACATCAACACCTTAAATTTTTGTATATATTTACAGAGAAAACACGCCTTATTTTTTATCACATTTCCATGCTCCTCAACTTTGTTTTTGAAAATTCACTTTGTACAAATCAAATTTTGTCCTTCAGGTCTCTTTATAAGATCACATGTCTGCTTTTTGTCAATATGATATAAATATTCATTCATTTCCCTCACTAAAGACTCATCATTTATCGCTTCTTCAAATGAAGATGGTTACACAACTAATAAAAATGCATATATTTCACTATTCATTATTCTTCATGTCTGTATTGGTTCATTCTGATCCCCGATAATGTTTAATTGGTCAATCTATGCTCTTCAATTTCTCCATTTGGGTTCAAAAAAATTCTCTCCAACTATGACTTCTTGTTTTAAATCTTTTTCTGATTGAACATCTTGATGTGTCTCCTAAAAGTTTTTTACACCTTCCTCTACCTCTATATCATCATTTATTCCATGTTCACATTTTTCCTCATTGTTTATCCCATCAACAAATGAATTCCTTGAAGCATTCTTTTTTTCTCTTCAATGATCATAACATCACTAATATCAACAATTTTTTCCAAGTGCTTATTGAAACACTTGTAGGATTTTCTATTCATTCAGTATCCAAGAAATATTCCTTCTTCTACATTGTCTCCAAACTTCGATTGATTTTTTACATTGTTTCAAATGAAATATTTTCTTCCAAAAACATGAAATATTTCGTGGTGGGCTTCCATCCATGCCAAACATAATGTGGTGTTTCTGTCTAACCCATATAAATCCCTGTTCAATTTTGAATATACGCACCAGATTGAACATTCATTTTCTAGTAATGTCAAGGAATATGACTCTCAATCAATACAGTTATTTTCATATTGTTACCTATCAGTTCATGCGCTGAACAAATCCATTTTTTTGGAGTTTTCAGAGCATCCACCTCATGTTTATCCCATGATTCCGTATGTAATTTTCAATTTCAATGGACGTGTATTCTTCTCCATTGTCAGATCGGAGGGCTTTGATCTTCATTATAATAACATTATGGGAAATTATTCAATGGATTTTCATAAAATCAAGATCATATAACTTATTTTTTATGAAAATCACACATTACATTCTACTGTAATCATCTATTAAAAGAACAATTTACCATTCTCCATTTGTTCCAGAAACATTTATCATCCCACATAGGTCTATATGAATGATATCATGTAGATTAGATGATATTTACTCCGTTGGCTGGTAGGAATAGCTGTCCAAATTTCCTCCAATACAGGAATCAAATGACATTTCCTATTCACGATTCAGATTAGGGATATCCATTAATATCTTCAGCTTAGATATCTTTTCCAGATCATGCTGATGATGTTCCTAAATCATTGATGCCATAGATTATTTTCCTCTTAAATTGTTAGGTAATATATGTTCTCTTTGTTATCGACCAGATATTAGTTTTCATATATTCTTCAACCATTCATGAGATTACAACTATTCTGATTTAATGTCACAAAAAGACCTGAATCATAGAGCTGACTCACACTCAGAATATTATGATGCATACCATCCACATAAATAACATCAGTTATCTTTAGCTCTCCATTAGCTAGATCAATACTTCCATATACTTTTATCCTCAACACATCATCATTACTGAACCTCACATTTCCATCAACCATTTTCTTGACATCTATTAATAGGTCTTCATTACCCATAATTTGGGATTAACATATGCTATCAGGAATCCAGGTGTTGTTATTATTTGTATCCTTGAGGGATACATCTGCTAGATTGAATTTTTAATTTTTCTCTTCTATTTCCATGGGTTATTGTGCTGAGTATAGGACACAGATGGCCTTTATACTCTCTCTTACATGTACGTGGGTTATTCATTTTCATGCACTTCTTCGATCGGGGAACACCAATTTTAAATGGTAATATATTGTTTTTTATGAACATTGATGTTTCTCTAACTATGATTTGAGGTGTCCATTTCACTCTTCTACCTTCAACAAATAGAATTATATCCAATGATATGACAAATAAAATATTATCTATAGAAATTATTTCTTATAAAAGAATTATGTTATAAAATTTTTCTCCTTTGTTGAACTCTTATATCTTCTCCAATCAAATATATCCTTGTCTCTTTGAAATAAGGCATGGTATGGTTCCGATATCCACATAACTGACACTTCATGAGAGAAAAAAAAATTCACTTTTAATTATCATCATTCTTTCTACCATGGGATAATATTTTGTCTATCTGTTCTTCATGGAGACTCAAGAATAGTCTTTTGTTCTTCATTGAGATTGAATTGGGGGTTTCATTTTCCACAATTTAGGTGACTTTTCCACATGACCCACTTTCATATTTCCTTTATTTTGGTCACCATTATTTGTATCATTTGATGATTCAGCCTCAAAAATGATTCTATTGTTGTAAAGACCTGGAAATTCCATTTAAATTGTTTTTTGTTTATATGAGAATTTTACGAGTCTGTGAAAATTGACGGTGTGTGATTACGAGTCCTGGTGTGCCCGGAATTAATTTCTGAAATTTGTTTAGGTATGTTCAGTAAACGTGAGAGAGGTTTTTTGTAACTTTTGAAACAGTGATCATAATTGAAATATGATGACACTATTGAACTCGCAGCACCGATATTCTCTTAAAGAGACTTTCACCTCAATGGTAGTTGGTCGAAGGTGAAAGTTAGTTTTTGTGTTTTTTGTGAAAGAATAAAATAAAATAATTTTTTTTAACATTTTTATTTTTTTAAACCCCTTATGTGTATATTATTAAGGTGGGGACCACCTGAACTAAAACCTCCCACATGTATGTTATGTAGGTGGGGACCTCTGATCTTGAAACCCCCATTTTGAATTTCTAGTACTGGGGACCACCCTAACCCTCTTAATGGAAAAACCCCTAGAACTCCCTCATTAATGAAGAGTTAACCCATGGAATCCCTCTATCTTTAATTGTGCCAACACATTTCATTTAATTCAGTCAATTAATTGAGCCAATTAATTCTTCCAATGTTCCACCATAAGTAATCTACCCAATTTAAATTATATCAACACCTCTTTCCATTGAGTGGTTTTTTTGGGCGAAGGAGAATGGAGGAGTTTGGAGAACTAATCTCCAATGGAGAACAACCTCCATCGAAGAGCGATTATCCATCAAACCGACGAATGATCCTAGGATCGGAGGCATGTGGCGGGCGCGATGAACATCAACATCTTCGAATTCTTTCTCGCGCCAACATCAACGAACCTTTGATGTAGGGTGGTTGTTTGAATTTTTCCCATTTAACCATTCTTGGCATTTCTTCGTGATTTGAGATGATTGCTACATCTCTAACGCGGAGGGTGCAGGCCAAACAAACATGGCCCAACCACTCCCCAAATCATTGTGTAATATTTTTTGTGTTCTTCACGATGGAGGAGAATGAAAACTAACACTGGTGGGTCCTGGGAAAGGTGGTCGGCACCACAGTCAGTTGCGATGAAGGCGACGACGCAACCACACCACCCAACAGAAGTGAATCGTGGCTGACTGCCACACCGCTGCACCTCGGTGCACCGCCGCCCCACGAAGCCCCACCGCACCACAGCACACAGCCGAACTGCGGCGCCCTGGCCCACCACGGCCGCCCCACAACCAAACTGAGCTGCCCCGCATGGGCCGAGCCACCTAGAATGGGCCAGGCTGGACCAATCAGGCCGGGCCGGACACAGCGGGTTGGGTTGACCCGAACCGGTTCGGGTCATCACAAGCCGGGTCTGACCAAACCCGGACCAACATCGACCCATTTCGAGTCTTTTGGCCATATCTTTGGCACCGAGCGTCTGCTTGGCGAACCGTATACAACACTAAAAACCTTTGAGCGAGATAGTCCCTCCGTTATACCCCACTAAAGATTTAGATAAATTTAGGGAATAATCAGGTTGGATTGAGAACGAATCCAATTGGGGCCTGAGTACTAAAAGAATAATAACATATAGTCCAGGCATCCGTTCGATGACCAGTATGTTGTGTTGATAAACCTATGACTTGGAGGTCCATTGTGATACTTCTTCAGGAGACATCGTGACATTTGGAGTATCGACTAGTGGCTTGAGGATCAGATCATCCCAGAGACAAGAGAGCTCAGTGCGGGAACCTAACAGCTGGTTATGAAGATGTACAAGGATCCTGTGTGGGTCTGATGATGTAGTGACGATGTACTAGGATCCTATGTGGGTCAGAAGACGTACTGATGATGTACTAGGATCATGTGTGGGTATGATGACATACTGACGTTGTACTAGGACCCTGTGTGCGTCTTACGACGTAATGACAATGTACTAGGATCCTGTGTGGGTTTGACGACATAGTGAAGATGTACTAGAATCTTATGTGGGTATGACGCCATACTGAATATGTACAAGGATCATGTTTGGGTCTGACGATGTACTAGGATCATGTGTGGGTCTAACGATGTACTAGGATCCTGTGTGGGTCTGACGATGTACTGATGATGTACTAGGATCTTGTGTGGTTATGACGATGTACTGGTATCCTATGTCTGTATGATGAGGTACTAGGATCTTGTGTGGGTATGACGAGGTACTAGGATCTTGTGTGGGTCTGATGTTGATTTAGGATCCTTCATGGGTCTTCCTCTTAACATAGTAATATGAATCAATAGTTACATTTAATCATCATTACAACTATACCTATGATATACCTGGTGTGAGCTGATTCTGCATCTGGGTGGTACTTTTCATTGTGGTAATACCTTGGAAGTATTCTTCTATGTGGAAATCATGTGTGGCACTTACCTTCGTGGTTGTCCTTCCATTGTGGAATAGTTGATCTTGGTCTTTTGAGTTGGACTTTGTGTTTCCTCATGATTGGGATGGGCATACTTGATAACTTATGTATATGTATGTGCATATACCTATGTAATGTTGTCAGTTGATTTCATGATTTGTGGATTTTGCGAGACCTTGAGGGTCTCGAGGTCCCTAGTGAGTATAGTTATACCCACCCCTCCATGGGTTATGCCCAAACAATGTTGTTTTTTGTGCAGACGACAGACAACACTGACTGGGGACGATGGTACCAAGACTGGATGGTGCCTGTCGGTGGACCATATGGCGTGTCAGTACGTAGAGGATACGAGAAGACGTGGAGTGCTGTGGAGGTGATCTGTACCTACACTTCAGGTAGGAAATTCATAGGATGAACCAATAGTTTTCTTTATCTTCATTCAGTTGTATTTTATTTCAATTGAACTTGTACATTTATTGTTGGGCATATATTATGGCCCCTCTTACGTTCATCACTGTCTTTTCTATAAAGTTTTACTTGTGTTCATATCTCTCTATGTGCTTGGTTGTATGTTTTTAAAGGTTATAAAGGTAATTCCTTCCCAATTATAGGGAATATGCCTTTTGGGGCTAGTCGCCAGCCCTTGGCCTATGGAAGGCTACATTTGGGTAGTTATGGGATGGGCCTCGGGTGATGGGTCATGAAAAATTGGTATCAGAGGAGTCGGTTCAACTGTAGAACATAGGACTCTAATATTTTAAACGTCAATATTGTTAAGTGTAGTGTGTGTGGTTATCAGTTTAGGGAATCACGTGTTGGTGCGGCGTCCGGCGTATCCATATAACAGGACCTTGACATCTAATTTCCGACTAAGTGCACAAAAACAATAATTGCATGTGTGTTTTCAAGAGTCTTCTTTGTGAACTCTTTGAGTCAGCATACGAGAAATAACATACTGACCATGGTGCACCTAATTCTTTTCAGAATGCCTCCATGTAGACAACAATCTTGGGATCTGAATATAGTACGCACTGATTGCCCACCAAGTGAAGAGGCCTCATTGTAGGGACCTCTTCCAGTAGAGGCACCAGCAGAGGCACCATCTGTACCATTACATGTTGGGGTACAGATGCCACCAGCCACATCAGAAGATGGTGCACGCCGCTTGAGTGTGTTTCCTGATTTCTAGCACCATAGGCCACCCAGGTTCAGGGGAGAGACGGACCAACTGGTGGATGAGGATTGGCTGGAGGACATGGTGAGAGTCTTCCGACTGGTAGGGACACCAGTTGATCTCATAATGATTCTTTATACTATACTTCTAAAGGCAGCAACAGGCAGATGGTGGAGCTTGACGCTCCATGTTCATGATGAGGTGACGCTTCTCTGGATAGACTTCGATAGCATGTTTCAGGAAGAGTTTGTCCCAGCGACTCATCGCACAATGCTCATACAAGATATTCTTCATCTGTAGCAGGGAAACATGACTCTGGCTCAGTACTCAGCGTGGTTCACTGACCTCTCATGCTAATCCATGGATTTGGTGTTGGACACATTCTTCATAGCCCAAACCTTTGAGCAGGGAATCAGGTGCTAGATCAGGTATTCGATGATTTCTCTCAGCATCCCGATGAATGTAGGGGTGTTAGAGGGATCTCTCTCAGTGGAGAGTTTTCTTTCTGAGTAGTCTCCAACATCAAGACCAACCACCGGACGTCACGTAGTGGATTATTCTACACCTAGTAGCAAATAGATGCCATAGAGGTCCAAAAGGACCATACATACTGGTGGAAGACTACATGACTCGGGATCAGTTGTGCGGGGTACCAGAGAGAGATCTAGTCATGTGACGAACATGCAATATTTCACATGCGGCGGTCAGGGTCACATGGATCATGACTGCACGACCCACTGTACGAATTATCAGAAAACGGTCGAGGGACCTCCTAGGTAGAGAAAGATGTTCAACTGAGGAGGACCATAGGAAGAATGAGAATGTTTCAGAGAAGTTGGTCATGCAGCTAGCGGTGTGCGACGATTCTAGATGTTACCACCAACACCACCAGGTGGTCCCCCCGACCACAGAGAGAAAGAGTAAAGGGGTGCTCTCAACTCCAAGCAGCTGAGGCCTACGATCATGGCGCTCCGGAGATGATGCGAGGTACGATTTTTTCCTACTCCACCATAGCTACAGTACTTATTGACATTGGTGACAATCATTCTTTTATTTTCACTGCCCTCATTCGGAGCTCATAGATTCCAATGGAGTAGTTGGATTGATCCTTATGGTTAAAGAAATCTACAAAAGAAGATTCGACGATTACGCAATAGTGCTGGTAGTGTGATCTTACTCTATGAGGCGAGATCATTGGCTGGGATCTCCTAGTAGAGGCGTCGAGACCTTACGAAGTCATCTTGGGTAAGGACCGGTTATCTACAGTCCATGCTCAGATTGAATGTATTAGTCACAAATTGTGGTGTGTCTGCACAGATGGGAAAAATTATACCTTTACCGGTGATAAGGGAGAGATTGTAGCACAGGATAGACGTACCCAGACGAGAGTGCATCCGATCACTCATCAGTTATCTAAGATTACCCTCAGATCGGTTGATGTGTAGATTCTGAGCTATCTGGTAGTGGTGGACCAGTACGCGAATGTCTTCCCTGATGATGTTCTGGGTCAACCTCCTCAAAGAGAGGTGGAATTTTACATTGAATTGTACCCCGGAACAGCATTGATATATACACCAGCGTATCTGATGGCTCTCGCAGATCTTCGTGATCTACCGATACAACTGGAGGACTTACAGATGAAGGGGTTCAATCTGCCCAGTGTTTCCACTTGGGTAGCCCTGATTTTGTTCGCCAAAAAAAATATGGGAGCTTGAGACTTCATGTTAACTACCGGTGCCTGAACCAAGTGACTGTGAAGAACAAATACCCACCCTCGAAGATTAATTACTTCTTTGAATAGTTGAATGGAGAATGGTGGTTCTCGACGATAGACCTGAGATCAGTTTATCACTAGCGTAGAGCGAGAGACAAGGATGTGTAGAAGAAGACTTTCAGATGTCGGTACGGCCATTACGAGTTCATTTTTATGCCATTCATCATATCCAACGCTCCAAAAGTGTTCATGGGAACAATGCACATGATCTTTTAGACATACCATGATTGTTTTGTGGTGGTCTTCATTGAAGACATTTATATCTACTCAGCTACCGAGGAGGAGCATGCCTATCATTTGTAGGTAGTACTAGACACACTACGAGAGCACCATATTTATGAAAATCTCTCTAAATTCCAGTTCTAGATCCGAGAGGTTCTCTTTCTAGGACATGTCATCTAAGAGACTAGAGTTTTGGTGAATCTAGCGAAGATTGAGGATGTACTTTCTTGGGATCCACCCTGGAGTGTGACGGAGGTACGGAGTTTCTTGGGTTTGGGTGGATACTACCAGAGGATTGTACCATATTTCTCTCGAGTTGAAGCACCTTTATCAACATTAATGAAGAAGGGGGAATCCTTCGTTTGGTCGAAAAGATCCTGCAATTTTTTCAAGAGCTGAGGCAACAGCTGACTACTTCCCCCCAGCTTGAGGCTTACGGCGGATTGCATTGGGTACGTAGTATACTGCAACACATCAGGGACCGGGGTCGGAAGTGACATGATGTAGGAGTGAGAAGTTATCGCAAATGTTTCTCGATAGCTAAGACAAAATGAGAAGAACTATGCTACCAATGACATGTTTTTAGCATCAGTGGTCTTTCCTATTAAGATTTGGTGACATTACATGATGGGAGAGAATTTTACACTATACTCTGCTCACAAAAGACTTTGGTGTATCTTTTCTCAGATAGACCTTAACATGAGACATCGACGTTGGCTTGAATTCCTACAGGAATATGACATCGATATAGTCTATACTCTTGGGAAGGGGAATGTAGTAGCAGATGCACTCAGCAAGAGATCTGGTATACTGCTGCAAGGTGAGGCAATAGATTAGCTATTCGCTTTGCAGATATCCTTTGTGGATTGAGATGGAGCATCTTTTCTTCATTCTCTTATAGTCACTCCCCCACTTACTCAGCAAGTTAGGGAGGCGTAGCGTGGGGACACTGACTTCATGACATGATGTGCTCAGATATCCACAAGACATGCACCTGATAGATTTTCTGATGGTGGGGAGTACGTCATCTTTTTCATAGGACGTACCATGGTACCTGTGTGGCTTCAGGAAGAAGTGTTGAGGGAGTTACAATAATCTCCATGAGCAGTACATCTAGGAGTGGTGAAGATGTAACAAGATCTCAGACGATAGTACTGGTGGCCGGTAATGAAGAAAGCAGAAGTAGAGTTTGTCTCTCAGTGCATCACTTTTCAGCAAGTGAAGGTGGGGCATCAGGTACCTGTAGGCTTGGTTCATCCTTTAGAGGTCCTAGAGTGATATCGGGATGGGTTATCCATGTTTTACATGATAGAAATTCCACGTACATCTATATTTCATGATTCTATCTGGGTGATCGTCGACCAACTCACCTAGTCAACCCACTTCCTACTGATCAGAGAGAAGGGTTCAGTAGAGAGCTTGGGATTCATCTATGTGCAAGAGATTGTCTGACAACATGAATTACCCTCAACAATTGTCTCCAATTGTGATATATGTTTTACTTCCCAGCTATGGAAGGTGTTGCAAGAGGATTTTGGTATATACCTTCATTTTAGCACCGCCTTCCATCCTTAGGCAGATGGCCAGACTTAGTGGTCCATTCAGACCCTTGATGACATGTTGTGTTCTGGAGTCATTGACTTCAGTCACAGGTGGGAGGATCGCATGCCCTTGGTGGTGTTTGAATACATCAATAGCTACCACTCCACCATTATGATGACACCTTTTGAGGCCTTTAATGGGTGACCTTGATGATCTCCATTGTGTTATACTGACCCAGGGGAGTCAGCACTCCTGGGACCAGAGATGGTATGAGATACCATAGAGAAAGTGCAGATCATCCAGGAGCAGATGAAGACTGTACAGAGCTGGTAAAAGTCTTATTCTAAGAGGAGATGTAGACCTCTAGAGTTCGAGGATGGCGACCACGTATTTCTAAGTGTCTCACCCCATTATGGTTTACAGAGATTTGGTTGAGATGGAAAGTTTTCTATAAGGTTCATCGGTCATTTTCAGGTCCTCAGTAGAGTTGGCATGGTGGAATACAACCTAGCACTTCCCCCTCAGTAACATTGGGTGCACAACGTCTTCCACGTTTCCATACTGATGAGATAAGTGAATGACCCTTCTCACATCAGCATCCACAGATAGTTGGATGTCGATGGTGGGGAGACATTTACAGAGGTTTCGATGGAGATTGAGGATTGAAAGGATCATGTCCTTTGATGGCAAACGATACCTCTAGTGCATGTTCATGGGTAGCACGGGAACCTCCAAGAGAGAACATGGGAGCGGGAGGCTCAGATACGTTCTCATTAACCCCACTTTCATTCCTAGTTTTGTGTTGTGGATTTCAGGGATGCAATGCCCAGAGGTGGGGTGAATTTAAAGACCCGGAAATTCCATGTAATTTTTTATTATATGTGAATTTTACGAGTCTATGTAAATTGACGGTGCATGATTCTGAGGCCCAGTGTCCCCGGAATGAATTTCTGAACTTTTTTGCTGGTACGTTTAGTAAACGTGCGAGTATGTTTTTCTATATTTTGAAACGGTGCTCAAAATTGAAATCAGAGGACACCGTTGAACTCGCAGCACCAGTATTCGCTTAAGGAGACTTTCACCTCAATGGTAGTTGGTCGAGGGTGAACAATTGTTTTTGTGTTTTTCGTGATAGAATAAAATAAAATAAAAATGTCTAACATTTGTATTTGTTGAAACATCCCATGTGAATGTTATAAATATGGGGACCACATAAACCAAAACCTCCCACATGTATATTAATGAGGTTGGGACCACTGATCCTAAAACCCACATTTTGAATTTATGGTGGTGAGGACCACCCGAACCCTCTTAAATGGAGAAACCCATTAAACACCCTTATTAATGAAGTGTTAACCCATGTACTCTCTCCATCTTTAATTATGCCAACACGTTTCGTTTAATTGAATCAGTTTATTGAGCCAATTAAATATCCCAATGTGCCAACATAATTAATCTACCTAATTTAAATTATATCGGCACATATTTTCTTTGAGAGGATTTGGTTGGCGAAGGAGAAGGGGAGAGCATGGATAACATCTCTCCAATGAAGAACAACCTCCATTGGAGAGCCATTATCCGACGAACCAACTAATGAGGCCAAGAGCAGAGGCGTGTGTGGGCTCGACGAATGTCGACATCTTCGAATTATTTCTCATCCCAACATCAATGAAACTTTGATGTAGGGTGATTGTTTGAATTTTCCCCACTACCCGTTCTTGACATTTCTTTGTGATTCAAGAAATATTTTAGTCTCTTGCTACCTCTCTAACGTGGAGGGTGTGGGGCAAACAAACATGGCCCAACCAAACCGCAAATAATTGTGTAATATTTATGATGTTCTTAGAAAAAGAGGAGATTGACATACAACACTGGTGGGGCATGGGAATGGTTCCCATCACCATGGATGGTCACTATGAAGAAGATGGACCACCCGTGTTGCTTGATGGAATAGAACCATGGTGGAAGACCGCACCGCGGGCGCACCACCGAATTGTGGCACACTGCCTCGCCAAACCGCGGCCACCCCGCTTCCGGGCCGGGCCACCCAGCGTGGGCTGCGCCGGACCCAGGGGGCGGGGTCGACTCGAACCGAGTCGGGTCGGCCCGACTCGGTTGGACTGGACCCTGACCAGGTTCGATGCATTTCCGCTCCGTTGGCCATATCTTTCGTGTCGAGTGTCTATTTGACGAACAGTCTATGGTGCTAGAAAACATGGAGAGAGACAGTCTATGTGGTATAACCCACAAGTGATTTGGGTAATATTAGAGAATGGTTGGGTTGGATCGAGCACAAATCCAACCGGACCCTCGAGACTAAATGGCTAATAAATTATAGAACGGACGTCTGTTTGATGCACCGTCTGTTGCTTTGAGACCCCTATGACGTGGCTGTCCTTTGGGATACTTATTTATGGGACATTGTGATAGTTGTAGTATCAACCAGTGGATTGAGGGGTAGACCTTGCTGGAGAAAAGTGAGCTTAGTGCAGGAACTCTGTAGCTGGTTGTGATGATGTACTAGGATCTTGTGTTGGTCCAACGATGTACTGACGATGTACTTGTCACAACCCGTCCTCGGGGACAGTGCCGTGAATACCCCAAGCTCACCTTCCATAGGCCAGGTGCTGGATACTGGCACAAAAGGCATAAATATCAATAAATTGTAAGGCATTTCCATTATAAAAGTAATCAAACACAATAGAGTACGCAAGCTGAAGTAAACACTATGTAAACTGAGTACAAAAGTAACTGATGGAATGTAAATGGGCCAATATTAAAACCCAACTAAAAGTACAGTACAACTAAGAAATGTAATGTATAAAAGATGAAAAGTAGAGCAGCAACCACTAAGCCGTCCTCCGGAAAACCCACATGAAGGGTGGATACAGATGGTCTCCTCAGCTCCTCAGATCCGCCTGTCCGCTCCATGTACATCCCTCCTGATAGTCCACCTCTAGATTCATTCCCGCTCCACATGACTCAACCACAATCCGCATTGTCCATCGTCTACAACTGACACAATGTAGTTCGGGCATAGCCCGTGCAGGGGTGAGTATACGATACTCAGTAGGGACCCTGAGACGCCCGATGGCCTCCCAGAATCCACAAAGAGTAAACAAAAAAGTAAGGATACAATCACAAAGTATCAAGCGACTCTACTTAGGTATATGCCCATAAATATACCTAAGTCATCAATTCTGGTTCGTCTCCAACTCACAAGCCCACATGCAACCTAGTTCACATAGGATAGCACAACCCAGTCCACATAGGAATTCACAACTCAGTCCACACAGGGAACCACAACCCGGTCCACATAGGAAATCACAACCCAGTCCACAAATAAAATCACAATCATATCGAAGATAATGATTGAAATCAAGATTTAGCTCACACAGGTATACTACTCATGAAGTGTGGTGGAGATGATTACATGTAACCTATGAATCATCCTCTCTTCCGAACCCACGTAGGATCCAAGTATAGAAGTCGTCGCTACCGAACCCACGTAGGATTCAAGTATAGTAACCATCGTTGCCGAACCCATGTAGGATCCAAGTACAGTCGTCCTCGCTGCCAAACCCATGGAAGATCCATGTACAGTCGTCCTCGCTGCCGAATCCACGGAGGATCCAAGTATAGTCTTCCTCGCTGCCGAACACACGTAGGATCCAAGTACATTCTTCATCGCTACCAATTCCACGGATGATCTAAGTACAGTTTTCATCGCTGCCACAGCCAGCTCTAGGGTCCCCGCACACAGTGCGCTCGATTCCGAGAGGGTCCTCTCCACGAGCCAAGGGTTCGATACATCAAATGACATAAAGTCCCATGAATAAGTATCTGAAAGGACCGGCTCATCAAAGAGGTCTTAGCGCAACAGACGGCGTGTCAATCGGATGCCCGGTTTGTGAGTTATTAGCCTTTTCGTCCCGGGGCCCCAGTTGGTTTCATGTACGAACCAACCTGACCGTATCTCAACTGTACCCTGAACTCTTATAGGTTATACTCATAGGGACCGTTTCTCAATGTTATTACCAATGTCGATGATGGTTTTTCAAATGGATGTTCGGTCTAAAAGTTATCGCCTTTTCCTTTCTAGGGGCCCTGTTGGATTTCGGGTACAATCCAACCTGGCCTTAGTCAAACCGCATCCAAACCTCAGGTGAAGTATTCCAATGGATTCTTCTCATCAATAGGAATCTATCAAAGTTGACGACACATCATTCGGACATTCGTAGCTCAGCTTATAAGTGTTTCCGCTCCGAGGGCCTGATTGGTTTTGTGTTCGAACCAACTCGGCCGTACCTAATGTTCACCGAAAACATGAGAGTAATATACCTAAACGACCACCTTGATCCAAGAAATCTTACACTACTGAAGGTGCATCGATCGGAGGTCTGTAGCCCAAGATATGTCTAATTGACCAAAAACGGTCCGAAAATAGGGGGTCTGGGGCCGGTCCAACCCAGCCAAATACCACATGGGTCGGCCTGAACCGGGTCAACCCAACCCGGTTATGGGTCCGGCCCAATTGGGCACGGCCCAGACTGGCTAGCGCGGCCCGGCGCTGGTGGCTCGACCCGTGTGGCCCGGCCCAGCCCGGCCAGGGGGTGTTGGTAGCTAGCTGGCCAATTTGGCGACACCCAGCGGGGCCCACCCTAGCTGCTAGTCGGGAGGGTTACATCCCCCCCGGTTCTTTGGAAACAGCTGACCAAAATGGTCGCCCCTTGGTATCTGCGGGACCCCCTCAGGTCTCGCCTCTACGTGGCGCCGGCGACCGGCACAGCCGGCCGCCCTTGTGTTCCGTCGTGGCCTTAGGCTGCGACTCTGTTCGACCGGCGTCGCGTCGTGCCGCGCCCCACCACCGTCATCCCGGGATCCCGCGCGGCCGCCGATTCCACCACGTCGCATCGCCGTCGCTTGTCGTAGCAGGCCTTCTCCGGCGGCACGCTGCGGCGCCGTGGCCTCCAGGTGGCCAGATGGCTCCAACCGCAACCTCCGGTCGCCGGAGCCATCTTTCCGGCGTGGCGTGCCAGCAGCCCCTTGCACGGACAACCAGATGCGCTCTGGTGGTCCGATTCGCACATATGTTATGCTTGTGGCTCTCCCGGGATCCACTCTTCATTGTGATGTCTTCCAAATGCCGTTTCAGTCCCTTTCACAGTCGCCCGTCAATTGGCACACAGAAGAACATCCAGCGGTGGGTCCGGGCTTGTTCGTTAGCCCGTTCCCTCCGAATTAGAGGCTCAAACCAAAATTTATCAATGTCAAGAGATTAATTTATTCAAAATAAATTATAACAACACATAGGAAATTAAATACCCATGCATGAGATATAAATCACTTATACACTAAATATGAAAACCCCCTACCTCGATAATCGATGTTGAACGTCGGTGTTGCAGTTGACGGCGTCGCAAGATAAGGATTTGTAGATGTCAATGGAGAGCATCTGAGGAGGAAGCGACGTCTCCCCTTTTTGTCAAGGATAGAAGATTTTAAGGCGTGGCGCATTCTCCTTCTTCGTCGGAGGTTGAAGAATGAAGCTTTTCTTATTTCTTCAGAGGTTCCCCCACCATATTATTTTCCAAAACTATAATGTAATAACCTACTCTAATTTAATGACAAGCCACCCTTTTCATATTAATTCAAGATATTAATTATGTGCGATGGAAAACTTTAATGGAGGAGAGGAAGGTGG
Source organism: Viscum album (assembly GCA_963277665.1). Taxonomy (NCBI): domain Eukaryota; kingdom Viridiplantae; phylum Streptophyta; class Magnoliopsida; order Santalales; family Viscaceae; genus Viscum; species Viscum album. The sequence goes on from OY728155.1 coordinate 1,935,322,041, forward strand.
AGAGGCTACTTAATTTAAGAGGAGTTATCCAATTAATTCAATGGGAGATAATGGGGGGTTTAAAGAGGCTTAAAGAGTTAGGGAATTTGAAGGGTTGGGGCTCGTGTGGGCCCCACCTCACATTTATCCTGACATGGGTAGTTAGAAACTAGTGGGTCCCACCCCAACTCCCTCACTTAGGATATAACCACTTTAGATATAAAAATAAAATTGTCCCACAATTTTATTCACTTCCCGATTAATCCACAATTTTTTAACTTCTCCTCTCATGCCAATGCATCTACGGTAAAAGTTCTCTTAAGCAATTACCGGAGCTGCAAGTTCATCGGTGCCCTCAGATTTTGATTCCGAGCACCAGTTCAAAAGATAGAAAAAATAGCTCGTTCATTCATTGAACGTACCCGAGCTAATCTTTGAAAATTGATTCCGGGCACCCCGGGCCTCAGAATCAGGTTCCATTAGAAACTACGTACTCGTAAAATCCGAAAAAATTTATGGAAAATTTTCCATGAAATTTACGGGTCATTAAATTACTCCCACCTCAAGGATTTACGTCCTCGTAAATCTATAACAAAAACTAGGAAAACTAAAGGAGGTATCAAGCACACAACCGAGCCTCCCGCTCTGATGTGCTTTCCTTGAGGTTCGCGTGCTTCCAGTGAAAGCACACATGATAAATCGACCGTCCCCGTAGGACCCGCTCTTATCGATCCTCAACCTCTATTGGTACCCTGAGAAATTCACCCCATCATCGATGTCCAACTCTCTGTGGTCGATGATGACGGTTAAGTCATGCATATATTTCTTCATTTGAGATAAGTGGAAGATGTCGTGCACCCGATGCAACTGTGGTGGAATGGTCAAGAAGTAAACCACCTTGCCTACCCTAATAAGGACCTAGAAGGATCCGATGAACCTCAGAGATAACATGCCGCCACAGCAAAATATCCTTAGACCTCGTCGAGGTGAGACCCATAAGAATACGTGGTCACCACCCTCGAAATCCAGTGGTCTCATGTCTGCTCTGTGCAGTCTCATCTGTCGTGATCCATGGGAAATCACTGCCCAATCACACATCAGGACACACCCGAGTCTGGTCCCTGATGCGTCGCAGTGAACTATGTAACCAACTCCCTCATGTTGGCCGCACTAGTCGACCTCTACCCCAGATCCTGAAAGTTATGCTGGAAGTGGTGCCATAACTCTGGAGAATTTTGGCACAAAGGAAAGTTTGGCCATCTCCTGAGTGATCGAATGCACCCTGTTATGCATGATTTCATCCTGTGCTACCTGGGTTTTCCTTTTCTCCAACCAAGGAAACCCCCATCCCAACGTTGTAGATAATCCATAACCTTTTTTCCTAATACCGTCAATCCGTGTATAAACTGTAGTGGCCCAGTCCATACCCAAACTAACCTCGTAAGGCCTCGATGCTACCACCAATAGGTTCCAACCGAAACCCTTACTTAAAGGGTCATATCACAGCATCGGCGTAAGTGTGATTATCGAATCTCCTCCCAAAGGTATCTCTTGACATGTGGGTCAAGTCACCGGCTTAACCGGAAACTCTAGGTCTAGGACAAGATTCATGGAAGGTAGGAATTATTGGTACCTATGTCTATTGATATGTAAGCTAGTAGTAGACACATACTATACCTGAAATCATTATTAGAGCCCTTGGGTCACACTCCTTCACCGCATGTAGTTATTCTCTTCCCCTGCCCTCCATCTCCCTGAGCCTGGCGGAGACTACAAAAGTGGGTGGTTGTAACATGTTGAAATGTACACCACCTCATGCTGCACTCCTTGCTCTGCTTCCATGTCTACTACTTTGAGGATTCATCTGTCCTTAAGACTTCCTCTTCTTGAAACATTTTACATGCCCAAGTCTCTGAGACTGGTGCCAATTCCATGCTCTTCCACTGAAAACATTCTATAGCTATATCCGTTCAGCAAAAGATCATTCAACTACAAAGGTTTTCTCTAGTATCCTAACATAGGTAGGAATGAATAGAGGATAAGGTGATGGCTCAGATATCCTTAAACACACCACGGTCAGTGGTCTGAGCTCTATAGCACTGATCGAATCATATTCATCGAGTGCCCAGAATGATCGGTATGCCTCCATGAATACTCAGCTATCGACACGTCATTCTTCTGTAGCTATAAATGCTCTAGAAAAACTGTCATCCACTTCCTAAATCCAGTCCTCAGCCTCCTGGGAGTTGGGTTCACCCCGGAACATGAGGGTATCTGATGTTGGAACACGTTTAAGGGAGTAAGCCTACATGTTTCACCTACCAGTACCGCCGGTTGTAACTGCTGGAAAACAGGTTCTAATGTATAACTGAAACACTACCCGAAGGTAATATCTCAGGCATCGGTCAACGTACTAAAGCCTCATCACTATGCAGACCATCCTCATGAACACTCATTGGAAAAAACTAGTATCCAAGTCCACCATCCACTCTACTGGTGTATCAGCTAGGAGGAAAAATCTAGCAATCACCTCCAGCCAGTCCTGTGTTGTCTGGGAATCTTCCTCGGCTCATAAACATAGAGGCATCTACTATTGGAAATCATGCAACATGCTCTATCGACATGAACCTTCAGATAGTATGGCTATTGGCATCCACTACCCAACAGGTGGTGGTATTGCTAGTACACCACCCTAAGGTTCCAACATAGTAAGAGGGCACTGCACCGGAGCCTCGTCGCTCGGTGGGCCGTCATCGTGTACTCTCTCTCAGGAACCCTAGATGGTCGTCTTTATATCGACATCCTGATAAGGAAATAGGTGCGCCATGGTTAATACAGTATCCCTAGTGAGCTGACTCAAAGTAATCACTAAGAAAACTTTTTAAACAAACATGCAATCAATGTTTTCGTGCACTGAGTCGGAAATCAGAAGTCAGGGTCCTGGTGTATGGATACGTCGGCCACCACACTAACACTGGACTCCCTAAACTGGAGACCATACTCAATACCCTTAACACTATTGCTTCACAGAGAAGAAATTATCAGAGTCCTATGTTTTGTGGTAGAACCGACTCCTTTGATACCAATTTGTCACGAACTGTCCTCGGGCACCGTGCCGTGACTACCCCAAACTCGCCTTCCATAGGCCAGGGGCTGACGACTAGACCCAAAGGCATAAATCCCGATAAAGGGGATGAACATTCTTTATACAAGTAATCAAACACAATAGAGTACGCATGCTGAAGTAAATATTAGGTAAACTTAGTACAAAAGTAAGTGCTGGAAAGTAAATGGGCCAGTATACAAACCCAACTGAAAGTACAGTACACCTGAGAAAAGTAAAGTACAACAGCTAAAAAGTAGAGCAGCAACCACTGGGACATCCTCTAGAAACCCACCTGAAGGTTGGGTACAGATGGTCTCCTCAGCTCCTCAGATCCGTCTATTCGATTCGTGTACGTCCCGCATAATAGTCCACCACCGGATTCCTTACCGCTCCATAAGCCACAACCACGATCAACGTTGTTCTTCATCCGCAACCAACACAATATAGTGCGGGCATAGCCCATGCAGGGTTGAGTATACGATACTCAGTAGGGACCCTGAGACCCCCAAAGGTCTCCTAGAATCCAAGAAGAGTAAACCACAAAGTAAGGATACAATCACGAAGTATCAAGCGACTCCACTTAGGTATATGCCCACACATATACCAAATTCATCAATTCTAGTTCGGCTCCAACTCACAAGCCCAAGTACAACCCAATCCACACAGGATAGAACAACCTAGTCCACACAAGAAATCACAACCCAGTCCACACATGGAATCACAACCCAGTCCTCATAGGCAATCACAACCCAGTCCACACAGGAAATCACAACCTAGTCCACATATGAAATCACAATCATATCAAAGATAACGATTGAAAGTCAATATTTAGCTCACACAGGTACACTAATCAAGAAGAGTAGTGGGGATGATTAGATATAACCTCTAAATAATCCTCTCTGCCTAACCCACATAGGATCCAAGTATAGAAGTTGTCACTGCCAAACCCAGGCAGGATCCATGTACAGTAACCATCACTGTCAAACCCACATAGGATCCACGTACAGTCGTCCTCGCTGATGAACCCACGGAGGATCCAAGTATAGTTGTCCTCACTGTCGAACCCACAGAGGATCCAAGAATAGTCTTCCTCTCTGCCGAACCCACGTACAATCCAAGTGTAGTCGTCATCACTGCCAAACCCACGGAGGATCCATGTATAGTTGTCATCACTACCGCAACCAGCTCTAGGGTCCCCACAGACAGTGCGCTCGATTCCGGGAGGGTTCGCTCCACGAGCCAAGGGGTCGATACATCAACTGAAACGAAGTCCAACAAAGAAGTATCTCAAAGGACCTCCTTGTCAAAGAGGTCTCAACGTAACAGACGACACATCAACCGGACAACTGGTCTGTGAGTTATTAGCATTTTTGTCTTGGGGGCCCGGATGGTTTTGTGTACGAACAAACCCAACTGAATCTCAACATTACCCCAAACTCTCATAGGTTATACTCATAGGGACTATTTCTAAATGTGATTACCAATTCCACTGACAGTTTGTCAAACAGACGTCCAGTCTAAAAGTTATCGGCAATTCCTTTCCAGGGGCCTGGTTGGATTTTGGGTACAATCCAACCCGGCCTTACTCCAACTATGTACAAACCTCAGGTGAAGTATTCCAAAAGATCCTTATCATCAAGAGGAATCCATAAAAGTGTACGGAACGTCATTCGGACGTCCGGAGCTCAGGTTATAAGCGTTTCAGCTCCGATGGCCTGGTTGGTTCCGTGTTCGATCCAACCCGGCCGTACACAAGGTTTGCTGAAACCATGCGTTTAATATACCAAAAAGACCGTCTCAATCAATGGAATTTTACACAACTGACGGTGCATCGATCGGAGGTCTGTAGCCCAAGATATGTCTATTTAACAGAAGACGGACCGAAAATAGGGGGTCTGGGCCCTGTCCAACCCGACCCAACACCCCCTGGGTCGGCCCGAACCGGGTCCACCCGACCCGGGTCTGTGTTTGGCCTGGTTGGGCATGGCCCCGCCCAGTTGGTATGGCCCGGCCCCACCTGCGAGGCCTGGCCCCACACTGGCGGCCCGGCCCGGCCCCGGCGCTCCGGTCCGTGTGGCCCAGCCCAGCCCGACCGGGGGGGTTTGTAACACCCCGAGATTTTATGAAAAATATTTTTTTATTTCATTAATGTCTTGTGTTGTACGCTACACCAAAAGGTTCTTGCACAACATGCATCCTTGATTGGCCTTTCATTACACACAATCTCGACCTTCCTCGATAGCGTGTGTAGTACGCAATACCGAGTTTCACTAAACAACGATATGCTATTAAAATATTATTAAAAGTAGCCATTATGAATAGTAATAAGCACCTTTTGAAATTTTGTAAATTTTATTTCTCAAAATGGACTTCATTTTTGGATTTGGAATATCGAAATTAGCTTAGGGTGAAATTTTAGTACTTTTCGGATAACTTTCATTTTCTTGATGAATAGTGAAAATTACTAAATTTTAATCGAAATAATTAATAGTGATAAATTATTAATTTGAGTGGTTTTAAAGTATATTTAGAATATATTTTTAGAATTTAATACAATGTTGTACATTGGATGTAATTTCACATTTAAACCAAACATAAACAAGTGTCAATCTTTTGATAGTTATTATCTCTTAAGAACACGCTATTTTTTTGACGACGAGAATTAATTTTTAAATTAATTAATTCAACTGATATGTTTTGAATTTGGTAAAATAGACATCATTTTTGAGTTCATAATATCAAATATATCTTAGGCCTAATTTTTGGTATTTTTCTGAGAACTTTCAATTTTGATGAATAGTGAAACCACTAAGTGGTAGTTAAAAAAACTGAATTTTTCATAAAACATAATTTTACCGCTTCTATGAGTGGAATATCAAAAATCCGAGAGACATGGTTGATGTCAGTAAGTAAAATGTGGTTCAATGAGATGAAAATAATTGTTGGTGAATAGTAACTTTTTTACTTTAATTTACCACGGTTAAAAGTAAATAGGGTAATTAAGGGTAAAAATGATATTATTATTACCCTAACACATGCCCTAATTCTATTGGATAAGTTTAATTCGACCAAAAAAAACCTTAGGAATAAAATATGACCATTTAGGCCCACTTGGATTAGATTAGGACATTTATTATTAATTTATTTGAAGAGGGGTTAAAATAGTTAAAATCAAAGTTTAATAACTAAATCATTTTTAATACAGAGTTATACATAAGATAAATTCGATTATAAATATTCATTATAAAGATAAAACGATTTCCTACATAATGATATTTTATTTGTAATTTTTAGACATTAAAGAAGATAATTTATTTATGACACAAATATGATGCAGTAATTATCTTATTAATGAAATATTAACATAATTGATGTTATAAATACACAAATAAATGTAATTTAGGAATTTTTATGAATTCAACTAATTTTCTAGGTTAATATGACATGTTATTATTTATTTAATTAACTTTTTTAGAACTAATCATTCTGTTATGATTTTCACAAAAATCAATTATAAAATAGTGTCAAAATTGACATAAAATAGTTTTTAAAACAAATATTATATTATTAATTGTTATTTTATTCTTAAAAATCTACGTTTCGGCCAAGTGACTTAGATAAGGTTATATATATTAATAATAAACAACTTTTGGTTCATTTGGCTTTTTATAGTATGTTTATTAACCTTATAGTGTAAAAACACAAAAAGAAACGGTAAAAGTAAAATTATCTAACTTAAAGTTAAATATAAATGATAAGGTTACAATAGGAACATAAACTTGTCTAAATTCTATTAGATGAGAGGATTTCGACCCATCCCCACCTTAGATTCTAAATAAATTAATTTGGAGCTATTTAAAACCGAATTTGGCTTTATAATAAAATAATAATTTTAGTTATTCCAAAGGTGACCCTCTCCTCTCTTATAAAAGGGCACCTCCTCCCTCTCTTCCTCACACCACATTGAGGCTTCAAGATAAGAAAAACCCTGCCAATTTCTTCTATCCACTTCCCTAGAGACATCCTAGAGGTCCTGGTCTTCTTCAAAGACACATTTTAGTGCCCTAAAAGGAGGTCTCAAAGAGGTGCTTCAAAGAAGAGGTAATGTCCGTTACCGATTCATTCAACATTATTTCTTCTTCCACTTATTCTTCTTAGGTTGTTTCATTATGAAGTAATAACATCTGTATCACTCATATACTGATATGTTATTATAAGTATGAAACAACCCTATTTCACCATCTATCCATCCTACGAAAAATGAAATCACCACGCGTGCGTACGTATGGAATACCGTCTCCACGCCGTGGTGTAATCTATTTTCCACCACCACCTTACTTGGATGGGTATAATGGTGTACATAATAGCTATATATTATTATTGTAAAGTGATATTAATTATGAAATAGTATAAATACACTCCAATACAATTCCACGATCATAAGAACGATATCATCGCTCGTGCGTACGTACGGACTACCGTCTCCACGACGGGATGAGAATCATTCTCCACGTTAACCATTCATTAATGATTATAAAGTATATATAATAAGTAATCATGAAATATATGACATAATAATGATACTGTAATTATGTGCATATATATGTATGTCATCTACTTAATTCCATTCAACTCAATAAGGAAACGAAAACAACGTTCATGCGTACGTACGGCCTACCGTCTCCATGAACGGTCTATTTCATTCCATTTACTGATCTATTATATATATGTATATTCTGAATATATATTATATATAAATAATGTTTTATATTCTGTAATTATGTAATCATGATCTAAGTAATCATATGAATAATTACAAGTCAAAACACAGACGACAAATGAAACGATTTTACCCAAAACGCTCTTTAACATGGAATTTACAAAAGAACGGGTAATATAAAGTCATAAGTGAACCATATATAATATAATAACAATGAGAATGATTCTGTAATAAGTTAATGACATTATTTAAATCATTATACAGGAGGTTCGGACACTTATGAAGAAAATCGGATCTAAGGTAAGGGAAATATCACAATCTCATTTTTATCCGAGATTGTTTATACTTTGTTATTTACTGGGGTGTATTTTATCATCCACATACATGTTTCCTCAATATGTAATATTTATATCCTTATAAAATAGTTTATATCCAATTTTACCCTTCGGTGAGTTTTTAGTAAAAGATATGAAAGAAATCTTTTGTCATTTTTCGTACGAGGTACTTTTTGACTTTTCCGACAAAAGTACGAGAAGAATGTTTTTTTAACTTATACGGCATGAATGGATTTTTAAAACATTATTTCAAAGAATCTTCCTTTACAAGTTTTCATGTTTATTTTTAATCAACTTCTTTTAGTTTAAAATTCTATGACATGTTAAGAAAGGAAAACTGTTTTTGAAGTTGAAAGGATATTTTCCTCAATAATGGAGTTCAAGCGTTTTATAAAAATTATTTTCCATCTAAGATAATATAGGGTTATGTTTCTATACCTGTTATTATATTGATTTTATTATGTTGTGATGGAATTATTTTTATGAATTCCTTTATCTTACATAAATTGTTTTATGATGTCATGTTGTTTAAGAATCCCATTTTTATTACATGGGTTATGAAATGATGTATGATTTATGATTTTGTGACACACATAAGAATGGTATCATTATGAGATGGGTGGGACCTATATCTCCCTCCAATGAATTGGTTAAAGATTTTATATCTCATGAGATAGACATGGCTGGAACGGAAGGCTAAACCGGTTAAGTGAAACAGGACTGAAACGAGGAATGAACTCGGTTGAGAAATGGACTTTGTCGACTAAGATAGTCTTCACAATGACTCTTGACTAATAAGAAATGATTCTATATGATTATGTGTGTATGACACAATGATTCATATTTTATGTTATGATTATTGAGATTACATTTCACTACCATGATTTATCCCATGTTATGAAATTATGATCTATTTTGCAGGGTAAGATTTCCAAATTGTTACGTTTTTATGAATATGATGTGATTGATATTTCTTTTGTTTACCCTTACTGAGCATTTGAGCTCACCCTTTTATGTTTTATTTTCCCCAGGATATAAATAAAGGTTTTAGGTAAGAAAAAAAGGAATATCTTTATGGGAGATGTTAAAGATCTTTCACCATGATTAGAAGATTATATTCCGAGTTTCCAAAGACACTAAACTATTACAGTACTTGTGTGTGTGTTTTTGTAATGTACTAAGTATTCAGAAAATGTAACGTAATGTCCATGTACATCAAGCTTCGGGTCTCTACATTTGGTATTAGAGTAATGGTTTAGTCAACCTTTGGAAACAAGGATGCGAGAACTTTAGTGAGATCCCTAGAGATATTTCTAAGGTATTTCTAGGGATGTCCCTAAGGTTAAGTATGTGTATAGGTTATAGTCCTAGAATTATGCTAATGATCTTGGAATTAAACATAAGATGTTAGATATTGAAAGTACTACCCATTTATTATGTTGTTTTCCCTAGCATGATTTTTACCTCTCACGCTATTCTTTTTGGGTTTTAGAAAATGGATGGAAACAGGAAGATTCATGATAATGGAGGATATGATGGACAATGGAATGTTATTATTCATGAGAAACCAAATGAAACGGGATTTGGAAGTCCAAACATCGTTATTATGCCTAATCAGCAATCTCATAATATGATCAATAATCTCATCTTTGGTAAGTTTCCTGACTCTGATAATATGAGAAAGATGGTGTTTCATGATGATCATAGAGGAAAGAATGTTCAATTTCCCTCATGTAAATCATGTGGGAAGAGGCATCGAGGAGATTGTTTCAAGGGAACAGGAAGATGCTTTGGGTGTGGAAAAGAAGGACACAATGCCAGTAAGTGCAAAGGAAAAGGTTCAGTTAACACCATGGATGAGGATAATGGTATTGCTACGAAATCAACAATGGTTAAATGTTTCAAATGTGGAATGTACAGGCATTATCCAAACCAATGCCCTAAGGGAAAGTCTCATGAAGAGAATCAGTACGGTCGTATGGGTAGTATTTATGTTGATGATGATGATGAGACTACAAATGATATGTGAGATGAAAGAATTGTTGAAGATCGGTCAATGGTTTAAGAAGGTAGTGGAATGATTACATGTTTATCAAGTGTAATGTTGTATAAGTAATCTCATGGTACTATGGAATAAAGAGACAACTAAGGATTGTTACACTGTTGTCTTTCCTTGACTTTTGAAAGTGTATGATTAATGGTACCAGTATCCATGAAAGGTTATTCAGATATTTTTGGAATGTAGTTGATATGCGCATAATGAAGGGATAAGGAGAAAATTAAATGTTTGATAGTATTCATGAGCTCATGACTGATATAAGGAGAAGGTTATATCATGATTTGATTGTATATAATTTTTGGATTTTGGTATGAGGAAAGAGTTAACTTTTGACAGCATTCATGTTTTCACTAAGGTTTAATGGGTATTCATTTTTCAAGAGAATACATTATTAAGGTATTCAGAGGATTGGAATGTGACCAAAAAGATATATGGGGGATAAATGATGGTATTCAGATACTTGTTTGATGAGATTTCAAGTAATCGTTTTCTTTATACTATGAGCTTGGACCGAAGTATTTTAGATAAGGATAAAGATTGGAATGGATTATGTTTGACATAAGTTAGTATTGTTTAAGGATAAAACATTTTTTCGATATTATTTATGGGATGTTATAGTAATAGAGCTTTAGAAAAAGGACAACCTGCAGGACGGGTGACAACCCATCGCGTCAGACAAGGATGTGGGAATCGAACCCACAACCGAAGTGCGACTGGCCTTTATCACCTACCACTGGCCTACAGGAAGTCCCTGTTTAGTAGAAACTAGTTTTATTATATTAAGCAGTATGATATATGAATTATAAGTCCATTTTAGGAACCATATATGATTAATCTCACTATAGATGGACTTATGTATTTTTTGATAACTTTTCTAACCATTTGTTTGAGACAGATGGAATGACCCATCATTCTATCACATGATCTGCTAACACATCATTAATGACAAATTCAACTTCATTTCTTTAAGAGATGAAGTGGAAATTGTCCAAAGAATGATTAATGGTGAGACTATACCAAAATCACGAAAGTATTTCTTCTAATTCAAATTTCATCAACTTTAGGGAAATGATCTTGAAAACCGAAAATGTTGTCCTAGTGATCTTATATCTGATGAATCAGATGGTACCTTAGATCATCACAAATTTATGGCTTTGTGATTGCTGGTTTTTCCATAGCCATGTTCTCTACCACTCTCCATCAGAACATGGTGGTTAGATTTCTCTTCCATATCCATATTTTCACCTATGTGGAAACCCAATGATTAGTTTATTTGGGTAACCATTACGTTTCATAATTTTGTTCTTAATGATTGGTTTTGGTATTCTTTTTTACTATGTGGGTTTCTATTTAAGAAACTTTCGAGTAGTAAACAATTTATAACCCTGGCGAATTTTGAGGGCGAAATTCATTTTAAGGGGGGTAGAATGTAACACCACGAGATTTTATGAAAAATATTCTTTTTTATTTCATTAATGACTTGTGTTGTACGCTACACCAAAAGGAGCTTGCACAACATGCATCCTTGACTTGTATTTCATTACACGCAATCGTGACCTTCCTCGATAGCGTGTGTAGTACGCAATACCGAGTTTCACTAAACAACGATATGCTATTAAAATATTATTAAAACTAGCCGTTATGAATAGTAATAATGACCTTTTGAAATTTTGAAAATTTTATTTTTCAAAATGGACTTCATTTTTGGATTTGGAATATCGAAATTAGCATAGGGTGAAATTTTGGTATTTTTCAGATAACTTTTATTTCTGATAAATAGTGAAAATTACTAAATTTTAATCGAAATAATTAATAGTGATAAATTATTAATTTGAGCGGTTTTAAAGTATATTTAGAATATATTTTTACAATTTAATACAATGTTGTTTATTGGATGTAATTTCACATTTAAACCAGACATAAACAAGTGTCAATCTTTAGATAGTTATTATCTCTTAAGAACACGCTATTTATTTTGACGACGGGAATTAATTTTTAAATTAATTAATTCAACTAATATGTATTGAATTTAGTAAAATAGACATCATTTTTGAGTTCATAATATAAAATATATCTTAGTCCTAATTTTTGGTATTTTTCTGAAAACTTTCAATTTTTGATGAATAGTGAAACCACTAAGTGGTAGTTAAAAAAACTAAATTTTTCATAAAACTTAATTTTACTGCTTCTGTGAGTGGAATCTCAAAAATCCGAGAGACACAGTTGATGTTAGTAAGTAAAATGTGGTTCAATGAGTTGAAAATAATTTTTGGTGAATAGTAACTTTTTACTTTTATTTACCACAGTTAAAAGTAAATAGGGTAATTAAGGGTAACAATGATATTATTATTACCCTAACACATGTCCTAATTCTATTGGATAAGTGTAATTCGACCAAAAACAACCTTAGGAATAAAATATGACCATTTAGGCCCACTTGGATTAGATTAGGACATTTATTATTAATTTATTTAAAGAAGGGTTAAAATAGTTAAAATCAATGTTTAATAAATAAATCATTTTTAATATAGTTTTATACATAAGATAAATTCGACAATAAATATTCATTAGAAATCTAAAAATATTTCCTACATAATTATATTTTATTTGTAATTTTTAGACATTACAAAAGTTAATTTATTTATGACATAAAGATGATGCAGTAATTGTCTTATTAATGAAATATTGGCATAATTGACGTTATAAATACCCATATAAATGTAATTTAAGACTTTTTATGAATTCCACTAATTTTATAGGTTAATATGACATGTTATTATTTATTTAATTAACTTTTTTCGAACTAATCATTCTGTTATGAGTTTCACAAAAATCAATTACAAAATAGTGTCAAAATTGACATAAAATAGATTTTAAATCAAATATTATATTATTAATTGTTATTTTATTCCTAAAAATCTAAGGTTCGGCCAAATGACTTATCTAAGGTTATATATATTAATAATAAACAACTTGGGGTTCGTTTGGCTTGTTATAGTATGTTTATTAACCTTATAGTGTAAGAACACAAAAAGACACGGTAAAAGTAAAATTATCTAACTTAAAGTTAAATATAGATGATAAGGCTACAATAGGAACCTAAACTTGTCTAAATTATATTGGATGAGAGGATTTCGACCCATACCCACCTTATCTTCCAAATAAATCAATTTTTAGCTATTTAAAACCGAATTTGGCTTTATAATAAAATAATATTTTTAGTTATTCCAAAGGTGCCCCTCTCCTCCTTTATAAAAGGGCACCTCCTCCCTCTCTTCATCACACCACGTTGAGGCTTCAAGCTCGGCCAACCCATGAAAATTTCTTCTCTCCACTTACCTACAGACATCCTAGAGGTCCTGGTTTTCTTCAAAGACCAATTTTAGTGCCCTAAAAGGAGGTCTCAAAGAGGTGCTTCAAAGAAGAGGTAACGTCCATTACCGATTCTTTCAACATTATTTCTTCTTCAACTTCTTATTCTTAGGTTATTTCATTATGAAGTAATAACATAAGTATCACTCATATACTGATATGTTATTATAAGTATGAAACAACCCTATTTCACCATCTATCCATCCTACGGAAAACAAAATCACCGCGCGTGCGTACGTATGGAATACCGTCTCCACGCCATGGGGTAATCTATTTTCCACCACCACCTTACTTGGATGGGTATAATTGTGTACATAATAAATATATATGATTATTGTAAAGTGATATTAATTCTGAAATTGTATACATACACTCCAATACAATTCCACGATCATGAGAACGATATCATCGCTCGTGCGTACGTACGGACTACCGTCTCCACGACGCGATGAGATTCATTCTCCACGTTAACCATTCATGAATGATTATAAAGAATATATAATAAGTAATCATGAAATATATGACATAATAATTATACTGTATTTATGTATATATATATGTATTTCATCTACTTAATTCCATTCAACTCAATAAGGAAACGAAAACAACGTTCATGTGTACATACGACCTACCATCTCCATGAACGGTGTATTTCATTCCATTTAATAATCTATTATATATATGTATATTCTGAATATATATTATATATAAATCATGTTTTATATTTTGGAATTAATTAATCCTGATCTATGTAATCATATGAATAATTACAAGTCAAAACACGGACGACAAATGAAAAGATTTTACCCAAAACGCTCTTTAACATGGAATTTACAAAAGAACGGGTAATATAAAGTCATAAGTGAACCATATACAATATCATAACAATGAGTATGATTCTGGAATAAGTCAATGACATTATTTAAATCATTATACAGGAGGTTCGGACACTTATGAAGCAAATCAGACCTAAGGTACGGGAAATATCACAATCTCATTTTTATCCGAGAATGTTTATACTTTGGTATTTACTGGGGTGTATTTTATCATCCACATCCATGTTTCCTCAATATGTAATATTTATATCCTTCTAAAATAGTTCATATCCAATTATAACCTTTGGTGAGTTTTTAGTAAAAGATATGAAAGGAATCTTTTTTCGTTTTTCGTACGAGGTACTTTTTGACTTTTCCGAAAAAAGTATTAGAAGAATGTTTTTTTAACTTATACGACATGAATGTATTTTTAAAACATTATTTCCAAGAATCTTCCTTTACAAGTTTTCAAGTTTATTTTTAATCAACTTCTTTTAGTTTAAAATTGTATGACATGTCAAGAAAGGAAAGTTGTTTTTGAAGTAGAAAGGATATTTTCCTCAAGAATGGAGCTCAAGTGTTTTATCAAAATTATTTTCCATCTAAGATAATATAGTGTTATGTTTCTATACCTATTATTACATTGATTTGATTATATTATGATGGAATTATTTTTATGAATTCATTTAACTTACCTGAATTGTTTTATGATGTCATGTTGTTTAAGAATCCCATTTTTATTACACGGGTTATGCAATGATGTATGATTTATGAATTTGTGGAACACATAAGAATGGTATAATTATGAGACGGGTGGGAACTATATCTCTCTCCAATTCATTGGGTAAATATTTTATATCACATGGGATAGACATGGCTGGAACGACAGGTTAAACCGGTTCAGTGAAATAGGACTGAAACGAGGAATGAACTCGGTTCAGAAATTGACTTTTTCCACTAAGATATGCTTGTCAATGAGTCTTGACTAATAAGAAATGATTCTATATTATTATGTGTGTATGCCACAAAGATTCATGTTTTAAGTTATGATTATTTTGATTAAATTTCACTACCATGATTTATCCCATGTTATGAAATTATGATCACTTTTTCAGGGTAAGATTACCAAATTGTTATGTTCATATGAATATGATGTGATTGATATTTCTTTTGTTTACCCTTACTGAGAATTTGAGCTCACCCTTTTATGTTTTCTTTTCCCCAGGATATAAATAAAGGTTTTATGTAAGAAAAAAAGGATGATCTTTATGGGAGATGTTGAAGATCTTTCACCATGATTATAAGATTATATTCCGAGTTTCCAAAGACACTAAACTATTACGGTCCTTATGTGCGTGTTTTTGTAATGTACTAAGTATTCCGCAAATGTAATGTAATGTCCATGTACATCAAGCTTTAGGTCTCTACAGCGTCGGTGGCCAGCTGGCCGATCTGGTAGGTGGCAGCGCCCAGTGGGGCCCGCCCTAGCTGCTGGTAGGGGGTTACATCCAACCCCTGTTCTTCGAAAATGACCGGCCATAATGGCCGACCCTTGGTATCCACGTGACCTCCTTGGGTCCCGCCTCTAGGTGGCACTGGCGGTCGGCACAGTCAGACGATCTTCTGTTCTGTCGCGGCCTTAGGCCTTGGGTCTGTTCGAACGGTGTGGTGTCGCCC
This sequence comes from Viscum album, assembly GCA_963277665.1. Lineage (NCBI taxonomy): Eukaryota > Viridiplantae > Streptophyta > Magnoliopsida > Santalales > Viscaceae > Viscum > Viscum album. Next base: position 1,935,338,104 of record OY728155.1, read on the forward strand.
CGCCACCCCCCGCCATCGTCCTGGGATTCCACGTGGCCGCGGGATCCACCTTATCGCACCGTGGCTGGTCTTCTTCGACGGTGCGCTGGGGCGCCGCCCCCTCCAGGCGGCCGGACGGCTTCATCCGCCACCTCCAGTCGCCGGTGCCGCCGTTCCAGCGTGGCGCGCCGGCAGCCCCTTCCACGAACCCCCATATGTGCTCTGGTGGTCTTATTCGCCCATTGCTTGTGCATACGGCTCTCCTGGGATCCAATATTCACTAAGACAGCTTCCAAATGCCGTTGTGGTCCCTTTCACCGTCGCTCATCAATTGAAAGACAAAAGAATAACCATCGGAGGGTCCGAGCTTGTTCATTAGCCCGTGCCCTCGGCATTAGAGGCTCAAACCAAAATTTATCAACATCAAGAGTTAAATTTATTCAAAATAAATTATACCAACACCCTGGAAATTAAATACCCATGCCTGAGATATAAATCACTTATACACTAAATATGAAAAACCCCCTACTTCGATAATCAATTTCTATCTTCGGCATTGCGGTTGATGGTGTCAAAAGATAAGGATTCGTAGATGTCAACGGAGAGCATCCGATATGGAAGCGGTGTCTCCCCTTTTTGTCATGGAGAGAAGATTGTAGGGTGTGGCGCGTTCTCTTTCTTCGTCAGGGGGTTGAAGAACGAATCTTCTCTTATTTCTTCAGAGGTTCCCCCACCATATTATTTTCCAAAACAATAATGTAATAACCTACTCCGATTTAATGACAAGCCACCATTTTCAAATTAATTCTACATATTAATTATGTGTGATGGAAAACTTTAATGGAGGAGAGGAAGGTGGAGAGGCTACATAATTTAAGTGGATTTATTCAATTAATTCAAGGGGAGATAATGGGGGGGTTTAAAGATAGTTAAAGAGTTTCGAACCATGAAGGGTTGAGGATCGTGTGGGCCCCACCTCACATTTATCCTTGCATGGGTAGTTACGAACTAGTGGGTCCCACCCCAACTCCCTCACTTAGGATATAACCACTTTAGATATAAAAATAAAATTTTCCCATAATTTTATTTACTTCCCAATTAATCCACTATTTTTTATCTTCTCCTCTCATGCCAAAGCATCTACATTAAAAGTCATTTTAATCAATTACCGGCACTGCGAGTTCATCGGTGCCCTCAGATTTCAATTCCGAGCACCGGTTCAAAAGATAGAAAAAACGCTCATTCGTTCACTAAATGTACTCGAGCTAAATTTTGGAAATTGATTCCTGGTACACCATGCCTTGGAATCAGGTGCCATCAAAAACTACGGACTCTTAAAATCCCAAAGAATTTAAGGAAAAAGTTTCTTTGAAATTTACGGGTATTTACAGTACTAGGATCCTATGAGAGTCTAATGATGTACTGATGATGTATTAGGATATTGTGTGGGTGTGACGACGTACTAACGATGTAGTAGGATCATTTGTGGCTCTGACGATGTACTGACGATGTACTGGGATCCTGTGTGGGTCTGAAATAGTACTGACGATGTACATGGATCATGTGTGGGTCTGAAGACATACTAACAATGTACTAGGATCTTCTGTGGGTGTGATGATGTACAAACAACGTAATAGAATCATGTGTGGGTCCGACAACGTACTGATGATGTATTAGGATCTTGTGTGGGTATGATGATGTACTGACAGTGTACTAGGATCCTGTGTGGGATTGACGATGTACTAGGATATTGTGTGGGTCTGAAATGGTACTAGGATCTTGTGTGGGTCTAACGATGTACTACGATCCTCTGTGGGACTGATGATGGTTTAGGATCCTTCGTGGGTCTACCTCTTGATAGTATAAGATGATTCAGATGTTACATCTAATCATATTTACTAATGTTCCTAAGATATACCTAGTGTGCGATGAGTCTGTACCTGTGCGGTACTTTCCTTTATGGTAATACCTTGGTTGTATTCTTCTGTGTGGTGTACCAGTGTTGTACATACCATCGTGGTAATCCTTCATTTGTGAAATAGTTGATCTTGGGATTTTGAGTTGGACTTTGTATTTCCTCATGATTGAGATGGGGATACTTGATAACATAGGTATATGTATGGGCATATACCTAAATGGGGTTGTAAGTTGATTTCATGCATTCAGGTTTACCCTTTGTGGATTTTTTGAGACCTTGAGTGTCTCAGGGTCGCTTCTGATTATCGTTATACTCATCTCTGCATAGGTTATGCCCACACCATGTTGTGTTTGGTGTAGATGATGGACAACACTGACTGAGGAATAGGGTACCAAGACTAGATGGTGCCCGAAGGTGGACCATACAGCATGTCGATACACATAGATGATGGGTGGACATGGGGTGCTGAGGAGGCGATATGTACCTACCCTTCTAGTTGGAGCCTCGTAGGATGGCCCAGTAGATATTTTTATCTTCCTTCAGTTATATTGTATTTTAGTTGTACTTATACCATTACTTTTGGGGCTTGTATTCCAGCCCCTTTTACTTTCAAGACACTTTTTGATATACAGGTTAACTTGTGTCTGTATCTCATTGTGTTATTAGTTTCATGTGTTTACAGGTTATAATGGAAATGCCTTCCTAGTTTTAGGGAATATTCTTTTCATTGTCAGTCACTAGCCCCTGTCATATGGAAGGCGGACTTGGTGTAGTCACGTAACATGCCCTGGGGGATGGGTCCTTACAATTGCTTCTCATTTATGCGAGTCTTTGATCATTCAAAATAATTTAAACTCCATTAGAACTACGTTTTTCTCTCCCCAATAGCTGAACACCTGATAACCTTTGAAATTTTATTTTCTTATTTGATTTTTTCAAATTGATTAACTCTTATGTTTATTGGTTATCTATAGAAAAATTAAAAAACACCAGCCATTATCAAAAACTGAAAATCAAGAATCAAATCAGCCAACACTTTTAGTCTATGTGAACAATGCTCGATGTAGAAAACAAGAGTGGAAGCATGGATTGGATTCATGTGTTTTGGAATTTATTCCTTCTCCCCCATTGGATATAAACCCAAATACTGGTATTTGTTCATAGTAATGATCAAAACAAACTCCCCCTGGATACTATCTCCCACGTAAACCTACATCGCATCCAAAAAAAGATCAAAAACAGTTAACATAACTGTGGAGATTGGGAAATCCATAGCCTCCTCAAGCACTAAGAGGTGGATGAACATCAAGGATCAAAAAAAATTTCTCAAACATAGCCGTTGATAGTGGCTTGGTCATGATGTCATCCACTTGCTCAGATTTTCCCACATGTTCCATGTTGATCATGCCCTGTTAAACTTTTTCTTTGATGACGTGATATCATATTTCAATATGTTTCGTATGAGAATCATTAACATGATTCTTTGTAAGAACAATAGTCCTTTTTTATGACAGTATATCACCTTGGGTTGTTTTACCCCAACACCTTTTTCAGTTAGTTGCTGCTTTATCAATAGTAAATGAGTTCATGCCTTTGTAGAAGATATATATTTAGCATCATAAGTACTAGGACAAGTACATTCCTATTTCATTCTCAGCCATCCCACAACATTCTTCAAAATATTGAATTATCCACCACTGGTGGATTTTCAGTCCACTGCATCCCTAGCCTAGCCAGCATCCGAGAATGCTGATAATAAATTTTATTTTTTAGAAGCAAAGAATAATCAACAATTTTGGGTACCTTAAATGTACCACACGATTAATTTATCTGCCACCATATGTTCTTCCATTAAATTACTTTTAATGTGGGACAGAAAACATGTTTCAAAGTCAATATCTGGTCATGTCGTTGTCAGGTACAGTAAGCTTCCAATGATTCTTCTATACATATTGGGATCTAGAGAAGTCACATTCTCATGCTTTCTGAGTTTTGTTCCAACCACAATCAAAGTCCCCATTCTTTTGTAATGATTCATATTTAATTTATTTAATAGATATATTTCATATTTTTCTTCATAAACGAAAGGTAATCCTTTTTGTGAATCACCTGCAACCCTACAAAGTATGTGATTTTTCCAATCATAGACATTTCAAATTCTAACATCATGTGATTAGAAATTTCATCAACTAATCCACTCCTACTACCTCCAAATATAATATCATCCATATAAAAAATCACCATGAACTAATATTTTTGTGAATTCTTCACATAGATATTGTGATATACTCCTCCTCTTTTGAATTCTATATTCTTGAGATAAGAATGTAGCTCAGAATACAATGCTGATGGTGCCTCCATCCTTTAAACCATTGTGGGATATCTTTAGTTTGAAATCCTTCATCTCATCATTACCAAAAAAAACCCCATAGGTTGTTAAATGTATACATATTCTTACAATACTCCATTTAAGAATGTTTTTATTGATGTCCATTTGACAACCATTATATCTTCTATGGATTTACATGCAAAGATATAGCCCGATTGACTCTAGTCTCACTAGTGGAGAAATTTTTTCCTCAACATACACACCTTCAATTTCTGAATATAATTTACAGACCAAACACGCCTTATTTCTGAGCACATTTCTATGCTGGTAAATTTTTTTCTCAAAAATCAATTTCATACCAATAACATTCTGATCATCGTCTCTCTTGATATGATCACAAGCTTAATTTTTTTCAGTCTGAACTAACTCATCATTCGTTGCCTTCACCCAATACTCATCCTTTGAAGATTCTTCAAATTAGAATGGTTCCAAAACTGATAAAAATCTAGATTTTTCACTATTCACCATTCTCCTTGCCTATGTAGGAACATTCCAATCCCCAATAATTTTGGACAGGTAAATCTATACTCTTAGATTTCTCCTTTTGGGATAGATCAGATTCACTCTAGTTATGGCTTCCTCATCTGAATCTTCTTCTAAGTCAATATCAGGATGTGTCTCCTAAGTGTTTTTTACACCTTCTTCTATGTATGTATTATCATTTTTTCCATTTTCACATTCATTATCATTTCTATCCCTTTAGCATAAGAATTCCTTGAAAAATATGATATTTTATCTTTAATGATCTCAACATCACTACGTTCGGCAATTCTTCCCCAGGGCTTATTGAAACACTTATAGGATATTCTATTAATCAAGTACCCATGAAATTTTTATTTTTCTACATAGTCTCCATATTTCCCTTAATTTACATTTTGTTATGAATGAAACATTTTCCTTCAAAAACATGAAAATATTTCAATGTGGGCTTCCTTCCATGAAATAATTCATACGGTGTTTTTGTATCACCCATATATATATCATTGTTCAATTTTGAATATACAAAACATCTGGAACTACATAATTCCAGTAATATCAAGGAATACGACCCCTGATCAGAATAATTCTAACCATGTTGTTTACATATCTATTCCTGCACTCTAAAACTCCATTTTTCTTGAGGATTTCTCATAGCAACCACCTCATGTTGCAGGCAATACTTCTCTAGGTAATTTTAAAATTCAATGGAAGTGTATTCCCCAACATTGTCAGACCAATGGACTATGGGTATCCATAAATTATCATTATCGTAAATTTTTCAGTAGGTTTTCATTCAATCAATCACTTGTCTCTTCCGGTGTATAAAGACCACACATTCCATTCTACTGTAATCATTTGTGAAATGATCAAATTACAATTCTACATGTGTTATAGAAATATTTATTAGCCCACATACGTATTTATGAATGAGATCAAGTATATGAGTTTCTCTATTCTCCTTTGGATGGAAGGAACTACTGACTAGATTCCTTTTAATATAGGCATCAAATGACTTCTCCAATTAATGCTTCATGTAAGGAATATCCGTGAATATCTCCATCATAGATATCTCTTCCATGTCCTTCTGATAGATGTTCCCCAATCATCGATGCCACAGATTGTTTTATGCTTCACCTATTAGGTAATAGATATTCTATTTGTAGTCGGCCTGCTATAAGATTCTATTTTTTCAGCAACCTTTCATGAGAGGATTCTTGGACATTCCTCTTATAGTACAACCATTCTAATTCAATGTCACAAAAAGACCTGAGTCACAGAGCTGACTCACACTCAGAATAATATGACACAGAACATCCACATAAGGGTATTCAGTTTTCATCATCTCTCCTTTAGCTAGCTCAGTACTTCTAAAGTGTTTTATCTTCAAAGAACCATCATTACTAAACCTCACTATTCCATCGATCTTTTTATTTACATATGTTAATAAGTCTGCATTACACATCACGTGGGACAACCATCTACTTTTAAGAATCCCAGTGATGTTATTATTAGTATCCTTGAAGGATACTTCTACAAGATTGGATTTTTCAATTTTCCTTTTTATTTCCATGAGTTATTTTGTTGATTGAAGGACACTAATGTCCTTTCACCTCTCTCTACCTTGTACATTGGTTCTTCATGTTTATACTCTTTCGAGAGGGGAAAACCTATTTGAACGGGAAACACATTCTTATTGATGAATTTTCACTTTTTAATTACTTAAATATGAGGTGTCCATTACACTTATATGCCTATAATAAATGGAATCATAACCAAATATATAACAAAAAAATATATACATAGAAATTGGTTCTTCTAAAAGAATTAAGATATAATTTTTTCTCCTTTTTTGAACTAAATTCTCTTCTCCTTTCTAATATTTCCATTCCTCTTCTCAATAAGGTATGGTATATCCCAAATATCCACAAAACTGGCACTTCATGGGAGGAAATTTCATATGACTTCTATTTATCCTCATTATTTATTTTATGGGATACTAGATTAACTGTTTGTTTTCTTTGGACACTCGAGGGTATTCTTATGTTTTTTTATTGAATCAGGGGTTACATTTTTAGCACTTTAGGTAAATTTTCCACATGAACCACTTTAATATTACCTGTATTTTGGTCACCATTATTTTCAGCATTTGACGATTCGACTGCACAACCAATTCTACTATTTCCCATTTAAGTGGGTTATTCATCATTCACAATATTTTCATCTCTATTAAAACCACATTTCTCTCTCTCCAATAGCTCAACGTCTTAGAACATTCCAAATTGTATTTTATTCATTGATTCTTTTTAGATTTATTCAATTTCATGTTATTCCTATGAGTAACAACATCCACTTCAAGACCCTCAATAGAGTTGCATGATTCGTCATGTCTGGAGGTGAGGTCATTGATGAAATTTTCCTTCACTTCAATTCTAAGCTTTAGATCCACTACATTATCAGTGCTTTCATGGTTTTAAAATTTATGTTCAAAAATTATTCCAGTCATTCAATTTTAGTTTCAAGCTTATCAACATATTCACATAAGTTTTTTATAATTGATTTCCACTTATTAAAACTCTTACATTTATTATTAATCTTACTGACATCATACTTAAGTTGAAACGCATAATTGGAATTAGTTCTCACCTGATTATCTCCACCATTATCTTATGATGGTTCTGATTTTTCAATAGTGGCCATCATGTAATAATTTTTTCCAGATCTGAATTATGGTTCTTATTCTTCAAATAAATAATTATCCTCGTCATTTTCTTCACATAGAAAGCTCTTTTTTATAGTTTATTTGAAATTTTAATGTTTTCCTTTTTAAAGAGCCTTTTCGGAGGTTTCTAAATGTTTATAACTTCCCTCCCCTCATCATCAAATTTCCTTCAGCACTGAGAGGATATGTTTCCAACATTACCACAATGATGACACACCATAGGTAGCCTACCTTCAAAGTTTCCTTTTAACTTCATGAATTCTTGGAAATGAGGGAAATTATTTCTTTTCCCTCATCTTCCTCACCGATATTAACACTGAAAACTTTCAGATTGTCAATAGATTTGAATGTAGTTTCATTACATACATTAATTTTAGTGTCTTCCAGTTTGACTCTCTTTTCATATTCCACCATGCTACTCAACAGATCATCCAGAGAGAGCTTGGACAGATTTATTTCCTCTAGGGATGACACCTTTTCGTAGTAAAGGGGTGGAAGTATTCTCTATACTTTCATTATGATTTCAAAGTATTTTAATTCTTCACTCAATCCTCATATTGCTCTAATAACTTCAGTAATTCGATTTAAGAAGGAGTCTCCATTCTCATCAAGGTTCATTATTTCAGTTCGTCAAACCTATTTGGAAGTACTTGATGATTTTCCTCCTTCACTTTATTGTCTCCTTCATTGATGTTTTAATGTTTATCCCACATATACATTGATGACGTCCAACTCCTTAACTTTAGGTAAATCTTATCTGAAAGATCTATGGTGAGAGCATTTTGTGCTTTCGTATATGCATCATGAATTCTCTTGTATGTCTCAGTCATAGGAATATTTGTTGGATTAGTGACATGTATTCCTTACACAGCAGCACATAGATCATCCATTCTATGAGATCTTATATGAAATCTCATTCTGATCATCCAAATTTGAAAATTAATTCCATGGAAGTGGGGGAATCCACTGACATGGGATTAATTATCCATGATGGTAATGAACAGATCTAATATAAGAAACCTTCTTTTGATACCACATGTAAATCCCTGGGATTCTCTGAGAGGGGAGGGGTGAATCCGAGTGTAAACATTTTATTTTAAAGTATCTAATCTTATTCCTATGTTGGTAGGAACGTGTTAAACCTGTGTGATGGATAAGAACAACAATTAAAAAATCTCATTCAATGATACCACACAACATTATTACTTGGCCAACAAAAAAGGGATGTGTTCAAGGAGAATATTCTGATAGTGTGTTAGTCATACCATGATCCACTAATCTTCACTAGTTGAGGAGTACAAGATTTCAGACATAGTAACTATGTGATAGGAACACTAAATTTATAATAATTTAGGGATAGCTCACCACACCCCTAAGAACACTTCCTTCGACTCCCCGATACTCACTGCTATGGGATAAGTATTAATTATTTTATTGACTTCAGGGTCTCTTCAACATATTTTCATTAAAGTCTTTGTATCAGTTCAACAATAGACAGTACATTCATCGAATTAATGAATTGATGCATTTGAAACCACATAACACACAAACCAGACATTCAAAAACCTGTCAAAATCATAACACTAAACTTACACGGAATGCCTAAACAAGCTTGCATGATTTGGGACTTGTCACCCAATATGAATTTCATGAAACACCTCACTTTTTTACAGAGCCCTTATCTTTCGCACAACTATAACCAAGGGTTCACTTGGGCTTTTATGACTAAAGGCACAACTTGTGCACAATATTACCTCTCTGCAATTTATTCACTTGAAAATGTTTCAAGAAACAAGTACCTTTACTCACAACCTCGTCTTTTACAAAAAATAAACTTTTATGCAAAACTTTTAAGTTCTCTCTCAACTCCTATTTCACAAAAATGTTATGCACATCAAATCATGGATCATCTCTATGTATTGAGTCATATCGAATAAGGGGGGTCACCCCTTATTTATAGGCTTCACTGACCCCCATGAAAAAAAACCCAATGTTTCTAACAAAAACTATCATTCTGCATGTATTTCTATTCACGTAATAACCATTTTTCATGCGCATCTCCAGATTTTTTGTGCACCTCATGCATGATCCATTTTTTTCAGTGTAATGATCATGAATCATATTTTGTACGAAAATTCCAACTTGCTTTCACTAATGCATGAAAACCCAATTTAGAACACATTCCATGTCCTACACGCACCACTCAATTATTTTTTTCACCTAACTTTTCCAAAAACACATCTCTCCTTTCCCGATTTTAAGGCCCAAAAACTTGGAAATCACTAGAAAATGTCACCACCTTTAGTATTGTTTCCTTCTTGAACAGTATTATCCCTTTCTGGGAAAAAATTCTGAACTTCTAATGAGGATTGAAAACAAAAACAAACCATAGTCCATTTCCATCATCGGTAGTGGTTCCAAAACATCTGATATTAGTATCATAATCATAAGAACCATATGGTTCTATGAATCTAAACCAATTGGAACACACTATCCGGTGAAGTTCTCAATGAAACTACTAAATAGTTTTTTATTAGTGTTAATAGGTTGGGTGTGATCATTCAATACAACCTTGAAAATGATGCATTTTCTTCTCACCATAATTAATTTTCTAACACTATCACACTATGATGCTCTATTTTTTCTATATCATCGGTTATTCGATGTCTATCATTTCCTTGAATTCAACATCTTGATTTTTTTTCTTCTACATCGGTATCATTCGAATTTGAATAAGTTCATTGTTCCTCTTCATTGAGAGCATCAATATATAGATAATCTAATCATTTCCTTATATTAGTTGCATCAGCATGTGTATAAGGTCATTATTACATTGCAATGAGAGAAAATAGATGTTTGGGATACCCATTGTTACCCAGGATTGGGAGAATCATCATGTTATGAAATCATTATATATAGAAGTGGGTTAACAATTATTTTAGATTACATAACTACATCCATGAATAAATATTAAAATGAGGTAACATGATGTATATCACAAAAAAATTGTACATGATTATTGAACTATCTTTTTCTTATAAATTTGAAGGGATTTTACCAATATATCTAGTATAAAAATCTTAATTCATTGGTCTCCTATAACATAAAAAATTATTTATACGGTGGTAACACTATGAAATTATTGTGATATCCCAATGGAAGGTTTATACTCAGTTGAATTTTCATCCGACCCTTTCGTGGTTCTAGTCGATTACAGAGCAATTAACAACTTTTAGTTTGGAGGATCAGGAATATAAAAAACATGTACTACTTATGATTCCATTATTAATAGTTCATAATTAAGTGATTTTTTATATATATCAACTTTCATAAATCCCATATAATCTATTTTAACATAAATCATTTTATAAATCCACATTCGTTAAAAATTGTCACTTGAAATGTTGTATATTACGATTCCCATTTTTTTATGATTCCTATTTATAAAATATTCCGATAAATTTGATTTCTACCCCTAGTATGATAAACATTCATCACATTATCCCCAAGTTTAACCCCACTATTTTTCATTGTATATCCTTCATAATGTTCATTTGTATAGATTGTATAACCATTAATTTCATTACCATTGTAAGATAATATAGACACAATTGGACCTCTAGAAATCCATAAAATTCATTCTATAATCTAATACTAATATTCATCTCACTCATTAAAAATATAATCTAAAACCAACTAATATACTTTTGATTATGTGTATTTGATATCTAGAATTCATCCCAAGATGGATTCAAATGCATTTTAATTTCATTATGGGTTTCAAAATGTCGGGAAACCTCTATAATAATATGAAAATTGAAAATCTAGTCATCCTCTTGACCTGTATTTTTTATCAAGACAACATATCTTCATGAAATGTTTTCACCCAAAATCTCCCATTGTGATGAGATTTAGGTGGACCAATGATTTCACACCAAATATGTAGTTAGTATAAGATTCAACATATTCCTTTACAATATAATACTCATCAATATACCCCATTGGAAGACTTTTATTTTTAACATACCCTTTTACAATATTCATATAAAATTCAATGGGGTTCATCCATTTGTAATGTACAAGACAACATAATCAAATACCTATCACAAATTGAACCATAAAATGAACCTTCATATAAATGAATTCATGTGGGAAAAACATTTCTAATTCACATATTATGATTGAAATTTCTATTTCAATATATGGATATTTAATTAGGTCGATAACATTTCTAAATAAATTTTATTAAATAAAATAAAGCATAGTTAATGAATTATTGACATTCTTTGGAAAAATAAAATATAATGAAATAGGAATTAGATAATTCATCAATACATGAAAGTCATGTGATTTCATACCCTTTAATATTAAATCATTCATTGAATTGAAATTTTGGATTTCATATGAATACCACTCTGGATCATTTATATCATTAAATATATTTCATAACCAATAGATTTTATTTAGGGATAGATTCTTTGCAACAGAAGGAAGAAAATTTCATTTCCCCCATCACTGGCACCAACTCTTCTCATATTATAATGTCAATCATGTCCATCCTAGACTTAATTTAATCCATTATTTTTTCAGGTTCATTTAATAATATTCCAATGAATCTATCACACACGTGTTTTTCAATATGCGTGATATCTTGAAAATGATTAACATATGGAAAATTCCAGTATGGTAACACATAAGTTGATCTATTTTATACCCAATTTTCATATGGGGTTTCAAATATGTTTTAAAAATTTTTGTGTCTATATCATTTACATTCTCAAATAATTGATAACATGTTAGTTGATATAGTGTTGTACGTTATTTTTAACATCCATATAATGATGTCATCTAATAATAATACTTCTGTCACTGGGGTAGTAATATGCAGTTTCCCATAGAAGCGTTCATCAATGAATGTTTAAACCTAATTGAATTTTTACCTTGTTCACAAATGGGACACACTTGACTTCATTTTATTCCATATCTAAAAAATTATATATAGGAATAAAATTCTTTTATTATCCTATAAAAAATGGATATAAATGTGAAATCTTTATTTATTTAAGCATCATACCATGTTGCAAATAAATCCCATAATAATTTCGAATCATCAATAAATAGAGCCAAATAAATATTAATATCATTACCTAGTAGTTTTTTGTCCCAATTTAAATATATATAAAATAATTTATTTTCGATTTATGCATACCTATAGTCAAATGTTATATTTTACCAACATAACAAAACATGTACCACGACTGCTTCTTTGAAAATCAGAAGGATTCACCAAATCTATATATATCCAAGGGTGATGGGTTATAGACTTCTTTCACAATTGAGAATACTCATTGTCAATTACATTCCACTAAGAAGATTCAATCATGTGATGAGGTTTCCCATCTATAATTCTTCAATCTACATGCCACATCAATTGGGTTACAGTATCCTCACTTAATTATAGGCACCTAAACCTTAAATGATTGGAAAGTACTATAAAACATTTATAGGGTCTGATTCATCTTTTTGTATCAATAAGAACCACATTTTGGGAACACTTAACCTGATATGTGGTCCTTAAGGAACAGTATTCATTCATTTTAACATGCATATATTTTTTCAGAGATCATACCCATTGAATGTGTCATTCATTTAATTTTAAATGTTTGGCTAGGAAGCTCAATATCTTCTAGGATCGTATAATTCAATAGAGAAAGTAGATTAGAAAAACTTGATTCACTCCATCCATTTAAATATTTTAAATTATACAGCATCAGTATAGATGAAAATTATATATATTTATATTGTGCATCCATTATACACTGGTGTCTTTACATAACACAATAGCATCTAAAAATATTTTGGGAAATCACAGATTTCATCTTCAACATTCATTTTCATGTCATCAATATGATATTCATCGTCATTCTCACCTATATTAACATCATCAACACATTCCACTACATTTCCCATACATGTAATCTAATCAGATGATCCATGAAACGTAGAGTTACCTTAATCACTAGCAATATAGGATTTTTCACATGTTTTTTCCATCATTTATAACATTGACCAATCCTTTTATAGATCATGTTTCCTTTCATCTCCTCATGACTAATTAGTAATTAATAAAAACTAGTTAAACATGGAATAATGATTGGATAAGGGTTATATACATTATATTTTCCAATGTTGATGAACTATTTCACACCATCATTATATTATTTTTTCATATAATTATAATCGATCCATTTTCTATTCATATCCATCCAATTTCAATTTTGAATATACATATTTAACCAATAAAATAAATTAAAAAGGTATTTTCAAATAAGGGGAAACCCGAATTTAATTTTTTAAAATAATTTCATAATACTTTTAAGGAAATGGGTAATTGATTTTAATAAAATAATTAATCCACTTGTGGTAGGTGTTATCCTTTGAATTCATACAAAATTTTCATAGATACCTGGTATGGGATGACTATTGCTCATAGTATTTCATGAAACATAGGTTCTTATCCAGAAGATTTGTTGGATGAGTGTGAGGAATAAATTGAAATAATAAATGTTAAGGAGATGAAGCTAATGAGTTTCACAATTATTATTTCATTTTGTTTCCTGACACTCATTCTTTTAGAATCCAACAACAATTTAGAAATAATATATGGTGGTTAATGAAATAGTCATTTCAATAATTAATCACTAGAATCACATATAAAAAAATTAAATAAAAAATTAAAAGATAAATATTACATATGATGTAATAGTTATGAATTTACTATGAATATAATTTATATTAAATTGTATCATCATGAAAATAATTTCCATTTATTAATATTTTTGATATTCAATCTAATCTGTAAATTGGTAATTCCTTGACAATTCAATTGGGTATTGTTAATGTCAGTATAAATTTCTCTAGACTATCTTTCATAAGGAAATAAATACACACATAACTATATATTCTGATGATGGGGATTGTATAATTAGTGTGAGTATCCATTTATTGTCCTATATTGTTTTATTTATGGTTTTATATTTGGATTATACTAATTTGGAATCCCTATAAATGAGGATACAATAGGAATATATTTGAGTGAATCTATGATAGATTTCGATATGTGGTCATCTTGTCATTTATTTATTAATTACAATTGTTATGATTAGGATGATTTTATACCCAAATAATCAAGGTTTACATACCTAACAACCATTTTAATTGAAGATAAAATGTGTATCTTAGAGCACTAAATATATATGATTTATGGGGTCATAATTTTTATAGTTTTTAAGATATCAATTATTTTTAAATCTATCTTTATAAAATATCTTTGCATTTTATGCCTGATTTCTTAATAAAAAATGAGTATTATTTAATAATTAAATTTACTATAATCATGGAATGGTATTTATAAAGTCAATAAGATGTATAGATTCAATTTGTAAAAAAAATATTTTATTAATGATTAATCAATGATAAAAATAAAAATATATATATATTCAATTAGTAAAAAATGATATTTATATATGATAAGTAAAATTTGGAAATATTGAATAAATTTAATTATATAATTGTTATATAAAATTTATATTATGAATATATGTCATCATTTATCCAATAAAATATTTCATCAATCCTATTATAACCCTTGTTGATATTATAATGGTAAATTTTGGAATGAAATGAAATTATGTTTTTTTATTTTCAATTGGCTGGAAATTATTAAATATGATTAAAATAAGGGTTGTAAGAATTTTGAAATTTAGTATACGTTTATTAAAAAACATATTATATAATACTTATTTGTATTTATTAGTTGATATTTATTTTATTTTATTCATATATATAATATGATGAAAATCAAATCAATTCATTAATATAAGGATCCAACAATAACATCAATTTTAAAATTTTAGAATGCTTTTTAAAAATATATGGCAATAGTATATAATTGAATATTTAAACAGGGAAAATTAAATTCTTGGTCAAAAATAAATATACATGTAGAAAATAAGTCATATATTTAGATAGGTTGATTATTTTTCTCATTTTATTATTTTTATTAAAAATATTTTGATGTTTCGATCTAATTTTAACTTAAATAAAATTAATTTGATTCTTTAAAAAAATATGAAATAGTAAACTCAAATTAATCTATTGATACAAAAATTAAACTATAATGTGTAATTTCATAAAATCAAACAATATAAATAAAGTAACATATATTTGGAATGCTTATATGGGTTGAGTGATGATGGGAATCTGAAACTGTTGATTACATGGCATGGTTTCAAGATCACGCGATCTCATTCCAACAATGAAATCACATCAAAATATAAATTCTAATCGAACATAATTCTATATCATGAACGTATATAACCATAGAATCTAAATGGAGTAAAATATCAAATAATATATTCCTAAAATATATATTATATATTGGTGATAATTTGAATATAAATAAGCTTTTTGGAATACATTATGTTAATCAATAGGAAGTTGAAATCATATAAACTCTTAAAACCACCTTTAGATAAAAATATCCAAAGACCCGTGAATTGGACAATCATTAAATATGTGTATCTACCAAAAAAATTATTCAATATCCCTTATATACCACATTCTAAGAATTAACATACTCTTGAATCATCAAAACATGTTTTATAACACATACAATGAATATTACATATTAGAATCACCCTAAGCCATTTCATACGAGTACAAAATTCCAAATCTCGCACCAAGACTATTATTCATGGAGATATCGTGGGATTATTGTGCTGTGGTATGTTGTGGTGTAAGAATTTTCCAAATTCCATAAATTTATATACAAAACATTTTTCAGAAAATTTATTGATGATCGAGAGCAGTGATGGTGAGAGCAGCGACATAGTTGAAGAATGACAAGAGCGATGATGAGAGTGGTGGTGTGGAAGAAAATATAGAGCAGAAATGATTGTTGGTGAGAGAGTATGTGAGTGTATGGGAGAGCAGTAGCACGGTAGAATTATCATTCCACAATAGATTGAATGTGTGAATGAGACTAGCCTCCTATTAGGGATATTTTATTAAATCGGGTATGGATTTTCATAGTGCTTTCCAACTAGCGATGATGAAGTGTAGTTTCATGAGGGATAAAACAGAAAGTGTTGATAAAACAAGTCATTATTTGTGATTTTTTTTGAGCTAATAAATATTCCCCTTTATCATCTCTAAAACCCCACTCATAAAGGGGCTTCTTTACCAACACTAAAAAAGTACTGATAAAGTTCTCCTATTATTAATTTATTTATATTTATATAAATATTTATAAAACTATATTTATGATAAATACATATTTATGTATCGGTAATTATAATTATAAATATATATTTATTCGTATATAATTGAAATTATAAATAAACATATTTAAAATGTATTTGTATATAATTAGTCATATATAATTATAATTATAATGAATATATTTGTTATTGAAATATTTTTACTATAATTTTATATGTATTGGAATATAAACTAATTTATTTATATTTATAAATATAAATCAATATATTTAAATATTATTTATCTAAAAATATATATTCATTTACAAATTATATAACTATTTAAATAAGTTATTAATATGTTATTTTTATTTGAATTATTTATACATTTTTAATCAGTGTATATAAATATACTATTAATCATTTTCCCTAATATAAATTTGATAATTTTTTATATGTAATTAATTAATAATATATATATATATTCATATAATTATAATTATTAAAAAATATATTAAAAATATTTGAATATATTTATGAATATATTTATATAATTATATATATTTATAATATTATGAATATAATAAATAAATTTATTATAAATTTATAATTAGTTATATATATATTTATTTTTTATAATTATAATTTTAAATAATTATATAAATATATTTATAATTATAAATATAAATTAATATATTTAAAAATATTTTTACATAGTTATAATTGTATTTATATATTTATAAAATTATATATATTTTATAATGTATAACTAAATAAATAAATATATATATATATAATGTATTTATTTTAATTTTATAATTATATAAATAAAGAAAAATTTATTTATAATTATAATTACTAAAAAACATATCTAAAAAATCTATATAAAAATATATATTATCTAATAATAATTATATTATTATCCTTATATAAAAATATATTTTAATATATTTTTAAATAATCATAAATATATTTACATAAATATACCTCGTGGTCTACACCACTTTGGCATATTTATGTAATTATATATATTTATATTAGTATAAAAGTAAATATTATTGTAAATACAATAACTATATTTATAAGTAAAATATTTGTTTCATAAATTTATAAATATTTAAAAATATATATTTATTAATAAATATAATAATAAATTTATATATATATATATAATTATAAATTTAATATCCGTATTCATTATTTAAATATATCTATTTTAATTTTATATTATTTTATGTGAAGTACGTTCAGGGATATAACATGAATGAAAATTATAGATTATAAAAAATTATTCGTCACATACATTATAGCATGAATAATAAGGGTGTCAATATATAAATGAACATTTCTTCAATACATAACATATGCATGTTTCTTCAAAAGAATTCATAATTTATCATTTGGAAAATTTATATAAACCCACAATCATGTCCAAAAATAAACTTATGTTCATAGCTGGTGCCATTTATACTTACACATTAATATATTAACGTAAACATGTCCATGAATGAGATAATTATCTCATGATATATGTATATATTTATTTATTTATTTATTTATAAACTAACCCAATTTGTTGGATATAAATAAAAATTTAAATATATTTATTTATTTACTATTATACTTATAAATTATTATATTTGAAAAGTATTTTTATATAATTATAAATATATAATTAAAAATATAATAAATATATTTATTATTTCAAAATAATATTATAATTTTATAGTTATTTGAATATAAATATAAATATTTATATTTATAATCTTATAACTAATTTATTTAAAACAATATGTATATATATATTAATTATTAAAAAATATATATTAATGTACCATATTTATATTATTTATAAACACATATTTCATAAATAATATATATAAATAGAGATTATTTTTAATATAAATATAATAATATTTAATATATTAATAATAATTTTTATAAATAATTTTTTTAGTGCTAAGATTAACACTGATAAAGATAACCATTACCAGTGCTAAAAAAGCACTCATAAGTGATACACCTTTATCAATACATTTTTTAACACTGATAAAAGTCACCCTTATTAGTGATTTTAGCTAGTACTAATAAAGATGAAGCTTTTATCAGTGCATTCTCTTTATCACTGATAATGATATTTCATCTCATCCATTGATTTTTTGTAGTGAGATACTAGAAATCTCTTACATTAACTCTTGAATTTTTTCATAGATGTTCAAACCACTTATATAATATAAAAAAGTGTATTATAAACTTATTTACGAAAAATACTAATATGTTCCATACCATATATTATTTTTTAAAGAAATTTTACTACCAGTATATTAATAATTCATTATCAGAATTATGTTTTGGTTAATAAATGCTTTGTTTTTCTGGTATAGATTTGTTTTTTATTTTTAGTCATTCTCACATTGATCATGGTTCCATCACATCTAGAAATATAAATCAAGTCATAAACCTAAAATTTAATCAGTATATATGTATTTAGATTAATTCATTATTTTTATACACATAAAATCAACATCACCATTCACGAGGATGGTATTTAATATATACGCATGAACATTGTTTCCATTTTCACGATGGAAGGAATGAAAAAAAGATAGATAATTTTTCACCCCTATAAAATCATTATGATTTCATATATATCAAATATATAGCACATATATATCACAAATATATATATATATATATTTGATATATTCATCCAAATTATTCTTATTATCTTCTTTGTAAACAATTAGTGAAAAACAAATCACATTGCTTTGTGGGGCAGTAGTCCACCGTACACACAAATAACATTATTATATTTTCAAAAATGATAGTCATAATGTTATGTGTGGAATAATAATTCCATAACTATAATAGTATCATAAATATCATATATAAACAATAAATCCACCATTATTTCAAACCTTGATATGTTGTAATTGAAAAAGGAATGACACCAGTTCGCAAGGTAATGGTACGTCATACAGACAAGTGATGATTTCAAACCATTTTATTAATTCGAAGATGGTTGAAGGTAAATCCATTAAAAATATCATTATATGTAATATATTGATGATATTATTTTATAATATCATTTTAAGAATTGAAGTATGTAGAGGAAGAAATAAAATAAAAACTCTCATTGAAGAACATTGTCTCTTCTTCGGGTATCTTCCTTAGGTTTTCACAAAATCCTTCGTATGGTAGATTTCAGGAAACTTAAATTATTATTGACTGATATTATAGATTGTTTTAAGTTATTTGGTTAGGTTTTGGTGATAAAATGTCTATAGAGTTGTGATAAAGTTAGGGGAGTGAGTTCCTATTTATAATTGAAGATGAGATAAATTTTTGTAAATACCAAAAGGTATTAACTATTGGGATGTCCCTAACACATCATGTGCATAAATAATAAATAAAAAGGGTGTGTTGTGATGATGTGGTCGATACACTCCTATATCATATAAAATTAACACATTATTTTCATGATATTCCATGGTCTTTAAGTTTAATTGATTTTATCCTTTTATTTTTTTCCCATAGTAACTTGTGTCTTTTTATTTACCTAGGTAATCTAACAATTCGGTCTAAAATTAAAATTTTATTTATTAGATAATTTAATTCTCTGAATTATTAATATTATATCAAATTGAGTAAATAAAGATCCTTTGTGTTTGTAAAATTAATTTTAATTAAAATGCAGGTAAAGAGAAAAACCCCATTTTACCCTTAATTATGGTAATTAATTCTAATAGTTTTCATTAATCATTGTAGTCATATATTATGTTCACCTAGATATATACATTAAATTAGTATTATCAAATATATGGAGTACTTTTTTTCAAATTACATTCACATGTGTGGCATAATTTATTTCAAAATTAATATAATAGATGTGTCAAAGGGCGTGTATTCAAATTGAAAATGTAAGAAACATTACAATGTTTTATTTCGAAATATGCTATATAAGTTATTCCAATCAACAAAAATAGATTAATATATATTAAAATTTATAGAATTTATCTAATTATATATTAAACCAAATTTAATATATAATTTAACATTATACATAATTTAAACAGATCCAATTTTCAATTAAATTGCATCATATTTCTGTATTCATCAAAAAATGAAAATTTTCATAAAAGTTTCAAAAATTAACCATAATCTTATTGTAACACCCCAATATTTTATGAGAAGTATTATTTTTAATTTATTTGATGTCTTGTGGTGTACTCTACACAAAGATTATCTTGCGCTATACGCAACACTGTATTACCTTACAGTATATGCAACACTAATCTTGGATCTTGTTACACACAATTTCAAGTTC
Source organism: Viscum album (assembly GCA_963277665.1). Classification (NCBI taxonomy): domain Eukaryota; kingdom Viridiplantae; phylum Streptophyta; class Magnoliopsida; order Santalales; family Viscaceae; genus Viscum; species Viscum album. The sequence continues at coordinate 1,935,359,176 of OY728155.1, forward strand.
ATTTGATAGAAGTTATTTTATGAATCATTGAGTGTATATATATATATATATTCAATGAATAAATGAAATATGGTTGGATTCTATTATATGCAAAAAAATGATTCCTTCACTACACACAACCCTGACTTGGATTTCATTACATGCCAGAGCAACCTTGCATGATAACGTGTGTTGTACGCAATACCGAGTTTCACTGAACAGCGATATGTTATTAAAATATTATATGAACTTACCGTTATGAATAGTAATACCCACTTCTTGAAATTTTATAAATTTTACCTTTCAAAATGGACTTCATTTTTGGATTCAGAATATCGAAATTATCCTTGGGTGAATTTTTGATATTTTTCTGAAAAGTTTCAATTTTTGATGAATAGTAAAAACACTGGGTTACTATTTAAAAACCGAGTTTTTATTTAAATAATTATCTATTTTATTTAAATTTATTTTAGGTCAAAATTGATACATAATACCTATATAATTTCAATGTAATTCAATGGAGTCATTATTTAATAATTTTAGATATGTAAAACTTTTATTGAACTTTTCACCGTCTTTTACCCACCTCCTAGGAAAAATTTGAAAACTTACATAAAACATAATTTTACCACTTCTGTGAGTAGAATTCCAAAAATCCAGGAGACATTGTTAATATCAAGGAGTAAAATGTTGTTCAATAAGTTAAAAATAATTTTTAGTGAATAGTAACTTTTTACTTTTCTTTACCACGGTTAAAAGTAAATAGGGTAATTAAGTGTAAACATGAAATTATGATTACCCTAACACCTGTTATAATTCCATTGGATAAGGTTAATTAGACCAAAAAAAAACTTAGGAATAAAATATTACCCTTTAGGTCCACTTGGATTGCATTAGGACATTTATTAGTATTTTATTTAAAGAAGAGTTAAAATAATTAAAATCAAAGTTTAATAACTAAAACATTTTTAATATAGGGTTATACATAAGATATTTTAGACTCTAATTATTCATTAGAAAGATAGAAATATTTCCAAAATAATGGTTTTTTTTATAATTTTTAGACATTAAATATTTTAATTTATTTATGACACAATGATGATGTAGTAAATACCTTATTAATGAAGTATTAACATAATTGATGTTATAAATACCCAAATAAATGTAATTTGAGACTTCTTATGAATTACAGTAATTTTATTAGTTAATATTATATGTTAGTATTTATTTAATTAATTGTTTTCGAACTAATCATGTTTTTATTATTTTCACAAAAATCAATTACCAAATAGTCTCAAAATAGACATAAAATAGTTTTTAAAACAAATATTATATTATTAATTGTTATTTTATTTCTAAAAATCTATGGTTCTTCCAAATGAATTAGATAAGGTTATATATATTAATAATTAATCACTTGGAGTTTTTTTGTATTGTTGTAGAAAGTTTATTAAACATATAGTGTAAGAAAACAAGAATACACGGTAAAAGTTAAATTGTTAAACATATAGTTAAATCTAAATAATAAGGTTACAATAGTAACTTAACTTGTCTAAAACCTATTGGATGAAATTATTTCGACCAATAACCATTTTATCATCGAAATAAATCAATTTAGAACCATTATAAACCGTATTTGACTTTATTATAAAATAATACTTTAAGTTTTTTCGAAAGTGCCCCTCTCCTCCCTTATAAAAGGGCACCTCCTCCCTCTTCTTTTCACACCCTTTTGAGCCTTCAAACTCATCCAAACCCTGAAAATTCCTCTTTTAAAACTCTATATTTATATAATATAGGTTATGGTCTTCTCAAAAGACCAAATCTAGTTCCCTAAGGAGTTTAAAATAGGTGCGTCGAAGATGATGTAATCTCTTCTACCGATTCTTTCAGGTTTTCTTTCTTCTTCAACAACCTCTTTTTTAGTTATTTCATTAGAAAGTAATAACATAAGTATTAATTATATACTGATATGTTATTATAAATATGAAACAACCCTATTTCACCTTCTATCCATCCTATGGAAAATGAAATCACTGTTCCTGCGTACGTATGAAATACCTTCTACACACCATGGTGTAATCTATTTTTCCACCACCACCTTACTTGGATGGGTATAATGGTGTAATGAATAACTACATATAGTTATTGTTACTACATACTGATTCTGTGATATTATATCCTCCACCCCAATTCAATTAAATAATTATGGGAACGATATCATCGCTCGTGCGTACATACAGATTATCGTCTCCATGACGTGATGAGATTTATTCTCCATGTTAACCATTAAAGAATGATTATAAATTATATATAATGAAAAAAATGAATTATATGACTTGATAAATTTACTGGATTTATATATATATATATGTCATCTACATACTTCCATTCAAGTCAATAATGAAAATAAAATAGCTATCATGCGTACGTACGTCCTACCGTCTCCATGAACGGTGTATTTCATTTCATATATCTTTCTATTATATATATATATATATACTGAATATTTATGATATATAAATCATGATTTAAATTCAATAAGTAATTAAATCATGATACAATTAATAATAATATCATGAACAACAATCCCAAACACGTACGGAAAATAAAATGTTTTTACCCAAAACGCTTCTTTAATATGGAATTTACAAAAGAACGGGTAATATAAAGTCATAAGTGAACCATATATGATATCGTAACAATGAATATGATTCTTTAATAAGTCAATGACATTATTTAAATCATTATACAAGAGGTTCGGATATGTACGAAGCATATCAGACCTAAGGTAAGGGATAATTTTGCATTCTAATTTTTAACTGAGATTGCTTATACGTAAGTATTTAGTGGGGTTATATTTTTTATCCATGTCCATAAAAATGTTTTACATAAAGTTTTTAATATTATTCAATGTATTTTTAAAGTCATGTTTACCCCTATTTGACTTTTACTTTGTGTTATGGACGAAATCCTTCTTTGGTTTACCATATGTGGTACTTTTTGACTTTTCCATTAAAAGTACGAGGAGAATGTTTTTTTAACATATACGGAATGAACGGTTTTTTACGCTTTCATAACGCCTTATTTTCATGAAGCTAACTGTACATGATTTCATGATTATTTTCAAAAAAACATTTTATTTTAAAATTGAAAGGCATTTTGTGAAAATAAATTAATTTGAAGAAGAAAGGATATTTTCCTCGAGAATTCATTTCAAGTGTTTTGTCAAAAATGTTTTCCATATAAGATGGCATTATTTTGTATGATTATGATTAAAGTATAATGTATCTATTATTTACATGGTTTTATTTCTTATGATGAAATGATATCCATTTGTTTTATATGGATTGGAGGATGATGTTTATGAAACCTATTTTATTCTTTGGGTTATGATGAATGAGTTATGTTTATGTTGTTGCACAAGTAAGAATGAATTAATTATGAGATGGGTGGGACCTATATCTCCCTCCAATTCATTTGGTAAAGATTTATATCTCATGAGATAGACATGGCTGGAACGGAAAATTAATCCAGTTCAGTGATAAAGGACTTGAACGAGGAGTGAACTCGATTCAGTAGGGGAATTTTTCCACTAAGATGGTCTTGGAAGAAATGCCTTGGCGAATATGGAAATCATATCACGTGCTTAATGGTTTTCCACAATTACATGTTTTATTCCCATTCTATTTTATCATTATTTATGTTCCTTTATGACCTATTCCTTACGTACTGCCAAGATTTATTTAACAACTCAAGATTTTGATGTGTAAACATTATGTTCATGTTTTGAAGTTCAAATGTATATGGTTTGTTTTATTTTCTCCATGATTACCATTACTGGTCATTTGAGCTCACCCTTTATATGTTTTCATTTCCCTAGGGTAAAAGGAAATGTTTTAGGTAAAAAAAGGGAAGAACATTTTGGGAGATGGTGAAGATCTTTCACCAAGATCAGAAGATTATATTTCGATTTTCCAAAGACACTAAACTATTACGGTCCTTGTGTGTTGGTTTTTTTATGTATTATGTATTCCGGAAATGTAATCTAATGTCCATGTATGTCAGGATTAGGTCTCTATAGTTGGTATCAGAAGAAAGTTTTAGTCAACCTTTGGAAACTAGGCTGTGAGAACTTTAGTGAGATCCCTAGAGGTATTTCTAAGGTCTGTCTAGGTATGTCCCTAAGGATAAGTATAATTATAGGTTATAGTCCAAGAATTATGGTAATGATATTAGAATTAAACCTAAGATGTGATATATTAAAGGTAATCCCCCTTTATTATGTTGTTTTCCTAGCATGATTTTTGCCTCTCACACTGTTCTTTTTGGGTTTTAGACGATGGCTGGAACCCGAAGGAACCGTGTTGATTAATGTAATGGAAAATTCAATGATTGTCCTCTAGAACAAACCAATGTTATGGGATATGGAGTGAAAAATATTATTGCTATACTTACATAAGAAATTAATCATTCTGGAATTCCAAATGAGTAGATAAGGGAAAAATATTCTATTGAGTCATTCATGAGGCAACGCCCACCATCTTTCAGTGGGTCGTCTGATCCACTTGTTACTGAATAATGGATCAGTACCATTGAAAATATATTTTCTATACTTCGCTGTTCGGAAAATGAAAAATTCATTCTGGCTATTATCTGTTTTGAAGGTGAAGCATATCAATGGTGGACTCTAATTAAGAATAAGAGGCCCCGAGATGATTTTGAATCCATGGAATGGGATGAGTTCAAGATCTTATTTTTCAATAAGTACTTCCCTCGTATTTTTCAAACAAAGATGGAAAAGGATTTCCTTGAGCTTAAGCAAAAGGATGATGAATCTGTTGGTATATAAGAAGTGAATTTTACAAGGCTTTCAAGGTTTGCATCTGGCTTTATCATCTAACCTGAGAGTAATGTTGATCGATTCTTCAGTGGCTTAAAACCAAGTCTTCGAAGGGAATTAGCTATAAGAGACTTCGGTAGCTGTGAACAAATTGTGTGTTGTGATATCATGGTAGAAATGGATGTTGGTGTTACATATCCATCTCATGGTTTTGACAAGAAACGAAAGATGGAGTTCAAAGAGAAATCTCAGAATAATGGTGAAAATAAGATGAATGTTTTTTATGCTCAAATTGTGGAACGAATCATGGTGGAGATTGTATGAAGGGGACTAGAAAATGTTTTAAGTGTGAAAAAAAAGGTCATCGAGCATCTGAGTGTCAAAGTAATGGAAAAAGGTTTTCTAATGATGTGAATAAAGAAAAGACAGTAGAGAACGCACCACCAACAGTTCAATGCTTCAAGTGCAAGGAAATGGGTCATTATGCTAATCAATGCCATAGTCTAAGGGTTAATGATGATCAATGTGACCAACCTCTTAAGGAAAAGGATAATGGGAAGACACATGAGATCACTATTTGTGATTTTGATTATGACAATGATGTTGTGTAATGATTAAGTGTTTGTGTAATGGGATTTCAAAATAGTATCATGGAATCTCATTTATGGCATCTTGGAATTTTGGAATATCTATGTATTGGTTTTAAAAAATTATATGGTACCGGTAACCATGAAAATTGATTGAAATATTTTTTGAAAAAATATTATATGCGCATAATGATGCGATAAAGAAAAAAATGAAATGAGCTCACGACTGGAATAAGGTCAAAGTTATATCACGGTTTGAGTATATAGAAATTTTGGGATTTTGGTATGTGGAAAGTGTTAAATTTTGACAGAATTCATGTTTTCACTAAGAGTCAATGGGTATTCATTTTTCAAGATAATACATGATTAAGGTATTCACATGTTTTTAATTTGACCAACAAGATATATCGCATGATATATGGGTGATAAATGATGGTATTCACATGCTCGGAAGATGACATTTCTAGTAATTGTTTTTTTTATACTATGATATTGGACAGATGTGTTTTGGATAAGTCTAAACACTGGAATGGATTATTTCGGAAATAAAATAGTTTTGTTTAAGGCTAAAACATTTAGATATTATTTTTGGAATGTTATAATAGTATAGTTTTAGAAAAAGGACAACTCGTAGGACGTGCAACAACCCGTCACGTCAGACAAGGTTGCAGGAATCGAACCCACAACCGAAGTGCTACAGGCCTTTATCGCATACCACTGGCCTATAAGAAGTCCTTGGATTGCAGAAACTAGTGTTATTTTATTAAGCGGTATGATAGATGAAGTATAAGTCCATTATTAGAATCATATACTATTAATCTCACCATAGATGGACTTATGTATATTTATGAACTTATGAAAACCTTTTTATGATAAAAATGGATGGGATGACTTATCATTCTATCGCATGATCTGCTAACACTTCATGAATGGAAAATTCAGCTTCATTTCTTTAAATATTGATGAATTGGAAATTTTTCATGGAATTGCCAACGATGATATTACACTGAAATCAAGTAAGTATTTCTCCTTATGTAAAAGTTCATCAATGTTAGGGAAATGATATTGAAAACCAAAAATGATGTCCTAGTGCGCTTATATCCGATGAATCAGATGGAACCTTAGATCATTATAAATTTATGGCTTTGTGATTGTTGGCTTTTTCATAGCCTTGTTCTCTACCACTCTCCATCATAACTTGACGGTTATATTTCTCTTCCATATCCATATTTTCACCTATTTTCTCCTATGTGGAAACCCAGTGATGAGTTAATTTGGGTAACTGATATGTTTCATACTTCACTTTTTAAAATTATTTTTTCGTATTCCTTTTTACGATGTGGGTTTCTATGAAATAAACTTCCAAGTAGTAAACCATTTATAATCCGGACGAATTTCGAGGGCGAAATTCATTTTAAGGGGGGTAGAATGTAAAACCATGAGATTTTATGAGAAGTATTCTTTTTAATTTATTTTATGTCTTATGGTGTAAACTACACCAAGATTATCTTGCGCTATACACAACACTATATTAGATTTTAGTATACACAACACTAATCTTGGATCGAGTTACACACAATTACATGTTTGTTTTATAGAAGTTATTTTATGCAACATTGAGTGTATATATATATATATTTAATGTATAAATGAAATATGGTTGGATTATATTATACTCAACAACAAATGAATCTTGTACCACACACTACCCTGACTTGACTTTCATTACACTCCAGAGCAACCTTCCACGATAGCATGTGTTGTACGCAATACCGAGTTTCATTAAACAATGATGTGTCATTAAAATATTATATGAACTCACTGTTATGAATAGTAATACACAATTTTTGAAATTTTATAAACTTTATCTTTAAAAATGGACTTCATTTTTGGATTCATAATATCAAAATTAGCCTAGGGTGAAGTTTTGGTAAATTTCTGAAAACATTCAATTTTTGATGAATAGAAAAAACAATGGGTTACTATTAAAAAACCATGTTTTTTTAAATAATTATTTAATTTATTTTAATTTATTTTAGGTAAAAATTACTACATAATACTTATATAAGTTAAATGTAATTAATTGGAGTCATTTTATAATAATTTTAGATATATAAAAAATTTATTGATCTTTTCACCGTCTTTTAACCACCTCTTATGAGAATTTGAACATTTACCTAAAACATAATTTTACCACTTTTGTGAGTGGAATTTCGGACATCCGAGAGACACGGTTAATATCAAGGAGAAAAATGTATTTCAATAAGATAAAAATAATTTTTGTTGAATAGCAACTTTTTACTTTTATTTACCACAGTTAAATGTAGATAGAGTAAATAAGGGGAAAATGATATTATTATTTTTCTAACACATTTCCTAATTATTTTGGATAAGTATAATTAGATCAAAAACAACCTTAGGAATAAAATATTACCCTTTAGTTCCACTTGGATATGATTAGGACATTTATTATTATTTTATTTAAAGAAGAGTTAAAATAGTTAAAATCAAAGTTTAATAATTAAAACATTTTTAATATAGGGTTATACATAAGATAAGTTAGACTATAAATATTAATAAGAAATATAAAAATATTTCCTAAATAATGGTATTTTATTTAAAAAATTTAGATAGTAAATAATTTAATTTATTTATGACACAATGAAGATACAGTAATTACCTTATTAATGAAATATTAACACAATTGATGTTATAAATACCCAAATAAATGTAATTTGAGACTTTTAATGAATTACAATAAATTTATATGTTAATATGATATGTTATTATTGATTTAATTAATTTCTTTAGAACTAATCATGATTATATGATTCTCACAAAAATCAATTACCAAATAGTGTAAAATTTGACATAAAATAGTTTTTAAAACAAATAATATATCATTAATTGTTATTTTATTCTTGAAAATCTATAGATCTCCCAAATGACATAGATAAGGTTATATATATTAATAATGAACCACTTGATGTTCTTTTGTTTTTTTATAGTAAGTTTATTAACCATATAGTGTAAGAAATCAAGAAGACACGATAAAAGTTAAATTATTTAACTTAGAGTTAAATCTAAATGATAAGGTTAAAATAGTAACCTAGACATGTCTAAAACCTATTGGTTGAAAGGATTTATACCCATATCTAATTTATATTCTAAATAAATCAATTTTTAACCATTATAAACCGAATATGACTTTATAGTAAAATAATATTTTTAGTTTTTTCTTAAAATGCCTCTCTCCTCCCTTATAAAAGGCCACCTCCTCCCTCTCCTCTTCACACCCTTTTTGGCCTCGAAGCTCGGCCTACCCCTTCCAATTCTGCTTCTCAACCTCTTTATTTATATAATAGAGGTTATGGTCTTCTCAAAATACATTCCCTAAGAAGGATTTTAGAAGAGGTTCGTTGAAGAAGAGGTAATCTCTTCTACCGATTCTTTCAAGTTTTCATTCTTCATCAACTTCCTCTTATTTAGTTGTTTACTTATAAAGTAATAACATCAGTATTAATTATATACTTATATTTTATTATAAATATGAAACAACCCTATTTCACCTTCTATTCAACCTACGGAAAACAAAATCACTGTGTGTGCGTACGTACGGAATATCGTCTCCACGCTATGGTGTAATATGTTTTTCCACCACCACCTTACTTGGACAGGTATAATGGTGTAAAAAATAACTATATATATTTATTGTAACAATATAATGATTCTGTGATATTTGATCATCCAATCCAATTCAATTCAATAATTATGGGAACGATATCATCGCTCGTGCGTACATACGGATTACAGTCTCCATGACGCGATGAGATTCATTCGCAATGTTAACCTTTCAAGAATGATTATAATGTATATATAATGAATAATAATAAAATATATGACATGATAAAGTTACTGGATTTATTTATATATATATATCATCTACTTACTTCCATTCAAGTCATTAAGGAAAGGAAAACATCGTTCATGCGTACGTACGGCCTACCATCTCCATGAACGGTGTATTTCATTTCATTTATCTATCTCTTATATATATATATATACTGAATATATATGATATATAAATCATGATTTAAATTATGGAAGTAATTTAATCATGATATAATTAATAATAATATCATGAACAACAAGCCCAAACACGTATGATAAATAAAATGATTTTACCCCAAACGCTGCTTTAATTTGGAATTTACAAAAGAACGGGTAATATAAAGTCATAAATGAACCATATATAATATTTTAACAATGAATATGATTCTTTAATAATTAAATGACATTATTTAAATCATTATATAGGAGGTTCGGATATGTACGAAGCATATCGGACCTAAGGTACAGGATAATTTTTCAATCTCATTTTTATCTGAGATTTCTTATACATAAGTATTTACTGGGGTTATATTTTTCATCCATGTCCATAAAAATGTTTTTCATAAAGTTTTTAAAATTATTAAATGTATTTTTAAAGTCATGTTTACCCCTATTTTACTTTTACTTTGTGTTATGGAAGGAATCTTTCTTTTGTGTACCATATGTGGTATCTTTTGACTTTTCTGTTAAAAGTACGAGGACAATGATTTTTAACTTATACGACGTGAATGGATTTTTTCGGTTTCATAATGCCATATTTTCATGAAGCTTAATCTACAATATTTCATGATTATTTTCAACAAAATCATTTTATTTTAGAATTGAATGTCATATTGTGAAAAGAAAATGATTTTGAAGAAGAAATGATTTTTTCCTCAAGAATTAATTTCAAGTGTTTTGTCAAAACAATTTTCCATCTAAGATGACATTATTTTGTAGGATTATAATTCAAGTATAATTTCTCTATTATTTACATAGTTTTATTTCTTATGATGAAATGATGTCTATTTGTTTTAGATGGATTACGGTATGAAGTTTATGAAACCCATTTTACTCATTGGGTTATCATGAATGAGTTATGTTTATGTTGTGGAAAAAGTAAGAATGATTTCCATATCGGATGGGTGGGACCTTTATCTCCCTCCAATGCATTGGGTAAAGATTTATATCTCATGAGATAGACATGTCTGGAACAACAAGTTAATTCGGTTTAGTGATACAGGACTGGAACGAGGAGTGAACTCGATTTAGTAAGGGACATTGTCCACTAAGATTGTCTTGGCAGCAATGCCCTGGCTACTAGGGAAATCATATCATGTGATTAATGGTTTGCCAAAATTACATTTTTTATTCCCATTCTATTTTATCATGATTGATTTTCCTTTATGACCCATTCCTTACATACTGTTACGATTTATTTCACAACTCAATATTTTGATGTGTAAACATTATGTTCATGTTTTGAAGTTCAAATGTATTTTGTTTGTTTTATTTTCTCCATGATAACCTTTAATGAACATTTGATCTCACCCTTTATATGGTTTCTTTTCCCCAGGGTATAAAGAAATGTTTTAGGTAAGAAAAAAATGGATGATATTTATGGGAGATGTTGAAGATCTTTCACCAAGATTAGAAGATTATATTCCAAGTTTCCAAAGACACTAAACTCTTACAGTCCTTTTGTGTTGGTTTTTTATGATTTAAGTATTCTGAAAAATTAATGTAATGTCCATGTATGTCAAGATTGGGTCTATACACTTATTTTTAAATTATGATTTATAAAATTAATTTTTTCTCTAAAATAAATTTTATAAATGTGGTAATATTTAATTTTAATATATTTATTTCAAATGTGAAAAAATGGATATTTAAAAAAATACAGTTTGAATTATAAATTTGGATTTATTCTTCTCTCATGTATAGAAAACACATAATATATATTTTAAATATTATATAGAATATAGAATATATAAATATAATATTGAATTTTTTTTATACTATATTGATTTTAAACTCATGTTTTTGCCTAAAAATATTTTTTCCCAAAAACTATTTTATTTTATTCTAAAAATAATTTTTTTTCATTTATAATTTATTTTTCAAAAACTAATTCCTTATATGTGTAAAAAATTAATTAATAATTTAGTTTATCCAATTCATATCCTCTGTTCCAACAATTAGGTGACAAATATTATATTACATAATAAATTATTAATATTAATTCATGTTTTGTTTTATCTTTGTTTTGCTTGTAATAGAATATAAACTCGGTATTGAGAATAATTGAAGCCAAAAATAGTGTTATGTGTAATGAGATCTAAACAAAGTGTTGTTTGTGGTGAAATCCAAACTCTGAGTTCTGTGTAAAATAAACAAAATTAAGTATTTTTGTAAAACAAAATATTATAAAGGATAAATTCAAAAAAGTCACAAAACCTTCTGTTATTACAATAATATATAATATCGATACCTATGTTAGACTTCTGTGAAAATATACATTGGGTTTTGTCCAAGGAATTATAAATTTATTTTAATTTCCTGGCACAATTCATTGATGTACTGTTTAAAATGTCCAACATTATTCATTCAACAACTATGAATTCATTTATTGATATTCCACATTTTTTTATTAACTAGAATATTCATGGTTATGTTTAAAAATCATATAATTATTTATAATGAATTCATTGATCATCATTTATGTCGATCATGTTATGATCTAGTTATTGATTAAATGGAATATGATTCAATTATTTAGATTTCACAATTGATTATGATTTATTTATTCATAGCTTATGTGGAACACATACCCTTACTAATCATCTGAGATCACCAATTTCTTATTTTTTTATTTTTCGTAAGATACTAGGATTGTTGTGTCATTAATATACATGGATTCCCTGTTAGTAATAATAGAACTCTCAAATAAAATTATTTCTGTTTGTTATGATTCTGATTGCAATAACAATTTTATAAATGTATATAGATTATTAGTACTACTAAAATAGTTGATTCGTTGGGATGTGATTTCTTATGTCTATTGTCAACATAATAATATAGACAACATCTTTGGGCTACTTGTTTTGGGTCACTACAAATATTAATACTCCGTAATAATATATTCTAAATCACATGCATGTCTCAAACCCATTTGAATCTCCAAGGCTTTGAAACATAGAGAAAACATATATTCATTCAAAAACATTCTAGAACATTTGACCATTGGTTCATAAATCCAAACATTAATCTATAAATATAATGATCCAAAAAAATGATAAAACTCACCAAAAATTCCATGAATAACTTTTTTATTATATTAATAATTAGTATAATTATATCAATACTATATATATATATTAATAAAAATAAATAATGTATTCCATAACTCATCATCAGGCATATAATAAAATCTACGAGTTATTCATACCCAATTATGTGGTCTTTAATAGTTAAGAAAAATATATAAATCATTCATAAAATAAATTTTCATGTTTTTTATAAAATTTAATATATTATCCATACCATTAATAAAAAATATGATAAAAAATCCTTATATATTTCACATAATCCTCATATATTTTAAAATATACTAGAATATTATATATATTTATCTATCAATAATTAAAATACATATGAGTTTCATGATTACATTTTTACTAATATAGCAACCTCTGTACCATATATAAGACAAGGATACTCACATTTTCTCATCTTTGAATGCATATAATAAAATTACCAAACATTTATATAATCTTCCATTTTTATTTATATGAAATAGTGGTTTTAGATTTACATATTTTACTACATTATTTATTTTTTATCCTATTTCAACTAAATACAAAAAATATTATTATAGTACCCAATTAAATAATATTAATTGATCTAATAAATAAAAAATCTATGTCTCATTATTTATTCTCCATTTACATATTAATTTCATCCTTTGATACCATGCCACACTTCATTCATCCTATTACTCTTTTAATTATACCCAGATAATATAGAGTTATGTTCACTCGTACTTCTCAGCCTAGTCTTTAATGTAATTATGAAATAAATCCATCATACTGGTTCATAAATAAAATTTTCTTAACCAATGCATATCCCCTGGTAATTTCAGCAAGGTGTGTAGCCTTAATCATACTCATCATGAACATGAGTGATGGCCAAGACTATACTCAACCATAACTTTTCATGGTGATTACCCTTTTATACTTCTTTTTGGAAACTGAATTTTTTTCTAGTACACATAAAATCATTAAATTTCTAGGATAACCACAAAATATATACTATTCAATGACTATAGTATTTTATTCAATACCTAGACATATCTATAGGGTTTTCAGTGAAGCCCTCTTATCATATTCCCCCAAATAAATACTTTAAAGCTCAATATATCTAAGAAATTTGTAGAATATGTAGAAACCCAATGTAATTTAAAACATTTGTTTCACTGTTTTAAAATAATAATCACTCTATATCTCAAATAAGATCAAAAAACTGAATACCATTGGCTTAATGTATTTCAGGTCTAGGAAAATAAGAAATTTTTATTACAACGCATATAAAAAAATTTCCATAACAGTGTCAAACAAGAGTCTATCTATACTTCTTATAGGATATATTTATCTTCACGACCTAGGGAAATGGAAACATAAGGGGATTCATCTAATGGTCAGTAAGGGGAAAATATGAAATAGATATCAAATATCATAAGTGGTCGTAATATAATAATATGGTTATAAATAATACACATATGAAAATTAACACCCAAAAAATCATAGATCCTTAATAATTTAATAGGGACAAGAATATCAGTATTCATCAATAAAAAGATATTTGAGACCTGTGATGATTAACTTGGTTTGTGAGAGAATAAAATAGTAATAATTATAAGGACATAATTATGATATCTTAAAGTTTTGAAACCAACATATTTATAAAAATAATAAGTGAATGCTACCCACCATGATATTCATCACATGGTTAGGATAAATTTATCACATGTGTACCTTGTTGGAATTGTGATAATCCCCACATGTACTACTTGGATGGGGTTGAAACCTCTAGTGAACCCCACTATATTGGGTTAAATCCTTTCATGTGAGCTTTATCATGGGATAAAATATCATATGTACATTTTATCTTGCAATAAATACTATTGTGTACAATTTTTATTATGATATAAAATCATATGTACCCTTAGGTTTATGATAAATCCTCTAGTGTATTAATTTATTGGGATAAATCCTTCCTTGAACCCATTGGTTTGGGATAAGTACTCAAATTTACCCATTTCATCTCCTAATATATTAACATTACCAGTACATTGGTGGTCAACATGGGATCCTATTCCTCAATAATAAAAAACTATGTGTGAAAATTAAAAATATAAATTCATCAAAACATAATGAACCCATTGAATGAAAATGGCTCTGACCACATTTTTAAATAGAATCACAAAATTGACATCAATTATGTAAACTTTTGAAACCCAAAATTTTATCACCCTAAAGTTTAATTAGTATGAAAATTTATATATTGGTTTATGAATAATAATATCCATGTAAAAAATACCATTATATATAAAGACGAAATTTGAAATGAAACCATTAAAGTGTTTTTATAAAAACAATTATCTTGTTTTGTAAAAGATGAAGTGGCATCCCACATTCAAAATTCATTTTTAAAAAGGTGAAGCCATATTTTTTTTAACCCCATTATCATTCCAAGGAATATAAATTTTTGGAACATAGGGATTCTCATAATGATTTCAGAGAAATACGATTTGACAATATTTTAAAATATTTACTTTAAATAATTTATAAAAACAATAGAGCTGAAAATGAAATAAAAGTTACAATATAGAGATGTGGAAGGTTTGTAAAATATTTATTTTCCATAATTAAACCTTAGTATATGATTATTAAAATTATATAATGTTTATCAAAATCAATTTAGATTTTATGTTATAATATTTTCTATTAAAATAAAAGAAAACATTTATAATATTTTGATTATACTTTTATGAAACCTCACACCGTATAATGAGTTAATAGACATTATTTTATATATTATGTGAATTTTAAAATAATGGTTGTAGTATATGACAAATAATTTGGTTTAAAAATATAAAGATAACATTGAAAGGAAGTCAAAACACTAACAATGTGGACAAACCATCATTAAATAGTATGAGAGTTATTCCTAAATACACTTTTTGAGAATGTAATTACTCAAGGTAAAATTGTAAAATTAAAAAGGTATATTCATCAAAATAGAGGGATTAATTATCAATAATATATTCTTATGGTGGTTAAAATAAATCATAGGAGAAATAATTTCATGAAGAATTGTTTTAACTCAATGAAAGGAGTGGAGTTAACAATGATCACTTTGTACATGGTGTCTTTTGAAGAAAGATTAATTTAATGAAAAAAATACAATGTAAAATATTAAATAATGAAATACATGTATATAGTAGAAGATATTGTTTAATATTATTTACACTAAATAAAAAATATAATTTTTAAAAAGAATATATATGTTTTAAAGGGAGAAAATATGAGACAAGAAACCCCTAAATTGAGTTCCTACTATATTGATCGTAATATAACATACTTCAAAACAACCATATTCATCTCAATCAATTATTCCATGACTTTATTCATCTATATAACCTCTTTTAAAATTCCTTTAAAATTAATCCCTACATGTATATTATATATTTGTTATGTATTATTGACATTGGGTATGTGTAATCTTGATTGTTTTAAAATATTGTCTTCATTAATTTTTTTTATTATTATCCAAAATTTCATTATTTAAAGGTCATGAAATTTAATAAAATTTATGAATTTAAAGTATATATAATGTTATAATATTATTTATTTTATATTTCTTTATGATCCTTAAAGATGAATTTGGTGATGATCATGATTTAATGATTCTTATACGACGAATTGTTTTTTCTAAAATAATGGGTGAAAGATTAAAATTAACATTTACAATAAATAAATTCATTATGTACTTATATATAAAATATATTAACATAAATTAAATTCTCATTTCCTTCCAATATATTAATTTATAGAATTTTTCCATTAGATGGTTAGATAAACCCCAATATGAACATACAATAATATATAGAGGGTTACGAAGTTATTTGGATGTAATATCATTATAATAAAAGAATAATTATAATATATACTGCTAATTATTATTATATATCGCAATTTTTTATATTTTTTTGAAGAATTAAACATATATGATGTTCTTACATAAAACTAATAAATTATTGTTTTCTCTTCAAATGCTCTTTTGGACGGTTGAGTTTTTTTATGGTTGATTATTACTCAAATATTTAGTAGGATTTACAGTTTTTCTTCAAAAATAATGATTTTTTATAATTTTTTTTCATTATATTGATTCTCATGAATATGTATGAGAGGTAGTGATAAAAAATAAAATGGTAATATATTGTTAAATGGAGGCAATAGTCCGCACCCACGAATGGATGGTGTTTTAATTTTCTATAGAATTTGAGAATGGATTAATAAGGTTTATCATTTAATAATATATAATATCACACATATATATTAAATTTAAAATCAGGATAGGCCATGTATGGCTGTGAATGAAAACAAAATATATTTATTCATGGGGTGGATGTCTGCACGTACACATGTTTCATGACTTCTATTTTTTCATAATGTAAAAAGGAACATTAGGTAAATATTGTACCATAATTATAATTACATGATGTTATATTCCTAATATCTATTATTTATAAATAATATCCCGTGGTATTTCTCATTCAACTGTTCATTTTTTCCTTTCACCCAAGATCCTCAACTAAAATTCAATAAATTCCCATTTTCTCATTTCAATTGATTAAATAAAATTATCCATGAATTTTTCTTCTATAATAACTATTTGAAGTTTCAAAAGAAATCATAATCCATAATATTATATTATTGATCACCTCATTTAATTCTATCCAAAACCAAGATTCAATTCCAAAATTTGTGTTCAACTTATGTTTTTATAGAATTTCATAGCAACAAAACACCATCTCTGTTAGTTTTGAGAAATATATTTTAAAAAATATATACTCCATAAGATTTATCTTTATGTTATAACATTAATATTCTCATATTAAATTTTTTATAATACCATGTTTCTCCTTGATTTTTTCAATTTTATGAAGGAATAATAATTTTCATAAGACATTATGACTCTTACAAAAATCTCTGTAAAAGACTAAAATTCAAAATTTTAGCCCAATTATTAAATTTTATAATTCAATTATGATTTTATATTAGTATTATGTTTTTTTAGAAAATAAATTATGACATATCAATGTCCTATGATATCAAAAGAAATCTTATGAATTAGATTTTTAGTCTTGGAAATTTATCAGATAACTTAATAATTCATCTGGATGGTATCATTCCATTATCTACTCTATTATTAGAATTCTAACATCTTGACACTAATCATCAGAACCACTAAATTAAGTAATTTAAATAACACTCAAAAAAACTTTTCAAATAAACCTATAATCTCACCATTCACTCAATCATGTATCAAAAAAATCTGAATAAATAAAATATAGTGCCAATATATTCCAATTATTCTAATTTTTATAAGGAATAAATTATTTCTCTAAAATTATATTTGTCTCTTCAGTATCTGTACCATTTTGTTTCAATGGGACTCTACTACATTAGGATGAATAATTTCATAAAATGTAATTATATAGATTAAAAAATTAAATGGTAATTTATTTAGTTTCGTGATTATGTAGATATAGTATAGTTGCTTTAAATTGTATGTTATGGTTTTAATGGATTGAAACTAGATGTAATGGAAAAATGATAAATGGGAAAATCTTGATAAAAAGGAACTCAGAATTATATATATGTTGGTAGAAAGAAATATTTACTAAAACATAGAATAAGAAACTAACAAAGTGGTGGTTATAACTTATCAAGGGTGTATTTATAATAATATAATATAAATTTATAAAGTGTCCATGGTGTAGAGGTTATTCGACATGATAATATAATGACGATGACTATCTATTGATTATTTAATTGACATTAACATTATTTAAAGATATCTCAAATATGCTAAGGTGAAATTCATTGAAGACGTTATGGTATATTTACTATTACCAAATCATTAAAAATAAAGTTAGATTATGGTGATTTTAATAAGATATTTTACTAGAAACTTGTTTGTATTTTTTGATGAATTTCATGATCTCATTTTCAAAGTACTTCTCTCTCAAAAGGAATTCCGTGCAACTATGATAACCACACTCAAAACTAAATGTGTACTATTCTATATTATATTGAAAGGTAAAAATAAAATCAAATATTGATTAATAGAAAGAATTTATTGTAATAAATTAGAAGATATTCCAATTTAAATAATTGAATGTAAATTTTTCATGTATAGAGATTTATATTTTATTTTAATGAATATGGAGAACCCAAATAAATATTACAAGGATCACATGGTGAATTAAAAAATGTGTGATTCTAGACATTAAGATTCCAAGAACATAGAAATTGATGATGTAATATTAATTTTAACTATTAATATTATATTATATAAAATTATCATTAAATATAGGGCATCAGTCTATTATCTATTAGTGATTTTTGCACAGTGAATTATGTGTCTATACGATTTGAAAGGATCCATATTGAATTATATAAATCCAATGATATCAGTAGGAATGTAGATGTATAATTATGAATGAAAAATAAATACATCATATAGATAGAATGATATTTACTAATATCAGATTTATGAAGAATATTATTAATATTATTTTTCAAGATGACGTTGGATTTAGAATAAATTTTTAAATAGAGTATGGAATATTACATTGGATCCCATTCATGTGTCCAATGTCATTAAATATGTAATATTGTATATGATGGAAATATATTATGAAGCAATGATTTATTGAATTATAAATATTGAATTTTTTAAGTTGTGTAATTATGTTCTTGGGAACCCAAAATAGAATAAAATTGAATTAATATAATATAATGGTATATTTGAACATTGTTTCATGGATTTTGGATATTGTGAGAGTTGTACAAATGAAAAATGGGGGAAAGTTTCATTTACCAAAAATATATGCCCATATAATTCTCAAAATCAAAACTCATTCATATGGATGTTTGGTGGACTAAAGTAGTCCATTCCAATAACGGGTGTATATAAATTCTTATAATAATTAAAGATTCTATAATGAATTAGTTATTTTAAAATTTTATATAAAAAATTGTTATGTTCAGAGAGTTTTTTTAATAAAGGGACACAATGAAAAATAGACTAGAAAAAAATTAATACATAAGGATTCAAAATAGAAAGTAACGTAATTGTAATGATTTGTAATGTGTTTCATTAGAATGGAATAATGTTTTATATGATAATTCCTAGGACACTAAAACAGAATATTTTAGTATATAGGATAAACTAGATTTTGAATTGGAATTATTGAAATGTGGGACTACATTATATAATTACCATACATATTTGGGTGTATGTAATCAATTGGAAAATATACGTTATGAAAATAATTCCTTATACACCATTAGAGAAGAATATTCGAGAATAGTTTTGATCCCAAATACTAGTGTATGTTTTCACTATAATATTCTAAAATGTCTCACTAATATCTATAATTTTCTTATGGAAAAAATTCTTGTATATTGCCAACCATGTATCATTTTTGGGTATGGAGTCAAAATAATTTGGTTTCATATATTCAATTATTTTAATACTAATATAATTAGAATATTGAATGTTCATGTCATTTATATGGTCTTGAAAAATGAATGGAAGATGGAGGAATAATGATTTCTGAAAAATGAATTAACTTACAACATCTCAGTTGACCTAAATAGATGTTCTAAAAGAGTAAAAGTTGTAGAATTTTTTAATAACATGAATTTTATTTTAATAATAAAAATATCCATAGGATGTACTAACAGTAACATGAACTACTAAATCATAGGAATGATCTTTGTAAGGTTATATTTTGGCATCATTGGTTCTAAATAGTGGGGAATTTCATGATGTGTTTTGGAGGAATATCAGGATAACATAATTGGATCAATGTATTGGAATATATTTTCATTACTTTATTATTATGAATAGAGGAATTCCATCCATTCCAACCTAAATGAATAATCATAGAAATTATTGAACATGGTTTTTTTATATGAAAGATATAATAGTTTTTATGAATACATAAAAAACATAGAACATAATATAATTACAACTATGGAAGAAATAACTAAAAAATATTAATTTCAGGAATAATGAATAAGTGGATAGAGGAAGGAAGTATAATTCTAGGTTAGTTATCAAAGGTTTTTAATAGAAGGATAGAGTGCAATTATTGAATGTTCTATCACATTTTATAAAAAATCAACCGTCTACATGATGTTGAGTACAATTAATTCTAAAATACTTCATCTATTATAGATGGATTTGAAGAAGGAGTTATTTTATGGAGGTTTAGAGGAGAAAATAACAATAAATAAGTTATATAGTTTCATGGAAATGAATAATTATGGACTAGTGTGAGAAAAAAAAATTGTCTATTATGGTTTGAATCAATAACCATTATAATGAATCTGAATGTTTGATGACTTTAGGGATGAGAAAGGGTTTACATATACTAACCCGAAACATTTTTTCTATATGAAGGTGTCAATAAATGGAGTTTAATAATCCTTAAATTTTATAAATATAACATGATACTAGTGTATCTATTAATATAAAGGATTATAGAGGTGAAACATTAATTATCTGGAAGGTTAAAGGAAAAATATCCTAGGGAGGGGAATAATATTTTCGGGATTCATATTGGGAGTGAAAGATGGATTGGAACATTTTATATTTATTTTCAATAGAATATTTATAAGGGAATAAAGATGTTGTAAATGGGTGGATGTAAACTTTGTCAACCCTAATAAATATAAAATTTATTTTTTCCAAAGGGTAAAGTCCAAAAAAGTAATATGAGGCTATGTTAAAGTAAAATAATTATTTTTAATTAGTATATTAATGCTTTATATAAACAATGGTTCATATGAGACTAGAAATTGTATATGATTTGATCATTGTTAGTTCAATTATGAAAATCCTATGAATAGATAATTATTAGTCTATTAAGTGGACTATTAGATATCTCAATGGTTTAGATAATTTGTCTCTATGTTTTGTAACTAATAATATATTATAGGGATATTTTTGTAAAAATTATTTTATGTAATATTGAATATTGATATAATAACAAAATCATTTTTTCAACATTTTATGTACAACCATAAGTTGGATATTGTTGTTTATGCTGATTAATTCACTATCCACAATAGATATATACTATATTCCCTTCATGAACTCAATGAAGGATTTTTTGGCTGAAGTTTTTGTTTCAGGAATCATAAATAAGTTCAATAAGTTGATTTTTTTAGTAAAAATGGATTTACATAGGCTAAAAATACAATGTTTCATTGAAAGATAATGAACATTGAGCTAATATATATATTTTTGATGATATTTATAGAAGAAGTATTGGGAATATATAATATTAATTTTTTTCTTAATTTTTCTAACATGTTTACCATGTCTTTAGTTTTGGATAGTATAAGGAATCATTTTTTAATATGTGTAATTAGAGAACCAAAAGGAGTAAGGGATATATCAATTTTTATTATATATGTTTAGAATGACCAATTTTTTATATGTTTTAAAGGAATCAAGAATCTTATAAAGTAATCATCGTTTGTGATATTATTAAGAAATGTGATGCCTCATTAAATTAACATTCTTTTTATCTTGAAGGAGTGTACAAGGTCACGACATTATTAATAAAATAATATCGAGTATTAATCAATATTTATATTTCATTCAGTTTAGATAACTTTTCAGTCCTAGAGTTATAAAGAATTAGATAATATCACATATATAATAAAATCATGTAATAGATCGTCATTATAATCATTTTATATATAATGAGTTTGTCTGAGGACTAGGGTGACATAAAGTGCTACAAAAGATGAAATTGGTGGAGGCCTATGGTGTCCACATGAATGATGTGTACACCCACCAAGGGGAGGCAGCCCAGAATATAGTTACAAGTTACTAGTGAATCATGAGAATCCATGGGTTCCATAAAATCCATGGATTTGTTTCTCTCACGCAACGTGCAAATTACCATCACACAGTTAGTTGTAAACCCTTTTCACCTCTAGATGTTGTAGAAGATAGTCCCTGAAATGTCACAATTTTCATTCATGAAGTTGTAGAGAATTTTTTAGTATATTTTCATCACATTTGACTCGATGTTCCTTTAAAAAAATATCCACATACCAATTGTCATTATTATATGTTCACCATAGAGGAATTCCTCACAACCACAAAATAAAGTAAAATCAAGGATGGAAGAACCCCTATAATCTCAAACAAGGCCACATCCCATCATGCTTCCCATGTAGCATGAACCATCCATGTTCAATTAATAACCACTATTATGCGAGTGACACCAAATTCACATCTCGAAGGGTCCAACTGGGGGAGAAAGGGATGGAGGATTTAATGTAGAAGGTTAATGAGGGAAGGGGCCTCATACTAGTTTCTGATGAGCAGAGAGTAGTCGATCAACATGTTGTGAGACCTGGCAGTGAAAGATAACTTTGATCATGGGATTATATCCATGCAATCCATGTTCCTATAAATCTAGATACACCAAAAACTGACCCCTAATTTTCACAATCTCGATTTACTCTCATGGATATTATGGTCCGACCAAAGAAAAAATAGATTTTGAAACTGGGGATCCTACATCTCAAGATAAGGAAGACACATGATCCATACAAAAGCATTCCAAATAATGTGTTCCCAATCAACTTTGTAAAATAAATGTTCAATTGGACACATCCTAAGGACATTGGATGTATGTTCATATGAATGTGAGGTAGATTCTCTTATGTTGGATACATTAATCAGTAGGTAAATCCAATATGTGGATGCTACTGATCAAGAAGTTATACTTTTCTTGGATTTATTCAAATAAAAGAGTGTTCTACAACTATCCAACTCAATTAGGATAAAGAGTGGATGTTAATAATCCAATACATAAAAAATAAAATTGATGATACTAAAAATATACATGAGTCTATTCAAGAGAGAGGTCAATTAGGTTGAATAGTCTGTATTGTTCCTCATTCAAGATATCATGGGAGAAATCTTGGGGTCCTCCTCCCAACTAAACCACATTTTCAACATAGGGAAACATAGGAACTCGATGGTTGTGCTAGAAAAATTATTTCTCTATAAGTTAATGTATACCTAGATGATGATCCATCTATAGTGATAGTTTTGAACCAAGTATAGCAGTTGAATGGTACGCAATATAGGAGTGGAATTCCTACATGGGGGTCTAGGATGTTTCTTTATTTATTCCACATGATCCTACCCCACAAGGTTTTTCTTTAAAATACATCAAATCATGTTTATCCTTGAGGCATTGCATTCCGCATTGGACACTTTAGTCATTTTTACCTTCTTCTTCCACCATCCACATTAGATTAGGATAATATTACTAGTGGGTTTTTCCTTTATATTTTTCATCGCAGATAAAGGATATGAGGATCTTATCAACATTATTAACATCTACTTTTAGTACTTTGGGAAATGGAAGAATGTGTCTTGGGATTTAAATGAGGATATTGTAGACGAGGAAAATGTAGCCATCAAATGATAGGCATATATTATTATAGTTACCAATACCCATATTGATCTTTTATTCAACCCTATTTGAGTGTAGGATTTTGAATTTTTTCATGGAGAAATGATCACTAAAATAATCCAGCAGGAGGTGTTGTCTACTGAATCCCAGCTATCTACCAATGATACTAGTCCTCCATTCCACATACCTCATTGTAAAGTCAAATATTTTTTTCTCATAAGTATTATTTTTTCCACTCCATAGAATATACACTTTTTTGATCTTGTGAAAACCCCTGATACAGTGCTTTTTAACATTTTGAAACCTTACTGTGTTTTTCAGGCTCACCCATGATCTAAAATGAGGATCAACCCTTTATTTAATATATTCCAGTCTCACCCATTTCTGATATATAAATCTGAATTTTCATTTAAGAAATAAAATAATCTATGATTTCACATTTTCATTATAAAAAATCTTAAATCCCATTTTTAACATGTATCGAAAAAACATTTGATTATCAAAATACCCAATTTTAAAACCCATTTTCTTTAATACATACAAATTTATTATAAAAATCGTTGAATGAAATAAAATAATGTCTTTTATAAAATTTTCATGTCTATATAATTATATTTATAAACTCATTTTTAAATCATGTACAGCTAATAAAACTATACTTTGAAATAAAACATTAAAATATGATTTTTTAAAGAAAAGGAACTTTTCACTTCAGAAACATTTGAATTTTAATACCCATGAAAGAATTAAATTAATATAACAATAATTATACTTATCATGAATAAATTAATTATATATTATGTAAAATTTGATCAATATACAACTCCTAAACAAATATAGGTGCATAAGATCACAAAATTACTTAATGAAATGAAATTGATGTGAAGTCCCTTACATTGGGTCTGACTTGTCATGTATATTCTTCATCATACTGAATAATTACTTTCTAGTAATTTTTTTATATTGAGTTCCTATTTTAATTTTAATATTTCTTTTACTTCACTTCGTACCATGTTATATACAATTATATAACCAATTGTGGTTATGTTAGGCATTTCGATGATATTTAGCTTATTTGTCAAAAACTACATCGGTAGGTGGACTATTTCTCAAAGTGGTTGTTATTAGTCACCTCCAGAATAATTATAATCACATATTTTTAATATTTAAATATAATTAATACATATTAAAACCAAACATAGATGATGGTTATGACACATGAACTACGTTACAGTCATAGAGATGGTAGGTTGTGCGTACACTTGAGTAACATTTCCATTTTTCAACAACCATTATAGAAAGAAGGTAAGTATCATTTTACCATTCCAAAATTATCATAAAATCATAAATAGAAAATTATTTCATTAAATATAAATATTTATAATCTAAGTGTTGGGGGATGAAAAAAGAATCCCATTGCTTCATGGATGCGGCAATCCACATGAAGAAGAGAAACATTATCATTTTTTAGTGTAATGAAAATTATATATTACATTTTAATAGTGATTAATATATCATAAATATCATTATTATTTCATTTATATCACAAATATTAATTATAAATATCCTTAATAACATTTTCATAAAGTGTTACTGGAAAATGAATTACATCGCATCGTGAGGTGGTATTTCACTGTACACATGGACGAAGTTATTGTATCCCACACCAAATGGAAAGTAAGAAGGTATATATGATATCATAACTCCATAATTATAAATATGCTTCACATAAAATTTATATAATTTAAATCTTTCATTGAGACAATCCATGATAGGTTTTGATTGAAAATTAATTACATCGGTTTGTGAGTTGGTTGTACATAGTACCCACAGATAATGATTTTATATCCCATTTGATAGATGTGGAGATGAATTTATGTTATTAAATTTAAAACTTATTATGAAATAATGTGTTAGATACCATTTTTATAATATAAACATAATTGGACAATATTTTGTGAAGGAGGAAGAATAAAAAATAAAGATGTTTGGTTAATTATGATACAACTTCTTCATGAAACCTCCTTAGGTAAGATAAAAAATATTTATTATGATGGGTTTATGATAAAATAAAAGGATTAACATGATTTTTATAGACAATTAATGAAAATATTTTCGTTGTTATTGGATGAGAAAAAGGTTATTGATGTTTTAATGAGGAAAGAATAGGGGTTTACCTTTTATATTTGTGGTCACTGGTATACTTGTAAAATTTGAAATGAAATTGTTGTGCCCAAATTTTTTTTATATAATAGGATATATATTTGACCATTATAGATCAAATAAAACTATATAAGTTGATACATGGCTAGAAAATAGATATAACACAATTTTTAGATCATTTTAATGCTTGTCTTTTTAGTTGAACTCATGTAATTCCATTTTTACCTTAACCATAGTAATTAATTATTATTGATTTAAATATTCAATAAGGTCAAAAAAATATTTTAACCGTATCATATAATATAAATTATTCTGATTAAAAAACATTAATAAATTTTACTAAATTCAATTTCTAGAAGCGTCAAAATTTAATTTAACACAATAACCCCAGACACGTCGAAAAATTGGATTTCCACGAAATGTATTTTTCAAGAAAAAATATAATTTTATATTAAATATAAGACAATTATTAATTATTTTATGAATATAAATTAATATTAAATTATATATAATCTATATATTTAATTGAAAACATTAATCATTAGGGTTAACTTTATTAATTAAAGTGGGAAAACATTATGATCATTAAAACAGTTTACAAACGAATATCAGTTTTAAACCCAAAAACAACATTATAATGATATCCAATAAAATTAGATTATAAATTAATTAAAAAAATTAAAAAAAATTAAACCATATTTAATATAATTGTATTCATATTCAATACATAATAGTTCTTTTAAATTAATTAATTTGTTGAAAAGAAATTATAGATTTACAATAAATCCCTATATATAACTACTTAGTTGGAAATAAATACTTTATAAAAAATTAAATAGTTTCACCCTATAAAAATTATGATTTTATATTTTTAAAAATTATTTTAATATTATAAAATAAAAATTATAAACGTTCAAATAATTAAATAAAATATTTCTTAAAAAAAATCTTTTTTTGAAGAAAACGTTTTTTTGATGAATAAAATTACATTACTAAAAATTTAATTATTATATAAAATGAATCTATAAATAATAAATATTTTATTTAATATATATATATATATATATATATTCGATAATGTAGTTAATAAAAACAATAATTATAAATTTAATAGTGAATTTATAATTGTTATATATTTCATGTGTCATTTAAGCTCGGTGTTTCATGTCGAAGAAGATATCAAACAATGTTTTCCTTTCTAAAATCATTAGTTTGGAAATCCACCCCCCCCACCCCTTAATAAATTTCGAACATTATATTTGAACATTATTTATGTAATAAAATATTTTAAATTTTAAAATACCTTCATTGGGAACCCACATTGTAATAAGGCTCAATAAAACATCATATCGATAAGAGAGAAGAAGAGGGACATAGGTAATCTAGTGAAACACATATCTTTGTTTCTAAGTGGGGGAACATAGGTTGGAAAAGAGGATTTTGATATGGATGAAAATTTTAATTTCCCAAAAATGATTCATAGTCATATATATCATTGATGACATGAAATTCATTGATCAATAGAAATTTAAGGATGTCAAAACCATAATTCATTATAAGTTGAAAGACTATATGGTTCATTAAAAATGAACATAATAAGACAAGATTTTCATTTTAATGATATTTTTCATATGTTTTCGGATTGAGTTTAGCACATTGACTGAAATATTTTGGAAATATACTTAGTTTTCATGTATAATTTTTTAAATAATCATTTATACCACACTTTAATCTTTTTATAATAATTTGTATCCAAGATAATTTTTCCATTATGAATCCCTATAATAAAATTATAACATGAAATATTCTAAAAAAGTATAATTAGATATTTATCAGATATTTATAAATTAAATGAAACATTAACTGTTTTTATATGGTAGTATGTTTCAAAAAATTTTATTTATAATCTTCCAAAACAACATTAATCGCATAATAACCACATCACTTTTTAGTACCATGGTTTTTTAAATCCCAGGAAACATGCAACAAAACGACTTTTACTACACTTGAAACAGGTTTTTTTATTACCTCTATAATTCATATTTGGTTTATTTTACATTTCTTACCACATTTATAGATTATAAATAGTTTCAACTTTTGCAACATTAGTGATAGAAAACTAAAACTCACCCCTCTCAGCACAAAGAAACAACTTTCTCATAACATCAAAAAACTCATGTAGTCAATTATATTTCTAAGCAGTATTTCAATCCCTATTAAAGTTGAAAAGTTTTAGTATTAGTTTTCCAAATAAAATATGGAACATACCTATCGAATATTATTATGTTTCCTTTATATGTTTCCATTTAATCTTCATCATTTTCCTTGAATTCCACATATTGTATCACCATCCAAAGTTGAACAACAATATAAAAATATTTTTCAAGGAAGATATTCATTAACGTATCATATTCTCTGGAATCAATATCAACACTATCTTTGGTATACCAAACCAAATACCACTGTGGATAAGCTTGACCTTAAAAATGATAATTAGAAAGGGATACCTTTTTAAATTCAAATCACCCTATGTCATCAAATATATTCTCCATGGGATTGATACATCCATTGAGTACAAAAATTTTAGATGATCTCAGAATCATGTGGGTGTTATCCCATGAAATGATCTACTATTCACATGTTTCTTTTCAGTATATTGGGGTTCTATCTATCATAGATTCAACCAACATTAATACCATGTTTCAACAAAGAGATCCCTTAAATAAAATATTATATTAAAATTTTAACTATATCTGGATGATGATGTAGAAGGATATTTTCTTCTGGGTGTCTTCCCACTATACCTTCCCTATATCCTCTCATTAAAAACATTTTGAACATGCTTTTTTTCTGTGAAGAAATATGGTAATATTAAAATTATATATAATTTTAACTTAACATTATGGTAAGAATTATCATGTTCATGCTATTAGAATTATCATAAACACTAAATTTATCATAGTTGGCCACTAATACAAACTATAATGACATATCCCCAATCACAACAAAATAATATTA
Organism: Viscum album; assembly: GCA_963277665.1. Taxonomy (NCBI): domain Eukaryota; kingdom Viridiplantae; phylum Streptophyta; class Magnoliopsida; order Santalales; family Viscaceae; genus Viscum; species Viscum album. The sequence continues at coordinate 1,935,388,442 of OY728155.1, forward strand.
GTATTCAAAATAATTTTATTACACATTGAAGATCTGTTTTTGTTTATATTTTTATATAATTTGGTATTAAATCATGAATAAAAACTATATAACACCAAATATACACATTCTATTATTATCCATTTTCCCTTAATATAAATATTATAACATAAATTATTCCTTCTTTTCACAGTAATTCATAACTATATTCGATAAGAAATATTATTTTACCATAAATATCCTTAAACATAGTGAAAAAATATATTAAAAAATGGGATGAGAATAAAAATATCAGTAAGGGACATAAAAAAGGAAAGAAAATGGTTTGTCCGCTAAAATCATGAAAACACAACAAATGTTTTAACTTTATCTCAATGTCAAATGATTGAATTATATATATTATTTTTAAATGAAAAGACACAATTATTTATCAAATAAATTCCTTTATACTCATAAAAATTAAATCAAAACACTCTTGGGAATTTTAGAACATCTTATTCATAAAACGTTTTCAAAACTACATAATTGGAAGAAATATATGAGGGTCTTACAATATAACAATTACCTAATTCCTTTGATACCTATATGGGGAAAACTAATTGTATACACTATACTAGGATTACCATGACCTATAATTGTGATCAAAACATAATATAATATTTATTTGAAGTACCAAATTTTCATGAGCACTACTTGGGATTAACCATTCATATAAGATATATCAGGCACACTTGTGGGCTATAATGGGGGCAACCCTTTTTATAAGAAATATAGTCCCACCCATTAGCCCTAAATAAAGCTCATGTACCACTTAAAAAATAAAATATATAATTGAATCAATTTTTTATTATAAAACACTTGAAAAACTATTCTAAAATGATGTGTAAAGAAATTTTGAGTATAAAAAATACACATTTATATTAAAAAAATTCATCAAAAAAATAAAATTTTATTTTTAAAACCAATTAATGGAAAGAAATATTAAAATTTGTATAAAATTCATGTTAATTTAACTACATTTATAAGATCAATTTAAAAACATGAACATGAAGAAAAAGTATGTTCGATGGAAATCATTAAAAGTGGGGTTTTCAATGGAATGTCCATTATCACATTTGGAAAATTTTGAATCATAATCCACATTAATGAATAACCTTAAAAATAATTAAATATAATGATAATATATAAATTAATGATATAATATTTCAAATTTTTTGTATATACATCTTATATAAAAATATAGGTTCATAACATAAAAAATTCCTCGATAAAAGGAAATTGAGATGATGTCCTTTACCATGAGTCTGACTTGTCAAACACATTATGAATAGTCTTAAATAAATAAAATGAAATTAATTATTTAATTTATTTATATCCGTTTAAAAAAAATTATCCCTTTTATTTGACTTATTATCATATTATATATAATTACTTAATAAATTATATTTTTGTCGGTTTTTAATGATATTTGGTATATATGTCCATAATTACAATGATATGAAGATAACGGAAAAATACATCATTATGAAAAAATACACTAAATAATAATCATGAAAGAATTATCATATATATATATAATTTATAAATTTCAAAACCATTCAATAATCTTGGTTATAAAAAATGAAAATGGTAATAATCTTTAAGACTATAGGATGTATGTACGCATGAGTAATGTTTATGTTTTTCAATGATCATTGTATACGAATTTAACTAGTATTATATCTCTATATAGTGATAATAAAATCATAAATAACATATTATTATATGAAATAAATTTATATATATTATCTAAGTGATGTGTTGATGAAAAAAAGAATCACATCCCTTAGTGGAGGTGATAATACACACATAAATGAAGGACAATATCATTTTATAATGAAAGAAATAAAATGAAATATGTTATTTTAATAATCATTAATATTACTTTAATATCATTATTATCTCATATATATCACATATATTCATTATTATTATTGTCCTCGTTACAATTAATTTCAAGCGTTAGTGAAAAATGAATCGCATCGCTTCATGGGGCTGTAATCTGAGGTTAACATGAGCAACATTGTGGTATCCACCATGAAATAAAAATTAAGAAGTTACATGAGATATAATAACTCATTAAGTATAAATATGTTAAAAATAACTTATTTATATAATTTAAATTTATTATTCCAACATGCCGTGAGATGTTAGAATGGAAGACAAATGTCATTAGTTCATGAGGACGTAGTGTTTAACACACACAAAGGATGATTTTGTATCGAATTTTGTGGAAGAGTATATGTATATAAGTTATTAAATTAACATATCTACTTCAAAGAAAATTTTATGTAATATTTTTATTATATAATAATAACTTCTTGACAATTTCAAGGAATTTAAATAAAAAACATAATGACGCTCGGTTAAGAATAATGCTACTTCTTCAGAGAAGATAATTAAGTATGCACCAAAATATATCATATGAAATATTTATGATCAAAATTAGTATTCATGTATATAGTTATGTAATTATAGAAGACATTTTGGTAGGTATTGTCCTATTAAATAGTATGGGTGGCCTTTTATAAGTGAGGTGGGTGGCACACTTGTAATCTTTTAAATGAAAATTGTGCACCAACTTTTTTTACATTCCAAAAGTATCCAAAATGGACCCTTATAAATCATTATAAATTATAAGTTTGATATATGAAAATTAAATATATTTTAGAAAAATTTTATTGTCATTTTTAACCTTATATTTTTCTATTAACCATTGGTAAATCCATTTTCCCTTAATCGTAATAATTAATTTTTACTATTTTTACAATTCATTATAGTAATAAATTAAGTTAAAATTATTAGATAATGTAAATTATTATTATTGAAAATATGGAATACATTATACCCAATTCAAATCACAAAATTGAAAAAATTAAATTTATTTCAAAACACGCTGACGTGATGAAAGAAAGTGTTTCCAAAAAATGTATATTTTGATAAAAAAATAATTTATATATTATATAAGACTAATAATAATATTTTTATGAAAATAAATTTATATTTAATGATATATAATATATAAATGTCTTCTAAAAACTCATCTTTAGGGATTGTTTTAATTATTTTAAATTGAGGAATATTATGCACTTCAAAACAATTTTCAAAAAAATATCTTTTTAAACACAATGAAAAACATATAATAAAATCAAAAATAAGTTTTTCTCAAAAATAATAATACTGATTAAATATAGATAAAATATAATTATGTTACTTTAAATTTAATTGAATGAATAATGAGGATTTTAAATTTATTTCGTTATTTATTTAAAAGAAATGAAATTTTAACAAAACTCGATATATTTCAATATTCACTATAAAAAAATGTTTTCTAAAAAATACCAAAATTTTAGTAGAATATATTTTGATATAATAATTTAAAAAATCAATTTCATTTTATAAAATAAATTTTCAAAATTTTACAAAAATTATTTATAATATTTCTTTATTAAAATCAATAAAAATTATTTTTAAAGAAAAACCTATCTTTTATGAAGAAAATTTCAAAAAAATTAATTTATTATTAAATAAGTATTTATCAATAATATATATTAATTAATATATATATATATATTATAAATATATTAGTAATATTCATACCTATTAATTTAATCTCTAGGTTGTAACAGATATATATTTCACGTGTTGGTTAAGCTCGGTGTTGCGAGATAAACACATTATCGAACATAGTTTTTTAAAAAATCACTAGGTATTAAAGATTGAATATAGAACATGGGAGTTGTGGTGATGAAGAATAATGGAAGTATAAGCTATGAGAAAAAACATGTTAACATGGCATGTTTGTGAACCAGGATTGTAGGTGATTTAGTAATTATAATAGAAGAGATGATATTATTTTATAATGTACAAATATCTCCATAAATTTTACATATTGTGTTCTCTATAGTTTTTAAAAGATTATACATATGAATAAATAATTATTTTTTTACAATGAACAATAAAATTCATCAGCTTTTAGCAAATGAGTTTCTAAAAGCTATATGAAATCATATGTTTCCAATACCAATGGGGGAACCCATTAATTTTATGAGGCATTAAAATTGTTTGACCAGTTTTTCGTCATAATAAAGTTGTGGGGGATCACAACTGTTTTCATATAGAACTATATATGTATATAATATCGAATGATATTTTGAATTGTGATTGTAGTATTTTTTTTCTACACTGAAATGAGTGGAATAAGTTGTGTTCCCATGTAGAAAATGGAATATTTTTTTAACCACATTAAAAATATATAGTTTTTTTGTATACTTATAATCATTTCCCCTTATGTGTTTCATTCTCTAAGGGGTGTGTTTTTCATTAGTGTGTAAGGTTTTCTATATAGTGTTGTGACTTGGGCATGTGTTTTATTCTATGTTTTGTAGCATCATGGTAAATCACTATTATAGTGTGGTGACTTTCATGATGATATGTCAAGTCAAATCATTCAATGAACATCCGTTAATTTTTATTGAATTATCATTAATATCATTGAATGGTATTCGAATATGGGGATCTTCTATGGACATTGTAGAAGCTCTAGAATATAATAGAATGAGTATAATCTGATTGATAGAAGGTTCATTTATTTGGGTAATTTTATGTCATTGTATACATATCTATCATCTGATGTGTTGTAGTATAAGGATGATCATATATCGAGGGTGAACGGATTCCATTTTGGAGTTAATTTAATTTAGACAATAAAAAGTTATAATGTGAGACGATAATGTACCTTATCCTTGTCACCAACAAATCTAGGAATATATTGGTAATGTATCATAAATTTATATACTCTTACTCAACAATTGATCTTGGTTGTGTCAGATAATACACTCACTCGGATATTGGTGAAGATGTGTGATACTTTAAAATCACTGATATGGGAGAGGTGAAGATAATTAATCCTTATGATGTATATGATGTGACAGTGCGATGGGTGATAATTTACCTAGGTTTTTACACTTCTTATATCCAAAATATCTAGGATTGATGTTGATGATGATGAACTATATATATTTTTCCAACATAAGAGATATAAATATCCATCATAATAAATGCATATAACTATAGTTTTGGATACATGTATTTATTTTATATTTTTAGATATAAGAGTGCATGTGTTTTTCCTCATGCATCTCATCATTTTATAAATATGTGTATTTCTTATAGCATTAAAATTTCTTTATCCAGGGTGAATTATCAAGCGCGAAAACTATTAAAGTATATTAGAGAGGATTTATTAATATTTTGATATTATTTCTATTTTATGACTACCATAATCTTTTAGTGTGGATGAGTGCCATCATCAATGATGTAGTGGGAACGAGTGGTTAGGTTTCTACTGTGGAACTTCTCATTTCGAGGAGAGAGATAAAAATATGAGAAATTAAAACATGCTAACTCACTACATGTAATAGTAAACATATCCCTTATGATACTCATTTAAGATCATGAGTAAATAATATTAATTATAATATTTTTATCTCATTATCTTGATGAAATTTAGTTATAGGTTTCATTATAGAGATTGTTCATGAATAATTTTACAGATGGTAATGATGTATGAAGATGTTGTATTTTATAAAATTATATTTATTCTAATTTTTATAGAAACTAAATATTGACAGGGTTAAATCACTTTTTGGGATGAAAATACATAGTATTTTTCTCACCCTGGAATATGATCTTTTGAATTTTTCACCTTGTTTCCAATAAGAATTGTATATTTGGATTTGGATTATCCATGAGGATTGAGATATATCATGGTTATTGATACTAATGGAGTGGTGATTATTATAATAAATTCCACACATGGATCATTAGTGCTTGGTATTACATATACATTGGATATTTGGGTTGCATTTAATGATTTTATTTGAAAATAACACATTATATTATGGATTTTTTATTAAATATAGATATTTTATAATCTATAATTTCTTATTTATTTAGGTTGTGGTAAATAATATTTCTTTATGGAAAGTGATATGAATTATTTATAGGTAATGATTCTTATAAATTTAAAATACACCGAAATGATGCTTACTATGCCCTAAAATATTAGAGGTGGGTTTGGGGAGTTACTAGTATGTCTAGATGTAAACTTTACCCAAAATGTAGAAGTTTCCATCATAGAGTGCTTTAGTATGTTTCATTGTGTGGTTTACTTATTTTTGGAGATTATGATAAGATGTACAGATAGATAAATTTAAATGAACCATATTATGAATTAAATAGTTCATAGACATTGAAAATATTGGAACAAAAAATATATTCCTATCATTTGTTGAAATAGTTTTATTATTACTCAAATCAATAATGTTGGTGTAAGTAAGAAGTCAGAAAATGCATAAACAATCCATCATTGAATCATTTATAAAAAATTAACCATTCAGCACCGTTGATACAAAACATAATAAATTGGAGTGGGGTGGGTAAAAATCTTATAAAATGTATTATTTTTATTATATTTAAAAATAAAAAATTCCTTCGATAATAAATCACTTAGAATATAAACTAAATGTAGTCTATAAATCAATATTTAATATAAAACCAAAGGATAAAATATATACTAACGAATGGGAATTATTCCAGATTAAAATTCTAAATAATTATTTTTTTCACATTCATTATATCTTAATGGTATGACTATTTCTTAATCTTATATACATATTGGCTGAATATATCATGAAATATATAGAAAAAACCATAATATATCAATTGTATTCCTCTATGAGCTCAATCACTAGTATCAATTTCTCCTCCAAATAAATTAATTCTTGGAATATTTTTTTGTTATAATTGAATATGTGATCAAATGAGTATTTTATGAAAATTAATAAATTATATGTCATAAGAATGATACTGGGGTTGATTTTTCAATAAAACTTATATATTGAGTTCTAATTTTTTTTAATGAAAACCCACATAATTTTATCACCACTAAGAGAGGATTAAAGTTTTTGAGAATTCTTTTTATGGAGGTTTATGTAGCTTTCCATGTTTTTATATAAATCTTAAATTATATTAATATATATATTGGTTTTGAACATTACATACATTTTCTATATGAAAAATAATCTAAATTGAATAATTCTTTATTACGGTTGGATATTATAATATGAAATAAAATAGTGATTAATATATTATATAAAGTATACCTGAATCATGATTATGAAAAATACAAGAGGAAAATAACAAGTGTACAAAAAATATTACGACAATTAAATATTATTTCTTATGATATCTGATAAATATCAACGAATGAAGTATCATTATTGAAAAAAAATATACTAAATATATGGTAGAAATTATAAAAAATGGAATACGATGATTGTTCACATAGATACTCATAAAGAAATATATTATAATGAAAAAGGGAAATGAGATTTTTATATAGAAAATGAATATATATAGTTTATAGACATATAAATATTGGATAGGGTTCTAGTAAATATTTTACCACTATAGAATTACTAGTATTAAATTATTTAAAATCAAAAATATTCAGAAGTAAAAAATATAAATTAACACTTTAAATTATATATTTTTAATTCAATTAACATATAATGAATATTTATGAAATAGAAAAGTAAGATACGAATTCAGTTTTGAAAATATCTTGTATTTTAATAAAAATGTATTTTATATTATATTTTTTAAATTAATTCAATCATTTTAAATAAATTATATTTTAAATGTATGAATTATATATATAATAATTATTCTATAATCATGGAATGATATTTAATTTGTAAGGAATAAAAATAAAATCCTCTAATATTTTAAAATATATTTTCCAAAAAAATATATTGTATATGTTATGAATTTTATACTGAATTTTATTTTCCATAAATTTAAATATAGAATTTAATATAATAAATTTAATATTTCTGACTATATATTTAATTTATAAAATATAATAAATATTATTATTTGGGAATTATTTTCCATAGGTATCAATTGAATTACGAAGATGAAGGGCAAAATAAGGTAAATTGTTAAGGTGATGAATATTGTAATAAAATATATCATTAGAATATCTTGTAAATATCTGTATAAAATTATTATTTTCCTATTTATAATTTTTTTTATTTTTTTAGTCACTTTACATGTATATTTACATTGCATATATATTCAAGAAATCATATTAAAACACCACTCACTATATTCAGTAAAAGGGAATTCTTCCACATTAAAAGACACACATATAGTTTGGTTATATAGAAAGTATATATCAAAATCCATATTATTATTGTGTGTCTAATATTTTAATCATGAAAATAAATAAAAAACCCAAATTCCACCAAAAAAAGAGGGTTTACAAGAGAAATCTCAAAGAGTTTCGTTGTAAATAATAATTCCTTTTAAATTAATTTTTTGATTTATCTTAACATCCCCATTATTAGTAGATCTAATTAAGAAATTTTAATACATATAAATAAAACCATTAAACTTCTATCATAATGATTTAATAATTATAGAACATCCCATTTTCAGTTATCTTTTAATTATGGAATAATCATGTTTGGGCAGATTTGATGACCAACGTGAAGGAACTTATGAATTTTTTTCCAATGATGATTACTAAAAAATGATTATTATACATAAATGGTATCAATGTTGATAACATTATGTTTTTACAACTTCATAGTCATGTGATAAAATATTTTTATAATTTTGAATACTAACTCTTAATAAATTAAATAATAAAAATTTTATTATTCCCAAATAATTATTTTAAAATCATAATTGTAAAATAATAAAATAATCACATTACTCTAAATATAGATAAACCATCTATATGTAATATAAATAACTAATATATATTTATATATATGATAATATATTGATAAATGAATTATAATTGATATTATCATATCAAATCACTCTTGAAATTGGTTTATCAACTAATACTGTTAAATCAATATAGACTAGGAATAAATAACTATATGATAAATAAAAATAATTTATATGTACTAATAATAAATTTAAAATACCAGGCATTTTCTTAAGGTTTGTATCACCTGATTTTTTGTTTAATTTCTTGGTTAAGATCATTTGTGAGTTCCTAATGAGGTCGCATGAGTTTTATGGGTGTCTAGGGCTTAGCTAAAGCTTAGAGGAATGGTTTTTTGAACGAAGAAGTCAATTTGCATGGTTAGTATAATTACAAATGAGGGTACAATAGAATATACACCATGCTCCCCAATTATAAACCACATTTCTCTTGATATGGAAGATCAAACCACATCATTCTCAATGAGTGTACCATAATTGAAATCACGACATTGAATACCAAGGATGATGTATGGAATATTAAATTTAAATGGGATCAAAAAACAAAATCCAATCCTCATACACTCACAAAAACAATCCTCCAGCACCCAAGGACATCTACCAAACTCGTAAGTGAAAATGTAATTACAAGAATGACGTACTTTACAAGCTCCATATGGGAAACTAATAGTTAGAGTATAGAACTAATATTTAGTAGATTTTGGAAAATTCACCCGCATAAATTATTATACACCATTAGGGATAAGAACCCTATAAATTGGTGGATTATACTCAATTCCATATTACAAGATCAAAAAACACCCATCCTAAACTTTACCTAATGATTTCTTGCAGCCAAACAAAACTCAATGGGAATTAATTAAATGAAAACATGGTGGTTTATTATTTAATCATCCTATTTAAATAAGAGGGAATATGGATATAGAAACTAGATCCCCATATATGTCACTTATTAATCTACTGATCCTAATTAATGTGTTTTTTTGAACCACCACCACTAGACCCACATTCCAACTACTGACATTGGGGGTCCTTCCCTTAGCAAGGTATCTTCAACAATCCCAGAAGGGAAAATATACCTATAATATACATAAATACTATTTAAAATATTATTTAAATATTTAAATAACAATTATATTTACATCCAAATAGAAATAAGACATTCCAACAAGTATAGGACAACACAGGGGATACGCTAAACCCATATTCATAATGTTATAACCCATCATCATTAAAACCAATAGTCTAATTAAAGGGGATAATAATAAATCACAATTAATTAAACTCTCAAGACCAATAAAATATAATACAAACTATTCTAAAGGTATATATAAAAAATGGATAATACATCAAACATCCCATCCTTTAACTGAAGTAACATGTACCATCTCCAGTTCTAACAGCTTGGAATAGATTAATTTTCTTCATGTTCCATGCTTATCCATAATTTTATTTAGGATACCCAGCTAAATAGGGGGATCAATTGAAGTATAAACCACACTTTAAAATAAGATATTAAGAAAAAATTTCAAAACATTCCTATCATTCCATGTAAATTACCTTTCAAGCCCAAATGGCTAACATGATATCTATTTATTAACAAAAATATTTAGGATGGGTTTTTCACTTATCTAAAGTGGATAAAAGGGAAAAATCATGAAAAACAATCCTTGAATGTGATGATCATACACTTGGTGGCCCTTTGGAACACTATTCACCCCATTTCATACTCTCCCAGGTCAGGTAAGGTGGACCTGAATAGTGTGTATATACCCTGCTCACGTCATTTTAGGTTGAACCTCCTAACCAACATGAGGCACATGAAATGGAAAGTCGACCTAATCTATATGACTTGTATATCCATTCGGCACCACAAATACTCCAAAAATACAATTTTGATGCCTTCCTCTTCCACAAGGTGGTCGGAGGGAGGCTCTTTGATCCACATGGTATCAGATGGCTGTGTGAAGTCCAAGAACATTCTCCATTCTCTAACCAATGATGCATGGGAGTTTTCACCTTATCCCCCAATAAAACCTTGTCATGATAATCCCTTAACACCTCATTGCTAACTACTAACTAATAATTGGTGTGTGACTACTCTATGATCATCGAAGATGTTATCAGCTCCATCTATAAGTTTCTCTATTATGCTCAATAGGAAACCACATGTGGAAGACCCCCACCATCAATTATGTATGACCAATCCTCGGATTACTTATCATGTATAAACATCATCACAATTCACTAAAATAACCTCTTCAACCTACATAATATCCTAGAATTTCAAATACCACGCAGAACCACTACATCTACTATTTCTCTGACCTCCTCGTAAGGCTTTGATATATCCCAAAGAACAAACACAAATAAAAAACTACCAAATGAGTTAGCTAAAAAATCATAAATGATACTTGAATGAATTACCAATCCCACCCTTATGGATAATTTTATCTCTATAAATAATTTTTTATAACATAGATCAACCATCTCTATCTCTAAATTTCGATCATGAATACTAAATTTGTCCACAATAAAACCCACAACACATGAAAACCCTCTCTATCTTCAATACTCTTTATAATTCAAAATATATCCCATACAAATTTTATTCCATACATAGGTTTAAATATAGAGATATTATACTTCAAAATAAAATATTAAATTAATCATATTATAAATTAATTCACATGTAAAGACTACTCCCAATAATACTAAGGAAAACATAAAAAATGATACTCCAAACATAAACTATCCATTTTAGACCGAATGGAGGTATCATATTTCTTATATAAAGGCTCATTTAGGAGTAAAAGAATAATTATCCAAAACCCACATATAATGGATAACAATTTAAATTTTAAACGTGACACATTTTTATCACTGTTTTGTTAGGATCTCTTTTTCACATTAGATCTTCTCGGGGGTAAACACCCCCACCCTGAGTTATCTGAACACAAAAAAAATGTTTCTAAGTTCATTTTATTTTGTGAATTTACCATTTTATATTTCTTAAATGATCAAGGATCCAAAATTAAAAAAATATCAATGTCTTATGAATTGGAAAACCAATGTCACTAAATCTTCTCTTCCTCCATGACTTTTATCTTGAAAATTGATGTCAACCAAAAATATTTCCATGTTTCCCAAAAACCATCTTCACATGGGAAAATAACACACCAAAATATATGTTTCATGATCTTATAATAGTTTATATATCTACATGGAACCAATATTCAACCATATATAGGAACACAACCAGTTTTTCCATGCACATCAGAGATCCTACATATGAGACTTTCATTTCTCTAATAACAGTAAGTGGCCTCACCCTCTATAAGTTACCATAATGAAACCATCATGAATCAAATATCTGAATCACAGAAAGGCTTTCCATATTAAGAATTATCCTAATTCAGTGAGATGACTATCAATCCCAACATGAATTGATTCTTTAAAGTATCTATATCACTCAGATATGTTGTATTTATTAATCTATTAAATAATGGGAAATCATACTACCAATATTTTAAAAAGGGAGTCCCCTAATAAATTCCTTTGGAAATAGTCTTCTTTAATCATAATACTTTATTTTGGTTAATAGAATGATGCCCATTCCATATCACAAGATCCCTTTATAGAACTAGTGTGTATCCCTAAATAAAAAATATATTTATGTTACAGAGCTGAATGTACATGAATAAAATAATTCCTTTCAAGATTCATTTGATAATTGTAACCATGAACATGTTTTTGTATGAATGACCATTACATTTTTTCCATAAAAAAATAAAACCCATAAATGTCATTCAGTATATTGAGATTACATTTTTCTTAAACTCAAACATTCAAAATGTTAATCTTGTAGAATTTTAAACATTATATCACAACCCAATATACCATATAGAATCTATCAAAAATAATCACCTTATGTGACCATGATGGGTTTATGGATATGATGAATGGCCACAGGTAAATATCATACTCACAACAACAAAACTCATGATATCTTTCCCATTTTCAGCATAGAACATTGATTGGATACAAACTAATGGAATCACACTGTAATAAATAACTGGAACCATCACACACAAAAATAAACCAGACTATAGATCATCCATTTCCTTAACATACCAAAAAATTTCATGTAGGCCATATTCATAATCTAAGAATAGATCCCCATGTTCATCTAACTTATCACTAGGGATAAAGGAAAATACATATTTTATACAACTTTATGATTGATCCTCCAAAGAAACAAAATCATATTACGTAATGTTGTGTAACCATTGAATGAATTGAATGAATCATCCTTAAGTTTAACTATACTCATCACTTTACTCAAAGCTCTCATAATGTCTATTTTGATCTCTCTAATCAGTAGTAAATATTTTACGAAGGATTTTTATCAAACTAAACTTAGGCTATAGGTGGTCATCCATTTCCAATGAGATCACAACAAGGTATCACTATTCCATTGAAATTATAAGGACATCCCTCTCTATCGAAATGCTATTACATATTTTTAAAAATGTGGAATGTTTTTAGCATAATTTGAGTCTCATGGATACAAAACTAGTCTAAAAACTCTACTAGGATCTTTAGATCCCTAGAAAAACAAGCAATATTGAGAAACTATCTTTCACTCATGCTAAAACATTTAATCTAAAATAAAACAAATACCTTATATCATACCATATGATACATAATTCAATGGACATTAAAATTCAGTCAAAGATAACACAATTAGACATATTTGATGGAAATAATCATCCATCATCTGAATATTATCAATGAAACTAGTTATACACATAAATAATTTCTGAAATGTAGAAGGAGATTATCTTACCCAACCAAGGATTATAATCATAAAATCCTTCCCATTATACTCACCTTCCCCAACTGAGAAGAGATAAATTGGAAACAAAACACCAATCAATGGAGCATCATAGATTTTTACTCTCAATCGATATATATCAATCAGATGTTTCACATTACTGAAACTCGTAATTATTTTTAAACAAACAGTGTGGGACCTACACCTTACAAATTTTCTTTAAAATAGTTGGGGTTGGATGACCTCAAAAATAGTGATTCTACACCACATTGATCTCTACATCATATAGATATAAACCTTATCCCATAGGGATAATGAATCTTCTATATTTTCTAGGGCATTAACCTCATTGGTATTATATGAGTACTTATTCTCTTTGTGAGAAAAGAATATATGTTTCTATGAATTATAGTATATTCTCTCATACCTATGTGGAGTCTCGACTCACATTGATAGAATAACCATTATCCCATCTCATATAAAACATTAACTTAATATATTGATAAGTTTTTCCTTTTAAAATATTGTAGTATTAACTCCACTATAGTATGAGGGATCCATTCCTCAATGGGATTGAGTTATCATAGAACCCCTTTTCTAAATTAAGGTCCCACACTGCATAAATGGTATTCCATTTCCCAGAATATATGAGTGTCAATAGAACTCCATGATCTCAAATGAAGGACACATACCTTTCTTGAAAAAACCTCACATCAGGGAGTAAATTCCTTGATATACTATCATACACCTTTACTAATATTCTATATTGTGTGGGGGATACTAACTCTACAAATACAGGGGACATACACCAGGTATGTGGGACATGGCGGTTATGAACCTTATCTATAAACCAATCGTAAAAATCATTAGTATCCCAATAGTTTCAATGTGATATTAAGATATTATCACTAGGGAAGCTTACATGTCTATTATAAATACCGTCACTCTCATCATACAATGAATGTGCATCCCGCATATATTGAATAGAAATTTTTATGAGGGAAATAAACATTCTCATTACACTTAGTCTCATCAAAAACATGTATATCACTATGTCAATCCATCAATGTTCAAATCACTATATGTTTAATGAATGTACTAAAATATATCATATAACTGATTCCCAATGAACTAATGTTAGTTAATATATTGTCAGATTCCTTGTATATGAATGCATTGGTTTACACATCTTAGATAAAATACCTATTTTTTATCCCAACCTAATCATCTTCTAGAATTTTCATCCAACATGTCTGAAAATAGACTAATAATACACCTACCATCAAGCTCAATCCTTGGAAGACACCTTTATTTGATTACAATTTTACCCAACCTAACCCATAGGGTTCCCATATTGGGTAGTGCTGAGCTAGATGTGCCACACCAAGAATTTCACAAATAGACCCTCAACTGGTGAATAACAACATTAGGACATAAATCACCTAGGGTGGGCCATATACTATAAAAATACAACCACATAAATTACCATCCAACCCTGATACACACAACCATGCCACATAAAACTATAAAAAATATAAAATTTACAGGAATAAATATGCTAAAAATTGTATTTTTTATAGACAAATATCAAAACAAAATGGGGAAAATTAAAGGAATAATACCCCCTCAATAACGTACATCTATTGACTTGAAAATAAGGGTATTACTATGTCATTACTACTCCATACATGAAATTTACAACCCAAAATTCCACATGATATACTATGATCCACATCCCATGAAACCTCCAATTCCTTTTCAACTGATATCACCATCTTCTTTTGTTCCATATGAACATAAATAACGTGTGTGGGAACGATTTACTTTCATTGATAGGTATGCTAATTCTCCACATGATATCCAAAAAATAAAATTTTATATATGAAAGTATTTTAAAACAACATTATGTGTTGAAATATAGTTATTACAAACTCAATGATAGGGGAAAAACTAGCTAGTGGAATTCCATCAACTTCACCTCTAAAAATAAACACTATTTGAATATCATGAAAAATTACTTTTGTATGACCCAAATTTTGAACTCATTTTATAGAATATGTACTCCCCATATATTTACTATGCTTTAGAGGAAGAAAACCCAATATTATAAAGTCCAAGGAAAAAACCTCCCTACCTATATGTTGAAGATACACTATGTGCCTCATGGGTAAACCTCCATGCTCATCCATGGAATGCAAGATTGAAAAAATTTGTCTTTTTAAAGTAATGTCCAAAGAAACCACAATATCAAACCACACAATATTTTCTATTAGCTTCTATATGAATGGTATCACCAACCATGAGTAACTATTGAAATTATCCTTTGATAATTTAAATTCATTTTAGAGCCTTTATTAAAGATATTTCACACCAAACACATTGTCCAATAATCCAAAAAATATGAAGTGGACCATGATTTAGGTTCCTAGGAATAAGAGAATATAAATTATTTATATACTCATTTATAATTCTATTCATGCTACCTAGTTGTATAGGCTACACCACTGATGACTAACTAGAACACTAACATCATTCATAGAGTGTTAATTTCAATTCACCCCTATCTATCTATGTAAATTGTTTTGATGACTGGATGACCTACACCCTTTGGATATACATGGGGAAATAATAATTATAGGTTTTTTACAAGTTAAAATTTTAAAATTAATGGAAATATACTAAAAAACACTCTAAAAAGTAAATGGGTCTCCCTGTTGTATCCCTTTATATTCCCCAAACACCCACAACCACAAAAACCACCTAATGTGTTCAATTAGTCAAACCTAACGTAGATCACCCCATCCCAGATTTCATACATGAGGGAAAATAACATTTCTCTAATTGGAAATGCATGTATGACTAGTCCTATAAACATAACCCAAGAGTTTTTAGGTTCAAAAGACTACCCTCTCACCACTTGGTGAGTGAGAGGCCATCCAATCTGTTAAGAGTCCATCTAATTTAAATGGGATCGAATAGCTCGGGGTAAATAATAGAGGATTGGTTCTTTCTCTAAAATCATTTTCTAAAGGGTTTTCCCACACCCTCATTCCCTAGATGGAAATTATTTGACCTCGACTTATTCTATTATAACTATGCACCTCTAGGGAATGTTACCTCTACTCCATCTGCTACTAATGAGGCCATATCCACATAGGCCCCACCGTGCTCTACTCATCGGTATGCCTTATGAGGAAGACCCCTCCAACATCATCAATAGAATATTAACCCCATGACTCACCAATATTACTGAACTACAATGCACATTTTAGGCATATCCTTGCCTCCTTGAACTATGACCCCCTTACCATCGCTACCATAATCATTCACATCCACAATTGAACCTGTATCCCAGATATCTGTAAAATTATAATGAACAACGAACAAAAATAAAAAAACCCCAATAATTAGATAAATTATTATGAAATAGGTTTGAAAAAATCAATTTGTACCACATTGTGACATATTTATGCTTTACACTGTTTTTACATCCATAAATATATTGTTTTCATAACAAAAATTTTATCCTGAAACCTATTTCTATACCAATTTTCGACCCTACCACAAGATTTCTTTCTCTACCAATATCTTCTCTCTTGCATATAATCATGCATATATCCATCCCTATATAGTTTATGTGATTTGGATTAAATATGATGGATTGGTTTTGTAAAAATAACTAATTAATAAATCAATTAAATACTTATTTCACTCATGATGACTTCCCCAGAGAATACTAATGGAAACTCTAGAAATATATCTCCTTGGGTAAAAATAGCATTTCATACCTAATAGGGGTGTCATACTTACCATCAGTGGGACTAATTTAATGGAAATGTATAATTCTCAAACATGCATATTTGGAGGTTAAAATTGTCATTTCTATACCTAATACATTTCCAATGAGGATCTTCCATAACCATATTCTCTTGAAAGCTCATCCCAAGGTTAAAAACCACCACCTAGAGTAAAAAATAACCCTTATATGTTTTTTATAAGGTTTTTTTTCTATCATTAATCTTCCATTTTACAATTTTATAGTATCAATGATTAGAAAAATAAAAAACAATACGAGTTATCTAGAAGAGAAAAACGAGTTAACTACACATAACTTGATTATGATTTATGTTATTAAGAAAATAATTTGGTATCACAATTTTACATGAATTACATAGTGATTTATTATCACTAATAGAAGGTTTTTCATATTTGAGTTATTCCATTAGTATGGTTTATTAAAGGACATGGTAGAATAGGTGAATGTAATTGGGAAGACAAATCTCATATGAATTGGTAGAATCTATAGTCATTCTTGTTATCTCTAATGTATATTAAATATATGTTATTAAAGGATGTTAAAGAAATGAGATTAATATCTAAAATTATACTTTATTATTCATAATGATGTTAACAAATATTATTTTTAATGAAAAATGTTATGTGATTTTATATATTAGGGAGACCGTTATTTTCACTTAATGGAGTTTATAAATATTTTAAAACAATTGTTTTTTAATTTTATATTCAAGGTTAAATATAAATGATGTCAATAACAGAATAATTTTTTGTTAATATCATTGTAATTAAAATTAAATGTTTATCATTTGGTGTAGTTATAATAAAATTCATCAATAGTTTAAATATTTTATAATGATGAAATATGAATATGTTAAGTATTTAGTTAATTATATAATTGCTTATGAATATATTATTATAAGTAAACTATATTCAATATTTTGGAGATAGATGAAAATGAATTTTAGAAGTGGTGGGGGGGGGAATATTTCTTTGGGGAAAATAGTGACATTTTACTAAATTAGCGAATTTTATGAGGTACTTTGGTTGAAAGATAAACTATTGAATTCGTAGGTGATAATATTTTTTTTGATTGATATATTTTTTTACATGAGGAAAATGTGGATTAATTTTATTATTGAGATCCCATGGAACATTTATATGATACATTATTAAGATTATTTCCTCTATTCCTCGTTTTAAAATTTCATTCAGTTCATCATTTTGTGGGTAATTAAGGGTGAATAATGAATAATGGGATAGACGAATAAAGAACAATGAATAAGGACTGGAAAATCATATTGGTGTTATTTTAGGTGATTTAAAACATTTATCACATTTAAATAATATCTATATCATTTTCCATTATTTTCAATTTTGAAAAACTAATTTAAGATTATTTCGGGGTGAAAATAAATTTCTAAATTTAAATAATATTTTTTTAGTTTAGATAATTATGAATTATTTATATTGTTTGATAATAAACTAAAGGGTGAAATTTTTTTAAGTCGAATTAGTACAAATAAACATGTAATATATATATTATGTATAAATGAAAAATTATTTATTGTTAATCATTAATAATGGTGATATATATATAGTTATTAAAATTTAGATTTCATGAATATTTAAATGTAATTAATTATGATAAATTTATAATAAAAATGTTTTTTATATCTATTTGTTACATTAATACTCATTTTTATAAAACCCTTATAATCTTTTTGATAATGGATTAAATGAATGATTATATATTTTCCCAATTAGAGTTAGTTCTCTATTTTACATATTTTGGTATAGGGTCAAGAATTTTTTTGGGTACATGCCACCTTTTGAAAGTATCACTTGATGATGGGGATAAATTCATTTGGAGCGGATAAAATGTATACAAATAGATCAACAAAGTCATCCAAAATAAATAGTACCATAGGATCTATATATTCATTATATTGAATAAATATAATGAAGAATGTTTTAATTTTTTAAACTATTGTTGAATTTTTTCATGGGCATTCACATGGGAATCATTTTTTCATTAATAAGTAGCAAATTAGATTCTCTATTTTTTTTACCTATGGGTTTTTTTATCCTCTCTGTGTATTCAATTGACTATCTTCAAGCCACATATTTCTACAAACATATTTAAATGCTTGATGAAAATGATTTCTTTTTTATTCTATGGTCATGAGTTTTCATATTATCATGAATACCAAAATCAAAAATAATTACTCTATTAATAAATATATAAAATGAGACTAATTGGATTTAAAAAATATTGTTATATCGATTAAAACATATAATAAATGATTCAAAATTTAGTACATCTTTTATAAGGCATGTTATTTTTAGTATAACTTTTTAACAATTAAACAATAATGATTGTCATTAAAACCCCAAAAATAGTTATTATCAAATGAAGATGAAGTCCAATCATGAATGTTTGAAATGTGAGATATTTGTTTAGTCCTGAATTATAGTATAATACATAAACTTATATATACAAATCCTATATATAGTGACTCTCACCGCATCATTTCTCATACTAGAGTAGTCAAAAATTTGTTCAAAAACACCATACATTGGTAGTTACTCTATTATAGATTTCCAAAAATCTTACTCATGTAGTAAAAATTGATATAATTAGTGCACTTTCTCCTTTTATTACATCATATGTAACAAGAAATAACATATAAATATTCATTTATATATCATACTAAATTTGTTTAGAAATATTTATATTCCATTTTTACAACAAGTTATTTCATAAGAATCATATCATGTAAATTCATCAAATATGTATTTTGGATAAATCCTAAAACACTTATGGTGTAGCTCTTAATCATTTAAACAAATACTTTATAGAAAGACATAACTTTAATTTTCATGATCATAATGTGTAACACCTGGAATTTTTGGAATTTCTATTCATGAATTCCCTAGTCCATATTTGTAGGAGAATATTATCCTCTATAAAAGTGTTGATTCCACCCAAGATATAAATATATTATCATTACTACTATCAAAAACATGAATTATAAAATATTTTTACACAAGTCATATCGTTAAAAAGATTGAATTCTCATATAATCATTTCTTCAAATACACTATCTGACCTTGGGAAATATATTACATCAATTGAGTATTTCTTACCCATAATTTATCTATTCTCTTTTCCTTGAAAAACAAAATAAATGAACACATCTCTTATCACTCAACCAAGAATATAATCACATCATATTAACCTCATAAAAATAGATAATTAAATAAAATTAACCTTTCCAATATGTAGAAAAAGGGTAACTCAGTATAACATAATTGAAGTTCTAGATGTTATAGTCATCGTATGGTAGGAAAATCCCATCATTGTTAATCATCAACAGATATCATGATCTGAAACAAGCAAAAACACCACCCACATATATCATCATCAAGTATGGTATAAAAAGGTATCAATGTATGATGTTTTTTAATATTTATATCTTTCCAACAACAATTAAAGGGATTTAATATTAAGTATATAACCCTATCATACCAAAGGCATAGTGTATGAAACTCAATGTGGGATACATGGTCGGTCATCAATTACAAAATAAATACCTCATGGTAATATTGAAAATATCTATAAAAAACTATACACACACTAACATTAATATTTCAAAAAAACCTATAATACTCAATGATGACCATAATGTGAAGATAAATCGATGTTGTACGTTCATATTTTATTATTATTTCATTTCATGAATATTTTTAGTCAATGTGAATGAAAGATAAATTATAGACTATATTTTTTCAATAGGTTATATTTATATTCTAAAACTATTTTAATATCACTATGAAAATATTACACTGGTTCCCATATAATAATATCCCAAATGATAAACCCATATATATGTCTTATGTTAACTATGATTTCATGATTTTTTTACTTGATAATAATTATTTATAATTCGTATCATATACCTTTTTAATAATATGATAAAACCTCCCAACAAACTCTTTTATTTATTATCATATATGAATAAATATTGTATGAAAAATTATGATAGAATGTAATCATTTTCCTAATATTCAACTTTATGAATAGTTTTTTCACAACTTATTTAAATAAAAAACTAAATTATTACAATGTTAATAACATTTGTTCTATATATTAAACTATATACAAGATCATCAACATCATAATTCAACACATATTCAAATTTTATTAAGATTATTTTTGTAGGAAAATGTAAATTTTTTACATTAATATATTTACAATCATATCCTATATTATTTTTGGATATTAATTTCCATTCGATTTTTATAGTCCATGTTTTGTTTTTATTTATTACCATTTTAACTTATATATAGAAAAATATTCTCTAAATAATCTCTTGGAAACCACATTCTCTCTCGAATATGGTATTATTTTCATATAAAGAATTATTTTTCAAATATCATTTTTTATAAAACATGAAACAATTTAATATTGTGAAATTTTTCCCTTTTATTTTAAAAAATAACATTCATAAATTCCTTATCAAGGATAAAACCTAATTTTCATTATATTATAATAAAATACATTATAAAATATTATGAATAAAAAACCCTATGTAAAAACATATAATATATTCAACATATAGCCACTATTTATAGACACAATTTATCATATTAGATAAAATAACTGGGATTCAAATATATATATTTTATTATAGATTCACTTAATCATTAAATTGATCTATCATGTCAAACTCATATTTGAAGAAACTCTTTTTTATCACATTAATGAAAACATCCATATTTACCCATCATATATTCATCACTATTTTAATTCTATATATATTTAAAATATAAATCGCTCATTATATAAAATTTAAAACTAAATAATTGATTCATATTACATTAATACTTAAAATTAAATTTCAATAAGAGTTTTTTGGACATATTCAAGTAATTCCAACTAATATGTAAAGATTACTCCTCTTTATTCTTACCACCTTGAGGTTTCAAATACCATGGAAAATAATTAGACCACCCGATATTATTTTCTATATTAATGGTTTACCCATTACTGCTATCATCACACCACCAGAGCATGGTCCTCCCATGATTGGTTCAAAAATTATAAATATATTGATAAGATTAGTCAAATTATTTTGGACTCTTTGATGTTAAAATTGACAATAATATATCAAAATATGTCTATGTTTGATTGTATAATCATGATCTTAACCAGATCAATAAATAATAGTGACATTTTTCCCAATGATTCATTATCCTACCCATTCATATTGAGTAAATGAGTACATACTAATGTCACATTGGTAATTATTCATCATTAAATTCCTTTGAATCCTAAAACCTATCATGCCTTACATGATATTGATAGAGTATTTTTGGAATTTCAAAAATCTTATACTCAAACATATCCTAATTTTTATATTTCAACTTAGACATAATGAATTCAATAATGAGATTGGATTCATTGTGTTAATTATTCTAATTTTTAATATTTGAATAAAAACCCTTTTTCCGAAACTATCAATAATAGTATCCCAATCTAGTTAACAAATTTATTTCATTGTTTTTCTGGAATAATAATTCCATCTCTAAAACAATCACATAATCTAGTGTACCAATGTTTTATTAACTTTAATGGAATGCTACATAAGATATTTATTTTAGAACATCGAAGAAATTTTATCCTTAATTGATCCACACTACACTACTTCTAAACATATCATATTTATTCTTTCATCATAACCTTAGGAAACAGAAACATATGAAAGGAGTTAGCTTAGATAAACTATATGGGTAAAAAATCAATAATAAAAAAAAATCATAATTTAGCATAACATGATCATATGGGTATAATAAAGATACCTAAAAAATTATACCAAATAAATTAAAAAACATAAAACGTGGAATAAGGTTTAGAATATCGTAATATTGGAATAAAAATAGTGTTGAGACGTTACCTAATAAATGATATCCATGATATCTTGAAATGGTCATGAGATTAAGAATAGAACAATGACATTTTTTAATATTTTCATAATTAAAATCTTAAAAATCATATGTCATGCCTACCCACTTTTATTGATGAAATAATAGGATTGTTCTAATCAATAATGTAATTTCTTATCATTTGGATTATCCTCTAATGTACCCTTGATCTTGTGATAAAAACACTAATGTAACCACCTATCTTATAAAAAATACAGTTATATACCATTTCCCTTGGGATAAATACTCTAATATACTGTTTGGCATCAGTTAAATCATCATTTGTAATTTTTTTCAATGGAGAAATCCTCCTATGTACCCATTTTCAAACGAAAATTCCTCCCATGGTCCTTTAATATTATAATAAATCCTTCCATGTACCATTTTTCATATGATAAATATTCACATGTACTAATTTTATCTCATGAGATATAAATATGTCGAATTATTTAGAGGGATATATATGAAAATTTCCACCAATCGCCCATATATTTGTGTGAAAACTGAAAATAATTATTCATTATAACGTATAGAACATATGGAACAAAAAATGGATATCACAAAATCTAAAATGTTTTCACCAAAATTCACCTCATAAATATAAATGTAAAATGGAAATTCACCCATCCAAAATTTCTATTTAATAAATATATTTATTGTGTTTTTAGATAAAAATAACATCCATGAAAATAATCCCTTTAGTGATAAAGAGGAAAATGGTAGTGAAACCATTAAAGAATTTTCTTGAAAAAAAATTTCATTATAATAATAGTGGAATATATTGATAACCTTTATAAGTCATAATTACGTTATTTTTTTGTTGTTTTAGGGATGGACTACTTATTATTAAATTTAAATGTAATTACATTAATATGTAATAATATGCAGTGGAACCTTGAAAATAAAAAAAATATTTCAATCAAACAAATTTCTAAACATTCTGAAAATATTCACATTAAACAAATATTCAAAATTAAGACCTTAAAAAGGAATAATGTTATTAAAAATATGATGTGAAATAACTATAAAAAAATATTTTTGAATACTAGTACTCAGTAGAATATATTTTAAATAAATGAAATGATAACAAATGAAATCTATAGTGGAATATGAAAAATCTTATTTTTAATGGATGCAAAACCATTTCAATATATTAAAATTCCTTTATTGAAAATCCATATCCAAAAAAGAGTTTATAATAATTAATTTTGAAAATATGTAAAGGATATATTTAATGCCACAAGTGATGACACGTATTTTTGTTTAAAAATAAAAAGGATAACTTTACTGAGAAGTAAAAACAATTAAATAAAGGAGAACACATCATCAAAGAAGATGTGAATTATTCATAGTGATGATGTTATGTTTGAGAAAGGAATTATATCTGTTACTAGAATGAAATTTAAATGTAATATTCCTCCTTATATAAATATAAAGAAAATAGAAATAAAATCTTATGGTGGATGAAATTGGTCTGGGAATAAGCATTTTCAAGATGAATCATTTTATCATAATGAAATAAGAATATTTAATGAGAACCTAATGAACTTACTATCCATTGAATCAGATTTCATTTACTGAATGGAAAATAAATGTATGTTAATAACCAATTAATTTCTTTAATATGGTATAATAATTTTTTAATAATTAATGAAATCATATAAAGGCTTTTATAATGATCAAAAAAATATGTCGCATGGGGTGAAAATTTGAAACAACAAACCCTTACATTTAATTCCTACTTAGTTGATCACATGATAAACTCATGTATAATAGGCATATATAACTTCATCATTTATTTTATAACATCATTAATATTTATAAAGTTTCAAAAAACGTCATTTACAGTTATTCCAAGCATTTATATTCATTAGTTATTATATATTTTTTATATCTTGTGTGAGTAATCATGATCATTATGAAAGAGTTTCGTAAAAGCGGTGTAGTTCATTATTATTCTCTCAAATTACCTAATTAAATGATCATAAAAGGATATGTAGTTGATTTATTATATTTATTTATAATCTTATAATTTCATTTTATGAGAGAATTTTGTTACTATCCATGAAGAAGAATTTGATGACGAGAATATTTCGATGATTCTTGGTGGATGAAATGTGTTTTCATAAATAATAATTTTAAATATTAATTTACATTTATATAACCAAAATGAACCATTATATAATTATTTATAAAATATTTTATTAGAAATTATATTCATATAATCATTTATTATAAAAATACACTCTATTTTTCATGTTTGTGGTTAAACGAACCCAAACAAGAACATTACATAATAAATTAATGATTATAATATGATTTAGAAGTAGTATAATTAAAATAGAAGGATAATGGACACATTTAAAGTTTATTAGTGTTATTTATTATAATTTTTAATTATTTTAAAAAGAAGATAACCTAAATTGAAGTTATTACATAATGAAAATAAGTCATTTTTTATCTTAGAATGCCCTTTGTATAGTTGAATTTACAACAATATATTATTGATCATAATTCTGATATCTTCTCCAATTTCCCAAAATACAATAAAAAATTTCACAAAAATATTATTTTTCCATTAAATAATTTTCATTAACATATCATTATGGTGATGATGAAATGAAAAATTTACTCTTATTATTCCAAGGAGTAGGTGGTTTACACTTATGCATGGATGATGATTTCATTTTCCATATAATGGGGAAATTTATTAGAATGGATTATCAGTTTAGAATATAAAATATTTCATGGAAATCATAATTCAAAATTAAATTAAACACTAATAAAATCCTTATATGGTCAATTTTGAAAATTAAATATGTCTTATTATGGAGGCGATAGTCCTCATGCACGAACAATTCACATGTTTTGTTTTTATTAAAGGAAAAGGGAATGGTATATACTAATTAAAAAATAATTATTACAAAATACATGTATAAGAGTGATATTAATTTTATAATTTGACGATGGTTTAATCTTTTTTTGGATGAATAAATTAACATAAAGAAATATAAATGAGAATATATATGATATAATTTCATACCTCACTTCTTGGATTATTTCTTTTTCAAAGGGGGTATGCCTCTAAAAGATGGCATTTTTCAAATACCTGAACCAATGTAAGGTGGATTAAAAATTTTAGGAGAGGTTATGGGAAATAATGGTCCACATTAATTGGGATATTATTTCATGGGATATGACGATAGGATTTCCCCTTTTATAAGAGATATGAGATGAAATTTTTGTAGACAGAAAAAGAATTCAATAAATGATGTCACTCTCAAGGAATGTGGCTCCAAAAAATATAAATAAAGGATAGGAGAGGTGATATTTTATATAAATTCCTCTTAAACCAATTATAAAACATTTTATAATCAGGTTTGTGGTCATCCACTATTGGTTGAACCCATTTCACACCTTTTGATATTTACTGTGCTAACTGGTTTTTAATAAACTAATTATTCATTTATGCTCGAAAATAAAGAGGTTCCTATTAAAAACATTAGACCATATTATTCAGAATTTGAAAAATAAACTAATAATTTCATTGTATTGATATTTGTTTCAAATAATAAATCAATATTAAAATAGAAAAATAAAACTTATGTTTTAAAATTATTAAAATGAAACAATAAATTGAAACCATAATTTTTTAACTGTAAAGTGAATTAAAAAATATATATTTGGTCTAAGACAAATATTTCAAGACTTTTCAATTCATAATTATATAATAATTATTTCAAAAAATTCATATTATTTAAAAAAAACTTTTATATTATTCATCGTAGAATTAGTCAATTTGAAAACCCCATAAAACATTTCTAAGATAATATGGACTTGTTAATTAGATGTTTTGTTATATTTATAAAATTACCATTACAAAATTTAAAAAGTATATTATAGATTGAAAAAAATATATAAATAACCCCTTGATTTAGTATAAACATAAACAATTTAAAATACATTTAGCTTTATTTTTATTATATTTATATTTATAAATAATTGAATATTGATATATTAGTTAATAAATATATATTACCAATTATAATAAATTTAACTATATTCAATTTAATATAATAAGGCAGTGTAATATATCCCCCATCATTAAATGGTACTTCTAATGAAATCTTTTTTACTATATTAATTACTGAAAACAATAATACATTAATATTTTAATTTATTGGTCTATTTTTATCTTCTAATTATTTGATTTTTCATGTAATTATAATATATTTTGGATTATATGAGTCTGGTGTTTAGTTGTTTTTTGTGTTTCATTTGACATAGACAATTGAATATAAAAACAATTAAATGGTCCTAAACTATAGGTTATTGCATTCTATTCCCTAAAATAAATTTTTTTCCTCTATGTTTAATACTTACCCCCTGATGAATTAATGTGAAGGTAATTCTAATATATCCCTCATTTAGGTTATATTATATAATATAAAATCTACAACAATCCATTTGGGTAAAACATTTTACTTATATTTCTTCAATAAACATTGATCATTAATTTAATCATGCACCATTCTTTGTATATAACATATTCAAATGTTCTCAATTACATACGTTTCTCAGACCCATTTGATTTTTATGTCCATAAAACATTTAAATATCATATATAACTTCAATAATTTACTCTTATATTGAACCACTTGTTCATAAAGTCAGACACAAGTGTATATATATAATGATCCAAAAATTTAGATAAACAAGCCAAAATTGGATTGGTTACTTTTTCATTAAATAATTAATAAATTAAAAAAATATAAATAATATTTAACTCATTTTTTATCAAAATAAATCATCCTTTTATTACCTCATAATCTAAAATATATTAAACCTAAGAGTTATCCATACCTCAATCAGGTGGTCTTCAATAGTTATCCCCAAAAATATATCATTAACATAAAATATCTTTTCATGGTTATTGATACAAGTTAATATATGTTTCTATACCATTAATGTAAAACTATTGATTAAAAATCCATAGATGAACCACATAATCCTTATAAATTTTAGAATATACTAAAATATCATCAATAAATATAAATCTTCAATGAAAATATCTATGTGTATAAAATTTTAATTTCTACTAATATATCAACATCACTACAATATGTAAGACAAGGAAACTAACCATTTTTTTTAAAGGTTGGGGCCGAATCCTCATTTATTATTAAAGGAAAGCAAAGACCTCTTTTAACTGGGTAGAGGGAGACCCATTAAATATCTTACATTAATTTTTTTCTCCAATATTTCTTAACATAATCCATTTATGTAATATTGAAATAATTTCCTTTTAAATTATTCATAAAGAATGATTGATTGACCAAAATGTATCACCTTGTATTTTCTAGTTAGGTCTGCAGTATTTGGCCCACTCATTATACCCCATGGTAATGATAAATTAAATTATCAAGAAGCCATTTTTGGGTGATAATGCTTTGGTTCATATATTCCATAACCTCATATAAATTCCATTATAGAGATATTAATATAATTTCTAGTAAAACTAAAAAATATATAATATACCATGACTTCATGATGTAATCCAATACATAGACATATCCATTGGGTTTTCAATAATATACTCTAATCATATTACCAAAAATAAAAATTTTAATCCTAAAAAACAAATCACATATCCCATAAAATAAATTTATAGAAACACAAGATAATTAAACACATTTATTTTATTATTTTACATGAATAATAATTCCACCTCTCAAATAGATTCACAATAAAGAGTATATAATGGTTACATTAATTTTTTTCATGTTGTAATATTAATTAAATTTAAAATACTTGAAAATAATTTTACATGATTTACCAACAGTAGATTACTTTTCTACTTCACATAAGTTATAATCATATTCCTAACCAAAGGAAATGAAAAAATAAGTGTTGATAACTAATAGTTTCTAAAAAGTAAATGATAAAACAAATATCACATGTGAGCATAAGATGACGATAGGGGTATAATAAATGTTCATAATAAGATTAATAACAAAAAATCAGAGATCATAAATCATGTAATGTGTTTTGGAATATAAAAAGGTAGGATTCAAAAGAGTATAAGGGAATCAGTCAATAAACATGATCCATGAGATTATAAATTAGTTATGAATAAAAGAATCTAATTATGACATATTACAAATTTCAAACAAAAATAATCATAAAATACCAATGTAAATACTACCCATTAATAAATTAATGTCATTGTAGCCATGGAATTGTCTCATCTGTACATTCAATTGATAAGGATATTCTTTCCATTCACACTTGGTCTTGGGATATAATAACTTGGGTCAGCCTTTATATTCTAATAATTCATCCCATGTACCCTAATTATTATGATAAACCCTCCCATGTACCCTTTTGTTGTGATAAATCCTCTCATATTTATAATGTCCTTGAATAAATCATTTTGTGGAACTTTTGTCTTTGAATTAATCCCCATGAGTACCATTTTTCATGACAAAAATCCTCTCATACACCCTCTAGAATGGGATGAATCATCCCTCATAACCTTTACGGTCATGAGATAAAAACATTTCTAATTATTAGGTGGTCTATATAGGAAATAACTTTAAATCCTTGATATGTAGGTGTTCTAATAAAAAATGAAAATTCATTAAAACATAGTAAACCAAATTAATGAAAAATATATCTAGAAAAATATCGAAATGGAATCAAAAAATTTAACATGAAGAATAAAAATGGTTCATATCCCCAATTAAATCAAATAAAAAGAGAATTTTATTAAAAACTTTAGTGGGTGGTAGATGAAAAATAATTTTCTTCAAAATAATTCTTCTAACAATGAAGAGTAAAGTTGAAGTGAAACATTTAAATAGTTGTCAAAATTTTATTTTATCATTATTATGAATTATGTAGTTATATATCAAATAAAAAATTTATTTTTAAATTGGAAAGGTGAAAATTATGAAAACCCTTTACGTTTAAAAGTAATATTTAATAGTGTTACATTAAAACTGTCATGATGATTTTAGAAAAAATGATGTCAAAACATTTGGAAAATTTTACATTAAAAATAATCTTTAAAAATGAACCTTGAAATACATATAAGATTTCAAAAATAATATGTAAAAAATAAGTATAACATGTAATTTTGATAAAGAAACTTCAATAATATTTCCATTGAATAATATAAATATTTACAAATGAAATGTAGTGTAAATGATTAAACAATTGGTTTTGAAAAGGATAGGAACCATTTATAATTTCGAAATAACATTTGTGAAAAAAAACATCATAAAAATATTTAATAAAAATTAATTTTTGATATAGGGTAACAGAAATAAAATGTTCACATGATATAAAAACATTAGGTTTCAAAATAAAATTGTTGTCATTGGTGAGGAATGGGAAACAAAGACATAGAGTAAAACCCATCATTAAATTAGAGGGGAAATATTCTTAATAATGATATGAATTTAGAGAAGAAAATGCCTCAAGGAAAAATATTTTTATTTGAAATTAAAATTTATCATGATTTGAATAGAAATTATAATGAAATTGAACGTTTTTGAGGAATAAATCAATCCTCGAAGAATGATGTTCCAGAAGAAGTATTTTAATTCAATATAGGGACTCGAGTAAACAACAATCTATAAGAACATGGTATCCATTGATTTAAAATTCATTTAATTTAATAAATATATATATATTAAAAATCCATTAATTAAATGAATATGTTAAAAAAAATTCATTAATTAACAATCACCCCCGCAAAATATCCAATTGTGTGAAATAAGAAATATGTCTGAAGGGGTGGAAATTTGATATTAGAAGCCCCTACATTGAATTCATTATAAGTCTCTAAAACCATAAAATCCAGTAGAAAAATATAACATTCTTAATAATATATAACATAACTTTATTAATGTCTCTAACATTTTAAAAAATTCAATTAAAATGATTCCACACATTTAAATTAGTTACTTGTTATCTATTTTCGATGCCCATTGTGAGTAATCCTGATCATTTTGAACTATTTTCAAAATAGTATTGTTGTTCTTCATTATTCCAAAAAATTTAATCATTCTTAGATAATATAAGTTCATATAATTTATTTATGATGTTATATATTGATGATATACCTTAATTAATGGTAGTTTTGGTGATGATCATTGAATTTGAATCGATGATGTGCATGTTTCTATGATTCTTAGCATACTAAGGGTGTTTTCTTATATAATGAGTTAAATTTTTTTATTGCCCATAGATAAAAATAAAAGACTCATTATATACTTATTTAAAACATATATACCCAAAAATTATATTCTCATAGTCATCCATGGTATAAATTTATATCATTGTTCAAATAATTCATTAAACTAACCCTCAACAAGAATATACCATAATTAACATGTGATTCTAGAGTAATTTGGTTTTAATATCATTATAATAGAATTATAATGATATGATTTTTTTCTTATAAGTATTATATATATTTATTTGTAAATATGTATTATAATAACATAACATACACGATATTGTTACATTAAATGTGTAAATCATTTATTTTCTCCCAGAACGCTGTTTTAGACAATTGAATTAACAATTGTTATTTGTAACAAATATTTTAAATCTGATTTCAAATTTGTCATTAAAAAATATAAAAAAAATTCATGAAAGTTATATTTATTCAATAAACCTATTCTCATGAATACACATGTAAGGCATCCATAAAAATAAAAGCATAAATTGGTCCTTCTACAGAGGAAATAGTACACACGTATGCATTAGTGCCGATTTCATTCTATAAAAAATGGTGAAAAGGAGTTTTGATGCCCACCAATTGGGAATTTTGAATTCCAAAAAGGAATAAATAGATGAATATGGGTATTATTTTCCCAACAATTTAATAGAAGTAGAATGTGTCCATAATCACGTGGATTGTGCAAACCTCTAGAATACATGTGAATGTACGACCTTTAGAAAACCATATGGACACATCTTGAATATCATATAACCTAAACAAGATATCATTGAGACCCTTTTCTGAATCTTTTTACGCATATGAAGGAATCTAAGGCACTCGCAGATGAAATTGAAGTATCCATATATTTTCTCCCCAGTCACTTGAATTGACATCCAAAATGTGCCAGATAAACCGTGTAAACATCCTTGTAAAATAAGGAGGAAAATATTAATCATTTGGGAGACTCTGGAATTCTTAAACATTATGTGATGCATCCCATGTGGCCATTGAGACAAAAATAAATTCCAACTGACATTCCAACCTTTTTTTCAAAAATGTCAATTGTAATTTTACCCTCGACACTTGAAGGGATTTGGACATGTAGAGGCCATCTTGTGCTCCCACTTCGGCTCCAAATAGAGGTTTTCCATGAAATGTTCATGCATCACCAATGGACCCTTTTCTAGTCACACGATTCACTGCTAATGGGTAGAGTGGTTATATTTGAAAAAACATGTACAGTCTATAGATACCCCAAAACATAGTAAAATAATATAATGAGATAAAAAAGGAATGACATGAGATTATTATGAATGGAAGATACATTGATATCATGTTAAAGGGGTTGTGCATTCCGGATAATCATTGTTGATCTCGTAGAACCCAACATGACATGTTTGAATGATCCCATGGAAGCCCTACTAAAATGTCAGTATGATATAAAAAATACCCCGAAATTATCTATTATAGTTTCGTGAAGGGTCCAAGAAAATTCATTCGAAATCATCGGAAGGCCATTTACTATGCATCTTGATATGGAAAAGTCCCTTAGACATGTCATCCTGACATTGTGAAACCCAATTAGTATATCCATATGTTTAATAAAGAACCCCATTAATGGGACAAAATAAAAAAAATTGAGGGTTAACTAGATAATCATGAAGTCATAGAAAATAATGCAACATCCTCAGGATGACCAAGGACAGGAACTCACAAAATGGGTTACATCAAAGCCCTCCATCGACTCCAGCCTGAATTTGTGAAATAAACTCCCTAAAAAGTATTATATAACTAGGGTGCAGTGGCCTATAAAGTTCCCACCCATGCATGAATATATTCATCCTTTTATCCTCACAATGACATGCCTAGAAATAATAATGGATTTCTCATAGTGGCCAATATAGTGATCAGAAAGGTTTTATATTTTCTAAAATCATGAAGAACATCCTAAGAAATAATGTAACATGTATAGTCACATAAAATGGTCACTCAAAGATCACTTGAAGGTATCGTAGTGGGATATTCAATGGAAATCTTACATATCATCTAAATCATATGAGACATAAAAATCTAAAACTGAAAAAATCAATGGAACATTTTCAATAAAAGGTTGGAACAATGACTAAAAATTCCCCTTTTTTATGTAAAGAACATATTCTATAATCCTCATGTGATGCAAATGAACCACCCGGTTCATATGACAGAACCAAGACATGTCTCCTAGATCATGTGATGCTGCTCTAGTATTCTATTAAGAACTCAATAATTCCCCTAGACATATCATAGAATGTCACATGGTGCCCCCAGGCATGCCACCGGAGGCCTGTGAAACACTATGAGCCCACAATACAGACCTTAAGTTATCCTCTATAACTTTCATAAAAATCATATGGTGGAACTACTGTATATTATATGACCCTTGGGATGACACCAACGAATGTTAATTGGCATTTATGACATCCTTCAGAAAAGTCTTCTGAACCATATGACATCGTCTAGACAATACATCCAAGACATGAAACACCCTCCAGACATGTCATTATGAATCCCATGACAACCTTCAATAATGTTAGCGATATTTCATGATGAAAATAATTAATTTTAGATTGATAATACCATTCCCCCAAAAAATGTCATTCGAGATCATGTGATGGCCTCCAAGGTCGGCCAACCTAAACATGGGATGTCCTTCAATCATGTCATCCTTGATCATACAATGACCTTGATACATGGCATATAAATTATTTGATTCCCCTTGGAAATGATAAAAAGATCATGTTATTGTACTTGGATGTGTCTATAATATGACCAGGCATGTCCATACATCCATCATCAGGTGAGTCAGGCAGATAATCGAGTAGGTTGGGAAAACAACTTGTTCAGTTCATGAAGTGTTGTCCCATGAAAAATGTCCCATATCCACATTAAGTGAGAATGATTGTTTTCCATAACATATTTCTCATAATGTTCATAATTCACATGTGATTAGGTAGTTTAAATGATCATATCATTCACATAGGAAATCCTCAGTATGTAGGCCCCGATCAGCTGTATAAAATGATCTATCCACCAATATATGGAAAACCTCAGTGTGTAAGAACCGATCAATTGAGAAATATTATATTTCCACCAATGAAAGAGAAACATTACTATGTAATTACCAATCAGTTGAATAATGTGATATTTCCAACATCATAGGTGAAACCTCTAGGTGTAAGCATTGATCAGTTTCATATTATGATATGCCCACCAATATAAGATCAACCTCATTCTCTAATCCTCTATTAGTGAAATAATGTTATATTTCCATCAATATAAGGGAAACCTCTACGTGTAACCCCCGATCAGTGGAATAACATTATATTTCAACCAATAAAATGATAAACATAGTGTGGAAGAGGAGATCATCGACATATTATGATATGTCCATGAGTATAACAGAGCACTCGTTTTGTATTTCCTGATCATCTACATAATACAACTAACATCATAATAGGGAAACCTCATTGTGTAATCATTAATCAACTAAACTATAATAACTCTAATTTCTATAATAACCAAAATTTACCAGATGACATGTTATGGCTCTATCTCAAATTGGCATTCAATTTTTTTGTATGTCCACTCATGTCTCCACCATTTCAACAATCACAATCCTATCATTACCACGAGTTTATCATTCGACATTATCCATCAGTGAACTGAGAATCCAACTAAACTATGAGGACTATGATTCCTCCCAAAACCAGGATATGTAGGAGACCTTCATATGTCCCATGATCCATATTAAATATCCAAAGTGTTTTCTCAGAACATAAGTCCCTTATCCATATGTAGTAACACATACTACATGTTATCCCTTGTACCTCGCTCTGATCATGTATCACATTGACTTAGGGAATTACAATGGTAATATCATTCGCATAATGAATCTCCATCATCTAGGGAAATACAATTATTCCATGATGTGTGGAATGACATTAATCCCTCTATATAATGAAATCTACCTTGCGGCTAGTCCCAATGGATTAATCAAACTTTGATAACTCTGTTTCCTTCCATACCAAGGATATATATGACACCCTCAAAACCCAACCACAAATACATAGTTCTTATATTCCCACACATATTTTATTTCCACATGATGTTAAAAATTATTGTTTTTAACAATCTATGTTTTTTTCATTAGTGATTGAAACTGGATACATAGGAAGCTTTATAATGGTTGAATACCATCCTCAACTAAACAAATCTCTAAAAGGCATTAAATTATAAAGTGTTTGGATATACAGATTCCACATATAAGCATCTACCTATTAGGGGAAGTGTATAAACAACCTTAGATACATACGGATGGGCTCACTAAAATATTCCCCTTTGTGTGTAAATGTTATTTTTTTATTTTACAAGAGAAACCAATTAGGTATTGGGATTTTGAAAGAGGCTTAACCCATGGTCATTTTCTTAGGGTAATTATTTTAGTGTTGAGATTATAAATAGATTAAAGAACATGTCATAAAT
Organism: Viscum album; assembly: GCA_963277665.1. Classification (NCBI taxonomy): domain Eukaryota; kingdom Viridiplantae; phylum Streptophyta; class Magnoliopsida; order Santalales; family Viscaceae; genus Viscum; species Viscum album. The sequence goes on from OY728155.1 coordinate 1,935,424,639, forward strand.
TTATTAGAGAGTCTCAGAGTTGGAAAAATCTCCATTAAAAGGTCTTGATGAGCCCTACCTCCCATTCTCTTGGCTAATGTGAGTTCATTAGAGTCGTTGTTTCTGAAACCCCTACTGGCCACCTTCATTTGAAAATAAGTTATATACCGAGTTATGAATGTATGTATCATTGGTTTTATCTATTAAGAACAACAATAGTGAACTAAAATAAATAATTTTAAAATAAATTAAACCCATCACAAACAACTTTTAGAAAAAACTGAATGCACCACAGTTGTCATACTTTTAATTGAATTAAAAATTGTGAACCTGACATGCATATATAAAATAACTAAATGACCAGATGACCATTTTTTAGGACATTTTGATTTTAAACCATATAAAAACAATTTTGGTTAACCCAACATGAATCTATCAAATGAAATAACGATCAGTTAATAATGAATCAGACATTTTTTTCACACCGTACATAATGAAAAAATTTGAATGTTATGTGAATATCTTTAATAACATAATGATTGTTTTCCCATGCATCGATGAATTTTGTTTTCACACCATATGAAATCAAAAATGGTCAAATATATGTGAATTTCAAAAATAATAGAATTATTGGTTAACCATATGTCGAGCTATTTTTCATTGTATATTCTTCAAAAATAAATGGATAAGAAGACGTAAATATTATAAATCATCCTATATAGATGAAGTTCTGATAAAATACGTACATCCTCTCTTAGATAATTTCTTATGAGAAAAAATTTCAGATTGGGTATAAAAGGTCAATTGTGTTACCCATGCATATATGATTAATCTTGCATCATTCCTACGATAGTAAAATAATCAGGGGACTTTATCCTTATTGTTTGTATTGTTACATATAGTTATCTCATCAAAAACACCCCGATCTGAGATAATGTCTTCATCAAGCTACCTTTTTTGAAATTCATATATAAATGAATCCACCATTTTTCTCAAAAATGGCCTCTCCCACCCAACAACTTCAGCATTGGGTGATGAATTAAATTTTCTCAGAATACCATTGTAATAAAATGAAGGTAACCCAAGAGGATTTCTACGAGGGTATCTATGTGTTGAAATCGATGATTGTGGACCATCCAAGTAAAGTTAATGTAATGGAAATATCCCTCATTAACATATCCAACCACTTTTAGAGCCAATCCCTAGAATGAGAAATTCACCACCTTCTTTATCTGATGAAGGTAGACCAAGGATTCCACTATGGCTCCATTACATTTCTTGATCCACTATGGATGGCCATTTTAAATCACTCTCACTAGAACTATCTTTCCAGTACTCTCTAGGCACCTACTAAGGGCACCACCAGACACACTCCCCCACTGATACCCATTGACGTGAAAAAAGGAAGAAACAGAAATCGTGGAAGGTTTAGATAATCTTGTGTGGGATCTTATCCTCACTCCTAATGATGATTTATATCTATATATCCTGAAAGGTACAAGAGAGTCAGCTCACATCCCCACTTACTTAGAACAGCTCTACGGGAACATTTCTACTTTAGGCATGGATGTGGTATATATCTCAGTCCCTATGCATGATGTCCATTAGTATATTCGTATGGCACAAGGAGGGAAAAATGTGGGATCATATTATCACTTACATTGAATATATCTCGCAGTATATAGTAGCGAAATAAATTTTTTCTGCTGATATCCCTACATACACTTTTCTACAATTAAATTATAAATTTGAAATAGCTGATGAACACTGTAGGCATATTCTATAACTAGTATATATGTATATGGATATAATAATATTCCTATCTATACTTTTAGGGAAACCCAACACTCTAATAAGTATGAACAAATTTTTTCTCTAAAGAAATAAAAAATTCTTGCTCCCACCTAAGAGGATTACTTTCATATTATGTTAAAGGATGGGACACTATTTTGGGATCATATTCTCTTTCCAACCAAGGCCCACTGGGTGATAGTGGCACATGCCTCGGGACAAGGGAACTTGACTTTCATAAAATACAGAAGGAAAATTCCAATGGCCTAGTATTAGGATCATATCCTCAATCTAGCTGGGTTTCTGCAAGTGATATGGGAACATGCCTTAGGGTATGCTCATATATCTGTCAATAATGACTAGTGGAATATTTCAAAGGCTCAGGATTGGGGTCATATCCTCATTTTTGATGATTATATCTATGTTATAATGGAGAATTACCCAGGATAGTCTCATATTCCTATCATAGAATACAACTTTCATATTATAGTAGACCATGAAACCTCGTTGCATACTATTAATTCTAATTAAAAAACCACACACCAGCATCCTTATGAGTCTATACATGAGGTGGCTTGTATCCCTTCTCCAATTTTGGAGGAATGTCTCCATATTTGTTTGGGTAATTAATATTAATATTTGGATCATATTTCCACTCCAATTAGGGATCACTAAGAGGGAGCAAAACATGCCTCAGGACAAGCTAATATCCCTTTTATGAATGGCAGGTGACATATTCCAATGGCTCATGATCGAGATCATATCTACAATCTGAATGAGGATCAGTAAGTAAGAGTGGTACCTACCTTGGGGAATACCCTTATTCCTAAAAATAATAAATTATATCAATGGAATACTTAAAAATATTCTCAAAATTTAGATTATATATCCACAACACCAAAAATTATAAACATGTTTTTCATCTTCCATACAACTAGATAATATCCCGAAACAATTTCTAATGGAAGGTCAGCATATTACATCCACAATGTATAATGATATTCATATCCCTAATCTCAACAATACTAGTGTCTTTGAGGTTGTTTAAGAAACATTATCAATAAACCAGGGGTCCTTTGACCCTTTAAACGAAGTAAAAGGTGATCATTACCATGATATTTCACCTCATTGTTGTTTTGATATGGATTAATGAGGATATACTCAAAAAAATCTATCATGGAATTACTCCCCATGGTGATATCTCCCACAGACAAGGAAATACACCACATTCCAAGACACCTCCATATAGTGAGGTGTTAAAACACAGATTCCATTATATATAGAGATTATTGAATCATCATGGTCAAACTTATATAGTTTCCAATCAACTACTAGTGTTAATAAACTCTAGTTAGTAGGCGACCACAAGAAGAGCCTTCAATGGTCTGATTGGATAGAGGTATATAAGACTAATGAAGATGAATCATAAATTTATATAATTTGATATTTATCAAGAAATAACCTCCCCAACATGTTATATCCTCTTGATACTTCATACTATGATATCCCAGATGAACATGGGAAAGAGTTCACAATTTATCTATACAAAAACATGTGGTAAACAGATCCATGACTAAAATCTATATACCTACCTTATACATTATATGAGGCTAAACTTCAAATCATAAAGGTATTCTATTTTCATATAGACATAGATACAATATTAATGGCTCAAGACCCAAAAATAGAAAAGAACTACCGAATTCTACATTATACATGTCGCCATTTTATTACAAATATTCAGTGGATAATATTTGAATCCATGTCATGCATCTGTATTTGAGGATGGGGAAATTATGGATTTTCAGTCATAACCTTACCACTGTAATTGTAGAACCCTCATACATGGAATCCTATAAGGTTATAGCCTCTTGAAAAATTAGGGGACAAGGTAACGCACAATCCAGTTCGACACTAAAATGTAATTACACTTATTTAAAAATTAAAACACCTCATGGATGGAGGGAGAATATATAAAAAATATCATTGAATTGGGACCCTTGAAAAAATGGGAACACATTCTAGAAACCGGATAAAAGGTTTAAATCAACTAAAATACTTCCCATAATGAATGACTAAAATCATCTGGTGCCAATACACCGAACTCCCTTATGGGAATAGTTTTTTAAAATAAAAAAGGTCACAATAGAAGCTTCTATAACATCCATCTAGGAGAAATCATATCTTACTAGTATTGGGAAATATCTACTACCTCATCCACATCTCAAATCGTCAATCAACGATATGATTAAGGACATATCAATACCAGCTATAAATAAACCCCAACCCACTAGGATGGGGGTAATTTTATCACAATCACCATCACCGATTTCATCATCCACTAAGATGGTTCAAGTGAAATTAATGCTAGTTCCGGATCAACCCATCCTACTAGGATGAGAGAATTTGTATCTAAATTATCATTCAAGGATTAATAAAATCCTTAACCAGAAGCCTCAAATCCTCAACAACAAGGTCAATCAATGCTAATTGTGGCCATGAATATCTCATAGGCTACATGTTTGATGGAATTTTAACCACAACCATCTTTATAGATATAATCATTATTCTCCTAGTTGGGAGGAAAATTTCGATGTTCGGCATCCCATATGTTTCTACCGCCACAACACAAACCCCTTCTATTTAAGACCCATTCGACTATAATTACCAGAAGCACCCCCAAGTACATTTTTCACTGACCAAGATGGTAGAACTATTCATTGATGGAAATCAAACCTCATTGAGGTCACGAACCAAAAAGGCCTAATATTTCCTAGGGTTTTAGGAAAAAATATTTTCCAGTAAGTGAATAATCATCCTATTACATTGAATATAATTGGACAAACACCATGTCATTATAAACATCAGGGAATGACTTCATCATTAACACAATAGTTAATGTGGATCAATACATAGATGAAAAGGGATAAAAATAGAAAATATACCATGAGATGACCGTAAAATAAATGTACCAATGGATATTGCATCAACCTGAAACCATAAGAGTCTCCAAAAAATATCACCACCAAATATATATAGATCCTAATTAAATAGAAGAAAATATCCATACATAAAGGGAATGGTGTAGGTACATTCCCATAACTTCCCATAGGAACTAAAATTCCATCCATGGTGGAATAGTTGTTATGATATGAGAGTCCGATAAAATCTCTCAAGAAACTCAATAGTAGTTACTTTTGGGAAATATTTCCACTGGGTATCATCTTTAGCACATGTTTAATGTTATTCCTACCTTACATCGAAAATGTCCTTTATCCACTTGAAATAGCATCATATGAGCGTCAAACTGACTATGAATATAAGAAGTCAGTCTACATAATTGAGGAAGTCAAAAATGATCATAAATTTTCTTAATTGTAGTGAAATCATATCCCTCACCAAGATTATCATTTAGTATTAGTACAAATAAAGAATTAGTGTGATACAAATATGGGGCCACCTCATTAAACCTCACCTACTCCTTGAAGATAAGAGGTGGCTCAGAACATAGAAACTCTATAATTTCTCTTCATCATTGTGTCCATGGATACATGAATTGAAGCAATGGAAATGAAAACCATACCTTTTCATCATGAGAATAATCTATATAAATATTTTTGGGATGAAACATTTCTAAGACCAAATTTCATAAATTCTATTTTCTTTGCATTTGATGATCTGGGTCACCCGGAAAAACATCTCAAACAATTCATATACCGATGTGGTCATATGTTGGTCCCTCTAGATCAATTAGGGGGGAACAAGATGAGGTTTTTTTATAGAATATTATGGGCCCAATCATTAGTGTATAACAACCCACCAACATGAGATGTTGTAGGATTGAATGAACTTCTTCATCAATTCCTTATCCATTCAGCTCCACGCTGTCGAAAACAAGAAAATTTACCTAAAAAATACATTCAATGAAAAAATGAGAGGGTTTATAGATTTATAGATAGAGGTAAAGGGTAAACCTATTCATTTTTAATCCCTCTATCATAGAAGAAACTATAGAAACTCTATGATAAAAAACTCTGATATGAGTTGCAAGTGCCTCTGATCACAATGAAGTATCCATGCGGGTTTTAAGAGTCCATAGAAATGGCATAATTATTTAAAGATTTCACACATCTCACTCGATCAAAATCTAGAAAAATGACCATAGCATTGGGTAAAATGGTGATCAAGGAATAAAAACCAATTTTACCCTAAAAATAGAAATAGTTATAGTCCAATATTCTTAGTAGGTCTTGAACCACCCAACACATCCTGTGGTGATAACCATAAAATAACCCTCGGACGAAAGCACAAAGAAATCATGTAATGAACCAATGTTTTAACAATTAAATTCAATTATTATAATTATTTCTTATAGTATACTTACATAATATAACATATAGAACCCAATACAAACCATATAAATAATAAATGAGAGATATAAAATGGTATCTCTTGATGTTATAGAAAATATATAGATGAAATAGTAACATGGCCTTTTAATAGTAATATGAGCCTTATGAATATTTAACAAGACAATGTAATAGTAACCTCACCAATGAATCATAAATAAAATTTATCCATCTTATAAGTTACAATATGATATTAATATGGCATAGAATATGTAAGTAAATATTTTAAAAATTAAAAGTTAAGTGTTGGTATTTTTGTAAGTCATGAATATTTAATTAAATTTTTTTGATTAATTTATTAATTTAAATGAAATATTATTTTCAGAAAATGTATTCATAAATAATTATTTTGATGAATTATGATTATAAGATAATTTTAAGATACCTTAGTTAATTTTTCAAAGTGTTAGAAAGGCATTATTAATTTTAAAATTTGTAATTTTCATGTAAATTATTATTTTAATTAAAAATTAAATTTCAAAATTTTAGAAAAATATTTTCATAAAATGGACTTCATTTTTTGAATATAAATGTAATAAAATGGATAGGGTTATTTTTTTTGAAATACCGGAATTTTTTATGAATATTGAAATACAGTAATTTACCATATATATACATTTTGAGTTCAATAAACTATTCCTAGCACAATTGCTAATGTAAAAACCCTTTTTAAAAATCAAATTGTCTCTTTACTATTTATTCACATGAATCAAGACTCCTAATAGTCTTGAATAAAAATATTAAACTAATTATTAAAATAGTGGGAATCCCCTCCTCCCTTCAAATATAAATACCACCCCTATTTTTCTCTTCTCTTCACTCCTCTTTTGCCTTGTGAGATGAATAAATCCTATTATAATCTTCCCCACGTTAATCATGCATTTTTCTGTTCAAAAGACCAAATACACTTCTCTAAATAGGTTTATAATGATGATATATTCAAGAGGTAAATTCCTCTTTTCATTTTTTTCATGTTCCTTTCCAACTATTTCATTCCTCACCTCACATCATCAAAATGTTATGATAACTTAAATACCATAATTGTAATAATTTTTTTTTAATGATAATGGAATATTCCACCATAATCTCTTCTTCCCCCACCTTTTATACTAGAAATGAAAAAACCATATAAGATGAGTAAACTTATCACATTCAAGGATGATGACTTTTCAATTTCTATTACCATCATCAATTCAGGTAATGAAACCATTTTGATAGTTCAAACATGATATAATATAATAATTATTTCTAATTTTAGGTTCATTAATATTTTTTACACTAAATATTAAATTATAAAGAAAAATGAGTTTGATGTGATCAAAATTCACCAATTAGCCAAAACGGTTATCATTAACGTTTTATATAATGATTCATCGTGAATCCAAATAACCAAATGAAATTTATAACCATGTATTCATATATATTTTCAATAATAAAATTCAACTACAATTATTTACAACCATTATCATCTTACATGTTCATCCTTACACATTTATAAATAAACTAATCATGAAAACCAATGCAACAAATGATTTCAAACAATGAAATTGAACCTCTAAACCCATCAAAAATGTCTTGAATGAACATAATAATGTTATACTATATCAAATAATAGAATAAGATGTTATAGAATATTAATTAATTAATATAATTTGGTTATCAAGAAAATTATTATCAAGAAAAGGACACCATCAGACATAAGGTAAGGGTTTCCACCCAAACCTCCGTGATTCCATCGGATTTCTCTATCATTCTTTTCACCCAAATGAAGTTACATTTTATTTTTATTTAGAGATTATAAATTAAATATATATTATCCAAAATCATGAATAAATATCCAATCATCATTCTCTTTCTGGTATAATCATGTATTTTAAATGGTCCCCTCTTCAATACTTCCCAATAAGCAAACTTGTTTAAGGGAACTTCCCGAATTCATACCCATTTTCAAGTACACTATAGAATCTGTTTTTAAGACACCATTATTTTTATAAAACAACTATTTTTATTATGAAAAAAAATTCTTGGTTCAATTCTATTTTTATAAAAAAATCACCTTTATGTTTTAAATTAAAATTGATATTTTCCATTAACAGCACTATAATGTTATTAGTGTGTAGTTTCATATGTAATATTTTTACATGTCAATACATCAAGTTGAAATAAATTTTAATTATATATTCCTATACTAAAACATGATTTTTTATGAATGGTCTAATTCCATTCCATCATGGAAAATTTTACGATACTCCATTTTTTGATGTTATATGACATGATTATGATACACAATTCTTACCATGGATAATCCTTATTTTTAAGAATGATTGATTATATATGATTATATATGTGCAGTGAATGTTCCTGAACATGTTAATATGGATGTTCCCAAATATTTCTCTAATTCATTGGGTAATATTTAGTCTCATGAGATGTTATGTGCAATGGTCTTGGAAGTTTGCCATGACTCATGATACCAGGTGCGAAGGTCATGGTGGTTAATCTTGACGTGTGATCCTTTATGTGCAATGGGTCATGAATTTTGTTAATGACATTGTTTTATATTGCTTCCACATTACTATGAATCCATGTTTATATGATACCATATTTATATTTCATGATTCTATATGTTCCATTCCTTTTTATATCATTTTGTCTTGAATTTTGAACGAAGTTCTAACACGTTATTATTATGTTTATTTCCATACAAGGCTTTTACCTCATTCATTTGTTCATTCCATCCCTAGGATATCCTATGAAGATGTCTAAGAACAATAGTAGTTAGGATCTCTTTAAAAATATTACATAATGAAATGTTTTATTTATTTCTATGTTTTTAGTTTTATATACCGAATATTCCCAGATACTAGACTTTATGATCTGGGCATGTAATACGATGCATAAAATCATGTAATGATATGTATAATATGTTTTGGTCTCTATAGCTTGTGTCATAGGATGGTTTATTTATTTTCGGATATTAGTAATAGATCACTTTAGTAAGAATCATAGCGATGATAATAGGTATAGGAAAACATACCTAAATTTTTATAAGTATAGTGTAATTTTTTTATGAAGAAAATACATCCCTATCTAGATATGGATAAGTGGATGTGTCTTTGGAACATATGCATGTAAGGGTAAAACCTTGAAATGCCACTTTTATCTAGACTCAAACAACAACTTGTGCATGAAAACATGACTTTATGCACTCCTTGTTTGACACTCCCAGGGGATATTCATAGTTAAATTCATAATATTAGTACAAACCATTATTGAGGGAAACAAATATTCCCATATGAATATATGTTATAAAATAGATCATGGATAACCTAGATTGAAACCAAGGTAATCCCAAGTTAGTAAATAACTTTTATTTAAGAGGTTATCCTTTTATGTTTAAATTTCATTTTTACACTTATTAGCTGAGTATTGAATCCCCCTAATTGTATGTTCTTTTTCATAGTTAATTATGGGAAATAATAGAACAAATTCAAAAAATAAAGGGGATAGTAAATGTTATGATTTCCCTAATTATATTTCTGATGTGATAGGAATGGGTGCTCAAATATGTATTACAGTGCTTACTCAGTTGGGTCAAGTTATGAATAATCACATGAATCATGGGTAACTTCCTCCTCCTCCAAAGAATAAACAATTTTACATATAATCCATCATTTGGAAAGGCCTCCCATGTCTATTGGGTCTTACAATCCCCTCTTTAAGGAATAGTGGATTAACTCCATTGAAAGAATATTCACTTTCCTCTAGTTCTTAGAAAAAGAGAATGGCATATTGATTGTCTATAATTTTGATGGTGAAGCTGATCAGTGGTGCATATTTATCAATAATACAAATTTCCAAAAGAAAATTGATTCCATTGGTTTTGAGGAATTCATGAAAATATTTTTCAATAAATATTTTCCTCTAACCCTTCATCTAAATATGGAAAGATAGTTCCTTAGACTCAAGTAGTTGGAAGATTGGTCCATTCGGGTCTATGAAGATAATTTCACAAGGCTTTAAAGATATGAATTCATATTTTTCCTGAAAATAGGAAGCAAGTAGTACTACTTATTTAGAATACTAAAGATGAATCTATGAAATTTTTTGGTGATTCGGGACTTCAATAGTTATGAAGAGATTGTCTTTTGTGTTCTCAAGGTTGTAACAGATATCAGATACTATCAGAGGACTCATAGGATGAGTGAAAAAAAGAAACAAATGGTGTCTAATATGGGTGTTTCAGTAAATAAATCCCTTTATGGAAAGAAGATCAGACATCCCACGTGTCAAATTAGTGGTAAGAATCATCATAGGAACTCTCTAAAGGGAACCATAAATTTATTAAAATGTGGAAGAATGGTACATTTGGGTAAATATTTCTGAAGGGATATAAAGAATCCCACTAACATAGAAGAATAAAATAAGGTTTAGATCAACACTTAGCCTATAGTGTAGTGTTAAAACTACAAGAAACCTACTATTAGGGGAACAATTTCTCCAAGTCAAGGGTTATGAGAGGAAATAAAAAAAATCCTCCAAGGAAACCAATAATGGTTTATTCTATCATTGCTACTGAGGTGGAGCCGATCAATTATGTGGTGATATGTATGAATGTTATTCATTTAAAAATATATAACATACTATTTGACAATGGTTCTTCACATGATTTAATATCTTTCATGTTTAGTAGAATATTTCAAAAACCATCTCAAAATTTGGAGGTTGAGTTATCTATGAGAACAATGAATAGGTAAATCATTGCATATTATGTATATAAATCTTCCCAGGTTATCCTTTATGGACTGAACATCCCAGAAAATCTCATCATACATCTTTTATAGTGGTTTGATGTTATCTTGGACATGGATTTTCTATCATTATATAAATCAAAAAACAAATTTTAGGAAACGTTTATCACTCTTTATACCCTAAAGCATCCTAAAATTCATTACATGTGTAAGGAGGAAGATGAATCTCATTTGGATTCATTATCTCATGTGTGGAGATTACTTCCTTAATAGAATGGACATCTAGCTCAAATGATTGAGATAAAGGAGATGATACTTCTCAAATACATGCCCATCGTGAGGGAGTACACTGATGTATTCCTTGAATAATTTTATGGTCTTCGTCCTAATAGAGAGATTGATTTGTCAATTGAAATTATTCATGGATCCCTATTTATATTAAAAAATAATTACAGAATGCACACCTTTGAGATGGAAGAGCTAATGAAGTAGTTACTGGAGAATCTGGAGAAAGATTTTATACAGGTGAGTTTTTCAGCATGGGGTTCACTAGTTCTCTTTGATAAGAATAAGGATGAATGAATATACATCTACATTAATTATCGTATGATAATTAAAAACAAGAAAAATAAAAAATATCCCATGCCTCGGATATATGACTTGTTCAATCAGCAATGATGGGATAGTTATTTCTCGAATGTGGACCTTCGGTCAGGATATCACAAATTAAAGGTGAGGAAAGAAAGATATTCCCAAAACTACCGTTCGAATTTATTATGGACACTATGAGTTCGTCGTTATTCCCATAAGACTAAATATTTCTCTTGAAAACTCATGTATTTATTGAATAGATTATTTATATTTTAACTTGGAAAATTTATTGTAGTCTTTATCGATGATATTATGATATATTTCTATGGAATGGTGGAACGTGTGAAGTATTTAAATCATATGTTGATGAAATTTTTAAGGGAGAAAAATTATGAAAAATAATGTAAATGTGAGTTTTGTATGGAGGATGTATCATTTTTTGGGGCATGTTATCACAAGAAAAAGAATATATGTGGACCCTTCTAAGAAAAACCAATTAATGAGTGGCCCATGCCAACATTTTTTACCGAGATCCGTAGTGTTTTGAATATATATGGATATTATCAATGATTTTTTTTAAACATATCATTATTGTGAAACCCATTTAAAAATATATCACAGATGGGGTTGAATTATTTATAGACTCAAGATTGTGAGGAAATCATTGAAGAGCTCAAAAAGTGTCTTATCACAACACTAGTACTCACACTATCGATATGTGTAGAACTCCTTGTAGTGTATATTGTTCAATAAAAGAAGAGATTCAGTTGAGTGCTGATCAAAAATGATAAAGTGATAGCCTATGCCTCAAGGAAATTGAAAATCAAAGAGAAAAACTTCCACACACATGATCTGGTGTTGGCTGTTGCGATCATTTCATTGAAACTCCAGCAACATTATCTACATGGGGAGATGTGTGAGATATATAATAATCACAATAGTCTAAAATATATATTCACATAGAAACATCTCAATATGATATATTGAATATGTTTATAACTCATCAAGTATTATGACTTCTCAATACACTACCATCCTGGTAAGTCAAATTAGGTAGCAGATGGTCTAGGAAGAAAGGATCCTATAACTTTATCAATGATGATAATTAAAAATGGATCAAATATTCTTAGATTTGGAGAAGATAGAGTTCGGAATAATTATGTGGGGAACATCATAAATCCATTCAAAAATGGTTTCTAAACTATCCCTCATGGAGAAAATAAAGGATGCTCATAGAAATGTGGTGGAATGTCTAAAAACGGTGGAAGATATTAGAAATGGGGAATCCTATAAGTTCGATATTGATGAGGAAGGACTTGCAAGATTTGGGTCACAATTATGTGTACCGATCTAATCTATAGATATGAAAGGATCTTTTTAATGACACACATAGCTCAACCATCTTTATTAACCCAGGGATCACAACAACTTATTGGGAACTTTGAGAGAACATTTGTTGGGACAATATGAAGAACGATATTACTGAGTACAAGTCAAAGTGCAGGGAATGTCAGCAAGTGAAGGATGATAGGAAAAATTCAATGGGGGTGATGAAACCATTACTCGTACCAACATTTAAGTTGGAGAATATCACCATGGACTATTTCACTGGACTCCCAAGGAAATCCAGTTGAAATGATGACATGTGGGTCACTGTGGATCATCTTACATAGACATCTCACATTATCTCAATTCGAGAGGAAATCCCATTGGATAAAATTGCATGGATATATATCAAATAGGTTGTAAGACTTCATGGAATACAAATATCAATTATATTTGATAGAGATCCAAGATTCACCTCAATGTTCTGGAAAAGTATTCAGCATGGTTGAATCAATGAACTGAACATCTGTACATCTAATAATCCTCAAATTGAAGGACAATTTGAGAAAAATATTTAGAAACTAGATGACATGTTGTGAGCGTATTATATGGACATAAAAGAAGGATAATACCATCATCTTCCTCTAGTAAATTCTTCTACAATAATAGTTTCCACTCAAGCATCTGAATGACACCATATTAATCCCTTTATGGGAAATGGTGTAGAACACTGACATGTTGGCATGAAGTTGGTGAGTGTGTGCTGATAGGACATAAAATAGTCGAAAAAATGGTGGAGATGGTGAAAACCATTTAGTAGCACATTAAGGAAGTCCAATGTTTACAAAACAGTTATGAATACAATCATCGATGAGACCTTGAGTTCAATGTTGGGGACATGGTATTCTTATTCACATCTCTATGAAAGAAGAGGATGAGGTTTGGGAGGAAAAAAAGACACGTCCCAAGTATATCAGCTTCATTGAGATTCATGATCATCTTGGAGTTGTATACTATCATCTATAACATCCACATACCATGTATAATGTACACTATTAATTCCATGTATCCATTTTAATGAAGTACATACCAGATCCTTCATATGTACTCTCTTCAAAGGCTGTATAGTTGACAAATGATCTTTCTTACGATGAGAAGATAGTGATGATATTAGATCATAGAGATAATGTTCTATGAAACAAGACTAATGACTTAGTAAAATTACTCTGGTTGAAGCATATGGATTAAGAAGAAACAATGGAACTCAGAAGGCAATGAAGGAAAATTACCCACAACTGTTTACAGATTAGAATATAAAACAAAATTTTGAGGGTGAAATTTCATAAGGGGGGAAGGTTGCAATGACCTAATGTTTTATCAATGAAATTAATTTATTATAATTATATATTATTTTATAATCACATAAGATTTCATATATATCCCAATAAAAACCTTATAAATAATGAATGATTGAAATAAAATGGGATCTCTTGAAGTTAATGAACATATACCACTGAAATAGTAATATGACATTTGAAATTGGAATGTGATATTTATGAATATTAAACTGGACAATGTAATAATAACCATTCCAATAAAATTATAAACATAACTTATCCGTTATATAGGTGAAAATATTATATAAATATAATGTAGTATAACTATGTAAATAGTTTAAAAATAATTAATTATATCTTGGTATTTTTGTAAGTCATGTATGTTTAATTATAATTTTATGAATAATTTATTAATTTTAATGAAAACTCATTTCTATAAAATTTAATCATAAATAAATATTTTGATTACATATGATTATAAGATAAGTTTAAGAGACCGTAGTTAATTTTTCGATGTGTTAGAAAATAGCTTTTAGTTTTAAAATTTGTATTTTTCAAATAAATTATGATTTTAATTAAAAATAATAATATATCAGAATAAAAAAATTATTTTCATAAAATGGACACCATTTTTGGATTCTATAAGTCGAAAAATGGTTTCGGTAAATTTTATGGGATTTTTTTGAAATACTTAATTTTTATGAATAGTGAAATACAGTAATTGACCGTATATATACATTTTGAGTTGAATACACTATCCATAACGTCATTGCTAAAGTAAGCACCCTTGGTTCAAACTCACATACTATCTTTACTAATTTTTTTTCAATAATAAAGACTATTCATAGTCTTGATCAATAATATTAAACTAATGATAAAAATAATGGAAAATAATCCCCTCCACCACTATAAATACCAACCCTCTAAACCCCTTCTCTTTACTCCTCTAAAGCCTTGTAAATTCTCTAAATTCTACTAAAATATTCTACATACCATCTCTCCATGTCTAGAATCTATTTTTATTTTCAAAAGATAACATCCCCCCTAAAGAGGTTCTCAATGAAGATAAATTAATGATGTAAATTCCTCTTTTCATTTCTTTTATTTTCATTCAAGTTCCATTATATATATTTCTCTCCTCACCTCCTTTCATAATTTTTTTTTGATTACTCCAGTAACATACATGTATTGGAATTTTTTTTGATAATGGAATAAGTCATCGTTATCTCTCATTTCCCCTGCTTTTATACTAGAAATGAAAACATCATACGAGATGTGTTCATTTATTACATTTAAGGATGACCAGTTTTAAATTTTTAATATCGTCTAAACTTTTGGTCATGAAACCATTTTGATGGTTGAACCAAACTATGATATATGAATTAGGATATTTTATGGTTCTATAATCTTTTGTACATGTGATATTGATTTATAAAGAAAAATGTGTTCGATGTGATCAAAAACGACATATTAACCAAATGGTTATCATCAATGTTTTAAATAATGATTCAACATCAGTCCAAATTTACAAAACAAATTATAACCATGTAATCTTCTATATATTCACTAATAATATTCAACTTCATTTCAGGATAACCGTTCTCATCTTACATGTTTATCATTATATGTATATAAGTAAACTGATCATGAAATCTAAGAAAAAAAATGCTCCCAAACAATGAAACTGATCCTCTTAACCCATCAAAAAGGTCATAAATGAACATAAAAAAGTTATAATAAAAAATTAAGTTAATAATACAATCATTAAATATTAAATAATTATTTTTATTTGGTTATCCAATACATTAAGATCATGTGAAGGGCATTGTTGAACATAAGGTGAGGGATTCTACCTGAACCTCCATTATTCCTTCGGGTTCCTCTATCTATATTTTAACCCTAATAATGTTATATGTTATTTTTATTTCTATATTATAAATTTTGTGTATATTCACAAAATTCATGTATCAATATCCAATCAAGAATCTATTTTAGGGATATACATATTTTTAAGTGGTTCCATCTTCAATACCTCTCGATAAGCAAACTCGATTAAGGGAACTTCCCGATTTCTAACCCATTTTCAAGTCCACAAAATAATTTATTTGTAAGAAACCATTATTTTTATAAAACCAATATTTCTATTATTAGAACCATCCTTGTTAACTTATTTTTGTATACAAAATATTATTTCCTTTTATGTTTTAATTGACCATTTATATTTTCCAATAACTACACTAAAATGTTTTAATTATAATTTTTGTTAAATAATATTTTCACATGATAATATATCAATTTGAAGTCAAATTTTATGATATAATCCTATACTACCCTGTTAGTTTCCATTCATAATATAATTCCTTTTCTCTATGGTAATTTCTATGACACTTCCACTTGGTATCCATTATTATATGATTATGATACCCAATTATTACCATCGGTAACCCTTATGTTTTTATATGATTGACTATGTGTGATTCTATATGTAGAAAGAATATATATGAACATTTTAATATTGGAGTACATAGATAGTGCTCTAATACATTGGGTAAATTTTAGTCTCATGAGACGTTTTGTGCAATGGTCTTGTAAGTTATCCTTGACTCGTGCTACCATGTGCAACGGTCTTGGTGGTTAAACATAACTTGTTCTCCTATATGTGAATCATTATTTGACTCATGCTAAAGTCAGGTTCTAAGTTTCTTACACAGTACTATGAATCCATTTTAATGTGATCCCATGTTTAAATTTCATTATTCTATATATTTCTTTTCTTTTTATATCATTATGTTATGCTTTCTAACCCATGTGTTAAATCTTTATTCGTATGTTTATTCCCTTACTGTGCCTTTTAGCTCCTCCCTTTGTTCATTTCATCACTAGGTTGTCATATAAATATGTATGAGCACAATATAAGATAATATCTATTTATGATTAATAAATAAAAAAGGTTTTATTTAGTTCCATGTTTTCAAGTTTATGCACCTAGTCTTTCAAGACACTAGTCATTACTATCCTTAGCTTGTCATATGATGCTTAAATTCATGTAAATATATGTGTAAAAGGCTAGGTTCTCTATAAATAATGTTCATTTTGGATTTTAGGAATGGAAGAATAAAACATATTACATTTGAAATAAAAAAAAGTGCCCAGTTATTTCCTTTCATCTATGGATGATAACATTCTCAAGCTTCCACAGCCCAGGAAGCCCATGAGGTCACCCTCAACAATCTCCCTGAATACTAACCATTCTATATTATGCTAGGTGATAAAATCTAGGACGGATTCGACATAAAATTCTTCCTCCAGCACATGGTCAATTATCGATAGGTTGTGTTGGTTAACTCTTCATAACAGGTGGCTTGCATCATTCTCTACCAGTCAAATGAATAAGGTGATTGTAAAAATTATTCATCTAGGTGTGGGAATATGTTAAGAAACTTGATGGATTAAAAACATATTAAACATTCTCATGATTCCATGATATCACATATTAACAAACCCAAAAATTTTGTTTTACCAATTTTGGTGACATCAGATATGTCCCATGAAGGTGGATGTGACCATTGTACATAGGGGTGAGTATTAAAGGATGAATCGTATTCTGCTCTAATGCAAGATCTGGATCTTTCTAGTTTTATGCACGTAACATCTAAAGCATGGAATCTACCAAAAATTTTGAAACCTCAATAGAAAAATATAACATATTTTTATCTACTAATGTGGTACACTTTCCATAAAACTTCTTCGATAATGAATATTTATCTGAGTATGAGTTATCCACTACCAACAGGGGAACAAGATGCCACATGCACAGGATCTGAGGATATAAGGGACATAAATAGTGTGATTGGACCCAAAACCTTAGTCACGTACCCACAAAGGACATATATGTACCTAAGAACCATGGTCAATCTCTCTAGTAAGTCCAAAAGATGCATGAGGTTGTCTGAGAAATCTCTACTATTTATCTGACCTCTGACATCTTACATGATAGCCTAGCGAGGTTCATTTAATATATTAGCGCAGAAAATGAGGAAGTTATACATGATTTACACTAATGATATAAGAAAATCCATCAACCTCTATAAAAGTATCGAGTACATCTATATATAATTTCACAGCTCGTGATCAACATAATAATGTGAAGAACCACCTCAGGAAGCACCGAAATCTGTCACAAATTTATGACATTCTGAAGAAGCGGGTGGTTGTCACAGCCATGCTCTGAATCATATATTCACTCCATTATTCAAAATATCTGATGGTGGAACTCTTTGAATCCCACTAGAGTTAAAAATGTTTGAGAAATATGTTTTTGTTTCTGAGGATTATCGAGTGGAGACCATAACATCATAATTATATGTCACCAACTCATTTACTGAGAGGGATCAAGAGTAGGTCATCCAATGTCATTTTAGGCCCCATATGTGTCTGGTATACTTGATAATGTCGACATACTAAGGTATTTGATTGATAATTGATCCTGGATAAACCTCATACCAATTCAAACACTTTGATATTTGGGATATAGATAATGGGGCATAACCACCACAAAGCATTCCATTAAAGGGTATGATTAACATGATTTAATATCTATAGGGAAGATCCAGATCAAAGATATGATCAGGGATATCACATCTGATGCAAAGTTTATGGTTATCAATGAAAACAACACATACAATTTCTTAATTGAAATTCAGAGATCCATAGAGATGTGGAGGTACCTTCAACATTTCATCTATGTTTGAAATACAAAATCTATGGAATGATTTAAATTCTATATGATTATAGCTCCTCCATTGGGGATTAAAATTCCAAAAATACTGATGTAAGATTCAATAAATGTAAATGTAATACAATAGCGGCAGATGGTGATATATTGGGTAAAGACCCCAAAATCTTAGGGACCATCCATATGAATCCATTGAGTATTCTCAATAGTGATTTTGTGATCCCCATAAATATACTTGATGCAGTTGAATTGGTTCCATACATTTAGGCCCCATTTGTTTCCCAATGATAGTTTAAAATAATATTAGTTATAAATTATATCTATAATTACTTGGGATACAGGGGATGATACTATCTCTTATCATGTCAACTCTCACCCTGATAGTGATAGAGAGAACCTTAAATTTTTAAATCCATCTTTAAATTCCTCCACAAACATAGAGGTTGAATAAGATAAGGATGTCCTTTGGAACACACCTCCCACATTTTAAGAAGGAATCTCCACCTCTATCGTTGAACTTAGAATGATAAATTACTGAACAAAAGAACACCTATGACATACAATAATTTGTTCCACCATTACACATTAGGATAAAGAGATGTAAACTACATTTATTAGGAAACTTCGATATTTTTTGAATTATAATGAAACTCCCATATTGTATCCATATGTGGCTACACACTGTCTCAACTTTCTCGATGAGCATCAAGGCTTCAAATAGAAATCTAGATCGATTCACCCCTCTCATGAGAAAATTTTATAGGTGGAAATTGACAATTTGATAAATTAAAACATTGTTCGATATGTGAAATACCCATGATGGATCTCCATCATTGACTATGTCATGAAAAATACTGGATTAAATATTGTCTACATCGATTCAACATACCATTATTGAGACTTCCGAAAGGATGATTCCCCCTTAATGATCATAGAAATTTTTAATGATGAAACTAATGGATATAAATCCATTTCCATCATGGATGGGTATTTAGGGTTTAATTAGATAAATATGGCCCTTGAATATGAGGAAGGCACCACCTTCAGAGAACCATAGAATATATTTTTCTATAAGTTCATTACTTTTCCATAATTAATGCTGATGTTAAATAAGAATTAACCATGTATCCTATAATTAATACCTTCTTGGGATGAATAGTTTATTTTTTTGTCGATGACCTGATTGTCTAATCCTAATAAAGATGTGATCATTTTAGGGATCTTTAAATAGTCTTTGACAACCAGTGTCAACTTATTTTGAATATGAATCCACTAAAATGTTCATTTGGGGTAACATCAGGGATGTTCCTTTGATTTTTGGTTTTCCACCATAGAATTGAGGTTAAACCATAAAAACTAGTTATATTTTTGAATTTCACCCCTAGATATATCATCGATCATAGAGGAATCCTGGGGAACATCACCTACATTTGACTTTTCACAACCATCCTGGCTAGAAAAGATATACTCTTCATGAATCTAATAAATAAGGAAATCACCTTTCATCATATGATAACTAACAACAATCCATCGAGTGTCTCAAGAAGTATCATTTAAATCCATCACTCTATATGCCCCCAGTAGAGGGAAGGCCACTCATCTGATGTGAGGCCGCCATGGAATTATATGTGGGCACCCGCCTCACACAAAAGAATGATATGGGGTGTGAAAATAGTCTCTACTCCCAAAACTGAATGATTCTAGATACTGACACAAGATATAATGATGTCAAGAAGAACTTTTTCACACTTATCATTGTATTGTAGAAGATGATTCATTACTTGCATCACCATGAAGTCAAGCTTGACTCTTATATTGATCCACTCAAGTACATATATAGGAATCCCATGATGATTGGATGCTTATCCTGATGTCCGATCAATTTTCAATAGTATAAGATGTAGTTTCTATAACAATAGTTGATGAATGTCCAAACCCTAGATTTTTTTTCTCATTGAAAATCCCATCCAAGAAAATATAATGGTAGTCACCAATAAACTAGAAGTGGAGGTCTTAAATACTCATTAAACACCACAAACATGTGAAATATAATATGATGGTGCTTCCTGGAGTCCTATCAGCAAATGGATAGAAAACCAAAATCTCAGTTAAGTGGGATTTGGGAAGGTGTATTTATGTCCTGAAAAAGTACATTTTTCCTATAATTTCTCACTATTTGAATGCTTTATGAATATTGAGGATGAGTACCAATCCATCATCAAGTTATTGGAGCAATCCTTAAATCTAAAATATCCTACCTAATCCTCAAGGGGGGTTTTTGATAGTGATAAAGATTATAAATTGAGAATATTCAATCACGAAGGAAGAATTATCTCCTCTCACTTGATATGTCAAGGGGATAATGGATTAGTTCCCCTATATAACCATATTTTATTATGTTCCCCAATCAATAAATTCTATGTTGATTCTTTTGATAATGCATCCATAGTCTTAGATGACCCTAGTCAGGAGGAAGTAATCTTCTATATCAGACACCAAATGATGGTCTCATCGATCACTGTTTGTGATATGGGATAAATAAACTATGTCAGAAATACACTATATCATTATGAATCAATATCCATCCCTCAATGTATGGAACCTATAATTGGTTATCTCCAAAATGGTCTCCACCTGATAGATTGAGCCAGATGGGAATAGATTCGATGACAAAGATAAAACATTAACCAACGAGAATATCCAAATGAGAAAATATCCCTCAACAAAAGAGGTGTAGATAGAATTATACTACGATTCATAGAATACTGAAAGATTCTCTCCGTCGTTAATGAAGTCCACATCGGCTCTAGTGGTTCTCATAAGTCTAAGAACATGCTCTCACAGTAAATCAGGAGGTAGTTTTACTACAAAAAACCATGATACAGTTTAATGTGGAATTCACTAGGAAATGTTAGGCATGTCAAATCCATGAAAAATTAATCTACCAACCTTTGTAATTTATACATAATGTTAAAATTCCTATCTGTTATCTATATGGGGAATGGATATTGTGGGGCCATATCCCCCTACCACTGCTGAGTAGTTTATGTGCATCCTTACTACTACTGGCCTTTTTTCAAAATGGGTTGTTGAATAACCACTCAAGTATATAGGGATGAAAAACATTATCAACATCATAAATACCCATATCATCAATAGGTTAGACATCCCTCAAATAATATTATCAAACAAAGACACCAACTTATATTCTAAGGAGATTAAGAAACTATAAATGGAGTACTACACTAAATCCAATCACTCATCTCACTATCATTTAGTGGAAAATGGATAGATAGATGCCTTGAGGAAGATTCTATCAAATATACATTAGAATATGGTGAATTAAGTCATTATTTCCTGATCAGATAAGCTCATCCATGAAATATGGTAACATCATACCACCACATGTATTGCTACACAAGAAAAACAATATTACTTGTTGTATGGGAATGATGAAGTGTTTGACATAAATTTCATTTTCCACCCAATTTAATAGTAATTTTTTCACAACTCATTCATTATGAGAAATCTAAAAGGAATCTGGATGAGTTGTAAAATCTTGATGTGAAAATTTTGTGTACACTGAACAACCTAAAGATCCATCGGAATTAAATTGTGTGGGCCTTCAATACAAAGGATAGAAACTATTTGTCCCCACCATGGGAACTGGTGTTGGTTCTCATAACCCCAATGATACTAGGAAAGAAGCCTCCAATGATGGAACCCATATGGGAAGGGACTTATATCATATATATGGTGTATCATAATGGATTTTACTCATTGGACATAATTGCAAGAGAACGTGTCACCCCTAACAATGTGGATATTTATAAGATGTAATTTTCTTAGTTACCATGAAGTATCTCATTTCCTTACTACATGAAAATATTTTGAACATAATGTGTCCAAGTTGAATGATTTTAAACTATAAAAATTCATCTGGGTAGTATGATTTTAAACAACATGACATATCTAATCCTAGTTTAATAATGTCAAACTACACAAGTTCATCCCTATAACATTATGTTAAACTATATAGAACCATTCTAAAAATAAGGCAATAAAATGAAAAACATCATACATCTTACCACATAACATTAAACTATACATATTTGGTTTTGATAGTATGAAAATAAAAATCATATCATCCTTTGTATTTAGTGCATGACATTAATTTGTGTTTGTACTCAATGTTTATATTCATTATCATTAGGTGTCCATCATCCTTTATGAATGATGCTAAACTATATGACTTAATTCCTCAACACATGATGATAAAACTACATTGAATACATAATATCACTAGAAATATATCAAACATGAACCTTATATGCACAAAATACATTAACATGTCCTAATTTGATATTTAGATCCACATAGGGAATCCCTCTAACCGAGAAAAAAATTTCACTTGATTTCATCCATCACATGACATATAGTGATGCTTAGACCTCTATTCCTGTTCAAAGTAATGATAATCCATTCCTATAATGACATTTGAAACTTCTTCTAACCACGTGATCCAAAACTGGATGGACCCAAAAATATTTACCTTATTTCATATTGAGTCACCCATATCCTTACTACATTATTATAAAGTGCATGTCAAATATCTTTTCCATAAGACATTGAACGCATGGTTTTTTAGAACTATGTATGGATGGATCCTCATCCTAATGAGATAATAGGGATTCCAAGATCCTATATCCTATCCCAGCCACAACATGATACAAACATCCCATGTCATCTACTGGATTTCCTTTTCATAGTGAGAAGAAACATTTCCTTTCTTTTTTCTCACGTCGGGCATAACTCAGGTGTGCTTAGGAATTTTAGTAAGTGATTCCAAACTCAAAAAATTAATTTTGATCACTAAAGGGATATCATGGTTTTGAATGAATGGACATAAATAGAACACCACAATTTTTCACCGTATGACGTTAAACTGCACAATTGATGTCCTTTCTGTAGGATACTAAATTGCACAGGTTTCCATAACTACGTGTGGCATGATTATTTCCATCACATGATATGTATTGACACCCAGATTTCTAATATTGGTTCTAGTCACCAAAAATAATCATTCAAGTGCCTTTATATATGTGTGAAATAGACCTATGGAGAAAGAATTCATTCAATGTACTATGTCTGGATTGACACCTATGATCACAAGATACATACTGATGCACATATCACAGGTCTTGGTTCCAGCCGCAATATTCCCATTTTATGTCAAGGAGACCAGATACTACTCATATGATATTAAATTGTCTAGTTCCCTCTGAACTACTTGTGTCATGATTCCTACCATCATAAGACATGTAGTGATGCTGTAAACATAAATATCAGGACTACATAGAACAATAAATGAGAATAATGCCCCACACATCATATGGGTATGACTTGTGTAGAGTGTTCTCTATTCCAGAACTATGTGTGTCTTGATTCTTATCCTTACATGGTACATAATGATGCCCAAATATGTAATTCTCGATTCTAGAATTGATAAAACAATATATAACACCATCCATATATACGAGTTAGACCAATGCAATGAACATCCTCAAACTATACATATGTTGAGTCATATATGTTCATTTTACCTCTGTACGTGTCATATCTATGTATAGTTTTATTGTGAATGTAATATTATATTCACAAATACCCATGTCTGTTCCCAAATCCGTACCATGTGACGTTAAACTAAATAGTATCAAATACATCCTCATATGATAATGTTAAACTATGTGTTAAATGGCTTAGCCACATGACATTAAAACAACATGATAGATAAATACTTACAACATGATGTTAAATTGCATAGAAAATTTTCAAAAAAAATGAAATTATAACTGAATGAAAAATACATCCCTCTACGTGGCCTTAAATTATATACACCATAACCCATTGGTACCCCATATCAATGGACTATAAGATCCTAAACCGAGTCAACCAGAGTATGAGGTGATTTTGAAATAATTTATGAACCTTAATCCGCAAATCAAAGTTCATTTCTCAGGTTCCTCAGGATAGAAGAAACCATATGTGGCCCACAGAAATGGATACCTGCCATTAATGGAACCTTTTTTTGAATATCCATGTATTCTTATTGATCTTGTATAGGAAATTATGGTCTTCAATCAAGTGTGTAACTCTGTAAAAATTGATATCTAATCCTTGGGAGCCTAAAATCACCATGGGGTACATAGCACCCCAAGGTGTTCTGGGTCATCGCTAGAATGATTATCTCATATCAATACTCATCAACTAAGAATCTCAAGCCTTTATTTACAACATTTTCATCTCTTATTTATAATGGAATTTGACTACTCTTGACCTTGGGTATCTTAATTAGGATCTTGTGTAACAATCCCCTCAATGTAGGTCCATGTATGTCCTGCCCATAAACTACATGTCATTTGGTCCAAGATGTAGAATCTTAATCTCGGTCCATATATAGTGAAAATATTAATATAATAAACTACTAGAGAAATACATACAAAATATTTTTTGCTAAAAATCCAAAAAGGGAGGCCTGAGAAAAATTCAATTCTTCTCTCACTAAACTCTTCATTCCCAGAGTTTAGGAAAAAATATGACACAAATAAAAAAATTATAAACATCATAGGGCATACATTATAGTTCCATTAAAATCCTATCAATTCTCGCTAAACCCCATAGTCCCAAAAACATATAATGTAATGATTAATCACATATCCTAATTGTAATAACATGATTGTTGGGAGGTGACACCATTATTAGTGTGATCAAACCCTTTATGGATATTACCCTTTCTATAATTCACACTTCATGATTTTATCTCCATAGGTCACCACAACCCTACATGGACCTTGGAAAAAGATACATGGCTTCATGTGACCATTTTTTACTATTAATATATGAATATGGATCTGATATATTCAACTATATTCATAAAAAAAATGTGCCTCTTTGAAAAGTGGATTCCCGGTCATTATGATCCCTGATGTCAGCATGGCAGAAGTCATCACCTTAGTGTGTTTTGGGCCATTCTCAGTATGATTTTCCCAAACCATCCTCATGACCTGAGCACATTGAACCATGATTTACAATCCCCATAACCAAACTATTCAAGAAGATTTCACATCATCAACATTACTACACCATGTTTTATACCCTATCTGATAGAAATTGATATTTTTATTTATAAAGAGAATAGATTACAAATAAAAAAAGTGAAATTAATAGGGGACACATTAAGGGGTATAAAAAAATAAAAAATGAGATCATCAATGATTATCATGTTCATTCTCTCTATAGGGATGGAACCCATTCTAGAAAAACACATGTGGGAGAAATTAATGGGAGCTCTGGAAGAAAATGAATCAGCAGCTTTGTTTCCCTAATGACATATATGAGAGATGACGACATTGTTCTATGTCATTATTATGAATTTGAGACATGATAATCAATTGTAATAGGGGAACGTATGGATCCATTCAATGCATTTACTAGAACATGAGAATCAGATACTATGATTGCAGGACAAATATTTCTCAAATTTCATTCTTGAATGTCACAACTCGTCCCCCAGGGCCCGTGTTGTGACTACCCCAAACCCTCTTTCCATAGGCCAAGGGATGGAGACTAGCACCATAAAGGCATATCCCTAAAAATTGGAATTCATTACCATTAATCCTATAAACACACAGAGAAAAAACACGACAACATGCAAACAAGAAAGTAAAACTGAATTAGTATAAGTGTGTACTGGAAGTAAAGTGGATGGAATACAAGGCCAACTAAAAAGATAAAACTACAACATAAATCATCTCATGAGATCATTCACCAAGTATCTTACCCAAAGGGTAGGAACATATCATCTCTATATCTCTCCATGTCAACCAGTCACCTCCATGTACTGTCGAGTCTTGTCTCTCTAATGTCATAGCAAAGCTGATTGTCATCTGCACAAGACACAACAAGGTGCGGGCAAAGCCTATGCATGAGTGAGTATAAAAATACCCAGTAAGGACCCAATACCCTCAATGTTCCCTCATAATTCCACATAGGAAAACCACAAAGCATGATCTCAATCACAAAGTACAAATAAAATACTCATCTCAAACAAGGTATACTACTTAGAGTTCAAGAATAAAGATGATTTTTCTTAAGTTATATCATTTTACACCATTCAATTATTTTCACAACCTAACCATGAAGTAAATGTTCCATTGTTCATCCACATAGGATAGTATATCGTTGATCCACGATGGGCCTCTCTAAGGCTTATCCCTACTAGATCGCGCACTATTGATCCACACTAGGTTGCGAGAATGCTGATCCACACAGGTTCTTTATGATGCTGATCCACACAAGGTCACTATCATTCTGATCCACACAGGGTCTCTATGATTTTTTTCCACATAGGGTCACTAGAATACTAATACACACAGGGTCTCTAGAATGCTGATCCACATAGGGTCACTATTATGATGATCCACACAGGGTCTCTCTGTAATTGAAAGCCAAAAACAGGATTCCCCGCACCCGGTGTGCTTGAGATCTATATTATCTGTTTCACAAGATATCGGTCATGCCTCAATTTCCATGAAGATCCACAAAGAAGTAAACCAAAGGATCTCAATGTTGTAAGGGTTCCAATGCGACAGACGATGTGTTAATCAGACTACAAGTCTTTTAGTTATAGGCTTTTTAATTCTGAGGGCCCGGTTGGATTTGGGTTCAATCTAAAATGACCATACTCCGACATTCGGCAAAACTCTGGTTGAGTATCTTAAAAGGGCCATCTCATTCCAAGGATTACAGTGATGTAGACGGTTCTTCAAATAAACTTATTCTTTGCGATATATAGCCTTTTTAGCATATCGGGGCTGAGAAGGGTCGGGGACCAGCTCGACCTGGTCGAACTGACCTAACCCACCCCAGTTCGGGTCCGACCTGCGTCGAACCTGGCCCCGCCCGCTAGGAAACCCTACCTGGGTGGCCGGTGCGGTCTTCCAAACAGGTGACGGGCCACCTTCCGAAATGGTAAGATCATTTGGGTATTGAACAAGCAGTGCAACATGGCACCGCCCTCCTTTTAGTAGGACCCATGGGGCACGGGTCACCTTTGCCTCCATCGTGGATTCGATGTCGCGACCTCCTCACCATAGTGTGCGACAGCTTGACACCTTCCACCAATGCGGCCGATCGAGGGTCAGCTGCCCATGTCAACCATCATGGCGCCTACGGGTACCACCTCCATTTGTGGGCATTGATGGTCGGCCACCACTGACACTCGTCGCTGCCAATCACAGTTTCCCGCCAGCACCAGCCAATCATCCAAGGGACACCGGGTGAGCTTCGGTGGACCATTTTCCATTATGTAAATGCCTACATGCCTCTCGAGTTGTTGTCGTCGCTGCATGTCTTCTGGATTCAAGTTTTCATTGTGTTCAATCTTCTCCCATGAAGAACGTGACCAAAATAGAAGAGTTAAAGGCTCTTGGCCTTATTCATTTGTCTCACGCCCTTCGTGTTAACATCATATAAAGAGGTTATTAAATAAGAACATCACATAGGTAAATTTAAACCCGTTTAAACTCCCACAACAACCACCCTCAAATTCATACAAATCTCGGATCTACTCATTTTGGTTGATCTTCATTTGCTATTCTTTTCAAGAATGAGGAAATGAATCGTGATAATTTCATGAATTTGACAACAATCCCTACTTTAGATTTAGAGATGGTGTTGCATTTGTGGAAGAATAATCCTCATTTGATGAAGTCCCCAGCATCTGTCGATCCCTGATCGATTCCTCCAACGACGTCGTTCAAGCCTCCATTCTTCGTTGGAGGGAAGTTCATCGGTTCTTCATTGGAGTTCTCCCACAATTTCACCAATCCCCTCTATTTTCCAATGATGGTAATAATTAAAAGGAGGAGTCAAGAGTGTAACCCTACTTTCAATTAATGGTATCACTAATCATTGAAATTAACGAACCGCATTAATTCGATAAAGAATGGTTACACAATAGAAGAGTTAAGCCATTAAATGGCTTGAAAACTCACCAGTCCTGCCACCTCCTCTTGTAACATCTACGTTCAGTAAGCCACCCCGAGGCTCCCCGTACCTGGTTGGTCACATGGCCTCAAGCGCATTTCCCCAAACACCAGAGGCTACCGACTAGCAGTGAGGGCCTTAGGTGTAATAGTGGGGAAACTATGCCCTCATTGGAAGAGTACACAGTGGAAGAAAAACAAATAGACAACAGCAGAAACTGTAACCATCCATACAAGAGTAAACGATAAATAGCGGAAGACTAACAGTAAACAACTGGAGCACACACACATGTATATAAAATGATGCATGATACATATGTCTAGAAAAACAGAAAAATGAGTCACAAGGCTGAATACAATACTAAAAAAGTTAAAAATAAAATAAGTAAACTCCACAGCATAGCAAGCCATTTCTTGGTCCCATGCTCTACCAGCTCGACAGCAAGTCATGTACCTGAAGTTGAATGGTGTTTTCCCTTTTCTATAAATGCAACAATATAGTCTGTTTGGGCCCAAAAGCATGGCCTGAACAGGCTGTGAGACAAGGTCCCAGTTGGGAACCACCCAAAGATATCTGCCTAATAGTTAGTGAATACATGGAAAGTTAAATTATAGGAAGTAGTAAACAGGAAAGCACACAACAGCTACAATCCACAGTGTCTAGCAAATAAAGTACACAATTAAAAACCAGTCAACAAGTAGAACAATAGGTAACCCCCTCTGGTTCAACCTACAAGTATTAGGAACCATTTGGGAGGCACAGACCGTCTCGCCCCTCTGGTTCAGCTCAAGAATAGACTCTCTGTGAAAGCACTCACCTTCAATTCCCCGAATGGTCTCGTATCGTACTAAAGGCTCTCTAGGGAAGCACTCAATGTCTCATTCCCCCTATAGCCCGCGTCGAGGAACTACATACTCTATGAGGAATCACTCATTGTCAATTACCCCTTTGGTCTCGCATCGAATTAATAAGACATTCTGGATAATCCTTTTCGTCCATTCTCCATATGGTCCACTACACTAGGTTCTCATAGCCCAGTTTAAAACAAACAGGCATAGCGCGCGTATCGCCCCAAGTGAACCTCAAGAACTACTTGGATATCATCCTAAGGCACAACAACATAACATTACAATTTTTCCACGATCCTACAACTAGGAATGGAAACTGGAAAAACGCCTAACAGGAAAAACATGCATGGAAAAACATCCCGAGCATAGTAAAAATTACCCTTTTCATAAGCATTGACCTCTACTCAAGCAATCAAGCAAAGCAGGAAAACAACAAGGGAAAAAATAGGAAACACACAATACCCTATTCAAGGGAATTGGTGGAATTGCACAAAATATTCAAAGACTTCCTACATAAAGGCACAAACCACCTACCTCGATCCTAGGAGATCGATATACTTGAACCATGAGGCATGATTCTCCTTATAACGGCATAGATCTACAAAAACGCACAAAACTCTCAACCCACAATATCATGAGAAAGAGGAGGAATTGGAAAACAATGATCTAGGAGAAGGAAGGGCTTTTCGATGTGGTTCCAACGCAATTGACATCAGTCAATTCGGAGAACGGACAGAGGCTCAGGGGCTTAGATAAGTTTTGCAGCCGTACGGGTTCTCTCAGATGATGAACCTGAAGAAGAAGCGTGTTCTGTCCATCAGGTGTGACCCTGGTCCCTTTAATGAAAAAAAATGAAAGTACACGGTGTGTACTTCAGGGGTACATGGAGTGTACTTGGCCTTTTCACACTTCACTTTATGCAGCCTCTACATCGCCCCTACACACCGTGTGTGTGGCCCAGACATGGCCAACACACGGCCTGCTGCTGTATCAATGAACATGGCATGTACTTAAAAAGTACACTGTGTGTACTTAGAAAATTTCCATATTTTCCACTTTTTTTCGAAAAAAACCAGAAATGAAAAAACATACCTGAAATGAAGATCTAGGTTCTTACAAACATCCCCATTAAAAAAAATTCTTCACCGAATTTCCCTAATGAGGCGTAGAAGAAGAAATTATAAACAGCTCCGGCCACTACGATCCTACATCGGCCTCCCTCTCCCAGGACTCGTCCTGTACTCGCCCGTGCTACCATAGCACCCATACTAATGGAATAGACCTCGGATGAAGAACCTCCATACTTCGATCAACAATCCGGATAGGATGCTCCTCAAATGATGCATCCTCTTCGAGCTCAACCTCCTAAGGCTGAAAGAAATGATTCGGGTCTGAAAAGTAATGTCGGAGCTAAGAGACGTGGAAGACGTCGTGCATGGCCCGATACCTCTGAGGTAACTACAACAGATAGGCAATTGGCCCAACTCTCTCCAATACATCAGACGGCCCGACATACCACGGTGAAAGCTTACCCTATCTTTGAATCATCTCGTGTCCCAACCTCGGTGTGACACGCATGAAAACCTGATCCCCAACCTTGAAATCCAAATGTCGTCTTCACTGATCAGCATAAGACTTCTATCGAGACTGTGCTGAAGGCATCCTATTTTGAATCAACTCTATTTTCTCTAAGTTCTCTTGAATAAGATGAGGTCCCAGTAAAGTTGTCTCTCCTACCTCCAGCCAGCACAAAGGTCATTGACATGGTCTACCGTACAAATCCTCGTACGGTTCCATCTGAATAGTCTCCTGAAAGCTGTTGTTGTAGGTGAACTCCACAAGAGGGATATGCTTCTCCCAAGAACCGCCAAAGTCTATAATGAAAGATCAGAGCATGTCCTCATGAACCTGGATCATACGGTCGGACTTGCCATCTTTCTAGGGATGGTATGCGGTACTCAAAAGTACATGTGTACCCAAAGCTCTTTGAAGCCCCGTCCAAAACCGAGAAGTAAAGAACGCAACCCTGTCTGAAACAATGAAGTGTAGAACTCCATGCAGACGTACAACCTCTCGGATGTATAGTCATCCCAGATCATCAAAACTGAAGGTCTCCTTGATCGTTATGAAGTGACTAACCTTCGTAAGCCTATCGACGACTACCCAAACAGCATCGTTCCCTCGAGGCGACCTTGTCAACCTGGTCACGAAGTCCATCATGACATCATTCCACTTCCACTCGAGAATGGGTAACTACTGTAAAAGGAATGTTGGTCTCTGATGCTCCGCCTTCACCTACTGACAAGTAGAACATCTCATGACGATCCCAGCAACATCCCTCTTCATACCTGGACACCAGTACTAGCGGTGTAGATCACGATATATATTGGTGACGCCAGGATGAACATCCCAAACAGAAGAATGAAAATCCTACATCGGTTCCTCGCGTATGTCTACTGGCACCCTTAAGCATCCCTAGAAATGCAAGATCTCATCCTCTCCCACTGTCCACCCGGGAAGAGGATCTTCTCCTGACACACACTCCTGCGAGACTAGGCCTTTTGAGTCTGATAGTTGCCTCATCTGCACCCTATCAAGAAGGTTAGAGGTAAAAGCTATAGAAGATAGAAAAGTCTACCCCTATTTTTTGTGCACCTCCAAATGAATCTCAGAGAATAGAACCAGAAGCTGCCACTCACTACTAGCCTCCTGAACTACCTGAATTTGAGTTCTCCTGCTCAACGCAACTTCCAATGCGTTTCCCTTTCCCTACATATAGGCAAGCTCGAAATAATAAGAATAAAGATGCTCGACCCACCTGTGCTATCTTAGATTCAGATCACAGTAATTGAAAGTGTACTTGAGACTCTTATGGTCGGTGAAAACCACAAAGTTCTCTCCCAAAAGGTAGTGTCTTCAACAGATCAAAGCATGAACAATAGCTGCCAACTCCAGATCATGCGTCGGGTAGTTCCTCTCAAGTGTCCTCAACTGCTGAGACTCATACGC
This sequence comes from Viscum album, assembly GCA_963277665.1. Lineage (NCBI taxonomy): Eukaryota > Viridiplantae > Streptophyta > Magnoliopsida > Santalales > Viscaceae > Viscum > Viscum album. The sequence goes on from OY728155.1 coordinate 1,935,457,462, forward strand.
AACGACTCCATCTCCCTGAATAAGCATAACACCCAGACCAATACCTGAAGCATCGTAATAAACAGTATAGCCCTTGCCTGGCTCTAGAAAGACTAATATAGGTGCTAACATCAGCCTTCCCTTCAGCTCATGAAAGGCTGACTCACAAGAATCTGACTATAATAACTTCACCCCCTTCATTTCAAGACCTATCAATGGTTCTTCTAGGCGTGAAAAGTCATTAATAAAGCATATGTATTATCCAGCCAGCACTAGGAAACTCCGTACCTCAAAAACATTCTTCGGCTACTCCCATGAAACTATAGCTCTCACTTTCTCTAGGTCCAATGATACTCCTGCCTCTGAGATGACTTGACCCAAGAAGTGAATCTGATCCATCCAGAAGTGGCACTTCGAGAGTTTATCCTAATGTGGATGCTCTCTCAGTGTACTCAGAACAATCTCAAGATGGGTAGCATGGTCATTCCAAGTGTGGATTACACCAAGATATCGTCCATGAAGACCACGATGAAGGAATCCATGTTAAAATGGAACACTCAGTTCAGCAGTTACATGAAAACATCTAGCACATTCGTGAGACCGAACGACATAACCGTATACTCGTAGAGACCATAACTGCTCCTGAAGGCTGTCAGAGGTATATCTGATGGGCTAATGCACAACTGATGATAATCGGACCTCAAATTGATCGTTGAGAACACATGGTCTCCTCAAATCTAGTCAAAAAGATCATAAATCCTTGGCATGGGATATCGATTATTGACTATCAATTGGTTCAGCTTTCGATAATCCACACGTAGCCTAAGGTTACTATCTTCCTTATTTCCAAACAGGATAGGCGAACCCCAAGGAGAAGTACTAGGTCGGATGAAACCCTTTGCCTGCAACTCCTCCAACTGCATCTTGGGCTCCTGAAACTCAGCTGTATCCATCCTGTAGGGAGGAATGGACACCGGTGCCACTCCGGGCACGAGCTCAATAGAGAAGTCTACCTCACTCTCTCGAGGAAAACCTGAAATATCCTCTGGAAAGAAATCTCTAAATCTATCCACCACTAGAGGAAAGTCCAACTGTGAAGTCCCCTGATCATCTAGATAGATACTAGAAATTTGGGTCGTAACCCTTCCTAGCCCATGATGATCGAGTCTTTCTTGACTCGCCTGAACATCCCATTTGCCTCTATGAAGAAACGATTCACCCTATGGTGAAATGAAAATCACCCTGCGGCGATAAAAGTCAATGACTGACTGGAAGGGAACCAACCAGTCCATCCCTAGAATGACATCATAGCCTGTAATCTCTAGAACATAGAGGTCCCATAAGAAATGATACCCTACAACTTTGAGGGGGAACTCTCTGCACTAACGTACACTAGATGTCCTCGTCCCCAAAGGTGTGCCTATTGTCAACAAGTCGGCAGAAGAAACGATACAAGGCCCAAGGCTATCCAAAATAGAAAAAGAGATAAATCTATCCATAACACCAGTATCGAAAAGAGCTGAAGATAAAACTGAGGCTACTAAGATCGTACCTTGAACTGTAGAAGTTTCGAGATCCTTCACCTGATAGGTATGCTCTAACAAAAATGTCTGGCCAACCCCACGGCCCTGTGACCCTCTCTAACACTCTGATCTGATCCGCCCTGCTGACGCTGAAAGACTGTTGAATGACTGCCACATCCTCGATCTCCCCTCGTCCCAAATAGCCGTAATAACTCTAGTTCCCCGACTGGTGATAAATTGGTGGTGCTGCTCCTGAACGAGAAGTGATGGAAGAACCCCTGTCACTAGCTACTGGTGAGAAAACTTGGCAAAAACGCTGAAGCTGACCCATCTTACCGCAAGATCGGCACTCCACTGGGTCTCTCTGGCACTGCGGCCTCGTGTGCCATGCCCTTCCACCCTGGTAGCATAGTACCTGGCTACCTGAATATGTATATCGCATCCTCGGATCACCACACATAGACTCCCTACGGAGCTTCATACTTTCAACTGGAGGAATACTAGATTTTGAAGCAGAACCACCTTGGCTCGCAGCTCCAGAGTCTCTCAGATTGCGCTTTTCAATCAGTGCCTGGTTGACAATTGAAGTGATGGAAGTCAACTGATAGATATTCAACTGCAAGTGGATCTCCCACCTAAGACCATCCTCCAAAATCCTTCCTAAGAAAATCCCATCTCCACCCCAGAGGGGTTCGAAATGTTTTAGCCGGTGAAATGAGAGGATTACTCCATAACAGAAATAATACCCTTCTCTAGACTCATGTAATCCTGGGCTCGATCGGCCCTCAGGGTTTCTGGGTAGATATAGTCGTAAAACAGGAGCTGGAACTCCTCCCATGCAATAACCTGCTGATGACCTACCTGTGAGATCACGTCCCACCACATCTTGGAGGAGCCTCATAGAATATATGTAGAGAGATTGACCCACCTCTCTGGATCCATTTCCAGATGCTCTAAGATAGTCAGCATGGATTCCAGCCATGACTCTGTATCCTGTGGTACTCCTTCCCCTATGAAAGTATGAGGACGCTACTGCTGGAAAACCCGTTTCATGTCTGGCATAGTCGTGGTAGGCGGTGGTGCTACCTGAAAGGTCTACATCATCCTCATAAAGCCTTCCCTAAACTATAAATCAGCACCTGAAACTAGTACGACAGCCGGTGCCAAGGACGGAACGATTAGAGGATCTGCAGGAAGTCCTTGATCAGCCATATCTGGCGTCTGATCACTATCCTACAACTAACGCACAACCGGAGGACGTCTTAGAGGCTTAGCTCTGAAATATCAAAAGAATACCTTAGATCGGGAATATTAAGGACAGAGAACAAAGGAGTACAAAACGGGAATAGCAGAAGGAAACACTCATGTTTTATAAAACATGACTACAAGGCGTGTATAAGATCTAGAGGAAATGTACTAAACTATATTCCCTTGCCCGAGTCTCCATGCATAGCTAACCCACATGGTCTTCGTAAACTGAGACTACTCGGCATGTTCCCTGTGGACACGGCATGTAGTAGACAAGGTTTCAATGACTCGTGTTGTTAGTTACATGGACAGTTACATGGATGAGACTACACTGTGTGTTCCTAACAAACACGACATGTACTAGAATATTTTTCCAAACCTGTGTCGTTGGTGACACGGTCGGGTACAAGGATGACCCTTACAGGGCATGTTCCGAACAAACACTGGTTGTATAGGAGGAGATAACATTGTCCCATGTTGTTCGTGACACGGCCGGGTACATAGTACAAGGCTGCACAACATGTTCATGCAAAACAAAGCGTGTATTGCACAAGCTTCCCCGACCCGTGTTGTCAGTGACACGTCCGGGTACACGGCTCACAACTACATGGTGTGTATCTACCGTACACGGAGTGTTCCTGGAGATTTTTCACAACCTGTGTTTCTGCTCACATAGTCAGTGACACAGTTTTAAAAACTACAAGGCATGTATATATAAAGTACATGCCATTTATTTTGGGTTTTTTCGAACAGTAGCTCTGAAACTGCACTGAAGCCCAGAAAACATTGAAAAGCAAGCATGAAGGTGCCAAATTACAGCCCGTGAGGGCCCATACTCACCATGATTCAAAGCTTGACATCTCGTACATATCATATATAAGGGAAACAAGTCCATGAACCACCATGTTCTGATTCAAGAGGGCCCATAACAACTCAAGAACCAAAATTTGGAATTCATTTAAGCATGGTACAATACAAACAAACTCTCTATCAAATTGTAGGTATTCTCTCAAAGAATCTATCACAACAATATGCATACTCTACACAGCTTCTATCACAACAACATGAAATTGCTAATGCACCCTTGATGGCATGACAAGAATTCTTGGCCTGTGATTTCTAAAAAGTCTCTATATGATGCATGAAATGGAATACCCTCATCTCATCGGGTTGCAACAGAAATAGAACCACAATATCAACAACAATAATAACACAAATCATGTGAATCACTCTATTTGAAATCAGAACAACTGTAATATAGAAAAACCAGAAAACTTTATTAAGTGAGGTAGATTGTCTTTTCCCTATACACAGGTTAGCTACTCCCAAGAAAGGCTTAATACTAAGTACTGAATCCATCCTATCGCTGTCTAAAGGCTCCAAACAGTACATCAAGTGAAAATAAACCCTCTGATACCAGTTTGTAACCACCCGGTTCCAGAAGCCTCCCAGAGGCGCCCCGTTCCAGGTTGGTCATATGGCCTCAATCGCATTTCCCCAAATGCCAGAGGCTACCGACTAGTAGTGAGGGACTTGGGTGTGATTTTGGGGTAACTATGCCCTTATTGGCAGAGTACACAACAGAAGAAAAAAATAGACAACATCATAAACTGTAACCATCTATACAATAGTAAACGATAAACAGTGGAAGACTAACAGAAAAAAACTGGAGCACACACACATGTATATAAAATGATGCTTGATACATATGTCTAGGAAAACATCCAAACATGTCACAATGCAAAATAAAATACTAAAACTAAGTGCAGAAAAGGTGAACTCATCAGCATCGCAAGCCATACCTTGGTCCCATTCTCTCCAGCTCTGCAGTAAGTCAAGTACCTGAAGTAGAAGGGCATTTTCCCTTATCTATACCTGGAACAATATAGTTGGTTTGGACCCAAAAGCATGGCCCAAACAGGGTGTGAGATAATGTCCCAGTAGGTAACCACCCAAAGATCTGTGCCCAATAGTCAGTAAATACATGGAAAGTAAAAGTACAGGAAGCAGTAAATAGGAAAGTGCACAACAACTACAATCCACAGTGTCTAGCATATAAAGTACAAAAGTAACAACAAATCAACAAGTAGAACAACAGGTAACCCCGTGGGTAGTTATCAAAACCTAACCCTTATGGTTTAAACTACAAGTACTGGAATCCCCCTGAGAGGCACACACAGTCTCACCCCTCTGGTTCAGCTAAAGAATAGACTCTTTGAGGAATCACCCACCATCAATTCCCCCTATGGTCTCATATCGTACTAAAGGCTCTCTCGGGAAGCACTCAACGTCTCATTCCCCATGTGGCCCGCATCGAGGAACTAAAGACTCTCTAAGGAAGAACTCATTGTTAATTCCCCCTTTGGTCTCACATCTAATTAATAAGAAACTCCAAAGAATCCCTTATGTCCATTCTCCCTATGGTCCATTACACTAGGTTTTCACAGCCCTGTGTAAAAAACCATGCATAACACACGTATCACCCCAATTAAACCTCATGAACTACTTGGATATCTTCATAAGGCACAACAACATAATAGTACAATAATTCCATTATCTTACAACTAGGCATGGCAACTGAAAAAACGCCTATGAGGCAAATCATGCATGGAAAAACATTTAGAGCACAGTAAGAATTACCCTATTCACAAGCACTGACTTCTACTCAAGAAATCAAGCAAATCAGGAAAACAATAACGGCAAAAATAGGAAACACACAATACCCCGTTCAAGGGAATTGGTGGAATTGCACAAAGTATTCAAAGGAATCCAACAAAAAGGCACAAAACACCTACCTCAATCCTAGGAGATCAATATACTTGAACCACAAGGATTGATTCTCTTTATAATGGCATAGATCTACAAAAATGCACAAAACACTCAACCCATGACATATTGAGAAAGGGGAGAAATTTGAAAACAAATCTCTAGGAGAAGAAAGCGCTTACCACTGCGATTCCAACACAATTGATGACGGTCGATTTGGAGAATGGATGGAGGATCGGGTGCTCGGAGAAGTTTCGCAAGCGTAAGGGTTCTCTCGGATGAAGAACCTGAAGAGGAAGTGAGTTCTATCCATCAGGCGCAACCCCGGTCCATTTAATGAAAAAAAGTACACAGCATGTACATCTTGGGTACACGATGTGTACTTGGATTTTCTGTACTCCGCTTAAAGCAGCCTCCACATCGCCCCAACACACCGTGTGTGTGGCCTGGACACATCCATTACACAGGCCGGCACTGCATCAAAGTACACGGTGTATACTTATAATGTACATGGCGTGTACATAGGAAATTTCCAGAATTTCCTTTTTTTTCAAATACGACCAATAAAGGAAAAACATACCTGAAACGAAGATCTGGGTTTTTACACCTCTCATCCACTCGTAAAAAAATAAAATAACTTTTTATATTATTTTATTATTCTTCAAAATTTCACAAAACTATCTTTTCCACCCGACCTACTACGGTCGAAGTGAAGCCTCTTTTTTGATAATCCTGATGTTGTAGATTCGACAGTGCCCTCAGATTTTTAATATGATCACTGATTCAAAAGATATAAAATACCTCCCACAATTTTACTAAATGTACCTTTAAAAAAAGTTCATTCTGGGAACACAGGGACTCAGAATCAAGTTCTATCAGTTTTTTCAGACTTGCAATAATCCCAAAAAAATTAAAAAAATTATATGAAATTTCCAAGCCCTTACATTCTCCCAACATTAGGTCTTTTCATCCCCAAAAGATTTAAAAAAATAGGGGAACAAATGGGGGTACTATGAACATATCTGAGCCTCCCTCTCCCATGTTCTCTCTTGGAGGTTCCCATGATGCCATGGGAATCTCACCATAGGACTCGACCACCCACAAAGGACCTTCTCCTCTCGATCCTCTGTCTCTATTGGGAACTCCGCAAAAATCACCCCATCGCCGATATCCATCTCACTCCAGTCAATTATGTGTGATGGATCATGCACGTACCACCTCAGCTAAGACACATGGAAAAAATTATGCACCTGATGCATCTATGAAAAAAAGAGCTAGATGGTACGCCTACTCGCCTACTCGGCTAAGTATCAGGAAAGGTCCAATGAACCTCAGAGATAGTTTGTATCCCCAGACAATACTCTATAATCATCTTCGAGGTGATACATGTATTAAGACATGGTCACCCTCCTCAAAACCCAATCATCTTTGTCTCCCTTCGGCATAAGACATTTTCTGGATCTGTGCAGTCTTCATCCTCTCCAGGATGATCTTCGCCTTCTCCATCGTAGCATGTACCAACTCTAGACCCATAAGTGCTGACTCCCCTCAGTTTTTCCAACTTAGTGGGGACCTGCAAGTTCGTCCGTACTGGGCCTCAAACAGAGCCATGCTAATGGTGGAGTGATAACAGTTGTTGTAAGAGAACTCCAATAGTAGAAGTTGGACCTCCCAACTACGTCCAAAATCAAGGACACAAGCACGAAGCATGTCTTCGTGTGTCTGTATAGTCTGATCCATCTGACCATCTGTTTGAGGATGTAAGTCGGTGCTCAAACGTAGATGAGTCCCGAATACCTCCCATAACCCCTTCTTCAAGAAGAATTTAAAACAAGAATTTTGATCTGAGATGATCATCGATGGCACCCTGTGAAGCCATAAAATCTCCTATATGTAGATGCGTCTTTAGCTCTCTACTAATCCGTGCACTTATATGAGTAGGAAGTGGGAAGACTTGATGATTAGGTCAACGATCACCCAGATCGAATTGTGGCCCCTAGACATATTTGGTAGCCCTATCACGAAGTCCATGGATATACCATCCCACTTCCACTCCACTACCTTTGGTTGCTAAGCTAAGACTGCTGTGACTTGATGCTCAACCTTCACTTGCTGATAAGTGAGGCATTGTGAAATGAAATCCACCAGTTCATTTTTCATCCCTGGACACTAGTATTAATGCTATAGGTCATTGTACATCATATCCACTCCAGGATATACCGTCAAAAGGGGTGTATTTAACTCCCTCAACCCCTCCTCTCATATCATCACTGGTACAATGGTGCATCCTCTAGAGAGGATGACGTTCTCCCCACTATCGTAAAATCTATCAGGAGCCTATCCTGAGTTTATTTGACCACGTCAGGCCTCACAATCTATGTCCCCATGTTATGCCTATTTGACTCACTAATGGAGTGGGGGAGAAACTATCATAGCCTGGAGGTAAGCATCTCCATCACAATCCACGATGGATAACTGCAACAGGACTATCTACTCCATCGCCTCACTCATCAACTATAGAACATAATTCCTACTCAGTGTGTCTGCTACTACGTTCACCTTCTCCGAAGAATAGAATATCTCAAAGTCGTAGTCTTTGAGGAACTCTATCCATCATCATTGTCTCAGGATCATGTCCTTCTATGAGAATATATACCTTATACTCTTGTGATCAGAGTATCCTATAAAACATTCAACCATCAAGTAGTTCTGCCACATCCTCAGCGCAAAGACCACTGCTACTATTTCAGGTCATGGGTATCATATTTCTGCTCATGCTATCTTAACTGGCATGAGCCGAAGGAGATCACCACTCACACCTTCATTGGGAAACATCCTTTTTTGATCCTTGAGGTTTCTTAGTAGACTACATACGCAATTCCCTCTTCTAGTAGCCTCAAGATGAGGTCACTCGTTAGTATCTCCCTCAACTCATGAAAACTCTCTCAGCATCTCTCCGTCCACACGAAGGGTTGATGCTTCTTTGAAAATGATGATAGGGGTGTTGCAACTTTGGAAAAGTCAGGTACAAATCTCTAATGGTTCCTAGCCAATCCCAAGAAGCATCACACCTCATTCACACTCCTGGTTGTCTCCCAAGAAAACATTGCCTCTATCCTTTCCGGATCCACTGCAACTCCAGCCTCCGAGATAACATGCAATAGGAATTTTACTTCTTATATCCGTAATTGGCACTTTGAGAACATTCCATAAATCTAGTTCTCTCATAGTGTTTCTAGAACTATCTGTAGGTTCATGGAATGCTCCTCCTCCGACACTGTGTATATCATGATGTCGTCAATGAAAAAACCACGATGTGATCAAGGTAAAGCTAGAATATCCTGTTCATGAGCCTCATGAAAACTTCTGGAGTTTTGGTCACACCAAAAGGCATTATAATGAACACATAATGGACATACCGACATCTGAATAATGGTTTTGGTAGGTCCTCATCTATTAATCTGAGATGATGATAGCCTGATCTGAGATCTATCTTTGAAAACCATCAAGAACCATTCAGCTGGTTGAAGAGATCATCAATCCTTAGGACTAGATACTTGTTCTTCACAATCACCTGGTTCTGGCATCTATAGTCCATGAAAATCCTTAGACTCCCGTTATCCTTCTTGGTGAAAAACATTGGGGATTCAGATGGAGAAACACTTGGCCTTATGAACCCCTTCCTCTACAAGTCCTCCAACTATACCCACAACTCATGAAGCTCCACAGGAGCCATCTGATATACTGGTGTAGATATCGGTGTCGTCCTAGTGTAGAGGTTTATGTAGTTGTCTACCTCTCTATGAGGAGGTAGTCCCAGAACATCATCAAAAAAGACATTAGCATACTATTCCACAACTATAGGATAACTAGGAATCCTTATGTGAACTACTCCAAGAGTAAGGATATTAAACTGGTGAGTGATCAGCTACACCATCATCTGAGTATGTTCATCCTATTATGAAAAGTCTCCCTTGTTACAGGCGAAGGAAAACCTGGTCCCATTCTCATAGACACACCACAATTTGCACCTAAAACTGTCAATCTGAGCATGGACTAGGGATAACTGGTACATACCCAAGAAGACATTGTAAGGCCTCGACGCTGCTACTAGGAAATCACAAGAAAATCTCTCACCTCCAAGAGTAATTTCACACTACCGGAAGTAGTGTGTAATCAACAAATCCTCTCTCGTAGGTGTCTCTAAACGTAAGGACTGAGCCAATTGCTCTACAAGAATCTACGAGCACCGAACGAGAGCCGTGGAAATGAATGAATGACTAGAACTGATGTATATAAGTATTGAAACTAGGGTGGAGTAGACATTGATCGTACCTTGAATCATCTCTGGAAAACATGGTCATAGGCCTTAACTACATGAAGCTGAGGTTGTCCATGTCTTCCTACTCTCTATTGTGGCGGTGGACCATCTGGAGGTGGTGGTAGTGGAACCTCAAATCTTCGCCCACCACCGTATCGACGTCCACCTCCTCTTCCACATCCCTCGCCCTGCAGACCTCCTCACTATAATCTCAAACTATGGCTCGGTTGTCGTTTGATTGTCTGTTGATCATCGTTATGGTGGGTCAGGTAGTCACGAGCCATGTGGCCCTTCCCACCACATGTGAAACAGAGTCTTCTCCTCTAGTGTCCTGGTCTACCTCATGGGCTCTACACCTCTGAACCTATGACTTGGGGTGATACTCCAAATGTTCTGTCCCACTTACTCCTCTGCGTCATCTTCCTACTACATGCTGCAGATGACTCATCTACCTATCATCACGTGGTGGCTCTCACTGTCATTGCCTACTCATCTATGAAATTTTCCACTAATAAAGCTCGCCTGAGTAATCCAGCCTACATTGGGATATTGAGCAATATCATTGACACTATGATCTCCCACTGGATACCCTTCTCAAATTATAGGACCCAGATGAATGGGTCTCGTAGCATATCAGTGGAGTAGCACGAGAGGCAATGAACCTCATCATGTACTATGATACTGTCAGGCTGCCCTTCTGTAAGTATAGGTGATTCTGAATATGCACAGGGTGTAATGTTGCTGGAACAAAATCTTCCCTAAAGAGGCACTCAAAGTAAATCTATTTGAGGGTCTCCTCGTCATGTAACTAGAGTGTCACAATCCATTTTCTCCCTATTGTGACATGAAATAGGCTAGCAGCTAGGATCATCGTCTGCTCTATTTTTGTCTCATCCATGTGAAAAGAATGTGTTAAAGCCTCCATCCAGTCCTCAACTTCCTAGGGATTTGTCTCGCCTCAAAACCCCAGAGGCCTCTGTCACTGGAACATGTGCAATGCACTCAATCAGTGTGCACCGTCCTCCAGTGGGGCCAATGGAAACTATGGACCAACGGGTAGTGGTGCTGTTGGTGCAGTACGCGAAGGTGTTATCACTGTAAGAGGGCCCTGGACCAAGGTCTCATCATTCAATGGGCCGTCATCGTGACCACTCTCTAGAATCCTTGCTCGTTGTCTATGTGGTGGAATCGTACAAAGAAACAGGTGTACCACGAACAGTAAGTTTTACCTAGTGAGCTGACTTAAAAGAGATAAATAGAAAAACATTTACAAAACAAACACAATCAGGATTTTCTTGCATCGAGTCAGAATTTAAAATTGATGGTCTGGGTGTATGGATATGCCGACTGCCGCACCAACACAAGACTCCTCGAACTGAAAACCATACTCAAAACACTTAAAAAATTATTTCTCAATTAGAAATATCAGAGTCTTAGTACTTTGGTAGAACCGACTACTCTGATGCCACTTTGTCACGACCTGTCCCCCGGGGCCCGTGTTGTGACTACCACAAGCTCACCTTCCTCAAGACAAGGGTTGGTGACTTACACCAGAAATGAAAATCCCTAAAAATTTGAGGTCATGTCCATAAAACCTGGAAACAAATTGACCAAGAATACGAGAAGATGTAAACCATGTTGTAAAACTGTAGTAGTATAGGTGTCTAATGAAAGTAAAGGGGCCAAAATACAATACCAACTAAAAAGATACAACTTCAACATACATCAGCTCTTGAGATCATCCACCATGGATCCTACAGGAAGGGTAGGTATATCTCGTCTTCGCAGCTCTCCACGTCAACCATTCTCTTCCATGTACCTCCTAGTCCTGGCTCCCTAAAGTATCAGCCATGCTGGCCGTCCTCTGCACAAGACACAACAAGGTACATGCAACTCCTATGCAGGGGTGAGTATAAAAATAAAAAATAGGGATATCGATACCCCTAAAGGTCTATTAAAATTCAAAAAAAAAATGAAAACCAAAAAGAATGTTCTCAATCACAAAGCACAAATCAAAGACATAGCTTAAACCAGGTATAAAACTTAGCTCACACCAGGTATCAAACCCATAGTTCTGGAATAAGGATGATTAGTCTTAAGTTATATCATTTTATTAAATTTGAATGTATCAACAACTAAACCATGAATGGTCTATTCCATTATCTATCCAAACAGGGTCGTATGTCGTTGATCAACAATGGGCCTCTCTACGGTTTTTCCTCATCAGGTCCTACACTATTGATCCACACCAGGTCACTATGATACTAATCCACATAGGATGGATAGAATGTTTATCCACACAGGGTATCTATGATGTTAATCCATAACGGGTCATTAGAATGATGATCCACACAGGGTCTCTATATTTCTTATCCACCCAGGGTTTCTATGATTTTGATCTACACATGGTCGCTCTTCAATTGACATCAAGCCATATGGTTCCCCGCACACGGTGCGCTTGAGCTCCGTAGTATCTTCTCTTCAAGATATCGGTCATGCCTCAACATCCATGGTGTTCCACAGCAAAGTACCCCAATGGACTACCATGTTGTAAGGGTTCCAATGCAACATACGGTGCATCAATCGGAGGGCCAGTCTGTGAGATATAGGCTTTTTAGTGCGAAGTTTCCAGTTGGAGTCAGGATCGATCTAACCTGGCCATACACCAAATTTCTCCAAAACGCATATGGATTATCCCAAATGGACTGTCTAATTCCAGTGATTCCATTACTGCAGACAGTTCATCGAAAAAAATTATGGTTTTAGAGATACATCCTTTTAAGCTTATCTAGGCCGAAAAGGGACTGGGTCTAGTATGACTCGGTCAGACTGACCCGACCCGCCCATCTAGGGTCACCTCGACCCACTCCGGGTCTAACCCGGCCTCGCCAGAACTAGCTGGGCCGGCCTGAGTGGGCTGGGCTACGGACCATCCCAACCCTCCTCGGTTGGGTGTGGCCCGCTGGGTGACCCAGCCCGGGTGGCTGGCATGGTCCACCATGTGTGTTGTGGACCCCCTTCTCGAAAAACATATCTGTTTAGGTATTGAACCGATGACACCACGTAGTGCCTCCCTCCAATCAGTGAGACCCACGGTGCACGATATCCCTTCACCTCAACAATGGCATTGATGTGGTGACCTCCTCACCGCAGCACGTGAAAGTGTGCCGCCATCCTCCAACGAAGCTAGTCGAGGACCGGTCGACCCTATCATCCACCGCAGCGCCTGTGGGTGCCACCTTCATTCAAGATCGGTGATAGATAGCTGGAACCATCACCCACTGGCGTCATCCACCGGGTGAGCTCCAATGATCTGTTTTCCCTTCCGTACATGCCTACTGGCCTCCTGGGTTGTTGTCGTTTCTGCATGGATTTTGGTTTCAAGTTTTCATTGAGTTTGAACTTTTCACATGAAGAACATGAAAAAAACCAAAGTAACGGAGGGTTTGGGCCTTGTTTGTTTGGCTGGAGCCCTCCGTGTTAGCGACATATCAAGAAGGTATTTAATAAATACAATACATAGATAAATTTAAACCCGTACAAATATTCTGCTACAACCACCCACAAATTCATATGAATTACAGATCAAATCATTTTGGTTGATCCATGTTTTTCATGCTTATCACAAATGAGTAAATGAATCAAGATAATTTTTTGAATTCAACAACAGCCCCTACCCCAGATTCGAAGAAGGCGTCACAGTTGTGGAAGAATAATCCTCATTTGATGAAGTTACTGGTGTCTGTCGATACTGGATCAATTCCTCCAATGACGTCATTAGATCCTCTCTTCAATGTTGGAGGGATGTTCATCGGTGCTTTGTCGAAGTTCTCCCATAATGTGACTAATACACCTTGTTTTCCAATGATTGAAATAATTAAAAAAAGGAGTTAAGATATTAACTCTCTTTTCTATTAATTATTTCATTAATTGGTGAAATTAACGACCCACATAAATTATATGAGGAGTGGTTACACAAAATAATTTTCAAGGAATTAAATGGATTGACCACGCAGTGGTCCCACCCCCACCTCTCGTCCACTGGTAGAGAAATAAAATAACATTTTTTTGTAATTTTATTATTCATCAAAAGGTAACAAAACAAAAATTCCAACCCAACCTACTATGGTTAATGTTAAGCCTCCTTTAATGAAATCTCAATGCTACTGATTCAATGGTGCCATCTGATTTTTAACCCAAGCACTGTTTCAAATGATAGAAAATGTCGCCTGCATGTTTACTGAATATAACTTCAAAAAAGTTCAAAATTTTATTCTGGGAACACCAGGCCTCGGAATCAAGCGCCTTCAATTTTTGTAGACTTCTAATAATCCCAAACAATTTTAAAATATATATATGTAATTTCTAAGTCTTTACATAGAAATCCTAGGAGCATCCCATTAGCCTCTTCTTTTATTGAGTCACCACTTCCTTAAGAAGCTGATAAGGCAAAGTGAACTGATCCCATATGATAACCCACCAGGCCTCCACCCCTCATCATTCCCATGTTGGATGAACCATCATTATTGATCATGTTGCCAAGGGAGAGGGTTCTAGTTGATCTAGCGACTGAGGTACTACTCATTACAATGAGAATTGATTCTTCCTAGAGTGAAGATAAATCTAAGAAAGGTGGCATCCTCCCAATGAATAAGCACCTACACCAACTCAAAGATAGGACCAACGATTCTAACAGTGATAGACAATGTGAAACTTTGAGAAACATCAAACCGTATTTTGTTTTGTTCTTTCTAAATGATCTATGATCGGGCCACATTAATGAGATATCTTTATTTCTGTTTTGATTGATTCTCATTTGATCTATAAAACCATTTAACTATGAATTGATTTCCATAAGAGACAATTCATGGAAACCTATGGTTCTACCAATGTAAATCTGTACAATATTAGCTCAGTATATCTCAAATAATAGATTATGTGAGGATTCATTGCAAGGGGATGAAAAGAAACTACATTTGGAGGCCATCTAAATTACCAGATGATGGATATTACCATCAGTATCCACAACATTTTCCCTCATGCACTAGATAAGAATGTTTGATTTAACTGGGTTCTTCATTCTCTAAATTTTATCACCCCAAACATAAATTTATTTTAGGGAACGTAATAGGTAGCCAACAACATTAGTATAGAATTTTCCTAATGTCGCACCATAAAAGTGAACTTATCAGGATCCTATGATAACTCAATAAGGTCAAAAATTCCAAACTGATCTATGTTTATTGTAGTCTAAATGAAATCCTGATATTGGGTCACATGCCTGTGGGATACAGCTTGAATAGGGCATCCTAAAAGGCCAATTTTGATTCCCACCAAATTGTCAAGTCAGTACGATATGTCACCATGACAAATAATCTAGCTCTTTTAGGCTCTACTGTTGGAATGAAAATAATAATCCCTCTCAAAAGAGTGAAAGGACTTCAAAATTGATTCTCCATAACAAGGAAATACTTAGAGCTATAATTCTAACCCCACAGATAATGACCCTCGAGAGCCTCCCATTCAATTTTGGCATGCATGGATCGGACTAAACCAACAATGTCAACCATGTTGATACCTGATTCGGTAGTTGGTTTGGCATGAGTCGACCACACCCCCAATGTTGTTTTCCTATACCTTGTGCATCCCAAAACAAATGTTATCAAGATTATTTCATGGTCGTATATATTGTATTTAGGAACTTTTATGGAGGATAGAACATGCATGAGAATACATGTGAGAACATGATTTATCATATATATTTGGCCCCAAAATGAGAGATAATGGAAATTCCATTTTGTAAGGTGGTTAAGGATATTTTGGATATCTTTATCAAAGTGATAAATTTAGGGTCATGATAATCATATTGGTACCTTAGAATAATCTATAGTTAAAATTAACTTGTGAATTCCCAATAAGGTCTCCATAGCTTCAATACTTCCACCCACACACCTGTTGGAAATAGTTAAACTACTCATTTCTCAATTAATATCTCAAGATATACATTTAAAATTTTCATCAAGAATATTTTTTACTCTTAAAATGTTACTTTTTCCCGTCTTTATGAAAATATTTGTGTCAAATGATAAATTAAATGAGAGACTCTAGGGGAGTGAAGCATGTTTGTTAACTCTAATAATTAGCCTTCAAGGATTGTTTTGTGAATAAGGTTGCTGAGAATGTTTTACATGAGGTTAAACATGATAGGGTAATGGGGGTCACCCTGATGTACACCTTGAATGGACATGAAGAAGCCCTACCTCTTACCATGAAACACCACTGAAAGCCAAGAAGAACTAATGCATCTGAATAGTATGTCAGTCATCCCATTGAAGAATCCCATTCATGAATGGAAAATATTTATTGCGGTCCATTCAATTCAGTGAGAAACATTGTTTATATCAATTTTAATAATATCATTTGATCTCTTCACTTTTTGGTGGATGTTACAAATCATTTCTTGGGCCACACAAATTGACCCTTGAATAATTATACCATGAATGAAACCATGATGCTCTATATAAATCCACTGAGAAAGGAGAGTGGACTAGCACCTATTAATATGGAATTAATTGATGTTGTATGTAAATTTTCATTAGATAATGGTCTGATAGTGTTTGATGGAGAAAGGATCATTACTATTGGGAATGAAACCTAGACAACTAGCACTTTCCATCCAATGAATGGGGCATATGTGAAAGACATCCCGCATAACATCAACCAGTGAGTTTTTAGAAATTTCTCAAGCCAAGGATTAGAAGATACCAGGGAAGCTATCTGTACTCAGCATCCTAGAAGGATCATGAGCATGAATAGATGATAAGATATATTTTTCCTATAGGACAACTTCTAGAAATGAAATACCCACGTCCATAATGAAATTTTTAACAATGAAAACTATCTCACAATGGATAGATGGATAACTATAGGGATTCTTTGGGATATGACCGTAAAATAATAGATTGTATGTATGAGAAATCCATACATCCAACTACATCTCGGTCTGAGGTGTAAGAATCATCCTCACGAATAATGTTAGGCCTCATGGTATGTTTATTTTACATTAGATATGAATGAATGTATGAAGTATTTTTTTCACCTTCCTTCAAACATTTGGCATGATAGTGTTCCATATTAGACCATTCATTGGATAATATATGAACTCTGATTTCATTTTTGAACCACAAGAGTTTTTTGTTTATATTTTCATCCCAAGCGTTCTACAGAGGAACATCCAAAAATTCCACTTCTATAGCCAAGACCTGCACATCCTGACTCGAGGAGGACTGTTTTTTAGCCCAAGATTGTGGGTATACTTTTATATTCCTCGGTTTATTTTGGAGACCGCCTATTGACTACATTAGGCCATATTGCTCCAATATTTTTCCACCACCCTATGGAATTCTATATTTCTTATCCAATTTTGAAGGATGAAAAAAATGATCGTTGAAGTAATATTTGGATTTCAGATTAACTAGGAGAGAAGAGTGATCAAAAAAACACTAAACAAATGAGAAACATTTGTATCAGAGAATACTGAGATGACCTGACAATTATCTAAACACGTATCATGATGGAACCATGTGTGATTACTGCCTCTATGGTTATTGCACCTGGTAAAAAATCACTAGAGAATCCAAAGTCAAGGAGACCATTTCGAGCTATAAACTATGTGATGTCCTTACATGATCTACTAAAGGAAGGGCCTATAATATTATTTTTTGAGGAATCTAGATTAATTTTGAAGTCTCCGCCAACAACTCATAGACCCTCACCTAGATAAAAGGCCATAGGATCCAACCATAGAAACTCTTGATCTGATTCCTCACATTTATCATTAACAAAAGTTTCATAAATACTTTGAGAACTGATCGACAATTTCATGGAAACAAACTGGTCTGCATATTTGATGAAATTAACTAAAACACTATTGTTCCATAAAATCCAAATGTAGTTATTTTGAGGGTAAATATAAATATATTTCCTCATATTGAGATGAAATATGAAGAGATGTATTTTGGAGGGTTGTTGTTTGGGTTCTAGAACGACCACTATAGAGGATTTATTTTTCTTAATTTTCTTAATACAAAAAGTCATTTTTCACCCACACACCTAGTCCTTTGGAATTCTATATGAAGAAGGTTGAATTTAATGGGAGGACTAGAGGTGTTTGGAAACCACCTTACCAACTGAATAAAGAGAATAATTAGACATGACTATGATATAAAGTTTACACTTTTACCTCACTCTGCTTCATGGATAAGAAATGGATGGGGATACTGGGGAAGGAGAGAAGAAATCATCAGAGTGATATAGAATTTCGAACACTTCTAGGACACTTTTTAAAGGATTATTTTGAGGGGTGAGGATATGAGTTAAGGAATATTCTTCAATAATAAGAGAATATATATATCAATTCCTATGGAAGTAGTTGTATGGGAGGAGGAAGAAAAACCACTTATAGGGGAAGAATGTTTGATCAGGATCACATAATAGAAACCCTGAGGGAAAAGTTATGGAAGAAGAATGTGGGGGGGGG
The DNA here is from genome assembly GCA_963277665.1 of Viscum album. NCBI lineage: Eukaryota > Viridiplantae > Streptophyta > Magnoliopsida > Santalales > Viscaceae > Viscum > Viscum album. Next base: position 1,935,475,838 of record OY728155.1, read on the forward strand.
GGAGAGAGTAGGGGAAGGGGGCATAAAGAGTCTAGGAGAAATCTGGCTTGGTGGGCCTTGAGGGGGGGTAAATGGATGAGGGATAGGGGAGGAAATGGGAAGCTATATGGAGAACAATAAGGGGGAAAGAGCATCTAGAAGGGGGTGGGGGAAGGGGTAGGGGAGGGGAACTAGATATTGGGCACACCTGCAATCTTCTAATAATTCAAACTATGAGTTCTAATAGAGGGATTTAGGCTCTTAAGAGTTCTATATGGTGAGAACCATTTGTAGGATTAGAGAGACTAATTGTTCATTTTTCATTTCAAGATGAACCATGATGGTCAGACCTAAATGACCATAATATAAAGTGATAGAATGCATGCGATAAATAATATTAAACTACATAGATATAATGTGTTAGGTTTCGGCTCCCACAGCGGAATCCGGTGGGTTGGGGATTTTAATATTTTCATCGTTGGGATGACAGAACTTATCATCGCTGATGATCTGAGCCCGGGAGAGGTCCGAGGATCTTGCGTAAATTATAAGGAGAAAAAAACTAGAAAGAAAACTTATCCGTTTAAAATTCAAAGCCGTGGTTGAATGAAACTAGTTGATGGTGATCATCGCTTAAAGGATCCAAAGCAGGATATCTCTAGTTCATCCACACACACTCCAAAAATCTACTTGAATGTTGATCATCGAATTCCGGGTGCTAGCGCGGTGATCCAACGATGCTTTCGACGTCCTGGCGATCACCGCATCAAGATCTCTTTGATGCTTGAGGAATAACATGATTCAAAATCTGGGACCATCATCTTCTCTCTCTAGGAAGGGGGAGGACAGAGATTCTATAAATTTTCATTCCATACAAATGAATGAATAGTGATTTTCCCATCATAAGAGAGAGCCTCATATTATATTTATATTGGACTTGATAAATACCTGGTTGGGTTCCCTGGCCCCCATTTATTTCAACGTCCACTAAATAAATAATTTTGATGAACTAAAATGCGCTAGTATTATTTATTATTTTATTGAAAACTTGTTTTATATATATATATAATATTACGTGATAAAACCGAGTCATTTATCTCAACTCGCTGTCCTGCTTAATATTAAACCAACATTTAATATTAAAATAATATTAGTTTGATTAATATTTTCTGATATTTAATAATCTTTTAAATACATTAAATAAATTCAAACCCAAATATTCATAACTTGAATAATATTGAATTTATTTAATTCCTCAGTGATTGATAACTTGGACAATAATAAGACCTTGTAACGGGGCCCACACTTTCCATATACCTATTTGACTGAATAAAGTGGATTCTTGAATATGCTATTGTGCGTGACCCTCTAGGCCCTTATCTCGATAGTAGTTAATAAAATCCACAGACTAAGATTGAAGTCTAGCAACCCATTATGTCCCCTAAAGAGATAAGGATAGGCATAACAACAACTACCATCCTATGAACACTGACTATGTACTATAATCTCTTTGTCATTAAATATCTTATAAATAAGGATGCACTCTTGTGTCATTGTCCTTATATTGAAATATTATTTGTTGATCTATTCGGATGGATTTTCCTTTCTACTGTATTGGCCAAAGACCTATGAAGGCAACACCATCCTGATCAAATAGGCCTGAGATGTACAACTTCCTGAACTTGGAAGTGACAAATATTTTCTTGACCATTCATCCAATTTCATACCACCAACGACGCAGCTGACACAAACTACCTCTCCACAACATTATTTCCATGGTTTTAGTCTTTCATGAAAGTACGTAATAAAATAGTACGCATTGGTAATGGTCTCAAGTTAGAAGACCGGTATACATGTTTGTAGATAGGAACAACCAATGACACCCAAAACATGTGGTGTTCCAATTGGAGAGTCTGTCCTTATGATCTCATTACTAGAGATCACCAAGTGTGAACCTCATGAGAAGAAGTCTCAATGCTTATGGTCCCCCAGCAGATGATGGTCAGACATCTACTATGTCCAATCACTAATATGTATCTAGACCATAGAACATTTATTTATGATTAATTTCATTGTCCTGAGGTTCTCAATATAGCATGGGTTCTGGTACAACCTCTCTATATGAAAATTAATCATTGAACATTACCATTATATTTGTAGATGCAGAAAAGAATAAATTATAATGGTAATATTACATCATGCATAACTAATTGTACACAAGATATGGTAATCAAAAGTACCAGATAGTTGGGTCTAGCACCCACTATTTCAGAACTCCCACTTGCACTAGATCCAACATGCTAACCAAGCTTGTTAACTACTCACATGATAAATACCATGATTCTGTTGACTAATGGAATTAACTGCTGGGCCGAACACATTTTCACCACATGGTATATCTGCTTCAAGCGACCTCATCCACATGAGTAACTCTTCTCATGATATGGTATCCCTGAGTATATCACTTTTTCCATTTTCATAAAATGAAAACTTGGCTAGTAAAAATTTCATAATTTACATTATCATAATACTTATACTACTGGGTGTGAATCCATGAACTGGAACAAATCGTTGCAATTTATAACTGCTTTTAGATTCCTTAGACGCTGCAATTTACTTGGTATTTGTAGCTATGGATACCACTATCTTTTATGTGCATGACTCGCACATATTCTTTTCCTAAATGTGATATTAGATCAAATTGATCTATGTATTAATAGTTTTGGTCCCAAAAAAACTAGTATACCTTTTTCTCCATACTCCAGGTACATATCATTTTTACGTGATGAAGTAAAAGTTGATAGTTCTGACTGCATCACTTGCAGTACTCTTGGAAATAATTGATATCTGCCTACAATAAATTATATCCTAGAAATATCGATTATTGTACAAAATATGGCATATGTGATTGTTCCATCGCTGAAGCATATGGTACTCAAATCACAACTTTAATCTATTCCTATTTTCCAAACATGTTAACTTGAAGAGATTAAGCCATGTGATACAGGAAACAATTCATCTCATGAATTGTTCCAACTGATACTTTTCAATACAATGTCACTATTTGTAAGAGACTGACTAGGACCAAGAAACCTATGGATCTACCTCAGTAGTTCATGTTCCCTAGAACTTAGGTTTCTACTTTAAGTCAATAATTGGAGAATTTATTTTATTCTAATTTTATCTAACTATAAGATCAAGATCTATTTTCCATATGTTTCCAATCATATTTTTCAAGGAAAAGATTAGCTCTCCCACTAACTTTTGGTAGACACAAGGCAATGATTGATTTATAATGAATGCTCAAAGATCATGTTGCATAAATTAATCCCGAATTGGATTTTATTAACTTGAAACCCTTATTGTCATCATATGATGTCATCATCTCTTTCTGGTTGCGTCATATAGACGCCTTCCATGAAAGGTGATCTTGACATCCAATGACCAATAGAATGATCTTAGAAGTTATCTATGACAAGTAAAATTTTAATAGATTTAGGCGTACCGACTTGGTATAACCAATCGATCCTTATTGGTACATGTCTTGTACCATCCATATATCTTGTCATTTGAATACTCACCATAGTATTTAATTTATAAGCCCCTTGGAAATCTGAAACATGGAATCCATTATTGTTTTTTAATTAATCTTGTCAATGTTAGCTTCTTACCGTATACCGCTTACATGTAGGAATTATTATTATTAATGTATAATTTATCACCTGATACGGTGAATATAAGACCATCACCATGGTTTCATTCTTACAACACAATATGTGTCTCTCGAACATGCCTATTCTATATGAACTTGTGTAAGTTGTTCCCATGCCATCCATTTGTGCATCTCAAGCATTGACTAAGTCCAAGTCGATTCAGCTACAACTATATCTAATAGAGAAGTTCACCCTTATATAGAAATGTAGTCTAATACTTGAATACATCTTTTCTATCTTATGTATTTTTGTAATATCGAATGAAACTGTTAGGATAATTACCTAAGATGCACACTGTTTTTAATTTTATGCATGTTTGATAGTTTTTTTATAACAAAGGATTTGCATCCTAAACACATGTCCTATGACATAATGGATTTTCATCATGCTATGACTCATATGATATCCATTTTTCATTTAAGTTGGAATATTCGTTATGGGTTTATGCTGTTATTTTCAAAGAAAATCTTGATATATAATTGATGTTTTTGCAGGTTGTAACATTGATACAAATTATATCATAACATTGATGTATACAATGTGCATTTAAAAATTTCTCCACGATTCATTTTGTTGATCAATGTTAAAATGTAAGACATCGTCATCGAACCTCCTTAGGAACATCAATATGGTGATGTAGATAAGGTAACATGCATTTAGGAATTACTCAATGCTACATTATCATGATCGATGATTGAATAGTAAAGATATTCTTTGGAATGCCGATCCAAAGCAACTCATATATTCTGAACATGAATATACTTCACTATTACATTCCATAATAACATAATGAAATATTATAAAGTAATTTTACCTCTAGATTTATTTGGAAAGTTCACACTTTCTTGTTGAACTAACCTCAGAAGTTTTGTGGCATACCTTTATTTCTAACGGTTTTAATGTCTAAACTAAGGATATCAATAATACCAAAAGTGATTAGTTGTGCTGATCCTAAATATAATACTGGTTATATTCATGATGTCCACATTTAGTATTACATGACAAAGAACTATATTTCCAGAACTGGGTAGGCCTTACATTTTTATATTCAACATGTATTGCCTTTGATTCAAATATGTCTGAACTATTTATTGAATATATTACCAGAAACAAAATACATTCCCAAAACATGGAATGATGTATCATTATGTCCAAAGGACATGTGAAATATATGTTTTGGTTATACTCAACAACCTGTTTAGTTTGAATCAATTACATAGAAATATGAAGTTATGTGTTTCTCACCACTGACTTAGGAATCACACTTTCTTAGCTACTTGGAGAAGACACTTTAATTCTTATAATGTTCCTATAATTACATGGTTATTATATTTATATACACATATTTTACCGGCATATTATATTTAATACACAAGAATGATGTTAGAAACATTAATATATGTGATGAATATAAACTTGAATGAGAAGAAGGTACTTGTATCTTGTATTTAATTTTTTAATCATCCATGAATTTATTTCATTATGTGATGAAAATAACCTCAATTTAAATATCCATCCATTTTTCTTTTCTGGACATGACAAAGGTACCTTTTGTGTAACTTTCCATAGGCCTTTTCTCCTTGTCAATCATTTCATTTTCCATAAGAATCAAAGATGGTGTTATCTCTAACATACCTATTACATGGAGAATGTTACCTAAACGGTAATAAAGAACTTACTCTATATCATTCGTTTGTACATTTAAATGAAACTATAGTAATTGGGTGTAAATGGTATAAGAATGGGACGACATGAATGATTGTGAAATATCTTTCACATTACACAAACCGAGTGTCATCACCACATTTATATGTTACTTAGCTTTCTCCTCAAAAATTTCTTAGAGATGATACTACATATGATCATAATCTAAATAATGATGTCGCGACCGCAAATAACAACATACTTCGATGATAGAATTAAAAATATACATCATCTTCTTTGTTCATGAGTCTCCTGTAAGCAATTTACACCCTCGCTTGAAGAGGTGTCTTAATAGGTTGGGAACAAGCACCTTGAATTTTTGATATTGTAGTCATGTGCATGATCACCTATACCACCCATTGAAAATTTGTGATTTGTTTAGAAACAATCATTTTCTAATACTTATCACAGTTTCATTATTGTATTTCTTTCCATTCTATAGAGAAATATTTAGCAGATTGTACTTTTATGTGATTACCTAATGTGACATTACTAATTATTTAATCATTAAATTTCCACCACAAATTTTTCGAAATCTAGGAAGCCTTTGTACTTGAATCAGAATAATCTTGAGTATTCTAGTGGCAAGGATACATGATCCTCCCTCTGAGTCTACAAGATATGGCTATGTCACTACTCGGAGGGTCCACAGTTGGATTTTGGCTGGCCAAATGCATTGACTCGTGGTTCTGTGATTTGTTGAGTGAAGTCCAAGCTTCAAAATCATTTACTGATTTACTCAACACATGACTCTATAATTACAAAAATCTAGCTATGGATATTTCTAGGCTGCAATTTTAGTTATGTCGACCCACCACACGAATAAAAACTCACCGATAGTAAGAGGCACCCATATCTAAGGCATGATCGACACCTCGAACACCTGGTTTTGTTCAAACATAAACGATGGAAGGTTGTTTGTGAAATAATATTTTCTTTGAGGGTTTTGTTGGTTTTCTCTCTCAATGAATGTAATAAATTCTATAAAACTTGTTCACTTATGTTTTCATTATCACAACTGAACATTAATAGAAAAACATACGCTACTTCGTTATGCATTTTATTATCTATTGTTTTATGTATTTTCCCGCTGTTCTAAAATGCATAAAATAAAAAATAAATGCATAAAGGTTAAACTACTACCCAAATGGTCTTGAGAATCTAAATGACCTAATGGAATCATACCTGTATCGAATCTTGATTCATGATGCAACTTTCCCTATGTCATGTATGTTCACTTCTCATCTGGAACATCGCCATGTCATGGTGGGGTCCACGTCACGTCTTAGAGTATCACATCATCTTGGAGGGGTCCACATGTCGTCTTGAATCATCTTGATCAATGTGAAATGCCTTTTCATTGCGGGGTCCACATTGTTCTCCATCTTTTTATGGAGTACAACAATACTCACGTGCATGGGAGGGGGACTAGTAGGATAAATGTACAGCAGGTAAAAATTGGGCAAGCATGCCCTTATACATTTTAACTGAAAAATGAAGATGATGTGCAGGAGCGGGACAGCGGGATCCAGTGGACTTTTGTGTGCTGCACTGGATGAGGGGGTCTAAGTGGACCCCTTGTAAAAAAAATTCCTTCATTTTCCACGCGCCACCCCCCCCCCTCCCCACTTTCGTATTTTTTTTATAAAATGTTTCTTTTATGACATTCCATCTTTTACAAATTCCACCTCTTTTTTTAATGACTTCTTTTGAAGTCGATTCCTCCATTAGTTTCCAAAGGATATATATAGCCTTTTAAATTTAATAATATTAAAATTATAATAATAAAATAATAATTTATTATTATATTATTATTGTAATAATTAAATAAATATTGTTATTATAATTAAATTATTATGCAAATTATTAAATTATAAAATTATAATTTCCACAATAAATTTAATTTCTAATGAACTGATTGAATTTTAATCAGTTCAATAATATGAAATAAAAATCGAACCCGAGATCAAATAGTGAATTTAATCTAATCTAAAAATTTAAACAGACCATAACATGGTCATTCGACATCGGATCGCCATGTGGTTTCAACCATTGGGACTGTATTTAAACCCTCTACTTAATTATATTGAAAATTTAATTTTCTTGGCTCAGAAAATTTACGTGATCCTACTAATACCATTGTTCGGTTCTGGGGTCGGTAGCGGAAACTACTGGGTCGGGGATTTTAAAATTTTCATTGCACGTATGACGAAACATGTCATCACCGATGATCTGAGCCCTGAATAGGTCTGAGAATCGTACATAAATTATAAGGATCTTAAAACTAGAATGAAAATGCAATTGTTTAAAATTCGATGTCGCGGTCGACTGCAACAGGTCGATGGCGATCGTCGCTTGAAGGACATAAATAAGGATCCCTCTATATCATCCAAACAGTCTCCAAAAATTAACATGATTGTTTATTGTTGTATTCTTGGGTGCTAGCGTAGTGATATGATGATGTTTTCGATGTCCCGATGATCACCGCATCAAGATCTCTTCGATGCTTGAGGAAGAACTTGATCTGAACTCTTGGATCATCAACATATCTCTCTAGGAATAAGGAGGCGATAGATAGTCTCAATTTTCATTCCATACAAATGAATTAATAGTGAATTGCACAACATAATAGATAGCCTCCTCTTATATTTATAGAGGACCTGACAAATACCTGGTTGGGTTCCCCAACCCCCGTTTATTTCAACGTCCACTAAATAAATGATTTTGATGAAATAAACTGCACCAATATTATTTATTATTTTATCAAATACTTGTAATTTATTTATAATATATTATAATAATATTTGTTCGATTAATATTTTCCCGTAATTACTAATCTTGTAAATACATTAAATAAATTCAAGCCCCATTATTCATAATTGGAATAATAATGATTTTATTTAATTCATCGGTGATCGATAACATGGACAACACTCAGAGCCCGTAGCGGGGCCCACTATGTCCATATACCTATTCGACTGAATAGGGAGGATTCTTGAATACGCTATTGTGTGTTACCCTCTAGGCCATTATCTCGATAGTAGTGAATAAAATCCACAGACCAAGAGTGGAGTATATCAACTCATCATAGACACTAATGAGATAAGGATAGTCATAGAAACGAATACCATCCTATGAACACTGACTGAGTACTATAATCTCTTTGTCATTAAATATTTCATAATGTTGGACGCATGCTTGTGCAATAATCCTTATCTTGCTTCATTATTTTTTTATCTATTCGGATGGATTATCCTTTCTATTACTTTGGCTAAACACTTTTGAAGGCATCCCCATCCTGATCAACCAGGCATGAGATATACAACTTTTTGAACTTGGAAGTGAAAAATCCTTTCTTGACCATTCATCCAATGTCATACCACCAACGACACACCTAACACAAACTACCTCTCCATGACTTCATTGCCCTGGTTTTTGTCTTGCATCAATGTACGTAATCAAATTGTATGCATTGGTAATGGTCTTATGTAAGGAGACCAATACACATGTCCGTATATTGGAACCACCAATGACACCCAAAACATGTAGTGTTCCTATGGTTGGGTCTATCATCATGATCTCATCACTAGATATTACCAAGTGTGAACTTCATGAGAAGAAGTCTCAATGCTTATGTGCCCCCACCACCTGATAGTCAGACATCTACTGTGTCCAGTCATTAATATGTATCAAGACTATAGAACAATTATTTAAGATTAATTTCATAGTGTCTTGAGGTTCTCATTATAGTTTGGGATATGATACAACCTCTTGATACGACAATTAATCTTTGGACATTCCAATTGTAATAGTGGAAACTGGGAAGTCTACACTATAATGTAAGATGACATCATGCATAACTAACAGTACACATGATATGGTAATAAAAAGTACTGAATTGTTGGGTCTAGGGAACCCACAATTTCAACATAATGTATGATATAAAAGATCCAGATATACAATGATAAAAGGTCTGAGATAAAATAACATAAACAAAAATAATTGATGTTACATACTAATAGACCTTAAAAAATGTGATAGAATTCCCCAGCCAAAAGATCCTAAAAAATAGAATATTTGGGCTTAAATATATTAATCTATAGTGAAAAAATGTCCATCCAGAAATTCCTTAATCTATATTGATGGAAGTTCTAATATCATATACCCCAAACTATTTCATTGAAATGATTTGATCTACAAAAATAATCATGAGGGCATTAACATTCCTCAGAACCAAGAACTTTTCCCACAGATGTAACTCCTAAGGGGTTCATTTATTGATGTGTAAAAAATCAGCATCAGGAAATCCCTAATAGAAGGGAACAATTAATATGTTTCTTCTTTTACAAGTAATGGAATGTGAGGAGATGGTGGCCACAATCATTCATGTTAGAAGTACCTCTTGAAGACACGTGATCAAATGACATTCGGAAGACCATCTGAACAGTTCATGTGAAATCCATAACCTACATAATATCATGAAGAGCCCTATTGATGAATAATTTTTTACTTCAAAAAGGGTTATATATATCTCACTAAACATGTGGATGTAGTAAGATAATATTTCCCCGGTCATGTTACTTTTCATACAATAATATCCAGATAAACCTTGTAAAAAATCTTGTAAAGAAGGTTGAAAATATGAAAAAGTTGGGAAGATCCTGGGGTTTTAATCTTTTTTATAAATTCCCCATGTGTTCCATGAGACACTAAAAAATTCTTAAGCAAAATCCCTATTGGTCTTGAAAGATATTTCTAGCATGTCAAACTCATCATGTGAACATCTCTATACATGTCCAGGAGGTCTTGTACTCCCCCTCCAACTCTAAATAGAGTTTTTCCATTAAATGTACATGCAACACCAGAGGATCCATTTTTTCAGAAAATGAATCTCTCATGGTTTTAGTGGTTTTAATTAACAAAACTCATACAAACTAGAAATATTCTCGACATTCGTAAAATATTGAAATGAAATAAGAAGTTGATTTATGGGGTTTTCATGTGAGTGGAACATACATTCACATATCATGAAAGTGGTTCTGCATCATTGATAAAAAAACATTGATCTTTTGGAACCCCCTTCAACATGTGATCATGATATTATGGATTCACTTTGTACATGTCAGCTTGATCTCATGAATACCCCTAAACAATCCATCCATGTCTCTTGAAATATCCCAAACAAGTTACATGGGATCACAATAATAATTTTAAATATATGTACTGATCTCATGAAGACCCATTGAATTTTAATCTTGTCATTGTGAAACCCCTTTTAATGTATTCGTGATTAATAAATACACCATTAATAGTAAAAAATCCAATAAATTGGTGGTTAACCGGTTGATTTTTCTATCGTTGAAAATCTGGCGATTCCACAGGATGACCTATGGAAGGAACTTGCAAATCAGGTTACATCAATGACTTCCACTAAATCTTCCATAAATTTTTACAATAAAATATACAAAAATAAGCATATAACTGATGTATAGAGTCCTATAAAACCCCCACCCTAGCATGAAAATATTCATCCTTAGATCCTCGCACCATCACACCCACGCATCAGAGAGAATTTTTAAGATTTTTTAATCTCATTATGGGAAATTTTTTACATGAGGGAAAATTTTGGGAACAAACTCCGAAATCATGGGACAAGCATAGTCACTTCATGTCATCACCCAAAGAACACACAAAGGACTCTAGGAGGGTTATGCGGAAGACGTCCCACATATCTTTTAAATCACACAAGACTAAAACAATATAACATTGAACAAATATAAAGAGAATATATAATAAAAGGCTGGAACACTGACTAAAAAAGATAAGATACTTATGTGAAGAACATATACACTAATCCTCGTTTTCATTACATAAACCATCCATGTCATGTGACAGAACAAGTCCATATTTTCCAGAACCTGTAACGCTCCATTGGTATGCTATTTGGATCAAATGAAGCCACTTGGACTTGAAATTTGAAGTCACATGATGCTCCTTGGGCATACCACTCAAGTCTTAGGAAAACCATTAGGCATAACATCCATAAAATCTGACGTCCTCTAGACATGCTGCCCAAATCACACTATAGAACCAGTTTATATTAGCTGGGTCTCATGATGACACCAGAGCACGCCAACTAGATTTCAAGATGTCCTTTAGAAATGTCTTCTAGATCACGCAGCATCCTCTAGACAAGCCATCTATGATATGAACCACTTTCAAGACAAGTCATACTGACTCTCACGACACTACCAAGCATGTCATACAGTTTTTGAGATGACCCATGTTCAAGTCATATAGAGCACGAGATGTCCTCCAATCATGTGAGCCTAGATCTTGCAATGGACACCAGGATGGGCTAGACAGGTCTTGCGATGTCCTCTAGACAAGTCAGCCTTTATCATGCAGTGGACATCAAACATTTTATCCAGATTATCAGACATATCTCACACAAGATTATTGGATCATGTAACTATATTTGAATGTATACAAAATTCATATAGTCATTTCCATACATTCTTTGACATGTCAATGAGACAATCAAGGCATGTATGGAGGACAATAGAGCAGGATAGAAAAACAACTACGTCGGGTCAAGATAGGTATTCCTAGAACATAATTCCCACATCTAAAAGTAGTCATAATAATAATTTCCCATCCCATATTTCTCAAAAAGATATTATTTATCATGGTCTAAGGTATTTTTAACGAGCATATCATTCAAATCGAAAAAATTAGTGTCAAATCCTCGATTTGTGTGATATTATGATATGTCCACTAATACAATGAAAACCTCAGTATGTACGCCCCAATCAATAGAATAAAAAGATATTTCTGCCAATATATGGGAATAATCAGTGTGTAAGACCAAATCAATGACATAATATGATATTTATACCAATGTAAGTGAAATAACATTCTAAATACCATGATCAATGGAATACTATGATATGTCTCACAATTTAAGGGAAACTTCATTGTGTAATCCCTGATAAGAGGAAAAATATGATATGTACACCAATGTATGGTAAACCTCATTGTAAAATCCTTGATCATTGAAATAATATAAAATTTCTACCTGTGACATAATGGACCTGGATGCCACTCAAAGGCACCCTGATATCAGGGGGCCACATGGTTTCACCTGCATCTCCTCAAACGATAGAGGTTAATGAATTTAATTGAGGGATTATGGTGTGTATATTGGAATAATATTCCTTCAATACTAGTGTGTAGAATGATAGATAATGTAAATAGAAGGGAAATTGTATAAGTTGTATAAGGAAGATATATTGTACATACGAATCAGACTAGAATAATAACAAATGAAATAATTGATAATCATATACAAAAACTAATAGTGATATGTCACGTTTTTAATAAGATATAAAACATGGAAACAAAGAAGTAGAAAACAATTTCTATAAAATTTTAGAAATAGGAATCCAAAAATATCCTCAACACTCTATGATCTAGATCAACCATATGATCCCAACACCATTCTAAATCAAGAAAGAATTAAAGTTTCTGAAGTATTATGCATCCCTTTTTTGACATCTATATACATATATACTTCATGATATCCAAAGGGAACCTAATTAGAGTGGGAGAGAAATATAAATGGGACCCCACTAATTTTTTTGGTAATGTTCATTCTGTTTAATATATATTCAATCACTATGAATTCTTACATGTGTAAATGTAAAGAAATACCATAACATAAATACCCAACTACCTCATTTAGAACATGGATTATGTTTGAATAAGTAACTAGTTCATTAATTAATTATGGTCCATTTTATATAATTAGGTCATCTGAGTTGAAACCAGCACATACATCCAAACCTGATAAAAAAAGTTAAAGGATCTAGGAAATTAAATGGAATATGCTAATAATAAAAATACTTAATAAGTTCAAATGTAATAATAAAGGAAACATTTACCTCAAGGGGTTGATCAAACTCAGGCAGCCACTGTAGAATGGATATAATGGTAGGAGTGTAATACAATGAGTGTCATCCAAGGCATTCCATAATAATGTATCTCCAATTGAGTCCAAGGAAACATACAAGGAAAACCAAGATAAGATTGGACTAGGCCCAATGGATTATCTGTGGAACCTCATGTCAATAGAGGTCATGCAAGATCAAAGGAGTGTATCCAAAACAACAATAATAAATAGTAATGGATCATATGGTGTCATATTGGTCATCCACTGATAGATGAAGATATGTTTCTAAGGAGGGTCTCAACCAGGGAAACTGGAATCCATGAATCGGAATGGAATCTTGTAGTGCTAAAGGAATTATCTCTAGAATCCAAGAGGATAATAAGAGTCTTACCCAATATATTAAAATGAACATGCCCATATACATTAGGTACCATATAATCAATTATTTTAATAAATAATCACATGTAATAACCATGTAAATTGGTAATTCATTTGGTCCTAGCCAATGAATTCCATTATTGTGACAATAATAAAAGGGAATCAACCATTTAATTAATTAATTTATGTTATAATCATTTAATATCGAAAATCTTCTAAAATTAATTAGACAATTCTAAGTGTGTTATGGACATGAAAAAAAGATATTTATTTATATCAATTGGGTAAAGTAATAAATGTAATATACTTTTTTCTTTTATTTATGATTTAGTTATCAAGTTCAACCACATACCTTAGGTGAGTCAAGTGGAACAAACATATTAAATGACTGAACATTTATGATTCAATAGTCTTTTAATGGTATATGATTTACCACTAGAATGGTGAATCCTAAGAACACTCGATTTAGGGATAAAACAAACATATAAATCCACTAAAATTTCAATTACACACAAAACCCTATATGGGTTGGTTGTCATTATATATGTAACCACCAATGATGCAAATAATTTAAATCTATAATCCTAGAATATAGTTCTAATGAATATAATCAAGACACATTAACTAAATAGGTGACACTAAAATCGACCGATGAGCACACACGACAATTTATTTAATGGATAATCTTATCTGATGGATTATAAACCACCAACCATGTACTCATATGACTCTCCTCATCCAGTATCATCCTCTAGTGTGGATTGAAATAAAATATTTGTAAATAAAAAATTCAATTACCTAAAAATAGGGCATATGATCCTGTATTGAAAAAGTTTTTATCAAAGAATGTATAAGGAAAAATATCTACAAAGTAATGAATATCTTACTTGATTGGATATAATGAGACAAAAATAAGCTCAATAAAACATCATATGGAAGAGTTTTCTCGACTCTAAAGTTATAAATTTAAAGATCTCAAAAAATGGAGGCAATCCACTACACATTGGAGAATATGAGGAAATAAGAAATTGGGTTAAACTTATGACACACTAATGGAATATTATAAATTTTACCAAAAACATGGGTCTCTTTGTTTGGTCACATTGTTAAAAAATATATGAGGTAAATACTATCCTTCTAATTTAAGGAGGGGAAACCCATAAGGTTAGGCTTCACTATTAGGGAAACCATTCACCAACCATTTAGAAAACCATTGTAACTTTTCAGCTTTTTTTGTTATGGTTTTTAAGCCCAAATCACATGGTTTTTCTTACAATGCATCTACTGATACTCCCCTTTCCATCCTTTCATGTTTATAAATAACCATGCGGAAGCCCCATATAATTTCTATTAGCCATACAATATTCCTTTTTCTCCCAAAAACAATGATCAATGATACAAAAAAGCCCCGGACCCCCCCCCCCCCCCAGAGACAACTGTGAACTCATTTATAATCTGTATTAGGATAAAAATAAAAAATTATAAAAAATATATTTGATCCATACTTATGTAAAAAACTAGGTTCTTATAATCTTCCCCCATTAATGGAGTGCATAATTGAGTTTACCTTCTAGGGGAGGCAAAACACTGCCTGAGAACAACTCTGGCCACTGGGAACGTGCGTCTGCCTCCCGCTCCCAAGTCTCATCCCATAATCAGTCTTACTACCAAAACATCTATATTAGAGGGAATGTTTGTAGTTAGAGTGCCTTCATGCTCAGATAAATGATTCAAAAAGGATACTACTCAAATAAATCATTTTCATTTATATCTACATCAATGGGATCAAAAGTATGAGACGTGTTGGCCTGATATCGGTGAATCTGTGAAATGTAGAAGATTTTGTGCATGTAACAGTGCCTCTGATGTAATAATAACTATTAGTTATTGGAATGACACTCTCCAGTATCTCAAATGTCCCTATATAACGAGGTGACAACAACTTTTTCTTATATATCTTTATATTCCTTAGCCTATGTGACCCCATAGGAAAGTAGAATGCCCAACCTCAAACTGTAGAGGTCATCAGCAGCAATCAACGTAAGATTTCTATCTAGAATGAACAAGAGGCATACACTTTCTGATTAGCTGAACCTACTCCATAGTATTCTGTATGTGATGATGAACTAGTAACACTACATCTCCAACCTCTATCCATCACAAGGGTGAACTACATGGCTTACCATGCAAGGACTCTAATTGAGATTTATTAATTGTCACCTGAAATATATTATTGTAGGAAAACATGATAGATGGGATATTATTCTCCCAAGAATCTATGAAATCAAGGAATAATTCCTAGATCATTTTTTCTAGAACCTTTATCATCTGTTCAGGTAGTACATTTGTATGATGGTGAAAATATATGCTCAGAAACAACTGTATACCCATATATTTCTACAAACCCTTATATAATTATGACATAAAATTAGATTTACTAACTAAACTGGTAGTATGAGGGACCATGTGTAGTTGGATTATATCACGTACATGTAATATTCCCATATCGTCAATTGAAAAAGTCTCTTGAATTTGAATGATGTGGTCTACTTTCTTCATTCCGTCAATGAAAACCCATACATTTCCACTACCCCTAGGCGACCTCAGTAAGTCAAATTAGAAGACAATAGTGACATATTCCCATTTCATTTCTGAGACTCGAAGTGGCTATAATAATAAATAATGACTTTGGTGCTCGACATTCACCTACTAATAGGAATAAAACCTCATGATGAAAAATTATATATAACATTTCATCTAATTCTAGCAATAATGGCGTCGTATATCTCAATAAATCAGGATATCCAGGGATGATGTTCCCACTATGTACAGTGAGAGTTATGCATCAAATCTTCTCTCATATCTATAATAACCTAGACATGTCCATGTATACACAATACGTATTCTCTTTCCACAAACCAATCTAGAGGCATGTCATCTCTTTGAATACACTCGAAGAGAACCAAGCCATCCAGATCCGAAAATTGCCTAATATTCACCTTCTATACAAGAGAAGTGAAAAATTTCACTAGTGAGATATTATTCTACTCAATACATCCATGAAACATCTTATGTTTCTCGGAAAATAGTAAAATTGGTTCCCATTCATCCCCGACTTCCTGTATGTCATATGTCGAAGTTTTCCAACCCAACACATCTGCTACCTCATTACATTTTCAAAGAATATTGGTATACAAAAATTGATGGACTAAATATATTGGACCCATATCCTCTTCTCGAGATTCAATTCACACTTTGTAAATATATATTTTAGTCTATTGTGGTCTGTATACACCACAAATCACTCACAGATCAAACAATGTTCCTAGAAACATAAGGAATGGAAAATTTCTTATGGCATGAGGTTGTGCATCTAGTAGTTTCTCTCATCAGCAATCAACAGTCGATAAATATAGGCATTGAATATATCTTTCTACATTATAAATACTCCTATGATGATTCCTAATGCATAACTGAACATCATATAACCTCTTCTATGATCTGGTAAAATCATTTTAGGTTCTGAGACGAGTCTCCCTTTCATCTTCTAAAAGACATTCTTTAACTCTTATGACCACAAGAACTTTACACCCTTCCTTATAAGATGGGTTGTAGGTGAATTAAAAAATTCCACATCCTATATGAAATGAATGTGGTATTCATCCATCCCCATAGAAACACAATATATCAAACAAATTCTTGGGATACTCCAATGAAATGACAACACTAAACATCTCTAGGTCAATAGAGAATTCTGATTCGGAGATTATATTACCCATGAAGGGAACTTTTTCAATCTTGAAGTGGAATGTAGAAAGATCTATATAAGTTTGATTCTTTTTTATTGTACTCTAGGTTATCTCAGGGGGCATATCTTGTTCTATAAGTTTGTGAGAATACACAAGGTTGTAATTCACAAATAGTATGACAATTGCATCTAGATAGGGGTGGAAAAACATATTCATTATATCTATGAAAATGGATGTAATGTTTGTTAGACTGAATTTCATAACATGGTACTCATACTGACCATAACTGTTATAGAGAGCTTTATTATCTATGTCTGATGGAATGAATCACACCTAATGATAGCTCGATCATAAGCTGATCTTTGAAATCACTATATCCCCTCAGATCTGGAAAAAATATCATCTAATTGGGGTAGTGAATATTGGTTCGTGACTATATGCTTCTTTAACCATATGTAATCCACACATAAATGAATGGTCTCATCTACCTTCTTGGGAAAAGAATAGGCATACCCAGAGAGAAAATGTTAGGCCGTGTAGAAAATTTGGCCACAAAATCCTCAAACTACTACTTATGCTATTGGAGATCAGCAAGTGTGACCCTTTATATAGTAATGGACATTGTAGAGCCTCTTGGAATGAGATCAGTATAAACATATACCTATATATTAAGAGGTAATATAGAAATATTATGGTGAAAAACATACCTGAAATGATCTACTACCAAAGGGAATTCATCCAAATGTAAACCCTAATACTCTATGAAGAGATTGGAAATATAGGCGGTCACTCCACCTTTACCAGGATTATCTAGTCTGGGTCTATTATCATGGACATTCAATATACCCTTATGTAGATAATCTTTTGACTCTAGTGATGTAAATGACACCTTGTGGAGGTAGTTGTCTTTAGAGGCATGACATGTACCCAAATAATCCATCCCATGAATGAAATCAAATCCAATAATCTTGATAAAAATTAGTTCCAATAAAAAATGTTACCTACCTACCTTAAAAGGAAAAATAATATACTATAGTAGAGGCAACATGAATTGTAACTCTTACTATAGATGTCCCTGAAACTTGATCCCCAGGTTTCAGTTGTAGTGCATACAACTATCCCGATCCATGCCCATATTCAACTGCTAGACTACCACAATTAGGATAGATATACTGGTGTATTTGACGATCAGGTGTTTTGAAACCATGTCCACAACCTCCCCCTCACACATTCATGTCGGTGTTACTCTAACCACTCCCCTAACTTTTTAGAAAAGAACCTTCCTCTGAAGGTCAAAATAGTAGGAAACCTCTTCCTATAGAATATGATGGAATGGTTTGAGAAAATCACGAAATATTACCCAGAAGTCTACAACCCTGGAACTCCATAGGGTCTCTATCACACCAAGCCTTCAAATTCCCCTATATTCTACACCACTGACACACCATAGGGTAACTAGTTTGGGTACTCAAGCTACAACTTCCCTCGTAAGAAACCTTAAGGGATCACTTACTTATATCAAATGAATTACTAGCTTACCATGACAGTAGTACTATATTCATGGTAATGTCATTGTGCCTCAAATTTCTCTTAGTGATAAGGGCATGATTTAATATTTCAGAGAATTTAGGAAGATGTAAGACATTGTATTGTGTATGAGTGGAGTACTTGATCTCATCCTTGATTCATCCAGCACACAAAAGATCATCACTTGTTATTAGTGGTGAAAATGTTTTCACTCAGTGAAATGTGTTTAATATTCCATAACTGGCATATAACTCTGCTTTAGGTGCATGAAATATCTATCTCGATCATCTCATAGCTTTTTAGGAAATAACTGAACATATAATGAAGTTATTAATTCATACCATACCATCCCCTGATGGAGACTTCCAGGGGTAATCACATCCCACCAGCACATGGATGAATCATGAAATATGTACACAAAAAGATTGACCCTCCTCTCTAGAATCATATATATATGATCAATGATAGGTAAGGTGGACTCTAGGAAAGACACAGTTTCTTATGGACCATCATCCCCTGAGTAGGTAAGAGTATTATTCATCTGGAAATCATGGGTATAATCATCCATTTTAGTTACAGGTAAAGGAGAACCAAGGATGGATTGCATTGGACATAGAAGACTATCATAAAGCATAATGTTAGTTCTTGGGGTAGTTATAATAGGAAATGTGTCATGTGTCTCTCTTGGTAGTAATATTGTTGGATTGGTGACCACCACGCCAGGATCATGGTTACGCCACCCTCTGGGAGCACAACACAAGGAAATCATAGGGGAATTGGTATAAAAAGACCAAGTACACATCTTAGAACATGCTTTCAGGCATAGAAATATAAATAATGGAAGATGAATGTAATAATAGGGGTCACTAACCATGATATACTACCCCCAACTAACCCCTATTAGGCCATATATTTGTATGTATCATGTATAAATTACATGTGTTCAAGAAAATAAAGGGTCAATTGTACCATTCCTCATCATTTAATAATAATGATTTTCTACTTTATACGATGTTTCACTTTAACGGTTTTCATTGTTTTAATTTTTTATTTCAAGGTTCATTTTAAATGGAATTATTTTCCTAGTGAATCTCGGCACATAAACCTTATCACATAAATCAACTCCCATTTAATTTCTTTCTAATGACTAGACTAAGTAAATTACCCATTCAAACCAACCCTGTCCCATACACCTCTTGGATTGAAACTAGAAATCCTCAATTAAAACCAAGAAGCAGCACAAGAACATATATGTATAAACATGTATCCCTCAATAATTATAGGAATATCATGAGATGAATGTAGTGAAATCAAACTATATGGAATATAAATATTAATGGAATGTGAATTTTTGGTGCCTATAATGATATATGTAACAATTCTAAAGGCATCGTCTCATTAGTCCAACGATAAAATAAGATCATCAATTAGAATAAAATTAAAACCACCACATAACATGTGTCTCGCCTATAGTTGAAATTATATAAACTATAGTAGGAAAAAAAATCATTCAAAAACACAACATTTACAATGAACATGGGTTAGTTATCTACACGAACAACATATAACCAAGTTCAAAAGTGTTCCTAGAATCCTGGAAATAGAATCAAAAATGTAATGTGAGAAATAAACCGATGATACCACTTTATGATGTCTCGGACATAGATTCCACATAGAGGTTCTCCAAGACTAGTGGGCCACATGGATTTAGCACATCTCCCTGAATGATAGAGTATGTTGACCAATAGTAGAGGCCTAAGGTGTGTATGTGTGAAGACTTTTCCCTCAATATCAGAGTGTATCAGGACAAAGAAATAAAATAGACATCAAATAGAAAATGTATTATAAGAAAATAGATTTTACAATAGAAGAAGACATGAATAATAATAACTAAAGAAACATATAATCATATACAAAAGTTGATGGTGATATTTATTGTATTTAATAAAATAGAAAACATTGATACAATGAATCCGATAATACATTCACTAAAGAAGTATAAAAAAGAAATCCAAATAGTATCCCCCGTATCTCGAGCTCTATCGTAGCCATCTACTACTAGATCCATCCTAAATAAAGAAAGCAACGACGTGTTTGATACAGTATGCTTCACTTTTTCAACACCGACATACATGTAGTATTATTTGTTGTCAATGGAGGATTTGATAGTTTTCCAGATAAATATTAGTAGGCCACAACCCATAGAGTCTATCACATCATGTCTATGTAATATAAACAAAAACAGTGTGCAATAATGTATCTATAAAAGTAAAGTAATACAGTAACATAAATACCCAAGAACTAACTTCATCCCTCATATGGTGTATAAATTAGTAACCACTTTGTTAAATAAATATGTTTTATTTTATATAATTATGTCACATGAGGTGAAACCATCACTGACATCCTGAAATGAAAATAACATTGAATGGATCCAAGACAAAACATGGAATCCGGCAATATAAATAATATTAAATTGGTTCCAAGGTAATAACCAAGGAATTATTGAACTCATGGATTCATTCCAAATTATGTAGTAATTCTATAATATCTATAGGTGTAAGATTTTACTCCATAGAGTCCCATCTATGGAATTCAAAAATATGGATTCTCCACTCGAGACCAAGGAAACATCCAAGGTTAAATAAGATAAGCTATGACTTGTACTAACAATTTACTTGGGAACTTTGGGTATGTATAATTTACAATGGACCCCAGGATATATCTAGGGAATTATATAATAAATAATGATGGATCATGTAGTTTCGTAATGAACATTTACTTAAAGATGATGACCTGGTTGCATGGTGGGTCTCAAACATGGAAACTGACATCCTTGAATCTGAATGGATTCCATGAGTTCTCAAGGAATTCAATCTGGAATAAGAGAGGCTAACTCAATTGATACCATTATTATTGTAATGAAAATGTACATATGCATTGGGTACCATATAATTAGTACATTTACTAAATAATGACATGTAATAGTATTGCATCATGATAATTCATTTCGCCTTGTCCATTACCTTCCATTAGTGTGACAAGGATAACTAGGCCTACAACAATTTAATTAATTCATTTATGCAATAATAATTCAATATGGCTCACTATTCTAGCTTCCATTATACATTGAAAGGGGTGCGGTGGATGTGAAATCATGTCATTTATTTACATTCAATAAGGCAAATCCATAAATATATTATACTTTCCAAGACTATTTAAATTTGAGTTATCATGTTAAATAACTTTCCATAGGTGGGTCAAGTTTAACGAACCTAATCAAGGGATAATCATAACTAATTGAATACTCATTTAATCAAGGGAAGCCTAAATTAGATTGTTTCATCCTATGAACTCTCGAATGGTGGTTCATACAAACATGTCAAACCACTAAATCACCAATTATGGAAAACCCCATATTTGGTGGATGACGTTACAGACATAACCACAAATAATGGTTATAATTTACATAAATAATCATATAATATGTTTCTCTTGACAATAAGTAAGACATGTAAATTAAACAGGTGATGCGTGATGAGATCGGTATGCACACATGGAAATTTATAAAACAATGAATCTTGAGTGATGAGTTATATAACACCAGCCTTGTACTCATACGACTCTCCTCATCTAGTATCAAACTATATTTTTTTATGTATTTGAATATAATATATGAATGAATAAATGAACTTAAAATGGGGCACGTGGGCCTATATATAAATAGATTCATATATAGAAAGAAGAATACAAAATATTTAAAAGGGCATCATGATCATTCCAGTGTGGAAAAGACGATATGAACAGAAACACTATCATACATTAGACAGACGAGTTCTCTAGATTTCTAGGATTGTAATTCAAATATCTTAAATGGTTCCACACACTGTTGAATAGGAGGAAATAAAGAATAGTTTAAATCTTATAACATAGTAAGGAAATTCTTTAAATTTTAACCAGAAACCTGTCTCACTTAGTTAGGCTGTGTGGTGGGCCAATCCATGGACCAACTATGGTCCTTCTACTATTGGTAGGAGGAACCCACATAGTTAGGTCGTACAAATAGAGATACCATTATAAAACTATGAAAATAACCTATAAAATATTTCTATAGTATTTTGCATCATCGTGCACCCCAAATCACATGGTCTGTATAACTTTGAGGCCTGTCGGTATGCATTGTCCAACATCTCATTTCTAGAACTGACTATAGGGAAAACCATCAAGGTTCCTACCAAAACTTTGATAGGACTTTTTCCTTGAAAACTAGGATTTAGGCTCCAAAATATACTCTGGAATCCCAAAAACACTCATGAACTCATTTGGAATAATTATTTAGTAAAATTTAATAATTAGACCAATATTTAAAAGTTAAACACCTATGTAAAAAAATTTGAGTTCTTACAACATTGATATAAGGGAATCTATAGTGTGTATGCCTTGATTACGGACATAATATGAAATTTCCACCAATATAATGGAAACTATGGTTTGTATTCCCAAATCTGTGGAATAATACAACAACATTCATAATAAGGTATCCTCAGTGTGTAAGACTCAATAAATTGAACTATGAGAACTCTTATTCATGCAATAGCTATGATATATAAAATTCATTCCTAAGGCTCAATCTCATAAGGGAATCCACTTTGGTTTAAGTTCGCTAATGTCTCAAACATTTCAATAATCGAAACCCAGTTATTCCTTACCCCATCCATCAGCATACTAAGATTCCAATTAAACAATGATACTCCAATTACATCCAAAAATATGATATATAGGAAGACTTCCTAAGACCCGAGCTGCACATTAAACATCCAAAGGGTTTTCACAGTACATAAGTACCATATCCATATTCAGTGAGACAAACTATTTATTTTTCCCTATTTCTCACAGTGGAGATGGCTGATGTGGGATTAAGTAATTTTAGTGTTCACATCATTTACATCATGATTATCCTCCAGGTAGGGAAATATCTATATGTTTTGATGAGTTGCATGACAATACCCCATTCATATAATGGAATCTAACTTATGGCCATTCCAAAGGGGATAAAATATTTCTGCCATAACCAGGATATGTTGGATTACCCATGAAGAATCAATCCCATATGCCCGAGGGATAAGTAAAGACCTGGAAATTTCAACGATTTTTTTAAATTTCTTTGGAATTTTACATGAATGCAATTTCTGACGGTGCCTGATTCCGAGGCCTGGTGTGCCCAGAATCATTTTCTGAAGATTAGCTCGGGTACGTTCAGTGAACGAATGAGCGGGTTTTTAAAACATTTAAACTGGTGCTCGGAATTGAAATCCGAGGGCACCGATGAAACCACAGCGCCAGAAATTGCTTAAGAAGAACCTTTCTGGAGTTGCGTTTTCTCAGGAGGAGTTGTTTAAAAAAAGTGAGGGATAAATATAAAATTGTTTACAATTATATTTTCTTTTCTTGTTTAGTGGATTAAGTGTTGTTTCACAACCCTTTATCCCTCTATTAAGTGGTTATAATCTAATTAAGGGAGTTAGAGGTGGGACCCATTGGTTGCTAACTAACCTTGAGAGGATAAAGGTGAGGTGGGGCCCACATGAGCCCCACCCCTTCAAATTCCTTAAACCTCCTCTAACACCCCCATTAATTTCCCCTTATTTTAATAAGATAACACCTCTTTAACTTGTTTAACTCTCCTCCATTAAAGCTAGCCTACTCACATAATTAATGAGTTGATTCTTGGTTTAATTTGAAAAGGGTGGCTTGTCTTTAAATAGGAGAAGGCTAATGCAATATTTGTTTGGAAAATAATATGGTGTGGGAACCTCTGAAGAAATAAGAGAAGCTTCATTCTCCAACCCTCCGACAAAGAACGAGAACGCGTCATCTATACTTCTCTTCGTGATAAGAGGGGAACGTCACATCTTCGGGTACACTCTAGCGATGATGGGGCTTCCATTTCCTTCGACGAATAACGCTCCCTGGATCTCCATCAAGGGAGGAGACACCGCCGTGGGGAATTCACAAACGACGACGTCACCTTCCAGCGTCAATGAACACATCTCGAGGTAGGGGATTTATTGTTGTTGTTATACGTAAAATATTCCGTCTTTGTTCCTCGTTACAATTGGACCGCTTGCTATCGATTAACGGGAGGGGGCCAGACCGCAAAAACACGGCTGGCCCACCTCCCTTATCTTTGTGTTGTTGCGGTTCGAAGGAAAGTGACGCGGTGCAACGACACCACGTGGGATCATGCGGCAAGGTTGTGTGGCCCCGTCGCGCCCTGCCAGAGAATCACGAAAACACCGCAGCCGGAGCGGGGCCGTGGCGGAGCCAGGAGCGCTGGCCGGTTTCCGGACACCGGTGTCGGAGCAGGGGGACGGGCTCAGCCGGTCCCGTGGTGGTAGTAGCCAGCCGGCCGGAGCGGGCCGGCCGGTCAGGGGAGGAGTCGGGGGTTTGTAGCCCCCGGATGGCCGAACAGCAGCGCCCCCCCACGTGGGGCTGCGTTTATTTGAACAGGGGGGCAGCTGCCCCCCCCCCCCCCCCCCCCCGACCGCCGAGCTCGGTTACACCAAGCTGGCCAGTGGACCGCCAGCGCGCCGGGCCGGGCCGGGCCAGCCCGTGCCTAAGCGGGCCGGACCCGGACCCGGGTCGGGTTGACTCTGTTCGGGCCGACCTAGGGGGTCTCGTGCCGGGTCGGTCTCGGGCCCAAAACCCCCACTTTCGGACCTCTTTTGGTCTTTTTCCATATCATGGGCTACGGACCTCCGATCGATGCACCATTAGTTGTGAAGCGATCCTTGGAACAAGACAGTCGTTTTGGTATATTACACTCATGGTTTCAATGAACATTGGGTATGGACGGGTTGGTTCGAACACGAAACCAACCGGGCCTTCGGAGCGGAAACATTTATAATTTGAGATTTGGGTGTCTGATTGACATGTCGTCGACTTTTTTGGATTCCTCTTGATGAAATAGATCTTTTGGCATACATCACCTGAGATTTGGATGCAGTTGGATAGTGGTCGGGTTGGATTGTACCTGAAATCCAACCGGGCCCCTGGAACGAAAAAGCTGATAACATTCAGACCGAACGTCCGTTTGACAAACCGTCAGCGGCGTTGGTGATCAAATTGGGAAATGGTCTCTATGAGAATACTCTATGAGAGTTCGGGGTATAGTTGAGATACGACCAGGTTGGTTCACACACGAAATCAACCAGGCCCCTAGGACAAAAAGGCTAGTAACTCATAGACCGGGCGTCTGATTGACGGACCGTCTGTTGCGTTGACACCCCTATTATGAGGCAGTCCTTTGAGATACTTCTTGATGGGACTTTGAGATACTTGTAGTATCGACCAGTAGCTTGTGGAGTGGACCCTCCCGGAGATGAGCTAGCAGAGTGCCGAGACCTAGTAGCTGACTGAGACTCGACGACTGTTGATCGATTGACTCGGAGTGATTCGGAAAGCCCAGTGGGGTGCACATGGTTGTAGAGGTAGACCAACGGTAGAGGTGCGATTGGTTGTAGAGGAAGACCCGCGGTACTCGACAGAAGGAGTACCTCTGTAGGCTATGAGGGGGTCCGCTTGGTTGTAGCGGCAGACCCATTGTGGGATGTGCTTGGTTGCAGTGGTAGGCCCATAGTACTCGACATGTGGAGTACTTCAGCAGTCCAAGGTTAGTGGAACACACTTGGTTGTAGTGGCAGGCCCACTGTACTCGACAGAGGAGGAGTTCTCCAGCAGCCGTGGTTTCGATATCGTGAATAAAATCCTGGTTTGAGCTGATTCTATGACCTTTGTGTTTACCTCATGATTGAGATGGGTCACTTGATAACTTAGGTATATGTATGGGAATATATATAAGTAGTGGTTATCCGTTGATTTCATAACCTTTGTGTTTCCTCATGATTGAGATGGGTTACTTGATAACTTAGGTATAAGTATGGGTTATACCTAAGCAAGGGTAATCTGTTGAGTTTCTTCTGGTGGTTAACCTTGTTGGATTTAGAGAGACCTTGAGGGTCTCAGGGTCCCTACTGAGTATCGTTATAATCACCCCTGCACGGTCTATGCTCGCACCACGTTGTGTTGGATGCAGACAACGGACATCACTGACAGAGGCCGAGTGTTCGAGGACTGGATGGTACCTGGAGGTGGACCTCACGACAAGTCAGTATCCGGAGGTGGACTTCACTATGAGACAATATCGGAGGAGGTTGACGAGTGAGAGTGTTGTGGAGGATATCTGTACCTACCCTTCAGGTAGGATCCGTGGTGGATGATCCAGGAGTTGCGCTTTCTATACCTACCCTACAGGTAGGATCCGAGGTGGATGACCCAGGAGCTGCTTCTACTCTTCTAGATAATTTTTTTCTATTGTACTTCTATTCAGTTGTAGATGTACTTTTTAGTTGGGTTTGTATTCTGGACCATTTACTTTTCAGCACTTTCTTTTTTTACTTAGTGTATTACTTCCGCTTGTACTCTATGATGTTTTGTTAACTTTATAAAGGCAATGCCTTCCCAGTTATCGGGATTTACGCCTTTGATTCTAGTCGCCAGCCCTGGCCTATGGAAGGCGAGGTTGGGGTAGTCACGGCACGGGCCCTGAGGACGGGTCGTGACAAATTGGTATCAAAGGACTTAGTTATACTGCATAACTTATAAATCTGATATTCCATTTCTGTGAAGCAATAGTGTTAAGGGTACCTACTATGGTCGTCAGTTTAGGGAGTCCAGTGTTGGTGCAGCGGCCGACGTATCCATACATCAGGACCCTGACTACTGATTTCAGACATTGTGCACCAAAAACACGGATTGTGTGTGTTTCCAAGAGTTTTAAAGTCAGCTCACCAGGAATAAATCATTGACCATGTCACATCTTTTCAGGATGTCTCCACGCAGACAGTCAGTTGGAGTTCTGATAGAGTACTCGATGACAGCCCACCGAGCGGCGAGGTTCCGATGCAGGACCCTTTTTACTATGTTGGCACCCTCGGGTGGAGTACCAGAAACACCACCACCTATTGGGAAGAAGATGCCACCAGTCATACTAGTGGACGGTGCACCCTGGCAGAGCGCGATGCACGAGTTCCAGCAGAAGAGGCCTCCGAGGTTACGAGGAAAGGCAGATTCCCAGACAACATAGCACTGGCTGGATGTGATTTCTAGAGTTTTCCGCCTAGATGAGACATCAATAGAGTGGATGGTGGACTTTTCTAAAAGTTTTTTCCATTGAGTGACCTTGAGGATGGTCCGCATAGTGATGAGGCTTCGGTATGTGGACCAATGCCTGAGATAGTGCCTTCGGGTAGTGTGTCACCTATACATCACTACATGTTGGTCTGCAGTTACAACCGACGGTACCAGTAGGTGACACATGTAGGCTTACTTCCTTACACGTGTTACAAAATCAGATACCCTCATGTTCTGAGGCGATCTCGACTCACACGTGGCTAAGGACTGGCTGGAAGAGGTTGCTGAATGTTTTCTAGAGCTTATACAACTTCGCCAGGACGACAAGTCGGTAGTTGAGTATTCATCGAGGCGTACTGAACATTCTGGGTACACGATGAATACGATTCGATCAGTGCTATAGAGCTCAGACCTCTGAGCGTGGTTTGTTTAAGGATATATGAGCCATCAATTTTTCCTCTATGCATTTCTACACACATTAGGGTTCTAGAGAGAACCTTGTGGTTGAATTTTCTTTTGCTGAACGAATACATCTAGAGAATGTTAGAAGATGGATCGTAGCGAACTGGTTCCAGTATTAGAGACTTGGGTGTGCAAATGTTTTAAAAAAGGAAATGATAAGGACAGATAAATCTGCTGAGTAGCAGGCGTGGAGGCAGAGCTAGGAGAGCAGCATGAGGTGGTGTACATATCAACATGTTACAACCACCCGCCTTTGTTGTTCCCTCCAGGCTCAGGGAGCTGGAGGGTAGGGGAAGAGAGTAGCTGCATGCGGTCAATGAGTGTGACCCAATGGCTCTAAGAATGATTTTAGGGATAGTCTATGTCCACTACAAGCTGCCGTAGTAACAGACGTTGATACGAATCCTTCCTTCCTTCCACGAATCTTGTCCCAGACCTAGAGTTTCCGGTTAAGCCGTTGACTTGACCCTCACATCTGGAGATACCTTAGAAGGAGTCTCGATAATCACAGTTATGCCGACAGTGTGGTCTGACCAACGAGGCGAGAGTTTTGGTTGGAATCTCTTGGTGGCAGCGTCGAGGCCTTACGACGTTGGTCTCGGTATGGATTGGATTCACAGTTCATGCTCAAATTGACTGTATTAGGCAAAGAGGTTGTGGTTTTCCTACAACATTTGGATGAGTTTTCCTTGGTCGGAGAAATGGAAACCCTAGGCAGCACAAGATAAACTCATGAATAGAAGGGTGTAGCCGATCACTATTGAGTTGGCCAACCATACCCTCATGGCAGTAGGAGTTTTGAGTTTCAGTTTTAATCAGGAAAGGGAGACCTCTAGATTTTGAGGATGACGATCACGACCCTATACGGGTCTCACCTCGATGAGGTTTACAGAGATGAGGCCAAGGTGGAAAGTAATCTCCAAGGTTCAACAGACCTTTTTCAGGTCCTCAGTAGGGTAGGCGAGGTGGCTTACCATTTGAACCATCCACCCAAGTTGCACCAGGTGCACGAATACTTCCACGTATCTCAACTAGGGAGATACGTTCTTGACCCGACGCATATCATCGACCATGGGGAGCTAGACATTGGAGATGGGGTGAAATTTTCCGAGTATCAGTAGAGGTTGAGGATCGACAGGAGAGGTCCTACGAGGACGGTCGATTCCCCTTGTGCACTTTCATTGGCAGCACGAGAACCTCCAGGTTCGCACATGGGAGCAGGAGGCTCAGATGTGTGCTCAGTACCACTTTTGTTTCCCTAGATTGTGTTATAGATTTATGGGGATGTAAATCTCTGAGGTGGGAGTAATGTAAAGACCCGGAAATTTCAAGGAATTTTTTTAATTTATTTGTAATATTACATGAATGCAGTTTCTGATGGAACCTGATTCTGAGGCCCGGTGTGCCCAGAATCATTTTCTGAAGTTTAGCTCGGGTACGTTCAGTGAACGAATGAGTGGGTTTTTATAACATTTGAACTGGTGCTCGTAATTGAAATCTGAGGGCACTGATGAAACCCCAACTCCGGTAATTTCTTAATAAGACCCTTTCTAGAGTTGCGTATTCTCAGGAGGAGATGTTTAAAAAAAGTGAGGGATAAAAATATAATTATTTTTAATTATATTTTGTTTTCTTGTTAAGTGGATTAAGTGTTGTGTCACAACACTTTATCCCTCTCTTAAGTGGTTATAACCTAAGTAAGGGAGGTAGGGGTGGGACCCATTGGTTACT
Organism: Viscum album; assembly: GCA_963277665.1. NCBI lineage: Eukaryota > Viridiplantae > Streptophyta > Magnoliopsida > Santalales > Viscaceae > Viscum > Viscum album. The sequence goes on from OY728155.1 coordinate 1,935,506,224, forward strand.
AACTAACCATGAGAGGATAAAGGTGAGGTGGGGCCCACATGAGCCCCACCCCTTCACATTCCTTAAACCTCCTCTAACTCCCCCATTAATTTCCCCTTCTTTTAATAAGATAACTCCTCTTTAACTTGTGCATCTCTCCTCTATTAAAGCTAGCCTACTTACATAATTAATGAGTTGATTCTTGGATTAATTTGAAAAGGGTGTCTTCTCTTTAAATGGTAGAAGGATAATGCAATATTTGTTTGGAAAATAATATGGTGGGGGATCCTCTGAAGAAATAAGAGAAGATTCAATCTCCAACCCTCCGACGAAGAACGAGAACACGTCATCTATACTTATCTTCGTGATAAGAGGGGAACATCACATCTTCGAGTACACTCCGGTGACGATGGGGCTTCCATGACCTTCGACGAATAACCCTCCCTAGATCTCCATCATGGGAGGAGACACCGCTGTGGGGAATTCACAAACGACGACGTCACCTTCCGACGTCAATGAACACATCTCGAGGTAGGGGATTTATTGTTGTTGTTATACGTAAAATCTTCCGTCGTCGTTCCTCGTTACAATTGGACCACTTGCTATCAATTGACGGAAGGGGGCCGGACTGCACAAACACTACCGACCCTCCTCCTATATCTTTGTGTTGTTGCGGTTCGAAGGAAAGTGACGCGGTGCAACGGCACCACGTGGGATCATGCGGCAAGGATCGGTGGCGCTGTCGCGTCACGCCAGAGAATCACGAAAACACCGCGGCCGGAGCGGGGCCACGGCGGAGGGACGTGGAGTCGTTGCGTGGCGCCAGACAGATCAAGTCTACGGCCTTAGGCCACGGCAGAGCAGGGAGCGGCGGCCGGTTTCTGGCCACCGGTGTCGGAGCAGGGGGAGGGGACCAACCGGTCCCGTGGCGGCAGCAACTGGCCAGTCGGAGCGGGCCGGACGGTCAGGGGAGGAGCCGGGGGTTCGTAACACCCAGCTGGTCGAAAAGTAGTGGCCCCCCACGTGGGGCTGCATTGCTTTGAATAGGGGGCAGCCGCCCCCCCCCCCCCCCCCCCCCCCGACTGCCCAGCTCGGTTACACTGAGCTGCCCAGCGGACTGCCTGTGCGCCGGGCTCGGCCGCCCAGGCCGGGCCAGGCCGAGCCCAGGCTGGGTCGGGCCGCGCCAGCTGGGCCTGGCCACGCCCAAGAGGGTCGTACCTGGACCCAGGTCGGGTTGACCCGGTTCGGGCCGACCCAGGGGGTCTCGGGCCGGGTCGGTCCGGGCCCAAAACCCCCACTTTTGGACATCTTTTGGTCTTTTTTCCATAACATGGGCTACAGACCTCCGATCGACACACCGTTAGTTGTGTAGTGATCCTTGGAACAATACTGTCGTTTCGGTATATTACACTCAAGGTTTCGGAAAACATTGGGTATGGCCGGGTTGGTTCGAACACGAAACCAACCGGGCCCTCGGAGCGGAAACGCTTATAACTTGGGCTCCGGACATCCGATTGACGTGCCGTCAAATTTGCTGGATTCCTCTTGATGATACGGAACTTTTGGAATACATCGCCTAAGATTTGGATTCAGTTGGATAGTGTCCAGGTTGGATTATACCCAAAATCCAACCGGGCCCCTAGGGCGAAAAAGCTGATAACTTTCAGACCAGATGTCCATTTGACGAACCGTCAGTGGCGTAGGTGATCACATTGAGAAATGGTCCTTATGAGCATACCCTATGAGATTTAGGGATACAGTTGAGATACGATCGGGTTGGTTCACACATGAAACCAACCAGTCCCCTGTGACAAAAAGGCTAGTAACTCACAGAACGGGCGTCCGATTGACGTGCCGTCTGTTGCGTTGAGACCCAAATGACGAGGCGGTATGTTGAGATACTTTTTCATGGGAATTTGAGATACTTGGAGCACTGACTAGTGGCTCGTGGAGCGGACCCTCCTGGAGATAATCTAGCAGAGTGAAGAGACCTAGTAGCTGACTGAGACTTGACGACTGCTGATCGATCGACTGGGAGTGATTCGGATAGCCCAGTGGGGTGCACTTGGTTGTAGCGGCAGACCCATGATGGAGGTGCGCTTGGTTGTAGCGGCACACCCGTGGTACTCGACAGAATGAGTACCTCTGTAGGCTATGAGGGGGTGTGTTTGGTTATAGCGGAAGACCCATGGTGGGATGCGCTTGGTTGCAGCGGCAGGCCCACAATACTCGACAGGTGGAGTACTTCAGCAGTCCAAGGTTAGTGGGACGCGCTTGGTTGTAGCGGCGGGCCCACTGTACTCGACAGAGGAGGAGTTCTCCAGCAGCCATGGTTTCGATATCGTGAATAAAATCCTAGTTTGAGCTGAGTCAATGACCTTTGTGTTGACCTCATGATTGAGATGGGTCACTTGATAACTTAGGTATATGTCTGGGAATATATCTAAGTAGTGGTTATCCATTGATTTCATAAACTTTGTGTTTCCTCATGATTGAGATGGATTACATGATAACATAGGTATAAGTATGGGCTTATACCTAAGTAAGGGTTATCTGTTGAGTTTCTGCTTGTGGTTATCCTTGTTGGATTCAGAGAGACCTTGAGGGTCTCGGGGTCCCTACTAAGTATCGTTATACTCACCCCTGCACGGGCTATGCCCGCACCTCGTTGTGTTAGATGCAGGCGACGGACAACACTGACAGAAGTCGAGTGTTCAAGGACTGGATGGTACCCGGAGGTGGACCTCACGATGAGTCAGTATCCGGAGGTGGACTTCACGACGAGACAATACTCGGAGGAGGTTGACGAGTGAGAGCGTTGTGGAGGCTATCTGTACCTACCCTTCAGGTAGGATATGTGGTGGACGATCCAGGAGCTACGCTATCTGTACCTACCCTACAGGTAGGATCCGAGATGGATGACCCAGGAGCTGCTTCTACTCTTCCAGCTACTTGATTTTCTGTTATACTTCTATTCAGTTGTAGATGTAATTTTTAGTTGGGTTTGTATTCTGGCCCCTTTACTTTTTAGCACTTTCTTTTGTACTTAGTGTATTACTTCCGCTTGTACTCTGTGGTGTTTTTTTACTTTATAAAGGCAATTCCTTCCCAGTTATCGGGATTTACGCCTTTGGTGCTAGTTTCCATCCCCTGGACTATGGAAGGCGGGCTTGGGGTAGTCACGGCACGGGCCCCGAGGACGGGTCGGGACAGGATAAGTGCCCGCATATATTTCCTCTACGCATGATGTTAAACTATAAAGGTTTTAATCAAGTATGTGGTATTATATTCATATTATAAATATGATTCATAGGAAACCTCATAATGGATCAATATCATCCTCGACCTATTAAACACCTCACTATATGGCCTTAATTTCCATTTAGTCTAGCTATATGACTTGAACATATAAACAAACACCCCTTAGGCCAAATGGATGATGATACTAGGAAATATACATATGAAATCATGCAAAATCACCCCTTCTCTTATAAAAGATATTTTGATCTTTTTATGATACAAGGAAATTAAATATTGGTATTTTAAAAGTGGATTTATCCAAAGTAACTTTGTTAGGGTAACTTATTCCATATCAATATTGGTAATAGATTCACAAAAATATCATAAATCTATTAGATAGTCTCATTGTAGGAAACAATTCTCCAAAAAAGGTGCAATGAGCCTGACCTCCCACAAACTCAACCAATGAGATCTCCTATGTGCCATGGGGTCTGAAACACCTACTGACTGCTTGCCTTTCGAAATTAGGTTAGTACCAAGTTAGGTATGTTTTGACCATTGGGAATTTCTCTTCATAATAAAAACTTTAGAGCAAAAAATAGTGATTTTTCAATAAACTTAACCCCAAACAATCAACCATCGAGACAAACCGAATGAACATTATTTTCCATATTTTTCTTAAAAAAAATGAGTAATATGGTTTATCATTTCATTATATAAAATATTTCACAAATATAAAACATATATATTTCATTCTATATTAGGACCATCCTTATAGATTGTCAAATGAAAATAATAAAATATTATTTTTGGAGGTGGTAGTTTGGACGTATGCATGATTCATGTTTTCATTTATCTTAAAGGTAATGGTAAAGGTTTAAAATGTGTATACCATCAATATAATTACAAAATACTATAAAAATGAAAATTATGTTATAATTTTTTTGGTGTAATGGAATTTTGAGAAGAATAAATGCATATAATGAAATATAAAGAGTAATTTTGTTGTTATAAATTTGTACCTCACGTCATCTATTATGTTTATTCCCAATGGGGTTAGGCCATTTTGGGATAGTATTTTGATATTACCATAACCACTTCAATGATTCCATGATATTATAAAATTTTTATGGGAAGAAACTCTATAATAAGTTGGTTTACATGTCAGGGGATGTAAGGAGAGGATTGATACGTTTTAGGTGAAATGTGGATTCATTTTTGTAAATACCAAAATAATATTAAATATTGGGAAGTAAAGATCAAGTAATATTGTGGTCCAATACATTTCAATCATATTCTTATGTGATTTTTAACATAAAAAATCCATTAAATATAAAACATGTTTTTAAATTCCATGTGTCTTTGAAAGAATAGGTACATAAAGAAAGAGTATGAAATAAAATTTCATTATTTTTGCCTTCATATTGAGATTTTTAAACCCATTTATATCCTAAAATTACATGGGATAACTTTTTGGAATATAAAGAATTTTTTTTTGATAAAAATCTCATTAATGAAATAATAATGATGAGGAATAATAATACGCGAGTCAAAGGTCTAACAATATATCATAAAAGAGAAAGAAAATGAGTAATCCCATGGGATAATAATATAAATAAATAGGTATCAAAAGATAATGGAAACATATTAAATGTATAAAAAACACAAAACATATCATTTTAATAAGTCAAGCAAATCTTCCAAGAAAACGCCACATCTTGGAATGTGTTCTATCATGGATTTAGTTTACTCCCTAATCCTATACGTAACATATCATAAGACCTAAAAATTACTCAATACATTGGACAAAAATTGAGGTTCACCCAATATAACATGTTCATTATTATCAGTTCAAAAACAATCAATCAAAAGGAATAATCAAAATAATGTTACATTGAAATAAATGGGATTCATAATTGTACCATATACCATAATTTAATAAAATTTTCTAAATATTAACAAATAGAATAAGGAATTAAATATTGTTGATGTTAATATATGAGTACATAAACATTGGTCTAAAAATAATGATATAATTTTATAATAAAAACATAAAATTGGTGTCATATAAAAAGATTATGGAATATGATAGTTTCACTTAATATGGATTTCTATTAATAAAGGAATTTAAGAAATGAATTTATAATATGTATTACCAGATCAATGTATTGGATAATGTGATAGTAATATATTTAACAAACATATAAATGAAATTTAGAAGAAGTAAATAACATCAATATTTGATATAATGTGAGTTATAGATACAATTTTTATGACTTCGAGAAAAAGGGAGATTTAGAGAGACGCTTTTCCTTAATTATCATCTTTCATTCGATGAATAAAAAACTAATGTATAATAAATTTTATTTTATTATACATTTTTTCAAGAAATATAATCATATATATCACACATTTTATCATTTTTTCTATCATCTTATCGCCTATTAGTTAATAATTAATTATAAAAATCCTTATTCTGGGTTATAACAACTTCATTTTTCATTCATATTTTGGTTTGGCCATATCAGTATTTATAAATTAATCATTTTTCTATAGTCCTGAGAATGGTAAAAATTTTATTATTATAATATAGAGTTATCATATATATATTTAGGTTCATCCATAAAATTTAGAGAAAAAAATGAATTAAACTATTCCTGGAGATGGTACGACATACATACACCTAAACGTTATTTCTATTTTTGATTAATGGAACAAAAAGAGGTAAATAATAATTAAAATTTCTATAATAATAATAATATCATATATAAAATACCATAAATATATCATTATAACTAGTTGTAAAGGATGGCGATGGAATGGAAAATACATCAGTTCATGAGACGGTAGTCTGCTTTATAGACAAACAATGATTTAATTTCCTATTTAATGGAAGATGGATGAATGTAGGTGATACCATTAATATAGGAAAATATAAGTATATGTAATATACTATTGTTTTTCATTATTAATGTTTTATGTTTATTTTATGGAGGAATAGGATGAAATAAAACTAAAATATGCTGGAAAAGACTATAACACATCACTAGATAACTTCATTTTTGTTACTACGTAAACCCTCTAAGGATAGAATTCTTCACAAACCAATATCTCTAGAAAATTATTGGTGTTTCTACGAAGTGATTTTTGTATGTATTTTATGATGTAAAATGTTTTTTATATGTGATGAAATGTTGATAGGAGGTGACCTTTTATGAGTGTGGAGAGAGTAACTCTTTGAAATACTTAAAAATTAAATTAATAGGAAATATTTTTCATCGAAAACATCTTGAAACTATTATAGTTAAAATATAATATGATTATAATTCTAAATATAATCTTCCATTAATACCTGGACAGATTTATATTTTTTTAAATTATCTCTTTTTTAATCTATGTTAACATTTTTAACAATTACTATTATAATAATGTTTTAACTCTTTGAGAGTTAGTATAGATATCATAAAATGAAAATTATTCCATAAATGGACTATAGTTCATGTTTTCAATCTTATACCAACCTATTAGAAGATTATAGTATTTTTAATTATTTTAAATATTTTAATAAAAAAATACTTAATATAATATTACATTAATGTCATTTATTAAACTATTCATATAATTTGAAATTAATAATATTATAAAAAATTGTATTAGAATATAATAATTTAAAATTTCATAATTTATTTATTTATCTAAAAAATTAATGGAGCATAATAATTCATTAAAATTATTTTATTTTTAATATTTTTAAATTAATTTAATTTTTAATTGAAAATTTATTATACTATCGTTGCATAAAATTTTAAGGTAATTATTTAATAAATAGTAATTAAAAAAATTTACATCATTTTATCTTTTATATTACCATTTTAGAACAAAAGATAGCCTCTTTTTATCCTTGTTTAAAAAAATAGATATAATAAAAGAAATGAAAAGATATGTTTGACTTTTTATAATTTCTAATAACATAAATGTCATTTTCAATGAAATATGGAACTGTTTTGCAATATTATCATAAAAATGGATGGAAATGGATGAAATAAACTCCTCAAATTAGGTAAAGTAAAGTCATGGTGTCATTTTTTAATCTTTGTCATATTATTGTTAACCTTAGTCACATATTTTACCCTTATCGTAGTGACTATTATTTACTATATTTACAATTTAAAATGTTCAAAAAGAAAAGATAACTATAAAAAATCAGGACCCCTAATTCCAAATATGGAATCCATTTTCCACTATTAAATTTATTGATGTGTTAGAAATTAATTTAATATAATAAATAATAACTCAACTAAAAACTATTTTTAATCTGTTGTTATGTACATGAAATGTTTTTATACCAAATTCAATTATATAAATCATTTTAATAACAATAATATTATTTTTTATTGAAAATAAACTAATGATATCTTAAAAGTAATCAAATATAAAATTATAATTTATAAATAAAATAAAAAAATGTACATATTTCAATACAAATGATTACATTAACTATTAATTGAAAAAACAAATATTTCAAAAAAAACTCAAAAACATAATAATAAGATAATTTTGAAATTTTGATTTAAAATATGATATCATTTTTATAAAATAAATTTCATAAATATAAAAATATGAATTATTTTATAAAGCTCATATTTATATAATAATATTTCATTGTTCGTTTAGGCTTGGTGTTGCATTTCATTTGTGATATCAAACATAGTATTCTTTTATAATACTAGTGTCTTACATTCATCCACTCTTAAAAAAATTCATCGATTGAAATTTAGCATTCCATAATAATGTGAAAATATGTGAGGGTACTTATGCTTTATGTCTTCATCTAGTTTCCATGTTTCCTCCAAGTACATGTGGATTCTTCTTATTACATTGACTGTTGGAGTTGTTCTATTGTGTAAAAAATTATCTCTATGGTCTATGATATTCACGAACTCTCCTTTATAAGATAGGTCATTTTCAATTTTTACCACCTCTAAATTTGGTAAATTTGAGGGATTTGGAATGTACTTACTCAAGAGGGATATGTGTAATGTGTCTTGTACTTGAGATATGATATGTGGTAGTTCTAGTCGATTGGTCACAACTCTAATGGGATCTAGAATCTAAATGGGATAATGTACCTAAGAATTATCTTACCCTTATTCTAAAATATCAGGAACCTATTTAGTGGATATATTCATAGAAAATAGTTATTTATTACATAGAACTCTATTTTTCAATGGATATTGTCATCATATCTCTTCTATCGACATTGAGAAGAACTGATTTGTTTTTGTGTGGATGTGTACATTTATAAAAGTTTGAAAACATTTTTAGTTCCCAGTATCATGACATAACTAACATCAACCCAATAAAAATGTTCTATAAATCAATTACAATAAATGGATTCATAATGAACATTTGGATGATTGAGTGAAAGCTAATATTATATGAAAACTCAACTAGAGGAAGATATTGATCACAAACATCAATGAATTCCATCTATAATGCTCCCAACATGTCTTATAGATTATTAATAGTCCACTCATATTTTCAATTAGGTTTGGGATGATAAGTCATACTGAATATCAAATCATTATCTAAATCATGTTGGAGACTTCTCCCAAATATAGAGGAAAATCTCATATCTTATTTAGATGAAATCCATAGTGGTGTATCATACATCCTCAACACCTATATAAGTATATACACAAAAATTGGTTAAGTGATATGTCCTCCCAAATTTTAATGAAGTGATAAGTATTTATTAGATGATCAACAAAAACCCATATAGAATTATTTATAATTTATATCATTGGAAGACTATTGAAAATTTCAGGGTGATGTTTAACCATTTACATGTATGTGTAGGTAATATTTGAATCATCCCCTTAGACTTTCTACATTCATAAATAGAATGATGACAAACCAAACACATTGATATATATTCCACAGCCTCCTTTATCATATATTAAAACCCAAATGGATCTCAGTGATCTTGATACACGTTCCTCCATAATGGGAGGATAGATAAGTTTATGCTATGTGAATAATTTAACATATCCTTTTTTACCTCATGATTTGATTATATATATAGTCGTGTACCAAATACTATAACTCATTATTCATCAGTTTTGTACCCCAATTATTTCTATTTTCTTAAATATTCCTCCATTTTTAGTATTTCCACATCATATATTTGGATATTAATTATATTATAATGGTTTGAAAATATATTAATAATGGAATGTTTATGTTCCTTCCTTTATGACACCCACTGAAATCCTATTCATGTAGAATAATATTGGATCCTTCTCAATTATCATCATTAAAAAAGTTGTCAGATCATTTCTATTGGTAGGAGTAGAGTACACTTGAGGGCGTGAATTGAGTATCTATAAAAAAATAATGTTAAAAGGTTCAATTACAAATATTTCCCAGTAAAAATAAATATAGTCCAATTAATCATTGTAATAAGGTTATAATAGTTTTACTGTTCAAATAACTTATTAAAAGATTCATTATTTCTCATTAATATTAATGTGAGTTATTGATACAACTTTTGAAGATATTCTAATAAGGAAAAATAGTTATAACTTCTATCTAAGACAAACAATCAATTTAAAATCTAGTTTTTTTGAAATATATAGTAAAGTAGGGAAAAACTAAATTAAAATGCACAGTGGGTAAAAGAAGTGGTTCAATCTCAAGATGAGACATGATCCAATCTAATTGGTGATCAACATCCACCAAGAAGTCTATATAAATATGAGATTGATCGACACCCTAGATCAGGGTTAAAACATATTACATATTACTGTTCAGATGACATTGAAACTTCCATTGTTCTTTAAGGTAATAAACTATGAGGTCACACAAGGTCCTATTCCATAATTATTTGTGCGAGTAAATAAATTTAATAAGATATGAGAGGAATGATATCTTGTATCCTTTAGTTTAATATAGGAGACAGTTTGTGTTTTTAATACAAACACATATATTACTCGAAAGCTAAAAATAGTACACAATGGAGAAAAGATGATGATAATGACTTAGAAATTCTCTGACTGTTATTCCCTCTTGACTTGTAGGATTAATAAGATGCATGTATCATTACTCTTATGAAAAATATATTATCGCATGTCCGGTACTTTGGTTTTAAGTTTGTTGATGTGATCTATATAGCTTATCTTCCTCTGTTAGTTAATATTGTTAATATGTTTGAAGATCTGATCTACATTATTTCATCCATCATGAATCGAGAGTGATTCATCTACTCTTCAGAGGTATGTTGTTCCATGCATGAGTTCTCTTTTTTCGAAAATTCTCGCTGGTCTCTCTGTATGTTTCAGCAGCTAGGTTTATATACCTTTTAATTGAGGGGGCACATGTTGGAACCGACATGAAGTATGTATTCGGAACCTCGTACCACATACTGTCAGGTGACATGTATACAATGAAACATTAATGAGGCTATTTCTATTTAATAACTTGAATATGAAAGTTATAAATTAAATTGAAAATGAATGAAAACAATTAGGGAACAGTGTCACAGTTTGTATTGAAACAACGTCTCTTGGAAATGGTGTCACAAGGAAATAATTTATTCTCATTTTCCATTGAGCGATGATACAGTCACGATACCATAGATGTGTTGAAATCTAGATCCATTAGCACAAATGTGACTTTCGGATCCGGGTCTCTCTGCTAGTAGTGTCTTGTCCATCATTAAAACTTTAATGGTGCTTGAGTCTGGGCGTCAGGAGAACGATGTCTGGGTCATGGTGTTCGGTCACGGTGTAAGCTCACAGTGTCTGGGTCATAGTTTTTAGGTCACAGTATTGGGGTCACGGTGTCTGGTCATGGTATCAGGTCACGATATTAGTGTCTCGGTGTCTATTACATTGTCAAAATCCAGAATCGGTGTCAGATAGATAGTTTCTCAGACATATCCAGATATCTATAAATAGTTGTAACCTTCACATAATAGATTAAACATATTTTTTGGTAAAACATAATAGATAATGATTATGCATAACTTGTGAAATTACGAGTTTAAACCTATAACCATGGTATCATAAGAACACTAACTTGATTTAAACATGATTTTCATTATTCACATGATTTATGATAGTTAAAACATGATTAAACAAGAGAAGTCTTACAATATCCCCTTTTGGTGATCAAAAATCATGGCATGTATGAACTATCTAAACATGAATATTGTCAGTGTTATTTCTCCCCCTTTTGGGATTATCAATAAATAAATAATAAGCACAAAATAATAAGAAAATAAATGTAATGTGAATTTCAAACAACAACAAGGCATAGTCTATTGAAAAAAAGACAAAATCCAGTATAGACATAAGACAATAGAATCAAATTAGAGAATATTCCCATCATGTAGACATTATTCACTTCTATTTATAGGCTGTAGACATATATATTCCCTTGGAAGAGTTAGAAGGAGTATCCACAAGAGACAAATAGTAGGTGGTAGTAGAGAGTGATCCAATAGTGAGGGACGGAAGAGGTACACCTTCAAAAAAAGGGGAAACAATGGGTTTGGTATGAGACTGAGACACATATTTTTCAAGAATAACCTAACAGATCTGGCCTACTGCCTGAGATACAGACATAGTAGCAAGAGTAATGACCAATGATGAAGATGGTGTGGAACCAAGAATCATGGGAGCCATTATAGGAGCCACAATGGTAGTACATTGAACATAGAGATAGGGAATCAACAAATTGATGAAATAAGTGATGAAATCACCATCATATTGAATTAATTTTTCATAGACATCATTATTCTCAAGACACTATTCCAATGTAGGTGTGAACTCTTTCATTTTCTGCACTTGGTCCTTAAACACTTGGGTCACAGGAGGCACTTTCAAATTTTATGCAACTTACGTAAAATGACGTGTCAATTCATGATTTTTATAAATCCTTTTTTAAGTAATAATAAACCATATTTGTAATATCATCATAAGTTTTAGAAAATTCCTTAGAGTACAGTCTAACCATTTCATGGACATGTTCACTATTTTGAACATTGTTTGAGAGGTGTTCTTGAATTTATGGACTATTCAATTATTTAAGTTCTTCATGAATAACATTTCTTAGAACTGTAATTTCTGACTGAGATGATTGATCGATCTTGGTTTAGGTAGAATGATTTTAGAAGGCTATAGATGGTTTAGGAAGGCTCTTGAAAACAGTTTCAATAGTGTCCTTGAAAATACCGACCATGTAATTAATTGAGGATGCTAATTTTTTAACATCTTATTCTATCTTGTCATTGTTTATTGTTCTTTTCCCAACAATAGCTACCAGATTTAGTCGAATCAGTTCTTTAACCTTTCTAGTTATCTTGTCACCATCTTCAGTGCTTAATCGAGTAATATGAGTTTCATTAGTCTCAAACACTATCTTCAATTCCTCAACCAAAGACCTTAATGATTTTACTTCTTCTATTAGATATTGATTTTAAATTAATTGTTTTTTAATTTAACGTAACATCTAATTTTTATTTTTCCATATGAGTTTCTCCAAAAGAATAGTAGCATCATGTTCACTTAGATGACTTAGAGTAAGAGTTTGATATTTCAAAAGCATCTGAAAGCCAGCCAACATATATTCTCCAAGCACCATTATATCCTCATGGATTAAAGTTCTTTTTGATTCTTGAACACTCTCAGGTTTAGAGGACTTAATAGCTTCAAGCTCTATAGAAGGTATTACTCTTGGCAGAGAAATATATTTCAATTGAAATGGTTTTATAAGATGAATTCGTTTCATTGAGGTAACTTGAATTTCTGTGACATCAAAATATATATGGAATTTATACACATTTTCCATAGGGTTTGTCTTAACAAAGATTGTTTTGGAGTAGTTTCTAGGATGGGGTTTTATCCCCTTCAATTTCTGCATCACCTCTAAGAGTGAGAGTCCAAGCCTCTTTCTCTATTTCAATACATGCATCAATGTCAGGCTCACCCATCTCAATTCAAGATTGCTGAAAATCTTGATCTATTCCTTCTTCAGTTGGCATGATTAATTTTGGCGCATCATGTTCATCAGACCATTCAACATATACATGAACATCCTCATTAATATGTTTATATAGATGTTCCTCAAGAACATATTTCTCTTCTAGACTAGTAGGAGATCCTTTTTTATCAACAAAGCCTTCGTCGACCATTTCTTCAACAATTTGTTGTTAATCAACTTACTTATTAGGTAAGCCATTGCCTTATTCTAAGACAGTTTTGTCCACAGATGTAGCTTCAGCATCCCTTGCTTCTTAACTTGAGTATTCCCCCAACTAATTATATTTTTGGCGTGGTTCATGCTTGACCTTAGGACTTGAGGCATTTTCAATGGGATTTAACATTTCATGCAGCATTTTATTGTTCCATACTCAAGAATTTTACCAAGAATTTCATATTATATTCATTCTTCTAATTATATACAGTGATATACAAAACTCATAAACGTCAATGACTTGTTCATCTGGGCCAAATACTCCGTTAGAAGACAACATTCCGGAGATTACTCTTGAATATAATAAAAATATAGACATCAAAGTAGCCTTGATCAATTCACACATGTGAGCTACAATATACTTACACATATTAATATCATTCCCATTATTCATAATATGTATCAAGAAAACATCTTGGTAGTTTATAGTATCAAAATCCCCTTTTCTTGGATATGTAATATTCTGGATAAACATAAACCACAACCTTGTCTCACCATCTAACTCACCATCAATTTCCCTTCTTTTAATCTTATTTTGAGTTAGTCTTTCCAAAGCATCATCCAAGATGAAAATATCACTAGGTAGAGAAGGTTCTCATTGATGATCCCCACATATTCCTTAATGAGGTATCCCTAGGTAGGCTGGCCATATATTCGAGGAGAAAGTACACATTTTTCAATTAATCCTACTTCTTACAACAAATCCATCTTCATTATTGAATGAAATATGGAAATAACGATAAAAATGAGAAACATGTTTTGGATAAATGTGTCTTTTTTCTTAGTAAACTAGTCCAACCATCCTTATTCATTCAAATCATTCATGATCAGTGATTTACTTAACAGTAACTATAAGGCCCCAGCCTTAAAACTTACTTAATATTGAGTTAATACAAGATTACACATTGAGGATCTTTTCAGGTTTATAGTTTTAGAGAATTAGATCATAAAACTTGCATTACATTCCCCATTTAAACAAAGTTGTTACATAAAAGTCAGGATTCGTTCTTCCCATCAATGGAAACATATTTAAAATAAAACATGGATTCTTTCTTGACACATCCTTGACACTATCATCACATCACGTACCTTTCCCTTGACCAGTGAAAAACATTTCAAAAACTTGGGATGAGCATAAAAAGCTCAGTAAGGGTTATAAAAAATATGTAAAGGAAACATGAGTTCATATATACATAAGAATGAAATCATACTTTACCCATAAAACATAGGTACTTTAACATACCTCATCAAATCATGAATAAATCATAGAAATCATAAGACATAAAAGGTAACTTGAGGCATTCACAACATTATTACGTAGGGAGTAACCCTCTTGGTTATGTTTTGGAATACCCAACACAGTATATTCCCTAAATCTCTTCAAAGAAACCTTAACGTTTCACTCCTTCGCGTTACCCAATGCATTGGAGAGCTATATCGGGCTCACCCGCCCTTATTTTATCATAGAACCACCCATATTCATAATAATGCCCAAGAACCATAACATAATCGTATCATATAAAACATGCATAAAGGAAACATAACATTTCCACATTTCAATCACAAGATATCAATACAACACATTGATATAATAAAAACATTATGAAAACCAATTTCAATACCAAAATAAAAGAAAAGTAAAACATGGTATTTATTTTTCTTTTAAAAAGAAGGTATGGCTTGTAGAGGAAGCTGAAACTCAAATAATGGTCACAGCGGCGGAGAAGTCGTTGTCGCCGCATATGTACGACAAAAACATTCCCTTTTTGTCGTTTAGTAACACGCTTCGTATAAAAACGATTCCTTTTGGATAAATGTAAAAGTCAAAGGGGTTTATACACCGTATAGAATAATGTTGTGTATAAAACAAAATATGCCTCAATGAAAGTATATTGAGATGAAGTCCCTTACAAAGACGATATCCTTGGTTTAAGGATAAATCAATTACATAATTATGAGTGACAAACGAATACACTAAATATAAGTGGATATTAAGTGTAAAATAATCAAAGGTCATTCACACATATTCAAAGGATGACATATTCAATAACTACATGTTGAACCCAAAGAAATCAAAATTGGGTTAAGAAGTTCCCTTGACAGCCTAACAGCGTCACATCAAAATGAGTTGATGAGAGATAAAAAAAGGGTATCTCATCACTTGGAAATAAAATTTACATCAATAAAGATATATGAGAACATATCCCAACATAACAATATGTAAATTAAAAGACCCAATAAAAGAAGTCTTTTAAAAAGAGGAGGGTGAAAGGTTCCCTTACCAACATGGGTATCTTTCGAAACATACACCTCGTGAAAGAAGGACGATACAACATTGATGTAAATACTCATAAAAGAAAATATATTACACAATGAGTAAACTAATGGGAAGTACATACACCACTCAATGTAAATTGTGGAAAATGTAGCATAAATCTCACGGGAATAAATGTGAGATGAAAAATCCCTTACGAAAACTCGGCAGCCTAACGACGCCGCTTAAAAATTCCAAAAATGGATTGATGAGATCAAATAGGGTCTCTCATAGTATTAACATAAAGTTTACAGAAAGAAGAATATAAAATAACATCCCCCAACATAACAAAGAGGAGCTTAAAAGAAGTGACATAAAGGAGAGGACTTAAAAAGAAAAAGAGAGGTTAGATCTCTTACGAAAATTCGGGAGCCTAACGGCGCCAATCAAAACTTCCAAAACGGTTTGATGAGAGGAAATAGGATCTCTCATCATATTAACATAATAAGTAAATTAGGAGTAATATAAAATAACATCCCAATCATAAGAAAGATGAGATTAAAAGGAATGACATAAATGAGTGTACTTAAAAAGAAAGAGAGGTGTAGGATCCCTTACCTCAAGTCCAACTTGTCTTGTTCGTTTCTTTATATTCCTTAATAATAAACTTTGGTCAATTAATAATTGCCTATGTACCTCTTTTAGAGATTATTATTCAGTTCATATCACATATTATAATGTTATAATAATTGTTTAATAATGTTAGTTCATATCAGACGTTTTTGCCGATGTTTGGAACATGAGTCAAAAATGAACTTGTTTGAAAAAAGATTGCCCCTGTAGTTATAAGTAAATAATTTCAAGAATAGTATTAATGATTAAAATATCATATATATCCAGTAAATATTCATTTTATATTATTCCATATCATTTGGAGATAAAAAACGAAAAGCACAGTTCATGGAGACGGTAGGCCGTACGTACGCATGAACGCTACTTTCATTTTTTGTCATATTAATGGAATTAAAACAAAATGAGAGAGATATATATATGTTATAAATCCAGAATTATATCCATTATTTAGATGTAATATATTACATATATATCCATTATATATATGTACTTATAATATTACATAACATTTTGAGATAAGAAATGAAATGTACCGTTCATGGAGACGGTAAGCCGTACGTACGCATGAACGCTACTTCCATTTCTATTTCATATTTAATGGAATTAAAACAAAATTATGAATAATAGTATTTTAATTCAAGTATGGTATCATATATAATATCATTAAAAATATCCTTTATATGTACCACATATGGTATTAACGAATCAAATCACATTGAGGGGGCGGTAGTCCGTACTTCCTTAAATTAACATATCGTGTTTTCCCATAATGGAAACCATAAAGGTATGCCATAAATGAAAAATACAGAAGATTAAGAAAAACATAAACATATTAGATATCATATATAAATGTAGTGTCATCTTAATGTCCACCTTTGAAGGTGTTAGAAGAATGTTGAACAATCATCGTTTCGGGAGGCAGAAATTCGCCATCCACAGAAACATTATGTTCTTTAACCATTAGATGTAGGTGTGTGTAAGTTTAGCTAGAATAATTCTTATAAAAACATCCTAGTATATTTAAGATACTGTAATTCTTACAAAATAAATGAATAAAAAGAGTTTAGTGGGTTGGAGAAGCAAAATAAAACAAAAGGACACAAGTGAAGACATTACCTTAAAATCGGGTAACTCCCTTTGGTTTGAGCTCAAAGGCTTCCTTGGGAATAATTATGCCCAAAGTGAGGCATCAAGGAGTAATATTGGGAAGTGGATAGAAAAAATGGGTAGGGGTTGGCCGAACCAAAGGTTTTGGGACTGTGGGTAAGGAGGTAGAGGTGGGGGCCTTTTATAAGAGGAGAGGAGAGGCACTCTTGTAAAGTTACCAAATGTTACTTTATTTTCAAAAGAGTTTCGGATTTTAAAGGTCCCACATTGATTTATTTCGAGGATAAGGTGATAAAGCTTCGAAATCCACTCATCCAATAGGTTTTGGACATGTGTAGGTGTTAGATATTCCATTATCTTTCCATTTTATTTAAATCGTTAAATAATGAGGTCATCGCTGCATCATCATGATGGCATAAATAATTTAATTTATTTAATGTCTAAAAATTAAAAAAAATACTATTATGTAGGAAATATTTTTAGATTTCCAATTACTATTTATAGTCAAAAATATGACTTGTATAACCCCATGTAAAAATTGGTTTAGTAAAACATCTCATGTTTCTGTCATTTTTACTTTAACATTAAATAAAAAGATATTTATGTCATTTCCCATCCAATGTGGCTCCATGGGGTCCCCATGTTGACCCATGGATTTTCATGGTCGGCCATGACACATCCAATGATGGTAGGACATGTTTCTAGGTCATTTCATTTTATTAAAACATTATTCTTACCATAAACTACACTAATTACCTCTAATCGCGATTAAAAACTAAATAAGTTACTATTCACCAAAAAATTATTTTTATCCCATTGAACCAAATTTTACTTCTTAATTACAACCATGTATGTCAGATTTTTGAAATTCAAAACACAAAGATGACAAAATTTCATTTAAACGGAAAAATCAGTTTTTATAAGTACCAATTAGTGGTTTCACTATTCATCAAAAATTGATGTTTTTCAGAAAAAGACCCAAAAATTCACCCTAAGATATATTTGATATTCCAAATTCAAAAATGAAGTCTATTTTAAAAAAATTCAAATCATATAAGTCACATTAATTAATTTACTAGTTAATTCCCGCTGTCAGAGCAAATAGCGTGTTTTTATGAAACAATAAGTATCAAAAGGTTGACAGTAGTTTAAGTCTGATTTCAAAGTGAAATTAATTCCAACGACCACTATTGGATTTAATGGTAAAAATATATTCTAATTTCACATTAAAACCAATTCAAACGATAATCTAATCATATAAATAAATTAGATTAAAAAGAGGTTTTGAATTAAAATACAACATTTTACACTATTCATTAAAAAATGAACTTTATCGGAAAGATACCAAAAATTTACACAAAGTAAATTTTGATGTCCCAATTCTTAAGAAGAGTTTTATTTGGTCCAATAGAATGTATAAGAGTGAACAAAACTATATTTAATGACGGTTCGCCATCAAAAGGCGATAAGTGAACCTTTAGTGAAAACTAGGGCATATACGCCTAAAATTGAATTCTTTCCGTATTTTAAGCATTTATCTTTTATTGGATAAATGTAAAAACATTTAAAAACATATATAATCATATTTTAGCTATTTCTATCCATTCTCGCCAATACAATGGCTACATGGTAACTACCATTTAAAATAATATTATTTTATTATTAGAGTGCAACTTATGATTCTCAAGAAACTCGTTGTTGCGTGTTGGGTACGCCATCAAGCATATCATCCCCTTTAAAGTCATATTAATATTTTATTCACAAATATGGATAAATATGAAAATGTCATATTATTTATTTACCTGGGGTGTTACATCCTTCCCCCCTTTTGGGAATTGCGTCCTCGCAATTTTAAAATTGGGCTAAGAAACATCCTTGAAAGTCCCACATCGGAACAAGAGTCAGTAAAACAATCACTTTAAAATAAAGGTAGAGAAGTACAGAGGTCACCCGAGTTAACCTATACTATGATTCCAAGTAGGAAAATATGGATATGGAAGAAAAAACAAAGGGTCATGTTCTGATGGAGAGTGATAGTAAACATGTCTAGGAGAAAGGTAACCATAAGAAAATCACAAACTTGTGATGGTTTATACGGTATTCGATTCCCCAATAGGAAAAGTAAATAGACAACATTTTTGTTTCAAGTTACTTTTTATTGAGGAATTTATTCCTAAGGAAACATAATCACTTATCATGTTGACTTTCAACTTTTACTAGATTTCTTACACGAACTCATATTTTCTTCAAAAGACGAGTATTTAGGAAGACTTGTTCACATTAAGAGTACTATAATCAACTTCTAGAGAATCACCTAATCCACAAAAGAGAACTATATATTTCCCATGTGTTTAGACATTAACCAAAACCAAACCAAAAAGGTTAGTACAAGATCAGATAATCCAGAAAAAGATAACCATTTATAAAAAAGAAAATCTATGCTTAATCTTCAAAATTTGTCCAACAAAACCCAAAGTTCAACGAGGACCATTCGATAAACAATTTTTCCATAAAATTCTTCAAAGTAAACCAAAATAAGATTGAAACCCAAATATTTGAAGGATTTAGTCACATAGTCTACCAAGTTATATCATATCATTTATCTCCAAACCACTTCAGTTGCTCTTAATGTCTCGTATTGAAAAGTAATTAACCTAATAAAATATCATCCATGATAGGTTAATATATTTCCATAGATAACCCAAAATCAAATTACTCTTAATTAATAAAATAATCTAACTAAAAAGAATCTGTCAAACTAACCAGGGACTTCACGTAGTCCAGTGGTAGGCGATAAATACCAGTCGCACTTTGGTTGTGTGTTCGATTCCCACAGCTTTGTCCGATGCGACGGGTAGTCACACGGTCTGCGTGTTGTCCTTTTTCCAAAACTATATAATTCTCAAATCATTCCCCAATAAGGGATAAAATCATCAAAAATAACCATAACATAATTTATCCTCAATTTTATCTCATGCCTTTCACTTCAATCATAACATATAGTAACCCATAATTACTTCAAAAGTAAGGATCATATAAACCCAAATGGTTCTTTATAACTATGTCCATAAAAGAAAAGATAAATATTCCTTGAATAAAATTTTCATATATTAAACATCAGGGTTACACATAATATAAAAAGTCTTCTAATGTAACTCCATCATCAAAAGAGACTTAATACTCTTAAGAATTTCACCATAACTCTTGAAGCCCTTATATGTTGACATCTTACTCATTCAACATTCATCATGATCCATTAACCATTCCTTTCCAACATATTCCGAAATACCTCTTTCCTACAAACAAAATCATGAATCATATCCTAAGATTCCAAAATAGGAAAACAATAGTCATGAAATAATACATACCTTTGATGGTTCATTGTCAGTTTCTTCATCCTCAATCGGAATGGCATTAGGTATTGGTAAACGAACATTTGTACGCTCTTGGTGATCCGATTCATGAAACTTCATCATAGGACATGTGTTTGCATAATAACCATGCACACCACATTTAAAACATTCAATTGATCCCTCAGAAAGAACTTCATTCCCTTTCCTCGAGTCAACTGGATGCTTCCTTTTTCCATGGCAGGTTCTTGATTTATGACCTTCATTTCCACATCTATAGCATATTTCTGTCCCTTTGAAACATTTTCCTAGGTGTTTCTTTCCACATGTTTGACACATAGGTTTTTTAACACACTTAACTTTATGATTATTACCTGTACTTCCGTAGGGATTTGTTTCGCGCATATATGATGCCTTAGAGAAATCACCAAGGTTTAGGTGGTCAATCATGACTCCAGATAGTTGGTTGAGGATAATCACAAGAGTTCTCATTGCACCTCCCATATCATCTAGTTTCTTAATCAAAAAACTGTCACAGTTTCCTTCACATCCACTGTTACTCTGGTGCCTGCTAGATCCAGCCGTTTACTAAATCCAAAAAGGTCAGTGTGAGTATATCAAAAAAACCATCATGTACTAATGAGGAAGATAAACACTAAGATATACTTACTCATTCACTTTATCTAAAACTAGGACTCTTTCTGAAATCCTAACCATTATGGTAATGCCACTTATGCTTAAAGAATACCCTAACCTCTAAAGTTATCTAAACCGACCTCTGATACCAACTATAAGGCCCCAGCCTTAAACCTTACTTAATCTTGATTTAATACAAGATTACACATTGAGGATCTTTTCAGGATTAGAGTTTTAGAGAATTAGATCATAAAACATTCATTACATTTCACATTTAAACAAAGTGGTTACATAAAATATAGGATTCATTCTTCCCATAAACAGAAACATATTTCAAATAAAACATGGATTCTTTCTTGACACATCCTTGACACTATAATCACATCACGTACCTTTCCCTTGACCTGTGAAAAACATTTCAAAAACTTGGGATGAGCATAAAAAGCTTAGTAAGGGTTATAAAAAATATGGAAAGGAAACATGAGTTCATATATATATAAGAATGAAATCATAATTTACCCATAAAATGTAGGCACTTTAATATACCTCATCAAATCATGAATAAATCATAGAAATCATAAGACATAAAAGGTAACTTGAGGCATTCATAACATTCTTACGTAGAGAGTAACCCTCTTGGTTACGTTTTGGAAAACCCATCACAGTATATTCCCTAAATATCTTCATAGAAACCTTAACGTTTCACTCCTTCGCGTTACCCAATGCATTGGAGAGCTATATCGGGCTCACCCGCCCTTAGTTTTTCACAGATCCACCCGACTTCATAATAATTCCCAAGAACCATAACATAATCGTATCACATAAAACATGCATAAAGGAAACATAAAATTTCCACATTTCAATCACAAGATATCAATACAACACATTGATATAATAAAAACATTATGAAAACCATTTTCAATACCAAAATAAAAGAAAATTAAAACATGGTATTTATTTTTCTTTTAAAAAGAAGGTATGGATTGTAGAGGAATCTGAAACTCAAATAATGGTCACGGCAGCGGAGAAGTCGTTGTCACCGCATACGTACGAAAAAAAAATTCCCTTTTTGTCGTTTAGTAAACTTCTTCGTATAAAAAAGAATCATTTTGGATAAAAATAAAAGTCAAATGGTTTTATACACCATATAAAAGAAGGTTATGTATAAAACAAAATATGCCTCAATGAAAGGAGATTGAGACGAAGTCCCTTACAAAGACGGTATCCTTGGTTTAAGGATAAATCAATTACATAATTATGTGTGACTAACTAATACACCAAATATAAGTGGATATTAAGTGTAAAATAATCAAAGGTCATTCACACATATGAAAATGATGACATATTCAAGAACTACTTGTTGAACCCAAAGAAATCGAAATTGGGTTAAGAAGTTCCCTTGACAGCCTAACGACGTCACATCAAAATGAGTTGATGAGAGATAAAAAAAGGGTATGTCATCACTTGGAAATAAAATTTACATCAATAAGTATATATGAGAACATATCCCAACATAAAAATATGTAAATTAAAAGACCCAACAAAAGATGTCTTTTAAAAAGAGGAGGGTGAAAGGTTCCCTTACCGACATGGGTATCTTTCGAAACATACACATCATGAAAGAAGGACAATACAACATTGATGTAAATACTCATAAAAGAATGTATATTGCACAATGAGTAAAATAATGGGCAGTACATACACCACTCAAAGGAAATTGTGGCAAATGTAGCATATCTCTCACAGGAATAAAAGTGAGATGAAAAATCCCTTACGAAAACTTGGCAGCCTAACGACGCCACTTAAAACTTCCAAAAATGGATTGATGAGATCAAATAGGGTCTCTCATCGTATTAACATAAAGTTTACAGAAATAGGAATATAAAATAACATCCCTCAACATAACAAAGAGGATCTTAAAAGAAGTGACATAAAGGAGAGGACTTAAAAAGAAAAAGAGAGGTGAGATCTCTTACGAAAATTCGGCAGCCTAACAACGCCACTCAAAACTTCCAAAATGGATTGATGAGAGGAAATATGGTCTCTCATCATATGAACATAATAAGTACATTAGGATTAATATAAATGAACATCCCAATCATAATAAAGATGAGCTTAAAAGGAATGACATAAAATAGTGTACTTAAAAAGAAAGAGAGGTGTAGTATCCCTTACCTCAAGTCCAACTTGTCTTGTTCGTTTCTTTATATTCCTGTATAATAAACTTTGTTCAATTAATAATTGACTAATTACCTCCTTTATATATTATTATTCAGTTCATATCACATATTATAATTTTATAATAATTGTTTAATAATGTTAGTTCATATCAGACGTTTTTGCCGATGTTCGGTACATGAGTCAAAAATGAACTTGTTTGAAAAAAGATTGCCCCTGTAGTTATAAGTAAATAATTTCCAGAATAGTATTAATTAATAAAATATCATATATATCCAGTAAATATTCATTTTATACTATTCCATATCATTTGGAGATAAAAAACGAAATGCACCGTTCATGGAGACGGTAGGCCGTACGTACGCATGAACGCTACTTTCATTTTTTTGTCATATTAATGGAATTAAAACCAAATGAGATATATATATATATATATTTTATAAATACATAATGATATCCATAATTTAGATGTAATATATTACATATATATCCATTATATATATTTAATTATAATATTACATAACATTTTGAGATAAGAAATGAAATGTACCGTTCATGGAGACGGTAAGCCGTACGTAAGCATGAACGCTACTTCCATTTCTATTTTATATTTAATGGAATTAAAACATAATGATACATAATAGTATTTTAATTCCATATGTTATCATATATAATATCATTAAATATATCCTTTATACGTACCACATATGGTATTAACGAATCAAATCACATTGAGGGGGCGGTAGTCCGCACTTCCTTAAATGAAGATATCGCGTTTACCCATAATGGAAACCATAAAGTTATGCCATAAATGAAAAATATAGAAGCTTAAGTAAAACATAAACATATTAGATATCATATATAAATATAGTGTCATCTTAATGGCCACCTTTGAAGGTGTTAGAAGAATGTTGAACAATCATCGTTTCGGGAGGCAGAAATTCTCCATCCACGGAAACAGTATGATCTTTAACCATTAGATGCAGGTGTGTGTAAGTGTAGCTCTAATACCTCTATTAAAAACATCCTAGTATATTTAAGATACTGTATTTGTTACAAAATAAATTAATAAAAATAGTTTAGGGGGTTGGAGAAGCAAAATAAAACAAAAGGACACAAGTGAAGACATTACCTTAAAATCGGGTAACTTCATTTGGTTTGAGCTCAAAGGCTTCCTTGGGTAGAATTCTGCCCAAATTGAGGCTTCAAGGAGTAATATAGGGAAGTGGATAGACAAAATGGGCAGGGGTTGGCCGAGCCAAAGGTTTTGGGAGTGTGGGTAAGGAGGTAGAGGTGGGGGCCTTTTATAAGAGGAGAGGAGGGGCACTCTTGTAAAGTTACCAAATGTTACTTTATTTTCAAAAGCGTTTCGGATTTTAAAGGTCCCACATTGATGTATTTGGAGGATAAGGTGATAAGGGTTCTAATTACACTCATAAAATTGGTTTTTTACATGTTTAGTGCCTAGATATTACATTATCTTTCCATTTTATTTAAATCATTAAATAACGAGGTCATCGCTGCATCATCATGATGTCATAAATAATTTAATTTATTTAATGTCTAAAAATTATAAAAAAAATACTATGATGTAGGAAATATTTTTATATTTCCAATTAATATTTATAGTCCAAAATATGACTTGTATAACCCCATGTAAAAATTGTTTTAGTAAAACATCTCATGTTTGTGTCATTTTTACTTTAACATTATATAAAAAGATATTTATGTCATTTCCCAACCAAAGTGGCTCCATGAGATCCCCAAGTTGACCCATGGGTTGTATTGGTCGGACATGACACATAAAATGAGGGTAGGACAGGTTTCTAGGTCATTTCATTTTATTAAAACATTATTCTTACCATAAACTACACTAATTACCTTTAATCACGATTAAAAAC
Source organism: Viscum album (assembly GCA_963277665.1). Lineage (NCBI taxonomy): Eukaryota > Viridiplantae > Streptophyta > Magnoliopsida > Santalales > Viscaceae > Viscum > Viscum album. The sequence continues at coordinate 1,935,531,759 of OY728155.1, forward strand.
TAAATAAGTTACTATTCACCAAAAAATTATTTTTATCCCATTGAACCACATTTTAATTATTAATGAGAACCATGTATGTCAGATTTTTGAAATTCAAAACACAAAGATGGCAAAATTTCATTTAAACGGAAAAATCAGTTTTTATAAGTACCACTTAGTGGTTTCACTATTCATCAAAAATTGATGTTTTTCAAAAAAAACCAAAATATTCACCCTAAGCTATATTTGATATTCCGAATTCAAAAATGAAGTCTATTTTAAAAAATTAAAAACATATAATTCACATTAATTAATTTAATAATTAATTCCCACTGTCAGAGCAAATAGCGTGTTTTTATGAAACAATAAGTATCAAAAGACTGACACTAGTTTAAGTCTGATTTCAAAGTGAAATTAATTCCAACGACCAATATTGGATTTAATGGTAAAAATATATTCTATTTTCACTTTAAAAACAATTCAAAAGATAATCTAATAATATAAATAGATTATATTAAAAAGAGGTTTTGAATTAAAATACAACATTTTACAATATTCATTAAAAAATGAACTTTATCGGAAAGATACCAAAAATTTACACTAAGTAAATTTTGATGTCCCAATTCTTAAGAAGAGTTTTATTTGGTCCAATAGAATGTATAAGAGTGAACAAAACTATATTTAATGACGGTTCTCCATCAAAAGGCGATAAGTGAACCTTTAGTGAAAACTAGGGCATATATGCCTAAAATTGAATTCTTTCAGTATTTTAAGCCTTTATATTTTATTGGATAGATGTAAAAACATTTAAAAACATATATAATCATATTTTAGGTATTTCTATCCATTCTCGCCAATACAACGGCTACATTTTAACTACCATTTAAAATAATATTATTTTATTATTAGAGTGCAACGTAAGATTCCCAAGAAACTCATTGTTGCATGTTGGGTACGCCATCGAGCATAGCGTCCCCTTTAAAGTCATATTAATATTTTATTCACAAATATGGATAAATATGAAAATGTCATATTCTTTATTTACCTGGGGTGTTACAGTAACCACTTCAATCATACTTCATTTTCAGCATGACTACTCAATTTACAAGACCAAGATTCGGTGGTAATTCTAGTTCTATTTGTGCTACCTTTCCTTCATTCTTGTGATACCTTCTATTTTCAAGGGTTGAGGAAGAGGGTAACTTCCTTCAGGGAATAACACATCAGGTTCAATAATGAGAAAGAGTTGAAGGAGAGTAGAATATTTGGAAGATAAGGGCTTCAGTTTCGAGAGTGGAAAGCTCGAGTAAAAAGAGATGTGAAAAATAACAGGTTTTAACATTTAGGAATTCCAAAAATCATAAACAAAACGACATAGAAAAATAATAATCAAATAATCAAAAATGATACGGGAAATAAAATTAATGAAAAACTGAAAACTGAGTCATTGTAGTGAGACCAGAATAGGTTGTCACGGTGTCATCCTTATGGTGTGATTTCAAATGGTGCATCTGCATAATTTGAGACATTAAGTGTATGAGAGTAACCAAGAGATAGTAACTATGAGATTGTAAACATGAAATAGTAGCATCAAGACAAAAAACTTGTGAAACCGTGAATCATGAAACCATAAACTGTGAAATAGTAAGTTCAAGACCGTAAGCCTTTCACTTTAGACTTATCAACCCTAATATATGTATGATGCAATTTATCATTTCAGAATTTAATGGTTTAGTTAATATATAAGAAAGAAAATATTCTGTTACAATTAATTCCAAGGTGATATCACCTTTTTATAATGGTCTCCCAAAAATCGATGTCTTACATCAATATGTTTTTTCCTAGAGTGTGAAATAGGATTCATTGAAATTTTAATAACACTTGTATTGCCACAATTTATAGTTATATCTCTGAATTAATAAAAATAGTCTAGTAATGTGTGTTTCATCAAAAAACAATTGTGCACATTAACTACCAGCAACTTTGTATTCAGCTTTGACAGAAGATAATACAACAAATTTTTGTTTCTTACAACACCATGAAACTAGCGACTTGACTAAAATGTGTCATGTTCTAGAGGTGCTTTTTGTATCTAACTTACAACCACCAAAATCAGAAACAGAATAGTGAACAAACTGAAATGATTTTACTCTATGAAATAACAGTCCCAAATTAGCTGTATGTTTGAGTTATTTAGAAATTCATTAAACAACATTTAAATGATATTATTTTGGATTTTCTTGAAATCTATCAAACATAAATACACTAAAATTAATATGTGGTCCACTTACAGTTAAGTAGAGTAATCTTCCAATCATTACACTGTAAGTGGTTTAGTCAACATACTTTCCATCTCCATCAAGATCCAACATTCAATTAGTACTCATTGGAGTATCACTAATTTTAGTGGTATCCAAGCCAAAAATATTTAGAAGATATTTAGTATATTTTATTTTATTTAAAATAATAGCATCCTTAGTTTCGATATATTTGAAATCCAAGAATGAATTTTAGATAACCAATTAAACTCATTTCAAATTCATTTGGCATCATTTTAGAAGACTCAATACATAATGATTTTTTTATATCAAAATATAATATCATATACATAAATTTGAACTTCTAAAACATCATTACAAATTCGTTTTATAAAAAGAGTAGGGAATGTTATACATTTTGTAAAACCATTAGAAATAATCAATGTGTGTAATCTATCATACCAAGCTCTTGGAGATTACATTAAACCATACAATGATATTGATAATTTAGAAACATGATTTGGAAGGTGAGGATTTGTAAAACCACGGGGTTGTTCAACAAAAACATCCTCATCTATATACCCATTTAGTAATTCACTTTTGACATCCATTTGATATAGTTTAAAATTTATATGTTCTGCATATGAAAGAATTATTCTAATGGCTTCAAGTCCTGCTAGTGGTGCAAAGGCCTCCTCATAGTCAATTCCGTCTTCTTGACTATAGCTTTGTGCAAATAATCTAGCATTGTTTCTAACAATGATATCGGCTTCATATACTTTATTTAGAATCACCCACTTACTGCCTATGGAAAAAATGTATTTGGGTATATCAACAAGTTTCCAATGTTTGTTCCTTTCAAATTGATTAATTTCTTCTTTTATATCCATCACCCAAAATAAATCATTAATAGTATCATTGATGTTATTAGGTTCATGTTGTGATATGAAATCCTGATGTTCAACATGATTTCTAAGAGAATCTCTAGTTTGTGTTCCTCTATCTAGATCTCCAACTACAACATCTAAGGGGTGGTTCTTAAGGGTTCTAGTTGGTCTAGAAAAGGTAGGGCTAGTTATTTGAGGTTCATTACATGGTTCTGATTCATTATGGCTAGATTTTGGAGTATTTCTAGAACTGAAAGTTTGTAAATATTATTTTATAAGATGGTTAGAGGATATTTCATTAATGTTTAGATTTGACATATCAACCTAAATATTATCTAGAGAGGTCTAAGGTTCATGTGGATATGCATCATCTCTCATGACATGGATAGATTCCTCCAGTAATTTAGATCTTATGTTAAAACCACTATCGGATTTAGTAGAGATTGAATATCCTAGAATGATTCCTTCATCACTATTGGATGTAAAATTTCCCATATTTTTCATAGTATTAATGATATAAACTTTAGAACCAAAGATATTGAACAAGTTTTCTTTGGGATTTCTACTGTCCACAATTCATATGGAGTCATTTTAAGAATTTGTCTAATCAATACTATGTTAATAACATAGAATTCTTTATCTAGAACATTATCCCAAAAATAAATATGTAATTTATATTCACTAAGCATTGTTCTAGGAATTTATCACAAGGTCCAATTTATTCTTTCTAAAATTCTATTATGTTGAGTGTTATAAGGGTATAGAAATTATGAATATAACCATTTGGGAGAAAATCGATTCAAACAATTTATTTTCAAACTCACAACTATGGTAATTTCATATAGATTTAATTTTAGTTCCACTATGATTTTCTACAGTTTTAGAATACTTAGTGAAGTGGGAGCATACTTCACATTTGTGAGACAATAAGAAGGTCCTTGTATATGTAGAAAAGTCAACTACAAGAAAATAAACATAGTGCTTCCTAGTTAAACTAGGAACTCATGATGGTCCAAAAAATATATTTGAACCAACTCGAGAGGTTGAGAAGTTGAAACATCCTTCTTTGTATTGTATAATATTTTGTGCTGCTTTCCCTTTTGACAAGGATTACACACATTATCATTTGGAAACTCTAGTTAGGTTAGATCTTAGACTAAAATTTTTCTAGTTAGATTTCTATGGGAGTGAATATTGCAGTGTCATATTCATTTATTCCACAGGAAAGACTCTTTGTGAAATACACTTCAACATAAATCATTTTGAGAAGATAATGAATATAACTTAACAGAATATAAATTTTTATTTTTAATGAAGAAAATAGTAATTTTTTTTAAAATTTACAAACATTGGAAGCATAATTTTCCAATTTAACATGAAATCCATAATAACATAGTTGTGGAATATGAAGAAGATTATTTTTTAGTCCATCATCAAAATTTACATTAGAAATAAAAATTCATTTAGAGTTAACAATTTGTCCTAGGAAAATGATTTTTCATTTACCATTGTCACCAATATTTACATGACCACCATAAATCTTTATTATATTCTTGAATCATGAATATTCTACCTTCAGGTGTCTTGAACACCATCATTCCATATACTATATGATTTTATGAGAGATCTTGAAAACATTTCCCTACAAAATTGTAAAACAATATTGACTATGGTACCCATATTTGTTTTGGTACATTCATATTAGTAACTAGTGATTTAGGAACCCACATATGCCTCATAGGATTCCTATAATAAATATGTAAAATATTTTAAAATTAAACCATATTTGTTCTAGAATATATTGAAACAGTAGAGGATGTATCATAGTATGAACTAGAATAATGTTTTCCTAAACTATGAATAAAGTTGTTTCTTTTAGATTTAGATACAAAATTGGTTTTTAGAAAATTTATTTCAATAGGGTAACAACCAATACTAGTAATGTATATTTTGGAAAAAAATTTACCTAGAATTTGTTCCAAAAAATATTTACCATTAGTAAAACATTCAAGGTCCTTTTTCAATTTCTCATTAGATAGCATTAATTCATTTTTTTCATTGATTAATTGTACGTTTTTTCTCTTTTGAAAACAAGTTCAGATTTAACTATTGCGGAAAGAGAATATTGTCTCTTTGAAGAATTGTATTTATCTTTTAGTTCATTACATATCTCTCCAAGAATATTTTAATACATAGACATATATTATTTAGCCATATTTTCAGAATCACTTTTATTTCCAGAATAATAGGAATTCCATACAAGAAATTTTAGGGTTACATCAGATGAGTTTGTCATGGAACACATATTGGCTTTGTTAGCATGTTCATCATGTGATGACTATGAGTCACATGAACTATCCTCATTATCACTCAAAGTTATTTTAATTTCCATTTTCATTTTTTTACTTTCTCATTGGGATGTCAACCTTTACATGTCCCTTTTTCATGCATTCATAACATATTATCTCTACAAAAATTCCATTTCATTCCAATCCTTATTCAAGTATTCTTTTTTATCATATCTTCTTTTGAAGTTAGGCTTTCCAAAAGATTTATTCCTTTTAAATTTTTTTAAATCTTATGGCTAATTGGGTCATCCCCTCATCTCTGTCATGTGAATACTGTTCACTACTGGAGCATCTTATAGAGGCTTGAAGTATCTCCTTTTCTTTGAGTTTAGAGGTAGTGGTCCGGAATGCCATATATTTTCTTTTGGGTTCATCCTCATCTTCCTTGTTGACTTTCAACACTTCTATGTATATCATAAGTTTCCAAATGAGTTCTTTGACTAGTAATTTTCTGATGTCTCATGATTCTCAAATAGAGATATATATTCCTATCTATCTATTAGGTATGCATATAAGAAAACTCATGATTTGTTCTTTGTTAGTGAAATCTCTTCCAAGAGTGATCATTGTGTTGATAATTTTTTAGAACTAGAGATACATGTCAGAAATAGTCTCATCAGGATTCATTTTAAAGTTATCATATTTTATAGTATAATTATTATGATTCATTTCATTCACATTACTGGTTCCCTCATGTGTGACAATCAAAGTATACAAAATTTCATGGGTTGTTTTACATGAAGATATTCTTTTATATTCCTCATCTCTTAAAGATCAGTATAAGGAATTCATGGCTTTGAAGTTATTTTTAGAAGAAGTCTTAGTTGGGTCATCCCAAGAAGTTCTATTAATAACAGGAATCTTATACTCATCTAAAATTGAAGACCAAATTTCAGAACCCATTCTTTCTACATTTATTTTCATTTTCATTTTCCATAGGTAATAATTATTTCCATTAATGTATGGTGGTATATTTGTTAAAAATCATATAGTCTATTGACCATAGTAATGAAATACATTTAAAGATCTAGAAATTTAGAACTAATAAAAATTTACAGATCCTTAAGTTACAACTAAAATCACAGTTGAAAAGACTTTAAAACATATCCTTAATAAGAATAAAATCTTTTGATAACAAATTTTTGTAGGTGTAGAGTACTGAAGAGGGGGGTGAATTGAGTATCGATAAAAATTTCTGTGAAAATGTTCACATTAAAATATTACCAAATAAAAAAATATTGGCCAATTAAAAAAGATAATACGGTTATAATTGTTTGAAATATCAAATAACATCTCTGAAGATGGATTAATTCTCACTAATATCAATGTGAGTTATTGATATAACATTTGAAGCTATTCTAATAAGGAATAATAGTTATAACATCTATCAAATACTAACTATCAAACTGAAATCTAGAATTTCTGAAATATAATTTAATGTATGAAAAAACTAAATTAAAAGGAATAATAGATAAAACAAGTGGTTCAGTCTCATACTGAGACTTAATCCACTCCACTTGGTGATCACCTACCACCAAACAGTCTATATAGATAAGATATTGATCCACACCCTAGATCAGGGTAAAACAACAATACACTAGAGTGTCCAAGTCACATGACCTCTTCTACTATTCTTTATGGGAATAAGCTACCAGGTCACACAAGGAACTATTCTACACTTATATGTGGGAGTAAATAGATTTAAGAAGATATGGGAGGTAGGAAATCCTATATCCTTCAGTTGAATACAGGAGATAGTGTTTGTTTTTAATAAAAACACACACACTACTCAATAGCTAAAAATAGTACACAATTTATTGAATATGGTGAGAAAGTGTTAGAAATTCTCAGAGTTTTATTCTATGCAGCTTTGGACTTGTCTGATGAAGTAGATGCATGTATCGAGTCCTCTTGTTAAAAAATATAGAATCGAAAGTCTGGTTCTCTAGATTTCAGTTCGACGATGTGAGATATATAGCTTCAGTTATTCTTTCAGTTTATACTGGTTAGATTTTTGAAGGTATGGTCTACAAAAATTTATACTTCAAGAATCAATAGTTATTTGGGTGTTCTTTAGTGGAATGTTTTTTCATGAATAAGTTATCTTTTTCAAGAAATCTCGCACATCTCTCAGTATGTTTCAACAACTAGACTTATCTTCCTTTTAATTGAGGGTGTAGATGTTGGAGCCAACGAGATTCATGTTGTCTGCACCTCATACCTCGTATTGTCAGGTGACGTTTATACAAAGAAACATTCATGATGTATTTTATATTTAATAACATGAATATGACTATTAGAAATTAAATTGAAAACGTAAAAAATGATTAAACAATGGTGTCAATGTTTTTATTGAAATAGTGTCACTTGGAAACGGTTTCATATGCAAATGGTGTCTTATCCTTTGACTTTGTGTGATGAGATAGTCACGATGCCACAGCTGTATTGACATCTAGAATCAGTAGCACAAATGTGGTATTAGATCACGGTGTCTCTGGTAGTGGTGTCTGGTCCTTTGTTAAAACATTGATGGTGCTTGAGTAATAGCATCAGAAGCACATTGTTTTATTCACTGTGTCTGGTCATGGTATCAGGTCGCAGTGTCTGGATAATGGTGTCAGGGTCACGATATCATGGTCATGGTGTCAGGTCACGTTATCTGAGTCATAGTGTCTTGTCATAGTACCAGGTCACAATATCTATGTCCTGATGTCTGGTACATTGTCAAAATCCAGAACTACTGTCATACTTATTCTTTCCCAGACTCACCCAAATATCTATAAATATTGTTAAGTAGTAACCATTACAGAATGGATTAAACATAATTTTTAGTAAAACATAATAGACAAAGATTAAGAATAAATTATGAGAATATGAATCTAAACTTGTATGCATGGAATCATAAGAATACCAGCATGATTTAAATATTATTACCATGATTTTCATGATTTGTTATCATTAAAACATGATCAAATAGGAGGAGTCCAACAATTTCTACCAAAATCATCATCGACTTTGTCTTCTTTATTAAGATGGAAATGGATTCAGTAGTCATAATATTTGATCATTTCTATCAATATTACCTATAAGATATTAATATACTTCTTTTTTAATATATATTTTATGCTCTTAAGATCCAAATATATTTTAAAATTTACCCCATAGAGAAAAAGTCTCCATATTTTTAACAAAATGATTATATCAACCAACTATAAATCATGTGTTTGATAATTCTGGTCATGATATTTCTTTTGCATGGATGATTATTCTATCACATTTTAATTTTTAGTTATTTTATATCCTAGACCCTTTATTGAATCATCTCTATATAAAATGAAATTTTACCGACTTGAGTGCATCGTTTGGGTTGGTTCCCTGATAATACTTTTTCTAAATTCCATAATGCTCACATAACAGTTACTTGTATAGACATGTTTTACTCCATTTTGAGTTATCTTGGTTAGTGGATCTAAAATTAATGATATGTCTCTCATAAATCATTGGTAATACCTAGAAAGTCTAAGTAATCTATGGATCACTATAACATACACTGGTCTAGGCTAGTTTTCAATTACCTTTTTCTTAGAAGGATCCACATATATCTCTTTACCAGTGACGACATTATCAATAAATGATAATTATTTCATTGTTGAATAAGAGTAATGGTTCTTTTTAAATAGATAATTCTTTCAAAATGTTTTTAGAATAGTATTAAAATGCCTCTCATGATTCTACTTAACTTTGTATTATGTCATAATATAATCTATAATGGCTACCATTCTTTGTGGTTATATCGAATGATTATATTCATTATGTAGATAATTATTACTAGATTATTAGTGAGTATGAAGGGAATCACTCTATACTCCTAATGTGTATAGCTTATTTTAATGTTAGTTTTTTGGAATATATTCATTTTTGACTATTAATTAATGATCTCATGGGTAAAGGTATGAATTAGATAAATACAAGGCATACATAGTTTGTCGAAAAAGTCATATATCTATGGTAGGGTGTACTTATTCCTTATCATGCATTAATTGAGTTCACAATAATCAATATAGAGGATTATTAACTCATACATATTATTTTTAAACGGGATATGTGTGCCCCATGATAAAGCACGCGCGAATATAAATCCTTTTCCTAGATTATCTAATATATTATTGTTTTCTGTTATTCCAAATCGATAGTTTCTTTTCTCTAAGTATCATTGAATATTAGAAGTGATTCATGTATATGTTTCATTGAGAAATCAACCTCTCAGTTGGGTGTAAGAATTTGAATCTCTTTAAAGAATAAATCAGTATAATCCATCACAATTAAAATGTAATCAATTATTATTATCTCCATTATCTTATTCATTTGACCTACATGGTATATCTCATAAGGAAATAATATCCACACGTGAGTAAAATATTCTAAGATAGATTCATCGATTGTAAACTAGTATGTATTTTGGGATGAATTAATATTTTAAGAGTTATCTCTATCTCATGATAGTTGATGTTGAATTTATATGTCAACATCCAATCCATGTCTAATATATCATCAGACTCATCTAAAGTATGTATGATGATACTTTATAAAAGATTATGTTTACAATAATTTAAAGGGTTGAAGTTATATCCTCTGGAAGAAAGAATTTATCCATTTTCTAATCTCGCTAAAATCTAATACCACAAGTTTTGTGGTGGAGTTCTAATTTATCGTTTAAACATGCATAATATTAAAGAATAAATTGAACCAAATTCAAACGGTTTGTTTACCATTCATAAATTTATTACTAGTATACATGTTACCACATCACTGTTAGTTCCCACCACTGTAGTAGTTATATAATACTATCTTTATTTTTATTACATTGAGGTTGTTATCATTAATATTTTCTAAAAACCCTTATCTTAGGTTATTGGATTTCATATTTCTCAATTTAAATGTTGTTGAAACACTATACCCTAGGTAGAGTGTTGATCTGAACCTTATTTTCCTCTTGAATATTTGGGTTTCTACATCCCACTACAACAACGATTAAAGTGATTCTCTTATTTTACCCACATGAATCATCTCTAGGTTCCCTTCAGATAATGTATGAGATGCTTATTCACATAATTGTGAAACATGGGATGTTGTGTCTTCATTATACCATGTGATTTATCTATTGATCCAGCCAAATAAAACTATAATGTAGGCTTTTATCTCTAGGATCAATAAATTACTGAGTGTCTCCAATATACATTTCAACAAAAACACAATTAATTATATGAGATTCATATATTTTATAGGATCAAATCTGAAAATATATTTTGAGATGTCACTTTAATACAAAAAATAAGTTGTATACCATAATTTTGGGGTTTTTTTAAAAGATAAAAATGTACTACACACGCATTGTAATGGATTCCTCATACACCATGATAGACTTATTTTCTTTTTTGATTTAGTATGAGGAACTCAATCTACAATTTAATATAGGGAGTTCAAGGAAAATATATTCATAGAAACATTTTATTTAATTATTCCCATTTCATAGAATCAGTATTCTATTTGGAATTCATGTTCTCAACCTATGTTAAACACCCATTGGTTTCCCCATCCATGAGTTTAATGAAGATCACACATTTATTTTTATTTTGAGCATTAGATGATAAAGAATTACTTCTCAAATGAGTTAATATATTTCTACATGATTGTGGGATTAAAAGATCCAAAAATAATTGGATTCCATTTTCATATTAGAGTCAAAAAAATTTCCTTTTTGGGGAGAAGGAGGGTGTTCCACAATATTTATGTAACCAATCATACCATTTATCTACCAATACATTACTTATATAAAATTTCTAGTCCCCTATGTCATAAGGTTAAGAATATCATTATGGAAATAATAAAATTACTTATCATGTTTATGGTTGTAAATATCTCACTTATTTACTTGAATTAAATAAAAAATAAAAACAAGATTAGAATATATAATTTAGTAAATATTCAACATTTAATCTCATAAACCTATATAGAACAACTTATAATTGATAGGTATATCCTAGATTATGAGCCTTTATGTTTCAATCTTGGTTATCCATTTTAATTTTCTAATTAATTTTTATACCATAAAATTCTATTAATTCCCTTAAAATTGGATCATAAAGGATTTTTGAATTTAATAAATCATAACCCTAGGGAGTTCTAAACTAGTGGCACAATGAAGCATATATGTTATTAACTGGGTGATGATTGAGTTAATACCCAATACACCCTTTTTGTAGTTTTCACCGTTAGGTACAAGTGTTCCTAGGACACATCCACTTTTAGTATCCTTACATGGTTGTAATTTCTTGGATGAATCTCACTATATACATCACCAAAATTATTGTATATTTAACTATAATTAACATATCCTTATGGTTCTCACAAAAGTATTTTATTGATAATTCTCTAAAATAACTAGACATTCCTCTAATACCCAATTTATAATCAGAAGTATTTAATACATATTATTAAATTATTTTTAACGTGGATATTTTTTAAATAAAAAACAGAGATCTAAAGGTTTTATAACACCTCGAGAGATTATGATGTATTTCCTTTTAAATATATTAAATCCATTTAATAGATTGTGATACATGCAACACTGTGACTCAATTATAATAAGTGAAAATTATATATAAATATTACTATAATAAAAAGAAAATTTAAAATTTTGATGACATAAAAATTCTATTTTTTATATATTTAATATCAATGTTTATCTTACAATTTTGAAATAATCATAAAGTAGGTTTTTTAAATTATCTATTAAGAGTAAGATTTTATGAACAAAAAAATATTTCTTTTAAAAATTACACTATTTAATTTAAAAAATGTATTATATTACTTATAATTATCATCTTATTAACGATAAATTTTATATAAAGACATATAATAATATTGTAAGTTTAAATAGATATTGTTTATAAAATGTTCTATTTTTTCGAAAAATATTTTAAAAAAAAGGCATAATAATTTTTCATTTTAGTTAATTAAAATATTAATTAATGGTGATATATTTAATTGAAATTAATGTATTATATATCGAAATATATGAATTTAAATCCATATAATGAATATTACTAGTCATGTATTCAATATTTTATTTTATTATGCTTGAAAAATGCATTTCTTGAAACATGATTTCTGACATGTTTTATGAGTTCATAATAAATTACATTGTTATACTTATATGAGTTGAATTTTATAAAATTGAATCCTTATTTATAATATTCATAATTAATATTATGAATTATTTTTATCATAAAATTTTTATTAGTAAAACAATAAAAAATTAATTAATGTGATCGAGTCTAAAATAAGGTTTTCTATACTACACGGGCTTATATTAAAAATAATTTTCTACATAGATTAAGTTGTTATTTGATAAATTTTATATATGTATACTAAATGGGAAAAAAATATAGTATGTGTTTTTTAGGAATAAAGGATAAATTACCTATGTTAAATATCTACTTCCTACAGTGGATACAAAAATGATAATAATAAGTAAACTCATATTATAAGAGAATAACATGCTTAAGAATTTTATTTTTATGTATTAGAGGTGTGAATTGTCCTTAAATCCCCTAAAATAACTTATTTATAACTTTTAAAGTCACATAGGTTGAGATAAGCTTCCCCATGTTTAATATTTATGGGTAATTAATAATACCACTCCTTTTCAACTATAAAAGTGCACTACCTACCCTCACTTATGAAAGCCTCTAAATTCATTCTGATCTAGAAACCCCTTTCATAGTATCTTTACTACATAATTATCTAAATTATATAGATAATTCTCCTCCCAAAATACCATCCTTATGGTTCTTGAGAAGAGGACCAAAGGAGGTATCTTGAAGAAAACGTAATCTTGTTTATTCTCTTATAATATTGAGTTATTTTTCAAAAAATAAAATATAAAAAATAATTAAAAATTGAATAATTATATTTTATTATTTCTATGTAATAATACCTATCCAAATAATTCTCCATAAATGTGATGAAAACACATCCCTCATGTATACAGTTGGCTACAACCTCGCGAACCAACAGAATTTTTTTCCATCACCGACTCACATAGAACGTCATAATGAATGAAATAATGAGTGTATATGAATCGTATGACATGATATTAATTCTGTAAAATTAATATATCTTTTACTTCATTACCTAGACACCCATTAGAGGGATGATATGATCAGTCTTGAGTACGTGTAGCAAAATGTCTCCATGTAGTGATGTGACTAATTTTCCATGTAAAAAATTAAATAATGGTTCTAAAATTTATGTACTAATTAAATTTTATATTCAAATAATTAATATAATTTAGATCATGTGGATAAAATATCATATATCCATGAACCTGAACATTAAATACAGAACACACAAGAGAAAATAAGGTGAATAACACCCAAAACAACAATAATAATAAATTATTATAAAATAATGAGTGATAAGATATTATAACAGGATAATATATGATATTATAAAAAATAATTTATTCTCGTATAAATTATTAAAATGATGAAAAAAATTATAACATAATTTAAATAATTTTTAACCAAAAAAAGAAGCACGATGTAAGGGATTTCATCTCAATTTCTATTCAATTAAGTCTATTTTTTTAATAAGCACATATTCATGTTTATGTTTCTAAATACTACCCAATTGATGTATTTAACATGAATAAATGTATTTTTATGATTTTTTATGTGTCAATTCATATTTATTCATTCAATGAGGTATTATTTAAAATATGCATAATGCAGAAGAATCTATTTTACAATCACACAATATTTTGTGATTCCTTTTAATTTCATTAAATGAATATTATCATTTACTATTTGATAGTCTCAAATAATTTTCCTAGCCACTATATATTCATTTATTTTGTATATTTTCTACATAAATTATCTGTTTTTGAATTTTATGAAGAAAATTTATGTTTCAATGAATAACTGATTTCATTTATCTTTAAATCAGAAATATTTTTCATTAATACCCTTGTTTTCCATAATTGATTAAAAATATTCTTTTTTTTCTAAAATTATTTATTAATGAAAGTTTAGGTTATCCTTGACTTTTAAAAAAGGATTTAAATGAATCATTATACTATTATTCAAAGTGGATGTTTTATGAAAAAAGTCAAAATTGAATGTTTTTATCATATTCTATAATAGAGGACTTCCATACTGCCATAACAAAAAATGTCACATCCTCTACACATTTTCAATGGTTTTTTAGATTAAACTATTTCATGAAATATTATTTTAATATTTAACCTCCATTATATTTATTCCACTAATGGATAAGAATTTATTTCATTAATCTGAATTCCAAATGGCTCAATGGTCAATTTTCATCTCTTGATTAATTTTTTGTTCGTTAAAATTCCTTTAAGACAATCACATTCATATGATAATTTTACATTGGAAATTGAATTTGTCTTGAATATCCACAATATTTATATCATGGATATGGTTATTTTGTTACCGATATACCAATTTTACATTTAGTGTTTCCATTTAAAATAATTTTATTAACTTCAGAAATATTAATTAATCAGTTTTCATTACACTATATATTTATATTTGATGATAAAAAATATTATCTAAAAATAAATTAGAATATTTAATATATTTAATATGATTTGGAAAAGAAATGATGTATGAGAACTAGAATTATATATCCCATGGAATCATCGATACGTCTCATGGGATAAATTAGTTGGCCAAAATAAGTGGTTTTTCACATATATTTAATCATAATTAAAACTATATTAATAGAATAGATATCATGATGTCTGAAATCATGAATTCCAAAACTAAGCATCCCCCTCACTGTTAATTTAGTTATAATTATCCATGTAATTATTAAATATATATTATATGAGGATGTATTTTGTGGTTTGGTTATTGATCAAATAGAATGATTTTTAAGTTATTTACCTTAACATATTGATTATAACATGTTTTATGTGGATATAAAACACTATACATTACCCTTAATATGAATTTTATCTCACCCTTATTTTTTTATTCACTAGAAAGTGGGGATGAATTCAATAACTGAGCTCAAGGATACCAAATGGTTTCCATTAATATGATTAATTTTTTATTCCCAATTTAAAATATGTATCATGTATGTATCTAGTTATGAAAAACTACCAAACTTATCAGTACTTTGGAATTTTACCCCTTGAATCAAATCCTTTTCAATAATGTATACATAGGATTTGGGTTACTGGAATCTAGGTTGTTATAGGCCTATTTCATATCGAAGACTACGAATATAAAACACCATTATGAAAGAAAAACATATTTATTTTTATCTTCAAAATGATCTATTAAATCCAATTGAGATCCTAAAACTATTTGGGATATCATAAGTAATACGGAGTGCAAAAGGATGCTCTACAAAGATCACTAAAGAAATAAGCATGATACTAAAGCACAATGTGTGAGCTAATATTATAACATGACATAAAAAAAGTTAATGATCATGATTAATCACATGGGTGAATCACATAAACAACATGGTATATAAAATCATTAGAATATATTACATGTTCCAAGAAAAAAAATTTGCCATAGGAATAATTAAATGCTAAATATCATGAAAATATATCCTAGTGGACAAAGTTTCATCATGGATTAGTTTTACTCCATAATCTAGTAGATTATATATCGTGTGATTAAAATTAAACCAATAAATTAGATTTATATCTGGGGGAACACACGAAAATGTTAATTATTATGGGTTCCAGAAATGGAAATCAATGATAAGCCATAATAAAAAGAAATAAACATGGAAAGAAATGTGTTGAGTAATCGTGCCTCATATCATAATTTAGGGAAATTATACAATGATTCTAAATAGAAAATGAAATTAAATATATTTTATTTCCATGTATGATTAAATAATCCAAGGTCTCAAAATAGGGTTTTAATTTTAAAATAATAAAATTAGTTGAGTGTTATTTAAGAGGATTAATGAATAGAAATGTTTACCTAATTGAGGTTTGATTTTATAGAGGAATATTGATAAATGTATTTATGGTATGTATTATACCATCAATGAAATGGATAATGATATAGGTATAAATATAATTTAAAAAACAAAAAAAAATAGAATCAACATATAACATATAGGGGAGAATTAATGTAACTTAGAGGTAGAATGGTCATGTCATGAAGAAAGAGGGTGGTTCAGAGGGATCCATTACATTATGTTTCATCTTTCATCATATGAGTTAGAAACTCATGAATAATAAATATAGGTGTTTTATAAATATATTAAACAACAATAAATATAGATATCATACCGTATATTGTTTTTATTATAACAACATTCCACCAATTTAAAAATAATTATTTTTTAAAATTACAGTTTCGGGTGATAATTTATTCATTTTTCTTGTGTATTTTGGTTTTGAAATTCATAGTATTTATATATTGATAATTATTCCCTCTCATCCATAATGTTATACATGATATGAATATCATATATATTCATTTTATATATATTTATTTCTATCCATAAGAGTTATAGATAAAAAATAGTTTACACTATTCATGGAGACCTTAAGTTGTACGAATGCGTGAACCTTATATCCCTTATATATTGAAAGAAAAAATAAAGGTAAATAAAAATTAATAATTAGAGAATAATAATAATTATATATATAATATATATATTTATTAAATATATAATTATAATCTATTATCAGAGGAGGTACTGTATGATGAATTATATTGGTTCTCAAGGTAATGTTCCTCCATAAAAAATAATAACTATTTTGTTTTCCATTTGATGGAAGAGTATATCATTCTAGGTGATACCATTAATATAAAAACACCAGAATATATGGATTATAATGTTGATATGCGTTCATTATTTTATTAGAATATTTGTTGGAGGGAAAAGAATAAATATAACTAAAACATTTAGTTAAAGACAATACATTTTCTAAAAAAACTATTTATTACACCTTAATCCCTCTAAATTGGATATCATTCAAAAACTAAGAACAATATAAATCTTTGAGGGATTTTATTTAGGTATTTGGGTTTTTATTTGATTAAATTAAAGACTTTTAATGTTTTATATAAATTGTAGAGTAGGTTCCCTTTTATAAGTGAGGGGACGTACACTCATGGACTTACATAAAATATTAAATTAATATAAATTACTTTTCAAGGGAAAAAGGATTCCAACTACTATAATTATAACATTGGAGAGATTTTGGTTGAAATAATATCATCCTATATAATTTATACATGATTATATTAGCTTTGTACTCATATATCATAGTTTTAAAATGAAGTATCTTTTTTCTAACAATTAGGGTGAGAATAATGCTTTTACTCATTCGGGGTAAATATGTTACTATAAAAGGAATATTGGTAATAAAATGAAATATATTTTATATTCATAAAAATATAAATATCACTTCTAGGAAATTATGTTTTTTTGGAATTTTATATCATTTAATAAATTATTATTTATTATAAAATAACATTATTGTCATTTTATGGAACTATTCATTTGTTTTGACATTAAAAATAACATGAAAAAGTGGATTGAAAATATATAAATTTAACTGATAAATGAAATGTAATTTTTATTTTAAAAATTTATGAACCCAATATTGTATTAAAATTATATTACATTAAATACTTTTAAAATAAATCATTTTACATTTATATTAATTGAATTATTACTAAGCCAGTGTGGCATATGTTTTTAAAGATTATATTTCATTATAATAATCTAAAACAAATTACCATGATAAAAAAATAAACTATATTTTAAAAACACCATTTACAAAACAATAATAGTATCTTTTATCCAAATGTAAGATAATTAAGAGTTAATGAAATGTAGAGAATGATGTTTTTTGACTTTACCATACATTAAATAATATTAATACCAAAAGTAATGATTTAAGAAACCATGTCTCCATATATTGTAAATTTTGATTGAAATAGAAAATGAAAATTCATCCAAAATAGATAATGTATGTCATAGGGTAATTTTTTAGTCTTTATAATTTTATTTTAAACATTAACTAACTTATTTACCAATATCGTGGTGATAATTAATTATTATTGTTACTATTAATTATTATACAAAATAAAAGTGATCAACTTACCAAATTTGGATATCCTAATTTAAAATTAATAATCCCATTTTCAATATTTTTTTATAGATGTGGATGAAATTTATTCATGATTCAAATAAAAAATAAAATCGAATATTTTTTTTTCAAAAAAATTTCTTTTTAAAAATAAAAATGTATTCCTACCAAATTCTAGTATAAAATTCACTAAAATGGAAATAATTGAATTTTTTATTAATAAAAAATTGCTAATTAAAATTTTAAACTTCTACATAAAATAATTTTACTTTTCCAAAACATTAATATTAATTATAATTTTCAATAAAATTTAATAGTTTCATGATTCATGGAAAAATAAATATTTGCACATAAATCACCAAATATAACCATATTATAATTTTTATATAATTATTTCAAAAATATATATTTATAGAAAATAAAATTTCTAGTGGTATCAGATAATAATTATCAAATTTGGTCACATAAATTTGAAAAAATATAACTCCATGAGAATTTGTGAAAAAAATTCAATTAATATAATATTTTAGATATTTTCCATTCCACACAACACTAAATATAGCTTTTATTATACTAAATAACTCTATTGTTTGTACATTATATGCATAACCATGTTATTTATGCACTACCCTAAACCCTTCAACAATCTTTAGGTACACATTACAATATTTTTTTCTTGTGTTATACACAATACTGTGTCCCTTCGATAGCTTCTGTTACATTAAAGGTTGGGTTCCACTGAAGGAAGATAAATGATATATATTTTTATTCAAAAAATATTATATTTACCACCTATCTATTAGAATATTATTTCTTATTAATAATAACTAAGTTTTAAAAATATTAACTACAAATTTATATAAAATGAATCATTGGTTAATAATTTCCTAGAAATAAATGAATAAACTATTTCTAAATAAAAATATTACTTTTCTAAGAATACACTTTTTCTGTGTACAAAGAAAATTTTATCCCATTAAATTAAACACACCACTTTTTATAATTTTTTATCAATAAAATTTATATATTATATATTAATTAAATATTTTTTATAATCATCCAATATATTTGATAAATATAAGATAATAATAAATCCAATATTATGAATACAAAGATATAATTTTTTAATATCCAATTTTTTTTCCTTTTAACAGAGTACCCATTTGAAATATAATATTTGAGAATTTTAAAAAATATTTTTTAAAAAATATATTTTTATGGAATATATTATATAATTATTTAATTTGAGTAATTTTTTGTTGTTTTACTAAAAAGTTTCATTTTTTGATAAATAGAAAAAACACCGAATTTTATTTGAAAACTGCTTTTCATCTAATTTACTAATACAAATAAATGATGCTTAAATTTTGTTTGAAAAAAATAATTATATCAATAATAAATAAATTAATAAAATTTAGGTTATTTTAATAAATTTCACAATTAAATTCGATATAAAAATACATTTCAATATTTTGAACCTTTTCTCTTAAAAATCGTTCATCTCGTCATATCTGTTGAATTATTTTTAAATTAATTTATACCACTTATGTGATTATAATTTTGAAAAATTTATTTTATGTTTGAAAGAATCATAATTTATAATCTATATTAAGGTCAAATGAATTTTTGAAAAAACTGATTAGTGAAAGTAATTAAAAATAATTACAGAGATTAAGGTGGAAAATGAGTTTACTTAGTGGCTAAACATTATTATTAAAGGGAAAAAGTACTTATAAATTTGACCAAAAAACAATTCCATAGCCATATTTATACAATATCCTCCCTTGGATCTAAAATTTTCAATTATGGGAGTCACATTATGTAAAAGATACCTCTCAATAGTGTTTTCTTTTATATATACAAGAATATCACTCCTCCTCCACTATAAAAGGATACATACCTACCTCACTTCCTCACACCTCTCATGCAAAATTTTCTCTGAAAACCCCCCAAAAAATATCCCAAAACCACCCTCCTTAATCATAGACACCTTTCTTTGGGCCAAAATCTATCTATGGAATCCCTTTAGTGCAACACAAAAGCAGTGACCGGAAAAATATGTAACGTTCTTCAACATGAATTTATTTTTTTATTATTTCTCCACCAATTCAGTTATTCTTATTTCATGATTATATAATAAAATAGGTTTCCTAAATATAATGATATATTATTATTCTATGGTTTCAACCAAATCCTATACAAACTTCTATAAAATGGTTAATGAATATAATTTTGGTTTTTATGGCGGAGTACCATCTCGTGGAATGATGTAATTCTTATTTACATTACCGCGTATGATGGTTTCTTAATTATGATGTACACAAATTTTTTAATATATATATATATATTATGTTATTTATTTATTATTTTGTAACTACTATAAAAACTTTCAATCATGTTTTCTATTTTGTGTAAATATGATAACATTGTCGGTGGATGTGTGGGCAACCGACTTCTCCAAGGGATACAATTCATTCACACTTAACATAGAATGTATTAAAGATTTGTTTTTCAAAATTATATTATAGATATGATTTAATAATACCTTTATAACAAATATATATTTATATGTATTTTATTTACCTTCATTCTTTCAATATTAATGGAAAATGGAATCAATGTTCATCCATATATACGTCAGATCATCTCCTTGCAAAGTGTATTTCATTTAAAATTTAATTATTTAATATATTATTATAAATATTTATATATAGAATATATATTAAATTTATATCGTGTTCTAAATTATGGAAATATGTAAATCACAATATATGATATATGATCAAGGATAAAAAAGTCAAATCATATAAGAAAAACAAAGCGAATATTTCCCAAAATGTAACATTAACATGGAATAATTAATAAACGGGTAATATAAGGTAATAATCAAATAATATATGGTATTATATAAAAAATATGGTTATTTGGTATATTTTTAATAAAAATATATTCATTATAAACAATTTTTGATTGGGGATGAATAAATTCATGACTTAATGTAAGGGTTTTCTTATCTCACATTTATTTCTGTGAGACTTATTCCGTATTCACCACTAATTTATTTCATGTGGTGTATATAATTCCCATGAATGAATTCTATGATTATTATACATAAATTTATGTGTATCTTAATATCAATTTTATGATCTTCCTTTCTGGGGTTTTATGGTTCAATATTTTCCAAATGAGTAAAGTAATTTTATCTCAGTTTTCAATCATTGAAATGAATGCCATGTTTTGTACCTATATTTTTTTTGTAAAGTGTATAAAAAACTCTTTGACATGTTATATCCTGAATATAATTATTTTCATGTTATTTTATGATTCATTTTATATTGTTATCTCATTTTTATTATGATCAGAGTTACCAAAGTGTTAAAAGTGTATTGCTATAATCTCATTATTTATCAAGATTTTTTTTACTATGCTTCCATTGATGAAATATTATGATCTATATATCACTAAATATCATTACTTTTATTATACTATGGTTATACATGATATATACATGTATTAATACAATTTTTACATACCTTATTACTTAATATAATTAAAACATTGTTTTTATGGAAATTTTACTTTATTCTCTCTTCGATAAGAAATTTATTTTATTCATAAAACCATTTATTCTAAAAATTTATTAAAAATTGTTTTACTATGATGTTTAAAATAAAATTTTACCCATTTTTTATATCTTAAAAAAATAAAAGTAATATCTCTTAAATTTTTCAATTAAGTCACTTTTCTATACATTATTTACGGTGAAAAAAGAATGTTCGACATGTATAGATTTACCCACCGTCAAGACCGTAATTTCCATGAACCATAATTTTAAATTTCACAACTTTGATTTTAGGAATATTATCCCTAATATTGGGGAATTGTTTTTAAAATTGGTATATAAATAAAATGGTTTTTTTAAAAAAATTTAAAAAATGTTTTAAATTATTTTCTATGCTTCCATTAAATGTTTTCAAGGTAAATTTGTAAGAGGATGGTTTTCAAAAAAATTTGAATTATTATTTTTTTAAATATAACTTTTACCTTATAAAAGTTTTTTTTTTAATTTTTAAATCTTAACTTATAGGTTTTCAAGTGGGTTTTCAAATAAATTATTTTGAAAAAGATTTATGTTTTAAAAATTGATTTTCAAAGAATGGTTATTTTCCCTAATAAAATTTTTATGTGATTTTTCAATATAATTCCACGTCTAATTTGGCATCCCTTAATTTAGTTTATTCATTATTTGGTATATAATACAAGGAAACCATTCATTTTCTTTATTTTTGAATGGGTTATGTTAATATGAAAAGTTTTTTTTGAAACACAAATATCTTCCATGGGTTATACCATGATAAAATTATTTTGAAACCCTTTTCATTTCAAGGTTTATTCTGTGATGAAATGATTATAAAAATTTTCTCCATTTCAAATTTTGAGATATAATGAAATTTTTATAATACACTTTTTATTTCATGGGTTATGATTTGATTTTTATGAAACCCATCTCTTTTTATGGGACATGATATGATGAATGTTTTGTTATCCTGTGGTGAAAGAATGTATGATTTCATTGTGTTATTGGTATGACATATATCTCTATCCAAGGAATTGGTTAATGATAAATGTTTTATTAGCTCAAAGAGTACATGAGTGGGCATCCTGGGGTTGAAACAAGTTGATACACGAGTGTTCATCCAAATCCCAAATAAAGTGAATACCTCAGAGGTCATCCCAATATAAAAACAAGAGCATATAGGGGATGAAATCCCATGATCAAAAAAAGAGGGTTCACTGGGGAATGTCAAGCCCAAAACAAGAGGGTAAACAAGAGGGAATCCTTGAGATCGAAAAAGTGGGTATGTGGGAGGGAATTCCAAGCCCGAAACAAGAGGTTATAAGGGATGGCATACAGAGCCCAAAACAAGAGGTTACATGGGTGGGAATCACAATCCTAAAACAAGAGGGTATATGGGCTGGAATCCCATGCCAAAAATAAGAGGGTATACATGAGAGAATCTCAAGCATGAAGAAATTACACAGGTGTTTATCCCAAGACTAACATGTTTTGAATTTCTTTGTAGGTATTTTTTATATAATATTTTCTATGATTTCCATGTCTTATTCATGTGTTATTATCTCAAGGGTTATTCTTTTTATTCTATTTTAATCTTATGATATGAGCTACTAAAAATTGTGCCATGACTCTTGATTAAGATCTTTAATATGATGTTTATGATCTTATAATGTTATGATCATATTATCATACCCTTGTGGTCTTATTATGATTAAAAATATCTCTTATTTAGACTTACTAAGAAAATGATCTCCTTGATTTATAATGATTTCGTTTCCCAGGTTATGAAGAATGGTTTTAAAGTATGATTAATAATGGTGACGATCATGAAGGGAGATTTTAAATAACTTTCACCATGATAGAATATTATGTTTCCATGATTCCAAAGACACTAAACTATTATGGTCCTCAGGTATGCATTTTTTTATGTGATTCATATTCATCTAGAATGATATAATATCCATGTTTGTAAGACTAGGCCGATATAGTTTGTATCAAAGAAAATATTTATCATGCTTTTGGAAACTAGGATGATAAATCCGTAGTGATATCCCTAGGGAAATTTCTATGTATATGTATTGGTATGACTCTAATAATAAGACAAAGGTGTTATTTATATAAAATTATGTCTCATGATTTAGTAATCCAATGAGTAATTTTTTATGATTATGTTTTTTCTTCTATGATAGGTGTTTCTCATCGTATGCATCTTGGTTTTGGTCAATCGTGGGAACTTGAGAAAACATTGTTAACATTGAATGTTTTAGCTGTTAAAGTTATGGGAATCATGAAAATTGAATTTTATAAGTATAAATATCATAATTAAAATCAAGAAGGTGGTCTGAGTATTGGTTATAATACTAAAGGTAAAGGGACCACAAATGACATGTAAAGGTTATGGTATTTTATAACAGTAATTTGTACACTAAATATAAGAATCAAGATTAGATTGAGTTTGACGATCCTTAAGAGATGATTCATATTTCATAATATTAAAATGGGGTATTAAGGAATTAGTGATGAATCCTGAGTAATGGTTTATGAAATATGAGGGATTATTGAAGTTAAAATTTTTTGTAATTAAAAGATTATGTTATATGAGTCATGAAATATATAAATATTTTTATTATAATTTTTTCATTAAGGTTTTAAATTGATATGATGAATGGTGATGAAGACATAGAAAAGTTATTTAATGGAAATATAATATTTTTATTAAGGGAAGGTAACCCTTTAAGTGTATAGGATTGTAATAAAACTTTATTTAGCATGGATAAATAGGTTATTTATTTAGATAATATATATAGGATATTATTTATGACCATAGAAATGATAAAATAGTTTTTGAAAAAATGGTTTATGTCATCATGGATAAAGTTTGAAACTTTTTTAAATTATTGGTGTACATATAATAAACAATGGAATAATGAAACATATATTATATATATTATGATTTAAGGAAGTTCGGGTTATTATAATGTTTCACGAGAATACAAGATGAATGAATTCACATGTTTTTGTGACAAATAAGAGATACATTAGGATATATGGGGATCACTGGTAAGCAGTTTTTTTTTTAAATTTACAAAATTTTTTTAAAATATATGAATTTTATTATTTCAAAAGGTTAACAAGGTTGACCAATTATAGAATGGTCTAAGATAAAAATTATATAATGTTTTAGATATTTATGTATTATCTCTCCATGTGAGGATTTATGAATATTAGATAAAAACTTTTACCTTTGTTTGATATCTAAAGACATATGGAATCACCTATAATTTTATTTATTGATATCATGATCTTCTAATGCTTTAGGAATGAAAAATTCACCTTCATTTTTTGGAAAAAGTGATGAAGTAAAAATTGGCCAATGCATAAAAAGGGTGATGTTGTCCTGAAATCAAGTAAGTATATCTTATAATGAAAATTACTCAACATTAAGCATATAAAAAGTTCCTTAAAATATTTTTTTCCCAATTATCATAATTTTTATTAAATTAATTACCCCTTTCATTCTTCTTTAGTTTATGGTTTTTTATTGTTAAATTCCACTCGATCACTAAATTTCTTATGAGTAGTGAAATTTTTCAAACTCTATTATTATTTATAATTTTATTCCATTTCCATGTTTTCAATTTCTTCCTATGTTATCCTATATATAATCCTAGTTATGAGTTATATTGGGTAACCGTTATGTTTCTAACTTTACCTATTTAATTGATTTTTTAGTATTCATTTTTTTTGAAGTGGGGTTCTATGAAATAAACTATAAAATTTTTAAAAAAATGATAAAATATATGACTTTCAAGAGTGAAATTTATTTTAAGGGGTTAAAATGTTATACCTCGATATTTTATGAATATTTTTTTAATTAGTTTCATCTTTTGGATTATTTTCATTTCACAGAACACCGAATATATATGTTGTTTTAAGAAACCACTATGTTTTTATTTCATTATTTGAAATACCAATTTAATAATTCACTATAGATAAAACATATATTATATTGTGGTACATAGACACAACATTTTCTTATGTTACAAAAAAAATCGGGTCCCTTTGATAGCTTGTGTTATATAGAAGGCACGATTTTACTGAACTACAATATACTATTAATATTGTTATTCAAATATTATTAGAGTTACCAACTAGTCATTGGAATTGAATTTATAAATTTTAATAACTAAATTATGAATATATTATGTAGAATTTTAAATAAAATTAAGCCATTGGTTATCAATTATTTGTAAACGAATGTAAAAATAATTTTAAAATAAAGAAATTACTTTTCTAAGAAAACTATTTTTCTATGTACAAACACAATCTTGTTACAATAAATTAAACAAAGAACTTTTGATGAATTTTTTACATAATTTTTTTTACTATATATTCAATAAATATTGATGATACTAATCTAGTAGATTTTATAATTATAAGATGATAATAAAAACAATTTTTATAAATAAAAAAAATGATTTTTTATAAAATGAAATTTTACCTCTTTTTAATGGAGAACCAATTTTAAAAAAAATTGATACTTTTTAATATTTATTTGAAAAAAACATCATTTCTTAAATCTAAATATCAAATTTTACATTGGGTTAATTTTTGGTATTTTACTGAGATGTTTCGTTTTTTATGAATCGTAGAAAACACTAAATTTATATTCCGAGCCTATTTTTCTATTAATTTATTAATATATATAAATTTTATTTTAATTTGGTTTTAAATTATTTTTTAAAAAATTATACATCAATTAATAAAATTTGGGTTATTGGATACAATTTCACTGTCAAATTGTATATAAAACTATTTTAGAAATTTCGACTTTTTCAATTTAAAAACTCATCTTTCTGTCCCGTCTACAGGGTTAATATTAAATTAATTTCTACCCATTATATGATTATAATTTGTAAAATTTGATTATATATTTTTAATAATAATTATTTTTATTTTCTACAAATTCAACTTAATTTTTTACTGAAATCGTTAGTGAAAAGTGATAAAAATTAATTATATAAAAAAAATGAGTTTACTTAGTGGTTAAAAAATAATATTTAAGGGAAAATTACATTAATACGTGTAAAAATTCCATTGTATGTCTATATTTATACCATATACTCCATTTTATTGAAAATCAACAATTACTGGTGACACATTATGTAAGGAATACCTCTCAATTATGTTTACCATTTATATTTACCAGTGTGCCACTTATCCTCTATTATATAAGGTAACTCACACCCCTCACTTCCTCAAACCTCACCTGCAAATTTTATCAAAATAAATATACCCAAATTTCCCCCAAAAATCCCTCCCTTAATAAATATGGCACAATTTTGGTACAAATCCAACCCAGAAATCCCTTTTATGGAAACAAAAAAAAAGTTACTCAGAAAAGAGGTAACATAGTAAACAAGAATTTCTATTTTATTTTATTCTCTAGTCATTAGGTAATTATCATTACATACATATATGATAACATAATTATCATAAATTTACTTATATTTTATTATTCTAACGGTTTTACCAAAACCTACACATATATCCATCAAATGGATAACGGATATATCGTTTTTGTGTACGACAGACTGTCACCTCGTGAAATGATGCACTTCATTTTTACATTACCATATCTCATGATTTGGATTTATTATGGAAATAATATTTTTATGATATATATTATATTTATTATTTATTTATTATTCATTAACTATTTTATAAAACATACGTCTATTCTTTTGATTTTTTGTAAATACAATAACCTATATATTGAAGTGTGGACTACCTCCTCTACAAAATGATGTGATTCGTTCACACATCACATAGAATGTATTAAGGATGGGTTTAGTAAGAATATGTGATATATATGAAATAGTAATACTACTATAATGATAATATATGTATACATATATTTTATTTACATATTTTATTTTATTAAGACATGAAAATAGAAACAATGTTAATGCATACGTACTGTGTGCCATTTCTAGAAATGGTTTATTACATTTCATATTTATATATATTATATATTATTATAAATATTTATATATTAAATATATATTATATCTATATATTTTATTAAATTATTTAAATATGTGAATCATGATCTAATTAATAAGATAAAGAATAATAAGTCAAAACATATACAAAAAACAAACTGGATGTTACCTAAAACATTACAATAACATTGAATTGTTAATAAAAGGGTAATATAATGTCATAATAATACAATATGTGGTATTATATATTTTAATTTGTTCCTTTTATATATTTATAATAAAATTATATGTATTATTCAAGAGTTTTGAACATAAATTAAGAATGTCAAGACTTAATGAAATGGTTTTCTCATCTCACTTTTATTTCTGTGATCCTTATTCAAAATTCACCAATCATTTTGTGTAGTATATATACTACACATGGATGTATTACATTATTACTATAATGAAATGTATTGGTATTTACATATCTATTTTATTTTCTTGCTTTTATGGGTTTTATGATTCAAAAGTTAGCAAATCAGTAATGTAATTTAGTCTCAATTTTCCTTCTTTGAGATACATGCCTTATTATGAACCTATATTTTTTATGGGGTGTATATACAACTATTTCAAAGGTTCAATCAAGAATATACTTATATTTATGATTTTAAGCGTCAACTAATTTTTTTCTTTTATGGGAATTAGGATTCAAGGATACCTATGAGATATTATTTTAATTCTATAATGTCTTCATTTATCAATATTGTTTATGACTATAATTACATTGATGAAATATTATGAACAATTTATCATGAAATGTTATCAATTTTCTATCCCCTGGTTATCCATGATATCTCCATAAATTTTTATCATTTTTCTACTCTTTGTTACTTGACATAAATAATCAGTGTTTTAATGAAAATCCATTTTTATTCATTCTTTGCTCAGAAATTGGTTTTATTCACCGAACTATGTTTTCTAAAATATAATTAAAAATGTTTTAATATTATATGAAAAATCATTTTTTACAAAATATTTTTTGTTTCTAATAAATAATTTTTTAAAATGAATATTTTTTTTCATTTTCTAATCAAGGGCTTTTTCTAATATTTTTACGGTTTAAAAAGATTGTTCAGAAAGTACGGATTTACCCACTGTCATGATTGTCATTTCCTCATAGATCCATTTGAATGCTGAAATGTTATTTTTAATGAAATTTTTCGCTTAATATTTTATAAATTAATTGTCTGAATAATTTTATAAAATAAAATAAATTTCCAAAAAGATTATTATTTATACAAAATTAAATGATTTTTAAAGGTTTCATTATTTATTTTCAGGGTTATTTTAATAGAAAAAAGGTTTCAAAATGATTAATGGTTAAAAAATTATTATATTAAAGAATAAATCATATCATCTCAGTAAATGTTTTAAATTATTTTAAAATATTAATTTATATATTTTCATTTATATTTTCAAAGAAAATGGTTTGGAAAATGATCTATGATTTAATAATTGATTTCTAAAGAAAATTTATTTTCCTTCTAAAATTATTCAACTGATATTTCAAAATCTATCCCCATTTAAGTTGAAATCATTTGATATAGTTTATTCTTTAATGGGGATATTTTATTAGGACACCATTCTTATTATTTATTTTAATGGTTTATATTAATATGACATGTAGTTTATGAGTGATATATCTCCTCCATAGATTATACAATGATAAAAAGATTATGAAAAATGCTTCCTTTAATGGGTTATTCTAAAATGAAATTATTATGAAACAATTCACTTTTTCTCATGTTAGGAGATGTTGAAATTTTTATAATTCTTATTTCATTTCAAGGGTTATGATATAATGTTTATTAAACCCATATATTTTTATGAGTCATGATATGATGAATGTTTTATTATCTTGTGAAACAAGAATGTATGATTTAATTATGTAATGGGTGGGACCTATATATCCCTCTAATGCACCAGGTAATGATAAATGTTTTTTATCTTTAAGGTCAGAGAGGGGTAATCCCTTGCATAAAAGAAGAGGGAACACTATAGGGTATCCCGTCCCGAAACAATAGGGTACACGGTAGGGAATCCAATGCTTGAAACAAGAGGGTGAAGGAGAAGGAACCCCATGACCAAAACAATAGGTTAAATAGGAAGGTATCACAATCCCGACACAAGAGGGTACATGGGTGGTAATACCAATCTCGAAACAAGGGGGTACATGGGAGGGAATATCAAACCTGAACCATGAGGGTACACAGGAGGAATCCCAAGGCCGAAATAAGAGGGTACATAAGATTAAATCCCAAATGCAAAACTAGTGGGTACATCGGATGGATTCAGAAGCCCGAAGCATAAGGGTACACAAGATAGCATCCAAATCCTAAAGAAGGTAAACAGATTAGCCCATGCCCAATATGTTATGGAGGCCTTGGTAGCAAGCCTTATCATAGGATTTTAATTGGTTGTGTGTATACCAAAATTCCATGTCTTGTTCCATTGTTATACTATCATGGTATTTGCTCTTTATTCCCATATGATTCACATTGTATAAACTACCTATATTTATTTAATGTATCTTGATTATGATCTTTGATATATAACGTCTGATCTTATAATGTTATGATCATGTTCTCATACAATTATCAAAATGTTCTGCTTAATTATCTCCCTTGTTTAACATTACTCAACATCTTAGATAACCCCTTTATTATTTATCCATTTCATGGGTTATAAAAAAATGTTTTTAAGTTGTATTTCTAAAGTGGAAGATCATTAATGGATATATTGATGATCATTTACCATGTTATAAGATTATGTTTCCATGTCTCTAAATACACTAAACTAATATGGTCCGTAGGCATGTTTTTTTGAAATGTAATGATTATTCATTTAAAATTTATTTAATATCAATGTATGGTATGCTTGAGTCACTATAAAAAACATTTTCTTTGATGAATAATTATTTTTTGAATAAAAATTGACTTTACTAAAAATTGCGTGAATATATGATAAGAAGTAATAAATATATATATATACATATTTAATAGGACCTATAATGTTTCATAATGAATTTAATCTTATTCATACCCTAAAATTTAATATCTTGGTTATAATGGTATTATTTAAGTAATAATTTTTAATGGTCTATTTATGCTCAATGTTTTAT
Source organism: Viscum album (assembly GCA_963277665.1). Lineage (NCBI taxonomy): Eukaryota > Viridiplantae > Streptophyta > Magnoliopsida > Santalales > Viscaceae > Viscum > Viscum album. The sequence continues at coordinate 1,935,563,141 of OY728155.1, forward strand.
GCGATTTACACTATTAAACATATTGTTCTTTAAAAATATCAGCGTATTACATGGAAAATGGTTCCAAAATTGGTAAATAATAGAGATTAGATGTGACACGGTCAAGAATTTCCTTAACCACTCATTCCTATTCATGATTGAAACATTTCTATCCTCCTTCAATCTTTATTAATCCATTTTTAATCGTTTTGATTTTTGTTGAGGTAACATGTTTTACCAAAGTAATTTTTTATCTATACAAAAAAATAAATTTTAACTTATTACAAAATATATACCTAATGATTCAAAATAATAGATTCATTTTATTATATAAAATTTTAATCCTGTATAAAAAAAATAAAATAATATTTTCATAATATTTTGAAAATATTTTTTTAAAATAAAACTTGTTAAAAAATGTAAAATATGTGGTTGTAAATTAAAACAAAATTTTAATTTCTCTATGACACACATATTTTGTCTTATAAAATTATTTCATTCATTTTAAACTCTTTAGAATATACTAAAAATATCGTAACTGTCATTGTTGTTTCTAAAAAATATTATTTTTATGTGTTCACCTAAAATCAATTATTTTTAGAAAAATCATAAAAATTAATTCTAATTTAAATGTTTAATCCATAAATGAAATTAATTTTTTTTAATTTAAATTTTTTAAATATATATAATATTTTTAATAACAAATAATATTATATAAAGAGATACAGCTATTAATAAATTACCCTTTTGATTCTTCAATTTCTTTTAATTTTAATTCATATAGATTCCTAAATAATATAATATTGATAATTTTTTTATATATATACAACCTATTTAAATAAATTTATAGTTATGATAAATTTAAATTAGTAATGTAAGATACAATACATAGTTTTCAAATTCATTTTTAAAATGCATGGTTTTGCAAATATTAATCAATTAAAATAAAAATGTGTAATTATTTAATTGATTTTGGTTTTTTATATTCTAATTATTGTATTACTAATGTAATTTAATTTGTTTTGGATTAATTTAGTCGGGATTTCCATATTATGGTGATATGTGTGATAGAATACATTTATGATAATTTTAATTTAATGGGTCTAAAATATAGAGTCATTACATTCACCATTTAGATGCTTAAGAAGTGGTTTCTATAGCACCTAATATTTTACCTATTTCATAATAGTGATTCTTATTTTTATATAATTTCCTAAGAGTTTTATTCCATTAAAATTATACTTTTACAATATTTTCCATAATTACATGTTCAATAATGATTATGGAATTTTATCTGTAAAAACCTCTTATGAGATGATTATCATGTTTAATATTTATTAAATAAGGTTATTTATTAAACGTTCACCATCTAAAATTATAATCCCTTCTGAATTATATCAAAAAAATAGTTGGATAACATCTATAATTTACTCTGTAGTGAGTCTATTATATCATTTTACTCATTTCATAGAAATTAAGGATAAGAATCAGAATAATAATGTCATATAAGGCTATTGGATATTTTTTAGGATAATTCATTATCCAATATATCATGTTTTTAACTGAACTTTATTTCTATGGAATCCTAATAAAAACGATTTCCAAGACAAGTTCATACCAAATCATATTCTAAATTCCAAAACCTAACTCTTATAGTCCCTCGTAGTTTTTATTTCTTACAATATATAATCCATAATAACCCTAATTTAGTAGAACATACCTACTTAGATGATATAGATCTCAAAAGTGTTTCTACAAAAATAATCTAACAATTAGTATTTTAAAGTGGATTTATTATCTCATTATCATATTTCATATATTATATTTATATTTATGCATGTTTCTATTGATTTATATTTCAATCCATTTTCCTACCACAAAATCAACATTTTCAAACCTATTGATTTATACAATTTACGAAAACCATATATTGTATTTCTAACCCAAATGAAAATCCTATTGTATTTATAAATATAAAAAATTAATCACATGACTTTGGTACATGAATCCCATTCCTAAAAGGCCTTGAATAATATGATATTTTTAATACTCACAACAATCATCTTTAATTTATAGGTTGATAACCCCCATGTTTTTATACATGGTCTAAGATCCTAGGAAAATTAGTAGTCTAACCCAAAGTCAATCTACATATAGTTATTTTCCTAATAGATACATCATTTTCATCAAACATAAAACCCAAAATATGTATAAAATATTATTAAATTATTCATTAAATATCATCACCTAATACAACCCTAATAAATGGTAGAAAAAACCCTGAATCCGTTATTATACATTCCTAGTAACTTCTTAAATTTATGTATGATAATTTAGGGGAGTAATTCAAACAAACATAAAATAAATCATTAATGTGGTGATGGATTTTTTGATTATAATAATATTATTAATTTTGTTTTTATATAGTGGTGTATTTATCTTACTTCATTAAGCATGGTTTTGAACTGAGAGCTTGTACTTTGCATTGGGGGTCCCATACAAGCAGTAAGTGTTTAGGGTGTTTTATTCCAGAAATCCATTACATTTATGGTATTATGTTGTTGTTTAGTGGTGATGGTTTTCCTAAAATATCTATGAGGTTTTTATTCTACTTAATATGCTTATAATATAGACTACATGGTTAGAGTTACATCTATAAATGAAAGTATTATAGTTTCTATGATCGTAGTGTTGTTAACAGTGACGTAAGACATTTGTTCATGAATCATCACTCATTCCTAGGGAAAAGGGATGGAGGAGTGACCTTATATCCCTCATGATGCCCACTTACTACAAACTAAAAGTTCTATAAAATTTATATTTATATAAATTTTCCCTTTTATATTATTATTTATTATTTTTATTATAATTAGATTGTTATCTAGTGGTATTTGGGTAACCACTTAATCTTAAAAGTTATTTATTTAGAATATTTAAAAAGGTATACTTGGGGGATATAATTGAATACTTTTTAGAATAAACTAAATTAATGAATAATTCATAAAATTATACATGATATTTATATTTTTTTACAATTTATAATTAAATAAAATTATAATTAAATAATATTTATGAATTCCCATATTTATAATTCATAAAAAAATATGGACCCTTCAAATTTATTATAATGTGATGATTTTAAAATTTTTAATTAAAATAGAATTTAATATGAACACATTTATATTAAAAATTATGAGATACAGTGTCAAAATATTATTTACAATAAAAAACAATATATATTATAATTTTCAATATATATATATATATATATCATTTTTTTATTTCATCCTATGATTAAATCATCCAAAACTCCATCTCAAATGGATAAAATACTATTGTAAATATGTCCTTTAGATATAATCAATCTATGTTATCAATTAGGAACAATTAATATATCATAATAAACAATTTTTTATTTTCCCTCATTTTATAATATATAATTTTTTGTATATTTACCATGCAACACCACTTTATACATAAGTCACATATACCAAAATATTTATTTCATTAAATCTTTATTCAGTTTTTTTGGGCCATCTAAACCTACTGTAGTTATGGTTTTAGAGAATATTATAAAATAATTTTAAAATTATAAATATAAAAAAATTAATTAATTTTTATTATGATATAGTCTTCCCCATAGTGATAACTGTTTCTAAAGGAAAACCATAGTGCATCCCATCACCATGTTATTTCAAATTAATAGTCGTACCATAATCATGGACCATTTTGGAATATATTTTATATATGTTATAGCATAGGGCCCTTGGATATGTGTTTTTATTATTATAAAATTTAATTCCATACAAAATACACCATTTAATCATGATTCGATTTTTTTCCATGGTTTTTCAACATACTCTATGATGTGGTCTGTGAGTTTGGTTCCCATAGCCATGATGAATTTTTCTATTACCATGACCTTATAGAACTAAAATTTATAACTTTTTAACATTAAAATATTATGGAGTTTTCATAACAACCATTACATTACTATATAATCTTGTTGTAATGTATACATTTTTCAAAAAAATTATTTCCATGGTTATGAAAATGTACAAGAACAATAACTATTTTTTACTTATCATCTTATACAATATTTAAATATCATTTTTTGGTTTTATAAACCACTATAATTTTTAATCCAAATGATATGAAATATTATCTGATACCATAAAATTTTTAGAGAGGATAACACGTATCAAATCATAAGAGAAAACATGAAACAAATCTAGTAAAGAAATATGATATCTCTATTCATTTAGGCTAAATATATATAATGATGAACTCCACACATTTTCTCTGTTGATCTATAATTTTTCCGATGCCTCTAATAGTAGCATCATTGTGATCACTATAAATTTTACAAAGGAATCCTTACACCCGTGGAATGCACAAGCTGTGAAAATATCTATGTTCTTGGGGGAGATCTATATTAAGAAATTGTCTTGTAGAACCTCTTTATATACAAAATGATATCATAAGCCACATTGTGATTTGGTTTGAGTAGATTTTATAGTATCTCAGCCACCCAAGTATAAACCCATGATACTTATTTTATATAAATCCACAAGGACTCCATTGGTTCCAATTGTTTGAAAATATTGAACGTCGCAATTCATTAGCATATTATGAATTAATTTTTTTTTAACATATGACTATGAATTTCTGTTTTAATTGTCTATGCTGTAAAAAATTCAGTTGTTTGTTAAAACTACTCACATAAAAAACACATTATGTTTTAAAATAATCATTATATCTTATATTAGAATAAATTGATTGATTCAGGAATTATTATATATAATTACACCATCACACAGAGTATCCAAACATAGTGACTTTCATTATGTGACGGTATAGACTATCAATGACTATGATATGTTCTAAACCCCAACTTCATAGTGGTTCCTTTAGTTTACATTTTTTAGGTATACATTAATATAATGTTTGAGTGGATTGTAAAATGGTAATTCCTAGTAGTAGGAGTTCATTACACGTAGTGATGAAGATGTAATTTTATCGCATAGCATATCTGGGGGAAATGAAATGCCCACATGTGTTATTCAAAATTTTAATTGGGCCCTTCAGAAACACCATGTGTACTATTCTTCTAACTACACTCAGTCACCATTTATTTATCTATTACACAAGTACATTTTTCTACTAGTCATGATTATTAAAACTATCCAAACATATCAAAGAACATATATAAAGATATGTGTTCATATTTTTCGTTATAAATGAATAAATTACTATTTTGATTGGAATTCTAATTTTAGGTATGACTTTTCATATTTTTATTTTTTGTGATGATAGTGTAACTTGATAGATATTTAATTTCAATATATACAAATGTGTTTAATAATGTTATCTATAAAAGAGTTCACACTAGGAATTGAGTATTGTAAATCCATGAAAGGATATTATATCAATTAGTTTTGTATTTTATATCGTATATATAGAATTAATATAAGATAGAATGGATTTTTGGAGGGTTTGATCCTTTTAATAACCCATTTATTTAATGATAAAAATAATGGAGGGGATTTGATTCTATTCATCCTTAGGAAATACTATATAAAAATATTATGATGATTTGGTTTTGTTCATATAGGGTTTGAGAGTATTTTTTTAATATCCTATTTTAATTTGAGTATATGGATTCTATAATAATCCATAATAAATTATATTAACATCACCTGAAAAATGATTATGTTTAACCCACACTTGATACCCTCTCAAATGGGTATATGACAAGAATTTCAACATACCTAAAGGGTATTATGAATCCCCACGGGCTAATGAATAGAACCTAGAAATCAAAAAATAACTAGAGAAAATGATTTATCCAAACCTAAAGCAACTAAATGGAATATATATATATATATATATATAATAGGGAATCAATATAATATATGAACATATTCCATAGCTAGAAGACGAAAGCATATATGATACAACTCAAAACTATCAGAAAATTCCAAAGTACAAGTCTAATAACCAATGGATTACTAAAATAAGAAACTAACTACTCCATATGAAAGTATGTGAAAACTCCCAGCATCTCACTTATAACTACCCAAATAAGGCTTAGTGATATATTTCCACCTCATGGTAGTGCCTTATCTTTCCCTATATAGAAATAAATATAAAGGTTTATGCACTATTGGAGGAGTTAATAGGGTGTGAGTTAAATTGACTCAGTACAATCCCATCTAGGTATTCCAAAACAAGTATCTATATATTATTCAAACCATACAGACCATTAATGAAAATACGGTATCATAAATGATCTAAATGTTTTTATATCATAATCCTGAAAAAAAAAATTTCATTTTCATGTTTTCCATAATCCCAAATAAATCATGAAAAAAAAATTCATATCATTTATTATATATATATCTGTGTGTGTGTGTGTGTGTGTGTGTGTATAAAGGTAGTAATATCAATTCAATGATGGTATTATATATCCTATCAAACCCATAGAAGTACAAGTTAAAACAGTATAAGACAAAGCATAGGTAACATCAGGCCCGTGATCATTAAGGTCATGCTAGCAGACAACTCATACCCAAATTATTTACTTGTACAAAATAAATTCTTAAAAAAATACCTAAGGAGATGATAAACATCCCAAGTGTGAATCAAAAAAAATAAATAAAAATTACCTAGAATAATTATCCTATGAAGCATAGAAACACACCATGAGTGAAACCCTAGATAATACATTGGAGACAGACCAATGATAAATCATCCAATAAGTACTCATGGTTTATCATTTTCTCGATTTTTCAAACAATATCATTAAAACCATATATCCAAAACCATTTCAAAATTCATTGGAACGTAATTTTTCTTTTGTCAAAATAATGTAAAATCCATGTTTTATTAATACCCCGTTCAATGAAATCAAATATTTCAGTAAATCATACCATTTTATTTATAAAAATATTTATCTAAAATTAGAACAATGTAGTTCATCTATTATAGTATAGAGAGGGAACCACCCACATCAAAATCTAGTTTTATATTCCCATAATGTGATCCCCTAACATGGAAGAACATTATAATGAAAATATAGGCCCTAGAATCAATCCCTACATTCTTATAATTGATTTAATTTACCGAATGTGTCGGTGAAAAGGATAGATAGATCTCAACAAATATCAAGGAAACTAGAATTAAACACCACAAAAAAACACAAGCTTCAAACTCTAATACCATTATCCCATGGATCTATAATCATAGTTAAATCGGGCTACCCTGGTCAAATACGAAGAAGAAATAGGAGTGATACTCACCTTGAGAAATGCATCACAACTGCTATGATGACCAATCACAGAAAAAAAATATTTGGAAGGGTTTGAGTGCTCCAAAAACACCCCATAGAGCCTCTTGTAGTAGGTGGCATGGGGTAAAAAGTGAATAAAAGAATCTTCAAACATAATGTCCCATAAAATCACAAATCGTAAGATTTACAGAGACTAAAACTCTATTTCACATTGTATAATCCAAGAAACATATGTAGGAGAAAGTAAAACATACCCATTTTATTACAATTAAGTTTTACCATTACATGTAAGGTAATGTACATTGAAATATGTATTACTAAATCCATATACATGTTCATGGATTCATATCATCACCTATTTCATGACATATTATCCTTTTACATAGTGTGTAAAATTCTCACAATATGAATCAGGTTCGCGCTTTCATTTGAACACACAAAATCAACCTTGTGACAATTACAGAACTTGAAATCATATGAAACGATGTGTATTTTCCTTGTATAGTAAGAAAATCCTAGATTCTACTGCAAAACAAAAACTACCTCCTACATTCACTGAACATGTGGAGAACACCACAAATCCATTAAAACATTTATTCCTATATTACACTAATTTAAAATAAACATATATACCAGAACAATAGGTCATATTCCTTAGAAAATTCACTCCATCATTGAGATCCCCAAAACACATTGAAATAAAAACACAAACAACAAGGGATATGGTAAATACCTGAATGCATGTAATAGAATATTTGAAACTCACCACCGAGAGAATTTATATCCTTGAAAAGTCATGTGGGAGAAGGATTTTTAGTGAAGAGGTGCTTCCGTCTCTCACATGTAAATGACTCACATTATCAATTCTCATGAGAATCTGATCTATTTTCCGTAAATCTATGACTAATGGAATCGAATTCCCATACAAGAACTTCACTTGTGAGTGATCAAACCCCAATATATTTTCCAAAATAGATATCTCTAACTGCAAATAAATCCCTTACTAGCTCAGAATGAGAGAGTGTTTGGGAGGCTATTTCTTAAGGTGTGATATGTGGAAACCATCATGAATTCCCATAAACAGAATCTTAAATTACAACTAATAAGAAACCTACACATGTATCTTCGTAACCACAAATGGTCCAAAATATGTTTTAGCCTACATTCCCAAATTTAAAAGACGATAGTGGCCAAAATGAGTAGAATAATTCCAAAAAAAATCCACAATTGGAAACTGCAAAGTAAGATGTCTCTAATATATATACAATTTCTTCCAACAATGATTTATAAACAAACATCAACTTATATCATGAATCCTCATCAAAATACCCTGAAAACGAATCATTACCACTAAATAGGATTCACCAAACTCTAACCAAAAAAAGAGGTGATCTGAAAAATTTACAATACAAATCCACTAATTGAGACATTATAATCATAAAATGATAACTATTGTTATATTAAAATTTAACCAGTCCCATATGTTAATACCAAGATCCAACAAAATCTAAGACACATGCTTGGATAATATCCTATAAGATCTGAATATTATTCTTGGTCTATGGATGATAAGATGTAAAAAACGTCACCTGAGTCCCCATCACCTCTTAGAGAATACTCTATAACATCAAACTATCCCTAGGATCCCTATATGAAATATATGTAGAAGGAACCTCTGTAGAAACATGATCTCCAACATATTTAACTTTCAATGATATTCACCTTTATTGCTCCTCTTGATCAGAATGAAGTGATATGACTTTTTGAAACACTAAATCAGCAGAAAGACTTCATTCCTCCATTGTGGAGCACATGTTAATCTTATAAAAAAACCATAAACATATTATCCAATTTATTAATAGAAAGTAGATGATGCTAGAGAGAACTCGACGGTTTCACATGATCTTCCATTATCAGTTGGTAGCTGTAACATTCACATGTATAATTAGAAAATTTATACTTCATACCCAACCACTATAATCATCAAATAATATAATAATACATCTTTATATTACCCGGATGAACAACCCTTGAAGAACTATGAGAATAAAACAGAACTAAGATCCTCAAAAAAATTTGGATGAAAAATCGATCACCAAAATGGTGTATATGATCAAAAGAGGAAGACCAACCCGAAATGGTTTCCCAACCATAATGTGTTTATAAAATTTATATTAAATCATTATCTTGATATTGAATTTACAGAATAGACACAAGGATATATGATGATAATTGATAATTTGGTATAAGCATACATGAAATATCTTCCTGACCATCCATGTGTAGCTAAGAGGAGGGTCTGATAAGGTTTAACACTTCCTTTGATTCCATAACATCCTATGATGGTACATTACTACTAAGATCATCTGCAATATAATTCAACTTCGGTGGGGTATAGTTTATGATAATGTGATTCTTTTTAAGGTATTACACCCACCACATCTATTATATATTCATGTATTTATGATAAGGCATATATATATCAAACTCGTATGGTAAACAATTGTGAACCTCGATCCAAAATGATAGTTCCTCAAACACTTAAAGCTCATGCATAACTGTTGTAGACTCTAAATCATGAGTGGGGTAATTATTCATATTTTATCTTAGATTATTAAATCCATAATCCACCACATAATCATCCTTCAGAAGAAAAAAGTCTAAACTCCCATAAAAAACATCAGAGTAAACCAAAAAAATTACATATCTTAGGTAATATCATAGTTGGAGATGATGCTATAAGTCATTTAATATTGTTAAATGAAGATAGACACTTTTCTTCCCAAATTTAAATTCACCACTTTCCTAGAATGACTAGTCCAAAGTGACACCATCAATGAGAAAAACACTATTAACAATCAAAAATGTCTAGCAAGACCATGGAAACACTAAATTTTAAACACATTTTGTTTCTCATCCCAAGAAAATGAACCATTATCCTTCTTAGGATCAACTGATTATCCATTCTCACAAATAATTTTTCAAAATAACATCACGTACTAGATCCCAAAATTGCATTTTGAATGATTTCAATAGAAATGGTGACTTCATAAGATTCTAATAACCAAAATCAAATGGGTCACAAGCTCTTAATCGGATCATGAATAAACCAATATATCATCATTTAACACTAACAAAAAAAAATCTGAAGATAGTAATGGAATAACCTATTCATTAAATACATAAAAACTTCAAGATAATTTTTTTAGAACAATGAAATTACAAGATATTCGTAATTTCCATACCTTCCCTTTAAATTCTTATTTTTTATATCATCCTACGGAACACTAATAAAATGATAACCAAACCAGATATCAACTTTTGAAAAGAACTTTTCTACATTAACAATTAAAAAATCATCCACAAAAGGAAAATGATAAATGGTATTAACCATTACTCCATTCACCTTCTGATATTGCACACAAAAATTGTGTAAAACATTTTCCTTCTTAGAAAAGAACACATGGGCTACCCAAGGAAAGACAATTGTGTGGATAAAACCGTTCTATATCAAATCATCAATGTAAATCGTGATATATTTTAGCTCTTCTTGTTCTATATGATAATAAGGTATCAAAATAATCTATGTACATAGAACCAGGTCAATCATAAACTATACCTCCCTCTACGGAGGAAGGCTGGAGAAATATTCTAGTAAAATTTAAAGAATATATCAAACAATAGTGGGAGGATCCAAAAAATGTCATCATTCTAAAAGATTATAGTATAAAAAACTCATAATCTATGGGAGGGATGATCCCAAATGAGTAGAACATGGATACCACTCTCTTTGAATCACCCTTGATCACCCATTATCCAAATGAAATAAGACCTTATAATAATAACAATCAACCTCAACATTCTGAGAAATAAGTCAATCCATTCTGATAATGTCATCAAAGAGATCTAGATCAAGAAGTAGAAAATATTATTATAACTCTACATCAACTATTGATAGGGGACATAGAGGCCATGGAAATGCATTCACTTTCCTCTTCCAAAGAGGTGTCACTAATTCCATAATAAGTGACATTATTTATGTTAAATGTTAAATCATATCAAAATAATTTATGGATATAATCATGTGGTAAGAAAAAAAAATCTATTAACCAAATCGCTAATTAAGATGTTATAAAGATGGTACATCTCAATATCATTAGAAACTCATCTAAGACCTTTATAAAATCATCTCTTTCATGAAGCTTATTCACTGTTACAGTCTTTGGTTAGAGCCCTATAATATTTGAGGCATCTGAATACATTACACTAGCCTTTAGAGCTAATGATCGCTTATCATATTAAGGTTAAGTCATAGCCTGGTAGAAAGGATGCAGATTTCTATAATTCCCAAAAATATTTCATATCTATTTAGAAGTATTAAAATAATGCCGGTTAGGTCAATCCTTTCCACACTAGATAAATTTTAGGGGCACACTAGTAGTTCAAACTATAGTTTCTACTCCTACAATGATCATTCAATGTCCTCTTTTTCCATTTCCTACCAAATTAAGATTCCACTTGGTGGATGAAAAGGAAGAAAATATCAAACAATAATATCTATATTCATCACATCCATCATCTACCAATGAAATATATCCTCATAGGTTGAACAATTTTGGATAAATAACTACAATTTGATATTTGTTCACATATCCTGTGTGTAATTTAAATCCTTCATCAAGTCATTCTTTAATACCTATAGAGAAAAATAAACCATCATAGAAAATAGATCATTGTATGTTGATAATGATCACTTTGGCTTCAACAAAGAGGGGTAATCTTGACACTTAACCATCATTTGATAAAACCTAAGAATAAATAGAGTCTTGAAATCTTTCTGGTCCATGCCCACATATATATCTTCTTTTACCATGTAATCTCACCATTTCTAACTCGGACCATCTTGTATGAACACCTCACATTTCAACTCGATACTATCAAGTTTATAAATCTAGTCAATTAAATTTTTGATCTTTTACAGCTAGTGATCCACCACTTGTGGTTCATTCATACATTTAATGGATAATGGCCTCTCAGGAAAGAACTCTCATGATCAGTCCCATTCTCTTCTAGCTACTGGTTGTACCTCAAAATATATTTTTGAACATGTATTATACTATGATAGATAGCTCGAACTACCCACACGATAACCACAAAATCATTTTGATCTATAGGAGGATTCCCTTGTGGAGAATCTACTTCACCATCCTGAGGAACCTGAGGAGTACATCGTGGAGGCACACTAATAAACACCAAATCATACGAAGTGGTTATAAAATAAGCTAATAATAGTCCAAAATAGAGAATAATAAAAAAACTAAGATTATGATCAAGAATATTAAATGAGAGATGAACATCCCAACATCCCATGGTTACTTTAGTGTCCTCATAGAAATAGCAGTCTAGGTACTCACCACAACATACCTCTCAAGTACTGTCATTATTATCTCTAGTCTACCAAACATCCTAAGGAAATAAATGTGAGGACTAGCCCACCATAATAAAATATTATGGCTAACATGAACTTTTTTCACTCTAAAAAGGTAACTGATATGAATTTACATATACTCGAATGGAATTACCAATACTCATATGCTGGAAACTTGCACCCATGCATCAAACAAATAGACCGAATGATTTCTATTAAAAAAAATCAATAATTTTTGTTATGAATATAACAGAGATAAATATCAGAAGAGAAAAAAATATTCCATAACTAAAATATTGCTGATAAAATGATTAAAATCAAATGGTTATAACAACCAAACAAATAATACCGAAAATCAAATAACTATTAAAAAATTTATTGAACCACACCATGTGATAGTGTGGGAAAATGCACAATGTCTTACTACTAGTTTCCCAAATAATGCTAACAGAATCCTCTATATCTCTCTCATTTTTATTTCTTTCCATTCCCTGCATCAGAAGACATTCAATGGTCTACACAACACTGAAAAAGTGAACATGGTTTGAGCTAAAAAAAATTGTATGCTCCCAAATATGTATTTCACAATAAGTTTTTATATAGTAATCATAAAATTATAATGATTGGATAAAACAAGGAATTTTGAATTATTTAAAAAGGTTTCTTTTAAAAAATCATTGAAAAACATTTAATTTTCCCTCTTTACACATTTTAAAATAAATCCCTGCAATAATATTTCAATTCATTTCATATATATATAAATAAAACTTGTTATATCAAATCAAAGAAGGAATCACATGTCATACCAATTCCAAGGTAGTAAAACATAATAAATACATGCCAATGCGTAGGCAACATCATTCCATAAATCCTAATAGGACTAGATAGAATACTACTCATACTGCAATCAATGAATACTTCACAATAATGTTCTTATACGATAGGTCTAAAGATTAGGGATAAACCTCATGAGTGAATCCACCAAAAAAATCAATATTAATTACCTAGAACAATATTCTTATGTTATATAGGAACAACCCATGAGGGAACCCCCCCCCCCCCCCTTAATACATGGTTTATGGAACTATGATAAACAATCGATCTATGTACCTAATGATTCTCATGATAAATATTTTAAAAACTATTTAACCAAAACCATTCTTTGAAGACCATGGAAAAATATATTTCCTTATTCATTAAAAATACCTTTCCCTTTTACCAAAAGATAGAATACACTCTATTTTATTACAAAACAGTTCCACATACTCAAATCCTTTAATCAATCATGCTATTTAATTTATGAAATAGTTTATCAAACCCTTGATAAATAAATTTCATCCAACATAGGCTTGATATAGAACTAGATACCTCATACTCAGATCGTATATGCTCAAAATTGGATCCAACAACATTAAGGAACACAACAATGATAATAAAGTCCCTTGAATTAATCCTCATATTCCTAGAATTGATAAAATTGAGAGAAAAGGGTCAACAAAGAGGATTGATTACCACATACCTTAAGGAAAAACACATGGCACACTATAACCAAATCAAGGGTTATTTTTAAAGGGGGATATCATAATGAATCATGAAGTAATTTGGAATAATAAACTCCATAATCTAATGGATCTATAATTGAAGTGCAATGTGTCTAACACAATCAAATAATAAGAATAAAAATGATGAATAATCACCAGGAGAAATTCACAACTACCTCAATGAAGATCAAACACTAAACCAAACAATTCAGAAGGTTTTGATTACTCCAAAATCGACCATCAGATCCTCTATGTTAAGTGGGAAAATTTCTGCCCGTGAATGATAGAAACATCACTCTAATGGTTCCCTAAAATCATAAAAAAATGTCATTTATATGGCATGAAATCAATTTTCATGTTGTGTAATCCATGAAACTCATGTATGCTGAAAAACATGTCAACAATTTATTGTAATCCTGATTCTACCAGTACACAACATGTAATGTACCTTCACAACATTTAATCTTCATTATTTTTAACAGATTGTGGCTTTATCCCAATACACATTACATGGTTTATAAACTTTTTTACATGGTGTGTAATCTCTTTATAATGTGTAAGAGGTTCATACTCGGAAACAATCTCATGACATATACTCAATGACCAATACAGTACATGAAATCACTTTACATGATGTGTATTTCTTCTACATACTATGAAAAGGCTAGTGTTGGAAAAAGTAACCCAAACCAACTTTATTATTCTTAGAACATCGGTAGAATACAAAGAATACTATAACATGTTATTACCAAGACTCCATTAATTCAAAAAAACATACATCCCCAAACATTTTCCATATTTCACAAAAAATTATGTCCATACATGAGATTCCCAAATCACTCCCAAATAAATAGGTAAAGGAAAATATAGATGATAAATAATTGAAATAGGGTATGGGGATGTTACAATGATTTAGAGACTAATGAATTGTATATCACTTTTACACTCCACCATCTAATTATATAATTATATGGATGATATGATGAGAAATATTACTTATAGAAATTAATGATACTACAAATTTGATATAGATAACATATAGTTAGGAGACAAAAAGTATTCCATTTAAATACTGGGAAACGAGAGTGCTGGTGATGAGTTAACAAAGTTCTTATTATTAGATTTTTTATATAATTTATAATCGAAACATGCACACGTATTATTCTTTTTGGAGTGATAAATCCATGAGATGTGTTATAGAAGTTATACTATTTTATTACCATGAAACGTCAAGAAAATTCCAATTCATTTTTAAAATTAATCCTGAATACAATATTATTCTCCATACAAATGGACACATAAGATATAATAAGGGAAAATTAAAAATAAGTAATTGTTCCCACTCATATATTATAATTTATAATTTGTCATAACTTTAGGAGAGCGGTAAAGGTAGTCCCAATAGTCTTTATCTTATGTGGTAATGTAAAATGGATTTAGTTTCAATCATTAATTTCATTTTTAAGTTATTAAATATATAGTTTTTATTTTCTTTTTTTAATTTTTACCATTGATTAGGTTTATTTATAGTATTTTTAATGAAAATATTATATATACACTTTATTTTATAGAGATATTTTATTCTTGTTAAAAAGAATAAACATTCACATTTGGTCATTATATCCCTAAAACAAGTTGTTAACTCTTGTCCCATTAAATAAGGGCATGATATTGTATCTTCTAATGTCAACAATAATCAAGGTGGGGTCATGATAGGGTTATGTTATAATATACACTCACATCAATTTTTTCTATATTTATGTAAAATCAAAAAAATATTAATTACTTATGTTCGTAAAATTTAAATTAATAATATAATAATTATTAAAATGTTTTAAAAAGATTTCATGTACCTTGAAACATAAATTAGTTATTTTTCAATTTTATTTTTAGTTTTTCCATTATAAACATCAACATTCAATATTTAATGGAATAAAATATAAATATATTATGTTATAATTAGTTACAAACATTGACTAATGTTTTAATCAATTGTAATAAAAAATATATGGATTGATTTAAAATGAGTATGGGGTTGATAAAAATTTCAAAGATAATAAAAATACATTATCTATTTATAATGTTCTATAGAATGATAAGGAAAAAATTTAAAGGTTAATATAAATGAAATATTTTAAGCTTTTCCCAATTGTGTCTATAAACTATAATAAAGAATTTGATTAATTATATATATAGAAAGAGGTTATATAATCATACTATGATAGTATAATTTTTCAAATTTGTCGAAATAAAATTAAAATTAATGAATAAATTATTTCAATGTTTACGGGAATAATAGAGTTTCGTTGTGAAATGTTGAAACAAAGAAAAAATAAATTGGTACATTTGTGAGATTATATAGGGTGTATTGTTTCATGTGAAAATGGATAAGAACCATCATTTTCAATGAGCATGAACAGATATATTAATCTAAAAATGATTTTATAAAATAGGATACATGATTAATTTCTTTAGAAGGTACTTTGAATCCAATATTAATGCTTATGGGAAAATAAGATTAAAAAATTTTCAATAATAAATATAACAAAATGTTTCTCACATACCCCCCAATTTAACCCCATATATTTTTACCAGTTAGAGTAATTAAATATGATGTTGAGGAAATATAATGAATGAACTACCTAAAAGGGGGGTTTAATACATTTTTCACAAGAATTGAAAATAATTGTATCGTTAATAAATTTCTATATATTCATATTTTTATTCTATTGTTGTTTTTTGATGAACTAAGGGATTAGGATAGAATAAATTGAAAATTAAAATATATTCATTGAAATTATTTGAAATCAATTTTCCCACATTCACACCAACAAAACGATACCATTTAATAATATTTGTTTTAAATTTTTCATAAAATTTAAAAATTGACGTAAATGAGAATGATGTTAAAAGTAATTTTCTAATGTTATTCATTAAATCATGATGTTTGCTTTTATTCCAAAATCAGTCAATATAATGATAGATGATGAAATTCGGACTAAATGTGTATCTAGATAGATTCCCGACAATGGTTTCTATAAAAAATGTCATCAAAAGGAATTTCATCAACGTATTTTGATTTATATTGTTGTTTAAAGATACATTAGAAATCCATTTTTTTATTTATACCAAACTCAATATATTGATTAAATATACATATAAATATACAATATATGATTTTTTAAATAGAAACTAAATACAAATATAGGAAATTAATGTATATTTTAATAAGAAACCTGTGTAAAGACATTTTTTAAGATGGGTTTTCATAAAATATGATGTTGAAACAAAAATAATTTTTTTTAAAAACATATTAATATAAATTAAAAATTGACCTATAATCATAAAATCAGACAAATAAAACAACAAAAACATCAAAATATATTAGAAAACTAATTTTAAACATTACTAAAAAATAAAATTTTTAGAGATACATATATAATTTAATTAAACCTAAACACTATTCTAGAAATATTCCATAACAGTGATTTTATTATTCTATTAAATATAATGAATCTCATCAAAAACCTATAAAAACGTTAATTTTTTTAAAATTAACGATACATTATGTTGGTTTAAAACTAAGGAATTTTAATGGAATTAATATTATAAAATTTCATATTCAGTTCAAAATGATAATTTTATAAATGATTCATAAAACATGAGAAGAAAAATATAAACGTCGTTTATGAAAAATATGCTATGGTTATGATATACCATGAAAATATAAGACACTATATGTGTAATATTAAAAAAGTATTAACTAACATTGAATTTAACTAACGTCACTTGCACATTGTTATTTTGATTTAACCTCTTTATCAACACGCCCTTCTTTTAAAACAACATCCAATACCAATTTTGTTTTCATATATTAATTGGAAAACCTGTATGATAATGTATAATGTAATATTTAAAGAAGTAATACAATAATATAATGATTAAATATAAAACCAATAAAGAAACATTCCATCAATAATTCCCAAAAAAGTTGATAATAACTATATCTTGCATTGAGTTTTATAGGATATGAACAACATCAAATATAATGTAAAATATAAAAATATAAGGATAAATGAAATTATAATGAATAGTAGTAGGTAATTTTAATTGTCTTATCACCTATCAAGGAATGGATGAAACGAACTCTAAATGTCTCTATTTTATAATAATTCAATTATATATTTAACAATAGTTTTCTGCTTTAGATATTTAATATTTGTTGAAATGAATTTTATATCCATAAATCTATATATTAATCTGCTATAATTTTATATAAAAAATGTTTAGAGATTAATAATTAGATAATTAATAAATTAAATATCTATATGTGATATTTAATTTATAAATTAAAAATTTAAAATGATAATTAATCTCTATGAAAATACCCAACACTAGTACTTATACATCATAAAAAATATTATTATCCATGATTTCATTTTTAAATAATATTATTTTATATTATCTCTCACATAACTCAATAAATATTAGAAACTGATAATAATTTTCGAATATAATACAATTTACATCTAATTTATTTATCTCTTGAGAAACCAATGGATTAATCTGATGGTGGTGATTCACAAATCATTTGTCTCTCTTGAAATTATTTCATAGACTTTAGATATTATATTGTTGGTAGATTTAGGAAAAAATTAATTTTTTTTAAATCAAATGTAAATAAAAAAAATTCAAAACAAGATTTAGCTCATCTGTCAGGTACTGAATAAATATTAATGAAAGAGTACAAATCGATCCATACTATATCCAAATATAGAAATCTCCATGGTTTTAAATTACACTAGAATTTTTGCATTAACAATATCATGAACCATTAATTATAATTGATTAGACTACTTAAGATGATGGTTTACAATAAGAAAAAGTGTAGATATGATTCTATACGCTACAATATATAAATAGGGATACCTAATAAGAAACTCATAGTACATGGTATAGTTTGACTGAAGAGGTGGGGGTATGGATAGGTATGTTTTATAGACTGAACAAGCTATTCCTGCATCAACATTAATAAAAACATATCATGCAAAAATGTTTTACTATTTTAATCTGTTTGCTGGTGCGTATCTTGAATCTCAAGCTTCCTAAATGTTTATTTATACATGTATTCAGACTCCTTAAATCCCATTCTAGGTCACAAAAAAAATATCCATTACACACACCCACCTCATATCCTCTTGCATATACCATGTGTTGTTTCATTCCTAATGAAAAAAACAATTACAACAATCCTTACATTAAATATAAAGGTCGATGACATTGATCTCTCCCAAAGGGAATCAAAAAATTCTATCTTTAAATGTTATATAAGTCAAATAAATTTAAAAATAATAATATTCAAAATAACATAAATTTATTTCTAATAAAAAAATTAGCTACATGATTCAATTAATCCATAAGACACTTCCATTTTATTGTTCAATCGTTCAATTTTCCATTTTTATAGTGACTAGAGTAAATAGAGGACCCAAAATAACCTCTTATGAAACAATACATGATTTATATCTAAATTTTTCAATCATTTTAAAAATAATTTCTTCCTTTATCAAAGGATATACAACCCGTGAAAATTTTTAGGGAATACTTTCATTGGATGTCATGATGGGATCTCATGGATTCCTACTGATAATGATAAATGAATAAGCCACAAAATAATTAAAATATAATTAGATAAATTAATTTAATAAAAAAATATCATACCATAATGGATTCCACCTACATATTGTATACAATTATAGTATAAATTTATATATAAACAGATATGTGAGGCATGGATGTAATTTAGTTTATTTTAGAAAAATACTGACATAATTCAACATTTTCTCAATATATCTCAACATAACTTCTTAAAAAATAAACCCACCACATCCTAAATTCAATCATATCAAGAATTTGGAATTCCATTTGTAGTTAAAAGGTTCAAATGTTAATCATATCAAATATTTTATTTTAGAACCACTACGAAATATATAAATTAGTTGACAATTTTATTTTTACACACTATCATAGATAATATATTTACATGTGGTCAATACTCCTCTAATAAGTATATTATATATTAATATTATAATGACTCTAAAGGGCCATATAACTATTTAACTGCTTTAAATTATGGCACACCTGGTTATTATTTTTATGAAATTCAATTAGAAAACTCTCATCCTCATCGGAAAGTGGATGTATTGGTAATGGTAAGATCTAAAATATAATAAAATTATATACCTTATTATTTGGATATTAAGAAGAGTTGAAATTAATTTTTTCAAACAGAAGTTTAATTTTATTATATTATTTAATTATTGGATAAATATTTATATAAATTAAAGTACACATACCTCGATAAATGGTCCACTACCGAAAATAACAATATAATATTTTTATGAAATATTTCTCTTTAAGTAATATGATTATGTTGATATCTTTTGTTACACATAACAACTATTTTAGATGAAGTTCATGATGATATTAAAATATTAAGTCTTTTTTACCGTATAGTTGTTTCATTTCCATGTATGAATCATTTATACCTAAATTATGAAAAATATATGGTCAATAAATTTATAAAATGAATTCATTTTGTTAGAAAATAATTATAATTTGAAAATTTTATTTAGAAATAAATGGGATGTTTTCTATTAAATTTATTTCTATGTGTACAATGTTTATTTTATTAATAAATTAAATTAATCATTATTAAAGAATGACTTTAATGAATTTTATATATTACATACCTCATTAAATGTACTAAAAAAATATTGGAAAGTAACAAACAAATAATTTATAATATATTTATCATTAAATAAATTTGATTTTTTTAGCTTTTGTTACATAAATCACTATGGTTAAATGAATCCCGATATAATATTAACATATTATCATTTATTCGTGACAGATATAAAAGGTCTATTAAATTGGTGGGTATGAATCATATTAAATAAATTATAAAATATATATAAATTTATGACTCAATATATATATATATATGTATATATATATATATATGAAATTCATAGTGAATAACGACTCAATTTGAATAAAGATGTTTTTTAACAAAAAAATTGATTCGAGGGGAAAAATTATTTATTTTATGAGAATATATTATAATTAATTGTTGGAACTGTTATAATTTTATTAATAAAATTAATACCATTAATTAAATCATAATATCTATATTAAATTTCAGTGAAATTTTGGAATTTCATGAAAAAATATATTTTTCAATGAAAAGTGAGAAATATAGATTTTTTTAAAACTGTCATTTTTAAAAAAATTAAGAAATTATAAAGTTCCATTATTCATTGAATTTTATTTCAATATAACATTATTATTACCTATTAAAATTTAATCCTATTAGTTTTATTTAAATCATCTTTATTCATAATTTTATTATAAGTTTATTTTTAGGCTTCAAAAATCATTTTCCTTAAAAAATATAAAGTGCATAATGTTTATAATTTTCAAATAATTAAAATATACATTAATAAATAATTATTAAAATTAAATTTACATACAAATAATATGTGAATTAAAATTAATTTAATTATTTTTAATTAACATATAGTTAAAAAGGGATCAATATTTTATTAAAAAATACATTTATTGAAAAATAAATTTTTGAAAATTTTCTAGTTTAATTTTAAATTCAATTATCCCGCATATGTGATTTGAATAAAGGAAAATGGATTTAAAATTTGGAATGAATATATTTTATATTATCTAATAATGAAACAATTATTTTTTACAATAATTTATTGAAAGCTATAAATATTGTTTACCATGATTAATTTAGTAACGGGTTTATATGGGGGTTTAAATTAAAATAAAAGTGTAAAAAATGACACAATGATTTTCAAATTCATATTTTCTGATCAAATATATAACTTATATCTTATAATGTTTTAAATTATTCTATTTTTTATCATTTCCTTCAAATATAACCATTGTCAACGTTCCTTTATTTCAAAATTTCCATATGCGTCATTTCCCCAATTATAAAAAGCATCCCAATATTATCTCCTTTAAAGATATCTAAATACCATTTTCTCGTCTAATAAAAACCCAAATTACTTCCTTAATTCCAACCCCTCATCCTATATCATTTTTATTGATCATAAATACAACCTATAAATTCTGTTCTTGAAAACATACATTCATTGTCCGAAGAAGAGGAAACATCCTAAACCATGCATCTTACTTTTTTCCCTCTTCCACAACATTAAAATATTACGAAACCATATTCATATAAAAAAAATAAGTATTTTTTTCATATGTATATATTTTATGTAAATTTAATGGCCGAACACCTTATCTTCCACCCTCAAATCATAAATAAAACCATTCCCTCTGTGTACTGCGGACTACTTCCTCCTTAATAGACATAATTTGATTTCCATAACCAATTATTCCTCATATATATAATGATATATAATGTGTTTAAATATGATATTTATGATATAATTATGCATATTAAATTATAGTTTCACAAAAACAATTTTACTTTTTGTTCTGTAGAGAATTTGTTAACATTGCTCGTGTGTACGGTGGTCTACCGCCAAACGATTTGATTTTATTTATTTTTCACATTATCTATACATGGAAGGTGATAATTATTAATTTTATGTCCATATATGACATTAATTTTATATTAATAATTCTATAATTGAGAAATATAATATAATTTCTTACCTTACCACCGTTGAGAAAATGATAATCTAGTTCATGTGTTCGGTGGACAACCACCTCGCGAAGCGATGTGATTAAATTGTATTAGCACATAATATAGATGTTATATAAAATTGTATTTAATGAAATAATATTATATTTATGGTATAATTATATTACTATAATAATAAAATTTCAATAACCTTCTTTCTATCATAATCATCATAGAAGCATCGAAACATTACTCATGTGTGTGTACGTCCTACTATCTACATGATTGCAATGTACATAATTTTTCATAACAATTCATAATGATTGGTTTTAAAAATATAATTTTTGTATTAAAATTATAATTATTTATTTATTAACAATATAGAGATGATTTAAAAATAATATTTTTGTCTTTAGTCAATTAACGAATGTGGTTTTGGATATATGAGCCATTTATCATTAAATTAATAATGTAAAATTAATTATATAGGAAATTGAATATGAAATAGTAAAAAAATAAAAGAAATAATAATAATTTATTAGGATTATAATAAATTAAATAATTAACAATAATTTTTAGCAGTATGAGAAGTGATTAACCTAATGATTTGGGCTTGAGGTAAGATAATTATCACAATTTTTCATGGGTGCATATTATAATGTCATACACCTAATTTATTTTATATAGTGTATATACATTAAATTTTACATGTTATATCATAAATAATTCCTAATTAATTGTATTTTATGTTTCATGTATAAAATATTCATCCAAGCATATTTGAATTTGAAATTAATTAATGGTAAGGAATTTTACAACTCAATTTCTCTCTCCTGATGGTATATTGCTTTTTCATTATCATTGATATTCATAGATTATATGTGTAATTACATTTTATTCTCTTATGTTTCATTTTCAAATGTTTTATATGTATTTAAATTTGAAATACTTAATCGACTATTTTATTATTCTCAATTCAATTTTAGGATCATTGTAAGATTTTTTCATCTCAAATTGGAATCTTTAAGACATAGGTCATATTATAAACTTATTTACTATTATGAGGTGAATCAAATAACCATGTTAATAATTATATCCTAAATATATTCATTAAATTTTATTTAGTTTTTCATTTTATGTTATTCATTTCTTAGGGTTTACGATACACATGTTAACAGAGTGGTAAGGGTTTCATGTTACAATCACATTGTTTGTCAGAATTGATTCTGATTATGATTTTGTGGATGAAAACTTATGATATGATAAAAAATTAATCTTTTTAATTTAATTCTTCTCTAGTTATTCCTTTAGAATGTATGGTTTAAATTCAATTTAATCTCATTATATACTCAAAACTCTAGAATAATATTTTTATATAAAACTTTCTTTCTTTCTCCCTTGGGCCAAAAACACATTTTCTTCAATATACATGTTTTATATAGAGGTTTTAATTTTTTTTTAAATTTCCTCTATGATTTTTTAAATTCAATATTACCTATTTTAGGATTTGTAAAAAATTATTTAAAATGAATCTTTATGTTGTTTTTGAAATAAAGTATCATTTGGATTTTATTAAAAATGTGGAAGGAATCAGTTTTTAAATGTGTCCAATATGAATGAAATTCCACACCATCATGACCACTCATTATTTTAATAATTAAATTATTATTATCGATGCTTGTTTCAAATAAATGAATATTCACTTTATTTTTTGAAATTTAGTATTTCAAAATTTTAATTTAAATGGGGAAATTTGTTTTTCTATAAAAATGTTTTTAGTATTTTCAAAATTATTTATATTCATCATTGAAAAAAATATTTACTATTATAGAATTCTCTATATCATGCATATATGTATCTCACATATATATATATAGTTAATTATCCCTTCCATTGATTGGTAAATACATTCCTTATGATCAATTCTCATATATTTTCATCATGAAAATTTTATTAACTAGTAAATGAAGATGGAATAAAAAATATATTTTCATTCCAGGGGTAATTATTATATTATTCATTTTTATTTATTGAATTTATTTGGAGAATAGATATCGTGATCATGTTATCATGGGTGAAATCATATAGTTCTCCAATTAATTCGGTAAATATTCTGTCTCGTAAGGAGATCTTTTTTGGATTAGGGAGTAAACATATTCCATTATGTGACTTTTTCCACTAAGTAATATTTTCTAGGAAATTATATTTGACTCATGTTTATGTCATGTTTAGTTTTTCTTCCATATATATATATGATACAATGAAAATATTATATAATGTTTTTATTTTTATTCTTACATGTGATTATTAATGTTCCTTATCAATTATTTTTTAATGTTATATAATAAAATCTCACATTACGTATCCTAATCATGTTTAATCCCATAATGGGATTTTGAGCTCTTCCCATTCGAATATTTATTCCCTAGTATATCTCATGTAGTTTTATACGATTAAAATGATTTTA
Source organism: Viscum album (assembly GCA_963277665.1). Lineage (NCBI taxonomy): Eukaryota > Viridiplantae > Streptophyta > Magnoliopsida > Santalales > Viscaceae > Viscum > Viscum album. The sequence continues at coordinate 1,935,588,521 of OY728155.1, forward strand.
GAGCTCATAATGGATAGTAAAATAATAATTATTCCGTGTTTTACATCCCTTTGTTGTATTATGATCCTGCCTTTCCATATAGAATAGTATGCACGATCATTGTGTTGTAATTAATAGGTATTTATGTAGAATAATAATGTAATAGAATATGTATAATTTCTGGCTCACAATATATAGAATTAAAGAGAAGGATTATTTAACCTAGTGAACTAGGATGACAAAAATTTATTATAACCCAAGGGTTGAGACTAAGGATTTGAAAAATATTGAAAAATATTGTCAAATTTTATTTTAGTATAGAAAAATTTGTTTCTAAGAAATTATATCACTGCATGGATACTACAAATGGAAATGGTTCTGAAATAGTTCTATATATAGGTAATAAATATAAAAATGGTTCATCAGGCATAACATGATGGTTAAATGGAACATGACAATGGGCCTTACTGTGAATATGTTTTGAAATTCTTGAGGCATATGCCTTGGAAATTCAAAAACATGTTATGAACCATCATAAAGGACTCGAGGGAATTGTTATTGTAGAAAAATAATATGAATCATTAATACAAATATCATATATTCAACCCTATAGGCACATATGTTTGGACATATATATCATTTTATGTTATTCCATCATGGTTATAAGTTTCCCTTTTGTATGTAAATGTATTATAATCATGTTTGTTTTGACTTTTTATTTAATGGTGGATAATATAAGAATGAATTTTGGAAACCAATGTGATGGTAAATGTAATGATTTCTCTAATGAGATGCCTAACATAATTGGACTTGTAGTTTGACATAGTATGGTCCTTCCAAACAAGTTCTCTCCAATTATGATAAAAAGCATCAATATATTTGAATTTACAGATATATAAAATAATAAAAGGAAGGAATCTAATGGAAATTCAAGAGATAAATATGAAAAATAAAATATTATTTTATTTCCTTCATTTTGATAGTTTTTCATGAAGAACCTATAATAATATCCCAAATCGAGGTTAATATGAATTATATGTATATATAAAGTGTATATAGCAATGAATTTCTAAGTAATTCGATGTAGTATTGGTGGGGAACATTTGAATTATCTATTTGAATGACGTAAACTATTTTTTATCCCCTAAAACATGAAATAGACTATATTAATCCAATCATTGAGGTGAATTACTTACATATGGGTATCCTAGATTTAATATTAAGATATTTTTTATCAATGGTATTTGAGATATAAGAATCATGAATATTTTAAGGATTCTTCTGTAATTTATTTTCACCCAAGATTTTCATGAATATTATGAATGGTAATAATGACCATGAAATGTGAGTTAATGGTAAGGTTATATATTTTGGAAAATAAAATGCTACATAGAAAACCTTAGTTGTTAAAATGGTATTTAATGATTAATGTTATTTCAAATATGTTCATCTAATTTTTAGAACATTGTAGGAATTATATTAATATAGTTTTTTAAAGGAAAAATCATAATCCAGGTGGGAACCCATCATATCTGGAAAGGATGTATTGTTTGAATCCAAAAACAAAGGGCGATAATGATGTAGTGACTACCACTGACCTACATGATGTATTTATTGGTATAACATTGTTTTTACATAAATATTTTTGATAAATATTAAGTTAATTTTGGAAAAAAATAGAGGAAAAAATATTTTTTACATTTAATGATTTTTAAGTGGTCAATTATATTTTTCGAAATGTTTAATTGGGATAATTTATACTTATAACATATTTGATTATTGTAATGTATTATTTTGGATGAATTATATTACGTATTTTGAGATACAAGTTTAAAGTTTATATGATAAACATTTAGTTTAAAACCTTCATTCATGTTTCTCTTATTGGGATTACTTGTTATATTTTTTTATTTAAATAATTATCTATGTTAATCCATTAGGATAGTTTTTTAATTTTGGTGATTATTGTATTCCTAATAATATTTTTTTTAACTTAACCTGTGCTAATAATTTTTTTTATAATAAAGATAGAAGGAATATATTCTTATTATTTTATACATATTATGATTTGTTTAATTTTTATTTTAGTAATTATAACATAATATTATATGTATTGAATATTTTTTTCATTAGATAAAGTGGTAATGTTGAAATTGATCTATGAATAATTAATGGATGAAATCATTTTTATCAAATAAAAATGTATTAGGTAAGTATATTCTCTGGAGTTATCTATCTTAAGAGAAAATGTCTTCCTCAACTCTAGGAAAATGAAATTGAAGAAAAACAATTATCCCAGTACCCTCATATATTATCAGTCAATAGAATTTTAAATAATCATGGATTTATTCTTTTTTGGTTCTTGACTTTCTCATTATCATAAATGTTCTTATGATTAATTATCCCAACCAATCTCGATAATTATATACTCCTCTCATTAATATTCATATTTTCACTTCCCTCGATTTTTTCTTTACATGGTACCCTAGTTTTGTGTTATTTCAGATAACCATCATATTTCATTTTCCCATATTATGTGGATGTTTTATTAACTCTTTTGGTGATGTGGGGTTTTTAGAATTTAATTTTAGAATTACAAACCCTTGATAAAATAGGAAATTTCAAATTATATAGATGAAATTTATTTAGATGGGAGAGAATATATTTCCTTGAGAATTTTTAATATAATTATCATTAAAAAATTATTTCTTTTGTAGGTTTTATTATGTGAATCACTGAGTTTAAATGAACCATAATATAGTATTAAAATATTTTTATTTCAACCGGAAAAATGTATTCTAACTATTAAATTGGAGGGTATGAAGAGTATTAAATAAATTATGATGCATATATAAAGGTCATTCTAAATAGAAATTTATTTATAAATTCTGAATAAATAAGATATAAACTTTAATGAATATATTTTATTATAATGAAATCATTTTCCTTCTATAATTATTTTTTATTTCTTGTATGATAAAATAATAGAATTATTTTTAAAAATTTAAGAAATTATAAATTTTAAAATTTTCAACATTTTTTAAATAATAATTTTTATATTATAATATGATGAAATTTTGGGTGATTTTAGAAAATATACATTAAAATTTAATAGTAAAAATGCCTATTTTTAGTAAAATAATTGGTTTTTTTATTAATTAATAAACTTAAATTCCGCATTATTAATATAATTTGATTTTTAAATAAAATAACATTTATTTAGTTAAATTTTATCTTAATAATTATAATTAAATCATAATTATATAATAATTTATTATAAGTTCTATTTTAGAAATTAAAAAAATATGTTATCGGTTTTCAACCCGTCCTAAAGGCCATTATGATTTTTATTTATTTTTTGTATAATACCTCTATTATAGGTTTTTTGGGACCACTTACTTGGACTGTCTACAATGTGTCATAGGACCCATTATATTACCCTACAGACCAACCAATCATATCTAATACAAGACTAGATGGCCCAAGACCTGACACCATAATAATTTCCCCTCTACAATATCTACATCATTAATGACATTTATCTCCCAACCTCTCATGGCTGGTCTGAAACAATTTACATATATAGAGCTTCATGGTGCCTGGTAATGATGGTAATTTCCACAACCTTTAATCCATCCAACTAGGTTTGTAATACTCTTCTGGATTCTACTTTTTCTGAATCATCCTATGGGGAATTCTACTATGTCAAAATCTTTATCTTCTTCTGGTACTTCGTGGCCCAGTGGACTATATTGGTCGTAAGGCATTATTTTACAAAGAAAATTGGTGGGCCAAATCCTTATGGCCTGAAGGCCTTTATTGGCCAGATGGCCCTAAGAACTATAAGATAAAACAAGTGTCTTAAAGGCCTAAATCATACGAATTTTTCCAACATCTATATTTCCTCACAGAACAAACCGATGTTACTGATAATTTAATGTTATAGTAACAATGAAAGTCACCCTCATATAGATTTGATCATCAGTCTTCCGAATTTCAATCAAGAGCCTCTAATTGAACAAAATAATAATGTGGAATTATTTTTTTGAAATTTATAAATTATATATCTATAAATATGAATTATAATTCAATTTATTATTTATTATTTTATTATAGTTTATACGAGGTCATCATTACTGTAAAAGTTCTGTTTCTTGAAAAACAATTTTTAGGGCATGCCTATATTTCTAATATTAAATTAATTTTTTCACTTATGACTCTTGAATTTATAAAAATGGATTCCATATTTTAAATAATTTTTATTTATATTATCTATTAAATTCAACTAAATTTTTTACCATAATGAATCGTGAAAACATTAAAAAAAATTACCACCTTTAAGGTGACTACATGATCACTAGGGATTAAATTAATTATATAGTGGTTAAGAATGACCAAAAAGATGTCTAATTCATATTTTAATGCCATATATAGACATTATATCTTATAATGTTGGAAAATTTCCATTTCTTAGCCATATAAAATTATAAAAAAATTATTGTTCATTTCTTTCAAAAACTCAAAATGTGCCCTCTCCCACAGTTATAAAAGGTCACCCCATATGCTCTTCTTTTTAAAAATCCATGTACCATTGGTTCAAACAATAAATACCCAAATATATTCATTAATTCCCTCCCCTAATCATATAAACCTTATATTTTTTTTAAAAAAATGGATTTTACTGAAAATATAATGATGTTTTCTAAACAAGTGATAACATCCTTAACCAAGTGTTTTATTTAATTTCTTATTCCTCAAAAATCAAATATTGTTAAAACATGATAATATATTAACCTTATTATTTACCATATATTTAGTTATTTTATGTAAATTTAATGACCTTAAACCATGACCTCCTCCAAAAAATGGGAAAATAAATCATTGATCGTGTGTATGGAGGACTACCACCTCACGAATTGATATAATTCATTTTCCATCACCACTTATAATAATATTTTGATTTACTATTTTATATGAAAATTATGATATATTTATACTTATAAAATTATAATGTCAAATTTACCTTCTTACTTTCTATTCCATGGAGAATATTATAACGTTGCTTCTGTATATGACATACTACCTCCTCTCAAAAAGATGTGATTCGTTTTTCACTTATGCTATATTTCTAATGTAATAAGTATTAACTTTTATGTATATATACGATACTAATGATATATTATTCATGCTGAAAAATAATAATATCATATAATTTCTTACCATACCATCCATTTAATAAATGATAACGTAGTTCATGTACGAGATGGAATACAACGTTTCGAAGTAGTGTGATATATATATATATATATATATATATATATATATTTGAATAATATGGATCAAATATGTTAGTGTATATAAATAAATAATTTTAGAATTATGTTATAATTTTCATTATATAAGGAAACAAATAACACTTACCTTATTTCCATGTCATCATAGAAAAGGGGAAACGTTACTCATGTGCACGTACAACTAACGTTCTCCATGATTTTACCATAGTTTGTTTTTCCAAAACATATTTTGTTATTTTTTAAAATGTATAATTTATATTTTAAAATAAAAAAATGGCATTACTTATATTATTTATTTAATTTAAAATTAATCTATCAGACCTTAGTAAACAAACATAAGTGATTTTGGACATATGATCCATTTATCATTAAAACATCAGACATGAAATTGATTTGTTATGTAATAGAATATTTCAAGGAAAAAATAAAATAAAAGAATAATAAAAAATTTAATGGATATCATGATATTAAATAATTAACATAATATTATTATTCATGAAGATAAGGAATTCGCATGTTAATTCGTGCTCAAGGTATGAAACTTCGTCATAATTTTCTTTCATTGAGGCATAATATAATGATAAGAATGTAATTTTATTTTTGTTCTGTATATACTACCCAATTTACCTAATATATCAGGAATAATTCATAATTCATACTATTTTATGTTTTTATGTTAATTATTTCATCCAAGAGGATTTGACTTGAAATTTACTAGGTTGTAAAAAAATTAAGAACTCAATATATTTACTTTGGATTATGTTTCATCTTCATCATCTTTGATATTCATAGATTATGTGGTTAATTTTTTTCATATTTTATTGAAATTCAAATATTTTTATATATATTTACATTTGACACAAAAAATCCATTAATTCTTTAATTCTCACTTCAACATTATGATCATTATAAGGTTTAATCACCTCAAATTGTCTTCTTTGGGAGATATGTCATGTTATACACCTATATTATTTTATGATGTGTATATAGAAACTCCTTGAAAAGTTATATCATGATAATATTTAAATTAATATTATTTAATGTTTTATTTGATGTTATTCCTTTCATGGGGTTTTTCATTTAAAAGATTCCAAAGCGGAAATGATTTGATTTTACAATCTCATCGTTTATCAAGATTTTTTATGATTATTATTTTTGTGATGAAATTTTATTATATACTTCAAAATAGCATAATTTAATTTCCAATCATTTATTTATTCATTTTAATTTTATATTTTCCTTCATTTTCATTTATTTCTGTACTCAAGATTCATAAATAATGATTTCAAATAAAACAAAATTTATTTCATTCTTTAGTGGAAAACCCTTTTACTCTTTAATCAATGATTTATGAAAATATTTTCAAAATAAATTATTTTTATTATAATATTTTTTGAATATAATTTTACCCTATTCTCCTTTTTAAAATTGATTTCAAAGGAATCATTATTTCATGTAAAAAAAATGGCATTTATGGATTTTACTAAAAATTTGTAAAGAATCCTTGTTTTAAACATGTATGAAATGAATGTAATATCCCACCATCATGACCACTCATTGATTTAATTATTGATTTATATGTTTACAAGTATATTTTCATATAAAATTATTTCCATAATAGTTTTTAAATTTGAATTTTTCAAAATGTTATTTTCAAATTCAAAATGTTATTTTCCCTATGTTTTTTATTATTTTTAAATGCATTTATCATTTATAAATAATAATAATTAATTTTATGAATTTATTATAATCTTATATATATATCTATAAACTATATAACTAGAAAATTATTTCTTCCTTTAATGGTGTAATATAGTCTTTATTCCCATTTATCAAATTCCAACATCTTGAAATTTATTTTAATTATGATATGAAGCATGATTATGAAACCCATTTTATTTCTAGGGGTAATCAGTATCCATTCCATTATAATTAATTTTATTTATGTATAACACTTATATAATGCACATGTTATGATCAGTGCACCCATATATTTCTCTAATTAATTGGGTAAACATTTTCCATCATGAGGCATCATGTATGGGAATATAGAGAGAACCTTACCCATTATGGAAATTTTCCACCATGTGATATAGTATAAAAAATTATTATTAACTCATGTTTATTTCATATATTTTTTCCACCTTATTTCCTATTTTACTATGATCTTATGATACCATATTCTTATTGTTGTGATTCTATTTTATTACTCATTCACCTTCTATTAGTGATATGATGTAATGTATTTGACACAAAAATTATGTTTCTATATCATGGTTATTCCCATACTAGGATTTCTAGATCACCTCTTTAATTTATGTATTCTACATGTTTTCCCATTCAGTTTTAGGATCTCTAATTGATTTTATAGGTTGTTAATGTGCAGAAAAAATTAAGGATTCCATGTTTAGATCACATTTATATATTATAATCATATGAATTCAAAGACACATGGCCACATGATCTTTGGGTTGTAATTAACAGATGTTTTATTTTAATAATTATGTAATAAAATGAGTAAATGTAACGGGTCACTATAGTTTGTATCAAATAATTGTTCAAGGTATCAATTATAACTAGAAATAGAAAACATTAGTGACAACCCTAGAGATGAGTCTATGGATTACAAAAAAATAGAAAAATATCATAGAATCTTGGTGAAGCATAGAGTGCATGGTTTCTAAGAAATTACATTCTTTTAAGGCTATAATATGTGGATTTTGTTCTAGAACATATGTACCTAGGGGTAATAAATCTGAAAATGGAAAATCGGACATGACACGGTTAATCGATTAAATAAGAAAAAAATTATTATTTTTGAATAGTATTTGACACTCCATATATATTTTCTTTGGATATTCCCAAAAAAATTATAAACCATTATAAAGGTCTTGAACAAATTTTTAGTTTATAAAACCTATTATGAATCATTACAATGTATAACATTGATTGAAACCTAGAGACCCCTAATTCATGGAATACATAACATATTAGGTTATCACATCTAGGTAATATGTTTCTATATAGTATTTTAAACCATTATCATATTGTTTCATTTAATTTATTAGTTAATGGTAGTAAAAAGAAAAAAATAATATAGTAAACCAATGGAATCATAAATGTAATTATTTCCCTAATGAGATGTGTAACATAATGGGAACCCTTGTTTAGAATCTTCTGATCACGCCAAATGATCTATTTGAACATAAGATCAATAATTAGAATATTATAGACTTTTTATTTTCCTTGTAAGACTGAAATATTTCATAATATATTTCTAGATATATGCACTGATACATCGTGTAATTCGAAGGCACGGGGAGCCCAAATATATTTTTTAAAAAAATTTAAATATATTTTATATTGTATGAACAAGTTTATTTATAGAAAATGAGATATCTCTAAAATGGTTGATCTAATTAGAAATCCAAGACCATATTTGGGTCTGTAACATTGTGTTTACCATAGGAGAAACTAAAATGGGTTGGTGTGGAAGGTTTGGAAACGTCACTTGTTGGAGGTTTGTTTAAGTGAATTAATTAATTCATTTATTAATTACTTATTTTCTTAATTAAATATTTATAAATAAGTAATTATACGAAACTATCAAGGATTAGCTTCAGAAATCCTAATATACACTAAGGATAACATCTTCCTCCTTTAGAGAAATATTCCGAAGAATGACCATCTCTTAAATCAAGGTGGATTTAAGTACAACAAACGTAGTGGATTCCCCTAATATTTTTAGTGAGTAAGTTCCTAAAAAAATTATCCATGAAAAATTTAGGAATCGTCAATTGGTGTTTTCTATATTTTGATTATATTTTTGTGTTGATTGAACAATATTCATTTATCTTTTCCTTTTGTTTTCAATCCTTTGCATGAGCCTAAGTATTCAATCATTATTTCACCAGTTGTTTTCTAACGAGAATAGCATATTCTTGAGAATTTTCCAATAAATCTTGCACATGGATTGTAAAAACATAATTTAATTGGAATTGTGAACCATGTTCTTTTCATTCCTCACCAATAGAACCTCAATGTTCCCGATTCAATGGTTTTTGGGCGACCTATTATCGATCAGATACATAGATTTGCCTAAAATCGACAAATCATGCACAGATTGATAAATAGTTACAAATTAGGGATTCAAGTAATATAGGGATTATTGATCTGGTGGTTATATTCATGGAATTGATCCTTTAAGTAATGAGAGTAGGTGTAATGTACGATGGTTCACCAAATCATTATTTAAACTATTTTTTGGTGAAATACGGCTAAAGAGAATGAATAAAATTCAGATTTTAGAGATATGGGTGTAAATGATATGGGATATACAGTGATTTAAATGGTTGTTAAGCATTCCCGTTTGATTGATAACCCTAGGTTCTCTAGAAAAATTCTGTCTCTATGTTGGGTAGTATGAAGAACACCTAGTTCTTAGCCTCCATCAATGAAGACCCAAGGGTTTTGTAAAATTTTTGGGTAACATGACATGTGATCTTTCCTCATGTGTTGTGTACCCATTCCCTGATTGGACAACTAGTGTGATGGGTCACATAGGAGGGGACTCCATGTAAGAGTATATGGTCCTATGTTTATCACATGGGTTGTATATCTTGTGGATTAACAAGCCATATACCGATGTACACATACATAAGGTACAGGTATATGGACATGACACAAGACATGTCCTAGATCCTTGTTTGTCAGGAAATGGTGTGTAGTACACCTATAAGGAATTTTATACTACATAGGGGTGGAGCTATGTGAAATACAGGGACAGGGCCATATTGGGGAGTGGTACCACACACCATGTTGGTCCCCTCACATGTCATGTTCCCCTTGATCCCTTCTGAGAGATATTTTAACATCTATATCTTCTTCATTTGAACTCTGATTTTAGACCATGAGATGTCTATCCTGATTTTTTCCCATGTAAAACATGACGGTTCCCTCGAAAACATCTTTTGAGATACGTTGTCAAATGTTCTGGGTTTGAAAGGCACTATGGTGACACTTGATGAGGAAATAAATAATATATAGTAACCATAACAATACTGGGCTTACCCTCTAGTTGGTCTAGGAAGTGGCCTTCCTCGATGGTAGTTCTAAGATTACCCTCTAGCTGGGAAGGGTAGTGGAGTTCCCAGATGATCTTTTTGATTTACCCTCTTGTATGAATTGGAATTTTAGTTCCTCGACATTACGAGAAAACCCTCCAGCTCGGTTGGGTATTGACAATCCCCAATGACATATTCCAGGAATAACCCTCCAACTAGGTTGGGTCATGGAATTTCCTTGAAATCTCACTAGTCTTACCCTACAGTAGATCTAGGACATGGAATTCCCTACTGACCTCCCTAAGTGGTACCGTTCAGGTGAGCTGGGTAGTGGAGTTCCTCGGTGACTACTAGAGTCATACGCTTCAACTGTACTAGGGTATGAGATGCTCTCCAAAAAATAGTAACCCCTATACTGTGCAACATAATGATGAGGAATGGTATGACATACCATTGGAATCATGATAAGGGGGGATGTATTCCCCCACCAAGATGCATTCCTGTTATACGAACTAAAACCATGTAGGTAGGTCAGTTATTCCAAAAGCATATAATATCAAGGTTTGGCGATTGAGTCCCTTAGACTTGTGTGTCCATAGAAGACAAATGAGATATTTCACATCATTGATTGACATACCATGTAACTATTGGCTACAATTTTTCATGGGATGAGATGTGGGATTGATATACCCTTACTCTACCCATTGTTCTTTTTACTGAGAATATATATATATAAATTTCTCGGGGTTCCTCACACACCCCATGGGTTTTGGTTACACTCTTTCCCGGAGAGGCAAAAACACATGAGGAATGCCACATGCTTTCCATGTTCAGCTTCTCATGGATGGAAAATTCTATTGTCCTACTATAGGTAGGAAAGACTCGGCGATAGGTTCATATTCTCAACATTTTATCTATTTTGTTTTAGATGGGTTTACCTTCACTCTGTTTTTTGTTGAGGTGTACTCTTTTACCATACCATGTTCTATCTACTTATTTCTTCTTCAATTATATCTATTACTACTCCTCATTCTATATTTTCTAGAAATTCTACGAGGAATGTATATACTCACCACTTCATGGGATTTTCCCAGCACGTATTGTGTATTTTGTAAATGGATGATAGGTTGACTAGGAATTTAGTGAACATTAGGAATATAGAGGATCTTGGACCGCATACAGTGGTAATATCATGGGGTCCGGGAGCAAGGCTCTCTCAGATATTTTACATTTTCTATTTTATGTTAGTTTTGGACACATTTCTGTCCATGCATTAATTTCCACCCATAAATATTCATTTTATACTACCGTACATTTTACAATATAGAGGTATGTGCATGTTTTTTTATTTGTAGTAGTGTTATATATTTTATTCCATTCCCTCTGCACTTTTTCAATTAGTTAGATGTGTCTACGTATAGGTATTTATGAATGATCTTCCCTAAGTTAGTTGTTCATTCGGTGCTTGATGACCCCTTGGGCCTATGGAAGCGGGCTTGGGGTTGATACGACTCGATACCATCTTTGGTCGGGTCATAAAATATTGGCATCAGATAAATTTCACTCCTTGGGATGTTGTTCATAAGTATCACCTTAAGATGATTGGTTGGTTTTAGGTCAAAAATGTTAATGTGTCTTGAGTGTGGTTCTTAGTCCACGGACTCCAGTGATGGCATGGAGACTGACGTATCCATTCACCGTGATGATAACTACCTACTTTTCAAATGAAAACCATGAGAAATTCATTTTAGGGATCAATGGTATATTCATAATATAAAATTTATTCTCTAATTACCCTTATTGATTTAGTTCCCAATTTTTCATATATATATATATATATATATTCTCATCTGACTACGTTACACTTTGATAACTCTCAAGAAGCCTCCAATATGATAGCCATCCATGATATGAGCTCCAATTCATGATGACAGACCTATGAGCGTTGAGCCCTCAGTTCAAGTTCTATCCTGCAATCCCCTTCCACCATGTGGGATGGTAGAACCATCATGGGTTGTTAAGAAGTATACTATCCTAGCAGGGCAGGCATAGGATGTGCGATGGATGAGTTCACTCAGCGAGTTCCATCATCGAAAACTGATTAGGTTCTATGATGATCTAGATCCCCATGAAACATAGGATTGGATAGAGTCTGTTGTCTATATCTTCAGTCTTATTTGGACATCTATTGATTAGATAATACATTTGGAAGCATGTCTTTTCCAGAGAGTAGTTGTTTAATGGTGGATCCCAGTTACAGTGATGCACAATGAGTCAAAACTCTAATGGGATGACATCTATCACTTATTAGTGAGATGTACTACACATCCTTATTACGCTCTACTAAATATAAAATATTTTGCAGCATCCTCAAAGAGGTTTGAAAGTGGATGAGTATGTGAATAGGTTCACAGACTTTACACCTTACTCTCTTAACATGATCAGAGATGACTACATCAAATCATGAATTTCTGACCGTGGAATCCATAAGGATATTTGAGTCATTATTATTCCTTTGGGCATCCCCACCTATGCCGTCGTGCTAGCGCAGACACATGTGATGTAGATATTTCTATTGTAGGGATAATGGATAGCTGGAATTGGATGTGGGCATGAAAAGGATGGGTCATAGATAGGAGCAGTCATATGTTAGAGGTCTTGAAATAAGAGACTCCTCCAAGATAAGGCTTTGGGACGTGGTTATACAGTTTAAGGGTAGCACATAGAACCAGATCATAGTGGGAATGGATAGTGATATTCTTTTGACTATTGAGGTAACACGACACAATATTGGCTTACCAGATGTACTGGAAGATAGAAGATGGACCAGAATAGAAGATACAACACCATAATCAGGGATCTTCTAGGCAGAATAGGGTGGTCCCCGGGGAGGTAGGGCTAGAAGTGGTGCTCTCGGAGTTGTTGATGGTAGACAATGATATATTTTCAACCCGCCACCACCAAGAGGAAGTCGATGTCTGGATTAGGGATCTAGAATTCAGGGACATCTATTTCTAGAAGCTTTTGACATTTTTGACCTTGTGGAATATGAATTTATTCGACGTTAGATAAGTGTTTATTCTACTCGTAGCTCAGTATTAGTACAAACAGGATCCAATGATTATTTTATCTCGAAACTCCTGGAATCAGAGTTAGAGATCCTAGTAGATATTCTATCACAGAAGCTTTGTCTCAGGGTTCCTACACGGAATGCTTCTTATGTATATTTTATTTTTCCACAATGTGAGCTATCTCTTAGGTGATATAGGTTTATGTAAGACTTTTTGGTCATCACAATGAAACCCTAAAATTTAATCTTGTGAAAGGATTGGTTGTCCATTGTATGATCCTAGGTAGACGTTCACCGTAGACTAGTCATATTTCTATGTGCTAATGGAAAAATGTTCTCTTTTTTAAGAGATAGAAAAAATAGTAGTATAAGAAGATGTTCGGATCAGGAGAATAAATCATATAACCCATTAGTTGTTGAGTGTAACCCCTGGGGTAGTAGACTCATCAGTAATATGGGTTCCTTCAGTTGTAGAGGATTATATGGACATCTTCCATGAAAACATTTTGTGAGTACCTCAGTGGAGGGAAATAATGTTTTTCATATACATGAATCCTAGGACTACCATAATATCTTATGTGGCATATCAGATGGAGCACATCAATCTTCGTTAGCTATGGCTAAAATTAGAGGACCTCCATGAGATTTGATTCATCACACCCAGTGTGTCCACATGGGTAGCACTGGTTCTATTCGTGAATAAGAAAGATGAGATCTTGTGGATTTATGTTGATTATTGTAGCCTCAATCCGAAAAACATAAATAATTAGTACCCCTTTACAATGATTGACTACATATTTTATCAATTCAGATGTGTGAGATAGTTCTCTAAGATTTATATCAGGTCTAGTTACCACCAATTACATGTTCACAAGGATTAAATTCAAAATTTAAATTTTTTATGATGCAATAGAAACTAAGGGTTTGAAATGATTCTCTTTGGTGTGAAAAATTACCCCACAATCGTTATGGATTTGATGAAAAAAATCATCCACCAATATGTGGACTAGTTTGTTGTCGTCTTCATCAATGATATAATCATCTACTCTGTAATAGAGGAGGATCATACATGGAACTTGAGGTTGGTTAATGATATATTTATAGAGAACCATATTTATCGAATGCTCTAAAATTTTTAGATCTAGCCACATGAGGTTCATTTTTTAGGGAGTTTCATTTCGAAACATGGATTATTTATTGATCCAGTGATGATCTAATTTGTGATTTCATGGGAACCACCAATGAATGTGTCAGAGGTCCAGAGCATCCTTGTCTTAGAAAGAAACTACAAAAGTGTCGTGGTGGATTTCTCTTGAATCACATCCTTTTTGACCACCCTGATGTGGAATGCATAGTCTATTACCTAGATTGAGTAGTTCCTAAGGGACATTGCTGAGTTGAGGTAGAGGCTGATGAGAAAACTGGTGTTTAGGCAACTAGAAGAATGTGTTCAGTTCGTTGTATTTTGTGATGCCTTAGGAGTTGGGCTCGGTTGTGTGTTGATGCAGCAACAGTCCATCATCACATATGGGTCATGGAATTTTATACCCCATGAGAAAATATATGTGCCTAATGACTTAGGGGTAGTTGCAGTTTTCTTTTTTGTGGGGATTTGTAGGCACTACCTTCTAGGAGAGAGGTTTGTGGTTTACTCATCCCACTGATTCCATATGTATGTCTTCACTCATAGAGTCAAGAACCTGAGTAAGTGACACTAGTTGGAGTTCCTATAGGACTAAGACATCAAGATAATATATAATCCAGGGAAGGGAAACATTGAATTAGATTCCCTTAATAGGATGTCTTCATCTCACCAAGTGTGGGTATCTCAGGATCAATTAGCTTCCTTGTAACTGTCAATTCCAGAAGAGGGGGAATAATTCTTCTACTACCAATGATTTTGACTCCTTTGTTCCTCAATTGGGTAAAAGATTCAAAACTGGGAGACAAAAACTATGAGGTTATTAGATATTAGATATCCATAGGTAATGCACTATATTTCTATTATGTACAAGGTAATCATGAGATCTTGTTCCATATGAGAAAAGTGTTCCAATCACGATGTAGGAGGAGGTTATGTGGGAGTTCTACACTTATCCCTTATTTGTACATCCTGGTGTGGGGAAGATGTACAAATATCATCAGTTTTAGTTTTGGTGGTCTTATATGATATGAAGCATATCTTAGTTTAAATCACGATTCCCCACATATCATCATGTGAAAGATGATAACCAAGTTCCATTGGGTTTGTTATATCCTCTTGAGATCCTGGAGGGGAAACAAGATGTCATATCCATGTACAGCATCATAGAAATTCCATGAATAGTGAAGAGACATGAAGACATTTGGATGATATTTGACCAACTCACAAAGACATATCACTTCCTTTGTATTAGGATCAAGAGTTTGGTGGAGTGTTTTGGGTAGTTTTACATATAGAAGATCATCCACCTATACCTGGTAATATTAGTGGGTTTATCTGATCGTGAAACATAGTTTACCCCATGATTGTGGCGAGTCCTACAGGATTCATTCGAGAGCCAATTATAACTGAGTACAACCTTTCACCCCCAGCCTTATGAGTAGAAAGAGAGAAATATTGAAGTTCTAAAGGATATGCTGCGGGCTTTTGTGTTTTATTTTGGATGGATCATGGAGGATCACATTTCCTTGGTATATTTTTCATACACTAATAGATACCATTGTACCATAAGTATTGAAATTTTTGGGTCCCTGTAAGGGAGACCCTTTAGGTAAGCCTTTTTCTAGTCGTAGATTACAGAGTCATATATTATGGGCCCAGAGTTTGTGTAAGTGAAAACATATAATGTTGAAGTTATATATGAGCGAATGAAGATAACCTAGAGTAGGAAGATATCTAATTTAGATTTCTGTTATAATCCCTTTATGTTCTATAAGGGAGGCCAAGACATCTTGAGAGTCTCCCCATGTATAGGAATTTAGAGGTTCGGTTGGAGATGTAAGGTATCCCCAAGGTTCATCGGGCTGTCTAAGGTCATGGAGAGAATTGGAAAGGTTTCCTATGGCCTTTCATTTCCCCTGACTCCTAATGTGGGGGGGGGGTCGATGTCTTTAATGTATCACAACTGGGTAAATACATTCATAACCTTACTAATTTCGTTGACTAAGGAGAGCGGGACATCAAGGATAAAACCACCTTTGAAGAGAACCTAGTGGCAAACATGGAACAACAAGAGATAAACATGATAGGATGAACCATCCCATTGGTTTGTGTGTTGTGGAAGTGTAAAAATGTGAAGGACAGTTCCAGGGAGTGGGAGAGGTATATATAGAATCAATATCCCGTTTTTTTCATAGTTTTTCTTTTTTGAGTTGAAAACGTTAATGAAGGGAATGCTGTAGTGACAATATTTTGTGATTGTAATACATAGAAATTTTTATAAATATATTTTTTGAGATAGGTTCTGAGACAACATGAGATTCTGAGGCCTAGTGTGCCCAAAATTAATTTTATGAACATATTAAATATATTTTATATTACTCAAGTGGTAAATTAATGAAAATGGTTTATCTATTAAATGATTGATTGGATAAAAAATATAATACCATGGATAAATATAGAATGTGGTGTTTACCATATGAATTACATAAAATGAGTCTTCACAGGATGATCAGACCCCTCTATCATTGGCCATGAGTTTAACTTAATTAATTAATTGATTGATTAATTACCTTCTAACTTAAATAAAATTTTATAAGTAGCTCATTTGTGGGATTTATCTATGTTTTTCCTCATAATTCATGGAAACCCTTTTGTAAGGGAAAATTCATCCTATATATAATTCCTTCAATGAATGATGAACCTTCGATTCAAGTCAGACCGAAGCGTAACAAATGCAACGGATTCCCTTGAATTTGTTGGTGAGAACATTCTTCAAAAATAATTGTTCCAAACCAGTGTTAGGGACATTCAATTGGTGTATTCTTCATTTTGATTATATTTTTGAGAATATCAAATTTCATTCATTGATTTTACCCCTATATTCAAACCACTACATGAACCTAAATATTGAAACATTATTTCACCAGTTTTTTTCTAGCATGAATTGCATGTTCATGAGAATTGGACTACAAATCATGAACAATGATTATAAAAAAGCTTTGTTTATTTGCATTTCGTTACATTTTCTTCACAATATTAAAAGATGTGACCCTATGGTTCCCAGTTCAATAGTTGTCAGGCGACCCGTTCTGGATCGAGTACTCAGATTTGCGGAAAATCAAGTTAACATGAACATATCAATTAAATAGTTAGAGATCTAATCTCATAGAAGAGTAAAGAAGATCAATATATCGATTTATGTTCATTTAATGTATCCTTGATGTCACGGGTGAGGGAAGAACTACTGATGGTTCACCAAATATTCATTGGAGCAATTTGTTTTCTATCATCAGCCGATAAGCATGAATGGTCAGAACCATGAGATACGAGAGGAAACAACCCATGATCTCACGTGGTTTGAATATATTTGAATAATGATGGTCGGGGTAAGAAACCATCCATTTTTATAAAAATCTTGAATATTTGCCACATAGTATGTAAAAAAAGATGGCATATAGCCTCCCTCTACAATGGCATTGGGGTTTGGGAAAATTTATGGGCAATATATCATCTAATATTTCCTCACACATTGTGTAACCCTTACCCAATTAGACAAAATGTATGATGTGTCAAATTGGTAGGGAATCTGTATAAGAGGAAACATAATCAGGATGACCACACAGGTGGTATCTCATGTGGATCAACACCTTGTGTACCAAAGTACATAGATAAGGGGTCCGAGTACTCTAACATGGAAATAAAACACAACCCCAGTCCAAGTTAGTTAGACAAAAATGTAGTCCACATTAATTGTGTGTTATACTACAATGGGAAGACCAATGTGTCATCTAGGGACATTGACATGCTATAGTGTGGTACAAGACAGTGTGTTGGTCCCCTCACATGTTTCATTCCCCTTGAGATCTTTTGAATTATCTTCAATCATTGTTATCTCATTTTAAACTCATAGTTTAGCTCATGAGATGCATATACTATTCTTTTTTTCCACATAAAATATGATTGTGCCCTAAAAAGAAGCTTTTGAGATACGATGTGAACTTTTTTGTGTTTGTAATGCGCTAAGGTAAAACCCAATAACATCATAAATCATACAGAATCACCAAATGTAGTACCAAGAATACTCTCCACCTGGGATGGGTTGTGGTGCTCCCTGAAGGTAGTCTCATGTTTA
Source organism: Viscum album (assembly GCA_963277665.1). Taxonomy (NCBI): domain Eukaryota; kingdom Viridiplantae; phylum Streptophyta; class Magnoliopsida; order Santalales; family Viscaceae; genus Viscum; species Viscum album. Next base: position 1,935,607,203 of record OY728155.1, read on the forward strand.
TCATTTAATTGGACTAGAAGATGTTTCTAAGTTAATATCTAGTATGATTAGGTAGTTGAGTTCCTTGACATTTTAGGATTACCCTCCAATGGAGATGGGCAGTGGCATTCCACGATGATGTCTTCCAAGTGTAACCCTCTATCTAGGCGGGGCAGTGGCATTTCCCTAATGACTCACTAGGCTAACCCTCTAGTATAACTTTTTACTATTGTTCCCTTGTGACCTTATTGAGTTGTATCTTCTAACTAGGGTAGGTATAGGCATTCCTCAGGGACTACTAGGGTAAGAACCTCATGACGTACCATGGTATGTGATCACCTCTACAAACTGGTAAACCCTCCACTATGTAGAACATTGATGAGGTGTGATGTGATGTCCCTTTGAACACTTGAAAAATAGGGATGTTTTGTCCATAAATACATGTTCACGTGATGTGGCCTAAAACTGTTTGGGTGAGTCTGTGCTAACGAAAGAAGATAGTATTAGGGAGTGGTGACCGATTCCCCTATACATCTATATCCTCGGTAGACGCATGAGATGATGGTTATAATTGATAGACATACCTTGGAACGTTTTTATACTCTTCTTATTGAGATAAGATGTGATATGGAGATCATAATACTCATTTGTTTGGGATTATTTGACTGATCATAGTTATATGTCATATTTCTCCAACTACTCCTTGGTTTTTCGTTACTCTCCTTCCAAAAGTGGTGAAGATGCATGAGGTATGCCACATGATTTCCATATTTAGCTTCTCATGGTTGGAAGAGTCTAATCTATTACTATAGGGAGTGAATACTCGATAATAGGTTCATCTTCTCAATATTTTTAGCTCTTTGGGTTTTGAAGAATTTACCTGTACTTATTTATTGGGTAGATGGGTACACTTTTAAAATACCTTATTCTATCTAAAAAATCCTTCTTTAGTTTTATATCTTACTACTCCCCCCTTAACCATTTTCATAGTTTTATATTAGGTGTGTATATACTCACCCTTGAAAATGATTTTCTAGACATGTTTCATGTCGTTTTCAAATGGGTGAAAAGTTGATCAGGGCATTAGAGAAGCATAGGTATATAGGGGTTCTTAGACCACATATAGTGGTCCTATCTTGGAATCCATGATCTAGGATCTCTCTGCTATTTTAGTCATTTAGGGTGTATATTGTGTTGCGATACATTTCTATGTGGGCATATATTTTTCCCTTTTCTTATCAGTTTATAGTATTGTACTTAGTACTTTTTAGAGGTCCATGCATATTTGGTTTCATTATAGTAGTGTTGCATCTTTTACTCCATTAACTCTATAATTTTCATTGAGTTAGATTTTTGTTTCTGTGTATAGGTATTTTTTAAAATTCCTCCCCAAGTTAGTTGGGCCTTAAAAACATATCGTCACCCCTTGGCCTATGGAATCAAGATTACGGTAGTTGTGCTATGATCCATGTAGGGTCAAGTCGTGACAATAATGTAGTTGAGTTTTTAATCACATTAGAGAAGTTAAAGATGGAATCTAATAAATGTAAATAAAAATAAATTTCCTACATGTCAATAATGTAGGAATAAACACCTAGATGAATATATAAAATGGATGGGAAGATTTTTTTTATGTATAAATAAATGGAATAAGGAAGTGAATTTCAAAATAATTTGATGGGTTATTTCTGGGTAACATGAGAATTATCCATGTGAATGCCAAAAATGAAGGCTTATACCCAATATTAAAGAAGAATCTATGTTATAAAAATAATTAAGGTTATGTAATTATGTATGAGGATCCCACATTTTTTTATATGTATTATTATCAACATTATTTTGGGTGTAAGAATTATGAATCTTCTAAGGATCAATCTGACATAATTTTTTCGTATGTATTTGAATGAATATTTTGAATGCTAATAGGGACCTCAAAATGTGATTTAATGGTAAGGTGATATTTTTTGAATAATAATGTGCTATAGATAAATTAGTGGTTAAAAACATATTTGGTGATTAATTTTATTTCCATGATTTAACCTTATATTTTTGAATGTTATATGTATTATATTAATATAGTTTTAAGAAAACGATAACTCACATACTGGAAGAAAAATGATCAAATTCTCAACATCAAGGGGAATAAACCCAAAATCCGGGGGAAATAAGGGTGAATATCCAACCACTATCCTATTAGGTATGATGGTTAGTATAAAATTGTTTTTAATAAATTATTTGAAAAATAAATTTTTTGTTTATCTGGGGAAACATATTAGAGATAAACTATTATTGAATTTTTTGGAAATTGAGGTGATTAATTATATTATTATAAATATTTAATTGTGTTATGATACAAATATAAACTTTAGGTTTAAGAGAAATCCTTATTTGGGAATTATGATTTCATGTTTTAGGATATGTAAGTAGAAAGTGTATGAGATAACAGTTGATGATAAAAAAATCATTCATATTGACGTCATTGAGGATATTTGGGATATATGGTCATTTATTTAAGGAAAGGTCTGTGTTAGACCATTTTTTCGCGGTTTAATTTTTTAGAATAATATATTCATATTAATTTTTTTGTATCTTATATTTTGGTAGTAGAGATTTAGGTTTTTCTTTTTTATACCTTGGAATATTTCATATAAAATTTTCGAAGCCACGTGCTAAGATGGAAGACAATTCTGAGGCCTGGTGAGCCCAGAATTAATTTTATTAAAATACTAAATATATTATTATTGCACGAAGATATTTTCCCAAAAAAATGTAATATCTCATTATAAGATTCTAGAATAAGGAATTTGAGACCACAGTTGAATCCCCAATCTGTATTTTACTCTAGGCGCGACCTAATGTTGGTTGGTTCAAAAAGTTCAGATGGGCATCCATTGGTGGGTGTGTTGGATAATTTAATTAATTTATGATTTTATTTAATAAAACTAACATAAATAACTCATAAATTGAGACTCATATGGGAAATATAAGACCACAATTGAGTTCATAATTCGTTATTTTCTCAAAGTGTGACCTAAAATTTGTAGGATGGTATGTTCGGATAAGGAAGCCATCGGTGGGTCTGTTTAATTGAAATAGATAAATAATTTATTTACTTGTTTTATTAAATGACCCATTTAAACCCTTAGTAAATACCCTCTGAAGAAACTTTTTCAAGGGATGACCGCATAAACCTTTTTAGATCTACTAGGAAGAGAGCATCCTTCATTGGCGGATGGGGACCAGAAAATGATTGGTGATCAGATCGAGGTGGATCGGTAGGCGGCCGAACCAAGAGATCATTCTTCATCACTAGTGGATGATTTATTCACCAACTATAGATCCATAATTGGGGTAGGACTCATTATATGCGGTTATCTACCAATATAGATAAATTCTTGAGCATGATCAATTCCCTCTCTTTGATCTGTATTAATTTGATCCTTTCCATATTCTCGTGTATCAAATTAAATTATTCTTCCATTTTATTGTTTTTCCATGACATGTTTTTCACCCTGGTTTCCCCACTATTAAACTATTGGCCAAGAATGCTTGGCCAATGATGATTATCACCTTTTTAATTGGTTATTTTTTCTCATTGTTATTCGCATTCTTCCTTTGTGGACCATGGGGTAACGATTTGACCTCTCTAAGGTAGTTTTTGTGTGATCGAACCCCTGGATTTGATGTAGTTGCATGGTCAAAATTCAGGTCAATGGTATGCTGATAGATTTATAAAAAAGCAGATTGATGTTTTCTGAATAGGTTGTATTGGTACCGTGAGTTCAGGAGCTGTGATCAAATGAGGTACGAGGTCAGATCAGTGGTCCCCATATTCCTGGTTAGCAGATTACGGTGACATGCGGTGTGATGGGAATTATTTCGAGTTACGGTTGTGTGAAATTTTTCATGGTGTAGGATTCTAAGTTTGAACATGATGGTGGCTCGGATTGGATATCTCATGTGGTGTTAATATGTAGTCAATGTAGTGGGTGTTATTATTTTTTATTAATAAAAATAATAATGTTGATGAGTTACGAAAATTAAATCAGTATTTTTAATTATTATCATATTAAATAATAATGAGGATGAAGACATAATTTGTGCTTAAATGTTTCAAATAAGATTTAATTTTATTAAAATAATAAAATAACAGTGGGGTGGGGTCCAAAGAAGAAAATATGTGATGGGTGTCCATGTGTGAGTACAGGGGAACTGAGTATAATTTATTCAATTAATGAATTAATTTTAATAATTTGAAGGAAATTTAAATTTTTGTGTGTGAAGATCATATTTGAAGAGTGGAGTCTTTAATGCCTATATATTCATATAATATAATATAATTATAATGATATTATTATTATAATAAATTAAGATGTAGTGTGTTGCAGTGATGGGTGAAGAGGAGTTTTACAATAAGTGAAGAGTTCCCTAATAAAGACCCTCTTTTCCATGATTACATGGGTTTTTTATATAATAGTAATATAATAATAAAATATTGTTATTATTTATTTTTTGGGGAAAATATTATTATGGTTGTAACGTCTTCATACAATACATATTTGATGTTTTTTTCAACAGTGTGACCATAGAGGTGAGAAAGTCATTTTCAGACTGATGTTGGATTCCTTTTTCAGACTCGTGCCTATAGTAAATGAAAAAACACAATAATAATAAAATTATTATTATGAAATCGTGTATATGAAATAACTTCCAAATATGGTGCTGTAATGATAAACTATCCCAAAAACGTCAACACTTATACTAAGGTGGATGATTTGATATCTATATCGGGTATTTAATTTGAACTTCTATCTCAGGCCTACGAAGCACAATTCCTACATAATGTGGTGAAAGGCATCCTTTTTACCAGGTGCTGACTGAGGAAATTGAATATTTTATCCCAATAATGTTTCTATTAAGATTTTAATGGTGTGACACATTTGTCCATCTGGGGCCATTATTAGAAAAGTATTAATGAAAATTCATTTTTACCCTTTATACTAATGAAGTGACTCATGAGTTCATCAAGATTTTGGCTGAGACATGGAATGCAGTACCTACATACAATAATTAGTACAACATATCTAACTAGATGTGTGTTGGAGATGACACAATTAGAGAGTATAATGGGACCACACACAATGTTGGTCCCCGACAAGTCATGTACCACTTTTTGGGGAAACATCAATTATGTCCTTTTTTAAACACATATTTTGGCACATGAGTATCATATCCTAAGTGTTTGTCCGCATGGAACAAAATGGTTCACTCTATTGTGGATTTAGGGATATGATGATGAATGTTCCATGTGTGAAACCTTTTGAGATGACGCTTGATGGTGGTAGTGATTAGGAGAAATCAGCAGAGGTTTCTTTCTAAGTAGAACCCTCCATCTGGGAAGATAATGGGTTATCAATGACTTAGAGTGGAACCCTAAATCCATGCTTGTAATGGGTCCCTCTACATTTTTATTGGAACACTCATATGAGGTAGGGAATGGGTCCTCAGTGGCCTTAATTAGAACCCCCCCCCCCCAGCCGGGATGGGCATGGGTTCTTGAAATTCTATGTGGAACCCTCTTATAGGGTATGAAATGGTTCATTGATGAAAAAATTGGAACCCTCTAGTAAGGCTAGGTTTGGGTTATCAAATTTTTGAGTGGAACCCTCCTACATGGCGGGTTATAGGCCCTCGATGGCGTAGACTAGAACCCTCCAGCCGGGATGGGCATGGGTCCTCAACATTCCGAGCCGAACCCTCCTACAAGGTAGGGCATGGGTCCTCAATGACCTAGAGTGGAACCCTCATGTTAGGATGGTCATGGTTCCTTGACCATTAGAGTTTAACCCTCTCATCGTACCATATAATGGCTTATCTAACTAGAAATTATGGGCCCTTGACTATGAAACAAAATGATGATACATGGAATGATATAAGTTTAGACTCAAATTGAAGAGGAACACTTTCCCAATTGAGATGTATTTTTGAGACATGACTAAAAATATTTGGTCATTTCACTTCCACACAAATAGGATAGTATCATGGATTGGTAAAGTATTTCATTAGAGTTGTTTGTTTTGGGATGACGTGTGTGATGTTTTCCATCATTATCGGACATTTGGAACTATTGGGTACTCTTCTTCCTGGGATGAGCTATGAGATGTACATCTTCTTACTCTCATGTTTAGAATTCTTTGACTATGCACACACCCACACTCACACACACACACACATATTATTATTATTATTCTATATTCAAACCTTGGAGTTGGATAACCTACTTCCAGGATAGGTGAATATGTGTGGGGTGTGTCACGTACTTTCTGTGTTTATCTTCTCATGGTTAGATGAGTCTAAACATGTGATATAGGGGGAGAAGGCTTGATGGGTATTTTGTCTACACTCCTGAATGAAAATTACTATTTTATTTACAAAAACTTTTAAGGGAATGTGAGAACCCATGACATCAAGACTTAAACAAAAAAAAGTCTTCAACATACCAAAACTCACATTCAAAAACAACACTCTCCACAAAAGAGAAGCTCCTCCCGACAACTACTAACCATCAATTCCAGCTTCCATTGTCTCATCGTAGAATGACTAGCTTACATGTGCCAAAGCGCTCAGGCATGGTACCGATGGACAAAGCCATACCCTCTCAATCTTCCGATTTCGAAAATCCATGAAACAGTGAAACCTCTTTGCCCTGAGCCTGATCTGATGAACCATTTTTTTAAAGAAAATGTTGCAGAACCTGTTGATCCATGGAATTCTGAGACAAAAATAAACATCACATCCAGAATAACACCATTGTCAAGATATAATTCCACCATTGTCAAGACATCACTACCGAGTGAGAAAACTAACTTGGTGCACACAAAAAACCGGCTTCGAATCATGTTCAACATTAAATAAATATGCTCATCAATGAAAATTCCCTAATCAAATACACACAACTAGACTGATCCCATTTCAAATATGAACATCTTGGAACAAATAGGCTTCATGTTGTCTGATTCAGCACAAATCACCCTGAACCAAAATCTGAAACACTAAAAATCCATCACTAATCCCCGGAACAAAAGGCAGAGCCCAACATCATTGAAACCACGTGCCACCAAGACCACCGAACAACCGAAACCAAAAAACTCACAGACAATGTTCAAAAAGAAAAACCACATCAGAAAAAAGGGACCTCTTGAATCCCAGATCTTCAGAATAAGTCCACTCTGGATGTCAGATAAGCAGATCCAGATCCCACCGCCACCTTCAAAATCATAGTCAGAGTCCATATCCTCCCTACACACCCGAAGATGATACAAAACGTGATAGAAACCCCTAGCCTGTAGCAATTGGACCTCACAACCCATACCAACACTGCACCACCATGGGGAAGTCCAGCCTGTTCGAAGGTTGGGTGAGAATAAGGACAGCCGCCGATGAGGTTCGTCGAGGATGTTGAGCCCGCACAATGCCACCACTCGAAGAGACATCACACCGTGAATGCGTCAAAAAAATGCGCTAGGGAGAGAACCATAGTCAGACTGAGATGGTGGAGAGGAAGGTGGCGTCAGGTAAAACCTAGTGACACAGATCCCCTTACAATCTCATCTGTTAATCTACTCTCATTGAGTATCCCTTTATGCTTGTATTAGATTACCTTCACTCTTATTTGGGGTAAGAAATACTCTTTCATTGTACCTTAGGGTATATACTATCTTCCCTTTCTATTTTATCGCTAACTACTCTCCCTTAATGTTTTGGGAAATCGTACTATGTATTTTCATACTCACCTCTGAATGGGTTGTTCCCTCATGAATCATGTCTTACTCAAGCAACAGACAGGTCAACCATAATTTCAAAGGATCTTTGAGATACTGGGTTCTTTGGACTATGCACGATGGTCATATGATCACATTAAAGATCTTTGCTCCCTTAGAATTTTTTCCCTTCCAGTTTTTTGTTAGGTTGGGACACATTTCTAGGTGGGTATGTATTTTTCACTATTCTTTTCATTTTACACTACCATACTTTTTTACTATATAGAGCTTCATGCGTTCTTGGTTTACATTATAGTACTGTTTCATCTTTAATTATTTCCCCTATACTTTTTCATTTATTTTTCCATGTGTGTGTACAGGTAATTCGTATATGGGATCCCCAAGTTAGTTATTAATTCATCGTTTGGTTCCACCCCATAGCCTATAGAGGCAAGCTTTGAGTTGTTTCAGCTCGATCCCCAGCTTGGGTCGGGTCGTGAAAGATTTGTATCAAATAATTTTCTTTCTTTGGGATGTTTATTTGGATGTATCCACGTAACAGTATGTGGTTGGGTTTAGGGTAAAATGATAGTGTGTCTTCATTCTAGATCATAGACCAATGAATCTAGTGATGGTGGAATGGTCAACTTATCTATTCACCATGACCTAAAATTCTTTCTTGACGACTCGACATGTCGTGAAATTTGTTGCAGGGTTAAATTGTACATGCATGATAGAGGACAGATTCTTTGACTATCCTTCTTGAGATAGATCCCCATTGTTGTTATTGTATATATGTAAATATTTTCATCTGATATCAGTACTCTTTTATGGAATTTAGGATGCCTCAGCGATGACATACATCCAAGATACTAGCATCAGTTCATGACGATGACCCAATAAGCAATGAGGCCTCATTTTAGGGTCCATCCCACGATCCACTACCTCTATGTGTGAAGGAAAAAAGAACCTCCCCCCAGTCAAGTAGTAGATCATTCTAGTAGAGTAGGTTGAGTATATGAGTAGTCTTAGCATGCTTTGTGAGTTCTATTAACGGCGACCGCTGAGGTTTTGTGGCAGTTCATATCCTCAGTAAGTAGTGAATCGAATACTATCGGTGGTCCAAATATCCATGATTTTTCAGAACCTAAAGGATTATATGGTTATATGGGAAGATAGAATCTTTCATGAAGAATATGGTAATTAATGGAGCCTTGTTACATAGATGCAGGATGAGTCCACACTCTCATGGACTGAATTCCACCATCTCATCTATGTGGATCACTAGCCCTCCTTATTGTGCTCAGTCTAGACCTAGGAACCTCTTGAGTTATGGCATGGAGGGATTTTGGTGGTTGAATATACAGTGAGATTTATAGAACATACTTGTTACCCTCTTGAAGTAATCTAAGATGGTTAATTCTATGCATGAATGTTTCATCAGGGGATCTGCCAAGATATATGATCTAGTGTGGTGACCTTGAGAATCCCCAACAATTCCATGGTGATAGAGTGGGAACTGTTAAACGATATTTTTCTATCATAAGGACACCAAAAATATGGATTTTATAGTGGGTTCCATAGATATGAGTTGTCTATAGAAGCTAGCCAACACCAGCAGCTAAGATCTCAACACATGCAATCCTTGCATGATTATACGTAGGCGTGAGGTCCGAGATAGTGTAGAGCACTATAGAATCCTTTAGAGGGGATGTTATTTAATTGTGATAGGCATGTTAACATAGAACGAGACTCTCAGACTAGATGTGCTGAGCAACACAAGTAGATAGCTGATGGACTACCATAGTAGAGGAAATTCCATGATCAAGGATCTCCCAGGCGCACATAGGGTGGTCCCAAGGGAGGCGAAGCTAGCAGTGGACAAAGAGGAGTTATATTCGTGGATGTCATTATGATATCCTTCCACCACCACCAAGCATCCCAAACCAGGATTAGTAAATTGGTGTCTAGGTTTACAGACAGCTACATGCTTTGGATTTCTATGATCCCACATCACACAAAATGATAATAGGTATTCTCTTTGTCTTTTTTACTTTTTCAGTAGTAATTGATAGACACTATGCGAGGTACTATTTTATTTTAGATTATTGATCAATGTTTAAAATGGGGAAACGTGGGGGGTCGTTGTAACTATGTGTTGATTTTGTTCTTCATATTTTCTAATGAATGAGAAAGAGGGGTCCTTGCCCTACTAAAACACATTTTTGAGATCTGATAAAATTATGATGATGAATCAGTGTTCCCCAAAGTGGATAGTGTCATGGGGTGGTGGAAGAGTCCCTCTGACATGTGCGTTTAGGAGAGAGGTTGTGCAATGGAGTGTCAGATCATATCCTAAAATTTCTTGTGTAATTTTTCTATATGGACATTTTTTCATGGGATTATACTAGTGGGTGTGGTTGATATAAGGGTTTCATGTAAATCAACATCCAAGAGAGGCAGCAGCATGAGGTATGCCACATGATTTCCATGTCTAGCATACCATTGTTGGTTGACACTACTCACCTACCTTGTTTATTGGTACCATTTCATTCTCAGTGTCAACCATGATGTAGTGGCTTGAAGTTATCACACATTGGTCGAGGTAGTTGAGACCCCATGAAAAGTACTATGAGACTAACTACCTAGAGATAGTAGTTGTAGTATTCCCGTTGAGGATGTGGTAGGACTACCATCTGGGGGACATCGACTATGTGGTTTTGTCTGAACAAATATCCTTCGTAGTTTCACCTATCGTATTTCCCAAGGAAGAGAATTATTTCATCCTTTTTAGGAGATGAATGGTGATTTTGGTCATGTTGTGAGGGGAGGTGATTAGGGAGTATAAAATTCACCTTTGGTTTTATATCCAACTATAGGGAAGATGTAGGGAACAATATGATGAGGGATTATAATCCATAGATTTTTACATTGTTTTTTCTTATTGGGATTAAAAAATTTAAAAATAATAATAATTTTGGGAATATGGATTTTCTGTGTAATACTCAATAATATTCCAAATACTATTTTGGGAGCCAAGATTTGAGACGATGCATGATTTCAAAGCCCAGTGAGCCCAAAATTAAATTTATAAAAATATTAAATATATTATTATTGTGCATGAACAATTTTGCTTAAAAAATGGAATCACATATTAGTGAAGTCTCAGATCATAAATTTGAATCCAAATTTGAATCTGTAATTTGGAGTTTTCCATACGAGTGACCTAATGCTGGTCAAAGCGAGACAATTAGATTGGGAAGTCATTGGTGGGTTCATTGAATCAAAATAATTAATTTCATTAATAACCATATCCTGAATAAATCATAGATAGATACTAATATAAAAAATATGAGACCGCCATTGTGTTTGGAATTTTTTTTCCTAGGCGTCACCTAAAATTGTTCGGCAGACTATGTTTGAATGAGGCAGCCATAAGTGAGTATGTTTAATTGAAATTAATAAATAATTTTTTTGTTTGTTTTATTAAAAAACTAATTATACTATTTATAAATACCATCTTTAAAAAAATCATGGTTTGTATATATAACCCTTTCTGGATCTAGGAGGAGGACGATGAAAACTGTCATAGTTAAATGGAGACTGAACGATGGCCTGTGGTTGGATTGAGGTGAATTGACTGGTTCCAGATTCAACTGATTGTTCTTCATCACTAGCGGATGTTCTCTTCACCAGTGATCAATCCCTAATCGATGTACGACTCATTATATGTGGTTTTTTACCCTTACAATTAAATGATTCAGCATGATTTATTCCCTCTGTTTGATTTTTGATAATTTCAACCTTTACATGACCCTGCATATTGAATAAAATTATTCATTCAATATATTTATTGTCTATTCCATGTTTTCCACCCTGATATACCCACAATGAAATATTCAGCAAGGAACTCTTTGACAATGATTCTTATCACCATTGTTATTAGTGATTTTTCACCATCATTCTTCATGTTATATATTTTTGTACCAGGGTGTCTCAATTAAACATTGATGGGGTGGGTTTGAGTGTGAATGAACCCAAAAATTCATTTTTGTGGTTTGAATGACATGTGGATCAGAATTTTTTTGGATGGGTTCATAAATGAGTGTGTTAATGTTGTGTAAACGAATCAGACCGGTACCGTGGGTTTGAGTTTTGTGATCGCAGGTTGTATGAGATCGGATCAGTGATCCCTATTATCTCTGTTTCCTAGTGGGGGTGTAATTTGGTGTGACGAGATTGATTTTTAGTGAATGTAATGCCTAAAGTCTCATAGTGGGGGATTCGTGGTGTTAACGTGGCCGTGGCTGGGATCGTATCTTTTTCAAGGTGATCATATGTAGTAAATGCAGTGGGTATTAATAATTATTAATAATAAAAAATAATGGTGATGAGTTACTTATATTAATCAAGGATTTGTTTTTATTATATTAAATAATAATGATGATGATGACATAAAAGATTGGTTCATATAATTAAATGATATTTAATTGTAAAAAACAATAAATTAATATTGGAGTGTGGTACAAGGAGGAAAACACATGATGTGTGGCCATGCGTGAGTAAATGTGAACTGAGTATAATTTATTCAAATAAGTAATTAAAATGAATAATTAGAAAAAAAATAAAATGTTAGTGTGTAAAGATCACGTGTTAAGAGGGGAGGCTTTAACTCTTATATTTATTATAAAATACAATATAATAATAATTAATTTGTTATTATAATAAATTTAGATGGTGTGAGTTGTAGTGAAGTATGGAGAGGAGTTTCCCAAATATTTAAGAATTCTTCAAGTGTGACCCCCTTTTCCTTAATTAATAGGGGTTTTTTAAAATAATAAAAAAAATTATTATTTTTTTTGGGAAAATCTTAATACAATCTTAACTTCTTCATGTGGTGCCGATTTGATGTGTCATTAGTGGAATTGTGACCCTAGAGTTGACTAAGTCATTTTAAGACTGATGTTGGATACCATTTTTAGACTTGTGCCTCACTTTAATGAAAAACTCAATAATAATAAAATTATTATAATTGTGGATTCTTATATCCTACATATTTTCCTCTAAGAGTGTCCAAATGTTGAACCATCTATGATGATGAAACCTTCATACTGTGTCAGATGTTCTGAAACCAATATCTGGTATTCAATTCAGACTCATGGCTTGGGGACACAAAATATTGTTCATGTGTAATGTGGTGAAATGTGACTTTTTCAATGGGTGTTTGAATAAATAATGTTAATTGTCTAACCCAAGTGTTTTTCTATGAGTATTTAAATAATGTGACATGTTTGGCCATCTGAAATTGCTATTAGAGTAATATCGATGAAATTATGTGTTTACCCTTGATACTGAAAATGATTGTTAGGAATTCATCAAGATTTTGGTCAAAACATGTCGTGTACTACTCCTACATGCCACATAGTACAAAATTCCATGAATCTCTTCGTTGGAAAGGACATGACCATAAACTAGATCAGGACTATAGGACTTGTGGGTCCCAGAAAATAGGGAAGCATTGAGGTTCTATATATCATTCTTTTAAACATGAATTTTGGCATGCAAGTAACCTATCCAGAGTGTTTTTTCATGTTTAATGTGATGGTTCTCTTTGTTTTATCTTTCTATATCCAATTTGTAATTTTCTTGTAATAAAACCTTTTTGGAGACACATTATGGTGGTAGTGATTAGGAGAAATCACTAGAGGTTTCATTTCAAGTGGAACCCTAATACTAGGATTAAAATGGGTCAACAATAACTTAGATTTTAACCCTCTATCCCGGATGTGAAGGGGTCCTCGACATTCTTAGTGGAACCCTCCTATAGAGTAAGGTAAGGGTCCTAAATGAATTAGAGTGGAACTCTCTAGTAGAGTTGGGCATGATACCTTGACTTTTCATGTGGAACCCTCATACATGGACAAGCATGGGGCATTGATAAAATAGAGTGTAACACTCCAAATGAGCAAGGAATGGGTCCTCAATGACTTAGAGTGGAACCCTCCATTCGGGTAGGGCATGGGTCATCAATTTTCTTAGTGGATCCCTCCTATGTTGATGGAAATGTGTCCTTGATGACTTATTGTGTAAACACCCAACTGGGATGGGCATGTATCCTTGACTTTCAAAGGGGAACCCTCCTACGATGTAGGGAATGGGTCCTTGATGACCTAGAAAGGAACCCTCCAGTAGGGCTGGGCATGGGTCCTCAACATTACAAGTGGAACCCACCTATGGGGAAAGGAATAGTTCCTCAATGACCTATAGTGGAACCCTCTAGACACCATTGGAATAGATCCTTGAATTTCAGAGTGGAACCCTCGTGAAGGGTAGGGTATGGGTCCTCGACGACCTAGAGTGGAACCCTCCAGTAGAGCTGGACATGGGTCCTTGACATTCTGAGTGGAACCCTCATATTGTACAAGGTCATGAATCCTCTACCTAAAAATTGTGTCCCCTAAACTATACGAAATAGTTAGAAGACATGTTTTTATGTAGATATGGACTCACGAGGAAAAGAAATGGTTTCCCCACTGAGGGGTGTTTTTTAAATGCTACTGTAATAATGTGGGTGAGTCAGTGCCGCCCATGTAGACAATATCAAGGTGTGGTAAATAAGTAATTTAGACATGTGTGTTTAGGGAAAACTTGTCAGATGTTCAGCATCATTATTTTACTTTTGTAACCATTGGATATGTATCTTCCAAGGTTGAGTGATGAGATAAAGATCCCCTTACGCTCTTTTTTGGGGTTCTTTGACTAGGAATATATATATATATATTTATATATTATATCCATCCTTGGATATGTGTAGTCTTATTACAGGAGAGGTGAAGACACAAGGGGTTTGAAATGTGATTTATGTGTTTATCATATTGTGGTTGGATGAGTCTATTATCCTAATATAGGTGTTGAAGGCTCGATGGGATATTCATTAACTCACTGTGTTTACCCCTTGTGTTTGGATGAGCTTACTTTCACTCTTGGTTGGGTTGAGTTTTACGATTTCACTATACCTTTTTCTATCTACAATATTTCTTTTTTATTGTATCTCTTATAGGCCCCCTTCATCTTTTGAGGAATCCAATTGGGTATATCATTCTACATAACATATTTTTTGTTCAAAAATGTTTTTATTTATTTTGTGAGAACATAATATGAATTTTTTTATAAATTTTATAAATATTATTTTATCAAATTAACAAAAAAATAATTAAATCAGAATATCTATATTAAATTGGTTTTATTTTTTTTATTTTTTTTTAAATATTCATTTTTCGGTGAATATTGAAAAATGCAAACTTTTGGTAAAACTACGATTTAATTATAATTAATAATTTTATTTATAAGTAAGATTATTCAATTATTTTGAATAAAAATAAAATAAGAATTCATTTTATAAATTTTATCAAAATAATTACATTTAAATCATCTTTATGGTGGATTTTATTAAAAGATCAATTTTAGGCTTAAAAATCCATTTTTTTCATAAAAACAGTTTGAAAGTGCGTTTTATTTCGCTTTTTAAAATAATTAAACTTACCACTAATGATTAATTATTTAAATTAAATGTTTATATTTTATTAATAAACATATTTAATAAAAATATTTATATATTATTAATTATCATGTATCTAATATTAATTCATATTGTCCTAAAAAATGTAATACATAATAAATTTATTTTTGACACATCTATGGGTAAATTGTAAGTAAAATTTTATCACTTCTATGCGTTGATTTTTAAATTAATTATTTCATAATTCTAATAAGTTTAATTTATTTTATTTAATAATTTCATCAAAAAAATTACCATAATTTAAATTAAAATCATTAAAATTTATATAACACGATTATGGTTAAAATGGGCTTACCAGGGGATTAGTCTAAAGATTAAAGGATTAGAAATGAAAAAATACATCTTGAATTTTTATTTTATGGTCATATATTTACCTTATCCACTTTAAGTCTTAAAAGGAATATATTTTTAGCCATTTGGAATTATAAAAAGGAGGGTGTAATTCATTTTTTTTTGAAAAATCTCTATTTTTTTCTCTCCTCCACTTCTAAGAAACCACCCCATATCCACTTTAACATGTAACTAGAACCATTTTATTCAACAAATACATTCCCTAATAACATTATCCATTACCCCACACCCTCATTCAATTATCTATGTTTTTATCAAAAATCCATCCAAGAAGGATTTAAGTGAAAACCAAAAGTAGTTGTATGAATAAGAGGTACCATCTTTAACCTAGTACTTAATTTACTTCTTATTCCTCCAATTAAAATATTATTATACCATAATTATATAATAACATCATGAATATAAATATATAGATATTTTTATGTTAATTTATCGACCTAAATCATCTTCTCCTCCCACCAATGGGTAATGAAATTGTTGATCGTGTTTGCTACAGACTACTACCTAACGAACTAACGTAATTCATTTTCAATCACATTTTATCACAACTATATAAAATTTTTATATAAAGTATTCATATTAAATTCATTATATATACATAGTTTTTTAATAAAAATATCTTATATACCTTATTACTTTCCATTCTATAGAAAAATTGATAATGTCACCTGTGTGTACGGAATATTAAATCCTTACTATGTGATATGACTAATTTTGCAATTATGATATACATGGATGGTAATATGGAATAATTTTATATTTATTTATGATATTTATGATATATTAATAAATATATAAAATAAAAATATCAAAAAAACATTTATAATACCATCCCTTTAATAAACGATGGTATCATCCTTGTATACGATAGACTGCCTACTGGCAAAGAGATGTGATTCGTTTTTATTACACTATCACATGGATGTTCTATGTTCATGTGTTTGAATAAATAATATGATAATTATTAATGATTTATAATTATGTAATGATGATATAACACTTACCATATTTACATCATCATTATTGAATAATGGAAACAATACTCTTATGTTTGTATGAGTTACCATCTCTATGATTGAATCATAGATCATTATTCATAACCAACTAAAATAATTTGTTTTATAATTATAATTAATTTATTAAATTGATAATTATTTCATTATTAACATTATTTGATATTTTGATTAATAATATCATTGTCCTTAGTTAACCTACAAAAGTGATTTTGGAATAATTATTCATTTATTATTAAAATTTCGGAGGAGAAATTAATTGGTTATGTTATTTAAAATGAAAAGGTAAAAAAATAAAATAAAAGTAATAAAAATCATGAAAAAAATCATATGAAAATAAATAATTATCATATGTTAATTATTTTGGAAGATAAGGATTTGCTGTGAGGATTCGGTATTTGGGTAGGGTCTTTGTCCTATTTATCTTTCATTGAGGCATATTGTAATGGTTTGCACGTAATTTCAATTATATGGTGTATATTAATTCCCATTAATATGTAATATCATGAATACGTAATAATTAATATTATTTTATTCTCAATTTTTATAATTTATTTAAAGTGGATTTCATATAAAATTTACTAAGGGGTAATGAATATCATAACTCAATTTATTTTCAATGGGTTATATGAATTTTCATCATTGATACTTCTATAATTTTCATTTATTGAATTTTTATTTTCTTAAATTGAATTTGAAATAGTTTTATGTTGATTTAATTTTTATAATCATAATAAATTCATTGATTAATTCTCACTCCATCTTTTTTATCATTGTAATAGTTTCTAGTCTCAAATTGTTTTTTGGGACGTATGTCATGTAATACACCTATATTTGTATATTGTTTATCTACTTTATATTTTATAGTTTATATAATGATTATATTTATATTTTTTGTATTTAATGTTTCATTTCATGATATTCCTTTCTGAGGGTTTTTAATCAAATGTTTGAAATGTGGCGGGGGTTTGATGATACAATATCATTTTTTATCAGTATTGTTTATAATTATTACTTTGGAGATGAAATATTATTATAATTTTCTCATGAAATTAATTATATTTCATATCAACTTTATATTACATTATAATTAGTGATTTCTATTAATTTTCATCTATTTATGTACTCAAGATTCCTAAAAAATGTTTTTTAATGAATAAAATTGTGTTTATCTCATCAGTAAAAAACTATTTTTTATTATCCATGATATATATTTTTTTTAATTTTTATTATTGTTCCAATATGATTATTTTAATTCAAATTTACCATTTTACATATTTTTAAAGAAAAATGATTATTCCATAAATTTTATAAAATGGCCAGTTTGACTTTTACCTAAAATGGTAAAGGAATTTCCATTTAAACATGTATGAAATGAGTAGATTTTCACTCCATCATGAAAAGTTTTTTATTTAAATCTTAATTTATAATGAACCATGGATTTTTTAAAAGAAATATATTTAAACAATATTTTTCCAATTTTATTTAATAAAAATTATATTTTTAAAGTGGAAATATAATTTCCCAAATAAATTTTCTTATTCTTTTTAAAATTATTTCTATTCAATCAAGAAAAAACATTCAATTTTATTCAATTCTTATAAATACAATATATATTTCTAAAAAATCTATAATTATTTAATTGTCCCTTATATTTATAGGGTAATACATACCTTTTGATCATTTCTCAAATATCATCATCATGAAATTTCTGTTAATGATAATATGAAGAAAGATTATCCAACATATTTTCATTCCATGTTTCATTATTATTATATTAATTATGATTGATTTCATTTATATGGTACACATATATAATGGGTATGTTATGATGGGTGCAACCAGATAGTGCTCTAATGAATTGGGTAAAGGTTTATTCTCGTGTGGAATTATATATGGGATTATAGAGAAAACCTAATCGTTTATGAGACATTTTCCACCATATGATGTTTCAAAGGTAGGTAACCTTTACTAAATTTCATGTCATTTTTTAATTCCAAATTTCCTATGTTATCCAAATTTTATGATATAATGTTATTAATGATATTCTTCCACGAGATTCCTCATGTGTCGTCTCTTTTATTATATCATTTTTTATCTTTGAATTATACATTATATTTATTCATCAGGTTTATTAAGTTAATATAATTTTAAGATAACTAATTTTCAATGTATTCCCAAACTTATCCCATTATGTTCTAGGAGATCAAAATGATTTAGGATCTCATCGGCGAGAGGAAAATGTTATTGTTCCATGATTTAGTTTAATTGGATGTATTATGATCCAAGTCTTCCAAATAAACTAAGATCCATGATCATTCAGTTTTAATTAACAAATGTTTATGTTTTTTTAATTCTCTAATAATATGTGTAAACTAAATTAATGTCTATAAATAACAATATTATAATAAACTTACTTTTATTCTTAAAATGTATTTTTTTCTAAAAAGAAATTTTTCTCATATTTTAAAAACAAATATAAAAATTAATTTCATCCATTTAAAATATTTAATTAGATAAAATGAACAAAATATTTATGATAATACGTTTAGAATTTGGTAAATAAGACCCTTTAATTTTTGTTCAATATGAATACCAACGATGATAAAATATCTCAACTTAGGAAAGGATAAATTAGGTTATTATAGAATAAAAATAGATTGTATGACAATAATTATTCTTCCTAATTACTATTAGATGAATAAAATTCTACCCATAACACCTTAGGTTTTAAATTCTATTGATTAATGGATAATTGTACTTGATAAAGAATTATATATTATTTAAATCAATAGAAGGGACAAAATTTCACAATCATTGTTTTTAATATCTATTATGTATCCACATAGGTAGAAAAAGCTAGTTATTTACAAATATAAGTATCTATTTTATCTTAATAAAATTATTTTCATGATATAAATTTATTCCTCAATTTTAGTAATTAAATAATGACCTTAATTACATTAGGAACAACAATGCAGTATTTCTATATGTAAAAAAATTATAATAATTGATTTCAATATTATTATAAGTGATATAATTGGAATTAGGTAATGTGATCCAAACTTTTATACATCTATATGATATATTAGAGCCACTTATAATCATTAGATTCTAATTTTATATTATTATTGATTTATTTAGTGTTAAATTAAATGAATAGTGTAAAATTAAAAATAATGATATTTTATCAAAATTGTATATTATTAAATTATTTTAAAACATATGAACATTAAACTCATAAAAATTTAATTTTATACAATCGAGAATGAAATAAAATGCATAATTATTGGAATATTTTCATTATATAAGTAAAAATTGCATCCCTTTAATATTGAATTTTTTTAACAAAAGTTAAAAATAAAAATCGTTAACTTAGGTTTAATCAAAATGATATGGTTTTAAATCAAACCAAAAATAGTATAAATTATATTGGATGATTATATTATAAACCTATAGTCCCATATCTTCAAATACATTCCCATTGGGTTGAATATGACTTTAGAATGAAATTATTGTAATTTAATGTTTTAAGAATTTCAAAAAAGAAATTCTAACCTCATTTATATAAACTATCCTCCTCTATCACGTAATTACACAAAAGTGAGCCTTCTATGTACAAATAACTATGAACATTTCACTTTTTAACTTCCCTATATATATCCTAGAGGTTTTATATTTCTGAAAATACCAACACTAGTGCCCTTTATTTGATATCTAAAGGAAGCATTTCTGAGAAGATGAAATATCTACAACCGAACACTTTAATTTATACTCCCCATTACCTCATATAAATATATTATATTAATCATAAAATAATAACTTCAGTATCATTAATATTAGAATATTTTAATATGATTCTGAAAAAATCATTATGCACCCCCATTCCCATCAAATAAGAAGTGAAATTATTTCTCGTTCGTACATATGGCTTACTGTATCCACATAAGGATACGATTAAATTCACATAACCTATTTTTTATTTATATTATACTGATTTTAAATTTTAAATATGATAATATTGACATAAATAAACTTCAGTAATTTTAATAGTACATCTTCCAACTTACACCATCTAATACTTTAGTAAATGATGACGTCGTTTGTGTGTATGATTAAACATCCATATCCACAAAGCGATGTGATAAGTTTTTTATTTATAATTCAATTATGTTATAATAAGGAATAATTTGATGAAAATATATTATATAAATGATTTAATAATTATCATATAATCTCTACTTCATATCAAACATTCTTTTGTTCTATCTATTAAAGAACAATAGTAGTGTTCATTCGTAAATTTGACTTACACTCATAATGAATAGTAGAATTAATTTATCTTTGTATACCTTTTTTAGATGAATCTAAATATGTATATAATGAATATATATATAATTTATATCATGACTAAAATTTTGGATATTTTGTAACAAATATAAATGTTCAATGACCAAAACTAATAAACTAAATTACTTATGATAAAAGAAACAATGAACACCTAGAGATTATTATTTTAATGATAAATTATTGATAAAAGGGTATTTTATAATAAATCTAAATTTATTATACATGAGAGTAGATTACTTTAGAATCTAGGAAAACAAAAGGTAATGGTTTTATGTTACAATCTCATTGTTTATTGAGATTGTTAATTATTATTTTTCCATTGATAAAATTTTATGATACATCACTAAATAAACAAATGAATTTAATTATACTCTAGCAATTTAATGAAAACACATGTTTTCATTTAATTTTTCTCTCCTTACATAGTCAAGATATTGGGAATATTTTTTATGGAAAATCAAATTCATTTCTTTATTTGGTTGAATAACATTTTAATATATATATATATATATATATATATGGTTTCTGAAAATATATAATAAATGTTTTCCTATTCAAAAATTATTGATTAAATAAATTTTTACCCATGTTTCACATTTTACAAAATGGTTTGAAAATAATAATTTTGTTACTTTCCAAATAATTTAGTTTGGGACTTCTCCAAAAAAAATGAAGGAATATTTTTTAAACATATACGTCAATAAGGAATATTCCAAAATTCTTAACTAATCGTTACATTGAAGAATAACTTATAATTTTAGTTCGTTACATTCAAATAAATAAATTATTTTTTTATTCATGAGTTTTTTTAATAAGTGAATTTAAAAATGGAAATAATATTTTCCCGAAGATTGATTTAATAACCGTTTAATGGTATTTTTATTCATTAAATACAAAAGCCATGTATTTCACAAATGATTTAATAGGGATTTGGCCAAATCATAATTTCATTATTCATTATCATTATGGTTTATTTGTGTGATTACATGAGTTTTTTAAAACAAATTTTTCAATATTTTATTGAATGATGAAATGATAAATTTTTTCTCACACCCATTTCATTTAAGTGGGTTATAATATTTTTAAATGTTTTTGAAACCCCTTAAATTTAATGGGTCCATATATAATGAATACATAATGAATTTTTATCACACATATTTATTATATTCATTAAGTTATGGGTGGTACTTATCTCCCTCCAATGCACTGGGTAATGTTTTATATCCCATGAGATAATAGTGAGATACATGTCAATGTGATTTATCTACTATGGTATGTTGTTGGTGATTCATGATCTACTATAGTATGAAAGTACTTGTAGTTAACCATGAAATTATAAAATAATTTTATGCCTATTTTGATTCAGAACATTTATTACCTGTGATATTGATTCATGATTGATTTATGATGATTTTCACTCTTATGATCCATTAAATTTAAATATATAATGTTTTATTCCCTGACTCGTGTACTTTATCAATGATAGATTGGGAAAATAAAATTAAGTTATATTCATGATCTCATACACTTATACATTTCTTAATCTTTCATATGATCATAGAATGATATCTCTCATGTTTACCCATAATGATCATTTATGCTCATCCCTAATTATGTTTCCATTTCCCCAAGACATGAAGAAAGTTGTTAATTATGATATGTATAATAAGGGTGTTAATTAATAAAAAATAATTGTGATATAATTTGATTCATTAAAAATATATTTTTTATCTATCCAGGTTTCCTAAGATACAAGACCTGTATGATTCTTGTTTGGATCATTTTGTTAAATATTAAATATTCATCTATTAAGGTGAAATATATGTATAAGACATGTATGGGTCGCTATAGCCTCTTTTTTATCATTTAAATAGATTCATTATGCATTAATAAAATTCAATGTAACTGTATTTGATTACAATAAAATTATTTTTTAAAGTACAAAATGTTTATTATTCATGGTATAATTAAAATTGTATCAGTTTTGTAAACTAATATAATTCAATGATATTTTATTCCTAAAACTAATGAATATAATGAAATAATCTAGAATAATTATTATTTTATATGTCTTCAAAAAATGGTGTAACACAAAATGATAAATATTGAAATAAATAAATAATGGAATAAGTGAAAAATATCTAAAAATGTTTAATTTGGTGTAACTATATAGGATTATAATTAAAATTTCATCATAAAAAACATGATTGTTCATAATAAAATAAATGTTATATTTTTTTGAGAACTTTAAAAAATTAAGAAATCATATGTACCAATAAACAATGAATACAATGAAATTGTGATCATAAAATAACAGTATCAGTCATCTTCAAAAACAATTTATACCTGAAATTTATGAACATTAATATTTATAAAAAATATATGAATGAAATAACATATATATATATATATTAATTTTAATTTTTTCTTTACAATATATATATTTCAAAAATAATTAACGGTAGATATGTACCTTCTAATTAATATAATAGAAGATAGTTTTCCCATATCAATGAGAAATTGTTAAATAATATAACAATGAAAAGTTTCTATATCATAGTCCTAATTATCTTCAATTAATAATGTAATAGGTGTTGAAATATCACATGTTTACACAAAACCATCATCTTCCTCAGCAACTGAAAGGTTGAACACTGATTATTTGATAGATAAAAAAACATAAAATATCCTCTTCACATGTGTCACCATGATAATTGTTTCCTATTTGAAACTAGATATTTTCAAATTAATAAGTGTAAATATATAATCATCATGTTTAAAAACACTATTACTATCTTTAAAATTTCCATTAAATATAGGTACTAAAATGATATTATAATCAATTTCAAAAATGTTATCAAGAACTCTATAATATGTGGTTAATGTATAATTTTTTTTATCATTTGAAATGAAAATTTTCATTACTTTTGTAATAAGAATTAATCTAATATTTTGATTACTAAAGTTTTTGTATTTAATGACTGTGTAAAAGAAGTAACCATTAATATAAAAATAATTGCATATGATCTCATTATCACGTGGTCCACTAACTAACCATTTCAATGTTTTTGATGTATATGAATTTTTTGTTGAGTTTTTCAAAAACCATGGAACTAATATATATTTTTCTCATTAATCAAAAAAATTCATTGTTTTTTAAATATTGTTGATTTATTTCATATATATTGTTCTTATAAATATATATTTTAACTTCACCTATAATGTGTAAAAAATTTAAATATTCATGCATCACTACATCACATGTGATTAAATTTATTTTTTCTCTACAAATCCTATTAGTTTCATTTCAAATTTCCATATGATGATATATATAGAGAGAAATGTCTTATCCACTTCACACATATATTTAGTATAGAATAAAATCACCTCTTTCAATATATATTTTTAAATTATAGATGCCTAAAGATGATGTGTATTTTTATCATATCCCTTCATAATTTTCATATATCTTTAAAAAGGATATATAAAACATAAATACGTGGGAACTATATCCTTATCCCTCATAGTAATTGATTCACCAAATGAACCATTATATAAGAAATTTATTAAGGAATATACATCTCTTGCTGGTAAGTTTTGATTATAAAACCATGATCTAACACATTTTAGAAATTTGGATCCACTACTTTTCTATATATATAATTTAAAATGTATCAAAACATACTTATAACTTTTATTACATGAAAAAAACTATTATATATAGTGGAACTGATTGAATCTATTGAATTTATACATGGAAATCTTGAGATATAATCCCTATGAACATAGAATTCTCCACTGAAATAATTTTTTATCATATTAAGGTAAATTTCTATCTAATTTAACACCATGATGATATGAACATAAATTCATCTTATCTGATTTATTTGACATTAGATAAGCCATAGGTAAATATTTTTTTCCTTTCAATGTGGGATATAAATGATAGCATATTATAATAAATATTAAATCCAATATTGTAATAAATCATTCATTTATAATTTATTTTATGTTTAAAATAATTTGGATAGAATAATCATGCAATGTTTTTCACAAAATGTATAACATCAATGCAATTTGTTACGTAAAAATCCAATATGGACCATTTATTCAATTTAATTGTTTTAATTACTCAACAGTTATCATAAGAAATGTTACATCAATGTATTTCAAATTATTATAATTTTTTATTCAAAAAAGGTTGTGGGTATAATAAATTTCATATAAATTTATAATTTCCATTGTTAAGCTTTTATAAGGGTGATCCATTCTCAAATATATTTAGTGTTTCATTTAAATTTACTATCTCCTAGTCTATAATTGAATATATGATGTGAATTAATCATAAATTAGATAATATATTTGTTACTTAACACTAAATATTGATAAGTTTTTATATGTAAGAATGTCATTTATAGTGAATATTACCATAAAAATGATAGGAAAATATTTTTTCTTTAATAAAAAAAAATTATATCACCTACCTCCCATTGAAATTTATATTCATGACTAATTGGTGATAGATAATCATTAATAAAATTTCTAGGATTTTTTGGTCTATAAATCATCAAGATGATCAGAATATATATATGTATATATATGTGGGTGTGAGAGAGAGAGAGAGGATTGGTTGTATGCTTCCAACATAAAAATACATGAAATATATTGGCCAATGTGGCTTTAATATTCAATCATTCCATCATTTAAATTTCACATTCTATTATTTCTACATTTATTTACAAAATCATGTAATTGTTGATCAAATATCTTCCATTGTAGTGAATAACTTGTGTACTGGGATTTGAATAGATAATATCATATCTATATGGAATCTTAACCAATTTTCATGATTTTTATTTTCATGTATGTGTATCTACAAAGAAAGTATTATAAGATACTAGAGTGCCTCAAATAATGGGATTTTAATGTATTTTAGAATGAATGAAAATTTGATCTCTAATCCATTTTATATCATAATGTCCCACATTTTTTATATTCTGATAAACCATCAAATTCCATTATATATAAAAAATAGTTATTTATGATATAGATTATTTTATTATAATCTATTAACATTGATAATATTATTATTTTAAACATAATTGGAATTTTTTTCACATTTCCTATTAGAAGTAACTCCTTCAAAATTTCATGCAATTCTACGAATAATTTTTTTCTCTAACAATTTCATTCAATTATGTTAACTAATAATAGCACTAATAAACACATTATAAATTATTTACTTCCCAATAATATGGTTCTTCATCATCTCCATAAGTTTCAAAAAATAATACATTTTCAATATTTTCAACACCCACTACACAACTGTATTATTCAAGATAATCCATAGTTTCATACAAAACATATTCATGTGTGGTAGATCATGAAATATCTGTTATTTCACGATACCATATCAATTTATTATAACTATTATTAAAATGATAAAAAAATTAAAAAGTTATTTAATTTCTATGGACCCGAATTATTTAATATTCAATCACTTTATACATGGATAAAAATCATGTATTTGGATGAATGATTTTTTAAATCTAAAAAATTTTCATTAACTATAACATATTTATCACTATATAATGTAATTTTATCAAATTATAATCCATTAATTTCCTAAAAATGCTATATAATATTTTCATATATTAAAACACCAATGCAATTAATCATATATATAAACAGATAATTTATAAATCTATAAAAAATAAATTAATAATATTTCCATTTAAAACACATGTACACACACACACACAAACACACACAAACACATATATATGTATATAATAATATATAAATTTAATATTTATAGTTTAATATTATATATACTCATAGAGAAATAAAACATATAAAAAATAAACCAAAAAATCAATAAAAAACAATTTCAAATGTAGAAACAGTATATTAAATTTAATATAAATATATACACATAAAAAAGTTTACAATAAATATTATACATAAATAAAATATAAACACAGAAACCTATAAAAATTAAAATTCAATACTTACAGATATCATCTATCAATGAATAAAATTAACATACAATGGGGATATTATAAGTAGATAAACTAATTTGTTAAAACCTACAAATAATGGAGATGTTGGTATTAAATTATTTACTGAAATAGTTAGATGAATCAAAGAGGTGGAATATATAATCTGAAAGTGTAAAATGTACATGGGTGATGAAATGGGGCTATGTGAGATGGAATAAATCTGAGGAAGAAGGAAAATAGTCGAATATGGTAGAATATGGATAATGATGGTGAACTTTTTCCAGCATAGTAAGAATAAAATAATGAAATATGGGTGAAGGAGTAATAGGGAGAATGATTTTGAGAATTATATAATATGTTTTTAGAAAATCACAAGTGAAAAAATGAGTTAACATGAAAAATTATTTTGGTTAATTATATTAAAGAGGGTTTAATCTATGTTATTATTGTAGTTGACATTAAAAATAGTTGGAATTTTGGTCATTGAAATAACATTCAATATAAACCATTTAAACAGAATCGTTAACAACACTAATTATAATAACCAACACTTAAAAACATATATATTGTGGTTTTAGCATTGGTTATCGAATAATAGACTTTAAAATGAAATTGAACGACAGTTATATAATAAAAACATTAAAACCCTATTGTTAATTCTATATTTTTCAATTTTTATTATGATATATGTGGTGCATGGGGAAGAAATTGTTTACTTATTATACCCATTATTATTTATAGATATAAAATTATGTTCTTAAATAGGTATCATATAAGTTTTCACAAAAATAATTACTTCCATAAATAGAAATACTTTTAAAAAATGAAAAGGAGATAACTAGTTAGAGTGTTGTATATAAATATATTGTGTTTATTAATTTATGTAAATTTTCCCATTGTTGATTTATGACCTTATTTGTGTTTCCAAAATTAATATATGGTCGTATTTGTTTTATTTAATATAGACCTTCTTAAAAAAAATATTATCAATTACATCACTAGTGACACCAGGAAATATGAATTAGTTTACAAGAAGGGAGGTCACACTCAAAAACACTTTTGTAAAGGGAATTATTTCATACATATAGGATCTCATAAATATTTAATATTTATTCATTATTCCTTCTCAAATCCCACTGTTCGAATAGTTACCCCTATTCAAGTGATTTTTCATTAAAATTCTTCGATGTGAGTATCTATATATAATAGTGATTATCCTTAAATGATAACATATGAATTTGTTGGATCTTATCCATATATGGTATTATTTTTATGTTTTATAGGTTAGCCATATTTTACATGTAAATTACTGATGATTTGGTTTAAATCATCCAATATTAGAATGCAGGAAATAGTTTTTATCTGGTAAAGAAGTAATTGCTTATTGTGTCTAGATAATGCCATTAAAATGGGATTCATACATATCCATATGAATTGAATCAAAAGCTAGAATGTTCAATGACATTCACTAGAGAACATGAAACCATTTACCATAATCTTTCAAGGACTATCATGGAACTATTTAAATTCAAGAAATAATTACAATTTATATGATTTTTAAATTCATGTATAGTGGACTACTAGGCAAAAAGTTCGAAAAAATTTATGGTATTTGGAATACATAAAGGATACAAAATATGGATGACCTCAATGGAAATTTTTATTAATAACGATTGTTTTGTTTCACAAGGAATATATCCCTATGACATATGTGGTTGGTTTATCTATTTGGGTATATCCCTCTATGCAGGATATCTCATCATTGTATATATACCCTAATGAGAAATATTTTGAAGGAATATAGTTTTATTGAAAGGTTTTATCAAATATCGAAATATATTACTCAGTGAGGAAGGATGTATGTTATTTCTTGAGAAATATTCCCCCACATATAAGGATTCTAGATGTTGGGTTTGATACTTAGAGGGGTATCCCATGTATATTTATTATCAGAAGTCACATCCAATTTAGTTAGAATGAAACAATTTATGATCTAGTGATTGGACTACACTGTGCAGTTTAACATCAAACAATAAGGATTTGGTTGTACACTTTTCTATCATGTTATTATAATGCATATTTCTTGAATTTGGTGAAAATATATGATTGAGTATCACATATGCATCAATGCTTCATAATACTATTTTTTGTGAATGGGGATCCTGTTAATATATGATTTTGGGGTTATATATAAGGAGGAGGCCAAGAATGGGTGTATAAATAATTGATTTTATGTTTGGATATTTAATTACAACTAGACACAGAGAGGATATGGCCCCAAGAAGAAGATATTTGGGC
Organism: Viscum album; assembly: GCA_963277665.1. Taxonomy (NCBI): domain Eukaryota; kingdom Viridiplantae; phylum Streptophyta; class Magnoliopsida; order Santalales; family Viscaceae; genus Viscum; species Viscum album. The sequence continues at coordinate 1,935,636,535 of OY728155.1, forward strand.
TTACACCATAGAGGGGGACATGGTGTTTCTTGGGAACTAAGAAAGCATATGGGGGGATTATGCTTGAGTATATATTATCAATGTATGGATGTCAAAATATTATTACTGATTCAAGGTTAATAAATAATTATTGGAAATAAGGTTGGGGACTACACCTAATGATGAATCCCAAACCATATAGTTTATTGATAGGATTCAGGTTCCAAAATTATCATGTTCAGACTAGAGGGACCAAATTAGATTCCCTATTATAGGGAAACTCATTATCAAGTGAATATATATTTGTGATAATCATGTGGGTTTAACTAATATGGTAGGATGATGTGCATGTTTTTCATTACATTTTTTCACATTGTTTTTAATTTTTTCTTCTCTTTCTATTATTTAAAAAATTTATTTTATATAATAATGAATAATTTGTGTATTTTTTAGATTACATTGTCAAAAATATTTTTATGTGTTATAATTGTGTATTTTAGTGATTATTTTTTATGTTTTTCAATAATAAAAATATTTATTTCATCCAATTAATAAATTCTTTTTATAATTAATTTACAATTTAATAATATTCACTCTATTAATTTAATATCTTGTACATTGATTTAATTAATTTATTATTTTTAATATTAAATAAATATTTTTTTCAAATTAGTTTTTTATTCCTTAAAAAATTAAATTATTTTTACTAATTTATTTAAATTAATTAAATAATTATAATAATTTTATTTATTTTAATTATTTATTTTAATTAATAATTTCAATTAACATATTAGTTCATTAATTAATTTATTAATTCATTTCATTATAAAAATTTAATATTAAAATTATTCTGTGATTTTTTTAGTTTATTTGTTAACTTATTTAATTTATTTTTTAGTTTAATTATTTAAATAAATTTATTTCTAATTAATTCTATGGTTGTGTAGGTACAAACCCAATTCCATTGAGCCAGCGGTGTCTCCAGATATACCTTGGTCCAACAATCCAAGTGATGACTGAAGTCAATAATGGCCCCCTACCCCGACTGTTTTTGTGACAGCGACTCATTGAGTTACCGATTGTCCTCCACCATCATCATTCTATCATGTCACTATTCCTTCATGTGGTGATGCATATGATTTCTTTATCATTCTTCTTCTCCTCCAAAGGTGACTCCCGGTCACTATTCCACTTCTACGGACCATTTAATCTCCACAGTTCTACATCGGCAACACCGCACATTCTTGGTCATGAGAGTCACCACTACACTCTACTACTCTACGGTTACTCAAAGTCGTTGTTGCCTCTCTTGTAACATAGATATCCTCCCCTCACTCTACCAAAAACTAGAAGTTAAAAATAAAAATCCCATAGTATCATCAATCAAAGTCACTATTGCAACTCTTGTATTACTGTTATCCTCCCTACCCTCTTTCTTAAGTCGCTCCACCCCTTTCTCCGAATTCCATCGCAGTTGTCTACCAAAGTTGTCGTTTGACCTTCCTGCTCACTATTTTAATCCCAAGACAAAACCACAAACTGATAACACCCTATCCCTCTCCCTCATTATGACCCATCTACCTACCTCTTCATGCTCTCACTGCTCCTTTCCTAGCCCACTTTATTGAAATCAATCCCTTCTCCCTGAACAGCCATGACCCCCTCCTTCACCCTCTACCTTGCCTCAACCCAAACACCCTCCTCTTATTATTTCTGCTAGATTCCGCCCCCCTCTTCTCAACTCCATGGTTTTTTTCATTCTTCTTGATATTTATAACTTATATAATAATAATATTAAATATAATAATATTCATAAAAATACTTTAAAATAATATTAAGTACTTATATTAATAAATAGTTTTAATAGTTTGATTATAAATATTTACATATATAATAATAATGATTTCAGGTATTTTAAATAAATAAATACATATATTATTAGTATTTATTGTGGGGATTATTTTATTTAATGATATTAATATATATTTATGTATATGTATGTATGATAGATCAGTTTTCTAAATTGTTTGATGTCTTTAGGGTTTTGTTGTTCTACATAGGAGAAGCAGCTCATGGTAGTGGAGATAACAATAAGTGATCATGGGGGAAGTGTGAGGGTAACCAATTTGTTGTAGGAGGTCAACTACATTCTCCAAAGGTGCACTAAAAATACCCCGACATGCTTGCTAAAGGCACGCCACATGGATTCTCTTCTTGTTAGTTTAGTTTCACTGCATCTTTATTTGATGTTTAGTTTGTTTAATAAGCGGATCCCTCGACTCCTCTCTTCCATAGGGGGGCACTCCACAATTCATTCACACATCACACTTCATCCACACCTCATAGACTGGGAACTCATATTCTATATTGATGATTATTTCTCTACTCCTTCATCAATCTCCATCCTCACACTCTCTATTTTCATTTCCACTTTCATTTTTATACTCTGTAAATACATTGTGTTTTTAATTGAAATGTGTTTTCATTTGAATTATGATGTCTCATTCATTCTTCCTCACATTGTTTCATGATTTAACATCTCTATTGATTTAGATCTAATTTACGAAGATATATCCAGGTAGAGATACCCATTTTGGATATAGATATTTGATCTACAACGTGATTATCTTATTTTCTTCTTTTTAGTAGATCATGTCTATGAATTTGGTTAAGAGAAAGAGTAACCATCCACAGAATCGATTTTCTACTCTCTCATATCAATTATTATCCCATTCATTTTTCAATTTCTCAAACTAATAAATTGATATTGGTAGAGAAATTTTATGATATCAATGGAATCATTCTAGCATGTGAGAATTTCTTGCTAGAATGAATTCACTATTGAATTTAGTTTGCAATATAAAGGGATTCTCCGAGCACTGAAGAATTTTGGTGTTCGTCTGTCCAGGGCGGAATGACCTTGGTTTGGGCCTTGCCCTCACTAATTGTCATCTATTTATTTTATCCGTTCTTTTTTTCATCACTATTTCATCACATATACTATGATTTTCATCATTGGTGTACCTCTTTTGATTTTATGATTTAATTTTTTTTATAAAAAACACAAAAATATTTTCAAAAAAAACGTGGGAATTCAACACTACTTTCTTGAGAGTGACCGTGAGGTTAGCTACTATTTTTTATCTTGGGTAATATAAAAGACAACTTTACCATCCTCAAAACTAGGATGATGTCAAATCTTGGTGTCATTTCCAAAGAAAAATTCTTTCTAGAGTGGTTGTTCCATTTTTATTTTTTTTAAAAATAAAATATATATATATAAATAATACTGAATAAATAAACCAAGTTTCCATTGGTTTCTCTTTTGTCAATGGTGATTATTTTCTTGATTTTTCCAATGTGAAAAACATTTATTAGGATTTGGAAATTTTTTAATTTTGGTTACAAACCCGATCAATAGGATAACCTTCAGATGAAACATGGGATGTGACTCATCAATAAAAATAGTAGAATGCACATAGGTTCAACTATATTATGAAGGGTCGAGATCTGAAGGAAAATAGAATGAAATATCATATATCTACCAATATAATCAGGGAAATCATATGAACTTCCTACCTGGATCTATAAAACAAAAAAGAAAGGCATTTCTCTAAAAATCCATTTAAGTTTATCCTTACAAAAATAAATTGAGAAGAAATGAAAAAAGAAATAGAATGAGATATTAGAAGATGGAGCTACCAACATTTGAGCCCGAAGCACCATCTGACATGCTGTTGGATTCTCATGAGCGAGATATAGAATCAGTTTTAAAAAGGATGTAGGAGAAAGAACATAATGACATAGAAGAAGTTGGGAACAATCTAGGAGATCGTTATATTTTATATACTTCATTCAATGATTTTTTCTTGGATGAATTGTCAAATTATTTCTCATTGTTTACCCCAGATGATCCAACACATGAAATCCACACCTTCACCTTGAATGACACCATAGATGAGTTCATATGGTTTTAAGAGAAGATGAAGGAGGTTTAATACCACCCTCCCACTATATACATACTCCCAGGAGCTCTGGATACCCTTGGAGAAGAACTGACTGCATTGTCAAAGTGTGTTGATAGTTTTATAGAAGAAGCTGTAGTTTATATTTTACTTTGACAATGTTGAAGATGATCTTAATTCTGTTTCTACCATTACATGTATGGAAGATTTAATTCATTTTTGTGATTTCCTAGAGACTGAAAATGTTAATGATACACCTACTGAGGACTTAATGGAACTCCCAGTTCTAGATGAAAATTCCAGTTTCAGTGCTATTGTTAATGAGGAATTACTAATGTTGTGCATATTTATAGTAGTTTATGATGACCTGTTTTCTATGTTCAAAGAAAAGTTCTTGATTTGGCATGAAGAATATGACATTTCATTTCCAAGATTAGATTTTATAAAACTTATTCATGCCTAACATCAAGATGTATAAGGAGAGAAGTACCCCTATTTATTATTTTTTTCCTCCACCATTCAACTCTAAGTGTATCAATACCAATGAGAGGGAATTGGATAAAGATTAACAGGGGTCGATCCACTAACTACTACTCCCAGAAAGTAGAAATAACAGCATTTGGTGGTTCATAAGAATGGAGCCCCATCCCCTATTAGACAGGGGTTGATCCACTAATTTTCATGTTGTGGATAGTCAAAATACAGAACCCCATGGTGGGTTATCCCATGATTATCTTTCTTAATTTCCTACATTAGTTTCATTTTTAATATTGTTTTTGATTTGGTTGATTTTTCTTATAGGTAATAAAATTATAGAAGTTCCATGTTGAAATCATTCAATATCAAGGGGACTAGGTCACTGGATTTATTGGAAAAAACTTCTGAAATCATCTTTGGGGTTGCATTTTACATTGAACATAAATTCTTGAAAAGTAATGTTAAATGTAATCATTTTGGAGCAACATGAATGGAGAAGCTAAACGTCCTTCAAAAAAACATAATGGGGAGACTTCATCAAAACTTAAAGTGAACGATTCAACATTATCGAAGTCTTGTATTAATAATTACATTTTAAATTTTCAACTTTTATTTTGATGTTTTATACTTTTTCATAAGGGTGGGAGAGTTCCCCTTTTTTTGAAAATTATGAATCTATTTTCCTTCATGGGTATTGGCTTCTATAATATAGAGAGTTTAAAATGCAGTTGAACTAAAATTTTAAAACAACATGATCCCACTTCATTCAAATGCATTCCTCTATTAGTGAAGAACATCATTGCTTATCTTTATACTTCTTGAATGACATTGGAAAATAATTTTCTACTTATAAAACATTAAAGCATAAAAAATTAAAAAATTGAATGCGACTACTAGTGGATGTCGGTGGAAATTCCAATTTATATATAATTTTTTATTTCTTTTCATTTTCCATTTTTTATGTTGAAAACATTCTTTTGAACATTTATTCTACCCCTTAACATTCTTTTCGTACTGAATTGTTAATTTTTTTGAACTAATAGGTATCCCAACTTGATAATCGACATTGGAGAATATTTTGAGCTTTATTTGTGGGGGATAGGGGTAATTTTATCACATCAATCCCCCTAAAATGTTCTAAATATTGGTCAAATTACTTTAAAAAAATTCAAATTATTTCATCACCGAAGGGTATTTTGGTTTTAGTTGGAACATCAATTCTTTACTGCCTAGTGGATTATATCTTACTGAATGTTATGGGTTTCACATAGTTTGATGATGTTGAATATATATGATTATTGAGTCAAGTTGTTTAATGTCATTCTGTATTTTTTAGTTACGAATTGAGGAAGGGAGTGTCATAGTATAATTTTTTAGGAATATGATTGTGACTTTAGGTTAATATAAAATTTTAATGGATCCTTGGGGGTTCACTATTTATAAAAATATAGTAATAATATTAATGATCCAACTCACATGATAATTATTTAAGTCATTTGTAACTATTATAAAATGATAATATGGTATCCCATGGAGAGTCTCTTAGATAGGTTCACAGGGTGTGTCTCTATTAATAATTAAAATCCAATTTCACATTCAATAAGTTCTTTTCCCATTTCTCTCCATTTAAAATATGACTTGGAAAAATAAGAATAAATTTTCCTGTTAAAAATGAACTCATTTATGTGAGGTTAATTTTGAATCCTCATGAAGAATGGAAAAATTAAATTAATTAAAATCTTTTGAGTTGAATCAATAATATGGGGAAATAACCAGACTTCAATTTTGGAACCTATGATAAAGTTATAATTTAATGTTATTTTGGTCAAGGGTTTAATTCCACTTGATTTAAATTTTCAGAACTCCTTTATTTTGAAGTTGAATTAGAATTTAAGTATGATAGTATGTCATTTCATATAGTCGGCATGAAATTTTTGAACAATTAATGAATATATTTTTCCCTTGATTTCTAGTAGGTGTTTGATGTTTGAAAGGAACTCTTTTGTGAACATGTTCCTTAAAAAGTATATCATGGTGATGCTCCCCTATTTTTAAATGTTTTTTCATTCAATTTATGAATTGAATGACATAAATCATAATTTCTCTTTTATAATTTATAAATAATTCATATTTTAGGAAAAATAAATATTTATATGTGAGTTAGTTTGATGTACCTTTTTTTCATTACTTTTTACAACTTAATTTTACAGTTTCTCTTCAATTTTTATTATTTAAATAATTTATTTTTTATAATAATTAAAAATTATTTTTATTTTTTAGATTAAATTGTTAAAAGTATGTTCAGATGTTAAAAGTATGTATTTTAGTGTTTAATTTTGTTGTTTTTAAATAATAAAAATAATTTATTGTTTCTATTAATTAACTAATTATTTATATAGTTAATTTTCAATTTAATAATGTTAAATTTATTAATTTATTATTCATTTCATTGATTTTATTAATTTTTTACTTCTAATTACAAATAAATAAAATTTCCCCCTTTGTTTTTCATTCATTAAATTATGAAATTAATTTTGAAAATTCAATTCAATTCATTAAATAAATTTATTACTATGTTTTAATTTAATTCATTAATTTCATTAATTAACTAATTCTTTAAATAATTCCATTCCTTAAAAAATCATATTAAATTTACTATGTGAATTTGTTTTTGTTTATTTGTTAACTTATTTAAATAATTTTTTAGTTTAATTAACTATTTAATTTTATTTATAATTATTTCTTTTGTTGTGAACATACCAACCCACTGCCACAAAGCCAGTGGTGACTCATTTGAGTCATATTTCGCTCCACCTTCGTCCTTCACTCCATGCAATGGTGACTCAAGTCACAGTTTCCCCCTTTTCGACCCACTTCATTTAGTTATAGTGGCTTATTGAGTCACCACCAGTTCTCCCATTTTCACTATTCCATCATATCGACATTCTTTTATATGGTGGTTCTTATCCTTCTATTCTCCAATGGTGTCTCCCAGTCACCATTCATATTCTCCTAAAATTTTGACTCCTAGTAGCCATTCCACTTTCAACCACCATCACATCTCCATTGTTCTCATTCTACCACACTTCCCATTCATAACTGCAACACTAACCACCACACCGTACAATAGTTACATGAAGTCCCTATCTCATATCATATCTCATCATTCTCCTCCCCACACTCCACCACACATAAGTAAATAAAAATATCAAACCCAAAGCAACATCAAAAAATTTAAAGCACACATTCAACAATGGAAACAAAAAACAATGAAATGTATCATATTTGTATTGAATATTACACATAAAATAGCAGAAGAATAACAAATTCCAATCCCTAAATTTAGAAATCCTCTATGCCTTTCTAATCCTGAAAAATAATCTTTAGTTGTGAGTTGCGACCCTTTACCCCCCTAAAACAGAACTACTAAAAAGCATTAAACCACCAGATTGACCTCAGAAAAACTCGAGCCTCCTTCCTATGTCAAACAACCCATTTATCCATACACCATTGCAGTTTTATACTGAATCTGATGTCCGAGTTTCCCACCCACCATAGTCACCCCACCCCCAAACCACGAGTCATTACCATCCTATCACTCTCTCACACCACAACTTGTCCCCCTACCTCTCCTCTTTTTCATTGCACCCTGTTGAGCCCACTTTCTCGAACATGATCCCCTATCCTTGAACCAAAATTCCCTCCCCCTCCATTACCATTTCCCTCACCTCATCCCAAAACCCCTCCCCATATTTTGTCCACTAGATTCCCTCCCCTCATAGCTTTTTTTAATATATGATTTTTAAGAAAAAATTTAGAAAGGTTTAGGTTAATTTTTTCAAAAATAATCACTTCTAAATGTAGCAGCGCAGCAACTTTTATGAGTTCTTAGGTGAAAGGAGGCAACAACATTGCTTACATTCCTCTAAAAGAACTTTTCCTACTATTTTTTATTTGAAATTTGAAATTTTTTATTTTTTTATTATGTTTATATATATATATATATAGAAATTTAATTGTAGAATATATATGTTCTTTAATATCTAGCAGTACTGTCTTTACAGTAGTCTGGATTCTGATAGAATCCCCCACCCATGAATCCCTTTTATAAGAAGTGTTTCCCAGAAAACCCTTCTGAATTTCCTATGTGAGAATTTGGTTCTCCCTCTCCTGTGTAGAACATTCTGCATTTTTGATGTGGGATTCAAAACTGTTTCAAGTACGTGGCTTTGAAAAGATATAAAATATAAACTATAAGGCAAATATAAATAAAAACTTAATACAAGGATTAAATATATAATAAATAGTTGAGAATATAAATAATTTCATAAAAAGTATTGATGAAAAATAATTTATAATCTTTCAAAGGAACCTAGTTGAAAGTTGAAAAATATTCAAGTATGTGAATATGAAAGCCTACAAATATAAAATATATGAAAAATTTAAATGAAACATAAAACATTTATTAAAAATATAACAAATAGTTGGAAAAAAAATGTTATAAATTGTTGATGAAAAATAATTTATAAGCTTTAAAACACACCTATTTAAAAATTAAAAATGTTTCAAATATGTGTCTTTGAAAGGAAAAAAAATATAAACTATAAGACCAATATAAATGAAAAGTAAAACCAGGATTAAATATATAATAAATAGATGAAAATAAAAATAATTTCATAAAAATTGTTGATGAAAATTAATTTATAAGCTTTTAAAACCACTTTTTTGAAACATACAAATCGTTCAAATACGTGGTTTTCAAAGACTATTAAATATAAACAATAAGATGAATATAAATGAAACATAAAACATGGATAAATAATATAATAAATAGTTGAAAATAAAAATAATTCTCTAAAAAATGTTGATGAAAAAATTAATAAGATTCCAGAACCACCTACTTGAATCTTAAAAATGATTCAAGTTTGTGGCTTTGAAAGACTATAAAATATAAATTATAAGAATAATATAAATGAATCATAAAATGTGGATTACAAATATATGAAATAGTAAATAATTAATTAGTTAATTAGTAATACAATTATTAATTATATAATTATTAATTATATAATAATTATTTAATTAATTAGCAACAGATTTATTAATTATTAATTATTAATTATGTAATTAATTTGTTAATTTGTAATATCATTATTAATTATATAATTAATGATTAGTAATATAATTATTAATTATATAATTGTTAAAAATATAATTATAAATTATATAATAATTAATTAGTTAATTAGTAATATAATTATTAGTTATATAAAATTTATTTAGTTGATTAGTAATATAATTATGTATTGTAATTTTTCATTATAATTTTTAATTTTCAATTTGTTATAATTAATTATATTATAATTAATTATTTAATTATTAATATAATTATTAATTATATAATAATTAATTAGTTAATTAGTAATATAATTTATTTTATAATTATTCATTATTCATTATAAAATTAATAATTATACAAATAATTAACTAATTAATTATCATATAATAAATAATTAATAAGTAATAAGTAATAATTATATTACTAATTAACTAATATATTATTATATAATTATTAATTATTAATTATTAATTAATAATTATAAAATATAAGTAATTGTTATTTTACTAAATATCTAATTATTATATAAATAATAGTTATATTACTAATTCACTAATTAATTAATATATAATTAATAATTATATTACAAACTAATTAACTAATTATTAATTATTTTGTTTATTACTAATTAACTAATTGATTATTATATAATTAATAAGCATATTACAGATTAACTAATTAATTATTAACCAATTAATAATTATATTATTAAATAACTAATTAATTTTTATAAATAAAAATTCTATTACTAATTAACTATTTAATTATTATATAATTAATAAGTATATCACTAATTAACTAATTAGTTTTTATATAATTAAAAATTATATCACTAATTAAATAATTAATTATTATATAATTGATTATTAATAATTATAATGAATAATTATAATTTATAATTATATTACTAATTAACTGAATAACTATATTATAATTAATAATTATATTACTAATTAACTAATTAATTATTATATAATAAATATTTATATTACTAATTAAGTAATTAATTATTATATAATTAATAATTGTATTAATAATTATAATTAATAATTATATTACTAATGAACTAATTAACAATTGTATTACCAAATAACATGTTATTATATAAATAATAATTATATTACTAATTAACTAATTAATTGTTATATAATTAATAATTATATTACTAATAACCTAATTAATAATTATAAATAAAATTTATATTAATAATTAACAAATTAATTATTATATAATTATAATTATATTACTAATTAACTAATTTATAAATATAAATAAAAATTATATTACAAATTAACTAATTAATTATTATATTATTGATAATTATATTACTAATTAACTAATTAATTATTATATAATTAATAATTACATTAGAAATTTATGATTATATTGTTCATATTTATATTAATAATTCACAAATTAAATATATAATTAATAATTGATAATTATATTACTAATTAACTAATTAATTATTATATAATTAATAATGATATTACTAATTAACAAATTAATTATATTATTATTAATTAATATTTACTAATTATGCAACTAATTAACTAATTAATTATTATATAATTACTATTTATATAGTTAATAAATATATTACTAATTAACTAATTAATTTTCAAATTTTTATTATATTATTAATCCATGTTTTAATTTTCATTTATAGTGGTCTTATAGTTTATATTTTATAGTCTTTCAAAGCCACTTATTTGAAATAGTTTTTTATTTCATATAGGTGGTTTTGAAAGCTTAAAAATTATATTTCATCATTCATTTTTACGAACTTTTTTTCAAATATTTATTATATATTTAATCTATATTTTATGTTTCATTTATATTGGTCTTATACTTTATATTTTATAGGCTTTCAATGTCACATACATGAAACATTTTTAAGTTTCAAGTAGGTTCCTTTGAATGCTTATAAATTATTTTTCATCAACATTTTTCGGGAAATTATTTTTATTTTAAACTATTTATTAAATGCATAATCAATGATTTAGGTTTCATTTGTATTGGTCTTATAAGGTCTATATTAGATCATTTAAAATCCACATACATTAAAGAGTAGTGAGTCCCACATCGGAAATGTAGAATGTTCTGTGCAGGATAGGGAGAACCAGAATCTCATATCAGAAATGTAGAAGGATTTTTAGGTAATCCACTACTATAAAGGTGATCCCTTGATGAGAGCTTATGTCAGAATCCAAGCTATTGTAATGGCAGTACTGCTGGATATTAAATAGTAGATATAATATGTTGAAAAGTTTATATATATATATATAAAATAAAAATTATTTATAATACAAATATTTAAAAAAAATCTTTTAGAGGAATGGCGGAAATGAGGTTGACGACTTTTGCGTTAAGTTGAAATGAAACTATGTCATTGTTGCCTTTCACTTGAGACCTAAAGGTTGTAGCCACGCTTCTACCTTTACCACACTTTTCTAAAAAAATACAACCAAAACCTTTTAAAAAAATATTTTTTCCGATAAACATATATTAGAAAAAACTCCTCCCCATCTATTCTCATCTCCTTTATTTATTTAATTTCATTATTATAATTATAATTATGTTTAATAATGATATCATGTAGTTATATTAATAAATAGTTTTATTAGTTATATTATATATATTTATATATTTTTGTAATTATAATGATTGTTATTTTATATATATATATATATATTATTTATTAATACGTATTATTTTTAATTAATTTAGAAATGATATTAATATATAGTTATGTATATATATATATATATGATAGTTTCATTTTTTAAATTTTCCAATGTCTTTAGTGTTTTTTATTATGCACAAGAGAAGCATCTTGTTGTGGTAGAGATAACTGAAATAGATCATGGGGAAAGCGCGAGTGTAATAAATTCATTATAGGAGATCGAAAAAATTCACTAAGTTCCACTGAAAATCCGGTGATAGGTGTGCTAAAGGCATACCATGTGGATTTTCTTCTTGTTAGTTTAGTTTCACTACATCTCTATTTTCGATTTAGTTTTTTGAATTAGGGGATCCAATGAATCCTTTCTTAAGTAGTGGGACAGTCCATAATTCATTCAAACATCTCCATGCATCCCCACCTCTTGGACTGGGAACTCGTCTTCAACATTGAAGACAAGATCCCCACCCCTTCATTCATCTATATCCTCTACCTCTTTATTTTCTTTTCCATTTTCATTTTTGTACTCTATAAATACGATGTGTAGTAAATTGAATTTTTTTGTTTGTATTATGATTTTTCATTCATTCTTACACACCTTGTCCTGTTATATAAAATCTTCAGTGATGGAGATATAATTTTAAAGGATGGATCCAGGTAGTGAATCCCAATGTGATCTAGAGATCCAATCTTCAATGTGATTATCTTATTCTTCTTCACCTTAGAAGATTGTGCATGTGAATTTTGAAAAGTGAAAGAAAAACCATGCATAGAATTGGTTTGATACTCTCTCATATCACTTCTTATAACATTCCATGTAACACCCCAAACTTCCATGGTATGCTTCTCTTTGAATAATACAGTAGCGTGTGTTGTATGCAACTTCAAGTTCTAACACACACCACAACCAATCAAACTAGCCGTTATGAATAGTAATAACCACTTTTTGAAATTTTATACATTTAATATTTCAAAATGGACTTCATTTATGGATTCTTAATATCGAAATTAGATTAGGATGAATTATTGGAACTTTTCTGATAACTTTTGTATTTTGATGAATGGTGAAAATTTCTAAATTTTAATTAAAATCAACTTTTTTAATCGAATTAATTAATAGTGATAAATTATGAAATTTAGTGATTTTAGACTATAATTAGATTATATTTTTACCATTTAATCCAATCTTGATAATTGGATATAAATTCACATTTAAACTGGACATAAGCAAGTGTCAATCTTTTGATAGTTATTATCTCTTAAAAACAAGCTTTTTGTTTTAACAACGGAAATTAATTTTAAATTTATTATTTCCACTTCTATGTTAGGAATTTAGAAAAATGGATTCTATATTTAGAATCAGGAGTTCCAAATTGTGTTAATAAGTAACTTTTATTTTTAGACATTTTGAATAATTATTTCGGTAAATATTTTATTTACCGTGGTTAAAGGATAAATCCAGTAAATAAGGGTAAAAGAATAATAATATAATAATACTAAATTACCCAAAAACGTGTCCTAACCATATTGGTTGATACATTTACGACCAAGGGCATATTTGGGACGATTTTGGGACCCCATGGATCCACTTGTAAGTGAAAATGACACTTTATATTAATTATGTTAAAGTAAATACAAAAATGACATAAGCATATATCTTTTAGAAAAACAATTTTTACTTAGGGTTATATATATTATATTTTCAAATAAAAATATTCCTTAAAAATATAAAAAGATTTCCTACATAATTATATTTTATTTATAATTTTTAGACGTTGAATAATTAAATTTATTTATGAAACAATAATGATGCAGTATTATCCTTATTAATGAAAGAATCAAATAATTGTCATTATAAATATTAAAATAAATATAATTTGAAAGTTTTGATGTCATACACAAATTGTATTAGTGAATATGACATGTTATTATTTCTTAAATGAATTTTTTTATGATTAATAATGTTGTTAAAATTTTAACAAAAATCAATTATTAAATATTATCAAAATTGACATAAATGAGTTTTTAAAACAAATATTATATTATTAATTGATATTCTTTTTCTAAAAATCTACGGCTCGGAAAAAATACTTATATAATGATAGGTGTATCATTAATGGACTACTTGGGGGTCTCTTGGATGTATATAGTATGTTTATTAACTATATAATATAAAAATACAATGTGACATGGTAAATGTCAAACTATTTAACTAATAGTTAAATATAAATGATTAGTTTAATATAGTGACCCAAACCTGTCGAAAATATATTAGATGATATTATTTCAACCCATACCCACCTTATACTTTGAATAATCAGTTTTAATCTATTATAAATATAAATAGAATTTATTATAAATTAATACATTATGTTTTTTCTAAAGAGCCCCTCCTCCCCCTTATAAAAGGGCACCACTTCTAACGAATTTTTTATTCCTTAAAAGCATTTTTGTTCGTCCAAACTCTGCCCAAATACCCATTAAAATATCCTCCCTTCATCCTAGAGGCCTTCCTTTAGTCAGAAATCCAACCTATGGATCCCTTTTTATCAAATCAAAAGAAAGAACCCGAAGAAGATGTAATGTTTTCACCACCCTTATTCAAGTTACTTTCTTCTTCAACTTATTCATTATTTGTTGTTTCAATTTTAAATTAATAACCACAGTGTCTTCTATATACTATGATGTTATTATAAATATTTTACAACCACATTTAGTATTCTATCCATCCTTTGAATGACATGTCACCATACGTGCGTACGTACGGACTACCGTCTCCACGTCGTGGTGTAATTGTTATTCAATACATTATTATTTGGATGGATATAATTATGATGTGTAATTCATGTAAATAATAAATAAAACATGATAATTATTCTGTATATATGATATACCATTCAATTATATATTATTTTAATATCAAAATAATGATATTGTCGCTCGTGCGTACGTACGAACTACTGTCTCCACGAACGCGATGAGATTCATTCCCCATCGTATCAATTCAAGACTAATTTTCATTTGATGATTAAAAATAATTATTAAGGACTTGATATAATTTTTGATATGAATAAAATACAAACTATCCATAAAAAACATGATTTTTATAACAAAACATATAAAAGAAAACGAGTAAGTTAACACTCGAAACGACGATAATACTAATATACTATTAACAAATCAATGTTAAAAGATCATATATGATATCATATTAATGTATATTATTCTTGTATAATTTAATAACAATTATTTCACCATTATACAGGAGGTTAACCTACCCTCAACCAAGTAAAAGTACAAGGTAAGGGTTTATTTCACAATCTCTTCATTATCTGAGGTTGTTTATACATAATTATCTACTGGGACCTCTTTATCAACCACATCCATGTTTCTTAAAAATGTATTTCAAATCATTCTTACTATTTTATAGACTATGGGTTATATTAATTTATATCCTTTTTTGACTTTTTATAAGAATTTTATAATGGAATCTTTCCGTCATTTTCCAAACAAGGTCCTTTTTAACATTTTCGAAAAAATTAATGTAAGAATGTATTTTTTTTAACTTATATGGCGGGTGGGCTATTTTCTACCCTTATAAACTTGTCGAAGATTCCCATAAAATCTTAAAAGAATATTTTCAATGTAAATGTTGTATTTTATAATTATGTGACTCTTGAATGATTTCATAATAGAAAGAGATATTTTTCTAAAAATGGTTTTGATTTCATCTATGTCAACATCCTTTGATGGATTTTAAGTTCAATTGGATTTGATTTATAATGATACAAAACTTCCATATTTCATTGAAGGTTTTGTGATATGTTTGACTGTGGATGTGCTATTATTATACCATTCATGTTTTATAGATGATTTATTTACATTTGATATGCTAGTTTTAATATGAATGTTTATGTTAGGTTTATTTATTTTCATATGGGAATGCATTGGACTTAGTAAGTGCTGGGTGGAGCCCGCTATAGCTCTTCTATGCATCAGTAGGTCTAATGAGACAAACTATTGTCTTGGAACAAGGCCATGAAAAAATATTATTTGTAGTCTTGGCACAAGGCCATAACTATGTGGGTATGATAGTCTGACATTATGCATTGCATCATTATGATTGTTGTTATTAATATTTCATGTGATTATTCGACTAGTAGAATATCCATGGGAATAAGTAAATGGAATTATTTCATTTTATTCCTGCCCTATTATGCTGAATTTCATGTTTAAAAGGCTTTTTTATAGTTATACATTGCCTTAAATTTTTATTCTTATTTATGAAAGTTTCCTCTATATTGTTATCCTTAATGGGCATATGAGCTCACCCCTTTCTTTGTTTTATTTTTCCCAGGATGTGAAGAAGTATTTTATGAATGACCTATAGGGATATTATGAATGGATATGAGTGTGGACTATGGAGACTATGTTGTTGTATTTTTTATTTCATGTTGTAATGTAAACATTATGTATGTATCTAGTGATTCCAAGGCTACTAAACTAATCAGCCTTTCGAGATTTGTTCTTTTGTGATCTTGCCAATGTTATGTAATAATGCGGAGAATCTGGGTAACTGGGGTTTGGGCATTATAGTTGGTATCAGAGAATGTTTAGTAAAAACCTTGGAAACTAGATTTAGATAAACTCTGATTAGAGCACATAGACCTAAGATAGACTTTGAGGATTAGTATAGAAGAACTTCCTAGAATTTTGGTATTGTAGAAATTTTGTGAGTTTTCCGAGCATTACACACCTGTTTGGATATGAGCAGGTAGAGGGAGATTTGGCACAGATGTACCTAGGGGTAAAACCTGAAAACACCGCTTTGAGCTAGACTCGAATGGGAACTCATGCACGACAATGGGCCTTGTTGCACTCTTGGTTACAACACTCTTGGGGGATATGCTTAGGATAATTCTCATTTTCTTTAAAAGCCATTATGAAGGGTTTCTGAGTATATACTTCCTCAACGAAAACATTTTTATGATTATTGATTATATCCATAAACTGTGCAATTTATGTTAAGTGTTTTGCATTTTTGGATTTATGTGTTGTGATTCATAAAATAATATAGTGTATGCCATTGTTTAGAAATGGTGCCTAGTGGATGAAATGGAAACTGTATCAATGCACACACTCCAAGTAGGGATTTCCCTCCTGCTAATGATAATTATAGTGGAGATGGAAATGCAACTGGTGTTGATCAGCTAATCACCATACTGGGACAACTCACCCAGGTTATGAATAATAACCTTACCCGTATGGAGAACCCAGATCCATAGTGTGGAGGATCAATGTTTGATCGCTTCATGAGGCAAAAACCAACAAAATTAAATGGGAGTAAAAATCCCTTAGTATCTTATCAATGGATAAATTCTTTAGAGAAAATATTCCATGACTTGGGGAGTTGTGAAAGGGAAAACGTTATCATGGCAGTTTACCACCTCACTGGAGAAGCTGATCAATGGTGGTCCTTGATTCAAAACACAAAGGAAGATGGTGAAGAATCAAATATGGAATGGAGGGAGTTCAATGATATGTTTTTATAAAAATACATTCCTCATGATCATTGAGAAGATATGGAAAGGCAATTTCTGAGTCTGAGACAAAAGAAGGATGAGAATATCGCAATGTATGAGGCTAACATTACACAGTTAGCAAGGTATGTTGAAGATTATATACATAACCCAAGATGTATGATTGGTCGTTTATTTGATTGGTTAAAACCGTTTCTACATCGAGCGTTGGTCTCACAACCCTTCTCATCATATGAAGACATTGTCTCGTGTGCTATCAAGACTGAAAAATAATTCTCTATGCCTTATGACTTTAAATAAAAGCAAGAGAATAAGAGATCTGTTGAACACTCTGGGAAAGGAAATAAGAAAAAAAGGAATAAGGGAAGAATTGAATGTCCACCTTGTGATAATTGCCGAAGGAAGCACCCTGGTGCCTATTTAAAAGGAAATGGAGTATGCTACAATTGTGGACAGAAAGGCCATCTAGCTTGTCATTTTAAATGAAAGAAATACACTACCAATGTTCAATGCTACAATTTCAGGGAGATGGGACATTATTCAAATGAATGTATTAAGCGTTAGGGAAACATACCTCAGAAAAGGCCTAGGGACCAATTCCAAGCTTATGCAATCACTACTGCTGAGGTTGAAGCCCGGAAAGACATGGTGGCAGGTAATTTAATGGTTTCCTCATGTTTAGCAAATGCATTATTTGATTCTGGATCATCGCATTGTTTCATTTCTTCCGAGTTTTCTTAGAAAATTAGATATTTCCAATTTGATTTAACAAGGGAGTTTTCAGTAAAAACACCTAAGGGATGTACCATTGCAACAATGTTTTGTGAATCAGTCCCCATTAGAGCACATAAATGATCGTTATCTGTGGATCTCATCGTCATACCTATGATTTAATTTGATAAAATCCTAGGTATGGACTGGATTTCAGACCATGATGCAAAAAATTATTGTAAGGAGAAGGAGGTAACTATTTTTGATGATGATGATAAGGAACACCTTATCTTTAGAGCAGAATCTTCACCACCTAATTCTTATCTAGATCCACGCCCAGTAGCTCAACTAAATTCAATTATCATGGAGGAAGAGAATGAAATAACTATGGGTGAGGAAAGGAATGTTAAAATAGTGTATGTACCTATTGTAAGTGAATATGTTTATGTGTTTCCAGAATATTTACCAGGACATCCTCTAGAACGAGAAATTGAGTTTTCCATTGATTTACTTCCTAGTTCAAGGCATATATCGAAGACCCCTTATAGAATGGCCACTGTGGAATTAGTCAAACTAAAGAAAACAAGAGGAATTGATTAATAATGGATTCTTTCTCCCTATTTTTACTCCATGGAGAGCCCCTGTCATTTTTTAAAAAAGAAAAATTGATCTATGAGGTTATGTATCGACTATAGGGAGATCAATGCTATAACAATAAAGAAAAAGTATCCCTTAACTCGCATAGATGATTTATTCGACCAACTACATGGAGATCAATACTTTTCAAATATTGACCTTCGATTTGGATACCATAAGTTGTGTTTGAAGAAGGAATACATTATGAAGACATAATTTCGAACCAGGTAAGGGTATTACGAGTTTATGGTAATGCCTTTTAGATCGACTAATGAACCCTCTTTCTTCCTGGATCTAATGAATAGAGTTTTCAAGGAATATCGTGATGATTTTTTAGTGGTATTTATTGATGATATCTTAGTATATTCCAAAAGCTATGAAGATTATGAAAATCACGTGTGCATTATCATGAAGACTCTGAGAAGACATGAATTATATGGGAATTTTAGCATGTGTGAATTTTGGGTTCAATAGATCTCTTTTCTTGGCCATATTGTCTCTAAGGATGGAATCTATGATGATCCTTCTATGACAAGAGAAATCCAATAATGGACAGAACCAATGAGAATAACCGAGGTACGCATTTTTATTGGCTTAGCAGGTAATTATCGGTGTTTCATCCAAAACATTGCCCGATTGGCTAACCCATTAACAAAGCTCACATGTAAAGGGGTTATGTTTTTTTGGACAAAATACTATGAAAAATGTTTTGAAGAACTTAAGAGAAGATTAGTCGATGATCATATATTGACTCTACCATCGAGGAATGATGGGTTTTTTATTTATAGTGATGCTTCAATGAAAGGACTTGGTTGTGTCCTTATGCAGAATGATAGATTTATTGCCTATGCATCACGACAACTGAAAATTCATGAGAAAAACTATCCTACTAGTGATCTTGAGTTAGCTACTATAATATTTTCTTTAAAGATATGGAGACATTATCTCTATGGTGAAAAATGTGAGATTTATACTGATCACAAGAGTTTGAAGTATATTTTCTCCTAGAAATAACACAACATGAGGCAAAAGAGATGGCTTTATTTACTCAAGGATTATGATTCCATGATACTCTACCACCCGGGGAAGGAAAATAAGGTGGAATATTCTTTGAGTAGAAAAGATCATCGAGTTTTGAACAAGATGAGATTTGAAAAGTATCCTATATATATGGATCTAGTAAAGATGGATATAGGAATTACCATGGAAGGTGAAACATCGATACTTTTTCAAATGGTTTCCAAACCATATTTACTAGAAAGGACTAAGAGTTCTCAGACTAATGATAAATAATTTCAAAAAAAGATTAAAGCTATGAATGATGTCAAATTGAGCGACTTTGTGCATGAAGAAGGAATTTTGAAAGTTGGGAAGAGACTTTGTGTTCCCGATATACCTGATCTGAAAAGGGAATTGTTAGATGATGCTCATATCTCCAATTTACCTATACACCCTGGGAGCACCAAAATGTATAGAGATTTGATGGATCATTTTTGGTGGGACAACATGAAGAGGGAGATTGCTGATTTCGTGTCAAGATGTATGGTTTGTAAACAAGTGAATGCTAAAAGACAACAGCCTGGAAGAGTCATGCAACCTCTTCCCATACCGGAGTGGAAATGAGATAATATTACGGTGGACTTTATCATGGTACTACCAAAGACTCCTATAAATAACGATGCAATATGGGTCATTGTTGATCGTCTTACCATGTCAGCATATTTTATTGCTATAAGAGAAGATCTACGACTTGAACGTCTAGCAAGACTATATATTAATTATGTTTTGAGACTTTATCGAGTATCCCTATCGATTGTATCTTGATCGTGATCCCCATTTTACTTCAAGATTCTAGATGAGCCTTCAGAAGTCCTTGGATACTGAACTTCATTTGAGCATTGCCTACCACCCTCAAACACATGGACAATCAGAAAGGACTATTAAAACCATAGAAGACATGTTGAGATCTTTCTCACCTGACTTTCAGGGTATGTGGGATCAATATTTACCTCTGGTAGAATTTTCCTATAACAATAGGTTCCATTCAAGTATTCAGATGGCACCATATGAAGCATTATATGGAAAGAGATGTTGCACACCAACCTTTTGGGATGATTTTGGTGAAAGAAAACATGTAGGGCCAGAACTGGTAGAGGAAATGATGGGAAAGGTGAAGGTAATACAAAACCACATCCAAGCAGCTCAAAGTAGGCATAAGAGCTATGCTGACAACTGAAGGAAGGATTTGGAATTTCAGGTAAGAGATCATGTTTTCTTGAAGGTATCTCCATGGAAGGGTGTTATACATTTTAGTAAGAAGGTAAAATTTATTCCCAGGTACATCAGACCATTCGATATTCTAGAAAAAGTTGGGGCTATAGCTTACCGTTTGGAAATGTCGTCAAGTCTCTCCAAAGTTCACGATGTGTTCCACCTATCAATGTTGAGAAAATACATGCCTGACCCAACGCATGAACTCATCTATGAGAAATTAGAACTGGAACCCGATCTGTCTTCTTGCGAAGAGCATTTCAAGATACTTGATATGAGAGAACAACTGTCGAGAAACCAGACGACTTTTCTGGTAAAAGTTCTACGGAGAAACCGTAACATAGAAGAGGCAACGTGGCAACCCGAGGAACTTCTGATGAAGAACCACTGGATTCTTTTGATGTAGTAGTATTATAAAAATTTCGAGGATGAAATTATTTGAATAAGGGGAGAATGTAACACTACAAGCTTCCACGGTGTGCTTCACTTTGAATAATACAGTAGCATGTGTTGTAAGTAACTTCGAGTTCTAACACACACCACAACCAATCAAACTAGCTGTTATGAATAGTAATACCAAATTTTTGAAATTTTATACATTTTATCATTAAAAATTGACTTTATTTTTGGATTCGTAATATAGAAATTATCTTAGGGTAAATTTTTGGTACTTTTCTGATAACTTTTATATTTTGATGAATTGTGAAAATTACTAAATTTTAATTAAAAACATCTTTTTTAATCAAAATAATTAATTGTGATAAATTTTAAATTTGAGTGATTTTAGAGTATAATTATATTATATTTTTACCATTTAATTTAATGTTGGTCATTGGATATAAATTCACATTTAAAGTGGACATAAGCCAGTGCCAATCTATTGAAATTTATTATCTCTTAAAAACACGCTTTTTGTTTTAACAACGGCAATTAATTTTAAATTAATTACTTACAAATCTGTGTTTTGAATTTAGAATAATAGATTCCATATTTAGAATCAGGATTTCCAAATTGTGTAAATAGGAAACTTTTATTTTTAGACATTTTGAATAATTACTTCGGTAAATATTTTATTTACCGTGGTTAAAGGGTAAATCCGGTAAATATCGGTAAAAAATAATATTATAATAATAAGAAATTACCCTAAAACGTGGAATAACCATGTTGGTTGATATATGTCCAACCATGGGCATCTTTGGGCCGATTTTTTGACCCCATGGATCACTTTTATGTGATAATGACACTTTATATTAATTAAGTTAAAGTAAATACAAAAATGACATAAGCATATATCTTTTAGAAAAACAATTTTTACATAGGGATATAAATGTTATATTTTCAACCATAAATATTATTTAGAAAGATAAAAATATTTCATATATAATGGTATTTTATTTATAATTTTTATACATGGAATAATTAAATTTATTTATGGCACAATAATGATAAATTATTTTCCTTATTAATGAAGGAATCAAATAATTGGTATTATAAATATTAAAATAAATATAATTTGAAAGTTTTGATTCCATACAAGAATTTTATTAGTAAATATGACATGTTAGTATTTCTTAAATAAATTTTTTTCGAATTGATACACGTGTTATTACTTTAACAAAAATCAATTATTAAATATTTTCAAAATTGACATAAATGAGTTTTTAAAACAAATATTATATTATAAATTGATATACTATTCATATAAATTGAAGGATTGTCCAAAGGACTTATATAATGATATTTGTATCATTAATGGACAACTTGGGGGGTCTCTTGGAAGTATATAGTATGTTTATTTACCATATAGTATAAAAATACAATGTGACATGGTAAATGTCAAACTATTTAACTAAGAGTTAAATATAAATGATAAGGTTAATATAGTGACACAAAGCTATCTAAAATCTATTGGGTGGTATTATTTCGACCCATCCTCACCTTATAATTTGAGTAATAAACTTTGGAGACATTATAAACTGAATATGAATTTATTATAACTTAATACTTTAAGTTTGTTTTAAATAGCCCCTCCTCCCCCTAATAAAAGGACAAAACTTCTAACTAATTCATCATACCATCAAAGCCTTTTGGTTCAGAAATAATCTTCCCAAATACCCTCTCAACTATCCATCCTTAATTCTAGAGGCCTTCTTTTAATCATAAATCCAACCTAAGTATCCCTTTTGATAAAATCAAAACAAAGAACCCGAAGAAGATGTAATGTTTTCACCACCCTTTTTCAAGATCTTTTATTCTTCAACTTCTTCTTTAATTGTTGTGTACATTCTAAAAAAGCAAATCCAGTATCTTATATATTCTATGATTTTATTATGAATATGGTACAACCATATTTAGTATTCTATCCATCCTTTTAATCACATGTCACCATACGTGTGTAGGTACGGCCTACCGTCTCCACGTCGTGGTGTTATTGTTATTCAACACATTATTATTTGGATGGGTATAATAATGATGTGTAATTCATGTAATTAATAAATATAACAAGATAATTATTCGGTATATATGATATAACATCCAATTATATATTATTTTAATATCAAAATAATGATATTGTCGCTCGTGCGTACGAACGGACTACCGTCTCCACGAATGTGATGACATTCATTCCCCATCGTATCTTTCAAGACTAATTTTTATTTGATGTTTAAAAATAATGATTAAGGACTTTATATCATTCTGGATATGAATAAGATACAACATATCTATAACAAACATGTCTTATGTAAAAAAATATAAAATAAAACGAGTAAGTTAACACCTGAAATGACGATAATACTAAGATATTATTAACAAATCAATGTTAGAAGATCATATATGATATCATATTAAAGTATATGATTATTTTATAATTTAATAAAAATTAATTCACCATTATATAAGAGGTTAACCTACCATCAACCAAGTAAAAGTACTATTTAAGAGTTTATTTCACAATCTCTTCATTATCCGAGGTTGTTTATTCGTAATTATCTACTGGGGCCTCTTTATCATCCACATCCATGTTTCCTAAAAATGTATTTCAAATAAAATCTTACTATTTTATAAACTATGGGTTAAATTAATTTATACCCTTGTTGAACTTTTTTAAAATTTTTATAAAGGAATCTTTTCTTCGTTTTCCAAATAAGGTCCTTTTTAACCTTTTTTACAAAATTAAGGTAAGAATGTTTTTTTTTAACTTATACGGCAGGTGCGGCTATTTTCTACCGTTATAAAATCGTTGAAGCTTCCCTTAAAATCATATAAGAATATTTTCAAAGTAAATGTTTCATTTTATAATTATGTGACTCTTAAATGATTTCAAAATAGAAATTGATATTTTTCTAAAAAGGGTTTTGATTTCATCTATGTCAACATCCTTTGAGGGATTTTAAGTTCATTTGGAGTTGATTTATTATGATACAAAACTTCCATATTTCATTGAAGGTTTTGTGATATGTTTGACTATGTAAGATCTATTTTTATACCATTCATGGTTTATAGATAATGTATTTACATTTCGTCTGCTATATTTAATACAAATCGTAATGTTATGTTTAAACCTTTGCGTATGGGAATGCATTGGACTAAGTAAGTGACAGGTAGAGCCCGCTATAGCTCCTTGATGCATCGGTAGGTCTCATGAGACAAACTATTTCCTTGGAAGAAGGCCTTGAAAAAATATTATTCGTATTCTTGGCACAAGGCCTTGACTATATGGTTATGATAGTCTGGAATTATGCCTTCCATCATTATGAATGTTTTTATTGATATTGGCTTTGATTATTCGACTAGTAGAATGTCCATGTGAATATGTAAATGGAATTATTTCATTTCATTTCTGAATATTATGCTAATGTTCATGTTTAAAAGTCTTTTTTAGTAATACATTGCATTAAATGTTTATGCTTATTTTTGAATGTTTATGCTATATTTTTATCCTTACTTGGCATCAGAGCTCACCCCTTCCTATGTTTTATTTTTTCCAGGATGTGATGAACTATTTTATGAATGACCTACAGGGAAAGTATGAGGGTATATGAGTGTTAAATATGGAGACTCTGTTATTGTAGTTTTCATTTTATGTTGTAATTTAAACATTATGAATGTATCTAGTGATTCCAATGCTACTAAACTAATCGGTCTTTCGAGACTTGATCTTTTCTAATCATGCCAATTTTATGTACTAATGCACTGACTCTGGCTAATTGGGGTCGGGGTGTTACATTCCCATTTTGATTTCTCGACTATAAAATAGAGATTGGTTTTGAAATATGATGATATCAAAAAAATCATTCTTTCTTGTTAGAATTTCATGCCAGAATGAGTTTTCTTTGGAATTCAATTTTCAATACGGATGGATGCATGAGTATTTAAGTAATTTGTTGTTCATGTGTTCAATTTTATGTGTGATTAGTGTCTAATTTGGGTCATCATTCATGAAATGTGAGAGGTTTAAAGTTGTTGATTAGTTTTTAGTTGATCTACGATAGGGGTAGTTGAGGGTGGATCGACCTGGGTCTGGGACTTGTTCTTTCTAACTACCTTCTGTGAAATTTATCCATTCTTATGTCCATCACAGTTTCATCACACGACTATGACTATCAAAAATGGTTTTTTTGTTTTCATAATTTTGAAAAAAAAATATTTTCCGAAATACCACATGGGAATTCGACAATGCTTACTTAAGAGTGACCCTAAGGTTTTTTATTGTGTTATATCTTGTGTACAATAAATGTAAACGTGACCATCCTCATGAAAATAAATACATCCTAGTAAAATTCTAGATCATCCTTCTTTCAAGGTAATACTTGATCAAATGGGTTCATGATGGAAATAGTTATCTGATTATGTTTATTTTACAGTTTAATAGGAGGCCTTTATAAATGGATTTCATTATAGGGTATTTGGGTAAAGAGATGATATTATTTTAGATTTTTTATGATCATGGTACCATATTATGAGAAATGATGTTTTTATTTCACCTTATTGGACTACTTGGGAACTGCATCAACCTAGTAGGGCACTGGGAAAATGGTTTCTCTCAAGTGAGGAGTGGGTAAATTTTTCTTTTCCTAGTGATAGAAGGGTAAATCTTCTATTCTAGTTATGATAGAGATACTCAATCTTTATAGTGATACTTTTTCAATTTGTTCAACAAGGTGACTACAGGTCCATGTGGGGACTATAATGATACCATGGAGAAGAGGTATCCCTAGTGATACTCTAGATAATTAGTCAATCTAGTGATATATATTCAACAAGGCTTCACCCTACTATAGCGGGTATCAATTGCTTTCATTCAGAAAATGATCATATAGTGTGTATCCTAGTATAGTTCATTCTCCATGGTATTGAGGAATAAGGGGGTTGTTCATTTGTATGATGGTTCTATATTTATTAATCCTTCTAGAAACATAATTATTCTCACTTTTTGTTTATTTCTCTTGGTTTAAACATATATAGGATAGTTGGAGGGTATTGGAGACAAGGGATTGAGGTCATGGTGGGAAGATATCTTAGTCATCACATAACCTTTTAAAAATGAGAAAATGGGCATTCTTAGGGTCCTATTATTATATAAATATTTAGGACCTAGTTAGAGGATGGATGAATGTGATTATCTATGTTTACAGGTTGGCATGGGTGTGACACATTTGGTGCATAGGTCAGGTGAATGTATTGGTTGAAGGGTCAAGGTAGAGGATCTTGGATATGGAAACATACATGTTTAAGACATGGGTGTACGACCCTGAGTGTAGTATTTAATTTCATTAAGTTAAATTCTGACCATTAAATAGCTATATTGTTTGACATGTTAGTCCATTTTAGATCAATAACCATCAAAATTGAAAATTATAAAATTAATTATGCCTCTAAAAATTGTTTTCTCAAAGGGAAGGTTCTTTTATTGGCCATTAAGTTTCCAAATTACACACTAAAATTTGTTTTACAATCTCAAAAAAAAATTCATCACCAAATTGTGAAATCCAAGGACCTCTCCAAGTAGGATGTTCTCACCACCAAGTCAGATGTTTGTAAAAAGTTTTTAGAGGATCCACATCCCTCGATGATTTAGAATTATAGAATCTAATGGATATCATATATAATTCTTCTTCAATTATAAAGATTTATTTTAACTCAAAGATGAATTATTTTATCTTAGTGAGGATCATGTCAGTGATTTTTCAATACTGTGTGTGACATGAATTTTTTTCCCCTAAATTAATATTAATGTATTAATTAATTAACATGTTTATATATATAGACTTATTCTTTTAAAATATTAATAATATGATTATTATAAAAAAATTATTTTCTATAGGATGTTTAGAATTTTTTGAATATAATGTGTAGGATGGAATAATAAGAAAGGGTAATTTAAGTCACTAATTTAATAATTTGGGTATACTGATTACCTGAATTAAAATATTTATGTACTAGGCATAAACTAACTACCACTAGAAACTTATTGGTAAATTTTTATGTACCTAGTTGAGTTGTTATAGGGGGGGATACTGGATATTCCATTGGATACCCAATGAGGTTGTACCAAGTACATTGTTGAGATAATGATATTTTTCATCTTTTGAAAAATATAAATTGGATTTTCAATAAATCATTCTCAATTTGGTAGTCATCAAATATATAAAATAGAGACAAAAATATCCATTCCCCTTCTACTCATATTATAAAATCAATTCTCTACAAAATTAGGCTGATATGTTGGGTTCATCACACTATATTTAGATATGTTCTCATTTATCTCTATCATGCTTTTTCATCATTCTAGTTTTCACTAAATATAGTGTGGATGATTATGGATTTTATTAACAATTATAGTTGATCATGGTGGATGATCTTGGATATGTTGTGGATTGTTCTCATATTGGAGGGATGAATCATTAGGAACATGTGAAGATGAGATTTGATTCTTTTAAATTATATTTATCATTTGAAAATTTATTGTTTTTGGATTTTCATCCATTTTTAATGAAGTTATATCATGAATCAGTGTTAGAATATTGAAAAATTATCTATAGTGAGAGAATGGTTTATTAAGAGTCTTCAAGTAAAATTTCATGATATTATTATAAGGATATGAAAAAATTTAAAAATTACCCAATTATTTCTTATTAAATTAATTATGTGTCACTTATGGATCAATAATAAACCCTTTATAATTTAATGAAGTATGGTGTTGATAACCTATGAACTTGGTGATTCAATAGTGATCTAGGATGATGGCCTAACATCATAATATGTGGTAAAACTCTATGTGTTTGGTATTTGGTCTCTAATATTATAAATATATATATATATGCATGTATTATATGATATGAAAGCAATGTCATGTGAGGTGTTTTGACCAATGAATGGGTTATAGTGGAAAATACATACATAGGTGATTAAGTGTGACCAAGATACACTATGATAGTGAACCCACATGTATTACCTATTTATTTTTTCTACAACCTAGTTTTTTCGATAAACATATGCTATAGTCAAAATGGCCCACTAATTGATGTATGGACTATTAAGAGGTGGCATAATGAATTAATGAGTGTAATGGTATAAGGGTGTTGAAATTTTGGGTTTCTTGGAAAATGTAATAAGAATTTTTTCCCCTACTGTGATAAACCATCAGATAAATATATCTATCAATAACATACTTATAAGATTAATTTTCATTAGAAGTAAATTTACACTATGTGTGTATAAGTGGAGTGAGTAGTATGTACTATATATCCTTGGGGATACAATATGAGAGTAGTTTATTCTGAGCTACATGTCTAAATCAGACATAGAGGTTTGTATTATGAGACGGAATAGGCCAGTTAGGTTATAAAAATGATGTTCTAACATGAGTAAGAAGCTTGACCTTCCATGGGTTAGAGTGTTGGGTTGTTGTGATTGTTTGTGACATTATTTATTTATATGGCTATCTGAATGAAAAAATGTACATATGAGTATACAAGCACTTTTATATGAAAACTTCAAGGTCGGATTTATTCCCTCTAATATTATTGTGAGAATGAAAAGTTTGATATACTATCGAATGATATCATATGATTGTAACGTAACACCCCATATATTTTGTATGAATTTTCTAAAATAACTTATATATGTTTAATAACTTTTCATACAAGTATTACCATATTGAAATGAAAATGTTCATTAATTAATTGATAAATAATATTAAATTTCTAATAAAGATATTATATTTTTATAAAAAAATTATGAATAATTATGAATATTAGGAGAGGAATATATTAATAAACTATATATATGAATCAGTTATCCTTAAGAACATCTATAATGATAATACAGTCTAGTATAAACTTAGAAAGAATGAACTTCTCTATAAATATGGGAAAATTTACAAAATAAATTGAATATCTTATTCTAGAGAAATATGCAATGAAATATAAAAGAATATAAAATTTTATTTTGAGTATTACAAACCCATTACATTACTAGTAAGATTATATGGATCATAAAATATAGGCATTGATATAGTGAGTATAAATAGTTGTATTTAAATTGTGAAATTTCAAAAGAAAGCGATAAGATATGGACAATGATGAATAATTCTCCAATATAAGGAAAATTTGATTGATATTTGGAATAAGGTATCATTTATAAAGTTTCTCCTTGACTAATCCCAAGATGAACTTCACCATGTATGATTTGAGTGAAATCATCTATATGTGATGTTAAAACATATAGAAATCACTATGAGATCCATTATAGTTGATTCTACACCCAAGTATACAACCATTAAATAAACCAACATTATGTATTCAATGTTCATGATGGTTATATATGTAACGACCAAAAATTTTGAATAAATTTTGTTTCCTAATTTTGTGTGTTATTTTATTTTATTTTTATACTCAACAAAAATGTTTCATTTGATAACATGAGTATAATTAAAATGAGACCGTTGGGTTTTGACTGTTATATGACCATTGGTCAATATGACCGCTGTAAACCAAACATTTTGATTATTGTCTCTAAATACAAGTAATCTTGGTTAATTAATATAGAAAGAAGATTCGATGGCCTCACCCAGTAGTCTTGGACTGATCCAAGCCCATCTAACAGAACCTGGGAAGGAGGTAGCACCACTAGGCTTTTCTCTGGACCAAACCCAAGCCGAACTTCATCGTTTGAAGCTAGAACAGAATCGCCTTTGTGAGAAGTTCAAACTGATAGAAATTACTACTCGTGCGATGTTAGCCGAGCCTCCCTCAGATTCTCTCACCTTAGCACACCTTACACTTAGGTCATATGCTGGTGTGATAAGGGGCTATGTAAGGAGACCGTAACTGCCTTGTGTAACCCTTTGTTTTAAATAAAAATTAGGATTTCTTCTTATGATGAAGTTTATGAATTTTTAAATGATCGGATAAATATAGTATGCATATTTTTGATGAATCTTAGAAAATGGATATTTTAAAAATGTTTATGTAAACCTTAAATAATTAAAAATGTGTAATGATTTTCCAAAAATGGTCTTCTACAATTATGTTCAGTACAAAATTTAGAGTCTAATAAGATCAACTTGATTTTTTATGAATAGTAAATTATGAATAGTGATTTTATGATTAGGATTAGTCATGTGTTCAAATGAATTAGTAATCTCACTTAAAGAAAGTATTAACGTAATCTAGGCACCTTGATTAAGTAATGTGATTCAATAAAATGGTTAAATAACGGTTCAATAAATTATTATACAAGTATTATTTTTTTCAAGTGAATAGTGTTTTATTATTAAAAATTAAATTAAAAATATTTAGACAAATATTTTTATAATATGGATTTCATTTTTGAACTCAGAGCATCGATATTATGTTAAGGTAATTTTTGGGGTTTTTTCTGAAAAAATGAATTTTTGGTGAATAGTGTATTTATTTAAAAACTAAATTAAAAATATTTAGAAAAATTATTTTTATAAAATGGAGTTCATTTTTGAAATCAGGGAATTGATATTTGGTTAAGGTGAAATTTTGGGATTTTTTTGAGAAAGTTGAATTTTCAGTGAATAGTAAAAATACAATTTTAGGGTTTTGGTATGTTTAATGACATCATAACTGTGTCATGATGATGTCATGAGATATTTTAATGGTTGGCCGACCAAAGGTGATTAATTATTGTATGTGGGGCCCCATGTGGCCGAACTCCATGGGAAATACCATGGGAGAGCACATGGTTTTGAGAAAACCACTTTTGAGGTGTCCCTTGGCCATTAATGCCTTGTCCCCTCACTTTCCCTATAAATACCAAGCCATCCTCTCATCCATTTCGACTCCCCACTCTCCCCCAACGAATTTATGGTCTCATTACCTCCAAATGGGTCCTTCCAAGGTTCCCCTAAGCCCTCAAGTTCCCAACCTTTGAGTTTTAAGAGTTACGTTTTAAGGTAAGGGGTCCGACCCCCCTCTCATTCTTTTCAAGTGATATCTTTTATGTCATTTATTTTATGCTCCGTGTTCTTATGTTGGAGGATGGTCTTATATATTACTTATACTATCCTTTTTATGTTCATATGATTAGATACCCCCACTTACTCTCATCATTTCATTTTATGAATGTTTATGTGGCACCGTTAGGCTGCCGAACTTTTTGTAACAGATTCTTTCACCCTTCTCATTTTCAAGTTCTATTTTCTTGTCAAGTCTTTCATGTTCCTTTTTATTATGTTGGGTATGATCTCTATATCTATCATTATGATCTTTTATTATCATATGATGAGAGACCCCATTTGATCTCTTCAATTCAGTATTTTGAAGTTTTAAGTGGCGCTGTTAGGCTGCCGAATTTTTAAGGGATTCTTTCACCCTTCCCGTTTTTAAGATCTATTTTCATGTCAAGTCTTTAAATTTCCTTTTTATTATGTTGGGTTATGATCTCTATATCTATCATTATGATCGTTTATGATCATATGATGAGAGAACCCATTTGATCTCTTCAATTCAGTATTTTGATGTTTTAAGTGGCGCCGTTAGGCTGCCGAATTTTTAAGGGATTCTTTCACCCTTCTCGTTTTCAAGATCTATTTTCATGTCAAGTCTTTCAAGTTTCTTTTTATTATGTTGGGGTATGATATCTATATCTATCATACTGAACCCTTATGTTCATATTATGAGAGACCCTATTTTGATCTTGTCAATTCATTTTTGGTTGAATTTTAAGTGACGCTGTTAGGCTGCCGAATTTTTAAGGGATTCGTTTGCCTTTCTCATTTTTCAAAGATTTACTTTCATGTCAAGAATTTCATGTTCCTTTTGTATTATGTTGGGGTATGATATCTATATCTATCATACTGATCATTTTATGTTCATATGATTAGATACCCTATTTGATCTCGTCAATTCATTTTTGTTGAAGTTTAAGTGACGTCGTTGGGCTGCCGAATTTTCATAAGAGAAATATTATTTTTGTCTTCCTTTCATGTTCTTCATTTAATATGGTATATTTTCAAATATCATTACCATGTTCTTAAATCCTTCATATTATGTCCCTCTACTATTTAATGGGTCATTTATGAATGTTTTAAACATGTCCCCTCTCTTTTCAATGTTTTCTAAAACCTCGTAACATACCTGTTATGCTGCAGAATTTCCATCTCAAAATGTCTCTCACTTTTTATAAATTTCTTTAATTTTATTAAGTGAATACTCAAATATCTCTCTTATATAGGGGTATTCACTTATATACCAAGTTGTTCTATTTTAAATTCTGGGATTTACATACATGAGACCCAGCTTCTTTTTCTTTGGGTTTTAAAGTGACGTAAAGATCATGTCTTTAGAGCAGTTTTAAAATGTTATGATTATGAAATGAAACCCATTTATTTTATGCTATATGGGTTATTTATGAAATGTTTTATGATGATATATTTGGCTCAGATGATAATAAAGGCAAATTTAAGGGTGCACCCTGATAGCGCTCCAATGCATTGGGTACTGATGTAACCATTAGAGATTACAATTTTTACGATACCTTGGTGAATAATCGTGGTAATTTTCAAATGACATCTTGGGGATGGAACATGGTGATATTTTCATGATTTTATATGTTAAATTATGTAGCCACATCTTCAAGTAATGAAAATGTTATTTTTATTATGATATGCCTCATGATTTCATTCTCATTCCTTAATGTTCTTTTCATGACCTTATTGAAGTATCTCAAGTTCACATGTAAAATGTTTCTCTTGTCTCCCTTACTGGGCTTTTTTCTCACCCTTACTTCTGATGTTTGTCCCCAGGTTATGTGATGCAGTAATGAACCTAGGATGAACATGAGGAGAAGCCTTTCAAGTGTTTTAGAAGAATGTTTTATGTTTTTATGTTTAAAGTTCCTGGTTTCCAAGACACTAAACCTTAAAGATCCTCGGTTTTGTAAAATGTAATGAAAGATTATGTGGTAAAAAGGTGGGATGCTATAGTTGGTATCAAAGGATGGTTTAGTTATTTGTGGAAATTAGGATATGAAAACATTAGGAAGAAGCCTATAGAAATGTTTATATATAAGAAATCTTCCTGGTATTTTGGTGAGTTTTGATTAAGGGGTTTCCAAGCAAATACATCCATGTATGGATACGAGCAGGTAGAGGTGGCTCCGGTACAGATGTACATAGGGGTAAAACCCGAAAACACCGCTTTGAGCTAGACTCGAACGGGAACTGGTACACAACAACGGGCCTTGATGCACTCTTGGTTACGACACTCTCGGGGGATATGCTTTGGTAAATTCAGAAGCTTAGTATGAACCATTATTAAAGGAACAAAGATAAAATAAAATAAAGATTCACATAAGGATATATGCTCATGGATAACCTATTTTGAAACCTATGGGATCACAAGTTAGGGTATAATTTTCTTCTACGAGTTATCCTTATATGATTTAAGTTCCTTTTCATGATTATTGGCTAAGTATTTAAGCCCCTAATTATACTTTCTCTTCTTTGTTAATGGTGGGAAATGGAAGAACATGTCCCAACAACCAATGTGATAGAAAATGTGATTATTTACGTATTAATATGACATATATGATTAGGGGATTAAAATATGATTATTATTTTGGAAGACGTTCACTATTTTGGGAACCTTATTTGATCGAGGTAAATAGATTACTACAGTATTTTCTTTGAGGAGTAAAGGTTGAGTTATATTTTAACGAATCATCAAATTTAAGGTGAACTTATGGTATTATAGGTTACTTATGGAAATGATTGACCTATCTTGGGAAAATATGTTTAGGTTAGTTACTTTGGTTATAAGATGTTAGGAGTGGTTGATGTTGTTTGGAGATGAACGATAAAGTTTATCATGGAAGACTATGTTATCAAGTCCTTCTTGTATTAGGTTTCAATCTTAGTTTGGGTTATTTTGAGTAATTTTAAGGACATTTACTTACGGAATGGTCTATTATTAACTCTGGGTAGTACCGTGGAACATTGAAGATTTAAAAGTAGTTTCCCTTCCTATGTGAATCTTTCTTTTTGAAGAGTTGTTTTATCTTACCCTTTCTGTTTTTGGGATAAATGTTTAAAGATAGATAGTTTTTCTTTTGTGGAATATGTGATTCTCTAAAACATTATTCCTGTGTTTTGATGATATCAAGTAGTTTTGAATGCTCATCGTTTGGAGAAAAGATTAGTTTTGGTAGAAACTTATTAAAGGATGAAACTCTATATGAAGGTAGGTATATTTCCTTATATTTTTGTTCTATGTAGTAAATTAATTCCTTAAAATTATGAAAATAAACGTAAAACAAAAACATTGTTGGTTTACGTTTCCTACTAGGTAATCAAAGACCGTTTACACACATCATATGTTTGGGATTTTCTTATGGTTAACTTTATCCTAATCATGTTCTCTATCACTCTCCCTCAGAACATGACCCTTTGTTTTCTCCTCCATATCCATGTTTTCCTACATGGAATCCTAGTGTGGGTTAACTCGGGTGACCTTTGTACTTCCCTTTCTTTCTTTTAAAGTAATAGTTTTACTGACTCCTTTTCCGATGTGGGACTTTCAATGAAATTTCGAAACCCAATTTTAAAAATTGCGATGACTCAATTTCTTAAGGGGGGAAGATTGTAACGTCCCGAAATTTTGAATAAATTTTGTTTCCTAATTTTGCGTGTTATTTTATTTTATTTTTATACTCAACAAAAAGGATTCATTTGATAATATGAGTATAATTAAAATGAGACCGTTGGGTTTTGACTGTTATATGACCATTGGTCAATATGACCGCTGTAAACTAAACGATTTGATTATTGTCTCTAAATACAAGTAATCTTGGTTAATTAATATAGAAAGAAGATTCGATGGCCTCACCCAGTAGTCTTGGACCGATCGAAGCCCATCTAACAGAACTTGGGAAGGAGGTAGCACCACTGGGCTTTGCTCTGGACCAAACCCAAGCCGAACTTCATCGTGTGAAGCTAGAACGGAATCGCCTTTGCGAGAAGTTCAAACTGATAGAAATTACAACTCGTGCGATGTTAGCCGAGCCTCCCTCAGATTCTCTCACCTTAGCACACCTTACACTTAATTCCAATGCTGGTATGATAAGGGGCTATGTAAGGAGACCGCAACTGCCTTGTGTAACCCTTTGTTTTAATTAAAAATTGGGATTTCTTCTTATGATGAAGTTTATGAATTTTTAAATGATCGGATAAATATAGTATGCATATTTGTGATGAATTTTAGAAAAAGGATATTTTAAAAATGTTTATGTAAACCTTAAATAATTAAAAATGTGTAATGATTTTCAAAAAATGGTCTTCTACAATTATGTTCAATACGAAATTTAGAGTCTAATAAGATCAACGTGATTTTTTATGTATAGTAAATTATGAATAGTGATTTTATGATTAGTATTAGTAATGTGTTCCAATTAATTAGTAATCTCACTTAAAGAAAGTATTAACATAATCTAGGCACCTTGATTAAGTAATGTGATTCAATTAAATGGTTAAATAACAGTTTCATAAATTATTATTCAAGTATTAGTTTTTTCAGGTGAATAGTGTTTTATAATTAAAAATTAAATTAAAAATATTTAGAAAAATATTTTTATAAAATGGATTTCATTTTTGAACTCAGAGCATCGATATTATGTTAAGGTAATTTTTGGGGTTTTTTCTGAGAAAATGAAATTTCGGTGAATAGTGTATTTATTTTAAAACTAAATTAAAAATATTTAGAAAAATTATTTTTATAAAATGGAGTTTATTTTTGAAATCAGGGCATTGATATTTGGTTAAGGTGAAATTGTGGGATTTTTCTGAGAAAGTTGAATTTTCAGTGAATATTAAAAATACAATTTTAGGGTATCGGTATGTTTAATGACATCATAATTGTGTCATGATGATGTCATGAGATATTTTAAGGGTTTTCCGACCAAAGGTGATTAATTATTGTATTTGGGGCCCCATGTGGACGAACTCCATGGGAAATACCATGGGAGAGCACATGGTTTTGAGAAAACCACTTTTGAGGTGTCCCTTGGCCATTAATGCCTTGTCCCCTCACTTTCCCTATAAATACCAAGCCATCCTCTCATCCATTTCGACTCCCCACTCTGCCCTAACGAATTTCTGGTCTCATTACCTCCCAAGGAGTCCTCCCAAGGTGCCCCAAGCCCTAAAGGTCCCAACCTTTCAGTTTTAAGAGTTACGTTTTAAGGTAAGTGATCTGACCCCGCTCTCTTTCTTTTCAAGTGATATCTTTTCTGTCATTTCTTTTGTGATCCATGTTCTTATGTTGGAGGATGGTCTTTTATATTCATTATAATGTCCTTTTTATGTTCATATGATGAGATACCCCCTCTTACTCTCATCATTTCATTTTATGAATGTTTAAGTGGCGCCGTTAGGCTGCCGAAATTTTTGTAACGGATTCTTTCACCCTTCTCATTTTCAAGTTCTATTTTCTTGTCAAGTCTTTCATGTACCTTTTTATTATGTTGGGTATGATCTCTATATATATAATTATGCTCTTTTATTATCATATGATGAGGTACCCTATTTGATCTCTTCAATTCAGTATTTTGATGTTTTAAGTGGCGCCGTTAGGCTGCCGAATTTTTAAGGGATTCTTTCACCCTTCTCGTTTTCAGGATCTATTTTCATGTCAAGTCTTTAAAGATCCTTTTTATTATGTTGGGGTATGATATCTATATCTATCATTCTGATCTTTTATGATCATATTATGAGATACCCTATTTGATCTCTTCAATTCAGTATTTTGACGTTTTAAGTGGCGTCGTTAGGCTGCCGAATTTTTAAGGGATTCATTCACCCTTCTCGTTTTCAAGATCTATTTTCATGTCAAGTCTTTCGAGTTCCTTTTTATTATGTTGGGGTATGATATCTATATCTATCATACTTAACCCTTATGTTCATATGATGAGATACCCTATTCTGATATTTTAAATTCATTTTTGGATGAAGTTTAAGTGACGCCGTTAGGCTGCCGAATTTTTAAGGGATTCGTTTGCCTTTCTCATTTTTCAAACATCTACTTTCATGTCAAGTATTTCAATTTCCTTTTGTATTATTTTGGGGTATGATCTCTATATATATCATACTTATCTTTTATGTTCATATGATGAGATACCCTATTTGATCTCATCAATTCATTTCTGTTGAAGTTTAAGTGACGTCGTTGGGCTGCCGAATTTTCATAAGAGAAATCTTTTTTTTTTGTCTTCCTTTCATGTTCTTCATTTCATATGGTATATTTTCAAATATCATTACCATGTTCTTAAATCCTTCATATTCTGTCCCTCTACTGTTTAATGGGTCATTTATGAAAGTTTGAACCATGTCCCCTCTCTTTTCAATGTTTTCTAAAACCTTGTAACATAGCCGTTATGCTGCAGAATTTCCGTCTCAAAATGTCTCTCTCTTTTTATAATGTTCGTTAATTTTATTAAGTGAATACTCAAATCTCTCTCTTATATAGGGGTATTCACTTATATACCAAGTTGTTCTATTTTAAATTCTGGTATTTACATACATGAGACCCACCTTCCTTTTCTGTGGGTTTTAAAGTGACGTAAAGATCATGTCTTTAAAGCAGTTTTAAAACGTTATGATTATGAAATGAAACCCATTTATTTTTTTCTATATGGGTTATTTATGAAATGTTTGATGATGATATATGTGGCTCACATGATAATAAAGGAAAATTTAAAGGTGCGCCCTGATAGCGCTCCAATGCATTGGGTAATGATGTAACCATTAGAGACTACAATTTTCACAATACCTTGGTGGATAACCTTGGTAATTTTCAAATGACACCTTGGGGATGGACCTTGGTGATATGTTCATGATTGTCTATGTTAAATGATGTAGCCACATCTTCAAGTTATGAAAATGTTATTTTTATTGTGATATGCCTCATGATTTCATTCTCATGCCTTAAAGTTCTTTTCATGACCTTATTGAAGTATCTCAAGTACACGTGTAAAATGTTTATCTTGTTTCCCTTACTGGTCTTTTTGCTCACCCTTTATTTTGATGTTTGTCCCCAGGTTATGTGATGCAGTAATGAACCTAGGATGAAAATGAGGAGAATCCTTTCAAGTGTTTTAGAAGAATGTTTTATGTTTTCATGTTTGAAGTTTCTGGTTTCCAAGACACTAAACCTTAAATATCCTCGGTTTTCTAAAATGTAATGAAATATTATGTGGTAAAAAGGAGGGATGCAATAATATATATATATATATTAGGATGATGTCAAAATTTAATTATTATTGTGTTAAATATTATTATTAAAAATATATATTAGTAACTATATTATTACATGTATTTTTATGTTATATATTTCTATTAAATATATAAAATTTTATGATTACTTTTAAAAAAGATGAATATGTGTGGAAACAAATGAATTATGATTCAAGTAACAGTTACTAATTAGTGAGAAAAAAATTATATCATTTACTGTATAAAAATATATATTTCTAAAAAATTGTTTTTTTTCAATGTGTTTCATTATTTTATGTTAATTTTTATATATTTTATATATTAAAAATAGTAATATTTAAAATAAATTATTAATAGTTACATAAAAAATTAGGAAATAGGGTAAACATATGGTTTGTTAATAATTTTACCATTGTAAAAATTTTGTTATGGAAGTAATGGGTAAAATGTAGTCATAGTTTAAATATTGTATAAATTGATTAACATTCATAAAAAAATTTCACTAAATTATGTTGATAAATAAATCCTAACCCATTATCTTAATTTATTACTGTTTGGTTCATATTCATTGCAAAATTAAATTCTATAAAAAGTGTTTAATGATAATTATCATGAATTACACTAAAACTAATAAACAAAATATACAATCCTCCTAACATTCCATGTCACAAATATTTGTTTTCTTCCTCTATAATAGATACATAATTTTAACCGAAAATAATCCTTTATAAAAATTTAGTGTATTTAGAAAAAATAAATTATCATAATTCATTCATTTTAAAATTGGTTGATAGGTGAAGATACCACACTTCAACATACATATTATCTTTTACATAATCATTTCCATCATCTTCATCCACCATCACTTCTTGAATTTTATTTTAAATTTTATTAACATGTAATTTAAGTCATTATTTTATTGGAAATTTTATATTATAGTAAAACAATATCTTGTTTTTACTCATCCATTAATTATAACATGATCTTGTTTGGGTGCGTTTAACAACTTACCTAAACGATATTATCAAATTGTCACTGTATATGAGCCTAAAAACATTAATACCTATAATATATGGTATTAATGACTACATTTTGTCATATTCAACATTTATAAATGATATAATGTAAAAATATAATCATTATTTAAAATAATTTCAATCTATATATTAAATATGGAAAATGAATTATACCGAGACAATTATATATAAATTATAATTATAAAATCCATAAAATAATCACAAAACTTGATAACATAGTAAAACTAATATATATACTATCCTTAACATTTTTGGAGTTTATAAACACATTATGATTGAGAAAACATTAATATTGACTACAAATGATCAGTTAGATAAGTAAAAATCAAATATAAAAACATGATTTTATGTCAAATAAATAAAATTTTTTTTTTTCAAATAGATGAATAATAATATAAAGATCCTTATACAGGGATGTAAGTCATGTTTTAGAATTCATAAATATAAGGTAACCGAATTTCTCAAATTAGTATCCTTTCATTGAGATGTACTCATTCTTCATAAAATATATTCATTTCAAATGGTTATATTCAATTGTGTAACAGCCCAATCTGAATCCCTAAGTCGAACCCAAATCACCATATAACCAAATGAACACCTCCCCATATGAAAGGTGATTACAACAAGTGGTGAGGTTCTATATTGAAACTCATGAAATTCATACAAATATTTTACATCTTAATATTTGAATTTTCATTTCAATACACAAGTACATTTCTAAGACCCTTAAAGGTATAGTGAATTTAGAAAATATGTACACAATCTACTTATTTATTGATATATATTGAAAATATCTCATAATGATCTCCCCATATAATACACTTCTAATAAATTCCTTACATATATCCATCCTTCATAATCTCATGAAAAGAAACATAAGAAAAGGTGATATTAGATTCCCAACATGGGTAAACAAGGGATATATCAATGACGACCATAAGGGTTTGAGGATATGAGCTTAAAATTTTAAAACCATAACTTAAAAAATGATCATAATCTAGAGTAATCAAATAAATATTTGTAGTTCATAATACATGAATCATAATGGAATAAAATAACATATTTCATGAGATCATAACATACACATAGTAATATGGAAGAACATAAGCTTATAACATTGTGGAAATTTATAAATAGTAACATGTCAACTAATTAATTTAAGAACATGATGAAAATCCCCACATAATCATTTAGACATGGAATCCCGGTCCATCCATAATATTATAGAAATGAAATCGGGACCATGCATAACCTTATAGAAATGAAACCAGGTCCACCCATAACCTTTTTAAAATGAAATCAAGTCCACAAAAAATGCATGGAAAAGAAACTAGGTCCACCCCCATCCTTAGGGATAGGAAACCATGTATACACATATACTTATGGAAATGTAATATTTTCCCATTCTTAATTATATGTACTTGAAACTAGGTCTAGGGATAAAATTGTGAACATGAAATATGTTTCACCCATAATATATTTACTCATAAGTTATCCATATTTACCCAATGCGTTGGAGGTAGATAAAGGTCCCACTTATGACCTGATTAAATTTAAATATATGCATTCCAAGTTATAATAAATCATTCATCATATCAAATACCTATAAGAGAAATGGTTTTTATAAACATTTCATCATATTATAACTTTAGGTAAAGAAATGTATTCAATAATCATTTCATTATTTCACCATATGATTAACCATGGAAGAGAAATGAGTTCCATAACCCTATTTTCATCAGATATATAAACCACACATATAAATAATAAGGATAATTTAATTATATTAAGTCTCATTTAAATACAAAGAACCATCTTGTCCCAACCCGTCCCCCGGGGCCCGTGCCGTGACTACCACAAACCCACCTTCTATAGGACAAGGGATGGCGACTAGCACCAAAGGCGTAAAATCTATAAATTGGGAATCCATTTCTTTATAAACTATAAGAACAGACAATCAGAACACAAACTAGAAACAAACACTATTTAAAAACTATATACAAAAGAGTGCTAAAAAGTAAAAGGGTTGGAAATAAAACCCCAATTGTAAGGTAAAAGTACAAGTAAAAAAGGACTAAATAGTTTAAATGTGAAAAGTAGCTCCTGGAACGTCCACCATGGATACTAACTGAAGGGTAGGTATAGATAGCCTCCTTAGAACTCCACATCCGTCAGTCTTCTTTGTGTACCGACTCGTCGTATGGT
The DNA here is from genome assembly GCA_963277665.1 of Viscum album. Classification (NCBI taxonomy): domain Eukaryota; kingdom Viridiplantae; phylum Streptophyta; class Magnoliopsida; order Santalales; family Viscaceae; genus Viscum; species Viscum album. The sequence goes on from OY728155.1 coordinate 1,935,678,895, forward strand.
CCACCTCTGAGTACCGTCCAATCCTGGTGCTCTTAGCCTCTGTCAGCATTGTTCATCATCTGCATCCAACACAATGAGGTGCGGGCATAGCCCGTACAGGGGTGAGTATAACGATACTTAGTAGAGACCCCGAGACCACAATGGTCTCCCAAAATCCACCAAAGACAAACTATAGAGTAAGAAATCAATGGATAGATATTACGTAGTTATATGCCCATACATATACCTAAGTTATCAAGTAACCCATATTAATCACGAGGAAAACACAAGAAGTCACTGACTCAGCTCACATAGGTATACAACATATGTAGAGAGATAGAGATGATCAGATATAGCCCTTGAATCATCTAAGCTATCAGACCCACATAGGATCTAGGACCAGCTGTTAGAACTGTCGGACCCACACAATATCCAGGAATAGAAGTTGCAGCTGTCGGACCAACACGTGATCCATGACTAGCTATTCTGTTGTACCAACACATGATCCAGGAACAGATGTCAGAATAATCAGACTAACACATGATCCAGGAACAATCGTCAGAGCTGTCAGACCAACACATGATCTAGGAACGTAAGTCAAAATTGTCAGACCAACACATGATCCTGAAACCTTCGTCAGACCTGTCATACCAACACATGATCCAGGACCAGTTATTCTGTCAAATCAACACATGATCTAGGAACAAATGTCAAAACTTTCGACCAACACATGATCGAGGAACAGTCGTCAGAGTACTTCCAGCCACAACGTTTTCACAAAGCACCCTTGATTCCGGGAGGGTCTGCTGCACAAGCAATGTGTCGATACATCAACTGCCACGATGTCCCACGTATAAGTATCAAAAAGGTCTATCTTGTAATTGGGGTCTCAATGAAATAAACGGCACATCAATCGGACGCCCGGTCTGTGATTTATTAGCTTTTTAGTCCCGGGGGCCCAGTTAGATTCATGTACGATCCAACCTAACTGTATCTCAATATTAACCAAAACACTAGTGGGGTATTCTCCAAGGGACAGACGCGTTCCAAGAAAACCATCGCCTTTGATGGTTCTTGAAATGGTCGTTCGGTACCAATGTTACGGAAAAATGAAGTAACATGGTCAGTAATGGGCATGGGCCCAGTCTCACCCGGTCGGACTAACACGGCACAACCCAGAATGGGCCGACCTGGTCTGGGTTGACCCGGTCAGACCTGCTGGGTTTGGCCCGGTCCTCTGGGCTCGACCTAGGGGACTGTGAGGGCGGTTCTGCCTGGAGGTCGTCGCATAGGTGGCTCGACCCAAAGGCCGAGGCCAGTATGGTCAGCACTACTAGTGGTGTGGCTCGAGTGGCTCAGCCCAGAAAGCCGATTCGGTTCAGCCAGTGATGTCGTGACAGATGTCACGGGCTGGCTTGACCGAGATCTAGGGCGTGGACAGGTCGACGTGGTGCTGGGCAGAATGCGGGCAGGCGGAATGACGAAGGTAGGGCACGGGCAGGCCGGCGGGGCACACGGGCAGCACGTGGGCAGACCGACGGGCACGCAAGAAAAGTGCGGGGAGTCCAGGGGGTGCACGGCCATGCGCCATATGGCCCTATGGCACCGTAATGGTGTCGTCAGGAAGGCAGGGTGTGCGGGAAGCGCACGGGAAGGCTGCAGCAGGAGGGCAGCGCACGGGCAGGCCGGTTCGGCGCGGCTCGGGCCGTCGCGGGATGCCGGTGGTCAGCTGGTAACACCGGTGTGTCATGGTGTGGCGTGGTTCGAAGAGACCGCAGGTAGAACGACCATTGTCGTTGACTCATTCATCACCTCTTTGCTGCTTAGAGGATCCCCACAAACAAAGAAAATCGACGGAGGGTGTCAGGCCATTTTAGGTTGTCCCGCACCCTCCGTGTTTAGGGAGGTATCATTTGGATCATCAAGAAAAGTATATGATCAATGAAATGTCCTCAAAAATCCATTTTTATCTGATGAGGAAGATAAGAAAAGGGAATAATATTATCAAGTAATAAACCCCCTACCTTTTTATTATTGGTTATTCACCGTTCGTTGATGGCGTTGTGGAAGAAGATGAAGAAGGTATTTTTTTCGTCGCATACGCCAAGCACTATTCCACTCACATATTCGCACGACGGTTGTTGAAGTGGTTCAACATCGGTAGATGTCTGGGGAAGGAGTCAAAGAGCATCAGTGTTCTTCCTCGATGGAGCGATCTTTGTTCTTCTTTGGGAGCTTTTCTCCCTCGCTTTCCTCCTCCCAAGCTCCACCAAATTCCCAAATAAATATAATAGAGGAATGGTTTGTCTATTATTTTTGTTGGCACCACAATTAAAAAAGGAATTAATTAAACAAATGGCTTTACCTAATTAATGCATGAATGTTGTAATGGATTAATTAGGGGAGGTCAAGGGGGTTTCTCCCCATTTAATGGGGGGTTGAGGAATTCAATTGGCTCTCCCTCATTAATGAGGGAGAGTTGAGAGGTTTTATCCTCCTCTATCAATAGTGGTCGGGTGGTCCCTACACCTATTGTTTAAAAGGGAGGTAATGTGGTCTTAGGTGGTCCCCAAGTCATAACCTCTCGCGAGAGGATATGCTCGGGTGGCCCCCACCACCATAACCATCCAAGGGAGGCTAAGGTGTGGTGGTTCCACCACCAACTCCCGTGAATCGGTTTTAACCTCCCAACCTCTACATGGAGGTTAAAAATAGAATAAAGTGTTAGATCAATTTATTTTATTAATTTCTTTATAAAATCCAAAAACGTAGCTTTTAATCCTGACCATCTGACGTCGAGGTGAAAGTCTTTGTAAGGGAATACCGACGATGTGAGTTTAACGGTGCCCTCAGATTTCAATTCCAAGCACCGGTTCAGGAGTTATAAAATCTCGCTCGTACATTTACTGAACATACCCAAACAAAATATTAGAAATTTATTTCTAGAACACCTGGCATCAAGAATCACCCACCTTCAATTTTTGTAGACTCATAAAAATCCCATGGATTAAAAAAAAATTCCACAGGTTTTTTGAGTTTTTACATTCTCCCCACCTTAGGGCTCTACATCCCCATAAGCTACTACTCGAACTAAGGGGAAAATGGGGGTACTGAGCACGCATATGAGCCTCTCACTCCTATGTGCTCTCATGGAGGTTCTCATGCTGCCAGCAAACGTGCACTAGAGGTTTCGACTATCCACGTAAGACCTGCTCCTGTCGATCCTCAATATCCAATGGAACCTCCATGAAAGTCGCCTCATCGTCGACGTTTAGCTATCCATGGTTGATGATATGAGAAGGGTCATGCACATATATCCTTAGCTGAGATACGTGGAAGAAGTTGTGTACCCGGTGTAATTGAGGTGAAAGTGATAAGTGGTAAGCCACCTCGCCAACTCTACTAATAACCTGAAATGGTCGGATGAATCTTGAAGATAACATGTCGCCTCATCCAAATCTCCGTAGACCTCGTTGGTGTATGGCCCATAGAAAGACGTGGTCTCCATCCTTGAACTCTAGAGGTATCTGTCTTCTGTCAGCATACGAATTCTACCTACTATGTGCAGTCTTCATCCGCTCCTGGTTGATCTACACCTTCTATGTGGAAGCCCATATCATCTCTGGTCCCACTAGTGCTGACTCTCCTGGGTTTTTCTAGCATAGTGGCGATCTGCAAGGTCGACCATACAAGGCCTCAAAAGGTGTCATCCCTATGGTGGAGTGATATATGTTGTTGTATGAAAACTCCACCAAAGGTAAGTGGTCCTCCCAGCTGCAAGAGAATTCGATGACACATGCACGAAGCATGTCGTCAAGGGTATGAATGGTCCGCTCAGTCTGACCATCCGTCTAAGGATTGATGGTGGTGCTCAGACGTAGATGCATCCCGAAAGCCTAATGTAACCCATTCCATATCCGAGAAGTAAACCATGCATCACAATCATAGAAAATAGAATAAGGCACTCCATGTAGCCGCACAATCTCTTACACATAGAGGCATCCCAAACTCGTTACTAAACCCTGCTCTCTGATAGATAGGAAGTGGGCCGACTTGGTGAGTCGGTCGACGATCACCCAAATAGAGTCATGACCCCTGGATGTACGTGGAGTAACCTTCACGAAGTCCTTGGATATCCCATCCCACTTCCACATTGCGACCTCTAAAGGTTGAACCAAACATTCTGGTATCTGGTTCTCCGCCTTCACTTGCTGACAAGTGAGGCACTGAGAGACAAACACCACTATAGCCTTTTTCATACCTGGACACCAGTGTAGTTGTCGAAGGTCCAGGTACATCCTCGCCACTCCTAGATGTACTGCTAAATGGGAAGTGTTGAACTCCCTCAACACTTCCTCCTGAAGTACTACTAGTACCAAGATACATCCTCTGAAGAGGATGATTTGCTACTCATCATCAGAAAATACATGAGGTGCCTGCCATGTGGATATCTGAGCATGTTGTGTATCGCAGTTAGCATCCCCATGTTGTGCCTCCCTGAATCGCTGTAGAAGAGGAGGAGTGATTGTAAGAGAAGGAAAGAAGGCAGCCCCATCTTTATCCACAAAGGATATCTATAAAGCAGTCAGCCGCACTATCACCTCTTCTAGTAGATGTATACCAGATCTCCAACTGAGTGCATCTTCTACAACATTCCCCTTCCCATGAGTTTAGACTATCTCGAAGTCAAAGTCTTGGAGGAACTTTAGCCAACATCGCTGTCTCATGTTCAGGTCCTTCTGAGATAAGATATACCTGGGAATCTTGTGATTAGAGTATATGGTAAAATGTCCACCCATAAGATAGTTCCACCACATCATGAAGGAGAAGAAAAATGCTGCTAACTCCAGGTCATGGGAAGCATAGCTCTGCTCAATCTGTCTTAGCTTCCGAGAACCATATGTGATCACTACTCGCTCCTGCATTAGGACACATCCGAGTCCAGTCCCTGATGCATTGCAATAATCTATGTACCCTATGCCTTCCTCTGGAAGACTCAAGATTGGGGCACTACTTAGCGTCTTCCATGGCTCTTAAATGCTCTGCTGGAATCTCTCCAACCACACAAAAGTTTTCCCCTTCTTCACCAAGGCTGATAGTGGTGCTGTAACTCTTGAGAAATATGGAACAAAGGTAATTATAGATGACTCATGAGTGATCGGATGCACCCTATTATGTATGAGTCCATCCTGTGCTTCCTGGGTTTTCCTTTTTGCCGACCAAGGAAAACCCCCAACCCAACATTATAGATAGACCTCAACCTTTTTGCCTAATACATTCAATATGAGTGTGAACTGTGGATGTCAAGTCCAAACCCAAACTAACGTCGTAAGGCCTCGACGCTGCCACCAAGAGGTTCCAACCGAAATTCTAGACTCATGGGTCATATCACGCTGTCAAAGAAAGTCTAATTATCAATTCTCCACCCAAAGGTATCTACAGAAGTTAGGTTCAAGTCAATAGTTTAACCGAAAACTCTAGATCTTGGAATAGATTCATGGAAAGAAGGAATGATTGGTACCTATGTCTATAGCTACAACAGCTAGTAGTAGACACAAACTATACCTTGAATCATTCCCAGAGCCTTTGGGTCACACTTCTTGACCTCATGTAGCAACTCTCTTCCCCTGTGCTCTAGCTCCCTGAGCCTCGCGGGTTCCACATAAGGGGTGGTTGAAACATGTCAAAATATACACCACTTAATGGTGCTCTCCTAGCTATCTTTCCACATATTCTTCCCTACAGATTCATATTTCCTTAAAACTTCCTCTTCCCGGAACATTATTACATGCTAAAGTCTCTGATTCTGGCACATGTTTCATGCATTCCCACTGCTAACATTCACAAGTTGTATCCGCTCAGCCAATGAACATTCAACGACAAATGTTCTCTTTAGTATCCTAACATAAGTAGGAATGTGTAGAGGAATTTTTTTTGGCTCAGATGTACTTTAATCACACATCGCTTGGAATTTTGAGCCCTGAAGAACTGATCAGACCATATTCATTGAGTACCATGAAAGATCGGTATGCCTTGATGAACTCTCAGCTACTAACACGTCATCATACCGAAGTTGTAGAAGTTCTAGGGAACTCTCAGCCATATCCTCACGCCAGTCCTCAGATGCCTATGAGTCAGGCTCACCTCGGAACCTGAGGGGTATCTGATCCTAAAACATGTGTAAGGCACTACGTCTACAAGTGTCCTCTACCAATACTTCCAGTTGGAAATGCTGACTAACATGCAGTAATATAGCTGATACACTACCCGAAAGTACTGTATCAGGTAATGGTCCATGTACCAAGGCCTCATCACTAAGCGGACCATCCTCATGGTCACTCAATGAAAAGATCTAGTAGCTAAGATCACCCTCTTCTCTTTTGGTGTCTCAACTAGGCGAAAAACTCTAGCAATCGCCTCCAGCCAGCCCTCAGCTGTGAGGGAATATATCTTGCCTCAGAACCTCAGAGGACTCTACTGCTGGAACTCATACGATCATGCTCTATTAGTGTGCATCAAACGCCAATGCGGCTGGTGGTATCTGCTTCCCTATGGGATCTTGTGCTACTGTTACACCACATGATGGTGCCAACATAATAAGATGGACCTGCACTAGAGCGTTTTCACTCGCTGGGCCATCATCGTGTATTCTCTCAGGAACCCTAGCTGGCTGTCTACAGAGTTTCATCGTGATAAGGAACAGGTGTTCCACAGTCAATAAGTTATACCTAGTGAGCTAACTCAAAGTTTTCACAAAGAAGACTCTTGAAAACACACTCGCAATCAGTGTTTTCATGCACTGAGTTGGAAATCAGAAGTCAGGGTCTTGGTGTATGGATACGTTGCTCTCCACACCAACACTAGACTCCATGGACTAAAAACCAAACTCAGTACTCTTAACACTATTGCGTCATAGAAAAGAAATATCAGAGTCCTATGTTTGGCGGTAGAACTGACTCCTCTGATACTAATTTTTCACGACCCATCCACCAGGGCCCGTGACGTGACTACCCCAAACCCGCCTTCCATAGGCCAGGGGCTGGCGATTAACACCAAAGGCCTAAAATCAGTAACTGGGAAGGCATTGCCTTTATAAATTTTAATCACACACAATTGGAGTACAAACTGGAAGAAAACAGTAAGTAAAAAATGTATACAAAAGAGTGTTGAAAAGTAAAGGGGCCAGAAATACAAGCCCAACTGTAAGGTACAAGTACAACTAAAAAGGGACTAAATAGATGAAAGGTGTAAAACAGCTCTTGTAACGTCCACCACAGATCCAACCTGAAGGGTAGGTACAAATAGCCTCCTTAGCACTCCACGTCCGTCAGTCTCCTCTGTGTGCCGACTCGTCGTAAGGTCCACCTCCGAGTACTATCTAGTCTTGGTTCTCTCAGCCTCCGTCAGCGCTCTCTGTCGTCTACATCTAACACAGCGAGGTGTGGGTATAGCCCATGCAGAGGTGAGTATAATGATACTCAGTCAGAACCCCGAGACCACAAGGGTATCTCAAAATCCACCAAGGAAAAACTAGAGAATAAGAAATCAACGGATATCCATTACTTAGTTAAAATCCCATACATATACCTAAGTTATCATGTAACCCATCGCAATCACGAGGAAAACACAGAATTCATTGACTCAGCTCATATAGTTATACAACTTATGTAGAGAGATAGAGATGATCAGATATATCCACTAAATCTTCTATGTTGTCAGACCCACACCGGATCTCGGACCAGTAGTTAGAATTGTCGGACCCATACAGGATCCAGGAACAGATGGTTGAGCTGTCGGACCAACACATGATCCAAGACCAACTATTTTTTCAGATGAACACATGATCCCAGAATAGAAGTCAAAACTATCAGACCAACACATGATCCAGGAACAGTCATCAAAGCTATTGGACCAACACATGATCCAGGAACAACTATTCTATCGGAAATACACATGATCCAAGAACAAAAGTCACAACTATCGGACCAACACATGTTCCAGGAATAGTCGTCAGAGTACAGCCAGCCACAGGGTTTCCGCAAAGCACGCATGATTTCAGGAGGTTCCTCTTCTCAAGTAAAGTGTTGATACATAAAATTCCACAAAGTCCCACGTAGAAGTATCACAAAGGTCCGTATCGTCATAGGGGTATCAACGCAATAGACGGTGCATCAATAAGACGTTCAGTCTATGAGTTATTAGATTTTTAGTTCTGGGGCCCGGTTGGATTCATGTACGATCCAACCTGATTGTATCTCAATATTTCCCCGAACTCTAGTGGGGTATTCTCAAAGGGACTATCGCGGTCCAAGAATACAAGTGTCGTGGACAGTTCGTCAAATGTTCGTTCGATGCCATAGTTACGGCCAAAGGAAGTAACAGGGTCGCTAATGGGCCTTGGCCCGGTCCTACCCGATCAGACCGACTCGGCCCAACCCAGATATGGCTATCCCAGTCCGACCCGCTGGGTTCAGCCCGGTCCACTGGGCCTAGCCCCGCAGACTGTGGGGGCGGTTCGACACAGAGGATGCCACATAGGCGGCTCGACCCGAAGGCCGTGTCCGGTTCGGCCCGCACTGCTAGGAGTGCATCTTAGGTGGCTCAGCCCGGAAAGTTGATATGGTTCGGACAGTGACACCGTGAAGGACGTCGCGGGCCGGCTCGGGTTGCTAGTGTGTCTCGGCCGGTTCGACTGGGAGTTGGGGCATGGGAAGGATGCATAGAGCGCGGGCAGGCCAGCGGGGTGCGAGGGCAGGCCGGTGGGGCCGAGGGCAGGCCGTAGGGCGCGCAGGAAGTGCGTGGGGAGGCCGACGGGGTGTGCGGGCAGGCTGCAGGGCACCGACAGGGTGCGGGAAGGCGGGGGGGTGCGGGCAGCACGCAGGAAGGCTGCGGAGTAGGGGCAGCGCGCGGGCAGGCAGGCGCGGTGCACGGGTAGCGCGTGGGCAGTCCGGTTCGGCGCGGCTCGGGCCGGTGCGGGTTGGCGGTGTTCGGTCGGGAACACCAGGGTGTGGGGGGGTGCCGCAGTTCACGGAGGACATGGGTAGAGTGGCTTCTGCCGTTACCACCTTCGTCACCTCGTTGCCGCTTCGAAGATCATCACAAGGAAGAAAATCGATGGAGGGTGTCCGGACATGTTAGGTTGGCATGCGCCCTCTGCATTTAGGGAGGTATCATTTGGCTCCTCAAGAAAAGTAGATGAGTAATGACATGTCCTCAAAAATCACTTTTTATCTGATGAAAATGATAAGATAGGGGTATAATATTATCAAGTAATAAACCCCCTACCTTTTTATTATCAGGTGTTCATTGTTCATTGACGGCATTGAGGAAGAAGACGAGGAAGGAATTCGTTCGTCGCATACACCAAGAACTCTTCCACTCCTGTATTTGCACGGCGGTCGTGGAAGTGGTTCCACAACGGTAGATGTCTAGGGTAGGAGGTGAAGATGACCGGTGTTCTTCGTCGGTGGAGCGTTCTTCATTATTTTTTGGGAGATTTTCTCCCTATCTTTCCCCCTCCCAAGCTCCACCAAATTCCTAAACTAAAATAATAGAGGAATGGTTTATCTATTTTTTTGGAACGACAATTCTAAAAGGAATTAATTAAACAAGTGTCTCCACCTAATTAATTCATGAGAGTTTTTGTGGATTAATTAAGGGAGGTGAAGGGGATTTCTCCCACATTTAATGGGGGGTTTAGGAATTCACGTGGCTCTCCCTAATTAATTAAGGATATTTGAGAGGTTTTATCCTCCTCCATCCATAGGGGTCGGGTGGTCCCCACCCATATTATTTAAAAGGGATTTTATGCGGTCTCGGGTGGTCCCCACGTTTAACCTCTCACGAGAGGTTATGCTCTGGTGGCCCCCACCACCATAACCACCCAAGGGATGTTACGTTGTCGTGGTCCCACCTCCAACTCCCATGAGGAAGTATTAACCACCTAACCTCCACATGGAGGTTAAAAATAAAATAAAGTGTTAGATCACTTTATTTTATTAATTTTTTTATAAAAACCCAAAAACTAACTTTTAATCTCCACCATCTGCCATCGAGGTGAAAGTATTCAAAAGGGAATACCGGTGATGTGAGTTCAACGATGCACTCAGATTTCAGTTTTGCACACCGATTAACGAGTTATAAAATCTCTCTCATACATTAACTAAACGTACCCAGCCAAAACATCATAAATTGATTTCTGGCACACCGGGCCTCGGTATCACGTGCCGTCAATTTTTGTAGACTCATAAATATCCCATGTATTAAAAACAATTCCATGGGATTTCCAGGTCTTTACACATATGAGGAAGTGATATTAGATATAAACAGATTTTGAAAGATCACTTGAAACATTTATTGGAAAATATTCCATCAAATTTGAAAGTCTCATTTTGAAACTAGAAATTCAGCAAATATTTTGGATATACATTTAATTGAAACTATACTTTAAAAAATATAAAGGAAAGTTTTATTCATTGATTTTTCATGATATCATTAGGTATTATTCAAGCCGTACATGTCTAAATAAATATTCAAATACAATTTTCTATTAAAGTCAAAAGGCCCATTCCCAAAAAATGAAAAAATATTCCTTTTAAAAATATTTGTATGAGTTTAAAAAACGGATAAAATTTTTTTTTAACCATAATAGTATAATATTAAAAAAATCAGGAATTTTTTATTAGAAAACATTGATATGGATGAAAAATGGATTTTGACCAAAGAGAGAAAGAAAATCATTTTCATTAAAATAATTATATTGGAATCATGAGTTTATAAAGAGAGGAAAATGAAATTAAATAATAATAATTTCAAGAAATAAACTTATTATAAGTAAATTCATGTGTTTATTTAGTTTTATGTCGTATTATCTCATCATTAGAGGTATAATCATAAACATCCCTGAAATTAATGAAATTTTAAAATAAAACCCTTATGAATTTGGTAACATTTGGATCATATGAACCCTAAATTAAATAACATTACATAAATGTTTATATCTAATAATTTCATTAATAATAATCATAAATTACATTATTTAACATTATATACTCCACATAATCAAAATAAGTTGTGAATATTGCATGTGTCCTTGGAAAATTAATGTTAAAAATCCCTTGTCTCATGATTGACAATCCTCATGCGCATAAAATAACCCTATTTAATAAATATAAGTTTATTATAAATGTATTCAAGACCCATAATAAAATTTATCATACCATATTTTATTCTATTATAAAATATTTCCACATGTTTCTTAACAATTCATTACAAAAATCACTATTTTGGGTTATAATTACTTTATTTTTCATGTATGTTTTGTTTTTTTAGTTTTGGTACCTCTACATTTATTATGGTTCCATAATCTCAAAAAAAATTATTCATGATATAAGTATAAATTTTTTTCAATATAAACATATTTATATTCGTCTCTAATGTTATAGATATAAAAATGATTTACACTATTCAAGGATATAGTAGGTTGTGTGAATACATTAATGTTTTTTCATCTTTTGACAGAGAGGTCAAAAGAATAGTAAATTATAATTTACCATCAAAAATAATATTTATTTAATATATATAATATATATTCATTAAATAAATATGTTTTTACTATCTATTTTTAAATAAAATTTAAAATGAGTAACATCACTTCATGAAGGTGGTATCCCACATGTACAAACGAGTGATGTTATTAATTTTCAATAGAATGGAAGGTAAGAAGGTATATGTGTTATAATAATTTTATGTGTATAAATTTATCAAAAAATTTATATATAAAAATAAAATTACTCGTTATTTCTATCCATGTGAGGTAGTGATATAAAATGAATTACATCGGTTCGTGAGGCGATAGTCCGCCATTCAAATGACCGACTATTTCATTTCCCCTTTGTGGGAAGAGGAGATGAATTTAGGTTATTCAAGTAACATAATAACCTATAAATATTTAATATATGTTTAATAAAATTTTAATAATGTGGAAGGAGAAATAAAATAAAAATTATTTGTTAAGAATGGTTCATATTCATCGGTCGACCTCATTTGGTTAACACCTAATGCCTTCATAGGAGGGTTCCCTAATAAAAATAAAGCCTTTATGAGGCGGGATGTTATTTAAAGAAATTATTTCAGTAGGACCTGTAAAAACCAAAATGATCATGGACATTTGATATTATTGGAGATGATATGTCTTTTTATATGTGGGGAAAGGAACCCACTTATAAGCCACTTAGAGTTTTCCCAAAAGAATCTAAATTGATAATGTATTTCCAAAGAAATTATGTTCTAAATGACCATATATTATAATTATTAATTGTATAAGGTTCAAATATGGTCATTAAATAGGATTTATTAATGTTTTATTTTCAAATATACCATTATCTTTTGGTTTAACCTATGGTAATCTTTTTTTTACCTTATCCGCAGTAATTAATTTTTATAGTTTTTAATATTCATTATAACCAAAAATTATGTTGGACCTATTAAATATTATTAATAATTATCATTAAAAATGTGTAAATTATTTTAAAAAATAAAATTTATAGATGTGAACATTTTTATTTTAACATTAAACAAGGTACATGATAAAAATATGTATTTTTCAATGGAAACGTCTTCATAACTATAAAATGTTTTTATAAAAAAACTAAACATATAATTGATTCAAATTGCTTAAATTTTATTAAAAAAATTATAATTGTACTATTTTTTAATATCATCTAAAAATGGAAATATATATTAAATTATTAATTGAAAATATAATATACAATTAGAATCTGTAAATTTCACAATATCATCATAAAAGTAATATTTTCATTAAATACACATAATATCACTCTAAGATAATTTTAACATGTTTATTTAGAAAATAATATTAAATTTTCAAATGAATTTACTAAAAGTGTAAAATATATATTTTAAAATTAATGTGAAGAACATGAAGATACCTTTTTTTTGGAAAACACTCTTTTTAAACATAAAATTGAATTTATTCTTATCATATGCTTAGAAAATTTATTAAATTACTGGTAAAGAATTTTATTTATTATTTAATATATATATTTCATTAAAATAATTCACCAATATTTTGAAATTTATTTTATCTAGTTAAAAACAAGTTGAGTATAGAATCAAATTTTTCCGGAATTTTTTTTACATTTAAATAAGTTGTATTTTTATTTATAATCAATTGATAACACATGATTTTATTTTATTCATATTTTAAAACTATAATTTTCATAAATTTTTTATCTATTTATACCCAACTAGGTTGCATATACGTAATAATGGTAAGGTTAAAATAATAATATTAATAATATATTGTCTAGAGCTAAAACATTATTCTTTGTGTAACACATAAAGATAATGAAATTAAATTTATTCATAAAAATCATAAAATTTCAGTGTGTTATATTCCCCCTATTAAATTTCATTCTCATAGTTCCAACTTGTTTTTAGTTGGATTGAAATTTAAAAATTACAATTTGGAATATCCAAATCAGAAAAATGGTAAATAAATCTTCATAAAGAATAGAGGGAAACAAAATTATGATGTTCATCTTGAATAACACAAAAATATGTTTCCAAAGAGGATATCATTATTTGTCCGTGAAGATGCGGGCATGGTCATGAAAAATTTATCTACAAAAAATCAATAAATATATGAAAACGCCATCCATTCCCCATAAATGAGAGTATGTTTATAAAAATTTTATTTCTAGATAATTTTCCTAGAGTTTGTAAATTTTTTTAAGAAGATATACTTTATTTCATATCAATTCATAATCACAATGTCATATTTCGGATGTGCATTGATCAATTTATTTTTCATATATTTCTCTATGAAATGAATTATCAAGATTAATTTTTCATACCTATAGAAATAAAAAAATATTTTAATGTTATATAGTATCCAAAAAAGGATAGAAATTTATTTCTCGTATATTTAGATACAGACCAAAACAAATTAGCTATAACAAGATATTTAATATAATAATTTCCATCGAACAACAATAAATCCCAATTCTGAACTTAACCCATTCCACAAATAGTTAATCCTAAAGATCCTAAAAAATATATAACACCAAAATTGAATCCCAAATATTTAAATGGTTTGATACATATCCTCCCATGATCCTGTTAACTGTTTTCTTGAAATAATTTTAATACATCTAAAAAAATTGTATATACCATAATAATTTTACATAATAATATCATATATTCTCCAATAATATAATCTACCTTTATTCCTTAAATTAATATAAAATAATTGATATAAAAAGCAATTCCATGAGAAGATCGGGCTCATCCTTACACTAATGGATGATCATATGTTTATACAGAATATCATATGTGATTTCATTATTCTAGAATCTATGTAGAGAGAGGTGACCATTGTTTAATATAACAACAAATTTTAATAAAGTATGAACAATAATACATTCATAGGGATTCTTCATACAAAATATAATGTGAATTTTCCAATATATGAGTGAATTATAACTATTCTCTAATTATAATGACTCACTTCAGCTGTTGTGATTGTATAAACACTCACCTTATAGTTTTAATTCTGGGGTTGTTATATCATTTTATCTTCACTATCCATTGGATTATGGAATTGATTCAAATAACCTATAACAATGAATTGTGGGTGTTGTATTTTGTTGAACCCATAATTCATTCCTTTTATTTAATTCCTTAATTATATTACATATAATATATTTTTATTCATGGAAAATATTCCCACACTTGAAACATATTCATTTTCCATTCAGGCATTCACTCGAGTGTTCCATCCAACATTTTAAAGAAGGATGTTGAAATATTTTCTTCCCTCCATGAAACTTTCCACTATGGCTTCTAAATAACTCCATATTTTATTTCTTATCACCAAAACCAAGTGGGTTTTTTTCTTCCATTTAATCATTGAGTTCACATCCAAATATTTATCCAAGTCTTTAATTGAAACTTATGGCTAATACCTATTGAATATTTTTTTCAATTCACTAAATAATATATAATATTTATTTTCATGGATGATTATTTGGACATATTCATCCATTACATGTATTGTAAAATATTCCTCATAGGTACCAATGGATTCAAAATCCTTCTTCTTAAGCACAAGGATTTCATTCTCTATTTTTACATAAAATATGATGGAATACCTTAATAAAAAATATCCAATTAAACTCTTACTATTACATGGATTTAATTTCATCCTCTTTCCTCATATTCTTAATATTATTCCACCATTGACCTCGTTGTACTTCCAAATGACTGATGGATATGGAAATTTTTCAGGGTTCAATAACTAATGAGTAAAAAATATATCTTACAACCCATTGAAACATTTATCAGAAACCAATGTATTCGGATCCTCGTATATGGATGATGGATATTGTCTCACAAAAGACTAAATGGAATTTTACCCCCTCTTTAATTAATTTGGAAGTTCAATATAATTCATGTTACACTGATGGAATGAGTGTGTTCACAGGGTAGTTTCAAAACAATTTTTCATCCCATAATCTAGGACATTTGGTTTCACACAATGATAGTCATTTCATTGGAAATCCCATTCATTTTCACATGATTCAATCATATTCCATCCATTGAAAAGAAAAAAAATCATAGTGTGAGGAAAAATAATCATAAATATGAAAAAACATTTATAGTTTGTCTAAATCATGAAACCTTATCTTCAATAAATTATACCTTTAGTTTTACCAAGTTTATTCATGATATTTATATATTTATATCCTTCTTGATGGTTCATAATAAAAAATTTAATAAAACTATGAATATTTCATAAGAGTTCCACAAAAGATGTGTACTGATACCCATTTTCATGCACCAAGTGAATATCGAGTTAAATCCCAATGTTCCCATTTTAGATTTATCACAGCTATGAAAAACTGTGATATATAAAGATTCACATGTAGTATCTGAACCCAGATGTTATACCCGAATAATTTCATAATCTCATTCTCAGGAAATAATACAGATGTTTTCCAAAACATAAACTAATACCTATGGTTCACCAAAGGCTTATAACCCTAATATCCCATGGCTGAATAAAAAAATCCACTAATAAAAAATCTAGAAAAATAGGATTTTCATACATATATATAACATATTAATTAATGATTATTCATTTCATCTCACAAATACAGGCCTAAGGACTATAATATTTTAGTGTATTTAGAGACTTGATATTCAATATTAGTATTAATTGAATGATCTTTATTATATCCCATAATGTTCTTCACAAAAATTTATGTTCTTAATAAAACCCTACTTAAAACCTTTCTTCATAACCTGGAAAAATGAAACATAAGAAATTATGAGATCAAATTATCATTATAGGTAAAAATTGAGATATAAATTATCACATATTAAAAAATTAACATAATAGTATGATAAAATCAACATAGAATTTTAAAACCATTAAATACATTACAAAAAATATTATTTTTAGTTGGGGCACAAATATTGTTAGTTTATAAAACATGAATCACAAAGAAGTCATGGACTATAATATATGAGAGATAACAATATTCCTATAAATGTGGAAAACATTATATATTAAAATTGTGAATCTGTGTAAATATATATAGGTTCCCTCATTAAGATAAGTACCTGAATCTAGGACCTTAGATTAATTTTTTTACAAGACATTAATGTCCATGTATAATATTATGTATATATAACAAATTCCACCCATAACCTTATGGTTATGAATCTCTATCTACACATAACCATATGGAAATGAAACCAAGTCAACATATAATCCTATAGATATCAAACTAGGTAAAAACATAACTTTATAGACATAAAACATGTCCAAAAAAACATTGTGGACATGAAATCTAGATAGATGCTTAATATTATGGATATAAATCCATTACCATGCTTAAAATTGTGAACAAGAATTCTGGTTCACATATTGAATATATACACGTATGTTATCCATATTTACCCAATGCATTCAAGGAAGATATAGGTCTCCCCCAACTCATAATGAAAATAATATAATATTTTATGAAAATATCCTAAAACATTCATGATATAAAAACCCATGAAAAAATAGGGTTCATAAACATTTCTTTATTTCATTACCTATGGGAATGAAATTAGTTTAATAAACATTTCATCATATCATCATATCATAAATCATGGAAAAGAAATGGGTTTCAAAAAATACATTTAATCATAAATACAACCCTTATAGAGAAATTATAATAATTGTACCATTGGATCATATCCCTTGGAAATCAAAATTAACATCAATGGTGATCATATTAGATATAAATGTTTTCTGAATGATCATGGGATGAATTTCTTATTGAAAATAAACTTTCCACTTGGGAAATAATAATTTTAAAACTATAAATACAAAAAATATTATTAAAATAATTTTCAATGAAAATATACATGGAAACCTATAAAGGGACACTCAAGTCAATTATTGGTCATGATGGCACGAGATACATTTCATGTCGTACATTGTAAAACATGTATTACTTTCACATTTTTGTTGTTGTTAAAAGTGACTTATCTAGAAAATGACTAGAAGATTATTATTATATGATTTTTAAAGAAAAACAAGGTTAAAAATGATTATAAATCCTTTTAATATAATTTTAAAAAAAAATATTTAAAACATTTTTTGAAAACACAGATATGGAAGAAAAAGGTCTTTTTGATCAAATAGAGAAATAAATTCAGTTTTTCAAAAATATACTATTATAATAATTACTACATAAAGCGTGAATAATGAATGAAAAAAAATGTAATTATTATAAATAAATTGGGTATAAGAAAATTCATTTTTTTCTTCAGAGTTAAAAAAATGATCTCATAATTGGAATCGTAATCATAAAAAATTATGAAAATAATGAGATTGTAACATAAAACCAATAACAATTTAAGAAATTTTGAATCATATGTACCATGAAATAAGTAAAATTATATAGATATGTATATCCAATAATTTTGATAAGAATAATCACAAAATAAATTAATGGTATGTATGTAAACCACATAAAAAACATGTGGTGAATATGGAATGCGTCCCATAGAAATAAATGTGTGACATAAATCCATTACCTATAGTCCGAATTCCATCATATGGGTTAGAACCTCATAAATAATAATTATATGTTTATTATAAATTTATCAACGAAACAAAATAATATTAATATTATCATATATGATTTTATTAAAACATTTTACCACCTTTTAATGAATTAATAACTATTAAAATCATAGTTTTGTGTTATCACTGCTTCATTTATCATGAAATGATTATTTGGTTGTTTTTTTCAATGAACATTGATTATTGTTAATTAATATCCATATATATAATAAATAAATAAATATTATATAAATTAATTACATACATATTTAGTGTCATCCATAAATTTAAAGATAGTAAAATGAGTTACATCATTCATAGAGATGGTAGTCCACACCTAAACATGAACACTATTTTCATTTATCGATGGATGGAATAGAAAAATGGTAAATATTAATTCATGTTTTCTGAATAATTTGTATTTAATATATATATAATATATTCCACAAATCTAACACTATTTTCATCCATGAAAAAATAAAATGAAAAATGAATCGCATCGCTTCATGGAGGTGGTAGTCAATACGTACACACATGAAACATTATTGTTCTCTAAAGGTGTTGATGTTAATAAGGTATATTTTATATAATAATTTAATGAGTATAAATATTTCATAAAAATAATATTTAAAATTTAAATATATTATTTTCTAAATCCATGAGGGGATGTGATTTAAAACCAATTACATCGTTTCGTGAGGAAGTAGTCCCCCAAACACATGATTAACGATTTCATTTCACATTTTATAGACTAGGAGATAAATTTATGTTATTAAAATAAAATAATAACATAAATATTTATGGTATAAACTATTTATTATATAATAATTACATATGAATATTTTGTGGAGTTAGAAGAAGAAATAAATTAAAAATTATCAGCCATGAACGATACCTTTTGTTCACACAACCTCTTAAGGATTGCACAAAAACACTTCTTAGATGGATTTACGTTCCAAATAATTTACTCTAGAATATGAATATGGAAGTGAGTTATTTATTTGCGTAGTTATTTTATGGATTAATAGGTTCTTGGAGTCTAGAGAGGAGAGAATAGGATATATTTTCTTTTATAAGTGGGGAAAGGAACCCACTTGGAAACTTTGTGGAATTTTATCAAAAGAATCTAAAATGATAAATTCATTCCATAGAAAAATTATTGAAAATGAAATATATATTAATTTGAGAACCATTAAGGTAGATATATGTACAGAAAAATGGATTTAAAAAATTATGATTGGAAACTGATTCCTTATCTTTTAGTTTAACCCCATAGTAAACTCGTGTTAACATTAAATGTGGTAATTGTTTTTTACTGTTTGTACAATTAATTAAGATGAAAAATTTAGTTAGAACTATTTCCTAATAATATTATTTTTATTCTAGATATGGGATGCATTTTACCCAATTCTATTCACATATTTGGCAAAATATAATTAAACATTCAACCCACATATGTGACATAAATAGAGGTTTTGCAAAGAAAATTTGTTCATTAGTATAAAAAGATATTATATCAAAATTTAATCCACTGAAATTAATAAGATAATTAATAATATAATTGAAGTAATTTTACTTCTAAAACCATATAAATATAAAATATAACTCTATAATATCTCTAAATTAAATGACATATATCAATAAAAATTGGTATTTCTCACTGTTCACCAAAAATGTAATCTTTTCCAAAAAAATTATAAAATTTACAGTAAGATAATTTTTTATTGGTTTTTTAACAGATTAATAATATTTAATGAAACAAATCTAAAATGGGGAAAAAATATTTTGAAAATAAGTGCGCAAAACATATTGAAGATACTTTTTAGAAAAAATGCATTTCTAAAATATTAAAATGAATTCATAAAAAAAATTATATTAATGACGAAACATTTATTTAATATTTAATATATAAATTTGATTTTAATAATTCACGATTTGTGACTATTTTTATTTATTTCTGTAAAAATATTTGTTTTCCATAAAAAGTATTTTCTCAGAAAATATTTCGTATTTCTTTATAATTATTTTTATTTTCATTTATAATCAATTCATCATAAATTTATTTATTTTATTATTGTGTAAAAAATATAATTTATATAATTTATTTACTCCAATTCATAACCACCAATTTAACAGCTAGGTTATAAAGTTCATGTATACATAATAATATTAATTTTATAGTGTGGTTTATTAAAACTCAGTATTTTAAGTAAAACAAAATATCGAAGAAATTAATTTTATTTAAAAAAATATTTCATAATTTATTAGGGTGTTATAGTATATGGTGAGATGGGGAGACTATAACTTTAGTCATCATATTCATCATAATAATAAATTAAAATAAACAAAATCTGATTAAACAACACATCAGTAGATAACATAAACAAATGTTATAAAAATTTTCATTATTTTTCATATAATAAAAGTAAAAAAATACCCACAATGTTTCAATTAAACAAGATAACATAGTAAAACTATAATTGATAAAAAAAATGTTTAAAAAAATATTTGGATCCCTTCCTTGCACTGTATCCATATCCCAACTCTAAGTTCCTCAGCATCATGCCGCATGGACATTTCCCTTCTCTGGGTCCTTAATCATGAAACCTACACATGCACCAATATTATCACATAATATGTGAGAATAAAAATATTAGTACAACATCAATACATCCTTATAATAGGTTAACATTCATAAGAGATGTATTAAAAGATTATAAGAAAGTGTGCAATCAAGCAATCATCATTAATCGATCGAGCAGTTATGTGCAAACCAATCCTCCGCAAAACCCAGATGTATAGGCTTTATCTACCTTCCATAATAATAGTCCGTTAATAATTAATTATCATGGAGTATCCATGTAACACCCCAATATTCCATGGTACGCTTCTCTTTGAATAATAGAGCAGCGTGTGTTGTACGCAACCTCGAGTTCTAACACAAACCGTGACCAATCAAAGTACCCATTATGAATAGTAATACGCATGTTTTGAAATTATATAAATTTTATATTTCAAAACGGACTTCATTTTTTTATTCCGAATATCGAATTTAGCCTAGGGTGAAATTTTGGAACTTTTCGGATAAATTTTATATTTTGAGGAATAGTGAAAATTACTAAATTTTAATTAAAAACAACTTTTTTAATCAAAATAATTAACAATGATAAATTATACTAATGATTGGTTTTATATTATAATTATAATATAATTTTACCATTTTATCCAATTGTGGTCATTGGAATTAATTTCTCTTTGAAATTGGACACAAACAATTGTCAATCTTTTGATTAATATTGTTTCTTAAAAACACACTATTTGTTTTCACAATGGGAATTAATTATAAAATTAATTGATGAAAATTATACGTTGGTAATTTTATAAAATATACATCATTTTTTAATTCAGAATATCAATTATAGCTTAGGGAGAATATTTGGTATTTTAGTGAAAAACGTCAATTTTTGATGAATAGTGAAACCACTAAGTGGTAGATTAAAAACTGATTTTTCGCGTTTAAATGAAATTTTACCACCTCTGGGATTTGAATTACAAAAATGTGACATACAAAATTTTCATTAGGAAGTAAAATTTGGTTCAATGGGATTAAAATAATTTTTGATGAATAGTAACTTTTAAGTTTTATTAATCGCGATTAAAGGTAATTAGTGTAATTTAAGGGAAATATAATGTTATAATAATATGAAATTACCTTTACACTTGTCCTAAACTTATTGTATGAGTCATGTCCGACCAATACAATTCATCGGTCAACTTGGGGACCCCATGGATCCACTTGGGTAATAAAATGACATTAATAACTTTTTATTTAAAGTAAAAAATAAAATTGTCACAAACATGTGTAGTTTTACTAAAACAATTATTTCATGGCGTTATATAAGTTACATGTTTTACTGTAAATAGTCAATGTAAATATAAATTTATTTCCTACATCATAGTATTTTTTTTAATAATTTTTAGAAATTAAATAAATTAAATTTTTTATGACACCATGATGATGCAACGATTACCTCATTAATTAACGATTTAAATAAAATGAAAAGATAATGTAGAATCTAATATGTACACTTGTCAAAAAACCTATTGGATGAGTATATTTAGAACCATTATCACCTTATCCACGAAATATATAATTGTGGGACCTTTGAAATTCGAAAATCACTTCATAATAATGTAACATTTCATGACTTTCCAAGAGTGAACATCCCCTCCTCTTATAAAAGGCCCCCACCTCTACCACATTATTCACAACTTCATGCCATTTGGGTCGGCCAAACTATGCAAAAATACCCTCTAAACTTTTCTATCTTACTCCTATAAGCCTCACGTTGGGTAGAAGTATTCCCAAGAAGCCTTTGGCTCAAATAAAAAAGAGTTACCCGATTTAAAGTTAATGTCTTCACTTGTGTTCTTTTGTTTTATTTTGCTTCTCCAGCCCCTTAAACTCTATTTAT
The DNA here is from genome assembly GCA_963277665.1 of Viscum album. Taxonomy (NCBI): domain Eukaryota; kingdom Viridiplantae; phylum Streptophyta; class Magnoliopsida; order Santalales; family Viscaceae; genus Viscum; species Viscum album. Next base: position 1,935,701,494 of record OY728155.1, read on the forward strand.
TCCTTTATTTTGTAACAACACCAGAATAATTAATATAAAATGTTTTTTTTATGATAAGTATTTTATTTACACTTACACACACCTACGTCTAATGGTTAAATAACATACTGTTTCTGTGGGTGGCGAATTACTGCCTCACGAAACGATGATTGTTCAATCTTCTTTTAAACACCTCTCATAGTGGCAATTAATATGTCAATATATTTATATATGATATATATTATGTTTATTTTTTCCTTATTCTTCTGTATTTTTCATTTATGTCATACCTTTGTGATTTCCATTATGGGTAAAACGCGATAATTTCATTTTAGGTCGTGCGGACCACCGCCCCCTCAAAGTTATTTAAACCGTTAATGCCATATGTGGAACATGTAACGGATGGAGTAAATGATATTATATATGATATAACACTAGAATTATAATACACCTTTATATAATTATTATTTCATTCCATTAAATATGAAATAGAAATGAAGGTAGCGTTCATGCTTACGTACGACTTACCGTCTCCATGGACGGTGCATTTCATTTCTTACCTCTAAATGTTACGTAATATTATGAATAAATGTATATAAATGATTTATATTATATATATGATATCTAAATCATGTATATAATTCTGGATATAATATAAATTTTACCACATTAACAACTTGTAATTATACGAAGTTTATTTTTGACTCAAGTACCAAAGATCGACAAAACGACCGTTATTAACTTAAATAATTACATAATGTTCATAACATTGTAATAAGTGATATAAAAGGAATAATAAACTTGAAAAGAGATATTAAGAAATTATATATTAACTATAGTTTATTATTCATGAGGTTAAATAATGGATGAGTCAAGTCGGACACGAGGTATGGGAACTTCTTAACCCAATTTATGTTCTTTGGGTTAATCTCCTACTTTCAAATTATGTCATGATATTATTATGTCCTATCATGTATTTGAACTTTAATTATGTATACTTATATTTAATACACATAATAGATCTATTTTATTTAAAAATAATGATCTTTGTAAGGGACTTCATCTCAATCTCCTTTCATTGATGCATATTTTTTTTTATACACAACTTTCTTTTATACGGTGTATAAACCCCTTTGACTTTTATGTTTATTCAAAATGAATCTTTTTTATACGAAGCGTTTTACTAAATGACAAAAAGGAATGATTTTTTTCTCGTACGTATTTGGCGACATCGACTTCTCCGCCGCCTTGACCATTATTTGAGTTTCGACTTCCTCTACAAGCCATAACTTTTTTTAAATGAAAAATCAATACCAAATTTTACTTTTCTTTTATTTTGGTATTGAAAATGGTATTAAAGTGTTTTTAATATCAATGTGTAGTATTGATATCTTGTTATTGAAATGTGGAAATTTAATGTTTCCTTGATTCATATTTTATGTGATACGATTATGTTATGGTTTATGATATGTTTAAACCTGTTCATATTAGGATTACATTAGACTTAATAAGTGACGGGTGGAGCCCGCTATAGCTCTTGGATGGATCAGTAGGAATCATGAGACAAACTAGTGTCTTGGCACGAGGCCTTGACAAAATATTATTTGTATTCTTGGCACGAGGCCTTGGCTACGTCGTTATGATAGTCTGACATTATGCATTCCATCATTATGAAAGTGGTTATTGATATTGCATGTGATTATTAAACTAGTAGAATATCCATGTGAATAAGTAAATGGCATTATTTCATTTTATTTTTCCATATTTGGCTCAAGTTCAAGATTAAAAGGCTATTGTTTCAGTTATACAATGCCTTAAATGTTTATGTTTATTTATGAAAGCTTCTGCTATATTGTTATCCTTAATGAGCATCTGAGCTCACCCCTTTCAATGTTTTAATTTTTCCAGGATGTGAAGAAGTATTTTATGAATGAACTGCTGGTATTGTATGAAGGGATATGAAGACAAGATGTTGTTGTAGTTCTGTATTACTTTATGATGTAATGTAATACTTATGAATGTATCTAGTGTTTCAAGGCTACTAAACTAATCGGTCTTTCGAGACTTGATCTTTGTGATCATGCCAATGTTACGTAATAATTCACCGACTCTGAGTAACTGGGGTCGGGGTGTTACAATCCACATATACACAAAATTTATATAGGACTATCCACAATACTATAGAGTCTTGGTTATAGACACAAGGTCATCAAGCCCCATCACAATCATGTATCAAGACACAAGATTGTTATACCCCTTCCTTGACCTTAGGTCAAGACATATATTTTACCAACCCTTACACTACCTCATGTTAGGTCACAAGGACATCATACCCTTATACTTCCTCATTTCTGACCATAAGGCCATCATACCCCTCTCTAGTGTCTTGGTCCATCATCTTGATCATTACATATAGAAAATATTTACCCTCTAACAGCTAACTAACCTTTAACAGTTCTCCAATAAATTGATACTAGAAAAAAACTAAATTCAGGACATAGCTTCAAAAAAATATACTAACAACAAAACATATCAAACATATGTAACAATATTCATACACACACATTCACATATAATCTATATCAAACTTGGGACTCTTAAGCTACATAGAGATTAATTTTAAATCATGTGTGAGTCTCAAACATATAATCAAATACCATATTACAATTGAAACAATCATATATATGGGATGTATATGGAATGGAGATTTCAAAAATTAAATTATTTTATTCTATATAAAAATTTACCAAAATTTGATTTTAAAATCATTCCCCTGCACCAGGTGGATCAAACTCTCAAACAAATAATCTATATAATCATTTAAAATGCATGATAAAATTAGTTATAGAATTATATTCTAGAGGATAATCTATCAAAGAGATGTAATCAACATCAACATTGCCAAGGATATCTTTAATCACTATTAAACCTAGATCCTCTCATGAAAAATAATTCCAATTATATATATATGGGTGTCTGTCAAAAAAATAACCAATAAATGTACATTACGGCATGATAAAATCTATATATCTATGAAAAGTAACTTGGATCTAAGATTTATATAAATAGGGTCGTAGTAGATCTTGGGTAGACACAAATAATAGAGGAAAAATCAACTTTTTACATCAAATTCACATGATCAAATTATCTTGATCCATCACATATACTCTATGGATGGAGTGTAAATGACAAGAATCACCGTTGGAGTCCCTATGACTGAGTTCTCCATGTTTAAGTGGAATAATTATAGGTTATGAATAGTTTTCATGATCAAAATAAAATTTTTAGAATAACTAATTATCTATACATGTTTTGGCTTCATGTTTTTCCCAACCATGCATGAACCATACTTTGGACTCTATCTCATGGAACACTATTTTCATCGAAATGTTTCATTGTTATCTCAAACCACGAACAAACTTTTATTTTCACACTATAAATTTCCATAAAAATACACACATCCTTTTATTAAGATCCACACCATTTCCAATTACTATATTCCATCTCTATACAACCATTAATGACACTAAAACCCCCTATGGTCAACCATATTCTACACAAGACTTCACCCATGAAAATTATATCTCAAATTAAAAATTTAAAAGTTTTGAATGTACGAAATAATGTACATTGGAAAATCTATATCATTATATCTATGCTCTAAGGATTTTCCATCCTTAAAATATTCTCTAGAGTTATTTCTCAAACAACTCAATCCACATATCTCATAAATTTTATTCCATCTCTCATGAATATTCATATACACTGACATGCTATAATAAGACTTTAAAAATGTTTAAATTATTTTCCCTCATCATTTTACCACCCCAGCCTTTGATTTATCACTTATTTTTTTTAAAAATAATTCATCATTATTGTACTCAATATCCTCAAAATCAATCACTTGTGTAGGATTAGGAATATATATCATAATTTAAGATACAAGGAATATATCATGCTTTCCACTATATTGTTGGAACCAAGGTTGTTTTGTGCGGGAAATGGACTATTGTTTTTGTTTTTTTAAAATCATCAATGGGAGATTAGGTAGTTTTCAAGGAAAGGGATCTTACAGTTTAAGTCAACAACAGTTATGAAGGTGGAATTATTTCCCAGTGTTTGCAAAAATTTGGGATCCAGAACTTTGAATATGGAGAAAAGTGTTTTTAGAAAAGAGAGTTCTGCATGAGATTTAATGGTGCTTGGAACCATGTGCACAAGGCTTGTTTTCAGATCAATGCATCAAAATATAACAAAGGATAAATATTGTGCGCAATATTTAAATATGCATGAATGATGACGTTGCATGAAAAATTATTATGTGCCTAATGTCAAGTCAAAAGGGGTTTTGTAGGCTTGGAAAGAATCTTACATGAACTAACGAAGATTCATCTTAAACTTGTGTGTAGGTTCATTGAGGCCCATAAATATATGGGTACCCCCTCTCAAGACATATATATTTTATAACACAGATCTAGTTCCTCTAACGTACAAAATATTTGCACACAAAACATTTTTAGAGGGTTAATCTTGCATTTAAGATGTTCCTTTAGTATAGAAGACCAAGTTAACCTATTTGTGTAGTTGCATGAATGATAAGGATTATGCATAAAGTAATGTCTGTTTGAAAATCATTTTCTCAAAAAATCTGAAATCTTGTGCGCAATACCAGGTGTAGCACACATGTTTTGTGTTGAGGTTGTTTTATATTTAAATTATACAACTTTTTTCTTCAGTGCTTCCATGTGCATCAATATAGGACTTCGATGGAAGTAGGGTAACTTATTGGATAGAGAAAACAATATTAATGCAATTCTATTGAAGATACCATCAATTCAATAAACTGAGTGAGACTTCACCATAGTAAGTGAGCAAAGGGGAGTTAACGGAAGTGCTCTGAGGGATGCAGTGTGCCATCCCTAAATTCTTGTATAGGTGGTGTTCCTATTAAACAATTATTGTGTTTAATATTTTTCACACCATAACTATTCAGAATTTGTGTATGTCAGTATGACCAACACAATATCAGCCTACGCTCCTTGGATGTATCCCTTAGTGGTGAACCATGTAAAATTTCTGTGTTCTGTCTCTTTGCATGTGAATGTTTGATTTCTGATCATATCCATCACATAGGTTTAATATGGTCTTTCCAATGTGGGAATACAATCCATCACATTAAAAGAAAAATTTGACACCCAAATTCACCTTTCCCCAATCAAGGTATCCTGGGGTCCTACATTTGTAATAGTAGAAGATCAAAATAGTAGGATATTATACCGATGTGCTCATGGATATCAAATAGTCCAAGAAATCTCAATTCATGTTTCCCTTACTTTTGAAAATGTTGATTCCCTAATCATTGTGTCACCTTCAAAAAAAATAAGTCACCCAGATAAAACTCTAATTAATATATTCTAATGATTAAATATGATATTTTTTTACTATGAATGATGAATAACTACTTTTGTATCAACTATACTAATGAATAGGTCACCAATACCATTCATAGAACCATATGTGGAACCTTACCAGCCCCATGCCAACATAGTTGTTAGCGATAAGACCATACATAAAGAGAGTTAAATGATTCAATATTATTCAATCCCTAGAAAATTTTTTATATTAAAATAAACCAAGGATAAGTGATCACCCCAAACATCACCAAAGATAGATACACAATCCCAAATATTTCCTCTAATATCTAGATCATCCTCTTTAACATTCCATCAGTCTTTGAAGATATGTAACACCAAGTCTTAGCTAGGTACATAAATCCATTGATAAACTCTACCAAAACTATAACATGGAACATGCATCTCTCTAAAATATTATTCAAACTATATCCCCCTAAATACATATAATCGCATATATATAGAAATCCCACAAATCATACATTGAATGTGTATCTTGAATAAACCAGAAATGATAAACTTTCATCAATTGATTGACTATCACTCAAACAACATCATGATTCCTTAGCGTATTGTGTAACTCTATCATGATGTGTAATATATCAAACCTAGAAGCCACTAAACTATGTCTCGAGTGGGGTTTCCATAGGACCTCATGCACCCCTCTCTATATTCCAGAGGTTGATGACTAGATGGGAGGTTCTAATAGATCATATGAGGATACTATACCCTCATTTCAGGAGTAAAACACGATAGATGATAGAAAAAAAAAGAAGACATTATAAATAAAAATTGGAATCATTAAGAACCATCCATCCCCCAAACAAGGTACAAGACACAATGAAACAAGTATATATGTCATTTCATGATAGTTGTATGAAAAGTGAATAAAGACAAAAAATAAAGACAACCATATGAACTCCCAAACAGGTCCTGACTCCATGTCTAGATCCTCATCCATGGATGTCCTAATCCCCACCTAATTCCATAGCATAGGCCATTTTCCATTATCCTGACCTTTAACCATGAAATATTCTCATGTACCTAATGCAAACTTGAGTAGGGTATGAGCAAAACTAATTAGGCCAATATAAATACTGTCAACAGTATATCTATTCTAAAGAGATAGTTCATGAAACTAATAAATAATGGAAATGTAAATAGAAGGAGAAGCGAGTGCCAATAGTTAACAATATACACTAAAATTTATTCCATCATTACTTCAATTTCATTACCCATACTATATTCATTACTAAATTCATAATCATCACAGGTTTCATTGGTTAGGAATTAAATAATTTACACAATATCCTACATCGTTCAATTTATAATAACAAGGGAATAAGTCAATTTTCCCATCTCTCTAGGGATAAAAATATCAAAATAAATTCAAAAGGATTACCTAGAATCCTATTTCCATGTAGTTTATTCAATTTCTACTATTTGGGGTATAGATCCTTGGTCCCCATCCATAATCAATGCGTTATGGAGTGGGGTTTTGATCCTTAGACTAACCCGACCCATGGGTGTAGATCCTCAAGTCCAATACCCCACAAAAAACCAAGCTGTTTTCACATTATTATTTATTCATTGACCACATAAACCATATCATAATCCATACCTATTCAAAAAACATATCATATTAATTTCACATTTCATTTAACACAAGAATCATCATTATGCCTTAACCCATTAACACATTTTCCACTTACATAGCATAACCCACACAACCCATTTAACATTCCCATTCCATAACCTGTCATGCATATTTAAAAATTTTGATACATTATCCCATTTACCATATTCAACAGTTACTATTAGTTATTAGATTACACATTTCCATTGAAAATCCATAATCAAGTTAACACATTGACATTAATCTATTTAACCTGCATTCAAATCAAGCCAAACAATCCCATATTCCATCACCAAAATCTAGATACATTTACCATTAATTCCCATCTATAATCCAATCTATCGTGCCTACACATTTATAAGTGGATATATCTTATTACAAGTCAAATTCATGGTTAAACCTACAGTTTTCCATGTTTTGGAATTTTGGAACATCCCATAACTGGCCCTAAATCAATAAAATATAGATCAGCACATCCCACAAGGGTTATGAGGGGTTCAATTCGTCATTTATACAACCATTTTACCAAATCATACTCAAGGAAATGAATGGAAAATAAGAGTGTATAAATATCACATCCTCACATGCACAAGTCAGCAATAAAACTATAGAGTACAACTTGAAGACCACCCACCTCGAATCCACAAATGAATACAGCCTTCACATTATCCTTAGATCTGGATTCCCCCCCCCCTTTGAAGATCCAATCTATGATTCATGAGAAAAAATATGGTTTTAAGGATTAGGAAGAAGATGAAAGAATCATGTTTCCCTAATCTAGAAAAGAGTGGAAAGAGAACCATTAGACATATCTAGAGCTCTAATATGCATCGAATGACACACCCAATGACTAAGAATTAATGGATAATAGTAACTATGAATCTTTGGTCGAAATGGATCATCACTAGGGTTGAGAGTAAAATTAAAATGGAAGAAATAGTGTAAAAAACTAAAAATCCTGAGGGGATAGTTTCCTGAATTCCCATTTTTTATTGAGGCACATGGTTTTCCAAATAATACACCAATCCTACCCCACATACCATTCATGGAAATCCTATCCCTCTTGATTTTATTGGAATTTCACATAGTTTGGAAATTCGTGCACCAACTGTGCGGGGTGCCACTATTTAAGAGGTACTGGGTGACATAGTTTTCTAGGGACCCCACACGGTTTTACAAACCAGGCTCCAACTATGAAAAACTCCTCTCTCCAAGCCTTCTTGATTTGTCTGTCCCCCATGCATGGATTCTCAAACCGTGTTCCCCTACTCTGTTCTTGCATGGTTTGGGAGCAAAGTTTTTAAAATCCATGCACCAACCATTCAACATGCTCAGAAGGGATATTTTTCTCATTCCTCCGAGTCCCAAACCCCCTGGGATACCCCAGAGCATTCTCATACACCTAGTGAACATTTAATTAGGAAGAATTATGGATTTTATCTAAAATTGTAACATGAACATGCCTCCATGATGTTCCGGTTCTTACAACCTCCCCACCTTATAATGGATCATCCTCAAACTACACTTCTCAGCATCACTGAGCTTCCAAAGCAATGTGATTGTGCCACATGGACCGAAGTTATGACTCCCACTCACATGATTCCTCATGGATGTTACCATGTTACCACAAAACCCAAACCAAAGTCACAACCTTTCCCTGAAATACATTCACACTATGATCCATAATAAGAATAGTATGGTCCTCAATGGACACATTATCATCAAAAACAACATTCTCAACGTTAATCAACATATTTGTATTAGGGTGATGTTTCCAAATCTAGGAAACATGAAAACCATCATGCGTGACACTATATCACTATGGAATATCCAATTGGCATGCCACTGGTCTGATACTCTCCATAATCTTGAATGTCCCCACATACCGAGGTGCCAAATTACACTATTTCCAAAACCAATAGTGACACAACCTCTACGACACCTGAAAGAACACATGATCACCCACCATGAAATCAATAGGTCTATGATGCCAATAAACATACGAAGTCTTCCAATTCTAAGACCTTTACATAGGTTTTTGAATGAAATTATTTTTTCTGACATATCCTACATGAGAATAGTCTGCAAAAATTTTTATTCCATTTCCTCCATCCAATATAATAGAGATCAGAATGACCTAAAATAGAGAGCCTCAGAGGGTTCCCTCTAGATCCGAGCCTTGAAACTATTTTTGAATGAATACTCAACAAGTGTTGTTTTCATTCCCCGTGATCCACCAAAGTCTAGGACACATGACCTCAACATATCCTCTATAACATAGATAATATTATCTAATTTTCCATCCATATATGGGTGGAAAGTTGTACTAAAAAACACATTCATACAAAGTCCCTTATATAATCCATTCGAGAAGCATGATGTGTAACATGAATAATGATTTGAAACTCTGGTTTTTGGAACCCCATGAAACCACACTACCTCTCAAATATAACTTTTACCCAATATATCCAAGGTGAATGTCTCTCGAATCATCAACATGTGACCTACATTAGTCAACTAACCCAAAACTAACTAGATCATATCATTCTTCTAAGGCTCCATTAAGTGACCCACCCTAAAATACATCATTATGTCACCCTGTTTCCACCCATGAATGGGAATTGGATATAAAAAACCACATTATCCTGGATACTCTGCCATTACATACTGATATTTGGGGAATCATTCTATGAAACCTGCAACCACCTTCTTCATCCTTGTCAACCAATATTTCCCCTGAATATCACAACACATTTTGGTCAAACAAGGATTTATTACACACATTAATGCATAATACACTCACATCAAATATTATCACATAAATATTTGAATGACAACTCAAACACCCACATAAACGACCCCATAAATACCAACAATCGAACCAAATGGTGACACCCCACCTTTAATACATTAACTTGATGTTAGACATTCTGAATCATCAAGGTATTGCACCTTTATTTGGTTTAGAATCAAATACATAACTACAAGGGATAAAAGGTTCATCTTCCCTTGGACATATTTCACTTCAATATACATCTCAGCAAACAAAACCATCATCTTTTAATTTGAACATGATTCCTAGACTCTGTGATGACGAGTTTTCTAACTCAAAAAAATGCAACACTATTTCCCTTTCCCGTTGTATAAACCATATCAAAATCAACAAACTGCATATAATCAACTATTTTTTGCCAGTAAAGATTCAAATCATGCTAAAAGAAGATATATTTCAGAAATATATGAAAAATTTACACTATAAACCATTCTCCCATCATTTAGTTTCTCCAACACATTAAAGCATAAAGTACTATAGCTGGTTTGAGATCATATATAGGGTAATTTCATTCATGTGGCCTAAACTATCATGAACTGTATGCAACAACCCAATAATATTATATCAATACCTCCTCAAGTCCCACACCAAAAACATCACAAAACATTATATACCCATTTTTTAGCTCGGGTTAGATCATGATCAGTGTGGTTGTAAACTAATTCTTTATCTCTTGAAATGAATTCTTACATGATTTAGACCAAACAAATTTGATGTCCTTCTTGGTCATGATTGAAATTGGTGCCTCTAATTGAGAAAATTATTTTATGATCCTTTGGTAATATCCATCCAAACCCATAAAACATTGGATATCAGAACGATTCATTCCATTATTCCAAGACACAACTTATTTGACTTTATTTGGGTCTACTAACAAGGAATACTCGGAGATAACCTGTAACATAGAGAGATCTTATGGACCTTTTTTCTAGAATAAAATAATTTTTCATTGATATAATTCAATACAATCATTCCAAAATTCATTTCACACTATACTTACTTGGAATATGATATATGAAACACTGAATTTTTGTACATTACACGTATCACTGAGTTTCAATGAAACATCATTTTTTGTTAAAATTATACCAAGGGGATAATTATAACCTAGACATTAAACATAGTAATTTTTATAGTAATAAATTCATTTGAAATATTTTTTATAATGGTTTTTTATAAATAAAACATATCGATAATGAATGATATAATTTTTGGTAATGTCAATATATGTTTAAAAATACTATTTTTACAAAATATCGGGTTATCATGTCTTTATTTGAAGAGAAATAAAATTAATTTTAGACAAATTTATAAATTTAATAGTATAAAATAAACTAAATTTATTAATTAATAATATTTAAATTAACATAGGGTGATTTTTTGGAATTATTCTGAGAAACATAATTTTTGGATGAATAGTGAAAAATTCTGAATTTTAGTTCAATACTACATTCTCATCTAATTTATTTGTAAGATTTAATTATATTATAAATTTGTTTAATTGTTTTAATAGATAAATATTTTATCAATTAATCTAATTGTGGTCATTGGTAACAATTTTCTTTTGAAATTGTGTATAATAACATCAAAATCCATTGGATGTTTTTACTTTAAAAACCAGAATTATCATCCCATCGATGGGATTACATTTAAATTAATTTCTCAATATTTTGATATTGGAATTTGAAAAATTGTATTCAGTATTTTTTATAATCATAATTTATATTTTATTTTATGTTCAACATTTTTTTTAAAAAAAATATTATTTAAATTGAATAAACTTAATTTCAATGGTTAAGAGAAAAACTAGGTTAATAAAGTACTTAACAATATATTTTAGACCCAAAACGACCAAAAAACATATCCAAGATCCATTGTATTTCCATATTTCAACAAAATACTCCATTTTATTTAATTTTTTCCATTATTTGTTCCAATTTACATGGGAAAATATGGGTGGGATTTCATTTCCCAAAATATACCAGAGTATCACTCCACCTTTAGTATAAAAGGCCTCATCTACTCCCATTACCTCATGCCTCTAAAAAAATTTAGATCAAACAATAACAATTAAAATATATTATAAAAATCCCTCACCTTACCAAATATTCCTCATCTTTGGAACAAGGAAATCCAAGGAAGGACGTCAGTGGAATCCAAAAGGAGGGACCAAAATAAGATGTAGCATCACTCTTCAAGATCCTTTCAATTATATTCTATCTACACACCATAAAATATCCTTATTCTATGGTTATATAATAACACCATTACCATATATATAATTAAATTTTATTATAGTAGGATTTTTACATACACTTAAACTAAATTTCATGTAATGGGTAACAAACATATTGTTTACATGTACGACGAGCTACTGCCTCAAGAAATGATGATTGTTCAATTATTCATTTACCCCTTTTAATGGTTGGTAATTATTATGGAAATTATATTTATATATGATATATTTTATATTTATTGTGTCTTTATACTTCTTTAATTCTTTTATAACACATACCTTTACAATTTCCATTTTGTATAAATATGATAATTTTCATTTGAGGAAGTGTGGATTACCGCCCCCTCCATGCGATGTGATTCACTGACACACAAAATGGAATTTATTAAGGATGTTCATTGTAAAATTATATAATATATATGAATTAATAATTCTATTATAATTATATTATATACATATATAAATATATTTAATTTTATTTCTTTCTTTTAATAAGTCAATAAAACAGAAACAACATTCATGAAAAAGTAAGACCTTCTGTCTCCGTGAATGGTGTATTCCACATTATATGTACATATTAAATGGATTATCATACTAAACATATAATTTATATAATTGAAATTTATATCAGGTTTTATATTCAATAAATCATGATATAATTTTAAGGACCTAATATATAACAAATTAAAACACATGAAAAGAACATAATAGATATTTCCGGAAGCGAAACCATAACATATATTTATTAACATAAGGTTAATATAAATTCATAAAAAAATATATGGTATTAAATATAATAATATTGTTATGTTATAGATGTATAATTAACTTATTTTTATTATATAGTAGGATTGTATACGTACTATGTGAATCAAGACACACTATAAGGGAATTTCATCTCCATTTTTATATCTATGAGATACATTCCATGTTCACCAGTCTTTAAATTTGTGTGGTGTATATACTGAAAATGAATGTATTAAGTTATTTTTATTATTAAATTTAATTTTTTTACATATCCATTCTATTATCTTCCTTTCAAGCAGTTTATGTTTCAAAATTTACTAAATCAAAAAGACAAGTTTGTCTCAATTTTCATTCTTTGAGATTCATGTTTTGTTATAAATTCACATTCTTTTTCAAGATTTATTTAATTATATTTCAAATTTTATATCATTAATTTCATAATTCTCATGATATTTTAGTATTCATTTAATTTCATTATATTAACTAGAGAGTATGATCCCATGTAATGACCCAAACATTCATTAATGGAACTCCCTCATGATCTAATTTAATGTCTATTTTTGTAAAATGTTTACATAAAATTTCAACGTATTTGGTTTTATGTCATGAATTGTGGTCGTTGCTAATTTAGTCTTTGAATAGTGATTGCATGATTAGTATAAATATAGAGCTTTAACAAATCCAACTTACTCAGACAAAGGATGTGATGGCCTCATCTAGTAAATGTGCCCCATTAGAAGCCCATTTGTTAGAGCTCGGAAAGGAAGTGGCATCATTGGGCTTCACTCTTGACCAATCCCAAGCCGTGTTTGAATATTTTATGCTCGAGTGGGGCCACCAACGAGTGTAGTGGAAGTTGATAGACATTACTACCCAAGAAATTCTATCCAAGTCACCCAAGGAGTATATCACCATCACACAACTTACTCTTTGGACTTATGAGGGTTTTATAAGGGCTTATGTAACAATACCATTGTACTATTGTTATTTACATTATTTTAGTATATAATAATGAATATACTTTCATTTTGTTATTGTTACCTTGTAAATAGTATTTCTTTTTAAAAGAAAAAACAGTATTTTTAGTTAATGTTCTACTAAGAAATATATTTTGATGAATAAATGGTTTTTTGAATTAAATAATATTTTATTAAAATATTATTAATGTTATTAAATTAATTTTTATTAAATATAAATGATCATATAATTTTATAAATGAAATTTTAGTTTTTTTAATATTAAAAATCCATTTTTGTCAAAACCCTGTAATTTTCGATAAATGTATCGTTTTATTTTAAAAGTAAAAATTATCATATTTAGAAAATTATTTAGATAAAATAAATATTATTTCTAGAATCAGGATGTAAAAATTATCCAACGGTGAATTTTTCATAATTTTCTTAGACAGTCAAATTTTTGGGTAAAAATTAAATACCTTTTAAATATATAATGTGTTCTATGACATCATAATGACTCAATATTGATGTAATAAAATACTATAAGCCTTATGTTAGGCCAATATATGTTTTACCATTAATATAATATGGTTTTTGGTTTGTTTTATTTATTTGACAAAGCATTAATGTACCCTTCAAGACTTATTAAACATCTGGTCTTTTTAATTGTTTTCCTTGGGAGTGTGACTCAAATCCGCATAATCAACCCCATTATTTTAAGAATTTAGGACTTTTAACATATAAAATATTGTTTTCCACTTCCATTTTAAAAAATACATGGGCAAAATACATGGTTTGGTTTGTGATTTGGATTAGTTTAATGTGATGTGTCCCAAACCTAAATAATAAATAATTCTCTCACTTTTCCTATATAAACCCAACCAAGCTTCAACTTCCTCCTCCCTCAAAGCCTTTGGAGTTCGTCCAACCTATTACCTCCACTCTCTAAAATCCTCCCAAGGTTCCCCATGTTCCCAAGAATCCTCTCTCAAGCCTCTCTCAAGACATTAGAAGCACACATCCAAGTAAGGGTTTTTTCTTCCTTTCTCATGTTGTCCAATATTCATTAAATTGTTATGCCCTTTTAATTTCAATTATAAATTTTTGGGTATGGTTTAAAACCTCCCACATACTCCCATATTTATGTTATAATGATGGGAGACCCCTTTCTTTCTCATTATATTCCTCCGATGTACACCTGTTACAATGCTGAAATTCCGAAAGGAATTTCTCTCTCCTCATTTGCATTCAAGAAGTTATTTTGTATCATAAATCTAAATTCCATTACATTTTTTGGGAAAAGTATCTATATTACCCCCTTAATTTACATGTCATGTAAATATTATGATATGCTAATTTCATTCTCATCAACCATTGTTATGAGTTTTATGTCATGCCGTTATGCGGCCAAAATTGAACTGCGCTTTTTCCAAGCAAAAGTCATTTTATAGTGAATACCATGCCCATTTCTCCGAAAATGGTATTCAACGTTATGCACATTTACTTACTGTTCAAATAGTTTCATGTATTTATTCCACATTCGTTTATTTTGGAAGAAATTATTATGTTGAATGATTCAATGTTTTATGATCCATGTGTCACACTAATGCATGAAATGAAATGTTTAAGAAGGGTGTTCCCTTATAGCACTCCAATGCATTGGATAAACTATAGAATCATGATATGTCATGTGAATTGGGGTTTTACTCATGATAATTCAAGTGAAATGAGGTTTTACTTGTGCTTCATGTGCAATGAGGATTTACTCATGCTCCATGTACAATGAGCCTTGGATCATGCTAATTCCATGTTAAGTGTTGTTTCCACAATTCCATGTTATGATTATCATACTTTATCATGCCTTTATGATTGTGCTTCTACTATAATCTAGTTATATTCCTATTGTCTTACATGTATTGTATTCCTCATGTTACTCCATGTTTATTCCCTTACTGGGCTTTATAGCTCACCCTTTTCTTATGCACATCCTTAGGTTATCTCATGCAATGCTAAGTACGAGGGAATGTAGAGGTCATGTAAAGAAATATTTCAATAAAGATGTTGTTTTTAATGTTTTATGTTTTTATGTAATGATCATAATCCCATAAAAATCATTACCTCTTGATCTTCTATATTGTATCAAGTGAAGTTTCTGTAATCAATTCTATTTAATTGTGTAATAAAAAGCAGGGTTGTTAATGTTGGTATCCGATGATAGGTTTATTTATTTTTGGGATTAGGATTAGAAAACCCTAGTAAAGCCTTAGATACAATAATAAGTGTAATAAAATTATCCAAATTTTTTATGAATAGTGAGTATGAGTCTTATTAAAAAAAATACATCCATGTCTGCATACGAGAAGGTAGAGGCGGCTCTAGCACAGAATTATCATAGGGGTAAAACCCAAAAACACCACGTTGAGCTAGACTCAAATGGGAACGGGTGCATGAAAATGGTCCTTGACGCACTCTTGGTTATGACACTACCAAGGGATATTCTATATTAAATTCACAAGCCTAGTATTCACTATTATTAAGGAAAAACAACTCTTAAGAATATATGATAGAAATTAGATCATGGATAACATAGATTAAAGGAAATAAATTCATATGTTAAGGAAATCAAATTTATTTATAAGTCATTAGTTTTTTCATTATATTACCCATTATGTGTTACCCCTAATGTTATTTTTATTCCATACAATCTCCGGTAATATGTGGACTCAGGCTAACAATCGATGTGAATATCAATGTGATGATTCTACTAATGAGAAGCCCAATCCAACGAGAGCAGGAATCATGAACTTTTTCACGATCCTCTCTCAAATAGCTCATGCTTTGAATAGAAACATGGGTCAAGAGGAACGTTCAACCCCCCCCCCCCCCCAAGAATGAACAAATCGTTATCGAGATATTCCTGAGACAAATGCCTCCTACTTTTAATGGATCATCTGATCCCTCAAGCGTTGAACAATGGATCAACTCCATTGAAAAGATACTCTCAATCATTTAATGTTTTGAACAAGAGAAGGTTCTCCTGGATGATTATCGTATGAAGGGTGGAGCTAATAAATGGTGGACTTTGATAAAAAAAAATATGAAGCCTGAGGCGGAGATCAAGGCATTGGAATTGAATTATTTCCTGAAGATGTATTTCGATAAATATTTTCCGCGCACCCTCCATCTTAAGATGGAAAGGGGATTCCTTTCCCTCAAGTAAAAATACGACGAAACTGTAGGAACATATGTGGAAAACTTCACAAGGCTTTCACAATACGCTTCCGGATTTGTCGTTACCCCCAAATTCTTGGTTGACCACTTCTTTGGTGGGCTGAAACCAAACCCGCGGAAAGCGCTGACGATCTGTGACTTCGAGAACTATGAGTAAATTGTCTGATGTGCCCTCAAGGTCAAAATAGAGATCTGAGAATCTCAGGGGTATCATAGGGATAAGAAGCGTAAGGAGGAATTAAATGAAAGTGGTCTGATGGATAAATCCAACGGTTCTAACAAGATCTAGCACCCCACTTGCCAATGGTTCAGAAAGAAGCACCCAGAAAATTGCCTGAAGGGGACGAAGAAATGCTTTAGTTGTGGTAGAGAAGGGCACCTAGCTGTTAACTGCCAACAAGAAAACCCCACTGCTACAACAAAGGAGGGGAGTGCTCCGTTCAAACCTCAATGCATTGTTCATTGCTACAACTACAAAGAACCAGGGCATCTTGAAAATCAGTTCCCTTAGCCAAGGGTTTTTGGAGGCAAACAACAACCTCCAAGGGCGCAAGGGTGAGCTTTTTCCATCACTACAACTGAAGTGAACCCCGAAAATGAAGTGGTGATAGGTACTCTAGTTATTCATTCAAAAATAGAGAACGTATATTTTGATTCAGATTCTATGCATTCTTTTATATCTCGAAAGTTTAGTACAACAATCCCATTACCACCACAAATCATGGAATTGAAGATGTTGGTGAGTACAGAAAATGGGGCAATCATTGCATCCCATGAATATAACTCCCCCCATATCATAATCAGTGGATTGAACATTCTGGAGAACCTCTTCATACTCCCTCTGGTGGAATTTAATGCAATTCATATCATGGAATGGATTTCCTTAAATAGAGACAACATAAATTGATGTGAGAGGGAAGATAATATCCATGTATAGAATCGAACCCCGAGTCATTACAAGTGTAATAAGAATGATGAACCCTCTTTAGATCCATCATCTCAACCGTGGAAATTATTGCCCTATGAGCATGCATATCTAGCTCAGATGATTGATTCTAATGAGGGAACCATCCTAGAAGATATGCCTATTGTGAGGGAATTCAGTGAAGTGTTTCCCAAGGAATTTCCTTGTCTTCCTCCAAGAAGAGATGTTGATTTCTCAATTTAACTTATACATGGGGTGTTACCAATATCCCAGACTCTCTTATTGAATGTCTCTTGTGGAGCTTGAAGATCTAAAGACACAACTACAGGAAAATCTGGATAAAGGGTTTATATGCCCAAGTGTTTTACCATGGGGTGCACCAGTCTTCTTCAGCCAGAGGAAGGATAGGTTAATGCACCTTTTCTTCTATTATCGTGAGCTTAACAAAATCAAGATAAAGAAAAATATTCCTCTCCCACGAATTGATAACTTTTTCAATTAGCTGCATGGATCACAATACTTCCCCATGGTGGATTTGCGGTTGGGATATTATCAATTAAGGGTAATTAAGGAAGATATCCCCAAGACTGCTTTTCATACAAGATACGAGCACTATGAATTCATAGTAATGCCTTTGTAACTTACTAATTCTCTAGAAATTTTCATGGACTTGACGAATAGAGTCTTTAAAGATTACCTCGACAAATTTGTGGTAGTCTTTATAGATGATATTCTAATAAATTCCAATACCAAAGAGGATCATGATTAGCACCTAATAACTATACTAGAGACCTTGTGGAAGGAGAATCTCTATGAAAAGTACAGTAAGTGACAGTTATGGATGAAGGAGGTCTCATTCTAGGGCCATATCATCACAAGTAATGGAATATCTGTGGATCCCTCCAAAACACATGCAATTGTGGGATGGATGAGGCCAATATCAGTAATGGATATACGTAGCTTCTTGGGGTTAGCAGGATATTATCGACGATTTATGAGAAATTTATCATGATTCTCTAACCCTCTTACCAAGCTAACTCGGAAGGGCGTAAAGTTTTCATGGAGTGATGAATGCGAAGAATTCTTCAAGGAGTTGAAATAGAGGCTTATCACTGCACCCATGATCACTTTAACCACAAGTGGAGAACTTTTTGTCATATTCAGTGATGTTTCGAAGAAGGTCCTGGGATGTGTGTTCATGCAAAATTACAATGTCATTGAATATGATTCAAGGAAATTGATAGCTCATGAACAGAAATATACAACACATGACCTCGAGTTGGTTACAATGATCATTGCTTTGAATGTTTTGCAGAATTATCTCTTTGGGGAGATGTGTGAAATATATACAGACCACAAAAGCCTAAAAGAAAATATTCACACAGAAAGAGTTGAACATGCACCAATGAAGATTGTTAGAGATGATCAAAGACTATGACTGCTCAATCCATTTCCACCCTAGGAAATTTAATAAGGTGGCAGATGCCCTTTGTAGAAAGGACCCAATGATTCAATCATTGATGAGAATAAAAAAGGATACAATATTCTTAGATTCGATGAAGATGAACATGAGAATCATAAAGAAGGGAACATCATCAATCCTTTCACAAATGATTTCTCAACCGTCACTTTTTGGAAGGTTAGAAAATGATCAAAAAGATGATGTGGGAATTCAAGAAAAATTGGAATCTATCAGAAAAGGGAAATTCTCGAAGTTTCCTGTTAATGAAGAAAGAATTGTGAGATTTATGAAAAGACTATGTGTTCCATCAAGTCTAGAGCTGAAGAAGGAACTATTGGACGTTGAAAATAGCTCAAATTTCTTTATCCACCCATGAAACACAAAGATGTATCGAGATCTACAAGAGTATTATTTTTGGGATAATATGAAGAAGGAGATCACTGAATATAAATCAAAGAGCCTGGTGTGTCAGAAAGTGAAGGCAGAGAGGAAAAATCCTAAGTGTATGATGTAACCATTGACCATACCAGAATGTAAATGGGAGAAGATGACCATGGACTTTTTCACTGGACATCCGAAGTCATCTAATAGAATCTATGCAATCTGGGTTGTTGTGAATCGTTTTACAAAGGCTGCACAATTCTTTTCTATTCAGTAGTTCTAATTGGATCAACTGGACCATATATATGTCAGGGAAGTGGTAAGGTTCTATGGAGTACCACTATCTATTGTATCTGAACGAGATCCAAGATTCACATCCATGTTTTTTAAGAGTCTTCAACATGCTCTGAATACTAAACTGAACATCAGTACGGCCTATCATCCTCAAATTGATGGCCAATCCTAGAGGACAATCCAAAAAATTGAGGACATGATGAGAGGGTGATTAATGGACATTAAAATAGGATGGGATCAACTTCCTTCTCTGGTTGAGTTCTCTAATAAAAAAATTTCCACTCGAGCAACCAAATGGCACCATATAAAGACCATTACGGGAAATGGCAAAGAACATCAGTGTGTTGGGATGAGGTTGCTGAGCTTAAGCTGCTTGTACTAGAAATGGTAGAAGAAATGGTTGAGAAGGTGAAAACCATTCAGCAACATATCAAAGTAGCCCAGAGTCGACAGAAGAGTTATTTAGATAACCATTGATGAGACCTTGAGATTAATTTTGGAGACATGGTATTTCTACTCATATCTCTGTCGAAGAAGATCGTGAGGTTTAGAAATAAAGGGAAGTTATGTCCAAGGTACATCGGCCCCTTCTAGATTCTTGATCGTGTCGGGGCTATGGCCTATCGACTACCACTTCCACCTACCATGACCAAAGTACATGATGTCATTCATGTATTCCAATTAAAGAAGTACATACCAGACCATTTACATGTACTCTCTTCAAAGGTGGTACGGCTAAATAATGATCTTTCTTATGAGGAGAAACCAGTTAATATAATAGATCATGGAGAAAAAGTTCTATGAAATAAGACAATGCCCCTCATCAAGGTGTTGTGGTGAAACAAAAAGTTTGAATAAGCGTTGTTGGAATCATAGGAAATGATGAAGTAGAGTTACCCAAATCTTTTTTAGTTTTGGAAAACAAAATTTTGAGGGTGAAATTTTTTAAGGGGGGAAGATTCTAATGACCCAAAATTCATTAATGGAAATCCCTCTTGATCTAATTAAATGTATATTTATGTAAAATGTGTATAAAAAAGGTCACATTATCTGGTTATATGTTGTCTATTGTGACCGTTTCTAATATAGCTATTGAATAGTGATCATATGATTAGTATATAAATATGGCTTTAACAAATCCAATTTACTCAGAAAAAGGAAGAGATTGCCTCATCCAGTAGAAATGACCTATACAAAGACCTTTTTTCAGAGCTCAAATAAATAGGGTCATTGGGATTCACTCTGGACCAATCTCAATCTGAGCATGAATATGTTCAGCTTGAGTGGGTCCGCCTATGAGAAAAGTGGAAGTTGATATAGATTACTACCCGAGAAATGTTATCTGAGCCACCATAAGAGTATGTCACCATCACACACTGTACTCTTAGGTCTTATGTGGGTGTTATAAGGGGTTATGTAACAATACCCTATTACTATGGTTATGTACATAATTTTTGTATATAATAATGAATATACATTCATTTTATTATTATTACCTTGAAAATAATTTTTATTTTTAAAATCAGAAATAGAATTTTAGTTAATGTTCAACTATGCAATATATTTTGGTGAGTTAATGGATTTTTGAATTAAATAATATTGTAATAATATATTATTATTTTTATTAATTTATATATTTTTTAAATATAAATGATCGTATAATTTTATAAATTCAATTGTAATTTTTATAAAGTTTTGGAAGCCATTTTTTTTCAAAACCCGTGAATTTTCGATAAATATCGGTTCTTATTTTAAAAGTGAAAAATAAAATATCTAAAAATTTATTTAGATAAAATAAATATTATTATGGAATCAGCATGTCAAAATTATCCAACAGTGAATTTTTTATAACTTTTGGAGACAGTCAAATTTTTGGGTAATAATTCAATACCATTTAAATATATAATGTGGTGTATGACATCATAATCACCAAATAGTGATGTAATAAAATAATATAAGCCTTATGTTCTGCAAATATATGTTTTAAAATTAAAATAATGTGGTCTTTGTTTGTTTGAAATATTTTACAAAGCATTAATGGACCCTTCAAGTCTTATTAAACAAGTTGTCTTTTAAAATTATTTTCCTTGGGAGTGTGACTCACCTCCTCATAAGCAACCCCATTATTTTATGATGTTCGGACTTCGGACTTATAAAATATTTTTCCACATCTCTTTTCCTAAAACAATGCTGAAATCCATTGGCTTCTTTGTGGTTTGGATTAGTTTAATGTGAGATGTCCCAAACCTAAATAATAAAGAATTCCCTCACCTTTCCTATATAAACCCACCCTAGCTCCCACATCTTCCTCAATAAAAGAATTTGGAGTTTATAAAACCTCTTTCTTAACATCTATATAATTATCCAAAGGCTTCCCAATATCCCAAGCAGCCTCTCTCAAGCCTCTCTCTATCCTTTGGAAGCACACTTCCAAGTAAGGGTTTTCTCTCCTTCACTAAATTTTGACCAATATTGTTTAAATTGTTATTCCTTTTTAATTTCAATTATAAATGTTGACTTATGGTTTCTCACCTCCCCCATACATCCCTCTTTATGTTTTAATGATGGTATACACCTTTCTCTCTCATTAAATGCCTCCCATGTACACCTGTTACTATGCCAAAATTCTGAAAGGAATCTATCTCTCCTCATTTACATTCAAGAAATTATTTTGTATCGTGAATCTAAATTACATTAAATTTGATGGGAAATGTATCTATATTACCCCCTTATTGTCCATGTAATGTGAATTTGATGAGACATCCCTTTATCTCTTGTCAACCATTTTTATGAGTTCTTATGTCATGTTGTTATGCTGCCGAAATTGCACCGCGCTTTTCTATGCCAAAGACATTGTGTAGTGAATACCATGGCCATTTCTCCATCAATGGTATCCACCTTTATGAACATTTAATTATTGTTTAAAGAGTTTCATGTATGTATTCCAAATTTCTTTATCATGGAATAAATGATTATGTTGATTGATTCAGTGTTTTATGATCCATGTGGCACACTTATAAATGAAATGAAATTTTTAAGAAGGGTGTGCCCTTATAGTGGTTCAATGCATTGGGTAAAGTATAGTATCATGATAGGTCATGTTCAATGGGTTTTTACTCATTCTAATTCAAGTGCAACTAGATTTTACTCATGATTCATGTGCAATGAGGATTTACTCATGCTCCATGTTCAATTAGCCTTGGATGATGCTAACTCTATGTTAAGTGTTGTTGCAACATTTCCATGTTATGATTATCATTCTTTATCGTGCCTTTATGTTTATGCTTCTATTGTAATTTAATGATATTCCTATTGTCTAACATGTATTTTATTACTCACGTTACTCCATGTTTATTCCCTTACTAGGCTTTATAGCTCATTGTTTTCTTATGCATGTCCTCAGGTTATCCCATGCAATGCTAAGTATGAGGGAATGTAGAGGTCATGTAATGAAAGTTCTCAATAAAGATGTTGTTTTTCGTGTTTTATTTGTTATGTAATGATCCAAATCCACAAAGACACAATACCTCTTGATATTCTATATAGTATCAAGTGATTTTTATGTAATCAATTATGTTTAATTGTGTAATAAAAGACTAGGGTTGTCATATTCCATGATACCATGTGTTATGAGTTTATTGAAAAAATCTCATTTTTATCAATATTGTTTATGATTATGATAACATTAATGAAATATTATGATCTATATCCCAAAAAAACTAATTAGTTTTATTCTATTATTTTTATTCATGTTATATCCATGTATTGGTATAATTGTTTCACTATTTTCTTCATAAGATGATTAAGAAAACATTTTTATGAAAAATATTACTGTATTTAGCTCTTCATTTGGAAATATATTTTATTTCCCAAATCATGTCTTAAAAAATGATTCAAAAAATATTGAAGGATTTTAAAAATGTTTTATGGTCTTCAGATCTTCATTTAAATGTTTTCAAATCTATTTTTGAAGAAAAATATATTAAAAATGATTTTTTAAAAGTGTTTCCAATGTAGAAATGATATTTTCTACCAAGAAATGTTTTTAAAAGATCTTTCAATATTATTTACCATATATTATCACATACATTATGGATAATAATTTATTTCCAGGGAAATGATCCCGTTTTACCATTCATACTCATTCTCTTAATGCATTATGTTTTTATAGAATTATTTTTTAAAAAAACATTCTCATTCATAGGTTATATGCATTTAAAACCAAATTTTTTAGGGGTTATCTTTTTGATGAATTTATTATGAAACAAGTATCATTATCCATAGGTTATGATATGATCTCATTGTTATGATACACATTTCATTTCATGGGTTCTTATATAATTATTTATAGTTTTTTGGAACATTTTTTTTTATTTCATTTTGAGTTGGGTGAGACCTATATCTCCCTACAATGAATTTAGTAATGATTTATATCTCCTGAGATATACTAATATGGTCGTATAAGTGAACCTTGACTACTATGATGGCCATGTGAGTGAACCATGACTACCAAGATGGATTGTGGTGTGAACTTATGCTACTAATATTCCCACAAGAGTGGGCAAAGACTACTAAGATGGTATGGGGAGTGAGACCATACTACTAAGATAACCTTGTAAGAAATGCCTTAACTAATATTGAAATCATTTTTTACATGCTTATCAGTCTTCCACAATTCCACATATTATTCTTATTTTATTCATTTATGGTTTTTTTATTTCCCTATGATTCATGTCTTATGAACTACAATGATTTATGCCATGATTCATGTTTTTAATCTTAGGATATGTAGGGTACGATCATCAACAGATAAAATCACATCCTCATACCCCTATTATAATATTTTTTATTTCATATCTACCTTATTTACCCTTACTGAGAATCTGAACTCATCCATTTTTATATTTCCTTTCATAGTATATGAAGATATGAATTATGTATGTTCTTTTTAAGAAGGATTCTAGTTTTGAATAACCTAGTAGAAGATAATGTAGTTCACATACATACTAGTGTTTATGTTTCCATGTTTCCAAAGGCACTTTACAAATATAGTCTTTGGCTGTCTATTTTTATAATTTTTTTAGAATTCCACAAATGTTATGTAATTTAAAATAATGAAAAATTGTGGTCGCAATAGTTGGTATCAAAGAAAATGTTTAGTTAACCATTGGAATCTAGGATGAAAACCCTTAGTAAGAACCATAAGGACTTGTATAAGGTTATGTATAAGGATAAGGAAAAGTGTAAAAACTGTCCTAGAATTTTGGTAAAGGATAGAGTAAGTAGTTTCCTATGAATAAAATTTTTTCTAGATACTACAAGTTGATGTGGATTTGGCACAGATGTACCAAGGATTAAATACTCCAAAAAGGGTTGTCGGGTCTGACTCACATTAACCTGGTACTGGACAGTGGTCCATATTGCAGACCTAGTTTGACACTCCTAGGGGAAATTCATTGGCAATTTACATGATCTTAATAAACCATTATAAAGGATTTAAAAATAATTTGGCTATGAATATCCTAGGATAAACCTAAGGTTTCATATATTTAGGAGGATTTCATAATTTGGATATCCATTAAGTGATATTTCATGATTCTGTGGTTCCTTATTATAATAATGGTTTCATACTCTATGTTTTTAGTTTTAGTTTACGGATGTAACCCGAAGGAATCGTATTAATGGTGATTTCAATGGAAAATGAATCAATTTTCCTCCCAAGAAACCAAATGTTATGGGATAAAGAATAAAAAACATCATTTCTAGGATCCCCCAAATATCTAATGCTCTAAATCATAGTGGACTTCCAAATGAGAAAAAAAAAGAAACAATATTCTTTTGAGTCCTTAGTGGGGTAACATCCAACTTTATAAAGTGGGTGTTATGATATTGACTTTGTTGAACAAAGGATCAATACTACTAAATATATATATTTTTTTCTCCAGTGTTCCTAGACGAGAATGTTATTAAGGTTATTTATTGGTTAGAAGGAATAGTAGGCCAGTGGTGGACAGTAATAAAGAAAATGTGGTAATAAGATGAGATTGGATGGATGGTTTGGAACGAGTTAAAGAATTTTTTTTCAATAAGTATATTATTTGATTTTTTTTCTCCAATATGAAGAAAATTTTCCTTGAGTTGAATAAATGGGATGATGAATCTGTTGGTACCTAATAAGAAAATTTTAAATGACTAGTGAGGTACGCTTTAGGAATTATCATCAAATCCAAAAGTAATGTTGAATGGTTTATCAGTGTCTTAAATAGAATTTTCAAAACAGAATTGGCCGTAAGAGACATTAGTATCTACGAATAGATTGTTTGTTGTGCAATTATGGTGTAAAAATAGATTTAAGTCACGTATCAATATCAGGGTTTTTTCAAGAAAAGGAATATGGAGCATAATAGAAAATCTAAGAACAATGAAGAGAACTAAATAAGCATTAATTTATTATCTATGTGTGAGTATAAGCATTGAGGAAATTTAATTAAGGGGTCTAATAATTTTTTAATGTTTGGTGGATATGTCTATTGGGCATTTGATTTCCAATGTGATGGGAAGAAGTTAGCTAAAGGTGCAAATGGAGAAAAAGAAACATAGACGGCACATCCCTTGATCCAGTGCTACATATGTTAGAAAATGGGAATTATGCTAACCACTACCGAAACCCATGGATTGGTGATGATGAACAATGTCAGCAATCTCTTAGGTGAGGGACAATGTGAAATCTCATACAATTTAAATTTATGACAAGGGGTGAGATAATGATGTGGTGAAATGTACACTTACCCTCCAATCTAGAACTGCCAATTTCATATTTTATTTTGAATCTTCCCAGTCTTTATTATTTAATAAATTTATATGGGTTTTAATATTCCACCAAAATGATTAGGTGTGCAATTATTAGTGAAACCCCATAATGGTATAATGATTGTATTCCAAGTCTATGATTCTTCTCCAATTGATGTCTGCAGGAATGTGCATCACGAATATCATTTCATTCATCCTATGGTTGAGTTTGATATATTCATTGGAATGGATTGGATTTATCTACACAAATCCCACATAATTTTTTGTGATATAGAATTTACATTACATATTTAAAACCCTCCTATGATCAGAAATCAATGTGATGATAGGTATGAAATTCCTTTGGAGATTACATCCAATTTATAGGTCTCAATTCTCTTTCAAAAGGGTTGTTTATATAAAATGGTTGGGGTGAAAATCTACATTGACGATATTCCTATTGTTTGAGAATTTTTTGATTTATTTTTTGAGTAGTTCCCTAGCCATCCACCAAAATAATAATTTGAGTACTTTATAGAAATCTTACCTGGTTCCACACTAATATGAAAGAATCACTATAGAATGGCCCTAATTGATTTACATGAATAGAATAAAAAAGATCCAATAAAACCTTTATAATGTATTAAATCCACCATGTTTTTCAACTTGAGGTAAAATTGTTATTTTTGAGAAAAATAATGATGGATCATTGCGACTATGCATTGATTATAAGGAGTTGAACAACATCATGGTCAAGAAAAAGTATCATTTCATTTTAATGATGACTTGTTTAATCAAATATGTAGAGCTCAATAATTTACTAAGATAGAAATTCATTCTTGATATAAAAAATTGAGAATCAATAAGGAGCATATAACAAAGAAAACATTCTATACCATGTATAGACACAATGAATATATAATTAATCCTTTTGGTCAAAATAATTACATATGTATCATGATGGATTTGAGGAATATAGTCTTTAGAGACCACTTATACATGTTTGTGGTTGTGTCTATTGATTATATTCTTATATATTCAATGATAAAGGACAAGTATGAAGATCAAATAACATTTTTACTAAAGACCCTAAGGAAGAAGAAACTATATTAAAATTTTACAAAGAGTGAATTTTGGCTGCAAAATGTTTTATTTTTTGGTCACATAATCTAAAGATATTATATATTAGATGATTGAAAAAAGCATAAGGCTATTGAATTATATCCTAGAACAGAAATCTTGATTGAGATCCATATAATTCATGGTTTAGCTGGATATTATCAATAGTTTTTTGGATAATTTCTCACAACTATCAAATCCTCTAGGAAAGTAAACTCAAAACGGTTCCATGTTCTTCTAGATAGATAAATGTGAGGAATATTTCAAGGGAATGAACAGAGAATTAGTTATTTGACCTATTAATATATTACCCTATAGTGGATAAGGGTTTTTATTCTCTAGTGATGCATCAAAGAAGTGATTGGGATGTGGTCTTATACAGAACATAATGGTTATCACTTATGCCTCACTATAGTTGATGATTCATCATAGAAATTACCCAACTCATGATATGGAGTTTGTAGTACTAATTTTTTTATTAAATATATGGAGGAATTGTATTTATGTGGAAATTTGTAATATATATATTGATCATAAAATCTTGAAATATAAATTCACATAGAAGGAGTTGAACATAGGCTAGAGAATTTGGTTAGTGTTTATAAAAAATTATGACTGATCAATACATAACCACACTAGGAATGTGAATAAGGTGTTCAATGCATCGAGTCAAAAAAATCATGCTATATTATCCATCATGATGATCAAAAATATCAAATTTTTCTTGATTTGAATAAGATAGAGCTAGAAATCATAAAGGAAGGGGTAATATCATAAGTTTCAAAAATGAATTTCAACCATCTATCCAAATAACGATTAAGGAGGTGTAAATGGATTATGTAGACCTATAATTTTTTTTTTGTAATTTTCAAAGGTTTATCCATGATTGGGATGGAATGATAAGGGTCAAGAACCGTGTTTTTGTTCCCTCCATACATGATTTGTAGGAGTTGTTAGAGGAATCTAATAATTCTTCATTCTATATTCATCCTGGATGTACAATGATGTATATGGACATGAAATAATATTTCTAGTGGGATGTAATGAAGAGATATATTTCAAATCATGTATCTCTATGCTTGGTATACCACCAAGATAAGGATGAAAGACAAAATTTAAAGATTATGTTTCATCCATTACCCATATTAGAAAAGGAAATAGGAGAACATAACTTTGGATTTTTTCAATGGACTACCAAAAAGTGCTAAAGGATTTAATGCTATATGGATTGTAACCGATCACCATACAAATTCATCACGCTTAATCACTATCAAAGAAATCATCTCTCTAGATTCACTTTCTAGGATATACATTAAGTAAGTGGTAAGGTTTAATGGAGTACAATATTCTATTGTATTGGATCAGGATTTGAGGATGACCTCTATGTTCTGGTGAATTATCCAGTAATCACTTAATATGGAATTGTGTTTCACCACTGCATATCATCATCAGAATGATGGTCAGCCTAAAATTATAATTTAGACCCTAGAAGATATGTTTCCAAATTTTTCTCTTTATTTTAGAGGTGGTTGGGATCAACACCTTCCTATAGTTGAGTATTTTTATAATAATATATTTCACTCAAATATTAATATGAAATGCTATGAATCCATATATAGAATGAAATTTAGAGATCCAATTTTTTTTTGTTGAAGTTAGTGAAATAAAGCTATTGGAACTTGAGATCACTGATGAAATGATAGAGAAGGTTATATCTATTCAACAAAATATCATGGTAGCTCAAAGTCAACAGAAATGTTACAATAATAACTGATGGTGTGATCTAGAATTTGAAGACACTAAAACGTTATTTCTATAGATCTCTATCAAGATGAATATTTTGAGGTTTGTAAAGAAAGGGAATATAAGCCCTAGATATATCAGCCCCTTTGATATTTTTTATCATATCAAGATGGTATATTATCACAAGGAACTTCCTCAAAATATCTCTCAAGTACTTTATGCATTCCATGTATCTCTCATGAGGAAGTACATACCTAACCCTTCACATGTTCTGAACATAGATGTTTTACTGCTGAAATGAGATATTTCTTACATGTAATAACGAATTGAAATTGTTGAACATATATAGAATGTTTTAAAAAATAGGACCAGTCACGTGCTCAATGTTTTGTGGGGAAATAACTAGTTAGAGGAAGCCACATGGGAACTTAAGGATATGATGAAGAATAATAATCCTCATTTTTTATACCTAAACGATGGATTTCGAGTATGTAATTCCTTTTAATTGGGGTGTAATATAACAACTAAAATTTTTATTTACATTTTATCTTGAATAAATTAAATTATCAATGTTATATTTAATTGAACTATGTAAATAATTTCTTTCACAAATCACTTCATTGGTATATGTTACATGCAACAAAAACATGGGGTACGGTACACACAACACTAAGTTTCTACGAAACACCATTTTTGTTATAATTTTTTAAATGAGATAATTATAAACTAGTTGTTAAACATAATAATATGAATATAAATAACAAATTTTAGAATATTTTTTATAGTGGTTTTATAATAATAAAACTTTTTCATAACAAAAGACATATAATTTTTTGGAAATGTCCTTATATGTATAAAAATACAATTTTCACAAATATACTTCTTTTCATGTCCTTATATAAAAAACATTAATATTAAGTTTATAAAAATTTAGAAATTTTATTTTATGAAATAAAATTCTTTTTTAAATTTATAATTTTTAAATCTTCTTAGGGTAATTTTTGGGATTTTTCTTTGAAACAACAATTTTTGGATGAGTAGTGAAAAATACCAAATTTTAATTCAAAACATGGTTTTTTTTGTTTTTTTATAATGATAAATTAAATTTTAAATTAGTTTCATTGTTTAGTTGGAACATATTTTTATAAATAAGTCCAATTTAGGTCATTGGAATGAATTTCACTTTTATATTGGTTATAAAAACAGAACAATCCTTTGGATGTTTTTACATTAAAAACAAGCATTGTCATCCCATATGTAGTTTAAATTTAAATTAGTTACTACCACATATTTGACTGGAATTTAAAAAACTAGATCCATAATTTGAATCATAATAATTTATAATGACTATTATGTTTGATGTTTTTTCCCCAAAATGATTAGTGAATGTGATTAATATTAATTAGAATGATGAAGAGAAAAATTAGGTTCTGAAATTAGTAAACAATAAATTTAAGAACCAAAATGAACTAGATACTTCTAAAAGAGAAATTTTATAGAAATTTTTAGACCTCATCCTACCATGTAAATAATATTTGTTCATTATTGGATCTATTTGACATAGTAAAGACATTAGTGGAATCCATTTTTCCCAAATTTAGATGAGTGTCCCTCCTCCAGTATAAAAAGGCCTTTTATCCTCCCACTTCCGCAAAATGCTCATGCAACATTATATTGAACAATATCATCCCAAATAGCTCCTTAAAATACCTCCTATGAACATATAATCCTGAAATTTTGTAGAAATTAATCAATGGAAACCTTTTCTCTGTTAACCAAAAGGAGTTACCCAAAGAAGAGGCAACATTCTTCCTTAAGCACCATTATTTTATTTTCATTCTACACCACATCAACACTCTTTATTACATGATTATTGATTAGACACTAAATAAGGCTAATATTCATTGGTAATATATATAATATTCATGTTCTTTATTATTCATAAACACCATTTTAGTGCATTTTACACTTTGAACATCATTTAACATTATGATTGTAATACCTTCTTAAAATGCACTATTATGTGGTACATTTTTGAACATCATTTAAAGTACCAAATGATTCATCTGATTATACATATTTTAATTTGATAATTGATTAATACTCCAATATGAACATGTTTTATTTAGGGATCAATGGAGAATTCATGGAGGATGATGGAGATATTTGGCAATGAAAGGAAGCAATTCTAGAGAAGGAAGATTGGACATCAGCCCACTGATGAGACTGTGGGGCCCAAAATACAAGCCCAATTAATCCCAACATTCGTGGAATGCTAGGCGACATGTATAGGAACAAATCACGCTACAGGATTTAATGCTGAATCGGCCTCCATTGTGGTCATTTAGGCGGCCCAAGTTAGAGATACAATTCTGGGCCAGATTCTGTGGCCCAGAAAAACATCCCACTAATTTGATCTTATCTCGGAATACACAACTCCAAATGGGCCCATATTTTACAGGAGGTTATAAGACATCCGTAGCGCCATTTTCTTCTTCTATGGCCCACTCTGATTCAGCCTTCTAGAAGGACTTCCAGACGCGTCGGTTCGGTGGATGAAAACTGGATGCCACCTCGGGTCAAACGTGGAAAAGTCCAAATTCCACAAGATTTCCACCAACTATAGCCTACCAAAATTAATTAAGATGCTTTGTACTGTTAGTGGCTCGACCCAAGGCTCCCAAAATGCCTATTTAAGGCAGTGGTGGTGAAGGATTTTAGAATCCTGGATGCTTTGTTCAATTGTAATGTTATGCTGCATTTTTGTTGCCTCAATTTTGTCTTTCACATGTAAGTTGTTCAATTCACTTTAGTTTCTTAATAAAAGTTCTTCTTCGACTCTTATTCTGTTGTTCTTAATATCAATTTGATACTGTTGGATCAAGGATTGAATTTATTCACACCAACCCTTGTGAAATTATTCACACAACGGTGGAGTGATCATTTTATTTTTGTTGTTTTCTTTACTTCTTCATTTCCTCCCTCATGAGTCTACTTTCCGCTTCTATTGAAACCATGGGATCAATGGAGGGCTAACCCACTTATGGGTTGATCCAAGGAGTAGCAAGGGGATGTATTGGATGTTATTTATCACCTAATTAATGTATAATCACTTCTTTAATTGGGATTTTTATTTGATGATTTTTAAACATCATCGTCCTTGTTGAATTTAAGGCCACACACATCAAGTACTAATACGATCCTTTACCTTGAAGTGATCAAAACTTTGATCCTTAATGTGTATAGGTGATTAGTATTAGAGGGTGTATGCATTAAACCAGCAAGTGATGATGTTGTTTTATCTCCTTAAATAAACCCATCTCAAATTTATGAAATTGAAATCATTAAAAAGAAATTACGTCCAATCCTCCCCGAGCGATAACCTAGGATCAACTCATTATTTTAAATTGAATCCACATAAATCTATTAGATATCTTTAAAACCCATCCAAAATCAATCCAAGTTGGCCACTTCATAGACAAAAATCCATCCCTTAGGTTTTGTATCTTAGGTATCTTCTTAGGTCTCTGTGGAATCGACAACCCAAGCTACACTACAAGGACTGTTCTACCCTTCTTCTCTTGGGTAAATTTGGGCGTGAACCAAATTTTGGCGCCATTTCCGGGGACCAAGTAAGTACCTTAGATCCAAAAAAAACCCTTATTTCCTCACCTCCATTCTTCTAATCTCACCCAAGATCTCTTATCTTGTCCCTTTCTCGCTTTTTTTTGGCGCATGTCCGCCTACACCCGCGATTTCTCAAACAGACTAGTTAGGGTGGAAAGTCCTAGGATAGGGGAGTCAAGTGCACCTAAGGGATTGTTTAAATCAGATTCAAATATTCTTTAAATCCCAAAGTCAGAACTTGAAACAAGTCCAATGGAGGGTCATCCACAAAATCAAATTGTAAACCCTGGGGGGAATCAAATGGGATACCAAAACCAAGAAGCTCCAAACTTAGGGAATGTAGTTGATCAAATCATGAACGACTACCTCACTCCAGCTTGGACCAATGCCCCCTCATGCATTAGACACAATTCCATAGGAGACACCAACTACATATTCAAACCCCATGTCCTAAACCACCTTCCAATCTTTCATGGTATGGAGTCAGAAATGCCATACCTTCATGTCAAAGAGTTCAACGACATTGTTGAAACCATGAGTCCCCCACATCAACTAGAATCCGCTAAGATGAGGCTATTTCCTTTTTCATTAAAGGATCGAGCTAAAAATTGGCTAAACAACTTGAGACCTGCATCAATCCACTCTTGGGACCAACTGCAAAGAGAATTCTACAAAAAATACTTCCCTCATCACAAAACAATTGCACTTAAAAAGAGCATCCAAAACATTTTTGAAAAAGAGGGAGAGTCATTCTATGAAACATGGGAGAGGTTCAAAGACACCCTAAACATGGTTCCACACCATGGGTTTTCCATACCTGAACAAGTGAGAATTTTCTATGAAGGGTTGGGTCCGGGGAACAAACAATTCATTGACATGATGTGTAATGGAACTTTTAAAAACAAGGCCCCAAATGATGCTTACGAGTATCTGGAAAGTCTGGCTGAACAAAACCAAACTTGGGGAACTTCACCTTATTCTGAAAAGCCACAACGAACCACTGGAATTCATACACTTAGAGAAGAGGAAATCCTTAGGGCTAAACTCGCAGCACTCTCTAGGAAGGTTGAAGAGATACACCTTAGGAAAGTCCATGAAATCCAAAATGTAGACCTTGTTTGCACAATTTGTGACAAACATGACCATAAAACAGACAACTGCCCAACCATTCCATCCATCAAGGATGTTCTTCTAGGAGGACCCCCAGCGGATGTCAATGCCCTAAACTTTCAAAATCCCTAATACCGAAACACCTTCAATCTAAGTTACAACGACCACCCAGGCTTCCGCTGGAAAGATAACCAACAACCTAGCCAACCTCAGGGACAAAATCCTTACCCCCATCAGAACTACCAAAACCATAACCAGTTCCAAACCCAACCTATCCAATACCAACAACCACCGGTCCATTTTCAACAAACCATCCCACCTCAAAAATATCCCCCTAGGATAATCCAACCTACTCAAGAACCAACCCAAACTGTTCCACAAAGCCTACTAGAAAAACTGTGCAAACAAATGGAGAGGATGAACTCAGAAGTATCTTCCCTAAAACAAGAACTTCAAACCATTAAAACTGGAAAGGCACCCATGCCTACTCAGGCGGTGCCATCCTCAACTTCAAGGGGAGAGTCATGTTGTGCTCAAACAACTCATGAACAACTAAAGGCTGTGACTGTTTTAAGAAGTAGGAAATCAATTGAGAAACCTGAACAACTAATTCAGAACCCACCTAAAGATTCAAACTTGGATGAAAATTCAAATGAACCACAAGATCAAACTGAGGAAACTGATAACATTTTCAAGGAAACAACTCTTCAACAAACAACCCCACAACCTGCACCATTTCTTCAACGCATGAGGGGGAAACCCAAGCCTGAACTGAGTGAAACATTGAGGTAAATCTTCTCACATGTCAAGTTGAACATTCTTCTTCTCGATGCAATCCAAAACATACCTTCCTACTCAAAGTACCTTAAGGACTTGTGCACTTTTAAAAGAAAATTTTCACATAAAAACCAAGCCCTTTTGGCTGCTAATGTGAGTACCACCATTCGAGGGACCATTCCTCCTAAGTTGAAAGACCCAGGTTGCCCTTACATCAATGTTGAACTAGGATAAAGCAATGTTGTCAAGGCCTTGTGTGACCTAGGTGCTAGTGTCAATCTCATCCCATATGCTGTGTACTGCCAGTTGGGCCTAGAAGAGCTCCAACCCACATCTGTCACACTTCAGCTTACTGATCATAGCATTAGGTTTCCCAAGGGGATTTTAAAGGAAGTTCTGGTAAAGGTTGAAAACTTCATCTACCCTGCTGATTTCATTGTCCTTGACAACCATCCAAATTTAGGAAATAAGGAACAAACCCCAATCATCCTTGGTCTTCCTTTCCTTGCAACAATAAACTCTGTTATCCGAGTCCGAAATGGGAACATGACCATCACCTTTGGGAACATGAGTCTAGACTTGAACATCTATAATGCAAGCTCACAAATAGGGGATGACGAGGACATTCATGAAGTAAACATGATAGGAAGCATTGATAATGAATCCATGGAACATCAAGGAATATTAGATGAATGTTTAAGTCAGAATGAGATTGATTTCCTTTGTTCATATGAAGGAAGTTTATCTCCTTGGCTTGAATCATTTTCAAATTGCTCTTATGATGATGTCTTAGGTGCAACAATCAGTGAAACCTTTCAAGAATCCAATTTCATAGAGACCCCTCTAAATTCCTTCCCTAAATCTGATCAAGCCAATATAGTATCTGAAACTTCTACATGTGAGAAATCAATCCTATCTGAACCTCTAAAAAAAGAAATTGATCTTGATCCAATGTCCCAAACTTTTTCTGAAATTCTGAACCAACCTGATCTTGAATTGAAGGAACTTCCTGCTGCACTAAAGAATGCCTTCCTAGGGGAAAATCAAACACATCCTATTGTCATTTATTCTTCTCTTGAAGCCACTCATGAGAGGATGCTTCTAGATGTCCTTAGGAAGCATAAGAAATCCATTGGTTGGACCCTTTTTGATATTCCTGGGATTAGCCCACTTATCGGGACTCATAAGATTGTTCTCGAATCTGATTCAAATCCATGTCGTCAACCTCAACGGCGACTCAATCCTAATCTTATGGAGGTAGTAAGGAAAGAACTTCTGAAATTGTTGAAAACTGGTATCATATATCCCATAGCTGAGAGTGAATGGGTGAGCCCAATCCAAGTGGTTCCAAAAAAGGCTGGAATCACAGTGATAACCAATGAGGATGGAGAGATTCATCCAACAAGGGTGAGTAGTGGATGGAGGGTCTGTATTGACTATAGGAAACTAAACTCATTCACAAAGAAGGACCATTTCCCCTTACCATTCATTGACCAAGTCCTTGAGAGTGTGGTAGTTCATGCCTTCTACTGTTTCTTAGATGGGTACTCGGGGTACAATCAAATTGAGGTCTCCCTAGAGGATCAAGGGAAGAATACATTCACATGTCCTTTCGGCACCTTTTCCTTCAAACGCATGCCCTTTGGGTTATGCAATGCCCCTGGAACCTTCCAGCTGTGCATGATGGGAATCTTCTCAGACATGGTATGGGATTTTCTTGAGGTCTTCATGGATGACTTCTCTGTGTTTGGGATACTTTTGAGGGATGTTTGCAGAATGTGGAGAGAGTCTTGTCAAGATGTGACGAAAAAAATCTGGTCCTAAACTGGGAAAAATGCCATTTCATGGTTAAAGAGGGACTTGTTCTAGGCCATCTGGTCTCGAGTAGGGGGATTGAAGTTGATAAAGCAATGGTTGACATCATTCGTCAACTTCCATCACCCAAAACTGTCAAGGAAGTGAGGTCTTTCTTAGGACATGCTGGTTTCTATTGAAGATTCATCAAGGCCATTAGTTCAATATCCCGTCCCCTTTGTACTCTCTTAGTAAAGGATGCTCCATTTGTTTGGACAGAAAGCTGTGAGGGTTCATTCTCATCCCTCAAATCCTCTCTCACCTCTCCTCCCATTATGAAATCTCCAAATTGGAACCTTCCTTTTTAACTTATGTGTGATGCCAGTGACTTTGCTGTTGGAGCTGTGTTAGGAAAACGTTGTGATAGAACTCCTTATGTCATTGCTTATGCAAGAAAATCCTTAAATGATGCCCAAATCAACTACACCACCACTGAAAATGAGTTACTTTCTATTGTCTTTGCCCTAAATAAGTTTAGGTCCTACCTCTTAAGATCACCCATCACTGTGTTCACTGACCATTCTGCACTGAAATACCTCTTCCAAAAACAAGATGCTAAGGCTAGACTGATTAGGTGGGTCCTTCTATTAAAAGAATTTTACCTCACAATCAAAGATAAAAAGGGAGTTGAAAATGTTGTAGCTGATCACCTCTCTAGGATGGAATTCAAAGAAAACTCAAATCACCTTTCTGTGTCTGATTCGTTTCCTGATGAACACCTATACTCTGTGAGTGACTGCCCTTGGTATGCTGACATAGCAAATTTCTTAGTGACAGGAGTCATTCCAAAATTCTTAGGGACTCAAGCTCGAAGGAAATTCCTTTCTGATGTTAGACACTATGTGTTTGATGATCCATACCTCTATAAGTTCTTCCCTGACCAAGTCATTAGGAGGTGTGTTCCAGAATATGAACAAGATTCTATCCTTAAATTCTATCACAGTGAGGCATGTGGAGGTCACATTTCCTCTAAGAAAACATCTTCTAATATTCTTCAATGTGGTATTTTCTGGCCCACCCTCTCATGGGACTCCTACACATTTTGTCAAAGCTGTCCTAGGTGTCAACAAGTAAGGTCCATCACAAAAAGGAATCAAATGCCACTCACTCCCATCTTAGTTGTTGGAATATTTGACTGTTGGGGAATTGATTTCATGGTTCCCTTCCCAAACTCTCGGGGATACTTCTACATACTCTTATCTGTTGATTATGTCTCAAAATGGGTTGAGTCCATTCCCACTAAGTCCAATGATCATCAAGTTGTGATTCGATTTCTAAAAGAGAACATATTTTCAAGATTTGGAATTCCTAGGGCTATAATCAGTGATCGAGGAACCCATTTCTACAACCGCCCATTCGCTTCAGTCATGTCTAAGTATGGTATTTCACATTAATTTTCCACTTAATAACATCCTCAAACCAATGGTCAAGCTGAGTTAGCGAATAGGGAGATTAAGAAAATTCTTGAAAAAACTGTCAACCCCTCTAGGAAAGATTGGTCTGAGAAACTCTTAGATGCTCTTTGGGCCTATAGAACTGCATATAAAACCATTTTAGGAATGTCCCCATATAGGTTGGTTTATGGTAAAGCATCCCATTTGCCAGTGGAGATTGAACATAAGGCCTTTTGGGAAATTAAAAAAATGGATTATGATCTCTCATTGGCCGGAACAAAAAGGAAATTAGATCTCAATGAACTGGAGGAACTAAGGATGGAGGCTTATGAAAATTCAAGGATCAATAAAGATAGAGTTCAAGCCTACCAATCTAGGAATATCAAGGTCAAACATTTTGAACCGGGAAAACTTGTGCTCTTGTATAGTTCAAAACTTCATTTACATGCGGGAAAGTTAAGGTCTAGATGGTCAGGACCTTTCATAGTGCATCATGTATTCCCCCATGGGGCAGTAGAGATTAAAGATCCCACAAGTGGTCACATTTTCAAGGTCAATGGTCAAAGGTTAAAAACATTCGTTGAATCATTCAATAAACAGGAAATAGATGTTGAGTTAATTGATCCAATCTATGAACCAGGAAAAAATTGATAAATTTGGGATCTATGTCGGGCTAACGACATTAAACAAAGCGCTGCACTGGAGGCAACCCGTGGTTTTTATGTTTCTAATATTTCTGAATCATATTTATTTTTCAAATAAGATTACCTAATCATTTTTATATTTAAAAATAACAAAATTGACTTTTGACCTATTCTTATATTATGAGTATGGATGGGTACGAAAGAGGAGCACCATATTCATCTGTGTCACGTGGTGTGATCCTTGAGTAATACCTTACCCAGAAATTTAAAAAAGAAGACAATGTATCATCCGTTTATTTTGTTTTTATTATTCAATAGGTTAAGAAAAAAATAAAAATATAATAATACAAAAAAAAAATTCCACGCCATAGGTCGTGGGGAAAACCCCGTCACAACTGGCGAAGCCGCGGGGACTCGAACCCGAGACCGAAGGGAGACAGGGGCACGCGCTTACCACTGACCTGCGGCTTCTTGTACTACCTTATTATATAATTTTTATATATATTTTTATATTTTACTTCCTTTATTATATAAATATATATATATATATAGTTTGTTTTTGTTTGTTTTGTTTTTTCCTTTTTCCACTAGGGAACTTTGCAAGCGACATGGATATCAACGGAATAAATTCGAGCGGCAAGAAATTCAAACTTCAACCACCAGGTGACTTCATTCCATAATCCTCATTTTCAATTTCCTTTTTAAATTTTTATTCCCTGCCTCTACTCCAAATTTTTCATTTCTTCAAACACTGGGGACAGTGTTGTTTTAAGTTGGGGGGGAGATAAAATAAAAAAAATGTTTTTGTGTCAAAAACAAAAATTGAATGATTTGAAAAAAAAAGTAAATGGATGGAAAAATTCCTTTAACTTTGAACATGGTAATACACATTGCACACTTTGAAACTGAATATCAAATAATTTAGCATGCCCTGATTCTGATTTTAATCCTTGTATAATTTCATGAGCATAGATTTTGAAAATTGTGGATGTCCAATGTGATATTTCATCGTTTATATTTTCATCCAAATAAAAAAAATGCCACAATGCACGTCCTCTAGACTGTGGGGTACTAATTGGAATTTTTGGGGTCCCATAAAAAATAGCATAGGATGGTTTTATTTTCATGAATAATATGAGTATTCAAAAAAAATTTAAAAATAAAAAATAAAAAATAAAAATAAAAATTTTCATCTAGAGCAATGGATTGATAAAATGCGAGGCTTTCAGCACTTGGGGATCATGACTCCATAGTTGTCTAGCCCTGAGTTCTTCAATCTATCTCTATTTATAGTAATATGACTTTTTTTGATTAAGTTAACTCGAGACGATGCCCGAGTATGTGGGTTTCACTTGGTGCCCTAAGGAATCTGAGTCTGGGAGTCATCGGCAAAGTCTTGCTACATGGGTTAATTTGATTAATTGCAATCTCAATTACTATAGCAATATTTCAAAAAAATCAAAAAAAGGGGGATGAAGAATACTCATATTAGGATTAAATGTGATTCCACCTAGCGCTTCCATGATTTTCCCCTTGAATGAAAATGAACCCCCATATCTATTGTGATTCACAACACATCATTACACCTAATTGAGTTGGATGAAGAATGATGATGGATTTGATCAAAGGAATGGGCTTGGGATTGGGATATTCTTATTAAACTATCTCGTATTAAAATATTTTGATGGGTTTCATGATTGTTTGGTATAAGGTTTTTTGGTGATCATTGTGTATTAAAATGTTTTTGGAAAAGGGAATTCAAATTTCATTTTTGATGAGATATATTTTGCTCGGGACTAGCAAAACTCAAGTTGGGGGGTGTGATTAGCCACTAAATGAGGCTAATATTCATTGGTAATATATATAATATTCATGTTCTTTATTATTCATAAACACCATTTTAGTGCATTTTACACTTTGAACATCATTTAACATTATGATTGTAATACCTTCTTAAAATGCACTATTATGTGGTACATTTTTGAACATCATTTAAAGTACCAAATGATTCATCTGATTATACATATTTTAATTTGATAATTTATCTACTCTCCAATATGAACATGTTTCATTCAGGGATCAATGGAGAATTAATGGAGGATGATGGAGATATTTGGCAATGAAAGGAAGCAATTCTGGAGAAGGCAGATTGGACATCAGCCCACTGATGAGACTGTGGGGCCCAACATACAGGCCCCATTAATCCCAACGTTCGTGGAATTATAGAAGACATGTATAGGAACAAATCACTCTTCAGGAGTTAATGCTGATTCGGCATCCATTGTGGTCATTTAGGCGGCCCAATTTAGAGATACAATTCTGGGCCAGATTCTGCGGCCCAGAAAAACAGCCCACTAATTTGATCATATCTCGAAATACACAACTCCAAATGGGCCCATATTTTACAGGAGGTTAGAAGAAATCCGGATCTCCATTTGCTGCTTCTATGTCCCACTCTGATTCGGCCTTCTAGAAGGTCTTCCAGATGCGTCTGCTCGTTGGATGAAAACTGGCTGCCACCTCGGGTCAAACGTGGAAAAGTCCAAATTCCACAAGATTTCCACCACCTATAGCCTACCAAAATTAATTAAGATGCTTTTTACTGTTTGTGTCTCGACCCAAGGCTCCAAAAATGCCTATTTTAGGTAGTGGTGGTGAAGGATTTTAGAATCATGGATGCTTTGTTCAATTGTAATGTTATGCTGCATTTTTGTTGCCTCAATTTTGTCTTTCACATGTAAGTTGTTCAATTCACTTTAGTTTCTTAATAAAAGTTCTTCTTCTACTCTTATTCTGTTGTTCTTAATATCACTTTGATACTGTTGGATCAAGGTGTGAATTTATTCACACCAACCCTTGTGAAATTATTCAGACAACGGTGGAGTGATCATTTTATTTTTGTTGTTTTCTTTACTTCTCCATTTCCCCCCTCATGAGTCTACTTTCCGCTTCCATTGAAACCATGGGATTAATGGAGGGATAACCCACTTATGGTTTGATCCACGAGAGTAGCAAGGGGATAGATTGGATGTTATTTGTCACCTAATTAATTTATAATCACTTCTTTAATTGGGATTTTTATTTGATTATTTTTAAACTTCATCGTCCTTGTTGAATTTAAGGCCACACACATCAAGTACTAATACGATCCTTTACCTTGAAGTGCTCAAAACTTTGATCCTTCAAGTGTATAGGTGATTAGTATTAGAGGGTGTAGGCATTAAACCAGCAAGTGATGATGTTGTTTTATCTCCTTAAATAAACCCATCTCAAATTTAAGAAATTGAAATCATTAAAAAGAAAATACGTCCAATCCACCCCGAGCGATAACCTAGGATCAACTCATTATTTTAAATTGAATCCACTTAAATCTATTAGATATCTTTAAAACCCATCCAAAATCAATCCAAGTTGGCCACTTCATATCCAAAAATCCATCCCTTAGGTTGTGTATCTTATGTATCTTCTTAGGTCTCTGTGGAATCGACAACCCAAGCTACACTACAAGGACCGCTCTACCCTTCTTCTCTTGGGTAAATTTGGGAGTGAACCAATTATATAATAAAAAAAGTATAATAAATCTAATTATATATGTTATTATTGTAATTTTTTGACCTACACTTACACACACTTCCATCTAATGGGTAATTAACGTACTTTTTATTTGTACGGTGAATTACCGCCTTGCAAACTTTTGATTGTGGATTTTTCATTTACCCGCATTCATCATTGGGAATTATGATGAAAACATTGTTTATATATTTTATAAATTATATTTATTATGTATTTATTCTTATTTAATTCTTATATAACTCATACCATTACAATTTCCATTTTTTTGTAAATACACTAATTTAGTTTTAGGAAGTGTGGACTACCGCCCCCTCAAAGTGATATAATTCATTCACACACTACATCGAATTTATTAAGGGTATTTTTAGTGAAAATATATAATATATATGACATAATAATAAAACTATGATGATATTATTTGCATATATAGATGTATCTCAATCTCTTTCTTTCTTTCAATAAAACTATAAAATGGAAACAATGTTAATGTGTATGTGCGGCCTACCATCCCAATGACTAGTGTATTCTATTTTATAATTATATATTATATGGGTTATAATAATACTAATATAATGAATATAATTGATATTTATATTGTGGTTTGTATTCTTTAAATTGTGATACAAGGTTAAAGACCATATTTATTACAAATTAAGACACATGTGAGGAACAAAGTTGATATTTCCTGATGTAAAACCATAACATAGAATTGTTAACAAGATGGTAATATAATGTCATAATCCAACCATATATGGTATTATATGTAAGAATATTTTCATTTTATATATTTATAATAAACTTATATTTATTATACTATATGATTTTATGAGTATTAAGAGATTGAAGACATAATATATGTGAATTTATTCTCACCTTTTATATCTGTGTCATACATGCCATGTTAACAACTATTTTCTTATGTGTTGTGTATATAAATAACCTTAATGTATTCTATGATTATTATTATTTTTTATGGTTATTTAAATATCTATTCTAGCAGGTTCCTTTCATTGGTTTTGTGTTTCAATAGTTAAAAATTCGTTAATATAGTTTTGTCTCAATTTTTTTCTTTGAGAAACATGTTTTTTATACACCGACTTTTTTTTCAGGTGTATATAATTATATTTGACAACTTAAATCATGAATCTTACTCTTCTCATGATATTTTAGGATTAATTTAATTTCATTTTCTTACATGGATTTAATGATTCCATGTTATCATGTGGTAAGAGTTTATTGAAATAATCACATCGTTTATTAGGATTGTTTATTATTATTACCATTTTGTATGGTGTAATGGGAACTAGTTCTGCCCCCATCAAAAACTCTATTATGAAATCTGAATCTATCTTTGGAGATAGACTTGAGAAGTACTATAGAAACACATATAAGAACTAGCCCACCATGATAGGAAATGCATGCTTTTCTACCCCCTTCAACAAAGAAAAATCAAGAAACTTCGACTGTGAGTTCACCCAATTGCTGAAAAACTCACCCGACACATCCCACTCATACATCCCATTCACCTAGATGGACATATGTGTCCTTGTCTAGAGACATGAATGATACCCTAAAAGGGTGACACTTAATATGGTCTTCGTATAAAACTTTCCAGTCCATACCAATAATCGAATAAAAACCTAACATCTCAAGCCCAATCAAATCACAAATGAAATGGTAAAAAATACCCTCATGATCTCACGCCTTACATTATAGAACATATTCTTATCACCCCCAATGGTTTATCAATAAATATGATCCCACACATACATTCCACTGCATGGCCGAACACCACCACAAACTGTGTAGATATAATAGAACGCAAAGAACTTGTATAAA
Source organism: Viscum album (assembly GCA_963277665.1). Lineage (NCBI taxonomy): Eukaryota > Viridiplantae > Streptophyta > Magnoliopsida > Santalales > Viscaceae > Viscum > Viscum album. The sequence continues at coordinate 1,935,746,054 of OY728155.1, forward strand.
AATTGATCACTAGAAATCATAGAATCTAAAAGGATTATACCTTGAACAGTCAATGGTCTATGCATACCACATCCTAGTGTAGAAAAAACTACATTAATTGGACCTACCCTATTACCATGGGTCGTGGTCTGTGTTCATGGAAATGAACTTACCTACTAAGATATACACTCTCTTCTGAGAGTACAACACCCACCACCTATATCTATATAACTACTAGAGCTCCAACTGCATTCTTGGTACATGGTAACTAACCCACATTTATCAATCAACATTGACCTTGATCCTCCCATTGTTACCATATATTGAGGGGTCCTATACAGACTCTACACATTACTCATTCCTCTACATGCTTAGCACTCAAGAGGTGGTCGAGGACACTATCTACACATGTTTCATGGCCAGCCACACTTATAGGAAAACTCCTGGTCACCACCAAGGGTGGTTGATCCATTATTCTATCAAGCCTTCAAGTTACATCCCTAGTTAGGACTTCCAAAATAATACATCTTCCCCTCATAAGATGGTCAATTAGTTAATCCCAATGCAACCAAAAATAGAATGTTGAAGCCTCATTTAAGTTAACTTTTGAAATAAGGGCCCAATCCACCACTTCAACAAACCTATTTAACTATAATATGTTAACCAGTGACTTAATCTCATGACTAAGTCAATCCTGGATGAATCTCAACATCATGGACTCTTTCCCTATGAATGCTGGAACAAATAATTTCAAGTCAATGAAATGGCCATCATAATACATTTCCCACATCATTACCCCAGGTGAACCTCATAAAATCAACAATCATATCTTATCTGAAGGTCAATGGGAGGAAATTCTATTAACACATTTCCTAGAATTCATTCCATATAATACCATCATAATATTTTGTCTGAACAAGGATATCTCATCACTGTTGTGTTGGTCCCTGCAAATATATGCCTCCATCAAGACTCTCTTCTTTTCAAAAGTCTATATGTGATCCAAAATCGCCAGGATAGACTCTATGAAAAACATTGGAGCTTCAAGTCCACTATCCCCAAAAAAACAACATAGCATGCTACATCTAAAAATCCTTGGTCAGATAAAAAATTTTCTCAGTACAACCTTCCCTAGGTATCTTTCCATCATATGCATAAACTGAGCAATGTTATCATATAACTTATCTTCTCTTGTGTCCCCTTGAACCACCAGAACCTCTTACCCGATCTCTATAGGATAATTCTCGGTGATTTCATCTTGTCTCCCAACTAGAAAAAGTCGTCATGGTGTAATTTCTCTACAGTTACTAACATGAGTCTTAGAACAGATAACATAAATATTCCATAATATACATAAAAAATGAGGATCTCTACTATACATAATGTACCCATATCATATACATTGTACCAAAAAAATCATAACATCTGAGACACTACCATCAACCATCCTTACTACGGGTCATGGTCAACATAGGAAAAAACAACCTATATAGTCACAAGACTTTAATTGGACACTCATGTTTAACCATTTCCACTTTCATAATTAAAAACATTCTTGTTTAGGTACATCTCTTTCTTTATAGTTCATTACAACTAGTGTCTTAACATTTTCACAACTTATTATAATTAGAAATTTAATTTTCTTACACCACTTTATTATGAACATTTTAGTAACCTTTATTTATTAACCTTTATATGTACCCATTTTTATCATCTTTATTAGGCATTACATTCATCAAATTTTTATGTTATGTAAAATGCATCTTACCCTCCATGTCCCCCACACAATTCCCATGTGTTCCTATAATGATGCATGCCACCTATATACCTAGGTGAAAAACCAGATAAATGAATGAAAAACATCGTGCCATTACATCCATGAGAAAAATATCATAAAATAATCACCCCATACAATAAGTTCATCCCCTGATGGTGAATTTTAATTCAACAGTAAAGACACATATCAACATCAACATTTTCCCACCATGGGTACTTGGTTTTTCACTCATTCATGGTTTAGAAACTCAAGGACGAGATCCTTTCCACGGCTCGACCTGACCTAATCTCCCTTTTACAATCCCAAATAATAATACCATAGAATATAACTACATTGATACCCCTTCATAACATCCCCAACCTGGATTCCACTAAACAGTGCCCCATGTTGGGTCACCACATAACCTCAATATCACCTCTCCATACACTAGAGTTTTTCTACTTGCAATGAGTTTTTAATAGACCATGTGGGGACACTATATGTAACGGCCCGAAATTTTGAATAAATCTTGTTCCCTAATTTCATGTGTTATTTTATTTTATTTTTATACTCAACAAAAATGTTTTATTTGATAAACATGATTATAATTAAAATGAGACCATTGGCTTCTGACTGTTATATGACCATCGGTCAATATGACCGATGTGAACAAAATGTTTTGATTATTGTCTCTAAATACATGTAATCTTGGTTAATTATTATAGAAAGAAGATTCGATGGCCTCACCTAGTAGTCTTGGACCGATCGAAGCCCATCTAACAGAACATGGGAAGGAGGTAGCACCATTGGGCTTTGCTCTGGACCAAACCCAAGCCGAACTTCATCATGTGAAGCTAGAACGGAATCACCTTCGCGAGAAGTTCAAAATGATTGAAATTACTACTCGGGCAATGCTGGCCGAGCCTCCCTCGGACTCTCTCACCTTAGCACACCTTACACTTAGGTCCTATGCTGGTGTGATAAGAGGCTATGTAAGGAGACCGTAACTACCTTGTGTAATCCTTTGTTTTAAATAAAAATTGGGATTTCTTCATATGATGAAGTTATGAATTTTCAAATGACCGGATAAATATAGTATGCATATTTTTGATTAATTTTAGAAAAATGTTATTTTAAAAATGTTTATATAAACCTTAAATAATTAAAAATGTGTAATGATTTTCGAAAAATGGTCTTCTACAATTATGTTCAGTACAAAATTTGGAGTCTAATAAGATCAACTTGATTTTTGATGAATAGTAAATTATTAATAGTGATTTTATGATTAGGATTAGTAATATGACCAAATAGATTAGTAATCTCACTTAAAGAAAGTTTTAAAATAATCTAGGCACCTTGATTAAGTAATGTGATTCAATAAAATGGTTAAATAACGGTTTCATAAATTATTATTCAAGTATTAGTTTTTTTGGGTGAATAGTGTTTATTAATTAAAAATTAAATTAAAAATATTTAGAAACTTACTTTTATAAAATGGATTTCATTTTTGAACTCAGAGCACCGATATTATGTTATGGTAATTTTTGTGGTTTTTTCTGAAAAAATGAATTTTCGGTGAATAGTGTATTTATTTAAAAAACAAATTAAAAATATTTGGAAAATTATTTTTATAAAATGGAGTTCATTTTTGAAATCAGAGCATTGATATTTGATTAAGGTGAAATTTTGGGATCTTTCTGAGAAAGTTGAATTTTCAGTGAATAGTGAAAATACAGTTTTAGGGTTTCGGTATGTTTAATGACATCATAACTGTGTCATGATGATGTCATGAGATTTTTAAATGGTTGGCCGGCCAAGGGTGATGAATTATTGTGTGGGGGTCCCCATGTGGCCTAACTTTATGGGAAGTACCATGGGAGGGCCCATGCTTTTGAGAAAACCCCTTTTGAGGTGTTCCTTGGCCATTAATGCCTTGTCCCCTCACTTTCCCTATAAATACCAAGCCCTCCTCTCATACATTCGACTCCCCACTCTTCACCAACGAAGTTCTGGCCTCATTACCTCCCAATGAGTCCTCCCAAGGTTCCCCCAAGCCCTAAAGGTCCCAACCATTGAGGTTTAAGAGTTACATTTTAAGGTAAGGGATCCGACCCCTCTCTTTCTTTTCAAGTGATCTCTTTTATGTCATTCCTTTTATGCTTCATGTTCTTATGTTGGAGGATATTCTTTTACACTAATATTACTGCCATTTTTATGTTCATATAATGAGAAATCCCCACTTACTCTCAGTATTTCGTTTTATGAAGTTTTAAGTGGCGTCGTTAGGCTGCCGAAATTTTTGTAACAGATTCTTTCTCCCTTCTCATTTTTCAAGATATATTTTCATGTAAAGTATTTCAAGTTCCTTTTTATTATGTTGGGGTATGATCTCTAAATTTATCATACTGATCTTTTATGATCATATGATGAGATACCCCATTTGATCTCTTCAATTCAGTATTTTGAAGTTTTAAGTGGCGCCGTTAGGCTGTCGAATTTTTAAGTGGTACTTCACCCTTCTCGTTTTGAAGTTCTACTTTCATGTCAATTCTTTCAAGTTCCCTTTTGTTATGTTGGGGTATTATATCTATATCTATCATACTAGACTCTTATGTTCATATTATGAGAGACCCCATTTTATCTCTTCAATTCAGTATTTTGAAGTTTTAAGTGGCGCTGTTAGGCTGTCGAATTTTTAAGTGGTTCTTCACCCTTCTCGTTTTGAAGTTCTACTTTCATGTCAATTCTTTAAAGTTCCTTTTTGTTCTGTTGGGGTATGATCTCAATATCTATCATACTGGACTCTTATGTTCATATGATGAGAGACCCTATTTGATCTTTTCAAATAATTTTGTTTGAAGTTTAAGTAACGCCGTTAGGCTGCCAAACTTTCATAAGAGAAATCTAATTTTTGTCTTCCTTCCATGTTTTTCATTTCAAATGGTATGTACTTGAAATTTCATTACCATGATCATGTATCCTTCTTATTCTGTCCATATACTGTTTTATGGGTCATTTATGAATTTTTGACCCATTATCCCTCTCTTTTTAATGTTTTCTAAAACCATGTAACATAGCCGTTATGCTGCAGAATTTTCGTCTCAAAATGTCTCTCTCTTTTTCTAAAGTTCTTTTATTTTATTAATTGAACACTCAAAGATATTTCTTCTAAATGGGTATTCACATATATACCAAAATTTTCTATTTTAAATTCTGGTATTTACATACATGAGACCCACCTTCCTTTTCTGTGGGTTTTAAAGCGACGTAAAGATCATGTCTTTAAGCAGTTTTTAAAACGTTATGATTATGAAATGAAACCCAGTTATTTTATCCTATATGGGTTATTTATGAAATTTTTTATGATGATATATGTGGCTCACATGATAATAAATGAAAATTTAAGGGTGTGCCCTGATAGCCCTCCAATGCATTGGGTAAAGACTTAATCTCTAGAGATGACCATTTTTAACGACGCCTTGGTGAATAACCTTGGTAATTTTTAACGACACCTTGGGGATGGACCTTGGTGAAAAGAAACGATTGTCAATATTAAATGTTGCAGCCACATCTTCAAGTTATGAAAAAGTTTTATTTTTATTATGATATGCCTCATGATTTCATTTTCATGCCTTAAAGTTCTTTTCATGACTTTATTGATGTATCTCAAGTTCATATGTAAAATGATTCACTTGTTTCCCTTGCTGGGCCTTCTGCTCATCTTTTATTTTAATGTATGTCCCCAGGTTATGAGATGCAGTATTGAGCCTAGGTTGAACATGAGGAGAATCCATTCAAGTGTTTAAGAAATTTTTTTTTTGTTTCATGTTTTATGTTCCTTGTTTCCAAGACACTAAACATTAAAGATCCTCAGTTCCGTGTAATGGAATGAAAGTTATGTTATAAAAAGACGGGATGCTATAGTTGGTATCAAAGGATGGTTTAGTTATTTGTGGAAATTAGGATATGAAAACTTTAGGAAGAAGCCTATAGAAAAGTTAAAATATAGGAAATATTCCTGGTATTTTGGTGAGTATTGAGTAAGGGGTTGCCAAGCAAATACATCCCTGTCTGGATACGAGCAGGTAGAGGTGGCTCTGGCACAGATGTACATAGTGGTAAAACCCGAAAACACCGCTTTGAGCTAGACTCGAACGGGAACTGGTACATGACAACGGGCCTTGCTGCACTCTTGGTTACGACACTCCCAGGGGATATGCTTTGGTAAATTCATATGCTTAGTATGAACCATTGTTAAAGGAACAAAGATAAAATAAAATGTAGATTCACATAAGAATATATGATCATGGATAACCTAGATTGGAAACTAGGGGATCACAAGTTAGGGTATACTTTTCAACTACAAGTTATCCTTATATGCTTTAAGTTTCTTTTCATGATTATTGGCTAAGTATTTAATCCCCTAATTATAGTTTCTTTTCTTAGTTAATGGTGGGAAATGGAAGAACATGTCTCAATAACCAATGTGATAGGAAATGCTACGATTTCCGTATTAATATGACAGAGATGATTAGGGGATTAAAATATGATTTTTATTTTGGAATACGTTCACTATTTTGGGGACCCTATATGATCGAGGTAAATAGATTACAACGGTATTTTCATTGAGGAGTAAGTTTGACTTATATTTGAAGAATCTATGAATTTAAGGTGGATTTATAGTAATTTAGGTTACTTATGGGAATGATTAACCTATCTTGGGTTAAATATGTTTAGATTAGATACTTTTGTTATAAGATGTTCGGAGTGGTTGATGTGGTTTGGAGATGAACAATGAAGTTTATTTTGGAAGACTATGTTATCAAATCCTTCTTGTATTTGGGTTTCAATCTTAGTTTGGTTTATTTTGAGGAATTTTAAGGACCGTTATTTATGGAATGGACTATGATGAACTTTGGGAAGTACCATGGAACTTTGAAGATTTAAAATTATTTTCCATTCCTATGGGATTCTTTCTTTTTGAAGAGTTGTTTTACCTTACACTTTTGGTTTTTGGGATAATGTTTAATGATAAAAGAAATAGATAGTTAATCTTTTGTGGATTATGTGATTCTCTAGAAGATGATTCTTGTGTTTTGATGAGACCAAGTAGTTTTGAATGCTCATAGTTTAGAGAAAAGATTAGTTTTGGGTAGAAACTTATTAAAGGATGAAACTCTACATGAAGGTAGATATATTTCCTTATGTTTTTTTATATGTTGTAAATGAATTCCTCAATGTTATGAAAAGGAACGTAAAACAAAAACGTTGTTGGTTTACGTTTCCTACTAGGTAATCAAAGACCGCTTGCACACATCATAATTTTGGGATTTTCTGGTGGTTAAATTCCTCCTAATCATGTTTTCTATCACTCTCCTTTAGGACGTGACCCTTTGTTTTCTCCTCCATGTCCATGTTTCCTACATGGAATCCTAGTATGAGTAAACTCGGGTGGCCTTTGTACTTCCTTTTCTTTCTTTTAAAGTAATGGTGTCACAGACTCTTTTTCCGATGTGGGACTTTCAATGAAATTTCAAAACCAAATTTTTTTTAAAATTGCGAGGACGCAATTTCTTAAGGGGGGAAGATTGTAACGGCCCGAAATTTTGAATAAATCTTGTTCCCTAATTTCATGTGTTATTTTATTTTATTTTTATACTCAACAAAAATGTTTTATTTGATAAACATGATTATAATTAAAATGAGACCATTGGCTTCTGACTATTATATGACCATCGGTCAATATGACCGCTGTGAACAAAATGTTTTGATTATTGTCTCTAAATACATGTAATCTTGGTTAATTATTATAGAAAGAAGATTCCATGGCCTCACCTAGTAGTCTTGGACCGATCGAAGCCCATCTAACAGAACTTGGGAAGGAGGTAGCACCATTGGGCTTTGCTCTGGACCAAACCCAAGCCGAACTTCATCATGTGAAGCTAGAACGGAATCGCCTTCGCGAGAAGTTCAAACTGATTGAAATTACTACTCGGGAAATGTTGGTCGAGCCTCCCTCGGACTCTCTCACCTTAGCACACCTTACACTTAGGTCCTATGCTGGTGTGATAAGAGGCTATGTAAGGAGACCGTAACTACCTTGTGTAATCCTTTGTTTTAAATAAAAATTGGGATTTCTTCATATGATGAAGTTATGAATTTTCAAATGACCGGATAAATATAGTATGCATATTTTTGATTAATTTTAGAAAAATGTTATTTTAAAAATGTTTATATAAACCTTAAATAATTAAAAATGTGTAATGATTTTCGAAAAATGGTCTTCTACAATTATGTTCAGTACAAAATTTGGAGTCTAATAAGATCAACTTGATTTTTGATGAATAGTAAATTATGAATAGTGATTTTATGATTAGGATTAGTAATATGACCAAATAGATTAGTAATCTCACTTAAAGAAAGTTTTAAAATAATCTAGGCACCTTGATTAAGTAATGTGATTCAATAAAATAGTTAAATAACGGTTTCATAAATTATTATTCAAGTATTAGTTTTTTTGGGTGAATAGTGTTTATTAATTAAAAATTAAATTAAAAATATTTAGAAACTTACTTTTATAAAATGGATTTCATTTTTGAACACAGAGCACCAATATTATGTTATGGTAATTTTTGTGGTTTTTTCTGAAAAAATGAATTTTCGATGAATAGTGTATTTATTTAAAAAATAAATTAAAAATATTTGGAAAATTATTTTTATAAAATGGAGTTCATTTTTGAAATCAGAGCATTGATATTTGATTAAGGTGAAATTTTGGGATCTTTCTGAGAAAGTTGAATTTTCAGTGAATAGTGAAAATACAGTTTTAGGGTTTCGGTATGTTTAATGACATCATAATTGTGTCATGATGATGTCATGAGATTTTTAAATGGTTGGCCGGCCAAGGGTGATGAATTATTGTGTGGGGGTCCCCATGTGGCCTAACTTTATGGGAAGTACCATGGGAGGGCCCATGCTTTTGAGAAAACCCCTTTTGAGGTGTTCCTTGGCCATTAATGCCTTGTCCCCTCACTTTCCCTATAAATACCAAGCCCTCCTCTCATACATTCGACTCCCCACTCTTCACCAACGAAGTTCTGGCCTCATTACCTCCCAATGAGTCCTCCCAAGGTGCCCCCAAGCCCTCAAGGTCCCAACCATTGAGGTTTAAGAGTTACATTTTAAGGAAAGGGATCCGACCCCTCTCATTCTTTTCAAGTGATCTCTTTTATGTCATTCCTTTTATGCTCCATGTTCTTATGTTGGAGGATATTCTTTAGACTCATATTACTGCCATTTTTATGTTCATATAATGAGAAATCCCCACTTACTCTCATTATTTTGTTTTATGAAGTTTTAAGTGGCGTCGTTAGGCTGCCGAAATTTTTGTAACGGATTCTTTCTCCCTTCTCATTTTTCAAGATCTATTTTCATGTAAAGTATTTCAAGTTCCTTTTTATTATGTTGGGGTATGATCTCTAAATTTATCATACTGATCTTTTATGATCATATGATGAGAGACCCCATTTGATCTCTTCAATTCCGTATTTTGAAGTTTTAAGTGGCGTCGTTAGGCTGTCGAATTTTTAAGTGGTTCTTCACCCTTCTCGTTTTGAAGTTCTACTTTCATGTCAATTCTTTCAAGTTACCTTTTGTTATGTTGGGGTATTATATCTATATCTATCATACTAGACTCTTATGTTCATATTATGAGAGACCCCATTTTATCTCTTCAATTCAGTATTTTGATGTTTTAAGTGGCGCCGTTAGGCTGTCGAATTTTTAAGTGGTTCTTCACCCTTCTCGTTTTGATGTTCTACTTTCATGTCAATTATTTAAAGTTCCTTTTTGTTATGTTGGGGTATGATCTCTATATCTATCATACTGTACTCTTATGTTCATATGATTAGAGACCCTATTTGATCTTTTCAAATCATTTTGTTTGAAGTTTAAGTAACGCCGTTAGGCTGCCAAACTTTCATAAGAGAAATCTAATTTTTGTCTTCCTTCCATGTTTTTCATTTCAAATGGTATGTACTTTAAATTTCATTACCATGATCATGTATCCTTCTTATTCTGTCCATATACTGTTTTATGGGTCATTTATGAATTTTTGACCCATTATCCCTCTCTTTTTAATGTTTTCTAAAACCCTGTAACATAGCCGTTATGCTGCAGAATTTTCGTCTCAAAATGTCTCTCTCTTTTTCTAAAGTTCTTTTATTTTATTAAGTGAATACTCAAAGCTATTTCTTCTAAAGGGGTATTCACATATACACCAAAATTTTCTATTTTAAATTCTGGGATTTACATACATGAGACCCACCTTCCTTTTCTGTGGGTTTTAAAGCGACGTAAAGATCAAGTCTTTAAGCAGTTTTTAAAACGTTATGATTATGAAATGAAACCCATTTATTTTATCCTATATGGGTTATTTATGAAATTTTTGATGTTGATATATGTGGCTCACATGATAATAAATGAAAATTTAAGGGTGTGCCCTGATAGCACTCCAATGCATTGGGTAAAGACTTAATCTCTAGAGATGACCATTTTTAACGACGCCTTGGTGAATAACCTTGGTAATTTTTAACGACACCTTGGGGATGGACCTTGGTGAAACGAAATGATTGTCAATATTAAATGTTGCAGCCACATCTTCAAGTTATGAAAAAGTTTTATTTTTATTATGATATGCCTCATGATTTCATTTTCATGCCTTAAAGTTCTTTTCATGACTTTATTGATGTATCTCAAGTTCATATGTAAAATGTTTCACTTGTTTCCCTTGCTGGGCCTTCTGCTCATCCTTTATTTTAATGTATGTCCCCAGGTTATGAGATGCAGTATTGAGCCTAGGTTGAACATGAGGAGAATCCTTTCAAGTGTTTAAGAAAAATGTTTTTTTTGTTTCAAGTTTTATGTTCCTTGTTTCCAAGACACTAAACCTTAAAGATCCTCAGTTCCGTGTAATGGAATGAAAGTTATGTTATAAAAAGACGGGATGCTATACTATACTCTTTTTACCAGAGTAAGATGAAATAAATGACAAAATAGATAATAGAAAAAATAATAAATAACTCTAATCAAGAAACGCCAACCATCCCCCAAGAAGGGTACAAGACACAAGGAAACAAGTAAATATTCAATGTCATACTAACTATGTGAAAAGTGAATAAAACCCAAAATAAAGACAAACAACAAAACTCCAAAATAATATTACACACTATTTCCAAATCCCCATCCATTCATGTCCCAATCCCATCCCATTCTCTTATCATAGGGCCTTCTCCCTTGTCTTTACATGAAACTATAACATCTTCTCAGGTACCTAATAGTGGCCTGATAAGTTTGTGAGTATAACTCAGTAGTCCACTGCCAATGTTGTCTCCAAAATATCCATTCTAAATCGATAGTGCATGAAAATAATGAATAATGGAAAATTAAAAAAAATATGACTTGGGTTTTATTAGTTAATGATTATCACATTAATCACTTCCATCATTATTTATATTTCATTCCCATACTGTCTTCATTACTAAATTTATCTTCATCACATATTCCTTTTTTAAGGATTAAATCATTTACAAAATATCCTTATGTAGTCAATTTCTAAGCGTAAGGGAATAAATAAATTTGCCTTTCTCTCTAGGTATAAATATATCCCAATAATTACAACACATATGCGTAGAAGCCTAGGTCTATGTATTTTCATCAAGTGAAACCATTATGGGTATAGAGCCTCAGACCCCTTCCCTAACCCATGCTTTATGGGGTGGGTTTTAGAGCCTCGATCTAACCCAGCCCATGGGTGTAGATCCTCAAGTCTAATACCCCCAATCTACCAAGCCATGTGAAAATTCTTATTTATCCATTTTAAAGAAATGCCAAATCACAAAAAATATATAATCAATACACATTACATAAATATTTCACATTTTATTTAACAAGTCAAACATTCTTATACAATAACCAGTTAACACATTATCCATTTATAAATCATATCTCACCTAATCAATTTCACATTTACATTCGTTAAACTATCTAGCATATTCAAAAATTTCTACAAGTTATCCCATTTCATATATTCAACAATTCTAATGAATTGAATTTTTTACAGGTTTCTATTACTAATCCATAAGACATTTAACACATTTACATTAATCTATGTAACCTACATTCGTATAATTCTAAACAATCCCTTATCCCATCACCAAAATATATAAACTACTACTATTAATCATCCTTTATTATCCATTCTATCATACCAACACATTTACCATGGTATCTACTTTATTACAAGTCAAATTCATGATTCACCCAACAATTTTCCTAGTTAGGGAATTTTTAAACATCTCATGGGTGGCCCTAAATTAGTAAAGTCATCCTCAACACATCCCACGTGGGACATGAGGGGTTTAATTAATCATTGATACAATAATATTAGCAAATTATATTCAAATAAATTAATTCAAAATACTATAATAATAATATCACAACCTCACCTGCTCAAATCAATAATAAAACTATGCGATATAATTTATAGACCCCCTAACATGAATCAAAAGATGATATAACCCTTAAAATGGGCATAGATTTTTATTTTAGCACCCTTGGAATCCCAAACCTTGGATACACTATAAAAATATGGTTTTATGGCTTTCGAATATGTTAAATAAAAACCACAGACCATAATCTTGAAAAAAAAGAAAGAGGACCGTTAGACTTGCCCGAAGCATCAATACACACCCAAAAAAATCCAAAAGGACTACAATCGATGGGGAGTTGTCCCATGGAATCATGAGCCAAAATGGTTTGTATCTATGGTTGATAGAAGAACAAATAATTAAAAAATTGTGTAAGAATCATAAAATTCAATGGGGGATGTTTTGGAAATTTTAATTTTTTATTGAGGCACATAGTTTGGCCAGACAGTTTAATGTGTGATAAACATGTGTCAACTTCTATCGATGGAAAGCCAGATTCACATGTGTTACCTATAATTCTACATGGTTTTTAAAATTTAGCACTAGCCATGTAGGATGACATTGTCCAATAGGACCTGTGACACATAGTTTTTTGGGGATCCCACAATATTTGGGAAACCGTGTGCCAAATATACAGAACACCTCTATCAAAGCATGCATGGTTTGTCTCTCCCCCATTCATGGTTTCTAAATCCATGTACTCCTCCTTCTGTCTAGCATGGGTTGGGCACACTATTTAAACTAACTATGAACCAACCGTGAAACATATTGATAATGACCATTTTTTCCTTTCCTTCATGTCCCAAACCCCTATGAGACCCATGTGAATTATCATACACCCAGTAAAAATTAAATTATCCAAAATTAAGGAATTAATAAAAAATATAAACAAGATCAGACATCCACAATGTCTAAGATCTTACAAAATGTATATCATTATGTCGCCCTGCATCCATGTAGGCACTTGAATTCGCTGATGAAAACCATCAGGATGCTAGTGCTCATCCATTATATTCTAGAAGCTAACACCATATAAAAAAAAAATTTGTTGTCTCTAATCATACATGATTATCAAAAAATAATATTAGATTTCATGATCCAACGTCATTGACATTAGATTCACTACCCATTTTAATTCATATGATTCTCTCATCAACTCCTTTTTCAATGATGGTGGGGTTAATACCCTCCCATTAATGTAAATAATGTTTCATTATCTAAAGAAAAACATACGACTTAGTCATTCCTCACCTAGTTCTCCCATTTCACTATGCACATGTGATCTTAATACTAGGTGTGTATTACCTAGTCTCCTACATGAGACATGATAACTAATGTTTCACATGTCATAACTCCATGATCCTCAGTTTCATCCATGATCCACTCAACCATAAAACACATTTCATTCCACACATCCTACAAAGGATGCTATAAATGACCCCTAATATTTAGTGATTACATAATATGATAAGATAAAATGAAATAACCTATCACAAATGAATAACACATCCTTATTTTGAATGTCTAAAAATACTCCACCAAATAACTCTATCATAGATTCAGATCACATTTGGATAAGATATATCGAATGATCTTATTGACTATATAAATAATAAAACTATCATCTAATAGAAAATGTCTCTAGAAAATCATCACATTGACCATAGCTACAAAATCTATAATATGTTTTGGGTAGCTCCACTTCTAGGTCGATAGTAGAAGTACCCAAATTATACTACTTAATCTCTCTCTATCAACTCAGCACCCAAACAATCACCACGGGCATCAAAGAAAATTTTGTATATAATCATAGGATATTAGAGGATAAGAAATAGGGTTTTCATCAATATCATCATCTGATCTAGGAAAACAACTTCATGCTGATTGGACCACTCAAACTGAACCATACTTTTGGTCAACTAGATCATTAGTGATACCATATAGAAGAAATCCTAGATTATATTTTGATAGTACCTCACATTCCCATGTAAAATAATAATCACAAACACATTTTTTGGTTAATTCCCAATACATCACAACCTCTACATTCTTTTTTTCAAATGAAATATATTCTATATAAATTATACATCCAATGAATCACACCACATGAATCCAAAAGTTACACTTAAATTTGGAATAATGTATATTCATTCAATGTGTACACAATATTACCTTAGGGTTCCTAGAATGGATATATTAAACTATTGAAATATCATGATATCATCCATGAACACAATTATTATGGATTTGATATATTGATAGAAAATCCTCTTTAGGGGATCTGTGAACACTTCTATATAATTTATGAATACAAAAGGCATGAAATGATGTTCACAAAGACTATATCTTCCCCTTAATACTATATTTAGAATATACCCCTCTCTAACCCAAAAAAGATAGATTCTTGAAGGTAGATATATCATAGAAAACCATCAAGCTCCCCATAGATAGTAAAATTTATCATAAATCCTGGGTAAAGGGTACACATTCTTCACCATTACGTTATTCAGTTTCCTGTAGTACAAAAAGTGATATATACATCTTTTCAAACATAACCTAGTAACCCTTAGGTGTTGTTCTTAACTTGATAAATCCTTCACATACACATCCACTAAATACACAGTAACATAGGTTAACTCAGCTGGTGTCATATGATAATGAGGAATGAATATTAGTTTCACCCTATGTATAAGATCAATCACAAATGTGGTTCCTCTATCTGGAGGAAGACTTGAGATGTCATTGGGAATAAGTCCTAATAATGTTCCTCTATAAGATGGAAGATAGATGTAGATAATAATTATTTTTTTCAAGATCCAAGAATGATACTCACACTATGATATCTTCAATAAGGCACATGACTTATCACATCCATCCTACTATAGCATCCCAATAACCAGTCAACATAAACCTCTCTTCTCTATGTGTGGTGAATGAAACACATCTCATGTAATAGTCAATATGATCTCAATAAATGGACAACTAGTACTTTCTGAATATAAAATCAAAGGTAGTTATCTCTAATATCATGATGTCCATATCTAGAAATAAAAATGGGGTACTTAGGGTACCATTGGAGATGGTCTACTCTATTTAACAATGGGTTTTCCATATATATCCTCTCATATGATAACATAAAAATTAATTCATGTTATATAATGATGTAAGTTGATATGAAGGAATTAGAATAACATTTATAAATAAAATGTAGTATATAGGACAAATGTCATTAAAAGAATAACTATAACTATATATGTTTTATCTCTTAAAACTATTCAGATCCCACTCCACTACATACAATATTCAGGCCCCATTTTCATTGGTTTTCCCCTAATGCACATAAATATCTTGGGTTTCTGAAGTTTTCAACTCACAGGCATACAACTGAGTACACCATCCATATAGCTAGATTAAAGTATAAATCAGCCATGCCCTCATACCAGATCATATCTATAAGGCCCAAAAAACTAGTGAAGATGTCCCAACATTCCACATCAGTGACACTTGATATATGGTATTATAAAAAACTTATGGTATTTCCCACCCTATAGACAACTAAAACAATGGGGACCTAAACCTCCCTTAGATGGGGATAAAAACTCTACCCTTCTCCAATATCATATTTCTACCAAGAAACAACTCATCATTATTCACATTTTTTATACAAAAATAGGCACCCCCTGAAGCATTGTATTTCCTCCAATAGATCCAAAAAGAGTTAGATGGAGTCTCGTAATGTGGTCCTCTTAGATACGGTTATATAAAACGTCATTGTGTTTCACCTCAACATATGTCGTAATGTGAAGTCCTCTAACATAATTTCATACATTTGGATGAAAGAAAATCTCATAAATTCCAAGACTTGTGATATTTATTCTTATCCAAATGAGTAGAAAATTACTAAAAAACTATAAAATGATAAAAGTATGCTGAAAATGAATTCACCCCTAGGGATGATATATAGACTCATATGCTCGGTCAAGAATCATGATTTTGTGAGGAAAATCCCGATGAATATATCTATGAAAGCCTCTCAAGTAAGACAATCGCACATTCTTTGTTAAGCCATAATTCACCAAAACCACCTGGAGGGTCCCTAATGAATATAGGAATCTATATTCACCCTCCTATATTCTTGAGTCTCTACCCTAACAAATATTACCTTGATAAAATCTATGCATTCCTCAATATATTGAGGACTTATTGTGCCTTGGAATGTTAGTTTATTATAGACATAAAAGTCCAAGGCATATTCATCCATCATACACTACGTCCCTATTCCCTAATAAAAAAAATTCTTGAATGACTATGGTTTGGGTTTGATTTATTGGATGATCTACTAGATAATGTGTAGGATAATTTGTAGTCAGACACTTCAATATAGCCAATAGTGGAAATGAAATTCTTTCCCTTGAATGCGAACACTGGTGTTTCTAAGGATACATTTTCCTTGGATTTCAAATGTTTATAAAAAATTCCTATATAAAGTATCTTATAAAAAAACATAGGTAGTTACAATGAACACATAAATAATTTTTACTAGATAACGTATCATATAAGATACCCTCACAAAATGCAAAATCATCCATGTTCTACCGAAGTATCACTTATAGTCGTCCATACCGATATGCTAGTCATTATATATATATATATATATATATATATATATATATATATATATCATAAAATTATTTCCTAGTTCTTCTAACTAATGCCATCAATTATATAACAGAAACATAGATATATCCCTAAACAGTGAACATAAAATCACAGAAATTAATTAATAAACTATATTTTTTCACTCAAAATGAATATATAAATGAAATGTGATCTGACATGTCTATTCATGATACATCAATGAACTATACTATCATAAAATTATAACATCAATCCCATCACCAATACCTCAGAGTTCCGTCACACAAGAGCTAGATAAGAACAATGAAACTCCCCTACCAATTTCAACTCAACCTATCATATTTTTACAATCACTATAAAAGAATAGAATGGATTCATTAACCCTTTCATTCCATTTTGTAACAACCCAAGTAGAATCATATTATTTTTTCCAAAGATTCCATACTATCACATGTGACTCCCTACACGTAAGAGGCTGCAGACTAGTGGTGAGTGAAATAAGTTACATGGGGAAAATATATCTTTTGTAACCAAATATATTACCATAGTAAATTGATACTATATGAATCTAACTAACAAATTTAAAATATAACAATAATTAAGGTTATGCTAGATTTAATTTCATATTCAAAATTAATAATAATAAAATGGACCCCCTCTGTGGATGGTCAGTAATCACATAGAGTATAACTGGAAATGTTAATAATAAAATAATTGTAGAACATATCCAAATTCCAACATAGTACAACATACATCTCCCAACTCCATGCTTTTTATAAACCTACCATAAGAAAATTTACCATCCTTGGATCCCTAATAATTATTTTTTTAGACACACTATGATTCCCATGAAGGGTGTGAGTAATAACCTAGTATGAAAACAAAAATGTGTACATAACATAAGTTCACATGTTTAAGAGGTGTATTCTATGATAATAAGGTAATTTGAAAACATAAGATAGTTTATAATGAGTTGAGAGGTGATTTTATAACTATGAAACCCCAAATTCCGACCATACCTACTTAGGATTCATTCTAGAATAATAATAATAATAGAATTTATGATCATGGTTCAACCATAAGTCCATCTTAGGAGTGTCTGTGCATATTTTAGGCTCATGAATCATGGCTTAGTCCATAAGGATATCAATACCCATATCTATCATGGTTCATGAAATATGACTTTAATACACCAAAATCTACCTCTAGTTAGGATATAAGGACATCACACCCCTATACTATGTTGGGTCAATCTAAAAGGATGTTGTACCCCTAAACATCATTAGGTCAGGAAATAAGGCCATCGTTCCCCAACCTGGTGTCCCAGTCTATCACCACATCATCACATGTCCAACGTTCTCCTCCTCTTACCTCTAACTAATCCATGATGTTCCATATATCATTTTCTACTATGAGGAAAAACTCTAATGTTCATGCATTCAAAAATTAATTGAAATAATAGATATTGGAACAATATTTAATATCATGAATGAGTAACAAAAACCAAGAACACAACAATATATGACAAATATATGAATGTAGATGCTCATTTAAAAGAGGGGTAAATTGTAATATTAAAAAAATTCATTTTTAACCTTTAGGAAATCTATGTTTAACAATGTTAAACAAGGTAAATTCACAGGACCACTTTTAGTTATACAAGATTTCTAGGATCCAGAAATGTGATTCTAGAAATAAAACTTAAGGAAAATTTACAAGGAAAAGATTCTAACTTAAAGCATATAGAATCTTACTTATCAATGTATACAAAATAACATGAAAATATAAGAAGGTTATAAATTATTTCCTTATCAAAACATAGAAAAAATAAACTTGAAACAAAACAAGTAACAAGTATGAAATCTTTTAACCCAATGAGTATGGTATCCAACAACCATGGAAAAAGGTCCCTTGATTTATTATTTCAAGAAAGTCTGTCTTACCCACACCATGGTATGACCTTTATAAGAATATAAAAATCTATCTTGATATCCCTACAATCCCTCGAATTCAAAGGTAGTTGGCACCTCTGTCTTCTTATCTACAGATGTCCTTGAACATTAAGGTATATGGAACCTCTATCTTCATATCCACAAAAGCCCTTGATTTTACTCAACACCAATAGGAGTCAGACAAAAAAATCTAAACAAGATGTTCAGTACACACAAAGCATGAGAGTAACTCCCTCTAGAAATTACTTCAGTAACATGCAATTTCTAGAGTGATGGAATAGTATTGAACTCGTTCAAATGAACACCTATTTATAAGAACTTATCCAACGGTCGACTCCCTCCCCCCAACAGTTATATTTTTCTTTGAATTTCAGAGGGAACTGTACACATGTCACTCAACCAACCGTTAGTTAGAAACAGATTGTATGACATCATTTAAAAACTATAATTAGTGTTAGAAAAATATGGTTTCTTAACCAGATAGAATTTTTCAGAGTCTAAGAAAAATTAAAGTTCATAATCTAAGAAAATAATCTTTTGGAGACTATAAATCATGAATATTTGGATTCTATTTTACAAGGAATTTGGAACATGAATTCTATAGATATCAGAGCTTGAAATCCAATGAATTTGAATTCTGAATTCGGAGGAATTTGTAGTT
Organism: Viscum album; assembly: GCA_963277665.1. NCBI lineage: Eukaryota > Viridiplantae > Streptophyta > Magnoliopsida > Santalales > Viscaceae > Viscum > Viscum album. The sequence goes on from OY728155.1 coordinate 1,935,765,527, forward strand.
TGAATTTCCTTGAATTTGGAGTATGAATTTTAGAGAATTTGAGGTCTGAATTTCATAGAATTCGAAGTCTGAATTCCAGAGAATTTGGGTTCTGAATTTTAGAGAATATAGAATCTAAATTTTAAATAATTTTAAGTCTAAATTTCATATTATTTTGAGTTTGAATTTCTGAGAATGTGGAGTCTAAATTTTAGAGAATTCAGAGTTTAAATTTTAGATAATTCGGAGTCTGAATTTCAGATAATTCAGAGTTTGAATTTTAAATAATTCAGAGTCTGAAAAAAATACACTCTAACCAAGGATTTGTTGGATTCTGAGGTTTTATATGTGAAACTGAATTTTACACATATGTATAAAACAAGTTATATTTTAGAGAAACAATAAAATGATCAATGAAAACATGTGTAAGAATAAAATTTCCTTGGCGAAGAAATATTTTCTTTTTTAAGATAATTCTTATGGAAAATATAATTTGACTTAAGATATAGTGTTTTTTATTTCCAAAACATAGAGGAATGGAAAATTCATAAGGAAACCTTATTCACTCATCAATCTCCCCATTTTTGGAAAGCACAAACATCCTTAAGAAAATGATTATAAGGACTTAGAATTTTTATGGACTTGAAAACAGAAACTCATCTCCCTTTACTTATGAATCATGGTGAATATGATTAATTCCCCCTTAGGTTTTTAAATCCCTAAGGATCATATTATAGACTTCTTTAAATGACTTTTCTTTTCCTATATAAGAAAATATACTTTGATGAAACTCCCCCTTAGACAGAATCCCCCTTACTTAGGAAATTCACATCCTTACTTAGTATTCTTTTTATCATTCCTTTCTCACCATTTGTGATTTTAAAAAAGGAATAAAGAGAATGGAAAAAAATTGTTCCTGACAAAAAATTAGTGTTATACAACAAAACACATGATGAACAACTAAGAAATTTTTTTATTATAAGAATAAATTCATACAAAGAAGGAAATTAAACAAAAGATCAGATTGGGAAAAAATATCCTTCTTTACCTTTCATTATTATATTATTTACAATGGTTTTAGCTTCTTTATCTCGTTGTGATCATCTTCAACATGCTGGAGAAGCTGATTATGATTTTCATTTTTCTTATCTATGGTTTTTATCTTTTCATTTGGAGCCTTAATAATATCTTCTTCATCCATCAAGACTTCATATTTCTTAACAAGTTTTTCTTCAATTTCATTTCTGAAATCCCTTTTCCTCTTCCAATTCAATGCCACTAAATTAAGCATCCAATTCAATTCATTGACTTCTTTCTTCCGAGTTGTCTGTTCAAGATACAACTTTTCCTCAAAATTCATATTATTGTCTTTAATCTTCCCAGATTGAGTGTCAAAAGAATCCATTACATTTTCTTTAAATTCATCAAAGACTTTTAGGTATTCAATTGTATTCCATAGCCTATTTTTAATCTTCATGAATGATATTTTATGAGCTTCATAACCGGTGAAGAAAGATTTGTAACCAGCCTCGAGTTTGAAAAACTTATCGATAAGCAAGGAAACTGAATCTGATTTCTAATTTAGCAAATTTTAAAGCATCTGGAAACTTGAGTCTATACTCTGAAATAAGGAAATATTATCAACCATCTTTTCCCAAGACTGTACCCAAAAATCATGTCCAAGAAAAAAAGATTCCGAATTAGGGTGTTTGGTTAGTGAGGCTACATTTTCTATCTCTTAATCTTTCCTCTTCGATGAAGCACCAACATATTTATTTTTCACCACAGATTTCATAAGTTTGTCAACCAACAACTACTTTCCCTAATCATCTCTTTGAATAATCTCTTCTTCTTTGGGTGATTAATGATTAATATCTGATAGTTGAAAAAATTTATCTACCTCAAGATTTTCTTTATCGGCACATGTCACAATATCCTCATGCTGAATGAAGTCATGGTTGTTAATCTCTTCTATAGATAGTTTATTCACTTCTTCCTAACCATTTTCTTTTTTTCCTAGAGAAGCATGTTTTGATGATTCTACTTCATAAGTTCAAATTGATAGTTTCTCAGAAGGACTCTCCTTAGGATAATCCTAGACTTTCTTTATCATGTTATATGTATCACCACTTCTTTCCTTCCTTCCTTCTTCTTCTTCTTCCACATCATCCTCTTGAACTATTTTATCTTCTCAGTCTTGTTCCGGAATCACCATCTTCTTTCTCTGAGTCATAGGAAGTGACTCTTTCATAAATGATTCTGGTACCTGAATTTGTTCAATGGCTCTATCCGTATCCTTGAGAAGATATTAAACGATTTGAGCCTCTAACATCTTATTTCTCTACATCTTTTCATTCTCTTGTTTCTCAAGATCTTCATCAGTCTTCAATTTCAAAGCTTTTTCCTCAGTAGGGTCCAATACAAAATGTGGATCCCCTAATTTCATGTTCTTATTTTCCTCTCTTCACTTAGCAACCACTTCATCTAGATAAGTATTTTTAGTCCTTGCCATAGGTGGTGCTGATTGAGTTTCCTTAGCCACAAGGATTTATTCTCTCTCTTCAGGTTCCTTCACATTCCTCTTCCTTCTACCCTTCTTGGATGTTTAAGCCACTTGTGGTTTCGCTGATAATGCTTATAATTTTTTATGAGGTAGCTCATATAATTCTCTAGATTAATTAGAGAATCAATCCATCATCCTTCTAAAGTTATTATCACTAAGTGGCATAACCTTGTAATTTGTTGTCTTAGAACTACAAGGGATTTTGAACGATTCTAAAAAAACTATAATTTTGGAAAGAATGGATGGATAAAAGATTATTTGAGAATTCCAATTTCCATTATTGATATTCCAAATTTTAATCAAGATATACTTCACCAAATTTATCTTTTTGAGGTTTACTAGAGAATACAAAAATAGATTTCAGTTTTCTTCAGTGTATACTTATCTCTTTTTCTCATAATAATAAATCCTTGAACCCATAGATCTAGAACCTAGAAATATGTTGATAGATGTATAATATTTTGAGTCTTCACTTCATTAAATCCAAGGGACTCTAAATCCTTTTCCTTTTCAAACAAACCTGATACATCCAGTAATTTATGGGTGAAAATTTCATCTTCACCCTCATATGGAATTCCAATTAAACATGAAGACTTAGTGTAGGAAAGGGAATAGGTATTTCTATAGCTCTTGAAAGAAAACATGTCTCTCCGTCCTTCGTTGAAGAAACATACTGATTAATAAAATTCAATCAACAACTCTTGATAAACCATATCTCGCGCCTTCGGTTTTGATATACATAGGCTCTCCCAACCATTTAGCTTTATATGATTTGAAATAACTGAATCATACTTTTCAAAGAAATTTGGATTGAATAACCTCTCTTTTTATATCTTTCATTCAGATATTTACTTTACAGATGAAATTTATTTCTGAGTAGAATCTTGCAAAGGCATTCGGAATTGAGGAAAACCTGAAGATTATGAACAACCATAGGTAGAGAAGCAGGGATTAAGCATGCCAAAGATTTGATAATCATTGTGGTACAACCATTGGGGGTCCTTATATATGCAATTGAGATGATGATTCATCTAAATTTATTGATCCAATGGTTAAATACCTCTTGATCAGATGTGACAGTCGAGATGATAGCCGAAGAAGGAATTTGGTAGGTTCCTATATTTTGAGGTTTCTAAGATAAACATTATGATTTAAGGAAAAGTGAACCTGAAGAATTTCAAAAAAAATGAAAAAAAATAAGTTAAAATATAACTACAAAAATTTTAATAAAGAAAACATGCCTTCTAGATTTCTAGAAAAACTATTCATAATGAGTAAAATTATACTTTAATAACTTTACATTCTGATTTTTATTAAAAAAAAGTTTATGAAAATTTTGATTTTGAACATTTTGATAAATATATTTACTAACTAGAAAATGTTCTCTCGCTATGAAAAATAGTTTTTCACTATAAAGATATAGGCTTCAACAAGATGTTATCATGGATGATTAACTTACAGTTATCATTCCTAACTTATTTTTAATGTATGCAAATTTAACGGAGGTTAAATTTTTTTGTGAAAATATCAGCATGTTGATCTTGCATTCTGATAAATTGAAGAATTATATCTCCTTTGAGTGTGTGATTCCTAAGAAAGTGATTCCTAATATCTATTTGTTTTTCACGTGAGTATTGTGCAGAGTTTTTACTTAGAGAAATGGCACTAGTATTATCATATAATATTTGTGTTTGGGTAAAACTCCTACCATAGTATATAAGTGTGTGTTACATCCACAAAACTTGACCACAACAACTTTAGTTGTTACATATTCAGCTTCAGCAGTGGAAAGTGTTATTGACTGTTACTTTTTTCATGACCAAGAAACTAATGAATCTCCTAAGAAATGACAAGTTCCTGATGTGATTTTCCTATCAATAAATTATCCACCAAAGTCAGCATCTGAATTTTATTAAACAAAACCACTACCATGTGTATAAAAGAGTCCTAAATCCATAGTTTACATTAAGTAGAAATTTTTTTACTGCCTTTAAATGAGAATCCTTAGGATTGGATTGATATCTTGCACATAAGAATAATGAAAACATTAAATATGGATGACTAGATATCATGTTCAGTAAACTTCCTATAAAACCTCTAAATGATGTTTGATCTACTAGTTTCCCAGCTTCATCAAGATCAAGTGAATTTGAGGTACCAATGGGAGTAATTATACTCTTAGTGTTGTCAACTCCATCATTTTCAAAAATATAATTAATATACTTATGTTGGAATATATTAGTTCTTTTTGGTTTTTGAAAAATTTGAAAACCTAAGGAAAATGTTAACTTACCCATCGTACTCATTTTGAACTCACATTTCATTAAATTCTCAAATAAATTAGTTAAAGATTGCTGAGTGGTACCAAATAAAATGTCATGAACATAAATTTTAACAATAAAAACATTTTTATTATCTTTATTTATAACGAGGGTTAGATCATCATTTCCATTAACGTATTTTTTTTATAAAAAAATCATGTAAGTCTATCATACCATACACTAGGGTCTTGTTTAAGTCCATATAATGCTTTGTTAAGTTTGAAAACATATTCAGGATGTTTTTTATCTTTAAAACTCGGATCATGTTCAACAAAAACATCATCTAGAACATAACCATTAAGGAAAGAACATTTAACATCCATTTGAAAAATTTTGAAATTATAAATGCTACAAAGGAAAGAAAAATATGAATAGATTCAAGTCTATATATTGGAGAAAAATACTTTTCATAGTCTATTCATTCTTGTTGATTATAGCCTTTAGCAACTAATCTAGCCTTATTTATTACAATGACTTGATTATCATCACACATAATTCGTAAATACCCATTTTACTCCATTAACAGAGGTTTCCTTAGGTCTTTCAACCAAGGTCCAGACTCTATTACTTTCAAATTCATTTAGCTCATACTCCATGGATTTAATCCAATCATTAACACCTAAATCTGAATTGGTGCTTTTTGTTTCTAATTGAGAATGTAATGATAGATGTTATACATAATTTATTAAGGAACATATTGTCTCTACAGGTTGATTTAAATAACCAATGATACTCTCACTTGGATGATTCTTAAGAAAAAACTAATTTGGGTTTTTTAGAACCTTTTCATCAACATATGGTAGGAAATATTCTGGGGTAAATGCTTCAGAAATATTTTCTTGAAAATTATCCTTATTAGAAAGATTTTTTATCTAGGGATGATAATAAGTTTTTAAAAACTCCTCTGAAGATGTAGGTCGAGGTTTTTTGAGAACAAAAGGATTAGTTTCATCAAATTTATCATGTACTATTTCTTCAACAGCACATGTATTTTTATTAAAAAATCTCTAATCCGTAGAAGTTGTGGAGTAGCCTATGAAAATTCCTTCATCAGATTTGGGTGTGAATTTATGTAAATTAATGTTAGTATTCAGAATGAATACTTTTTATCCAAATACCTTGAATGTAGAAAAGTCTTGGTTTTCTACCATTCCATAACTCATAAAGGGTTTTATTAGGAAAAGATCTAATTAAAATTTGATTTATAGTATAACAAGAAGTACATACAGCTTTAGCCCAAAAGTTTTTAGTTATTGAATATTCACTCAACGTGGTTCTAGTTATCTCTGGAAGAATTCAATTTCTTCTCTCAACAACACTATTTTGATAAGGATTTCTTGGTGCTGAGAAGTTATGAGTAATGCCTTTTCTACTACAAAATTTCTCAAAAACAAAATTTTGAAATTCTACTCCATGATCACTATGAATAGTTATTAGTGGAAGGTTTCCCTCATTTTTAACATCAGATCTAAAGTTTTTAAAATAAGATTCAGATTCAGATTTATTTTCTAGAAAAAACACACACGTAAATCTAGAGAAATCATCAACTAAGACAAATACATAATATTTACCTCCAATACTTCCAGTTTGTGTTGTACCAAAAATATCCATATGTACCAAATATAATGTATAAAAAGGTGAGACTTCACCAATTGATTTAAATCCGGATTTATGTTTCATTTCATATTGATAATGATCAAAAACTTTTGAAGAATCAAATCTATGCTCCAGTATATCCTTAACAAGTCTTTTCTTAGATAGTTTACATAAGTTTCAAATGTTACAGTGTCCTAGCCTTTTCTTCCATAACCAAGATTGATCTTCCAGTGCTCTAAAGAAATGTAGATCTTGGATCCTAAGGTATTCTATGTTTAGGGTGTATACATTATCTTTCATGTGGGAAGATGGAATAAACTCTTCCTTGTATTTGTGGATGTAAACAATTTTTTTCATTTTCAAATAGCTGGTTTTTGGGTAACCGGTTCCCATTTCAAACACACCTAATTTTCAAATTTCATACTCAAATCCAAACATCATCATACCAGATCTCTGAAAATTCCCCTACCCTCAAAACCTTTGTCGACACCTTCAAGTCATCGTCGAATATCACCGGCGAGAACCCCCTTGTTGCCGCCGCAGAATCACGGACACAACCAAATAACCCTGCAGGACGTCAGCTGAACCAAGTCTTCATCGTCGCCGAAGCACATTCAACTACCACCATCATCATGTCCATCGGAGAAACATCCATAGCCTGCCTCGAAACTCAAACAAGAAAACATGTTATTCGCATCAGCCGAAATGCAGTTGAGTATCACCAAAATCCGTCGTCACCACCGTCGACGGTCCAGATCCAAAACAACCATCCCTCTATGGCCAAGAACAACCATGACGAAGTCAGATACACATAAACCACCATCAGATCAAAGAATACTGCAAAACAACATTCCCCAAAGAAAATAAACAAACTCAAAACCTTAATCGCATCTCAACAATCATTACGAAACTCTACTCAAAACATTAAAGAGAGGAGAAAAATCAGAAAACACCCAAAATGTCATCCAAGAACCCAGGGAAAATCCAAATCTAGAACCCATCACTACCAACCATAAAGCCCACAGAGGACACTCTCAACCACCTATTTCTTGCATCCACTGACGAAGCAGCTCCCTCAACCCGCAGAAGACACTCTTACTTGGATTTCTGTACTAAGCATTTTTCATTAAAAAAATTAATAGGGTAACATTAGTCACACAATTTAATTATTCTAATTAAGTTGTGTTTAAGTCCATTAACAAATAAAACATTTGAAATCAATGTTTTTCCAAAAGAACAATGTTTCCTATACAAATAATTTATCCCTGAGCATTGTCTCCTAAAGTTACTTTTCATTATTTCATCTTGAGAATCTTTTCAAAGATTTTTTTGTTAACAATCATATTTCAGAAACATAAACTATCCATGTACCATATATTTTTTTGTAGATTCTCTATTTTCTAGAAAATAAAAGTGTCAGACTTTTGGAACCCAAACTTTCCTAGATCCAGAAATTTTTTAAAGAAAAATTTTAGGTATCAACACATTCAAAGAAAAATAATCTTTAAGAAAACCTAAAGACTGGGCTTTGTCTAAAGAACAATGTTTCACCCAATGTCCACCACACTAACATTTAGTGCAGAATGGAGCACTTTTAGGAACAGAATAGTTATTACTAAAAATTGGTTTAAAATTGGTATAACCAAAACCAGAACGATTCCTTATAAGTTGAATTTGAGAATAAATCTTGTCAAAATTTTCCTTACTGGAGGTAAATTTTTAAAAACACTTCATTAAGGAAAATATTTATTTCTTTAGTTTAATAACCATGTTTTCATCCTCAAAAAATCAGTTTTTGAACTACTGTTAGTCTCTAAAATATTTTTCCTAGAAATTGCATTTTCATGATCCTTATAAATATTATCCTTCATAGATTTAATTTCCACAAGGGTTTTTGAAAGACTTTCAAAATCAAAATATTTTCTTATAAATATTATTTAGAATGATATGATACTTATTTAGTATGAATTGAAATTTTAGAATTTTCCTTATCAAGCTTTTTCTTGAGTTAAGAATTTTCATTCTCAAGATGTTTTGCAAACCTAGACACTTCTTCAAAAGTGATTAATATATTATCTTCATCAGAAGAAAAATTTTCATTTGATGATTCGTAATATTTATTATTAGTATAATTTTCATTCAAAAATTCATTATTTATTGATTCAGAATTGTGTACCTTGTTCATTAGACAATAATTTTCAATGGTTAATCTAGCGAGTAGACCAAGATTTTTTTGACCAGATGATTCATACTCTGAGGATTCATCAGAAGAGTTACCACCACTGGCACTCCATGTTTCATTGACTTTATAAACATTCATTTCTTTATAATTGTATTATTTCTTTCTATTATTTTTAGAATTCCTATCCTTTCTATCCTTTTTCTTATGCATAGGAAAATCTGGCCTTATATGCCATTCTATTTTTCATTCATAGAAAGTGACTTCTGAGTCATTCTTTTCCTTTCTTTCATTCTTCTTATATCTTTACTAAAAGTCTTTCTTCCCAACTATATTGTTCATCCTTCGAGCAAGATTATATAGATTATTCATAGAATGATCACATTCACTAGATTCAGATAAAACCGTGACTTTCTTTGACTTGGATCTTGTAACCCTTTCAGGAGTCTTTGCTTTAGTAGTAGTAAAGACTACACTTCTATTGCCATTCTTATTCTTATTCATATCAGCATCTCTTTTCATTCTTGCCTCATGTTGAATAAGAGTTCCAAAAAGTTCATCAAGAGTAATTTGAAATATTTTTTATTATTATCAATAGTTGTTCTCTTAGATTCGCACTCATTAGGCATGATATCTATAATCATGTACAAAATATCTTCATCACCATGACCTTTTTCACCCATATATTGTTAACTATTAACAATATCCATAATCATTTATTGTACCTTCCACACAGGTTCTCTATAAAGAAATAGAAATCCATGATATTCTGCTCTAAGAATATCTCTTCTAGTTTCTATAACATTGTATGTACCAAAATGTGTAACTTCTAATTTCATCCAGACATGTTTGCAGCTTCACTAGAAGAAATATGACTATATATATTCATGTTCATAGAACATAGTAATTTATTGCGTACATTATAGTTTAGTTGATATTATGAATTTTATTGATTAGTAATTTTTTTATTTCTTTATCAGGAATCTATTAATCTCTAGTAACTATAAGAAAGGTCTTTACTATAGTATAAATAACCCATGTATTAATTCGATCTCTCAAATATTCATAATCATTACCATAAAAAATTGGTGGTCTGTTAGGATTTATATTGTCAATCGAATGAACAATAATTCCTTCCATTCTAGAAAAAATATCTTTCCACAAATACTTGTTAATAGAAAATGTCTGTAAACCAGTGAAAAATTACTAATCAAAGAAATATTTAGAACAATGAAAACATCATAAAGAAAACTTATATGTGAATATAATTATTTTAGAGACTACCTCTAGTATAAATTATATGATGGAAATATGAATGATGATGCTCAATTACAAGAGGGGGTTAATTGTAAGTTTAAAAACATTCACTTTTAACCTTAAAGAAAACTATGTTCAAAAATGTTAGACAAGCTAAATTCACAAGACCTCATTTATGTCGTCAGGATTTCTAGGTTCTGGAAATGTGAATCTCAAAATGAAGCACAAGGAAAGTTTAGAAGGAAATGATTCTACTTTAAAGTGTATAGAATCTTACTTATAAGAGTATACAAAAGAACAAGAATGTATAAGAAGGTTATAATTTCTTTCATTATAAAAACACAGTACAAATAAACATGATACCAAAAAAAGAAACAAGTATAAAATCATTCAACCCAAAGAGTAGGGTATACAACAATCTTGTATGAGGCCCCTTAGATTCATACTTTCAAAAAGTCAGTAATACTCACACCAAGGTAAGCCCTCAATTGAAATATCAGAATCTGTCTTTCTATCCTCGTAATCTCTCAAACATAAATATAGTCAGCACCTCTATCTTCATATCCATGAATGTTCGAAAACATTAAGCTAGTCGGTACCTCTGTCTTCCTATCCACAGAAGACCTTGGTTTTACTCAGCAACAATTAGAGTTTCACAAAGTAATCTGAACAATATGTTCAGTATGCACAAATCATGTGAGTCTTTCTCTATATATAAATTTCTTCAGAAGCATGGAATTTATAGAGTGATGGAATAGTATTGAGCTCGTTCAAATGAGCTCTTATTTATAGATACTTCTCCAATGATCAGCTCCCTCCTCCAACGGTCATTTTTTCCATGAATTCCGGAGGGACCTGTACATGTGTCACTCAACCAATGGTTAGGTTGAAACCAACTGTACGACATCATTTCCTAACTATAACGAGTGTATGAAAAATAAGGTTCCTTAACAAAATCTAAATTTTCAATGTCTAGGAAAATAATGTTTGGAATCTAAGAAAATAAACATTTAGAGACTATAAATCATGGATATTCAGATCCTATTTTTCAATGAATTCAGAATATGAATTCTAGGTATTTTAGATTCTGAATTCCAATGAATTCGCAGTCTGAATTCTGAGGAATCCAAAGTCTAAAATTTGAGGAATTCAGGGTATGAACTATAAATAATTCGAAGTCTGGAATTTGGGGAATTCAATGTTTGAATATCAGAGAATCTAGAGTCTGAATTTTAGACAATTCGAAGTCTAAATTTAAGAGAATTAGGACACTGAATTTTATAGAATTCAGAGTCTGAATTTCATAGAATTTGGAGTCTGAATTTCAGAGAATTCAGAGTCTGAATTTCAGAGAATTCAGAGTTTGAATTTCATAGAATTAGAAGTCTGAATTTCAAAGAATTTTGAGTCTGGATTTCAGAGAATCCGGAGTCTGAATTTTTAAGTAATTCGAATACTGAATTTCAAAGAATACGGAGTCTGAATTTCAGAGAATTCAGAAAATGAATTTCATAGAATTTGGTGTGTTAAAATAGAATAATATATAACCAATGATTTGTATGATTCTGAGGATTTATATGTGAAACCAAATTTTACACTCAGGTATAAAAAAATTTATTTTAGAGAATTTGTAAAATGATTAATGAAAACAGGGATAAGGATAAAATTTCCTTGGTGAAGGAAAATTTTCATTATAAAGATAATTATTAGGGAAAATATAATTTTCCTTACAATAGAGTGTTTTTGATTTCCAAAACATAGAGGAACAAATAATTCAAAAGTAAATCTTATTTACTCAACAAAAAACTATCATTATAACACACTATTACCTTTTTAAGAATTTTTTGAGTTTTTTTATGGTTCCCCTTTATGTTTGGACGCATTGTAGATTTCTCATAATTGGATATCCTTTAATAGGGGAAATGAACAAATGTTTGTGGTTTTATGATTGATTTGATTGATAATGTTTGGGTATAAAGGTATAAATGGATTTAGAAGGACAAAAATCCTCATATTTTGGTTTGGAGGTATTCTGTAGAAAATTTTTTTATGAGCTTCCTTCCGGACACATTCATATATTGAATGGGTTACATGATGAAAATATATTTTAGGGAATATTTTATGAGTCTCATGTATGGAATGAAAAGACTACAGTAAGTGAATTAATTACATTTTGTAAAAAAAATTGATATTTAAGTTAATCTGAGGTGAATCCTTTTTTAGTATTTTTTACATTCATGTTATTTCATGCCTTGAATTTTTTAGGTTTAGTGGTTTTAACACCATTTCATTCTAGAATTTTTTTCCATTCAGTTAACATGATTTAATCTCAAACCCTATGGTTATTTTGGGGGATTTCAGGTGATATCCCTCCTTCTGGATCTCTCTTTTCATAGTATTACTCCTATGGATCTTAGGTCTCATATTTTTAGTAATAATTCATTCTTCTTCATCAATTAATTTTTTTTACTGGGGTGGCATTGGATGGAATTGTGATTTCAATTAATGTTCGATTTGTGTACTATGTTGATCAATTGATGCATCAAATCATTCCTTTTCTTTAAAAGGTTGATCAGGGGTTTTTCAATCTCATTTGTCCAAGCGGTATTGTTTTTCATCATTCATGAGGTAGGTGAATCAATGAAAGTATTTCTAATTCATGAATTTATATTTGTTGTTATTGATCCCTTTTTTGTTCATTAAAATTGTTTTTTTTGTGGTAAAATGGTTCTTATTAAATTTTTGAATGGAAATTTGGAAATGGTATTAAAAATACATAGTAAATTGGAAGCATTTGGTGTATTTGGAATTGAAAATAGTTTACACTAGTGTGTGTGTGGAAGGACTATGGTTTTATTTTTGGACGTAAAAAACTATGGTCAAGCTTGATATCTTTTAGAACCAATATATATTTGGTTTCATATTATTTTATTTATAGCACATAATCCAATAGTCTAGATCCTCAAATGTGAGATTTTTTTTATACTTGGTATATTTCATAATGGTTTATGTGATGGATATTTTATCACATTTTTATCATACACATTATTCATTTATACCTTAAATATTCATGTATTTGGAGAATGTGGTTGGAATTTTTGAAAAAAATGAATGATTACAAATGGTGTTATTTTTTAAAATGATTTATAAATTCGATTTTATTTTATAATATTGATCTTATGCATTGTTGATATTACAAATTTAATTGATTAATGGGAGTTATCCTACTGGGATATGTAATCAAAGCCTTATTTTTTCCATTAGGAGGTTTTATACCTTGTTTTTAGTAAATAGGTAATGATAAGGAAATTTTGTAGGGTGTTATGTTATATTATATTCGATCTCCTTTATATTGAAATGGTTTGGTAGTTATGGAAAATCACATAGAGGGTTGTTTAGTTTTTTTTCTTCAAATTTTCAGTTTAGATGGTGTTCCATGCCACTGTATGTCTGATGGTTATGTGTTACATTATTTCACATTATTCATTTATGTTTCATAAGATATTCATGAGACTTGTAGATCTCTTATGTATCTTACCATGTGGTAGACCACCTTGGGTGATATTTCTAGTTGATCTAGGATGGTTCATTAAAAATTGGTATTAAAGTGAATACCCATCCTGAAAAGATATTGAAATTTCCTAAGTGTGTAACTATGTCTTGGTAGATATGATTTTGGACCATCATAATTCTGATAGTAAGTGTAGAAACATTTTATAGAAATCCCACATTCATGTTTGAATCCATGTTACCATTCATGGATAGGAATTTTTTCCTCGATTGAGACTTTGTGGTTCATGGTATTTTAATGAAATAGATATGATGTCTATTTAAATAGACCTTGTAATTTAATAAGAAATCATACTTGTTAAAGGAATATGAAATTTATTTAAATTATTATTGTTTAAAATAATTTATATCAAAAAATAATGTCAGTACTATGATTTTAGAATCTTCTCAAGACTTACTAGTTTTTCTCTTGTGATTTATAGAAAATGATTCCAAGAAGAAATCTTACAAATATGTGTGAGGATGAAGAGAGATAGGATCCACTAGAAAATCCTTAGGTGTATCCTTATATGATAGTAGATATAATCTTCACTACATTCACTCCAAATTAAGCAGGTGCCCCAAACCTGGGAAGATCATTGGATCATGAATCAAAATTTCCAAATCAGCATCCATTTTCCATTCTTGGTGACAATGTACCACTTGAATATGAAGAATGACATCATCATATAGATATAATATTCATCTTTTTGAATACTCATAAGGACTAAAAGATGAGGTTTTCCATGAATATTATTTAATGATCATGAATTAGATGGTGTTAATATATTTTATTGGCTAATTGGAATGATTATCATACCCAAGCATCATTCTAACTGACTGAAAATTTAATTTCTTATTTCAAAATCACTTTTAATGAAAAAGTGAGAAACCACACAATAACCACATACGAGAAAACCTACCCAAGGGGATCCACCATTGTAGACACAAGTCAGACAAAACCCCATATATCACTTTTATAGTTGGGTTAGCACCTAAATTAAAAAAAAATCATCCCCAAACATACCTTCGAAATCATCATCATCCCTCTCAAAATCCAGAGTTGAATCCTCAGACACGAGACTAGATTGGCTGTGAATAGAGTGAGTGCGCATCTTACCCAGCCTGCCTGGCACCTCATATCTACCAATGACCTGTGAGGAAACACCCATATTGAAGAGCTCTCATTCCCTCCCCCATATTTTTGGCTTTAATTTTTGTTGATTGATGTCCCACAGGATATCAAACTTGTTATGGATGGACACGAAGGCATCCAATCCAACTTGACACCCCACAATACCAATCATCCCATGCTTAGGAAAATGGGTCATAAAGATGACCACCACTTGTTCTCTAGCCGAACTAATAGAAAAATTTACACTCTCTTTAGCTCCATCGACCGTGGGGAAACTCTACAGTGATGGGTCATCCCTTCTCAAATTAGGAGCATCCATCACACCATGAACAACATTTTCATAGGAAGGACCGACACTTCCAGAAATGATAGTAGCGATGCATTTACATTTCTTGTCTCCCCCATCCTCTATCTCTTTCATCACAAAGGGAAGTTCATGAGCAGCTGAACCTTGTAGTCTAGAAGGAGATGAGGAGGGTTCTCATGGGATTGAAGTGGTTGGAGCCCATTGGACACCTGAAAGGGAGTGATGACCACCCGATGGAAATCTTGGAATCATCCCGGCCCTAGACTGTGGAATTCCATCAGCAACCTAATGGAATATGGGTGAATGGGTGTCATTAGGCTGAGATTCCAATCCTTTGTGACCTCTCCTCCAACATCGAGAACAGAGGGAAGCCTAGTGGCCTTGTTGACAGCAAGGTGAACAAAAAGCAAAAGTTCCCTCTTAATGAATGCATTTCCAAAACCCAAAAGAACCTTCCACCTAGAGATGAAGACGATTCAGGAGAGCCACCGATAGGTCCATGTCAACACAATGTCAAGAAAAGATGAGTTGATTCATGCCAAGAGTATAATCATCAATTCAAAGGAAACAACCAAACCTGTCACAAATTCCTTTGAGGAAGAATGGGTTCTGAAAGGGAAGTGGAAGATGAGGAAGTCGAATCCAGACCATCGCATGCTTGTAATCATGACCACGATCAAATTCAAATGTCCAATGAACGAGAAAGAAGTATTGATTATCAAACAAGAAAAACTCTGATGACCAGGCATAGGCCAAATCCTCATCAGAGAAAAGGTGGATGCTCAGATGTTGTTTATCCAAAGTTCCCACTACTGCCCGAGAAAAAAGACCCCACATCGATTTTAAGAAACCCTCAAAAAACTCCGACGAAGGTCGATCTCCACCAAATCTGGCCACAGGGGTTCTAGAATGAAAGGCTAAAGAATCCCCAATCTCAGATGTAGATAAAAAATTTTCCTGTGATCCCTTTAATGAAGACAGTTCGTTATGAAAAATTGGGATAGGATGAATGTCTGGAAAGATAACCGGAGTAGGAACATTTCGGGGAAGGGGGCATGGAAGATCCGAAGCAAAAGACATGTGGGTTATCATCAGCCCGAAATTCTCCATGCAAGAATAGCTGGCTCCGACTTCAACACCTAAATATGGCAGAGTAGGGGTCGAGCCTCACTAATCAACCCACACCGCGTATCGCTGGAGTTTTCTTACATGAGTAAAGCACCAACACCACGTGATATCACCCTCTTAAATGCCTCACCGACCTTCTCCACCTGAGTCCCACCTATGATCATTGTCGAACAAAGGATCCCTATCGATTAGGGTTCTGCACCGCGGCTCTCACATCAACACGCCGCTCCATCCTGTATTCATTCCATGTCCCATCATATCTCTATGAATTCTATTCCTAACCATCATTTGAGAAAATCATCTACCAATATTTTTATCCTATGAAATTACTTGGGAAGAATACCAGGGAGATTATTACCTTAAAGAAGTGAGGCCATACCATTTTATAGTATTAAACCTTTTTTATTGAGTTGGTACACTTGGAACATGATCTAGTCACCAATGATAACCTAAAGTCTTGATGGTTGAGTTGGACTTGTAGGAAAATATTTATTTGTTGCTGATTATCTTTTTATATATAAATTTTATAATCGTAACTAGTGAGAAAAAGATTATAGAGTTTTAAATGGCTAGAAAAATTGTTTTTGGAGGAGAATTAGTTGGTATTTTCGTTTTCTTGTCTGTATAATATGTCTATAAAATAAGTGAAAAGGATGCCAAATCTATTCAATGCTAGTTTTGGAGGCTTCACTGGGATAGAAGTAGGTTTTTCTCTTTCAGTTTTAATTTCCCAGACATTCCATGATTAATTGTATAGAGGATCCCATGAAATTTCATCACTTTTGACAATTTATTAATATAAAACATTTTTCTATAGGATTAACCAAGGATGTAATGCTAGATCCACATTCATAAAGGGATCATATAACTATACTATTTCATACAAGGGTGGTGGATCTTAACCATATCTTTAATAAGAAATTAATGTGTCTAAAAGAACTCAGTTAATATCTGAGATCAGAGGTCTTTATGTGATGGAGTGTGAACCAGAGGAATCTGATGTAGTGATTTATATAGTTTTAGGTATGGTATTTATTTCATCTTATGTGGTTCTATCTTTGATTGATTCATGTGATAACAATTATTTTTTTAGATCAATGATATTTGACATGTTGGGATGGATTTTAGAGATTATTATGTTCTTCCTGGATATTTACATTTCTTAAAGAAAGTGTTATGAACATTTTTAAAATGCCCAGCATATCATGTGAAAATAGTAGACCATGAGGGGGAGTGAGACTTCTTTGTGCTAATTCTGAACATGTTTAACTTGATTATGGACTTGGATTTTATTATCTATGTTATATATCAGATAAGCTATTATAATCTCCATTTTTAGTTATTATCTACTGATGGGGCCACACATGTTTTTAAGGTGTGTGGGACTCTTGATCAGAAATGGTGGGACCTTTTTTCCATAAGAAATGATGATATCATGCTATTTTCAGATATTTTTCTTGATGTTTTTACCCTTATTTGAGAATCCATCTACCTTTAGTGAATTGTTCATACCTAGTGGTCTTTCTTAATTATATTTCTAGTTTATCACTATTGAGAGAGGATGATTTTACTATATACCTACTACCTAGTGGGATACCTATTTCAATACCATCTAACCATATGACACCTACTGTGTTGGTAAAACATATGGTCTTGCAAGTGTATATCAAGGCTAATTGATTTATTCTTCCTAGTTTTTATTCTTTGGCATCACCTGTACTATTTTCTATGAAGTGATATGGGAGGCACATACATTTTATTGATTATTGGAAGTTAAATCAAGTGAATGTTAAGAACAAATATCCCTTGACTATGAATGATAATCTCCTTGATAAGCATACATGGGCTCATTGGTTCTGAATTATTGACTTGTGGTTACGGTTCCACCATTCTAGTGTTTGAGAATAGAATATACCTATGACAACATTTATGATCTGATATGGGCATTTTGATTTTCTTGATATTTCATTCAAACAGACTAATAATTCAATAGTGTTTATGGAATTGATGGACTATGTCATTAATTTTTTCTTGGAATCATTTTTTGTGGTGTTAGTGGATCTTATTTAGGTTTACTCCATGTCATAGAAAGAGAATATAATCTATTTCAATATAATTATAGTAATAGTTAAGGAAGACCGTCTAAATGGAGATTTTTCCAAATAAGAGTTTATATTAACAATCAATATTTTTGGGGACTGTTATCTCTATGAGGGAAATATCAATGGACAATTAATAGGTACATGCTTTTATGCCCTAGGATTGGGGTAGAAGTTTTTTTGAGACCTGAAGCTTATTGGGGTTGGCTGGTTTTTACAAGTGGTTTCTTTGAGAATTATCGAACTTGCATCTCCAATGAAAATTTTAAACTATAAGGGTTTTATGTATAAGTGGAATGAAAAGTTCCAGAGATTTTTTGAGGAAGTAATGGTGATATTTACTTCATCTCAAGTTTTGATTCTTCCAGAACCTAGCTCGGGATATGTTATTTTCTAGAATGATTCTATAATGTGATTTTGGTGTTTTTTAATGCAGGGAAGATAGGTGGTAGCCTATAGATATCAACAGTTACACCCTCATGAGAATAACTACCCCACCCACAATATTCATTTGTCCATGATTATTAATTCACTCCAAATGATGCATCACAATCTCTCTATGGAATGGTGTACGATATTTTTAGATCATAAAATCCTTATTAATATTTTCACTCATAGGGATCTGAACTTTTGATTGAGACTTTGGGGGGAGTATATCCAGAATTTTGGTTTTCTAATTACTTATACATCATGGAAATGGAATGTTCCATTGATCCACTGAGTTGGAAACTACCAACATAATAAGTGAATTAATCAGGGGAAGAGTGGCCATTGATGATTTTTTTGTTAATATAATCCTGGAAATGGAAGAATCTAGAGGGAGAGAATTTCTTTCTTTGATGAAGGATGAATTTTCCATTGATGAGAAGGATTTAATTAGGAATATGTCTGACCCTGAGCGACACTAAATTAGTAAAATGATATATGGTGGGTATACCATGGGCAATTGGTCTCAGCCTTCAAATAGAGCTTCATGTTATTGAAATTGGTTGGTAGTTTTTTCTTATAGAGGAGTTGATTTATAGTGGACACCATTATTTATTTTCTCTAAACCAAGATAATACAATGATGTTTCTTGATTAGGGACATATGTACATGTGGTGATGGATAAGATGGTTGATTTCTGATTTATCATTGTAGTGTCATACGTGTTAGAGAAGTATGGTAGGACACCTAAGACTTGATGTTTTATTGTTTCCCATTCTCATTCTCATGTGGAAATGGGTTGATATTTCCAGGGATTTCATCCCTTGTTTATTATGGAATCCTAGTGGGAAGGTTAGGATTTGGGTGATCATTGATCAAATCATTGAATCAACATATTCCTACCCACTATAGAGATGATGAAGGTGAGATAACATTGGTTCTTTAGTTTCTATGAAATTATGAGACTTTAAGGGGTTCCTAATACAGTTTTTTATGATATAGACCTAGGTTGAAATCCAATTTTTGTAAAAGTTTATAAGGGGTGATGGGTTCAAAGATGAAATTTAGCACACCATATCTGTAAAATCCTAGGTAAATAATGAATACGACATTTTCATATTTATTAATATTTGTGAATAAAATGTTAATATTACTTTAAAGGGAATTCTTTGTTCGATGGAATACCCAATACACAACAATGAGTTTCATTGAAATCTTACTTTGCACACTAATAATATAATAATATTATTTTAAATGGTTGTTAATGCCTAGCCATTTTAATGGCGGGAATGAACAGAACTAAATACAAAATGATTATATATGTTTGTAATATATTTTAACAATTAACCAATAAATGATATAGGTTTAAAATGCAAATGAATCCAATTTTAAGAATAAATATTCTAAAATTCTTTAAAAGATCGATTAACCGCCTTTTGATGGAGAAAATTTTTTAAAACTACTTTTTGTCAATTTTATATGTTATATTTGAAAAAATAAAATCCTTCTTTAGAATATTTACATCAAAATGTACTTTGTGTAAATTTTTGTTATTTTTCTGATAATGTTCATTTTTAATGAATAGTGAGAAATGATGTATTTTATATCAAAACCTCCCTTTAATATAAATTATTTATATGGTTAGATTATCTTTTAAATTTGTTTTAATGTGTAGTTAAAATATTTATTTACCATTTAATTGAATGGAAGTCATTGGAATTAATTTCACCTTGAAATTGGACATAAATAAGTGTCAATCTTTTGATACATATTGTTTCTTAAAAACACGCTATTTGTTTTGACAATGAGAATTAATTATAAAATTAATTAATGAAACTTAAATATTTTGAATTTGGTAAACTGGAAGTCATATTTGAATTTGTAATATCAAATTTTCTTTGGATATATTTTTGTTATTTTTTTGACAAATGTTCATTTTTAATGAATAGTGAAAAATATTACATTTTACATCAAAACTGCTTTTTCATCTAATTTAATTATATAGTTAGATGGTTCTTTTAAAAATTTTAAAGTGTAATTTAATTAATTTTTTATCACTTAATACAATTTTTTTCATTGTATGTAGTTTCACTTTTCAATTGGATGTAAAAACAAGTCAATCTTTTGAAATATTTTACTTCATAAAAAACATGTCTTTGGTTTTGACAATGGGAATTATTTTTAAATTTATTACTGAAATTTTTGTGATTTGATTTGTTAAAATCTATTCCATATTAGGAATCATAAGGTTCAAATTATGGACTTAATTCTATTTTGTTTTTGGACAATATGAATAGTAACGACGGTAATTATCTTTAATTATGGTGATTAATTTGTAATCGGATAGTTAAGAGTAATAAGATAATATCATAATAATATAAAATGACCCCATGATCTGTCCAAATCCTCTTTTTTGATTCATTTCCGACCATGGGAATCTTTTTACCAAACATGAGGGCCCATGGTGTCACATGGGTGTAATAGTGACATTTATGACATTCTTTTTCAAAAGAAGAGAAATATAACAAAGGTTTGTATATCCTAAGTAAGAAAATTTTAATTTTGTTTAAATGAATTATCTCTTATAATATAAATAGTAATTGGAATGATAAAAAGAATTCCTACATCAAATTATTTTGGTTAAAATTTTTAGACATTAAATAAATAAATTTATTTATGACACCATGATGATGTCGTGGTTGACTCATTAATGAACAATTTTATTAAAATGAAACGATAAGGTAAAATATAAGACATAAACATGTCTATAAATTATTTTATGGGATTATTTCAAACCCTTATCATATTATCCTCAAAATATATTATTGTGGGACCTTTAAAATCTGAAAACCATTTCATAATAAAGTAACATTTCATGACTTTCCAAAAGTGACCCTCATCTCTCTTATAAAAGGCCCCCACCTCTACCCCCTTAACCACACATTTAAAGCCCTTGTATCTTCCATACTCTGCTCATATTATCTCTCTACATCCTTCTATTACTCCTAGAATCCTCACTTTATGCATAAGTCTTTACAAGGAAGACTTTGGCTCAAATCGAAAAGAGTTACCCAATTTAGAGGCAACGTCTTCTCTCAAGTTTCTTTCTTTTATTTTCCTTCTTCACTCAACACAATATTCTTATTATTTGATCCCATAATAACACCTGTATACTCAATATACTAGGATTTCGTTATGATAATTTTTATACCTACACTCACACACACCATCATCTAATGGTTAAAGAACATACTGTTTCTGTGGGTGGTGAATTACTGCCTCACGAAACGATGATTGTTCAATATTCTTTTAACACCTTTCATGGTGGCCATTATGATGGAACTATATTTATATATAATATATATTATATTTATTTCCTCTATATTCTTTTTTATTTTATATTTAAAACACACCTTTATGCTTTGCATGTTTTGCAAATGCGATAATTTCATATGAGGAACTGTGGACTACCGCACCCTCAAGTGATGTGACTCATTCATGTCAAACATGGAATTTATAAATAATTTAATTAATGAACTTTCCATACCTATATAACATATATATTATACTGGAATTATAATATATCCATGTCTAATTTTGTTTTAATGTCCATTAATATGACAAAAAATGAAAGTAGCGTTCATGCGTACGTACGACCTACCATCTCCATGAACGGTAAATTTAATTTAATTTCACCAAAACATTATGGAATACTATTGAATACATATATACTGTATATATATGGTATTTAAATCATTAACACCATTATGTATATGATGGACTTATAACTACATGGGCAATTCATTTCAAACAAGTTCATTGTTGACTCGTGTACCAAACATCGATGAAACGTATGATATGAACTCACATAATTAACTAATTATTATAACATGATAATATGTGATATGAATTGAATAATAAAATTTAAATAATTTCCTTAATAAATTATGAATTGGCCAATGTTTATTATTCAGGAATATAAATAAACAAACAAGACAAGTCGGACTTGAGGTAAGGGGATTTTGTATCTCACTTTTAATTCTGTGAGATTTCCATTGTTCACCAATTATTTATTGTATGTGGTGTATATTGTACATAAATTTGATATATACTATCATGATTGTATTTATAATCATGTCATTATGTGATTCATTTGTTCATTATTATCTTTTGGTCATATGACTCGATTTATTACAATGAGGTAAGGGGTTTTTATCTCAGTATTTATTCCCGTGAGATTCATGCTATATTTGTCACTATATCCTTTGAGTGGTGTATTTACATCCCATTATTCTACTCTTTGTGTAGTATAATTTCAGTCATGGGTATTTACATCAACATTGTATAGTCCTTCTTTCATGGGGTGTATGTATCAGAAGTTTCCCAAATCGGTAAGGGAACCTTTCACCCTCCTCTTTTTAAAAGACATCTTTTTTAGGTCTTTTAATTTACATCTTCTTATGATGGGATATGTTTTTATATATATCATTATTTCTTTAAATTTTATTTCCAAGTGACTATATACCCTTTTTATCTCTCATAAACTCATTTTCCGAATTTTAAAGTGACGAGGTTAGGCTGTCGAATTTCTGTAAGGGAACTTCTTAACCCAATTTCAATTCTTTGGCTTAATCCTATACTTCTTGATTTTTAATACTATGAATATGTGTGGATGAAATATGATTTTTTTACACTTAATATCTACTTATATTGGGTGTATTTATATTTGTCACACATAATTATGTAATTTATTTATCCTTAATCTAATGAAATCATCTTTGTACGGGACATCATCTGAATCTCCTTTTATTGAGAAATATTTTGATTTCTACAGAACTTTATTTTATACGATGTATAAAACCCTTTTGATTTTTAATTTCATTCAAAAAAAATCTTTTTACATGAAACATTTTACTAAACGACAAAAGGAATGTTTTTGTTTTATGTATGCAGTGACAATGAATTCTTCGCCGGCATGACCATTATTTGAGTTTCGGCTTCCTCTACAATATATAGTGTTTTTAAAAGAAAAATAAATACCATGTTTTACTTTCCTTTTATTTTGGTATTGAAAATTGTTTTGATAATGCTTTGATTATATCAATGTGTTGTATTTATATATTGTGATTGAAATATGGAAATGTTATTTTTCCTTTATGCATGTTTTATTTGATATGATTATGTTATGGTTCATGGGCATTGTTTATGAAACCGAGTGGTTCCGTGATTAAATAAGTGTGGTTAAGCTCGAGATATCTCTCCAATTCATTGGGTAAGATGAAGGAGTTAAACTCTATGGTTTCTCCGAAGAGATTTAGGGAATATACTGTTATGGGTATTCCAAACGTAACCATGAGTGTTACTCCCTACATACAAATTCTATGAATGCCTCACTTTACCTTTATGTCTTATGATTTTTATGTGTTAATCATAAATCTTATGATTTCATGAGTTATGTTAAAGTTATTATGTTTTATGAGTAAAGTATGATTTCATTGATTCTTATGTATACATGGACTAATGTTTTCTTCCCGTATTTTTATAGGACTTAAAGATGAATAGGGTCAAGGATGGGATCAAGGAAATGTCGTGCTATCTAAAACATGGAAGTAGACATGAATCATTTGTTCAAGAGTTTTTATTTTGTGAAAAAATGGAAACTCAGTAGATGTGTCTACTTTGTAATCATTTAGATGTAATAGTTATGTCATGATTCTCTAAAACTATAAACCTGAAAATATCCTCAATGTAAATTATTAATTTAATTCAAGATTATGTAATTTTTTAAGTCCAGGTCCTTACAGTTGTTATCAGAGGTCAATTTAGATAACTCTAGTGGTTAGGGTATTCTTTAAGCATATGTGACATTACCATAATGGTTAGGATTTTAGAAAGAGTCATAGTTATTTTTATAAGGTGAATGAGTTAAAGATAACATGAATAATTATATCTTAGTATTATATGAGGATTTTACTAATATGGTCACACTGGCAATTTTGGTATTAGTAAATGGCTGGATCTAGCAGGAACCAAAGTAACAGTGGATGTGAAGAAAACTGTGACGGTTTTCTGAATGAGAAATTGAATGACATGGGAGCTGTAATGAGAACTCTTGTGGTTATTCTCAACCAACTATCTAGAGTCATGATTGACCACCTGAACCTTAATGATTTTTATAAGGAATCATATATGCGAGAAAAAAATCCCTATGGAAGTTCAGGTAATAATCATAAGGGTAATAATGTTCAAAAACCTATGTGTCAAAGATGTGGAAAGAAACACATAGGAAAATGTTTCAAAGGGACAGAAAGATTCTCTAGATGAGGAAATAAAGGTCATAAAGCAAGAAACTTCCATGTAAAATGGAAGAATCTAGTTCACTCTAGGAAAGGGAAAGATGTTATTACTGAAATATCAATTGAATGTTTTAATTGTGGTGTGCATGGTCATTATGCAAACATATGTCCTATGAAGAAGTTTATGTAATGGGGTCACCAAGATCGTAAAAATATTTGTTTACCAATACCTAATTTCATTCTGATTCTAGATTAAGAAAAATACAATGACCAATGAAAGGTATGTATTATTTTTTAACGTACGTTTTCCTATTATTGAAATCTTAGGATATGATTCATGATTTATTTGTAGGAATTATGTTTTTCAAAATAAGTTGGAAAGGAATGGATAATGGATCATGAAGAATGTTGAATGAGTAAAAAGTCAACATATAAGGGACTCAAGAGTTATGGTTGATTTTAGGATGGTGAAATTCTTAAAAGTATTAAGGATCTTTTGATGATGAGATTACATTAGAAGACTATTTATAGTATGTGTAACACTGATGTTTGATATATGAAAATTTTATTCAAGGAATAATTATCATTTCATTTGTGGATATAGTTATTTTGGTTTATATGATCCTTTAATTTGAGGTAATTACCGGTTAATACATTTTGGGATGCAAAGCGAAAGTTATTAGATAACCTTAGTGGTTAAAATATGTTATGGTTATTTGTGATGAATTTATGTATTTTTGGGAATGTTATAAAATTATGTAGATTTTGAAAAGGGACAACACTCAAACCTTGTGACAACCCGTCGCGTCGGATGAATCTGCGAGAATTGAACCCACAACCAAAGTGCGACTAGTATTTATCGCTTACCACTGAACTACGTGAAGTCCCTGGTAAATGTGACTAATTATTTTTAGTTATATTATTTTATGAATCAAGTATAAGTTGTTTTTGGGTTATCTATGTAAATGATAAACCTATCATGGAGGATATGTTATTATGTTAATTACATTTCAATATGAGACTTTAAGAGTAACTGGTGTTATTTGAAGATAAATGTTAAGATTTACCTTGGAAGACTATGTGATTAAATTCTTCATAGATTTGGGTTTCAATCTTAGTTTGGATTACTTTGAAGAATTTTATGTATATCTGTTTATTTTATAGTCATTCTTGAACCTTGGGTTCCTTTTCTTGAATTTTGGATATTAAGAGTTGTAATTCATTTTATAAAGGATTATACTTTTGGGGATTATCTGATATTGTACTAACGATATTGGTTTTGGTTAAGGTCTAATGACATGGAAAATATATAGTTCATCTTTTTTGGATTAGGTGATTCTCAAGAAGTTGATTATAACGCTCTTAATGTGAACAAGTCATCCTAAATACTCATCTTTTGGAGAAAATATGATTTTTTGTAAGAAATATAGTAAGAGATGAGATTCTGTATGAAAAGTAGGTATGTTTCCTTATGATTTAGTCAAACTCATAAATAAATACCTCAATGAAAATTAGCTTAAAACAAAATCATTTTTTGTTATCTTTTCCTACTTGGGAATAAAATACCATTTAACCCATACCAAGTTTCTAATATTCTGTTGGTTAGCTTTCTCTAAAACATGTTTTCTATCACTCTCCATCAGAACACGACCCTTTGTTTTCTCTTCCATATCCATGTTTTCATGGAATCCTAGTATCTGTTGTCTCAGGTGACCTTTTTACTTTTATTTCTTTATTTTAAAGAGATTGTTTAATTGACTCCTTTTTCGATGTGGGGCTTTTATTGAAATTTTCAAGCCCAATTTTAAAATAGTGAGGATGCAATTCCCAGGTAAATAAATAATATTAGATTTTTATATTTATTAATATTTTTGAATAAAATTCTAATATTAATTTAAAAGGAATTCTATGTTTGATGGCGTACCTAGTACACAACAATAAGTTTCTTTGAAATCTTACATTGCACACTAATAATATAATAATATTATTTTAAACGGTAGTTAACGCATAGTCGTTGTAATGGCAGGAACAAATAGAACTAACTAAAAAATGATTATATATGTTTGGTAACTATTTTAACAATTACCCAATAAATTATAGAGTCTTAAGATGCAAATGAATACAATTTTAGGAATAAATATTCTAATATTCTTTAAAAGGTCGATTAACCACCTTTTGATGACGAACCCTTTTTAAAAATACTTTTTGTCAATTTTATATGTTATATTTGACAAAATAAAATCCTTCTTTAGAATCGGGACATAAAAATGTAGTTTTTGTAAATTTATGTTATTTTTCCGATAATGTTCATTTTTAATGAATAGTGAAAATTGTTGTATTTTAATTCAAAAACTCTTTTTAATCTAATTTATTTATATGGTTAGATTATATTTTTAATGGTGTTTAATGTGTAGTTAAAATATATTTTTACCATTTAATCCAATGGTGTTCATTGAAATTAATTTCACTTTGAAATTGGACATAAACATGTGTCAATCTTTTGATAGATATTGATCCTAAAAAACACGCTATTTGTTTTGACAGCGGGAATTAATTATAAAATTAATTAATGAAAATTTTATGTTTTTAATTTATTAAAATGTAAACCATTTTTTAATTTGGAATATCAAATTTACCTTGGATAAATTTTTGTTATTTTTCTGACAAATGTTCATTTTTAATGAATAGTGAAAAATACTCCATTTTACTTCAAAACCGATTTTTCATCTAATTTAATTATATAGTTAGATGGTCCTTTCAATTTATTTTAAAGTTTAATTTAATTATGTTATTATCACTTAGTACAATTTTGTTCATTGGATGTAATTTCACTTTATAATTGGATATAAAAACAAGTTAATCTTTTGAAACAATTTACTTCTTAAAAAACTCATCTTTGGTTTTGACAACGTGAATTATTTTTAAATTAATTATTGCAATTTCTGTGTTTTTAATTTGGTAAAATTGATTCCATATTTTTAATCAGATGGTACAAATTATGTAATTAAGAAACATTTGTTTTTGGACATTATGAATAGTAACGATGGAAATTATCTTTAATTGTTGTGATTAATTAGTAACTGGGTAGTTAAGGGTGATAAAATAATATCATAATAATACAAAATTACCCCATAATGTGTCCAAATACTCTTTTATGTGTCTTGTGGAAGCATGGGAAGATTTTTACCGAACTTGAGGGCCCATGGAGTCAAATGGATGTAATAGCGACATTTATGACATTCTTTTTAAAAAGAAGAGAAATATAACAATGGTTTGTATATCCTAAGTAAAAAAACCATAATTTTGATTACATAAATAATATCTTAGACTATAAATAGTAATTTGAAATCTAAAAATATTTCCTACATCATGGTATTTGTTTTTTAATTTTTAGACATTATATAAATAAATTTATTTACGATGCCATGATGATGTAGTGATTACCACATTAATGAACGATTTAAATAAAATGAAAAGATAAGGATATATATAAGACTTAAACTTGTCAAAAACCTATTGGATGATGGATTTCGAACCATTATCACCTTATCCTATTAATATATCATTGTTGGGCCTTTAAAATGAGAAACCCATTTTATAATAAAGTAACATTTTAAGACTTTCCAAAAGTGACCCTCCTACCTCTTATAAAAGGCCCCCACCTCTACCCCCTTACCCACACCTCTAAAGACCTTTTATCATCCAAAATATGATCATATTATCTCTCCGCATCCCTCTCATACTCCTATAATCTTCACTTTGAGCAGAAGTGTTTCTAGGGATGTCTTTGGCTCAAATCAAAAAGAGTTACCCGATTTAGAGGTAATGTCTTCTCTTGAGTTTCTTTCTTTTATTTTCCTTCTTCACTCACCACTATATTTTTATTATTTTATCCCATAACAAGAACATTATCCTCAATATACTAGGATGTTTTTATGATATGGATTCTACCTAAACTCACAAACACCTCTGTCTAATGGTTAAAGAACATACTGTTTCTGTGGGTGACGAATTATTACCTCACGAAAGGATGATTGTTCAATCTCCTTTTAACACCTTTCATGGTGGCCATTATAAAGGAAATATATTTATATATAATATATATTATATTTATTTCCTATATATTCTTCTCTATTTTATATTTAAAACATACCTTTATGCTTTTCGGGTTGTTAAAATGTGATAATTTCATATGAGGAAGTGTAAACTACCACCCCCTCAAGTGATGTGACTTGTTCATGCCAAACATGGAATTTATAAAGAATGTAATTAATGAACTTATTTTACCTATATAACAAATATATTATACTGTAATTATAATATATCTATGTCTAATTTAGTTTTAAAGTCCATTAATGTGACAAAAAATGAAATTAGTGTCCAGGAGTACGTACGGCCTACCGTCTCCATGAACGGTAAATTTAATTTATTTAATCCACACATTATGGAATATTATTGAATAAATATATACTGGATATATATGATATTTAAATCATTAAAACCTTTCCGAAGATTATTTACTTATAACTACATGGACAATTCCCTTCAAACAAGTTCATTGTTGACTCATGTACCGAACATCGACAAAACGTATGATATGAACTCACATAATTAACTAATTATTATAACATGATAACATGTGATATGAATTGAATAATAAAATTTAAAGGATTTCCTTATGAAATTATAAATTTACCAGAGTTTATTATTTAGTAATATAATGAATAGAATAAGACAAGTCGGACATGAGGTAAGGGTATTTCTTGTCTCAATTTTAATTCTGTGAGATTTCCATTGTTCACCAATAATTAATTGCATATGGTGTATTGTGTACTTCAATTTGATATATATTATCATGATTCTATTTATATTCATGGTATTATGTTATTCATTTGGTTCTTGTTATCTTTTGGTCATATTACTTGATTTTTTACAACAAGGTAAGGGGTTTTTATCTCACTATTTATTCCCGTGAGATTCATGCTATATTTGTAACTATCTCCATTGAGTGGTGTCTATAATTCCCATTATCCTAATATTTGTGTAATATAGTTTTGTTCATGGGTATTTACATCCACATTTTATAGTCCTTCTTTCATTGGTGTACGTTTTGAAAGTTACCCAAATCTGTAAGGGAACCTTTCACCCTCCTCTTTTTAAAAGACTTCTTTTTGTTAGGTATTTTAATTTACATATTCCTATGTTGGGATATGTTCTTATATATCATTATTGTTGTAAATTTTATGTCCAAGTGTTGAAATACCAATTTTATCTATAATCAAATCATTTTTTGAATTTTAAAGTAACGTAGTTAGGCTGTCAAATTTCTGTAAGGGAAATTCTTAACCCAATTTCAATTCTTCGGGTTAAACATCTAAATCTTGATTATGTCATACTATGAATGTGTATGGACGACCTCTGATTGTTTTACACTTAATATCCACATATATTGAGTGTATTTATATTTTTCACACATAATTATATAATTGATTTATCCTTAATCCGAGGATACCGTCTCTGTACGGGACTTCGTCTCAATCTCCTTTCATTGAGGCATCTTTTGATTACTACACGACATTATTTTATATGGTGTATAAAACCCTTTTGGATTTTAATTTCATTAAAAAGTAATCTTTTTACACAAAGCTTTTTACTAAATGGAAAAAGGAATTTTTTTTCTTAAGTGTGCGGCGATAATGTCTTCTCCGCCACCGTGACCATTTTTTTTGTTTCGGCATCCTCTACAAGCCATAATGTTTTTAAATGAAAAATAAGTATCATGTTTTAATTATCATTTATTTTGTTATTGAAAATTATTTTGATAATGTTTTTATTATATCAATGTGGTGTATTGATATCTTGTGATTTAAATATGGAAATGTTATATTTTTTTATGCATGTTTTATGTGATACGATTATGTTTTGGTTCTTGGGCATTGTTTATGAAATTGGGTGGTTCCGTGATAAACTAATGGTGAGTGAGCCCGAGATAGCTCTCCAACGCATTGGTTAATGTGAAGGAATTAAAATCTATGGTTTCTATGAAGAGATTTTTGGAATATACTCTGATGGGTATTCCAAACGTAAACATAATGGTTACTCCCTACGTAAGAATGTTATGAATTCCTCAAGTTATCTTTATGTCTTATGATTTCTATGAGTTATTCATAAATATTATGATTTTATAAGGTATGTTAAAGTGATTATGTTTTATGAGTAAGTTGTGATTTCATTGATTCTTATGTATATTTGGACTAATGTTTTCTTTCCGTATTTTTATATCCCTCGTTGAGCTTTTTATGCTCATCCTATATTTTTGAAATGTTTTCCCCGGCACTTAAAGATGAATAGGGTCAAGGATGGGATAAAGGAAACGTCATGTTGTCTAAAACATGGAACTAGACAAGAATATTTTGTTAAAAAGTTTTTATTTTGTGAAAAAAATTGAAACTGAGTAGATGTTTCTACTTTGTAATCATTGAGATGTAATAGTTATATCCTAATTATCTAAAAATCTAAGCCTGAAAAGATCCCCAATGTGAATTATTCATTTAATTTAAGATTATATAATGTTTTAAGGCCAGGTCCTTATAATATCATCCTTAAATGGATGGATTAACATTGATGGCTATCAAGGTTCTTCATAATATGATCCAGGCTTGTGTGCTTGATTTTGGTTATTTTTGGGAAATGAATTTTCCCTCAATAAATTTTTCCTATAACAATAGTTATCAGTACATGATCAAAATTGATCCTTTTTAGTCATTGTATAGGAATCCTTATATATCAACCATGTTCATGGAAGTGTTGGGTCAGTGGTTTTTGATTGGGTTTATACGTGGTAAATAGAAAACAAAGAGAATACAGTTGTTCCAAAAAAGATTTAACATAGAATAGAGTCATCCATAATCTTATCCAGACCATCATTACCATCCACTCAAGTTTGATTATGGTCATCGAGCCTTTTTTAGAGTACCACATCACATTAAACATTGTCTATTGTGTAAGAAGGGTAAGATATCACCATGGTTTGTGGGGCCTTTTTATATCATTGGAATGATTGGAAATGGTGTCCTATCAATTTGACTTACCATCTCATTTAACATTATTCCATGATTTATATCATGTTTCCAAGCTAAGGACACATCCACCAGGTCCACTCCATGTGATTGAATGGTATAATGTCGATCTTGAGCCTGATATCATTGTGGTTGACCAACCAGTGTAGATTATCGATTGTAGAGAGAAGTTGTTGCATGGTAAAACAATTCCTTTGGTCAATGTACTATTTAATTGTGAAAGATATATTCATGATATTTGATAGTATTAATTTTCGATGATGTATCATATGACTTCACTTTTTGCGAGTCCTATATCATGAGTAATTACTATGAATAGAATAAGTTTATGGTGGGTATATTGGAACACCCCATTATCTTTCTTGATGTATGTTCTAACCATTGTTTATGGATTCTATTTTTTTCATTGAGGGATTATTATGAATGAAAATCCTTTTATATGGAAATTTTCATAATGTGCGGATATTTTTGTTCATTTAGATTAATTGATTCTTGGTATAATGGTTTAAATGGAATTAGAAGGTTCTCCGTAGGACCAAAGAGACATAAGTTTTGATTTGATATTTTTATGTAAAAAAATTTATTGGGAACTTATTTTTGGACACATTCACATCATGAATGAGTTATACGACCTGAATATATTATCAGGTAGATTCAATGAGTCTTGTGTCAAGCATGAAAATTTTTTAGGCTATGAAATAATTATACAATATAAAAATAATAATCATTATTTAATTTAATCTTGGTGAATCCATTTTAGGATTTTTTTTAATTTCTAGGGTTGCACTCCATCAGAGGTGTTCACAATGTCAATTCCTCTGCTTAAGAAGATTTAAAAAAATTTAATGCATGAATAATTTTTCATTTAATGCATAGGATTTTCCCTCGAACCGTATAATTATTTTTTGTAATTTTGGGTGATCTCCCTCATTATGGATCACAACATTAAGGGTCTGAATCTTATAGTGGTTATTTAACATATCCCAAGTATGCGATTTTTATTCTTCTTTGTTTCCTATCGTTGTGGAAGTGGTGTTGGCTATGATTATGTTTCCAATTCAGGATAAATTGGTGTTCTCTATTGATCCTTTTTAGTTTATTTTCATTTATTGTCTTTAAAACACCAATCCATGGTTTTTCAATATATATTAACAATGATGGAGATGTTTCCACCATTCTTGAGGTTGGTGTATCTATGTATGTGTTGCTTATTCATGAATTGTGATATTTTTATATCGATCCCTTTGGGGTTTTCAATAATATTTATTTTTTGTGTGTAAAATTGGTATCTATTAAATACAATAATGGATTTTGGGAATGAGTTTTTAAAAAAATATCTTATTAGGAACTTGGATGTGTAAGGAAATAGACATAGATAACCATAGTGTGTGTATAATCTCTAAGGGTTACTTTTTTTGACATCAATAACCAGTGGTAGGTCATGATATTGGTTGGAAGTAGAATATTATCGATTTCTGATTATTTTATGTCTTATAATTACCCAAATTTTATAGATACCAAATAGTGTTCATTGTCTACTATTCCAGATTTATCAAATGATGTGTTATTTGATTGATATTTTCAGACATTTATGTTTACCTTTTTTAAATTTATATGTGATATATTCATAGATTTGGTGAATATGTAATGAATTTATGGAAAATAAATAAATGTTTATGAATGATGTTTTTATGAAAATTGTTTTTATCAGGGGTTCTTTAATTCTATAACATTCCATTCTTGATATTACAACTTGAATATATTATTTGGTGTCATACTACTATGCTTTTTTTCTCACATTTGACTTTTCTATAGTGAGCTTGTAGACATTGTTTTATATGACACATGGAGATGAAAGTGAATGTAATGTGATATGTTCTTTTGTCAGTTATCACCTTCATAGTGGGATGTTTTGGTGATGATGGATGGTCATATAGAGATTTTTTTAGCCTGGTCTACTTTATCATGTTGGTTTGGTTAGTGTGGATTGACTTTTTTATGTCTCATGGTAATGTATTATTTTCATCCACGTTGTACTTTGATGTTCCCTAGATAATACATGAGAATTGTGGATCTTTTATACATCTCAAAATTTATGGGACCACCTTTGGTGACATTTCTAGTTGACCCAAGATGGTTCATTAGACACATGTGATCAATAACAGACATGGGTCTCATAAGCCACACACACACACATGTGATCATGTTGAAGCATGTGTCTCAATCACACATGAAGGTAAAATAATATAATTATAATTATCATATTCATGGGATATATATATTATATGTAAATTCCTACCTTTAACACATTGAATTTGATGTGAAGACATTGTAAGAGTTGATACTCAAATCATGCAAGAACACCAAACTGATTAACCCCACATTCTTAGGGTCCCAATAACCAATTCCAATTCAACATAAAAAGGGTTATAGAATTAGATTAAATAATGGAATCAATCGAATAGATTAAATCTATATTATCATACCCAGAGATATCAAGCATTAATTATAGGTTTATAATCAATCACAAAAAATGTTTCTAATTCCCTAGATTTGGTGTATACCAAAAAACAATAAGGAAATTTCCTTTATGCAATTATAGAATTCCTATATCTATGAAACATCATTTCCTTATATGATTAATGTCATGAGACAAAAATTTTATCAAGGATAGATGATATTAACAAAAAATGGAAAAATTCTTGCCTTGAGTCTACATGATCCAACCCTCTAGATCCATTCAATTTGAAGTATATAGGGAGGGGAAATGCCAAGAATCACCACATGAGTCACTAGTTTATAAATACCAAGGGCTATGAGAAATAATGATAGGTTCTAGAATTATTTTCGAATTCTAGAATATATAATTTTATGTGCATTTTTTAGTCACAAGCCGTCTAAAACTGTTTACTAACCGTGCTTTCGCCTATGTCACGTGGCACACAATTTCTTATTAAAAGTATAATTTTTATCTCTAACTATGTGTAATGTTTTTTCCACATTCCATCAAAAAAAATGTGTTATAGTTTCCTTGGGAGATCCAGATGGTTTACCTGAAACATGATTCTACGTTGCACCCCGTTTAAGTCCACTAAAAAACACCATAATCAACTATAATTTACCCGAGACATAATCTAAGAAAAACTTATCTAAAAAAGGACTTATTTAAAGAACAACGTAATTATAAAAATCTATCCCATTATATTTTGTATTATATTAATATATTTTATTTTATTACATTTTATTTTCCATTACTTTTCCCTCTCATAGTCTCAAATTTGATTAATTTTTTATCTTAAAATTGGACATTGTAATGTTTAATTTTCAATCTATACATAATATATTATTTTTCCATGCTCATATAATTTGTTACAAAATATCTATATATAACTAATTTTGAATGAAATTTGTGTATTCCCCACTTTATGTCTCATATTTCTATTTAATTGGACCTAAAATAAAATGTTATAATTATTTCATCAATCTTTGTTACTTTGATCCATTTTAATTAATTTAAAACTATCTCCGTAACCAATCATGAAATTTCTTTATTTTATCTATATATTTCATCTACATTATCATTATTTAATATAAATTTTAATTATTATAAAATTTTATTATGAAAAATAAATTTTTAATGGTCTATATATTATATTTTAAAAATGATATTTTATGTCCTTAAGATGGGTTTTTATGATGTTTATAATATATTAAGGGAAATATTATTATGATTTACATGCAATTTTATTTTCTCCCAATAAAAGATAAATTTTATATTGGTGTTCTATTTCATATATCATAATCTACATTTTCTTATGACACTTTCTTTTTCTTCAATGGAATTTTTAATATTATATGCCAAATTGTTACTCCATGTTATGTATAACATTCATAAACATTTTATTTCTATTTTTTAATCATGATATGTTATTAATGGATGTATTGTTTTTTATATTGATAAAATATATATAAATTTACTATAATGTTATTGGTGGGATCAAAATTATATTTCCCTTTAATACATTAGGAAATGTTTGTATCTCATGATATGAAATTTTTGGACATGAAATGTTATATTAGTCTACTATGTTATGTTTAGAAATGATAAAATTATATTTTTCCACAATGTTCTAATGGTATTTATAGATATAATTGATATACATTATAATTTTCCACTCTTAAGCCTCTATTAAATTCTAATGTTTATGATGCCATATGTTTTTTTATTATTAATTACAATATTTTTTATTACATTGTATATGTCATACGTTTGCGAATATCCATTTCAAGATCTACATTTCTATACCATAGTCTATGATTATACTGTATTTCTAAAAAAATAATTATAATGATTCTATAATCATTGTCTATTAATCCAGAAATATATCAAATGTTCCTCTATTATCAAAATTTATTGATTCAGTGACAATTAATTAACGTCCTAATATTATTTTACCTTATACCATGATTTTAGCCAACACATTCCTCTATCAAAATTTTATACTTTTTTCTGAATCTGCATTGATTTTTGAAGGATTTAGGTATTCATAACGTTTCAAAATTAATTTCCTCTATAACATTAAGAAATATGGATCTTTTTATAGTCATAAAGAAACTTAACATGGGGGTTATGGGTCTTTTAATTAATTAGTAGTTAAAATGGTTAATCGTGTTAATCAATGTATGTTATGCTAAATTAATCTCAGTTCGTATCAGAGTGGGGTTCGGTTAATTTTAGGGATTAGGGTAAAAAGTATAATATGAAAAATTTGAATGAAAAATATTTATATATGAGGGTTTTAGAAGAAATTTTTTTATTCATTTTCCATATTGATATTATTGATTACACAGATTTCATTAAATTATTTTTGTTCATTACTCAAATTTACCATTTTTCTTTAGTAAATGGATCAAAATATAATAAAGCATGCGAGTAATGGATTTGATGAATAGTGAAATGATTTTATTAATGAAAAACAAAATGGGATAGAATTTTGTTTGAAAATATAAATATCACTTATTACATACTTTTATTAGTTATGAATAATAACATGAACCATGTAAAACTCCAAAATTCTCCAAATAATGAGAAAAATACAATTGATTCCATCATGTGACAATACCTGTAACGCCCCGACCCCAGCTACCCAGAGTCGGTGCATTACTTCATAACATTGGCATGATCACAAAAGATCAAGTCTCGAAAGACCGATTAGTTTAGTAGCCTTGGAAACACTAGATACATTCATAAACATTACATTACATCATAAAAATAAAAACTACAATAACATGGTCTCCCTAGTCCACACTCATATCCTCACTGACTATTCTTACAAGTCAGTCATAAAACACTTCTTCACATCCTGGGAAAAATAAAACATTGAAAGGGGTGAGCTCAAATGCTCTGTAAGGATAACAATATAGCGGAAACTTTCATAAGAAAACATAAGCATTTAAGGCAATGTATAACTAAAACAAAAGCCTTATTGAACTTGAACTTCAGCATAATATGGAAAAAGTAAAATAAAATAATGCCATTACTTACTCACATGGATATTCTACTAGACGAATAATCACGTGAAATATCAATAACCACTTTCATAATGAGGGAATGTATAATGCCAAACATTCTGAAACACTTTGTCAAGGCCTCGGCCAAGACGTCTAAAATGATTAAGGCCTCGGCCAAAACCATAAATCAAATTGGGAAAGGGCCTCGGCCAATTCCACGTCTAGTTGTCTCATGAGACCTACCGATGCATCGAGGAGCTATAGCGGGCTCCACCCATCACATATTAAGTCCAATACATTCCTCATATGAATAGGTTTAAACATAACATAAATATTCGTATTAAAACTAGCATACGAAATTTCAACAATTTTCTCCATAAACTATGGATGGTATAAAAATAACACATCCACAGTCAAATATTTCACAAAATGTTCAATGGATGTTTTGTATCATAAACCAATTTCAATTAAACTTAAAACCCATCAAAGGATGTTGACATGGATGAAATCAAAGCTATTTGAGAGTAATATCTCTCCTTTTTGAAATCATTTAAAAGTCCCATAATTATAAAATAATACATTTACTTTGAATATATTCTTATAATCTTGTTAGGGAAGCTTCGACGAAGTTATAATGGCGGAAAATAGCCGCACCCGCCGTATAAGTTAAAAAAACATTCTTACCTTAAATTTGTCAAATAGGTCAAAAAGTACATTGTTTGGAAAATGACGGTAAGATTCCTTTCCAAAATGTTTAAGGGTATAAATGACTTTAACACATTTTCCATTTAATAGTAAAAATGTTTTTAAAGACATTTTTATGAAACATGGATGTGGATGATAACGAGGTCCCAGTAGATAATTATGTATAAACAACCTTGGATAATGAAGAGGTTGTGAAGTAAACCCTTACCTTGTAATTTTCCTTGGATGGGGTAGGTTAACCTCCTGTATAATGGTGAAATAATTTTTATTAAATTATACAAGAATCATATACATTCATATGATATCATATATGATCTTTTAAAATTGCTTTGTTAACAATATCTTAGATTTATCGTTGTTTCGGGTGTTAACTTACTCGTTTTCTTTTATATGTTTTGTTACGTACGTCGTGTTTTTCATGGATAGGTTGTATCTTATTCATATCCAGAATGATATCATGTCCTTAAACATTATTTTTAAATAATCAAATGATAATTATACTTGAATGGATACGACGGAGAATGAATCTCATCGCGTTCGTGGAGACGGTAGTCCGTACGTACGCACGAGCGACAATATCATTATTTTCATATTAAAATAATATATAATTGGATAGTATATCATATATACAGAATCATTATCATGTTATATTTATTATTTACACTAATTACATATCATTTTTATACCCATATAAATAATAAAAAAATTGAATAACAATTACACCACGACATGGAGACGGTAAGCTGTATGTACGCACGTATGGTGACATGTCATTCAAATGATGGGTAGAATACTGAATATGGTTGTTCCATATTTATAATAACATCACAGTATATAGAAGATACTGGAGTTATAATTTTATAATTGAAATAATGAACAAAGATGGAGTGGAAGAAGAAAGAAACTTGGAAGAGGGTGATGAAAACGTTACCTCTTCTTCGGGTTCTTCCTTTTGATTTGATCAAAAGGACTCTTTAGGATGGATTTATGACTAAAGTAAAGCTTCTAGGATTAAGGTAGAGGAGTTGGGAGAGTATTTGGGCAGAGTTTGGACGAACCAAAAGGCTTGAAAGTGTGAATAAGGTGGTAGAGGTGGGGGGATTTTATAAGAGGAGAGGAGGGGCTCTTTTGGAAAGATTGAAATGTTACATTATTACACAATTCTTTTCGGATTATAAAGGTCCCACACTTATATAATTCGTGGCTAAGGTGGTAAGGGTTCGAAATCTACCCATACAATAGTATTTGGACAAGTGTGGGCCTTTTATTTTACATTATCTTTTTATTTTATTAAAATCGTTAAATAATGAGGTCATCGCTGCATCATAATGATATCATAAATAATTTAATTTATTTAATGTCTAAAAATTATAAAAAATATAATATGATGTAGGAAATCTTTTTATATTTCTAATGAATATTTATAGTGAAAATGTGGACTTGTGTAACCCCACGTAAAAATTGTTTTAGTAAAACATTTCATGTTTGTGTCATTTTTTACTTTAACATTAAATAAAAGGTATTTATGTGATTTTCCAACTAAAGTGGCTCCATGGGGTCCCCAAGTTGTCCCATGGATTGTCTTGGTCGTACATGGAACATCCAATGAGGGTAGGACATGTTTCAAGCTCATCTCATATTATTAAAACATTATTTTTACCTTAAACTACACTAATTACCTCTAATCGCGATTAAGAACTTAAGAGTTACTATTCACCAAAAAATTTTTTAATCTCATTCAACCAAATTTTACTTCTTAATGACAACCATGTATGTCGGATTTTTGAAAATCAAATAACATAAGTGGTAATATTTCATTTAAACGAAAAATCAGTTATTTAACTACCACTTAGTGGTTTCACTATTCATCAAAAATTGAAGTTTTTCAGAACAATGCCAAAATTTCACCCTAAGCTATAATTGATAATCCGAATTAAAAAATGATGTCTATTTTAAAAAATTCCAAACATATAAGTTGCATTAATTGATTTTATAATTAATTCCCGCTGTCACAACAAATAGCGTGTTTTTAAGAAACAATTTATATCATAAGATTGGCAATTGTTTATGTCCATTTTCAATGTTAAATTAATTCTAATGACCACCATTGGATAAAATGGTAAAAATATATTCTAATTATACTTTAAAACCACTAAATTGTATAATTTATCACTATAAATTATTTTGATTAAAAAAGTTGTTTTTAAGTATTTTTCACTATTCATAAGAAATTAGAAGTTCTCAGAAAAATACCAAAAATTCAACATAGGCTAATTTCGATATTCTGAATCCAAAAATGAAGTCCAATTTGATACATAAAATTTATAAAATTTCAAAAAGTAGGTATTACTATTCACAACGGCTAGTTTAATTAGTTGTGGTGTGTGTTAGAGCTCGAGGTTGCGT
This sequence comes from Viscum album, assembly GCA_963277665.1. Classification (NCBI taxonomy): domain Eukaryota; kingdom Viridiplantae; phylum Streptophyta; class Magnoliopsida; order Santalales; family Viscaceae; genus Viscum; species Viscum album. Next base: position 1,935,806,063 of record OY728155.1, read on the forward strand.
ACAACACATGCTATTGCATTATTCGAAGGGAAACGTACCGTGGAAGCTTGGGGTGTTACTTTCTCCCCTACTTAAAATAATTGCGTCCTCGCAATTTCTAGGGTATTACTGCATAAAAAGACTCGGGTGGTTCTTCATCATAAGTTCCTCAGGTTCCCACGTTGCCTCTTCCATTTTATGATTTCTCCACAAAACCTTTACCAGACGAGTCGTTCGGTTTCTCAGCACCTGCTCCCTCACATCAAAAATTCTGGTGGGCTCTTCGCAATAAGATTGATCGGGTTCCAATTCCAATTCCTCATAGGTAAGTACATGTGTTGGGTCAGGCATGTATTTTCTCAATAGCGATATGTGGAAAACATCGTGAACTTTGGAGAGATTTGGCGGCATCGCCAAACGATAAGCTACATACCCAATACGATCTAGAATTTCGAAAGGCCCGATGTACCTGGGACTCAACTTACCCTTCTTACCAAAACGTATAACTCCCTTCCATGGAGATACCTTTAGGAAAACATGATCTCCCACCTGAAATTCCAAAACCTTTCTTCTGTTATCGGCATAGCTCTTCTGCCTACTTTGAGCTGATTTGATGTGGTTTTGGATTACCTTCACCTTTTCCATTGTTTCTTCCACCAGTTCTGGTCCCACAAGTTTTCTTTTGCCAACGTCACCCCAACAGGTTGGTGTACGACATCTCTTTCCGTATAACGCTTCATAAGGTGCCATCTGAATGCTTGAATGGAAGCTATTGTTATAGGAAAATTATACCAGTGGTATGTATTGATCCCACATACCCTGAAAGTCAAGAGAGCATGATCTCAACATGTCTTCTAAGGTTTGAATAGTCCGTTCTGATTTTCCATCTGTTTGAGGGTGATAGGCAGTGCTCAAACAAAGTTCAGTATCTAAGGCCTTTTGAAGACTTTTCCAGAATCTTGAAGTAAAACGAGGATCACGATCAGAAAAAATCGATAGGGGTACTCCATGAAGTCTTACAACTTCATTAATATATAATCTTGCTAGACGTTCAAGTGGAAGATCCTCCCGTATAGCCAGAAAATGTGCTGACTTAGTAAGACGATCAACAATGACCCATATTGCATCATTCCTTCTAGGAGTCTTTGGTAGTCCCATGACAAAGCCCATCGTAATATTATCCCATTTCCACTTAGGTATGGGAAGAGGTTGCAATACTCCACCAGGATGTTGCCTTCCAGCTTTCACTTGTTGACAAACCATACACCTCGACACAAAATCAGCAATCTCCCTCTTCATATTGTCCCACCAAAAATGTTCCTTCAAATCTCTATACATTTTGGTGCTCCCAGTGTGTATAGAGAAATTGGAACTATGAGCATCATCCAGCAATTCCCTTTTTAGATCAGGAATATCGGGAACACAAAGTCTCTTCCTGAATTTCAAAATTCCATCCTTATACACAAATTCCATCAATCTTCCATCATTCACATCTTTAATCTTCTTCTGAAATTCTTCATCATTGGTCTGAGAACTCTTAATCCCTTCTAGTAATGATGGTTTGGAAACCATTTGAAAAAGCATTGATGTTTCACCTTCCCTAGTTATTCCCATGTCCATCTTCACTAGATCCAAGAAAATTGGATCCCTTTCAATTCTCATCACATTCAAAACTCCATGGTCTTTTCTACTCAAAGCATCTTCCACCTTGTTTTCCTTCCCCGGGTGGTAATGTATCGTGCAATCATAATCCTTGAGTAGTTCAAGCCATTACCTTTGCCTCATGTTGAGTTCTTTTTGTGTGAAAATATACATCAAACTCTTGTGATCAGTATAAATCTCACATTTTTCACCATAGAGGTAATGTATCCATATCTTTGAAGCAAAGATCACAGCTGCTAACTCAAGATCATGAGTAGGATAGTTTTTATCATGAATTTTTAGCTGTCGTGATGCATATGCAATGACCTTATCATTCTGCATAAGGACACAACCAAGTCTTTTCTTCGATGCATCACTATAAATAACAAACCCATCATTCCCCGATGGTAGATTCAATACAGGGGAATTGACTAATCTTCTCTTTAGTTCTTCAAAACATTCTTCACACTCTTTTGTCCAGACAAATTTAATCCATTTACATGTGATCTTTGTCAATGGGTTAGCCAATCTGGCAAAATTCTGGACGAAACGTCGATAATAACCTGCTAAACCAATAAAACTGCATACCTCAGTTATACTTGTCGGTGCTGGCCATTCATGGATTGCCTTGGTTTTAGAAGGATCAACGGAAATTCCATCCTTAGAGACAATATGGCCAAGAAAAAAATCTCATGAATCCAGAATTCACACTTGCTAAATTTCCCATATAATTCATGTCTTCTAAGAGTCTTCAGGATAATGCGTAAGTGATTTTCATGATCTTCGTGGCTTTTGGAGTATACCAAGATATCATCAATAAATACCACTACAAAGTCATCAAGATATTCCTTGAAAACTCTATTCATTAGATCCATGAAAACAGAGGGTGAATTAGTCAATCCAAAAGGCATTACTGTAAACTCGTAATGCCCATACCTTGTTCGAAATGCTGTCTTTGGAACGTCTTCCTTCTTCACACACAACTGATGGTATCCAGACCGAAGGTCAATCTTTGAAAAGTATTGAGCTCCATGCAGTTGGTCAAACAAATCATCAATTCGAGGTAGGGGATACTTGTTCTTTATTGTTATAGCATTGATCTCTCTATAGTCAATGCACAACCTCATAGATCCTTCTTTCTTCTTAACAAAAAGAACATGGGCTCCCCAAGGAGAAACACTAGGGAGAATAAATCCCTTATTACTCAATTCCACTAGTTGTTTCTTTAGTTGAACTAATTCCACAGTGGCCATTCTATAAGGGGTCTTTGATATGGGCCTTGATCCAGGAATTAAATCAATGGAAAACTTAACTTCTCGTTCTGGAGGATGTCCAGGTAAATCTTCCGGAAACACATCAACATATTCTCTCACAATAGGTACATCCTCCATTTTAATATTCCTTTCCTCACCCTCAGTAATTTCATTCTCTTCATCCCCAATAATTGAATTTAGTTGAGCTACTGGGGGTGGATCTAGATAAGAATTATGTGGCGACGATTCGGCTCTAAAGATAAGGTGTTCCTTATCATCATCATCAAGAATCGCAACCTCTTTCCTCTTACAATATATTTTTTCATCATGGTCCGAAAGCCAATCCATACAGAGGATTATATCAAATTCAATCATGGGTATGACGATGAGATCAGCAGGTAAGAACATTTAGGTGCTCTAATGGGAACTAATCGACAAAACTTTGTTGCAACAATACTTCCCTTAGGGGTTTTGACCAACAACACCCTTGTTAAATAAAATTGGAAATATCTAATTTTCTTATCAAACTGGGAAGATATGAAACAATGCGATGATCCAGAATCAAATAATGCATTTGCTAAACTTGAGGAAACCATTAAATTACCTTCCACCACGTCTTTCGGAGCTTCCACCTCAGCAATAGTGATAGCATAAGCCTGGCCCTGATCCCTTGGCCTCTTCTGAGGTATGTTCCCCTGACGCTTAGGACATTCATTTGCATAATGTCCCTTCTCTCTACAATTATAGCATTCCACGTTGACAGCCACTTTCTTTCCCTTGCATTCATGAGCTTGGTGGCCTTTTTCACCACACTTGTAACATACTCCTTTTCCTTTAAGACATGCACCAGGGTGCTTCCTACCGCAATTATCACAGGGTGGAAATTCATTTCTAACCTTCTTCCCTGTTTCCTTATTTCCTTTCCCAGAGTTTTCAGAGGATCTCTTCTTATCTTGCTTTGATTTAAAGTCATAAGAATTAAAGAATTCCTTTTCCGTATTGATAGCGCACGAGACAATACCTTCGTATGAAGAGAAGGTTTGTGATACTAAAGGTCAATGGAGAAATGGTTTCAACCCATCAAAAAAACGATCAGTCTTACTTCATGGGTTATGTATGTAATCTGCAGCATACCTTGCTAACCTTGTAAAGTTAGCCTCATACTTTGCGACATTCTCATCCTCCTTCTGCCTCAGACTCAGAAATTGCCTTTCCATATCCGCTCGATGGTCTCAAGGAAAGTATTTTTCTAAGAACAGCTCTTTGAACTCCTGCCATTCCATGTTTGTTAATTCATCATCTTCCTTTGTGTTTTGAATTAGTGACCACCATTGATCGGCATCTCCAGTGAGGCGGTAAACTGCCATGACAACATTCTCCCTTTCACTACTCCCCAAGGCATGGAATATTTTCTCTAAGGAATTAATCCATTGCTCAGCTACTATAGGATTTGTACTCCCATTGAATGTTGGTGGTTGTTGCCTCATAAAACGGTATAGCATTGATCCTCCACGTTGCGGATCAGGGTGCTCCATACAAGTAAGGTTGTTATTCATAACCTGCGTGAGTTGTCCCAGTATGGTGAGAAGCTGATCAGCACCAGTTGTATCACTAGCTCCACCATAATTATCTTGAGCAGGAGCGCAATCCCTACACGGAGTGCGTGCATTGATACGATTTCCATTCCTTCCACTATGCGCCATTTCTAAATAATGGCATAAACTAGATTAGTTCATGAATCAAAATACATAATTCCATACTTGTAAAACACTTTACATAAATTGAACTAATTATGGATATAATCCATAATTATAAAAATGTTTTCTTTGTGGAATTATATACTCGTAACCCTTCATAGTGGTTTGTAAAGAAAATGGGAATTATCCAAAGCATATCCCCCGGGAGTGTCGTAACCAAGAGTGCAGCAAGGCCCGTTGTCGTGCACCAGTTCCCGTTCGAGTCTAGCTCAAAGTGGTGTTTTCGGGTTTTACCCCTAGGTACATCTGTGCCAGAGCCGCCTCTACCTGCTCGTATCCAGACAGGGATGTATTTCTAGGAAAACTCACAACATCTCTACAATACCAAAATTCTAGGAAGTTCTTCTATACTAATCCTCAAAGTCTATCTTCGGGATATGTGCTCTAATCAGAGTTTATCTAAATCTAGCTTCCAAGGTTAGTACTAAACTGCCTCTGATACCAACTGTAACGCCCCGAACCCAGCTACCCAGAGTCGGTGCATTACTTCATAACATTGGCATGATCACAAAAGATCAAGTCTCGAAAGACCGATTAGTTTAGTAGCCTTGGAAACACTAGATAAATTCATAAACATTACATTACATCATAAAAATGAAAACTACAATAACATGGTCTCCCTAGTCCACACTCATATCCTCACTGACTATTCTTGCAAGTCAGTCATAATACACTTCTTCACATCCTGGGAAAAATAAAACATTGAAAGGGGGGAGCTCAAATGCTCCGTAAGGATAACAATATAGCGGAAACTTTCATAAGAAAACATAAGCATTTAAGGCAATGTATAACTAAAACAAAAGCCTTATTGAACTTGAACTTCAGCATAATATGGAAAAAGTAAAATAAAATAATGCCATTACTTACTCACATGGATATTCTACTAGACGAATAATCACATGAAATATCAATAACCACTTTCATAATGAGGGAATGTATAATTCAAGACATTCTGAAACACTTTGTCAAGGCCTCGCCAAGACGTCTAAGATGATTAAGGCCTCGGCCAAAACCATAAATCAAGTTGGGAAAGGGCCTCGGCCAATTCCACGTCTAGTTGTCTCATGAGACATACCGATGCATCGAGGAGCTATAGCGGGCTCCACCCGTCACATATTAAGTCCAATACATTCCTCATATAAATAGGTTTAAACATAACATAAATATTCATATTAAAACTAGCATACGAAATGTCAACAATTTCTCCATAAACTATGGATGGTATAAAAATAACACATCCACAGTCAAATATTTCACAAAATGTTCAATGGAAGTTTTGTATCATAAATCAATTTCAATTAAACTTAAAACCCATCAAAGGATGTTGACATGGATGAAATCAAAGATATTTGAGAGTAATATCTCTCCTTTTTGAAATAATTTAAAAGTCCCATAATTATAAAATAATACATTTACATTGAAGATATTCTTATAAGCTTGTTAGGGAAGCTTCGACAAAGTTATAATGGCGGAAAATAGCCGCACCCGCCGTATAAGTTAAAAAAAACATTCTTACCTTAAATTTGTCAAAGAGGTCAAAAAGTACATTATTTGGAAAACGACGGTAAGATTCCTTTCAAAAATGTATAAGGGTATAAATGACTTTAACACATTTTCCATTTAATAGTAAAAATGTTTTGAAAGACATTTTTAAGAAACATGGATGTGGATGATAACGAGGTCCCAGTAGATAATTATGTATAAACAACCTTGGATAATGAAGAGGTTGTGAAGTAAACCCTTACCTTGTACTTTCCCTTGGTTGGGGTAGGTTAACCTCCTGTATAATGGTGAAATAATTGTTATTAAATAATACAAGAATCATATACATTCATATGACATCATATTTGATCTTTTAACATTGCTTTGTTACCAATATCTTAGATTTATCGTTGTTTCGGGTGTTAACTTACTCGTTTTCTTTTATATGTTTTGTTACGTAAGTCGTGTTTTTCATGGATAGGTTTTATCTTATTCATATCCAGAATGATATCATGTCCTTAAACATTATTTTTAAATCATCAAATGATAATTATACTTGAATGGATACGACGGAGAATGAATCTCATCGCGTTCGTGGAGACGGTAGTCCGTACGTACGCACGAGCGACAATATCATTATTTTGATATTAAAATAATATATAATTGGATAGTATATCATATATAAAGAATCATTATCCTGTTATATTTATTATTTACACGAATTACATATCATTTTTATACCCATATAAATAATAAAAAAATTGAATAACAATTACACCACGACGTGGATACGGTAAGCCGTACGTATGCACGTATGGTGACATGTCATTCAAATGATGGGTAGAATACTGAATATGGTTGTTCCATATTTATAATAACATCACAGTATATAGAAGATACTGGAGTTATAATTTTAGAATTGAAATAATGAACAAAGAGGGAGTGGAAGAAGAATGAAACTTGAAAGAGGGTGATGAAAACGTTACCTCTTCTTCGGGTTCTTCCTTTTGATTTGATCAAAAGGACTCTTTAGGATGGATTTATGACTAATGTAAAGCTTATAGGATGAAGTTAGAGGAGTTGGGAGAGTATTTGGGTAGATGTTGGCCGAACAAAAAGGCTTGAAAGTGTGAATAAGGTGGTAGAGGTGGGGGCCTTTTATAAGAGGAGAGGAGGGGCTCTTTTGGAAAGATTGAAATGTTACATTATTACACAATGCTTTTCGGATTCTAAAGGTCCCAAACTTATATAATTCGTGGCTAAGGTGATAAGGGTTCGAAATGAACCCATCCAATAGTCTTTGGACAAGTGTAAGCCTTGGATTTTACATTATCCTTTTATTTTATTAAAATCGTTAAATAATGAGGTCATCGCTGCATCATAATGATGTCATAAATAATTTAATTTATTTAATGTCTAAAAATTATATAAAAAATACTATGATGTAGGAAATCTTTTTATATTTCTAATGAATATTTATAGTCAAAATTTGGACTTGTTAAACCCCACTTAAAAATTGTTTTATTAAAACATTTCATGTTTGTGTCATTTTTTACTTTAACATTAAATAAAAGGTATTTATGTCATTTTCCAACTAAAGTGGCTCCATGGGGTCCCCAAGTTGACCCATGGATTGTCTTGGTCTTCCATGGCACATCCAATGAGGGTAGGACATGTTTCAAGCTCATCTCATATTATTAAAACATTATTTGTACCTTAAACTACACTAATTACCTCTAATCGCGATTAAGAACCTAAGAGTTACTATTCACCAAAAATTATTTTAATCTCATTCAACCACATTTTACTTCTTAATGACAACCATGTATTTCGGATTTTTGAAAATCAAATCACAGAAGTGGTAATATTTCATTTAAACGAAAAATCAGTTATTCAACTACCACTTAGTGGTTTCACTGTTCATCAAAAATTGATGTTTTTTAGAACAATGCCAAAATTTCACCCTCAGCTATAATTGATATTCCGAATTCAAAAATGATTTCTATTTTACAAAATTCCAAACATATAAGTTTCATTAATTAATATTATAATTAATTCTCGTTGTCACAACAAATAGCGTGTTTTTAAGAAACAATTTATATCAAAAGATTTGCAATTGTTTATGTCCATTTTCAATGTTAAATTAATTCTAATGACCACCATTGGATAAAATGGTAAAAAAATATTCTAATTATACTTTAAAACCACTAAATAGTATAATTTATCACTATAAATTATTTTGATTAAAAAAGTTGTTTTTATGTATTTTTCACTATTCATAAAAAATTAGAAGTTCTCAGAAAAATACCAAAAATTCAACATAGGCTAATTTCAATATTCCGAATCCAAAAATGAAGGCCATTTTGATAAATAAAATTTATAAAATTTCAAAAATTAGGTATTACTATTCAGAACGGCTAGTTTAATTAGTTGTGGTGTGTGTTAGAGCTCGAGGTTGCGTACAACACACGCTATTGCATTATTTGAAGGGAAACGTACCGTGGAAGCTTGGGGTGTTACAATACCTACCCTTTTTTGGATAGAAAATAAAATTTTCATTATAGAAATTACATGTAGATAAACAATATACCCCACTCTAAGGGGTAGGAAATGGTTAAGGCTAAGTGCATAACCTCTATCTATGAGCTTGCAATATTTAGTTAATGATTCTATACTAGTGTACAATTTGAATTACTAAGCCAGACTACCTTTTCTTGTTTGGGCATCAGCCAAAAATTTCCTTTCAATACAATTATTAAGAATAGAAATGCCTTGGTAGATAAGAAGTTTTTTTTCCTGGTGTAATAAATCATCTCCCATGGAATAAGGTCCTTTAATTGGATATTCATAACTAACACATCATAATATAGCTCAACCTCATTAATATAAATGTTGTGATTATTTCAGAGAGTGATAACAGTGTGCATGGACCTTACCTTAGCTCATAAGTATTTTTCTAGACCATAGAAGGAAATGAAGACGTTGATAAAAGATCCCCTCTTGTCCCTAAATAGACTTCCCCCTATCATCACTCCATTAATTCATTAGTCATACAAATTCAATTTAAACCCCAATGTGGGGGTTTTAAAACAAACTCAATGTCCATGGTAACCTCTTATGTTACCACCATCTCCCGAATGATTGTGGAATAATTTTCCTCAAAGTGAACGAATCCATCCCACTGTTGATCATAACCCCCTGTTAGGCTGACATATCAATCACCTACACCTATAAAAAATTATTTTAATTTTAATAACATATCATTATTTATTTATAACATCCAATAGAGCCCAAATGACCCCCACAAATTATATTACCTCGTCCCTATGTTTTGTCCCTTCTAAACCTGTTCCCTTGAACAATTTTTCATGAATTTCTTGAACTGAATCTTAATCACTATTGATGTTTATTTCTTGCCTCATATCGCCACAAATTCCCTTCTCCTACTTTCATTGAGAAAAATGTTCCAATCCATTTCTTGTTGAAGTGTCACACAACACTGTAAATGAGAATCAAGTGCAAATCCCATATTTTGGGTATTCTCACCTATGAGTAGTAAATGATTCCTCAATCTACAAACAAGGATGTTCATCTTATCATGAATATACCAACACTAATGTCTTAGTTCCCATTATTAAATGTTTCATCCCATATGTATAAGATTCCTGAAATATTGACAAAAAAATTCCCAAAAGTTCAACCCATAAAAATGAATTTGAATGGCTCATCAACCAACCTGATGGTCTCAAATACATTTCTATTACCAGTATTCAGAATAAAATTCCGAAAGGGTGGAAACGTGAAAGAAAATTTAAAAGAAATACATGGAGTTGATAACCATGGAGAGTAAACTGGATCCCCTGCTGATTTTTTAGTCTATATATTAATGTCTCCATGTCGGACTTATCCATAGAGTGTGACCCTATGAATCATTTGGATGTCCATTCATGCTCTAGGATAGGCTAAAGAATCTGATGTTGCAGTCTTCCCAATTCATCTAGTCCACACCATACCTATTTCTCATAATATTTCCCCATAAATAGTTCTCTTAAACCACATCCCATGGTAATTAATATTTCATTCCATGCATGGTTTAGACCACACTATGGAGGTCGATACCACCCTCATCAATAGTCTTGGAAATGTGAATCTCATAATCACAATGGTAGAAAGAAGCCTGATTAGCATCCCATAGAAATTCATTCATTTTATTATGAAATTTGGTGATTTTTCCTTTTGTACACCCGATTATTTATATCATATGCATAGGAAATACATAACAACACTACTGAAAATCCTGGTCCTCCCTCCAAAGGATTGATATTTATTCATTCAATTGGATATTAACCCCGTTAACCGATTTAAAATTATATAAAAAAGAACCTTATTAACATTATAATTTAATATAGGTGACCAAGTTATTCCATTGTTAGTTTATTTTGTTATATACCCATTTTATCTCGAATTACCTTGGTACAGCTCCCTGATCATTTTTTGGAAATAAAAACATTTCTTTTCCTCGAATTTTTCATTTGGCCTATCATTTATTCATAGGATAACATGATCTTGATGAGTCCATTGATTGATCTTTTCCTTCCATTAATAAAAAAATATAATGTCATCAAAAAACTTGAGATGATACAATAAGTTTTTTCAGAACTATTCTGTAATGGAAGGATCCTCCCATTCTCCAGTCGCTTGTGTATGTTCCTTGTGAGCACCTCTTGAGAAAAAATAAAAAGACTCGAAGATATTGGGTCTCTTTACATTAAACCATGTAATAATTTGAATAAACCCAATCCCCTCCCCATTATATATATGGTATTCCATGGTGAGGAATAACACCTAAAAAATAGGTTGCAAAACCATTCATGAAAGATGAATTTCCTCATGTCCTTTAAAATGAATGTCTGTTATAATCTATCATAAGGCTTATCCATATCCACCTTGACCATCACATTATACTTGATTATCTTTTCATTTTATTCCTATAACATTTCATTATCAATGTTGATTTCCCTTGGATATTACTACCTTGCTCAAAACTTTGTCGCTCCTCTGTAAATGTTCTCAATATCACCATTCTATATATATTTTTGAGAAGGATAGCTATAATCTGGTAAGAAAATATTCATAGACATATAAGATTATACTAGTTTATGTATTTGGGATCTATCACCATGATAAGAATAATAACTTTGGATTCACAATATTATCTATTAAGATCCCCTCTGCTAGAAAAGTCTTCAACTAACCCCATAACTTTTTCCGTAACTATATCCCAAGAAACAAAAAAAGTAGGTTCCATGAAATCTGTTCTATCCTAGAGAACTCTCCTTGTTCATACTGCCCACAATTAGTTTATCTCTTCATCCCATGTTATGTACTCTAGAAATCCTATGTCCCTCTCACCCACTAGTCTTATAAGGGAACCATAAAATCCTCCTCAACTCTTACCCTCATAATCCCTCCTCCATTGAGGACTTTTGTCCCTACAAGGAGACCCTAAAAGTGTTCCATAGATAATTTTACAGCCATGTCAATGTAAGATGTGGGTGAACCATCCTCCTATTTAAGGATTATATTCTTATTAACACACATTTCATTCAAGTAATCCTAAATATAGGCAGTGTTTCTATCCCCTTCCTTTAGAAACAAGCTTCTTGATTTTTGTCTGTGTATTATCTCAATTTAAAATACTTTTCCTGAAAATATATTTTTCTTTTCAACCATGTTTCTGAACATGTCATCATCTTGGAAACATTTCAGGTTATCCTTCATTATTTCAATGTCCAAATTTATGTGTTATAGATTGATATTTTCCTTCTATTTTTTGACAATCCGTTCATGCAAATCCCTCCAAAGGAACTGTAGTCACTTCATGAGGCCAGTCCAAGAAGAAACATCCACAGGTTGTTGCAAGTAGTCCTTCAACATTTGAATGAAATAATTTTTTAGTTCTAGATTATGGGGTAATAAAAATGATAACTGAACCCTTCCACCATCTTAAGTAACACATGTAATTGGGAGTGGTTAGACATAGATATGGTGAGATGAGTAACCGAGGCCTGAGGAAGTGAATCTAATCCATGGATATTGGAGAAGAATATATCAATTCTACTATATTTTCTCTCATATTTGTTGTTGTTTTTTTACTAATTATACTATTTCCAAGAAAAAAAGATCCCTAAGTCCCTTAGCGGTTAAAAATACCTTTAAATCAGACATTTCATTTCTATAAATCGCAAACCCTTTTCTTTTCTTCAAAGGATAGATAATAATGTTTAAAACCCCTCAAATAAATTTATGTATCCAATATCATTAATGATCTATAATTTAAAATCAATTCATTCATTAGTTTCTAAAAAACATTTCTATAAAAAGATTTAATGATAAGAGACTTTGGTTTCTATGATTATTTTTATTTAAACATAAGGTGGACATGTAAATATTAGAATCTCATTATCATCCTATGTTTTTTAATATGAAAAATAAAATATAATTTAGTGGAACTTTATGTGATAAATCTCCTAGAAAAAAGAATACATATCTACTTACATTCAAAAAGAAATGGAATAAAGGATAAATAAATTTACTCAATGTAATTGTAAAATGATTCAATTTTGCACAAAGAGGTCATCAGGTAAAGGATTAAAAAATAGAATTATAATTATTGATTAACTTAGTGGAGGTGATGAAGGTTATACCTAATTTATCACACATAAAATGGCGTATTGATCTAAATGAGTTTTTTTTATTCTGAAGGTCATTTCCCAAAACCCTGGGTTAATATTGGAAATTTATTCTAGAAACATCTAAAACCAATGGAGAAAGGAAGATCTTATTTAAGGAATAAGATTTAAGTGGATCATAAAAATAAATAGGTAAGAGTTATAAATATTTTCCCCTCAATAATTCAAATGGTCTTAATTGATTCTATTTATATTAATTCATTTATATTTTGGATGTTTTATATGTTTAATGATTCATCACATAAGATATTGGATATTAAGTTATTTATAAAAGACCATAGTGGGGTGATGATTTCATCTAATGTGTATCAGTCATAATTGGATGGTATTTGTGTGTTGTTATTTCCAAAAGAATATGGTTATTTTTCTATTGGATTATTTTTAATGGATATTGTTCCTGGATTGTTTCTATATAAAAATTTCACATATCAATTATTAGTATAGGTAAATATAATTTCATTTCAAAAAATCATCCCATGATCTTATGTCAATATATGTGGTATTGTATAATTGATATGAAAACAAAATCCTTAATAAATTTCTTGATTCAAAATAATAAGGAATATTTGACTCATTTGTCTAGGGGTAAACTCAACATTTATGTTATTCCAATTTTAAGGGAACATACTATTTCATTTTTGATAAAGAATCCTTGAATTCTAATAGATCAGGAGGTGTGTTTTAAAAAAAAATCATACCTAGTGATATGACTATATGAAAGAGTCATCATAGAACAAATAATATTTATTTCAATGAATTTTTTAAAAAACTATTAGATAATTAATATATGATTGTTATATTCTTGAGTGTTTCACCATTGGGAACACATATTATCTTTCTTAAGGGGGTGTATTGGTCATTGTGTCATTGAATAGATTATCATGATCAATCAAGAAAATGATTAAAGAAATGAATTATTTTCCAATATTAATGACGTTATTGATCATATTAACAGTGTTAATTACTTATATATATTGGATATTGATTATAAATATCATCAACTATGTTTTAATGTGGAAAATAAAACTATGATAGTCTTACATACATTATTTTTAAACTATCTATTAATGGAAATAGTTTTTACATATACAAATCCCTTAACTATGTCTATAGATTTTATTAATATATTATTTGTACATTTTCATAATAAATTTATTGATTTATGTATATTAAATTATCATGTCTTCTAATAAAAATTAATAGCATGAGAATAATTTTTGTATTGTTTTAAAGACCTTATGAATGTATGAATTATATTATAAATTTTAAAGTTATGAATTTTATATTAAAAAGTATACTTCATGGATGATATAATCATATGATAGGATGTATCTGTAATTTTTTTCATATTAATAGGTTATTATAAAAAATTTATGACAATATCCACAACATAGATCCATAACTATTTCATATTTTTAGGATATTATAGACACATTTTGATAAATTTATCATGAATTTCAAATCCTCTAGACATGTTAACTTACTATAGAGTAAATATTATTTGTATATTAGAATGTGTAAAGAAATTTAAGGATCTAAAATATAGGTTGGCATAATAACATACATACACATCCCTATATAAAATAAGGGTTTTTTATATATAATGATGATTTACTAAAGTGAATGGGTTTTATTATTATGTAAAATTATTTGGTGATTTCTTATTTCTTCATGTTAATTAATATTTCTTATGTAAAATTTTCTAGTACATGATTTGGATTTATAAACAAAATTTGATTCATTAAAGGTTTGGAGGGATTGTATTTTTTTAGATAATCATTATATATATACTGATCAATACGAATTTCATCCTTTATTCACATGGAACGAGATTAAAAGGTTCCAAAGAAGATGAGAGGAATCCAATAAGAATAATGAATTTTTATTACATTACCATATGTGGTTGGAAAACCATATTTATGATTATATAAGAAGAATGGATCATGATACCTAATCTATGATATGGACTAAAATATTCATAGTCATTAGGGATTTGAAAACTACATATATTAAAATGGTGAATGAACGGATGAAATCCAACAGTTCAAAAATTATTTCTCAACCATCTATATATGTAATGATCAATGATGTAAAAAGGTATTATATAAATCTAAAATCAATTATGGAATATATTTTAGAGTATATAGTTGAAAAATATTGAATTATAGGATTTTTAAGATAAATACATTTCTTAATCATATCAGAAATCTAACCATTATCTATTCACCAGGGAATAAAAAAATAATATATTGAGTTATCTGGGAGAATTTATCGATGGAACATGTGAAGAGGGAGACTATTGAGTGGATTTCATGATTCTTGGTCTGATATAATTCCATTGATTCACATTTAAAATATGATGGGTTGATATAACCATTACCAATACTTATATATAAATATGATAACATCACCACTTATTTTCATAAAAATCCTACCAATACATTTAAAAAAATAATGCCATTTGGGTTTTGGTTTTTCTACTTATAATAGAAGTGGACATAATTTATATTCAGATAGAGTACTCATTTAATAAACATGGTATGATATTCATGATTAATGTTCTATATCTCCATGGAGTACAACATTATTTTATATCTGAACAATATTTATATTGATCATAAATGTCCTATAGATTTTTTTAATAAGCATTGAATACAAAAAAGAACAATAACAAAAATTATATTCTTAAAACTAATGATGAAAATACATGGAATATTTATAAATTATAATATATAATAATATTTTTTATTATGGATTTGAAAACTCTATGAGGATAAAATTGATTGATTTTAATGTTCTTATATACAAGGTTTTCTACTCAAGGATTCACATGGAGTCATATACGGATCTGAATGGTATAATGTGTTGATCATCAACATGTTTGGATATAGTTGGAGTGATAAATATTTTGGGTCTACGAATTGATCATTAAATTATATATAATATTTTAACCACTCAATGATGTATTTATATAATAAAAATCCGATATAAGGAATATATTGATAATCATTGATGAGATCTGGAGATTTATATTGATGAAAAAAATATTCCTTCGAATTTCATTAGAAAAGGGTTTTATGAGATTTATGAAAAATATAAAGATGAGTACTAGATACATATATTATTTAATATTCTTGATCATTTATTGATTATATAATATCAACTAGTACTTCCACTAAACATCTCCCAAGTTCATGGTGTATCCATTGTATCACTTTTGAGGAAGTTTATACAAGATAAATCTTATGTATTCCACTCATTGGGTGTCAAACTAGGGAATTATAACCCTTATAAATAATAAATGGTGTTGGTCTTGGAACATAGATATAATTTACAAAAACATGATAAAATTAACCCTTTTAGTGTCTTGTGATTGAAATAATATGTTCATGGAAGTTTTGTAGATGCCTAGTGATTTAATAAGATAATAATACCCTCTTATGGTTTCATCATATTTTTTAAATTTTTAGTCTAAAATAATTTAATGTCGGAGAATATAAAACCCCATATTTTTTAGTATAATATTTTCATTAATAAAATAATTATGTTTAATAACACTTATTTTTCCCCATATCAAGTTAAAACAATCAATTTCCATATTTCATTTCGATATAATATTTAAACAACAAATAAATAGAATATTTATTAAAATAAATATAAATGATTTTTTTATATGATAGAAGTAATTTATCCGAAATTATTAAAAATTACTATAATATAGACGTATTCATCCACATGGTCTTCCATGATGACCATGACACTATGTATAACTGTGGAATGAATGAATAAAATTAAAAATATTGTATATATTTTATTGATGGAAACATGATGAATATTTTTAGATAAGTATGTATGGAAATATATAAGAATATAAATCCATAATATGACTTATATAGTAATTTTATTTGACTATTAGGTTTATATAACTTTGAAAATATAGTTATTTATATGAGCAGTATAAATATAACAAAATAAATTCTGAAATTTTTGTATATAGGGAGAATCTACATAGTCAAGTAGTCGATGTTTACAATATTAACATAATTATACCAAGATTGGATACGTGTTAGAATGAATTTTGTTTTACCATAAAAAACAATGAAATTTTTCAACAAGTATATCTCTACTAAAATCAACTTGAAGATAATTTCATGATCAAAAAAATTACAATGAAATCCATTCCTGGTGAATCATAGCCCGTGAAAACCAATATTACATATTCCTCCCATAATAATATTCACATATATGGTTCCATTGTGAGGTTCTTATTCTTTTATTTTCGTTCTTGTCATTATTCCTTTGATTTACCTGGTGTTTTGGGAAAAGAAGTTGTTTTTGGTTAGGCAGTTGAGGCACATGGTTGGAGCATGGTTATAAGACACCATGCATGAACCCACTCGAAACAGTATTCCCTATAGAGTGTCACTGCCTATGTCACATAACCTACCACATGAGTGACAATGATAATTGTGCACCCAGGTCAGTGGGATTGTCTCAAGAAGATGGTCTACTACATGGGTTTTCCCCTCCCTAAAGAATCTGGGATGTCTCTTTTCTCTTTAGAGAGAAGTACATTGTGGTGGGTTGCAAGTATTAAAAAATTGTTAATCCAAGCCATGTGGCCTTCCCTTATCATTGAAAATAATGAAATTAAACTTTTTCCATCATTTCCGTCAAGACCCTAACCCCCTTATCTCACTCCATTTGGATTTATCAACCCTAGGATCTCATCCACCTTCTCAAATCCTCCCTTAACCTCAATAAATTGTTATTTTTCCTTGGATCTTCAATAAATCAATTGGTTATCATCTCCATTCCTCTTTTCCTAATAATTATTATATTTATATTCATTATTTATCGAGTTCTCACATATTAAGTAGATTGGTTTTACTAATTATATCTCAACAATGAATCATTATCTTTAATCTTGAGGGTTATCTTTTGTGACATCCTTTATAGGGTCTCTTCTTTGTGTATTTATAGTTTCAACCAGTTTGAGGAAGTTTCCAAGTGAGCGGTAGGTGGTTCCTTACTTTAACATTGTTTGATAATTTTAGTATGATTTATATTATTTTTAAATGAGTTATATGGATTTTTTGGGTGGTGGTAATAATTTTTTCAAATGTTTTTGGTGTGATAAGGGGTTAAAAGTTTGTTTTCAAAATATAAATGGTTGATTTACATAGATGTATCTAATGGGTGAAATGTGTGTGTGTGTGTGAGAGAGAGAGAGATAGAGAGAGATAGGTGGTTCTTGTGACATAGGGGATGAAATTTATCATAAGGTAATCCTAGGTATACTTGTGGGAAGACTATGTCTAGTATTCTAGGTGGTCTTGTATGGTCATGGCTTGGTTCCCCTAGTATGAATTATGCTACAATACTAGCTAGACATATGATGATGATTGGAGACCACTAGACCATGGGATGGGATTACTTTCAAGTGGCTCATTAAAAATGATGTTGTGGGTTCTGGTTTGTATTCTAGACCTTGGTATAAGAATCCTTGGACACTTCCAACCCTAGTTCCTTATTAACCTCCAATGGTTCTCATGTGATTCTTTGATAATCATTTGGAAAAAATTTATGTTTAATTTTTTTTAATTTAAACTAAAATTTCTTTTAAATTTTTTTCATTATTTACATAAAAAACAATCATTTTGTTTTTTCTTATGATTTTATAGAATGGAATCAAATTTTTTGTTATCTTACTGGGCATTTTCTCACACCATACATACACCATTGAGTATATGTAGACCATGTTATATTTGACCAGGGTAAAGGAATGTTGATTTGTGGTAGGGATGGTGGATCCAAATTATAGTATTTTCTTCTATTGTAGGTGTTGGTGGTGGTGGAATGGGGTCATTGACCATCTTGTTGTGTAAAAGATTTATTTTTTAGTTTTTTCCCACAAACCATTTTGGTATTTTACTTTTGTTCTAGAAGTGTAAAACTATATAAATTGTGATTGTTTTTTTTATTATCATCGTTTTTGATGTGATGTTGACTTCTTTTAGATTATTTATGATTGATTCCTAAGGGATAAATCATTCCCAAATGTAATGTTTGATGCCTAGGAGCTACATTCTAGCCTGTGGGGATTTTAAATTCCCGACAGTAAAAGCCACATGATGGGTCAGGTGTTGGTTTTATGATAGCCTATCTTGGTTCTAGACAAAATGGTATCAAAGTAGTATTTCCCTTTCATTCGTTCACAATATTTAATAGAGTATTGATGGACCAAGCCTATGAATTTTTTTGGGATTTAGGATAAACTTGTTAGTGGGGGTGTCTATCCAACACACCTTGTGATAGGCCTTGAGACACCATGGGATGTTTGGAATTTGGATTGCATTATCCTCTAGGAGTGGTGTACAACTTTCTCACCATGAAAGGACACTAGGAGAGGGTGGAGTGGTTTGATTGGTTTTTGTGGTTTTTGTGGGTTCTCATTGATTTATATAGGTGTTTTAATGATTTTTGGTTGATAATTTTTTGGATGATGTGTTAATGATTTCCTTGTGTTTGTTTCTGGTCATAACATTATGCCACCATGAAGTCTTCCTATGAAACATTATAAAGAGTCCAAATATAGTTCAACCTCAAAAATTGATAAGATGATAGTGGAAGGAGTTTTTTGGGATGTTCGAGAATTAGATCACGGAATAGCCTTTGGCCCAACACATGTTATGGAAGCCAAATAATTTATAGAAATTTAAAAGGCCCAAGAACTCCTAAAGATCATTACTCCTTCCATCAATGGTATCATGGACCCCTAAGAAGATGTTGATTAAATTGAAAATATAAAAATTATTTTTGGGTCTGTTAAGACTCCCAGTATAGTTAAAGTCAAATTCGCTTCATTCATATAGGACAATGCTAGTTTATTTTTATTGGAGTTAGTGGTTTAGGCTTGAATGTATGAGCATATCGACCAGAATCACATTAAGTTCATATTCATTGAGAATTATTTCCCTAGGTGCATGGCCTTTTGCAAAACCAGGGAGTATCTAGATATCCACCAAGGGGATCGGACTATGTTGAAGTACACAAAAAACTCTGTAAAGATTGTTTAGTTTACACATGAGATCATTTCCAATGATAATATAAAGGATCAATGGATTGAAATGGGGTTGATGTTATACATCCATTCCCAGTCCTTCTTGATTATGATTAATACATTTTTTTAGGTGGTCGATCAAGCCTAGAAGGTAGGGATTGAATTGTGTGGTAAGTCTAATTTTTTCAATGTAGCCTCAGTAGTGGGCCAAGGAAGTGCTGGATCATTTGACTAGAAGGGTAATAATGAAGAATATAAGGCGGGTCACAACATAGTTTTTCCTTCCCGACTATCGTCTTCTAAAATTTCATATGTTGGAACAGTCTTATGCCAACAATGTAGAAGGACAAGGAATATATGTTCAGCATGTCTTGCCCCACCTAGACCATTCCATTAGTGTCAACATATGGTAAACATGTATTATTTCTGCAAATTTACTCACTCATATCATGATGGTGTGGGATCTTCAGCCACAATGAGAGTGAAAACTTAGTGAGAACCATCAATGAGAGTGGGTTCATAGTTTGGAGGTCATAGTGGTAGGGTTAAATCTAATATTGGAAAATTTTATCTTAATGTAGATACACACATCATTAATAATTTATAGAACCTTAAGAAGATGACTCACCTTCATTCTGTAGATCAGGTTCCAGTGGAATCACATTTAGGAACTACAATAGTTCGAGGTACTATTTTTATTTCATCATATATAGTTTTGATTTAATTGACATTGGTGCTTCAAACTCCATTATTTCTACCAATCTTGTGGAACTGCTAAAATTGATGACCGATATCATGTCTAATGTGAGGGAGTTAGTGACACCTCATGATAAGAACCAATAATACAAGTTTAGATGTCCAAATTTTTCTATAATAATGGAAGGGGTAAAGCTAGAATGGGATATCCTAGTTCGGGAAATGGAACTCTTCAACATGATCCTTGGTGTCAATTGGATGGTTCATTTCAAGGTGTACATAGATTTTTATCATTGGTGAGTGATAGTTTTGGCACCTGTTGGGAGTACATAAATCTTTCATGGTGAGTGGGATCCTAGGTATGGTCATGTAGGACCTCCACTTCCAATTTTGGGAAATCATGTCTTCCAGATATCATCTCTCATGTTAGAAGATGATGATAGGGCTTCTAAAACTAGATTTCCACAAGTGGTAGATGAGTTCCTATATGTGTTTTAGACAACTTCTAATAGTTTACTTTGGAGTTGGGTGTGGAGTTCGCCATAAATTGTTCAATTTAATTATTTCGAATATCTATTCCCCCATATCATTTGGAACCCACTAAATTAAGGGAATTAAAGATAAAATAAGACTATTTGGAATCCTAAGGATTAATTCTCCCCATCATCTCACCTTGGTTTACTCCAATTCTATTTTAATAGAATGATGATGAATCTATTTGGTTGTGTAATGATTATCAGAATTGTAATAAGGTAAAAATAAAGAACAAAAAAACCATTACCCCATTTTAATGAACTCTTTGATCAGCTTCTTGAGACAAGGTGGTTCTCCAAGATTGAATTTTATTCTAATAATCACTATCTATGAATCAGAGAGGTGTATATTCGATAAATAACCTTATAAAGTAGGTATGCAAACCTCATGTATTTTTCAAGCCTTTTGGCATGAAAAAATATACATCAATCATTATGGAACTTATGAACTGGGTGTTCAATTAGTACCTCAATTCAATAGTCATTGTTTTTGAAGATGACATCCTAGTTTACATAGAATCTATGGGAGATCATGATTGGTTCTTGAAGATCATTTTTAATAATATTTGAGATCTTACTCTCAATTCTAATACATCCAAGTGCACCTTATATATATGAGAGGTAAAGTTTCTACACCATAGGATTTCAGAACATGGGGTTTTGGTGGACCCTGAGATGATATAAATTGTGAGATCATGGGAGAAACTAAATAATTTCTTAATGTTCATGAGATTTTTCGGACATGCAGGGCACTATAGTTGGTTCTTTATGGACTTCACTCAACATTTTTCACCCATGACTCTACATACCCCGAAAAGGGTTAGTTTTGAATAAAGACTATAATTTTTGGAATCCTTTGTGTAGTTCATGTATTGTTTTACCACATCATATTTTTGAACATTCTAGGATTTAGGAAGGGATACCTGATCTTTTATGATTCCTCATGTATGATCTTTGGCTGTTTTTTTATGCAGGATGACCTTGTGGTGGTGTAGAGTTCTTTTAAACTCTTACCACATGAAATGAATTACTCCACCCATGACATGGAATAAATAGTAGTGATTTATGACTTGAAGACATGGGATGATGAAATTTTTGGGGAGAAATTTGTAGTATAATCAAACCATATGATCATGCAATACATTTTATCCCATTATAATTTGATATTTTCATGTATCTCTATTGGGTTGAGTACATTTTGGTGTTTGTTTTTGGTATTTTCTATACCTTGGAAAAAGGTAATGTGGTAGTAGATGCCCTCATCCAAAACATGTGTACGAAAGAAGTTATGGATACTAGTGGTGAGTGGAATTTGATGGTAATTTTAAACCAAATGTATTTGGAAACATCAAAGAATAGTGATGGTATAATTATTTCAATTTTTCAACCAAAACCCTCTCTCATGGAGTTTATTTGGGAAGATAAACAGTGTGATTAGTTATTCTAGAATTCTAAACAATATGTAAATGGTGAAGAGGTTCATGGATAGTGTTCATTTTATACTAAGAGAGTTATTTGTTTAAAGAGTTGTTTCATGGCATTGTTGTCATTGTGGATGGAGGTGAGGCATTATAGACATGAGTTTGACTGGTTCATTCTTCTCAAGAACACTATGATGTTTTTTATATGTATCATCATTTCTAGTGGATAGCTATGAGATTTTATAGAACTAATTTTGTATCATGGATCTATATGTTCCTATAAGTTAAATTCAAGAACCAAAGGCCCTCTTATTTTCATCAGTCACTACCAATTTCTACTTAGAAGTTGTATCAGTTCATGATGGAATTCATCATTGGCTTACGTCATACACCCTTGGTAAATAATTCTATCTTGGTGGTTATTTATGGTCTAAAAAAATAATCCCATTTCATCCTAATTATGAACTCAACTAATATGGATGAGTAGGGTCAGTTATATTTAATGTATATAGTTACTCTTCATGGTTCTCTATCATCTATTGTTTTTGATAGGGCACCTGATTTACCTCTTGGTTATAAGAATGCCTCCAGATGGAAATGGGGTCACTCATTAGGCTTAATATGAAATTCCATCCAAAATTTGATAGACAAACTGAGTGTCAAATTAGATCAAGGAAGAAATTATTCTTGCATGTGTGTTAGATTTTGGATGCTATTGTAATAACCATATAGGATTGATCAAGTTTTCATATAATAAAAGATACCAATATCTGATTAGAATGCCTCCCTTTGAGTTTATTTATTATTTGGTGTATCAGTGAACTCTTTGTTGTATGGAACACGGTGATACTTCTCTATTAGGGTCGAGTATTATGCAAGAGACATATGAAAATGATCATTTAATCCAGAATCAATTTTTGATGGTGCTGAGTTTCCTTAATTATTAAGTTGAATAGAAGAACCAATCTCTATAATTATTAGTTAGTGATCAGTTGTTTGTGATAGTGGCCCCACATTAGGGTCACCATGTCATTGTTTAGAAAGGGAAGCTAAAATGATGTATTTTGGAACATTTGTGGATACAAAGACAGTTAGTAAGGTGGTATACCGGTTATATTTTCCTTCCTAGTTGATATTCATCCTTGACATGTTCAATATCTCACAATTAGTGAAGTATAATCCTGGCCCATCTTTCTTGCTGAATTGGGATGATCAAGAGTTTTAATGTGATTTTTCTATCCTTGAGATACCATTGACTATTGTGGATTCCCAAAAGGAATTTCTTCACTAGGAATCCATACCATTGGTTTGAGTTATTTTCTAGAATGGGAATTATGAGAACGACACTAGATAGTAAAAGTATTTGGTTGTGATATCATACCTGTTTTTGTTCTCTGGTCAAGATTTAGTTTGAAATTATGAGGATGGAATGTTTTCATCCTAGATAAAATTTTCACATATGTGGATTTATTTTTCGGAATTTTTCCATTTATTTTATGTATAATTTTTTTTGAATTTACTAGGAGCTTTTGTAGAAAATTGTGGGTTTCAGTTCAAATAACATAAGGAAAACATTTGGAAAATAGTTTGTATAAACAATGTAGTAAGCTAGTGGAAAAGTTTCACCCTAGATAGAGGGACTATCTAGGTCGTCTGGCCTACTACATGGGCTTGCAGGATAACTGTTTTCCCCTATAAGTGGGCCTTTCTAAGGTGAACGGTCAACCACATGGGTATAAACTCTCCCCCATTAAACCATATGGACTATTTTCCCTTTATAGAGTTGTTTATCATGGTTTTTGCATGATTTGGAAAGTTGTGATTCCAAACTTTGTGGCCTACCCATAACATTAAAATGATTGAAATTCCACTTTTTCCATTTTTATTTTATACCCTAACCGCCTTGTCTCTACCCATTCATCCTCATATACCCTAGTCTCCCCACCCCCTTCTCCCTTTATCCCATTAACCTCAATCCCAAAGTGATTTTGGCCATAGATCATTAATAAATCAATGAGTGTGCCTGTCTTTTCTTCTTTCCCTCCTTCTTGGTCTTCTCATGCTTCTTTCATGGGTTATCCCTTTTTAGAAAATTGGTTTTGTTAAATTGGGTCAAACCTTGATTATTTTTGTTTTATCTTCAGGTTTATGTTGTGTCATTTCCTTTATAGGGTCCGTTCTTGGTGTGTTTTGGGGTTTCAACCTATTTCCCAATGATTCCAAGCGATTGGTATATTGTTCCATGAATTAACATTGTTGGAATATTTCTGTACGATTTCAATTTCTTCTAAATGATTACTCTATATTTTTTTGGGTGAGAATAATTCTTTAAAATGGTTTTGGTGTGAGTAAGAGATTAATGATGACATACCTAATTTTTTTTCTTTCCATGGATTTCCCTATTTTTGGAAATTTGTGTGTGTGAGAGGTATGTAGGTTTCTATAATAGGTCTAGTATTTTAGTAATTCCATTATGGATGAGGATTGGTTCCACTTTTTGGATTGACTCTACAACACTAACTAAATATATGAAGATGATGGAATAACACTATGCCTTGGGATGTGATTCCCCTTTAGTGGTTCATGCACAAGGATGTTGTGGGTTTGGGCTTGTATTATTCAATGAGGTATGAGAATCCAAGGACCCTACTATGTTCCTTAGAGATTTCCCATGGTGGTCATGTGATGTTATATTTATCATTCATCTCATAGTTCTCTCTTTTTTCTATGGTAAAGTCAAAGGATTTTTTATTAGAATTATTTTCATTATTTTCAAAAAAACAACATGTTTTTTATGTTGTTATACCATTGAATATATTTTTTTGGTATTCAACCAGTAATATACTCCCACCCTACAAACACCCTCGGTAGTATGTAGAGCTTGTTATGTTTGAACCAGGTAAAGGCATGTTGTTCTACAGTGGTGTTGGTGGGTCTGGTTTCCAGTGGTTCCTCTTCGTGAAGGTGTTAGTGGTGGTTTCATGGGAGAGATGAAAAAATTAAATCATTTGGACTTGGTTTTTTAATAGTTCCCCCCACCCCACTGTGGTATTTTAGTTTTTTTGTTAAATGTGTAAAACTATTTTACCCATGATAGGAGTATTTATTTCGATTATGATCATTGATTTTGACGTGGTGTTCTATTTTGTTGGATTGTTTATGGTTGATTCTTATGGGTGGATTCATTCCCATATGTAATATTTGATGAAAATGCACTAGTTACTAGCCATTGGGGATCATGAACACCCTTCAGGCTATACCATAGACCTGGTCAGGTGTGCTGGATGATGGTATCCAAACATAGTTCATGATAATGATTATGAAGAGGTCATGATAGGTTTTTATGAAAAAATTTAATTTTTTTCTAATTGTAAATTTTTATCATATAAATTACCTTTTGAAAATATAAATTATAAATTATATTAATAATTTCATTTTTAAAAAATATGAAACATTTTCCTCCTCTTCATTGACTTAGGTCAAGGAAGAATTTCTACATAGCCTTACGCTGCATCCCCATAGCACCAAAGAATAACAATAAATGTCAACAGATTCAAAGAAATTGGGGGGGGGTGGTATTTTACTTTTTAAAATAAAACAACAACAAAAAAACATAATATAACTACAAACACTATATTATTCATTCTAACAATGTAACAAACACAATGAAATACCATTAGTATCAAAACAAAACTACAATAGAGTACCACAATGGAATATGACTAATATTAAAGTACAAAGTAGAAAAAAACCAAAAATACACCTGAACTGTAAATAAATAAGTCCATAGATTCAAACATGCTCCATTCTCTAACCCCACAATACAAACCATGTATCAAAATTTACAACTAACAATGTGTGATATATTACCTTTTCCTGTGTCCCGATAAACAATATCTACAAAATCACCAAAGTACCAAATTTGGGGTGAGTTATGATACTATGTTGGCTTTACCCAAATGAATTCCTTACTCATTCCACTTGGAGAGAACATGTTAGGAAATTTATATAAAAAAATTATATAAAAAAATTGAAGACAACTTAGAGAAAAGCCATGAATTTTAACATTAAAACAAATATTCCATACTAAAATAGTTTCTATAGAAACCACCAAAAAATAATTTAAACCATTTAACATTTACTTTTGGAATACCAAATCCATTATTTCAAAACACACCAACATATTAATTCTTAATTGACAGTTCCATACTCATGAGTGGTTTCTCATCCATCCCCTATGTCATCAAAATGTGTAAAATCTCCTTGATCCCTAATGAAACGTTCCCCTTTTATAGGGTGATGTCCCATTGTATATCAATGGCTCCATACCCTTATTTAGGGTCACATAAAGTTAATTAAGTCACAAAAACCATTGTATTTCAATAAAATTTTAAATAAAACATTAAAACCATTTCAATAAAAAGTTTTTTGATTGAAAAAAAAATTGTAAAACCATTTTCATAAATCCAACAAGACATATTATAAAATTCCCATTTTAAAATAAATAATACCAATAACTATTCGAAACAAATTTTCACACAACCCAAATTAAATAACCAGTCACTAAAAGAGGTTTCTATAATTCTTTGTACACCAATTTCACAGTCAATTTGAATCAAAGCCTTCTTAAGGACCCTAGAACACCAAGAAAGGGGAGGGGTGAATCAGGGTGTCAAATATTTATTTTAAAGTTATGAATATTATTCCAAATTTTTTAGGAACATGTTAAATTTATCTATTGGTAATGTGTAGTAATTTAAACATTCACATGCAGAAGGAACACACTACGATTTTACTTGTTTCACCACTAAGGTATAATTCAAGGAGCATACGCTGATAGGTTGTCGGTGGTAACAAATTCCAATAATATTTACCAGTTGTGGATTAGAAAATTTAATCACAATCACTCTATGCCAGACACACTTCCTTTATAATGTTTTAGGGATACACACAATGTGTCCCTCTGATCACTTCTATTGACTACCCCCTCCTCACTGTGTTGGGAAGAATCTAAACATAGCTTATCTACTTGATAGTTGCTTTAATGGGTTTGCATTAAATCACGCATCACCAAATAAATATACATGATATTCTAATTTCTTTTTTTCCTATGATGTTGTAATATACTTTTGGACATACAGTTCATTTTTAAACTTGTCCTCCTTGAACTATCCTTCTTCCTATACATACCGCTCTGCACCAGGTACTGTGAGTTCTTCTTTCATGAGCCACACTACTCGGCATACCACCTATGTGTTCTTCCACCGAAAACCACATTTTTTGTACAGATTTCGTGTACCAATTTTTCACTATGAACTAACTCCTCTTACAATAACTGTCTTCCATACACCATATTTCATGAAACACTTTCCTTTGAGAGCATAAGTTCCCCCTAAAACCACATATGTGGATTGTTCCCAACGACCAATTATCTTATCTTGGAATCCTCTTCATGAATCACTTCTCCTTCATGGGGTTGTCTACTAACAAACCACTTCTGGACTTCATCAAATTCCTACCAGATTTATAATATTTGTTTTTCTACATAATGAATGTATTAGGGATCCTTATATAGGAAAATATATCAGAACAATATTCTAGAATGAGATTTACTAAATATTCACCATGTATCATTCCCCCATGAACTGTTCTTCCCTACACGGTCTACATACTACCTTTTCTTTCACAGCCAACAAAAAACTGTCTCGTTTTCATGAACGACATGCCATCCCACAAACCGGCTCATCTAAAAACCAATATCAACCTTATTTTCCCCAATTATAATCAATCCCATAAACAATTTTCCTTATGAATAATAAGAACCTTCCCATGACCCATATTCTTCTTTTGAATATTTTTTAGACCATGGACCAGGTACCTTGCTTCTATGTGGAAATCCCATTCTGTATACCTCCCTTAGCGGTCTATGAACTGGGTTTCGTAGATCGCGAACTATGATTTTCGAACTACCTTTTAAAAAAACTTCCTTTTCCAAATAGATAAAATCACAATTTTGTGGCTCAAAAATTAGTCTAACACTTGAAAATTGCACCACTATAAACACCTATTTTGGTCTATACTGTAAGAATCCTTATCTTGAAAACTCCATGATCATCCCATTGTGGATTGAAAATAATCACAAAACATAATCCATTTCAAGAAATAAACCCAATTGGTTTCAACACCATCATGTTCAAAGGATATGAGTCAAGAGTGAGGCCACCTACCATAAGAATTATAGTGAAAATGAATAAAGACCTGAAAGGGACCACAAAACCGGGTTGAATCTTAAAAAATCCACCATAGATCTCTTCCCCAAACATCATCAGGGATCAATATAATAATGTTTGGATTTAACATCTATAGATATATCCTTAGTAGAATAGATCTATGAAATTGAGATAGGTAAGAAAAAATATCTATGAAAAATTATGAAAAACTACCAAAAAGGGAGACTTCCCAAGGGAATCGAGCTTTAATATACCACAATATCCTTTAGATTACCTTCTAAATGATGTGGAACGATTAAAAATACTTTATAAGGATGAAATCTCAAGTTAAGGATGAAATGGAGAGGAGAACTCTTTTGAGATAATCCTAACCTATAACCACTTTTTTATGAAATAGTTTTTATACCATGCACGGTTAGTAACATGGCTAGGTAAACCATGTGCTTGTCATGAACATGCCTCTAGCTCAAGTAGAACCTCAGGTTGTTGGCCTACATGGATAAGTAAACCATTTTCAACAATGTAAATCCCTTTGTCCCAGATTGAGCAGTTTCTCATAGGTGGCAGCATAGTTTGGGAGAATTGTGTGCCTACACATTCACCTTACCATTAGCTCATGACACACTGGTCATGGATTTCGGTATATGTTTTTTGGTTTCTACAAACCTTTATCCAACCAAGATCCATTATAAATGAAATAAACACATTAAAAATATCCTAAAAACTCTCCCAAACTCCACCGAATACCATTACATCCATAAAATTAATAATGAAATGGTTACTTACTTGAAAGTGGGGGTAATACATTCTCCCCACCATTAGCCTTTCCTTCCCTGGAAAGTAGAAAACCACAGCCATCTAGAAAGTGTTCTGGACATTTCTCACTGATTTCCTTCTCATGTTCCCAAGTATATTCTTAAATATTACCATGTTTCCACAAAATCCACCATAGTGATGTTTTTCCCATGCAATAAATTCTATTTCTTATCCATAATCTGTTCTGATACATGAACCAATGAACCATCTGGCTCTATTTCAACATTATCCCATAATATCACATGGTGAGGATCAGGCTGACACTTTTTCAACTGATTTACATGAGACACATTGTAACGCCCCGACCCCAGTTACCCAGAGTCAGTGCATTATTACATAACATTGGCATGATCATAGGAATGATCAAATCTCGAAAGACCGATTGGTTTAGTAGCATTGGAAACACTAGATATCTTAATATGTCTTACATTACATCATAAAAATGAAAACTAGAACAACATATTTTATTTATAGTCCAAACTCATATCCCCACATACTATCCCTACAGGTCATTCATAAATTACTTTTCACATCCTGGGAAAAATAAAACATAGAAAAGGGGGGAGCTCAAATTCCCAGTAAGGATAACAATATAGCGAAAATTTTCATAAATAAGAATAAACATTTAAGTCAATGTATAACTAAAACAAAATCCATTTAAACTTGAACTTAAACATAGTATGGAAAAAATAAAATGAAATAATGCCATTTACTTATTCACATGGATATTCTACTAATCGAATAATCACATGCAATATCAATAACCACTTTCATAATGATGGAATTCATAATGCCAGACTATCATAACACCATAGCCAAGGCCTCGTGCCAAGACTACAAATAAGATTTTGTCAAGTCCTTGTACAAAGACACTATTTTGTCTCATGAGACCAACCGATGCATCGAGGAGATATAGCGGGGTCCACCCGTCACATATTAAGTCCAATACATTCCCATATGAAAAGTTTTAAACATAACATAAACATTCGTATGAAAACTAGCATACGAAATGTCAATAATTTCACCATAAACCATGAATGGTATAAAAATATCACATCTACAGTCAAACATATCACAAAACGTTCAATACAATATAGATTTTTTTATCATAATAAATCAACTTCAAATAAGCGTAAAATCTATCAAAGGATGTTGACATAGATGAAATAAAAACTATTTTTAGTGAAATATCTCTTTTTATTTCGAAATCATTTAAGAGTCATATATTTATAAAATATAATATTTTTTTCAAAATATTTATATAAGCTTGTAAGGGAAGCTTCAACTATTTTATAATGGCAGATAATATCCGCACCCACCGTATAAGTTAAAAAACCATTCTTTCCTTAATTCTGTCGAAAAGGTTAAAAAGCACCTTGTTTGGAAAACAACGAAAATATTCCTTTAAAAACCTCTTATAAAACGTAAACAAGGGTATATATGACTTTAACCCATATTCTGTAATATAGTAATAATGTTTTGAAAAACGTTTTTAAGAAACATGGATGTGGATGATAAAGAGATCCCAGTAGATTATTACGTATAAACAACCTCGAATAATGAAGAGATTGCGAAATAAACCCTTAACTTGTACTTTTCCTTGGTTGGGGTAGGTTAACCTCCTGTATAATGGTGAAATAATTGTTATTAAATTACAAAAGAATCATATACATTAATGTGATATCATATATGATCTTTTAACATGTATTTGTTAATAATATCTTAGTATTATCGTTGTTTCGGGTGTTAACTTACTCGTTTTATTTTATATGTTTTGTTACATAAGATTTGTTTATCATGGATAGTTTCTATATTAATCATATCCAGAATGATATAAAGTCCTTATATAATATTATTAATCATCAAATTAGTATTATACTTGAATGGATACGATGGAGAATGAATCTCATCGCGTTCGTGGAGACAATAGTCCGTACGTACGCACGAGCGACAGTATCATTTTTTTGATATTAAAATAATATATAATTGGTAGGTATATCATATATACAGAATCATTATCATGTTATATTTATTATTTACATGAGTTACATATCATTATTACACCCATCCAAATTATCATTTATTGAATAACAATTACACCACGACGTAGAGACGGTAAGCCGTACGTACACACGTATGGTGACATGTTATTAAAAGGATGGACATAATACTGAATATGGTTGTACCATATTTATAATAACATCACAGTATATATAATATACTTTAGTTATTATTTTATAATGGTAATAACAAAGAATGAAGTAGTGGAAGAAGAATGGAACTTGGAAAAGGGTGGTGAAATCATTATATCTTCTTCGGGTTCTTCCATTTTATTTGATCAAAAGGGCTCCTTAAGTTGGCTTTCTAATCAAACGAAGGCCTCTAGGTTGTAGTAAGGGAAGATTAGAGAGTATTTGGGTAGGGTTTGGCCGATCCGAAAGGCTATGAAGGTGTGAATTAACAAGAAGGGGAGTGTCCTTTTATAAGAGTAGTGAGGGGAACCTTTGGAAAATCTAGAAATATTATTTTATAATAAATTCATATTAGGTTTATAATGGCTCCAAAGTGGATTATTTAAAGGTTAAGGTGGGGATGGGTCTAACACTACTCATCAAATAGAATTTAGACAGGTTTGGTTCACTATATTAACCTTATCATTAGGTATTAACTCTTAGTTAATTAGTTTCACTTTTACACTGTGTCTTTGTATTTTTATATTATATGTTTAATAAACATACTATATACATGCAATAGACCCCTCAGTGGTCCATTAATGTTACAAATATAATGATATAACTCTCTTGGCCGAACCTTATATTTTTAGGAATTTAATATCAATTAATAATATAATATTTTTTTTAAAACACTTTTTTTTCAATTTTGACACTATTCAATAATGGATTCTTGTAAAAATCATAACAGAATGATTATTTCGAAATAAGTTAATTAAGTCATTACTAACATGTCATATTAACCTAGAAAATTAGTTTAATTCATAAAAAGTCTCAAATTATATTTATTTGGGTATCTACAATATCAATCATTTTAATTTTTCACTATTATGGTAATTACTGAATCACCATTGTGTCATAAATAAATTAAGTTATTTAAAGTCTAAAAATTATAAATAAAATACCATTATGTAGGAAATCATTTTATCTTTCTAATTAATATTTAAAGTAGAAAATACAACATATATAACCTTATGTAAATTTTTTTTTCTAAAAGATATATGCTTGTGTCATTTTTGTACTCATTTTATCTTAATTAAAATAAACTGTCCCTATCACCTACATGTGGCACCATGGGATCCCAAAATCAACCCAAATATGTCCATGGTCCGACATGTATCAACCAATAAGTTTAGGACACGTTTTAGGGTAATTTTTTATTATTATAATGATATGTTTTGACCCTTATTTACCATATTTACCCTTTAACCATGGTAAATAAAATTTTTACCGAAGTAATTATTCAAAATTTCTAAAAATAAAAGTTACCTATTTACACAATTTGAACGTCCAGATTCCAAATATGGAATCCATTTTTCCAAAATCAAAACACAGAAGTGGAAGAAATTAATTTAAAATTAATTACCGCTGACAAAACAAAAAGCGTGTTTTTAAGATATAATAACTATCAAAAGATTGATACTTGTTTATGTTTGGTTTAATTGTGAAATTATGTCCAATGACCAACATTGTATTAAATGGTAATGAAATATTCTAAATATTCATTAAAACCACTCAAATTCATAATTTATCACTATTAATTATTTTGATTAAAAAAGTTTTTTTTAATTTAAATTTAGTAATTTTCACTATTCATCAAAATATTAAAGTTATCCGAAAATTACCAAAATTTCACCTTAGGCTAAATTTGATACTCCGAATCCAAAAA
Organism: Viscum album; assembly: GCA_963277665.1. NCBI lineage: Eukaryota > Viridiplantae > Streptophyta > Magnoliopsida > Santalales > Viscaceae > Viscum > Viscum album. The sequence goes on from OY728155.1 coordinate 1,935,839,586, forward strand.
TGAAGTCCATTTTGAAAGATAAAATCTATAAAATTTTAAAAAGTAGGTATTACTATTCATAACAGTTAATTTGATTGATTGTGGTGTGTGTTAGAACTCAATGTTACGTACAACACACGCAATTGCATTATTCAAAGAGAAGTGTACCGTAGAAGCTTGGGGTGTTACATTCTCCCCTCCTTAAAATAATTTCTTCCTCCAAATTTCTAGAATACTATCGCATGAAAAGACTCGGGTGGTTCTTCTTCATAAGTTCCTTGGGTTCCACGTTGCCTCTTCCATCTTATGGTTTCTCCACAAAATTTTTACCAGACGCATCATCCAGTTTCTCAGTACTTGTTCTCTTATATCAAGAATCTTGACGGGCTCATCACAATAATACAGATCGGGTTCCAGTTCCAAATCCTCATAGGTGAGTACATGCGTTGGGTCATGCATGTATTTCCTCAATAGAGATATGTGGAACACATCGTGAACTTTGGAGAGACTTGATGGCATTTCCAATTGGTAAGCTACAACCCAATTCGTTCTAGAATTTCGAAAGGTCTGATGTACCTAGGACTCAATTTACCTTTCTTACCAAAACGTATGACTCCCTTCCATGGAGATACCTTCAGGAAGACATGATCACCAACTTGAAATTCCAAATCCTTCCTTCGATTATCAGCATAGCTCTTCTGCCTACTTTGAGCTGCTTTGATGTGACTTTGGATTACCTTCACCTTTTACATCATTTCCTCCACCAGTTCTGGGCCTACAAGTTTTCTTTCACCAATGTTATCCCAACAGGTTGGTGTACGACATCTCTTTCCGTATAACGCTTCATATGGTGCCATCTGAATACTCAAATGGAAGCTATTGTTATAATAAAATTCTACCAGAGGTAAATATTGATCCCACATACCCTGAAATTCAAGTGAGAAGGATCTCAACATATCTTCTAAGGTTTGAATAGTTTGTTCTAATTTTCCATATGTTTGAGGGTGGTAGGCAGTGCTCAAATGATCTTCAGTAGCCAAGTCTTTCTGAATACTTTTCCAAAATCTTGAAGTAAAACCGGGATCACGATAAAAAACAATCGATAGGGTTACTCCATGAAGTCTGACAACTTCATTAATATATAGTCTTGCTAGAAGTTCCAATGGTAGATCTTCTCTTATAGCAAGAAAATGTTCTGAATTGGTAAGACGATCAACAATGACCCATATTGCACTGTTCCTTCTAGTAGTCTTTGGTAGTCCCATGACAAAGTCCATTGTAATATGATCCAATTTCCACTCAGGTATGTGAAGAGGTTGCAATACTCCACCAGGTTGTTTCCTTCCAACTTTTACTTGTTGAAAACCCATACATCTTGACACAAAATCGGCAATCTACCTCTTCATGTTGTCCCACCAAAAATGTTCCTTCAAATCTCTATACATTTTGGTGTTCCCAGGGTGTATAGAGAAATTGGAACTATGAGCATCATCCAGAAATTCCCTTTTTAGATCAGGTATATCCGGAACACAAATTCTCTTCCTGAATTTCAAAATTCCATTTTCATACACAAAGTCTCTCAATCTCCCATCATTCACAGCTTTAATCTTCTTTTTAAATTCTTCATCATTGGTCTGAGAACTCTTAATCCTTTATAGTAAAGATGGTTTCGCAACCATTTGCAAAAGCATTGATCTTTCACCATCCCTGGTTATTCCCATGTACATCTTCACTAGATCCATGAAAATTGGATCCCTTTCAATTCTCATATTGTTCAAAACTCCATGGTCTTTTCTGCTCAAAGAATCTGCCACCTTGTTTGCCTTCCCCGGGTGGTAGTGTATCGTACAATCATAATCTTTGAGTAATTCAAACCATCTCCTTTGCCTTATGTTGAGTTCTTTTTGTGAGAAAACATACTTCAAACTCTTGTGATCAGTATAAATTTCAAATTTTTCACCATAGAGGTAGTACCTCCATATCTTCAAAGAAAATATCACCGCTGCTAACTCGAGATCATGAGTAGGATAGTTTTTCTCATTAATTTTCAACTGTCGTGATGCATTGGCAATAACCCTATCATTTTGCATAAAGACACAACAAAGTCCTTTCTTCGATGCATCATTATAAATAACAAACCCATCATTCCCCGATGGTATAGTCAATATAGGAGCATTGACTAATCTTCTCTTCAGTTCATTGAAACATTCTTCACACTCTTTTGTCCAAACAAATTTAACCCATTTACGTGTGAGCTTCGTTAATGGGTTAGCCAATCGGGCAAAATTCTGGACGAAACGTCGATAATAACCTGCCAAACCAATAAAACTGCGTACCTCAGTTATACTCACAGGTGCTTTCCATTCATGAATTGCTTTGGTCTTAGAAGTATCAACAGATATTGCTTCTTTAGAGACAATATGGCCACGAAAAGAAATCTCCTGAAGCCAAAATTCACACCTGCTAAACTTCCCATAAAATTCTTGTCGTCTCAGAGTCTTTAGGATAATGTGCAAGTGATTTTCATGATCTTCGTAGCTTTTGGAGTATACCAAGATATCATCAATAAATACCACCACAAATTCATCGATATATTCCTTGAAAACTCTATTCATTAGATCCATGAATACAGAGGGTGCATTAGTCAATCCAAAAGGAATTACAGTAAACTCGTAACGCCCGTACCTAGTTCGAAATGTTGTCTTCAGAATGTCTTCCTTCTTTACGCACAACTGATGGTATCCAGATCGAAGGTCAATCTTTGAAAAGTATTGAGCTCCATGTAATTGGTCAAATAAATCATCAATGCGAGGTAAGGGATACTTGTTCTTTATTTTTATAGCATTTATCTCCCTATAGTCGATACATAACCTCATAGATCCATATTTCTTTTTAACAAAAAGAACAGGGGCTCCCCATGGAGAAACACTTGGGCAAATAAATCCCTTGTTACTCAATTCATCTAGTTGTTTCTTTAGTTAAACTAGTTCTACAGTGGCCATTCTATAAGGGGTCATCGATATAGGCCTTGATCCAAGAATTAAATCAATGGAAAACTCAACTTCTCATTCTGGAGGATGTCCAGGTAAATCTTCCGGAAATACATCTACATATTCTTTCACAACGGGTACATCCTCTATTTGAACATTCCTTTCCTCACCCATAGTCATTTTATTCTCTTCTTCCCCAATAATTGAATTTAGTTGGGCTACTAGGGGTGGATCTAGATAAGAATTAGGTGGTGATGATTCTTTTCTAAAGATAAGGTGTTCCTTATCATCATCATCAAAAATCGTAACCTCCTTCTTCTTACAATAAATATTCACATCATAGTCCGAAAGCCAATCCATACCGAGGATTATATCAAACTCAATCATTTGTATGACGATGAGATCAGCAGATAAAGAACATTTATGTCCTCTAATGGGGACTGATTCACAAAACTCTGTTGCAATGATACATCTCTTAGAAGTTTTAACTGACAACTACCTTGTTAAATAAAATTGAAAATATATAATTTTCTTAGAAAACTGGGAAGATATGAAACAATGCGATGATCTAGAATCAAATCATGCATTTTCTAAACTTGAGGAAACCATTAATTACCTGCCACCACGTCTTTTGGAGCTTCAACCTCAGCAGTAGTGAGAGAAAAAGCTTGGCCTTCATCCCTTGTCCTTTTCTGAGTTATGTTCCCCTGACTATTAGGACATTCATTTGCATAATGTCCCATCTCCCTGCAATTGTAGCACTGAACATTGGTAACCTCCTTCTTCCCTTTTCAATCAAGGGCTTGGTGGATTTTCTCACCACACTTGTAACAGACACCCATTCCCTTTAATCAAGTACCAGGGTGTTTCTTCCCACATTTACCACAGTATGGATATTCAACCATTCCCTTATTCCCCTTATTTCCATTGCCAGATTGATCCGCAGATATCTTCTTCTCTTGCTTTTCATTAAATTAATAAGACTTACAAAATTCCTTTTCATTCTTGATAGCATATGAGACAATGTCTTCGTACGATGAAAAGGATTGTGAGACTAATGCTCGATGGAAAAATGGTTTTAACCCATCAAGGAAATGATCAACCTTAATTCTTGGGTTACTTATATAATCTCTATCATACCTTGCTAACCTTGTAAAGTTATCCTCATACTTTGCGACATTCTCATCCTCTTTTTGTCTCAGACTCATAAATTGCCTTTCCATATCTGCTCGATGGTCGTGAGGAAAGTATTTTTCTAAAAACAGATCTTTGAACTCCCTCCATTCCATATTTGATACTTCATCATCTTCCTTCTTGTTTTGAATCAATGACCACCACTGATCAGCATCTCCAGTGAGGCGGTAAACTGCCATGATAACTTTGTCCCTTTCACTACTCCCCAAAGCTTGAAATATTTTCTCTACGGAATTTATCCATTGCTCAGCTAATAAGGGATTTGTAATCCCATTGAACGTTGGTGGTTGTTTCCTCATGAATCGATCTAACATTGATCCTCCACACTGCGGATCAAGGCGCTTCATATGGGTAAGGTTATTATTCTTAACCTGAGTGAGTTGTCCCAGTATGGTGATTAGCTGATCGACACCAGTTGAATCACCAGCTCTACTATAATTATCTTGAGTAGGAGGGAAATCCCTACATAGAGTGTGTGCATTGATACAGTTTCCATTTCTTCCAATAGGCACCATTTCTAAACAATGGAAAAAACTAGATCAGTTTATGAATCAAAATATATAATTCCATTCTTATAAAACACTTAACATAAATTGAACTATTTATGGATATAATCCATAATCATAAAAATGTTTTCTTTGAGTAAGTATATACTCATAAACCCTTCATAATGATATGTAAAGAAAATTAGAGTTATCCTAAGCATATCCCCCAGGAGTGTCGTAACCAAGAGTGCAGCAAGGCATGTGGTCATGCACCAGTTCCCGTTCGAGTCTAGCTCAAAGTGGTGGTTTCGGGTTTTACCCCTTGGTACATCTCTGCCAAAGCCACATCTACCTGCTCGTATGCAGATAGGGATGTATTGCTCGTAAAACTCACAAAATCTCTACAATACCAAAATTCTAGTATGTTCTTCTATATTAATCCTCAAAGTCCATCTTAGGTCTATGTGCTCTAATCAGAGTTTATCTAAATATAGCTTCCAAGGATTGTACTAAATTTTATCTGATACCAACTGTAACGCCCCGACCCCAGTTAGCCAGAGTCGGGGCATTATTACAGAACATTGGCATGATCACAAGAATGTTCAAATATTGAAAGACAGATTGGTTTAGTAGCCTTGGAAACACTATATATATTCATAAGTCTTACATTACATCATAAAAATGAAAACTACAACAACATATTTTCTTCATAGTCCACACTCATATCCCCACATACTATCCCCGCAGGTCATTCATAAATTACATCTTCACATCCTGGAAAAAATAAAACATAGAAATGGGGTGAGGTCAAATGCCCGGTAAGGATAACAATATAGCGGAAACTTTCATAAATAAGAATAAACATTTAAGGCAATGTATAACTAAAACAAAATCCTTTTAAACTTGAACTTCAACATAGTATGGAAAAAATCAAATAAAATAATTCCATTTACTTATTCACATGGATATTATACTAATCAAATAATCACATGCAATATCAATAACCACTTTCATAATGATGGAATGCATAATGCTAAACAATCATAACCCCATAGCCAAGTACTCGTGCCAAGACTACAAATAGGATTTTGTCTAGGCCTTGTTCCAAGACACTAGTTTGTCTCATGAGACCTACCGATGCATCGAGGAGCTATAGCGGGCTCCACCCATCACATATTAAGTCCAATGAATTCCCATATGAAAAGGTTTAAATATAACATAAACATTGATATTAAAACTAGCATACGAAATGTCAATACTTTCACCATAAACCATGAATGGTATAAAAATATCACATCCACAGTCAAACATATCACAAAACCTTCAATACAATATACCAGTTTTGTATCATAATAAATCAACTTCAAATAAGCGTAAAATCCATCAAAGGATGTTGACATAGATGAAATCAAAACTATTTTTAGAGAAATATCACTTTTTATTTTGAAATCATTTAAGAGTCATATATTTATAAAATATAATATATTTTTGAAAATATTCTTATAATCTTGTAAGGAAAGATTAAACGATTTTATAATGGTGGAAAATTGCCGCACCCACCGTATAAGTTAAAAAAACATTCTTTCCTTAATTCTGTCGAAAAGGTTAAAAAGCACCTTGTTTGAAAACGACGGAAAGATTCCTTTATAAACCTCTTAAAAAATTAAATAAGGGGATAAATGACTTCAACCCATATTCTATAAAATAGTAATAAAGTTTTGAAAAACATTTTTAAGAAACATGGATGTGGATGATAAAGAGATCCCAGTAGATTATTACGTATAAATAACCTCAGATAATGAAGAGATTGCGAAATAAAACCTTACCTTGTACTTTTCCTTGGTTGGGGTAGGTTAACCTCCTATATAATGGTGAAATAATTGTTATTAAATTAAAATTGAATCATATACATTAATATGATATCATATATGATCTTTTAACATTGATTTGTTAATAATATCTTAGTATTATCGTTGTTTCGGGTGTTAACTTACTCGTTTTCTTTTATATGTTTTGTTACGTCAGTTGTGTTTGTCATGGATAGTTTCTATATTAATCATATCCAGAATTATATAAAGTCCTCAGATACTATTATTAATCATAAAATGAGAATTATACTTGAATGGATACGATGGATAATGAATCTCATCGCATTCGTGGAGACTGTAGTCCGTACGTACGCACGAGCGACAATATCATTCTTTTGATATTAAAATAATATATAATTGGATGGTATATCATATATACAGAATCATTATCATGTTATATTTATTATTTACATGAGTTACACATCATTATTATACCCATCCAAATAATAATTTATTGAATAACAATTACACTACGACGTGGATACGGTAAGCCGTACGTACGCACGTATGGTGACATGTTATTCAAAGGACGGATAGAATAATGAATATGGTTGTACCATATTTATAATAACATCACAGTATATATAAGATACTGGAGTTATTATTATATAATGATAATAACAATGAAGGACGAAGTGGAAGATGAAAGGAACTTGGAAAAGGGTGGTGAAATCATTACCTCTTCTTCGGTTTTTTCCTTTTGATTTGATCAAAAGGGCTCCATAGGTTAGCTTTCTGATCAAAATAAGGCCTCTAGGTTGTAGTGAGGGAAGTTGATAGAGTATTAGGGCAGGTTTTGGCCGATCCAAAAGGCTTTTAATGTGTTAATTAATGAGAAGAGGGAGTGCCCTTTTATAGGAGGGGTGAGGGGCACCTTTGGAAATGATAGAAAAATTATTTTATAATAAATTCATATTCGGTTTCTAATGGCTCCAAAGTGGAATATTTAAAGGTTAAGGTGGGTATGGGTCTCCAAAAACTCAACCAATATTATTTAGACTTGTTTGGGTCACTATATTAACCTTATCATTAAGTATTAACTCTTAGTTAATTAGTTTCAATTTTATAATGTCTCTTTTTATTTTTATATTATATGGTTAATAAACTTACTATATACATCCAATAGACCCCTAAGTGGTCCATTAATGATACACCTATCATGATTTAAGTCTCTTGGCCGAACAACAGATTTTTTGGAATTTAATATCAATTAATAATATAATATTTGTTTTAAAAACTCTTTTATGTCAATTTTGACACTATTCAATAATTGATTGTTGTAAAACTCATAACAGAATGATTATTTCGAACAAAGTTAATTAAGTCATTACTAAAATGACATATTAACCTTGAAAATTAGTTTAATTCAAAAAAAGTCTCAAATTATATTTATTTCGGTATCTACATTATCAATCATTTTAATTTTTCACTATTATGGTAATTACTGCATCACCATTGTGTCATAAATAAATTAAATTATTTAAAGTCTAAAAATTATAAATAAAATTCAATTATGTAGGAAATCATTTTATATTTCTAATTAATATTTATAGTCTAAAATAAAATATATATAACCCTATGTAAAAATTGTTTTTCTAAAAGATATATGCTTGTGTCTTTTTTGTATTCATTTTAACTTAATTAAAATAATGTGTCCATGTCACTTACAAGTGGCACCATGGGGTCCCAAAATCGACCCAAAGATGCCCATGGTCAGAAATGTATCAAAAGATATGGTTAGGACACATTTTAGGGCAATTTTTATTATTATAATAATATTTGTTAACCATTATTTACCAGATTTACCCTTTAACCATGGTAAATAAAATATTTACCGAAGTAATTATTCAAAATGTCTAAAAATAAATGTTACCTATTTACACAGTCTGAACATCCTGATTCCAAATATGGAATCCATTTTTCCTAATTAAAAACATAGAATTGGCAGAAATTAATTTAAAATTAATTCCCGCTGACAAAACAAAAAGTGTGTTTTTAAGATAAAATAAATATCAAAAGATTGATACTTTTTTATGTTCGGTTTAATTTTGAAATTATGTCCAATGACCAAAATTGTATTAAATGGTAAAAATATATTCTAAATATACTTTAATAACACTCAATTTCATAATTTATCACTATTAATTATCTTTATTAAAAAAGTTGTTTTTAATTAAAATTTAGTAATTTTCACTATTCATCAAAATATTAAAGTTATCTGAAAAGTACCAAAATTTCACCTTAGGCTAAATTCGATACTCCGAATCCAAAAATGAAGTCCATTTTGAGAGATAAAATCTCTAAAATTTTAAAAAGTAGGTATTACTATTCATAACGGCTAGTTTGATCGGTTGTGGGGTGTGTTAGATTTCAATGTTGCGTACAACACATGCTATTGCATTATTCAAAGAGAAGCGTACCATAGAAGCTTGGGGTGTTACACACATTATAAAAAACACTAAACCATGGTGGTAATTTCAAAAAGATTTCCACCTCCCTATCCTATTCATGTATCAGAGATGATACTAGGTAACATGGAGATAACTTCCCAATATTTTCTAAATGAGGATGCCTAATACTTGGAGAGATCCTAAAGATCACTTGGTCACTCACCATGACCAACAATGGTTATCGACAAGAATATGCATTCAATTTTGTATGAATCTGGGATATCTCTATATATATCCTAATCAACTGAATGAGCTCTGTTGTTTCTGCAAAAAGGCTCATCCCAACTAGTGAAGTCCCACCCATTTCCACCCAACAATGTGTTTAATGACTTGTATTCAAATTTTCGTCAAATGAATCCAATTGTATTGACTCTTGATAAATTTTTCTATATGATAACTCCATTAACATTTTTTTAACTTCCAACTGGAACCAAAAATCCATTACACAAGCCCATATCATGTCTTCCAATGTTTTTATCTTCCTTTATGATTTCCAATCCATCTAAGAATAATGCACCTTACCCATATCCAACGGAGTCCCAATGGATTACTGTAAATATTTAGATAAATGATATGTGAAACTCAAATATCTATCTGATACTATTAATAATGGTATTCCATGCCTCTTTACCATTTCTCTGATATATATTTCTGACAAGTCCTCCACCATTGAGACTCATGAATATAGATAAAATGGGTTGATTTTTTTAGATGACCCACTATCTCCCATATGACATCACATTTCTAAACTTCTATTTAAAGACCAATTACGAAATCAATGGATATCTTCTTCCATTTATAAATAAGGATATTTAAGGACTAAAACCTAATTATTGTTTGATTATGTTTTGTCTTATCCTACTATCATGTTAAGCATCTTGAAAAAACTCAGCAGCATTTATTTTAATACCCACCCTCCAAAAATATAATTTCAGTTATTCATACATATTCTGTATTCTCAGATGAACAACCCATATTGAATAGAGTTGATTATAATAAATATTTTCATGAAAATCCATATATACAACCAACCGATATCAACTCCAAACAAACTGAACTCACTTCTGGTTTCCTTCCCTCAATCGTCTCCCCACCATTTTGTATTGAACTCATCGCAACAAATTCTAAATCAGACATCCTCACCTATTTAAACATCACAACCATATAATGGAGGATAAAAAATAGAAAGAAAAAAACAACATTTCCTCAGTATTCACATTCCTTTTTCATGTCTTTTGTCACTAACATAAACTTCCACTAATCTAGAGACTCTTTTTCCAACTGATCAAATGATTTCCTACTCAATTCATCTTCCACTAAATTTCCTTTACCCGGTGTATACATCAGGTGAAGGTAAAACATTTAGAGATACTACATCCATCAAATTTACCTCAATTTCAAATACATGTTCAAGAAAATATGTTTCAATATCATATGATCGGTAAAAAAGGTAAACTTTTTACGAAAGAGGTAATGATGCCATGCATACAAAGCATGGACTACAAAAAACTATCTCTAAATTCTATGTTGGGTAGTTATTCTCATTCCAACATAAAAATAATGATCCATAAGAGAAAACATGATTAAAATACATGATAAAAGATCACTACCTAAATATTGAAGAATCAAAATACATCATCTACAATTTTCCCGATTTCAATGAAATCAATATTGGTGTTGATGTAAGGAAAACATTATGATCTTGGAATGAATTATATAATTAATCATTCTATTAGAATGTAATATTATTCCCCATGAAAGCTACTATTTTTGATTCTTATACTATGAAATAATTAACTAAATGTTAGTAATAACCAGCTAGATGAAGGAAACTTCATATTTTGAAGACATTATTTGGTAGTTTTCCAGAGATAGTAGGCTTTATGTTTTCTGGATCCATATAAACACGCCTCTCAAAGACTACATGTGAAATGAAATATACCTCTTCTATCCTAAAAACACAATTTTATAATATTTTATAAAAGTGATGGTCTCTTAATATTCCCAAGACTATCTCTATGTGTTTCTCATACTCAGGACTTGTCCTTGATACACTAATATGCCATCAACAAACAACACCATAAAAATCCAAATACCTCTAAAATATTAGATTCATCAATTCCATAAATACTATTGGTTCATTTGTATGACCAAAGGGTATTTCCACATATTCATTAGGGCTATATATAATCTTAAAATAATTATATGGAATATCCTCAATCCAAACCCACAATTGGTGATATCGTGGTTGGAGTTCAATATTAATTACCCACTAAAATCCACAATGTTTATTGAATATATAATCAATGAATGGAAGTGGATTTTTGATCTTAATCATGACTTGATTAAACATACGATAATCCACATATGGTCGAATGATTCAATTATATTTTTCAGGAAATAGATTGCTCCTACACATAGATATGTGCTAGGAAAAATGAAAACTTTAATTTAAAGCTCTTAAAATTTCACATTAAATTACCTTAATTCTGATTCTGTTATTTCCTAATAAAGAATTGATATAGGACTACTCCTTAGAAAAATATTATTCATAAACTCCACTTACTTTAGGGTTGAAAAACAAGATTGATTGTTCGAAAAAACATTAGTAAATTGGTAAAAAAATATTTGAAAATTGCTATTCTTGATATCTTCCATCAATTCCAATGTCAACACTACTTACTCTTTTGAGATTATACTAACTTCTGGTGCTGACAAGCCCATTTCACCTGACATTACATTCTTTTCTCCTATAACAAGATGCTAGATGCCATCGTTTGTCGTTAAACCGGCCCCTCAGGTATAATAGTTGATGTGTGACCTGAACATTTTCAACAAGTCCATAACTAGTATAATATCATATAATTCCATCTTAATCAGAGAGAAATTCCATATCAACTATAATGACCTGAACATTTATGAATAAAATTCCATTTCTTTTTATTAAATGTCTTATAGTTATTAAATATATGTGCACTTATTTTATTGTATCGAAATGGATTTAAATTACCATTTTTTATCCATACCATTGATAATATAGTCATTGAAAAGTGATCAAATGAGTAGTATAAATATAGGGTTTTAGAAAATCTTTTTGACATTGAAAAAGATACGATGGCCTAAAATAGTAGGATCATTCCCTATGAAGCCCATTTATTAGAGCATCCGAGGGAAATACAGTTTTTGGGATTTTCAATGGACCAAGCCCAATCCTGGATCCAAAAACATAAGAATGAGTGAAACCCTTTATGGGAGAAGTTCAATCTCATCGATATCACAACAAAAACCATGTTCACCAAACTACCCCATGAAACCCCCACCATCACACACCATACTCTTTCATATTATAATGGTGTAATAAAGGGATATATAAAAACCCATAGAATTAAGGTTATGTAATTTTTTATAGATCAATTAATATACTTTAATTCTATTATTGTTACATTGTAAATGATTTTTAAAGCACAAAGATTATTTTGGGTTAATATTGATATTAAATTATATAATCACTTTTTAAGGACATAAGAGATTTTCTAAATAATAAAAATTCTAAAAATATTGTTATTAAATATCATTTATTAAATATAAATGATCATATAATTTTAATGAAGTCAAAAGTAATTTTCATTAAGGTTTAAAAACAATTTTTGTTAAAACCCATCAATTTTTAATAAATTTCAGTCATTATTTTAAATGTGAAAATTCAAATATTTAGGAAAATATTTACAATAATATTATTATTTTTGAAATCATGGTGTCATAATTATATAACATTTAATTTTTCTTAATTTTTTGAGACAATCAAAATTTTGGGTAAAATTTAAATATCATATAAATTTAAACAGTATTTATAACATCAAAATGGATCACTAATTATATAATAAAAACAATAAAATTTATATTCAAACAAATATTTTTTATTAATTTAAAATTATTTAATTTAAATTTTATTTGACTTATTTTATAAACCCATTATGAATCCTTCAAAATATATAATAAATTTTAATATTTTGAAATCATTTCCTTGAATGTATGGATCAAATTCACATAAAAAAGGTAAATATGTTAATTTATTCATCCCATAGACTTATAAAATAATTTTAAACACCCTCATTTCCAATAAAATAGGGTAAAACCCATCGAAGTATTGTGGGTCTGAATTCTTTATTTTGTAGTGTCCTAACACAAGATAACAATGAAATCCCCCCTCCTTTTATATGTAAACCCATCTATGATCCCATTACTCTTCACTAAAATTCTTTGAATCTCATCCACAATATTCTCACAACTTTTTATAGTCCTCCTAATGTGCCAAAAAGTTCTCAAGACACCTCTCATAATCCTTTGGAGTCACACATCCAAGTAAGGGATCCTCACATTCCTCTCTTTCTTTCAATTCAAAAACCATCTTTGAAATTATTCTTTATAATTTCAATTATTTATATTTTAATTACATTATAATGATTAACTTACTATAATATTGAAATTATTCTAATTTGAGGCCATTTATAATCTCTCATTTTGACCCTTACCTAAGTTATTACTATGCTGAAATTTTTTAAGTGATTTCTCTCTTCTCATTTCCATTCAAGCACTTATTTTATATTATGCTTATTAAATTTCTTATATATATATATATATTACATGACCTCTTTACTGTCCATTTTATGTAAAGATGATGATATCATTTTTTCACACTCATTATGCCCCCCTATGATCCTGTAAGTACACCCCTTAATATCCTAAAATTCTATAAGGGATCTTCCACTCCACTCTTTTATCAAGCACTCCATTTGAAATATGAATTTTAATTTCAATTTTAACTTTTTTGGATATGTTCATAAATACCCCCCTTAATGTCCATTTGATTTATAAATAATTATATCTTACTTTCACTCGCATTATGTCATTCATGATCCTTTATATACACCTGTTACCATGCCGAAATTCTGTAAGGAGTATCTCTCTCCTCCCTCCCATTAAAGAACATATTTTATATTATGCATATTAAATTATATTTCTTGTGTTGGGGTATAATGTTCCATAACATCATTACTATCAATTTCATGTATATATTATAAGAGAACCATTTTTCTCTTATCAACCTGTTTTATGAATTTCTACTTGACGTCGCTATGCTGCCAAAAGTGTACTATGCTTTTTCATCATGTAGTGAATACCAAACCCATTTCTATACAAAGGGTTTTCACCGTTATTCATATATGAATCTTGATTAGGGAAATACATGTATATACTCCACATTCCATGGTAATGTAATAACTTATTATGTTGAATGATTCCATGTTATATGATCTATATGGAACTCTTATGCATAAAATGAAATGTTTTTGAAGGTTGTTCCAAGATAGAGCTCAAATTCATAGGGTGATATTTAGTATCTGGATACATCATGTGTAATGAGGGATTAATCAAGATAATTCATGTTCAATGAGTCTTTTTTAAAACTAATTCATGTTCAATGATGGTTTACTCAGGCTTATCCACGTATAATGATCCTCAACTCATGCTAATATCATTTTGTATGTTGTTGCCACATTTCCATGTTATGATTATGACACTATTCCATGCCTTTATGTTCATGTTTTTTTTCTCCATTTATATTCCTATTGACTAACATGTATTTTTCTCCTCATGTTTTTCTATTTTTATCCCTTTACTGGGATTTATATCTCACCATTTTCATATGTATTTCCTTAGGTTATCCCATGAACTTTTAAGTATGAAGGAATGTTTTGGTCATGTAAAAGATGTTGTATTTTATGTTATAAGATGTTATGTAATGTTTCTAATCCCCAAAGACACTATACATCTCAATCTTCTGAGTTTTATAAAGTGTAAATTACATAATAAGTCATGTTTAAATTTGTAGGAAAGAGTTGGGATATTATAGTTGGTATCAGAGTATATGATTAGTTATTTTGGATTTTAAGATTAGAAAAACCCTATTAAAAGTCCATATGGATAAGACTATGTGTAAGAAAAACCTCCCCAATTTTTTTTTGAGTATATCGTATGTGGTTTCTTAAAAAAATACATCCGTGTATGGATATGAACAAGTGGATGTGGCTCTGGAACGTTTGTATCTAGGGGTAAAACCTGAAAACACCTCTTTGAGCTAGACTCCAACGGGAACCAGTGCACGAAAATGGGCCTTGCTACACTCTTGGTAGACTTTCCCAGTGGATATTATTTGTTAAATTCATAATGTCACTATGAGAAAATATGAAGGGAACAAAAAAATCCCATAAAATATGTGTTTGGAAGTAGATCATGGATAATATAGATTGAAGCTTATAAACACATATGTTAACAAAATAAATATAATTTTAAGTTGTACCTTTAATGTAATTGGATTCAATTTATGAGTTTAACTATTTAATATAATCATCAGTAATATTCCTTTCATTATATCCAATGGTCGGTAAGAGGAGGAATCATGTTAAAAACCAATGTAAAAAGCAGTGTGAGGATTTCCCTAATGAGATTTCTTACCCAATGGGAGCGGGAATCAAACACTTTGTGATGATAATGTTTTAGTATACTCAGGATCTAAATCTAAACCAAGATCAATATGATCTCCCAGCCCCACCTAAGAGAGAGACACCCATAGTAAAAATCATCATGTGACAAATTCCTCCTATGTTCAATGAATCATTTGATTCCTTAATCAAGGATAAATGGATCAATTCCATCAAAAATATTTTATCTATCCATCAATGTTACAAAAAAAAGATATGGTTATTCTAGTCTATCATATGGATGGTGAAGCTAATTAGTGGTGGAGTTTGATCAATATTTTTAAGCCTAAATAATAGATTGAATCAATGGCGTGGAATGAATTATAGAAAATAATTTTTTATAAATATTTTCCAAGCACCATCCTTCTTAAGATAAAAAGAGATTTACTTGCACTCAAGAAAAGGTATGATGAATCTATTTGGGAGTATGAGGGAAACTTCACTCGACATTCACAATACGCCTCTAGTTTTTTTGTTACCCTCGAATGAATATTTGACAACTTGTTTGGTGTGATAAATCCTAACCTATGAAAAGCTTTGGGAATCACTGACATTGAAAGCTACGAGGAAATTGGATGATGTTCCCTGAAAGTCGAGATAGAGATTCGTAAATATCATGTGTATCATTGGGATAAAAAGAGGAAATTGGAATTAATTATAGTGGTCAGATAGATAAATCCAATGATGCAATGAAATTTCAGCACCTCACTTGTCAAAGCTGCAGAAAGAAGCACCCCGAAAATTTCCCAAGGGGGTCAAGGAAATGCTTTAGGTGTGGAAGAGAAGGAAACCTGGATAATTATTGATGACTGGAGAAACCAATCAACATGAAAAATGAAAGTAACAATCCAGTCGACCATCAACTCATTGTTCATTAATACAACTGAAAGGAACCATGTCACTTTGTGAACTAGTGCCTTCGGCCTAGGGTTTTTTAAGGCAACCAACAACCTCTAAGGTAGCAAGGGTGATATTTTTCCATCACAACCACTAAAGTGAATCACAAAAACAATGTGGTGATAGGTGCGCTAGTTAATTATTAAACAATAGAGAATATACTTTTTGATTTTGTATCTATTTATTTTTTATATCCCAAATGTTTAGTAGATTAATCCAAACACCACCACAAAAATAGAAGTAGAGATGTCAATAAAAATGAAAAATAGGCAAATTATTTCATACCATGAATATAACTGCTCCCCTATCACAATGTGTGGATTGAAATTCCTGGATAACCTTGTCGTACTTCACTTGGTGTAATTTGTTGCAATTTTTGGGAATAGATGGGCTTTCCCTATATGGATCCAAAATAAATTTATGCTAGAGTTAAATCACACTCCATTTGCCGAATCAGCCTCTGGTTCTATACAAGTGAATGTAGGAGGATGAATCTTCTTCAACATCATCATCACATGTATGGATATTAGTGCCCTATAAACATCTGTATCTTTCCAAGATGATTTATTTTAAAGATGGAAACATCCTCGAGTACATTCTTATTGTGACGAATGTGTTTCCCATGAAATTGCTTGGTCTTTCTCCTATTATAGATGTTGAATTCCTAATTGATAATATACCTAGGGTGTTTCCAATATCCAAGACTCCATATAGAATGGCTATTTTGGAACTTGAAGAACTGAATAAGAAATATATAAGAGAATCCAAATAAAGGGTTTATATGCTGATGTGCTTCAACATGTGGTGTACCGGTCCTCTTTTTCATGTAGAAGGTTGGGTCAATGTGCACTTTCATTGATTATCGTGAGATCAATAAAATATTGAAAAAGAAAAAGTATTGTAGAGACCTGTATCTTGAAGTACATTGACATTACATTACTTTTGCGGAATACTTAGTACATTAAAAAAAACACACACACAAGGACCGTAATAGTTTAGTGTCTTTGGAAACTCGGACTATAATCTTCTAATCGTGGTGAAAGATCTTCAAAATCTCCCATAAAGATCTTCCTTTTTTTTACCTAAAACCTTTCTTTATATCCTGGAGAAAAGAAAACATAAAAGGGTGAGCTCAAATTCTCAGTAAGGGTATGCAAAATAAATATCAATCACATCATATTCATAAGAACATACCATTTTGGAAATCATAACCTGCAAAAGAGAGCATAATTTCATAATCATGGGATAAATCATGGAAATGAAAAAGTAATCCCAATAATCATAACTTAAAACATGAAACTTTGTGGCATACACACATAATCATAGAGAATCATTTCTTGTTAGTCAAGACTAATTGCCAAGACTATCTTAGTGGACAAAGTCCCTTTCTGAATCGAGTAACCCTCGTTTCAGTCCTGTTTCACTGAACCGGTATAACCTACCATTCCAGCCCTGTCTATCTCATGAGATATAAAATCTTTACCCAATGCATTGGAGGGAGATATAGGTCCCACCCATCTTATAATGAATCCTTTCTTATGTGTGCCACATAATCATAAAACATACATCATCGCATAACACAAGTAACAAAAATGGGATTCTTGAAACATCATGACATCATAAATCAATTCATATAAGATAAAGGAATTCATAAAAATAATTCCATCACAACATGAAAAAATCAATTTAATAATAGGGATAAAAACAGAACCCTTTATTATCTTAGATGGAAAATAATTTTGATAAAACACTTGAACTCCATTCTTGAGGAAAATATCCTTTATTCTTCAAAAACATTTTTTCCTTTCATAACATGTCATACAACATTAAAATAAAAGAAGTTGATTAAAAATAAACTTGAAAACTTGTAAAGGAATCTTCTTGGAAACAATGTTTTAAAAATCCATTCATGTCGTATAAGTTAAAAAAAACATTCTTCGTACTTTTGTCGGAAAAGTCAAAAAGTGTCTCGTACGGAAAAACGACAAAAGATTCCTTTCATATTCTTTACTAAAAACTCACCTAAGGGTAAAATTGGATTTAAACTATTGCAAGTGGATGGAAACAATATTACATATTGAGGTAACATGGATGTGGATGATAAAATACACCCCAGTAAATACTTACGAATAAACAATCTCGGATAAAAATGAGATTGTGATATTTCCCTTACCTTATGTCCGACTTGCTTTGTAATTGTCCGAAACTCCTGTATAATGATTTAAATCATGTTATTGACTTATTCCAGAATCATATTAATTGTTATGATATCATATATGGTTCACTTATGACATTATATTACCCGTTCTTTTGTAAATTCCATGTTAAAGAAGCGTTTTGGGTAAAATCGTTTCATTTATCGTAGGTGTTTTGACTTGTTGTTATTGACATTATTATTACTTATATCATGATTTACTTACTTCCAGAATATAAAATATGATTTATATATCATATATATTCAGTATATATATATATATATATAATAGATAGATAAATGAAATGAAAAACACCGTTCATGGAGACGGTAGTCCGTACGTACGCGTGAACGCTGTTTTCCTTTCCCTATTGTCTTGAATGGAAGTAAGTAGATGACATACATATATATATATACATAAATCCAGTAGCTTTATAATGTCATATATTTCATTATTATTTCTTATATATACTTTATAATCATTCTTAAATGGTTAACATGGAGAATGAATCTCATCGCGTCGTGGAGACGGTAGTCCGTACGTACGCACGAGCGATGATATCATTTCCATAAATATTGAATTGAATTGGAGTGGATTATAAAATATATCAGAATAAATATGATGTTTTAATAACTATTTATAGTTATTCTTTACACCATTATACCCATCCATGTAAGGTGGTGGTGGAAAATAGATTACACCACGGCGTGGAGACGATATTCCGTACGTACGCACGCGCGGTGATTTCTTTTTCCGTAGGATAGATAGATGGTGAAATAGGGTTGTTTCATACTTATAATAACATATCAGTATATGAGTGATACTGATGTTATTACTTCATAATGAAACAACCTAAGAAGAAGAAGTGGAAGAAGAAATAAAGATGAAAGAATTGGTAACGGTAATTACCTCTTCTTTGAAGCGCCTTTTGAAGACCTCCTCTTAGGGAACTAAAATTGGTCTTTGAGGAAGAACAGAACCTCTAGGATGTTTCTAGGGAAGTGTAGAAGAGATTTTGGAAGGGGTTGGCCGAGCTTGAGTGCTCAAATTGGTGTGAGGAGGAGGGGGAGGAGGTGCCCTTTTATAAGGGAGGAGAGGGGCACCTTAGGAATATCTCAAAATATTATTTTATATTAAAGTAAAAATCGGTTTATAATGGTTCCAAAGGGTCTTATTTCGAAGAT
Organism: Viscum album; assembly: GCA_963277665.1. Classification (NCBI taxonomy): domain Eukaryota; kingdom Viridiplantae; phylum Streptophyta; class Magnoliopsida; order Santalales; family Viscaceae; genus Viscum; species Viscum album. The sequence goes on from OY728155.1 coordinate 1,935,859,367, forward strand.
AAAGTGGGGATGGGTCGAAATACTATCAAACAATAGGATTTAGACAAGTTTAGGTTATTATTTTAACCTTATCAATTAGATTTAACTCTAAGTTAAATAATTTAACTTTTACCGTGTCTTTTTGTTTTCTTTCACTATATGGTTAATACACTTACTATAACATGCCAAACGAACCCCAAATTGTATATTATTAATAAATATAACCTTATCTAAGTCATTTGGCCGAACCTTAGATTTTTAGGAATAAAATAGCAATTAATAATATAATATTTGATTTAAAAACTATTTTGTGTCAATTTTGACACTATTTGATATATGATTTCTGTGAAAGTCATAACATAATTATATGTTCGAACCAAGTTAATTAAATCAACACTAATATATCATAGTAACCTAGAAAATTAGATTAAGTCATAAAAAGTCTCAAATTACATTCATTTGAGCATTTATAACATCAATTATGTTAATATTTCCTTAAAAGGGTAATTACTGCATCATCGTTGTGTCATAAATAAATTAATTTATTAAAAGTTTAAAAATTATAAATAAAATATAATTATGTAGGAAATATTTTTAGCTTTCTAATGAATATTTATAGTCGAATTTATCTTATGTATAACCCCATATTAAAAATGTTTTATTTATTAAACTTTGATTTTAACTATTTTAACTATTCATTAAATAATATAATATTAAATGTCATAATCTAATCCAAGTGGACCTAAATGGTCATATTAAATTCATAAGGTTGTTTTTGGTCGAATTACACTTATGCAATAGAATTAGGACATGTGTTAGGGTAATAGTAATATCTTAGTTACCCTATTTACTATTAACCGTGGTAAAAAAAAGTAAAAAGTTACTATTCACCAAAAATTATTTTCATCTCATTGAACCACATTTTACTTACTGACATCAACCGTGTCTCTCGGATTTTTGAAATTCCATTCACAGAAGCGGTAAAATTAAGATTTATGTAGAAATTAATTTTTTTAACTACCACTTAGTTGTTTCACTATTCATCAAAAATTGATGTTTTTCAGAACAATGCCAAAATTTCATCCTAAGCTATATTTCATATTCCGAATTCAAAAATGAAGTCTATTTTACCAAATTCATATCATAGAATTTGCATTAATTAATTTTATAATTAAATCCCGCTGTTAAAACAAATAGCGTGTTTTTAAGAAACAATATCTATCGAAAGATTGACACTTGATTATGTCTGGTTTAAATGTGAAATTACATCCAATGACCAACATTGTATTAAATTGTAAAAATTTATTCTAAATATACTTTAAAACCACTCAAATTAATAATTTATCACTATTAATTATTTCGATTAAAAAAGTTGTTTTTAATTATAATTTAATAATTTTCACTATTCATCAGAATATGAAAGTTATCCGAAAAGTACCAAAATTTTACCTTAGGCTAAATTCGATACTCCGAATCCAAAAATGAAGTTCATTTTGAAAAATAAGATTTACAGAATTTAAAAAGTGGTTATTACTATTCATAACGGCTAGTTTTAATAACATTTTAATAGCATATCGTTGTTTAGTGAAACTCGTTATTGCGTACTACACATGCTATCGAGGAAGGTCGCGATTGCGTGTAATGCAAGACAAGTCAAGGATGCGTGTTGTGCAAGCTCCTTTTGGTGTAGCGTACAACACAAGACTTTAATAAAATTAAAAAGAATATTTTTTTATAAAATCTTGGGCTGTTACATTCTACCCCCCTTAAAATGAATTTCGCCCTCGAAATTCGTCGGGGTTATAAATGGTTTACTATTTGAAAGTTTCTTTAATAGCAACCCACATCGTAAAAAGGAATATCAAAACCAATCTTTAAAAACAAAAGTATGAAACGTAACAGTTACCCAAATAATCTAATCATTGGGTTTCCACATAGGTGAAAATATGGATATGGAAGAGAAATCTAACCATCATGTTCTGATGGAGAGTGGTAGAGAACATGGCTATGGAAAAGCCAATAATCACAAATCCATAAATTTGTGACGATCTAAGGTACCATCCGATTCATCAAGTATAAGATCACTAGGACAACATTTTTTTGGTTTTCAAGATCATTTCCCTAAAGTTGAAAATTTGAATTGGAATAAATACTTTCTTTATTTTGGTACAATCTCACTATTGTTCGTGCCTAGAACAATTTCCACTTCATCTCTTAAATGAAGTTGAATTTGTTATTCGTGAAGTGTTAGCAGATCATGTGATAGAATGACGGGTCATTCCATCTGTCTCAAACAAAAGGTTAGAAAAATTATATACATAAGTCGATCTATAGTGAGATTAATCATATATAGTTCCTAAAATGGACTTATACTTCATATATCATACTGCTTAATATAATAAAACTAGTTTCTACTAAACAGGGACTTCCTGTAGGCCAGTGGTAGGCGATAAAGGCCAGTCGCACTTCGGTTGTGGGTTCGATTCCCACAGCCTTGTCCGAAGCGATGGGATGTCGCCCGTCCTGCAGGTTGTCCTTTTTCTAAAACTACATTACTATAACATCCCATCAATAATATCGAAAAAAAACTTCTATCCTTAAACAATACTAACTTATGTCCAACATAATCCATTCCAATCTTTAGTCCTATCCATAATACTGCAGTCCATTCTCATAACATAGTGAAAACGATTACCAGAGATTTAATACCATCGTTGATCCCCATATATCATAAGATATATCTTGTTGGACACATTCCAAACATTCAAAGGCCTTAATCTTGTACTCTCTTGAATACCCATTGAACCTTAGTGAAAACTTGAATGCAGTTAAAAGTTAACACTTTCCACATACCAAAATCCTCAAAATTCTATATACTCAAACCATGATATCACTTAGTTCTTATATCAATCATGAGCTCATGAATACTGTCAAACATTTCATTTCCTCCTTATCCCTTCATTATGCGCATATCATCATCTTTCCAAAATATTTGAATCACTTTTCATGGTTACCGGTACCTTAGAATTATTGAAAACCACAATAGACCAATACATAAATATTTAAATACACCATAAAAGTACCTCAACAACATTATTATTGAATACCAATACATAAACACTTCAGTCCATCCACTTCAATGATTGTCCTGGAATAAGTCCTTCCTTGATTTAGAAGTACCTTTTTAGGTCCGGGCATTGAGTTGGGTAATGCCCATGTTCTCCACAAATAAGACATTGAACTACATAACAGTCTGTCACTCTATGACCCTTTTCTCCACACAGATAACATCGGTCCCTCCATTTGAGGTATTCCTCAAGGTTCTTCTTCCCTTCTTTAGAAATCTCAATCTTCCTTTCTTTATGCTCCTCAACATGAGAACATGAATAATAGTTTATCTTCCTCTTCTTTGATGAATTAGGCATACCACTAAATTTCACCTTGTTAATCATATATCGCGATGACTGATTTGGCATAATCACAATATCTTTCTCTCTAGTAAATACACAATTTTGTTGCTCATAGTCACCAATTTGTCCATTGGATTCAATGTTAACCGAATTCCTTCGAGTTCCCTTCATTAACTAAAACACAAAAAGAATATTGTGAGAGGCAAAAATCATTCTAGAGAAAAAAACATAATAAAGGGGGAGTATCCTCAATATCTAACATCTTAGGTTAAATTCTAAGATCGTTACCGTAGTTCTAGGACTGTATCCTATACGTATACTTATCCTTAGGGACATCCCTAGTCATACCTTAGAAATATCTCTAGGGATCTCACTAACGTTTTCGCATCCTAGTTTCCAAAGGTTGACTAAACCTTTCCTCTGATACCAACTGTAGAGACCCGTATCTTGACGTACATTGACATTACATTACTTTTGCGGAATACTTAGTACATTAAAAAAAACACACACAAGGACCGTAATAGTTTAGTGTCTTTGGAAACTCGGACTATAATCTTCTAATCGTGGTGAAAGATCTTCAAAATTTCCCATAAAGATCTTCCTTTTTTTTTACCTAAAACCTTTCTTTATATCCTGGGGAAAAGAAAACATAAAAGGGTGAGCTCAAATGCTCAGTAAGGGTAAACAAAATAAATATCAATCACATCATATTCATAAGAACATAACATTTTGGAAATCATAACCTGCAAAAGAGAGCATAATTTCATAATCATGGGATAAATCATGGCAATGAAAAAGTAATCCCAATAATCATAACGTAAAACATGAAACTTTGTGGCATAAACACATAATCATAGAGAATCATTTCTTGTTAGTCAAGACTAATTTCCAAGACTATCTTAGTGGACAAAGTCCCTTTCTGAATCGAGTAACCCTCGTTTCAGTCCTGTTTCACTGAACCGGTATAACCTACCATTCCAGCCCTGTCTATCTCATGAGATATAAAATCTTTACCCAATGCATTGGAGGGAGATATAGGTCCCACCCATCTTATAATGAATCCTTTCTTATGTGTGCCACATAATCATAAAACATACATCATCGCATAACACATGTAACAAAAATGGGATTCTTGAAACATCATGACATCATAAATCAATTCATATAAGATAAAGGAATTCATAAAAATAATTCCATCACAACATGAACAAATCAATTTAATAATAGGGATAAAAACAGAACCCTTTATTATCTTAGATGGAAAATAATTTTGATAAAACACTTGAACTCCATTCTTGAGGAAAATATCCTTTCTTCTTCAAAAACATTTTTTCCTTTCATAACATGTCATACAACTTTAAAATAAAAGAAGTTGATTAAAAATAAACTTGAAAACTTGTAAAGGAATCTTCTTGGAAACAATGTTTTGAAAATCCATTCATGCCGTATAAGTTAAAAAAAACATTCTTCGTACTTTTGTCGGAAAAGTCAAAAAGTACCTCGTACGGAAAAACGACAAAAGATTCCTTTCATATTCTTTACTAAAAACTCACCTAAGGGTAAAATTGGATTTAAACTATTGCAAGTGGATGGAAACAATATTACATATTGAGGGAACATGGATGTGGATGATAAAATACACCCCAGTAAATACTTACGAATAAACAATCTCGGATAAAAATGAGATTGTGATATTTCCCTTACCTTATGTCCGACTTGCTTTGTAAGTGTCCGAACCTCCTGTATAATGATTTAAATCATGTTATTGACTTATTCCAGAATCATATTCATTGTTATGATATCATATATGGTTCACTTATGACATTATATTACCCGTTCTTTTGTAAATTCCATGTTAAAGAAGCGTTTTGGGTAAAATCGTTTCATTTATCATAGGTGTTTTGACTTGTTGTTATTGACATTATTATTACTTATATCATGATTTACTTACTTCCAGAATATAAAATATGATTTATATATCATATATATTCAGTATATATATATATATATAATAGATAGATAAATGAAATGAAAAACACCGTTCATGGAGACGGTAGTCCGTACGTACGCGTGAACGCTGTTTTCCTTTCCCTATTGTCTTGAATGGAAGTAAGTAGATGACATACATATATATATATACATAAATCCAGTAGCTTTATAATGTCATATATTTCATTATTATTTCTTATATATACTTTATAATCATTCTTAAATGGTTAACATGGAGAATGAATCTCATCGCGTCGTGGAGACGGTAGTCCGTACGTACGCACGAGCGATGATATCATTTCCATAAATATTGAATTGAATTGGAGTGGATTATACAATATATCAGAATAAATATGATGTTTTAATAACTATTTATAGTTATTCTTTACACCATTATACCCATCCATGTAAGGTGGTGGTGGAAAATAGATTACACCACGGCGTGGAGACGGTATTCCGTACGTACGCACGCGCGGTGATTTCTTTTTCCGTAGGATAGATAGATGGTGAAATAGGGTTGTTTCATACTTATAATAACATATCAGTATATGAGTGATACTGATGTTATTACTTCATAATGAAACAACCTAAGAAGAAGAAGTGGAAGAAGAAATAAAGATGAAAGAATTGGTAACGGTAATTACCTCTTCTTTGAAGCGCCTTTTGAAGACCTCCTCTTAGGGAACTAAAATTGGTCTTTGAGGAAGACCAGAACCTCTATGATGTTTCTAGGGAAGTGGAGAAGAGATTTTGGCAGAGGTTGGCCGAGATTGAGTGCTCAAATTGGTGTGAGGAGGAGGGGGGGAGGTGCCCTTTTATAAGGGAGGAGAGGGGCACCTTAGGAATATCTCAAAATATTATTTTATATTAAAGTAAAAATCGGTTTATAATGGTTCCAAAGGGTCTTATTTCGAAGATAAAGTGGGGATGGGTCGAAATACTATCAACCAATAGGATTTAGATAAGTTTAGGTTATTATTTTAACCTTATCAATTAGATTTAACTCTAAGTTAAATAATTTAACTTTTACCGTGTCTTTTTGTTTTCTTTCACTATATGGTTAATACACTTACTATAAAATGCCAAACGAACCCCAAATTGTATATTATTAATAAATATATACTTATCTAAGTCATTTGGCCGAACCTTAGATTTTTAGGAATAAAATAGCAATTAATAATATAATATTTGATTTAAAAACTATTTTGTGTCAATTTTGACACTATTTGATATATGATTTTTGTGAAAGTCATAACAGAATTATATGTTCGAACCATGTTGCTTAAATCAACACTAATATATCATAGTAACCTAGAAAATTAGTTTAAGTCATAAAAAGTCTCAAATTACATTCATTTGAGCATTTATAACATCAATTATGTTAATATTTCCTTAAAAGGGTAATTACTGCATCATCGTTGTGTCATAAATAAATTAATTTATTTAAAGTTTAAAAATTATAAATAAAATATCATTATGTAGGAAATCTTTTTATATTTCTAATGAATATTTATAGTCGAATTTATCTTATGTATAACCCCATATTAAAAATGTTTTATTTATTAAACTTTGATTTTAACTATTTTAACTATTCATTAAATAATATAATATTAAATGTCATAATCTAATCCAAGTGGACCTAAATGGTCATATTATATTCATAAGGTTGTTTTTGGTCGAATTAAACTTATCCAATAGAATTAGGACATGTGTTAGGGTAATAGTAATATCATAGTTACCCTATTTACTATTAACCGTGGTAAAAAAAAGTAAAAAGTTACTATTCACCAAAAATTATTTTCATCTCATTGAACCACATTTTACTTACTGACATCAACCGTGTCTCTCGGATTTTTGAAATTCCATTCACAGAAGCGGTAAAATTAAGATTTATGAAGAAATTAATTTTTTTAACTACCACTTAGTAGTTTCACTATTCATCAAAAATTGATGTTTTTCAGAACAATGCCAAAATTTCATCCTAAGCTATATTTCATATTCCGAATTCAAAAATGAAGTCTATTTTACCAAATTCATATCATAGAATTTGCATTAATTAATTTTATAATTAAATCCCGCTGTTAAAACAAATAGCGTGTTTTTAAGAAACAATATCTATCGAAAGATTGACACTTGATTATGTCTGGTTTAAATGTGAAATTACATCCAATGACCAACATTGTATTAAATTGTAAAAATTTATTCTAAATATACTTTAAAACCACTCAAATTAATAATTTATCACTATTAATTATTTAGATTAAAAAAGTTGTTTTTAATTATAATTTAATAATTTTCACTATTCATCGGAATATGAAAGTTATCCGAAAAGTACCAAAATTTCACCTTAGGCTAAATTCGATACTCTGAATCCAAAAATGAAGTTCATTTTGAAAAATAAGATTTACAGAATTTAAAAAGTGGTTATTACTATTCATAATGGCTAGTTTTAATAACATTTTAATAGCATATCGCTGTTTAGTGAAACTCGTTATTGCGTACTACACATGCTATCGAGGAAGGTCGCGATTGCGTGTAATGCAAGACAAGTCAAGGATGCGTGTTGTGCATGCTCCTTTTGGTGTAGCGTACAACACAAGACTTTAATAAAATTAAAAAGAATATTTTTTTTATAAAATCTTGGGCTGTTACAAGTATCCTTTTAAAAAAATTGATGGCAAGTTCGATCATCTATGTAGAGCATAGTACATCTCCAAGGTGGATTTAAAGGTCAGGATATTACCAAGTAAGGGTGAAGAATGAGGATATTCCCATGACTGATTTTCATACAAGGTATAATAATTATGAGTACATAGTGATGCCATTTGGGATCACTAATGCTCCAAAAATCTTCAAGGACTTGATGAATATATTATTTATAGATTAACTCAACAAATATTTTGTAGTCTTTATATATGATATTATAATATACTCCAAAACCATTGAGAATAATGATATGTATCTAAGAACGATGCTAAAGACCTTGATAATGGAGAAGCTCTGTGAAAAGAACAAAAAGTGTGAGTTATAATTGAAGGAGGTATCATTATTGTGGAATACCATCATATGAAATGGGATATAGATGGATCCTTCCAACACAAAGGCAATTGAGGGATGATCGAGGCCAAGATCTTTGATGGATATCCGTATATTCCATGGGTTAGCTAGATATTATTGAAGATTTATGAGAAAGTTCTCATGATTTTCAAACCCTCTTACCAAGATAACTCGGAAGGGAGTAAGGTTTTCATGAAATGATGAATGTGATGAAAGATTCATTGATTTGAAAAATAGGCTTATCACTACACTTGTGATGACATTATCCACAAGTGGGGATCTTTTAGTAATCTTATTTAATTATTCAAAGAATGGATTATGATGTGTGTTGATTTAAAATGACAAAGTCATTTCCTATTCCATAAGGAAGATAAAAATTCATGGAAAAAACTATCCAACGCATGATCTGGAGTTCTAAATAGTGATCTTTGCATTGAAAATATGGCGGCATTATCTTTTTGGGGAGAAGTGTGAAATATATAAAAATAAAATAAATCCAAATATATAATCACATAGAAAGAGACGAATATATTCCAATAAAGATGGTTTGAGCTCATAATGAATTATGACTACTCAATCCACTACCGTCCTGGGAAAGCGAACATAGTGGTCGATGCTATATTCATGAAGTACCAAATAGTTCTTCATAATTGAGAATTAAAAAGGATCCAATCTTATTATATTGGATGAATATCGACATGGGAATCATAAGGAATGGAATATCATAAATTCTTTCACAAATTATTGATCAACCATATCTTATGGATGGCATATAGGATGGTATAAAAGATGATGGGGGAATTTAGAAGAAAGTGGAAACTATAAATACCGGAAATCCTTGGAGTTCATTGTAAATGAAGAAGGAATTGTGTGATTTGATTCAAGGGTATGTTTTCCATCAAATCCTGAGTTAAGTAATAATATTTGGGATGATGAAAATAGATTGAATTTCCCCAATAAACTAAGAAACAAAATTATGTATCAAGATCTTCAAGAGAACTATTGGTGGGATAACATGAATAAGGATATCGCTGAATAAAAATCAATGTTTCTGTTATGTCAACAAGTGGAGGATGAGAGGCAGAAGTCTAAGGGGATAATGGAACTATTACCCATAACATCTTGTAAATGGTATGACCTCACCATGGACTTTGTCAATGGAATTATGAAGAGATATAAAGGAAATAATACTATCTGGGTCGTTGTGGATCATCGTACAAAGACTACACAGTTTATTATGATTCAAGGGGTCTTATCATGGGATTAGATGGAACAGATGTAAATCTATGAAGTGGTAAGGCTACATGGAGTACCACTACCTATTATGTCAGATCGAGATCCAAGATTCACCTCTTTGTTATGGAAAAGTCTCCAGCATGCTCTAGAAATAGATAATAACTTCATTGCAACTTATCTCCCTTAAAATGATGTCCAATCTAAGAAGACTATCCAAACACTTCAAGGAATGTTGAGAGCTTTCTCAATGGACATAAAATGTTGATGGGACCAATATCCTCTTTTGGTGGAGTTCTCTTACAATAAAAACATCCATTCTAAAATCCAAATTACTCCCTATGATGCCCTTTATGTTAAGAGGTTATGAACATTGACATGTTGTGATGATGTTTGGGAATGATAACTTCTAGATCTTAAAATGGTTGAAGAAATGGTGGAGAAGGTCAAGACCATTAAACATCACTCCAAATTTGTTTAGACTCGACAAAAGCGCTTTGTTGTAAGTCATTAACATACCATAGAGTTTGAAGTTGGATACATGGTATTCCTCTTCCTATCTCTATTGAAAAGAGTCATGAGATTTAGAAAGAATTGAATTCGTAGTCCAAGGTACAACATCTCTTTTGAGATCCTTGATCGCATCAGAGTAGTGTCTTATCAACTAACACTCCCACCAAACATATCTTAAGTGAAAAATGTATTCCATGTATCCCTCATAAAGAATTGCATCCAAGTCCCATCACATGTACTCAATCTATATGTGGCACCATTAGATAATGACATTTCCTGTGAGGATTAGTAGGAGATGATATTATATCATAGTGAAAAAGATTTACGAAATAAGAAAATTCCCCTTCATTAAAGTGTTGTGGTGAAACAACATGTTTGAAAAAGCAATGTGGGGACCAGAGGAGGTGATGAAGTATAGTTACCCCAATCTATTCTAGTGTCGGAAAATGAAATTTTGAGGGTGAAATTTCATAGGGGGGATGGTGGTAATGACCCAAACATTTATGAATAAAATTAAATTCTTTTAATTAAATGTATTATGGTTATAGAAGACATGTTAAATTATTTTATTATATCGAATTGGATTTAAATGACCATTAAACATCATAATCGGTGATAATATAGTCTTTGAAAAGTGATAACGTGAGTAGTATAAAAATAGTGTTTTAACAAATCCTTTTAACAAATAATAAGTAAGTGATTGATTAAACCCATAGGATTGTTACCTATGAAGCCCATTTTTTAGATCATTTGAAGGAGATGGATTTTCTAGAATTTTCTGTAGACCAAACCTATGGTGATATCTAACAACCTAATCATGAGTAAAATTAATTACAGGATACATTCATGGTTATCCAGATCACGACCTAATCCATGTTCACAGAAAGACCCCATAAAAGCCCCACCATCAAATAACTTACACTTAAGGAATATGCTGGTGTAATAAATGGATATGTAACAAGACCAGAACATTATAATTATGTACATAATTTTTGTATAGAATAATGAATATACTTTTATTCAATTATTTTTATGTTGTAAAGGATTTAAAAAAATAGAATTTTTCGTTAATATTAAATTTTAATTAAGAAATCTATTTCCAATGAATTAATTGATTTTTGAAATAATTAATATTATGATGAAATATTACTATTAAATTAAATTTATTAAATATAAATTATCATATAATTTTTGTGAAAACAAAATCAATTTTTATAAAGTTTTAACAACTGTTTTTGTCGAAACCCGTCAATTTTCAATAAATGTCGATTATTATTTTAATAGTAATAAATTCATAGATTTTGAAAATTATTTTGGAAAAAGAATATTAATTTTTTAATTAGGATGTCGAAATTAACCAACGGTGAATTTTCATAATTTTCTGAGACAATCAATTTTTTTGGTACAAATGAAATATCACATAAATATATGTGGTGTTTTATGACATCATAATGTACCAATAATGATTTAATAAATAATATAAAAGTTATATTATGAAAATATATTATTTTTTCATTTAAAATAATTTAATTCTATGTATATTTGATTTATTTTATAAAACCATAGTGAATCATCGAAAAAATATAATATATTTAATGATTTTAAAATCATTTCCTTTAAAGTATGACTCACCTCCACATAAGAAAGGGTGATATTTTAATACCATAGGCCCTTATACTTATAAAATAATTTACAACACTCCCCTTTTCTAGAAACCATATGCAAAACCCATGGTATGGTTTGTGGTTTTGAATACATTATTATATAGTGTCAAAAACCAAAATATTAAAGAAATCCACCACCTTTCCTATATAAACTCCCTGAAGATCCAATTCCTCATTTCTAAAACTCCTTGAATCTTATACACACTATGATATATAATTTATAGAGTCCTCCAAAGGTTCCCCCAATTTTCCACGAATCATCTTCTAAGCCTTTGGAGTCACACATCTAAGTAAGGGGTCCTCAGCTTCCTTTCTTTCTTTTAATATAAGAATCCTCTTTGAAACTTGCCCTTATAATTTCAGTTATTTATACTTTAATTCCGTTATTATGATTAATTTATTGTCCAATTGATATTAATTGAATGTTATATCATTTTTAATATGTCATTTGGACCCATACCTGAGTAGTTATTATGATGAATTTTTTTAAGGGATTTCTCTATTCTCATTTCTATTTAAGCACTTAACTTATATTATTATTCATAAATTTAATTTTTAGATGTTAGTTTTTGATGTTCAAATATACCCTTACTTTCCATTTTATGTATAGATTATTATATATTCCCTTCACTCTCATTAATCCCACATATGATCCATTGTGTACACTTGTTACTATGTCAAAATTCCATGAGGGTTCTTCCACTTCCCTCTTTTATCAAGAACACCTTTTTTGATATGCCATTTAATTTCAATATGATAATGTTGGTATATGTTCATAAATAATCCCATTATAGTCCATTTAATTTATAAATAATGATATCTTCCATCCACTACAATTAATCCATCAATGATCCTTTATATACACTTTTTACCATGTAAAAATTCAGCATATGATTTCTCTCTCCCCATTCCTATTCAAGAATTTATTTTATATTATGCATCTTAAATTCCATTTCATGTGTCAGGTTATAATGTTAAATGATCCCATTACTTTACATTTCATGTATAAATTATTAGAGACCCCTTTATCTCTCATCAACTTATTTTATGAATTTTTATTTAACGCTGTAATGCTGCTGAAATTCCAATACAATTTTCCATCATGTAGGGAATACCAACCACATATATCTACCAACGTATTCACCTTTATGCTAATATATGTATTGATTGGGGACTTAAATGTATTTATTCCACATTACATGATCATGTAATAACTTATTATATTTAAAATTACTCCATATTATATGATCTTTGTGGAACACTTATGCATTAAATGAAATGTTTGTGAAGGGTGGCCCTAATAGTGCTCCAATGAATTGTGTAATGTTTAGTATCATAATTCATCATGTACAATGAGGGTTTAATCATGATAATTCATGTCCAATGAGGTTTTACTCACTAATTCATGTTCAATGAGGGTTTACTCATGTTAATCCTTGTGCAATGAGCCTTGACTCATGTTAATATTAGGTTGTATATGGTTGCCACATTTCCATGTTATTATTGTCAGGCTATGTCATTAATTTATATTAATATTTATTTTCATTCTCCATTAATATTACTATTTACTAATATGCATTTTATTCCTCATGTTATTCCTCGTTTCCTGCCTTAATGGGATTTATAGATCACCATTTTCTTATGTATGTCATCAGGTAATCCCATGAAGTGTTAATTATGAATGAATATTGTGGACATGTAAAGATTTTTTGATAAAGATGTTTTATTTTATGTTTTAAGATGTTATGTAATTTTTCTAATCCACAAAGAAACTACACCCATCAATCTTTAATGTTTTATTAAGTGAAAATTATGTAATAAATCATGTTTAAATGTGTAATAAAGAGCAGGGTTGTTTTATCAACCCAGCTCCATCAACTGTTATTGGACATACTCTTCAACTAAAGGCTAGACATTCTCTTAGGTCAATAGGTGTTTGAAGTTTCAACACTGAATTATTCATCTCAACATTTAAACCTAGAAAGAAAATATCACAAGATGAATTAATATAATGGGATTCACCCATATCAAACAAAGCTTGTATAAGGGTAAGATTCAAAATAATTTTACCTCTCACCATTAATGTTCAAGAATTATGATCCACAATAACATACTCAGATCCATATAATTTCATTCTCCTTGAACTATGTTCTTTATTTCCTTGTCGAGATATCCCCTATTGATGAGTCAACATATTCCAAGAGTCGCCATGGCTAGCTTTGTTCTGTTGATAAGGATATTTCTGCTACCATTATCCCATCAAAGCATACAATGTCTGTGAAACATGAGAAGTTTCTTAAACACCCAACCATAGAGCACTACGATAATAAAATTGATAATTTTTTTCTGATTAAAACTTCAGCATGCTTTAGGCTATTTTATACACTCTTGCTTCATGTGGTCGAACAAACAACAGTTAAAAAATATTATTTTCTTCTTGGTTAATGGATGAATATTTACCAATCGATTATTATAATTATATGTCATCCCCATAAATTTTAAATAGTTTTCCCAATTCCACTTGTTCCTGTCATTAGAGTGTACACCATTTCTCATGGGTATCAAGATGATACATATACTCATAGATCCTGAGAAACTTCATTATGCCATTGTTTCACTATTGAACATATCCATATAATCTAATTTAAAAAGAATTAAAAACATAAAAAACATCACCTACCACATCACCAATTCAAAAAATATCAATCATGGATTCTCTAGAAGATACTTTAGGTGAATAATGGACTAAATTCAAGAATTCATCGATGTACTCTTTCAATATGAGGCTCTCATATTTAAAGATAAAAATAAAAAAAAATTCAATCCTGGATTTTTTACGATAGAATTTTTTGATAAACAATTTGTAAAAATAATTCCGCGGAAGGATTTGGTCAAATTTATCCTGAAACGCTAAATCCCACCACTAGCGTGAAATATCCTTCATTATATACAACAAAAACATGACTTTCTTATCTGATGGTGTGCCAAGGAAATAGAAGATTCTATTGTTTCTCATCAGCAACACATCTATCTTATATGGTTCTGAATGACACAGAATAATGGGTTGATTCTAAATCTGGAACTAGATATAGTGATCTACCTTCCATGGCTCATTCCTCCAATTCCCTCTGTCCACTGCCTGAAAATATTGAACTGTACATGGAACCAGTTTTTGGTTCAATTGTAGCTTAGGTGTATCTACATTCAAACTAGATGCATGATAGGAATAATGAAACCATTACATTTTATAACTTTTAATTTTACATTAAATTTCATTAATTATATTTTCATCCATTTTATAATAGAGAATTGAGATAGGACTTGTGCTTGCGAGGAGATCAATCAAAAAATTGACCTTTCTTATAGGTGAAAACCCTATTAAATTGTCTGGAAAATCATCTAGAAACAAATAAATAATTGGTAGAAACTATTATTCTCAATCTCTTCCATCAATTCCAAAGTAAACCCTTTCAATTAGAACAGGATCATTCCAACTAATGGTGGAAACAAGCATGTTTTACCAGCCTTTACATTCTTTCCTCCTCTAAAGAGATGCTACATGTTATCCTAATTCATAAAACTAACTTGTCATGTATAGTAGGCTATGTGGTACTAGAAAATTTTCAACCAATATATACCTTGTATAATATCATATAAATCCAAATCAAGCACAATGAAATCCCATTTCAATTGATCTCAATCAACAATTATAGAACATTCTCTACACAAAAGTCTTAACATTCTCTATGACCAAGAAGAGTTTTAATTTTCAACATCAAATGAATCAACTCAAAATTTAAACCTAGAAAATCAATTTCAAGATAAGAAACAAAAGAATGGGGAGAACCAATATTTAAAAAAATTCATAAGGGTATAATTTAACAGAATTTAACCTCTCAACATCGATAGACCAAAATGATCATCCATAATAGCATTCTCAAATATGTATATTTTATTGCTGGTGGAACATTGTTCTTTATTTCCATTTTGATATTTTCCCTATTGATAAGTCATGTTATTCCTAGAATTACCATGGAAAGCACTATTTTTCTAATAAGGTTTATTCTTCTTCCCTCATTCCAACAAATCATACAATTTTAGTGACACATTATAAGTGTGGCGATCACCTAAACATACCAAATTATGAAAATATTCCAGAATATGTCCCATATGATTGCAATTTTATCCTGATTTAGGTGGTTATGTACACTCTCGCTTCATGTGCTTGAACGAATCATGTTGGAAACATACATCTCTTCTCTTGGGGATGGGATAAAGATTTACTGATCCAGTCTTCTAATTTTAAGTCATCTTTATACTATTGAAATATATTTCCCTCTTACTCTTGATCCCATAATTTGATTTACAATTATTTTACATGGGTATCAAAAATCTCCAGTCACCCATAGCTCCCAAGAAGTCCCTTTTTCCACCATTTCTCTATTGACCATCATCGTATAATATATTATATAAAGAACACCATTCTTTGGGTGAATCTCTTACCTCAACCCCATTTAAAAATTGTGTGCCTTCATGAAGGCACTAGAAATAATTTTTTTTGAAGAGAAGACTCAATTCATGAATTTATAAACATAAATTATCACTATTGATTTCTCTAATTTTAATCTAAATAGTCTTTCATTCTTTCAATCATAAACGTATAAGGATATAATTGTTTGTTGAAAAATTATTAAAAATTATCCCCCAAAAAGGTCTTAGTATATATTATGATGAACTATTAAATCACACCACAAGAATGAAAAATCCTCCATCATATACATCTCCAATATGACATTAATCCCTTCTAGTGTGCCAAGGAAATTGAAGATTCAATTCATCCTATTATGACACACATTTTCTATATATGGTTTCGAATCACCCTGAAAGATGGGTGGATTATGCTTCTCGAATAGGATAGAATGATAAACATTCCATGGTTCATCCCTCTTGTTCCCTTCATCCATATCCTACAAATCTTGAACTATACTTTGAAATAGCTTTTGGTTCATCTGTGGCTAAGGTGTAACCACATTTATAGAAGCTTTATTTTGTTGGTTTCTACAACAACAATCAGGTTCCATTATCTATAAACACAATAAATTCCATAAATCTCACTCCCTAGAAACTGAATTATTGAAAAATGAAAACTCTACCACATTAATACTATCATAAAATTTCATTCAAAAATTTTACATCTCCTAGTTCAAACATTTTTTTTAAAAATTTCACCGTGATTTTAAAAATAAATCCATTTTCAAAATACCCCTATCATTCCTTTTTTACAATCTCACAATTTAGAATAATTTCAAGACATTTTAAAAATTAAATTTTTTCACAAAATCATATGTCATTAGACAAAATTAAATGTTCAGCCCTATTGAGAATCCATTTCTAAAATGCATGTCATGCTCATCTCATTGTCCAAACCAAAGATAATGATGTCCCAATTCTTACAAGTGTCTACAAAAACACTTATGTACACAACTCCTTGATAACATGATGTTCAATATAAAAATATTATCTATGTCTTTATATGATATATATTTCTTGTAAAGAATATAAAACTTCTTTCTGTGAACCCAACAGAAGGATTATAATTGAATGAGTTAAAAAGCCAAGACTGACAAAACTTATAACCAAGTATCGAACAAACTAATACCACAATTCAAAAGAAATTATTGGGCCAACTATGATATAAGACATTTTTAACATACTCCCACCACCCTTCATTATATTGAGTTGAAGATTAATTTCTAATTTTACTTAAGTAACATCCCCAAGGTGCCAAATCCTGGAAATAAATGCTAAGGGATTCAGTGAAATTGGGGGACAATTTGCACATTTGAAGTGAAATAACCAAAACCAAACATACCATAACTAGAACCACTATATGATTCATGATAAAAAATTAATAAAACTCATGAAAATACCATTTATATCAAAACCAAAGTACAATATGGTACTAGAGTGGAAGACAACTAATATAAAATTACATAGCTAAAGTCAAATCCAATAAAACCATTGGATTCTAAAGACATAACTCCATAGATCCAAAAATTCATGATGATCCGACTCCATAACACAACCCATGTATCACAATGCACCACTAAATTAGAGCGATACATTACCTTTTCATTTGTTTTAATAAATAATACCTTCAAAATAACCAACTTTACAAAGGAGTGATTAATGATACCCGCTAGGATTCCCCAAATGACACCCCTACTCATGCCACTTTGATAGAACATATTATCACAATTATATAAAACAATTTATATAAAACAATTGAATATTGTTTATAGAAGATCAAGGAAATTTAAAACCCAATCTTTTTTTTACTAAAATAGTTTCTATGGAAAAAACCAAAAAATATAATAATCCACGTCATATTCCTTTTTGACATAACTAATCCTCGATTCAAAAACACACCCACAAATACATGCTTTACAGATAGTTCCATACTCTTGAGCAGTTTCTCATCCATCAACATTGTCACCTCAATGCATATGGTCTCCTTCTTCCCCAATGACACGTTCCCCTTTTCTAGGGCCAATTAAAATTTTACCCAAATGGTACACACCCCTTTTTAGGGTCATGTCAAGTGGGTGGACTCATATATACCCACATATTCCAAAACCATTTCGAATAACCCACTAAAATTATTTCAATAAAATAAATCTTTTTTTCGATAACCATTTGAAATAATAATTTTCATAAATCCAGAAATCTATGTTTTAAAATCAACATTTTAGAATCATGAAATCCATGAACTTTTCACAACCAATTTCCACAAATTCACAACTCCACAAACCATCACTAAAGAAGGATTTTACCTTTCTTTTCCCACCAATTTCACAATTAATTTCTATTAATTTGTTTTTTGAAAATAAACCTTTATGTTCTATGAATAGGAGTCGGGAGTCAATCAACATACCTAAGGAATTATGGTGAAAATGAAGAACATCCCAAAACACAAAAAAACCAGGTTGTATCTCCAAAAATCCACATTAGAACTCTTCCCATAACATCAAGAGGGCCAAATATGACCGTTATTTGCACAAAAATATTACATATATCTATAGTGGACTATATCTAATAAACTGATAGAGTGATAAAATAATATCTAAGAAAAATTATGAAAAACTACCATAAAGGGAGACTTACTAATGAAATATTGATTCAATTTACCATGAAAATCCTTTATTTTACCTCTTAATTGATTGGGAAAGACTCCACAACTTTTTAGAGCATGAAATACAAAGATATGGATAATATAAAGTGGGAATTAAGGTATTATATCTAATCTAAAACACGATCCACTTTTTAGGATCTATTATTTAATCCATGCATAATTAGTCACATGGTTTGGTCAATAATACGCCAACCATTCACCCGAATCTACCCCAAGGAGCACCACACACAGTTTCCTTACACAGTTAGACAAATCATGTACCAATTGTGCGAAATCCATCTATCCCACATTGTACGATTTCTCTTAGGTTTTCACATGGTTTGGGAAAACTATGTAGTAACATGTGCGCCTTCCGATTAAACCTGGACTCATTGTGCATGTTTTCTTGTAGTATTTTCAAAGTTTCCACAAAGTATGCTAAAATCATTAACCACTTTCAAAGGCCACAACAAATTAAAAAAATCTTCCAAACCCTCCCAATGTTAACCAAAATACATTATACACTTAAAAATAATAAAGAAATGGTTACTCACTTGAAACTAATGATGCTAAAAAATATATCATATCTGTATAATTATTTTAACTATACATATATATATTAATTACAACAAATGGAATGATTTTTAATTATTAATAAATAAGAATAAAATAATTTGTTGTTTAAAATGTTGTTTTTATAAATGAGATTTTTTATACATCATGTGTTTTTATTTTATATTTAATTTTTATAAGATGTAGATATTAAATATATTGAAAATGATGTTATATTATTAATAAAAAAATAATATTAGGTTTGATGGTGAATTCAGTTTTTGGAAAAAAAATATGTCAATGATGATAAAATTGAGTTATGACAGTAACGAGTAAAATTATTTAAATAGTAAAAATAAGGAGTATTGTGATAATATAACTATAAAAAAAATTCAAATTGGTTTATATAATTGAATTCATGATAAACCCTCTTGCATGGTAAAATAATTTGTCGCATTATTTTTAAAATTACATTCCTTTCCCATTTTGGGATGAGTTTATGTAAGAATACCACTCAAATTCATCTATAAAATGGGACTTCCAACACCCATCAAAAATCAAACATATAATTTTTTTCTTCAATAATATCAACCCAAATTCCATCTCTAATAATACTCTTTCACATTATGGTGTCCTTAGGTAAAATAAAGTTTTCCAAATCCATAATTTAAAATGTTGTCCTTACTTGAATATACAATACCTCAACATAAGTATTATATTTTCATAAACTGTTTCATACATGTTTTTCTAAGAACACTTAATAAATTTAATTTAATTCATTAATAAATTTAAAATTAAATCAATATTATTTTGTAATATTTATATCAAAATAAAAAATAAAAATCTTCCTACTATGACATTTGTCATAACAAGATCTTGTTTAGGTCGATTTAACCCCCCTATTTTAATTATGTTAGATATTTTTTACAGATAATCATGAAAAAATAAGTACTTTTAATTAATGGTATTCATTATATAATTATATTTTTTTAGTACTCTATTATTATAAGATTTAATACAGTTATCAGTATTTAAAACAGTATTTTTTTATTTCAAATAACCACAAACCAATTAATAACAAAAGATTCTTTTTAATGAGTAAATGTAATAACCATGACCATGATAATAAAAACCTAATTAAAATATACCTATATACATTAAAATATTTATATAAGGGGATGAAAAAATGATCATAGAGCTAGTATAAAGACTAATATACCAAAAAAAGTACTTAAAAAAGGAACATTTAACGGCTGATTTTAATTATTGAGTATTGATGGTTAATAAATAAAAAATTACTAATAATTGTTATTTTAATGTAATTACAATTATCAAATTGATTAATAATAATACAAATATCATTTTACAATGAGTTATATCATGTACAAACACATTTGAATTAATGTTATGAAGTATATTGACTCAATATCATTTCAAAAAGGTGTAAAAATTATTTGTTAACTATATTATTTGATGTTATATATATGGAAACATTTTTTACTAAAATTTTACTTCTTATAATTATAAGGGATTCTGGATTTCTTTATAATAATATAATTTTTAATCAAATTTTTACTCATAAAATATTTTACAAATGTTAATTTGTATTCTATAATTTGGATATTTACATTACATTTCAGTATTAATTGTTACTAAAAGTCAAAAAAATACTTTTCAAAATTTAATTATTTATCCTACCCCTGATCTCTCATATTTCTATGTAATTTAATTTATTGTCTTATTTAATATATTTTCATCAATGTGGTTTACCTGAATCCATTTAATGTTTCAAAAAAACTATTTCCTTTAACTTTGGTACCATTTATTATCTTTCTCAGCATGTTTCTTCTACACATGATTCAATTCCTTTCAATGATCGATTATTTGGGAGTTTTATTACTAAAATTATTATTTAAATTTTGTGGTGATACCTTATGAAAATTATTTAAATGTGATATATAGAATTTTTTTTCGGATAACAATAACAATTTTTTTAGGAAAAATCTTTTCTTGATTTCACTTCTACTTTCAATTATATCTCAATAAGATCCATCAGGTGTGGATAATAATTATTATATGTCAAACAAAAAATTATCTTATGACATGTTTTTTTAGTGACTATTTTTCAGATATATTAAAAAATTATTTTATCCTACACTTTTGTGATAAGTTTTTATAAATCAATGTCACATTAAATTTATTTCCATCAATTAATCATGTTATGTTTTAATGGATATATGATTGTATCCACATAGAACACACACATATATTTATTTATTTATCATTAATTGATATGTGACTGAAATATTATATAGTCCTAAAATGGATTGAATAATTTTAATATCTCATAATATGAATTGTATCAGATACAGGATGTTATCCTAGATTATAAGGTTATGAATGAAAAATTTGTGGTTAGAATTATCCACAATGTTTTTATGTTAATGGAATAGATAATTGATATATATAATGAGTTATTATTCTTATGAGGTAGGATATTTTAGTTTTATATCACCATTTTTTTATTATTGATTTAACTTTCTCATACTAGGGTAAAAGTTATCATTCTATAATTATCTTTTTAGAGTTCAATGTTTACATTCTAGGTTATATGATTACATTATCATTACATATGATCAACTATCATGATTAAATAATATTATTCCATGAATCATTCTATTTATCTCATGAAAATTCATCCTTATGTTTTTATGATATAATGATAAATTCTCTATAAATTAATATCGTTTTACATAATACTGCGATACTTGATCACCAATTCATTTGTATATGTTTATCTCAAGGGTTTTTTATATTGTAATGAGTCTATAAAGGAATAAATTATAATAATTATTTAAGATGAAATTTAAACATTTTTTATAAATTATTACGTATTTAAATCTAATCTTGAAGATACTAATACTTTTGATTCAAGAATTGTTATTTAATCCTGAGTTGTGATGTTTAATATAAAAGACCTAGAATTTGATAGTGCATTTTATTTAACTTCCTTCGTACCATGAATATTTTAATTTTTTTATATTGGGATTTTAGTGGTGGATTTTGGGTAGAAATATTTGATATGAACATGATTTGGGGTTTAAATTGTTTAACTAGTTGGAGAATATAGCAAAATTATAAGCTTTGCGATGTGGTGTGACTCTTCTTGAGATTGGGATTCTTGATCTAGTGTGGGTATTATTAAAATGATGCATATTATTCCAATATTAATATTACTATAGTGTGGTTATTTTGGCCACATATATGTATATACTCTAAATATCAATTCTATTGGAATAAATAGAGATGTTTCACTATGCAGTGTAGGGTCACACCATAATAAGAAACATGATGGAAATACTGTATTGTTACCATTATGGTCATGCCTAGATTTATATCCTATTTTTTTATAATTTTCATTGAAATTATTTAATATGGTTCAATTATTAATTTTTTTCAACCTCCCATGAAATATCCACAAATAAAACCTCCTTGTTCCCTCCTCCTAGCACTCCCCAGCACCCAGCTCCTCCTCATTTCCTTTCGAATTGACGTCTTTTATAGTGATAATGCATTTATGGTATTTCTAACAGATTTTTAGACATAGAAATATATTTATATAATTGTCTCTATTCCCTCCATTTTTTATCCAAAATTTATTTGGGTTTTTATAACACTACGTTTCTATTGTATTTTGTATGATTCGGGTGGAATGGATTGGTGAGTGAGCTCCCTAAGGATTCTGATATAATGACCTTCTCATATTATAGTGATTTTATGAATGTTCTTGAACTTCCATTAATAAGGGTGATTAAAGTTTATTGATTTTTTCATAAAATAAATATACTCCACGGGGGTTGGATATGGGAATTCTAGGGTGATCATGACCAATCCATAGTTATTATATTATGTTTATATAGAAATATTGTCCATGTTTTGCAATGAATCCATTCATCTACCAATGATTTTTTTGGACCAAAAGGATAATTACTTGATATGTGATATTAATTTAGTATATTAATTTATTATAAAAGGTTTCCGGTTTGGTAATATCTAGGTTTAGTATTTTGGGGGTTTATATAATGGGGTAAATAAAGGATTATAATCTTTTGGATTTTGATTGAGTGGTTATACTAATGTGATCGGTACATGCATGGTTGGATTCAATGATAAATTTATTAAAATTGTTTCTTGATAAATATTATATTCTAATAGATCATATCAATTGGACCTTACCTATAAGGAGTTATTCTTTTGACTCAAATAGGAGGTTGGATGTGTTATACTATCCTAATACTGTTTCCTAAAAATACAGGAATTATGTATGAGTCATCTGTGTTTCCTTCCTTGATGATGGTGTCATTCAGATTGAATAAGAGTTTTTTTGTTTTCCCATCATTATAACACATCATATGTGACTAGTGGACATGATATATATCTACATATATTTCTTAGTTTGTTGGGATGATTCAACTTTAATGAGGGGCTGGCTATGATATTCCCTCCTCAGATTGCATCTTATGATATCAGTGATGTGTTCTTCATTTGTCTATAATTTCTTTAATTAATTTTAATCGTATTAGGTATGTAGAAGGATCATGTATTATTGTTTTCCCCTAATCCCCCAACATGGGAACATGACTACTTTTTATTCATTTAAGGTCAATGCATGAACTAAAATATATTTCACACAAATTTTATATGGATCTATTAGTGTTTTACTATTATGATTTATTACTTAAGTTTTGAACAGAAACCCTATTGAATATGAAGAAAATTTTTTAGGGATCTATTTAAGGGTTAATCACTCATATATGGAACTTGATCAGGTACATCTTTGTGTGAAAATAGGAAATATCATCACAAACTCTAAGAAAATTTTTATAGCATGTCCTATTGGTTATTTTGGTTATTTATATATATATAATGTATTAATCAACAGATGATAGGTATTATATTTTTAGAGGATGTATGAATGGAATATTTTATTTTAGGATAACATTTATTGTTATTTATATGTGTTAATCCACCCACAATATTCATAAGATATCACAAGGGGTGTGAACCAGTGATATTAAATTCTTGTTATATTTGTTTTCATAAAAAATATTCTACCAATTAAGATGAGTGATACTTTTTGTCAATGAAAATCCCACACATAGAAACACATAGAGAAAAATAATTCAATGTTCACCTCAAAAAAAATGAGATTTATAATCCTCAATATGATTTTGAAATGATCAAGATCACACAAATGACTAGAATTGACATACAGGAAAAAGAAAGATGGGTTTGTCCTTGGACTCATGAATCATGTCTTTTTATTGTGCTTTAGTGTATCACTTATAAATTTTCATCATACAATTTATATTGATATGAAATTATGGTAAGGTATAAATAATAATCCTCCAATATAGTTATTTCAAGCCACTATGTGTGATATTGTATTATTATTTTCATTCTCCTCTTACAAAGTATTAAGATATCCCTTTAGTTTTAAAGTAAAATTCAATTTGTAACAAAATTATGCACATCCCATAAATTTATCATCAGAAAGGTCCATTCAAAATAAAAAATAGAATAAAATTATTCTAACTAACCCTTAGTTATCTAGGTTATCTACGATAATTTTATATAGATTCTCACTTCATCCTTTCATCTATATTAAACTATTATTTTTATTGAAAAAAGTTAAAAAAATCTATTTGAATTTTGAATTTCATAATGAAATTTAGTGGAGACACTTTAATTAACTATTTTTAAAACATCATCTTGTTATTCTGGATTATTTATATTATAAATTAGATAAAATTCCCTATGACATCAGGGGGTCTTGAAACTAGTTTTGACATGAAAAAAAAATAGTTCAACATCTTTCTACAATCATATATTTTCATCATAGGAATTCTGAGATTCACTATTTAAACCTTCTACTTCCTTTTAATGAATTAAGAATGCCATGTTGTGATGTTTTATCCATGATTTGTATAATTTTTCATAAAATGATTTGATTTGATTTTTTCAAAATTATATTGATACTTTCATGTTAATTCTAAAGATATCACTACTTGATCACTATGTTGTGACAAAAATTCATGTGTTTATCAATCATATATAGTAGTAGAATCATTTATTTTAGAGTTAATTAACACATATTATGCGTAATAATACCCATACACTTTCCATAATGACTCATACACAACTCAAATGAAACATATGAAAAAACCATTCCATTTTGAAAATATCATCTATCTATTGAAGTTACACATATTCAAGTACATAATGAATCATAAGGTCTTATATAATAAGTCATTGAAACCTATAAACACAACTAGTTTAATTATAACTCAAAAATTTAGATTCCTTAAAATTCATCATATGACTTCTTCATAATTGATTCATACAAATCAAAACATCTAAGAACATACACTTCACCAAAAAAATTATTAAATTATATGAGTCTTATCATTTTTAATGCATTGAAAATACAATATAAAACATTAAACAAAACCACTTAAAATTATACTCAAGTTTTTATCTAGATGATTTCTATATTCTAGAGGGAATTTCTTCCCTCGATTTAGGTATTTATAAATCACCACAAACCATTAACAACATCTTATCAGTTCGTGGGCTCAATAATCTTTTAATTTGGATTTTTTTATGAAAACAAGAAAACATAAATGACATTAAAAAATAAATTCACATGAAAATGAATAATAATAAAATAATTATAATCCCAATCTTATTAAATTATTGTATGATATAATATGATTTAATAATAATTTAAAATTTTCTATGAAATAGTGATTTAAATTCAACTTCTTAAAACCTAATTTTTTTTATTAATATTAATGAATTTTATATAATTGGTCATTTATCCAAAAACCTATAATTTATAATTATGTCAATTCTAGTTGAAAAATTATATTATAATTAATCACTTCTTCTTCGATGAATACTTTACCATCACATATAATGTTACCTCATATTTTTTGTAAAAATCAGGTTCCCATGATGAAAAATTTATAGTTATTTTAGATGATCCAATCATGTAAATAGAGAGTTATATATAATTCTATTATACCACAATAGTGGAAATACATTTATGTACACTCTTTACACGGAAATTTCCAGGTATTATATGTCATATAAATTAGATTTTATGTTTACAACAATAATGAGTACCTATATATTCGTTGAAAATATTCAGAAGTAATTTTCTTATCGCCTAGATAGATTATACTGATGGGACATAGATGATGTCAAAATATCTAGTTTCCAAGGATCACAATCATCAGGAATTTTTCTCATGAAGAACTCATATCATGATAATGAGTCTAAGATATCATTCAGACTGATATTCCAATAGAAACAACACATTTTTTTAGAGACATTGTATCAACCTATCTATGAAATCATTTTAAAAATACAAAATGATTAGTGAAAGATTTATAGAAAATAAATTTCTCAAGGTCTAAAATATAGATGTTCCTAGTCGATGGAAAATAATTTTTTTGGTATATCAAAGTTTCTAATTGGATTTTTTGACAACACAATATAAATATGACTGAAATGATGAATTTATTCTTTTGAATATTGGATGTTAGAAAAGGGATGGAAATGGTTTTTTTTAAATCAATAATCATATATATACATGTTGGAAGTTTTGGTAATGTGATGATTAGTCAAGTGGAAGATTTTATAGTGTCATACTGGAAGTGATGTTCACAGATTATGTTGTACAAGAGTGAAAATAAGAAAACAATATTTTTCAGCCCAGTGGTCACTGTGGTGGATAGGTGGAATAAGTGTATGTGTGTAAATACCCACATCCTTAGGTGTGTTGTTATGTATGTTTCCCAAAATGCTAAATAAGAAATAGTCTATGATCATGGTTGTCCCCATGCACGAATCCTAATACACATATTAAAAATGGACAACATAGAAATATGATGCCTATAAAAAGAAAAGTTGTGGTTGAACGATAGAGGTTAAATCCAAAACTACATTCAACTAATGGTGCATCCCACTTTGTTTGGTGATTTGACGGAAAAACACTAATTTTATTTGTTCCCTTACATAGTGAACATGATTTGTTCAAACTGTTATTATATATTTAATATGTATTGTGTGAACGAGACTGAAACAAGACAAACCAAAACTATATTGAAATATGATGTGGTCAAGAGGTGGAGAATTATGCCAAAATGGCTTGATGTAAGAGGCCACACCCATGGTGTATAGTTTTTTGGATTAAAAATGGTAAAGGATCATCCACCACGCCATGGTGAAATTAATTTTGTGTTATAAAATAGGAATATCGAGAGAAACTCAAGAGATTCCACCATAGTGATTCATGATCCATTTTTTAATTCTTCATATATATTGATCATAGAATTAAGACCATTATTACAGCTAATATCTAATGAGTTTTTAGAATTTATGTTGGTTAATATTTTGGGTATTAATACAAAATAATATAAAAGTTTCTCAAGGAGTCTATGATATTGTTATGGATATAGTTTTGAGGGTATCATTATGATTTTTTCCATGAGTTATAGGCGATTTAATTATACTATAATTATCTTGGAAAGTGTATGGTTTATGGGTGTATTTCCTCCATATTTGCAAATGGGGAGATTAAACATAAGGAACAATTGAGAATTTGACTCATTGGTGATCATTTTACAAGATAAAAATTAAATTCTTTCCTGATGAGAAGATAGATAATTGAATATGTGGAAACCAGTGAAGAATTTACCAAGTGAAGTTTTTGAAAAAAAATTATACAACAAGGAAAATATTTATTCACTAATAGTTATGTAAATTTAATAGAAAGTAAATCCACTATGTTTTCATATATTTTAAGGATATGAAGAAGTGTATAAAATAATTAATCTTACCATTGTTTAATGATGAATTCAGTGATGTTGTAAAGAGACCTACATGTCTATAAACTGTGTGTGGAACATTGATAGAAAAGTGAGTAAAGATGATGAAACATAGCTAGTCATATAGTAGTGAGACATGGGATACAATGATTCAATGAAATAACTTACAGGGTAGTTATAATGGTTTAGGAGTGACCAATCATGAATCATTGTAATCATTTAGCTTCATAGTGATTTTTTTACAAGGCAGAATGCTAATTCATGCTCATTTGATGAATCCCTATGAGGGTGAACCATTTAAATACACTTGTACATGTTTAAATTATTCATTCAAACTAGTAAATATAAGGAAACCTTAATAATTTTCTGTTAAAGATAATAACAATATGTCCCTCATGGTTGGGAGGTTATGATTCATTATGGGTTTTGAGATAAAAGTATCAAGTTGTTTTAATTGGTTAAGTCATTTTTAATCCCTGATTCACCTTCTCCCACCTCTTAGCATGATCTCACTATAATACCACTTGTGGGGCCATAGAATTTCTATAAAAGGTATGTGTTAATCATTGATATTTTTCATCTAAATTGATCTGATGATTTGTTTAAGATTCCATCAATACATAAGGATTTATTCTATGATGGAATGAATTTAAAAAACATTGAAAAATGAGTTCAACGAGTTTATGAAATATTCTCTTCAACTAAATAAATAAATAGTTGATTAAGGAATTATTATTATTTTTTATTTCACTATGTTATCTTTAAAATATATCAAATAAACATTTCTATTGATTCTTTAGTAAAAGATGAATTAATGGATGATCTTTCGGAATAATTTCACAAAAATGTGATTAATAGAATGTTTCTAAATAAATATTTTATACAATTAATCAATTTTTTTGTAAAAGAAGAAATTCAAAGTGAGAATTTCTATATAAAAAATGTTAATAATTAAAATAATATGATGAATTAATCTTAGAAATTTGGTTCCTTAATTCAAGTAAAATTTATTCCCATTTATTTTTGAATGTGTAACTCCCATGTGGAGAAATTAATTTAAAATTCATACTCTCTATTGAAGTTGAAGATGATATGTTTTTCTGGTGGTTAATATAAAATAAAATCATATTTCTCTTAAAAATAATTCACATAAAATGGTAAAAAAGATTGATTTAGTGTCATTATTGTAGTATAATAATATATGTTTTATCATTTATCATTTGAAAAATGCGGTTCAATAATGATTTTGTTTCCATATATTTCAATATTAAATTAATTGGAATTGATATTAAATAGAAAAGTGTTACGGTTATAGAACATTACAAAAGAGTTTGAAAACATAATTTCCAAGAAGAAAGAATTAAAATGAAAAGTTTCTATCACTAAGAAAAAAATATTACGAATTAAATTTTTTTTAGTGATTCCACCATAGAGTTTAATTAGAAGGTTGAAAAACTGGAATTAAAATATGAGAAGATAAGAGTCTTTGAGAATATGTTGCACAACACAAAACATAAGATGAAGATCCATCATAAGTAAACATCATTATATGAAATTATAATTAAGAGTATAGATATGAAATCTATAAGAGCAATGTTACACCATGAAAAATAGTGAAGTGTGGTTTCACAATACTAGTATGAACCAAGGTTATTAAATTGTTGAAAATTTTGGTTTTTCACAGAAAGAATTTTTATGCCAATAAGTCCAAAATGTAAAGAGAACTCTATTATAACCAATAAATCATTCATGGAAAAACCAAATTATGTATAATTATTTTGATAAATGGTTTATTTACTCCAACCCCAGTCACATATCAAGATATTGTATTTATAAGAATTATTTTAGGGGTAAAGAATCTGTATATAAACATTCGACTCCCAGGAATTATAAGATACTTTTTATCTGGGAAAAGCATGTGAAGCACAAAAATATGTTAAATGTTTTGGTGTATGATAGAGGGCCAAAAAAAGGGGGATAAAACCTCATGATTGGGATAATAAAAAAATTATCTTGGATCCAAAAAAGAAAAATTTGTAATAAAAATAATGTTGTTTTTTTATCTATGAAGATGGTGGTAGAGAATGAGTATTTAAATTGAATAATGAAGATGGTTTCAATGGTGTATCTTTTTGAAATCATAGATGAATTTTTCTATTGTATTATTATAAAAATAATAATAGGAAAATTTTTATGGTGAATTGGGAAAGAACGATGGAGGTGAGATTAACTTATGATACTACACAAGAAGCAACTTGTGTAAGTGTAATCAAGTCTATACTTGTGGAACGCCTAAAGGAAAGGATGGATGTAAATGAATATATATTTAAATAATATTATTCAAGTTATATAATTAAATGGAATACCTTTTCCAAGAGTATATTTTATAGAGGTACATTTTATGATGAAGAACTTGGTGATATGATTACATTCCATTCCAAAAAACCTAAAAATTGAAAAATGAAAGGTGAAAGAAAATAGGTTGCTTCATCTTGACAAGACATATTCATAAAATATTTGAATTTCAAGGTACCCCTATTATCTTATACATTATTATTTCTATAGAGATACAATATAAGGGGTTACAGTAATTGAATATCATATAGTTTATTTTTCTAGGGAACCTCATATAGCTGGAGATGATAATAAGATCTGTTTTACAAACTAATTCAATTGATATCAAGATAAGTATATTAATCCTTATCAAATATTAATAGATCCCATAATGAATTGAAATTAATTATGTTTAATATATATAATTTGATATAATTTAACCTGTATTGAAACATGTTGTATAATGTTTTCGTCAACTTCTATCATTTACGTAATCATGTGGTATGTTTTTTACAAATGGGTACATTAATATTATGTACTAATGGTTTGGTGTCAACCGACGAAGATCATTGTTTTTTTAAAATTATTTAAGATAATAAATATGCTCTGATCATTAAAAATAATTCATGGGTTATATGGAAAAATATTGGGTTGTTTCCAAATACTATTTATTCCTAAAAAAAATCTAGCTCAGTAAGTATAAGGGATTTGTTGACATACCAATTTTGTAGTTTTAAACTTACTCAATAAACATATTTATAAACATTATCTAAATGGTGTTTGGATTATTAATAATAGAGTAGATCCCATGATATGAGTAAATACTCAATATCCTCATCTGTTGGGTTATTTTTTTTGGGGGATCTGTCTTGGAAGATGATAAAAATCGGGATGTTGATATTTCTAGAAATTTCATCCTATACATTAAGGGGGTCTGATAATTTAAAATTAATCTGGTTAAAAATGTGAATATTTCAATATTACCTACAATAAATAGTATAAGTATGAAAAGTGAATCGATATATTTTAAATATGATATTTATAAACACACTTTTCAATCAAAAGGACCTTTGTATTTAATTAAAAAAATTAAGAACGTGTATTAAATTGTAAAAAAATATCATTAATGGGATAAGATAATTCAAATGGTAAATTGTGTAACATGGAGAAAGTAATTATGTATTGTAAAAAATCGACATGGGAAAATGTTAAAAATCCTATATGATTAATTTTTTATTTATTGATAATATGGTTCATGAATTTTGAAAATAAGGATGTTCAATGTTTAGAGAAAATATGTGTGATGGGATATCAAAGAATATTGTTGGATTTTTTGACAATAACATTACGGAACATATGGTGAAGATGAAAAAAATGAATATACGATTCTTTGGATATTGTTTATTTCAAATGTGATAGAAAAGTATGTATTTTACTTAAAGATTCATATGTATACATGTTACAAGTGTTTTAAAAGTTATTGTTGCAAATGTTGAAGATTTTGTGGAGGCATTCAAGAGGTGATGTTTAGGGAGTATGATTATTAAGAGTGAAAAATATCAAACAAATATAGAGTCATTCCCTAGTGGTGGTCTTCAGGAAGGAGGATAAGAAGGTCAAGTGCATCCATAACAATAGATTTATGCATTTTCTGATGGGTGATTTATAAAATGTATTATTGGAAAGGGAAATCCCCATAGGAGGTCCCATAGATGGAATCCTTGTGAACCTTCACAAAACAACCAACATAGAAAGTCCACACCCATATCAAGACATGTTCTGATAAATGGTTTGAGGTATAGTCCAAAATTTCCATCCTTCCCATAGTGCGTGTAATTTTCTTATTCATTTTAGAGAGAAACAACCAAAATTTTAATGCGACACCATAGTGGAAAATATATGGTCTAGAAATTATTATAAATATAATACATCCAATGTACAATAGGGAAAAATTGGATGAAAAACAAAAATTGTCGATGTGGTTGTGGTCGAAACATGGAGAAGAAATAAAACATTGTTTGACGTATGATACCACTCTCATGGGGATAAATTGTTTGGCTAAAAAATGACCAAGGATATAGTACAAGGACATGGTTTGAAGAATGTTGGGATGTAACATGTGAATATCTAGAGAAACATGACAGATTAATCCCTTGAAATGCATGAACTATTCTTCAAAGTTTCATATATAATATTGCTCGAATTGATACCATGATTCAATCCATGTTCAAATTATTTTTAAATATTTATATTGGTCTATATATTTGGAATAAATTTAAACAATAAGAGGAGATTCTCCCGGCCTCCAGGAAGAAATTATGGATACCATTTCTTGTAGATTGTGGAGATGTTTTGGATACGTTCTGGGTAGTTTAATTATGCTATAATGATATATCTAGGAGTTTGGTAAATGGGATTATTACCTCCATTATTTAGGATGAGGATATGAATTGGAAGGATAATCTAAACATTTAACTCCTTGAATATCAATTTTTTAGAAGAAAATGAGATTTACTTCTAGATGAGTGGATGGATATATAAAGATTAGAAAAAAATTATGAGTTTAGAAAATGGATATTTTGATTGTTGTGTTGAAAATATAGAGAAGATATATAACACACTAGTCTAATAATTTGAAGAATTAATTCTACTACGTGGTTTTCATAAATTGTTATAGAGTAGTAAAGGAGGGTTCCAATAGATTATTTAACCATTATATGAATATGAATTCTACAATTTTGCGAAGGGACCTATATTTTCATAAAAATACATATATCATTTCTACAGAAGTAAAAAAATGAGGATGATAAAGAGGTCGTGAACTAATAGTGAGCCTTGAGGACAGTGTGTTGTCACCAAACCATGTATGATAGTGAGCCTGAGTAAGGTGTAACTAGGACTGAACCATTTAAACAATGATCTTTATAGTGATTTTGGTGAACATCATAATTTAAATTCATTCTTCATGGATGTAGCCTTGTTAGGGTGATCTAAGAAGATACTCTTGTCTATATTTACATTATCCATGAAGACCAAAACATATCATGAAACCTTATTTATATTAGATTAAAGAGAATATTAATGTGACCATCATGGTAAATAAGTGAATATACTTTAAGGGTGTCGAGATAATAGGATTGAGTTGTTTTAATTGGGTAAGTCATTTCCACCCCGATTAACCCCCCTTCACTTTAGGGTTATCTCACTCTGATCCCCCTTGTGGGACCCTATAAAAAATTTACTATTCTCATGACTTGTTATCATTTTCATTCTGAACATTTTTATTATTCCCAATGATAAAACCAGAAATTCATTGAATATATGATTTTAGTGAGGTAGGTTGTTTTAGTTGAACCATTTTGTGTATCTTAATGATTGAATGATCAAGAAAATATTTCTTATTTCTAAAAAAAATATCATCATCCCAATTGACAAAAATAGTAGTAATGTTTATAAATCCATGGCCATGGTAAATAGAATTAAGTTCATTTAGAATGGTCGTTAAATGTCTAAATAATACTATAAATAATTGAGACACCAGTTTTTTGTCCTACATTATGGGATATCATGAGACAAAAAGATTATATTACATGATGTGTGTTCATAATTTATTTTCATTACTATGAATAAAACTTATCCTTAGAGGCCATTATTGGTTTCTATATACCACTATTTATATGTGAGTATGACTCCCAAATAAATAGATAAGGTCCTAGAGGGTGACACAAAAAGCGTATTGAAAATCTCATTAAATTCTAATGAATTGGAGATGAGGGCAGGGTGGGGCACACCACCACATTTGGGTAATGTAATATTTTGAATGATTGAAAAGTAATAAATTGAATATTATTCAATCATAGAAAAAAAATGAATTTATTAACTCATTTTATTGAAATTTTATTGAGCGAATACAAACAAATGAATAGTTATTAATCAAGTTTGATTTAATAGTTTTTTGAATAGTTGAGGCTAGTTAGTATCTCATACTGTATAACATATCATTAATATAGATTTTACATGTATGTAATAAAAAAATTATGATGTTAAAGACACAATATATTGGTCATAAACTCTACTTAGTTCACTGATAGTCAAGTTAAACCATATTGTAATTTCACTTTGGAATTTAAAATAATTTTGAAAATCAAAATAAGAAGCAAATAGTTTATTATGACTGATATATAATGTTAATAATTTCATTAATATTTTATCAGTTACTTATAACATCTAAAATTATTTTACATGATTAAAATTGTGCCATGAAAATTATTTTCTTCTCCTAAAATATTTTAAACCAAACATAAATTATAAATATTAATTCATTAAATATTTTCCTTGTATTCACTCAATAATGTATGACAACAATGGATAAATAAATTAACTATTTTTATTATAAAAATAATAATGTTGAATGTATTTAATATTGGATACTATATAAAATTTGACATTTTCTTTACCATATAGTGGGTTCCACAATGTCATAGGTAAAAATGCATTATAATTTAAAAATATTTTAAATACACACTATGGATGACCATCTATTACACAATATCAATAATAGTTAGTAATACTCATAGAACAATAGTTGTATCAGTAAACACATCATAGACCATATGGTGATATGGTTTATTCATAGTAATTACACCCACATATTAACATACTTCATGTAATATAATCTATTTTCTTCATGATATCTCATAATGTACGATGAAAAAAGTGTTCCAACATCCTTCTTTACATTATTAATTCATTTAATTACCATTAAAAATAAAATTAATTCCATCAACATTGATCATGAATTTAGTAACGATACTACCTTCTTGTTCAACTAAACCTAATATATCTCTTAATTTCAAAAATAAAAAAAATCAATTCTTGAAAATTAAATCAATGCCTTTTCACCATTGATTTAACTGAATCCAGATATATCACTACAAACATAAATATCATAATTTTTCTATTGAATTAATTTTTTTCATCAAATGGAACGAAATGATAATGATATAAATTCAATTGACCAATAAACCTATTCAAAAATTGGAATATTCTATGGAACCTAAAACATGTTGTATTCTTATTGGAGGGTCAATCCAAATGATATTATCTACATAATATAATTTTGGTAATCATCATTAGAAGATTACCTGTTTATTATAAGACCCCATCCCCTAATAGTGAAATATTATCTATTTCTTTTCAAAATTATGTTTCTATATCACATGATATATAATTATTATTATTGTCATCGTATCTTGATATTATCATTATATTTGATATCAAAAATAAATTTTAGGTATGATAGGTAATCTAAAGAAATATACATGTAAATAGTTTCATGAAATGTATAATCATTATTATGGTAATATAACATCATGTAATATTTTCTATATACATTATATGGTAATAGAAAAGTACATATCCAGTTTGGCCTAGGGAATCTACTTTTAAAATAATTCCACTTACAATAGACCCTACATGATAAATAAAAATAATGTTTCTTTTGAGGTGTGGATTTTTTCATTGGTCTATACACATTTTTTTACATGGATACTCTATTATTTTTAACATTACCACTTTAAGTGAAACTGAATCAAGAGATGAAATTTCCATTTATATGGATTTTACCTTTATAAGAATGTTGAAATTTTGGTTAATACCTTAATCATATGCTTATCATAATTTATATTATGAGTATATATTACATTATTTTTATGATTATGAGAAGTATATAAAATTATAGTTTTATTTATTATCTTCATTAATTGAATCACATCACATAATAAACAATGTATTAATATAGTTAGCTACCATTGGTATATGTGAGATTATATTTCTCATTTCCTTATGAAAAATGAAATATTTGATCATCTAATCTCTATAAAAACATGTTTTATATCACCTTAATTGCTAATGTTCTTTCTTCTCCATATATTATGTATACAATGTACTTCATCTTGTATTGTTTCATTATTATGATAGCTCCAGTGAAGTCGTCCATGATTTATTGGATATATTCTTACCATTCGTTCAAAATATCATTTTTATAATGTTGAATGGAATATGTGGTATATCTATAGAAAAAGAGTATCAAGATCTACCAACTATTATAATATCTATATATTTCTTATACATGTCTTAACAGATTGATTATTCCATGTATATTTATATTCAATTATCTCTTTAATTGTCCCAACTTATATTCTCAATACCTCATTAGTATATTTACATTTAAATGATCCCTAAAATCCATTATATTTACCTCAGTATATGATGTTCCCTAAAACATTATTTATGAATATAACTCAATTATATCAGAGTTAATTTTCATATAGTCATAACTAAACATAAAAATTCTAAATGTTTTAACTATGCCATCAACAGATTTTTATTGAAAAAATATGGCACTGCTACCAACATATTATGGACATATGTATTCCTTTAAATATAAGTGAATATTCTATGATGATTATTCCAGTTTCAATCCATAAATGGATCTTTGAAAATTGTATCGTGTATTGACTTTAGTTTATGTCACCGACCCTTTACTGTCAATCATTACAAAAATATTCCAAAATTTCCATCCAAAAAAGTGTACATGATATAAAATTTCTAATATGATTTTAACAGATTGTTTCTATGATATTTATAATTCTAATGGATTTAAGTAAAATTCCATGGAATATAAATTCATGCCTTATTGGTGCCTTACTTTTACTGGCCATGTTTATTTTCCCTTGAATGTAAACCAATGGGATTAAATAAACTAATGAAATTATTTAAATGAAAACCTAATTTGGGTATATTGAAACCCTATTTCTAAATTATTATTCACTATTAATTTTAACATATTTCTATTTATTTATTCCTTGTAAAATAATGACTTATTATTCTCGGTATATTATATATCACCTTTAAACAGTGATCATAAAACCATCTCCAATGGTTTTATATTTTGGTATATATTATATGTCACTAGAATAATTTATATGACTAAAATGAAGGGATTTTAGTGATCCCAGGACATATATCTAAGCATCTCCTAGAATAACATTATCCAATTTAATATTTTTTTCATAATAAAAAATTGATAT
This sequence comes from Viscum album, assembly GCA_963277665.1. Classification (NCBI taxonomy): domain Eukaryota; kingdom Viridiplantae; phylum Streptophyta; class Magnoliopsida; order Santalales; family Viscaceae; genus Viscum; species Viscum album. Next base: position 1,935,897,254 of record OY728155.1, read on the forward strand.
TTTGATCCTTTTATAAAAATATAGTATATCATTTGACGATAATTTATCCTTGTTAGGTATTTATATAGTGTCCTATGAATCCATTAGGATTAACTACTAAGATAATTTTTTTTTTCCTGAGGAATGTTTTTTTAATTTTTCATAAAAAAACGTTCTCATATAAATAATTTTTTTGTGGAAAAATGGATTTCATTCATACCATAAATAATATGATATATATTTTTTATAACTAGTAGATGGTTACGAGTTAACAACGAAACTTTTTCCAAACATGAATTCAATAAATAATGGAATTTTTTAAAAACTAATAAGAATCATCATTGATCCTCCTTTTACTAACATCATATATATGATATGAAAAAAGAAATGCGAGTTTTGGAATAAATTCCCAATAAATTTTACTGATCAATGACTACATGTAAGACCCATAAATGATCCTTCATTTGATTTTTCATAATTTCAATTTCATATTGGAATCTCATAAGGAACATGAATCTACCACTAGATTATTCATGAAATAGTTGACACATATCATTATTAACAAGGTCTTGAATCATTTTGGACTTATATAAACTCTAACTCTTAAAGTGTCTTTGTAATTAGATCTTATAAAAAATCATTTATAATACCTAAAAATTTTAAATCATTAGGAGTCCAAATAACCTTTATTATGTTATATTATTTCTTATTTACATTAGATGGTATTATGTTCCCATTAATGGGTATTATGGAGTGTCACATATTATATTCATAATTTATTTTTGATATAGTACATCATGGCTTCCTATATAATTAAACTACTAATTATTCATGATATACCCAAACAAATTATTTCATATTTTAAATAAAATATGTCTTCTTCTATTCTAAATATGAGTTAATTAATTTTTTATAAAACACATTATATAAAAATATTTATCAAATAAAATAATGTTTCTTCATGGAATTATTATATTTTTGTGTTTTCTAGATAATCATGGAGTCAGTATCTTTTTGCAACATTAAGATCTAGTTCACACGTGTTATTTTTATAAACATACATGGATACAAGATTTGGATATATCTATATAATCCATATAAATTTTATCTAATTTCAAGGAAGTAAAATAGATATTTAATTATTAACTTTGAAAATAACTGAATTAAAAGCCTCTATATATTTCTTCTTCAATTTTTTTTTCATTTATATTATAGGGAAATTTTTTCCACATGAGAAGAAAATAGCATCATGGATAATTCTATCTATCTTTTTCGTTGGTTTCAAGGAGCTATTTTATGAAATTATATGAGGATGTATGCATTAAATTTTTAATTTCTCATTTCACTTAATTTATTCACAATAATAAATAATGATTTATCATTTTTTATGTTCTTATTTTCTTCAATTACAATATCAAAATGATATCTATATGGATTCTCTATTATATTCATATTATTATTCTCAAAAATACTAGAGTAATTGGGTAATAAGGATAATAAAATGAGATGTATTTAATATTTTTTATAGAACATGAATTCAAATTATTCTAATTGGTAAAGTTACTTTATCATCATGATTGGATGAGGACCATCACGAATTCCATCACAAAATTTACATATGGGATGTCACGCCCCGACAATAGATACTACCTTATTTTATTCTTTTCTCGATGTTGTATCTTTTGGTTGAGGTTTGGGTTGAGTGACCAACAAAAGTCCTTGTGTTTTTGTGGTTTTGGGTTTCTTTTTATACCTATTATTAGTTATTCTTGTTGGGATTGATATAATGTTTCATGTTGGAGAGTTTGTGATGTCGTCAGTGTCTCTATATTGTGTTTAAAATATTCAAGGATCAATGGGTGGACTTCCCTAGTGTTTGGGATGTAATTTTGGGGTTTCTGGCCAATTTTTGGTGTTTCACAGTTTGAGCACGACCCGAAAAAAACCGTGAAATCTAACGATGCGATGTTTCATGAGTTTCCAGTAGCCCCCGCACGGTTCGCGCACGGTTTAAAAAACAGTGCTTCCAAACCGTGCGGCCACTTCCGGGCTTTATAACTTTTGACATAGAGCTCTGATTGGGGTGATGCCACCTCCAAAATGAGACCCTATATGTTGTCCATCAACCAAATGAGACTCCCCTTCCTTCCTACTTTTATTTGGGGCTATTTTGGGGTGATTTATCAAAAAATTATGGTGGTTCTTCATGCTTCCTTCGTCAAATCTTCTCTCCTTCTCTTTCCCTCTTTGATCCAGGGTTTCCTATGGGGATTTTCATCCATGGCCAAACCCTAATTTCTACGGTTTATATTTGGTTCATTTTTACTTGGATCTAGGGTGTTCGAATGGTCAGTAGGGCTTAGATCTCTCCTCCCTTGAAGTTTCATTCCATTCGCACATGGTTGAGGTAGGCATTTCAAACTTTTTCCTTTTCAAAACACTCCACATTCACTAGTTTGTTTTTCAATTAATTTATAAATGTCTATTTCACCTATAATATATCTATGGTTTTATGTCAATGATGTCTTAGTATTACTACAATATACAAAAAATAGGGTTTCAGAGTGATTTGAGTGAAGTAGTAAGGTTTATTTCACCTAGGGTTATTGTTTAAAACCTCATTGTTCATTAAAGTTAAATTGTGGGGTTTTATGAAATGTTTAGCCTTGATAATGGAAGGATGGTTGTTTATTATTTGTGATCTAGATTTGTTTTGTATGGTTTGGTAATGATTTATCTTTTTAAAAAGTTTTAAAATGTAGTAAAAAGGGTCTATGGTTATAATGGGATTGTATTATGTTCTTTGAATAATGTGGATGGATGGATGTGGTTTTAAAAAAATGATTTGTTTTGTGGAAGTTGTTTTTGGGTGTCCCTTGAAATATTGTTTTCCTAAATGTTGTTTAAAATGGAATCCCATGGGGGGATATGCCCATTTGGATTTTGGTTTGTGTGTTTTGGAAAATGATTGGATTGAGGGGTTGTTTGGAATTTCAAACTTGAAGATGGTTTTGGAAATGATTTGGAAATGTTTTGGTAATTTCATTTGGGTGTGTAAACATAAAGGCCCATTTAGAACTGTACCTTTAAAGGTGGTGTTTTGTGTTGATTTTAGAAAATAATTTGATTCAGAAAATGTGAATGCCCTGTTGGTAATTTAAGGTGTTTTAAAAGATGGTTTGAATGCTTAAGTGATGTGATGGCCCTTTTTCATGTTTTAGTGTTTTATGTTTATCCTTAAAAGTGGAAAGGCTTGTTCAGAAAATTTTTGAAGAGGTGGTGTTCCTCATGGTTTTTGAAGTGATTTGTAATTGTTTCGGTTTTCTTAATTTTTCATGAGTGGGTTTGTGTTGTGAATGTGGTGGCTTATGAAATGAGATGCTCAGTGTGGTTGATAAATGGTGTATGTGGTAACATGTGATATGTTAAATTTGATTGAGCACAAAATGGGAAGATAGGGTATCTAGGTGGGCGGACTTGTACTAGTATGCTAGTGATCCTGTGAAGTTTTCCCCTTTTTCATGTAGCAAGTTTGACGATGACAACACTAACTAAACTATGGTGATGATGTTGGGGACCACTATGTTATGGGTATGTTCGCTACTAGTGGCTCGTGCATGAGAAAGGATGTTTTTATGGTTACTTTAAACCGAGATACGAGAAACATGGGGCTACTAGCTAGCTAGTACCTAGGGGAGTTCTTGTGACTAGTGCTCAATGATTATATTTCACTTCCTGTCGGCATACGGTTGGTTGGGTTGTTAATTGTAAAAGTCTGTGCTATGTATTTAATATGGGGTTCTTTGAAATTTTTTTCCATTCAAATTTGTTCCATTGAAAATTGTTACTAGTATTTCTTTCTGGATCAGGTTTTTGTTATAAAATGATAGTTTTCTGGAAAAAGGGATGGTGGCATGTGTTGGCCTTTGGAAATGGTAAAGTTGTGGTTGTTTAATAAAATTTGAATGATCTATTTTTTATAATTGTACTTCAAACTAGAGTTAATGGACTATTTTTGGAAAGGAAACACTTGGAATATGTGGTGATTTCCTACTGAGATGTCAGCTCACACCCTACCTATAACACTCGGTGTCGGTAGACCTGAGCTTTTTTGCAGGTTTAGGTTTTGATCAGGTTTTTCTGGTTTGAGTTATCCCCTTGAGTAGGGTGGTCTTGTGGTTGGAGGTGTCCAGGAGGTCACATAGTGATTGTGTTAGCAGTTGGTTGTTTTATTTTATTTTAGCTCCTAGTTATTTCAGTGTTAGTTTTATTTAGTTGTATTCGTATTGGACCAGATTTTTATTTTATTGAGATTCAGTTGTGGTTAGATCTTCTGTGTTTTCGATGTTTTATTAATTTAATCCTATTATTATTGGGCTAAATCGTTCCCTCTTGTATTATTTTGATGCCCGACACTTGTTTCCAACCTGTGGGGATCTAGAATGCCCTTCGGTCCATGTCGCGGACTGGGTTGGGTGTCAGGTCAGATGGCATCCCATCTTGGTTCGTGACAAAATGGAATCAAAGGACGTTTTTATTATTTGCGGTGTCCGGTAGATGGAGCTAGGGTTTTCGGGACTGAGGAGGTAGGTGCAGGAAGGGAATCATGAACCCTTGGTTGTTCTAATCCTCAAGTCACCAGGGGTATTCTGGGGTTGAGTCTTGTGTTGTTTTGGAATTGAAGGATGACAATGGAGGTTAGTCGGGTTAGGTTGTGGTTGTGCGTGGGGTGGTGACCCACATAAAGTCCAAGCGCCCTATTCAAGGCCCTCATAGTGTTATGACTTACTTGGGGCATGGATCACCACCATGTTTCTAAGATAGGAATAACCACTAATCCCTCATTCCAGTGGTCCATTGTTATTTAGGGTTTATTTTGGTTTTAGTTGGTGTATGTGTATGTTGAAAATGAATGTGAATTTCAAAACAGAAATGTATTTAAAAACAAAATTGGTTTCCATGATAAGTTTTTAAATTTGTAAAGTGGGTTTTCAAACCTTGAGGGTGTTTAGGGTTTGAGAACGTTAATAGAATGTGGCCCTTGGAATTTCTTATGAAAGTGGACATGTGTGTGGTTATGTGTGAGAAGTATGTGTTGGCACATGAGGATGATAATGGACAGAAACTCATGTAATGGTTCATGAGAGACCATGGGTTGGGTTTTGGAATTAAATTCATAGCATGGTTTTCCTAAAGCAGATTTGAATGGGAAAATGATTTTTGAATTTGTTTTTTTCTGGGAAAATGGGTTATTGGTATTTGGGAATTATCCTTGGAAGATGGTTGTTTTGAATTTTTTAAAAAAATGATGGTTTTTGAAAAAATATATTATGGTGGTGTTTGTTTTTAATTTTCTTTTAAGCCAGTTGGTTTTGTTTTGAGGTGTTCCTCTTTGTTTGTGCCTCAGTTTGATGTTGGACTTGGTATGTGCATTTCATGTTGTTCAGAAAATGCCGCCCAGAAAGGTCCCCAAAGTTCATAATGAGTCATGACAAGTTCTTTTTCCAAAACAAGTTTTTCCTATTTTATGTGGTGATCATTGTTCTCTTGAGGATATGGGGTAGCTTGAGGACGTCAAGTGTGTCTTTAAGTTATTGGGATCTACCGATGTTGTTGGAGTCCGTGCAGTTCAAAGGTTGTTTGGGGGTCCAGCCTTGTTCTTGGGGCAGTTGGACTCCCCATCATCGATGAAAGGTGAGATGTCGTGGGAGGTGTTTAAGGCCACTTTCATTCAACGGTTCATACTAGAGAAGGTGAATCAGAGGAATTTGGCAGAGTTGTAGGATGTTTGGCAGGGTCAGCGATCCGTAAAGTCTTATGTTCAAATGTTTATAGAGATAGTTCCATTCTCTTTGGAATTAGAATCAGAGGATCATATGAAGGCCCCAATCTTTGTTTGGGTTCTTCCTCCTGAAATTATGGATAAAGTGATCTCATCTGGTGAAACCTATTTCAAGAGGTTGGTGGATGAGGCATTTATGGATGAGCTGATTGTTGGGTTCATCCAGTGGTTGTTGGTTCTCATGAAGGTTCCCAATCTGGCGAGTAGGGTGTTCCAGGGGAATCAATTTCTGAAAAATATTCTCTGTCGGCTCCAACTTTCAGTTCGTTGGACCGTTCGCTTGTATGTTTCCAGTGCAGTCGGTTTGGTCACTCAAATATGTCTTGTCATATTCCTCTGAAGACTGGCCATCGCTACGGCCATTTGGGTCATTTGAACAAGATAAGTAGGGGTATTTTCTGAAAAGGAAGTCTTAATCGGAGGTTATGTTGTTTGACTGTGAGGCAGGAGATGCTTCTGCCATCAGATCCCCAACCACATGTCTTGGGGTGAAGCTCGCGCATAGTCAGGAGTGACATAAAAGAGGTGTGAAACCCAACAGAGATATTTTTCTGTGTGGGGATGGAAATGTTTAAAATATCCTTGTTATTATTAACATGATTTTTTAAGTAAAACTTATATGTTAATGGTGTGGTTAACTAGATCTCCTGTATCCCAAAAGACGAGTCTATCAAAATTTAGACTTTGAAAATTTTCCTTCTGCTTTGACTGTGTCTTTCCTTCATGTAGGCTGCCCACAGTTTTAACTTTTTGCAATGCACATTTGGTGATGCTTGAGTTTTGTAGAATATTTTTATTGTGTGTTGAGTTTGTTTGGTAGGGTCCATGTTTTAGTTATGGCAATGTCCATCTTGTGTATGGATGTTCAGTTTTGACCTCAGTCGAGGTTTCTGGGTTTTTGGAGTTTTCAGGAGATTTTTTTCCATGTGAGGAACGGTTACCGCACGGCTAGTCGAAACCATGAAGCCCTAGCCCGGTAGACCGAACAAACTACACGTCCAGCGCACAATCATGTGGAAGGTCTCATTACCATGAGTCATTCTATCATTTTTCGATGGAGGCTTTGGAATGGTTAGCATACTGTTTTGAAACTATGCGGCGAAGCCGTGAGGGGTTCCCCTTCCATCTAGTAGTTCATGCATGGTTGGAACATGGTTTGGTAAACCATGCGGCCAAACCATGTGAGCTGTACAAAAAATTTAAATATTGAAATCTATTGTTCCCGGTTACAGTGTGGGGTTTTTTTGGTGTTTAAATATTGTTCGTATTAGTTGAGCTCTTATGGTGGGCAGAACCCTCTCGTGTTCTCCCCTCATCCTCATTCATGCATTGTTGTTTCTTCTTAATTGGTCGGGTGTGACTTGTGGAGTGAATAGTTATCCCGGGGTTCATAGTCTCCCTTTGGTTTTAGTTGGGCATGTACTTGAGCTTTTGTTGACTTTTGTCTAGGTGACTTTCTAGGGGCAGAAAGTGTCTGTGGTTGGGAGAATTGTCACACCCCAAAAACAGATACTACTTTATTTTATTCTTTTCTTGATGTTGGATCTTTTTGTTGAGGTTTGGGTTGAGTTCCCACCAAAAGTCCTTGTGTTTTTTTTTGGTTTTTTTTAAACCTATGACTATTTATTCTTGTTGGGAATGATATAATATTTCATGTTGGAGAGTTTGTGATGTCGTCGGTGTCTTTATATTTTGTTTAAAACATTCAAGGAACAATGGGTGGAATTCCCTAGTGTTTGGGATGTAAATTGGGGAGTTTTTGGCCAATTTTTTGGTTTTCACGGTTTGAGCACAGCCTGGAAATACCGTGCAACCTAACCATGCGATGTTGCAGGAGTTTCCAATATCCCCCGCACGGTTTGCACATGGTTAGAAAAACCGTACAACCAAACCATGAAACCACTTGCAGGCATTATAACCATTTCCGTAGAGATCTGATTGGGGTGATTCCACCTCCAAAATGAGGCCCTATATGTTGGGCATCGACCAAAGGATCCTCCCCCTCCTTCCTACATCGATTTGGGGCTATTTTGGGGTGATTTATCATAAAACGTTGGTGGTTCATCATGTTTCCTTCATCAAATCTTCTCTCTTTCCCTTTCCATTTTTGTTCCTGGGTTTCCTATGGCGGTTTTCTTCCATGTCAAAACCATAATATCTAGGGTTTCTATTTGGTTCGTTTTTCATTGGATCTAGGGTGTGCGAATGGTCAGTGGATCTTAGATTTCTCCTCCATTGAATTTTTGTTCCATTCGCACATGGTTGAGGTAGTCATTTCCAACTTTTTCCTTTTCGGAACACTCCATATGCAGTTGTGTGTTTTCATTTAATTTCTAAATGCCCTTTTTGTAACACCCCAAGCTTCTACGGTGCGCTTCTCTTTGAATAATGTGATAGCGTGTGTTGTACGCAACACCGAGTTCTAACACACCATAACTAATCAAACTAGCCATTATGAATAGTAATACATACTTTTTGAAATTATATATATTTTATATTTCAAAATGGACTTCATTTTTGGATTCGGAATATCGAATTTAGCCTAAGGTGAAATTTTGGTACTTTTCGGAAAAATATAATATTTTGATGAATATTGAAAATTACTAAATTTTAATTAAAAACAACTTTTTTAATCAAAATAATTAGTAGTGATAAATTATGAATTTGAGTGGTTTTAAAGTATATTCACAATATATTTTTACCATTTAATTCAATGTTGGTCATTGGACATAATTTTACAATTAAACCGGACATAAACAAGTGTCAATCTTTTGATAGTTATTATTGATTAAAAACACGCTTTTTGTTTTAACAACGAGAATTAATTTTAAATTAATTTCTGCCACTTCTGTGTGGTGAATTTGGAAAAATGGATTCCATATTTGGAATCAGGATGTTCAAATTGTGTAAATAGGTAACTTTTATTTTTAGACATTTTGAATAATTACTTCGGTAAATATTTTATTTACCATGGTTAAAGGGTAAATCCGGTAAATAAGGGTTAAAAAATAATATTATAATAACACTAAATTACCCTAAAACGTGTCCTAGCCTCATTGGTTGATAAATTTTCGACCATAGGCATCTTTGGGTCGATTTTGGGACCTCATGGAGCCACTTGTAGGTGATAGGGACACTTAATTTTAATTAAGTTAAAATAAGTACAAAAATGACACAAGCATATATCTTTTAAAAAAACAATTCTTACATAGGGTTATATATGTTCTATTTTCAACTATAAAGATTCATTAGAAAGATAAAAAGATTTCTTACATAAGGATATTTTATTTATAATTTTTAGACATTAAATAATATAATTTATTTATGACACAATGATGATGCAGTAATTACCATAATAGTGAAAAATTAAAATAATTGATATTATAAATACCCAAATAAATATAATTTGAGACTTTTAATGAATAACACAAATTTTATAGGATAATATTACATATTAGGATTTATTTAATTGAATTTTTTATAAGTAATAAATCTTTTATAAGTTTCACAAAAATCAACTATTGAATAGTGTCAAAATTGACATAAAAGAGTTTTTAAAACAAATATTATATTATTAATTGATATTAAATTCCTAAAAATCTAAGGTTCGGCCAAGAGACTTATATCATGATAGGTGTATCATTAATAGACCACTTTGTTGGATCTTGGATGTATATAGTATTTTTATTAAACATATAATATAAAAACACAAATAGACATTGTAAAAGTGAAACTAATTAACTTAGAGTTAATACGTAATGATAAGGTTAATATAAGTACCCAAACCTATCTAAATTCTATTGGTTGAGTGGTTTTAGACCTATCCCCACCTTAACATTTGAATAAACAACTTTGGAGCCATTAAAAACCGAATATAAATTTATTATAAATTAATATTTCTAGCTTTTCCAAAGGTTCCCCTCACCCCTCTTATAAAAGGGCACTCCTCCTTCTCATTTCTTCACACCATCAAAGCCTTTTGGTTCGGCCAAAATCTGACAAAATACTCTCCCAACTTCCCTCACTACATCTTAGAGGCCTTAGTTTGATCAGAAATCCAACCTAAGGATCCCTTTTGATCAAATCAAAAGGAAGAACCCGAATAAGAGGTAACGATTTCACCACCCTTTTCCAAGTTCCTTTCTTCTTCCACTTCTTCTTCCTTTGTTGTTACCATTATAAAATAATAACTCTAGTATCATATATATACTGTGATGTTATTATAAATATGGTACAACCATATTCAGTAGTCTATCCATCCTTTGAATAACATGTCACCATACGTGCGTACGTAAGACTTACTGTCTCCACGTCGTGGTGTAATTGTTATTCAATATATTATTATTTGGATGGGTATAATAATGATGTGTTACTCATGTAAATAATAAATATAACATTTTAATGATTCTTTATATATGATATACCATCCATTTATATTTTATTTTAATATCAAAATAATGATATTGTCGCTCGTGCGTACGTACGGACTACCGTCTCCACGAACGCGATGAGATTCATTCTCCATCGTATCCATTCAACTATAATTATCATTTTATGATTTAAAAATTATGTTTATGGACTTGATATCATTCTATATATGAATAATATTCAACCTATCCATGACAAATATTGCTTATGTAACAAAACATATAAAATAAAACGAGTAAGTTAACACCCGAAACAACGATAATACTAAGATATTATTAACAAATCAATGTTAAAAGATCATATATGATACCATATTAATGTATATGATTCTTGTATAATTTAATAAAAATTATTTCACCGTTATACAGGAGGTTAACCTACCCCAACCAAAGAAAAGTACAAGGTAAGGGTTATTTCACAATCTCTTCATTATCTGAGGTTGTTTAAACGTAATAATCTACTGGGATCTCTTTATCATCCACATCCATCTTTCTTAAAAATATCCTTCAAAACATTTTTACTATTTACAAGAATATGCGTTATAGTCATTTATACCTTTTTTTGACTTTTTATAAGTGGTTTATAAAAGAATATATCCGTCATTTTCCCAACAAGGTGCTTTTATCCTTTTTGACAGAATTAAGGTAAGAAAGTTTTTTAACTTATACGGCTGGTGCAATTATTTTCCTCCGTTATAAAATCATCGAAGCTTCCCTTACAAGCTTATAAGAATATTTTCAAAGAAAATGTTTTATTTTATAAATATATGACTCTTACATGATTTCAAAAATATAAAGAGATATTTCTCTAAAAAGAGTTTTGATTTCATCTATGTCAACATCCTTTGATGGATTTTACGCTTATTTGAAGTAGATTTATTATGATACAAAACTTCTATATTGTATTGAATGTTTTGTGATATGTTTGACTATGGATGTGCTATTTTTATACAGTTCATAGTTTATGGTGAAGGTATTGACATTTCGTATGCTAGTTTTAATATGAATGTTTATGTTATGTTTAAATCTTTTCATATGGAAATGCATTGGACTTAATATGTGATGGGTGGAGCCCGCTATAGCTCCTCGATGCATCGATAGGTCTCATGAGACAAACTAGTGTCTTGGAACAAGGCCTTGGAAAAATCTTACTTCTAGTCTTGGCACGGGGCCTTGACTATGTGGTTATGATAGTATGACATTATGCATTCCATCATTATGAAAGTGGTTATTGATATTGCATGTGATTATTCGATTAGTAGAATATCCATGTGAATAAGTAAATGGAATTATTTCATTTTACTTTTTCCATACTATTTTGATGTTAAAGTTTAAAAGGCTTTTGTTTTTGTTATACATTACCTTAAATGTTTATGCTTATTTTTGAAAGTTTCCGCTATATTGTTATCCTTACTGGGCATTTGAGCTCACCCATTTTCTATGTTTTATTTTTCCCAGGATGTGAAGAAGTAAGTTATGAATGACCTGCATGGATTTTATGTGGGGATATGAGTGTGGAATATGGAGACTATGTTGTTGTTGTAGTTTTTCACTTTATGATGTAATTTAAAACTTTCTGAATATATGTAGTGTTTCCAAGTCTACTAAACCAATCGGTATTTCGAGATTTGATCTTTCTTGTGATCATGCCAATGTTATGTAATAATGCACCGACTCTGGGAAACTGGGGTCAGGGCACTACAGTTGGTATCAGAGTAAGTTTAGTACAAACCTTGGAAGCTAGATTTAGATAAACTCTGATTAGAGCACGTAGACCTATGATGAACTTTGAGGATTAGTATTGAAGAACTTCCTAGAATTTTGGTATTGTAGAGATTTTGTGAGTTTTTCAAGAAATACATCCCTTTCTGGATACGAGCAGGTAGAGGCAGCTCTGGAACAGATGTACCTAGGGGTAAAACCCGAAAACACCGCTTTGAGCTAGACTCGAACGAGAACTGGTGCACGACAACGGGCCTTGCTGCACTCTTGGTTACGACACTCCCAGGGGATATGCTTAGGATAACTCTCATTTTCTTTACAAATCATTATGAAGGGTTTATGAGTATATATTTCCTCAAAGAAAACATTCTTATGATTATGGATTATATCCATAAATAGTTCAATTTATGTTAAGTGTTTTATAAGTATGGGGTTATGTATTTTGATTCACAAACTAATCTAGTTTATTCCATTGTTTAGAAATGGCGCCTATTGGAAGAAATGGAAACCGTATCAATGCACGTACTCCATGTAGGGATTTCCCTCCTGCTCAAGATAATTATAGTGGAGCTGGTGATGCAACTGGTGCCAATCAGCTAATCACCATACTGGGACAACTCACTCAGGTTATGAATAATAACCTTACCCGTATGGAGCACCCTGATCCGCAGCGTGGAGGATCAATGTTAGATCGATTCATGAGGCAACAACCACCAAAGGTCAATGGGAGTACAAATCCCTTAGTAGCTGAGCAATGGATATTTTACCAAGAGAAAATATTTCAGGCTTTGGGGAGTAGTGAATGGAAAAAAGTTATCATGGCAGCTTACCGCCTCACTGGAGATGCTGATCAATGGTGGTCATTGATTCAAAATATGAAGGAAGATGATTAAGTATCAAATATGGAATGGAGGGAGTTAAAAGATCGGTTTTTAGAAAAATACTTTCCTTGCGACCATCGGGCAGATATGGAAAGGCAGTTTCTGAGTCTGAGATAAAAGGAGGATGAGAATGTCACAAAGTATGAGGCTAACAATTAAAGGTTAGAAAGGTATACTGGTGATTATATACGTAACCCATGAAGTAAGATTGATCGTTTCTTTGATGGGTTAAAACCATTTCTCCGTCAAGCATTAGTCTCACAATCCTTTTCATCGTACGAAGACATTGTCTCATGTGCTATCAAGACTGAAAAAGAATTCTCTACATCTTATGACTTTAAAGCAATGCAAGAGAAGAAGAGACCTGCTGATCAATCTGGGAATGGAAATAAGGGGAAGAAGGGAAAGGTTTAATATCCATCCTGTGGTAAATGTGGGAAGAAACACCCTGGTACTTTCTTGAAGGGAATGGGAGTCTGTTACAAGTGTGGTGAAAAAGGCCACCAAGCTCGTGATTGCATGGGGAAGAAGGAAGCTACCAATGTTCAGTGCTACAATTGCAGGGAGATGGGGAATTATTAAAATGAATGTCCTAAGCGTCAGGAGAACTTACCTCAAAAAAGGCCAAGGGATCAAGGCCAAGATTATGATATCACTACTACTGAGGTAGAAGCTCCGAAAGACATGGTGGCAGGTAATTTAATGGTTTCCTCAAGTTTAGCAAATGAATTATTTGAGTCTGGATCATCGCATTGTTTCATATCTTCCCAGTTTTCTAAGAAAATTAGATATTTCCAATTTGATTTAACAAGGGAGTTGTCAGTTAAAACTCCTAAGGGAAGTATCACTGCAACAAAGTTTTGTTAATCAGTCCCCATTAGAGCACATAAATGTTCTTTATCTACTGATCTCATCGTCATACCTATGATTGAGTTTGATATAATCCTCAGTATTGACTGGCTTTCAGACTATGATGTGAAGATTAATTATAAGAAGAAATAGGTTGAGATTCTTGATGATAATGATAAGGAACACCTTATCTTTAGAGTATAATCATTACCACCTAATTCTTATTTAGATCCACCCCCAATAGCTCAACTAAATTCAATTATTGGGGAGGAAGAGAATGAAATATCTATGGGTGAGGAAAGGAATGTTCAAATAGAGGATGTACCAGTTGTGAAAGAATTTGTAGATGTATTTTCGGAAGATTTACCTAGACATCCTCCAGAACGATAAGTTGAGTTTTCCATTGATTTAATTCCTGCATCAAGGCCTATATCGAAGACCCCTTATAGAATGGCCACTGTAGAATTAGTTGAACTAAATAAACAACTAGAGGAATTAAGTAATAAGGGATTTATTTTCCCTAGTGTTTCTCCATGGGGATCCCATGTTCTTTTTGTTAAAAATAAAGATGGATCCATGAGGTTATGTATCGACTACAGGGAGATCAATGCTATAACAATAAAGAACAAGTATCCCCTACCACGCATTGATGATTTATTTGACCAACTTCATGGAGCTCAATACTTTTCAAAGATTGACCTTTGATCTGGATACCATCAGTAGTGTGTGAAGAAGGAAGACATTACGAAGACAGCATTTCGAACAAGGTACTGGCATTACGAGTTTACTGTAATGCCTTTTGGATTGACTAATGCACCCTCTGTATTCATGGATATGATGAATAGAGTTTTCAAGGAGTATCTCGATGAATTTGTGGTGGTATTTATTGATGATATCTTGGTATACTCCAAAAGCTACGAAGATCATGAAAATCACTTGCGCATTAACCTGAAGACTCTGAGAAGACATGAATTATTTGGGAATTTTAGCAGGTGTGAATTCTGGCTTCAGGAGATTTATTTTATTGGACATATTTTCTCTAAAGATGGAATCTCTGTTGATCCTTCTATGACTAAGGCAATCCAAGAATGGGCAGCACCTATGGGTATAACTGAGGTACATAGTTTTATTGGTTTGGCAGGTTATTATCGACGTTTCGTCCAGAATTTTGCCCGATTGGCTAACCCATTAACGAAGCTCACACGTAAAGGGGTCAAATTTGTTTGGACAAAAGAGTGTGAAGAATGTTTCAAAGAACTGAAGAGAAGATTAGTCAATGCTCCTATATTGACTCTACCATCGGGGAATGATGGGTTCATTATTTATAGTGATGCATCGAAGAAATGACTTGGTTGTGTCCTTATGAAGAATGATAGAGTTATTGCCTATGCATCACGACAGTTGAAAATTCATGAACAAAACTATCCTACTCATGATCTCGAGTTAGCAGCTATGATCTTTGCTTTGAAGATATGGAGGAACTACCTCTACGGTGAAAAATGTGAGATTTATACTGGCCACAAGAGTTTGAAGTATATTTTCTCACAAAAAGAACTCAACATGAGGCAAAGGAGATAGCTTGAATTGCTCAAGGATTATGATTGTATGATACACTACCACTCGGGGAAGGCAAACAAGGTGGCAGATGCTTTGAGTAGAAAAGATCATGGAGTTTTGAACAATATGAGAATAGAAAGGGATCCAATTTTTATGGATCTAGTGAAGATGAACATGGGAATAACCAGGGAAGGAGAAACATCAATGCTTTTTCAAATGGTTACCAAACCCTCTTTACTAGAAAGGATTAAGTGTTCTCAGACCGATGATGAAGAATTTCAAAAGAAGATTAAAGCTGTGAATAATGGGAGACTGAGAGACTTTGTGTATGAATATGGAATTTTGAAATTCGGGAAGAGTCTTTGTGTTCCCGATATACCTGATCTAAAAAGGGAATTGTTGGATGATGCTCATAGTTCCAATTTCTCTATACACCCTGGGAGCACCAAAATGTATAGAGATTTGAAGGAACATTTTTGGTGGTACAACATGAAGAGGGAGATTTTTGATTTTGTGTCAAGGTGTATGGTTTGTCAGCAAGTGAAAGCTAGAAGGCAACAGCCTGGTGGAGTCATGCAACCTCTTCCCATACCGGAGTGGAAATGGGACAATATTACGATGGACTTTGTCATTGGGCTACCAAAGACTCCTAGAAGGAATGATGCAATATGGGTTATTATTGATTGTCTTACCAAGTCAGCACATTTTCTTGCTATGAGAGAAGATCTACCCTTGGAACGTCTAGAAAGACTATATATTAATGAAGTTGTGAGACTTCATGGAGTACCCCTATCGATTGTTTCTGATCGTGATCCCCGTTTTACTTCAAGATTTTGGAAAAGTCTTCGGAAATCCATGGATACTGAACTTCATTTGAGCACTTCTTACCACCCTCAGACAGACGTACAATCAGAATGGACTATTCAAACCCTAGAAAACTTGTTGAGATCTTTCTCACTTGACTTTCAGGGTATGTGGGATCAATATTTACCTTTGGTATAATTTTCCTATAACAATAGCTTCCATTCGAGTATTCAGATGGCACCATATGAAGCGTTATATGAAAAGAGATGTCGTACACCAACCTGTTGGGATGACGTTGGTGAAAGAAAAATTGTAGGTCCAGAACTGGTGGAGGAAACGATGGAAAAGGTGAAGGTAATCCAAAATCACATCAAAGTAGATCAAAGTAGGCAGAAGAGCTATGCGGATAATCGAAGGAAGGATTTGGAATTTCAAGTCTGTGATCATGTTTTGCTGAAGGTATCTCAATGGAAGGGAGTCATACGTTTTGGTAAGAAAGGTAAATTGAGTCCCAGGTACATCTGACTTTTCGAAATTCTAGAACGAATTGGGGATGTAGCTTACCGATTGGCAATGCCGCCAAGTCTCTCCAAAGTTCACTATGTGTTCCATGTATCTCTGTTGAGGAAATACATGCCTGACCCAACGCATGTACTCACCTATGAGGAGTTAGAACTGGAACCCGATCTGTGTTATTGTGAAGAGCCCTTCAGGATTCTTGATATGAGAGAACAAGTACTGAGAAACCGGGCGACGCGTCTGGTAAAAGTTTTGTGGTGAAACAATAAGATGGAAGAGGCAACGTGGGAACCTGAAAAATTATGATGAAGAACCACCTGAGACCTTTCAGGCGATAATATTCTATAAATTTCGAGGATGAAATTATTTTAAGTAGGGGAGAATGTAACACCCCATGCTTCTACGGTACTCTTCTTTTTGAATAATGTGATAGCGTGTGTTGTACGCAACACCGAGTTCTAACACACCATAACTAATCGAACTAGCCGTTATGAATAGTAATACCAAATTTTTGAAATTATATATATTTTATATTTCAAAATAGACTTCATTTTTGGATTCGGAATATCGAATTCAGCCTAAGGTGAAATTTTGGTACTTTTCGGATAACTTTAATATTTTGAGGAATAGTGAAAATTACTAAATTTTAATTAAAAACAACTTTTTTAATCAAAATAATTAATAGTGATAAATTATGAATTTTAGTGGTTTTAAAGTATATTCAGAATATATTTTTACAACTTAATTCAATTTTTGTCATTGGACATAATGTTACAATTAAACCGGACATAAACAAGTGTCAATCTTTTGATAGTTATTATCACTTAAAAACACGCTTTTTGTTTTAACAACGGGAATTAATTTTAAATTACTTTCTGCCACTTCTATGTGATGAATTTTGAAAAATGGATTCCATATTTGGAATCAGGATGTTCAAATTGTGTAAATAGGTAACTTTTATTTTTAGACATTTTGAATAATTATTTCGGTAAATATTTTATTTATCACGGTTAAAGGGTAAATCCGGTAAATAAGGGTTAAAAAATAATATTATAATAATACTAAATTACCCTAAAACGTGTCCTAGCCTCATTGGTTGATACATGATCGACCATAGGTATCTTTGGGTCGATTTTGGGACCCCATGGAGCCACTTGTAGGTGATAGGAACACTTAATTTTAATTAAGTTAAAATAAGTACAAAAATGACACAAGAAAATATCTTTTAAAAAAACAATTTTTACATAGGGTTATATATGTTGTACATTCGACTATAAATATTAATTAAAAATCTAAAAATACTTTCTACATAATGATATTTTATTTATAATTTTTAGACATTATATAATATAATTTATTTATAACACAATGATGATGCAGTAATTACCATAATAGTGTACAATTAAAATAATTGATATTATAAATACCAAAATAAATATAATTTGATACTTTTAATGAATTAAACTAATTTTATAGGATAATATTACATATTAGGATTGATTTAATTGACTTTTTTCTATGTAATCATTCTGTTATATGTTTCACAAAAATAACTATTGAATAGTGTCAAAATTGACATAAAAGAGTTTTTAAAACAAATATTATATTATTAATTGATATTAAAATTTTAAAAATCTAAGGTTCGGCCAAGATACCTATTTCATGATGGGTGTATCATTAATGGACCACTTGGGGGTATCTTGGATGTATATAGTAAGTTTATTAACCATATAATATAAAAACACAAAGAGACATTGTAAAAGTGAAACTAATTAACTTAGAGTTAATACTTAACGATAAGGTTAATATAAGTACCCAAACCTATCTAAATTCTATTGGTTGAGTGGTTTTCGACCTATCCCCACCTTAACCTTTGAATAATCAACTTTTGAGCCATTAAAAACCAAATATGAATTTATTATAAATTAATATTTCTATCTTTTCAAAAGGTGCCCCTCACCCCTCTTATAAAAGGGCACTCCTCCTTCTCATTTCTTCACACCTTCAAAGCCTTTTTCTTCGGCCAAACTCTACAAAAAGACTCTCCCAACTTCCCTCACTACAACCTAGAGGCCTTATTTTGATCAGAAAGCCAACCTAAGGAGCCCTTTTGATCAAATCAAAAGGAAGAACCCGAAGAAGAGGTAACGATTTCACCACCCTTTTCCAAGTTCCTTTCTTCTTCCACTTCTTCTTCCTTTTTTGTTACCATTCTAAAATAATAACTCCAGTATCATATATATACTGTGATGTTATTATAAATATGGTATAACCATATTCAGTATTCTATCCATCCTTTGAATAACATGTCACCATACGTGCGTACGTACGGCTTACCGTCTCCACGTCGTGGTGTAATTGTTATTCAATATATTATTATTTGGATGGGTATAATAATGATGTGTAACTCATGTAAATAATAAATATAACAGGTTAGTGATTCTGTATATATGATATACCATCCATTTATATATTATTTTAATATCAAAAGAATGATATTGTCGATCGCACGTACGTACGGACTTCCGTCTCCACGAACGCGATGAGATTCATTCTTCATCATATCCATTAAAGTATAATTATCATTTCATGATTTAAAAATGATGTTTAAGGACTTGATATCATTTTGTATATGAAAAATATACAACCTATCCATGACAAAGATGGCTTATGTAACAAAACATATAAAAGAAAACGACTAAGTTAACACCCGAAACAACAATAATACTAAGATATTATTAACAAATAAATGTTAAAAGATCATATATGATATCATATTAATGTATATGATTCTTGTATAATTTAATAAAAATTATTTCACCATTATACAGGAGGTTAACCTACCCCAACCAAGGAAAAGTACAAGGTAAGGGTTATTTCACAATCACTTCATTATCCGATGTTGTTTATACGTAATAATCTATTGGGATCTCTTTATCATCCACATCCATGTTTCTTAAAATGTATTTCAATACATTTTTACTATTTACAAGAATATGGGTTAAAGTCATTTGTACCTTTTTTTTAATTTTTATAAGTGGTTTATAAAGGAATCTTTCCGTCGTTTTCCAAACAAGGTGCTTTTAACCTTTTCGACAGAATTAAGGTAAGAATGTTTTTTTAACTTATACGGCGGGTGCACTTATTTTCTGCCGTTATAAAATCATCGAAGCTTCCCTTACAAGCTTATAAGAATATTTTCAAAGAAAATGTTTTATTTTATAAATATAGGACTCTTAAATGATTTTAAAAATAGAAAGGGATATTTCTCTAAAAAGAGTTTTGATTTCATCTATGTCAACATCCTTTGATGGATTTTAAGCTAATTTGAAGTTGATTTATCATGATACAAACTTCTATATTGTATTGAAGGTTTTGTGATATGATTGACTGTGGATGTGCTATTTTTATACCGCTCATAGTTTACAGTGAAGGTATTGACATTTCATATGCTATTTTTAATACGAATGTTTATGTTATGTTTAAAACTTTTCATATGGAAATGCATTGGAATTAATATGTGACGGGTGGAGCCCATTATATCTCCTCGATGAATCGGTAGGTCTCATGAGACAAACTATTGTCTTGGCACAATGCCTTGACAAAATCTTATTTGTAGTCTTGGCATGAGGCCTTGACTATGTGGTTATGATAGTCTGGTATTATGCATTCCATCATTATGAAAGTGGTTATTGATATTTCATGTGATTATTCGATTAGTAGAATATCCATGTGAATAAGTAAATGGAATTATTTCATTTTACTTTTTCCATACTATGTTGAAGTTCATGTTTAAAAGGCTTTTGTTTTAGTTATACATTGCCTTAAATGTTTATGCTTATTTTTGAAAGTTTCCGCTATATTGTTATCCTTACTGGACATTTGAGCTCACCCCTTTTCTATGTTTTATTTTTCCCATGATGTGAAGAAGTAAGTTATGAATGACCTGTAGGGATCTTATGTGGGGATATGAGTGTGGAATATAGAGACTATGTTGTTGTAGTGGTTTTTCACTTTATGATGTAATGTAAAACTTTATGAATATATCTAGTGTTTCCAAGGCTACTAAACCAATCGGTATTTCGAGATTTGATCTTTCTTGTGATTATGCCAATGTTATGTAATAATGCACCGACTCTGGGTTACTGGGGTCGGGGAGTTACACTTTTCACGTCTAATATATCTATGTCTTGATGAAAATGATGTCTTCGTATTAGAATAATTTACTAAAAATAGGTTTTCAAAGTGATTTGTGTGAAATACCTAGGTTTATTGAACCTAGGGTTATTGTTTAAAACCTCATTGTTCTTCAAAGTCAAATTAGGGGTTTTTATTAAATGTTTGTCCTTGATTATGGTAGGATGATTGTTTATTAATTGTCATCATGACTTTGTGTGTATGGTTTGGTAATGATTTATCTTTTTAAAAGTTTTAATATGTTGTAAAAAGGGTTTTATTGTTACAATGGGATTGTTTTATCTTCTTTGAATAATGTGGATGGTTGGATGTGGTTTTAAAAAAAATTATTGGTTTTGTTGAAGAGGTTTATGGGTGTTCCTTGAAATATCAGTTTCCAAAATGTTGTTTAAAATGGAATCCCATGGGGGGAAATGCCCGTATTGATTTTGGTGTGTGTGTTTTGGAAAATGTTTGTCTTGAGGGTTTGTTTGGAATTTCACAGTTGAAGATTGTTTTGGAAATGATTTGAAATTTTTTTGGTAAATTCATTTGGGTGTTTAAACATAAATTCCCATTTAGAATTATACATTTAAATGTGGTGTTTTTTTGTTGATTTTAGAAAAGAATGTGATTCAAAAAATGTGAATATATGGTTGCCAATTTAAGGTGTTTTAAAAGATGTTTTGAATGCTTAAGTGATGTGATGGCCCGTTTTTCATGTTTTTAGTGTTTCATGTTTTTCCTAAAATGTGGAAATCCTTTTTAGAAAATTTTTGAATAGGTGGTGTTCCTCATGGTTTTTGAAGTGATATATAAATGTTTCGGTTTTCATAATTTTTCAAGAGTGGGTTTGTGATGTGAATGTGGTGGCTTATGAAATGAGATGCTCGGTGTGGTTGATAAATGGTGTATGTGGTAACATGTGATGTGTTAAATTTGATTTAGCACAAAATGGGAAGTCGGGGTATCTATGTGGGCAGACTTATACTAGTATGCTAGTGATCCTGTGGGGTATGACCCCTATTTCACGTACCAAGTTTGATGATGACACCACTATCTAAACTATGTGATGATGTTTGGGACCACTAGTTTATGGGTATGTTCCTTACTAGTGTCTCGTTCATGAGAATGGATGTTGTTACGGTTCCATTACATGGAGATACGAGGTACATGGGGCTCACAGCTAACTAGTGCCTAGGGGAGTTCCCGTGACTAGTGTTCAATGATTATGTTGCACCTCTCGTCGGCATACGGTAGGTTGGGTTGGTAATGATAAGAGTCAGTGCTTTTTCATTAATATGGAGTTCTTTGAAAAAAATTACCATTTAAATTTGATCCATTTAAAATTATTACTAGTATTTTTTTTCTGGATTGGTTTTTTGTTATAAAATGATAGTTTTCTTGAAAAAGGGATGGTGGCATGTGTTGGTCTTTGAAATGGTATAGTTGTGCTTGTTTAATAAAATGTGAAAGATCTATTTTTATAATTGTATTTCAAACTAGTGTTAATGGACTATTTTGGGAAAGGAAACACTTGGAATATGTGGTGATTGCCTACTGAGCTGTTAGCTCACACCCTACCTATACCACTTGGTGTCGGTAGACCGATGCTTTTTTGCAGGTTCAGGTTTTGATCAGGTTTTTCTGGTTTGAGTTATCTCATGGAGCAGGGTGGTCTTGTGGTTGGAGGTGACCAGGAGTTCACATATTGATTGTGTTAGTAGTTGGTTGTTTTATTTTATTTTATCTCCTGGTTATTTCATTGTTAGTTTTATTTAGATGTATTCACATTCGACCAGATTGTTATTTTATTGAGATTCAGGTGTGGTTAGATCTTCTATAGTTTCATTGTTTTATTTATTTAATCCTATTATTATTGGGCTAAATCATTCCATCTTGTTTTATTTTGATGCACGACACTTATTGCCAGCCCATGGGGATCTGGAACGCCCTTCCGGCCATGTTGCAGACTAGGTTGGGTGTCGGGTCAGATGGCATCCCATCTTGGTTCATGAAAAAATGGTATCAAAGAAGGTTCCTGTTATTTTGGGTGTCCGGTAGATTGAGCTAGGGTTTTCGGGACTCAGGAGGTAGGTGCGAGAAGGGTGTCATGAACCCTTGCTCATTGTAAACCTCAAGTAACCAGGGGAAGTCTAGGTTTGAGTCATGTGTCTTGTGTTGGTTTGGAATTGAAGGATGACAATGAAGGTGAGTCGGGTTTGGTGGTGGAATTACATGGGGTGGTGACCCAAGTAAAGTCCAAGCGCCCTGTTCATGGCCCTCAGAGTGTTATGACTTACTTCGGGCATGGCTCACCACCATGTTTCTAGGAAAGGCATATGCACTAATCCCTCATTCCAGTGGTCCATTGTTATGCAGGGTTTATTTTGTTTTCAGTTTATGTCTGTGTATGTTGAAAATGAATGTAAATTTTGAAATGGAAATGGATTTAAAAACAAATATTTTTTCAATGAATTTGTTTTAAATTGGTAAAGTGGGTTTTCAAACCTTGAGGGTGTTTTGGGTTTGATAACATTAATGGAATGTGGCCCTTGTAATTTCTTATGAAAGTGGACATGTGTGTGGGTATGTGTGAGAAGTGTGTGTTGGCACATGAGGATGGAAATAGACACGAACAACTTTAACAGTTCATGGGATACCATGGGTTGGGTTTTGGAATTAAAGGATTTTCATGGTTTTCCTAAAGTGGATTTGAATGATAAAATGATTTCTATAATTTGTTTTTTTTCTTGAAAAATTGGTTATTGCTATTTGGGAATTAGCCTTGGAAGATTGTTGTTTTGAATTTTAAAAGGAAAATGATGGTATAAAAAAATATTATGGTGGAGTTTTTTATACTTGGATTTTGAGCCAGTTGGTTTTGTTTTGAGGTGTTCCTCTTTGTTCGTGCCTTATTTTGATGTTGGATTTGGTCTGCACATTTCATTTTGTTCAGAAAATGTCATCCAGAAAGGTCCCCAAATTCCTAATGAGTCATGCCTAGTTCTTTTTCCATCACAATTTTTCCTATTTCTTGTGGTGATCAATGTTCTCTTGAGTCTATGGAGTAGCTTGAGGAAGTCAAGAATGTATTTAAGTCATTGGGATCTACCGATGATGTTAGAGTCCATGCAGTTCAAAGGTTGTTTGAGGTACAACCTTGTTCTAGGGGTAGTTGGTCTCCTCGTCATTGATGAAAGGTGAGATGTCGCCGGAGGTGTTTAAGGCCACTTTCATTCAACGGTTCATACCCGAGGAGGTGAATTAGAGGAATGTGGTAGAGCTGTAGGATGTTTGGTAGGGCAGTGATTCGTAAAGTCTTATGTTAAAAATTTCAGAGAGCTAGTTCCCTTCTCTTTGGAATTAGCATCAGGGGATCATAAGAAGGCCCCTATCTATGTTTCGGTTCTTCATCCTGAAAATATGGATAAATTGATCTCATACGGTGAAACCTTTTTTGAGAGGTTAGTGGACGATGAATTTATGGATGAGCTGGTTTTTGGGGTCATCCAGTGTTTGTTGGTTCTCGTGAAGGTTCCCCATATGTCGAGTAGGGTGTTCCAGGGGAATCAGTTTCTGAAAAAATTTCGCTGTCGGCTCCGACTTTCAGTTCATTGGACCATTTTCTTGTATGTTTCCAGTGTAGTTGGTTTGGTTACTCAATGTTTTCTTATCATATTCCTCTGAGGACTTGCCATCGATGTGGCCATTGGGCTCATTTAAACAAGTTACATAGGGGGTATTGTCTGAAAAGGATGTCTTGATAAGAGGATGTGTTGTTTGACTGTGAGTCAGGAGATGCTTCAGTCATCATATCCCCAACCACAGGTCTCAAGGTGAAGCTCGCGCATAGTCAGGAGTGGCGGGGAGGAAGTGTGAAACCCAAACTAGGTTTTTTTTGTGTTGGGATCGAAATGTTTAAAATATCCTTGTTATTATTAACATGATTTTTTAAATAACCCTTATATGGTAATGGTGTGGTTAACTAGATCTCTTGTAACACAAAATTTGAGTCTATCTAAATGTGGACTTTGAAATTTTTCATTCTCCTTTGACTGTGTCATGCCTTCGTTTAGGTCAGTCGTAGTTTTAACTTTTGGCAGTGCACATTTGGTGATTCTTGAGTTTTGTAGAATAGGTTTATTGTGTGTTTAGTTAGTTGGGCAGGGTCCCTGTTTTAGTTGTGGTAGTGCCCATCTTCTGTATGGAAGTTTAGGTTTGACCCCGGTCGAGGTTTCTGGGTTTTTGGAGTTTTCAAAAGATTTTTTTCTATGTGAAGAATGGTTACCGAATGGCTAGTTGAAACCATGCAGCCCTAGCCAGGTGGACTGAACAAAATGCAGGACCAACACACGATCATGTGGTAGGTATCATAACCATGAGTCTCTGTGACATTTTTGGGTGGAGGCTTTGGAACAGTTGGCATACGGTTTTGAAACTATGCGGCCAATCCGTGCGGGGTGCCCCTTCCATCTATTTGTTCACGCATGGTTGGCACATGGTTTGGTTAACCATGAGGCCAAACCATGTGAGCTGTACAAATTTTTTTAATATTTAAATCCCTTGTTCCTGGTTGTAGTGTGGGTGTTGTTTGGGGTTTAAATGTTGTTCGTATTAGTTGAGCTCTTATGGCGGGGAGAACCCTCTCGTGTTCTCCCCTCATCCTCATTCAGGCATTGTGGTTTCTTCTTGATTGGTTGGGTGTGACTTGTAGAGTGAATAGTTATCCCGGGGTTCATGGTCTCCCTTTGGTTTTTGTTGGGTATGGACTTGATCTTTGGTTGATGTTTGGCTAAGTGACTTTATGGGGGCAGAAAGTGTTTGTGATGGGGAGAATTGTCACACCCCGACAACAGATACTACTTTATTTTATTCTTTTCTCGATGTTGGATCTTTTGGTTGAGGTTTGGGTTGTGTTCCCAACAAAATTCTTTGTGTTTTTGTGGTTTTGGGTTTCCTTTTATACCTATGATTAGTTATTCTTTTTGGGATTGATATAATGCTTCATGTTGGAGATTTTGTGATGTCGTCGGTGTCTCTATATTGTGTTTAAAACATTCAATGATAAATGGGTGGACTTCCCGAGTGATTGGGATGTAATTTAGGGGGGTTTGGCCAATTTTTGGGGTTTCAACGTTTGAGCACGGCCTGAAAAAACTGTGCAACCTAACCATGCAAAGTTGCAGGAGTTTCCAGTAGCCCCTGGACACTTTGCGCACGGTTTGACAAAGAGTGCATCCAAACCGTGCAGCCACTTGTGGGCTTTATAACATTTGATGTAGAGCTCTTATTTGGGCGATTCCACCTCCAAAATGAGACCCTATCTATTGTTAATCGACCAAATGATCCTCCCCCTCTTTCATACTTCTATTTGGGGCTATTTGGGGGTGATTTAACAAAAACATTTGGTGTTTCTTCATGTTTCCTTCATCAAATCTTCTCTCCTTCTCTTTCCCTCTTTGATCCTGGGTTTCCTATGGGGGTTTTCTTCCATGGACAAACCCGAATGTCTAGAATTTATGTTTGGTTCGTTTTTCATTGGATATAGGGTGTGTGAATGGTCAGTTGGGCTTAGATCTCTCCTCCCTTGAAGTTTCGTTCCATTCGCACACAGTTGCGGTAGGCATTTCCAACATTTTCCTTTTCGGAACACTCCACATGCACTTGTGTTTTTTAATTTAATTTATAATTGTCTTCTTAACATATAATATATTTATGGCTTGATGTGAATGATGTTTTCGTATTAGTATAATTTATTAAAAATAGGTTTTCAATGTGATTTGTGTGGAATACCTAGGTTTATTTCACCTAGGGTTATTGTTTAAAACCTCATTGTTCTTTAAAGTTAAATTGGGGGTTTTTATGAAATGTTTATCATTGATTATGGTAAGATGGTTGTTTATTATTTGTGATCTTGATTTGGTGCTTATGGTTTGGTAGTTATTTATCTTTTTTAAAGTGTTAAAATATTGTAAAAATGGTTTTATGGTTACAATGGGATTGTTTTATGTTCTTTGAATAATTTGGATGGTTGGATGTGGTTTTAAAAAAATTATTGGTTTTGTGGAAGTGGTTTTTGTGTGTTCCTTGAAATAGTAGTTTCCTAAATTTTGTTTAAAATGGAATCCCGTGGGGGATATGCCCATTTGGCTTTTGGTGTGTGTGTTTTGGAAAATGTTTGGCTTGAGGGGTTGTTTGGAATTTCACACTTGAAGATGGTTTTGGAAATGATTTGGAAATGTTTTTGTAAATTCATTTTGGTGTGTAAAAATAAAGGCCAGTTTAGAATTTTACCTTTAAAGGTGGTGTTTTGTGTTGATTTTAGAAAATAATGTGATTCGGAAAATGTGAATGCTCAGTTGGAAATTTAAGGTGTTTTAAAAGCTGGTTTGAATGCTTAAGTGATGCGATGATCCATTTGGCATGTTTTTTGTGTTTCATGTTTTTCCTAAAATGTGGAAAGGCTTGTTTAGAAAAAAATTTAAGAGGTGGTGTTCCTCGTGGTTTATTAAGTGATTTTTAAATGTTTCATTTTTCTTAATTTCTCACGAGTGAGTTTGCGTTGTGAAAGTGGTGGCTTATGAAATGAGATGCTTGGTGTGGTTGATAAATGGTGTATGTGGTATCATGTGATGTGTTAAATTTTATTGAGCACAAAATGGGAAGTCGTGGTATCTAGGTGGGCAGACATGTACTAGTATGCTAGTGATCCTGTGGGGTTTGTCCCCTGTTTCACGTACCAGGTTTGACGATGACAACACTAACTAAAATATGGTGATGATGTTGGGGACCACTAGGATATGGGTATGTTCCCTAGATGTGGCTCGTGTTTGAAAAAGGTTGTTGTTATGGTTACTTTACAACGAGATATGAGGTACATGGGGCTCACAGCTAGCTAGTGCCTATGGGAGTTCCTGTGAATAGTGCTCAATGATTATATTGAACCTCTCATCTGTATAGGGTAGGTTTGGTTGGTAATATTAAAATTCAGTGCATTGTATTTAATGTGGAGTTCATTTAAATTGTTTTCCATTTAAATTTGTTCCATTGAAAGTTGTTACTAGTATTTTTTTGGATTGGGTTTTTTCTTATTAAATGGTAGTTTTCATGAAAAAGGGATGTCAGCGTGTGTTGGCCTTTGATATGGTAAAGATGTGGTTGATTAATAAAATGTGAAAAATCTATTTTTATAATTGTATTTCAAACTAGTGTTAATGGACTATTTTGGGAAAGGAAACACTTGGAATATGTGGTTATTGCCTACTGAGTTGTTAGCTCTCACCCTACCTATACAACTGTGTGTCGGTAGAACCAAACTTTTTTGCAGGTTCAGGTTTTGATCTGGTTTTTCTGGTTCGAGTTATCTCCTAGAGTAGGGTGGTATTATGGTTGGAGGTGACCAGGAGGTCACATGGAGATTGTGTTAGTAGTTGGTTGTTTTATTTTATTGTATCTCCTGGTTATTTCAGTGTTTGATTGATTTAGTTGTATTTGTATTGGACCAGATTGTAATTTTATTGAGATTCAGTTGTGGTTAGCCCTGCTGCATTTTTTATGTTGTGTTTTATTAATCCTATTATTATTGGGCTAAATTATTCCCTCTTATTTTATTTTGATGTCCGACACTTGTTTCCGGCCCATGGGGACCGGTAACGCCCTTCGAGCCATGTCGCGGACCGGGTTGGGTGTCGGGTCAGATGGCATCCCATCTTGGTTCATGACATGGGAAGTTTAATCATTTTATCACCAATATATTAGTCCAAATTACCATAATTAACTTTGTGGAGATAAGATAAAGAGGTATAAGAAAATGTGATATTATGTTTCTTTCACAACTCATTGGACACTAATTAATATATTATGATGGAAAAATCAAATAATTCATTGATGAATCTCTTGTAATTGTCCTCTTCACCATAACATGATTCTTGTGGTGGATCATTAGTTTTTTGAGACACTATAATATAATATTTTAATTTATATCATAGTATTATGTATATGATCATATAGAAATCATAGAAATCAATTAATGTTAAGATATTATATTTTTATATTATTAATCACATTATTTAAATGGTATTATTTTCCATTTCCTAAAAAATAAAACATAAGAATATAAATTATTTTACATGATTTATAATTATTATAAATTAAAGAATTATTATTTTTATATGTATCCCACAATTTTATCAATTCTTGATATCCATTAAATAATATATTTGGAATACTAATTTTCTTATATATTATTGTGGAATGGATCCTTAAAAATTCTCGTTGTAGTAAAAGTTATGTTAATTCCACTACTTATAGCGTTCTAAGAATTTTTTCTACCCAACCACATTAGCTTGTTTTTCCTTGATCTATTGACTGGATTCTCATCCTTTACAAAGAAAAAGATTGATTTACTCAACACTATTCCTAAAAATTTTCACCATGATGGAAATGTATTTATATTTGATGGAAAATTTAGATAACTCAACAAACATCATTCATAAAAACTTTTGAATAGTAAAATGTATCCTTTTTTATTGTTTACGATTTCTCTATATGTATTGTTTTGGACATATTCAAGTGATGTATGGGGTTAATGACTTAATATTTTCTTTTATGGAATTTTTTAATTTAAATTTGAATGAAATGTTTCAATATTTATCATGATCATTAAATGTGAACACATTCATAGTAATGATAAAATTTATATAGAAAACATTCACCAAGGATTAATTATATTTTATATATTCATTCTTTAAAATTATTTTATATGATTGTGTATGTTTGAGAAATTCAAAAATAAAAAATCATCTATAAATAAATAAATGAGATGTGATTGTGAGATGTTTATAATAGTTGATAACCTGCACCCAATGGGGTTTGAACCCCCATTTTTCATGTAGGATTACGAGGTTTTTACCACTAAGCCAAACCCCAACTACATCTACTATGTAGAAAATGAATCAACATAAACCATCTAAGAATCACATTGAGTCTTGTCTGACATGAATTTAAATTCCCACCCCTTCTGATGTATCTAACTTTTATACGGTACCTCACTAATACTCTATATGAACTAAATATTATTTCATTCTCATCATTATACATATATATTGATTCATAGGTGATGGGTTTTGGGGAATTTTAGATACACAAAAAAACCACATAGGGATTCTCATGAACTTATACATATAATTAAATAAGTGTCAAAACAGAGATAATTATTTACTTGTTTCTTATTATAATTATGACATGTGAAATAAATAAATAAATAAATAAATAAATAAATAAATAAATAAAATTCAAGATATAAATTTAATTGCATAATCTCAATATCATTCAACATCCATAGAACAAACATAAATATATTATATTACCAAATAATTCTACTAATGGGAATTGTTTAGGAATTATATTAAATAAATCCAAATTTAAATAATAAAATTAAAGTCTCACAATATTAGAAATCATTTTTCTAAAAATGGTTTTAATATATTCTTGGAATATTTTCATATTTTTAAGATTACCAAGACATGAAATAAATCCATAGAGGGGTCCAATGAAAAAAGGTCTCAGATTGGATAGGTTGGTTTAGACGACTTGGTTTAGAATCCATGTTTATGGTAGAACATACCACACCTACAATCCGTCTCTCGAATGTATCTACAATTCCTTAGTACACTAGAAATTAGAAAAAAAATATTCTTTTTGTAAATTTATAGGGAAATGAAAGGATTCTAATTTGATAGTTGTGTGAGTTATGCACCTGGGGCGCATTACCACCAATATGATCCAAGTTTGGTCAGTTCTTGGATGAGCTACCGAGCCAAACTGGGCATATTTTGGGCATAGATAGACTCTATTAGGGTTATTCAATGCTAGTGGGAACTAAAAATATATATTTTAATGGTAATACTCATTCCCATGAATTCAATAATTTCCCCCCTCACCACACTCACATTCCGGATACCGAAATCAATTTTCTAAGTACCCTGATAAGTGAATTCCATTTAGGATCAAAGAAATGGTTTTCATACCATATTATTAATGTTTAAAGTCTATTTTATTCTCTATGGAAAAACATATATTGTGAATATCGAAATTCATGGAATATTAGGACTTCTTACTTGCTGATTTAGAGTTTGTTGACTTTGTTTCCTTTGAAAAAAATATCTTGATGATATTAGAACATGCAGTCAATAAAAATTGAATAAGTCATGGTTTCAATTATTTATTCTTCTGGATTTTGTAAACCACGTGTGATTATTTGGTATATAACTAGGTTCCTCTTCACTAATGGATATTTTAAAAAGTTTTCTTGGGTGATAAAATTTTAATTCCCCTTCATTTATTCTTCTTATATGTTTTTTGGAAAAAAAACATGAAATTTCTATTAATAGAATCGTTAATATAGAAATTCTAGAATTAAATTATAAACCTATTAAAACAACTAAAACAGGAACAATGTTTACTTAATAACATATCCCTTTATAATATATCTCTAAAATTTACCCCTATAAATTATTCCACCAAAAGGTAATGTAGATCAATGAATAAGTCACACTAAATTTATGATATCTTATTGTAATAAAACATAAATGGATAAAAAATAGAGGATTTATGTTGGATTATTTGACCAATATAACAAAAATATCCAAATAACAAGATGGGATAGTGAACTACCATTCAATAGAACATTCATAAGATGGGTGAGGCTAAACTCCCAAAACCAGCCTCAAATTCTAAAATAAATCCTTATAGAGAGGTTTAGTAAAAAAATTATTTTTCCATTATAGGAATAAATTTCAACTTCAAATCAATTCCCTAAATATGATATTTATTGAAATGATATTTTAGATCAATGAACATGGTTCTGTAATATTAAACTACATTTTATATATGATTTGTAACACATTAATAATCACACAAAAGAACTTGTAGCAACATTAACTCAACAATGAAATCATTAAATTGATATTTCACCCACATCCATGGGATTGTATAATGATTGGTGGAATCATATAATGCTTCAATTATTCTCATGGTCATGGAATTATACTTATTTGTATTCCAAAAAATACACAAATATTTATGCAAGAAAACTCCACATGATATATACCTCATATCATCAACACAACCTTCCCAATCTGCATCTATATTTATATACATATAAGGATTCAAATTTATATAGTATTTTGGACCAATTTTATATAATTTTTATGTACCATGGAATCCTATTTCATGCATTGAAATGGGATTCTTTTGGGTTACTTTGATATATGGAACAAATAATGCTGACATGAACAATATTCGGCCTATATAATATCAAGAACAAAATAATCCTAAAAATATTCCAAAATTCCATTGGATCGACATTCATTCCATTCACATATATCAACTCCTTGGTTCCCACTAAAATTATGGTGGGAACTGAATTTCAATCCTC
Organism: Viscum album; assembly: GCA_963277665.1. Taxonomy (NCBI): domain Eukaryota; kingdom Viridiplantae; phylum Streptophyta; class Magnoliopsida; order Santalales; family Viscaceae; genus Viscum; species Viscum album. The sequence continues at coordinate 1,935,929,450 of OY728155.1, forward strand.
TAGCCAGAAAATTTTACAGTTTACCTAGAATATTTTTCTTGTGAAATAAAAATGTGGTCTCTCTCTTGATAAATTTGTAATCTTAGAATGTCCCTCCTATCCACAATAATGGATATTTCAAAAGGATCCTTTATCTCCTAGTAGAAATAATCACAATCATCCTCATCATTTACTATATAAATGATTTCATCAATATAAAAAATATAAAAAATATATAACATTTTATCATATACAATGTAGATAATGTTATCCAGCCATTGTTTTTTGGAATTCAAATATATTAAATTGGTTTATACCTATCATTCCATGCACATGGGGCCTGTTTCAGCCCATATTATTCCTTCTTTATCCATAAAACATGATTTAAATCATCTCTAAGAATTAAACCATTAGGTTAGTAAATATAATCCTCCACATTCAACTCCACATTAAAGAAGGTATAATAAAAATATTTTTAAAAAATTCAATATTTCATGTGATCTATAATAGAATTAAATAATATTATGGTATCAAGCCTTTTAACCAGTTCAATGGTATCATCATAGTCTACCCATTAAACCTATGAGTAAACCTTATAAACTAAAATTTTTTTATCCCTCACAAATACAAACTCTCATGCTTCTAAGTCCATCCCAAGTCATTATTCATTGAGTAAATGTAATCTTCATTATTGAAGGATTCTATAATATCCCAAATTTTAACTAAATAAAATAATGACTGATGAATTTTTTCCCTAAATGTTCTCGATGTTTTTACCTATCTTCCTAGATCTATAATAAAATTTTGAACCAATACCTTTCTTATTGGATTTTTATGAAATGAATGGTATTTTTTTCTCAACACTTGATATGGACGAATATTCTTATTAAACATATAATGGATATTAAATTACCTCATTATCAAAACCCTATTTGGGATATTTAACAAATAAACATAGTCACATTTAGAACATGATTTGTTATGAGAAACATGTTTCTTTGATTGTTTCAACTCCTTTAAAATATTAGTGTCAACTATATTTCAAATACCTTTGTTATAGAAGTAGTTTCAACATCCAATTAAATGATATTCTAGGAAAATTACATCAAAACGATGCATCTCAAAATTTTCATGGCTTTCACCTTTTACCTTGAAAACATATGGGTTTTCAAATACATATAAATACCTAAAAACAAAAAAAAATTATAATTCATCTCATATGTGGACATAAAATTTTTTTACAATATTATAATTGATTTTAAATATGATCTAGTATACCAATATATTTTTTCAAAAAATGTACCAATGTATCGGGCTTGATAAGCATTGTCCAATAAAAATCCACTTATATTATGTTATAAAATTTATAGACACCACTCTTGTTTGGTTTCTATGTTTCATTGACTTCATGTTTGATACTATTCTTCTTTAAAAAAGCTTCTAAATTCAATTTAGTAAACTTATTTCAACTTTCAATATATATATTCATTAGAGAAAAAATATTAATTAATATTTATTTGTTTTAAAAAAATTACACATCAATATGCCCTCGTATTTATTTATCAAGTATTAGTATTGGGTTCGCAACATAATACCAAACTAGTGGGAAATTAAAATTTTACTATTTTGATAGAAATTAGGAAGTCGTGACCAGAAAAAATATTAGCTCGAGAAGGGTTCCAAGATCAAGGTGCTAAAATTGAATTATGATCTCTCTAAAATGATTGAGGGAGGATAGAGGAGGTCTAAAATCATAGGATGAATTATAAAATTAATAGTGATCTTCACCCAACTTATATTGGAAGGTTGCAGTCTCAAAAATTTCACTTAGGCCACCCAAATATGAATAAATATCTAAATAATAAATTAATGAAATTAAAACAATGAAATTGCGTCATTAATTCTAATTAAATATTATCATATTCTTGTAACATAAAAAATATCCTATGTGCTAAAATTTGAGCCATTAAATTTACTCACTTCTGACATTAATCTTTTAACAACCATGAATAAAATATTATTCATTCATAAAATATATTTTCCTCATTTGCCTTATTACTTTTCTATATTATGAGTAAATAAATTCAAAAATGATTGTTCTAAACTCTTAAAATAAGTATTTTTTTCATCAATAAAATTTGGACATATCTCGAAAAACATTGAGGGGCCCACAATGTCTTAAAGAATAGTACACTAGAATTTTACATGAATAATAATACATTTTTTGCGAACCTCAAGGAAATTATATCAATAGTATTGAGATCTTCACAAAGACTAGGATAAGATCCTACAGACCCATTAAATACCCAAGGGAGGTAGTGTTTGGACATAGCAACAATAACCCCATAATAGCATTCATTGTGTAAAATAATTTAATTGTCTTATGATATTTCAAAAATAAAAATCCACATTTCATGTCACCGTCAGTTCTTAAGTTATTTAATTATGGATATTATATATATACATACCATGAATCAACATGTTCATGGATTAAATAATGGTTCAAATATACTTTTCTATTGGCCCTGAGATATCTCTTCATATACAAAAAAAAATATAAATCTTGTATTGACCATTCATTCAATTCAATACCACAAATGATTTACCCAATGCATGCTACCTCACCAAAAACATAAATTTCATGGATTTTATCTTTCATAAATTTATGTTATTAAATGATAAAAACTAATAGTGATCTAATGTTGAGAGGCCCATTTACTTATTCATAGGTCGAAAGACAAATAACACATAAAACATTCGGTGTTCCGATTTGTGGGTATAAACTTGTTATTTCATCCTCTCGAGATCACAAAGTGCGAACATCATGATAATAAGTCTCAATGATTTTGTGCCCCCAAAACTAGATAATTAGACATCATCTATGTCTAGTAATATTTTTTTTTGTATAATATAATACATGTGTTTATTATAAGTGTCAATGTATCATGAGATTCTTATTGTAGCTATGAAGTTCTATAACTAATTGTTACTATAAAAATGTATGGTCAATTAATTATAAATAATAGATGCATAAGTTTCAACACTATTATGATATATTAACATCATACATAAATATCAGTATACATGATATGGAAATAGAGAATTACAATTCCAGTTGGGTCTATGGAAACCACTTTCACTATATTCCCACAAAAACTAAAATCACCTTCTTATCTATCCATGTTATCCCTCACATGATAATATCATAATTATTTTATGTTATGGATTTAGATACCATACCTTCCACAATTATCTACATGGCTACTCATCAATATGTGCTTTCACCTCCTTGTGTAATATTCCCCAAGCGATGATATCCCTGAGTATATCACTATTTTTTCATGATATGAACCTAAAATCTATTCAAGTACCTCTATAAAAATATTATATATATTTATATTGTGATAATTAAATAAATAAAAGGTATTATTCCAATAAGTCGAAAAATGTATTATGTATTTTACAATCATTATTCATTAGTATTAGAATCCACAACAAGTTTTTATTTATAGATATGGATAATTATAGAATGAATGAGATTCTATTACTCATTACCTTAGCCTACCTATGATATTAGATAAAATCATTCCATATGAGGACTATTTTGTGTCCCATTCAAACTAGTGTTACTTTTCTCTAAGTAAGAAGTGTATATCCATTGTAAATTATCATGTATAATGGGATTTTTGACTACTTCCCATGTATTTATCTTGGATTTAAATTTAAAGTTTCCAGAAATAAATAATATGACAGAAATATGAGATCTAGTATATAGTATATAATAAATGATAAATACATCACTAAAGATTAAGTAATTAGACTAACCATTATGGTATCCTCATATGTCTCATTTACTTCTTATTGGAGAAATATATTACATGTTACAATGGAAATAATTCTCTCTAAAAAACTTCCAATGAATTGTCAGAAAATGTAAATTGACTTAATCCAAGTAACAAATACATCTAGAAAATAAATAATATTCCATATAACGTGGTTTATTACATTAATATAATCATTAGAGAGTTTTCTAAACCAATATTAACTAACTATAAGTCTATTAAAGGATTTTCCAAATATAATCAATATATAATACATATAAAACTATAGTGCTCAACCTTTCCTTTTATAGAAGAACTACATACATTCATTATAATGGAATTATCTATAGTAACAATTATTTGAAAATCCATAAAATCATCTATAAAACTTTAATTTTTTATTGGAATTATTTTTATTCATAAAAAGATTATAGTTTTTTCATATTGAGACATTATAAGAAAGGTTTTCATGACATATATTATGTATTATAATTATAATAGAATGTTTCTATGATAAGAAAAATTCAAATGGATTTAAGAATTACATTTTGGTATAACCAAAAAATCTGTTTTGGTACTTTTCTTTTACCACCCATTTATAGTTTTTATTGAATAACCACCAATGTCTTTATATAAATTAGGGAAACTACCAAAATAAAAACATGTTTTTTGTACATGGTATTTATTTTATAAATTCATACAAACTTGATAGTCATAGATGATTTCTATTTACTAAATCATTGTAAGATTTATTATAAATATTGAATAGTATATCACTCATTGTGAATTATATAAAACAGCCATTATGGTTATCATTATCCTACAAAGTATATTTATATGTAACAATTATTTTTCCATTAGTTCTTTTAAATCCAATTTATATGCCATCTACTTCGCAATATCAAACCTTGGATTTTAAAAGTTAACATTTCAACCACTATACTAAATAGAGATGTGAAACCATTTATTAGAAAATATTCAATTGATTGACTATAAATTTTCTAAAAAATAAATTTATATGACATCGAAAATGAACTAATACATAATAATTGAAATTTCATTCTTGTTTTTCCTTGATGAATGGGTTTTTATTAACTTTCTTGAAAAAAATATTTGGATCTATACACATGATTTGTCAAATAATGGATTTATTTAACACCATTAATCCTATTATATAATTTTTTAATATTAGTTGAAATTTTTATATTTTAATACTTCTATTTCTAAATAATATATCCAAAAGATAAAGGAGTGTTTTTTAATGCTTATAAGTCTCATCATTGATTATAATTTTACTAACATAATGACACTAATATATATAACGAAGTTTACATTTGTTAATTTATCCAAGTAAAGTGTTAATGATCAATGTTTTCATGTAATATTTGTCATTGATACTCATTTTACTATCATCCTATCTTTTATGTGTATAATTGACTGTGAGTTTGGGAATGAACCCATAATAAATTTATAGCGTTTGATGGATACATGGTTCAGATATTTGTTGGCTTTTGGGCCTAAAGTAACTCATATCTTCTAAGTATTCATGTTCATTACTTCACACTTATATAACTCAATACACTCAAAGTATTATAGTTTAATATAATAATTTTACTCTATATTGTCTTTGGGATTATTCATTCTCTCTAGCCGAACTGACTCTATAAGAATTGTGGAATACTTTTTTAAAAGGATTCTTTTTCAAAAACTGGATAAGTAACTTTTTTGATAATACCTAATTTTTACCCGCAATGCGTCTAAATAACATTCTATTTATATCCATCAAAAATAATTTTAGTTCTTATAGAAAATGAATATTTTTCCCATAATTGGGGTATTTATGCCTTGTATTTTATATATATCAGATATTTCCTATGATTCAATAATTAATGAACTATTACTACAGTATGAGAAACCACAATCAATATTCATTACATAATCTAATAATGCATCAATATGTTCTATAAACACATGTGATATATTTTTTCGTAATATATAAAAAAATTCCACTAGAATCAATAAACATTAAAATTTGATATTTTGTACATCTCCCCATTAATATAGAAACCATTCATTCCCAACCATTGGAAAAAATCACCTAACTTATTTAAATGTTTTTATACTTACATAGTTACTATATTTTGATACAAATTTCAAATACACATTCAATATATAAAATCTATAAATTAAAATAGAATCATAATATAAAATGATTATTATACAATACGTCGAAGCCGATTTTTTCTTCGAAGTAAATTCATTGTAATTTCTCATCCATTGAACTATATTTCTCAATGTGATAAGAATATCCTACTTTTTGATGCTCACCCAATTTTGATTAAATTATTTTTTATTGGTTTTATTGGTTTCCTACATCCCATTTTTATTTTACCTTTTTTATTTAATATTGATCACCATAATAACTAAGGAATTATCCTTATTTATGTTCAAATATTGTTTGAGATCCTTACATAATATTTAATGTAGTGTTTTCTACAAACTATTTTCTTTATAATCCAAAATAAAATAATAGTAATTGGTTGATAATGATATAAGATTGGGATTTCAATAAATATCATGATACATATTTGAATTTACACATGTATAGTATAATCATCATCCCACTAACTTCCCATATCAATTTCTCCTCACAAACATCTCAAAGATAATAAAACAACGTATAATATCCATGTAATTTAGTTACATATTCCACTCATTGGACATTCAAGATAGATTCATGACGTAATCCTAACATGAATCATCCATGTATCTCTTGAAAACATCATTATCTCCGTCAATTTCATCCATTCATGGATAAATATATAATGATGACTCCATCAAATAAAACAACTTTTTATCTCATTGTACCATGCATAAGAAACCACAATAATCTACAAAATTTGTACTCTTTATAACATATTAATTGTAATAAATTTAACAACGTGAATTTTTTGAATTAATTTGTATTGTTACAAAACAATACGTAAGAATATTTGTACATGAATAATGGTTAATTATTTTTATACATTATGGATTTATGAATATTAAATTCAATCCACAATTTTAATAAATTCTAGTATCCCTCAAATAATAGATCCAGAGTACTTATTTTCAATATATATTAGGGGAAAGGAACCTTAAAACCTCTCCACATAGTAAAAAATATGGTTTTATGGATATTATGAGAGTTCCAAGGTAGGATTGTTGTTGTAAAAACACATTAACTCATAGCCCCTTGATCTGTTAGGTGGAGACCCAACTCTTTTAATGGATAACCATGTATTGAATATCACTTTCCTATAATGATTAAAAAATATACACATATATACTTAATTACGTCCAACATTTGTTATATTAATGCACTACCCTTATAAAAACCACTAAATAGTTGGAGTCATCCTTAACTTGGGATGATGAGCACCTCGTACACCCAATTTTGTCAAAATTTATGTGATGAAAGATGATAATGACTTAATTATTTCTATAAGTGGTTTTAATTTTTTTATTAATGTATTCTTTTTTCATTAAAACATTCATATTTTATATGACCAAACCCAAATATTTACAATGATATAAATAAAAAAACATTCACCAGACATGTTCATTTTACCTATCCATGCTTTTTTATTATTTATGTAATCAAGAAAAATGTGTATAAACACAAAAATAATAAAACATGATTAAATAAAAATTAGAAACAGTATCATGATTTGATTATAATGGTTAATCCATTGATATATTAATTTATCAACCTAGACCCTATGGGTAATTCTTTCATTGGAACCATTCTCAGTTTAAGTTATAATACTAACATCATTCAATGAGTTTATCACCATGCTAGTATATTAACATGTCTTGGCATGAACTATGTAATCATTTCACCCCTATAATTATACAATAATACATGCAATAAGGAAATAGGATTCTAGGAAAAAAATTAAGGGTAAAAAACTTTTATTTAGAAACACATACTCTTATACATATAATAATGAAAAAGTGGATACATATATTTTCATTTTTTAAATAATTATTACACTAATCACACACAATTTGAATTACTAAATAAATAAAATTTATCCCAGGCATATATTGGCTTCTCGGTTATCATGATCATTAACATGTATTTTTATTTCAAAATAATATTAAATTTTTATATAATTCAACATGATGGAATTTTATTCTGAATTAATGTAACTTTATCTAATTTTAATTCATAATTTTTTATTAAAATGATCATGGAAAATATTAATTAAAAAATAAAATAATTATTAAATATATAGTTTTTAATTTTTTTTAAAATAATTGGGATTTTTGGGTATTTAAAACCCCAAAGGGGTACCATGTATTTTTCACTCAATGGTGAATAGTAACATACAATAATGATCATGTGAATAATATCCTATAGGTACTATTAAAATCAATGAGGACTCCAATTTTTGATTTAGTTTTATTTTTTTCAATGATTAGTACTGGTTTTCAAAAGTGGTCAATGAAATTTTTATATTTCATTGATTTCAACATGTTTAAGAAGTAATAATTAAATAAGTAAAAAGAAGTGAAGTATCCCTGGCGTTTAAATTTATTATATGGGTTGGATAAATGGATATAGGAGAAAATACTCATTTATTTACAATTTATAGAAGTTATTTGGAATACTTAGAGTTTGTAACTCCAATTATTTGTGCAACTCACATAATTTATTGAATATATTTCACAAAGAACCAAGAAATGATACATTGTTTTCAAAAATGAGGAAGATGAGATTATTTAAGATGATTTGATGTTCAAGTGTTCGTATGAATTTATATTCGAAAAAGAAATGATGAAGAGGAATTGAATAAGGCCATGAAAATATTTATTACATGAGGATATTATATGACGAAAATGATTTTATTATTTTTCATTAAGAAGTAAAAGTCGAGGAAATATTTATTTTAATTACATATTGAATGTATGAAGAGAATTCATGAGTAAGACAATCTAGATTTTTTGTTGAAAATTATATAGAACATACGTTTTAGATTTCGCTTACAATTTATAAGAATTTACAAAAAAAGAACGTCAATTCATAATATAACCAAGCATCACTTCAACCATATATGTGTAACCCTAATGGTAAACCATGTGGGAGAAAGTCTACCTAGACCGACCATAGAGGCAGGTATGGATATAATATTTTCTATGAATATCATTTAGTGTAATAGAAAGTGTGTGAACACATAACACCCACAGAGGAACATGAATGGAGTGTAGGAGGGTTCACTAGTGGGTCATGAAACGTTGTGGTGTAGTTAATATAAGTAATGTGTGAATGTGTGTCCAGGTTATAACATGGTTCCATGGATATGAGAACTAATAGAAAGGACTAAATTTTTAATTAGAGTGTAATTAAAACCAACTATGTTGTTGGACAACAACAAAATGAAAAATATTCATCAATTGTATAAGACAAAGTTATAATTTAAGCTTCTCGATCACATGGAAAATAGTTATTTGATTTTACTAATAACCATCTTCGACCACCTAACCCTCTATGGTAATATTTTTCAGCAATGATCTTGGACGAACCAACCATATTGATCCAAATTCTGCAAGTATTTTTCTGAGCTCTATATTTTTAGATGATGAAGGAATTAATTTTCATTATTGAAATAAAATATTTTCATGAAAACATTAATTTGAATAGCATCACTAGTATGAACTAAATTGAAGTTACAGATATTGTATTTCACAGTCATAGTACACGAATGAGTCCTTGTATTCACATGAGGAGCCTGAAAATGAATAAAAATTCATAGAAAAATAATTTATTATGAGGGGACTGTGTTTTTTCCTGTATTAATTTTTGAGATATGAAGTGATATTTGGTTCATTTAATATATTCTTTCATGAAATATTTTTGGGGAATTTAAGGATACCCATGACATGACTGATTTATATGAGTTTGGGATGGTGAAAAGGCGTAGCAACCTTTCCTTTATGCAACTAATCACAAATACAATACTAAATTTTTTCCACTCATGTTCTATATGAGAGACCATGATTTCTGAAAATATAACATCTCTATGATATCTCATATTCAGAGAATATGGAGTTCTGCGATCCTCTTAGCCAAGCTAAGAAGGGATCGTCCAAACACTTATTATGAAAAGAAGCATAGTTACATGATTTCACACTGTATTTCAGCCATCACGACTACATGATGATATTTTCTATGATCCAGTGTTTGTAACATTATCCCATTGAGTTATGTGAATAAGAAGATTCATATATAAATCCTTCCATGAAGAATATGTATCATAGTTTTTTGTGTTATGTGAATAAGGATGCATAGATATCACAATCAATAGGTATTACAAAGGTGAGGAATCTAGTAGATATTGATATCCTCACACTTATGTTTCTTGAAAAAAAAAGATAGCGGTGTGATATACTTACCTAAAGCAGTAAAACACATGTTCTTTGTTCAGAAAATGGAAAATAAGGTGAACGTGTGAAATAGTTCTTTCAAGACAACAGATATTATATAATCATATAGTTTCACGTTTTGAACTATATATATATAAATATATTAGAAAATAAATAAAATACTTTAGAAAGAAAAATAATATAATTTGAAGATGGATGAAAGTGAAAAAATTGAAGATGGATTCCAAGCATGATAAGCATGAAAATATTTAGTTGATGTAATGATATAATACATGCATAAAATAATAGATGAAATTATTATGTTTCCTATGGTGGATGAAGAATATAATAAGCAATTTAATTTAATTAAAATATTTTATATTGTGTATCCAATATGGATAATTTGACACTATAACTTATTATTTCATGTTGATTATTAAATTCATAAAGAATAAGAAGATAAATGTGATGATAATGATATGAACATTCATTATTTTTTATAATCATAGAGGACTTTTTTTATTATATAATTCATTTATAATAAGGGTGAAGAATATTTATACCTAGATGATTCTATTCAATAATGAAGAAAAATGGTAGAAGTAGAGGAGAAGAGGGTATTTTATATATCTATTTACATAATAAAAAGAAAATGAAGATGTTCCTCTTTCAATTTTTTTAATTGAATAAATAATTAAGATAAAAAACATTCAGTTTTCCACTATGAAAAATAAGAATAGTTACCTTCCTACTTTTTTTTCATAGAAAATTGAAGTATAATTATGTTGAATAACAATGCAGCACTGTGGCATCCAACAGAATTCTCAAATGGTGGATGACATTTTTGATGTTAAAATGTACCTAATAAAAAGGTGAATAATATCTTTAGAAGAAGTATAAAAAAGAATCAAGGAGATGCATTTGGGGTGTGGTTTTCACTATTATAAGGATGATTTTTTCTTCTATATAGCTGATTAAATTCAAGGGGCCCACAATATTCTAAGGATTTATTTCTTACCAAATCACAATTAATGGAGTTTTATTCTTGGATAGAATCCATTTACTAGTCATCACCATAAATTCCAAGAACTAAATACTCATATTGAGAAGAAAACCTAGTAAAAATATCACATTCCATGTTTTACCAACATTTATATACATATATATGAAAAGGAAAACAGATTCATGGAATTTTGAGCCTAATAGTTCAAATTGGGAAAGGGATAAAAACATATGGATGGTGAAAAAGTTAACAACACTAATTCAACACCCTATCATTGATGTTTTCATACTATATTTTTCCTCTATATTGGTGTTAGAGGTAATGTTTCATCTATATTTTATTACTTCTATTGAAATTATTCTCTACTGAATATTTTAGATTCTTTCTCATATTTATAATATTGTGATGTTTTGGTGAGGATTTAGTTACCTCTATGACAAAGAGTATATCTACCATTACCATTATAAAAAGGAGATAAAAATATAATATAAATGTTAATAAGAGGCCCATATTATCTCAATAATTGGATTTATTAGTATCTCCAAGTCATTAAAATATTGAAGATATATCAGGAATGGAATATGAAGATTTGGTGGATCGTGTTTCAATTTTGGATAATGAAAAAATTCCTTCAACATGTGAATTATGAATTGTAATGGATCATGAGGTTTGGATAATTTGATGAAAATATTTTCCTCACAATAAGGAATCTTTCATAAGTGGTGACTATGACCAATAAAAAACATCTCATGATATATTAGTTGATAAATATAATGATATATGATATTTTCCCCAAAATAAATAGTCTTTATTGTTTGTAGATTCCTTCATATTATGTACAAATAGATCAAATATCTAGATGAAAACTATGAGAGTATGGATAATGGCTTGAAAAAAATACCATATATAAATCTATCCAAATAAGTTTAATACTTTAAAAGAAACTTTATTCTTAATTTAGAAGAAAAATAGATATTTAAAAAGTATCTAGAAGAAAAAATTTCATTCCCTTGAAGGAAAAATGTAAAATAGAATCCAAATAAATGATTAAAAATTAATGAAAAATTGAATATGTTAATATAAATTGACTCATTGTTACAAAATAATGATCAGTTTTATGAAGAAGAAGTTGATAAAATGTAGATGGTTTGTGAAGTGAAAAACACCCACGATATTAAATGACCAAAAATTAATGTTTAGTAGGATAATCTTGAGAAGAAACATATTGATACATTAATATCGAATTATATAGTTGTTGCTACTACTCAATTCTAATTAAAGGATTATAAGGTTAAAATACCGCGAACAAGTGATAATAATACCAAAGAAATCTCTCAACAATATATCTCAATAAAGTATGAAAAAATAGGTACCAGCTATACCATATTGTAATAGTGTTTCTAAATAATTTATCATTAATTTACCTATTCCAAAAAACATTATAAGTATAGATGATGAAATATGATTATAATCATAAAAAAATGACTATGGTTGATATGAAAAGTAATGTGCAATCTGGTTTCCCATAATGATCCAAACATGCTTTTAGGAGGAACCCAAAACGTCACACATAAGAAATAAGAAGATAAAAAAATGTGGGTAAATTATGGTTCTATAAAATATATAGGAATTGTGCATTGTATTTGTCATATAATCCACTAAATTTAAAAGTACAACAGAATCCCATCCCAAAGGGGGTATATCCATCCCTTAAAAAAACATCCCATATTTAATAAAAATATAAAAACCTCCAACATATTTTTATTATTTTAAAACATATGTTATGTATCAAAAGGAAGTGGTAACAATAATGGTGTATGCTAAAATCAACATATATTCAAATATCATTTGAATAAAATACCATAGATATTGTCTGAGAAAGAACGAGCTCCCTCAAGAAAAAATTAGAAGAATGTAATAATCAAAAAAAAAATTCCTAGAAGGAATAAAAGAATAATATTGGGAAGATATTAGATTCCAAAACCAATAAGATAAAGAGAGGTCAACGGTCCCAAAGTAATACTAAGATGGATGGCACTTATAGAAACCCATATATATGATCCAAACATATTTCCAATGTTTCTAATGGTGTGTTAGTAATTTGGATAGAATATTTGGAATGAATGGGGAAAATAGAGGATGCACTAGTAATGGTTGGTGTAAAATTAAAAGAAAAAAATACACATCTAGGTGATGTTCTTTGTGTGAGCTGAAATATGGTTACACACACACACCCACCTGATGGTTGTTAAGTCATAATTTCATCCCCTAATTAATTACTTATGAAGAAGAATGTAGCACTATGTGATCAAGCACGTTAAAATATTTTGAATAATAAATGTCAAGAGAAAATAAATTAAATAAGTGATAAGATATCTACAACGCCAATATGAATTGATGTTCATTTTTACATACATAAATAATGGAGGGAATGGATCAAGTTGGTTGAGAAAACTATATCATTTATTATTTTCACATTAATAATCAAGGAAGAATCCACTTTATTCCTATAATAGTTGTGTATTTTATTTGTGATTCTAATATAGGGAATTTAAGGTGAAGAAAGTCCTCCAGAGAAAATCTTAGAAGAAGTGAGCGTAGTCCATTCAATATTGGAAGGATGCTGAAGTAATCATCTTTAAATACATCATCAATTGGAATTATTAAAAACTTGTATTGAAGATTATCATTTATGGTGAAGTTTTGGAAGTTGAGAAGTATGGAAAATCACAATTTTGAGACTCTCTTTTTTATTCAATCCATTCTAGAAAAAATCATGAAGTCCGTTCTGGATGATTTCCACCCTTATGAAGATCATAAGGAGTATTTCCACACTGGGAGAGATAAATTTAAAGTGATTATGATTCTTCTAGAATCATTATTTCAATTTCTATTAAATACATTTATTCTACAAATTTCATAAAGATTTATTCATTATAAATATTAATTTATTTTTCATTATATATCATCCTTATTTAATAAAACTATCAGACATAATAAAAAAGTTGTGTAATTAAATTAATCAATGATATCAGAAAAATGGAATTTTGAATGTTCTATAAGGCATCATATCATTCCTGTTGTGATTGAATGTTTTAATTAGTTTGTTGAATTCATTACAAGAGTTTCTGGTTGATCCTCCTTAAAAAATATTTATATCTCATAAATGTATCATATTCATTCAATAAAATCATAAAACCATTTAATATGAATATATGAGTTCTCAATTCATGATTTATGTTGATAATTTGTAAAAGCATAACATAGTTGTCTAAAAAAATATTTTTGTTCCCTATTACCATCAAGTCTCAAAAATATTTAGAATAAAATGATTGTTAGAAAATTTCATAAGTATGTACTTAAACCCATTTCCCATGAACATTGTATTTATTATCAATAAGTGGGAGATAAATTTAAATTAATGTTTTTAAAATTAAATTGGGGATATTCACATATTGACATATTAATTTGGAAAAAAATTAATGTATGAACATTAAATACAAAGGGGTAAACTAAAGATCCAACCTTTTTATGATTTATATATGTTTTCAATTTTTTATTGGTTTTTAATGGATATTAATAGATAAAAATATTACATTCATGTAATTATATAAAATAATTCATAAATTAATAATATTATTGTAGTAATGTATAAATGATATCTAATGTAATTATATGGGTTGGATATATTGATGAAGAATAAAGTACCCATTTCATATCATCTTTAATGAAGTTCCTTATAATACTTTATGTTTATAAATATAATGATTATTACACTAATATTAATCTCTAGAACAAGTACCGCTATGTTATTTCACTTAACAAATTATTTATAAAAATGAAGGGGATGTAAATATTTAAGATAATTTTTTCATGAAGAGTTCATTATAATTTAAATTTTTAAAAAAATGAAGCATATGAATTTAATATGTCCATGAAAGTATTTATTTCAAGAGGATTTTATTTCAATACAATATAGTTATTATTTTCCAGGATAAATAAAAATTACATTTAATATAATGGTTAATTTCATAAAGAATGACTGAATATTATTTATGAGTATGTTGGTTTTGAATGTTATATTCAGAAATATAAAGAACTTTTGTTGAAATTTTTTATAACTCATTATTAGAGATTTAATGAATATGGAAAACCATAATACATCTCAATACCACCACAACCACATATTTGGTTCCTTGGGGTCAATCTCCTGGGGGAATTCAACCTAGTCATCCCATAGACACAACCAAGGATAGATGAGCACCCAAATAGAGAAAATGAACTAATTGAAATTTCATGGATACATAGAACCTGTAGTGTCATTTTCATAGAAAGCAATAGGTTTCCTAATTGCACCATCAAAAGGTGTGGCATGACCCATGCAGGGTGTGATTGAATGTGTGTTCAGATGTTGAAATCGATTCCTTTTCTCGAAGCACTTATGTAATATATTTCCTTATTAATTGGATCATAGAGAGATTCAAATCCAATGTGGTATTGAGGAAAAAAATTAATCCTCGTATGTTTTAAGAGATTAAAATATAACATATGTTTCTCAATCAAATGGATCTCATCTTTTTTATTATAGTATGAAACATCCTCATCCTTTTGATACCTGATGGTTCTTCTTTTTAATAAATGTCAATGAAGAACCTCCCAAAATACACCCCATGTTTATAATGTTTTTTTTGTTCTCGAGACGCTGATATGAAAAAGGATTGAAACCTCATGAATGCATGATAAACGTTTTATGTGAACTAGACTACAAATATATTGCTTCGTATGAATGAAAATTATGATACATAGGCTACTTTTCATATTCAAAGTACATTAATGTGTTTAACAATTCTATCAAGGAGCATGGCTATGATTCCAATATCATGGATGAATCCAGTATTATGAAGGTTCCATGTTTTTCTATTTCACAGTATTTCATAAAAGTAATAATAATTTATGATTTAAAATATAATCACATAGTATATTCTGAGGGAAATTAATGACAGACTTTGCATGACTGATTTTTTATAATTTAATGTGGTCAAAAGAATGTGTTAACTCAACTATAAATACCCATTAACCAATACAACACTATTTTTTCACTTTTTTTACAGAATAGTTCTAAATTTCATAAAACATAGCATCTATGATCCTTATCTTATGTGAATAATCAGGAGTTCTATGAGCCTCCTAACTATGTGAAGAAGGTAGGTTCTATTATTATATTTTGTGATGATGAATAGATACATGATTTCATAATTTTTTTATCCTAAATGATGTAATGATAATATGTTTCATGATCTAGTGTTAGTAGAACAACCTCTCGGGGTAAAAAATATAGTTTTTCTAAAAAAACCGATATGAAGAAAAACATTGTGAACTATTATGTTTTGTGAATATTAATGAATGGTTACCATAAGAATTAAGGTTTTAAAAGGAGAAAAAGAATCTATAGAATCATCATGTAACACTTATTTTCTGAGAGATAAGATACAACCATGTGATACACTTTTGTTAAGAAGTGTCACCCATGGTCTTCATTCACATGGAGGAAAAAAATAGGAATGTGTTTATTGGATTATATAAAAGAAATGAAATTATAAAATC
This sequence comes from Viscum album, assembly GCA_963277665.1. Taxonomy (NCBI): domain Eukaryota; kingdom Viridiplantae; phylum Streptophyta; class Magnoliopsida; order Santalales; family Viscaceae; genus Viscum; species Viscum album. The sequence continues at coordinate 1,935,946,265 of OY728155.1, forward strand.
ATATAGTTTAATGACATGAAATATATACAAAAAAATATTTGAAAAGAATCAGAATAAATTTAAATGAAAAAGTAAATAGTTGTAATAAGAAAGAGTTTGTACATGTTTCATGAAGGATACCATGCACAATAACCATGAAAGGAATTTCCCAAAGTAAAGATAAAATAAAGAGGAAGAATATAATTGTTATGTTTCTAAGAATACCATTAATCAATTTTATAATCAAGAGGAAAGATTTTGATTCTATCAATAATTAAAGAAGGTAAGAAGAAGAATGAGACCTATTATAGTCTTTCCAGTACTAATGAAGCGAATAAGATGAAGAAAAGAGTAGGGTACAATGGATATCAATTTTTCCACGATGAAGAAGAAGAAGAATAGGAATATTTCTATATTTCTACATGTTTCTATGAAAAATAATTAAGTTTTATATATTTTAGTTTTTTATTGTGATTAAAAATAATAGTTTCTTGACAACTTTTATACAAGTAAAAAAGTTAATCATATGTATGTGTATGAACAAACCATAACTATGTAATCAAGTAAAATAATCATATCATGGAAGAAATTATTATTGTTACAATGTAGCTTAAAAAATAAGGTGGAGACTAATTTCCAATTCTGTATAAACAATCAGTTAGGAATTTTAATTTGAATGAGTTTTTCAATTGTATAGGGATGAGGAACATTTCCCTCCCCCTTCCTAAAGATTTGGTTCCCACACTAGTCTATGGATTGTTTTCTTTCCAAACCACTATAAATAGTGTCTCATTAAAGTAATGAATTTGAATAATTTTCATCACCACACATAGAAATGACTTGATTATCAAATTGAGTAGTAAACCATGTATAAATATTTTTGTTTAGTTTTTAACCTACTTTTATATAATTTCATGGTAATGCCAAATATAATAGTGGATTCAAAATACTAATATGTATATGATTTCTAAGGATAAAAGGTTATAAAATATGAAATAGTTCCCAAAACTAATTCACCTACTCTCAGATTTGAGTATATCCTTAAATGGTCCCCTCAATTAATAGTAAACCACTTGTACTATTCATAAATTTTAAAAATAATTAAATTTTTGGTTCAATATTTTTTAAAAACGTCATCATTGGATAATTGACAATATTCCAGGACATCCTCTCTTCCATGAGAGACTATGAGCCTTAGAATACTATTTTTTGTTAATAGTACCATTGTATTGGTTATTTAAATGGTATTTCCTAGTAATACTTCATCTTTTTTTATTTCATATCCTAAAAAACTATTCTATGATCTTTTGATAGAGATAACTTGATCGTCTGACCTCAAAATGATGTTTCTTCAGTGGTTTTTGGACTTTACGAACACCCTATACTCAAATTAATGAAAATTCAATTATAATTTCATGTAATTCATTAATCAATAACTTGGATAATAATGGATTTTAATTTAAAATGATAAAATAGTGATCAATGATATGATGTTCCTTCCATCATTCTAATTTCCTAGTAAAAAAATGTTCTCACGTTGAAGAAATTAAAAAAATATTAATGGAAGTTGTAACTATACTAATTTCGATTAGAATAATATTTCACTCGTCTTTAGTTCCAGTCACTCGATGGAAATAAATTGCACGTTCGGGATCATCCAATCCCATCTAGAATAATGACGGGTTTTCATTCATCAATTTTTGAGTTCTAGTGTAGATAATCAACAATGCCTTCAATGATAAAGTGATCATAGGAGAAATATCAATTGGAACCATAAAGGATTCTTAGAATGGGTTTATCAAATTGAAAAAATATAATTGTAAAAATTAGGAGGTAGGAATGATGAGAAATCAAAATCATTGGATAAATTGTCACTCAATTACTGTGTTACTTCCATCTTATTCAAGAAGTGTTATGTATGATAAAATTTGTCAAATCCTTACCCCAGTTCACTTATAAGTAATCGAACCTGGTTATTAATAATGACAAAAGCATGTTTCACCATGTTCAATGGGATTAAGAATAGAATAAAGGGTTTACTATGGTAATTTGGGGAGACTATACCCACATTATTAGAGTGGAGAATACTGGTGATATAGAAATAAAACAATAGCAGATGTAATAAAAAGGACAAAAAAAATATAAACATCCATAGATAAACAATCAAACAGGAATACAGTAATCATAACCATAACTAGTAACGTAAATATGTCATGATTTCATAATTCCATAATAATTTTTGAAACATGGGAATAGTAATAGATGGTACATGCCGTCACGAACCAGGCTAGGCTACCATCTAACCCGACACCTAACACAGTGTAAAAAAATACATGAGATGTATTCTCAATCCTCCCAGGATGGAAACTAGCATCAAGCATCAATGATATCAAAATGGGAATGAATTATCCAAATAAAACTAGGATAAAAACCCAAAATATATCACACATCACAACTAATAACAGAAATCAATAAATTAAAATCCAGATCTAGATACAATAGGAACTGGTAAAATACAAAATAAAAAAATACAACTGAAACCAAAATGCAACTAACCAAATCTCCATGTTACCTCTTTTTCACCACCACACACAAAACCCCCCATTCCATGACCGTCCTAAAGAACAATCCTGAACTTGTAAACCATCCTGGTTTTACCAACACCATGTGGAACAAGTAGGCTGTGATCATAAACAACTAAGTAGCTAACAACCATAGAGTACATGATTTGTTTTCTATATTTAGTCCATAAACTCTAGTTTGAGATAAATTTAGAAAATATTGGTTTTATAATTTTAAATAACCAAACACAACATTTCCTTTTAAAAAAACGCACAAGAATTCCTGTAACACCCCGAGATTTTATGAAAAATATTCTTTTAATTTCTTTAATGTATTGTGTTTTATGCTACACCAAGATTACCTTGTGCTATACGCAATACCGTATTAGCCTGCAGTATAGGAAACACTATTCTTGGATCGTGTTACACACAATTTTGAAAATAGTAATTCTACGCAACATTGAGTATATATATACATATATTCAATGTATAAATGAAATATGGTTGGATTCTGTTATATGAAACAACGAAGGATTCTTGCACAACACGCAACCCTGACTTGGCTTGCATTACATGCAATCGCAATGTAACATCGCAAGTAAGTAATGAATAATAGATATTTTTATCTATTCCTATTAATGAATTAGATAGTGTTTTAGAGGCTTAAAATGAAAATAAATCCAATCTTAAGCATGGAATACACTAATATTTTTAAAAGATTGTTTTACTGCCTTTTAATGGAAAACCATTTTTAAATCTATCTTTTGACAATTTTATAAACTATGTTTTTCAAAATAAAATTATTCTTTATGATTGGGACATCAAAATTTACTTTGTGTGAATTTTTGGTATTTTTCTGATAAAGTTCATTTTTTACTGAATAGTGAAAAATGTTGTATTTTAATTCAAAACCTCTTTTTAATCTAATTTATTTATATGATTAGAATATCTTTTGATTTGGTTTTAATGTGAAATTAGAATATATTTTTACCATTTAATCCAATGGTGGTCATTGGAATCAATTTCACTTTGAAATTGGACTTAAACTAGTGTCAATCTTTTGATACTTATTGTTTAATAAAAACACGCTATTTATCATGACAGCGGGAATTGATTATTAATTTAATTAATGCAGATTATATGTTTTTAATTTTGTAAAATAGACATCATTTTTGAATTCTGAATATAAAATATATCTTAGGGTAAAGTTTTGGAATTTTTCTGAAAAACTTCAATTTTTGATGAATAGTGAAACCACTAAGTGGTAGTTAAAGAAACTGATTTTTCATTTAAATGAAACATTGCCATTTCTGTGATTTGAACTTCAAAAATCTGACATACATGGTTGTCATTAAGAAGTAAAATGTTTTCCAATGGGATTAAAATAATTTTTTGGTGAATAGTAATTTTTAAAATTTTAATCGCGATTTGAGGTAATTAGTGTAGTTTAAGGTAAAAATAATGTTTTAATAATATGAGATGAGCTTGACACATGTCCTACCCTCATTGGATGTGTCTTGGCCGACCAAGAAAATCCATGAGTCAACTTGGGGACCCCATGGAGCCACTTTGGTTGGGAAATGACATAAATAACTTTTTATTTAATGTTAAAGTAAAAATGACACAAACATGAGTTATTTTACTACAACAATTTTTACATGGGGTTATACAAGTCATAGTTTTTATTATAAATATTCATTGGAAATCTAAAAATATTTCCTACATCATAGTATTTTTTTTATAATTTTTATACTTTAACTAAATTAAAGTATTTATGACATCATGATGATGCAACAATTACCTCATTAATAAAGGATTTAAATAAAATGAAACGATAATGTAAAATCTATGACCTACACATGTCCAAAACCTATTGAATGGGTAGATTTAGAACCCCTATCACCATAGCCTCTAATTATATCAATGTGGGACATTTTGAATCCGAAAAGCATTTTCAAATAATGTTACATTTCTTTACTTTCCAAGAATGCCCCTCCTCTCCTCTTATAAAAGGCCCCCGCCTCTACCTCCTTTCTCACACTTCCAAAGCCTTTGGCTCGACCAACCCCTACCCATTTTGTCTCTCCACTTCCGTCTCTTTCTCCTTGAAGCCTCATTTGGGCAGAAGTCTTCCAAAGGAAGCCTTTGAGCTCAAACCAAAGGGAGTTACCTGATTTTAAGGTAATGTCTTCACTTTAGTCCTTTTGTTTTATTTTGCTTCTACAACCCCCTAAACTCTATTTATTAATTTATTTTGTAACAACTCCAGTATCTTAAATATACTAGGATGTTGTTATAAGAAGGATTCGAGCTACACCTACACACACCTACATCTAATGTTTAATGAACATACTTTTTCCGTGGATGGAGAATTTCTGTCTCCCGAAACGATGATTGTTCAACATTATTTTAACACCTTAAAAGGTGGCCATTAAGATAACACTCTATTTATATATGATATATAATATGTTTATGTTTTCCTTAAGCTTCTGTATTTTTCATTTTGGGCATACCTTTATGGTTTCCATTATGGGAAAACACGATATCTTCATTTAAGGAAGTGTGGACTGCTGCCCCCTCAAAGTGATTTGATTCGTTAATACCATATGTGGGACGTATAAAGGATGAAGTTATGATATTATAAATGATATTACACTATAATTATTATATAACTTTATATCATTATGATTCCATTCTATAAAATATGAAATAGAAATGAAAGTAGCGTTCATGCGTACGTACGGCTTACCGTCTCCATGAACGGTGCATTTCAATTCTTACATCTAAATGATTATGAAATATTATAAATCCATGTATATAATGGATATATATGATATATATGATATATACATCATGATTATAATTCTGTATATAATGGATACATTAACAACTTGTAATTATAAAGGGTTTATTTTTGACTCCAGTACCAATGATCGTTAAAACGAACATTATTAACTTAAATAATTACATAGTGTTCATGACATGGAAATAAGGGATATAAAAGGAATAATGAACTTTAAAAAGGGTTCTTAAACAAGTATAAATTATCTCATGTTTATTAATCAGGAGATTAAATAACGACTGAGTCATGTCGGACCCGAGGTATGGGACTTCGTCTCAATCTCCTTTCATTGAGGCATATTTTGTTTTATACACAACCATATTTTATACGGTGTATATACCCCCTTGGAATTTTACGTTTATCCAAAAGTAATATTTTTAATTTGAAGCATTATACTAAACGACAAAAGAGAATGTTTTTGTCATACGTATGCGGCGACAACGACTTCTCCGCCGCCATGACCATTATTTGAGTTTCAGCTTCCTCTACAAGCCATACCTTTTTTTTAAAGAAAAATAAATACCATTTTTTACTTTTCTTTTATTTTGGTATTGAAAATGGTTTTCATAATTTTTTTATTTCAATGTTTTGTATTGATATCTTGTGATTGAAAGGTGGAAATGTTATGTTTTATTTATGCATGTTTTATGTGATACGATTATGTTGAGGTTCTTGGGCATTATTACGAAGATGGGTGGTTCCGTGATAAACTAAGGGCGGGTGATCCTGATATAGCTCTCCAATGCATTGGGTAATGCGAAGGAGTGAAACATTAAGGTTTATCCAAAGAGATTTAGGGAATATACTGTGATGGGTATTCCAAACGTAACCAAGAGGGTTACTCCCTACGTAAGAATGTTATGAATGCCTCAAGTTACCTTTATTTCTTATGATTTCTATGATTTACTCCTGATTTTATGAGTTATGTTAAAGTTCTTATGTTTTATGTGTAAAGTATGATTTCATTCTTATGTATATATGAACTTATGTTTCCTTTCCATATTTTTATAACCCATACTGAGCATTTTATGCTCATCCCCTATTTTTTGAATGTTTTTCACAGGTCAAGGGAAAGGTACATGATATGATGATAGTGTCAAGGAAGTGTCAAGAATGAATCCATGTCTTATTTTAAATATGATTCCATTGATGGGAAAAATGAATACTATCTTTATGTAACCACTTTGTTTATATGTGGAATGTAATGAATGTTTTATGTTCTAATTCTCTAAAACTCTAAACCTGAAAAGATCCTCAATGTGTAATCTTGTAATAACTCAAGATTAAGAAAGGTTTAAGGCTGGGGCCTTATAGTTGGTATCAGAGGTCGGTTTAGATAAATTTAGACGTTAGAATTCTATTAAATGATTATCCAAAAATATTTTTTTTTGAAAGTATATAGAATTTGAAGATTACCATGTTGTTTCATCTAAGACATGTTTGCTCATAATGGTTTTCAATAGAGGAAACAAGGAATCAGTGCTAGGAAGGCATATATAAGGAAATATCCTTCTGAATCAGCATCCTGAGATGGTCAGAATTGGAACTGAACAGTTTGTTGCAGTAATGGCGCAGTGGACTCAAGCAATAAATGGTGGTGTTATCCATGCACGAGATCAGCCAGATCAACCGTAGAGGAACATGTTAGTGGTGGAACATTTCATGAGGCAACATCCCCCATCATTCAGAGGATCATCTAACCCTGTGTTAGCTGAAGGGTGGATTAAAGCACTGGAGAAGATTTTCAATGTCATGGGGTATTCAGACAATCAAAAGGTTAGTCTTGCTATTTACCATTTGGAGGGTGAAGTAGATCAGTGGTGGTCGATGGTTAAAAATATCAGCGACGCTGATGAGATTGATGCTCTTGACTGGGATGAATTCAAAGGTATGTTTCTTGAGAAGTATTTTCCTAAGGCTATTTGACATTGTATGGAAAAAAAATTCTTGGAATTGAGGCAAGAGGAAGACTCAGTGGCTACCTATGAAGAAAGGTTCAGTCGATTGGCAAGGTATGCTCCAAATTTTATCCGAGACCTTGATAGTAAAATCAATCATTTTCACTCAGGATTAAAGCCAAAATATTGAAGGGCATTAGCTTCTCATGAGTTTAAAAGTTATAAAAAGATTTTTCGATGTGCTGAGAAGGCAGAACAGGAGTTTTCTGATGATCAAGTGTTCTATAACAACCAACAGAAGAAGAGACCGAGGTGGCAGGAGAAAGGGAAGAATTTTTCAAAAAAGTATGATGGTAAGAAATCTAAGATTCCAGTTTGTGATAAATGTGGAAAAAGGCATGCTGGGGAATGTCATCTGAATTCTGGAAAGTGCTATTGATGTGGTAATATGGGACATAAGGCTCGTGATTGCACTAAAAAAGTTCAAGGTGATGGTAAGTTCAAATTTTATTTACAGTTAGTGAAATGTTTTAAGTGAAATGAGATGGGTCACTATGAAAAAGAGTGTCCGACAAGGAGCTCGAGTGATGGGAAGCAGTTAGACTACAAGCAGAAAGGGGTGGTGAAATCCATTGCAACTACTTCAGCAGATGTCGGGCCATCAAATGAAGTTGTATCAGGTACTTTGTTTGTTTTTCAGATTTTTCCAGTGTGTTGTTTGATTCGGGGTCTACACATTCTTTCATCTCTGAAACCTTTTCTAGTAAAATGGGAATACCATCTCAAGAAATGACTCATGAACTTGTGGTAAAAACACCTGGGAGAAATTTTGAGGCAAAAATAATTTATAAGAATCTTCCTATCCTTATCCGTGGAAAGAACCTACTTGAAAACCTTGTTGTTTTACCTCTAGTAGAGTTTGATGTTATCCTAGGTATGGATTGGCTCTCTATTTACCATGCTAAGATTGACTGTAGAGCTAAAGAAGTTTCTTTTCAGAAAGACATTCAGTTTGTGCATAAGAATGAACCCTTACTGTTGATAACTTATCAAGAGGCCGAGAAACTTGTAAAAGATGGAAATGAATGTCACCTTGCACATATTGTTGAAAACAAGGGAACTGTTCAGATTAATGATGTACCAGTGGTAAATGAGTATCCTGATGTTTTTCCTGATGAGTTTCCTAGAATAATACCAGATCGGGAAGTTGAATTTAGTGTTGACTTAGTTTCTGATGCTAAGCCATTTTTGAAACCCCCTTATCGAATGGCTCAAATTGAACTTTTAGAGTTGAAGGAGAACTTGCAAGATTTATGAGAGAAAGGTTTCATTCGACCAAGCACATCACCATGGGGTGCTCCTGTTTTATTTGTTAAAAAGAAATATGGTTCTATGAGACTTTGCATTGATTATAGATCCTTGAATAACATCACTATTAAGAACAGATATCATTTGCCTCATATCGATGATTTGTTTGATCAGCTCCATGGAGATCAGTATTTTTCAAAGATTGACCTGAGATCGGGGTACCATCAGCTGAAGGTAAAGGAAGAAGATGTTCCGAAGACTGCGTTTCGTACAAGATATGACCATTATGAATTTGTAGTAATGCCTTTTGGGCTAACCAATTCACCTGCTGTATTCATGGACTTAATGAATATAATTTTCCATGTGTTCTTGGATAATTTTGTGGTGGTTTTCATTAATGATATTTTGGTGTTTTCTAAAAGTAAAAAGGAGCATTAAAGACATTTAAGGGTTATTTTGGAAACCTTAAAAGAAAAGAAATTGTATGGGAAATTCATCAAGTGTGAGTTTTGGTTGCAACAAATTTCCTTCCTTGGTCACATTGTTTCTAAAGATGGGATAATCGTTGATCCTGCAAAAACAAAGGTTGTTGAAGAATGGCCAAGACCCACAAATGTAACAGAGATTAGTAGTTTCCTTGGTTTGGCAGGATATTACCGAAGGTTTGTTAGATATTTTTCACGGTTATCTAGTCCAATTACTAAGCTAACTCTGAAGGGTGTTAAGATTATCTACACAAAAGAATGTGATGATTGTTTTCAGGAACTGAAAATAATATTGGTGAATGATCCGGTTTTGGCACTACCTTCCAGGATTGGTTAGTTTTTTATATACAATGATGCTTCATTGAAAGGACTTGGTTGCGTCCTAATACAGAATGATCAGGTAATTTCTTATGCTTCACAACAGTTGAAAACTCATGAGGTAAATTACCCTACACATGATTTGGAATTAGCTACTGTTGTTTTCGCTTTAAAAATTTGGAGGCATCATTTGTATGGAGTAAAGTGTGAAATATATACTGATCACACAAGTTTAAATTATATATTCACTCAGAAAGAGTTCAACATGTGACAAAGGAGATGTCTAGAATTAATCACGGAATATGCTTGTACAATTCATTACCATCTGGGAAAAGCAAAAAAAGTGGCTGATGATTTGAGTCGAAAGAGTAATGCTTCATTAGCAATGTTGCGATTGGAACGTGATCCTTTGGTTAAGGATTTGATGAACTTTGGCATAGAAGTTGTTGGTGCAGGATTTTCTTCTGTTTTGTTTCAGGTATCAGTGAAATCTTCTCTATTAGACAGAATCAAGCAAGCACAGAAGCAAGACAGTGAGTTGCAGAAAAAGGTAGCGCTGTTTCAGAAAGGTAAGTTGTCTGAATTCAACATTGATAATGATTGTGTTTTGAGTTTTGGGAAGAGATTGTGTGTGCCTTGTGATTCACAGTTGAAGAGAGAGTTGTTATGTGAAGTTCATAGTTCTCCATTTTCATTTCATCTTGGCAGTACAAAGATGTAAAGAGATCTGTGGGAGTATTACTAGTGGGATGGAATGAAAAGAGATATTGCTGATTTTACTGTGAAGTGTTTTACTTGTCAACAGGTTAAAGCAGAGCGATAGTTACCGAAAAGGGATGTTTTAGCCTTTACCAGTGCCAGAGTGGAAATGGGAGAATATATCCATGGACTTCGTTGTGGGATTGCCGAAGACCCCTCGAGGTAATAATGCAATCGGGGTTATTGTTGATCGCTTGACTAAATCTTCTCATTTCCTTGCTATACAAGAAACTTTTTCCCTAGATCAACTTTCTCGCTTGTCTCTTAAAGAGATAATCAGGTTACATGGAGTTACTCTCTCCATTGTATCTGACCGTGATCCCAGGTTCACTTCTAACTTTTGGAAAGGCCTTCAGAAGTCGTTGAGTACTGAATTAAATTTTAGTACAGTTTTTCATCCTCAATCCGATGGGCATGCAGAACGAACAATTCAGACCTAGGAGGATATGTTACGAGCTTGTTCGTTGGATTATCAGGGTAGTTGGGACCAACATCTTTCTTTGGTTGAATTTTCATATAATAACAGTTTTCATTCCAGAATACAGATGGCACCATTTCAGGAATTATATGGGAAGCGGTGCCGAACTCCATCTTTCTGGGATGAAGTGGGTGAAAGGAAGTTGATGGGACCAAAATTGGTAGAATAGTTGGTAGAAAAAGTTCATCTGATACAAAAACACATGAGAACAGCTCTGAGTAGGCAGAAGAGTTATGCGGATAATCGGAGGAAGGATCTATCTTTCGAGGTAGGTGATCATGTTTTTCTCAAAGTCTCACCATGCAAAAGTGTGATGCGATTTGGTAAGAAAGGAAAGCTAAGTCCAAGGTTCATTGGACCATATGAAATTCTTGAGAGAGTTAGATCAGTTGTATACTAGGTGGCTTTACTTCCGAGTTTATCTCAGGTACACAATGTTTTTCAAGTTTCGATGCTGAGAAAGTACATGCCAGATCCATCTCATGTTTTGAGTCCAGAGGTAGTTCAGCTGGAAGAGAACCTATCTTATGAGGAACTACTGGTCCAGATTATTGACCATAGGGAGCAAGTGTTACAGAATAAGGTGATTAATCAGGTAATGGTTTTGTGGAAAAACCACATGATGGAAGAGGCAACATGAGAATCTGAAAATCCAATGAGGGATAATTACCCCCATTTATTTGAAAAGTAAATAAATTACGGGGATGAAATTTTCTAAGAGGGGTAAGGATGTAACATCCCAAGTAAGTAATGAATAATATATATTTTCATCTATGCCAATTAATGAATTAGATAGTGTTTTAGAGGCTTAAAATGAAAATAAATCCTATCTTAAGCATGGAATACACTAATATTTTTAAAAGATTGTTTTACTACCTTTTAATGGCAAACCATTTTTAAATCTATATTTTGACAATTTTATAAACTATGTTTTTCAAAATAAACTTATTCTTTATGATTGGGACATCAAAATTTACTTTTTGTGAAGTTTTGGTATTTTTCCGATAAAGTTCATTTTTTAATGAATAGTGAAAACTTTTGTATTTTAATTCAAAAACACTTTTTAATCTAATTTACTTATATGATTAGATTATCTTTTGAATTGGTTTTAAAGTGAAATTAGAATATATTTTAACCATTTAATCCAATGGTGGTCATTTGAATCAATTTCACTTTGAAATTGGACTTAAACTAGTGTCAATCTTCTGATATTTATTGTTTCATAAAAACACGCTATTTGTCATGACAGCGGAAATTAATTATTAAATTAATTAATGCTTCTTATATGTTTTGAATTTTGTAAAATAGACATCATTTTTGAATTCATAATATCAAATATTTCTTAGGGTGAAGTTTTGGAATTTTTCTGAAAAACTTCAATTTTAGATGAATAGTGAAACCACTAAGTGGTATTTAAAGAAAATGATTTTTTGTTTAAATGAAACTTTTCCACTTCTGCGATTTGAATTTCAAAAATAATACATACATGGTTGTCATTAAGAAGTAAAATTTGGTTCAATGGGATTAAAATAATTTTTTGGTGAATAGTAACTTTTAAGTTTTTAATCGCGATTAGAGGTAATTAGTGAAGTTTAAGGTGAAAATAATGTTTTAATAATATTAGATAAGCTTGACACATGTCGTACCCTCACTGGATGTGTCATGGCCGACCAAGACAATCCATGGGTCAACTTGGGGACCCCATGGAGCCACATTGGATGGGAAATGACATAAATAACTTTTTATTTAATGTTAAAGTAAGAATGACACAAACATGAGTTATTTTACTAAAACAATTTTTACATGGGGTTATACAAGTCATATTTTTGATTATAAATAGTCATTGGAAATATAAAAAGATTTTCTACATCATAGTATTTTTTTTATAATTTTTAGAATTTAAATAAATTAAATTATTTATGACATCATGATGATGCAGCGATTAGCTCATTAATAAAGGATTTATATAAAATGAAATGATAATGTAAACTCTATGACCTAAACATGTCCAAAACCTATTGGATGGGTGGATTTAGAACCCTTATCACCTTACCCTTGAATTATATCAATGTGGGACCTTTTGAATCCGAAAATCATTTTAAAATAAAGTAACATTTCTTTACTTTCCAAGAGTGCCCCTCCTCTCCTCTTATAAAAGGCCCCCACCTCTACCTCCTTAACCACACTTCCAAAGCCTTTGGCTCGGCCAACCCCCGCCCATTTTGTCTCTCCACTTCCCTCTCTTACTCCTTGAAGCCTCACTTTGGGCAGAAGTCTTCCCAAGGAAGCCTTTGATCTCAAACCAAAGGGAGTTACCCGATTTTAAGGTAATGTCTTCACTTGAGTCCCTTTGTTTTATTTTGCTTCTCCAACCCCCTAAACTGTTTTTATTCATTTCTTTTGTAACAAATACAGTATCTTCAATATACTAGGATATTTTTATAAGAATTATTCGAGCCACACCTACACACACCTACATCTAATGGTTAAAGAACATACTGTTTCCGTGGATGGGGAATTTCTACCTCCCGAAATGATGATTGTTCAACATTTTTTAACACATTCAAAGTTGTCCATTAAGATGAAACTATATTTATATATGATATATAATATGTTTATGTTTTCCTTAATCTTCTATATTTTTCATTTTGGGAATACCTTTATGGTTTCCATTATGGGTAAACGCGATATCTTCATTTAAGGAAGTGCGGACTACCACCCCCTCAAAGTGATTTGATTCGTTAATACCATATGTGGGACGTATAAAGGATGAAGTTATGATATTATATATGATATGACACTAGAATTAAAATATACCTTTATATAATTATGATTAAATTCTATAAAATATGAAATAGAAATGAAAGTAGCATTCATGCGTACGTACGGCTTACCGTCTCCATGAACGGTGCATTTCATTTCTTATCTCTAAATGATTATGTAGTATTATAAATGCATGTATATAATGAATATATATGATATATATCATATATAAATCATGATTATAATTCTGGATATAATGGATACATGAACAACTTGTAATTATAAAGGGTTTATTTTTTACTCAAGTACCAATGATCGTTAAAACGACCGTTATTAACTTAAATAATTACATAGTGTTCATGACATGGAAATAAGTGATATAAAAGGAATAAGGAACTTTGAAAAGGGTTCTTAAAAAAGTAGAAATTGACTCATGTTTATTATTCAAGAGATTAAAGAACGACTGAGTCAAGTCGGACCCGAGGTATGGGACTTCATATCAATATCCTTTCATTGAGGCATATTTTGTTTTATACACAACCTTCTTTTATACGGTGTATAAACCCCTTTGACTTTTACGTTTATCCAAAAGGAATCTTTTTTATACGAAGCGTTTTACTAAACGACAAAAGGGAATGTTATTGTAGTATGTATGCGGCGACAACGACTTCTCCGCCGCCGTGACCATTATTTGAGTTTCGGCTTCCTCTATAAGCCATACCTTGTTTTAAAAGAAAATTAAATACCATGTTTTACTTTTCTTTTATTTTGGTATTGAAAATGGTTTTCATAATGTTTTTATATCAATGTTTTTTATTGATATCTTGTGATTGAAAGGTGGAAATGTTATGTTTCCTTTATGCATGTTTTATATGATACGATTATGTTGAGGTTCTTGGGCATTATTATGAAAACGGGTGGTTCCGTGATAAACTAAGGGCGGGTGAGCCCGATATAGCTCTCCAATGCATTGGGTAATGTGAAGGAGTGAAACGTTAAGGTTTCTCTGAAGAGATTTAGGGAATATACTGTGATGGGTATTCCAAACGTAACCAAGAGGGTTACTCCCTACGTAAGAATGTTATGAATTCCTCAAGTTACCTTTATGTCTTATGATTTCTATGATTTATTCATGATTTTATGAGGTATGTTAAAGTGCTTATGTTTTATGGGTAAAGTGTGATTTCATTCTTATGTGTATATGAACTTATGTTTCCTTTCCATATTTTTATAACCCATACTGAGCTTTTTATGCTCATCCCAAGTTTTTTTTGATTGTTTTTCACAGGTCAAGGGAAATGTACATGATATGATGATAGTGTCAAGGAAGTATCAAGAATGAATCCATGTCTTATTTTAAATATGTTTCCATTGATGGGAAAAATGAATACTATCTTTATGTAACTACTTTGTTTATATGTGGAATGTAATGCAAGTTTTATGTTCTAATTCTCTAAAACTCTAAACCTGAAAAGATCCTAAATGTGTAATCTTGTAATAACTCACGATTAAGTAAGGTTTAAGGCTGGGGCCTTATACGCAACCTTCCTCGATAGCGTGTGTTGTACGTAATACCGGGTTTTACTAAACCATGATATATTAATATAATATTATTATGAACTAGCCGTTATGAATACTATTAACTAAATTTTGAATTTTATAACATTATTATTCATTTTAAACATTTTCTAGAACATGGTATTAGAACAAAATACATTTTTTGTGTAAAATAAGTATTTTTCAAAAAATGCAATTTTGCCGCCATTTGATGGCGCCCCAACATTAAATCTAGTTTTTGACATGTTTATAAGTTCAATTTGACAAAATAAAATTCTTCTTTGGAATCAAGAAATAAAAATTTACTTTGGATAAAATTTTCATATTATTCTGGTAACTTTCATATTTTGATGAATAGTAAAAACACGCTATATATTAATTAAAAACAACTTTTTTCATCACAATAATTTATATGATAAAATTATAATAATGAATGGTTTTAAAGTATAACTAGAATATATTTTTACCATTTAATATAATGTATGTAATTAGCATTGATTTTACATGAAATTCGTTGGTTAACTCAATTCAATCTTTTGCAATGTTTTAAAGAAAAACCCATTTTCTTTCGACAACGGAATTAATTTTAATTTAATTTCTGCAACTTTTTTGTATTGAATTTGGAAAACTGGATTCCATATTTGGAATTATTGGGTCCAAATTATGTTAATAATCTACTTTTTATATTTGGGAATTATGAATAGTAACTACAGTAAATTTTATTTTACCATAGTTAAAGGTAAATCGAGTAATTAAGGGTAAATATAATATTACAAAATTACCCTAACACATGAAAATATTCTATTGGATTGCTAAAAGTAGACCCATATAACCTAAGGGTCAGATTAGATTCATTTTATGGACTTTTGACCATGAAAATAATTTAATTATTATTAAAACCAAAAAAGTGACAACATGTCACTCTCTTAAATCTTATAAGTATAATAATTTTAATTTAGTGATAAATATCATAAAACATAGAACATGAATAGTCTCCAGAAATCTAATAAAATTATCTACATCATGATAATTTATTTAGAATTTATAGGGATTAAATAATTGTCATCAATGGTGATACATTAATGATACAGAAATTATTTATTAAGTGGGAAATAAGTAATATAGTTTTTATTGAAATAATAATACCCATTAAAAGGCCCAAAAACCTGACCAAAACTTTTTGGTAGTGTATATATACACCTTAATCATATAATTACCTAATATATAACCGTTTGGAGCCTTAGAAAAGTGATTAAGAAACTTATATTATTTTATTTTAAATGATTCCAAAGTTGTCACCTTCATAATTTAATAAATATAATAATTTAAATATTATGATTTTAAGATAATAAATTCGAGTAAAAGTATTATTGTTAAAGGTAATATAATTATCTTCATCATAGGATTTTATTTTTAATTTTTATGCAAAAATAAGTTTATTAAATAATTAAAAAAAAATGTTGTAGTAATTATTTTATAAAGACATAAACCAAATAAATGGTTTTTAAAAATAATAAAATAACTATTATATGAACTATTTAATGTTCTCCACTAATTTTCTAGATACATATGACCTTTTATGAATCTATTTAATCTTTTAGTTCCAACATATCTTCTGTATATATTTTACTTAAATTCAAATAAATGAATAGTGTCAAAATTGACACTATTGTTATTTTATAAAAATATCATATTATAAAATTGTTTAAAAATCACAAAAATATTTAAAAATTATAAATTTAAATTTATATGGTAGAAAATTTTATAAAGTATCAAATTATGGAAAATTCACAACAAATAAGTAATTTTTTGTTATAATTTAAAATTTAGAATTTTATTAGCATAAATAAAATTAAATTGATTAAATAAAGATAAATAAAGTTGATAATGTTTAAAATAAATTTCTAATATTTCTAAATTTGATTGGTTGATGATATTACAACCCTATACCATCTAATATTTGTATATGAGTCATTTTTGGAGGTTTTTAAGTGGGTTAATATTTATTATAAATTAATATTTTTAAGAATTCCAAAGGTGCCCCTCTCCTCCCTTATAAAAGGTCACCTCCTCCCTCTCCTCCTCACACCAATTTGAGCCTTCATTATCGGCCAACCCCTGCCCAATTATTTTATCCACTTCCCTAGATACATCCTAGAGGTCTTGGTCTTCTTCAAAGACCAATTTTAGTTCCCTAAGAGGAGTTATCAAAGAGGCGCTTCAAAGAAGAGGTAATTTCCGTTACCGATTCTTTCACCTTTATTTCTTCTTCCACTTCTTCTTCTTCTTAGGTTGTTTAAATATGAAGTAATAACATAAGTATCACTCATATAATGATATGTTATTATAAGTATGAAACAACCCTATTTCACCATTTATACATCCTACGAAAAATGAAATCACAGCGCGTGCGTACGTACAGAATACCGTCTCCATGCCGTGGTGTAATCTATTTTCCACCACCACCTTACTTGGATGGATATAATGGTGTAAATAATACCTATATATGATTGTTGTAAAGTGATATTGATTCTGTAATAGTATACATACACTCCAATAAAATTCCACGATCATGGGAACGATATAATCGCTCGTGCGTACGTACGGAATACCGTCTCCACGACGCGATGAGATTCATTCTCAATGATTAACCATTCATAAATGATTATACGGGATATATAATAAGTAATAATGAAATATATGACATAATAATGATACTGGATTTATGTATATATATATATGTATGTCATCTAATTAATTCCATCCAATTAAATGAGGAAACGAAAACAACGTTCATGCGTACGTACGACCTACCGTCTCCATGAACGGTGTATTTATTTCCATTTATCGATCTATTATATATATATATATATATATTCTGAATATATATATTATATATAAATCATGTTTTACATTCTGGATGTAAGTAATCATGACTTAAGTAATCATATGAATAATTACAAGTCAAAACACGGATGACAAATGAAAAGATTTTACCCAAAACGCTCTTTAACTTGGAATTTACAAAATAATGGGTAATATAAAGTCATAAGTGAACCATATATGACATAATAACAATTAATATGATTCTTTAATAAGTCAATAACATTATTTAAATCATTATATAGGAGGTTTGGACACTTCTGATCAAATCAGACCTAAGGTAAGAGAAAATATCACAATCTCATTTTTATCCGAGATTGTTTATACTTTGGTATTTACTAGGGTGTATTTTATCATCCACATCCATTTTCACTCAATATGTAATATTGTTTCCATCCACCTACAATTTTTTAAATCCAATTTTACCCTTCGGTGAGTTTTTAGTAAAGGATATGAAAGGAATCTTTTTCCGTTTTTCGTACGAGGTACTTTTTGACTTTTCCAGAAAAAGTACGGGAAGAATGTTTTTTTAACTTATACAGAACGAACGGATTTTTACGGTTTTATAAAGCTTGATTTTCATGAAGCTTCCTCAAAAATATTTCATAACTATTTTCAAGAAAATCCTTTTCTTTTAAAAATGCATGACATTTTGTGAAAAGAAAATTATTTTAAAGAAGAAAGGATATTTTCCTCAAGAATTCATTTCAAGTGTATTATCAAAACCATTTTCCAGATAAAATGAAATTATTCCATATGTGTATGTTTTAAGTATAATTTCTCTATGATTTACATGGTTTCACTTTTCTTATTATGAAATGATATCCATTTCTTTTATATGGATTATGTTATGATGGGATGATGTTTATGAAACCCATTTTATTCGTTGTGTTATTATGAATGATGTATGTTTATTTTGTGGCACAAGTAAGAATGATTTCATTAAGAGATGGGTGAGACATATATCTCCCTCCAATGCATTGGTTAAAGATTTATATCTCATGAGATAGACATGGCTGGAACTGCAATTTAAACTGGTTCATTAATACAGGACTGGAAAGAGGAGTGAACTCGATTTAGAAAGGGACTTTGTCCTCTAAGATTGTTTTGGGAGCAATGACTTCGCAAATATGGAAATCATATCATGTTCCTAATGGTTTTCAAAATTATATATTTTATTCCCATGCTATTTTATCATTCTTAATGTTTCATTATGATCTATGCCTTTCATACTTCCATGTTTTATGTCATTTTTCAAGATTTTGATGTTTAAACATTATGTTCATGTTTTTATGTTCAAATGTATATGGTATGTTTTATTTTATACATTCTTACCCTTACTGAGAATTTGAGCTCACCCTTTTTATGTTTTCTTTTCCCCAGGATATAAAGAATGGTTTTAGGTAAGAAAAAAAGGGGAAGATCTTTATGGGAGATGTTGAAGATCTTTCACCACGATTAGAAGATTACGTTCCAAGTTTCAAAAGACACTAAACTATTACGGTCCTTGTGTGTCTATTTTTGTTATGTTTTAAGTATTACGTTAAAGTAATGTAATGTCCATGTACGTCAAGCTTCGTCTCTCTACAGTTGGTATCAGAGGAAATATTTAGTCAACCTTTGGAAACTATGATGCGAAAATGTTAGTGAGATCCCTAGAGATATTTCTAAGGTATGTCTAAGGATGTCGCTAAGGTTAAGTATACGTATAGGTTATAGTCCTAGAATTGCGCTAACGATCTTATAATTTAACCTAAGATGTTAGATATTGAGGGTACACCCCCTTTACTATGTTTTTTTCCCTAGCATGATTTTTGCCTCTCACACTATTGTTTTTTGGTTTTAGAAAACGGCTGGAAACAGGAAGATTCACTATAATGGAGGATATGATGGACAATGGAATGATATTATTCATTAGCAACAAAATGATACAGGAATTGGAAGTCCAAACATTATTATTATGACTAATCAGCAATCTCATAATATGATCAATAATATCAACTTTGGTAAGTTTCTTGACTCAGATAATAAGAGGAAGATGGAGTTTAATGATGATCATAGAGGAAAGAATGTTCAATTTCACTCATGTAAATAATGTGGGAAGAGGCAACAGGGAGATTGTTTCAAGGGAACTGGAAGATGCTTTGAGTGTGGAAAAAAGGACACAAATCCAGTAAGTGCAAAGGAAAAGGTTAAGTTAATAATATGGATGAGGATAATGGTATTGCTACGACATCAACAATGGTTAAATGTTTTAAATGTGGAATGTACGGGCATTATGCAAACCAATGCCCTAAGGGAAAGTCTCATGAAGAGAATCAGTACGGACGTATAGGTAGTATTTATGTTGATGATGATGAAGAGACTAAAAATGATATGTAAGATGAAATAATTGTTGAAGTTCAGTCAATGGTTTAAGAAGGTAGTGGAATGATTACATTTTTATCAAGTGTAATGTTGTATAAGTAATCTCATGGTACTATGGAATAAAGAGACATATAAGGATTGTTACACTGTTGTCTTTCCTTATGTTTTGAAAGTGTATGATGAATGGTACCAGTAACCATGAAAGATTATTCAGATATTTTTGGAAAGTAGATGATATACGCATAATGAAGGGATACGGAGAAAATTAAATGTTTGATAGTATTAATGAGCTCATGACTGATATAAGGAAATAGTTATATCATGGTTTTAGTATATAGAATCTTGGGGTTTTTTTATGTGGAAATAGTTAACTTTTGACAGCATTCATGTTTTCACTAAGGTTCAATGGGTATTCATTTTCCAAGAGAATACATGATTAAGGCCTTCTAATGTTTGGAATGTGACCAACAAGACATATCTTATGATATATGGGGATCAACGATTGTATTAAATCTCTGGTAATAGTTTTCACTATATTATGAGAGTGGACTGCAGTATTATGGATAAGCCTAAATATTGTAATGGATTATGTTGGACATAAGTTAGTATTGTTTAAGGATAGAAGTTTTTTCAATATTATTGATGGGATGTTATAGTAATATAATTTTAGAAAAAGGACAACCTGCAGGACGGGAGACAACCCATCGTGTCGGACAAGGCTGTGGGAATTGAACCCACAACTGAAGTGCGACTGGCCTCTATCGCCTACCACAGGCCTACAGGAAGTCCCTGGTTAGTAGAAACTAGTTTTATTTTATTAAGAGGTATGATATATGAAGTATAAGGTCATTTTTGGAACCATATACGATTAATCTAACCATAAGATGGACTTATAACTTTTTCTAACCTTTTTTTTGAAAGAGATGGAATGACTCATCATTCTATCACATGATCTGCTAACACATCACGAATAACAAATTCAACTTCTTTTCATTAAGGGATGAAGTGGAAATTGTTCAATTCACAAACAACAGTGAGATTGTACCAAAATCATGCAAGTATTTCTTTTAATTCATCAACTTTAGGGAAATGATCTTGAAAACCAAAAATGTTGTCCTAGTTCCCATATATCCGATGAATAAGATGGTACCTTAGATCATCACAAATCAATAGCTTTGTGATTGTTGGCTTTTTCATAGCCATGTTCTCTACCACTCTCCATCAGAACATGATGGTTAGATTTTTCTTCCATATCCATATTTTCACCTATGTTCTCCTATGTGGAAACCCAGGGATGAGTAAATTTGGGTAATCGTGACATTTCATACTTTAGTTTTTAAAGCCATGTTTTGGTATTCCTTTTTATGATGAGGGTTTCTATTAAACAAACTTTCGAGTAGTAAACCATTTATAACCCCAAACAATTTCGAGGGAGAAATTCATTTTAAGGGGGGTAGAATGTAACACACTGAGATTTTATGAAAAATATTCTTTTAATTTCATTAATGTCTTGTGTTTTATGCTACACCAAGATTTCCTTGTGCTATACGCAACACCGTATTAGCTTGCAGTATATGCAACACTATTCATGGATCATGTTACACACAATTTTGATAATAGTTATTCTACGCAACATTGAGTATATATATATATATATTAAATGTATAAATGAAATATGGCTGGATTCTTTTATATGAAACAATGAAGGATTCTTGAACAACACGCAACCCTGACTTGGCGTGCATTACACTCAATCACAACCTTCCTCGATAGCGTGTGTTGTACGCAATACCGGGTTTTACTAAACAACAATATATTATTATAATATTATTATGAACTAGACCTTATGAATATTATTAACTAAATTTTCAATTTTATAAAATTATTATTCATCTTACACATTTTCTAGAACATGTTATAAGAACAAAATAAATATTTCGGGTAAAATAAGTATTTTTCAAAAAATGCAGTTTTTCAGCCTTTTGATGGCGCACCCACTTTAAATATTGTTTCTAACATGTTTATAAGTTCAATTTGAAAAAAAAAATTGGGAATCAAGAAATAAAAATTTACTTCGGATAAAATTTTCATATTATTCTGGTAACTTTCATATTTTGATGAATAATAAAAACACGCTATATTTTAATTAAAAACAACTTTTTTCATCACAATAATTTATATGGTTAAATTATAATACTGAATGTTTTTAAAGTATATAGTATGTTTTTTTACCATTTAATATAATGTATGTCATTAGAATTTATTTTACATTAAATTCGTAGGTTCAATCAATTCAATCTTTTGCAATGTTTTAAAGAAGAACCTGTTTTCATTCGACAACGGGATTAATTTTAATTTAATTTATGAAACTTGTGTGTATTGAATTTGGAAAACTGGATTCCATATTTGGAATCATTGGGTCCAAATTATGTTAATAAGCTACTTTTTATTTTTGGGAATTATGAATAGTAACTACGACAAATTTTATTTTACCATAGTTAAAGGTAAATCGAGTAATTAAGGGTAAATATAATATCATAAAATTACCCTAACACATGCCAAAATTCTATTTTATTGCTAAAGGTAGAACCATATAACCTAAGGGTAGGATTAGATTCATTTTATGGACTTTTGACCATGATAATAATTTAATTATTATTAAAACCAAGGAAAGTGACAACATGTCACTCTCTTAAATCATATAAGTATAATAATTTTAATTTAGTGATAAATATCATAACACTTCAAACATGAATAGTCTCCAGAAATCTAATAAAATTATCTACATCATGATAATTTATTGAGTATTTTTAGGGATTAAATAATTGTCATTAATGGTTATACATTAATGATACAGAAATTATTTATTAAGTGGGAAATAAGTAATATAGTTTTATTGAAATAATAATACCCATTAAAAGGCCCACAAACCAGACCAAAACTTATTTTTAGTGTATATCTACACCTTAATAATCCAATGACCTAATATATAACCATTTGGAGCCTTATAAAAGTGATTATGACACTTATATTATTTTATTTTAAATGATGCCAAAGTTGTCACCTTCATAATTTAATAAATATATCAATTTAAATATTGTGATTTTAAGATAATAAATTCAAGTAAAAGAATTATTGTGAAAGGTAATATATTTATCTTCATAATAGGATTTGTTTTTTATTTTTATGAAACAAATAATTATATTAAATAATTATACAAAAATGTTGTAGTAATTATTTTATAAAGGGAGAAACCAAATAAATGGTTTTTAAAAATAATAAAATAACTATTATATGAACTATTTAATGTTATCCACTAATTTTCTAGATCCATATGACCTTTTAGGAATCTATTGAAGCTTTTATTTCAAAAATATCTTCTGTATATATTTTATTTAATTTCAAATAAATGAAAAGTGTCAAAATTGAGACTATTGTTATTTTATAAAAAAACATATTATAAAATTGTTTAAAAATCACAAAAATATTTTAAAATTATAAATTTAAATTTATAAGTTAGAAAATGTACTAAAGTATCCAATTATGGACAATTCACAACAAATAAGAAATTTTTTGTCATAATTTAAAATTTATAATTTTTTTACCATAAATAAAATTAAATTGATTAAATAAAGATAAATCAGGTTGATAATGTTTAAAATAAATTCATAACATGTCTAAATTTGATTGTTTGATGATATTACAACCCTATCCCATCTAATATTAGGATATGAGTCATTTTTGGAGGTTTTTAAGTGGGGTTATATTTATTGTAAATTAATATTTTTAAGAATTCCAAAGGTGCCCCTCTCCTCCCTTATAAAAGGGCACCTCCTCCCTCTCCTCCTCACACCAATTTGAGCCTTCAAGCACGGAAAAACCCTGCCAAATTCTCTTATCCACTTCCCTAGAAACATCCTAGAGGTCCTTTTCTTCTTCAAAGACCAATTTTAGTGCCCTAAGAGGAGGTCTCAAAGAGGCGCTTGAAAGAAGAGGTAATTTCCGTTACCGATTCTTTCACCTTTATTTCTTCTTCCACTTAATCTTCTTAGGTTGTTTCAATATGAAGTAATAACATCAGTATCACTCATATACTGATATGTTATTATAAGTATTAAACAACCATATTTCACCATTTATCCATCCTACGGAAATCGAAATCACTGCGCGTGTGTACGTACGGAATACCGTCTCCACGCCGTGGTGTAATCTATTTTCCACCACCACCGTACTTGGATGGGTATAATGGTGTAAATAATAACTATATATGATTATTGTAAAGTGATATTGATTATTTAATAGTATACATACACTTCAATAAAATTCCACGATCATGGGAACGATATCATCGCTCGTGCCTACGTACGGAATACCGTCTCCACAACGCGATGCGATTCATTCTCAATGATTAACCATTCATAAATGATTATAAAGTATATATAATAAGTAATCATGAAATATATGACATAATAATGATACTGGATTTATGTATATATATATATATATATATGTGTATGTCATCCAATTAATTCCATTCAATTCAATAAGGAAATGAAAACAACGTTCATGCGTACGTACGGCCTACCATCTCCATGAACGGTGTATTTCTTTCCATTTATCGATCTATTATATATATGTATATTTTGAATATATATATATTATATATAAATCATGTTTTACATTCTGGATGTAATTAATCATGATCTAAGTAATCATATGAATAATTACAAGTCAAAACACGGACGACAAATGAAACGATTTTACACAAAACGCTCATTAACTTGGAATTTACAAAAGAACGAGTAATATAAAGTCATAAGTGAACCATATATGATATCATAACAATTAATATGATTCTTTAATAAGTGAATAACATTATTTAAATCATTATACAGGAGGTTCAGACACCTAAAAAGCAAATCGGACATAAGGTAAGGGAAAATATCACAATCTCGTTTTTATCCGAGATTGTTTATAATTTGGTATTTACTAGGGTGTATTTTATCATCCACATCCATTTTCCCTCAATATGTAATACTGTTTCCATCCACCTACAATTTTTTAAATTCAATTTTACCCTTCGGTGAGTTTTTAGTAAAGGATATGAAAGGAATCTTTTTCTGTTTTTCGTACGAGGTACTTTTTGACTTTTCCGGCAAAAGTACGAGAAGAATGTTTTTTAACTTATACGGCACAAACAGATTTTACGATTTTATAAAGCTTGATTTTCATGAAGATTCCTAAAAAATATTTCATGACTATTTTCAAGAAAATCCTTTTCTTTTAAAAATGCATGACATCTTGTGAAATGAAAATGATTTTAAAGAAGAAAGGATATTTTCCTCAAGAATTCATTTCAAGTGTTTTATCAAAACCATTTTCCATCTAAAATGAAATTGTTTAATATGTGTATGTTTTAAGTATAATGTCTCTATGATTTACATGGTTTCACTTTTCTTATTATGAAATGATATCCATTTCTTTTATATGGATTATGTTATGATGGGATGATGTGTATGAAACCCATTTTATTCGTTGGGTTATTATGAATGATGTTTGTTTATTTTGTGGCACAAGTAAGAATGATTTCATTATGAGTTGGGTGGGACCTATATCTCCCTCCAATTCATTGGGTAAAGATTTATATCTCATGAGATAGACAAGGCTGGAATAACAAGTTAAACCAGTTTAGTAATACAGGACTGGAACGAGGAGTGAACTCGATTCAGAAAGGGACGTTGTCCACTAAGATGGTCTTGGCAGCAATGCATTGGCAAATATGGAAATCATATCATGTGCCTAATGGTTTCCACAACTACATGTTTTATTCCCATGCTATTTTATCATTATTAATGTTTCTTTATGATCTATTCCTTAAGTAATTCCATGTTTTATGTCATTTTTCAAGCTTTTGATGTTTAAACATTATGTTCATGTTTTTAAGTTCAAATGTATATGGTATGTTTTATTTTATCCATGATTACCCTTACTGAGCATTTGAGCTCACCCTTTTTATGTTTTGTTTTCCCTAGGATATAATGAATGGTTTTAGGTAAGAAAAAAAAGGGGAAGATCTTAATGGGAGATGTTGAAGATATTTCACCACGATTAGAAGATTACCTTCCAGGTTTCCAAAGACACTAAACTATTACGGTCCTTGTGTGTCTATTTTTGTTATGTATTATGTATTCCGCTAAAGTAATGTAATGTCCATGTATGTCAAGATTTGGGTCTCTACAATTCCACTTTTCAATATAGATTCCCATTTAAAAACATTGTTTAGAAACCCATTACAATAAAAGAAGAGCTAAACCAAGTGATTGAAAGTACTATTCAAAAAAATAAAAGAAAAAAATTTATGTGAAAGAACAAAAATTCTAGATGATCAGATAAACAATGTTTTAAAAAATTAAAAAAAACATACTGTAAGAAATCATGGGAAATTCCTATAAATATCTATAATTTATCACTATATTTACTTGGTTCAGACTCAAATTCCCCCATATGGTGTAACATTAATGTAAATAACCAACTTGGATCATTTAAATGAATCCCACAAGTGGCACAACCCACATTGCCTCTCACAAATAAAAGGGGTGAAAACCCATCTTATCGAGGTTGATAAGGAACCACCACTCTACAGTATATATTATTCCCATGAATCCCACTATAATAGTTCATGGAGAATAGGTCGGTCACCACGCGCATTGAATAATCCAATAACCCACAGATGCCACCATTCTTGCATATCCCAAACTATAACACCACATATGCAATGACCCTATTCTTGGACGTAGTACCATAGAGGTTATCATTATAAATCAAATAATCCAAGGTTCCTATCATGACTACAAATCACATGAGTTTCAAAACTACTTTCCAAATCACCACATGATATTAAAATGGCCTTTACATTTTCCAAACCAATTCTATTTCCATGACATTATTCCCAAAACCAAGTGGAAATTCCAGTAATTATTACAATATTACAAATGGAAATTTAGATTCCAATAGTTATCAACCACAAAAATATACTATTCATCTAATAATTTTAGAACGTCATTAGAAACCACAACTGAGTCCTCTTGAAACAAAGAAATCGTATGATATGTGGAAGTGTAATGAAGTGACGGGGGAGGAGGAATTATTCTTTTAAACACCTTTTAAATCCAATATCATCAGGTTTTTTATCCATATTTTCACTTAAAGAACATATGGATATAACCACATCCTATGAAACTCTAATTAAAAGCCATATAAACACCATAGGGTTTAACATTGGAGTCACAAAGGGAATTTTGTCATAGCCCAATGATTTATGCATATGGTTTAAACAATTTTAAACACTAATATCTAGAAACCAAGATCAATCCACAATGAAGACCAAATTATAAAAACCTAAGAAAATAGATATAGAATCCAAAGCACCCAATTCTATTTAAAAATAACAATTGATATTTTATCAAAATCCTTTCATACACACATATATTGTCATAATTAAAGAAACACTTTGAAATCTAATTTTTATCAAGTTTACAATATTTAATTTCCAAAAATAATTCTACTAATTCTCCACAATCACGAATTATAAATTTATAAACCACTAGAAAATATCATTCATTCAATGGTTTGAATTGGAAAAAAATTATGGAAACGCCTACCTCTAAGATGGGTAGTTTCAATGAAACTCCACGAGTAGAATTAACGAAGACCGGGGGGTTATCCACACATCCTAGAATAAATGGGCAAAAAAACACATAAACCCCAACCTCTAGGGTTTGGTAATGAGGTAACCAACCTAACTGAACCATGAATCCAAGAGGGAAGAAATAAGAGGAGGAGGATATGGTTTTCAAAAAAAAACTAAATCAAAATCACAATAGAACAATGAAGAAGAAACCATGGAGGAAGGTGGACCAAATGAGAGCGTCCTAGGATGACCTCTCATGTGCCTATATTGATCCATGAGGAGGATAACTATAAATGGGTAAAAAATAGGAAACTCTACTATTTAATAAATATAGGAAACATGCCCCATTTTGATAAGATAATCCAGGGTGCAATAGAAGCATGAAATAACACACAATTTAAAATTTTGGGGTTGGATTCGTGTTAAAATAATCAAATCCAATTAAAACATTGCTTGTATTTATAATGTGTACCATTTTAATTCTATTTAATCATAGAAAATAAATCAAAACTAAATCTTAAATCATACCTCATTCTTTTTAAGTCTCCAGTCTAATTCACTCACCGTCAATATTTCATGGTGGTAAAATGGAAAAATAAATTCCCTCTACATCAACCCTACATGAACTACATTAATAGGATATCTGATATACATTTCCTAAATGATATCATAGGAAATAAAAGATCTTTATGACATCCCTTTGATCACATGAAGAAGGAAAACTAGATCTAGAAAAAAGGATCAATTTGGCTTTGTTCTTCCATAAATATCTCTCTCTAGGAACTTGAGAGAAGAGTAGAAGATAATGTCTCTATCTAAATTCATGAAAATGGTGGAGATTATAATTCAATAGGCTAAAATGAGCATTAATACTTATGTTGTACTTTAGAAACATTATTACTTAATAAACATATAAAAAATGTCACAAATATATTATCACTTACTTGTAACACTAGAAAATGTTACATTATAAAATATTAACCATTAACTAGAATAATATTCTCTAAAAATAATTTAATAAACCTTGAACATCCAATGTTCTTTACAAAATTTATATTTTTATTGTATTTACTTTTATGATCAAGAATCATGTGAATAACTTGAGAAATAAATTCAATAATCATTATTATAAACATAAATAAGATAATTTTAATTAGTTTTATTTCTGACTAGTAAGATTTGGATGTTCAGTAACCCCCGCACATGGGTCCAACTTCATCCGAAAATCCTTTTCATTAGAATTAGTGGAACTTTTGGATACATAATGTGTGTGACCCTCTAGGTACTTTTCTCAATAGCAATGAGTCTATCCTAAAAACCAATGTCAAAGTCTAACAACCCATCTTGTACCCTAAGGAGATAATGAAAGCAATAACTAAAAAATCCTCCTGTGAACACAAATTGTGTAATATAATCTCGATTTCTCATGATATCTCATAAATAAAAATGCACACTTATGTTGTCATGTTTATATTTATTTATTTATTTTGTGACCAAACTTGATGGATTTACCTTCTTATACCATTTCCATGGATTTATGAAGGTACTATCGTCCTGGTCAACCTGTAACCAAGAGATATCTCTTCCTCATCCTAGAAGATACAAAATATTTCTAGATTATTCAACCAATGATATACCACCAATGACACACCCAACACAAACTACCTCACGATAATATCATTATCATGGTTTTCTCCTTCGATGAAAGTATTTGATCAAATGGTACACATTGATAATGATATCAAATCACGAGACTAATACATATGTTCATAGATAGGAACAACCAATGACACATCAAACATGTTCTGTTCCTATTGGAGGGTCTATCCTCATGATCTCACTACTAGAGATCACAATGTGAGAACATGAGAAAAAGTCTAAATGATTATGATCCCCTAGAACCTAATTGCCCAACATCATATGTGTCATGTTAGTATCATGTATATAGACTATAGGACATATATAGTTAATATTAATATAATATTATATCGTGGTTCCCAGAATAGCTGGGAACTGCAATAACCTTTTGATATGACACATAATCTACGAAAATTACCGTGTAAATAGTGGATGTAGAAATAAAAACACTATTATGGAAAGAGTTAATAATAAAAATATAAATATCAATCTACATACATGTAATGGTAATCAAAAGTATAGTTTAGTTGGGTCTAGGGAATCAACTATTACAACATCCGACACATGGTTTTCCAAATCATCGGCCAAACATGTGAACCCTTTTGGAGATGAGATTCTCCACACATTTTATGGCCGCGCGGTTTTGGAAACTATGTGCCAATCATGAGTCATGTTTGTGTCATTTGGAAGAGCCATCCCATATGCTTTCTACATAGTTTCCTCTAACTGTGTACTGGTCATGCTTCTTGTCATAGTCACCCAACACATGCTGCACATTCTATCCTTTGGCTCATATGTTTTGGGAAAAAAATTTCTAAAACTGTTCTAGGAAAACCATGAAAGAATAAACTAAACTTGAATCTCCACCAATATTAACATGCCACATGTTTTACCCCCAAACAGTTCACTCAAACCATGCATAGGGCTAAAACACTCTCGAATCCTCTAAAAAATAAATTTTTTCATTGAAAAATCTACTCAAACCTCACCGAATAGAACCAGTGATAAAAATAATAGTAAAAGAAAAAAAATCTATGGCCATTTTGTAGAAATTATCACCCCAAAAAAACACATTATTCCATCCGAAAGTTACCCAGTTGAATGGGGAAAAACTGAATCTCAAAATTAAATAGAATGGATCGAGACCACACATCCTATAGTGACCATTAAACTCCACAAGTCACACCGAAACAAACTCTAGGAATAATCATAGTGATGATAACCAAGACTAAATTATTGATGTCTCCCCAACACAAAAAACAACTAGCTAAGACAACAACACCCACCCCATACATCAGAAATCCGTTCACAGATCAACCATCAAAACCACTAGGAACTCAAAAATTGAACTAAAAACCATCATAATAAGGGGATATGACATAAGAAACTCTAAAAAAACAATTAACCAACCCATGATTCATAATTCCCCCATGACACAGACATCTATAATAAAGGAACAACATAAAACTAGAACTAATCCAAAAAATAAAAACCATTTACAAATACACATCCATAAATAACAGCCACAGAGTTAAAAAGACAATGGAACCAATTTTCCATATACAAAGAGGATAAAATTAGAACAACGTTGGATCTTAATCCACCTACACATCAACATTTTAGACATAATTTGGTCTTGGAAATCCCCCGTATCAAAACTTAGAATCCTAATTTTGTGAAGAGCTTCACTCTAAGGCATATAATTGGTGCCCTATTACCTTGAAGCATCTACTTACCATGGTTAGGATCTAATTCCCCTTGTCTAGGACTTCTTATTCGAGAAATCATTCCCATAAAATTTCACCATATGAACAAAATAGTCAAATAAATGAGAACTCTACGGTTGACTAAGACAAGACGAATTCAAATTATTGAATCGACCTCACTTGAAGAACTAGAGTGGATGGATTGATGAATGAAATTCTGAAACCATAAAAGGATACTTTTAGGGAATTGTATTTTCTAAATCAAATCCCTCTTGATGGGGATCCTTTACGAGCACTATGATAACCCTGCTTTTATTACAAACTTAAAAAAGATTTATTACATAAACTATTCACTTGATTCAAAATGGAAGATCAAGAGGTCTATTGTCTTTGAGGCTTAGGATCATTACATAACAACTTAAAACAAGAAATAAAACATCTTTATTGAAAAATTCATTTACATGACCACTACATTCCCTCGTACAAAGCATTTCATGGGATAACCTGAGGACATGCATAAAAAAGGGTGAGCTATAAAGCCTATCAAGGGAATAAACATGGAATACATGAGGAGTACAATACATGTTAGACAATAGGCATATCAATATATCACAAGAGAAACATGGACATAAATTCATGATAAATCATGATAATCATAACATGTAAATGTGGAAACAACACTTAACATGGAATTAGCATGAGCCAAGGCTCATTGCACATAGAGCATGGGTAAATCCTCGTTGCACATGAAGCACGAGTAAAACCTCATTTCACTTGAATTAGCATGAGTCAACACTCATTGCACATGACTTATCATGATACTATACTTTACCCAATGAATTGGAGCGCTATAATGGTGCACCCTTCTTAAACATCTCATTTCATGTATAAGTGAGCCACATGGATCATAAACATTAATTCATTAAACATAATCATTTATTCCACGATAAAGGAATGTGGATTTAATACATGAAAAATTATAATAAATAAGAAAATGTGCGTAAAGTTTAATACCCTTGATGGAGAAATGGGCATCGTATTCACTACAAAATGGCATTGGCCTAGAAAAATCGGTGCAATTTTAGTAGCGTAACGGCATGACATAAGAATTTCTAAAAATGGATGATGAGAGAGAATGGGTTGTCTCATCATATTTACATGAAATGGATAGTAAGGGGGGAAAATAGATACATGTACAAACAATTTTAATGGAATTTAGATTCATGATACAAAAGTATTGCTTTAATGTAAATGAGGAGATGGAAGTTCCTTTCGGAATTTCGGCATAGTAACTTGTGTAAATGGATGCATTTAATGAGAGATAAAGGGGTCTCCCATAATTCAAACAATAATAGGGATGTATGGGGGCGGTGAAAAACCATACCCCATAATTTATAATTGAAATTAAAAGGGAATAACAATATGAAGAAAATTGGACAAAAATGAGAAATGAAGAAAAATCCTTACTTGGAAGTGTGTTCCAAAGGCTAGAGAGAGGCTTGAGAGAGGCTTCTTGGGATAATGGGGAACCTTGGGAGGATTATAGAGAGAGTAGGGAAGAATTTGGACGAACTCTAAGGTATTTGAGTGAGGAGGAAGTGGGAGCTTGGGTGGGTTTATATAGGAAAGGTGAAGGAATTCTTTATTATTTAGGTTTGGGACCCCTTACATTAAACTAATCCAAATCACAAACCAGCCCATGAGTTTTGCCCATGGTTTTTAGAAACGGTAAGAGGAAAATAATATTTTATATTTCCAAAGTCATATCTTCTTAAAATAATGGGGTTTCTTATGTGGAGATGAGTCACACTCCAATGTAAAATAATTTAAAAAGATAAGATGTTCAATAAGTCTTGAGGGGTCCATTAATGCTTTGTAAAATATGTAAAACAAACCCAAAATCACATTATTTTAATTGTAAAACATATATTCGCCGATCATAAATCTTATAGTATTTTATTATATCACTGTTGGGTCATTATGAGGTCATAAAACACATTATATATTGAAACGGTATTTAATTTTTACCCAAAAATTTGACTATCTCAGAAAATTATGAAAAATTCACCGTTGGATAATTTCGACGTCCTAATTCCAGAAATAACATCTATTTTCTAAAATAATATCTAAATATGTTAGTTTTCAATTTTATAATAAAAACCGACATTTATCGAAAATTCACGGGTTATGACAAAAATGGATATCAAACCTTAATAAAAATAACAATTGCATTTATAAAATAATAAGATCATTTATATTTCATAAAAATTAATTTAATAATAATAATAATAATAATAATTTATTAAAATATTATTTAATTCAAAAACCCCTTAATTTTATAAAATAGAATTCTTAATTAAATAATAGCTAAAAACACTATTTGTACTTTAAAAACTATTTACAATGTATCAATAATGAAAATAAAGTATATTCATTATTATATACAAAAATAATGTACATGAACATATTACTAGCTATTTGTTACATAAACCCTTAAAACAGCCGCATATGACCTAAGGGTAAGATGTGCGATGGTGACAGATTCTTGGGGTGGCTCAGATAACATCGCTCGAGTGGTAATCTCTATCAACATCAACTTTTCCCATAGACAGTCTCGTTAGAGCTTGACTTGATGAAGCTAAGATTGGGATTGGTCAAGAGCAAAACCCAAGGATGATACCTCTTCTCCGTGCTCTGACAAATGGGCTTTGTATGGAGCAATTCTACTTGCTGAGGCCATTACTTCTTTTGTCTGAGAAAATTGGATTTGTTAAAGCCCTATATTTATAATAATAAATTGATCACTGTTCAATGGCTATATCAGCAATAATCAAAATTCACAACATAAAACCAAAGAAGGTGACATTTTATATAATAATTTTACGTAAAGATAAATTTAATTGGATCAAGAGGTATTTCCATTAATGAAACTTTGGGACGTTACAATATTCCTCCCTTAAGAGATTTCACCCTCGGATTTTTTCCCATACTAAAACAGATGTGGGTAACCCATCATCATCTTTTATTCCGATTCCCAAGTGGCTTCTTCAAACATGTGGTTTCACCACAACACCTTAACGAGGGAATTTTTTCATAGAATTTTTTATCTACGATCTAATATCTTCACTGGTATCTCCTCATAATAAAGATCATCCTCCAACTGTACCACCTCAGAAGAGAGTACATGTGAAGGGTCTTGTATGTACTTCCTTAAGAGGGATACATGGAAGAAAAATTGTACATTGGACATGGTAGGTGGAAGTTCTAGTCGATAGGCCACAACCCCGACATGATCATGAATCTCAAAGTGGTAGATGTACCTTGGACTTAACTTCCCTTTCTTTCCAAACCTCATGAACTTCTTCCATGGAGATATGCATAGAAAAAACATTTCTCCATCTTTAAACTCAAGGTCTCATCGATGGTTATCTTTATAACTCATCTATCAACTCTGGGATACCTTGATATTCCATTGAATGGTTTTCACCTTCTCCACCATTTCTTCGACCATTTCTGGTCCAAGAAAATTACGTTAATCGAACTCATCCCAACACGCCGATGTTCTTCAGCTTTTCCCAGAAAGGGCTTCATATGGTGCCATTTGGATGCTCGAGTGGAAACTGTTATTATAAGAGAAATCAACTAGAGAAAGATGTTGATCCCATCCTCCGTTAAAGTCCATTGAGAATACTCTCAACATGTCCTTAAGTGTTTGGAAAGTCCTCTTGGATTGGCCATCAGTTTGAGGATGATAGGCCATACTGAAGTTCAATTCAGTATTCAGAGCATGTTGAAGACACCTCCAAAACATAGAGGTGAATATTGGATCTCGGTCAAACACAATAGATAGTGGTACTCCATGCATCCTTACCTCTTACCTGATATATATCTATGCCAGTTGATCCAATGAGAAATCCTCCTGAATAGCAATGAAGTGTGAAATCTTTGTAAGACGATCCACAACAACCCAGATTGCATTGTTACCTTTGTATGTCCTTGGAAGTCCGGTGACAAAGTCCATGGTAATGTTCTACCATTTCCATTCTGGTATAGGAAATGGTTGGATCATCCCCTTAGACTTATGCCTCTCTTCCTTCACATTCTGGCACACCGGGCACTTTGATGTATATACAGTGATCTCCTTCTTCATATTATACCACCAAAAGTTTTCTCGGAGATCTCGATACATCTTTGGGCCTCCTGGGTGAATAGAGAAATTTGAACTATGTGCATCATCCAAAAGTTCATTCTTCAGCTCCAGACATGATGGAAAACATAGTCTTTTCCCAAATCTCCCAATTACTTCTTCATTAACATTAATACTCCAAGGATTTCCCCTTTTTGATAGCTTCCAATTTTTCCTGAATTCCCACATCATCCTTTTGAGCATCCTTTAACCTTTCCAAAAAATATGGTTGAATAATCATTTGTGAAAGGATTGATGATGTTTCCTTCTTTATGATTCCCATGTCCATCTTCATCAAGTCTAAGATGATTGGATCCCCCTCAATTCTCATCATTGATAGAATCGATGGGTCCTTTCTACTTAGGGCATCTTCCACCTTGTTCGTTTTCCCAGTGTGGTAATGTATTGAATAGTCATAATCCTTGAGGATCTCTATCCATATTCTCTGGCTCATATTAAGGTCTTTCTGTGTGAATATATATTTAAGACTCTTGTGGTTAGTATATATCTCACATTTCTCCCCATAGAGATAATGCCGCCAGATTTTCAAGGTAAAGATCACCGCCGCCAACTCCAAATCATGCGTTGGATAGTTTTGCTCATTTATTTTCAACTTCCATGAGGCATATGATATCACTTTATCATTCTGCATCATCACACATCATAATCCCTCCTTCGAAGCATCACTGAATACCACAAAAAGTTCCCCACTTGTGGGTAAAGTGAGCACGAGCGTAGTGATACGCCTCCTTTTCAACTCCTTGAAGCCTTCATCGCATTCATCACTCCAAGAAAACTTTACTCCCTTTAGAGTTATCTTGGTAAGAGGGTTGGGCAATTGTGAGAAATTTCTCACAAATCGTCGATAATATCCAGCTAACCCCAAGAAGCTACGGGTATCCATTACCGATGTTGGCCTCATCCATCCTTCAATTGCATCTATTTTGGAGGTATCCACAGATATCCCATTGCTTGTGATGATATAGCCCAAAAAATGAGACCTTCTTCAACCAGAACTCACACTTGTTATACTTTTCATTGAAATTATCCTTGCGCAAAGTCTCTAGTACAGTTCTTAAATGCTTCTCATGATCCTCCTTGGTTTTGGAGTATATTTGAATATCATCTATAAAGACAACGAAACATTTGTCGAGGTAATCTCTAAAGACTCTATTCATCAATTCCATGAATATTGTTCAAGCATTAGTGAGTCTGAAAGGCATTACTATGAATTCATAGTTCCCGTATCTTTTACGAAAAGAAGTCTTGGGGACATCTTCCTTCTTCACCCTTACTTGATAATATCCCGACCGCAAATCTACCTTGGAGAAGTATTGTGCTCCACGCAACTGATCGAACAAGTCATCGATCTATGGAAGAGGATACTTGTTCTTTATCGTTATTTTGTTATGTTCACGATAATAAATGCAAAGCCTACTTGACCCATCCTTCTTCTTGATGAAGAGGACTGGTGCACCCCATGGTGAAGCACATGGGCGTATAAACCCTTTATCCAAATTCTCCAATAGTTGTTTCTTCAGCTCTTCAAGCTCCACGACAGCCATTCTATATGGAGTCTTGGATATTGGTAGAGCCCCTGGTATAAGTTCAATTTAAAATTCAACATCTCTTCTAGGAGGAAGATCAGGAAGTTCCTCGAGAAACACTTCATCGAATTCCCTCACAATAGGCATTTCATCATGGATGGTTTCTTCCTTGGACTCAATCAGCTGATCCAGATATGCATGATTATAGGGTAGTAATATCCATGCTTGAGTTGATGGAGCTAAATGAGATTCATCTTCCTCCTTACACTTGTAAAAAATTGGGGTTCGATTCTTCATATGGAGTGTGATTTCCCTCTCCCAACAATTTATGTTGGCTCTATATAAGGAAAGCCAGTCCATTCCAAAAATTGCATAAAATTCCACTAGAGGGAGTATGACGAGGTTCTTTGGGAAATTAAATACCCAGATTATAATAGGGGAGGACATATATTCATGGGATCCAATGATTTCCCCATTTTCCATACTCACCGACATCTTCACTTCCATGATTTGTGGTGGTGTTGGTATTGTTCTACTAAACTTTTGAGATATAAAAGAATGTGTAGAACCTGAATCAAAAAGTACGTTCTCTATTATTGAATGAATAAATAGCGTACATGTCACCACTTTGTTGTCGGGGTTCACTTTGGCAGAAGTGATGGAAAAACATCTTCTTTTCTTCCATTTAGGTTTTTTTGTTGCCTCCGAAAACCCTTGTATTAGGGCACTAATTTGAAAAATGCCCCGGTTCTTTGTAGTTGTAGCAATGAACAATGATTTGAGGTTAGAACGGAGCATTCCTCTCCTCTGTCGCAGTCACAGGTCTTTCTTGCCGACAGTTAACAGCTAGGTGCCCTTCTCTTCCACACCTAAAGCATCTCCTCGTCCCCTTGAGGCAATTTCCAAGGTGTTTCATTCTGCACTTTTGGCAAGTGGGGTGCTAGATCTTCATAGCACCATTGGATTTATCCATCATACTACCAGCATTGAATTCCTCCTTATGCTTCTTCTCCCCATGATACCTCTATGATTCCCTGATATCTATGTCATCCTTGAGGGCACATCAGACAATTTCCTCATAGTTGTTGATGTCACGGATCTCTAATTCATTCCGTAGGATAGGATTCATCCCACCAAAGAAGCAGTCAACTTTGCATTCTGGGGTATCGACAAAGCCGAAAGCGTATTGTGAAAGTCTTGTGAAGTTTTCCTCATACTCTCCAACAGATTTTTCAACTTTTTGCTTGAGGGAAAAGAAGTCCATTTCCATCTTATGCCAGAGGGTGCACATAAAATATTTATCAAAAAACATATTCCAGAAATCAATCCATTCCAACGCCTCGATCTCCTCCTCAAGCTTCATATTTTTTATCAACATCCACCATTGATCAACTTCACCCCCATTCGATAATCTTCTAGGAGAACCTTCTCTTTTTCAGAACATTTAAGGATGTAGAAGATCTTTTCAATGGAGTTTATCCTTTGTTCAGCGATCGTGGGATCGGATGATCCACTAAAAGTAAGAGGCCTTTGTCTCATGAAGCTCTCGATAGTGACTTGTTCCTTCTTAGGGGGGTTTGGATGTTCCAATTGACCCATGTTTCAATTCAAACCTTGTGTTAGTTGAGATAGAAGCGTGAAAAAGTTCACGATTCCCGCTCCCATTGGTTTGGGCATCTCATTAGTACAGTCATCACACTGATTATCACATCGGTTGTTAGCCTGAGTCCTCCTATTACCGGCCATTGGCTGCAATAAAAGGAAAGTTATGGGGTAACACATAAAGGTTAATACAAAGAAAAAAGTTGATGACTTATAAATAAACATTTATTTCCGTAACTCATGTGTCTAAAGGCTTCAATCTAGGATTTTCATGATCTACTTTCTAAAATATATTCTCAGGGGAATTTTTTTTAATTCTCATAATAAGTGTTCATACTAAGCTTTTGAATTTATCAAAACATATCCCCCGGGAGTGTTGTAACCAAGAGTGCAGCAAGGCCTGTTGTCATGCACCAATTCTCATTCGAGTCTAGATCAAAGCGGTATTTTCGGGTTTTACCCCTAGGATACATTTGTGCCAAAGCCGCCTCTACCTGCTCGTATCCAGACAGGGATGTTTTAGTTTGATAAACCACATACTCATTACTTAACAAAACTTAGGGATGTTTTTATTATACGTAGTCTTGTCTCTAAGGCATTATTCGGGTTTTCTAATCCTAATCCCTAAAATAACTAAACATATCCTTTGATACCAACTATTACAACCCTGCTTTTATTACAAACTTAAACATGATTTATTACATAATATATTCACTTGATACAACATGGAATATCGAGAGGTCTAGTGTCCTTGAGGCTTTGGATCATTGCATAACAACTTAAAACATGAAATACAACATCTTTATTGAAAACGTCTTTTACATGACCACTACATTACCTCGTACTTAGAATTGGATGGGATAACCCGAGGACATGCATAAAAAAGGGTGAACTCTAAAGCCTAGTAAGGGAATAAACATGGAATACATGAGGAGAACTATACATGTTAGACAATAGGAATATCAATAGAGAATAAGAGAAATGTGGACCTAAATTCATGATAAATCATGATAATCATAACATGGAAATGTGGCAACAACACTTAACATTGAATTAGCATGAGCCAAGGTTCATTGCACAAAGAGCATGAGTAAATCCTCATTGCACATGAAGCATGAGTAAAGCCTCGTTGTACTTGAATTATCTTGAGTCAACACTCATTGAACATGACTTATCATGATACTATACTATACCCAATGCATTAGACCGCTATAAGGGCGCACCCTTCTTAAACATCTCATTTCATGAATAAGTGTTCCACATGGATCATAAACATGGATTCATTAAAAATGATCATTTATTCCACAATAAATTAATGTGGAATTAATACACGAATCTTTATAATCAATAATTAAACGTGCATAAAGGTGAATACCCTTGAAGGAGAAATGGGCATGATATTCACTACACAACGACATTGGCTTAGAAAATCAGTGCAATTTCAACAGCGTAACGACGTGACATAAGAATTCATAAAAATGGTTGTTGAGAGAGAAAGGGGTGTCTCATAATATTTACATGAAATGGAAATTAAGGGGTTAAT
Source organism: Viscum album (assembly GCA_963277665.1). Classification (NCBI taxonomy): domain Eukaryota; kingdom Viridiplantae; phylum Streptophyta; class Magnoliopsida; order Santalales; family Viscaceae; genus Viscum; species Viscum album. The sequence goes on from OY728155.1 coordinate 1,935,986,375, forward strand.
ATAGATACATGTACAAAAAAATTGTTATGGAATTCAGATTCATGATACAAAAGTATTTCTTGAATTTTAATGAGGAGAGAGAAGTCCCTTTCAGAATTTCGGCATGGTAACGGGTGTATATGGGAGGCATTTAATCAGAGAGAAAGGGGTATCCCATAATTAAAACAATAAGAGGGAAGTATTGGGGAGGTGTGAAACCATACCCCAGAATTTATAATTGAAATTTAAATGGCATCATAATATGAAGAAAATTGGACAAAAATGAGAAAGGAAGAAAAATCCTTACTTGGAAGTGTGCTTCCAAAGGCTAGAGAGAGGCTTGAGAGAGGCTTTTTGGGAGCTTGGGGCACCTTTGGAGGATTATAGAGAGATTAGGTCAGAGGTTGGACGAACTATAAGGGCTTTGAGTGAGGAGGAAGTGGGAGCTTGGGTGACTGTATATAGGAAAGGTGAAGGAATTCTTTATTATTTAGGTTTGGGACCCCTTACAGTAAACTAATCCCAACCACAAACCAGTCCATGGTTTTTGCCCATGGTTTTTTGGAAAAGGTAAGAGGAAAACAATATTATATAAGTAAAAAGTCCGAACTTCTTAAAATAATGGGGTTGCTTATGTGGAGGTGATTCACACTCCCATGGAAAATAATTTTAAAAGACAAGATGTTTAATAAGTCTTGAGGGGTCCATTAATGCTTTTTAAAATAATTCAAACAAACCCAAAATCACATTATTTTAATGGTAAAACATATATTGGCCTAACATAAATCTTATAGTATTTTATTACACCACTATTGGGTCATTATGATTTCATAAAACACATTATATATTTAAGCGGTATTTAATTTTTACCCAAAAATTTGACTGTCTTAAAAAATTCTGAAAAACTCACCGTTGGATAATTTCGACATCCTGATTCCAGAAATAACATTTATTTTATCTAAATAATTTTATAAATATGTCAATTTTCACTTTTAAAATAAAAACCGACATTTATCGAAAATTCACAGGTTTTGAAAAAAATGGCTTTCAAACCTTAATAAAAATTACAATTGCATTCATAAAATTAAATGATAATTTATATTTGATAAAATTTAATTTAATAATAATATTAATATTTTATTAAAATATCATTTAATTCAAAAACCCTTTAATTTAATAAAATATAATTCTTAATTAAATAATAAATAAAAACACTCTTTGTACTTTAAAAACTAATGACAATGTATCAATAATGACAAGAAAGTATATTAATTATTATATACAAAAATAAAGTACATGAACATAGTACTAGATATTTGCTACATAACCCCTTAAAACAGCCACATAAGACTTAAGGGTATGGTGTGTGATGGTGATAGACTCTTGGGGTGGCTCAGATAACATCGATCGAGTGGTAATCTCTATCAACTTTCAGTTTTCCCGTAGACGGTCTCGTTCAAGCTTGACATGATGAAGCTCAGCATGGGCTTGGTCAAGAGCAAAACTGAAGGACGCCACCTCTTTTCCGAGCTCCGACAAATGGGCTTCGTATGGAGCATTTCTATTGGATGAGGCCATCGCTTCTTTTGTTTGAGAAAATTGGATTAATTAAATCCCTATATTTATACTAATCACGTGATCACTGTTCAACGACTGTATTAGCAATGGTCAAAATTCTTAACATAAAACCAAAGAAGTTGACAATTTATATAAACATTTTACATAAAGAGAAATTTAACTAGATCAAGAGGGATTTCCATTAATGAAACTTTGGGTCGTTACAAGCACCAAGGGAGAAATATTGAGAAATAAAATACACTGTGCTATAAGAACTAGCTCAGCTAGAAACATTTCATCCACAAGTCTCTTGAATAAAACATCAATATGAAAATGACTATCACTTTGATCTTCAAATGAATAACCCATATGAAGAGATGATCTTTCAGATAATCTTATGGTTCTATCTCTAAATAATAATAAACCATATTCTTGAAGCAATACACATGGATCATTATTACCTATCCACCATGATGTACACCCAATAATTCTCCCACTTTCCTCACCATCACCTCCTCAAGCATGATCCATTGGATGAAATTTTTCTTATCAAGTTCAGAATATATCTAGTAATCCAATGATGATGATACTATTATCTTCCACTAACCTAAACACGTTCTTTGAAATAAATCAAAATAGCATGCACTCTCACTAATTCAGTAGTTCCCAATGACTTGAACATTCATTCAACTTTCGAAATCCACTTAAAAACCTCAAATGAACTATGATCACCAAATAAGAAATGAAACAAATGAGAATAACTCAATGATGACACTCCACTCAGAGTATTGGTAGTGATATAATCTAAAAGGGATAGCCAAGTAACCTATGGGACATTTCTAAGTGGCATACTCTAAAGAATAGAAAAACCCAAAACCCAAAATTTGCATCCAACAAAAACCACCAAGCTCAAAATACAAACACGAACAATGATACCAAACTTATCTTTCACAACCTCTATTCCCATTTATAATTCCAAAATAAATTTTGAATTCGAAAGACACTTTTCAAATAACCCACTCACATTACAAATAACTATCAAACACAAATTCCAACATTAAAAAAACAGCTACTAAATCTTATTCCCTATTAAAATACATTATTAAAGATATTTTCCATTTTAAATTAACTCAATCTAATGAAAACCATGCCAAATAACAACTCACACCAAAATCCAAGAATTCAGAACTGGTGGACATGCATAACCAAGACACATGGTTTAGCACACCATTCCCTAGGGAAGCAAAAACAACTAGGGGTAACATGAACCATGATCTCAAGATCCACATTGGTTATATTTTTCATATGCCCACCACTCATCATCGATCATCCTCAATTTTATTTCCACATCTACACACCAAAAACCCAAAAAAAAGACTCAAATCATGGACTACCACTGAACACTTGAGGCAGAAGACGAGCAAGGGTTCCTAACATAACTCCCAAACCAACCACTCGAGTCCCTGAAGTCTTAATATCTTGTCTACCACATGAAAAAAATAAAAAAGGAATCATTTAATACCATTTTCTTCTGAACCGAGCTGAGTTTCCACCCAACGCGACACAAAAACAAGTCTATGAAAATTCTTGAAAGACTTTTCTAATCCTCCTATGTTGGAGACTAGTGTTGGTCATTATAGATATCATAATGGAAAATATCTATCCCAATAACAACTAAGATAAAAAACCAAAACATAGAACACAACAAAACTATTAAATGAACTTTAATAAATATAATAATATATCTAGATACAATAACAATTAAAAAATATAAACTATAAAAGAAAACTGAAACTAAAATAAAATTGGAATAATATCCACATGACTTCATGGTTATCACAATCCAACAAACAACCCACTCCATAGGAAACCTAAATAAGAAACATGTACATACAAAATAGCTTAGGTCTACCTACTCTTAGTGGAATAAGTAGGTTGTGTGGATAAATAGCTTAGTATGTAAGCACCACAGAGTCCATTCATTTTCATTTCATAAATATTATATTAACAATATTTTTAAATATAATTAAAAAATAGAGTTTTATATTATTTTAAAGAAAAAAATAAAACATTTCCTTTCTAAAACAACATAAACTTTCCACATTTTAAAACATATTTCATATTTTTCAACCCAGTTTATAAACCCAGTACCAAAAATGAAGAGCCAAAATAGGTGATCAAAAGTACTATTCTAGATAATAAAGGAAATGATATAACTGAATGTAGGAATATACCGGCAGAGTATATAAACAATGTCATGAAAGATGTAACAAAACATATAGATATAAATCATGGAAAATTACATAACATCTATATAAGTAATCCCTATATGTACTTGGTTCGGACTCACCTAGTCTAATATAGTTCTTCTCTAATTTCAATAACCAACCTATCTTCTCAAAACTAGCCTCACAAGTAGAACAACAAACCTAGCCTATCAAACATATAGGGGGTACCAACCAATATAATCATTATTGACAAGAAACTCACAGTCAACCCTCTATATTATTCCCATTAATCCCATGATAATAGAATGTGGAAATTGGGAGGTCCTCACTTGCATGGAATAAACCAATAACCCACTTATGCCATCCTTTATAGCTATCCCATACTCTAAAGCCACTAATGAGATGACCCTCTCCTCATAGGGACTATAATGGTGGTTCCTATCACTCATCATGTCATACATGTTTCTAACATGTTCTAAAAGTAACATGAGTTTAGAAACTACTTTCATAATTAGCACAGGATATAAATCGTGCCTTTACATTTTCCAAACCAATTCCACATCGAATACCATTTTCCCTAAACCAATTTTAAATGCAATTTGTGATTAGGTGTTTCCAAAAAGTCATTTCTAGTCAAATTTCAATCCACCGCATATCAAAATTATAAATGGTCCATGACTTATGAGACATATTTTGAAACCAAATTTGAGTCATTTGGAAACCAAGGAACAATTTGTGATAAGGAATGCTAAACAGGTTAAGATGGAAGGAATAATAGAGTTCTGAAATCCTTTTAAAATCCATTATATTTTTGGTTCTTATCCATATGTTGAATCAACGAAGATATGGATATACCAACATACAGTGGTATGCTAATTAAAATCTATATAAATACCAAAGGGTTCAACTTAAGAGTCACAAAGATAATTTTTTCAAAGCCTGATAATTTACACACAAGATTGAAACCATTTTAAACACCACAATCCACACACTATTATCATTTCACAATGAAAACCAAAATATAAAAACATTAGAAAAGATAATAACTTTCTAAAGAACCCAATTTCATTAAAAAACAACAATTGTAATTTCATCAAACACCATGCATACACATATGTATAAGAATAATTGGTGAAGCCATTTTAAAACCAATTTTCATCAGGTTTTCAAAATTTGATTGAAAAAATGATAATAATAATAAATGAATAATGTAATATTTATAAACCACTAAGATATATGAGTCATTCAATGTTAGTCCATAAAAAGTAAATGGATGGAAAAACCTACCTCGACAACATGGAGATTAAATGAAACTATAAGTAAAGGAATAAATATTCTCGCAAGATGATATCCAAAAACTAGCATCAATGGACCACAATATACATATCACCTTTAGCCTCTAGGGTTCTTCCTAGGGGGATCCAAACCATTAAAAACAATGAAATCAAGAGGGAATAAAATGATAAGGGGAAACTGGCTAGACACTCAACAAAATTTGCCTTATAAACCTTGAGAATGAAACCATGCAGGGAAGAGAGGAAAATGAGGGGGTCGTGGGAGGCCCTCTCCTGTGCCTAGGTCATGCCAAGGGGAGGAAAACCTAAAATGGGTTTAAAATATGTATTGTAGAAATATAAAATTTCACATTTTAATGAACATTGGAAACCTGAACAGCTTAGGAGAATGTGTTTCCAAACCATGCACCAACCATGAACACTATACTGAAGGGGAGGGAAACCCTGCATGAGCTAACTACACAGTTTGGGAAAACATACACAAACCATGTAACTCATCTCTTTCATTTGATAGATCCATCACACAAGATTATCTCTCTTTTTCCTTTAATTGTTTGTAGGATGTCTACCTTCTCCCAGACAACAACCAAATGCTGGATGATTTCTCATTTCGATCGCATGTTTTAGTCCAAACTGTGGAAGAATTAATTGAACTAGAGGCACACTAAACCTTAATAAGCCACAAGGTTAATACCCAAAGAATTCACCCAAACCATATGTGGGGATAAAACACACCTAAAACTTCCAAAACTCAAAATTTTTCAATATGAACATTACTTGATCCTCACCCAAAAAACCAACAACAAAAAAATATAAAATTTAAAAAAAACATGGTTGGTGTGTGGCAGATTCTATAGAAAATAAACAATAAGGAAATTTTTTCACCAATGGAATTATAAGAATATTCACGATCATTTATTCCATACTCATTACTTTTATAAAATAGTTTCTATAACATGGTTCTTCCCCTTTTACCTACCTTCATACAAAAATTCTTCATGGGTACCAATCAGTAGCCTGGACAGGGTGTGACTAATACTCATTAGGCCACCACCAATAGTGTTTGGCACTATCCATTATTTGAATCTATAATGATAAATTTGATAGAAATAATTATTGAAATAGGTAAATAAATAAACCACATCATTTTGGTTTCCTCATGGGACACCCTTCCGCCACGACCTAGTTTGGCCTAAGGCGAAATGCCTCTAAGCACTTATCATTTCATATTTATGTTTACAAGGTCTGGACCTAAGGTATAAAACCTTGGAGTTCATATATATTGATATTCATATTATGTTCCTCAATTTTAAAAGAATCCATGTTTAATAAAATGGGTTATGTCAACATACATGTTCCCTTAGTAGTTCACCCAAAAGGGAATTCTCTACTTGAGCAATAGGATCATGTTTGATGGATCCTCAATGAAAAAATTGAATAAATCACAATGTAGTCACCGATGTGGCCCATAATCACAACCTAACTCTGAGAGTCATACAAGGCATTCAATTTATTTAATTTTATGAAATATAGGTAAACCCTAAGTGCTATGATAGGGAATTCACATCAATAAGTCAGAGACCAAATGAATGTTTTCTCGTTTAATTTTTTGATGGATTAATGAATTAGTGGTGTCACATGATACTTTATAAGGAAAAACACAATAGGAGTTGAAGTATCAATCATGGAATGATTTCCATTTAAATAATTCAATTAATGTGTTTGTAATTATGATTAATGTAATTACTCATCAGGTATCCATAATGATGGGAATATTCATTATAAAATTTTATAACTAAACCAGAGATAGGATAAATTGTCATTCGACTCACATTTAATTTCAATCAATTATCCATTATACTAATATAATCAATTCACCACACCTCAAAAGTTTGATCAACATCATATAATATGATTTGGATTCTGAGAATAGTATTAATCATTGAATTTTATTCCATTGAACCATTTTATTTATATAGGAAAGTGGGAACACCAAAACATATGGTAAAAATACATTTAGGGAATGATGTTTGTGGTCCCTATTGGTGAAAACACTTATATGATGGATCACATTATGTTAGAAAACTTTTGACAATGTTTCATAGGATGCAAAAAAAACCATTTATTGTGTTAATAGATTTGTTAAATCAATTTGATATTTTATAATGCATCACAACCAAATTTTGGTGCACTTCATGACAACACAATAATATAAACATCATGTGATTTATGGAAACATGCTAGACCACATACCTGATATCAGTAGTAGAATCCACATTAACTATTGGCCTCTAATTCAGGATAGAATGGGTGTACTTGAATAAATATTCAAATTCTCTAAAAATATGTCATATTAGCCTACATAGATGTAGCATTCCATACAAAGAGATAAATTAATAAAGTACAAAGGAATACTAAATAGATTATTAATACATCCTCACCTGAAAATATGGTGAGTGAATCAGTTATAGTATAAGGCATGATGTTGAAAGCCTAGGTTGGGAAAGACAAGAACACTCAAAAGGAAAAGGATAGTTTTTTATGTGAAGAAGAGAATAAATATAGGAGAAAATATTAAACAAGGTAATGAGAAATGGGTATTTTGACCCATATTTTAGAGTGTGCACAGTTTTCCCACAACGTTGGCCAAACCATACCCCATCCTTGAACCAACATAGTCCATATGGAACACCCCCTTACACAGATAGGTATATGGTTGAAAAACCAAGAGTATGTTGTGCATTATCACTGTATAAGGACTCTACCCCCTTGAACAGTATGTATAAGGTTGGACAAACCATGTGCCAATCATCTTTTCACCTCAACAGCTATTCTAGTATTTTTCTCATATCCATGATGCATCCCTGGAACTATTATACAAATTTTACTCCTCTACATATGGGATTCATTATTGATCCTCATTGTTACTGCTAACCCTGACCAACCATCCATGTTGGTATGCTTTTCCAAAAAACTAGATATTCGGGCTCTGAACAAGCCTCAAACCCACCTGACCCCTTCCTTAAATACATAAGAAATAATACTTCAGAAAAATTATAGATTTAAAATATAATTTAAAGGAAATATACCTATCTTATTATTCATTATGTCAAAAACCCCCTCCCTAAAAAAATCAACCCTAGGATTCCATTCCGAGCATAGGAGAATATCATCTGAGAACAGTTTCACAATTTTAGCATGTATGTCGGTATCTCTCTCTAAGTTATCATATTATACATGTTCATTCTTATATAACCCACAAACTAGAGTAACTAACCGTCTATAGAGTTCCTTTATTCTACTATCAACTATACACATTAGATACTCTACAAATGAAGCATCTACATCCAACTACACATTATCTAGCTCACAGCCATGAGGGGGTTCTAAATAATAATCATAAAGTTGTGAAAAATGTGAGATATTATGAGTTATAGTGATGCATGATTAACATTCATGTATATTACATCTTTTATATGAATATTTAGTACATTTAAAAAATACATTATTGAGGACCATAAGAGTTTAGTGCCTTTGGAGACATGGATACAAAGTCTTCTATCCTGGTGAAAGATCTTCAACATCTCTTATAAATATCTCCACCTTTAGTAATTCTACCCAAAACCATTCTTTATAACCTAGGGGAAGTAAAAATAAGAAAGGGTTCTCTCTAATTTCCATGAACGTTAAATAAGGGATATTTGTAAGAATAATTATGTGCATAAGGGTATGAGAAAATGATCCTGAAAAAAAATCATATCCTATTAATCAAATATCATATACATGAACCATGTCATAAATAATGGTAGTTGAAAACACCTGAATCATAAAGAAATAAAGAACCCAATCCATTAACGAATAACATATAAACAAAAAATGGAATTTTGGAAGAAAGGTAACCATATAATATGATTTATATAGTAGCAAATGGATCACTTCCAAGACCATCTTGGTAGTACGGTTTCACTCCCCACACCATCTTTGTACTCATGGTTCACTCCCATGGGCATCATAGTAGCACGAGTTCACTCCTCATACCATCATGGTATTTATGGTTCACTCCCATGGCCATCATGGTAGTCAAAGTTCATTCCCAAAACCATCTTAGTTGATCTCATAATACATAAATCATTAACAAATGAATTATAGAATGATATAATTCCCACCCATATCATAATGAAATAATACATACATATTCTAAAAGATAATAAATAATCATATCATAACCCAGGAAATTAAATGGGTATTATAAACATGTAATGTAACATCCCAAGTAAGTAATGAATAATATATATTTTTATCTATGTCTATTAATGATTAAGATAGTGTTTTAGAGGCTTAAAATGAAAATAAATACAATCTTATGCATGAAATACACTAATATTCTTAAAAGATTGTTTTACTGCCTTATGATTGAAAACCCTTTTTAAATCTATCTTTTGACAATTTTATAAACTATGTTTGTCAAAATAAACTTATTCTTTATGATTGGGACTTCAAAATTTACTTTGTGTGAATTTTTGGTATTTTTCTGACAATGTTCATTTTATAATGAATAGTGAAAAATACTGCATTTTATATCAAAACTTCTTTTTAATCAAATTTATTTATATGATTAGATTATATTTTGAATTGGTTTTGAAGTGAAATTAGAATATATTTTTACCATTTAATCCAATGGTGGTCATTGGAATCAATTTCACTTTGAAATTGGACTTAAACTCGTGTCAATCATTTGATACTTATTGTTTCATAAAAACACGCTATTTGTCATAACAGCGGGAAATAATTATTAAATTAATTAATGTGACTTATATGTTCTGAATTTTTTAAATTAGACTTCATTTTTGAATTCGGAATATCAAATATATCTTTGGGTGAATTTTTTGTAATTTTCTGAAAAACATCAATTTTTGATGAATAGTGAAACCACTAAGTGGTACTTATAAAAACTGATTTTCCGTTTAAATGAAATTTTGCCATCATTGTGTTTTGAATTTCAAAAATCTGACATACATGGTTGTCATTAAGAAGTAAAATGTGGTTCAATGAGATTAAAATAATTTTTTTGGTGAATAGTAACTTATGAAGTTTTTAATCGCGATTAGTGGTAATTAGTGTAGTTTAAGGTAAAAATAATGCTTTAATAAAATAAGATGAGCTTGAAAAATGTCCTACACTCATTGGTTGTGTCATGGCCGACCAAGACAAGCCATGGGTCTATTTGGGGACCCCATGGATCCACTTTGGTTGGGAAATGACATAAATTACTTTTTATTTAATGTAAAAGTAAAAATGACACAAACATAATATGTTTCAGGAAAACAATTTTTACATGGGGTTATAAAGATAAGATTTTTGATTACAAATAGTCATTGGAAATCGAAAAAGATTTCCTACATCATAGTATTTTTTTTATAATTTTTATACTTTAAATAAATTAAATTATTTATGACATCATGATGATGCAGTGATGACCTCATTATTTAACGGTTTAAATAAAATGGAAAGATAATGAAACATCTAAAACCTACACATGGCCAAAACCAATTGGATGAGTGGATTTAGAAGCCTTATCACCTTATCCTATAATTATAGCAATGTGGGACATTTTGAATCCGAAACTCTTTTTAAAATAAAGTAACTTATCTTTACTTTCCAAAAGTGCCCCTCCTCTCCTCTTATAAAAGGCCCCCACCTCTACCTCATTTCACACACTCCTCAAGCCTTTTTCTCGGCCAACCCCTTCCCATTTACTCTCTCAACATCCGTCTCCTCATCCTAGAGGATTCCCATTGGGCAGAATCCTTTCAAAGGAAGCCTTTAGGCTCAAATCAAAAGGAGTTACACTTTTAAAGGTAATTCATTCTCTCATGTTCATTTGTTTTATTTTGCTTCTCCAACCCCCTAAACTCTTTTTATTTACTTCTTTTGTAACAACACCAGTATCTTCAATATACTAGGATGTTGTTATAAGATTTATTTGAGCTACACTCTCACACAACAACAACAAATGGTTAAAGAACATATGGTTTCCGTGGATGGCGAAATTCTGCCTCCCGAAATGATGATTGTTCAATACTCATTTAACACCTTCAAAGGTGGCCATTATGATGTCACTATTTTTATATATGATATATAATATGTTTATGTTTTCCTTATGCTTCTGTGTTTTTCATTTTGGGCATACCTTTATGGTTTCCATTATGGGTAAACACGATATCTTCATTTTAGGAAGTGCGGACTACCGCCCCCTGAAAGTGATTTGATTCGTTAATAACATATGTGGGGTGTGTAAAGGATAAAGTTAATGATATTATATATGTTATTATACTGGAATTATAATATACTCTTATATCATTATGATTCCATTACAGAAAATACGAAATAGAAATGGAAGTAGCGTTCATGCGTACGTACGGCTTACCGTCTCCATGAACGGTGCATTTTATTTCTTACCTCTAAATGTGATGTAATATTATAAATACATGTATATGATGAATATATATGATATATATGTTATCCAAATAATTAATATCATTCTGGATATAACGAACCTTTGACCAAATTAACAACATGTAAGTGTAAGAAGTCTATTTTTGACTTAAGAACCAAATACCAACAAAATGAACATTATTAACTTAAATGATTACATGATGTTCATAACATGGTATAAAAGGAATAATGAACTTGAAAAAGGTTCATAAGAAAGTGGATATTAACTCAAGTTTATTATTCAGGAGATTAAAGAACGGTCGGGTCAAGTCGGATACGAGGTATGGGACTTCGTCTCAATCTCCTTTCATTGAGGCATATTTTGTTTTATACACAAACTTCTTTTATACGGTGTATAAACCCCTTTGACTTTTACGTTTATTAAAAAGGAATCTTTTTTATATGAAGCATTTACTAAACGACAAAAGGGAATGTTTTTGTCGTACGTATGCGGCGACAACGACTTCTCCGCCGTCGTGACCGTTATTTGAGTTTCGGCTTCCTCTACAAGCCATAACTTCTTATTAAAAGAAAAAAAATAAATACCATGTTTTACTTTTCTTTTATTTTGGTATCGAAAATGGTTTTCATAATGTTTTTATATCAATGTGTTGTATTGATATCTTGTGATTGAAAGGTGGGAATGTTATGTTTCCTTTATGCATGTTTTATGTGATATGATTATGTTGAGGTTCTTGGGCATTATTATGAAAACAGGTGGTTCCGTGATAAACTAAGGGTGGGTGAGACCGATATAGCTCTCCAATGCATTGGGTGACACTAAGGAGTGAAACGTTAAGGTTTCTCCGAAGAGATTTAGGGAATATACTGTGATGGGTATTCCAAACGTAACCAAGAGGGTTACTCCCTACGTAAGAATGTTATGAATGCCTCAAGTTACCTTTATGTCTTATGATTTCTATGATTTACTAATGATTTGATGAGGTATGTTAATGTGCTTATGTTTTATGGGTAAAGTATGATTTCACTCTTATGTATATATGTAACCATGTTTCCTTTCCATGTTTTTATAAACCATACTGAGCTTTTTATGCTCATCCCACGTTTTTTGAAATTTTTTTCACAGGTCAAGGGAAAGGTACATGATATGATGATAGTGTCAAGGAAGTGTCAAGAATGAATCCATGATTTATTTTAAATATGTTTCCATTGATGGGAATGAAGAATACTATCTTTATGTAACCACTTTGTTTATATGTGGAATGTAATGCATGTTTAATGATCTAATTCTCTAAAACTCTAAACCCGAAAAGATCCTCAATGTGTAATCTTGTAATAACTCAAGATTAAGTAAGGTTTAAGGCTGGGGCCTTATAGTTGGTATCAGAGGTCATTTTAGATAACTTTAGGAGTTATAATTTTATTAGATGATTATCCAAAAATATTTTTTTATGAAATCATATAGCATTTGAAGATTACCATGTTGCTTCATCTAAGACATGTTTGTTCAGAATGGTTTTCCGTAGAGGAAACAGGGAAGCAGTGCTAGGAAGGCATACAGAAGGAAATAACCTTCTGAATCAGCATCCTGAGATGGTTGGAATTGGAACTGAACAGTTTGTTGCAGTCATGGCGCAGTTGACTCAGGATATAAATGGTGGTGGTATCCATGCACGAGATCAGCCAAATCAACCGCAGAGGAACATGTCAGTGGTGGAACATTTCATGAGGCAATATCTACCATCATTCAGAGGATCATCTGACCCTGTACTTGCTAAAGGGTGGGTTAAAGAACTGGAGAAGATTTTTGATGTCATGGGGTGTTCAGACAATCAAAAGGTTAGTCTTGCTATTTACCGTTTGGAGGGTGAAGCAGATCAGTGGTGGTCTATGGTTAAAAATATCAGGGATGCCGATGAGTTTGATTCTCTCGACTGGGATGAATTCAAAGGTATGTTTCTTGAGAAGTATTTTCCTAAGGCTGTTCGACGTAGGATGGAAAAACAATTCTTGGAATTGATGCAAGAGGAAGACTCAGTGGGTGCCTATGAAGAAAGGTTCACTCGATTGGCAAGGTATGCTCCAAATTTTATCCGAGACCTTGATTGTAAAATCAATAGTTTTTAATCAGGATTAAAGCCAAAATATCGAAGGGAATTAGCTTCTCGTGAGTTTGAAAGTTATGAAAAGCTTGTTCGATGTACTGAGAAGGTGGAAATGGAGTTTGCCGATGATCAAGTGTTCTATAACAACCAACAGAAGAAGAGACCGAGGTGGCAGGAGAAAGGTAAGAATTCTTCAAAAAAGTCTGATGGTAAGAAAACTAAGTTTCCAGTTTGTGATAAATGTGGCAAAAGGAATGCTGGGGAATGTCTTCTGAATTCTAGAAAGTGCTACCGATGTGGTAAGATGGGACATAAGGCTCGTGATTGCACTAAAAAGGATCAAGGTGAAGGTAAGAACAAATTTGATTTACAGTTAGTGAAATGTTATAAGTGCAATGAGATGGGTCACTATACAAACGAGTGTCCGACAAAGAACTTGAGTGATGGGAAGCAGTTAGACTACAAGCATAAAGGGGTGGTGAAATCCTTTGCAACTACTTCAGCAGATGTCGGGCCATCAAATGATGTTGCATCAGGTACATTGTTTGTTTTTTCAGATTATGCCAGTGTGTTGTTTGATTCGGGGTCTACACATTATTTCATCTCTAAAACCTTTTCTAGTAAAATGGGAATACCATCTCAAGAAATGACTCCTGAAATTTTGGTAAAAACACCTTGGGGAAATGTTGAGGCAAAAATAATTTATAAGAATCTTCCTATCCTTATCTGTGGAAAGAACCTACTTGAAAACCTTATTGTTCTACCTCTAGTAGAGTTTGATGTTATCCTGGGTATGGATTGGCTCTCTATTTACCATGCTAAGATTGACTGTAGAGCTAATGAAGTTTCTTTTCAGAAAGACTTTTAGTTTGTTTACAAGAATGAACCCTTACTTTTGATAACATATCAAGAGGCTGAGAAGCTTGTAAAATATGGAAATGAATGTTACCTTGCACATGTCGTTGAAAATAAAGGAACTGTTCAGATTAATGATGTGCCAGTGGTAAATGAGTATCCTGATGTTTTTCCTGATGATTTTCCTGGAATAATACCAGATCGGGAAGTTGAGTTTACTATTGACTTAGTTCCTGATGCTAAGCCAATTTCAAAACCCCCTTATCGAATGGCACAAATTGAACTTTTAGAGTTGAAGGAGCAATTGCAAGATTCATTAGAGAAAAGTTTCATTAGACCTAGAACATCACCATGGGGTGCTCCTGTTTTATTTGTTAAAAAGAAATATGGTTCTATGAGACTTTGCATTGATTATAGAGCCTTGAATAACATCACTGTTAAGAACAAATATCCTTTGCCTCATATCGATGATTTGTTTGATCAACTCTAGGGAGCTCAGTTTTTTTCAAAGATTGACCTGAGATCGGGGTACCATCAGCTGAATGTAAAGAAGGAAGATATTCTAAAGACCGCGTTCCGTACGAGATATGGCCATTATGAATTTGAAGTAATGCCTTTTGGGTTAACCAATGCACCTTCTGTATTCATGGACTTAATGAATAGAATTTTCCATGAGTTCTTGGATAAGTTTGTGGTGGTTTTCATTGATGATATTTTGGTGTTTTCTAAAAGTAAAGAGGAGCCTGAAAGACATTTAAGGGTTATCTTGCAAACCTTAAAAGAAAAGAAACTATATGGGAAATTCAGCAAGTGTGAGTTTTGGTTGCAATAAATTTCTTTCCTTGGTCACATTGTTTCTAAAGATGGAATAAATGTTGATCCTGTAAAAACAAAAGTTGTGGAAGAATGGCCAAGACCCACAAATGTAACCGAGATTCGTAGCTTCCTTGGTTTGGCGGTCTATTACCGAAGGTTTGTTAGAAATTTTTCACAGTTATCTAGTCCAATGACTAAGATAACTCGGAAGGGTGTTAAGTTTATCTGGACAAAAGAATGTGATGATTGTTTTCAGGAATTGAAAAGAAGATTGGTGAATGCTCCAGTTTTGGAACTACCTTCCAGGAATGGTGAGTTTATTATATACAGTGATGCTTCATTGAAAGGACTTGGTTGTGTCCTAATGCAGAATGATCAGGTAATTGCTTATTCTTCATGACAGTTGAAAACTCATGAGGTAAATTACCCTACACATGATTTGGAATTAGCTGCTGTTGTTTTTGATTTAAAAATTTGGAGGTGTCATTTGTATGGAGTAAAGTGTGTAATATATACCGATCACAAAAGTATAAAGTATATATTTACTCAGAAAGAATTGAACATGAGACAAAGGAGATGGCTAGAATTAATCAAGGATTATGATTATAAAATTCATTACCATCCGGGAAAAGAAAATAAAGTGGCTGATGCTTTGAGTCGAAAAAGTAATGCTTCATTAACAATGTTGCGTTTGGAACGTGATCCTTTGGTTAAGGATTTGATGAACTTTGGAATAGAAGTTTTTGGTGCAGGAAGTCCTTCTGTTTTGTTTCAGGTATCAGTGAGATCATCTCTATCAGATAGAATCAAGCAAGCACAGAAGCAAGAAAGTGAGTTGCAGAAAAAGGTAGAGCTGGTTCAGAAAGGTAAGTTGCCTGAATTCAACATTGATAATTATTGTGTTTTGATATTTGGGAAGAGATTGTGTGTGACTTGTGATTCACAGTTGAAGAGAGAGTTGTTATGTGAAGCTCATAGTTCTCTGTTTTCAGTTCATCCGGGCTGTACTAAGATGTATAGAGATCTGCGGGAGTATTACTGGTGGGATGGGATGAAAAAAGACATTGCTGATTTTACTGTGAAGTGTTTGACTTGTCAGCAGGTTAAAGCAGAGAGGCAGTTACCGAAAGGGATTCTTCAGCCTTTACCAGTGCCAGAGTGGAAATGGGAGAATATATCCATGGACTTTGTTGTGGGATTACCGAAGACATCTCGAGGTAATAATGCAATCTGGGTTATTGTTGATCGCTTGACCAAATCTGCTCATTTCCTTGCTATACGAGATAATTTCTCTCTTGATCAACTTTCCCGTTTGTATCTTAAAGAGATAGTCAGGTTACATGGAGTTTTTCTCTCCATTGTATTGGATTGTGATCCCAGGTTTACTTCTAACTTTTGGAAAGGCCTTCAGAAGTCATTGGGTACTGAATTAAATTTTAGTACAGCTTTTCATCCTCAATCAGATGGGCAGTCAGAACGAACAATTGAGACATTGGAGGATATGCTACGAGCTTGTTCTATGGATTATCAGGGAAGTTGGGACCAACATCTTTCTTTGGTTTAATTTTCATATAATAACAGTTTTCATTCCAGTATACAAATGGCACCATTTCAGGCATTATATGGGAGCGGTGTCGAACTCCAGATTTCTAGAATGAAGTGGGTGAAAGAAAGTTGATGGGACCAGAATTGGTAAAAGAGATGGCAGAAAAAGTTCAGCTGATTCAGAATCACATGAGAATAGCTCAGAGCAGGCAGAAGAGTTATGCGGATAACTGGAGGAAGGATCTATCTTTCGAGGTAGGTGATCATGTTTTTCTCAAGGTTTCTCCCTGGAAAAGTGCGATGAGATTTGGTAAGAAAGGAAAGGTGAGTCCAAGGTTCATTAGACCATACGAAATTCTGGAGAGAGTTGGATCAGTTGCATACCGAGTGGCTTTACCTCCGAGTTTATCTCAGGTACACAATGTTTTTCACGTTTCGATGTTGAGAAAGTATATGCCAGATCCATCTCATGTTTTGAGTCCAGAGGTAGTTCAGCTGGAAGAGAACCTATCATATGAGGAACAACCGGTCCAGATTCTTGACCATAGGGAGCAAGTGTTACGGAATAAGGTGATTAATCAGGTAAAGGTTTGTGGAAAAACCACATGATTGAAGAGGCAACATGGGAATCTGAAAATGCAATAAGGGATAAGTACCCTCATTTATTTGATAAGTAAATAAATTGCGGGGATACAATTTTATAAAGGTGGGAAGGATGTAACATCCCAAGTAAGTAATGAATAATAGATATTTTTATCTATGTCTATTAATGATTAAGATGGTGTTTTAGAGGCTTAAAATGAAAATAAATACAATCTTATGCATGGAATACACTAATATTCTTAAAAGATTGTTTTACTGCCTTATGATGGAAAACCCTTTTTAAATATATATTTTGACAATTTTATAAACAATGTTTGTCAAAATAAACTTATTCTTTATGATTGGGACTTCAAAATTTACTTTGTGTGAATTTTTGGTATTTTTCTGATAATGTTCATTTTTTAATGAATAGTGAAAAATACTGCATTTTACATCAAAACTGCTTTTTAATCTAATTTATTTATATGATTAGATTATCTTTTGAATTTGTTTTGAAGTGAAATTAGAATATATTTTTACCATTTAATCCAATGGTGCGCATTGGATTCAATTTTACTTTGAAATTGGACTTAAACTGGTGTCAATCTTTTGATACTTATTGTTTCATAAAAACACGCTATTTGTCATAACAGCGGGAAATAATTATTAAATTAATTAATGTGACTTATATGTTCTGAATTTTGTAAAATAGACTTCATTTTTGAATTCGGAATATCAAATATATCTTAGGGTGAATTTTTGGTAATTTTCTGAAAAACTTCAATTTTTGATAAATAATGAAACCACTAAGTGGTACTTATAAAAACTGATTTTCTGTTTAAATGAAATTTTTTCATCATTGTGTTTTGAATTTCAAAAATCCGACATACATGGTTTTCATTAAGAAGTAAAATGTGGTTCACTGAGATTAAAATATTTTTTTGGTGAATAGTAACTTATTAAGTTTTTAATCGCAATTAGTGGTAATTAGTGTAGTTTAAGGTAAACATAATGCTTTAATAAAATAAGATGAGCTTGACACATGTCCTACCCTCATTGGTTGTATCATAGCCGACCAAGAAAATACATGGGTCAACTTGGGGACCCCATGGATTCACTTTGGTTGGGAAATGACATAAATTACTTTTTATTTAATGTAAAAGTAAAAATGACACAAACATAATATGTTTTACGAAAACAATTTTTACATGGGGTTATAAAGATCATAGTTTTTATTATAAATAGTAATTGGAAATCTAAAAAGATTTCCTACATCATAGTATTTTTTTTATAATTTTTAGAATTTAAATAAATTAAATTATTTATGACATCATGATGATGCAGTGATGACCTCATTATTTAACGGTTTAAATAAAATGGAAAGATAATGAAACATCTAAAACCTACACATGGCCAAAACCAATTTGATGAGTGGATTTCGAAGCATTATCACCTTATCCTCGAATTATAGCAATGTGGGACCTTTTGAATACGAAACTCTTTTTAAAATAATGTAACTTATCTTTACTTTCCAAAAGTGCCCCTCCTCTCCTCTTATAAAAGGCCCCCACCTCTACCTCATTTCACACACTTCTCAAGCCTTTGGCTCGGCCAAACCCTGCCCATTTACTCTCTCAACATCCCTCTCCTCATCCTAGAGGATTCCCTTTGGGAAGAAGCCTTTCAAAGGAAGCCTTTAGGCTCAAATCAAAAGGAGTTACACTTTTAAAGGTAATTCATTCTCTCATGTTCATTTGTTTTATTTTGCTTCTGCAACCCCCTAAACTCTTTTTATTTACCTCTTTTTTAACAAAACCAGTATCTTCAATATACTAGGATGTTTTAATAAGATTTATTTGAGCTACACTCTCACACAACTACATCAAATGGTTAAAGAACATACGGTTTCCGTGGATGACGATATTCTGCCTCCCGAAACGATGATTGTTCAATACTCATTTAACACCGTCAAAGGTGGCCATTATGATGTCACTATTTTTTTATATGATATATAATATGTTTATGTTTTCCTTAAGCTTCCATTTTTTTCATTTTGGGCATACCTTTATGGTTTCCATTATGGGTAAACACGATATCTTCATTTTAGGAAGTGTGGACTACCGCCCCCTGAAAGTGATTTGATTCGTTAATACCATATGTGGGGTGTTTAAAAGATAAAGTTAATGATATTATATATGTTATTATACTGGAATTATAATATACTCTTATATCATTATGATTCCATTCCAGAAAATACTAAATAGAAATGGAAGTTGCGTTCATGTGTACGTACGGCTTACCGTCTCCATGAACGGTTCATTTCATTTCTTACCTCTAAATGTGATGTAATATTATAAATACATGTATATGATGAATATATATGATATATATGTTATCCAAATCATTAATATCATTCTGGATATAATGAACCTTTGACCAAATTAACAACATGTAAGTGTAAGAAGTCTATTTTTGACTTAAGAACCAAATACCGTCAAAATGAACATTATTAACTTAAATGATTACATGATGTTCATAACATGGTATAAAAGGAATAATGAACTTGAAAAAGGTTCATAAGCAAGTAGATATTATCTCAAGTTTATTATTCAGGAGATTAAAGAATGGTCGGGTCAAGTTGGATACGAGGTATGGGACTTCGTCTCAATCTCCTTTCATTGAGGCATATTTTGTTTTATACACAACCTTTTTTATACGGTGTATAAACCCATTTGACTTTTATGTTTATTCAAAAGGAATATTTTTTATACGAAGCATTTACTAAACGACAAAAGGGAATGTTTTTGTCGTACGTATGCGGCGACAACGACTTCTCTGCCGTCGTGACCATTATTTGAGTTTCGGCTTCCTCTACAAGCCATACCTTCTTTTAAAAAAAATAAAATAAATACCATGTTTTACTTTTCTTTTATTTTGATATCGAAAATGGTTTTCATAATGTTTTTATATCAATGTGTTGTATTGATATCTTGTGATTGAAAGGTGGGAATGTTATGTTTTCTTTATGCATGTTTTATGTGATATGATTATGTTGAGGTTCTTGGGAATTATTATGAAAACGGGTGGTTCCGTGATAAACTAAGGGCGGGTGAGCCCTATATAGCTCTCCAATGCATTGGGTAATGCGAATTAGTGAAACGTTAAGGTTTCTCCGAAGAGATTTAGGGAATATACTGTGATGGGTATTCCAAACGTAACCAAGAGGGTTACTCCCTACGTAAGAATGTTATTAATGCCTCAAGTTACCTTTATGTCTTATGATTTCTATGATTTACTAATGATTTTATGAGGTATGTTAATGTGCATATGTTTAATGGGTAATGTATGATTTCACTCTTATGTATATATGTACCCATGTTTCCTTTCCATGTATTTATAACCCATACTGAGCTTTTTATGCTCATCCCAAGTTTTTTGAAATGTTTTTCACAGGTCAAGGGAAAGGTACATGATATGATGATAGTGTCAAGGAAGTGTCAAGAATGAATCCATGTTTTATTTTAAATATGTTTCCATTGATGGGAATGAAGAATACTATTGTTATGTAACCACTTTGTTTATATGTGGAATGTAATGTAAGTTTTATGATCTAATTCTCTAAAACTCTAAACCCGAAAAGATCCTCAATGTGTAATCTTGTAATAACTCAATATTAAGTATGGTTTAAGGCTGGGGCCTTATATGTAATCATATAATAACATGTGAAAAAATAAGTTTTATAATAATTTAATCATAAACATAACCCATGAAAAAGAAGTTGGTCTCAAAAGCATATAACCCATGAAAGAGAAACGGGTTTCATAAAGACCATGAAACTATGTGTAACCCATTAATAGAATGAATATTTATGGAACCATTAAATTATATCCAAAAATGCTATGGGTAATGTCAATGGATGTCATTTTGGATGAAAAATAATTTTCAAATATCTTGTAAAAAAATTTCATGGTGATAATATCCCTTCATCATTGAAAAATTATTTTTAAGACATCAACACATTTAAAAATCATTTTCTTATAAAATACCCTTAAAAAATATAAATAATACTTCAAATTATTTGAAATAATTTTTCTTTCAAAACATATAAAATAAAATTCAAAATCTTTTAAAAATATGTTTCTTTCAAAACACTTTGAATTCTTATAATGAAATCATGAAAACATTTTGAAATCCATTTCAATAAAAATACTATGAAAACATTTAAATAAATCATGACAATGTATTGAACCCCATTTCTTTGAAAATTCTTTTAAAACATATAATTAAGTCTTGATAACATTTTGAAACTCTTTTCTTTTAAAATAATTTGAAAAATTCTAAATAAAGCTTGAAATGGTTTTGAAAATAATTTTCCTTGAAAACTTATAAAATAATAATGAAAACCTTTTGAAAACCTTTTTTAAACTCATAATGGAATCTTGAAAACTTTTTGTAATCCAATTTTCTTGAAAACATAAAAAGAGAGATTAAAAAAAATTAAAACCATTTTTCTTGAAAACATACAAAAGGATCCTGAAAACATTTTGAAAATAGTTTTTCAAAATAATATAAAATACTCATTCATAAAAATTATCCATTCAGAAATGTAAAGGACGATTCATAGAAATGCCGGTTGGTAAATACATACATCTCGTATGAGGTAAAAAAAATTTCTTTTTCATAATAAAAAGGATAAAAATGATTTTATTGGAAAGCGACAAGAATATTCCATTGGAAATTTTTAAAAGTAAAAAGAATAAAAATTTATTTTAATTATCATACTAGATTAGATGAATGTTCTTAGAAGCCCTTTTGTGGAAAAACTGTTAATAAAGAACAGTGATTTCAGAATGAAGAGTGGGTAAACCTAGGATTTCATAAAAAATATATTCTTAACTATCATATGTACCAAAGAGTAGGAAAATCGTATCAGTGTATGATTATATCATGTGTATCCAAAGGATAGGAAAATTCATGATTTTTCTTAAGATATGGATCATAATATTTGATCACAGAAATCATTAACATACACAATTTTGAAAAAGTATGAGGTTGTTTCAATAAACTCTTATAACATGGTAACTTGTGTTTATACACTCCATGTAAGAAAAATGAAAATAAATGAATCTCAAAATATCATGGAAATTAGTAATTTCCTTATATAAAATGTAAAATGGAAGTATGTAAAACTCGATCAAAAATTTCGGTGCATACCACAATACAATCCTCAAAGAAGGTAAATTAAGACAAATCTATTTTACCAATTTGGTATCATTTGAAACTTAAACCCCATGAATGAAAGGTAATAAAATAGATATGTGAATACCCATAAATTTAATAATGTAATACATAGCATAAAATCATGGGTAGTATAAAGGACACACAAAAGGAATGATTGGTGAATAAATCATGTATCTCATAGAAATAAAAAGTGGGATGAAATCACCTTTCCATGTGTCTTGAATCTCGTCGTACTCATTCAAACCATCTGTTTAATAAATAGAAATTTATTTTAAATATTTTAAATAACCATATTCTTATATCTAATACTATATATGGTTTGATAACGACCTTATATTACCCACTTGTTTACAATCCTATGTTAAGTTTTCACTTTGGGAAATATTCTCTTTATTCTTTACATGTGTCGTAATTTGTTATATGGTTGGTTTTTATACTTTATATCACGATTTTATGAATGTAAACGATGATATAAATATCGTTTATATGTAGTATATATGTACCATAATAATACATAGAATATATAAGTATGAAATGGAATACACCATTCATGGAGATAGTAGGTTGTATGAAAGTATGAATGTTATTTCCATTTATTTTTCATGTTGAAATAAATAAAGTAAAAGATATATGTATATATATAACATCATTATAGTATATTTATTATATCATATATCTCTTATATATTCACTAAAACATCGTTAAAAAATCCATATACTCTATGAATGGATCATATCACTTTGAGGTGAAGTAGTCCACACATACTTAAACATCCATCCAACATCATATTTTTATTCAAGGTAAAGAGGTAAAAAGAAACATGGGCACACCAGGGCATAGAGAGGCCTTAAGTAATATAGACCAAGGGAATATCCTTTTATCAAATTAACCCCCTTTAGGCTACATGTATATTATATTAAAGAGGCATGTGATGTTAGATCCCCAATCTATCTAGGAAGAAATATTTTACACAACCTTGTTACCCTCTCTCCATGTGCAGACCATGTAAATATTGTTCTTGTGGAGGGCTCTACATTTCTTAACATTATAGGATATCTACCAATGTGTGGAGTAAAAAATTAATGTATCGAAAAGGGAATATAAAATCATAAATAAATAATACATTTAATATATGAAATATATAAGTATTTTTTCCATTATAATGCCCACCATGAGAGGCGACAGGGAAAAATGAACAATCATTATTAAGTGAGGTGGTAGTTTGTCGTACACATAAAAAATATGTTTTTTATCTATTATATAGAGCTGTGAGTAAGTGTAGGGTGTAATAATTGCTTAAAAATCATATAATTTTGATGATACATGTGTTATTATACAAAAAAGGAAAAAAATAAAGTTGATGGGTGGATAAATAAAAATAAAATAAAGGATTTGAGAGAAGACGTCACCTCTTAATCAGATAAATCTTTTAGGTTTGTGCCAAAAAAATTCATTGGATTTTACATATACCTTAGAGAATGATTCTAGGAGAAAGGAAGGATCTCCTGGAAGTTTATTGTGGATGTATTTTCCAAAACTCAGATGTTTGAGAGGTTTGAGGATGTGGGAGAGGTGGTATTTTTTATAGGGAAGGAAAAGGACTGGCATGAAATTTTTGAAAACAAATTACATTTAAAAATATTGTGACCTAAAAAAAGTCATTTCAAACCAATCTAAAAAACTATTCGATGTATTATGGTCTAAATATGGACCTCCAGTGGGGTTTTTTCAAGTATATTATTCATTTGGACCAATAAAATTAAGGTTTAGTCTCTAATTAATCATAATTTAACTTTAATTACTGTGATTAATTTTAATAACTTTTACTAATATTTTTGATAAAAAATTAATTTGATATTATTAAACACTAAAAATTATACTTATTATAACGAATTATGTTATTTTTTATAAATTCAATTCCCTAAATTGGAAAAATTAAGACTAATTCGAATCCCGTAGAAGGGAAAAATTACAGTTTTTTAAAGTAGAAGGATGCTCAAAAGTTTATTAATATTATATATTAAATATCAAAGTGAAATTGACTATAATTACTTGAATTGAATAAATAGATTTATAATTGATCAATTTTTTCCTTACAATAAATTGAAAATATAATTTAACATTACGTGTTTTTTAAACAAAAGGCAGATTTTTACTAAAAAAGTACATTTTCCAATAATTATAAAAAATGTTGTTTCTCAGAAAAAGCCATAAAGTTCACCTTAATATGACTTCAACATTATAAATTTAAAATTGATGTTTATGTTATCAAATTCATATTCTACATTTGTCTAAAATTAATTCTATTATTTTTCAAAATAGGTTATTAAAAGCAGTTTATTCGAGAAAACAACATCATTGTTCACAAAAGGAGATTACCAAAAATAATATATTAAATTATAAATATTTTTTATATAAAAAATTATAAATTTGTTTTTAAAATTAGTTATTAATATTTATATTACTCATTTTAATGGAGAATTTATAATTATCTTATTTAAATAATTATATCATTTAAATGATATCATATAGAAAATTTATGTTGCATGTAATGTTTGCTAAGTTGGTGTTCTGTGTATCGTACACCAAGTTAGTGTTGTGTGTAATATACACCATATTGGTGTTTTGTGTAACGTACACCATGTAGGTGTTTTTTTGAATGGAATATTTGACTTAATATTTTAATTTATACATATATATATATATATATATATTACTTTTTATAATGTCATGTGAAATGAAAAATATAAAAAAGATAAATTAATTTGAAAAATAGTGACAAAATATTTAGGTGTTACATTCTACCCCCCCCCCTCTTTAAAATGAATTTCTGTCTCGAAATTTATTTGGGTAATCGAAAGTTTAATACTTGACTGTTTCATTCATAGAAACCAATATTGTTATAATGGACACTAAAACTTCCCATAAAAAGGGAATGTTCAAACCACAAGGGTTACCCAAAGTAAACTATAATTGGGATTCCTTATATGAGAACATAGGTTGGAAGTTAATATTCAAAATGGAAAAAAGTGTAAATATTTATAGGGAGTGATTCAGGTCACAAATCAAAAACTAGTGAATGATCAAAGAAAAGTTGAGGGACTAAAATTCAAAAATCTATGATGACATAAAAGGCCATCAACTCAACAAAATTAAGGTATTGGGAAAACACATTTTCTTAAGGTCATTACCCTAACATTAATTAATTATTTTATTAATCTTTAATATAAAGAAATATACTTACTTGAAATATTTCAATAAACAAAATTTCATTCTTTAGTTGTTCTTTAATAAATTTATAATTCTTCAATTATTTCATGTAATGGAAATACAGAAATTATCTTTGATGCTTGAAGAGATAAAATACACTTTTATAAAATCATAAGGCCCATAGAATAATGAAAAGTATAACTTTTTATTTATAAATATTCTTAAAAAATAAATATTGTCAAGACATTAAACTCTAAATATTAATGCCGCACTACTATTTGATCATAAATAGTTATTCATAAAAATAATTATACAATAACTTGGACATCTTGTGTGATAGTGGTAGGCATGGAACAATTATTGTACATTTATCATGGGTTTAAGGCCCCCAACCTTGTCACGCTTGATTGGTTTTCACTCTACAAACATGATTTCATTTTATAAAACCACACTAATATAATTTCAAAATTATGATGGACACTAATGAAATAAGGTTAATCACTAAATATCATTTTTAGCCAGTGTTTTCCATACAATATCAATACCTAAATAATTCAACCATACATTAACTTATTAATTTGATGAATGGTTAACCTTATAAACCTTATCAAATGTTAGAATCCAAGACATTAGAAACAGAGTCATGAAATCATCTAAACATTGATTCCCCCATATATCATAATGTAGATCTTTATAATTCCATTACAAACTTTTGAATACACCCCTCATATATTATCCTGAAACATGAAAATAACCTGAATTACCATAAATTAATTCTAAAAACAAGAATCATTACTTCTTCCTAGTATATTGGATTTATTCCATAAATCAGAAAATGATGAAAACATTGTCAATGATAGCATAAAACACATGTCAACATGTGCTTTATTGTTCCAAAGGTAATCATTACCTTCCAATTCACATATACATCATTTATTTATCCAAAAAACATTATAATAACACTAGGAACATATTTATGGGTTATCTTTCAATTAATATTGTGTTCCCATGGACATTACCTTGACATTAAATCACATTTCTATTCCATCAGGGCCATTCAATGTGTTCTTGTAAATCCATAGATAAAACATAAAATTAACAATACGAATATGTTTTACATTTCATATAAGATATTTTTTGAATCCAAATGTATAAAATCTTTTAGTATTCCACTTTATCTTTATTCCATTAACAAGGATACCTCATCCTATTACACAATACTTATATCCATTCACATTTCATCTATAGTCTCGTCATCATATACAATGTAACCAATACTTAGACCGCCTTGCAGACTCCCATAAGAATCTTTCATCATGGGAAATTGAGTTTCATAATTACTATTTAAAATACAATTAAAATAGTTATACATAAATGATGTCTTAGGGAGTCCAATATTCACATCAATTTAATTAACCAAACTCTTCATTTTTCACTTAGAGTCACATTATTTGTGCCTATATTTTTCATAGCCAAAACATCTTCTTGTTCCTCTAATACACTCACTTAGGTTATTGTTTCAAAATTCCTGACAGAAAGAAAACCATATATTCTTTCCTCCATTGTCTCCATCACTCTACCTCTCATTGAACTCTTTCTTTCTCTTCCTTAGTGATTCTGAGAGTTGGTTAAGGTACACATTGTTAATCATAATCTGTTAAAACTGATTTGGAATAAACATAAAATCATTCACTCCGGTGATCATCCCACATCATATATAATTATATAATTGTCCATCACATTCAACATTAACCCATTTTCTTCAAGTTCCTTTCATTGTCAACAACCATAAACATAGTGTGATCATTACTTACCATAGTCGAAAACCACACAGTAATGAAAATAATTACATAATGGATATCTAAATCATGACACCATCTTTATTATATGATACCCTATGATCATTGTAGTTTTTTGTATCCAACTAATATTTAAATCATTCATAATGGTTCATGAGGATTTTGTGAATTTCGGAAGCATATTCTATAGGAGTGTCAAATTATGTGTGCATCAAGGCTTATTGTCGTGTATCAGATTACCCTGAGTCAGGCATGGAACATCTTGTGGGAGTTGTTACCCATACGTACATCTTTGCGAAATCCAAATCCACTTGTAGTATCCAGATAGAGATGTATTTCTATGAAACCACTCACTCTATACTTTATCAAAATTCTAGGACATTTTTCTAAATATTGATTCTCCCTTATACTAATCCTTATAGATATCCCAATACATATCATTAGAAATATACCTTGGGATCTCACCAATGTTTCCCCATCATAACTTCCAAAGGATGAGAAAACCTCTATCTAATACCAACTATTACAACCCAGGCATAAAATACATGGGTAATACATCATTTCATATGAATATTTAGTACATTGAAGAAATACATGCCTGAGGACCATAATAGTTTTGTGTCTTTGGAATCTTTTGAAAAATAATCTTCTATCATATTGAATGAAATTATACATATCCCATTGAGATCTCTAACTTTATTACTTCTACATAATACTTTTATTCATAACCTGGGGAATGGAAAAAAAATGGGTGAGATCAAATTCGTTAGTAAGGGTAAATAAGGGAGATATGAAAGCATGATTATGAGAACAAGGGTATGAGAACATGATCATGAAAATAGAAGATCATATCCTGCATATCAAAGAGTGTATACATGAATCCCGACATAAATAATTGTAGTTCATAATACATGTTTCAAAATAAAATAAAGAATATAAGACATGAAAACATAACATAGGAAGAAAACATGGAATTCTGGAAGCCACAAAATCATTCAATATTTTTTACATAGTATCAAATGCATCACTTCCAAGTCAATCATGGTAGTACGGGTTCACTCCCCATGTTATCTTAGTAGGCATGGTTCACTCCCAACGCCATCTTAGTAGCATGAGTTCACTCCTCATACAATCTTGGTAGTCATGGTTCTATCCAATGGCCATATTAGTAGTTAAGGTTCATTCTCAATACCATCTTAGTATATCTCATGAGATATAAGTATTTACCTAATACATTGGAGGGAGATATAGGTCCCACATGTCTCATAATTAAATAATATATACATGTGCCATAAGATGAAGAATAGTCATACCATAATGCAAAAAATGAAATGGGTATTATAAAAACATAATCATATCATAACCTATGTAAAAAAGGAATCTTTCATAACCATTTCTTCATAAACATAACCCATGAAAAGGAAGCAGGTTTTGAAAGAATATAACCCATGAAAGAGAAATAGGTTTCATAAATACCATGAAATTAAGAGTAAAACATTCATAAAAATAATATGAATGAAACATTTAGATAATTTTATAAAAGTGAATGAGTAACATCAATAGATGCCATCTTAGATGGGAACTAATATTGAATTCTTTTATAAAAATTATTATTGATGAATATTTCCATTATTATTTGAATAATTCTTTTTGATACATAAAAACATTTGAAAATTATTTTTAAAATACCTTTATAACTTAAAGAATACTTGAAATCATTTGAAAACTATTTTCTTTGAAATATTATATAATATGTTTTAAAAATGTTTAAAATACAATTCCATTGAAAAAACATTGAAATCTTATAAAGAAATATTTAAATAGTTTGGAAACCCATTTATTTAGAAATAATTTGAATACATATTAATGAATCATGAATTAATTTTAAAAATTATTTCTTTAAAAATACTTTTAATTCATATAAATAAAGCATGAAGGCATTTTGAAACCAATTTATTTAAAAATAATTTGAAAATATATAAATCAAACATAAATACATTTTATAAATAAATTTTCATGATAAATTATTAAGGAAACATTAAAAAAAAATTGAAATCCATTTTTATAACTAACATATAAAATACCCATGAAGACTTTTTGAAAACCATTTTTCTTGAAATATTATAAAAAGGTTGGGAAAACGTTTTGAAAACAATTTTTCTTGAGAAATTATAAATGGATATTGAAAAGAAATTCGATTTTTTTTAAGAAAAATACAAAAAAATCACATTATTAAAACAAAACCCTTTAATCATAAAAAGTAAACTTCATAGAAATGAGGGTGGGTAAATTTTTTCATCTCGTATATAGTAAAATGAATATTCATTTGTCATGGTAAAAAGGATAGAAAAATTTCTTAATTTGTGAGCGATAATAATATTACTTTGAAAATAGGTAAAATACAAAAAATGTTATAAATTAATTTAAATGACAATAGTATTTTAGAAGAATATTCTTTGAAACAATTTTTAGAAAACAAGGTTTTTAAAGAACACAAATTTCTGACTGAAGAGAGGGTAAAGTCAACGCTTCCAAAAAACATTTTCCTGACTCTATTATGAACCAAAGAGTATAAAATGGTACCAATACTTGATAAAATTATCATTATCCAAATCATAATAAAAGTTATGAATTTTCTTGAGATAAGGATAAAAATATTTCATCCCAGATATCATAAACATAAATAATATATAAAAATGATGAGATTGTTTTAATAAACTCTTATAACTTGGTACTTGAGATCATAATATACATGTAAGAAAAATAATGTTAAATGAATCCTAAAATATCATGTAAATTATTATATTATTTATATAACATGTAGAACATATTTATGTAAACCATAAAAATTAATTTAGGTGCATAACAAATCACAAGTCTCAAAGATGGAAAATTAAGACAAAAATATTTTATAGATTTTGTAACATTTGAAACCTAAAACCTAGGAAATAAAGGTAATAAAATGTGTATGTTAGTACACATAAAATTAATTATACAAGAAATATAATAAAATCATGGTATGTACATACACGACACAAAAGAAAACAGTGGTGAACATACCATGTATCTCACAGAAATAAAATTTGAGATGAAATCCCCATACCTTGTGTCTTGACTCATTTCATATTCATTAAAACCACCAGTATAATAAATATAAATTTATTATTCATCTTTTACAGAAACATATTCTTATACATAATACCATATATGTTTTTATTTTGACCTTATATTACCCTCTTGTTAACAATCCTTTGTTAAGGTTTGACATTGGGTAATATTATCTTTATTCTTCACATGTGTCTTAGTTTGTTATATCATTGGTATTTATAATTTATATCATGATTTAGATAATATAAAACTTGATAAAAAATCATTTATATACATTATATGTGTATTATAATAATCTATCAAATATATAGGTACGAAACAGAATACACCATTCATGAACACTATAGGTCGTACATATGCAAGAACACTATTTCCATTTAATTATGATGTTTAATGAATGGAAGTAAAAGATATATATATATATATATAATGATAATATATTTATGATATCATATATTTATTATATATTCACTAAAACCACATTTTATACAATCCATGTACTATATGAATGCATCATATCACTTTCAGAGGGTGGTAGTCCACACTTCCTCAAATAAAATTATCTTATTAACACCTAATAGAAAGTAAAAAGACATATGTCAAAAAGGAATATAAAATATAAAATAAATAATATATATAATTTATATGATATATAAATTCAATGTCTATCATAATTTCGTCCATGATAGGCATTAAAAAATTGAACAATCCTCATTTAGTGAGGTCGTATTTCTCTGTACACATAATCATTATGTTCATTATCTATTAAATAGAGGTGTTTATAAGTGTAGGATAAAAACATAGTGTAACATAATTATAGTATATTTATGATGATTTTTTTCTATAAAATCATAAAAAATAAATTTCATTGGGTGGATAATGAAAATAATTGGATGGAGTTGAGAGAAGATGTTACCTCTTAATAGGGTAACTCCTTTTTGTTTCTACCAAAAGGCTTCCTCAGATTTTCTTCATCAAAATATAAGGCTTATAAAAGAAAGGTATGATTTATAATAACTTTTTTGGGAAGGTATTAGAATATAATAAGATGTTTTAGAGGTGTGAGGATGTGGGAGAGGTGGTGTCCTTTTATAGGGAATAAAAAAGAATCAATTTTTATTTTTGAAAACAAGCTAGGTTTAGACGTTTTCTAACCTATAAAGGTTATAGATAACCAAAATAAATAAATAATGGAAGGTTTATGTCCAAAATATGGCAAAAAATGGTTTTTGGGAAATTTTGTAGGTCATTTGGTCCCCTGTGATTATGGTTTAGTCTCTAATTAATCGTACATTGACCTTAATCATTGTGATTAAATTTAATAAATTATACTAATCTTATTTCTAATAAATAAATTTTATGTTATTAAAATCAAAATATTATACTTATTAAAAACTTCTGTGTCAATTTTTCAAAATTAAATTCATAGTAGTGTAAAAATTAAGATTAATGCTAATCCCACAGACGAGATGAAATTATGATTTTTTAACGTAGAAATAAGTTGAAAGGTTTATTTTGTTTTTATATCAAATTTTAAAATTAAATTGATTATAATGACAAAAATTATATTTATAGATTTATTAGTGATCTAATTTGTCCATAAAATAAATTTAAAATGTAATTTAATAGTAATAATTATTTAAAGGAAACGCTGGTTTTTAACTAAAAAGCATAATATTTAACTATTCAACAAAAAATGAATTTTTTTTGAAAATAACTATAATTCATGATAAGATAATTTCAACATTTTAAATTAAAAAATCAAGTGTATTTTATAAAATTTAATTTCTAAATCTAACTAAAATTAATTTTAATATTTTTCATTGAAGGTCACTAAAAGAATCTTATTCGATAAAACAATATCTTTTAACATAAAATGACTTTTCCAAAAATAATATATTTCATTATCAATTTGATTTATTTATATAAAAAAAATATTATTCATATTTGAAAAGTTTTTATTTCTGTTCATATTAATCTATTTAATGGATAGGTTATAATTACCTCATTTAAATAATTATTTCATTAAAATGGTGTTTTATTGAAACTCTATGTTGTGTGTGATTTATGCAAAGTTAGTGTTTCTTGTATCATAAGCCAATTTAATTTAGCATGTAACTTACTCCATGTTGGTGTTGCATGCAATGTATTCAAATTAGGTTTAGTGTGAAAGAAATTTTATTACTTAGTGTTTTAATATATATATATATATATATATATATATAATGAACTATTTCGAGTACCACATCAAATGTAAAATATCGAAATGATAAATTAATTCAAAAAAATCAAAAAAATCTCAGGGTGTTACATCGATACCCAAATACCATTGAGGTCACTACAACTGATAGGCTATTAGTCCGACTCACACCATGTTCTTAATGTGTCCAATATTCCTAGTATCCAGCTTAACTTATTTTAAAATATGTTGATGCCCTAATCTAGGTAAAACATGTAAGAAGACCTGATATCATACCTCAAACTCCATAGGTCAGCTGCAATGATCAACATTAGAAATATGTCTATAATGATTTATATCCATATACTTATAAATAATTTATACCTTATCTAATGTCTCTTGATCGATACATGGTCCTAGTAGCAATGCCTCTCTTACTCTAACAAGAACAGGGGTGAACAACATAGTCTAATGTATTGGGCCTTATAGGGATCCATCTATATATTCGCATCAAAAATATTATTCCAGTAGAATTAAAATATCAATATTTCATTCATTATAGCATCCAAAGTCAATTGTTATTTCTCATAGCATGTGTACTAAAACCTATATCATATGATAAGATTGTCTGTCAAATTTTTGGTGATATGCTGTATAGAGAAGTGCTTATGAACCCTATTTCTTTTATAACCAAAACTAAAATTGTGATGTAAAAGGCGTATCCCTATCTAATAAATTATAAAATAGAAATCTATATTTGACAGTTATCTCTCAATCATATATCCTTCTTAGATTTTCCACTAAAAATTATCCTAAATAAGAAGCATGTGGGATGCCTCTATCAACCAATCCATGACAAACCATATTGTATCAATGCCTTAAGGTTTCCTCATTAAACCTATCAAAAAATACATAATGATAGAATCAAATTTCTAATAATAAATGGTTAATGATTGTAAACTTTGAGATGGTCACTATTATCAATCCTTCACTAGGTCACAGGTGTAACACTTAATAACAAAACTAGTTATTCAGAAATTAATATTGGTCCAGTAATCTTGGTTTTGAAGTTTACAATACATCATGGTAAGACCTGGATGCGCTTCCCAATCAGAGTCATGTTATTCTTTCATCAGTTCATCTCACACATAGGTAGAACCACAATCATATCCCGTAATATGTATGATATCATCCTCCTCCATAGACCAACTATATAGTGCATCCTCACCAAAAACACTCTATCATATGACTCACCCATCTATAAAGAATTACTCATCATCATCAATATATTTACAAGTGAATTAGTCACTAATAATAATGTGATTACAAGATATCTCATATGATACATTACCTCTAAATTCATCTTATAAAAAACTAACCTCAAATGGAATTCTCCACTATCCACATAAATTTCTTAAATCTAAATCATTATACTCTAAACATCATCCACTTCATTAAAATTTCCAAGAGTATCAGAAAGATCCAAATCTAGGTAATATATGTCATCAAACACACACCATAGTATGAAATTTAAATCATTATGACTGAATAATTATTTTAGGCTCTTATAGTATGTGTATACCACATAGTGTTATCAGAGTTTTTCGTGCCACCATAAATGAAAGGGATGAAAAACTACAACTAGAGTGTGGTTTTTAACTAGGTAATAATTCTTATGAGGCCTCATACAATGAGAAATGTATTAAAAGACTCAATATCCTTTCATTAGAACTACTCTCAGTCTGATCCCTGATGTATAAAATTATATTTAATAGATTCTATATGGATTTGAAAGAATCAATATTGGCACTGAAGTTATTCATGGATTGTACTCTTAAAAGGATCTTACACATTATTCATGTTTTGATAATTTACCACCCATAATAATCAAGCTTATTATAGATGTTTAAATACATGAATGTCTTGATTGAACCATCAATAATTGATAAACATCCCTAAAAAATACATATATCAAATAAATTCTTTGGTCACTTCCAATAAACCATGAATTTAACCTCATTGGGTCTACAGATACTCCTTTCTCTATGATGATGTGGCATATTAGTTGAACCTTATAAATCCATAAATAACATTTTGGGATATTAGTATATATATGGTTATCATTTATTATACTCAAAATGATATCAAGTGGTTTGTCATGATGGTGTCGAGTATGATAATACACCATGATGTCATCCACAGAAACAACTATAAATGAATCTATGTATGAGTGGTATACCCAATTCATCTGGGCCATGAGATCCATGAGTATGTTCATGAGACTGAATAGAATGACCAAATACTCATGTAATCCATATCTACCATGGACCACTGTACACAATATACCTAATGATATAACTCATACATGATGATATCCTAACATCAAATCAAGATATGAGAAAACCTAAGAACCTCATATAAGATCTA
Organism: Viscum album; assembly: GCA_963277665.1. Lineage (NCBI taxonomy): Eukaryota > Viridiplantae > Streptophyta > Magnoliopsida > Santalales > Viscaceae > Viscum > Viscum album. The sequence goes on from OY728155.1 coordinate 1,936,021,757, forward strand.
AGAGGCTATCTATCACAGGTAACTGATGTATTTTTATAATTTTAGGTTGATTAAATTTCTCTTAGTATACAAAATTTCTTAGGACACCATCGAAATTCAAAGTCAAAAGGATAGATGAACCTCAACAAGACGTATTCTGTCATAAAAAAATTATTAGTTTATTAGTCACATAGTTTTCACTTATGTTCTTGAAACTCAGTTGGATCCATCCTTTAAAGAGAAATATATAATTATTTTTCTTATTTAGCTAAATTAAGAGTAAACTCTTCATATATCAAAGTTGTTAACCTAGTGAATTTTTCTAGTAAAAAACTCCTTAAACGATCCAGTAAAAGAGGGAAAACTACCTTATATGTTCCTTGATCATCTAGTAAATGACTTGAAATCGGGTCTAATATTCCTCATTTCCCACATTTCTCATATCCATATCATGTTACCTAGTCATCCCATTCATCACTATGAGTACAGTTACTTCCCTTAGGCGATGAGAACGAAACCCACAACTTATAATATTCAACCTGAGAGTGATGAGGAACCAACTAGTGCATCATAAAAACGATTTAAAAACCTTTCATATCAATAATGAACATGCTTTATGCAAAACAATGGAAAACTATCACTAGGAAGAATTATTTACATCAACTTATACTCTCTAATATCACAACTAATAGTGTCTTAAGAGTTATAAATCCATAGAAATGTTTAATCTGGAGGCCAATATATTGTATATCTTCCAAAAATAAAAAATAATATGAAGTTACACTGTCAAATAACATTATACTAATATATAGGATACAAATATTGTACAAAAAAATATAACAGTTCTTACACTCTACTCCTAATGTGTTGAATGAAATATATATCTATCCCAATCCACAGTATCAAATCACAACTGTATTAACCTATTTATGTTGGTACTATTGGAATTGTATATCTAATGTATAGAAATCATATCCTTTTACAAATAACATTACATGTTTTTAAGCATAATTAAACCATAAATTATAAGAAAATGATTGTAACATCTAATGTCTTTGAATAATAGGTACATAAAACTAAAAACATGGTACTAAATAAAACATTTATTTACATAATATCCACATTTACCTCCTAATATCCATTTTTCTCATACATCATCATATGGTAACATGGGGGATAACATGAACAACATGATGAGCTAAAAAAATAGTAAGAGAATAAGAAAAAGAATAATGATTTAGCACACGGGTTATAAGTAATGACATAATGATATAAAAAACATGCAACATATGGAATCATAACATATAAACATGGCATAATATAATCATGGATTCATTGTAATGTGGAAGCAATATAAAATATTACTTTAAAACTAGTCAAGGATCATTTTACATTGAGGATCACAATTCATGGTTAACCACAAAGACCATTGTACATGGTAGCACGAGTCAATGCTAACCTCCAAGACTGTTGTACATAATGTCTCATGAGACTCAAATTTACCCAATGAATTGGAGTGTGATCTGGGTGTACCCAACATAACATGTTCATGAATATTTTTTCCACATGTATAATTATACATAACCAATCATACATAATATAAGGGTTACCCAAGGTAAGAATTGTGTATCATAATCATGACATTAAGTGTAACATATGCGAGTATCATAAAAAAGTTCTGTTAAAGATATTTAATTTTATCTTGAATGAAAAATAATATGGTATAGTATGCATATAAAATGAAAAGTTATGTCAAATTAAGGTAATAAATTGTAAAAATATAACTTAAAATCATTATAATTAAAACATTTTAGTGCAGTTAAAGAAAAATATCAAAGGTAATTTAAAAAATAAAAAGTAATAATATTTTATATAAAACTATAACCAAACCAAGATGGTTTAAATAATAAAAATAATGGTCTTAAAAAAATAATCATTTCTCACAAATATATTATATAGTTTACTTGAAATTTTTATGATTTCGAGAAGTCCCTTTTAATGGATTTGATTACCGGGATGTTTTGAAGAGGGAACCACTTAAAACATGTGTATACCAAAATTATAATGATAAATGGACCTTGATAAATTATTTTTGATCATTTAAATTTCATTTATAATATGTAAGTATAAATAACATATAAATTTATTTTGGTAAAAATAATGATAGATAAACCTGAAGGAATAATGGACGTTCGGGTAGAATCCCTTACTTTAAGTCTGCTGATATCCTTAACTTGATCTTAATGTCTTGGATAACCAAATTAAAGTAGCTAATTAATATTTATAGAACCTATTATTCAAGTAATTTATTTACTATTTCTTTAATTAGTTCATTCCTGAGCTTTTTGATGTGTTAAGATGTTCAATTTTGTTGTTTTCAGTGTTTGTTTCCTATGTTTTCATGATTGGTTTACTTATATACATATGATGATAAACATGTAATATTAGAATGGATATCAAGAATTGGAGTTATATTTTATTGTTGAAATCCAGAAAATTACATGGTTATAAATTTAATTTTGTTATTTAGAGTGAAGATGAATAATTATATAAAACATTATTGATAAATGATTTTGGTAATTTGAGGGTTTCAATCACAATGAACACATTTTGACATATAAATTAATATAATGTGTATAAAATATTATATAACCTTACAAAAAATATAATACATTTATTATATTCTGGTTCAACCATAATCAAGGTTTCATGACCCGAGTTTATGGCAGTAATAGAAATTGAAAACTCATCATCCTTGAATGTGATAAATTAACACATCTCGGATGGTGTTTTCATTTCTAGTTTAAATGGAGGGGAATGGATAGATTATGATGAATTATTACATTATCATTAAATAATTATAGTACATGTACGGTTCTAGAGTTATCATAACTTTTGGATGAAAGGATGTGAGTCATGAAAAAGAATGAAATGAACTTGAAATAAAAAAAGAATTGAAATGAAGAATTTACCTATTGAAAATATCTTCATTGAGAACTGATTTAGAGGATAGGATATAGTATTTTTTAGTGAAAAAGGGCTGATGTATGTGTAGAGGTTCTTGGGAGGAGATTTTAGATAAATTTAGACAAGGAACATGGTATTATATGAGTGAATAGTAAAGGGGGTGATCATGGGTTTTATAGTGGATTAGAGGAGCGGTTCCCCATTATTTTAATCTCTAGAATAAGATTTTTTCCCAATACTATGAATATTATTGATTCTTTTGACAAAAAAAGTAACTATAACATCTGAGTTCTAACAATGGGTGATTATAGAAGCCATGATGTTAGTAATAGTATATTTAATTTAAAATGTTTATATACAGTAAATTGTCGTATTTCACTATTCAAAAAAATTTATGTATTATAGAAAAAAAAATTCACCAAATTTTTTTAATGTTTATAATCCAAAAATGAACTCTATTTTTAAAAAACAAAATTATAAATATGATAAATTTATTTTTTAATTATAACCATTATTAACTTTAGGAATATAAAATTTTAAATTAAGACTACTTTTCTAACACTTTGAAAAATTAAATATGGTCGCATAAAATTATATTATGATCATAAGACATCAAAATAACAGTGAATGAATTCAGTTTAGGAAAATAATTTTTCTTTTAATTTATTTTATTAATGAAAAAATTGTAATTAAATATTCATGACTTACGAAAATACAAACATTTAATCAATAAATTTTGAAACATTTATTTACTTATATAGTCATATAATTATACCATATTGTCACTTATAAGATGGATAAATTTTATTTATGATCCCATTTGTGAGGTTACTATTACATTGGTTGGTTTACTATTCATAAGGGTCGCATTACTATTCCAGAATTCAAGTTACTATTTCATTGGTATATGTTCCATAACATCAAGAGATAACTTTTATTTAACACATTCATTATTTATAAGGTTTTTATGTTCTATAAGTAATATCATGTGATTATACTAAAAGACTTAATTATAATAAGGAAATACCCTTTATAAAATCTTCAATCATTAGATTCTCCCCCCCATGAAATTTCTCCCTTGAAATTTCATTAACATTTTATGTCGTAAAAATATGTTGGTACTTTTATTTTATTCTATCCTCTAATTCCCATATAGCCTCTTCGTACATATGGTTCTGCCATATTACTTTGGCAAGGTGAGCACTCTTGATCCATATAACATTATCTCTATGATCCATAATCTTCACTGGATGCTCCTCGTAAGAAAGATCATTCCCTAACTATACCCCCTCTCAAGAGAGTATATGTTATAGATCTTGTATATACTTAATTAATAGGGATACATGGAATACATCATGTACATTATACATGGTAGGTGGAAGTGCTAGTCGATAAGCCACACCTTCAACACAATTCAGAATATTGAAGGGTACAATGTACATGGGACTTAACTTTTCTTTTTTCCAAAATATCATGACCTTCTTCCATTGATATATGTAGAGGAATACCATGTATCTAATTTTGAACTCAAGTTCTCCTCGACAATTGTCTACATAGCATTTTTTTTGAATTTTGGCGACCTTGATGTGCTACTGAATTTTTTTTACCTTATCTACTATTTCATCGACCATTTTATGTCCAAACTGCTTATACTCACTAAGTTCATCCCAAAATTCCAGTGTTCTACACCTTTTCCGACAAAGGACATCATATGGTTCCATTTAGATGCTAGAGTGGAAACTGTTATTGTATGATGATTTGATCAGGGGAAGATATTGGTCACATACTCATTTGAAGCCCATTAAAAATTCTCTAAACATATCTTATAGTATCAGAATAGTTCACTTAGATTAGCCATCAGTTAGAGGATGAAAGGTTTTACTGATGTTCATCTCAGTGCTTACAGAATGTTGGAGACTCTTCCAAAACATCTAGGTGAATCATGGATGTCGATCGGATACAACAGATAGTGGTAATCCATCAAGACTTATTATATCTTTGATTTACATCTGTATAAGTTTATTCAATGAGTAGTCTTCTTGAATTTAGATAAAGTGAGTTGTCTTTGTAAGATGATACACAATGACCCATATAGCATTGTTTCCTTTGAATTTCCTTGAATTCTCAATGGAAAAGTCCATGGTAAGGTTCTCCCACTTCCTAGTTGTTATGGATAGTGGGTGAATCATCCCATTAGAATATTGTATTTTAGCCTTCACCTATTGACATACATGGATCTTTGATGTATATTTAAAAGTCTCCTTCTTCCTATTATCCCACCAAAAGTTTTCATAGAGATCTTGATACGTGTTTGTGCTTCTTGGGTGAATATAGAAGGTTGATCTGTGTGAATAATTCAAAATATCATTATTTATATTTGGAATGGATGGTACACATAATAGTGACCCAAATAATTCAACTCCTTCCTCATCAGCATTTAACTCAAAAGATTTCCCAATTCTAATAGCTTCCACCATTTTCATAATTTTCACATCTTTTCTTTGAGAATCCAATATTTTCTCCATGAGGGATGGTTGAGAAACCATTTGAGAAAGGATTTATTATGTTTCTAAATTAATTATTTCAATGTACATCCTCTCCAAATCTGCGAATATTAGATCTTTCTCTACTCTCATAATTTATAAAGATGCAAGATCAATTCTATATAGAGAATATTCCACCTAATTTTCCTTAGAAGGATGGCAGTGGATTGAGCAGTCATAATCTGTGATGAACTCTGACCATCTTCTCTGGCACATATTAGCCTCCTTTTGGGTGAATATATATTTGAGACTCTTGCGATCAGTATATATTTCACACTTCTTCCCCTAGAGATAATACCACCATATTTTCAATGCAAATGTAACACCCCAAGCTTTCACGGTACGTTTCCCTTCGAATAATGCGATAGCGTGTGTTGTACGCAACCTCGAGTTCTAACACACACCACAACTAATTAAACTAGCCATTGTGAATATTAATACCTACTTTTTGAAATAATATATATTTTATATTTCAAAATGGACTTCATTTTTGGATTCGGAATATTGAAATTAGCCTAGGGTGAAATTTTGGTACTTTTTAGATAACTTTTATATTTTGATGAATAGTGAAAATTACTAAATTTTAATTAAAAACAACTTTTTTAATCAAAATAATTAATATTGATAAATTATGAATTTGAGTGGTTTAAAGTATATTTAGAATATATTTTGACCATTTAATATAATGTTTGTCATTGGACATAATTTTACAATTAAACCGAACATAAACAAGTGTCAATCTTTTGATAGTTATTATCTCATAAAAACACGCTTTTTGTTTTGACAGCGGGAATTAATTTTAAATTAATTTCTGCCACTTCTGTGTTTTTTTATTTAGGAAAATGGATTCCATATTTGGAATCAGGATGTTCAAATTGTGTAAATAGGTAACTTTTATTTTTAGACATTTTGAATAATTACTGCGGTAAATATTTTACTTACCATGGTTAAGGGTAAATCCGGTAAATAAGGGTTAAAAAATAGTATTATAATAATACTAAATTACCATAAAACATGTCTTAACCCTATTTTGTGATACATGGTCGACCATGGGAATCTTTGGGTCTATTTTGGGACCCCATGGATCCACTTGTAAGTGATAATGACACTTCATTTTAATTAAGTTAAAATGAATACAAAAATGACACAAGCATATATCTTTTAGCAAAACAATTGTTACATAGGGTTATATATGTTGGATTTTAGATTATAAATATTAATTATAAATATAAAAAGCTTTCCTACATAATTATATTTTATTTATAATTTTTATACATTAAATAATTTACTTTATTTATGACACAATGATGATGCAGTAATTACTATAATAGTGAAAAATTAAAATAATTGATATTATAAATACCCAAATAAATATAATATGAAACTTTTAATGAATTAAACAAATTTTATAGGATAATATGATATATTAGGATTGATTTAATTGACTTTATTCGAAGTAATGAATCTGTTATGAGTTTCACAAAAATCAACTATTGAATAGTGTCAAAATTGACATAAAAGAGTTCTTAAAACAAATATTATATTATTAATTGATATTAAATTCCTAAAAATCTAAGGTTCGGCCAAGAGACTTAAATCATTATAGGTTCATCATTAATGGACCACTTGGGGGTCTTTTGGATGTATATAGTAAGTTTATTAACCATATTATATAAAAATACAAAGAGACATTGTAAAAGTGAAACTAATTATCTTAGAGTTAATACTTAAAGATAAGGTTAATATAAGTACCCAAACCTGTCTAAATTATATTGGTTGAGTTGTTTTCGACCCATCCCCACCTTAACCTCTGAATAGTCAACTTTGGAGCCATTGTAATCTGAATATGAATTTATTATAAACTAATATCTCTATCTTTTCCAAAGGTGCCCCTCACCCATCTTATAAAAGGGCACTCCTCCTTCTCATTTCTTCACACCTTCAAAGCCCTTTGGTTCGGCCAAACCCTGCCCAAATACTCTCCCAACTTCCCTCACTACAACCTAGAGGCCTTAGTTTGATCATAAAGCCAACCTAAAGAGCCCTTTTGATCAAATCAAAAGGAAGAACCCGAAGAAGAGGTAATGATTTCACCACCCTTCTCCAAGTTCATTTCTTCTTCCACTTCTTCTTCCTTTGTTCTTACCATTCTAAAATAATAACTCCAGTATATCACATATACTATGATGTTATTATAAATATGGTACAACCATATTCAGTATTCTATCCACCCTTTGAATAACATGTCACCATACGTGCGTACGTATGGCTTACCGTCTCCACGTCGTGGTGTAATTGTTATTCAATATATTATTATTTGGATGGGTATAATAATGATGTGCAACTCATGTAAATAATAAATAAAACATGTTAATTATTCTTTATATATGATATACCATCCATTTATATATTATTTTAATATCAAAAGAATGATATTGTCGCTCGTGCGTACATACGGACTACCGTCTCCACGAACGCGATGAGATTCATTCTCCATCGTATCCATTCAAGTCTTATTCTCATTTTAGGGTTAAAAATAATGTTAATATCATTCTGATTATGAATAAGATATAATCTATCCATTACAAACATGTCTTATGTAACCAAACATTTAAGAAGAACGAATCGATTATCACCCGAAACGACGATAATACTAAGATATTATTAATAAAGCAATGTTAAAAGATCATATATGATATCATATTAATGTATATGATTCTTGTATAATTTAATAACAATTATTTCACCATTATACAGGAGGTTAACCTACCCCAACAAAGGAAAAGTACAAGGTAAGGGTTGTTTCACAATCTCTTCATTATCCGAGGTTGTTTATATGTAATAATCTACTGGGATCTCTTTATCATCCACATCCATGTTTCTTAAAAATGTATTTCAAAACATTTTTACTATTTACTAGAATATGAGTTAAAGTCATTTATACCCTTTTTGACTTTTATAAGTGGTTTATAAAGGAATCTTTTCGTCGTTTTCAAAACAAGGTCCTTTTTAACCTTTTCGACAGAATTAAGGTAAGAATGTTTTTTTTAACTTATATGGCGGGTGCGGCTATTTTCCGCCGTTATAAAATCTTCAAATCTTCCCTTACAAGTTTATAAGAATATTTTTAAAGAAAATGTTTTATTTTATATGGATCTTAAATGATTTCAAAATAAAAGGAGATATTTCTTTAAAAAGAATTTTGATTTCATCTATGTCAACATCCTTTGATGGAATTTAAGATTAGTTGAAGTTGATTTATTATGATACAAAACTTCTATATTGTATTGAAGGTTTTGTGATATGTTTGACTGTGGATGTGATATTTTTATACCATTCATAGTTTATGGTGAAAGTATTGACATTTCGTATGCTAGTTTTAATACAAATGTTTATGTTATGTTTAAACCTTTTCATATGGGAATGCATTGGACTTAATATGTGACGGGTGGAGCCCGCTATAGCTCCTCGATGCATCGGTAGGTCTCTTGAGACAAACTAGTGTCTTGGCAAAAGGCCTTGACAAAATCTTATTTGTAGTCTTGGCATGAGGCCTTGGCTATGTGGTTATGATAGTCTGGCATTATGCATTCCATCATTATGAAAGTGGTTATTGATTTTTCATGTGATTATTCGATTAGTAGAATAACCATGTGAATAAGTAAATGGAATTATTTCATTTTATTTATGCCATACTATGTTAAATATTCAAGTTTAAAAGGCTTTTGTTTTAGTTATACATTGCCTTAAATGTTTATTCTTATTTATGAAAGTTTCTGTTATATTGTTATCCTTACTGGGCATTTGAGCTCACCCCTTTTCTATGTTTTATTTTTCCCAGGAAGTGAAGAAGTAAATTATGAATTACCTACAGGGATGTTATGTGGGGATATGAGTGTGGATTATGGAGACAATATGTTTTTGTAGTAGTTTTTCATTTTATGATGTAATGTAAGACTTATGAATATATCTAATGTTTTACAAGACTACTAAACCAATCGGTATTTCGAGATTTGATCTTTCTTGTGATCATACCAATGTTATGTAATAATAAACCGACTCTAGGTAACTGGGGTCGGGGCGTTACAGTTGGTATTAGAGGAAGTTTAGTACAAACCTTGGAAGCTAGATTTAGATAAACTCTGATTAGAGCACGTAGACCTAAGATGAACTTTGAGGATTAGTGTAGAAGAACTTCCTAGAATTTTGGTATTGTAGGGATTTTGTGAGTTTTCCGAGCAATACATCCCTATCTGGATACGAGCAGGTAGAGGCGGCTCTGGCACAGATGTACCTAGGGGTAAAACCCGAAAACACCGCTTTGAGCTAGACTCGAACGGGAACTGGTGCACGACAACGGGCCTTGCTGCACTCTTGGTTACGACACTCCCGGGGGATATGCTTAGGATAATTCTCATTTTCTTTACAAACCATTATGAAGGGTTTATGAGTATATACATCCTCAAAGGAGACATTTTTATGATTATGGATTATATCCATAAGTAGTTCAATTTATGTTAAGTGTTTTATAAGTATGGGATTATGTATTTTGATTCATAAACTGATCTAGTTTATGCCATTATATAGAAATGGCGCCTAGTGGAAGAAATGGAAACCGTATCAATGCACGCACTCCATGTAGGGATTGCCCTCCTGCTCAAGATAATTATAGTGGAGCTGGTGATGCAACTGGAGCCGATCAGCTAATCACCATACTGGGACAACTTACTCAGGTTATGAATAATAACCTTACCCGTATGGAGCACCCTGATCTGCAGTGTGGAGGATCAATGTTAGATCGATTCATGAGGCAACAACCACCAACGTTCAATGGGAATACAAATCCCTTAGTATCCGAGCAGTGGATAAATTCCCTAGAGAAAATATTTCAGGCATTGGGGAGCAGTGAAAGGGAAAAAGTTATCATGGCAGTTTACCGCCTCACTGGAGATGTTGATCAATGGTGGTCATTGATTCAAAATACGAAGGAAGATGATGAAGTATCAAATATGGAATGGAGGGAGTTCAAAGATCTGTTTTTAGAAAAATACTTTCCTGACGACCATCGAGCAGATATGGAAAGGAAATTTCCGAGTTTGAGACAAAAGGATGATGAGAATGTCACAAAGTATGAGGCTAACTTTACAAGGTTAGCGAGGTATGCTGGAGATTATATTCGCAACCCAAGAAGTAAGATTGATCGTTTCTTTGATGGGTTAAAACCATTTCTCCATCGAGCATTAGTCTCACAATCCTTTTCATCGTACGAAGACATTGTCTCATGTGCTATCAAGACCGAAAAGGAATTCTCTAAGTCTTATGACTTTAAAGCAATGCAAGAGAAGAAGAGACCTCCTGATCAATCTGGGAATGGAAATAAGGGGAAGAAGGGAAAGGTTGAATATCCATATTGTGGTAAATGCGGGAAGAAACACCCTGGTGCTTGCTTGAAGGGAATGGGAGTCTGTTACAAGTGTGGTGAAAAAGGCCACCAAGCTCGTGATTGCAAAAGGAAGAAGGAAGCCACCAACGTTCAGTGCTAAAATTACAGGGAGATGGGGCATTATGCAAATGCATGTCCTAAGCGTCAGGAGAACTTACCTCAGAAAAGGCCAAGGGATCAAGGCCAGGCTTATCCTATCACTACTGCAGAGGTAGAAGCTCCAAAAGACGTGGTGGCAGGTAATTTAATGGTTTCCTCAAGTTTAAAAAATGCATTATTTGACTCTGGATCGTCGCATTGTTTCATATCTTCCCAGTTTTCTAAGAAAATTAGATATTTCCAATTTGATTTAATAAGGGAGTTGTCAGTTAAAACTCCTAAGGGAAGTATCATTGCAACAAAGTTTTGTGAATCAGTCCCCATTAGAGCACATAAATTTTCTTTATCTGCTGATCTCATCGTCATACCTATGATTGAGTTTGATATAATCCTCGGTATGGATTGGATTTCGGACTATGATGCGAAGAATTATTGTAAGAAGAAAGAGGTTACGATTCTTGATGATAATGATAAGGAACACCTTATCTTTAGAGAAGAATCGTCACCACCTAATTCTTATTTAGATCCACCCCCAGTAGCTCAACTTAATTCAATTATTGGGGAGGAAGAGAATGAAATAACTGTCGGTGAGGAAAGGAATGTTCAAATAGAGGATGTACCTATTGTGAAAGAATTTGTAGATGTATTTCCGGAAGATTTACCTGGACATCCTCCAGAACGAGAAGTTGAGTTTTCAATTGATTTGATTCCTAGAACAAGGCCTATATCGAAGACCCCTTATAGAATGGCCACAGTAGAATTAGTCGAACTAAAGAAACAACTAGAGGAATTGAGTAATAAGGGATTTATTCTCCCTAGTGTTTCTCCATTGGGAGCCCCTATTCTTTTTGTTAAAAAGAAAGATGGATCTATGAGGTTATGTATCGACTATAGGGAGATCAATGCTATAACGATAAAGAACAAGTATCCCCTACCTCTTATTTATGATTTATTTGACCAACTGCATGGAGCTCAATACTTTTCAAAGATTGACCTTCGATCTGGATACCATCAGTTGTGTGTGAAGAAGGAAGTCATTCCGAAGACAAAATTTCGAACCAGGTACGGGCATTACGAGTTTACCGTAATGCCGTTTGGATTGACTAATGCACCATCTGTATTCATGGATCTGATGAATAGAGTTTTCAAGGAGTATCTCGATGAATTTGTGGTGGTATTTATTGATGATATATTGGTATACTCTAAAACCTACGAAGATCATGAAAATCACTTGCGCATTATCTTGAAGACTCTGAGGAGGCATGAATTATATGGGATGTTTAGAAAGTGTGAATTCTGGCTTCAGGAGATTTCTTTTCTTGTCCATATTGTCTCTAAAGACGGAATCTCTGTTGATCCTTCTAAGACCAAGGCAATCCAAGAATGGCCTTCACCTACGAGTATAACTGAGGTACGTAGTTTTATTGGTTTAGCAGGTTATTATCGACGTTTCGTCCAGAATTTTGCCCGATTGGCTAACCCATTAACGAAGCTCACACGTAAAGGGGTTAAATTTGTTTGGACAAAAGAGTGTGAAGAATGTTTTGAAGAACTGAAGAAAAGATTAGTCAATGCTCCTATATTGACTCTACCATCGGGGAATGATGGGTTCGTTATTTATAGTGATGCATCGAAGAAAGGACTTGGTTGTGTCCTTATGCAGAATGATAGAGTTATTGCCTATGCATCACGATAGTTTAAAATTCATGAACAAAACTATCCTACTCATGATCTCGAGTTAGCAGCTGTGATCTTTGCTTTGAATATATGGAGGCACTACCTCTATGGTGAAAAATGTGAGATTTATACTGATCACAAGAGTTTGAAGTATATTTTCTCACAAAAAGAACTCAACATGAGGAAAAGTAGATGGCTTGAATTACTCAAGGATTATGATTGCACGATACACTACCACCCGGGGAAGGCAAACAAGGTGGCAGATGCTTTGAGTAGAAAAGACCATGGAGTTTTGAACAATATGAGAATTGAAAGGGATCCAATTTTCATGTATCTAGTGAAGATGGACATGGGAATAACCAGGGAAGGTGAAACATCAATTCTTTTTCAAATGGTTGCCAAACCATCTTTAATAGAAAGGATTAAGAGTACTCAGACCGATGATGAAGAATTTCAAAAGAAGATTAAAGATGTGAATGATGGGAGATTGAGAGACTTTGTGTATGAAGATGGAATTTTGAAATTTGGGAAGAGACTTTGTGTTCCCGATATACCTGATCTAAAAAGGGAATTGATGGATGATGCGCATAGTTCCAATTTCTCTATACACCCTGGGAGCACCAAAATGTATAGAGATTTGAAGGAAAATTTTTGGTGGGACAACATGAAGAGGGAGATTGCTGATTTTGTGTCAAGATGTATGGTTTGTCAACAAGTGAAAGCTGGAAGGCAACAGCCTGGAGGAGTCATGCAACCTCTTCCCATACCAGAGTGGAAATGGGACAATATTACGATGGAATTTGTCATGGGGCTACCAAATACTCCGAGAAGGAATGATGCAATATGGGTGATTGTTGATCGTCTTAGCAAGTCAGCACATTTTCTTGCTATAAGAGAAGATCTACCCCTAGAAGGTCTAGCAAGACTATATATTAATGAAGTTGTGAGACTTCATGGAGTACCCTTATCAATTGTTTCTGATCGTGATCCCCATTTTACTTCAAGTTTTTGGAAAAGTCTTCAGAAATACCTGGATACTGAACTTCATTTGAGCACTGCTTACCACCCTAAGACAGACAGAGAATCAGAACGGACTATTCAAACCTTAGAAGACATGTTGAGATCTTTCTCACTTGACTTTCAGGGTATGTGGGATCAATATTTACCTCTGGTAGAATTTTCCTATAAAAATAGATTCCATTCGAGTATTCAGATGGCACCATATGAAGCGTTATACGGAAAGAGATGTCGTACACCAACCTGTTGGGATGACGTTGGTGAAAGAAAACTTGTAGGCCCAGAACTGGTGGAGGAAATGGTGGAAAAGGTGAAAGTAATCCAAAATCACATCAAAGCAGCTCAAAGTAGGCAGAAGAGCTATGCCGATAATCGAAGGAAGGATTTGGAATTTCAAGTCGGTGATCATGTTTTCCTAAAGGTATCTCCGTGGAAGGGAGTCATACGTTTTGCTAAGAAAGGTAAATTGAGTCCCAGGTACATCGGACCTTTCGAAATTCTAGAACGAATTGGGGTTGTAGCTTATCGATTGGCAATGTCGCCAAGTCTCTCCAAAGTTCACGATGTGTTCCACGTATCTCTGTTGAGGAAATACATGCCTGATCCAACGCATGTACTCACCTATGAGGAATTAGAACTGGAACCCGATCTTTCCTATTGTGAAGAGCCCGTCAGGATTCTTGATACGAGAAAACAAGTACTGAGAAACCGGACGACGCGTCTGGTAAATGTTTTGTGGAGAAACCATAAGATGGAAGAGGAAACGTGGGAACCCGAGGAACTTATGATGAAGAACCACCCAAGTCTTTTCATGTGATAAGTATTCTAGAAATTTCTAGGATGAAATTATTTGAAGGAGGGGAGAATGTAACACCCCAAGCTTCCACGGTACGCTTCCCTTTGAATAATGCGATAGCGTGTGTTGTACGCAACCTCGAGTTCTAACACACACCACAACTAATTAAACTAGCCTTTGTGAATAGTAATACCTACTTTTTGAAATCATATATATTTTATATTTCAAAATGGACTTCATTTTTGGATTCGGAATATTGAAATTAGCCTAGGGTGAAATTTTGGTACTTTTCGGATAACTTTTATATTTTGATGAATAGTGAAAATTACTAAATTTTAATTAAAAACAACTTTTTTAATCAAAATAATTAATATTGATAAATTATGAATTTGAGTGGTTTAAAGTATATTTAGAATATATTTTTACCATTTAATATAATGTTTGTCATTGGACATATTTTTACAATTAAACCGAACATAAACAAGTGTCATTCTTTTGATAGTTATTATCTCTTAAAAACACGCTTTTTGTTTTGACAGCGAGAATTAATTTTAAATTAATTTCTGCCACTTCTCTGTTTTTTTATTTAGGAAAATGGATTCCATATTTGGAATCAGGATGTTAAAATTGTGTAAATAGGTAACTTTTATTTTTAGACATTTTGAATAATTACTGCGGTAAATATTTTATTTACCATGGTTAAGGGTAAATTCGGTAAATAAGGGTTAAAAAATAATATTATAATAATACTAAATTACCCTAAAACGTGTCTTAACCCTATTGGTTGATACATGGTCGACCATGGGCATCTTTGGGTCTATTTTGGGTCCCCATGGATCCACTTGTAAGTGATAATGACACTTTATTTTAATTAAGTTAAAATGAATACAAAAATGACACAAGCATATATCTTTTAGAAAAATAATTGTTACATAGGGTTATATATGTTGGATTTTAGATTATAAATATTAATTAGAAAGATAACAAGATTTACAACATAATTATATTTGATTTATAATTTTTAGACATTATATAATTTACTTTATTTATGACACAATGATGATGCAGTAATTACTATAATAGTGAAAAATTAAAATAATTGATATTATAAATACCCAAATAAATATAATATGAAACTTTTAATGAATTAAACTAATTTTATAAAATAATATGATATATTAGAATTGATTTGATTGACTTTATTCGAAGTAATCAATCTGTTATGAGTTTCACAAAAATCAACTATTGAATAGTGTCAAAATTGACATAAAAGAGTTCTTAAAAAAATATTATATTATTAATTGATATTAAATTCCTAAAAATCTATGGATCGGCCAAGAGACTTAAATAATGATAGTTTCATCATTAATGGACCACTTGGGGGTCTTTTGGATGTATATAGTAAGTTTATTAACCATATTATATAAAAATACAAAGAGACATTGTAAAAGTGAAACTAATTAACTTAGAGTTAATACTTAAATATAAGGTTAATATAAGTACCCAAACCTGCCTAAATTATATTGGTTGAGTTGTTTTCGACCCATCCCCACCTTAACCTTTGAATAGTCAACTTTGGATCCATTGGAAACCGAATATGAATTTATTATAAACTAATATCTCAAGCTTTTCCAAAGGTGCCCATCACCCCTCTTATAAAAGGGAACTCATCCTTCTCATTTCTTCACACCTTCAAAGCCCTTTTATTCGGCCAAACCCTGACCAAATACTCTCCCAACTTCCCTCACTACAACCTAGAGGCCTTAGTTTGATCATAAAGCCAACATAAAGAGCCCTTTTGATCAAATCAAAAGGAAGAACCCGAAGAAGAGGTAATGATTTCACCACCCTTCTCCAAGTTCATTTCTTCTTCCACTTCTTCTTCCTTTGTTCTTACCATTCTAAAATAATAACTCCAGTATATCACATATACTATGATGTTATTATAAATATGGTACAACCATATTCAGTATTCTATCCACCCTTTGAATAACATGTCACCATACGTGCATACGTACGGCTTACCGTCTCCACGTCGTGGTGTAATTGTTATTCAATATATTATTATTTGTATGGGTATAATAATGATGTGTAACTCATGTAAATAATAAATATAACATGTTAATGATTCTGTATATATGATATACCATCCATTTATATATTATTTTAATATCAAAAGAATGATATTGTCGCTCGTGCGTACGTACGGACTACCGTCTCCACGAACGCGGTGAGATTCATTCTACATCGTATCCATTCATGTCTTATTCTCATTTTAGGGTTAAAAATAATTTTAATATCATTATAATTATGAATAATATATAATCTATCCATTACAAACATGTCTTATGTAACCAAACATTTAAGAAGAACGAATCGATTATCACCCGAAACGACGATAATACTAAGATATTATTAATAAAGCAATGTTAAAAGATCATATATGATATCATATTAATGTATATGATTCTTGTATAATTTAATAAAAATTATTTCACCATTATACAGGAGGTTAACCTACCCCAACAAAGGAAAAGTACAAGGTAAGGGTTATTTCAGAATCTCTTCATTATCCGAGGTTGTTTATATGTAATAATCTACTGGGATCTCTTTATCATCCACATCCATGTTTCTTAAAAATGTATTTCAAAACATTTTTACTATTTACTAGAATATGAGTTAAAGTCATTTATACCCTTTTTGACTTTTATAAGTGGTTTATAAAGGAATCTTTCCTTCTTTTTCAAAACAAGGTCCTTTTTAACCTTTTCGACAGAATTAAGGTAAGAATGTTTTTTTTAACTTATATGGCGGGTGCGGCTATTTTCCGCCGTTATAAAATCTTCAAAGCTTCCCTTACAAGCTTATAAGAATATTTTCAAAGAAAATGTTTTATTTTATATGGATCTTTAATGATTTCAAAATAAAAGGAGATATTTCTTTAAAAAGAATTTTGATTTTATCTATGTCAACATCCTTTGATGGATTTTAAGATTATTTGAAGTTGATTTATTATGATACAAAACTTCTATATTGTATTGAAGGTTTTGTGATATGTTTGACTGTGGATGTGATATTTTTATACCATTCATAGTTTATGGTGAAAGTATTGACATTTCATATGCTAGTTTTAATACGAATGTTTATGTTATGTTTAAACCTTTTCATATGGGAATGCATTGGACTTAATATGTGATGGGTGGAGCCCGCTATAGCTCCTCGATGCATCGGTAGGTATCTTGAGACAAACTAGTGTCTTGGCACAAGGCCTTGACAAAATATTATTTGTATTCATGGCACGAGGCCTTGGCTATGTGGTTATGATAGTCTGGCATTATGCATTCCATCATTATGAAAGTGGTTATTGATTTTACATTTGATTATTCGATTAGTAGAATAACCATGTGAATAAGTAAATGGCATTATTTCATTTTATTTCTGCCATACTATGTTAAATATTCAAGTTTAAAAGGCTTTTGTTTTAGTTATACATTGCCTTAAATGTTTATTCTTATTTATGAAAGTTTCTGTTATATTGTTATCCTTACTGGGCATTTGAGCTCACCCCTTTTCTATGTTTTATTTTTCCCAGGAAGTGAAGAAGTAAATTATGAATGACCTATAGGGATATTATGTGGGGATATGAGTGTGGATTATGGAGACAATATGTTTTTGTAGTAGTTTTTCATTTTATGATGTAATGTAAGACTTATGAATATATCTAGTGTTTCCAAGACTACTAAACCAATCGGTCTTTCGAGATTTGATCTTTCTTGTGATCATACAAATGTTATGTAATAATGCACCGACTCTGGGTAACTGGGGTCGGGGCGTTACAGCAAAGATCGTAGCTACCAACTCCATAGTATGCATTGGATAGTTTTTATCATGGATTATATGCTTCCTTGTGAGATGTAATATAAATTTATCATTTATCATTTTTATATATCCTATGTATTTATTTGAATAATCACTATAAACCATAAAGTGTTCTCTACTTGTTGAAAGTGTGAGTATTGGGGTAGTGATAAGCATCTTTTTGAGATCCTTAATGCTTGCTCACATTCTTCAGTCTGGAAAAACATCAACACCTTCCATTTCAGCTTGTTGATTGGGTTTGAAAATTTTGTAATGTTCTTCACAAATCATCGGTAATACCCAGCTAGAGCGAGGAAGCAAATGATCTCCATTATAGACGTTTGAATAGGCTACTGTTTAGTTTCCTTTATCATGTAAGGGTCTACAGATATCCCTTTTTTAGTAATATCATGCCTAATTAATGATACATCCTCCATACATAACACACATTTACTATACTTATCATATATTTATCCCTTTGGAAAGTCTTTAGCACAATATTCAAATGATCCTCATATTCCTCCATTCACTTAGAGTATATGAAAATATCATTGATAAAGAATACCACAAAATTTTATTGGTAATCCATAAAAACTCAACTCATTATATCAATGATTGTTTTTAGAGAATTAGCGGGTCTAAAGGGAATCACTATGAACTCATACTGTCCATGCCTCATTCAAAAGGTATTCATGGGAATATCTTCCTTCCTCACCATTAATTGGTTATATCCCAACTGAAGGTCCACCTTAGATAAAAAAATGACCCCATAAAGATGATTGACCGAGGCATCAATCCAAGGTAGGGGATACATATTATTTATCATTAATTTATTGATATCACAATAATCAATGCATAATCACATTTAACCATCATTCTTCTTGAAAAAGTGGATTAGATCTCCCAATAGCGAAGCACCTGGGCATATAAAACCCTTTCCTAGATTCTCCTATAACTGCTTCTTTAGTACTTCTAGCTCTATAGTTGACATTCTGTATGGTTTCTTTGACATATGAAGATAACCAAGAATATGTGCATTTGAGAACATAGCTTCTTGATCTGGATGAATTATTGGAAATTATTTGGGAAATACATCAGTGTAGTTCCTCCTAATGGGAATGTATTCAAGCATGATTCTCTCCTTTGTCCCAATCATTTGAGCCATATATTTTTTCCCATATGGTATTAATATCTACACATGAGATAATTATTCAAAAGTATATTCATATTCCTCCTTACTCTTGTAAATAATTGGAGGATTCCTTGGGATGTGAATAGTTATCTACCTTTCCTGAAAATTAATGTTGGGTTTATATAAAGATATAAAACCCATGCCCAAGATAACATCTAACACCACTAAATAAAGAATGATGATATTTTTTGGGTGGTAGAGTCATCAAACGTTAACAAGGGAAGATTTATATATATTTTAGGAATTAATTTCCCCCTTCGATGTTCTCATAGATAACTCAATCTCCAAATTTTATGGTGTTGTTTTAACAGTTCTATTAACCAATCATGATACGAATGATTACATAGAACAATAATGAAATTCTATGTTCACTATTTTTTGAATGAATAACTAGTGTACCTGTAACCACATTATTTTAATGTTGTACCTCAATAGTAGTTATAGAATAATACATTATTTGTTTCCTTAGAGGTTGTTGTTGATTGCCTCCGACAACCTTTAGATTAGAGAAATTGTTCGCATTTTTTCCATGTTCCTTGCAGTTGAAGCATTAAACTACTGACTGAGTGTTGATATTAATGATCCCTTTCCCTTTCATATTAGTGGTATTCTTCATATACCTTCGATAGTTTTCAGCCTAATGTACAATTCTTCCACATTTGAAGTAATTATTGTTTCAATTTACATAGTTCCTAGGATGTTTCTTCCAACAATTTTGACACGTGGGAAGTTTGATCTTCTTTCTATCATGAGTTTTATTTTCCAAACCACTCCTATTAGGCTCTATTTTCCTATTTTTTTAACGAGACCCATGAGACCACTATGAGTCTCCGATATCAATTTCAACCTTTAGAGAATAATAGAAAATCTCTTCATAGCTGTCGAAGTCTCAACTAACCAACACTTTATGTATGCTCTGATATTTTCCACTAAAAAAGTGATCCACCTTAATTTTTTTGTTCAAGATAAAGATGGAGGGAGTTTTTTGAATGCCTTGTAATGTTTTTTTATATGATCCATTGAACTCACATTTCATATGATTATGTTTGAGGAACACTCTATTCATATTGTGATAGAGTGTTCAGGGAAAATATTTATTGAAAAACATTTTCTTGAATTCGTCCCAATCCATGGAACCAATTTCCTACTAGTACATCATATTCTTGATCATTTTCCTCAACTGATCAGTATCCCCATAAAAAACTATAGATCACCAGCACAAATTTCTATTCTTATGAGCACTTGAGGACAAATAATACCTTTTCAATGGATTTGATCCCTTATTCTACGATGAGGGGATCAGAAGGTCCACTAAACAAGAGAGTCATTTTCTGTATGAAAGATTCTACAAAAAATTTCTCTTTCTAAAGAGGAGGAGGGAGTTCCACATGATTCGTGTTATTATTCATAACATAAGCTAGCTGATCAAGTAATTTCATATAGATTTTAGTGCCTATTCACATCATATCAGTCATATCACTAGGGAAATTTTATCATTTCATATCACATTGATTGTTGGAATGTGTTCTTCTATTTCTAGCCATTAAATATGAAAAATAGAATACAATTAGAGTGTCTGAATACTTAGCTAATAAGAATAAAAAGGAAACTAAAAAAATAAAAGGATAAACTATTAATGGAAATGTATATCCTAAGTGGTCATTCCCTATGTTTCAATCTATATTATCTATGATCTATTTTCTCAAATTTATTCTTATGGGATTATTTTTTCCCTTAATAATCTTTTGTAGTATTCTTATAATTTACCAAGGAATATCCCTCAAGAGTGTTAAACCCATAGTGAATTAGGGCCCATTTTCATTCCCCAATTCCCATTCGAGTCTATATCAAATTGGTGTTTTCAGGTTTTACCCCTATATACATATATGGGAGAGCCACCTCCACTTATTTGTATCCATAGATGGATGTATTTACTTGATAAACCACTTACTCTATAATTACCAAAACTTGGGGATGTTTTTTATACATAGTCTCATCTCTATGGTTCTTACTAATGGTTAATATTTCTAATATCTAAAAATAACTAGACCAAACTTTGATACCAACTATAGAAACCATATCCCATTCCTCATAACATTAAACAATTTTAATCATAACTAAATATCAAATTACAATCTAGCGATCGTAATGTATAGTGTTTTGGAAAACGTGGTAAATAAAACCGAAAAATGGAACTAAATAAATCATTTTTTATTTAATATTCACACTGAGATATTAACTTACATTGTCCCCATAAATCATTATATGATAATCTAGAGGATAACATGAACAAATGGATGAGCTAAAAAACCCATTATGGGAATAAGCATAAGAATAACACTTTAGAACATGGATTAGAAACCATGACATAATAATATAAAAATTGGATCATATAGAATCATAACATATAAACATGGATTCAGATTATTGTCACAGGAACATAAAACATGACTTTAGCATGATTCAAGGCTCGTCGCACATAGAGTAGCACATGTCAAGGTTAACCACCAGGACCGTTGCACATGGTAGCACGAGTCAAGTAAAACTGTCATGACTGTTTCACTTAACGTTTCATGTGACTCAACTTTACATAATGCATTAGAGCACTATATGGGGACACAAATCATAACATGTTCATGAATATTCTTTAAACATGAATAATCATACATAACCAATTATACTTATACATATGGGTTACCCATGGTAGGAATTGTGTATCATAATCATGTCAAAAACCATAACAAATGCGTGTATCATAAAAAACATCCATGAAGTAAAGGAATTATATAATTCAAGGAAAATTATAGTGTCTAATAGGAATATAACAAGAAAAGTTATTTCCACTTGAGGTAATAACATGTAAAAATATTACTTAAGAAACATTATAATTAAATCATTTTAGTGATGTTAAAGGAAAATGTCAAAGGACATTTAAAATATAAAATAGAATAATTTTTTATAAAACCATAAGTGAACCAAAAATTTTTTAATAATAAAAATATTTTTATTACTAAAATAATGGTGTGTTTAAAAAATTTATTTAATGTACTCAAAATTGGTTAAAAATTTGGAAAGTTCCCTTAAACGGGTTTGCTTATCAAGATGTTTTGAGGAGCGAACCACAAAAAAACATGTGTATCCAAAAAAGATAATGATGATTGAAAATTGATACATGAGTTTTGATCATTTACACAAAATTTAGAATATTCACATAAATGTAAAATATGACTTCATTTGGGTAAAAATAATGATAGAGAAACCTGAAGGAATAATGGATGTTCAGGTAGATTCCCTTACCATAAGACTGCTGGCATCCTTCACTAGATCTTAGTTTCCAGGATAACCAAATTTAATTAATTAATTAATATTTAAATAACCTCTTATTCATGATATTTATTTATCATTTCTTTATTATGTTCATTCATGACCCTTTTGATTGGTTAAGAGGTTCAATTTCATTGTTTGGGAACGTTTGTTTCATTGTTTTTCTTGATTGGTTTACTTACATATATGTAATGAAAAAAATTTAATATGAGAATGGTTTACAATAATTGGTGTTATATTTTATTAGTTATAATCTATATAATTACATGGTTATAAAATTAATTTGGTTATTTTGAGTGAAGATGAATCATTATATAAAACTTTAATTACAACAGTTTTTCTTAATTGGTAGTTTTTAATCACAAGGAACACATTTCTCATTGTAACTTAATATCATGTGTACAAAAGATTAATTAACCCTAAATAAGTTATAATACATATATTATAGTATTGTTTAATTATAAACATGGTTTCATGACCAGAATTAAAGACGATAATAGAAATTGAAAACCTGTCATCCTTGAATGTGATAAATTAACACATCTTGGATGATGTTTTCATTTCTAGTATAAAAGAAGGGAAAATGAGAGAATATGTTGAATTATTCCAATATAATAACACAATTTTAGGTCATTTTTGCTACTATATTTATCATAATCTTTTTATGATAGGAGGTGAGGAAATAAAAATGAAAGAAAGAAACTTAAAAGAAAATAAATGAAATGAAAAGTGGAATTTACCTCTTGAATATATATTCCTTGAGAGCCACTTTAGTTGAGTGGTTTTAATAATTTTAAGAGACAAAGGGATTATAGACGTGGGGATGATATTTGAATGATATTGTATCATATTTTAGAGAAGGGACAAGAATTGATAGGAGTGAAGTGAAGAGGGGGTGATGGTGGTTTTTATAGTGCAGGAGAGCATGAGTTTCCCATTATTTTAATCATAAGTTTAAATTTTTAGCTCAATATTATTAATAGTATTGATTATTGAGAAAAACAACAATCAATTGATCATGTGAGTTATAACCAAAGATTATTACATCATCCATGATGTTATGAATAGTGTATTTAACTCATAATGTATATATACGTTAAATTATCATATTTTATTAAATCAAATTGATATTCTACAATGGATCTCATGGATGATCCAACATGTTTATAGAAAATTAGATCATATAAACATTATTATGTTTAGGAAAAAGAGGTATAGAGATTACCTTATACCGGCAGTAGACTCCTCAACCTTTATTACTCAAAAATCATTGATAGAACATAGGAAATTGATGAAATAGAAAAATTCCCTAAAATGAGGCATAATATCTCTCCTTGATTTACCATCCCATAAAAATAGATAAATGAATATAGGAACAAAAAGTATTAAGGATATTATTGGGAAATATTCAATAAAAAAATAGAGTGAATCAGATGTTGTATTATAAAGGTTGTCCAAAACCCATATTGAGGAATAAGTAATCTCTTAAGTGAAGGAGGATGGTTCTTTTTATAGAGATGTTAATAAATGGGGGAGTAAACATTAATGAATTTAAGGGAATAATAAACAATGAACCAAGTTTTAAAGGGAAAATTGATTTTTTCTCATTTTTTCAAACCAGTCACTAACACTATCTATTTGGAACTCCCACATAATTACTTAGACACATCATTAAAAACCCAAGCACAGCCCGTGCGTGCTTATTATCCATGGTCTCTGTCATCTCACACACTTGGTGCACATTTAGAATAACTGTGCTCTGAATGAACTCTAAAACATGTCTATAAATTTTTATATGGCCATGCAAATGACCTTTATATGTTTGGAAAACTTCTCCCCACCTCATTTGGGTTTGATGGTTGATCTGTAAAATTACTACTAACAAGGCCCCATCCACAGGCTTCGGTCTTCTTCTTGAAAAACTGGATTTCTGGGCTTCAAAAAAGCATTGAATTCTATGAAACCCTTTCATGGACTCTTAGTCATTTTTATTAAAGTAATATAATATATTCAAATTGAATTGTAGATGTAATGTGCCTGTCTAAAAATTATGTATGTTTCAAATTTCACTTGGTGGCATAAAATATAAATAACCATCTAAATAAGAAAAAAATGAAATTAATAACTATGTAACTATGTCATAAATTCAATTTATATATTATCCCATCCATGAAACTTCAAAAATACATTATGTGATAAAATTATATCATGGAACTCTACTTTGATCTCCTATAAATATATAAACAAACAATAAAAAAAGTTATTATTCATTTATAAAATATTTACTTAGCATTCCAACATAAAACTTATGAATACATTATTTATTATTCTATAGAATATTTAATTTAATAATTTATTACCATCAATCAAACAAGTAAATATATTAATCCTCAATTATGGTGTGCATCATGTCTTAAACTCTATTTCTCTAGAATTCGGAAATCCTATGAATAGACTTTGTGTGTAACAACCAATGACCTTATATATATAGTGTTGAGTTTATACCCTATACAAATAGAAGAGTCTAGCAACCCATGATAGACCCTAATGAGATATGGTCTATTCTTGGAAACTAAAATAGATTTTGGACATGAACAATGCAATATAATCTCTTCATCTTGAGATATCCTTGAGAGGAGGATGCACACCTCATGACATCGTCCATTATTTCTACATTAACTTTTTTAACTTACTTGATATATTTAACTTCAATTAAAATATCCATGAATTTATTATGTGAACTACCATCCTAGAAAACTTTACCCAAGATATCTCTTCTACAACACCAATGGAATGTCTAATTCATGCTACCTCACTATAAAAATTAATTTTATGTTTTTATTCATATATCAATTTAAAAAATAAAATTATACCCAATCACAATGATCCCATTTCGAGAGACCAATACACTTTTTCAAAGATATAAAAATCAAATAACACATGAAATTTGTTATGTCACTATAGTTGGGTTTTCCCCCACGAGCTCATATACTTGTTATCACAAAGTGTGAACTTCAAGAGAAAAAATCTCAATGCGTATGATACCCCAACACATGATAGTCTAACATTATCTGTGTCATGTCAGTATGAAATATATTTACCATAGTATTTATGTTTAAGATTAATTTCATAGTATTTCATGGTTATCATTATTATTGTGAACTGATAAAAAAAATTTGATTTGAAAAATAATCTATTAAAATTTCCATGTAAATAAATGTTGAAAATATATCCACACTATTATGGTAATAAAACATGATTCATAACAATATATATATGATATGGTAATCTAAATGTTTTATTAATGTTTGATCAAGGAAACCATCTTTTCAAATATCATTAATGTAACACAAGTAATTTGTGTGAAGTAATCAATAAAATAATTTTTTTACTTATCTACAATAATTTATTTCTTCTCCAATGGAAAATAGAAGAATAAATTAATAACATTTAATGATTGACTAGAAACTATTTCCACCTTGTTATTCAAACTCTTTGAAATATTCCTCATTTGACCTGTCTAGAACATCCATCTCATTCACTTTTTGAATCATAAATATTATAATCATTATCTTCTTTAATGATCATATTTGTTTCATTTTTTAAAGGTTTATAGTAATTTGATTCTAAAAAATTATATTTTTTACTTGGGTGGAATGATTTTCTAGAAAACCCCACTTAAAGTAAATTTCTTATAGTGTGATATCCTATTGTAACCACAATGACATCTTCTGGGTTATTTAACAACAACCTATATATTATAAAAAGCACTTTATTTATCTCATCAAAAATCTTTGAATAACAAAATAGATTGTGTTTAAACCAATAAACCTATATTGTGTTTTTGGTTTTTAATCATTCCTTCCCAATAACAAGTAAACAGAATTCATTAATCTTGAGTGACCCATCATTTCCAATGGTCATTGAGACTTTTTTTCACTTTTTAACATTTTTAAAATGTTTTATAACTCCTATAATGTGAGAGGAACATTAGTTGTCTATAATATTTGCATTATTCACTTATAGTAATTTAGGTTCCTCTTCCATAATAAAATATTTATCCTTACCTTTTATAGATTTAATTTTAGTCTGTGTATTATTATAAATCATATTTTTTCATGAATGGTATAAGGATGACACATTAATTTTCATGGTGTGACAAGGATAGTTACATCTTCTATTTAATTCATCAAGAACAATAACTATGTTTTTTTCATTAATATTTTTAAATTAAATTCTTAACAATATTCATTTAAGAGGTTTAAATATCCATCAAACATTTCCTCCCAAGAAACCTATTCTTATTTTGATATTGAAAATTAAAAATTATATATATTCCATATTACTGTATCCTCTATAAAACAAGTAGAATCCATAGAAACCATATTTACCTTTATAATATTAATGTTATCTTGAATTTGATAATGGACCCCCTTCTTTTTATAAGACACTAGAATTATATCCATTTATTGGTGAAAATTAGTATGGTCTCTCAAAAATATTTCATCAATAAAATAATATTTCTATAATTTTTGTATCCACTAATTATAACAACTTTATACATCAGGGTACAGTTCATAGAATATATAGGTTTCTGAGATTCAACTGATTTTTCCCCAAGCATGGTATTTTTTACTTTATTCTTATTCTAACCCTTTTAACCTAGGTTTTCAAAACTATTTTCACTCTTATATAATGTTTTATTTCTCCTCATTCATAATTGAACATTCTCCAACCACAAAAATATAATTTTATAAGATATATTTAATAATGATCAGTTTTTCTAACGTATAACCAATTTTTTTGATTATGGTAAATATTTTCCTCATTTTCTACAATATTTTCCCTTATTTTGACTCTCGATTTATTCTTTTCATTATGTTTTATATTTAAAAAATAAATTTCGTTAAAAACATCTATTTTAATCACCATTTATAAATTTCTTTCTTGAAGTGGATTGGTTTTCATTATTCGGATTTATAATATCATTTTAAACCATTAACACCTTATAAATACATTCCTTCAATTATCACTTCAATATAAATTTCATATAATTTTATTTTTAATAAATTTTATAATTTTGAAATTAATCACTAGTGAGTTATCCCCCACTCAACTTAGAAATATGAAAATTCTCATCAATAACATTGGAATTCAGAAATTCTGTAAATTTATCACTTAATTTTATATCATCACTATTTGATAATAAATTATACTTCTTGAATTTTGAGACATTATTTCCCTTCCCTTTTTAAGATACCAATACCATGTTATTATTTTTTGATTTCTTAATGATAGTTTAGCATTATATTTATAATTAATCTTTATTTCCTTAATCAATGTAACTCCCTGACCCCAGTTACCTAGAGTTGGTGCTTTATTACATTGCATTGGCTTGATTACAAGGAATCACGCCCCGAATTACCGATCAGTTTAGTAGTCTTTAATATAGATTGCATACATAAAGATCAACATTACAACTTGAAAATAAAAAACAGCATTAATTTATTCCATTAGAAATTTCCAAGACTCCAAGATTATGCCTTCAAGTCACTCATAACTAACTTCTTCATATCCTGGGAAAATTAAACATAAGAAAGCATTGAGCTTAAATGCTCAGTAAGGGTAAATAATTCAACAAAATCTATAAACTTTTAAGGAAATATGTGCAATAAAAACAAAAATATTTTTAACATAAACATGAACATAATATGGAAAAAATAAATCAAACATTACCAAATAAACATGCACATGGATGTTCTACTAGTATAATAATCACATGTAATAACTAATTTCATAAGGGTGAATTCATAATGTCAGACATTCTTAAACATGATATCAAGGCCTCAACCAATATGTCTTAAAATGATTTAGGCCTCGGCCAAAACCATATATCAAATTGGTAAAGGCCTCATCCAATTCCCATTCTAATTGTCTCATGAGACCTACCAATGCATCTAGGAGAAGTAGCGAGCTCCACTCAACACTTACTATGTCCAATGTATTCCTCATATGAAAATGTTGAAACACCACATAAACATTTGTATTAAAACTAGCATACGAAATGTCAATACTTTAACCATAAACTACGAATGTTATAAATATAGCACATACATAGTCAAACATAGCATAACTCATTAAATACAATATGTAAGATTGTATTATAAGAAATCAAATTCAAACAAGTGTAAAATTTATCAAAGGATATTGACATAGATGAAATCAAAACTATTTTAGAGAAATATATGTTTCTATTTTGAAATCAATTAAGAGTAACATAATTATAAAAAAACATTTTTTTATAAAATATTTTTATAAGCTTGTAAGGGAAAATTTGATTATCTTATAAGGGAGGAAAAAAGTTTCACCCATCGTATAAGTTAAAAGACATTCTTACCTTAATTTTATCGAAAACATCATAAACTACCTTGTTTGGAGAACGACAGAATGATTAATTTCAATACATATATGGTCAAATAAGGGAATAAATGACATTAAACCATAGTATATTAAATAGTAAAAATATTTTGAAATACATTTTTAAGAAAACAAAGATGTGGATAATAAAGAAGTCCAAGTAGATACTTACGTAAAAACAACCTCAAATAATAAAGTGATTCTGAAATTTAACCCTTACCTAGTACTTTTCCATGGTCAAGGGTAGGATAAACTCCTTTATAATGGTGAAATAATTTTTATTAAATTATACAAGAACCTTATACATTAATATGATATCATATATTATATACTAATATTACTTTGTTAATGATATTTTAGTAGTATTATCATTTCCGGGGCCAACTGATTCATTTTCCTTTATATTCTTTGATATGTATGTCATGTTTTTTATGGATGGGATGTCAATTATTCATATATATAATGATATAAAGTCTTTATTCATTATTTTTAATCATCAAATTAAAATTAGTCTTTAATGGTTACGATGGGGAATGATATCTCATCGTGTCGTGGAGACGGTAAGTCGTACGTACGCACGAGCAACAATATAATTATTTTGATGGTGAAATTGTATATAATTGGATGGTATATCATATATACAGAATAATTAACATGTTATATTTATTATTAACATCAGTTATATTCGTTATTATACCCATAAAAATAATGAATTATTTGAATAACAAACTACAGTATGGCGTGGAGACGGTAATCTGTACGTACGCACATATGGTGACTTTCTCATTATAGGATGGATAGAATAAAAATTACGGTTTTACCATAATTATAATAACATCCCCATATTTATAATGTACTATAGTTATTATTTTGGTATGGAAACAATAAATAAAGAGGAAGTGTAAAAAGAAAAGAACTTGAAAGAGGGTGGTGAAATTATAACCTATTCTTCGGGTGTTTCCATTTTAGATGATCAAAAGGGCTCCATAGGATGATGTTATGAGAAAATTAAGGCTTCTAAGTTTATGTTAAGGAAGTTGGGAGGATATTTGGGGAGGTGTTTTCTGATCCAAATGGCTTTGGAGGTGTGAATTCGAGAGAAGGGGAAGTAACCATTTATTAGAGGGATGAGGGGAACCTTTGAAAAAACATAAAATATTATTTTATTATAAAATCATTTTTGGGTTCTAATTTCTAAAAAATTATTTATTTAGAGTATATGGTGGGTATGGGTCTAAATCCTCTCAACCAATAGATTTTAAACAAGTTCGGGTCACCATACTAACCTTATCTTCTAGGTTTAACTATTAGATAAATAGTTTAGCTTTTACCTTGTCTTCTAGTATTCTTATTATGTATGTTAAATAAAATTACTCTAAACATAAAAGAGAACCTCAAGTGGTTCATTAATGACATATATAATATTATTTAAGCCCTTTTTTGTAACCTTATATTTTTTGGAATATTATATCATTTATTAATATAATATTTGTTTGAAAAACTCATTTATGTCAATTTTAACACTATTTAGTATTTGGTTTTTTTGAAAGCCATAAAAACTCGATTACTTAGAAACAAATACATTTAACCAACCCTAAAATTTAATATTAACCTAGAAAATTCTTTTATAGCATCAAAACTTTTAAATTCTATTTATTTTAATATTTATAATATCAATTATTTTAATATTTCATTAAGAATGTAATTACTGCATCACCATTGTGTCATAAGTAAATTTAATTATTTAATGTATAAATATTATAAATAAATTACCATTATGTATAAGATTATTTTATCTTTAAAATGAATATTTATATTCTAATTTATCTTATGTATAATTTAATATTAAAAATGTTTTAGTTATTAAACATTGTATTTAAAACATTTAACTCTTCTTTAAAGAAAATAATAATAAATGTCTAAATCCAACCCCAGTGGACCTAAAGGATCATATTTTTGTTCTATGGTTTATTTTGGCCTAAATACACTTATCCAATATAATTAGAACTTGTGTTGGGGTAATATTAATATTATTTGTACCTTCAATTACCTTATTTATCTTTAACCATGGTAAATAAAAGTCAAAAGTTATTATTCACAAAAAAAATATTTTTAACTTGTTGGAAAAATTTCTACATACTGAATTAATCTATGTATCTTTTAATTTTTAAATTAAATTTATAGAAGTGGTAAAATTATGTTTTATGCAAATTTGAAAATGCTCCAAGAAGGTGGGTAAAAGACGGTAAAAATTTCAATAAAATTTTATAAATCTAATATTATTAAAAAATGACTCCAATGAATTAAATTGATCATATATAGATATTATGTATCTATTTTGACCTAAAATATATTTAATTAAAATAATGAATTATTTAAATAAATATTCAGTAATAAATAATAATGTAGTGTTTTTCACTATTCATAAAAATTTCATATTCTCAGAAATATACCAATAAGTAACCCTAAGAAAATTTTGATATTAATAATTCAAAAATTAATTACATTTTACCAAACTCAAAACATAGATATTTCATTAATTAATTTAAAATTAATTCCTGTTGTCAAAACAAAAAACGTATTTTTAAGAAATAATAACTATCAAAAGATTGACACTCGTTTATGTCCAGTTTAAATTTGAAATTACTTCCAATGAACTAAATTTGATTAAATGGTAAATATATAATCTAATTATAATTTAAAACCACTCAAAAATATATTTTAACACTAAAAATTATTTTGATTAAAAAAGATGTTTTTAATTAAAATTTAGTATTTTCACTATTCATCAAAATATGAAAGTTATCAGAAAAGTACCAAAAATTTATCCAAACTAAATTTTAATGTCCCTCTTCTAAATAAGAATTTAGTTTCATTAAATTTAATATATACAAGTGTCAAATATTGGTTTTAAGAAATATTCTCCATTGAAAGGCAGTAAAATTTCATTTTTTTTAAAATACATCTTTTATTGGAAAAATGATTTTTTCTTTTAATATGTCTAGGAAACACATAATAAAGATTATATAATTTTATAGAGTATCTAAAATTTAAAATTCAGTTAACACTATTCATTTTCACTTTTTGAATGGTGAGATTGGTAAGTCATGGTGCGCTCGAACTCAGTTTTGCGTGTTGCGCAAGTTATTGAATTATTTTGAAGAGATAACGTCCTATGAAATATTGGGGGTTTACATTCTTACCTCATTCAATAAATTGAATCCACTCAATTTGAAATTATTCTTTAAAAATAAATGGTTAAAAGTAGAAAAATACCTTTATGGAGAAACCACATCAGAAATTAGGATAATAAAATTTATTCTTAATAAGAGGGAATGGGAAATTAAATTGTCACCACCCAAATTATGATCTCGATTAGGTCAAAATTGGTGGAAATTAGAGACACATAATTGGAGGGAAAATTTAAATATTTATAGAGAGTGATTGAGGTGATCAATTACAAACAAGTGTAAAATCGAGGGCTTCAAAGACGTCGATCTATGATGATTTGAAATATCATTGGTTCAACAAAACATAATGTATTAGGAAAAAACATTTTTGGTTTTAAAATCATTTTTATAATGTTTAAAAATTAATTTATGCATATAATAAGATGAAAAAAATATACTTATCAAGTAGAGTTTCATCCTTCAACTAATTCCTCCCACAAACTCATCTTTCACTCTAAAAGATTATAGAGTTCAAAAATATTACATTTATCGTAATTGTATAGGGTTATAAAAATAAAGAATTTATAATTAATTTGATATAATATTTAAAAAATCTTCATTACACAAACCAGGACATCACTTAGGCCATTGGTAGTTGATGCATCATTTTCACCCTTCAGTTGCGGGTTCCAGTCTCACGGCCTTGTCGGACGCGACATGTTGTCGCTCGACCTTCGGGTTATTCTTTTTATAATAATCCAAATATAATATTAATAAATTTTTTAAACAAAAACAATAATATCCAATGTCTATATTAAGTCATTACAACCTTTAGGCTTATCCAAAAAACTTGTATCTTAGCTCACAGTCCAAAATTTATAAGGATGGTAATAACATGTGAATACCTTCATAATTTATTCTCTTAAAACATGGTAACACACTAAATTACTATAGAACCATATTGAATACATTCATTCAATATTATTCCATATAGAATACTAGATATATTCTTTATATCAAAAATTTTTGAATTCCCAACAACGATTGAATAAACAAACCCTTAATTAGATCCAAGTTAGTCAAGAATATCCAATATAATTTTTCCAAATCAACCATCTCTTATTCCAAAATCACTACCTTAGTATCTGGACCATATTAAGGTTTATCTTTCCTTTAACCATATATTTTTCAAAAAATTTAATTTGTTGTTGAGTCACTTTCCTTATTACCATATAATCTCAAATCCTCAATGAAATAGTACTATAGTACAATCCATATTTAATTCCATAATTCATATAACCAATACATCATTGATACAACAATCAAATGAAATAATTATTTAATAACAACATAAGAACACTAGTCATTCATCATCATTTTTGGTAGTATCATAACCTTTTTATTATCCAATAACATCATTTTGGGAATACTCTTATGATTAATACATTGATTCACATAGTGTCCCAACTCCTTGCATATGAAGCATTGTACATTTGAAGCATTTTTCGTACCCTTGCAATAACGTAGTAGGTGTCCTTTTTCTACACACTAATAAAAAACCTTCATTCCCTTCAAGAATTTACCAAGATGATTCTTTCCACAATTTTCACATATGGGAAAATCCTAAATTCCCCTCTTCCCATTATCCATATTTCTCTATAACATCATTTTCTTCTCATTCTTCCATTCAAATCTATAGGACCTAGAATATTCTTTACGTATTGTTTTAACAAATGATACTATTTCTTCATATGATAAAAATAAGTGTTAGACTATTTCCTTTTTAAATTTTGGATTATGACCATGAAAGATATGATCATTATTACCCTTTGGATCATGAGTATTGCTAGAGTTCTCATTCCTTCTATTGGGAGCCATTTCTAAACAATGGTATACACTAGTTATGTTTATGAATCACAATCCATAATTCCAAAATTTAAAAATACCTGACATAAATTGAACAGTTTATGAATATAATCCATAATCATAAAAATGTTTTATTTTAGGAACTATTTACTCATAAATGCTTCTTAATTTGTTCTGAATAAAATGTAAATTTATCCTAAGCATGTCCCTCGGGTGTGTCATAACCAATAGTGCAGCAAGGCCCATTGTCATGAACCAATTCTTGTTCGAGTCTAGCTTAATGTGGTGTTTTTCAGTTTTACCCCTAGTCTGTGTTAGAGCCACCTCTACCTACTCGTATCTAGACAGGGATGTATTGCATGGAAAAGTCACAAAATCTCTACATTACCAAAATTTTAGGAAGTTATTCTATACTAATCCCTAAAGACTATCTTAGGGAATATTCTCTAGTAAGAGTTTTTCTAAATCCAGTTTCCAAGGTTTGTACAAAACTTCCTCTGATACCAACTGTAATGACCCTACCCTAGTTAACCAGAGTCGTTGCTTTATTACATAGCATTAGCATGATTACAAGACATCATGTCCCGAAGGACCGACCAATTTAATAGTCTTGCAAAATATATTATATACCTGATGTTCAACATTACAACTTGAAAAGAAAAGAAATAGTAATTTATACCATTAGAAACATAAAATCCTCATACATTATTCCTGAAATTCACTCATAACTGACTTATTCATTTCTTGGAAAAATAAAACAGAATAAAGGGGTGTGCTCAGAGGCTTAGTAAGGGTAAAAATTTTAGCGAAAGCTATAAACTTTTAAGGGAAGATGTGTAATAAAAAAGCAGCCTTTTAAATGTAAACATGAACATAATATTGAAAAAATAAATCAAACATTACCATATAAAAATTCAAATGGATATTATTCTAGTCGAATAATCACATGTAATAACTAATTTCATAATCAGGTAATGAAAAATGTCCGACATTCTGAAACATCATGTCAAGGCCTCGACGAAGCCATCTAAAAATGATTTAGGCCTCAACAAAAACCATATATCAAATTTAGAAAGGCCTCTACCAATTCCATATCTAATTGTATCATGATACCTCCCAATGAATCAAGGATCTATAGTGGGTTCCACCCGTCACTTACTAATTCCAATGCATTCCTCATAAGAAAATATTGAAACACAACATAAAAATTTCGTATTAAAACTAGCTTAAAAAATATCAACACTTTACCCATAAACTATGAATGGTATAAATGTAGCACATAAACATTAAAACATAGAATAACTCATTCAATACAATATGGAAGATTGTATTATAATAAATCAACTTCATACAAATGTTAAAATTATATAAGGATGTTGACATAGATGAAATCAAAAAAAATTTAGAGAAATATCTCTTTCTATTTTGAAATCATTTAAGAGTCACATAATTATAAAAGAAAACATTTATTTTGAAAATATTATTATAAGCTTTTAAGGGATGCTTTGATGATTTTATAATGGTAAAAAATATTTGCACCCTCCGTATAAGTTAAAAAACATTCTTAAATTAATTTTGTAGAAAATGTCATAATGTACCTTATTTAGAAAATGGTGGAAATATTCCTTTCAAAAAAATTAAGGGAAAATAAGGGTATAATTTAATTTAACCCATAATATAGTAAATAGTAAGAATGTTTTGAAATACATTTTATGGAAAACACATATGTGGATGATAAAGAGGTCTTAGTAGATACTTTCGTAAAAACAACCTCAATAAATAAAGAGATTATGAAATTTTACCCTCACCTTGTAATTTTCCTTGGTCAGGGGTAGGTTAAACTAATATATAATTTTTAAATAATTGTTATCAAATTATATGAGAACAAGATAAATTAATATGATATCATATGTTATCTTCTAATATTTTTTTGTTAATGATATTTCAGTAGTATCATTATTTCAAGTGTTAACTGATTCGTTTTCTTTATATGATT
Source organism: Viscum album (assembly GCA_963277665.1). Taxonomy (NCBI): domain Eukaryota; kingdom Viridiplantae; phylum Streptophyta; class Magnoliopsida; order Santalales; family Viscaceae; genus Viscum; species Viscum album. Next base: position 1,936,058,101 of record OY728155.1, read on the forward strand.
TTCTACATAAGTCATGTTTTTTATGGATAATATATTTCTTATTCATATCTATAATTATATAAAGTCTTTAAAAATTACTTGTAATCATCAAATAAAAATTATCCTTGAATGGTTACGATGGGGAATGACATCTCGTCGCATCGTGGAGAGGGTAAGCCGTACGTACGCACGAGTGACAATATAATTATTTTGATGGTAAAATCATATATAATTGGATGGTATATAATATATAAAGAATCACTAACATGTTATATTTATAATTTAAATTATTTATAATCATTATTATACCCATCCAAATAATGAAGTGTTTGAATAATAAACTATACCACAACGTGGAGATAGTAATCTATACGTACACACTTACGGTTACATTTTCATTATAGGTTGGATAGATGAATGAATATGGATGTACTATATTTGTAATAGCATCACTGTTTTTATAAGGTACTTGTGTTATTTTTTTGGTATGAAAACAATAAAGAAAGAGTAAGTGGAAGAAGAAAAGAACTTGAAAGAGGGTGGTGGAATTATTACCTCTTCTTCTGGTGTTTACTTTTGAGTCGATCAAAAGGGATCATTAAGTTTTCATTATGATCAATGTAAGGATTCTATACTGAACTGAAGAAATATTTCAATATATTTGGGCAGTGGTTGGCTGAGCCAAATGGCTTTGGAGGTGTGAATTCGAGAGAAGGGGAAGTTCTCTTTTATAAGAGGGGTGAGGGGAACCTTAGGAAAAACATAAATTATTATTTTATTATAAAATTATTTTCGGTTTATAATGGCTCCAAAATGATTTATTTCGGGTATACGGTGGGGATGGATTTAAATTCTCTCAACCAATAGGTTTTAGACATTTTTTTGTAACCATATTAACCTTATGTTTTAGATTTAACTATTTGTTATATAGTTTAACTTTTACTGTGTTTTCTTGTATTCTTACACTATATGGTTAATAAACATACTCTAAACATCCAAGAGAACCTCAAGTGGTTCATTAATTACATATATGATATTATTTAAGCCATGTGGGAGAACCTTATATTTTTAGAAATACTATATCATTTAGTAATATAATATTTGTTTTAAAAACTCATTTATGTAAATTTTGATACTATTTAGTTTTTGGTTTTTGTGAAAGTCATCACGACTTGATTACTTAGAAAAAAATACATTTCATAAACCCTAACATATAATATTAACTTATAAAATTCATGTATGACATCAAAAGGTTTAATTTATATTTATTTTAATATTTATAATATCAATTATTTTAAAATTTCATTAAGAAGGTAATTACTCGATCATTATTATGTCATAAATAAATTTAATTTTATAATTACTAAAAATTGAAAATAAAATATAATTATATAGGAAAAAGTATTATCATTAAAATTAATATTTATAGTCAAATTTATCTTTTGTATAATTTTATATTAAAAATAGTTTAGTTATAAAACATTGAATTTAACACTTTTAACTCTTCTTTAAATAAAATAATAATAAATGTCCTCATCCAATCCAAGTGGACCTAAAGGATAATATTTTTTTATAAGGTTGCTTTTAGTAGAAATAGACTTATCGAATATAATTAGGACATTTGTTGTTGTAATTTTATTTTTATTTTTACCTTTAATTGCCTTTTTTATTTTGTATTGTGGTAAATAAAAGTCAAAAGTTACTATTCAAAAAATTATTTTTATCTTATTGAACGAAATTTTAATTACTTATGTAAACTGTGTCTCTCGGAATATTGAAATTCAATTCAAAATAATGTTAAAATTATATTTTATGCAAATTTACAAATGCTCCTAGAAGGTCGGTAAAAGACAGTAAAAAGTTCAATAAAATTTTATATATCTAATATTATTATAAAATGACTCCATTGAATTACTTTAAACAAATATAGGTATTATGTATCTATATTGACCAAAAATGAATTTAATTAAAAATTTGGATTATTTAAATGAAGGGTTAGTTTTAAATAATAACGCAGTGTTTTTCACTATTCATCAAAAATAGAATGTTTTCAGAAAAATATCAAAAATCCACCCTAAGATAATATTGAAGATATAAATTCAAAAATTATTTCTATTTTAAAAAATTAAAAACATTTATTTTAAATTAATTAATTTAAAATTAATTCCCATTTTCAAAACAAAAATTGTGTTTTTAAGAAATAATTACTATCAAAAGATTGACACTTGTTTATGTCCAGTTTAAATGTGAAATTACATCCAATGACCTAAATTGGATCAAATAGTAAAAATATAATCTAATTATACTTTAAAAACACTCAAAAATATATTTTAAGACTATAAATTATTTTGATTAAAAAATTTTCTTTTAATTAAAATTTAGTATATTTCACTATTCATCCAAATATGAAAGTTATTAGAAAAGGACCAAAAATTTATCCAAACAAAATTTTTTATGTCCCAATTATAAATAAAATTTTATTTTCATTAAATTTAATATGTAAAAGTGACAAATATTGGTTTTAAAAATAATTTCTCTATTAAAAGGTGGTAAAATTGCATTTTTTGAAAAATACTTATTTTTTATGAAAAAAAAAATGAATTTGTTCTTATATTATCTCTAAGAAACACATGATATGTGTTCTAAAATTCTATAGATTATATAAAAAAATTCAGGTAATACTATTAATAACCTCATTTCAAACAGTGAGTATGGTAAGTCCTGTTGTGCTCGAACTCGGTGTTGTGTGTTGCGGGCGTTATTGAATTAATTTGAAGAGATACTATGAAATCGTGTGGTGATACAATACACATTTAACATTGGATAATTTGTAGGAAAATGTCTAATACCTCCACACATAAGGAATTTTAGTGTATGACTTACCTTGATCCTTGAATTTTTTTTCTTCTCATATTTCAGTATATATGAGATATAGTTTCATCTGATATTAGTTCCACATATGAATATAAATTTTAATATCCATATTTAACATCATAGAACATATCTTTATACTTTTATTTACATGAAGATTTAAGATATATTTCATTTTAAACCGAAAATTTATTTTTTGAATCATTAATTAGTTTTGTAACGGAAATTAAATATCAATGCATGTCATAAATAAGAAGTTTTTCTAGATCATTATCTCCATAATCCAATACATATGAAATAAACATGTCTTGTAGGATGTGTAAGGAATTTTCTACAATAGTATACTCATCTAACATATCTCCAAATATTTTGATAATTCTTGAAATCTTCTTACCCCTTATAAATAATCCATCAATACTTTCAAAACCATGCATCATAAGGTCTTCATACATCAACCTCAAAATATGCATCTTTTTTATTCACATTGGGTTTAAATTAAAAAAAAATTATATCTTATTTTTTATTCGTTTGACCATTTTTATTCTATTCATTTTTATAAATTCACTCCCATAATGGGATAAAATAATATAATTCTTAGAATTTTTTCATTATACACATTCTTATTACCTTATTCTATCTTGAAATAACCTTTATCATGAGGGATGAATATATATATTAGAACTTCTATGAAATCATAAATTCTATCTAAAATACCTGGATTCATCAACTCCCCCTAGATATGATATCCCATCCCATAAAATATTGATATCCAAATTCTATTTATTGAGTTTAATTTATCTACTATTTATTAAAAATATAAATGGCACACAATTAAACTAGAGAGAAATCATTAAAACTTGAAACAAAAAATTGAAGATAAAAAATGAAGTAAAAATTACATTGAGAACTTTTATATATATATATGAAGGATTCATAAGAGATCACTGAGGGGGTTTTAATTTTTTATCATAAAATATTTCTTTTTTCATTTTCAATAAAACATATCTATATATTAAGAAGAGAGATATGTTCAATCAACACACACCAACATAAGGATAATGTAATTTTTCTAGGTTCACCCCTCAGACTGATAAGGTTAATCATTTCTGTTATTTGGAATTTTCCAATTTCACATAACCCACTAGAGATAACTTTTAGGTATTGGTGAGAAGATTTTATCCATAAACTCACATAACAAGTCTCTAGATATTAAATTGGTTTATCTGTAAATATATGAAAACCTCACTTTAAAATGATATGACATGTTGGTATACACTAATGTTCCATCCACCATGGTATTTCAATCAATTCAATGAGTTTAATGAGTTATTATTCATCTAATTTTTTCAATTTGGGTATATATCATACTTTTATTATAAAATAAAATACGTCTTTATAATTTCATATTGAGAGACCCCTTACATAACCTATAGGCATAGGGATAACTGTCCCAAGAACAAAGCCTAAAGGTCCAATACAATGCCATGGATGCATCATCTTGCATGTGTCGTACCTATATTATTGAATTCTTACCTAATGATTGTGTCATCACCAACACATGTCATGCTTGGGTTTTCTCGTATGATGTAGATCCATCATATAGAAACACATCATATGACAACTACTCCAATTTCATGTATCTCTACTATAGAAAATTTAGATTTAAAATAAATTGTGGAAGTAGCTTCTTATAACTCAATATTATATATCCATTTTTCATGATAATTCTATATAGATTCAAACTTACCCCTTTCATTCATTCATGATATTATTTTATCACCCAATATATAAAAGAATTTATCATTCAAATTCAAATAGGTAACATACATTAACTATTTTGGTAACTTCATCTTTTATTTTTTTATTCTTTAAATTCTACTCCATGCCATTATTGAATCCTGACACAGATCATAGTTAGATCATGTAGCTATAATAATAATTACTTCTCATATAATATATTTTCTTCTTTGAAACACTTTTATTCACTTCTAATACCTTCATCTTCTTGTAATGAATCAAAAAATCCACTTACAAATGTTTTATCCATGAAAAAATAGATTTCCCATCCTTATATTTGATTTTATATTCTATTATGTATTATAAAACTAAAATTTTAATTCTATATAAATTATAAAATTTTCACCATTTTTAGACCCATACCAAATCCAAGATAACCCATAAGTAGTATTGAAACTAGTCATACGTAGAGTGAATTGAATTCGACATAGATGAAAAATTAATCATATTATGGGTCATATTACTCCAAAAGTAGATACAATGACTCATATAGAGATCAAAATGTCTCATATATATACGTCATCCCTTTTTAAAATAATATTTCTATTGAAATTGGGCATGAATAATTCCAGGATGACTTAGAACATCTTCCATGAGAAACCATATGTATATTAAATCTAAGATAATTTTTACCTTAACTCCCAATTCTATAATATATTAATTTCTTCATAGGACCTCATCATACAAGATTCATAGAAAACAAAACATCCAAAACTATAAACTCTCATTAAAGAAATTACATAATTGAGTTTGAAAATGAATTATGGATTGATCAAAAAATTCAACCCATTATTCACATCCACATAAACCTCTTCCAAACATATTCCATACATTATTTCCAAATTCTATATGGAACATAATCAATGAAATTATTTATTCAAAATCTCTATAATTGTTCAAGAGCAACCAAACAACTATTTGGATCAATAATACGGTTGGTTTCCCACTGTTATTCTACAATTTTAATTATATATTATCTAATTTTTCAAGTTTTATAATTGATGTATTGTTTATATTGATGGAATAGATTCAAAATTTATTATTTTTCTCCTTTTTATTGTCAAAATATGCTTACATGTAGTGAGGTATGCAGGAAACCATGTGTCAATCATGATTGAAAATATTGAACCAAAATGGGGATATACCAACTATCACGACATTGATTTCCTATTTTGTTATATGATAGGGTCTTGGAAGATTCTGTAAATGATTTTTTGATTTAGGATGTAATTTATTCTTGTTTCGTGACAACACTAGAATAGTAGACATTGAGTTCATATGGTATTGTGGTTTTTTATTAGTTGTGATTCTTCTGTTTTATAGTATTTCTCAAGAGATATTGTGCAATTTTTATTTTATTGATGTTTTCCTATTTATGAAAGGAATGTGAACGTGAGTTCATATAATAGGGCTCAACACATAGGTTCATATAAAATCCCCTTTATTTTTTGTTATTTTTAAATGTTTAAAATAATTAAATGTGAAATTTTTTTTTTTTTTTAATTTTTTATATATATCAGTTTTGTTATATAAATAATGTATCCGAGGGATTTGATTAATTTTTGAAACGTATCTCACCTTTACTAACACAATGGTTTTTGTGATATGGTCTTTGGATATGAGTACATAGTTCAATGTTCTGTGTGTTTTCATGGGGGTATACACTTAGGGGGGAAACCATAGGGTGGTTTTGTTCATAATATCTTATATGAGCATAAATTTTACTATGATTTCAATTATTTTGTGGCTTTTCAAAATACATGGTTTTGAATTTCAAAAAAATGAAATGTTGATGACATCCTATGATGCCATCTTTAGAAATTGATTAGCATTTTCCCACTATTAGAATACACCTACTATCCCTTTAGGTGACAGGTAAGGTGGATATGATCATACTATGACGGATACTATAGAAGATTTGTTAGTGGATCCCCTTCATCCATGAGTGTATTGTGCAACACGAATAAGAGATTAACTTGCACTTTGTTCTTGATATAAAATGGTATAATTTTCCAAATACATCCTGATAAATTATCATTTGGATTTCCAATGTGCGGTGGTCCTTATGATATCAAGTATTGGATTCAAATCATAGAGGGTATATTTCTGTATGTTTAATTACTCTAGTAGAAACATGTAAAATTAGTATACTTTATTATTTAACAACCTTCCAGAATAATGTGGGGTGTTATGGTCTATTCTAGGTGTTATTAGTGCTTATCATGGGAGGACATCAAGGACATATCATTCATGTCCTTTTCCACTGAGTTACCCAATATAATATATGATAATTATTTTATTGATCTTCATATGCGGTGTAACACCCCGACCCCAGTTACCCAGAGTCAGTGCATTATTACATAACATTGGCATGATTACAAGGAATCAAGTCTCGAAGGACCGATTAGTTTAGTAGCCTTGGAAACACTAGATATATTAATGAAGTTTTACATTACATCATAAAATGAAAACTACAACAATATAGTCTCAATAGCCCACACTCTTATCCCCTCGTACTATCCTTGCAGGTCATTCATAAATTACTTCTTTATATCATGGGAAAAATAAAACATAGAAAAGGGGTGAGCTCAAATGCCCAGTAAGGATAACAATATAGAATAAACATTCATAAATAAGAATAAACATTCAAGGCAATGTATAAGTAAAACAAAATCCTTTTAAAGTTGAACTTCAATATAGTATGGAAAAAATAAAAAGAAATAATGTCATTTACTTCTTCACATGGATATTCTACTAATCGAATAGTCACATGAAATATCAATAACCACTTTCATAATGATGTAATGCATATTGCCAGACTATCATTACCACATAGCCAAAGCCTCGTGCCAAGACTACAAATAAGATTTTTCCAAGGCCTTGTGCAAAGACACTAGTTTGTCTCATGAGACCTACCGATTCATCGAAGAGCTATAGCGGTCTCCACCCACCATTTACTAAGTCCAATGCATTCCTCATATAAATAGGTTTAAATATAACATAAACATTCTTATTAAAACTAGCATACGAAATGTCGATACTTTAACCACAAACCATGAATGGTATAAAAATAGCACATCCACAGTCAAACATAACTCATTCGATACAATATGGAATATTTTATTGTATCATATTAACCACAATAGAGAATAATGAAGGATATTTACATAGATGAAAATAATCATCAAATCTATTATAGAAAAATAACCACTTTTTTAAAAAAAATCATTTAAAAGTCCCACCATTTATCAAGAAGCCATTTAAAAATAGATTTTTGAATCATAGTGTCCCATACCACTTTGAAACTTTTAAAATTAATTTTAATTTTAAAACTTTAATGTCTATATATATAAATCCATAAAACCATTTTTAAAACATGGACATTAATGAGCAATATTTAGAAGAATAAGTCTTTAAACCATTTAAAAATGGTATTTTAGTTAGAGTTTCTAACCAAAAGAGAGACACTTGAATACAAATAATTGAGGTAATAAAAAAGTTATAATATCATGAGAATAAAGGTATTCATGATATACTATTTCAAAGTAAATTATATACATCACATAAAAGTGATTTGGTGTATAACAACAAAGAAGTCTCAATAGAATGTAAATTGAGATGAAATCTCTCATAAAGGCCGTATCCTTAGCTTAAGGATAAATCAATGACATAATTATGTGTGACAAATATAAATACACTAAATATGATTGCATATTCAGTGTATAACAATCAAAGTAAATTCACACATATTCTAGTAAAAACAACACCAATTAATTGGATGTTTATCTCAACATATCGAGATTGAGTAAAAATTACTCTTATCATGTTCATACCAATAACTTGAGAATTTATCAATGGAGTGATTATGTGTATAAAAAGTATATCTATAGAAAGGGGAGTGGAAATTATGACATAATCAAATGAATAGTGATTCCACACATAATCTTGGAATAATATAATCAATGAAGTATGCTTAAAGCCGAATGAGTGGAAATTGAAATTTCAAATTCCCTTATGAATTTGGTAACTTATGAAACATACGACTATGATAGATGGATCATACAATGATGATGTAAACATCCATAAATTAATTTATATTACACAATGAATACAATCATGGGCAGTACACACACCACATGCAATAAATAAGTGGTGAACAATGGAAATCTCACAAAATTAAAAGTGAGATACGAAACCCCTTACTTTGTACTTATTACTTGGTCGACGGTAGGTTCACCTCCTGTATAATGGTGAAATAATTGTTATTGAATTATTAAATAATCATTTACATTAATATGATATCATACATGATCTTTTAACATTGATTTGTTATTGATATCTTTGTATTATCGTTGTTTCGAGTGTTAACTTACTCGTTTTCTTTTATATGTTTTGTTACGTAAGCTATGTCTGTCATGGATAGGTTGTATCTTATTCATATCAAGAATTATATCAAGTCCTCATACATTATTTTTAAATAATAAAATGATAATTATACTTGAATTAATAGGATGGAGAATGAATCTCATCGCATTCGTGGAGACGGTAGTCCGTACGTACGCACGAGCGACAATATCATTATTTTGATGTTAAAATAATATATAATTGGATGGTATACCGTGTAGAAATAATAATTATTATGTTATATTTATTATTTAAATGAATTAAACATCATTATTATACCCATCCAAATAATAATTTATTGAATGACAATTACACCACGACATGGAGACGGTAAGCCGTACGTACGCACGTATGGTGACATGTTATTCAAAGGATGGATAAAATACTGAATATGGTTGTAACATATTTATAATAAAATCACATTATATATAAGATACTGGAATTAATATTTTAGAATGGTAATAACAAAGAAAGAAGAAGTGTAAGATGAAAGGAACTTGAAAAAGGGTGGTGAAAACATTACCTCTTTTTCGGGTTCTTCCATTTGATTTGATCAAAAGGGCTCCTTAGGATGGCTTTATGACTAAATAAAGGCCTCTATAATGAAGTGAGGGAAGTTGAGAGATTATTTGTGTAGGGTTTGTCTGAACCAAAAGGCATTGAAGGTGTGAATTAATGAGAAGGGGGAATGCCCTTTTATAAGAGGTGTGAAGGGCACCTTTGGAAAAGCTAGAAATATTATTTAATAATAAATTCATATTCGGTTTCTAATGGCTCCAAAGTGTATTCATTACAGTTTATGGTGGGGATGGGTCTAAAACCACTCAAACAATAGAATATAGATAGGTTTGTGTTACTATATTAACCTTATCATTAAGTATTAACTCTTAGTTAATTAGTTTCACTTTTACAATGTCTCTTTGTATTTTTATATTATACGGTTAATAAAAATACTATATACATCCAAGTGACCCCCAAGTGGTCCATTAATGATACACCTATCAGGATATAAGTCTCTTGGCCGACCCTTAGACTTTTAGGAATTTAATATCAATTAATAATATAATATATGTTTTAAAAACTCTTTTATGTCAATTTTGACAATATTCAATAATTTATTTTTATAAAAATCATAACATAAACATTACTTAAAAAAATGTTAATTAAATCATTCCTAACATGTCATATTAAGCTATTAAATTAGTTTAATTCATAAAAAGTCTCAAATTATATTTATTTCGGTATCTACAATATCAATCATTTTAATTTTTCACTATTATGGTAATTACTGTATCACCATTGTGTCATAAATAAATTACATTATTTAATGTCTAAAAATTATAAATAAAATACCATTGTGTAGGAAATCATTTTATCATTCTAAGGGATGTTTTTAGCCGAAAATCCAACATATATAACTCTATGTAAAAATTGATTTTCTAAAAGATATATGCTTGTGTCATTTTTGTATTCATTTTAACTTAATTAAAATAAAGTGTCCCTATCACTTACAAATGGCACCATGGGGTCCCAAAATCGACCCGAAGATGCCCATGGTCGGACCTGTATCAGCCAATAAGTTTAGGATACATTTTGTGGTTATTTTTTATTATTATAATATTATTTTTTAACCCTTATTTATCGGATTTACCCTTTAACCATGGTAAATAAAATATTTACCGAAGTAATTATTCAAAATGTCTAAAAATAAAAGTTACCTATTTAAACAATTTGAAAATCCTAATTCCATATATGGAATCAATTTTTCCAAATTCCAAATACAGACGTGGCAGAAATTAATTTAAAATTAATTCCCGATGTCAAAATAAAAAGCGTTTTTTAAGAGATAATAACGATCAAAAGATTGGCACTTGTTTATGTCTAGTTTAATTGTGAAATTATGTCCAATGACAAAAAATGAATTAAATGGTAAAAATATATTCTAAATATACTTTAAAACCACTCAAATTCATAATTTATCAATATTAATTATTTCGATTAAAAAAGTTGTTTTTAATTAAAATTTAGTAATTTTCACTATTCATCAAAATATGAAAGTTATCCGAAAAGTACCAAAATTTCACCCTAGGATAATTTTGATATTCCAAATCCAAAAATAATGTCTATTTTGAGAGATAAAATTTATAAAATTTCAAAAATTAGTATTACTATTCATAAGGGCTAGTTTGATTGGGTGTGGTGTGTTAGAATCTCAATGTTGCGTACAATGCATGCCATTGCATTATTCGAAGGGAAAAGTACCATGGAATTTTGGGGTGTTACATTCTTCCCTCCTTCAATAAATTGCTTCCTCGCAATTTTTTAAATTTGGGTTTGATAATATAATGGGAAGTCCCACATCAGAAAAAGAGTTAATAAAAATATCACTTTAAAAGAAAGGAAGAGAGGTATAAAGGTCACCCAAGATAACCCATACTAGGATTCCATGTAGGAAAACATGGATATGGATGATAAACTAAGTGTTCAGTTCTGATGGAGAGGGATATAAAACATGATCAGGAGAAAGTTAACAATATGAAAATGACAATCTTGTGTTAGGACAAAAGGTCCTTAGTCTCCCAGTAGGAAAAGTAAACAGAAAACATTTTTTTTATTTTAAGTTACATTACATAAGGACAAGGAATTAATTTATGATATTTACTATGAACATAAAGAGATATACTTAATTTTTATGTAGAGTTTCATTCTTTAATAAATTTTTACTACTAACTCATTTTTTTAAAAATGAGTATTCAAGAAGACTTGGTCACAATGGAAGTGCTAGAATAAACATCTATAGAAATAAATGATCCACGTAGGATAAACTATATATTTACCTTGTATTTAGAGATTAATCAAAACCAAAATGGTTAGTATAATATCTGATGATCCCCCAAGTGGATATTCCATTAGAGAAAAAAAAACTAATCTTATCTTCAAAAATTAAACCATCAATACCCCAAAGTTAAATAAATATATTTCAATAATCAATTGTCTTTAAAATCCTTCAATATAATCCAAACTAATATTGAAACCCAAAACTTCTAAGAATGTAGTCTTCCACGTTAAATTGTTTCTCCAAATGAAATTAATTACTCTTAATGTCACATACATAAAAGTAATTAACCTAATCATTTCCATAAATAACCCAAATCACTCTAAATCCACAATAAAAACATAGATAAAAATCCACCATTACTCCTCAAATGAAATCCCATAATATTATATTTTCCTTGGGCATATAGTGTTCACAAAAAAGCGAACAACTTCCAAAATAACATTTATCACTTAATCACCAAATCATTTTCTTATACTAAGGGTATTCATTTGATAAGACACAAGATCCCAAATCAAATTATTATTGATCAATAAAATCATTTAACTGAAAATAATAGTCACACTAACCAGGGACTTCATGTAGTCCAGTGGTAGGCGATAAATCCCAATCGAACTTTGGTTGTGGGTTCGATTTCCACAGCTTTGTCCGACGCGATGGGTTGTCACACGGTCTGCGTGTTGTCCTTTTTCAAAAACTATATTTTATAACATTACCAAAATGAGATAAATTTCTCAAAATAACCATAACATAATTTAACCACAAATCATATCTCATACCTTGCATTTTTATCCCAAATTATAATAACTTATAATTGCCTCAAACCCAATGATCATATAAAACCAAATGGTTATTTATAACTATATCCACAAGAGAAAAGATGATTCTTCCTCAAATATCATTCTCACATGGAAAACTGCAGGGTTAAAAATAAAAGAGAAAATTATTCCAAAGTAAACCCATCAATAAAAAGCACTAATACTTTTTAAACATTTCTCCAACCATTTATTTCCACATAGCTTCTTCATTAACCAAGAAAATATCCTATAGAATAGGGCATTCACTCAGGTAATGGCTAGGTCCCCTACATTTACGGCAAATGACTGTAAATAGATTCTTGGGACCATTTTTATCTTCCTACATAGTACTCTTAATTTTTTTCGGCAATTCTTCACTTTATGTCCTTCCTTCCCGCATGTAAAGCATTTCTTTTTCCCATTGAGACACTTTCCTGGGTGTCTCCTTCCATATTTCCTGCATGATGGAAATTGAGGATTTCTTTCTCTATGGTCTCCACTACTAGAGCTCTTATCATTCATCACCTTTCTCTTCTTTGTTGAGTCTGGGAATTGGTTAATATATATATTGTTGATCATATTTTTGGAAAATTGATTTGGAATAAAGACGATAGCTTTTACGCCTATCAACATTCCATTTTGTTGCTCATTGCCACCATCGTTCCCACCTTGTACATCATTCTCAAAGTCACTATGACTTCCTTGGAATCCAGCCATTGACTAAAACCAGAAAGCATTATGTGAGTAACAGTAGTCATAAAATCATTTAGAGATTAACATGTCACCATATTCTCAATTTGAAACACATTAGGATTAACCTTGGTCATTTACTCTAATCTTATATATAATACTTCAAATCGGTTTGTAAAGAAAATGTAAATTATCCTAAGCATATACCTCGGGAGTGTCGTAACCAAGAGTATAGCAAGGCCCGCTGTCATGCACCAGTTCCCGTTAGAGTCTAGCTCAAAGTGTTGTTTTCAGGTTTTACCCCTAGGTACATCTGTTCCAGAGCCGCCTCTACCTGGTCGTATCCATACGGGGATTTATTGCTCGGAAAACTCACAAAATCTCTACAATACCAAAATTTTAAGAATTTCTTCTTTACTAATCCTCATGGTTCATCTATGGTCTACGTGCTCTAATCAGATTTTATCTAAATCTATCTTCCAAGGTTTGTACTAAACTTCCTCTGATACCAACTGTAAAACCCCGACCCCAGTTACCCAGAGTCGGTGCATTATTACATAACATTGGCATGATTACAAGGAATCAAGTCCCGAAGGACCGATTAGTTTAGTAGCCTTGGAAACACTAGATATATTCATAATGTTTTACATTACATCATAAAATGAAAACTACAACAATATAGTCTCTATAGTCCACACTCTTATCCCCTCATACTATCCCTACAAGTCATTCATAAATTACTTCTTTATATCCTGGGAAAAATAAAACATAGAAAAGGGGTGAGATCAAATTCTCAGTAAGGATAACAATATAGTAGAAAGTTTCATAAATAAGAATAAACATTCAAGGTAAAGTATAACTAAAACAAAAGCCTTTTAAACTTTAACTTCAACATAGTATGGAAAAAATAAAATTAAATAATGCCATTTACATATTCATATATATATTCTACTAATCAAATAATCACATGAAATATCAATAACCACTTTCATAATGATGGAATGCATAATGCCATACTATCATAACCACATATCCAATTCCTCATTCCAAGACTACAAATAAGATTTTGCCAAGGCCTTGTGCCAAGACACTAGTTTGTCTCATGAGACCTACTGATGCATCAAGGAGCTATAGAGGGCTCCACCCATCACTTACTAAGTCCAATTCATTCCTCATATGAACAGGTTTAAACATAACATAAACATTCTTATTAAAACTAGCGTACGAAATGTCAATACATTAACCACAAACCAGGAATGGTATAAAAATAGCACATCCACAGTAAAACATAACTCATTCGATATAATATGGAATATTGTATTGTATCATATTAACCTCAATAGAGAATAATGAAGGATATTTACATAGATGAAAATAATCATCAAATCTATTATAGAGAAATATCCCCTTTTTTAAAAAAAATCATTTAAAAGTCACACCATTTGCCAAGAAGCCATTTAAAAATAGATTTTTGAATCAAAGTTTCCCATACCACTTTGAAACATTTAAAAGTAATTTTAATTTTAAATCTTTAATTTCCATATAAGTAAATCCTTAAAACCATTTTTAAAACCTGGACATTAATGAGCAAGATTTAGAAGAATAAGTATTTTAAACATTTAAAAATGGTATTTTAGTTAGAGTTTCTAACCAAAAGAGAGACACCTGAATAAACAAATTGAGGTAATAAAAACTTTTCAATATCATGAGAATAAAGGGATTCATTATATACTATGTCAAAGTACATTATATACACCACATAAAAGTGATTTGGTGTATAACAACAAAGAAGTATCAATGGAATATAAATTGAGATGAAATCTCTCATAAAGGAAGTATCCTTTGGTTAAGGATAAATCAAAGACATAATTATGTGTGACAAATATAAATACACTAAATAAGATTGGATATTCAGTGTAAAAGAATCAATTGACATTCACACATATTATAGTAAAAACAACACCA
The DNA here is from genome assembly GCA_963277665.1 of Viscum album. Taxonomy (NCBI): domain Eukaryota; kingdom Viridiplantae; phylum Streptophyta; class Magnoliopsida; order Santalales; family Viscaceae; genus Viscum; species Viscum album. Next base: position 1,936,073,440 of record OY728155.1, read on the forward strand.
ATGAATTGGATGTTTATCTCAAAAAATTGAGATTGAGTAAAAATTATTGTTATCAAGTTCATACCGATTACATGAGAATTTATCAACGGAGTGATTATGTGTATAAAAATTATATCCACTGAAAGGGGAGTGGAAATTATGACATAATCAAATTAATAGTGTTTCCATATATAATCATGGAATAAAAAAATCAATGAAGTATGCTTAAAGTCGAATGAGTGGAAATTGAAATTTCAAATTCCCTTATCAATTTGGTAACTTAAGAAACATACACCAATGAAAGATGGATCATACAATGATTATGTAAACATACATAAATTAAAGTATATTACACAATTAATACAATCATGGGTAGTACACACACCACATGCAATAAATAAGTGGTGAACAATGGAAATCTCACGAAATTAAAAGTGAGATAATAAACCCCTTACTTTGTACTTTCTCATTGGTCAAAGGTAGGTTAACTTCATTTATAATGGTGAAATAATTGTTATTGAATTATACAAGAATCATTTACATTAATATGATATCATATATGATCTTTTAACATTGATTTGTTAATAATATCTTAGTATTATCATTGTTTCAGGTGTTAACTTACTCGTTTTCTTTTATATGTTTTGTTACGTAAGCCATGTTTTCATGGATAGGTTGTATATTATTCACATCAAGAATGATATCAAGTCCTTAAACATTATTTTTAAATAATCAAATGATAATTATACATGAATTAATACGATGGAGAATGAATCTCATCTCATTCGTGGAGACGGTAGTCGGTACGTACGCACGAGCTACAATATCATTCTTTTGATGTTAAAATAATATATAATTGGACAGTATACCATATATAAAAAATAATTATCATCTTATATTTATTATTTAAATGAATTACACATCATTATGATACCCATCCAAATAATAATTTATTGAGTGATAATTACACCACAACGTGGAGACGGTAAGCCGTACGTACGCACGTATGGTGACTTGTTATTCAAAGGATGGATAGAATACTGAGTATGGTTGTAACATATTTATTATAACATCACATTATATATAATATAATGGAATTATTATTTTAGAATGTTAATAACAAAGAAGGAATAAGTGGAAGAAGAAAGGAGCTTGAAAAAGGGTGGTGAAAACATTACCTCTTCTTCGGGTTCTTCCTTTTGATTTGATCAAAAGGGCTCCTTAGGTTGGATTTATGACTAAAGTAAGGCCTCTAGGATGAAGTGAGAGAATTTTATAGAGTATTTGGGTAGGGTTTGGCCGAACCAAAATGCTATGAAGGAGTGAATTAATAAGAAGGGGGAGTTCCCTTTTATAAGAGGGGTGAGTGGCACCATTGGAAAAGCTGGAACTATTATTTTATAATAAATTCATATTCAGTTTCTAATGGCTCCAAAGTGGATTATTTAAAGGTTAAGGTTGGGATGGGTCGACAACCACTCAACCAATAGAATTTAGAAAGGTTTGGTTTACTATATTAACCTTATCATTAAGTATGAACTCTAAGATAATTAGTTTCACTTTTACAATGTCTCTTTGTATAATTATATTCTATGGTTAATAAACTTACTATATACATCCATGAGACCCCCAAGTGGTCCATTAAAGATACACCTATCATCATATAAGTATCTTGGCCGATCCTTAGATTTTTAGGAATGTAATATCAATTAATAATATAATATTTGTTTTAAAAACTCTTTTATGTCAATTTTGACACTATTTAATAATTGATTTTTTGTAAAAATCAAAACAGAATGATTACGTCAAAAAAAGTTAATTAAATCATTATTAACATATCATATTAATCTATAAAATTCTTCTAATTCATAAAAATTCTCAAATTATATTTATTTGGGTATCTACAATATCAATCATTTTAATTTTTCACTATTATGGTAATTACTGCATCACCATTGTGTCATAAATAAATTAAATTATATAATATCTAAAAAGTATAAATAAAATACCATTATGTAGGAAATAGTTTTATATTTCTAATGAATATTATTAGTCGAATATCCAACATATATAACCCTGTGTAAAAATTGATTTTCTTAAAGATATATTTTTGTGTCATTTTTGTATTCATTTTAACTTAATTAAAATAAAGTGTCCCTATCACTTGCAAGTGGCACCATGGGGTCCCAAAATCAACCCAAAGATGCCCATGGTCGGACATGTATCAACCAATAAGGTTAGGACACGTTTTAGGATAATTTGTTATTATTAAAATATTATTTTTTAACCCTTATTTACCGGAATTACCCTTTAACCATGGTTAATAAAATATTTACCGAAGTAATTATTTAAAATGACTAAAAATAAAATTTACCTATTTACATAATTTGAACATCCTGATTACAAATATGGAATCCATTTTTCCAAATTCTAAACACATAAGTGGCAGAAATTAATTTAAAATTAATTTCCGCTGTCAAAACAAAAAGCGTGTTTTTAAGAGATAATAACTATCAAAAGATTGGCACTTGTTTATGTCTGGTTTAATTGTGAAATTATGTCCAACGAAAAAAATTGAATTAAATGGACCAAATATATTATAAATATACTTTAAAACCACTAAAATTCATAATTTATCAATATTAATTATTTTGATTAAAAAAGATGTTTTTAATTAAAATTTAGTAATTTTCACTATTCATCAAAATATGAATGTTGTCCGAAAAGTACCAAAATTTCACCCTAGGCTAATTTTGATATTCCGAATCCAAAAGTGATGTCTATTTTGAGTGATAGAATTTATAAAATTTCAAAAAGTTGGTATTACTATTCATTACGGCTAGTTTGATTGGTTGTGGTGTGTTAGAATCTCAATGTTGCGTACAATGCAAGCCATTTCATTGTTCAAAGGGAAACGTACCATGAAATATTGGGGTGTTACATGTGGTAATTATCACCGACGAACTATGTTGCCGGTTTTTTAGAGTGATTACGGTATTCTCCTTTATTATAGAGTAATTACTCCTAGAATGAAAAATAATTTTATATTTTCATGAAGATATATTTTAGGTTCTAGGTGATTATGATCAACTACATTTACTATTATAAATCAGATTCTAAGAATCATATAACTGATAATATATAGATGGATGATTGTGTGAAGGGTTTATGACATTTTAGTAGATATCCTAGTGATGGTAATCTTAATAGTTCTTGGTTTGTCTCTATTAATTGTAGAAATATAATGCATAATGAGAATACCAAGTGAATATATTTTAAAATAGTCCAGAGGATTGGTCTAACACTTTATTCTTCTAGGGTATCTCAATTTATATGTTTACATTGTACCCAATTGGGGTATTATCATTGATCATGTACTTGGTGGCCAAAATATTTCCTTAGACCTATCATAATAGAAAATATATAACATTTTCATATAATAATGCCTTAATAGGGTTCATGTAGAGTCTCAAGGATTATGTAAGGTTCACAATATTATCCTAGGGGACCTCTATTGATGAATAATTGGTGTTTTTCATGGATTTTAGGCTACTACTATAGAAGAGGAATACATAGGATTCCATATGAACCCAAGTAATCAGATCCATTGTCTTATTAAAATTGGGGCCTCTGAGCGGCGTCTCCCCAATCTCTCTCTCACGTTAGGGTTTACCCTCAGTGGTGGCTCGGAGTGGGGGAGGCCTTTGCGCAGCTCTCCGAAATCATCTCTCCCTCTCCCATTCTTTGTGCTTCTCTTTATTCCTCTTGCTCGGGTGCTAGCCTTATATTTTTGGCATCGTCTGGTTATGCTCTTTTTCCTCACTGTCGGGGTCAGCGCTCGAAGTCCTCGGCCGCTCGTTCCCTGTTCTGGTCTGTCTTTCTTCTGCGCCCCTCCAAGGCAGATCGAGAGTGGTGGAAATGGCGAGACATTGGGATGTGGGGTGCGGCGGCCGTCGACATGCCTAGCGCATCACATCGTCGATGGCGTTTTTTCATGTTTTTAGGATTTTTGTGTCTTTGTATGTGATTCTATTTATATCAGTGATGTTTGTGATGTTGTGTTGAACGCGATGGTGATGCGACGATGTCGAGAAGAGGTTCCACTGGCATTTCATCTTGTCTCAGTTCATTTTTTTCTCTGCTCTGGTCCGGGGTCTCCCCTGATCTCTCTGAGGCGGAGCAGCATAGCGGTCATCTTGTTTCATTGGGTTGTGAAATCGAGTGGCTTGTTGAGGGTATCGACGGAGGTGACCTCTTTCGGCCTCATGGTCTTGGATCTCAATCGTTTCTGGCTTTGGTGGATTTTTTTCGAGTTATATTCTACGATGAGTCGATGATGGTTTTGTTTTATGTGGTTGGTTCTGCTCTATTGGTGGTTTAACGAAGCGGTGAGTTCCGATTATTGTATTTCTGGGTGACGTTTTTGTTCGGTGTTTCTTCTTCATTATGGAATTACGGGAAACGATGGCGTGACTATGGTGACAATGGTCTTCGGCGGGGGACGTCCGGGGTTCTCTTTCGGGACGAAGGTGATGAAGATGACGAGAGGCGGGTCGATGAAGGGTTCAGTCTTACCGGAGCTCTGTTTGTGCAGGTGTTGACTCTGTTAATGATGGCATTGATGGGTTGTAGCGATAGTGGTGATGGAGGTCAGGTGATTGGATTGAGGCGGTGATTTCAATGGTTCCACTTTTCGTGATGCACTGAATCTGCAGTAGGTGACAATGATGCTTTTGGATTTGAATTTTTAATGTTTGAATTTTGAAAGAGGGTTGATGAGGGTTTTGATGTAATCGGTTTTTGGTTTCAATTCGATGTGAAGGGCATGTGGGTTCCCACTAACCTCTTAAAAGTGGATTATTCTGAAAATACTAAAAGAATCATTTTGGAGATCCATTGTCTTATTAGAGATCACTACGCCTTAGAAACAAATCGAGGTTATACTTGGTGTATTATTTGGAAGGAGTTTTTGATAATGAGATACTGGGTCCTTGTACCATATCATGTACTATTCAAGTTTCATTTATAGGATTTATTTCTATGTTTGATACATGAGTGACTTGTTATTTTATGTCTTCCCATATGGAATACAGGTTATTGATAGAAATATAATTCAAACATTTTTATTCTATAATGATATGCCTCTAAAAAGGATGATATATCATATTCAGTATTTTTAGGTTATTCCCCCTTAATTAGAGGCCATTAACACTTGTGGGATTTAGTTTTCATGGATATAATACATTTTTATATCATCTTCAAGATATATTTGTTGCCAAATTTCCGATGTAATATTGACTACTACTTGGGAGGGTATTCATTCTAATATATTAAAGCGATGAAGTATAATATTTGGTTAAAATGTGATGTTGAGGATGGTAGATATAAACGTGTCATCAATTTTTTAGGAGGCATTGTTTCATAGATTGAATTTATGGTCCTTATAGTGGATCAGATGACAGTTCCACTTACTTCTCTAAAAAAGATGCATGATTTTAGGATGGGTTTTCTAATGAACTCTCATTATTATGAATTGAGAGAGAGATATGTCTCATTTTTTATCTCATAAGGTATATGGATCCTATATTAATACATTATTATAATATTTCATATACCAATATGAGGGAGTTGAATATATAGTACATATATATTAACATGAAGGGTTTGACCAATATGTGTACCAACCCTCAGGGTAATATTATTGCAACTCCATGAACCTACTCTCTTGAATTGTTCATAATCGAGGGTCTCTATAGGACCTCAGTAATGCCTCACTTTACTCTAGAGGCTTTTGACTATCAGCGATGTCCTAACATAGTTTATGGGAGACTATTACAATGAAACAGGAATATGGGATCATGACCAAATCACACTAAATATTTGGAATGACCATGTGTATAGTATAATTCCCACCAATCATTATACCTGAAAATGGGATCCCAAAAATAGTGCAACAGAATATTTTATTGCTAAAATAAAGAATAAATTTTATTAATAAAATGGAACACTTTCTATTTTATACTAAACAGTGACTGGAAAATAAATACAATGTAATTTGGCCTAAATTTTGAACATATTTTTAAATCCTCATCCTATATGATTAACAAAACATGCGCCATGTTTCATAACCATTTCATTCACGTGTCATGATGGAAAAAGGAAATTCTACCAACTTACGCTAGAATCCATAAAATTTTCATCAATAGGGTTATGTCCAATGGCGTAGAAGGTATCCCAAGTGCCTCAACCAAACCTAGTTTTGTTTTGATCAAGTAGGTGCACATGAAATCCATATAAATATTGGCATTAGTGTCCATGCAACTCAACCAACCTAAAATATATCACACAATTCCCACCCAATCATACCTTCTTAGGACCCATTTTTTGATCCAAATTGTTCGATAGATCATATAATACTTTCTTTAGTTCTATTCTAGAATATGTTTCACAACATAGATTAAAAAATAACAAACCCATCACCATTCCATAAGGGACATAATTCAAGGTATTCATAGAACATGTGTCCAATGGACCATGCCTTTCACTATGGTCATTACCTTATCATGTACCCCATCCCACCCATGCATACTCAAAGTGCTCAATCAGATCACCCCAATGCATACCCATAGACTATGGGGTAGTCGACAATGCATTATATACTATACCCATAGTTTCGATGGAGGTAAATTAAACACATCAGCCCAAACTAATGGTTATTGTGATTCCATAAGTAAAGTACCCCTAACCATCTCTATATAGTGAGGGAGGTCCATAAAATGATCCCAACCAATACCCAAAGACTCTAGAAACGTCAAACATTCCCAATAGACTATCCCCATACATTTTATGGAGGCTAATAAATAACATTATCTCATCCCAAGGGTTCCTATGAGGACCAAATATTAGTTACCTTAACCAATCCATGTGTATTTAGGGAGGTCTACCATGTCTCCCCAAACTATCCCCACAGACTCTCTAGAGGTCGTCCAATAAAATCAACCCATCGATGATGTTTTTAGAGTGACCAATAAATAACAGTATCCCATCCTAAGGGTTATTTGATGCTATAAAATTCATATACAAATAAAAGTATTTGGTATGTCAGAGCGGTCGATCAAGTCGCCCATACCCATCCTTGAAGACATGGGGGAGGATATGTATTCACACCAGGCCATCCCCATAGGTTACAGGGAGGAAAATAACTCATGGTAGCCCATCAAAAGGGTTATTTAAAAGCCAAAACATCATGAAACTTCACCCATCCCTATAATGTAATTGAGTTTCATCAAACATACTGTTTGAAAATATAAAAAAATTAAAACATGAAACACTTATTGGTACAATACTCACAACCTCAACTTTAGAGAAGTAATTCCTTAGGACCTAGTCCATATACAAGAAAACTCTTGGGTCCCTAGGATTAGTCCTTACCCAGACGGGGTCTGTCACTTTCATTGGGATCATCTGACCACATTAATACCACATGTGAATATCATTAGTCAAAATAGTCAACACATGTGACATAGAACCATATATTATTAATGAGGAACATAAAAAAAATTCACCAAAAGAGAAAGTGACTCCAAATATGGCCACGTACCCCACCTAAAAAAATTAATTAACTTATCCCAAGACTATACCAACTTAAGTAGAGTCCAAGATCCTCTTTATCATTATCCTACCTCATAAAATTAATAAATTAAATTAAATTAAAAAAATACCCAATTGGATTAATAGGTGAAAAATTCACTAGGTCAACAAATGATACTAGAATCATGAAAAAACAGGTGAAACCTAATATTGATTCCCCAATAACCATTGGAAACACAATATCCCTAATTTTAATACTTCAATTGAGGGACAATTGAACGAAATATCAACAACAAAATCTTCAAAAACTCAATAGAAAACATAAATTACATAAAAAATAGAATGAATGTGTAATTTAAGAGTCTTGGTAGATCTTGTGTTAGTCGCACACAAAATACCCTTTAGTTGGAGCAATTTTTCTATCATCCAATTAAGTCATCATTTCTAAGAACCCTATTGTAGAAAAAAAAATGGATGTAATAGATTAGAACATGAGGAAGGGGGAACCTAACCTTGAATTACTCAAATCAAAACACAAAAAATCACTCACACATAATAGGAGAATAAGGAGAGGAAATGGAGGGAGTTTTTGGATAAAATGGTCTGCTCCTATCACCAAAACCACCTAAAACCCATGTCGCCCCAATGAAAAAATGACCATTACACCCATAATAAAAAAAACCCTTTTCATGCTCTACCAGAAAGATAATACTAGGCTATCCAATTTTCATTTCACCTATGTAGAACCCCCCCATTATATCTTTCAGGATGGGTAGCTAGTCTGTGCTTCAAAATTACAGTTTCCCTCCCAATATATTTCCATCGGCTCGGGATTTCTACTAACCAGTCATATTCCACCCAAACAATAACACAACATCAAAAATATTTAGTTTCATGAGATCAAATTTTATTATTTCCTCCTTGAGAATTGGTTCTCAAAAATGATCATCCAATAAAGGGAAAATTTAGTTTTTTTCTTGGGAATTTCAAACCCATAATGACTTGGTTTATTAAAAACTCCCCAATATAATCCTTAAAGTTATTAGGAAGGCTTGGAAACCACTAAACAATGTCTCATGACCATCCAAGGCCATCAAAAAACAAATCATTCACTATGTTCAAACCCAAAACACCCAATTATATTCATGTATTCAAATACAACACTGAACCCAAACACATCAGGTTATGTTCTGATCCACATACCATGGCCATTATATACAATATAAGATTCTTGAAATGGTTCCATGCTCACTGTGACCAATATTGTGCAAAATACCCAGTTAGAGATCTAACTATATTTTTACAAAATGCACGGATACCATTGCCAATGAATCACCAACCCAAAAAGGTTTATTATGATTCTTCAATAACATGATTAATCATAACTCATTCCAAAAAACCATTAACAAAGTTTGAAGATGATGCTTAGTGTCATTATTTTGTTGGATCACTAATCGTCCACTCTGACCATTATTCTCTCACCCCAAACAGTGACTCACTTCCTTTCATACACAAAATTAGATCATTCCAAAACCACACTAATCTCAATAACAATGCATCATATCAAACCAACATCTCACTAAAACTCTAAGGATGGTATTTATTAAGGATTTTGGATTATTCGTTTACTCATATGCATTGGAATTCCTATGTCTCTTTGATTTTCTAGGACCAGTCTTGCAAAATCCATGAAAATTCAGACTTGAAGGTCACTTACATGTGACCGATATGATCCTCCTTATCATAGTACTATCTTTATCATCACTCCGTGAACAAAACACCAATAATCCCAAATCATTCTTTATCTATCAATGAATGAAATGAAAGGACATGGTTATAACCTTATATCCTAAATTCATACACTGAATTCTAATTTCCACTCATTCTCAATTTATCTTAACATCATCCTTGAAATAATTCTAAAATTCATCTAATGAAGGTCAGACCCTGAAACTGACCATTAGTGTGCTCCCCACCATGTGTTTTTCCCAAAATCTCTCTATGAGCACCAACCCCAAATGGGTCCCAACACTATATGTGTATCGGTCCTTCTAATCGACACTCTTGACATCCAAAAAACATTCATTGAGAACCAAGATATTATCGATCATACCATGGTATGTTGATCTATCATCAATATGACCTTTCACCACCAAGGGACATCACCCATTAATAAATAAAGGAACCATACTTTCATACACACACATATTTCACAAATCACACTGGTCACCTACCCATGATTAACCCTGAACTGAAGCCACCACTATACATTTTGGATAAGACTGCTGAAGATGTTTTTTGACAGAATGTTTTCAAGACAAGTGGTCTATTATTTGTCAAAATTATTTACATTACATTTTGATGTACATAAATCATTTTACTAATATTGATTAATTATTTAAATGACCTCAAATATGAAAAATTATGTCATTAATAGAATTCAAGTTGTTTACAATAATCATGGATAAGAGTTGATAATGGTGAGGCACAATTATATAGGTGATTTACCACATTAGAATGGGGGATTTTGGGCCAGTTGACTAGTATGGGTTAGTGCAACCCATGATCATAAGTGTGTGCATGTGTGGATATAGGAGCGGACCCTATGATACTCATCATGTGGCCCACGAAATACTATTTATTATAATTAATCACCATACTGCAAAAAGATTCAATGTGGGATGGGACACACAAAGAATTATTGACATACTTTATAAAACATATGACTATGAAAAAATTACTCCGATTAGTTGAATCAGAGCCATCTGATGATCACTTTGGTGTTTTCTTCTACCTTTATCTAGAGGATTATCTTCCTAGGATTTAGTACAGTGGATTTTATTCAGTTCATAATACATAGACCATCAAAATAGTAATTTGAGTTATTTTTTTATGCCATGGAGATTCAAATATGTTTGGGGAATCATGAATCATTATTTTCATGAGTAATCAAGAAATGATCATTCATACAAGGATAATAAAAAATTTCTTGAGAATAATGATTCATCCATAATGAATGGATCAAAATAGAAAGTGATTATTATCTCATGCATGTTATATTCTAATCAGGAAGAGAAGTCGAGTGTGAATTAAGAGACCAAATAAATTTCAATGACTTCTGAAAAGATAACTTGTATTCAACGAATTCAAATAGTGAGGACATGCATCATAAAATGATGTTGATTGAAATTTAATTTTTAATGGGATTTGAGTTAGTAAATTTCAATGGTTCATTGTAGTGTTTTTTCCTATAAAATGATAGTAATAATCTTAAAAAAGGTTTCTAACTCTTAAAAAAGAGAGATATATTTTGTTTTACATACAAATTTAGCCTCTATGAGTAATTATTTAATGAAAAGGAAATTTTTTAGCCTCTTTAGTCATAATTAATTCTCATAGAGCCTTCAAATTGTGTCTATCACAATTGAAGTGAAATGAAAATAACCTACTTCTACAACAACCTTTAGGTTTCTGTGAGGATTATATGGGAACGATAAAATACGTTAATGGAAGTGGTGGACACTTGTGAGATCATGAACCCAGCCTATATTTGAAAACTATTTCATAGAAAATAATTAATATATTGTTCTATAGTGTATGATAGGATCATGAAATGTCTATGAAGTCCTTTCATATATTTTATTCATTGAATTAGTGAAATTGAATGATGTACTTATGGGAAATAATAGTATACACTACAGTAACTACATGAAATGAAAACAAATCAAAATAAAAATATTATATAAAATAATTTTTATAAATTTTGATGTTATTGTGTTTATAATGGAATCATACAAAAGTGTTTTACTTCTTAATTATGGTCATGAAAGTTAATAATGGATAAGGACTTTATAAAAATAATCTATGAAATAAAGGAATCACACTGATAGTTTATTTAATTATTTTGGTGATGGTTCAAAAACATTTATGAAAAATATAATTTTTACATCATTTACCAATACACTTAGAACATACACTGTTAGTTGATTAACGTGAAATAAAATTTCAAGGATATTCCCTCATTACTATAACCACTTTTAAAGGATTGTTTTCTAATGTTTATGTGGTATTTAATTATTTCCAAACCATTCCAGATATTAACTACTCTTATTGATTAGTGAACCTTGTAAATAATAATGTTACTATGGTTTTTAATATATGCTTGTTTTTCAGTAAATTCATATGTCTTTAACAAAAGGATATTGTTATTTCATTAATATAAAAATATTAAAATTTAAGATCATTGATTCACCCCCTCCCCTCAAATAATTTTGACAAATATTGATTTCTCTTTCTAAATGGTATCAGTGTGGAGGTTCACCTTGTTTACTATATATGAGAGCATGTTGATTAAATAAATAATTAATGGATCTTAATTACTGTGTCAAAAATACGGAGATTCCAATCTTTAATTTGAAGAACAATCATGTCTGAAAATATAGAATGATTTTTATCTTATGTCCATTTGTTGTGAAGTTATTGATTATATTATAGATGGTTTTTCTCTATGTGTTGAAAGTGTTTCATTGATAGTTAATATTAAAAAAATGGATAATTATGGTTAATCCTAAAATTAAATACTTTACACACTATAAATGTTAGTTTCATTGAGATAAAATAATTCCAATGACCAAAAGAATCTTAGATAAACTGAATAAAATCATCGAATGAAATAAAAATCATATAAAACAAATTCTACAAATCAGGATATTTAATTGTGAAGATATTAATATTAGTGATAATTAATCTAGTGGAAACCCCTATATAAGGGATAATTGCATTTCATGAACTGTTATATTTCTTAATGTGATGATGGATGATACAACCATTTTTTAAAAGATCCTTTGAAATATCCTTCAAAAAATTAAATTCCAAATATTCAACTCTTGAAAATAGAAATCCCAAGGATCTATCTATCGATATTCTGCTAAATACTCTTCCCACATATGCGATGAGAAGAGAGAGGGTGACATAAAACAAATAGTAGGCTGATTGAGAAATTTCATTCAATAGATCTAGAAAACTAAAGACTAATAGATTTTTTGAGGATGAATCTAGTAACTAAAATAATATGGGAATGTTTAATGATAAATTTGTTGAAATTATGTCTTGGTTTTAAAAAAATCTACAATGAAGAATAAGAAAGTAAAAAAATGTATGTAACTTAGGAGGTTTTTTAGTTATGGATTTCTTGAAAATTTTGAATAAAAGTGTGATTATTAAAAAGAAGATGAATAAAGTAACAAAGATTATAGACATTCAAGAAGATATATCATGAAGATGTTATAAAAATAAAATTCCAATTCTATGGGAAATGATAATAAATTTTATTTAATGTAGGGGAGAACCTATTTTTCAATGTGTGATGAAGTTAATGATAATGGATAAGAGGCTCAAAATTTCATTGATGATGATACCTATAGACTTTTTATCACAAAATTATATGATGAAAAATTCCCCAGTGTAGAAATAAGTACTCGTGAAGAAGAAGTAGAAACTAAAATGGAGTTTTTATAGAAGGAAAAAATAAGATAATGTATTGATTGGATTATAATATCGGATAGAGAAGACATGAAATTGAAGGAAATATTATTGTAAACAATCAAGACCTTATATCTTGATGAAAACTAAATGTTTCAATGAGAGATTGAAAATATAAAAAATTCAGTTTATGGAAAGAATAACCACAAAATAACGGTTGATGATAAGTTGAAGGTGAAGGAGGAAGTTTTAGAGATCAATTAATGATGTCATACTAATACTAAGAAAGAGATTATAAAACATTCAAAACTAAAGTATAGAAGTTGGCTGAATTATGATAAGTGTAAATCCAATAAATAATTATATGTTAAAAATTAAATGTATCCTAATATGACCATGTTTTTTTTAAATACAATTAGGTTTAAAAAGAATAATATTTTCACTATAAAAATTTTATTTTAAGTTATAGTAAAACTAAATAGATGATGAAAATTTAAGGTAATTAGAAAATAATTGGTGTGCACCAAGTTCCAAAGTGCAAGGTATGAAATTTGATTTTTATAAAGTAAAACACTATAGGAAGCACATATGTTTAAAATTAAAATACATAATATATTGTTATTATTTTTATTATATATGTTTCTAGAAAACAACATATATGTATTGAAATAATCATCATTTTTACAAGGAATTATGGTGAAACTGGAGGTGATTATTAAGGACGAGTAAACCTACTCAATAGAGAAAACCTGAGAAAGTCGACCTTAATATTAAAAATATATTATAAACCATTGATACTACTTATGAAATATGTGGTAGAACGAGAAAATTTTCAAAATTATTTCTTATCATGATTACATCATAATAATTTTTTTACAGAAAAATCTAAAAAACAACATAATAAGAAAGAATAATGAAACTAAAATTCCTTAGTTGTTGAAAATGATCACCAATATACAAAAGGAGTGTTACCGTGGATATTGGAGAGTTTTTTATCATCAAATATTATATGATATATAATGTTATTAATGATTTAAAATGATTCTAAACAAGGAAAAATGACTTTTGGAAATGAGGAATCCCCAGAATCAATGGTATTGGTTCTCCAATCATTGGGGTAGAAAAAAATACAAAAATTCAGGTTTGTTAATGGATTGGAACAAAATTTATTGATTCCTTCACAATTGTTTTATGATTTAGTGAATTTTTATTCATAATATAATTTATCATTATCATATGTAGTAATTATGGGAGTTTTTTTATGAAATTACAAAGATATGACGGAAACTTGTTACAAGTTGGTGATGTCTAGAATTCATTATATCTTATCAATATGGTTTAAAATAAAATATATATTAGTTTTTGGTGTATATGTATCAATGGAATTTATGCGACCTTATATATATATAAAATATTTTGTAATATTACTAAATCGATTAGATGTAGAGATTGGTGTTGTTCAATATTCATAAAATGGAAGACCACAAACACAACACATATGAAAGCTGAGATACATTCCACTCACCCATTAGAGATGATTCATTGAGGAATTTTTTGTCCCATTAATAAGTATTAAATAAATGAAAACATGTATATTAAATCATTTATTGATGAATTTATTTAGAGTACTCAAATTGTGTTTTTGAAACATAAATCAAAGGATATAAAAATGGTTAAAAGTTCCAGGAGAAGTTCAGAATATAAATGTGGATACATTGTAAAGAATATTTTAACTGATAATGGGGGTGAATATAAAAGTGGATAAATAAAATATTTCATTTAAAAGAAGATAATTCATCATTAGTTTAGTTCACCATACACCCCATAGTAAAATAATTTCAGAGAAATATAAAATATAAGTTTGGTTGAGATGGAATAAACATGGTTGATTAAAAATAATACATCTCGATATTTTTGGAAGGAACGTTCTCAAGGAAATAATATATTTTTATAATAGATGTCTGTATAGGACTAACACTGATATGAATCCTTAATAGATGTATTATAAAGAAACCCAACGTTTGAAACACTTAAGTGTAATCTGACGTCCTTGACCTATAATGTTAAAGGATGAGAAACTTGGGTTGTCTGGTCAGAGAGGATTTCATGGAATATTTGAGGCTACCGTCCCAATGGTACATGATATGGTGCTATAGTAAATAAGTTGGATAGATTTTTGATTTAGAAGATATGAATGTTTTTTATTAGTCTGATGAGAAATCTTCATAGGAAATTATTGATATAAAAGAAAGGAAAGAAGATGTTCTTTTATTTGAACAACATGATGATGTTCATAACTATTGTGATGATGCTCAGTAAAATCATGAGATGAGGAATAACGTTTTTCATCTCATCTAAGCCTAAGGTATCAAGTGCAAGTTCAAAACATCATTGTTAATCAATGAAAATAGGTTGAAACCAAATTTTCATCAAGTATTGTTTGACATGCATCCTTATATTATATATTTGAGGGAAAATATGTCGATATATATTTTGAGCATCAAGAGATAGTTGGTTCTATGATGGAAGTGCAAGATCTTTTTGAGAAAAATGATACATGGGAACTTGTTCCCAATCCAAATAATTACAATGTTATTATTACAAGTTACGTGTTTTGAAACAAGAATAATGGGGGTGTTTAACTGATAAGAAATAGTTCATGACTATTTTATACAGGTTAATTGAAAATTTATGGAATTTCAATTGATTATACCATTAGTATATTGGAATGATTAGATACTATCAAAATATTTCATTCTATTGCCACACAATGAAGATATAAAATTTTCCAAATGGATTTCAATTAATCCTTTCTTAACAAAGAGATATATAAATATATTTATATTTATAAACTATGTGGATTCAATCTTTAGAAATATTAAAGCACGATGTTCATGTTAAAGAATGATTTGAATGGGTTAGAAAATATCCAAGATCATGGTATTTGAAATTTTATACATTCATTAGGATGTTGTTATTTATGAAATAAAGGTTCTATATTATTCAATTCATAAAAAAAGATAAATAGATTATCATATTGTGATTTTTTATATTGATGACATCATATTCATAGAAAATAATGAAGAATAATTCTATAATTTTTCTTCAATAGAGGAAGAATATTTTTTATATTTTAATGCATGGAAAATGAAAGAATTTCTTGGATTAAACATCTCACAAAATAATAAATATATTTTCTTCTATCAGTATAAGTATGAAAAGGGAAATCCAAATATATTCAGAATTAAAGATTCAAATCTAGTTTCAAGATCAATTTCTGCAGGAACTGTGTTGTATAAATATAGAGAATGAAAGTATGTGGATCCTAAGTAGTTATGTAAGTTAGTTGTAAGGTTGTTTTATCTAACATATTCAAGAATATATATTTAGTTTTTTGTTAATTTATGTTATAGGTATCTATTTTCTATTAAATAATCTCATATTATGGAAAGAAAAATAATAATCAAATATATCAATGTAACAACTATATTTGGAATAATGTATGATTGACTTGTAATGATTCATTTGTTTGGTTATATATGTAGTGATTGGGAGGAAAGTGTTCATTGTAAAAGATCCACATATGGGGGAGTTTTACTTCTAAGGAAAATATATAGGTGTTATTATAGAAATAATAATTCATTTACTCTTCGTATGGATGAAGCTATGTATATGGGTTCTACTCAATATGAAACATAAATTATGGGGACTAATAATCAGTTGGACTATTTTTTGCTGAATGTTAAGTTATCTCTACTCTTGTGTAGTGATAATCAATATGATATAAATCTATATAAAACACAAATAAAAAATTATAATTTATAGAATATTGATATCAAATAACACTTCACCAAAGAGCATGTAGAGAATAATGAACTGAAGATAGAGTATATTCCTATAAAACAATAAGTAGATGATATATTCACTGAACCATTTCTATAGAAATCATTTTATAATATATGGATAAAAATGGGTTTACCACATCCCTCAATTCATTTATAAGGTCTGTTTTTCTTTCCCCTCACTCATACTTTCATTGGATAGTTTTTTCGAGGGGAATAAAAATGTTTTAACATAAATACATTCATTGTTTTCTATTTAACCGTAAAAGAGAACGAATTTATTTTGGGGGAGTTCTTTAAAAAGGTGGGATGTGATTTTTTTGTGTGAAAGTTTTTACCATTTTATCTAAGTGGATGTTGGAAAGGGCTTGTCCTTGTAGTAAATTTTTAGGAAAGCATGAATTGTAATGAAATTATTTATTATTATATGATTATATAATCAATTTGTGTTGACTACTTGTTATTTTTTTCCGATGATTCTTCTTTCTTACAACTAGTTCACTCACATAAGAATATGTTAGCTGGTTAAATTGAATTTTTCTTAAGTTACAAATTTCTAGTGATTTATTTTTCTTAGTTGAAAACAAAATCCAATGGGGTAGATTATTTGGACAAACATTGCTGAAGATGCATGTTGAAAGAATGTTTTCTTGAGGAGGTATTTTTTATCAGTCAATGTTATTTACATAACTTTTTTAAGTACATAAAATGAATTGCTAATTTTGATGACTTAGTTAATTGATCAGAAGATCAATTCCATGTTTTTTTAATATAATTTGATTTTTTTCAACATGGATGATGAAGAGTTTGTGATGTCCATGCATAATTCTATTATTCAATGAATATTTTTATTGAGGTCAATGAAAATTTTTATTTTACATGTGTGAAGAAGGGTGTCTATGCCATTAAAATCCATGAAAATATCATATGATGCATGATGTTTTTTTGAGTGTCGGTATAAATTCTAATACATAGTATCTACTAAGTATATATATTTTGGGATTTATTTTAAAAAACATTCCAACAAACTGGCCTGCCAGGGGGACCATATAACCACTACTTATATGGGAAGGTTCAGCCCACATACTACCATGATAATTGAAGAGGAGATCTAAGGATTCATAGTGGGATACTACATAGGCTTCATCACAATGGTCATTTCATACACGTGGTTGTTGGACCATTGTGTAGGTAGGGAAATGTGGGTTTTTCTGGATAGTGAGCCCGAGAATTGGCATGTGTGAATATGGAAGTAGACCCCATTCTACTCAATGATTTCCAATTAAACATGATATATTAAATTGAAACACCAGACCATGTAATTATTAGGTATGGTATCATATTAATATATAACTTTTTATCCAATTTATAAAACGTATAGATATAACAACATCCAACATATTATTCAAATCAGATCCATCTCATTATAACTGTAGTTTATTTATATATATTCAGTCAGTGGTTTTTTTTATATATACCAAAAACAATTAGATGTTATTTATGTATCAATATCTGGAGGATCTGGAAATTTATTTGAGTTCCAGTTTTATCATCGTAGTGATTTGAATAGGATCTTATCACCACACAACTCCCTTTTCCTGAATTATCAAAGGTTGTTTAGTTGGTTGACATTTATATGGAAACTTATGAGACTGATAATGAATCCATAATGCATAGATAAAATGATCATGTGACTATTATACATGAATGTGTGATTATTATCATGGGGATAAGCATAGTGGAAAGTAATAGAATCAATGAATTCCAGCATCTTGTAAAATGATAACCTAGATTCAATAAATCTAAATGGTGAGGTCATCTAGAATTCATGGATATTGGTGAAAATGATATTTTTAAAGGATTTGAGTATATGAATAATTAATTACATGGAATTATTTTTTCTTATAAAATTAGAAGCATTGAAAAAGAGAATTTCATTTTCAACAAAGAAAGAGAGAACTCTCATGTTTTCCCAGGAAACAAAGCCACTGCAAAAAAACTATTTCTCTAAGAGAAAATTCTTCTATCCCATTGTTCATGAGGAATTAACCACGATCCATCCTGTTGTGATTATGAAACTTCATATGATATCAAAATAAAACATTTATGTAAAAACCTATGGGATTTAAAGAGACTCTTATATGAATGTGAAAAATCCTTTTGTGAAGGTAATTGTTACTTGTTATCTCACAACCCATCCTATATATACATATATTTTTCTCATAAAGGAAGTGAAAATGGAAATACTATGTATGACAGTATATTCAAATCTCAAGAAGTCCACATAATTATTTTATGCATTGAAGTATTGATGTCATGTGATACAAAGGTGTGAAACAATATTGGATAGTGCATTCACTACTTGAGATGAAAACATAAAAACAAAAAAAATTGAACATAAAATCATAATGGTAAAATTTTTTTTCTAGGGTTTATGAAGACCTCATATACAAGGTTATTTAGTCCTCTTATTATGAAATAAATGGTATTATAAAGGTGTAATTCCATAGCAAGAATGTGTGATGAAATACATGAATAATAGTGTCAAATTTATTAATTTTGTTGCTAAATGTTCATATATTATAGTGAAAATATTTATTACAGTATATACCAATGAAAGAATAACAAAATTGTTAATTTATTAAATTGTAATACATGTTCAAGGAAATTATTTCTACTGGTTGTATGGAATTGAATTATTTACAAACTATTCCAAGGAAAATTAACACATATTGCGTTTTCAAACATGAATATACATTTTTTCCTATGGTTGATCTTGTGTGATTTTTATTCATACAATTCATATCTCATTAACAGGGAGAAAAGGTTAATTTATAATAATAAAAATATAAAAAAAGATCGTTGATTCACCCCTCCCCTGTTTTTGATCACAGTTTTTATCATTGGTCCATTCAATACTTCCACTATATCACTTCATGTGTACCTCTACAACCTAATCCATTTTAAATGGACATATACATGTTTTTTCATAGCTATGAAACCAACCGACATAATGTTTCACCCACACGCACCATCCCGTTGACAGTGATACATTTTCTAAAGGTCTCCTCAACACTAAATCTCCATTTCTAAGGTATGTTGCTGGACTAATAACCCCATAGTAGGTTCTCAAATACTATCAAACCGAGTCCCAGCCAAAATTGATAGTTTTACAATCCTAGGAAACTTGATCACACAACCATACTCATTCCCATTCAATACCCATCATTTCTAGACATTTCGAGTTTTCTTGTCCCATTGACCCTACCCACATTCATATTGGTAAAAAAAACTCAAAGTTCCCTCGGCAATCTCCTCTAATTAAAATAATCTTCTCCTTCTCAATTAAAACACACAACCACATACTATATTCGTTTCATTCCATAATTTCACCAGAATTTAATTATTCTGTCACTAAAACTTCATACCCCAATAATAAAAACATAACACTATATATGGTTCTCAGTACCATTGGACTCCTCCATTAAATAATGGTTCAAATAGTGGTTATCCACAATAATGAAATCCCCTACAAAAATCATACATCAACTATTCTGTGTCACTAACCAAACCAAAAATAGATCAAGTGGTCCAAACTTCAAAATCACCAAAATCACATAAAAGAATAATCATGGGTCTCATCAAAAAACACAAAAAAAACCTCATTCAGCTACTCAGTCATCATATAAAACATCCATGTTCTTAGAACACACAAATCTTACTATAAATCCATCTCACAGTCACATTATATGTGGATCCCAAAATAATCCACTCAAAACTAGCAACAAGGGGATCGAAATAAATACCCATGACCTATCCACAAAAATTACAAAAATCAAGCCACTAGTTCACCGATAACTTACTCAAAATAATCCAAAGAATAAAACTATTCATGTCACTAGTTTCTTTTTTATAAAATACTTATCAAAAAAATTAACAAACACAAAAACACATAAAGTTCTAAAAAATACCTCATAGAATCTATAGGTTTTCCATCAAAACCTACACCACCAAAATCCACAGTATAGGTGGTCTCATTTCATGGAATATGTTCCTATTTTGAAAAATAAATTAGAATAAAATTTCAAAAAAAAACATAAAATTAAATTTCAAAACATCCTCCCTTCATTTTATCATAAAACCTTAAAACCAAAACAATTTCTAAACTATTTCCCCTACTATCTATTTCCAATAATACAAAATCATATAAATATTTATGAATTCCTCATACCATCATGTTATCTTTCATACAAAGATATTATTTTATTTATAAAACAAGGTTTCTCTCAAAACCAAAATTTCTGAAAACGATTTACATAGGGTAGATAAACACACACAAGAATAATCAGAATACAGACCTCCCAAAACCATATTAGTTTTAGAACCCATTATAATATATTTAAGGAAGGTTTTTTACACTATAAGTATCATTAATTAATGTGGAGCATGATGATTCGATTTTTTCACAAAATTCTTCTTAGAGGCTCATTTACCATGTCCCTAGCATGACACTACAATGATTCAAGTATAACTCACTGGAACTCAGAAGATTCCTATGACACTTCTCGTGTCTCATTCATCCCATATTGGGATTCTCAGTCCAATTGAGCACATCACTCATCATGGAGTTCATAATACAAAAACATGATATTACCTAGGAAGTCGAATTTGAACCAATTTCATACTAGAAATGAACACACATGATTTACCTCCCATGTCCTGACCTCCTTTCCCAAATTCTAAGAATTATATCTCTCCCCAAACAACATCATATAACATTTTCTAACCCCACATCCCTAGCATCCTTAATGGAGCTCAAGTAGGGTTTATACAAGACCTATGATGGACCTCCTCACATGTAAGAGGATTCCAAATAATAATGGGGACTTAACATAGTTTTGGGGATACTATTCCCCTAAAATAACCATATGGGGTCATCCCCAAATCATATAAAATATTCAGCATGAACAATCCATATAGTGGATTTTGCACAAACATATGTACAAGAAACTAAAATCCCACTTTCCCCCCATAGTTTAGAATATAAAATTATTATACACAATTTATATATTTAACAAACCTTAAATGAGTTGTATATGTACATAAAATAAATTTTACATCATATAAAATAAATTTTACATCATATAAAATAAATTTCACAACAACCAGTATATACCAAAAGGTGACTAAAAAATAAATACAACGTCTTCTATACCAACCTATATACATCCTTCCAATTAATCTACCTACAAAACCTACTAGACATGAAAAAAAACCAAATCAATGAATTTTTTTTACTGAGATAAAATAGGGAATTCTAACCATTTAAAACAGAAACCATTCCATGAATAATGATTGTGGTGAATGTAATGATGCAATAGATATTCATAGTTCCTCAAGAAAACTAATTATTTTTTTATCAAGTGGGTGTGAATAAAATACATAAAAATTGGTTTATTCTTGTATGTCCAACTCACCCACCCCAAACGAACTCACATAAAGCACAAAAAAATCATACCATATTTGACAATATTTCAAGATACACCACCTTAAACATACCATATTGTACATTCTTCAATGTCATATTGGAATCCACCAGAATCTTAGTAACACAAGTTTCCCTAGGAATATGCCTTCCACTCATTTAGTGGCGTTGTAAAATACTTAGATCCACCATTGTTTAATCATGGAGGTTAATCATTATACTACATCCCATCATCATAGACTATATAAAGGGTAACCATGAACATCATCCCATCCCCACATGTTTTGGGGAGGCCACTAAATCATACTTTCCACCCTGATGGTTATTGGGAGACCAAAAAATCAACTACCATGACCCATACCTATACAATCGGGATGGTCCATCATGTCACCCTAACCTATTATTTCAAACGATTGTGTGGTTAACCATGCTCACTAGAACAACCTCGTAGGTCATGGGGTGGCCAATAAATCACATCCGCCCATCGTGAGGGTTCATGGGAGGCCCACAAATCAACTACCATGATCCATCCCTACATAATTGGGAGGTCCATCGAGTAACCTCAATGTAACCATGGATATTATCGGGAGGTCATCCATGCACACCATCCCATCTATGCATGTTTTAATAAGTCCATTCAATCATAGGGGCCCATCCCAAGGGTAATTTGAAGGCCCAAATTTCATTTACCTTGACCCATCACTATGTAATTAGAGAGGAGCATCAAATCACCCTAACCCATGCCCATATAATTAAGGGAGGTCACTCATGTACACCATCCCCTTCCCATAGGGTTTTAAGGAGACCAATTAGTCAAAATTTCCAATCTTAAGGGTACCTATGAGGCCAAAAAATTAATTAAACTAACCCATCCCTATTTAATTAAGGAGTTACATCAAGAATAAGTTTTTCACATACAAAAATAATACAATAGGGATGCATTTCCCATATCACAACTCTATACCTCATCATTTAGTCACTAGTCCCTCATGACCTAGTCCAGACAGAAGAATCAACCTGGTTCCCATGAACTCATCCCAACCCTCCTAGGGTACATCACATCCATTGGGATCAACAATCCTATTTGACACCAATAGAAATAATTCATATTCAAAAATTAATGCACATGAAATATGTATGTAATAATTATTAGTAAGGAACGAAAACATAAAAACACTAAAATGACAATGGTTTATAAATATTTTCAATACCCCCTACATTAAATGACATTTTCACACGCAGCTTCTTATTTTATCCTCAAACCTATATCGGGTCGTGTTTCAGTTATTTTTTTTGGGAACTGAGTTTGAAGGATTTGAGGTTTTGGGATAACATTGTATATGTTCGGGTATGATCATGGTTTAAATTTTTAATGTTTGGAACACAGTATGGGGTTTAATATGATGCACAGACTCCACACAATTAGAAAAAGATGTTTCATCAAGCGGGTGCCAGTGTAGTCACTTCAAGAATGGGCAGAAGCCACCACATAGTCCGCATATGGTAGTTCGAGCTGTGTGGGGTGAACGCAGGGTCTCCCTTAAATAAAAATTATTAGTTCATTATAATGAGAGTAAAATAAAATAATAAATGAATTAAATTAAAGTAATGGTTATGTGAAATAAAATTAGAGAAGTGGGTAAAAGTTTAAGAATTTTTTTAAATAATCATAATAAAACTACTAAAAGAGAATATAATAACTATAATTATTGGAGTTAATAATATTAACATTATTATTACTATTATAAATATTTAATTATTATTGAAAATTTAATTATTTTTTGGTTGTTATTAATTATTATTAATATAGTATTATATTTATTATTTTTATTAAGTGGGTTAATTCTTTTTTTAGGGTTGTAAATTTCCCTCTCTCATCCCTCTTTCCACTCTTCTATGCACCACCCCTCTCTCCCACTCTCCTCTTTGCTAGCCGCGCTACCCCCATGCACCTCGTTCCTATGCACTGCTACCTATGGCCACCGTCCTTCAGAAAAACACCCTCCACAAGTACCCCTCTCTCCCTCGTGGGAACCCTCGCTCATTCCCTGCTACCTCACATACTCCCTCTCTATCACCCCATCTTCTCTAGCATTCACACCACACTCCAACAACCTTTCTTCATGCGGCCAGCCTTTGATGATGGTAGCACCTTCACATATACCTCCGACATGGGTTTGGTCTCCATCTAGGTATGGTTTTGTCTCCTCATTCCTTAGAGTTTTGGTTTCTGAGGATTAGTGTTTTTGTTTTGGGGATCCTATTTTGATGCGTTGGATTTGGTATTGTTGTTTTTGGGTTTGGTATGGGTTTTTTGTGGTGTGGTTAAGGTTTTATTATGGTTTGAATGGGTTTCAAATAATTTTTATGGATGATTCTCGATCATGGTTGGTGATTCCTCGATTAAACATTCTTTGATAAATTTAACATTATTTGTTGATTATTTTTGTGTGTGTTATGATTTATGTGTGTGGTGTGAAATTAGTTTTTGGAATGTTTTTATGGACATGTGGTTTAGAAATGATTTTTTCCCTGTTAATGTATGCATGTTGTGTGTGCAATGATTTTTATGCCAATTGATAGTGTTTATAAATTTTATAATTGATTTATTCAATTAGATAAATGGTTAAAATTGCATTTTCTCATTGTTGTGATGTGCGATTAATTTTAAAGTGGCGTTTTACACAAAACCAGGTGTATTTTTGGGGAAAACCAGTGTTTCTCCATTTGTGAATATTTTATAACATTTTCAAATGGTTTATTGAATTATTCATGTGTTTAGAGTGGAATATTTTATATAATTAGACATCGTTTTAATTTTAAAGTGTCATCCTTACATAAAATGAGGCGTTTTTCATCTATAAAACAACTTTCTTTCACTCAGTAGCGTTTTATGAATTATGTAATTGGTTTATTAATATGGGTGTGAGTGGAAAATTATGTTTTGAAATAACTTTGATGTTCATATAATTTTTAAATAGGTTTTCTAGTGCGCTTTTGGTATAATATAATTTTGGGTGTATGTTGAAATTGTTTTATAAATTGTTATAATGGTTTGATAAATTATTTAAAAAGTGTGTGAAGCATATTTGGAATATGTTTTCATATTTATTTGTTTTCAAAAATTAATTTTTATGTTAAAATAGTGGAATGTGATATGTAATGCTTGGTTTGGTGGATGAACTGTGTATGTGGTATCATGTGACATGTGAAATTTGATTGATCACAAAAGGGAATCTCATGTATCTAGGTGGTATGTCTCGAACTAGTACGCTACTAATTCAGAAGTGGTTACATCCTGGTTTCACATAGCAGGATTGATTATGACTACACTAACTAGATAATGATGATTTATTTTAGAACACTAGTTTATGGGTGTGTTCTCTACTAGTGTCTCATGCATGAGAATGTAGTTCGTTGTGGTTTTTATTCCACCTTTCACTAAGATACGATGTACCAATTTTCCTATTGTTATCTAGTGACAGGGGGTATTTACTAGGATTTGTGATCAATGATTATATTTCACTTGAAATCAATATATGGTAGGATGGGTTCGTAATTTTAAAATCAAGTGAATTTTATTTAAAGCAGAATTCTTTGAAATTGTTTTATTTTAAAATATAATTCTTAGAAACTTTTTTATATTTTACGTTTCACTCATTAAATATTTTTCTACTTTAAAGTTATTTTCATTAAAAAATTGCATAGTATTTCTTTTTTTATAAATGATTCAACTATATTTTTCATTTAATGTTTAATACATATAATATTTTATCTAGGTGGTATCTTATTAGGATTTGGCATGCACCCTGCATTCACATTTGGGTGTAGGAAAACATTATTGTCTTTTTTGTTTAATGTTATGGAAAAGAATGTAGTGTTATTAGGTTAAGTTTCTAGTGGTCTTGGTACTAGTTTCTTGAGGACGTTTCACTTCTTGTTGCACATAGTTTTGGTGTGTTGTTTTAAGTAACCTTTGGTTCATTGTCCTTTTGGGTATTATTTCAGTTTTAAATTTTATATCTAGATTTGTTAAAGGCATGTTTGGTTAAATTTTTTCGATCTGCTTTTTTGTTTTTATTTCTTATTTCAAAATATTTGGTTCAAAAAAATCATTAACACTCATCTATTTGATACTAGTGCACTTTTTCTAACCTACAGGGATCAGGAATTCCCTTAGGGCCTTGTCTCAGAATGACTTGGGTGACTGGTTTAGGGTTGACCTAGGTAGATTTGTGAAAAAATTGTATCAAAAGAGGTCATTCTCTTTTGAGTCTTTCTCTTTGGGGTAGAGTCTTGGTAGACATGAGCTAGGGTATTTGGGTCATTACATTCTGGTTACAAGTAAGGTTCGTGGCCAACACACCTATTAAAGGGACCTGAGTTACTAGGGAAAGTCAGGTTCCATCTGAGTACTTTGGCCCTTTTGATTGCTTGTTATTTGGGAAATTGAATGGGAGATGGGTCAATAGTCTCAGTGAGATCACAGGGATTAGAAATACATGTGGAGATAGGGATGTTGTCCTATAATACTCTCAATTTTTGAGGAGTTATTGTCATATGGCTGCAAACCATATGTCCAAGTCACCCACTAGAAATATATTCCTCTTGCATAATTCTATGTCTCTTTATTATGGATTCATTATAATTTAATTTTTATGTAAAGATGATTTGGGTTTTGGTGAGGTGGGAATTTAATCTTTATAATTAACCAAAAGGAATTTTAGGAAGCATATTTTATATGAGAATAATGAATTATTAAATAAATTTGTGAGAATGAAGTAATAATTTTTGTGTAGTGGAAAATGTTTTGATATGAAGTGTTTTAAAAATAAATTGATGTGTTGGTTTTGAAAATTGTTGGTTGAATGTTTTTCTTTTGAAAAGTGGAATGGTTTGTTATTAGTCTTTGGTTTTCACATCGGTGACCACTTTGATAGGAATATATGGAAAGGGGGTGGTCAATGGAAAATGTGGATAACTAACTATATGGACATGAGGTGGGTCCCCAGTCTAGCACAAGAACATTCATGTGTGTGGCCAATAATACACCATTGGAATTTGTGAAACCCACCTACTTAATTTATTTTTAAAAAATTAATTTTAAAGGAAAGATTGGATTTTTAATAACTGGTGATTGTGTGGTGTGTCTTTTATATTTTGGGAATGTTGTTATGACGTGTTTCGTGCCTAGAAATATTTTTGGTTGACTTGTGTCCCTAGTTTTACATATTAATTGTAAGTTGGTGTGAAATTGTGTAGTTTTTGGATTCTTTTTAAAAGCGCTTCTGGATGCCCTTACAGTGGGTCCCTTTGTACTATTGGTGTTCTCTTGTGGTATGTATTGGAAAATAGACATGTATGATTTGGTCATTAGTTTCCCTTCTTGGTTAGTGCATGCTCTCATAATGAATTAATGCATGTTTGAAGTGAGAAAATGGTTAATTCACTGTTGGATGACCCTCCTGTTGATCAATGTTAGGAGTTCCTTCTGTTAAGTACTTTTATCTTCTTTTCTATTAAGGGGATCCTCTAGAAGTAGAAGAGTTGTTTTGGAAGGATTAAGGAGACCATAGTTTCGTATGTTTCATGAGTTGTCAATAATGATGTTTCATGTCGTCATTTCTGAAGATCATGTTTGGGAGTGGATATGGAAATCATAGAACGAAAAGGTTAAAGCAGTCTGGGTTGTTTGTTACTGATCATGTATAAATGGGAATTTTTACGTCTCATTAGGTTCTTCTAAGATTAGGTTCAATTTTATGACACCAATGTGTAAAATATGGTTGTAAGAGGTAGTAATGATCATTTGTATGAATCACATTCTTTTTGGGACTCAGTTTAAGGTTCCTCCCCTTATAATGGATTTTAGGATGCAACGGTCATATTTTATGGAATTTTGAAATTCCTTATTATTTCCCGAACGAGTAGTCATATAGTGTGTAAATTTTGGAGATCCTCTTCTTTACAAGGAACATGTGTTTCATTTTTGGAATTCAGAGTTTCTCTATTGCAGGTGGTAGCACCTTTTTGTTCCCTTCGTTTTAAGATTCCAATTCGATGTTGAATGTGATGGTGCATGGGAATCTTGTAAGTCAATAGCTCGATGACGTTCCATGTTGAGATAAAATAGGTTAGACGGTATGTTATGTTCTTTTGATACTATTTTATTGTGGTGCGGTTTCTTTTGGCACTCATTGGAATAAGTTTCAATCGTGGTTTTGGAGTGCTCGACTATGTGGCAGTAGATGCTTCAACCATTACAGCTCTAGACATAGGTCTCCAAGTAAAGATACCACATAGTAAGGAAACCCCCAATATTTTGAGGGGCCTCGATCTATTATCTATCTTCAGTTGGGAAAATGAATATGGTTTATGTTTTTGGTGAAACTATTGCATTTTAAGCAGTCTCATCGGATTAAGGGGTGTAGGGACCCATTTTTTCTACGAACTACGTGAAATCATCTATTTGGTTTGTATTTACTATGCTCTGGCCTTTGAGGCAGGGTCTTAGTTTGTGAGAAAACCCCCAGGTTATCTCATTTTAGGATTTCTATGTCGTTCCATACTAGTAAAATAATCTAATTGTTCTTTTTGGTGGGGAGACCCAATGCAGGTCTCTATGAAATTCACCATAAGTAAATCAATGTTAGCACTTTTGTTATGATGGGGAGTCTATTCGGGTCTCCACCTATTTGTGTCATAGAACCTTCCTCAGGTTTTAGTTTCCTCTTATGGTGAGTATTCAACTTGGGCCTCCCCATGCTAGTAACATTGTTTCATTCATGGTGTTGGTTTGGTGATTGGAAGTCTCATTATAATAAATCCAACCAAAATCCCCTTTTTATGAGATAAATTTGGGGTTGACGCACACCCAAAAGTATTGTGAATTAAGGTTTTGGTATCCTCATTGAAATAATTTGTTGTTCTAGGTATAATAAATGAGGATCATTGGGAATGTTTAAGGTATTTCGTTTGGAATGTTGCATGGTGAGTTTTAAGAGTCCTCTTTGCTGGATTATAAATTAGAGGTGTCTTGAATTTTGTGGGTGGGTGTCACTTGACAGGGAGTCTATTTGGGGTCTCCTGAGTTTGTTTTATAGGTATTTTCTCTTTGTTGTTAGTTTTATTTCTTTACTTTTGTATTGTTTTTCAGGATCCTCTTTGAGATGATAGGGTGTACTAGTTTTTTTTCTATGTAATCATGGGACGAATTTCCACGGGTAGAAAGAGTTTTTGGTGGTGATAATTATAACAATAGACTTTTTATTTTAGACTCATACCTAGATCTTGTTGGGTTTCGGTTTTTTTTCAAAGGAACAGGGTGTGATAGGTTTGAGGTTTTGGGATAACATTGTTGATGTTTAGGTTTGATCCCCATTTAAATTGTTAATGTTTGGAAAAAATATGGGTTTCAGGCCGGTGTGAGGACATCACATAGTTTGAAAAATTCATGCAGTCAGTCGGGCTCCTGTGCGGTCACTTTTAGAATGGTTAGAAGCCACTTAACAATCCAGACATGGTCATTTGAGCTATGCAGGGTGACTGTTCAGTCACCTTGCATTATAAATATTAGTTTTTTAGAATGAGATTAAAATAACATACGAAATGAAATAAATTTAAGTAATTATTATTATTATTGGATTTAATAATAATAATAATATTATTATTAATATTATATTTACATTGAAAATATAATTATTGTTGGGTTGTTATTAATTATTATTAAGCTAGTATTATTATTATTATTTTAGTGGGTTAATTCTTTTTTTGGGGTATTATTTTTACACATATCCTCCATCTTTCCCCCCATCCACGCACCACACCTCTCTCTCCCTCCCCTCTATGAAACTCCCCCATATGCACCTCCTTCATGCATACCACACCTTAGTCCACCTTCCTCTGGTGATCCATCCTCCGCAAGGACCCCCCGCCCTCCCACGCACCCCCACATATGCACCCCCTCCCCGGTTCCCTGTCTTCTCAAATATTCAAACCACTCTCCATAAGTCTTCCATCATGCGGCCGACCTCCGTGGTAACTCAACGCTTCCCCTATATCTCTTAAATGGGTTTTATCTCCCTTTATGAAAGGTTCTTTTATCCTATTTCCTTACATTTTTTGATTTTGGTTGATAGATTTTTGGTTTTGGGAATCCAATTTTGATCTGTTGTATTTGGTCTTGTTGTTTAGGGTTCTTCATGGATTTTTGTGGGGTGATTAGGGTTTGATTGTGGGGCGGATGGGTTTTGCACCACTTTTTTGGATTCTTCTCAGTCAAGTTAGGTGATTCCATGATTAAAATTTCTTTGATAAATTTATTATGCTTGTTTGATTATTTTTGTGTGTGTTTTCATTTATGTGTATTGTGTGAAATTGGTTTTTTAAATGTTTTGATGCACATTTGGTTTGGAAATTATTTCTTGTTCTTTTTTAAACTAGGCATGGTGTTTGTGCAATGTTTGTTGTGCCAATAGATAGTGTCTATAAATTTTATAATTGATTTATTCAATTATTTAAATGGTTTAAATTGCATTTTGGAATGGTTATGATATGCGATTTATTTAAAAGGTAATTTTATTCAAAATTTGGTGTGTTTTTTATTAAAACACTTTTTGTGATGTTTGAGATTTTTTTTATAATATGATTAAATGGTTTATTAAATTATTCATGTTGTGTGAAAGGGGTATTTGATTTGATTAGACATGTGTTAATTTTAATGTGTCATGTTTACATGAAATGGGGTGTTTTCATTTGTAAAAACACTTTGTGTCACATTGCAGTGTTCTATGAATTGTGCAATTACCTTATTAAAAAATCTGTCAGCTAAAAATGGTGTTTTGACATTGATATGATGTGTGAATAATTTTTAAATAGGGTTTTAGGTGAAATTTTGGTAAAAAAGTATTTGGGGTGTTCATTGAAATATTTTTATAAATTGTTATAATGGTTTGATAAATTATTTAAAATGGGTGCGAATCATATTTGGAATATGTTTTGTTTTGTATTTTTTGTTTAAAATGAAATTTTATTTGAAAATAGTGGATTTCAATATGTGATGCTTGGTTTGGTGGATGAATTGTGTAAGTGGTGTCATGTGATGTGTGAAATTTGATTTAGAAAAAAATGGAAGCCCAATAATCTGGGTGGGAAGGAAATTACTATTATGCTAGTGATTCAGAAGTGTCTACAGCCCAATTTCACATAGCGGGATTGACGAAGACAACACTAACTAAATATTTATGGATGATTAGAGACCGCTAGGTTATGGGTCTGTTCCCTACCAGGGGATTGTGCATGAGAATGTAGTTTGGTGTTGTTCTTATGCCACAGTTAACTGAGATATGATGTACCTAGTGTCTCATTGATAGCTAGTGCCTAGAGGTATTTCCCATTACTAGTGCTTAATGATTATTTTTCACTTGCCTTTTTTATATGGTAGGTTGGGTTAGTAATTTTAATACAACGTGCGTCTTCATTAAAGTGTCATTTTTCAAACTGTATCATTTCAAAATTTCATTATTTGAAACTATTTTATTTTTTAAGTTTCACTCATTAAAAATTGATCTTATTTAAAGTTATTTTATTTCAAAATTGTCCCAGCGTTTCATTAATTATAATTAATTGAAGTTTATTTGTCATTTATTTTTTAATGTATGGAATCTTTTATTCGGGTGGAATCCTACTGGTCTTTGGCTCACACCCTGCATACAACATTGGGTGTATGTAGACTTTGTTGTATTTTTTTTTCAGGTTATGGCAAGAAGTGTAGTGTGGTCTGGTTTAGTTTTTTGTGGCCTTAGCGGTGGCAGCTTGAGGATGTTTCTCCTCTTATTACATAAATTTTTTGGGTGTTTTTGTAGTTCCCCATTATTTTATTATCCTTTTTGGTATTTTTTAGTTGTAAATTTAAAAATTGGAAATTGTTAAAGTCGCATTTGGATAAATTTCCCAATATCTGGATTTTTGGGTTTTATGGGTTATTTTAATATGTTTGGTTATGTAATATAATTATCACTCATTATATTTGATACCAGAACACTTATTCCATCCCGTGGGGATTAGAAATTCCCTTCGGGTCTTGTCTCTTACCGATTTAGTTGATCGATTCCTGGTCGACCCGGGTTGGTTCGTGACAAAATGGTATCAAAGGAGTTCATCTTCTTTTGAGTATTTATCCTTAGGCTAGAATTTGGGTAGTCATAAACTATGAATTTAGGGATGTGATTTTATGGTTATGAGTAGGGTTCCAAGCTAGCACACCTCATGGTGAGACTTGAGTAACCAAGGGAAGTCAGGTTATATCTGATTTATTTGGCCCTTGTGGTCGCTTCTTATTTGGGAAATGAAATAGGAGATGGTTCAATGGTCTTAGTGAGATCACATGGCATGTCATTCCATGTGGTGTCGGGGACATTTTCCTATAAT
This sequence comes from Viscum album, assembly GCA_963277665.1. Lineage (NCBI taxonomy): Eukaryota > Viridiplantae > Streptophyta > Magnoliopsida > Santalales > Viscaceae > Viscum > Viscum album. The sequence goes on from OY728155.1 coordinate 1,936,106,245, forward strand.
ACTTTGAGTGTTGTTGGAGTGATTGGAGTATGGAATCCAACCATATGCCTACGACACTCACTGGCACTAGTTTCCTCTTGCATCGTTCTACGTATCTTTGTTGTGGAATCGTAGATATTTTATTTTTATGTATTGTTGATTTGGGTTTTGGGGAGGTGGATAGTGAATTTTCATAATAGATCTAAAGTAAGTTTTGGAAACTTTTTTAAAAGTCAACTTTGAATTTTTAATTAATGGTTGAGAATAAAGATAGAATTGTTGTGCAGTTGAAAATGTTTTTAAATTAAGTAATTTAAAAAGAAATTGATTTGTAGGGTTTGAAAAGTGTGGGTTAAGTGTTTTGGTTTTTAAAAGTGGATAGATTTTGTTTTATTCATGGGTGTTCTCATGGGATACCACTTCTATGGGAATATATGGAAATGTAGTTAGTCAATGGAACGAGTGGATGAGTTCATGGATGTACATGAGGTGGGTTCCCGTTGTGGAATAGAAACATGCATGTCTGAGGCCCATGGGACAAAATTTGTGTTTGTGTAACCACAAAAGCATTATTGAGTTTTTAATCAATAATTTTATATAGAAATTGGGTGGTTTAATGACTGGTGTTTGTGTGTCGTTTTGTTCTTAATTTTGGAATATGTTTGTGAGGTGTTTCGATCTGAGAATTTTTTTTTGGTTGACTTCAGTCTTGAGTTTGAGTTCTTATTTGTACATTTTCTTAAAAGTGTGCGGTTAGTGGATTCTTTTGAAAAGTGATTTTGGAAGCCCTTTTTGTGGTTCCCTTTATAAGATTGGTGTTCGCTTGTGGTATGTCTCGGTCAACGGACCAGTCTGATTGGGTCCATGGTTCTTCTTCTTGGTTAGTGCCAACCCCCATAAAGCGTTAATGCACGTTTGAATTGAAATCATGAGTCATTCACCATTGGATGACCCTCTAGTTTATCAAAGTAAAGACATATTTCTGTTACGACCTTTTATCTTATTTTCTTAAGTGAATCATCTTGCAGTACAACAGTGGTTAGGGAAGGTTGAAGGAGACCTTAGTTTCCAAAGTCACATAATTCATCAAAGTTGAGGTTTGATGGCATCATGTGTGATGATCATGTTTGGGAGTGGTGAAGGAAATCTCAGTAAAAAAAGATGAAAGTGTTCTAGGATGATTTTTGCGAACCATGTCTAAAAGGGCCTTTGGACCTCTCATTGAGTTCTTATAAGAGAGGATTGATGTTAGACCACCAATGTGTAAAATATGGTCATAAGAGGTAGTTACAATAATTTTTAGGAATAACATAATGTTTAGGACTCGGTTTATGGTTCTTTCCCATATTATGGTTTTAATGCTCCAACGATCATGTTTTGTAGAATTTTGAAATGTTTTGTTCATACACAAATGAGAAGACATGTGTTGTGGAACTTTTAGAGACCCTCTGTTTTACAAGAAATGTATGTTCCATTTGGGGAATTCTGAGTTCTTTTGTGGAAGGTAAGAGAACCTTTCATGTTCAATTCTTTTTAAGTTTCTCATTTGTAGTAGAAATTGATGATGCATGGAAATCTTATATGTCCCTATCAAAATGAAGTTCCACGTTGTGGAAAAATAAAATGTGGGGTGTGTTATGTTCTATTGGTATCATTGTACCGTGGTGTGGTTGCTTGTGGCACTAGTAGGAAAACGTTTCAATAGGGGGGGTTTTATTGATTAACTGAGATGTAGGAGATGCTTCACCCATCAGAGTTCTAGACATAGGTTTCATAGTGAATATGGCGTGAAGTGAAGAATACCTTGAGGTTGTGAGTGACCTCGATCCGTTATCTGTCTTCAGTTGGGAAAATAATGAATTTTTATGTTTTCTGTGAAATCTTTGTTTTATAAGAAATCCCAATGGATGGAGGGGTCGTGGGGACCATATTTCCTTTCTAAGAACCACGTGATGTATTCTTTTTTGTTTGGTGTTTCTATGCTCGGGCCCTTGCGGCAGACTCCTAGGTTGTGTAAGAAACCCACAAGTTAGCTCATGTCCGGATTTATGTGTCGGTCTCTGCTAGTTAGATAATATAGTTTGTATTTATGGTGGGGAAACCACTGTAGGTCTTATTGAAATTATCTATAAGTTAATCAATGTTATCCCTTTTTTATGGTGGGGATTCTATTTGGTCATCCCCTTGTTGGAATCCATGTCCTATCTCACATGTTTGTTACCTTATATGGTGGGGAGTCCACTCGAGCCTCCCCATGTTAGTAACACTATTTAGTTACTGGTATTGGTTTGGTGATTGAAAGTATCATTTAGAGATATCCAACCCAATTCCCATTTCGTAAGAAAAAATTGGGTTTTATGCATGCCCAAAGGTATTATGATGTGTGGTTTTAGTATCCTCACTGAGTTCATTTTCTGTTCTTGTAAATATAAATGAGCCTCTTTGGAAATATTTAACGTGTTTTGTTGGAATGTTGTATTATGTGTTGTGAGAGTCCAATTTTCTTGATTTTCAAATAGAGGTTTCTTGAATTTTTGGAGTGGGATTCACTTAATGGGGAGTCCATTTGGGGACTCTCGAGTTTATTTTTTCGGTATTTACTCTTTGTTGCCAATGTTCATGCTTCTCTTTTGCATCATTTTTCGAGAACCTATTTGAGTGGATAAGGTGTATCATTTCTTTTTCTATGTAATTTTTTGATAGATTTCCAGGTGTGGAATTCATTTTTCATTTTGATAATTGTCACACCTAACATTTTTATTTTAGCCTTGGACTCAGCTCAGGTTGGATTTTAGTTGTTTTTCTTGGGAATAGGGTGTGAAGGATTTGATTTTTTATGATAACATTGTTGATGTTTGGTTTTTACCCTAGTTTAAATTTTTTATGTTTGGAAGAAATTTTGTGTTTTAGGCAGGTGCATGGACACCTCATATTTAGCGATAGTCAGGTGGTTAGTCAGATTCATGTGCGGTCACATCTTGAATAAGCATAAGCCACAGCAAGGTCTGCATGTAGTCTCTTGAGCCATGTGGTGTAACCATGCAGCCGCCCTACATTTATTAAGTATTACTATGTTTGAATGAGTGTAAACTAAAATAATAAATGAATAAAATTTAAGTGATGATTAAACAAAATAAAATAGGAGAAGCAGGGAAAAGTTTAAGAATTTCTTCAAATAATAATAATAATAATACAAGATATTATAAATATTATTATTGGAATTAATAATTTTAAAAATATTATAACTATTATTAATATATTTTTATTATTGGAAATATATTTTATTGCTGGGTTAGTATTAATTATTTTTATGACAGTATTATTATTATTAATTGTTATGCGGGTTAATACATTATTATGGTTTTATTTTTACACCTTTACTCACTCTTTCCCCTCCTCTATGAATTATCTCTCTCTCCTACTCCCCTCTCTACAATTCGCTACCCATGCACCTCCTTCATGTGTACCACCACCTCCAGTCACCTTCCTCCAATGAGACACCCTTCATCAGTGTCCCTCTCTCCCTCGCACACACCACCACTCACACCCCACTTCCTCATGTGCCCCCTCATCGATGCCTCATCATCCTGGACATGTGCACCACAATCTGGTAGACTTCCATCATGTGGCCTACCTCTGAGGATTCTCTCCACTTCCACACTACCTCTACAGTGGGTTCAATCTCTTTCCAGGTATGTTTTTGCCTCTGAATTTCTTAGAGTTTTGATCTCTGGTAGTTAGAGTATTGTTTTTTCAGATCTGATTTTGATTTTTGGGTTCACTCTTGTTGTTTAGGGTTTATCACGGGTTGTTTGGTGTGTAGTTAGGGTTTGATTGGGGTGAATATGGGTTTCCCACCACTTTTCCTCATTCTTGTTAGTTGAGGTAACTAATTCCCTGATTAAACATTCATTGACAAATTTATTGTGAATTATTAATTATTTTGGTGTGTGTAATGGTTTATGTGTGTGGTGAGATATTGGTTTATTGAAATATTTTATGCACATTTTTTTTTGGAAATGATTTCTTGTTCCATTTTAATATAAAAATGGTGTGTGTGCAATGTTTATTACACTAATTGATTTTGTTTATAAATTTTTTAATTGATTTATTCAATTATTTAAATGGTTTGAATTGAATTTTGACATGGTTATGATGTCAGATTAATTTTAAAGTTGTGTTTTTTACAAAAATGGGTGTGTCTTTTTGTGAAAATCATTGTTGCGCCATTTTTGAATATTTTATAATATTTTAAAATGGTTCTTTAAATTATTCATGTGTTGTGAATGGGGTATTTGATATTAGTAGACATGTGTTTAATTTTATTATTTCATATTTACATCAAATGTAGCGTTTTTCAAGTGTAAACCCACTTTGCGTCACTTGGAAGTGTTTTATGAATTGTCCAATTTGTTTATTAAAATCTTTGTGAGAAGTAAATTGTGTTTTTGACATAGATGTGATGTGTGGATAATTTTTAAAGAGGTTTTCAGGTGATCTTTTGGTATAAAATTATTTGTGTTGTTCTTTGAAATTGATTTATAAATTGTTATAATGGTTTGATAAATTATTTAAAAACGGTGAAAAGCAAATTTGGAATATGTTCTGTTGTGTATTTGGTTTCAGAAATGAATTTTTGTCGAAAAACACTGGATTGTGAAATGTGATTCTTGTTATGGTGGATGAATTGTGTAAGTTTTATGATTTGATGTGTGAAATTTTATTGAGCCCAAAGGGAATAATGGGTATCTAGTTGGCCAGTGTTTGATAGTCATGTAAGTGATTCAGAAGTCGATACGACCCGGTTTCACTTATCAGGATTGAAAATGACAATAGTAACTAAATAATGATGATTGATTGGAGACCACTAGGTTACGAGTGTTATAACGCCTCGACCCCAGTTACCCAGAGTCGGTGCATTATTATGTAACATTGGCATGATCACAAAAGATCAAGTCTCGAAAGACCTATTAGTTTAGTAGCCTTGGAAACACTAGATACATTCATAAGTATTACATTACATCATAAAGTAAAACAAAACTATAACAACATCTTTTCTTCATATACCCTCATACTATCCCAGCAGGTCATTCATAAAATACTTCTTCACATCCTAGAAAAATTAAAACATTGAAAGGGGTGAGCTCAGATGCTCAGTAAGGATAAAAATATAGCGGAAGCTTTCATAAATAAACATAAACATTTAAGACAATGTATAACTAAAACAAAATCCTTTTAAACATGAACTTCACCATAATATGGAAAAAATAAAATGAAATAATGTCATTTACTTATTCACATGGATATTCTACTAGTCAAATAATCACATGCAATATCAATAACCAATTTCATAATGATGGAATGCATAATTCCAGACTGTCATAACCACGTAGCCAAGGCCTCGTGCCAATACTACAAATAAGATTTTTTCAAGGCCTCATGCCAAGACACTAGTTTGTCTCCTGAGACCTACCGATGCATTGAGGAGCTATAGCGGGCTCCACCCGTCACTTATTAAGTCCAATGCATTCCTCATATGAACAAGTTTAAACATATCATAAACCATAACATAATCGTATCACATAAAACATGCATAAATGAATCATAACATTTCCACATTTCACTCATAAGATATAAATACAACACATTGATATAATATAACACTATCAAAACCATTTTCAATACCAAAATAAAAGAAGATTAAAAATTTGTATTTATTTTTCATTTAAAAAACGTTATGGATTGTAGAGGAAGCCAAAACTCAAATAATGGTCACGACGTAAGAGAAGTCATTGTCGCTTCAAACATAAGAAAAAAAATTCATTTTGTCATTTTGTAAAAACGCTTCATATAAAAATATTCATTTTTAATAAAAGTAAAAGTCAATGGGGTTTATACACCGTATAAAAAGAAAGTTGTGTATAAAACAAAATATGCCTCAATGAAAAGAGATTGAGACGAAGTCCCTTACAAATATCATTTTTTAAATAAAATATATCTATTATGTGTATTCACTATAAGTAAACATAAAGAAATTACAAATACAAGATAGTACATAATAATATCATGACGTAATTTGAAAGTAGGAGATTAACCCAAAGAACGGAAATTGGGTTAATAAGTTCCCTTACCTTGTGTCTGACTTGACTCGATCATTCTTTAATATCATAAATAATAAACTTGAGTTAATTTCTACTTGATTAAGAACATTTTTCAAGTTCATTATTCCTTTTATATTACTTATTACCATGTTATGAACATTATGTAATTATTTAAGTTAATAACGTTCATTTTTTCGATCTCTGGTACTTGGGTCAAAAATAAACTTCTTATAATTACACATTGTTCTTGTGGAAAAATATACACTATATCCAGAATTATATTCATGATTTAGATATCATATATTTCATATATATCCAGTATATACATTCATTTATAATATTACATAGCATTTAGTGGTAAGAAATGAAATGCACCGTTTATGGAGACGGTAAGCCGTACGTATGCATGAACGCTACTTTCATTTCTATTTCCTATTTAATAGAATGAAATCACAATGATATAAAGGTATATTATAATTCCAGTATAATATCATTTATAATATCATTTAATCGATCCTTTATATGTCCCATATAATATATTAACGATTCAAATCACTTTGAGGGGGCGGTAGTCCGCACTTCCTAAAATGAAATTATCTCGTTTACCCATAATGGAAATCATAAAGGTATGCCATAAATGAGAAATATTGAAGCATAATGAAAACATAAAGATAATATATATCATATATAAATATAGTGACATATTAATGGCCACCATGAGTGGTGTTAAAAGAAGATTGAACAATCATCGTTTCGTGAGGCAGTATTTCACCACCCACAGAAACAGTATGTTCATTAACCATTAGACGAAGGTGTGTGTAAGTGTAAATAAAGTAATTCTCATAAAAACATCCTAGTATATTTAAGATACTTGTGTTGTTCCACAATAATGTAATAAAAATATTTTAGGGGGTTGGAGAAGAAAAATAAATCAAAAGAACACAAGAGAAGACATTACCTTAAAATCGGGGAACTCTTTTTGATTTGAGCCAAAGGCTTACTTGGGAAGACCTATGCCAAAAGTGAGGCTTCTAGGATTAATAGAGGGAAGTTTATAGAGTATCTGGGCAGATTTTGTCCGAGCCAAATGGCTTGAAAGTGTGAATAAGGTGGTAGCGTTGGGGGCCTTTTATAAGAGGAGAGGAGGGGAACTCTTGGAAAGTCATGAAATGTTACATTATTATGAAGTTCTTTTCAGATTTCGAAGGTCCCACAATGATATATTTCGAGGATAAGGTGATAAGGGTTCTAAATATATTGATCTAATAGGTTTTTGACAATTTTTAGTATTATATTTTAGATTATCTTTTCATTTCATTTAAATCGTTAATTAATGAGGTAATCGATGCATCAACATGGTATCATTAAAAATTTAACTTATTTAAGGTCTAAAAATTATATAAAAACAATCATGATGTAGTAAATTATATTATCTTTCCAATGAATAATTATAGTTGAAATGTTTCCTTATATAACCCAATGTAATAATTGTTTTAGTAAAACAACACATGCTTGTGACAATTTTATTTTAACTTTAAATAAAAAGTTATTAATGTCATTTTGTTACCCATGTGGCTCCATGGGTTCCCCTAGTTTACCCATGGATTTTCATGGTCGGACATGACTAATACAATAAGGTTAGGACAAGTGTCAAGATATTTTCATATTTTTATAATATCATTTTTACCTTAAATTTCACTAATTACCTTTAATCGCGATTAATAAAACATAAAGTTACTATTCACAAAAAAATTATTTTAATCCCTTTGATCCAAATTTTACTTCCTAATGAAAATTTTGTATGTTTGCTTTTGGAAATTAAAATCACAGAGGTGGTAAATTTTCATTTAAATGAACAATCAGTTTTTTTAACTACCACTTAGTGGTTTCACAATTTATATAAAATCGATGTTTTTCAGAACAACACGAAATTTAACCCTAATCTATATTTAATATTCCTAATTCAAAAATTATGTATATTTTAAAAAATTAAAAAAAATATAAGTTGAATTAATTAATTTAATAATTAATTCCCGCTTTCACAACAAATAGTGTGTTTTTAAGAAAGAATATCAATCAAAAGATTGACAATTGTTTATGTCCAATTTCAAAGTGAAATTAATTATAATTACCACCATTGGATAAAATGGTAAAAATATATTCTAATTACACTTTAAAACCACTAAATTTTTTAATTTATCACTATAAATTATTTTGATTAAAAAAGTTGTTTTTATGTATTTTTCACTATTCATCAAAAATTGGAAGTTCTCAGAAAAATACCAAAAATTCAACATAGGATAATTTCGATATTCCAAACCCAAAAATTATGTCCATTTTGAAATAGAAAATTTATATAATTTCAAAAAGTGGGTATTACTATTCATAACTGCTACTTTTATTGGTCGCGGTGTGTTAGAACTCGAGGTTGCGTACAACACACGCTGCTCTATTATTAAAAGAGGATCATACCATGGAAGTTTGGGGTCTTACAAGTGTGTTCGCTACTAGTGTATTGTGCATGAGAATGTAGTTTATTGAGTTTCCTATTCAAACCGTTGTTGAGATACGATGTACCTAGTGTCCCATTGTTATCTAGTGTTTACTGGTATTTCCCATGACCAGTGATCAATGATTATTTTTCAGTTGTCATCGTCATATGATTGGTTAGGTTGTTAGTTTTAAAATAAAGTGAATTGTATTTAAAGTGGAATTATTTGAAAATATTTTATTGAAAAATTTCATTCATTGAAACTATATTATATTTTAAGTTTCACTCATTTAAAATTTTTCTTCATTAAAGTTATTTTCTTTAAAAATTGTCCTAACATTTCTGTAATTATAAGGATTGGATGTTTTTTTCATTTAATGTTTAATGAATTGAATCCTTTATCTCGGTTGCATCCTACTAGGACATTGATCAGAACCTGTATAGAGCTTTGGTTGTATGCATACTTTCTTGTCATATTGTTTCAGGTAAAGGAATGGAGTGTAGTGTTCGCATGATGAGTTTATAGTGGCCTTGTTGGTGGTAGCTTGAGCTGGTTTATACACTTGTTGAACGATGTTTTGGGGTGCTATTTTATGTCCCAAATGGGTCTTTTTCATCTTTGGTATTTGTTTAGTTGTAAATTTATAATATGTAAATTGTTAACGACATGTTTGGTTAAATTTTTATATCTTTATTTTTTGTTTTTATTGGTTGTTGTAATATGTTTTGTTTGGGTAAATAATTAATTCTCATTCTATTTGACACCTAGTAAATTGTTCCATCCTTTGGGGATATGAAATGCACTTTGGGCCTTATTTCAGACTGACTCAGGCGACCAGTTCGGGGTCGACCCAGGTTCGTTATTCACAACATTCCTCTAACATATTCTAATCCCATAACGACTACCATTTGTACTATTATCCCATGTCTCAAGATACACCATAAATAAATTAATTTATCAAATTAATTTAATCCAAAAACCTAATTAGCATAATAGCTAAAAAAACTCACAGGGTGGTCCCATGATGCCACAATCTTATGTAACCATATGAGTCCAAAACATGATGCATCCCCAATCCTAGGAAAATTAAAATCCCCAATTTTAATACCATAATTGATGTCTAATTGAACACAAAATTGTTATAATACATTAATAATTTAATATTTAATCATACCTTCTATAAAAATATGAAAAACATCATGATTTATCTATCATAGTGTGTGTGTTATAAGATTCCCACAAAACCCATTATTGAAGAACGATTTATCACTGCTTCATTAAAATCATCACTTCTCAATAAAATACAAATGAAATAAAAATAAACCAAGGTAATATAGGAGAAAGAGATATAGGAGGGAGTGATTAACATAAAATCATTTAGAAAAATCCGTCAAAATCAACCCCGCATAATTGTGTAATAAAGGGAAGAATGGAAGCGATGGACTATTCAAACTTTCTTCATCCCTTCACCCAAACCCAATAAAACCCATGTAGACCCTACCAAAGAAAAGACACACAAAAAAACTCGGCTAAAATATACATGCTCGGGCTCTACTAGTGAGCTGGGGGATATAAATGTAAGAATGCATTGGGACACTATGTACCTAGTATTCGTAGGAAGAACAACTCAATAATTTCCAACACAATGGTTATATGATCAATTATAAAGAAATAAATAATCCCTCAAGAAATATACCAACCTCCTTGATTTACCTCTTCAGATCTCAACTAGCATTAGATCCACAAAATAATTCCAAAAATATTTATTTTAAGAAACTTAATTGTTGGGTTTTAAATCTCAAGTAACAGCTCACAATGTAAAAAAAATAACCTATGGGAAATTTTCAAGTTCACTCAAGAGTTTCCAACCAGAAATGATGCAGTACATTGTAATAATTCTATTATATAAGAAGCTTAATGATAAGATGATATTTTTTGTGCATTAATGGAATATGTATAGGTTTATAATAAATAATCGGTATCAATTTGTACTGAAAGATGATCAATTTTAGCTTTTAAGGAATAACTGATGGATATTTATGTTTGACCTATGATCTACCTTCATTCGGTGCATGTTAAAATAGAATAAAAATTAATGTAGTCATTTATGGGATGGTACATATTATACTAGTATATTTTGACTCTATTCGGTCTGATTTTTTTTGAAGGTGTCCATTTCTCTCACGAACCAAATTTTATATCTCAACCTAGAATCCATCATCATATTATGAAATATTAAAATTCCAGTTTATTCTCATTTATGTATATTAAAACTTTTCAAATAATGTTGTTTGTGATTTTATAATATATAATCTATGAATTTATATGGGATACAATTATCCATTGAAATAGTTAATTAAAACAAAATATATATATATATATGTATATATATACTTCTTTAGATCAATGTTTGTTCAATAAAAAAATAACTAATGTTTCATATATTTTTGTTTCCCTCGGAATTCATGGATGACCTCCGGGATGGGAGATTCAAATGTTCCGATCAGTTTCTAATGGGTTTGTTCGTAGAACCAGAAACATCCAATGATTCCACATCCACTTGGACCTACATTCTAATGGTAGGTGCTTCATTAGTTTGTGAACTGATGAGGCTTAGGAATTTGCATTGGTCGAGAGGATGGGAGGTCGGACTCATCACACCTTTTTGAAGGAAATTATTGTCTATTCCAGGACTCTCTTTATAGATTTAAGTTATGTTCGTGAATCCTTATTATATTACCAAGTATAAAATGAGCTTTCCTTCAAAATATTTATATAAAAGTCTCTTGGTCATTATGATGACCAGGCTGGTTTTAAAGCCACTCAGCGGGGCACTTGAAGTTTATTGTCATTCAGAAGGACATGAATTCTTTCAGAGTTCAGATCGAACCCATAGATGGGCTACCTACGTATCCTTTGTTTTTGGAAAAGGAATCAAAACCCACGTAGTTCAAGTAAGGGAGTATGATGTTTATTATTGATGGCTCAAATAAGGATGTCACAATTACTTTTACAATCTAAGCTCACGTGAGTCATGCTCGGTGTGAGAAACAAGAGGTATTGGTAAAAATTAGACAATTGTGCCATGAAAGATGCAATCATAAGAAATAATGTGGGGCTTATGTATGTATGACTGCCCAGATAAATTTTAGGATTTACTTTAGGGAGAAAATCCAGGAATAGGGTCCATAAAGGTATATGTGTTTTATGGAGATTTGAATACTCTAACTTGGGACTTATTCCTGAAAAGGAAACCCAAATCAGGAGAGGACTAATAATTGGGTTTTACTCCTGAGAATGAATCCCAAATTAAACTTAAATTAGGTCTGGTTAAAGAGCATTTATGGGACTTGGGGCTTACTCCTGAAAAGGAAGCCCAAGATTATGACTGAGACTTACTCTTGAAAAGGAGGCCCAGGTTAAGGGATTTATGACCGGTACTTATTCCTAAAAAGGAAGCCTAGGTTAAGGATTTAAGGTTTGGTGCTTACTCCTGAGGAGGATGTCCATATTTGAGACTAGGGCTTACTCCTGAAAAGGAATCCCAAATTAGAGGATCTGGGGCTTACTCCTAAGAAGGATGTCCAAAGATTAAGGGACTTGGGTCTTACTCCTAAAGAGAATGACCATATTAGAGGACTTATTACTAGGGATTATTCCTGAAAAGGAGACCCAGGATAAGGATTCTCTCATCTTAAAGGATGAGGTTGAATGAATGAAATCTCAATCTTTAGTGACATAAAGATGTGTAAATCACTAAGTTTTGAGAGATATTCCACAAAACTCCTTTCAGATAAGGAAGTCAAATCAAGAAATCATGCCATGAAATGGCTTTGAAGAGTGTCTTGAAGACTAAATCTTGAATAGGAAAGGTGTAATGGCTTAAGAGGGGTGAAATGGGCAAGAAAGGTACCCAAAAATGAAGGGGCGCGCAAGTCGTGGAAGGCGTGCAAGTATTGTGGGGGCGCGCAAGTATTGGTTGCACAGGTGTACCTGTGCGACATGGTGGGTACTTGTGCGATATTCACCCATCATTGAAATACTTGAGAGACTATTTATTAAAGCCTTTAGAATCCTCTTGAGGTTCTTCCAAAAAAGGGACGCGCAAGTTCTATCAAAGAAGTAAGGAGACACACAAGTGTGGCCACTTCCCTTAAGTGCTGGCCACTCAGACGCGCAAGTGTTGATGAATTTCAACACTTAGGCCTTCCTCCCACTCTTTAGATCTTCCGTTCTAGGTAAGAAATTACCTTAGAAGTGTTTCGGAAGCTTTGAGAAGAGACTTGGGCATTGGGAGCTTCAATCCGAGTTTATGGAAAAAGATCCTCTCGAATATGGGGCCCACAGGGTCTATTTATAGGCAGGAGAAGACCCTGGGTGGTTACCGGGTGGTTATCACTTCGGTCGCGCAAGTCACATGCATGACCATAAGGCCTCATGCAAGTAGACTTGACCGACCACTATGCGGCGCCCAAGTGTACTTGCGCGACCATGAGGGAACTTGCGCGACCTATGGGCAATGTTCTCCTTGTTCATACCTTTGTCGATTTTTGATGTTTCTTCAAAGGATGAATCACTTTGGACTAAGGTATTTCCCCTTTTTCAGTCGTTAGACTCTGTGACGGAAAGGAGCATCAACAAAAGTCCCCCCTCAGAGTTGGATCCGGAGAGAAAAGAGGATTTGACTCTGAGGTGAAAAGAAAAAAACAACAAATCTGGCAATTTAAAGTCATGTATGTCGGACATACAAAGGCTAATGTTTAAGGTCGAAATAGCTTTGACCTAAATGGATTAGAATTGACTCAATTTCTTGACAACTCATCTGAAAACATAGTACCATACTCAAGTATGAGGGAAAATATGTAAGCTATGACTTAAGAATATTTGAATCTGAGGAATGATATGAAAAAGAGCTAAAAGGCAGTAGAAGAAGTATTTTCCAAGAATGAAGTTACTATTATTTAACAAAACCTGTTAGGGGGTTGAATTATGTAGGGCCACCTAAGGGAATTGGCTGCATGGTCAAACAAATAGCATCTTTCGGCTGACAAGTCTGTTATGTGGACTGTTTATGCAAGGCCACCTATGGGAACGTGCTGCATAGTCAGGAAAAAGAACTCTAAGAAATTTACTTTCCTAGTGCTAAAAGCTAGTGAAAGTTTATGGAGATTCAAATTTTCTAAAGTATAGAGTTTGTTATATGGAAAGAGGTACTTGAATATGGAGAAGATATTTCCCAATAAGAATATCGAAGAATTGAATAAATATCACTCCTACGAAGGTCTGACCCAAACGCAGGGAAAGAGAATATGGAGAGTATAAACCATAGACTTGAATACTTTCAGATCATGAAAAAGGAAATGGGACAAATATGTTTAGGATGGATATTTTTTTTGCAGATCCCTACATACCGTCATTTAAGACAAATAAGGACAAAAGAGGCATTCTTCCCCAGAATGAAGTTACCATTATCCAACAAACCCGTAAGGGGGTTGAATTATGCAAGGCCACCTAAGGGAATTGGCTGCATAGGTAAATAAATAGTATATTTCGGCTGACAAGTCTGTTATGTGGAATGTTTATGCAAGGCCACCTATGGGCACGTACTGCATAGTCATGCAAAATAATTCTCAGAAGTTTGACATTTTTGTGACTAAAAGTCATAAAAAGGGTTATTAAGATCTGAAAATATTTAAGGTTAGGATTATAACACATAAATATGGGTATTTTACAATTTATATAGAGATTCATAGGTCAATGATAACCATAATCATGTTGTGGCTGGGTCCTGAATTGAAATTTTGGACTTCACTACGTATCTCATAAGAATGAGAATCAAGCTATACGTAGTTCTTGAAATGCAGTTTAACGTCGTGTAGGATTAAAGTATGAGAGATCTTAGTTTAGGGTCATAGATTTTGGACCATAATAATGAATACACAGTGTCTGTTTTCATGAGGACTTTTCAGATAAGAGACTGAAAGTGAAATTTGGGGTTAGGCCCAAAAGACTTGGGACTGGATTCGAGGGACACTCGAATGTTCCTACGTATCCCATAAGGATGGGAATCAAGTCCACGTAGTTCTAGAACTACCCTTTGTACAAATTTGGTTCGTACATGTGATGGGTGAAAGGGGAATTTAGTACAATGATGGTTTAACCTGAGATAAAAAGTTTAGGCATTACCATGTATACACGTATTCTTTTGAAATGAAACATGATTGAAAAAACAATGTAAATAATGGTTCCCTCTCAAATGAGGAAATCAAGGAGTATTGTAGTTTATTGTCGTACTGGACAAAAGTGTTGTGTAGTTTAACGTTGTATAACAAGGACGAAAGTGAATCAAAAGTAAAGATATTGATTCTAAGAGCGGTTTCACAAATCAACATCGTATGAGATGAAGGTGAACTGAAGTGAAGAGATTGTTTTTGGGCTTGAACCTCGGGAGGTTGCATACGTACCCAACCTAGAAGGCAAGGATCAAAGTATGTGTAGTTCAATTAAAGAATGATGCAATGATCAAGTTGTTCTTGGGGACAACAACCTAAAAAAATGTTGTTGTGACTTATACATGGTTAGCGGCCCAAAGAGAGTGTTATAGTTGAGGTTTTCTCTAAGATCACGTGAGTCATACTCGGTGTGAGAAACAAGAGGTAACAACAACCTTAACGATGCATAGTTTAATGTCATGTAGGACATATAAAGGGACTATGCAGTTTAAAGTCTTGCAGTTAGGACTATTGGTGATGCACAGTTTAGTGTCATGTAGCAGGGACAAAATACAGTTTAATGTCATGTAGGACGTATCAAGGACTTTCTGTACAGTTTAGTGTCATGTAGTTAGGACGGTGGGGACAATACAGTTTAACGTCATGTTGGAAAAAAAAGGGGGACTGCGCAGTTTAATGTCATGCAGTAAGGACAAAACAACACACCATTTACGTCATGTTGGATGCATTGGGAATTTTTTCTACAGTTTAGTGTCATGTTGTACAAAAAGACGAATAGTTTAAGGTCATATAAATGGACCGTGGATGGTGCAGTTTAATGTCTTGCTGGATGGTGGTGTTGTTTTAAGGCCATACAGGACCTTTGATGATTTTGTAGTCTAACGTCTTTCCAGACGTAAGGGACTTTTAAATAGTTTAGGGTCATATGCATGGACCAGGGAGGAGTTTAAGGTCATACTGGACCATTTCTATATAGTTTAACGTCATATAGCAAGGATGAACTAGTGACGCACAGTTTAGTGTCATGTTGCGGGGACATTGAAGGTGACACAGTTTAACGTCATGTTGGACGTATGTGAAAATAGTTTAGGGTCATATGCTTAGACTGTTGCTGTATAATTTAACGTCATATAGCAAGGACGAACTGGTGCCGCACAGTTTAGTGTCATGTTGCGGGGAAATTGAAGGTGACACATTTTAACATCATGTTGGACGTATGTGAAAATAGTTTAGGGTCATATGCTTAGACCGTTGCTGTATAGTTTAACGTCATATAACAAGGATGAACTGGTGCCGCACAGTTTAGTGTCATGTTGCGGGGACATTGAAGGTGACACAGTTTAACGTCATGTTGGACGTATGTGCAACAAGTTTAGGGTCATATTCTTAGACCATTGTTGTATAGTTTAACGTCATATAGCAAGGACGAACTGGTGCCGCACAGTTTAGTGTCTTGTTGCGGGGACATTGAAGGTGACACACTTTAACATCATGTTGGACGTATGTGCAAATAGTTTAGGGTCATATGCTTAGACCGTTGCTGTATAGTTTAGAGTCATATAGAAAGGATGAACTGGTGCCGCATAGTTTAGTGTCTTGTTGCGGGGAAAATGAAGGTGAATACTTTGTAGTTTATACAAAATACTTCTTCAAAAATCTGGCATTAGTTGGAGTAGTAATGAGTTCTCCATCCATCGAAATTAATGAATAAGCTCCATTGGAGTAGACCCTATGTATTGAATAAGGTCCTTCCCATTTTGTCTCAAGATTGGGAGGTTTCTTTCCTGGTATCATCGGAGTTCTAAGAACAAATACCAATTCTCCCTGAATGAATGAGCGAAGATGAACTTTTTTGTTAAAAGCTCGTGCTATTGGATTCTGATAGATTTCAAAGTGGTGCAAAGTGCACAATATTTTCTCATCTAACCGTTCCATCTCATTCAATCGCTTTTGGGATTGCTCATCTGTAGATAACTGATCACAAATGGCTACTCTGAGTGAGGTCAATTGAACTTCAATTGGCAAGACTGCTTTTGTTCCATATACCAACGAATATGGAGTTGACCGCGTTGCATTGCGGGTGGTAGTTCGATAAGCCCATAAAGCATGAAAGAGTTTATCAGGCCATGACCTCTTATCTTTATCCACCATCTTTTGTAGTATATTTGAAATAGTCTTGTTAAAGGCTTCTATTTGGCCATTGGCTGCCGCATGATACCGAGATGAATGGTTGGATTTAATGTTATATTCTTGATACAATTTCTTCACCTCAGTAGAACAGAAGTTGGTGTTGTTGTCCGTCAATATGGTATGAGGGACACCAAATCTAGTAATGATGTTAGACTTGATGAAGCTAACAATGCATTTAGAACTGACTTCTTTGAGAGGTACTGCCTCTGTCCATTTGGAAAAGAAATCAGTAGCAGTAAGAATGTACTTAAACCGCTTGGCCATAGCTGAAGGGTAAGGTCCCACCACATCCATTCCTCATGTGGCAAATGGCCACGAGTATTTAGCTGTATGAAGCAAATCTGGAGGTTGATGAATGAAGTTGGCATGTACTTGGCATGAATGACACTTCTTTATGAAATTAACACAATCTTGTATCATTGAAGGCCAAAATTATCCAAGCCTTCGAATTTGATCAGAAAATCTATGTCCAGACTGGTGGGCACCACAGACTCCTGCATGCACTTCTTTCATGACAGCCATTGTCTCTTCACCATCAATGCATCTGAAGAGAAATCTATCAAAACCACGTTTGTAGAGAATTTTCTCTAGGTGATTTGGGCTATCATAAAGAGTAAAATTGACCACACGTCGCCGGATTTGTTCTTTCTCGGCTCTATCGGGTGGAAGTGTTCTATTTTGAAGGTATTCCCTGATAGGTGACATCCATCCTGTAGTATGACCATACGGTTCAGGAATGGGACTAATTTCATTAATTTCCTCTGTTCTGGCTTGAACAAAAGGTGAAATTGAATGACGGTGGGCAATACAGATGGTTGTCTTGTCCCGATTTGGATCTTCTAGAGCTGTGGCTATATTAGCCAGCGCATTAGCTTGAGCATTTTTTGATCTTGGGACATAAGAAAATGTCGGTTCTGAAGGGAATTCTGCCATTAACTCTTTGACATAATCATACAAAGGGATTAATTCTTCTTTTCTGATGGCATAATCCCCATTGACTTGTTTGATTACCAGGTCTGAATCACCTTTCACCTTTAAGTGATTCACTTGTGCTTGAAGCACTAACTCCAAGCCTGTGATAAGAGATTGGTATTCATCTTCATTATTATTACCACCTTCCCACAATAAAAAGGAATAAGGTAAAAATGCCTTATCTGGAGAAATGAGTACAATTCCTAAACCAACTTTGTTGAATTTAGGATTTTCCATTTTATTCCCTGTTGGACTTCTGGAAGCACCATCAAAATACATTTCCCATGATTGAGGTCACTCTTGAATAGAGAAAACTTCCTCATCAGGGAGTTCAATATCTGAAGACGTGTCTTCCACTAAAGGATGTTCAGCTAGGAAATTAGCCAGAGCTTGGCCCTTTATTGCCTTTTGAGATACATACTGAATGTCGAACTGCTGCAAAATAACTTCCCACTTTGCTAGACGTCCTGTAAGCATTGGACGACTAAGGATGAATTTGAGAGGATTATTGCGAGATACCAATTGGACCTCGTGATGTTGCAGGTAGTGTCTCAGTTTCTGTACTGCAAAGATTAATGCCAGGCAGCACTTCTCAATACTTGAATACCAGGTTTCTGCTTCAAGCATAGTTCTACTGAGATAGTAGAGGTTATTTTCATTCCCAGCCTCATTCTTTTGAGCAAGAAAGGCCCCCAATGATCTCTCTAGAGTTGTCACATAGAGGATAAGTGGTCTTCCTTCAACAGGTGGCATGAGTACTCGTGGACTCAAGAGGTATTTCTTGAGAACATCAAACGCTTCTTGACATTCTTCAGTCCACTGGTAAGTGACTCCTTTTTTCAATAATTTGGTAAAGGGTAAACTTTTTCCTGCCAAATTGGAAATGAAACGCCAAATATAGGCTAAGTGTCATTGAAGTCCTCTTAATTATTTCAAATTCTGAGGAGGTGACATACCAAGGATTGACTTGGTCTTCTCAGGATCGACTTCAATACCACGATGGCGTACAACAAAGTTGAGGAATTTTCCTGAGGTTACCCCAAAAGCACATTTTAAGGGATTCATCTTCAAATTATGTTGTCAAAGCTTGTGGAATATGACTTTCAAATCAGCCAAGTGATTAGAACGTTGTTTGGATTTAACCACCAAATCGTCTACATAGAATTCAAAAAACTCCCCTAAGAAAGGTTTGAAGATACGATGCACGACGCGTTGATATGTTGCACCTGAATTCTTTAAACCAAAGGGCATCACCCGGTAACAAAACACACCTTGAGGGGCTCTGAAGGTTGTAGATTCCTCGTCTTTTGGGGCCATTAGGATTTGATTATATCCAGATTATCCATCCATGAAGGAAAGTACTTCATAACCAGTCGTCGCATCAATTAAGAGTTCTGTAATCGGAACTGGGAAATCATCTTTAGGACAATACCGATAAAGATCTCTGAAATCGATAAAAACACTAATTTGTATGTTCTTATTCTTTACAGGGACAATATTATCCAACCATTTGGGAGACTGAACTTCTCTGATGAAGTTAGCTTTGATCAGCTTATCCACTTCAGCTTCAATTTTGGAAGCATAAGTTGGGTGTGTTCTTCTCGCGGCTTGCTTAAATCCTCAATGTTTTTTTGGTAAACCCAAATGATGAGTAGCAATATCAGGATCAAGCCCAGGAATTTCAGTATAGTTCCAAGCGAAAATATCTTTATTTTGCTTTAGAAAAGAAATATACATCTCTTTCTCTTCAAGGGTCATGGCCACACTAATTAAAGTGGGGCGTGGATCTTTCTCTGTACCCAGATTTATTTGTCTGAGTTCATCCACAGTGGTAGAGATACCCTCTTCAAATGCTGGAGGAGCATCTCTAAGATCTTCCTCTTCCTCTTCATCATATGCTATTTCTTCCGTTTCTACTTGCATAGTAGATGAAAAAATGAAATTTTCATGATCAGAAGAGATGTCAAAATTTGCACATTTTGAAGAAGAAGCTTCCATTTCTGACACTATTGATGATAAAGGGCCTTCTCTGGGAAATAAATAGGAGATGATGGATTGAGAATTGACATCATTATTCACCTCCGATGTTGCGATAACTTCTTCTGGCCTGATTGGCGAAGTATAGAACTGTTGGATTTCAGCAGATGAAATGAAGACGTCACCACTTGTGCTTTCATCACTGTTTGGTAGGTGACCAATTTCTCCCATGTTGTCTGGCTCGATTGTTGTAATTGAAATTATGGGTCTTTCAATAAGAGTATTTTGATTTGGGACTATTTTGTCAATTTGACTGACAGGTAACACATAATCTATACTCACATGTGTAAATGGATTTATTGGAATCTTCTCCAAACCATATGGAGCATTAAATTTGGTAATTTCCTTCAGTGTATATTTATCTCTTCCCTTCATGTAATAAAATTACGCCTCAATGTATTGATACTCACATGTTTTGAACGGGGTATTATCACCATATAGTGTTCCAACTTGACCATTGAAACAGTATTTGAGACATTGATGGTATGATGAAGGGATAGCCGCATGCTGATGTAGCCAGGGTCTTCCAAGCAAGATGTTGAAATCTGAGTCTTGATCAACAATCATGAAATCCGAATTGGATACAAGATCTACAAACTGTGTTCTAAGTGTAACTTCGCCCAGTGTTTCTTGTTCATTTTTATCATATCCTTGTAACATCATAGTAGAAGGAGATAAATTAGATTCTGTGAGGCCCAATCGACGAAGTGTACGAATGGGCATGAGGTTAACTCCTGAACCATTGTCAATGAAAGCTCTTCGGATATCTACACCATTGACTTTTACAGATAAGTACAGAGGTTTTATGTGCCCATGCACAACATCATCTTCATCTTTATCAGTAAAAGATATCACAGCATGGAATTCTGCAGGATTATTCTCTATGTGATAGACTTCACCTGCAGCAATTTCAGATTTAAACTCCTGAGGACTTGACAAAGCTTCGATGAGTGCTTCCCGGAGAACTTTTGACAGATTAAAAGCATCCAAAATTAATAACTTGGCTGGTACTTGGGCCAAGTGTTTCAATTTATCATACTTTTGATCTAAAGGTATGCGTTTCCTAACAAGAATATGTGGTTTAGCAGGTACCTTAGAAGCAGATTCATTGGAATCTGATGCAACTTGTATTGGGATAGAAGTTGGCAACATCCTTGGTTTTGAAAGATTAGACCGATTAGATCCATTTACTTGCTGAGATAAAGAAGATGGAATCTTCAATCGGTCTTCCAAAATAACTGTTCCAAGACTTAGTTGACTATTGGAAGAAGAACTTGCTTGTAATTTTTGAGCTCACTGAAGGGCTCTACCACGAGTTTCTACTGCATACATAGTGATAACAGGGGTAGGATTGTAGTAGTGGATTTGGAAAGATCCACGTCTTCCCCTATATCCTGAACCTCTGGAACTTCCTCGGATTCCCTTATTTGATATAGGGAATTCAGGCTCATCAAAATTGAAATTACGACTGGAACACGGATCTGTTAATTGAATCATATTAACAGAACCGAAGATTAACTCTTTGTCTAATAAAGACTATGCCTGACTAGCCTGTTTAGGCTGTTCCATTTGATGGGGCGGTGCCCGTGGTTTTAATGTAGATGGAATAAAGTCTTCCAGAGTCAAAGACAATTTAGGCTTTGACACATACTCATCTTCTTCTGATTCTTTTTCCTTCTTTGAATCAAACAATTTCTTTGAGGACTTTCCCTCTGACGAAGAGGGTTTTACGGCAATATTCATGGAAGAAGACACAATTGGTTTCTTTAATTGTGTTTGAAAAATGGCATGAGTCCGATTGATTGTCTTTCTGAACATCCAATCATCATACTTCTGTGCATTTCTTCTTTTTTACTTCTTTCCATTCACCTTCCTCCTCTGGAACTGTAGCAGTAATACATGTTACCTGAGTCGAAGAACCTTTCAACTTGACTTGTCCCAAGTCGACCATCTTTTGAAGGAAGTCTATGAAGACAAAACACTCCTGGATGGGATGCCCTAACATTTGATGAAAGGGAAAATAATTGGGATGGTCTTCATCTCCTTCCTTGTTTGGCCTCTTAGGCACTGGTAATTGAACCAAATTATTTTCCAGAGCTGAAATGAAGTAACCAGGAACTTTCTCATTTCATAAAGAGTATGTTTTACTCTTCAAATCCTCAAATTGTATTCGTCGTTGATCTCTTTGATCAATTGGACGAAACGGACTTTGTTTTTGGCGTTCAGGAGGAGGAGCCCTTCGATAATATGAAGGTTTTGAAGTAGGAATAGGTACAGGCGCTTGTTTAAGCATAACTATAACAGTTTTTTCTTTACCCATTCTCCTTCCTAGAGCTGATGGAATTACACGTGATTTAATCTTTGCCTGTATAAGGGAATCTTCAATCTGCTGAGCGATTGAAGTAAGGTCTCGAAACCCTCCTGTGTATTTCACAGGGATCAATGGCGTGCGTAATTCGTCACGCAAATTTTCCACACAGATTGGCAGCAGCTCCTCTTGAGGGAGTTCTAAACTCCGGGAATATGTTAATCCCATCCAGCGAGCAATGAAATCAGAGACTCTTTCATTCTCCCTTTGCTTCCACTTTGAAAGATCGAATACTGTCATTTTTGGCAATGTTGAGCTGAACTGATGAAGGAATTTTTGGCGAAGATCCTCCCATCCGATGATTGACCGGGATTGCAAGCTTGTATACCAGACAAAAGCTGGTCCTTTCAAGGTTTGCACGAAGCATCTGAGTTTTACTGCTTCTTGCTGCTCTGGAGTTCCCATCATAGGATCACAACAAGTCACGTAATGTGTCAAATGTTGATCAGGGTCTCCTGATCCATTGAAAGTAGGAAAAACAGGGTTTCCAAAACTGGATGGAGGAGAAATTGAATCTACCCATTCAGGGTAAACTTTCTTTTCTGGTTGAACTTGCGCCCATTTACCTTCCATAGTTTCTAACCGAGCTGTTAATGACTCAATAGTAGTTATTAACTTTTGAGAAACATCCGGTTGAATTTTGTCTTGAGTAGGTGCAATGAATGGAGCTTGGACAGATGTGGTGGTTGGTGCTGCAACTGATGGTAGCACTTCCAACCGTTGTTGCGCTTGACCCGCAGGATTAAACCTCTGAGGGTGTACTGATAAAGGAGGATATTCTTGATCCATCTCAGTAACTGCAACAAATTACTTCAGCTGTCAGAATTCAGCATTCTTAAGAAGAAGACTACTCTGAAGTAGTTCTGCATTCAACCTTCTTAATTCTTTCATTTCTTCCTCCTATTGTGAAAACCTTTGCTCTAATGAGAGTGATTGACCTTATCCAGAGGAAGTATATGTAACCTTATTCTTTCCCCTCCATTTGTTGGATACTTTTTGGAGAGAGGGAAGTGGATTACCTAGGTTTTGAGTAATCCTTTGACTTCGTGTACGCACACCTTCTTCATTTGTATCGGTGCGTACATTTTCTTGAGCATGACTCTCTTCATCTGAGTCCCCTAAGTGAGCCTCCTCTGGTGGATTGGCAACAACGGAATTGATGACATTGATTGATGCATAATTCATCGCATCCCTTCTATCAAAATTTCTGTGATATTGTCTTCTTTCATGTCTTTGACAAGACATTACCATTTTTTGATTCAATCCTTTAGGAACTTCTTGACGAGATATAACTTGGAGTGAATCTCCTGATAATTTGGCTCTTCGTTCCTCTTTGGGATTCTTCCCCAATCGAGAAAAGAATGACATTCTCTGAGAAGGGGATTGATGATTTGAAAGAGTCCCCAGTATCGTGAACTGGGGATGTTCCTATTGCTTCCGCTCAACTCCACGAATCCCATTTTTTGACTCTGAGGGTTGGGTTAAAGGAGTCCCCAGTCTGACAAGCTGGGGTGGCTCTTGACATGTTATGTCTGAGACCTTCTTAAATGTTCTCTTGATCTTGCGAATCTTAGTTCAGAAATTAGCCGGATGCATTAACCTGTATCCACTTTTATCACATGGTTCAACAGACCGTTAGATGATTTCCGAAACTTCTGTCATTTGATGATGTGTTTGCTCCATATGAGAGGCTTGTGCAATATTCGTTCCTGCTTGATGTAGGAGCAATTCAACAACTTGTTCTCTATATGCCTGATTTTGAGAGGAACTAGTTGAAGCCTGTTCTTGAGCAAGCTTTTGATTATGAACAAATCCCATTGACTGTTGCCGGCCATGGGCAATAACATTGCATGAGACCATTTTCGGTGGGCTTTACTGACTGGAAAGCACTGTGAAATGTAGTGCTCCGTGAACACCCCATCCTCTGATATGAACACCAGATGGAGCATTGGTAATTAACTGACGCAATTTTCTTAGTGCGCCAAGTCATGAACGTTGAAGGGTTCTCTATTGCTTTTGAACCTTCGGATACCGAGATACTGATAGAGATGCGAAATCAATCTGACATTGTAGCCCTTATATTATCTTAAGACGATTTTCATATTCATCATAAGATAATACCTTCTTCTTCAATTGACAAAGAGTTTTCCATATGTTGAGACGAATATCATGGACTCCATCATCCATCAACATCTTTGGAATGTCATACTGGGAGTTAGCCAAAGGCCAAAACATGACTGGTACCTCACTTTTCGCCAGTTTTTTCCTCATGTTCAGCATTTCCTCTTCATCATTAAATGAAGACCCTTCTACCTGTTTTGACCAGAGTTGGTGTTTCCTTGTTTCTTCATCGGATTCAACAATATTGGTAGAGAGATCATTGATCAAACTAGAAGATGCATGACTTAGGGGTGGTTCAGAGAATGACCTACACCCTGGGCTATCTTCTGATTGAGAAAGTATTTCACTTGCTAGTGATAATTCATCAAACATGACTGGTTTCTCATTTTCAAGTGCCTCAAGATAAGATGGCTTTCTCGGCACTACATTGTCCAATGGAGTATTTTCCAGGCAATGTGAATCACTACTGCGGATAGGAATTTCACAGCGAAATTCATCATCATGGGGAGGACCACCATAATGGGATACAACAAAAGATGAGATCTCTTGCTCCTTGGTCTTCTGACCACACAAAGGGTTCCTGTGTCTCTCCTCTGAAGATGAAACTTCATGATTGACTGAATTGTCACGAAGCAAGACTTCATGAGGAAGTGTCTATTGAAGACCTTCAGAATTAATGTTCCCTTTATTGGGAACTGAGAGAGTAGAATCTTGAATTCCAATAGATAAATGTCTGAGGGCTTCAATAACTCAAGCATCGAGCAAGGCCTGGTTACAGATTGGACTTTGATCTCCTGACTGTGCTGGGTGGATCTTTTTCTTAGATTCCTTCTTACTCGCTTTAGAAACCACTTGTTGACGAATGTGGTTGCTCTGAGCAGGTGTATGTGCCTGATCAGGAAAGATGGTCAGGTTAGGCTGACAATCTCCACTCAAATCAGATGTATGTGCCTGACTTGGTTGTCCGTATTATATGGGGGATTATGCCTCATAACCCTCTTGGACTAGAATAGATGTGTGTGTCTGTTCCGGAGTGAATCGTTGATGTGTCACTCCACTGCTAGGGATAGATTTATGTGTCTTTCCCTGAGATGATGCTGAAGCTGTTATGATATCCTGGCAAGCATCCAGAATATGAGCAGGAATTTTCTTCTGCTCTTTCACCATTGACAAAATATTCTTGGTGACTTCAGCCACTGGAACGAGAATATACGTCCATTCCGGGCTTGGAGTAGATGTATGTGCCTGCTCCTGTCCTCCTTTTCCTGTCAGTGAATCCTGACAGTACTCAAGTGTGGATGCAGAGAGTTGAGTCTGCCTCCTGTTTGTCGTCGGAGCTTTCCGACTGACTTCTCCGTGTGCTACCAAGCGAGACTGTTGGTAGGATTGATTAGTACTAGTAGGTGTATTTGCCTACTGATTACAATTTTCCAAACGCGGTTGACGAGATCCATCATATGTAGTTAGGCGAGCCTGCTGACTAACTGGTGATGTATAAGCAGGTGTATGTTCCTGCCTATAGTACTCCGCCGGAATTTCCTTGCGGGATTGGCGTGATGCTGCCAGACGAGTCTGCTGGACAACAGAATTAAAACAGATAGGTGTGTGTGCATGCACGTTGTTTGCCACCAAGTTAGGCTGGTGGACTTCTCTGGAGATGTCAGGGATGAAAACCTGCCCATTGTTAACCGGATTCCGTCTTTGGCGGTTCGTCTTGCCTGCTTGGGTTCGAGGAACCTGAGCCGAATGCCTGGAGTCGGTACCCTCATCATGTTGAAGGCGCACTGTCGCATGAGTCTGGCGGTGATTGTTGATGGGATCCCTCGGGAAGGAATCCTGTCTTTTTGAATTAAGGCCCTGAGGGACCTGCTCATTCACTTCCTCAGAGTAAGGGAGCGAATGGAAATTGCGTTCCAAGGATAACGACCCAAAACGGTTGGAGACGGTAGTCAGCACCTCCTGCCTCTTGATCACTGGTCTTCGTTGTCCGGACGACCTGTGTGAGTTGTTCACTTGGAGGGCCTGTCGGGCAGCCTCCAGAGTTGGGATGGTACCATGTTGACGGTACTCCTTAACCAGCGCATTTGATACCCAGCGTTGAAGACGCTTAGTCGGTGATGTCATCCTCAGAGCGGATGTCGATCCAGTAGGAATAGCAGTAGTGGTATTTGCAGCAGCAGTATTCATAGATGTGAATTTGAGAGCAGCCATTATGGAAATACATAAGATCTTGGAAAAGAGAGCATGTTTGATATAACAGACATAATCAAGATAAAATTCAGCCACTTCATCCTTTGTATGAGCACACATGTCAATTATTGTTTTTTGATAGCCCTCTTATTGAGTTTTAAATAGGGTCTTAACAAAAAGGTAAAACATCATTTTAACTTGGTTAAGGATTCACGTCGGGTTCACCATTTTTGTTTCCCTTGGAATTCGGGGATGACCTCCAGGATGGGAGATTCAAACGTTCTGATCGGTTTCTAATGAGTTTGTTCGTAGAACCGAAAACATCCAATGATTCCACATCCACTTGGACCTACTTTCCAAAGGTAGGCGCTTCATTAGTTTGTGAACTGATGAGGCTTAGGAATTTGCATTGGTCGAGAGGATAGGAGCTCGGACTCATCACACCTTTTTGAGGGGAATTATTGTCTATTCCGGGACTCTCTTTATAGATTTAAGTTATGTTCGTGAATCCTTATTATATTACCAAGTATAAAATGAGATTTCCATCAAAATATTTATATAAATGTCTCTTGGTCATTATGATCACTAGGATGGTTTTAAAGCCACTCAGTGGGGCAATTGAAGTTTATTGTCATTCAGAAGGACATGAATTATTTCAGAGTTGGGATCGAACCCATAGATGGGCTACCTACGTATCCTTTATTTTAGAAAAGGAATCAGAACCCATGTAGTTCGAGTGAGGGAGTATGATGTTTATTATTGATGTCTCAAAGAAGGATGTCACAATTACTTTTACACTCTAAGCTCACGAGAGTCATGCTCGGTGTGAGAAACCAGTGGTATTGGTAAAAATTAGACAATTGTGCCATGAAAGATGCAATCATAAGTAATAATGTGAGGCTTATGTATGTATGACTGCCCAGATAAATTTTAGGATTTACTTTAGGGAGAAAATCCAGGAACAAGGTCCATAAAGGTATATGTGCTTTATGAAGATTTGAATACTCTAACTTGGGACTTATTCCTGAAAAGGAAACCCAAATCAGGAGAGGAATAATAATTGGGTTTTACTCCTGAGAAGGAATCCTAGATTAAACGTAAATTGGGACTGGTTAAAGAGAATTTAAGGGACTTGGGGCTTACTCCTGAAAAGGAAGCCCAAGATTATGACTGGGACTTACTCTTGAAAAGGAGGTCCAGGTTAAGGGATTTATGACTGGGACTTATTCCTGAAAAGGAAGCCCAGGTTAAGGATTTAAGGTTTGGCTCTTACTCCTGAGGAGGATGTCCATATTTGAGACTGGGGCTTACTCCTGAAAAGGAAGCCCAAATTAGAGGATCTAGGGCTTACTCCTAAGAAGGATTCCCATTACTCCTAAAGGGAATGCCCATATTAGAGGACTTATGACTGGGGATTATTCCTGAAAAGGAGACCCAGGTTAAGGATTCTCTCATCTTAAAGGATGAGGTTGGATGAATGAAATCTCAATCTTTAGTGACATAAATATGTGTAAATCACTACGTTTTGAGAGATATTCCACAAAATTCCTTTCAGATAAAGAATTCAAATCAAGAAATCATGCCATGAAATGGCTTTGAAGAGTGTCTTGAAGACTGAATCTTGAATAGGAAAGGTGTAATGGATTAAGAGGGGTGAAATGGGCAAGAAAGGCACCCAAAAATGAAGGGGCGCGCAAGTCTTGGATGGCGCACAAGTATTGCGGGGGCGTGCAAGTATTGGTCACGCAGGTGTACCTGTGCGACATGGTTGGTACTTGTGCGATATTCACCCAGCATTGAAGTACTTGAGCGACTCTTTATTAAAGCCATTAGAATCCTCTTGAGGTTCTTCCAAAAAAGGGACGCGCAAGTTCTATCGAAGAAGTAAGGCGGTGCGCAAGTGTGGCTACTTACCTTAAGGGCTGGCCACTCAGACGCGCAAGTGTTGATGAATTTCAACACTTAGTCCTTCCTCCCTATTTTTAGATCTTCCGTTTTAGGTAAGAAATTACCTTATAAGTGTTCTGGAAGCTTTGAGAAGAGACTTGGGCGTCGGGAGCTTCAATCCGAGTTACTGGAAAAAGATCCTCTCGAATGGGGGGCCCACGGGGTCTATTTATAGGCAGGAGATGACCCTGGGCAGTTACCAGGTGGTTATCACTTCGGTCGCACAATTCACTTGCACAACCATAAGGCATCGTGCAAGTAGACTTGCACAACCACTAGGTGGCGCGCAAGTGTACTTGCGCGACCATGAGGGAACTTGCGCGACCTATGGGCAATGTTCTCCTTGTTCATCCCTTTGTCGATTTTTTATGTTTCTTCAAAGGATGAATCACTTTGGACTAAGGTATTTCCCTTTTTTCAGTCGTTATACTCTGTGATGGAAAGGAGCATCAACAATTATCTAATGTATTATAAGATGTTTTATTTATGGTTATTTATAACAATTCAGTGAATTTATAATGATATCTATTGTTATGAGTATTATTGAAACTATTATTGCATGGTATAAAACATGAATGTTATTTTTTGATCAAAATGAAAGATGTGTAATTATAAAAATATGTATAATTTCTATATATTATGGGTATTATATTAAATATTAATATATTTTTTAGAAATTTATTTTAATAAAATAATTTTGTTTTTGGATAATTATGTTTAAATTTGTTGAAAGGTATTTTAAAATAAATTATAAATAACAATGTATTGAAGTAAACTATAAATGTGATCTATAATCATAGTTTATGTTAGAAAATTATGTTAAAAGATTACAAAATATATTTTTATGTAAATTTTGGTTTTAAAATAATTAGTGGATTAATTTTAAAATTAATTATTAAAATTTAATGTGGTTATATGTTGAGTGATACATTTTTTAACACCTCGCAAATTTATGGGGTAGTATTTTTTATAATTTGTCTCCAAACCATGTTATTTTTTTTGGTTTTTGGGATCTTGTAGGTATTAATAATGATTATGATACTGTATTTTAGGACAAAAATATTTTTTTTATTCTAAAATTATGTTATTGGTTGAGGGTAAAACAACAACATACGGAATTTTAGTTTGAAAATTAATGTAGAAGTATAAATTTCTTTATAGATAGATAATCACTCTATAATGTATAATGGTTAGACCATGAATCCCTAACAAAATGGTGAATTGTTCCCTGATAGGGGATGTCATGTCATTAAATAAGTCATGAATAATTTCTTCATGATTCTTCATTCTTCCTTGGAGTTGTGCACTACATTGTGACCATAATAAACAATCTATAATTTGACACTACGTGGAGGTATAGTGTCATGACCCATTTCATCATGCTATAATTGAACCCAAATAATTTATTTATATATTTTATGTTAAATTAAATACAAATTTAAATATTTTAAGTTGAACACTTTTTATTTACAGCGAATGTCATCCCATTTTCCTTCTTAATTGTTTTCTTCTATTATATCCAAGTGATTTATATTTTATTTTTCTATGGATTCAATAACTGTGTTTCCCAGGGGATTACCTGAGGTGAGACTAAAACTAACCTTTTATTCAATATCTATCTTTACCATTGTTATAGTATTTAACATAGATTAATACATAATTTATTGGTTTCTTAGGATTTTGGGAAATCATTTATCAGAGTTTATTCGCCTAATTATTGTCAACTTGTGGGTACCCTATGTATCATAGTTGGTGATGCCTATCATCTTTATCTTTTTAGATATTTTTCCATGAGAACAATGTTATATTGTAATTCCATCCATGATATATTGACTTAAAATTTATTATAAATGTTTTCATTATCCTGATTTGAGTGGGTTAAGGATGTCAAGGGCCTCTATGGACCCATAATGTGTCATACATAATGCAATTTCCATCTGTGTTCACAATGATAAGCTCAAATGAGCTATATCATATTGTCAAAATAAAATGTTTTACTCAATGAGTTATGTTATATTATTTTGAACAATATTAGGTTTCCTTTATCATCATTTAATATACGATACTAATGCATACCCTAAAAGATAGCTAGATGATATATTTTTGTGAGTCTGGAATATTATCATATAACATATTTTGGATTTGGTTCTCCATTAATTGGATGAATGATGTATTGATTAAAACTAACTAGACCCAAGGGGGGGGGGTTAGATATTGGTATTTAATTGTAGCAAGTGGTTGGTATTGGAGGTCTATCCTAGTATGTAGTGTCATGGATATAATTACTTTTTTTAAAATACATAATTAAATATTATTATGTTGTAAGCCTTAAGGGGTTAATAAGAGTGTTCAAAAAGCATATTGGTTTAGACAGATATATACCATTGTCATATTTTACATGGTCTTATTACTATTTCATGATGGATCATGATGTTTTTTAGCTAATATAATTATATAATTGATGCATCCTTTTCCCCATTATATTTTCATAAACGGATAGAGATTCCTAAGATGTGATATAATTCTATACATGAGATTATATTCTAATTAGTATTACTACTTTATTAATCAGTTGTGTAGAAGCCCATGTGGTGTGACTTTATAGATTGGTATTACTCTTTTCCTTAGTTGAGAAATTAATATACATGGGTTCATATGCCCATTTGGGTGAGAATGATAAGATAATGTCCACAATTATCCTTTCTATTAATATTAATATGAAGTGATATAGATACCATGGGATGATATCATAATAGTTTTGGTATGTATTACTTTTGGTCTAATATTTTTTAAAGTAGCGGTCTTGAATCTTGACGGTCGAGTTCATACAAGTGGGGACCACATTTCCCATTGATCTTATATCACTATATATCGGTCGAGATAATTATGAGCTGAGTTGAATATAAATATAGGGACACCTCTCACCCTATCTTGAAATTCATATGAGCTGTGTTCTTTATTTCTAAGGACTGAGACTGATACATTACTCTCGGTGACAATCCCATTGTCATTGTATCATTATACTTAGTGATTTAATTTCCCTATGGGGTAATATCCTCATATTAAGGGTAAAGTACATACCCATTGGTATTATTATTTTTTTGTATGTTTTAGAAAACACAATATGAGATGATGTTTTTATGGCCCAACCACGGTTGGATTGTTTAAAATTCAAGGACATCACATTTCTTATAGTTATTATTGATTGTTATTTTGGAATATCACTTAAATCCTAAACATGTATATTCTATGATTTTTTGTAGAATCCATTCGTGGGACCCACTAAATTATACTATTTCAAAATTAAATTTTTGGAAATTTTTAATTAATAATTATTTTTAGTGGAAACACAACAAATTTTTTTTCATATTATTTCCAAAACCTTAAAGTATTCAACTAAAAAAGATAAATATAATTTTAATCCCCACATTAGAGACTCGGGATGTAAAACCTATGACTATAAATTCAAATTTAAAATATCAAAGAAACAAGATGTGATGCCTCTTTAACCTTATATAAATAGAACCTTGAGCTAGCACCCTGATGCACATCACATTTATCAACACACCAATAACAATATGAAAGAGTCATCGGTGATACCCCAAAATCACTGGAATCCTTGTGACATTATCCAATAACACCACCGATATAGACTACACCATCAAAAAAATAAAATATAACTTTAATATCAAATCACCATCTTCATTATCTATTAACGAAATATCATGAAAAATTCCGATTATACCAAATAAGAAGCTGAATGAATTCCAATAATAGAATAAAACCATCTCATAATTTAAGAGATGTATGGAAACCACAACCACTGCATCCACAAGATATGCACATATAATATACATAAAAATTCTATAATAAACTTCTCTAATGACGTTTTTACTAAAACCACACCCACCACCAAAGAAGGAAACCACTCTAACTAGATAATGCACCTAACTGAGATAGTTTCTAGTCTACTAGAGTAAGGCATTCAAGCAGAAGAAAAGAGAATGATATTTTTCATCCCCATATTGATAAAACCAAATGTCTTAATGCAAACTCTTCCATTCCACTAATTCACAATATCAAAGAGACAAAACACCACTAAATTGAAACTAAACTAAAATGGAATTCTATAATCCAATGATACCATCATCATCACAAGAAAGAATAAATATACAGAAACAATAAAACCCAATAGATGATAATGGTCACTACAAAATGGAACTAAAAAATAATAAAAAATAGAAAAATGTATGGTGAACCCACTATATCACCATTGAATGGTTCCACTAACATGTCTCAAAATACAAATTAAAACAACCGAAATAGAAAAAATGGTGTTTCAAATACAAAATCATGAATGAAGAGTAGTGAATCCGTTAATGTAAGTATTTAATATGTAACATAATAACAAGATAAAAACCAACGAAAATTTATAAAAATAATGTGAAATATTCTTCACAAATAAAGTGTAAAGACATTATAAATCCATCTTGAGTGATATCAGGATAGACCAAGATGCAGTCACATGAAGGGGGTAAAATTATAGGATCATAAGGAGTTTAGAGAAAATAGAAATGATTTTAAATTATCTAAGAATTGAGATGAAGTGAGAGAAAGATATAATGAATGATGGAAAAATAGACCAATTAGGGAGGTAAAAGAAGAAAAAACATAATTGAATCCCATGACAATGTATGAAATTCATTTCCAAGGGGATAGAGAGGGAGGAGAAGATGAAATAAAGGAGTGAAACTAAAGGAGCACTGAGTATGGTCAATTAAATGCAATAGATGTATAGGTGGATGAGAAACCCTTGTTTCTAAGAGGGAATTTTAAGCCAATAAATGGCTACCAGATATAAATGATGATATCACTCAAGGAGCTACAACTTATTAACTAATACTCACACACAAATCAGCCATCATATTACCATAGTAGACTTCATGTTTAATTATAAATTTATGGTAATGTTGTACATGGTTTTTTTATGGTGGATATTTGGATCAGGGGATGAAGTATGGATGTAGGGATTGGTGAGAAATAATGTATAGTTTTTGATCTGTCGAGTACTTTATTTTGTTTGGACCATATTTTATGTTACTGGGCCAAAGGATGTTTAGTTTATATATACATTCCTCATATGAAATTATATTAACTTGTTTTTGTGTTTAATATGAGTTTTTTTTATTAATTATAGGTTTAATTTATATATGATGTCCAATTTACTCATATTTTATATTATTAGAACTATTTATATATTTCTTATGCTATTATCTATTTTGTTTAATCGAGAAGATATAGTATCTCCAAGATATACATATGCCCATACTATTGGACCAAAACATATTTTATACTAAGTGATGTTCTTTAATTATTCTACAACTACTTATATCGTGGTAGAGGTTATCCATATTAGGGATGATACATAGGGTTATCAGAACCTTTTTTTATTTTTTATTACTATTTGGGATATAGTAGATTCGATAAAGGATTTAGTTATAATCTATGATTGAAATTATTTTGGGGAGTATCTTCTTCATGTATCACAAACATCTAGTTTATAGTGAGTGATATTGTTGTTATTGTTTTATTAATTTTATGAATATTGAGTGTGTGTTATCATTTATGGTTTTACTCTTATCTAGGGGTGGAAAAAAGACAATTTTAATGTCTAATTTTCCACAAGTAGAATTTACATGACATTATTGTGCTTTCTTATAGTTGAGTTCCTTGATTAAGATATAGGTTGTCATTTTTTCAAGTGTCTCATGAATCCTTTATATTGTTTTCATATATAATTTTATTGTGGAATTCAATATAAATATGTTTCGTATAGATTATTTTATAAGGTTTAATAATTTATGTGGTAAGAATTATATGTATTATAGTGATTTTCCCAAGGGTTAGTATTCAAGGATGGAGATTGTTATCATGTTATTTCAAACTCTACTATATATGGTGTATGTTTACTATAGCAAGAATCCCCACATATTTCAGAAAATCATTTAAGAATTACTATATATGTGTTCTAATTATGTGTTTCGTATAATAGAGACATGCCACAATTAAAACAACCTCTTATGTTCTATGAGGATGGGGAAGATAAATTGCAATTAGTTGATGATCCAGAACCCCCTTTTGTTCATGTGTATCCATTTGATCAGCATCTTTGAGAGAATATGATTCATGTTCTTTATTCAGTGAGACATAGATATATAAGAGTGATCTCTTCCATTTCAGTCCATACATGGGATTTCAAGTTATAAAATCACCCTTTTCATGTTTGATGTGGTGGACCATAGGATAACATGATCAGGTTAGAGTCTATTTAGACTATCTTAGGCCATCGTAATAAACTCCATGAGCTGAATGTGACGAAACCTATGTATTATATTCTATAACCAAGGATCCACTAGCATGATTTCCCTATCTTTGTAAATAATTGTGGGGGATAATCATGTAATGACAGAAAATATTTTTTGTTCGAGTATTTAATTCAGGATAATCTAATATATGATAGTTCTCAAATTCATAAGCATTTAGTTCATGGTAACATAGCTGTGATAGACTTTACAACTCGTTTTTTATGAGTTTATTCAGTTTTCACCCTCACTTGTGAGGGATGAAACCACCAAGTTCACCATTTTGTGAATGGGATGACGAATTTTATATGAACTAAGGTGAACATAATTCACCATATGTATCTTTTAGGGTTCATAAACCAGCATCTTATTACTCAGTGGAACATGGTAAATTATAGGCCTTATAGTTAGTCTATTCCATATAGTGGTTCAAAAAGTTGGTTTACACATAACCATAGAAAAAAATTTATTATTGTTGATGGAGTGGTGATATGGAGGGTATTTCAGGTTATTACCAATCATATTTCCAAAATCCAAGTCCCCTCCCACACGTGTTTAGTATGTTTGATAAGGGAACATTTGTCCATGGAAAATATGAGTGCATAATGAGTCTCAATATTATAGGTGAGCAAGTTATATATTGTTATTTTATCATTTTTTTCTTAAATAGATGTTTGTCGTGTAGATGGATATGTTTATGTATATGTAGCTATATCTACTTCTTGACTAGAATGTGGTAGATGGATTTAATCTATTCGGTTGTGGTGTAGAAGTGTCTGTGGTTCTCAGTGTATGAAAAAGTAGTACATTTGTTCTCCATAGGTAAATTTGTGTCTTGGAAGATGGGGAAGATATTGAGATTCATGGAAACATCATGATATTGTTTCAAAATCAAATGAGGGGATATTAACTATAAAACTATGATTTTAGTCACATTCACACTTGGTTATATTTTATCACATATGAGAGAATAACATTATGTTATATTTTAACATTTTCTAATGATATGGTGCTTTTCATAGAGTATATTTATGGGGTTATTATTATAAATTATCTCTCGATGGTTCTATTTGAGGGTATCTGATCATATCATGAATGTGTAATTATTATTAGAAGTTTTTTTTCTGGGGCATATTCATGATTGAGATTCAATTTTTTATGTGATCCATGGGATGGATAAGTTAACTTTGTATCAAGAACAGATGAGATACTATCATCGATGCTTAATTTTCACATCTATTAAGGGTGGTTGATATTCCCATACTAGAGAGTGGGGTTTTCAAGCATGCTTTTTGGGACTCGACCATCAGCATATCGAGATGGTTTCCCCAATGATTTCTAATACAGTTTTGAAAAATATGGAAATTCATCAATCATTATTTCCTCAAGAAGATTAATAGTTCTAATAAATATTTCATAAGGAATTTTATTGGTTTTCACTAAAGGATGATATGTAGTTTTCTAATTGATCTTATATAAGTTAATGTTATTATATCCATTACTATTTGTGGGTTTTATCCTTCTAAGCATAGAGATATCATAGTTCAACTATGGAATCATGTAGTAATGGAATTTATTCACCAGAGAACATCCCCAAATGGTGATTCTATTTTATTCATAAATAATGGTAATGATGCATTACAATTATATGTTGATTATTAGAGGTTACACCAAGTGATGGTCAACAACTTGTTTCCTCTTCCTCATATAAATGTTCTATATGAAAGAAGAAAGGTAAAAAAATGGTTTATAGAGATCATATTTATGTTAGGTTTTCACCAGTTGTAAGTGATACAAAATGATATTTCACACTATGTATTCTAGAGTAAATATGGATTGTATGAGTTTCATTGATACTATTTATCTTGATAAACACATTGATTTTTTATATAGCTGATGAACTATATCATTCATCTATATCTATATTCATTCACAATTTTATTTTTAGTTATATTTTTATATCCAGATTTAATGGAGGATTATTCATGAAATATAGAGATTATTTTGAGTGAACAAAGGAAGAATAAGCTGTATTATATGGAATAAAAATTTTAGTTATATATTTAGGAGTTTTTATTATTGGGGAATACTATATCAAATGATGGTATATTAGAGGAAAATAAGAATTTCAAGTCCATGATTCTTGGGAGAAACTCAATAATTTTACTTATTAACATATATTTCTGAGACTTAAAGTATACAATCAGAGATTTATTTATAATTTCATATATTGAAAGTACTGATGATGACCCTAGATAAGAAGTGGTGAAGATTGTGTGTTATGATCCTCGTGAGTTAGCCTTCTAGGAGCCAAATGGTTGGGTGACATCTATATTCGTCTGGAACAAACATTGTTTCGGTAAGAAGTATACAATTTATTGAAACATGAATTATTTTTCATAATATATTTTTAATAATAGATATGTAAACTTTTTCATATGGATCGAGGATGTTGTGGTTTTCAGAGAAAAGTAATCTAATTATTTATTTCGAGATAGATGTAGTTGTGAATATGTTGGGTTATTGGAATCATAATTTTTTGGGGTGTTTCTTGTAAAAATGTTCGTAAAAAACCTCCTCTAAAATTTTCCGTAGTGTAACCTAAATTTTAAATAGAGAAGGTTGGTAAAGTTACTATAAACCTTTAGAAATTTGAAAATATATTTTTGACACATTGTAATATTTTGAATAATATTTTCGAAGTAAGGTGAAGAGTCGGAGTGGGATTTGGAGTCAGGTATTTCCTTGGTGTTGTTGTATTAAATGTATTAAATATAATATATCATTCAGGAATAGTATTTAGAAATAATGAAATAAATCCAGAATAGTGACTTGGATGGAAAAACTAGGACCACCTATAAATCCATATCATGGGTCTTACCATACATGAAACATAATTTTTGTTAGTCTCTAAGAATTCAATAGAGTGTAGATGTGGGTGGACTAAATGAATTAAATTATATATTAAATTAACTTTCACTTAAATTCATAAAACTAAAAGAAAACGTTTATCAATATCTCTTTAGTGAATTCCATTGAGTTAGCCATAAAACCCTTTATAAAACGAGATGATAGAGATATGTCTGGTGTAAATCATATTGGCAGGTGATCATAGGATTGAGGATCGATGACGAATGAGTGTTCGAATTATTGGAGTTGATGGTGTCTATAGTTACGTCTTCAATGTTTACGGGTTAATTATCCTTTCAGTATTTTTCTAATCTGATGTGGAATTTTTTTTGTTTAATTATTTGTTAGTTATTTCTTTCCACAATTAACATGAATTAATTCAATCGAATTTAATTCTCATATTATCATTATTGAATTGATATTGATTATTTATCTTTATAGAATTATGCATTTGAGATTTACAAATTATTTTAATTTTGATAACATTATTATCATATTAATTCATTTGATTTCATCAATTATGTCCAAATTACTATATTCCTCATTGGATTCTCACTTTTTTATTTCTTTCCATTCTTCATCTATTCTTC
This sequence comes from Viscum album, assembly GCA_963277665.1. Lineage (NCBI taxonomy): Eukaryota > Viridiplantae > Streptophyta > Magnoliopsida > Santalales > Viscaceae > Viscum > Viscum album. The sequence continues at coordinate 1,936,144,737 of OY728155.1, forward strand.
GATATCCATCGTTGGTATTTTGGTTTTTCAATTATTTGAATATACATGGGGAATAAGTCATTGAGAAATCACTCATTAGAGTAATGGATCACTGATTTGGTAATGGTTTAGATTTTGGAGACATCGTAAAGGCTTGTAGTATATGATGGGAATCTGATTGTGGTATAAGAGATGCTGGATTCATGATTGGACCATGCATGTTCTTTGGGTCGGTGATGTCAACATTTTTCTAATAAAACCAAAGGCTAGAATCTAGATATATATGGTGATGTTGGATTCTTCATCCTCAATATTGGTGTTATATGAAAGAATCATTTTGGAATTGAAGGAAATTATCGATTGAGTGAATATGTGTGAACAAGATATAGTTTCTATTAAATTACACAATACACGACATCTACTTCGATAGAAAACACATTGTGTGAACCACTCTGTGTAATGTATAGGGGTTACATGGTGGGTAAAATACCACATGCCTTGTGGTGGAATAATATATCGTGTAACACTTAGATATCTTTTTCGATATATATATGGAGTACACTCCTAGTAGCCTATGTGTCCCAACACACCATGTGCGATGAGGCACACCACATGTACAAAGGAATGTTCCTATGATTGGTATGCATCCGACACTTATTATTGACCCAACCGATCCAAGTAATCATTTATAAAAATATTTCATTTATATTTTTATGTGAAAGTTTTGTGAAATTTTAGTGAATGGGTATTTCCAAACACAATAAGATACACATTGTACCCCATAGGACACAATATGTACTCTTGTACGGTAGGTCTGAGCCCTTTGTCTTGTCAAATTAGCTACAGTATGATCATGGTTGAGTTTCCACAAACCATATAAGTGTGTCTTTATTCCCTTAGTCTATCCTTGAGAGGTTATATTGGGGAATACCACCCTAATAATAGGATAAAAATACCCTAAATGGTTTAGTTCCAAAGAATGTTAGGTTTCTCTTAGTGTGACTTGGGTTGTGAACCTCTAGTATTCTTCCCATAAGCTAGGTCAGGTATCCTATTTTTATCATTCATGACATGTGTTCCCCTTCCTAGTGAGTTGATCCAGTTAGCATTATTATCCCTTTTGGTCCCTTAGATTTAACTTCTATATGTTTACAGATATCTATTTTCCTCCAAGTAAGTAAAATTATGATTGATTATCTTTTAAGATTCCTCTTAGTTCCTACATGATTCATTATGTAAATAATCGTTGATCATGTCCTCTTAGATTATTTACACATATAAATTGAGACCCAATTAGTGATTCCTCTCATATCATTGATACCTTATAGCCTTTAATAGAAAAATTTATCGGTGGTGAGTACATGGCATTTTTTTAGACTTCAAGTATTCATTTGAGCATATCTGGGAAATCTAGTTGTTTCCCTTGGATTTTTGATATAGATTTGGATCCCTCATTAATGCATTCAATTTTCGTGTTTTTGAGGTTTCCAATTAGATATGTTCACACTCAACCATACATGGGATCTTACCACACATTTCATGTCTTATGAAGACAATATGACTTTCGATGGTGTCCTACGATGTCTAAGAGAAGGTGGAGACTGGTTGTGCTAGATGGAAAACTTATGGTCCCAACAGTTTTCATCTTTGGTGAATTCCCCTTTTGTTACGGAAATGTAATATTTTAATGTTTTGGTGGTCTTGAATTTGGAAATTTTTAATTTTATTTACTTGTTCTTGTACTCTTATGTGAGAGAGCTATTATGAATGCATTTATAGTACTTTTTTTTACCTTACCTATTTTATAATAATTTATGAAGATGTGTCAATGTAGATAGGTGCATTAGGATAAGGCCTCCAATGTGTTTGATATTCTCACTCAGAGCTATTCTTCATCCCATGGCCTACTGAAGGTGGTTTTGTGGGGCCATTCTGAGCTTACCACTACAGAGGTAGCCATGGTGGGTGGGGTCTTGATAGAGTGATATCCGAGGAGGTAATCTTAGGACCAAAGTTTGGACAAAACATAGCTGTGAGGTTTTTTTAGGAACTAAAGAAGTACTGTAAATGTTTATTGAGTTCATATGTCATTCTTGGGAACCATGTTATTTTGAGAATAATCATGTATCCATTAACCCATACCCTGATAACCTATGTTAAAATTCAATATATATTGTAACTATTGCAGGGAAGACAATGGTACTTGGATTATAAATTAGTGGGTTGTTTTTTCTATGACCATTTTCATCCATCTACCTGGATAAGCACTTTTGAACATGGTGAATCATGGATATCACTAGATTCTTCCAAGATGACATCCAACTAGTATTCTATATATATTTGATGTTTATGATATTCTTGGTGATGAGTCATTAGTCTAGTAAATTATTCAATATTCATTTCTCTAGGTTCATAGTGAGTGGTTCCTCTACCCATTTGGAAGAATGAAAACCCAGCTTTGATACTTTAGGTAGATTTTTTTGCATCAGGTTCAGTCACATTTTATTCTAACAATATATGATGATGACACACCTCTATTGAGTGTGCTTCATTAGTTTTATAAATAGATACCACCAATATTTTATGATGATAAAGAACCCCACATACTCTGATGCAATACTTGTTTCAGTTTGAGGCATTTATTATTCACCTTTTGGGATACCTATTAATAGCGGTACCATAGTAGATGATTCTCCGATTACCTATAGGGAATTTGGGGACACCTGAGATGGTTATGTTTGAATTTCCATTTAACATGAAAAGAACATGGATAATTCCCAAACTAAAAAACATTCTATTATGACTCACTTTAAGTACATGTGGGTATGTTTGTGCTACCAAAAGAGGATAATATTATGTTGTAGTTAATGGGTACCATGATTTTTATGTTTTATATCATTGTGGATGTGATGGGTCCTTTTAGAGAATTAACTTGAAGAGAATAGTAAGGTAAGGGGTAGATAACCACAAGCTCGAGAGCCAGATGTCCAAGAGGCTCAGTATGTGTTCTGAGTTATGACTGGTGCTTCTCTACATTAGTTTTAGTTTTTGGTAAACATTGGTATGGGCCACCCATTCTTTGTTGTATCACATGATTTAGAACTATTATTTCTATTGGGTATTTATATTAATCCTTCTTCTCTTGCTGATGATATTTTTATGATCACACATCTTTTCTTACAGATTCACATAGCTCATGCATTGGCGTTTTTACATGATCTATCTACATAGAGGTGATGATGCCAAATGATTATTTCATTAGTATGGACTCATTTTTTTATTCTACATGCCTATTTGTATTGTAAACATAGAGGGATTCAATGTATATGAGTTTTTTCAATGGATGTTTTATTCTTTGATGACAAGGAATACCCAAATAACAAGAATGATCCCCTATACATGAGGGTCAAACTAATTTATTATCATTTTCCTAGTATGACCCATGGAGTAGTAGATTCTATAAGGATTCAGTTTCCTATGGAAGTGTATGAATATGATGGAGTTTTTCTTGAGGATTTTCTAGGAATATATCCCCATTGAAATATCTACTTTTGAATAGACCTTCCCCCTAGGGATTCCAATGACATCTCCTTTATAATATTAGATGAGCCTACAAAACTATGTGTGTTGAAGGTGTAGTTGGGTGATATGTAAAGGAAGGGATTATTATACTAGGTATGTATTCCCTAATTATTCCCATTGTTGTTCACCAAGAAGGCTTATGGTTGATTTAGGGTATTCATCGATTAATGTCTCCTAAATAAATTGAATATTTGGAATGACTATCAAACTCTTGGAAATGGTAACATCATTGACCGGTGGTTAGGGGTGATGTGGTTCGTAGTGCTTTTTATAAGGATGGGCAATCACCAGCTCTATTATTGATATGAGGATACATTGGAGTTATCTTTTTCAATCCTCAATGGTTACCGAGAGTTCTCGGCGATTCCTATCAGCATGATGAGCACTCTATAAGGTGTTATAGAACACATGAACTGGATCTTTCAAAACTTCTTAGACCGATTCAGGGTGGTATTCAAAGTTTACATCCTAATTTACTCCGTGTGAGAGAGGGATCATGTGATTCCTTTAAAGATTGTCACATGAATTCTCTTACAGAACCTACTATATTTGATGATTTCATGGTTTCAATTCAATACTCATGAGTTACACTTCATAGGAAATGTTATCATAGAATTGAGTGTTTCAATAGACCCATAAAATGTTGACGTAGTTCTATATTGTGATCCATCCAAGAGTATGGTTGGGGTGAAAAACATCATTGGGTTCGTATGATATTTTTGGAAATTGATACTCTATTTATCCAGTACAAGGGAACCTATGACTTACTTGACCCAAAAGAAGTAGTCTTTTGTATATATTGATAATTTTTAGTGGGAATCGTAGGATATTTGGAAGAAACTAAATGGCACTCCCATCTTTATACTTTTAGAGGAAGTTATTGAGTATGTGGTATTATAAATGGCCTCTTGAGCTGGTCTTGAATGAATTCTTATGTAAAGGTAGGATGTGGGGCTTATGGGTCCCAATAGTTGAGACCCCATGATAAGAATTTTGTGACCAATAACATAAATCTTATAGTAGTAGTCTTCCCCCTAAAGTACAAGTGACATTTTTTGGGGGAGGATAAAGCATTGTCTATTCCAACCATAAGAGTCTCAGGTATTTATTATGAAGACCAATATTTTAACACACATTAATTAATAATTTATTTTTTAATGATACACATACAAAAAATTAAGATGATCACGAGGCCTGGTTTATTTGCAAGATTAGTTACATATCACAATAACATGAATCATGAGTACAACAATATTTCTTTGAAACTACAAAAAAGTAAGAGGCATATCAAGATGATAACATTGGCAAGAAAAATAGAAGAATAACATAATGTTTATAACACATGGGAGTCAAGAGGAATATCAAGTGATATAAAGGGGGTGATATTTATAAACATATACATAAAATCATGATATAATATGATAACATCAAGGAAACATAAGTAATTTGTATACAACATAAAACATGATTTCGAAAACCCAAGTCTAGAATAACCATTGAGATATTATAACAAAGTGTGGAAATTATATCCTTCCATGCACTGTAATTAGGTTCTCATGAGATAAATACATTTCTATACGCATTGGACGGATATATAATTCCCCCCCTTCACATTGATATCATGTACATACATTTGTGTTACACATAGCTCTTACAAAATAAGAACATATTTACTCACTATTAAACTCATGTTTATGGAATATTCGTTTCATATATGGATTTTCCTAATAAATGAAGGATATATACATCTTTATGAATACCATTTAGTGGAAATTGGTATGGGTATTCAATATACACATTTTTCGCATACAAAATTGGAGGATAATTTCAACTATATAAAAGGTGTATATAAATATTCATGAACAATGTTAGTTTGAGTGAAAGTTGGTCCATCATTATATAGAAATCGAAAGTATGATAATATGAATGCGTAAAAATATATTCCACCTTGAAAATTAGAAATAAAATTGTATAATATAAATAATTTTCTTAAAAAAGAGGAGGAAAAGTGGATCCCTTACATTAATAGGGCACTTAAAAATCTTGGGAGGAGCATCATATGATATTAGAAAAACCCTGAGAGAGATCTTGATATGGAATATAAGTGTAAAAATATTATCAATGGGTTTTATGTAAAGAATGGTTAGGGGATGGGTGGGTATTTATAGAAAATGATGATAGAGTTCTTTATTAATTACTAATCATATATTTTGGACTCTATATGATAAAATAATCAAGATCACAATTCATACCATGATTTTATCCCATGTATTATTCCAAATATAATTGGATTTTATTATTTCATTATTATAAACACCAAAATACATAAAATAATACCAATGGGGACATGGAAGTGTGTCATGTTAATAAATAATTGATTTTAAAACCATAAAATATAATATTTATTTGGGAGTATTCATTAAGTGATTATAAAATTAAATACATAACATAAAAAATATATTATTTTAAAGGATATATTTTTTAAGGAGTCCTTTTATGGAATTTATAATATTTCGTTTTTTCCATGATTTTGTCATAATATATAGTGTATGTTTATAGCATAATTATTTCTTAAAAAATCAACTATGTCAAAAAAATTATGAAAAAATAATCATTGGATAATAATGATGTGTTGATATCAATAATAATATTTATTTTATAAAAATATTTTGGTAAATATGATAATATAACTTTTAAATAAAAATACCCAATTTCTTGGAAATACTAGTTTTTATGATATTAATCAATTTCCATCCCTTATGATAATAAAATTGGGATCATTAAATTATATTTTAAATTATATTTAAATAAATATAATTTAATAATTATTCTTTATTAAAATATCATTTATTTTAAAAATTCATGAGGTTATCAAGTGAGTCTCTTATTCGAGACTATATATTTTTCAAAAATACAATTTTCTTTTGTTCATTCCAAAATCAAATTTGTATTAAAAAAATAGATAATAGATAATAAAATAATAATAAAGAGGATAAATATAACAATTATTTTATTAAAATAATAATATTAAAATTCATACCATTATGGTCTCGTTACATAAACAATTATTACACAAACATACACCCAATGGATAAGGTGTGTGATTGTGACACTTTCTTAGTGTGGTTTAGAAAACATGGTTTGGGCCATAATTTCGTTATGCTTGAACTTCTCCAGTCAATAGTTTCTTTACTAATTTTTTTTCATAAACAATTCTAGGTTGAGTGGGAACAACAAAATTTTAAATATTTATTCAAAACATAAAAAATATATATATCAAAGATTTCAAAAAAAGGTAACAAGATAACTATCGATTAATCACTAAAAAACAAAACAAAAGTGACATGCTATCACATAAGGATGAAAACAGTGAGCTGATGTCTTTAGTTGCAAACCATGACACTGCTAATCACTAATAATAATCAATAACACAATAGATAATCTTCTACTAGATACCTACCTTACTCATTAGTGAATCCACTGCATTCATTCCGGCAAAAAACACCTTCATTGTAGGCATCAAAAACAACTTCAACCATCACAAACCGAACTAGAAAATCAATCGTTACTTCACCCTTATCATCACCATTGACGTCAACTCTATCACTACACTAAAAATGAAAATCACCAAACCAGATACATAAATATAAAACATAATTTATTGAGCACAAATTGGTAAATAACTCTGAAAAAAAAACAATACATCATCACCGATAGCTTAGAAGAAGAAACAACAAATAGTTCTTAAAAACCAAAAACTATATTTAAAAGACCAAACTCACCCAGGTCGTGCCTGGAACCCCAATTTCCATAGTACCACAAATCCCAAAACCTCATAGATACCACCAAACTAGATCCTACTAGGATAGAAACTGACGACCATGATTTCATAGTAGGGATTTGAGAATATGAGGGATTCAAACACCACCATCATTGATGAAGCATAATGCAAAATTTTTTCAAACAAAATAGAAATGACTTTTATAGCACTTAGAAACCCATCATCCATCAAACCACCAATAGTAGAAAAATGGTCTTTAATGTCACGACCCGTCCTCGGGGCCCGTGCCGTGACTACCCCAAGCCCGCCTTCCATAGGCCAGGGGTTGGCGACTAGCACCAAAGGCGTAAAATCCCGATAACTGGGAAGGCATTGCCTTTATAAAGAAAACAAGCACCACAGAGTACAAGCGGAAGTAAAACACTAAGTACAAAAAGAAGAGCTGAAAAGTAAAAGGGGCCGGAAATACAAGCCCAACTGTAAAGTACAACTCGAAAGGGAAAACAGCGACTGAAAAGTAAAGCTGCTACGCTGAGATGTCCACTGGAAATCCCACCTGAAGGGTGGGTACAGATAGCTCTTCTGCTCCTCGGGTCCCGCCGTCTGCTCCAAGTATGACCCGCCCAGTGGTCTGCCTCTGGGTACCGCCTCGTCGTATAGTCCACCTCCAGGTACCGTCCAGTCCTCGAACACTCGGCCTCTGCCAGTACTGGCCGTTGTCTGCAACCAACACAACGAGGTGCGGGCATAGCCCGTGCAGGGGTGAGTATAACGATACTCAGTAGGGACCCCGAGACCCTCAAGGTCTCACTAAAACCAACAAGGATAAACACAAGAAGATCTCAACAGATAAACCCTACTTAGGTATATGCCCATACATATACCTAAGTTATCAAGTAACCCATCTCAATCATGAGGAAACACAAGGATTGTGAAAACGACGGATAACCACTACCCGGGTATATGCCCATACATATACCAAAGTTAGCAAGTGACCCATCTCATTCATGAGGTAAACACAAGGTCAAAAGTCTCAGCTCAAACCAGGATTTTCATTATCGAAACCGTAACTGCTGAAGAGCTCCGTCTCTAGAGTGTACAGTGGTCCTGTCACGACTCCGAGGCTGCCGCTCACTAACCTAAGACTGCTGAAGTACTCCTCCTGTCGAGTACCGCGGGTCTGCTGCCAACTACCGGGCGCTCCGTCCGCTGAGGGTCTGCTGCCAAATACCGGGCGCTACCCAGATAGCCTACTGAGGTACTCCTCCTGTCGAGTACCGCGGGTCTGCTGCCAACTACCAGGCGCTCCGTCCGCCGTGGGTCTGCCGCCAAATACCGGGCGCTCCGTCCACTAGGCTAGTCGACTCACTCCAAGTCGTGTCGGTCAAGCAGTCGTCAGGTCTCAGCCGGCTACACGGTCTCCGTACTCTGCACGCTCGTCTCCGGGAGGATCCGCTCCACGAGCTACTGGTCGATACTCCAAGTATCACAAAGTCCCGCAAGAAGTGTCTCATAGAACCGTCTCGTCACAGGGGTCTCAACGCAACAGACGGCGCGTCGATCGGACGCCCGGTCTGTGAGTTATTAGCCTTTCCGTCCCAGGGGCCCGGTTGGTTTCGTGAGCGAAACCAAACCCGGCCGTATCACAACTGTACCCCGAACTCCCATAGGGTAAACTCAAAGGGACTGTTACTCAACGTAACCACCAACGCCGCTGACGGCTCGTCAAGCGGACGTCCTGTCTGAAAGATATCAGCTTTTCCGTTCCAGGGGCCCGGTTGGATTTCGGGTACAATCCAACCCGGCCATACTCCGACTGTATCCAAAACTCGGGCGGAGTATGTCAAAAGTTCCGTCTCATCAAGAGGAAGTCAACGAAACAGACGGCGCGTCAATCGGACGCCCGGTCTGTGAGTTATTGGCATTTTCGTCTCCGGGGCCCGGTTGGTTTTTAAGGAAAAACCAACCCGACCGTACTCCACCTGCGTCCAAACCTCGGGCGGAGTATGCCAAAAGATCCGTCTCACTAAGAGGAACATTACGCGACTGACGGCACGTCAATCGGACGTCCGTAGCTCAAGATATGAGCGTTTCCGCTCCGAAGGCCCGGTTGGTTTCGTGAACGAACCAACCCGGCCGAACTCAAAGTAACCCGAAACCTTGAGTGCGATATACCGAAACGACCGTCTCGATCCAAGGATCGCGTTGCCGCAGACGGTTCGTCATTCGGAGGTCCGAGGCTCAAGTTATGAGCCAAGAACCGAATCTGGTCCGAAACGGGGGGTCCGGGTCCGGGCCGACCCGGCCCGACCCCCCCCCCCCCTCTGGACGGCGCGGCGGCCGGCGGCGGCGGACGGCGGCGGCGGGCGGCGGCGGTGCGGCGGCCGGTGGCGGCGCGCGGCGGCGCGCAGTGGCGGCGCGGCGGAGGCGGCGGTGGGCCGCGGTGGCGGCGGCGGCGGCGGGCCGCGCTGGCGGCGGCGGCGGGCCGCGCTGGCGGCGGGGTGCCGCGAGGCGGCGGCACGGTCGGCACGCAGGGGCTAAGCCCCCGCTTCTTCAAGGTCGGCGCGGCTATGCCGCGCCGTTTTGACAAATGGCCCCCCTCCAGGGGGCCCGCTTCTTGGAAAACCGGGGGGCTGTTGCCCCCCCCCCCCTTGTCACGGATGAACCGCCCCCCTCTCTTAAAGAGGGGGTTTAATTTAAGTGGCCGGGGAATTAAATTCCCCGGTTTTAATGGTATCCGGCCGGCCGGTTTTTCTCTAATGGGACCGGAATTTCCGGTCCCCCTTCGGCTTCCGACGCCGGCGGCCCGGCCGCCGGTCTCTTCTTCCGCCGCGGCCCGGAACCGGCCGCGGTCTTCTCGTCTCGCCGCGGCCCGGAACCGGCCGCGGTCTCCTCGTCCCGCCGCGGCCCGGAACCGGCCGCGGTATTCGTCGTCCGGCGCGGTGCGACGGCACCGCGCCCCTTTCGCCGTGCCATGATTCCTTCCAACGCGGCGCGACGGCGTCGCGTTCTTGAAGATTCTCCTTGGCGTAACGCGACGGCGTTGCGTAAAATTAAACGCACAATCATCCGCGTGGTGCGACGGCACCACGCCACTTGCTTCCACCCGCAAGAACAACAAGAATGTTGGAGGGGTTCGGTCGTGTTCGTACGGACCGGCCCCCCTCACGTTAAATTAATAACGCATCTTAAAATAATCAACATCCCATGTTAGTTATACGAACCACGAGAAGAATGAAATAATTAAATATTAAATCAACCACCCCTACCTTGGATACAAGATCGAGGATTCGACTATGTCCGCGGAAGACGGCGTCGCGGAAGTCGGGCGTCGCCGTCGTCGTTCGTCAAATCCGTTGACGAAGAGGTGCGTCCGAAGAAGCACGTCGTTGGCGAATCCTTGTACGCCGACGAAGGTTTTTCCGAGGAAGGTGCGGTGTTCTCCCTCGTTGACACCGAAGACGAAGAAGAGCGGAGCGGCGTTCTTTGTCGGAAAAAGAGCGTTCCTCGTCAAGTCTTGCGGAAAGTCAAATAAAAGGTAACATCGTACTCAAGAACCCTTACCTCGATAGTCGCACGTTGACGGAGTCGTGGAAAATCGGTGTCGATTCCTTTGACGTCGGAGGAAGAGTTGTTGTTGAAGGCGTTCGTCGCGGAAAACCGTCGCGGAAGAGATGACGCGGAAGAAGTTCTTCGTTGAAGAACGGCGTTCTTCGCGTTCTTCGTTGAGGTTTGAAGAAGAAGAGAAAGCTCTCAAATCCTCTCAAGAAATAAAGGGACTAACCAAAAACAATAAATTAAGCTTACTTAATTTATTAACACAACACAACCTTTGAAATTCAAAAGTTTGAATTTCAAAACATTAATTAAACTCACTTATTAATGACATAAGTTATAACTTAAGTTTACAACATTAATTGTGAGTTGGGGAGGGTTAGAGAATATGAAGGGGTGGGGTTCGTGTGGGCCCCACCACCCTCTTAACCTCCCAAGGGAAGTTGGGTTGTCACCCAACTTCCACCCAAAGGATAAAAACGCTTAAGGAAGATAAAAATAAAAATTGAAGTTAAATTTTTATTTTAACATTCACAATTTTATTTTTTTACAACTCCCCACGTGTAAACGCAACTTCGGGAAAGGTCTCCTTAAGCGAATATCGGCGCTGCGAGTTCATCGGTGCCCTCGGATTTCAATTCCGAGCACCGGATCAAAAGTTAGGAATTCCCGCTCGTTCGTTCACTGAACGTACCCGAGCCAAACTTCGGAACTTAATTCCGGGCACCCCGGGCCTCGGAATCAGGTGCCGTCTGAAACCGCGCTCTTGTAAAATTCTAAAGAAAATTAAGAAAAAAAATTTCCCTTGAATTTTACGGGTCTTTACATTACTCCCACCTCAGGGCTTTACGTCCCCGTAAAGCTTCAACTCACACTTAAGGGAAACAAAGTAGTACTGAGCACGCAACTGAGCTTTACGCTCCCATATGCTCACCTGAAGATCTCGTGCTACCCGAGAAGCACCCCAGAGGAAGCAACCGTTCACGTAGAACCTACTCCTGTCGATCCTCAATCTCTACTAGAATCTATGTGCTTATCGCCCTGTCATCGACGTCCAACTCCCCGGGGTCGATGACGTGTGAAGAAACATACACGTATCTCCATAGCTGAGACACGTGGTGGACACTATGCACCCGGTGCGACTGAGGTGGTAGGGTTAAGCGGTAAACCTCCTCGCCTACCCTGCTGAAGATCAAAAGGGTCCATCGAACTTCGGAGATAACATGCCGCCTCGGCCACATCTCCGAGACCTCATCGGGTTGAGACCGTATAAGAATGTGTTCGTCACCCTCGAACTCAAGAGGTTTCCCTTTTTAGGTTAGAACTGAACTCAAACTCCTGCTGCCACAGGGGTAGGGTTGACCAACTCAAGAGTGATCGGTCACACCCTCTTATGTCTGAGTTTAACATGAGCTTCCCAGGGTTTCCTTTTCGCCGACCAAGGAAAACCCATTCCGACGCTTGCCTAAAACAGTCAACCGATGTATGATTTGTGAATCAAAACCATACCCAGATCAACGTCGTAAGGCCTCTACGCTGCCACCAAGAGATTCCAACCGAAACTCTCACCTCGAGGTCAAATCACACCGTCGGCGTAAGCGTGATTATCGAGTCTCCTCCCAAAGGTATCTCCAGACGTGAGGGTCAAGTCTACGGCTTACCCGGAACCTCTAGGTCTGGGACATGATTCGTGGAAGGGTAGAATGATTGGTTCCTACGTCTATAGATATGGCAGCTCGTAGTAGACATAATCCGTACCCCGAATCATTCTTAGAGCTCCTGGGTCACACTCCTTGACCGCAATGCAGCTATTCTCCTCCCCAGCCCTCCTGCTCCCTGAGCCTGGCGGGGACTACTAAGTCGGGTGGTCGTAACATGTCGAAATGTACACCACCACATGCTGCTCTCCAAGCTCTGCTTCCACGTCTGCTACCCTGCAGATTCATCTGTCCTTAGCACTTCCTCCTCCTGAAACATTTTACACGCCCGAGTCTCTGCTACCGGTACCGCCGGTAGTGTCTGCTGACCAACAGGTAGTGACATAGCTGGCGCTCTACCCGTAGGTACTAATCCAGGTATCGGTTCGCGTACCGAAGCCTCGTTACTATAAGGACCAACCTCATGGTCACTCTCTGGAAACACCTGGAGCTAAGTTCATCATCCGCTCTACTAGTATCCAAGCTAGGCGTAGAACTCTAGCATTCGTCTCCATCCAGTCCACTGCTGCCTGGGAAATCTGTCTCGCCTCGTATCCTCAGAGGCCTCTACTGCTGGAACTCGTGCATCGCGCTCTGCTAGCGTGCACCGTCAGCTAGTGGCATCTGCTGCCTAACGGGTGGTGGTGCTGCTGGTACACCACCCGAAGGTGCCAACACTGAAAAAGGGCCCTGCACTGGAGTCTCGCTGCTCGGTGGGCCATCATGAAAGAAACAACGTAACACGATCAAACGATTATACCTGGTGAGCTGACCTGGTTTGAGCTGTTTTAAGGGGAAAAACCTTTGAAAACACACACTCAATCAGTGTTTTCGTGCACAAAGTCGGAAATCAGTTGTCAGGGTCCTGGTGTATGGATACGTCGGCCGCCCGCACCAACACTGGACTCCCTGAACTGAAAACCACACTCGGTACTCTCAACACTATTGCTTCACAGAAAGAAACATCAGAGTTATAAGTTCTGCGGTAGAACCGAACCCCTCTGATACCAATTTGTCACGACCCGTCCTCGGGGCCCGTGCCGTGACTACCCCAAGCCCGCCTTCCATAGGCCAGGGGTTGGCGACTAGCACCAAAGGCGTAAAATCCCGATAACTGGGAAGGCATTGCCTTTATAAAGAAAACAAGCACCACAGAGTACAAGCGGAAGTAAAACACTAAGTACAAAAAGAAGAGCTGAAAAGTAAAAGGGGCCGGAAATACAAGCCCAACTGTAAAGTACAACTCGAAAGGGAAAACAGCGACTGAAAAGTAAAGCTGCTACGCTGAGATGTCCACTGGAAATCCCACCTGAAGGGTGGGTACAGATAGCTCTTCTGCTCCTCGGGTCCCGCCGTCTGCTCCAAGTATGACCCGCCCAGTGGTCTGCCTCTGGGTACGGCCTCGTCGTATAGTCCACCTCCAGGTACCGTCCAGTCCTCGAACACTCGGCCTCTGCCAGTACTGGCCGTCGTCTGCAACCAACACAACGAGGTGCGGGCATAGCCCGTGCAGGGGTGAGTATAACGATACTCAGTAGGGACCCCGAGACCCTCAAGGTCTCACTAAAACCAACAAGGATAAACACAAGAAGATCTCAACAGATAAACCCTACTTAGGTATATGCCCATACATATACCTAAGTTATCAAGTAACCCATCTCAATCATGAGGAAACACAAGGATTGTGAAAACGACGGATAACCACTACCCGGGTATATGCCCATACATATACCAAAGTTAGCAAGTGACCCATCTCATTCATGAGGTAAACACAAGGTCAAAAGTCTCAGCTCAAACCAGGATTTTCATTATCGAAACCGTAACTGCTGAAGAGCTCCGTCTCTAGAGTGTACATTGGTCCTGTCACGACTCCGAGGCTGCCGCTCACTAACCTAAGACTGCTGAAGTACTCCTCCTGTCGAGTACCGCGGGTCTGCTGCCAACTACCGGGCGCTCCGTCCGCTGAGGGTCTGCTGCCAAATACCGGGCGCTACCCAGATAGCCTACTGAGGTACTCCTCCTGTCGAGTACCGCGGGTCTGCTGCCAACTACCAGGCGCTCCGTCCGTCGTGGGTCTGCCGCCAAATACCGGGCGCTCCGTCCACTGGGCTAGTCGACTCACTCCAAGTCGTGTCGGTCAAGCAGTCGTCAGGTCTCAGCCGGCTACACGGTCTCCGTACTCTGCACGCTCGTCTCCGGGAGGATCCGCTCCACGAGCTACTGGTCGATACTCCAAGTATCACAAAGTCCCGCAAGAAGTGTCTCATAGAACCGTCTCGTCACAGGGGTCTCAACGCAACAGACGGCGCGTCGATCGGACGCCCGGTCTGTGAGTTATTAGCCTTTCCGTCCCAGGGGCCCGGTTGGTTTCGTGAGCGAAACCAAACCCGGCCGTATCACAACTGTACCCCGAACTCCCATAGGGTAAACTCAAAGGGACTGTTACTCAACGTAACCACCAACGCCGCTGACGGCTCGTCAAGCGGACGTCCTGTCTGAAAGATATCAGCTTTTCCGTTCCAGGGGCCCGGTTGGATTTCGGGTACAATCCAACCCGGCCATACTCCGACTGTATCCAAAACTCGGGCGGAGTATGTCAAAAGTTCCGTCTCATCAAGAGGAAGTCAACGAAACAGACGGCGCGTCAATCGGACGCCCGGTCTGTGAGTTATTGGCATTTTCGTCTCCGGGGCCCGGTTGGTTTTTAAGGAAAACCCAACCCGACCGTACTCCACCTGCGTCCAAACCTCGGGCGGAGTATGCCAAAAGATCCGTCTCACTAAGAGGAACATTACGCGACTGACGGCACGTCAATCGGACGTCCGTAGCTCAAGATATGAGCGTTTCCGCTCCGAAGGCCCGGTTGGTTTCGTGAACGAACCAACCCGGCCGAACTCAAAGTAACCCGAAACCTTGAGTGTGATATACCGAAACAACCGTCTCGATCCAAGGATCGCGTTGCCGCAGACGGTTCGTCATTCGGAGGTCCGAGGCTCAAGTTATGAGCCAAGAACCGAATCTGGTCCGAAACGGGGGGTCCGGGTCCGGGCCGACCCGGCCCGACCCCCCCCCCCCCCCCCCCTCTGGACGGCGCGGCGGCCGGCGGCGGCGGACGGCGGCGGCGGGCGGCGGCGGTGCGGCGGCCGGTGGCGGCGCGCGGCGGCGCGCGGTGGCGGCGCGGCGGAGGCGGCGGTGGGCCGCGGTGGCGGCGGAGGCGGCGGGGGGCCGCGGTGGCGGCGGCGGCGGCGGGCCGCGCCGGCGGCGGCGGCGGGCCGCGCTGGCGGCGGGGTGCCGCGAGGCGGCGGCACGGTCGGCACGCGGGGGCTAAGCCCCCGCTTCTTCAAGGTCGGCGCGGCTATGCCGCGCCATTTTGACAAATGGCCCCCCTCCAGGGGGCCCGCTTCTTGGAAAACCGGGGGGCTGTTGCCCCCCCCCCCCCCCTTGTCACGGATGAACCGCCCCCCCCCCCCCCTCTCTTAAAGAGGGGGTTTAATTTAAGTGGCCGGGGAATTAAATTCCCCGGTTTTAATGGTATCCGGCCGGCCAGCTGGCCGGCCGGTTTTTCTCTAACGGGACCGGAATTTCCGGTCCCCCTTCGGCTTCCGACGCCGGCGGCCCGGCCGCCGGTCTCTTCTTCCGCCGCGGCCCGGAACCGACCGCGGTCTTCTCGTCCCGCCGCGGCCCGAAACCGGCCGCGGTCTCCTCGTCCCGCCACGGCCCGGAACCGGCCGCGGTATTCGTCGTCCGGCGCGGTGCGACGGCACCGCGCCCCTTTCGCCATGCCATGATTCCTTCCAACGCGGCGCGACGGCGTCGCGTTCTTGAAGATTCTCCTTGGCGTAACGCGACGGCGTTGCGTAAAATTAAACGCACAATCATCCGCGTGGTGCGACGGCACCACGCCACTTGCTTCCACCCGCAAGAACAACAAGAATGTTGGAGGGGTTCGGTCGTGTTCGTACGGACCGGCCCCCCTCACGTTAAATTAATAACGCATCTTAAAATAATCAACATCCCATGTTAGTTATACGAACCACGAGAAGAATGAAATAATTAAATATTAAATCAACCACCCCTACCTTGGGTACAAGATCGAGGATTCGACTATGTCCGCGGAAGACGGCGTCGCGGAAGTCGGGCGTCGCGGTCGTCGTTCGTCAAATCCGTTGACGAAGAGGCGCGTCCGAAGAAGCACGTCATTGGCGAATCCTTGTACGCCGACGAAGGTTTTTCCGAGGAAGGTGCGGTGTTCTCCCTCGTTGACACCGAAGACGAAGAAGAGCGGAGCGGCGTTCTTCGTCGGAAAAAGAGTGTTCCTCGTCAAGTCTTGCGGAAAGTCAAATAAAAGGTAACATCGAACTCAAGAACCCTTACCTCGATAGTCGCACGTTGACGGAGTCGTGGAAAATCGGTGTCGATTCCTTTGACGTCGGAGGAAGAGTTGTTGTTGAAGGCGTTCGTCGCGGAAAACCGTCACGGAAGAGATGACGCGGAAGAAGTTCTTCGTTGAAGAACGGCGTTCTTCGCGTTCTTCGTTGAGGTTTGAAGAAGAAGAGAAAGCTCTCAAATCCTCTCAAGAAATAAAGGGACTAACCAAAAACAATAAATTAAGCTTACTTAATTTATTAACACAACACAACCTTTGAAATTCAAAAGTTTGAATTTCAAAACATTAATTAAACTCACTTATTAATGACATAAGTTATAACTTAAGTTTACAACATTAATTGTGAGTTGGGGAGGGTTAGAGAATATGAAGGGGTGGGGTTCGTGTGGGCCCCACCACCCTCTTAACCTCCCAAGGGAAGTTGGGTTGTCACCCAACTTCCACCCAAAGGATAAAAACGCTTAAGGAAGATAAAAATAAAAATTGAAGTTAAATTTTTATTTTAACATTCACAATTTTATTTTTTTACAACTCCCCACGTGTAAACGCAACTTCAGGAAAGGTCTCCTTAAGCGAATATCGGCGCTGCGAGTTCATCGGTGCCCTCGGATTTCAATTCCGAGCACCGGATCAAAAGTTAGGAATTCCCGCTCGTTCGTTCACTGAACGTACCCGAGCCAAACTTCGGAACTTAATTCCGGGCACTCCGGGCCTCGGAATCAGGTGCCGTCTGAAACCGCGCTCTTGTAAAATTCTAAAGAAAATTAAGAAAAAAAATTTCCCTTGAATTTTATGGGTCTTTACATTTAAATTCAAAAATATAAATTCAATTTATTGAAAACAAGTGAAAATACATTTTTAGATACTTTTAGGCATTTATTTCAAAAAAGAGGCAAAAAATACCAATTCATATCATTTTTGGTGTCGGTTTTAAAAACAATCTGACACCATAAAATGTAAAATAAAATTTTTTGGCATAGTTTCTAGAAAAAAACCCCAAGAATTATTATTTTTAATATGGTTTAGATCATTTACTATGTTAATATTTTACTAGTCATAGAGCTAAAACAGAGTTAATGATTAAATGTAATGGGTATTAGAAGTTGAACTTCTCTAAGAGAATTCTTCAAGACGTTCTACTCCATATGAAAATAACTTTTAATACGTAACTCAATTTTAGCTCCATGGACAGTAAAATAGAAGCTTAACAAATGATATAAAACATTATTAAAATATATATCTGGATTTTTGTGTTGTTTTTTAAAAAACCAAGGAAAAAAATAATTTTTTTAATAAAATTCATGGATAAGTTTTTTCGAGAAATGATGCCCAAAATTATATCAATGTGAAGTTTTTTCAATGTTTTTGTAAAAAAATGCCACCAACAAACATTGTAAATTATATTTTTCATCAATTTTAAACAAAAACGATGCAATAAAAGTATCTTAAAATATATGGGATCAGTATTTTAATTTTTTTCACAATGCATGTTTCATGTTTTAAAATACAGAAAATATTATAATTCAACCCCATTGAATATATATTCGTTAACAATATAAATACATTTCCTCTTTCATTCATAATTTTTGACCACTTTGATTCAATCATGTTTTCATGGTGGCTTCAATAGAAGATTTAAAACATTGTATCTATTCTAATCATTTAATTAATTTATTATTATATTCCTTCATTACAAAACATTATAGTTATATTTTTCATAATGTTGAGTTGTTCTTATGATCAAGTTACAATTATAAATCATCCTTATGAGATTTACCAGCCAAAGTGAAAAATTCATTATCGATAACTATTTTCATTGTCGCATGATTTCTGCCCAAAAACTATGAGACATGATGATAAACAACATATCAATTTGAAGGAAACTCCAAATATAATTTAATTACATTTCAATCCTGAATTTTATTTTATTTCATTTTGTGTGTGTGATTTTCATTCATGTTTTCCATGTTTTCTTTGAATCAAGTTGTATATTTTGAAACTTTGAAATGTTCAACTTCCATTTGTCATAACTTTTAATCTATAACTCAGTTTTAGCTCCACGATCATTAGAATCGAAGATTAAAAAATTATATAAAATATAGTAGAAAAAATTCAATATATGGATCTATGTTTTTCAGAAAACAATGCAAAAAATATTTATTTAATTTTTTGGCATCTTCTTCTTCAAAAACCGATGCCAAAAATGATATCGATGGGTTTTTTGTGTTGATTTTTAAATAAAAAATTTCCAAAAACTATATGTGAATCATTTTTCTCTCAGTTTAAAAAACATGACACCAATGTCATATTTTTTTATGTCAATGGCTTCAACGTCGGTTAAAACACAACCGTAAAATTTAAAAAATGATGTTAAAGACCATTTTTTTATTAGTTAAATAAACCCAAAGCCTCTTGTTTACCACCACACCAACTCTAACTAGTAGAATCACAGAGGAAGCTGAAGCCATAGTACGGATAGGGAAGATAAGGACTTCAACAACACAAAACCTTAGATGGGTGGACCAAAATAGCCATAGAAGGATACCCATTGTAATGAGAACCCTTAGGAAGAAGAAAAAATCCCAAGAAAGAAAAATTAATTGAGAATAATAAGAGAGAAATGAAGAAAAATTTAATGGGGTACATAAATAAGCAGGAGTAGAGGGGAAGAACCATCACCAAAAAGGAGGCCCTTGTTTTGGGTATGCTCAAACAAAAATCCCAGTGATTCCATCTACATTAGAATCTCTTATAAATGGGATTCATAGGGTATGATCGTACTAGTTTAGGTCATCACATCATTCATTTTGTTTAATAGGATTTTATCTACACCCTTTATATATTCTAATAAAAAAACATGGTATAATAAATATATAATCAATTTTTATGCAGCTTAATTTTATTTTAAATTCGATAGTATATAACATATAATGCTCTATAATAACCAAAGTAGTGTATTTTTTGTATAACATAGTAAATCCATAATTCCTATATTCATTTGAATTAAAAATTTAATTTCTAAAACTTGATTTCATTATATTATTTCCCCATAATAAATTTCACCATAAAAATTTAATTTTATAAACTAAAAAATATGGTTGTACTTATATTTCATTTCCACTTTAAAATATCATATTCCTTCCCCAAATATGTGGTTCTACCAAAACAATTTGATGAGGAAAGTTTTCTTTTATCTTAAACCATTATCAATATTATCTAAGATCATAACTAGATACACCATGTATGAAATATCATTCTCCAAGGGTATCACCACTAGATTTAGTACATGTGAGTGGTCTGGTATTTAATTCTTCAAGATAGAAACAAGGAACACATCATATACATGAGATAGGTTAGGTTGAAGTGCTAGTCAAAACACATTAATATAACATGATAATATATTCACAAGGGCCATTGTATCATGTAATATGATTTAACATTTTCATAAACTTATTTTCCTTATTGCATTAGGTTATATGATGAAAAAATTAACTCTGATCTCATACTCTAGATCACATCGATGAATGTTCACATAGATTTTCTATAATATTTATATGTATTTAATATGAATTTGAATGGTTTGAAATTTCACTTTCATATCTTAGGCAAGATCACTTCATGTTATTTTTCTCTCTCCAAATTTATCCAATCTTTTCAAAACCTGACATCGATTCTAATATAGAGCCTCATATAGTTTCATTTGAATGAAAAAATAGAAAAAAAAATTAAATGAGAACACAACTAGGATAATGTGTTGATACCAAAATGGATGTTTATCAATTTATTAGGATCAAAACATATCCTTTTGAATTTTAATGGTTCTATCAAACTGGTTGTCCTATTGAGAGTGATAATCAGTTCTAAAGATGAGTTATATATTCAACTCTTATATATGGATTCTCCTAAACCTAGAGGTACACCATGGATATTTATCAGATACTTTAGAGAGTGGAACTCCATTATTTCATACAAGTTCTCTTATATATATCATGGAGAGTTTAATAAGATTGATAATCATCCTTGTTTGTAATTAAATTCACTAACTATTTAAGACATTCGATTACAACCCATATATCATTATTACCTTTATATGTCCCTTGGTTTCCTATGAATAAATCAATGGTTATATTTTACCATTTCCAAAATTACATAGTTAATTGTTTCATCCTAGCCTTAGGCTAATGTTGGTTATCCTTGACTTGTTGGAATAATAAAAATATGGATAAAAATCAGCTATCTCATTCATCTTAACCCACCTATTTTTTTTCTTCAGATTCCTATACATCATAGTGATTAATGGATGAATAGAGATGGAAGAGCTATAAACATCATCCAAAAGTTACTTATTCAACTCTAGGTATTATGAGACACATATTTGGGTTATAATCCCTATCACTCCATCGTTAACGATGTTAAACAACAGAATATTCTCTACTTTTTCTATACCACCTCACAATTTTTTTGGGCCTCCTTGATCATCTCTAGAAGTGATTCCTAATAAGTTATTTGACAATGGTATAATGAAGAACCTTTTATTATTCATATTTACATCATTGATATTTCCACAAAAATTGGATCCCTTGCGATTATTATTATAGATAAGTTTGTATGATCCTTTCTACTCTAATTATTTTCCACTTGTTCACATTTGTAGAAGGTATTGGTTTGAAAAATTATAATACTTGATCAAATCTAAACACCTTATTTGTAAAATATTCAAAAAAACTTTATGAAAATATAATTTTTATTTATGAATTATATATATTCTTATTTCTCCCCATTGAGATAATTTCCCCAAATCATCAGTGAAAATATCACATATTGTATTCTAGATCATATATTGGGATGTTTTATTCATGTATCTTTAATATAAAAGAGGCATATTCTATCACTTTTTCAGCAGTCATGAGTACACTAACATATCCATTTTTAGATACATTATTGTAGAAAAAAAATCATTCACCACTAGGGGTAATGTGTGTATATGTGTAGTGATTTGCCTCTTATTTAACTCTTTAAATATCACCTCACATTATTTAGTCCATAAAATCCAGAATCCCTTCATATTTAGAATGGATAGTGGGATTGAAAATCATGATATGTTTCTCCACAACTAATGATAGGTCAATTATAATCTTACCAACAAATTTCTATAACAGATTTTGGTATGGTCCATCTATCAACTACCTCATTTTTGAAGGATCTATAGATATCCCATTAATGGTGATAACATGCCCAATGAATGTTACTTTCTCCATCTATAACACACATTTATTATACTTCACTTATAATTTTTATTTCTAGAAGGTATACATTACATTATTCAAATTCTTATGATGTTCCTCCACATATTTAGAGTAGATAAAAATATTATCTATAGTGATTAAAACAGTCATTTAGGGGTAATATATAAAGACTCTATTAATAATGTACATGAAGATAATTGGGAAATTAGTGATTATAAATGGAATCACTATGAATATTTTTTTACCCTGCATGAAAACTAGACATGGGGATATCCTCATTCACCATTATGTAGAAATATCCCAACTTAAGACCCACCTTATAAAAGTATTGGTCTCTACATAGATGATCAAACATTTCATTAATCAATGCTTGAGGATAATCATTTGTTATTGCGATTTCTTTGGGTTCATGATAATCAATGTAGAGTGTCATTTACCTATAGTTATTATTAATGAAGAGGACTGGTCTATACCTTAATGAAGCACTTCGTCACATAAACCCTTGATCCATGTTCTCTTGTAGTTGTTTCTTCAGCTATGAACATTCAACAGTTGACATTCTATATAGACTCTTATATATTTGAAAAGTTCTGAGTATAATTTTTATTGAGAAATCAACCTCTTGGTATGGAGTAATAATATAAAATTATTTCGAAAACACATGAGTTAATTCCCTTAAAATGGTCATGTCATCATGTATGAATTTTTCCATATCCAGAATAATTTTATCTAGATATGATTACTTATAATAAAATAATATTAATGATTTAGATAGTGATACAAAAAGAGATTAATCATCCTCCTCGAACATGTATAAAATCATAGCATTATTTTTGCTATAGAATATCATTTACTTTTCTATTCATGTTTTGTAGGGTCTATACAAGGAAATACAATGCAAGGCCAAAATAGATTTGAAATATGATAAATGGAGTCTCAAAATGTGTTTTTAGAAATTATGCCAACGCATTTTGATAGTGGATGATATATATTCTATGGAGGAAAAAGTGAACAATTTTCTATCTTCATTAATTAGTCATCTTTCATGCTTTGACGTATTTTTTTAATAGATCCACTAAACTTTTGTTACATGAAATAATACTTAGAACCAAAATTAAATATTATGATCATTTTACATTAATTATTTATAACAAAATATATCACTAGTTCACTATCAGAATCCACCTTTTTAGTTGTTATGGAATGGTAACTCACGTTAACTATAGTTGTTGTAGGTTATTGTCACCTGTTAGCCATAAAAAACATTGGATTAGTTCATTGATTAACATAGATTATTTGTCCTTGTAGTTGAAACATTGGAAAATAAGATGAGATTTTACTAGATAATTCCATTATTCCAACACATTGGAAGATTCCTCCCATCGTCATTTTTTAGATAGTTTCCCTTCATTGCCATACGAAAATCATTTTATTGTCCCATTATGGAAATTTTTGGGATGATTCTTCCCACACTATTGAAATGTTGGTTGTTGGACATTCATTCCCCCATGAGGTTTCTCCATTTCACGCTAAGAACTAAGATAAATTATCCACTTCCTCTCTAAAAAACTATTATTCTCATTGAGATTCATTGATCCTTATTTAAAATTTAAGTGAATGTCAAAAAATTTCCTTATATTTTTAAAAATATTGAATCACCAATTTTTTCATAGACGCATCTATGGCCCACTTAATCCGAGGTGAAATTTGATTTTTGGGAGATGGAATAGAAATAGGTATATCATGAATTTCATGTGAAGTTCTCCTCGTATTCTCAGATGGATTTAACATCCTTTTTCATGAGCCTATGTAAACCCATATTAAATTTAACTCAAAGTGTTTGAGGAATGTATTTCTTGAAAAACAATTACTAAATTATTCCCACTCTATCACATAGGTCTCTTACTTAGGTATTGTATTTTGTTTTATCTACTTCCTCCACTGGTAGTATTCTCCTTCTATACGATAAACAACAATCATTCTATTGCCTTACTCTGAGAGTTAAATTACATAGAAGATCCTTTTAAAATACTTGGTCCATTTATCCATGATTAAGGGATCAGAAGATCAATTAAATGTCAAAGGCGTTTATCACATAATGAACATAATTGAAACATTATCTTTCTTAGGGGGATGTAGTATTTCCCCCAGATTAATTTTCATATTTATAAATTCATTTAGTAGGGAAATTATTGGCAAGATGTTCTCTTCTTTTACTCTCATCAATATAGGCATCCCATTTGGGAATTCATTAGGCTCCTCGTGACATTTTCTATTTATTTAGTTCATCTTGTTCCCATCAATCGAATGTAATAATGTGAAAATTAAAGATGATAAATTTTAAACTATTAAAAAATTGAAATAATAAGCATTAAATCTATAACTCAGTAAAGTAATGTATTCATTAAAATATGAATTTCTAGGTTTCAATCTAATATACCCATAGTCAATTTTCTTACATTAAATATTATAGTAATTTTTTATCCCCTCTTAATAGATCATAATGATCTTGGTAATATTCCAAATCATATCCCCCTGATAGTTTCAAAATATCTATTAAGAAATCCCACTTTTTGTGCAATATATGACTCTCAATTCAAATCCTAATGAACCTTTTTATGATTTATTACTCCTACTTACAACTACGTCAAAGCCAAATCCAATTATTGTATCCAAACATGTATTTTCATTCTTGAAAACAACATAATATATACTTTACCATATTTTTTGGATTTTTATAATGTTTATAATTATTCCTATTTTGTTCACTAATGTTTTCTAATCTTAATCTATAAAAATAATTAGCCATTCCTTGGATAACAAGTATGAAAACCTATATTTTAATACACCTTATTTCATGATTTCTAACATAAATATATAAAAAATAAATTCCCATAAGTTAATGAGTCCTAGTGACATTAGGAAATTTGGTACATAGTATAATGGAATAAAAATTCGTATAACAACATTATTTGGAAATTTCAAAACATGACACTATATTTCATTAATCTTCTTTTACTGCATAGGATAGTGTCTGGACGTCCATAAGAAAGTGGTGAGTAATAAATGCCAATAATGGAATTATAAATTTATAAAATGATGAATGTAATAAATGTGAGTCAAGAGAAAAATCACAGTGATATAGAGGTCCTGAGAAACATAAACTTTTATGTTGAATCATGATATATAATGATAACATCAATGAATCATAAGGAATATGGAAAAAATACAAACAAAACATCAAAAAAAATAAGTCAAGGATAACCACAGATACATCCTAACGCAATTTTATTAGGATAACCTCAAATACACCATAAATTTTATCCCATGAGATAAAAACATTACCCAATCCATTGGCATGATATATAAAAATTTGGGCCCACCCGTCACGTTCATATCAGGTATATGCCTTGGAGTACCACATATATCATAAAACATGAGAGAAAATTTAAACACTCATAACCCCACAATTAAGGATTTTTGGTTACATAAAAATATTTTCCCAGTAAAAGAAACATGTTTATATCTAGGTGGATAACATTGAGTGGATGTGGGGAAGGGTATTCACTACAAAAAAATCCATGGAAAATCATGGGGTAATTTCAGCAGCATAACATGTGTACATAAAGATTATTTTATGGGTTCACTATGAGTAAAATGGTGTCCCTTGTTAATTAAAAATAATATGGACAGTAATTTGGATGTATAAAAACAAAATACGACATGAAAATTGTAAATCAAAAGAAATAATAAAAATAATTTGATTGAATAAAGAGGAAAAGTGGAACCTTACATTTAGAGGGAACATATAAAATTTCTAGAGGATCTTATTAATACATTGGGAACACTATTAGAGGTATATATGGAGGGAAATATATAGTAACATCATAAATAATTGGTTTTTAGTGAATAGGAGTGGAAGGATGGGTGTGTATTTAATGAAAAAGTGGATTCAATTATTTTTTAGTTTTTAAACGTAGGTTTTGGACTCTATATGATAAAAAAATAATCCCCATGATCCTTCCCATGGTTTCCAAAAAAAATTCATAATATCTATAGTGTTTTTAAAAAATTTATTATGATAATAATAGAACTCATTAGAATAATATCATTAGTGATGTGGAAGTTACTAATGTTAAAAAAGAATTAAATTTATAACCTAAAAATATAATAATGGTTTTTGGGGAATCATTTTATGTTTAAAAAATTAATCAAATAATTGAAAAAATAAATTATTTTAATGGAGAAATATATATTTTTTATTGGTTACCTTTTATGGAATTTTTCACAACACTTTTCCTCCATGATAATTTCAAAATATAGACCATATATTTTTACTGTATTTAATTTTTACCCAAAAATTTTAATCCTCTCAGAAAATTATGTAAATTTAACCAGTGGATATGTTGTAAATGCTGATTAAAAAATATTTTTTATTTTATAAAATATAATTTTATAAATATTTTAATTTAAACTTTTAGATAAAAATAAATATTTACTAAAAATACTAGTATTACGATATTAAAATCTTTTTAACCCTCATAAAAATTACATTGTACATCAGTAAATTATAATATCATTTATATTTAAATAATTATTATCTAGTTAGACTATATTATTATATTATTATTTATTTAAAAATTATTTAATTTATAATAATAGTTCTTTAATTGAAACTTTATATTTCCCATTAATACAATTTCGATTTCATCATGCGAAAATCAATTTTTTACAAAAAATTATTATATAATCATTGATAATGTTAGAATACAAGGTGATAAATATATTATTTATTTTATTAAAAATACTATATCAAAATTTATTCTGTTAGGGTATAGATACATAACCTTATATTACCCTAGCATAGACCCTAATGGTACGGTGTGTGATACTGAATCTTTCTAATTATGGTTCAGTGAATATATTTTGAGTTATGATATTGATTATATATAACATATCATATAAATGGTTTCTCGTATGCTTTAGTTCTTGTCTATATTCTTAGGATTGGTTTAGGTAAACCTCAATGATGTCCTCTCCCTCTAAAGAATCGATAAATGGAATTTATATGGCATGATGTTACTAGTTAAGGCCATCGCTTCATGCATATATGATACATGAATTTTATTATATCCCATAACATATAATAATCATAATGGTAACTATAAAATAGTTATAGTATTAATGGCTATGATGTATAAATTTATTTTATATCTAATAAAATATAACATGTAATGGTCCAAAATAACCAAAGAAGTGCTTGTATTTTCAATTAATTCGTTACTTAATAATGGATTTATTCAATTAAATTGGGAATTTAATTTATAAAACATTACCAAATTGAATATATTTTCTCAAAAATGATGTTTACCTAAGGTGTGGGTGATGTCTGGAGATCTTGTAGGTTTATGGATTTGATATTTTCTATACTCTCAAAAGTGGTATCATGGTAGAGATGCATATATGAGGGTCTATTTTTGATGTTTTTGAGTATGAAGATAGATCATGTGACATAATTTAATTTAACCCTTATGGTTGAGGATGGTGTTATATACCATTGGTTGATGGTTTCCTCCCCTGTCTTATTCGTCTTGTTAGGGAGGCATAACTTGGCTATATAACTGATTGAATGGCCCGAAGGCCTTTATTTTTTTTTTGATAATACACCATTCAAGGGGTGAGGTGTAACCCTTAAATGGACCTAATGATTAGAGAAATCTACACGAACCATAGGTATTATAGAAAACCACCTAGTCAGGATTACTTAGAACTGCTCTTCGCTATTACATGTCATGATATCAGTACTCCACATTCACAAGGCTGGTCGGCTAGCTTTCCTATGTAGAGATTCACATGCCTGATACTGAGGGAAATTTCATACACTCTCATTCATCCTATTCTTGTAATCTTTTCTCTGGTGAATGTTCTGGCTCTGGATCAACATCTAAAGCCTTGTCTTTTGATGTTTGACTAGTAAATTGTATATTCTTGTGTCTTGAAGTCCTTGGGGTGGCCCAAAGGCCGTGAGGTGGACCAAAGGACTTGAGATACAACTGGCCTAAAGTCCTTGGGTGGCCTGAAAGAATTGAAGAACATGAGAACCAAATTGGTTGCCCAAATGCTCAGATGGATGAATAGTTCTGGATGCTATAGTACCCTGGAAATATGTCTCCACCAGGATTTGATATTCAGTTTCTTGGATGCACTTGTCAAGCCCCCACAAACCAGGTTGAGGCTCATGTGCACTTGGGTATATTGATTGTGACATATTATATGATTACATATATACTAGACATGCTCTCGATGGATTTTATAAAAGTGGATATCACATCATACTTGATTAAGGACAGATGATCTTATAATTCATGATGTGAGAGGATGTGTTGAGTATGTTTCTAGCTTCCCCATCAGAAGTGAATCTAGGAGAGGTGAGGATGTACCTAGATCCTTTGGCATTATATTGGGTGTCCAAATATGTAGTGGAGTTCTTCTGAGATTACCTCTTGATTTCTCATCTAGCAAAAGGTAAAGAATGAGGTGTTAGGATGGAATTGACAGAGGGACAATATCTTTATGAAAATTTTGATGGTATATCTAGGGTAATTAATATTTCATTAAACAAGTAGGATGATCATATACCAACTAACATTTTCATAAAACATCCTTGACATATTAGAGAATAGTTTAGTGGATATTTTGGGATGCCTATGTGTTCAAGTTATAGTAATGATTCATGTAATTTCTAATAATATCATTTCAGAAAATGATTCTCACATCATATCATAATTATAGATGGTATTACAAGAGGCATTGGGACTCAAATTTGGTTGATAATAACATATCAACCCAATAACATATGGCTAGATATAGTAGACCATTATGGTATTAGAGGAAAATAATTGGGATATTAAGTTGGTTTTTGGTTGTATCTAAAAATACCACATATCCTTTCTGAAGTTTCATGTAACAGTTTTTTCCACTCCAAAATGATTGTAGTTCTATTATAGGACAAAAGGGAGATAAATAAATTCATATCCATTCTTGGTGGAGCCATGTATATAGTACCACTAAGTCCACTGTTGGTGTGACTAATGATAGGTAAACTTTATATAATCAAAGAGAAAATGGGGATTGCCCAGAGCTACAAGATGTATAATGTAGACTGATGATGATGTCCTTTTATGTTTGATGAGTGAGACCATGTGATCATAAAGGTCTCACAATATGGATTACAATGGATATTTTTTCCATGTCAGGAAACAATCTTTGAGTTCATTATCCCTTTAAAGATACTACACTTTGTTAATGGGTGGAACACAACTAATCCTTAATGCCACATAAATATTGACTTAGTGATTTATTACACATTTCATAGTTATGAAATACGTTCATGGACTATTTTATATAATGGAACGAGGTATTTTAGTCACTGAGGATGGAGATTCCCTCTTAGAGAACACCGATGATGATTAAGGAGCAGTTAGAGAAGATACATTGAGGGAAAAAGATTTATTTAGCATGTGTCTATTGTCTATAGGGGAACCTCTAGGAGAGATCATGGGAGTTTTAGAACTAGACACATGTTAGTATCATGCATGTTTGGAGTAGTTTTTCACTATTTTGGAAGAAAAAACATGAATTTGGGGATAATCAAGATCTATAAATTTTCTTTTTGACACTTTGGATTCTGTGAAATAATATTTTTGGAGTCAGGAATGGAGTCAACAAGGGATTCCAAGGCATATGAAACCTTAGTGTTTATGTATTAAAAATATAATATATAATATATAATTAAAATAATTTTTTTTTCAAAAATAATGGAATAACACTCTAACAATATCCCATACGGAAAAACTGATACCTTGAGTAAATAAGTAACCTGGGATTTACATTAGGTGTGACATAAGTATTGTTGGAGTCAAATGTCTAACTGAGTGAAAACATAGATATATTGAAATACTAATTTAAAATATTAAATTACCTTTTATTAAATTTCATAATCCTAGTGACAGTCCATTTTAATTATATTAATTCGAAATTTCCTATGATTATCCATATGAAACTAATGGAAATTAAAGGATAGATATATATATAGTGGTGGGAATATTGGCGGGTCATATCAATATTTGGGGTCAATAAAGACAGAAATATGAATTAAAGTAGATGCCCATGAATGTAGTGGTTTATTCATCTCTAATTTTTTTGTGAAAATTCTCATCCATAAATTAGTATAATCCACGGTATATTATTTTTATATTGGATTACTTCACCATTCATAGTTTCAATAATGAACATGAATTAATTCCTTATAACTTAATTCCTCAATCTTGATTTTTTAATTGTTATTGATTATTTCTCCTCATAGAATTCACAATTTAGATTTATTTATTACTTGAATATTTATGATTTTTTATTATAACCATTATTTGTATTGCATAAATCATGACCAAATAAACATGTCCCTCTTTGGATTCTCACTTTTATGTTTCGTTCCTTTCTTCCTCCATTCATTAAAATTTATAATTGATATTTTAGTTAATGAATAATTTGACAATAATAATGAAACTGATAACATTGAATTCTATCATTATTGAAATAGATAATTGTTGTGGGTTGAATTTTGGGTTATAGAGACATTTCAAAGGTGTGGTGGTGATGATAGGAATCTAAGTGTGGTATGGGCATTGGTGGATTCAAGAGACTGACTATGAAGGAGATTTATTGTGGTTTCGTTAAGAGTTTTATAACCAATTAAATTAATAGAAATAGGCCACCTTTTGGTATGTGGGATCTATTAACCTAGATGTAGGATTTTTTTCCAATAATATTTGTGAAAACAAATGAAATGACTTCTTGGGTGAATATTCAATAACATGCTATATTTTCTATGAAATCTCATGATACACAACATATGATATGGTACAACACACACCATGTACACCCCCATTGTTAAATGGATAGGGTTTAAATGGTGAGTCAATTGGCATACATTGATTGGTTGACTCTCCCACATTGTGAAAATTAATAAGACAATTCAGTGTGTACAAGGAGTACATCCCCAATAGACAACGTGACATCATACTCTGTGAGTGATGGGTCACACCATGTATATTTTGGAATGTGTAAAGTCTTGGGCTATAATCACATGCTTGGTTCTGTCCCACTCTCTACATGTTCTGTGTCAGAACCACATGCCATGTATCTAGGGAGGTATATTCCTTGTGAGACAACTGGGTATGGGAACTTCTGAACTCAGTGAAACATGTATTTTACCCCATGGGACACCCTTTATACCCCTTCTAGGGAAGCATATGGATTTTTTTTCTTTTTAGACTCACTATGGTATGATCTTGGTTTAGTTAAATTGAACAATATTAGTGTCTTAATTACCTTGTTCATCCCTATGTGGGTATAGTGGGGAATTCCATCCTAAGCATAGGATGAGTGATCCCTACTATGGGATAGTTCTAGATAAAGTCAGGTATCACTTTATTTTTCCTGATATGTGATTATCTATCATTATTCCAAAGGATGGTTCATCTATCCCATTTCAAACATCCAATTTTTTATCCCCTTTTTAGTGCATCAATTCTATTTTGGATATGTATCCCCCATATGCCCTAGGTATGATCACCTATCTATGTATCAAGATCTATTTTCCTCTAAAATTTTGTAGTATGATAGAGTATCTCATATGATCCCTATAAATCCTTATATAAATTTCCATGTAAAAAATTGATGAAAGTGTCCTATAATATCATTTTCACCAATTAGTTGATACCGATGGGTGAGTTCTCTTAGATGAATGTTACCTTGGAGCCTCGAATAGATTCCTTGTCTATTAGTGAGGATGTTACTTCACCATTAGACACATAGTCTAAATTTGATATTATCTAGGTTATATTGTTTATTCACTTAGAATTTTGATATTGAAATCACACTATCCTTAATGATTGGTGTTTTACTAGTTTTTGGGTTTCCTATTGGGTATGTCCATATTCCCCCCTGCATAGGCTCTACTCACATAGGTCACATCTTATGTAAACAAAAGGACATTAGATAGATTTTTAGGATGATCATGAGCAAGTGAATATTGGAAGGATAATGGTTGGTTCCATGATTTTTTATCTTGATAGCAGCCCCCTTTTGTTACCAGGATAGACTCTTTTGCAGTTTTAGTAGGATTGTTTTTGGTTGTTTCTCCTTTTTTATTATTTTTATCATAATCAAATGTAGGATAATTATTAGATATAAATTTATAGTTTTATTATTTTGTCTTTTAATATTGTACTAGAGTGTAGATGTGTGTCTTTGTTTCTAGTTACTTTAGGATAATGTTGAACATGTGTGTGATATTCCTGCATAGTGGTAGTCATAAGCCCTTGGCCTGTTAGAGGTGGACATGGGGTGTCATTATCAACATCTTATCACCTAAGAGGACCCTAGTGGGTTAGGAAATTATATTACTTTTACATTAATATTTAATATATTCATAGTGTGTGGAATTTTTTGTTAAATGGTTTGAGTATGAAGATATTAAATAATTTATTGCTTGATTCTATTATGAAGTGACAATTTAGGAACATTTTCCCAATGATACATCTAATTTTACAAAATTTTAAAGGAATGGAGACAATAAATTCATTGATTATTTTCACTTCAATCAAATAGAGGGAGTATGAGTGCAAGCTATTCAACAATTATTTCTAGGTTTTTAGGGACAATATAAATGGGGGAGCCTTCACTGTATTATTAATAAGACAATGATAGGATCTTGAAAATGTGGGCCCACGTTTTTGAAAAAATGATCTTGCACATGAAGTTTATTTATTATTCTTATTCCTTAATATATGTTGTTCACCATATGGTTATTATAATGTACCCATACATCTATAGATTTTATTAGTGGATTAAGATGAAGAGGGATTTTTCAATTTTTGTTATATAATGATTAATCTTTGATCGTGTGATGAATAAGAATAAGAGACTCACATGACCTGTTAAGATTCCAATCATTCAATAGTACAAGTGGAATGATATTACAATTAATTTGGTGATGGGGTTTCCATATTCACCCCAAGGTAGTTATATAGAATGTATTTTGTCAAATATTTTATTGAGGTTTTACACCTATTACCAATTATAATGATATAATATTTTGATGAGTTAGGCCAATAATATGTTAAAGAGAAAATATGTTTTCATGGGGTGCCAATGAGTTTAATTTATGGTTGGTATACCAAATTCACATCATGCTTCTTAAAGGGATTACATAAGGTGATCAATACTAAGGTGTATTTGTTTATATCATGTCATCTTCAAACTGATGGGATGTTTGAGAAGACCATCATGATTTTGGAGGATATATTGTGATCACATTCCTTGGATTTCTAAAATTCATGGAAAAATTAGATCAAATTAGTTGATTATTCCAATAACAATAGTTATTAACCATTGATTCTGATGGATCCTTTTTATTTATTTTATGATTTTTTGTTTATATCACCTATTTGGTGGACAATGAATGGGGATAAGTAAATTATTTAGTCTAAACTTATTCAAAACATTTAAACTATTATATAATTCATCCAGAACAGGTTAGAGGCTATTCAATGAAGGACAATTCGTATATAGACTAGAGACACCATCCTATAGAGTTTAAAGAAGGTGTCTAAATTTTCTTAAGTGTGTCACCCTAATTGAGGCACATTAATATTCAAAGGTAGCGGAAACTAGCACCCATGTAAGTGGTTCCATTTGAGGATATAGTTTCTTTTGGTACCATGCCTTTCAGATTAGTTCTTCCTTAAAGCTTCCATATTATATACAATAAAATCCATGTATCATATCTCAAATGATATCCTTACAATTTTTCCCATGTTTTGATCCTTGAAAACGTTAATAAGAAGGATGATGAATCATTTGAGGACCAAATAATTTACATAGAATACTCATGAATTAATATCACAAATGAGAAGATGGTACTTATAGTAAAAGTTCTATTGGAACATGGGTGTATCATGAATCAGACTTTGCAATGGGATGTCGATATGAAAACACAATGGAAAATGGTTTTTTAATGATTACAGATGATCCACTTAGAGAGGATCTATAATATGGTGCTGATATTATAACACCCATCCTATTTTTGAGGAATTAATTTATTTAAACTCTAGAAAAATCATGTGTATTATGAATTTTTTGTCAATTTGAGGTGTGAGTGGATGCAAAGAGTCGATATTTTGGGTTTTATCTTATGTTTATAGATGTTGCATTGTAGCTATATGAGAACCATCTAACCATATATGGACCTATTCCATTTCTAAGGAAGTGTGAGATAGTATATTTGAGTAGTTGTTGAGTCATTCCACAACGTATATATATTTTCTTTGAATCTCTTACCAATGGTGGCGTTGTGCTATGTCAAAGGTCATGAAACATAAATTTTAACCATGTCATAGATAGTTATGTGTCTTTGTTTTCCATGTGGGTTGAACTACAATTTAAACTAATGGGATACACCAAAATGTGGCCCTAGGTAGGGTAATTGCATAGTCAAACATTTGGTCATTCAAAAATATTCACCAGTGTATTTTTTGTAAAATTTTATGTTTAGTGAATCAAAATTGAAAACATATTTAAATGATGGATTCCAATTTTTCAAATCAGACTTCCCCTATAACGCACTTCCTTGGGGACATATATATTCTCTAAGGGATTTCACATTGGTTTTTTAATGAATTCAAGAACTATATATTCTAGTGGATTTCTTAAGGTATGTATAACACCGATCATTCGTTTATTTTCTAAATTCCCTCAATATTATTATTTTCCCTCTATCTATGAAGTAATTAGGATCTCTACTAGATTTTAGGGATACCATCTATTAGAGCTTATTCATTTGATCAATCTTAACTTGTGTCCACCCATTTTATCAAGTTAGGTATTCTAAAATGTTCTCATTTTTATACAAGTTTTTCATTTGATTTGTGATATGAGTTCACATAGACAATGATAGCATAACATGAAAGTTATCTCAATCTTTTCTTTTAGCATATTATGTGTAGGGTATGGATGTATAATGGAATGATGGACCCTCTATGTATAATAATTGATGACATGAACAATTATTGTAACATCTGGGACCTTCGTATCATTCCTATGAATAGAATAAAGGTACCACATGCCCTAATCTATCCCCCCAATAGGCTAGGGATTCCCCACTTGTAGTGAGGGTCTTAAAAACTGCGTGAATAGATTATACACTATAGTGTCATGGAATCAATATGAAATAATAATAACAGAAACACCGAATTGATATATATCAATGTAAAACATATAGAATTACAATGGAATGAAAAAATAATGATTAATTTCCACCATGATATAAATATTGAACTCATATTGGTAGTTTGGCATACTATATTACATGATCACCCTATGGTCCGATCGTATATTCTAAACTGACCAAAATAGAAATAATATAAAATAAGACTCAACCATCATCCACATCCTCACCTCAAACTTTTATCCACATCCATAGTGGGATCACCATTCTAAAATGGTATTACTTGTTCCATCACCCATATATGGATTCCCAACATATATTTTCCTATTAAACACAGTTACCTTTACCTGTGTGAGCATATAATTTATTATTCCAATCCTAACTGTATCCCCAAAAAAATGGTAAATGTGAACATTCATGAATAGAATGAATATTAATA
Organism: Viscum album; assembly: GCA_963277665.1. Taxonomy (NCBI): domain Eukaryota; kingdom Viridiplantae; phylum Streptophyta; class Magnoliopsida; order Santalales; family Viscaceae; genus Viscum; species Viscum album. The sequence continues at coordinate 1,936,180,691 of OY728155.1, forward strand.
CAAAATAATCACATGTAAACACCAATCATAACATGGGTCCCCATTAAACTACACTGATATTTGACTCATTATTACTCTATCAAATATTGAAGTGTATTTATATAAGGGATTACCTCATATGGGGATAGCCTCCACTTGAGGAAAAGTGCCACATTTTCCAAGAGTAAACACATTTTACCTAGAGGCCAATCCTTACTCAAGGGTCTGTATGTACCCCTATTATACCCATAATTGATAAATATCTCAACCAATTCTTACATAACCTCTCATGAGAGGAATTATTTTCCTATAGGAATACCCATCGGCCATATGAGGGAAAAATTATACATTATCTATGAAATCCATTTTAGGTTGTAGTATATATTACCACCCATCAAATAATATTTTGTGTGGTAGTACATAATAATATGTATCAAAGTACATTATAGTGGAAATACATCCCATCTCAAATCACCACCAGTAATTGGGGGAATAACATTGAAAGTCTCCTCCAACATAATTCATCAGGGGAATAACATCCCACCTAACCTCTACCACATGGCATATAGGTAAGAACAAGCCACCTTGAATAATTACTAATTATAGGGGTATTAAATTCCTCTATCTATCCATAACTAGTCTGTAGGGAAGCATGTCCCTTAAGTAAAATCCCTTCAAATTTCTGTACATTCCACTAGAAACATTTCTTTGGGTAATAAAATTCCACATAAAATATCCATCAAACAATAAAGTCTCATGGTAGAACATCCCTTGAGAAGACACAAGGTCTTATGGTAGTAAATATATTATCATGCATTCAGTCATATAGGGAACCATGTCCAACTAAATTTTTTTTTTACTACCACATATAAAATTAGATCGAAGCCAGGGAACCACACATGAAACATATATGGAAGGGTGATTGGTACTTTACCAACAACTACTTCGTAAAAATTGTTTGATAGACTGCCACATGATCCCACAAACTCATAAAAAATTACTATAACCATAGAAACTGTTATGTCATTTTAATCATTGTTTTATCTAAATAATCATGATCACTAGAATCTCCCAATAAATTTCAACATTACACCTATCTAATATTTCTAACACTCCCTAGACCTAACATTGTTTATTGGATGACTTTCCCAAAAATTTATTCAATGGTCATCATGTACCTCATATTTTCAAAGTATCATTGCAATGGAAAACAATGAAATATTCCTAACCAAGGAATGATTATTCCTCACCTAAATCATAAATTTATTCCTCATAAGGGTCACCAAAATAATTATTGTTAATAAAAACATCAAGGTTTCATTATTGAAGAATCATAGAACTTCCCACATGTGACATTAACATTAATAGCTATGTTCTCTATAAAACTGACCTAAGGGACATCCAAATCTAGATTTCCTAAACCCATCACATAATAAGTAAGGTAATCACATTTGGTTTCATACTGGGTAATTATCACATGTTTTCTCAAGACCGTATATCACATAGATAGATCAAAACACCATTTTGAATTGACTTGAGTTTTAAAATCATATATTTTACTTAATTTACAGAATTTAAACCTTATATACCATAAATAAAATACAAAATACCAAAAGGAAAAGGTTTATTATCATTGAATATTAGCTATATAATTTTCCTATCACACATTATATCGTCATCATTTCTGACAACATTCTCTAAACATGATTCCACTAATAAATATTCCTATATGTAATTTCCTAGGGTAATGAGAAACATGTGAAGGTGTGGGTTCAAATTATTATAAATGAAAAATATTATCTATGAGTGATAAAATGTTATACTATAAGAATTTTATAAACCAATATTTATTGGATAAATAAATATCTAAAATAATAATGGGATCATAATTAATGATCATAATAAATTAAAGAAAAAAACACATGCTAGCACAGAGACATTTGACAACAGTATGTTCATCATATAACTATAACACATATACCTTGAATGAAAATGATGAAAATTATCATAGAACATGAAAATTGGATAATTAAATGTGGATAAAATATAATAATAAATATGAAAACATATTCCATTGTTAAAAACAAGACCTTTATAAAATTGTGGATCAAGAATCGCTACCTAAACACCATAAAATAGTGTATTAAATATAACTACAAATATTACATAGGTGATCAAGACTCACTGTATGTTCCCCATAATAATTTCATGAGATATAAAACAATACAAAATGCATTGATGACCTATATTAGACCAAAAAATTTAATAATAATAAACTATTCGTATATATTTTACATAAAAGCAAAATTAATTTGAATCTTGATTAACCAATATAATAACATTGGGTTATTTAAAATTTTCAATGTGAATCACGTAATATGAAACAGTGAATCAGGTTGAATGATACAAAAAATTTAATCAAAAAAAATAAGTACATCATAAATGAATTTTTAGGTCGATACATGAAATATCACTGCATATAATATAAAAAATAGATTGAGATAATAATGTACGGGAAATTAACAAAATATATTTATTAAATCCATGTTATTATTATAATATAAATGAAGTTACAAGTAACATGGAATATCCATTATAAGAGGTGAAATCAAGACTTCTAAAAATATTATGAATAATTTCCAATAATTGACCCTTTAGAAAAATATTTATCTAAAAAATTATAGATTAGATGGTATTAAATATATAGGAATAGATGGAAATATATTCTTTAATCAAATTTAATAGATTTAAAGGAAACACACATAAATAGAATGAATTAATTTTATTTTGAAATGGGATAATGTGATAAATGAAGGGAACACAATAGAAAACAAATTTAACATCAAAAATATTAAAAAAACACTTTTTGTGAATAATGAATATTGATATGGAAGATAAATACTCAACATAGAGGATGAAAATTATTCTTATCAAAATCATATTTTTATGAATTACGATATTGATGAAAAAAGATTTTGATTTGAAAATTTAATATCCCTAGAGAAAATAGGAAATCAAATATGAAATTTTGAAATGTAATAATATAAAATAATTAGAATTTGATAGCCATGGAAGAAATATTATGACTTAATGAAGTGAAAATTGATTTAAAACAATCCTTAAATTAGATTTACAAATATTTTATAATCATAAAACCTCTTATATATCTAATTTAGTGTTACTATTAATATAAATCAAAACCATTTTTATAATTATTTTAATTTATACTATTCATTACTAAATTATTTTAACATATTTATTAATCATTATTCAGTAGAATTGACATTTGGTAACTATTAATCCTATTTTTTCAATACTAGATTTAGTGTGGAAGTTCTAGCACTTGATCATTGATCATGTTATATTATATAATAAAACGGTGAAAAAGATTATATAATATTGTTCAATGATTATATAATAGGGGGAAATCTCTAGGGGTGGGGTTGAATCTATGATTACGATTCTCCTTATAAATCCCAACTAATCTCAGGTTTCATTAGAAAGTACCTCCCTTGAAATCATAATGGTACAAAAATAAAATTTTTGAAGTATAGATTTTATAATGATGTTCAAATCTATGATATATGACTACATCCCTGATTTTTGGTGCTTTTATCCAACATTCACACATTTATCCTTATATTATCCCAACAAAACTAAGGAAATGACATGTAATGGAACCTATAAAAATATTGCAACCAACCAAATATTCATTCAATACCTAGATCACTCTAATAATTTCAAGGATAAATCATTAAATAACCTTCACCTATAAAAGGGAATGTCACAAAGACTGCGTGGATATGATCTTCCCCATATATGGTCCAATAGTAATCTATAGTCGTGTCATCCTTATTCATTATTTCATAATATTATTCTTCCATAGAAATTAAAAATTATGTATATTTAATTGTATTTTTAACATATCTTTTTATGTGAGTTGTTTAAGAAACATGAAAATATTTCCATACATGTATATAGAAATATCCCTTTGATAAGAGACATACAAATCATCTATTAAATTCTCATGCTATTTATATAAAATGATTTAATTTAAACCTAAATTAAGTCTCTATGGGGCTTGTGGTTTATAGTTAGGAAATAATCACCGTTATCAAAACAATCAATATTTTTCTTATAAAATCATAATAATATATAAAAATATAAAACATTGTAACTACATACAGACATGGATCACAATTTATCAAATATTTGGAACCTTCTCTTATAGTTTGAAACTATTTTTATTGTGCAAAATCATCATAAACTACACTTGTAACTTCATATTATCTATTTACAATCTGCTTCAGGCCATGTATTTCTTCATCTTAGTGTATAAGATATTCATACTTATTCTCCTACACTAAAATAATAATCTTGAATAATGATATAATCATTAATCATTATATTTTAAATACTAAAGAGAATAAAAATAATTGTATAATTTTAAATCCTTCTTCAATATTCTACTTATTGAATTTATCTAACTGGTGAAACATCTATAAGTTATATAATATCATCAATATGATATTTTAATTCTTACCTTTTACACATTCATCATACAATTAACCCTTAAATAGGATAATTTTACACATATGTTCGCCCAGTATTTTAACACATTTCCATTTTCATATATTATAATAATATTACATATAACATTTTATATCACATTATCATCAATCATATGATTTATAATTAATATTTATTTACTCTTATTGACTCGGCGAAACTGTTAACTATTCCATATTCCTACATGATCTTCCAATGAACAACTTATATAAGATTGAAAATATATTACACTTCGCCAGAAAAGCATACCTATTGTAGTGAATTCATATATTTTCTTGAATTCAGAGTATATAAAATGTTACAAGTATCATATACATAGGTAGATATTTAGTATCCTACAACACATAACATCCATGCATAACTCTATATTTTTTATCTAAAATTAAACACCTTCAAACAGTACTAATAAATTGAAATTCCTTCATATATACTTAAATAGCTATCATAACATTTCTATAGATTTCTCATCATCTAAATTACCATGATATTAATCTTATAGAAGATAGAATTTTTAGACATAGATTTATTTCCTTATACATGAATCAAAAATTTTTATTAATGCAAAATATTTGTTCAAATAAACAATAATTTTTATGCAACTTCATAGTTATCTTTTCAACTTTTTTTATAGTGATATTAAATTTATCTAATCACCAAAATCCATGTAAACATACTTTGTTATGTCCTTTAAATATTTTTTAAATAGATTCAAAACATAAAATAATATTACGTAGTATCTTCAATCATACATTCTCTGTGAATGTATGTCAAACAACAACCAATGGAAGGATCATCATTTATTATATGAGTTTTGATAATAAAATAACTTCCATTTCCAAATAAATATTTTAAACAAATCACCCTTCTATGAAATTAATCTTCATCAAAAGATAGTATACTCTATATAAAAAATTCATATAATCCAAAAAACTATCCCTATATAATAAATTAGAAACTAATTTTAAAATTCATTTCAACACTCACTCAGAAAAATATTAAAATAGTTTAGGAAAAAATATATCTCCCCTTGTATAATACTTCTACACATTACAATAAATTTAAAAAATGAAGAGGGTATAAAAATTAGAATGAAAACACATTAGGTTTAGGACGTTGGATGTACTTTCAATTGTATATTTAACCATTCAGAAGACTCTAATGGAAGTTGTTTTATAAGGATATTAATAAGTTTCTCCATTGATGGAAAAAAATTCTTGGGATTTAATAACTTCAAATACCAATTACTATGTAAAATGATATGTAATATATATTTTCTTTGATCTTGAATGATGTAATGGATTATTGGATGGATTTATGGTACATGGATTATCATAAACAACTACTAGTGGATATCTAGATATAAAATTCATAGTTTCATAGTTTTATATTTATGAAAATCATCTATGTAGATGAATATAATTAAACCATATATTATACCTCTAAGAATCTCAGTGTGAATAAAAAAATTATTGTAATTCCATGATTAACCACTTATCATCCATAAACAAATTCTCACCTGATTCGGATATTCTACAATCTACATCGCATGCCCAGTGTACATATACTGAACTTATTTGTACAAAATAAACCATAATACAATGTTTTTTACATATATAGTAGAATTTTAGGTGATTCTTTATGTTCTGTTTATTTATAATTATGTAGATTTTTCGAATAAATAGTAACAACATAGACAATGTATGGCATTAATTATTGAAATTATACAAGGATCCCAATAAAAATTATAGATATTACTCATTAATAGTTTCCATTTAAATATCCATTCCCGAATTTTTGACTACCATATTTGGTGTAGACACACCTCTAGACCCCTCTATAAAAAACTTTTTAATAACTAACTAGAATATTTTTCATTATAGATAAAATTCTAATCATCATGTTGGTTAATCCCTAATACCAAGAAAAATTAAATTTCCAAAATAATAGCCATCTGAAACATTTTCTTCATTTGGGATGAAAATTCTTTATAGATTTTTTCATCATTAGAATAAAAAAATATCATTAACATAATAAATCATAAAGGTTGGTGTCGTGTTTTTCTTATTATTATATATATTTCAATCCACCTGACTTTTCCTGAATTCCATGATTCTATGATATTTATTGAACTTTATGTATGAAGATATAGATGATACTTTAATCCACAAATATATTTCTTAAAATTGCACACTTTTTTTCCACATTCAACAAGCATGAAACCCTCTTGTTTCAAAATGTTAATACCCTCATCAAGATCACCATTCAAGAAAATATGTTTGGACATCCATTTTGAAACCATTGAGGCATCTATAGACTATAATAGTAATAAATATTTTAATATTTTAATGTATGGAAACTAAAAAAAATGGTTAAATAAAATTCAATTCCTATAATATATGAATTCCCCTTTTATAAAAACATTTCATTATTTCTAGAAACCATAAATTTTCCCATCCATATTATCCATAAAATCCATTTTTATTAAAAAACATTTTCCTCATTGGGTATTGGAATCCGATCCAATTTTTATTCATATAAATTTTTTCCTAATATTTTTAATAGCGTGAACTAAATTCTTATGATCAAAAGATTCCCAAATTTTTGGGGTTTAATACATAAAGGAAAACAAGTGTGACTTGTTTCTAATATTCATAAATATGTCCCCAATTATATTTTTACAATTAAAATGTTTCTTTAAACTATAATTTGACTATGTAGACTTTTGATCCTCATCATCAGCCTTGGAATATGCTGAATCTATATCATTATTTTAAATTCAGGTGTGATCTACTATTTCTTCAACATGTTTACAAGTAAAAGCATCATACTTAACATATACAATGATTGAGTTTTTTGTATTTTCATTATTTTCATAGACTCTCACATCATCACTATCCACAATGTTCATAGATTTACTTGTATAAATTCTTTAAGAGAATTAAATATATTGTAATGGAATATTATATCTTTTTCTATCCAATAAAATTTTGAAGCACTTATTTTTTTGTTCAAAAATATAATTATAAACAATTTGAATTATTTTACACACGGATTTCTCATGAAACACATTTAAAAAAGATATGTATAATTTTTTTTCCCAATTTTCATATATTTTGTTTCATTCCAGGTATACAAAAAAGGATGTATCTATGAAACCATTCGGTAACAAACTCCGTAAAAATGTTTCTACCCATAGAAACAACGATAATGTTTTTTCTATTAGTCACCTATTTTGTTACAAAAATAGTGTGGATAAAAATCATGTACTATTATATATTTATTAGTATATTCTAAAAAAATTGGGATATTTCATATCATTTTAAATCCCTAATATATTCTTAAAATAATATGATGGGTTTTATAAAAGTTTTATATACCATTTGAAATTTTCTAATTCTTGAGTCTTTTTAGATATTAATATGATCCATGTAATTCTAGTGAAGTCACCAATGATAGTAATGAAGTATTTTTCCCCATTTGTTGACATTATTGTCAAAGGTCAAAAATATCAATTTGAATGAGATCTAATGTTTATTTAGTTTTAATATCAACTCCCATGTTACATTAATTCAATATATTCTCTTATGAAGTGTCTTTTAAAAATTAAAACTATATTTATTTAAAACTAGAATATTACCTAGAGTATCTTCACATATCAATTACATTATTTTCATTTTTCCAAGATGTTCAAGCCTTCTATACCACATATTATATTTTTTATGCAAGATGAGGTTATAGTTACTCTTTGCTTATCTTACATAAATCATGTTACAATGGGTCCCTGACCATTTCACATCACAACTATATCTCTTAACCTATTCAATATGGTAGTATTCTTTTTAATGATTAATTTATTACAATTAGCATAGAGTTGTGATATACTCACTGAATTTTGAAAAATATAATTATCAAACCCAACATTGTTGGGAATAATTTCATTTTTATCATTAATATTCTTTCATTCTTTTATAAATTATTTAGATATTATTAAAAAGGTTGGAAAACACTCCCTTAAATCTGCATACATTATTTTTGTTTCTAAATTAACCTATCATGTTATATAAATAATCAATTTCCATAATATAAGTTTTATAAAATTTTCATTATATAAATTCATCTCCAATTATATTGGATTTTTGTTCAAGAAGATTTCAATTATAATTATTAAATTTCTAAAAAATTAACTCAGTTATAATGAATGTGACATGTTAAATTGATGTGTTTCTTTATTGATCATAACTCGCACAATCCCCTTGAAAATTCCTAAAACCTCCCTCAACATAAATATTATTTTCATAATGTTGTATCATTTGATTAGTTCTCATCTACTACTGATGTCTCCCTAATGATTCATGTTCCCTTAATATTCTATGTAAATAAATATTAGACTCTGCACTTATCATCCTTAGGACAAAACCCCCAACTGTACAAGTAATAACCCCTAAATATTATTTTTGGTAGAAATATTTTCTAAATACATTTATTTTTATCTGACTCAATTTTCACACTTAATATATGTTTATAACACCAAATATTTTAGTGGGAATGTTATTTTTTAAGAATTACTTTGGTAAATTTTAACAACTTTTTCTCCATCTATAATTGATTACATTTTCAATTTTATTCATACATTATAACAGATCCTTATTTATAATTTTCACTAAATCCTTATAAGAATATTAATTTTATTTATTGTTTATAAATTATATAATCTCCTTATTTATATATAGCATCTCAAACATCAAGAGTGCATGTTGTTGTTTTTGGAAGACACAAATACATTAGTAGTGGCTCTATTGATGTCATAAACTTTTTTCCCTCCATGGATTTAATAGGATTTAATTTTATCCTTTACACATACTTATCCATAAAGGATCATAGTAATAATCATATCCGTAGGGAAAAAATTTCACATTATTATCAATATTCAACATATCGTTTTGTATCAAAGTCTTTTTCAAATCTTATATTTCATCAATTAGAACAAAATTATTTTGGAGACATGTATTTTAATCTATAATACATTCAATTTGATTCTGGAACACATTTATTTCTATTATAATGGTGTAATTTTTGGTTTATTATTATTATTTTCAGTATCAATTGGTGGTTAATCCTTGTTGATTCAATATCTTTTCTTTATCATTCCATTGGAACCTTTAGGGAATATTTTGGAGTTTCGACACCACTATTGATATCCAAACTATCTAAAATACCTTCTTCAACTGAAAAAATAATTCTTCTAAAGAAAATAACTGTACCTTTTTTCTTCCAATTTTATGGATATTTATATTTATATAATTAATACATCTTTATAGTGAAAGGAATATGTCCTTTAACATCTTCATATAATTTTTTTATCCTTATAGGGATGTTTGAAGAGAAGTGACCAATATTTTATACCTGAGATTTCTAAAGGGATTTATAATTACATACTTCTATTCACCTCTCTTAATTATTCTTAAAATTAATGTACGAGTTTCAAAAAAACCATATTATTCTATTGATATAAATCTATGGGATTATCAAAAATCATCATGTTCATGATATATTTTAAGTCAATTTTCTTCTCTTTATTTCCCTTTCATTTGGGAGAAACATACATTATAATTTCATAATTCATAAGTGTACTTTATATATAATCAATGGTTAAATTATCAATTTCTACATATTTTAGGTATGAAATCTCAATATAAAATTGGACTATTAATAATTTCATTAATTTCATCACCATATAAAAAAAATATACGAGTTTATCAAAATCCATTGATGTAGTAAAATAAAATTGCCTCTAGTAAAAAAATCTATTAATTCATATTCCTTTATCCTAACTTATTAAAAATATTGTTCAAAAATTTTATTCTTACCTTCCTTCAACTTTTTGTACAGTTAATAAATATTGTGTTTTTTTCATAATGAAGATTGACAGTTATTCACCCCATAACTTCCGCTTGTTCCTTCTTTGATAAAGACTATAATAATGAATTTTCATACTGAACGTCATATTTAATATTAATTTTATTAAAATCTTCCATGAAAAATAATACATATGGATTATAAATTCCTATTGAACATAATTATGAAAATAAATAGATAGTTATAATGATATAGGATTGGGTATCATTATCTTCTTCCATATGGATAATCCCCTTCAATAAAATGTTGGTATAAATATGACATTGTATAAGTCATGTTAATAAATAGTTGTTTTTAATAGATATAACTATGAGAATAATTCTTCTCTAAAAAGTAATTTCAGGATTCATTAGAATATATAATAACATAAAGGGGTTTATCAGATCAATATTTATTATTCTTCTTTTGAATAGAAATCATTTCCCTATCACTTTAGAAAAAATCTCCCCTTAACTCACAATAGTGTAAAAAATTCTACCATAGAAGTTTTGTTAATGAGGTTCACCTCCATGATGTATTACTACATTCTCATTGTGTGCTATTTTTATTCCACATACACACCATTACCAATTTATTATACAAAAATATTTCATGAATGGTTTTTTCGATGAACATGTACAAATAAAATAACCTACTAGATTTTCATGCATGTAGAAACAATGTATCATAAAAAGAATATTACATATTAAATAAAAATATATACAGAAACAATTTTTCATAATTTATTGAGTGTATTTTTTATTTTTCTTATAGAATCAACAATAATCATTGGATGTTTCTTCCTTGTTTATTTAGTGATACTCTTTTTATTCAACTAAACATAGTATTTGGTAGCATTAATACATTTTTTATAATCTATAATAAGTTAATTTATATATATTTATATTCATGTGAATATCTTTAAATATTATAATGATGAAACATATATTTATTTGAGGTAGGGTAACCATACCATTAATTTTTATTTAGTTTTACTGAAAATTTTTATTTAAACAAATATTTAATCACCATGAGACTTTTTATTTATCATAGAAAAATAATCACATTTATAATGGCCTTATATATATTTTATGAGTCCTCTAAAAACTTGTTATTCATTTCAAACACCACAAAAAAATAATGATATATAAAAAATATTTCGAAAACATTGAACCTTCTGTTGTGGCATGGATCTTTCGTAGTAGTACAACTGCATCACAAACTCCAAAACTAGCATTACCTCATCTCTATAACATCATATTTGAGGTGACGATTTATTTTTTGAGGATTATAATAAATTTATACATATTATTTAAAAAAATTAGAATAAGGAATCATTATAATATCCATAATCATTATATTTTTAATAATGAAAAATAGAACACAAATTGTATTATTTTCAATCCTTTTTCTATATTATCATTTTAGAACTTTTATAAGTAATAAATAATATATATAATATATTGTATCATTTGTATCATACTGTAATGCTCTTATTTTTTCCATTAATAAAATAGATTACCCCTACATATGATAATGTTAATCTTATATTCCTTTTGGATTCTTTAGAGTTATCTACTTTCTCATTATATATCAATATAACATATCATAGAAGTTATCGAATTTCTTCCACCTACTGTCTTTATTTTAAAATGATCTTATAATTATGAACTATGAAGGATTCTATACTTTTTCGTAACCCTTAAATTATATATAGAAGTTCCATATTTAACATATATAATATATTACATATCAAATTTAAAACATACACGTCTCATAGACTTCATGTAATTTTATGATTTTAGTGTTTTTGAAATATATTATGTGTAATAATAAAGAATCATTTAAAATAATTCACAACATATAAATTTGGGACATTATTCAATATTTATAAACACAACTAACATAAATTCAAACACTCTATATAAATTTGGATTACCTTAAAATCATTCTAAATAACACCCAAAATAAATCAAAAAAATATATGAAAAATAAATTTTCCTTATATTATTTTAGTAGAAGTGAAATTACCTCAACAAATATTTAATACATTGAATATTATCCCAAAATATTAATTTATGTATTATATTCCATTATATGAAAATTAATTTGTATAGAAATTATCATCTATATTTCTATCTTCTTTATGAAGATATAAAATTCATTAACAATTATAATCTATGGAACAAACATCATCAACATATTCAAATCTTCTTACATATATTTACCAAAAAAATTATATATCCATATCTTCAATCAGTATTGAAATGTTGATATATCTCTAATAAAAAAAATGGTATTATATTTATTTTTCAAATGAGTAATGATGAGTAACTCATATTCTTTTTCACATAAATGGTTCTAGTATCTCACACACCTACTTTCCTCTTCATCATCACATTTTTGACATCAGACATATTTTCTTCATACTTAATAATTAAATATACAAAAATAAAAAAAAATTGGGTTCAAAGGTTTTTCATATAAAGTAATAATGTTCAATAAAAAGTTTTTCGGTGTTATAATGATGGTTTGTAAATAGTGGTTAAAATATTTTTTTTTGAATTTTGGCTCAATGACATTATTATGATTTTATTAATTAAAATAAACACACATATATTTATTTTATATCATTAAATATTAAAACTTATTACACTAATAATTATTAAATCATTTTAATTATATTTATGTTTTCTAATCCATTCATGGAATTATATTAATAGCATCCATCATGTAGGTGGTAAAAATGATCCAAAAACAGTTTTTTTAACTACTTAATAAATAAAAAAATATTTTTTATAGATAAAATATCTATTATATAGAGTAGTAATGGATTATTAATTAATTATGTAAAATTATATTTAATATTGAGGAGTAGTTGGGTGAAAATGATAGCTGAAAATTATTATGGAGTAGATAACACTTACATTTAATTTCTTAATATTATGTTTACGAGACTCTTGGAAATGAAGGATTTGGTATTCCATATGGTTAGAATTTTCCATGATTTTAGTAGGACTTTTAGAGAGAGCATTTGGTAATTCATTAATGATTAAATTGGTTGAACGGTATTTCTTATATGGGTAAAGGAGGGGATCATTTAAAAGGTGAGAATGTGTGGAATTTCTACAAGTACCCATTACTTAATGGGTAAAACATTTCATTTTAAAATAATTTTAGTTCCTAATTTAAAAAATAATATAGTTAGTTCATTTACCACATCATATAAATAATTTATAGATAAGGTTAGGGATATTTTTTCTTTACCTATTAATTTAACCATTTTGCATCATTTTACATTTACCCTGGTAACTAGATTTATAATTTTGTAACTTATTTTTTGAAAAAAAATTAAATTGATTATATTACCTAATTTGGATAAACTTATTCCCAATATGAAACCATTTTTTTATATTATTGAATTTATGATAGTGCTAAAAGAAAATTTTATATAATAAATAATAATATAAAAAAATTGGAAAATGTTTTTTAATTATTAAAATGAATTTATTTTTATTCCTAGAAAAGTAATAGTAATTATATTATTGTTAATCTATTATATATATATATATATATTACTAATAAATTTAATTAAAATAACAATTTAGTAACTAAAAAATATGATATATATATAATAAAATTTTATGAAATGTATTTATTTTAACAATCAAATATTTTACATCGGGTTCTTAAAAAAATTATTTATTTTATAACCATTATTTTTATTTTATCATAAAATTTATATTAAAAATAACCTTTAAAATATAATAAAAATGATTAATTAATGGTAATTTTTATAAAAATTTCAAATGTATAAATATTAATATAATAATTAATATATAAATATATCATTTATTATATTAATAATTTCACGTTGTATGATACCCTTATCTATTTTCATTATTGAATGATAATTATCCTTTTATAGAATGCAATTTATTTAGGGGGATAATGTAACACCTTGATATTTTATTATATATTTATTCTTAAATAACTATTTATTACATATCTTATTTCACACACAATACACTAACAAAATGAATTGTGACACATTTATTAAGATTAAAACAACCCTTAAAAATAAGTAATTTAATTGGATTGTATAATTAGATATAAACACATTATGAAATTTATGTTGAAATAAAATTAAATATTACTTTAAATAATAATTCATTAATGAAATTCATTTAGTATATCCAAACAACAAATATGATAATTTTATGATTAAAATCACATGTTTTCAGAAAAATAGATGTTTACGTGCTAGGTATTTTTTGTTCAATAAAATTTTAATATTATTGATTTATTTATAATATTTATTTTTTTTAATTTAATTATAAATGTATAGGAAATAAGGATAATAAATTTAAATATTTTAACAAATAATTTTCCTATAAAATAGTTTTTATTATAAATTATGATTCAATTTAAAAGTTAGATTTCATTATTTTAGAATATGAAATAGAAAATTTTAAATACATTTTTGATTCGTTATAATAATATTATATCAGGATTAATTTTTTGGATTTTTTAAAGGATTAATTAAGCGAATAGTGAAACATACATTTTTTTAAAATACTAATAGTTTAATAATGTCATTACGATATAAGTTTAAAATAAAATTCTTGAAACCAGTTTTCATGAACAATAATGTATTTTTTATGTCAAATTATACATTAAAAATGGTATGATTCATTTTAAAACATATATTTGACATTTTAGAAATTAAGTTATACTTTTCTATGAAATTGTTATTAATTTGTGAAACATATAGTAGTTTAGAATTTATTTTTATTACTTATTTGAATTTCATTTAAAAATATGGATTTTATATTTGGAATTATAATTCCAAAATTATGTAACAAGAACTATTTTTAGGGAAAAAATTGAATTAAAAATGTAAAATATTGTTACAACGATATAAGTCAAAATAGTAAAATAGTTAAATATATAGCCTAAAATAGTGAAAACATATAAGAAAAGTTTCTCCAAATTTGTGGTTGAGGATCCTATATGTGATTTATTGAACTTGGTACCATTCAAATGTTCCCTAGACCCAGTTGTACAACTGGCCTCAAGAGGGTTTCCTTGTGTGTTAGAGGTTTCCGACTAGAAGCAAGGGCCCATGGTGGGTCCATGGGAAGATAGTGCATTCATGTAAGAGTTGAGCATAATATATATAATAACATATAGATAAAAATGGTAGAATAAGTATAATAATAAATAAGAATATAATTGGTAGGTAAATATAATCAATCATGTAATGAATAATCATTACAATAACTAGAAACTATATCTAATAAAAAAGATGATTTATTTTCATGTCTCTACCAAAGAAAATCATGAAAACATGGAAAAGGGAATCAGTAAAATTCGTATTTTACAAATGAATCAAAAGAGAAAAAAATACAAACATCTCAAGCACTCGTTCAGTCATCTGCTACCATGATCCATCCAAAAAATGCAGTCATGATTGGTGACCGAGGAAGGATTCTTCCCCATGTACAAACCTAATACAATATAATCTTCTTCAGTACCAAAAGTTTTAAAGATAGAGTATAAGATAAATCTCGGTAATCCACCACTGAATGTGTCTATACAATACATTATATTAATATAAGTGGTATATTGTGTAAGTAAATAGTAATCTAAATAAGTATAAATAAATATTTGAAACATGATTTAGCCTCAGCATGTGTCTAAAAATGTAACCATTAAATTATTTATTATTGAATTTATTTAGAAAAATAATATGATGATTTCAATGGTACTATGATAGATAATAGTAATAATAAATGGACATCCATGGTGAAACCAAGGAATCTATGATCTTAGGGGATGACCAACTAATAGATGTAACTCATGCATCCTAGAAATAAAGGGTTTGTATGTAATATAAGGGGATCATCCTAGTAATTCCACTATAAATGAGTATAATTGGGTCCATAGATCTCATCCATGGTAATACCAGGCTAATAATTATTAGGACCAATGGGGTGAATCTGTAGCATCATGTGTCTGAAGATATAAATTTGAGTCCATGAGGTGTATTCAGTGCATTATAGTCTCCCAAGATACATTAGGTGAATCATCGGTACAACACCAAGGCATTCACATAATAAAACAAAAACTAGATTATGTGGTGGATGTAACCCAAGGGAATCAGATGAATGAATCAGAATGGAATATTATGAGGGAATAAATAATTCTCTAGTGAATGCCAAGATAGCTCAAGTCTGACCATTCCTATAAAGATAAATTGTCCAAAGTAATGGGAAACACATGATCATTCTATTTATGTCATATGTAATCATGTTCCACATAACATATCATTCCATATAATCATTTAATAAGTGTTTAATTAGATTAAATTTTAATAATAATGACAAGGTGTATCAAATACATGCAGACATTTATCAGTTTAATTTTTAATCATTTCATAGGTTCATTACATTACATTCATTAATATGATAAGGGGTAGAAGAAATTAATCCAATACAAGTTGAATTAATATTAAAACTAGGATAGTTAATAACTATATATGATTAAAATTTAATGATTTAAATATTTATTTAATTATAAAGGATCACTAGACATTTTTATGTTTAATTAAAAACCCAAAAGGTTTCTCCAATAATCTAAAAATGGTGGAAATGAAATAATATGTTGAAATCGTCTTAATTTGGTTGATAGAGTTGTGCTTCCATCCTCAAACGACATGAAGAATGTATTTAATTATTCATTTAAAACACAATTCAATCAATTATAATTTAGGAATATAAGTTTTATATTCATCACCTAGTGAAACTGACGGGCACGCAATGACAAAAATTTATAAACATCAAGTATTTTTGGGAAAAATTATAGACCACCTTCTTTATTCATATAGTATGCTCCTCAGCCAGTATCAACCCCTACTTTGGCCTAGATAAAAAAATGAAGAGTAGATGAATGCACCAAAAATATATCATATGATTCTGCATCAAAATAGCATCATCAATTGTAAGAAAAAAAATAGATGAAAAATAGAATAAAATACCAGGACAAATGTAATGAGATGACCAGATGTTGATTATGGCTTCAGAAATTAAAGAAATCCTAAAACCTAGCTTAAGAGGCTTGAGAGATCTTCATGGGAGAAAATATGAATTCCTCCTAGATTCTAGAAGAAGATAAAAAGGAAGGGGTGTTAAAATTATAATCCATAAGGGAAAAGATAATTTTTTAACACATGAAAAACTTCGTTGCATGGTTTGGTCACAGAATTGGACAAATTTGGTGTCATCCATTATTGGCTTACAATCCATGGAGGGGTGTCACACGGTTCATGAAGATGGCATGGGAAACCATGTGAAAACCCTTATTTTCACTTGTAATAATAATTCTTGATGTTTAGAATGAGTGTGCAGCCGATGGTACATGATTAGGGATAACTATCCACCCAATTATCCTCAATAAAATGAGCTTCAAGTTTCGTAGAGACTGTGTAGTCTAGGATGAATGATTTCTACTAACTATTAAGCCTAGGGGTTTCTTCTTCTAGTTTGGGTTATGGGATCTAAACAAGCACATGACACCCATATATACTCAATATACTCACTAGGAATTAACATTGTGTAATAAAAATTATTTATACCAATAATTAATGTATCCATACCTTATAGGAATAACTGTGTTCTTATAGCCTTCCCCCTTAATAAAACACATCCTCGAGTTACGCTTCCAAGGGTGGTAGAACACTATCTAAGAATAACTCCAACAACTGAGTAGGAACATTAGTCTCATACTACCATGTCTCATTATATATATGGATTTTCTATCATATAACCCATACTAAAGGTACATACCAACAACAGATATCCTTCTTGCTTCGATCAACGTCATGTATGAGATCCTTATAAAAATAATCATCAGAATATAACTCATAATCCTTGAGATTCAAAGTGTTATATGGGTTTTCATGACAGTGTAGAAGCAATGAAATGTTAAATATGTCTTGCATATAATGGTACCTCTGAGGTAATAGGAAATGTTTTACAATCATCATGAAACGATCCAAGACCTCAGAATGCACGAAAAATCAAGGTGAAACATTCCATTACCTATGTATCCATGTGTTCCCTTGCCGAAGTGATACCAACAAAAAAATATGATCCCCAACACAAAACTATAGGGGTTATCGATAGTGATCATCATACGACTTCTATATAGACTGATTAGTAGAAATATTTTTTCTAATCAACTATGCCTACTCTAATGTATCCTGCACATGGAAAAGACTTAGTAGCGCTACCACTCCAACCTCTAACTAGAATAGGTGTGAACAAAATGTCCTAACAAAAAAACCATATACAAAGACATATAAATATTATTCTAATAGATATTATTGTAGCCACACTCAATGGGAGGAATATGCTTCACCCAAGAACAACTAAAATCAAGGTAGCATTCTAGGAGCATGTCCTTCAACACTTGTATGGTATGTTCTGACTGGCCATCGATTTGAGGGTGAAATGGTTATGCTCATAATAACATGTGTACCCATATCCTTCTATAACCTCTGGAAAAACATCGATGTGAATTGATCATTCCACCCAGAAACCATTGTATGAGATAACTCGTATAGCCATATAATCTCATAGAAAAAATATTTTTTCTCGCTCATTCACCGAAAATGTATTTCAGATAGGAAGGAAGTGGTCTACCTTTATTAATTCCTCATTGAATACACAAACACATTTCACCCTCGATGTGACCTTGGTAAGAAAAAAATTAAATCCATCACAACTTAGTCATATTTCCATTCTAGGATAGGAAATATCTATAACAAACTAGTGGGTTTCTAGTGCTCCACCTTTACCCTGACACATGGAAGCCCTAGTGATAGAACATACTATCAGACATTTAATCCCAGTCCACCAATACTGGTGACACATATCATGATACATCTTGTATATTATGAGATTAATGTCCCATTAAGAATTATTATACCCTTTCCATAGTTCTTCTCTCATATCCATAGGCACCAAGATATTCCCATGTACAAGCATGATGTCAAATCCATTGATAAAACAATTTATTGGTGGTTTTCCACATTAAATACTCTCCCATATGACCATACATTCAGTATAAGATTACTACTTTATCTTCTCACTATCTAGTAGTATAGAGGTAACTACAAATGATGAAATAAATGGTTAATTGTGACTATCTTGAAACTCTAGATGCATATAAGTAAGTAGGTTCATTAATTTTCATTCATCACTGGAATCCTATATGAAATGTGATTGTGTTTTATGAGAAAGCACATCATCAACTGAATTTCCCTTTCTAGGTAAATAGGAATACTCAAAGTCAATTGAATAATGTTATTAAAACCTTATTCACTTTCTAAGATTCAATTCAAACTATGTAAATACATATGAGTGTCTTGTGGTATATATAAGACATAAATCACTCATCCAATAGATAGTGTCACCAAAAGAATAATTCATGCAAAACAGTTTCTAAATTGATGTCATGTGTCAGGTATTTATGCTCATGGGTTATCCACTAGTGAGATCCATATGAAATGACTCTATCATACTCCATCAGTACTACACCCATCCTAACATTGGACTCTTCACAGAATGACATAACCAAATACTCATTTTAACCATGTAGAATTCAAAAATCAACATTCTATATATCCAAAGGCCATAATTTCACCTGATTACAGATTGATCTCATATTGTTCTTTTGAATCACACTAGATCCTCAGAGATGGTTGAAGATCACATCTATTTGAGGTAGTGAATACTAGTTATTAACGATAATATGTTTCAATTATTGGTAATCCATGAAATAAAAAAGGGTCCCATCTTCATTCATAGTGATAAATATGTGTGAACCCCCAAATAAAATGTTGGGTTTGATACAATCATAGATTATAAGTCCTCCCACTATCTCTTAAGCCCTTGTAGATTAGTTGGATCTTCCCTATATAGAGGAATATATACTAGATATACTCATATAATAAGATTTGTCATATAGTCTACCTATCTATTAGGATGTAAGATAAAAAAATATTTAGGAAATACATCCCTAAAATAATCTACTACCCAAGGAAATTTATCCGGATCCAAACCCTGCTTCTACAAAAAGTCTAGAAATTTAGACAATCACTCTACCTTCCCCATGATTATATAGTCCATATCTACATGTTTGGACATTACACTTACCCTTTTTCGGATAAATATTTCCCTCTAATGATGAAAACAATATCGTACAGTGGTAGTAGTCTATATAGGGGTGATAGAGAACCAATATGACCACCCCAAAAATTAATTTGAAGCCCGTCATCTCACGGAAAAAATAGTTCCTATAATAAATGGAAAAAATCCAAACTCAATAGGCGAGCCTTTATGTTGTCCTATACCCTCTGAATACACACCCAGTTGTCTTTCAATCATCATCACACCACATAAGTACAAAATTTATTTCCTGAGACACTCCATGGATGTTAAAGAGATAAAGGAATGGGATGAACCAATATTGAATAATGAATACACAATAGTAGAGTCTTTTTGAATAGTTAATCTTAAATAATTTGTTCTTACACTCCGATGCATACATTTTAGTTATATATCACACAAATTTTCAAATCCAAATCCCTAAGACATAGTTGGATGATGCTGAGTAGGTCCACTCTGTTAGTTCTGATAATAAGAATTTTAGATAACATGGACAAGACCGCATCATCGTCTTGTCTGACATGTGCTTCTCCAAATCCAAATATGATGTTGTGTAACAGATAATGATTCTAAACGTGAAGCTTGTGTTGGTTCTCTTTTTCTAGGAATATTTTTAAAAGTCTGGATGAAGCTTTGAAGTTGTCCCATGTGGATGTGTGCACGACACATAATAAGGTCTCTATGAAAATGAGGCTTTACATGACCCAATCTTCCTAAATTATGGCACACGATAGAGATAATAGTGAACATATTATGTAATCCATTTTCTAATTCGAAAAATCAATGCTACACTTCCATATACTAAAAGGTGTACTTCCATATTCTGACACTGAACCTATTTCCCCAATACTATCATCTTCTCTCAGGTTATTCTTAGTGAAAACATCGAGGATAATAATATAAAAAGCGTCATATTAGTGAATTACATTAAACTATTAGTGGAATACCTACTTGATACCATCCCCAAAACATATTTCTTAGGACAAATCATCATCGAAAAAAAGTGATTCAAAGAGTTGTAACTCAGTGAAACTCATTGAATTGTACTTGACAGAGATAGCACCATGAAACATGTGCATAAACACTCTAGATCATTCATATCCTAGTGTATGAGGGAAAACATTTCTATAAAAGGTAGTATGAAAGTTTACCTATACTATGAACTAATGATGACAAGCCTGAGTAATCACATCTTACCACCACTTGGAGGAATCACACAACTTCTAGGTAGAAAACCTGACCCTCCTCTCTGAAGATGTCAATAAATTCTTGAAGATTTAAATAGTGGACTCTATACAAGACTTAATATCAAGTGGGCTACCATATCTTGGGATTATGGGAAGATTTTTCTAATGAAATTAACAAATCAGATCCGACATCATATTTATAGTTCATGGTGCACCATGTATAGACTGCATTACGCATAGTAAACCCTTATTAATATGAGCATCTGTTCTAGTTCCGGAATAGTAGGTGGAGCCTCATGTGGGGCTACTAGAGGTATCACTGGTGGATCAGGGACCACCACCTCTATAGCAGGGTCTTCATAGCCAATATATAACTTCACAAGATCATTATATGATAGGAAAACACTAAATATTCTGAGAACACACCTTGTAAGAAAATTTGAATGTTGATTGAAACACTAGAGTAATAAGATCATAATAATAAGGGCTCATTTCCAATGGTATACTACCTCGGTTACCATCTAACTATGCCATGGTATTAGTAAGTTTTCATTCTTTATTTACAATGGTTTTGATATATGGATGGTTTAATTGAAATTTAAGGTGTGATACACTATTTATATTACATATGGCTCCCCCATTTACATGAAACCATTTCATTTATATGTTAATATATACCATTTATATTTTTATGAGATTATTTACATATAACAATTTTTGATTAAATTTATTTTTATTCATAGTTAATAAGAGCCTATAAAATTTATAATTGAAATAAAAACCCATTTCATTTCCATTAACCCTCATACAATTTTTCTTTGAATGTGATAGGTAAAACTTATGATGGCTCAACTCATTAAATTATCCATTACAATTCATAAAGTCTTTTACACCTTTTAATTGAAATTTCTAATCATGTTGTCCCACAAAAATCCAGTTCATGTGACCATGGGTACATATCTTATAAGGGTTGAAAATATCTATTTATTATGTCACCATAAATCTATATATAAAAAATTGGGTTTATTTTTAGATTTTGAATTATTGATTTTCTCTCCTTGGAAATGAAGTTAGTATCATACGAATATATAAAAACCATTTCTCATTCAATAATCACCGTAATCACATGGAATTCACGAAATTTAATGAACTTATATGACATTTAATGTGAATAATAATCCCCTCATATGATACATGTAAAAATTATCTTTATCATACCAGGACAAGGTAATATTTCAATAGAGCATATCAAATACAACAATTAATATTCATCACCCGATGGTAAAATTATGTCAACTGTAATAAATGAAATATATAATAGTAATTTTTCAATCACCAGAAACGTTGAAGTTACCTTGAACATGGCTTAGTTATGCCCATGAATTTCTCATAACCAAATTCCAACATTTTTCTAATCTCATTTCAAAATTACCAAATTGTATTAGAAAATAAGGAAAATTCTCTAATAAATTTTTTTATGTCTTGATTCGGGTTCCACTTAATGGTTCCCTGGACCCAGTTTTTCAAATGTCCTCAATTGTGCCTCCCCGTATTTTAGAGGGTGTCAACTAGAAATGAGGTCTTATAGAGAATCTATTAGAAGACCACTCCCACATGTCAGAGTTGAGCACTTATGGTATAATGAAATATGGATAAACACTAGATAAAGTAGTATAATAATAAGAGAGACCAACAGTGGAATATAAACACAATTAGTCATGTAAAAAATAAACATCCCAACAATTGGAAACTCTATCATATACAAAAGATAATGTAATGTTAAGTCACTCAAAAAGGAAATAAGGAATAACTTTAATGAGAAAATTAGTTAAATATATGTTTAATAATAGAATAAAAAATCCCAAATTCTATCCAATTTTACTGAGATCTAGTTCTATCATCTACTACCAAAATCTATCCTAAATAAGGAAATGAAGTCTCATGTCCAAGTTTTGATGCATCTCCATATCCATACCATTGATAGTATCATCTTCCTGGGTACAAATGGTGTCAAAAATAGGGTGTGAGATAAATCGCAGTAGGCCTCCACTAAAAAATTCTATAAAATCCTATCTGTTTATATTAACTATACAGTGTGTAGTAATATTTTAATGTAAAGCAGCACAAATACATATCTCCAACCTGCTATAGCCTCAGATGGTGTCAAAATATGTACCCATTAAATTATTTATGATTAAATTTATATATATAATTAATTGTATGTGTATATAGTTATTGGATGGATAATTATAATCCTAATAAAGGAGAATCTAATGTGAAACCAGGGAATTTGGGACCTCAGGGGTTAGCCATCTCATTAATAGTAACTCATGTAGTCTTTCAATAAAGGTTTTGACTATAATATAAGGGGATAGCCCAAGGAATTACACTATAAATGATTCTAAACAATTAATGGAACTTTTCCATGGTAATCATTGTATAAGAATCACTAGGCCCAATGGAGTGAATCTATGGTTTCATGTGTCATGTGTCTGAAGGTATCAAGTTGAATCTAAGGAGTGTATCCAAGGTATTCTTGTATCTAAAGAAGTTTCAAGTGAATCATCAATACATCACCAAGTATTTACCATAATATGAAAAGGAACATATTCTGTGGTGGGTGTATCCTATGGAAAGTATATCTATGAATCTAAATGGTGTCCTTTTAATTCAAAAGTAATTCCCTTGGGAATATAAGGCTGGATCAAGTATTTCTATTCCAATAAAGATAAAAAGCTAAAAATCAAAGATAACCTTATAATCATTCCATTTATATTATATGTGATAAAGGTACATTTAAAATATAATTCAATTTAATCTTTTAACAATAGGTTCAATCTATTAAATTTGAATAATCATATAAAGGAATATCAAGTACATAAAAACATTTTTACTTTCATTAATAACCATTTCATTGGTTCATTCCATATCTTTCACTAATAGGTGAATGAGTAGAGTATGTTCATATAATATCAATTAAATTTATATTTACACTAGTCCATGTGATATCTATATATACTTTAATTTTTAACATTTATAAATTCATTTAATTTTGAAGGTACACTTTCCTTATCAAAGTTAGGTAAACACCTAAAGAGTGTCCCACATGATCTCAAGAGGGGAAACAATGCATATTAAAAGGAATAGACCATAATTAGGTGGATGTTTTTGTGTTCATGACCTACAAAAACATTAATAAAATATTATATTAAGTCTTTGAAACACAATCTAAACCATTATAATTAATTTAGACTAATTTTAGAATCATAACCCAGTGAAACTGGCATGTGTACAATGATAAAAATTTATTAACGAATATAATTTTAAGGAAATGTGATATACAAACTACCGTTTTCAAGTAATACTCTCCTCTTCTAGTATTATCCTTTAGTTTGACCTGGATCGGAAGAAAACTGAAGAACATATCAACATCCATAAAATATGAAATATGAGTTTCCAAGAAAATAGCATTGTTGAGAGGAATACAAATTATGAATTGAGCCTAAGGAATTAATCCCTTATAGGTCGAAATCCAATGATATGATATGATATTGATTCCAAGCTTGGATGGAAATGAAAACAATGAAACCAACATCGGAGGGTTGAGAGCTCTTCCCGGGCAACAAAATGAAGTCATTATTTCCACTGGAGGATGAAACAAATAGATGGTGATAAAATTATATTCCATAAGTGAATAGTATGCATTTCACCCATTAAAAACCTGGTCTCATAGTTTCATTGAACAGTTGGCTGAATTGTTCGACAAACATTCTTACCCTTCTGTCCATTGAGGGGTGTCACATAGATCATGTACAATATTTGGAAATCCATTTTAAAACCATTATTTCTCCCTAGTGTAAATATTATATATGTTTATCATTAGAATGAGACCCTTGGTTCTTGGTTAGGGAAAGTTGTGTTCCCTATTCATCTCCCAAAAATGCCTTTCCCAGTTAGGAGTGAGAGTACGGGATGGTATAAATAGTTTCTACTAACCATGTAGATCGGTTCATTCTTTCACAGGTCGGGGTTCTGACCTCTGAACAATCCCTCAACACCCCAGTATACTACATAGCCTAAAAAGTCATTCATATTAGTTCAAAACAGGTGATTTAATTAAAAAATAAAAGGATTTTTTACCTTATAGAAAAATTGAGTTCTTACACTATAGACCCTACCATTACCTATCTCTAGTAATCAACTTTATTTGGATAATTTTTTCATTGAATGATATGTGTCCTAAATATTAATTAATGTTTATTTACAATAATGTCACTCCTCTTGGAAATAAAATCCCATCTTCACCACCCCATTTTTTCTTACACCTTAATCCACATTGTTTGACAAAAATATTTTCAAATACATATATAAAACTCATATTAATGTTATATATGTCCTTATATGATTAAAATAACACCATTAAAAACATAATCCAATTCAAAAAGTAGTTGTTCCCATAAGTGAGCTAAACATTAATAATTACTCCTTTTTCATTTCCATTGTTTTATTTTTTATTATACCACTTAAAAATATATAATACCCGTGATAAATATTTTTATAACTCTAATAATTATGCATAAATTTTATTATGGTAATATAATATTCATTTTCTACCTTCCATCCAACCATTTGAAAAAATAAAATGACACTGACGCATTTGTGGAAAATTCATCCCCCATGAAGTATTTATTTTTTCAATTACCACCTCATATGTATATTTTTAAGAATTTATTTTAAGGAATAAATATTTTATTATTTTTCAAAATTATTTTTCTGTATATACAAATAGTTACCTTTATTTATTTACTCACTTTTACTAGAAAATGAAATAATCATCCATACGTACATGCAGACCACTCCCTCCATGTACGACAAGTATCCTTTTCATAAAAAACGTGCATGGATAGTCAAAAAAAATTATGATGAATATATTTGATATTAAAGAGTAATTTATATCATGAATATGGCTCTGAAATTATAACACCAAAATCTATGATTTTCATAAACTAATCCATTGATATCATTATATTACCTGAAATAAGTTCATCACTAATTTCATCTTCATGAGTGGTAACTTAAAATAAAAATGAGTGATGTTGGAAATTAACAAATAATTATTGAAATTACATTCAACTACCTTGAATAAAAAACTAACGTTGAAATTTTTACTGATGAATGTGGATCAATTACTCTATTACGAAATTCGTAAGAAATGAATATATTAATTACCAACCAATTATGAAAATAAAATATAACTAATAAATATGTGTGTATGAAATGATTATAAATGATTGTTATAAAATATATTATATATTTATAAGACTATAAAATAACTTATTAAAAGAATTATGTTTATTATATATGAATTTAATGTGTATTCATAGAATCTGAGATTTATGGTAAGGGGTTTCCTATAAAAATTTTATTTCCTTAACTCATCTTCCATATTCACCACTTATTTTTTTTGTATACCATCATTTTTATTATAATTTTTAAAAATATTCATTAAATACATGGGATTTAAGAATCCATCTCATTTTCCCTTTTCAAATGCTTTCAATTGATATCTTTTCAAAACAAATTATGGGTTTTAACACAAATCCATTTCATTGAGTTATAATATTTATTATTGATCTGATTTATTCTATGTTTGGTTTATTCCAATTTAATGTTTTTATATGGAACATTTTTTTATCTATGGGAAAAATGATTTTTTATTTAATATTTTTTTCTTGGATAATTTTTATCACATAAATGTGTACCTTTGTTATGAATAATTTGCATCAACTTAGACGACCAGTTTCCTCCACATAAAAATTATTATTTATATAAATGTTTTAAATTATCTTTTTTAAATCCAAATATTTATTATATCTTTTAATATTCGTAATATTAGTTACCAATTATCATGATGAATAATGATTAATATTATTATATTTAGGGTTTCAAAAGTCATGATGATATGTTTTATTTTCAACTCATAATGTCCTTTGGTTTACCATTATGTATTTTCTATGGATACATTATTGATTCATTTTTAAAATAACTTTTTAAAAATTCTTTGACTTCCCATTTTTAAAAATTACATCAAAATGTGAACCATAGATTCATATTTTATGTTGTTGATAAAAAATATTTTCAAAAATTTGTTTATTGTTTATCTTCAATATTGCCAATTTTCCTAAAATTATATTTTCCTTAGAAATTATATTTCATGAATTACCCTAAAAATTCTTTTATACATATTTTATTTTATGGGATTAAAATTTTGTTATCAGAAAATACTATTGTTGATCTCTTATTATGTGGTACCATTCAAATTGTTTTTTTTATTAATTTGTTTTTTATCCATATCATCCAACTTCAGTGTTTTTTTCTATGAATAACTAGAGTAATACTCTTAAGCTACCATGAACCTTATTTCTCACAATGGGTTATGAATGTTTTAGGAAAATAATTCTTAATAACAATCTCTTTTATAAAGATAAATTAAGTGATTTTTCGAATATGAATGCTTTAATGTTCTCATGGAACACATATATGTGGATGATTATTATTATATTAGATGGAATTATATATATCCCTCTAATGAATTGGGTAATGTTTTATATCTTATAAGATAATGATTTTTTTCATGGGTGTAATTATGGTTAATATTTTTTCAAAATATTTTTTTTGTTGTCATTACAATTAAACTATTATCATATGATTTTTTGTGGTTGTAATTATGGTTATGAATTGCTAAAACGATTTTGAATATGTGTAATTACGTCTATGATATGATCAAAATATTGATTATGATTGTAATTGTCATTAATATTTGATCAATTGTTTCTAAATTAGTGTAATTAATGTTAATCTAAGCTTACATGATTTATTAATGATATGATTTAATTTTATACATTCATAAAGTTGACAGTGTAAATTATTCTGTTAAATATGTTCACAAAATTGTGTGTCTACATGATGCAATTAGTTATGTTTACCATGTTTTCCATAAATATGGAATGTTTTTCTATGTTTATAGGATTCATCATGTACATGATGGGGTTAAATCTGTTCATAAGATAGAGTGTGGCCATGATATGGTTCGTTGTTTTCATAGTATTGAGTGTGGACATGATATAGTAATATATGTTTAAAATATTGATCCTAGAAACAATGTACTAAGATATGTTCATAATATGGAGTTTGGACATGATGCAGTTATCCTAGCTCCAAAGACTGAAAATGGACACAATACGATTAGATATGTTTACAATATTGAGCTTGAACATGTTGTGGTTATCTGTATTCATAATATTGAGTGTGGTCATGATGCAATTAGATATGCTAACATGATTTAGTGTGGACAAAATGCAGCAAGCTATTTTTTACATATTTGTTATTTTCTATTATTATGATTATGTATCCTTTCTATAATATCTTCCCAGTTTACATTCCATAGATTTTTTTGTTTTATCATGATTAAAAAATTTTATTCCATGGAATATGTTTAACCATTTTATATTCCAATCCCTTCAATTATTTTTTTTTATATACTCTTATTTATCCACGTTTCTTTTTATTAGGTGTTTATTTCCTACTCATGTTTTCTAAAATTATTTTATGTTCACCCTTTTTTCATCCTCGATACGTTTACCCTTATATAGAATTTGATTTAAAAAATTTTAATTTATTTCAACCCATATGATATGAATATGTATATAACCTATAAGATGTTTAAAAGTTGTATAGTGTGGTGATATTTTTGATAAAATATTTACAATATTATAAAAATAAATTATCATGTAACTAATCTCCAAAGACACAAAAAATCAGTTTTTTATTATGTGATTTTAATTAAATATAATGTTAAATTTATGAAAATATATGTATGTTTTTCTTGAATAATCTCACTTGGTGTGAATGAGAAAA
Source organism: Viscum album (assembly GCA_963277665.1). Lineage (NCBI taxonomy): Eukaryota > Viridiplantae > Streptophyta > Magnoliopsida > Santalales > Viscaceae > Viscum > Viscum album. The sequence continues at coordinate 1,936,210,470 of OY728155.1, forward strand.
ATAAAATTATCTTTTTAGAACAAAATAATAGATTGAAAGTCTAGGGTGCCTCAGTTTTTATAATAGTATAGTTTAGTTATTTGGGGGGATTAATTTTTTATTTTTAATGATTTGGATAAAAGATAAATAGTAACAACACATGGTATATGTCTATATATGGTATAACATCCTAAAATATTGAAAATTTTACATTTTTTGGTTTCTTTGTAATGATATCCCTATCATGATACAATGAAGTGGATGTCAGATTTGGAATAGATGCACCTCGGGGTAATAAACCTGGGAAGGATCATTGTCTATTAACACAATTTTCACCTGTTGAATTAAAGGGAGGTCTAACTAGTCACTAGTTTTGGAACTAATGGGGGATATTATTTGGTTAATTTTCATGATATTTATGAACAATTATGAAGGATCTAATTTTGATGATATAAGGTATAACTTATTAGTTTGGAAAATATAATATATAAGAGACCATGAACAAACTAGTATAAATAAAATGATTTATTGGTTATTCCAATTATTTCATAGTCGATATAAAATTATCATATATTGAAATGAAGGTGTAATATGATAAAGCTTCTTACAATTGGGTTCCCATATTCATAGGAACATTTACTCTGATTGGATGTTATCATAACCATTTTGATTTTTGTATTTGATTTTAGAAATTATAATGAATATAAGGTTTTTAATGGTATGTATCTAGAAATATGTATGTCTTATTGATTGATATTGAGGTATTTGTGAAACAAATTTTTGAGAATCTCAAAACATTCTTCTTATAATGGAAAATGTGAAATCTATAGTTTAATGCACCATTTTGATGAGGAAATTATGTCATTAGTATTTCTTATCTAAATATTATCCAAATATATTTTCATTAGTGAATGATAATTAAAATTTCTAGGACATAATTATTTTAATGTAGGATAATTTTATGCTATAACATTTCAGTATATATTTTTTCTCAAAATATGTTGATTAAATTGCTTGATTTTATGAAAAAACAAACTATAACAAACCCCAAAACATTTTATTAAGAAAAATATAATAGTTATAAAGTGTTAATTAAATTGGAGGGTATAAATATAGTTAAATAAAATATTAAATATGTGACTAAATTAAAATGAAAGATAAATTTAATACTAATACACTGATGAAATTAATTTAGTATTATAAAACAACTAGTAATTTCATTTTTTGCTTCAAATGTATTTTATATAAAATTTTCATTTTATGCACTCTATATTTCCATTTTATTAAGTTAAGTATATTATGGTTATATGATTATAGAATATATTATTTATATTTTAATTTCATATTTAATGAAATAGGAGTAAGAAACGTTAATATAAAGAAAAGTCACTTTCTTATCAAAATGGTTTTTGATTGTAATCCATATTTCTAATTTAATGGTAAATTCATAAATTTTGTATTTTGAAGTAGAAAAAATGGAAATATTTTTTAATTTATCATATTAATATTATGTTAGAATGAATATTTGGGATTTTTATGAAAACATTTTTTAGGAGAATCGTGAAAAATACCATCTTTACAAATGACATGAAATTGATGTCGTCATTTGGATATAATAATAACAGAAAATTTAGGAAACCCATTGAATAGAAGAAAATTTTAATATATATATATATTACTATAAGTTTAATAATACTATGTTTAATTTTCAATGCACTGTTGAACATTTTAAAAATTAAGTCATATTTTCCACTTGAACATATTTTTTGAGAAAAAGATTTATTATAATAGAATTTATAATTATATTTCTTATAAATTGTTTCTAATATACTTGATTAATTTTTTGGAATCAAATGGTGATTTTTTAATAAGGTCTATTTTATTTTTAGCCATCAAAAAATAAATTACTAATGTAGAAATTAGTTACCATAGTAAAAAATAAAATTTTCAGATTGTTAGATATAATAGGTAAAAGACCTTTAAAATATTTAAAAAAATTTACAAAATATATTTTTTTGTTATTTATCAGTCATAAAATACCCTCACCATTTTTTTAAAATTATTTTAAATGTTAAATGCCGTTAATATATGGTTATGAGAATTTTCTAGAATGCCTCCCCTCTCACCTATAAAAGGACCAATCCTACATCCCACATTTTCCAAAACATTAATCCACTTGGAAAAAAATATTCAAATATCCAACCCCAATATTCCTAGACATTTCTTAGATTTCATTCTCTCATAAAAATATCTCCATTCAAAGGATTAATCCAATTTGTAAATGACTTGTTCTGAAAATTCATATTCACTCATTTATAATTTATATTATTTTATTTCTTCTTATACATTATATAATTATGTTATAAAAATTATAATATTATTAAATTTATATCATTACTAAACATAGATTTTACTATGTAAATTGAACAATCATTTCATATCATCCTCACTATGGTTAAGTAAATGAAAACAACATTCATTCATTAGTGCGGACTACCACCTCCATGAATTATATAATTTGTTTTTTATCCTCACAACAAATTTATATTTATAATAAAGTACTTAATTTAAATATATTACATTTATTAAATATTTAGTATTCTACGATGATAAATCATTAACAACCTCCCTTCCCTCTTATTAGTTATTAAACAAAAATATTTCTTGTACATATGTGTGGACCATCTCCTTCATGGATGTCATGTTTCATTTTCATCACCACCATACATGATTGGTTCCTAAATATATTTGATGAATATAAATAATATTTATTGGTAATTTATATCATGAATATTGTAAAAAAATTATGATATAAAAATTGGTGATAATTATAATGTTATTTTGTAACAAATATATATCACCCTAAACAAGATCATCCATAATTTCATCTTCATGAATAACAAATCAAAATCACAAGGAATAAAATTAAAATTTTATAAATATTTATAAAAAATATATTTTATTACCTTCAACATTGTAGTAAGGTTTATCTTAAAACTTGTGAAAAAGGACTGATAAAAACATTATGAAACCCATATATAATGAAAAAAATTATTAAGAACTAATAATGAAAAAAACGATAAAAAACCAATATATATGTATGTAATGATAATAATTGAATATTATATAATACAATATGTATCAATAGAGTTCTAAAATAATTTTTAATGTTAGTTATGTTTATTATACATGATGATAATGTGAATTCATTTATGATGAGAGTTAAGTTCATGACTTGCAAATATCAATGTATTTCTATGATACATATTCCATATTAACCACATTTTTTATTTTATTTTGTGAATATATTGGAATATGGATTCATTTTATCATAAAATTCATGAAATTGAAAGGTTTTTAAATAGACCATATTTTATCTTTTAAAGGGATTTTGATTCTAATGCTACCAAACATATATGATCATTTATCTTACTCCCTCTCACTGTGTTATAAGATTTTTACTTGGCCACCATTAATATATGATTATTTTATCCCACTCAATGGTTTTATTATATGTATTTTTTATTCACATTAAAAAAACAATATTTTTAATTAATTTTTTCTCCTTAATGAATTTCATTCACATACATGTATAATTTTGTTAAAAAAAATTTAAATCCACTTTATAGAATATTTTATTCCATATCCATATTCATTATATTCAAATATTTTTTTCTTTCTAACTTTAAAATTAATATATGTATTACCTCATGTTCTATTTATATGTGTCACTACATATTATCAACAATAATATATATTACTTGTGTTATAATACTGGTTTTGAAAATGGTATTTTAAAATATTAACAAGGTTTTTTTCCATTTCAAGGTTGAATATTTTAACTTTGACTCCACATTTCCTTTATGGAACACTTATATTATTTTTCATAGAACCATTATTGAATATTCTTTTAAAAAATAAAAGTTTTCAGTTTTATTTACTTTATCATATTAAATATGACTTGTTAATATGACTTTAATCTTTGAATCATTTGAAAATTGTAACACCCTAGGATTTTACAGTATGTATCTCCGTAAATAAATTCATTTTCTTCAATATCATGCAATGTATGCAACATTGAGATCGGGTGCACCCTGACCTATTAAACTAGCCAATTAAAAAGTTATTATGAGTAGTATTTCCAAAATTATAAATGTTAATAATTTTATTTTTAAAAATGAACTTCATTTTTGAATTCGAAGTATTAAAATTATCTTAGGTGGAATTTTTAGTATTTTTCTGAAATGTTTAAATTTTTTATGTATACTGAGAAATACTACATTATTTTTAACCGACCCTTTTTTAATTTAAATAATTTTTTACTTTAATTTTTCTCAAATTCAAAATTGAAAAATAATACATCTATTAATCCAATATATGTTATTCAGATAATTTTTATATTAAAATTATATTCCAAAAAATTATTGATCGTTTCAACTTCTCTTGCCCCTGTGTTCTAGCTACATCTGTGGGATTAACATTAAACATAATTTTACATACTATGTGAATGAAATTTTAAAAAATGGATATAAAATATTGTAATAATTATGGAAAATGTGGTTTAATGGGATCAAAATTATATTTTTTAATAGTAACATTGGTATTTTATTTACCTTAGTTAAATGGTAAATTAGATAAATAAGGGGAAAAAATAATATTATAAAATTATAAAAATATACTAATACTTTTCCTAATTTCTTTTTATGAGTGTTTTTTGACCAAAATATATCTTAGGTAAAAAAATATATCCTTTTTAAGCCACTTGGGTAAGAATATGACATTTATAATGTTTTATTAAAAGAAAACTTGAAAATTTCATTCTCAGAATTTTAAAAACTAAATCATTTTTGATATAGGGATATATATAAGATAAATCTGACTCTAAGTATAAATTATAATTCTACAATGTTTATATAAATCATGTTAATTTGTTTATAATTTTCTGAAACACATAAATAAATTAAATGATGACACAATAATGATGCGGTAATAAATTTATTTAAGGAATAATCTAATAAATGATATTAATAATATTAAAATAAACATCATTTGAAACATTTTCTTCCATACATGATTTTATTAGATTAATAAGACATTTTAGGGATGATTTAATGTTTTTTATAAGAAATCATGTATTCATGGTTTTTATAAAACGTAAAATAATAAATAAGGTTAAAATACATAAAGGATATTTTAAAATAAATATTATTTTATTATAACATATAAAATTAATAAAAATATATATTTCTTCCAACTAAATAAGATAATGTTACATATATCATAATGTATCAAATACGGGTTGGTTTTTCATTTTATAGTATCTATATTACCCTACATTGTAAAAAAGACATATTGTCCTGGTAAGAGTTAAATTATTTAACTTAATATTGGAGCCAAAAGATAAGGTTAATTTGGTGACAAAAACATGAAACAAATTCATTGGTTGAGGTTATTTTACCCATATTAATATCAAATTATAAATAAATCTCTTTGGAGTTATTTTAAATTGATAATAAATTTATAATAAATTAATAGTTTTGGAGTTTTCTAAAGTTCCCATCCCCTCTCTTATAAAAGGGCACCTCTCCTTCTCATCTATTCACACATCTAGTGCCCTTTGGCTCAGTCAACCCCCACCCATTTCTTATAAAACATCTATAACTTCATCTTATAGGCCACACTTTTTACATAAGGCATTCCTATGGAGTCATTTTGTGTAAATCAGAAAGAGACACTCGAAGAGGAGGTAATTGTTTTTCCAACTCTTTCAAAGTTGTTTTCTTCTTCTACTTCATTTTCTAAGTTGTTTACATAATACTGTAATAACTAAATAATATAATATATTCTGAGATTTTATTATCATTACGGTACAACCATATTAATCCTTTTACCCATCCTATGAAAAACAATATCACCATGTGTGCGTACATACGACTTACCGTCTCCACGAAGTGGTGTGAACTGTTTTTCTTCAATAATTTATTTAAATGTATGTAACAATGATTATAAAAGATTTATATAATTAATAATACATGATAATAATTTTTTATAATTAATATAACTTGCAATTCTATACCATTTAACTATTAATGGAATGATATCGTCGCTCGTGTGTATGTACGGCTTACCGTTTCCACAACGTGATGAGATTCATTCTCTAGGTTAACCATTAAAGAATTTTTATAAACTATATATATAATCAATAATAATTAAATATATGAAACATTAATTATAATTGAATAATATATATATATATATCATTTACCATATTCTATTCAATACAATAAGAAAATGTAAACAGTGTCCATGCATAAATACGGCCTACCGTCTCCATGAATGGTGTATTTCATTTCAATTACCTATTTATTATATATATTTATATACAGAATATATATATGAAATATAAATCATTTTTTACATTTTTGGGTAATTAAATCATGATCTATATAATAATATCAATTATAAAATTTCAAAACATATAGGATTAACAAAGCAATTATTACCTGAAACGTTTCATTAACATGGAATTATTAAATAAACAGTTAATATAAAGTCTTAAATGAATCATATATGATATAATAAATATTATTATGGTTATTTTACAGGTTAATAATTTTTTTAAACCATTATATCGTAGTTTAATACATATACAGAATAAATCGGACCAATGTTAAAGGATAATTTCACAATATCATTATTTTCTGAGATTACTTTAATGTAAGTATTTACTGGGGTATATTTATCATCCATGTCCATTTTTCTTAAATATGTATTCCAAAATATTAGTTTTATTACTCTATAATTAATTAAAGATAATTTTACCCATTCATGAATTTTTATTAAAAGGTATGAAAGGAATCTTTTCTCGATTTTGATAGAAAGCACTTTTTTGACTTTTCAACAAAAGTATGAGAAGAATATATCTTTAACATATACAAAATTAATTTATTTTTATTTTTTCTTAATTCCATATTTAAATTAATATTACTTTACAATATTTCAAGCTTATTTTCAAATAAATTATTTTTCTATAAAATTGCGCAACATTTCAATAAAAACTTTTTTGCAAAAGAAAGGATATTTTCCTCAAGAATTAATTTCATGTGTTTTGTCAAAATAATTTTACATATAAGGTATAATTATTTAAAAATTATATGTTTAAATTATACTATCCCTATTATTCCTATGGTATTATTCTGTTTATAATGGATTTATATTTATGAAATCCATTTGTTTATCATGGATTATGTTATGATTGAATGATGTTTAAGAATCCCATTTTATTCCTTGGGTTATGGTGAATGATTTTTTTGACACACATAACAAAGATTTCATTATGAGATGGGTAGAATCTATATCTCCTTCCATGCACTGGGTAATATTTATATCTCATGATATAGATATGACGGGATTGGGAAATGATCATGGTTCAGTAACATAGAGCATAAATGAGGAGTGAACTTGATTAAGTAATGTAATATGTCTCCAATGAATTTTTTGGAAATGATTCATGACTAAAATGAAATAATTTTTTTACGCTTATGTGTATGATGCAAAATTTCATCTCTTATGTTATGACATTTGAAATTTTTTCATTGATTCTTTATGAACATTTATAATTTATCCCATGAAATGATATCATGATATTTCATATGGATGATAAGATTTTAATTATTTATGTACATATGTATTATAATTAAGATATGACTTATATCTAACTTGTTTAAAATTACTTAGAATCCTAGATCACCCTTTTTGAATATTTATTTTCCCCTTATCATGAATACTTTTATTAAGTATGATATGTCAATATGGGGTCTAGTTATGAAGAAATAAGCGAGAGACAATGTATATATATTATGAATCAGTTATTAATGTCTCCCGGTTTTTAATGAAACTAAACCTATACGGTCCTGGTGTGGTTTTTCTATGTTTTATCATGAATATTCATCAATTTTGAAGTATTATCTATTTATGTAATGTACATGATATTATATTTTGTGTGAGAGAAAATATATATATAACCATGGGAAACTAGGATGATAAAACCTTATTATGAACCCTAAGGATATGAAGAAGTATAGGATATGATACTAGTGTTTTAGAAATGATCATGAATAACTTAGGATAAAACCTAGAGTGTCCAAAACTGAAATTTTATTCTTGATTATGTGTTTTTCCAATTATTATTTGTGTTTATCACACTATGTTTCATGGTTTTAATCAATGTATAGAACTCGAAGGAACAGAGTTAACAACCAATGAGAGGGACAATGAAATCAGTTTCCTCTAGAGTAACTATGTGTTCTGGGATTTGGAATAAAAAAACTTCTATCTATGATCACACAACTTTTCGAAGCTATGAATCATGCAGGAAATCCAAATAGGGAAAAAAGGGATCAACATTTTGTTGAGTTCTTCTTGTGGTAGATTTCACCTTCTTTCAGTAGGTCTTCTGATCCACTAGTGGCTAAACAATCGATCAGTACCACTAAAATGATATTTTCCATTTTCTAATGTTTGTAACATGATAAAGTCATCTTTTCTATCTAACATTTGGAATGTTAATCTGATCAATGGTATAAACATATCAAGAAAACTAGGAGATATTAAATTGAAAACCAGGATTGGGATGAGTTCAATAACTTATTTTTCAGAATGTAGTTCCCTAATATTCTTCAAAAAAGGATGGATAATGAGTTCCTTGATCTTAAAAATTTGAAGATAAATCATTTGGTATATACAATAAATTTTTTACTATAAATTCAAGGAACGCTTCTTGAATTATTATCCAACCCTATAGTAAAATTATTGAGTCTTTATTGGCATAAAACCAAGTCTCTGAAGGGATTATCCATAATGAATTTAACAGCTATGAAGAAGTCATTTGACGTTCTCTCATGGTTAAGATAGAGATTGGAGTAACCCATTAGTCCTATGGGGTTGATAAGAAAATAAAAATGGATTTTAGGAGAAAATCTAAAGACTGCACTAAAAAGACAATGGTTTTTTCCATATGCTCAAATATTGGAAGGAAACATGGAGGGAATTGTCTTAAAGGGACCGGAAAAAAATCTTATTTGTAGAAGTGAACATCATCAGGAAGATGAATGTGGAATTTATAGGAAAATATGTCTAATGATGTGAATAGAGAAAAGGCTACACAGAATAAAACTTCTATACATCAATGCTACCAGTGTAAGGAAATGGGGAATTATTCCAACCAATTCCATGATCCAAGGGTTATTAATGATGGCTGATGTTAGTAAAATATTATTTCAAAAAAAAGATAGTCACATGTGATCACTATTGGTAGTGTGGAAGAAGATAATGAATGGTTGAAAATTAAACTTACCATCCACTATAAATTATTAAATGTTTTATTTGATTCAATATCCTACCACTATTTTATTTCTGGAGAATTTTTTTAATGGTATCATCATATTACATCAAAAATTAGTGGTTGAGTTAGCGGTGACAACACCTAATGGAACAATGATGAAATAAATAGTGTATAATTCTTCTCCAGTTTATATTTGCGGGAAAGTGATTACTTCAAATTTTTTGATCGTATATTCATTGGAATTTTATGTGATTATTAATAAGGATTAACTTTATTGAAGTGGATATCATATTAATTTCTAAGGAAGGGAATTCACATTTCATATTCCATATCAGTCTATGATCATTTAATAATTCCTAGATGAGTATGACCTTCTAGTGGAAATTTCATCCCTCTTGAGGGTATTTATTTCAATAAATGAAACCTATATATGTCAAATGGATGAGGATAAATTCACCATTAAGAATTAACCTATTTTATGTGAATTTTTCAATGGATTTTTGGAATAGTTTCTAGGTATTCCACCAAGTCGTGAAGTTGAGTTTTCAATATAACTCATACAAGGTGCTATGCCTATTACAAAGTCATCTTATAAAATGGCCCCAATTGAGTTGCATGAATTGAAGAATAAAATCCAATAGAATATTGACAAGGGATTTATTCACCCTAGTGCTTCACCTTGGGGTGCACCTGTTCTGTTTGTTAAGATCAAAGATAGATCAATGAGTCTTTTCATTGATTATCGATAACATAACAAGATCACTATCAAGAAAAATATCTGCTTCCAAGCATTGATGATTTCATTGACCAACTACGTGGAGCTCATTACTTTTCCAATATTGGTCTTCGTTTAGGATATCAACAATTAAGGTTCAATAAGGAAGATATACCTAAAATAGCATTCCATGCAAGGTATGAACACTATGAATTTTTAGTGACGCATTTTGGTCTTAATAATTCCCATTATATATTCATAGATCTAATGAATAGAACCTTTAGAGACTATCTTGATCTGTTTTTGTAATTATTTATAAATTATGTTCTTTTATATTAGAAAATCAAGGAAGAAAAAAAGATAAGTTGAGAATTGTACTAAAAACCCTAATAAAAGAGAATCATTGTGAAATTTCTACCATGTGTGAATTTTGGGATCAGAAAGTTTCATTTCACTGGTAGCACAATCTCAATATAGGGGATATATGTGGATCCATTAAAAACATTTGCTAATAAAAGTTTTCCTATTCTAACAAGGGTTACTGAGATCCGATGTTTTCTTGATTTGGAAGGATATTATCATCATTTTGTGAATTATGTTTCACGGATATCGAATCAAATCCCAAAGTTTACTTGAAAAGGAGTTACTTTCATGTGGGGAATGGATTCTAAAAATAATTTCAATGAGCTAAACAGAAGGTCAGTAAGTTCACCTCTTCTCACACAGCCTTGTAGTGAAAAAAGGTTTTTGATCTGTAGTTCTGCATTAAATAAGGGATTAAGTTGTGTTTTCCTGAAAAATAATATGGTCACAACTTCTGCCTCACTATAAATGAAAATCCATGTGAAAATTTTTTAACCTCGTGATTTGGAGTAAACGACCGCAATATTTGTATTAAATATATAGAGGCATAAACTTTAAGGTGAAAGGTGTGATATGTATACATATCATAATAGTTTAAAGTATATTTTCACCAAAAAGGATATGAATATGCACTAAATGAAATGTTTTATGTTGATTAAATATTATAACCGCTCGATACACTATCATTCTATGAAAGTGAATAAGGTGGAAGATGTTTTGAGTTGAAATGAATTTCCTTTACAATCTAGGATGAGGATAACAAAATATCCAATATTTATGGATTTTCAATGTGTGGATCACGAGATTTTATGGAAAGGGGAGAAATATTATAGTTCTCAATTGAAAATTCAACCATCTATACAAGAAAACATTAAGTAGGCATAGAAGGAATATGTACAGCTACATATAAATGTGATCAATGTTCTTGAATTCAAAATTGATTGTGAGGTAATAATAATGTTCAAGAACCACATTTTTATTCCTCCTATACCAAAATTAAGAAAGGAGATTTTGGATGAGGATCATAGTTATTCACTCTCTATTCATCCAGGAAGCACAAATATATATAGGTAAATGAAATAAAATTTCTTCTGGGATAACATCTAAAGAAATGTTGTGGAATTTTCCTCTCAGTTAATGTTATGATAGAAAATTAATTCTGATTGACATAAGTTTAAGAGGTTGTTACAACTATTACTCATAAGATAATGGAAATTGGATAACATAACTATATACTTTTTTAGCAGACTTCCCATCAAATATAAAGGCTGTAATTCTATATGGGATATAGTTGATCACATTATAATGTTGTCAGACATCATTTTTATTAAAGAGGATTTGTCTCATGATCATGTTTCTATGATATATTCAAGGGAAGTGGTAAGATAACATGGAGTACCACTTTTAATTATATCTGATTGGGATCTGAGCTTTACCTCGATGTTCTAGTAAAGTCTTCAGCATGTTGTGGATACATAGTTAAATTTCATCACTGCTTATCATCCTCATACATACAGTCATACTGAGAGGAAAATTCACACTCTAGAAGTCATGTTGATATATATCATTATGGATTTGAATGGTGGCGAAGATCATCACCTAACTTTTGTGGATTTTTGTTAAAACAATAACTTTCACTCCATTATTCAGATGGATCCTCATGAATCCCTCTATAGAAAGAAGTGTAGAACTCTAAATTTTTTGGAATGATGTTGGGGAAAGAAATATATTATGACCTAATATTTTGAGTAAATGTCTGAAAATGTCATATCTATTCAACAATAGAAAATATTAGTATAGATTCGACAAAAACGTTAAACTGAAACCCCATGAAAAGACTTATAGTTTGAAGTGTGTGATAAGGTTTTTCTACGAATATCTCCCTAGAAGAGAGTAATGAGATTTGGAAAGAAGATAAAGTTTATCCCTAGGTATATCTGTCCATTTGAAATTATGGATCATGTTGGTAAGGTAGCATACCAATGGGAACTTCCACCGAATCTCTTTCAAGTTCATGATGTGTTCCATGTATCTCTACTAAGAAAGTACTTACATGATCTTTCACATGTAGTATACGTATATGTCATACCACTAGAGTAATATATTTGTTTTAAATAAAATATAATAGTGATTATAGATCATATGTAAACATTTCTATGAAACAATACCACTCGCTTGGTTAAGGTTTTATAAAGGAACCACCAATTTGAGGAAGCTACATGGGAAATTGATAATGTGATGAGGAAGTCGTATCCTCATCTACTTGTATCAATGTGATGAATTTTTATTGTGAAATTATATTTAAGGAGGGTATAATATAACACCCCCAAGATTTTACAATATGTCTCTTCTAAAATAAATTGATTTTCTCTAATAGCTTGCATTGCACGCAGACCATGTTCGAGTACACAATAACCTATCAATGTAACCATTTAAAAAACAGGATATGAATAGTATTAACAACATTATGAAATTTGAAAAATTTATTCTTCAAAATTTACTTTATTTTTGAATTCAGATTATGAAAATTATCTTAGGATGATATTTTTCTATTTTTTTGAAGTGATTCAATTTTGATAAATTGTGAAAAATACTGCTTTTTTGTTAACCAAATTTTATCATTTAAATAATTAATTTATTTTAAATTGAATTTCAAGTCAGTATATATAAATAATACATATATTAATCCAATATAGGTTGTTGGGATAGTTTTTATATTGAAATTGGATTAAAAAATTATATTGATGTTTTAAACGCATCTTTTACCCACCTTCTAGCTACATCTATTGGATTAACATTAAACGAAATTTTACCACTTCTGTGAATGTAATTTAAAAAAATAGAGATATATGGTGTTAATCATTATGAATAATTATTTTAAATAGGATCAAAATTATTTTTCATGAATATTAACAGTATTTTGTTTTCCATATTTTAAGGGTAAATCAGGTAAATATGGTTTAAAATTATATTAAAATATTATAAAACTACCCTAACACATGTCTTAATTTTATTGGACAGTGGGTTTGACCAAAATAAATATTAGGACTAAATTATAACCTATTAGGCCACTTGTATATGAAGATGACATTTATTATTTTTTATTTAAAGATAAGTTAAAAATATCTTACAAATAATTTTAATAACAAAATCATTTCTAATATAGGGTTATACATAAGATTAATTCGACTATAAATATTAATTAAAATATAAAATCTTTATCTACATCATGGTAATTTAATTATAACTTTAGAAAATAAATAAATAAATAAAATGGTGACATAATGATGATATTGTGATTATTTTATTAACAGAAGAATCAAATAAATGATATTAATAATATAAAATAACCATAAATTGAAATATTTGATTCCATACCTGAATTTTTGGTGAATATGACATGTTATGGATTATTTAATTTATTTTTTTGAAAATAAATTTTTTTTAGGATTTTTATAAAATGTTAAAAAATAAATACTGTGAAAATTGACATAAATCATATTTTAAAATAAAGAATAATTTATTAAATGGAAAAATAATAAAAAAAACTATATTTCGGCCAAGTAAATATGATAATGTTAATGGTATCATTAATGATCCAATAGGGGTTTTCTTTTAATTATATAGATAATATATTGACCCTATAATGTAAAAAAATACAATTTGTCATAGTAAGAGTTAAATTGTTTATCCAAGGGTTAAAGCTAAAATATAAGGTTAATTTTCTGAACAAAACATGTTTAAAATTCATTGTTTGAGGTTATTTAGACATGTACTCTTCAAAACATTGAAATAACTCAGTTTTTATTTATTTGAAATCAAAAATAAATTTATAATAAATTTATAGTTTTGGGGTTTCTTAATGTGCCCCACCCATATTATAAAACGAAACCTCTCATTCTCATTTATTCACAAATATAAAGGCTTTCTGCTCAGCCAGACCCTGCCAATTTCTCTATAAAAATCCCTCAACTCATCCTAGAGGCCATAATTAGTTTAGAAGGTAATCCTAAGGAGTCCTTTTGTGAAAATCAATATGAGACACTCGAAGATGAGAAAACTATTTTACTAACTCTTTTAAAATTATTTTCTTCTTCTACTTCATTTTCCTAATTTGTTTCCATAATAAAGTAATAACTCCATCATCTAATATATTCTTATAATATTTTATTATTGTGGGAAAATTGTATTAATCCTTTTACCCATCTTATGAAAAATAATATCACTATGTGTGCATACGTATAACATACCATCTCCATGCCATGGTGTAAACTATTTTTTATTATAATTTATTTCAATGTGTATAAAAATTAATTTTAAGGATTTAAATAATTAATATTACATGATAATTAGTTTTTCATTGTAAAAATACCTTCCAATTTCATACCATTTTACCATTAAGGGAATAATATTATCGCTCGTGCATATGTACGTCTAACCGTCTTCACTACGTGATGTGATTTATTCTCCAAGTTAACCATTCAGGAAGGATTATTAACTATATATAAAATAAATAAGTGTTAAATATATTTAATAATAATTCTACTATAATAATTTATATATATACATGTCATTTACTTACCTTCATTTAATATAATAAGAAAATAGAAACATCGTTAATGCATACGTACAACCTACCGTCTTGATAAACAGTTTACTCTATTTAATTTATCTATATATTATGTATATTTATATACTGAATATATATGATATAAAAATCATGTTTTACATTTTTTAATTAAATAAATCATGATCTATGTAATAAGATCATGAATAACAAGTCAAAACATATACGATAAACAACGCGATTATTACCTGAAACGTTGCATTAACATGGGACTTTTAAATGAAAAGGTACTATATAGTCATAAAAGAATAATATATGATATAAAAAATATAATTTTGATTCTATTACAAGTTAATAATATTATAAAAACAACTATACAAAGGTTTCTTAAAAATATGAATGAAATCAGACCTAATGTAATGGATAATTTAACAATATCGTTATTTTTTGAGTTATCTTATATGTAACTATTTAATGGTTTTTATTTAACATCCATGTACATGTTTCATAAATTTTTATTCCAAAATATTCTTTATATTTTTATAAAATTTATTGATTTTAATTTTTCTCATTTTTTTAATTTTTATTAAATGGTATGAAATAATTTTTTGTCTTTTTCAATATGTGATTCTCATTGAATTTTCTGGGAAAATTATGGGAAGAATGTTTTTTAACTTACATGGAAGGAATGGATTTTTAATTTTTCATAATTACTTACTTCCATGATGTTTAATTTAAAATATTTCAAGATTATTTTCAAATAAATTATTTTCTTTTTAAATTTCACAACATTTTAAAAAAAGAATATTTTTTTGAAAATGAAATGATATTTTACTCAAGATTTAATTTCAAGTGTTCTATCAACAATATTTTATCTCTAAGATAAAATAATTTAATAAGGATATGTTTCAAGTAATATATACCTATTATTCAGATGTTTTTATTATGTTTATGATGTAAAGTTATTTCTGAATTACATTTATATGGATTATGTTATGATAGATTGATGATTAAGAAACCAATTTTATTGCTTATATAATGATGAATGATTAATTTTTTTGTGGAAATCAAATAAATTATTTCATTATAAGATGTGTTAGACCTATATATCCCACAAATTAATTGGTTAATGATTTATATCTCATTATATAGACACGGCAGGAATGGGAAATGATCTTGTTCAGTAATACAGGTTGGGAACGAGGAGTGAACTCTATTCAACAATGGACTATGACCACTATGATGGTCTTGGAAATAATCCTTGACTAATAAGAAATTAGATTATATTCTTATATGTTTGACACAAACTTTCATGTCTTATTTTATGAAATTTCTAATATGCTCATTGATTCTTTATGAAATTTTTTGATTTCTCCCATGACATGATATCTGAATCATTGATATACAAGACAGGATTTTCCAAATGATATATTCTTAGGTCTTATTATTATGATAATATTTATATATCTATTTTTTACCATTACTAAACATACAGGATCACCATTTTTTATGTTTATTTTCCCCAAGTCGTGAAAAATGGTATTTACTAAAATATTTCAAAAACGGGTCAATTTATGAAGAAATAGGCAAGAGAAAATTTAGATATTTTATGAATTAGTTATTTATGTTTCCCAGTTTAAAAATACATTAAACCTATATTGTGATTTTTTGGTTTTGTTATGTTTTTTTACTAAATATCCATCAATTTATATGTGATGTATGTGTATGTAAAGTAGGATCTATCATGAAAATGATTATTTGTTTTCTAAAAAATCTTTTAGATTTTCACTTATATCTTCCTCTTTTTATCCAAATGATTTTTTCATTGGAAATTATATTTCATGGATTACACTCTAAATTCTCTTGTATAATTTTTTTTTTCTAGGACTAGGCTCATAGTATCTAATGACCCAATTCCTTATTCCTTCTTTTGTGGTGTTATATGAATTTATCTTATAAATATGTTTCTAGTCATTCTCAATATCCTTCAATGTATTTTTCTAAGATTCAGTAGGGATATTTTTTATTCTCTCATCAATATTGTTTCTATTCATGTATTATGAAATGTTCATGATAATTTTAAATGAAACCCATATCTTTTCTATTATTCAATTAAGTGATTCTTAAAAAATTAATTTTTTCAGGATCACATTCAACACATACGTATGAATTATTATTATTATTATGGGTTTAGTCTTATGTCACCCTATTATGAATTGGGTAATGTATTATATCATAATAGATAATGACTTTTGATGGGTGTAATTGTTGATATGTTATGATCATATAATATTTTTTAATGTAGTTAATGTTATATAATAATCAAAATATTATGTATGGGTGTAATTCAAGTCAAGGTATTCTAAAAATATTTTATGGCGGTGTATTTCTAGTGATTATATTCTTATAATATTTTTCATGGGTTTAATAGAAGTTAAGATATGATAACACAATTTTATATGAATTTATTTCTGGACAATTTTGTTTCATATGATTCTGAACGGTTGTAATTGTAATTAATATATGCTTGCAATATTGTAAATTGGTGTAATGGATGATAATATATACTTATATAATTGATTTTAGACATTATATGATTATATTTGTTCACAATATTAAGCATGAAACATGATATAACTAGCTATGTTCAAAAGATTTATCATGTACACAACTCAAATAGAAATTTTAAAAATAATGATCATGGACAAAAAAAAATTAGATATATTTAAAATATTGACCATAAAGACAATGCGCTTATTTATGTTCATATTATTGAGTATAGACATGATCCAGTTATCTATTTTCCTAAGATTTAACATGTACAGTTTTCTATTAAATATATTCATAATATTGACCATGAACAAGACACGATTTAAAAAATTCAAATGATTGAGAATCGAGTGAATGTGGTTAGATACGTTCACAAGATTCAGCATGGTCATGATGGACATAGATATTCTCACAAGAATATTCATATTCATGATGTGGTTATCTATGTTCACATGATTTTTCATGGACATGATACATTTATCTATGTTCATAAGATTGAGTTTGGACATAATAAAGTTGTCTATTTTACAAATATTGAATGTGGACACAATTTGGACAGAAATGTTCACAATGTTATGATTTATTATTATTATTATTAACCATATTTTCTATATTATATGAATTTTATATACTAAAATGATCATGGTTATTCACTCATTATTCTATACTCTTATTCCACTGTATATTTTTGATCACTTGATTTTATATTTCTATCTATTATTACTTATTGTCAACTCTAATGTTTTCATGATTCTTTTAATTTGATATTTCTATCCTGCTCATATTGTCCCAAATACTAATATGTTATCCCTTTTATACTTCCTTGATATTTTTTCCCTTACTAAGTGTTTAATGGAACACCATTATGTTTTTTTCATTCCCTAGAATAGGAAGATGAGTATAACCTATAATAAGCCTATAAGGGAGTATGTTGTAGTAAAATTTAGAAATAAAGGTTCATATAATTGAAGACTACGTTTTTTGTGTACCAAATAACCATATAAAGTAAACCATTTTATTTTGGAATTATGTGATTATTATGGGATGTAATATTTACAATATGAATATATATATATATATATTTGGCTTGATTCATATCTCTTAGTATCAAATATAGAAATATATGTATTTATTTTGAGCACTAGATCTCGTAGTGCAGGTCAGTAGTACCTCATGGATCTCATAGTTATTTCACATACATAAACTTCTCCCACATGTTATATCACTCAAGAAGTAACTATTAAATTTCATCTTGGGAATTTTCTTGTGAAACCCTATGAAATGATTCCTCATTTCCATGTTTTAGAAAATGAGCCTTATAAGAAGTCTTTTACTACATCATGAAATTTACTTTCATATCTATATATATTTTTCAATTCAGTTACATAGTTTTATTCACACAAATTCTATAACTATAGTCAAATAGTCAAATTTTAATCTTATACTACTTATATTTAATATATAATTTATTTTATTAATTATTATTATTATATATAATGATGATATTAACCATATAATTTCAATGGCCATAAAAATCAAATTACCATAACATTAATTTTACATTCTTATTTATAATTTCACACAATTAATCAAAATCACTTATCTCATTCCCTTATTTAATATATAAGTATGTTTATCATATTTCTATTTTTTTATTCTTTTCATAGTTATCATCACTTGTATGTTCCCCAGTACAGATCTGGATTATGAATATTTCAATATTTTTTTATTTTTATTTACTTATGGTGTTATTCATTTTTTAGTTTTCCAATTTTTATTTCATTTAGTATAATTTTGATGTATTTTATTTTTTATTTATATATTCTACCCTAATGAAATAAAAAATTGTTAATTTTTTTATTAAATTGTATATAATATAAGATATCAAAGAAATAGTTGTTATTGAATGGGAATTACAAATTAAAAAATGGGGTTATTACAGGCTCACTATATGCCACCACCCTGTGTTATAATCTTATAAACCAAATAATATTTCTCAAGGTTATTCGAGATCAATTTCCATAGTGGAAAACTAGTTTGGTTTTTGATTCCCTTATTCCATGCCTCTCACATTGTCCATGAAATCAACATTTTGAAAATAGATACCTAACGTTGATGGAATTGATAACAATCTGAATCAACTCAGTTGTCTTTCCTCAAAAGAGGCAAACAAAAATTATGCTCAATTTAGGTCACTCAAGCCTGATCACCCATGCATTTCATCCCAAAAGTATTGGTACACCCATATAATAAGCAATATTAGGCACCACATACTTCAAATCAAAGATTTTTCTTTTGATAAATTTCTTGACAACCAACACCATGGCTTGATCAATCTCCATCAACCACAACCTATCCATTCATGTCACTCACTCAATAATAAATTCAATTTATTTAATTATAACCATTATGAATAAATAAATAAAAATCCATAGTCTTCAAAAATATAAAGTATCATCTGATAATTTATTAGACAATATATTAATGATGAATCATTAAGAAATAGGGTGTGTTATACCCCTCAAACATCCCAGAAACCATAAATAATATACTTCATAACACCATACATAGATTCAATAATCAACATAATTCTAAAAAAACAAAATAAAATAGTACAGTGGAATACCTTTGCTAAATAATCATGAAAACATTGTTTTAAGACCTCATGTTTCAAATTCATACAGGAGCCACATCATCCTAGCTAGATTATAACATACTTTAGTGGAATCTGCATCAAACTCCAAGCACCACCTTACTATAAATTAAGGAAAAGAAATGGAAGGAGATATGGTGGGGGAATGGAAAAAATCTCACCTTCTTAATGAAGACAAAAACCTTTGATCTTCTTATATCAAGGATGATTAAAAAGAAAATAAAGATAATAAAAAAAGGTAATATCATTTTTTCCAAACTAAAACACCAACACCTCCTAGGTATATTGAAAAGAACCGCTCAAAAAAAACATGTGAAACTATATTAAAAAAATGGATTTCAGATCCACTATTTTAATGGTTATCATGAACTGGACACCCGATGTATCATTGGGTGCGTGGTATATTTAACAGGGAACCTGATGACCCCAAACAGTGTAATAACACACCAATAAGCCCACTGGGAACCCAATTCAATTTAAATAGGCACTTTTTGGACCTCTACAACCACCAAAATACACAATTTAATCTCCGAAACCACTAAAACCTACCTTTAACCTCTACAAACTATGTTTCCAATTCAAAAACATCCCCTAATTCATTAAAATTTCATCTACAAAAATAAATTCTAAATTAAAATATATTTTTTTAAATAGTACCTCACATTAAAATTTTAAAAATATCCAATTTTCATTCATTTTATATGTATGTATCAGTGTACGTTATTATTACCTCACCAATATAGCACTAATCCTCCTAAATATGTCTCCAATTAAATTCTGTGAAAAAAATATTAGTCACCAAAATCTAATCATGGTTGAAACCCACATCTCTTGATGGACATGGTTTTCCTGATACTAAACCAAAACTAGAGAACCCCACAAATTATAACAACCCTGACTAACCCTAAACTATAATGTCGACTAACTCCAACTATTCCATTAAAATTATCCATATTTAGTGGCTTTCATGAATTATCACTCCATCAATATCACACCCTTATATTAATCATTGTTGGTCTAAACCAGACAATCTTCTACTGAACCCTACACTTGAGTGTCTCCCAATAATTCATATCAAACCCTATTGTCTCATCCCCATGTCTATACCCATGACAACATGTAATAATCCATCATGAATGATGTCTTACTCCCCATAAATATGGATATTTTATAGAAATGTTCACTGAACTAGTTCATTTCCGAAAACCCATATCCATTAATCTAGTATAGTATAACTTGTATTCTATACCTATTAGTTAACAAATTTTTATAAATCACTTGATCCTTATCAGTTGATATCTATATTTTGGTATTTACCATTTAATGAATTTAACCTATCCTCTTGCATCCATGAAATAACAAAAAATTACATGAACCTCTATGATGTTTCCATACAAAGATCACTCTAAACAATATTAACCAATATTTTTTATATGTTTCAAACCAAAACCTATTACTTTGTTGGATACCCAATATAACATTTCTCCCATACCTGACCTATGAGTACGATCTTACCTAAAATCATTTTTCATTCAAACATTTATACTAATGATCCCCCGCCATATTACTCTAATGGATCCATACCATAAGCATCACTCTTGGATTCCAAGCCATCATGGATCCCCATGAAACCATTATTTAATCCTATCCATAGTCCATAATTGCATCACCGTGTCTGAATTCATGTAACTTTTTATCCATGACATTGGTCTTCATCATGAGAATATCATGTTACATACCACCACAAACTCCACCAAGACACTCTATCTACAACCAATCAATATGGTTCCCCACTCACTGTACACATATAATCCCCATTAATCCATCATTGAATAGTCCAAACAAATCAGTCCCTTATCGACTCACCATGATCAATCATCATCATAGTATATTTGACATCCCATAATAGATGTTATATTATCTATCACCAATACTTATCACCTAAATATTTCATATCCCCATATTCCTTTAGACATTTCATCATATTATCAATGGCCTAATCTAACACAATGATCTTACCTAAATTCACCTTACCTATTTTAATTAACTACTCTTGACTACCCAAATGTAGCCCTAACTCATCAAAACATGACATAATTTTAATGTACAATACTATATTTTCACTTCTTGATATTAATGAGGTTACTCACACATTTCAACTTACATATAATATTTGATCGATATCGACATGTGATCATACCTAGAGCCAATAAAAAACCCATTATTTAACTCGTAACAATTCGGGTATCTGAGGAGTCCTAGATCTATCGTGAATACACTAGAACCCCTAAAGGTCTTATAGCTAAACTATTCTCATGAAAAAAAAAATAAAAATATTAAAAAATAGAGGAATCCACACACTAAGAGAGAATAATATGAAAAAATCATGCATTAAAAAATACATCATGACCTCAACACCAAAGTCACAGATTCATAACATGCAATATTAATATACATTAGGTTTTTAAAATACCCCTATCAATATTACCCACATGGAATCCTAGATAAAACATTCCTATAAACATCTAAATAACCATATCAAGGATAAAATTTAAACTTAATACAAACACAAAACATGTGTTTGGATGAATTTAACTCTAATACTCCCTTAGAAATAGAGTATATGAGAAACCACTCACAGTAGTACATAACTATCATCATTGTTAGAAAAACATGAACATATTTGGGCATAGACAATGGTTACGCACTAAAATTACATCATTACGGGTAATATACCAAAAATACTATGATCACATTCCAAATAAATAATAATACCATTCTTTATAAGCATGTCCAACTCATTCTATGCTTGAAGCATCATCCTTTCTTTTTTTCCCAATACTATTACCTGAGTATTCTTCTAATTCCTATACCAAATAATCCGTAACACCTCCCATACATCAATATCAAACAAAAATCAATCAAACATGGATTCTTTGACATAATAATACACATTATTTGACAAATCACTATCTCATGAGATACCCACATATATCACAATACATTATGAATAATAACCAAAAAGAAACTATGTTATCTATCCGATATACCCCAACTCACGAAAACACTAAATTATAACTCATTTTCACTATGGTATCCCACATACTCCATACACATTATTACCTAGTAAGTCACACAAAAAAAACAACTTTGTACTTTAGTCGTATATATCTTATGGAATCTCATAATCCATAACCTCATCCACGGTCTTTTATTAGCATCAGGTTTCCTCAAACCCATAATACTCATTTTTTGGACTTGTATAAAATACCCATAGATTCACACAGCCTTTCATTAAATATATTTACAAAATAAAACAGTAACCACAATAATGTTGAGAATAATTCCACTATGGAATTACATGGTAATTAACTATATAAGTTTTTTCTTACAAATTAATCATTTAAACCCATCTTATAATTTGATCTTTAGTCACACATAGTAATTTAAATTTCATTTGAATCTTTTGTGCATTATATTTTTCAAGAATACCCTTCCTATTTCCACTTTGTTCAAAGAGGGAAAACAAAAAGTCATTAAATTAGCACAATATTATTATAAATGAGACTTATCAACTATAACAATGAAAACATGGAACAAAATTCCCTTATCTCTAGTAACATGGACATAAACTCCTAGGAGTGTGGGTTTAGAAGAAGGAACAACATCCATTCCGTTATTTGACAAGTATTTTCTTCATCTAATAGATCCCAAAAAGTAAGACAAATAAAAGGTAACTATAATACCATGTTATAATATCCAAGACCTACCATTATCATGATATTTTCCGTTTAGGGAGTCTCATTTCCAAAGAAATTTTCCTTCTCAGGCTATCTCCATGGAAAATTCCATATAATGGGAAGGGTATACTCACCACCTTATAAAGGGGTGCTACATTCACCTCCACATCCAATGTGGTAATAACATATTCACCCTTATTATGGTACAACATTCCCATTAGATCATATATTGGGTATTTTCTATAATATCACATTATAAATTCTAGTTCTAACCTACCCAACCTTTTAATAGATCATCAGGGTTGTGTGTGATCAAGAATACTCTCCTTACTCTAGAGGTTTCAATTATAAATGAAGGTTTATAGAACCATTTTAGGAGACTATAACCACCAAAATTATCAAAATAATAGAAAACATTAACAAAATAACTAATTAATATCATATAATTATTATATACCATGTGTAAATATAGTGGTATGAAAACCATATTAAATAACATCTACCAATCTATAAAAAATTAACACATGTTTTTATCTAGTATTATAAAAAGGTTATATCACTGAATTTAATAATCTTATACATTACATGCATTAAAAAGGAAATAACATAAAATAATACTAAACCATTATCCTTTTCCTCATCATTGACTCATATCTAAATCCCCATCGAGCTCCCCATGATTTCCCAAAAGTACTCAAGAAGTCTCCCAAACCTTCATTCGAAGCATCATGTTACACTTGCACTAGGGGGACCTGTAACATCTCGGATCAGTTTCTTAGATCAGCATGGCTCGGAACACGTGGCATTGAAGTGGAGTAGTGGATCCTCAGTTCGGTCCAGTGTGGTTAGGTGCGTTTATGGTGTTTCTCTTGTGTAGGTTGGCACATATCTGGTGGTCAGAGGGCGAGGATCTGGTTTCTAGTGTTCTGCAAGTTTTTTTTTTCAGTTTTGATAGTTTGATGTTTTTTTGTGGTATCGATGTCACCGAAGAACTCCTTGTATCCTCCCTACTTTCTCCGGATTCCTGTGATCCGAGATGGTCTTTCTGTGGATGGTTGGGGAATCTACGGATGGTGATGGGGCTTAATTTAAGTGAAAGGTTTAAGCGACTGGTGAAGGCTCCGTCGCACAGGGGTTTGATTCGGGGAATCATGTGGTGAAAGGTATTTGATGGGTTAAGTTGTGAATGTTGATTTTCTTGAATGTTTTGAGTCTGATGGTGGGAAGGAAGTGCAAGAAAAATTGATTACATGGAATATGATTCAAAGGAGGAACTCAGAGAAGATGATTCATCTTTGTAGTGCTTTACGAATTTGGTTGTTTGAGAGGGTATGATATTTGACATCGGATCAGGAATGTTCTTTGAAACATGACACTAGTTTACCGAACTGCCTTGCAATGATGAAGAGATTCATTATGTTTATATGTTGGGGAGGGGTAACTTCATGTTTTTAGTCTGGTTTTACTTTTTTGTCTTACGGGTGTGAGTTTTCCTATGTTCGTGTTGTCTGTGTGGGTTTCCCCCTTCATCCCATAAAAGGGGGTTTTATCAAAATAATAAAAATTTGAAGACCTTCGGGCCGTTGTATGGAAGTACCACATACAATAACAAGGTATATGAATACAAAAAAAAACATAGATGCATCACAAGCCTCATCTTAGTCAAATGATATCCTACTTCTAAACAGAAAATCAAGTAATTGTAGAAGGGTTCTTTCCCTTATCGACAGTAGAAATAATATAAGCATTTTGAGCCCAAAATCATGACCCAGATACAGCGTGAGAAATATATCCTAGTAGGAAACCACCCAAGATAAGTTCCTATATATCAATTAGTATATGAAATATTTAGTGTAAAAAAAGGAAAAATAGTAATCTAGGAATTTCTCAAAGGTAAAAAATCCTACAAGTAATCGTTTCTATTTTTATGCAGTTTATATTCATTAAAAATTCAAATTCATTGAATTATAATGTCTCGAGATCTATCCATGACCCGTCAATCACATATTTTATGTAAACACAATAGATGTCTCAAAAGTGTATCTAAAAAAATAAGTGAATATCGAATCCAAGATTTTTCTTTGGCTTGGTAGATGAATTATAAGTCATTCAATTTGGAAATTTATTTTAAAACCTGAGCCCGTCCATTACATCATGGCTTGCTCATGACATATTAATAATATAAAAAACCATGCCCGTAGGGATAGAAAATCCCTGACCACAATCATAGAAAATCCACGCCCATATTAACCACAAACTTGACCATATGAATAGAAAATCCTCACCCATAGGTATTTCATCAATCAATTAAGGGAAATCCCGGTATATAAGCATTTCAGCATGCATCATGGTAAAAAACTGTTATATAAAAATTTCATCATGTTTCTATGGAAAACCTGTTTTATAATAATTTTAGCATTTTTTAGGGTAAAAACATGGTATATAAGCATTTTAGCATGTGTTAGGGTCAAAACCAGTATATATGAATTTCACTATAAAAACAACACATTTAATTTTAGACTATTACATGGTTAATAAAATAATAACTCCCATGTGAATAAAACATGTCACATTACTTTCAAGTAATGTAACCATTACCCCACTTAAAAATTATAAACTCACATGGGAAATCATATCACAATCATAACAGGTAATCTAATAATTACATGGCTTAACAATTATTATATCACGTGGGAAATTTCAATAACAACCCTGACATGTGAATTACACTACAACAAGTAATACAAAATTTTTTATCTCACGTGGGTAAAATTGTAATTAACCAATTTCATTTTTAACTACCCAAAAAAGGGAAAAATGAAATTTCTATATCATCCTAGTCAAAACGAATAAACAATGGTCATCTGAGGGAAATTCACCCACAGAGTGGCCCTTAATCAAACCAAACGAGCTCTAAAATGTTTAAATTATTTTAATCCATCACCTAATCATCATTAAGAAACAAAAAAGTTCAATTTACATTCAAGGATAAAGCCTAAATGAGGTATAACGACACTACAACACATATAAACAACTCAACATTGAGAGAAACACATAAGACCCCCAACCTTATCCTCATGTGACTCTCCTTGTATAGTGTCAGCTTCCAATTAAATCAAGATCAAAGTAGATCTAAAAAAAGTTAAAACACTCAAGGTCTGATAAATTTGTTGATATAAAAAATCAAGAATGGCTCTAGAGGAGTTGATAGCCTACTGATTGGGGTTAAACACCTCTGACGGTGATCAAATCTGAGTTCTAATGGAGATTCGGGATCCAAAAATTATCTCGGAATTACAAGATTGTCAAACCTAGGAGATCTAGTATCCAGAATAAGAAAAATGAGGATACTATTCATTTTAACAAAAACAATATAAATAATCATCATGTAAGAGGATATACATGCCATGTATATGACAATTTTCCCTTCTATTTGCTAAAATTCTTTACATGTCATTAAAAAACCTTCTGACTTACTTGCACTGTGTGTATATGAAAATACATGGTGTGTGACCACTAAGTCTAACTAAAAATTGTTTGGAAATAGAATTTTACCTTTTTTATTCCCTTTCATTAAGTATAAACCAAAAAGGAAGGATCTTTACTTGAAAATAAAAACTAAATTCTTAAAAAATTCCCCCCTTAATGCAATTCATCTCCGAATTCCCCTATCATGGTTTTGAAAAAAAATTTGAGAATAAATATGATCAATGCGATCATATATCTCCCTCCCTCTCCTAGGTCTCATACTACACATGGATTTACTACCATAACACCCATAATAAAAGAACAGACCGGCCATAGAGAACCTGCATGCCACGATCCACAGTTTGAATAGAATGATCGTCAAAAGACGCATCTAATTGTAACTCAAACTACTCCGGTTGAAAAGAATGAGACAGTTATGAAATGTAACACCACAACTGAGAGATGAGGAATACATTGTGAATATCCTAGTACTATTGAGGTAACTGCAACCGATATCCAACCAGCCTGACCCTTTCCAGAATCTCAAACTACCCGATGTATCTTGGTGAAAGCATACCATGTCTCTTGATCCTATTGTGTCCCAACCTCGGTCCAGCAAGTTGGAAAAATCGATCCTCAACCTCAAACTCTATAGGTTGACTACATGGACTGACATAAGATTTTTGAAAATTCTATATTGTATCCTTATGCTTCTGAATCAACTTCACATACTCAGTGGTCTCTTGGAAACGACGAGGTCCCAACATAGCTGCCTCTCCTACCTCAATCCAATATAGGGGTGATCAGCATGGTCTACTGTATAAATCCTCATATGGAGCCATCTGAATTATAGAAAAAAATATATTTTTATATGATAAATCAACCAAGGTTATGTGTCTCTCCCAAGAACCCCCAAAATACAATATTCATTCTTGAAGCATTTCCTCCAGCACATGAATCATGTGCTCTAACTGTCCATGTAACTATGGGTGGTAAACTGGGATTAGAAGAACCAGTGTACCCAAAGCCCATTGTATCCCTTGATATAAATGATAAGTAAAGTGGGTATACCTATCTGAAATGAAAGATTATGGTACCCCATGTATTCATATTGCCTCAGAGATGTACAACCTTAAAATCACATTAACACTGAAAGTTTCCTTGATTGGCAAGAAAAGTAATACCCTAAAGAGCCTGTCAAAAATACCTCTCATGAAATCGTTACCACAATGCCTCCACCATAGAAAACCCCAATAAATCACACCCCTAAGAATTCCAAAAATGATTCTGATATAATTTTATTTAACTAGGAACACCCTAACACAACTGAGGTCATAACAGTGGCCTCACAGTAAAGAACGGTCAAATACCGATCGACCTCATCAAAATAGGTCACACAATCTTTCCTCTAAACATATTGTTGACATTTGCACCACATCCACATTAAACTGATGGTGTATTCAATATGGTTCACTCAAACCATACATGATGAACAACAAGGATAATGATTTAACCATCACTGGATGAATTATCTCAGAAATGCCCTACCAAGGAGGTTAGCATATTGTAATAGAAACAGAAAGCCTTCTCCTAAGGCACCACGTGCCCATAATGAAAAAATTTACAAAACATGTCCATATCACTGGAATCATTTATAATTTAAAATAATCACATCAATGACAAATAATAAGTTTGATATATCCTCATATTCAACAACACGGAGTCTAAGGAACTCACCAAGGTGGTCCATACAACTTGTTACAAGTGAGACATTGGTATGAGGCCAAAAGTCCACATATGGACACTGGCTGAACCCATAATGGGATCCTCTTGGAAGTCATGTCAAGGAAAATGGCAGGAATCTATAGACTATTCAAGGTGTTCCTACAAAGGAACCCAAGTATCACTCAGGATTAACAAATCCTCATTTAAAACCACGCATCTAGTGAAAAACGGAAGAAGAGATCATGAACTAGCCCAACACCTTTCAACTGTAGCACAACCTATAATAGATGATATCATAGTACATCCTTGAAAATGTCAAGATAGGGAACAATATATTATTTTATAGATGTTCACACTAAGATATGTCCAAGGATAACTAGAAAAAGGACAGCCATACCACTACTGGTCGACCACCTAAAAGAAAATCGACTTCACTTACTGACTAATCATCATTTAACTAACCATAATGCCTTTATCCCAAGGCATTTTTATGATAGCTTATGCTTAACCACTGAGGTCCATTTCTAATAATTGGTGCCTCACTAGGGCATTACATATATCCCACTACAATAACACCATACTGTCATGAAAGCAACAACAAATATCTAGACTCTAAAGTGTCAAATATATTCATATAGAAATGAACATCTATGAATTTTCATTGATTGTGATCATTATACCTAGAATAAAACATTTAAATAGAAATATGTGATTCTCTCCTCTTGGAGTGTCTTAAATGTAAATAATAAGGAACAAACACTCTCAAATTCAGGATTTTAAAACCAACATATATGCATGAGTTTCGTTCCACAAACCATGATTACCATGTCATATCAGTTGGAATGAATGATAAATTAAACCATTCAGCTTTTAAAAACACCAATGTCCTAGAAAATCCTCTTGAGCAATGAGATAGACATGGTTCATAAACGTTCAGGTCACTCGACTCTTGAGACAACCATGAAATGACACAGTATCTCAAATCCCATAGATTTAACCGAACTCGAGGGCTCGTTTTTAATATTTAACACTCAATGTGTAATGAATATATCAACATATACTACAACATGTTTAATAGAACAAACAACACATTTAGGGTACTATTCATAGGTTTTCCAACCTATGTATCCTAGTACTAAATGGATCACACAAGAACTGATTCAAAATAACATCATATACATAACCATTTACATGGATGGAAATGTACTAGGTCACCCATAATTTAATGAAAGAGATATTCACATGACCTCTTAAGCAGCTCACCATGCTCGAGGCATGTATAACCTGTTGAACCAAAAATTCCTTAATGCTCATTCCCACATTAAGGGTCAAGATTCAACAAAGATCATAGATAAAAAGAAAATTTATTAAAATAGGATAGGGAAAAACCTTTCTCTAAGCACTCACCCTTCTACATTCCCCGTGGGTCAGGTCTAGGAGTTAAACAATGAGGGTTACTACCAAAATCCCCCTACGAAGGTTGGGTATAGTCAAGTCAAACTGTAAGAGGAATCCTACTTCAGATCCTCCAGGTAAGTATGAATGAAGGAATCCTTCAAGGGATCATTAGCATAAAAGGTATGGGAGTAATCCTACCAAGAATCATAGAACAATAAACAACATAGGTTTTTGGAAACATGTATCCTTACAAACGCTGCATAAAAGAGGGATCATACAAGGGACTCCCTATAATAGCATGTAAGAGAAGGCATCCCTCATAGGATCCTTAAAATCAATAGGTCTCACGGACTCATAGTCCATAAGGGAATGCCTTAAATGGATAACATCCTCACATGCTTAGGTCACTAGAGATATCCCACAACTCATCTCAGATCAAAGGTCTCAACTAGGATAGTCTGAACACCCCACTTGTTATTCATGCCACGTCCACTCTCATGTGAAAACTGAAAATAGTAACTGGATGAAGAACCTATAGATTTAAAAGGAAGCACCAAAACACTCATTATGAGTCATAAAATGCTCTAAAGGTTTCACCATCATGACCTTCATAGAAAAGTACTTACAAAGGACTACTCATGGGTCCAAAACTGACATCAAGGGATAAAACAGGAAAATGCCTTGAAAGGGTACCAAAAGGAGAGTACACGACGTGTAGAAACCATATAGGTCGTGTAACATCATGTACTCACATAGGCATTTACTCTTTTTTGAATAGATGTGTAAACATCATAGGTACATGACATTTCATCCTAACACATGGCATGTAATCATGCTCTCTCTTCTTGCCATGTACTTCCACAGGGCCAGAGTCACACAGGGTCTAACTATGTAAAACAAAATGATTTTTATCTTCCCTATATGGGGTTCACTAATGAACAACCATTGTTCTATATCACACGACCAAACATATGGTAAATTACCACACTATGTGTACTTCGAGTACACAGCTAGTACTTAAGAATAGTTCTTTATTCCTGAACATAAGAACACATGGCGTGTGTTCATAGCATCACACACCATGTTGTTTGGGTTTCTAGATAGAAATACTCAAAAACTTCCTTGGAACCCCTATTTTTTCAAAATAAAGCATCGGTGTGCCATATCCCAATATGTGGGGGCCCATACTCCCTAGGAATCAAATCATGGTATTTATATATATCACATAAAACATAATCATTATTCCATGGATAAAACATGATCCACCAAATTTTAATCTGAGAGGGCCCATACTCCTCAGGGAAAAATGTTTGGTGTCCATCCAATTCACCCATAAAATGTAACAATACACATATCACAATAGCAGACATAAATCTCAGAGTACATATCACAATAGCATGCATATCTAGAATGTTGTCTATCAGAACAACATGTAATCAGTAATGCTCTCTAAATGGAATGACAAGAATGCATGGAATGTGATTTATTAAAAATTAATATATGATGCATGAGATGGAATAACCTCATCTCATCGAGATTCAAAAATATATAACAACATTGATATCAACAATAATAGAACAACACAATTTCACCACCTAACAGTGAAATCAACTCAATTATAATAACTCAAAATCGAAAAATCACAATTCAATTCGAGGTAATTTGGATTTTCCCTATACATTGGGTAGCTACTCCTAAGAACAAAGTAACACAAAATCCCATTTAATTTCTATCTCTTCCTATTATTTCCAAAAAATAAGGAAAACTAGAAGAGAAACATCATTTGATACCACTTTGTAAGGTCCTGGATCCAGATTCCACTGAACTGGAGCTCTGTACCCAGTTGGTCACAAGGCCTCAAGTGAATTTCCCCAAAAGTGAGAGGTTGCTGACTGGAAGTGAGGGCCAATGGTGTGATAGTGGGGAAAGTATTCCACCATTGGTAGAGTGTTACACAATGGAACAATAATATAGAATTTTAGAAGTAGTAAACATCATACATATGAATTAAATAGAGGGAGACTAATATTATAAGTAACTAAATAACATTACATACAAAATATGATGTATCATGACATGTTCTAGGAAACATTCCAAAATAGGATACATTGCAGTTATATTGAGGATACAACAATGTATAGAAATAAAAAATAAAACTTAGAAGCATGACATGCCTCAGCATGGTCCCATGCTCTCTTTCTCCTAAACATCAAATCAACTACATGCAGAAGTGCACTACACCTTATCGAAACCTGCAACAATATAATCTGTTTAGTCCCAAAATAATGACCTATATAGGCTGTGATAAATAAATACAAATAAAAAACCACCAATTATCTATTCCTATATATCAGGGATTATATGAAATAAGTTTTACAAAAAAGGAAAATAAATAAACTAGGAAGTGCTAGAAGGTAAAAAATCCTACAAGTACGGGTTTCCATTTTTATTTAGTTCATGATCATTTGCTATTAAATTGAATTGAATTATAATGTATAGAGATCTAGAATCGACCCATTAGTACCCCATGTAATTTTTTCATAGTAGATGTCTCCGAAGTCCATCTAAACAGATATGTGAAGACTGAATCCAAGCTTGTGCTTTGGCTTGGCAGACGTGTCATAAATCATTCAATTTCAACATTTAGTTCAAAATATGAGATCTCCCATTACATCATGGCTTTCTCACTACATAGTAACTGTAAGTGTAACCTCACCCCCATAAATAAAAATACCTCACCTATAGGTATTGAGAAACCTCACCTGTAGGAATAGAAAAACCCTCCCTATAGGAATAGCAAATCCTCACCCACATGCAATGAAAACCCCACCCGTAGGAATAGAAAATCCTTGAACTCGTGAATTTCACCATTCAATTAGATCTAAGCCTGTTATATAATAATTTCAACATCTGACATGGTTAGAACTTAGTATATTTGAATTTCACACTTATCAGGGTCAAAACCCGGTAAATAATCATTAACGCATGTGTCAGGGTAAAAACCGAATATATAATAATTTCATCATGTGTCTAGGTCAAAACCTAGTATATAAGTATTTAATCATAAAAAACAACATGTGATTTTACACTATAACATTTTTAATAACATAATAAATCGTGTGGTCATCTAACATGTCAAATCCATTCATGTAGTCTAACCATTACCAGGATTGACAATTATAAACTCACATGGGAAAATCATATCAGAATCCTAACATGAGATCTAGAAATTATGGGGCTTAAAAATTATTATCTAACATAGTAAATTTATATAAAAAACCTAACATGTTAATTAAACTATCACAATCCATAATAAATTATTTAACTCACATGGGTAAACATTTAATTAAAAATTTTAATTTTTAACAACCCTAAAAAGGGAAACAAATGCATTGTCATATGCATCCTAGTCCAAATGACTAAACAATGGTTATTTGAGGGAAACTCACCCATGGGGTGGCCCTTAATCAAACCAAACAAGATCGAACATGCCTAATTATATTAAAACATCACATAATCATCATTAGGCTACTACAACGGTCAATTTCTATTCAAGGATACACCCTAAACATGTGATAATGGAACTACATCACATATAAACAACTCGATAATGAGATAAAGGCACATGACCACCTACCTTGTCCTTTTGCGACTCTCCTCATCTAGTTTTAACTTCTTATTCAATCTATAATAAATTAGACATATAAAATGAGGTAAAACACTCAAGGGCTGATAACTTATTTGAGAGAAAAAAATCATTATGAACATATTAAGAGGAATCAAAAGATTACTGATTGGGATCAAACACCTCTGACGATGATTAAATCGGAGTTCAGATAGAGATTCGAGAGCCAGAAATAGTCTCAGTACAACAGCTTCATCAAACATGAGAGAACCACTATCCAGAACAAGAAAACGAGGCTACCGAGCTTTTTAAAGGAAAAATAGAAAGACACGACCTGTAAAAGGAAATACACATTGTGTATATTGAAGTTTTACCTTTTTGTAACAGCCTTCTTTTGCACGCTGTTAATATGCCTATAAACTTTCTTACATGATGTGTATATGAAAATACATACTCTGTAATCACTATGTATAACCGTGTAATGATTATACGCCTTTATTACTTTTCCATACGTATAAACCTAAAAGGAATGATCCAAACCTGAAAAGAATAACTGGGTTCTTATAAGACCATACAGGGTTTGAGAATATATCATTGTTTTAAATCAGTGATTATGTCATTAATAATTACCATTGTATATGTTCATATAGGCATTGAATGAAATCTAAGACAAAAACATTACTTTAAAATGTTTTCTCACCATGGGTACTTATGTTCCCTCTTTGATTATCATGTCAAACCTTCTTTGGACAGTGTTAGAGTGTCTTTGTATGTGGTTATACCACTATTGAGGATAGAACCCACTCTAGAAAATTTATCAAAGCTGATGGAGGCTGCACGTTCATCCTTGTAACCAACAATCACTTAATGGGTTTTATGTTCTATATTTCTGACCTAACATCTTAGAACATCCATACCAACTATGTCCCAACTATTATTTGAGGGAAGAACATAACTCACAATAATCATTCACAGGGTCTAACGCTTATGGAATTTATTTTACATTCAATTAAATAAATATTATTTTCTATTAGCGGTACCACACACGACATTATGTTTAAAGTTATTATGATATAATAAATAAATATAATGATTATATATGAATATTATAATATAGTCATTGATTGGAAAGGTATTAATATAAGTAACATTATTTTGAAATATATATTTAAAATCATTACATAATACAAATTTAGTGATTAATTTCTATAATATAAGAACTCAGTGTTAAAGAAAATCATAAAAAAAATAATGGAATGATTTTTCAAAAGATTGATTTCTATGTGAAATGAATTTTAATAAAATTAAATTTTCTTAATAACTATAAATGAATGATTTTAATTACATTTATATATATATTATACTTCATCATATAAAATAATAAGTATCTAATTATTTTACTAGGAATGAAATAAAAATTAATTCATTTTATTCCTCGAAAATACATTATCTTAAAAAAAATTTCATATTCTGATTGAATATGAAAATTAATTTATATACATTTTCTATTTCTTACATGATAATATTGAAATAAATTTTAATAAAATAATGAAATTATTTATTTAGTGTCAATATTTTTGACTTTTTTTTAGATGATTTATTTTCTCAGAAATAGTAAAAATGATGCTTTTTTCAAAACTTTCATTTATCATAATTTAACTAATTAATTTAAATTTATCATTAAATAACTTATTTTTTATTAATTTACTGTATTATTCCTTTTATTGGTTATAATATAATTAATTACACATGAATCAACATTAGCTTTTATTTTTGCGTATGTCCATTTTTCTTAGAAATATATTTTTATAAAAACATTTTTATCATGGGATTTTTTTCACTTATATTAAATATAATTTCATACACATATAAATATTAAATATTTAAAAATGGATTTAATATTTCTAATTAACCATTTCAAATTTAATAATTTGGTCCATTTTTATTTTTGATATAATGAATTTTAAGAATGGAAAATTGTTATCAGTACCGTAAAAGGTAAAATATGTTAATTAACTTTAAAACTATGTGATAAGAACAAAAAAACAAATCTTATTTCTTTTTGGAAGAAATAATTTTGACTCTTATCATTATAAATTTGAAACTGAAATTTTCTGGTGCTTCTTTCCAATGAGAAAGATACTTAAATTATTTTATGTTTATAATAATAACAAAATAACACTTTATTTCTTTTAATGTATATATTTATCTATCAATGGGATATAAAAACTATATCAACTGTTATAAATTCTATTTTTAAATATAAATAAATTATTTTAATGGTATTATTTTTTAATGAAAATTTTTTAGGGTTTAATTTCCTTGAACTCTTGAATTGTGCATATGTATTGCAAGTAAATAGAATAGAAAATTCAATTCAATTATTTTAAAGACATTAAAAATTATGTGATTTCAATTAGTTATGCTATTTAATTAATTTTATTGTTAATTATTATCAATAATTGATTATTTAAATATTTTAATTATAATTAATTATTCCTTCTTATTATTAATGTAATAATTTTGAGTAGGCCTAAAACTGACATTACATGGTATTTAATGATTAACTATTATTTTCGAACCCTATGAAAATCCTAAAAACACAATAATAAAACATGTATATGGTTATGTTTTGAAAAAAATTATATACAGTTCATGTATGTTCTATTTGTAAATTTTACAATTAAACTAATAACTCTTAAATAATCCTTTTTTTTAAATGTGATTGATTTTTCCTATAAAAGGTAACTCACTCCAACCATTTCAAAACAAAACTAAAGATTAGTTATATCTGAAAACTATACTCGAATTCCAATATTAAATTATATTAAAACATCCAAAATAGTACGTATTTATCATAAAATTCTCTTTCAAAGGCATTAATCTCATTCATATGGAGGATTATAAAAAATGAAGTATATGTTTTAACCGAATATGTTTAAGTATATGCATTTTGTTCTCTCCTTAAATCCTATAATAATTATTCATATATAATATTTCAAAAATCATAAATAAATATAAATAATGCTTTTTTTCTTATAACTGATCTATATCACCTTTCTTATCCAATGGATAATGAATGTATCGCTCCTTCATACATACAGAGTACCCTCACCACAAGGCAATGTAATGAGTTTTTAATCACCACATTATATGGATTATTAAAATAATTTTTAAAATCAATATATATGATCTCTATAAAAATAATATTTATTCAATAAATATTCAATATTACTGACATTCATACCCATCCATTCATTATAAATTGATAATGTGTCTTGTGTGTATGTGTAGACTACCCACAAGACGAATCGATGTGATTCATTTTTTCAATACCACATCACAAGGATAGTCATAAGAGTGGAAAGAATAAATAAATATGACATTAATAATTTATTTACTAATATTAAAATATCATATATTATCTATATTATTTCTCTTCCACCTAGTATAATATTAAAAATGTCATATATACAAATGTACATACTACTGTCTCTATGAAATAATTTTTATCAATTTTTATAGAATAATTACATATATGACTATAAAATTTTATTCAATGTATATAAATAAATATATTATCACGTTTAATATTACATATAATATAAAATAGTGACCTTTTTAACCACGTTACACGCTCCAATTTTATTTTAATGTTATGGACAAAAAAACATAAAAATGTATCACATAAACTTAACTGACTTAATAACTAAGATAGAAATGATTATAAATGATAAAAATTAAATAATAGTAATATAATGATATTGAAGAATTTCATAATAATTTAATAGAAAATTGAAATTGTATTACTTATGAATTCAAAATATAAAAGTGGATAGTTAGGTCATAAGGTAAAATATTTCTCATCTCAGTTGATTTTTCTTATGAGTTATTCAATTTTGACTACAGTTTTATTTTATGTGGTTTATATACTACAATACTTATATATTTTATATTTCATTTTATAAAATTAAATAGTCATAAAATTCATTTTAAATTAATCTTTTTTAATTTATTTTAATTTAAATGTTTCCAAAGTGAACAAGTATTACCATTATAACCTTGTTTTAAATTGTACTAATAAAAATATTTCTATTACATGTACGTGTTATTTAAAAAAATATTAATTTTTCTAAATATTATATAGGTAAAATTTTGACTAAACTTAATCCTTTACAATGGTTTTAAAAATAAATAAGTGAATAATTTTTTATTTGGGACACTTTTGACTCTTTTTACCACAGTGAAAATGATTTTTTTCTAACATATAATACCTAAAAATATTTTCCTACTATCATATAAATTATTATTTATCAATATTAATCTATAATTATTATTTATTTTTCAAGAAATAATCTTTTACTACTATTTTATTGTTTTTTAATTTTTATATTTTTTCAAAAGAAAAGTATATTTCATCTTTGTTTTTAAATAATAGAATATGTTTTTACTTATGGAAAAAAATTACAATATTTTGATTTTTATAGAGAAAAGGGAAAGTGTTTAAATATATTTATTTTAAAACATTTCACATGGGTATTATTTAAAAAATTGGGAATGTGGATTTTACCCAAACCCTTGTGGGACTACGTCTATTTTATGAAATGTGGGTCTATTAAATCCCTCCAATGCATTGGGTAAATATTTTAACATAAATAATGAAAGTTACTATTAAGAGAATGTTGATGATGTTAATTAATCATATAAAGTTAATGAGTTAACTATATTAAGATACAATTAAGGTAATGTCTGTAGATTTAATTACTTCTATGATGTGGAAAGGTTAACTAAAAATAGTACAACTAAGAGAATATTTGAGTAATCTAGTTAGAATATTCCTTAATTAATGCATTATTCCCCATATTTCCAACATGTATCCATTATTCTTGAAAATAGGATTCATGGAATAATTTTGATTTCAAAATTTCAATAGTGAGTTTATGATTTAATGTAATTTTTATTATCTTCTAATTTTAAAAGGTTTTTTAATGGAAATTATTTCTTGAACTTTTTTTATCTTATGATATCTTATAAAATGTCTTATAAAATATTTGGGATTTCATGTTTATTTCTTCAGTGGGTAAATAAAAATTTAGATCTAAAAAGATTATTATGTAAAAAATTAAATCTTTCTTAATAGTTTTCATGAAAAAAAGAATGATTAATTAGTTTCTTTTATTGTTTACATCCATTAATGAGAATGTTTTATCATCCTGCAATTTAAAATATTTTCATAGGGATTAAGGATGCATTTTGATTATAGAAGAGTCAATAGTGACATGTCAGGAACAATGAAAAATAGTAATTAATAAAATAGGGTTATAAACAAAATAACCTATTTATGTGTAGAAAATGGACATTGAGTGGCCATGTACATGTTTTATTGTAAGGGTTAGATATATAATAGTTTTCA
The DNA here is from genome assembly GCA_963277665.1 of Viscum album. Lineage (NCBI taxonomy): Eukaryota > Viridiplantae > Streptophyta > Magnoliopsida > Santalales > Viscaceae > Viscum > Viscum album. The sequence goes on from OY728155.1 coordinate 1,936,250,009, forward strand.
TCAACTCTCCAAAAATCATAACCTGAATGATCCTATATATTTTAGAAAGTGTAACCCTTGTTATAAATTATGAAATTATAGGTTATTTAAGTAATGAGTCCTTATATGTAGTATTAATTTCATGGTGAAGATAAATTTAGAGGTTAATATATTTTAACAAATGTTTTAAGGGTTTTAGATACCATCATTTATTAATAAGTCTATGTTTTGTGAGTAAAAGTTCTTCATAACATTAATGATTAGTATTTTATGAAAAATAATGATTAATTTTGGATAAAAAAAGTTTTGAATTGAATATGACATGTCTTAGAATATATTTGTTTTTATCATTTTTAAAACATTTTTTTTTGTTTTATATACTAATTTATAACCTTTTCTAATTTAAGTAAATATTTATAAATAGGAGGAAGAATTCTAAAAATGTGTTTGAATAAAATGTCGTTATTTTTCGATCGAGAAACTAAACTAGAAATGTTACACCCATAATGATTAGAATATATTTTTCTTTAAATAAATTCTTCTTCATTTATATATTATGATACACAAAACACCATGTTTAAATGAACAATGATGTAGTATTAAAATATTATTAATTATTGTGATAGTTATCACCAAGATATTGGATTTGAAATTATTAAAAAGGCTAAATAAATTATAAAATATTTATGGTTTACATACTAATAATATGTAAAAATTTATTATCAATTACTTATAAATTAAAATAAAATTCACTTCAAAATAATTTATATGTTATCTAAAAAAATTATTTTTATGCGCACTATGTATTTTTACTTTAATAAATTAAATTAATAATAATATTTTATCAAATTTAATGAAATTTATATATTTTATATTTTATCAAATGTCTTAACATTCACCTAATTTTTTTTATAATCAAGGTATAATAATAAATCCCATTCAATTATTAAAATAGAATTTTTTTTTAAAAAAACATTGTATATTGGAAACATATTTGAAATTGAATTTCTTCTGTAATTCACTAACCCTAGAATCAAGCTGTCAGTGACTTACATTATTACATTAGAATAATTAATTGGAATAAAATCCAGATGGACTGATCACTTTAGTTTATTGGGAAAATAAAATTGCATACATCATACCCATATTAGGTTAGGAAATAGAAAATCACACATGATAGATAATAAAATTAAATGAAAATCATCCTTAAAAGATTATTCAATGATTTATTCTTCATAACCTAGGGAATAGAAACAAATTACGGTTGATATCAAATGATCAATAAGGTTATGTACAGTGGAAGAAAAAACAAATCAATGAGAATAAATCAATATGTAAGGTTTAATATCTGAGAACACATTCTAGTCAAATAACTGGATAAGACATAATGAATTTGAAAAGCTAAATAACGAAAACACATTCCATTTAATAATTAATATTAGAATAAAATTTATCCATAGGTAATCTCAAATAAAAAATATCATGTATAATAATAATAATAACTGAATTACTAATAAAATAAATTCTAAATTTTTGGATTCTATTTTTCCTAGGTACATAGTACCATTACCATCAAGACCATTCATAAGACGGTTTATCATATCATTTAGAAACCCATTTGATTTTGCAAACTTATTTTCCTCATGAGACTACTGATTCATTGAGAGGATTACATTGAAGAGTCCCCAACCCATTTCACACTAGTACAAATAATTACTTATATATCGAATAATCAATTTAAATTCATGAACAAAGTTCCTTATCAAGTATTCATATTATGTGAAAGAATTATATTTACACTTATTTTAAAAGTTAATCAAATAACATTTATGTACATTCCCTATGTAAATATGTTATATAGTTTTGAAATTAATTACACCTATCACATAAGAGCATTGATATCTAAAATTAATGTGATTTCCAATGGAAAAGGGACATACAAAATTGATTGTTTTAAGAGAATGTCGACATTCACAAAATAAATTCATACTGCAATGGTAACTTTTACCACATGGTAATTTTTAAGTCAAACCCCATGGGATGAGATAATTCCAAGTAAAATATTAAATCCCGAGATGATAAAATGATACATGATATAATATATAAAAGGGTAAGTAGATACACTACATAAAAAAGGAAGTGGTGAATATGACATTTATCTCATGGATGTAAAATGTGAGATGGAAATCCCTTAAGACTTCAGTAACATTTGAGTTTATAAGCCCATGAAATAAAAAACATAAAATTAAAATTTAGATACCATAAATATGATATTAAATACAATAGGGATTGTATAAACACAAAAAAAAAATAGTGGTGAAAATGGAGTATACCTCACAAAAAGAAAAGTGAGGCAAGAATCCTTTCCTCGCGCTTCATTTTTCTAAACACTCTTTAACATCTGTTATATTGTATTTAAGCATATTATTAACCTAAACTCGAACAATATCAATATTCATTATATCTTCTATAGTCCCTTTATTAAATATTAAAACATTTCCATTAATAATATTTTATCATTTTTTGGGGTCGTAGTGAGTATCTCAAGAGGGGGTGAATTGAGTACCCAATATAAATTTGTTAAAAATAGTTTTAAGTAAAATCCCCCAATTAATTAAAATTTGGTCCACTTTACCAGAATAGTAGTTTGATATAATTTTAATTATTTTAAAAAATTTATCATAAAAATTATTATGTCTCAAGTAAACAAACATAAAATATTACTTTATCCATTGAAATTGATTTACATAATTATGATCTTATATAAAAATAGATTAAGATAAAATATAAAAGTATTTTTTTCACTTATTTAAAAAAAGGATTATTTATAAATAAAATAAATAACATAAAACAAAAAAACTAGAGGAAATTGAATATAAGAGATTCTGTCTCAATATGAGAGTTAGTCTTCTCTCCTAGGAAATCACCTACTTCAAAACAGTTTATATAAAATAAAATTTTTATCCACAACCCGGATCAGGTTTTACAACAGTATACCAATTTTCCAGACCACAAATGGATTTTCCATAGTTTACATTGGAGTAACAAAAATACAACAGGTCACACATGACCTCTACTGTAGTTATCATGGTAATCTAGATAAAAAGAGAAGACGATAAGATATCAAGTATCTTCTAGTTTAAAGAAGAAGACAATGTGTGTGGAGATTTGAGTAACACACACTTATAATAATGTAAATTTAAATAAAATAGACAAAACAGTTATTAATATAGATAGATGTGTTAGAAATGAATGATATGATATGTAGCTTGTGACTCCTTGGAACTGATTTGAAATGAGGATTGATTCAGGTTTTAGAAGTTTCATTAAAATAGAGTGTCATAGAAACATTTTTTTTACTACAGTAAGGTACTGGAAGTAAGATAAGCTTCAACTTCCTCAATCAAGTATATGAAAGATGAATTATGTAAGCTATTTATGTTATTTCATAGAATTCTTTGCTCACTACACATGCGCATCACTCTATTTGTATCTAAACATTATCTTCCTGAAGAAGTTTTATTCTTCTTTTAATAAGTGAATCAAGAAGTAGAGATCAGCCACATCCTCTTCATCCTCATATATATTTTCTAACACATACATCAGTGCATTGTATGTATTAATAGAAGAATAATTATTAGAATAATAAATGTATTTAAATTCAATAAACCATCCATTATAAATATTTATGTAAAAAATATGATTATGTGAATTGTTGTGGTTTGCCCTAGAAATTTGACACTCTAGTGGTGTCTATGTATGGTGCTGTGAAACAAGCGGTGTTTCCTTACAACAGTGACCCTTCTAGAGGTGTCTATTTTTTGGTAGTCATGGATCACTCCTATGGACATATTAATAGCATGATTTCATTACTCATATCATTTTGTTAGTCATGGTTCACTCCCATGGCCATTATAGTGGTCAAGGTTCCCTAGAAAGACCATATTAGTATATCTCATGAGATATAAATCTTTACCCAATACGTTGGAGGGAGATATAGGTCGCACCCATATCATAGGGAAATCATACACACATGTTCCAAAAGATCATAAATAATCATATCATAACCCATGAAATGAAATAGTTATTTTTAATATGTAATAATATCATAATATTTTGAAAAATACATATTTCATAACCATTTAATCATATTATAGGAAAATAAGTAGGTTTCAAAATCATATAACCCATGAATGAGAAATAAGTTTCATCTATATTGTGACATAAAAAACAATCCATACAAAGAAACTATATTAATGTAAATATTGAATAATTTCCCAAAAAAGAATTTGTCGCACATATAGATGTTATCTTATATAGGAAAAAAATTTAAAGATATTTTTAAAAAATAATCAATACAATATCATTTCTTCTATGAAAAAAGATTCATAAAAAATAAAACCTTTTTGAAAACCTTTTTTATAGAAAAAAAGAATTAAAAATATAAATTAATATTTTAAAATAATAAACCATTTTAAAAATCAATTTTCCATGAAAATTATATTTAAAAATTATTTTAAATCTCTTTTGATAACATTTTCTTACTCATGGTTTTTGAAATAAAATATATTTTTGACCGAAGATAGAAATACAGTATAATTTTACGTAAAATGATATCTCAAGTAAAAAAGATTGAAAAAATTATAATAATATAGGATTATATCTTGAATAACCAGATGATAAGAAATTTCATGAGTGTTCTTGAGAGATGGATCATAAGACTTATTCAATGAAATCATAAACATAAACAATCTTGAAAATAGATGATATTCTTTCAATAAACTCTTATAACGTGGTAACATTGGGTCACAATCGACATTTAAGAAACAAAATTACAGGAAGATTAAAATATCATAAAAATAATTATATTTATGATATAAAATTTAGCGTTTAATTATATACATCCCAAGAAATAATTTAGGTGCATAACAAAACATGAGTCTTGAAGAAGAAAAGTTATGACAACACTATTTTACTGATTTGGTAATATTTGTAACATAAACACCCTGAATGAAAGATAATTAAATGGATATGTAAATACCAATAAATTTAATTTTAATAATCATTTAATACATCCATGGAAATTATACACACCACACCAAAGAAATGGGTGTTGAATAAATCATATAGCTAATGAAAATACAATGTGAGATGAAATCCCCTTACCTTGTGTCCTGACTCTCTTCTTACTCATACAAAGAACCAGTATTAAAAATATAAATTTAAAACACATATTTTTAAAAATCATAATAATATATCTAATACCATATATGGTTTTATTATGACCTTATATTTCCTGTTTGTTTACAATACTATGTTAAGAATTCACTTTTGGTATTGTTCGCTTTATTCTTCGCATGTGTGCTAAGTTTCTATATCTTTAGCCCTTATAATTATATAATGATTTCTAAAATTTACAACATGATATAAATATAATGTATTTTAATTATATTTTTATTGTAATAATCTATATATTATATATATTTGAAATGGAATACACAGTTCATGGAGACCATAATCTATACGTACGCATGAACGATGTTTCCATTTTTATTGTCGCATTAAAAGAAAGAATGAAAATTACATATATATATATATATTAAAATTTTAGTATAATTATTAATTCTTATATATTATATTATTTCAGTAAATTCATCCTTAAAACATTCCATGTAGTCTCTGAATGAATCACATCTCTTTGAGGGGGTGATAGTCCACACTTCCTCAAACAAAATTATCATATTTACGCCAAATGGAAAGTAAAAATATATTTGTTATAAAATTATTAAAGAGGATTAAATACATAATAAATATAATATATTAAATATATAAATATATTTTCTATCATAATTTTCACCATGAGATGTGGTGAAGGAAAGATGAACAATCATCATTTAGGGAGGTAGTAGTTCTCCATACACATAAACAGTATGTTCGAAACCCATTAGATGGAAGTGTGTGTTAGTGTAGGTAAAAACCATTGAATAAAAAATATGACTATATTGAAGATATTTGTGTTTTTATATATTTTTGGTATAAATATATTGGAGTGGTGTAGAAATAAAATAAAATAAAGGATCTTGGGAGAATATGTTACCTATTAATCGGCTAACTCCATTTGGTTTGTGCCAAAATGATTCCATGGTTTATCTTCTATCCAATTGGAGGATTATAAAAGGATGGGAAGGTTTTTTATAATTGTATTGGGAATATATTTTCCTAGAATATGTGGTTTTATAGGTGTAATGAAAAGGGATAGGTGGTAGCCTCATATAATGAAGGAGGATTGGCACTCTTCTAAATATTTGAAGAGAGATATACTACCACGTTTTTCATGTTGAAAGTGGATATAATAAGGAAAAAAATAAGATAAAATGGAGTATAGGGTCAAACTATTTCCATAAATGTCTTTTTTACAAGTGTATAAGTCATTATGAGACATATGGTTATTGTTTAGCCCCTTGTAAAGCTTAATTTTACCTTAATCATTGTAAATATTTTTAATAACTTTCACAAATCATTTTGGTCAAAAAATTAAGTTTACCATAATAGAAATTATTAAATATTATGATTCTAAATACAAAATCAATTTTACAAAAAATATAATCATATAATTGGTAGAAATTAATTTAAAATTAGTCCTGTAGTCAGGTCTACAATACGAGTTTTTAATGTAAAAACATTCAAAAGGTTCCTATGTTTATATAGCAAAGTTTAAAGTAAAATTCAACTCAATTACCTAAATGGTATTAATTGATAAAAATATTATCTTACTAAAATTTGAAACAAACCTGAAATATAATTTAAACTTATAATTAAATTAGACAAAAATTAGGTTTGAATTAAAATATGGTATTTTTCAATATTAATCCAAAAATAATGTTTCTCATAAAAATCCCATAATATTTCCCTAAGTTAATTTATAAATTATAAATTAAAAATGAATTTTATTTTATCATATTCATTCTCTCAATTTTCCAAAAATTATTTTTATTATTTTTTATAGAAGGATGTTAAAAGCAGTTCATTTGAAGAAATGCTATTCTAAAACATATAAGGACTTTCAAAACAAGTATATCATTCATTGTCAACATGTTTTATATAAAAAAAATTAAAAAACATATTTTAAAAGAACTTATTACTATGTATATAACAATTTTTCATGGCTGGGTTATAATTATCACATTTGAATAATTATAACAGTAAAATGAAGTTTGGATGATTCATCAGTGTTGTTTGTATCATATGCCAAGTTGGTGTTGTGTATAACATATTCCAAGTCAGTATTTCATCTAACATATTCCAAGTCGATGTCCCATGTATTGTATTCTGATTTGGTTATGTGTGACAAGCCGTTTTTGTGTGAAAGGGATGTTTGTCTTAGTGCATTGCAAGGCATAAATGAAAATTTCAATTATTTGAAAAAAAGGTCCATAAAATCTCAAGGTGTTAAATTATACCCCCTTAAATGAATTTATCCATCGAAATTCATCACCCAGGTAAAAAAGTGAGGATAATTTTTCTTCATAATATCATCGAGTTCCCATATAGCTTCCCATAATTGGGGATTTCATGACAAAACATTGACCAGGTGAGTGGTATTTTTTCATATAAATTTATTTTCATGGTCCAGAATTTCAGCTAGTTACTCCTCTTAAGAAAGATCATTCTCTAGCATTATGAACTCTATGTTTAGATCAGGTGAAATGTTGGGTATGTACTTTCTTAGGATAGATATATGGAACACATCATCTAATTGAGATTTTTCTGGAGGATGTTCCAAGTGATAGGCTGTCATCCCGATACGATCAAGATTCTGAAATAAAATGATATACATAGGGCTTAGTTTCTATTTCATCCTGAATCTACCAACATTATTCTAGGGTTAGATTCCTAGAAACGCATTTTCACCAACATATAATTCTAGATCACACCAACTATTATCAATGTAACTTTTCTTCTAACATGGATCTACCTAAATATGTCATTTAATGTTTTTTAACTACTCGAAAATTTATTTAGAAATCCCAATTCACAATATATTTATTTCTTCAACCTCATACCCGTACATAGGAGATCTACATCTGTTCCTATAAAGGGCTTCATACAGAGTCATCTAAATACTTTAGTGAATGATTTTTTGTAAGAAAAATACACTAGAGGAAGGTGTTGATCCCAACCACCTTTGAAATACAAAGACTATGATCTCAACATATCCTCTAGGATTTATATGTTCCTTTCAAACTAACCATCTATGTGAGAATGATAAGCAGTGCTGAAACTCAATTTTGTATCAAGTTCTTACTAAAGGCTTCCCTATAACATTGAGGTAAGCTTTAGATCCTAATATGATATAATAGAATGTGGTAGTATATGAAATATTACCATGTCCTTAATGTATATCCTCAAAATATGATCTATATAGAAGTATTATTTAATAGTTATAAGGTGTACAAACTTAGTAAGGAGATCAACTACCACCCTTATAGAATTAAACCATTTATAGGTTTTGGGTAGTCAAGTGAAAATTCCATAGTGATGTTCTCCCATTTCCATTCTGGAATGGGTAATGGATGCAATATTTCCATTGACTTTTGTCTTTCAGCCTTAACTTGTTGGCATACCGAGCACCGAGATACAAACTTTTGTGATATCTCTATTCATTGTATTCCACCAGAAGTATTCTTTTAAATCTCTATACATATTCATATATCTTGGAATAATATGAAATAAAGAAATATGAGCTTCATATAATAGGTCATCATTCAAATATGGTATGGAAGGAACACATAAATGGTTCTCAAAACTTATCCTTCTATCCTGATAAATGTTAAACTCAGGAACATTTTTTACTTTCTTTTGTAGCTCTACATATTCTTTCTGCACCTCTATAATCATCAATTGGATAATGTGTTGAACATTTATATGATAAAGATAATATTTTTCCCTTCAGTATTTTTTCATCCGTCCTTTGAAAATATAATAATATTTTATCTTTTCTAATCCTCATCATGGATAAGTTGGATTGATCCTTAAAAATCAAAGCATAAACCACCTTTTTATATTTCCCCAGGTGCTAATTTATTGAGCAGTCATAATCCATTATCAACTCCAACCATCTTCTCTGGTTCCTGTTTAACTCCTTCTATGTCAATATATATTTCAGAATTTTATGATCAGTATATATATCACACATTTCTCTATAAATATAATGCCTCCATATCTTTAATTAAAAATTTAGTGATTCTAATTCCAAATCATGAGTTGGGTTATTTTTCTTATGAATAATAAATATATTGAGGCATAGGATATTACCATATAATTATATATAGGAAATCAACTCAATCCATTTTTGGATACATCAATATAGATTGAAAAACATTATCCTTTATAGTTCAATGTCACTATAGGTGCACTGAGTAACCTCTTCTCCAGTTCCTTGAAATAATCCTCAAATTAATATGTCCAGAGGAACTTGACACCATTCTAAGTTAACATTGTAAATGGATTAGATAGTCATGTGAAATTCTCTAAAAACCATCAATAATCTCTATATAATACAAGAAATCTATGGTTCTTAGCCATCAAGGTTGGTATATGCCAACATTAAATTGCCTCAATCTTTTATGGATCTACTTTTATACAGTATATCAAGAACCTGTGACCTAAAAACGAACCATTTTTCATCCAAAATTCGCACTATGTAAATTTATCATATAAATTCTCCTTCTTTTGGGTCTTCGGTGCAATTATCATGTGATAATAATGGTCTTACAAAATATTTGAATATATAAGAATATCATCAACAAAATAATACCACAAACTGATCATGGTATTCTCTAAAGAATCCATTTATTAAATCCATAATGATATAAGAATAATTATTAATAAAAAATTCATCAATATATATTCATAGTGTTCATACCTTGTACATAATACCTTATTGGGTATATGCTCTTTTTTTACCCTCAATTAATGATATCACGAATGAAGGTAAATATTTGAAAAGTATTGAGCTCCACGCAGTTGATCAAAAAATATTCAATACGAGGGAGAGGATACTTATTGTTGATTATGATCTTGTTCAACTACCAATAATCAATATAGAGTCTCACTAATCCATATATATTTCTTTAAAAGAAGAAGTTCACCCCAAGGTGACACACATGTCATAGTGAATCCCATATCACGGTTTTCATGTATTTTCTTCTTTAATTCCTGCAACTAAATTCATGAAATTATATAAGGAGCCATTGATGTTTTTATAGAAATAGTTATGAGTTTTATAGGGAACTTAAAATCATGTTTTGGTGCATGGATATGAAACTATTTAGGAAATATATCTAAAAATTTCTGAACAAAAGGCATATCATCGATGTCGATTGTCTCCCTAACCATTTGATATAAACAACCCTTTTGAATAAGAGTTAAGACCCATGCATTAGATTTATCTCCATATGAAGTTCATACTTATCGCCTCATTGATGGATGATCATAAGAGGGTTCGAAATATAAAACATAAATTCCCTTACTTGAAAAATTATGTGGTCTTTATACAGAGAAATCCAATCCATGTCTAAGATGACATTAAATTCAACCAAAGGAAGAAAGAAAAGATTTTCAGGATGTACAATCGCACAAACCTCAACTGTAGAGGTATCTTATACATGATATGAAATCATCATACCATTATGGGTTTTCAACAATAATTACACATCAAATTATTTTTCTACAATTTTAACATCCTTATAAAATTCATTATAAATGACAGTGTGGGTAGATCTAGAATCAAATATGACATTTGTAGTTCAAGATTGGATGGTAAGTGTACCTTTCATCACATTGGTATCACACCTTTCATTAGAAATATATATTTCATGAGATTATCATTTTCCCTTGGCTTAAGATATTGTTAACATCAATCATCATCACCGTCCCTTAGGTTTAGAAATTTGTTATCATATCGAATTTTCTTCTTACACTTGTAGCTCCAAATCGTGAGAGGAGCATTTTGTGCCACTTTTTCCCCATTCACATTATTAGCTAACTTATTCCCATTAATTTGGAAATAAAATTCAGGATGGACTTCCATTCCAAACATAAATCCTTTATTAGACACATTATTAATTCAATTTCCTCCATGCTTCTTCTCACACCAAGATCATAAAGGAAATCTCATCTTCTTTTCTTCATTTTTTAGATTTTCCTTTAATTTCCATATTCATCTCCTTGACAAAACCATGTGATTGATATGAGAATCCATACTCCATTTAAACCATGATTTCATAATGAAAAATCTATTCACAGATACTAATGTATCTTACAAACAAATCCCTTTTAAGAATTTTCTTTAATTCATTGATGAACCAATAAACTCTTCTTTTGGGTTAGATGATAATTCCTGAATCATACCTTGAAAGTCTCATGAAGTTATCCATATAGGAACCAATAGATTCATCATCCCTTTAATTAAAATCAATTAACTCTTTCTTTATCTTGGTATGAAGAATCCCAATAATGTACATATTGAAAAACATGTTCTTGAATTCACCCCAATCCGTGGATTCAATCTCATCTTATTAGTCTATATTCTTGATTGGAGTCCACCACTAGTCTTCTTCTCCTTCTAACCGATAGACAGCTAGAATGACTTTATCATGCTTTGAAAACTAGATAATGGGGAATATATTTTTTGTAATAGTAATCTATTGTTCATAAAAAGATGGATCAAAAGACCCTCTAAAAGAATGTGAATGTTTCCTCATGAAATACTGAATAGAATGTTGTTCCCTCCATTGCTAATTTAGATGTCCACCATGATTCATAGCTTGAGAATGTCATGTGACCAAAGAAACATGGTTTTTAATTCTAAATCCCACATCATTAAGTTTTTCAGATGGGAAATAATTTCATTGTCCATCACAATCACCATTAACACAGTTCCTTCGGGTTTCATCCATTGACTAAAACAAACAAAACCTAGAGTGGAAAATATTTATTATATCGAGGAATCACATAATCATAAAAATACACTTATAGGATATATAAATTATGACACTTTACCTAAACTATGAAAAATTAGGTTTATCATATTTTATTAATAGGAAAATTATATTTAAATCCTTCATGATGGGTTTTGAAGAGTTTATGAATTCCCAAAGAATATCCCCTAGGAGTTTCAAACCATGGTTGCAATAAAGACCATTGTCATGTACCGAATTTCCCCAAGTTATGCCAGAAACATCTTATCAGAGTTGCTACCCATAGGTACTTCTGTTCCAAATCCACATCAACTTGTAGTTTCCAGATTAGGATATGTTTCTTGAAAACCACTCACTATATCCTTCCCCAAAATTACAGTACATTGTCCAATACATTTCATTATCCTTAAACTAATCCTTATACATGTCCTTAGTGTTCTCATTATGTTTTTTCTATCCTTGTATCCAAATGATAACTAAACTTTTCCTCTGATGTCAACAATAGAAAACCAATCTTGACATGAATTAACATTACATAACTTTTCCAGAATACATAAAACATTATACAAACAGACACACAAAGATCGTACTACTCTATTGGAAATATGGAAACATAAACACTAATATATAAGTGAGCTACATTGTCTCCCATTCTGTTCTTCTTGACTAGAACACATTCATAGATACATCAACTAGGATATATATCTTCATAACCAAGATAGGGAAATGCAAATAGAGGTGATCTCAAATTATCAATAAGGTTTAAGAAAATAAATATATAAGCATAATCATGAGAATTAGGGTATGAGAACATGACCATGAAAATAGATGATCATACCCTACATATCAAAGATCTTATACCTAAATCATTTAAAAACTCGTGGATGTTCATAAGACATAAATAATAAGTAAATAATGAAAATAAGGTGTGAAAGGATAAAATAGAAATAAAACATTGAATTTTGGAAGACACATAAGCATACTATTTGATTTCCATATATATTCAAAGGAATCCCAGTCAAGAGCATCGGGGTAGTATGGGTTCACTACCCATACCATCTTAGTAATAATGGTTCACTCTAATGGCCATCGTAGTAGCATTAATTTACTCCTCATATCATCTTGGTTGTAATGGTTGAATCCCATGGCCATCATAGTTTTCATGGTTCACTCCAATGACCATATCAGCCTATCTAATTAGATTTAAATCTTTACCCAATGCATTGGAGGGAGATCTAGGTCCCACCCACATCATAGTGAAATCATACATACATATGAAACAAGATCATAAATAATCATATCAAACCCCATGAAATAAAATATATATTATAAACATGTAATCATATCATAACCTATGAAAAATAAAGGTTTCCAAATCATTTAATCATGAATAATGAAAATAAGAAGGTTTCCAAATCATTTAACCAGTCATATAGAAACATGATTCATCAATATTCGGACATAAAAACATAATCCATTCAGGGAAAGAATGTAATTGGAAACATTGAATAATTTCCCCATAAAGGAATGAGTAATACCAATGGATTTTATCTTGTAAGGGAAGTAATTTTGAAAGATATTTTAAAAAAATATTGAGGAAAACATCCTTTATTCATTGCAAATTTCTTTTTAAAACATAAAAACTTTTGAAATCATTTTTCTTTCAAAATAGATTTGAAAACTTATAAAATATGATTTGAAAATAATGAAAAACTAAAATCCATTTTTCCTTTAAATTTAACATCAATTATAATTTGAGAAAATTTTTAAAAACATTTTTAAAATCATATTCATTCAAATAAAACAAATTTCTGACCGAAGAGATAAATTTTGTCAGATTTTACATAAAACATTATCATAATTACCAAAGTGTGGAAAAATGGTACTAATATATGGGGATATCTTGAATAACCATATAATAAATAAAATCATCAGTTTTCTTTATATATGGATAATAGTATTTCTTCTAAGTAATCATAAATATAATCAATCTTGAAAAGTGATGAGATTGTTTCAATAAACTCTTATAACATGGAAACTTGGGACAATAATTTCCATATAAAAAAAGACATTACATGTAGCTTCAAATAGATTTAAAATAATTATATTCATGATATAACATCTAAGATGGATTTTTATACTCTTCAAAAAAGAATATATGTTCATAAGAAAACATGAGTGCCGAATAAGGAAAATCGATACAAAACTATTTTATGGATTTGGTAACATTTGAAAATTAAACCCCTTTAAACAAACATCATAAAATAGATATGAAAATACCAATAAATTAAGGTATATGAAAAATTTAATACATTTGTGGTCACTATACACACCACACAAAATGAATGGGTGGTGAATAAAGCATGTATCTCACAGAAATAAAATTTGAGATGGAATTCCCTTACCATGTGTCTTGACTCTCTTCATACTCGTAAAAAACACCGACAAAATAAATATAAATTTATTGTAATTATTTTATTGAAATATAATTTTATATCTAATACCATATAAGGTTTTATTATGAATTTATATTTCCCGTTTGTTAATAATCCTATGTTATGGTTTCACATTTGGGTAATATTTACTTTATTTATCATTTGTTTTTTAATTTATTATATCATTGGTCCTTATACTTATATAATTATTTCTAGAATTTACACAATGATATAAATATTTTATATATTAATTATATGTGTATCATAATAATATTTAGAATATAGGTGTAAAAATAGAATACACCGTTCATGGAGACGATAATACATACATATGCATAAACGGTGTTTCCATTTTTATTGTCGTATTAAAAGAATGAATAAATATGAAATATATTAGTATATATATATATATTAAAATTAAAGTAGTAGTATTATTTCATATATATCATATAATTCAACTAAAATTTTCCTTAATACATTCTATGTAGTGTGTGAATGAATCACATTTCTTTGAGGGGTGGTAGTCCACACTTCCTCGAATGAAATTAATATATTTACAACAAGTGGAAATTAAAATGATATGTGTAGAAATAAAGATTAAAAAATCATAAATACATAATAAATATTATATATTAGATATATAATTATATTTTCATTCGTAATTTCCACCATGAGAGGCGGTGAAGGAAAAATAAGCAATCGTCATTTAGTGAGGCAGTAGTTCGTATTACACATAAAAAGTATGTCCGTTACCCATTAGATTGATGTTTGTGTAAGTGTAGGTTTTAAAATTAGAATAAAACATACTAATATATTTAATTAAATTAATTTTATACAATATTTTAATAAATATAGTGATGGGGGTGGATGAAGAAAATAAAAGAAATGAGCTTGAGATAAGATATTACCTCTTAATCTGGTAACTACTTTTGGTTTATACCAAAAGTCTTCCTTGGGTTGATTTTTGTTCAAGGGGAGGATTAATGGATGAAAGGATAGGTTTTGGTAAGTGTATTACGATTAGATTTTTTGAATAAATTTGGTTTTAAAGGTGTGAAGTATAGGTAGAGGTGGGGGCCTTTTATAATGAAGGAGGAGTGGCACTCTTGTAAATATTGGAAGAGAGAATTATACTTACATTTTTCGTGTTGCAGATCAATCCAATAATGATAAAAATTATATAAAAAGGATTATATGGCCTATATATGGCCATAACATTTCTTTTGTAATATTTAATAGGTCATTTTGGTCCTTAATTTTATTGTTTAATCCATTATTAAGCTTAATTTAACCTCAATTGTTGAAATTGTTTTTAATCACATTCACTAATATTTTTGTCAAAAACAAATCTGAACATATCAGAAATTATAAATAATTATGACTAAAAATAATAATTCTAATTTTTTAAATTATAATCCAAGGATTGGAAAAAATTATTTTAAAATTAATCTCGGAGTCGAGTCGATAATGTGGGTTTTTTAAAGTAAAAACATTCAAAGGTTGTCTATGTTTTCAGTCCCAATATTAAAGAAAAATTGATCTCAATGACCTAAATTAAATTAACTAATAAAAATATTATATAATTAAACAATAAAACCAAATTGAAATATAATTTACCCTTATAAATAAATTAAATGAAAAATATGTTTTGAATTAAAATTTGGTATTTTTCACTATTCATCCAAAAATGTTGCTTCTAAGAAAAATAAAACAAAAATTATTGATTCTAATTTAGAAATTAAAAAATCAAAAATTTATTTTATTTTATCTAATTAAAATTTTAAATTTCACTAAATTTAATTTCCTTATTTTTCTTAAAAGTACATTAAAAGTTGTTCATTTGAGAAAATTGTGTTTTCAAACATACAAGGACATTACCAAATAATTTATCATTCATTATAAATGTGTATTATTTATATAAAATAATTATAAAAAGTATTTGAAAAGTATTTATTACTATTACTATGACTATGTTTCAGGTATATGTTATAATTACCTCATTTAAATAATTATAAATGTAAAATGATGTTTCATAGAAGAATCATTGTTTCATGTAACGTACACTAAGTCAATGTTTCTTGAAACGTGTGTAAACTTGGAGTTGTGTGTAATGTATGCCAAGTTGATGTTTCATGAATCATATGCCAAGTTGGTGTCATATTCCAAGTCAGTTCCATTTGAAAGGAATGTTTGACTTTGTGCATTACTAAACATAAATGAAAATTCAATTGATTCAAGAAAAATAGTGCTTAAAAACTAGGGTGTTACACTATTCCTCTTACTTTGGGTCAATTCATAACTCTGAAGACATAGCAGGTTGCTCAATCACGAATGAAATAGAAACTATAGATACTACTACCGTAGAAATAATAACAGGATGAATCTCACAAGAACAAGCCATGGCTCTCAACTATATATCAACATATTTTCTAATGATAGGGTCATCAAAAATTTACTATAAATTCTCTACTTCAATATATACAGCCACATTCTTCCTAGTAGTAGCAATAATTCTCATTTTCTAAACTACAACTTGATCTAAATCTGTCTGATCATTATCAACATATACATAGTACCCATCAAAACCAATATATACTTCATTACTATCATTCCTTGGGTATTTCGCCCCCTAAATAGATGAATGTATTTATTTTATAGTAGAAATATCTATTTCTTTAAAAAAATCAGTATCAAATTTGGTCTAGAAATGAAAAAATTATGAAAAAAATTAGATCTCAAGAAGTCTCAACATCCTTTCTTATAACTTTCTCACTAGAACCATTAGGATCCAAATAAAAATCATCATCATCATTTGAATCTTCATTTCCAAACACATGTTCTATATCTTCATTATCATGTTTGTCATCATAATTAGCACTACTCTTAAATTGATCTTCTCCCATGAATTCAATCCCTTATTCCTCACTTTTTACTAATTTATATCTTTTGGGTGTAGTTTTAGGAAGGCTAGGATCTCTAAAAGTGAATGGAGGTGAACTGGATGATAGTTGAGGGTCACTAACCTCACCAACTAGATAATCCTCCCCTTCTAAAACATCTTATTCCTTATCATCAGAATTTGAATTTACCAAAATATCATCTGGCTCCAATCAAGGATCAACATGATTTTTGGGTTTGGTTGGATGGTCCATAGGGTTGAACTTGCCATATAAATTTTCAATATAATATTCCCAATAATTTTCCAAGCTTTATATCTAATCTTCATCCTTCTAAAAATAATCCTTGTGATACAATAAACACTATAATCCTTGTCTTTTGTAACCAAACCATTAGCATTAATCATAGTTGAAATATTCTTGGGATAGATCAAAGAATCTTACCTTGATGTTGGATTGGTCATTTCAAGAATATGAACCATAAGATATCTGTAAATTATTATCTTGTGTCCTCTTTTCATAGCAAACAACAAGTAAACATCTCAATACCATTAGGTGAAAAACTCATGGTTCCTTGAAAAAACCACGTTCTGGATGAATTTAAATAGAATCATGCACTCCCCATATAATTCCTAAGCAACTGAACCCCTCACTGTTGCATCACCTATTATCTAAACAAGGACCACTTCATTGATTAAATCATTACCATCATTGGGAATGGTTCCCTAGTAGTCATTATAAAAACCTTAATGTTGTACTTTCAAGCACTCGACCCACTATTTTGAATAAAACAAAAACCATGTGACCTTTATCTCGACATTCTAGCTAGTATTATTCATCTTCTTCAAATACAAACTCATAAAACTGATAGAACACATACCCCATCATTGATGAAAAGGTCTCTTATTTGAAGAAAACCAATCCCACAAACCATGGTTTTGTATAACTTTCATCACTATAGATCTGATTAAAATCAACTATTCTACTTCAACTTATTTTTGGGTACATAAGACCTCTTTGAAAACATTGGGATTATTTATTTGATGGGTGCATTCCAACTCAATTCTCCTTTTTGTTTCTTTGAGGTAATAATCTTGTCTATTGAAGACTCGGAAGGTCACTTCACTCTAGCCATGGAGTTTGGCTCTGTCAATGATGAAGGGAAGGTTGAAAGGTTTGGGGATAAATTACCTCACGTGGATTGAGAGAAAAAACGTGTGAGGAATGAGTGTGAATTGAAATTAAATAGAATTTATACATTTATCATGATGGATTTTTATTGGTTCATAAAATCAATATCAAGAATTCTGATAAATTTGAAACCATGTTATGAAATAAACCATAATGAATTTAATAATTAGAGGTTCCAAAAATTGAAAATTGAAAATTTTGATAAAGGCATGAGACTTCACCAACGATACATACAACGGTGAGATATCCATTAGTGAGAAGTCCAATGGTGATATGTCCAATAGTGAGGAGTCCAATAATGGGAAGTCAAATAGTGAGGATTCAAACAATGATAAGTACAATATTGATAAGTCTAGTGGTGATAAGTCTAATGGTGATAAGTCCAACGGTGAGAATCCCAACAGTGATACATTCAAAACGGTGAGAAATTCACAATGGAAAGTCCTATACAATTATACTTGACCAATATTTATCATATATAATTCATGAATGATTTAATTCATTCTCTCTAAATTCAAATGCTTTGTGAATATATCATAAAGATAATATTATGTATTAATGTATTCAAGAATGATATCCCCTATTTGAAATTGATATATCAAAATGTGATGTCTTACTTCTGCATGTTTTGTTCTAGAATTTTATATATCATTCTTATAAATATTAATTTCACTTGTATTATCGTAGTTTACGAGGACATGACATAATTTATATCCATATTCTAGTATTATGTGTTTCATCCACAAAATCTGTGTGCAGTAGCTACCTGTTTCTATGAATTCAACATCAACAATAGATAGTGAAATAGAATTGTGTTTCTTAATACACCAATATATTGTTGACTTACATAAAAAGATACTAGTTATTGAAGTTATTTTTTAATATAACTTTCATCCACCTAAATCTCAATCAAAATATCTAACTAAATTAAATTATTGTCCTCATGGGTAAAAAACACATACTTTAGTAGTATATTTTAGGTATTTTAAAATTCTCTTAACAATAATTAAGTGCGAGTATTTAGGATTATATTGAAAATAACAACACATACATACACTAAACATAATATCAAGATGGCTAGAATTCATGTAGAGAAGAACTCCAATAATACCTCTGTAACTGGATTGATCAACTGGTTTCCCCAATTTATCATGATACAATATATAGGTAGTACTGTTACAAATATCACTACTCTTAGTGGTATCCACTTAAAAAAAATTATACATCCTTTGTAAGTTTTATTGGATTTAAAATAATTTCTTCTTTATTTTGAAATATCTGAAAGAAATAAAATAATTTTCATTCACCCATAAAACTTATTTAAAATTCATTTTTACTCATTTAAGAAAAATCAACTCAAAAGGGTATTTTTGAAGATCAAATAATAGTATCATCAACTTAAATATTTATAACTAAAACATATTTTTAAATTAGTTTATTGAAAATGGTTGGATCATCCATACCTTTTGAAAAAAATTGAAATAGGAAAAATTCTAAGACCATCATACTAAGCTCTAAGGGGCTCTTTCAAAAAATATAAATCTTTTTTAATTTGAAAACTCTATTTGGAAAATGAGGTTTTTTAAGACCATGGGGGTTTTTAACAAAAACATCATAAATTATATAACTATATAAGAAATCACTCTTGACCTCTATCTGATAAATTTTGAAATCTTGATGACATGAATAGATTAAAAGGATTCTTATGGATTCATGATTAGCTATTGGTGCAAATTCCTCTTCATAATATGTTTCTTCTTCTTAAATATAACCTTCTGAAATAAGTATAGCCTTATTTCTTACTAGAGTTCCTTATTTATCTACCATGTTTCTAAATATCCATTTAGTACCTATATTCAAGTTGTCTATAGGTATATCGACTAGTTCCTTCACATTATTTCATTCAAATTGAGTTAATTATTCTTGGATTTCCATAAGCTAGAAATCCTCATTAATTGCATCATCAATGTTCTTTGGTTCTAGCTGAGACAATAATTCATGATGTTTAACCTTATTTCTTAAGAAGCTCTGGTATATTTACCTCTATCTAGGTCTGAAACTACAACATCAAAAGGATGGTACATAAAGGTACTAACAACTCTATAAAATTAGATCTAGTCACATTAGTTTATTCTATAGGTTAAGGTTCTAGATGTTTTGGAAATTCTTCTAAACTATAACTTTTATCTCACTATTTCACTACAGAATCTGTAGTTTTGGAATTTATGTTTAAAAAGGATTAATCATACTCAAGGTTTTCTAGAGAGTTCTTGGGCTCATGTGGGTCTGTCTCATCAAATTTTATGTGAACACACTCTTCTACAATATTGTTTATTTTATTAAAAACCGTATATGATTTATTATAAATTGAATATCCTAAGAAAATTCATTCATTTATTTTGGAATAAAAAATTTCTAAATTATCCTTAGATTTAATAATAAAGACATTAAAACCAATAACTATAATGTAATTAACCTTAGGATTTATATTATTCAAAAACTCATAAGGGGTCTTCTTTAATATGTTTCTAATTAAAACTCTATTGATTATGAAACATGCTATATTTATATCCTCTTCTCAGAAATGTATAGTTAATTAATATTCATTTTTCATGTCCCTAGCTACTTCTTGAAGAGTCGTATTTCTTCTTTCTAAAATTCCATTCTTTTGAGGTTTCCTAGGAGTAGAAAAGTTATGACTATATCCATTTTGGAAGAAAAAATGTTCAATTTTGTGATTCTCAAACTCGTAGCCATTGAAACATCCTAGGGTCTAATTCCTATTTCAACTTAAGATTTCTATGGATCTGTTATACAAGGTAAAATATGTGAAAGCATCACTTTTGTGAGCTAAAAATAATACCCTTGTATACCTAGAGTGGTCATCTACTAGTACATAAACACAATGCTTCCCATTTAGACTTTAAACTCTATATGTACCAAATAAATCTATATGAACCAAGATAATAGGTTGAGAAGTTGAAACATTTTTATTTGATTTAAAATAAATCTTTTGTTTTTTACCTTTATGAAAGGGGTTGTATGCTTTGTCATTTGGGAACTCTATTTTGGATAGATACCTAGCTAAACCTCTCCTGGTAACCTTTATTAGTTAGTGAATAATGAAATGGACTGGTCTTATATTCCAAATCCAAAATTCTATGTCAAAATCAATAAATATGGAAAAAATTTAGAAATTAATGAATTAAGATCAATACAATAAACATTTTTATTTCTTAAAGCTGTAAAAAATAAAGAATCATTAGAATCAAAAACATTTATTGAATTTTTATCAAACATTACATGAAAATCAACATCAAATTTTTTTGAAATGATAAGCATGTTATATTTCATACCATCAACTAATTGTATTCTAGAAATTAAAACATAATTGTTGTTATGAATTTGGCCAAGGATGATGATTTTTACATTATAATTTTCAACAAAGGTGAAATGACCACTATAAAATATTATTATATTTTTGAATCTAGAATATTATCCTATAATAATCCTTTGACATCCCTTGTCTAAGTACCATTGACTTTTATAAGAGGTCTTCAAACAATTTTCCTATATAATAGAAATTATAGAAGGAATGGTTTTGGAACCCAAATTTTCTTAGGTTTAGAAGTGTTAGTAATCAGGGCTTTAGGAACCTATAATTTCATAATATGTATCTTTTAAATAAATTCTAATATTTTGGAGATAAAAACTATTTTGGTCCTTTATAAAAATAATTATCTATAAAATATTCAAATATGGACTTCCAAAAAAATGTGATGTTAGCTAATCATCTTTGTCCAAGTTGGTATCCTTTTAAAGAATCATATTTTGGAGTAACATGTTTTCCTAAAATCGGAGTAATATTTTCTCTACCATTTTTAATATTTACTAATTCATTGTTCAATTGTTCATTTGAATGTTTAAGTTTAGTATTTTCTTTTAGTAACTGATAATTCATTTCCTTTTCAATAGGTAAAACAGATTTAATGTTGGTAAATAATGAATGTTGTATTTTAACAACCTCATACTTATCCTTATGTTAATTAAAAGTGTCCTCCTTTATTTAGAAATAATAAAAAATTTATTCTTCAGACATGTCATCACCATTATGATCATTCTCATAATTATCATAATGATGCATATGAAAAACATTACAAAACATATGTACCTCATAGTCATTAGTTAAGAACCATGTGTTGGCTTGATCTAACTTATGTTCACGTGATGAATCAATATAACTGGAGCTATCATTAGAATCACTCAAAGTTGATTTTATAGCTTACTTATGCATTCAGTTCTTTTCATCATAATTCTTTTTTTATTTCAGTTTTCAACAATCTTCCTTGATATGTCTTTATTTTTCTTTCATAGTAGGTAATTTCACCAGTGTTACCATGCTTCTTGTAATCATTTTTTAGTTTCCTTTAGTGTCATACATTTCATTATAATTGGATTTCTGATAAATTATTTTTCCTATAAAATTTCTTTAACCTTTTGGGCTTATTGTCAAACTCTTCATTACTGTCTGAAGATGACTCATTGTCACTTGAGCATTCATATGGATATTTTATATATTTTATTATCTCTATTTGGATACATTAGTCTTGAAAGATAATGAATTTATTTTGGGCTATAATCTTACTCTCGGTTTACTTTTAGTTCCACTTCATACATCATCAGCTTACAAATAATCTCATTGGTTAGCAGTTTTCTAATATCATATGAATCTCTAATTAATAAATATGTGCATCTCCATTTTTTTGTAATTCATATTTATCATCTCATGCTTATTTATTTTTCATACACTAGATTTATAAGCGAGATCACAGTGTGCAAAATTTCATTAAACCTGAGAAATATTTGAGAGATTAGTTCATCATTTTTCATTTTGAATGTATCATACTTAATAGTAAATGTATTTAATCTCACATCACAAACATTATTTGTTCCCTCATGTGAAACATTTAATGTATCCCAAATCACAAAATATGTTTTGGAAGAAAACATTCTATAGAATTACTCATCTCCTAAAAGACTATAAATTTCATTCATAACTTTACTATTATATTTATATGCATTTTTAGTATCTTCATCCCATGTAACTCAAGTCATTTCTGGCCGCTCATATCTATGTTTTATAGTAGTATAGATTTCAAAAATAATACTCTCTATATGCATTTTCATCTTTATCTTTCACTAAGAATAAATTTTCCCATTAAAAAAGGAGGTCTATTGGTAGAAGAAACTTTTGGATGATTATCCATTTAAATATATAAATTTATAACTAAAAAAAATTAATAATACTTAAATTATAAAAAATTCACAGTTGATAATGTCTTGAAAACATTGATACTATTACGTATACCGTTGATACCAAATATTGGTCAGAAAATTTATTTTAAGGGGGTTGAATTGAGTACCCATGAAAAATTATGTTAGAATTTTATTTAAATGAAATCCCCCAATTAATTAAAATATGACATAGTTTTCTAAAATAGTAGTTTAATATTAGTTTCAATATTTTAAAATATTTCCTAAAATATTGATGTTGTATTGGGTAAAAGAAAATACAATATTACATAATAATTTGAAATCCATTTACTTCAATAAGAATTTATATAAACATTTATTAGGATAAACTATCAATGTAGAAGTCTTTTTTAGGTTAAAACAACTTCAGTTCTAAAGCAATGAAATTAAGTTAAACAAAAAACACCATTGAAATTGAATACAAGCAGTTCAGTGTCAATATTAAAATTATTCTTATTCACTAGTAAATCAACTACTGCTATGAAATTTATATAAAATAAAATTTTAATCCACAACCTAAATCGAGTTTTATAACAGTATACCACCTTTCCAGACCACAAAGGACTCTTCCACAATTTATATGAGAGTAAAAAAATACAACAAGCCACAGAATACCTTTACTATAGTTATCATTGTAAAAAATATATTATATTGGAAGATATCAAGAATAATCCAATTTAATGAAATAGATTGTGTTGGTAGAAAATAGAGTAAAACACATTGCTCATAATGTAAATAGGAATAAAATAGATTGATAATGTAAGAATGTAGAATGGTCATGTTGATCTGAATGATATGTTCTATATATATTGAATCCTTGAAAGTCATTTGAACTTTGGCTGAAGTATAGTTTTTGAAGATTCATGAAATAAAGTTTTGTATACTCTTTATTTATTTAACTGTATGAAGGTATTGGATGAAAGATGAGCTTTGGCTTCCTTAGTCGAGTGTAAGAAATATGAAATTGGTAAGCACTTTTGGTTATAAAAAATAATGTCTAGGTTTTATTCATTTGTCATCATCTTTATGTGTATCTACTAATTATCTGTATGATGGTGTATTATTCTTCTTTTAATAGTAGCAGCAACAACATAGTGAATCAGTCAGATCCTCTGCATCCTTGCACTGCATGTCTAAGAATACAGCAATGAATTATGTCGAGAAATAAAAGAACAATTATCAAAATAACTAATGTCATTAAATTCATAAATTATCCATTATAAATATTTATGTCAAAAATATGAGTAAGATAATAGTGGTTGTCAGTCTTAGAATGGTGACTCTCTGAAGGTTCCTAGGTCTTGGGATGTGGCCTTATAATGGGGACACATCTGGAAGTGTTTAAGTATAGTCATTTGACATAAACAATGTGTACTTAAAATAGTTTAAATTATGGTGGTTTGTAATTTCAGTAATAAGACATTGGAATAGAGTATTGTTCTTGAAATTCTTCTGGTTTGGGTGGTGTTTTAGGCTGGTGGTGTGTCATCCCAACCCTTTTTCAATTTTTCATTCTGGTGGTATGACTTCCTTGACAGTGTCTCATGGTGACATTGAGACATTACTGGAAGTGTCTCATAATTTCTAAAAGTTATCCAATTTGTATCATAATAAAAAATAATGAAAGAGAACATGAAATTCTTTAATTATCATAGTAATCAGGTGTTGATGATCATTAAAATAATAAGGTGAACATTTTTCATAATTTCGGGTGTTAATTACCTTTTTTAATTATGTTTTGACTTATTTATTTTTTTTCGTATTAATTACATCATGAATTCATCATCTTAATAATGTCAAATTCTATGTAAATATCTTATATATTATGTACATATGATTTTAGAATAATCCATAAAATTCAGAGATAAGAAATTAAATGCATCCTTTATGAAGACGGTAGGCCATAGGTACACATGAACGTTACTTCCATTTCATATTCATATTAAAAGAATGAAAATTAAATTATATATATATATTATAATTATAGTATATTATTTATTTTATATATGTAAAATATGTTTTAAAAATAATCCTTAATACATTCCATTTATAGCATTAATGAATTACCTCTCTTTGAGAAGGCAGTTGTCAACACATCATTAAACGAAGTTATCGTATTATTATAAAGAAAGGCATAACTTTAAATTTTATATAGAAATACGTAAATCATAAATACATAATAAGAATCATATGTACCATATTTAAACTATAAATCTATCATTATTCCAACCCTGATAGGTCTAAATGGAAGAATGAACGACCTCGATTCATGAAACGGTAGTGCGACGTACACACAAAAGATTATTATCCCATTTGATGGATCTTTGTGAATGTTTAGAGAAAACACATAGTATACAAAATTTCAGCATTTTAGGAAATTGGGATTATTATATAAGGATTGTTTAAAAATAATTGTAGGGGTGTAGATTTAGGTGACTCAAAAGTGATTGTTGATGAGTGTTACCACTTATTTGGGAAACTTCTTTTACTTATAACAAAATTTGTACTTGGTTGGATTTCTTCCCAATGTGAGGCTTCTCAGATGACGTTAGAAAAAATGGAACATTATTTTATTAGGTTTTTGATGAGACAAAGGGCTTCATAGTTTTGAATAAATTGGATGGGTGAGTTCCTTTTTATAGTGGAGGAGGAGTGTATTTTAGGAAAATATAAAATAGTTAACACTGTTGAGAGGTCTCCCTTACATAATTTGAAACAAATAATGGTCCATAGTTGATCCACATGATAATATGGTTGAAAACATTTCACAAATGGTCTTTTTGTAATGTTTCAAGGTTATTTTGTCCATTATGATTAAGGTTTAGTTGCATGTTAAGCTTAATTTTACCTTAACCACTATAATTAATTTTAAATACTTCACTAATATTATTTTTCAAAAAATAATTTGACCTTATTAAAAATTATCAATTATTATTCATAAAAATATATAAGTCATTTTTATAAATTTCAATCACTAAAGTGGAATAAATCAATTTTAAATTAATCTTTCAGACGAGATGAAAAATCGGGGTTTTAATTTAAAAAATTTCAAAGTATGCTATGTTTTTATATCCAATTTAAATTATAAATAAATTCCAATGAAAATAAATTGGATTAATTTATGTATTAATGATATAATTTTACTTTAAAACCAATTTAAAATATATTTTAACCATATAATATATTTAGATAAACAATCAGATTTCAATTAATATCTAGTATTTTTCACTATTTATAAAAAATAAAACTTCAAGGAAAATACCAAAAATCTCCAATAATTTAATCTTGAAAATTATATTTAAAAATAAAATTAGTTTTTACAAATAAAATATATAGATTTGGTTAAAATCTAAAACCATTGATCCATTAAAAGGTGGTGAAATTCCTTAATAAAAATATCAGTTTTTATGTGTAAAATTTAGTTTGTTCTTATCTTGTTCCTATAAAATATATAGGATAAATTTCAACAAATTTTATTTGATATATAACATAAAAATTTTAAATTTAAATTCCCTAAAAGTTTTATAGTATAATTAACTATACAGAATGTGACTAAATAGTGTTTTTTCTATACTAGGTGTTGTGTGCACTACATCCTATCAAAAAAATAAATTTATTCCAAAAGGAAAATGTAGTAATGTATTGGTGTTCTACATTCTTACCTCGTAAAAAAATTCATCCATGAAATTTTAGGGGTATAAGATTCTAAGAATATTTGGGAAGTTGTCCTTCATATCATCCTCTAATTTCCACGTTTCTTCTTCGATATTGTGATTTCTCCAGAGTACCTTTACTAGACAAGTTGTCTAATTCTTCAATACTTTCTCTCTTCTATAAAGAATATGGATGTGTTATTTAAAGTATTAATTTTCATGTTCCATATCTATTTTTTCATAGGTGATCACATTCATTGGGTTAGGCATGTACTTCCTTAACATAGATATATGGAAAATATTGCATCCCCTTAAGTGGTTTGATGAATTTTCCAAATAATAAGAAACAAATCCATTTATTTCAAGAATCTCAGTGGTTTTGATGCACCTAGAACTAAATATAACTTTTTTACCAAACCAATTAACTACCTTTAATGGAGAAACTATAAAAAAACATGAACTCCCACTTAGAACTCTAAATCCTTCCTTCTATTATCAGCATAACCCTTTATCCTATTTGTTGTTGCTTTTATATGATTTAGAATAGCCTTTAACATTATCATCATCTCGTCAATAAGTTATAGGCCTATGAGTTTAACTTCCCCAACATCATCCCAAAAATTACTATTAAGAGACATGTTTCCATATTATTATTTATAGGACACCATTTTAATAATTGAATAAAAACCATTATTATAGGAAACTTATACCAAAGGAAATTATTGGTCCCAAATACCTATAATGTTAAGTGAGCATGATTTCTACATGTATTATATTTTTTGAATTTTTCTTTCAGACTATCCATTAGTTTTATCATAGTAGGCAGTGCTAAAATGAATCTTTGAATCAAGACCCTTTTGAATACTCTTAAATAATTTCAAGGTAATGTATGGATCTTGATCAGAATCAATTTAACTATTTTTTCCATGAAGTATTTAAATTCCCTTAAAATAAATCCTCATGAGGAACTCAAGTGTTATGTCTTCTCTTATGGTGTAGAAATGTGCGGATTTGGTTAGTCAGTTAGAGATAACCCATACAACAATATTCTTTCAAGGAGTCTTTGTGAGTCTCAAGATAAATTGCAATGTAATTTCATCCCATTTCTATATATGAGTAGAAAGAGGTTTCAATACCCCTTTAGAATGATACCTCACAACATTCAATTGTTTAGAAACCAACATCTAGACACTTAATCAGTAATTTCCTGTTTCATGTTTTCCAACCAAATTGTTCCTTGCAATCCATGTAACTCATTTTTATACTAGGGTGTATATAGAAATTTGAGTTATGGGAATCATCCAGCAATTCCCTGTTTTTTCTAAGGAATGGATGAAATACATAGGCTCTTTCAAAATTTTAGAACACCATCTTCACAATTATTGTTTTCTAATTTTCCTTCATTCAACCCTTTAATTTTCATCTGAAAGACATCATCATCAGATTGAGAACTATTTATCTTCTCTAATAATGATTTTTTCCATCATTTGAAAAATTATAGATGTCTCCCATTTAACAGAAATTCTCATATTTATCTTTATAACATCTCTGAACAAACAATCCTTTTAAAACCTAATTTGGGTTATAACTCTATGATCCTTCCTTCTCAATGCATCGTCTACCTAACTTTATTTCCATGGGTGGTAGTTTATTGAACAATAATAATTGATGAGTATGTAAATCCATCACCCATGTAACATATTGAGCTTATTCTTTGAAAAAAAATTTGTTTCAACCTTTTATTGTTAATGTACATCTCAATTATTTTACCCTTAGGATAATTTCCACAGATTTTCAAACTGATGATTACAGATAATAACTCAATATTATGGGATGGATAGTTTTGGTCACGATTATTAAATTTACATGATACATATGTAATAACATTATAATTTTTCATTAAAACACAACCATGTTCCCTCTTTGAGGAATCACTACATATGACAAACCCATCACTTCATGATTGTAGAGTTAAAATTGAATCATTGAATAAATTTCTCTTTATTTCATCCAATAATTCTTCACATTCCTTTATCCAAAAAAGATTATCCCCTTTACAAGAAATATTGGTTAAAGGACTGCATAATCAAGAAAAATTCAGAATGAATCACCAATAGTAAACTGTCAAAGATGTAAATACGTACCTCGGTTATGTTTTTTTTGCATATTTCATTAACTGATATCCTTTTTCTTTTAGAGATTAATGGATATCCAATCCTTAGAGACAATATGTCCACAAAAAGATACTTCTTCAATCCAAAAATCACACATAATAAATTTTCCATATAACTCTTCCCTTCTATGTGTCTTAAGAATGATCCCCAAGTGACTCTCATGGGCCTACTAGATTTTACAATAGACCATAATATCATTAATGATACAAAAACAAAATTCTCAAGATATTCTTTGAATACTCGGTTCATTAGGTCCATAAAAATAGAGGATGAATTATTCTTTCCAAATGGAATTACTGTATGCTAATAATGTTCATACCTCATTTGAAAATATATCTTTGTAATTTCTTCCTTCTATACTCACAATTCATGATAACTAGAAGTAATATCTATGATTGATAAAACATAGGGATTAATGAAGTTGATTAAACAAGTCGTCAGTGTGAGGTAGAGGATATTTTATCATTATTAAAATGGTATTTGTTTCCCTATAATCAATTCACAACCAAATTGATCAATATTTATTCATAAAAAATAGGATAGGGGTTATTCATGTTGAATTACTAGAGATAATAAATCCCTTGTTACCCAAATCATTTAGTTGTAACATCGACCCCAATAATTCTATAGTGTCCATTCTATAGATATTCTATGATAGTGGCCTTACATCAAGGATTAAATCAATGAAAAATTAATCTTTACACTCTAGGGGTTGTCCAAATAATTACTCAAGAAATAAATCATTTTAGGTCAGAATAATACAAATATACATAAGTGGGTTGGGGAGAGTTGTGTCTTTTCGATAATCATCAATGATTTTGGATTTTATCTTTTTTCAATTTTTCCAAATATGCAGGATTATCTTTTGTAAGTAGTTTTAGTAGTGGATAAATATTATAGATAAGACATCAATTTCTATAGTGGTTTGGGGTATAAAGAGCCACTAGTCCACTCCACAAATACACTCTCTTAAAACATGGTGATTTTAACTAGAAATTTCCTCTTATCATAAGGTCATCAGAACTAAGTGAATATAGTTGACTCATTTACAACAAGGATTTATATAACCTTTTAGTTCTTTTAAAAGGATGAAAATTTTCTGTATCTTAGTTTTATAAGATAATAATCTTGCATGGCTATGTCTGTGAAGATAAAACAACAATAAATCAAAAGAGTTTGATTTAATTAAATAAATTAGTTCTTTATCACAGTTTTATTATCAATTGAAAAAATACAGATCTTATTATTCAAATATGAATGTTTTCAATAAATAATTTATTTGAAGATATTGTTTTTGACAATGATATTTATCCAAGGTAGTAATAGAAAAACAACATTAGTTACATGACATTACAAGGTTGAAAAATGTATATCTTCAAGATGTAGCTTCCTCAAAAATAATAGAGTTGTTCAATATTTTGGTTCTTTATATCCATTCAATATTCAAAAAGATATTTCGAAAATATACAGTCATATATTCAGTGAATCTATAACTTTCCAAATATATAGAATACATGGATTTTATTCACTTGAGCAGATTCAATAACGCCGCCTGAAAAATCACAGTCATTCAAATTTCAATCATTTAAAATAATTGTAACTTCCTTTAGGAATAGTAATTATTTACTCTATTGAATACATGCCTTTCAATTGGTTGTAAAATAAATTTAAAATGATATTTACATACACTAATACCTTCGAAGAGACTATAGATAATATCGTTAATTTAGACTCTATCATTGAATAGTCAAACCATGGGTTCCTCCATGTGATGAAAAAACTCGAAATGTAGGTTTCAAAATGTATGAATTATTTTAAAAGTATGGTAGAAAACCCATATGTTTGATTCCTAAAACATAGGTTTCCTTACAAATATAGGGTTGTTTGTCAATAAATGCCATTTTCTCAACTGTATGGTTGCATCCTAATGTAGTGCTGATAAACAATATTTTTCCTATCGGAATAGGGTACATAATCTATTTGTTTTATCTCAAATGTAGGATTTTTAAACCATATGCTACGCTTATACATAAAAATTAATGGTATCCCCAATGTTTCTAGAAAACTTTCTACACATGTTCAGAATAATTATCAAATATAATTATTGTAGAAAAATAATATTACCATGAAAAATAACCCTAAAAATTATATAAATCAACTTCATTACTAAAATAAAAAATGTATTTTTGAGAATAAAAATAAATATGATTTGTAGAGTGTTGTTGATACAATACATTCCCAAACATCATTCAATTTTTTATGATGAAAATCCATAACATAATATATAGAAAGTATAGAAATTTTAAACATGAATGAAATAATATTTTTTAATGGATAAAGATTATTGTTAATTTAAAATTTATTTATATAGAATATATGTGATTTTTTATAAAAGAAACATGTTAATATAATCAAGAATTTTTTTTCCTGATTTTATCCCCCTTTTGTGATATCAAAAAAAATAAGTGAAAATGGATTAAATCACATTCAATGTGCCAAACAACTGTGAATGAATGATACATTCATCTTAAGATAAAAATGATATATATGTTCTAGAATTAGAAATTAATATAAATAATAATGAAAAAACTAAATAAATAAAATAATCTTAATTAAAATAATTTAATGATTACAAGTGATAACATGGTTGTGAAATTATTAAAAAGGTGGGATGATGAAATTCATTCAAATCATCCATCTGGCCTTATAAAAATTCATTAAGATTTTCATGAAACTATCTTATCACTACTCAAGTGTTATAACACACCTTTAAACATTCAATAATATTTACTTTATGGATGAAATTAAAATTTACATATGCCTGAATGAAATTAGTAATCTTGTCACTTAACTGATTAAGGAATAGTCTGAATCTTGGTTCACTTGAGATTCACTTATCAATAGGTTCTCATTGATTATCTAACAACACATTCATAGGTGCACTTTGAAACATTTATGAATTAATTCTATCATTCATATCATACATCATAATAGTAAATTCTTGAAACCACATAATTAAATAAGTGATGATTTAGAAGTAGAGGGAGAGTCTCTGGATTAACTAGATCTATTCATTAGTGATTAAAACTAATTTCCAAAATAATTATTTAAATCTCAACAATCTTTGATTCAGACTAATTCAACATTAAGTTTTACAATAT
This sequence comes from Viscum album, assembly GCA_963277665.1. Lineage (NCBI taxonomy): Eukaryota > Viridiplantae > Streptophyta > Magnoliopsida > Santalales > Viscaceae > Viscum > Viscum album. The sequence continues at coordinate 1,936,282,793 of OY728155.1, forward strand.
AATCAAACATTTCTCATTAAAAAGAATAAAATTACCTTCTAAAAATGGAATTTCCTATGATATTGAGAATCTATGTCAGAAAAGATTCCAATTATTCTCTAGGAATAAATGAATTTATCAAATCATTCAATTTTTTCTTATTGATTTCAGTTCTTATTGTAAAACTGAGTATTCCTCCTTTATTCTAATAAAATTGATTACTATATCTTCTAACTGGTTATTCAATGATTCATAAAAATATTCTTCTTGGTGTCCTGATTGTGGGGCTTCATCCATTATACAAATTACATTCCCATATTCATATCACTAGATGAGAAATAAATGTTATCATGAAAATGTTTCTTCCCTCCAGTCATATAAACTATTTTATACAATTATGATGAATTAGTAGTGACTATTTCATTCTAAACAATTTTAGTGGTTTTAGTTTCTGAATCTTGAATTTTCCCATCTTCCTAAGTAGTTTTCTAAACATGTTACTTTTCGGGATATATGTATTTTTCTCCTGAAATACTATTAGCGTGTTGTTCCTCGTGAGTGATTGTTTCCCTTAAAAACAATGATGGATTTTCCTCTACAGTTTTAGTAGTTTTAAATTTTGGTTTTTGATTGGATGGCTCCTATCTGTTAGTTGACCGTGTGACAAGAACTTCATTCTATACATATTAAGGATCTACATCTTCTTGATCAGAAGTAATATATATTAGTATCATTTTTTTAGTTGAATAACATCTTCTACTGTAGATTCTCTAACTTTCTCATGACATAAATTAACTGATCCATCTGAATTCAAATTCCATTTATCACCTTAAGCAGTAGGTCTGGAATTTTGTTGGTCAACAGAATCAATAGGTAATTGTTTTAATTAAAATGTACTCTAGAAAAAAATAAATTTTATTAAAGTACCATCATTAATAATTTTTTTATGATTCCTCTTAATTCAAACATCTCTATAGAAAATATTATTCTTTCTATAAATAAGAATAGAAATACTTCGACCATATAGATAGAAAAAAACTTCCTCTAACTAAAAGAAGTGATTTAGATATTGAAACATATATTTCTGGATCTATATTTTGATATCAATTATGAAAAATAACATGATATATATATTAGGATAATTATGTTTTATAATTCTATATTTCATAGGAATTTTGAAAACTCGATGAATTTAACTAGTACCTTATGGTCAGCCTCAAGATCCATAACAAGAATTTTTCGAATCAAAGTTGAACATAAAAGAAATAAACTTATATCTTGGGACATGTGTTTCTGATTTCTAATAAATAAATGATAAAAATAAAAAAATTCCATCAGGAGTACATTTTATTAACTTTTTAATTTCCACCATGGAAATAGAAAATTACATATCATCTACCCATGATGTACCGATAAATTCGGATTCCTTGAAACTGAACGAAACATTTATATACAACTACTTCTATTCTAGATCAAAATTAAATTCAGTATTTTCTTAATTACAAATGAATTTCATCCATTTAAAGGATAGGTCTTGCTTCAGTAATCAATTTGTCTGATAAATATTTTCAAAATCAATAACTTTTCCTTGAAAATTATTTTTCGAGGAGATATTCTTTTCTTTCAACTCAATTGGCCCACCTTCATCTTTAATCTTATTCATTGATGTGCCAAAGAATCTGATGGTTGAGGGATAAAATTATGGGGGTTCGATGGAATACCCATGCTCTATAAGAAGAAATGTTTTATAATATGTGGTCAAGTAAGAGAAAGAGTGAGAGAAATATTTTTTTGATAGTTTTGGGTGACACTTTTCTACTTACTGAATCCAATTTACTGAACATAATAATTATTAACCTATATTTTTTAAAGACACACATTTTATCAGTTGATTTTTTTATTTAAATATATTAATATTAAATATATAAATAAATAATTGAATGAAATAAAACTCTATCAATACATAAATTAATAAAATAAATTAACAAAAATTTAATTTAAATCAAATACTCTTAAATCCACTTTAATAAAATCAAAACTGATAGTGGAAAGTGTTTTACAAAAAAATTCATCAAGATGAAATTCCATATTTAAAAATTGTAAATATATATCATTTTTATGAACACGATCTCTTATAAAATTATGTCTTATATCAATATTCATGGTTCTTGAATTACTTATAAGAATTTTCAAATTATTGATTAGATGAGTGTTATCAAATAAAATAGATATATTAGTAAAATTATTTCCAAATCCTATTGAGGTGTGTTTCAACCAAAACACTTGTGCAAAAAAACTACAAAAATATGTATATTTTACCTCATCTTTTGATAATTAAATTGAGTATTATTACTTACTCGACTGTGAAGATGATGATTTTTCTTATAAGGGACAGGTTGTTGAGGTCCTTTTTTTATATAATCTACATTCTCCAAAATCAGAAGTGGAATAATAAATTAAATTAAAATCAACAGTTTTGTGTAATTTTTATATTAAAAACTAGTTCCTTTTAAATATAAAAAATTATTTCAATAATAGTAAGATGAGATTATTTTGGGTGTGACTAAAATATAGTGCATAAAGAGAGGAAAACAATTATGTGTGGTCTAATAGTATTAAGATATAATAAATTACCAATCATACCTATGTATAATATATAAGGCCCCAGCCTTAAACATTACTTAATATTGCGTTATTTCGAGAATACACATTGAGGATATTTTTTGGTTTAGAGTTTTAGAGAATTAGATCATAAATCATGCATTACATTCCACATTTAAACAAAGTGTTTACATACAAGATATTATTCATTTTTCCCATCAATAGAAACATATTTAAAACAAAACATGGATTCTTTCATGAAAATTCCTTGAAACTATCATCACATCATGTACCTTTACCTTGACCTGGGAAAAACATTTCAAAAACATGGTATGAGCATAAAAAGCTCAGTAAGGGATATAAAAATACGGAAAGGAAACATTAGTACATGTATAAGTAAGAACCAATGAAATCATACTTTACTCATAAAACATAATCACGTTAACATACCTCATGAAATCATAAGATCTATCAATAACTCATAAAAATCCTAAGACATAAAGGTAACTTGAGGCATCCATAACATTCTTACGTAGGGAGTAACCCTCATGGTTACGTTTGGAATACCCATAATAGTATATTCCCTAAATCTCTTCAGGGAAACCTTAACGTTTAACCCCTTCGCGTTACCCAATGCATTGGAGAGCTATATTGGGCTCACCCACCCTTAGTTTATCATGGAAACACCCATCTTCATAAAAATGCCCAAGAACCATAACATAATCGTATCACATAAAACATGCATAAAGGAAACATAACATTTCCACATTTCAATCACAAGAAATCAATACAACACATTGATATAACAAAATCATTATGGAAACCATTTTCAATACCAAAATAAAATAAATGTAAAGAATGGTATTTATTTTTCATTTAAAAAAATTTATTACTTTTAGAGGAAGCCTAAACTCAAACAATGGTCACGGCAGCGGAGAAGTCGTTTTCGCCGCATACGTACGACAAAAAAGAATTCCTTTTTTCGTTTAGTAAAACGCGTTCTATAAAAAAGATTCCTTTTGAATAGATGTAAAATTCAAAGGGTTTTATACAACGAATAAAAGATAGTTTTCTATAAAACAAAATATTCCTCAATGAAAGGAGATTGACACGAAGTCCCTTACCTCGGGTCCGACTTGACTCGATCATTCTTTAACCTCCTTTAAATCGGGTAACTCCTCTTGGTTTGTACCAAAAGGGATTCTTGAAGAGCTTTCTGCCTAAGGTAAGGCTTCTAGGATGAAGAGAGGGATATGGAGAGATAAAATGAGCAGAGATTGGATGAGCCAATGGCCTGAGAGTTGTGTTTAAAGAGGTAGAGGTTGGGTCCTTTTATAAGAGGAGAGGAGCGACACTCTTGGAATGTTATAAAATGTTAATTTATATTGAAATGTGTTTTGGATTTTAAAGGTATCACATTGATATATTTCTAGGATAAGGTGATAAGGGTTAGAAATATACTCATCAAATAGGTTTTTGACAAGTGTATGTCTTATATTTTACATTATCTTTTCATTTTTTTAAATCGTTCATTAATGAGGTAATCGCTGCATCATCATGATGTCATAAATAATTAAATTTATTTAACGTCTAAAAATTATAAAAAATACTATGATTTAGGAAATCTTTTTAGATTTCCAATGAATATTTATAGTCTAAGAAATCATTTATTTATAAAAAACTAAAATTGTTTTACTTAGGTGTTACATACTTTGTTATATTTGTCTTTCTTTATGAATAAAAATATAAAAAGTCATTATCACACAAAAGTGATTCCATGGGGTCCATAAGTTTGGAATAATAAATCTCATGGTCGACAATGACACAACCAGTAGCATTATGACAAATTTTCGGGTCATTTGTTATTATTATGATCTTATTTTATTATCCTTAACTACCTGATTACTAATTAATTACGATAATGAAAGATAATTGCTGTCGTTAATATTCATAATGTCTAGAAACAAAAGAGTCTTAATTACATAATTTGGAACTTCTGATTCCAAATATGGAATCCAATTTACCAAATTCCAAAGATAGAAATTGCAATAATTAATTTGAAAATAATTACTTTTGTGAAAACAAATAGTGGGTTTTTTTTGAAATAGTATCTATGAAAAGTTTTTCACTTGTTTATGCCAAATTCCAAAGTGAAATTAATCTCAATGACCACCATTGGATTAAATGGTAAAAATATATTCTATTTAAACTTTAAAATAAATTAATAAGATAATATAACCATATAATTAAATTAGATGAAAAAGCGGTTTTGATGTAAAATGCAATATTTTTCACTATTCATTACAAACGAACATTGTCAGAAAAATACCAAAAATTTATCCAAAGTAAATTTCAATGTCCCAATCATAAATAATAAGTTTATTTTGAAAAATAGAGCTTAGAAAATTGTCAAAATATATATTTAAAAATGGTTCCCCATCAAATGTAGGTAAAACAATCTTTTAAAAATATTAGAGAATTTTATGCTTACGATTGGATTTATTCTCATTTTAAGTCTTTAAAACACTATCTAATTCATAAATAAACATAGATAAGAAAATATATTATTCCTTACTTAATTGGGATATTACACCCTTCCCCCCTTTAGAAAATTGTGTCCCCGTAATTTATTTACTTATCAAATATGTGGGGGTATTTATCCCTCATTGCATATTCAGATTCCCATGTTGCCTCTTCAATCATGTGGTTTTTCCGCAAAACCATTACATGATGAATCACCTTATTCTGCAACACTTTCTAGCTGTGGTAAAGAATCTGGACTGGTAGTTCTTCATAAGATAGATTATCTTCTAGCTGAACTACCTCTGCACACAAAACATGAGATGGATCTGGCATGTACTTTCTTAACACTAAAAGTTGAAAAATGTTGTGTACCTGAGATAAAATCAGGGGTAAATCCACACGGTATGCAACTGATCCAACTCTCTCCCCAATTTTTTAAGGTCCAATGATCCTTGGACTCAACTTTCCTTTCTTACCAAATCACATCACACTTTTCCATGGTGATACTTTGAGAAAAAAATGATAACCTTCCTCAAAAGAGAGACCCTTCCTCTTGTTGTCTGCATAACTCTTCTGCCAACTCTGAGCTGTTCTCATGTGTCTTTGTATCAGCTGAACTTTTTCTGCCAACTCTTCTACCAATTCCAGTCCTATCAAATTCCTTTCACCCACTTCATCCCTGAAAGTTGGAGTTCGACACTGCTTCCCATATAATGCCTCAAATGGTGCCATCTGTATACTGGAATGAAAACTGATATTATAAGAAAACTAAACAAAAGAATGATGTTGGTCCCAAATTCCCTGTTAATCCATCGGACAAGCACGTAGCATATCCTTAAAATTTTGAATCGTTCGTTCTGACTTCCCATCTGATAGAGGATGAAAAGTTGTTCTAAAATTTAATTCAGTACCCAACGACTTCTGAAGGCATTTCCAAAAGTTAGAGGTAAACCTGGGATCACGATCAGATACAATAGAGAGGGGAACTCCATGTAACCTGACTACCTCTTTACAATACAAATGGAAAAGTTGATCTAGGGAAAAAGTATCTCGTATAGCAAGGAAATGAGCAGATTTAGTCAAGCAATCAACAATAACCGAGATTATATTATTGCCTCGAGGTGTCTTCGGAAATCTCACAACGAAGTCCATGGATATATTCTCCCATTTCCACTCTGGTACTGGTAAAGGGTGAAGCATCCCTTTCGGTAATTGCCACTCTTCTTTAACTTTTTGACAAGTCAAACACTTCACAGTAAAATCAGCAATATCTCTTTTCATTCTGTCCCACCAGTAATACTCCCGAAGATCTCTATACATCTTAGTACTGCCTGGATGAACTGAAAATGGAGAACTATGAGATTCACATAACAACTCTCTCTTCAACTGTGAATCACAAGGCACACACAATCTCTTACCAAATCTCAAAACACAATCATTATCAATGTTGAATTCATGCAATTTACCTTTCTGAACCAGCTCTACCTTTTTCTGCAACTCACTGTCTTACTTTTGTACTTGCTTAATTCTGTCTGATAGAGATGATTTCACTGATACCTGAAACAAAATAGAAGGGAATCCTACACCAACAACTTCTATGCCACATTTAATCAAATCCTTATCCAAAGTATCACATTCCAAATGAAACATTGTTAATGAAGAATTACTTTTTCGACTCAAAACATCAGCCAATTTATTTTCTTTTCCCGGATGGTAATGAGTTGTAAAATCATAATCCTTGATTAATTCTAGCCATCTCCTCTGTCTCATGTTCAATTCTTTCTGAGTTAATATATACTTTATGCTTTTGTGATCGGTATATATTTCACACTTTATTCCATACAAATGATGCCTCCAATTTTTCAAAGAAAAAACAACATCAGCTAATTCCAAATCATGTGTAGAGTAATTTACCTCATGAGTTTTCAACTGAAGTGAAGCATAAGAAATTACCTGATCATTCTGCATTAGGACGAAACCAATTACTTCTAATAAAGTATCAATGTAGATAACAAACTCCCCATTCCTAGAAGGTAGTTCCAAAACTAGAGAATTCACCAATATTCTTTTCAGATCCTAAAAACAATCTTCACATTCTTTTTCCCAGATAAACCTAACACCCTTCTGAGATAGCTTAGTCATTGGAATAGATATCCGGGAAAATTTTTTATCAAACCTTCGGTAATAGCCTGCCAAACCAAGAAAGATACAAATCTCAGTTACATTTTTGGCTCTTGTCCATTCTTCCACAACCTTTGTTTTTGCAGGATGAACAGTTATCCCATCATTAGAAACAATGTGACCAAGGAAACAAATTTGTTGCAACTAGAATTCAAACTTGCTGAATTTACCATATAATTTATTTTATTTTAATTTTTGTAAAGTAACCCATAAATGACTTTCATGATCCTCTTTACGTTTATAAAACACGAAAATATCATCAATGAAAAAAACTACAAACTTATCCAAGAACTCATGGAAAATTATATTCATATGGTCCATGAATACAGAAGGTGCATTGGTTTTCCCAAAAGGCATAACTAAAAATTCATAATGGCCATATCTTGTACAAAACACGGTCTTCGAAATATCTGCTTCCTTTACCTTCAACTGATGGTACCCCGATCTCAGGTCGATCTATGAAAAAAACTGAGCTCCCTGGAGCTAATCAGACAAATCATCGATATGAGGAAAAGGATATTTGTTCTTAATAGTGATGTTATTCAAGGCTCTATAATCAATGCAAAGTCACATTGAACCATCTTTCTTTTTAACAAATAAAACAAGAGAACCCCATGGTGATGTGCTGGGTCGAATGAAACCTTTCTCTAAAAAATGTTGCAATTGCTCCTTGAACTCTAAAAGTTCAATTTGAGCAATTCAATAAGGGGGTTTTGAAATTTTCTTAACATCAGGAACTAAGTAAATAGTAAATTCAACTTCCTGATCTAGTATTATTCCAGAAAACTCATCCGGAAAAACATCAGGATACTCATTTACCACTGGCACATCATTAATCTGAACAGTTCCTTTGTTTTCAACAATATGTGCATGGTAACATTCATTTCCATCTTTTACAAGTTTCCCAGCCTCTTGATATGTTATCAACAGTAAGGGTTCATTCTTGTACACAAACAAAAAGTCTTTTTGAAAATAAACTTCTTTAGCTCTACAATAAATCTTAGAATGGTAAACAGAAATCCAATCCATACTGAGGATAAAATAAAACTCTACTAGAGGTAAAACAATAAGTTTTTCAAGTATTTTCTTTCCATGGGTAAGGATGGGAAGATTATTATAAATTCTTTTTGCCTCAACATTTCCCCCATGTGTTTTTACCACAAGTTCAGGAGTCATTTCTTGAGATGGTATTCCAATTTTACTAGAAATGTTTTCAGAGATGAAGGAATGTTTAGACCCTGAATCAAACAACACACTGGAATAATCTGAAAAAACAAAAAATGTACCTGATACCACTTCATTTGATGGCCCAAAATCTACTGAAGTAGTTGCAAAGGATTTCACCACCCCTTTCTGCTTGTAGTTCAACATCTTCCCATCATTCGATCTCTTTTTCGGACACTCATTTGCATAGTGACCCATCTCATTACACTTAAAACATTTCACTAACTGTAAATCAAATTTGGTCTTACCATAACCCTAATCTTTTTCAGTGAAATCATGAGCCTTATGTCCCATATTACCACATCGGTAGCACTTTCCAGAATTCAGAAGACATTCCCCAACATGAATTTTACCATATTTATCACAAATTGGAAACTTAGTTTTCTTAACATCAGACCCTTTTTGAAGAATTATTCCCTTTATCCTTCCACCTCGGTCTCTTCTTCTGTTGGTTGTTGTAGAACACTTGATCATCAGAAAACTCAATTTCCACATTCTCAGCACATCGAAGAAGCCTTTCATAACTTTTGAACTCACGAGAAGCCAATTCCCTTCGATATTTTGGCTTTAATCCTGAGTAAAAGTGATTGATTTTACTATCAAGGTCTCAGATAAAATTTGGAGCATACCTTTCCAATTGAGTGAACCTTTCTTCATAAGCTGCCACTGAGTCTTCCTCTTGCCTCAATTCCAAGAATTGTTATTCCATCTTAAGTTGAACAGCCTTAGGAAAATACTTTTCAAGAAACATGCCTTTGAATTCATCCCAGCCGAGATCATCAATCTCATCAGCGTCCCTGATATTTTTAACCATTGACCACCACTGATATGATTCACCCTCCAAATGGTAAATTGCAAGACTAAAATTTTGATTCTCCGAACACCCCATGACATCGAAAATATTCTCCAATGCTTTTATCCACCCTTCAGCTATCACATGGTCAGATGATCCTCTGAATGATGGGGGATGTTTCCTCATGAAATGTTCCACCACTGACTTATTCCTCTATGGTTGATCTGGTCGATCTCAAGCATGGATACCACGGCCATTTATCACTTGAGTCAACTGCACCATTACTGCAACAAACTGTTCAGTTCCAATTCCGACCATCTCAGGATGTTGATTGGGAAGGTCATTTCGTTCTGTATGCCTTCTTAGCACTGCTTCCCGGTTTCCTCTGCGGAAAACCATTCTGAGAAAACATGTCTTAGATGAAGAAACATGGTAATCTTCAAATTATATATCATTTCAATTTGACCATAAAAAAATATTTTTGGATAATCATTTAATAGAATTCTAACTCCTAATGTTATCTAAACCATCCTCTGAAACCAAATATAAGGCCCCAACCATAAGAATTACTTAATCTTGAGTTATTTAAAGAATACACGTTGAGGATCTTTTCAAGTATAGAGTTTTTGAGAATTAGATCATAAATCATGCATTACATTCCACATTTAAACAATGTGGTTACATAAAAGATATTATTCATTTTTTCCCGTCAACGGAAACATATTTAAAACAAAACATGGATTCTTTCATGACACTTCCTTGAAACTATCATCACATCATGTACCTTTCCCTTGACCTGTGAAAAACATTTCAAAAACTTGGGATGAGCATAAAAAGCTCAGTAAGGGATATAAAAATACAAAAAGTTAACATTAGTACATGTATACGTAAGAATCATTGAAATCATACTTTACTCATAAAACAAAAGCACGTTAACATACCTTATGAAATAATAAGATTTATGGATAACTCATAGAAATCATAAGACATAAAGGTAACTTGAGGCATTCATAACATTCTTACATAGGGAGTAACCCTGATGGTTACATTTGGAATACCCATCACAGTATATTCGCTAAATCTCTTCAGTGAAACCTTAACATTTAACCCCTTCGCGTTACCCAATGCATTGGAGAGATATATCGGGCTCACCCACCCTTAGTTTATCACAGAACCACCCGTCATCATAACAATTCCCAAGAACCATAACATAATCGTATCATATAAAACATGCATAAAGTAAACATAACATTTCCACATTTCAATCACATGATATCAATACAACACATTGATATAATAAAAACATTATGAAACCCATTTTCAATACCAAAATAAAGGAAATGTAAATCATGGTATTTATTTTTCATTTAAAAAAAAGTTATGGATTTTCGTGGAAGCCGAAACTCAAATAATGGTCATGGCGGCGGAGAAGTCATTGTCGTCGCATACACACGAAAAAAACATTTCTTTTGTCGTTTTGTAAGACGCTTCGTATAAAAAAGATTCCTTTTGAATACACGTAAAATTAAAAGGTTTTTATACACCATATAAAAGAAATTTTTATATAAAACAAAATATGCCTCAATGAATGGAGATTGAGACGAAGTCCCTTACCTCGGATCCGACTTGACTCGATCGTTCTTTAACCTCCTTTAAATCGGGTAACTCCTCTTGGTTTGTACCAAAACGGTATCTTGAAGATATTTCTACCTAAGGTAAGCCTTCTAGGATGAAGATAGGGATGTGGAGAGATAAAAGGATCAGAGATTGGCCATGCCAATGGCTTGAGAGGTGTGTTTAAAGAGGTAGAGGTGGGGGCCTTTTATAAGAGGAGAGGAGGGGCACTCTTGGAATGTTATAAAATGTTACTTTATATTGAAATGTGTTTCGGATTTAAAAGGTCCCACATTGATATATATTGAGGATAAGGTGATAAGGGTTCTAAATATACTCATACAATAGGTTTTTGACAAGTTTAAGTCTTATATTTTAAATTATCTTTTCATTTTTTTAAATCTATAATTAATGAGGTAATCGCTGCATCATCATGATGTCATGAATAATTTAATTTATTTAATGTCTAAAAATTATAAAAAAAATACTATGATGTAAGAAATATTTTTAGCTTTCCAATGAATATTTATAGTATATGAGATAATTTATGTTGACAAAATTAAATTTTTTTTACATAGGTGTTACATACTTTGTTATATTTAACTTTCTTTATGAATAAAAAGATAAAAAGTCATTATGACACAAAAGTGATTCCATGGGGTGCTTAAGTTTGGCACAAGGCATCCCATGGTCGGCCATGACACAACCAGTAGCATTAGGACACATGTTGGCGACATTTTTTGTTATTATGATATTATATTATTATCCTTAACTACCCGATTACTAATTAATTATGATAATTAAAGATAATTACCGTCCTTACTATTCATAATGTCCAGAAACAAAAAGAATCTTAATTACATTATTTGGACCTTATGATTCCAAATATGGAATCCATTTTACCAAATTATAAACATAGAAATTCCAATAATTATTTTAAAAATAATTCCCGTTGTCAAAACAAATAGCGGGTTTTTTTAAACAATATCTATGAAAACATTGGCACTTGTTTATGCCCAATTCCAAAGTGAAATTAATCCCAATGACCCCCATTGGATTAAATGGTAAAAATATATTATATTTACAATTTAAAACCAACTAAAAAGATAATCTAACCATATAATTAAATTAGATGAAAAAGCAGTTTTGATGTAAAATGCAGTATTTTTCACTATTCATTAAAAAATGAACATTATCAGAAAAATACCAAAAATTTATTCAAAGTAAATTTAAATGTCCTAATAATAAATAATAAGTTTATTTTGACAAATAGATCTTATAAAATTGCCAAAATATATATTTAAAAATGGTTCTCCATCAAAAGGCGGTAAAACAATCTTTTAAAAATATTATAGAATTCTATGCTTAAGATTGGATTTATTCTCATTTTCAGTCCTTAAAACACTATCTAATTCATAAATAGACATAGATAAGAAAATATATTATTCATTACTTACTGTGGATGTTACATAACATATTTTCAACTAGTATTCTAGCTTCATCCAAATAATTTTTTACATTAGTACACATTGGAGTTGAATAGGTCTTACTCTTTTCTAGTCAAAGCTTTTTAAAAATATCAATAATGTATTTTCATTAATTTAAAACATTTCCATAATATGTTTTGATAAATTTTAAATATTATAAAAAAGTTCATTTCAACTATCACACTAAGTTTAGATTCCATTAGCATAAGATTTGAAAAATCATTATAGTCATTTCTATTTCTTAATCTGAAAAATAACTTCATCTAAATAAATTTTTACTAATTAAATAATATAGAAAATGGTTTTGTTAAAAATAGTAGGAAATAATAATCCCATAATAAACTATTTTCCAATAAAAATATTTTTAATCTTTAATAAATAATTTAGGGTTCTTTTTTAGGCGATACATGGCTTTAGTACGTTAAAAACTGAATTTCATAGATGAGTGTTTTAAAAAACTATTGGTTGTTCAATATAAACTTCATATATAAAATATCCATTTAAAATGAATGATTTTAAAACCATATGATATAATTTAAAATTAATATGAGATTTATAACATAGAAGGATCCTAATTGATTCTAATCTATAAATAGGTTCAATGGTTTCACTATAGTCTATCACGTCTTCCTAGTGGTAACATTTTTCTAATAATATTGCTTTATTTATTTTAATAATCCCTGGATCATCTATTTTATTCCTAAAAACACATTTGATTCCTATTATTGGATAATTGGTTAGTCTTTCCACTAATTCCACTACTTTATTTGTATATAATTGATTATGTACTTATTCCATACCAAATAAACAACTTTTATCATTTATTGATTCTTCTATAGTTTTAGGTTCTAATTGTGATTTTAATAGATAAACTACAGAAAAGTTTCCATCACTTAGTTTAGTTCATAATCCAATATTTAAATTTCCTATAATAATTTCTAGAAATATGATCCGTTAAGGTTATTGTTTTTCTAAGAAGGAAACATTCAGTTTCATCTAGACTCCACTGAATATCATTTTAAAAACCATTAATGTTTTATTTGAGCCTCTGTTTTTTTAAAATCCAATAATTTGTTTTATTTGATCTTTCGTTTTACCAAAAGGATCTCTTTTGTCAAAATTCACATGAAATAAATATTTAACAATCCTAGAATTTTTTTATACATGCTATCTGATTTAGAAGTAGTATAATATTCTATAAAGATTCTGGAATTAGCCTTTAGATCGAGTTTACCAAGGTTTTACTCAGTATTCAAGACATATACCATGAATCCAAATATTTTAAAGTACATTACATTAGCTATTATATTATTCCCAAGTTCATAGGGTGTCTTTTTTATAAATGGTCATATTAAAACACTATTAATTATATATCTAGCTATGATTATAATATCTTCCCAAAAATAGGTAAGAAGGTTATATTTATTAAAAATAGTTTTTCCATCTATTGAATTGTTATATTTACTCTATAAAAAAAATTGATTTTTAAGGTGTTCGTCGTGTAGAGAATGTGTGTTTAAAACCTATGTTAATGAAAATAGAATTCAATTAATCATTCTCAAATTCCCCACCATGATCACTTCTGAATGGAAATACAGATTTGGATTATTTTACCAAAAATTACATTACTATATTAATGAATATTTTTTGGAAATAAAATCATTTTTAATTCCACTTATTTGGGGATTTGTTAAGAAACAATTGATATAATAGTGTCTTTTCATTCCACAATAGAATCACTTAGCACATTAAGAGTTTGGAACAAAATAATTTTTATATAACCTTTATTTTTATCCTTTTATTCCAATTCCATGTTTTTATTTATTATTATTATTTTTTCAAATAATATCATTTAGTTTTTTTCTCATTTAGTTAAAATGCTGGAAGAACTTTCAAATGGTTTTACTTCACCTTGTAATTCCTTTATTTTATTTTCATGAATAGTAATATTTTATATACATGTATTGAATATTTATTTTTATCCTTGATTTTGTTAAAGAATCATTTCCTTTTCAATTAAAATAGAATTATGGATATTTTTTTGTGATTTATGATATTTTTCTAAGGATTTATAATTTTCATCAAGCATTGAGAAATAAGAAGCCAAATTTCTATAAGATCAGCTATCATAATCAGAAGAAGAAGGAGATTAATAGGTCTATACCTTACATTTTTTCATGGATATAAGGAACATGTTTCCTTTCATATTTTTTTTGGCTCTTTCTATGTGTTGGATTTGGAAGAGATGATCGAGTGTTCATAAACCCTCAATGTAGACTTCAAATCTCTTTCCCCTTTATTCTTCTAATTAGTTTTCTTCTAATTTCTGCATTCCGTATTCTTCTTCAGTCATTTAATTGGGTATAATCAAGTCTGATATAAACCATCTTCTTGAATTCATAAAATCATACTTATTTATATCAATTCTCATATTTCATGAATGATTTTTTGAAACTTCTCTTATTTATGTTTAGTTATAAAATGAATGGCTAATTGATCCAATTCAATTTTAAAATATGAGAAATATGAATCATTTCATATTTTTAAATATTCTCTTGCTTTTTTTCCATGATTATGGTATGTAACTTTAAGAGAAGTATTTTCCCATTTGGATATCTATGATCTTCAGCATCATCTTGCATCTCTGCTTCATAAATCATCAGGGTTCTAATTAATTATTTTTTTGTCTAACAATTTTCTCGTGGTTATTTTATTATAGTTGATAATATTCCATTTCATTTTGAGGATTTCAAGATTCGATTTTGCAGTAGTGTACCTCATTTTTATGAAATTTTAAATTCTTTCATATGAAACAAAAATTTTGTACCACATTTCATATGTATTAATACACTGAGATAAACAATTGAATTCATCAGGATGAAGTCCAAAAAATGAAATCATTCGTTAGTTTTGATTTGATTTTATAATTATCTTCTTTGGTAGCATCCCATGTTTCTGGTTTTTCATGTAATTTTATATAGAGTGATAATTTCCCTGTATACTTTAAATACATACTTTTTATGATAGATGATTATATGAGATTTCCAACATCCATAGTTATCATCGTTGAAGTATGCAGAATGTATCATTGACATACCTTCTCTTGGATTAGCCATTGATATATATGTATGTATAGAACTACCATTTGAGCGTGCTAAATATTATTAAAAAATGTCAATTTTTATACTAATTGTTAGGTCGTAATAATTCTAACATACACAAGAGGGGTTGAATTGTCACAATTTGATAATCTTGGAATATTTTGGATTTTTTATTCTTTTTTTATTTATGAATATATCAAATGTTATCATATATATATAGTTTGAGAATTGGATAAACAGTAAAGAGGATCACACTAATTTTTATAGTGGTTCAAGGTAAAAAGAACCCCTGGTCCACTCCAGCAATTCTCTCTCTTTTAGTTTGGGTGTTTTTACTAGAATGGTCCTCTTATCATAAGACTATCACAATTGAGTTCAGCCAGTTTACACCATTACAACAAGTCATTAATGTTCCTTTTGGTTCTTTTATAGGGAATTATATTTTCTACATCTTAGTCTGAGAAGATAATACTCTTCTATGAGTGAGTTTGAGCATCCAAATATCTAATAAATCTAAAATATCAAAAGAGTTTTGTTTTATTAATTAAATTTGTTCTTGATCACAGTTGTAGAATAAATTGAAACAATAAAAATATTCTACTTCGAAGATGAATGTCATTAATAAAGAATAAATTTTAAGAGATATTGGTTGCGAATGATCATCAATAAAAGTAGAAAAGAACAAACATAAATAGTTACACAGCATCACAAGGATAAAATAAGTATATCTCTATACTGTAACTTTATAAAAAATAAAATAGTTTTTTAATCTTCTGTTTATTTCTATCAATTATTTATTTAAAAAGAAATTAAAAAAATATCTAGTTGTATATTTAGTGAAAATACTTCTATCCATATATAAATAGAATACTTATCTTTCTTTTGATTGATCAAATAAAATAATGAAAACAGAAAAATTAAAATCATTCAAATTTGAATCATTCATGACAGTCGTAACTTACCTTAGGAATTTGAATGAATTAATAAATTGATAGTGAGCCTTTAAATAAATCATAAAACAAATTTAAAATGATATTAACTTCCACTTAAACCATTTCAAAAATCATAGAAAAATATCATTCATTTTTACTTCATTGTTGAATAGTAAAACATGGGGTTCCAAAATGTGACGAAAAACTCAAAATGTGGGTTTCAAAATGTAAGGTTGATTAAAAAATTAGGGTTGATATACCATACATTTGTTTCCTCAAATTTAAGGTTCCATACTAAAATAGGGTTTTTATCCATACTTTCCCTTTTCTCAAACATAGGGTTGATAAACAATACCTTTCCGATCATTATAGGGTAAGTGATCAAAACATGTTATCTCAAACGTGGTATTTGAGAACAATATGACACTCTTATACTTACAAACGTATGGTTTGAATAGTGTTTCTGGAATACTTTCAAAACATGTTCAGAAAACATTAACAAATATTATTACCATTAAAAAATTAATCTTCTCAGGAAATATATTCCTAAAAAATAGATAAAGTAACTTCATTATTAAAAAAAATTATTTTATTTTTTAGAATCAAAGTAAATAATATTTATAGAGTATTTTTGATAAAAAACATACACAACACATAAAATTATTCATATACAATTACTACATTCTTTTTTTTATGATTACCTTCTTCATCACTTAATGATGTTTCCTTCTCTTCCCCAAGAATATCATTCAGAAGAACAACGAGGGTGTGGATCTTGATAAGAATTTAGTATATAATCCAATACTCTAAAGATAATTATTTATTCATCTTCCTCACAAATCATAATTTTATTCCTCTTGTAATAAATTTTTTCATTTTATTTTGAGATCTAATCCACACCAAGGATTATACCAAATAAACCATAGTTATGATAACATGGCCATCATGTAAAGAAAATTTATGTGTTATAATGGTGAATGCCTAAAAAATCGTGGTTTAAATGATAATTACTTTAAGAGTTTTGACTAACAATTATCTTATTAAAGTAAAATTTAAATGTATATATTTCATATAAATTTGTGTATATTAAAAATGTTTGATGATCAAGAATCAAATAAAGAAATAGAAAAATTTGAATATAGGATGAATGTACCAGCTACCATATCATTCTGTACTTCTACCTCAACTTTAGTGATTTCATATGCTTGTCTATATCCCTTTTTCCTATACTATGGTATAATCTCTTGATGCTTGGGGAATTAGTTTTCAAAGTGTCCCATCTCTGTGAAGTTTTAACATAAGATATTTTTTTTCCTTTTCCCTTTTCATTCCATGACATGATAACCGGTTTCTATAAACATACAAGAAACTCCCATGCCTTTAGGACATTTCCCTAGGTGACTCTTTCCATAGATCTCAAAAGATTGAAATTTCCTCATCTTCTTCATTGACACATTCCTATTTTTCTACTGTTCAGTTGACCTATTATTCTCTTAGAATCCTTTAAATATGTGGGATCTTGAGAAGTATTTCTCTATTTTGATAGAACATGGGATGATATCTTTGTATGATGAAATAGTATGAGAGACCATTTTTTTAGATATATGTAATAATTCATTCAAAGGAGTTTTCAATCGTGAAATCTATGTTGTTCATGTAATTTGTATCGTACTAGGATAACAATGTGTAGGTAGATTGATAATTTTCAACACTCTCTTATTCTTTTTTCTTGAATATAAGGAACAATCATTGTATCTTAATTTATTGGACATGAGGGATGTTTTTATCAAAGAATGTATCATAAAATGTTCTTCATTCCATGGGTTCTATTTATTTTTACTCGCTAGTATTCTATATCAAGAACCATTATTGATCAGCATCACCTTTGGGTTAGTACACTTCAAGTGTAACCATTTCCATTTCACTACATCCCAAGGCCATAAATATCTTCTCTAGAGACTTATTCCATTTTTCAACTACAATTGGATTAGTAGTCCCACTAAACAATCGGAATTCTTTCACATAAATAGATCCAAAATAGTAGATTATCATTTTGGAATATGATGATCCATTTGTGAAAGGTTATTTTCCATAATGTGATTAAGATGCCTAAATAATATTTTATTTTCTCCATTCTAATACCATCTGTATTGGTTTTCTCATAAGATAAATCCCTATAGTTTCCATGCGTATTGATACCATTCTTCCTTCTAGGAACCTTTTCATTATAATGGAATATACTGGATTAGATCATAACATTATGTAATATAATTTATAATACCAAAACTAGTGAATACGTAACACAAATTTAGAAATATATGTGCACCTAATTTTATAATCATAAACATAATTTCTTTGGGGGTATCGGTGCTTTCAAATCCTTCATAATGGATTGTAGTGAAATTTGAATTATCCTAAGAATATTTTTTTGGGAGTGTCAAAATTGGTGTGTAGTAAAGCCCATTTTTTTGTACTGGATTACATTTGTGTCATGCACGATCCACATTTACACAGTGATAACCCTTAGTTACATATGTACTAGAACCACATCAACTTGTACTATTTAAATAGTGAAATATTTCTAGAAAGAACCACATAATCTATACCATACCAAAATTCTAGGATATCCTTTGATACTTATCCACAATGTATAAATTAGGGTTATATTCCCTAATCGAGGTTTTCTGAAATCTAGTTTCTATGTTTTCTAATAAACATCCTATAATACCAATAGTAACGCCTCGACCCCAAAAGCCCATAGCCAGTGCATTACATTATTAAATTAACAAGTTTAAATAGAATCAAATCCAGAAGGGATGATCAGTTTAAAATATTTGGAAAACTATATTACATCCATGATACCAATATTATATTATGAAATAGAAAATAAAACATGATACATAATAAAACGGAATGATTTATATCCTTTAAAGTTTATTCAAATATTTATTCTTCATAGAAATGCAAAATAAAATACAATTTTGTTAAGATAAAATGCATAGTAAGGGAATATAAAGGGGAATAAATAATTAATCAACGAGAATAAATAAATATAGAAATATAAATAAATGAGAAGAAATTTCATTAAAAAAACATGATAAGGCATAATTAATATGACAAGTTAAATAACTGAATCATGTGCCATTTAATAAATAAGATGAGAATGAAATGAATATATAGATAATATAAAAAATATATTATGAAAGATAAAAATAACAGAAAAATTATCAATAATTTAAATTCCTAGTTAATGCATTTTATTTTTCCTAGGTACATGTTACATTTATTGTCAAGAAATTTTGCAACATCGTTTAGAATATCAGGTAGAAACCCCTCTTATTTGTCCAATAGATTAATCTCATTAGACTAATGATGCATCGAGGGGATTAATTAAAATGGTAACTAACCTTTTTTTGTTCCAGACCAAATAATTTTCTATATATAAGATATTAGATTCAAATTTATAAACAATGTGCTCTATAATATATTTGCATTGATTTAAAGATATGTATTTTCCAATATTTCTCCAGTTAAATAAATAATTCTCAAGTACAAAATATATGTAAACATGGAATACAATTTAATAAATAGTTATAACTATCCCATTAGATTATATATATCTAAATTAAATGTGATTTCAAATGAAAAATAGTTATAATGAAATCATTGTTTCAAGAGAAATTTAACAATCACAAAGTAATGTGATATTTAAAAGATAACTTTTACCACTTAGAAATTTTCAAGTAAAAACCATTTGAATGAAATAATATGATTTAAGAAATTAAATAACATGAATATAAAAGTATTCATGATATAATATATCAAAAGGGGTAGTTTATACACCACACAAAATAAGTAAGCAGGGAATATAACATTTATCTCATGGATGTAAAAAGTGATATGAAAATAACATAAAAATTGAGTTACATTTTTGTTTACAATCCCATGAAAAAATAAATTTAAATGAAACATTAAACACTATGACTATTATATTAAATAAAATATGAATATTATATAAACCACATAAAATAAATGAGTGGTGAAAATTGTGTATGCCTCACGGAAAGAAAAGTGAGACAAGAATCCCTTGACTAACGATTACTTTTGGATGAATGTTTTTTATCCACCTGTATAATTATTTTTTAAGAATGGTAATATCTTATGATATAACCATATTAATTTATTTTATATCATATATAGTCTTTTAATGAAATATTACAACCCATTTAGTAATAACCTTTTATTATTTTCATCATTTCGTGTGTTAATTTCTTTTTTCGGGTATGTTTTGACTTGTTATTTTTGTGCCTATTAATTAGATAATTATTTCACAATATAAATAATGTAAAAAAATATAAATATCATTTATATTCACTACATATATATTTTTAAAAATCCTGAATTTTGGATATAATAAATCCAATGCACCATTCATGGAGACAATAGGCCATACGTACGCATGAACGCTGCCTCAATTTCATTGTCGTATTAAAATAATGAAAACCAGTTATATATATGTATATTATAAATATATTTTCATATTTATTTCATATATTTATTGAGAATCTATTAAAATAATCCTTAATACATTCCGTGTATATTGTGAACGAATCACATCGCTTCGATGAGGTGGTAGTCTACAAGTCCACAAATGAAGTAATCATATTCTCACAAAACGGAAAGCATACAGATATGTGTTATTAAAAAATTAAAGAAATAAAGAAATCATAAATATAATATGTATCACATATACTATATAAATACATCATTATTTTAACATTGAAAGGTGGTAATGGAAGAATATATGGCATTGGTTTTTGAGGCGGCAGTCTATCATACACACGAATGTTTATTGTGTATCCCATTTCATGGATGTGTGTGAAAGTGCAGGAAGAAATATTAGTATAAATTAATAAGAGTATATTTAATATTATAAGGTTATTACATAAATTTTTATAAAATAATTGAATTGATGCATAAACAAATTAATCAACTTTGATTGTTTAAGAATGTTAACTCTTATTCAGGTAACAACTTTCGGTTTTTACCAAAAGACATACTTCTTTGGGTATATTGGCAAAATTAATCCTCCAGTGATAGGGGATATATATTTGGTTATTATTTTTTTATGGGTTTTATGAGTCAAATTACTTTCCATGTGTGAATAAATTTTAGAGTGAGTTCCTTTTTATAGTGGAGGAGGACATTCTTATAAATATTAAAAGGTAAACACTATTGAGATGTCTCCCTTAACTCATGTTCCTTTGATATTGTTAAATATTGTATAAAATGGATGATTTTTTCTAAATATGGTAATAATTTTTTTTTTAATATTTTTTTTTATTTTGGCCCATAAGTTGAATGTTTAGTCCATTGATAACCTTGATTTTACCTTAAATATTGTAATTAATTTTAAATGCATTCCATAATATTTCTGTTAAAAAATTAATTTAACCTTATTGTAAATTATAAATTATAATATTTCAAAATATGAAATCCATTTTTCCAAATTCCAATCAAATAAGTGGCTAGAATTAATTTAAAATTAATCCTGCAGACGAGTTGACAAAATGAGATTTTTAAGTGAAAATATTCAAATTTTGTTATGTTTTTATAACAAATTTCATTGTGAAATTGATTCCAATAGCCTAAATTCTA
This sequence comes from Viscum album, assembly GCA_963277665.1. Taxonomy (NCBI): domain Eukaryota; kingdom Viridiplantae; phylum Streptophyta; class Magnoliopsida; order Santalales; family Viscaceae; genus Viscum; species Viscum album. The sequence goes on from OY728155.1 coordinate 1,936,304,886, forward strand.
TTAATTTATGTATAAATTATATAATTTAACTTTAAAAAAGATTCAAATATAATTAATCCTTATAAATTATTGTGATGAAATGTTTTTTAAAACAAATCCACTATTTTTCAGTATTTAAAAACAATTAAACATCTCAAAAAATACAAAAAATTAACACTAAAATAATTTTTAAGTTATGAAATTAAATATTCAGTTTATTTTGAAAAATAAATTTTATACGATATGTAATTTTAGGTTTTAAAATAAGTGTGCCATTAATAGGCGGTAAAGTATCTTTTATAAAAATATAGGTCGTTATATGTAAAATTTGTTTTATTTTTTATCTTATGTTTGTAAAATATATTTTATAAATGTGGAAATATTTTATTTTATATATAACCCATAATATTACCAATTAAATTCTCTGAAAGTGCTATAATTTTATTATGTGTGAAAAATTTGACTAAATAGTGTTTTGTTTTGACCCGATGTTGTAAACTTTAGAAGCTATCAATAAAACTAAATTTATTCTAAATGGAAAATATTGTAAAGTATTTGGGTGATACATCTTCCAATTAAAGAAATTTAACCCTAAATTTTTTTTCCATATCTGTAATTAGTACGATAAATTTTTTTAAATAGGTCCTTTTTATTTATTTTTCAATATTAATAGTAACCATTATAAATTTTTGTCACTTCGGTAAGGGTAAAATAGGTAAATAGGGTTATGATAAATGGATAAGGGTTAAATTTTATATAAAACAATAATATGCATTATTTTATGAGTTTATTTCATCTATTTCAATCAACGTATCAAATCTATTGTCACCTGGTACCATATTTACTTTATTATGACCTTACTAATAATTTATGGAAAGAATAAATACAATTTGTCGCTCACATGACTTTAATATCTGTAATTTTTCTCATAAGGCCAAAAAGGGAAAAGTTATAATTTAAATTTTTTTGAAACATGAATTTTTAGTTCATACATATTAATTTGTTTCTAATTTTTAGGAATTTAATAATTAACATAATTTTTTATGCAACGCCGATATAGTATTTATTAAATTAATATAATAATAATATAAAATAGTTTAAAAATATTAAAAATAATTTATTTGTTTCAAATATTTTGTGTTAGATTATTTTTTAAATATTTATGAAATATTAGAGATATTTTAAAATTTTATATTTTTATTCCATATTTTTTTGGTGTCATTAGTGGGAAATTAATTGAATAGTTCTGAAATTAATTTTTTTGATATTTTTTTAATAATTAATAATTTATTAAATAAATCATATTTAATATAATTATTAATATATTTAAAAATATCATCCATGTTTCATTTTTTGAGTCCCTTTTTCATTTATTTTAACATTCCTAAATCTTTAAAATTGAAATAGTTATTACATATGGTATGGTCAAAATGATTAACAAAGGGGTTAACAAAAAAGATAAGATTTAAAATCACACCATAAAAAGTAAAAATTTAATTATATGATCATATTTATACCCTATTTTATTTTTTATTGAATTAATTTTGAATTTTTGAATTTTTATTCACAATTAAATTATAATATTTTAGTATTTTATGAAATTACAAGGGTGTCATGTCCCTCCATTATAATAGACACCACTCCTTTATCTTATTTACAGAAAATTGATCCTTCTAGCTCAACCAACCCCCATAAAATTATCTACTAAGATTCCCTAGATATTTTATAGTGGTTCTAGTCTTTCAATATTTCAAAACCTATGATCATTAAGTGGACTTTCGATGTAGTTCATTCAATGAAGTGGTAATTGCCTTAACTGATCCCATTATTTTTACTTATCCTTTTACATCCTCTAATTAGAAAGAAATTATAATTAAATTATAAATTAATTATCCTAAATATTGTTAAATATTATTATTATTATGAATCTAATTTTATTAACTATATTTTCTATCAAACGGGTAGTGAAATTATCGCTCGTGTGTACATACAACATACCATTTCACATAGAGATGTTTTCTCTTTTCTATCCCCATATTTTAGGGAGGGAAATTATGATGTGTGTAATTTTAATATATTATATTTATGATATGATTATTATAATGGAATTATAATATCACATATACATTCTTACATTCAAATCTATTAGAAAGCGATTATATTGCAATTTCATACGGGGAGACTATCACCTCTATGATGTGATGTGATTTTTTTCTTTTATGTTTAACTTGTACAGTAATAAAGATAGATTTACAAAATATATTATATATATATATATATGATACAATAATTATTCTATAAGGCTTATTTTTTATTTTTCTATCACTTATTCCCTCCATTAAAAATTGAAAACATTGTTTGTGAGTATGTACGACATATTGTCTCCATGAGTGATTCAATTCGTCTTTCTATCTCAAAATATTATGGATAACTATAAATATGGTTATAATTAATCTTTATATTATTTTTATCATTATTAAAATTTTAGATAATTTGTAACCATGATCAATGTACAATGACTGGAGCATCCAAAGACAAATTCTAATGATGAATGAAACAGTGAACGCCATGAAATGATTATTATGATAAGGAATATTTCATAAATGGGTGTTTAATAGTAAAAAGTGTTTTATATAAGATATTATAATAAATTTCATGACTCATTAATATAATTAATATAAATTTTAATTTATAATACATTAGGTTAGACAGATTTTGAATCAATTGAACCTCAAGATAAGGGTTTTATCTTACAATATCATTGTTTATCATGATTGTTTATAATTAAGTTAGCCTAATAAAATATTATTTTCTAACTCTAAAAAAACTCATGAATTATCTTATTCTATGATTATTTATTTAAATTACATGTTTTACATTTATTTTCCTCTCTTAATGTTTTTATGAGTCAAAATAAATTTTTTTAAGGAAAACTACATTTATTTTTCTCTTTGGTCAAAAATAATTTTTCATCATTATGACTGTTTTTATGTGTTTTCAAAAAAATTTAAATATTCTCCTATAAATATTTTAAAGTAACTATTACTCATGATTGAATTTTTGAAAAAAATTAAAAAAATCATCTTTTAATTTTCTAAATACAGTATTTTTTCACTTTTTTATAAATGTATGGAATTAATGTTTTTAACATATATAGAGTGAAACAAATTTTACACTGACATAACTAATCAATTAATTTAATATTAGTTTAAATGTTATAATTTTTATTTTAAAAAATCTCTCTTAATATTTTGTAAATTTTATGATGTTAGAAATGTTATTTAAAAGATAAAAGGGTTTTTTCCATTAGATTTTTCCCAACTTATATTTTATTAAAAATTTTAATATAAGATGACATTCATTGATTTTACTTATATTTTACTATAGATTTTATCCAATGATACGGTCTATATTTTTTTGGATGGATTTTTATTTTGTTGAAAATTTGATTATGAATACCATGACTTTTCCATTGGTTATGCTATCACGAATTGATTAAATTATTATCAACCCCATTTATTTTTAAAGGGTTTTGATATGAAAAAATATTATTTAAACAAATTTATTTTTCATGAGTTAAGAAAGGATGAATGTTTAATGATCTTGTGGAACACATATGTATTATTTTCATTATGTGATGGGTTGGATCAAGATTATTTGGCCCTCCATTGAATTGGGAAAAGATGGATATATCATGGGATATTCAAGACTGGAATGGGTAGTGATATCAGTTTAGTAATGGAATTTTTCCACTATGATGGTACTAAGAGTGAACATTGACAAATATGATGGTTTGGGTAGTAAACTCAATCCACTATGATTTTTTGTTCAATAAAAACTGACTACAGAGGAAAAGTTTTTCCAGGATTATGTGAATGCCATAAAATCTTGTTTTATTATGATGTTATACTCTTGTTCCTCATGTTCATTGATTATATTATGATTCATGTCATATGAACTTCAATCACTAATTACATGACTTATAATTATGATCTACTACATACAAGGTATGGTTTCTATAATCCATGACCACATGCAGCTGCCCTCACCCCTAGCCACATGTTCATTAAACCTGGTGGGGACCACTTGGGGTGGTGGTGGTGGTAACAAGTCGTAATGTGGGATACCTCCACCTACTCTGATAGATCCTCTACATCATCTACCACTTTGCAGACATGTATACTCATTATAGTGCCTCTACTAGGGTGGCACATCCACTTTCTATCTATTATCCACACATTGGGTTATGAAATCTCGTTCAATAAGTCCTTGATCATAACAAATGTAGAACCACCTCTCTCTAGGCTCACTAGATATTTACTGTGAACCTTGAACCACATACCCTCTATCCTAGAATTTCTTTAAAAAAATGACTCACTTTTCTAGGTTATTGTGTTTGTCCTTGTCTCCCTACAACTGAAGTGTCACCTCCCATATTCCCACTACTGATACCAACTATCTGTGTCTTCTCATCTAGGAAAATATCAACCACCAATGATAGATCTAGCACTACATAGTAGGGAGGAATTCATAAAGGCATCATGTTGTCTCGAATATATCATTATAGACCTTACCTGAAGATCCAGGCCTGAAATAATTGATCATGCACCATATCCATTGAGTATCAAGAGAGGTTATTGAACCTCGATGAGTATTCAACCATAGTTATACTATTCTGATAATGTTGTAAAAGGTCATGGATGTTCAAATACCTCATTTTAGATGGATAAAACTCTAATATGAAATGTTTTTCAAACTATGATCATGAAAGACTCTCCTCATAGTAAAACTTAGTCACTAAGCCCCCCCATCATATAGATCCCCAGAGCAGCCTCATCACCAGGACCACCAACTAGTCCGGGGGTTCCCTGATAAGATGAAACAATCATATAAGTACCTCAAGCCAATCCTCAGCCACCTATGGATTTGTCTCACCCCTAAACCTAAGGGTTCACTAATAATAAAACTCAAGAAGTACACTCATCCAACTCACCTCATCCACTAGTACTGCTTGTAACATTTTTTACGTGATAGGTGGTGGTAAGAAGGGTGCACCATCAAAAGCTAACACCTCTTGAATAGGTCCCTTTATCAAAGCCTCTCTACTTGTGTTATTATGCTCATGATCCTACTATTGAACTATAGCTAGAAAACATCATTTAGGAATCCTGAAACAGAAAATGTGTTCTATGGTTAAAAAGTATATCTAGAGATATTATTCAATAAGGACATGGAAAGTACAACCCATTCATATTTTTGTGTGTACCGATGTTTTCCATGAAACAAATGTTTACATGTTCCAAGTTGAAAGGTACGTGGTAAGAGTCCAAGTGTATAGATATGTCGGTTACCGCACCAATATTGGACTTCCTGAACTGAGAATCAAACTTGAGAAAACACAAAAATATTTCAATAAAACCCAAAAAAATCGTAAAAAATTTTGTTTTAAGATAGAAGTGACTCATATAATACCACTATATCATGACTTGGACCAACAAGGATGTTCCATGAGTACCCAAATCCAACCACCAATTTTCCAGGGGCTAGAGACGAGCGCCCAGTAGGAAGATCACACACACGAGAGGACTTTTCTTAATGTAGTTGTACACAAAATCACACACGCACATTTCCAAGAGCATACAATTCTTACATGCAAGTAAAGAAAATAACCATAAAAGTTTAAATATAAAATCCATCCATCAGTGTATGAAAAAAATGTATTTGATTGAAAGTTAAAATAAGATCCCACCAAAAGAATCTAAAAAAAATTCCAACCTATGAAGTAGTTGAGTAACGTTGTAAATGCATCCACTAGAACACCCCTTAATCTTTTTGGATGACTACACTCCACCTGGTCCTAGTCCCTCTATGACTCAGTGAAATGGTCATTTGTCTCTATAAGACATGACACATGCTGGAAAATCCCATGGAGGGGTGAGTTTAAAATTTTCCCAGTAGGACCCCCCAAAATCACTGAGCATAAATCATCTAGAGTGGTAATCTCATCACAGGGATATGTCTACAACATACATAAAAATAATATATATATATATATATAATCATATAGACACATAGTCTCGGGGTATGGTCACAATTGTATGTCCATACTAGGATTCCTACTCGAAGGTTCCAAATAACAGTCATCTAGAAGAACATGCTCTAAAATTCCGATAACACTAATCACGTCCATCTAAGATATCATGATCATTGGGTCTATCTATTTTAAGTACACAATAGAAGTTTAAAGATATAGATACATAGATGTAGATCACACACAAGGAAATAGGTTATCACAACAACCCAGTACTAATTAACCCTCTAACAAGGGAAATGACACCCACATACTATTTGTTTCAATAATATCAAGAACCCCACTGAAGGGAAATGATGATGATAGGAGATCTCATTTCATAACTCATAATGGGATACCAAAATATATATTTTAGGATTATGTTCCACATAGGGGATCACCATCCTATAAATAGGATCTGGTTATATAATATGTCATTAGAAAAATTATCAAGGGAACGTTCTCTAATAAAACTTGTCTATGATAAAGAGTGAAATGGCTCCAAGACTCCTTTGATCAGTTACTCAATAAGTACCATGAGTACACAATGTGTCCCTTCAACACCATATTGTAACCAGGTAACCATGCCCATGCCAGTTTCTATGTCTGAGTACATGGTGTGTGTCCCTTCACTCACGACATTTGGGGCCACATGATCTCTTGAGAATGTACCCCATATGCAAAATGAGCTGCCTTCTAGGGTGTTCATGGCATGTGTCATGTCCCAAACAGCATGTACATCTTGTAAATTCCGAGAAAGATAGTTTTGGACTTCACGGTGTGTGGTAGACGCCACACTACGTATGATAATTATCTCTGTTTATAAACCCTAGAAATTGCTCAGCGGGTCCCACGACATGTAATTTCAGATTACATGGCGTGTAACATGACATTTTTCGAAATCATAGATCTATTTCACATGTCGTTTTCCAGTCCTCCATCCTTCAATATGTCTACAAGCCTCACTAGTAAGAAAAAAGTGGTCCACTCGAGCCTTGTAGTTCCAACAACTAGAATATAGCCACAAAATAACATGAGAAATTATTTCCATTATATCTCTCATCCACCAAAAACTAAGAACAACATAAATAATTCTAATAATGATCTAGTGTGTCATTATAGTAGGACCCCATCTTCAATCTTAATCTGAATTCATTGTATCAATATGTTTTATTGTGGAATGGGTGAATAATGAATCATTACCTTGTATTTGTCAAAACACCAGACATAGATAATTCTAGTGATGAACGGATGAAGAATGTGGTAAGAAATAAAGAAAAAAATATATGTAATGATCCTTGGCCAATGTTCACAGTTACTTAAATTCGTTAATATTATAATAAAAAATGAAGAGATCTAAAATAATCCACAAGATAAATCCCCAAATGTTAGATTATCAAACCTGTACTTAAAATACGCTCGATCCATGGATCAATTTATTCATTGGTTGATTTATATTTTCCATAGGAAAAATTAAATAAGGTTAAATCCACACAAAAAATTGTCCTACCTTGATTTGGATTGATCACTGATGAATTTTTTTTGCATCATTTTCATTAATGAAATTCTAAAATTCTGATGGCGTAATGAAACTTGATCTCAATCTGATCTTATACCATTCACTTAGAATTCTCTCCTCTAACTCTTCTATATATCTCTATGGTTATGTTTCCAACCCAAATATCTCAACACAATCATATATTTTTAGTGGAAAGAGAAAGTTTTGTGTGACCACGTAACAAAATAACTAAATATTTTATATATTTTACTATTTATTATCATGATGACCTTTAACCATTCATCTAACACCAACAAATCTTATGTCATTCCAATGGTAAAAACATTGATCTAAAGCCATTTATAGTCTTAATTTCCTAATATGATCCTATTTTGAAATGTTATTCCTCTTTTTTCATCAATATTTTACATGTTTTGTATTTAATATGTTCAATATATTTCAAAAAAATGATTCTAGGCTTAGTGGGCCTTGGAATATCACATTGTCTTAACACCTACCTCCACAAATATTCCATATAATATAAAAATGTAATACATAGAAAAATAATATTCATTATAAAAATCTCAAGAGTATTCTTCCATGGTTCAGTTAGAAACTCATATGACTAAAATTCCAAGTGTCTATCCCTCAAATTACACTCAAAAAATGGAAAAACCTCAAGAATTGATCACTATGAGCTAGATTTACATCTACAGGTCAGAAATTTCGTGGTTATTAAATGGATTGTAAATAGGTGTGTTGTATGTGAATATTGGGAAATATTCCATTGATTTCTAAAACTAATCATAAAATGGATTCTTAGGCTAAATTCCTCATTTCTTTAGCTATTTATAGGTTACATGTTTAGAGACATATGGTTTTGGCCAAAGTAGGTATGGTCGGTTGGGCATCCCAAAAAGAGACTGAGATCATCATGGTTTATATTTTATTTACTATTTCAATTTTTATCCTAAATTCACACCATTAGATTTTATATTCATAAAATGAATTTTTAATAGACAATGTTTATGGTGGACTACTAAGTTTTAATCCAACCCTATTGGAGACACTATGTGCTACCTGGACAGGCTTCTTGGTAATGGGAAACAATAAGGTATGTTACCATCTTTTGATGCTCTATTTTTCTAAAGATTGGGGTATTTGAGTATAGAATAATCCAATGATTTGGAGGATCATTGAATTTATCACTTTTCATCCTTTTACATATAATTTTATGACATGTACTATTCTACACTTACTCTCATGCTTTGTTTAGAAACTTATTTTTTGTATACATGACAACAACTATAAAATATACTATTTACAACCCTGTATCATTTCATAATTCTTGTATATTTTAAATCCGTAATTTTATTACATCCGCAGATTTATTACAATTTACAAATGTTTTTCAATCTTATAAAAGGACATTGAGTTATATTGAAAAGGTCATGGAGTTTATTGATCATTATACATGTATCTTTTCTATAATGACATTGCATAAGTTTACTAGTCATAGATGAAATAACTAGGTGCAATAAATCTGTTACATCATCCAATTCTTTTTATACAAAGTGAAGTTTTCATCACTCACCTCTTTAGTGGGAGAATTATAATTTGAGGGTTCTAGAAGGTAAATATTCCATTCATGGTGTAATGTAATGTGAATGATATTTTACCATTCTTGGAGGTCACTTCTAATAATGATATGGTATTTTTCTGTAATTAATCACAAGGGTAACATGATTAATTAATATCTCATTTTACTAAAACTATATAAAAGAATATTATTAGTACATACTTGATATCAAAAATAAATAAGATGAAATAATATTATTTTTTATTATTCCTCATCTATATTATCATGTCTCAAAATTACTCTCCATTGAAATTAGAATGTATTTTTATATTGAAATTATAGTGTAAATGATCCATATTTCAAATCCCATAACCTAGAAAATTTAAATTTAAGTTATAATATGGTTTTTAGGCATACATTGAAACATATAACTTGCATCTCCTTGATCTAGTGATTAGAATACAAAATCAAATAAATCATAAATTTAATTTCCTCATCGCATTCCCCAAAATTTTTATTGAATATAAATAAGTCCATTAAATCCTATACAATGTTGGTTATATCAACCCACCATCATTTCTTAAGCTTCCCAATAATTAAAACTTTCCCCCAACAAAGGCCTTAAATGAAAATTTAACTATGATAGAATCATAAGATGGATAATGGAAGTTTGAGTATGAAATAATAATTGAAAAAAAAGTATTCATAAGTTTAGTTATTTTATCCTTTAGATGACTTGTTGATATTAATTTGATTTTCATTAAGTGAGTAAACATTTTTTGATAAAATATTTAGTCATTATTATTTTATTGTATTCTATTAGTGAAAGATATTATTTATTTGATCATGACAGAGAAATGATAAATTATATAACCATTAATAAGATAGAACAAAATATGTTGAATTATAATGACCTTTATCTGAAATTTATTTATTACAACAAGAATAAATAAATCATTTACCCTTAGAGAAGACCCTATTATTCATTGTAACGTCTTGACACGGGTGCTACATGTCGGTGCCCTGAGTCGGTCACTCACATGGCCCCAAGTGCGGACCCTTGTATACTAGAGGCTAGAAATCGGCAGTGAGGGTATCATAAGTGAATCATGGGGATACAATACCCTTTTTTATCAGACTAAAAACCAATAGAAATAATGATCATTAGTTGAAGAATATAAAACAATAAACAATACAAATATCTCAAGATAACAATTCATGAAATATAATATCCAAATTAACGAGAAAACATTCCATCCTAATGTATGTATCTAGTATCTGAAATAAAATCACAAAAAGAATGACATTGACAACTCTGAGCATGCACTTATACAAAACGAGGTTTATCTAGCACTATGGCTTTAATAGCACTAGTTAAAATGATGTTAAAGACCCTAATTTTCAGTACTAAAAAATAATGTTAAAGGGGGAATTTAATAGTGATTTTTTCATTGTTAAATGGGTTTTTTAACATCTCTAAAAAAATTATGTTAAAGGGGTACCTCTATTACTACTTTTTTTATAATCACTGATAAATGAGAACTTTTATTAGTGCTTGTAAAATATCTCTGATAAAGGGGGGTGTTTATATTCACTTTTTTAGAAGCGTTGCAAATATCCCCCCTCTATCAGTTCTTTTTTACAAAGAATAATAAAATAATACATTAAAAACAATATTTCCTTGAAATATATATATTTATATATAATTATATTATATTGATATAAATATAATATTTATTTTTTTAAATATTTTTTAGATAAAGAAAATAGGCACTTACACTTAATATGTATGATATTTAAGTAAAATATCTTACAAAATAACTAAAAAATATTTTTAATTAATAATTTTTATTATTATTCATTAATACTAATATAATATCAATTTCAAGATAAAAAATTAAAAAAATAACAGATCTTAAATAATATTAAAATTCAATTCAAACTTCAAACAGTCATAACTTTTGATCTAGGTGCTCGTTCTGGCTCTACCACATATCAAATCAAATCATGCGATCAACTCTATCTTATGGAGACACAAGAGACCCTTCTGTCACATTTTTATGCCAAAAAGTCTCAAAAGGACTCCAAACCTAAGTTTTTGGTTTGGGAACCCAATTTTTTTAACTTTTGAAGGATTTTAAGCCTCATTTATGAGGATCTTTTTTCCCTTTTCTAATGAGGACTGAATTTATTCCAACGGATTAATTTTATATTGATATTATGGATTATAAATATTACTATTTTTAATAATTTAATTTTATTTATAATCGAATATATAAAAATATATATATATTTTTTATATATTTACAAATAAGAATTTAATTTTATAAATAAATAATTAAACATATTTACATATAAAATAAATTTATTATTATATAACTATAGATATAAATATGTGGTTAAAAAATGTGAATAAATATATATAAAGATATAGATATATCATAAAATATAAAACAAAACAGTATAGTGGATGTTTTTGTATATGCATTCACTGTTTTTTATTACATGTTTGATTACATGTGTTTTTTAATTTAAAAACCTTTCTATGTTTTGATGATTTCATAAACTAAAATGAATAGATTTTTTTTATTATCACATTGGATATATAATAGATTTATCTATATAACAATAGTTTATGAGGATGTCTAAAAATGCATTTTTATTGTACTCATAAATCAATTAAATTGTTGATGCAGTTTTAACGACTCTACAATTTTCAGTTTTAAAAATGTTATGTATTTATTTTACTAAAACTTATAAATATATAAGATTTTCATTAAACTCTATTTTTTATAAAGAAAACAAGTTTATGAGGATTTCATTATTTTAAATCTATGTCTAAAAAGGTCGTTTGAATAGTGATTAAATTGTTTGATGTTCTACATTGATTTTTCAAAACTATTGATTTTTCGGAATTTTTTTATTTTATATTTCACATATTTATAGAGGTATAAAAGTTGTCTTTATTTTATTATTGATTTGTTTGAAAGATAATATATTTTTCTACAAATATGTTTTATTGGCCAATGTCTGAATCTACTATTAAGAGCCTTTAAAAATTCATTAAATTTTGTTAAACTATTTTGTCCTTTTTTATCAAAGTATGGTTCATCAACCCCGCCTTACTATTCAGAAATAGTGTAGAGTGTGGTTCGTCAACCCTAATTATTGATCATGAAAAGTGAAAATTATGGTTTATCAACCCTAGGCTATTGTTCACGAATAATCTATATTATGATTCATCAACCCTATGTAATTGTTCATTAATAATTCAAAATTATGTTTCATCAACCCTGCATTTCTGTTCATGAATAGTAAAAAGTATGTTTCGCCAACCCTATGTTACTATTCATCATCCATACGCTATGTTACTATTCATTTCCAATGTTACTCTTCATTTTGTGCAGTTTTTTTAAATTGATTTTATTTATATGTATAAATTATTATTAATGGTTTTTCTACAAGAAAATTTCTCAATAAATCATCAGATTTTTATCAATGGGATTTTAATATTTTTGGTGCAATATTTAATGAGGAAAATTAATAAAAAATTTCAATTTCTTTTTTCCCATAAATTTATTGGTTCCAAAAATATTTAAATTAAATTTTTTGAATTTAATTTTGGTTTTAGATGTTACTTTCCCAAAAATGTTTTAACAAAATATAAATTAGTTTAAATTGATTTAAATTGGAGTTTTAAATCATTATACCTTGCTATTATTCTATAGATTGTTTTTGGAAGACTTACTCGAAATACTGTAAGTTATTTTTATGATTTATTCTACAAGAATAAAGAGTGAAAATCTGAAGGGATCGAAGCTGCTATAACTGCTTAATACCTACTCTATACATATATTTATCTTTTACAGGAAAATAAAAGAGCAAGATAAAAATTTCAAGACACACATTAACATTTTTCATAATATGTTTTTCTTCAATTATTTTATATTGTTAAAATTGAATCTATTGTGAATTTTCAATAACCTACGACACTCTGTTTCACCACCCACTGAATTTATCAAGGGATGAATTTATTGTGATTCAAAATTTTCTACCTTGATGTGATGAGATGATCTAATCCCCAAAAACCAGTACATATGATTTAAAATTTTATCTTGTTATTCATTTTTATTTTTTATGTCTATAACACTTTCTTTATCTCCCACATGCATTCTATTATTCTGTTTATGATTTTACACACAAACGAATTATTTTTCATTCTGTTTTATCGGGTCGTGACTCTTGGATTATAAATTTAGGATATAATCATTGTGACTCTTTGGATCTAAAATATGGAATGTTTGGGTTGTGACTCCTTAACACTATTGTCTGGTTGTAAGGGTTGTGACTCCCCATTCAAAAGTTGGTGTCATGTTTATTCCTCCACTAGAAAAGTATTCGGTAATTCGGTTATGATTGCCCCATAAAAATAATTTTTAGTGAACATGTATCTCTCACCTTGTAGAGAGGTATAAGAATTGAGTATTCCCACTTTAGACTGAACTACTATAAAATACATCCATGCGTTCTTTACTTTTAACATTGTTAATTAACCTCAATAATTAACTTTGATAATTTTTTTAAATAAAATAATTATTTGTTTAAATTTTTAATTTGGTTTATTCACCCCCACTAGACCAACTTTCATTACCCTATATGACATTAAAATTGGGATCAAGGGGGAATAATTTTAAAAATTCATTATATTTTTTATTCCTTTTCAGATACCTTTCAATTTTTATCAAAACTTTTTTCCTTTTGGAATTATCAAATCCCTCGCTAGAGTCTTCTTGGATTTTAACTGTTCTTGCATTTTCCTGGACCTCACAATCTATGTGAAATATCTTATAAGATGATAGGATTGATCCACAGTGATTATTGGATTCCTAAAATTCTAACACACTTTGATGGTAATGATTATTGTTACTGGAGATCCCAAATGGAGGCTTACATCAATAATTTGAGCATTGAGCACTGGTATATCATGTCAAAATATTACACACTTATTAAATCTAATCAAAATACTCTTACCAAAACTGATGCTACTAAGTATTTTTTAAATTCTAAGGTTGTTAATATTTTATATTATTCTATTAACTGAAGTTTTTTTATTCATGTCTCTTCTTGTAAGACAACTGATGAAATATGGAACATTCTACAAGTTATTGAACTTGGCCTTAAAAAACTAATCTTTTCCAAACATGGAATGAGTCATGCTGACTACCTAGACTTCAAGATGGGTGAAGATGAAATAGTATACAAAATATTCCATAGATCCACAAGAATAGTGAATAGAATGAATTCACTGGGAGAATCTCTATAAAGCCCAGTAATTTATGATAGTGTTCTATGAGACTTACCAATGAAATGAAAAAAAGGTCATCATTGATGAAAGAAACATTTTAAAATAATACACCATAGATGAAATGATTTTATAATAAATCCTATATGACCTTGAAATGAATTATATAGATATTGAATAAGAAAAAAAAGGTGTAGCCTTTAAATTTGGGAATATTGTTTCTAATGACTCATCTGATTCTGATCTATAAGATATCAAAAGAGAAGATATGGCCTAGATAGTGACTAATGTTTAAAAATAGTAAAAATAAAGGATTCAAGAATCACATTATATGAAACAATCAAAAAAATATAAGGGAGAAAAGATAGGTGATATGAATTATAATTCTTTATATATAATCTGTTATGAGTTTAGGAAGAAAGGTCATATCAAACTTGATTTTCCTAAACTAAATAATAAAGAAAAATACAAAAATAAAGATAAAATATTTTTTACCATTTGGTGGAGTTGTACCGAATAATCTAATTCCAATGAAAAATCTAGAAATGAAAAATAATTTTCAAACATGTCCTTTATGGTATCACTATATAAGGTTGGTAATTATTTTTATTATTATAAATATTATGATTTAGAATGTGACTCTAAAAACCCCAAATTTTTTAATTAAATATATAAATTGAAAGATTAAGAAAATATATTTTCAAACTCACTTATTTCAATAAAAATATTAATGAAAAAGATGAGAAACATTTTCCTAAAATAAAATACTTTTGTAGTAGAATGAAAAATTAAGTAAAACTACATTTTCTTTTCATTTAATAGTTTATGAAAATTTGAAATCTTAACATTATTTGAATGAAAATTTGAAAAATTAAATTGAATTTACTAAACAAAGATTATCTTATTTTATTCAAGGTCTTGAAAAATGTCATGATATGATGTCTTTGACAAAAAACTAATAAATATATTGATGGTTTTGACTATGATACGAGATTAACTAAAATGTATAAAACTAAATTTTTTCAAAGTAAAAATGGTTCTACTTTAACTTTTACTTATTTTAAATGTGGCATGAAAGGTCACTATGAAAATGATGGTTATCATAGATTCAAAAAATCCATTGGAATTACAAAACTAATATTTCTAAATACTTAATACCAAGAGTACCTTATAATATATGTTTAAATTTTTTTATGGGTACCAAAAATTTAAAAATAACCCCATTGGACCCGAAGTAGCTTGGGTAACAAAATTGACAACTATTTTATTTTTTAAGGAAAAATACCTTAGATGTATATAAAATGACATATGTTACATGAATAGTGGATGTTATAGGAATGTGACCAGAGGACCATTAAATTTTAAAACTTACAACACATTTGATGGAGGCACTGTTACTTTTGTAGACAATTACAATGGCAATGTAAAAGTTTTTTGTAAAGTTGGTATTTCAAATTCTACATTTATTTCTATTGTTTTATATGTTGAATTTTTAAAAAATAATTTAATTATTATATCAAAATTATTTTATGACAGAATGGAAGTTATATTTAAAAATGATAATGTTTTTAAAGATTATTAATTTTTATTTTATTCCAATCGAAAAGATAATATTTATACTATTGATTTCTATAAACTAAATTTTAAACATTTAAATTGTTTGAATGTTTTAAAGAATGATATTATCCTTTTGCATCGATTTTTAAGTCTTGTTAATTTAAAAATGTTACATAATCTCTTAAAACATGGAAATGTGTTACAGCTTCCATTCATGAAGGAAAAACGCCTTCATTTTTGTGATGCTTGCATAAAAGGGAAGAAACACAAAAATTTCTTTTAGATCCATCAATAAGATAAGTACTAAAAGACCATTACAGTTAATATACCTTGATTTATTTGGTCCCAAAAAAATTTCCATCCTTTGTGGAAAGAAATATACCATAGATATTTTGTATGATTATAGTATATTTACATGGGTTTATATTTTTATCATAAAATTGATACATTTTATAGATATAATTTTTTTTGTAAATTAGTTCAAAATTAAATAGAATGTATTGTTATTTATATTCATAATGATAAAGGATGTGAGTTTAATATTTTAGATTTTTAAATTTTTTGTGAAAAATGGTTATTTTTATAATTTTTATACTCATAGATCACCTCTACAAAATGGTGTTATAGAACAGAAAAATAGAACTGTTATTAAAAAAGCTCTAACTAAGCTAAGTGAATACAATTTTTCTAGATATTTTAGGGAAGATGTTATTTCTTTTCTTGTTATATTTAAAATACAATTATTATTATACCTTTGTTAAATATAACTCCTTATGAATTATTCAAAAATAAAAAATCTAAAATTCGTTGCTTTAGAGGTTTTGGTTGTAATGTTTTTATTTTAAATTTAATAGATAAATATGATAAATTTGATGCTAAGAGGGATAATGATATTTTTATTGGTTATTATAATAATATTAAAGAATATAGTGTATATAATAAAATAACTATTATTATTGAAGAACTTGTTCATGTTATGTTTGATGAAAAAAATAAATTAAATTCTCATTATAATCTTTATGATGTAGGGTTTAAGGAATTTAATTTCAGTGAAAAAGTTTCTCATGATAAGAATGAGTCAATTAAGGGGGAGAATAATCCTTCCCAACTTGATCAAAAATCCTTGAAGATTCAAAAATATCATCCTATTGAAAATCTAATTGGAAATGTTGATTCTAATGTAAAGACAAGAAATTCTATTTTAAATTTTGGTGTCAATTCTGATTATATTTCTTATTTTATTCCTTTTAATTTTAATGATGATTCGAAAGATAAAAACATAATTATTTCTATAAAAGATGAATTGAATTTGTTTGTTATAAATAGTTTTTGGACTTTAGTACAATTTAATAAGGATAAACAGGTGATGAGATCTAGGTGGATATTTAGAAACCAGCGGGATGAATCTAGACAGATTATTAAAAATTAACCAGGGATCGTTGCTCAAGGATACTATCAAGAAGATGTTATAATTTTTAATGATTATTTTTACCTATTTCCTGGTTAGATGTAATTATAATTTTATTGTAATTTTCTTGTTTTCAATATTTTAAATTATATCAAATGGATGTAAAAAGTGATTTTTTTAAATGGTTTTATAACTGAATACATTTATATTTCTCAACCCCTGGTCTTTGAAAGTGAAAAACATCCCAACCATGTTTGTAAATTATCTTAAGCTTTGTACAGTCTCAATTATGAACCCCATTTTTTGTATGAAATTATTTCTTTGTTTTGGTTAAATAATTAATTTAATCAAGGTAATACTGATCCAAATATTTTTATTAAAAGAACTTCTGAGGATATTTTGGTTGTTCATATTTATGTTGATGATATACTCTTTTAATCATCTAGAAAAATACTTTGTAGTGAATGGTCTTCCTTAATGTCTTCTGAATTTCACATGAGTTTAATGGGAGAATTAAAATTATTTTTTAGACTTCACATTTATCAATGAAAAGATAGAATTTATCTTAATCAATCAATGTATGTTAAATATTTAGTCAAAATATTGGGTCTTTATTATTTTTAAAATATGAAAACTCTTATGGGTACTAATTGAAAATATAATATTTATGTTTCTACTAAATCTTTTGATTATAATTTTTATAGACGCATGATAGTTATCTTTCTAGATATAACTACATCTTGACCCAACAAAATTTTTAGTGATTGTTTATGTGATATATTTCATGAAGATCTAAAAGAAAGTAATATTAACGATGTCAAAATAATAATTAGATACTTTATAGGTACTATTGATTATAGTTTATTTTATCCAAAATATAACTTTTTTTATTTAATATCTTATTTTGATTTTGATTTTGGAGATTGTTGAATTGATAGAAAAAGCACATCAGGTATGTGTCATTTTCTAGAAAATATTTAATTTACTAGTCTTCTTAGAAAAAAATATCTATTTATTTATCAACAATAGAACTTGAGTATATCTCCATGGGTAGTATTTAAGCTAAAATATTACGAAATAAAAAAACATTAAGTGATTTTTTCATTTATCTTGATAACTACCTATTTATTGTGACAATAATTTTCCAATTTCTATTTCTAAAAAACCCCTTACAACATTGTATAACTATTTATATTGATCTTTGATTTTATTTTATTATAGATTATGTGAACAAGGTTGATATTGTTTAGAATTTATACCATATGAAAATTTTCTAGAAGATATTTAAACAGATCCTTTCTATTTTTCTCCATTTGAAAAAATTAAATTTGAACTTGGTGAGTTAGAAATTTAATTTTTTATTACTTCATTTGTTTAGAGGGAGTTTGTTTTCACTTTTTTTTATTTATAAAAGGGGGAGAGATATTTTGGGAGAAAATGGTTAGTAATAAATTTTGAGAAATAAATTGGTTTTAACAGTACAAAAGTTTTGATCTTGTAATCAAACAAAAAGGTGGTGATTATTTGTGTATGTGAATTCTCTTTTATTTTATTACTTGTATGATTACATGTGTTTTTCTAAAATCTGTTCTATATTTTGATGAATTATTTAACTAAAATGTATGGACTTATTTTATTCTTATCATGTTGTATATATAATATACTTATCTACATTTCATTATTTTATGAGGCCATCTAAAAATACATTTGTGTGACTCTAAAAATTCTATTAAGAAGTTGCTATAGTTTTAGAAACTCTTCAGTTTCAGTTTTAAAAAATTATATATTTATTTTAGTGAAAATTATAAAAATATAGGATTTCAATGAAACATGATTTTCTAGAAATAAGAAATATTTATCTAGATTTAATTAGTTTACATATATGTCTAAAAATGTTTTTTAATTGTGATTAATTTGTTTGAAGTTATTCTTTGATTTTTCAGAACCGCTTTTTTCTTGATTTTTCCCTTCTATTTTTTAATGGTTTCACAAACAATAGAGGTCAGTTTTATTTGGTTATTGATTCATTAGAAAGATAATATGTTTTTATATAACTACTTACCCTTGACCAAAGTCTGAATTGGATATTAAGATCCATTAAAAATTCATTTAATTTTATTAAAGTATGTTTTCCATTTTTCCCAAAGTATTGCTCATGAACCCTCTATTACTAATCATGAATAGTTAAAGGATCATTCATCAACCCTACATTATAGTTCATAAATAGTGTAGAGTATGGTTCATCTATCCTATATACTGTTCATGAATAATGAAAAGTATGGTTCATCAACCCTACATTACTATTCATGAATGGTGGAAAGTATGGTTCGTGAACCTAACATACTATTTATGAATAGTGCATAGTATAGTTCATAATCCCTACGTTACATTTCATGAATAGATAAAATCATGGTTCATCAACCCAACATTATTGTTCATGAAAAGTAAAAATATGGTTTATCAACCCTATGTTACTGTTCAGTAATAGTGAAAAGTTTGATTCATCAACCCCACATTACTGTTCGTTAATAGTGCAAGGTATGGTTCATCAACCCTACGTTACTATTTATTAATAGTGAAAACAATGTTTCATCAACCCTATTCCATTTTTCTCCATCCCTATGCTACATTACTATTCATTCCCAAGTTACTGTTCATTTTGTGCATTTTATTAAAATTATTTTCTACATATAAACGTATTATTTTTAGTGGGTTTTCTATTGAAAAAAAAATTATAATTGAATCGAAGAATTTTAATCAAAGATATTTTTTTTGGTTCTATATTTAGAGAGTAAATTTAATAAAAAATTCAATGTCTTTTACGCAAATATTTGGAGGATCCAAAATTATTTGAATTCCAATTTTTGAATTTACTTTCTGTATCTATTGCTTCTCTCCAGGAATTGGTTTGAAAAAATATAAATTTATTCGAATAGATTTAAATGGGAGTTTTAAATATTTCAACACTTATATTATTCTGGAGATATTTTTTAGAAGTCTTATTCAAATTATTTTAAATTATTTTTATGATTTATTCTGCAGAAATAAAGTGGCAACAATGGTGCATTTTTATAGAGATATTTATGAATTCTATTAACTCAATTAATTTTGAAAATCCAATATGAGTGGAGCTGATGTAACTACTGAATATCTACTATATATATTTCTATTTTTTAGTTCAATAATAGAGATAAAGATACAAATTTCAAGACACCTTCTAAAATTTTTGATACTCTATTTTTTTAAGAGAAAGTGATGTAAACATTGAATCTGGAATGCATTTACAGCATCCTGTGACACTCTGTTTCATCACCTGCACAATATTTCAAGGAAAAAATTTCTAATGTTTTAACATATGCTAACATGATGAGATTATCTGATGTAATCCTCTATAACTAGTACTATCACATTAATATTTTATCTTCTCATTCATCTTATTTTGATTCTGTAACACCTTTTACATCTCTCACATGCACTATTATTCTATTTATTCTTTTACAGGAAAAAGTATTATTTATTATTATGTTTCTTCGGGATGTGACTCTAGGATTTTAAAGTCTAGATCTAAGGGTTTTGACTCCCTATATCTATATTTAGTACTATTATGGTTGTGACTCCCTTTATCTAAATTTAGGTTGTAAGGGTTGTTACTCCCCATACAAAAGTCAGTGTTTTGGTTATCCCTCCAATAGAAATAGATTTTGTAATTGGGTTATGATTCCACCATAAAAATAATTTTTAGTGAACATGTATCTCTAACCGAGTATAGAGGTATAAGAGTAGAATATACCCACTTCGGATCGAACTATGATAAAAAAAACATCTTTGCATTCATTAATTTTTATTTTGCTAATTATCCTAAATAATTAACTTTGATAATTTTTTTAATTAACAAATTTAATTGTTTAAATTTTTAATCTAGTCAATTCACCCCCTCTAAACCATCTTTCATTACCTTATCTGACCTAAAATTAGAGTGGTCAATTTGATGGTGTATAATGTGTAGGTCTAGGGTTCAAAACTCACTGGAGGCAGGGGTGTGTGCGTGAGGTTGGGATTATCTAAATCGATGATGAAGGGGTGGGGGAAGTGCTGATAAAGGGGTAGTGGTGGGTGGGCCATGGAAAAAAATTTATATACATTTTATAATTGGATCATTCATTGCAACTAAATAAGTATTTCTAATGCCCCCCTTTAATTGTGATTTTTAGTCCTGATAAATTTTTCTGTATTTTAACCATACTTCGGTTATCAGCGCTTTTATAGCACTGATAAATTCAGTTCTAGTGTTGTTAAAGGAAAATTTTATAGTAGTGATTTAAAAAAACATTTCTCTTTCCACAAACCTTGCTCCATTACCAAATTACCCTTCTAAAACAAGGCATTTACCCTTAACCTATCATGTAACAATAAATTCTATTTGTGTACCAATCAGGCAGCCTAGTAATGTGTGAGAACAACTCAGTATCCCACCACCAATGGTGTCTAAAAAAAATCCAGTCAATAACCGATGTATGTAGTTGTATATAGAAATAATTATAATGAATAAGTATAGAGTTATCATATTTTCCATTAATATTTATTAAAACACAAATACCATCGGGTTCTCGAGGACAAACATAACTCAATACCTGCTCCGGCTTGCTCCGGGTATGAACCATGTTACATATTAAATTATAATTTCATTATTAAACATGAGAGTACATTATCAATGTCACTTCAATTTAATTATCACTTCCACTTGGAATAATATTTCAATAACTATGTCTTGGGTGTTGAACTCACTATCTAAAACCATGTTTTCAAACCATCCATGTATATCATGATAATATAATGTCATGTCTAGAAATCCAATTCACAATAATACATATATTTCATTTGGTGTAGATCATCATGTATATAAACCCATTTATAAACCATGAATATATATCATTGGAATAGATTCTCATGTTTATCACCCCGTTTATCAACCATGATTATATATCATTGGCGCAGATGGTCATGTCTAGTACCCCATTCATTGACCTTGCATTTATATACTAACATATCACAATATAATAGAAGTCATGATTAATCAAAATTAATTATCTTCTCAGAATAATCCATTAATTAATGTATAAATTTATTAATCTCATTCCATTAATTAATTCTAAAATTAATTAATCATAATAATTTCTTTTATTTATTTCCATAATTAATTATTCATATCTTACCAATTAATTAACCACATCTCTTCTGTTAACTAATTCAAAAAATAATTGACCACATAAATACCATTAATTAATTAGAAAATTATTTAATCATTTCATATATCATCATACAAAAATTTATTCACAATTAATTATTTGAAAATTCACAATTTAACATCCCGATAAATAACTCAACAATTGTTTTTCATTGATCCTGCATTTCAATACACTGATAATTAATCGGGCAATTAATTAACCCAATTTCACAATTAAATACTTTGATAATCAATTCATTAATTAATTATCTTAATTTAAAAATTCTATATTCTGATAATTAATCTATCAATTAATTATCACAACTTCACAATTCCATACTTTGATGAAATCCCCAATTCCTTAATTAATTATTCTGCCAAATTAATTCAATAAATTTAGAAATTTAATATTTATATACAACCGATATAAATTTTACAATTTCATACATGAAATCAAAATCATTACTATGGGATTTGAATATTAAACAACCAACCTCGATTCGTTGACAAACCAACACCAAATAGAAATCCAAACAATTTAGTGCCACAATGATAAATATCATGATCTAAATTTCTAAACCCTAAATCAATGTCAAAAAATCAAGATATATTTAATTCTAAGTATAAATAAGTAATCATAGATCTAGATTCACAAAATCATGATGTTAATTTAGTAAAAAAGAATATTACATACCAACAAAAGTACAAGATAATGAGAGAGGATAAACAAGAAAGAAATGGGATAGAATCCACATACATAGAGAGAGGAAGATCTTTGATCCAAGCATCGAATAGGAAAGAATAGAGTTCAATAAGGATTGGAATTCATCTTCAGAGCTTCAAATTCATGAATGACCACCTACGGTCAAATGGGCGTAAAAATGAGTGAGTTTTGGGTGCTTGTGGAATTTTAAAATTAATTTTCATCAGTATTTAATTTCCACGCACGGTTAAATGAGATGGGGCACAAAATATTCCCTAACTAGATACCTATAATTTTAGTGGTTCATGGCTTATCCTTTTTGGGTGCATGGTTTGAAAAATTCTGCGCCAGCTATGCAAACCCTTATTGTCTAGTGTTTCACTTTTTTTGGGATAGGATGCACAGTTTTCCCTAACTATGAACCAACTATGAACAACCATTTTTCATTAAATTTTTTCGAAATTCCACCCAAACACACCACAAGTTATAACCCAGAAAATGCACTCAAATATGGATAATAGAGTACCTAGAATGAATCCCGAGCCAACTCTAGAAAATTTTGGGATCTAAAAATCTTACCACATTATAATAGCTCATCCTTGATGTAACGCCCCAAACACAGAAGCCCAAAGTCAGTGTATTATTATGTATCATTATCATGAAAAAAAAAGATCAATTCTCAAAAGACCAATTAGTTAAGTATCCTTGTAAGTACTGTATACATTCATAAGGTTTACATTACATCATAAAATGGAAAATTACAACAACATTGTTTCCATTAAAAACAATGAGATCCCATAGTCTATCCATGTAGGTCAGTCGTAATATAATTCTTTGCATTATAGAAAGACTAAAACATAGAAAGGGTGAGCTCAGATGTTCAGTAAGGATAACAATATAGCGGAAACTTTCAGAAATAAGCATAAAAAATTTAGGCAATGTATAAAACTAAATCAAAAGCCTTTTCAACATAAACTTCACCGAAATATGAAAAATAAAAATAAAAATAATTCCATTTACTTACTATCATGGATATTATACTAGTCTATAATCACAAGAAATATCAATAGCCACTTCTATAATGATGTAATGTATAATGCTAGACTTTTATAACCACATAGTGAAGGCATTGTGCCAAGACTACAAATAAGATTTTGTTAAGGCCTTGTTCCAATACACTAGTGTGTCTCATGATTACTAACGATGGATCGAGGAGCTATAGCAGGATCCACCTGTCACTTAGTAAGTCTATTTCATTTCTCATATAAAAAGTTTGAAACATAAAATAATCATTCGTATTAAAACTAGCATACAAAATGTCAATACATTATCCACAAACCATGAATTGTATAAAAATAGCACATCCACAGTCAAACATAACCCATTAAATACAATATAAAAGATTGTATTGTAGTAAATTAACCTCAATTGAGAATAATGAAGGATATTTAAATAGATGAAAATAATCATCAAAACTATTTGAGATAATTATCCCCCTTTTTCTTGAAAACATTTAAAAGGCGCACTATTTGTCAAGAAGCCATTTAAAATAGATTTCTGAATCAATGTGTCCCATAAAACATTGAAACTTTTAAAAGGAATTTTAATAATACAACTTTAATTTCCATATAAATAAATACTTAAAACTATTTTCAAAACATGGATATTAATGATAAATACTTAGAATAATAAATCATTAAAACATTTTAAAATGATATTTTAGTTAATGTTCCTAATCAAAAAGTGACACTTGAATAAAAATAATTGAGGTAATCAAAACATTATAATATGATTAAAATAAAGGGATTCATTATATACAATGTCAAAGTACATTATATACACTATATAAAAGTGAATTGGTGTATAACAACAAAAAAGTCTCAATGGAATGTAAATTGAGATGAAATCTCTTATAAAGACTGTATCCTTAGGTTAAGGATAAATCAATGACATAATTATGTGTGAAAAATATAAATACAGTAAATATTATTGGATATACACTGTAAATCAATCAGAGTACATTCACACATATTCTTGTAAAAACAACACCAATTAATAGGATCTTTAACTCAATAAATGTAGATTGAGTTAAGATTACTCTTATCAAGTTCATATCGATGACTTGAGAATTTATCCAAGGAGTGATTATGGGTATTAAAAGTATATCCATTGAATGGGGAGTGGAAATTACGACACAAATAATAAATAGTGATTCCACACATAATCATGGAGTAAAATAATCAATGAGGTATGCGTAAAGCCGAATGAATGGAAATTGAAATTAGAAATACCCTTACCAATTTGGTAACTTATGAAACATATACCCCATGAAAGATGGATCATAAAATTAATATGTAATTACTCATAAATTAAATTACATTGCACAAATAATACAATCATTGGGAAGTACATACACCACACAAAAAGAAATAGTGGATGTATTGCATGAATCTCACGGTAATAGGAAGTGAGATGAAAACCCTTACTTCATTGTAATCAATCGAGTCATATGGCCAAAAGTTAATAAAAATAAAATGAATCACAGAATACCATGAATATAAAGAGAATCATGATAATATATATATATATATATATCAAATGACAGTACACAATACACAACGTTTAATAAATAAGTGGTGAACAATGGAAATCTCACGAAATTAAAAGCGAGATAAGAAACCCCTTACTTTGAACTATTCCTTGGTCGATGGTAGGTTAACCTCCTATATAATGGTTAATCAATTTTTATTATATTATAAAATAATCATATACATTAATATTATATCAAATATGATCTTTTAATGTTGTTTTTTATTAATATTTTAGTATTATCGTCGTTTCGGGTGTTAACTGATTCGTTTTCCTTGATATGCATTGTTTCGAAAGAAGTGTTTGTTATGGATAGGATGTATCTTATTCATATTAATGATTATATTAAGTCTTTAAAAATTATTTTTAATCATCTAACAAAAATTAGTCTTGAATGGATACGATGGGGAATGAATCTCATAGTGTTTGTGGGGACGGTAATCTGTATGTACGCACAAGCGACAATATCATTCTTTTGATGTTAAAATAATATATAATTGGATGTTAAATAATATATAAAGTATAATTATAATTTTATATTTATTATTTACATAAATTACACATTATTATTATACCCATCCAAATAAAAATGTATTGATTAACAATTACACCATGACGTGGAGATGGTAAGCCGTACGTACGCATGTATGGTGACATGTCATTCAAAAGATGGATAGAATAATGAATATAGTTATACCATATTTATAATAACATTAAATTATATAAAAGATATTGGAGTTATTATTTTATAATGGAATCAACAAAGAAAGAGGAAGTGGAAGAAGAAAGAAACTTGAAAGAGGTGATGAAATATTTACCTCTTCTTCGGGTTCTTCCTTTTGATTTGATCAAAAGGTCTCCTTAAGTGGGATTTCTGACTAAAAAGGACTCTAGGATGAAGGTAGGACAGTTGAGAGGGTATTTGGGAAGGGGTTGGCCGAGCCAAATGGTTTGAAGGTGTGAATTAGAGATAAGGGGGAGTGACCTTTTATAAGAGGGGTGAGGGGAACCTTAAGAAAAGCTAGAAATATTATTTTATAATAAAATAATTTTCGGTTTCTAATGGAACCAAAGTGGGTTATTTAAATTATATGGTGGGGATGGGTCAAAAACCACTCATCAAATAGGTTTTAGACAGGGTTGGGTCATTATATTAACCTTATCGTTTAGATTTAACTCTCAGTTAAAAAGTTTCACATTTACAATGTCACTTTGTATTTTTATATTATATGGTTAATAAACTTACTATAAAAACCCCAGAGAACCCCAAGTGGTTCATTAATTATACTCATATCAATATATAAGTCTTTTGGATGAACCATAAATTTTTAGGAATAGAATATCAATTAATAATATAATATTTGTTTTACAAAATCTTTTATGTCAATTTTGACATTATTTGGTATTTTGTTTTTGCTAAATTTATAACAGCATTATTAATTCAAAAAAATTCATATAACCAACTCTAATATGTCATAGTAACCTATAAAATTATTGTAATGCATAAAAACCCTCAAATTACATTTATTTTTATATTTATAATACCAATTATTTTAATATTTCATTTATTAGGTAATTACCACATCATCATTGTGTCATAAATAAATTTAATTATATAATGTCTAAAATTTATAAATAAACTCCCATTATGTAGGAAATGTTTTTATCTTTCTAATGAATATTTATAGTCGAATTTATCTTATTTGTAACCCTATATTAATTTTTTTTATTTATTACTCATTGATTTTTACTCTTTTAACTATTCTTTGAAATAAATAATAATAAATGTCCTAATCTAATCCATGTGGACAAAAAAGGATCATATTTTATTCATAAGGTTGTTTTTGGTCGAATTGTACTTATCCAATAGAATTAGGACATGTGTTAGGGTAATAATAATATAATTTTTACCCTTAATTACACTATTTACATTTAACGGTGGTAAATAAAAGTAAAAAGTTACTATTCACCAAAAATTATTTTTATCTTATTGTACCACATTTTACTACTTGATATTAACCATGTCTCTCAGATTTTTGAAATTCAACTCACAGAAGCGGTAAAATTATGTTTTATGTAAATTTTCAAATGCTCCTAGGAAGTGGGTAAAAGAAGGTGAAAAGTTCAATAAAATTTTATATATCTAATATTATTACAAAATGACTTTGATGAATTAACTTGAACATATATAGGTATTATGCATCTATTTTGAACTAAAATTAATATAAATAAAATAATCAATTATTTAAATAAATATTCGGTTTTAAACTATAACTCAGTGTTTTTCACTATTCATCAAAAATTGAAAGTTTTTTGAAAAATACCAAAAATTCACCCTAAGCTAATTTCGATTATATGAATAAAAAAATGAAGTCCATTTTGAAAAAAAATTTAAAATTTCAAAAAGTGGGTATTACTATTCATAATGGCTAGATTGATTGGTCGCGGTGTGTTCGAATCTCGAAGTTGCGTACAATGCAATCTATTAAATTATTCAAAGGGAAATGTACCGTGGAAGCTTGGGGTTTTACATTCTTCCCCCATTTTTGGAAATTGGGTCCTCAAAATTTTTAAAATTGGGCATGGGAACATAATTGAAAGTCCCGCATTGGAAAAAGATTCAATAAAACTATCACATTAAAAGAAAGAAAGAGAAGTACAAAGGTCACCCAAGATAACCCATACTAGGATTCCATATAGAAAAACATAGATATAGAAGATAAACTATGTGTCAGGTTCTGATGGAGTGGGGTAGAAAACATGATCAGGAAAAAGTTAACAACAAGAAAACCACAAACTTGTTATGGGACAAACAGTCATTAGTCTCCCAGAAGGAAAAGTAAACAGACAATGTTTTTTATTTTAAGTTACATTTCATAAAGATGAGGAATTTATTTATGAGATTGACTAAGAACATAAAAACATATACTTACTTTTTAAGTAGAGTTTCATTCTTTAAAAAATTTCTACCACTAACTCGTTTTTTTTACAAACGATGAGTATTGAAGATGACTTGGTCACACTGGAAGAGCTGTAATCAACTTCTAGAGAATCACATTCTACAAACAGGATAAACTATATATTTATCTTTTCTTTAGAGATTAATCAAAACCAAAATGTTTAGTATAAGATTAAATGATCCCCCGAAAGGATATTCCTTTAGAGAAAGAAACATTAATCTTAATTTCTAAAATTAAACCAACAATACCCCAAAATTTAAATAAATACCATTCAATAAAAAATTGTCCTTAAAGTATTTTAATATAACCCAAACTAATATTGAAACCCAAAACATAGAAGAATTTGGTTATGTAGTCTTCCACGTTAAATTTTATCTCCAAGTGACATCAACTACTCTTAAAGTCACATAATTAAAAGTAATTAACCTAATCACATATTCTCTTTTATAGGTTAATCATTTCCATAAATAACCCAAATCACTATAAATCCACAATTAAAACATAGATTAAAATCCACCATTACTCCTCAAATGAAATCTTATAGTATTCTATTTTCCTTTGGCATATAGTGTTCCCAACAGAGCGAAAGTCTTCCAAAATAACATTTATCACTTAATCACCAAATCATTTTCTTATACTAAGGGTATTCATTTGTTAAGACATCAGATCCCAAATCAACTTATTATTGATCAAAAAAATCATTTAACTAAAAAAAATTAATCAAAATAACCAGGGACATCACGTAGTCCAGTGGTAGGTGATAAATCCCAGTCACACTCTGGTTGTGGGTTAAATTCCCAAAACTTTGTCTGACGCGACGGCTTGTCACACGGTTTACATGTTTTCTTTATTCATAAACTATATTTTATAACATTACCAAAATGAGATAAATTTCTCAAAATAACAATGACATAATTTAAACAAAAATGTTATCTCATACCTTGCATTTTAATCCAAGACTATAATAACTTGTAATTTCCTCAAACCCAATGATCATATAAAACCAAATGGTTATTTATAACTCTATCCACAAGAGAAAAGATAATTCTTCCTCGAATATCATTTTCAAATAACAAAATACAGGGTTATAAATACAAGAGAAAATTATTCCAAAGTAATCCTGTCAAAAAGGAACCCTAATACTTTTAAACATTTCCCCAACCATTTATTTATACATAGCTTCTTCATTGACCAATAAAATATCCTATAGAATAGGACATTCACTCGAGAAATTTCATGGTCCCTTAAATTTATGGAAAATGACTATAAATGGATTCTCGAAACCATTTTTATTTTCTTTCATAGTACTCTTCATTTTTCCTCGGCAATTCTTCACTTTATGTCCTTATTTCCCACATGTAAAGCATTTATTTGTTCGATTGAGACATTTTCGGAGGTGTCTCCTTCCACATTTCCAGTGTGATGGAAATTGAGGGTTTTTTCTCCCTGGTCTATACTACTGGAGATCTTATCATTCATATCCTTTCTCTTCTTTGTTGACTCCAGGAGTTGGTTAATATATATGTTTTCGATCATATTTTTGGAAAAACTGATTTGGCATGAACCAAATATCTTTTACGCATTTCAATATTACATGCTTTTTCTTGTTTCAACCATTGTTCCCACCTTTTACATCATTCTGAAAGTTACTATTAATTACTTGGAATCCATCCATTGACTAAAACCAGAATGTAATGTCTGAGTAACAATAGTCATAAAATCATTTTCAGAACAACATGACACCATATTTTCAATTTGAAAGCCCTTAGGATTAACCAATGTCATTTATTCTCATCTTATATTAAAATACCTCAAATTGGTTTGTAAATAAAATGTAAATTATACCAAGAATATCTCCTGGGAGTGACATAACCAAGAGTGAAACAAGGCCCGTTTTCGTGCACTAGTTCCCGTTTGAGTCTAGGTCAAAGTGGTGTTTTCAGGTTTTTTCCCCTAGGTACATCAATACCAGAGCCGCCTCTACATGATCGTATCCAGATAGGGATGTATAGCTTGGAAAACTCAAAAAATATCTATAGTACCAAAATAAAAGGAAGTTCTTCTATACTAATCCTCAAAGTATATCTTAGGGCTATGTGCTTTAATCAGAGTTTATCTAAATCTATTTTCCATGGTTCTTACTAAACTTCCTCTAATACCAACTATAATGCCCCGACCCCAAAATCCCATAGTCAGTGCATTAATACATATCACTAGCATGATCACAAAAGATCAAGTCTTGAATGACCGATTAGTTTAGTAGACTTGGAAGTACTAGATACATTCATAAGGTTAACATTACATCATAAAATGGAAAAATACAACAACATTTTTTCCATAGACAACACTGAGATCCCATAGTCTATTCCTATAGGTCAGTCATAATATACTTCTTCACATCCTGGGAAGAATAAAACATAGAAAGGGTGAGCTCAGATGCTCAGTAAGGATAACAATATAGCAAAAACTTTCATAAATAAGAATAAACATTTATGCCAATGTATAGAACTAAAACAAAATGAATTTCACCATAAAAATCATCAAAATATGTCAAATATAAATCAAAATAATTTCATTTACTCACTCCCATGTATATTCAACTAGTTTAATAATCACATGAAATATCGACAAACACTTTCATAATGATAGAATGCATAATGCTAGACATTCATAACCACATAGTCAATGCCTTGTGCCAAGAATACAAATAAGATTTTGTCAAGGCCTTATGACAAGACACTAGTTTGTCTCATGAGACCTACCAATGCATCGATGAGAAATAGAAGGCTCCACCCATCAGTTACAAAGTCCAATTCAGTCCTCATATGAAAAGTTTGAAACATAACATAAACATTAATATTAAAACTAGCATACGAAATGTCAATACTTTATCCATAAACCATAAATGGTATAAAAATAGCACATCCACAGTGAAACATAACACATTCAATACAATATTACAGATTGTATTGTAACAGATTAACCACAATCGAGAATAATGAAGGATATTGACATAGATGAAAATAATCATCAAAACTATTTGAGAGAAAATCCCCCTTTTTCTTGAAAATAGTTAAAAGTTACACTATTTGTCAAGAAGCTGTTTAAAATAGATTATTGAATCAAAGTGTCCCATACCACGCTGAAACATTTAAAAGGAATTTTAATTTTAAAACTTTAATTTCCATATAAATAAATCCTCAAAACCATATTTAAAACATGGACATTAATGAAAAATATTTAGATTAATAAATCTTTAAAACATTTTAAAATGATATTTTAGTTAGAGTTCCTAACCAAAATAGAGAAACTTGAATACAAATAATTGAGGTAGTCAAAACATTATAATATCATTAAAATAAAGGGATTCACTATATACTATGTCAATGCACATTATATACACCATATAAATGTGAATTGGAGTATAATAACAAAGAAGTATCAACAAAATGTAAATTGAGATGAAATATATTATAAAGACCATATCCTTAGGTTAAGGATAAATCAATGACATAATTATGTGTGAAAAATATAAATACACTCAATATTATTTGATGTTAAGTGTAAATCAATCATAGGACATTCACACATATTCTTTTAAAAACAACACCAATGGATTGGATGTTTAACTCAATAAATGGAGATTGAGTTAAAATTACTCTTATCAAGTTCATATCGATGACATGTTAATTTATCAAAGGATTGATTATTTGTATCAAATATATATCCATATAAAGGGGAGTGTAAATTACTACACAAATAATAAATAGTGATTCCACACATAATCATGGAGTAAAATAATCAAAATGTATGTGTAAAGCCGAATGAATGGAAATTGAAATTTGAAATTCCCTTACCAATTTGGTAACTTACGAAACATAAATCCCATGAAAGATGGATCATAAAATGAAGATTTAATTACTCATAAATTAAATTACATTACACATATCATACAATCATTTGGTTGTATATACACCACACAAAAGGAAATAGTGGAAGTATGGCATGAATCTCATGGAAATAGAAAGTGAGATGAAACCCTTACATTGTTGTAATCAATCGAGTAATATGGCCAAATGTTAATAAAAACCAAATTAATCATAGAATACCATGAATATTAAGATAATTATGATAATATATATATCAAATGAAAGTACACAATAAACCACATTTAATAAATAAGTGGCGAACAATGGAAATCTCATGAAATTAAAAGTGAGATAAGAAACCCCTTACTTTGTACTTTTCCTTGGACAATGGTAGGTTAATATCATGTATAATGGTTAAATAATTGTTATTAAATTATACAAGAATCATATACATTATTATGATATCATATATGATCTTTTAATATTGCTTTGTTATTAATATTTTTGTATTACCGTCGTTTCGGGTGTTAACTGATTTGTTTTTCTTTATATGCTTTGTTTCGTAAGTAGAATTAGTTTTGGATAGGATGTATCTTATTCATATTAAGAATTATATTATGTCTTTAAATATTATTTTTAATCATCTAATAAAAATTAGTCTTGAATGGAAACAATGGGAAATGAATCTCATCGCATTCCTAGAGACGGTAATCCGTACGTACGCACGAGCGACAATATCATTCTTTTGATATTAAAATAATATATAATTGGATGGAATATCATATATACAGAATAATTATCATGTTATATTTATTATTTACATCAATTACACATTATTATTATTCCCATACAAATAATAATGTATTGAATAACAATTACACCACGACGTGGAGACAGTAAGTCGTACGTACGCATGTATAGTGACATGACATTCAAAGGATGGATAGAATAATGAATATGGTTGTAATATATTTATAATAAAATCACAGTATATATAAGATACATTTTTTATTATTTTAGAATTGAAAAAACAACAAAAGATGAAGTGGAATAAGAAAGGAACCTGGAAGAGGGGATGAAATATTTACCTCTTCTTCGGGTCCTTCCTTTTGATTTGAACAAAAGGGCTCCATAGGTTGGCTTTATAACTAAATTAAGTCCTATAGGATGAATTTAGGATAGTTTATTGGGTATTTTTCAGGGTTTTTAAGATCCAAATGGCTTTTAAGGTGTGAATTAGAGAGAAGGAGGAGTTCCCTTTTATAAAAGTAGTGAGGTGCACGTTAGGAAAAGCTATAAATATTATTTTATAATAAAATCATTTTTGGTTTCTAATGGCTTAAAAGTGTATTATAAAAATTATATGGTGTTTATGAATTTAATAACACTCAATAAATTGGATTTATATAGGTTTGGGTAACATTATTAACCTTATCTTTTTGATTTAACTCTTAGTTATATAGTTTAACATTTACCATGTCTCTTTGTATTTTTCTATTATATGGTTAATAAACTTACTATAAACCTTTAAGAGAACCCCAAGTGGTTACTTAATGATACACATATAAATATATAAGTCTTTTGGCCGAGCCTTAGATTTTTATGAATATAATATCAATTAATAATATATTTTTTGTTTTAAAAAATCTTTTATGTCAATTTTGACACTATTTTGTTTTTTGTTTTTTATAAATTCATAACAGCATTATTACTTCGAAAAAAAATCATCATACCAACCATAATATGTCATATTTGTCTATAAAATTAGTGTAATTCATAAAAAGCCACAAATTACATTTATTTGGTTATTTTTAGTATCAATAATTTTAATATTTCATTAATTATGTAATTATTTCATCATCATTGTGTCATAAATAAATTTAAATATTTAATGTCTAAAAATTATAAATAAAATACCCTTATGTAGGAAAAAGTTTTATCTTTCTAATTAATATTTATAGTCGAATTTATATTATGTTTATCCTTATATGAAAAATGTTTTTGTTATTAAACTTTGATTTCAACTCTTTTAACTCTTCTTTGAATTAAATAATAAAAAATTTCCTAATATAATACAAGTGGACCAAAGAGGTTAATATTTTATTCATAAGGTATTTTTGGTTGTATTATACTTATCCAATTGAAATAAGACATATTTTAGGGTAATAATAATATCATTTTTACCCTTAATTACCCTATTTACTTTTTACCGTGGTAAATAAAAGTAAAAAGTTACTATTCATAAAAATTATTTTTATCTTATTGAACCACATTTTACTCCTTAATATTAACCATGTCTCTCGTATTTTATAAATTCAACTCACAGAAGAGGTAAAATCATGTTTTATGTAAATTTGAAAATGCTCCTAGGAAGTGGGTAAAAGACGGTGAAAAGTTCAATAAAATTTTATATATCTAATATTATTACAAAATGACTCCAATGAATTATATTGAACATATATAGGTATAATGTATCTATTTTGACCTAAAATAAATTTAAATAAAATAATTAATTATTCAAATAAAAATTTGATTTTATACTATAACTATGTCTTTTTCACTATTCCTCAAAAAATTGAATGTTTTTTGAAAAATACCAAAAAATCACCCTAAGTTTATTTCGATATTCTGAATATAAAATTGAAGCCCTTTTTGAAATATAAAATTTATAAAATTTCAAAATGTGGGTATTACTATTCATAACTGCTAGTTTGATTGGTCACAGTGTGTTAGAATCTAGAAGTTGCGTACAATGCAAGCTATTACATTATTCAAAGGGAAACGTATCATGGAAGCTAGGGGTGTTACATTTGAGTTTCACTCCCAACCATCAATAATATTCCAAGTCAAAAATATTATGCCACTAAGCCTTCATATTTGCTACCCTTTCCCATGTTTCCTCCCCCACACACCCATGTTTCCATAATACATGAAATATCTGTGCGGTCATTGTAACACTCCACTAATGATCTGAAAGGTGTTCCTTTATCCTTATTGTTGTTTTTCCTTTTCATCAAATTGGTAGGATTGATTAAAAATTATGTGGATTCTTATTGTGAACTCAAAGTTTTGATAGAATCTTGCCTTTAACTGGTAATTTATGTAGGTTGAAGGAGGGTCACAATCAACATTAATAGGTTACACGACATGTAATGGTCGGTAGGTGCATACCATGAAGGGTTCACACCATGAAAGTTTCATACCACAGCGAGTATTTAAATATCATGATTTAATTAAAAAAACATTTCTAATTCAGACTGTTGGGTTTCTTAGTGGTTATGGAAATTAACTATTTCACAACGCGTAATGGGGTTAAACATCATGTAATACCCTGACTATTATTTTAAAATAGGAATCATGAATGAAACCTCTCTTTTGTTTCTCCTCCAGTTTTGTTTCTCTCAATATATGGCCTTCCCCGGGAAATCATTGAGCCCTCCTACCCTTCTAGGTCCTTTCATTCAGCGTTTGATCATCATTTCACTTACAGTGTGAATTTTTGGGTAAGTGTTATTCCATTTTCTTTGTCTCTTTACATTTATACTCCTTAGGGATTAATAGATCATCCTAAAATTGATGATTCAATACTCTATTTTACTAGATCTAATTTCTACTTTGAGTTTTGAGGTCTTTTGTGTCGTCATTCTCATTGGCCGGTTTTACCGCTGACATTGAGTTTTGGGAAAAATGTATGTGGTTGTGTTCTTTTTATCCAAATTGATTAGGCTTAAAATTTATTTATTTTTTTACTTAAATTCAATTCTTTTAAATTTATTTCAATTGTTTTATAAAAACCCAATTCTAGTGAATTGGGTGGTCTAGAATGGTTTTGGAATGAAATTGGGAGAAACCACCAATTCTGGTGAATTGGGGTGTGGTTGCAAATGGATATAAATTGTTTCAATTTAATTTATGAATTTAAATTATTGAAATAGAATTTATGGAATTTTTTATATTGTGAAAATTTCAAAAAAAATTGATATCAACCCGGTGGTTTTATCTTGTTAAAAATGAATATTTTTTATTAAAACAAATTTAGTTTTTAAATAGAAAATTAGAATTTGAAATGGGGGAATGGGATTCAATTTTATTTTAGAAAATCTTAAAATAAATTTCCCATCAATGATTATTTAAGAGGACATAAAATAGTTAGGTAGTTTATGAGTTATTTAGACACACTCAACGACTATACAACCTTCTAAAACATAAATTTAGCAGGTCACATCCCTGATGGGATGGTGATGAGTTTCATTTGGCCCATGTAATAGGGATGTGTGTATTTAATTATTGCCTTCATCAATTAGAAAGTCTGGAGACTTATATTCTAGAACTTATATACATATATGATAGATTACCTTGTTTCTCTCTTGTTTCTATTAAAGATATAAATTTATGATAATGTTGTTTAACTGATTTATATGAATTCTGAATTTATATAAACTATTTTATATAAAAATTATTTATTTAGGACATTGTTTTAGAAATATTAAACCACTTTCAATTTAATTCTTGGGATTAAATTATTTTTCCATCATTTGAACTATATACCGTGTTCTTTTAAATATTCATTAAAATGCCAACCTTTTTTATTTTAATTAAAAGTGTTACCTTGGTTAATAATAATTTTATTCTATTTTGGAATCCCTATGGATACCCTGCTGGGATTTCTAGATCACACCCTATATATGCCCTTATGTGTTTTTAGATTATCTTCTTCCTAGTTTGAGAAAGGGGAAATGATCTATTGGAGGTGGATCCATCTATTAAACCATAGTTTTAGTGAGTTTTTTGTTTAGGGACATGGGATTTTTTAATTTTTTTGATACTTGGGTTTTAGCACATTGGGATTTATTGTTTGTCTGACATCTACTACATTACTCCTAGTGGAGTTTCTTTTGTTATGCATATTACCTTGTTTCATTTACTTCGGCATTTTTAGAGGCAAAATTTTTACAACTTCTATATTCACATTAGGTACCTTTTTCAATTCAATTTTAGAAGACAAGAAAAATAGTTCGTGATCAACAAATTACCCAAAACTGGTTTTCTCACGTGTGCCTAAAATGATGTATGTCACAAAATAATCCTCAATTCCTAGAATGATGCATGCTAACTCAAATATCATGATATTCTGGGCTATAATTCAATTCTATGAAAATCACATAAATAATTTTGACATCACACAACAAGTGTGTCACCCTAGGTGAAATAACAATAAACTATAACAACAAATAGAAATTACAAAAATTTCACCCTAGGTACTTGGGGTTTCCCTTAGATAAGGTTTTGTGACTCCCATGAACAAGATCATTTCCAAAGGCCAACACATCCTAGTCTTTTATATACCTTTAAAAAATTGTATGAAAAAAGAAAAAGAAAAAAATGGTCTATGATACCACTTTGTAACATCCCAACCCAAGTCCCACACACCGGTGCCCCGACCCGATTGGCCACATGACCTCAGGTGCACCTCTCTATATGCTAGAGGCTTCTGACTAGTAGTGAGGGTTTGATAACTCAATCAAAGGGAATCTATACCCTATTTTATCAGAGTAATACACCGATAGAAATAATAAAAAATAATGTAATAATATATATATATCCAAAAATAATACCAACATCTCAAGTTAATCAATAAAGGATAACACAATATCCTCTTAAAGAAGAGAAAATTCCATGCTAATGTACGTTTCAAGTTTCTAAAATGAAAATTGAAAAGAAAGACCTTAAAGACTTCCATGTGGGTCCTGAACCATTTTTGGTTCCATCATCCAAGCTCCAATCCAACATAGACATCTAACAAAGGGCATTTTCCTTAAACTTGTCGTGCAATAATAAATTGTATTTAGGTATTGATCATGAATCCTTAGTAGGTTGTGAGTTCAACATAGTAGGCCACCACCAATGGTGTGTAAAACAATCTCCTATCAAATTGTGTATGCAGTTCTATAAATAAATAAGTACAATTCATAAATAATCAATTATCAAAATATCCTTTATTCTTTACTTAACTGCATTAACTCAGGGGTTCCCAAGGACACATGTACCTCAATGCCTACTTCAACTCATGCTAGATCCCAAATCGTTTCCAATTAATATCGTATATTAATACCTTGTTCGGCTCATGCTACAACCCAAATTATTCCATGGTGATATCATATCTCAATACCTACTTCAACTCATGCTGAATTCGATGTATTCCCATGTGAAGTCATATCTCAGAGTACCTTTGTTTTCATTCTTTAGTTCATACATGAATAGTCAATTTACTTTTCATACATAACACATTATAATGACCATGTTACCACTCTTTAATTCACACTTGAATGACTTTGTTACCATTCACACATCATAAATTATAATGACCACATTACCATTATTTAATTCAATATTTAATGATCATGTCACTGTTCACACATCAGACATTAGAATGACCATGTTACCATTATTTAATTCACACATGAAAGACCATGTTACCATTCACGCATCCAACATTAGAATGGCCATGTCACCATTCCTTAATTCACACTGGAATGACCATGTTACTATTCACAAGTCACATAATTAATTCAGTAATTAATTGTCCACATAAATTAAATTACTAACACAATAATTAGTTTATTTCATAAATACCCGTAATTAATTCACCAATTAATTAGGTCATCAAAAACCATTAATTACCTTAACATCTAATTAATCAATATTCATACTGAAAAATGTCCTTATTAATTTTTAGAATTAATTTTATCATTCAAAATCTCAAATATTTATAATTAATCCCAAAACTAATTACCTCATTATATGATATCAATCTCACATAGTTAATCCCAAAAATCATTATCTCAATTCATGAAATAAATAGAACATAATTAATTACTCAATTTATTATCTAAATCACAATCCCAAAATTTCATAAATAATTCCCAATTAATTATCAATTTCAGTAACAATTCAATTAACCAATAGGAAACATTAATTTACCTAATTTATGAATTCCAATTGCAAAAGAATACTGAAAATTCAACAGTTTTTATACAAATATCAAAATGATGAGTATGGAAATTAAATTATAGACCACCTACCTCAACTCATCATAGAATAATGACATAATAGAAATCCCCAAAATTTATGTTGTGCAATGATGTAGATCGGGATATGGATCTAAAACCCAAAATCAGTATTAACCAAAATAAGATCTCTTAATTCTAGATCTAGACACACAATCCTAGATCTAGATTCACCAAATATAAATCTACATATATAAACATAAAATATTACTTTCCAAAAAAAGAATGATATTGGGAGGATTAACATTAAATCAATGGGATAAGATCCACTTCTTGGAAGAGGAGAAGATATTGGATCTGTGATTCAGATCCTGAACAACAGAGATCAATGAGGCGTGGAATTCGTCTGTAGAGATACAAACTCATTAAATACCTCTTATAGTATAATGGGTGTCAAATTGGGTGAGTTTCAAGAGATCTGGGAATTTTAAAATTAATTTTCATAACACATTAATTCCCACACATGGTAGTCTAGGATGGGTCTTATAGTTTTCCCTAATTTTGGGCCAACCATGCGGATGTCATCTTAGCGGATCATTCTTAATCTGAAGAGGTTTCATGGTTTTAAAAAATGTGTTCCAATCATGTAATTCACACTCTCCATGGTAGCATGGTTTTTTGGGCTAGGGAAAACAGTTTCCTTAACCGTGCATCTACTGTGAATAGGCTTTTTTTTAATTTTTCTCAAAATTACAACCAAGAACACACCATGTTATAACCCAAATAAATATTAATCAATGAAATATAAAAGAGTACCTAAAATAAAACCTGATTCAAATTTTGAAAATTTATGTATCATAAATAAATTAAAAAATATTATGATTGTCTAATTCATTATCATCATCAGAAATAAAATAAGGTATAATATTCTCCGAATTAAAAATAAAATTAATCATTTTCCATGTTATGAATGAAGAGTGATCCATTAGTCAATAAAATAATGAAAATTTATTTGAAATGTTGATAATGGAAACCTATTTTACTTTTGACCAAGTAATAGTATAAGCATCCTTTTCAAAAAGAATAATGTATACTAAGAAACATGAACAACAATTTAAAGAGATGATAAAATTGATAATGGATGGAATTTTAACTAAGAAAAAATTTTATGAAAATACTATCATATGATTTAGAAAGAGGTTATGTGAACTGAATAATTCCTTACTGAAAAGGGAAATTTTTTATTTAGGCTCAGTGATCTATATTCCATCCATCAAAGTATTATAAAAACGTATATATATCTTTTATAATATTTTTTATGGGAAGGATTAAAGAATTATATTTCTGATTCTACAATTAAATGTTTAATTTTTAAAATGGTTAATGATAAATAAAATCAGTAAAATAAATTATTCATCTATTACTAATTTTAGAATGGAATAGAGAGCTTATATCTAAGGATTGTTTCATAAGAGTTCCACATACATTATAATATCCCACAACTAGTAAATCGACATCTATTAAAAAATGTATAAATATTATATTTCTAGATTTGATACTTTTAAATGTAACCTAAATTTTTACTTCCAAATCTTACAACCTCAATAGTAAAATTAGGATCACTTACATTATATAGGACCTTTTAGGTTTATATTTTTAGGGAGTTATGAATAACTCTTACATAAACAATTCAAATGCCTTTAATTGATCATTTCTCCCACTTATCCGAGTTTTTCTTTTTTCACATTAAGTCTTTATCATCATCCAAATGAAATCTCATATATCCATAATTCATTCAAGAAAATTATTTATAACTGAGGGAAAAGAAAACATAAGAAGTATGGGATCATAATATTATTATGGGTAAACATAAAAATTAATAAATGAATATTATCAATAATCATTAGAAGTGCATAGGTTTATGATTACATAATTAGAGTGCATGATAGAATCATAAAAAATTAATACCAATAAATACCTGAATTACAAATAATTAAACATTGAATAAGGATTTAACAAATTAAAAATTCAATATAATCAATAATCATGAGCCATGGGATATCAATCTTGATCAAAGGAATCACTAAAAACACATGGAAATCCTAGATAAAACATGTTGGTATCTTTAAACATCATCATCATCAAACACTTAAAAACCTCAAAAAATTGAATAATCATACATCAAATATATAATATTCTATGATGATTATAATAATTACCCAATTCATCAAAGTTCTATCTTGGAGCACCCATATGGGCTCACCCGACGCTATATGGGTGAGCCCATTATAAAAAATAATCCAAGAACCAAAAATAAAGTACGTAGAGCTTATTATTCCTCAAATAATAATAACGAAAATTATTATTCCATTCATGGAATGTTTTAATAGTATAAAATTAATGGATAACATCATAATCTCTTTCAAAAATGATTAAACCATGGAAAATAAATGGGCCCAATAAAAATCTATTTGAAACAATCATCATCCATTCATAGATTTAATGAGGATAAAATCAATAAAAATGTTCCCCTAGTATAGGATAAGTAACAATACATTATTTTTAATTTTTATTAATTAAAATTTCATTAAAATATCACTAAAAATATTCTTGAGGAAAGTATATTTTTCATTTTTAAAATCACTTTTTAAAACACATAACATTTTGAAACAACTTTTCATTTAAAAAACATTAAAAAAAAATTAAGGAATATTAAAAAAATTATATAAAAATATCCTTTTAAACATAAAAATGAAGCTTCAAAGAAATGAATTTCCTGAACACATATAATTATATTCATGTCATTAAAGTTAAAAAACTTTCCTTTATTCACTATAAAAAGGTTTTAAAAGTACCATGTTTAAAAATGATAAGAAGATACCTTTTAAAATTTTTAGTAAAAAGTAAAACATGTGATAAAATTTAATTTATAATTAATGATTTAAACGTTAAAAAAATTTGGAAATGATTTTTAGAAAACATGTATTTTGATGAAAATGAATTTCGATCAAAGAG
This sequence comes from Viscum album, assembly GCA_963277665.1. NCBI lineage: Eukaryota > Viridiplantae > Streptophyta > Magnoliopsida > Santalales > Viscaceae > Viscum > Viscum album. Next base: position 1,936,347,646 of record OY728155.1, read on the forward strand.
AGAAATAATTTCGGCTTTTCTTAAAATCATTTCAACAAAAACATTAAGTACGAAAGTGTGGTAAAATGATACTATAACATTGAAATTTGATAAATAATCAGAGGATGAAAGTAAAAGTAATTTTTATATAATTATCAAAAAAATTACTTCAATGGAACTTCATGTATTAACAACCTTGATTTGAATGAGATTTTAAAATAAACCAATACAGTGATCATAATATTGATGGTATAATATTTATATAAATTGATTATGTGTATAAACTGTAAATAAAGATTAAAAAACGTATAAATAATCTATAATAAAATTAAAATTTATTATAAAAATATTCATATAATATCAATAATAATGAATAATTAATGTAACCCAAATGAAAGGAAATCGAGTTATGAAATTCTTTACAACATACTAATTTTGATGTCAAGCCCCCTAGATGAAATACTATAAATTGATTATTAAAATACCATGAATTATTAATGAATCATGATATAACATGTATTAAGTTATATATATAGACCATATAAAATATATTAGTTTCATAATATTTCAATATACCTCAGTGAAATAAAATTTATATGAAATCCATTATGACATTGGTAATCTCTAGATCAAGACCCCAAGGAAGAGAAAACCCCACATGGATTTAAAAATAAAAATAATAATTACCAAATGAATCATTAAATAAATTTATGGGAATTATACAAACCACAAAATAAAAATAAGTGGTGAATATGACATTATCTCAAATAAATAAAAGTGATGTGAGAAAACCCTTACCTTGAGTTTGATTCATCAAAGTCATTCTTTATCATCATGAAAAACCAATGTTTGTAATTTATTTACATTGTTATTAAATTTATTTATGTTTTTTATTCATTTTATTTCACTTATTTCTATTTAATATGTTATTAATTAATCTATTATGTTTATATTAGATGTTTTGACCGTATTCGGCATATATATCAAAAATGACATTGGTTGGTTTTCAATGGTAAAAGTGGTCATTATATATATACCTCTTGAATAATAGTCATGAAATATATATCAAATAAATACATAAATTAGAATATTTTATACGAATTATGAATTATGGTTTTGAGAAATTAATTTGGTTGCAATCATAGAGATGGTAGGTCATATACACGCATGAGTAACATTTCCATTTTTCAAAAATCATTATGGAAATAAGGTAAGTAATATTATAGTTTTTTGGAATGATAATAAAATTTTATATACTGTTTTATTTATTTAAATTTACCTATATATATTCCATGTGATTTATTTATTAAAAAACAGTTACATCGCTTTTTGGGAGACAATAGTCCACATGTAGAATGAATGACGTCAACTTTTTTGAGTGAGTGGAAAGGTTGGGAAGAAAATAATGTATTATATTTTCATAATGAAAAATATTTTATTAAAATCATGATTATTTAATTTATATCACGTATATTTATTAACTTTATCCTTATTACCTTCCATTTAATGTGTTACTGAAAAACGAATCACATCGCATCACAAGGCAGTTCTTTATGGTATACATGAGCGCCGTTGTTGTATCCCCTAAAGAATATAAAGTAAAACATAAAATATAAGATATTATGACTCAACATATATAAAAGAGTTAAAAATATAATATAATATATATATATATATATATACACATTATATCCATCATCACGCCCAACTATGAATGGTCTTAATTTGAAAACGAATGACAATAGCTTGTGAGGAGGTAGTCCTCCATACACACAAATTCTGATTTCGTAACACGTTTGATAGAGAATGATCAGAATTCAAGTTATTACATTAAAATAGTAACATATAAAAAAATTCAATGCACTAATATTATTATATAATAACTACTCAATAATAATTTAATGGGGTGGAGGAACAAATAAAATTAAAATGCTGAATTAAGAACGTTACCTCTTTTTCGGGTATGTTCATTAGTTTTTCCAAGAAAAATATTTTTTATTTTGTGAAGAATAAGGGATATTGGGTGACCTTTTATAATTGAAGAGGAGTGGAATTTTCTTAAACACTCAATGTATTCAATATTGGGAGGCCACTCTCATATAATGTGGATCCAAAATTTATTAATAATGTTGGTTAGAGTTTATATGGTATTTAAACACCTCTAAAATAAAAACAAAAAAGAAACACATTCTTATCATGATATTCCTTAGTCTTTATGTTTACTCAAATTTACCTATTTGTTTTTCACCATGCTAACTTTTAACTTTTTATTTACCTTGGTAATTTATAGTTTATAAATAAAAATTAATGATAAATATTAAATAATTTATACCTTATTATTTAAAATATTAAATAAATTTTATTAAATAAAAATATTATATGTGTTTAAATGAGTTTTAACAAAAGCGCATACAATGTGAAAAACCTATTTTAACCATAATTATGGTAATTAAGTTTTAACTTTTCCACTAAAAATTGTATTTAAAAATAATGTTTAACATTTAAGATAATATAAATTATAATGATTCCAAATATTTAATTAATTTTACAAAATTTCAGTCAGATATGTTTAAAAATTAATTTAATTCAAAACATGTATACATTTTTAAAAAGAGGGTTTTGAAGAAGTGTTTTTTTAAGAAAAAGATGATTTTATATTAGCTATATATCTAGTAATAATAATTTCCTTAATATAATATAATATTTATTAATATATCATATATAATTCTGATTTATAACATAACTCATTAGGTTTTATATTAATTAATTAAAATGGAGAAACATTATTCATTTTAAAAGAGTTAACTTTTTTTATAAAAATTCAGTTTATAAACCGAAAAACAAACATATAATAAATACTAATATAATGATTATTAAAATTTAATTTATTCGATTAAATATAACTAATGATTACTTATTTGACATTAAATCATATTAAAACACAATTTAACTTTTAAAATACTTACTTTATTGAAAGGAAATGACATTTTTACAAAAAATTGAAATTTTCATTATTCATGAAAAAATCAATGTATTCTAAGAATTCAACTAAAAATGACCCAAAGTAATTTTTTATAATCCAATTATATTTTTTTAATTTTATCAAATACATTTTCTTAAATTTCCAAAAATTTATTATATTACATTATAATCAAAAGAAATAAAAAACATTTTTAATGAAAAAATAATTTAAAAGAATGAAATCACTTTACTAAAGATTGAATTGAATATTTAAAAAACATTTATCAATAATTCATAATGATTAATATATATATATATATATATATATTTCATAAATTAGATAATAATATTTATACCCACCAATTTAATGGCTAGGTTATAAAAATCGCATTTATCATGGGTCTTCTGAACCGAGTGTTGCATGTTGAATACATTATCGAACATAAAAATTACAGAGTTGTGTACACCGTAAGCTGTCAAAGAGCACAAATTCATTTAGAAATATATTTATCATAAAGTCTTTGGGTGTTACATTTTATTTTAATCTATGTTTTGTGTGTTGTTTAAGCTATCAAAAATAATTTTCTTCTTTTAAAAACACGGGGGGATACATCCTCCTCCCCTTAAGTCAATTGCGTCTTCATAATTTGAACTTTATCTCACCAATAAAAGTGTGTATATATGAAAATAATTTTCTAATGCCCACATCATAAAAAGTGTTAATAAAAAATTATATTTATAGGAAATAAAACCATGTACAAAGGTTATCTAGAACATTTCATACTATGATTCTAAATAAGAGAACATGGGTGGGAAATGAAGATTTAGATATTAAAGAAAACCGTAAATAATAAGGGAAAGTGATAGATATCATTAAGACTATAAAATTGAATGAACAATATAAATTTAATGACCTCAGAACCATAAATATTTGATGAGTTAATACACCACTGGTTCATCGTAAATGAAGGTATTAGGATAAAAGGTTGGTTTCAAAATCCTTTTTCTATTGATAAGTAATTCAATTAACATCTGACTAAGAGAATAAGTAAATATACTAACATGATGATTATACTATCATAATTCAATAAATTTCCACCAAAATCAGATATTTTTTTCCAAACTTTTAGAATTCAAGATGAATTTTTTATTCCATTAGATCTTTTAAATGAAAACACAATCCCTAAAAGAATAAAAATATATTTTTATTGTCTTTATACTGAAACCAAAATGGATTGAAAAATCAAATATAATTTCCAAATAAAATAAACCTTCATAAATTAATATCCAGATTTAAATATCAATAACCAATTTTTAAACTAAATCCTTCTATATGAAACTATCATTAAAATCCATTAAACTTTTCCATATGAAGATCAAAATCCATTGATTAAAATGATTTTCTCATATATTAATTCATTATAAATCTTCTATTATTCCTAAAGTAAAGTCCCAAAGGCATATTAAATAATAATAATCTTTAAATGTGAAAATTTCATAATAATAATGACATCATATTGGCCAGTGGTGGTTGTTATACCCTTGTCTCCCTTCAGTTATCAGTTCTACCCTTATGACCTTTTCAGATGTGACTATTTGTCACCCAACATTTAACATGACCTTGTTATTTCCATTAAAAATATTTAAAAAATCCCTAAATAAAACATCATGTGGATTCAAGTGATTAAAAATACCCAAAACATAAAAAACAACTCTCGAAATATCATTATTAACCAAAAAATTATTCTACCTAAAACCCTCAAATGAGGAATTTAAGAAGTTGATCTTATGATAATACTTAATAATATATAACTGTGATAGTATCAATAAATCTTAATATTATGTTGCATTAAAACAACCTAATATCCATAGTTATCTAAAGCTTTCCGCTGATATGAACTATAATAGCCAAAAACCTTTACTCTAGGATCTGATGAAAAATTCATAAACGTTACATTTTAGGATTTTATAGCAAAAAATGGGACCCAATTTTTTCCATCCATTCCTTATATAATCAATTTTGAAATTTGGATCACTTAAATTATCATGGACCTTTTAATTTCTATGTTTTTGGAAATTAGTAAAAACCCTTATACAAACAATAATCATGTCTTTAAATGAGAATTTCTCCTAATTAACCAAAATTTATTTTTAAAATTATATCATCATCATCTATTTTAAATCCATTTTAGAAATTATTTTTTCAACTTCATTATTTATAAACTGGGAAAAAGAAAACATAAAAATAGTGAAATAAAATTCTCAATAAGGGTAAAAATAAATAATAAAAATTCAATGTCATTAATTAGAATAAGAATAGAATAATGATATGAAAACATAATAATAGTGCCTGGGCGAATCATAAAACAACTCATACCAATAAATACCTAAATAATCAATCATGAAACAGGTAATAATTCCTTAAAAATTAAATACTAATAATAATAATCACATGCCATGTGATATCAATCTTGATCAAGGGAATCATTATAAACTCATAGAAAGAATAGATAAAACGTGTTGGTATCTTGGACCATCATTATTATAAATCACTTAAAAACACTTCTAACACCCTTAACATTAAAATATACATATGTTAAGCAAATAATATAATTATCTTGAAGATATAATTATTACCTAATGTATTATAGAGATATATGGGATATCCCATTATTTAGGTTATAATGGGTTCACCCGACGCTATCTAGACACACCCATGGTATAAGATTTTCCCAGAACAATAAATAAAAAACATAAAGCTTAATTTTCCTCATAAAACTCATAAAATTAACCTTTATTCCATTCATTACTTGATTAAATCAAGGTAAAGAGATAGGTTCCATGAAAATCTCTTTGGAACATGATTAACACGTGGAAAAAATGGGTTTGATAAAAATTTGTATGAAACAATAAGAATCCATCAAGATAAATAATAATGGTGGTATCAATACACAATATCTCCATTATAGGATAAGTAAAAATGGTTTTTTTAATATTTATGAATGTAAATATCAATAAAATATCATTACACATATTCATAAGTAAAAAATCGGTATCATTTTGAATATCACTTCTTCAAACACAGTACATTTTGAAAAAACAATTATTTGAAAACTAAATTTAAAAAGTAAAAATTTCTAGAATATTATGAAACAAATAATTAAAAATATCCTCATAAAATAACATTTTAATATTCCTATAAATTATGTTCATTAGGGTGGGTAATTACGTACATGTCAGGAAACTTAAAAGGAACATTCCTTTTGCACTGTAAAAAGGTTAGAAAAGTCCCTTATTTGGATAATGATAAGAATATCCTTTCAAAAAATTTTGAAAAATAAAAACCACATGTAAAAATATTTTTTATAAATAATAATTATAATGATATAATCATTTTGGAAAACGTTTTTTAGAAAATATGTATTTTTATGAAAAAGGATTTCCAACCGAAGAGTGAAATAATGTTATATTTTTAAAAAAACTATCAACAATTTTAAGTACAAAAGAATGTAATAATTGTACTATTAATTGAAAATATAATTAATAACTAGAGGAGGATAAAAATAAATGGTAATATTATACAATTATCAAATAATTTCATTCAATGTGAATACAAATATAAACAATCTCAATTGGAATGAAATATTGAAATAACCCCTTACAATAATCATAACAATGATGCGAGAATTGTTCAATGAATTAATTTTTTTTATAAACTTCATATATATAAAAAACAAGTTTAAATAAAATATAATATAATAAAAATTCATTTCACAAAAAATCATATAATTTGAATAATAACAATGAAGCAATATAAACTAATGGGAGGAAACTAAGTTGTGAAATTATTTACCACTTGGTAATTTTAAATCCAAGAATTCTTGATTGAAGTTATTTAAATTGATACTTAAAGTATAATTATTTATTAATTAATAATGATATAACAGGTAAAATTTGCAGAATATACACTACATAAAATAAATTGGGTGCATAACATTACAATTTTCCTCAATGAGATGAAATTGAGACGAAATCCCTAAAGACATTAGTAATATATGAATCAAGAAACCATGAAATATAAAACAAAATATGGATACTAAAATCCAATTAATAATAATATAATTAATCATAAAATTCATTCATGGTAACTTATGAATATGGAATATATCTCACTGAAATAAATGTGAGATGAGAAAACCCTTACCTCAAGTTTGATTCATCATTTCCACTCTTTATAATCCTTAATAATAAACTTCTGTTAATTATTTACTCAATTAGTACCCTTTATAAATTTACTTATTTATTTTAATTCTCTTATTCCAATGTTATATATGATTACATGATCAATTATTTTAATGTTAGATTTCTTGACCATATTCAGCATATGTGTCAAAAATGAATTTGGTGGGTTTCTTGTGGTCAAAGAGGTCATTATATAAACATATAAAGAATAATAATAATAAAATATTTAACATATTTAAAATTTATTTATACTTTTAAGATCAATCGTGAAGGATTGTTTTGGTAAATGATGTATGTTACAATCATGGAGACGGTAGGTTGTAAATACAAATGAGTAACATTTCAATTTTTCAAAAATCATTATGGAAAAGTGTTAATTAATAATATATCTTTTCATTATGATAATGATATAATTTATGACATATTATTTCTTTAAAATTTCATATATATATATATATATATATATATATATATTCGATGTGATTTAGTGATAAAGAAGGGTCACATCGCTTTATGGGAGGCAATAATACACACATACCATGAACGACCTTATCATTTTTCAGTGAGTAGAAAGGTGGGAGAAATTGACATATTATATTTTAATAATGATAAATATATAATTAATATCATTATTATTTCAATTATATCATTTATATTTATTAATATTTTCTTTATTACCTTAAATTTTATGCTTTGGAGAAAAAAATGTGTCACGTCGGGAGGTGGTAGTCCGCCATACACACGAGCGATGATATTGTATCTCGTACATAATGGAATTTAAAAAAGTGTACATGATATAATTATTGAAAAGTTATAATTATGTCTTAAATATAATATATATAGTTTATATCCAATATTATACCCAATCATGAGAGATGGTAATGGAAAAACGAATTATATCGATTTTCGAAGAGGTATTCCACAATACACATGAATGGTGATTTCATAACCCATTTGATAGAATATGGGAGGGATTCAAGTTATTAAATTAAAATAATCACATCTAATAATATACAGTGTACTTATTTTATTATATAATTTTTTTAATTATAATATATGGACAAGTACGAATAAATTATATAAAAATGCTCGTTGAAAAAAGTTACCTCTTTTTTCGGTATCCTCTATAGGATTGCACTAAAATTATTCCAAGGATATATTTCTTCCAAAATGAGGAATATATGATGATAGGAGAAACTTTAGGATGGTATTTTGGATACTTTATGTCTTAACAAAATATTTTTTATGGTGATATGAATAGATGAGAGGGGTGACCTTTTATAATTGAGGATTGAGATTTTTTGTAAATAATCAAAAGTATTCAGTATTAGGATGTCATTCTCACCTCATATAGCAGAAATTTTTTTAATAATGTAGAAGTGGGTTCATGTGGTCTATAAAAAACATCAGAACCTAAAAAACATTTTTTTCTTCTTAATTCTTATTAATTAAGTTTACTAAATTTTACCCTTTTAGTTTTTACCACGATAAATTTTATATTTTTTACCTATGTAATATATCCTTTAAGAATAAAATTAAAATGATATTTATTATATGATATATAAAAAATTATTCTAAATATGAAATTTATTAAATAAAAATCATAGGTTTTTAGATAATTAATTTTAACTCAAACACATTTAAAGCACAAATCCCTACTTTAACCTTAATCAAGACAATTATATTTTAACTACTTCTAATAATAATTATTGTAAAAAAACAAGTTGACCTTATTAGATACCATAAATTATGAGTCTTCCAAATATAAAATACATATTACCAAATTAATCTCACTTAAGATAAAGAATAAAATTTAAAACAAAACCCTCAGAGGTGATGAAAAAGATGATTTTCAAGAAGTGTATTTTTCAATAAAATGATAATTTTGTGATAAATATTTAATTAGTAATAATAACTATATGAATATAAATTAATATTTAGTAATATTTAATATAAATATTTCATTTAATACTTTTCTCATTAGGTATTTTATTATTTAATTAAAATGGAGAAACGTTTTCCATTTTAAAGTAATTTTGTTTTTATAGAAAAATCTCATTTTTAAACCCAAAAACAAACTTATACTAAAAAACAATATAAAGATGAATCAAATGTAATTAAGTTTATTTAATATTACTAAATAATTATTTCACTTTCAATAATATTCAGAACCTGATATCACTTTTAAATTATATAATTTGTGGAAAATAAATGAAATTTTCACAAAAATCAATATGTTTTCACTATTCACTAATAAGTCAATATTTTTTGAAAACATAAATAATTTAACTAAAAGTAAATTTTGATATTAAAATTCAAAAGATTAATTTCATTTAATCCAAAAAAATATAAAATATCAAAAAAATAAATATTTTTTCATTAAAAATAAATGAAAATAATTTACTAAGCTAATATATTTTCTCATAATAAAATCACTTTACTAAAAATTGACAGATTATTTAATAAAATTTTTTAAATAGTTTATATGTTTTTATAAATATATATATATCTATATCTTAAAACATTTAATATTATATATTCCCACCAATTTAGTGGCTAGGTTATAACCATTATATATATTGTTTTTCATTTAAGCTTGGTGGTGTGGGTTCAATATGATATTGGAAATAAAAATCATGGGATTGTGTGTTGTAAGCTATCAAATAGATTAATTTTATTTTAAAATAATTATATTATAATTTCATGGGGTGTTATATTCTCATCTAATCTTATTGTTTCATATCATTTAGAAAATCAAACATAATTTAATTCTTTTAGAAACATGGTGTGTTATATACTTGTCAAGGTAACAATGCAATATGATTCATTATTAATTGTTTGACTAAAGCTAATGATTTTATTTTTATTCAAGATAATATGTATTTGTATCATATTTCTTAACACTATCTTAAAGTGATAAAAAATGCATATATTTTTTATTCTATTATTTCTCATCATGATAAAAGGTTTTTATCAAATATTTATAAGGGACTTCAAATGTAATCAGGTATTAAGTTATATTTTAGTTCAAAAATTCTTTATTGAAAAGTAAAATAATTAGATAATAAAATGAAAACCTTTGAGGATATGATTCATAATTGTTTATTGGATTGCCATGTATTTTAGGATCAAACACATTAATTATTTTAATTTTATAATAATTATAATTCCTATTTTAATATAATAATTTCATTTTTTGAAGCATATTTTAGAAAGGGGTGTTAAAATTTAGCTCATTTAAATTATCATTGTGAGAGGAAGTTGATGGTACCTTATTTCATGTATTATATGATTATAAAAGTAAAATTTATTCAACTTCATTGTTTGTGAGACTCCCATATGACCATGTGTTCTGATTTAGTGAAAACAGGATTTAAAAAGGTGGATGGTCATGGGGAAACTATATTGAAATATTTGGATTCACATTAATTGAGAGGATCGGATTTTGTCTCTTTATATAATCATTCTGATTCATATTTCATGACTCTCTTTAATATTTAATATATTCTTATTAATCATTTGTATAAGAATATATTATACCCTTATGAAATTGAATAACTGAAAACATAAATTTAAATGGAACCTACTTGTATGGATTATATTATCTCTAATTTCGTCAAATAATGTGTTTACTCTATACTTTTTAATCATACAAGTTTTGAAATTGGACATTACTATTATCCAGAGATGCATTGGCCTCCAATGAAGGAGGGAATAAGGTGATGTAGTGTTGGTACCAGGCCCATGAATGGGAAACCAATATTTACCTATTAATGGAATCAAACCCCATATAACATTATTATTTTTAGAGAGAACCATCATGTATCTTGTGGTAATGAATTAAGTACCATATTGGAATCTTTTATGGATATTCATCCATGATCATTTCTAATTTGTTTAATTTCATTTAGAAATGAATACAAATAGAATCTTAACCAACAATGGTGTGTGTCAAACGTACATGTAAGAATACCTTTTTGGTTCATCTTAAATATTGAAATATTTTTATTAGAGGTTATAATGGGGGCCTTCTCTTAGGATAATTCTAGTAGGTAATTTTATCTTCCACTTGTTATCCCATAATGGTATCTAATTCTCAATATATATTGAATGGATGGATATGTCATCTTTTTTCATATCACATAATGAATGATGGGACAACCAATGATTATCACACATGGAATCATATTCTCATCACATAAATAAGGATGGTTAATCCTATTATCATTATATAAGTAATCATAAACTCATATAAAAGTAACTTTTTTATTATACTAATCACATAAAAATTATATTAATTTTTAAGATATATTAACTCTATCAGGAATGAAGGGATTCTAATAGTGCAGGGACTGATCCTTAGAGAGGATTCCTATGTATCTTGTTTTAATGGGAATAAAAAATGATATATTTTAAACTGTACGATATTGATTCATATGTGAGGACTAGACCATGAACATTAAAATAATGTGGAAGTGACCATAGTAAATGGATTTTAATGTCATACAATGAAGATTACTATGTGAAAGGTACTGAGAAATGGGTTATAGTGGGACTTATGCACAAAAAAAACTTTTTGGTATATTATTATACATTGGCCTTATGGAGTATCTTGGCTAACAGAATATGAGGAAACCAAGAGTACTATATCTACTAATGACATATACAAAAAACCTTAGTAGTATCTCAACTCAAAGAAGATGTGGAAACCAAGAAGAGTGTCTCATGTCAATCAATATAAAGAAACAAAGAAAAATATTTCAATATATGGAATATGAGGAAAATAAAGGGATTGTATTAACTTACGAACTTGTTAGAAATAAAAAGGAGTATCTAAACATATTTAATTCTAGGAAACCAACATGAGAATCCAGCAGCAAGGAATTTTTGTGTGGATTGCATGTAATCTAAATTGATGGAAATATTTTTATATTAGGGGTTACATACACCAAAATATTAATAGTGGTAGTATTTTTGTAATTGTGAAACATGTTCAACACGATACTAGAGTCCTAAAATAATAATTTTCTCGTGTTTTTTTGTTGAAGTAGTCCTGGAATCATTTAAATAGAATATTTTTCAAAGTCAACATATGTAAAATCATATATGGATATAAACCATTCTAAATAAGGTAAAATTTTCATTAATAAACCCTTTTTAAAATATATTTAGGTTTTATACAAGTGGGTAGGGTTTGATAAATCTTTTTGGGTAAAAGTATACTAGTTTTTGAAGGAATTATTCATGAAATTATCTTTGAAAAAGTTATATGGGATAAATCCAAATAGGGATATCAAGAGAGTTTTCCACAAAGGGTCTTTATTGGAGACATCCCTAAATAGTATTCAGGATATTCTTCTTATGAAGCACCTTATGTAAGAGGCCCCATTAAGTTCTTTTCTTGAAGAATAAATTATTAAAAAAAATATTACACACTCCCCCTATCCCCTTCTTGAACTGTAGACATACTTGAGATTTAATTGATCTCTCTCATAAAGGAATCACATCATAAACAACGAGATTCTTTTAAAAGTACATAATTCAGGACTTCTATGTATCTTTAATGTTTTTACAACCATGTTTTTGAAGTTATTTTCAGGTATTTATATGGATTCCTAATAACTACTTCTCCAAAATATATGGTTGTTAGGATCACATAGGTATGTGTCCAATAACAAAAGGAGGTGACTCAATGTTGGTATACATTGAATCCAATTTAACTCTTAACCCTTTATGACCTCATCACTTTTTCAGTGAGTGGATATTTTCCCATGTGAATCTCTCCCTTAGTCGATCGGAATGAAAATATAAAACAAAACAATTACAATAGAAAAACATTTATGAGTTTTTACACCATAAGGATTACTATGTACTAGATGTGTTCTTAAAATTATACCATATATACATTATTTTATATAATATTACAATAATTATGGGATAGGGTATGTCCTTGGATCAATATAATCTAGAAACAACTAGTTACAACACTTAGATTTCAATATTTGTCATGTAATTAATTCTCGAAAGTAAATCATAAATGTGTACATGTGTCCCTCCTATATATAATGAATGATTTTATTCCCCAATCACAATAATAGATACTTTTAATTATAGTGAAATAACCTCGATCATCCTGACCAATCAACCGAACAACACCCCATAAATAAAAAAAGCATGTTCCCCACCATCCTAGGATGGAAACTACTTCTGAGTAGTCAAAGGTGACATTGTGGGAATGAGTTCACCGTAAAAATAAGATAAACCATAGTTTGTAGTTAGGAATGTAGTATGAGGTCTCTATCTATTGTATATTAATTCCAAATAAAATAAGTAGTTACAAAATGAGATTAGAAAAACAAGATATAATGATAATAAGAAATATAAAAATATTTTTTCAAAAAATTTTGAACATTAATGAATCCATTTTAAAAAATGTAATTATAATCTACAACAATGAATAAGGATTACACAAAAACAATATGTTAGAGAATAAATCATACCACATGTCCTAAAGAGGTCCATCAAACTTAATAAACAAACCCAAAATATCTCTGTGACTCTCATGTCACCACCATAAATAGAATCACTAACAACCCCAATAGAGAATAGTATCTAACTAACCTCCAAGACAATACATGATAACGTACAGATGACATAAAGACTACATACCACCAACATGAGTATGTTAGGTGTGATCCAAATGCTATTTTGATACCACCCTATTTCCATTTCAGTACTTTTATAAATTAAACAATAATTAAAGTATGAAAATATATATTATAAAATAGGTTATTAATTTTTTTATACAATTTGAGAATAATCAAAAAATGCCACCTATCCCTTTTAAAAACATTAAATTTATGAAATATGAATAAATTTTATTTTCCAATGTAATATCCTTTCTAAATAAAAACATTTACACTTAATACATATCTCTTTTAAAGTAACCATGTTAAACCATCCCATTCCATTTAATGTAAATAATTTTAATACAACCCTATACATTAATTAAAATTACATCAATAGAATTTTAATTATGTTTAGTGCATTGAAAAAAACATAACCATTTTTTAACCATTTAAAACACTCATGAAACATGAAAAAATATAATGGGTAATCCATAATATAATATCAATCCATGTAAAGTTAATCAAATAATGACAATATCCTAAATTGTGATCAAATAGTCAATATTAAAAATATACCACAAATGGTTCAATACATCAATGTAACATCCATCTAATAATAAATGAATTTATATGTAAATAAACAAGAAAATGGAATTAAATAATATTCTTATCATTGAGAATCACTTTAGGGACAAATAGGACAATGCAAGATGTGCATAGATGGATGTAACTACAACAAGGATAATGGTCACCCAATTCATCACATAAATCACTCTTAACTAGCCTCATTGATTACACACCACTATTCCTGGTAATAATATTCAACTAGGGTCTAATTTATAGTTCAAAACTCACAACTATAAAATCTAGAATCCCCCAATATCACACATAGTATCTTATAGCTCTTTATCCAATAAATAATTGACTTACGCCACAAAAATGCCAACATCATTCTCAGGATAAACAAATAACCCAATGAAAATATTCATTTACAACCAACCATATACATACCACCTAAAACAAATACCATTCAATAATAATACCCCTTCTCAAACAGAAAATCATGAATGATAATTTATTTAACCATCCACCCACATACAAGAATAAAAATTATCCAATATCAAAGGTCAGCTAGGGTGTAAACATCTGCCAACAAAATTCATATTCTATAAAACATTCAAAATAAAGTATTACAATGAAATAAAGAACCACACCATTATAAATCACCTTTTAAAATATCCATTCAAAACACATTTTGAGTATAAGGGAACACACCATAACAAAAAATTATGGCCTCAATCAAATTATTGAAATCATTAAAAATACAATAAATCAACACATCCCTTTTCAAATCAAGGAAAACTCTATAAATAAGGAAACACCACGTTAATAAATCACACTTGGCACAAAAAATCATGAACAATCTATTTTTTAAGAAAATCTTCAGTAGATTTTTATCAAACACAATGTATGAATAAACTACACATTGATATAAAATTTTCATTGAAATATTAAATAAAATTATTTTGTAAAAGGCAAAACTTGAAAAAATTAATGAAAACCTTTGAAATCATATTTTTAGATATCATATAATCACACCTTTAGTTAAAAATAAAAATTTAAACATCAAGCATATACCGATGTATCAAAAAAAAAATTCAATTGAAACACCTACCTCAACCAACATAGCCATGATTCCTATGATGAAGAAAACCAGATTATGTATGTAGAGATGGATCACAAACCCTATAAATAAAAAACCAAAAAAATATTCAAACATACATATATAAATATACTAAAACATCCACAAGTTTCAGATATGATGAAAAAATATATATAGAAACCAAGAAGAGTAGGAATAGAAGTCCTTACCTTTTAATGTGGGGAATAAATCTTATAAAACCCATCACAGAGGTTCTTGGAATTAAAATATAAGATTTTGGGGGGATTCTTATATAAGGAATTCATATTTTTGTAGAGTTATGAAAAATACATGAAAAAATATATGGTGAAATGAAAACATATCTATAACTGAGTAGGTTACATGGTTTACTTATATAGTTTAATAAACCACATGCTAGTTTTTATATGTCCACTATCCAAACCTATAGAGGTATGATGGTTACCACATTATCATTTAATAAAATGTTTACCTAACTATATATCCACTGAAATTTTTAAAAAACTCCAAAATTTTACCATGGGACACCATGAAATCAATATATAAACTAACCCATTAGTAATAAAAAAGAAATAAAAATTTCATTTAGTCAATTTATCCCAACTATAACAATTTATATTCTAAGAAATTATTTAACAACATAGACAAAATAAAAATTCATCAATGACTCGTAGGTAGGAAGGGTCTGACCAAAAGTTTTACTACCCAAACTAGATACCATGAATATAATAAATGAATAACACACTCCACAAGAGAACCATTATGAAATGGTTTAGGACTATCCATGATCTAAGGCACTATTAATTATCAAATAACATTCCCCACACAATGAGACTCCAAATTGGGATGACCACTCCTCTAATTTGCATTAAATTTTGGAACTCCAACACAAGAACATATCCAAACTCCAAAGTGGTTTTTGAGTCTTCTGTTTTAAAAAAAGGATCTAACAAAAAAACACCTATGTAATATATGCGGTAAATAGAGCTACAAGAAACTACACATCCCAACACAAAAATCTTATAAGATAACTCCCACAAAAAAAAATACACTAAGGCCATCAAAAGTTTTCCCCACTATTTAAAAAATTCATTATAAAAAAATAAATAGATTAGATCAATACTACTATGAGTTCATATATTTAAAAAACACCTGAAAAGGTCATCTAAATGGATCCCCAAAACAAAACATTCGATAAATACATTAGAAACACCCCAAAAACAAATATGTCTCATCATGGAATGACATGTTTCTAACTTCGGGTCATTAAACTACATGAAGTGTCCCTTGAGTCCAAAATCATGGAACATGCACTATCTATGATTGAAGAAACCATTTTATCGTGTATTTTTTGATATAAAATTTCCCATTTGTATAAACTAATCGATTAAATTTTTAAATTTTTAATTATTTTAATGCTTGGTTGAAGGTTGCAGAGTTTGATAAAAAATGAAGAAAATGGAATTGAGTTTGGTGACATGAAACCACTTAGCACTTAACCTCTTCATGAAATGTCATGAAAAATGAATTTTTATTATATATTAATGATTAAATATAGTCAATGACCAAACCTAGAAGTCAAAAATTAATAACCAAACTAAACTAGGAAACACTGTATACAACATAACTGTACTCACCATGTAAGCAATTCACATTGTGTAACATGAAGAATCACACATCATAAAAACAATACATGAAAATTTTAGTCCCACACATTAGATATCAGGAATACACTATTCATATAATGTAATATTTTGAAAATCATAAGTTCATCACAAATATTACACATTGTGTAACACATACATGGCATTAAAATGACTAAAAAAATCAAAATTTATAGCTTCAATGAAAATTAACAAAGATGGTATTTTTTGACCATGGGATGGCCCGTGGTGTATTATTTATCATTTATAATGTAACAAAGTCTCCTTAATTCCTATAAATAAGAGGAAACAAGTGGATTGAGAGGGATCAATTTGTGAGTGAAGATCTGGATGATGGTCTAATACATATTTATTTCCCAAATTTTATTTTCATTTATTTCCATAATTTTTTAATGTCTTCTTATCCCGAATCAACTAAAATTAATCATATATATAGGTTTAGTCACATTTAATGATTGAAAAGGGGGAGGCTTACCCAACTTCAATTTTTAATTTCTGTATTTAATATAATACAATCTTTTCTATTTCTTCTACCAAATATTTTTAGTTTTTTTAGTTTTTGATTTGGAATGTATATTATTTAGGGTTAGATTATTGTTATTTTAATTCCCCTATTAATGTTCCATATCTCTCTACATTCACTTCATATTGTTTTTCTACATAACATATTAGTATTTGATAATGTGTGTTCAGTGATCTTTATCACTTGTGAGGAATTATGATAGGGAATAATGTGAATTAGGGGATAAAATTCCCAATTTGGAATTGACTTAATTTATCAAAATAACCAATTAAATTACATGCACAAAATAAGGAGGGTGTAATTATTTAGACATGATAAGGGACACCCTTACCATCCCCATTTGAATATGTTAGGTGATTAATCAATAGTAGAATGTCTCTCTTACCATCCATTAGAAATGGATTTGGTAAAAAAAATTAATGATGATAGCAAAGCACTTGGTTCTGATAAACCCTCTATGATCACCATATTTCTAAATTATTTTAAAATCAATAAATTTAAACATATTTATATTTTAATTTTTCTTAATCCAATATAAACTCATTATTCTAAAAATCAACCAAAAGTGACAAAATATTTTTTATCAACTCCTCTTGAGGAGAGGACCTAGGTTAATGACAAAAATATAATAGGTAATAATAAATATTGGTTTTTTCAAACCCCGGGATATGAAAAATGATACTGATCCTAAAAAAATCATATCCCAAGATATCTTTCAAAAATACTTTCAACTTACTACATATTCCCATTACCCGAGACAGAACCAATGGAATACCTATATTTTCTATCAAACATGCATCATCCCATTTTCCACACCATGAATAAATGATATGAATAATTATAAAAAATTGATGCATGGACTACTAGGGGTAATAAACACAATTCCATGAGATATTTATTCTAATAATGAATGAAGATATATTTTTTACAAAAGGATATATGATAGTGTCTAATATAATCCAACGCTAACAAATAGAAGAATCCAAAAAAACCCAACATATTTTGAATTTCCAAGTTGTAGTATCACCACCATAAATTTAACAAGTTAAAAATAGATCCTAATACTTCTGCTTTTGATTTCCATTTGGTATAAAAATCCTCAAAAGATTACTGATTCATCCACACTTCGGAAATCTCCTTGGAGTTTCCAAACAAGAGGGTCAAGCATGATTAAAAATCCCATAATAGAACCACACTTTTTCATTAATCATTAGTGGATATGGCATAATAAAGATCGAATATAGCTTCTAAAAGTTATTGTGTTTCTAATACCACATCTCTGTACTCATATCACCCTTACAAACACCTAATTGGGATTTTTCATAACATTAAATATGTTTTCATACTAACAATTTGTAATGTCCCATCCTTTAAAATTACATAATCTTGAATTAAGTGAATAATTCACATTTAGGTTCTTTTTTAGGTTTATATCTTCAGAGAATTAGGTGATAAATTATACATAACAACTTTAATGTTACATGTAGACACTTCTACTCACTATCCATTTTTTTCATAAAACAAAAACTCTTACAAATGTAACATGTTTAGTTCTATGTTTTAGACAAAATGAATTTTCCTTAATCTCATCCATGACCCTATTCATATTCAATTCCTGTGAAAAACATTTCAAAACATGTTATGAGCATAAAAATATTTTTAAGGGATACATAAAGAAGGGAAACCTTTAGTTTTCCAAAAAACATCTAAACCATGAATACATTATCATAAAGTAATTCTTTTAAACTTAAAGAAGTAAAAAAACATCATTGAATATAAGATCTTTAATTACTCTATTTTTGTAACCAAAATATTGCCATAAATCTCATAGAAAGAAACATATCACATATAAAGGTACCATGGGACATAAACACGGTTAAATGGAATAACCAGGTGGTTGACTTCCACACATATCACTAAATGGAATAGTCATACGGATGACTTCTATACCCAATGCATTCGAGGTTATAACATAACCACCTATCCATAGTTTATCATGGAACCACTCATAATTTGGTTTATCACATAACCACCCTTCATTGGTTTATCACGTAACCACCCGTCAAATGTCTAGGTACCATTACATAATCATAACACATAAAATATTAAAAAATATCAACATTTCGGTAATAAAATTTCATTTAAAATCTCTAGTAATCATTTCAATATTTTTAAATACTCAATCCATATTAAAAACCATTTTCAATACCAAAACACCCAATAAAATTAGGGATTTATTTTCCTTATAAAAAATATTATGTCTTATAGAAGAATCCATATATGAAATAATGATTATAGCGGCAGAGAGTTCATTGCCGCCATAAATAATAAAAACATTTCTTTTTTAGTTTAGTAAAACACTTCATAGATAAAAGATTCCCTTTAAATTAATATAAAAGTCAGAGGGGTTTATTATACATCATGCAAAATAAAGAGGTGTATATTATCAAAATATACCTCAATAAATGGAGATTGAGACGGAGTCCCTTACCTCTTGTCTGACTTGACTCGTTCATTATTTAATTTACTGAATAATAAAATTAAGTTAATTTATAATTAAATTATAACCTTTTTAATGTTTATTATTCCTTTTATATAACTTATTACCACGTTATAAAAATTACATAATTGTTTAAGTTAATATCAGTCGTTTTGTCGATATTTGGTACTTGAGTTGAAAATGATCTAGTTATAAATATAATTTATCCATGTGGTAAAAAGTAAATTTTCCCTATTATATTATTCATATATATATAATACATATCTATTATATAGGTATTTATAATATTCCATAACATTTGGTGATAATAAATGAGATGTGTCGCTCATGGAGATGGTAAGCCCTATGTACGTATATTCAATTTCATATTTAATGGAATTAAAATGTAATGATACAGAGGTATATTATAATTATAGTATAATATGATATTTTATATATGTTACATATGTTCATTAACATCATCTTTTATGCATTTCACGTATGTCATGAATGATTCATATCAATTTGAGGTGGCGGTAGTCCGCACTTCCACTAATGAAATTATCCTGTTTACAGACCATGAAAATAATTAAGGTATGTTGTGAATAAAAATTACTGAATAATGAAGACAATATAAACATAATATATATCATATATAAATATATTTTCATTATAATGGTCACCATTAGAGGTTATAGGAGATAATTGAACAATCATTGCTTCGTGAGGTAGTAGTTCACCGTCCACAGAAATAGTATGTTCTAAATCCATTAGATGGAGGTGTATCTGATTGTAATTAAATAAATATAATAAAAAAATACTAGTAAATTTAAGATAATTTATTTTATAAAATAATTGAATAAAGAGATTTAATGGGGTTGGATAAGAGAAATAAATGAAAGCAGCTTGAGAGAAGACCTTACCTCAAATGAGGTAACTCTTTTTTGATGTAATCTAAAAAGATTTCTTGAATTTATTTATTACCAAGGTAAGGAATATAGGAGTAATAGAGGGATTTTGGGAGATTATTTTACTAGATTTAGGATGATCCAAGTTTCTTGAGAGCTGTGAGTAAGGGGTTAGAGGTGTTGTCCTTTTATAAAAGGGAGGAGGGACACTTCAAGAAGTTATTGAAATATTATTTTATTATAAAATGATTTTCCATTTCAAATGGTCCCAAAGTTATTTAATTAAAATATAAGATTTTTTTGGGTCGCAAAACTCTCAAAAAATCGGTTTTATACAAGTTTTTGTTTCAAATTTAACCTTATCATTTAGCTTTAACCCTTAGTTAACTAATTTAACTATTTCCATGTCTTCTAGTATATTCATAATATATGGTTAATATTGTTACCATAAAATGAAAATATAAAATCAAGTGGTTCATTAATGACATTTCAAACATTATCTATGTCATTTGAAAGAATCATAAATTTTCATGACTATTATATCATTTAATAAAATAGTTTTTTAACTCATTTATGTCAATTTTTTTACTATTCATATCATGACTTTTTAAAAATCCATAACAACTTTATTCTTTCGAAAAAACTTCATAAATTATAATATATCAAGTAATAATTATCCCTAAAATTATTTTATGTCATAAAAAGTTTCAGAATAAATTTATTTTAATATTTATAATCTCATTTATTTAAATCATTTATTAATAAGGCAATCACTACATCATCATTGCATCGTAAATATATTTATTTATATGATTTATAAAAATTATAAATAAAATACCATGTTGGAGTAAATATTTTTATATTTATAATGATTATTTATAGTCTAAAATATAGCTTATATAAACCCATATAAAAAAGTTTTTACTAAAATATACATGTTTAGGTTATATTTTCCTTAAAATTAAATTAAATGTAATTAAATGTCATTTTCACACACAAGTGGCTCCATGGGGTCCTAAAATAGACCAAAGGATAACCATGGTCAAAAATAACACATACAATAGGGTTAGGACATGTGTTATGATAATTTGGTATTATTATAATATTATTTTTTACAATTATTTACCAGATTCATCCTTTAACTATGATAAATAAAATATTTACTAAAGTTACTATTCATAATGTCCAAAAATAAAAGATACCAATTTAAACAATTTATAACTCATGATTCCAAATATGGAATCCTTTTTTATAAATTCAAAAAATATAATTTTCAGAAATTAATTTAATTTTATTTCTTGTTGTGAAAACCAAAAAATGTGTTTTTAAGAAGAAAAAACTACCAAAAGATTGACATGTGTTTATGTCCAATTTCATAGTTAAATTAAATAAAATGATAAAAATTGGATTAAATGAAAAAAATATAATAAAATTACACTTAAAAACCAACTAAAATTAGAATCTAACTATATAAATAAATTAGATCCAATGGCAGTGTTGAATTAAAATGTAGAATTTTTTACTATTCTTAAAAAAAACTTTAAAAGAAAAATTACAAAATTTCATCCAAAGTAATTTCTTATGTTCCTTTTAAAAATAAGAAGTTTATTTTTTTAGAGTAAAACTTATAAAGGTGTTAAAACTATATTTAAAAATGTTTCATCATCAAAAGGTGGTAAAACTTCATTTTTAGAAAAATACTTCTTTAATCCAAAATAATGAATTTATTCTTATATCATATCTAGAAAACATATTTGATGAATTGATAAAATTAAATTGAATATATATAATATATTTTTTATTAAGTAAAAATCCATAAATAGTTATATTAAAACACAATTATTCTCTTTTAAATACGTTTTCATAAAAACACATCCATTATATTCAATTGGTTTTTATTTCCATTTATGATAAATTTGGTAATCAATGAGTCATCATTTGACCATGTTTAAACCATATTTCAAAATTACATTGATATTATTCATTCCCATCATTCCAATTTTTAGGTGTTAACTAACATTTAAAATTATAATAATATTATTTTATTATTTTTCAGTATAACTCAATGTTTTGTGAATTGTATGATTTTGAAGAAGCCTGTTGTTGCGTGTCAAGTACGCTATCAGAAAAAGGGTCAAATTTAACATAAAATTATTATCTTATTCATAAGTATTAATATAAATTAAAAGTATTATTCAATAAATACATGGGTAGTTACATCCTTCCTCCCTTTTGGAAATTGCATCCTCGCAACTTCAAAATTAGGCTTGGAAACTTCATTGAATGTCTCACATCAGAAAAAAGAGTCAATAAAACTACCAATTTAATAGAAATAAAGAGAAGTATAAAGGTCACCTGAGAAAACACATAATTGGATTCCATTACAACATGGATATGGAAGGGAAATCTAACCATAATGTTCTAATAGAGTGTGATAGAAAACATGATCAGGAGAAAGATAACCACCAAAAAACCACAAACTTGTGATATGTATAACGGTCGTTGATTTCCAAGTAGGAAAATTAAACATACAAATATATGTTTTAAGTTCCCTTTAATAATTTTGAAGAATTTATATATTATATTGACTAATAACATAAGGAAATGTAATTACTTTTCAAGTATAGTTTCATCCATTAATAAGTTTCAAACAAAATGTTATATTTTCACCAAACATTGAGTATTCATGATGACTTGGTCACACCTGAAGTGCTAGAAACAACTTCTAGAGAATAAAATGATCCACAAAAGATAAATAATATATTTCCGCTATCATTAGACATTAACCAAAACCAAAATGGTTATTACATGATCAAGTAATCCCCAAAAAGGATAATCTTTTATAAAAAGAAATACAACTCTTAATATCCAAAATTGACCAAACAATACCCAAAGCTCAACAAAGACCACTAAATACAAAATTTTCCTTATAATTATTCAAAATAATCAAATTTAAGTTTGAAACCCAAAATTCAGAAGGATTTAATCACATAGTATACCACAAAAATCATAACGTTTATCTCCAAATAACATTAGCTGCTCTTAAAGTCTCATACTGAAAAGTAATTAACCTATTTACATATTCTCTGTGATAGGTTAATAATTTCAATAAATTACCCATATTAATATATGTCCATAATAAAAACATAGATTCTTCCAAAATAAAATTCCACCATTACTCCTCAATTTAAATCCCAAATCATTCTATTTTCCATAGGCATAGAGTGTTCTCAAAAGAGAAAAGGTCTTCCAAAATAACCTTTATCACGTAATCCCAAAATCATTTTCGTAAACAAAGGATATCCATTTAATAAAACATAATATCCTAAATCAACTTATTCTAGATCAATAAAATCATTTAAATAAAAAAATAAGTCATTCTAACCAGGGACATCTCATAGGCATGTGGTAGGGGATGCGCCTTTATTGCCCTTTGGTTTTGGGTTCGATTATCATGGCCTTGTCGGAAGTGTTGGGTTTTCACCCATCATGTAGGATGTCATTTTTATAAAACCATATCATTTTTATAAAATTCTAAAAATAAGATAATTTTCTCCAAAGTAACCAGAACCTATTTTATCCTTAAAGGTTATCTAATACCTTTTGTTTATCATCTCAAAATGTAATAACCATTTATCACCTCAAAAACAAAAGATCATAAGAAACCCTAAGGTTATCCATTATGTCCACACAAGAAAATATAATTCTTTCTTGAATAACATTTTCATATATCAATAATTAGGGTTACACATTTTATAAAAATTATTCCAAAGTAATCTTGTCATCAAAAGAGACTTAATACATTAAAGCATTTTCTCATCATAAAATCTACAATAACTCTTCAATCCCTTATATGTAGACTTATTACTCATTAAACGTTATTCATGATCCATTAACCATTCTTTTCTAACTTATTTCATAATACTTATATCCTATAAAAAAGTCATAAATCATATCATAATATTCAATAATAGAAAAGCACTAGCTAAGAAATAATCTATACCTTTCATTGGTCATTGTTAGTTTCCTCGTCCTCATTTAGAATATCATTAGGTATTGGTAAATATATATCTTCACGGTCATGTTGATCCCATCCCTGAACCTTTTTAATAATAAATCTATTTGTATTATGACTATGCACACCACATTTGAAACGTTCAACTGATCCCTTGGAAAGAACTTCTTTTCCTTTCCCAGAGTTAACTGGGTGCTTCCTTTTTCCACGGTAGGTTCTTGCTTTATGACCTTCATTATCACATATATAGTATATTATCATCCCTTTGAATCATTTTCATAGGTGTTAATTTCCACATCCTTGACACATATGTTTTTGAATATACTTACCTTTATGATTTTTACATGAACTTACTTAAAGATTTTTTTCTCACATATATGATGCCTTATAAAAATAACTAAGATTCAGGTGGTCAATCGTCACTTCAGATAGTTTGTTGAGAATAAACAAAAGAGTTCTAATTACATCTCAGATATCATTTGGTAGCTTGTTCAGAAAACCATCACAGTTTTCTTCACATCCATTGTTACTTTGGTGCCTACTAGATCAATCCATTTACTAAAACCAAAAAGGTAAGTGTGAGTATATCAGTAGAATCATCATATAATATCTTATGAGGAGGATAAATACTAAGATATACTTATTCATGTTATCTTAAACTCATTCAACTTATCTAAAATGACTATGATTATTTCAAATATTCTGACCACTATAGTTATGTCACTTATACTTAAATAACACCCAGACCTCTAAAGTTATATAAATCGACCTCTAATACCAAATATACGGCCCCAGCCTTAAACATTACATAATATAGAAAATTTAGTAATTCACATTGATGATATTTCTATGTATAGAGATTTTGGAAATTAGGTCATAACTTATACATAATAACTTGAATGTTACAACTAGACACTTCTACTCAATAACATTTTTTTCCTGAAACAAAATATCTAGAAAAAAACATGTTTAGTTATATGTTATAGACATCATGACATTTTTTTGATCACATCCATGACTCCATTACCCTTTAATCCTGTTAAAGAAATTTCAAAAAATTGGATGAGCATTAAAAGCTTAGTAAGGGATACATAATGAAGTAGTATTGTTAGTTTTACAAAACAACATGTAAACCATGAATAATGTATCTTAAATAATACTTTTCACCTAAAAGAAGTAGCAAAAATACTTCACTGAATATAATATAATTACTTACTATTTTTCATAACAAAAAGATTACCATCAATCATATTGAAAGAAACATATAGTATATAAAGGTAACTTGGGACATAAACATACTTAAATGGAATAACTACAAGGTCGACTTCCAAAAATATCACTAAATGGAATATCCATACACCTGACTTCCATACCCAATGCATTGGAGGATATAACGTAACCAACCGTCCTTATTTTATCATTGAACCACCAGTCATTTGGGTTTTCACGTAACCACCCATCATTGGTTTATCATGTAACCACCCGTTAAATGTCCAAAGACCATTACATAATCATAACACATAAAATATTGTAAATATCAACATTTCACTAATAACGTTTCATTTGAAATCATAAGAAATAATTTCAAGATATTTAAATACAAAATCCATTTCAAAAACTATTTTCAATAAAAAAACACCAAAAACAGAATAAGGGGTTTATGTTCATTTTAAAAACACATTAAGGATTACATAGGAAGTCTAATGTCAAATAACGATTATGGCGGCAGAGAGTTCATTGTCGCCACAAATGTTAAAAACATTCCTTTTTTCATTTAGTAAAATGATTCAAAGATAAAATATTCCCTTATAATGAAATTAAAAGTCAAATAGATTTAATATACACAATGTAAAACAAAAAGGTGTATATTATCAAAACATGCCTCAATAAAAGGAGATTGAGATGAAGTCCCTTACCTTGTGTCCAACTTGGCTTGTTCATTCTTTAATTTCATGAATAAAAAGATTAAATTAATTGAAAATTTGTTAAGAACATTTTTCAAGTTTATTATTCATTTTATATCATTATAACCACATTATGGAAAATAATTAATTAATTAAGTTAATATTGTTAGTTTTATCGATATTGGGTACTTGAGTCGAAAATGAACTTGTTATAAATACAATTTCTTCATGTGGTAAAAAGTATATTATCTCCAGAATATAATTCATATATATATATCATATATATCTAGTATATATTTGTTTATAATATTCCATAACATTTTGATATAGTAAATGAAATGCACCATCCATTGAGATGGTAAGCCGTACGTACGCAATAACGCTACTTTCATTTCTATTTCATATTTAAAGGAATGAAAAATTAATGATACATAGTTATATAATAATTCCATTATAATATCATATTTTATATATGTTACATGATTTCATCAATTCCATCCTTTATGTGTTCCATGTATGGAATGAATGAGTTATATCACTTTGAGGGGGCGGTAATCCGCACTTCCTCAAATGAAATTAACATCATGAAAAGAATACAGGTATATTGTAAATAAAAATTACAGAAGAATAAATTAAATATAAACATAATATATATCACATATAAATATAGTTTCATCATAATTTCCACCATGAGGGGTGGTAATAGATAATTGAACAATCACTGTTTCGTGAGGTAGTGGTTCACTGTCCAAAGAATGAATGTGTTATAAATACAATATATAGAGGTTTGTGATAGTTTAGGTTGAATAATTAGTATAAAAACATGAAATTATATTTAATATAATGGTTTTTTAAAATATAATTGAATAAAGAGAGTTTATTGGGTTGGAGAATGGAAATAAATGAAATAAGCTTGAGATAAGACATTACCTCAAATCGGGTAACTCCTTTTTATTTAAGCTAAAAGGCTTTCTTAACTTGCCTTATACCCAAAGTAAGTATTTTATGAATAATAGAGGGATATTGGGAGATTTATGGATAATCATTTAGACAATACAAGGGGTTTTATTGGTGTAAGTAAGGGGTTAGAGGTGGTGGCCTTTTATAAGAGGGAGGAGGGGCACTTTACGAAGGGATTGAAATATTACTTTATTATAAAATGAATTTCTATTTCAAATTTTTTTCAAAGTAAATTATTTCAAATATAATAATATTTTCATCAAAACCCTATCATCTAATAGGTTTTAGACATGTTTTGGGTTCAAATTTGACCTTTTCATTTCGCTTTAATCCTTAGTTAACTAATTTAACTATTACCTTGTCTTCTTGTATATTCATACTATATGGTTAATATAGTTACCATAAAATTACAATATAACATCACATGGTTCACTAATAACATTTAAAACATTATCTAAGAAATTTTACTGAATCATGGATTTTAAGGACTAATATATTATTTAATATAATAGTATTTGTTTTAATAACTTATTTATGTCAATTATTATACTTTTCATATCATGACTTTTTAAAAATCCATAACAACTTTGTTAATTCAAAAAACATAATAAATTAAAATATAACAAGTCATACTCATCCAAAAAATTCTTGTATAGAATAATAAGTTTCAAAATAAATTTATTTCAATATTTATAATCTCGTTTATTTAAATTGTTCATTAATAAGGTAATCACTACATCATCATTATGTCATAAATATATTTATTTGTTTGATGTCTAAAACTTATAAATAAAATAGCAAGATTTATAAAATATATTTAGATTTATAATTACTATTTTTAGTTAGAAATAAAATTATATAACCCCATATAAGAATTGTTTTACTAAAAGATACAAGTTTAGGTTATATTTTCCATAACATTAAATTAAAAGTAATTAAATGTCATTTTCACCCCCAAGTTGCTTCATGGGGTCGTAAAATATACTCAAGAATGCTTAGGGTCGGTTATATCTCATTAAATAGGTTTAATACATGTTTTAGGGTAATTTAATATTATTCTTTACCATTATTTACAGGATTTACACTTTAACCATGGTAAATAAAATATTTACTATAGTTACTATTCATAATGTCTAAAAATAAAAGATACCTATTTACACAATTTATACCTCTGGATTCAAAATATTGAATTCATTTTTCCAAATTCAAAATACAAATGTTTCAGAAATTAATTTAAAATTAATTCCCATTCTCAAAACCAAAAAGCATGTTCTTAAGAAGTAAAAACAACCAAAAGATTGACATACATTTATGTCCAATTTGATTATAAAATTGATTATAATGAGGAAAATGGGATTGAAGAATACAAATATAATCTAATTACACTTTAAAACCAATTTAAAATTACAATATAACTATATAAATAAAATATATCCAAAATTAGTTTTGAATTAAAATGCGGTATTTTTCACTGTTCATTAAAAAATGAACTTCAGCGGAAAAATACCAAAATTTCATCCAAAGTAAATTTTGTTGTTCCACTTATAAATAATAATTTTATTTTGACAAATAATTTATATAATGGTGTCAAAAATAGATTTAAAAAAGGGTTTTCCCTCAAAAGGTGGTAAAACTGCATTTTTAGAAAAATACTTCTTTTCTCCAAAAAAATGGATTCATTCCGGTACCATATATAGAAAACAAATAAGATATATTTAAAACATTACATTGAATATATATTTTATATTTTATATTAATTAAAATCCATAAATAGTGATATGAAAACACAATTATTCTCATTTAAATAGGTTTTCATAAAAACCCATCCATTTTATTCAATTGGTTTTTATTTCCATTTCTAATAAATTTGTTAATAGATGAATCATCATTTAAACATGTTTAAACCATATTTAAAAATTCAATTGATACTATTCATTCCTTCTATTCCAACGACTTGGTGTTAACTAATATTTAAAATAATAATAATAATATTGTATTATTTTTCATTGTAACTTAATGTTGTGTGCAATGTAAGACTTTGGAGAAGCCCGTTGTTTTGTGTCGAGTACGCTATCAAAAAACGCATCCCCTTTAACATAAAATTAATATATTATTCATAATTATTAATATAAATCAAAATATTTTTTCAATAAATACCTGGGTCGTTAAATAATTCCTCTAGGATGATAACCTTATACAACAGCTCCATGTAGGTGGTCCTTCTAAACTGAAACAACACCAAAATATGATCTTGATGAAGGAATCATTATATAAACCAATCCTTACTCATATCACCCCCAAAAAACTCTTTGGTGAAATTGACCAATCTACTGAAACATTTAAAATAATATTTTGCTAACTAATCTTCTTGATGGACACCAAAAAATTATATATCCATCGAAATTATCACTTCCTTGGGATAAAACCACTAGATGATGCCTATATTAAAATATACTCAAGAAAAATCCTCAAGTGTTTGGGAATGGATGGTTATCATCCACAAATCTTGGCCCAATCATTTGAAGAAGAAACTGGTTCACCTCACCTTAGATATTTCTAAAGTTCTTATGGAATAGAAAACCTCCATGCACAAAAATATCCACTCTGTCAGCTCTTGGGATCTATTTTCACCTATAAACACTTACGAGTACATATTCATACACTCTATATGATGCTCTATAATCCATGAAAACATATCCCAACCACCTCATCAAGAGTCTATAAAGAGACAAAGATAATAAGGATAACTATTTTATCACTAAAATGAATACCATAGATATTACCTTAATGAGTTATCATTTCCTTTTACGGATCATATTATAAAACATCACCAAATAAAGGCACTCAATAAAACGACACCAAAACAAAAATACATTGTGTCAAAATATAGAAACCAAAATCAAATGGGACTTTAAAACACCCGTTATAATCCCATTTCTAAAACACCTAAAATTAATATCATTATATTTTAAAATAACACATAGGTTCATCAAATTAACCTTCAAGTATTTATTTCAAAATTGTAAAATCATTACAATCCCAACAATAAATGGTACACAATCCTTGAAAACCAATTTCCCTTAAAAACTGCACATAATAAAGTCTTTTACTCATTGGAAATTGTCACAAACCCATAAAAATATTATGATATTACACAATAATTATAACACATGGAATTAATTCCTGGAAAACAGTCACAACCAAAAATATTTTTGCCCACTCATATAATCTTCTTAAATTTCCCATAAGTTCTCACCATGGAAACTAAAAACCCCAAAATCATAGTCTTTAAAAAATGCCCAAATAATAATTTTTAAAAAAATTATTTAACTTGTACATTAATAACTTTTATGATCCATGAAATTACACTTCAAATACACAAAAATAATAATGATAAATAACTATATTAGTTAAAAGATTTAAATATGTGAATATAATAAAAAATTGAATCTTTTTTAGTTGTGGGTTTTTTGTCACTTGGGTTGTCTTGCAGCAACTATTCAGGTTCCAATGAAAGTTTCATATAATTATTTCACATAGGTTCAACATGGTTTGATGGACCATGTGAAATAACCATTTAACTTATATATTTCATTGGGTTTCATTCCAAAATTATTAATTTCTATATATGTATCGTAGGTCCTCCCTAAAACTAAGAGTATCAGCTAGCAACATCAAATTTGCTAATTTATAAACAACTATATATCCCATATTCAAAAAAATTGTTAAACATCAATTCAAACTTGTGGTATAACATGATAAATATATATATATGAACTATTTTATTCCCACCACCGAATCACTAATGGTTCTAATTATATTAAACCACCAAATCCCAAATAAAAATGAGGATATGATTCCATTTTGTAATTAAATGGCCCAGGTCGGCCAGACCCGTCTTCTTAGCTGCTCTTCTACATGTCCCGAGGCATGTTCCCAATCACCATATGTTTGAAACTAGTTCTAGGTAATCATAAGTGATATCAAGGAAATAATTTCAACCATGTGAAATACTAGGATCAACATTGGGTTCCAATTAAAAAGCATAGATGAGGTCTCCATGCATTAGACAACCATTACAAATAAAATAAGATGTTATTGAAAGAGAATATCCAAACATGAAATAATGATAATAACTGATCACATTATATTATTACAGAACATTTTCCATATTAATGAAACCATTTTATATAAAACTTTTACAATACATAAGAATGAGTATGGATAAAAAAGGTTAATGTGGTTATCATGCATAATGACTTGAAGTAGTCTAAAAGTATGGGATAAAATCCCTCAATCTATATTTGACTCTCACGACATATACATAAGAACATCACTCGCTTCCCAAAATGATATAATCAACCAATAAATGTTCAACCCATGACCCGAGAACATACATATGACATTAAAACTATGTACCCACTAGTGTGAGTATGTACGATGTGGGATAGAGGCTAGTGTAATAAAACCACGAGTCCATTTAATTTATTTTATAAAAAACCTAAATTTCTAGTTTGAAAATTGATATGATCAAATAGGTTTTTTTCCTTCAAAAAATATGGATATGGAAAACAACACCTTATATCCTTCATAAAAATATAACATTTGTGTAACATGGGTCAAATTTGTTTATCCAAAGTGTTTTATTTTAAAAAATCATTTAATTATAATCAAAACATCTCACTTTTAAATATTCATTTTTATAAATTCAATTTTGTTTTAAAATAACACTTCTAAAAACAAACCATCACATCATTTAAAATTATTTCAAAGGAATTTTATCGAGGTAAATTTATTTAATGAATCTTAAATCCACTATCTTTTAAAATAGGACACACACTTATAAAAAATATTTAATGTGAAAGGGGAAAAAATAATAGAATACCCAACCATGTAATGATTATAAATTAATTAAAATATCAAAACTAAAGCATAACAAGTTGACTTTAAGACTAAACTAAAATAAATATCTACGCATCAATATAAGATCCTCCCATGAATTAAGAAACTCATATTATAATAATCAATATATAGTTATAATATAAGATACATATCACGAGGAAACACCTTAGTGACTAATAAGACAATATTCTATGTTTATAGGTGGAAATAATAGTGGTATTGTTAATTATCACACAAATAATCACCTGAATCACCTCAAATGGCCTCATTTATGTCAAATAACCTAGATTGGTCAAAAAAAAATTAGGAAGGGGATACTAGATATTTCTAAACTATTAACTAATAATTTTAATGTCCCTTGAGTTCCAGTTTAGTATCCTAAAGTTACTCATGGAATAGATAAAGGATTTGTGCCACTATCAAGCCAAAATCATTCCCATGATAACCACTTTCAAAAGAGAAATATAACATAAAAATCATATATATATATATATTTATATTTATATGACACATCAAATGCACCCCCATTAAATAATGATTTCCCTTAAAAACACATAAGCATGAATCATTATTCATTTAACCATGCAAATTAATACAACCATAATCAACCAGTTATATCAGGGATAAAAATTGTGTAAAATTTAACCAATGAAACTCATCTTTCAAAGAAGATGTTAAATAGGTGTTTACTTGGAAACTTAGAACCAAACCTTTTTAAATTCATTTATAAAACCAAATTTTTAATCAATATGTTAATCCAATAGAGATAAACACAACAAAAAATCATAATCTCAATAAATTTTAGTAAATCATTATAAAATCCCATAAACCAACACACCACTTTTAAAACAAGGAAACGAATTTAACAGGGAAACACCCAACTTTAAAAATAACACATGGCCTTAAAAATCCTGAACAATCACCTTTATAGGAGAAAACCTCTAATAGAATTTTATCAAACACTTAGGATCTATAAAATATACTCTGAAAATTATTATGGAATTAGAATAGGAAATTCACAAAATGTTTCAATGGAAATATGAAAAATACAACTGAAACTTAAATAATAGATATTAAATAATCATTAAATTAGATAAAAAGCCTAACTCAAAAATCAAGAATCCATGGAAGACTCAAATAAAAGGTACTTTAATGAAAATTCTTATCTCAACTGATGTAACTATGCCCCTTATGATGAATTTCACCAGAATAACACTCAGTAGGGGATAAAAACTTCTAGAAACAAAATCTACAAAAAATGGATGATCATAGACAAAAAAATTGGCCAAAATAACAATTAGATATAGATAATTTGGAATAAATATAGAGAAAAGAAGAAGATAAGGAAGGATAATCCCTTACATTCCCATCCAAGGAATAAACCACTAACAAATAACTTAAAACATATCATGTAGGTGCATCAGGAGGGAGGATATGATCTTTGAAGGAAACTCATATGAGGGTTTTGAATGGGGAAGAGATTAAGATATTCCCTAAAAAAATATTAAAATGATAAAAAGAGATAAATCAGAGCAAGTATCACGATTCCCTCAAAAGGGTTATAAAATAGAGTTGTAACCATACGTTCATTGTTTTATAAACTTTCAGAGGTCCCACGATTAATATGGAGTAGTTTCACCCATTTTGAACCTAACTATGTCACCTTATTAAAGATCTAAAAGATATAAAATTTCACCTCAAGATACACCAAAATCATCAGAAAAATTATCCTTATAATCATAGGCAAAAAATTGAAAATTCATAGTGTCACACAACCTCAACATCTTTCTGAAATCTTCAACATGTTAACGATATAATAAAGATCACTAATCTTTTAGGCCTGAATAGATTATATAGTAGAAAAACCTCTAATGTTCTTTCTCTTTTACATATTATCCTTGATTTAATATGAAATAGTATATTCATGTATAAGTAGGTATATATCTCCCTCCATTTTATTACTCAACTATAAAACTAGTTTTATTACTTATTCCATGCATTCATTTGACTTATAGAATATTCATTCTCCTAGAGTCCTTCTTCTATTCAGGACAACATTCTTAGATATCTCTTTACATTGGAGTGTCAGTGCCACACCTTACACAAAATTATGTCTCAATATGAAAAATATATATATATATATATTATGTGTCACCATTCATTATAATATCACACATTTCCATTAAAAAAATTATATTATTCTAACATCAAATCTCTATAAATTGTAGTCTTCTAATATTAATGCCTAAAACATTAGTTCCCATAATTTATACACATTCAAACACTAAAACTCATGAATTATAATTTCATTCTAAAATATCTCTCATATAAAACTCTTATAATCATAAATTTTACACATTTCACATGTTTCCATTTATAATTCTTAGAGACCCGAGATTTAAAATAGGTGTGGCTATATCTTGTTTCCCATTTTTTATCTAACCAATATTTATCATTTTTTCTACTATAATCACAACACAAAACATTTTTATATCTCCAGTTTTATTGGGTTTTCCTTGACATCACCATATTTCATGAAGATTAGATACTCATCTCACAAATCAATATATATCGTATAGTATGTCATCTTATGATGAAAAAGTTATTTTAAAAGAAATGTCATTTCCAAGTAATGTTTTATGTGTAGAAAAATGTTCTTATAGAATTCAATACATATTACATGTAAGACAAATTTTATTTCTAAATAATCTATGATCCGGATATTTAACTTGCAATCTTATTATATAATTGTTCTTACATATATGATATTTTTCTCAGAATATCTTATGATTTTTTTCGAAGTTCCAAACATATTTTGACTATTATATTTTCCATAAAATATCTTACATGGATTTTAACATTATGGATTTTAAAACTATTATTGATATATAGTTTTAGATATTATGATGATATTATTTTTAACCAAATATTGTATCATCTACATAATCATTTATGAAAGTTCCATATACCTTTCAGTGTATTTTATTAGTATCCTTATAATATTATCACTGTCAGAATAATTCTATTTCTGGTGAACTCATTCTCTTATCTGGTACTTTTGATAATATAACTCCATTAAAATCCATCATAAATACATTTTAACATCCATAAAAATAATCTTATAGTGAACTAAAATTTCACAATCATTAATTTCACTCACATTCTTCACACACATCACTATTCATTATGAGAGATTCATAATTAACTTTTATAAATATTTACATACCATTTGAGATTAAACCTAATATTCCATGGGAAAATGCCTGAAAATTGTTCCAAAATTATTTTATTGAAATGAGTAATGAGAAAAAATTTAAATTCTATAATTTCATTTAAATTCACATTTCTCCATATATTTTAACATTTTAAACATGACTGTGTTTATCTTGTCTAACATAAAAATTGGATTTTATATGGTTCTAAATTATTATCCATTAATCACCAAAAGCACACTAATTAAATCCAATAGTAATGGTGGTCTCCATTGGTCCTTTGTTCCTTCCAACATGGTACTGGATAAACTTTGTTCACCCACCTCACACATGTTCCTACCCATGTATATACTATAAATCCTATATGATATTCTCGGTTGGCTCGAAGAGTTATGATTGTCCATCTACCAATGGAGGCAAGGCTTCTTGGATGGTTTACATAGATGAAAAAAGATGAATTTATTTTTACTAGGAATATTTATTAAATTTTAAAATTATATAATTACAATGAAATATAGTTAAAATAATAAGATAATATATATTCTAATTTTATTGACCCAATTTCTACTTATTTTAAATATCTCACTGTTATCCAAATATTTTATCATATTCTTTATCACTTTTTTTACATAAAATAATATTGTTGAAAATATTTAGTTCAAACTCTTCTCATTTAATGATCATCCACTTTATAAAAACAAGATATATATAAACTCTAGTCATGATTTCCTAGAAACATCTAACTCATCGTTTACTTTGTAAGAAACTCAAAAAAACATATAAACTTTTCTTCATTGACATTTTGAGATAAATAAATTCTTGGGAATATAAAGAAACTTCCAAGTAAATCATCATCAACATATTGACATCAAGAATATTTTTTCCATATTAACAAAAAATACAACAAAAATACAAATTATGTTCTATAATATACCCCTTTCTATTTTTTCTGCTACAAATACTACAAAATTAACTATCAATACGTTATTTGTTTATCTTCACTCCCCTTATTTTCATTGACTTCTATAATTTCCATATCCCACACTAATTGATAAAAAAATAAAAAATAAATACACGTAAATGGATGGAATAAATTCAAGATAAATATATTTTCCATTATTTCTCGCAATCAATGTTTACATGATCCCTGCTCTATGTAGAAAACATTAGGGTTTGAATCAAATATAAAATTTATCTATTGATCAAAAAAGAGTGATAATAACATAGAGAAAATTCCAAAATAAAATTTAGGATACGAACATGTGTTCTCATTATGAAACAAAATAATACCAATTAATATCTTTCAATATTTTAGAAGAAAAACCTAAGATATTGCAGTCATCTAAGTACACGGGTTTAAAACATTCTAGTATTTATGTTATGTTTTATAAATCTTCTCATAGATCTTTGATAATTTTTGATAATTTTGTTTCATTAATTAAAACTAGTCCCCCACCACCACCCCCTCAATATTATGGTTTTAAATTGAGAATCTAATTACGAGAGAGAATCAAGACATAGATTTCCATTTACAGATTCACAAGAAATATTCAAAATGAAAATTTATATAAATTTTTAACTATATCATCTTAATTTATAACTCTATATAAAGGGAAGATCTCCTAAAATATATCTTTAAAGTAAATATTTTCTCATGATGTCAATTTGAAATAAATTTGATAAATAATCCTAATATGGTTTATTATTAAATCTTTAAAAGTTATTCCATCTTATATTAATTCTCTAGTACCCAATATGAGAATAAGTTTCACCTTCAATTAACTAATTGATTTGTATAAAAACAAAAAATATATATTAGGGAATAATATGGAACATTATTCTCTCATCAATGTGAGTAGATTTGTTGATAATTCATTTTAAACCTTTTTTTTATTTCTAATTTAGATCAATGCCTTGGTAGACTTCTATTTCCCGATTTCCATTCTTCATAACCATATTATTTTTTAGAATGGATTGTTAATTGATCCTGTTATGTGGGTTATTGTTTTTAACATGATTCAACATAAAAGATGTTTCACATGATGTATTTTTTTCTTAAGTATTTATTCATGGGATGGGGTAATTTTTATCCAATCCTCTAGGATGTGTTTTTATATCTTTCACCTACCGCACAACTCTTCTGCATTCCTTGGTTTTATTTTGTGGAAAAATTCAAATGAAATTGAATTATTCATGTGGAATCATTTAATTTTGTTTTCACCAACACTTTTCTAAGATTCTTCCAATATTATAGTTTCTTCAAAAATTTTATGTTAAATAATTAATTTTTATTTGTTATTGTGCTTAGCTTTCTTGGTTCTTTACAGTGATTCTTAGTAATACATCAAACCGGTTCATTCCTTTTAATTTCATCTAGGATTATTCTTCTATTTTACTTAATAATCATTTCATTAATATTCACATTAATGGGTTATATAAAAAAATTAATGATGGGTCATTTTTTATTAAAAATATGCATCACACTCTTTTTACCATTGATCTCTAATTAGAATTCTAGGATCTATTTTGAATCAGTTTATTTGAGTTGTTATTGTTCAATGATGACCCACCATTTTTATTTACCTTTCAAGTTATTCCTTCATTAACACCACTTTCTACATTTCAGTTTTTTTGGGAATCTTTTATATAGTATTATAACCATATTTATTATAAATACCATTGAAATTTTAATGATTTTCAAATATCATTATATCACATTGATTATTATTTTTCAACTATGGTTTAATATATTCTTATATTTTATATACCTCAATGTTTGGATCTCAAATATCATAGTGGTTTTTGCATTATAGTAAAAATATAAATCTTTATTTCAAAAGATATTACAACATACACCATATCCCATAAATGTTATTATTCATTGTTAAGTGGGCTATCCATATTTGACTCAATGTTCTTTTATCAAATTGTTATCAACATATTTTGATTTATTTGTAAAAAGTACCCTCATAAAGTTTATTCTAACCAATTTGGATCTTATTGTGGGATCCCTATAGTTTATTTCACATCAAAAATTTTGAAAATATTTCAGTTCGTTCCACATCTGTGAATAAAAATAAATTTAGTAAAAACATGATTCATAGAATTGAATTGTACTTTATCTTCAAGTGATCTAAAATTTGATCATTATATGATCAAAGTATATTTTTATCACCAACTGGAGTTTTTTTTTATATAAAAATCCTTCATATAAATAAATAGGAAGGTATCAAACATTTTCTATTATCTAAATGAAATTTAATGTGTTTTTTTAGATTCACTATTATAATTCCAATCTCTATGAATTTTATATTGTTAATTCTTTTTCATAATGCATTGTTTTTTATTTTTCTGAAAAATTAGTTATTATCACATCATATTTATCTCCGTGAATTTAGATTTTTATATAAGGATTGTATTCAAGATCTCTAACCTTATTGGTTTTAATCATAAACTGATAATTCATGATGGTAGTTTCTTCTTCAATTTCATCAATCTATTAGTAAATCCATTTATAGTATTCTTATAAGTCATTGATTATATGAATCCAGTCATTCTGAGAATTTTAGAGTACATATTTATGTTATAAAAATAGTTATTCATTGGATATAATATAAAAATATTATGGAAATAAAGAATAATAATAAAAAATATGGTTATTAATTGATAATACCCATATAATTTCTCCCAATATAAATTTATCACATACAATCCCAAAAACAAATGAGATTGTATCATAAAACTCTAACCTTGAGTATCATATTTCATTATATGAATTGCAATCATCATTATAATAAATATAGATATATTATATATAGATTCCAAAAAATTATGTATATATTAATTATTTTTAGAATTCCTTAAATATTTCTAATTATCCACTTATTAAAAAAATTGTTAAAATGATTGTTCAAGTTAAAAAATAGTCCTCTTTCCAAACATGTTTCTCTTCGATGGTTTTGTTACTTGATTCATAGTAAATAGTGTATTATATAAAAATTAATCAAATAGGGTATATGTATGATATTTATACATTATATAAACATTTATATTCATTCATATAAAGTGGTGATGAAAAACGAATTACATCACTTCGTAGAGACAGTAGTCTGTATGTATGTACATGTGATGTTTTCACTTTTCAATGGGAGGAAAATGGTAAATTATAATTAAACATTATATACTCATTATTATGTCATTAAAATCATATATATTCATTTTATATATTTTTATTAACATACATTTAATGTGTAAATGAAAAATTAATAACATCACTTCTTGGAGGTGGTAACTCATCCGTACACATGAGCGACACTATCATTTTCAATGGATGGAATGGTATGACAGTAGATAATATATTTTAATTATATAAGAATATTTATTTAATAGATATCATATGTAATGAATAAAAATATCAAAGTAACCAATAATAAATTATGGTGATGGAAAATGATTCATGTCGCTGGGTGGAGGTGATAGTCCACACGTACAGGCAATCAATACGTTCAATTTACATTTGATGAAAATAAGGTGTAAATAGTTTATCCATCATAAAAATAAAAAATTAATTATATGAAATATATTTATTTAATTATTTTATAATAGATACTCTATATTTTTAGAAGGTGGAAGATGTAATAAAATTGAATATACTATATTAAGAGGTATACCACTTCATTGAGAAACATTCTTTGGATTACACCTTATGATTTGAATGGACTTTAATATTATAAAATAAAGACATATAGTACATGTTAAGGGATGTTATGAAGATATTATGGTAGTTGTTGGTGAGATATAAGGATTATTATGTGGGATGAAGTGAGGATTGTAAGTATCCTTTTATAAAAAAAGGGATAATACAAACATAGAATTTTTCTAAAAATTAAAATATTTTAATGTACTACTCAAGTCAAGTGGAATAAAAATTCCATAGATTAATTGATAATAATTATAAGGTAGAAATATAATCATCCATTCATATTAAATCTTGTTTTTTGTAATATTTTAATACATATATCATAGGTAAAGACTCCCCCAGGTACCCCATTTTAACCTTAATTGTATAATTAGATTTTCACTATTTTTTACTATTTATTATGAACAAAAATTAAGTTGAAATTATTAAATAATATTAATTAAAATGATTAAAAATATGAAATCGATTTAATAGGGAAAAAAATTTACATTTGGTAATCATATTAAATTAAGTGCGAAAAACCTAAAAAACTATTTTTAGAAAAATGAATTTTGGAGCATAAAATGGAGTTTATCTTTAAATACATTTATTTGGATTTATAAAAAATTAAAATATAATTTATTCATATTATAAATATTAAAAAATACTTTATCATAATTTAGTTAGGTATATTCACACCCTCTAATCCAATTGATCGTAAATAAAAATCAAAATAAATAATAATAATTGAATGATATATTGTGGCTCATTTAAACATGAATCTATGTGTAAAGAAATCAGTAAACACTTTAAATTTATTAAATAGAAATATATCATAAAATATTGGTGTATTATGTTCTTACCCTTATAATATATTCTCTCTTGAAATATTATCACATCAACCAAAACTCTGAGGATAATTTTTCCTCATCACATCATCGGGTTCCCACATAGATTTCTCAAAATTATGGTTTCACAAAAAAATAGTGATCTTGTCAGTGGTCTTGATTTACAGTACATTATCTATCCAATCATCTATCTATAATTGTAATTTTTCAAAAGAGTGAACATGCTCAATCTGAACAACCTCTAAGTGTAGTACATGTGAATGATTAGTGATTATCCTGTGAATAATTCTAAAATTTATTTATATAATATAATTTCCATTCACATATTTATTCATAGATACCATTTTTGAGAATTTTACTATTTAAA
This sequence comes from Viscum album, assembly GCA_963277665.1. Taxonomy (NCBI): domain Eukaryota; kingdom Viridiplantae; phylum Streptophyta; class Magnoliopsida; order Santalales; family Viscaceae; genus Viscum; species Viscum album. Next base: position 1,936,389,598 of record OY728155.1, read on the forward strand.
CATTATTTCACATTATCATTTTAATTATTTCTTAAGGTGAACTATTATGTGATACTTTTTCAGACACATTGTACATCCTCCACTACTGTTGATTTAAATTTCATATTTCATTTTAAGATTTCTGATACCATTGGAAAATTTCATCTTTTTAGGGAACTTGAGTAATCACATTGGCATACCAACAAAATGGGCCTTCATGACAACAAATTATGGGTGAAGTAAACTCAACCACAATCTAATAATCGGCATGTTGAAACCATTTTACATCTCTAATGAAGAAGAATTGTAATCTACATATAGATAACATCATTATAAATATTTAATTCAATAGTAACCATAGAAAAATATGATTTATAATAGTATTTATAGGCATACCAAGTTGAAGATGAAATTATGAGCCAGATTTTATAACCTAGAATAAGATTCCACCATTTGGATCTTATCTCCAAAAATTAAAGATCCAATTAGGATGAATTTTTTTGGTCTCTTAGGGGTCATCTGTTTATTTAATTTATTCTTATATTGCCCAAAATAATTAGTCCAACTAGATGCTCATTTAGTGCCTCATTTGGGTGGAGGATATTTGGCTCTCATTTCTAGTTAAGGGTGAAAATTCCAAATTCTAGAAATTTTTCACTCACTTATTGCTACCCTATTTTAGTGGGATGACTTTTAATATTTGGGGATATAACCAAGGATTCAAAAATTATTATTTATGGTATTTGTGGTGAATTAGTTGAGAGAGAATTGGTTTATTTAAATTATAATGATTTTTGTCATTTTATATTTTCATTTGTTTTCACAAGTAATTTTTTAAAATTCACATTAGTTTCTCAATAAAAGTTCTTTATTATTTATTTTTATATTATTATTCATTGAAATTTGATACCATTTTTTTCAATCTGTGAACTTATTCACTCAAACACTTGTGATATTCATCACAAAAACAATGGAGTGATCGTTATTTCATGGTTTTTCTTCTTCAATTATTACCTCATCAGTCCAATTCCTTCTTGTATTGAGAGAATAGCATCAATATAGGGATAACCATATTCTAGTTTCATGCAATGGAGTACAAAGGGTTTGGATTTGATGTTATTTTTCACTAGATAATGTTTTAATAATTTCTTTTATTTGTGTTTTTTATTTAATGATTTTCTCTCTTCCTCTTATTGATGTTTTTCACCACAGTTTTCATATGATAATAAAATTATTTACCATGGTGTCCTAATTAAAAATATACTACTAGTTTATAGGTTATTATAAATTTTATGTGAATTTTTCAAGCTAGTAAGTTCTGAGGTTATGTCGATTTCATTGAATGAATCATTCTCGAGTTAATGAAATAAAAATAATTTAAAATAAATTCATCCAATAATCCCCTTGAAATATTCTAGGATCAACCCATTATAATAAATTGAATTTTAATAGGTATTTAAGATCACTAGAAATACTTATTTTCCACTTCAAATCCAAAACAACCCATACAATGAGAGTCTTTATTTTATTCATAGGTCTCTGAGGATTCAAAAACCACTTCTCTGATGCAGGTGACCTCTTCTACCATAGGATATATTTGTGTGAGGAAAATTTTTGGTATCATTTGAGGGACCTAAGTATGTTATCATAGACACTAGAGTAATTTTTTCACACTGATTATCTATTCCCACCCCTGATTTCACTTCTATGGAAACCCATTTTGAATAAATATAAACATGGGAAAATTCATCCAACTTTGATTACCCCACACCGAGAGAGGTGAATAATGACCATGATGGATTATATTGTTGGGGTAGTCATTAACCCAATTATCCAAAATGTTTGAGATCCTATTCCCCACAATAAATTCCAAATTATAATAAGTTCAAATTCATACAATGCCAATATGAAAATCCTCCTGTCCATTTGTAAGAACATAATTATCCTCCAAGAATAGACCATTTGTCTTAACCAATTCTACATCCTGGTCTAAAAACAATAAATGTTAATTTATGCCAAAAATTAGGGAAACGAGCTTCTGGGGGTTTATCCTTGAGAGTAGAACTACAAAGCATTGAAATGGTTATAGTTCCCATTCCCACCAAGGATTTCCCTTCCTCAATATTGATAGAATATTTTTGTACACACAAACCTATTGTGAGTAATTATATGTTTTTACTATTTAAAAGTGTGGGAAAACTGATGAAAATATGAAAAATTTATTCACATATCATTGGATTCTTCAATATCACTAAACAATACTGAAAAAAAAACATTATAAACTGAGAAATAAAAGCTGTAAAATAAGGTTAATTGGTTAAAGAATTTTTAATTTCATCCTAAGGATCCTAAGGGAAATGATAATGAGTATTTAAATCAAGGGGAATTAATTTTTTTCATTCACATGATTTTAACTTTTATCCATGTGTTGAACCTATTTTTTATTGTTCCAATAAATATTTTTCATGATCCCAACTCAACATAACCTTTAGAAAAATCAAAATAATTGAGTTTATACACATTCCAGACATGGATATGTCCAATTTGGTGGGTGAATCTTTTATTCAAAAGGAACCAACTCAGTAGAGAAATTTTGAAAATGAAAGTGATTTCAATTCAAAGTACCATCTTATTTCAAAAATTGTTAGCCTACCCAAACTTGTACATATGTTCTTTCAGTCCCCCCTCAAATTTTCATAATTTTCGGATAACCAAAACATTCTAGTTCTAATTTTTTCTTCTCTTGATACCAATAAAATAAAAATTATCCTTCATGTATTATACCCTAATGTGGAAAAAATAGTTCCACTATTTCTTAAATTCCTTGTATTTTTCCACAGATTATAGAATATAGTTTTATACATGAATCAAATTCCAAAATAGGAATGAATCTTAATCTATTAGAATTGAGGAATAATGTTTTCTTAAAATTTTTGAACGTTTTTATTAGGTAAGTTGGGGGGTCTAATATGAGATAATTATTTTAAACTAAGTGATTTTTGGGAGGAAACCTGGAATCACTATGAATTTTATTTTATATTGTTTAATTTTATTTTTGTTTATGTTTTTTAAATTAAATGATAAAAAATTTATTTCTTCTCTTTTTCATCTTTTTATTTCTCAATTTTTTTTTATTTTTTCTTCTATATCAAAGTTAGTATATTTTATTTTATCTTTTATCTTTGTAGAATTAAAAAAAATAATAAATATTACAAATTTATTAAAATACTATAATATTATTTTTAAGGCGCACACTATAGGTTGAGAGAAGACCATATCACAGTCGGGGAATCCATGAGACTCAAACATGTGACCAAAGGGGGACATAGTAGTGCAACATCAACTGAGATATGAACTATGTTGATTATATATTCTTTTTTATTTGTATATATACTTATATTTGACAATATATATATATATATATATTGTTCAATTTTATTTTATTTTATTACATGTTTCCTATATTAGTCTTTTGTGTGCTAAAATAAATAGGTACATTTTTAATCATTTCCTTTTTTTATTTTATTTTTAATTATGGGAACATTAACGAGTTTTCATTTTTTTTCTACTTTTTTTGGTGTGTAAGACGTAGGGGCTGCTGATATTGATGTTTTTTGGGAAAATTTCATTTCTTATATGTGTACATACCAAAACTATCATTATTGATGAGGATTTAGTGAGCAACATTGAGATTATGGTATTGAATGGGAGTAGCATGAACTTCAACATAAAAAACCAAGTGACTTTATTCGATGTTTATTATTCCAATTTTCTTTTATAATTACTCTTATTTTCTTCTACCCCTTTGGAAGTTTTTTTATTAAACACTAGGGACAATTTTATTTTATTATTGGGGATGAAAAGAAATGAAATAAAATATTGTGTCAAAGATACTTTTGCATGAATAAATGGTATAAAAAATTCTCCTTGAATATGATAATACACATTGCACACTTTGAAACTAAATATAAAACAATTTTTAATGACATGATTCTGATTTCAATCTTTATTTTTGTTCATGGGCCTAGATTTTGGAAAGTGTTGTTTTTTAATGTAATTTTTCACCATTCAAATTTTAAAAAAATTTGAAAAAATCCCAATGAACAAACTATGGATTTGGGGGTATTGGATTGATTTCATGGGGTCCTATAATAAATGTAATAGGTTTGGTGATCATTTTAATTTTCACATGAGTATTTAAAAAAAAAATAAAATAAAAAACAACAATGAATTTTTGCGTAGAGAAATGAAATGAACCAACATGTAGCTTTTGGCACTTGGGGATTATGACTCCAGAGTTTTTCAGCCCAGATATCAGAATTTTATCTATTTTTTGAGAATTCTTAATTTTTATTGGTTAATTTCACTCGATATTATGTCTGATTATGGTATCTTCCCTCGGTTTCCAAATGACTTCAATCCTAGGATTCCTTGGAAAATTATTACTACATTGGTTGACTTTATTGATTGAAATTTCAATTAACCTAAAAAAATTAAAAAAAATGAAATAAAAAAAACACAAAAGAAATTTATAGTAATCTTAATATTAAAATTTGATTATAACTAGAACTTCTATCTTTATCCCCTAGAATAAAATAGAACCCCGATGTCTATTCTGAGGCACAACACATCATCACACATAATTTCAATTCGATTAAATGTTGAAATGGATTTGAACAATGCAATAGGATTCCTATTTTTATATGATTATGAACCTATCTTTTGTAAAATGTTTTATATTTGTTTCATAATTGTTTGGTATGAGTTATTTTGTTTATGATTGTATATTAATTTTTTCGAAAAGGTAATTCAAATTTTATATATTTTAGCTAATTGTCCCTTAAGACTAAAAATAATAATGTTTGGGGTAGGATTATCTAATAAATGAGGAAAATATTCATAGATATAATATATATTTTCATGTACTTAATTATTCATAAACAATGTTTTTTGTGCATTTTACATTTTGAACATTATTTCACATTATTGTTGTAATTGTTTCTTAATGTGAACTATTACTTGGTTCCTTTTGAGCCACATTATAAATTCCCCACTATTGTTGATTTGAATTTCATATTTAAATTTAGGATATTCCATTACATTGGTAATATTTCATCCTTCTAGATGACTTGATGAATCACATTGGAAGACCACTAAAATGGGCCTTCATTCCCTATAATCCTAGGTGAATAAAGATAAAAAATATTTAATTTATCTACATTTTCTATCCATTTACCAGCTCCAATGAAGCTAAAATTTAATTTAGACACATATAAAATCCTAAGAAAATTCTATTTCTATAATTACCATATCTAATTTTGAGTTTGAAATGGAGTCCCAAGTGGCCCACGTTGATCATAAAATTTTGGTCTACATTCTGTGGACACAGATAATTTCCCATGATTTGGATCATATATATGAAATCCAATTAGTCTATAATTTTATTGGATGTTAGGGGAAATATGGGGATTCAATTTATTATTCAATGACATACCCAAATTAGTCCATCTAGAAGCTCATTTCTACACCTCTATTTGGTGGATGCAAGATGGCTCCCATTTCAGGTCAAGGGTGAAAAGTCTAATTTCAAAAATAATTCCACCCAACTATTCCTATCCTAAACATGTGTTAAAACATGGAATATTAGGGGCTAAACTAAAGGATTCAAAAATTCCTAATAAAGGTATTGATGGTGAGGATTTGTGAGGTATTTTCTTATTTCAATTGTAATGCTATCACGGTATTTTGTATTCACGATTTTGTTTTTTCAAATGTAAGCTGTTCAATTCATTTTAGTTTCATAATGAAAGTTATTCATATCCTCATATTATTTTATTATTCTTATCTCATTGAGATTGTTTCCTCAAGGTGTGAACTTATTCACACTAACATTTTTGAAATTATTAAAACAATATTGGATTGATCTTTTTTTTACTGTTTTTCTTCATCAATTATTCCATCACGAGTCTACTTTTTGCTACCATTGATATCATAAAATCAATGGTAGGATGACCCTCTTATGGGTTGATCTGAGGGATTATAAATTTTCTATATTTTATTTCATTTATCAATATATAAATGTTTAATAATTTCTTTTATTTGTTTTTTTATTCAATTATTTCCTCTCTTCCTCTTCCTTATGGAATTTTGTCTCTCCACACTTTCCATGATCTAATAAGATCCTTTACCCTGTAGTTATTATAAAAAAATCCAATAATTATGTATGTTATTAGAATGTTTATGTATAGTTTTTAAACCATAAAGTGATGAGTTTGTGTTGATATCATTGAATAAATCCTTCACGAGTTAATAAAATTGAGATAATTTTAAAAGAAATTCATCTAATAATCCCCTTAAAATATCGTAAGATCAACCCATTTTCATAAATTTAATTCACTTATGTATTTTAGTTCTCTCTTAATACAACTAAAATCAATGCCAAATTCATCTACTTCATGGATAAACAATTCCAAAAAATGCATGTCTTTAGGTACTTCTTTTGTCTCTGAGGATGTGAAAAACCATTTTGGGATGTAAGAAAATGAATCTACCTTAGGGTAAATTTTGGGAGACTAATTAAGTATGTAATTTCTAAAGATATATACATGGAACACATCATGAACTCAAGAGATATTTAGTGGATGTTTCAAGTGATAATAAACCATCCTAATACAATCAATAATTTCAAAGGGATCAATATTTCTTTGTTAAATTTCATTCACTACAAATCTATTTTTATTATTCCATATAAATGCTCATATGAGTACATTATCCTCAAATTAAAACTCTACATATCAAAAATTATTGTTAGAATAGAATTTTGGTCTACTCGGACCTACTCTAATGTGTTTTTGAATAGCTCTAACCTTCTCTACCATTTCCTTTACTAGATCATCGTCCAATATCATTTCTACTCTAAATTCAACCCAATGCATTGTATTATACAAATCCCCCATTATATTTATATATAATAATCTATATAAATGCTCGTGTAATGGCTATTTTTTATCAAAATTCCACCAAGGAAAGTTTTTGATCCCATATACATTTGAAATCGATAGAATAAGATCTCAAAATTTGTTATAGTGTTTTGATGGTCGTCTTAGGTGGACCATATATCTTATTATTCTAAGAAATACTAAAACTAAAATCTATATCTATTGATTCTTGAAGTCATATCTAGAACATTGAGGTAAACCTTGGATCCTGATCAAATAAAATTATGGGTCGTACTATATGAAATATCACATCTTATTTAATTTCCATTATTTCAACCAGTTAAGGAGAGAAATATTCTATGATATAAATGATATTTTGTTAATTCATAAATAGATCTACTATAACATATATAATATTCTGAAATTTCTAAATTTTGGGGACTTTGTAGATGAAATGACTTCATGTTTCTATTATGTTATGGGTAATGGTTAAAAAATAACTATATAATTCATTCAATAATCGTTATCTTTATAACACACAATGAATTGATATATATACTCTAAAATATCCCTCTCTATTGTTTCCCATTATAAATAATCATTCATATCATTATACATAATCATACTTACATGATGAATAGAGAATGATTATTTATGATCTTCTTCATGAAGATCCTTCTTCAAGTATGTATTTGAAGGGAAACATACATGTTTCCTAAACCTTATAATTCTATTATAATCTTGGTGAAACTTAATAACATTTCTCACTATATTTTGTAGAAAAAAATCTTTCATATATGCCTCTCTAATCTTCACATGGATGGATGGTTGAACACACATTTGAGAAATATATGATTTCTTAGCCTTATTCATAATTTCTAGATCCATAATTTGCATATAAAATAATATTAGATATTTTCATCCTCATCATGGATATGATAGCATTATTCTTTCAAATTTGAGCATTATATACATTGATCGCCTTCCCATGTTGGTAATGTATTAATCAGTAACATTATTTAATCAACTCCAACCGTCTTATCTAGAGAATATTAAATTCTTTCATGGTTAATATATTATTTCAAATATTATGATAAGTATATATTTCACACCCTTAAAAATAAATATAATACCTATATAACATTATTGAAAATATTAAAACTGCAAACTAGAAATCAGGATTTAGGTAATTCTTCTCATAAGACCTAAATTAATGATAGGAATAAGTTATCATGGTATCATTAGGCATGAGGGTGCATCTCAATCCATTATTTGATGTATAAATATTTTAAAAAAAACCTTCCCTACTACATGGTAGTGTGAGAACTGGTGTACTGGTCAACCATATATTTAGTTCCTTGAATTTTTCCCCACATTCGTCATTACAAAGGAACTAGGATTCATTCTAAATTAACATGGTGATTTGACTTCATAGTCGGGAAAATTCATCGAAAAGTTTTAATAATATCCAAACAAATTATGAAAACTAGGGATATAATTCAACATGGTTGGTTTGGGCTGATGATTAATAACAATTTATATTTTGTAAATATATCGATATACCCTATGGTAAGATTATATTACACAAAAATGAAACCCTTTTTATTCAAATTCACCATCAGTAATTTTTTGATATTGCTTCTCTTTCTTTAAGGACCTAAATAAAATCCTCATGTGCTCTTAATGTTCATATTTGAATAGGAGTAATATATGTGAGTTTTTTGTATTAATATTTCTAGTAAATTAAAAATGTTCTCTATAAAGACTCTATTCATTAAATCTATGATGATAATTGGTGTATTAGTTAAACCAAATGTTATCATTATAAATTTATAATGTTCATAACTCATATAGAATCCTTTTATTGGTATTTATTCACATTTGACCACAAATTAATTATATCTGAATCAAATATCAATCTTTAAAAAATATTTTTCACCTTATAATTAATAAAACAAGTAATTGATATGGGAAAGAAGTTACATATTCTGAATTGTGATATTGTAAAGTTTTAGATAAACAATACATGTATGCATTAATATATCATTATTCTTAATTAAAAAATTGGTTCACCTCCTGGTGAAATACTTGGTTGAATGAATCCATTATCAAAATTCTCATGAATTTTATTTTTCTATTTCGTTAGCTTAATCAATTTTATTCTTTACAGAGTCTTTGAAAAAAATATAGAACCATGTTTTAGTTATAGTGAAAAATAACATCAAAATTTAGAGAGAGACTATAAATATATTCTATAAATACTTCAAAAAACTACCATTCAATTATAATATCACCGATGTTGAGTTTCAATCTATCCATGGATGATAAATACCCCCTTTGAAAAAAAATAAAGTCTCATTCAATGGATGTAATTTCCAATCGAAGTTTATTATTATACTCACCATAATAGATGATAAAAGGTTGTTTCAGAATGTAAAATTTTACTTCCCTTCCTTATAATCTTATATGGGATATATATAGAGAGCCAATCCAGGCCCAAAATCACATAAAATTCAACTAGAGGAAGAATAACTGGATTTTCTGGATGCGTATTCCCACAAAATTTAATTAGAGAGGAATCATAGAATTTGGATGTGATAATTATACCATTATAAGTTTTCACTTATAATTCCTCATCAAATCATTTAAGTAATAATGGAATCCTCTTATCCAATTAATTATATATAAAAGAGTGGGTGGATCCATAATCAAATAAGTATTAGTAAATCAATATTAGAGTGTACGTGTACCTTTCGCCACTTTGTTGTCGTACCCTACATTTTAAATAGTGATCACAAGATATTTCCCATTTTCATTGGTCTTAAGAGGTTTCTGATGTTTATCGTCATTATTAATACTCAGTTTTGACCATTGGTTATCATAACACACAGAATATTTTCATTTTAAACACTAAGGTATTGGTGGTAAATTCTATGGATCTTTCTCTCAATTCTCATTATTACATAACTTTGTCATGTCACCTCAACATTTTATTTCCTTGTGGACTTCCTTTCCACACTTATGGAATTTACTATTACCATTAAGACAATTTAATATATGATTCTTTCCATGAATTAATTACAAAGGAAGCCTCATCTTCTTCTCAATATGCATTTTATTAATAAAACATCATTCCAATTTCATATTTATTTTCTTTTCAAAACAATGAAATTGATGGGTTACTCTAATCATCATTTATACATTGATATAATATCAAATAATTTCATTAAATCTACTAAAGTAATTTTTTACAAATTTCAATTAGTGATTTGGTTTTAAGACACTGAAAATTTTATCCACTTTACTTTTAGTTTGGATGATTATATTAGAAGGGTATCTTGTAAGGCATGTAAAATTTTCCATATATGTAATAATGGATTGATCATGGCCCTGATTTCTCTATATAAATTAAGTCACCATTTTCATATGAATAATAGAAGAAATTTAAATTTTGAATAATAATCTTTTAAACTCATCATACTCCATAGATTAAATTTCTTCATGTTTTCTTTTTTTTCATGATAAACTTCTACCATTAATCTTCTTCATCCTTAAAATGATTACCTTCTAAAATAAATTTTTCATTCATTGAGCACTAGATAATGAATATTATATTTCAGTTGTAAATTCCATTTCTCAATTATTAATGGATAAACATAATCAATAAAATAATGTGGGGGTTTCCTTATGAAAGACTCAATAGAACAATGTTCCCTTCATTGATCATTTGAATGATTTTTGTAAATTGCGTCCTAAGAATGTATTTTGATCATAAAATAAATATTTTTTATTCCATATCCTAAAACATTTGGTTTCTCAAGTGTAAAATCGTTTCATTTTTTATAATATTTTTTTATAATGATTTTTTTAGATACTAGCCATTGACTAAAACCAAATACTATAGTTGAGTGACAATTTTATAATAATCCATCTCATAAATCATATAATTATGAAAATCATTCTAGGATGTCCTAAATAATGAAAACTTTTTAAGTATCATTCTATATAAATTTATGTTCAATATTGTTTGTCTTTGGTTCTATCCTAATATTATTAATAATATAAACTCTAAAAATAATTCACCACTTCTCTGTTAGCAACTGAAGAAACTGAATAATTTCATACATAAATATTAAACTATTTAAAATCAATATTCAATATAACTAATAATAATACATTCCCCAAAACAATGAAGTTTTATAATATTTCAAGACTACATATATAATAATAATATTTCAGAAATGATCATCAACATCTCCCATAAATAGCTTCTCACATAGTACACTTATTAGATATACCCTACTAAAAACATTTCTTTATAACCTGGGAAAAAAATAATAATAATGTGGGATCTTAGGTGATCATCATGGGTAAATAAAAGAGACATTGGTAAATGATAATAAGTGATCATAATATATACATAAGGGTATTAGAACATGATCCTAACATATAGTAATCATTCCCAATTAGTCAAAAATCATTAATAAAAATCATAGCATAAGGATTTATTATTGGAAAATCCATGAGTAATATGTGTGTGGAATCATATATAATCAATCATGATCTATGAGAACAAATCATAATCATAATATATAAGTTTTTATAATACATATAATCATAGAAAACCATTTACATTATTATGTATCACTTCCAAGACTATCATAGTGTATTGGGTTCACTCCCTATTCTACTCTTCCCTTAGTCAATGTTCACTACCATGACTATCTTGTTTGATAGTGTTCCTTACTAAATTGGGTTCATGCTATATTATATTCCTTATTATATCATGCATATCCATCTTTAACCAATGAATTTAAGATATATATAATTTTGGGCCCACCCATCACATAATTAAAACTGTAAATATGTGTTCCACATGATCATAAAACATTCACATTATCATTATATCAAAAAAACATGTTATTGAAAATATTTTCATAAACATTTACTCAATTCATTATTTCACAACCAATGGAAATGAAATGTGTTTCATAAAGGTTTCATCATACCTTAATTAACATATTAAAAAAAATTGTTCGATATAATCATCTTTAAATCATCCTGATCATAATCCATAAATAGAATGAATTTGGATGGTATCATAAGATTAAATATACAGTGTCACATAAAAATCCTTAATGGGTGTTGACATAGATGAAATGTACATTTAAAAAATTATTTTAAACATTCTTTGACAATATGAAAATATCCTTTTCATTTGATAAGATCTTAATTAAGTAATGCCAAGGAATTGATAAAATAATTTTTGTTTAAACATAAAAAAGGAAACATGTATAGGGATATTTTAGTTAAACAATAGTCATTATGATTGGAGAATCCACACATGTTGTACATGTTAAAAGAAAATATTTCTTTCACAGATTTGTAAAAAGTCAAAATTAATGTGTTTAAAATTTATTAGAATGATTCCTTTTAAAATAAGTATAATTAAAGACATATCTTTTAAAAATTATCTTTTTTAATAATTTATTTTATATTTATAAACATTTATAGAAATTTTTTCAAGAATATGGATATGGAAGAAAAAGTTTGTCGATCAAAGAGGAAAAAATGAAAAAAATTATTTAAAACATTATGTTGGTCCTTTTATATAAAAAATAATGGAAAATTATAATGATACATAAAAATTATAGAAATAACTGAATAATAATAAAATATATGGAGTTCAAAAAATAATATATTTATAAATTCAATCAATTGAAATGTTTCATAGATAATCCATAAATAAATAAAGATTTTATTATAAACCCATTTCTCCAATTCTTGTCTCTCTTGGTAATAATTACATTCTCCATTGTAATAAAAATATATTTATTATATATATATATTATAGAAATATATTCATAAATATAATTATATTTATAATTCATATATTATTTCCAATTATTCATTAATTTATGATTTCATTATTAAAATGACAATTTCAGTAAAAACTGGTTTGTTTCTTCATGTGTGTTTCAATTTGATGGTATGAGTAAATGAATCATACTCATGGTTTTATAATATTTAGAGTCTTAACAATGAAATATGTATAATATTTATTCATTATATAAAATTTTATGATTAGTAATATATATCAGTTATGAAAAATTAATTATATCACTTCATGGAGATGGTAGTTCATACGTTTTCACGAGTGATGTTTTCATTTTTCTATTGGTGAAATGAATAATAGTAAAAATTAATTCACCAGTATATAATAATTTTGATATTATTAAAATTATATATATTCATTAAATGTACCCTTATTAGAATCTATGTACAGCATTAATGATAAATGAATCACATTTTTGTGTAGAGGTGGCAGTCCGTATATGCGCATGAGCAACATTATCATTTTACAACAGATAGAAAGGTAAGAAGGTAGATAAGGTATTTTAATTATAGAATAAAAATTATTTCATTAATATAATATATAAACATTAAATCTATAATAATAACATAAAATTAATTATGGTGTTGTAAAATGATTTATATCACAACATGGTGATGGTAGTCCAAACCTACATAAGAGAAATACGTTCATTTCCCATTTGACAAAAAGGTGGTGAAAATAGTTGATCCATATAAATAATAACAATTAAATATATTGAATATACTAAATTAATTATATTATAATCTATACCATATATTTTTTCAGGAATTAGAATATGTAATAGAATTATTATACTTGGTAAAGGGTTATACCTCTTTATTGAGAAACCACCATTAGCTTAAAACATAAGCTTCAAAATGATGGTGTTACGATAAAAACATTATCTTCAGTATTTAAGGAGTGGTTTTTTGAATTTATTAGAATATTTAATTTTTTAATATAATTATCACTAACCATTAGTAAGAGGGGAGAGGTTATAAGGGAGGGTAAGGACACAATTAGCATTTTCTAAAATATGGTAATATATTAATTTTTTACTCAAGTAAATTTTCTCCAACATGAAAATTGTTTTACGATAATAAGGATAAGGTATAAATAACATCATAAAATCAATTAAATGGTTTTTTTGTGATATTTTAAACCATACCTTTTATGTTAACACCCATTAAACTCATTTTAACCTAAACCGTGGTAACAAATTTTTACTATTTTTCCATTTCATTGCTGCAAAAAATTGTGAAGAATATATTGAATAATTTTTTTCATGATGAAACACAGTATGGAATAAATTTTAAAATATTAATTTTCTGAAAATTTAAAAAATGTATTTTAAAATAAGTTTGAAAATGGAAACAAAATCATTTTGGACAGATTCATTTTTAAGTATAAAAATGAGGTTGCCTTCAAATTTGATTTTTAAAAAACTATAAAATTAAAAATTAATTAGTTCATTTTATAAATATTTAAATAGTGATTTTCTTTATTTATATAGCCTTATTCATACATTCTAATCCAATTTCTTGGAAATAAATATAACATTAAATAATTATAGTATTTCAATTTTATGTTGTGGTACATTTGAACTCAAGGTTTTACATAAATAAATGTATTAAGAACATAAAATTTATTGAAGAGAAATATATATATATTTATGAAATTATTATATTAATATAATTGGTTATCGCATACTTATTTATTTTCTAAACAATATCTCTTCTACATACATGATTTTCTATCCACTAATAGTTTCTCTCTATATGTGCACTTTACTTGCATTGGTCGGGTCATCTTCTTAAAATAATTTGTTTCTTGTTGTAAAATAATATCAATGGTCTCCTCCCTTAAAGTATTATATTTATGTTAATTTATATTTTAATTTCATCGCTTTATAAAGAAACTAGATTTTGTAGAACCTATGAATTACATTTTTCTGGTATCGAGAATATTATATGTTGTGCTCCATGATAGAAAGTATTTTCCAATATATGGGGTGATGTATAAGGCTCCATGCTCTTACCAAACTATGATGTGGACATCTGATGTGGAATTCATGATTTCCAGGTGGACCAACATCATGATAATTTGAATGCTCTAGGTATGGTCTCTTAGTTTCCTTATTAGCTTTAGATGTCCAACAAATGATAGGGCAACCAAGTTTACTTCATAGTACAATTCACATATCACCATGACATGGTAAACATGATCCCCATAGGAAATGTATATTTTATTGAGATGATGAATTTTTTCCTATATATTTAGGTGTAGTAAATATATTCTATCCACATTTAATGTCTTTAAAATATTATACTATGAGGTAGCTATGGGATATAACATCACCAGTGTATTTCATTATACCATCTCCTTAAACATAACCATAGTATTCTAATCATACATCGAGAGGCATCCACTACATTATTTAACCAAATAAGTCGCTTACTAGATAGCTTATTAATGTGAGTTTAATTCTTTTGAATCTATTTATTTTTTCAGATAATAACATATCTTGGGGAGGTGTAGATAATGATCATTGCCTTATGTTTTGCCTTTAATAGAATGGGGTTTTATTGTTCAATGATGATGATAATGGTGTAGTGAACATAAAAAACATTAGTTATTTTTGATAAGAGGTAAATCTCAAAGGGATGTACACATGGGGATTACATTCATTATGATATGGGAGGCCTTTGTGGGGGGGTCCTTTACAAATGATTCTGTAGGGAGGACCACAAGGGTCATATTAATATTTAGTATCATAAGAATGATTTCCACTCATTATTGATGTAATAATGTAAGGAGGACCTCTGTAATATATTCCCTTGGGAGAAAATTTGTGGTGAACATCCTAGTTTCCATGGGGAGGACCTTAATAGTTAAAAGTGTTTGATATATTGGAGAGAGGATGACCATGTTGTTTGTTTATATTTAATTTGTAAAAAGGATGTTTTCATCTCATGTCATTAAAAACGTTACCAATATTTATCATGATGTTTCCATGGGTAGAAACTCTATGGAAGAATTTTTGTGAGGAACTCAAGGACTAGTGATCCAAGTATCTCGGGGAGTACCTCCAAGATTACTACTGCCTCCTCCTTTTTTGAATGAATTGATTTATTCTTAGGTTATTTTAATGAGGTGTTGAAGGGAATTAACAAAATTAATATTGATTTAGATAGGGATATAGAAATACACCTTGAAAATATGATTCCCTCCTAAATATTTATTTTGAGATGTCCTCCACCAAGTAGTCAGGGTCCTACAATGTGCATAATGTCTTTCACCGGTGAGTTCCTTCTTATGAAACTCCCGTGTTTCCATTATAATTCAATAATGGATTTCATAACACTATCTTGTAATATGATAAATATATTTTCTCACTAACTAATAATATTATGTTCTATTTCAGAATGGCCATGAATATAATCCTACCTCTTGGTTTCCACCAAGATATTCTAACATCCCTTTCTAAGAAAATGAGGATTGGGAATATAGACCTACTTCTGAGAGGCCGTTGTAAAATGCTAGTGATTTTCTATGAGGTTGTAATGGAAATTTGAATTCTCTAATTTGGATAATTTTATACATTGAAAAACTTTAGTAATAATAGGAACATAATCCCAATAATATTCTATATTCTTCATCTGGTCTTTCTAGAGTTCCTCTTGATTTTCAGTGGGGATATATACCATTTTTTTACTCAACACACCCTGATAGGGTAAGTTTTAATTAGGGTATCCAATTTTTCTTATGATATAAGTGATAAGGTTCCCATACTGGTAGTAAACTATTAAATCTTTATTCTTTATCAAGTAACCACAACAATTACATTTTAAAAAATAAAAATATTTGGCACACTGATTTCTAAATTGTTTATTGAAAATATTTAATCCAAATAGAATACACCAATGAAGTCATAATATTACATGACCCCAATATTATTCACTAGTTTTTTATGATTATAAATTTTTATTCATAGTAATTCCATTCTTGGTGAACTAAATTTATATTTAATTCATAGACAATACACTACAACCATCATATCACCTTTCTTTACTCCTCATTGTTCACTTCCTTGGATGCTATCTTCATTGGTTTAATGAATCGCTTCCATATTTCCAATAAAATATTATTTGATTTTAGTTATCAAAATATGAAAATTATATACCAGTGATCTCCTTGGATTTTAGAAAAACTGTCAGCAATTTCCATGTAAATATTTATGCTGACAAAACATCATTGCGTGTATGTTTTATGAAAGATATTTTTTAACTTTAACTATGATTAATGATCTATGTAATATGTATCAATAATGATCACATTCAATGTGTAATAGTTCTACATCACCCCCCTTCATTATTTTCTCTCGCATATGAATCCATTTTAATAAACTGTAAGTACTTTCATTACAGAACGTTCCCAACAAACTTTCTATACATACCCATCGTAAACAACTACCTTCATGGAACCCCTATGTGAATGTTATAGACTTTGGATATCTCCATATAATGTCCCTAATCTATTATATAGATTCTTATTTTATTTTTAATGACATGAACAGTGCCCTACTTATAGGAATAGTTTTCTAAAAAACATTTTCATCAATTAATGTAAATCAAGCCCTTGTAAAAATCACTATATTACAAGATTCTAGAAATCCCCATTGAGAATTCTATTATATATAATCCATCTCCCTTAGTCTTAAAACTCCTTGAGCAACCTGGAAAATTATTAAAAAAACTAAAACAATATCAAAATCCAACACATATGATATTTTTCCTAGATTCTGTCACTTTTGGGTTTGTTGGGAATCCAAACTAAACTTCAATCCCACACATATTCTCCATATAATCCATAAGGAAAAAGTAAAACCTATCCATAAATTTAAGTATTCATAATCATTTATCATCATATAAAATATAATTTTAAAATATAATTCAATGCATCATGTCATTCATCAATCCAAAATCCCTCTAACTGTCATAAAATGAACTACCCCTTGATGAGAGAATAAAATATCTAAATGCACAAAATTGGAGGGCTCCCCTTTCACTGGACCTTCTAGAATTAAACTATTTCACTTCTCCTTCTCCCATTTTATGAAAAGTCAATATTGAAACAATATATGAAAATATTTCAGAATAGTACACGCTATCGAACATATCTCTCACTTAATATTGTATCACTTCATAAATACTTAGAGACAACTAAATTCCTGAAGAGTTGGATATATCTGAACCACCTCAAGTAGAGTTATGTGGTTAACACTATGTTTTAAATAATTATTTAAAAACATTGAAGAGTTCATTTGCCTAATAATTATGTCAATCAAATTCATATTAGTTATAATATACTTCATCTTGATCAGTCCTTATTTTAAAATTTTCTTAATAATGATATATCATATCTCGATTTGTTTGGTATAACAGTATTGAATGAGATTCTTCATTGCAATCTTATTTTTATAATAAATAAACATATGATTATTCATCTATTTACCAATATCTTAAAACTATTTCATCATCCATAATGGGTGAGTATAATCCTTTTTCACAAAGAAATATTTTTCTTCTTCCATACTCAGTATAGTGATTTGTTACTTATAACTCATCCAATCAAAACTTTTTCTTCCAAAAAAAACGTCAACACCTCTTGTGGTCATTTGTTCCACTACATCTCTATCATAGTCAAAATTTGAAAATGTAAATAATTCATTATTATTTTTTGAATCGAAGATATATTTATATCAATGAATACCTCATATGTACCTCATAATTTTTTTAGCTATTGTGAGATAACCTTCCCTCAAATTACATTGGAAACGGTAATTCAAACATGTTGAAAAAAATGATATATTGAATTGTTATATAAAAATGATATATTTTTTTAATTATCCTTTTGTATTAATATGGATCCATATATTTCCCATCCACATGCTTCATATTTTTTGTACAAAACATAATTAGAGTTGACACTGGTTTAGAATCATGTAAGAAATTTTTTTCTATAGTGTTATCGTATACTTTTTTTGTGAGATAAAAGTGTACACTTTATTTTCAATCAAATATATTCCTAGAAAAATATTGTGAGTTCATTAACCATGAAAATTAAAAATTCTATTATCATCATACTAGAAATTTCCTCTAAAAATTTAGTCATTATTTGTCCATAGATGACATCATTATCATAGACCCGCACCATGATTTGTTCCTATTTGGATTCTAACATAAATGTTTTGATCAAAAAATACAATTTTTAATTCAATAGTCTTTATTTATGAGTATCTATAAGCCTATCATAATTTTGATTCAAGATTTATATCCTGAAATGAATTATTTAACCTACATACTTTAGTTTCATCATTGTTAATCAAGAAACCCAGTAGTTGTTCAATATTTACCTACTATTTGGTTGTGCCATTTAATAACATCATTTTAATGTCCATATGATAAATATTGAAACCAAGTTGAATTTATATCACCCATAAGAGATAGAATTACTCATGGTGATCCATAAGTTCATATATTTCATCAATATTTAACCCTTCAATCTATTTGAAGAATTTCGGAAAAATAGGGTCCTTATTTCAGATCATGTTTTCATGCTATTTGATTTTATCCAGGAAAATCCAATTTATTCCAATAACATTGTGATATTTTGGATTCTTAAAAACAAAACATGTCTAATTTTTGTCGATTTTATGTAATTCTAAATTCATGGATCTAACCCACGATTCATAAATTTTTATTTAATTAAATAATTTTGAATCTTCCATTTAAAAAATAGGAACATGTTATGACTTACTTATCATTTGTGTGTTTTTCAGAGAATGTATTTCTCCAATTACGTTGGATAGATCAACCTTAACTATCTTATTTCTCAAATGAGGTAAAAACTGACTCTTTTAAAACATAGTCCCTCTCCATATAATTTATCCTCAATGTATTCATCATTTGGTGAACATTATATAATTGTTCAAGTCCTTTTAAGAAAAATCCTCTTATTCGGATAATATATATCAATTTACAAACTGATTAACTTGTTTTTATAATTCCACAATTATTTTTACATCATCACTCTCTATAATTTTTTTCAACCTTTTGTTGAGAAATTTATATTCCTTACTCATTATGGAGTGTCCCCAAAATAATACATCTATAGAATCACAATACATGACCTAATTTATATCTATTTTGTAATATAGAATCTAATTTCATAGAATATAAAATGTTTTATTGATGGATTTTTTCTTTTTCACAATTTATATGGTGATCTATTTTCCCCTTGACTTAGAGCTTATAGTTTTTTAGTGTACAATGAATATTGTAAACTTCTTTATAGTAATAGTTAGATGTACTACTCTTTAAAATCTTTATTTTATCCATATTTTTTACATCAAGATTTGATCATTAAATAAAACAATTCTATTTTTTAGTCCTTATAAGGGATACCATATTCATAATGGAATGATTCTCGAGGTAGTTTTCAGGTTCAATATATGTGTATTCTATTCCATTGTCAAATTACAATATTTTTATTGTGTATATGATATCATTTTTATCACTCCTCTAATACCACTGCATAGACTCCACAAATTATATTTTTATCTACATGAATATAACAAATTTCATTATTCGATGATCATCAATAACAAAAATGAAATACCTTTCCCAATACATTTATGATATATTCATTGGGACAGATATTTTAGTATACATCGGGTTGAGGATATTGGATTCACTTTTCTTATTTTTCTAATATAGGTATCAAACCTTCTTTCCAAACATACAGTCATCATGTACCATTTCTATTTCATATACCAAAATATGAGTATGTACTGTGGGTTTAATCAGAAATAAGTTCTCTATTAACTATTGATGAATGCGAAAAATCATCTAATGGCCTAAGTTCTCTTCTCAAAAAATCATGCGACTTGTATTCTATTTGTATTCCCCCTAATATGGATTCACATTCAATCTCTCTCATTTCATGAGACTATTTCTTAATATTCCATTGATTAAATCGAATTTTTTATCAAATTCATGTAAACTTCTAATGATTCAAAAGATGACTCATACTTAACATGTTTTCTATAAACCATCCTTATAGATAACTCATGTCATCTTTATCTCATTACCTACAATGGGTTTATTTTCATTTCCATTTCTCTTTAAGTATTTATCATTTACAAAAAATCATTCTGTCAACTATTCCCTTCACATTTTTCATCACTTTCACATTTTTACTCATGTTGTATGACCACCGACTATCAAGGATCCCAGTGTTATTTTTCTTTTCGGCCTTGAGATCTATCATTATTGCATCCCAAACTGAACCATCAGGTCCGAGCTAGAATACCACAAGACCTCAGGTGTACATCCTCATATGGAAGAGGTTGTTGACTACAAGCCTGGGTCTCTAGTGGAACCATGGGGAGACTATACCATCCAAAATAGAGAATAGAAAAAATAAATAACAAAAATATAATAAATAATGAGGGCAATTTTTTAAAATGAATGTTAAAAAACATGTTATAATAATTGTAACAAAATAGGGATCCCGAGTATAATTAAATATGATAAATAGAGTAACCATTATAGATCCCGCTCGAACTCCATCCAAAAATGATTACATCCTCATAATCCACTTACTCCACCATCCATTAAAGGGCCTTTACCCTTTGTTAGATCCCTAAGATTGAAATCTAAAAGTGCATAAAAAATCCTGAGTAAGGTGTGACTACAAGACATAGTAAGAAATAACCAATGGCCTTTAGTATTAAAGTATAACATATGAAAGTTCATACCATGTACATAAACCTTATATAGATATAAAAAATAGCATACAAGTACAATGCATATGTTAAGTGCATAAAGAATAGCACTACCTGCTTCAACACTGTGCTGAAGGGAACTCAACATGTGTCGACACCATGCTAGTAGGAACATCGATAGAAATTTCTAACACATCCACTTCCTCAAAACAATATTTCAACAAGCACATTTGAAACAAACATTGGAAGGGATATATATATCCCAAATCCATCTCAAAATGGGATGGTATATATGGAACCACCTGCATCAACTGTACAGACAAAACAGTACATGAAAACTTGTATAAAATATGATAGATCAATATCGCATCAAACAAATAGTACCATTACCTAAATAATATAGGTGATCTCAATACAAGAACAAGAAAAGGATAAACATACAACACACTTCATGTGATCAAGCATCAAACATAGGTTTTATTAGCCACACATGCATGCCAAACAATCATGCTAATAACATGTTTATGATATGCACAAAAGTTATGGATTTATTACCTTATGTACAATTATAATTGACAAAAATGGTTGATGTCTAAGTTTAATTACACCAATAAACCCTCACATCCTTTAAGAAAAAAATATCTTTAGATTTTTTTTCATCAAGATAAACCAAATAGTAGAGATTGAACGTCAATCTAATTAGTGTGGTTTGAGATATCAAAGATAGAATTTGGAAGATAATAATAAGAAATAAAAAATAGAGTGGGGGAGAGGAGAGAGGGATGAGAGACTTGATAAATGGAGAGGGGAGTGAGATTCCTTATACACAGTGCAGTCCCCCTATTTCACCCTTTTATTTAATTTTTTATTTTATTCATTAATTATTTCATAATTCATTGATTCATTTAATTCTTCTCTTTCCTCATAAATTCATTTTCCATCCCACATATCCTCTTACACCTTTTATTTCAAAATTCACCTTTAACCATATTATATAATCCTTCAATTAAATTTAAAATCTTATCAATTAATATTTATATATACACACACATTATAAATATGCACACTTCCATATTCATATATAAATGTGCATGTGTATGTATATATATATATACATATATGTATATATGGGTCATATATATACATGTTATATGTACACACACATAATTAAAAACATATATATACCCAAACATGTATATATATACATATATATTTATCTCATATATATATAATAAATACTTATATAGAAACATGAATATTATTTTAACAAAATAATAACAATAATAACTTTATAATTTATTAAATATCTCCTATAACCACCACCATAAAACTTTAAATAATAAAATACATTAAAAACGATAACTGTTAATATATTTTCATTAACCACACAATTGAATTTATTTAGCATAGGTAATAATGACATCATTATTACTTTGATCACCAAGAAAAATATTCACTCAACTAAGATATCCACCATCACACAATTATCAATTCCACAAGTATATTTCCATTTTTATCTTTAAAATAATGAAAAATAATAATAATAAAATTATTTTTATTTTTATTTAATTTCCCAACCAAAAATTAAGATATCAATTAATTTTATCTATTCATATTTATCAAAAAAATTTCAGAAATTTCATCCCAACCATATATTCTGGATTTAAAAAATCTCTAAAATCAAAAGATATAACTAATAACATGTGTCATTACAATATCCCCACCCAAATATTTATCTTCCTTGAGAATAGTTTCAGATGATGGAGTCACTACTCTACTCTATAAAAATTTCCATATTAAAATTGAGACATTTAATTTTTCAAAAAATATAGAAATTGTAATCAGTTTAATATAATTCCATTTCAAATCATTTAAAAAACCACTTACACCAAGTGATAACCTGATCAAAATTATTCATTAAATCCAATTATTTGATTCTTAAGTCAATATTACTAAAATTTTCATCATAGTCAAAACCACATGTATACACTCAATCATATAATACCACATCCTCAAATAAATATAACAATATAAATAATTTCCCAATTCACATATCACAATTTCAACGAGCATTTAATTTTTATGCACTATATAATGAAAGTAACAATTATATATGGAATTTGAAACTAAATTCCTATATTAGTTCATGAACACACCCTAAAACCCATAAATCCCATACCAGCATCATAAACATCACCCAAGGTGAATTTCATCAATGGTTACATCAAATGAAAAAAAACCCTACATTATGGAAAATCATAGGTCTAATATATAGTATTAGTCAAACACTAACATATTTCCCCTGCCTGAGTCCCAACCATCCTATGTCATGTCCACCATATCACAAATTAAAACAAGAGAATAAACATGTTAGTAAATCCTAGTGATCTGATACAATTTTGTAACATAATAACTTGAAGCATAAATTCTGAGCTAAAATTCTTCGTGACCTAAGGTGTGGCTCCCCATACACCAGAGTTTTCTGACTAGCAGCGAGGGTATAGATTAGATCCATGGGGAGAATATAACCTCCATAAAAGTGTCAAAAATATATAAATAAATAACAATATAATAAATAATCATAATAATGTAATAAAACTAAAATATGACATACATTATATAATAATCGAAACAAAAAATGAGCTCAGGTATAGGTAGAGATTATAAAGAAAAGTAGTTGAAGACATCCTGCTCAAACTTGATATAGAAATGGTTGCATCGTCCTATTACACCTATTAAACCATCCACCATAAGGCCCTTTCCTTTCACTGGTTACCTAAGCATGAAATTTAAAATCACACCAAAATACTCAGTAGGTGTAGGAACCTGGTTCTTATTCTTGAGGTACGGGTTTCTTGTTTTCTTTTTTCCTTAAATGTTTTTGAGAAAATAAGGAAAATTGGAGAAAATCCTAAATTTTGTGACTATACGCCATGAACGTTTCCACACACCGTGTACATTGGCCGTGTGGAAGGAGTACATAGGGCGTGTAGGCCGGTCGATGATGATGGGTGTAAAAACTGACTACACACCGTGTAGTGGGTATTTACACGTCATTAATTCAGTCAGCAGGCAAACGGTAAGGCGGTGGCCATCTGAGCGATAGTACACGTCATGTACTCAGGTATTACATGGCGTGTACTCATGTTGACAGATGAACAGTGCCACAGTGGCGAGATGCCGCGGAAGTAACTGTTAAAAAATTAAAACTACACGTCGTGTACCCAATTGTACACGCCGTGTAGTCTGTTTTTTCACTTAAAATGGGCATTAGCCTCCCATATTCCCAGGGAAGGCTTAGAATCGGAGAAGAACTCGGGAGGGATGGTCATAGTTTAGAGATCACCCGATCGAGAACCGGGAATCCGATTCCCCTTCCGTCGATCATGTTGGAACCGCACGGGTACGCCCTCCCTCCACCTTGCGTAGTGTTTTCGAATTCTTTCTAAAAGGGAAGTTATTTGAGTTTAACCGGAAATTATTTTACCTCAGATCTACATCGTTCTTGTACGTTTTGAGGAGCGTCATCTATGTATATCGATATGGGGTGATCGAGGTAGGTGGTCTGGTGTATATTTTCAACTGCTGTGGTGAATTTGTGTTCCGTTGTGATACGCGCCCTTGAATGTGTTACGTATGGCTGAGGCCTTGTCGAATTAAATACCTAAATTGCATAGGAAGTTTAATGGACATGTATAGCTGTTTTTTGGGATTGCTGCTTGGATCTAATACCACCGCAGGGGTTCTTTCTTCCATTTATCCATTTTTCCAGGTTAACCGAGGGTATATCATAAAATGTAGCATGCTTTAAAATGCCTTGAGAAGAATTTTATATGATTTCTTGCTTATATGTTGGGCTCGGCCTGGTTACTTGCGCCTGAGGGCAGTGTTTTACTTTAGCCTGAGGGAGTTGTTTTCTTAGCCCAAGGACAGTAGTTATTTAGCCTGAGGGAAACGCATCTTATACCTGAGGGTAGTAGCTTCCGTTCCTGAAGGAAATATTCGGTATGCCTGATGGCAAGATTCCATATGCCTGAGGACACTATTCATTATGCTTGAGGGTAATCTTGAGGACGTTTTTATATTAGAATGAGGGAAAGGTTTTTATTAGCCCAAGGGATTAGATCTGAGGAATGTTGACTATTATTAAATTGAACTTTTAAATGAATATTTACATGGAAATGAAACTGGTAAATTTAGTTACTTTTGAGTACTAATTATTTTATTGCATTTATTCCTGCACACCATTGTTGCACATGTTCACCGATAGTTTGGCACGAGCCTTTGGTGGGTGCCTACTGGGATTTATTTCCCACACTCTATTTGGGGTCATGTATTCATCCCCAAACATATTACATTTCTTCAGGTATGGATAAGGGCAAGGGTCCCTATACAGGTACATGAGTGTTGTTGTGGTGTAGGGGAGCAAGGGACCAAGCTCAGGATCACGATGCTGCCAGCTGTTCTGTTTTGCTCTGTTGTACCTTTAATTTCTATTGTATCGTATTGTACTATTGTGTAATATGATCTTGTTGTTTTCATATTATAGTGACATACTACTTATTGATATATATATTATTGTTGGTTCTTTTTACTTCAGTTGTTTATTCAGTTATGTATGTTTTACTTCTTCCGTTGTTGTTGTATGTTTGTTCTTGTATTCCTCTATGCTACACTTTGACAAATGAGGGCATAGTTTCCCCACTATCAGACCTGGTCCCTCGCTGCTAGTCGGCAGCCTCTGGTGTTTAGGGAAACTCGCTTGAGGTCATGTGACCAACCGATTTTGGGGCACCTGTGGAGTTGTACCCGGATCCGGGACATTACAGTTAGACACCCCCAATGACCCTTACTGTCATAATAGAAAACAATTAATTGAATTTCATGAACATAAAATGTATATAGGTATAAAAACATATATATCATATAACTAAAAAACATATGTCAGGTCCTCAGAGATCAGAATTACTTACTTTGATGCCATACTAGAACAAAATCTACCTACTTTAGCACCATACTAGTAGAAACATTACTCTCCTTTTTCTAAAACATATTACTCCTTGATATGATAGTTCACAAAATAAAGATCTAAATATTCGTTGGAAACTATAACTCATGTACGTGCTGATAAATATCACACACATACCTATTAGAAGGTGATAGTTCACATGGCACCACCTGCATGAACTACAACGAAAAAACTGTACATGAAATCATTTATATAATAATGTAGACCAATATTATAACAACCAAGTTGTATCATCATCTGAATAATTCATATGCAAGAAATAGAAGAACAATTCAAGTCCACAAGCACACACACATCATGTGATCAATAATCAAACATAAGTTTCATGAGCAATAAACACACACTATAAAATCAAGACAATTACCTACATAAGAAATGCAGAAAATTTAAGGACGTACTACCATAGGTACAATGAAAATCGATGAATTTTTTGGATTTTTGAGTTTAGTTGCACCACTAAATCCTCACTTCCTTAAAAAATTAGGTTTAAATTTATACTCATCGAGATGAACCAAATGGCAGTGATGATTCATCAATAAAATCAATATGATATGATATATCAATTAGAGAACATTAAAAACAATGAAAAAATAATAAAATACAGAGAGGATAGAGGAGAGAGATGTGATGGAATTGAGGGTGGGAGAGGGTCATGATATCCCATATGCATAAATTATTCTCACATTCCCCCCTTTTATTTACTTTTTTATTTCATCCAGTAATTATTTTAAACCAATAATTCATTTATTTAATCTCTTTCCAATTAAATTCATGTGCCACCCCCATTACCTCTTACACATTTTATTTATAAATTCCCCTTTTGATCATATTAAATAACCCATTAATTATATTTTAAAGGTCATCCATATATATATATATAAGCATTACATATATGCACACCCACATATACATACACGCACCCTCTCACGCACACACATATAACTCATATATATGCATGTTATATATATATATATACAAATTGGTATATACATATATACACACAAACATGTATATATATATATATATATCTAATCTTCATACACACACAGTATATATATATATATAAACACACCAATATCATTTTAAAAAATAATAATAACAATGAATTTTATAATTTATTACATCCTTCACATTAAAACAACCATAAACATTTCAATAATAAAATAAATTAAAAATTTATACCATTTAAAAAAATTCATCAGTCACACAAATATATTTATTTAGAAAATGTAATAATATCATCCTTATTGATTTTATCACTAAGAAAAATATTCACTCAAAAAATATTTACAGCATGAAAAAATTATCAATTACACAAATATATTTCCATTTTTTCCATTGACACAAATTTTAATATTAATAAAAATTTTATTATTGTAATTATAAAAATTTTCCATCCAAAAATCTAGATACCAGTTAATTTTATCATTTCAAATTTTTAAAAATAGTTTAATAAATTTCTTCACACTCATATATTCTACCTTTAAAAAATCTCTTATCCCGAAAATTAAAACAAATGACACGGTTCATTACAATATCCCCCAAGTTTACCTTCCGCATTTTCTTATTTTCATTCCATCAGACACTTTATTATATAGAGGAATATAAATTCATCTATTATTTATATTCAAGATAAAACTATCCCCCTCCTTCTAAAAGAGAGTATTTGTTATTCAGTGGGATTTCACATAGTTTTTATATATTCATTTATTTATGAATTATGTAGTTCTATTTACATCTTCATATTTTCTAATAGTCAATGGATTCATGTAAAATATTAGAGAAATGGGACCAAAAACATTAGATATTATTTCTTCAATGATATTAAAGATATAGTCACATTCTACATTACTGGATGTTGGGGGATACTTTTTTCATATAAATCATTTCTTCTTAACAAATCAACATGGTGTAAAGATGAAAAATTTTATCAATGAAATTTCATTTCTTATAATTTTTTTATATAGTATAAAACACATACGTAACATACATAATAAAATAGAAAACATTATTCTTATTAAGTAATAATGAAATAAGTTATTTTCATTGAAATTAAGACACCTATACTAATGGAATAGTTACCTAACTATTGAAATATTAATATGACAATTTGGAAACAAATTATGGTAAATATAATAGTAAACTAACCTATTAAATTATAAATATAATTTATGTATCTTAACAATGAAAATATGATATATTTATATCATGGTAAAAGTAAATAATTGTTTTAAAAATGAATATTAAGTGTTGGTTTTTTTTGTTGAAACATAAATATTTATTTACTATTTTTTAATGATTATAATGATTTTAAAAAAATTATTTTCATAAATTAATATTTTATTGTCTTATCATTATAATATAATGTTTTGAGACCTTAATTAACTTTTCAACGTGTCACAAAATCGATTATAATATTAAAATCGGTATTTTTTTAGTAAATGATGATTTTATTTAAAAATTAAATTTTCATTCATAGAAAATTATTTTCATAAAATGGAGTTCATTTTTTGAAATCTAGAAATTAAAAAATGGTTAGTGTGAATTTTTAGGTATTTTTCAAAAAAAGTTGTATTTTTGCTAAATAGTGAAATATGATAATTTATAGTACTTAACATCTATATACATACTAAAGAAGGATTTTTTTTTTTCGGACACGTGTCTCTCCCTTAGCTCATTACTCCACCCACACGTACAAAACCTAATTCCATCCGCCTATTTCCACTCCACTTTCTTCGTGAATTACCTCTACCATGCAACCTACTGAAAAACACTCGAAATCATCCATCTTCATCTGACAATTCCTCCATCTTCATCTGATGATTCATTTGGCCTGTTTTCCCACCACTCTGTCGGGCTCACTATCGAGATTTTCATCTCCCCAATATACCATTTTCACTGCTCCTCCATTTTTCCACAATGAGCATCATCAGTGTTCCCAAGGTAGGGTATCCGCTGCTTCTCCATTTTTTGACTTCCTCGCAGACCCTACGTTTTCCTCCATGGCCATATCCCTTATCAACCACCCCTCAATCCCCTAATTATCCTCCTACAAACATGAGACTAATCCCTATCCATCTAATAGGGTTCCCGAATCCCCTCCCTCCAAACCTGAAGCTCACTACAATTTCTCTTTCCCTCATGCTTCCCTTCTTGCAATCCATAGTCTACATCCTCCACACCTACATAACATGCGGTTATCCTCAACACCCGAAAAAGACACATATATTCCTCAACTACGGCTCACGCAGTTAGGCCACCATCTATAAAAATTCGGAGCCTCCATGATTCTTCATTTTCCAATGGTTGGAGTTTTCTTAAATGGATGTTCATTTCCCCATTGCATGATTTATTTCTTTCTTTCTTTTACAAGGAGATGATGTCATGGCCTAAGAACATTTTCACTGATATGGGTGTATATTTCTTTCATGATTTCATTGTCCTATCAACTGCATTTTTCTAATTTATATGGTTTGATTTTTCTTATGTTGTCATTTTATCCTCCTTTTAATAAATCTAGTTGCTTTTAAGATGGAGGACATTTGAACCCAAACACTGATGATTTCTCCATTAAAGAACATTATAAATACTTCTACAAGGAAATTTCTTCTGAAAATTTTTTTATTATTAAATTCAATCATCTTTACATTTTTCATTAGCTAGTTGATAATTTTAAAATTGGCATACTGTTTTTGGTTTTCTTCTGGTTCATAATGTTTGTTGTTGCATTGATAGAATGGGTTATCACTGGATGATAATGTTACCTTTGAATCTATAAAGGTTTTCAATGAAAGAAAACACCTTCTATTGGTATATTTATCTGGTTTTAGAATTTATATGGTATTCCCCTGATATAATAAAAAAAATTCAACTGAATGATGCGTGTTTACATTCAAATGATGCTAAATGGTATCCACTCTTGTAAACTATTTGAAAATTTTCTTTCTCTATCTGCAAGAAGAAGTAGAGCATTGTTGGTTTGATTTCGTCCAGTACTTAGTTAAGAAATTATACAAAGGGAAATGTAGTCAATGTTATGTAGTCAAAGTACAATGTCTAAGGAGATTTTTTTGAATAAGATTTTTAATTTTACCAAACACAAATACCATTCACCCTTTTTTGATTTTTTTTTGTTTTTCGGATTTCCATGGGTTTCCCTATAACGCATACGTAGTTATTTCTATAATTATTATTGAAGTATTTCCCAATTGTTCATAAATAGTGTTTTTATATATTTCTTATATATATTTTTTTATTTCATATTCAAGTGTTTCCATATTACTCAAACATACTATGTATTCGTAATTTTAAACATTATAGTATCTATAGGTAAACAAATTTAATGACTGTCTAGGTGCTCATCTCCTAGATTATTATTTCTTATTCCACCACTATAACTCATCACAACTAAAAACCCATGTACAACAGCATTATTTTAATGAAAGGTTTTCATATTTTTCATCAAGCACTTCACATCCATATCTTATTAGTTACTTTTACTACTACTAAATTTGACTTGACTTGTTTTCGAGTAGTGGATTATTCTTTATATTCGTGGATCTGGTATTTTTTTATTATTGGATCGTGTAATTTATTCCATTAATGAATCCTTTTTAGAGTAGTGTTACTAGTCTTTATTTGAGCATGTGGGTCAACTACATTTTCTTGATTTTTTATGATTCTGTAAACATGCACCCTATGTAATATTATGATTCTGTAAACATACACCCTGGGTATGGAACGAGCAGTAACATATATATGGACATAAGAGTTTTACTTAACAACTGGTATACCTAATGATTGCTATATATATATTAATATATTCATTTTCTTTTGCAGGGAATCTAGTGGTGAAGATAATTTGAGGTATGATATCTGTATTATTTATATTATCAATTGTAGATATGAATATAGTTTTGATCCATCATTTTCTTATCAAATTTTTTAGATTATTGAACCATTCTTATAGATGTAGATCTTGTATTTTCATTCAATATTGGATAACATTTTTTTTATTTTAGTAATGAATCATTCTTTAGAGCAGTGGAACAGGTTTTGTCTTTGAGCATGTGGGTCATGAATTTTGTTTGTGTAGTGGATCATGTAATTCATTATATAAGTGGACCGTTTGTTTTATTAGATAATTTTTAAATGTAGCGGATCGTGTATTTTAGAGTAGGGGATCATGTACTCTCTTTGAGATATTCTGGTGATGTTGCATATAATTTGAGGTATGATATGTTTATTCTTCTTATTAACAATTTTATATATGAATATAGAGTTCTGAGTCATACTTTTCTTATTGTATCATTCATTTGGGAGTTAGAGGCACCAGCATATTCATTTTCTTGCCTCAATTTATTGAAGGCTCAAATGGGGGGTGATCATCTTATCAACGGAATATTCTTTGTCTATGACTTTACTATAAGGAAATACTGGTTTTATGTGTTAAAAAATCATTAATGTCTTCCAACCTCTTTTCATAAAGGGATCTGGAGGTTTTGACATAGATTTCAGTTGAACCCTTCCTTAGTACCTCTATATGTGTTCAACTAAATTACTATCTTCTTGCCTCTATATGTGTTCAATTTCATTTTCTTGATTTTCTATGATTTTGTAAACATGAACCCTGGGAAATATGATGATTCTTTAAACATGAACTGGGGGGATGGCATGTGCAGAAACATATATGTGGAAATAGAAGTTTTACTAAATGATTGATATACCTAAAAATTGGTATATATATTAATATTTTTATTTTTTTTGTAGGGAATCTAGTGGTGCAGATAATTTGAGGTATGATATATGTTTTTTATTATCAGTTGTACATATGAATATAGTTTTGAGCCATCCTTTTCTTATTATATCTTTCATTTGGGGTTTATATGTACCATTACATTCTATTTATTGTCTCTATTTATTAAAGAATCATATTGGGGGAGATTATCTTCTCAACTACATTTTCATGGTATGTGATTTTACTATAGGGAAATACTGGTTCAATTTGTGCCCAAAAAGAATTACTATATTCCATCCTCTTTTCATGCAGGGATTAGGATGTTTTGAAGAAGATTTTAGTTACACCCTTTCTTATAACCTCTATATGTATTCAACTGCGTTACTATTTTCAAGACCCTATATGTGTACAACTGAATTTTCATGATTTCGGATGATTCTATAAACATCCACCCTATGAAATATGATGATTCTGTAAACATGAACCCTGGGGTATGGCATGACAAAGAACATATATATGAACATATGAGTTTTACTTTATGATTGGTATACTTAAAAATTGGAATATATATTAATATATTTGTTTCGTTTTGTAGGAAATTTGTTGGTGCTTCTATTTTGAACAGAGGAAATGACATCCTTTTTAATATAAAAACACACACCTATCTTGAAGTATTCTGTAAATGATTCTATCCTGTAAATTCCATCCTTTTTTAATAGAGAAAATTTTATCCTTTCGGGCCGCCTATAGCTCCCACCCCACGAAAACCCTATTCCCCTCTGCCTACTCTACCTCCGGCTTCTCCATCTCCGGCTTCTCTACCATCTCCTAGAGTTCACATATAAATTATCCACCTCCAACATCAACATCCTGCACCTCTAAATTTTACTTCATCGTTAACCAGGTACTCTTCATACATCTACCAGTGATCTTCATCAATCCAATCCCTACACCTCCCGCTTTTGAGTTCCATCGTCTTCTGACATGGCTTGCAGTTATTGTTGTCTCCTCTGGGCTCTACCTCTTGAAACAAAGTGATTGTTTCTTCACTTTCAACTAATGTGGAGGTCACCCAACAACATTTTTAAAAATTTATTCAACATAAATGATAGAAACTATTTCCTTCGAAGATCTATCTCTCTCTTCCTCCAAATATCTTGACAATGGGTGGAGATTTAAGCCTTGCGTAGATTGAACCTTTTCCAGATGCATCCAACTTGCAATGAGTTTTCCTTCATATCTTCTCTAAAAATAATCTCCAGTTTTATGTCTTCCAATTAACTCTATTCATACATAATATCAACATTATATTTAAAAACTTATACTTTCTTGAATTAGTAATTCGGGATACACTCTTCTTAGTCAGAAACCTTATCTGTTAGACTTACTTTCTTTTTTAGACCCTAAAGATACAGAACTCCGAAAAAGGTGTGTTATTCTCAATTTCTATAAACATTTTTCCTTCATTCCATGAATTAGTATTTCCAATTAAACATGATATTTTCAAACATTAAAACAATACATCTCCAATTATGATTCTCTAATCACGTCATGTCCTTATTCTGCTCAACCAATGTTACTTCATTTTTATTTTTTCCAGGGTGTTATTTGATTTCCACCACTGCATCAGAGCATAGTGCAGTTTTGGTATGCCTACATGATTGAATATAATACACAATTTTTATAGTTTAAATCATATAGATTCACTATAGTATTTTTTAGATGTTCTTATAGACCATGCATATGTAAATGTTTATGCCAATTTCTGTAAAACATATATATGTTAATTATATTTAGTTGATTTTTTTTGTTGAATCATCTTATTTAAACATGGGATTAGAATAATAATTTCAAATTTTCAGCTGGACATTCCATTTTAGATTCATCCAAATACTTTCATAAACTTATTTTTTTCATTTTCGAAGAACAAATCATCAAATTTCATCACTTACGACCATTCCTTCATCAGATTAAACATTCCTTTTTAATTTTATAATGTTTACATGTGGTATGTCACAACCACTAGCCATTTAAATAAATCTTGAAATTTTGATTTTTTATTTTATTATTCTACATTAAAAAAGAATAATGTTTTCTATAATGTTGGAGGGATGATATTTCTCATGAAAAAATGGAGTTCATTATATGCTAGGAGGAAGGTGGTGTTAGAAATATCAAGATGTCAAGTGGTGACTATGAAAGTTTAAATGTATTTACATGAAATCCTATTTTATTTTTTTGTATGGATGAAATGTTATGTGGTCCATATATTACTCTATATTACATAAACTAATATAAATTTCATGATTCCTTTAATGTTAATTTGTTTTTTCATGCTTCTTTTTTCAAATAAATATTTCACTTCCAGATAGTTCTTAAGGGAGAGACCACTTCTTTTTTATTATGAGTTATCTAGACGAGAAATTACATCTTCAACCTCTCTTGTAAATTCCTCTATTACAATTACTAAATTTTCTTCTACTCCATTAACTGTTTGTAGTTCTTGAACAGTTTTCAAAAAATATACTTTCATATTCTGATGAATTTTTTTCTTCATCTGATAATTTTTATGATATCTTTTATCGAACTTATTTATCATGTTTAAATATTTTTAAAATAAACATGCAGTTTTCAATAATGATATCATATATGACATATTTATTGAACTATGATGGATCACATTGCTTGATCGCCATCCAATTATGGTCATCTATGAAAATATATTAATATAAAATGTTTTCTCTA
This sequence comes from Viscum album, assembly GCA_963277665.1. Lineage (NCBI taxonomy): Eukaryota > Viridiplantae > Streptophyta > Magnoliopsida > Santalales > Viscaceae > Viscum > Viscum album. Next base: position 1,936,424,689 of record OY728155.1, read on the forward strand.
TATGTTGGATTCAATCATGTTCTTCATATCTGAGAAAGTGGGATTGCACTCTCATTATTTTTTTGAGAATTTTTTGGTAGAAACCTCCCTTCACTTTGTTTCTGGTTTTATGTGTAACTTAATTCTGGATTTTTTGATTCATTTTTTCTCTGCTGGAAGTTTACTAGGATTTTTCCCTTTTTTAGATTTCTAATACCTCAATTATTTTTATTTTAGGAGTTGTGTTCACATCGAATAACAAGTATTTATATGGGAATCTGTCAGTTCAGATGAATTTGGTACATTGAAATTTCATACTTATTTATATGTAAGCTTATTCAACCTATCAGTCTGAATATTTTCATGATCTAATAATATCTCTCTATACTGAAATCAATCATGCGATTCATTTTTGGGCATGTGGGATGTCACTATGCTTAACTATTTGAATTCACTACTACGACCCTTCTCCTCCTTTTATTGTCTACATTTCACAATTGGGCAAATACAACATCTTTTTTTTCTTTATTTTACCATCCAGAGCCATTACCATCTCGTGAATCAATTAGCATCACCTTATTGTATTTTTCTTTCATGTCTTTTAATGGGTTTATGTCACTTTTTTGTTAAATTTACAGTGATTAAAGACAACTATAGGATGTGTTCCTTTGATTTATTTTTCTGAGTGTATTATTTGTTGAGTATTCACTATGGAATATGTCATCAGATGGTAAAAATCACAACATTGATTTCATGTTTTTAAGAGACTCTAGTGAAAAGCCTTGTCTAGTTCAGACAAATGTGTACCAAGATAGTGTAACTCAGAGAAAATTATGGGGTTCTGGTTTGACCCCACTACATATTTCCACACTTTATCTCTTCACTGGAAACTTTTACTCATTTTTTAATGCTTATTTCTCTATTTCATCATAAATTAAACCATATTATTCCTTCATTTTATATATATTTATTTATTTATATTTATTCAATTGGAATAAAATTATATGATTACCTAATGTTATGTCTTTTACAGTAGTCTATGCATATTTGATTAACTGTTATTAATAAAAGAATCTACATATTATTATAGAGTTTCAGCAAAAATGATGATTATTTCAATGATGTTGGGTTCGTTAAATCAACGGTCCATGTTTAATCCACTCAAGTAATTTCCTACTCTCCACTATATTGTTTTCATTCAAATTGCATATTTTTTACAATTTATGTATACAATAAACCATAAATTACGTCCCCCTTAAAAAAAATTTCAGATCTTATGATTTACTTATAGTCCAAATAGTTTTTAATTAAACTACAATTTTTTGTACCTTTATAATGGTTTCATTCAATGTTGCCATTAATTTTAATGGTTTTTCATTTACTATTAGTTGTATTTATTGGTTTTCATGAATTTTTTAGTGAACATCACTATGATATCTATTATTTTTAGCATATTCTTTTTTTAATTTGACAATTTGTCAATGAATTTTAACAAATCTACTCTAATTAAAAATTATAATTTTTTTTCTTTTTCCATTTCATTTATTCTTTCAACCAAATCAAGCATATCATTCTACATTTACTAAAAATTAACTATTCTCTACAGTTTCATGGGAGTTGTGTTATTCTTATAAACAAGTCATGAAATATTGGAAGCTTTTTCAGCTGTTTTAAAGTATACTTTATACCACCATATTGAAAAATATGTTCTCTTTTTAATTGTATTAAACTATAAATTGGTATACAATTGGGAATGTAATAACATATCAAATGAATCCTTCTCTCATCATTTCATGAATTTTTCATTTTTATGAAGAATTTTAACACTAAAAAATATATCATAATTGATTTCCAGAGAAAAGAAAATGTGGATGTATCATGACAAGATGTTCTTTTGAAAACTAAATAAGTACCCATAGAATTTAGGGATATTTATTATAGGTACAAATGTAAATATTTAAAATATTTTTATTGTTTATAAGAAAATATTTATCAAAAACCTTTTTATATTCTCATCATTCCTATTGATGTGATCCTCATTTAAGATACTGATATTGAGTAATTTATTTCTAATTATACATATTTTCTGACTGAACAAGCGTGTGAACTGTCACCCCATTTTTGAAAGAAAATTTGAGAATCGATAGCCTACATATGTAGGTTCTCATTATCATATTCATGTTTTTTATGGGGTCATAATAAATGAAGTCCACATAACCATTAAATTCTAGATTCACTATACTCTTTTTTTGTGCCAGTAGGAATTTCTCATTTTCATGACAGTTGTGCAGCATGCTGAGTGAATCGGGTGCACGTTCCATCCAAAGTATTAGTTGTCACTGATGATATTGTACCTTATTTCCTCTTAAAACATCACTATAACTTAAATGATGATTTCTTTATGTAAATCATTCTCAATGACCACTTCATGTTGGAAAAATGGTAATTAACAGTTCGCTGCCACTTCTTCTACTACTATTTCTTTTAAGTTGCTTCGCTTTTTGATTTCATTCCCTAAAATATATAGTAAATATGGATTTGTATTACTATTTCCATTTATATTAGTTTTTATTGTTTATTGATTTTATTTTAGCCTGTCTATATAAACATTACATTCATATACTTATATGATTTGAAGTAACTTTACTTCTTCATGGGTTTATATGTTAACCACATAAGCAATTCCCCCTACTATGGTCAGGATCCAATGATTAATAGGCTTTAGTGGGAATGAATATTTCCCATTCATGTGAAATTGGAAAACCAGTAAATTTAAACTATAATTCACATAAATTTAAAGTCAGAAATAAAAACCCAGGTACAATAGCAGCAATATTTACATGAAGTTTTTTTTAGTTTGGTCATCATACATTTTACATCCAACTATTGCACATAATTATAAAAGAGTTGATCTTAATGGTAGGAAATCATTGAACAATTCCAATGTTGGGGTCTTGATTCTACATGGAGATTAGGTGGAGTCACACTAAAAAATGGGGAAATACAACATAATGTTAGAGGGGATCATTTGGCATATTTTAGAGCAATAGATATTTTATTTTTATTTGTTCATTTATTTATTTTTAATTTCATTAAATGTGAGTTTACGTGAATTTTTTTTGGGTTAGTATTTCCCTTTTTTCTTTTTTCAATATTTTCTTTCAGTGATGTATTATGTGTTTACTATACTATATTACATTTTGTGTTGAAATAATTTCATTTATAAGTTATTAGTTTGTTACTTCATTTGAGGATCATATGGCCTCAAATCAAGCTTCATCTTTCGTTTCATCTCTGTCTTTTATACCTGCCTCTCCCATTCCATCATGGTGCATCTCATCCAGCATTATTCTTCACACCATTTTCATTTGTCACATTAATTCCACTCACTTCAGCATCATCATTTTATTTTAAGAATTATATTGACTATTTTTCGATTGATGTAGAACTAGATGATTTGAAAAATAAATGATAGTCTCATGCATTTTCACGGGAGGAGTACTAGTTATAAGTAAATAAATGAATTTTGGAATCATAGTTGAGTAATGGATGATTTAAGGTCCCATTAACTCTAACTCAAAAAATCTAGTTACTTTACATAGTCTCAAGAATCGACACTATTAATATCCTTCTGCCAAAATAACAAACAAATGAATAAAATAATAAAAAACACTCCTCCCCTCCCCCAATAAATACCACCCATAAACACCTATTTTACTCACACAATTTAAGACATTTATCTTAATAATATTCTACCCAATTTGTCATCCTAGACTCTTCCCCATGTCATCATCTTGATGGTCTCACTAAAATAACATTTCCAGGTTCCTTAAGGAGGTTCTCAGGGAGACGATATTCAAGAGGTAAAACTCTTCTTCTTTCTCTTTTATTTTCATTTATTTTCTTATCCTTCCCTCTCCTCCCCTATCCAAAGATACATTATTACATAAATATCATACTTATACTATAATTTTATTATTTTAATGGAATATACATCATCAAATCACCTCTTCTCTCTTTTTTTCTAAAATTGAAAAGATTGTTCGCGGGGTGTCAATTCACCACCTTCATGGATGACGAGTATTTGTTATTCACTACCACACAAAAGTTGTTTCATAAAATAAATTATGGTCAAAAAATATTATAATATTTTTTATGACTTATTTAATGTTATGTAACTAGTATATAAATAAAATATTAAATAAAATGATAATAGTTCACCATGGTCGTAAAAGCACTTCAAAAACAAACTAAACCTTTTCATTGATTTTTTATATAATAAATCATCCTCATGTGACAAAATAAATATCATACATGTGTCCATTTAAATTTTTTTAAGAGAATTAATACCATATAAATTAATTTCTAGAGAATTATTTTATTTTTACAAGAACTACCATAATTATACACAATTGAACCATCCAGGAAACCATGAAACAAACTCTCCTGAAATAAAAAAATTAAACTCTATAACTCATAAAATTAGACCTCAATGAAAATAATAACATTATAATAAATAAAATATTTGTATAATAGGTTCTGAATTAATTAATTAATGGACGTGATTTTATTATGTGGGACATTAGGTATAAGTGATTAACACTTTCATACATAAGGTATGGGATCACATCGAACCTTCATTTTCTTTTGGGTTATGATTTCTCTCACTAAAACACAAAATCATTCTTAATTATTATAATTTAATCCTCTTAAATTCTGTGTGTATGTTTAAAAATTATGTACTTACCTCAATTATCTTTTCTTTATTGGAAACATACATGTTTTAAAAGGTTCCCATTTCAATTACACCGGATATGCAAGCCTGATTAAAGGGAACTTCCCAATTTATTACTCATCATCACGTACACTACATAATATATTTTAAGAAACCAATGTTTTTCAAAAATTACACTTTTTTGTCATAGAAAACTATTTTAGTTAATTTTTTGTTTTATGAATAAAATTATTCCTTTGTCTTATTTAAAGACTCTTTTATATTTTCTATTAAACCTCAATGATTTTGATCATTTATAATGTTTAATAAAAAATGTTTGTAAAAGTTTTCACTTTATTTAGACATAATTTCTCATGATTTTTCCCTTTTTTTCTTCAAGGCATTGATGGGATCCACATGGAAATTAGGATATGGTCAGTTAGTGTTATGAAAATTTATAAACATCGGGAAACTATTATTGCTCATATTGGTAATTCCCAACGGTTACCCCATCCATAACTGGTTATAGACATAATTTATAAAGGTAAATGGTCACCTAAATTTTTAGGGCTTTCTACACTTGGGGACCCACACCGGTCAAGAGGATCAGAGTTCGGGCTCATCGCACCCTTTTTGGGGGTAATTGTTTCCTACTCCCTGAATCTTTTATAGATTTCAGATATGTTTGTGAATATCATCTTAATCCCAATATGGGAGTGGCTACCCTACCAAAATGACAATATGATAATTTTCTATAATTTTCAAAATAAAAGGGTCTCTTTATTAAATCTATCTATATGTATTTTAGGTTCTGCATCACTTTACAGTAATGGGCGATTGCTCATGTGCTAAAACAATATAACGAGGTTCTTCATAGTGTACGAACAATCAGGGAGGTAATTAAAATTTTTATGAAACTGTTGAGCCGTTATGAGGAATCCAATGTATCATAGTTATTTTAGGAATCAAAAAACATGTAGCTTGTTGGACCCATGTTGTTTAACCTCATGCAGAATGGACTTATATGGGTGTTCCAGGAAAAAAATTATTCAAGCTCGAGTCTTTGAGGGACAACCTATGTATCCTGTGTATAGAGAGAATCAGAGTTGTTGTAGTTCATTTATTCTGGGCATATATACTAAGGTTTTCCTTATCATTATAGAGACTCATGGTGCATATGACATGATTATTGTAATTCTCTAATCTCATGTGAGCTATGCTCAGGGTGAGAAACAAGGGACATAAAATGATAATTTTCATTAATAATTATATGGGAATTATATGTTGTGACTTCCCAGAAATGATTTATTATGGAACCCATGATTCTAAGAGATGTCTTGTATATCCTAGTTATAGTATGAATCAAACTCATCATAGGTCAGTTGACTTCTCAGTGTGTAAATAGATGAGGTGTAAATTTCATATCTTGGTAATAATTGGGTCCCAATGGCTGAGATATTAGAGTCATAAAAGGAAATACACCAAAAGGGGTGTAAATATGATCTCAGGTCTTAAGAATTCATCCTACATATCCTCATTATTGTAGGAATTATATTTATTATAGTTATATTTATAGGGGCTTACACAGTAAGGTCTCCCTAACCATTCTAGAGGTTTATAGTGCATATGTTATGATCATTCCAACTCCCTAATACCATGTGATCCACATTAATTGAGAGAGACAATGGATAGAATGTAATCAATGTAATTGTGTTGAATAAGGAGATTAAATAATTGGATCACCCTAGATGATCAATATGGACCTCGAAACTCACGTAGAGGTGTTCTACATATCCAAAATATGGTAGCAATCAAATTCATTGTAGTTTCCTCATATCAGGGCTTACACACTAAGGATATCCTTGTGGTCTAGGATTACACACTGAGGATGCCTAATTGATCATGGATTACACACTAAGGGCATTAAATGTTATCATGTTCTGGGATTCCCTAGAGGAATGGAATGCTTTTTCTAGAGGGTGTCTCCTAACCCAATTGTCTTTTGTGGAGGACATCGAAATATCCAAATGAATTTTCCTAGAAGCCATTGAATGACATTTCTGGCCTTTCTAGAGGGAATCACATGATCTAGTTGACTTTACCTTGTGTAATTTGAGATAGTTTACCTAACACACACTAAGGGTGTTCTGAGAGTTAATACAACATGTATCGAAAGATTTCTCATGACTACCTAACATCCCTGGAGGGCATCATGAGACCTAGCTAATTTGTCTGGATGGTGTCACATGTCTCGATTGACCTACCCATAGGGTGTTGTGAGAGATTAGTTGAAATGACTTGATGAAATATTGAGACTTGATTGCCATGAAAAGATTTGGTTATATGAGTCAAGAAATGTATCTAAAGGATGTCACAAGGCTTGGGTGACAGGCCCAAAGAGCTTTGTGAGACTAAAGTACCTTTCCCTGGGGGACCGCATGACTTTTTTTGACATGTATGGATGATTTTTCAGGACCCAAATACATGATGAAGGATCATTGAGAGTTCTAGGTGACATTTCCCTATGATGTCGTGTGCCCTGGATGACTCATGTGAAGAACATGAGGGCCAGGGAACACATTCCACTCTTACGTTTTCCACATTTAATCATTGTTCAAGAATTTTTATTGAGAATTCCATAGGTTTATTGAATATTAGTTTCTTTGGAGTATTGAGTTATCTGGAAGATCTATGGTACATTCTTCTCACATATTGCCAGAAGTCCTTCACATTATCGATGAATTATAACAGGAAGTGACTCATGTATAGTGTGTGAATTCTCCAGCTTTTTTTCAGTATATTACTTCACAGAAGACTAGTCAGTAGGGAGATCAATCACTCTGAGAAATTTTCTCTGGTACTTCAATTTACTGATGCACCTAGATGAAAAAAATATGTCCCTTGTGCTCAATAACATAACCGTATATTTGAGGTTGGGGTGGGGAATTTGTTGGACACTCCACCCTAATTGTTCTCTCGTTTGCATGTAATTTTTTTCATGGATATAGAATGGAGTTAGTGAATGGGTATAGCCCCACACATCTTCTCGAGTCTCTTACATGGACTGCTTCCTAGTGAATCACCTGATTTTTAGTGATAGTGAGTCCCTCTCATAAATGCCTCCATTATTGGATAATTTCAAATCAATTGGGAATCATTTAATCATGCAGGTATGCCAAAGAACTTCCATATTGTCATATTGACTTGTCCAATGGCATTCTCGAGATCATGATGCCTACTGAAAGGGCTTCACATGATAAAGGGTGACTTGTCTATGAGTCTCTCATGATCTTACTATGAACATCCTTGGCACATCACATGATTTTTATAACCATGAGAGGATTCTTCCACCCACTATTTTAATCCATTTGTTTAATGTGAAAAATTTTGGTAGTCATGCAAGATTGTGTGAGTAATATCAAAGGCAGTTACTCTATTTTTTTGGTGTTTTTTTGTGTGACCAAAAAGGGTCATATGGGGGTGCATGATCATTTTGTGGAAAAATCCATCAATTTTTTCAAATGGAACCATAAGGGAAGCACATGGTTTTTTAGACATACCTTAGGAATTCCATGTAATGAGGCTCATAAGCCAAAGGGATTTCACTATATAAGGCGGGATTATATCCAGGTACATGCAGTTTCATGTGGAATTATAGGGTCACACAACATTTCTTTCAACAACTGTGAGTATTTTTAAAAAGTTTAAAAAGCTCACAATTTTACATGAATGTTTACAAGTAAAATTACCCATCCCATTGGTGATGAGTCACGTGATCATTACCACCACTAGGGGTCACCATCTTTTGGAAATATCCTACAATTTTTAAAATATTTTCATGTTGTATTGTTAGGATCTTGTGGCTGACAAACCACACAGCCAAGGGGAACTTATCTAGTTGTCGCATAACTACTTCTAGTTATTATGAGTTACTTTATGTTGGAATAGGGACTTATCAATGGGGCTTCTGGTGACCTGTTTTGGTTTGTTTGTTGCATGTGGAGTATTCATGTTACATTATAACGACCATGTTATCACAAGTCCTTTGAAGGCTCACATGATCTATAGGTATCATCCACCTTATTCTTCCTTTTCTTTTGTATGAAATATAATACCCATATTCAGGTATTTCTTCCTTTTTTAATTTCTCAATTCTCATTTGGTGTGCATAATCAAATCCCCCCCTTCCCCTTGGAGTGAATATAGTGGGGACAAAGGGCTTGGTTATGAGGAAATTAAATGTCTACTACAGTCTTTGGTGGTGTTTCAAATTGGTGTCTTGGGTGACATTTGGTCTACCAGGTGACACATGAAATTTCATAGAGAAACCTATATATATAGGTAATGGGGATGTATTTATCCACTAACTACCATTTCTCCCAATCTCTCTCACCTTTCTCCTATTGCACACTCCTACCGCAAGACCATTTTATGAATCCTAGTCACGAGACCCCATCACGAGCCTTTGTAGCGAGATCTGTCTTGAAAGACCGCTTTTTCTCAGGCGCTCACTTGAACTATCTATGAAATATATATTTATGTAACTATTTGAACATTATTAATGTGGATTATGATTATATTTAGGGTTTTCTAAGGTCTACTAGCTTGATTATATGATCAAATAATTATGACCAGATTGATGTGACCATGTCTGGGTCACATGATCATGAGTATCCAAAAAGGTCATGTGATTGTCTGATTCCCTATGAAGGATGTGGGACATGTGGTTCGTTTGGATATAAGGTGATTTGAAAACCCTTTATGTGATTCTAAAATTCCTTACTGATTCATGTAGTGATCATGATTCTCTTGGAAATATAATGCCTTTATTTTCAAATAGATTTTATATTTTATTTGTCTGACATTTTTCACTTACTTATTTCCATGGGGATTTATGTTCTTGAATATCATCAGTTGTGGCCAATAAAAGGTCCATCATTTTCATAAATCAAAAATCTGATCCCTAATATCATGTGCATACTGATATCAAAACAATAAATATGTTCCTCTCATTCATGCTCAAGAATTATCCCTTATCTCTTAGACTACTTATGTACAGGTTTGGTTTATTGGATGATGTTGTAATTACACATCCCAACATTAATCTAAAATATTTTTGGGTTTTTGATTCTCTTAACAGTGATCAGACAATAATTTTTTAGGACATTCGATTGGTGATAGCTTGATCCCTTGGTTTAACTTATCTATTGTAAAACACTCCTCTAGGCCCAAATGGTCATTACTTCACCTAAAAACCTATTTATTAGAGTTTTCGATTAGAAATTCCTCTTATCTAAATAATCTTGGAAGTGGGTCGTACTCAAAATGGGATCTCTATCCCTGTGTAAATTTCTCCGATGACTGGTCATGGGCCTTCTCGATCAGACAAATTTGTTTGGTGTTTTTGATGATTTGAAAATGGTTAATGTTTACAAATATGTGTGTATATCCCAATATATCATCTATCTCCAGCCATACCTCCTTCGAGATATGATTAATAGTTGGTGTTCTAGTACCCACACAGTTCATTTTTCCTATGGTGAAGTGGGTATCAGCCAGTGGGGCATCTACCAATTGGGTGGGATTCCACCCTTTGGAAAAATGTATGATGAGTTCCTACTAGTATTAGTTTTCTATGATGACCCTTCATAGACTTCAGTATTTTCAAGATACATGTTTATTATTGTGAAGGAGAAATTGAAGAAATATTAGACAATGTGATCACTTATTTCTTTCAAGGATTAGATCAATATTTTTCTCTGTAGTAGAAGATTTATGGAAACTACTCTTCCCTCTCATAGGTGTTCTTCCCAGTAAGTTCATTATAGTGATGGATAATATTGGGGAATCATAGAGGCTTTAGATTAATCATTATGTGGTATTGTGTTCACTTGAACATAAATCTGAGCCTGATACTGGTAAACTATATATCCATGTTCATTAATGGGTTGATCTTTCTAGCTGGGGATAAATGTTCAGGGATTTGTGTTAGTATTCCTTTTATGGAAACATGATTGGTGGATTCAAAAAACCTCAATCTGGAATTGTCAGCCCTTTCATTCATTTACCATCCTTTATGCCATATTCAACAGGGTAACACCCCTTACAAGATCAGTGGACCATTCCATTTTCTTTTAATCTATATAGGGGATCTTTTCCACTATTATGACTATTATAACACTACCAAGATCCCAATTACCAAATTCAATCCCATATTTCTGAACTTATCTAGAGTTAGATCTATTTCCCTAAACCCTAATGAGGTTATTAGAGCACTATGTCAATCTAATTTCTTTAAATTCAGCCCTTACCACACACCCGCTGAGTTGGTTACTGATAATAGAAGTGGTTCCATTGACGAAAGGTCCTATATGATCTCCCTTCAACAAGAATGATGTTATTGATATTTTCATAATTTATTATATACTCCCTTTAATTATTTATATGAAATGTTCCTAATTTTTGTGAAATATTAATGTTTAAATATTAAATATCATTTTAGAGCACTGTTTGAATTCATCCAGATTCAGTTCTATTTCATTCATTAATAATAAATCTCACCCTACATATCCAAATTGAATTATTATTGTTTTTTATAGTTAATTTCTAAAATTAAAACATTCAATTAGGATTAACATTTGGCCAAATCTTCCACTTGGAGGGTCATATGGTCCACACAAGAAGACCAGAAAAATCTGTGAGGAAACTGGACTAGCCATGATGATTGAGTTACTGGTCTAAATCCTAGAGCCCAAATTTTATGAAACTCCACCATATGTTCCTAATTATGAAAAGGAACCATGGATAAAAATTTAAGGTCCAAATACAAGAACAAGGGTTCAAACTGATGATTTGAAGCCCATCTCACCATTTTAACTGGGAATTAAAATAAAGACACTATTCATAACATTTCTCATGATCTAGTCATCCAATCAGTCTGGGATTTTTTTAATGTGGAATATAATATATGTTATTCCATCTTTGTAGCAGAAAATATTTTTATTTGATGGAATATTAATGTTCAAAACCCCATTAACATTTCGACCTTCTAATACGTCTGGATTGAAATGGACAGATTACAATGGTTTACTCCAACCGCCATAACTTTTCTTCCATAAGTCCAAATGGCACCTAGTTTTGAGATTTGTCAGAAAACACTATTATATAACACTTTTAATAAGTAGATATCCTAATATTCATATGTCTTAATGAGAAAATAGGCTAGAAAATTGGAGGGACAGATTTGGAATGCAAACAGTACAACTCCTTGGGCTATAAATACATCCTCCTCCTTTCCTTCATGGGAGTTGTAATTTCAGAAGAGAAGAGCATACATTGGAACAAAAAAAAGATTTTATAAAGAAATTTAAGGACCTGTAATACTAAATTTTTCACTTGAGAGACCTTTACTCCTCTAGTTTTTTGTATTTACTTTTTTTGTTTTCTTCATTTGTAATTTCGCATGTGTTTGTCATTGTAATTCTGTTTTAATAAAATTTTCTCCTTCAATATCTGTTATTTTCATCCACCTTGTGGAGTTTAATATTATTGTTCTTAAAATATTATAAATCAAGTTAAAATCCATTCCCTTCTTTTTCTTCCACATTCATTCGAATGTATTTTTTTAACTCTCTTGAACAATCGTGTGTATGTTCGACGCACTACTCTTTTCTTATCCTGTTCTTTTCACTATATTTATAATTCACATCCTTAAAAAATATTTAAATATATTAATATTTATTTCAATGTTTTAGTAAATCTACCATTGGGTTTATTCATTATTTAAAGATGTTAAGCGATTGAGATATTTTTCTTGATTATAATTCTTTAAATTAACATTGTGTTTGTTGGACTTAACATGTCATGGATTAGTGACATATTTTGTTTAACATATATATTCCATGGATTATTGGAACCATAAATACACTACCAAAATCAAGTACTAATTGATATTAGAATCCTAGTTAAGTTAATTCTTGGATAAAATCCTTAACACTTAGGAATTCTAATCAACATTGTCCTGTGAAGTGGGTGTTAATTTAATACAATATAAAGTAAAGCTCAAGGATATCACAAGATTAACTCCCTAATAATGAACTCACCCAAATATTTATCAATTTGTTAAATCAAAAATAATCCGTAAATTAGTTCATATTCTCTGAAAACTAACCCCCAATCAAAATGCAATCAATTAAAATCAATCGATTATTAAAAAATTTCATCACTGAGGATTCGACCTGAGTGCTCATATACACATTAGCAGAGCACTGAAACCTTGAACGGTCGATAGGAGAAAATATTCAATGCTTTCAAATGGAATATTTTCCGGGGGTGGTTTAATTAAATAGTCTTTAGTTCCAGGTTATTTTAAAAAAATAAATAAAATTTTTTTTAAAAAAATAAAAAAACCCAAAGAAAAACCCTCCTTATTATAAAAATCATAAATGGAAAAAAAGAAAAGAAAAACACATCTTCCACTTTCTCCCAAAATCTAAATGAATTCCCCGTATCCTCCCAAAAAATCCCATAGATTTTTTTGACCCTAAAATTGAGAAAACACTTTGCAAACTTAGGAGGAATATAAGAGATAATCAACTCATTCAAGAACCTATCCTTGTCCAACCAATTGAATTATATATGGCCTATCCAAGGGAACAACACCTAAAAACATGCTGCCCCTAATATGAATTTCTAACCTATTGGTATTCAATATCCAAAAATGGATTCTGATTTCGAACTCAAATTGGGTTTGATTCATATTCTTACTCATTTCCAAAGGCCAGTCAGTGAGGATCCACGTCTTCATCTTAAAGAGTCTCATGTGGTGAGCTCTACCATGAAACCTTAAGAGGTTTCAGAGAAACAAATAAAAATCCAGGAATTCCCTTTCACCCTATATGACACAACTAATTAATGGCTTTTATACCTCACTCTTAGTTCCATAACCACCTATAAAGACATGAAATGACTTTTCTTAGAAAAATTCTTCCATGCTTCTTGTACTGCTTCTATCTGAAAGGAAATAAGTGGTATCCATTAGTTCCCAAATGAATCACTCCATGAGTACTGGGAGAAGTTCAAAAAAGCATGTTGCAACCATCCCAGACCACCAAATCCCTATCCAACTCTTGATTCAATACTTCTATGAGGGGTTATTGGCTATGAAGAGAACTCTCATTGATGTTGCAAGTGGCGGTGCTCTTGTTGATAAGACTCTTGCAGCTGCAAAATATCTCATAAGAAACATGGCTGAAAACACACAATAATTTTATACTCAAGCATAATATCAAGTCAAAAAATCCCAATATATTCAATCTATAGAGCCAAACATGATGACAGATTGGATGATTGAACATACAAGTCTTGTGTGACAACTAGTTGTCACTACCAAAATCCCAACTTCATCTTATCCACAGTCTTTGTTCCTTAAACATATCAAGAATTGTGGAATATACAGCTCCCCATCTCAACCAAATAACAAATTTCCAAAACATCAAGAGGATCAATCTGAGTCATCTGGACCAATGGAGCTCAATACAGCATATGCTCAGTGGAACCCCAACCCTCAACAATCAGGTCAGTTTGTTAGAAACTTAAACCAATCTCATTCTGTGCCCTTATCTTCTACATATAACCCTAACTTGTGATATCGGAATCCCAATTCTCATACTCTTCCATACCCTCATCAAAACACAAACCAATTCCAATATGGTCAAGGTGGTGTAACTTCCATCAACCATATCCTTTTGTTCTTCAACCTCAAAGAAACAATCCTCCACCTAGATTCCACTATTCTTGTGAGCCTTCCCAATTCCAAAACCAATATAGTCGCTTTCCCAAGAACCAAAATCATGGTAATCTCATATGGGACAAGCCTGTTCTCCCATGAAACCAAGGGAAAGTGCAGTATAAGATCTTACCTCCTTCACCCGTTCTATCCTCAAAAACATTAAAACCCAAATTGATCATCTTGCATCCCACCTGAGCCAGCAAAAATAATCAAATTCCTTCCAACTCCCAGCTCAACCATTACCCAACCCCAAGGGTAATGTAAGTTAAATTTCACTTAGATCAGGGAAGAAAATTGTTATGCCTCAAGATAAGTCCTCCATCCCCCTTTGAATGATGACCTAAAAAATGAAAAGAAAAAGAAACATGAAAAAGAATCTAAACCCATTCCCTAACATCCTTCCATTCTACTTAGGAACCCAATTCCTTTTCCTCAAACCATTTCTTTTCGAAAGAAGTCCTTTGAACCTAATCCTAAAATTCTCAACATGTTTAAACATGTTGAAGTCAACATATCCCTCTTAGATTCCATAAAACAAATCCCTAAGTATAATGGATTTCTTAAAGAATTGTGCACCCATAAGAGGCAACGTAGGATCTTTAAAATTGTTTCCACACAGCAGTATATTCCCATAAAATGAAAATATCCAAGGACCTTTACGGTTCAATTCCATATTGGGAGTTCTAACTTCGATGATGCACTCATATACCTAGGAGTCTCAATTAATGTAATGCCCAAATCTATCTTCTCCAACCTTGGTCTAAGTCCCTTACATCCAATGGGTGTTTTCATTCAATTGGTCAATTGAATCACTTCTAGTCCTAATGGTTTAATTGAGGATGTCATTTTTCATATTAATGATCTTATCTTCCATGTTGATTTCTATGTCCTTGACATGGGAGGTGAGACGAACACTTATTGATCTTCCCTAATTCTAGGAAGACCATTCCTAATTATAGTGATAACCAAGATTAATGTCCATTTAGGCATCTTATACATGGAATTTGGTGACCAACTGGTCATGTTCAACATTTTCCAATCCATGCGATACCCATTTGAGGATCACTCTACATTCTCAATCCATGCTTTTGAGGACACTTCTAAGAGTCAATTGAACCCCAATCCATCATGTTATTTATGTTCTAATGATAATCAATCTTTTGGAATCTGCACTATGATTAACCAATTCATAAATGGTGAATTTGATGTGAAACTTTCATTAATAGACTCCATAAATATATAGGAACTTGAAAACTCTCCTGAATCACACTATGATCTCTACTAATCCACCTTGGATAGTATTAAGGAAAATGAATCTGAATCAACTAAAGTACCTTCCTCCATTCCTGAGTTGTCTAACCCATAAATGAAAAATTATACTGATCTAAAACCTATTCTTGAATTCCATAAATATTTATTCCTTTTCAATGATCACTCTTATCATGTCATTATCTCTGCTTAACTTACTCAAACTAAGGAGTCCAAACTTCATCAAGTGTTAGAGGAAAAAAAGTCCTAAGGTTGGACCCTAGATGACATACCAGGAATCAAACCTTCCATTTGCATGCATCACATCCATCTTGAAGAATCATCCAAACGAATTAGACAACCACATAGAATACTCAATCCAATTATAATTGTGGTAGTTAGGGAAGAGATCACCATGATTATTCCAGCTGGTATTATCTACCCAATTTCTGATAGTCAATGGGTTATTCAAATTCAATATATACATAAAAAGGGTGGGATAACTGTTGTCACAAATGAACATGGTGAGGTAGTCACAACTCGAGTGAAGAAAAAATGGCGTGTGTGAATTGACTATTGGAAATTGAATGTTGAAACACAAAAAGATCACTACCCTCTTCCATTCCTTGATCAAAAGTTAGAAAGATTAGCCAGAAAGTCACACTATTGGTTTATTGATGGATACACCAGCTACTTCCAAATCCCAATCGCACCTCTGGACCATGAAAAAACTACTTTCACTTTCCCCTTTGAAACATATTCACACAGGAGAATGCCTTTTGGATTTTTCAATGCTCCTACAACATTTTAGAGGTGTATGATGAGTATATTTTCTGAATTCATTGAACATTTCATGGAGGTCTTCATGGAATACTTCACCATTTATGGTGATTCATTTGAATCTTTCTTGAATTCACTCTCTCTTGTCCTTCAAAAGTGTTTCAAGTACAACCTTGTGTTAAATTTAGAAAAATGTCACTTCTTGGTTGTAAATGGGATTGTTCAAGGGAACATAGTTTCAAAAGATGGTATTGAAGTTGATCCTGGAAAAATTAAAGTGATCTAATCACTTCTTGAACCCACCTCTATTTGAGACATTGGTTCATTAATTGGTCAGGATGGTTTCTATCATCGATTCACCCATAACTTCAGTATGATTTCCCTCTCACTCACTCTGTTGCTATAAAATGAGGTCACATTCCATTTAGATGACGTTTTAAAGAGAGTATTCGTTGAACTCAAAACTGCTCTTACATCTATGTAACACCCCGAGATTTGATGAAAAATATTCTATTTAATGTCTTTTGTTGTACGCTTATATGCAACACCGTATTTTCTTGCAGTATAGGCAACACTATTCTTGGCTCGCGTTACACACAATTTCAAGTTCGTTTTGTAGAAACTATTCTACGCAGCATTATGTATAGATTTTGTTTAATGTATAAATGAAATTAGTTTTGATTATGTTATATGCAACACCAGACAGAGATTTTACTACATGCATCCCTGACATGTCTTTCATTACATGCAATAAAGACCTTCCTCGATAGCGTGTGTAGTAAGCAAACCCGAGTTTCACTAAACGAGATATTATTATAATTTTATTATGAACTAGCCGTTATGAATAGTAATACCGGATTTTTTAAATTTTATAAATTTTATCTTTCAAAATGGAATTCGTTTTTGGATTCGGAATATCAAAATTAGCTTAGGGTGAAATTTTGGTACTTTTCGGATAACTTTTATATTCTGATGAATAGTGAAAATTACTAAATTTTAATTAAAAAGAACATTTTTAATCGAAATAATTAATAGTGATAAATTATTAATTTGAGTGTTTTTAAAGTATATTTAGAATATATTTTTACAATTAAATACAATTTTGGTCATTGGATGTAATTTCATATTTAAACCAGACATAAACAAATGACAATCTTTTGATAGTTATTATCTCTTAAAAACACGCTATTTGTTTTGACGACGGGAATTAGTTTTTAAATTAATTAATTCAACTTATATGTTTTTAATTTGGTAAAATAGACATCATTTTTGAATTCATAATATCAAATATAGCTTTGGCCTGATTTTTGGTATATTTCTGGAAACTTTCATTTTTTGATGAATAGTGAAACCACTAAGTGGTAGTTAAAAAACTGAATTTTTCATAAAACATAATTTTACCGCTTCTATGAGTGGAATTTAGAAATTCTGAGAGACACGGTAAATATCAAGGACTAAAATGTGGTTCAATGAGTTGAAAATATTATTTTGTGAATAGTAACTATTACTTTTATTTACCACGGTTAAAAGTAAATAGGATAATTAAGGGTACAAATGATATTATTATTACCATAACACATGTCCTAATTCTATTGTATAAGTTTAATTCGACCTAAAACAACCTTAGGAATAAAATATGACCATTTAGGCCCACTTGGATTAGATTATACATTTAATATTAATTTATTTAAAGAAGGGTTGAAATAGTTAAAATCAATGTTTAATAAGTAAATCATTTTTAATATAGGGTTTCATATAAGATAAATTAGACTATAAATATTAATTAGAAAGAAGTAAATATTTCCTACATAATGGTATTTTATTTATAATTTTTAGACATTAAATAAGTTAATTTATTTATGACACAATGATGAGGTAGTAATTATCTTATTAATGAAATATTGACATAATTGATGTTATAAATACCCAAATAAATGTAATTTTAGACTTTTTATGAATTCAACTAATCTTATAGGTTAATATGAAATGTTATTATTGATTTAGTTAACGTTTTTCGAACTAATCATTCTGTTATAATTTTCAAAAAAATTAATTACCAAATAGTGTAAAAATTGACATAAAATTGTTTTTAAAACAA
This sequence comes from Viscum album, assembly GCA_963277665.1. Taxonomy (NCBI): domain Eukaryota; kingdom Viridiplantae; phylum Streptophyta; class Magnoliopsida; order Santalales; family Viscaceae; genus Viscum; species Viscum album. The sequence goes on from OY728155.1 coordinate 1,936,443,298, forward strand.
ATATTATTTTATTAATTGTTATTTTATTCCAAAAAATATAAGGATCTGAAAAATTACTTATATAAGGTTATATATATTAATAATAAACAACTTGGGGTTCTTTTATCTTGTTATAGTAAGTTTATTAACCTTATAGTGTAAGAAAACAAGAAGACACGGTAAAAGTTAAATTATCTAACTTAAAGTTAAATCTAAATGATAAGGTTAAAATAGAAACCTAAACTTTTATAAATTCTATTTTATTAGAGTATTTCGACCCATCCCCACCTTAGCTTCTAAATAACTCAATTTGGAGCTATTAAAAACCGAATATGACTTTATAATAAAATAATATTTTCAGTTATTCCAAAGGTGCCCCTCTCCTCCCTTATAAAAGAGCACCTCATCCCTCTCTTCCTCAGACAACATTGAGCCTTCAATCATGGCCAAACCCTGACAAATTCTCTTATACACTTCCATAGAAACATCCTAGAGGTTCTTTTCTTCTTCAAAGACCAATTTTAGTGCCCTATGAGGATGTCTCAAAGAGGCACTTCAAAGAAGAGGTAATGTCTGTTACCTATTCTTTCAACTTTATTTCTTCTTTCACTTCTTCTTCTTTAGTTGTATCATTATGAAGTAATAACATCAGTATAACTCATATAATGATATGTTATTATAAGTATTAAACATCCCTATTTCACCATCTATCCATCCTACGAAAAACGAGATCACCATGCGTGCATACGTACAGAATACCGTCTCCACGCCGTGGTGAAATCTGTTTTTCCACCAACACCTTACCGGGATGGATATAATGGTGTAAAGAATAACAATATATGGTTATTATAAAATCATATGGATTCTGATATATTATACCATCCACTCCAATTCTATTCAATAATTATGGGAACGATATTATCGCTTGTGCGTACGGACGGACTACCGTCTCCACGATGCGATTAGATTCATTCTCCATGTTAACCATACATGAATGATCATAAAGTTTATATAATGAATAATAATGAAATATATGAAATAATAATACTACTGGATTTATGTATATATATTTTTATGTCATCTATTTAGTTTCATTCAATTCAATAAGGAAACGAAAACAGCGTTCATGCGTATGTACGACCTACCGTCTCCATGAACTGTGTATTTCATTCCTTTTATCGATAATATATATATATATATATATATGTATATGATGAATATATATTATATGTAAATCATGTTTTACATTCTGGAATTGTGTATATTAGGATATAAGTAATAATATCAAGAACAACAAGTCGAAACTCATACGATAAATGAAATGATTTTCACCAAAATGCTGCTTTAACATGGAATTTACAAAATAATGGGTAATATAAAGTCATAAGTGAAACATATATGATATCATAACAATTCATATGATTATTTAAAAATTCAATGACATTATTTAAATCATTATACAGTAGGTTCAGATATGTACGAAGCATATCGGACCTAAGGTAAGGGATAATTGTGCAATCTCATTTTTATCCAAGATTGCTTATTCGTATGTATTTAATGGGGTTATTGATATCATCCATGTACATGTTTTATAAAGGTGTATTCATGTATGTTTAAATTCCTTTTTACCCATTTTAACTTTTACCCCATGGTATGGAAGGAATCATTCTTTTATTTACCCTACAAGGTACTTTTTTAATTTTTCGAAAAATGTACGAGAAGAATGTTTTTTTAATGTATACGGCATGAAAGGATTTTTACGGTTTTATAAAGCCTTAATTTCATGAAGCTTCCTCCAAAATAATTCATTACTATTTTCAATAAAATCCTTTTCTTTAAAAATTTAATGGAATTTTGTGAAAAGAAAATGATTTTGAAGAAAAAAGGATATTTTTCTTTAATAATTCATTTCAAGTGTTTTATCAAAACAATTTTCATCAAAGATGACATTATTTCACATGTGTATGTTTCAAGTATCATGTATATATGATTTACATGGTTTCACTTTTCTAATGATGAAATGATATCCAATTATTTTGTATGGATTACGTTATGATGGAATGATGTTTAGGAAACCCATTTTATTCTTGGGTTATGATGAATGATTTATGTTTATATTGTGGAACATGAAAGAATGATTTCAATATGAGAAGGGTGGGACCTATATCTCCATCCAATTCATTGGGTAAAGATTTATATCTGATGAGATAGACATTGCTGGAATGGCATGTTAAACCGGTTCAGTCATACTGGACTGGAACGAGGAGTGAACTCGATTCAGAAAGGGACTTTGTCCACTAAGATGGTCTTGGCAGCAATGCCTTGGCTACTATGGAAATCATATTCTACGCTTAATGGTTCCCACAATTACATGTTTTATTCCCATTCAATTTTATCATGATTTATGTTCCATTATGATCTATTCCTTATGTACTTCCATGTTTTATGTTGTTTCTCAAGATTTTGATGTTTAAACATTATGTTCATGTTTTTAAGTTCAAATGTATATGGTATGTTTTATTTTATCCATGCTTACCCTTACTGAGCATTTGAGCTCACCATTTTTATGTTTTACTTTCCCCCAGGATTAAAATAATGGTTTTAGGTAAGGAAACAAAAAGTGGAAGATCTTTATGGGAGATGTTGATGATCTTTCACCATGATTAGAAGATTACGTTCCAAGTTTCCAAAGACACTAAAATATTACGGTCATTGTGTGTCTATTTTTGTGATGTATTAAGTATTCCGAAAAAATATTGTAATATCTTTGTACATCATGCTTCGGGTCTCTACAGTTGGTATCAGAGGAATGGTTTAGTAAACCATTGGAAACTAGGATGCGATAACTTTAGTGATATCCCTAGAGATATTTCTAAGGTATGTCTAGGGATGTCCCTATGGTTAAGTATAATTATAGGTTATAGTCCTAGAATTCCGGTTAAGATCTTATAATTAAAACTAAGATGTTAGATATTGAAGGTACTCCCCCTTTATTATGTTGTTTTCCCTAGCATGATTTTTGCCTCTCACACTATTCTTTTTGGGTTTTAGATGATGGATGGAACCTGAAGGAACCGTGTTGATCAATGCAATGGACAATGCCATGATTGTCCTCCTGAAAAAACAAATGTTATGGGAGATGGAGTGAAAAATATTATTTTTATACTTACACATGATATTGATCATTCTGGACTTCCAGATGAGCAGAGAAGGGAACAATATTCTATTTAGTCCTTCTTGAGGCAACGTCCACCTTCTTTCAGTGGGTCTTCTGATCCACTTGTTGCTGAACAATGGATAAGTACCATTGAAATGATATTTTCAGTTCTTCAATGTTCTGAACATGATAAAGACATCTTAGAATTATATCGTTTGGAAGGTGAAGCTGATCAATGGTGGAATCTTATCAAGAATACGATGCCAAGATATGAAATTGAGTCCATGGAATGTGATGAGTTCAAGAACTTATTTTTCAATAAGTACTTCCCTCGTATTCATCGAACAAATATGGATAAGGTGTTTCTTGAACTAAAGCAAAAGGATGATGAATCTGTTGGTGTATATGAAGCGAATTTTACAAGGTTTTCAAGGTATGCACCTGGCTTTATCATCCACCCTGAATGTAAAGTTGATCGATTCTTCAGTGTCTTAAGAAAAAATCTACGAAGGGTATTAGCTATAAGAGACTTCAGTTGCTATGAAGAAATGGTGCGTTGTGTTATCAAGGTAGAAATGGAAGTTGGTGTTACTTATCCATCTCATGGTTTTGACAAGAAACGAAAGATGGAGTTCAAGGATAAATCTCAGAATAATTGTCAAAAGAAGATGAATGTTTCCTTATGCTCAAAGTGTGGAAAGAAGCGTGGTGAAGATTGTGTTAAAGGGACTAGATAATGTTTTAAGTGTGGAAAAGAAGGTCATCGAGTAGCTGAGTGTCCAAGTAATGGAAAAAGGGTTTTTAATGATGTGAATAAAGAAAATACTACAGAGAAGACACCACCAACACTTCAATCCTTCAAGTGCAAGGAAATGGGGAATTATGATAATAAATGCCCTAATCCAAGGGTTAGTGATGATGGACATGAGCAAACACTTATAGAAAAAGACAAAGGGAAGTCACATGTGATCACTATTGGTGATGTTGAATATGACAACGATGTGGTGGAATGATTAAGTGTTTATGTAATGGGATTCCAAAATAATGTTGTATATAGTATCGTGAAATATTAGAATATTTATGTATTGGTCTATTGTGGTTTTCAAAAATTTTATGGTACCGGTAACCATGGAAAGTGATTGAGATATTTTTTGAAAAAAGATTATATGCGCATAATGAAGGGATAAGGAGAAAATGAAATGTTTGACAGTATTCATGAGCTCATGACTGATATAAGGAAATAGTTATATCATGGTTTGAGTATATAGAATTTTGGGGTTTTGGTATGTGGGTATTCATTTTTCAAGAGAATACATGATTAAGGCCTTCAAATTTTTGGAATGTGACCAACAAGACATATCTTATGATATATGGGGATCAATGATGGTATTAACATGCTTGTTATATGAAATCTCTGGTGATCATTTTCACTATAATATGAGAGTGGACTGCAGTATTATGGATATGCCTAAATATTGGAATGGATTATGTTGGGCATAAGTTAGTATTGTCTAAGGAGAGAAGTTTTTTCGATATTATTGATGGGATGTTATAGTAATGTAGTTTTAGAAAACAGACAACCTGCAGGATGGGCGACAGCCTATCGCGTCGGACAAGGCTGTGAGAATCGAACCCACAACCAAAGTGTGACTGCCCTTTATGGCCTACCACTGGCCTACAGGAAATCCCTGGTTAGTAGAAACTAGTTTTATTTTATTAAGCGGTATGATATATGAATTATAAGTTCATTTTTGGAATCGTATATGATTAACCTCGCCATAGATGGACTTTTCTATATTTGATAACTTTTTCTGACCTTTTGTTTGAAACAGACGGAATGACCCATCATTCTATCACATGATCTGTTAAAACTTCATGAATAACAAATTCAACTTCATTTCTTTAAGAGATGAAGTGGAAATTGTTCAAAACACGAAAAATAGTGAGATTGTACCAAAATCAAGAATGTATTTCTTATTATTCAAAATTTTCAACTTTAGGGAAATGATATTGAAAACCAAAAATGTTGTCCTAGTGCTCTTATATCTGATGAATTAGATGGTACCTTAGATCATCAAAAATTTATGGCTTTGTGATTGATGTCTCTTTCATAGCCATGTTCTCTACCACTCTCCGTGAAAACATGATGGTTAGATTTCTCCTCCATATTAATATTATCACTTATGTTCTCCTATGTGGAAACCCAGTGATGAGTTATTTGGGTATCCGTTATGTTTCTAATGTTCCTTTTTTAAATGAAGTTTCAGTATTCTTTTTTACAATGTGGGTTTCTATGAAAGAAACTCTCATGTAATAAACCATTTATAACCCCGACGAATTTTGAGGGCGAAATTCATTTTAAGGGGGGTAGAATGTAACACCCCGAGATTTTATAACAAATATTATTTTTAAGGTCTTTTGTTGTATGATACACCAAAATTAGATTGTTATATACACAACACCGTATTTTCTTGCAGTATACACAACACTATTCTTGTCTCACATTACACATAATTTCAAGTTCGTTTTGTAGAAACTATTCTACGCAACATTATGTATAGATTTTGTTTAATGTATAAATGAAATAAGTTTTGATTATGTTATACACAACACCAAACAGAGCCTTCACTGTAGGCAACCTAGATTTGGTTTGCATTACACGCAATAAAGACCTTCCTCGATAGCGTGTGTAGTACGCAATACCGAGTTTCACTAAACGAGATATTATTATAATATTATTATGAACTAGTCGTTATGAATAGTAATACCCAATTTTTGAAATTTTATAAATTTTATCTTTTAAAATGGACTTCATTTTTGGATTCGGAATTTCGAAATTATCTTAGGGTGAAATTTTGGTACTTTTCTGATAACTTTCATATTCTGATTAATAGTGAAAAATACTAAATTTTAATTAAAAAAACTTTTTTAATGGAAATAATTAATAGTGATAAATTATTAATTTGAGTGGTTTTAAAGTATATATAGAATATATTTTTACCATTTAATACAATTTTGGTCATTGGATGTAATTTAACATTTAAACTAGACATAAACAAGTGACAATATTTTGATAGTTATTATCTCTTAAAAACACGCTATTTGTTTTGACGATGAGAATTAATTTTTAAATTAATTAATTCAACTGATATGTTTGAATTTGGTAAAATAGAAATCATTTTTGAATTCATAATATCAAATATATCTTAGGCCTAATTTTTGGTATTCTTCTGGAAACCTTCATTTTTTGATGAATAGTGAAACCACTAAGCGGTAGTTAAAAACTGAATTTTTCATAAAACGTAATTTTACCGCTTCTGTGAGTGGAATTTTGAAAATCCAAGAGACACGGTTAATATCAAGGACTAAGATTTGGTTCAATGAGATGAAAATATTTTTTTGTGAATAGTAACTTTTTACTTTTATTTACCATTGATAAAAGTAAATAAGATAATTAAGGGTAAAAATGATATTATTATTACCTTAACACATGTCCTAATTCTATTGGGTAAGTTTAATTCCACCAAAAATAACCTTAGGAATAAAATATGGCCATTTAGGCCCACTTGTATTAGATTAGGACATTTAATATTAATTTATTTAAAGAAGGGCTAAAATAGTTAAAATCAATGTTTAATAAGTAAATCCTTTTTAATATAGGGTTATTAATAAGATAAATTCGACTATAAATATTAATTAGAAAGATAAAATTATTTCCTACATAATGTTATTTTGTTTATAATTTTGAGACATTAAATAATTTAATTTATTTATGACACAAAGATGATGTAGTAATTATCTTATTAATGAAATATTGACATAATTGATGTCATAAATACAGAAATAAATGTAATTTGAGGCATTTTATGAATTACACTAATTTTATAGGTTAAAATGACATGTTATTATTGATTTAGTTAACTTTTTTTGAACTAATCATTCTGTTATGATTTTCACAAAAATCAATTACCAAATTGTGTCAAAAATGACATAAAATAGTTTTTAAAACAAATATTATATTATTAATTGTTATTTTTTTCCTAAAAATCTAAGGTTCGGCCAAATGACTTAGATAAGGATATATATTAATAATAAAGAACTTGGGGTTCGTTTGGCTTGTTATGGTAAGTTTATTAACCTTATAGTTTAAGAAAACAAGAAGACACGGTAAAAGTTAAATCTAAATGATAATGTTAAAATAGAAACCTAAACTTGTCTAAATTATATTGAATTAGAGAATTTAGACCCATCCCCACCTTAGATTAGAAATAACTCAGTTTGTATCTATTAAAAACTGAATATGATTTTATAATAAAATAATATTTTCAGTTATTCCAATGGTGCCCCTCTCCTCCCTTATAAAAGGTCACCTCCTCCCTCTCTTCCTCAGACAACTTTGAGCCTTCAAGCTCGGACAACCCCTGCCAAATTATCTTCTCCACTTCCATAGAAACATTCTATAGGTTCTGGTATTCTTCAAAGACCAATTTTAGTGCCCTAAGAGAAGGTATCAAAGATGCGCTTCAAAGAAGAGGTAATGTTCGTTACCGATTCTTTCAACTTTATTTCTTCTTCCACTTATTCTTATTTAGTTGTTTCATTATGAAGTAATAAAATCAGTATAAATCATATACTGATATGTTATTATAAGTATGAAACAACCCTATTTCACCATCTATCCATCCTACAAAAAACGAAATCGCCATGCGTGCGTACGTACGGAATACCGTCTCCACGCCGTGGTGAAATCTGTTTTTCCACCAACACCTTACATGGATGGGTATAATGGTGTAAAGGATAAATATATATATGGTTATTATAACATCATACTGATTCTGATATATTATACCATCCACACAAATTCTATTCAATAATTATGGGAACGATATCATCGCTCGTGCGTACGTACGGACTACCGTCTCCATGACGTGATGAGATTCATTCTCCATGTTAACCATACATGAATGATCATAAAGTTTATATAATGAATAAAAATGAAATATATGAAATAATAACACTACTTAATTTATGTATATATATATATTTATGTCATCTATTTAGTTTCAATCAATTCAATTAGGAAACGAAAACAACGTTCATGCGTATGTACGGCCTACCATCTACATGAACAGTGTATTTAATTCCTTTTATCTATATATAATATATATATATATGTATATGATGAATATATATTATATATATAAATCATGTTTTACATTCTTGAATTATGTAAATTAGGATATAAGTAATAATATCAAGAACGACAAGTCGAAACACATACGATAAATGAAATGATTTTACCCAAAACGCTGCTTTAACATGGAATTTACAAAAGAACGGATAATATAAAGTCATAAGTGAAACATATATGATATCATAACAGTGAATATGATTCTGTAATTAGTCAATGACATAATTTAAATCATTATATAGGTTTTTCGGATACGTACGAAGCATATCAAACCTAAAGTAAGGGATAATTGTGCAATCTCATTTTTATCTGAGATTGCTTATTCGTAAGTATTTACTAGGGTTATTTCTATCATCGATGTCCATGATTTATAAAGGTGTATTCTTGTATGTTTAAAGTCCTTTTTAACCATTTTGACTTTACCCCATGGTATGGAAGGAATCTTTCTTTTATTTACCCTACAAGGTACTTTTTGACTTTTCTGAAAAAAGTACGAGAAGAATGTTTTTTTTAACGTATAAGGAATGAAAGGATTTTTAAGGTTTTATAAAGCCTTAATTTCATGAAGCTTAATCCAAAATATTTCATGACTATTTTCAACAAAATCCTTTTCTTTAAAAATTGCATGACATTTTGTGAAAAGAAAATGATTTTGAAGAAAAAAGGATATTTTCCTCAATAATTCATTTCAAGTGTTTTATCAAAACAAATTTCATCTAAGATGACATTATTTCACATGTGTATGTTTCAAGTATCGTGTCTCTATTATTTACATGGTTTCACTTTTCTAATGATGAAATGATATCCAATTTTTTTGTATGGATTACGTTATGATGGAATGATGTTTATGAAACCCATTTTATTCTTGGGTTATGATGAATGATTTAGGTTTATATTGTGGAACACGAAAGAATGATATCAATATGAGATGGGTGGGACCTATATCGCCAACTAATTCATTGGGTAAAGATTTATATCTCATGAGATAGACATGCCTGGAATGGAAAGTTAAACCGGATCAGTAATATAGGACTAGAATGAGGAGTGAAATCGATTCAAAAAGGGACTTTGTCCACTAAGATGGTCTTGGAAACAATGCCTTGGCTACTATGGAAATCATATCATGTGATTAATGGTTGAAAAAATTACATGTTTTATTCCCATGCTATTTTATCATGATTTATGTTCCATTATAATCTATGCCTTATGTACTTCCATGTTTTATGTCGTTGCAAAAGATTTTGATGTTTAAACATTATGTTCATGTTTTTAAGTTAAAATGTATATAGTATGTATTATTTTATCCATTCTTACCCTTACTGAGAATTTGAGCTCACCCTTTATATGTTTATTTTTCCCTAGGATTAAATGAAAGGTTTTAGGTAAGGAAACAAAAAGTGGAAGATATTTATGGGAGATGTTGAAGATCTTTCACCACGATTAGAAGATTACATTCCAAGTTTCCAAAGACACTAAACTATTACGGTCCTTGTGTGTCTGTTTTTTTATATATTATGTATTTCGAAAAAGTAATATAATATCTATATACGTCAAGATTCGGGTCTCTACAATCTACCCCGATAATCCAACCCCCAGATTGGTCTTTAAACTTTGATTTGATGTTTGATTCTTATGATAGAGTCGTTTGGGATGTTCATGGTCAAAGAAGAGAAAACATTTCTCCTGTATTCTATTATGCCTCCAAAAAATTGGATGAAACTCGATCTCACTACACTGTGACTGAAAATAAACTCTTTGCAGTGGTTTTTGCCTTAGATAAATTCTGGTCTATCACTTAGGTTCCAAAATCATCATCTTCACTGTCCATTCTGCTATAATGTTCTTACTCAAGAATGGTGATTCCAAACCGAGGCTATTAAAATGGAGCTTAATTCTCCAAGAGTTTTACCTTGAAATCAAATATAGACCAAGAAAATAAAACCATGTGGCTAATCACCTTAGTAGAATTTCTCATTCTTCTCATTTATAAATCATTGATCTTGAATTCCCTATTAATCACCTTTCATATCTCACTCAAAAGTCACCATGGTATGCCTCAATTGTAAATTACTTGGTTTATGGTGTTTTCTTTGAAAAAATTTCAAAAGAACAAAAAATGAAGTTGAAAAGTGATTAAAAATATTATTTTTGGGAAGATAATAAACTTTGGAAAACTATGGTAGACATGGTAATTAGAATATGGGTTGATGAAGATGAACATTCCTTCGTATGATAATTTTGTCACTCACTTCCCAGAGGTGGCCACTTCGGACCAAAAAGGACCTCCTGAAAGGTCCTAGACTCTAGATTATTTTGGCATTAACTCTTCAAGGACTCTCATAAATTCTATATATCATGTCCTACATGACAAAATTTTGGCACAGTTTAAAAAATAAAGGAAATCCCCAACAACCTTTAATTTTCTATGAGCTATTCAATGTTTGGGGAATCAATTTCATGGGACTACTCCCCCCTTCTAATGGATTCCCATTCACTCTTATTGTTGTTGATTATGTTTCTAGGTGGGTCAAGGCCAAACCCACTAGAAAGGTTGATTCACATACTGCTAGTGAGTTATTAAAGACACACATCTTCCACTGATTTGGCACACCACATGCCTTGATAAGTGACACAGAAATCCATTTTTGTAATAAAACCATGGAATCTCATTTGAAAAATAATGGTGTTGTACATAAAACTTCAACTGCATATCACCCCCAAACAAATGGCATGGCTGAAATTTCTAATATATAAGTGAAAAGAGTTCTTGGGATAATTTTAAAACCCACTTGAAAATACTGACCTGAAAAACTTGGTGAAGCACTTTGGGCTTATCAAACTACATATAAAACACCCATTGGGATGTCTCCATTTAGGCAAGTTTTTGGTAAAGCATGTCATTTTCTAGTTTAAATCCAACATAAGTCATTTTGGGCTATGGAAACTTGTAATCTTGATTTTGAAAAATCTGGTGAAGAAAGATTATTGCAATTAGCTGAACTGAAGGATATTCGGCTTGAATCCTATGAGAATTCTAATGTATACAAAGAAAAGGCTAAGTCACACGATGACAAACACATCTTGAGAAAGGGATTTCATGAATGTGAAAACATAATGATCTTTAATTCTCTATTTTAGCTTCACCTAGGTAAGATTAATTCTGGTTGGGAAGGTCATATTGTTATTACTAATATTTACCCATTTGGTGTAGTGCAAGTCCAAGACCCCTCTTCCAAAAATAAATTCATGGTTAATGGACATCGGTTAAAGAATCACCATGAGAGGACACACAATCCGGGAACAACATCGACTTCTACTGGATCCATAACGTCTATAGTAAACACACCACTGGATGGAAATGGAGACCCGCCAAATCCAAACCAGAATTAATGTAATGGCCCGGACCCCCCCCCCTGTCCATTACTTTACCAAAAACACAGCTCCACCATGACGGTGGCACCGTGACGGCGGCACTGGTCACGGTGTCACCGTGACGGTCGCACCAGTCACGGTGGCACCTTGACGGGGCCTGCAGGGTAGTAAATCTGTGGAAAACGTGATGAAGGTTTCAGCAGAGGTGCACCACGAGCCACGGGAAGAAGGATTCCAAGCACGCGCATCCCCTGTTCCTGGCGCGTGGAGAAAAACTTTGATCTTTGATCAATCAAGTAGGGATTTTTCCTTCATATCTCCCTTATGTGTATCAAGCGGGGTCGGTACACTATTGCTTCTTTAGTAATGGATAAACCGAACATAATAAAGATAATGAACGGACCTTTAATGAATGAAAGGGAGTTGTGATCAATGTTCTAATGTGCTCTTTTTGTTGTTATGTGTTGTGAATTGTACGGGCCTATGCTCACTGAAAATCATGGTTGTTGGTGGTATTTCTATGTGAACTACTGAACCTCGGTTCTCCTTGATGTTTAAATAACCATAACATGGAATTGGTTAATTACGTATACTTGGTTAGATAAATTGAAAGCACCAGTATCAACCCTTTTCTGTTATAACCCAGGTTAAAGCACAGTTGAATTGAAACCATGGAGGGTGTTAAATATTTTAAATCTGAAAATACCTATGTGGGCCTGCCCTGTGTTGGTGGTAGCGGTTTTGTTGATTCATTCATGGGCTGATTTTTGGGGTGATATTGGTGGGGATGGGATGCCCTATTGTTATACTTTTTCTAGTTGTGAATTTGAGGATGGGATCCTCTTCTTGTATCTCGAATTGGGCTGGAATCCTCTACTGTTGAGAAAACATTGGTTTTGGGGACATGGGGCTGTGTCTTGGGGTTTTCTTTGTTTCCATTACCTAGAGGGACATCACTTATCCCTTTGTTTTTGTAACTTCTCAAGAGAACAAGGTGTGAATGTTTAAATTGCTGTGTGGATGTAGTTTTCTGCTTGTCATGTGCTTATGCCATTTAGTTGACCAGTGGTGCAGAATTTTACTTAAACAGGATGACTTGGAACGGAAATAAGAATGGGTTAAATGGGGAATTGGTTCTGGGAACAAGTTGGTCGTGGTTGTTGTGCTTTTCTTTTGTGAATGGTTAGTGACGAGTGTGTTTTTTCTTAGGTTGGATTTGGAAAACCTTAGGTTGGGTGAGTGCTTGTTACCTATAGATATATCTGTATTTCTCTTGTTTCTTATTCGCGCCCCACCCAAGTTGAGCACTTAGTGCGGAACAGCCCAATTCAAGGGGAGGGTGTTTTTCCCAACACTCCTATGAGTGGCTGGTTATTAGCTCCTTTTCTTCTCCCTTTCCTGAATATCCCAAGACTCTTTGGGCAGGCTATGATGGCCTGACATCCATTATTAGCCCAAGAATCTTTAGGCATGGTAGTTGTGGTGGTTAGACCAGGTGCTTGCGGGCAGGTTGTTTCCCAAGTGTCTTTGGGATGAGGCCCAGGTGTCTTCGGGCGTGGCAATTGTTTTTCTGACCCATGCGTTTGCGGTGTGGTTATTCATGGTGGTTGTGGCCAAGGTGTCTGCAGGCGGGATAGCAGTTATAGCATAGGTGGGTGCAGTCGGGGTTTGGTAGTGGGACTGTGGTGAGGTTATGGCCCAGGTGTGTGCAGGTGGGGTTTGGCAGTGGAACTGCGGTGAGAATCACGGGATTGGTCTGATGCGTAGGATGTCTTCAATAACCAGTGGTAAAGTGGCGCGGGGTACCCAAATATCGATGTTCTATTACTATACTTCACTTTTTCTGCGTTATTTGGGGAGTGTGCCTTGGTGAGACTTGGGTGGATAGTTTCTCCTTGATAGGTGATTTGGTTTTCTTTTCTCACAAGGCATTAGAATGCATCTCCACTTGTGCATGAGAGTCTTTTCTTTTCCCTATTGAGTGTACTTGTATGCTCACCCTACTTATATAAAACTGTTTTCAGGTTTCCAGGAGGACTTCAGGGATCGTGCAGGACTATACTAGCTCGGACCTTGGGGAAATTTCTGTCCTCTTTTTCATTTTCTTGGTACTTACCTTTGGAGTTTGTGTGGATTGTATCCCTTACTTTTGAACATGCACATGGGAATGGTTTACTTTTGGCTTTACCTTTACATTCATCTTTGGTGTTTTTTGGGTTTTTATCTTATCTCTCGATCCTATTAAAATAAAAAGGGTAATGCCTTCCATCTTGTGTGTGGTTCTATACCATTGGTGCTAGTCGCCACTCCGGGACCTATTGAAGGTGGGTCTCAGGGGTCATTATCTCTCCTTCAAATTAAAGAAGGATGGGTCTTGAAATCTATTTTCCCTTCCCACCTTTTGGTGAGGGCGGGTCGTGACAGAATGGTATTAGAGGCAGAGGTTGGTTGAGAGATAAGATGGAGTCCGGAGTTAGGCATAGTGAGGATTGCATGGGATGGTAGGGTAGTAGTGTTGAGTGACCTTAGTGCATGAATTAGGCCAGGGAAGATCGGCTAGGACATGGGATTTTAGGGCCCCCTATGATCTGATGCAATGACTCTGGACCCACCAAACGACGAAGTGTGGCCATGCTGATTGCAGTATAGAGACCCTAGGAAAGGTACATGCATCATAATGACTTGTGTTTTCATGTTTCATGGGCGTATTGATAGTTAAAAATAAATGAATAATTCTACGAAAATTGAAGAAGAATGTTCTACACTACTCAGGCTTAGGCATTCCATGTTTACCTTGTAGTTGTGGCACTTGGAAGGCGACCATGAGTAGTACAGACAATCGAGGCCCAGGAGGTTGACTTGGCCGATGGATAGAGGATCGACCAAGAGAAGGAGGATAAACAGTGGCAGAAGACACATCGAGATTTTTAGAGACAGACTCTCAGGAAGTACGAGGGCAGCATCTCAGATGTGGAGACAGAGAGCTGGCTCGAGGAGCTAGTGACAGCTTTCAGCTTGATTCATGATCCGACAGAATACTGGGTGCCTCTGGCCGTCATCCAGTTGCGGCGATTAGCGCGTCAGTGGTGGACACTTTATCTTGGAGAGAGGAGGGAGACCGAAGTTGTGTGGGATGACTTCGAGAAGGACTTCTGGGCAAGAATTCCTCTCTTCCATGATGAAGGCTGAGAAGATATAGGAGCTACTCTCCCTCCAGCAGGGGAGTAGGTCAGTGAGAGAGTTCGGGATCAATTTTAAGGATCTTCTTCGCTTTGCTTTGGACGTCTTTCTGGATGAGGAGTCTTAGGCGAGACATCTAGAGGAGGCACTCTGACCCCCTCCTCAGTATGATATTGTTCCCTTTTCCTTACCGACTTACCTGGAGGTGTAGAAGAAGGCTGAAGTGGTAGAGAGGATTCACATGCTGGGAGGTGTGTCATGAGAAGGGATCCAGTTGGGCTCTTTGAAGGGGAAAGCTGTCAATAGCTGGCCCCCGGCATCAGGACCCTCTAGGTTTCGACCGGTAGGAAGTAGGCCTCAGCAGTTCCAGTTCTGATCCCATAGTCCCCGCCCCTTCCTTTCGGGCCCAGGACGAGGTGCTTCGTCTATGGAAGCCATGAAAATCTTCGGAATCAGTGCTCGGACAGAGTTCAGTATAGTGGGGGTGGGCAGGTTCAGCTCCCACTTCAGCCACAACCGTTTCTAGACGGGCCCTTTCAATAGCAGCAGGGGCAGGAGGCTCCCACCCCTCTGAGGGAAGACGTTGCAGGAGGAGGCCGGCCTCAGGGTGCTCCTCAAGGACCTCGACCAGGGCGTGGTTGGGGAGGTGGTCAATAGCCGAGAGGCAGAGGAGCTGGGCGTGGGAAGATACACTCTGCGGAGGTAGCAGTTCCAGTAGTACCAGAGGTCGTTCGAGGTACGATCAGTTTGTTCAGTACCCTTGCTTACATCTTGTTAGATACAAGAGCTTCTTGCTTCTTTTTGGCACCCAGTCTGGCCCATGCTTTGGGTCTAGATGCTGAGAGACTTCAAGTTCCCCTGGTGCTGAGAACACCAGTCAGAGGTCAGACCAACCTGATATATGTTTGTCGAGGATATAGACTGACGATAGGTCCACATCAGTCAGTCAGGGATCTTCTTCTGTTGCAGATACAACCATACGATGTCCTCCTAGGCATTGACTATTTGTTCTATGTATGTGCCTTCATTGAATATTTCTGAGGAAGGGTTGTGTTTTCAGAATTGGTCGGTCGATGGGTGACTTCCATCAGCGAGCGGAGTTTACAGGGAAACAAAAAGCGAGGGGAACCCCTCCTCTCATTGCTGGCTGAGCTATCACTGGAGTCAGTGGATGCTGAAAAGGTGGAAGTCCCAGGAATCTTCAGTGAGTTTATGGACGTCTTCCCTGAGGAGGTGACGACTCTACCCCCTCGATGTGACATCGATTTTGGTATAGACTTGCAACCTTGTGCTCATCCGATTTCGATGGCCCCCAACTAGATGGAACCTTTGGAGCTACGGGAGTTGCAGATTCATATTGATGATCTGATGAAGAAGGGTTTTGTTCGACTGAGTGTGTCACAGTGGGGTGCTCCGGTCTTTTTCGCAAAAAAGGTGGACGGTGGTCTCAGGCTGTGCAGAGACTACAGGGGACTGAATCAGGTAATGGTCAAGAATCACTACCCTCTTCCAAGGGTAGATGATATTGTTGACCAGTTTAAGGGGGCAGGATGGTTCTCTAAGATCGATCTATGATCTGGATATCACCAGTTGAGGCTGAAGGAGGGAGACATCTTGAAGACGGCCTTCAGGTGCAGATAAGAGCACATTGAGTTTGAGGTCATGTCGTTCGGTGTTACGAACGCTCCACCTGTGTTCATGGGGCTCATGAACTCCGTCTTCCGGGATTATCTGGATCGGTTCGTAGTCATGTTCGTCGACGACATCCTGATCTATTCAAGATCGGAGGAGGATCATGATGAGCACCTTAGGATGGTTTTGGAGGTCCTCCGACAGCACTAGCTCTATGAGAAGCTGTCGAAGTGCAAGTTTTGTACACGAGAAGTACACTTCCTTGGGTACGTGGTGTCCGAGCAGGGAGTAGCAGTGGACCCATCGATGGACAAGGCGGTTGTTTCTTGGGAAGCACCCAAGAATGTGGCAGAGGATCGTAGTTTCCTCGGGCTGGCAGCTTACTATCAGAGGTTCGTTCACATCCTTTTCCGAGTTGCAACACCTTTGAAAGCTTTGACCAAGAAGGACTAGGCCTTCGTGTGGGATGAGCAGTGCGAGGAAGCCTTCAGATATCTGAAGGAGAAGGTGGTTAGTGCCCCAGTGCTGAGGTTTCCAGAAGAATGGGTAGCATATGAAGTATTCTGTGATGCTTCTGGGCAGGGCCTCAGATGTGTGTTGATGCAGCGACAAGGGGTGATCTCTTATGGTTCTAGGAAATTATGTCCCCATGAGTGTAACTATGCCACCAATGATCTAGAGCTTGTGGCGGTCGTGTTCTCACTAATTTTTTGGCATCACTACCTCATCGGGGAGAACTTCATGGTCTTCACCGATCACAAGAGCTTGAAATATATCTTCTCCCAGCGAGACCTGAAATTGCGGTAGTGAAGGTGGATGGAGTTCCTTCAGGACTACAACTCCGAGATTTGCTACACCTCAGGAAAAGAAAATGTGGTGGACGATGCCCTGAGCAGGAAGTCACAGAGGGGTGTAGTTCAAGAGTAGGTAGATACTTGGAAGGCTATGGAGGATTTGGCTACCCTACACTTGGATGCCAGGATGGAAGGTGGTAGATGTTTCCTATATCAGATGAAATTGCAGTATTTTCTGTTGTGACAAGTGGAGGAGTCTCAGTGGGGAGACCCAGAGTGCAAAGTGATGCATGACCGAGTTGACCAGGGTGATCCTTTAGAAGGGAGGACGGAGGATGGTCAGAATCATATGCTCTTCTGGGGGAAGATGGTTGTTCTAGAGGTGATGTGTAGCAAGGTTCTTAGTGATTTCCACAAATCACCCCTAGTGGTGAACCCGGGAGTTTCCCAGATGTTCGAGAGTCTGAGGAGATATTTTTGGTGTCCCTAGATATAACAGGCAATAGCAGGGTTTGTAGAGAAGTGCCTTATGTTTTAGTAGGTGAAGGCTGAACATCGTGTTCCAGGAGGCCTGCTGCAGCCTCTAGATGTCCCCAAGTGGAAGTGGGCGGACATCTCGATGGATTTCATTGTGGGACTACCCAAGGTTCAAGGGGGATGCAATGCTATCTGGGTAGTGGTGGACCGGTTGATGAAATCTACTCAATTTATGGTGATCAAGGAGTCGAGTGCAGTGGATGCTTTAGCACAAAGGTACATGGATGAGGTAGTGAGGTTGCATGGAGTTCTGATATCCATTGTTTCGGATAGGTATGCACGGTTTACCTCATGAATATGGAAAGGATTTTTCCATTATTTTGGCACCCAGCTATGTATTAGCACTACTTTCCACCCCTAGACAGATGGGCAGATAGAGTGCACCATCCATACATTGGAGGACATGTTGTGGGCATGTATTCTAGACTTTGGGGAATCGTGGGTGTGACACTTGCCTCTGGTAGAATTTTCCTACAATAACATCCATCACTCTACCACTGGCATGGCTCAGTTTGAAGACTTTTATAGGAGGCCATGCCGCTCGCCCGTGTGCTGGATTGAGGTTGGGGAAGAAAGTGTCCTTGTCCCAGAGGTGGTGCAGAGCATGATGGAGAAGGTGCAGCTTATATGAGAGAGGATGAAGGCGGCTCAGTACCAGAAGAAGTCGTATGTTGATAATATGACGAGACCCTTGGAGTTCGGGGTCGAGGACCACTTTTTCTTGAAGTTCTCCCCTCGTTGTGGACAATGGAGGTTCGGTAGAGGGAGTAAGATTTCTCCCAGATTCATCAGACCCTTCGAAGTGTTGCGGTGGGTCGGTGAAGTGGCTTATCAGCTAGTGTTACCACCACCGCTATTGAGGATACATGATGTCTTCCATGTGTCCCAACAACGTCGGTATCTGTATGACGATTCACACATCCTCGATTGGGGAGAGCTGGACATCGAGGATGATGTGAGCTTTGTGGAAAGACCAGTGATGGTCAAGGGTCGTGAAGAGAAGGTGATTCATGGATGAACCATTCCATTGGTTCGTGTGTTGTGGAGGCATGGTGGGCTTGAGGAGAGTACCTGGGAATGGGAATCACAGATGCGTGCCCAGTACCAAGAGTTGTTTTGAGTTTTGTGATTTTCCTTTTTGTATTGTTGTGATGGAATGCTTTAACTTGTTAACTATGGAGTGTGTGGTTTTCCTTTTCTATAGATGTGGGTGAAGTATCTTGAGATGTGGGGAGGGGAGGAACTAATCCCTAGTTAAGATGCATTAGAGTGGATGTGCCTAAACCTGTGCGGGCGAGTCAGAGCCGCCCAAAAAGGATAGTATCCTAGCATGGTGGAAGGGAAACCCCTCACCACATGACCGGATGGTTTAATCCTTGTTTTACGGTGTTTATAATTGTTCGAGTGCACTCTTGGGAGGAATATTTCGAGGTAGTTGTTAGGACCCCTCTCCTTTCTTCGGGTCTGGTTTTAATTCTCGAGGACGAGAATAGTTGGAGATGTATATGATGTAATGGCCGAGACCCCCCTAGCCATTACTTTACCAAAAACACGGCTGAACCATGATGGTGGCACCGTGACGGTGGCGCCCTGATGGGGCCACCGTGAGGGTGCCACCATGACGGGGGCACCGTGTCCCCTCGCTGATCCTTTCATTCTTTTTTCCAGTACCTTACCTTTCCTCTCCTATAACATATCTTTTGATGTAAATTAATTTTAATACCCCTTATTGAAGTTATTTAAAACCCAGATTTGATTCCTAAGAATCCTGAGAAACATCCCAGATGGGGGATATTAAATAAATCCTTAATATCATCGTGTATAACTGCCCACCCACATAGGATACCGCGATCCATTTTTCCAGTGTTCGAAATTCCGTATCCCGTAACTCTATTTTTATCTCCCGCTAGAGTTCTCCCATTCTTCTCGGTTGAATTTCTTTCGTCTTCCTGGCGTGCTTGGAGTCCTTCTTCCCATGGCTTGTGGTGCGCCTCTTCTAGAACCTTCTGCATGTCTTCCACGGCTTTCCTCTCCTGTAGGCCACACATCCCCTGTTCCTAGCGTGTGGAGAAAAACCTCGATATTTGATCAATCAAGTAGGGATTTTTCCTTTGTCTCTCCCTTCTGTGTATCAAGCGGGGTGGGTACGATACTACTTCTGTAGGAATGGATAAACCAAACTTAACGAAGATAACGAACGGACCTTTAAAGAATGAATGGGGGTGTGATTGATGTTCTATTGTACTCTTTATGTTGTTATGTGTTGTGAATTTTACAGGCCTATGCTCATTGAAAATCATGTCCATTGGTGGTCTTTCTCTGTGCACTAATGAACCTCAGTGCTTCTGGATGTTTAAATAACCGTAAAATAGAATTTGTTAATTACGTATACTCGGTTAAATAAATTGAAAGCACCAGGATCAACCCTTTTCTGTGATAACCCCGGTTAAATCACACTGTAATTGAAACCATGGAGTGTGTTAAATCATTTAAATCTGAAAATACTTGCATGGGCCTGCCCTGCGATGGTGGTAGAGGATTGGTTGATTCATTCACGAGCCGATTTCTGGGGTGATATGGGTGGGGATGGTATCCCCTGTTGTTATACTTTCACTGGTTGTGAATTTGAGAATGGGATCCTATACTTTTATCACAAATTGTGGTTGAATCCTCTGGTGTTGAGAAAAAGTTTGTTCTGGGGACATGGGACTGTGTCTTGGGGTTTTCTTTGTTTCCATTACCTTGAGGGACCTCACTTATCCCTTTATTATTTTAACATCTCAAGAGAACCATGTGTGAATGTTTAAATTTCTGCATGGATGTGGTTTTCCACTTGGCTTCTACTTATGCCTTTTAGTTGCCCAGTGGTGTAGAATTTTACTTAAACATGATAACTAGGCATGGAAATAAGAATGGGTTAAATGGGGAATTGGTTCTGGGAATGAGTTGGTCATGGGTGTTGTGCTTTTCTTTTGTGAATGGTTAGTGACGAGTGTGTTTGTGCTTAGGTTGGCTTTGAAAAACCATGGGTTGGGTGACTGATTTCTACCTATACATATATCTGTATTTATAATGTTTCTTATTCTCACCCCCACCCAAGTTGAGCACTTAGTGCTGAACACCCCAGTTCAGGGGGAGGGTGTTTTTTCCAACACTCTTATGAGTGGCTGGTTATTAGATCCTTTTATGATCCCTTTCCCGAATATCCCAAGACTCTTCAGGCAGGCAGTGATTGCTTGAAGTCCATTATTAGCCCAAGAATCTTTAGGTCGGGTAGTTGTGGTGGTTGGCCTATGTGTTTGCGTGCAGGTTGTTTCCCAAGTGTCTTCGGGATGAGGCCATGGTGTCTTCGGGCGTGGCAGCAGTTGTTCTGACCCAAGTGTTTGTGGGTGTGGTTACGCATGGTGGTTGTGGAGCTGATTTCTGGGGGCGGGATAGTGGTTATGGCCCAAGTGTGTGCGGGCAGGGTTTGGCAGTGGGACTGCGGTGAGGTTATGGCCCAGGTGTGTGGGGGCGGGGTTTGGCAGTGGGACAGCGCTGAGAATGGCGGGATTGGTTCGATGCGTAGGATGTTCTCAATAACTAGTGGGAAAGTGGTGCGGGGTACCCAAATATCGATGTTCTATTGCTATACTTTACTTGCCATGCATTATTTGGGGAGTGTGACTTGGTGAGACATGGGTGGATAGTTTCTCCTTGCTAGGTGCTTTGGTTTTCATTTCTCACAGGGAATTAGAATGCCTCTCCACTTGTGCACAAGATTATTTGGTTTTCCCTAATGAGTGTACTTGTATTCTCACCTTACATATATAAAATTGTATGTAGGTTTCCAGGAGGACTTCAGGGATCGTGCGGGACCGTACTAGCTCAGACCTTGGGATAGTTGCTGTTGTCTTTTTTCTTTTCTTGGTACTTACCTTTTTTGTTTTTGTGGCTTGTATCCCTTACTTTTGAACATGCATATGGGAATGGTTTACTTTTGGCATTACCTTTACTTTCAGCTTTGGTGTTGTTTGGGTTGCAATCTTATCTCTCGATCCTATTAAAATAAAAAGGTTAATGCCTTCTATCTTGTGTGTGATTCTATACCCTTGGTGCTAGTCGCCACTCTGGGACCTATTGAAGGCGGGTCTCTGGGGTCATTATCTCTCCTTAAACTTGATGAAGGAAGGGTCTGGCAATCTGTTATCCCTTCCCTCCTTTTGGTGAGGGCAGTTCGTGACATTTTATCACAATAGTCTTGTGGTTTCATCATATATTTTGATAAAGAATATTGTTTCAAAACCAATAAATTTGGGATGCTCAATTTTTGATTTAGAAAATGATTTTACCCAACCATGAAGAACAAAATTATCTTTAATTTCATGGCCACTTATGGCCATTTTTCAAAATGTTTTTTTACCCACATTTGTGAGGATTTAGGCTGTGGACCTTTGAGATGAATTTACCACTTTTGTGTGCATTAATATTATAGAGTCATTTTATGAACCACATGAGAATCACAATAGCCAAATAGCCTCCCATTTCCCTTACATTAATCCTCTTTTTGAAGGCCCCTTCGAGCCTATGAAAACCATTTCTTTGGTAGCCACATTACAAGCCCAATATCTTATCCCACCCAACATCTACATGAATTTATATTGCATTATTTATTGAAATTTAATTGTGGGGGATGGATTTCAGTTTGGGTGCCCTTTTATTGATTTTAAATGTGTTATCATATGCTTAAGGGAAAGAATCCATTTTTGTGTAGGGGAGAGGTTTTCATTCAGTGAGTTTTGATAATGTATATATGTTTCTATTTTACAAATGATATTGAAAAGTGTTGAAAAAAAATCAAAATATAAAAAAATAAATAATAAAAATAATTGGTTGTGTCTTTGGTGGGTCAAAAATCACTCTTCCTTAACCATTGATCTTATTATAACTATTACAATTAGTGTCATGAGGAGATCCAACATGGGTTGGGAGATGAGTGTGAGACATGTTTCAAGTTCAACTTTAAAAAAAAGAAACAGTGAAAAAAAATGAGAACACTTATGTCATTGGGAGAAGTTTTGTGTTTTGTAGATATTCCGTCTTCACATTCCCATAAAATTTTCTTCTACTTTTTTGTATTTATTCATAAAATTGGTCCCTTGTAAAGATGAGTTTAAATTTCTTTCCATACTTTATTTCAAAAATATTGTGTTTTTTCCCCATGTTCCTGTTTTACCCCTTTCTACTCTTTAGAAAAATAATTCCTACCATCCCATAGCCATAGAAAAACCCGTTAAAATGACCTCTTGATTTTGTTCACCTTAGTATAGGGAGTGGAAGCATATATCTCTTACAAACTCTATGATTTTCACTTTTGGTTGGTGAATGAGTGAAGCTCCATAAATTAATTTTATCATCTTGAGAACAGTACGTTTTGTGTGACACCTTTTCCCATTTGAAGTTTTGAGCATGAAAAAATGAATTTTTTTTTACAATTTTTTCTGTAACAACTTGTGGGGGAATTCAATATGGATGAGAAATATTTTCTAAACCTCCCCTGATTGGTGAAAATAAAATTTTAATATTTTTTTGGAGTAAAAATGATTTTTTTATGTTTTTATATTTATTTCACATGAGGAAATGCACAAGAAAAAGTGTGGGGGAGTTTATGTTATTAATATTTTCATAATTTGTTATATACTATACTTACATATTTTATATTAATTGTTCATAATTTGTGTGAAATATTAATGTTTAAATATAAAATATAATTTTAGAGCACTATTTGAATTCATCCATTTTCAAGTCTGTTTAATGTTTTAAAAATAAATCTGACCCTACTTATACAAATTTCATTATTATTGTTTTTTAGGTTTCCATACACAAATTCTAACATTTAATTATAAAGAACCTATGGCCAAATCTTCTATTTGGAGGTTCATATGGTACGCACAAGAAGACCCAAAGAATCTGTGAATAAACTGGTCTAGCCATGATGATTGAGTTACTGGTCTAAATCCAGAATCCAAAATTCTATGAAACTCCCCCATATGTTCTTGATTATCTAAGGGAATCAAGGATAAAAAATTGGTGGTCCAAATAAAAGAACAATGGGGCCAACTGATGCTTTGAAGTCCAGCCCACCATTCTGGCCAAGAATTAAAATTCGGACTCTATTCATTATATTTCTCAGGATCTAATGATCAAATAAATCTGGTATTTTTTACTGTGAAATATAATATATTTACAGAAAAATTGATAGAAGGAAATATTTTTATTTAATGGCATCTTCTTATTCAAAATATCATTCACATTTTGACCTTTTGAAAAGTCTATATTGAAATAGACAGATTTAATTGTTTACTCGACCGCAATAACATTGGTTAAAAAAGTAAAAATGGCTCAAAATTTTTATAGTAGTTGGACAAATATAATTTATTAAACTTTTAAGAATAATATATCTCGATACTCATCTATCTGAATGGGAAAACCGGCTAGACAATTGGAGGGACAGATTTAGAATTAAAACAGTCCAACTCCTTGGGCTGTAAATACATCCCCCCTCTTTTCCGTCAAGGGAGTTGGAATTTTAGAAGATAGTATCACACATTGGCATGACCAGAGATTTTAAAAAGTCTTGGTAGTACCTTCCACAATCATGTTTTCACTTGATAGACCTTTCCTTCTCTCTTTGTTTTAATTTACTTTTGCAGTTTTCTTCCTTTGTAATTTCGCAAGTGTTTGTCATTATAATTCTATTTTAATGCAGGTTTCTTCTTCAATATCTCTTATTCTCATTCACCTTCTGTAGTTTAATATTAATTTTCTTAAAATATTTTAAATCTAGTTAAAACCCCTTCCCTTCTGTTGCTTCCTCATTCAGTCGAATGTCTTTTTTTTACTCTCTTCAGCGATCGTGTGTGTGTTTGACACAATACTCTTGTTTTATCCCATTCTTCTAAATTTCATTATAATTCATCACCATTAACATATTTAAATATATTAATAATAATTTCAATGGATAAGTAATTATAGCATTGGGTCGATCATTTTTTAGAGATGTTAAGCGATTGAGAGCTTTTTCTCGATGAGTATTCTTTAATTTATCATTGTGTATGTTGGACTTAACATGTCATGTATTAATGACATATTTTTTTAACGTATGAATTACATGGATTATTGGATCCATAAATACACTACCATAATAAATTATTTATTGATATTATAATCCTATTTTAGTTAAGTCTTCGATTAAGTATTTAACACTTATAAATTCCAATCAACGACATCTTGTGAAGTGGGTGTTAATTTAATGCAATATAATGAAAAACTCAAGGATATCACAAGATTAACTCCCTAATAATTAACTCATACCAATATTTATCATTTTTTTAAATTAAACATCAAGCATAAATTATTTCATATGCTCTGCAAACAAACCCCCAATCAAAATATAGTCAATTAAAAACAATTAACTATTAAAAATTATCGTCGTTGAGGATTTGACCCGAGTGCTGCTATACACATTAGCAAAGCACTAGAACCTTGAATGTTCAATAGGCGAAAATTGGTCGTGATTTCAATGAGGTTCTTTCACCCATTGTGGATAAGATAATTTTCTATTATCATTATACCCCATATCAATTCTTTCATTAGTTTTTTTATATCCAAGGGGTCTCCCCACTTCACTTGGAGGCATATGAGAATAATGTCATCCTGGGGTCATCTGTCAGTTTTGGGTGATGGGGATATGTAAAGATTCTAAGGAAGATATCATACCTATGCTTACTGATGCTCCAACATTTTTTACGATGGATTGTACTCAGACTTCGGTAGGGGATAATTGGGATGGTGTTCTAGTCCAGTTGGTCCATTATGTATATAGACATTTCACCTCACTAACCCCTTTGTTTTAGGAAATGGTAGAACTAATGGAAGATCTAGGTGAGATGTGGAGAAAGATATTTTATTCTATTGATGACTATTCTGATAGTGAAACATATTCTATTGAGTAATATAATCCTCCAGAATAGGCTACAGATGGTATACCTATTTAGATTAAAGAATATGGGGTTTCTTCTCACTTTTTCACCTTGGTTTAACTCATTACTCATCCTCTTTCCATGTCCATGTTGTGGGTGGTAGATGCATAGACACAATTTATGCTGATATGGAAATAGATTTATGTATTTTTCACTAATTTATTCCACACCCAAGGGTAACATATTCACGAGTTATTTCATGACTTCAGAATAGGTGGTTTTGACTGACATCCTCTGAATGAAATTATGAAAAAATATAACCTAAGGATATCTATAAATGAGTGAAAGATATCTGAATGGCCTTTTATATGAGGTTCCTCTTTCTAGGAAAATGAGGGAGACTTTAGAGAAATTAATGTAGGGTGTCTATTTGATACCTGAACTACAATCTCATATGGAGGCCTGGACTGCATAGATATGGAGATGTGATGAGATTATTTCCCATCTAAGGACTGACCTCCTGACATCATCATACCCATTAGAAACTTCTTAAAAGAAGTTTTAAATGTTAACTTATTTGTTTGAGACTCTATATCTAGGGTAAGAAGTGGAATAGGAGGTAAGATTGGCACTCCAACGTTCAATTAATGCTTCTTTCATGACTCTTATGGGTTTTCCCAGTGTAGTCGATCAAATTTTATCATGATATTATTTTATTAATTCTATCCATTTTTATGAGACTATAGAGATACTCCCAAAGGTGGAGATTCCTCCCTATTTTTCATACTTTGTATTGAAAAATTCTATGAACTTCCTATAGTACTATCCAGTTTTGTTTCCTTAACAATATGTATAATATACCATTGCTAAAATATTGTGATAATCATCCAATATAATAATCCCTTTATTTATATTAAATGAACACAAACACCTTGAATTGAATTTTAAAATTATAAAATATTCCCTTTTGGATATTCTCATGGATACCCACAAAAATGATATTCTTTATTTGTAATATTTTCTAGCTATCTTGAAATAACTCGATCTACATAAGGATCATCTAAGTAGGATACATGTCCTGGGGGAGTGCGTTGTATTTCACCGAAGGTGAAAATAAAGGATATAGAAGCACAATTTTTTTATGTCCATGTAGTGGTCCTTACAAGATTTTGTAGGCTAAATAGTTTATATGCGCTTTAGTTTAAGGTATTTTAGCTCGGAACTTATATATCTTTAGTTTAAGAACATTTATCTCAGACCTAGATTCACTTTATTTTATGGTCTTTTAGCTCAGACCTAGTATCACTTCAGTTTAGGGTTTTTTTATCCCAGACCAAATATCCCTTTATTTTAAGTTCTTTTAGCTTGGACATGATATAACATTAGTTTAGGTGAATTTATCTCGGACCTGATATCTTTTTAGTTTAGGGGAATTTATCTCGGACCTGATATCTTTTTAGTTTAGGGATTTTAGCTCAGACCTTTTATTACATTATATTGGGACTTTTATCTTCGACCTAATGCAAATTTAGTTTAGGGACTTTTATCTTAGACCTTGTATCTCTTTAGTTTAGTGTCTTTTAGCTCAAACCTGATATTGATATAGTTTAGGGTCCCTTAGCTCAGATATAATATCACTTTAGTTTATGGTATTTTATCTTGGACCTGATATGAATTTAGATTAGGGTCTTTTAGCTCAAACCAGACGCCTCTTTAGTTTAGGGCCTTTTATATCGGACCTGATATCGCTTTAGTTTATGGTCATTTAGCTCAGACACGGTATATGATAATGAAATATGATACAAAAAGTACATGAATGACCTAAGAATATTTTGAGTTGCTAGGTTCTATTGAGTTATTGATGAGTTTTACAGTGATTGGAAGTCCATTTTTATAGATAGGTTAGTTTTTTTTATGAACATAGGCACGTATGTAGAAGCAATATGCATGTCTTCATAGTCAATAAAAGGGTTTCATGAAGTCGTGTATCATTTACAGGTGTTATAGAATATTTGTGGAATAAATATTATTTGAGGGAGAAATACTAGGGATTCTAGGTCCAGCTAGATAGTTGGAGCATAGATGAGGTAAATAATAACCCAAAATCTTGAGTTTGTGGATATATGATAAATTAGACATGTTGGGGATGACTCATAACACTCTAAAATATTGAGTTCTACCATGGTGTTTCTAGGGATCAAATGGTTTAAATCGCCTTTTTGATAAAGAATAAATACTTTTATTTTCCAGTTCAGGGCCATTAAGCATCGATATTTGGCCTTGAAAAGATGATCTCTAGTAGTTTTTGAAGGCTATGAATGATTTTTCAAGACTCAAACGTCTAGGTGATGAAGTTGGGAATAGAAATAAAGATATCTAAGAAGTTCTCTAGAAACCAATATAAATAAAACACTTAATTTGTATCTAAATCTCTCTTCTATGTGGTTTCAAATAATGAGTCATGGGACATCAATTGTTTAAGGATGTAGTGTTTCATTCTAACCTTGAAAAAGGGTACAAAATATGGTGGTGTAATGTTGAGGAAGTCAAATCTGCTCAGATATATTGGTACGGAGACTATACATCGTTGTACAAACTGGTCGGATCCTGAGGATGATATGGAATGATCATATTGGGAGTAGTTCAGACACACTATGGTGTTGGATTCATCCAAGATGATTTCAGGTCTCACAAGGATTAAAATATACTTTTTTTAGAGTGAAACATTTGGTTAACGGACATAGGCTCATATGTAGGATCCATGGGAATGCATGCATAGTCAAGAAAATATTCACTCAAATTTTGATATCTGTTCCATTGTCCATGAATGGTTTTTAATGATCCAAGTCACCCAAGTTATGATGTATTATTTGGAAAAAGTTTAATATCCAATAAGGGTTCGAACTCTCTAACGGTTGTGTTATAACATAGATAACATATTCTCACAGAGAGGATATTTGAAAACCCATTTCTCTAATTTTTTCCTAGACTATGGGGTCTAGTTAGAATAGATTGAATTTTATTAGGGTGACAAAGTAGACCCTATGATAATTATCCTTATATGATTGCACCCTAATTGTTTCCTATACTCGAGAGATAAATAGTTAATCAGGTGGAGATTTTAATTTTTAATAGGTTTACCATTTGTGGGTTTTCAACATGATATGTTTTGTGTATCTTTTGTTATTAGGTTAAGGTCTTGCAATTTGGATTATTATAGGATAGAGTTTAAGTTTGTACATATTTTACCAGTGTGTAGGTAGTTTAAGGTCATGACTCACATGTACCTAATATGGGAGATGTAACAAAAGAGCCTCATTCGGATACCCAGGGTAAAGATTACCCCAACGTCTTCCTGATAAGGGGATGGAAATGTTGTAAATCGTGGATCAATTTTCTCAGGTCTTGAGTAATGATATGGTATTGTCACACCTGGAGTAGTTCAGACACACAAAGGTGTTTATTTTTTTCATAGTGATTTTAGAGATTATAGTTATTGGAATTTCCTATTTTCATAGTGAATCATTCATTTGATGGCTATAGGAACATTTGAAAGATCCATGGGCATGCATGCACAGTCCATTAAAGGGCCCCTTGAAACCGAATATCCATCCCATTGTCTTTTTAAGGTTTATGGAGACCTCAAAATAATCAATACATGAAGTTTGTTATGTGGATTGATGTGATTTTTAAAGATGGAAAAATCACCCTATACTCTGGTTTACTAGTGTAAGGATGTTATGGTCCTTTGATAAGGGGTGATGATGAGTGATGGCCTCCAAAGTTTATCATCATGTAGTGGAGATGTTTTCCATGAAGTTTAACATCATGTTGAAAGGAATTTTTCTGTGCATTTTATTATCATATGGTAAGGATTTATTTGTCTTTCAGTTTTAATTTCATGGGAACAAGGCGTTTGTCTTACAGTTTAACATCATGTGGCAAGGACATACTTCCGTACAATGTATCGTCATGTGGTATCGACATAGGAATTGATGTGAATGGATTTAAATGTTGTGGTTGGTCCCAACAATGGAAGTCTATTCATCACAACGTATATCCTGAAAATGAGAATCAAATTACACATAGTTCTAAAGAGCCATGTAGTTTAATGTCATGCATTAAGGATGTGGGTCAACCGATGTGAAATAGTGGTATTATGGCTTGGACCATAAATGGAATTATGAGTGTCACTACATATCCAATGGTGAAGGGAATTAATCCACTTGTAGTTCTTAATGAATTCTCTTTATTAGGTCTTGACCGTATATGAAGAGGGGTATATTTATATTTATTTGTTATGACTGGTCCTAGATTGTGGAATTTAGGCATCACAATGTATCTTTTTATGGGAGGAATCAAGTCATAGGTAGTTCTTGAGTGGTAAATTATCCTCATAGGTCAATCCCATATGTTGAGGTGGAAATTATTTCCATTAATTATTATCATTAGGACCATTATTAGAGATCTATGAATCACTACATATCATATAAAAACAAGAATCAAGCCACACGTAGTTCTTGAGGAACTGTACATTTTAATGTCATGTAACATGGAAAAAGATGAAACTGTATGGAAAAGTGGTGATGTTTTTGTTGGGCAGAAGTATAGATGTCTGGGAATCACTGGATGTCTCATAAAATTGTGAATCAATCTACACACAGTACTTGATGAACTGTGTAGTTTAATGTCTTGCGGTAAGGATGTAACTATGAAGTTTAACACCATGTAGCGATGACTCAAGACATACCTTTTATGGTCATACCTTAAGGACCAAGATGGTCCCGTTGAGGGATATTATGACTTTTTTGTGTAGGGAATCCCCTATTGGGACTCCTAATCCCACGTGAGTTATGCTTGGTGTGTGAAACCGGTATTGGAAAGGGTCTCTCTTACAATGTTAGGGCTTTTAATAGCAGGACAAGGGAATTTTTTATCATATGGCGGTTGAACCAATATATAGGATCAATTCATCCCTATGTTTCTCTATGTAAATGATAATTAATCCATATATAGTTATAGGAAACCCTTGTAGATTAATATTATATAGTAAAGATGATGTCCATAGAGTTTAATGTCTTATAGTAAGGATGAGGACCATTCAGTTTACCATCTTATGGTTTAGAAATCATCCATCTAGTTTAACATCTTATGATACGGACGTCAGCCATGCTGTTTAATGTCTGGTTTTAAGGATACCGACCATGCATTTTAACATCTTGTCATAAGGATTTTGGCCATGTAGTTTAAATGTCTTGTGGTAAGGGCTTATTTGTACAATTTAATGTCATGTAAATAGGATGAATAGTGGGGATTACTCTGATGTGGATTCCCAAGCCGATGAAATATAGGGAAATTATTTCTGGAGAAATATCACATTAGTGAGTGGTGTGACATGACCCCTATACATGGTTGCCAATATTGGGGTCTATTATGATAAACCTTATGTAATAAATAATTACCTTCCCACTTGGGTTACAATTTTAGGGTCTTCATTCCTGGTATCATTGGGGTTCTGAGAGCCAGTACTAGTACTCCTTGGAGGAATTAATGAAGACTGACATTTTTATTGAAGGCTCATGTTATCTGATTATGATGGACCACCAGGTTGTGTAGTGTACACAATCTGTTCTCATCAAGGCATTCCAATTTTTCCAACAACTTTTTTCATTGTTCAACATCTGAATGTTGTCTACAAATGGCTATTCGGATTGAAGGCAACTAGACCTCTATGGGTAACACATCCTCTGTCCCATACACCAATGAGTATGGAACATCTTGTGTGGTAGTACACATGGTGGTATGGTATGACCATAAATCATGGAGGAGTTTTTTTACCAAGAATTATTATCCTTGTTCACCATCTTCTGGATTTTAATCGATATAGTCTTTTTGAAGTCCTCTATCAATCCATTTTTCACTACGTGATAGTGAGATATGTGATTGGACTCGATATTATACTCTTAGTCTAGCTTCTTCAAATCCATAGAATATAAATTGTTGTTTTTTTCTGTCAATATTGTGTGAGGGACTCCGAACCTAGTTATGATATGATACTTTAAAAAGATGATGATATTCTTCATCTAGACTTCCTTGAGGTGTATTTCCTCATTTCATTTTGAAAATAATTCAGTAGAAATAGGGATGTACTTGAAATTCTTTGTTGTAGCTAGGGGATATGGCCCTACAATATCCATCCCCTAATTGAAAATGGCCAGGAATATTTAGCTGTATGTAGCAATTTCTATGGCTAATGAATGATGTTTTCATGGATCTGGAATTCATGACATTTCTTGGGGAATTCCACATAGTCATGTATGATGGTTTTCTAGTAATACCACATGCCCACGATTTTGTGGTAGATCATGGTTCTAGATTGATGGGTATCATATGATCCTACAAGGATTTATTCCATGATGGTGCCAATTTCTCCTTCCACTATTCACCTGAGGAGGATTCCAACAAATCCACATTTTTATAGGACTTTATGCTCATTTGGACCATCCTGTAGAGTGAAATTTGATGCCCAACACTGAATATATTCCCTTTTGGTAGGATCTTTTGGGAGAATCCTTTTATAGAGATAACTAATTATAGTCTCCATCCATATAAGAGTGGTTACTGCTTCTTCATGATTTGGGTTCATTTTGACTTGATTTATTTCTTCCATATCACGTTTGACAAATGATAATACCATTATTCTATGTGTGATATGGAATATTGATTCCTCCTAATCTGGGTCACCTAGGATAGAGGTTGCATTAGCCAATTTGTTAATGTGAGCACTCTGTGGTTGGGGAACATGATTTAATGTGGGATCAAAAGGTAATTCTGCCATCAATCCCCTAATATATCTAGTTAGGGGGTCCAATTATTATTTTTTTAATGGAATATTCTCCATTGATCTCCTTTATCACCAATTCCAAGTCCCCATTTAGATTCAGGTAGGTGATGTATAGTTATATGTCTAGTTCTAATCTAGCAATGAGGGCTAGGTATTCTACCTAATTATTTGTGGGGCCTTTAAATAGTGATAAAGATTAGGAGAAAAAATCTTTGTATGATGAGACAAATACAATCCCTAGAGCAACTATATTGAGCATTGGGTTTTCCATCCTTATACCATTATTAATCCAAGAGGGTCCATCAATGTACAGTTCCCATGTCTGGGTAGTGTTATGGGTATAAAATACACCCTCATTTAGAATACTGGTGTCTTTTGGTGTATTTTCTAGGGTAGTATGTTCTATAAATAAATCATCTAGGGATTTTCCTTTCACTGACTTCTATTATATGAATTGAATGTCATATTAATTCCAAATAACAGCCCATCAATCCATGTGACCAATCAACATAGGACATCCAAGGGTGTAATTTAGCAGATCAATACAAGAGACCATGTGGACTTCATGGTGATGTAAGTAATGACTTATATTTTTCACTACAAAGATGAGTGGAAGGTAGTTCTTTTGAAATCATAATATTTGTTCTCAATACCCAGTATCATTCAGCTAATGTATTAGAGACTGCACTCATTTCCCACATCAGTTTTCTATACGAGGAGGGAACCCAATGAGCATTCCATGGTGGCCACATATAGGATGAGTGACCTGCCTTCCACCAGAGGCAACAAAACTAGTGGGTGCAACAAGAATTTCTTAATACTTTTGAAGGATTTCTGATAGTCATGGTCTCATTCAAAGGAAATTCAATTATTCATTATCCTGGTGAAGGGGATATCTTTTTCAACCATGTTGGTTTTGAATCACTAAATGTAGGCATGTTTTCAATGTATTCCCCTTAGTTCTTTGAGATTTATGGGGGTGAAATTCCTAAAATAGCATAATTATTCTCTGGATAAACCTAAATTCCAAGGCTATATACCACAAAGATAATGAACATTCTTGATGATTCCTCGAAAGTACACTTTAGCAGATTCATCTTTAAACTATTTTGTCAGAGCTTGTCGAAGATTGTTCGGAGATCTGGTAAGTGATCAAATTGATATCATGGTTTAATTACTAGTTATTTGACATAACATTTGTTTATACATCCCATGAATGGATCGAAGATGTGATGCATGGAGAAATGATATGTGACACCATCATTAATTGATACAAAAGGAATGGCCCAGTAGATAATGATCCCCTAAGGTACTCTGAATCAGGTAGATTTTTCATCTCCAAGGGCCATCTTGATTTGATTGTACCCCAAGTACCTATCTATGAAGAAAAGGGCTTAGAATATAGAAGTTTCCAGGATCAGGTGTTCTATGATCAGAAATGGGAAATCATCCTTTGGGAAATGCCAATTAAGGTCTCTAAAGTTAATGTGGGCCCTAATCGATCTATTTTTTTATTGAAGGGGAAAATGTTGGTGAGCCATATTGGGTATTTCACTAATAAAACAAAGTTAACTTTTATCAACTTGTGTACTTCAGCCACTACATTAGCTTCATGACAATGGTACATCCTCTTGGATGCCTATTTGAATCCTCGATGATCATCAGGCAGTCTAAGATGGTGCATATCCACATCTGGATTCAGTCTAGGGATTTCTGTATTATTATAGGAGATCACATATCATTGCATCTTTTGAAATGAAATGTAAACCTTTAGATCATCGAGAGCCAAGGAGGCACTAATGATAGTAGACTACAGGTCTTCTTTCATTCCAAGATTTATCTTCCTCAGCTCATCTATGGTGGTGTAGACGCATTCCTCAAATGTGGGAGGGGAGTTCCTGAGGTCGTCCTCATCCTCTTCAAGTCCTGAGTCAGTGTGGACATTTTCAGGTGAAGAAGGATATCTGGGGACTTCTCCACCACTATTAGGGGGAGGGATTATATTAGAAGATACATCATCACCCCTTGTTATCTGAGTCATCGTAGAGATATGTCAGATCTAATTTTCTATTACACTTTCACTAAGGATAGGTGGGACATAGACCTCTAGGATTAGATATGCTACTTCAACGATATTTATGGGGATCATGTAGTCATTATCGAGTATACTATAAGGATTTAAGGGGGTGGTCCCTAAGACATTTAGATCTGAAACCTATATATCATCATCCACCATTGGTTTTGTGACTCCCTTCTTGTATAAATTTTATTCATCATATATGGTTCTACAAGTCTTGAAGGGGGTTGTCACCATGTAGTATGCCGGTATTTCTGTTGATGGGGTACTTCAGACACTGATGGATCATTAAAGGTGCTGCAAACTTTCTATGGAGATAGGTACTTCCAAGTAGGACATTATATGTGGTGTCTTACTAAATAACTATGAACTCAGCATTAGATGTGAGTTCCCCAAACTAGGTCTTGATTATAACCTTCCAGAGTTGTGTTTTATCATGCTTATCATATCCTGTAATGGCCATGTTTGTGGGATATAAGTCATTTTCACTATATCCCAAATGTCATAGGGTTTTAACTGGGATGAGATTGATCCGAGATCCAACATCAATTAGAAGCCTTTGGAAATTGACATTATTGAGTCTGGTCGAAATGTATAAGGGTATAATGTGCCCTTGGATGGCCTCTTCCTAATCATTATTTGTGAATGATATGGTGGCGTGACATTTTGAGGATGTAGTTTCGACTTGATTCACCTCTTCTATAGTGAATTCTGTCTCAAACTCTTGTGTGCTTTAGAGGGCTTCAACAAGTGGCTCCCTGAGATCTTTTAAAATATTGAGCACATAGAGGACTAAGATTATATCTAGAACTATAGACATCTATTTTAGCATATCGTACTTCTTTTCCAAAGGTATGCGCTTCCCAATTTGGGGTTTCTCTTAGGAATGTGGTTCAAGAGCTGAGGCACCTAAGGCGGATGGGCCTTGTACTTGTGCAGAGATTGTGGAAGCATCTTCTGCTAGTAGTGTAGGTTGTGCTGGACTTCCCCTTTGTCTGGGTTGTTTGGATTATCAAAATTCTACTAATATAGCATACAATTCAATTGGGTGTGAATGGTTGTTGGAGGGTTTTGGGACAACTCCATATCTCTTTTCAACCTTTTGCAGTGCTTGAACATGATTCTCAGCTGCAAATATGTCCTCCATGGGTATATTACTAGAATATTATGTCTAACTACATCTGTGTTTTCCTCTTTATTTTTTATTTCAGCTCATTCATCATCCCATTACACTGTTATGCATGGGAAAACTGTAACACCCCAAGCTTCCACGGTACGCTTCTCTTTTAATAATACAGTTGCATGTGTTGTACGCAACTTCGAGTTCTAACACACACCATAACCAATCAAACTAGCCATTATGAACAGTAATACCCACTTTTTGAAATTTTATAAATTTTATCTTTCAAAATAGACTTCATTTTTGGATTCATAATATCGAAATTAGCTT
Source organism: Viscum album (assembly GCA_963277665.1). Lineage (NCBI taxonomy): Eukaryota > Viridiplantae > Streptophyta > Magnoliopsida > Santalales > Viscaceae > Viscum > Viscum album. Next base: position 1,936,479,472 of record OY728155.1, read on the forward strand.
AGGATGAATTTTTGGCATTTTTCTGAAAACATTCATTTTTTGATGAATAGTGAAAAAACACAGAGTTATAGTTTAAAACCGAATTTTTATTTAAATAATTATTTATTTTATTTAAATTTAATTAAGGACAAAATGGATACATAATACCTAAATAAGTTCAATGTAATTCATTAGAGTTAGTTTAGAATAATTTTAGATATATAAAAAATTTATGGAGCTTTTCACCGTCTTTTACCCACCTCCTAGAAGAATTTGCAAATTCACATAAAACATAATTTTACTGCTTCTGAGAGTGGAATTTAGAAAATACGGGAGACATGGTTAATATCAAGGAGCAAAACTTGGTTCAATAAGATAAAAATAATTTTTGGTGAATAGTAACTTTTACTTTTATTTACCATGGTTAAAAGTAAATAGGGTAATTAAGGGTAAAAATGATATTAATACTACCATAACACATGTCTTAATTCTATTGGACAAGTTTATCTCGACCAAAAACAACCTTAGGAATAAAATATTATCATTTAGGTCCACTAGGATTAGATTAGGACATTTATTATTATTTAATTCAAAAAAAAGGTTAAAATCAACGTTTAATTACTAAAACATTTTTAATATACGGTTATACATAAGATAAAATATATTATAAATCTTCCTTATAAAGATAAAAAGATTTACTATATAATGGTATTTTATTTATAATTTTTAGACATTAAATAAGTTAATTTATTTATGACACAATGGTGATGTGGTAATTACCTAATTAATGAAATATTAAAATAATTGATATTAGAAATATCAAAATAAATATAATTTGAGACTTTTTATGAATTAAACTAATTTTATAGGTTAATATGACCTATAATTATTGGTTATATAAATTTATTTCGAAGTAATAATGTTGTTATGAAATTATCAAAAACAAAATACCCAATAGTGCCAAAATTGAAATAAAATAGTTTTTAAAACAAATATTATATTATTAATTGATATTCTATTCCTAAAAATCTAAGGTTTGGCCAAAAGACTTATATAATTATATTTTTATCATTAATAGACCACTTGGGGATCTCTTGGAGGCATATAGTAAGTTTATTAACTATATAACATAAAAATACTAAGAGACATGGTAAATGTCAAACTATTTAACTAAGAGTTAAATATAAATGATAAGGTTAATATAGTGACCCAAACCTGTATAAAATCTATTGGATGAACGGATTTCAACCCATACCCACCTTATAATTTGAATAATACACTTTGGAGTCATTATATACCTAATATTAATTTATTTTAAATTAATACTTTATGTTTTTCTTAAAGAGCCCCTCCCCCCCTAATAAAAGGGCACCACTTCTAACCAATTATCCAAACCTTAAAATCCTTTTGGTTCGGCAAAAATCTACCCCAATACCCTCCCAACTATCCTCCCTTCATCCTATATGCATTACTTTAGTCATAAATCCTACCTAATGAGCCCTTTTGATCAAATAAAAAGGAAGAACCAAAGAAGAGATAATGTTTTCACCGCCCTCTTTCAAGATCATTTTTTCTTCAACATATTCTTTATATGTTATCCCAATTATAAAATAATATCTCTAGTGTATTATATATACTGTGATGTTATTATAAATATGGTACAACCATATTCAGTATTCTATCCATTCTTTGATTGACATGTCACCATACGTGCGTACGTACGGCTTACCGTCTCCACGTCGTGGTGTAATTGTTATTCAAAACATTATTTTTTGGATGGGTATAATAATGATGTGTAATTCATGTAAATAATAAATATAACATGATAATTATTCTTTATATATGATATAATATCCAATTTTATGTTATTTTAATATCAAAAGAGTGATATTGTCGCTCGTGCGTACGTACGGACTACCGTCTCCAAGAATGCGATGAGATTCATTCCCCATCGTATCCATTCAAGTCTAATTATCATTTGATGATTAAAAATAATTTTTAAGGACTTGATATCATTATGGATATGAATAATATACATCCCATCCATAGAAATTATGGCTCACATAACAAATAATATTAATAAAAACGAATCCTTTAACACCCGAAATGATGATAATACTAAGATATAATTAACAAACAAATGTAAAAATATCATATATGATATCATATTAATGTATATGATTATTGTATAATTTAGTAATAATTATTTCACCATTATAAATGAGTTTAACCTACCCTCAACCAAGGAAAATTACAATGTAAGTGTTTATTTCACAATCTTTTCATTATCCGAGGTTGTTTATACGTAATTATCTACTAGGACCTCATTATCATCCACATCCATGTTTCTTAAAAATGTTTTTCAAAATATTCTTACTACTTTATAGACTATGTGTTAAAGTCATTTATACCCTTTTTTGACTTTTTATAGGATGTTTATAAATGAATCTTTCCGTCATTTTCCAAACAATGTCCTTTTTAACCTTTTCGATAAAATTAAGGTAAGAATGTATTTTTTTAACTTATACGGCGGGCGCGGCTATTTTCTACCGTTATGAAATCACTGAAGCATCCCTTACAAGATTATAAGAATATTTTTCAAAGTAAATGTTTTATTTTATAATTATGTGACTCTTAAATTATTTCAATATATACAGAGATATTTATCTAAAAAGGGTTTTTATTTCATCTATTTCAACATCCTTTAATGGATTTTAAGTTTATTTGGAGTTGATTTATTATGATAAAAAACGTCCATATTATATTGAAGGTTTTGTGATATGATTGATATGGATGTTCTATTTTTACACCATTCATGATTTATGGTTAAAGTATTGACATTTATTATACTAGTTTTAATATGAATGTTTATGATATGTTTAAACCTTTTCATATGAGGAATGTATAGGACTTAGTAAGTGATGGGTGGAGCCCTCTATAGCTCCTCAATGCATCGTTAGGTCTAATGAGACAATTATACGTGGAAGTGGCCGATGCCCTTTCCCAATTTGATTTATGGTTTTGGCCGAGGCGTTAATCATTTTTAGACGTCTTGGTCGAGGCCTTGACAAAATGTTTCAGAATGTCTGGAATTATACGTTCCCTCATTATAGAAATAATATTGATGGTTCACATGGTCATTTTACTAGTATAATACCCATGATTATGGATTATTATGGCATTATTTACTCATCTCATATTCTTTCCATAAGAGTATTCATGTTTATTATTGGTAAAGGCATGCGGTTTCAGTTATTTATCATGCTTAATATTTATTTCATTTTCCATTGTATTACTTACCCTTACTGAGCATTTGAGCTCACCCCTTTCTTATGTTTCATTTTCCTAGGATATGAAGAAGTTATTTATGAGTGACCAGTAGGCATATTCTAGGAGTCTTGGATGTTTCTAATGAAATATATTTGTTTTTCATTTCTATTCATGTTGTAAAGTTGAACTTAAGTAAGAATCTTGTTTCCAATAATACTAAACTGATCGGTCTTTCGAGACTTGATTTCCTTATGATCATGCCAATGTTACATAATAATTCACCGAATCTAGGTAACTGGGGTTGGGGCGTTACAGTTGGTATTAGAGAAGGTTTAGTACAAACCTTGGAATCTAGATTTAGATAAACTCTGATTAGAGCACAAAGCACTAAGATAGACTTTGAGGATTAGTATAGAATAACTTCCTAGAATTTTGGTATTGTAGAGATTTTGTGATTTTTCTGAGAAATACATCCATGTCTAGGTACGAGAAGGTACAGGTAGCTCTGCCACTGATGTACCTAGGGGTAGAACCTGAAAACACTGTTTTGATCTAGACTCAAACGGGAACTGGTGCACGACAATGGGCATTGATGCACTCTTGGTTATGACACTCCTAGGAGATATGCTTACGATATTCTCATTTTGATTACAAACCATTATGAAGGGTTTATGAGTAAATACTTCCTCAAAGAAAACATTTTTATGATTATGGATTATATCCAAAAATACTTCAATTTATGTTAAGTGTTTTACAAGTATAGAATTATGTATTTTGATTCATAAAATGATCTATTTTATGCCAATATTTAGAAATGGCGCCTAGTGGATGAAATGGAAACTGTATTAATGCATGAAACTCCATGAAGTGATTTCTCTCCTACTCAAGATAATTATAGTGGAGCATGTGATACAACTGGTGCTGATCAGCTAATCACTGTACTGGGAAAACTCACTCAGGTTATGAATAATAACCTTACCCATATGGAGCACCCTGATCAACAGCATGGAGGATCAATGTTAGATCTCTTCATGAGGAAACAACCACCAAAATTCAATGGGAGTACAAATCCCTTAGTTTCTGAGCAATGGATAAATTATTTATAGAAAATATTCCATGCCTTGGGGGGTAGTGAAAGGGAAAAAAGTTATCATGGTAGTTTACCGCCTCACTGGAGATACTGATCAAGGGTGGTCATTGATTCAAAACATGAAGGAAGATGATGAAGTATAAAATATGGAATAGAGGGATTACATGGATTTGTTTTTAGAAAAATACTTTCCTCATGACCATCGAGTAGATATGGGAATGAAATTTCTAAGTCTGAGACAAAAGGAGGATGAGAATGTCGCAAAGTATGAGGCTAACTTTACAAGGTTAGAAAGGTATGTTGCAGATTATATACGTAACCCAATAAGTAATATTGATCATTTCTTTGATGGGTTAAAACTGTTTCTCCATCGAGCATTGGTCTCAAAATCCTTTTCATCATACAAAGATATTGTCTTGTGTGCTATCAAGATATAAAAAGAATCTTCTAAGTGTTATGACTTTAAATAAAATCAAGAGAATAAGAGATCTGATGAACACTCTGGGAAAAAAAATAAGTAAATAGGGAAGAAGGGAAGAATTTAATTTCCACCTTGTGATAATTTTAGAAGGAAGCACCCTGGTGCCTGTCTAAAAGGAAAATGAGTATGCTACAAGTGTTGACAGAAAGGCCATCTTACTGGTGATTGTAAAGGAAATAAAGTTGCTACCAATGTTCAATGATAAAATTGTAGAAAGATGGTACATTATTCCAATGAATGTCCTAAGAGTCAGGTAAACATACCTTAGAAAATTCTAAGGGATCAAGGCCAAGCTTATGCAATCACTAATATTGAGGTTGAAGCCTCGAAAGACGTGGTGGAAGGTAATTTAATGGTTTCCTCAAGTTTATCAAATGCTTTATTTGATTCTAGATCATCGCATTGTTTCATATCTTCCCAGTTAGCTAAGAAAATTAGATATTTTCAATTTGATTTACCAAGGGAGTTTTCAGTTAAAACATCTAAGGGAGGTATCATTTCTACAATGTTCTGTGGATCCGTTCCCATTAGGGAACATAAATGTTCATTATCTACGGGTCACATCGTCATACATATGATTGAATTTGATATAATCCTCGGTATGGATTGGATTTTGGACCATGATGCAAAAATTAATTGTAAGAATAAAGAGGTTACTATTTTTTATGATGATTATAAGGAACACCTTATCTTTGGAGCTGAATCGTCACCACCTAATTCTTACCTAGATCCACCCCCACTAGCTCAAATAAATTCAATTATTGGGGAGGAAGAGAATGAAATGACTGTGGGTGAGGAAAGGAATGTTCAAATAGAGTATGTACCTATTGTGATAGAATATATTGATGTGTTTTCGTAAGATTTACCTGGACATCCTCTAGAATGAGAAATTGAGTTTTCCATTGATTTAATTCATGGTTCAAGGCCTATATCGAAGGCCCCTTAAAGAATGGCCACTGTGGAATTAGTTTAACTAAAGAAACAACTAGAGGAATTGAGTAATAAGGTATTTATTCAAACTAGTGTTTCTCCATGGGGATCCCCTGTCCTTTTTGTTAAGAAGAAAGATAGATCTATGAGGTTATGTATCGACTATAGGGAAGTCAATGCTATAATAATAAAGAACAAGTATCCCTTACCTCGCATTGATTATTTATTTGATCAACTGCATGGAGCTCAATACTTTTCAAAGATTTACCTTCGATCTGGATACCATCAATTGTGTGTGAAGCCGGAAGACATTCCGAAGATAGTATTTTGAACCAGGTATGAGAATTACGAGTTTACAGTAATGCCTTTCAGATTGACTAATGAACCCTCTATATTCACGGTTATAATGAATATAGTTTTCAAGGAATATTTCAACGATTTTGTGGTGGTATTTATTGATGATATCTTGGTATACTCCAAAATCTACGAGGATCGTGAAAATCACTTTCACATTATCCTGAATACTCTTAGAAGACATGAATTATATGGGATGGTTAGAAAGTGTGAATTCTGGATTCATGAGATTTCTTTTCATGGCCATATTGTCTCTAAGGATAGAATCTTTGTTGATCCTTCTAAGACAAGAGCAATCCGAGAATTTCCAGCACCAACGAGTATATCTGAGGTACGCAGTTTTATTTGCTTAGCAGGTTATTATCGGCGTTTCTTCCATAACTTTTCCTGATTGGCTAACCCATTAACAAATCTCACATGTAAAGGGGTTAAATTAGTTTGGAAAAAAGAGTGTGAAGAATATTTTGAAGAACTGAAGAGAATATTAGTCAATGCTCTTATTTTGACTCTACCATCGGGAAATGACCGGTTTGTTATTTATAGTGATGCATCGAAGAAAGGGCTTGGTTGTGTCCTTATGTAGAATGATAGAGTTATTTCTTATGCATCACGACAGCTGAAAATTCATGAACAAAACTATCCTACTCATGATCTTGAGTTAGCTGTTGTAATCTTTTCTTTGAATATTTGGAGACACTATCTCTATGGTGAAAAATGTGAGATTTATACTGATCACAAGAGTTTGAAGTATATTTTCTCACAGAAAGAACTCAACATGAGGCAAAGGAGATGGCTTGAACTACTCAAGGATTATGATTGCACGATACACTACCACTCAGGGAAGGAAACTAAGGAGGCAGAAGCTTTGAGCAGAAAGTGTCATGGAGTTTTGAACAAGATGAGAGTTGAAAAGGATCCTATATACATGGATCTAGTAAATATGGATATGGGAATCACCATAGAAGGTGAAACATCAATAATTTTTCAAATGGTTGCCAAACCATCTTTACTATAAAGGATAAAGAGTTCTCAGACTGGTGATGAACAGTTTAAAAAGAAGATTAAAGCAGGGAATGATGGGATATTGAGTGACTTTGTGTATGAAGATGGAATTTTGAAATTTGGGAAGAGACTTTGTGTTCCCAATATACCTGATCTAAAAAGAGAGTTGTTGGTTGATGCTCACAGTTCCAATTTCTCTATACACTCTGGGAGCACCAAAATGTATAGAGATTTGAAGGAACATTTTTGGTGGGACAACATGAAGAGGGAGATTGCTGATTTTGTGTCGCGATGTATGGTTTTTCAACAAGTGAAAGCTAGAATGCAACATCCCGGAGGAGTCATGCAACCTCTTCCCATACCTGAGTGGAAATTGGATAATATTATGATAGACTTTAGCATGGGACTACCAAAGACTCCTAGAAGGAATGATGCAATATGGGTTATTGTTGATCGTATTACCAAGTCAGCACATTTTCTTGCTATAATGGAGGATTTACCACTCGAACTCCTAGAAAGAATATATATTAATGAAGTTTTTAGACTTCATGGAGTACCCCTCTCGATTGTTTCGGATCATGATCCTCGTTTTACTTTAATATTATTGAAGAGTCTTCAGAAGGCCTTGGATATTGAACTTCGTTTGAGCACTGCCTACCACCCTCAAATATATGGAAAATCAGAATGGACTATTAAAACCTTAGAAGATATGTTGAGATCCTGCTCACTTGACTTTCAAGGTATGTGGGATCAATATTTACCGCTGGTAGAATTTTCCTATAATAAGAGCTTCCATTCAAGTATTCGGATGGCACCATATGAAGCGTTATAAGGAAAAGGATTTTCCACACCAACCTGTTGGGATGACGTTGGTGAAAGAAAACTTGTTGGCCCAAAATTGGTGGAGGAAATGATAGAAAAGGTGAAGGTAATCCAAAACCACATCAAAGCATCTCAAAGTAGGCATAAGAGCTATGCCAGTAACCGAAGGAAGGATTTGGAATTTTAGGTAAGAGATCATGTTTTCTTGAAGGTATCTCCATGGAAGGGAGTTATACATTTTGTTAAGAAGAATAAATTGAGTCCCAGGTACATCGGACTTTTTGAAATTCTAGAATGAATTGGGGTTGTAGCTTACCGTTTGGCAATTCCACTAAGTCTCTCCAAAGTTCACGATGTCTTCCACGTATCACGGTTGGGAAAATACATGCCTGACCCCACGCATGTACTCACTAACGAGGAATTAGAACTGGAACCTGATCTGTCTTATTGTGAAGATCCCGTCAGGATTCTTTATACATGAGAAAAAGTGCTGAGAAACCGGACGACTGGTCTGGTAAATGTTCTATGGAGAAACCATAAAATGGAAGAGGCAACGTGGGAACCCGAGGAACTTATGATGAAGAATCACTCGAGTCTTTTCATGCGGTAGTATTCTAGAAATTTCAAGGATGAAATTATTTGAAGGGAGAATATAACACCCTAAGCTTCCACAGTAAGCTTCTCTTTTAATAATACAGTAGCATGTGTTGTATGCAACTTCGAGTTCCAACACACACCACAACCAATAAAACTAGCCGTTATGAATAGTAATATCCACTTTTTAAAATATAATAAATTTTTTCTTTCAAAATGGACTTCATTTTTGGGTTTGGAATATCGAAATTAGCTTAGGGTGAATTTTTGATATTTTTCTGAAAACATTCAATTTTTGATGAATAGTGAGAAAACACTAAGTTATAGTTTAAAACCGAATTTTTATTTAAATAATTATTTATTTTATTTAAATTTAATTAAGGTCAAAATGGATATATAATACCTATATAATTTCAATGTAATTCATTGGAGTTAGTTTAGAATAATTTTAGATATATAAAAAATTTATGGAACTTTTCACCGTCTTTTACCCACCTCCTAGAAGAATTTGCAAATTCACATAAAATTTAATTTTATCACTTCTATGAGTAGAATTTCTAGATTCCTAGAGACACGGTTAATATCAAGGAGTAAAATGTGGTTCAATAAGATAAAAATAATATTTGGTGAATAGTAACTTTTTACTTTTATTTACCACGGTTAAAAGTATATAGGGTAATTAAGTGTAAAAATGATATTAATACTACCCTAACACATGTACTAATTCTATTGGACAAGTTTATCTCGACCAAAAACAACCTTAGGAATAAAATATTATCATTTAAGTCCACTTGGATTAGATTAGGACATTTATTATTATTTAATTCAAAAAAGAGTTAGAAGAGTTAAAATCAAAGTTTAATTACTAAAACATTTTTAATATAGGGTTATACATAAAATAAATTCGATTATAAATATTCATTAAAAATATAAAAATATTTACTACATAATGGTATTTTATTTATAATTTTTAGACCTTAAAAAATTTAATTTATTCATGACATAATGGTGATGCAGTAATTACATAATTAAGGAAATATTAAAATAATTGATTTTATAAATATCAAAATAAATATAATTTGAGACTTTTAATGAATTAAACTAATTTTATAGGTTAATATGATGTATTATTATTGGTTATACCAATTTTTTCGAATTAATAATGCTGTTATGAAATTATCAAAAACAAAATATCCAATAGTTCAAAAATTGACATAAAAGAGTTTCTAAAAAAAATTATATTATTAATTGATATTCTATTCCTAAAAATATAAGTTTCGTCCAAAGGACTTATATAATGATATTTGTAACATTAATGGACCACTTGGGGGTCTCTTGGAGGTATATAGTAAGTTTATTAACTATATAATATAAAAATATAAAGAGACATGGTAAATGTCAAACTATTTAACTAAGAGTTAAATATAAATGATAAGGTTAATATAGTGACCAAAACCTGTCTAAAATCTATTAGATGAAATTATTTCGACCCAACCTCACCTTATACTTTGAATAATTCACTTTTTAGCCATTATAAACCGAATATTAATTTATTATAAATTAATACTATAAGTTTTTCCTAAAGAGCCCCTCCTCCCCCTAATAAAAGGGCACCACTTCTAACCAATTATTCATACCTTCAAAGCCTTTTGGTTTGGAAAACCTCTACCCAAATACCCTCCAAACTATCCTCCCTTCATCCTGGAGGCCTTCCTTTAGTCATAAAGCCAACCTATGGAGCCCTTTTGATCAAATCAAAAGGAAGAACCCGAAGAAGAGGTAATGTTTTCACCACCCTCTTTCAAGATCATTTCTTCTTCAACTTCTTCTTTAATTGTTATTCCTATTATAAAATAATAACTACAGTATCTTAAATATACTATGATGTTATTATAAATATGGTTCAACCATATTCAGTATTCTATCCATCCTTGGAATGACATGTCACCATACGTGCGTACGTACGACTTACCATCTCCACGTCGTGGTGTAATTGTTATTCAAATCATTATTTTTTGGATGGGTATAATAATGTTATTTAATTCATGTAAATTATAAACATAACATGATAATGATTCTTTATATATGATATAATATCCAATTATATATTATTTTAATATCAATAGAGTGATATTTTCGCTCGTGCGTACGTACATACTACTGTCTCCATGAACGTGATGAGATTCATTCCCCATCGTATCCATTCAAGTCTAATTCTCATTTTATTATTAAAAATAATGTTTAATTACTTAATATAATTCGGGATATGAATAATATACATCCCATCCATAACAAATACGGACCACATAACAATGAATATAAAGAAAAACGAATCCTTTAACACCCGAAATGATAATAATACTAAGATATTGTTAACAAACCAATGTTAAAAGATCATATATGATATCATATTAATGTATATTATTCTTGAATAATTTAGTAACAATTATTTAACCATTATAAAGGAGGTTAACCTACCCTCAACCAAGGAAAAGTACAAGGTAAGGGTTTATTTCACAATCTCTTCATTATTTGAGGTTGTTTATATGTAATTATCTACTAGGACCTCTTTATCATCCACATTCATGTTTCTTATAAATGTATTTCAAAACATTATTACTATTTTATAAACTATGGGTTAAATTCATTTATACCATTTTTGAATTTTTATAAGATTTTTATAAAGGAATGTTTCCGTCGTTTTCCAAACAATGTCCTTTTTAACCTTTTCGACAAAATTAAGGTAAGAATGTATTTTTTAACTTATACGGTGGGCGTGGATATTTTATACCATTATAAACTCTCTGAAGCTTCCATTACATGCTTATAAGAATATTTTCAAAGTAAATTTTTTATTTTATAATTATGTGACTCTTAAATGATTTCAAAATAGAAAGAGATATTTCTCTAAAAGGGGTTTTGATTTCATCTATGTCAACATCATTTGATGGATTTTAAGTTTATTTGAAGCTAATTTATTAAGATACAAAACTTCCATATTATATTGAAGGTTTTGTGATATTTTTGACTGTGGATGTGCTATTTTTACACCATTCATGATTTATAGTTAAATTATTGACATTTTTTATGCTAGTTTTAATACGAATTTTTATGATATGTTTAATCCTTTTCATATGAGGAATGTATTGGACTTAGTAAGTGAAGGGTGGAGCTCACTATAGCTCCTCGATGCATCGGTTGGTCTCATGAGACAACTAGACGTGGAATTGGATGAGGACCTTTCCCAATTTTATTTATGGTTTTGGCATAGGCCTTAATCATTTCTAGACGTCTTGGCTGAGGACTTGACAAAAATTTTCAGAATGTCTGGCATTATACATTCCCTCATTATGGAAATAATGTTTATGGTTCTTGCGGTAATTTGACTAGTAGAATACCCATGATTATGTTTTATTATGGCATTATTTACTCAGCTCATATTCTTTCCATAAAAGTATTCATGTTTATTATTGGTAAAGGAATGTGGTTTCAGTTATTTACCATGCTTAATATTTATGTCATTTTCTGCTATATTACATACCCTTACTAAGTGTGTGAGCTCACCCCTTTCTTATGTATTAATTTCCCAGGATATGAAGAAGTTAATTATGAGTGACCAGCAGGCATAATCTAGGAGGCTTGTAAGTTTTTAATGAAATATATTTGTGTTGTATTTCTTTTCAAGTTGTAATGTTGAACTTATGTATGAATCTTGTTTCCAATAATACTAAACTGATCGGTCTTTGGAGACATGATTTATTTATGGTCATGCCAATTTTATGTAATATTGCACCGACTCTGGGTAACTGGGGTCAAGGCATTACAAAAACCATATTTGGGAGAATATTCATCATCAGAGAAGGTTTTTTCTAATTTTAACATGTTTAAAGGACAAAAGATGAATGCCTTTTCTAACGAGGATTCTGTTTCATGGGGCGGTTCCCTTACTTTAGATGTTTCGGAGAAGAAATCTGCAAGAGTAGGTCTTGCATTGCAGTAGATTATGATTACTCCTCTTCTATTTCTTCCATCTTAGGGTGGTTACACCTACCTTTGGAAGGAAAATATAATTTATCCTTATTGGGTGGTGGAACTATTTTGGGTCTGCACAACCATTCTTTTAGGATGGAATGATCTAAATCAATCATTTTTTGAGTCATCCAGTTGTCATAATTTTGCACACACCTGGCTGGAAATTTTTTTCAACCATCCTTATCTTCTGACCTAATGAAAGTAATAAAAGCTTCCTACTATGGGGAGTTTTCATGCATAACCTATCCAGAGTCGACCATGCCTTGAAGGATGTATTTGAAAATGAATAATTCCTAGGTATTATGATTCAGCCATCAATGGTAAGGGAATTAGTCAGGACGGTCGGTGAGGCTAACCTCATAAAGACTCTAGGGTTGGGGAAGCCTAAGCATGTTATTATCCATTGTGTCTAAGAAATAATTGGGGACGTGTTCATTTCAAAATAAGTATACATTACTCATCTGTTCCTCAAATATCAGGCAACACTAATTTCTATTTACTTCTGGAAGAAAAAGATTCTATTTTTTGACTACTCAATAAGAGGTGTTCTGCAGTTTGGAGCCTACCTAGATGCCTGGATGGGAACTGCAGCTAGCTTAAGGGTTACATCTATATATTCTAATCTACCTAAATTATTCCCTTGTGTCATGATCATGAGTCAAGACTTGCATCAGGTCCACTTAATGGTTTCTTTAAGATGGTGTGCTATTTCAATGAACTATCAGGACCCAGCAAGACACTTCATAGGGATTAGTGGTGTGTGCTACTCATCCCTAATTTTTTCAACATAAAGTTCCATCAATTGGTACTGGGATAGAGGGACGTTGAGTGAATAAGTTACACCTTTCCACCATTATATGAAATCATAAACCCTCTTGTTCTCATATATTTTGCATTTTTCAGATTGATGATAATCTTTTTCCTTAGTGTGGAGCTAAACTGACAAAGGAACTAACAAGGAAGGTCTTCCCATTATTCAATAGATCATGTTAGAAGGCTTCAATACCAAATAAATTCTAGACCTATCAGAGTCTATATGGAACACCTCATCTTTGTTTCCTCCTTTTGATCTTGAGGGACCATCATCAACACACATTGGGATATGAAGTGTCTGAGATGTTGTTCAGGGAATCCTACACAATCAAATCTTGAGAAGGTAGGTTTCTAAATCTAGGTGGATGTAGAGTATCATACATCCATTTGGGATATGGATTATTTTTAGGCTGCATAGTTGAGTGTCTCCCTTCCATGTATTCTATTTGTGTAGTCAGGGAATTGATAATGATAAGTAACTCTAGGGGTTCTACAATTTGATCCACCTCCGATCCCAAATGAGTGGGTGGGTTATGATGAGAAGGTACTGCCTTTATTTACCACTGTTTCTCAATCCTTCTTATGAATAAATTGTTTCCCTAATAATTGAGAGGCTATTGCCACAATGGAGGGATTTCATGATCAATTTCAACTTCCTCATTTATGTGGATTGGTTGTCTATATCTAGATCCAATATAATGCTCAAACACCTTTATTTCTAGAATATTGGCCATTGGAGGGAGGATATTCATCTCTAGTTGAAGACGATAACCATTGGGAATATTTCTCTTGAGTATCTTCTCATTGAGTTGTTAGATCGATTGTATTTTACTAGCATATCGTGACAACAGTTTATTTGGGGAAAGAAATTTAATTCTTCTTGGATGTGATCATAATTTTTCCATACCTTTCCTTTTTTATTTTGTAATATTTCTCTAAGGAGGTGGAAACTTTTAATTTGATGGATCCAAATTTTGATTCCTTATTTGGTTCTGGGTTCACGCAACCTCATTTGGTGCATCCAGATCTCTCACCTCCTAGGATACATTTTCCTTTTGTTAGCCCTCTTTGTTTTCATCTTAATCATTGTCTTCCATGTTGACAGTAATGAAATTCATAGAGGCATTTCAGAAAATGGTGGTTATTCCATTACTTTCAATTCAACAAAATGATGCTTTACTACCTTCATCAGAGTCGTTATTTAAACCATTGGCCATATTGGTACATTTTGGCTTAAAACCCTAGTGGGGTCTGATCCTCTTTTCCTTACGATCCTCCAGTCTTGGCCTATGAACAGTGACTTGGAGGGAGTTTACAACTTTAATTGTCATGCATGCCCTGATCCAAATAAGTTTATCTTACAGTAGGAGGAACAGGTGGAACAATGATCACTGATTTTTACCTCCCAACATAGAGAAGGTTGATTCTCAGTATGGTGAAAATGATGATGAAAATTTCCCCATCCCTGAGTGGTGGGGGTCATTTGGGGATGTAATTGGCATTGATTGGTCGTGTTGTTGAGGACTGAATGAATCTAGTTTAGGACTTGACAATTCCAAGGACAGAAATGAATTTATAAATTCTATCATCCTAGTAAGGTGGGGCTGATCTGAAACCACCATTGATTCTTCCAAGAATCTCTCTGAGGATGATAACCCATGAGACGATGATTGAGATATAAATACACATATCCCAGTAGGTTGGGGTTCACTTATTACAACTAAATATATGCCTTGAATCATATCATGAATTGATGACCCGAGGGGTGAAGGTGGTGGTAGGTATTCTCTTAGACCAGGGGGTCAGGTCCTCTCCTAGATGGCTATAAAGTCATCCACTATTATGGTCTGTTTTATGTGACACAACATTTCTCAAGGGGGAGTTGGGTGTGATGGTAGCCCATGATGAGAATTATTCTTCATGAGAAGTTTTCTAGCTGATCTCAACATCATTATCCATGTCTAAACCATTTTATAATTTCTTCTAGGGGCCTATTTTGATGTCATTTTCGTTATCCTCTCCCTTTATTTGTGATGTTTGGTCATTTTTTAAGAAGGGAATTCTATTGTAGTGACCAACTAGCCCAAGCATTACCTAGTCTCTTGATTTTTCCAAATGATATAACATTACGATATACCGAATTTGAGGGTTTCTATTGTCTGAGGGGTTTGGAAAAGTGTAATTATCCATACTTTCCTTTTCCTCTAATATGAATGCATAAAATGGCTTCAGAAATCAGATTACAGTGTTTCCTGATGAAATGGAGGAAAGCATGTTTCAAATTTGCATTGTGCTTTTCTGGTTTTGGACCCCTGACATGGAGATAGAAGTCAGGTCTAGATGACAATAGAGTATCTTTATTTTTGGAAGGTGAAACTTGTATTATAGATAAGGGAGATATCGATTGTTCACTCACTAATGTGTAGCCCATATATTATGGTGTAGATAAAGAATATAATCAATTTATAGATCATATGGGATCTCATAGTTAGATGTAGTGAGGGTCCAGAACATGAGGGGGTGTTTTTTTTTGTCTAACTCTCTTCATATGTCAATTTCAGCCTCCTAATTATCATACTTACATGCCTACATCCGATCATATCATAGAAGATAGCTTTGATGGTCACCTCCATATGGGAGTGGAGTGTCATTGGAAGTTGTTGAAGAACCATATATAGTTGACCCCGATGTTTTAATAACCTATTTATATGAAGGTGTTAGAGTTTTTAAAACCTCTCTACACAAAGGTGTCTAAGAAATAAGAGTATTTCCTTGTCTGTGGGAGATATCACCATGGGAGGGTTGACCATGGTGGATGTTTGGAGTATAGTCCCTATGATCCATCTCCACACTACCATGAGTTGGACTATCATGGTAATGAATGTCTTCTTCTTCTGCTTCGATATAATAATCAATGGACCCACGTGGTGTTGATAATGTTTCTCAAATAACCTCAACGACACTACAATTGATTAGATTAAAAATATTGTGCATGTTATGAATCATAAATAGAATATTCCAACATACCTTTTGTGATTGTGTAAGGATATGGGTCTACTATGTGACGACTGTTAGAACTTGTACACAACTAATTGATGCTACGGGGGTATGATCCCACTACTAAGAAGCTATTGTAATATTCTAATAATCTATCTCATTTTTGATAGGAACATGAGCCTATCCTGAGGTGTGTTCCATTATAACATGGTGATCCTCAGTCAATATTAGAGTATGATCCAAATCATTAGCTTTTGATATATGCAGCTTTTCATTCATGGAAGAATTATAATCCTACCCCGAGGCATGTGTCGCTCTAACCTGTTGAGCCCCAGTTGAAATAGGAATATGATCTGGCTTTGGATATTAATTCCCCTTTGGAATATGCCGATGAAACTCCAAAATGGGAGAATTAATATGAGCCTCCTCTTATATTACCTTAGAATGATGTTCGTGTCATCATTTTTTAGAGAAAATAGGAATATGATCCCTTCTTCTAAGATCTGATGGAATATTCCAAGAAGATTCACTGATAAGAATATGGGCCTTTCTCATGGCTTCTTCCATTATCACTTAGTCATCCTCATCCAGAACGATGATATATGCATTATCATGGGACTTTGGAGTATGTGTATGGGCATATTCGATGGAAATATGAGCTTGTTCTAATGCTTGTTCCCTTATCATATGGTGAGACCTAGCCATGAACGAGATATGAGATTAATCATAAACCTTACGAATATGACACCTAACTTTTTTTACATGCATTTTCCCCTATCTTGAGGCATGTGACACTGTCACCTGATGAGACCTGGTTGGAAAAAGAGTATGTTCTCAGTATAATTCTTCATGATTTATCATAATATGTCGATAATTCTATTGGAATGGATAATGAGTGTCTGTTTACTCTGGTAAAACTACTTGTTCATGGTGATTAGAATGTGGAGTTTCCCAGTCTATAGGGATATGGGTATGTTCCAAACTCTTTATGTAAAACAATGTTGTAATTTTCCGGTAGAGTTCACCATCTATTGCTAAAATATATTGTCATTTTAGAACGGTCTGTGCATGGATATAAGAATTCACATTTTTTATCTCCATTATACACTAGTATATGTCTTCAATTGAAGATGGGATATGCACCCACTTTTTTACTCCTTGTTCCATAAAATTATGTAGATGGGAATCTCACATGGATTTAGGGATATGCACCTCCCCCATGCCAGTTGCAGGAATATGCCCAAAGACTTGCTCTGATTTAGCAGGGATATAAGAATTCTTATTGTTTCCTATCAGAATATGTTGGTAGGCATCCTTTGCAGGAGTGGGGATATGATCCCTCGCCTAGATATCCAAAATCATCCCCTTCTAATGATCCTTCCTTGTTGCTCGTGCATGGGCATCAGATGAGGCAGCATGTCGAGTGGTACCCTTAGCAGATGACAGGTGGGTACTGATGGGATGATGTTGGAAATGGTGGTTAGAAGGTTCCCTCTTCAATGGAACATGAACTGCAAGGGAGTAAATTTTTTCTTCTTCATCTATATTTATTAGATATTTAGGGTGGTTGTTTTTTTTCTCTAAGGATAATCTCTTGAATCATTTGATTGTAGCGATGATGGCTATTGGCTTAATAGCAGCATTCCCTAGGTGATGGGGACTAACCGAATTGCATACTTGGAGAGACTTTTAGGCATCCTCCAAGGTAAGTATTGTACAGTGGTGGTGGTACAATCATACTATCTTATTTTATAACTATCATTGGATCTATCGAGTAGGTAAAATCACTTTGCATCTTGCGGGGGTCGTAGCCACAAATGATTTACCAGGGATAATTCTATATGATAAATACAATTCCTCAAATTTGGATGTAGTCAATATTTTTAATCCTTAAGACAAAAAGGAATAGGGTGACCAATTAGTGCAATATCTTGGGCTTAATAAGCTCAATCAGATATACATGGTTAACATAATTTTTCTGATGTTACCGATCTGTCCATTATGTTCATTTAGACTTGATGAAATGAGGACGGACTTCTGAGAACCCCGGTTATAGAGGTTCATATGTATGATCATGGGGGTTTTACTAATTTTTTTGTATATGTTCTTTAAAACAATGTTTCCTAAGAGATCCATTTTGGGTTTTCAAGTGTTGTTTTAATATAGTAGGAAAAATTTGTCTGATGGATGGAAACCAATTATTTTTTATTAGAGAGATTCAAATCGGGTTCACAATTTTTGTTCCTGTAGGGATTCATGTCATAGATGGTATCCACTCAATGGATATGATTGTTTCAAGTTTTTTTTTTGCACAATCATGAACACTGGGATACTGTTTTCACTATTATAGGGAACTCCCAATGGTTCTCTCATCTATAACAGGGTATAGACGTGCTTTCCAAATATAAGAGGTAACAAGGGTTTTTAGGATTAGTGAATCTTAGGGAATCACATTGGTTGAGTGGATCAGAGGTTGGGCTCATCGTACCCTTTTGATGGGAATTGTTTCCTACTTCAGTACTCTCTTATAGATTTAGGATATGTTCATGAATCTCTTCTGAATCCCAATACGAGACTAGTTACCCTAAGAAAATAATTATAGGTTAATTGTATTTCATGTGAATTAGAATGGGGTCTATTTAGAAAGTCTATCTGTATGTATCTGAGGTTATCCATCATTTTCCTATAATGGGTGGCTTCTCATGTTCTAAAACCATATAACCGAGTTCTTCCAAATCCACTTCCATGCAAGTAAGTAGTTAATATTCTGATGAGGGGATTGATCTATTTTGAGACATCATAAATAACTTATTTATTATAGGAATCAAAACCCACATAGTTCATTGGACCCATTCAGTTTAATGTCATATAGAAAGGACATATATGGGCGCTCTGGGATAACAAGTATTTAAGTTCAAGTCCTAGAAGGACGACCTACATATCCCAACAATAGAGAGAATCCGTGTTTTGTAGTTCATTTTTTAGAACATATTGTAGAGACCCAAATCTTGATGTACATGGAAATTACATTACTTTTTCGGAATACTTAATACATAACAAAAATAGACACACAAGGACTGTAATAGTTTATTGTCTTTGGAAACTCGGAATATAATCTTCTAATCATGGTGAAAGATCTTCAACATCTCCCATAAAGATATTCCCTTATCTTCTTACCTAAAACCTTTCTTTAAATCCTGGGGAAAGGAAAACATAAAAAGGGTGAGCTCAAATGCTCAGTAAGGGTAAAAATATAGAACATAAAACAATCCATAAACATTTGAATGCAAAAACTTGAACATAAAATCTAAACATCAAAATCATGAGAAAAGACATAAATTATGGAAGTACATAAGGTATATATCATAAAGGAACACCAATCATGATAAAATAGCGTGGGAATAAAACATGAAATTGTGGAAAACCATTAATCACAAGTTATGATTTCCATAGTAGCCAAGACATTCCTGCCAAGACCATCTTAGTGGACAAAGTCCCTTTCTGAATCGAGTTCACTCCTCTTTTCAGTCCTGTGTCACTGAACTAGATTAACCTGTCATTCCAGCCATGTCTATCTCATGAGATATAAATCTTTACACAATGCATTGGAGGGAGATATAGGTCCCACCCATCTCATATTGAAATCATTCTTACATGTGCCACAAAAAAATCATAAATCATTCATCATAACCCAAAGAATAAATTGTGTTTCCTAAACATCATTCCATCATAACATAATCCATATAAAACAAATGGATATCATTTAAAAATAAGTAAAGTGAAACCATATAAATCATAGAGACATTATACTTTAAACATACACATATGAAATAATTTCATCTTAGATGGAAAATGGTTCTGATAAAACGCTTAAAATGAATTCTTGATGAAAATATCCTTTCTTCATCAAAATAATTTTCTTTTCAAAAAATTACATGCACTTTTAAAATAAAAGTATTTTTTTGAAAATAGTAATAAAATGAGGCTTTATGAAACCGTGAATATCCGTTCACCCCGTATAAGTTAAAAATAACATTCTTCTCATACTTTTGTCAGAAAAGTCAAAAAGTACCTCGTATGGTAAACAAAAAAAATGATTCCTTACATACCATGTAGTAAAAGTCAAAATGGGTAAAAAGTACTTTAAACATATATGAATTTTTTTTATAAAACTTGGACGTGGATGATAAATATAACCCCAATAAATACTTACATATAAGCAATCTCGGATAGAAAACAATTGAGATTGCAACATTATCCCTTACCTTAGGTCTGATATGCTTCGTAAGTTTCTAAACCTCATGTATAATGATTTAAATAATTTCATTGACTTATTAAAGAATCTTATTCATAGTTATGATATCATATATGGTTCACTTATGACTTTATATTACCCGTTCTTTTGTAAGTTCCATGTTAAAGCAGTGTTTTGGGTAAAATCGTTTTATTTATCGTACATTTTTGGACTTTTTGGACTTGATATTATTACATATATCCGGATTTAATTTATTCCAGAATGTAAAATATGATTTATATGTAATTTATATTCAAAATATACATATATATATGATATATCAATAAATAGAAGGAAATACACAGTTCATGGAGACGGTAGGTTGTATGTACGCAAGAACGTTGTTTTCGTTTCCATATTGAATTGAATGGAATTAAGTAGATGACACACATATATATATACATAAATATAGTATCATTATTATTTCATATATTTTATGATTACTTATTATATATACTTTATAATCATTAATGAATGGTTAACATGGAGAATGAATCTCTTCGCGTCGTGGAGACGGTAGTCCGTACATACGCACGAGCGATGATATCATTCCCATGATCGTGGAAATTTATTGAAGTGTATGTATAATATTTCAGAATCAATATCACATTACAATAATTATATATAGTTATTTATTTACACCATTATACCCATCCATGTAAGGTGGTGTTCGAAAACATATTACACCACGGCGTGGAGACAGTATTTCGTACATACGCACGTGCAGTGATTTCATTTTCCGTAAGATGGATAAAAGGTGAAATAGGTTTGTTTAATATTTATAATAACATATCAGTATATGAGTGATACTGATTTTATTACTTCATAATGAAACAACTAAATAAGAAGAAGTGGAAGAAGAAATAAAGTTGAAAGAATCGGTAACAGACATTACATCTTCTTTGAAGCGCCTCTTCTTAACCTCCTATTTGAGCACTTAAGATAGTCTTTGAAAAAGACCAGAACCTATAGGATGTTTCTAGGGAAGTGGAGAAGAGAAATTGGCAGGGGTTGGCCGAAATTTAAGGCTCAAAATGGTGTGAAGATTAGTGGGAAGGGGTTCCCTTTTTATAAGGGAGGAGAGGGGCACCTTTGGAAAAACTAAAAATATTATTTTATTATAAAGTCATATTCTATTTTTTAATAGATCCAAATTGATTTATTTCGAAGCTAAGGTAGGGATGGGTGAGAATCCTCTCAACCAATATATTTTAGACAAGTTTATGTCATTATATTAACCTTATCTTTTAGTTTTAACTCTTAGTTAATTAGGTTGACATTTACCATGTCACTTTGTATTTTTATATTATATAGTTAATAAACTTACCATATACATCCAAAAGACCCCAAAGTGGACCATTACTGATAAAAATATCATGATATAAGTATCTTGGCCGAATATTACATTTTTAGGATTATAATAACAACTAATAATATAATATTTGTTTTAAAAACTATTTTTTGTCAATTTGACACTATTTGGTAATTGATTTTTGTGAAAATCATTACAGCATGATTAGTTCGAAAAAAGATAATTAAATGAATACTAATATGTCATATTAACTTATTAAATTATAGGAATTCATAAAAAGTCTAAAATTACATTTATTTGAGTTTTTATAACATCAATTATGTTAATATTTCATCAATAAGATAATTATTGCTTCATCATTGTGTCATAACTAAATTAACTTATTTAATGTCTAAAAATTATAAAAAAATACCATTATGTAGGAAATATTTTTATCTTTCTAATTAATATTTATAGTCGAATTTATCTTATGTATAACCCTATATTAAAAATGTTTTAGTTATTAAACTTTGATTTTAACTATTTTAACTCTTCTTTAAATAAAATAATATTAAATGTCCTAATCTAATCCAAGTGGACCTAAATGGTCATATTTTATTCCTAAGGTTGTTTTTGGTCGAATTACACTTATCCAATAGAATTAGGACATGTGTTTGGGAAATAATAATATCATTTTTACCCTTAATTACCCTATTTACATTTAACTGTGGTAAAAAAAGTAAAAAGTTACTATTCACAAAAAATTATTTTCATCTCATTGAACCACGTTTTAGTGTATGATATTGACCGTGTCTCTCATATTTTTGAAATTATGCACACAGAAGCAGTAAAATTATGTTTTATTTGAATTTACAAATTCTCCTAGGAGGTGGGTAGAAGACGGTGAAAAGTTCAATAAATTTTTTATATATCTAAAATTATTATTAAATGACTCCAATTAATTACTTTGAACATATATAGGTATTATGTATAAATTTTGACCAAAAATAAATTTAAATAAAATAAATAATTATTTAAATAAAAAGTCGGGTTTTAAATAGTAACCCAGTGTTTTCACTATTCATCAAAAATTGAACGTTTTCATAAAAATACCAAAAATTCACCCTAGGATAATTTAGATATTTCGAATCCAAAAATGAAGTCCATTTTGAAAGATGAAATTTTAAAAATTTCAAAAAGTGTGTATTACTATTCATAACGGCTAGTTTATATAACATATCATTGTTTAGCAAAACTTGGTATTGCGTACATCACACGCTATCGTGGAAGCTCATGATTCCGTGTAATGAAAGCCAATTCAGGGATGCGTGTCTTGCAAGCTCCTTTTGGTGTAGTGTAAAACACAAGACATTAATGAAATTAAAAGGAATATTTTTCATAAAATCTCGGGGTGTTACATTTTACCCCCCTTTAAATGAATTTCACCCTCGAAATTCATTGGGGTTATAAATGGTTTACTACTCGAATGTTTCTTTAATAGAAACCCACATCATAAAAAGGAATACCAAAACATGACGTTAAAAACTAATATATGAAATGTAACGGTTACCCAAATTAAATAATCATTGGGTTTCCACATAGGAGAACATATGTGAAAATATGGATATAGAAGAGAAATCTACCCGTCATGTTCTGATGGAAAGTGGTATAGAACATGGCTATGAAAAATCCAACAATTACAAAGCCATAAATTTTTTATGATCTAGGGTACCATCTGATTCATCGGATATACGGGCACTAGGACAACATTTTCAGTTTTCAAGATCATTTCCCTAAAGTTGAAGAATTTGAATTAGAATAAATAATTACTTTATTTTAGTATAATATCACCGTTGTTCATGCCTTGAATAATTTCCACTTCATCTATTTAAGAAATTAAGTTGAATTTGTCTTTCGCGAAGTTTTAGCAGGTCATGTGATAGAATGATAGGTCATTCCATCTGTCTCAAACATAAGTTTGCAAAAGTCATATACATAATTCCATCTATGGTGAGATTAATCATATATGGTTCCAAAATGGACTTATACTTCATCTATCATCCATCATAATAAAATAAAACTAGTTTCTACTAACCAGGGACTTCCTGTAGGCCAGTGGTAGGAAATAAAGGCATGTCGCACTTCAGTTGTCGGTTCGATTCCCACAACCTTGTCTGATGCGACGGGTTGTCACCCGTCTTGTAGGATGTCCCTTTTTCTAAAACTACATTATAATAAAATTCCCGCAATAATATCGGAAAAAAAGTTCAATCCTTAAACAATACTATCAGATGTCTGACATAACCCTTTCCAAACTTTAGACTTATCCAAAATACATCTGCCCAATCTCATAGTATACAGAAAATGTGTACTGGAAAGGTCACATAACAAGAACGTGAATAACATCATTTATCATACGATATATCTTGTTCGTCACATTCCAAACATGTGAATTCCTTAATCATGTGTTCTCTTCAAAACTAAATTACAATAGAACCTTAGTGAAAACATGAATGCTGCCAAAAGGTAACTCTTTCCACATACCAAAATCCCAAAATTTCTATATACTCAAACCATGATATAACTTTTCCTTATATGAGCTCATTTCATTTTCTCTTTATCCCTTCATTATGCTCATATCATCTTCTTTCCAAAAATATTTCAATCACGTTCCATGGTTACCGGTACCATAAAATTATTGAAAACCATAATAGACCAATACATAAATATTTCAATATTCCATGATACTATATACAACATTATTTTGGAATCCCATTACATAAACACTTAATCATTCCACCACATCGTTGTCATATTCAACATCACCAGTAGTGATTGCATGTGACTTCCCTTTGTCATTTGCCTTAAGTGGTTTCTCATGTCGATCATCACTAACCCTTGGATTCGGGTATTGATTAGCATAATGCCCCATTTCATTGCACTTGAAGCATTAAAGTGTTGGTGGTGCGTTCTATGCAGTATTTTCTTTATTCAGATCATTAGCAACCCTTTTTACATTACTTCGACACTCTGCTACTCGATTACCTTCTTTTCCACACTTAAAACATTTTCTAGTCTCTTTAAGACAATTTCCACCATGCTTCTTTCCACACATTGTGCATAAGGAAACATTCATCTTCTTTCCACCATTATTCTCAGAGTTCTCCTTGAACTCCATCTTTCATTTCTTGTCAAATCCATGAGATGGATATGTAACACCAACTTCCAGTTCTACCTTGATAGCACACCCCAGAATTTCTTCATAGTTATTGAACTCTCTTATAGCTAATACCCTTCAAAGACTTGGATTTAAGCCAATGAAGAATCGATCAACTTTACTTTCAGGTTGGATGATAAATCCAGATGCAAACCTTGCAAGCCTTGTAAAATTCACCTCGTATATACCAATAGATTCATCATCCTTTTTCTTATGCTTAAGGAAATAATTTTCCATATTTGTTCGAAGAATACGAGGGTAGTACTTATTGAAAAATAAGTTCTTGAACTCATCCCATTCCATGGATTCTATTTCCTCTCGGGGCATTGTATTCTTAATTAGAGTCCACCACTGGTCTGCTTCACCTTCTAAACAGTAAACAGCTGAAATTAATTTTTCATGCTCTGAACAGCAAATTCTGGAAAATATCTTTTCAATGGTACATATCCATTGTTCAACAACAAGTGGATCAAAAGACCCACTAAAATAAGGTGGATGTTGCCTCATGAAGGACTCAAAATAATATTGTTCCCTTATTTGCTCATTTGGAAGTCCAGAATGATTCATAGCTTGTGTAAGTATAGATATAAGATTTTTTACTCCATCTCCCATCACATTTGGTTGTTCAGGAGGAAAATCATTGCATTTTACATTACATTGATCAACACGGTTCCTTCGGGTTCTAGCCATCATCTAAAACACACAAAGAATAACGTGAGAGGCAAAAATAATGCTAGGTAATACAACATAATAAAGGGGGAGTACCTTCAATATCTAACATCTTAGGTTTAATTCTAAGATCGTTACTGTAATTCTAGTATTATAACCTATACTTATACTTAACCTTAGGGACATCCCTAGACATACCTTATAAATATCTCTAGGGATCTCACTAAAGTTTTTGCATCCAAGTTCCCAAAGGTTAACAATACCTTTCCTCTGATACCAACTGTAGAGACCCAAATCTTGACGTACATATACATTACATTACTTTTTTTTAATAATTAATACATAACAAAAACAGACACACAAGGACCGTAATAGTTTAGTGTCTTTGGAAACTCGGAATATAATCTTCTAATCGTTGTGAAAGATCTTCAACATCTCCCATAAAGATCTTCCATTTTTTTCTTACCTAAAACCTTTCTTTAGATACTTGGGAAAAGAAAACATAAAAAGGGTGAGCTCAAATTCTCAGTAAGGGTAAACATAGAGAACATAAAACAATCCATAAACATTTCAATGAAAAAACTTGAACATAAAATCTAAACATCAAAATCTTGAGCATAGACATAAATCTTTGAAGCACGTAAGGCATATATCATAAAGGAACATCAATAATGATAAAATATCATGGGAATAAAACATGTAATTGTGGAAAACCATTAATTACCAGTTATGATTTCCATAGTAGCCAAGGCATTCCTTCCAAGTCCATCTTAGTGGACAAAGTCACTTTCTGAATCGATTTCACTCCTCGTTTCAGTCTTGTATCACTGAACCAGATTAACCTTCTGTTCCAGCCATGTCTATCTCATGAGATATAAATCTTTACCCAATGCATTGTAGGGAGATATAGGTCCCACCCATCTCATATTTAAATCATTCTTACATGTGCCACAAAACGATCATAAATCATTCATCATAACCCAAAGAATAAATTAGGTTTAATAAACATCATTCCATCATAACATAATCCATATAAAACACATGGATATCATTTCAACATAAGAAAAGTGAAACCATGTAAATCATAGAGACATTATACTTGAAACATTCACATATTAAATAATTTCATCTTATATGGAAAATGGTTTTGATAAAACGCTTGAAATGAATTCATGAGGAATATATCCTTTCTTCTTCAAAATCATTTTCTTTTCACAAAATTCCATGCACTTTTAAAATAAAAGTATTTTGTTGAAAATAGTCATAAAATGAGGCATTATGAAACTGTAAAAATCCGTTCACTCCGTATAAGTTAAAAATAACATTCTTCTCGTACTTTTATCGGAAAATTCAAAAAGTACCTCGTTTGGTAAACAAAAAAAGATTCCTTACATACTATGTAGTAAAAGTAAAAAATTGGTAAAATGGACTTTAAATATACATGAAAAAAAATTTATAAAACATGGACATGGATGATAAATATAACCCCAGTAAATACTTATGTATAAGCAATCTCGGATAGAAAACAATTGAGATTGAAACATTATCCCTTACCTTAGCTCTGATATGCTTCATACGTATTTGAACCTCCTGTATAATGATTTAAATATTGTCACTTACTTATCACAAAATAATATTCATTGTTATTATATCATATACGGTTCACTTATGACTTTATATTACCCGATCTTTTGTAAGTTCCATGTTAAAGCAGCGTTTTGGGTAAAATCGTTTTATTTATCGTACATGTTTCGACTTGTTGTTCTTGATATTATTACTTATATCCATATTTAATAAATTCCAGAATGTAAAACATTATTTATATGTAATTTATATTCATCATATATATATATATATGATAGATCGATAAATGGATGGAAATACATCGTTCATGGAGACGGTAGGTCGTACGTACGAATGAACGATGTTTTCGTTTCCATATTGAATTGAATGGAATTAATTAGATGACATACATATATATATATAAATAAATCTGGTATCATTATTATGTCATATATTTCATGATTACTTATTATATATACTTTATAATCATTCGTGAATGCTAACATGGAGAATGAATATCATCACGTCGTGGAGACGGTAGTCTGTACGTACGCACGAGCGAAGATATCATTCCCATGATCGTAGAATTTTATTGAAGTGTATGTATAATTTTTCAGAATCAATATCACTTTAAAATAATCATATATAGTTATTTATTACACCATTATACCCATCCATGTAAGGTGGTGGTTGAAAATAGATTACACCACGGCGTGGAGACGGTATTCCGTACGTATGCACACGTGGTGATTTCGTTTTCCGTAGGATGGATAGAAGGTGAAATAGTGTTTTTTAATATTTATAATAACAAATAAGTATATTATTTATACTTATGTTATTAATTAATAATGAAACAACTAATGAAGAAGAAGTGGAAGAAGAAATAAAGTTGAAAGAATCGGTAAGGGACATTACCTCTTCTTTGAAGCGCCTCTTCTTAACCTCCTCTTTGGGAACTAAAGATGGTATTTGAAAAAGACCAGAACCTCTAGGATGTTTCTAGGGAAGTGGAGAAGATAAATTGGTAGGGTTTGGCCAAGCATGAAGGCTCAAAAGTGTGTGAAGAGAAGTGGGAAGGGGTTCCCTTTTTATAAGGGAGGAGAGGGGCACCTTTGGAAGAACTAAACCTATTATTTTATTATAAAGTCATATTCGGTTTTTAATAGCTCAAAATAGATTTATTTCGAAGTTAAGGTGGGTATGGGTCGATATCCTCTCAACCAATATATTTTAGAAAAATTTAGGTCATTATATTAACCTTATCTTTTAGTTTTAACTCTTAGTTAATTAGATTGATATTTACCATGTCACTTTGTATTTTTATATTATATAGTTAATAAACTTACCATATACATCCAAGAGACCCCCAAGTGGTCCTTTAATCATACACCTATCATTATATCAGTATCTTGGCCGAATATTATAATTTTAGGAATATAATAACAATTAATAATATAATATTTGTTTTAAAAACTATTTTATGTCAATTTTGACACTATTTGGTTATTGATTTTTTTGAAAATCCTTACAGCATGATTAGTTCGAAAAAAGTTAATTAAATCAATAATAATATGTCATATTAACCTAGAAAATTAGTTGAATTTGGAAAAAGTGTTAAATTACATGTATTTGATTATTTATAAGATCAATTATGTTAATATTTCATTAATAAGATAATTACTGCATCATCATTGTGTAATAAATAAATAAAATTATTTAATGTCTAAAAATTATAAATAAAATACAATTATGTAGTAAATATTGTTATCTTTCTAATAAATATTTATAGTCGAATTTATCTTATGTATAACCATATATTAAAAAAAATTAGTTATTAAACTTTGATTTTAACTATTTTAACTCTTCTTTAAATAAAATAATATTGAATGTCCTAATCTAATCCAAGTGGACCTAAATGGTCCTATTTTATTACTAAGGTTGTTTTTGGTCGAATTACACTTATCCAATAGAATTAGGACATGTGTTAGGGTAATAATAATATCATTTTTCCCTTAATTACCATATTTACTTTTAACCGTGGTAAAAAAAGTAAAAAGTTACTATTCACCAAAAATTATTTTCATCTCATTGAACCACATTTTGGTCCTTTATATTAAATGTGTCTCTCGGATTTTTGAAATTCCACTCACAGAAGCGGTAAAATTATGTTTTATGTGAATTTGCAAATTCTCCTAGGAGATGGGTAAAAGACGGTGAAAAGTTCAATAAAATTTTTATATATCTAAAATTGTTATAAATTGACTCCAATGAATTAATTTGAACATATATAGGTATTATGTATCAATTTTGACCTAAAATAAATTTAAATAAAATAAATAATTATTTAAATAGAAAGTCAGTTTTTAAATAGTAACCCAGTGTTTTCACTATTCATCAAAAATTGAATGTTTTTAGAAAAATACCAAAAATTCACCCTAGGCTAATTTCGATATTCCGAATCCAAAAATGAAGTCCATTTTGAAAGACAAATTTTATAAAATTTTAAAAATTGGGTATTAATATTCATAACAGCTAGTTTATATAACATATTGTTGTTTAGCGAAACTCAGTATTACGTACAACACACGCTATCGTGGAAGGTCGTGATTGAGTGTAATGCAAGCCAAGTCAGGGATGTGTGTCGTTCAAGCTCCTTTTAGTGTAGAGTACAACACAAGACATTGATGAAATTAAAAAGAATATTTTTCATAAAATCTCGGGGTGTTACACATATACTAAGGTTTCCTCTATCATTATAGACACTCATGGTGAAGATGAAACGATTATTACAATTCCCTAAGCTCACATGGGAAATATTCAATTTGGGAAACAAGGGACAGATAATGATCATTTTCATTACTCATTTTATGGGAATTATATTACTGGACTATGCAATGATGATTTATTTTGGAAATAGAGCTTCAGAGATAGATTCTAGGAATCCTGGTTATAGTAGGAATTAGAGTCATCTTAGATCAGTTGATTTCTTATTCTGCTGATGGATGAGGTAGTGTGGTCATCTCTTGGGAATAATTGGGTCCCAATGGATGATATATTATTTTCATAAAAGGACATACAGAAAAAGGGGTGTTTATTTGAGCTTAGGCCTTAGGAAGGCATACTACATATCCTGGTTATTTCATGAATCTGAGTTCTCATGGTTGATATTTATTAGGGCTTTCAGAATGAGGCCACCATTACCATTGTGGAGGTTTATTGTGAAGATGTTATGATCATTGCAACTCCCTAAGACCATGTGAGCCATGATCATTGGGAGAACCCATGGATAGAAAGTATTCAATGTTGTTTCTTTGAATAAGTGTGTTAAATACTATGATCACCCAGGATGATCAATATAGAGCTTAAACCTCATGGAGAGTTGGTTTACATATCTTTAATATGGTTAGAATTAGATACATCGTAGTTCCCTTATATTGGGGCATACACACTGGGGCTACACTTGTTGTTGGAACCTACACACTAACTCTTCTAAATTGATCCGGGATTATACAACAACTAAGGAAAATGCTATCAAGTCCAACGATTCACTACAGGCTTGGCCTACTTGTCTATAGGGTGTCACATGACCCAGTTGACTTATTTTGAAGAAATCTTATGATCCTGATGGTTTTTTCTAGAAACCATTGAATAACATGGATGGCTTGTCTAGACGGTGTCACATGATCCAACTAATATTCCATAGTGTCATTCGTGAAAGTTTTATAGGCACACATTTAGGGTTTAAATAGAGTCAATATGAAATGTCTCAAATGATGTTTTGTGTCTTGGCTAATATCCCTATAGGGAATCATGATACTTGGACAACATGTCTGGAGGGCGTTATAAGTATAAGTTGACCTACCCAGATGGTGTTGTGAGAGCTTAGTTTAACTGACATTGTGTAGTCATGAGACATGATTGACATGAGATAATGTCGTTATATGAGTCAAGCAATATATCTGAAGGGCATCGCAAAGCATGGGATACAAGCCCAGAGGCCTTCACGAGACTAAAGTGGCATGCCTAGGGGGACCATGTGACATTATTTGATATGTCTGGATGATTTCAAATGACACAAATACATTCTTAAGAAGCATCTCAAGATCTAGGGACATGTCCTAGTGTTGTTTCATGTCCTGGATGACTCAGGCGAAGTGAATGAGGTGCAAAAAAAATGTTCTTCTCTTATATATTCCACTTTTAATATTTTTTCTATCATTTTATGGATAATTCCTTATGTTTATTCAATATAAGTTTCATTTTAGACTCATGTGATCTTGCAGACAAGAGGTATGTTCTTCGCACATCTCTCTAGAACTCCTTCACATGATCTATGAATTATCACGAGAAGTTCCTCATGTTTGGTGCATGATTGATCTTAATATTAAATGGTATATTACATAATAGAAGACTTTCTAGTTTCAAGATATGTTTCTCAATGAAATGCAATCTGGTAGTTGGGTTTCCTAATGCACTTGGATTTCAAAAATCCATAACTTGTGATCAATAATCTGACCCCTTAGTTGAGGTAGGTGTGGGGAATTTATAGTCATCGCCAACCCTATTGTTATTTGGTTTTCATGTCATATCTGGTGAAGATCTTGGATGGAGTTGGAAAAGGGGTCTCTAACCATGCATATTCATGATTTTTTACTCTAGACCACTTTTGAGGGCGTCACCTTATATTTAGTGACTGTGAGTCCCTCTCATCAATGCATCCATTATTGGATTATTTCTTATTAATGAGGACTTTTTTAATCATGTTCATATGGCTAACGACTTTTATATTATCATATTAACATGTCTAACAGCCTTCGTGAGATAAGTATTCCTATTTAAAGGGCATCATGTGATCCAAGGTGACTTGTTCAAGTGTCTCGTGAGATCATATCATGGAAATCCTTGGCGTGTCGCATGGGTTTTACAACCGCGATAGGCTTCTTACTCCTTCCTATTTTATTCCCTTTTTTATGTGAAAAATGTTGGGGGTCATGTGATATTTAATGAGTAATGTCAAATAGAGTTACACTCTTTTTTTGTTGCATAGCATGGCCAACAAGGTTCATATGGGGCTGCATGAGCATTTTGTGGATAAATCAAATTATTTGTCCTCGGAGAGACAAAAGGAAAGTTCATGGTTTCTTGAACATATGTGAGGACTCTCATTTGATGGGGCTAACAAGACAAATAGATTTTTTGATACAAGAAAGGCATTTCATTGGGGACTCGTTGTGTTATGCAGATTGCAAGGGGTGTTCCGCATGCCTTTCAGCGATCATGATTTGGTTCCACCCCCACTCTTTTTATTTCCACTGTTTTATTTTACAATGGTTCAAAGAGTTCTCAATTTTAAATGAAAGTTAACAAGGAAAATTATTCTTCCCATTTGTGATGAGTCTCATTAACATTATTACCAATATGGGTATCCTCATTCTGGACACTCCTCCCATTTTTAAAGTATTTTTAGGTTTTATTTTCTGGTGCTTGCGGATGACAAACCATGTGGCCTAAGGGAACTTATTTGGCTATCACTTCGTAGCCACTGGTTGTTCAAGATAGCATTGCGAGAGCAAATAGACTTGTCCAATGTAACACCCCAAGCTTCTACGGTACGTTTCCCTTTGAATAATGCGATAGCGTGTGTTGTACGCAACCTCCAGTTCTAACACACACCACAACTAATTAAACTAGCCGTTGTGAATAGTAATACCTAATTTTTGAAATTATATATATTTTATATTTGAAAATGGACTTTATTTTTGGACTCGGAATATCGAATTTAGCCTAAGGTGAAATTTTGGTACTTTTCGGATAACTTTCATATTTTGATGAATAGTGAAAATTACTAAATTTTAATTAAAAACAACTTTTTTTAATAAAAATAATTAATAGTGATAAATTATGAATTTTAGTAGTTTTAAAGTATATTTAGAATATATTTTTACCATTTAATATAATGTTGGTCATTGGACATAATTTTACAATTAAACCGAACATAAACAAGTGTCAATCTTTTGATAGTTATTATCTCTTAAAAACACGCTTTTTGTTTTGACAGTGGGAATTAATTTTAAATTAATTTCTGCCACTTATGTGTTTTGAATTTAGGAAAATGGATTCCATATTTGGAATCAGGATGTTCAAATTGTGTAAATAGGTAACTTTTATTTTTACACATTTTGAATAATTACTGCGGTAAATATTTTATTTACCATGGTTAAAGGGTAAATCCGGTAAATAAGGGTTAAAAAAATAATATTATAATAATACTAAATTACCCTAAAACGTGTCTTAACCCTATTGGTTGATACATGGTCGACCATGGGCATATTTGTGTCAATTTTGGGACCCATGGATCCACTTGTAAGTGATAATGACACTTTATTTTAATTAAGTTAAAATGAATACAAAAATGACACAAGCATATATCATTTAGAAGAACAATTTTTACATAGGGTTATACATGTTGGATTTTCGATTATAAATATTCATTAGAAAGATAAAACGATTTCCTACATAATGATGTTTTATTTATAATTTTTAGACATTAAATAATTTATTTTATTTATGACACAATGATGATACAGTAATTACTAAAATAGTAAAAAAATTAACATAATTGATATTATAAATACCCAAATAAATATAATATGAAACTTTTAATGAATTAAACTAATTTTCTAGGATAATATGATATATTAGGATTGATATAATTGACTTTGTTCGAAGTAATCAATCTGTTATGAGTTTAAAAAAAATCAACTATTGAATAGTGTCAAAATTGACATAAAAGAGTTCTTAAAACAAATATTATATTATTAATTGATATTAAATTCCTAAAAATCTAAGGTTCGGCCAAGAGACTTATATTATGATAGGTTAATCATTAATGGACCACTTGGGGGTCGCTTGTATGTATATGGTAAGTCTATTAACCATATAATATAAAAATACAAAGAGACATTGTAAAAGTGAAACTAATTAACTTAGAGTTAATACTTAAAGATAAGGTTAATATAAGTACCCAAACCTGTCTAAATTCTATTGGTTGAGTTTTTTGCGACCTATCCCCACCTTAACCTTTTAATAGTCAATTTTGGAGCCATTAGAAACCGAATATGAATTTATTATAAATTAATATTTCTAGCTTTTCCAAAAGTGCCCCTCACCCCTCTTATAAAAGGGCACTCCTCCTTCTCTTTTCCTCACACTTCTCAAGCCTTTTGGTTCGGCCAAACTCTGCCCAAATACTCTCCCAACATCCCTCACTTCAACCTAGAGGCCTTAGTTTGATCAGAAAGCCAACCTAAGGAGCCCTTTTGATCAAATCAAAAGGAAGAACCCGAAGAAGAGGTAATGATTTCACCACCCTTTTCTAAGTTCATTTCTTCTTCCACTTCTTCTTCCTTTGTTCTTACCATTCTAAAATAATAACTCTAGTATCTCACATATACTATGATGTTATTATAAGTATGGTACAACCATATTCAGTATTCTATCCACCGTTTGAAAAACATGTCACCATACGTGCGTACGTACGGCTTACCGTCTCCACGTCGTGGTGTAATTGTTATTCAATATAATATTATTTGGATGGGTATAATAATGATGTGTAACTCATGTAAATAATAAATATAACATGTTAATGATTCTGTATATATGATATACCATTCATTTATATATTATTTTAATATCAAAAGAATGATATTGTCGCTCGTGCGTACGTACGGACTACCGTCTCCACGAACGCGATGAGATTCATTCTCCATCGTATCCATTCAAGTATAATTATCATTTTATGATTTAAAAATGATGTTTAAGGACTTGATATCATTCTGGATATGAATAAGATACAACAAACATGGCTCGTGTAACAAAACATATAAAAGAAAATGAGTAAGTTAACACCCGAAACGATGATAATTCTAAGATATTATTAATAAATCAATGTTAAAAGATCATATATGATATCATATTAATATATATGATTCTTGTATAATTTAATAACAATTATTTCACCATTATATAGGAGGTTAACCTACCCCAACCAAGGAAAAGTACAAGGTAAGGGTTATTTCACAATCTCTTCATTATCCGAGGTTGTTTATACGTAATAATCTACTGGGATATCTCGTTATCATCCACATCCATGTTTCTTCGAAATGTATTTCAAAACATTTTTACTATTTACAAGAATATGGGTTAAAGTCATTTATACCCTTGTTTGACTTTTTATAAGAGGTTTATAAAGGAATCTTTCCGTCGTTTTCAAAACAAGGTCCTTTTTAACCTTTTCGACAGAATTGAGGTAAGAATGTTTTTTTTAACTTATACGGCGGGTGCGGTTATTTTACGCCGTTATAAAATCTTCAAAGCATCCCTTACAAGCTTACAAGGACATTTTAAAAATAAAGGTTTTCTATTATAATTATGTTATTTTTAAATGATTTCAAAAAAAAGAGATATTTCTCTCAAATATATGAAAATCCAGTGCAAATGTATACGTATTTAACGCAAGCTTAAAAATGTTTTCAGAAAACCTGACTCTCGAGTTTGGTAGATAGGAAGGGATTGGGAGTGGACCCATCATGGCCTGTAATTAGTCGAGCAGTCTCAGAATTAGTTATTTTGTTTTCAGAAGCTTGCATAATGTTTTCAGAAAAACACTGGAGTGTATTTTAGCAATTTTTAACGTAAGTATCTTCTTAAAAAAAATTGCATCGGTAGGTCTCATGAGACAAACTAGTGTCTTGGCACAAGGCCTTGACAAAATCTTATTTGTAGTCTTGGCACGAGGCCTTGGCTATGTGGTTATGATAGTCTGGCATTATGCATTCCAACATTATGAAAATGGTTATTGATTTTTGCATGTGATTATTCGATTAGTAGAATATCCATGTGAATAAGTAAATGGCATTATTTCATTTTATTTATGCCATACCATGTTGAAAGTTCATATTTAAAAGGATTTTGTTTTAGTTATACATTGCCTTAAATGTTTATTCTTATTTATGAAAGTTTCCGCTATATTGTTATCCTTACTGGGCATTTGAGCTCACCCCTTTTCTATGTTTTATTTTTCCCAGGTAGTGAAGAAGTAAATTATGATTGACTTGCAGGGATATTATGAGGGGTTAATAGTGTGGTCTATTGAGACATTATGTTGTTGTATTAGTTTTTCATTTTATAATGTAATGTAAAACTTATGAATATATCTGGCATTTTCCAAGGCTACTAAACCAATCGGTCTTTCGAGATTTGATCTTCTTGTGATCATGCCAATGTTATGTAATAATGCACCGACTCTGGGTAGCTGGGGTCGGGGCGTTACAGTTGGTATCAGAGGAAGTTTAGTACAAACCTTGGAAGCTAGATTTAGATAAACTCTGATTAGAGCACGTAGACCTAAGATGAACTTTGAGGATTAGTATAGAAGAACTTCCTAGAATTTTCGTATTGTAGAGATTTTGTGAGTTTTCCGAGAAATACATCCCTGTCTGGATACGAGCAGGTAGAGGTGGCTCTGGCACAGATGTACCTAGGGGTAAAACCCGAAAACACCGCTTTGAGCTAGACTCGAACGGGAACTGGTGCACGACAACGGGCCTTGCTGCACTCTTGGTTACGACACTCCCGGGGGATATGCATAGGATAACTCTCACTTTCTTTACAAATCATTATGAAGGGTTTATGAGTATATACTTCCTCAAAGAAAACATATTTATGATTATGGATTATATCCATAGATAGTTCAATTTATGTTTAGTGTTTTATAAGTATGAGATTATGTATTTTGATTTATAAACTGATCTAGTTTATGCCATTGTTTAGAAATGGCGCCTAGTGGAAGAAATGGAAACTGTATCAATGCACGTACTCCATGTAGGGATTTCCCTCCTGCTGAAGATAATTATAGTGGGGCTGGTGATGCAACTGGTGCCGATCAGCTAATCACCATACTGGGACAACTTACTCAGGTTATGAATAATAACCTTACCCGTATGGAGCACCCTGATCCGCAGCGTGGAGGATCAATGTTAGATCGATTCATGAGACAACAACCACCAACTTTCAATGGGAGTACAAATCCCTTAGTAGCTGAGCAATGGATATTTTCCCTAGAGAAAATATTTCAGGCTTTGGGGAGCAGTGAAAGGGAAAAAGTTATCATGGCAGTTTACCGCCTCACTGGAGATGCTGATCAATGGTGGTCATTGATTCAAAATACGAAGGAAGATGATGAAGTATCAAATATGGAATGGAGGGAGTTCAAAGATCTGTTTTTAGAAAAATACTTTCCTCGCGACCATCGAGCAGATATGGAAAGACAATTTCTGAGTCTGAGACAAAAGGAGGATGAGAATGTCACAAAGTATGAGGCTAACTTTACAAGGTTAGCGAGGTACGCTGGTGATTATATTCGCAACCCAAGAAGTAAGATTGATCGTTTCTTTGATGGGTTAAAACCATTTCTCCGTCGAGCATTAGTCTCACAATCCTTTTCATCGTACGAAGACATTGTCTCATGTGCTATCAAGACCGAAAAGGAATTCTCTAAGTCTTATGACTTTAAAGCAAAGCAAGAGAAGAAGAGACCTTCTGATCAATCTGGGAATGGAAATAAGGGGAAGAAAGGAAAGGTTGAATATCCATCTTGTGGTAAATGCGGGAAGAAACATCCTGGTACTTGCCTGAAGGGAATGGGAGTCTGTTACAAGTGTGGTGAAAAAGGCCACCAAGATCATGATTGCAAGGGGAAGAAGGAAGCTACCAACGTTCAGTGCTACAATTGCAGGGAGATCGGGCATTATGCAAATGCATGTCCTAAGCGTCAGGAGAACTTACCTCAGAAAAGGCCAAGGGATCAAGGCCAGGCTTATGCTATCACTACTGCTGAGGTAGAAGCTCCGAAAGACGTGGTGGCAGGTAATTTAATGGTTTCCTCATGTTTAGCAAATGCATTATTTGATTCTGGATCATCGCATTGTTTCATATCTTCCCAGTTTGCTAAGAAAATTAGATATTTCCAATTTGATTTAATAAGGGAGTTGTCAGTTAAAACTCCTAAGGGAAGTATCGTTGCAACAAAGTTTTGTGAATCAGTCCCCATTAGAGCACATAAATTTTCTTTATCTGCTGATTTCATCGTCATACCTATGATTGAGTTTGATATAATCCTCGGTATGGACTGGCTTTCGGACTATGATGCGAAGATTTATTGTAAGAAGAAAGAGGTTACGATTCTTGATGATAATGATAAGGAGCACCTTATTTTTAGAGCAGAATCGTCACCACCTAATTCTTATTTAGATCCACCCCCTGTAGCTCAACTTAATTCAATTATCGGGGAGGAAGAGAATGAAATAACTGTCGGTGAGGAAAGGATTGTTCAAATAGAGGATGTACCTATTGTGAAAGAGTTTGTAGATGTATTTCCGGAAGATTTACCTGGACATCCTCCAGAACGAGAAGTAGAGTTTTCTATTGATTTGATTCCTGGATCAAGGCCTATATCGAAGACCCCTTATAGAATGGCTACTGTAGAGTTAGTCGAACTAAAGAAACAACTAGAGGAATTGAGTAATAAGGGATTTATTCGCCCTAGTGTTTCTCCATGGGGAGCCCCTGTTCTTTTTGTTAAAAAGAAAGATGGATCTATGAGGTTATGTATCGATTACAGGGAGATCAATGCTATAACGATAAAGAACAAGTATCCCCTACCTCGTATTGATGATTTATTTGACCAACTGCATGGAGCTCAATACTTTTCAAAGATTGACCTTCGATCTGGATACCATCAGTTGTGTGTGAAGAAGGAAGACATTCCGAAGACAGCATTTCGAACCAGGTACGGGCATTACGAGTTTACTGTAATGCCGTTTGGATTGACTAATGCACCCTCTGTATTCATGGATCTGATGAATAGAGTTTTCAAGGAGTATCTCGATGAATTTGTGGTGGTATTTATTGACGATATCTTGGTATACTCCAAAACCTACGAAGATCATGAAAATCACTTGCGCATTATCTTGAAGACTCTGAGGAGGCATGAATTATATGGGAAGTTTAGCAAGTGTGAATTCTGGCTTCAGGAGATTTCTTTTCTTGGCCATATTGTCTCTAAAGATGGAATCTCTGTTGATCCTTCTAAGACCAAGGCAATCCAAGAATGGCCAGCACCTACGAGTATAACTGAGGTACGTAGTTTTATTGGCTTGGCAGGTTATTATCGACGTTTCGTCCAGAATTTTGCCCGATTGGCAAACCCATTAACGAAGCTCACACGAAAAGGGGTTAAATTTGTTTGGACAAAAGAGTGTGAAGAATGTTTTGAAGAACTGAAAAGAAGATTAGTCAATGCTCCTATATTGACTCTACCATCGGGGATTGATGGGTTCGTTATTTATAGTGATGCATCGAAGAAAGGACTTGGCTGTGTCCTTATGCAGAATGATAGAGTTATTGCCTATGCATCACGACAGTTGAAAATTCATGAACAAAACTATCCTACTCATGATCTCGAGTTAGCAGCAGTGATCTTTGCTTTGAAGATATGGAGGCACTACCTCTAGGGTGAAAAATGTGAGATTTATACTGATCACAAGAGTTTGAAGTATATTTTCTCACAAAAAGAACTCAACATGAGGCAAAGGAGATGGCTTGAATTACTCAAGGATTATGATTGTACGATACACTACCACCCAGGGAAGGAAAACAAGGTGGCAGATGCTTTGAGTAGAAAAGACCATGGAGTTTTGAACAATATGAGAATTGAAAGGGATCCAATTTTCATGGATCTAGTGAAGATGGACATGGGAATAACCAGGGAAGGTGAAACATCAATGCTTTTTCAAATGGTTGCCAAACCATCTTTACTAGAAAGGATTAAGAGTTCTCAGACCGATGATGAAGAATTCCAAAAGAATATTAAAGTTGTGAATGATGGGAGATTGAGAGACTTTGTGTATGAAGATGGAATTTTGAAATTCGGGAAGAGACTTTGTGTTCCCAATATACCTGATCTAAAAAGGGAATTGTTGGATGATGCTCATAGTTCCAATTTCTCTATACACCCTGGGAGCACCAAAATGTATAGAGATTTGAAGGAACATTTTTGGTGGGACAACATGAAGAGGGAGATTGCTGATTTTGTGTCAAGATGTATGGTTTGTCAACAAGTGAAAGCTGGAAGGCAACAGCCTGGAGGAGTCATGCAACCTCTTCCCATACCAGAGTGGAAATGGGACAATATTACGATGGACTTTGTCATGGGGCTACCAAAGACTCCTAGAAGGAATGATGCAATATGGGTTATTGTTGATCGTCTTACCAAGTCAGCACATTTTCTTGCTATAAGAGAAGATCTACCCCTGGAACGTCTAGCAAGACTATATATTAATGAAGTTGTGAGACTTCATGGAGTACCCTTATCAATTGTTTCTGATCGTGATCCCCGTTTTACTTCAAGGTTTTGGAAAAGTCTTCAGAAATCCCTGGATACTGAACTTCATTTGAGCACTGCTTACCACCCTCAGACAGACGGACAATCAGAACGGACTATTCAAACCTTAGAGGACATGTTGAGATCTTGCTCACTTGATTTTCAGGGTATGTGGGATCAATATTTACCACTGGTAGAATTTTCCTATAACAATAGCTTCCATTCAAGTATTCAGATGGCACCATATGAAGCGTTATACGGAAAGAGATGTCGTACACCAACCTGTTGGGATGACGTTGGTGAAAGAAAACTTGTAGGCCCAGAACTGGTGGAGGAAACGGTGGAAAAGGTGAAGGTAATCCAAAATCACATTAAAGCAGCTCAAAGTAGGCAGAAGAGCTATGCCGATAATCGAAGGAAGGATTTGGAATTTCAAGTCGGTGATCATGTTTTCCTGAAGGTATCTCCGTGGAAGGGAGTCATACGTTTTGGTAAGAAAGGTAAATTGAGTCCCAGGTACATCGGACCTTTCGAAATTCTAGAATGAATTGGGGCTGTAGCTTACCGATTGGAAATGCCGCCAAGTCTCTCCAAAGTTCACGATGTGTTCCACGTATCTCTGTTGAGGAAATACATGCCTGACCCAACGCATGTACTCACCTATGAAGATTTAGAACTGGAACCCGATCTGTCTTATTGCGAAGAGCCCATCAAGATTCTTGATACGAGAGAACAAGTGCTGAGAAACCGGACGACGCGTCTGGTAAAAGTTTTGTGGAGGAATCATAAGATGGAAGAGGCAACGTGGGAACCCGAGGAACTTATGATGAAGAACCACCCGAGTCTTTTTATGCAGTAATACCCTAGAAATTGCGAGGACGCAATTATTTGAAGGAGGGGAGAATGTAACACCCCAAGCTTCTACGGTACGTTTCCCTTTGAATAATGCGATAGCGTGTGTTGTACGCAACCTCGAGTTCTAACACACACCACAACTAATTAAACTAGCCGTTGTGAATAGTAATACCTAATTTTTGAAATTATATATATTTTATATTTGAAAATGGACTTCATTTTTGGACTCGGAATATCGAATTTAGCCTAAGGTGAAATTTTGGTACTTTTTGGATAACTTTCATATTTTGATGAATAGTGAAAATTACTAAATTTTAATTAAAAACAACTTTTTTTAATCAAAATAATTAATAGTGATAAATTATGAATTTTAGTAGTTTTAAAGTATATTTAGAATATATTTTTACCATTTAATATAATGTTGGTCATTGGACATAATTTTACAATTAAACCGAACATAAACAAGTGTCAATCTTTTGATAGTTATTATCTCTTAAAAACACGCTTTTTGTTTTGACAGCGGGAATTAATTTTAAATTAATTTCTGCCACTTCTGTGTTTTGAATTTAGGAAAATGGATTCCATATTTGGAATCAGGATGTTCAAATTGTGTAAATAGGTAACTTTTATTTTTACACATTTTGAATAATTACTGCGGTAAATATTTTATTTACCATGGTTAAAGGGTAAATCCGGTAAATAAGGGTTAAAAAAATAATATTATAATAATACTAAATTACCCTAAAACGTGTCTTAACCCTATTGGTTGATACATGGTCGACCATGGGCATCTTTGTGTCAATTTTGGGACCCCATGGATCCACTTGTAAGTGATAATGACACTTTATTTTAATTAAGTTAAAATGTATACAAAAATGACACAAGCATATATCTTTTAGAAGAACAATTTTTACATAGGGTTATACATGTTGGATTTTCAATTATAAATATTCATTAGAAATATAAAAAGATTTCCTACATAATGATGTTTTATTTATAATTTTTAGACATTAAATAATTTATTTTATTTATGACACAATGATGATGCAGTAATTACTAAAATAGTAAAAAAATTAACATAATTGATATTATAAATACCCAAATAAATATAATATGAAACTTTTAATGAATTACACTAATTTTCTAGGATAATATGATATATTAGGATTGATATAATTGACTTTTTTCGAAGTAATCAATCTGTTATGAGTTTCAAAAAAAATCAACTATTGAATAGTGTCAAAATTGACATAAAAGAGTTCTTAAAACAAATATTATATTATTAATTGATATTAAATTCCTAAAAATCTAAGGTTCGGCCAAGAGACTTATATTATGATAGGTT
Source organism: Viscum album (assembly GCA_963277665.1). Classification (NCBI taxonomy): domain Eukaryota; kingdom Viridiplantae; phylum Streptophyta; class Magnoliopsida; order Santalales; family Viscaceae; genus Viscum; species Viscum album. Next base: position 1,936,522,511 of record OY728155.1, read on the forward strand.
AATCATTAATGGACCACTTGGGGGTCGCTTGTATGTATATGGTATGTCTATTAACCATATAATATAAAAATACAAAGAGACATTGTAAAAGTGAAACTAATTAACTTAGAGTTAATACTTAAAGATAAGGTTAATATAAGTACTCAAACCTGTCTAAATTCTATTGGTTGAGTTTTGTTAGACCTATCCCCACCTTAACCTTTGAATAGTCAATTTTGTAGCCATTAGAAACCGAATATGAATTTATTATAAATTAATATTTCTAGCTTTTCCAAAAGTGCCCCTCACCCCTCTTATAAAAGGGAACTCCTCCTTCTCTTTTCCTCACACCTCTCAAGCCTTTTGGTTCGGCCAAACTCTGCCCAAATACTCTCCCAACATCCCTCACTTCAACCTAGAGGCCTTATTTTGATCAGAAAGCCAACCTAAGGAGCCCTTTTGATCAAATCAAAAGGAAGAACCCGAAGAAGAGGTAATGATTTCACCACCCTTTTCTAAGTTCATTTCTTCTTCCACTTCTTCTTCCTTTGTTCTTACCATTCTAAAATAATAACTCCAGTATCTCACATATACTGTGATGTTATTATAAGTATGGTACAACCATATTCAGTATTCTATCCACCGTTTGAATAACATGTCACCATACGTGCGTACGTACGGCTTACCGTCTCCACGTCGTGGTGTAATTGTTATTCAATATAATATTATTTGGATGGGTATAATAATGATGTGTAACTCATGTAAATAATAAATATAACATGTTAATGATTCTGTATATATGATATACCATTCATTTATATATTATTTTAATATCAAAAGAATGATATTGTCGCTCGTGCGTACGTACGGACTACCGTCTCCACGAACGCGATGAGATTCATTCTCCATCGTATCCATTCAAGTATAATTATCATTTTATGATTTAAAAATGATGTTTATGGACTTGATATCATTCTGGATATGAATAAGATACAACAAACATGGCTTATGTAACAAAACATATAAAAGAAAATGAGTAAGTTAACACCCGAAACGATGATAATTCTAAGATATTATTAATAAATCAATGTTAAAAGATCATATATGATATCATATTAATATATATGATTCTTGTATAATTTAATAACAATTATTTCACCATTATACAGGAGGTTAACCTACCCCAACCAAGGAAAAGTACAAGGTAAGGGTTATTTCACAATCTCTTCATTATCCGAGGTTGTTTATACGTAATAATCTACTGGGATATCTCGTTATCATCCACATCCATGTTTCTTCGAAATGTATTTCAAAACATTTTTACTATTTACAAGAATATGGGTTAAAGTCATTTATACCCTTGTTTGACTTTTTATAAGAGGTTTATAAAGGAATCTTTCCGTCGTTTTCAAAATAAGGTCCTTTTTAACCTTTTCGACAGAATTGAGGTAAGAATGTTTTTTTTAACTTATACGGCGGGTGTGGTTATTTTACGCCGTTATAAAATCTTCAAAGCATCCCTTACAAGCTTACAAGGACATTTTAAAAATAAAGGTTTTCTATTATAATTATGTAATTTTTAAATTATTTCAAAAAAAGAGATATTTCTCTCAAATATATGAAAATCCAGTGCAAATGTATACGTATTTAACGCAAGCTTTAAAATGTTTTCAGAAAACCTGACTCTCGAGTTTGGTAGATAGGAAGGGATTGGGAGTGGACCCATCATGGCCTGTAATTAGTCGAGCAGTCTCAGAATTAGTTATTTTGTTTTCAGAAGCTTGCATAATGTTTTCAGAAAAACACTGGAGTGTATTTTAGCAATTTTTAACGTAAGTATCTTCTTAAAAAAAATTGCATCGGTAGGTCTCATGAGACAAACTAGTGTCTTGGCACAAGGCCTTGACAAAATCTTATTTGTAGTCTTGGCATGAGGCCTTGGCTATGTGGTTATGATAGTCTGGCATTATGCATTCCAACATTATGAAAGTGGTTATTGATTTTGCATGTGATTATTCGATTAGTAGAATATCCATGTGAATAAGTAAATGGCATTATTTCATTTTATTTATGCCATACCATGTTGAAAGTTCATATTTAAAAGGCTTTTGTTTTAGTTATACATTGCCTTAAATGTTTATTCTTATTTATGAAAGTTTCCGCTATATTGTTATCCTTACTGGGCATTTGAGCTCACCCCTTTTCTATGTTTTATTTTTCCCAGGTAGTGAAGAAGTAAATTATGATTGACTTGCAGGGATATTATGAGGGGTTAATAGTGTGGTCTATTGATACATTATGTTGTTGTATTAGTTTTTCATTTTATAATGTAATGTAAAACTTATGAATATATATGGCATTTTCCAAGGCTACTAAACCAATCGGTCTTTCGAGATTTGATCTTCTTGTGATCATGCCAATGTTATGTAATAATGCACCGACTCTGGGTAGCTGGGGTCGGGGCGTTACATCCAAGGGGATTTTTTGGACTATATATAGTTTATTCTCTACATTTGGAGTCTTCATGTGACCTTATAATGGATACATGATCACGATTCCGTTGAAGTCTCACACAATCCTCTGATCTCGAACACCTTTTTCATCCTTTTCTTTTATGGGGAAAATAATACCAATAATCAGGTTTTTCATCCTTTGTGAATTTTACGATGCTCATTTGGCAGCCATCAATAATGATTTGTTACTATTTTACCTTAATAATTTCAAAGAATTATTTAAATACATTCTTCCATGGTCACTATTATGCAATTCCCTTAAGTTATTCCTAATTTCTTAATTATGGTACCCATTTCCTTCCATTATTAACCCTTATGTTTGTTCATTATTTTTGATTATTCATGTTGCACACATATACATTAACATGTTATGATGGGTGCACCGAGATATCTCTACTGAATTGGGAAATATTTAGTCTCATGATATATCATGTTTGTACATGGATTAAACATAATTCTTTCATGGGACATTCTCTACCTTGTGATATAGTATTAGAAGTTAGCCTTGACTCTTGTTTATGACATGTTATATGATTCTTCCACATTCATATGTATCAATTATTACATGATCCCATGTTCTATATTTTTTCTATACATATTTTTATTCTTGTGTCATTCCTTTTTATGTTATCATGTTATTTCTTCTAACTCATGTGTTATTTTTTATTCCTATGTTTATTCTCTTACTATGATTTTTAGCTCATCCTTTTGTTCCTTAATTCCCCAAGTTAACCTATATATATGTAAGAGATAAAATAAATTTTGGAGCTCATAATAGAGTTTAAAAAATACTTATTTATTTTTGGTTTCATTCTTTCTAATTATGTACCTAATATTAAAAAAACTAGACTTTATGGTCCTCGGATTTTATTTGGTGGTTAATTATGCATAAAATCATTTAATAATACATGTTAAATGTTAGTGTCATTATAGTAGGTGTTATAGGATGGTCTAGTTATTTTTGGATATTAGGACTATAAAACATGAGTAAGATCCTTGTGGTTAATTCTATCACCATGGATAAACTATATTTAAACGTAGGGAATCACAAGATAGAAAATAAATTTCATTTATAAATTTATACTTATATTGGTAAAGTTTCATTTTATTATGATTATTATCTAACTATTCAATCCATAATAATTTTATTTTACATTTTCTCAGTTAATGGTGGGAAATAGTAGAACCCATGATGATAATCAATGTGAGAGGAAATGTGAAAATTCCCCTAATGAAATTGTAAATCTTATGGGAAGGAGAGCTCAAAACATCAAGAAAGTACTTGTTCAAATGGAACAAGTAATGAATAATAACTTGAATTGTGTGGCACTTCCTCTTTCTCCTATTAAAGATAATATTTAAGTTGAACCCATTATGAAAAAAATTTCCTCTTATATTTACTGGATCTTATGATCCCCTCATCATAGAACATTGTATTAACTCTATTAGGTATATATTCTCGGTTCTCCATTACTCAGAAGAAGATAAATTTATGCTCGTGGTCTACCATTTTGATGGGAAAGCTGATGAGTGGTGGAAACTGATAAGGAACACAAAGTATAAGGAGAAAATTGATTCCTTGGTATTGGAATCATTCATGGAAATATTTTTCAATATATATTTTCCTTGTACACTCTAACAAAAGACGGAAAGGGATTTCCTTGGATTGAAGTAAAATAAAGATGAGTCTATCGGGGCATATGAGGATACATTTATAAGGATTTCATGACACTTTTCTATATTTTTCATGAAAATTAAAAGAAATGTGTACCTATTTTTTAGGGGACTAAATCTAGTTATATGAAAATCATTGGTGATTTGAGACTTTGACATCTATGGTGAGATTATCTGTTGTTCCCTTAGTGTTGAAATGGAGATTGGAGGCTCTTGGTGGTCACATGAGTTCATTGATAAAAAGAAGAAAATGAAGATTAATATGGGAGGATAAATATGTAAATACCATGATGGAAAGAAAACCAAACATCATAAATGTTAAAATTTTGGGAATAATTACACTAGAAACCGCCTAAGGGGAAATAGAAGATACTTCAAATTTGGAAGAGAGGCTCATTAGGATATTTTTTTCTGAAGGGATTTAAATAATCCCACTAATGTATAATAAGAAAGGATGATTTATTCAAACACTCATATTTTATTGCATTGTTTAAATTTCAAGGAACATGGGAATTATTTGAGGTAATTCCCTAAGACAAGGGTTGTCCGTGGCAATCAACCATGACCTCCAAGGCAGTATGGAATAGAATACTCCATCACTACTACAGAGGTGGATCATGAATATGATGCGGTGACAAGTATAATAGTTATTCATTCAAAAATAGAGAATGTATTATTTGATTCTAGGTCTACACATTTTTTCTTATCTTACATGGTTAGTAGAACTATTCAAAAACCACCTCAAAATATGGATGTTGACTTATATGTTATAAAAAAAGTTGGGAAATTGTTGAATTTAAAGTATATAACTCCTCCTCATTTAATTTTTGTGGGTTGAGCCCCCCAAAAAATCTTATCATGCTTATTTTTGTTGATATTGATTCTATTTTTTCAAGCCTTAACTATCTTTATATAAGACCAACATCAATTTTTGACAACAGGACATCACTCTTCACATCCTAAGGCATCCTCAAATTCTGTACAAGTGTAAGGAGGAGGGTATATATACTTTAGTTTCATCATCTCAATTGTGGATATTATTCCATTATGAGAAAGAATATCTAGCCCAAATTATTGAGACAAAGTATAGACCCATGATCCAATACATACCCAATGTTAGGGACTAAACTAATGTGTTCCTTAAAGAATTTTATGATCATCCTCCATACCAAGAGGTTGAATTCTCAATTGAACCAATTCCAAGAACTATGCCTATATCAAAGACTTCGTATATAATGACCACCATTGATTTCGAATAACTGAAGATGTACAAGAGAATCTATAAAAGTGTTTTATATGTCTGAGTTCTTCACCGCGTTGTGTGCCAGTAATCTTCGTCAAGAAGAAGGATGGATCAATGCACCTCGACAATGATTTTCATGTTCTAAAACACTCACGATAAAGAAAAAGTATCCACTTTCATGGATAGATTAGTTTTTACCTTCTACTTAGGGCCAATTATTTCTAAAAGGTAGACCTTCAATCAAGATATCACCAATTAAAGGTGAATAAGGAAGATATTCCCAAGAATTATTTTTGAATGAGGTATGGACATAATGATTACATTGTGATTCCCTTCAGAAACACTAATGATCCAAAAAATTTCATGGATATTATGAATATATTATATAGAGATTACCTCAAAAAATTGTTGATATTCTTTATCGATGACATTCTGATATACACTAAAAGAAGGGAGGAACATGATGAGAATTTTAAAAATGTGATAATTGATTTTCAACAGGAGAGACTATATGAAAAGTAATGTAAATGTGATTTCTAGAAGGAAGAATTTTAATTATTGGAGAATGTTATCACCATAAAATCGATATCTATGGACCCTTTATAAAAATTTAGTAAATTGAGGAGTGTCCCAAACCAACATCTGTAATGTAGAACCATAGTTATCTTGGCTTATATAGGTTGTAAAAATGTTTTTGGATGAATTTCCCAAATATTTATCACCCACTATCTAGGTTAACAAGGAAAGGGATAATTTATTTCTAGATGTAATAATGTGAGGAAATATTTAAGGAGCTTAATAAGAGGTTAATCACTACACATATTCTAAAACGACCAACAAGTGGAGGACATTTTTTAATATACAGACTTGCTTCAAAAAATTTATTAGTTTGTGTACTCATGAAAAATGATAAAGTGATAGCCTATGCCTCACTATAGTTGATGATCCATTAACATAAATACCAGAAGAAAGATAATGATCTAGCATCTATGATTTTTCCTTGAAAATCTGGAGGCACTTCCTCTATGATAAAAAGTTTGACAAATATACTTATCAAAATACCCTAAAGTATATATTCACACAAAATGATCTCAACATGCTTTAAAGGAGATAGTAAGAGATAATAAAGGAATATTATTGTTTTATTCACTATAATACTGGGAAGGAAAACAAGGTATCTAATGCTCTTATTAGAAAATAATCTCCTACTCAATTCTTGATATATATTTAGAAAAACCCTATATTCAAGGAAATGAAAACGATATATCTAGAAATCATAAAATTATGGAATACATCCTACCTTTCCAAAATGGTATCCCAACCATCTACCCAATAGAATATTTATGAGGCATAATGGGATGATCAGGAGCTACAAAAGAATGAGAATGCAGTAATATAAGTGATGCTACATGAGTTCCACATCGATGATGGTGGTGTGATTCAGTTTGTGGATAGGCCTTTATCACATGAGATAATGAAAGAGATACTAGATAATGCGCATAGATCATCTTTCTACAATAACCATGGAAGTACTAAGATGTATTGTTATATTTGAGAACACTTCTATGGGGACAACATGAAAAAGGAGATTGTGGAGTATATCTCAAGGTGTTCGGTATGTAAGAATGTTAATTCAGAGTAAAATATATCCAAATGGATAATAAAACCATTTCTTCTACACACATGGAAGTGGTAGAATGCCACTATAGAAATTGTCTCTAGTATCCTAATAAATACAACAAAAACACTGCGATATGGGATGTGGTGGATTGAATCACCAATATTTCCCACTTCATTGCTATTTGGGAGGAATTCTCCCATATGAAACTATCCAATTTATATGTGAAGGAATTGGTGAGGTTTTATGGGGTACCACATTAGATTATATATAATTAGGATCCAAGGTTCACGTCTAAATTTTGGAGATGTTTTCAAAATGATTTGAGTATGGAATTAAAATATATTATGGCCTATCACACCCAAAATAATGGCCAATCTGAACGAACTAATAAAATTCTTGAGGACATGATGAGAGCCAGCTTAATGGAATTTAAAGTGAGGTGGGATCATCATCTCCAATCAGTTTATTTCTTATATAGATACACTTTCCACTTGAGTATTAAGATGGATCCATATGAAGAACTATATGTGAAGCGATGATAAAATCCCACCAATTGGGATGAAGTTAGCAACAGAAAGTTACGTAGACCTGGTCTTGCGCAAGAGATGATAGAGAAGGTTCAAGCCATCGAAAAAAATATAAAAGAGACATAGAGTTGGAAAAGGGTATATGATAAAAATAATAGAAGGTATTTGGAGTTTGATGTTGGAGATAAATTAATCCTTTGAATATCCTGATGGAAGAGATTCATGTGGTTTGGAAAGAAAGGGAAGCATATCCCAAGGTACATTGGCCCTTTTCAGATACTTGATCATATATGAGTATTGGCCTATCGGCTTGCACATCCAATAAATATGGCCTAATATCATGAAATCTTCTAGGTATCTCTCTCGATGAAGTACATATATGACCCATCACATGTATTATATTTGGAGGTGGTACAATTGGATAACAACCTCTTATATGCAGAGTAACTGGTGAAGATATTGGATCATAGAGAAAAATTCCTATAAAAAAAGGAAAATCATCTTGTCAAAGTGTTTTCAAAGAATAATAAGTATGAAGAGGTGGCATGGGAACTGGAGGAATCAATTAAAGAGAAGTAACCTCACATGTTTGCAACATAGAACGTAAAATGAAATTTCTTTTGTGAAATTTCATAAGGGGGGAAGCAAGTAACAACCTAGAATTTTATCAATGAGATATCCCTTCTTAAAATTGTGTTATAGAGTATAAAACACATACATCTTATATAGAACCTAATAAAAACATTATTATCCTCAATTAAGAAATAAATAAGTGGTATTTATAGAAATTAAGGTACGTATACCGATGGAATAGTAACATGACAGTTGAAATAGTAATAGGACGATTCGAAATAGTAGTCTAGCCAATAGAATATTAACCTCACCTATTAAAGTATAAATTAAATATTTTTTATCTTAAAAATGAAAATGTGATATATTTATAACTTTTTATATGTAAGTAAAGGATTTAAAAATGGTAAATTAAGTGTTTTTCTATTTTATGAAACATAAATGTTTATTTATAATATTATTTACAATATAATGATTTTAAAGAAAAATTATTTTATTAATTATATTCATAAATTAATATTTTTTTCTTATAATTAAAATATTATTTTCTGATACCTTAGTTAATTTTTCAAAGTTTCATAATATCGTTTATAATTTTCAAATCATTATTTTCAAATAAATGTTGATTTTATTTAAGAAATAAATTTCTCATATTTACAAAATTATTTTCATGAAATGGGGTCCATTTTTATAATCTATATGTTTAAAGATTGTTAGAGTGGATTTTTTGGATTTTCCAAAAATATTTATCTTTTTGGGAATAGTTAAATATGGCAATTTATGGTATTTTACATTATAAATAAATAGATAAATTTTTGATTCATAGTTGAGAAATGGATGATGTAAGTTCCAATTATATAAAAATAACATTTTCTAGTTACTATAATTAGTGACAAGAATCAACATTTTTGATAGCCTTCCTCTAAAATATTAAACAAATGAATAAAATAATTGAAAACCCCACTTTCCTCCACCTATAAATACCACCCCTCATCTCATCTTCTCCTAACACCTAATAATACATGGATAATGCTAATATTTTCTCAATTACTCTCCCAAGACTCTTCCCCACGTTTTGTTCTTTCTTCTCTCACCAAAGGACCATTTCAATGTGCCTTAAGGAGGTTCACAAGGAAACAATATTCAAGAGGTAATAAAACCCTCATTTCACTTTTATTTTCTTTTTTTCTCTTATCCTCCCCTCACCTCCATGATCCAAATAGATATTAAAACTCCAGTATCATACATATATTATAATATTATTATGTTAATGTAATATCCATCATCAAATCTCATCTCCGCTCCTTTTTTCTAAAAATGAAAACGTCATTCGTGGGGTGTCGATTCACCACCCTGGTGGATGATAAGTTTTCATTTTTTTACCACATTCAAGACTGGTAATAAAATCATTTTTATGCTTAAAAGATATTATAATATTTTTCTTAGAACTTATTTTAATTTCAGTAACCATTATATAAGCATAATATTAAATAAAATGATAATAGTTTGTCGAGAACATAAAAAACATACATATTAAACTAATCATTTTTCATTAACATTTTATCGAATGAATCATCCTCATATAAAAAATTAAATTCATGGATGGTTAAATTTAAATTTCTAGAAGTTAATTAATACCATATAATTTCACTTGTGGATAATTTTTCCAATTTTAGAAGAACTTTCATAATTATAAATTAGTGAACCAACCATAACCCATGAAACCAATGCTCCCAAAACAACAAAATTAAACTCTATAACTCATATAAATAGCCATAAATGAACATAATAAAATTATAATAAATGAAATATATATATAATAGGAAATTAATTAATTAGTTATTTAATTATTCTAATTTCATTTTCCAAGACATTAATTTCAAGTACAAAACACTTTCAGACATATGGTAAGGGATTCCCTCGAACCTCCATTTTTTCCTTCCAGTTACACTTTCTCTTTCATTACCTCAATGTAATTATTAATTATTATTAATTACTCGTCATAAATTATAATTATATGTTCCAAAAATAAGTACCTAACTCAATTTCTTCTTTCTTTTATGGGGATATTCATGTTTAATATGAGACTCATTTCAATTTCTCCTAATAATGAAGCCCGATTAAAGGGAACATCTCAATTTTTTACCCATTATCACGTACACTCCATAATATATTTTATTCAACCATTATTTTTCTAAAATAAAAATTCTCATCAGGAAAAACTATCTTAGTTCATTTCTAGTTTTATGAAAACAATTATGTTTTTTTTCACTTTACACACTCCTTTATATTTTCCTTTAAACACCATTAAAGTGGATCATTTCAAATGTTTCTTAAACACGCATTTTACATGTTTTAAATTTAGTTAGACATAATTTTTCATGATCTATGAATGTTTTCCATTTTAATTTCTAATTATTATTTAAATCCATTCTTCCATGGATACTTTTATGATATTCCATTTTATTATTCTGTATGACATGATTATCATACTAATTTAGTTCCATGGGAGACCCTTATGTTTGGTTATTCATGTGGAACACATACACATGATGACGTTATGATGGGTGCAGCCATATAGTGCTCTAATAAATTTGGTAATCTTTAGTCTCATGAGATTTCATGGTTGTATTGGGAGTAAACCTAATTCCATTATGGTACTTTTTCCACATTGCGATATAGTCTTGGCAGTTATCCTTGATTAATTTTTAGGTCATGTTATATTTTTTCTACCATGTTCTTATATATCCATGATTATGTTGTCCCATGTTCTATATTTTATTCTTCCATATTTTTATTATTTTACCATTCATTTTTATGTCATCATGTTATGCCATCTAACTCATGTTCTATTTTTATTCCCTTAATGATATTTTTAGCTCATCCCATTGTTCATGTATCACTAGGTTATCTTATAAATATGTAATATCTCAAAGGAAGTTTGGAGATCAATATTAAATTTAAATAAAATAGGTATTTATTTTGGTTTCATTATTTCTAATTATGTACCAAATATTTCAAATATACTTGACTTTAAAATCCTTTGATGGTTAATTATGCTTAAAATCATGTGATAATACGGGTAAAAGGCTAGGGCCTCTATACATGGTGTGGACCAAATATCTTTGAAACTTCATTATAGAAAACATCTTCCCATTAACATTCATCCTTGCATATATTACCTTTGGGAGACTCCTAATCTACCGATTGGCCTTAAAAGTTTGAAAATTATTTCCACCTCTTTATTGACTTTTCTTTGAGTAACCAGTGTTCATGCTTCTAGTGTCATCATCATGTTTTCTGAATCACCAGCCTTCTACATCCATTATTTATAATCTTCCATTGTAACTAATTTTTATGTCATGGAATCCCAACTTATTACACTTTTAACCATGAACCCAGGTATTTTTTCTTTCATATTTTTCTCAACACCTTCGAAAATTCACTTGAACCTTTCTATAAATTCTCTATTGATGAACCACATAATGTGTAGATTCTTTTATAAATCAATTGGATTATCCTTTGATTAATGTTTCTCAATGAAATAACCTATTTTTGAAGGGACTCAATATTCATATCCATTTCCTCTATGATAGCATTAAATTCATCAATAACATGTTATTAATGTTCAGTATTTAATTTATATTACACACCTTATGTTGAGTTTTAATTACATGAAAAATAATTCATTCACTCATCATGTTTCCAATTACTCTAATCTTCATGTTGATCCATAAATTTATTAGAATACTTTAGAAAATATCATTTTGTTCCAAGATAAAAAAGGGAACGTAAAATATAATAGGGGGATGAATTGTAGTTTTTAGACTATCAAAAGCATTACGTCCAATTGAATTTTAATGTGATTGGAATCAAAGATTTCTTATCATCTCATTAATTAGTTTAATAAAATATCACCCTAGTGGAATTTAGAAAAATTATAATTTCAAATACTTATGATAAAGGAAATAGAACAAAAGAAGTAAATTGAAACACAAAAATATTTAAAACAATACATAGAGTAAATATAAAAAACCTAAAACATCAAAAGTTTATCATTACTGACATTTTCCAATCAATATAATTCTTTGAATTTGTCTTAATCTTCAGGATGTTCATAAACACAATCTAGATATTCTTCTTCCAAACACCAAAACATACATTGCTGTAATTATTTTGGTCGATAAATATTTTTTTTCTAGCCATATAATTCCTCTGCTCTAACATATTGAGAGGTATCACTAGCTTTCACAATTGGAATCCATTAATCAATTATTCAGTTGCATCTTTTTCTTCCATACTAGAAGCACTCAACCTAATGTTTGGATAAAACTTTAGTTTCCATATGGAAGAACTTGATCATAAAGGAACAAAAAAATAATGAATAAAAGTATAATATGATAAGATCATTTCAATGAATGTCTTACTAGATTATCTTTAAAAAAACACTCAAAAATATAATTACAATAATTAGAATAACTCAGAGTAATGATAATTCTAAAAATATCAAAATTATCAACAAAATTCCATTCTCTTGAATTATAAAATACCTATGTGACACTGATCTTCAAGGTGGTTCTCAAATTTATAGATGATCTTTCAATAAAATCCATTGTTAGAATTATGGACCATTTGAGATCAGTCACAACAATATCAAAAGCATCTTCATCATCTTGGAATGATATTAGAATAACTCATCATCTTCTAGTGAATTCAATCCTTATAAGATCCCAAACATTATAGAGTTTTTACATACTTGTAGTTAGGTATTCTTTTCCATTTTTTTATTATACAATGGTTGGGTTTTTCTTTTTGGTTGTTTCGAGTGGATTTGGAGAAATTTGGAAGCCCATGGGATTGTGCATAGTTGGAACACAGTTAGGGAAAACCATGAAGACTTACCCAAGAAACTATGAGCCCCATTTTGGTTCCATAAGAGGTTGTGCATGGTTTGACCTAACCATTAAGCCATCCTCCACAAACTATACACCCTCATACAATAGTGGTTCACATGGTTGTCACATAGTTCATAAAATTATGTGCCACATAGTAGAAATTTTTCACCCAATGAGTAAGGATGCATAGTTAAAGGGCACAGTTTGGAAAAAAAATACACCTATACTAAGGAAACTTTGAGTGTGGACAATTAAAATACTGAAATTAAATTTTATAATTCTTGAACAGATGGATCTTATCCCTAAACAACCTATTTCATCCTAAAACAATTTCCTTCATTTTTAGGCTCCTATTAGGATTAAAAGGCTCCTATAACACCTTTCTTGGTGAAAATAAGGATTGTTTGAAGAATCAACTCCTCATTTATAAGTGGTTTCTTCCTCTTTTATGTTTCTTCTCTCTCTCCCTTATTCTTCCCCTATCTAAAAGGTTGGATTTTCCTATGTTGTAAATATTTTAGATCTAGTCATTGATTTATATTGTTTTTTTAGAGATTGACCATTGGTTTTGATCCTAGATCACTTTATCCATTTTGATTTTGATCACTCTACATCAAATTGAGGGTTTCAATTTGGTGAGAATTCATCAATTATCATGTGGTAGGTTGTAAAATATTCAATTCCCATTATCTTGATTAAAATTGTGTTTTTAAAATTTTCTCATTGAAATTTACACATTGGGTAGTTTCAATTTAAATTGAATTAATTTATTCATTTTCCCATGTGATTATGAATTTCTTTTTGAATAAAATATTGTGAATATGTTTGAAAAATGGGATTATGAAATTGGTTGAATAATGAGTTATAAAAATTGTTGATAAATAGGTTATGAATGTGGAACCAGGTTATGTGATAGTTTTGAATGATGTAAATAATGAGTTGGGGGTCATGGACTAGTTCTAAAAATACCCATGGGGATCCAGAATACTTCTCTATCCACAAGATATATATATATATATTACATGTTATCATTGAGTTTTGAGATAGGGACTACTTCTCCAAATACCCATAGGGTTCCTTACTACTTCTCTAGGCCCCTAATGTATAAATGTAAAATTTAAATTTAATGAATATTGAAGTCTAATGAGAGAGTTTATTTTGATATTCCAATGGTGTAATGATTAGACTCTAGATAGTTACAAAGAAGGTATGATTGGTTTGGGTGTCAACATAAACCTGGGGGACTATGTGGTTAATTAAACAATATTTAATGTGAACACATTGTACTTTATCTTTTGTATACTATTTATTCACACAACTTCATACATTTTAATTGAATGGATAATTCATTAAATTTTGTTGGAGGTTTCCTATTGAGTTTTACTCACATCCTATTAAAGTTTCATGATTGGAACCGGAATATACTTTATGTTTGAGGTAGAGGATAAAGGAAGGATCCCTCTTTTAGATAGTTGATTTGGGATTCATGATGGAGCATGGATGAGGGAACCAGACATAATGTTGGGAGAAATTTGGAAGTTATTATAGTGTAATTATTTTTTGGGTTTTAATTTTACCCCTAACAATTTTAAGGAATTACATATCTAATATTTTGTTATTTGGTCATTTTTTCCTATTTTGAATTCATCATGTAATATTGGATGATTATTTATTATGGAATTATCTTGGTATTATATTATTATCATATTCATTTATTGTAATGATTTATTTTGTTTTTATTATTTTATAAATAGGGTATACTCTTCCACATTACATATTAGGCTCTCACTACTATTCGGCAGCCTCTGGCATATGGGTAGGTGCATCTGAGGTCACATGATAAACCAGTTTAGCAGTATTCCGAACATAGGTTGGGATGTTACAAATTGGTATCAAAGGATTATTCCCTTCATTAAAGTTGTGTCACTGTTTGTGAATGTTATATAAGATAATATGATGAGTCAGGCCTTAGTCGTGAGCTTTTTCATGGGAGTACTTAACCCATGTTTAGGGGGAAACCCAAGTACCCAGGGTGGGATTGTTGTTTTCAAGGTTTTATGTAATAATTGAATGTTTTCTCACCTTGGGTGATGCACTTATTGTGTGATGTTATTGTTTTCTAAGATTTTACTCATGGTATGGTATGGAACATAAGTTATCTATACATGCATCATTCTAGGAACATAGATTTTTATGTGAAATTCATCATTTTAGGCATGCATGGAAAATCAGGTTTTGATTATGTTTTTGTAATGAAAATGTTTTTCTTTATTTGTGTGTTTTTTAAATGAAATGGTGACTAATAAGAAATTAATAATTGTAAATTATTATAATGGTGGTAATATTAAGAGGGTAAATAGTTTTCTAATGGAACAAATTGAAATATGAAATTGTTTTACCCTATTTTAACCATGATCGGGGTGAGGAATGGTTGAGGGTAGTGATAGTGATTCATTTTTTATTGTGTGTTTGGGTGTGGAGGATTAATAGTCATAGACTTATTTAAATACCACTTTTTAAATGTGATACTGATGTGTATTGTTTTTTAAGACATGTGTTTGGCATTATAAAGACATCCACCATGACGACATGTATTGATAGTGATACAGGAGGACATGGCATAAAATGTGCCACCAGTAGTAGGACCAAAGGCTCATATTGTTCATGTTGATGGAGCGGAATGGTAGTTAAATGAGAACATTGATCAATTTATATAACATATGGAAAGAGACCCTAGGTGGGATATGTGTAATATGTCTAAATGACATGAGATTTCCAGCTGTAACACCCTCTGTCTTTCATTGGAGAGGGTGAACCTGAAGAAGATAAGTTCTGAATTGAGTCAATCCAAAACATCCCTGCCCATTTTGGGATTCTTGATAATAAAAGGTTCATATTAGAGATTTATATGTTGAAAATATCAGTGAAGATCTATTGGGATGTTCAAAATAGGGATGAGCATATGGAGAACATGGTATGTAAATACTTTTAGGAAAACTTCATGGAACACATTTACCCAGAGATTCTCAGGCCGGAGAGGTAATATGAGTTTATGTAGTTGACCTAGGGGAGTATGTATAAGATGGACTATGTAGGTCACATAACTGATTTTCATTTCTTTATTCCATCATTGTCAAGATATAAGGCTGCTATGTATAAATGTTTTCAATGTGGACTTAAATGTGTGATTAAGTCCTAGGTTAACATCTTTTTGCAGAGAAAGTTTCCTAAGGTTGTGAATCAAGCTCTCATTTTTAGGGGAACTTGAAAGAGTATCCCAGTGAAATGTTGGTAGTTTATATATGATGATCATGACACACATCTTCAGATATTAGGAAGCATCTCTATGAGAACAAAAAGTAGGGAAATAGAATATGGAGTGGCTATAGAGAAGGATCTGTTACCCAGAGCAGTATGTTAGTATACATTCACCAGTGTCATAGGTCAGGTCACATCCATAACCAGTGGCCCTGAAAACTAGTGGAGTGTTGAGATTACAACAGGATGTGTAACATATATAGATAATTCCGAACTGCTTTACTGGTTAGTAGTGATGATGTAGCTGGGATGAACCAAAGTACTGTTAGAGGATCTTCAACCCCATACCATTCGGGTGCATAGAGTTCTTAGGGATGTGGCAATTGAGGTGGTAGTTGTGGTATGTCAAGTAAAGAGTTCATGTATATGCATAGTATTGAAGCTTAGTGGAATCAAACTGTATCACAAGGTTGAGGTGTAGGATAGTTTAATCAAATTCATCTAGCACTTGTAGATAAAAAGGATAGTCTTTTGAAAATTATAGGTATTATTCTTGTAGCTTCTATTCTTTCGAGTGATTTTCTAAAAGAGGTGTGTCACATTCTTTTATATTTTCTCAAATTGTGAACAGTTTGATTCTGGTAGTGGAGTTGGTGATTAAGGTTAGGATGATTGAAAAATTGTTGGGAGTACAGTTGAGGAACATCTATTTATGTAATTGGTGTTACCTAGAGGATAGAGAGTATCAGTTATATTAGGATCTTAATACACTTGACATGTTCAGTTTTAAATTAATTTTGGGTGTGGAATGGTAGCTATCATACTAATCCCACATCGATTGTTACCATAGGAGAGTAACCATTACATATCTCAAGGGTCACATTTATGTTCACTAAGAGAATCGGATTTCTAGGAAGGATGTGTAGGGATAATTTATCCACAACTAGGGGATCTCACCTCCCATGTTGAAATTATATTTTGGATGATGAGGTTTTAAAGCATAATGTATTCCCACCTATATTGGATGAGTTCCATGATATATTTCTTGATAACTTCATAGGTCTTCCACCAGACTTGTATATTGAGTTTACAATTGATCTCATTCTTGGAGATGAACCAGTTTCCCTTCCAACTTATGGAATTTAAACAAAAGTTATTCAAGAAAATAAGGCTCAACTGGAATAATTGACGGATAAGGGATTTATCTATTTGATTATGTTTCCTTGGGGTTATCTATTATTTTTTTCTAATAATTATGATTGGTTGGTTTATTTATGTGTTGATTATCAAAATTTGAACCAGATGACAGTGAAGAACTGATATCCTCTTTAGTGTATCGATGATCTCTTTGACTAGTTGAGTGGATATTTTATATTCTACAAGATTTACCTAATCTTGGGGTATCATCATTTGAGATTTAGATAATACAAGTTACCACATATTGATTTTAGAAGTATGTGTGGACATTATATGTTAACTGGTATGTTGTTCAGGTAAAAAAATTCTCTAAATGTGTTTATGTCCTTGATTTATAGAATCTTCCACTTGTAACTAGATTAGTTTTTGGTTGTTTTTATAGATGAAATATTGATGTACTGTAAGACTCATAGAGATCATTCCCAACATCTTGGAATCATCCTGAGTATACTGGGATAGAATTTTTTATATGACAATATATCAAAGTTTCAATTCTAGATAGAAATGTTAAATTTCTTAGGTCATATATTCTCATAGTAAGGTGTGTTAGTAGACCTATATAATGGCTAGGTACTAGTTTATTGGGATCATCACAAAAAAATTATATCTAAAGCTTTCTAGGGATTTCAAGTTATTATCAGAGGCTTATCCTAGACATTTTTCTTTTGGTAGAACCACTATATAACATAGCCAATAAGGGGTCATATTTGAGTAGTCTAGATATTTTGAGAATGATTTATAAGAATTGGATATATTTTTGACTTTCATACTGATATTAATCCTACATGAGATGGGTGAGGAGTATACCATGTTTTGTGATGTGTCTTGGATTAGATATAGAGTAGTATTGATGAAGGAATATTGAGTTTTGGAATATGGGTCATGGTAGTTGATTCAAAATGAATTGAATTACCCTATTCATGATCTTGAGTTAGATGTGGTAGTTTATTATATATAGTGTTAGTGGTATTGCCTATTTTGTGAGAATATTTCTATTTACACCTATCACAAGAGCATAACTACATCTTCTCATAGTGAGATTTAAATATCTATAATAAGATATGAGTTTACATTATGCAGTCATTTTATTTTGAACCAGACTATGCATCAGGGATGAGAAACAATAGTGCTTACTATTTGAGTAGGAAGACTCAGACTCAAGAAGCTCAAGAGTCCAAATTAGAGTATAAGATGATGACTTTGCGGAATGAAATTCATATTGAGGTTCATGATGGCTAGGAGAAGATATCCCATGTATCCTTATTAGCTGAGTCCACACTATTGATCTGAATTAGGGAGATGCATTATGAGTATTCAGATTTTTTTTATTTGAGGGAAATACCTGAAGGTGGGGATTCACCTAATAATTGGACTATAGATGAGGATGAGATCATATATGTCTTGAATCATGTTGTTTTACCTACTTGTATGCGTGAGGATGTGATGCATGATTTTCATACCTTAAAGTCAGAGGTTAATCTAGGTTTGACCCAAATTTACCATGACCTATGTCAACAGTATAATTTTCCAGGCATGAAAAGGCAGATTACCAGTTTTGTGGCATCATGATACACCTGTCAGCATGTGAAATTCTTGCATCAATTATGTAGTGTTTTACTAGAACCATTTCCCATTTTGGAATGGATGTGGGATGCCAATACCTGGACATTTTGGTGGTTCATCCAAGGATCCATCATAAGAATGTTGTGATTGGGGTGATTGTGGGCCAGTTGACAAAGGTATACCATTTTTTCCTATTCAAAATACTTTTACCATGGACCAACTAGGTGATATTTATGTTTGGGAGGTAGAATATTTTTAAGGGGTTCTATGGATTATAGTTTCAGAACATTAATCATGATTTACATCTATCTTATGGTATGTATTATAGGGGGAATTGGGTACCCATGTGTTTATAAGTATGGATTCCCACCCATAGATAGACCATTAATCAAAACACACTAGCCATGTGCTAGAATACATGCTGAGAGAATGCTTCCTCGATTTTGATGGGTGTTGGGAGAAGCACTAAGAAATATTTTATTTCTCAAATAACCATAGTTATTAGGTGAATATCCAAATCGAACCATACAAGTAAATTTATAGTAGGACATGAAGATCACCTTGGTGTTAGATGGAGCTAAGAGAGAGTGATTTTCTTGGACCAAGTCTCATACAAGATACGTTAGAATGGATTTTGTTGATTCAGAAATGTATGGATGTAGATTAGATTAAGAGAAATTCATATGAAGATCAACATCATCAAACTCTTGATTTTACAATGGTTGATCATGTAATCCTCCAAGTGTCAATGATATTGGGTCACCATAAGACTCGGATATAGGGAAAATTGTCTCATTGGTTTGTTGGACCGGTTGAGATCATGGAGAGAATCTGATTGGTGGCATACCGATTAGATCATCTACAGAGTTACTGTATAGTGCATGATTTTTTGAACATTTCCAAACTTTGGATTTGTCACCCAAACCCTTATCATGTAATTCATGTGAATGATTTTGATCATGGGGAAGATTCATCCTTTATCTATCATCATATTCATTTTGTAGATAATAATGAGAAAGTGTTGTAGGGAAATAATATGTCGTTGGTATTAGTATTGTGGAAGAATGTATCTATTTTGGAGGAAACATGGGAGGTTGGATCAGATATGATGTCTTAGTGGCCGGACCATTTACCCTCAATTGATTATATATGCTTGGGAGTGCATTTCGAGGATGAGCTAATATAAGGTGTTAGGATTGTAGGATCCCAACATTTCTAGAGTTAACTTGTTATAATTTTAAGGTATTTTCCCCAATTTTTAATATTCCATAGTAGGGTTTTTCATTGGGGTTGTTTTAGGTGATCTGGATGAATTTAAAATCTCATGGGTTTGTGAATGATTGGTGCATAGTTTAGGAATACTGTGAGGCTTTCCCCAAAGAAAATATTCACACCATATTGGACCATAGTAGGTGTCACAAGGGTTGACTAAACCGTGCGACTACCCTCCCCAAGCCTTACACCCAAAGATAGTGAGGATTTTCATAGTTTGTGTATGTTTCATCAAACCGTTCACCACATAGGAGAAATTGTGCATCCCATGGGTTGGGGTGCGTGGTTAAGGAGAACGGTATAGAAAACCATGTGCCTCTTCCCAATAAACCATGATCATGTAAAATTGATGCCCCAAAAAAATGTTTTAGAATCCTCAATCCAACAGATATTACCCCTAAACACCCAATGTTCTCCAAACATGATTTCAATCTATTTTGGAGGCTCTCAAGAGGATCCTAAGGCACCTATAACCCCAAACTTTTTGAATATAAGGTCCCATTGAAGGATTGAATCCTCATTATAAGTGTTTAATTATTCTTTTATGTTTCCTCTCTTATATATTATTCCCCTATATAGAATTATGAATTTTCCACTTTTGAAAATTGGTTTATATCTAGGCTTTGATGTACCTAATTTTTTTTATCTTCATCCTTGTTTTTGATTATATATCTCTTCTGCCTTTTTGATTTTGAATATTCTACATCAAATTAAAGGTTTTGATTTGGAAATAATTCTTCAATGATCTTGAGATATGTTTCTGAATCCCCAATTCACATAGTCTTGATTAAAATTGGTGTATGTCATTGTCCAGTTTTCAATGGACACTTTGGGAAATTTCATATTAAATTGAATTAATTGATTGATTTTCTTATGTGATTATGAAATTGGTTGAATAATGGATTTTTAATATAGTTGATAAAGGGGGTAATGAAATTGATGGAATAATGTGCTATAAACATACGCTACAACAGAATCTCTATTTAGCGGCAGTTTTTTTTAGTGATTAGCGGCGGTTTAAACTGATGCTACTTTGTTTGGCGGTGGTTTACAGAAACCGCCGCTAAATAGGGTGTCGCCAATATATTTGTTGTGGTTATTTTCGTTTAGCATTATTTTCAGGAAAGTGTTGTAGATGCCTCATTTTGTGGTGGTTATTCTGAATTTAGCGGCGGTTTTACGAGCCCTGTCTATCACTTTATTCGTGGCGGTTATAACCGCCACAAATAAACTCAAATTTCAGCAGCCGTAAAACCGCCGCTAAATTCACTATAACTGCCGTGGAATGAGATAGCTACGATGCTTCTATTTAGAGGTGGTTATAACTGCCTCTAAATGTAAATTTTATTTTACATTTAGCGGTGGTTTGCAATTTTTAGCGGCAGTGTAAACTGCCAAGAAACCGCCACGAATATGCATGTAGTTGCAGTTAAAACCACCGTGAAAAACTTCCCAGAATAAAAATAATAATTCTTTGCTTCTATTGCACCACTGCCCTAAAAAACAAATAAAACCAGAAATATAATCCAACTGAGAATGACCTGAGAGACAACACCCAACATGGGGATCAATAAGAAGGAATCACACTTTTGTTGCTATCGCTATATGAAAACCCACACAATAGATATTTCAAAAGAATAATCTAGCCACTTTTTATTTAACCACGTTCTATTCATTTATTCAATGGATTCACATTATATATTCCATTACTACCAAAAAATAAAATCCCTAACCAACTCAAAAATTAATGAAAACCATTCTTGAAGTCTAACTGCACAACACCACCAATGCCACATTGCAGTCCCCATACAGAAGCCTGTCTGATGGACACAATACAACAAAAGGTAGTTCAACTGCCTACAAGTTATTCCATTCAAAAATCAATCCCACAATCATAGATAGAACTCTATCTTCAATTCACAAACATTCCACATAAACTATAAAACCCATCCATAACACACATTACATGACCACACCCATCAAACAGGTGTAAATTCAGATTTAGCCAACACTGTTCTTGAATTACATTTTTTTACTTGGGTATCACATAGTGGTTCTTATTCCTCAAGCATCCATTTAATTAACCATGTGTACATGATTAATCAGTTTCCAGATTATAAAATTTTTTCCTAGAATTTTAACTACTAAAAATATTAATAGTGTGTAAGAAAAGACCACCAATTGCCATGATTTTTATAAGGCACACATTGACAACAAGTCAGAAGAATAAAAAAAGATAACAAGTAAAAATAGTAAATGTACTATAACCCCTTAAATGAATTTTTATCATCATACTCAATAAATTATTCCTTATGTTAAATAATATATTTCAGTCGTATTCACATAGAACATTACTAAACCTACCATGCAAGATGCTCATGGGAACTGAAATGAAGGAAATCCTTACTTGGATGATCAAAGGATCGAAGTTCCTCCTTGAATAAAGAGCATGATATCAAGTGAGGTGTAAGGAATAACTCCAAGGAACTACATGAAAGTATAATAGGGTGGGGGAATTTCTCCTCTAAGGAGGAAGGACTCTTTCCACACCTTGGGAGAAGGAAAAGAATCCACTGGAAATTAGAGGATCTTGTCTTAAGAATGAGTTAGATCATAATAACAAGGGATATAATTTCAATGTGTTGGATAAAATAGATCATGGATTGACCATGCTATTTGAATATCTCAAATCCCCAAGGACATTAGGAAATTAAATATATAAAAAATACCCTTCAAAAAACTCATAAAACACCCAAACATAGCATCAAACTCGGTTTTTTGAAAACATATAACTATAATATTAGGGAGATGACTTCAAAATACTTGAAATACGTGTTGTGGTCAACACCACGTATCGTTAATTTGGTTTTTCCAAATTTAAGGGTGATTAAGGTTTGAATAAACAATAATTATCCTTGAATACAGTGGAAAAAGATTTAAGTGAAGTAAAACTCAATAGGTAACATATTATTTTTAAAAAGAAAATCATAAGGGAGAGACTGGGATGTCTGGGGAAAACATGAAATGACTCACTGATGGGTGGCTCATTGATACCCTATCACTGATGCCATGACATTGTCACCCTGGCACCAACACCCTAGCATCGATGCCCTAGAACTGATTCCATGTGGGCAACACCCTTGTACCGATGCCCTGGAACCGACACCATGGCACTGACACTGACGCCCATGACTCATCGACACTGACACCCTTGACTCACCGACACCAAATCCCTAAGTCATTGTTAGGATGATTCACTGAAAACATGACTCATTGACAGGCTGACTCATGGATAGTTAAAAACTGTATTTTTGAAAAACTCCTGTAATGAGTGAAAAACATCCCCAAGAACACCCTAATCACTGAAGTTTCACAATGTAATTAATCTAAGAGGTTTACTCCATTACATTATATATCTCTCAAAATAGCCTCACCATATAGAATGCAAAACTACCCAAGAAGAGAGGGGTCCGAACAACCACCCTGTAACATAACTATCATGTATAAACCACCATGATTTGTTCTAAAGCTGGAATGAAAACCTCGATATCCCAGAACCCCTCCTCAATAGTTATCTTTCTCCAAAACAATTTTTTAATCCCCAAGGCCCTACAATACACCTAACAACCATGTAATCACATATGGTCACACCATCTAGACACATGAATTAGAGAGATCCTTCCTCTATTTTAAGATACAATATATCTTATTGCAAAACAAGGTCAGATATCACTTCAATGAAAATTAAAAAATTAAAACATCAAATTAATGCTCAGAACATCAACTCAATACAGATTAGTGTACTGGGAACGCATATTCTCTTCTCAGTCCCTAGTACTCTCCTCATGGAAAACATTACTTCACAACACGGGATCCAAATGAATCATCCATCCACAGAGCACTTTATCCTTACGGTCCTCGATTATTAATATTTTTTAATGAATATTGCATCATTCTCAACATTCATCTCTTCCAAGTATCAGACGTGAGATGTATCATGTAGATACTAATAGAGCTAGGTGTCTTGGAAAACATCATGGATCCTCCCCAAATGAGTTGTAAATTTCAGCTGATATACCACCACACCAACTCGCCCAAACACTTAGAAAGGTGTAATGAACGTGAAAGAGAGATTTCTCACCTTACTAAACCTTTCTTACCCAGAGCTGTATTCGTCATATCTTACATGATATCAAAATTCTCTTTTGTTCTCTGCACTAACTCTGGGCCAAGAACACCTGCCTTCCCAATGCCTATCTATAACAATGCTTAACAACACGACCTTCCATAAAAAGTCATAAAATGGCCATTCTAATGGTATAGTGATAGTTATTGTTGTATAAAACTCTACTACATGCAACTGTTGCACCCACATCAACAATGGGTTTAACTCTTAGTCATCCAAAATCTCGACTACCAATTCAAACACAGACCTAAATGGAATGATATATACCACACTCGAGAAATAAAGACATAAAAAGAAACATCAGAAATCAATAAAATTCATGAAATGAAACATGAGAAATCAAGGAAATTTTAGGACATGAAAATGTGTGGTGGAATCTATGTGCCACAAATGTTACATATACAAACCAACTGTTTACATTTTTGTTCAACACATCAACAATACAACTACTCAGGGTCTGATGATGCATCGTCACCCTCTCCACCTTCATTTCTAGTTTGTGTTGTCACCTATAAGAACATTATATTGAAAATTAAATAAAGTTACATGTTTATATTAAAACATAAAACCAATTGAAGTTAGAAAACTAAATGATTTTGATTCTCTGTGATTTACCTGCATACCGCCAATCGATGCACTCCCACCGGGGGCATATCTGCTCATCTGGTGACGTATTTCAGTAAACTCTTTCTAAAATGCAGATATCTAATTCCCATGCTGGTGAACAGTGTTTCGTAAAGAGACAATCTCTTTCATAGCATCTCCGGGTATGGGCTGACTAAAGTCAGGAGTAGATGCAGCAGCTATCCCCAGTGGCCTGTTAAAAACTTCAGATGGCACGGGTCCCAAACCCATCCCACGCACTCTCCCAGGATGCTCCTTCCTAAGGACTTTAGCAACCGGGTCATCTTGGGAGACAAAGTAGGAATGTGTAGGATTGGCATCCCATAGTTCTTTAATTTTGACCTATAAATCAAATATCAATATATATTAACACAGTAAAAACTGGTAATAAGTTATTATGATAAATAAATTGACTTCATACCCCAACTTCTTTAGCAGGCTCATTAACAAAACATCCATCTGATTTATTGTGAACATCCAACCACAGTTCAGTTCTAGATGCTTCATGGCCTAAAATCTGTGACTGCATTAATCAAAGATAAATCAACAATTCAATATATTAAACAGATAATATTGTCTTATAAATATTTAAACTAATTAAAAGATTACCAATGTCGTTCAGTATGTGGGATGACTTGCTTCGCTCAGTTTGACACATTCTGTCTTGAGAGATCCTGATATAAATAAAATTCAATTTAATACGGATGTATTGAATGTCATGTCCATTTCATATACATGTATAAATGTAAAATGAGGATAATATAATGATATATATATTTCAATACCATCCGATTCTGATCCCGATGCCTATCAACAAACACATTCCACTGCACTTTCGGTACCCCACTGGGTAGCTTCTCATACATTTATAACACTATCAACGAAGCATCATTGACATCACACAACAATATCCATTTAAAATCTTTCCACTTCTTACCTAGATTTTTCAATGTCCACTTCTGTGCTATCACATCAGCAACGGTAAAGTGGAAGAACATCTGTATACAGAAATTCATTTTGAACATATTAGTAACATGACATTCAATTAAACCATAATGTAATAAATTTACCTTGATTTGAGAATCAAACACTTCTATTTTCTAGCTTGGAGACATATATCTCCAATCGTCATATGAAATGGGAAGGGAAATGGGCTCCGTTTCCAGCTAGCCTAGAATCTGGCCAAGTAACCCGGCGGCATCATCCGTAGGGACCCCGTAAGAATCAAATGGCACAATAATCTTCTCTCCATTCAAGTTCCAAACATCTGAACTTTTTATGATTTTCTCCACAGTTGCATTTTTTTCGTATTCAACGATCAAACTATTATTATAAACAAAATGCAATAAATTTATTTAATTAAAATTTGTACTTATGATAGTGACATTCCAATATGTCCGGGATGAACTAGAAGGGGCACGACGCTGCCCCACTGTTGATGCTCCTGGAGGGGGAGAAGATGACTCAGCCTATACTGAGACATCCACAGATGGTGTGAGAGATGGTGCAGGGGGTGATGGTGCAGGGGTGTTGGCAGCTGGTGCCTCAGATTTCGTGGGGAGGGAGCCAGATGGATAGTCATCTGTCGTAGAACTAGTTGAAATAATGTACCGCTTCTTCCTTGGCATTCATGTCATTTAATCAAATAAAATTAAGTTCGGAATATATATTTCAAAAAAATTTGGCAGAAAAAAAAATAAAAAATGATAACAGATAGAGTACTAATAGACAAAATATATATAACAATGATAATGAATGACTGCAGAAATGAAACAATTGGTTGCTGAATAAATAAATAATTGTACATACAATCATTTTCCCCTTAAATCATGTCGGTTTCCTGCTCTATTTCTTCATCCACTTTATTCATCCTTGCTAGACTAATATTTTCAATATCATGATGGGAAAATAATTATGCTTCCTATTGCTGATTAAATTCAATTTTAGAGGTCAAATTTTCCACTTCATCACCCATATCATACAAATCTCTTTGTATTACGTGAGAAACTATACTCCACCCTTCATTGGCAACATCATTCACATAATATTCCATTTTTTTCTTACGATGCTAAGATATATGGATCATGCAGTTCACGATCACCAACATCCATCAAGCGAGAGAAGTTCACAAAAGTAAATTGCAAGGAATCTCTTTTAAAACCTCTGATAATATCGACCCATTTTCATTTGAATAAAACAACCGAAACATGTCCATGGAAGATTAATTCAATAAGATCATGCCGCTTTCCATAGTATTCCACTTCAGCAAATGTAAATAAACTACTATTTTGTGTTCTCAAACCCACTTCTCGATCGACTGTACGAAATCTAAAGACATTCACATTATAAGAGTCAAACTTTCTAACTTCTTTTAGAGGACCTCTAGCAAGAAACTTCAAATATTCTAACACCTCTGCTCGAGTATCAGTATTCATGATCTGAAAAAAGAAATATACTTTATTAGATTTACAAAATGTATGTTTCAAACTAATATTCGTATTTATTGCAATATTTATGAACTTACACGTTGTGCAAACCATTCTACAAGCTCTTTATTAACAGATTTCGTTATATCTTTCTCATTTCTTGTTCGATCTCTCATTCGTCTCTTTGTTTTTATCCACAACTCTTCAATAAATAGATCTGCAATTTCACTATTCAGCAGCACATATCTATGTGCCTGTAATAATTCCAATTTAGTCAGTGTCACATTTGAGGTCATGCCAACTGATCGGCCAATAGCAGGAAATATTTTGGATTTCTGATGTATTTGAGATTTAGTCGATGTGTCGTCAACATGTACAACTCGATTAAATCTTGCCTCAATATCATCCAAGTATCAAGAAGAAAAGGTAAGAAACTCCTCATCCACATACCCTTCAGCAATTGAGCCTTCTAGTTTAGCTTTATTTCTCACGTATGATTTCAAATGCCCAAGATATCTGTGAAATAAAATAAACATAATTATGCATTTAATTAAGTACCAAAAATTGTTTACATAACTAGAAAACATATAAATAATGTACCTATCTATTGGATACATCCATCGATAATGAACGGGGCCTCCTAATTTAGCTTCCTCAACCAAATGCACAGTTAAATGCATCATTACAGAAAAAGGATGGAGGAAATATCACCTCCATTGCGCAAAGGGTCAATATTAACCTCTCCTAGAGGTTGTCAAGCTAAAATGGATTTACCGATTTCTAACATGGTTTTCTGAAAAATGTACAGAACTGGAGTACAACAACAGTAATTTTTCAGGTAATAATGTACGCAATGCCAATGGTAGTAACTGTTGTAACAAAATATGTGAAGCGTGGATTTTCAATCCATGTAACTTACGATTCTTCAAGTCAACACAACTCGGGATGTTACTTGAATACCCATCAGATACCTTAACATTCATTAACATTCGACGGAATTTATCTTTATCCCTATTTTTCATTTCAAAAATTGCTAGAGGATACTTTTCATTCTCATCTAGCCAGAGATCGCGTTTTATGTTCATTGCTTGTAAGTATGTGTGAGCATTGAGATGATCCTTTGACATTCCATGCTCATTAAGCAATGTGAAATTCAAAATGTCACAGACATTCTTCTCAATATGCATCACATCAAGATTATGCCGCAACAAATTAAATTCCCAATACGGACGTTTGAAGAATATACTTTTTTCTTACATTGTTGCGTTCTGTTTCTCTTGACGATGCACTTCAGACCCGTTTTGTGTTATCATTCAAATGATGAACCTTCCCAAATTATGTTTCAACATTTTCACATTGTGCCAATATTTCAAAACCATTTAATAACTTTGGAGGTGGCCTACGATCAATGGAACCATTAAATTTTGATCTGTTCAGCCGAAATCTATGAGATGCATCGAGAAATATTCGATGACACAAGAAGCACCATTTTCTACTGTGAGGTAGCCATTTGGGCTCAAAATAAAAGTTACAAACGGGACAAGCCAACCCCGTGTAAGTGTTCCAACCAGAAAAATTCCCAAGACCAGGGAAGTCACTAATGGTCCACATTAAAGAAGCATGCATTTTGAACATTGTTTTAGAAGAAACATCAAATGTCTCAACACTGTTGCTCCATAACTCCTGCAATTCGTCAATCAAAGGATGCAAGTATACATCAATATCATTTCCAAGAATTTGTTTTCTAGGAATAATCATCAAAAGAATAAAAGTTGTTTTTTGTATACACATCCATAGAGTCATATTATAAGGGATCAAAACAACTTGCCAAATGCTATAATTGGTACTCAAAGTCCCAAATGGGTTGAATCCATCGGCAGCCAATCCCAATCAAACATTCCTAGGATCAGCTGAGAAATTGAGATGTAATGAATCAAATGCCTTCCACGATTGGGAATCTCATGGATGTCTCATTAACCCATCATTTTTATTATATACAGAATTCCACTTCATGTGTTCAGCGGTTTTCGATGACATGAATAATCTTTGCAATCAAGGCTTCAAAGGAAAGTAACGCAAAACCTTTACGGCTGTGCTCCTTTTCGTCTTCTCCATGAAGTTATGTTCATTCAGACTTCCAACGTCACCCTTTGCCTGTCATCTAGAAGAATAACATTTCTTGCAATTCTGTCTACTTGAATCCTCTCCCCAATAATGTATAAAATCATTGGGACACTCATGTATTTTTGTATAATTCAGACCAAGCTTGTTAACAACTTTTTTCATATCATAAAAAGATTCTGAGATTTTTTCTTCAATAAATGGATCACGAATCAATTCCAATTTCATGGACATTTACTTATTTTTAATTCCACATAGACATTTGATATGGTACATCTTCAGTAGAAATGAAATCTTTGAATATTTAAAACACCCACTATACAACTCTTGATTTCCATCATCAACTAAATCATGAAACACATTTTCCTCATTGAAGTTTTCTCTTACATTTGGCTCCACATAATCTAGAGAAGGATCCAATGGTATGTGACAATCTTGATCTTCCTTTGTTACAGTCTCAAAAACATCACTTGTCACGTTGCAATTTGTAGCACCCTCTTCTGGTTGTTCTGATATGTTTTGATGCTGATAGTGGTGTCTTATAGTGCCGAATGCATCATTTATTAGGTTTTCCATTTCATTTTCCATTGTCGACGAACTTGGGACCTCATTTGGCGGATTAACATTAGTGCTCAATCTTTCTGTAACGTTCGATTCTCCATGCCAAATCCAACACAAATATTGACCAGGGAATTGCTTCAGTATTAAATGTTCATAAACCTCATCTCTCTTCAACCATGTTCTAAATTTACATTTAGGACATGGACATTTTATTCTCCCTTCAACAGATCGATTAGAAATTGAAAAATCTAAAAACTCATTCAAACCCTTAACATACTGAGGTATGTTCCTCGGTAATGTGATCCAACTTTTATCCATATATATCACAATGTGCCTACATAATAATAAAAAAATTTAAAACATATAGTTACTACTAAATAGAGAAAGAGGTTCATATATATGATAGTGTAAGATTACAAAAAAATAATATAATAAAGATGACCCATTTATCATAAAGTATGCATAATATAATAAAGATGATACATTGATCACATTTACCACTTACTTAGCATGCCCAGACAAACCGAACAAGTCTGGTCCCTAGGAGACAGTGCCAACACCTCATTGAGGAGCAATAAGAATATCGGGTTAGACACTTATCATAACACTGTCGATCACACATTTATGTTTCCTCAAACAACACCCCATTGAAAGTTATGTCATTAAACACACCAAAGATGCTCGATTTTCATACCATTAGTACAACGACATTACTAGAAATATTTAGCATTTATATGAAACCCTTTGAGACTTATCGCAGGCTAGCTTGGGTACCTGGATTATGGGTATCCTAGGTTAGTTCATGAAAATTGGTTGTGTTTCATTGCTCTTTATGTTTTTAAATATTTTTACTATCTATTTGAATTTACCACTCTCTTTGAATTTGATACTGTTTCTTATTTCCTTGAATTTGGAGAGACCTTTTTTATTTATTACATCATTAGGTTGTGCAATTTTAATTCATCCACTTGGATTTCCATAGTGGGGTTCTCATTAAAATCACTTTTAGAAACTAATGAATGGTGTATGTTATTTTCACTTAAATATGTTTTTTGTTTAGTACTGTAAAAATGTATCTTCAATATTTCAAACAACTCATATTAAAAAAATCATGCAAACCATAAAATTTGGATTTGATATAATACAAAGTACATGTCCAATTTTTACTTCAAACATTTATGTATATTTTAAGTCCTAAGCTCAGTTAATTGGAAGTAATTATTTAGAAATGAATTTTCAACTTGAACATAAACTATTATACTTAATTCAATCATAATAAATTTAAAATATTTATTATGTGACACTAGTTCAGAACTTATGAAGATCTTTGCTAACATGTTTGAGAATCCCATTGTGAGAATCCTGGTGTTCAACTTCTTGGTCTGAGCATAAAGACCATAAATTGTCTTCACCTATCTTTGTGGTCATTTATACTGATTTAGACCCCTAACAAATTCATGTCATGTTTGATTTTCCCTTATTATAAAATATAGTAATTCACCATTCATGGTCTGAGTATAAAATCCTTAAACAAAGTTAATACTCCCATATTAGGGGTAATATGAATTGGTATGGGGAAAAACAATTTAGGTAGGGACAATTTTTCTTCTATGTTGAATATATGACCTCACCTCTATGGTCTAAGCTATAAAACTATAACCCGCTATAAATTTTTGTCTAAGAAATATAAATTTAATCTATGTGAACCCATAATTAAGTCTTTTTGTATTAGTATTAGGCTCTTAATCTTACTTGGGATTACCTTAAACTTACAACTGTAGAGAAAACCTCATACTTTCATTAAATCTTTATAAAGTTAAGCCTCAACCACACATTGGTCTACAATGTTTGAACTTAGACATAAAATAAATTGGTACACCTTAAAATTCTATAAGCTACTAATGTAATGATAATTGGCACTCTCGACGTCAAAAAATAATAATAGGTGACATTGGAAAAATCGAGTCTCCACTCACAAGATATTTACCTTGTATAGATTGGGAATCATTTTGATCATCTGAAAATTTGAAAGGAAAAAAAATTTCAGGTAGAAAACATTCAAAGGGGGAACTATGAAAAATCAAGGTTTCTTCCCCCTATGTCCTTTAAAATTCAATACTAAGGGAAATATTAGGGATAAATTCAAAAGACATAAACCTACTAGAAATCACCACTCAACCATAGAAAAAGTCATGGTATACCCTATAGGCCCATCAACTAGGAATATATAAGATAACACTTATGTTCCTTGAATATGATAGTGCATATTATTTTAACAGAATACAAAAATATGCAATAAGAGATGCACCATAAAGTGATGTCATTGAACACACCAAAACAAAACAAAACTGCTACCGCAATACCCATGTGACCTCAATTTCACCACCATCCTCTACTAACCCATGGATGTTCCCACATCCAATAAAACCCATTAACATCCATGAGACACCGAAAAATATTTTTAGAATCATTACTTTCCTTTCAAACAAAACTCATCCATTTCATATAATTTCCAAAGTACCAACAATTATCTTTAAAAACTAATAGAGATTTCCAAACAACACGTTAACCATACTATAAAAATCATCATGTTCCACATAAAAAATGCCAAACACCATCCAGTCAATTAAATAAAACATTAATAAGGTAAAGAACCATACAAATCATCCAATTTCACTAGTAAAGACCAATTAACATTTAACCATACACATTAGGCATAAGAAAACATAGGCATAATTTAAGATTCACTTTGAAAGCTATTTTTAACAAATCAAATCACCAATAAAACACCATAGTAATTTAACCAAGTACATTAACAAGGTGTAAATCAAGTTTTAAAAATTATTTAGTAACACCCAAGGATCATATGGATTGAATTATAAAGAAAAGGCAAGGAAATGCCCACTGCTTGAGTGTGAATGCAATGAAACTTCAACCGGAGGGAGAACAAGGCCCCACATACCAACCACATACCCTAGATCCAATGAAAAATGAACTAAACATCAACCCTAACATCTAGGGTCTGGCCAAGACCTAAAAGGAAACCAAGAAATATATAAGGGGAAGAGAGAAAGAGGGAAATGTGGAAAACCCTAAAAATCACCTTGGATGTGAAGAGGGGGCCGCTGCGGGGTCACGGGTCACTGTGAAAGGGGTCTCTGGGGTCGCGGGGTCGCGCGGGGTCATCGGGGGTCGCACGGGGTCACCGACATCGCGAGGTCACGCGGGGTCGCGGGGGGTCGGGGGAACAAGGGGGGTTGGGGTAGGGGGGATGGGTCGGAAGTGTAAAAAATATGGAGGGTTTCGCGATGGTTTATAATAAACCTCCGTGAAACCATTTTAACGAAATGATCAGTGACTTTACAAGGTCTATTAGGGTTCCTTCACTAGTCAAAATGAATCAAGATAAAGTGACTTTTTGTAAGAAAAACTCACACTACATGAATTTACAAAAAAAGTGATTTTTCCTTAAAGTTTTTAATATTAACCTTAGTTTATATTCTTTACCATTATTAAATTCATAATATATCGTAATATAATCAACAATGACTACTTAAAAATTTATCAATATACTCCATAATGTCTCTATTTATCAAATATATATTTATGGATGGAGAATTTTTCAATCCAAAATATGTAGAAAATAATCATAAGGTCCATATCATATTAAATGGGATCTTTTTGAGATATAGTTTTTCAATAACCTCATCATATGATACCCTTATCATAGGTCAATCTTAGTTAAGAATTGATCCCCATTTAGCTAATCAAAAAAATTATCAATACTTGGAGTAGGTTACTTTTTCTTCATTATGATCCCATCATATTCTATAAAATCAATGAATAACAGTAATTATACATCCAAATTTTTCACAAAGAGAATAGGTCTCCCAAATATGATTTGATTGGTTGAATAAAATCCTTCTCTAAAAGATCTTTCTTTTTGTACTTTAATTCCTCTAACTCTACATATGATATTTTATATTGGGTATTTATTATTATGTTGGATCATTGTATTATATTATGTAAAATCAAACCACTAGAATTACCGCCATGTTTTTGGAGAGATTATACTCACCAATGATAATAAGGGAATCATTATATATCTTTTATGCTTGGATAGTTACTCTATGAGTTTTAACTGATAAATCCACAACTAGCAGACTTGGGGTTTAATTATTTTTCATTGTATGGTTTAATTAAATTAATTAATACATATAACTATAATAAAATAATATACATTCTATATGTGAGTGTACAGTGATTGTGACTACCACAATATCATTTAGATCCTTATCAATAATCTATTAAAATTTCCATACCATAAAATTGTTCTATTAGCCTATACTTTGGTTGATGGTTGTTTACCTCCATTGTATTCTTATATAAACATTAATAATAAAAATTTACATCCACTCTACACTTGTATCATTATAAATTCACTATCATCCCTATGTCAATGTCATTAAAATTTTAATTATTTAAAACTCATTAAAATTTTCATGATATATGTCTATCTCTTCTAAAATTGTATCACTTTACACATTCAAGAACACAATTACCCATGTGAATATTTCTATATTATATTGAAATGGAATATTTTACTTTATTCCTACCCATTCAATGTCTAAATTCCCATAAATAATTATTTATCCATTTATTCTTATCATTCTATCCATAAGTCCAATGGGAATCACTGAAATCCATTTCAACATTGACAACACATTATATTACCCCTTTATAAATTTTTAAATCTATGATTTCCCATTAATTAGATACATGGGGTATCCATAAACTAAAAAATTTGTCAATAATCCTATTATATAGGGTGAAAAAGCATGTTGTGTACTGTTAAATATTTCTAAAGTACATCTCTTAATACCACACTTATTAAATTTACTTTTGCATCAACGAAAATAATTCCATATCTATCCCAGTTATGAAATTTCATAGCATAATTAAAACAAATCATGCATTAAATTTAATGGATGGAACTATTTAAAACAAATCGATTCATTACAATTTATTATAAGAAACAATAATAATAAATAAATAACTAATATCAAAACAGGAAAAAACATAGAAATCAAACCCTAGGATTCGTATAGGTCGATGGGGAAGCAGGGTCGTCGGGGTCGCGGGGTCGTCGGGGTTGCGGGGTCGCCAGGGTCGCGGGGGGGGGGGGGGGGGGGTCACCGAGGTCGCGGGGTGGCCGGGGTCGCGGGGATGTCGAGGTCACGGGGGGCCGGGGGGCTGGGGTCGCGGGAGGACGAGGTCACTGGTGAAGCGGGGGATGGAGCGGTCGAGAAAGAGGAGGGGGGAAGGGTCGGGACTGAAAAAAAAATTGTTTCACGGCAGTTTTTTATAAACCGTCGGGAAACATTTTTTTAAAAAGGTTTAGCGGCGGTTCTTAGAACCGCCGCTAAACGGTGGTTTTGTTGTAGTGATAGTTGATAGATGGGTTATGAATGTCAAACCATGGTATGTGATGTTTGTAAACAATGATAAAAATGATTTTTGGGTCATGGAATGATCCTCAATATACTCATGGGGACATATAATGCTGCTCTTGTCCCTTGATATATATCTATATATATATGTATATTGTATATAATCACTATGTTGTGGGATATGGACTGCTACTCCAAATATCCACAAGGTTCCAGACTGCTTCTCTAGACCCCCTATGTATGAATGTGAAATTGAAACTAAATTAATAATGAAATACCATGATAGAATGGATTTTGATATTCCGATGATGTATTATCGCATACCGCCTTTTCATTACATTATATTTCATTACATTTTACTAATAGACGATCTTTAAAGTCTAGTGTCTTGGAAATCATGAACCTAAAACATGAGAACAACATAAAATATTCATCTAAACCACTTGAAATGCTTCTTCATTGGTTCTTCCTACGATCATTATCGCATCTCATAAACTGGCAGCATACACCAAAGGAAAGGGTGAGCAGAAGGCCCAGTAAGGGAAATAAGGTAAACATTTTACCTGTGAACTTGAGATACATTAATAAAGTCATGATAAATAACTTTAAGGCATGAGAAAGAGATCATGAGGAATATCATAATAAAAACAACATGTTTCATTACTTGAACATGTGGCTACAAAAATTAACATATAAAATAATTTTCGTATCACCAAGGTACATCCCCAAGGTGTCATTAAAATATTTCCATGGTTATTCACCAAGGTATCGTTAAAATAGTCATCTCTAGAGATTAAGTCTTTACCCAATGCATTGGAGCGGTATCAGGGCTCACACTTAATTTTTTTTTATTATCATGTGATCCACATATATCATCATCAAACATTTCATAAATAACCCATATAGCATAAAAGAAATGGTTTTCATTTCATAATAATAACATTTTAAAAACTATTTTAAGGATATGATCTTTATGTCACTTTAAACCAATGGAAATAGAAAGAAGGTTTCATGTATGTAACTACCAGAATTTAAAATAGAACATTTTGGTATATATGTGAATACTCGTTTAGAATAAAGAGTTTTGAGTAATCACTTAATAAAATAAAAGAATTTGAGAAAAAAAGATACACATTTTGAGACGAAAATTCAGCAACATAACAGCTGTGTTGCAGGTTTTTAGGAAATATTTAAAAGAGATGGGACATGGGTCACCCACTCATAAATGATCCATATAATAGTATAAGGACTGAATATAAAGTATAAAAGAACATGGTAATGAAATTTGAAATACATACCATATGAAATGAAAAACTTGAATGGAAGACAAAAATAAGATTTCTCCTATGAAAATTTGGCAGCCTAACGGTGTCACTTAAAACATCAAAAAATGAATTAATGAGATAAAATAGGGTATCTCTTCATATGAACATAAATAGGAAAGTATTATGGATATAAATATCATTCCCCAAAATAATAAAAAGTAAATATAAAGACTTGACATAAAATAGAACTTTGAAAATGAGAAGGGTGAAAGAATCCTTTACAAAAATTCGGCAGCCTAACAGCGCCACTTAAACATTCATAAAATGAAACGATGAGAGAAATATGGGGTCTATCATAATATTAACATGAAAAATTCAGTAATATTATTATAAAAGAAAACCCCGAAAATAATAACATGTGGATTAAAAGAAATGACATAAATGAGGGTACTTGAAAAGAAAGAGAGAGGTATGATCACTTACAAAAATTCGGCAGCCTAACGGTGCCACTTAAACATTCTTAAAATGAATTGATGAGAGAAATAGGGGATATCTCATCATATGAATATGAAAATTAAAGTAGTAATAATATAAAATAACATCCCTAACATAAGAACATGGAGCTTGAAATAAATGACATAAAGGAGAATACATGAAAAGAATGAGAGAGGTATGATCCCTTACCTTGAAGAGTAACATTGAAAGAATGAAGGTCGGGACTTTGAGAGGCCTGAGGGAACCTTGTAAGGACTCCTTGGGAGGTAAGGAGACCAGAACATCATTGATGAGGATTTTGAAATGAAAATAATGAGGTAAATACTTTGTATTTATAGGAGAAGTGAGGGGACAAAGCATTAATTGCCAAGCGACACCTCATCGGTGGTATTGGCAAAACCAAGGGCGTGCCCATGGTATTCTCCCATGGTATTGGCCACATGTGACACCTCAGACCTTATATTACTATTCAATAGTCGACCAAAATTATTTCATAATTATTACATCCTTAATGATGTCATTAAACACCCGAAACTCAAAAACTGTATTTTCACTATTCACTGAAAATTCAACTTTCTCAGAAAAATCCCAAATTTTCACCTTAACCAAATATCGATGCTTTGATTTCAAGAATGAACTCTATTTTATGAAAATAATTTACTAAATATTTTTAATTTAATTTTTAAATAAAAACACTATTCACTAAAAATTCAATATTTCAGAAAATTCCCAAAAATTCACCTTAACCAAATATTGATGCTCTGATTTCAAAAATGAAATCCATTTTATGAAAATAATTTTCTAAATATTTCTAATTTAATTTTAATTTAAAAAAAACTATTCACCCAAAAAAACTAATACTTAACCAATAATTTCTAAAACAGTTATTTTCCTATTTTATTGAATCACATTACATAATCAAGGTGCCTAAATTATATTAATACCTTCTTTAAGTGAGATTACTAATCCATTTGGTCAGATTACTAATCCTAAGCATAAAATAACTATTCTTAATTTACTATTCCCAAAATTTTATGTTGATCTTATTAGATTCTAAATTATGTACTGAACACATTTCCAGAAGACCATTTTTTGAAAATCATTACTCATCATTAATTATTTAGGGATTACATAAATATTTAAAAATATCCCCTTTTTCCAAAATTCATCAAAAATATGCATACTATATTTATCTGGATATTTGAAAATTCACAAACATCACCATAAGAAGAAATCACAATTTTTATTTAAATCAAAGGATTACACAAGGTGGTTACGGTATCATTACATAGCCCCTTATAACACCAGCATTGGACCTAAGATTAAGGTGTGCTAGGGTGGTAGAATATTGGGGCATCTCGACCAACATTTCCTGATTAGTGATTTCTATAAGCTTGAACTTCTCGCGAAGGAGATTCCATTCCAGCTTCACATGATGATGTTCGGCTTGGGTTTGGTCCAGAGCAAATCCCAATGTGATACCTCCTTCCTGAGTTCTGTCAGATGGGCTTCGATCGGCCTGAGACTACTATATGGGGACATTGAATCTTCTTTCTATATTAATTAATCAAGATCACTTGTATTTATAGACAATAATCACAACATTTATTTTCCAACAGTCATATTGACCAACGGTCATATAACAGTCGAAACCCAACAATCTTATTTTAATTATATTCATTTTATTAAATGAAATAGTTTTGTTGAGTATAAAATAAAATAACACACAAATTTAGGAAACATAATTTATTCAAAATTTCGGGTCATTACATGTATGGTTCAGACTCTACCATGGACCAAAGAAGGAATGACTGGTTTTTGTGTCACTATGAACCTAGGGGGTATGTGGTTAAATAAAGAATATTAAATGTGAAAAGAAAATACTTTATAATTTTTATACTATTTATTTATACAGCTATATACAATATTAAAGACTAGATATTTCTTTTGGAATCACTTGTGCTAGCCTATGAAGATGTACTCACACCCTACTTAGGCTGCCTAATTGGTACCTGAATAGACCTTGTGTTTTTATGGAAGGATAAAGGAAAGGACCCTATGTTTGATGGAAGAATTGGGTTTCATGGTGAAGCATGTATAAGGGATCCATAAAAGATATTGGTTCCCTTTTAGGAGTTTTGAAAGTGTTCTTTTTTTGGGGTTTGTATTTCACCCTTGAAACTTATATGGCATAAAATATCTATTGATTTAATTTATGGTAATATTTTTCTAATTTTTATTCATCATGTGATGTTAAGTGATTAATGATTATAGAATTTTTCTTGGTTGTTTTTTATTTTCATTTGGATTTTTGTCATTTATTTTTGTTGTTTTTATACTTTGA
The DNA here is from genome assembly GCA_963277665.1 of Viscum album. Lineage (NCBI taxonomy): Eukaryota > Viridiplantae > Streptophyta > Magnoliopsida > Santalales > Viscaceae > Viscum > Viscum album. Next base: position 1,936,562,295 of record OY728155.1, read on the forward strand.
TAAAAGAGTGTATATTTTCCCCACATAAGATATTATACTATAATTGTTATTTAGTAGCCTCTAGAATACAGGGAGGTGTAGTTGAGGTCACATGATGAACTGGCTCAGGGCACCAGTATGTGGCTCCCAATTTGGCACATTACAATCCTATACTTCCATGCTACAATAACATCTCATTAATATAATCTAGTTTGAGATCATTTTTCATTGAAAAGTTAAATTTCAATAAAAACATAAAATCTCTGAAATTAAATTTACTAGATTTCTTTCTTTCCCATCATAAATAACTCAAGAGAAACATCCCGTTAAATAAAATTCATATTATGTTTTCAGCGATTGAAAAATGGTTCAAATAAGTGAGACTCATTAATCCCCCCCCCCTTTTAAAAAACATAATACATGTTGAAAAATAGATATTTCTGACTAAAAATTTAAATAAATATTATTAAAAATTATATTAGTTCATATGGTAATAATATCTCTATTTTCAAGAAAAAAAATCTTGTAAAAATCTTTAGTCCAAAGTAAAATACCCACTTATTATCAAAATAATGTTTTATATAGTAAATTTTTTATACAATTAAATCATACCATTTATAAAATAATTTAATATATAATATTTCCTAAAATTTGACACATTTTTTATCCCTAAAAAGAAATAAGAAAATAATGAAAGAAAATAATCTTAAGTAGTATCCAAATAATATATATTTATATTAAAACAAGCATCAATATGAAATTAAATTTCATTGTTCTGAGAGAAATGATCTCCCTCTATGAAAATGTATCATTTTTTATAGTTTATCCCACATAAGATTTCAAAATAATCTCTTGAAATAAGGAACAAAAAAATTTATTTCCTTAAGGATTCATTCAAAATTTCAACTGTAATTCTAATATAAAAGGATATAATTACAATTATTTTCAAAACACCATATATATAGACGATATAAATCCTTATGTACTAATTGAAAATTGAACAATGTAAAATGATTTCAGAAGTTTATCTAAATGATCCTTTCATTATGTAATTCTATATTAATTATTTTTACAATATTAAAGATAATCAAGAATTACAAATTTACTTCCATCATCAAACACATAAATTAGATATTGAATTTTAATTTCCATAAAAGAAACAAAAATCTTATTTTGAATAAAAACATTCATAAAACCCTAATATATTAAATTATTCTTAATTTAAAGATCAACATATCTTTCGGATATTCATAGGTTTAAAAATAATGGGATTAAATCATCTATAATTTATATCTCTATAAATAAGCTTGATATTCTTCCATAAATGATGGTTCCAAAAATATTTCTCATAAATACTTATATACTCTTCTAAAATTAAAAATCCATCTTTTTTAATGTTTTAATGAACGTTAAAAAAATATCCCCCTAAACAAATTAATTTAGTTATATATTTAAATAAAATCATATAAAATTGAATATATATTATAAAAATACGATTCAAAAATTATATATGCTATCATAAACATAAATAGTATAGTTACAAGGTATTGGGAATATAAATTTAGTTGTTGGTAAGTAGCATTCGAGTCATTAAAATTTTGTTTCTGAAAGATAGAAAATTTTAGGTCGAGTATTGTTATAAACAATTACCTTATCCAACAAAAGGTTTCTCTTGTGTTGAAGAGTATATAGTTTCATTGGAATATAATCTCTATGAGTTCTAAAATATTAAACTCTATTATGTATGAAATGTTTCCTCCAACATACACCTCTATAGAATTTAGTGCCAAAGGAAGCTCTACTAAGTAAAATATAAATTAACTAGACATTTTAATGATTTCACATACCATTTTCAGAATTTTATGTAATGACCTCGACCCTAGTTTCCCAAATTCAATGCCTTACTTTATCACATGGGAATAGATACAAGAATTAAATCCCAATGGATTGATCAGTTTACCAATCGTGGAAGCCATATTATATACGAACCTTAAATTACAATTTAAAACATCAAATAAAACTTAGATAATCCTTTGAGAATACCATTATTCTCCTATATTAACTCTTTATAACAGTCATAATACACTTCTTGGCATCCTTGGAAATATAAAACATGAAAAATGGGTGATCTAAAATGCTCCGTATGGCTAACAACACAATGAGATCTATTATGAGTAAATAATCATAAACCATAAGGAAAGGTGTATAACTAATACACAAGACCTTTAATAATAATAATATTTAACATAATATGATAAGAATGCATAATACCATAGAAAATAATCACCTCATCTAAAAAACCTAACCCTAGATATTCTACTAGTCAAATAATCACATGGAATATCAATAACTAATCTTATTATGATGGAATGAAGAATGTCGTACATCATAAACATATCATCAAGGCTTCGTCCAAGACACCATACATAAACGAGTAAACACCCAAACTAGTTTGTCTTATGAGACCTTCTAATGCATCAAGGGACTATAAAGGGTCTCTCCCATTACTTACTAAGTCTAATGCATTTTTTATATAAAAATGGTGAAACATAACCAACATAAACATTGGTATTAAAACTAGCATATGAAATTTTAATACATTAAACATATACCATGAATGACATCAAAATAAAACATCCACAGTAAAAAATATCATAAACCCTTCAATACAATATTAGATTGGATCATAAGAAAATAAACCCCAATTAAGCATAAAATCAAATAAAGGATGTTTGCATAGAAAAAAAATCTAAAAAAATCATTAAAAATTTCTTGAGAGAAAATCCACTTTTTTACGTTGAAATCATTTAAAAGTCATGAAATTACAAAATAGTAATATTCCGTTTAAAATAACCTTCTAATATTGTAAGGTAATCCTTAAAATAATTAAGGTATCATGGTGGTGTAAAATCTGCTCATTCTATATTATTTAAAAAAACTTCCTTCCAATGAAAAAGTCATAATGTATCAATTTTGGAAAATGAAAAATGATTTCATTCAAACCATTTTATAATAAATAAAAATGGGTAAAAAATAAATAAATATCTTAAAGGATAATATTAAAAATATATTTGAAATTTTTTTTAAGAGACATAGATATAGATGATAAATATTCTTAAATAGATAGTTATATATAAATAGTTTGGAATAAAAATGAGATTTAAAAATTAACCCTTAACTTGCACTTTCCTTTAGTTGAGGGTGTGTTAAACTTTCATATAATGGTTAAATTATGTTATTAAATTTTACCAAAACTAGATCCATATTTATAAAATCATATATTATCTTTTTATATCTTTTTGTTAATAATATTTCATTATTACCATTGTTTTAGATGTTAACAACTTCGTTTTATTATATATATTTTCATGAAAGTCATGTGTCTTATGAATAGGATATGTTTTATTAATAAAAAATGATATTAAGTTCATTAATGTTATATTCACTAATCATATTAATGTTTATAATCATTTTTGAATGGTTAATGTGGAGAATGAACCTCATCGCATTGTGAAGACAGTAGGTGATACATATGCATGAGCGATGGTATCATTCTGTTAATGGTAAAGTGGTATCCAATTGGATGGTATATTAATTATAAATAATAAATATCACTTCATATTTATTATTTATATCCATTATATTTATCATTATACTCATCCAATTAATGTGGTTAGGAAACAAAAACACTCCACAATATGGAGATGGTAACTGGTACGTATGCAAGCATGGTGATATTGTCTTCTATGCGATGGATAAAAGGATGAATATGGTTGTATCATAACCATAAAAACATATATTCATATTGATGATACTTTATAAATTATTTTATAATGGAAATAATGCATTAATTGGATGTAGAAGAAGAAATAATTATGAAGGAGTTAGTTAAGACGGTTACCTCTTCTTTAGTGAACCTCTATTGGATCTCCTATTTGGGACAATTGGGTTGGTATTTTGAGAGGAAAAAACCTCTAGGATGTCTATATGTAATTTTATAAGTGAAATTTTTAGGTTTTGGTTTTGAAATAATGCTCAATGTGGTGTGAGGAATTTAAGCAGGAGGTTCCTTTTTATAAGGGAAGGGAGGGTCACTTTTGGAATCCTTTAAAATATTAAATTAATGTAAGTTGATTTTGGATTTAAAATAGCTCGAAAGTGAGTTATTTAGAATATAAGACTAGGATTCTTTTAAATACTATAAACCAATTATTTTTAGACATGTTTATGTGACAATATTAACCTTATCTTTTGTCTTTAACCCTTAGTTAAACCCTTTAACTCTTATAATGACAACTTGTATTTTTACACTTTAGGGTTAGTATAATTACTATAAAATAACAAAAAAATCAAAATAGATCATTTACGACATATTAAACCCTATAATAGTTAGTTGGAATATTTTATATTTTTATGAATTTTATATCATTTGAGAAAAATATTATTTATTTTAAAGAATCATTTATTTCAATTTTGATACTATTCATTATTTGTATTCTTAAAAATATACGTAAAATATGATAAATTTGAAGAAAAAAATTGAAATATATCACTAACCACAATGGGAAAAATTGACATTTTTGGTGGGTAAGGGTCCCATCGCAAATAGTCCATCCATCAAAATTATTTGTGATAGGACCCTTTTCTCATAACAAATAACAAATTATTTGTGATGAGAATAGTTATCCCGACACAAAAGGTTTGGCACGCCATGCATTGCGATGAGTGTTACAACCTGTTGCAAATAATCAGATGTGGTTTTTAGTATTTGCGATGGGATTTATATCTCATCTCAAATACTATGTCGCTAGGTAGGTATTTACGATGAGACCCATCGCAAATACCTTTATAATTGTCTCCCCTTAATAGGGGTGTTGTATTTACGACAGGACCCATTTTAAATACATTTTAAACTGCCACCCCTAATTAATTGGGGGTGTAGCATTTTCGATGGGTCCCATCACAAAAACATCGGTCGCAACTAATTTAACCTATATATACCCCCCGTCCGTTTTTTTATTATTTCACACTTTTCTAGGCATCTCTCTTTATTCTCTATTTTCTCAATGATGTTTTTTATATGTTGAAAATTTTCATTGAAGGAGTTTCGAAACCTTACATACTACAAAAGATTAAATTCTAAGGTCTTTATCTATTCCTTTTATTTTTTAGTTAATTTAATTTACTTTAAATTAGTTATAATTATTTGTTAATTAACAACATTTAAATTATATTAGAATTAGATAGTTTTATTTTTCATTTATTTTTTTATAATTAATTATGTGTAATTTGTATTAATTAGTAGTTATTAGTATTAATTATTATTTATTAGTATTTATTTGTATAAATTATTATTAATTAATAGTTATTAATATTAATTGTTATTAATTAGTATTAATTTGAAGTAATTAGTAATAATTAACAGTAAGTTGTAACAATTAGTAGTAATTGCTCTTAATTAGCAGTAATTGGTATTGATTAGCAGTAATTGGTATTAATTAGTAGTAATTAGTGTTAATTTGAAGTAAATGGTAATAATTAGTAGTAAATTGAAATAATTAGTATGAAATATAAATAATTAGTAGGAAATACAATTAATTAGTAAGAAATATAAATTATTAATAATAAATTGTAGTAATTAGAAGTAAATGGTAATAATTAGTACTAAATGGTAGTAATTAATACGAAATGGTAGTAATTAGTTCTAAATGGTAGTAATTAGTAATAAATGGAAGTAATTTGTAATAAATGGTAATAATTAGTAATAAGTGGTAATAATTAGTAATAAATGGTAATAATTTGTAATAAATGGAAAAAATTAGTAATAAATGGTAATAATTAGGAATAAATAGTATTAATAATAAGTAATAAATAAAAATAAACATGAATAATTAGTAATAGTTAGTAATAAATAGGAATTAATATGCATAATTAATGATAATTAGCAATAATTATCGGTAATTAGTAAAAATTAGGGGCAATTTGTAATGATTATGGGTAATTAGTAAAAATTAGGGGTATTTAATAATAATTATTGGTAATTAATTATAATTATCTGAAATTAGTAATAATCATAGGTAAATAGTATCAATTAGTGGTAATTAATAATTATTATTATCGATAATTAGTAATACTATGTGGTAATTAGTAATAATTAGCATAAATTAGTAGTAATATGTGGTAATTAGTAAAAATTATTGATAAATAGTAATAAAAAGAAATAAATAGGATGGAACCACACCTACTCCACATTATATTTAAGACAGGAGATTTAATTTCCGGCAGATTGGATTTAGCACTTTTTCCTGATAGCTCATCTGCTTCCAACTTTCTCCGACTGAAATCACTATTAAAAATTTGCTCTCATGTACAGATATCTATTTTCATATGCACGAGAATGGAAAGAAGGGAAGTGATGCCTCCTTGATTTGAATTCTCCTGTATATGAAAATTGACATCTGTATGTTAGAGCATATTTTTCATAGTGATTTTGGCTGGAGAAAGTTGTAAGGATATGAGCTTTCGGGCAAAACAGGCCAATCCGTTAGAAATTGTGCCACCCATCACAAATAGAAGGTGGAGTAAGCTTTGTTCCTTACTATTTATATCTTTTTATTTTTATAGTTAATAATAAATCGAAATAAATAGTAATAAGTAAGAATAAATAGTTATAAAGAGGAATAAATAGTGGTAAATATGAATAAATCATGATAATTAGGAATAATTTCTGATAATTAGAAATAATTAGTGATAATTAGAAATAATTAGTGATAATTAGAAATAATTCGTTATAATTACTAATAATTAGAGATAATTAGGCGTAAATACACATAATTAGTGATAATTAGTGATACTTGCTAATAATTAGTGATAATTAACAATAATTTCTCATAATTAGTGAAAATTACTAATAATTATTGACAATTACCCATATTTAGTGATAATTACTAATAATTAGTGATAATTTCAAACAATTAGTCCTAAATAGAAATAAATAGTCATAAATAGAAATAAATAGTCATAAATAGTAATAAATAGTAATAAATATTAATAAATATATATAAATATAAGTAAATAGTAATAAATAGAAATAAATAGTAATAAATAGATATAAAATATATAAATTATTAATAATTAGTAATAATTAGTAATAATTTCTAATAAATGGTAATACTTACTAATAAATGGTAAAATGGTAATAAATACTATTAAATGGTAATAAATGGAAATATTGTTTTATATTTTTTCAAAATATTTTTTAATATTTTAATATTTTATTATTTATTTACATTTTTTATGTTAGTTATTTTACTATTTATTTATAATATTATTAAAATTGTAATATAATAATATTTTATTTGTATTATTATTATTTTTATTAAAATTTCTTTCTTTACGAATATTGAGTTTTTTTTATTTTATAATTTATTATTATTATTATTATTTATATTTATATTTATATTATCAAAAATTATATTATTATTATTTTTAAAATAAATGATGGGGCATTCCCTCTAAATAAACTATGAAAAAGAGTACAAAAGGAGGGAAGAGTACAGTAGATCAAGCCAAAAACAACAAACATAAATTTTGTGACTGTCTTCGGATCCCACGTTCCTCGGAAACCTAAATCTGCTCTAAGGATTAGGCCCACATCACAATTACATAGATTCCTAGGGGGTCTTAATTTCATCATCTACAGATAAGTCTGCAACAAGATCTGTGATGGGGAAGATCTTATACTTCTAATCAAGGTCACGAAAATTCATTTTCGACTGTATTTGAAGGCTTTCATCCAAGTTGATGGTTATAAATTTCACCACATCAAGGTGATCTGAGAATCCAAATGTTTTTTGTTCCATTTTGGAAAGAATGAAATCGATCTTCGATTCAAAACAGTTAGTTTCCTCTTTCTGCAGGCCATAGGGGAACAAAATTTCATCTGGAATACTCATTTTATTATTGTGATTAGTTGCAGATTCATAGTCCAATTGAGTTGCTAATATAATGGAATCGTAAGCTTGTCTTAAGAGCTCATTAAATTGGGAGGAAATCTCCATGATGTGGTACATCCTTAATTGTGATGGAATTCTAGAGATCAATCTGATTCTAGAATATAAAGAAGTTTGGACTTCTTGAATGAGATCATCTGGAATCCCTCATCGAAGGATATTAATGATGAGGTTGTATAGTGCTAAGATCCCTCTTCCATATTGGTGTTAGGTGTTTTAGGCATTCCAGGGTAGGATAGACTACTTCTCTCATCCACCTTCCTTTTAGGTTGTGAAAATGAAGCCACTTACTTATATTTGAACCTCACAGGGGAATCAATACTCTACTTTCCCTTAAAGTTTCTCACTGAAATCAACAATACTGAGTAATATGTTCAACAACCACCTCTTGCATGGCCATATAATTGGGTTTGTGGGAATTCATCCAACTATTCTCTACCACTTTTTTTATCCAATAAAAACAAATCATTCTCCCCCATGACTTCAGTAGAAAAATTTGGGCTGATATTGTTCTCAAGATGATGACTTTTGACTAAGGATTCTTTGAATGAAACTCCATCATTCACAATGGAGTTATAAAAATTAGGTATGAGGACCCTTTCTAGGCCAGTTGAGGTTTTACATTACTCCTAAATTGTAGTAATATATTTTCTTGTATAGATGTCACCTCTGCCATGGAAAACACTAGAGTTATAAAGCTGAGCAGATACATCTAGGCCAGCAGCACTAGTGCGTTAAGCCTCCTTCCTCTGTTTCTTCTTGCATAGGGTGTGGTCGTGGCCATTTTTGAAACAATATGAGAATTTTGTGGCCCTTATGTAGGAGTCCATGGAGTTTCCTAAGAACATTCATTCAAAATAGAAAGCCAGTAAATTCTCATAATCAATTCTCAAATCCAGTGCATCAGTATCAAGGGATATAATCACCTTTTCTATTAGGGTCTTACTAAGATCAACCTTATTAAGAATGAAATAAACGTATTGAAAATAGACCCTCTCTGTTTCTTTTCCATTTTTATAGTGATTCCAATTACAGAGAGGATATCGAAGAGGATATATGGGTTCCAAAATTTTCAGTTAAGTCCAAATATCTTAACTCAAACATGAGAAAAGTAACTCTTTACCTCAAATGGATTGAATTGGAAGTTCCATTAATATATTCTTAAGGAGCTGAGTTATTCGGATACCATTCCTAAGTCCCAATAACATCTTTTTAGATCATCATTATAGAAGATAACCTGAAATAAACCCCTTCTTAGAGGGATGCACTTCCAATTCATCAAACCCTACACTAAGGAGAGCCTCAGAATCAATTCTGGGGTTATCCAAATATTATCCTCCTTTAGGAGATTGATTTTTGTGATGAAAAAATGTCAACCAGACTCAGGTCGATCCTTAATCTCCTCATTCTATAATGTGAACCGAGAGATGTATCCTTTTTCGACTATCCTACTATATGCAGAAGTTTTATTGGAGGAGAAGAATCTGTTATTAGGATGTTTACTTTCGATATTTGGAACCCTATACTCAGCATCATAGCTTTTTCAAGCTCTCTCATTATTTGAAAGATCATCGTCACCCACCGTTGGATTATTCAAGTCAGTAGCTATAGCTTTCATAGAAGCCATGGTCGAAGCACGAAGACCCTAAATTCTATAGCACTGCATCTGAGATATGCTTCCAAGTGCCTCACCCATCTCCCCTCTTCCTTCATTCGTTGTAATTATTATTAAATTATTATTATTATTATTATTTGTATTATTATTATCTTTAATATTAATATTAATATATTATTTATATTATTATTGTTATTATTAATATTTATATTATTATTATTATTTATATTATTAATATTACTATTATTATTATTATATTATTGCTACTAATTTTCATTTTTTTAATTTATTTGCGATGGACCCATCGTAAATAATTATTTGTGGAGGGCCCATTGCTAATAGGTATTTGTGAAGGGCCCATATAAGTTGGATTTTTATATTAATCAGAAAAACTATGTGCAATGGGGTAATTTCTCATCTCAAATAATACTCTTTTTTGATGGGTTGTCCTAAAAAACGTATTTGCGATGTGATTTTCTACAATGGGCCTTTTGCGACAGGACCCCTTCACAAATAAATTGATTTCTAGTTATGAACATGTCTAAGTTTTCTATAAAATTTTTGGATGACATTAATTATGTCAAATTATTTTTATTTTAATATTTTTAATATTATTTATTTGATATTTCCATTAATTAAACAATTACTTCGCCATTATTATGAAATCCTTTAATTAAATTATTTCTTCTCTAAAAATTAAAAATAATTATCTTGATGAATATAAATGTATTATATTTCAAATTAATATTTATATTTGAATTTATATTGTGTATAACCATGTATTAAAAATGAAATACTTATTAAAAAACATGAGTGTGACGTTTTTGTCTTATCTTTAAATAAAATATTATAAATGCAATATTAATACCCAAGTGTATTAAAAAACATATAATTTTGACTAAGGTTTATTTTGGTCATAACCCACTTATCCAATGAAATTGGGACAAGTGTTTGGGTAATTTTATAATATTATATTATTATATTGACTATTAGTTATTTGATTTATGCTTAATTGTGGTAAATAAAAAATTATTAAAGATAATTATTATAATCTCCAAAAATTAGGTTGATCAATTTTTAATCTAAATATCATAATTATTACAATTATGTATGTACATTGTTTCACATTCATTTCACATAAGTGGCTAATATATGATTGACATTAATCCCATTGATGTGGTGAGAAGGCAGGTAAAAGGAAACTTTAAAAAGTTCAATAAGTTTTTTATCAAATTTAAATATATAAAATATTAAAATAACATAAATTGGAATAATATATGTATTATTTATCTATTTTGACTTTGAAAATCAATATAATTTATAATAATTATTAAAATGAAAAGTTAGTTTTTTAACTATAATGCAGTATGTTTCACTATTCATCAAACAATGAAACTTCTCATAAAAATACCAAAAATTGACCCTAAGAAAATTATGATATTTAAAATTAAAAAATGAAGTCCATTTTAAAAAATTGAATTTATAATATTTCAAAAATTTAGTTTTAAAATAGGTTCACCATTAAAAGGTTGTAAACTTCCAAATAAAAAAATATAGTTTTTATGAGTAAAATTGGATTTGTTTATATATAATTGTCTAGAAAATAGAAAAAGATAAATATAATATACAAAGTTTCATAATTTGGTTAATAATATTCATAACTGTGATTTAAATTTATAGTTTAATAGATTGTGGTGTGCTCGAACTTAGTGTTGTGTGAAGCACAAGTTATTGAATTTATTTAAAAATAAAATATATCGTGAAATCCTGGGGTGTTACAATCTTCAATCCATCAAAAACTTTCATCCTCAAAATTTACAAAATATCACATAAAAAATTATTCTTTTAGTTATTCATCATAATTTAATCAAGTTCCCACATTACATCTTCCATTAAATGGTTTCTCCAAATAACCTTTACCAATCGAGTGGTCTGATTCCTCAACAATTGTTCTCTGTTGTCAAGTATATTGATAGGCTCTTCACAATAAGAAATATTATGTTCTAATTCTATTTCTTCATATGTGAGTACATTCATTAGGTCTGGAATGCATTTCCTTAACAGTAATATGTGGAAAACCTCAGGAACTTTGGATATACTTGGTAGCATTTCTAAATGATATGCTACAACTCCAATTTATTCTAGAATTTCAAAATGACCAATATAGCAGTGGTTTATTTTTTTTCTTTCTTACCAAATATAATAGTCCCCTTCCATTGTGATAACTTCAAGATAACATGTTCTCCCACTTTCAATTTCAAATCCTTCAATCATTTATCATCATATCTCGTTTCCCTACATTGAGTATCTTGGACATGGGTTTTAATAATATTCATCATTTCCTTTCATTCCTCAACATGTTTTGGACCTAAAAGTCACCTTTCACCAACATTATCCCCAAAAGTTGGTGTACGACATCTCTTTCTATATAACACTTCATATGGAACCATATTAATAATTGATTGGAGATATGGTTATATGAAAATTATACCAAAGGTAAATAATTATCTCACATAACATGAAAGTCAAGTGAGAAATATCTCAACATGTCCTCACTAATTTTCCATCAGTTTTATGATGGTAGGAAGTGCTCAAATGATGCTCTATGTCTAGGGAATTATGAATACTTTTTCAGAATTTTGATTTAAAATGGGGATCATGGAAATAAAAAATTTATAGATCCACACCATGAAATCTTAAAATGTTATTAATATAGATTATTTCTATGTTTTCAAGAGGAAAATCATCTCTTATAGTAATAAAATGTGATTATTTAGTAAGACAATCAAAAATAACCCATATCACATCATTCCTTCTTAGATTCTTTGGTACACCTATGGTAAAGTCTATCATAATTTCATCCCATTTCAACACAGGTATAGGAAGATATTGCTTGACTCTTCTAGGATGTTGTCTTTCAACCTTCATATGTTGAAAAACCAAACACATTAACACATAATCAGCAATTTCCCACTTCATATTGTCCCACCAAAAATGTTCCTTCAAATCACTATACATCTTAGGGCGATCATAGTTAATAGAGAAATGTGATCTATGAGTATCATCCAATAATTCCCATTTTAACTTGGGTATAAAGGGAACCCAAATCCTCTTCCAAAATTTAAAAATCCCATCTTCATATATGAATTCTAACAATTTCCCATCATTCATAGCTTAAATTTTCTTCTTAAAATCTTCATCATCAGAAATATAACTTTTTATCCTTTCTAGTAATGATGGGTTGGAAACTAATTGAAAATGTAGTGACGTTTTACCTCCCTTGATAATTCCCATATCCATCTTTTCAAGATACGTGAACATCAAATCCCTTTCAATTCTCATTTTGTTTAGAACTCCATGGTACGTCATTCTCAAATCATCTTCTACCTTATCTACCTTCCCTGTGTGGTAGTGTATTGAGAATCCATAATCCTTGAGTAGCTCGAGAAATATATTTAGCCTCATATTGAGTTCTTTTTGTGAGAAGATATTTTTCAAACTCTTATGATATGTATATATCTGACATATTTTACCATAGAGATAATGTCTCTATATATTCATAGAAATGATTACTACTAAAAATCAAGATCATGAGTTGGATAGTTTTCATCATTATTTTTTAACTTCATTTATTTATATGTAATAACTCTATCATTCTGTAAAAGGACCCAACCAATTCATGTCCTTAATGCATCATTATAAATCAAAAATCCAGCATTTATTGGTGTTAATGTCAAGATAAGATCATTGATTAATATTCTCTTAAATTTTTCAAAACAGTCTTCATATTCTTTTGTCCATGTGAATTTAACCCCATTAAATGTGAGATTTGTTAATGGGTTATCCAATCAAAAAAATTATGAACAAAACACTGATAGTAACCTCCTAAAAAATAAAATAGTGGACATCATTTTTTCTTGTTAGTGTAGGTCATTCATGGATTTCCTTTGTCATTATAGGATCAACAGATAATCCATCCTTGGAGATAATATGGCCAATAAAATAAATTTACAAAATCCACAATTCACACTTTAAAAATTTACCGTATAACTCTTCCATTTTGAGAGTCTCAATAATGATTCGTAAGTTATTTTTATAGTCTTCATTGATTTTAGAGTACACAAGAATATCATCAAGGAATATCCCAAAGAAATAATTAAGATATTCCTTGAATAATTTATTAATTAGATCCATAAAAATTGAGGTTAAATTAGTCAATACAAGTTGCATTACTATAAATTTATAATGTCCATACCTCATCTAAAAAGATGTCTTCAGAATTTCTTTCTTCTTCACTCACAATTGATGATATACATAACAAAGTTTCATCATCGAAAATAATTGATCTCCATTAAGTTGATTAAATAATTCATCAATATGAGTAATATGATACTTTTTCTTTATTTTAGTAGCATTTATTTCAATAAAATCAATACACTAGCCCATGGATCCATAATTATTCTTGACAGAGAGATCATGGGATCCCCATGGAGAAACACCGGGGTGAATAAATCCTTTTTTACTCAGATATTCAATTTGTTTCATCAACTACACTAATTCCATTATACCCATTATATAGTGAGTCTTTGATATTGGTCATGCATTAGGGGTTAAATCAATAAAAAACTCAACTTCACACTGTATGAGGTGTCCCGATAATTCTTTGAGAAATACATCAATGTATTCAATTAAAATGGGTACATCCTTAATTTTATGATTATCTTCTTCATCTATATATGTTGTTTTCTATTAATTCATAAAAATTTCGTTCATTAAATCTAATGGGGTGGATCTTAGTATGAATTATAAGATGAATTTTTTTCTTTTAAGAAAATGGATTCTTCCTCATCCTTAGAAATCACAATTTCCTTCTTCTATAAATAATGTTTTTCTACTTATATTGATACCCAATCCATATTGGGGATTATATCAAAGTATATCATATGTATGATGACTAGGTCAGAAACTAATGTATGTTTATGTGTCATAAAGGAGATTTCTAGACACATCTTATTTGTAATGAGACTTCCCTTAAGAGTTTTTACTGAAAAGGCCTTTATCAAATCAAAAGGGAAATATCGAATTTTCTAGAAAAAAATAAGAAGATATAAAATGATACAATGATATAGAATCAAATAAATTATTGTCTAAGTTTGAGGAGATGATTGAAGTACCTTTCACCACATCATTAGGAACTGAAACCTCAGCAGTTGTGATCAGATAAGTGTGGCCTTCCTCCCTTGGCCTTCTTTGGGGAATATTTCCTTTATTATTATGACAATAATTTGAATAGTGTCCAAATTATTTGTAATTGTAACATTAAACATTGATATATTTTTTATTTCCATTTTAATCATGGTATTGGTGGTCGTTTTCTCTATACTTGTAACAAACTCTTATTACCTTAAAGAAAATGATAACGTTTTTCTCTAATAATTTTTGTGAATAGAAAGTAAATTTTTCCATTATTCCCCTTCTCCATATTTTTTAGAGTGTTCAATATCCCTCTTCTTATTGTTATTTATTTTAAGTTCATAAGGCTTAATAAACTCCTTTTCTATCTTAATTGTACATGAGATTATATCATCTTATGAAAAAATGGTTTGAGAGACAAGTTCCCATCATAGGAATGGTTTTAACCCTTAAAATAAGCAATCAATTTTTCTCATTGAATTATGTACATAATCCAAATCATACCTTTATAACCTTGTGAAGATGGATTCATACTTTGCAACATTCTCATCCTTCTTTTCCCTCAGACTCAGAAATTATCTCTCCATATCCACTTGTTGTTCACAAGGAAATTAATTTTCTAAAAAAAATTATTTAAATTACCTCCATTCAATGTTTTCTAATTCTTCATCCTCTATTTTTTTTAATAAATGACCACCATTTATCAACAAATCTTGGGAGATGATAAATTGTTACGAAAACCTTCTCCCTTTCATTACTTCCAAAATATAGAAATATCTTATCTATGTGACTTATCTATTATTCATCTAAAAATGAATTTTTAGCCCTATTGAATTATGTTGGTTGTTAAATGATAAAGAAATATAAAATTTTTCATCCACATTGTGGATCAGGGTGATCCATATGAGTAAGGTTATTATTCATAACCTAAGTCAGTTATCCCAGTATAGTTATATGTTGTTCAGCCCCAATTATAGCTCGAGGTCCAATATCATTATCTTGTATAGGATAGAAATACCAAAATGGATTACATGCATTGATATGATTTCAATTCCTTATACAAGGATCAATTTATAAACAATAGAATACACTATTTTAGATTATGAATCATAATGCATAATTTTACACTAGTAAAATACATAACATAAAATGAAAATGTTATGTATAACTATTCTCATTATCATAAACATGGTTTTTTGGGGGATATATTTAATTTTAAATTCTTGAAAATGGATTTCAGTGAAAATGTAAATTATTCTATTCATATCCACTAATAGTATCAAACTAGTTGAGTAGTAAGGCATGTTTCCATGTACTATGTTACATCAAGTCTAGATCGATACACCTTTTCAGAGTTGTTACTCATATGTACATCTGTTCTAGAACCACATCCACATGTTGTATCCATATAGGGATGTATTACTATGAATACCCATATAATCTCTACCTTACCAAAATTATAGGATGTTATTATATACTTTTTCCTCAAAGTATATTTCAGGATTATGTTCCCTAGTCTATTTTTTTCTAAATCTATTTTCCAAGGTTTCTACTAAACTTACATTGATTCCAACTACAATGAACCATACAAGAGTAGCCTGGATCCGGTGCCTTACTATATTACATTGGCATAGATATAGTACATGAATCCCAAAGGATAGATTGGTTTAACTATCTTGGAAGCCAGATTATATAAATGAACTTTACATTACAATTGAAAAAATAAAATACAACATAGATAATACATTGATAATGCCACTATTATGAGAGATTAACCCTACATAACAATCATAATACACATCTTGGCATGCTGGAAAAAATAAAATATAATAAATGTGTGAGCTTCGATACTCAGTAAGGGTAGTGTACAACAAAAGTTGTTATGAGTAAACAATCATAAACCTTAAGGGAAGACGTTTAACTGGAACACAATACCTTTAAACATAATCATGAGAATAATATGTAAATAATAAATAGTACCATGTAATTTAATCCCATTATCTAGAAAAAAATAACCATGGATATTCTACTTGTTGAATAATCACATGGCATATCAAGAAATAATATTATATTTAGGGAATACATAATATTATACATCATAAACATATCATCAAGGATTTATCCAAGACACGATACATAACATTTTAAAAACCCAAAATATTTTCTCTCATGAGACCTAAAGATGTATCGAGGGGCTATAGCAGACCTTTCCCATCACTTATTAAGTTAAATGCATTACTCATATTAAAAATGTGAAACATTACCAACATAAAAATTAGTATTAAAACTATCTTACAAAATTTTAATAAATTAACCATAAACCATAAATGGTATCAAAATAAAACATACAAAATCAAACATATCATAAACCCTGCAATACAATATGGTTGACTGTATCATAAGAAATCAAACTCAATTAATAAAAAATTCCAACAATGAATGTTGACATAGATGAAAATAATCTAATTAAATCATTCCAAATTTCTTGAGATAAATACCCTTTTACATTGAAATAAATTAAAAACTGCAAAATTATAAAAAAAAAACCTTTCCGTTTAAAATAACCTTATAATATTTTAATAGAAGATTCAAGTAATTTAGTACTTTATAACATCAGAAAAAGTATCTCACACCACATGAGACAAAAAACATTCCTTCCCTAGAAAAATTCATAAAGTACCGTGTTTAGAAAATGAAATAAGATTCCTTTCAAACAATTTTATAAAAATTAAAATATAGGTAAAAAATACACAAAGTATTCGTCTCATAATAATAAAAATAACTTTTAATTTTTTTATGAAACATAGACTTGGATGATAAATATTCATCATTAGTTACTTACTTATAAACAATTTCGAATAAAAAAGAGATTGTAAAATTAACCCTTAACTTGTACATTTTTTCAGTTAAGGGTGTGTTAACCTCCTAGAAAATTTTTAAAGCATTTAATTAAATCATACCATAATTATATCCATATCTATGATATCATATATTATCCTATTATATTGTTTTCTAAATAACATTTCATTTTCACCATTGTTTTGTGGGTCATCTACTTAATTTTATTATGTATGTTTTGTCATGTATGTTTTTTTTCTTATGCATAGGATCTATTTTATTCATATAAATGATGATCTTAAGTTCATGAATTTTATATTAACTCATAATATACATTTTTATAATTGTTATTTAATGGTCATCATGGATAATGAATCTCATCATGACGTGGAGATGGTAGTCCGTACGTACGCACGAGTGACAGTATCATTCCATTAATGGTAAAGTGGTAACAAATTAGATGGTATATTAATTATACAGAATTAATATCTTTTAATGTTTATTATATATATACATTATATTCATCATTATATCTATCCAAATAAAATGTTTATGAAAAATAAGTTACACCACAACATTGAGGCGGTAGGTCATATATAGGCAGGCACGGTGATATTATTTTTTCTAGGGTGGATAAATGGAGGAAAATGGTTATCATGTAATCATAATAAAATCTAATAATATATATTATACTGTATTTATTATTTTATAATGTAAAAAATCCTTAAGAGTATGTAAAAGAAGAAATAATTTTGAATGAGTCTCTTAAGATGATTACCTATTCTTTAGAAAAACTCTTTTGAATCTTCTCTTGGGGACACTAGCGATGGTATTTTGAGAGTAAAAGAACTTGTAGGATGTGTCTAGGGATTTTAAGAATTTAAATAGATAAGTATTTCTCAAGAAATATGGATCAAAGTGGTATAACTAAGTGAGGGAGGTGTTTTCATTTTATAAGAGAGGGGAGATGCACACTTGGAATCCTTTACAATATTTAATTAATATAAATTTATTTTCTATTTAAAATTTCTCCAAAGGGAGTTTTGTAAAATATATGATGATTATGCGTCTAAAAACTCTCAACCAATGATTCTTATATATTTTTATGCCACTATTTTAACATTATATTTCGGCTTTAGCCCTTAGTTAAGACTTTTAACTCTTACCACGACAACTGGGATGTTTACTCTGTAGTACTAATATAGTTACTATAAAATTCCAAAGGAACACCAAATGGATCATTGATGATATATTTTAATTTATTCTAGTTATTTTTTTTAATTATTATATTTTTATAAATTTTATATCATTTAATAAAATATTATTTATTTTAAAGTATCATTTATGTCAATTTTGATACTATTCATTATTTGTCTATTTATAAATATCCTAAAAATATTATAACTTCAAAATAACATATCTAATATATAACTAACGTTTTTAAGTTATATGTAAAATATTATATGAAATTAAATATGTAAAATTATATTAATTTTAATATTTTTAATTTCATTTATTTTATATTTTCATTAATTAAACAATTACTGCATCATTATTATGAAAGTATTTCATTAAATTATTTCTTCTCTGAAAATTAAAAATAAATTACTGTGATGAAGATAATTTTTCTATATTTAAAATGAATATATATATTAGAGTTTTTCTTATGTATAAACTTGTATTAAAAATTAAATACTTATTAAAAAAATGAGAATGACATTTTTTAACTTATATTTAAATAATATGTTATAAATGTTATATGCATACCCAAGTGGCTTAAAAATATTATAATAAAGTAATAAGTTTGGTTTTATTAGAAACCCGCTTATCCAATGAAATTGGGACAATTGTTAGAGTAATTTTAAAATTTTATAATATTATATTTATATTTAATTACCTGATTTATCATTTAAAATGGTAAATAAACATTTACTAAAGTTACTATTCATAATATCTAAAAATTCATTTGATCCTATTAGACTCTAAATATCATACTTATTACAATAGTGTATGTCTGTTTTTTCAAATTCAATTCACAGAATATGATAAATTAAGTATAACATTAATCCCACAGATGTGGTAAGAGGGTGAGTTAAAGGAAATGTTCAAAAGTTCAATAAGTTTTCATATTTAATTTCAATATAAAAATGATTCCAATAATCTGAATTGGATTTATATATGTATTATTGATCTATTGGGACTTTAAAAATTAATTTAATTAATAATAATAATTTAAATGAGAAGTCAATTTTTTAACAATAATGTAGTATTTTTTACTATTCATCAAAAAATGAAACTTCTCGTGAAAATACAAATATTTACCCCTATGATACTTTTTAAATAAAAAATTAATAAAATAATTCCATTTTGAAAAATAAATTTTATAGAATATCGAATTTTTTTAAATAGGTGTGTCATTAAAATGTGTTAAAATTCCCCTAAAAATATAATTTTTATGCGTAAAAATGGATTTTTTCTTATATAATTACCTAGGAAACATATAAGATAAATTTAATACACATAAGTTGTATAATTTGGTTAATAATATTCATAACCATTATTTAAATATCTAGGTTAATAGATTGTGGAGAACTGGAACTCTATTTTGTGTGCAACCAAAGCTATTTAATTTATTTAAAAAGAAAACTGTAATGTCCAACTTCTGGTGCCGCCCAAGGGTTCCCAGTACCTAGTTGGTCACATGAACTCAAAGGAAATTTACCCAAATACCAGAGGCTTCCAACTTATATTGAGGGCCAAGGTCTGATAATGGGGAAACTATGCCCCCATTGGCAGAGTATACACAATGGAATGAAAAATAGTAAACAATAGCGGAAGAAGTAATACCATCAAAATAAGTAAACAGTAAATATTGAGGGAAATATAAAAACTGGAGCATATATAAATGATTTATGTCACATGTGTCTATGAAAGCAGCCAAACAAGTCACAATGCTGGAAAATAATACAGAAACCAAAGTACAAAAGACAAAAAGTAAACTCCAGTAGCATCACAAGCCTCAACTTGGTTCCAAGCTCTCCATCTCTAACAGAAACCAAGTACCTAATGAAGAAGGGTGATTTACCTTATCTATACATGCAGCCATATAATCGTTTTGGGTCCAAAGCATGACCCAAATGGGGTATGAGAAAAATACCAGTAGGCAACCACCAAAATATCTATGTCTAACAGTTAGTGAATATATATATAGCAAGTAATATGAAAAAATGAAGCAATAAACTAGAAAGTACTCAAAATTAAGCAATACTATAGTTTTCAATTATATTAATTTAATTTTATTAATTATTAAATCCATTGAATAATGAAATCCCTAGATCTAGCATAATCTTCATATCCCCATGTGCAATATTAAAAAAAACAGATGTCTCAGAAGACCATCTCAACAATGAAGTAAGACCAAGTCCATGCTTGTGATTTGGCTTGGTAGACTTGTCATAATCATTAAATTATTCACAAATGATCCTCAGGGAATCTCTCACAGTCTATCCCCTATGGTTCTACATAGTAAAGATCAATTAAAAACAACCTCCTGGGTAGCTCTCACGGTCAATACCCCTAGTCAACATTGCATAGAGTAATCATAAACGTCCTCCTGGGTAACTCTCATGGTCAATACCCATGTGTCAACATAGCATCAATGAATTATAAATGACCTTCAGGTTACTCTCACTGGAAATACCCCCTTGTTCAACACAGCCAAAATAAATCATAAATGTCCTCCTGGGTATCTCTTATGGTCAATACCCCTGGTTCAAATTCTATACCCAGTATCTCACAGTCCTGTGTAAAAAACATGGAAACCCCCACAATTTTCCAAGTCCAAGGATCTCATGGTCTATTAGAAAAAAGAATGCATATCATATCAAAGAAGAACATGTAATCTATAACTACTACATGTCTAAAATTCACAAGCATAACACATGAAATTTCTCTAATCAATCAAACTACATCATAAACAAATCGAGGCATGGAAACAAGGTACACCTCATAGGAAACCTAGGCTAAACGTCCATAAAAACTCAAACTAGGGGAACACACCCATGGGTGTCCCATAACAAGTCATCTAACCTTACACATATGCAACAAACCCTTATAAATCAATTAAACCGTATCAGGTAAATAATAGGGTTAAAATCCAAATCAAGTAGTACCCCAAACATGGGTATGCAGAACATTTAGTGTATATAGTTCAAATACAAACAAAAAAAGGCCAAAACCACCTACCTTGATTTCATACGATCAATACTTTTCAATTTTATCCCTTTAATTGTCATATAATGACATTGATCTATAAAAAGGGTAAAAAATACCAACACTTAATAAATCACGAGAGAGAAAGAATAAGGAGGAAAGGCTCTATAATAATTGACAACTCACTGGTGGGATTCCAATGCACCTGATGGTGTCTTGATTGGAACTTGGATGGAGAATTGAGAGGGGCTCAAAGATTGCGGTTGTTCTTTCACTCTCCTATACAAACTGAGAGTAAAAGAAATATTTTCTATATAGGACACGCGACCCCACTCTGATTTATCTAATAAAAAAGAAAAATACACAGCATGTTCATTAAAGGTACATGTCGTGTAGTCTCCTTAACTGGGCCCCACCTTAAGCGGTCTTCCAGGTCACCTACATGGTCATGTACTTGGTTGTTACATGTCTAGTACGTGGTTGTACACAGTACTTGGGTACACATCGTGTACTCATAAGTACACAACGTGTACTTAGAAAATTCCCATTTCTTCCCTTTTCCTAAAAAACAACCCAAAATCAAGATCCGTACATAAAATTAAGATTCTGGTTCATACAAACATTCCCCATTAAAGTAATTCATCCCCAAATTCCCTTATAAGGGTGATGAAGAAGAATCTTTGAACAACTCTATCTACTGTGATCATACGTTAGCCTCCCGCTCTCATGTCTCGTCCTGTACTCCCTCATGCTTCCATAACACCCATACCAGAGGAATAGACTAGCCATATAGAACCATCTTTCTATGATCTGAAATCCAAATATGGTGCTAATATAAGGATGCATCCAACTCTAACATAACCTCCTCGGGTTGAAAAACATGAGATGGGTCTGAAAATTAACGTTGTAGGTGAGAAACGTGAAAGACATCATGCATAGCCCGGTACCTCTGAGGTAACTACAACCGATAGGCAACCGGCCCGAATCTCTCCAAAACCGTAAACGGTTTGATATATCTTAGTGAAAGCTTCCCCTCTCTCATAATCCTCATATTCCCCATCCTCGGTGTGACATGCAAGAAAACCTAAACTATGACCTTGAACTCAAGAGGTCATCTCTATCAATCATTATAAGATTTATGATGAGACTGTGCAGTATCCATCCTCTTCCGAATCAACTCCACATGCTTAGTGGTATCCTGGACAAGATGAGGACCCATCATAGCTTCCTCTTCTGCCTACAGAAAACATATGGGTGATTAGCATGGCCTAGAATATAAAGCCTCATAAGGGTCCATCAGAATCATCACCTGAAAACTATTATTTTAGGAAAACACCTCCATGGGTATGTGCCTCTATAAAGAGACCCTGAAATACAGGATGCATGCTCGAAGAATGTCCCCCAAAACCTGAATTGTGCACTCAGACGGGCCATCTGTCTGGGATGGTAATCTATACTCAGAAGTACATGTGTTCCCAAATCCCTTTATAATCCCTTCTGGTAACGAGATGTAAACCAGGCATCCCTATCTGAAATGATATAGTGTGTAAACCCATGAAAACGTGCAATCTCTTAGATTTTCAACATTCCAAGATCATCAACAGCAAATGTTTCCTTGATTGGTATGAAATGTTAAACGTTTTTGAGTTTTTCAATAAAAACCCTAACCAAACCATTCCCTCGAGGAGACCATGGTAAACCTGTCAAAAAATCCATCACGACATCTTTCCACTTCCACTCGATAATGGGTAACTACTTTAAAATCCATGTCAGTTGTTGATGTTCCATATTCACCTGCTGATAGGTGGAACATCTCATAACAAAACCAGCTACATATCTCTTCATACCTAACCACAAATACTAAATATGTGGATCTCGATACATCTTGGTGACACCAGGATGAACTTCCCATACTGAGGCATGAAAATATTACAACAGATCCTCGCATATGTCTGTGAAAACCCATATGCATCTATGAAAATGAAAAACATTTTCCTCACATACAGTCCCCCCAAGAGTAGGGTCCTCGCCTGTCACACTCTCCTATAGAACTAGGCCTTTGGAATCTGATTGATGCCTCATTCGAACTCGATCCAATAGGGTAGAGGTAACATCTATAGAAGAAAGAAATTCCTTCCCCTGTTTTTCATGCACCTCTAGATGCATCTCAAAGAACATAGCCATAAGCTTCCACTCATTACTAGACTCTTGAACTACATGTATATGATTTCTTATACTCAATGCATCAGCCACTGTGTTTCCTTTCTCTAGCATGTAGGCAAGCTCGAAGTCAAAAGACTGAAGGTCCTCAAACCACCATAGCTGTCTCAAATTTATATCACATTGAGTAAAGATATACTTTAGGATTATGTGGTTACTGTATACCAAATAATTCTCTCCCAAAAGATAATGTCTCCAACAACGCAAATCATGTATGACAACAGCCAACTCGAGATTGTGTGTCAGGTAATTCTTCTCATGTGGACTCAATTGTTGAGACCCATATGCAACGAATCCTTCCCCCTATATAAGCACTACTTTTAGACCAATACCTAATGCATTTTAGTAAACAGTGTAACTTCTTCTCGACTCTTGAAAAATCATTATCAGTGCTGAATTAAATCTATCTTTCATCTCTTGAAAGGCTGAATCACAGAAATCTATCCACAAGTACTTTGAAACCTTCTTAGTCCAACATTTTAGTTGAACTTCTAAGCGTGAAAAGTCCGGTATAAATCTCCCATAGTAACTATCCACCCCTAGAAAACTTTGTACCTCAAATATGTTCTTCAACTACTCCAAAGAAACTACTGCTTTAACTTTTCTATATCTACTGATACTCTTGTCTCTGAGATGACATGACCCAATAAGTGAATATGGCCCATCCAAAAGTGTCATTTTGAGATCTTAGCATATAATTAATGCTCTCTCTATGTACTCAATATGATCTCAAGTTGGATGGAATGGTCGTGTCGAGTGTGGTAGTACACCAAGGTATCATATATAAGGACTACCACAAAATAATCCATGTATGAATGGAACACTCAGTTCATTAGTGGCATGAAGACTATTAGTGCGTTTGTGAGACTGAACGGCATAACCAAATTCTCATACAGACCATACCTACTACGAAGGGCTTTAAGAGGTATATTTGGTGGTCTAACGTGCAACTGATGATAACTGGATCTCAAGTCAATCATTAAGAACACCTAGGCTCCTCAAAGCTAATCAAATATATCATCAATCCTCATCAAGGGATATCATTTCTTGACCTTCAACTGGTTTAGCTTCTGATAATCCACAAAAAGTCTAAGGGTGTCATCCCCT
The DNA here is from genome assembly GCA_963277665.1 of Viscum album. Lineage (NCBI taxonomy): Eukaryota > Viridiplantae > Streptophyta > Magnoliopsida > Santalales > Viscaceae > Viscum > Viscum album. The sequence goes on from OY728155.1 coordinate 1,936,587,471, forward strand.
TTCTTCACAAACAGGATAAGAGAACCCCAAAGAGAAGTATTGGGTTAGATGGAACCCTTTGCCTCCAACTCCTCTAACTGCTAATTGAGCTCCTATAACATTGGTTTAGACATCCTATAAAAAGGAATAGAAATTGGTTCCCCTCTTGGCACAAGATAAATAGAAAAATCTACCTTTCTATCCATAAGTAAACCTAAAATGTCATCTGGAAAGACATCTCTGAAATATTCCACCACTGGATGAAAGTCCATATATGAAGTCCCCTGGTCATCCAGATATAAACTAGAAATCTGGGCTATAATTCCTCCCAACCCATGATGAACATGTTCTACTCTTCTAGTATGGACATCTAATTTTCCCCTGTATAGAAAAGACCCACCCTCTAGTGACATGAAACTCACCTTGTGGGGATAGAAACCAACAATGGTCTAAAAGGAGACAAACCAGTCTGTTCTGATAATGACATCGAAGCCTATAATCTATAATACATATAGGTCCCACAATAAGTGACACCCACCAACCTCAAGATGGGTCTCCTTTCACTAGAATACACTAGTCATCTTAATCCCTAAGGGAGGGTCTAGTGTCAAAACATCAACAGAAGTAAAGATACAAACCCTAAGTCTATCCACAATGGAAACAGATATTAAAGTATGGGAATTCCCTATATCAAAAAGATTAGAAGCTAAAAATAATGCAACTGGAATCTTACCTCTACCTGTAGAGGGTTTGGGATCATGATCCTGCTGGGTTTGCTCCATCTCAAAATTCTAACCTATACCGTGGCCCTACGACCCCGCTGGCTACCCTGATCTGGTCTACCCAGATATCTCTAAAAACTTGGAATCTAGCTACCCTAGCCACGACCACATCCTCAGCATGAACGGCCTGATAAACTCCAATTCTCTAACTGATGAGAAATTGGTGGTCTTGATTTTGAGAGTAGAGTCATAATTGATCCTCTCTCACTCGATGCTAGTGAGAACATCCTGAAAAAATGCTGAAGATGAGTCATCTTCCCACAAGATCAGCACTTTACTAGGTCTCTTGTGCACTAAGGTATTGTGTTCTCACTCTTCCCACACTGGTATCACCTCACCTAGCTACCTAAATATACATCTCTACTACTGGAATCACCACGTGAAGGATCCATATGGCGCTTCTTGTTATAAAACGAAGGAGTACTAGCCTTCGATGTTGAACCACCCTATCACGCATCTCCCATCTCCCTCATATTTCACTCAGAAATCAGCGACTAATTTACTATAGCAGTCAACAAAGTTAGCTTGAAAACATTTACCTATGATCAGATGTCATACTTGAGACCATCCTTAAATCGCCTAGTCAAGGATAACTCATCACCTCCCAAAATAGATGCGAAGTGCTGAAGATTTATAAAGTTAGATGACTAATCCATCAGTGAAATAGCGCCCTTCTAAAAATGCAAGAACTTCTAGGCTTGATTGTCCTTCAACTTATCGAGGTTGATGTAATCGTATAAGGTCCTATGAAACTTGTATCAATCCATATCCCACCGGCATCCTGCCTATGAGACAACGTCCAAACATCCTTTGGTGGAATCATATACCGTGTATTTCATGAGATTTACCCTCCATTCAGGAGGATTCTCTATATGATTGAAGATATAAAGTATGGACTCCAACCATGTCTTTGCTACCAATGGTCCTCCATCCCTAGAAAATGTTGGAGGATGTTTATGCTGGAACACCTGTGTCAACTCTTCCATAGTCAGGTCAGAATTCGGTGCTCCCTAAAAAGTATGCATTATCCTCAAATAGCCTTCACAAAACTATGCAACACCACCTGTGCTCCGTATAATAGCTAGTGCCAAAATAGGCATGATGGGAGGATCTACTAGTAGTCACTAATCTACCATTTCTAGTGTCAAATCACTGCCCTGTACCTGGCATACAATAAGAGGATATCTTGGTGGCACGACTATGCAAGGTCAAGTGCATACCTCTGTACAATATTAGAAAGGACAACAACTTTGAAGTTCATTAACCTAATAAGAGAAGGAAAACATTCATGTTTTAAAAAAAATAGGGTTACACAGTGTGTATAACAACCACATGGCGTGTTCCCATTAAGCATTAAAAAGGGCGTGTACTTCTACCATCTTGGTCAAGTAACACCCCATACACATGGAAGTTTCCTTGTGAGGCATGGCGTGTATTTCATTTTTCCCTCCTGCCCAAGTACTTCTACATGGTTTTGTTGGTGCACCACTACATGGCGTGTTCACCCTAGACACGGTGTGTACTACTTAAGTTCCATCCACCCATTTTTTAGTGACATGGCTTGATACATGGTCAACTCTACACATCATGTATAATAGTGACATGGTGTGTACACTCTATGTATCATCCACCTATGTCATTAGTCACACGGCCAGTCACATTGTCTTTACACCACTGCGTGTACTCCCCATACAGGGCATGTTCTTCGAAACATTTATGAACCTCGTGTATCTGCCCACACAGTCAATCACATGGTCAAAAACTACACGGAGTGTATATAATATACACAGTATGTACTTAAGAAAAGTTGTTTCATCTAGACCAGAAGAACACGTGGTGTGTGTTCATAACATCACACATCATGTTGTCTGGGTTACTAGATGGTAAGCCTCTGAAACTTCTCCAGAACCCTTAAAAACTAAAAATTCATCGAATTCGTGACAAATTTTGACACATGGAATCCCATACTCCCCATGAATCAATGTTTGGAATCCTTTTTCACATCATAACTTGAAAAAATTCAATTAAAGTTCAAACATGGTCCACCAAATTCCTATCCAAGAGGGCCCATAACACATCAGGGACCAAAGTTTGGAATCCATCCAAATGAAACAATACAAATATCAATATCCTATAAAAAATAGTTGGTATTTCATCACAACATCTATCACAACATCATTCATATTTAGCACAATATATATCGCAACAACATGCAATCAGTAATGCACCCTAAATGGAATGAAAAGAATGCAGGACATGTGTTCTATATCAAGTGCCTATATGATTCATGGGATGGAATACCGACATCTCATTAGGTTAAAACAAAAATAAAACCCTAATGATATCAATAATAACAGCACATAACAAGTGTGTCACCAAATGGTGAAATCAAATCAACTTTAACAATTGAAAAACTAGAAAATTGTAATATTCGAGGTAAATTTGATTTTCCCTGTACACAGGTTAGCTACTCCTGAGAATAGCTTATTACCAACAAATTATTCCTTACAATCCCTATCTATAGGCTCCAAATAGTAAAACAAAGAAAAAAATAATGCCTCTGATTCCACTTTGTAACGTCCCAGTTCTGGTGTCGCCCAAGGGTGCCCTGTGCCTGGTTGGTCACATGACCTGAAATGCATTTCCCCAAACACCATAGGATGCCAACTAGTAGTGATGGAAAAGTTATGATAATGGGGAAAATATGACCTCATTGATAGAGTATACATAGTGGAATAAAAAATCATAAACAATTGCGGAAGTAGTAATACCAAAAAAATAATTAAACACCAGAAGACTAATAGAAATATGACAACTCAAACATCGAAAAATGATTCATGTCACATGTGTCTATTAAAGCATCCAAACAAGCCACGATGCTGGAAAAAAATAAAAAACAGAATTAAAATAGAAAACAAGTAAACTCCAGCAGTATCGGAAGACTCATCTTGGTCCCATGCTCTCCAGCTCCAATAGAAATCAAGTACCTGATGAAGACGGGTGATTGACCTTATCTATACCTGCAACCATATAATCTGTTTGTGTCCAAACAATGACCCAAATAGGGTGTGATATGAATCCCAGAAGGAAAACACCAAAATATCTTTTCCTAATAGTCATTGAATATATATCATGTAATATGCTAAAATAAAGCAATAAACTTGGAAGTACTCAAAAGTAAACAATCCTACAGTTTTCAATTACATTCATTTGCATTTATTATTTATTAAATCCATTTAATAATGAAATCCCAGGATCTAGAATAAGCTTGGTATCCCCCTGTGCAATATTAACAAAACAGATGTCTCAGAAGACCATCCCAACCATCAAGTATGACTAAGTCCAAGCTTATTCTTTATCTTGGAAAACTCATCACAATCATTCAATTATTCCCAAATGACCCTCTGAGAAGTTCTCATGCTCTAACAAATATAGTTCCATATAGTAATGATCAATTACAAACAACATCCTTGGTAGCTCTCACTATCAATACCCCTGGTCAACATATCATATAGTAATCATAAACAACCCCCGGGGTAGCTCTCACGTTCAATACCCATGGGTCTACATAACATCAATGAATTATAAATGACCTCTAGGTAGCTCTCACGGTCAATACCACCTAGGTCAACATAGCATAAATATATCATAAACGACCTCCTAATTATCTCTCTTGGTCAATACACCTAGGTCAAAGTCTCCACCAAGGCTCTCATGGTCCAGTGTAAATAAACATGGAAACCCCCATAGTTTTTCTTGTTCAAGCCTCTCACGTCTATTGGAAAAACAACTTGCATATCATATCAAATAAAAACATGTAATCTATAAATACAACATGGATAACATTCAAAAGGACATATGAAATTTCTATAATCAATAAAAATCCATCCTAAACAAATCAAGGCATGGAAACAAGGTACACCTCATAGGAAACCTAGGCCAAATGGCCATAAATAGTCAAACTAGGGGAACACACCCATGGGTGTCCCATAACAAGGAATCAAACCATAAACATATGAAAAACCCATTTTCAATAAATTAAACCATAGTAGGTAAATAATAGGGTTAAAATCCAAATCAACAAATACACAAAACATGTGTATGCAACACGTTTAGCATATATAATTCAAAGACAAACAACGAAAGGCACTAAAAACCTACCTTGATGGCGTACAATCAATACTCTTGAACATCAGCCCTTAAATTGGCCTAGAACGACATAGATCTATAAAAAGGGAAAAAAATATCATCCATTAATAAGTCACGAGAGAGGAATAATCAGGAGGAAACACTCTTGGATAGTTAAGAACACACCGGTGGGATTCCAACGCACACGACAGTGTCTCTATCAGAGCTCATATGGGGAACTGGGAGGGGATTGAAGTTCATAGTTGTTCTATCACACTCCTATACGAACAAAGGGGAGAATAAATATGTTCTATACATGAGACGTGAAGTCACTCTGATTTATCAAATAAAAAATAAAACTATATGGCATGTTCATTAAAGGTACACACCGTGTAGTAGCCTTAACTGGCCCCGACCTTAAGTGGTGTACCATTTCACCTACACGGCCATGTACTTTTCCACTACACAACTAGTACATGATTGTACGTGATACCCAGGTACATAGCCTGTACTCATTAGTACATGACATGTAATTAGAAAATTCCCATTTCTTCTTTTTTCCTCAAAAACAACCCAAAATCAAGATCCATACCTGAAATGAAGATTCTGGTTCTTACAAAAACATATTGTAAAATCATAGGGTGTTACATATGACCCATTATCTCTCAAATTCTTATACAATCTCAGAAAATAATTTTTTATGGTAGTAAAATATTTAAACAACTTCATTAAACTTTATAGTATTGAAATCAGACTAATATTATAATTCCTATGTTTTATAGATTTAACAGAAGTTGATTCAGGTAACCCATTCTTATCTTTCACAAAAGTAATAGATTTTAAATTATTATTATAATTTCTATTTTTAATATTAAATTTTGGCTCTTATAACTCTAAATAGAGTTTATTATTTTCATTCTTCATTCTTGAAAAAACCTCTGATGTATTCTGAAGGTCTTTATTTTTCTAAATAGTTTCTTCACAGGGTTTCTTGTTTCTTTTATAATGACGTTGATATAAATACATATAATCCTGAATATATATTGGTAATTAAAATTTAGTTTTTGAAAATTATTCCCCATATTTAGAATAAGAACCATCATCTAATAAAAATGAAATATTAGGATCTAGGGACATCTTTTTATGGTTGTCAAGATGTATCATTCCAATAATTAATAAATAGTTTTTAGGAAAATTCAAATAAAAAACAATCATTTTACACTCATACATTTCCAAATAACTATAGTTTTAATAAGATATAGGAACCTTAGTAAAACTCCATATACTATTCATTGCATTGAAATATTTCCTTTCTGACTTCATAGATTCCCCATATCTACACTTATTTTTCAACCTCAAACTATTTGGTCTTATATGTTTAGATTTTCTAAATTCATAAAAAATGGCCTCAGATGTATCATTACTTTGATGATTGTTCTTACTATAATTCTTTTATTTTTGAAAATTTATCCACAAACTATACATCCAAAAGATTCTCCAGGCCATATTCCCAATCTCACCATCGATAGTATCATAATAATTATTATCAAAATTTCTTATTTAACTTCTCTTAGATACATTCTAATTATAAATAATTTCATTAGATGTAACGGTATCATACATTGAAAAAAAAAGATGCTCCATTATTATTTTTTATCATTTTCTACATATCTTTTTAATCTACTCTCATAAAATTTGAGAGTAAAAATAATATCATCTATATTATGTATTGTAAGTTTTTGTATCATTGATTACAACCGTTTTTTCCATTTTTTGGTAATATGTTTATATCTTTCTCAACTATTTTATCATCACATAATTTGTTGTTGTAAATATATATTTAAACTATTTAAAATCTTCACCATCCATGGATGCTGATGTGAAAAACTATATATAGGTATAAAATCAAAATACTACTAATTAGCTATAAGAATCGAACACTTAGTTTCTAGAAATTTCAATGTTTTGAATTATTTGACTTCTAACATATACATATACCATGTATAGTTCTTCAATAAGAAAAATTAGAATTTATGGTTAATTAAATTGAACATAATAAGGTGTTCGAAAAATAAAATGTTAACTTAAACAAATTTAGTTCATCATGATTAAAATAACGGACTTGTTTTTCAATAATCATAAAACATTTAGTCAGAATTTGAAATTTTTTAACACCACTGTTAATCCGGAAAATATCTATTCCATAATGTTAGTAATCATAGTCACATCCATAAAAAATAGAAGGTATCCTTGGATTAAGATAATCTAATTTTATGATATGAATATCACATTTCATTTTAAAACAATGAAAATATTTTCACTAGAATAAAATTAGTGTATGTAGACTCACTAACTTCTGATGAACTAATGAAAATTCAAGAAACAAATATCATAAATAGCAAGAAATGCATATACTTTTTCTTATACATAATTTTATCCTAAATAAAAAAGATAAATTATATTACATTATGGGTAGTGAACTATGGTTTTTAAAATAACAATATTTTAAAGGACACCATATGTTTAAAATGATAATAAATATAAACATATGATTAAACCACAAATCATAATAACTAAATGAAAATGAAACTCATATTAAGACTATTATATTTTCAACATGTTTTGATAAAATTTGTACCATATAGAAAGTAATAAAAAAAATAGGTTTAAATCATTTAATGGAGTAAGTATAAAAATAATAAAAGAATAGAAGGATGTTATTGTCAACACCTTCTAATTAGTGGATTTATATGTTTTTATTAATGTGATATGAGGATCACAAAACCATTCAAGGTATCCCCATTCAAAACACTTGAATGTCCTTGGATGTAAATATTTTAGTAAAAATTTATTCCTTCCTAGACAAATAATCCATCGATATTAACATATCATAAGTAATATCTATCTTTTACTCCATAAATTCTTTGATAAACTAATAAGTAGTATTTATGTATTCTTTATTATGATACCTCAACAAAACAATCATAAGAAATTGTATCTTCCTCATGAAAGCCCTTAATCATGGAGGATCATTATAAGAAAAACTACAATTGGAAAATGTTAACAGATTTACATTGAAATATTTACTAAATAAACTCTTATAAAAACTCTCACAAAGTAAATTTACAATGTTCCTAAATCATCACATCAAAAAGGAATTCCAAAACATCAAATATTTTAATTTAATATCAATTATAAATTCCCAAATTTGTACGTTCTACTGGTCATAGAGTTTACAATATTATATATAGATGGAATCATAAAAAACTCCAATATTCATATTATTCACTCTTAGGGATCTATTATAGTAACATCTAATAATATTCATCATCCCATTTTGAACTCATTATAACTATTTGACTTATGTTTAATTCATTCCTACACCACAAGAGTGTTTTAGGATCTGGTGAATACAATTTGGTATGAGATATAATTTCTATTAAAATTTATGTTTCACCTTAAGAATAAAATATTTAAAATTGAATTTATAAACCTTTCATCATATACATATTATGAAAAACAGATTTTTTTTAAATTTTAAATTTAATTTGTTTGTATATCATGTTATTCTAAATCCCCTTAAAGTTCTACCTTAAGATTGAAAAAAAATTCATTCCTTTTCATTTTCTATTTAATAACCCTTTTATTCCATAGTTTCCATTATGGAATCTTCTTTATCATACCTGAATTTTATTTTTCCTACACCTATATAATCTTCATTTCCACCTTCTTCCTTACTCCGATAGAGGTTCCTCTAGAAATTCTTTCAAAATGAACTATTAACATTAAATTAGATTATAGTAGGGAAAAATCTTCATGACTTCCTCATAACTTCTACATCAATCTATTTATCATAAAATTTTATTTAACACCCTAATACAATTTTTCCTATCTTTTACACATCGAAAACATTATAGAGGCATATAAACATCACATCTCCCTTTTCCTCTCTTAAATGTATTGGAAACTACAGTGAGTAATTCATCATTCACATATTCATCACCATCACTACCTTTAGAGATTTCAAGTTTCTCCAAAATTTTAAAATAACTATCCAATTTTTTAATACATTGAATTACTTATGAAATAACTACCATTTAATAAGCCACTAGGCTACATAATATATCATCGAGAGAAAACATGAAAAATCCATCTCTTTAGGAGTTGAAACTCCCAAATAATAAATTAGTGTAAGACATCATATGATCTTCTTTAAAATATAAATATCATTCATTTATTCACCCAGTACTCAAATAACTCCCACAAATTTAGGGATTTCATTAAAAAAACTATCCTCATTCCAATCATGGTGTAGTTTTAAATTGTTAAAATTATTGTACATGACATAAAGATTTCATACTTTCATGATATCATTCCCCTCGTAAATTTTACCTAATTTATACCACATTGTTCTGATACAGGTTCATATAATTACCATCACATATTATATATTTTATAGAGATCCAAATAAGGAATTAGGAACCTTTGAATTATAATTGATAAACATCATATCCATATCATTCATTGACATTTATAAATCATAACTAACCTATTTCTCATGTATAATAGAAGATAAATCATATATTCTATGATATTATAGGAGGGATATAATCATTTTATCATATAAATGATACCTACTTCCATAAAATAGTGGAACCCCTCACTATTTTCTCTATACCATTAATATAATGATAGATTCAATGTTTACAACCCTATATTTGATTACACTTCTTTCAACCTAAGACACCCTTAGATAATCGGTGGAATTAGGGTGTCTAGTTTTTCTTACGCTATAAGGTATATTATTCCCATGTTTATAGGAACCTATCACATATGTATGGGTAATCACAAACCCACAACAATCCCATATGAAAAATTAAAATACTGAACATAATATTTTTTATATTGTTCAGTACTATGAGATATTACAAAGAGAATATATTAATTATGAGTAGATCATACCAAAATCCATTATAATAAACTATCTTGTGGTATTGAAAACATTTTTTAATTTTCAGTTTGTATTAGGTGAACTACCCTTATAATGAATTCATGTAGAACACACTTCCTCCCTTAAATCACACCCATCAATTCATCCTTGCTCACTGTAATGGATGAAGTCACCCTCAGTATGAAAATATGAATTTTGAATCAATGTTCTTGATAAAATATTCATTTATTTAAAATATGATATCCTGACTATGATGAAAAAATAAACTTTTTGGTTTTTATAAAAACTAGTATAAATTTAAGGGTAAAAATACATTTTTTTAAATGCAATGTAAAAATGTGTGACGTGGAATACTATTCAAACTATGATGTTATTTGCACTTAAAATACTTTAATTTACATAAAAACGGATGATATGGAGAATATTTCTTTAGGAGATACTCTATGAACTCCTCCTTCATCAATCTACCTTACAAACTTGTCCATTAGAACTTCATTCCCATATTGTAATCACTATATTCTCTATAAAAACAGTATACATAGACCCTACTTCATGAACTACCTTCATAGAACCCCATTTTTTGAACTACTATATCTTTTTTATATTTATTTAATATCATTGATCACTCTTTTTTATTTTCATATTTTTTTAAATGACATTATTATTAATTTATGTATAGTAAAATTCAACAAAAAACATTTCCGTTATTGAAATTACATTTCACCCCTTTATGCGGTATCACAAACTATATGGCTCAAAAAAAGTTCATGAACTATCCACCCACATACTTTAAATGTTTTAAACACAAAATCTCATCATCCTCTTCTCAAAATACTTGTTACATTATGCAAATCCTACACTATATATCAACTGAAGTTCCTGAATGAATTATCTTTCATGTACCATTAGTTGTATTCTCCCAAAAAGTGTTATGTAGGTGATACAGAGTCAATAATATCCTATATGGGCTAGCTGTTTTGAGTTACCTGCATGGTCTATATACTCTATATAAATTATCATTCTAAAAATTTATTTTATAGAGTTTTTACATAAATTTTTTGAGAAGCACTAAAAAAAACTCAATTTTATGAACTTCATAAATTATTCTTTCGATCATCTATCTTTTATAATTCATATACCATAGTCTTAAAAATTTATGGTCAACAATGAAAATGATTTTAAAAAAATAAAACACAATATTGTACTAAAACATAGATCACCTTCTTTTTTACTAGCCTGATCCTAATTATCAACCAAGATATGACAATTATCTTCTTCCGTATTAGATGGATTATTAATATGGACCTTCTCACTAATGGAAAATAAAATATATTTACACTAATATTATATTATTTCATGGATATATTGGAATAATTTTAATATATGGGAAGGGATATAAGACAACCCTTCTATTGGTGTCTGTATTTATTGGTGGGATTATATAGTATGAATTGGGATATAATCCCACTCATCAATTAGAATGGTGATATATTCCCATTCATGACCTCTTGTTTTCATTTAGATATGTTGACGGGTAGTATATATAAGTGAAATATAATGGGATTTCACATGGTGGTTAATGAAATATGCATTTATTATCCTCCTCATAATTACAAAATACAATAGATTTTTTTTCTAATATGAGTGAGGATATGAGTCTTCTCTTCTATCACTGGTAAAATGTGATGACGTAATTCATCCTGGGGAATGTAAATAAGGGAATTTTAACAATTTTCGATAACATAATTCCTCCGATGGGTTATCCATCATGGGACCCTGGTCGGAGTTACCAAATTTGTTTCCTTCTGGATTTCCTCCTAAATGAGTTCATTAGGGGCTGAGGTTGTGTGTCATTAGTGGCGGTAATGGATATTATCAGGAGCTACCATCAAAGAAGATCTTGACTAATATAAGGGATATTAACAACATCTAACTCTCCCCTCTTATCATAATATTATGACCATCATCATGCTCTATAGAAATACATATGAAGAAATTGGATATGGTAATCTATGATATGTTCTACTCCACATTTAATCGTTGATAGAAAGGTTGCTAACTCATCACCTCCTATATATTTCATTAAATTTATCCATCAATGAGATGCATCTATTGAGATTATATTCCCAGTTTATCTCATTTTTCACCCATCTTTGGAGGCACTGGTTTTTTTATAGAATACTCCTACCTATCAGGGACAAAATAATCATGGGGGATAAGGAATATGTATTGTGATTTTATGTTCAATTAGTTTTGATAAAATGTAGTCACTATAAAGTTTATAAATGTTTTAGAAGTATCGAAAACAATAAACATAGAAATATATCAGTATAGTATTTCATGTAAGAGAATGTCCAATTAATGTCTTTCATAGGAAAATTATTCATGTCATGTTAAATATTATTTCTAATGGAAACCCATATTCACTTCTGGCTACAACCATTTTGAGTAATTTCAGACCTACTTAAAAAGGAAGGTAGCCACTGGGAATTTAATATTGAAAATATTGAATTTTATTTGGATGATATGATTTGAGGTCTGGCTCATCTCACATTTTATGTTGGAATTATTGGTCACTCTATAACACCCTAACATTTTTATGATATTTTTAAGAATCCTTTCTAGGTCCTAGTGCATAAATTGATACCATCATGTATGTGATTTGATCAAAATTATATAAAAATGTGTAAAATTTTGTACATCAAATATTATTCATAATTTTTAGTTTAACTAGTGACACAGTATTTTAAATATACATAGTTTAGTACTCTAGAATTTAGTTCTATCTAGAAAGGAAGTGTTTTGGAGTTTGGATTTCACCTCTAATAGTGGATTTATTTGTATTTCTATAAAGGGAAAAAGAAACCATGTAGTTTAGGTCAATATATTTACACATGTTTTTTGTTTTAGAATCATTTGAAAAAGGACTGTCAAGGTTCCTTTTTAGGCCATGAAACCATAACCAAGTAAATAACCATTTATGTTCATGAATCTCATAACTATAATCTACTAGGAGGGAGTTTCCTAGAAATACTCAGTGAAATTATTTTGAATAAGAGGCCCTTTATGGATCTTCTAATAACAAATATGGCTCTTTGAGGATATTTATATGGATCATAGTGAATATATCCTAACAAGGAGTGGTATAACTCGTAAGGAATATGGAATAGTGTTGATAGGTCTGGCAGGGAATATGGCATAGTGGAAACTAGGTTAAGGATGTTATTAGGTTTCAACTATATTGAAGCATCCAATCCTATAGTAACAAGAATAAAATACCATATTGTTTTAATTTACCATTTTAAATTCATGTCACAAGATATTAACATACATTTTCACATCATATGGTAAGGAAGTTTTCATACAGTTTTATATCATGTGACTAGGATTTTTCTTTTAAGAAAAGAATGACAACATAGGATTGAGTGGGGATTATTTTGGGACTCCCTCCCTAGTTCATCTTTTTGGTTAGTAATGAAACTAGTGAATGTATGGTTGTCTCACATGAAATATATCCATTTGATATGGATTGCTCACAAGGGATATGAAACTTTGAGAAAGATGTCTCATGGGTAGTTTTTCATTAGGCGATGGATTTATGGGGCGTAGACTTATTCCACTCTACCAATGATAAGGTGAAAATGGCAGGGATTATTCCATAAGATTTTTATCTTGATTAGTGGTTTAAGTGGTGATAGGTATTCAGATTCTATGCCTTAGAGGATTCCCTTTAACGATGGGTTATGGATTACACCTCATAAGAGTCCCTTTCAATCATCTTCCTTTTACCAAATGATAGTCGAAATAAATGTTGACTATACTTGTGTGGAATATTCCAATGTGTGGATGAGGCTAGACCTTAGGCATAGGCTACCCATTAAAAGACATCCAAGGCTAATTAATGATTTACAATGATTAAATCATCATTTGGAATATATTTTTTCTTTTTATAATAATCTATAATTTTATACACAACATCATATAAATGATCCAAATGTGTTCGAATGATATCTTCACATACAACACTGAACTTAAATGAAATTTTGATATATTTTGGATTAAATATAAATATTTAAGTATGAAGGTTATAAACTAGTTGATAAATTATCACAATTGAATACGATTATTAACTTTGTCATATATAAGTATAATTATATTAAAGGAAAAAAATAATATGAATGAAATTCAAATAGATTACCCTAAATTACTAAAATGATCATTTATTGAGTAGAATTTTATTTTTATAAAAAATTAATTATTATTTCATATACATCTATATTTAGAGAAATATATGATTAATGATGAGGAATTTTGATCTATATAAATAATAAATTGTCGAAAATTTCGTTTTTAATTGATATACAATAAGAATAATAGTAATTAACATTTTTAAATTTCATTTTCCAATAAAAATGCTTTTCATTGTATTTTTTTATTTTTGTCCTAAATTGAATTTTTATTTTTTTTAAATTTAATTTTAAAAAAACAAAAACATTTTTTGGATTTATAATAAAAAAATTTCTTCAGATATTTTTTTTGATTTTATGAAATAATTAGTTTTTAGGTTAAAAGTGAAACAATACTGTCTTTGCTAAAAGTGTTCATTTTTTTGATATCATAAAATTACAGAATTAAATTAAATGTTTTTTAAAAAAATTCTATAAAATATAAATTTATAACTATTATAAATAATTCAAAATTACTTTTTGGTTTTTATAAAACCAATGTATATCATTTTGGAAACATAAGTTGTATTTTATTCTAATTATTTTATTCTCTTTTACTAAGAAATATTTTTCATTAATTGTAGAAATTAAATCAATAAAATTCATGTTTTTATTTTATATCAACATGGTAATATTATGTAATAAGTTAAATTTCATTTTTAGGCTTGAAATTATTATTACTAAGATTAAAGTTAGTGACCATGATAATGGTAAAATTGTTTTATTCAAAGAATTATTTTATTCATTTTGTGTAATTTTTCTCTAATGAATTAAATTAACATATTATAAATGATCAATATAATATGATTTGTAAACACATATAAAATAATAATAACAAACATTTTATTTGGGAACAATTCTGAATAAGATTAAGAGAACCTAATGTTCAAAACATCATTTTTATGCTAAAATATGTTTTCTTATATGTAAAATGTTTTAATTTAATTGTAAATTTTATATAATTTAGATGTTTAATTAAATTAAATTAATATTAAATTTAGTTTCATAAAATAAAATAAAAATAAAAATTTATTATTTTGTATTTTTAGTAAAACATAAATTACTTATTTAAAAACTATTTTCCACAATAAAAAATAAAACAGGGTAAAACTAAAAACCTAATAACAAATGACTTACAACATGTTTAAAAAATGAACAGAAATACTTTTTTTGAAGATTTATATACCCAATATGACCCTCAAACACTGTTATTTATAAATTTTGGAGTCTTTTAACAGTATAAATTGTAATGATATCCTTGAAAATCAAAGGATGTTCTCAAAAGATCCATTTTCTTCACTTATAAAGGGGAAACTCCCACCCCTTCATATCACAAAGATTCCATTCACTTAACTAATAAACATCTTCAATTTATCTCCTAAAATAATAATCTATCAGGTTCATATTCTCCTATTCACATTAAATTATATTAATCCATTCATTTTCAAGGATACTATCAAGGTAAATTTCAAGGCATCAAGGGGAGTATTACCTACCCCTTACCATTTATTCTTAATATTTATATTCCAAACCTACCCTAACAATTATAATATGATAACCTAGTTATCATTATTATTAATAATTTTTATTATATTAATTTAGAAACTTTTATTTATTCATTTCCATCCACATATAAAGGCAAAAGAATTTTAATGTGTGTTGTGTAGACTACTGCCTCAACAAAGTGAAATTTTTTCATTTTTCAAATTAACTTTATTTAATTATCTATACTACCTGAAATATGATTCACCAAAATAAAATGATCTAAATCATATCATTATTATTATATTATAATTATATTATACCCTTCATTAACAATACCCACCCATCAAGATATAGTGTGTCCATATTTGCGGTTTGTTTACCCACAAACTTAAACAAAGCTATAAAACTCTATCATTGATAACTAATAAAACATAAATAAAATTAATATTATCACTACTAAAATTTTACACTTTACCAATGGTTCAAAACCATTGGTAAAAGCCTGGAAACCATTGGTATATAGTATACCAACGGTTCCCTCAACCGTGGCCAAGTAAGCCAAGAAAATAGGCCTATACCAATGGTTCTGTGAAAATCATTGCTATAGGTGTCAAAATGGAAGGTATACCAATGGTTTGCTACAGAGCTTTGGCATATCTGTGTTAAAGTATAATAGATACCAACGGTTTGTGAAACCGTTGGTGTGTGTATGTTACACTTATACCAACGGTTGTAAACCCTTGGTATAGAGGGGATATGGAAAGCCATAAGGCTGTACAACTGGTTTTGTTATAACCGTTGGTATAAACCTATACCAACGGTTATAACAAATCCGTTGGTACAGTTATATTATAGAATCTATACCAACAGTTTTGAAAACCGTTGGTATAAATTTTCTCAACACCACAACAGCAGGACCCTCTCCCCTCTCCATACATGCAACAACACAGCTCCATAGCAACACACCTCCCCCTCTCCAGACCTGCAACATCACCAATACAAAATCCCTATCCAAAGTATTCGAAATTAATAATTCATTCCAGAATTTAGAAATTTAGAAATTTATAAATTCAAATGCAATAACACCAATAAGAGAAAAATTATACATTTTATAGGAAATGCAATAACACTCATAAGAGTATTCCAAATTTAGAATTCATTCCTTGCTCAAACCAAAACACCAGCACACATAGGAGTAATAAAAATTTATAATTCATTCCTCTTCCAAACCACAACACCAATACGAACAAGAGAAAAAACCTACATGTTATAGGAAGCACGTGGGATATTCAGTCATTATCTTGGGTTAAGTATCTTAAAACCAACAAAAAACTTGGGTAGAGTGGACAAGGATCATGATACCCATAAGATATACAATGGTAGTGGTTATGTTCTTAGACCTAGGATGAGTTATAGGAAGCACATGGGATGTTTATATTCCACTAATGATTATGTATCCATGTATAAATGGTTTTTGATGTGTTAGTGGAAAAAATTGGCCTATCTAGACATATGAGATGGGTTACCAGAATAGCCTACAAGTTTTTCATAGACTTTTCAATTAGAATAAGGTGGTATGTGGCTAATTGTAATTTTCTCACCTGGGTGTGATGTGAGATGAATCCCCATCTTGGGTAGTGGGTATGAATATTCAATTAAGTCTTTGATATTGGGTTCTCAAAGGGACTTTGGTTTGGTCCTAGAACCCACTGTTTCAGGATGGGATTGAGGTGATCCATGGTGCTATGGTTTCACCATATGTATTCCTCACCATTGGGGTATTTTTATGAGACTTTGAAACTTATTTTTCAAGAATATATTTGTAGCCTTGTTGATCAATTTGGTATGTGGTATGATTTAGTGTTCATAGGTTTCATATGAAATAACTATATGATATTTATTTTCTGTATGTTATTGTATAGAATGAATGACCCGTGATTGAGAATTAGAACATCAGTGTTGGTGCATGTTCATGATGGGATGTCAAGACTCATTCTTAATATAATTCATGTTTTTCTATATATACTATGACCTGTTGTGTTTCAATCTATTCCATGTGAATATTTTCTCCTAATAACGTATGACCAATAGACCATATTTTATTTTTATCCCTTAATTTCAAGAATCTATGTGTTGCCTTGTAAATATTTTCCGTATGCCAGTTGCTGTTTTCACATAAAATGTTGTCGATTTCAAACAAAAGTGACACTTTGAGTGATAACTATCACAACATGCCTTGGATTGAGGTGGGGTTGACTCGTACCCGTCACAAATGATCCATGGATCGTTTTGAGAAATTATCAACACAATCCGAATGCATTTGGTCAGTTTTCCGTATGCCAATTGTTGTTTTCACTTAAAATCCTGTCCATTTCAAACAAAAGTGAGACACTTTGAGTGGTAATCATCACACCATTCCTTGTATTGAGGTAGGGGTGACTCGTACATTTCACTAATGACCCATGGATCATTTTCCTAATGTATCAACAAAGTCCTAATGCGTTTGATCAATTTTCTGTATGCTAGTTGTTGATTTCACTTAAAATGTTGTCCATTTCAAATAATAGAGGGACACTTTGAGTGATACCAGTCACACCATTCCTCGGATTGAGGCAGGTTCGACTCATACACATCACAAAAGACCCATGGATCGTTGAAGTATCAACACAATTCGAATACATTTGGTCGGTTTTCTGTATGTCATTTGTTTGGAATTAAAATGCTGTCCATTTTAAACAAAAGTGAGAAATTATGAGTGGTACCAGCCACACCTTACCTTGGATTGAGGCATAGTTGACTCTTACACATCACAAACGACCAATGTATCATTTTCCTAAAGTATCAACACAATCCAATTGTGTTTGGTCGGTTTTCCATGTGCCATTTTTAGTTTTCTTTTAAAATGTTGTCCATTTCAAACAAAAGTGAGACACTTGGAGTGATATCCGTCACACCATACCTCAGATTGAAGAGGGGTTGACTCATACCCTTCAAAAACGATCCATGGATCATTGGTCGAAAGTATCAACACAATCCTAATGCGTTTGTTTAGTTTTACTTATGACAATTGTTGTTTTCACTTAATATACCATCCATTTCAAATAAATGTGAGACAATTTGATTGGTACCGGCCACACCATGCCTCGGATTGAGGCGGGGTTGACTCATACACATCACAAATGACCCATGAATTGTTTTCCTAATGTATCAACCGAATCCGAATGCGTTTGATCAGTTTTACGTATGCTAGTTGTTGATTTCACTTAAAATGATGTCAATTTCAAATAAAAGAGAGACACATTGAGTTGTATTGGTCTCACCGTGCTTTGGATTGAGACGGGGTTGACTCTCACACATCACAAATTACTCATGTATCATTGTGATACATTATCAACACAATTCGAATACGTTTTGTATGTTTTATGTATGTCAGTTTTTTTGACTTTAAATGTTGTCTATTTTAAAAAAAGGAGAGACACTTAGAGTGATACCAGCCACATCGTGCCTCAAATTGAGGCAATGTTGACTCTAACATGTCACAAATGACCCATAGATCATTTTCCTAAATTATCAAGAAAATATGAAATCATTTCGTCAGTTTTTCGTATGAAAGTTATTGTTTTCACATAAAACCCTGTCTATTTCAAATAAAAGTGAGGCATTTTGAGTGGTACCGGCCATACCTTGCCTTAGATTGAGGCGGGGTTGACTCATACAAGTCAAAAATGACCCAGGGATCATTTTCCTAAAGTATTAACACAATTCGAATGCATTTGTTCGGTTTTTCGTATGCCATTTGTTGTTTTCACTTAAAATGATGTCCATTTCAAACAAAAGTGAGACTCTTTGAGTGATACCGGTCACATCGTGCCTCATATTGAGGTGGTTTGACTCATACATTTCACAAATGCTCAATGGATTGTTGTTCTAAAGTATCAATACAATCCGAATGTGTTTGGTCTGTTTTCTGTATGCCAGTTGTTGTTTTCACTTAAAATGTTGTCCATTTCAAATAAAAGTGAGACACTTTGAGTGGTACCGGCCACACCGTGCCTCGGATTGAGGCACGGTTTACTCGTACACATCACAAATGACCCATGGATCATTTTCCTAAATTATTAATACAATCTGAAAGTGTTTGGTTACTTTTCCGTATGCAAGTTATTGTTTTCACTTAATATATTTTCTATTTCAAAGAAAAGTGAGACATTTGAGTGGTACCGGCCACACCGTGCCTCGATATGATTCAATAACCACATAAAAGGAGTGGATATGATGAATTAAAATCAATTTGATTCATATAATCATGAAACTTGAATTGTCATAATTAAAATAGAAAACAAATCAAGCTGCACTTATTGGTTATGTCATGCCACACACGGCACCACCTAGTTTAAGTCAAATCAAAAGAGAAACAAACAATAATAGATGAAAAATATTAAAACTAAGTTAATCCTTACTGATTTAGAGTGTAGAACTAAAAAATTGATTGACTTCAAATAGATCTATAGGAAGGAAGGAGTTCCCATCCCGGGTAAAGAGAGAAAGATCTAGTTTAGACCAAATCAAGACAGAAAATAAAAAAAGGAATAACATTAGGACTTACAGATTAGAACTAAATAATTGAGTGGGGGCTGTCCGGAGGTAGGGGCTGTCTGGGTGGTGCGTGTGGCTATTTGGGGGGTGGGAGGACAATCTAGCTGGTGCGGGGGGGCTGTCAAAAGAGGTGGGGGCTGTCCGGGGTGAGTGGGGGTCTGTCCAGGGGGTGGGGCTGTCCGGGGGGTGGGGGGTCGTCTGGGGTAAGGGGGGTTGTCCAGGGGGTTTGGGGCTGCCAGGGGGTGGGGGCCATCTGGGGTTAGGGGGTGCTATCCGGTGGGAAGGGGGGATTGTCCGGGGGGGTCTGGGGTGGGGGGGACTGTATAGGGGGTGTAGGGAACGATCCGAGGGTGAGGGGGGTTGTCCGAGGTGGGGGGGGGGGGCTGTCCGGAGTGATTTTTCAGCCATTGTGGTCACATGACACCTTTGATTAACGTGTCGTCTGGCCAACCATTTCACAATTAACCCACCCTTTGTTGTTGTCCGATTTCATGGTATTCTGAGGTCGTTCGGCCGGTTTTGACCACCCCACACACGCTTTTCAAGCGCGCCAAACACCTAAAAAACACATATTCTACCATGTCGTGCAAACTGTGCATCCAAATGACGTTTCATAATTTCTTACACCTCACAAATAATAATTAGGGTGTTTTCGTGTGATTTCAAGTCATTACGATATCGTTCGGTATGTATTTGATCGTAAAACGCATGTTTAGGTCATTTACGACACGCAGAGTGTGTTTTCAGCCACCGTGGTCACATGAAACCTCCTATTGATGTTTTTTCTTCTTGACTATTTCACAACTCACCCACCCTTTGTTGTCATCCGATTTCATGGCATTCTGAGGTCATTCGGCCTGTTTTGACCACCCCACGCACGTTTTTCAAGCGCACGAAACACCTAAAAAACACATATTCTATCCTATTGTGCTAACCACATGTCCAAATGATGTGTTGTCTCCTCATACACCTCATGAATAATAATTAGGGTGTTTTTATGTGATTTCAAGTCATTCTGATGTCGTTCGTTATGCATTTGACCGTTAAATGCATGTTTTGGTCATTTACAACACGCGAAGTTCATTTTCAGCCACCGCGGTCACACGACACCTTCCGATTGATGTTTTCTTATAGATGAAGATTTTACAATTCACACACCCTCTATTGTCATCTGATTTCATGGCATTCTGAGGTCATTCGGCTGGTTTGGACCACCCCACGCATGCTTTTTCAAGCACGCCGAACACCTAAAAATCACATATTCAACCGTGTCACACAAACCGCATGTCCAAATGATGTATAGTCTCCTCGTACACCTCAAAAAGAAAAATTAGGGTGTGTTTTTGTGTGATTTCAAGTCATTATGAAGTCATTCGGTATGCATTTGACTGTTAAACACATGTTTTGGCCATTTTCGACACGCAGAGTGCATTTTCGGCCATCGCGGTCACATGACACCTCTGATTGACATGTCGTCTGGCCGACCATTTCACAGTTCACCCACCCTTTGTTTTCGTCCGATTTAATGGCATTCCGAGGCCGTTCGGGTTGTTTCGACCACCCCACGCACGCTTTTCAAACACGCTAAACACCTAAAAAACATATATTTAGTTGTGTCACGCAAACCATGTATTCGAATGATGTGTCGTCTTTTCCTACACCTCTCGAATAATAATTAGGATGTTTTCCTATGATTTCAAGTCATTTTGATGTCGTTGGGTATGTATTTGACTGCAAAACCCATGTTTTGGACATTTTCGACACGCAGAGTGTGTTTTCAGGCACCGCGGTCACACGACACCTCTGATTGACGTGTCGTATGGCCGACCATTTTACAATTCACCCATGATTTATTTTCGTTTGATTTCATGTCATTTTGAGGTCATTTGGCCAGTTTTTACCACCCCACGCATGCTTTTCTATTGCGCCAAACACCTAAAAACACATATTTAGTCATTCCACTCAAATCGCACGTCATAATGATGTGTCATATCCTCGTACACCTCACGAATAAAAATTAGGGTTTTTGGTGTGATTTCATGTCATACCGATATCGTTGGGTATGCATTTGACTGTTAAACGCATGTTTTAGCCATTTACAACACGCGGAGTGCGTTTTCGGCCATCGTGGTCGCACAAAACCTCTAATTGACGTGTCGTCTGGTCGACCATTTCACAGTTCACCCACCCTTTGTTTTCGTTTGATTTCATTGAATTTCGAGATCATTAGGCTGGTTTTGACCACCCCACTCACACTTTTCAAGCGCACTAAACACCTAAAAACACATATTCACTCATGCCACGTAAACCACGCATCCAAATGACATTTCATCTCCTATTACACCTAAAAAATAAAAATTAGGGTGTTTCTGTGTGATTTCAAGTCATCCTAATGTCGTTTGGTTTGTATTTGACCATTAAACACATGTTTTGGCCATTTACGACACGCGGAGTGTGTTTTCGGACATCACGGTCACACAACACCTCTGATTGACGCGCCGTCTGGCCGACCATTTCACAGTTCATCCAACCTTTTTTTCGTACAATGTCATGTCATTTTGAGGTTGTTCGACTAGTTTTGACCACCCCACTCATGCTTTTCAAGCGCGCCAAACACCTAAAAAACACATATTCAGTCGTGTCACGCAAACCGCGCATCCGAATGACATGTCGTCTTTTCATACAGCTCAAGAATAATAATTAGTGTGTTTTCATGTGATTTCAAGTCATTCCAATGTCGTTGGGTATGTATTTGACCGTAAAACACATGTTTTGGCCATTTACGACACTCAGAGTGTGTTTTTGGCCACCGTGGTCATACGACACCACCATTTGACGTGTCTTCTAGCCTCCAATTTCAAAATTCACCCACCCTTTGTTTTCATTTGATGTCATGGCATTCTGAGGTCATTAGTCTGGTTTTGACCACCCCACGCATGATTTTCAAGTGCGCAAGACACCTTAAAAACACATATTCAGTTGTGACACACAAACCACGTGTCTGAATGACGTTTCGTCTCCTCATACACCTCATGAATAACAATTAGTGTGTTTACATGTGATTTTGAGTCATTCAAATGTTTTTCGGCATGCATTTGACTGTTAATCGCATGTTTTTTCCATTTACCACATGTGGAGTGCGTTTTCGGCCACTGTGGTCACACAAAACATCTGATTGACGTCACGTCTAGCCGACCATTTCACAATTCACCCACCCTTTTTTCCCAATTTCATGTAATTTTGAGGTTGTTCGGCTGGTTTTGACTACCCCACGCATGCTTTTCAAGTGCGACAAACACCTAAAAAAACACATATCCAGTTGTGCCGTGAAAACCGCGTGTCTGAATGATGTGTCATCTCCTCATACATCTCATGAATGATCCATTGATCATTGTGTTAAAGTGTCAAGACAATCTGAATACGTTTGGTCAGTTTTCCGTATGCCAGTTGTATTTACTTAAAATGGTGTCCATTTTAAACAAAAGAGAGACATTTAGAGTGATACCGGCCACACCGTTCCTTGTATTGAGGAGGGTTTTTCTTATAAACATCTCAAATGAGAATTAGATCATTTTCCTAAAGTATCAACACAATCCAAATACGTTTGGTCTTCTTTTCATAAGTCATTTGTTGTTTTCACATAAAATTTAGTCTATTTCAAACCAAAGTGAGACACTTTGAGTGATACCGGCCACACCGTTTCTTTTATTTAGGTGGAGTTAAATCATACCCATCAAAAATGACCAATGTATCATTTTCTTAATGTATCAACACAATCCAAATGTGTTTGATCGGTTTTCCGAATGTCAGTAGTTGTCTTCACTTATAATGTGGTCCATTTCAAATAAAAGTGAGACACTTTTACTGGTACCCGGCCACACCGTTCCTCGAACAGCACCCCCCACCCCCTCACCCCTGATATCCACCCCACCTGCTCCCCTGAAAGCCCCCCACTCACCCCAGACTTCACCCCCACCACCCGGACAGACCTCCTCATCCCGGACACCCCCCCCCCTCACACCGGACAGCCCCCCTCGCCCCGGAAATCCTCCCCCCAACCCTCGGACAACCCCCCACCCTCCGTACAGCCCCCCCCCCACCTTAGACATCCCCCACCCCCGAACTACCCCCCCGCACCACCCAAACAACCCCCCACCCCACCCCGCACCACCCGGAAAGCCCAATCACCCATGGACATCCCCCCCCCCATCTCGGACAGCCCCCCCCCCCCCCCCCGACCCCCCGTACATCCCCCCCCCAACCCTGGACATCCAGCCAACACCCAGGACAACCCCCCCCCCCGACCAGACAGCTCCTCCACCCCCGGACAGCCCCCCCCCCCCCCCCAGACATCCCCACAACACCATGGACAACTCAACCACCCCCGACCGGACAGCTCCACCACCCCCCAGACAGCCCCCTCAGCCCCCTGATATCCCCCACCCACCCCACTTTGAACAGCCCCCCAACACCCGGGCAGCCCCCAACCCCCCCCCCCCCCCGGATACCCCCCCCCCCCCCCACACCCCAGACAGCCCCCCCCCCCCCCCCAACCCCAGACACCCCCCTCCCCCAACCCCCTGAACAACCCCCCACCCTGGACAGCCCCCCCCCCCCACCAGACAGCCCCCCCCCCCCACCTCCCGTACAGCCCCCCCACCCCCTCATTCCAAGAGGGTTCGTTGTCATTTCACAACTTCAATCATTTGAAACTACTTAGAAAACATTAAATAGTTCAACTCATTTCATTAAAATCAATTTATTTCAATATTTGAATAAAAAATAGAGACAAAGTCTCAATTTCACAAATTTATTCTTTTAATATTCTTTTAAAATAAATCTAAACAGTCATAGAATGGAATAATTCATAAAAAGTTGAAAGATGTCAAAATTATAGTCATCAAATTCATGACTTGTTCAATTAAATGAGAATAGGATTAAATAATATTTCATAAGGAATATCAAGGAAAAAATTCATAGAAAATTTGTTAAAAATTAATGAACTCGTATAAATGAATTCACAATTAACAATTAATTACAAGATGAAGAAAAATCATAAAAAACTTACTTAGAAAATATGGAATCCAATCACAACGAATCTATGATGTTTCACCTCCGATGGAGGGTTAAAGATTTAATTTATTAAATGGATCCAATGGGATGGAGAAAATCTAGGATAAATCAAAACATAAAAAAAGAGATTCACATCAAAATCAAAACACAAAACTAAAATATTAGATGAATAACAATAATAATAAGGTAACACTTAAAGATTTTAAGTGTTGAAAAAAGAAAATAATAGATTTGAGATGGATCTGATGGATATTTAGTAGTTCGGATGGGGGAAGTCGAGCAAGGATGGCCTACTACTACACATTTAGTTCTATTCGCAAATGAAGAGGGGATGCTAATTGGGGCAATCATTTCCCAACGGTTTTTAAAAACCACTGGGAAAGACTTCCTATCCCAACAGTTTATATAGAACCATTGGTAAAATCCCCTAAAAACAATATTTTCCCAACAGTTCTAGAGAACCGTTTGTAAATCCTCCTACAAGAAAGCTTTTCCCAACAGTTCTCTAGAACCGTTGGTAAAGGCTCCTACAAACAGGCCTATACCAACGGTTTTGTTAAATTGTTGGTATAGCATCCCTTTACCAACGGTTTTTATAAACCTTTGGGATAAAAGTGTTGTTAAAAAACCATTTCTAGTAGTGTATAAGTTAATAAGATAATTACTGTTATTTTGGATATTCAATGGTTATATTATGTATTTAAATTTTTATTAAAATATCATCTTTGATTGTTAAATTTTCTAGAATTAGAGGACACTGATTCAATTTTCGTGCAAGCACAAGAAAAAACTATATATTAAATAAATATAATATGATAATAAATGGTCCATTATAAATTAAATATATACGAATAAGTTTCTTAATAAGGTATATAATAAACATAATTTTAATATTTAAAAAGCCAGTCACATGCATAGAATGAATCTAGAACAAGGTATGGGTTTTAAACTAAAATTTATGTCATTGAGAAATGTATACTAATACACACTTAATTTCATTTATGTGGGGTATATACTAACTAATTGAGGTATCATATAAAATATTTTCTTTTAATCATTGTATTCTAAGATCAATTATTTTCCCTCTCTTTCAAGGGTAATTGATTAAATTGTTACTCATGTCATAAGGGTTCTTTGTTTCAACCTTAATTCATTGAGTCATGTTTAGGTTATTACGCCATTTTTAAATTTGAATATTTTATTTATTACCCATGGATGTAACTTTTTAATATATTTTTTCTTTAGTAGGAAATATAAATCCAAATCAGTTCATTTTCTTCAAATGTATTTTTACTCAATTTTTAACCATTTTTTAAATATTTTTGTTAACTTAATTTCCATGCATCAAATTTTAATCATCCTATTGGACATACAAGTTGGTTAAATCCAACCAATTTAGTATATAATGTGATATTATAATTTTTTCATATATTTTAAATTCATACCACATGAGCAACATTTTTGATATATTTCTAACTTTAAGGAGTATGTTTCTCATTAGGGATATTAATAACTCAAGTCAACATTTCTTGAGTTATATTTTTTTATCATGATCTTATTTTTTACATTCATGGCTACTATAACCACAATATTTTATTATATTTAATTTTATAATATTATTTTGGAAAATTATTTTTTATAAAAGTAGTTATTAATACACTATTTACAATGTGGGTTCTGAACAAAAGTAATTTTAAATTAATAAAAATGATCCTTTCATAAAAAAATGGTTTATCACTAGATCCAAATTTCCTATAGAAAACTATATTCCATTTTCAAGGATATATTATTTGGTTTTATTTTTAAAAGTAAATTTTCATCAAAATCTTTCACATCACCTTTTCAAATGTTTCTTTTATAAGGGACATCAAATTTTTTATTCTATTTCAATGTTAAAAATGTTTTATAATATAACTTTTAATATTTCACCTCCATTTACCATTTCATACTCAAAAGTATTTACACTCGTTGGATTTAAGATAAATTATTAATTCTCTAAAAAAAATTGTCTGAACTGGGTTAAGTACCCTGAGAGTGGGTGAATGAAGGTAAGCCAGATTAAAACAATTATCCCTTCAGATATCATTTTTCCATTGAAAAAAAACTCTTTTCTATCCCTCTATCCTTCTCGTATCACAAAAATAAATTTAAATTAAAACATTCACATGACACAAAAATATTACATGGTTCAATATCACTAGTCTACTTCTAAGGGGAATTCCAATGAAATGCAGTGATATTACAAATACACTAAAGCACAAATTTATTAAAAGGTTAACAATGGACTAACTATACATCTTGGTTTAAAACCATTAAAAATTTTATAGTTCACTTCCCTCTCTTTAATAAATTTAATGTAGTGATACATTGGTAGAATCTTCTAACAATCAATTCTGAGTTTATTCACAGTTTTATGTGACTTTATGTTCTTATTTCATCAATGATATGACAAAAAAAACATTGTGTGAGACTTTTATTCTTAGATTATGTGAACCCAGCATAAGATACCTTATCAATCCCCTTTTTGAGACCTCTTCATGAGTCCCTCTATTAATAATGTAGATCGCATTACTCTAGCGTAAGGCTTTTTCTACTTATGTGGATCACATGACTCTAATAGGACTTCTTATGTACACAAACACCTAGAATGTACACCACTTAAAAATATCCCCTCACAAGATCCCAAAACTAATTATGAAGATAAAGAGTCCTTTTTCATTTTATGAAGATCACATGACACTGGTATAAGACGTTGTTCTTCCTATGCAGAAAACTTACCTGACTTGAATAATGTAAAATCCTTCACTTCATGAAAACCCCTCCTCTGTTATATGCTTTGGACAATACCAATTAAGAAAAAACCTTATTTTTAAGGACATATTGAGGGGTATTTATAGGCCTAAAACAAATTCCTTAACTCAACAAATTTAATTTATCCATATGCTCCACCGCCTCAACTATCGAAATTATATACTAAATATGACCAATTATCAAATTCATGATTAGCATCGATGACATGGTTCATGTACCAAGTCCTACTACCTGGGTCAGCATGATTATCTTCTAGAACATCATGTGATCCCATCATGATATTAATTGAACATAATGTGTTCATTAGTGAAATTTTCTTTCAGTTCTTCATGTGTTCCCATCACTAGAACAATTGAAAATCATGTGTTGGTGAGCGACAATGTCTTATAACGATTCATGTGATGGAATCACGATACCATGTTTAAAACATGTGGTAAGATATATTGTCTTCTAGTTCTTCGCATGACCCTATAAATAGATCCAATAAAATTAATGTTTTCATGTGATTTTGAAAGATCATGAAGGGTCTCTATCACTTCCAATATATTTTCTTCATATGGTTTATATTACTCCTTCATGATTTCTGTTGAAAATAATATAGTGCTTTCAAGTGCATCACATGATCTTATCCTGAGGTCCTCTTATACTCATACAGACCACATGATTCGACCAAATGTTGTCTTTCATATCTTATTATCAAAAGTGATATAATTCTATCTTGTTTAAGAAAATACACTCCATATCATCCATCAGGTCTTATGTGCTTCTACAAGATCCTTTGGAACTTACATGCTTTGTGTGATCCTTTAGAATATTCGTGCTCTTCATGATCCTTCAATATATTTTTGATAACTCTTTTTTCTTCCTTTTACAAATAGACATCATCAACAACATAATACCATGTCAAAAAACATAATCAACCCAAAAACCCCCAATTAAGATGGATTTTTCCAATAATCTTCCCCTTAGTTTTTTTGAATAAAATTCAAAACATTAGGAATGAACTTATTAAAAATTCATGAATAGGAAAAACCATTTTCTTTTTCCAACCCCTGATAGTGATCGTAGACATAATCGACATATACTATAATCCAACATTAGTCAATGTTAGTGTGGAAGACAATTTTAGAAAGAACATCCCATTAATGAATCACTTCATTCTCAAACCTACAACTAGAAACATTATTAACACCAAAAGATAAAATGATAAATGCTAGAATCATGATCCAAAGGCCATTCATCTTCATGGTTCTTCTCTATGTATAAACTAGTTTTCGCATTGTCATATTATAAAAAACCCTTTGATTCAATTATCCCCCTATAATATTCTTCCTTTATCTTGATCAATATATTTTCTATACCTTTTTCAATGAAGCCAATGGTCACTCATTTATGGCCTACCATATGGTAAAGTCCATATATAAACTCATAGGGGTAAAACACACACTACCTCAGGGACAGGGGGTCCCACATAAACATTATTCATGTGTGGGGAGTCAAATGAACTCCAAGAGCCAGTAGATACCACTCAAAATATATTTGGGTAAGGCCTATGTTAAAATATCTAAAAACGTTATTTTAGTTGGAACATACTCTAGGTTCACAATTCCATGCCCCGCTTACTCCTTAATAATGTGATATTTGATTTCTATGTGTTTTTTTCTTGAGTGATGGACTATATTTTTCTAATATTTATAAAAAATGAGTTATAAAAATGGATCATTAAAGGACCCTTAACTTTAAAGACCTTATCTTCATGATTCTATTTCATCCATCATTGTTTTGTACAAGCATGAGTATCTGCAATGTTTATAGCTTCTGTAGTTCTCAAAGAAAATATACATCTTCTTTCTGAATTATCCTTGAAATACATAGTTCAAAAAAATATAATATACCCCATGAAGATAAATTTTGATCATCTGTTGAACCATCTTAATCTGTGTCTGTAAAAGCATATAAATCTTGCTAATATTTTTCATTGTAAATAAAACAAATTCTACTATGCCTTTGATATACTGAAGTATTATTTTCACTAAAAGTAAGTGTACTTCATTGGGATTACATTGATACTATTACACATATAATTTAATAAAAACAATATCATATCATGTTATTGTTAATTAAAATAAAATACTAATGATCTTTCTATATTCTATAATATTCACTAATTTTTCACCATCCTCCCTTGAAAGTTTCATCATTGTAGTAATTGTAGTTGTCATCCTCTTTGAATTTTCCATTCCAAATATTCTCATAACCTACATTGTTTATTTTTATGGCTAAATAAATGTTCCATTTATTCATTAAATTACCTATAAACCAAGGAAAATTTTTATCTCACAAATAATTGATATTTCCAACTCATATTTCATGAATTCTACAAACTATTTTCACTTCCCTTCATTCGACCGACCAATGATTATGTCCTGAGAATATATGAGAACCTTAATCCCTTTATTACACTTGTATTTTAAATAGTTATTATAATCAACTCCAACATACTAGAAACTAAGATTCTTTAAGTACTGATCAGATCATGAATACCAAGCTCTTGGTTCCTACTTGATCCCATATATTGGGTTTTTTAATGAAAAAAGATTGTTATCATCTTCCTGATATAGAGAATAATATGGTTGTTCAATATACACTTATTCTTCCTCTTCTACTATAACACCAATCATAAATTCTAAATTAACATCAATCTAGAAAAAATTAAATTTCCTCTACACTACTATGGTCAGGAATAATCAAACTTTCTCATGAGTTGCAACATGTGTGACTGTTTCATCCACATAAATACCCACTATATGAGAGTATACCTTGCACATAAAAAACTATTTTCTTTGAATTATATTTATATATTGATTTAGATTGTTACATCACACCCATTTAGACCTAATGTCATTCTTTTCTGTTTTTATGATAAAAGAACTCCATTGTCGGGTTATATTTTATATTCTCAAGCTCTTCATTCATCACTTGAACCCAATTTTCATCTCTTGCAACTTCTATCAAAAAATGTTTCTCTAGATGTGATAAGATAGATGAATTAGTTAGTATATTCATTCTTATTTTCTATATCAGTGATGTCTAATCCCTGATGATATTATGCATATTGATTTTAGGTAACCTATTTGGTTTTTATGCAGGTATATGTTTAAATTTATTCCTTCTCATCATCTGAAATGTCTTATGAAAAAGTCTCACGTAATTATACTCCCCCTGAGGTGTTTATTTCTTCATCACTCTCCTCAAAATATTGGTCACTATTTTTTGAAGATTCTACTCATTTACCATCATAACAACATCATCACTCTCCACAATCTTTCCCAGCCTATTATTGAATCATCAATATGATTTTATTTTTTTAGAGTAACATTGAAATATCACTTCATCTTCATATGATTAAAAATTCTTGTATTTATCCTGATTTAGAATTTAGCACTTACTTATGAAGACTCTAAAGTACATTAATGTTATCATATTTCCTTACCAGAGATCATATAGAGTCTTTTCCATCTTTGGACTTAATAAGTTTCTATTATAATCATAGACCTATGTCAATACTAAATCTTTCCAAAAAATTTCTTGAAGGTAATTCTCAATAAGAATTATTATGTAAAGTTGTTGATAATTTGGTTCCTTCTCCCAACCACTGCATTTTTCGTTGGAGTTCTTATAGTTTAAACATGACACCTTATCCAATATTTCATGAGATGATCATCCACATGGATAATTTTTATCTCCATTCCATATTTGTTCAAAAAAATATTATTTTTTTTATAGTATCTTATTAACTTCCCTCAAAATATGTTTTGTAGAAGTTAACACCTATGAATTGTGGGTGGTAATTGAAACCCATTCCATTCTATTAAAATCATTAATGGAAATGATATAATATTTCTTCCCATAAATATATTATTGTGAAATAGGTCCACACACATCAATATGAACTAGTTAAATAAAACTTATTGGCCTTTTATCTTTAATATTATACATATTTTGGGTAATCTTACATTATTATAAAGCACCCCATCTATGAGTATGGTCATGTGATAACTTTGAGAGATCCCAATCAGAATCACATTTCACCAGATAATCCAATAAGTATTGGCTCATATGACCAAAACATTTATTCCAAAAACTAGTTTCTTTTTCCTTGGACAAAAAACACATACCTTATTCTTCACTCACAAGGTATAGATTAAAATTCACGAACATTACATAAGAATCAATTCAATTACATTTTATGCCCATAATACACACTTTTCTTGTAAATATTATATCATGTCTTGAGTCACACCATTGAATGACACTTAATAATTTTTCTACTGAGTCCTTTAACAATTTAGATATTATATCATCAAATTTCTTTTCCCCCAAAAAATTATTTTCACAAAAAAATAATCATTCGGCCTTCTTCATTTACACATATGACAAAATATTTTGTATCATACTCAATTCAACTCATGAGATACTTATTTTCCATCATATGGGAGTTGTATCCACCATCAATGATCCATATTATAGTGTAATTTGATGCATTTAATGAAATTTTCCCCAAAACAACCTTCTTAACTCTTTTCTTTAGAATCATTGTATTTTATATCATACTTGATATCGATTGATACTCTTGATATTTCTTAGAGTGTGATACCATAACCTCATCTTGAAAATATGAAAATTTATTTTTCATTCTTAGCTTTTTCAATGATTCATTAAGATTTTTTGTGCATCTACAATGGTTCTACCTTATTACATTACACTAAATTTTCAATGAGAAACATATGTCCATGTTTTAGAATCCACCACACCAAAATTAGTGACCATTAAAATAATTATTGGAATATTGAACTCTATTTGGATGTATCTATTTTTACTAAGATCATAAATACCTATTGTCTATGGAATAAACATTTTGATAATTTTCCACCATTCTAGAGTAATAACACATAATTCTTGGTGTATTACTATGAATCTTTATTGTACCACTTTTTTCCATTGGGATCTCTCAATAGTTTTATTTTCATTCATACCAAAATCAATATTCAACTTTAGAGTGGGTGTTTATGGTCTAACATAAACCATCACTGCTTTATAATTTTTATCATTCCCTATACAGTCTAGGTCATTCATATTTTTCATTTTCTTCTCCAGACATTCCTATGACTATTTTACTAGAACTCTAAATTCTAATTTCACTTTATCTGTCATATATGGGACCTTCTTTCTTGATATCATATTAGGAGTAAATAGATTGTCTCAATCATTTACCTTTTATTGTAGGCCAGAAATATCCTCCTCAAGTTCTTCGATACATTTAACTCGATATTTTACTTTGTTAGTTAGACTATCGTTAATCATGTTCTATTATTAAACCTTTATCCTAAAATCAATGAATTTCTCTTAGTTTTCTATCTTTTCTGATATGATGTTTTAAATTTCATCTTTCAGCTCAAACATCTCTTCTTCTTACTACTACATATCAATTTTGGAATCATGAACCACTCATCTATATTTCCTTATTTAGGATATCCAAAAATCTATCTCATCATTTTTATCTTCTAATTCAATATAGAGGTTAACTCTTCCTTTGACTTCTCCTTCACCATTTTCACTTTCTTCCCTTGTTTGGGAATTTTACACAACAACCCCCATAGAATTTTCTCATTCATCTTTATAGCCTTCCATATCTTCTACCTTAGATTCTTCTAAACCACTATTTATTATGACATCGTATTCATCTATCTGAATATATTTATCTTATTATTTTTATAGCTTTTCACACAAGCTGGAGACTTCACCATGGGAGTTTCACCATCATCCTCATCATCATCTTGAAATTTCTTAAGACACTTTTTTGTAATATTTCCAACACTTCTACAATGAATGAATGAAATAGAAAGTTTATTTTTATAAATTCATTTTCCCCTTTATGGATTTTTTGGAATTGCATTACATGACATCATCCACAATATATTCTTCCTAGAAATAATCTATAGTGATCTTTTTTCTGGACTTGAATACCACCCCTTTAGACATCCGATCTTCTAGAAACTCATTATCATCATTGTCATATTTTATATGACTATAGTAATGTGTAAGCTATCCAATGTTTTCTCCATTATTTCATTATATTCCTATAAAAAATCTTTTATATTTACTCGAGGTAGAAGTCTTATTAATATTCACATAAGGATCTTTACATCATCAAAATTTTCTTCAAATCCCCACATGCCTTTCACAACAACATTCACCTAATAAAAAAATGCATCGAAAGATTCATTAGGTTGTATGTTCAAGTCCTTATAATTTATCCATAGAACCATAAATTTCACTTCTTGGACATTTGAATAACCATCATAGATATTTAGCATCTCTTACCACATGGAATGTGATAACTTATATGACATCACTTTCATATAGATTGTGTTGTATATATATCCTACTAAGGAAATGATTCCTCTTTCTTCGGAATCCACTTATCTTCAGTTTACTTATCATAAAACTCCTCTGTCTATACAAGCTAAAATACCTTGTATCGTAGTTGTAAACACATCCATACCTAATGATTGAAAGTAGTGATTTATATGATTATTCCATAGATAAAAATTTTCCCATCGAATATCTGAATCTTGTTATGATTAAAAACTTCCATTAATTATATTGAAATAGAAACTCTAACTTTAACCATTACCTCTAATACCAATTGTTTTCCCATCTATGTTAAATACACAGAGATGGGGTGAATCCAGTAATGGCAGATTTAAACAACTATCCCTTTGGATATTTTTTTCTTATTAAACACAAATATCTTCTCTCTCCCTCTCTCCATCCTTTAGAAGATAATAAAGGGAAATTAAAACATGCATGGGCCACAAAAATTCTACATGTCTCACCCTTAATGGGATATCTCCAAGGATAATACAAAAGAAATATGTAGAAATTCCAAATCAACTAAATCATACTTCTATTTCAAATTTTAGAGTAGACTCACTATCTCACCTGGTTTACATATAGTAAAAATTTAAAAGGTCACTACTCTCTCTCTCTATTTTCTAAATTGAACACACTAATAATCTAGTATAATACTATGAAATTTATTTATGAGTTGGAACAAATTTTTGTGTCTTTATTCTCCTATTTCTTCAAATAGAAAACAACCACATTTACACAAGTCATTTCCTCTTGCATAATGTGACCTTTGTGTAAGACTCCTTATAATGAACCCTTCACAAGACCCCTTTCTGGGACCATATTCTAATTACATAGATCATGTTACTCTAGTAAAATAATTTGTTTTTATTATATGTATTTCATGAATCAGATAGGCCTTCCTGTACATAAAAACACCCAGTGAATACACTACTTTGTAAGATCCCTATGCATGATCCTTCTACTAATTTTTTGTATCATGATACTTTTTTCTATTTACATGGATGATGTGACTCAATCACAAGACCTTATTCTACATGAACATAACACTTAAATTAATTTAATCATATATATTCCTTAACATCAAGAAAAACCCCACCTACATGATTTGATTTGGATCAAACCACTTAAGAAAATACCATGTTCTTAAGGATGTTTAGTCATCCATTCCACCACCTTAGTTCTCCACCTTATATTCTCCGTATGATTAGTTTTGGAATTCATGATTGACCTTTATGAGATGTCACACGTCATAAATACTTTCACCTTAGTAAGCATGATTTTCTTCTAGTACATCATGTGATCCCATCATGAGATCAATTTATATTTATGTGGTAGTTAGTAAAATTTTCTTATAGTGATTTGTGTGTTCAAATAACAAGATAAATTCAAAATCATGCAGTGGTCATTGAAATTGTCTTCTAGTGTTTTTCATGATCCCATCATGAGACCCAATGAAAATCATTCGGTAAGTGAATTTTTTTCGATCACTTAACATGACCCCATCATCAGATCCAATTATAATCATGTGCTCTCATGACCTCAAACTACCACAAGAATTATCCTTTATTTCCATCTTATTTTTATTAATGTGGTTCATGTGACTCATTCGCAAGATCCCTTAAAAATCAAATTTTTTCTTCAAGTATGTTGCATGATCTTATCAAAAGATTCTCTTATACTCACAGGGATCTTGTGATGTGATCATGTGATCACCTTATATACTCATGATCTTAGGTGGTATAAGTCAACCATGGATAGACAAACACACACTGCAAGATCCCTTAGGACTTATATGTTTATTTGTGTTCCTTTTGGACTTATGCGCTCTACATGATCCTTTAGGACATTTTTTCTATCCGTTATACTTTAGGTTATTTTTGATAACACTTCAAAACTCTTTTAAAAACCATCTATCATCAATAATGTTAGTCATTTTTCACAAACCAAAATAACTGAGAAACACCCACATGATGAATTTTTTACAACATATTATAATTTATGAGATTTAACTTGAGGCACCAAAAAATTAAATTATTGATCCCCTATTATTTGATATCATTCAAAGAATTATTTTTCAAGGATTATTTTAAAATGTGTAAACATCTTTGTGATATTCCATTATTACACTAGAGTTTGGTTCTTTTTCGACCATCCACCATCTTCCTCTTGATGGATTATGATCATGTTATTCTAGTATTGACTTAACTATATAACATTACTCCATATGTTTTTTTTCCTGAGGGATGATTACATATAATTTTATTCCACTTATTGATTATGATTATTTTTAAAATATGAATATTTATTTTCCGATACAAATTTTTATTGATTACTTAGGGAAGTTGATAGTATATTGTGTAACTATAAACATTCTTACTCTATATGGGTAATGATCATGTTATCTATTTTATTGACATGGTGAAAAGTTTTACTGTTCCATATGTTTCTATTTCAATATGGATGATTATTGAAAATTTTAGTATGTATTGTTTGATGATCCACCTTCTTTATACATATGTTTTATGATCATGTTATCTCTTTTATTATCATGGGAATAATATTGGTGTTTTGTATGTTATTATTATAGTATGGATGATTATTATAAAAGGTGATTGTGACTTTATTGTGGATTTTGACATATGATGAATGCATTCGACAAAACAATTATTGGTGGGGACTACTATTATATAGCCACTTTATGCATTTATTGGTCTAATGAGAAAAAATAAATTGATTTTTGGTGTATACCTCAACACATATTAGTATAGTGTATTAGAATAAGGACTTGATAGCATGTTTTATGTATGAAATTATGAATTATATTGATACATGATTAGAAATTATTAGTATAAATGTTTTCATTTATTTTCATGGATAAATCATTCTATCGATATTAGTTTATTATATAATTTTTGATGAATAATTATTGTTTCCATAGTATTTATGCCATGTTTATACCATGATTTCCTGGGTTTTCTGTTTTCCTTTAATGAGAATTTGAGAATTTGAGCTCACCCATTCTTACGTATATATTTTGCTATGTTATAAAGAAAATATTTTCACAAGAAACGACTAATATGATAGCTTGTTTGGAGAATTTCTAGGATATATTTAAGACTTTTCAAAGATTAAAGTGTTTATTATAGAGGGAAAAAATTCCTTTAATTGAGAAATACATGGGTTTTATTAGCTTAAGTTTAGATCAAATTCCTTAAATATCTAAACTTAAATTGTATTGGGAATGTATGTATATAATATTTTATTTGATTCATTTAATTAGGAGATAATTTTTTCTAGTAATCAATAGTTGGTATTGAATCATTTATGTAAATTATGTATTTATGAAACCAAATCTGGTAGTGTGGGTTTGAGGCCTCATAGTTGGTATTAGAGTAAGGTTTTGGTAACTATTGAGATTAGGATGTTTGTTGAAGATAATTTAAGTGTTGATAAGTTAGGTTTGATCATAATATCATAAGTATAAATAACCATTTTTGGATACTATATGATTTATCATTAAGGTAAAAATTCACTTTTTAATTGTGGATTAGGATAATATAACTATAGAGAAAACCATATAGATATGTCTAAACAATAACTATATGTATAGGTTAACATCATAATGATTCGGTAAATTAGAGATAGTGGGGTACTCTATGAAGTTACATCCTTTTCAAGATACTACAATTGGATATAAGCTCTAGAACATATGCACCTAGGTGTAATAACCCCAATAGTGCAGATTAGATATTAACTCTATCATCATATGGTGCATGACAAAGAGGCCTAGTTTCATAACTAGTTTGACACTCTTGAGAGAAATTAATTAATTAATTCGCAATATCTTTATAAAGCATTACAAGGGATTATAATATTTTTGGCTCAATAACAAAATTTGAATGTAATCGTGGATAAAATAGAATAAAATGTTGAGATTCATATGTTGAGGATCATATTAATTGATTTGTGATTCCTTGAATAAGGGATAAGTTTGATTTTTAGAGAATATATTTTAATGAATTTTGGGTTTAAAATATTTTAAAAAATGTCATGATATATAGGGATCTTTATTTTTAAGATTATGTTAATAATTATGAGGGATCCTAAATCAAAGTAAGCTTTGTTGAACTAATAATTGTATTGATTGATCTGAGTCTAATAAGATTTGAGTTATAATAACTGTAGGATAACATGGTAGCATAAAAATGTGAGACATATTAAGGATAAATTTTACTGTGGTTAATTATGATATTCCTCTTATAAATATTTCTAGTTAGGTTAACTCTTATTTTTAGTAATGGTTTAATCCTAAAGGACCAGTTTTAACAATATATTCCATAGACATTTCAAAAATTCTCCCATAGAAGAACATAAATGGATTAGGTCATGAGTAAGAAATATTTTCATTATGATAAACTAGAAAATAAGAATTATGATTAATAATGTGAGAATAGTTGAAATCCTGATAACACTTAATAATAGAAGGATGGAATCTCATATAAATTATTTTGGCTATGTTGAGGAACATATGATTAAATTTCCTACATGTCAAGAATGTGTGATGATACATGGTGGAAGTTTCATTAAAGTTAAAGATAAATGCTATAATTATTTTGATGAACATTATAAGACTCACAAGTCGAGCATAAAGGGACATAATTTCTTTTCATAAACTATAAGAGTGTTTTCCATTATATGACTCAATGTCCTAATCTAAGAGCCATTAAGGGAAGCAGTCGGTAACAACCCAGAAAACACTGAAAATAATATTAAACTACTACTAATGTACCAAATAGTTACTTTTCACCAAATATTCTCTAGTTTATTAGTTTATGTTTCTTTTCACCAACTACTAGATATTCAGTTATATGTTAAATCCCTTAATTTTAGGATAATCATAAAAATCATTTTCATGGTTTGTGGGAAGTTATTATTTATGGATTAATATATTCTACATATCATACAATTCAATGTGAAATTAATAATGTGTGGGTTGTTCTTATAAATCAATTAGAGTTTTTTTCATTATATAGATAAATCTCATTTTATAACCAAAAGAAACTCATGATCATTTTGTACTGAATGGTTAATTATGAATTCCCTATAGAAATTACTTTAATCTTTCAAGTAAAATTTTTACAGAACAATTAATTTAATTGGGTACCAATGTAACACCCTAATATTTCAAAATTTGAATCCCTTTAAATGATTCAAATGTGTTGGATAACTTTCTCTATACACATATCCGAACATAATCGAAATTTCTATATATTTAGATAAAATAAAAAACATTAATTATTACCATTAAAATATAGTTTTTAAATTTAGAGACCATATTTTTGACTTGGAATACTTTGGAATATATCTAGAAATATTTTTAGATGCAGGACCTATAACTACATGTGATTCTGAGGCCCAATGTTCCAAAAATTAATTTTATAAAAATATTCAATATATTTTATATCACGTGCACACATTTCTGAAAGAAAATGGTGTATCTCCTAAAATAAATCTTGGATAAAAAATATGACACCATGGGATAATATGTAATGTGAGTTTTACCCTAAGTGTTACCTAAAATGGGTTGGTGTGGGATGTTAAGATAAATAAATAGTTGGAATTACACTCAGTGAATTAATTAAATAATTAATTTAGGTAATTTGTTAACTGAACTAAACCATGATTCCCATATGAAATCACTTTTATGTTGGATATATTGGTTTATCCACATATCCATGGGACTATTGATAGGTGTTTCATTCCACCCTCTATTAGTGAATCAAGATCAGATTTTAACGAACCTATGGATTTTGGAAAATCGAAGCACAAAAAATGCAATGACTTCTATAATTAATTGGATATAGAATTATTCATTAGAGAAAAATCCAGAATGATATAAGACTAATAAAATATGAATTTTTTCCCATTTTATTAAAACATTGAGGATGATCATGTTCTTTCCTTTGATATTTATTTTCTTATGAAACTTTTCATTCGCCTATGTACCGATTTTAAATTGATTATTTAATATGTATATATTTTTCCATATTTTATACCCAATCTTCCCCAATTTAATTCTATTGGATAATAATTCTAGGAAAAATATTTTTACACCATTATTTTTTTAATTTTCCTCCTACCATTCTTCATGTTCTCCATCATAGACCTATGAGGTCATAGTTCGACATTTCCAGGTGGGACGAAGCATGATAAGACCCTCAGATTCATGTAATATTCGCCTGTGATGAATGGATTGAATAATTAGGTATGGATTTAGATAGATTTTTGGATATCGGTGATTCCACCATGGATCCAAATACAGGTGAGGTGATTTCATATTTCATGGGATACAATGGCACATTGGGATTTGGATGGGTGAATCATTAATCTTTTTTCCAACCAACGGATGGGTAGAAACCACGAATGAAGGATTAAACATTAATTTTGGTTATCATAGAAGTGAGAATCGATGTGGGGAGAATAGATCTAGGATTCAAGAGAAAATATTGAATTTCTGGAAAAACCCGACTACATGATCTATAGTTTGAATAACACACACTATGTAGGGCCTTGGCTATGCTGGATAGGGTTTCTGGTGTATTAAATATCACACCCTGTGTGGGACACCCAAATTCTATGTGGCTCATTGGTGGAGAACCATTATGTTCTATGGGAGTATATTAACAAGGTCGTGGTATCCACATTTAATGAATCGACAGATGTCTTGGGTAAATAGACACAACCCATAGGAAGCGGAGTGGGACCTCGTGCAGGAGGAATCACCTTTTACCATAGTATATTGACATGTCTAGGAGTACGGGAAGGACCTCAAGTGGCTGAAACATGTCATGTAGTTCCTTTACATGTTGTGTAGGGTATATGGGAAGTGATCCATGTATCTGTATGGACACGACCAAGTAGAGGATCGGGACCACATATCATATGGGTCCCCAAACACATCGTATACCCCTATATTCTTTTTTTAATAATCTTATACCTCTCATATATCATTCATTTAGAGTCAAATTTTTTCCTGAATGTAGCCTATCTGAAGTGTTTTTATGCATAGAATTATATGGTGGCCTTCCTAATGAATTTTGAGGTATTATGTAATATTTTTCCGGCGTGATTATTCTTTTGGAAACACTCTATGATGGTAATGATCAATAAGAATTATAGAGTCGCTCCCCTATTAGATTGGGTGTGGGTCCTCTATCAATTAAATGGTACCCCCAATGGAGTTATGTTTTGGGTCCTCTATATATTTATTGGTACCTCACTATGGGATTAGGGTGTGGATTCCATATCTACTGAGTTGTACCCCTATGGTTTTCGGGCATTGGTCCACTATCTACTGAGTGGTAATCACCTATGTTGTTAGGGAAAAGGTCTTATATCTACTGAGTGGTACCCCCTACGACATTAGGGTTTGATTTCTCTATCCATTGACTGGTACCCCCTGTGGATTTAGGTATTAGGCCCTCTATCTACCTAGTGTTACCCCTATCTGTTAGGGAGTAGGTTCTCTTTACACTAAACAACACCCCATGATGCACTAGATCATGAGTCCTCCTCTTAGATATTGTACCCCCTCGAATGTGTGTCACAGTGGAAAGGAATGATCCCACTAAAAGGTTACTTCTATGGAAAACACACAAGATGGCGGGGATTGATTATTTTCCTTTAAAACTAATGGAAATATTATATTGGTATGGGTTGTGATATGGATATCCCCTTTATCTCTTGTTTGGTAATCTTTTATAGAGAATATATATATATATATATATATAGATGTACTTATAATTTGTTGATATCTATCTCTATGGGTTGAGATTTGGATTACTATCATACCTCTTAATACTCCACCTTTAACTTTTGTGGCCTCCTGCTATGTTTTTATATACTCACCCATGCATGGTCTTTGCCCAAACATGTTGTGTATTATGCTGACGACGAAAAAGTCGGTTGTGATTACATAGAAGAAAAGGGATACCCTAGTTCACTAGAATATGTACAGTAGCTTGGGATTATATATATGGATTTTGTCTCTCTCATCACATTAATTTTATAGTTTTTTTAGGTTGGGATAACTTTCTGGTTGGGCATGAATTTTTTCCTTTTTTAGTTTTTAGTTTACACTACCATACTATTGTACTCCCTTGACATTTTAATTACATTTTTCATTCTCATGATTTTTCACCTTTTAATTTTATTCCTCTATACTTATAAACTAAGATGGTCAGGTGTGTGTGTGTGTGTGTGTGTTCATGAACATTAGGCAAAGGCCTCTCATATTTTTTATGACTTTTGGTGCTTTTCACCACCTCTTGGCCTATAGAGGTGGGATCGCGGTAGTTGTGGCTCGAGCTCTATTGGGTCAGGTTGTGACAGATTAGTATCAGATAATTTCATTCCCTAGGATGGAGTTTTGATTTTTCCTTTTATGAGGATTTGGTTGAGATTTAGGTAAATAATGTCAAAGTGTCTTGAGTGATACTTTTAGGCTAGGGAACCCAGTATTAGTTTTTTATCCAATGTATCCATTCACCATATCTCAAAGCACCTTTTTTCACTTTGTATACAGAGACATTTCTTTCAGGCATCAATGGTAAATGAATATTATAGGATTGATTTTTTGAATATACTTCTTGAGTCATCTCATTGTATATATTTCCTCATAAGAATGTGGTACTTCATGACTAAATTTTCAGGATTCCTCCATGAAGACATCCATCTAGGTTGCTAATTCTGAAACATGATGATGATTCAATGAGTGATGAGGCCTCTATTTAGGTTCCACCAAGTGAGAAACCTACTCCACATGGGTATGTAGTAGAATCCCCACCTGTTGAGAAGGAGATCATACTAGAAAAGAAGGTTTAGGATGCATGGAATCTTAGAACACTCTAGGTGTTTCTGCACTAGAGGACTCTAAGGTTCCATGATGAGCCAGAACCCCAGGAATCGAAGGATTGCCTAGATTCAGTGATCCATGTTTTTACGATTATTTAGAAACTAACTAATCAAGTGGTTTTGATTGTATCCATCCTTTTACATGGAGAATTTGGGTGATGGTGGAGTCTAGTTACATAGATCCATGAGGAGTCAACACTCTCCGGGAATAAAATCCAGCAATTATTCTATAATGATTACAACCCTCTCATTATTATTCTCAGGTTGGATTCAAGAGCTCCTAGAGATTCATTAGTGATGTATAATAG
Organism: Viscum album; assembly: GCA_963277665.1. NCBI lineage: Eukaryota > Viridiplantae > Streptophyta > Magnoliopsida > Santalales > Viscaceae > Viscum > Viscum album. The sequence goes on from OY728155.1 coordinate 1,936,631,161, forward strand.
TGAATTAGTGTGTTTTGAGGTTCAAAGACCTTACATGGTACTCCCTCAACATGATTTTGGATAGCTGTTTATAGACACGAATGTTTTAACAATTCCTCCATAGAGATATATATGCTAGTGTAGTGCCTTTGTGCATTCCCACCTATATTAGGGTGTTAGATAGGACACTAGTTATGGAGATCTTTATGAAATAGGGATTCCATAAAAATGGTTCTCACAGTGTGCATTATAGGGATGATTCTCCTGTATTATCTAGAAGGATTCAGTCAGTAGGATCTCATTATAGGATGCCTTCCCATGGCCACACTCATACACATAGTCATGGAGAACAAGGACCAAACTGAGTACCAGGGTATATCAGAGAGTGTTAGTGCTATGCATGTTATGGGAAAGGCCACATGGAATATGATTTCCCAACCCTCCATTTTGAGGAGGAAAATATGACAGTAGATAGACCTCCATGGGAGATCAAGCTCCATGGTCATGGGTCTCCCAAGAAAGGGAAGGGTGTCCCTCAAGGAGGTGGAGATGGTGGGAATCCATGAGGAGGAGTTGTGGGTGGTGGATGAAGTTATGAGAACTTTTCACCACTAATTCTAGGTGGCACACACCAGGATTAGGGAGTTGGCGGTCTGGGAATCATATAGCTATGGGTTAGGGATGTGTATGACTCACCAACACAAGAGATGATTAAATGTACAATCTATGTTTATTTTAATCTTTATTTAGTACAAATAGACACAGATTCAAGTTGTTCATTCATCTTTTTACTCTTTATGTGAGATCTAGAGATCCCATTAGAGGATTTTTCCTAGAAGCCACAACATGAATTTCTAATAATTATGATGGATTGTTTGTGACAGATTATAATTATAAATGACTTTTTGCGACTACTGTCCATCAAAAAAATCCCATCATGAAAGAGGGCATTATAAATATAATTATTTGTGATGATCCATCATAGAATCCATTTTTTGCAATAGATATACAATCTATCGCAACAAAATCATGAAATATTATTCAAAACCATTTTACGATGATCCATCACAAATAACCTTTTCTGACAGATTATACATCCATCGCAAATACACTTTTTAAAAAAAATTAAAATTAAAATTATTTATAAATTAAAAAAATTAATATAATTTAAAATCATTAAAAACAAATAAATTTTAAAACACACATAAAATTAATACATAATTTCAAAAATAATATCTTTATCATACCAAATTACAAAATAGTTATAAAATATTCAGAAATCATCCATAGACATCAGGTCGAGGACGATCACTCGAAGGAACTAGGGGAAGAAAATCCATAACGATGCTAAGAACGAGTCACTACATATACTCCATCATATCTTCATATCTTAGACATTTCTACTCATGCTCCTCCTCCCTCTGCTTCTTCATCTGTTGTAACATCTCATCCCGATCTTTCAACCTCTCCTCATAATGTGTAGTGGATGGTGAAGTCAATGAGGAATCTCCATGATCTCCCTTCTTTCTCATTAATTCTATAATAGAAGTACTATAATATGATGTAGGTGTCATACGAGAGCTAATACCAATCACTTGACGTTTCTTGACACCCTGTGAAGTCACGTGTATCCAAGCCCCCTCATCAAAACCCGAATCAGTAGAGACATATTTTTAGGTCTTAGCATCACACTCCTATGAATGGGAAGTCACAGCCTCATATGTTTCCTATAAAAATAATGAAAAAATAGAATAACAATAAAAATAATATTAATGAAATTTTTCAACAAAATCACTAACCACAATACGACAATGTCATTCTCCTACAACTTCTCTTGTATGTGGACTACTATACATATTATTATAAACTTCAAAATCTTTAATAGATGGTTCAGTAGTGGCCTATATAATATAACAAACATATTATAGTTAAAATAAATATATATTAATAAATAATATCACCTTCCATATTTCATTGATGTATGCCATATGTATGAATCTCAGCCCTATGGGTGACCTCTTGGCTCCACCCGCTCTGATGTCCTGCTGATGATCTCCTCCTGAAAGATTATCCTAGCTAAAATGAGAATATCCCATCCCATACATGAGCTAATATATATTCATGATGATGGGAGAGGCAAGACTGGTCGAAGATAGTATCAAAAGATTTATACATATCCCCCTTTCTTGAGGTTGTGTAGAAACTAACAAAATCTCTCACGTATACAAGTATCCCATTCTTTTTTTATAGGACCTCTCTGGCTATCATAAATCAATGAAAATAAATTCTGAAATACAATTAAAAAAATATCAATAATTAAATAATTTTTTTAAAATATATATATTATTTAATAACATACAATCAAGTGGTTGAACATCTGGTCACACACGATGATGGGTACCAGGTCCCATGACACCCATGGCTTGAAAAAACAATTTCTCAACATTACACCAGCCTACCCAATAGCTAAATGCAAAAAAAAATGCAAATTGGAAAAAATATGTAATCATAAAATTATTATCAAAACTAATATAGTTGGTTAATATAAAATAAATATCTTACACAATTTAACATGCTTCTGTAAATGAGGATCAAATTCAATAGATGGTCATCTCTTTGGAATAAGATTTGGAATCAGAAATCGAGTAAGACCGGGCCCCCTACTAGTAGGAGCACCAGCCAGAGAAGGAGGAGATGAATTAGGCTCATCATCAGGAAGTATGACATCAAAGAGAGAATTTAATATATCATTAGGATCATCCCAATCCATCTAAAACAAAAAAACCCAGTAAAAGATTGTTAAAATAGATATGAAATTTAAAAAACTAATGATTTTTAAAATAAAATAATGATACATAAAATATATTTTTAATAAAAATATTAAATTTTAAAGATAATAAATATTAGAATATGATTCATGTAGCTAATTACATGAATATAATACATCAATAATCATATTCATCACCATATTCATTAAAATCAATGTCTTCATCCTCATCTTCAGCATTGTAAACTTCTATATGACTTTTAGTTTCATTATCCCTTATTACTTCATCAACATTATCTATATCATCATCCCTTAACAAGGGGTTTAATTGTCGATATTTATATCCTTCCAGGTAAGAGATATATTTGGGGATGTTTCATGAAAAAATTAAATATGTTTCACTTCCACAAAACTATTTTCATTTTCAATAAAAGGATTGTCATATGATTTAATTTTTATCACAGTCAAACGTTCGTTAAAATCTCTCAAAACATCACAGTAGTTTACATAGTAAACCTGTTTTTCCTGATGTGCCAACATAAATGGATCATTTGATGCAATAATTCTTTTATATTTAATTTCAATCACTCTATGTCATGGATGAACTCGCAACCCCCAATCAGTATCAAACCAATGACATTTAAATATTTGAATATAATTTGGTCCAAAATATAATGACACAATTATTTCATCTAGTATACCATAAAAGAAAACTTATCTTTTCTTATGATGATATCCTTTCGTAACAACACCACTATTCATTGATTTCTTTGAGTCAATATATATGTGTGTATGGAATTTAAATCCATTAACCACATACCCATTATAAGATTTTACCAATTTCAATGGAGGGTTTTTATGCACACATAATCAACGGTCAATTTTATTTTCACGTAGTGTTCCCTATAAATATGTAATTTGTGTAAATTGATTTTTGATATATTTATCATATATTACAAAAAACAAAGTTAATGTAAATAAAGAGATATTTTAAAAATATTTAACGAAATAATAAAAAGTCAATAATTACTACACAAATCATGTCATTTCTTCACAATTTAGTAGAACATAATTATGAGCTCTGTACAGTTCTTCGTCTGTAATCCATCACTCATGATAACCACCAAAACTAAGCTCGGTATGATTAAAAACTGAAAACTGATGGTCTGTGACATCATCAACATTTGTCTCATTTTGACCCATGCGATTATGTTTTGAAGTATGTTCTCACTGAAAATAATAAGAGCAAAAAATTTGAAATTTTTCCTTATAGGTATGCTTCTGCAATCAAACCTTCAACTGATGCTTTGTTATGTACTTTCTTATTTAATTTTTGCATACATCTCTCAAATAGATACATCCACTATAATTTTACTAGCCCTCCACACATCATATATAAAATTCAATATTAAATGTTCCACGGAATCAAAGAAGATCGGTGGAAATATTTTCTCCAATTTACATAAAATTAAAACAATTTTTTTTTTCAGAAAACACAATGCATTATAACATGATGTTTCCACACAAATATCTCAGAAAAAATATGATATTTCAGTCAATATATCCCAAATTTAATAATTCAACATCCCTCTAAGACCAACATGCAGTAGTCTTTCAATTATGAGATGATAACCTTGAATTTTTAACATGGTAATATGCCCATTTTTGATGCAATGAGACAAATTAGAAGCATAACCATCTGGTATCCTCAAATATCTAATCCATTGACAGAATAAAAAATAGTTATATTTACTAAGTGATTAAGATGATTTTGTTTTCATTAATTTTTTTTATCTTTCATAATCAAATATTTCAAGTTTAGGATGTCTCAAAATCTACACAAGATCTAACTGTGCCATTACATTATCTTTGGTCTTACCAGGTGTGTCCAACACGGTATAAAACATGATATAAAAATAATTCTTCTCAATATTAATTACATCTAACATGCAACGAACCAATAATCAGACCAATATGGAAGGTCCCAAAAAATACTCGGTTTTATCCAATTATAATCTCTCCCAAAACCATTTGTATTTTTCTTATTTATGGTTGGTCCAAAAGTAACATGAGTTAATGCACAAAGTGTAGATTTTACCTGATTACCGGAGAGCACTTCTATAGGTGTGTCTATTACAATTTGACATTCTCCAAAATTAATTTCTATTTCTTTAAAAAATGGTGAACTGTAAGAAGAAGTCTTAAATGATAGTAAAAATAACTAACCTTTATACAATTACAAAGTATAAATTCATTGTTCTCATCCATGCAGTACAGACATGATTTTAGACCTTTTGTGCTCAATACTGATAACATACCATACACCAGAAAGTCCCTGATCATCAAAATTAATGAAACCATCAATATAAAAGTCTGATATGTAGTTATATCAAATGTAGTCACACTATTGTTCCGTAATGAAATTAACTCATCAATTAGTGGTTTCAAATAAACATCAATATTATTCTATGGATGTCCTAAAATTAACATCTTCAAATATATATATGGTTCCATCATCAACATCCAAGCATGTAAGTTATAAGGAATAATGAAAATAGGCCAACAAGAATATTAACTATCGTAATCACCAAATAGACAAAACTCATCAATAGAAAGGCATGGGCGTATGTTACAATGTTCTACAGCAAAAGAAGGATGTGTTTAGTCCAAATTTCTCCATGAGTCACCATCACAAGGATTATTTAATCATTGTGTGATAGAAATATTTGATTTATGTCATTTCATAAATCCATTTGTGCTGTGAGACATAAATACACGTTGTAAATGAGGGGTAATTGGAAAATATCTCAACTATTTCATAGGAACTATAGATGTTCCTTATTGTGCCTTTTATACCTCTATTCTCAACATATTGGACAATTAACCAAAGATTCATCATATTCACCATAACAATATATGTTGTCATTTGAACATGCATGGATATTCTAATAACTTACACCCAAATTAGGAATCAACCTTTTAATTTCATAGAAACTTATCGGTAATGTATTTACATTAGGAAAAAATGACTTATCCAATGATAAAATCTGATCGAAACAACTATTATACATTCCTATATCTTATTTAACAGCCTATGATTTTGTAATAGATTCAATTTTATTCATATGGATTGTCGGATATAAGGCTTCCTCATCAAATTTGAATAAATTATAAAACATATATGGTTTAGATTCAGGATTTGGAATATCATTCTAACTTGTTGTTTCAGGAATAGATGGACCATCTACCTTATGTATTAAATTATAAAATGATAGATCTAGAACCAAAAAAATTTATTTTCAACTGAACTCTTTTCACCATGTTGATACCAAAAAAATATAATATTTCCGAAAACCAGAATGCAATAAATAAAGTCCAACATTTTCAAATGTTTTGAATGTCCTAGGATCACATTTCTGACATAGACATTTAATTGTTCCCTCCAAAAAAATCTGAATTTGACAATCCAAGTTATATAAATGATTCGACACCTTCAATGTAGACATGTTTTATACCAGATCCATTTCGATTTTTTTGATTATCTATCCAATCACCATCATGTAATAGATATTGGTCTCTACTTACCAAGTCTATAGTTATCTAAAAAACAACAAAATAAAAACAACTATTACAAATCATTTTGACTAATTACATATTATTATATTTTAACACCTTGAAATATTCTATGGAATATGATCAGAGTGAGGCATTGGGTTAGAACTGGATTATGGGGCCCGTAGAGTCTCAACATATAAAAAATAACAATATTAAATATATTATATAAGATGCACACTATTATTTTAAAATAATAGAATATCTCTTGAACATTGTCTTATATTAGACACATGCTATTTTTAAGACACATGCTATTTTTTATATTTTTTTATATTTTTTTACAAATTATTATTATTGTTTTCTAATCATTGGTAATATTAACAATTTCTTAAGAATAATGACTCTTTGATTGCTGAATATTGTAAATTATATAAATTAATACTATATTTTTTTATAATAAATATTTTTTTACAAATTTTTAATAAGTCTTATAACAGTTGTATTTTTTAAAATATTATTACTAAAAATTGCCATAATTATTATTAACATTGTTTTTTATAAATAGTACGTATTTAATTTTTTTTCATTAAACCAATTTTTTAACATTTTTTAATATAAAATATTCTTATAAATAACGTTTTGTTAAAATGTTTTCTTTAAATTTATTTTCACATAATTCATAAAAAAACAACCATTTCTATTTATTTCATATATTATATACATATAACACATAATCTAATCTATTTACATAAATTTAATGTTTACACATTTTTTCAAATAAATTAACACATCAAATCTATATACATAAAAACACACACATGCGCGCAAATTTTCATATAGTTTGTCAAATTTTCAAATTATTAATAATATTTTTGTAATTTTAACTATTATTTACTATTTAGTATTAATATAAAGTAAATATTTATTTATTTATATTTATATAAAAATATTTTTAAATTAATATAAACATACAAAAAAATCTAATAATTTTCTTTAAACAAATATATATATTAAATTTATATATACATAGATATAAAAATTCATAAATATTTAATAAATATTAATTATATTTTCTAATTAATTAGTAATTATTATAAATTATGTCATGATTATTATTATTTATTTAAATTATTATTAAATTTTTAATAATTATTTTATATATGTATATCAAATTTTCATAATTAGTATAATTACAAAAAATATATTCTAACTCTTTTTTAAATAAATATACATATCAAATATATATATATATTTATATATATGTATGTATGTGTATTATCCCATACATTTATTGTTAAAATATTTATATATACATATTTAGATATTAATATATATATATATATATATATTACATGATTTCATAATGAAATATATTTTTACATGTTTTTTATACAAATATATATATCAGATTAATACATACATACATACATATATATATATATATTAAAAACCTTATAAATTTTTTAAAACATTTATATAAGTTTGTTTGTATATATATATATATCATAAACATTATGCATTTTTTTAAAATTTGTATACATACATACATACATACATATACATATATATTCAATTTTAATATACATACATGTATGTATATATATATATTAAAAACATTAAATAATTTATATATATATATATATATTATAAAATTTACACATTTCTTTAAACCATTTATAAATGTTTACACATAATGTATAGTTTCCATTTATTTATATTCAAAAAATTCTTAATTAATTTGAATTTATTATTTATATGTATTTATATTAAAAAAATTATTAATTAACAAAAATATATATAATTCATTTTGGAATTTTTTTTAACAGATCTACATATAAAATTTGTATACACATATATAAAAATTTACATACAGACATACATATATGTGTATATATATATATATCAAAAACCATAAAAATATTTTTAAAATCATATATATATATAAATAAACACATAAAAATATCAAAATTATATACACATTTTAATATATATATATATATAATATCAAAATTAACATGGTACATAAACATACTTATATATGTATATGTATATATAAATAAATAAAAATCATATCTAAATATCAAATATAAAAATTAGCAGAATTCCTAAAAATCAATTAAAATAAATTATATGAACTTGATTAAAATTAAAATAGAGATTAATCCAATTGTGTCTATCCAAAATATAAAATAAAGCATGAAAATAAGAAAAATTTATAAACATAGGATTAAACCAAATCAGTATACTTGACATTGAACCCAAATATGAAAAAAAACAAACCAGAATAATATCAAAATACAGATTAATATAATTGAGTCTATCCTAAATATCAAATAAAGCATGAAAATCAGATTAATTTATAAACCTAAAGTCCTAACTAGTATATTTAACATTGAACCAAAATGCGCTAAAATAATTGACATAGAACATAAGGAGAGTCCATACCTTGAAGATCTAATTTGATATTAGCAAAAAAATGGGAAGAAGGAAGCCTCATGAAGCTGGGACAAATTGATCGACTGTAGGGTTTGCAACGCATTTGGAAGAGGGAGGAGATCGGAGGGGCACATAGTTGTTAAAATGACGTGGTTTTTTGCAATGTTCTATTTGCGAAGGAATTAATGTCGTCGAAAATATTTTTTCATCTAAATTATTTGCGATAGACACTAATTTCCATCTTAAATAATCCCAAGCCTAGGTACATTTGTGACTGATTTTGTTATTCATCTCAAATTCCTTTTGCGATTACTTTTCATGCTACGATACTTGAAATCCCAGTAAAACTATTTACGATGGATTATTTATTCCATCATAATAAATTACTATTTGTGATGGAATAAATAATCTTTTGGAAATACTAACAAAGAGCACACTAATTACGGCAGGTTATATGACTATCGCAAATGACCTGTCACAAATGGATGAAATTCTAGTAATGAAATATTCCTTGAGGTTCCTATAGAGAATGCTTGTTGAAACTCTATTATCTTCTAGAAATGTGAGCTATATCATGGTGGATATCTGTTCTCATTGTACCTTTTGGTCTTCATGATATAACCATTTGATTTCATCTTGGGTATGGAGTTGTTTTCCATGGTCTGAGCCCAGATTGACTATCATCGTAAACAATTCAGATGCATTATCACTAATGGTATTATATTCTCCTTTTTGGGAGAGATAGATCTCATGGTAGGAAGGGAAGGTATTCAGAGGAAGAGGATACATCCCATTACCCATCAGTTGGGAAGTGTATCCATTATCATAGTTGTCTCTTTGGGAATCTAGATTCCTTTAGTCATGGAGGATTTTATGGATGTATCCCTGAGGATGATATGGGACTACCAATGAGGTGGTAGATGGATTTTTTCATCTACTTTCACCTTGGGACCACTACAATATCTTTTTTGGTATATTATATGGCCCCTAAAAACTCTAAGATATACATTTTCAGTTAGAGGACCATGAAGTGAAGGGTTTAATCAACCCAATTGTGTCACCTTAAGAATCTCCAATTTTTTGTGAAAAAGGAGGACAAGAGATTGTGTATTTTTTTGGATTATCATAACATGAACTAGGTCATTATAAATAACTGGTACCCCTTTCTTAGTATTGAAGGATACTTTGATCATTTGTGTGACACAAGTTTGTTCTCGAAGATCAATATCAGGTTCAGCAACCACCGATTAGGAGTTCATGAGGAAAATAATCTAAAGATTTCATTCTGATGTTACTATATGTACACTATGAGTTCTTGTTGATGACTTTTTGTGTGATTAATTCCCTTGATGTGTTTATGTCTATGATGAACTGGGTCTTCCATCTATACTTAGATTGGTTTTTTGTTGTCTTCATTAAAGATATACTCATATACTCTATCTACAAGGATAATCATGTAGAGAAATTGGGGATGGTCCTAGATTTACATTGGGAGAACCAAATTTATGGTAAGATCTTGAAGTTATAGTTCTCTATCCATGAGGATTAATTTCTAGGAAATTTCATTTATGAGTATAGATTAGATGTGGACCCAACAAATATCGATTCAGTTATTAGTTGGGATAAACCCAATAGCATGTCATAGGTGTAGAGTTTCATTTGTATAGTAGGGTACTTATAGAGGTTTGTGGTAGACTTATCTTCAGTTCCAACCCTTTGAACACCCTAATGTGAAAAGGGGATCCATTTAACTAGACCGGGAAGTGACATAGATCCTTTGAAGATTTTAAGCTGAGGCTGATGAGTTCTCCTATTTTGAGACTACTATATGAGTTCATGGATTATGTAGTGTATTTTGATGCCTCGGGAGATGGGTTAACGTGTGTTGATGTAGAGATAGAAGGTTATCGCATATGGGTTGAGGTATTTGTGACCCCATTGGACGAAATACATGACTTGTGACCTATAACTAGTTGTGGTAGTATTTTCTCTAAGGATTTGGAGGAAAAATCTTCTAGGAGAGTGATTTGTTATTTACTAAGACCATCAGAGTCTCAGGTTTGTATTAATGAATAGATACTTGAACATGATATAGATGAACTGGTTAGATTTCCTATAGGACTATAACAATAACATAGTCTATACTCTGGGTAAGGGAAAAAATTTAGCAGATTCCCTTAGTAGGAAGTCTCAGGATCGTTTGGTGTAGTATTCTTCAATGTAGTAAGATTCCATGCAACTCATCATGATTGAGAAAAGGTGAAACTTTTCATTAGTTGATGGTGTTGAATCCACTCCTCTATCGAGTAGGAGAGTCTTATTTGGGAGACATAGATTGTGAGGTCTTATGTGAATAGATATCCTCAAGAGATTCACCATATGGATTTTTAGAAGGAGGGAATCACATCATCATTTTCTAGGTATGGATGGTTGTCCAAATCATGATGCAGGAGGAGGTGATGATATAGTTTTACACTTATCCTTTGACTATACATCCCAGTATGGGAAAATGTATAGAGATCATCAATGTTTGTTTTGGTGGTCTGGAATGAGACGAAGCATGGCTGAGTTTGTCTCTTAGTACCTCACCTATCAGAAGGTGAAGTTTTAGAACCATGTTTTGGTAGTTTTTTTAAGCCTCTTTATATCCCTGGGTAGAAATATGATAGAATATAAATAGATTTCATAAATAGGATTCCACATATGGTGAGATCCCATGACACCATCTGGGTGATAGTTGATAGACTATAAAATTCGTCACACTTCCTTGCTATCAAGGTGCAGAGTTCAGTAGATATTTTGTGGAAGTCGTACAAATGAGATATTTTTCACCATCATCGGGTTCCCTAGATGATTGTCTATAGCCATGATGTATGGTTGATGTCACAGTTTTGGATAGGCCTAGATGAGTAACTCGGTACCTATATGAAAATAAGTATAACCTTTCACCCCTTGATAGATTGTCAAATTGAATGTACTATGTTGGTGTTGGAGGATATAATGAGGGCATATATGTTAAAAAATTTCTAGATCTAAGAGGATTTGTTTCCATTATTAGAGTTTTCCTACAATAACAGATACCACCCTACTATCATAATGGAACCTTTTGATTCCTTGTATGGTAGACCCTATAGGTTACAATTATTTTGGACTAAGATCAGTGAGGCATCTATTCTTGGGCCATAGATAGGGAAGATGAAGATAGAGAAGGTCCAGGTCATCTGTGAGTGAATGATTATATTCCATACTAGGAAGAAATATTATGCATATCAATGTTGTAGGCCCTTGTAGTTTGATAAGGGAGACCACTGTTTCCGAAGAGTCTCTCTATGATGAGGATTGTAGAGATTTGGTCTGGGAGGTAAGTTGTCCTTGAGGTTCATCAGGTTGTTTGAGATATTGTAGAGGGTTTTTGAGTTTGGATACTGCCTCCCCCTGCCACAACTTTTAGAATGGGTCCACAACGTCTTCCATGTGTTGCAACAGAGGAGATACATACATGACCTCACACACAACAATGACTGGGTGATCTAGACAAAGAGGATGGAGTCACCTTTTTTGAAAACCTAGTGGCAATCAAGGGTTGGAAATATATGACCTATCATGGATGGAACATCAACTTGGTTCATGTGTTGTGGCAGAATGAAAGCCTGTAGGAGAGATCCATGGAGCAGGAGATCCAAACGCAGGCTCAGTATCCAGACCTTTTTGTTTGGTTTTCAATTTTCGAATAAGAAAAGCATGATGTGGGGAATAATTTAGAAACAAATCTTTCCTTGTTAGACTTTGTAATATATATAGAAATACTTTTAGAGCAACACACTAAGATGAAGAGTGATTCCAAGGCATGGTGTTCCTTGAATTAATTTTATAAAAAATATTATATATATTATATATTATGAATACGATGTTTCATAAACAAAATAGGATATCTATTAAAAGGATTCTCATATTGAAACCATAATACCACATTTGAATCTGGACTGTGAGTTCTAACCATAGCGCAACATAAAATAGGTTGGCATACGACATTTGGATAAAGCGACCTTTGGTGGTACATTCAATGCATTAATAAAATAACTAATTAAATAATTTATTAAATGACATAAAACTAGACTTCTATATTAAATAACCATTATGGTGGATATGTATTTTTATCCACATAACCTTAGAACTATTGGAAGGATTTTTCCACCACCCTCCATTGCAGAATTGAGATCAAACAACAATGAGCATCTAGATCCAGGAGAATCGAGGCACAACAAATGCAACAACTTCTCTCCTTTGTTGGAGAGCATGTTATTCATATATGAATTATCTGAATTGAGTTAGGACTCATCAATTTTTTATTCTTATCCATTTTATTAAAATATTGGTCATGATCATCTTCATGCCTTTGATTTTCGATTTCTTAGGAACCTCTGCATGCCCTCATGTACTGATTTTAAATTGATTGTTCAATCTATATCCATTGAGCCATATTTCTCACCAAATAATCATCAATTTGAATCTATTTTCCAATAACACATTCCCAATTATTGATTCAATGTTTTTTTCCTTTTCCACTACTGTTCTTCATGTTCTTCACCATAGGCCAATTGATCCAAATTTTGTCACTTTTTAGTGGGACTGAACATGATCAGATGCTCAGATTCATGGAATATTCACATGTGATGAAAGGATTGATGAATCAAGGATGGATTTTAAAGATTGGGAGATATGGGTGATTCTATAATCAATTGGAATACCAATGAGGTGGCAAGAGGCCTCATGGGATAAGGTGGTGTATATAGATTTGAACAAGTGAATCTAAAATCCATTTTCTGGCCAAAGGAAAGTCGAAAACGACAAAGTCGGGCTTCCCCATTGATATTAGGTTTTTTTAGGTGATATTATATGTGTTGGGAATGGATCTGTAACTCTCAATAAGGTATATAATATTTATGAGAAACCAGAAAAGACAACTTGTAGTCTCAAGAACGCACACCCTATAGGGCCGTGGATGCGATGGATATGATTTTTAGTGATTTAAATATCATAGGTTGTGGAGGAAACCCACATTCTATGTGAATTAGTTCTAGTGATAAAATGTGTTCTATGTGAGTACCTGGACATGTGAATAGCCAGGCATATATTATGTACCTGCAGATGACTAGGGTAAATAGGCATAACTCACAAGCATAGGATTGGTACCCCAAGAGGGGGGACACACCTTGTACCATACTGTACATAGATGGTAATGTTTACACAGACATGGCGAGTTGCACAGGTAGGACCCCGGGTGGTTGAGGCATGTCATATAGTTCCATTACACAAAGGAATACCGATACATGGGAAGTGAGTTGTGTACCAGCTGGGAAATAAACAAGAAGATAAGTGTGACCACATGTTTCATGGGTCCCCTTGGAAGTCATGAACCCCTACATTTTTTTAAAAGGTTGGGGTAGAAGCCTCATTTATTATTAAATCAATGCAAAGACCTCTTTTAATTGGGTTGAGGGAGACCCATTACATATCTCGAAGTCCTAGTGGACATTTAGCCCATTACAAAGCCCGTAGGCCCAAATTTTTGGCCTAAGGCCCATTCTGTGAATAGTACATCTATAGTACCCACCTCCTACAGTACTGTACAGTACCCACCGCTACTACAGTACCCATTTCACTGCTACAATAAACTACCACCGCTATAGTACTACTACAGAGACCTGTGCCCAATGTGTTTTGAACCCCCATTTTTCATGTGTAATTATAGGGTGCTTTCCACTAAGCCAAACCCCAACTACCACGAACCCCTAAACACTTTTTATGAACTTATACCTTCTTTATCTCTTTTATTTGAACCCACATTTTGACCCATGAGTAGAATATCTTGTGTGTTTTTACACTTATAATGTGAGGGTGGAAATCGTGGTGAATTTTTAGGTATGATTAAAGGTGTTTTATGCATAAATATTCTTTAGGATACACTTAATGATAGTAATGATCGAGATGGATGATAGAGTGGTACCCGCTATTGAATAGGGAGAAATCCTCTATCTACTAAGTGGTACCCCCTATGGAATTTGGGATCACATCCATTATCTACTTAGTGGTACCTCCCCCCCCATTGTATTAGGTTATGGGTTATTTATCTACTAAGTGGTACCCCATTTATTGTTATGGTGTAGGTTCTCAGTCTACTAATCGGTACCCCCTAAGGAGTTCAGAAGGGGGTCCTCTATCTACTGAGTTTTACCCTCCAATAGTGTTAGGGAACTGGTCCTCTATTTACTCAGTGGTACCCCTTATAGTGTTAGTATGAAGGTCCTCCATTTTCTGAGTGGTACTCCCTATGGAATTAGGGTGCGGGTCCTACATATACTGAGTGGTGCCCCTATTAGGTAGGGCATGGTTCCTCACAACATTGTGTGGACCCCCCCCCCCCCCACCGACACACTTTAGAGCAGGTCCTTCGCATAGATATTGTGCCTCCCTGAATGTGCAGCACAGTGGAGAGGTGTGTGACCTCTAAATGGTTACTCCTATATATAAACACATGAGATTATGGGAATCATTGATGGACCTTCTGATCTAATGTCAATCTTTTCTTGGGATGAGGTGGGATATGGATATCCCATTTCTCTCTCATTTTTGATTCTTTTGTTGTATATCTATATCTATATATATATATATATATCAATGTACCTAGATTATTTTACTCTCTCTTTCTATGGTTTGGGTTGTCTATTACTATCATGTCTCTTACTTCTCCCCCTTTAGATTTTAGGGTGTCCAACTAGGTATGTATATACTCACCCATGCATGGCCTTTTCCCGCACATGTTGTGTCTAATGAAGATGGAGAAGTCAACATCGATTACTGAGGAGTATAGGGATACCTAGATGTACTATCAAATGTAGGGTGGTCATGGATTGGAGATCTGGAGCTGAGCACTCTCAGCACTTTACTTTTCCTATTGTTTTCAAGTTGGGATATATATCTTGTTGGGAATGAACTTTTCCATTTTTACTTTCCAGTTTATATTGTCGTACTCTTGTACTCCCTAATGGTTTTGCATTCAGGGTTTATTCTCTAGATGTTTCATATTTTTTTTTATTTCTCTACAATTATCCATGGAGATGTATGCATGTGTATAATCACATTAGATGAAGACCTCCCATATTAGTTATTTCTTTTCGCACTTGTTTCCACCCCTGGCCTATGGAGGCAGTCATGAAATTGTTACGGTCGGATCCCCACTAGGTTGGGTCATGAAATTCAATTATTGGGAATGATGAGGAGTAACTGATTTATTATATATATTCATAAGGAAAAAATGATACTTTTCTATTAATTAAATTCAATTAGTTTACCTAAATGGACTCATAAGATCATTTATTGTTTAGAAATTTATTTTTCAAAAAATCACCTTTTATGAGATATTAATTTCTATCTCTTGAAATTTACGATTTGTGATGATAATTTATATCTGATATAATTGGTTGTTTGACACCAATTTATTTGGTAAATGATGTAAAATAATAATACTTACATTAAATATTTCAAAACTTTATTTTCCAATAAAAATAGTTTTTTATTATATTTTATGATTTTATTGAAAAATTAAATTTATAATATTTTAAAATATTAATTTTAAAAACCAAAATCATTTTTCTATTTAGATTATAGATATTTTATTATGATGAATTTCTGTGATTTTTTAGAAATAATAGTTTTTTAGTGAAGAGGTAAAAATATAACAATTCGGTTAAGAACTGTCACTTTTTAACATTTTCATAATAAAGGAAATACTTAAATTGTTCTCTGAAACCTTTTTCTATTTATTATTTTTTTATAATTAAAATAATCCAACAGAAATTACTAATTTGTTTTTATAAAACCCGTGTATATAATATTGGACATATAAGTGATATTTTATTCTAAAACCTGTTTTTACTCGCTCATACAAAGAATTAATTTTCAAAACCTATTCAAATTAAATATATATAAACGGATTTTATATTTTAATTTAAAATTATAATATTATTTAGAAATTAAAATTTTATTTTTGGGAATCAAATTTTAAGTTCATAGATTAAATTTAATGATCAAGTTAATGGGAAAACTGTTATATTCAATGAAATATTTTATTAATATTATGTACTTTTTATATAATAAATTAAATTAATATATTTTAAATTATGAATATAATATTATTTTTAAATGCATATATAATTACCTTAATACACATTCAAAGGGTAATGAATTCTGAATATGATTAAAAACACATAATGTTTAAAAAAAATTCACCAAAAAAAATTCTATATATAAAATGTTTTAATTGAAAAGTTAATTTTTTATTTAGAATGTAAATAATAATGAATTTATTTTATATTTATATTCATATAAACCTTTTTTTAACATTTATTATTTTATATTTTTAGTGAAAACATAAATTACTTAGTGAAAAACTAGTACCAAGGTAAAAACAAAAAAACATTAATTTAAAAACCTTAGAACAAGTGAATTAAAACATGTTTAAAACATGTGTGTAAATACTTGGTTGAGGATTTACAGACCATATATCAATAAATTCTCCATTATTTATAAATTTTTGTGTATTTGGAACTCAAATTCTCTAATGATATCATTCAAAATTAAAGGTTGTTCAAACAAATATCCTTTTATTTACATATAAAAGGGACACTTATACACATTCATGAAATGCCCATTCATTCATATTCCTTCCATAAACTATGATATTTTTCTCCTACTATAATCCTCTCTTAGTATCATAATCTACTGGTGTAACAACCTAGACCTTCCAGATGATTACATTATAAGAATCTAGTGGTAGAGGTGTAATGAAGTGTCTTGAGGAATTGGAGTGGGAGGATTTAGAGATGTATAGTATATATTATAATTATAAATATGATGTGAAGCCAGGTTCTATAGTGAAAAGGTGGTTGATATCACCTAGGAGGTTCTGTGGCGGCATAAGGGGAGGAGGAGTTTTGAGGCTACTATCATTTTGTGGGGTAACTGCGTCATGGATCATTTTCTATGGAATAGACCTTCTTGATAGATAGTGGATGTGACATTGAAACCCCAATTATCTTGTAGTGTCATGTGGTATAGATTTCATTTTTTAGGAAACAATTGGCACTATTTAACCATAGATAGGGTTTTCTACAAAGGCCTCTCTTCATTTTTCAAGGGTCTCTGGAATATCAGCTTCAGTTTTGTTCTGCTCTTATACCCAGTTTTTTGGATTTGCGGTATGGAGATAGCTACAGATCTCAGAACTAGTATGACCAGTATGGATTTGTTGTGGTGAGGGGTCCTGCATCATATTCACTTTATCTTTTATTTAAGTTGCATTGCGGTCTATGTGGCTATTTTGTGGTTCTATCTTTTTCAATCCATGTATATATGTCTAAATTCCGTGATACCTAAACACTTTTGAAACTACTATATCATTTCTTAGGCAATCCAAGTTCACCCCAAAGATCAATTTTCACTCCCTTTTAATATATATTTACCTATAAATTTTAGGATTGATCCATTGTGTTTTAGTGAGTTCATCCCTTCCTTTTTCTAGTTTTCCCTTATTTTCTTTAATTGGGAGGTTGTTTTCAACATAAACCTATGGTTATGGTCATTTTTTGATAAGAGGATATCATGGGGTGTTGTTAAAAGGGTGATAGAGGTGTTATTATTTTTTGGTTCTTGGTGGTGGTGTTCCTCTTAGTTAAACTTTCTGAATTGGTGCCTGATTTATATTGGATGTCTTGGATAATAACCTGGGAAAATTCTTGCTTGGACTACTTTGTATTTACTATATGGGCACCCACCAACTCTATGTTGTGTTTTATATGGATGAGAACCATGGACTCGAAGAGCACATAATTTTTGAAGGCCTTGGTTCTCAGACCATGTAGGTCTACATTATATCATTTTTTATGGATGATCTATGTGGACTCAAAGAGGATACCCAGGTTAATGGCCCTGGGTCCTGGTAATCATAGGAATGATACTTAATACACTATGTATATTCCGTAGCTAATTATTTATTCATATGTACAAATAGTCATCATTTATATATTTTTTGGTACATCATTCACTCTATATTAGATTCCATCACTTTATTTTTTAGCTTTATTCCTATTATACCTTCACACTATTAAATATTATATACACTTACTGAAATTTTTATAGACACCATTGTTTTGGCCTACTAATTATATCTTACACCTTTTTTGGATGCTAATTGGTACCCAAAAATATCTCCTAACTATATGTTAGGAACTGTACTATTCTCTGTTATGTTTTTCATATTGTACTTGGACTGGATATGTGAGATTGGGAGTAGCAACTGAGAATGTACTCGGTATAATACTATAAATAGTGTTTATAACAAATCCAGTTAGTGTATATAAGTAGTAATAGTATTCCTGTATAACATGAATAAACCTATAATAATAGTCATATAATCCAATCTAAAAGTGCATGATATAAAAAATAGTCTACAAATGACGAACAACTCTATATAAGAGTAAACCATTAACTGTGACTTATTCCTTATGAATCAAGTATGAAACCTATGAGGGAAATGACATAGGGCCATGAATTAAGATTCCTCTTCAATACCACAGAGCTCATACATAAAAAAATAAGAATAATATAAACCTACATGGGCTTCGATGCAAGGGATTCAAAACATGTACCCTCTTCAAGTTCATGGATATCATCCATAGAAAACATGAGAGAGACTTGGGGAAGCCCGAATATTGAATCGAAGGTGTTAAAAGAAATATGAATCCAAGGTTATTATCCACGGGAAAAAATATAAATGATTCATCCATTCTATACCGTGATGTTAGTTCCATATTTAAATATCCATCATTAACCATTTTATATAAGATATCAAGGGGGGACATTAGGATTATTTCCCATTATCAAATTGATAAATCACATTCATTTCATTTTTCATTTGAATTATATATTATAAAATGAAGGGTCTATGATATTTTACATTCCCTTTTCAATAATTTAATTCATCACATTATAAAGATTAATTAGTTCACTCGAATGTGATATAAGGAGGGTCCATGTTAATGTCCATTCCATCGTACCAACCATTTAAATAAAACTAATAAACCAAGAGATCTCCCATATCATTTACAATTTATATATTAAACCATTTCATCTCCCATTTATTTTATTAAAGAAAAGGTGATTTAAGAATTTTTAACCTTTAAAACCCCCATTTAATTCTATAATGAATTCCACTCATGGGTGGAAATCTCATCTCACCCAAAGGGGTAGAATAGTTATAGCAATTTAAAGGAACTCGCCTCAAGGGGTAGTTTATGTTGAGGTTAATAATGAATAACAATGTCAAATAGGTAATTGAATATACAGACACATTTTACAACATTTTAATTTAAGTAATTACTCATTTCAGAAGAAATACATAGAGGGTATGGCATGAAGAACTATGGCCCAACCTATAAAACAAAAACAAATTAAGGGAAAAGGTATAGAACAACTACCTTGTGCTTGGGATGCATCACTCATCCATTAGAAGAGTTTATTTGAGTAAGAACAAGAGAAATAAAAAATAGTATAAAATACCAGGAAAATAGGGGGAAATATCTCACAATGAAATAACAATCACCCTAGTGAGATAAATGATGAAAATAATCAATAGTAATCTTAAACTGACTGATGAAGATCAAACATCACACACAATGATATATTATGATTAAACATGACTAGCGGTAGGAGAGGGGATGTGCATGAGTGTGAAAATAATAGAGGAGGGAAGAATAAAGGGGGGAAGGTTCAAAAGAGTCATTTTAATCACTTTATTGAGCAGCATGGTTTTGATAATTGTCATCCATCTGTGCGGTGATGCTATACAAAGGGACACCCAACACACGCGACTAGCTACATGGTTAGGAAAACAATGTGGGGCTCATGCACTCACCTATTTAATAAACTATAGAGTTATAAAATGGTCATGCAGCCCATCATGTATGATTTATACAAGTCATGTGACTATACAATAGGTCACATTATGTGGGTGCATGGTTTGTTCTAAACATGTGAAAACTATGTTCCCCCATTTTCTCTTTCTGAAAACATAAATTTTGATTCCAGACGTTCATGGAACTCAATTGAACACCTGATACACTCTCATGCCTTAAATTTTATCTAAAAGTATCGAATTTATGAGTTTTCTAACTCAGTTCTACATTCCAAATCTCATTTTAAGAATATCCTCATCGACCAAATGAAAAATTGAAACACATATAGAATTATCAATTGATTCAAGTCATTGGATGAAACAAGCTCCCCAAATTAGAACATTTCATCCATAAGAAGACTTAGGGAAAAAGTCATCACCTAACCTACTTTGGTCATGAAGTTCCACTCAAATAGTCGGGTTGAATTTATAAATACCCAACACATCTCCAATCACTACATTAATCACACTGTACTTAAACCACTAAAACTCGATCCAATACTCATATTGAAAACTAAAACATCAATATGGAACTTACATGGGACCATGTAACCCAAAAAGTGATTCTATCATCATTTCATGAATAACATTTCCTATGGTCCTCCCAACCATAGGTTTTAGATTTCTCATGTCCAATTCTGAGTCATGGTGATTCGACCATTGTAATTTCCTATTTAAGAATTCTTTTAGTGTCCTAGTGAATCTCTCATCACATTTATCATTTTAAAAGAGAAGTTGATTTCAAATTTCCCCGACATATCCTGGTTGCATTGGATTTTCCTTGAAAATCCTCAGTCGACCCTTTAAGTTGTACCTATCTCATCCTGAGGGCATGCCCGATGAGATTCCTCACCAACTAAATCCAACTATTTGAGTGAACTCAAGTTGAACTTCCATATATTGACTATTTCAAAAACACTCATCTCCCACCACTGATGTGTCACCAAGACCATATTTTGATGCCATTTCCTAAGGCATAACGAGGTCATTCTAGGTGAACTCACCAAATACCATACCCAAATTCTAACGAAGTCTCTGGGATAAACCATTTTCCAATCAAAATAAACATTATTCCATAGTACCAAAACCAACACTATCCTATCCCATCATCAATGGATCATCATAGTTAACCATTAACCAAGCTTTACTATATTTCTAGGGTAAACTCCAAATATAAATAATAAATTCCAAGAAACATAACCAATGTAGTACATACCTAGGATTTTATAAGTGAAACATATGTATATACATTAAACACCCTCAGATAAAAACCACTGAATAAGACCAAGTTTTCATATCATTTAGCATTCAATTCAATGAATAATATGAAGTTCATGGGACCTTATATGGTATTTCAACTCAAGATTACAAATTTCACTCCAGAAAATCCATGGCTAATGAGATCCACACCCATAATGACATTCATAAGTTAAATGACTAGTAATTTCCTGGTGTCCCTTGATCTAGTTCATGGAATTTCCCAAGATATCCATCCATACATAGTTCCATTTTTTTGACTGAATATGAGTACTAATATGATCATCAAACAATCGATCTAAAGGTACTACTCCCCATATAAGGATCATCCTTTTCATCACACCAATGATTCAATTTTTGACACCTCCATCCATCCTCACACATAGATACTAGCATGGATAAGGACCCAATCATACCCTAGAGTCAACACAAACATCACACATCACCCATTCCCACTTCCTAAGAATGGTTCTCAAGGAATTCACTGATTTCAAAATTTACAATGAGGGACACCACCCTTAAATAGAAAATAGTGTTATATGCACCATTTCTCAAATTTAAGTTACTCCTTGAGCCCAATCCCTAAAATAGATCCCTCACTAAACCAAAAAGGTAGGTAGAAAAATTGACATATAACTGATGCTCTCTCAACATACTCAATATTATTTCATGATATTGGGCATGATTAACTCTGGAAATACATACACATATATTTCATTGATTGGAGTGCATTTCTCTTATTAGGACACAATCTCATTAGAACATTCTAGACCTTCCTTAACCAAAACTAGAAACCACATATCCCAATAATGCATGTCAATGTCCAATTACGGGCCCATCATCCCACATCACCTGGTTCATTTTCATGACATCCCTCATCCCATGGACATCATTTAGTTTACCCAAATCTTGGTGTCATCAAGCCCAAAAGCATCACCTTCAAAACTATCAATCCCCATCCTATACATATCCTCTCATTGATGTTCGATTCTAAATAGTTACTATGAACATACGACATGAAATAAACATTTAATATGTATATGGTGTACATCCCATACCACCAAATTCAATACCAGACTCATGCTCTTATGAGTCACTCCTTAATAAGGGAAAATGATCGTGCGACATAGAACATCAGTTTTTAACAAACTAGGAGATCCAATAGAATTATTCTTAAAAAATAGGAACTCTACATATACCATTATTTATCAAAATACCACCCATTATATGATGTCATTCCATAAAACCAGCATCAAATGTGCAACCACTGGTCATCTGGCCTAGGATCCCAAAAAATCAAGCCCATTGAAACCATTTATAATATCCTCGAACCCTTGTTTCTTTCGTGTGAACATAAGAATCACCACCCCCATACTGAAAAACCCAATCACCTGCCATGTATTGGTCTTGAAATGAGAATATAACTATTATCATCACCTAATGAGGCATTCGTAAAGCCTGATCCAACCACATTCAAAAGTTACCCTTGATAAAATGAAATGAAACTGGCCTACTATGTTCTGAGTTAAAGGTAAAGTAATATAGGTCTCCCACCTAGAACTATTGATCAGGTCTCAAAATAGGTCCACTAGGTTTGGCCACCTGGTCCTATGGTATCTCATATGAGAACCATATCCCACTTAATGGTTTCTATTACATGATATCGAATTCACCTATGAGTTCTCTTGGAAGAAGTACAACTGGAAAAATGTAAAAGATCATCAACCTATGATGGTCAAAACCTATCAACATAAACATACCAGAATAATCTTCCATGCATCAGGATATAAGGAAATCATTATTAGTGTGAATCGAGGATTTATCACTATAAGGTAATGATGATAATGTTAAGGATAAAGAGATTAAACTCACTGGGTATCCATCTGCGGTAATACCCCCTCTATTTTCAGATTTTGTTTACAACCACCCACCTACCTGGGGAACTGTTTCATCAACTAATAGTACTAGCTGACTAAAATGATCAAAGGGACAACACTTACCATGATTAGAAACATGGATCAATGTTCTACTAATTTCTCCCATTTACAATGGAACTAACTCAACAAATATCCTTCATTTTTAATATAAGAAATAATGCTTTTAAACTATATTCAACAAAAATTACACTATGTTCTACCGCCTATCCACATAATTCAATCAAGCGTATAAAAAATCTAGCTGAGATATATAGTCAATGCTTATGCACCCATTCAAGGAATTTATTAATTAAAACTGATGATAATCCTTATACAATTTTTAATGCTAAAACATCTCTAAAAGGTTTTAATTTATGGAATTTAATTGAAGTTCATTTAATACAACATTTTGAGTAGCTCATATAAAAGGAATATAAAGTACCAGATATAAAATCAATCTATACTAGGAAATTTATTTAGGTGATTCCATGCAATATAGTAGGAAAATTATATCATAATTTCATTTTAAACATTTAATCTCATTTTATTTAACTAATAAATTATCATAATAGTGTTATTTTAGGAAAATTTCAATTGTTAGTTATATAGGAAATCAACCTTTAGTTTGTAATTGGAATTTCAATTACCCGAAACCCACATACTATAAATCTCAAAAACATAAATAAACATATTTATCCATTAAATTGAGTAAGTTCAGTAAGACACCACTGTACATTTATATGTAACTCGTATAAGTGAAAACTGACACTTTAAATAACCATCCCACATAGCATGGATATGTCCCCTTGAGATCATGCACTAAATAATAAATGATAATGGTGACTTACTATGGTCCTTTCATTCCAACCTAGGTTCACTCAGGTGCAACCGAATAGAAATTGTTTTTTAAAGAATAATCAAATGTTTGGTGGGATCATCTTATAAGAAGCATTCCCCAACTAACATACTTGGATCCAGTTGTACATTTAGGGATCTATTCATATGGGTCAATATGGCCACGTTATTGAGGAACTATCCTTTATAAAGGTAACCATTTTCTATAAGAATTACAGTTTTACATATATCATGGATCAATTAGATACATTACCATTCCCAATTTATAAAGATACATACCTTTATAAACTACAATTGTTATTCATGTAACTCCAACTAGTTTTTTACCTTTATTCTCATAATGTTACAAGTTCTTATATCATGGTTCAATTATATGGGATAGAGTTACAAATTTATAAAGTCATGTAAACATTATAAATATTTATTAGTTCCCATTTAATCCTAACCACTAATGATTCATCCTATTAAAGCAATGATTCCTGGATCAAACATGTCATGAATGATAAGTTAAGGTTACACCATCATGATATACTAGAAAACACCATTTATGTTGATACTGACACTTTAATAGCTGATCATATATCATAAGTATAACAATTCATGCTATCACTGAGCAATAATACCAGTAAAACTAAAAATGATCATGGAAAGATGCTACATAAGAAGGAAAAACTTTTCATACAAGGAATGAAATTAGTCAAGAATGGTATATATATATTAAAAATTAATAATCATTTAAGGAAAATACATCAAATATCAATCTTTCAATCTATATAGTATACATGGAATATTATATTCATTCCATGTGAATTTCTATGTGTGTTTCTGATGCTTTTGTTGGGGCATTCATTCGTCGGTGGAGGACACTCTGGTCTATTGCCCCATATTCCCACTTTCCAAATGCGGGAATAATTTATCACTTATTTAGGGACGTTTACTCCTTGATCAAAATTGGATGATGGGATGGCGGTCTCTCCTTCCTCCTTAGAACTTGTTACCTAGTCTGGGACTCCCTTAAATATTAAGACGTTGTTCCTCAAACTCTTCCTAGTGCCATATATTTGTGGATGCGGGTTAATTATAATAATTTTTTCTAGACATTTTAATTTTTCAAGTCAGGGAAGCAGCCTTTGATTAGGGGAGTAGTCACGTTGGACATCGTCAGCATGTCTAGACGATGAAACACTGATGCGTCTGGGTTTCTTCCCCTTATGATAGGGCTTCTTCAGGGTGCGGAAGCCCGAGGCATCCCACATTGAGTGAGGGGAGTTAGATTTGATAGGAATGTCTCTCAGGTTTTCCTCAGCTTCTCATGCTTAACACAGGTTATGCCGTGAGTTTAATGTCTTGCGGAGATAGATCAGACTGATCGAAACACTGATAAGAGTGGATCAGATGGATGCTGCCCCTGGAGGGAGCACCTGAGAGTCCTATTATATAGGGGGATCACAACATCTAATGAAGACAGATTTGAAGGTGCTTGGGTCCCTATAAAGGAGATACCAAGGTTTACCATTGGCTGGGAATGAACCATAAAGAGGTTTCCTACGTACCCTGTCTGTAATGACCTGAAATTTTGAATAAATCTTGTTTCCTAATTTTGTGTGTTATTTTATTTTTTTTACTCAAAAAAACTGTTTCATTTGATAACATGATTATAATTAAAATGATACTGTTGGGTTTTGACTATTATATGACCATTGGTAAATATGACCACTAGAAAAACTAAACATTTCGATATTTGTCTCTAAATACAAGTGATCTTGGTTAATTAATATAGAAAGAAGATTAGATGGCCTCACCCAGTAGTCTTGGACCGCTCGAAGCCCATCTAACAGAACTTGGGAAGGAGGTAGTACCACTGGGCTTTGCTCTGGACCAAACCCAAGACGAACTTCATCATGTGAAGCTAGAACGGAATCACCTTCGCGAGAAGTTCAAACTGATAGAATTTACTACTCATGAGATGTTGGTCGAGCCTCCCTCAGATTCTCTCACCTTAGCACACATTGCACTTAGGTCCTATGCTTGTGTGATAAGGGGCTATGTACGGAGACCATAACTTCCTTGTGTAATCCCTTGTTTTAAATAAACATTTTGATTTCCTCTTATGATGAAGTTTATGAATTTTCAAATGTCCGGATAAATATAGTATGCATATTTTTTGTGAATCCTAGAAAAATGATATTTTAAAAAATGATTATGTAAACCTTAAATAATTAAAAATGTGTAATTATTTTCACAAAATGGTCTTCTAAAATTATGTTTAGTACGAAATTTAGAGTCTAATAAGATCCACTTCATCTTTGGTGAGTAGTAAATTGTGAATAGTGATTTTATTCTTAGTATTAGTAATGTGACCAAATTGATTAGTAATCTCACTTAAATAAAGTATTAATATAATCTAGGCACCTTGATTAAGTAACGTGATTCAATAAAATGGTTAAATAATGGTTTCATAAATTATTCTTCAAGTATTAGTTTTTTAGGGTGAATAGTTTTTTTTAATTAAAAATTAAATTAAAATTATTTAGAAAATAATTTTTATAAAATGGATTTCATTTTTGAACTCAGAGCATCGATATTATGTTAAGGTAATTTTTGGGGATTTTTCGGAAAAAAATGAATTTTCGGTGAATAGTGTATTTATTTAAAAATTAAATTAAAATTATTTAGAAAATTATTTTTATAAAATGAAGTTCATTTTTGAAATCAGAGCATCAATATTTGGTTAAGGTGAATTTTTGGGATTTTTCTGAGAAAGTTGAATTTTCAATGAATAGTGAAAATACAGTTTTTAAGTTACGGGTGTTTAATGACATCATTAAATGATGTATTAAGTATGTAATCAATATGGTCAACTTATTAATAGTAATATAAGGTTTGAGGTGTCCCATGTGGTGAATTCCATGGGCATATACCATGGGCAAGCCCATGGTTTTTCCAAAACCACCAATGAGGTGTCCCTTGGTCATTAATGCCCTATCCCCTCACTTTCCCTATAAATACCAAGACATTATCTCATCCATTCGACTCCAAACTCTCCCCCAACGAATCTCTGGTCTCATTACCTCTCAAGGAGTCCTCCCAAAGCTCCCCCAAGCCCTGAAGGTACCAACCGTTGAGTTTTAAGAGTTACGTTTTAAGGTAAGGGATCCTACCACTCTTTTTCTTTCCAAGTACTCTCTTTTATGTCATTTCTTTTAAGGTTCATGTTATTATGTTGGGTATGTTCTTTTATATTCATACTACTGTCCTTTTTATTTTAATATGATGAGATACCTCCTCTTGTTTTCATCAATTCATTTTGAGAATGTTTAAGTGGCGCTGTTAGGCTGCCAAATTTCTAAAGGATTCTTTCACCCTTCTCATTTTCAAGTTCTATTTTCATGTCAAGTCTTTAAAGTTCCTTTTTATTATGTTGGAGTATTATCTCTATATCTATCATACTGAACTTTTATGTTCATATAATGAGGGACCCTATTTTATCTCATCAATTCATTTTTTTGAAGTTTACGTGACGCCGTTAGGCTGCCCAATTTTTAAGGGATTCTTTTCACCCTTCTAATTTTCAAGTTCTATTTTCTTGTCAAGTCTTTCAAGTACCTTTTTATTATTTTGGGGTATGATCTATATATCTATCATACTGATAATTTATGTTCATATTATGAGAGACCCTATTTTATCTCGTCAATTCATTTTTTTTAAGATTAAGAGACGCTGTTAGGCTGCCGAATTTTTAAGGGATTCTTTTCACCCTTCTATTTTCAAGTTCTATTTTCTTGTCAAGTATTTCAAGTTCATTTTTATTATGTTGGGGTATGATATCTATATCTATAATACTGATCATTTATTTTCATATTATTAGAGACCCTATTTGATCTCGTCAATTCATTATTTTGAGGTTTTAAGTGACATTGTTAGGCTACCGAATTGTCATAAAAGAAATCTTATTTTTGTCTAACTTTCATGTTCTTCTTTTCATATGGTATATCTTTAAAATTTCAATACCATGTTCTTAAATCCTTTATATTTTTTCCCCCTACTGTTTTATTGATCAATCATGAGTGGGTTACTTATGTCCCTTCTCTTTTCAATATTTTCTAAAACCCTACAATATAGTCATTATGCTGCCGAATTTCCGACTCAAAATTCCTCTCTCTTTTTCTCAAATTCTTTTATTTTATTAAGTGAATACTCAAAGCTCTTTATTCTAAAGGGGTATTCACATATATACCATAATTTTCTATTTTATATTCTGGTATTTACATACATGATACCCACTTTCCTTTTCCGTGGGTTTAAAGTGACATAAAGATCATGTCTTTAAAGCAGCTTTTAAAACGTTATGATTATGAAATGAAACCCATTTATTTTATGCTATATGGGTTGTTTATGAAATGATTGATGATGATAAATTTGGCTCACATGATAATAAATAAAAATTAAGTGTGTGCCCTGATAGCGCTTTAATGCATTGGGTAAAGACTTAATCTCTAGAGATGACCATTTTTAACGACGCCTTAGTGAATAACCTTGGTAATTTTTAATGACTCCTTGGGGATGGAAATTAGTGAAATGGAAATTATTTTCAATATTAAATATTGTAGCCACATATTCAAGTTATCAAATACATTATTTTTATTATGATATGCCTCATGATTTCTTTCTCATGCCTTAAAGTTCTTTTTCATGACATTGTTGATGTATCTCAAGTTCACATGTTAAATGTTTCCCCTTGTTTCCCTTTCTGGGCCTTCAGCTCACCCTTTATTTTGATATATTTCCCTAGATTATGAGATGCAGTAATGAACCTAGGATGAACGTAAGACTTTCAAGTGTTTAAGAAGAATCGTTTATGTTTTAATGTTTTAAGTTCCTGGTTTCCAAGACACTTAACCTTTAAGATCCTCGGTTTTGTAAAATGTAATGAAAGTTTATGTGATAAAAGGCGGGATTCTATAGTTGGTATCAAAGGATGGTTTAGTTTCTTTTTGGAAATTAGGATATTAAAACTTTAGTAATAACCCTATAGAAAAGTTTAAATATAGGACATATTCCTGGTATTTTGGTGAGTATTGAGTAAGGGGTTGCCAAGAAAATACATCCTTGTCTGGATACGAGCAGGTAGAGGTGGCTCTGGCACAAATGTACATAAGGGTAAAACCTGAAAACACCTCTTTGAGCTAGACTCAAACGGGAACTGGTACACGACAATGGGCCTTGCTGCACTCTTGGTTACGACACTCCTGGGGGATATGATTTGGTAAATTCATAAGCTTAGTATGAACCATTATTAAAGGAACAAAGATAAAATAAAATAAAGATTCACATAATAATATATGATCATGGATAACCTAGATTGGGACCTAGTGGATCACAAGTTAGGGTATACTTTTCTTCTACAAGTTTATCCTTCTATGATTTAAGTTTCCTTTTCATGATTATTGGCTAAGTATTTAAGCCCCCTAATTATATGTTCTTTTCTTAGTTAATGGAGGGAAATGGAAGAGCATGTCCCAAGGACAAATGTGATAGGAAATGTGACGATATCCATATTAATGTGACAGAGATGACGAAAGATTAAGTTGAAAATATTGTGATTATGCCAAACCATCTAACAAAAATCACAATTAATAATTTGTACCTAATTGAATGCACAAATTCATCAAGGAAGAAGAAGACAAAG
Source organism: Viscum album (assembly GCA_963277665.1). Classification (NCBI taxonomy): domain Eukaryota; kingdom Viridiplantae; phylum Streptophyta; class Magnoliopsida; order Santalales; family Viscaceae; genus Viscum; species Viscum album. Next base: position 1,936,661,625 of record OY728155.1, read on the forward strand.
TCTCAAGGATGTTCATGTGATAAAGTTGATAAGGGAAAGAATACCCAATTTATTTTTTACAAAAAGTGTGGTAAGAGGCACCAAGGAGAATGTCACAAAAGAACCGGGATATTTTTTAAGTGTGGGAAGATAGGGCATAATGTGGCCAATTTCTTTAAAATAATGGATAATGTGATGAATGGAGATAAGGTTAAATATAATGTACCTTATACACTTCGATGTCGTAAATGTGGAGAAGTTAGACATTATCCAAGGCAATGCTCTCTTGGAATGAATGAGAAGCATGATGAACATCAACAATCTTCGAGGACAAGGGAACAATGAAGGTCCTATGCTGAGATGGATCATGATAACTGAAGTACATGTAACTTCTTCGCAATAATTGTCTATGTCATGTTGTATTTTAGTTCGTGCTCTATGAGAAAATCTTTTATGTTTTATAAGATCATCGAGTCACTACCTAATATGATTTTATATCACCAAGGAAAACATATACTGTTATGTACCAAATGTTGATATAGTGAAGTTGTTCTTCTTAAAAAAAGGGGGTGATTAGGGGATTAAAAGATGATAATTATTTTGGAAGACGTTCACTATTTTGAGAACCCTATTTGATCGATGTAAATAGATTACTACAGTATTTTGTTTGAGGAGTAAAGGTTGACTTATATTTTGAAGAATCGATGAATTTAAGGCGGACTTATAGTAATTTAGGTTACATATCGAAATGATTATCCTATCTTGGGGAAAATGTGATTATGTTAGTTACTTTTGTTATAAGATGATAAGAGTGGTTGATGTTGTTTGAAGATGAACGATAAAGTCTATCTTGGAAGACTATGTTATGAGATCGTTCTTATAATTGGGTTTCAATCATAGTTTGGTTTATTTTGAGGAATTTTAAGGACAGTAATTTCTGGAATGGTCTATGATGAACTTTGGGTAGTACCATGGAACTATGAAGATTTTAAAGTAGTTTCCCTTCCTATGGGATTATTTATTTTTGAAGATTTGTTTTATCTTACCCTTTCTGTTTTTGGGATAATGTTTAAAGATAGAAGAAATTGATAGTCAATCTTTTGTGGATTATGTGACTCTCAAGAAGATGATTCTTGTGTTTTGATGATACCAAGTGTTTTTGAATGCTCATCGTTTAGAGAAAAGATTAGTTTTGGCACAAACTTATTAAAAGATGAAACTCTACTTGAAGGTAGGTATATTTCCTTATGTTTTTGTTCTATGTAGTAAATGAATTCCTCAAAATTATGAAATGGAACGTAAATTTTTTTGGTTTACGTTTCCTACTAGGTAATCAAAGACCGTTTACACACATCATAAGTTTGGGATTTTCTCGTGGTTAAGTTTCTCCTAATCATGTTTTCTATCACTCCCCCTCAGAACTTGACCCTTTGTTTTCTCCTCCATGTCCATGTTTTCCTACATGGAATCCTAGTGTTGGTTAACTCGGGTGACCTTTGTACTTCCCTTTCTTTCTTTTGAAGTAATAGTTTTACTGACTCCTTTTCTAGTGTGGGACATTAAATGAAATTTCAAAACCCAATTTTAAAAATTGCAAGGACGCAATTTCTTAAGGGGAGAATATTGTAATGACTCGAAATTTTGAATAAATATTGTTTCCTAATTTTTTGTGTTATTTTATTTATTTATACTCAACAAAAATTTTTCATTTGATAACATGAGTATAATTAAAATGAGAGTGTTGGGGTTTTTACTGTTATATGACCATTGGTCAATATGACCGCTGGAAAAACTAAACATTTAGATATTTGTCTCTAAATACAAGTGATCTTGGTTAATAAATATAGAAGGAAGATTAGATGGACTCACCCAGTAGTCTTGGACTGATCAAAGACCATCTAACAAAACTTGGGAAGGAGGTAGCACCACTGGGCTATGCTCTGGACCAAACCCAATATGAACTTCATCGTGTGAATCTAGAACAGAATCTCTTTCGCGAGATGTTCAAACTGATAGAAATTACTACTCATGTGATGTTCACCGAGCCTCCCTCGGATTCTCTCACCTTAGCACACCTTACACTTAGGTCCTATGCTGGTTTGATAAGGGGCTATGTAAGGAGACTATAACTGCCTTGTGTAATCCTTTATTTTAAATAAAAATTTTGATTTCCTCTTATAATGAAGTTTATGAATTTTCAAATGTCTGGATAAATATAGTATGCATATTTTGGTGAATCTTAGAGAAATTATATTTTAAAAAATGTTTATGTAAACCTTAAATAATTAAAAATGTGTAATTATTTTCAAAAAATGGTCTTCTACAATTATGTTTAGTATGAAATTTAGATTCTAATATGATCAACATAATTTTTTATGAATAGTAAATTATGAATAGTGATTTTATGCTTAGGATTAGTAATGTGACCAAATTGATTTGTAATCTTTCTTAAAGAAAGTATTAATATAATCTAGGCACCTTGATTAAGTAATGTGATTCAATAAAATGGTTAAATAATGGTTTCATAAATTATTAGTCATGTATTAGTTTTTTCTGGTGAATAGTGTTTTTTTAATTAAAAATTAAATTAAAAATATTTAGAAAATTATTTTTATAAAATGGATTTCATTTTTGAACTCAGAGCATCGTATTATGTTAAGGTAATTTTTGGAGATTTTTCTGAAAAAATGAATTTTCGGTGAATAGTGTATTTATTTAAAAATTAAATTAAAAATATTTAGAAATTTATTTTTATAAAGTGGATTTCATTTTTAAAATCAGAGCATCGTTATCTGGTTACGGTGAAATTTTGGTATTTCTCTAGGAAAGTTGAATTTTCGATGAATAGTGAAAATACAGTTTTTAAGTTACGGGTGTTTAATGACATCATTAAATGATGTATTAAGTATGTAATCAATATGGTCGACTTATGAATAGTAAGATAAGGTATTAGGTGTCCCAAGTGTCCAATACCATGGGAATATACCATGGTAAAGCCCATGGTTTTTCCAAAACCACCAATGAGGTGTCCCTTGGCCATTAATGCCTTGTCCCCTCACTTTCCCTATAAATACCAAGCCATCCTCTCATCCATTCTACTAAAAACTCTCCCCAAACTAATCTCTGGTCTCATTACCTCCCAAGGAGTCCTCCCAAGGTTACCCCAAGCCCTAAAGGTCCCAACCATTGAGTTTTAAGAGTTACGTTTTAAGGTAAGGGATCTTACCACTCTTTTTCTTTCCAAGTACTCTCTTTTATTATTTTCTATTAAGATCCATGTTCTTATGTTGGGGATGTTCTTTTATATTCATCCTACTGTCCTTTTTATGTTCATATGATGAGATACCCCCTCTTTCTCTCATAAATTCATTTTAATAATTTTTAAGTGGCGTCGTTAGGCTGCCGAATTTATAAGTGATTCTTTCACCCTTCTCATTTTCAAGTTCGATTTTCATGTCAAGTATTTCAAGTTCATTTTTATTATGTTGGGGTATGATATCTATATCTATCATACTTATATTTTATGTTTATTTGATGAGGTAACCTATTTTATCTCGTCAATTCATTTTTTTTAAGTTTAAGTGACGCCGTTAGGCTGCCGAATTTTTAAGGGATTCTTTTCACCCATCTCATTTTCAAGTTCTATTTTCTTTTCAAGTATTTCAAGTTCCTTTTTATTATGTTGGGGTATGATCTCTATATCTATCATACTGATATTTTATTTTCATATGATTAGATACCCTATTTTATCTCTTTAATTAATTTTTTTGATGTTTAAGTGACGCCGTTAGGCTTCCGAATTTTTAAGGGATTCTTTTCACCCTTCTCATTTTCAAGTTCTATTTTCTTTTCAACTATTTCAAGTTACTTTTTATTATGTTGGGGTATGATCTCTATATATATCATACTGATCTTTTATGTTCATATGATGAGATACACTATTTGATCTCGTCAATTCATTTTTTTGAGGTTTTAAGTGACGCTGTTTGGCTGCCGAATCGTCATAAGAGAAATCTTATTTTTGTCTTCCTTTCATGTTCTTATTTTCATATGGTATATCTTTTAAATTTAATTACCATGTACTTAAATACTTTAAATTATGTCCCCATACTGTTTTATGTATCATTCATGAGTGGTTTACCCATGTCCCCTCTCTTTTCAATATTTTCTAAAACCCTACAATATAGTCATTATCCTGCCGAATTTCCGACTAAAATGCCTCTCTCTTTTTCTCAAATTATTTTATTTTATTAAGTGAATACTCAAAGATATTTCTTCTAAATGGGTATTCACATATATACCAAAATTTTCAATTTTATATTCTGGTATTTACATACATGATACCCACTTTCCTTTTCCATGGGTTTAAAGTGACATAAAGATCATGTCTTTAAAGCAGTTTTTAAAACGTTATGATTATGAAATGAAACCCATTTCTTTTATGCTATATGGGTTGTTTATGAAATGATTTATGATGATATATTTGGATCACATTTTAATAAAGAAAAATTAAGGGTGTGCCCTGATAGCGCTCCAATGCATTGGGTAAAGACTTAATCTCTAGAGATGACCATTTTTAACGACACCTTGGTGAATAACCATGGTAATTTTTAATGAAACCTTGGGGATGGACCTTGGTGAAATGGAGGTGATTTTAAATATTAAATGTTGTAGCCACATCTTCAAGTTATGAACTACGTTATTTTCATTATTATATGCCACATTATTTCTTTCTCATGCCTTAATGTTTCCCCTTGTTTTCCTTACTGGGTCTTCTGCTCACCCTTTCTTTTGATATATGTCCCCGGGTTATGAGATGCAGTAATGAACCTAGGATGAACATAAGGAGAATCCTTTCAAGTGTTTAAGAAGAATGTTTTATTTTTTAATGTTTTAAGTTCCTGGTTTCCAAGTCACTAAACCTTAGAGATCCTCAGTTTTGTAAAATGTAATGAAAGTTTATGTGATAAAAGACGGGATTTTATACTGTCTCGAGGGAGAGGGATCAAAACCCACGTTGTACAAAGGGGTGATAAATCGGGGTGTGCACAAAGGGAAGAGACCCTATGATGATTTTGGTTCTTACGTGTGGATTAACATCCATCGCAAGAGGGAAACTCTTGGGTGGATAAATATGCACCATATGGGTATTACATGTGTTTAGCTACCCGATTGCTGCTAAGAGAAGTGAGAAAGTTGGGGACATGATCTCATCAGGATGTGGTGGCTCGGGTAAAAATTAGGATGTATATGGATGGTTGATATGAGTGGATGGATAATGAGATGGAACTGATGTGAGGATGATGGTGATGTTGGGATTGAGGCTCGAAGAGACTTCCTATGTATCCTCGTGGTAGGTAATCAGTGTCCATGTAGCTTAGTGGGGTCATTGGGACACCTGACAAGGAATCCCGTGAGAATGGAAACATGGATGAGACCCAAAGGAAATAGATCCTTCATGTTGGGGTATGATCTTCTCGGAACACAGAGGCTCAAGGGAGATACCCTGAAGAGACATGGGTGATGGGCTTGAACCTCAAGGAGGATTCCTATGTATCTCTGTAGTAGGGAATTAAAGTCCATGTAGTTCAGGGTGGGGTAATAGAATCAAGGTGTGCACATAGGACAACAACCTGAAGGAAAGCTAAGGAATACACTTGGTTAGAACCCTAGTTTGGCATGACGCCTAAGGGGAATACTAGAGATGTGGGTCCCAACAAAGGGGACTAAAATGGCTTACTGCTGGTTAGGGGTATAACATCTTATCGCTGGTTGGTGGCTAAAAGGGCTTATTGCTAGTTGGGGGATACAATGGCTTACTTCTGGTTGGAGGCTAGAATGGTTTATCACTGGTTGGTGGATACAATGGCTTACCACTGTTTGGTGAATACAATGACTTGCCTCTTTTTTGGGCTACAACAGATTACAGACAGTTGGGGATTATAATGGCTTACCGATGGTTGGGGAAACAACAACTTACCGTGGGTCGAGGGTTTCAACGGATTACCCTCGGATGGGGTTGAAACTCAGGGAGGCCTCCTATGTACCCTGCCTAGGATACAAGGATCAAAACCCATGTACTTCGAAAGTATACAATTTAATGTCATGCGAGATGAAATGGGGTAATACATTTTAGATTCATGCAGGATGAGGGTGAACTAACGTGTAGTGGTCAGGTTCGATGGGTGGTGGGCTTGAACCTTATGGAGGATTCCTATGTAACTTGCTTGGATAGGGTAAAGGATCAAAGTCCATGTAGTTCGGATGGGGGATATAGTTTAACATCATGTAGGACAAAGGTGAACTGACGTGAAGGGGTCGGGACAAATAGGTGTTGGGATGGAATCTCAAGGAGGCTTCCTACGCACCTTGCTCAGATAGGGTAAAGGTTCAAAGTCCATGTAGTTCAGAAGGGAGGATATAGTTTAACATCATGTGGGATGAAGGTGAACCAACATGAAGGGGTCAGGACAAATATGTGTTGGGTTTGAACATCAATAAGGCTTCATGCGTACCCTTCTCTGATAGGGGCAAGGATCAAAGTCCACGTAGTTCAGAAGGGTGGCTTGGGGGTTACTCTCTAGGGTGGCCCAAGAAGGATTTCATGGTAAATGATTACTCTAATCCCACGTGAGTCATGCTTGGTGTGAGAAACTAGAGACTTGAAAGACCTGATGATCACGTCACAAAAGGTGCGCCCACAAAAAGTGGAGTGGGAATTACATGTGGTTAGTGGCCCAAAGAGGAAACATGGGCTTATGCATGGTTATAATCCTAGGGATATGGAGATTGGTACTTACTCCTGAATGGAGGCCCAATGGAGAGAAAGTACATAGGTAGAGGGTTGGGGTAACGTAGGTCCCAGTGCCCGTATCTCCTCTAGTCTTTGGCGCAGAATAAGAGAGGAGGAGCAGAGATGCTACCTCCCGCAAGAAAGGCTAGGGTCTAACACCAAGATGGTTGCCATTACCCACTGACAGATGCCACTCGGGATAAAAGGATCTCATTACAAGTTATGAATATCTTACTCTCATGGAGATGAGTGGGCATGGAGAATTTCTGATACGGGGCACCCCGTGTATATTGCACTGGGTGGGGCTATTGTTTAACGTCATGTGATGAGGACGAGGGTGCATGGAAGTTTAACGTCCTGCATCTCAAATGAGGCAGTTTCACTATGCACCCCTAGGATATACATTATTGATACCCACTCACCCTTGGGGAAGGTAAGGCATCAGCAATTCCATTGTGGGGAGGTTCTATATAGTGATCCATTTAGGGGATCATGTTAGTGTGGCTATGCAAAGAAGAAATAGTCGTTATCATTCCTATGAGAAGAAGAATGAGGCTAAGTAATGAAATGTGAAGCACCGCCCAAGGGACCTTGAAGTAATTTTTTATAAACCTATAGTGTCAAACGAGAGAAAGATTTGTGAAGAAAATGGGTTCACAGGAAAAGACCATGCGAAGCTCTGGTGCTCCAGGTAGTAGAGGGACTTTGCGAAGGGGTATGCTTCACGAAGTGGAGTGGCCTAGCCAGGTCATAGGGTATAGATGCATATAAAGGTGATTCGTGAAGTAGAAAGTCTTTTGTAGAGTAGGAATTCATAAATCATGGGTACCGTGAAAAGTATATCACTGCGAAGCAATGTACTTCGTGAAGAACAATGATCCTGCTTTAGCACGTGGTTCACATGTGCATGGAAGGTACTTCGAGAAGCATGAGTGTACTGTAAATACCTGAGTACCCTTGTGGATCTTATTCCTTAGTGATGGCCCATGGGATCTGTGAAGGGCATCCATGCTTGATAAGGGGTTGTATTTGAGCTAATAGTAAGGTACTTCTCAATTCTCAATTACCTTGAATGGCTCATCTTTCTCAATGTTTTGCAGAGCAGAATGTGATTTCTTATTTTAGATTTGAGAAAGAGAATGGTCAGGGTATCCATCCTTTGGGTATGAGGGGAGACTAGTATTTATAGGCAAGAGGCGATGTGAAGCTCGGATATCTCGACACGAAGCCACGTGGTGTTCTACGATCGACTGCGAATTCCTTCAAGTTTTTCGTAATCGCGGAGTTGATTGTCACCCCCTCCTAAGTACAGAGCCCTTCGGATTTCACTCTGTGGCACTCGTGGAGGCTTCCATCAAGTACCAAGGGATTTAAGAGGTGGTATGGTTCCCTCCATGGTGAGAATATTCCAGTTAATTTCATCATAACCACAGAGCCTCCCGCCTGTTTTACTCTATGGCGTCCATATATGGGGCTTTTTATTTGCACCGGCTACAATAAAATAGCTCTCCATGAAGGGGCTTCATGAGGCATATCATTCTACACTGGTTTCCTTTTTGACTCCTTTTCCTCCACATGCATATTTTGGTGCCAAATTCCCCCCCCCCCCCTCTCAGACATGGATCCATGGAGAAAATGTGGTTCTAAGTCTGAGTGTAAATCACAAGAAAAATTTTGGCTAATCATGAAGCCATATCACAAAGCAGGGTTGTGATGTGGAGAGGTGACACGTGGGTTCAGAGCTCCACAAAGCTGGTTGTGTCTAGGTGTGTTGTAAAGCCAAGGGGATGGTCATCTATAAATAGGGGAGGCTAACCCCTCTTTTGAGCTTTCTCATCTTCTCATTCTTGGTATTGGGATCTTGATTTGCAATGCTCCACGTGCTCTACAATTAATCTTTGAGAATTGATCCTTTTTGTTCTATGGTGCACAGCTTGTCTTCAGACTCTGTAATCATGTGGTTTGTGGCTTGTGCTTGAGAGGTCAGTGTCAGGGCTCTATGACCTGTCTTTGTGATCAAGATCTATGATCGATCTCCGGGAACGGGCTCCGCGATCCGAAACATAATTTTCAAAACCTTTTAGATGGAATGGCTCACCAGGTAGTTACCATAGGGTCCTTACAGATATTTCCCATAGGGCAGTAATGCCTGATAATCTGGGTATCAGGGATTGTGTGCGTAGCCACTTGGACCATGAATATATGGTGGAGCTATTTTCAGATGGTGAGAAGAACTATCCTTTGTAAAATAGGATACCCCTATATGTCTTTGGCCTAAGGCATGATGTTCTCATTCTTAAAGATAGAAGGGAAGTGCCAGTCTACTAGTTCAGGAGTACGTCGTGGAAGTGCCAGTGGTTCAGGGTGGCTAACGGTCATAATTGGGAGGATCACACATCCGCCGATGTCAACTGCCTGTATAACCATGTGAACAATGTTGACGGGAAGGCATTTCAACCATAGGTATCCCCCTACTATACCACACCATTCTGAAGGTGGATTGGGGAACCCAAAGAAGGGGTGGACCGATGGGTGGGATCTGCACCAGGGCAGAAACATCACATATGATTGGGCGTGGGCTTAATGGGTATGTGCCTCGTGTGAGGAGTATGGGGCGGAGCTGAGGTGAGTGGGCCTCTATGAGGTGGCTTGGGCTTCCAAATTTCACATTTACCATCTGAAATAGTTGATGCTGGAGTTGCTGAGTAGGTGGTCGTCAAGGAACAACACTATTCATTTTCACCATGGGGAGGTTGGTATCAGCCTCCAGGACCTACACCAAATCTCAGGGGTCATAATACTTGGGGATATGTATGGTGAGTTCCTCCCTACCATGAATACTTGGGAGTAATTGAAGAAAATGCTACCACTGGAAATGGAATTTATGGACCTGATGCTGGGGGAGGATAAGCAGTCAGTGAGGGATGTCCTCATTATGTGGAGATTCAATCGGTTCCTAAATTCCCCTCTAGATGGGGAATTTCTGGTGAGGTCTCCAACCTGCCCGACAGGGGTTTAGTGTAGCAATGAGCACTCCTACTGGCGAATCATTGGGGAAATCCAGTGGAAGATATGAGGTTTCAGTATCATCACTGAGCAACAACTGGTGGTTAGGTTGGCTGCGTTCATTTCGTCACTCATCTGCAGATGGATTCTACTAATAAGGTACTTGAACATGGGCATGCAGCCGAGCACATTGACCATGGTATCTGCGTTGGCGACATAGGAGAGGGACAACATTGGGATCCCGATGCTCGACAAGTTGTATAAGGTGTGGTGGAATATCAATGAAGGAAAGAATCCACACAAGGTATGCATGTCATTCCATCTTCTGTATGTTTGGATAATGGCTCATATTAGGGATGTCTATGAATACAAAAACTCCATTTCTTCTCTAGGGTCGGACTTCCGACCGACTATTTTGAACGTGGTGAGGAGTTTTCTGACCAAGCTGACCTCACTGCTGGTGTTGAAATGGGTCTGGAAGGTGGATGATTTCAACTTCCACCAATCCCCATTTCCAATAGGAATGTTCACTGATGATGGATAGGGAATAGAGGTGCATCGGTCATACCTCCTAGACTTTTGGTGTGGAGTCATGGTGGTACAGGTTGATCGCGAGCCTCTTTGTGAGCCATACACCCCACATTTTTTTTGAGGAAATTTTGGTGCATGCAGAGGCCCACCCTAAAGGTCTACTTGGGAGTGTGCCATGAGGATCACCCATGTGTGATGAGACAGATTTGGCTCATGTTCACATTGGACGATGGGAAGATGCATAATGAGATACCTCTGCCCGCTGCTATCTACGAGATGGTGAAGGATTATGCCAAGAGTTGGGAGGTATCCTACCTGGGGGATATGCTGAAGGAGCAGACCATTTGTTCCAGTGAAGGGGTCCCCCTTGAACCTTGAGGTCGGTTCTGAAAAGCGTTGAGGGCATCCCGTAGTGGTGGGGTTGTAGTAGTGGTGAGAACCACAACAACAGAGAGGCATGCGGCATTGGAGGACCCAATGGTTCCATAGGAGTAGAGTCATCTAGAGGGGAGGCCACCCAGACGGTTCCATAGGATACCCGCTCAGGATCCGAGGAAGTGGCCACACCATAAAGATATAACTGAGAATGTTGTCTTCCAAGAGGCTTGGGACATCTGGGATGTCAACAAACAATTCCTCAACCCGTCCTATATGTGGCGTCATTAGAACCATCTCAGGATGGATTTTTCAGTGATCGGACTTTCCAGGGAAATCTTTGCGGTCTCTCAGGTGGAGGGGGAGCAGTACATTGCCGAGATAGAGGACTTTGTGCACTCTCGGGTGCTATGCGTCCAATGAGGGATTGAGTGAAGGTGATGCTTGATCGAACTGTCCCTCTGCAGTTTTTATCCACTAAATTGGGGGAGTGCTTCTCTTTATCAGAATAATTGGAAGGGTCCTCTTGGGGGAAGAGGATAGTGGAGGGATCCCTCTATAAGAGGGAGAGGTTGGAAATTCAGAACTGGAGCTGGAAGAGTTTTCGAATTATCTTGAGGTAAAACCCTAAACTACTTTTCCATGGTCTTTATACAGATAATTTAGGACTTCTCAACTAACATTTGATCTATGTCGGGCGGCCTCATACGCAAGACCCACTCCCATGCAATGGTAGATGAAGATGCAAGAACTTTGGGATAATCACTTGTGAAAACGACAATTATCATGCCTAGTAGGGCCATGATACCCAGGGTGGTTCTCCTAGAGCCTTTGGTTTTCACAACTATATATGGAGGGCCATGCATTGGGGTCCCAATGACAACAGCTCAATGGAGAGACCAACTGTTTGATATCTGTAAGTTTTCTTCACAGAATCTATAACTATCCTCCACTGATCGGGTTAACTAATATATGTAAAAATTTTCTATTAAGAATTCATCAAACGGTGTGGGACACCTTGGCAAGGATGACTAGATCTCTTGACACTACCTTTCGTGGGGGAATGTTGGTGGTCATGGAAGCTGATGCCCATACTGACCAAGCTGTAGCACTCTCGATCATGGGTGGGACTGTCAGTAGGATAGAACCTAATGTCATTGAGGTGAAATATGAAGATGGGGATCAATAAAATGACATGGGTCCAGACCTACCTAATTAGACACTAGATGAAGACCCTTCTAACAATTTCCTAGAGGCGTTCCCTACATATGATCCTACCAACCCCTTGGACCAAGATGAGATGGCTTCTGATGAAGAGGATTGCAAGATCATCTGTTTCCAGTCATGGAATCTGATCAAGAGATTCATTGGGGAGACTCTTTAAGCACAATGGATAGACCATATGTAGAGACCCGTATCTTGACGTACATGGACATTACATTACATTTGCGGAATACTTAGTACATAACAAAAACACACACATAAGGACCGTAATAGTTTAGTGTCTTTGGAAACTCGGAATGTAATCTTCTAATCGTGGTGAAAGATCTTCAACATCTCCCATAAAGATCATCTTTTTGTTATACCTAAAACCTTTCTTTATATCCTGGGGAAAAGAAAACATAAAAGGGTGAGCTCAAATGCTCAGTAAGGGTAAACAAAAGAAATATCAATCACATCATATACATAAGCACATAACTTTTGGAAATCTTAACCTGCAAAAGAGATCATAATATCTTAACATGGAATAAATCATAGAAGTGAAAATGAGATCCCCATAATCATAACATAAAACTTGAAACTTTGTGGCATGCACACATAATCATGGAAAATCATTTCTTGTTAGTCATGACTCATTGCCAAGACTATCTTAGTGGACAAAGTCCCTTTCTGAACCGAGTTCACTCCTCGTTTCAGTCCTGTATCACTGAACCGAAATAACCTTCCGTTCCAGCCATGTCTATCTCATGAGATATAAAATCATTACCCAATGCATTGGAGGGAGATATATGCCCCACCCATCTTATAATGAATCCTTTCTTATGTGTGCCACATAAATCATAAATCATACATCATCGCATAACACATGTAATAAAAAATGGGATTCTTGAAACATCATGACATCATAAATCAATTCATATAAGATAAAGGAATTCATAAACATAATTCTATCACAACATAGTCAAATCAATGTAAAAATATGTATAGAAACAGAACCCTTTATTATCTTAGATGGAAAATAATTTTGATAAAACACTTGAATTGAATTCTTGAGGAAAATATCCTTTCTTCTTCAAAATCAATTTCTTTTCACAAAACATCATGCAATTTTAAAAGAATGAAATTTTATTGAAAATAGTCATGAAATATTTTAGAGGAAGCTTCATGAAAATAAGGCTTTATAAAATAGTAGAAATCCGTTCGTGCCGTATAAGTTAAAAAAAACATTCTTCGTACTTTTGTCAGAAAAGTCAAAAAAGTACCTCGTATGACAAAAGATTCCTTTCATAGATATTACTAAAAACTCACCGAAGGGTAAAAATGGATTTAAAAAATTGTAGGTGGATGGAAATAATATTACATATTGATGAAACATGGATTTGGATGATAAAATACACCCCAGTAAATACTTATGAATAAACAATCTCGGATAAAAATGAGATTGTGATATTTCCCTTACCTTAGGTCCGACTTGCTTTGTAAGTGTCTGAACCTACTGTATAATGATTTAAATCATGTTATTGACTTATTACAGAATCATATTCATTGTTATGATATCATATATGGTTCACTTATGACATTATATTACCCGTTCTTTTGTAAATTCCATGTTAAAGAAGCGTTTTGGGTAAAATCGTTTCATTTATCGTAGGTGTTTTGATTTGTTGTTCTTGACATTATTATTACTTATATCATGATTTACTTACTTCCAGAATATAAAATATGATTTATATATCATATATATTCAGTATATATATATATATATATAATAGATAGATAAATGAAATGAAAAACACCGTTCATGGAGACGGTAGTCCGTACGTACGCATGAACGCTATTTTCCTTTCCTTATTGTCTTGAATGGAAGTAAGTAGATGACATACATATATATATATATATATATACATAAATCCAGTAGCTTTATAATGGCATATATTTCATTATTATTTCTTATATATACTTTATAATCATTCTTAAATGGTTAACATGGAGAATGAATCTCATCGCGTCGTGGAGACGGTAGTCCGTACGTACGCACGAGCGATGATATCATTTCTATAAATATTGAATTGAATTGGAGTGGATTATACAATATATCAGAATCAATATGATGTTGTAATAACTATGTATAGTTATTCTGTACACCATTATACCCATCCATGTAAGGTGGTGGTGGAAAATAGATTACACCACGGCGTGGAGACGGTATTCCGTACGTACGCACGCGCGGTGATTTCTTTTTCCGTAGGATGGATAGATGGTGAAATAAGGATGTTTCATACATAAAATAACATATCAGTATATGAGTGATACTGATGTTATTACTTCATAATGAAACAACCTAATAAGAAGAAGTGGAAGAAGAAATAAAGATGAAAGAATTGGTAACGGTAATTACCTCTTCTTTGAAGCGCCTCTTTGAGACCTCCTCTTAGGGTACTAAAATTGGTCTTTGAGGAAGACCAGAACCTCTAGGATGTTGCTAGGGAAGTGGAGAAGAGATTTTGGCAGGGGTTTTCCGAGCTTGAGAGCTCAAATTGGTGTGAGGAGGAGGGGGAGGAGGTGTCCTTTTATAGGGGAGGAGAGGGGCACCTTAGGAATTCTTAAAAATATTAATTTATAATAAATCTAACCCCACTTAAAAACCTCCAAAAATGACTCATATTCGAAGCTTAGATGATATAGGGTTGTAATCTCATCAACCAATCAAATTTAGACATGTTTGGATCTTATTTTAAACCTTATCAATTAGATTTAACTCTAAGTTAAATAATTTAACTTTTACCGTGTCTTTTTGTTTTCTTTCACTATATGGTTAATACACTTACTATAACATGCCAAACGAACCCCAAATTGTTTATTATTAATATATATATCCTTATCTAAGTCATTTGGCCGAACCTTAGATTTTTAGGAATAAAATAACAATTAATAATATAATATTTGATTTAAAAACTATTTTGTGTCAATTTTGACACTATTTGATATATGATTTTTTTGAAAGTCATAACAGAATTAAAAGTTCGAACCAAGTTGATTAAATCAATATTAATATATAATAGTAACCTAGAAAATTAGTGGAATTCATAAAAATTCTCAAATTACATTTATTTTGGTGTTTATAACATCAATTATGTCAATATTTCATAAATAAGATAATTACTGCATCATCTTTGTGTCATAAATTAATTAAATTATTTGATGTCTAAAATTTACAAATAAAATACCATTATGTAGGAAATTGTTTTATCTTTCTAATGAATATTTATAGTCGAATTTATCTTATGTATAACCCCATATTAAAAATGATTTACTTATTAAACTTTGATTTTAACTATTTTAACCCTTCTTTAAATAAATTAATAATAAATGTCCTAATCTAATCCAAGTGGGCCTAAATGGTCATATTTTATTCCTAAGTTTGTTTTTGGTCGAATTACACTGGTCCAATAGAATTAGGACATGTGTTAGGATAATATTGATATCATATTTACCCTTAGTTACCCTATTTACTATTAACTGCGGTAAAAATAGTAAAAAGATACTATTCACCAAAAAATTATTTTTTTCTCATTGAACCACATTTTCCTTACTGATATCAACCATGTATGTCGGATTTTTGAAATTCCATTCACAGAAGCGGTAAAATTAAGTTTTATGAAAAATTCAGTTTTTTTAACTACCACTTAGTAGTTTCACTATTCATCAAAAAATGAAGGTTTTCAGAAAAATGCCAAAATTTCATCCTAAGCTATATTTCATATTCCGAATTCAAAAATGAAGTCTATTTTACCAAATTCATAACATAGAAGTGGAATTAATTAATTTTATAATTAAATCCCGCTGTTAAGACAAATAGCGTGTTTTTAAGAAACAATTTCTATCAAAAGATTGATACTTGATTATGTCTGGTTTAAATGTGAAATTACAACCAATGACCAGCATTGAATTAAATTGTAAAAATATATTCTAAATATACTTTAAAACCACTCAAATTAATAATTTATCACTATTAATTATTTCGATTAAAAAAGTTGTTTTTTAATTATAATTAATAATTTTCACTATTCATCAGAATATGAAAGTTATCCGAAAAGTACCAAAATTTCACCTTAGGATAAATTCGATACTCCGAATCCAAAAAATGAAGTTCATTTTGAAATATAAGATTTACAGAATTTTAAAAAGTGGTTATTACTATTCATAACGGCTAGTTTTAATAATATTTTAATAGCATATCGTTGTTTAGTGAAACTCGTTATTGCGTACTACACACGCTATCGAGGAAGGTCGCGATTGCGTGTATGCAAGGCAAGTCAAGGATGCGTGTTGTGCAAGCTCCTTTTGGTGTAGCGTACAATACAAGACATTAGTGAAATAAAAAGAATATTTTTCATAAAATCTCGGGCTGTTACATTCTACCCCCCTTAAAATGAATTTCACCCTCGAAATTCGTCGGGGTTATAAATGGTTTACTATTCGAAAGATTCTTTAATAGAATCCCACATCGTAAAAAGGAATACAAAAACTTGGCTTTAAAAACTAAAGTATGAAATGTAACGATTACCCAAATAAACTAATCGCTGGGTTTCCACATAGGTAAAAATATGGATATGGAAGAGAAATCTAACCATCATGTTCTGATGGAGAGTGGTAGAGAACATGGCTATGGAAAATCCAGTAATCACAAATCCATAGATTTGTGATGATATAAGGTACCATCTGATTCATCAGGTATAAGATCACTAGGACAACATTTTTGGTTTTCAAGATCATTTCCCTAAAGTTGAAAATTTGAATTAGAATAAATACTTACTTTATTTTGGTACAATCTCACTGTTGTTCGTGCCTTGAACAATTTCCACTTCATCTCTTAAATAAATGAAGTTGAATTTGTTATTAGCAGATCATGTGATAGAATGACGGGTCATTCCATCTGTCTCAAACAAAATGTTAGCAAAAATTATATGCATAAGTCGATCTATAGTGATATTAATCATATATGGTTCCTAAAATGGACTTATACTTCATATATCATATTGCTTAATATAATAAAACTAGTTTCTACTAAACAGGGACTTCCTGTAGGCCAGTGGTAGGCGATAAAGGCCAGTCGCACTTCGGTTGTGGGTTCGATTCCCACAGCCTTGTCCGAAGCGATGGGCTGTCGCCCGTCCTGCAGGTTGTCCTTTTTCTAAAATTACATTACTATAACATCACATAAATATTATCAAAAAAAAGTTCTATACTTAAACAATACTAACTTATGGTTAACATAATCCATTACAATCTTTAGGCTTATCTAAAATACTTTGGTCCAAGCTCATAGTATAAAGAAAATGATTACTTGAAATGTTGCCAACCAAGCATGTGAATACCATCATTTATCCCCCATATATCTTGTTGGTCACATTCCAATGATGTATTATCTTGAAAAATATGAATACCCATTAAACCTTAGTGAAAACATGAATGCTGTCAAAAGTTAACTCTTTCCACATACCAAAATCCAAAAATTCTATATACTCAAACCATGATATAACTTTCTCCTTATATCAGTCATGAGCTCATGAATACTGTCAAACATTTCATTTTCCCCTTATCCCTTCATTATGCGCATATCATCTTCATTCCAAAAATATCTGAATAACCTTTCATGGATACTGGTAACATTAATCAGACAACAATGTTACAATCCTTACATGTCTCTTTATTCCATAGTACCATGAGATTACTTATACAACATGTAATCATTCCACTACATTCTTAAACCATTGACCGAGCTTCAACAATTCTTTCATCTCACATACCATTGGTAGTCTCTTCATCATCATCCACATAAATACTTCCCATATGACCATACTGATTCTCTTCATGAGTCTTTCCCTTATGGAATTTGTTTGCATAATGCCCATACATTCCACATTTAAAACACTTAACCATTTTTGATGTCGTAGCAATACCATTATCCTCATCCCTGGTATTAACTGAACCTTTTCCTTTGCACTTACTGGCTTTGTGTCCTTCTTTTCCACACCCAAAGCATCTTCCAGTTCCTTTGAAACATTCTCCTTGATGCCTCTTCCCACATGATTTACATAGGGGAAATTGAACTTTCTTTCCTCTATGATCATCATGAAACTCCATCTTTCTCTTATTAGCCGAGTCAGGAAACTTACCAAATTTTACTTTATTGATCATATTATGAGATTGCTGATTCGGCATAATAATGATGTTTGGACTTCCAAATCCCATTTCATTATGAAGAATATCATTCCATTGTCCATCATATCCTCCATTATCGTGAATCATCTTGTTTCCAGCCATTTTCTAAAACCCAAAAGAATAGCGTGAGAGGCAAAAATCATGCTAGGGAAAACAAAATAATAAAGGGGGAGTACCTTGAACATCTAACATCTTAGGTTTAATTCTATGATCGTTAGCGTAGTTCTAGTACTATAACCTATATGTATACTTAACCTTAGGGACATCCCTAGACATACCTTAGAAATATCTCTAGGGATCTCACTAACGTTTTCGCATCCTAGTTTCCAAAGGTTGACTAAACCTTTTCTCTTATACCAACTATAGAGACCCGTATCTTGACGTACATGGACATTACATTACATTTGCGGAATACTTAGTACATAACAAAAACACACACACAAGGACCGTAATAGTTTAGTGTCTTTGGAAACTCGGAATATAATCTTCTAATCGTGGTGAAAGATCTTCAACATCTCCCATAAAGATCATCTTTTTTTTATACCTAAAACCTTTCTTTATATCCTGGTGAAAAGAAAACATAAAAGGGTGATCTCAAATGCTCAGTAAGGGTAAACAAAATAAATATCAATCACATCATATACATAAGCACATAACTTTTGGAAATCTTAACCTGCAAAAGAGATCATAATATCTTAACATGGAATAAATCATAGAAGTGAAAATGAGATCCCCATAATCATAACATAAAACTTGAAACTTTGTGGCATGCACACATAATCATGGAAAATAATTTCTTGTAAGTCATGACTCATTTCCAAGACTATCTTAGTGGACAAAGTCCCTTTCTGAACCGAGTTCACTCCTCGTTTCAGTCCTGTATCATTGAACCGAAATAACCTTCTGTTCCAGCCATGTCTATCTCATGAGATATAAAATCATTACCCAATGCATTGGAGGGAGATATAGGTCCCACCCATCTTATAATGAATCCTTTCTTATGTGTGCCACATAAATCATAAATCATACATCATCGCATAACACATGTAATAAAAAATGGGATTCTTGAAACATCATGACATCATAAATCAATTCATATAAGATAAAGGAATTCATAAACATAATTCTATCACAACATAGTCAAATCAATGTAAAAATATGGATAGAAACAGAACCCTTTATTATCTTAGATGGAAAATAATTTTGATAAAACACTTGAATTGAATTCTTGAGGAAAATATCCTTTCTTCTTCAAAATCAATTTATTTTCACAAAACATCATGCAATTTTAAAAGAAAGAGATTTTATTGAAAATAGTCATGAAATCTTTTAGAGGAAGCTTCATGAAAATAAGGCTTTATAAAATTGTAGAAATCCGTTCGTGCCGTATAAGTTAAAAAAACATTCTTCGTACTTTTGTCGGAAAAGTCAAAAAAGTACCTCATATGACAAAAGATTCCTTTCATAGATATTACTAAAAACTCACCGAAGGGTAAAAATGGATTTAAACAATTGTAGGTGGATGGAAATAATATTACATATTGATGAAACATGGATTTGGATGATAAAATACACCCCAGTAAATACTTATGAATAAACAATCTCGGATAAAAATGAGATTGTGATATTTCCCTTACCTTAGGTCCGACTTGCTTTGTAAGTGTCTGAACCTCCTATATAATGATATAAATCATGTTATTGACTTATTACAGAATCATATTCATTGTTATGATATCATATATGGTTCACTTATGACATTATATTACCCGTTATTTTGTAAATTCCATGTTAAAGAAGCGTTTTGGGTAAAATCGTTTCATTTATCGTAGGTGTTTTGATTTGTTGTTCTTGACATTATTATTACTTATATCATGATTTACTTACTTCCAGAATATAAAATATGATTTATATATCATATATATTCAGTATATATATATATATATAATAGATAGATAAATGAAATGAAAAACACCGTTCATGGAGACGGTAGTCCATACGTACGCATGAACGCTATTTTCCTTTCCATATTGTCTTGAATGGAAGTAAGTAGATGACATACATATATATATATATACATAAATCCAGTATCTTTATAATGTCATATATTTCATTATTATTTCTTATATATACTTTATAATCATTCTTAAATGGTTAACATGGAGAATGAATCTCATCGCGTCGTGGAGACGGTAGTCCGTACGTACGCACGAGCGATGATATCATTTCTATAAATATTGAATTGAATTGGAGTGGATTATACAATATATCAGAATCAATATGATGTTGTAATAACTATGTATAGTTATTCTTTACACCATTATACCCATCCATGTAAGGTGGTGGTGGAAAATAGATTACACCACGGCGTGGAGACGGTATTCCGTACGTACGCACGCGCGGTGATTTCTTTTTCCGTAGGATGGATAGATGGTGAAATAAGGATGTTTCATACTTAAAATAACATATCAGTATATTAGTGATACTGATGTTATTACTTCATAATGAAACAACTTAATAAGAAGAAGTGGAAGAAGAAATAAAGATGAAAGAATTGGTAACGGTAATTACCTCTTCTTTGAAGCGCCTCTTTGAGACCTCCTCTTAGGGTACTAAAATTGGTCTTTGAGGAAGACCAGAACCTCTAGGATGTTTCTAGGGAAGTGGAGAAGAGATTTTGGCAGGGGTTGGCCGAGCTTGAGAGCTCAAATTGGTGTGATGAGGAGGGGGAGGAGGTGTCCTTTTATAGGGGAGGAGAGGGGCACCATAGGAATTCTTAAAAATATTAATTTATAATAAATCTAACCCCACTTAAAAACCTCAAAAAATGACTCATATTCGAAGCTTAGATGAGATAGGGTTGTAATCTCATCAACCAATCAAATTTAGACATGTTTGGATCTTATTTTAAACCTTATCAATTAGATTTAACTCTAAGTTAAATAATTTAACTTTTACCGTGTCTTTTTGTTTTCTTTCACTATATGGTTAATACACTTACTATAACATGCCAAAAGAACCCCAAATTGTTTATTATTAATATATATATCCTTATCTAAGTCATTTGGCCGAACCTTAGATTTTTAGGAATAAAATAACAATTAATAATATAATATTTTATTTAAAAACTATTTTGTGTCAATTTTGACACTATTTGATATATGATTTTTGTGAAAGTCATAATAGAATTAAATGTTCGAACCAAGTTGATTAAATCAACATTAATATATCATAGTAACCTAGAAAATTAGTGTAATTCATAAAAATTCTCAAATTACATTTATTTTGGTGTTTATAACATCAATTATGTCAATATTTCATAAATAAGATAATTACTGCATCATCTTTGTGTCATAAATTAATTAAATTATTTGATGTCTAAAATTTACAAATAAAATACCATTATGTAGGAAATCGTTTTAGCTTTCTAATGAATATTTATAGTCGAATTTATCTTATGTATAACCCCATATTAAAAATGATTTACTTATTAAACTTTGATTTTAACTATTTTAACCCTTCTTTAAATAAATTAATAATAAATGTCCTAATCTAATCCAAGTGGGCCTAAATGGTCATATTTTATTCCTAAGTTTGTTTTTGGTCGAATTACACTTGTCCAATAGAATTAGGACATGTGTTAGGGTAGTATTGATATCATATTTACCTTTAGTTACCCTATTTACTATTAACCGCGGTAAAAATAGTAAAAAGTTACTATTCACCAAAAAATTATTTTTATCTCATTGAACCACATTTTACTTACTGATATCAACCGTGTCTGTCGGATTTTTGAAATTCCATTCACAGAAGCGGTAAAATTAAGTTTTATGAAAAATTCATTTTTTTTAACTACCACTTAGTAGTTTCACTATTCATCAAAAAATGAAGGTTTTCAGAAAAATGCCAAAATTTCATCCTAAGCTATATTTCATATTCCGAATTCAAAAATGAAGTCTATTTTACCAAATTCATAACATAGAAGTTGAATTAATTAATTTTATAATTAAATCCCGCTGTTAAGACAAATAGCGTGTTTTTAAGAAACAATTTCTATCAAAAGATTGATACTTGATTATGTCTGGTTTAAATGTGAAATTACAACCAATGACCAGCATTGAATTAAATTGTAAAAATATATTCTAAATATACTTTAAAACCACTCAAATTAATAATTTATCACTATTAATTATTTCGATTAAAAAAGTTGTTTTTTAATTATAATTAATAATTTTCACTATTCATCAGAATATGAAAGTTATCCGAAAAGTACCAAAATTTAACCTTAGGCTATATTCGATACTCCGAATCCAAAAAATGAAGTTCATTTTGAAATATAAGATTTACAGAATTTTAAAAAGTGGTTATTACTATTCATAACGGCTAGTTTTAATAATATTTTAATAGCATATCATTGTTTAGTGAAACTCGTTATTGCGTACTACACACGCTATCGAGGAAGGTCGCGATTGCGTGTATGCAAGGCAAGTCAAGGATGCGTGTTGTGCAAGCTCCTTTTGGTGTAGCGTACAATACAAGACATTAGTGAAATAAAAAGAATATTTTTCATAAAATCTCGGGCTGTTACACCATATGTGGAGACTTCGTTCCCAGCTGTGCAAACAATTCACTGGAGGAGTGGATGCCCAGTGTCCTCATATGCTCATCCAAGACTTCAAATCGGAGAATATTCAAGAGCATGCTCATGGACTTGGTGTGGACTGTCAGCAGAGGATGTTTGTAAACATCAAGAGACTCCAAGAGGCTAATAATGAGATCAAGCAGTTCAGGGCATTGGTGAACGAGCACTCTGCTTTCCTCAACACAAAATCGGGCCTCGTATTTCGACTGAAGGCCCAGCTATAAGAGGCCGAATAATAAATAAATAAATTATATAAGGAGATTTCTATTATCCAAGCTAATAAGGATTGGTCCCGGATCAATTCTGATGAATTACACCCCATTTCCATTGAGGTGGAGTGGTATCTAAACCAACGATAGCGAATCCTTGACGCCACCAGCCAGTATGTGGGAAGTTGGAACGCTCTATCGAATAGGTCAACCCATCCATGGGAGAGGCCAATCCATGGGTACTATAATGTGTATAAAATCATAAATTTACTTTCATGCTTTGATTTTTTATGTTGGCTACATGCATGATTTCCTTTACTTGTTTTAGTTTAATACATTTCCATCACATTCATGAAATATCCAGTGATTGGTCCCTAAGATCACGTGGGTCGTGACCGATGTGAGAAACAAGGGATGACCAACTCGTTATTCCATTCGAATATGAGATTTCCAACCATGCTTTAGTCGTCCAGGGCATGAAAAATTGATTCGGATTTTCGGTAAGAAATAGGGAGTCCTGAATGGAGAAGGATGTTCTCAATGCAGCCAAATTGCCATTTTCTCAACGTGCTCTAATGCATGAGCGGGGTAATGCTAGTGGCATTCAAATCAATCTAATCAGAGGGGAGTGGAAAGTGTTAATCATGATACCCAAAATTCGAAACACTGTAAGGGTGGATGACAATGAAGGATAACTGTTGACCATGTTCAAAAAATCGAATCGCTATTGTGTTAGCTTGATACGGGGATAAGAAATGAGGTCCAACCACTGACCATGTTAAAAACATGAGGCCTAACTCAAAATGTCATCCATTATCCTTATGGAATGTTAGCCTGGGATAATAGGTGATTCATATGCTGAGCATCCGTACAGTTAGGGGGTTCCTTCAGGCATGAAAGTGGATGGGAATCAAATAAATAGCACGCAAAGCGTGGAGGGTGGAGTGATGGGTTGTTCGAATGGAGTCCAACACTCTTGAAATGATTCCACCATGATGAAAATACATTAGTTGAGTGCCTTGGTCTGATTAGGGATCAAACCTACTTCCAGACAAGACCTCTCTGGTAAGGATCTATAATGACTTTCAGTTTTACAGCATACAGACGAAGATGATGAATGGAATAGTTTAACATCATATGACCAGGACATTGCACATAGTATTAATGATATACTCCCTGGACTGAGGCTATCAATTTAAAGTCTTGTTGCATAGATTATAGGCTCCTAGTTTAAGGCGATAGAGACTAGAACATAATCGATACTGAGGGGCCATAAGGGTTAATGACCCTGGGGCTGGACCCAAGGCAAAATTACAATACATCGCTATGTATCCCATAAGGTTGATAATCAATACAGATGTATTTCTTAAGAATAACATGGTCAAAGACCAACACTGGTAGGGGAAATCCTCTCTATAGAGGAGGCAGATGCATCCCATAGTTATTATGGGGCATCCTAAACTTGTTTAAGGAAGAACCACAGTTTAAAGTCATGTGTTGAACACATGGTTACCCAGAAAATAAATTTACGATGTGTTATATATCTCGATGTGAATGAGGATATAATAATTCCATGCCACACCATTTGTTTCCAATGGGACTCTTTAGTCCATAGGCCAGAGGTGGCCGGATGTGGGGCTAGACCAAAAGAAAAGTGTTTGGGAATTCCTACGCACCCCATCAGGATGGGAATCAAGGAATATATAGTTCTAGGATTAAAATTTGATGTCATGTAGGATGAAAAAGTCATGTGTGGAATGATTGTGCCAGTACACATTCGACCAAAACCACTAAGCCCACGTAAGTCATGCTCAGCATGGGAAACAAGGGGCAGTTACTGGATTTTCCTCATACAAGGAGGTGCACATCAGGAACAATGTCACTCTAGGTGGATGACGTACCAATATTACTAATATTTCTACTTAATCCATATAAATTCATGAAGGGATAAAACTAAGTGTGTTGTAATTCCACTTAAGCATAATGGAATGGAAAGATGTGAATCATGATGCCCTAGATCTGGATCCCAATGATACAGTGTGATGGCAGAGGATAAATATTGTCCATGTTCGAAACACAGTATTTGTTTTGCATTATCCTGGAATGGGGACAGACAAATGAGGGTTGACCACTGACCATGTTTGAAATACGAGACTTGTCGCAAATGTCAAATGGGGTATTCAGGGGTGTTGGCCCAAGATGGTAGGTGATCCAATGTGTCCTGAGACCAAGTTGTAAAGGGGTCCCTTTAGATGTGGAAGATGAGGGGGATCCAAATAAAGGGTCCATAAAAAGTGGACAAGAAACGAGGGGATTAGTATGTAAAAATTCCACACACTGGGCTCTTTTACCTGATGCATTTGATCACGCCAACGAGACGTGTTTCATAGAGTAAGTCGAATCCCTTTCCAAGGACAAGGGTCTTCAGGTCGCCCACTACTAGATTAAGGTCGTAGAGTGGACCATTATGTGGGGACTTGGTTTAATGGAATGTGTGTGGGGTGGAAAAGAAGGCAGACCTGATGCATAGTTCCCATAGAGAGATTTTATTTTACGGTTGTGAAACTCAGACAAGGTCGGGAAGAGACCAGGGAGACACATTGTGCAATTGTTGAAAAACCTGACATGATTGAGAACATGGGAGGTACTCGCCACACCACATTCGCCAAAAATATTTCGGGCCAAGGGGCCAAAATGGGTAGGATTTAATATTCTTGGGGCTGGACTTGTAGATGGAATGTCTAGGTGTTTCTATGTATCCCATGAGGATGGGAATCAAGCCACACATAGTTCTTCAAAATGTCGTGCAATTTAGTGTCCCATGATAAGGACAATTGGATATTAGTTATAAGGTATTTGAGTTTAGAACATAGATGGAATGAAGGGGGGGAGAGACATTGTGCGGTAATTAGAAAACCCAACGTGAATGAGGACAGTAGGAGTCCATATCACACCACGTGCTCCCTAAGGAGATTTTTGGTTGACTGAATTAGAATGAAATTTGGGCTTGGCCTGAGCAAAAGGGCATGGAAGTTACTACGTACACAATGATGATGGGGATCAAGCCATGCACAGTTCTAGAAGTGGCACGGTAGGGTACCAATGCCAGGGAAAAAACTGTCATGTGGGTCTGGCCCATGCACCAAATGGAGTGGCATTTGATAAATATTTTTTTCTTAAAATGGATGTGTGTGTGTGTTTTTGTGAAGAAACAAACCTAGGATATAGAATTCGGGCATCGCTACAGGAATCAAGCCATATGTAAGCGATGAAAAATTGAACGGTGGAGAACCAATATCAAACATGATGTCCCCTCATGTGAGGACACCACAATGCAGTGTTTTTTGTCTTTGTGTGGCCAGGACAATAATGCAACATTTTAGGGTAATATGATAGGACCAACCTATCTATTTTAACATCGTTCATTAATGAAGAAATATTTTAAAATCATGTAGGACCTGGAAATATAGTTTAATGTCATATGGCTTGGATGAAAATGAGGTTTTACAGGGTAATGTGCATGGCATGATAAATCATACCTCACATGAATGAGTTTATAAGCTTATACACACCACACCACGCAATCCTATGAAATTCCAGGCCAAAAGGCTTAACATAAGAGATAATTAGTGGAACCTAAGATGAAACCAAAGACGAGATGCCTGAGAATTCCTACGTATCCTATAATGATGGGAATCAAGCCATATGTAGTTATGGAAGATGTCGTACAGTCTAACATATTTTGGGAAGGACATGGGGATAGCTTAGTTTATGGTTATAGAGCTCAGAAACTAGGAGTGGGACTCTTCTAAGCGGGTGTAAACATTAAACAAATCCTGAAGACCGCATGAGCTATCCTCAATGTGGGAAATAAAGTTGGAGAAGGTCTTAGCAATACATAGAATACTAGGAAAGGGGAAATGGTGCGAGGACTCAAATGAAAACACACCATGGATTCGTCCTCTAAATGTGCAGATACGGACTAAGGGATAGCACCAACAGTGTAGAACTTACACTTGGACATGATAGAGTGGAAAATGATGTCAATAATGAAACCAATTCTTAGGGCTTAATGGGGGTGGCACGACGATGGAAGATAACTATTTACCATGTTTGAAACAAAACATCCATATCATGTGACCTGAAATGGGAACAACAAATGAGCGTCGACCACTGAACATATTTGCAATGCAGGATTCGTATAAAAATTTTCATTTAGAATCCTTGGGGATGTTGGACCAAGATGGTAGTATATCCCTAGGTCCTAGTATCCATTCCATTCGGGGGACGTTTCGGATGTGAAAGGTTATCAAAATCCAAATAAAGAGGAACATGAAGCATGAAAATGGGTGAGAACATGTCTATGTAGAATCCAACACTCTGGGTCCTAAACTAGAGTTCTCCTGGGTACACTGGTAAACTACCAAAGTGAGGAATGTATGTGTTGTGGCTGTTATAAACCTGACATAAATGAAGACATAATCCCATAACACACCACATACCAACCCTCCTAGAGGAATCAAGTAAAGGGGAAAGAGGGACGAGGATATTTCTAAGAAACATGGCTGGACCTGAAGATGAGATGTCTGGGAGTTCCTCTGCATCCTATGGGGGTGGGAATCAATCCACATGTAGTTCTGGAAGCTGTGGTGAAATTTAACATTTTACGACAAGGATGTAGTAGATCTTAGTTTATGGTCATAAATCTTGGACCGTAGATGCCCATATTAATGCCATGTTCATGGGATAGATGGGTGGAAAGGTTGAATCATCACGCCTGCTATATGGGAGACCACATAATGGAAATAATGATTGAGGATAACTGCTGACCATTTTCACAACATAGTATTCATATTGTGTGACCAGGGATGGGGACAAACATTGAGTATCGGCCGCTGACCATACACGTAACGCGAGACTTGTATCTAATTGTCAACTATAACCCTTGAGGATGTTGGCATGAGATGGTAGAAGAGCCATGGGGCCTATCATCCATGTTGTGCAGGGGTCCTTTCAGATGTGAAAGATGATGGAAACCCATATTAAGGGACGCATAAGCATAGTGGGACCTGTGTAGTTTAACACTTTGTAGCAAGGATGAGGATGGATGGATTTTTCAAGGGGATATGTGTGGAATTGGAAAATATCTTGACGTCAGTGAGGACATAGAGTCCATACCACACCACATAATACTAAATGAGAACTTGGGCTAGGGGAAAAAAGGCTGAAGGACCCGAGATGGGAAGTCCTGACTAGTTAGCAGTTTAACATCTTGCAGTGAGGATGAAAGTGATCTTAGTTTAAGGTCATAAGTCTTAGAACATAGATATGTGACCCTTTATACTGGCATTGCCTTACCAAAGCTCCTAAGCCCGTGTGAGAAAATATCAATGTGGGAAACAAGGAATGGGATTAGGTTATACCCAACATATGAGGACACGACAATAAAGGAAAGAGGTCAGACAGGGTTGATCCCAACAAGACCAACACTCTTGTTCAAGGCAGGCTGATGTTTGAAGGGATAGTAGGATAAAACTAATTACTTCACCCAATATTTGGGATGTACAGGGGTGGTGATAACGATGGAGGATGTCTGTTGACCGCTTTTGAAACACATCATCCATATCGTGTGACCTGAAGTGGTAATGACAAATGAGTGTCAATTGTTGACCATATTTGCAATGCGGGACTTGTATCAAATTTTCATTCAAGACCCTCTAGGATGTTGGCCCGAAACGGTAGGAGATCCCTAGGGACTAGAATCTATGTCGTTCGAGGGTCCTTTCGGATGTGAATGGTGATGGAGACCCAAATGAAGGGGATTCACAAAGTGTAAGTTTTCCCATGTAGTTTAACATCATGTGGGACGACGAGAGAGGTGGAGATATCCAAGGAGGAGGATACACGGTGCAGTCATGATGAGATCAATGTGAATGAAGGAAAAAGCATGCACCACACCATGTGTTTTGACCAAAGGGGAGATCTTGATGTTTGAGGTTGGGCATACAGACAAAATTTGAGGTCATTCTTATGAATCCCATGAGGATGGGAATCACGTCATATTTAGTTCTTAAAGGGATCATGCAGTTTAGCATTGTTCGGTGAGGACATGGGAGGATATAAGAATAGGGAGGGGAATATGGTGTGATCATCATAATCCCGACATGAATGGGGCCAAGGAAGACTACACTACAGCATGTGGGATCCTACATGAGAACTAGATGGACTCTATGAGGTGATGTATGAGCATTCCTATATATCCCATGAGGATGGGAATCAAGCCATACATAGTTCTTTAAATACTTTGTAGTTTAACGTCATGAAAAAAGGACATGGTAGATCATAGTTTATGTTCATAGAGCTCATACCGTTTCACTGTTAATTTTCCTCTCACAATTTTAACGTCATGCCGGAAGACAAATTAGTTTAACGTCAAGCAGGATAGAATAGTTTCAGGTCATGTGGGATTGGACATAGTTTAATGTAATGCAAGAAGACAAAGAAATTTAACGCCATGCCAGAAAGAATAGTTTAAGGTCATGTGGGAACAGATACCGTTTAACATCATGCGGGACAAAAAAGTGGTTTAACTTCATGCAGGACAGAATAGTTTAATGTCATGTGGTACTAGATACAATTTAACATCATGTGTGATGAGTGCTGAATAGTTTTACATCATTCAGCTCTGACGGATCACATATTTAAACTTCATGCAGAAAAGACATAACAGTTTATGGTCATGTAGGACCAGATACATTTTAACATCATGCGGGATGAGTGTCGAATAATATTATGTCCTTAAGCTAAGACGGACCACAAATTTTAACATCATGTTGTAAAGGCATCACATTTTATGGTCATGTAGGACCAGATAATGTTTAACGTCAAGTGGGATGAGTGAAAAATCGTTTTATATCCTTCAGCTCATACGGATCACACATTTTAACATCATGTGGTAAAGAAGTCACAATTAGTTGTCATGTAGGACTATATACAATTAAATGTCACGCGGGACAAGTTCTAAATAATTTTACATCCTTCATCTCAGATGGATCACGTATTTTCACATCATGTGGTAAAGATGTCACAATTTATGGTCATGTAAGACCGAATATAGTTTAACATCATGCGGGATGAGTGTCGAATAATTTTACATACTTCATCTTGGATGGATCACGCATTTTAACATCATGTGGTAAAAATTTCATAGTATATAGTCATTTTGGACCACATACTCAAGCAAATTATTGCTCGAGAAATTTTGAATTTGTGGGAGGAGTGATATGATCACCATCGATGGTAACTAGGGAGTATGCACTATTGGGGTAAACCTTATGACTGATGTAAGGTCCTTCCCAGTTGGTCTTCAGTTTGGCTGGTTTCTTGCCATGTATCATCAGTGTTATGAGGGCCAACACCATGTCACCTTGTAAGAAAGAGAAGAGTTGAAATTTCTTGTTGAATGCTCTACCTATCTTTTTCTGATGCCTCTCCAGATTGTGCAGGGCACAAATCCTGTTCTCCTTGAGCACTTCTAGATCAACCAGATGGATTTTAGCAACCTTATCTAGTGTGTGCTGCTTGTATAAAACTGTACGTAATGAAGGAAACTGAATATTTATGTGTAGGAGTACCTCTGTTCTATACACCATAGAATATGGGCTCACTTGGGTGGAATTGCGAGTCATCGTCTGATAATCCTAGAGATCATTGTGGGGTTTTTTGACCAAATTTTCTTATTCTGTCCAACCGTCTTATGTAGAATGTTAGAGAGGCTTTTTTGAATGCATCAATCTGTCCTTTTGATTGCATGTGATAGTCGTAGGTATGGTTATAACGGATGTTGTACTTAGCATACAACATCTACAGTTTGGCTGCTCAGAATTTGGTTTTGTTATCAATGATAATAGTGTGAGGGACTCTGAATTAGTAGATGATATTGGAGCTCACAAATTCAACGATAGAATGGGCCTTGACCTCCTTTAATGAAACTGCCTATTCCCACTTAGAAAATAAATCCATAGCGGTCAGTATTAATCTTCATTGACGATCTATCATAAGTAGATTGGGTCCCATGACATTGATTCCCCAGACTACGAAGGGTCAAGAGTACTTGGTAGTGTGAAGAGGATCTAGAGGCATATGCATAACATTACCAAGGATTTGGCATGCAAGAAATATCTTCATGAACTCAATACAGTCACAGATCATGGAGGGCCAAAAATACCCCAATCTCTGGATCTGGTGGGAGTGTTTCATCCTGGGCTAATGAGCCCCTCAGGAACCGGCATAAACCTCATGCATGACCTAAAAATCTCACCTCCTTGAATGCAGTGGAGGATAAACCCATCGAACCCACGTCTGTAGAAGATCTTCTCTATTCCAGGACCACTCTGGAGGGTAAACTGTAATGTTCAGCATCGAATTCGATTGCGCTCAACTCAATCTGTTGGAGGAATATTGTGCTGGAGGTACTCAATAATGGGAGTCCTTCAATCATGATTCACCTCCAATATTGCGGTAGGGGGACCTATGGGTCCTGATTAGGAGGCACCAGTGGTAAGGTAGCTTACCTGCGGGATATCATCATCGTCTGGAGTGATGGGACTACACTACGAATACCAGATCAAGGCATCTTTTATCAATAGTGGAGTATTCGGTCTTTGTATCAAGGAGCATGCATATGATATAGTATAAAATTTTCTTCCTTCTCTCATTGTTCTTATGGGAGAGAAGGGTTCCGAGAGATCATTCCAAATTGGTCACATAATGGACCAGGAACTTTCTGAAAATTGGTGGCATCTGGACCAGAGGATATAATAGGTACTTCATAATTTCCAAAAAATATGTCTGGCACACTTCATCCCACTGATAAGCAGCACCTTTCTTCATGAGATGGGAAAAAGGATTACACTTTCTATCAATATTCATGATGAATTGGCGTATATAGGCTAATTGACCTTGAAAACTCCAAATATCCCAAATATTTCTCATAGGAGACATCTGGCATATAGCCTTGATCTGAATTGGATCAATCATGTTGAACCGGTATCTGAGAATTTTTTTAAAGGTTGGTGCCAAAGCCTCATTTATTATTAAATCAAAGTAAAGACCTCTTTAACATGGTAGAGGGAGACCCTTTACATAGCCCAAAGGCCCAGTGGGAATTTATCCCATTACATGGCCCGTATGCCCATTCTTTTGGCCCAATGCCCATTCTTTGAATAGTACTACTACATTTCTATAGTACCACATAGTACCTGCCACCTCTATAGTGGTCTCTCGCCACTACATGACCTACCACTGCTATAGTGTTTGTCGTTGCTACAGTGTCGGCGCTACTACATTACTGCTACAGTGCCTGCACCCAATGGGTTTGGAACCCACATTTTTCATGTATGATTATGGGGTGATTTCCACTAAGCCAAAACCCCACTACAAACCTGTATCTGACAATGAAGCTAAAAAAATCAGAAGTGATCCCAAAGGATCACTTCAAGAGGTTCATCTTCATATGGCGAGACCAAAGGAAGAAAAAAACTTTCTCAATATCTTGAATATGGTCCTGGCGCTGGTGATATTTGAACACCATATCATTCATTTAGCATTCCACCAATGTCCCGAGGATCGGCTTAAATATATGATTCATGGCACGCTGATGGGTGTAATCAGTTTTGTTTAGACCGAAGGGCATCACCTAGAAGTAGAAAGTACCTTGTAGTGCCCTGAAGGATGTAGAATTTTCATCCTCAGGGGCCATTTGGATTTGGTTATACCAGTAATACCCATCCATGAAGTAGAGATCCTGGAACCCAGTGACGGCATCAATCAATAGTTCTATCACAGGAAGGGGAAAACCATCCTTTGGACAGTGACAGTTTAGATCCTTGAGGCGCATGCAGACTTTGATATGCCCATTATTCTTCATGAAAAGCACAATTTTGGATAACCATCTAGGGTATTGGACCTCCTTGACAAAGTTGTCTCTGATGATCTTATCAACCTTGACCTTGACCATGGCACTGTGAGAAGGATGCATCTTTTGGGGAGGCTGTTTGAACCTACAATGATTTGATGGAAGGCTGATGTGGTGGAAGGTGACCTGAGGATCTATTCCAAGAATCTCTTAATAACTCTAGGAAAATACATCATGATTCTGATTTATTAAGTTCACATATTGTTGATTTTATTTGACAGGAATAGCGGCATTGATCAATGCGGGTCATAGATCCGCCTTGTTACTGAGGTTTACCTATACCAATTCATCGACCGTGGCATAAAGACCCTATTCAAATGAGCGAGATGTATCTTCAAAATCTTTTTATTTATCCATAGAGGAGGGATCCTTATTGGTTTATTCTAATTCAATAGATCCCAACGGGACACTGGTGTCAGCCTAAGAGGTTGTGGACATGACATCGGGGAACTCATGTGCGGCCAAAACCATAGCGATGAAAGTTATCGACCTGATCCCATATGGTCTTTAGAAAAAGGGAACACACATGATGATATTAAAGAAATTCTAGCATGTTGGATTGAGCCAGTTTATCCTATCCTGGAGAAACAAGTAAGTATGTTGTACTATCGTTTCCATGGGCTGGACATCCCGAAACCATAGAGGAGTAGGGGCTCTGGGATCACCTGATCGTAATTTTTATAGGAATACGAGGCTATTTTTTGGGGACCCTTAGACATGGTAATGTTATTATTCCTCGTTCTAGAAACAAAAAAAATCCTAGATCTGGGGTCATATCCTCCAATCGGTGGATCAGAAAAATGTTGGCATCATCTAGGTCAGCCCATGGGTCAATTTCAGCCATAGCATGTTCAACCTCATTAGCCTAGATCTTCTTGTCCTTGATCTTGTAATATTCAACATCTAGATAGTAAGATTCAAAATATGAAAATGGAAACAAATCACCTTGGAGTACTCCCACTTGACCATTAAGGGAGTTCTTAAGGCTTTGGTGATACGAAGAAGGGACTGTCGTGTACAGGTGGAGCCATGGCCTACCCATCAACACGTTGTAGGCGGTGTCCTGGGAGACAACCATGGACTCGGTGCTGGATACCCGACCATTGAACTGGGTCTTCAAGTAGATCATTACAACCGGTGTTTATTCCGTCCTATCATAACCTTGAATCATTAGGTTATAGGGGATCAGATCATCCTTGTACAACCCCATATTTTGGAGCGTCTAGGTCAGGATAAGGTTGATTCCAGAACCTATGTCAACAAGAAAAAAATGAACCTCAATGCCATTGAAGTGTCCAGTGATGTATAGTGGGTGGATGTGCCCTCTTATTAGAGATCCTTTATCTTCCCCAGAGAAAGAGGTGATGGGTTGACATTCTATGTGCTCGGATGCCTCAACATGGAAGGCTTTTACAGCTGCTACCTCTGTCTCAAACTGGAGGGGAATTCTTAAGGCCCCAACAAGTTATTTTTTCATATATTTTTATAGAAAAGATCCTCTAGGATATATAGCCTCGCATGGATGATGTAAATATGTTTGATAACATCATACTTATTTTCCAAGAATTAAATTTCACTGACAGGAGGTCACTCTGTGGAATGAGGTATGATGGGCCCTTCCGGCTGAACCAGCGACTGACTGGTGTTGGGAATGTCCCACTTCTCGCTAGTCGAACCTCATGGAGAAACTACCGATCGAGGGATAGATGACTGAGGCTGGTCCGTAATAGAATGTGGCTGATCACGGTGTGGTCGCAGTGGCTCCACCTAGTCATGTATCACAAACGGCAGTGAAGGTGGACCTGATGATACCAGATGAGAAGGATGCACATGTTTAGCTCTATGCTGGGCATGTTGTCTAGTTTCAGTGGCATGACCAACTTGGCTTGAAGTATTGATTGAGGTATCTCGATGACCGATATAGCCATGGTTCTGTCGATGCTGGTGATGGCTGGGGACGTTGGGGGGATCTGGGTGGCGCTCTTCGTTATCAGGAACCATATGGGGGTTTACCAACTCCACAGTCTTAACTGAAGAATACCGATGATCATCACTTAAAGAATCCTCCACCAATGGACAGATTCTAGGGATAATCTCCATCTCTGGGGGCATGAATTCACTGAGATTAAGAGAGGTAAATGACATTGGTGGGGAACTTTGTTTTCATTGTGTTGCTGATGATTACTTTTCTAGGAAGAGAACGGCTGATATGTTGACGCAGAAGTACTGGATGTGGGTGACGTGGCAACTTTGTAAGGATCGGTTCAATTAAGTCATGTACGGATAATATCATGGTAATGGGAAACTGCCTTATCAGCCATCCAGTCGTCATATTTTTTTGACCTGCAGTTAGGAAACCTATTTCATTCACCCTCACTGCCACTACCGCTATCAGGCTTCATGAACACACATGCCACCTATATCAGATCTGGTCCTAACCTAACTATGTTTTTATAAACCTGGTATTGAATCCAATATTTAAACACATATAATTTTTTGAGGGTGTTCCCAAGGTTCTTGTGATATATGTCGTAGTTAGGGAGATCAATGAGATCCACCTATTCAGGCCTCCTGCATTTTGGCAACTATACAATTCCCTATTCGAAATCACTTTGGAAATAATTGGGGACCTAAGCCACATTAAATGATTAGATATGGTTTATCCTATATGGAAAGGGGGCTCTGGGATCTTATACCTGATGAGGGGCTGGAGGAGCCTACTAAGGAGGTGGAACCTGGTTATCTCACCAGGGTGGTGGTAGTGTGTTATGTAGGGGTGCTTGATGGTTCTAGGGTGGTCACTATTGGGATGGAGGCTATGCCTGAGGCGATGGGCCTCTATGAGGAAATGGAATTGTTTGAATCGTTAATAACTCATGTTACCTAGGGGCCTCTATTTGGCCCACTGCGACAGGCTCAGCTTTAGCGGCCCTTCTTGCAAGAACTATAGGAGGCAGCGAACATGCCTTCTTGGCCTGCTGCAAGGATTCCTCTAGATGATGGGCCTTATCAGAGAAATCCCAGTACCCCCAAGGTAATTATAGGTGATGAGATAGGGGACCAGTTCAGTTTTGATATTCCCCACACACATTGTCAACAACTATTCCTAAGCTAGCTGCATATTAAGAGAGTAGGTGAGTCCTTTCCACCGAGTGATAAAGTCTACAACACACTCATCAGGCCTTTGCTTACACTTGAAGAGGTATGAAATACATGTCATCCATGTGGTAGATCATAACTGGTAAATAAAATACATACTAAGATCTTCCAAACCGGTTAATGACCCATTGGGTAGCTAGTTTTACTAGACAAACTCATGCCCTTCTTATGTTTGTACGAAACACCGTAGTTTAGTGGCCACCTTCTGCACTGAAGTTCCAAGCATGGTT
Organism: Viscum album; assembly: GCA_963277665.1. Classification (NCBI taxonomy): domain Eukaryota; kingdom Viridiplantae; phylum Streptophyta; class Magnoliopsida; order Santalales; family Viscaceae; genus Viscum; species Viscum album. The sequence continues at coordinate 1,936,697,968 of OY728155.1, forward strand.
CCACACCTTGAGATATAGTGGTCTAGATGCTGCAGTGGGTCAACCATCCTATTAAAGGGGGAAAAGGTAGGGTTTTCACAACTTGGAGTTGCTGGAATATCATCCACCCACGCCAGATATGGCCTGCCATCATGCGGAATTTCCACCTATCGAGTTTTAAAATCCTCAAGATGGTAAATCAATGCTTCCATTGGATCAACTGGATGTGGATTCCTGTCTTGACGAGGATCCCGGACCACTAGTGCATTGGAAGGTTCTTAAACCTGATAAGCAGGCCCAGCGGCCTGCGGAGCAGCTGGTGGGATGACCTACAGAACTGCTGGGGGAACAAACTGTGGAGCGGCCCGGGGTACCTGAGCCGGGTGATGAATATTATCGCACCATTTAGGTGGATTTTGTGATACATAACACACCCACATTTCATATGCTCTGGCCTCTATCCTGTCTATGTGGGCAGGATGGTCAGGGTCACTCGTTGGTAACTCACCAGGGGGAAGTTGTACCTGCCCCTGTTTCCCTGACCGAGGATCTCCATAGTATTTTCATTACATCATATCACATTCAACATAGAGGTCATCAACCATCTTCTTATGCTCCATGAGTTGTTGATGTAGTGTGGCCATTTCGAAATCATCCTTAGTCTTCTACCCTGAGCCATATGGGTCATAGGGTTTGACAACACCAAGATGCTCCTTTCCCTTATTGGGAGTCTGGCCAAGGACTAATGACTCGGTAGGTAAATGAAGGCCTAGTTATTTTTTTTACTGGTGAGAAACCATTACCAATGGATCCAATAGTTGTGGAACTCCCCTAGGGGGTAAATTTCCTTCAATGATCCCTGGATTGTTCTATCCTTCTTATAGGTCGTCATTGTTAACTATGACTCTTGACTATAATAAATTTAATCTATAGCCACAGACCTATAACCGTGGTTTTAGAGGTCTGTGGAAATATCTTTTTTATAAACAGGATTTATTTTCGATCTTTGGATACCCATTTGTGCCCCATTATTTTTCTTGATTCTAATCGGGCTCCTCCTCCTTCCCTGATACTTGACCCTCTCATCGTCTTTCCCTCCTCCCCCCAAAACCGCTCCTCCTCCCCAAAGACCACTCTCATCACTCCCTCCTCTCTTCCCTCAGGGATTTCCTCTCTATACCCCACTGTTGTCCTTGCTCATTTTTCATCATCGGCTTTAATTCCTCCATCCCTCATCGGGGTTCCTTCATTAATGGCGTGTATTCTACAATCACAGCTCAACTTATCCATTATGAGTTCCTCCACACCTCACGTGGTACTACCCTTATTCATACCGCCTATGTGGCCTCACTACCTTTCTGTCTACACAGCTCTGATGACCCCCCACCTCACCGCTACCCTTCTCCTCTGTCGTGGCTCGCCGCCTCTCAACGGTGCTTTGACGCGGCTACACCATCATTCGCATTCCTCCTCTAATGCGATCGCCCCACCTTCTAGATATGATTCTCCTCTGACGCGGCCACACCACCTCCATCATATTTCTTCCATAGGGTTTTTTTCTTTCAGATCGTTGGCCTCTCTAATTTTCATTGGTAAGATTTATTTGAAGATATTCCATTATATCCTACATGAGAACTAGTTTATGGTAATATATCAATGTTAATGTTTCGGGTCTATGAGGTTTCTATCAAGGGAATGTAAAATCTAAACATGTTTTTGGGGGGATTCCATAAGGTATGTTTTAATGAAGTTTATATATTGATGTATCAAACATTATCAAGTTAATTTTTATCATCCTGTGTTAGGAGGCTTGATATAGCCTACTGAGATTATAGAGTGATAGTGGGATTAAACATCTCTTGATATTGTGATGTAGAATCCATAGATAGTGATAGGATGTGATTCTATATTTGTTATTTTTGACCAACTTAATATGTTGCCATACTTTCATTACCATGGGTAGAAATTTTCAGTTGATATCTTTGGGTAGTTTTAGATAGGTTTTATCATTAGAATTCAAGTGGTACCCTCAATGACTATCTATGACTATAATTATCTATTATTTTCACATTTTTTGAGAGTCTTGCAGGATGAATTTGGGAACCATTCGATGAGCAGAATAGAAATTAAAACCCAAATAGATTGGTACAGTGAGTGAACTATATTGGTATTATAGGATATGTTGAGATCCTTTGTTTATGACTTTTAATGGATGTGGGGGTCAATTTCCATTAATAATGTTTTCTTATAATAAAATTCATCACTCTAAAATCAGTATGGACCTTTAAAATATATATATATGAGAGACCCATCATGTCAAAATTTTGTTGGAATTTGATTGGTGATACATCACTTAATGGAATGAAGATTGTGAAAGGTATGGAAATGGAAGAACAAGTGAATGTTGAGGATATGGGGACATCCCAGAGGAGATAAATATCTTACATAGATTGAAATCTCTGGCCTTTGGATTTTGACCATGGGGACCTTTTTTCATCAATTTCTATCCATGATGAGTATTTCTTAGGCCTTAATGGGGTAGGAAAGCTATCCCCAATGGTCATCATTACATTTAGTATCCTATGGGGGGAATGTGAGTATTCAATCCACATGGAATTTCAACCAAAGTTAGACCATGTTCATGATCTCTTCCATGTATTACAGCTAAGGAGGTATGTGAAATACTTGATTCACATTACTAACATGGTATATCTAGACATTGATGATAGATGTTGCTTTAAAAAATACCTGATGTTGATCAATGATCGACAAGATATTGTCCTCTAGTTGTAGTAGACATTTCCTTATAATTGAACTCTCTAGCTTCCTTATACACACATACTATTTATAGTTTTTAAATGATTTTATTTAGTTTTTTGCATCCTTATTATGATATGAATATCAACCTCTATATTTTTATTCCATATCTCCTTCTCCTCTAGTTTTCATTCTAAATTATGAATTTGAGAATTCCATTCACTTTATGTTATCTTAATTTGTTCTTCATACCGTTCCTTAGAGATGATCATGGATATCTCATGTTTTCTCCTCATTCACATACTTTACTTCTTGAACATGTGATTCAATAATATCACTTTCCCCTACATTTTCTTTCCCATATTTTAGATGGTTTTCCTAAATTCTTCCATGAGATCACAATTCATTTATTCTTCAGCATTCAAAACATACAATTCAATTTTCCAGACTTTAATTTCCTCTTGTGGGTTGTACCAAAAATTTCTAGATGTACGACATGATGTGGTTTCATCATCTATAACATATTTAAGTGATATAAAATCTGTATTTTTATTTATTCCGGAAGTATATTATAAATGGTTAGAAACAAATATGCACAATGAATCCTTTTTTTAACTAGATAGGAGTATCCAATTTCTTGGTGTCCCTCTTCTTGATCTTATTAATTTGAACTTTAGACAAATGTATTTCATCATTAATTGAATGATCATCATTAGAAACAATCCATCTTCCTTTTTCCAAGGGGAAAGGGGAGGGTGCATGGGGGTGCATGGGGGTGCATCGGAGGGGCAGGGAGTGTGTTGGGGTTGGGGGAGGGGCTGGGGCTAGGGCTAAGTGCATGGGGTGTGCTGGGGGCAGGGAAGGGGGTGTTATGGGCGAACGGGGCCATGGGGTAGTGGGGGTGCAGGTGGGGGTGGATTGGGGGTTTAGGTGGGGGGGATTGGGGGTGCAGGGGGTGTACAACAGGGGTGGTGCAAGGGGTGTCCAACAAGGGTGGTGCAAGGGGGTCCAATAGGGGTGGATTAAGGGGTGTCTTGAAGGGGTGTGCAGGTGTGTAGGGGGCACAAGGGGGATGTGGGGGCGGGGGGCGTCCAGTAGAGGTGGTGAAAGGGGTGTCCAGCATGGGTGGTGCAAGGGGGTCCAGCATGGGTGGTGCAAGGGGTGTCTAGCATGGGTTGTGCAAGGGGCGTCCAGCAGGGGTGGTACAAGGGGTGTCCAACATGAGAGTGCAAGTGTGTAGGGGGTGTGTGCAAGGGGACATGGGTGTTCAAAGGGGTTGTCCAATAGAGGTTGTGCAAGGGGGGTGTAGGGGGCTCTATTCAAGGAGACATTGGTGTGTAGGGGGGTGCAAGGGATGTTTAAGGGGGGTTCAAGGGGGGCTATGCAGGAGGAGGGTATGCAAGGGTGTCATGCGAGGGGAGTACAAAAGGGGCTGTGCAGGGGGTTTCCAGCAGTGGTGGTGCAAGGGATCTCCAACAGGGGTGGTGCAAGGGGAGTCCAGCAGGGGTGGTACAAGTGGTGTCCAGTAGGGGTGGTGCAAGGGGTGTCCAGTTGGGGTGTGCATGTGTGCAGGGGTGTGTGTGCAAAGGGACTGGGGGGTGAAAGTAGGGCTATACAGGGGGGGTCCAATAGGGGTGGTGTAAGGGGTGTCCATCAGGGGTGAGTCGGGGTGTGTGTGCAAGGGGACAGGGGGTGCAAGGGGGGCTATGAGGGGGGGGGGTGGGGGTCAAGGGGGCATGGTGTGTGGGGGGTGTCTATCCCGGGGGCTGGGGGTCTACCTAGGGCTTGGGGTGTCTTTCCAGGGGTGATTTCCGGGGGGGGGTCTGCCAGGGGGTGGGGTGGGGGTCTTTCCAGGGGATGGGGGGTGCTGTCCAGGGTGGGGTCTGTCTAGGGGGGTGTATGTCCGGGGGGTGTGGGGGGGTGCAAGTGGGGGTGTTCAATAGGGGAGGTCCAAGGGGGTCCAGCATGGGGGGGTGTCTGTCTAGGGGGTGTTTTCTAGGGGGTGTCCAGGGGTGGGGGTGTCTATCCAGGGGGTTCTGTCTAGGGGGGTCTTCCAAGGGGGTGGGGGTCTCAGTACAGGGGGAGGGGGGTGTGCAGTGGGGGTGTAATGGGGGGGGGGGGTCTGGTAGGGGTGGTCTATGGGGTCAAGTAGGGAGAAAGGGGTGTGCAGTGGGTGTGTGTGAAAGGGGACTAGGGGTTGAGGGGGTGTGTAGGGGATGTGTAAGGGGGTGCAAGGGGGGTGTGCAGGGGGGTGTCCAACAGGGGTGGTGCAAGGGGGTCCAGTAGGGGGGAAAGGGGTGTGCAAAGGGGTGTGTGCAAGGGGACCGTGGGGGTGCAAGGAGGGTGTACAAGGGGGTGTAAGGGATGTGTAAGGGGTGAAGGGGGGCTGTGTTGGGAGGGGGATATCTAGGGGGTGTCTATCTAGAGGGGGGAGGGGGTCTTTCTAGGGGGTGTCTAGGAGCGGGGCGGTTGTCCAGGGGTTGTCTGTCCAGGGGGGGTGTCTATCCAGAGGGGAGGGGTGGGTCTATCTAGGGGGTTTCTAGAAGGGGGTGCAGTGGGGGTTCCAGTAGGGGGTGTGCAAGGGTGTGTGTGTAAGGGGACAAGGGGTGTGTGTAAGAGGGGAAAGGGGTGTGTAGGGGGGGTGCAAGGGGGTTGTGTAGGGGGTGAAAGGGTCTAGAACCGACTGAAAAATGCTGTTTTTTTGGGAAATGTGAAGACCTATAACCACAGTTTAAAACTGTGGCTATAGATGATGAGTGATTTTAGTCTATGCCATTGTTTTCAAACTATGGCTATAAGGTTTACGCCATAGCCACACCAAAACCATCTACGGTTGAGTGAAATATGGCTATAACCTATAGACACGGTTTTTGGGCCTATATCCATGGTTTAAAATCATGGCTATAGCCTTATTTTCTATTAGTGCTTCCTGAAGGAATATCCTCAATATCTCCTAAAAATTAGGGATGACGCTGGACAAAATGGAAATGAAGGGTAGAATAATACCCCCAAAAATATACCTAAACATGGGGGAAGCCTCCATGATAATATTTCAGAGGACTTTAAAGCTCTGGATGCATCGTTTATGGAGGTTCTGATGGTGACCAGACAACTTAGGGCACTGGCCCATAGGGAGCATAGCCAAGTAAACCATGTATCATTGTTCGACAATATCTTCAAAGTGTTCCTGAATCTTGGGGTAATGCACTTGCTAATAAAAGAGATGGAAGTGTGTCCCCCATAGGGTTTTGAAAAAACACGTGACGTTTTCTTGGGTAAGCGATTCTGGTGCACTGAATTTTGCGGTATCAATTGGCAAAAACATCTCTGGGAAATGGTCGACATTAAGGATGTCTTGCAAGCTCCTAGGGCCAGACTCATGATTTGGCCCTTGGTTTCCCACTCACCAACTAGAAGAAGTTTCTGGACCATTAATGAAAATGAAGCAGACCACTGAGATGGTATACTGGCTAGTGGAGAATATGGAAAATAGACTGACAAGTTGTTGCATCTTAGGTTGTCATGTGATGAATGCAACGACTGAGTCACCACATCCTGGTAGGACGGATTGGAAACTGCAGCTTCTGATGTATGAGATTTTGTTACTGGTGGTGGTCCATGTTGTTGTTCATCCTCTACCGGTCTACAAAATAAATCCCCATGATCTCTGGTCGAGGTAGATATTGACCCTATTGGAAATAGGGAAGATTGGAATACCAGGCCTTAGAAAAAAGCCAAATCTTCCTCCTCTTGGATGTATTTGTGGAGGGAGGTGGTAATCTGATGGACCTCAAATTCCATGAATGATGAGGATGATACACCTCATTCCTATACTGGACCATGGAACATAGTATCAAGGTGAGGGATCTATTTTTGAATCACATTCTGCCTCAACATCTGAGAAGAATATGAGCTTATTCGTGGTCTGTAACATCTTAGCATTATTCTAATGGAATTGGTGACCCTCCCTCCTTCCCTGGTATGGTTCTTTAGGACATGTAAGGTTTTTGGATCGAGGAGGTACTTCGGCCGAACTAATGATGGGTTGGAGAGGACATCCGCCTTGGTGAGCCGAGTTGTGAGGAGCACCTGGAAAAATGTCAGAGGAAACATGGAGAGGAACTCCATTTCCACTAGATGATGTGCAGAGTGAATCTATGAGAGAAGTTTTGGAGTGGGTAGGACCTCCTCTAGAGTTGGTGAGAGCATGGATAGTGCCTCCATGCGTTTTCCCCTTAGTAGTGATGGTACGAGAAGGACCATCATATTGGTCGAGTGAAGCATGGGTAGGACCCCCATGCTTGGTTCCAATGAAGCAAGGTAGACCTCTTCTTCTCTGATTTACGAGATGAGTAGGGCCTTCATCGATTGTTGTAAGAACATGTGGAAGACCCCCACATTGACGGTCTACCGAATGAGAAGAATCTTCACATGAACGACCTATGATAGGAGGAACAGCTCCATACCCGAGTACATGGGTGCGGACGAGGATTTTGTACTGGGTGCCAATGTGGCACGGAGAACCATTGCTCAGATTTATGGTGGCAAGTGGGGGAAGTCCACACTGTGCTTCGGATTGGGGAGGACCTTAACTCTCATTGGTCGTGGCTTGGGGAGTACCTCTATACTAGATTTCATTACTGCGGTTCGGCCCGCAACAAACACCACTTGTTTCAGTGATAAGGAAAGTCGTCCCAACCTACCTGTTGGGTTGTTGGGGCCTTGATCTGGGCTAGGCATATAACTTCCCATGTTCAGGATAAATAGTGGATTGATGGTATGCATCAGCCGTGGCATAGTCCATGGTAGTCATTGATGTTCATGCCCCTTGGCAGGCGGCCTCCTCAGCTTTAGCCAGACGCTGGCTTCGGGTTAACCGGACTGGGTTCGGTGGCATAGGTGTATAACTCACTTGATCCTTAGCTAGTGGGGTCGGGTGGTGGTTCTAATTTGGCCTAGTGGGAGCCCTCATTGGTGGCCCCCAGGATGGGATTATAGCTGGACTAGCCCAGAAGTCCCTCACCTCATCGGCGTAGGGGAGGTAGTTGTCAAATGGTTCTAGGTAGAGGCTCCCGAAAGGATTATAGGATGGAGTGGGGAGAAGTGGCTACCTGCATAGCCCTTGGGGGCGATGGTGATGAAGAGGCACAGAAGCCTCTAAGTATTTTGGGGCCATATCCCTGGTTGGGATAATCCCCTCCTCCTCATATCACCAAATGAGGTCGTTAATTACCATTCTCTAAAATAATTCATATAGGGAGATGGGGTGTGGGTTCCCATTAGCCGTGGATGTGGAGGCTTCCATGGAAGAAGTGGAGCCGCACGGGATCTCTGTGTTGGCGTTGCCCTGACCCCTACATCGGTGGGTTGGTGGTGACCGATTTCCTATCGTAGCAACTTGGGGCCTGCAAAGGAGGGATATTCAACCATTACTGTTGAAAGGAAAAAAATGAAATCCAGTGCCTCATATTCATTCCTTATTCCTTGGTTGTTAAGAAGGATCCACACTAAGAACATCTCAGACTTGGATGTCCAAAGTTCAACTGCCCCAATTTCTGGTGAGTTACATGCCATGCCCATTATTTTCCTGGTGGGACCTGGCACCAGATAACTGGATCTAGTGACACACTAATATACTAATGTCTCTAATGATACTAATATTCACATTGAGGAAAAGAACATCATGATGGGTTCACCATTTCCGTTTCTGAAGCTTTTTTTTTTGGGCGTGCATCCGTCAGTGGAGGACGTGCTGGTCTGTTTCCCATCATTCTTTCTTTCCAAAAGGTAGGTGGCATCCGTCGGTTATTTAGGGATGTTTTCTCCTTTATCGAAATGGGATGATGGAATTTGAGTCTATCCTTTCATGGATTCCTCCTCGGAACTCGTTACATAGTTTAGGTTTCCCTTAAAGATTCAGATGTTGTTCGTGAAACTCTTCCTGGTGCCATATCTTTGTAGATGTAATTTAATTACACTACTTCTATATATACATTCCAATGGGTCATGTTTGGAAAACAGCCTTCAATCAGGGGAGTATTCACATTGGAAATCCCTACAGTTTATGGACGCTGAAACACTAATGTTTCTCGGTTTCTTCCCATTATGATAGGGCTTATCGAGGGCATGGAAGCTCGAGGAATCCCATGTCGAGTGTAGGGAATTATATTCCATAGGCATGTCATTGATGTATTCCTCATCTTCTCATGCTTAACACATGGTATTCCGTGATTTTAATGCCTTATAGAGATGGATCGGACTAATTGGAACACTAATGAGAGTGTATCAGATTGGTGCAACCCCAGGAGGGAGCAACTGAGAGTCCTATTAGATAGGCGGATCACAATGTCTAATGAAGATGGATCTGAAGGTGCTTGGGTACTTATAAAGGAGACACCAAGGTTTACCATTAGCTGGGATTGAACCTCAAGGAGGTTTCCTACATACCTTATCTAAAGAGAGAGGGGTCAAAACTCATGTAGTTCGAAGGGGTGATAAATTGGGGTGTGCATAAGGGGCAACAACTCGGAGATGATTTTGGGTCTTATGCATGGATTGTAGCCTATCACCAGAGGGACACTCTTGGGTGGATGACTATGGACCGTATGGGGCTTACACATGGTTAGCTGCCCGATTGCTTCTAGGAGCTGTGATAAAGTGTGTGACATGATCTCACAGGGATGTGGTGGCCCAAGTAAAAATCAGGATGGATATAGATGGTTGAGATGAGTGGATAGAGAATGATATGGAACCGACGTGAGGACGATGATGATTTTGGGATTGAGCCTCGAGGAGACTTTCTATGTATCCCCACGACATGGAATCAAAGTCCACATAGTTTGGTGGGGCGTTAGGACTCTTGAGGAGGAGGCTCGTGAGAATGGATTCATGGATGGGACTCAGATGAAATAGAACCTTCAGGTTGGGGAATGATCTTTTTGAAACACAGAGGCTCAAGGGAGAGATCCATATGAGAAATTGGTGATGGGCTTGAACCTTAGAGACCCTTCATATGTATTCCTATGGTAGGGAATTAAATTCCACATAGTTCAGGGTGGGGGCATAGAATCGAGGTGTGTGAAAAGGACAAAAACCCAAAGGAATGCTGGGGATTACATGTGTTTAGCGACCCGGTTGGTCTGACTCCTGAGGGGTGGACTAGATATGTGGGTCCTAATAAAGGGGACTACAATGGCTTACCACTGGTTGGGGTTACAACTTCTTTATCACCGGTTGGGGGCTACAACGGCTTACCATAGGTTTAGGGCTACAATGGATTACTGCTGGTTGGAGGCTACAATGACTTACCACTGGTTGGGGGATACAACATCTTACCACTGGTTGGGGATTACAATGGATTATCGCTGGTTGGGGGAAAAATGGCTCACCACTAGTTGGGGATTACAATGACTTACTGTTGGTTGGGGATACAATGGATTACTACTGGTAGAGGGTTCCAAAGGATTACCATCATATGGGGTAGAACCTCAGTGAGGCCTCCTACATACCCTACCTAGGAGACAAGGATCAAGACCCACATAGTTCGAAAGTATACAGTTTAATGTCATGTAGGAAGAAAAGGGGGAATACTACTTAACATCATACTCGACAAGGGTGAACTGACATGATGTAGTCGGGTTCGATGGGTGATGGGATTGAACATCAGGGAGGATTCCTACGTACCCTGATCAGATAGGGACAAGGATAAAAGTCCACATAGTTCGTATGGGAGGATACAGTTTAACGTCATGTGGGACGAAGGTGAACCGACATGAAGGGGTTAGGACAAATAGGTGTTGGGATTGAACCTCAAGGAGGCTTCCTACATACCTTTCTCGGATAAGGGCAAGGATCAAATTCCATGTAGTTCGGAAGGTAGGATATAGTTTGATGTCATGTGGGACAGAAATGAACCAATGTGAAGGAGTTGGGACAAATAGGTGTTGGACTTGAACCTCATAGAGGCATCTTACGTACCTTTCTCAGATAGGGGCAAGGATTAATGTCCACGTGGTTTAGAAGGGGGGATTAGGTCTTATGATCTAGGGAGAACCATGAAGGATTCTTTGGTCAATCTTTACTCTAATCCCACATGATTCATTCTTGGTGTAAGAAACAAGAGGTAACAAATACCTGACTATCATGTCATGAAAGGTGTGTCCGTGAAAAGTGGAGTGGGGCTTACATGTGGTTAGTATCCCAAAGAGGAAAAAGGGGCTTATGTGTGGTTATAATCCTTCGGATATCATGATTGGGACTTACTATAGGATGGAGGAATAATGGAAACAAAGCCCAGAGGGAGATATATGGGGCAACGAATGTACCGGTTCCCATCCCTCCTCGAGTCTCTAGCATAGAAGAAGAGAGGAGGAGTAGGGATGATACCTCCCACAAGAAAGGATAAGGGCTTTCACCAATATGGTTGCACTTCTCCATGGATATATGCCTCTCTAGAAAAGAAGATATCATTCCATGTGAGAAATATCTCACTCATGTGGAGAAGAGTGGGTGTGGACAATGTCCGAGATGGGGCACCCCGTGTATATGGCACGGGTCGAGGCTACAGTTTAACATCATGTGGTGAGGACAAGGCTGCTTTGTAGTTTAACGTCATGCATCTCAGATGAGGTGGGTTTACTCTGCGCCCCTAGGACTTACAAAACTGATACCCACCCACCCATGGGGAAGGGAAGGCTTTATCAATGTCGTTGTGAGGTGGTGTTATAGAGTGATCTTCTGAGGGGATCACGTTCATGTGACTATGCGATGAAGAAATAGACGTTAGGATGCCTATGTGATGAATCATGAACCTAATATACGCAATGTGAAGCACTACCCAAGGGACCTTGAATTCACTTTGTATAAACCAGGATGGTTGTATGGGAGAAGGGTTTTGAAGCAAATGGGTTCAAAAGGAATAGACCTTGTGAATCTCTGGTGCTCCATGTAGTAGAGGGACTTCGCGAAGGTGTATTCTTCATGATGTGGAGTGTCCTAGACTAGGAATATGGTATAGATTCATATAAAGTGTTCTTCGCAAAGTAGAATGGATTTCACAAAGTTAGACTTCACGAAGCATGGGTATCGTGCAAGGCATAGCACTGTGAAGCAATGTACTTCACGGAGCATAGTGATCCTTCATTAGCATGTCACTACTGAAAATTAAGCCTTCACCAACAGTTTCAAACCGTTGCTAAAGGCTGCCAAACCGTTGGTATATAGTATACCAACGGTTTGGAAAACCGTTGGCATGTAAGGTGTGGAAGTAGCCCATTACCAATGGTTTTTCCATAATCGTTGGGGAAGGTAGTGTAATTGGAGTATTTCCAACGGTTTTACAAACCATTGGCAATACTGATTGTGTAAATGTTTTTACCAACAGTTTTCAGAAACCGTTGGTATATATTGTATACTAAACACAATACCAACAGTTCTAAACCATTGGTATAGTTTTTAAGTTTCTATTTTCAGAACTATTATACCAATGGTTTTTAACTATTGGTAATGTGTTTTTTCAAAACTATTTCACAACAGCCCTCCAGTAGCCCCTCCAGTATACACCTGTATAAAAAATATCACAAAAACCACATGGACATAAAACAGTATAAAAAACACCTAAAATAGAAAAAAAAACACATAAACCCATCAAAATATTCCAACCATGTCATGTACTACAATTCCCTATTTCAATATCTATATGACAACAATCATCCAATAAAGATAATAATAGTATCAATAACTCAAACACTATTTACACCCATTTCTATCTTCAATTGACAACCACTCTTCTAGTAGTAATTCACCTCACCCCTGCACAACTCCCCCCCCCCCAACCAGCACAGCCCCCCACATCCCCATAAAATTCTAATTGGCAGAATAGTCTGAGAAATACTTATTATAGTTGAATAAGAGTTTGAAATTAGCTCAAATCCCAATTTTTTTTTCTGATCCTAGATTTGAATGTGTAATGATTTGTGATGAATTTTTCAATGAACTTGTATTTTTTATAATATATGGTAAAAAGGTATTTTCTTAGGAGCCTCTTCACTTATGATCCCATGAGTGAAACTACCCAACTCATGAAAAAGAGTTTGCGACTATCGTTGATGATTGTAAATTTTAGTTGTTGTATTCACTTAAAATGATGTCCTTTTGAAACAAAAGAGACACACTTTGATTGGTTCTGGCCACACCGAGACTCGGATTGAGGCGGGGTTGACTCGTACACGTCACAAATGACCCATGTATCATTTTCATAAAGTATCAACACAATACGAATGCGTTTGGATGGTTTTCCGAATGCCAGTTGTTTTTACTTAAAAGCGCATTCATTTTAAACAAAAGAAATACACTTTGAGTGGTACCGACCACACCATGCCTCGAATTGAGGCAGAGTTGACTCATACACATAAAAAATGACCCATGTATTGTTTTCCTAAAGTATAAATAGAATCCGAATTCATTTGGTCTATTTTCCGTATGTCAGTTGTTGTTTTCACTTAAAATGTTGTCCATTTCAATGAAATGTGAGACACTTTGAGTGGTGCCAGCCACACCGCACCTCAGATTGAGATGGGGTTGACTTGTAAATGTAAAAAATGACCCATGGATTTTTTTTCCTAATGTTTCAACAAAATACGAATGCATTTGGTCAATTTTTCGTATGTCAGTTGTTGTTTTCACATAAAATCATGTCCATTTTAAATAAAAGAGAGACATTTTGAGTGGTGGTGGCCACACTGCACCTCAGATTGAATCAAGGTTGACTCATACACGTCAAATATGACCCATGTATCATTTTCCTAAAATATCAACACAATCTGAATGTGTTTGGTCCATTTTAAGTATGCCAATTGTTGTTTTCACTTAAAATCTTATCCATTTAAAACAAAAGAGAAACACTTTGAGTGGTGTCGGCCACACTGGCCCTCGGATTGATGAGGGGTTTACTTGTACACTTCATATATAACCCATGGATCATTTTAGTAATGTTTTAATAGAATCCGAATGCATTTGGTCGGTTTTCCGTATGTTAGTTGTTGTATTCACTTAAAATGAAGTCCTTTTGAACCAAAAGAGAGACACTTTGAGTGCTGCCGGCCACACCACGCCTCAGATTGAGGCGAGGTTGACTCTTAAATTCCTAAAATGACCCATGGATAGTTTTACTAAAGTATCAACACAATCTGAATGATTTTGGATGGTTTTCTGTATGCCAGTTGTTTTTACTTAAAAGTGTATCCATCTTAAACAAAAGAAAGACACTTGAGTGGTACCGGCCACACCGTGCCTCAGATAGAGGATGGGTTGACTTGTACACATCACAATTGTACCATAGATCATTCTCCTAATGTATTAATAGAATCGAAATGTGTTTGGTCCTTTTTCCGTATGTCAGTTGTTGTTTTCACTTAAAATGTTGTCCATTTCAAAAAAAACGTGAGACACTTTGAGTGGTTTCGGCCACACTGCACCTCAGATTGAGACGGGGTTGACTCTTAATTGTCAAAAATGACCCATGTATTGTTGTCCTAAAGTTTCAACAGAATCCGAATTCATTTTGTCAGTTTTTCATATGTCAGTTGTTGTTTTCACATAAAATCAGGTCCATTTTAAACAAAAGAGAGACATTTTGAGTGGCGGCAGCCACACCATGCCTTGAATTGAGGCAAGGAAGACTCTTACATGTCAAAAATGACCCATTGATAGTTTTCATAAAATATCAACACAATTTGAATGTGTTTGGTACATTTTAAGTATGCCAATTTTTGTTTTCACTTAAAATCTGTCCATTTAAAACAAAAGAGAAATACTTTGAGTGGTGTCGGCCACACTAGCCCTCAAATTGAGGTGGCCTTGACTCGTACACATCACATATTACCCATGGATCATTTTACTATTGTTTCAACAAAATACGAATTCATTTGGTCAGTTTTTCGAATGTCAGTTGTTGTATTCACTTAAAATGAAGTCCTTTTGAAATAAAAGAGAGACACTTTGAGTGGTGTCGACCACACCACGCCTCAGATTGAGGCGGGGTTGACTCGTACATGTCACAAATGACCCATGGATCGTTTTACTAAAGTATCAACACAATCTGAATGTGTTTGGATGGTGTTCCGTATGCCGGTTGTTTTTACTTAAAAGTGTATCCATTTTAAACAAAAGAAAGGCACTTTGAGTGGTACCGGCCACACCGTGCCTCAGATTGAGGCGGAGTTCACTTGTACACATCATAAATGACCCATGGATCATTTTCCTATTGTATCAACAGAATCCGAATGTGTTTGGTCCGTTTTCTGTATGTCAGTTGTTGTTTTCACTTAAAATTTTGTCTATTTCAAAGAAATGTCAGACACTTTGAGTTGTGTCGGCCACACCGCGACTCGGATTGATACAGGGTTGAATTGTACACGTCAATAATTACCCATGTATTTTTTTTCCCTAAATTTTAAACAGAATATGAATGAATTTGGTCTGTTTTCCATATGTCAGTTGTTGTTTTCACATAAAATCATGTCCATTATAAACAAAAGAGATACATTTTGAGTGGTGGTGGCTACACAGTGCCTCGGATTAAAGCGGGGATGACCCGTACACATCACAAATGACCAATGGATCGTTGTCATAAAATATCAGCACAATCTGAATGCGTTTGGTTCGTTTTAAGTATGCCAATTGTTGTTGTCACTTAAAATATGTCCATTTAAAATAAAAGAGAAAGACTTTGAGTGGTGTCAGTCACACTGGACCTTGGATTGAGGTGGGGTTGACTCGTACATGTCACATATGACCCATGTATCATTTTTCTAAAGTTCCAATAGAATTCGAATGCATTTGGTCAGTTTTCCGTATATCAGTTGTTGTATTCACTTAAAATGATGTCCTTTTGAAACAAAAGAGATACACTTTGAGTGGTGTCGGCCACACAACATCTTGGATTGAGGCGGGGTTGACTCGTATATTTCACAAATGACCCATAGATCGTTTTCATAAAGTATCAACACAATCCAAATGCGTTCGGCCAGTTTCGACCACCCCACGCGCGCTTTTCAAGCACCCCAAACACCTAAAAACACATATTCCACTGTTCAGCGCAAACCGCACATCCGAATGATGTTTTGTCTCCTCATACACCTCAAAAATAATAATTAGGGTGTTTTCGAGTGATTTCAAGACATTCTGATGTCGTTCGGCATGCATTTGACTGTTAAACACATGTTTTGGCCATTTAGGACATCCAGAGTGCGTATTCGGCCAGCGCGGTAACACGACACCTCCAATTGATGTGACGTCTAGCCAACCATTTCAAAATTCAGCCACCCTTTTTTGTCGTCAGATTTCATTGCATTACGAGGTCGTTCGGCCAGTTTCGACCACCCCACGCACGCTGTTCAAGCGCATCAAACACCTAAAAACACATATTCATTCATGCCGTGCAAACCGCGAGTATGAATGATGTGTCTTCTACTCGTACACCTCAATAATAATAATTAGGGTGTTTTTGTGTGATTTCAATTCATTCTGATGTCGTTCGGCATGCATTTGACCGTAAAACGCATGTTTTGGCCATTTACAACACGTGGAGTGCATTTTCGGCCAGTGCAGTCACACGACACCTCCGATTGATGTGTCGTCTAGCCGACAATTTTAAAATTCACCCACCCTTTGTTGTCGTCCGATTAAATGGCATTCTGAGGCCGTTCGGCTGGTTTCGACCACCCCACGCGGGCTTTTCAAGCGCGCCAAACACCTTAAAAACACAAATTCAGCTGTGCCGCACAAACCGCACATCTAAATGACATGTCGTCTACTCACACACCTCATGAATAATTATTAGGGTGTTTATGGGTTATTTCAAGTCATTCCGATGTCGTTCGACATGCATTTGACCGTTAGATGCATGTTTTTTCCATTTACGACGTGCGGAGTGCGTTTTCAGCCAGCACGGTCACGCAACACCTCCGATTGACGTGTTGTCTGGCTGACCATTTCAAAATTTACCTTCCCTTTGTTGTTGTCTGATTTCATGGCATTATGAGGTCGTTTGGTCAGTTTCGACCACCCCACGCACGCTTTTCAAGCGCGCCAAACACCTAAAAAATACATATTCATCCGTGACACGCAAACCGCATGTCTGAATGATGTGTCGTCTCCTCGTACACCTTTTGAATAATAATTATGGTGTTTTTGTTTGATTTGAAGTCATTCTCATGTCGTTCGACATGCATTTGACTGTTAAAGGCATGTTTTGGTCAATTACGACACACAGAGTGCATTTTTAGCCAGCGTGGTCACACGACACCTCCAATTGACATTCTGTTTGTCCGACCATTTCATAATTCACATACCCTTTGTTGTCGTCCGATTTAATAGCATTCTGAGGTTGTTATGCCGACTTCAACCACCACACACGCGCTTTTCAAGCTCGCCAAACACCTAAAAAACACATATTCAGCCGTGCCGTGCAAACCGCATGTCTGAATGATGTTTTGTCTCCTCTTACACCTCACGAATAATAATTAGGGTTTTTTCGTGTGATTTCAAGTCATTGTGATGTTGTTCGAAGTGCATTTGACCATTAAACCCATGTTTTTTCTATTTACGACAGGCAGAGTACGTTTTCGGCCAGCGCGGTCACACGACACCTCCAACTGACATGTCGTCTGACTGACCATTTCTCAACTCACACACCCTTTGTTGTCATCCGATTTCATGGCATTCTGAGGTCATTCGGCCAGTTTTGACCACCCCATGCGTGCTTTTCAAGCGCGCCAAACACCTTAAAAACACAGATTCAGCGATGCCACACAAACCACGCGTCCGAATGATGTGTTGTCTCTTCGTACACCTTGATAATAATAATTAGGGTGTTTTCGTGTGATTTAATGTCATTCTATGTCATTCGGCATACATTTGACCGTTAAACACATGTTTTGGCCATTTACGACACACGGAGTGTGTTTTCGGCTAGTGTGGTCACACGAGACCTCCGATTGACGTGTTGTCTGGCCGACCATTTTACAATTCACCCACCCTTTGTTGTTGTCTGATTTCATTGAATTCCGAAGTCGTTCGGCCGGTTTCGACCACCCCACGTGCGCTTTTCAAGCGCGCCAAACACCTAAAATACACATATTCAGCTGTGCCATGCAAACCGCATGTCTGAATGATGTTCTGTCTCCTCGTACTTCTCAAGAATAATAATTAGGTTGTTTTTGTCTAATTTCAAGTCATTTCAATGTTGTTTGAAATTCATTTGACCATTAAACACATGTTTTTTCTTTTTACGACACGCGGAGTGCGTTTTCGGCCAGCGCGGTCACACGACACCTCCAACTGACGTGTCGTCTGAATGACCATTTCACAACTCTCAAACCCTTTGTTTTCATCCGATTTCATGGAATTCTGAGGTTGTTCGGACAGTTTCGACCACACCACGCAGGCTTTTCAAGTGCATCACACACCTTAAAAACACATATTCAGCCATGCCGCGCAAACTGCGCATCTGAATGACATGTATTCTCCTAGTACACCTCAAAAATAATAATTAGGGTGTTTTCGTGTGATTTCAAGTCATTCTGATGTCATTCAAAATGAATTTGACCGTTAAACGCATGTTTTGGCCATTTACGACATGCATAGTGCATTTTCGGCCAACGCAGTCACACGACACCTCTGATTGATGTTTCGTCTGAAAGACCATTTCACAATTCGCCCACCCTTTGTCGTCGCCCGATTTCATGTCATTCTGAGTTCGTTCGGCTGGTTTCGACCACCCCACGCGCGCTTTTCAAGGGCGCCAAACACCTTAAAAATACATATTCAGTCGTGCCGCGCAAACCACGCGTCCGAATGATGTGTCGTCTCCTTGTACACCTCAAGAATAATAATTAGGTTGTTTTTGTGTGATTTCAAGTCATTGAGATGTCGTTCGGCATGAATTTGACCGTTAAACGCATGTTTTGGCCATTTAAGACACGCAAAGTACTTTTTCGGCCAGTGCGGTCACATGACAACTCTGATTGATGTGTCTTCTGGCCGAACATTTCACAATTCACCCACCCTTTGTTGTATTCCGATTTCATTGAATTCCACGGTCGTTTGGCCGGTTTCGACCACCCCACGCATGCTTTTCAGGCGCGCCAAACACCTAAAAAACACATATTCAGTAGTTCCTAACAAACCGTGCATCCGAATGATGTGTTGTATCCTCGTACAACCCGCGAATAAAAATTAGGGTGTTTTCGTGTGATTTCAAGTCATTATGATGTCATTTGGCATGCATTTGATCGTTAAACGCATGTTTTGGCCATTTACGACACACAGAGTGCGTTTTCGACCAGCACGGTCACACAACACCTCTGATTGATGAGCCTTATGGCCGACCATTTCACAATTCATCCACCATTTGTTGTCGTCTGATTTCATTGCATTCTGAGGTCGTTCGGCCGATTTCGACCACCCCACACCCGCATTTCAAGCGCTTCAAACACCTTAAAAACACATATTCAGTCGTGTCGCGCAAACCGCATGTCAGAATGACCTGTCGTCTCTTTATACACCTAAAGAATAAAAATTAGGGTGTTTTCGTGTGATTTAAAGTCATTATTATGTCGTTCGGAATGCATTTGACCATTAAACAGATGTTTTGGCCATTTACGACACGCGGAGTGCGTTTTCGGCCAGCGTTGTCACACAACACCTCTGATTGATGTGTCATCTGGCCGACCATTTTAGAATTCACCCACCCTCTGTTGTAGTCTAATTTAATGACATTCCTACGTCGTTCGACCATTTTCGACCACCCCACACCCGCTTTTCAAGCGTACCAAACACCTAAAAACCACATATTCAGTCGTTCCGCACAAACCGCGCGTCTGAATGACGTGTCGCCTCCTCATACACCTCACAAATAATAATTAGGGTGTTTTCGTGTGATTTATAGTCATTCTGATGTCGTTCGGAATGCATTTGACCATTAAATGCATGTTTTGGCCATTTACGACACGCGGGGTGCGTTTTTGGCCAGCGCGGTCACACGACACCTCCGATTGATATACAGTCTGGCCGACCATTTCACAATTCACCCACCCTTTGTTTTTTTCCTATTTCATGGCATTCTGAGGTCGTTCGGCCAGTTTCGACCACCCCACGCGTGCTTTTCAAGCGCGTCAAACACCTAAAAAACACATATTCAGTCCTGCTATGCAAACCACTTGTCCGAATGACGTTCTGTCTCCTTTTACACCTCACGAATAATAATTAGGGTGTTTTTGTGTGATTTCAAGACATTATAATGTTGTTCGGAATGCATGTGACCGTTAAATGCATGTTTTGGCCATTTACAACACCTAGAGTGCGTTTTCGGCCAGCGCGAGCACACGACACCTCTGATTGACATGTCGTCTTGCCAACAATTTCAAAATTCACCCACCCTTTGTTTTCATCCGATTTCATGGCATTTCGAGGTCATTTGGCCGGTTTCGACCACCCCACGTGCATTTTTGAAGCGCGTCAAACACCTCAAAAACGCATATTCAGTCGTGTCACGCAAACCGCGCATCCGAATGATGTGTTGTCTCCTCATACACCTCATGAATAATAATTAGGGTGTTTTCGTGTGATTTCAAGTCTTTCTAATGTCGTTCGGAAAGAATTTGACCATTAAACGCATGTTTTGGCCATTTACGACACACAGAGTGCGTTTTTGGCCAGTGCGGTCACACGACACCTCCAATTTATGTGTCTTCTGGATGAACATTTCACAATTCACCCACCCTTTGATGTAGTCTGATTTCATGGCATTCCGATGCCATTCGGCTGGTTTTGACCACCCCAAGCGCGCTTTTTAAGCGCGCCAAACACCTAAAAAACACATATTCAGCCGTTCCATGAAAACTGCTCGTCCAAATGATGTGTCGTCTCCTCGTACACCTCACGAATAATAATTACGGTGTTTTCATGTGATTTCAAGTCATTCTGATGTCGTTCAGAATGCATTTGACCGTTAAACGCATGTTTTGGCCATTTACAACACGCAGAGTGCGTTTTCAGCCAGCGCGGTCACACGACACGTTTGATTGACCTGTCCTCTGGATGAATATTTTACAATTCACCCACCCTTTGTTGTCATATGATTTCATGGAATTTCTAGGTTGTTCGGCCAGTTTCGACCACCCCACGCACGCTTTTCAAGCGTGCCAAACACCTTAAAAACACATATTCAGTTGTACCGCGCAAACCGTGCGTTCGAAGGATGTGTAGTCTCCTCGTACACCTCAAGAATAATTATTAGGGTGTTTTCGTGTGATCTCAAGTCATTCCGATGTTGTTCGGCATGCATTTGACCGTTAAACACATGTTTTGGCCATTTACGACACACAGAGTGCATTTTTGGCTAGCGTGGTCACACAAAACCTCCGATTGATGTGTCTTCTAGATGACCATTTAAAAATTCACCCACCCATTATTATCGTCCGATTTCATGGAATTCTGTGGTCGTTCAGCTGGTTTCGACCCTCCCCCACGCGCTTTTCAAGCGCACCAAACACCTAAAAACACATATTCAGTCATGACACGCAAACGGTGCATTAGAATGATGTTTTGTCTCCTCATACATCTCACAAATAATAATTAGGGTGTTTTTGTGTGATTTCAAGTCATTCTGATGTCGTTCGGCATGCATTTCACCGTTAAACGCATGTTTTGGCCATTTACGACATGCGGAGTGCGTTTTCGGCCAGCGTGGTCACACGACACCTCCGATTGATTTGCCTTATAGCCTAACATTTCTAAATTCACCAAACCTTTGTTGTCGTCTGATTTCATGGCATTCTGAGGTCGTTCGGCCAGTTTCGACCACCCCACGCGTGCTTTTCATGCGCGCCAAACACCTTAAAAACACATATTCATCCGTGCCGTGAAAACTGTGCATCCGAATGACATGTCATCTCCTCTTACACCTCAAGAATAATAATTAGGGTGTTTTCGTGTGATTTTAATTCATTCTGATGTCATTCATCATGCATTTGACCGTTAAACGCATGTTTTGTCCATTTATGACACGCGGAGTGCGTTTTCGGCCAGCGCGGTCACATGACACCTCCGATTGACATTCCGTCTAGCCGAACATTTCACAATTCACCAAACCTTCGTTGTAGTCCAATTTCATGGTATTTTGACATCATTTGACCGGTTTCGACCACCCCACGCCCGCTTTTCAAGCGCGCCAAATACCTAAAAAACACATATTCAGTCGTGCCGTGCAAACCGCGCATCCGAATGATGTGTCGTCTCTTCATACAACTCAAGAATAATAATTAGGGTGTTTCCATGTGATTTCAAGTCATTACTATGTCATTTGACATGCATTTGACCGTAAAACCCAAGTTTTGGCCATTTACGACATGCAGAGTGTGTTTTCAACCAGCGTGTTCACACGACTCCTCCGATTGACGTGCTGTCTGGCCGACCATTTCAAAATTCAACCATGGATCTTTGTGTTGAAGTATCAACACAATCCAAAAGCGTTTGGTTAGTTTTTTTCATGCCAGTTATTGTTTTCACTTAAAATGTTTTACATTTCAAATAAAAGTGAGACACTTTGAGTGGTGCCGGCAACACCGCGCATCGAATTGAGACGGGGTTGACTCGTACACGTCACAAATGACCCATGGATCATTTTCCTAAAGTATCAACAAAATCTGAATGCATTTGTTCAGTTTTTCATATGCAAGTTATTTTTACTAAAAAGAGTATCCATTTAAAAAAAAGACACTTTGATTGGTACCGGCCACACCATGCCTCGGATTGAGGCGGGTGGGGGGGGGGCTGTCCGGGGGGCTGTCTGGGAAGGAGGGTGGGTAATGTATCTAAAACTCTATCTAGATATCATACATCGAATTCCGACAGGACTGCGAACCGCCGCGGGGTTTCGTCCTGGAGCAGGGCCAAATCACGACATTACTACGGTGTGACTGTAGCGTGTTGGTCCGGTCCAGCGACATTCGTGGGGCAGCATCTTCCAG
The DNA here is from genome assembly GCA_963277665.1 of Viscum album. NCBI lineage: Eukaryota > Viridiplantae > Streptophyta > Magnoliopsida > Santalales > Viscaceae > Viscum > Viscum album. Next base: position 1,936,720,734 of record OY728155.1, read on the forward strand.
CCATGATTCTGAATAAATCCTATGTAGTTTTCCTTCCCATTATAGAAACTGGTCTTATGTTATAAAAAAAACTCTTGATTCAGGATTGTGGTATGATAAATATATATATATTTTATATTTGTTGTTTTTAAAAGTGGTACTAGGTAGTTGAAATTAATAATTGAGAGTCAAATTATCACACCCTAAACTATCACTATGAGTTTTCGCAGATAGCGCACCTCTGTTGGAGGAGTTTTATTATAAAAACATGACTTTATTTATCAAATGAAACAATTATATTAAAGTAAACTTATTCAATATATGAAATTCAATATAATTTAGCAGAATTAAGAAAGAAACTAAATTCAATTTAAAGAATTATTAAATTAAAGAGGCTTTCATATTTGGTCTAAAATAAAGAGTTATACCGAATTCAAAAATATTCATACCAGAGTGAAAAACGAGGTTAAAAAATAAAGAGTTATGTAGAATTCAAAAATGTAATGGATCAATCTTCCCATGATCACCATCACCATCACCATTGTCATCATCGGCCTCATCCTTTCCACCATCAATGTCCTCGTCGTCATCCTCATCATTCTCCCCATGCTCATAGGCTACCCCATCCTCTCCCTCGGCCCCATCCTCGCCCTCGGCCCCATCCTCACCCTCAGCCCCATCCTCGCCCTCGTCCTCATCCTCATCCTCACCCTCGTCCTCTTCAGCATCCTCGTCATCACCAAGAACGTCATCATCTCGACCGCCACTAGAACTGCTGCCTGGTGCATTAGATAATGCACCCATAGACAACATAAATGTCTGACAAGCCGCGCTTGCCTCTAGTGGAAGTGATGAAGATAAAGCTTTCATCAGTTTCATAAATTCTTTTTCCCTTGTCTGAACTTGTACTTCTAACTCTGTGACCCTTTTATCAGACTGTCTTGAATGCTACTTTACCTATTCCAACTCGGTGGTACTAGAATGGATACCTGGAGAGGACCAATACTTCATCGGGACTATATTCTTACCAGGTCGGCAACATACTCGACCAGAGTGCTCCTCTCCCAAAACCTGATATAAATGATCGTGTGGCCCTAAATTGTCAGGCTCCTGGGCATCAAGGGCCTCTAAAGCAACCTGTTAAAAATATTAATAGATTGTTAAATTTCAAAGTAGATATTAAACATTGAAATAAACAAATTAAAACTTACAATCTTTTCTTGTGTCGGTTCATTAACCGCAGTTCTATCTTTTTTCCTTCTACTCGAGCAAAACAATTTTTCTCGAGGGATACGTCCTTCAATATTCATTTTTTGCTTTTGTAATGACATTGAAACAATATAAAGTGAAAGTATAGTCATATATTCAATATTCAATAATTCACACAATTTATGTAGGAAACAATAAAAAGGGAAAGTCCTAAGGAAAAATTATAAACAACTATATCGTACTAGCTGCCTCTCAGGATCTGACATAGTCGTGCACCACAAAGTGTGGAGGTATTGTTTTGAATCAATGTTTTTTTTATATAAGATTACTAAATAATGTTTAATAATAAATTAGATAATATTAGTGCAAAATATGAATGTTTTCATTTAAATACCTCAAATGGGATTTATACCTTAAATTTCGCAGTCGCCCAATGGGTAATCATTTGGAGATATTTCTCTATTGGGCAGTCATCCACAATAGGTAATGTATCCAACTCCATGCCCACTCTATCACACCATACAACATATAACTCATGCTTATAAGCTCTCCAAAGCTCTCCTAGATCCTTTAAATGCACTGATCATTCACCTTTTCCATCAGGAAAGTTATACAGAAGCTGAAACCCAATAGATTAATTCATATTCATACAAAAAAAATACTACATTAATTCTAATAGATTTTTTACCCATATTTGTGCCCACACATTATCCTTGACTTCGTGTGGAAGATGTCTCCAAGAGAGAGGGCAGACTATAATGATGTCGGAGTATTTGGCTAACGTCACCAAAAAACTCCGACATTCCTACCCAGATTTATCAATCATCTGTCCATCGTCATGGTATTCAACCATCAAATGTGTCTAGCGATTCCATACCGAACACAAGCGAGTACGCCCAATCCCTCGCCTCCTATCAGTAGATGAATCTGTTATTAAATAAAAAAAATATCAATAAAAGTTATAATAAAAATACATTTTGGTATAAAAAATTGTTAGAGTTATATAAATATACCTGTGTTATTCAGATCAATGGGCGTCACTGGATGTGCAGAAGCTGAAGGAATATCCTGTACAGGTGGAGTGTCCCTCAGTTTAAGCTCCTCAGCCACATACTGTGTCAGATCAGGTGTCGAAAAAGGTGGAATATAATAGCCTAGAGATAATGAACCAGAAGAAAAAGATGATGGCACAGACGTCTGTCCAACTGGTAGTGTAAACATCAGAGGCCTAAATATCATGTGTGTCCCAAAAGACACACCGGGATCAAAATGGGGTGTAGAAGATATGTTTGTGGTAGGGGCATAATCCAATATGGTACGACCAGTGGATCATCTAACTATCTCACCACAAGCCCTCATACCACCGGCCTCAGTACCGGGACCACCAGATGGTCGTCTAACTCTGCACCACCCCCTCCTACCACCAGCCTCTGTACTGGGAGCAATATCAGGCCCCTCATCGGATATATCTCGTCTAGGGGGTGGATCCTGAACAAAAGTTTAACACAAAAGTAAACACATGATATTATAAGTTATTGAAATATATATATTTGAAATAAAATACTCACAACAGGGATGAGTGGAGAAATGACCATCTATGTCATGCGATTATTATTTTCTGTCATCTTTTTCGGCCGCCTCTCTTCAATGGGTTTCATTTCCTGCAATGAAAACAAATATAGAAGTAATTATTCCATGAATAAATTACATTATTTATGAAAGGAAAAACATTCAAGTGGCTATTATATTTCTAAGACATCCTTGGAAGACATTAATGAAGGAAGAAGTGAACTCATTAAAAAATATAATGAGATGTACACAATATAAAAATGGTATTAAGCTATGGGATATTAGTGGTAATGCTCAAACATGGATCCAAACTTATAAATTATTCACTATGTATAAATATGTTTAACGAGATTTTAGAATACAATAAAAATGGAATCTATCTTTGTACAGTTACAAATAAACAACTTAGATTTTTTTTACCAATTTTATTAACATATATTTAAAAACCACTCATTTATATCATTTATATATTAATAGGTTTCATTATTAAAAAACTCGAATGTTGGCATCATAAAAACATAACCAACACCTACAAAAAAAATTAGGAACACTTTATGAATACAATGATCTCTAAGAAGAACTTAAGAATAACTCACCTGAAATTCATGACCAAAGGAACCCAATACATAATCACTATATATCCATAGGAAAATAAAATACATTAAAAACAAACACTACAAACTCTATAGAACAAAAGAAGATGAATCCCCATGATCTTTGGAATCACCATATTAGTGGTAGAATGTCATATGTTTAGTTAAAAATGATATATGAAACCAAATTCTATCCTAGTCATAAACATCTACCAATCATGTATTACTCGTTGATTCAATATTAAATAGTGTGAATCATAAAATTTTCCAAAATCTCTAAAATAGAAAAAAATTACATGATCTCGGTAGATATTGAAATAAATGTTGAAATAGGAGGAAGAGGGCTTCTATGTTTTTATTTGGGTAGAGGTTTAAAGAGTCTAACCTAGATGGGGAGTTACATCCAATCAGATAGAAGAACTCAGGTTAGGGTTCACTGCACACCTTTTGTAAATTGGGGGAAACAATTTTTCTGCTGTACTATGGGGGTTTCTGGAAATCGGGCAGTGCTTCTGGAGTTGGGCAGTGCTTCTGGAGTTGTGGCTTCTCAAGGGTTTCTCGGAGTCAGGCAGCACTTCTAGAATGGATTCTGGAATTGGGGTCTGCTTCTGTCAGGGTCTGCATCTGGAATCCAGGTGGGGGTCGCCTGCCTTGTCGAATTTGGGGGAAATTTTTCCCATCGGTTGTTAAAAACCATTGGAAAACCCCATTTTTACCCATTTTACCAATGTTTTCAGAAAATCATTGGGAAAACTCAATTTATACCCATCTTTCCCAACGGTTTCAGAAACCCTTTGGGAAAATTCAATTTCTACCCATCTTTACCAACAGTTTGCATAAACCGTTGGTAAATAACACCTATACCAACTGTTCAAAGGAACCTTTGGTATACAAGTTTTGGGAAAAATAGGGTTTCCAGTAGTGTGTGGTTCACATTTGCTTGGAAGGTACATTTCAAAGCATGAGTGATCTTCAAAGACCTGAGTCCCCATAGATATCTTCTTCCTTCGTGATGTCCCATGGGCTCCATGAAGGGAATCCCTGCTTGAAGAGGGGTTTTATTTGATCTAAGGAAAGGTACTTTGAAATGCTTAAGTACCATGAAGAGTTCATATTTCATAAGGTTTCACAGAGAAGATAGTGATTCCTGATTAGAGAGCTGAGAAGTTGAAAGGTCAGGTTATCATTCCATTGGGTTCAGGGGGGTCCTAGTATTTATAGAGAATAGGTGGCGTGAAGCTTAGATAGCTTGGAGAGAAGCCACATGGTGCTTTGTGATCTACCACAAATTCTGTCAAGTTTTTCATAACTGTGGATTCAACCGTCATCCCCTCCCCAGTGTAGAGCCCTCTTTAATTCCCTCCACGGTGCTCACAGAGGCTTCCATTATGTTCTAAGGGATCACAGAGGTGATCGAGTTCCCTCCACAGCACGAATATTCCATACAATTGCGTCATAATCATGGAGAATGCAGCCTCTTTTACTCTGCGGTGACCATAGAGGGTGATTTAGCTTTGCGTCGGCCTCAGTGCAGAGGGTCTTTGTAAAGGGGCTTTGTGAGGTATCTCATTCTGCATTGGTTTCCTATTTTCCTCCTTTTCCTCTACACACATATTTTGGCACCAACAATGTGCCTAAGATTATGCATGTTGTAATATTTCCTTGCTAAACTTATCCAACGGTAAAAATCTATAAATCAGAAAGAAGTGAAATCAAACCAATTACATGAGGTGAAATATCTATAAATTGTAATAATGATTAGTATAAACATCATTCCAATCCTTGACAACTTGATATTTCATCTATGTGTGGGTTGGTCCGGCCTAGAAACAGGCTATTTACCATGTTCTTACATGTTCCTAGTCTCCTTTCTACTATCCAAAAACACTAATACAAAAGAAAAAAATAATCCATTGATTCCAATTGTAATTCATTAAAATAGGATCCATTAAAGAGGTTCTCCGATTGGGTTGGCTACATATCCTCAAGTGCACCTCCTCATATTCCAGAGGTTGCTGACTAGTAGTGAGGTTCTAATGATTGTATTGTGGGGATACTATACCATTTGGATTATTTATAAATATATCAAAAGTATAATTAAATAAAATCAAGATTAATAGTAGATAATATTTACTACATAACCCATTAAAAGACAATTAAATAACCATTAATGAACATATTCATTAAATAATACAATCAGACAAGCATAATATAGGTAACAATACATCTGGACCAAACTGACAAGAGATAAATAAATAAAAACTCCAACTTAAGAAGGAATCTCGAGTATATGATCAACTTATACTCTGGATCTCCCATTTATAGTCTATTTCAAATACGAAAAACAATAAAGTGCACATTCCAGTTCCTAAATTGCAGTCAAGGGACCTATCTGGGTACTAATCGATAGCCTAAACATGGTGTAATATATACTCTATTTTCCACAACCAATGGTTTCTATAAAAAATATAGTCAGCTCATAAAATTCTAAATAGTGTGTAGGTATAAAAACCATAAATTTTTAATAATAAAGTGATTCAATATGATTTATACTTTCATGCTATAAAAGTATTCTATAAATAATAAAAAACATTATACAGGTGCATAGAATCATCTATAGCATATGTTGGGTGTATTAAACATCAGACCTATGAGGGCAGGGACCTAGGTCCATTTACCTAGGTGACCTCATTGATTATATGAAGCTCATCAATATCAAACTCAAAATAAAATATACCCACGTGGGAAATAGCCCAAGGTCTTTGACCAGGAAATCCTCTTCGAGTCCATGGAGATCATCCATATAAATCTTGTGATATACTTGGGGGGGACCCCAAGGAGTAAATCTTAGGTGGTCCAAGAATGTGAGGTCTAAGGTTATAATCTAAGGTTTACAATATAAATGAATCATTTGTTCTATTCAATAATTTTTTTTCTATACCAAAATAGTCATTAGTAAACATTTTATAAAATAGATCAAGGGGACACATTAGTGTCCATGATCTTTATCAATTTGAATCATCATATTTATTTCATTTTTCATTTCACATTTAAGTAATAAAAGAAATGGGTAATGATAATTTATATTCCCTTTTAACCTATTTAAGTGATCACGTTATAATACTTGATTAATTCACACAAAAGTGACATAATTAGGGGCCATGTTAGTTCCCATTGAAGCTTACCAACCATTTACATTAAAGTCATAAACTGAGAGATCACCCATCTCGTTTACAATTTCAAATTTTAAACCATTTCATATCACATTTATTTTATAAAATATAGGGTAATATATGACGTGTTATACATTTAACATTCCCATTTAATTATCAAATATATTTCACCAATGGGTATATAGGTCAGCTCACCCAAATGGGTTACATATTCATAGGAATTAAAATCAAATATCCTCAAGTGGCAGTTCAGGTTCATATTGAAAAATTATAACCATGTTAAAGGGAAATTGAATATAAAAACATATTTTACAACATTTTAATTTAATAAATTAATCATTTTTGAATAAATTCACTGAGGGTCTGGTTTTCAGAACTACGGGGAAAGCTATAAAACACAGATCCATTAAGGGGAATGTTATAGAACACCTACCACATTATTATGATGCTTCACTATTAGGGATTGATTCAAGACAGAAAATGTGAAATCAAACTATTATATAAACACCCTACAAATAAGGAAAAAGTGATCACATTGAAATATCTTTTACCATGGTGACATAAAAAAATAAAATAATAAAGTTAAATTGTAAACTAAATGAGTGTGATCAAATGTGACTAAGGACATTCGATTCTAATTATGAATGTAGGAGATCCAAAAGAACCTATGACAAGTAGAGGATGATAAACACGACTGTAGAGGGATGATGTGAGAGTGGGACAAGAATATAGGAGGGTATAATAATATAGGTTGGGGAAAAAGAATAATTTTAAACCCTTTAATGAGCCACATAGTTTGGCCACAGGGTTTAGCTAATCTTACACTAATTGTGTGGCAGTACAATCCAAAGGGACACCCCCTCAGATGGATAGGAACATAGTTAGACCAACCATGTTAATTCTATGAAATAATACTTGTAATAAAAATTAGAGGTATTTCATATTCGTGCATCCGATCAAAAATGGTTTAGACAACATCTGTTCCTATAAAATAGGCTACGTGTTAAATTCTGACTCTTCTGAAACTCAACTGAACACCCAATTAAAATTTTGGTCCTTAAACCCCATATATAAAATTACATTTAAGTGTTTCAAAATTTATTTAACATTCATAGGCTCAATTTGAGATTCTCTTTATCCACCAAACAAAAAGTTCAAATTCATTTGGAATTTTCAACCAGTTTGAAACATGGGATTCTATTGCGGGGGTCATACATTGTAAGAGGTGGGAATGAGTTTTATGTCCTTCATATTCATGATTCCCTACTATTATTTTATGATTTAATTTTATGTCCCATGTGTCTGTGGGAAATATTTTACGTGATGTTATATGGAAGACAAGGTAGCATTTGGGCACATGATATTGGGGTTCGAGAGCATAAAATCAATGGTAAAATTTTAAGAGGTAACTTTTATATATTTTTTTATCTAATTTTTTGTGTTATTTTGTTATCATGCCATTGAAAGGATGGGTTTGGTTACTTGACCTGCATATGATCTATTTGTTTTATTGTCTACCTACCAGTGTATTAGTATGCTTATTTCACGTGTACGTGTGATACATTGGGTTTCCTACTGAGTATAATTATACCCTCACACCACATATATACTAATTATTTTTATATTTTCCAAGAGAACTATATAGACCATTATATACATCACTAGATCAGACCATTGTATTGTTTTTGTATCACTGCCATAATTTTTCTTTTTGGTTATTTTCTTTGGATACTTTTGTATTTGTTTCCATTACATGGATTAAGGGATATATTTTGGTTTCCTTTTTTATATTATTTCATTGAGTTTATTGATATTGGATATCCTATCACCCAATTATGTTAATATAGAGGGTAGTACCTCTATTTTGTGATATTTTCAACAACATTGGTGTTTAGTTCAAACTCGGGGACTACAAGGGGTGGGACACATGGATCATTATCCCTCTCCTTTCTTTTCTAGCCTAGGAGGGGTGTTTTTGGGGAATGTGTTGTGAAAGAATGTTATCATAGGTGTTAGTTTATGGAATTATAAAGATAAAAGTTATTCATAGTGAGGATTTCATTGGTTGGTAGGGTAATGGTATCAGTTTATCTTGATGCATGACATAGGCTAGGGAAGACTAGCTAGGAAATATTATTCAATGGCCCCTCTTGATCTGATGCAAGGACTCTGAGACTAATTAATGACCAATTTAATTGATGTAACATTTAGTGTAGATACCTAGGATGTGTATATGAATCATGATTTACTTATGTTCTTGTTTGAATTCGATGGTTTTATTTTTCGGATGTGAAAATGAATTAAGTAAATATTAATAAAATTATATACTATTAGGCATCAGAAAATATTGTTTACCTTTCTACTATGGATCATGGTCATCTTATATGTCTAGTTTAGAAAGTGGAGGTTCATGAAACAAATCAGGTTGATCCTTGGAGGGTTAATCTAGTTTGGTAGGATTATTTGTTTCAAAAAAAACATTTCATTATTTTTAGTAGCATTCTTTTGGGATCTATGAGGGTGTTTTTTCCAATATTCAGATAGAGATCTGGTTATAGGATTTTGTGATTACCTTTAGTTTGATTTGGGCCTTGGTGGAGTAATCGGTCACTTTTTTAGTTAGTCTGAATGTAACACCCCAAGATTTCATAGTACGTTATTTCTTCAAATTAATTCAATAACATACACTACACGCAACACTGAGTTTAAGCGCACCACGACATACCAAACTAGCTATTCAAAAGAAATTATGAATATTATTAACTGAATTTTGAACTTTATATAATCATTATAATTTAGTAATTCATATTATAAGTTTCTTAGACATAATATAAGACAAAATTCATTTTTTAGATAAAAAAAGTATTTTACAAAAAAATGCAATGTTACCGCCTTTTTATAGAGAACCTTTTTTAGACCATTATTTAACAATGTTATATAATAAATTTAATGAAATTAAATTATTTTTTAGATTCCGGAGATAATAATTTAGTTTTTATAAATTTTTGATACTTTTCTAATAACTTTCATATTTTGATGAATAGTGAAAATTAATAAATTTTAATTAAAAACATCTTTTTAAATTGAAATAATTAATAGTAATAAATTATGTATTTGAATGATTTAGAAGTATAATTAGATTATATTTTTATCATTTAATAAAATTTAGGTATTTATAAGTAATTTCACATTTAAATTTTACATAAACAAATGTCAATATTTTGATAGTTATTATTGCATAAAAATGCGCTTTTTATTTTGACAACGAGAATTAATTTTAAATTAATTTCTGCCACTTATGTGTTTTGAATTTGGAAAAATGGATTCCATATTTTGAATCAGGATATCCAAATTGTGTAGATATGTAACTTTTATTTTTAGACATTAGGAATATTTACTTTAGTAAATATTTTATTTATCGTGGTTAAAGGGGTAAATCCAGTAAATAAGGTTAAAGAATAATATTATAATAATATTAAATTACCCTAAAATGTGTCCTAACCCTATTGGATGATACATGTACGACCATTTTCATACTTGGGTTGATTTTGGGACCCCATGGGGTTACATGGGAGTGATAATGACATTTTATATTAAATAATCTAAAGTGAAGACAAAAATAACAAAAGCAAATATCTTTTAGTAAAAGAATTTTTATATGAAGTTATATAATTGAAATATTCGACTATAAATAGTAATTAGAAATATAAAAATATTTCCTACCTCATGATATTTTATTTATAATTTTTATAAATAAAATAAATATATTTATATATGACACAATAATAATGCAGTACTTTCTTTATTAGTGAAACTATCAAATAAATGATATTATAAATACTAAAATAAATATAATTTAAAAGTTTTGAATCCATAAAAAATTTATAGGTGAAAATGAAATGTTAGGGTTTATTATATGTATTTAGTGAGAATAAATAATTTTTTTAGGACTTAAAAAAAATCAATTATTAAATAATGTCAAAATTGACATCAAAGAGTTTTTAAAACAAATATTATATTATTAATTGGTATTCTATTACTAAGAATCTAAGGATCGGAAAAAGGCCTTAAATAATATTATATATGTCATTAATGAACGATTTGGGGTTCTTTTGGAAGTTTATAGTAAGTTTATTAATCATATAATATAAAAATACAAAGAGGCATGATAAATGTCAACCTATTTAACTAAGAGTTAAATCTAAAAGTTAAGGTTTATATAGTGACACAAACCTTTCTAAAACCTATTTTATGAGTGTTTTTCGACCCATAACCACCTTATGCTTTAAATAAACTTTTTTTAGCCATTATAAACATAAAATTATTTTATTATAATATAATATTGCAATCTTTTCCTAAGGTGCCCCTCACGCCTTTTGTAAAAGGGAACTTCTCCTTATCACAAATACATACCTAAAAATTCATTTGGATCGGCCAAACCCTGCCCATATATCCTCCCAACTATCCTAAATTCATCTCAGATGAATTTATTTGGTCATAAATCCAACCTAAGGATCCCTTTTGATCAAATCAGAAGGAAGAACCCGAAGAAGATGTAATGATTTCACCACCCTCTTTCAAGCTCTTTTCTTCTTCCACAAACTTTTTCTTTGTTATTACCATACCAAAATAATAAATACAGTACCTTATACATACTTTTATGTTATTATAAATATTTAATAACCATATTAATTATTCTATCCATCCTATAAATAATAATTTCACCATGCGTGCGTACGTACGACTTACCGTCTCCACACCGTGGTGTAATTTGTTATTCAACACTATGTTATTTGGATGGATATAATAATGAGTAATATGTATATAAATAAGGAAAATAACATGATAATGTCTCTTTAAAATAAATATACCATCCAATTAGACACATTTAATGAAATTATAATGCCGTTCGTGCGTACGTATGGATTACCGTCTCCACGACGTGATGAGATTCATTTCCACGTTCACCATTCATCAAAGATTATAAAAATATATATTACTAATAAGTATGTAATATGTGACATAATAATTATACAGGAGATATATATATTTATATATATAATTATTTATGTACTTACATATATCTTATTCACTTACTTCTATTCAATACGATATGAAAGCAGAAACAACGTTTTTGCGTACGTACGGCCTACTGTCTCCATAAATGGTGTCTTCCATTTCATATATATATCTATTATAAATATTTATATTCTAAATATATATTATATATAAATCAAGGTTTACATTCTAGAATTATTTAAATTATAATCTAAATTATACGATCTAGAATAACAAGTTAAAATATGTATGATAAAGAAAGCGATTATTACCCGAAATGTTTATTTAACATAAAAATCATTATTAAATGGGTATTATAAAGTAATAAATGAATCATTTATGATATAATAAATAATAATATGGTTTTGGTATAATCTAATACATAAAATGGTCATTATACAAGAGGTTGAATGTACCCTCGACCAAAGGAATGTGCAAGGTAACAGGTTTCTTATCACACTTTTAATTCCGTGAGATTTCCATTGTTCGCAACTTATTGCATTTGGTGTATTGTGTACATCCATTTGATATATATTATAATGATTATATTTATATTCATGGTATTCTGTGAGTTATTTGGTGGTTATTAACTTTTTGTCTTACGACTCGATTGATTACAATGTGGTAAGTGATAATTTCAAAATATTTTTATTATCCGAGGTTGTTTTTTACATAAGTATCTTCTGAGAAATATTTATTATCCATGTCCATGTTTCATGAAATGGATATCAAAGAGATTCTTTTAAGGAAATTTTTTACTAAAAAATCATTTTAAATGTTTTAAATATTTATTCTTCTAAATCATTCTCATTAATGTCCATGTTTTCAAAATTGTTTTTAGGGATTTATCTATATGGACGTGAATATTTTAAAATTTTTAATTCCTTTCAAATGTTTCCAAGTGGTATGGGACACTTTGATTCAAAAAGGTCTTTAAGTTTTTTTTTTCTAAATTTTTTGAATTTTAAATGTTTTCATGAAAAAGGGATATTTCTCTCAAAAAAATTTACAAATAATTTTCTCTATGTCAACATCCTTTGATGGATTTTAAACTTGTTTGTAGTTGATTTATTATGATAAAAATATTCCATATTGTATTGAAGGTTTTTCTATATGTTTGACTATGGATGTGTTATTTTTATACTATTCATGGTTTATGGTTAAAGTATTGACATTTCGTATGCTTGTTTTAATATGAATGTTTATGTTATGCTTCAACCTTTTCATATGGGGAATGTATTGGACTTAGTGTGTGATGGGTGGATCCCGCTGTAGCTCTTCGATGCATCATTAGGTCTCATGAGACAATTAGAAATGGAATTGTCCGAGGTCTTTCCCAATTTGATATATGGTTTTGGCCGAGGCCTAAATCATATTTAGACGTCTTGGCCGAGGCCTTGAAAAAATGCTTTAGAATGTCCGACATTATACATTCCCTCATTATGAAAATAATATTGATGTTTCATGTGGTCATTCGACTAGTATAATACCCATGACTAAGTTTTATTATAGAATTATTTACTCAACTCATATTCCTACCATAAAAAGTGTTCATGTTTATTATTTTTAAAGACATGTATTTTCAATTATTCACCAGGCCTAATATTTATGTTTTCTTCTGCTGTATTTCTTACCCTTAATGAGCATTTGATATCACCTCTTTATTATGTTTTATTTTACTAGGATTCCTAGAAGTGTTTAATTATTGATAAGTAGGGTTAAGCTAGGGGATCAATGGCGGTCTCAAAGGATTTTTTTTGTGTTGTATGTTCGAAAGTGTAATGTAACGTTCATGTATGTAATCTATTTTCCAAGACTTCTAACCTGATCGGTCTTTCGGGACTTGATTCCTTGTAATCATGCTAATGTATTAAAATAATGCACTGACTCTACAAATCTAGGGTCGGGGCATTACAGTTGGTATCAGAGGAAGTTTAGAAATAACCTTGGAAACTAGATTTAGAAAAACTCTTATTAGAGAACACTACTATAAGATAAACTTTGAGGACTAGTATAGAATAACTTTCTAGAATTTTGGTACAGTAGTGATTTTGTGATTTTTCTAAGAAATACATCCCTATCTAGATATGATCAGGTAGAGGCGGCTCTGGCACATATGTACCTAGGGGTAAACCCTGAAAACACCTCTTTGAGCTAGACTCAAACAGGAACTGGTGAAAGACAATGAGACTTGCTACACTCTTGGTTACGACACTCCTAGAGTATATGCTTAGGATAATTCACATTTTCATTACAAGTCATTATGAAGGATTTAATATTAAATACTTTCTCAAAGAAAACATTTTTTTGATTATGGATTATATCCATAAACTATTCAATTTACATTAGGTATTTTACATGTTTGGAATTATTCATTATGATTATAAATTGACCTAGTGTATGCCATTTTTTAGAAATGGTTCCCAGTAGAAGGAATGAAAAATCCAGCAATATGTATGATCCAAAGAGTAAGAAGGATCAAATCCTTCGTGGTGTTAAGACAACATTTAGAAGGTAAATATTCTTCAATGTATTCTCAAAATATGAAGAAATAGTATCATGCATTAATAAGATAAATAAAGAATTCTCTCAGTCCTATGGCATTGAAGGGAAGCAAAAGAAGAAAAGGATGGTAGAGAGAAAGATAGATAAATGGAATAAGTGAAAGAAATATTTTCCCATATGTGATAACAGTGGAATGAATTACCTTGGTAAATACTTAAAGAGAATGATATTTTGTTATAAGTATGGAGAAAAAGGACATCGAGTACGTGATTGCAAGGGTGAGAAAAACGTTTCAAATGTATAATGCTTCATCTGAAAGGAGTTGGGACACTACGTGAATCAATGTCCAAATCATCAGAGTATACCCTAAATGTTTTTATTGTATAAGAATCATGTTAGGTTACTATCGAAGATGAAGATGAATGATTAATAGTTATTATGTTGTTATTAAAGTATCGTGTCATTTGATTGTTGTATCAATGGTGTACTGGTTATATGAATTATGGAAATAAATAAGGATTGTACTGCAGTAATATTTCATTGAGAATTTGAGATTTTATGGTCCTAATAATAAGGTAGTAATTTTGGAATAAGAGATGGTTGATTTGGATAAATTATATTGGATATTCTGGACTACCTTGGAACTGATTATTGGTTTGTTTATTCCATCCTTGTTGGAGTCTACAACATTTTTAGATATAAGGAGTATATCTAGTATTATATAAATCATAAGGGAGCTTGAAAGTAATCAATATGGTTTTACGGTAATTCAGGGTGGTACCATGCTTTAAAAAAATACATGACGAAGGTATTCACATGTTATTACGTGGAAAAAGGATCTTCATTGTGTTTAACTTCCTTATAAATTTTGGACAGTGAGTTTGGATAGAATTATTTTGGATAATTCTAAAGATTGGAATGGATTAAGTTGGAAATTTGATACTATTGTTAAGGTTATTTTTGGATTGTTATAAAAAGGACAACATGTAGACCGTGTGACAATCTGTCGCATCGGACAAAGCAGTGGGAATCGAACTCACAACCATAGTGCGATTGGGATTTATCACCTACCACTGGACTACATGAAGTCCATGGATTTTATAATCTATTTTTTTAAAGGGTATGATAGGTGAATTATAAATTAATTATTTTTGGAACCATATATGATTAGGATAAATAGAATATATTTTTTTGAAATCTTTTGGAGTGAAAGATGAGTTTGTGGTTGGAATTAGTTGAAGGATGAAACTATGATTTTAAAATATATATATACATATATATATATATATATAATTTTTTCCGTTTATTATATGGGTAAATTAATTCTTAAACTTTAGGGAAGGGATCTTAAAAAAAATTATCCTAATACCTTATATTTTGTTGAACCGATGTTATTTTAAATCATCATAGATTGATGGATTTTTGGCCCTCAATTTTACACTTGTTTCTGATTCATGACCTCAATCACTCCATATAAATATTTACATTTTTCCTCCAATTATGTGTCTTTAATTTCCACCAATGTTCTCTTAATTGAGATCATAATTTGGTGGTGACCCTTTCATATCCCTTTTCCTCTTATTAAGACTAAATTTTATTAACCAAATTTCCAATGAGGATTTTTCCCACAAAGGTATTTTCAATTTTCAACATTTTATTTTTAAAGAACAATTTAAAATTGCGAGGAAACAATTTATTGAAGTAGAGAATAATCTAACACACCAAGATTTCATAGTACGTTATTTCTTCAAAATAATTCAATAACTTTCACTACACGCAACACTGAGTTCAAATGCCCCACGACTTACCAAACTAGTCATTCAAAAGCGGTTATGAATAGTATTAACTGAATTTTGAACATTATATAATAATTATAATTTAATAATCCATATTATTAGTTTCTTATACATAATCTAAGAACAAATTCATTTTTTCAGATAACAGAAGTATTTTACAAAAAAATGCAATTTTACGACCTTTTAATAGAGAACCTTTTTTTAAAACCAATATTTAACAATTTTATATATTAAACATAATGAAATTAAATTATTCATTATATTAGGGATATAATAATATAGTTTGGATAAATTTTTGGTACTTTTCTGATAACTTTCATATTTTGATGAATAGTGAAAATTACAAAAAATTAATTAAAAACAACTTTTTTAATCGAAATAATTAATAGTGATAAATTATGTATTTGAATTGTTTGGAAGTATAATTAGATTTTATTTTTATCATTTATCACAATTTAGGTCATTATAAGTAATTTCACATTTAAATTTGACATAAACAAGTGTCAATCTTTTGATAGTTATTATTTCCTAAAAACACGCTTTTTTTGTTTTAACAACGAGAATTAATTTTAAATTAATTTCTACCATTTATGTGATTTGAATTTGTAAAAATAGATTACATATTTAGAATCAGGATATCCAAATTGTTTAGATAGGTAACTTTTATTTTTAGACATTAGGAATATTTACTTTAGTAAATATTTTATTTACCATGGTTAAAGAAGTAAATCCAGTAAATAAGCTTATAAAATAATATTTTAATAATATTAAATTACCCTAACACGTGTCCTAACCCTATTGTATGATACATGTCAGACCATGGGCATCCTTGGGTCAATTTTGGGATTCCATAGAGCCACTTGGGCGTGATAATGACATTTTATATTAAATAATCTAAAGTAAAGACAAAAAAACAAAACCAACTATCTTTTAGTAAAAAAAATTTATATGAGGATATATAATTGATATATTAAACTATAATAATTCATTATAAATATAAAAATATTTCCTACCTCAAGATATTTTATTTATAAATTTTAGACATAAAATAAATATATTTATTTATGACACAATAATGATACAATATTTTCCTTATTAGTGAATCAATAAAATAAAATATTTTTAAATACTAAAAATGAATATAATTTGAAAATTTTGATTCCATCAAAAACATTCATAGGTGACTATGACATGATTTATTATATTAAATGTATTTATTTAGAAGAAAGAAATTTGTTATGACTTTAACAAAAATCAATTATTAAATAATGTCAAAATTGACATAAAAGAGTTTTTAAAACAAATATTATATTATTAATTGGTATTCTATTCCTAAAAATCTACGATTTGGACAAAGGGATTAAATACTATTATATATTTTATTAATTTACCACTTGGGGTTCTCTTGTAAGTTTATATTAATTTAATTAACTATATAATATAAAACTACAAAGAGGCATGGTAAATGTTAACCTATTTAACTAAGAGTTAAATCTAAAAGATAAGGTTAATATAGTGGCCTAAACCTGTCTAAAACCTATTGATTGAGTGGTGTTGTACCCCTACCCACCTTATCCTTTAAATAATTTATTTTGGATCCATTATAACCCGAAAATGATTTTATTATTAAATAATATTTCAATCCTTTCCTAAGGTTCCCCTCACCCATCTTATAAATAGAAACTTCCCCTTCTCTCAAATACACACCTCTGAAGCCATTTGGATCAGGCAAAACCTGCCCAAATATCCTCTCAACTATCATATATTAATCCTAGATGCATTAATTTGGTCATAAAGTCAACTTAATGAGCCCTTTTATTCAAATCAAAAGAAAGAATCTGAAAAGGAGGTAATGATTTCACCACCCTCTTTCAAGTTATTTTCTTCTTCCACATACTCTTTCGTTGTTATTTCCATACCAAAATAATAAATCTAGTACCTTATATATACTGTGATGTTATTATAAATATGGCACAACCATATTAATTATTCTATCAATCCTATGAATAATAATGTCACCATGCGTGTGTACGTACGGCTTACCGTCTCCACGTCGTGGTGTAATTTGTTATTCAGCACTATATTATTTGGAAGGATATAATTATGAGTAATATGTATATAAATAATAAAAATAAAATAATAATGTCTCTGTAAAATAAATATACCCTCCAATTCCACACATTTAAGGAAATTATATTGTCACTCGTGCGTACGTATGGATTACCGTTTCCACGACGTGATGAGATTCATTTCCACGTTCACCATTCATCGACGATTATAAAAATATATATTACTAATAAGTATGTTATATTTGAAATAATAATTCTACTAAAGATATATATATTTATATATTTATTTATTTATTTATGTATTTATTTACTTACATATATCTTATTCACTTACTTCCATTCAATAGGATATAAAAAAAGAAACAGCATTTATGCGTACGTACGGCCTATCGTCTCCATAAACGGTGTTTTCAATTTCATATATATATCTATTATAAATATTTTTATTATAAATATATATGATATATAAATCAAGGGTTATATTCTGGAAGTATTTAAATCATGATCTTAATGATACGATCAAGAATAACAAGTTAAAATATGTACGACAAAGAAAACGATTATTACCCAAAATGATAATTTAACGTAAAAATAATTATTAAATGGGTAGTATAAAGTCATAAATGAATCATTTATGATATGATAAATATGAATATGGTTTTGGTATAATCTAATAACATAAAATGGTCATTATACAGATGGTTAGACGTACCCTCGACCAAAGGAAAGTGCAAGGTAAGGGGTTTCTTATCTCACTTTTAATTCCATGAGATTTCCATTGTTCACCACTTATTGAATGTGGTGTATTGTGTACTTACATTTGATATATATTATCATGATTTTCTTTATATTCATGGTATTATGTGAATTATTTGGTGTTTATTAACATTTGGTCATACAAATCGATTGATTACAACGTGGTAAGGGTTAATTTCACAATCTCTTTATTTTCCGAGGTTGTTTTTACGTTAGTATCTACTGGGAAATATTTATAATCCATGTACATGTTTCATGAAAGGGTTTTCATGGAGATTATTTTAAGGGAATTTTTTATAAAAACATCATTTTAAATGTTTTAAATATTTATTCTTCTAAATCATTCTCATTAATGTCCATGTTTTCAAAATTATTTTTAAGGATTTATCTATATGGACATGAATGTTTTAAAAATGTTAATTCCTATCCAAAGATTCAATGTGGTATGGGACACTTTGATTCAAAATTTCTTTAAATGTCTTCCTTTCTAAATTTTGTGACTTTTAAATGTTTTAATGAAAAAGTTACATTTCTCTCAAATAGTTTTACAAATAATTTTCATCTATGTCAACATCCTTTGATTGATTTTCCACTTGTTTGAAGTTGATTTATTATGATACAAATATTCCATATTTTATTGAAGGTTTTGTGATATGTTTGACTGTGGATGTGTTATTTTTATACCATTCATGGTTTATGGTTAAATTATTGACATTTTGTATGCTAGTTTTAATATGAATGTTTATGTTATGTTTCAACCTTTTCGTATGAGGAATGTATTGGACTTAGTATGTGACGGGTGGAGCCTGCTATAGCTCATCGATGCATCAGTAGGTATCATTAGAAAATTAGACGTGGAATTGGATGAGGCCTTTCCCAATTTGATATATGGTTTTTTCCGAGGCCTAAATCATTTTTAGAAATCTTGGTTAAGGCCTTGACAAAATGTTTCAGAATGTCCAGCATTATACATTCCCTCATTATGAAAATAATATTAATGTTTCATGTGGTTATTAGACTAGTAAAATACCCATGACTATGTTTTATTATGGCATTCTTTACTCAGCTCATATTCTTGCCATAGAAAGTGTTCATATTTATTACTTGTAAATGCATGTGTTTTAAATTATTCACCAAGCCTAATATTTATGTTATCTTCCACTGTATTGCTTACCCTTACTGAGTGTTTGAGCCCACCCCTTTCTTATGTTTTATTTTCCCAGGATTCCAAGAAGTGTTTTATTATTGATAAGTAGGGTTAATCTAGGGGATCAATGGAGGTATCAAAAGATTTATTTTGTGTCATATGTTGATAAGTGTATTGTAACTTTCATGTATGTAATCTATTTTCCAAGACTGTTAAACTGTTCAGTCTTTTGGGACTTGATTCCTTGTAATCATGCCAATGTATTAAAATAATGAACCGATTTTGGGAATCTAGGGTCAGGGCATTACACAGAAGCATGTATATCTACATCAATGGTGGATTCTATATCTTCATTAGTATAAGGTGGAAAAGGTTTCAAGAGTTGACTTCTAGTAGGAGTTCTGAGCATATCTTCTCTTGATATCTATGAAGGTAGTGAGGAGGTAGGAAAATATCTCTCTTTAGTTGGGTAGTATGTCTAGGTGGGAGTTTAGGATAATGTTTAAGGAAATTATATTTCTTTTCCCATATCATTTTACAAATGAGGAGTCCCATGAAAGATGACTTTAGGATGAACTCCATCCTTCAATATAGTATATAGTTACTCCGTTTACATTGACAACATATTTAGAAGTTAAAAAAGTTGGAGGTGATCTAGTGGGTGAAATTATGTGGAGGATTAATGAGAGAGGGGAACCAGCATGGTTCCATGAGTAGAATAGTTATCAGTGGAATGTTTTAGGTGGTAAGTCCTTCAAGGTTTCATCCAGTAGGGAGTTGATCTCAGCATCTTCCTCTATGTCCATCTAGGGCCAGTGGTTTTCATTCATTTATTAAAGGAATTGGGATCATTTTTTTACCTATTTAATTCATGGTATTTTTTTAGATTAGTTACTAGTGGTTCGTGGAGTATAGTATGGTGGAGGTGGATAGGTTCAATGTCATCTTCCATAGAAGCCACCAGAAATGCTATTTCAGAAGTAGGGGAAGTGGTCTTATGCTCTACTGAGAGGATTTGGAGTTGGTATAGGCTGACCTCATGATGTTTTTTTTTGTGGTATGGGACCTCAACATAAGTTTTTTTTAGGCTAACATTAGTAGAGAGTAAATTTAACTAGATGTTGTTAGTTGTATGCAATCGATGTAGCATCACTATATTGACCGAAGAAAATTTGAAGTATGATCAGTTTATTGTATACCATTGTTTTTTATTTTTGATTTAGTATATTTTCACTCCTTTGTTTCTCCCACTCAAGTACATGCTATAAGAATGGATGTAGAAATTATTCTCATTACCCATGTATTAACTACACTAGTCGGAGGTAAGACTAGCTTATTTAATGTATTCCAGGGGTGTAGATAGATGATGGATCCACATCAGTCATGTAGGGATATTTTCTTACTGTAGTTGAATCCATATGATGTAATTATTAGAATCAAATAGTTTTACTCTATGAAAAAATTTATCAACTTCTTTTAGAGGAGTGTGATGTTTTCATATGCGGGTAGTAATCATACAATTTTCATTTGTGAGTGGACTTTTTAATTGGGCAGTAGATGTTTTGATACCCTTATTTCCTTGAAGTCTATGTTTTATATGGAATTGGGGGACACAAGGATGGTGGAGGGTAATAGAGTTTCCAGGGATCTTATGAATTCTTTTGCTCAGTAATATTTATAACTACACCCTTGATGTGATGATGAGTTCAACATAGACTTGTAGCTTAGTGATTCTCTATTTTCCATGGAACCATATCAAATGGAACCCTCAGAGTTATGGAAGTTCGGGATTCAGATAGATGATATGATATATACATGTTTAATCCATCCTAGTGTGTCATTTTTTAGTGCTCTAGAATTATTCTCAAATAATTAATATAGTAGTGTGATGCCCTATGTTGACTATCAGCGGTAGAATTATGTTACAATCAAGAATCATTAACCCGTTCCATGGATCAAAGAACATTTTGACAAATTTAGTTGAGCTAGTTGGTTTTCTATTACTGATATACGGTCTAGGTATCATTAGTTGACGGTGAAGGAGAGAGATTACCTAAAGAATGCTTTCAGATGCATGTATGGGAACTTCGTGCTCATGGTCATGTCATTAAGTACCACGAACACATCATATGTGTTCATAGGGATCATGAAAACCATGTTTTATTAATTAATAGAACTGTTAAATGCCATTTTTATCGACAACATCATTGTAACTCAAATTTATAGGGGTAACATACTAATAATCACAAATTTTTCTTATAGGTTCTTCGATGACACCTGTTATAAAGATAGTTTTCCAAGTGTATGTTTTAGATAGGATGGGTGTATTTCCTTTGGATTATCGTGTCTCATCTTGGTGTGGTCATGGAACCATTAAATATGGATACATTATTTTCTTTGGTAGCACCCAAGAATAGTGGTGGGTTTCATAGCTTCATTGGTCTTTCACACTATTACTATGGTTCTTTTATGATTTCACACTAATTGTAGCCCCATTAATATATTTGAATAGGATGGAATAGTGTTTTACATGGACTGATCAGTTTCAAGAAGTGTTTGGATACCTAAATAGGATTTTGGATATTGCTATATTACCTTAGTTTTCGAGATAAAGGGGTTATGTTTGAGGTGATATGTGATGCTTCCCCTATGGTCTTGGTATGTGTCTTGATGTATAAAAAAATGATGATCCATTATGGGTCTAGGAAGTTACATCTTCATTAGGGTAACTATTCCAACCAATATATGTTGTTAGTAGTTGTTGTGTTTGTGATGGAGGTGAAGTCTCTTAATTAGTAATAGTTTTGTGGTCCTCACCAATCACAACAAGTTGAGGTATATCTTTTCTCAGTGTGATTTGAAAATTTTAAAATGAATGTGGGTGCAGTTTCTTCAAAACTATGACTTTGATATGTCTTATAACTTAGGAAAATGAAATTTTTGGATTAATTCTTTGATAAGGATGTCATGGAAGGATGTTGTTCTAGAATATTGAGATATATAGACCATGTGGAGAAATTGTAAGCCCTGTATTTAGATGGATGGCTTGTTGGTATTGGAGGTTTATTATTTTAAATGATGGTGTAATATTATCTTATATAGTAGGTGGAGAGGTCTCTGTAGGGTGACACTGAGGTAGAGGTGACGTGTGATCACATTTTCCATGGAGATTCTCTGAATGGATAATTAGAGGATGGTCAAAATCAAATGATGTATTAAGGGAGACTATTTTTTACAATGGTAATGTAAGATTGAGTGCTTAATGGGATTCATAAATCATCCTTTCCAATACAATTTTTAGTTTTAATTATGTATCATAGATTGATGATATAGTATTGGTGGCCTAGGATGAAATGGAGATTTCTAGAGTTTGTGGCTTAGTGTTTCATTTTCCAGTAGGTTAATGTTGAGCATCATGTTCCTAGTAGTTTGTTGAATCCCTTGGATGTTACTAAGTAGAAATGTGACACAAGATTGATGTATTTCATGATAGGGTTACCTAGATATTTGGGGTATTATGGTGTTATTTAGGTAATGACCAATCATTTGACAAAATCATCCCACTTCCTAATGACGAAGGAATTTGGATCCATGGATGACTTTTTGAGGTGGTATCTGGTTGTAATAGTATAGTTTCATAGAGTTTCAAGTTCCAATGTCTTGTACTAGTATTCATGTTTTACCTCATGAGTCTAGAGGGTGTTGAATCATGTTTTATACACTCTATTATAACTCATAATTTCATTTCTCCCTTAAAATGATGGGAGAACAGAGTGAGCTATCCATAAATTAGAGGATATATTTCTGGCATGCATATTTTACTTAGGTGGTTCTTGGAAAAAGAATATTCCTTTGGTTGAGTTTTAATATAATAATAACTATCTCTAATATATTAGTATGGACCCATTTGAGTCTTTTTACATGTGTAAATTTCATTCTATGATGTGTTGGAATGAGGTCGTAGAGTAGTTAGTTCTTGGTCCTATTGTGGTGGAGAGCATGATAGAGAAGGTTTTTTTTCATGAGAGGATGATAGAATAATAGGATTTAAAGAGAAAATATGACAACTGTAGGAGTAGGAACATCGATTTTTAGTATGGGACTATGTTTTCTTGAAGTTTTCCCATTGATGTTTGCATCAGAGGATTGGAAGGAGGAGTAATCTCTCACCCTGTTTTGTTGGTCCTTTTGAGGTTTCTGTGCATGTTGGTGAGGATTAATATGAGTTGGTGATCCTACCATGACTATAATGTATTCAAAATGTCTTCAACATATATTAACTCCATCATTATTTTCATGATGACTCCCAGGTCATTGACAGTGGTTGTTTAGATATCACGAATGATACAACATTTATGGAGTGGCTAGTGGAGATCCAGGATCATTAGAGGATGGTGTTGTGAGGATTGATCAATCCTTTGGTTTGTGTTTTATGGAGTCATTGTGTCTTTTATGATATTAATTAGGAGTGAGAGATTCATATATGTTCCCATTACCTGTATTTTTTTGTAATTATCATGTTTCTCCTTTTTTTCTTGATGATGTTATTTTTAAATCTTTCTGGTTTTGGTATGTGCTTATTCCTTATTGATGTGATGTGTGTTCTGAATCTTTAAGCATAAAAAGAGTGGAAGAAAAATTTCATAATCAATATGTGTTAGACACATACATCATTAAAACTATATGGGTTAGTCAGTACCCCCATAGAATATAATATCTTGATATGGAATATGAATTTACTTGAATTGTGTGCTTGAGGCATTATTGTTTGGTGGTTGGGTGGGGGATGAGGAAGTTGAGAGGATGTACAAGTTTAAGGGAGGAGGTTTTTAGATGGTATGAAATTTTATGGTGTTGTTCTTGGTGGTGTTGATGGTAAATATTTGTGGTGATGTGGCTATGTGGGATGTACGGTGGACATTTTCATTTGGTTGGGGGGTTCAGATAGTGGTTGTGTTCTGTTGTAAGTAGATCATTGAGAGGTATCTCATGGAATGGTTTATTAGAACTTCTTTCCCATTTCTTTCTAGGTTAGCTTTTATTATTGATGGAAAGAATAGTTTGAGAGGTATATAATGTAATGTCCCAGACTTTAGGCCCATTACATTGTGAGAATTTAGTGGTAGTAGTATATGGGGGTGTTTAGTTGAGTTAAAGAGGGGGAAGCTGGAAAGAGTGTCAAGCTGAGAAAAACCCTTCTTGCATAAATCCTGGGGATACGAAAAAAATGTGATCATTAAGGAATAGGAGGTCAGGTAGTAGTGTGTGTGTAGGGGGGGGGGGGGGTGGGGGGTTCATCAGGAGTTATGAGGCTACATCCATTTCGGGGGGTGGTTACATTGTAGATCCTTGTATGTGGGGTAGCCCTTATTGAATGATGGAGGTTGTGTTGTGGAAACCCCGACTATGGTGTACTGTTCCATGGTATATATTTCAATAGTTTTGGAAAAATCATCACTATAGTTATATGGAGGATGACTGTTGTGTATCCCCATATTCTATTGTAAAGGGTATGTGGCATAGTGTCATTGGCTGCACCATGATGTCCTCCTTCACTTTTTGAAAATTTGGCATGGAGATAGCTTCAAATATCTAAGGTATTTTCACTATCAATGCTATGGCGTGGTGAGGGTCATGGTCCATAGTATTTTTGTTTTCTAAATAATAAGTAGTGTGGTCTGGGTGGATGCATTTTGGTCTTGTGTTTTACAGGATGGGTATAAATTCTTAAATCCCATCAGTCTTGAAAACTTTTACAACTTCTCTCTCATTTCGTGGCTGACCCAAGTACATACGAACAAGATTTCTTATCTCCCTTCCTATTGATTTTCAACCCGAACTTATGGGATTGATCCATGGAGGTGTAATTGAGTTCCACAATTCAGATTACTATTTTTCCCAAGTTTTATCGTCTATGGAGGTTGTTTTCAAGAGAAAATGTGTGGTTTTGGTGATGTTTTGATTAGAGAATGATGTGGGGTACTGTATTTTGGATTCTCAATATGTTTACCTTCATTCATGTTCTTTTTCTTAATCATCCTATTGTTACCACTGTGCAAAGAAGATAAAAAATGTTCATTTGTGGTAGGGGATCCCTCATTTCTCATCTAGTGTGTCATTGGTGAGGATTTCATGATTTTTTAACTTTTTAGAAGATATTTTTATTCAACCTAATGAATATTAAGAATTGGTTTAATGAAATTAATGTGAAATGTAATGAATCAAATGTTTTTACTTCCCTTTTATATTTTTAATATTCTTTATTCATTCCTTTTGCATGAACTTTATTCCTTATTAAAAATAAAAACCATTAGGGTATTTTGATTGTGTTGCAATTTTTGTGATTATAAAAACATTTTTGGGTGTTGTTTTTATAAATAAAAAATTGAAATTATCTAACCAATTATATCTAGTTGATAAAATGGTTACCATGGGAGATGTATTAATTATGTTATAATTCCCTTGGATAATGAAGTGAAATTTCATAAAACCCCCTTGCTAAATATGAAAGTATTATTTGAATGTGGTGGGAAAATTTTAGTGATGTGTTTTTACGATGTGGGTTAGTGATGTGTGGTTGTCATTGTGTGGTTGTGGTGGAGGTGATGTGATTTGGTTAGTGTGTGGAAGATATGTTGAGATGCAGCAAATATGTGGTGGTTGGGATGTGGAAAAACTTTGTGATATAAGGTGGTTATAGAGGTGAATGGATGTTGATGTGTTGGTTTTTGGATTGAGAAATATGGTTATGGTGATGTGTTGTGTTGTAATACATAACCATATAGTAAAGTAATCAAATTATAATGCTAAATTGTAAATTGGATGGAATGGAATGGTGAATGTAATATTGAACTAATATGGGTCGTGTGGTTAAAATTGGTTGGTGTTAAATGTGAAATAACACGATTGAATAATTAAATGAATGGGATGGAAATAATGTAATGGATTTTGTTTTGAAATGAAATGTGTTGGTAAAAATAAATATATAAAGTGGAAATTTGAGAAAGAATATAAACTATGGGTTGTGGATAATTTCTTGTTGTGTGGTGATGTATATTTAGATGTGGAAGAATATGTGATGGATGTTGTGAGGTTTGATGGAAATATTGTGAGTTTTTGGTCCCTTGTTATACACCCCTAGGTTGGGATTGTGTGATTTGATACTATATACATTGTATTTCCTTGTGATTTAAATACAAACCCTACCCATGTCAATCACCTTGTGTCGAAAAAATGTTTTGGGTGTGATTTCTTGAACATCTCCGTGGTGAGGATAGATGGATTGAAACCCACTCTTCCCCAATCTCTCTTCTATGTGATGTTTACATGCACATGTTGTGATTTCCCAAAGTCAAAAGCACACTGTAGATAGGTAATGTGATGTGATGTGATGGCCTAGGTGTCATGAGAAAGATGTGATGTGATGAGATGTGATGAGATGGATTACATTTGTGGTTGTTTGTTGTAGAAGGAGGGCATGAGGTTGATTCCCTTCATGGTCATGATACCCGACTGTTCTGATTATGATTTTATTCGATGGCCCAGGTGTATATGGGTGAGATTTGATATGTTTTTATATGAAAAATATGGGATCTACAAAACATTCAATATTGGGGTGTGATAGTGGGAAATCGGTGGAAAATTTGTGTGGGGTACCTTTCATTTATTTCTTTGTTAATATGTTAATACTTAGATTCCTTATTTGGTTTGCATGACATAGAAAGAAAGGGTTTTGTTATTTTAACTTCTTAGGTGTTGTAGGTTTGATTGTTTACTCACTAGTACATTAGTATGATTCCTTCACATGTACACAAGAAACATTGAATTTCCCCCTGGATGTACTTTTATGATCACCCCATGTATATAAAAATTGTTTTTTTATGTTTACAGGAGTGCTACATGTATGGTGGTGGAAGACATCACTAGCGCATAACTTTGTTCTGTTGTAGTGTTGTAGGATTATTTTTTTCTTTTGGGTTTTTATTTTTTATTCATTATTCATGAGTTATGGGATTTTTTATGTTTCATTTCATTTATATTATGTTATGGAGTTGATTGATCACTAATATCCTATCTCCCAATCATATTATTATGTAGGGAAATTCCTCCCATTTATGAGAATTTTTACACCCTTGGTGTTAGTATTTAACATAGGGCCTACTGGAGGCTAGAATAAGGGATTATTATCTCTCTCCCGTCATTTTTATCCCAAGAGGGGTACCTCTGGGGGTGGCGTTGTGACAACCGGTCATCATATTTTTTTCTTAGTCCCCTTATTTCCAAGGATATTTTCAAGAGAATTTTCAAGGTACCAAAGTGAGTATTACTAACTCATTACTATTTCTTCTTAATATTATAACATATATATTACTATTATACAAAAAATTTATATTAATATAAAAAAATTCATCTTTATAAAATTAGAAAAATAAAATAATGTTAATCATGTGTTTTGTGGACTATCACCTCCAAAAAGTAATGTTTTTTTATTTTCCATATTAATTTGATATAATTATAAAATACACTTAAAATATGAATCACAAATATAATTACATCAAAATAATATTATTGTTATTCTTTTATAATGATATTATACACTTCATTAACTAGATTCAATCATCAAGATATAGTGTGTTCATGTTTGGGATTAGTTTAACAACGTAGTTGAATAGTGATATAAAACTCTATCATGAATGACTATAGGAACTTTATTATTATTATTATTATTATTATTATTATTTAATAAAGAAAATTATTATTATTATTTCTTTGGGAATGGTGATATTTTTTACATAACTTATTATTAAAGTATCATCTTTTCACCACTAAAATTACTAAAATAAGACAACATCGATTCAGTTTTCATGAAAACATAATAAAAAACAATATAAACAATAAATTGAATATAATAATAGTTGGACCATGTTAAATTATATATATAATAATAATTTTCCTTATAAAGTATCAAATATACTTAATTTAATTATTTATGAAGTGAGGAACATGTAGAGAATGAATCTAGAATAGTGTAAGGGTTTTCATCTCAAATTACTCTCTTTGAGGAATTTTTGGTAATATATACCTAATTACATTTTTATGGTCTATATACTACCTATTTGATTTAACATATCATGAATTATCTTTTAATAATGATAATTTATTGAAAATTTCAATCCTTCTATTTCATGGTGTTTTGATTAAAATGTTACTCAAGTTATAAGGGTTATTTTTCTCAAACAATAATTCATTGTGACATGTTTATCATATACACCATATTTTCATTTTAATGGTGTATTTAATACCAATGGATGTATATTAATCAAATATTTTTTTATTTATGGAAAAAATTATAACAAATTCATTACATTTCTTTTTAATCAATTGTCACGCCAGTTGTAATGATATTTTGTAACTCAATTTTTATTTCAGGAATTTTGATCATCTTCTTAGATATAAAAGTTTGGTGAATTAGACCAATTGATCATATTATGTTCTAATATTTTTTTTAATTTACATTTCTCCCATCTGAAACAAATTTTTATAATATTTATTAATTCAAGGAGTATAGTGCATATATGGGATATTGATAACTCAAGTATCCATTCCTGTTGTTTCATCATGAACTTCTTTGTTCCATTCCTGGGTTCTCCCACCCTAAGATTTTATTAGATTATGTTTTATAATAATATTTTTACAACTAATATTTTGTAATAATTAATGTTCTGTTACTCTATTTATAATGTTGGTTTTCATAAAATTTAATTTACAATTATTAAAAAGGATCCTTTCATAATCAAATGATTTCCCTCTGGCCCTAAATCTCCTATAGAGAACTATATGTCATTTTTAAGGATCCATTGTCAAATATTATTTTAAAAATTAAACGTTTTCAAAATATTTCACAACACCTTTTTAAAAGTAAATTTTAAATGTGAGATGAAAGTTTCTAATTTACATCAATATTAATAATTTCTTCTAATATCTATTTTATGTTATTACCTAAATTTTTCTTTTCACATTCAGAAGTATTGTCACTCATGGAATTTATGCTGTAAAATTTATTCCCTAATGGAAAAATATTTATTATAATTTTTGGGATTATACTCATAGTATCAATCAAATTGATTATTAATCCACTCTTGTTTGATTTCGTTAGAAAAATTATTTTGCAAGTATTTTTTTCATCTAAGTCAACATCCTTATGTTATTACTTTTTTACACTATGGTTAATCTATTTTGGAGCCACACACCTTCTTCATTTAGATGGATTTAGAACATGTTATTCCATTATTGACTTAACCGTATAC
Source organism: Viscum album (assembly GCA_963277665.1). Lineage (NCBI taxonomy): Eukaryota > Viridiplantae > Streptophyta > Magnoliopsida > Santalales > Viscaceae > Viscum > Viscum album. The sequence continues at coordinate 1,936,750,895 of OY728155.1, forward strand.
CACTTTTCATATGGTTTTATCTAGATGGATTCTTATATTGAAATCTATTCCATTTATTGATTGGGGAAATATTGAAAATCCATAAAAAAAATTATTCCAATAATTTTTTTTATTTATTATTAATTAAAGTCTATTGGGTATTGTTTAAAAATAAACATTCTTTATTTAGATGTGTTATCTTCATGTTATCCCTTTTATTTAAATAGGGATAAGTATTGGAGTTCGGTATATTGTTATTATAATACATAAGCTTATTAGAAAGGTGACTATGTGTTGATTGACTATCCACATTATTTCTCTGGATATTTTAAAATCATTTTATTCATTTTATTGATATATATAAAACTACTAGCATTCTATATTTTATTATTCAAATAAATATGATTATTGTAAAATTGGATTATGATTTTATTTCTTTATTTTCTCATATGATTAATTCATTTGACATAACAAAGTGATGGGTGGGGACCAAAGTTAAATAGATCCTCGAAGAATCAATAGGTCTCATGAGATAAAACATATTGGATTTTGGATTATACCTCTCCACATATCAATATAGTGCCTCAAGATAAGGCCTTGACAACATTTTTTATTATATGACATTATGTATTCCTTCAGTATGTGGTAAAAAATATTGGTATCCATGTTATTATTTATTACCATGTATATAGAATGCTCTATGTTTCATTTTATTATGTCTTTATAATGACCTCTTTCACTTTCCATAACATGTATTCCATGTATATGTCATTATATCCTCAATTGTATATTTTCCATTATTGAGTGTTTGAAATTACCCCATATTATGTTTCCATTTATCTAGGTTATGGAGTAAAGAATTACACATGATATGTCTATCATGATAGATTATATGGATAATTTGTGAGTGATATTGAATACTCTTTATGGATTGAGTAGTTTCTTATAGCATAAACAAAATTTATTTTATATGAGAAATTCATGGGATTTATTAGTTTATATTCCTAAGTCTCTAAATATATAAACCTTAATGGTGTTGGGAATGTATGTAGTGGAATTTTTAATTTAAGAGATGTAATTATGGGATAGTTAATTCCGATAATCGAAAGTTAGTATCAAATCTAGTATGCAAAGTATGTGTTTATGGAACTAGATCTAGGTGTGAGGGACAAGTTCATCATAGTCGTACATGTAGAAAGGAGGCTCATGGCTTGCATGACTCATGGAGTGGATCAGGTTGGCCATGTTTTATAATCAGTAACCAATATGTGAAACATAATATTGGGGTTATCTCACTATTATCCTCATAATAGGATCCCTCACTACTAGAACTTGGTTTATTTGTGACAGGGAATTTGCAACGGGAACCCATCATAAATGCCCTGTTACAGAAAAAAGGGTCGCAAATAGATTCCTTGAGTTTTTAAAAAAGCCTATTGTGACATTCTATTAGAAATATTAATCCCTAGTTTTTATTAAAATCTTTTTGTGAGGACACATTGCAAATAATATTTTTGATGGGCTCATCGCAACTAAATTTTAAAAATAAAAATAAAATAAATTTGAATAAAATAATAATAATAATAAGATAATATTAGAATACAATAATAATAAGAATATAAATAATATTAATATAATATAAATAATAATAAAATAATAATAAAATAAAATAATATTAATATTAATAATAATAAAATAATAATATTAATATTATAAAAATAAAAAAATTATAAAATTATAAAATAATATTAATAATATTATTAATAATATTAATAATATTAATAATATAAATAATAATAATATAATAATATTAATATTAATATTAATATTAATATTAATATTAATATTAATATTAATTTTTTTGAATTAATAATATTAACATTAGTAAAATAAAAAATAATTATAAAATAAATAAAACTTCAATATTCACAAAAAATGTAAAATAATAATAATAATAAAATATTAAAAAATAAAATAATAAAAAAATAAAAAAATAATAAAAAGTTAAATAAATAATACAATAATAATAATGCAATACTCGTAATAGCATAAAAAATGCACTATATAGAAATGTAAATAGTTAATATTATAAAAAAATTACATTAAAATGTTTTATTATAAAAAATAAATACATCATTGAGGGAGAGGGTCTTCAGAAGAAGCTAGAGGAGATGGAGGAGATGGTCGATGGAATTTCATCCCTAAACCATGAGTCATATGTCGCGTGTACTCCATCATCTACCAATGATGCTACTGCTGCCATCGACACGTCTCATCCAGCTGTTGTTACTACTATCATCTGAGCTCATCCAGCTATGGTTGTTGCTGTCATCAGAGCTCTTCCTGCTCCCTACACATACTCTCTATAAGATCACCCTGAGCTCACAGCTGCTACCGATAATGTTCAGTAGATAATTATGACTCTTCATGAGATCCTCTCGAGCTGGGTACCAACAACAAAATGGTACCATAATAACTCTCAGGCATCAATCGAGAGTTGATACCAACAACTCACCCATTATCGAAGGCATATTGGGTCGCCTATATCAATTCTACCTCATCAAATTTGGTTTCACTGGTATGATCATCTATCTCGTCCTGACTCTCAATCATCATCTGAGACATCACAGCCTCATATGACTCCTTCAACTGTAATTTAAAAAATAGTGAAAATATTATTTTTAGTTCATTTTAAAACTCAAAAAGAAATTACAATGACCCCAATCTGACGCTGGCGATCAGCTCTAATATCTCCAATAATAGAATCAATTTACATTCTCCTTTAAATGTTGAACTCTGTAATATCATGTTGTATGAATAACTATATGAATATAAAATAAACAGTTTACATTTAAAGTTATATAAATTAATTAAAAAAGGCACTTACTATATGCTTCATATACACACTGAATGTATGATTATCAGAATGATGTGTCACCTCCTGTCTCCCCTGGTTTGGTTGACCTAGTGATGAACTCCTTTGAAAATGACCACCCATCTAGTGTAAATGTAATCCATCCCAAACCGAAGATGAAATGTAATCAAGTTGGTATGTGCAGTAGGACTGATCAAACTCTATGACTCCTACATTCTTCATTGCAGTCCTCTTTAAATTATATAAAAACCGACGGTAACACTCACTCATAAAACCCTCTCATTCCTAACACATATATTCATACATTCTCTCATTGATGGGATACCATAAACCCTAAAAATAATTAATAATATCATTTTATAATTAAATAAATTTCAAAATAATTTTTTTTATTTACCTATTAGTCATTGATTGAACATGCGATACTGAACATCTATGGGAATTTGATTTTATGTAACCCATGCCTCATAAAAATATTTTCGCAATATAGCACTCATGTATCCAATAGCTATATGTGTAAAGATGTGATAAAAAAGAATAAATAATCAAACAATTATTTTATAAATAAATTAATGGAAACTAATGAAAACTAACCAAAATACCTAGGTAAACATAACTCTGTATGTGTGGATCAGATCTAAGATGTGGACGTCACTCGAGGATAGGGGTATAAATCATCAATCGTGCAGGACCGCACCCCCTCTGATTCCTCCTTGAACCGCCAGTAGTCTGAGGGTCAGATGATCCATCATCCTACTCATCAAAAGGTAGATCAGACTCCTAGAACTAGTGAAACAGATCCTCATACATTTGAAAAATGTAATTAAAATTATTAGCAAATAATTAAAAACAACTATTCTATATAGATATATATTATATATGATTATAAATAGAATTTAACTGTGTCAATACTCATCTTCATCCTCATCTTCAAATATAATTGTGTCAATGTTTTCATATTCCTCCAAATCATAATCAATTTCTATATGAGTTTCAATTTCATCATCTCTCATCATTTCAAATTCATTTGTAACATCATTAATGTCATTGTTTCCATCGACACTTAACTGTTTTTGTCATCATCGATATTCATGTCTCTTTTTGAAAAATATGTATTTGGAGAAGTCTGTTGAAAAATTTCAATTACTTACACTTTATAGGATCCACATTCACATTCAATAAACTGATTTTCCTAAGTTTCTATTTTTATTATGATCCACCAATAATCCCAACTCTCTTAAAGTAGGACAACAATTTGAATAAAAAAATTTATGTTCCTAATAAGACAATAAAAATGGTTCATTTACTATAATAAGAATTTTTTATTTAGTATCAAGGATTCCATGGATTAGATGAACACACAATCCTCTCTTAGTATCCAACCACTGGAATTTAAACATCATTATATAATTCTAACCTAGATAACACAGCTCAATAATTTCTTCCAGTGTGGCATAAAAGTAAAATTTAGTTTCTCTATGATAAGATCCTCTCACATAAACACCAATATTCAATGTTTTTTTTTGATTCCCCAAATTCATGTGTATGAAATCGAGAACCATTCACCACATATGAATTATAACATTTAACCATTTTGGATGGTCGGTTACTCAATTCACACAATCGATTATCAATTTTACTAGCATGATAAGATACCTGAATATTTGTAAACCAATTATCAATATAATAAGTAATTAATTTATTTTATATGTTAAACCATAACTAATTTATGTTACCATTTTTTGAAATGAGTAGAAAACATTATTTTCTCGACATTCTTTAATAGCAGAAAATATAATTTGTGGAAGTTGTTTCTTTATATGATTATCATATAACCTATAAAAAATATTATTAATTCAATATAAAAAATATTATAGAATAACTGATAAGTGAACTCATATTACAAATGGTGTCATTTCTTCACAGTTGAGCAGAATATATGTATGAGATTTGTGATGTTTACCATATGAAATCCATCATCATGAACTCCACTGAAGCCAAGTTCGGCCTAATTAAGAACTGATAATTGATTTCTCATTTAATCTACAACACTTCCCTCATTATTTCCCATGTATTTGTGTTTTTAGTGAAATTCATATTGGAAATAATGAGAGCATAAAAAAAGAGATTTTCTTCTACAAATAAAATTCTACAATAAAGCCTTTAACTAATTCTTTGTTACATACTTTTTTCTTAAATTTCTGTATGTATCTCTCGAATTGGTACATCTATCAAAACTGTATTGTACCTCCACATTTTTATTCATGTGAAAAATATAATATCAAATGTTCCATTGAGTCAATGAAATCTAGTGTGAATATTTTTCAAATTTATATATAATTTAAAATACATCTTATTGTAGTATTCTTATTGCATCATAGTCTGTTGTCATTGAAAAAATGTCTTGGGAAAAATATGATATTCCTGTTATCACGTCCCAAATCATATAATTAAAAAAACCTCTTAATTCAATCATCATAATTCTTTCCATTATAACATGACAGTCTGACTTTTTAATTTGGTAGCATGACCATTTCTAACAAATCTTGCCAAATTGGAATCAAAACCATATGAAAGTCTCAAATTTCAACACACTAAAAAATAATAATCAATTTTCTTAGAAAAGTGTTTAAGATTCTTTTGAATCCATTATCTTCTATGATATGAAATTTTCAAACAATTCACGTTCTCGTCACCTGCAAATTTGAGTAAGATCTAAACAAGCCTTTATATTATCTTTGGTCTTACCTAGTGTATCCAAAACTGTATGAAATAAATTATCAAAATAGTTATTCTAAATATTTATGACACCCAACATGTGATGAACCAATAAATCATACCACTATAGAAGATCCAAAAAAATGCTCCATTTTATCCAATTGTGTTCTTTCCCAAAGACAAATTTTTTTTATTGGTTTATTGTTGGTCCAAATGTAATAGGAGGTAATAAAGAGGCAAATGATTTCAACTTTTTACCAAAGATCAGTTTTCAAGTAACATATCTCTTAATTGTGAATTTTTTGAAATGATATTTGTTCCTCTGAGAAGGATGATCAGTTGGAAGGAATTTGTTAAGACAGTTGAAAAAAATAAGGTTTTTTCCATTTACGAGCATAAAGGATTTGCTATCTCTTATACAAAATGTACATGATTTTGGACCATGTTTACTCCATCCAGATAACATGTCATATGTTGGTAAGTCACTAATTTTCCACATCAATACAACATTCAGTAGGAAATTTTGTTTCACATCAACATCATATGTACAGACACCATTACTCCACAATTAATTTAACTCATCAATCAATGGTTTCAAATAAACATTAATATTATTTTTTAGATATCTTGTAATTAATAAGGTCATAAAGATATATGTCTCCTTCATCAACATCAAAGGAGGTAAATTTTACAAAATTATAAAGATAGACCAATATGAATACTGACCACCATAAGAACTAAACAGACAGAAATCATTAGTTGAAAGACCCAACCACATGTTTTGAGAATCTAAAGAAAAAGATGGATTCACATAGTCAAAAATATTCCATTAATAACCATTAGAGGGATGATTTATGTTTTTACTAGTTTAAATATTTCTTGTTTGTCATGACATCAATGTCGATGTGTTTTGAGACATAAATAAACACTACAATATGGGTGTAAGGGGGAATATCTCAACTATTTTATAGGAATCAATCCATACTTTACTAGTTGAGCCTCATTATACCTCGATTGTCCACATGTGAAACAACTATCCAGTGACTCATTTTCACCATAATCTAAGAATTAAATCATTTGAACATGCACGAATCTTCTGCTATTCAAGACGTAGATTATGAACTATCCTCTTGATCTCATAGAAATTTATAGGAAACTTATTTACTTCTGGTAATAGTGTTTTATCCATAGATAATATCTGATCAAAATAGCTATTTAACATTCCATTATTTGATTTAATAGCCATAATTTTTGCAACCGCTTCATATTTTCTTATCTTTCAACTAGGATATAAGGCATCCTCATCAGACCTCAACAACTCATAAAATTGAGATTATTCCAACATAGATGTTAAATCAATATCATCATAAGTTTTGTTTTGTGGAAAATATGGACCTACCACATCTGGTAATAAATTTTGAAACTGTGATGGATCCATAACCAGGTTATTAGTATCTTCTCTGAAACTGCATTCACCTTGTGGATACCAAAAATCATAATTTGTTTGAAAACCAAAATGGAATAGATAACCCCCCAAAATTTTCAAATGTGTCAGTTGTCCTCAAAGAACATTTCTTACACTGACACTTAATTTTCCCTTCTGAAACAAATTGTTTTTTTGATGATACAAATGATAAGAAATTTTCAACACCATTAATATATATAAGATTTAAACGAGAACTGTTTGGATTCTTGTGCTGATTTATCAAAGAAAGATCATCTAATAATGACTATATTTGACTTCCTTATCCCATATTTCTCTAAAAAATATAAAATAATTAGTTTTTTTAAAAAATTTATTTAAGAAAAACACAATTAAATAAATGGAAAAAAAATTAATTGCCACTAACTATGGGTAATTATCACTAATTACGAGTAATAATAACTATTTATGAGTAATAATCACTAAATATGAGTAATTATAACTAATTATTAGTAATTATCACTAATTATTAGTAATTATCACTAATTATTAGTAATTATCACTAATTATGATTAATTGTCACATAATTATCATTAAATATCATAATTATCACTAATTATTACAAATTCTCACTAATAATGTCTATTTATTTGTAATTGTCACTAATTATTTATAATTATCAAAAACTATTTCTAATTATCAGTAATTATTCCTAATTATCACTATTTATTCTTATTTATCAATATTTATTCCTAATTATAACTATTAATTCCTATTTATTACTATTTATTCATATTTATCACTATTTATTACTATTTATTTAAAATTTTGACTAATTATTGAAATAAATATGAATAAATATGAATAAATAAGAAGTAACCAAGCTTACTCCACCTTCTATTTGCAACAGAAAACATAATTTCCAGCAGATTGATGACAAATGTTTTGCCCGACAGCTCATCTCCATAAAACTTTCTCTGAAAGAAACAACTATAAAAATATACATTGATGTATAGATATCCATTTTCATATTCATTAGAATGGTGAGTAGGGAGGACACATAATGTTTCTCTCCATTCTTGTGCATAATAAAATTGAAATGCATACATCAGAGAAGATTTTTCACAGTGATTTTAGTCGAAACTTGCAAGGAGATGAGCTGTAGGGAAAAAGAGCTACCGCCAGTCCGTTAGAAATTATGCCACCCATCATAAATAGAACATGACTATTTTTTACTACTTAATCCTAATTATTCCCCATTATTATTATGTATTCCTAATTATTACTATTTACCTCTATTTATTACTAATTACCACTAATTTTTACTAATTATTACTAATTATTCCTAATTACCGCTAATTATTCATAATTACTCCATATTATTCCTAATTATTCCTTATTATTGTGAATTATTCCTAATTATTACTAATTACCATTATTTTTTGCGAAGTATTACTAATTATTCCTAATTATGCCTAATTATTACCGTTAATTATTACCAATTATTCACTAATTATTACTAATTACCACTAAGTATTACTAATTATATGTAATTATTGCTAATTATTTCTAATTATTACTAATTACAGCTAATTGTTACTAATTATTCCTAATTATTACTAATTATTAATAATTATTTAGAATTATTCTTAATTATTACTAATTATTTATAATTATTACTAATTATTCCACTTTATTACAAATTATTATTAATTACTACTGTTTATTTCTAATTATTACTAATTATTTCTATTTATTACAATATATTCCTATTTACCGCTATTTCTTCCAATTTATTACTATTTATTGTGCTTTATCGCTATTAGTTACTATTTCTTACTAATTACCACTATTTATTTCAAATTATTCCTAATTATACTTAATTATTCATAATTATTCCTAATTACCGCTAATTATTCCTAATTACCACTAATTATTACTAATTACAGCTAATTGTTACTAATTATTACTTATTATTACTATTTACCGCTATTTATTACTATTTTCCACTATTTATAACTAATTACTGCTAATTATACCAAATTATTCCAAATTATTACTAATTATTCCTATTTTCTGCTAATTATTCCTAATTATTTATAATTTTCACTAATTATTCCTAATTTAATCTAATTATTACAAATTATTCCTATTTATTCCTATTTATTCTGAATTATTAGTAATTTTTCATATAAATGAAAAATTATTATTAATAATTTCTAATTATTAATATTTATTCCAACTTTTTACCATTTAATCCTATTTATTACTATTTACAGTTATTTATTACTAATTACCGCTATTTATTACTAATTACCGCTATTTATTATTATTTATTCTTAGTTGAAACTATTTACGAATAGTTATTCCGAATTACCACTAATTATTCCTAATTACCACTAATTATTTCTAATTACCGTTATTTATTACTAATTAACGCTAATTATGGCTAGATTTTTACTAATTACCAATATTTATTGTAAATTATTGTGAATTATTCTTAATTATTTCTAAATATTTTTAATTATTCCTAATTATTTCTAATTATTATTACTTATTCCTAATTATTTCTAATTATTCCTAATTATTCCAAATTATTAATAATGATTACTAATTATTACTAATTATTCCTAATTATAAATAATTATTAGCAATTATTTTTAATTATTATTAATTATTCTTACTTATTATTAATTACTCATATTTATTAGAAATTATTATGAATTATTCCTATTTATTAGAAATTATTATGAATTATTCCAAATTATTACTATTTATTCATAATTATTACTATTTATTCCAATTTATTACTATTTATTCCAATTTATTACAATTTGTTCCTATTTTTTACTATTTATTCCTAATTATTTTTATTGATTCCTAATTATTACTAATTACCGCTAATTATTACTTATTAGCGCTAATTGTAAAAATTTATTAGTATTTATTACTATTGAAAAAACATATTTTTAAAAATAAATAATGCAAAATAAAACTATATATCTCTAATTTAATTTAATTTTCTCTAATTAACAATAATTATAACTGACATAAAATTAAATAAACTAAATCTTTTTCACATTGTAAGGCTTCAAAATCGCTTTGATTTGAAATTTTAAAGTTTGGCAAAACTTTGGAGAGAAATATGAGAGTTCAGAGAGAGAGACGAATTGAGAAAAATGTGAAATGGAAAAAAATGGATGAGGATATTTATAGGTTAGATTATTTGTGATGGGCTTATTTGCGATGGGATTCCAATATCAAATAGTAAACCCCCTATTTTTGTGGGGCAGTGGTTAAAAAGTTATTTGTGGTGGGTCCCATTGCAAATGTCGACCTGCCGATATTGTAGTTGCGATGGGCCCTGTCACAAAAGATACACACCTATTAATCAGTGAATGGTTGTTTAAAAAGAATTTGCGACAAGTCCCGTCACAAATACCCTCCTCGCAAAATAGTATTTGTGACAGGGTATATATCTCATCGCAAATACTAAAAATTACCGAAGGGTATTTGCGACTGGTGTAAATACCCATTGCAAATACCGTTCATACGGTTTGGCGCGCTGTGTGTGCCAACCGTTTTGTGACTAGAGGCATGTGCCCATCACAAAAAACTAGTTATTTGTGATGGGACCCCTCCCCGTTGCAAATAACTCATCACAATTATTGAATTTTCCCGTACTTCTCAATATCAATAGACTACATGATCATTATTATCATGACGTTCCACTTAGTCTAGATAGAATACATGAAAGATGACTTTTTTCAATTGGAATACATGACTGATGGGGTCTATGTTCGTGTTCAAGATCTGATTTTTTAAATCCAATGGTTTTCATCGAGGCCTCTATAATTCAATTCTCAAGTAGGAGACATGGGTGAAGGGATGACCTGAAATTAAAATTATCGCGGTTAATTTGTTCTATTATTAGAGTGAATGATGGGATTCTCTCCGGGGAAGGACCTAGTTGAATAGGTTCACCAAGGTGTGGAGCCTAGGTGAAGATGTTCTAATTTTAGGGTTGGAAAAGGGTTTCTCCCTAATTTAGGTAGGGAAAATTGGTTTCCCTAGTTGAGGGTAGGGTGAAGTATGATCCCATATTTGAGTATAGGGAGAAGTGGTTCACCATAATTGAGTAATGAAAAATTAGTTTCCATGGTTAAAGAAGGGAGAAGTAGTCTCCCTTGTTTGAGGTATGGTGAAGTGGTCACCCTTATCAAATTAGAGAGAATTTGTCGCCCTGGTTTTGAAAAGAAGAATTATTCACCTTAGTTTGGGGGTGTATCGATGTTTTTCTCCCATGTAGGAAGATACCATATGGTAATTAAATGTGTTCTACCCTAGTGTAATGTTCTCTAGAGTGGTTAGGCTCATAGTTCACTAGTATTGATGACCACATGTTTGTTTAATCCTAGTCTAAATGAACTTTTGGTGAAGTGGTATTTCATAATTTTTTTATCTTTATATGATTCAATTATCCCATCAATTGGATAACTGTCTTAGGTTTTACGAATTATAAGGCACCAGGAGAGGAAAAGGGAGACCGAGGTAAATAGAGATTCAAAAGACTCTTCATTTTCTAGAAAAATATCCTAGTGGGAGCCCATTTGGTCTATTTATTGGAAGTAAAGAAACATGGGTACATGATAGTTACTCACAGATGATAGTTCATGTAGGTTAAATAGGGATTGGGAAAAAGGTTGTCTACCACTTTCATGAAGCCTAAACCAGGGCACAAGAGGTGGTGAATCTAACACTTTTTTCATAGGTGGACATCTAGGTGAAGCAATCCGGGTGCACATGTACGAACGGGGGTGAAATGACCTAGGCACATGCCCAAGGACATGGATGAAATAATTCCTTCCTTTTTAGGGACCCTTATTCATATATATTCTTGTATTTTCGACTACAAAAGGAGTGTCAACAACCATCTATGGTAATATGTTTTCAAATTTATTTTAACACAAATCTTATTGACATTCATTCCATCAAAGTAAACACCTTTGCAGATCTTAATCCATTAACAACCAATGATTATTTATGGATAATAACATTACCATCCATTCCTAACTTTCTCATGAATACCCATTTGTACCTAGTGGGATTTATATCCATCCAAATTTAAATTTTTATTATTAAGCCATTTTTAGGAGAAATGGGGAAACCGAAGTTCACAACCAAGAACCACTACGTTCTAAAAGAGCTCACAAAATTATTAAACACCAAACTAAGATTACATGACTCAGCTATTCTAAAAAGTTCCCAGCGTAGCATACTAACCTGGGTATCTGGATCCTCTCTGATAAGATCTTCAAAGTTAGTGATCATCTATTCCATTGTGTGAATGAATTAATCTTAGTTGATTTTACTCTGATTGAAGCCCCATGTCATGATTCGATCTGGTTTATCTAACCACACTTTTTTCTCCTCATTGGCATCCATTAGTAGCCATCGTTCATAAATCATTTTAAGCTCCTCCTCAGATACGTTGGGTCGTACCTCTTGTTCAAGCATTTCTTCTTTTCAGTGCAGGATAAGCTTCAATCATTCCCCATCCTTTTCACATTCCCCCTTCTTTAGAGTTATACTTTCTATATGTTTACCCTTCTTGGCTGACCTATTCTCTCTTGGTTTTGGCAATTAGGTGTAAACTTTGAGTCCCTTTGGTTTTTTCCCTCGAACCACAATACATTCTCCTGGGTTTCTACTGCTTTTTTCCCCTTTCTTCTTTCTAATGGTGTGGGGACCTTTCCCTTGAAAGCAGTCCATGGAATCCAGTAAAATTTGGCTAAAGATGTTATCATTCAAAGAATAATCCTCTTGAGATAATGGAGGTTCATCAACTTCTAAACCATCAAAACGGTTCCCCAATGTTATCGACATGGCTTCTTTGGGGGGGCCTCTACTTACCTAGAGACACCCACTTACCTTCCTTTTTATCTAGGCCAATTTCCTTCCCCACAGGCCTAGCCTTGTTGGCACCGAGGGTGTTTGGGTCTAAGGGCCCCAGGACACTCGCATCATCTTTCCTCCCTTGTCCGCCAAGAGGTTCTGATGCAACACCCAAGGTCTTTCCCTGTACTGTGTCTGATCCAGCAATTTGCTCATATCCACGACCCATGAACTGTAAATCCTTGTTAGAATCCTCCCATCCTCAAACATGAGAGTCATCAGGATCTTGAACATAACTCCCTGTCAAGCTCACCACCCCTACCACGGTTGAGTTGGGTGTAACAGGGAGATTCACCCTAACCACTGCTAAGGTACACTCCTCTGCTTCTCTGTTCAGACCAAAATCACGTTTTAAATGGGAAAAAACATCAACAACCCCTGGCTCTGCCTCCTTGTTCACCACATTCTTTACTTCTACTTAATAATTCATAGGACACAACTATTGAAGCTGAGTCTCCCTTGAATCAGCTACTAGTTACTCTTGTTCCATCACCATAGGAACAGTCCCACGCAAACCAGTACTACCCGTACCTAATGGTTCACAATGGGATCGTCCTGTACCTCAACTCCCTCATTAGTACTGATCATTGTTTTCCTCAGTTGTATCCCACGACGGAATCCAGAAACAAAATATCCAAGCCCGCAACATCCCAAGAAAAATGATGGCCATGATTCAAACACCACCCTCTACTTCCATCTAAACTCTTCTCCTACGGAAATCCACAGCCACTCCATTGGGGGAATTGATACATCACCCTCAACAAATACGCGAGGTAAGATTGGATGGAAAACTGTTGTCGTGCGATCATCCGAACACAAAAATCTTCCAACCATATTCCCTAGAATATGGATAATAGAGGGATTCTGGAAAGGGAGTGGCAGATTAGTAATGTTTTCTCACACCGCTGGCGAAGGCTGATCCCGGTTCATGATGAACTCAGTAGACCATCGAAGGAGATGAAAGCTGCATCCGTTGAAGACATGACGAGCGCTGGACCAGGCGGTGACCAGGTTGTCCTCTGATGAGAAGCGGAACATCAATTGACGCTGATCTAGAAGACCCACCACCACACGATCTTGAAGACCCCATGAATCGAAGACACATCTGTCAAACACATCCACTGAAGGACGAAGACCCCGAAAACGAGCCACCAACGTCGATCTGTGAAGTTCCGTCACTGACATGAACTCCTTTGAAGAAAGCACGAGCCAGCGCGAGCCCTCGTGAAGGTCGGGAAGCATAGGGAAAAGAGGTATCGACGGGAATGGGGGAAGAAAAGATGGATTGTGAAAGGGGTGAACGTCCAAACCCTCACAGAGGAAGGGAGGACATACCCCCCCCCCCCCCCCCCCCCCCCGCTGGGGAGGAGGGGGCCGGAGCTATGACCATCTCCGCTAGGGCTCCGCTGAAGGCGCGAGCTCTCGCTCAGTAAACTTGACTAGTGGGATTTATATCATCTAATGATAGAACCAAAATAAAATAATCATTTTGGGAAAATGGATTCAATTTTTTGAAATTAATATTTACTTATCATTGTATATTATTTTCCATTTTCTACTTATCTATAGGATAAAGATTCATTATCCTAAATGAATAATATAACACCTAACTTAGTGGTTATAAAACCATCTCACTTTGGATTTATATTTCCTATATAATTTTTATCTCTTGAACATTCCCTTTCTAATATCTCCTCTATAACAGGTTTCCATTAAAACTTCTTTTCTAACTCAAGCCTTGGATTTCTCAAATATTATATTTATCCGACTAAATTAAATAGATATGTACACCCTATCATAGAAATACAATAATTAACTTGAAAATTACATTTATATGCTATAGATTTATGTAATGTCCTCAGTAACTTTTAGGATAACTAACCGATATGTGCATTATAATTTTATTGATTCGGGTTTGTTACTATAATTTATCCCTAACAAATACATTTCATTTATAAACATGTTTTTTTATATAATATATTTATTTCATATTATGTCTATATAATGAACTAAACTCATTATATATCACTCATGTTTAAGTTCTAACACCACTATTTGTGAAGAATTTCTCATAAGGGAAGATAAAATACTTTTTAGACATAAAATACTCATCATCAATCCTCCTTTTACTAAAACAGGTACTCTAATTTTCATAGGAATGTATGATATTAGGGACAGCTTCACTCAATTTTTTTAATTATCATTGAATTCTTGGTTAATATGGTATACCCTCACCCACTTGAAGAATTTTTTTTATCTTCTTTACAAGATTATTTTTTCACTTCTCATTACATTTTGTAGACCTTTTATATGAATTTCATAATTTACAATAATTTAAATTCAGCTTCTACCTAAAATATTTCATATGTTTTTTTACAATTCCTTCTTTTTTATGGCATCATTTTGGAAGTTTTATGTCTCACAAGACACTACCTCTTTCTAAAGTTTAGTGGCCTATCAATCACCTATGGTTGAGATGATGGAACATTTTATCTAATGACCGAATGATTGGAAAGGGCATCCCATAAGGGGTCTTGTTTCTTAGTATGTTACTCCCCTATTGATTTAATACAAGTTCATTAAATCCTTCTTGGTAATAATATTGTGTAAATTGATTGAATTAGAACATTTATTTAACAATACACTGCAATTATGCATCATATTATCTCTTATTTTATCATAATACTAATTTACTCTATAGTTAGGATCTATTTAAGATGGAACACTATAATTTTTTTTTCTATCCAAAACGTTGTTGGAAACCATTGAAAGGAAGAGTGAGTTATTGTGGAGTTGGGATTAAGACTAGAAAATATAATCCCTGCATATCATCGCATAGTGAATTTGAACACCACATAGTTTTATTTCATTAAATGAGACATTGTATACCTTTTAAGGCCATGTAACGAGAACAATAGTGGTTCTTTTTAAGTCATTCATTCATGACTTCTTCCAAGTATTTTATAGTTATTCACAGTAGAGAAATAGGTGAAAGGTGCATAGAAATGGATTGGCATGAGACTTTCCCCGAGGTGGACCTTTTTCGTTTAAAATATGAGTTAGCTGATTGAATTTTTTTGAACCAATATGATAATATTTTTTCACGTATTTTGAGAAAATAAAGAAGTCATTATTTACTCTAATAATTTTGGGATTGCATTAGGATAATATCAACTGTAGTCATATTTGAGATACAAACAATAGAACCTCAACTCCAAGAATATTGACGAAACCTAGAGAAGTATCTTTACTCCAGTCAAACCTTAGAAGAAGGTGGTGGTTATAGGTATCACCAACCAAATCCTATTTGACCTAACCTAAAAAGTCCATAGTTTCACTCAATATTTTTCATGGTTATTGATATCTACCATGAATGTTCACACCAATAAGGGGGGGGGGGGGGGGGGGTTAAATTTTGGATGAAAATATTTTATAATTTGAATTTATTTGAGATAATTTTATAATACTTGTTATGACATGACCCACTCAAGAAATTGACTTAGCATTAACTTGATGAAATAAATAAATAAATAGTACTAGGAATAAATGATTTTTAAAGGTTCAATCATAGTATGGTTACCTACTCCTTTCAATGTCTCGTTGCTATCACTATACCATAATTTTATAAAATAATTTTATAATCAATTAAATTTTATTTGGATAGGTATAATCATATATCCATTTGATTCCCAACACATACACAACATCCTTTTAGAGTTTAAATATCTTATTTTTTAAAATGTAATCCAATATTTTGAGTGAGTTTACTCGAGAACCAAGGTTGTTTTTTGAAATTATTGATGATCTTGTTATTAAATCCTTAAAGAATATTATAATACCATATTATGAAATCTCTAAGAACATTATACTGTTATATGAAATGATAACCCCAAATTGATTGACCTTTCATAAAATAATAACTAATCAATTAATAAATCTTACGCTTTAAAAAATAACTTTAATGACTACCAGCTTCAGGATCTATTTTATCAATACCTTTTTTATAAATAGTAATGAAATAATTATCATGAAAAATATCCACTTAATTTATCATTATAATAATTCATTAATTAAATTAATTCATATATTTCAATTCTATATCATATTTTAGAGAATTTTCTTTACATAATATTATAAAGAGATCCTCCATGTGTTTTTTCAATCAGATGTTTTACATGGAAATGTTCCAAAGATCCCCAAATATTCTATTATTGGTTAAACATTGACCATAGTGTAACTATAGTACCAAAATTTTCCCATATCATACATTAATGATAATTCTTGGGAAATTACTTGTAATGATATCCATTAAAAAAATTCCAAAATAATTTCACTTGTGAATTATATAGGATTCATGTAGTGATCTTATCTTTTTTCAACTAGATCATATTCGGTTGAAATAATATTCAACATAATCTCAACATGAGAAATCAATTCATGGAATAACAACAATTTATAACTTATTCACTTGAAAACTCATCTTAAATCACAACACAATGATTTTTCTTATGATTTATACACATAATATCCTCGCAAAATCGTCCCTATTTATTTTCCTCATATTATACCAATTAAATCACAATTTTATTTTTCATTCTAATCTAGTAAAGTTTATCTTGAGAATCATTATATTTAAATTATAAATTATTTAATTTTTTAAAATATAGAAAATTCAATCTATAAAATTCATAAAATTTTGTAATGATCATGAACATTATAAATTCTTTTATCAATCTTAAAAATATTAAACCTAGTATATTCAATTAACCTTATAAGGTTTTGAACATTACTAAGTTCATGGAACCTTATGAAATCAAACATTACGATAGTTCCAACTTTATAGAGTTTTGGAAGAAACTTTAGAAATTCATAGGTAACCCTACAATGTCTTTAATCGACCTTATGATGTCTAAAAATGAAGGATAAAATGATTCATAATGAAACTTACAATTTCCATATATTTTCTAATTTTTTAATACTTTGTGGAGCCTCAACCTTAAAAATATTATAAAACAAGCATATAAACTCTAATTTTCAATATTTTCCAACTACATAAACCTCATGAAGAAAAATATGGACCTTACAATGTTTAGAGACAATCGTATGAAGTCTATAATCACCTTTATGAAATTACAAGATAACATTATTAATTCCATGAATTTTTCATTTTTAGATCTTAAATATAAATCTAGATTCACTTCAAATATTCACATAACATCTTGAATTCATCACATGAATTTTCAAATATTTTCAATAAAATTTTAAATAGATTAATAAATATCATAATAGTCTCTAAAAATTCTCAAAAATTGGGAACTTCAATCTCCCTCTCTATATTTGTTTCAATCCCATTAAAATATTATAGATTCTTTCCATTTTTACTAGGAATTTAATTATGTATTCCAAAACATCAAATAATAACATTTATCTACTGAAATATCTCCTAACACAACACTAATTTAATGTTTTTCAGAAAAAATACATCTATTAGTGATAAGAAATTTTATCCAAGTGATAAAGATATTCTTCCCCTTAATTCAAACATACATTACTCCTAATTTTACCATTAATTATAAAACCATACTAAAAATAGATAAACATATAGTAGTACCACTATTAACCTTTTATATATATGTATAATATCTATCCTTCATTCACAAAAAATATTCTTATCCTTGTGGGGGTTCTTTCCAAACATTCTTAAGTGATAGGGGAAGCCTGAACATCAATATTCATCCTAAATTCCTAAAATCAATCTATTTGAATGGCTTTCATAAAAATATATTCTTTGTAATATTTGGTTAAAATATATTAAATTTTAACATCACCATTTTCCACAATCTCTATAATTAAATAAAATATTATATCAATATGCTTTAATATAGAGTAATTTACAAGATTATTTTAGTAATCAATATTGCATTTATTATGATATGAAAATTTTACTAGCATCCTAATCACTACTATCATATCCTCTAGTTATACCCATATCTATTGAAGCTCTTTATAAACATGTGTTACTATAATATAATCTAACTTATCTATTCTTAAGGATACTTACTTAAATTTATGCTAACTAATATAGCTATCACCTAAGAAATTTTTTTCCCTATTTGTATACTTTATATAGGTGTAATCAGTTACCCAATATTCATCTATAAATTTTGGAAGGTTTATTTGTGATCTATTTTTTATATCAAGAAATAGTTTACTATACCTTTGATATCTTTCAAAAAAATTAATATCCAAAATAATATAATCATTATGACAACAATGAAATCTTAGGTAATTAATCACTACAAACACTATATATGGGATTGGATTTTTCTAATAAATATATCTTATAATGATTATTTTAAGTTGTTTTTTATTAACACTACTTTTAGAATCCTCTGTTCTCATATTTTTTTAAATAATATTGGCATTCAAACCTATTTTAAATCTTACATGAGAAACTTTTTCAAGAATTATCTTGTATATTTTTCTCAGAATAGAAATATGATATCATTTTTTATATATCTGTAATCCAAAAAAGTAATTCATTTCACCTATAATGAATATTTTAAAAGTAATTTTCATTTGATTATAAAACTCCTCACAAGAATCCTCTTTCACATTTCAAATATAATTCGATCATAATAGACTATGACTGTGATAATTCCTTTGTATTTTTATTTCAAATAAATGTTGTTATCAACCTTACATTCAGTGAATATCATTTGATTTAGACTTCCATAAAATTAGGAATAATAGGATCTAGTATCCTAATATTTTTTAATGAAATCCTTTTTTTAGTCTAAAACCGTGTTTTCATACCTTTCATGAATGAATCTATTAGGTTGTTCAAAAAAAATTCTTCTACTATATTTTTATTTATGGATGATAACTTCACATCCATATAATACTCATTTTCATGCATGTAATAAACCACTACAAGAAATATTCTGATAGTTTCCAGCATTCCTATTGGGGAAAATTCCCATTTAAATTAATTCCTTTTATTTATGAATAACCCTTCAAAAAAGCTTTCTTTACTTCTTGTCACTTTACATTTCTTATTGAATTTAATTCTAAAAACAAAATTTTTTCAAGTAGCATTTGTATTTTTATGATTTATAAAAAGATCCTATATGGAGTTATTCTAAATATGATCTTTTACTTTATTCACATTGTTACTCTTCTCCACATACTCAATTTATTCTTATATATATTTTCACTCAACCTATAATATGAGAGTAATTTTATTTTTGAGAATCTAACTTCTTCTTATATGATCATTAGCTTATTTGTTAAAAAATATGTTTTCTAAGCCAACACAATTCTTAAATTTTTGATGTATTAGGTTTTCTTCTCCAGTGCATTCATCTCTATAACTCATTTTTTGTGAATTCACTTCAATAAAATTCTTTATTTTCCAATATTTTTAACTTCATTTCTAAAATATGTATTTTGTCTACATCATAATCATTAGGAAATTCTTCACTTGACACATTAAATTTTCTTAATACTCTATCACTTTCAATTTAAATTATTCAATATATTTACGTAACATTTTATTCTAACATCTGTAACCTCAACCATTTGATAACTCAACCTTGAAAATAAATTCTTCTAATTTCCCTTCAAATTTTCCAGCATTTGTTTTCTTAATCATAAAGTAGAAAAGATCTGTAAATTATTTAAAACCTTTCAACTGTTGATTTTCTTTACACCGTATCTCATTATATGATATATATGTCTTGGGCCTCAATAAATATATTTTTTAATGTTAGTAAAAGTAAAATTAGATTCTCCACATAATAATATAGATATTTTATTCTTAGACAATATATTTATTCCCATATAAACCACAATTTTGTTTTTTTTCTTTCAACTATTACATTATTTTTGGGAGTATAGTGTGTAATATATTTATATTGGATTCCAATTCATATAATCTAGTTCTTTATATGACTATAAGTATTCTCCATTCCATTATAAGATATCATCTTTTATATGTAAACAATAATCTCCTTATAAACCTTCTTTTAATTGGATTTTAATATTTAAATTTTCTATGATTTTTGTTTGATGAACATAAATTTTTTCAACCAGGTTAAATAGTAAATTGAGGTAATGAAATACTAATCAACACTAGTAGAATTAAATTTTGTGAACACATATAAGCCAACACAAATTAATCCTTATCGATTTAATCTCTATATTCTTATGACCATTAGTGACCATTTTCCATTTTAGGAATGTTTTACACAAATATTTTCTTTCTCTATTTATATGGGGAATGTATCTAACTTCTTCAAGTTTTGAAATTTTACTCAATTTTATTTTCTCAAGGGGTCGATTCATCATATTTCAAAAATTATTCGCAATATTTTCACTCATATAGAGCGTATTGGTTTGGTTACCAATTTTTAATAGGGTTTTTTGTGAATAAATAGTTATGGAACTTACATATTTATAATTTTATATGATGTGCGAATTTGTTTCGAAAAAACATCATTCCCATCATCACATAGTTTTCTCACACTCAAAAGATTATTTTTGATCCCTTTATAGTGTTAGAGGATTGATGGAAACCATGAGGTGGTTGAATATATGGTTTAATATTATGATTTCTTCCACTTATAAAATTAAACCTCTTTAACATGTTAAATTTATTAATCCTACCAATAATATCTCACAAACTCACATCATATATAGTAACAATAAGAGACTACACAACACATGATATATAAATGGTTCGATAAAACATTATACTACTTTAAATTTTTTATTAGATGACTAAAAATGGATTCTATACTAAAATACTATTTGGATACATCAACAAATAGTTATACACTACAATAAAAAAATATACTTTGTTTTACACCCAAACTAAAATTATTTGGAAACTGTTTATACATCCCAAACACAACTACACTCTGTTTTTATATGACAAGAGAAAGACTATGATATCCTATAGGTTTATTCTATATAAAATATGAATTTATATTCCATTACAAGAAGACTATATAAATAGGTATTATCATCTACATTATCTTAAAATACACTCAAAGTCCTTTGAATGTTCAATCAAAATATTCTTTTTTTGTAAACAATTTCATTAATACTGACATTAACCTTATGTTCACAATAATATTTGAAGATTATTCTCATTTATTATAGGATATTATTTTATATTTAATATCCCATAGTACTTGTTAGGATCTCCTTATTCTTATTTTTTCATAAAATATCCTAGTGGATTATTTATGTTTTATTTAAACCAAAATATGAATTACGTAGTGACTTTGGAAAATAGCTCATGCTATATTTCAATTATTTTTAACTCATTATATCCAAAAATCCTAGACCTTTTTAATCCATTAAAATCATAAAACATGTATTACTAAATCATGTGACATTAAAATTACCAAAACATCGATATGATTATCACCATGTTATGGTATTCTCATTTATTTATAGAAACTATAATCTTTTTCTTTTCATTGTACATGATAATCACATGAATTTAACATGAAAAGAATCATTTATCTATACATTTGAGTGTGGATTCAACCCTTCATTAAAAACCTACTTATGACATGAAAAGAATCATGATACTTATTTTCATTTGAGAAATCAATTCCTAGTATCATCATACTATTATTCATTTAATATGAATGAAAAATATCATAATCATTATCAAGTTTCATATCCTCAATTTCATATTCATGTACATGAACTGGTCTTCTCTACTACTAATCATTCATTGTGCAATTGATCATCTAACCCAGAAGAACTTAGGGTCAATACATCTCACTATATATGGTATATAATACAATCATATCTACCATGGTTGATCTTCTCCTAACATGGGATGATTGATTGTATTACTCGCATATGCAATTACTTTTAAATCATATTTTTGATCAACTTATAGTGTGCGTAGTCAATTATATTACTCATACAACCTCAATTTTACATTTCTTGATTTACCCTTTAATAGGTAGAAGAATCTTCAAGTTACCACTACCCATGTCTAAACTAAAAAGTAAGTATATACTCAAAATATAGCTGAGATTTAAGTAGTGATGGGTTTAAAAATATGAATCTCACCTCTAGATCCTATATATTAATATATCATACAATTCCTAGCTTAACTATACATAGATATAGGAATTTTAGGATTATCATTTTTTATATTTTTTCTAGTACTTTGACCATTACGTAGCTCATGAAGTTAGTTATTTACCTTTACGTATATACTAATGTAACATCATGCAAGTTATTTAATTAACAGTTTACATTTCAATAATTGATTAGGTACCATTAATATTTTTTTCAAATTTGTAGGTTACCTTAATAGAGATCATAATTACCTCTATGTAGTATGTGACCTAACTTTATAATGGTGGTGAAAACATTGTGTTACCATTATATATTACATGTATATCTTACATTACCATTAATAAACCAGCATATGTATGGAGTTACCATTATATACTATATGAAATTCAATTTTTACTATTACACAAGTAATGAATTGTTCTAAAAATAATATTAGGTCTTCCTAAATCACTCATGAGGCCTCCTAATATTCATAAAATGTTTCAGACGTTGTTCTATCAGTTGAAATTTTCATGGAGACCAATAAAAAATAATCATAGTTTAATTAAATTTTGTCTTCAGTCAAGAAATGAGATTATCAATATAGAAACATCATAACAACTTATGGTCTTTGATGCATTATAAAGAATTACATCTAAAAAATCAAGAATACATAGAAATATTACATGAACAATCACTTGTATGATTCAACAATCACATATATACCCATTGATCATGAATAAAAATCTTATTTGGGTATTCTAACGTCCCTCATTGAATTTTTTGGTAATACTGATACTCACCAATGTCAATATGTGTGATCTTGTAGATTATTTATTCTCCACTATATTGATATTAAATATAATGTTAAATTTAAGGGGTCTTCTCTCCACATATATGGTCTTGAAAGGTACCCAAAAACTCATTTCTTTTCTCCTTTATTATATTTGAATACCATACTTTGACTTCTTTGAGAAAAGGATAATATAACATTTTTCCCTTTGAAAATAGAATTCAATTATTCAACTCTAAGTCTACATGGGATATTTTTTTTAAAATAGGATATTAAAAAATCATGTTTTTTTATGTTATACATAAATTCACCAACATGTGATTTCATGCTTAAAAATGTAATAATTATCATTCAAAGGGAAGTATAAAATAAATTAATTAAAAAAATGTATCATGTATGCATCTCAACAAACCATAAAAATAGTTATTATAATATTCATGCAACTACCTCTTTCTCTCAACCTTCTTATCAACAAAAACTTCCCCTTTAAAAACATAATAGATATAATGAAAATAAATAGATGAAATTCTAATGGTGATACCACATTATTATGTTTTTCAATTCTATATAGAAATTTTACATTCATAGGATGTTTGAAATATTACAAACATCCCCCATTTAAGCTCTCTATCATATGATTCATTTCTTTCTCTTTCATTTGGTATAATTGTTATCTTCAATATTAATACATGAAAATTCATCATCTTTTTTTCTGGAGGTGAATAAACTAAAAACATTCCTTCAATTCCATAAAAGTGATGTTAAAAAACATTAAAGAAATGTGAATAAAGAGGGACCACCTATTTTGTCACAAATGGAACTCTAGGTGAAAAATTCCTCACAACCTAGGACAATATTTTCTTATAAACTCATATTTCAAGGTAGCATCTTTACTTGATGGTTTCATTTACATCAAAAAAACTTTCTGAGATAGTATGATTAACATAAAATGTTGTTGACTATGTCTATCATGCTCACATAATTCACACTTTTTTGTTATTTTCAAGTGTTCACTTATAGATGACACCCCATGTTTCTTGAAATAATCTTCTAGAACCATATTTTTTCTTTATACTTAGTATTATATTAATCTTTATTTATCTATTTAGCCTTTCCTATTTGATCAGTTAAAAAAATGTAGAACTCTTTATTTGATTACTCAAATTCTTTGGACTTCTCAAATGATTTCATTGCATCCCAAACATTACATATTTCTTATTTGGGTTCATCTTGATTTTTATTCCTCTTAACACAATATGAAAAATTTACAGGGAGAATAGATACATGATCCTTACATTTGTGACTATCTTGTCTACATATTCTATATATATCTTTCAAATATTAAAAAAATCTATGTGAATAGATTTTTTGATGTTCTTTCAACAATATACTTACTTGTGGTATTAGTTATAATTTTTAAACTAACCCCCCTCCCCCAACTCATTTTTAATCAATGGGAATGATATATTTTACCAAAAACATTAAGATTTTTGTTTATACATTCCCCAAAATTAGAAAAACCCTTGAAACATTGTTCATATGTATTGATTCTAGTTCTTTCTTCCATTGTGTTATTGGGTGATCCCTATTAATTTTGATCCTTATTTTTCTAAGGGTGTATTGGTCTCCTTGAGTTATTTTTTTTATAGTGCTGATAAATAATGTATCTTAACATATTTATTCATCCAACCTTGTAGAAGTTTGTTTTTGATATATGTACTCTCAGTTATAGTATACCTATTATGAGATTCATAATCACTAGATTTTACCTTATTGTTAGAACCCTTTAACTGACCATCTTGAGAAGATTCATCATTAACCTTTATTGATTTGTTTAATCTATCTATATCTATGTCCACATCATATTGAACTATGAAACATATGGCTTGTGACTTAATTATCTCCTCTTCCCTTACAATAATATTTTCTTCATGATCATATACTATCTTTTATTACTCTACCTCCACCATCTTTTTTGTCATGATCTCATAAACATATGATCATTTTTCTTTTATTAGGTCTTATGTTTCTTTATTATCCATATTTTTATCCTTTAAAAAATTATTTTATTTCCTCATCTTTGTAATATCTCCAATACATGATTTCAACTCATGTTTCAAATTTTATTCCGAATATTTTAGTTCTTCTCCATAATCATCACTTCATAATGAATCAAACCCTTTTTCAAAATTAGTAATGAAATTGACGTCCTAATCTGAATAGATTTTTAAAAAATGAATTAAAATTATCATGTTTTCTCATCAAATTATTTTTTCTACTTTTGGAAACCACCTTCTTCTTCATATCATTTTTCTATTTTTGAAGTGTATTAACATAATCATAAGATTTAGATACTGTAGTATTTTTTATTAGACAATCAAAATCATAGCACCCTATTCCATCGAAATTATATAATTTTCGTAATTTTTTTATTTTTCCTAATCCATTCACTACCCTTGGAATCTAAATCACTTGTTCCAAAAACCTCTTATCCCTTAACTTTTACTTTTATCAATGCATCAAAAGTTATCTCATATTTAGATTTCATATTCAATGTTGTATATTTTATCTTCTAATAAACTATGAGTATGTTGCATAACTCATCTAGTGTCAAATCCGTTCTTCATTCTAATGATGATATGTTTTATCCAAATAGATCAATAATAATTTTCATTAATTTTTTAAAAATGATATAGTCTTCTAGATTCTCATAAAAAACACCACCTGTTTCTCACAATCTCAATAACCCTTATAAAGTGTTCATTAATGGTATCATCATTATACATCATTGTGTACCTAAATTGGATCCTTAAAACATTTAACATTGATTCTTAGATTTTGATATTACCATTATACATGTTTATCGATTTTTTTCTAGATTTGCTTTGAAATATTGAGACCCATGGATTTTATGTATTCTTTCTATGATGGAGACAAATAGATTTAATTTTCAACAATTCCATCAAACTCTATAAGTATCTTGACAACTTGGGTCATATAAGAATATCCATAAGTGGATTAAAACCCATCTGATGTAGTATCTCTCACTTTTGGGCCAAGTCATAAGTGGTATGGTACCATCATAATCCTCTATTTTTGAAAATAATTTCTATCTAATTGGGGAAATATTCAGTTATTGAATGATATAATATTTTCCATGTCTCTGAATTCTTCTTGGATCATTAAAGGGAAAATCTCTACAATACCACTTTTAGTACCCCATGATAGATTCCCATTGAGATGGGGGGGGGTTAATTAGTAGATTAAAATTTCAAATTATTCCGCTTTATAAATTCAACCTATTAAACCTATAATGGTTTTAAATACTCTCAAAAATAACTCACAACCACAACATATTTTGATTAATATTAAGATAGAGAACATCACACTATATTTACAAGGTTCAGTTTAAATATTGTAACTTCCCATACTGGATAGATGGAAAAACATGTATTATCTACTAAATCACCAGGTAGGTACAATGGGGACTAGTTATACACACCAAATCCATAATTAAAGTTGTGTTTATACACACCAACTGCACCTCATCATCAACTGTTCATACACCCCAATCACAACCTCTGACAATTTTTTATCTGATTAAAGAAATTAGTGTATATAATACTAGTTAATTCTCCACTAATTATGAAATTATATTCCAACAAAATAAGTGTATATCAATAGGTCTTCATGTGTACAGACATTATAAACACTAGTGGTCTTGAAACTCTTCACAAGATCTTTAGTAATTGGGTTCTTCCTCTCCATTCACTCTCCTCAATAAAAATTCTATATCATCGCTAAGAATACTTTGAAAGTGATTCATGAGTTCTCTTAATTTATTGAAAAAATTCTCAACAACTTATTAAGAACATTTAGTAAACATAAATTAATAACAATATCATGAATATTTTACTAATTTCTTCTAGAATATTAAGTTATGTATAAAATCCCATAATACTAATTTGGATATCCTTCTTCTTCTTCTTCAATCATCAAATCTATTGGTGGATTTATTATATTTTATTTAATCATAATTTTGAATATCCCAAACAACTGGGAAAATATATCATTAATTATTTGAAGCGCAATGGACTCATTATCTCTAAAAAACATTCATGTTTTAAATACATTAAAATTATACCTTATGTATTACTAAAGCATGCAATACTATGATGACCAAAATTTTTACTTGATTATAACCATGTAATGGTATTGTTTATTTTCCATATAAATTATCATCTAATTATTTTCTATATCAATGATAATCACACTCATTTATCATTGATAAATCATTTAATGAATAATTTTGGTTGCAACTTCTTCCTTTATTTAATAACCTACATGTATCATGACAAGATTCATTTTTTTAAAGGTTGAGGGTCAATCCCCCTTTTATTGGACAAAGAAAACAATATTCTCTTTGAGAAATGGGAAACAGGGAAACCATTACAAGATGGGAGACAAGCCTTAAAAGGAGAACTCCAAAACAACAACAAGACCAAAAGAAACAAACATCCAAGTAGTCATCAATAAGCCTCATCACCCCATTGAAAATCATCACAACATTGAGATCTGTCATGATAAAGCATCGCCCCTTTTGTCAAGAAGTTTCACCATGCTGGTAGTGCAACATGTCAGAGAACCTCTCCAGGTAACAAAGTGTGGAGGAGAGATGGATGAAAGGCGCCAGCACAACTTTCTCTTTTATGAGCCACCCACCTGACATAGCATGAAGAAAACCTCAGCAATGTCAACCTGATGTAATGTAATAAAAATCTAGAAAATCAATTAGTGAATGACATTGCAAGGAACCCATGCACTCATCAAGAGATAACGCATGGAAGAATGAAGGGTGTCATCACCCCCCTCCCTCTTTCGAGGACGCCCACCTAGCGACACATGAAAATGCTGCGCCGCTCCAAGTGCTATAAGGAGAAACCGAAAACCACAAAGAGATTGATTCCAATGACTGAGCAGAAACACGAAAAAAAAGAATCAAATAGAACCAAACATAGCTGAAGTCACAGCTCACTGCATCAAGAAATCCACATCACAAGGCCTTCACCTGAGACCTCCAAAACTGAACTCCACCATTCATAGATCATAAGTAGTAAAAATTGGGAAAACCTCAAAAAATCAAAGCAGTGCATCTGATCTCGTTGCAAATTGGCCCTCCAATCCAATTCGCAACTCCATTCAATAGTTAATCCTCAAATGTCAACCACATGAGGCATCAGAGGGGGCAACCCGACCACCACATGTCTCTGCAGAAGCAATGAAAACATCCAATTTTGGGTTAGCCTTAATATGAAAGTCTGATCAGAGCCTGGGGGAGACAAAGTAGACTGCAGTGGAACCAAAACACCGACCAGAGAAGCCCACGCTCAACCATTGAGGCAGAACATACATCAACACCACACTGCGGACATCTCAGGCCACAACCAACAGACAGGAATGACCGAACATCCCGAGGAGAGATAATATAATTAAACAAAGCATGCATGAAATCGACCCACCACAGTTATCATACCTCTATCGAAATAGAAGAGTATGTCGCTCGAAGGAACTCGAGCCACTCGGAGACCTTCATCTTCGCATAGGGGGACTTAAGAAAGGAATCACCAGCACCACCAGAATCATGGAAGGAATCCGCATGTGGCAATGTGTAGATCTGAGAGAATCAGATCCAAAGACAGAGATGTTCACCTTCACTGTAGCAAGCTGGAAACGTCACCCATAAGTCCTCAGTGATGGAAGACGTGTGACGACCTACATCGGACCCGGAGACCTCGCAATTGAATTACTCATGCATGTAGTAAGTTAATCATCATGATATTGATCACCCTCCTGTGTATGCAGTCAATTTCATTACACATATAGCCCCACCTTTACATAGCTTGAAATACTCTTTTATAAGAAGTAAGATCTTTGCAATACATTTATTCACATATAATATGACCCTTGAAAATATAGTCAAAATAAAAAAATACCATTATATGGATGTAATTTTACATTTACATACAACACCCCTAGTTGAGATTCCATTATGAAACATTCAGTTATCATCTTGCCCTTATTTAGGCACAAGAATTTTGGGTTTACCATTTTATAGGAACAAATTTTCATTTAGAAATATTTATTCAAATAAATTGACCATTTGAAGCACATGTATCCAATTCTTTACCTGTATGAATGTATTTATGTACCATTATGAAGGTAAGGTAAATCAAAGTTTACATTTATATAGGTTCTCATGTTCCTTTATAGGTATTTTTTAATGAGTCTAAGGTAGATTTTTTCCTTTTAAATCCCAATAAATGGGTATACACTTTTTATGACCTAGAAATTATAATTTATTTTCTTTATTTAACATCAACCTCAGGATTACACTTATCAAAAAATTATATAAGAGTATATCTTCTAAAAGGTGGAAGTCCCACAATTTTAGTATCAAAAAATTTTGATCCAATAGATAGAAGATAGAGGAGAATCCTATTCTTCAAACTGTTGTAGTTTTTACTATCAAAGGAGGAAATTCCCCTAATACTAACATGATTAATATTATCCATTCTAAGAGTATTTTTGGATGTAATATGGTAAAATGGATTCTTTATTACTAGTTGATATTCGCATAGAATAGTTGTCCCATTGAGAAGGGTTTGAAACAGTAGTGAAAAAATTTTATAATTTCTATCACATTAAAAAAACTTCTATAAATAGTTTATCCAAGATACACTAAATAAGTTTACATAACCTTGCCTAAATGAAATGTGTAATTTAAAAAAGGCAACGAATTATTGATTTTTACAAGCTTCTATACCAATATGGATACCTAATTTTTTCTTCTTCCAGTTTCTATCTTGATCCACAAACATTCCACTAGAATGTTATAATAAATTGAAAGTGGGTGTGTCAGGTATCATCCAATATAATCTTATTTCCAAACACATACACAACATACCTCTATTAAAATATGATCTGGGAAATTTTTTCTAGATCACTAGATAATATTTATTTCTCCCAAAACTTTTTATGATCTTCATCTTTGAGCCTTAAATAGTACCAAAAGAGAGTATTATTACATATTCATGAACATTAACCATTGATATCATATGATAAACTTATATTAATTGTACTTACTCAAAAAAATCAACAATCATTGAATACTTCTACATCTTCATGTTTTATAATATTCATGGAATCTCAAATTTAGGCTCTATTTTATCAATATTTTTTCTCAGTCTCAGTAATGTAATAATCATCACAAAACTTCTCTCCTTAATTAGACGTTTTAAAAAACCTATAATTAATTTAATTTATATAATTCATTTCCCGGATCACTTTTAGAGATTTTTATTAAATAAATTGTATAATGAGTTCCTCTAAGAATTTCCCCACCCAAATTTTTACAAAGGAACATTCCCACAACAGTAAAATATCAACTTCTTTATTTAACCATTTACCCCAATGCAATTCCAATATTACCATTTTTCTCATTTCAGTTAATGAATAATACTCATAGGTAATTATAAATTGTAAAATATTTTAAAATAATTCAAAAAAATATTTACTTGTGAATTCTATAAGTATCCTAGGGTGATCTTCCATGTATTCCACTTTATCTTATTTGATTTTTACTTTATCCACCCTACTCCTGGTGTGAATTTTCTCTTCATGAAAAAATGTCTCTTGATAACTCAA
Organism: Viscum album; assembly: GCA_963277665.1. Taxonomy (NCBI): domain Eukaryota; kingdom Viridiplantae; phylum Streptophyta; class Magnoliopsida; order Santalales; family Viscaceae; genus Viscum; species Viscum album. The sequence continues at coordinate 1,936,782,431 of OY728155.1, forward strand.
AATCACTGAAACTTAGATTAAGTCATAACAAAATGTTTTTTATGCTATTTATCAACTTAAGATCAATACGAAATCATTCAGGTTAGTTTTATTCAGATTATAGAGCATAAAATACAATTTTATTTTTATGTTTAATGTAATTAATATCATAACAATAATAATCAATTTCATATTCTATAATATTTATTTCTATAAATCTCAAATAATTCATTATAATAAATTTTTAAAATTTCTTAATGTCCATGAACATTATGAATTCTCTCTATAAACCTCAAAAGTAGAACACTATGAACATAAAATTAATTATCTACAGTTTTAAACCTTATGATGTTCTGAAAAGCACACGATGTTGAACATTGCGGGATTTTCAGCCTTATGAATTTTGTGTAAAATTTTACAATGTCCCATAGAAACCTTTGGAAGTATAGAACTAACCCTACGATGTATATAATTTTTTTAACGAATATTCAGAATTTTACATATATTTATTATTCCTTTAGTATTTGATAGAGTAATCATTTTCATACTTATTTGAATACAAAACATATATTTCATACACATTAAATGATTAATTTTTATATAATTTAATTTCTTTCATGTTTTGTTGCAAGATATAGAGTTTTATAAAAAAATGAACCAAAAGATAAAAAAATCAGTGATCTATAACATGGCGTGACATTAGAATATTGAAGATATTTAGCACAAAAACCAAAGATTAAAAATGAAGAACCAAGTAGAAAAAGGGTTCGAGTAGCTGGAAAACAAATTTACACATCGTGTAAGTAATTCATGATGTGTAACATGAGGGATTACAAGTTGTGAAATAATCTGTGAAAAAAGACATTAAAATTTCATCTTGAACATAAACATTCATGAATATACTATTTGCAATGTGAAATATTTTGTAAATTATAAGTTTAGCCCACAAATTACATGTTGTGAAACACTTACATGATGTGAAAATTGTTGAACGACTCAAATTTTTTAGATTCAATGGTAATTAATGTGAAACTCATTTTTTGACCATGGTAAAACCTGGGGTCCATTATTTCTAATTTATGATGGCTTGAAGTCTCTTACATGACTATAAATATGAGGCTAGGGGTATATTGAAAAAGATATACCAGTGAGGGAAGCTCTGAATGATGGCCTTATATTGTGATATTTTTATTCTTTCTTTTCTTTTAATTTCTTTATTTGTTATGATGTCTCCCCTCTACCAAATAAACATGAATACACCATCCATGGAGTGGTAGTTTTGTGACTGTTTGAGAAAGTTAAATGCTAGATCGATGTCTCTATGCTTCAGTTTTTATGGTTAACTAATTAGAAATAATTTCTTTCTTCTTTTATATTGTATCAATTCTATATTAGATTTTAATTCCAAATGTTATTACATTAGGGTTAGATTATATTTAATTAAATTTCCTCAGTAGATCATCCATTTCACCCTCTACCCAATTCTTATTTTTATATGATGGAATGGTCTAGAGTTGGGTGGTTATTTCTTGGTGATTTTCCGAATGTGTATGGAATTAGGAATTTTTAGTTATTTTGGGATGGAAATACCAATTTAGGGATTTTCCTAATTAATTAATTAGACCTGCTGTGACAAAACACACATATGTTGGAGAGTAGACTAATATGATATTTTAGTAGGGTTATTCTTACATTTACCATCTGTACAAGGATGATAGAGTAAGCTGTAGAGGATTCTCACTCTTATCAATTTTAGAAAAAAAATATTAGTATAAAGATTAAAAAACCAAGTTATCATATCACTTGGTCTATCCAAAGTTTCTCCAATCACCATATTTCTCAATTGTTTTTGAATCTATCAAATTAAACATCTTTATCCATTCGATTTTATAAACCAAAAGTATAATTAACTTTTCCTAAAATAAACTAAAAGTGATAAACTCATTTTGTTTAAACTCATCATTAGGAAACTACCTAGGTTAACCACTACACTATACTGGGTAATAAAAAAATTTACATGCCCCATGATAGGCATGCATTAGTAATATCTTAATACTTTACATAGGTTTAACCATAATAATTTTTTATAAATTGTAAGAATACTAGAAAACATCGTTTTAATGATTCAATTTCCATATTTTACAAAGGGTCTAACCTTACAATGTTCAAGGTGAACATTATAAAGTATGGAAGAAACATTAAAAACACTAAACACATCATTAAAAAATGCTAGGATAATATTAAAAATTCCAACAAATATATTTTATATCTCTTATAAAAAATTCTATATCTAATTCAATAAATTAAAAAACCTATTGAATTCATCTCTATGATTATAAAATATTCATGATATAATTATAAATAGCATCAAACAAATTTTATTAGCCTATAATGATTCTCAAACAGCTTTGAAAAAAAATACAATCCTTTAATGATACCATATGGGTGTCAAGGGAGAGTTATGAAAGTGCATAAACTAGGTCGAAGGTCAAAGGTTGTAGCTCACAATTGATCCAAACTAGGGGTGTAGGGTTTGAGACCATGTGGTATGAACATATGGTTACCTAGGTATGTGAATTAGGTGAGGGCCACCAGGGTCGTGGGCTTGAGAATAACGTAACCTTGGTAGGAGACCTAGGGGAATGAGATTCTAGGTAGGTGACCTTACAGAATGAGAACCTAGGAGTGTGAACATGGAAAATAGATCCCAAGTTATGTGAGCTAGGATAATGGGCTCCAGGTTAAGTGAACAAGGTGAATGGGTTCCCATGATGTTGACTGAAGAAAATAGGCACCTATGTTTGACCTTGTATATTAGTTGTTGTTTGTTTTGAATGGACCTATACACCATTTGAAGGAGGATCAAAACCATAATTCATTGCCTATGTTATACCATAGAGGCTATGTGTGGATAAAAATTGAAGTATTTTAAGATATATAGTATATATCCCTAGTTTTATATCCCAATCCCTTAGGTTTTCAATCAAAAATCACAAGTGGTAGCCCATAGATGACTCGGTCATGTAGACATGAGTTCTAGGTGATATGGTTCTTTTAGTCTGTCTTCTTCATCCATTAGTGTTGAAATGGGAGTTTGGGGGACCTTTTATAGAAAAGCACTATCTTTGGTGCCCAGCTATAAGTTGTAACCACCCATAACAGTTTTGGGAACCCCAAGAATGGATTTTGACTATGTGTAATTTGGTCTGTGAATATAAAAATGGGGTGTGCAGTAAGAGGTATTGTAGAGTAGGGTTACTAAAGAAAATTGTGAAGCTGAGCATATAGGTAGGTCATGTGATACCACTTCTAGAGTAAAAACCAGAATTTTTCAAAACACCAACTAACATAAAATTGTGATAACTTTTTTCTCATAAGCCCATTTTGTCCTCACAACTTGAAAAATTGATTCTACTAAAAATTAAATACAATGTACGATAAATAATGTTACTATAGTTGGTTTTTAAATTGTACATAATGATTTTAAAAATGAATCTTATTAATGGAGCATACATTTATCTAATAATGGATGAAATCATTAGCTTACTCTTAATGGGAGGTTTTCCCACGACATCGCTATATTGGGAAACACTTTTGAAGGGTCTCCGCACCAAAATGTGTGAGGATTCTTGTAGAACATGGAGATACCACTATTGTATCCTTCATCCAGTTTGAAAATAATTTCTATTTAAATAAAATTATATCATATTTTTTAGGATCATATCAAGATCATAAAAGAAACATGAATGACATATTTTATAGTGATAACAAATGTGTCATGTTAAAAAAATTAGAAACTTTCTTTGTTTAAAAATAATAATAATAAATTGTTTCTTTTCCATTCAACCATATATTTAAGCATATAAATATCTATGTTTTTTAGCTCAAATAATTCTATGTATCCCAATTGGTATAATATTATTATTTACTTCTGGTATTACTTAACCATGTTTTTTTTCACAACGTGATATTATTAGATTATTATACTTTATATTCCTCCTTAATTTATAATATAGTACACATTTAATTTAAGTTGAAATAAACAATTAATTTAGTATGTTATATGAAATGACCTGACCCTTTGAGACCCCACCTGAGTTAATGGTAAGCCGAATATGAAACTATAATCCCACCTCCTATAGGCTAGGTTCGAGTGACTAGTACTAAGAAGTTATAAAACATACATGGGAAATATTAGACTATATAACCTTGATATAGGTATACATATCTAATAAACAAAAAGTACACCAACCAAGTAGGATATAAATGAACATCTATAATGAATCATTCATTAAAACCCACTAACCATCCTAACATCTGTAAAGTACAAATGTTGTTACATAAATGAGAGATACAATTCCACCATAATGAAATAAAAAATCGACCTCAAATGACAAGGAAATATATTGATTCATTACACTAAAACCTACATGGGAACCACTATAAATAAACACCATAAGGATCTATAGATATCTGGTTCTACTAGTACCATACCCAAATAAAATTACAGTGACTTGTGGGTCATATGTGTAGATAAAACAAATGTGTGAGTAATAATTCCCATATAAAGGCCACTATAAAAATACCTACTATGGATTCTAAAAAACATTATACTAAGATATAGGTCATCTCATAACCAAGTATTGAACTTCACAAACACCCAAATAGAATCAAGAAGCGGAAAATATAAAATAGGGAATAATTGGTGACATTGCTTCCAAATAAGACTCCAAAACAATCTAGAAGAAGAATAATAGACAAACTAATAGTATGCACATTCTATGGAATGAAGTCTCCACGAATAAATCCCAAACACCATGGGGAATATCTAAATCCCTTCTCATACATAATGTGGAATATCAGGTATAGATCATTCAATACTAAGGGGTCATCACCTAGACACCCATGTTGTAACCAATGTGGATTTGATTATGATAAACCCCCATGTTTGGGGGGTCATAAAACCATGAACTGAAATTCATACACTAACATAACCACTCACCCAACACACATGGTTACAAGATGGATACATAAATGTATCATTGTTCCCAAAATAATGCATCATGCCCTGGATATTAAACATGAACAACTATTTATCAAAATATATCCCTAATAATCTGATTAGTGAGGAGTACACACACCTTACAAGAAGGGATGAATACCGATTGAGGGACTTATTGAGCCGATATTTTAGTGACCCACACCATGTTATATGTAACACCCCGAGATTTTATGAAAAATATTCTTTTTAATTTCATTAATGTCTTGTGTTGTATGCTACCCTGAAAGGAGCTTTCACAACACACATGCTTGAATTTCCTTGCATTACATGAAATTGCGACCTTCCTCGATAGCGTGTGTAGTACGCAATACCGAATTTCACTAAACAACGATATGCTATTAAAATATTATTAAAACTAGCCGTTATTAATAGTAATAACAACTTTTTGAAATATTGTAAAATTTATTTTTCAAAATGGACTTCATTTTTGGATTTGGAATATCGAAATTATCTTAGGGTGAAATTTTGGTAATTTTTGGATAACTTTCATATTTTGATGAATAGTGAAAATTACTAAATTTTAATTAAAAACAACTTTTTCAATCGAAATAATTAATAGTGATAAATTATTAATTTGAGTGGTTTTAAAGTATATTTAGAATATATTTTTACAATTTAATACAATGTTGGTCATTGGATGTAATTTCACATTTAAACTAGACATAAACAAGTGTCAATCTTTTGATAGTCATTAGCTCTTAAGAACACGCTATTTGTTTTGACGACGGGAATTAATTTTTAAATTAATTAATGCAACTGATATGTTTTGAATTTGGTAAAATAGATATCATTTTTGAGTTCATAATATCAAATATATCTTAGGATTAGTTTTTGGTATTTTTCTGGAAACTTTCATTTTTTGATGAATAGTGAAACCACTAAGTGGTAGTTAAAAAAATTGAATTTTTCATAAAACTTAATTTTACCGCTTCTGTGAATGGAATTTCAAAAATCTGAGAGACACGGTTGATGTCAGTAAGTAAAATTTGATTCAATGAGATGAAAATAATTTTTGGTGAATAGTAACTTTTTACTTTTTTTACCACGGTTAAAAGTAAATAGGGTAATTAAGGGTAAAAATGATATTATTATTACCCTAACACATGTCCTAATTATATTTGATAAGTGTAATTCGACCAAAAACAACCTTAGGAATAAAATATGACCACTTAGGCCCACATGGATTAGATTAGGACATTTATTATTAATTTATTTAAAGAAGGGTTAAAATAGTTAAAATCAAAGTTTAATAAGTAAATAATATTTAATATGGGGTTATACATATAATAAATTAGACTATAAATATTAATTATAAATATAAAAATATTTCCTACATAATTATATTTTATTTGTAATTTTTAGACTTTAAATAATTTAATTTATTTATGACACAAAGATGATGCAGTAATTATCTTCTTAATGAAATATTGACATAATTGATGTTATAAATACCCAAATAAATATAATTTGAGACTTTTTATGAATTCCACTAATTTTCTAGGTTAATAAGACATGTTATTATTGATTTAATTAACTTTTTTCGAAATAATAATTCTGTTATGATTTTCACAAAAAATCAATTACTAAATAGTGTCAAAATTGACATAAAATAGTTTTTAAAACAAATATTATATTAGTAATTTTTATTTTATTCCTAAGAATCTAAGGGTCTGCCAAATGACTTAGATAGGGTTATATATATTAATAATAAACAACTCGGGGTTCGTTTGGCTGCTTATAGTAAGATTATTAACCTTATAGTATAAGAACACAAGAAGACACGGTAAAAGTAAAATTATTTTACTTAATGTTAAATCTAAATGATAAGGTTAAAATAGGAACCTAAACTTGTCTAAATTCTATTGGATGAGGGGATTTCGACCCATCCCCACCTTAGCTTATAAATAAATCAATTTTGAGCTATTTAAAACCGAATTTGGATTTATAATAAAATAATATTTTTAGTTATTCTAAAGGTGCCCCTCTCCTCTCTTATAAAAGGGCACCTCCTCCCTCTCTTCCTCACACCACTTTGAGCCTTCAAGCTCGGCCAAACACTGAAAATTTATTCTCTCCACTTCTCTAGATACATTCTAGAGGTCCTGGTCTTCTTCAAAGACCAATTTTAGTGCCCTAAAAGGTGGTCTCAAAGAAGCGCTTCAAAGAAGAGGTAATGCCCGTTACCGATTCTTTCATCTTTATTTCTTCTTCCACTTATTCTTATTTAGTTGTTTCATCATGAAGTAATAACATCAGTATCACTCATATACTTATATGTTATTATAATTATGAAACAACCCTATTTCACCATCTATCCATCCTACAGAAAACGAAATCACCGCGCGTGCGTACGTACGGAATACCGTCTCTAGGCCGTGGTGTAATCTATTTTCCACCACCACATTACTTGGATGGGTATAATGGTGTAAATGAAAACTATATATGATTATTTTAAAGTAATATTGATTCTTAAATAGTATACATACACTCCAATACAGTCCCACGATCATGAGAACGATATCATCGCTCGTGCGTACGTACGGACTACCGTCTCCACGATGCGATGAGATTCATTCTCCGCGTTAAACAATAATGATTGATTATAAAGTATATATAATAAGTAATCATGAAATATATGAAATAATAATTATACTGGATTTATGTGTATATATATGTATGTCATCTACTTAATTCCGTTCAACTCAATAAGGAAACAAAAACAGCGTTCATGCGTACGTACGGCCTACCATCTCCATGAACGGTGTATTTCTTTCCATTTACTGATTTATTATATATATATATTCTGAATATATATTATATATAAATCATGTTTTATATTATGGAATTAAGTAATCATGATCTATGTAATCATATGAATAATTACAATTCAAAACACGGACAACAAATGAAACAATTTTACCCAAAACGCTCTTTAACATGGAATTTACGAAAGAACGAGTAATATAAAGTCATAAGTGAACCATATATGATATCATAAAAATGATTATGATTCTGGAATAATTCAATGACATTATTTAAATAATTATACCGGAGGTTTGGACACTTATGAAGCAAATCAGACCTAAGGTAAGGGAAATATCACAATCTCATTTTATCCGAGATTGTTTATACTTTGGAATTTACTGGGGTTTATTTTATCATCCACATCCGTGTTTCCTCAATATTTAATATATAAATCCTTCTACAATTGTTTATATCCAATTTTAGCCTTCGGTGAGATTTTAGTAAAAGATATGAAAGGAATATTTTGTCGTTTTTCGTACGAAGTACTTTTTGACTTTTCCGAAAAAAGTATGAGAAGAATGTTATTTTAACTTATACGGCATGAATGGATTTTTAAAACATTATTTCCAAGAAGCTTCCTTTACAATTTTTCAAGTCAACTTCTTTTAGTTTAGAATTTTATGACATGTTCAGAAAGGAAAAATGTTTTTGAAGTAGAAAGGATATTTTCCTCAAGAATGGAGTTCAAGTGTTTTATCAAAATTATTTTCCATCTAAGATAATAAAGGGTTCTGTTTTTATCCCTATTATTACATTGATTTTATTATGTTGTGATGGAATTATTTTTATGAATTAATTTATATTATATGAATTGTTTTATTATGTCACGATGTTTAAGATTCCCATTTTTATTACATGGGTTAAGTGATGATGTATTGTTTATGATTTTGTGGCACACATAAGAATGGTATCATTATGAGATGGGTGGGACCTATATCTCCCTCCAATGAGTTGGGTAAAGATTTTATATCTCATGAGATAGACATGGCTGGAATGGCAGGTTAAACCGGTTCAGTGAAACAGGACCGAAACAAGGAGTGAACTCGGTTCAGAAATGGACATTGTCCACTAAGATAGTCTTGGAAAAGAGTCTTGACTAATAAAAATGATTCTCTATGGTTATGTGTGTATGCCACAAAGTTTCATGTTTTATGTTATGATTATTGGGATTACATTTCACTACTATGATTTATCCCATGTTATGAAATTATGATTTCTTTTGGAGGTTAAGATTTCCAAAAGTTATGTTCTTAAGTATATGATGTGATTGATATTTCTTTTGTTTACCCTTACTGAGCATTTGATCTCACCCTTTTATGTTTTCTATTCCCCAGGATATAAAGAAAGGTTTTACGTTAAAAAAAGAAGATCTTTATGGGAGATGTTTAAGATCTTTCACCACGATTAGAAGATTATATTTCGAGTTTCCAAAGACACTAAACTATTACGGTCCTTGTGTGTTTGTTTTTGTTATGTACTAAGTATTCGGAAAAAGTAATGTAATTTCCATGTCCGTTAAGCTTCCGGTCTATACAGTTGGTATCAGAGGAAAGGTTTAGTCAACCTTTGGAAACTAGGATGCGAGAACTTTAGTGAGATACCTAGAGATATTTCTAAGGTATGTCTAGGGATGTCCCTAAGGCTAAGTATAAGTATAGGTTATAGTCCTAGAATTGCGCTAACGATATTAGAATTAAACCTAAGATGTTAGATATTGAAAGTAATCCCCCTTTATTATGTTATTTTCCCTAGCATGATTTTTGCCTCTCACACTATTCTTTTTGGGTTTTAGATGATGGCTGGAACCCGAAGGAACCGTGTTGATCAATGCAATTGAAAATGCAATGATTGTCCTCCTGAACAAACAAATGTTATGGGAGATGGAGTGAAAAATCTTATTGCTATACTTACACAAGCTATGAATCATTCTGGACTTCCAAATGAGCAGATAAGGGAACAATATTCTATAGAGTCCTTCATGAGGCAACGTCCACCTTCTTTCAGTGGGTCTTCTGATCCACTTGTTACTGAACAATGGATCAGTACCACTGAAAAGATATTTTCAGTTCTTCAATGTTCTGAACATGATAAAGTCATCTTAGCAGTATATCATTTGGAAGGTGAATATGATCAATGGTGGAATCTTATCAAGAATACAAGGCAAAGAGATGAAATTGAGTCCATGGAATGGGACGAGTTCAAGAACTTATTTTTCAATAAGTACTTCCCTCGTATTCTTCGAACAAAGATGGACAAGGAGTTTCTTGAAATAAAGCAAAAGGATGATGAATCTGTTGGTATATACGAAGCGAATTTTACAAGGCTTGCAAGGTATGAATCTGGATTTATCATCCAACTTGAATGTAAAGTTGATTGATTCTTCAGTGGCTTAAAACCAGATCTTCGAAGGGCATTAGCTATAAGAGACTTCAGTAGCTATGAAGAAATTGTGCGTTGTGCTATCAAGGTAGAAATGGAAGTTGGTGTTACTTATCCATCTCATAGTTTTGATAAGAAACGAAAGATGGAGTTCAAGGAGAAATCTCAGAATAATGGTGAAAAGAAGATGAATGTTTCCTTATGCTCAAAGTGTGGAAAGAAGCATGGTGGAGATTGTCTTAAAGGGACAAGTAAATGTTTAAAATGTGGAAAGGAAGGTCATTGGGCATTTGAATGCCGCAATGATGGGAAGAAGATGTATAATGATGCAAACAAAGGAAGGGATACATAGAATGAACCTACTACACTTCAATGCTTCAAGTGAAAGGAAATGGGGCATTATGCTAATAAATTCCTTAATCCAAGGGTTAGTGATGATCGACATGATAAACCACTTAAGGTAAAGGACAAAGGGAAGTCACATGCGATCACCATTGGCGATGTTGAATATGACAACGATGTGGTGGAATGATTAAGTGTTTATGTAATGGGATTCCAAAATAATGTTGTATATAGTATCGTGGAATATTGGAATATTTATGTATTGGTCTATTGTGGTTTTCAATAATTTTATGGTACTGGTAACCATGGAAAGTGATTGAGTTATTTTTGGAAAAAAAGATGATATGCGCATAATGAAGGGAAAACGAGAAAATGAAATATTTGACAGTATTCATGAGCTCATGATTGATATAAGGTCTAGGTGATATCATGGTTTGAGTATATAGAATTTTGAGGATTTTGGTAAGTGGAAAGTGTTAACTTTTAACTGCATTCATGTTTTCACTAAGGTTAATGGGCATTCAAGAGAATACATGATTAAGGCCTTTGAATGTTTGGAATGTGACCAACAAGACATATCTTATGATATATGGGGATCAACGATGGTATTAAATCTCTGGTAATCGTTTTCACTATATTATGAGAGTGGACTGCAGTATTATGGATAAGCCTAAAGATTGGAATGGATTATGTTGTACATAAGATAGTATTGTTTAAGGATAGAAGTTTTTTTGATATTATTGATGGGATGTTATAGTAATATAGTTTTAGAAAAAGGAAAACCTATAGGACGGGCGACAGCCCATCACATCGGACAAGGCTGTGGGAATCGAACCCACAACTGAAGTGCGACTGGCCTTTATCGCCTACCACTGGCCTATAGGAAGTCCATGTTTAGTAGAAACTAGTTTTATTATATTAATCAGTATGATATATGAAGTATAAGTCTATTTTAGGAACCATATACGATTAATCTCACTATAGATGGACTTATGTAAGTTTTGATAACTTTTCTAACCTTTTGTTTAAGACAGATGGAATGACCCATCATTCTATCACACGATCTGCTAACACATCATGAATGACAAATTCAACTTCATTTATTTAAGAGATAAAGTGGAAATTGTCCAAAGAACGACCAACAGTGAGACTATATCAAAAGCACGAAAGTATTTCTTCTAATTCCAATTTCATCAACTTTAGGGAAATGATCTTGAAAACCAAAAATGTTGTCCTAGTGCTCTTATATCTAATGAATCAGATGGTACCTTAGATCATCACAAATTTATGGCTTTGTGATTGCTGTATTTTCCATAGCCATGTTCTCTAACACTCTCCATCAGAACATGATGGTTAGATTTCTCTTCCATATCCATATTTTCTCCTATGTGGAAACCCAGTGATTAGTTTATTTGGATAATCGTTAAATTTTATACTTTTGTTTTTAAAGATTGGTTTTGGTATTCCTTTTTACTATGTGGGTTTCTACCAAAGAAACTTTCGAATAGTAAACCATTTATAACCCCGACGAATTTCGAGGGCGGAATTCATTTTAAGGGGGGTAGAATGTAACACCCTGAGATTTTATGAAAAATATTCTTTTTAATTTCATTAATGTCTTGTGTTATACGCTACCCCGAAAGGAGCTTGCACAACACACATACTTGACTTGCCTTGCATTACACGCAATCGCGACCTTCCTCGATAGCGTGTGTAGTACGCAATACCGAGTTTCACTAAACAACGATATGCTATTAAAATATTATTAAAACTAGCCGTTATGAATAGTAATAACCACTTTTTGAAATTTTGTAAATTTTATTTTTCATAATGGACTTCATTTTTGGATTCGGAATATCGAAATTAGCTTAGGGTGAAATTTTGGTAATTTTCGGATAACTTTCATATTTTGATGAATAGTGAAAATTACTAAATTTTAATTAAAAACAACTTTTTCAATCAAAATAATTAATAGTGATAAATTATTAATTTTAGTGGTTTTAAAGTATATTTAGAATATATTTTTAAAATTTAATACAATGTTGGTCATTGGATGTAATTTCACATTTAAACCAGACATAAACAAGTGTCAATCTTTTGATAGTCATTATCTCTTAAGAACACGATATTTTTTTGACGACGGGAATTTATTTTTAAATTAATTAATGCAACTGATGTGTTTTTAATTTGGTAAAATAGACATCATTTTTCAGTTCATAATATCAAATATATCTTAGGCCTAATTTTTGGTATTTTTCTGGAAACATTCATTTTTTGATGAATAGTGAAACCACTAAGTGGTAGTTAAAAAAACTGAATTTTTCATAAAACATAATTTTACCGCTTCTGTGAGTGGAATTTCAAAAATCCGAGAGACACGGTTGACGTCAGTAAGTAAAATGTGGTTCAATGAGATGAAAATAATTTTTGGTGAATAGTAACTTTTTACATTTTTTTACCACGATTAAAAGTAAATAGGGTAATTAAGGGTAAATGTGATATTATTATTACCCTAACACATGTCCTAATTCTATTGGATAAGTGTAATTCGACCAAAAACAACCTCAGAAATAAAATATGACAACTTAGTCCCACATGGATTAGATTAGGACATTTATTATTAATTTATTTAAAGAAGTGTTAAAATAGTTAAAATCAAAGTTTAATAAGTAAATCATTTTTAATATAGGGCTATACATAAGATAAATTCGACTATAAATATTCATTAGAAAGATAAAAAGATTTCCTAGATAATTATATTTTATTTGTAATTTTTAGAATTTAAATAATTTAATTTATTTATGACATAATGATGATGCAGTAATTATCTTATTAATGAAATATTGACATAATTGATGTTATAAATACCCAAATAAATATAATTTGAGACTATTTATGAATTAACCTAATTTTATAGGTTAATAAGACATGTTAGTATTGATTTAATTAACTTTTTTCAAACTATTCATTCTGTTATGATTTTCAAAAAAATCAATTACTAAATAGTGTCAAAATTGACATAAAATAGTTTTTGAAACAAATATTATATTAGTAATTGTTATTTTATTCCTAAAAATCTAAGGGTCGTCCAAATGTCTTATATAAGGTTATATATATTAATAATAAACAACTTGGGGTTCGTTTGGCTGCTTATAGGGAGATTATTAACCTTATATTATAAGAACACAAGAAGACACTGTAAAAGTAAAATTATTTTACTTAATGTTAAATCTAAATAATAAGGTTAAAATAGGAACCTAAACTTGTCTAAATTCTATTGGATGAGAGGATTTCGGCTCATCCCCACCTTATATTCTAAATAAATCAATTTGGATCTATTTAAAACCGAATTTGGATTTATAATAAAATAATATTTTTTGTTATTCCAAAGGTGCCCCTCTCATCCCTTATAAAAGGGCACCTCCTCCCTCTCTTCCTCACACCACTTTGAGCCTTCAATCTCGGCCATCCCCTACCAATTGCTTCTCTCCACTTCCCTAGAGACATCCTAGAGGTCCGGGTCTTCTTCAAAGTCCAATTGTAGTGCCCTAAAAGGAGGTCTCAAAGAAGCGCTTCAAAGAATAGGTAATGCCTGTTACCGATTCTTTCATCTTTATTTCTTCTTCCACTTCTTCTTCTTTAGTTGTTTCATCATGAAGTAATAACATCAGTATCACTCATATACTGATATGTTATTATAAGTATTAAACAACCATATTTCACCATATATCCATCCTACGGAAAATGAAATCACCGCGCGTGCGTACGTACGGAATACCGTCTCCACGCCGTGGTGTAATCTATTTTCCACCACCACCCTACTTGGATGGGTATAATGATGTGAATAATAACTACATATGATTATTTTAAAGTGATATTGATTCTGAAATAGTATACATACACTCCAATACAGTCCCACGATCATGAGAACGATATCATCGCTCGTGCGTACGTACGGACTACCATCTCCACGACGCGATGAGATTCATTCTCCACATAAACCAATAATGAATGATTATAAATTATATATAATAAGTAATCATGAAATATATGACATAATAATGATACTGGATTTATGTGTATATATATGTATGTCATATACTTAATTCCATTCAACTCAATAAGGAAACGAAAACAGTGTTCATGCGTACGTACGGCCTACTGTCTCCATGAACGGTGCATTTCTCTCCATTTAATGATTTATTATATATATGTATATTCTGAATATATATTATATATAAATCATGTTTTATATTCTGGAATTAATTAATCATGATCTAAGTAATCATATGAATAATTACAAGTCAAAACATGGACGACAAATGAAACAATTTTACCCAAAACGCTCTTTAACATGGAATTTACAAAAGAACGGGTAATATAAAGTCATAAGTGAACCATATATGATATAATAACAATGAGTATGATTCTGGAATAAGTAAATGACATTATTTAAATCATTATACAGGAGGTTCAGACACTTACGAAGCAAATCGGACCTAAGGCAAGGGAAATATCACAATCTCATTTTTATCCGAGATTGTTTATACTTTGGAATTTACTGGGATTTATTTTATCATCCAAATCCATGTTTCCTCAATATTTAATATTTAAATACTTCTACAATTTTTTATATCCAATTTTACCCTTCGGTGAGTTTTTCGTAAAAGATATGAAAGGAATCTTTTGTCGTTTTTCATACGAGGTACTTTTTGACTTTTCCGACAAAAGTAGGAGAAGAATGTTTTTTTAACTTATACGGCATGAATGGATTTTTAAAACATTATTTCCAAGAAGCTTCCTTTAAAAGTTTTCAAGTCAAATTCTTTTATTTTAGAATTTTATGACATGTTAATAAAGGAAAAATGTTTTTGAAGTAGAAAGGATATTTTCCTCAAGAATGGAGTTTAAGTGTTTTATCAAAATTATTTTCCATCTAAGATAATAAAGGGTTCTGTTTTTATCCCTATTATTACATTGATTTGATTATGTTGTGATGGAATTATTTTTATGAATTCCTTTATATTATATGAATTGTTTTATGATGTCACGATGTTTAAGATTCCCATTTTTATTATATGGGTTATGTTATGATGTATGGTTTATGATTTTGTGGCACATATAAGAATGGTATCATTATGAGATGGGTGAGACCTATATCTCCCTCCAATGAATTGGGTAAATATTTTATATCTCATGAGATAGAGATGGCTGGAATGGCAGGTTAAACTGGTTCAGTGAAACAGGACTAAAACGAGGAGTGAACTCGGTTCAGAAATGGGCTTTGTCCACTAAGATAGTATTGGTAATGAGTCTTGACTAATAAGAAATGATTCTCTATGATTATGTGTGTATTACACAAAGTTTCGTGTTTTAAGTTATGATTATTGGGATTACATTTCACTACTATGATTTATCCAATGTTATGAAATTATGATCTCTTTTGCAGGTTAAGATTTCCAAAAGTTATGTTCTTAATTATATGATGTGATTGATATTTCTTTTTTTTTACCCTTACTGAGCATTTGAGCTCATCCTTTTATGTTTTCTTTTCCCCAGGATATAAAGAAAGGTTTTAGGTAAAAAAAAGAACATCTTTATGGGAGATGTTGAAGATCTTTCACCATGATTAGAAGATTATATTCCGATTTTCCAAAGACACTAAACTATTACGGTCCTTGTGTGTGTGTTTTTGTTATGTACTAAGTATTCCGCAAAAGTAATGCAATGTCCATGTACGTTAAGCTTCGGGACTCTACATTATATATGGATGTTATCTAACCCATTATATAATTTAAGTAACATTACTAATTAATATCATAAATACCCAAGGTTAAGTCTTTTGTATCACCTTGATATTTTAACATAACACTATGTTCAATAGCATATACAACACACAACACTGATCATTAAGCGAACCATGATATAATATTAAATTAATATTTTTTAATGTAGCAATTATCACCTTCCAACTGGATTGTTGAGAATGAATACAGTTAGCCAAATTTTAAAAAATATGATTAAAGGATTTATATAATTTATTGATTAATAATAAGTAATTACTCAATATTAAGTAATGTAATTTTATTCTTCAAAAATAAGTATTCTTCAAAAATGATTTTTATTGTTTATTTGTAATCAAATAATAAAATGTATTTTTTAAAATTTCAGAAAAAGTATTTGATAAAATGAACTTAATTTATTAAATCATCTTATAAAACTTATCTTAGGGATAATTTTTGAGATTTTTCAAAAAAAAATTCTTTTTCAGTGATTATAGAAAAATATTGAAATTTATTTAAAACTGTCTTTTCATCTCAAGATTTTAAAAAGTTACATTTTATTATTGAATGTTTTTGAAGAAAAATTTGTTCAATTATATTATTAATAATCTATTTTTAGTATTTAGAATGAATTTTATACTTTAATTTAGAATAAAAACATTTTTATACATTATAATATTTTAAAAAAACTGTTTTTCATCAGATATCGTGTTTTTAATTAAAAATTATATTATTCCACTTAAGTGAATTGAAACATAAAAAATGGATTCAATATTTGGAATTAGTTGTTCCAAATTTGGTATATAGGGCCCTTTCATTTTTAATCATTATGAATAGTAACTATAGTAAATAATTATCACCCACGTAATGGTAACTCATGTAATTAAGGATAAAAATAATATGATAAGGAAAAAAATAGACCCTAACAGTTGAATTTATCTTATTTTATGAGTTAATTTCGTCCATTTCCATCCAATTATATAATATATGGCCACTAGGTTCCATATATATATATTTGATTTTGACCTTTATAATATTTAAGTAAATTCACTTTCTTGACTTTAATAACTATAATATTTTGTGACTCAGATAAAAATAACTTATGATTAGTTATAAATATTTATTTTAGATAAATTTGGGTTTCTTATGATTTTAATTTATTCATATTTTTTATTAATGATATAATTACCTTAAATGATCGTGCAACACTGACACAATATTTATTCAATTAGTAGAAAAATAAAATAAATGATTCCAAAAATATTAAAAGTACTATAAATTAAATGAATTATTTTATCCCCCAAAATTTTTAGATAAAACATTTTATTGATTTATTCAAGTATTAGATTCCAATTAAATTGTTGTCTTGTTTTTTTAAATGTTAAATTAAAATAACTATTCAAAAAATGGCATTAATGATATTTTATAATAAATGATATTTAATTAAATGATTTAAAATTACAAAAATTTGTATTTGGATAATTGATAAGTATATTTTTTCAAATATCATCCATGGTTCATTTATTAGAAAATTTTACTTCTATATTAACAATCTTGACCCCTCACAAGGAAAAATATTGTTATCACAGTAATTGTTAACAAGCATTAATTCGAGTTAAAACAAAGTGATTAGGGTAGAAACCTAATTTAAACCTGTTAAAATGTTGTTGGATGAAATAATTTCAAATTATATTCATCCTATATCCAAATTATATTAGTTTGGAAAATTTTTTCCATGAAAAATAATTTATATTAAATTATTATTTAATAAATTCTAAAAATGCCCCTCCCCTCGCTTATAAAAGGGAACCTCCTCTCCTATTTTATTCACACACAAAAATCCTTTTGGTTTGAAAAATACCTATCCAAATACCTTTTTTATTTCTTTCAACAAGTCTTATAGTACTTTATTTTATTATAAAACCCTCACAATATGCTATTTTGTGTAAATCTAAGGAGTTTGTTTGGAGAAGATGTATCGTTATTAACTGTGTGTTTTTGTTTTATTTATTCTTACACAAAGTTAAAATAGTATAAAAATGATAATATAATATAATAAGTATCTAACATATGTTTAAAAGTTATTATGTTAAATGAAAAACCTACATTCATCTCCTCTTTCATAAAATGGGAAACAAAACCAATGTTTGTGTGTACAATAAACTACCGCCTCGCACCCCGATATAAATTGTGTTCCATCATTGACTCTCATGGATATTATGATGGTGGATTTAATATATACAAATATATTTATGATATGAATTAAATATTTTTCTTTTTATAAAATTAATATATTTTATATTTTCTCTTTATCCATTAATTTAATGATGATAATGTCCTTCGTGCGTACGTGTGGATTACCAGCTCCAGGAAGCGATATGATTTTTTTCATTACCACGTCACATGGATTGTATATATAAGTTTATTTTAATAAATATTATGATATATATGGTTTTATTATAATTTTTTAATGATAAAATAATACTTTCCATCTTTCCATCATGATTTTGAAAAATGGAAACGTTACTCATGCATGCGTACAACTTACCATCTCCCTGATTATAAAAAAGTTTATTTTTTTATTTATAAAAAATAAAATAATTTCATTATTATTATTCTATATATTATAAGAATATGACCACTTTGACCATATTCAAGATATGAAATTCATTTTGGATGCATGAATCGAATATCTTCAAAACATCTGATGTGAACATAATAGATAATGTCTTTAAATATAACATGGTAATTAATAAAATTAAAGTAATAAAATACATTAAAAATTTTATTAAGTAGGTAAATAATTAACATAATTTTATTATTCAGGAAGATAAAGATCTTACGTGACAAGTCACACCAGAGGTAATGGATTTTGTTTCAATTTCTCATCATTAAAGCATATTTTGAAATTATCAATATAATTTATTTTATATAGTTTATATACTGAAAATTTATATGTTATATAGATAATAATTTATAATTCATGGTATTTTAAGTCTCTACTCAAATTATTTCTTCTAAGGGGGTTTTAATTGAATGTTATCTAGTGGTAAGTGTTTCATAACTCAATTTTTCCATTGTGTCATATCAATTATTCATTGATTTTATTATATATAGATTATCTGTGAAATTTATTTTTTCTATTTATATTTTATTTACACTTTTTTCCAATTTACATTTTTTACACATAATCACTTCATTGATTAATTCTCACATCAACAATATGATCATTGTATGGGTTCTTCATCTCAAATTATCTTTTTTGGGACAGATGTTATATCATAAAACTATCTTATTTTATTTGGCACTACCACTTTTATGTATTATATCATTAATATATATTTATGAATTTTATTTAAAGTTTCACTTGATTTATTTCTTTCATGTGGTTTAACATTCAAATGTTACCAAAGTGGTACGGTTTTATTTCACAATCTCATCATTATTCAGGAATTTTTTATGTAAAAGTGTCTATTGGGGGAATCATTTAATATTTATATATTAAACAAAATATATTTTCTTCTCCTATGGTTATTTCTAGAAATTTCAGGTTTTCATTTGATTTTCCCTTATTTACACAATCATGATACCAAAATCTTGTTTTTAATGTAAACTGAATTTGTTATTATACTCGATTATGTATATTTTCTACCATACCCAAATATTCCATAAAATTTCCTAAAATATTTTTTACTAATATCTTATTATCTATTAAATAAATTTTTACACATTTTTTTTAGAAAAAAAAATTATGAAGGAATCATCCTGTTATTCTCTGAATGATGTACATTTTGACTTTTCTTACAAAAGTATGAGAGGAATGTTTTTTTAAATTATAAAAATGAATAGAATTTACATCCATCATTATGACTAAATGTTTTTAATATTACATTACATATTTCTATGATTATTTTAAAAGAAAATTTATTTCATAATCTTCTAGAAATTTTTATTTTTTAAAAGTGGATTTCAAAGTGAAAAGGGTATTTTCATCATGAATTTTTTAACGACCTTTTTATGGTATATATATTAATCACTAACAACAATACTTTTATTCTATACTGTGTATATGTTGTAATGATAAGATCCTTATTATTTCCTAGTATGGTTTATGATTAGTTTTACTGGGGAATATGTTAGAATTATGTATTCCAGTTCTTCCTATACAGAATGATATCAAATAAGGAATGTTGATTACGATGCATTATCAATTCATATGATTCATACATAGGACTTATGAAGTTATTAGTGGGTGAAAAATATATATCACCTTGATTCATCAATAGGTATCATGAGATAAACTAGATGTGGTATTTTGATAAGTCCTTACCCATTTATTCAATATGTCTTTTCATGAATCTTTGATGGTATGTTTTCGATATTTGATATTATGAATTAAATCACTATGAAATGAATTATAAATTTTTTTGTGCTTATGTTAATATTTCTGAACAACGTGTATATGTTTAAAACTTATGTTATTATTTATATGGAATTATTTTTTCATTATTTATTCCTTTCATATTATTCATCATGTTGAAGTTATTGATTAAATGAAATGTGTTTTTAGTTGTTTACATTTTTATATTCATTATTCTTTATTTAATCATGATAGGTTCTGTTGTATGTAACCCTTACTAGGTATGCGAGCTCACCATTATTTAGTTTTATTTCCCCAATATATAAAGAAGGAATTTTTGAATGAGTTTAATGATGTACAATATTTACATTCACTATGTTTTGAAATTTATGTTTCCAAATGTAATGTGAGATTCATGTATGTATCCATTTTATAAAAACTACTAAACTGTTTGGACATTTATGATGTTATATCTTGCATCTAGTGAAAATTTATGAAACTAACCACTAACAATGGTCTACTAGAGCTGGGGTCATTTTAGTTGGTACCATTAGATGTTCAGTATAAACCTTGGGAACATGATTTAGAAAAACATATATTAGAGAACATGACCCTATAACTAAATTTCAGGATAATATTAATTATAGGATAACATCATCATGTTTCAATAATGTAGATATTATATGGGTTTCCTATAAATACACACTTATCTTGATAATAATAGTGGATGTGGTTTTGGAATAGATGTCTCTAGGGGTAATAACCCCAAAAAAGTTGGTTGACTATATCTCAACTATCATTCTGATATATGATGAGTGTTCCCTTACTACGTACATAGTTTTACATTCCTAGGGGATAGGCTTGGGTTAATTAACATTATTATTAAAAACCATTATAAAAAATTTTAATTGATTATGGAAATGAATTACCAAGGCTAAACCTAATGTGTATTAGATTAAAAAGAATATTTAATTATTTAAACATCCTATAAGTTATTATCATGATTATGTGGTTTCCCACTAATTATTGTTACAAATACTATACCTTTTTATTTTAGTCAATGGATAGAGCTAAGAGGAATCATTCCAACCCTGAATATAATGGATAATTTTGTGATTATGAGCAACTAAATTGGATGATGACTATAGTGAAAGATATTATGATCATTCA
Source organism: Viscum album (assembly GCA_963277665.1). NCBI lineage: Eukaryota > Viridiplantae > Streptophyta > Magnoliopsida > Santalales > Viscaceae > Viscum > Viscum album. The sequence goes on from OY728155.1 coordinate 1,936,804,311, forward strand.
TAATCAGTTATCATGACATATGATTAAAAAAATAAACCATAACCTACTCTAAAACTCACAAAAGGATATATGAATAGAGTTTTTTGAGAGATCAGGTGGTGGATACCCTGGAGGAAAAGAATACTAATTTACTTAATGTTAGAAATGTGGAAAGATGCACCCTAGGGAATGTATCAAGGGAAGTGGAAAATGTTTTCTTGGTGGAAATGAAGTTAATATAGTAATAAAATTTTGAGTATCTAAATCATTATTCATGGGGAACATGGGTAGTATCTAATTCAATTCCCTAATATTAGATTGAAATCCACGAAAAAATAAGTAATTATGCCATAGTAGTGGTTGAAGTGGGAGGATTGAATTTTTTATATAGTTGGATTTGATAAATATATAACAGAAGTTTTATATAGATTATATTTTGATAATGAGAATCATGAAACTTATAATTATTATTCTATATTTGTTTCTGAAATAATATGTTCAATGACACCAGTAACAAAGAAAATGGATTTAAAGGTAATGTTATGATGTTTAGTTGGAATAATTATATTATTGGCATTGATAAAGTAAAAGGGGTAGTTTTGGTGGCATTGAAATTGGTTAGTGATTTTATGAAAAAGTGATTTTTCACATCTTTGATGAATATTATTGATTTTTTTTATTTATGTAAATAGAATGTAATTTTATTTGTGGAATAATGATTTTTTTACTATTTGGAATCATATATGTCATAATATGATGATAAATTAATAGTTATAGATACTATCATGAGTTTATAATTGTAAGGTTGATCATTAGTATAAAAGAATATATAACCCTTTTGAGGTTATAAGTGAGGATTTTTTTAGATGATTTGAAATTTTCACAAGGTTTTTGGAATAATACTCTATTGATGATTAAATAACCCTTCAGATTATTATATTATTTATTGTTAAATTAATTATGGTCTATTTGAAGCTGGGATACAGATAATTTTATGGTTAAAAATCAATTCATCAACAAGGTGATATTTTCAATGTTATGTATGATAAATATAAGTATTTCATTTTAGTTTAGTATAAAACATTTATTCATGAAATTACAGTGAATTTAAATACATTTTAAGAATATATAGTGATTTATCATTATGGTTAATTATATATGTGGGATTCTTTATTGGGTTGAAGTATATGTAACCTTTAGGTTTAACACATTCTTTAACATCAAAAATTATTTGTCAAGAATGTAATTAAAATTTGGGAATATGTGTTAAGAGGTATACGATAACCATTAGGGTTAAAAAATTCTTTAAAGATGAGGTTATTGAGGTTAATTGGGATGGAGGGCCATTTATTTTTGGAATAATCAATGTTGAACCATTAGTTTTATTATGGGAAATTTTAATTAAATGTATTATTTCATTATATGAATGATTATACATTTTTGATATTATATTAACTTTTTAAAACCATTTGCAGTTTATTTAATATTAAAAGAAAAGTAGAATATCATGTTATCCTTTTATGGATTATGTAATCCATTAAAAGTTGATTTGAGTGATTCTGGAATGAAAATTTTATCATGAATAATCATCATTTGGAGAAAAATATGAGATTTTGGTAGAAAATTATTAATGGATGATTTTTTTTTAAAATTATTTATATTTTCTTATTTTATTAGTCTAGATGGAAGGAAAATTCTTTAACTCATGGAAAACGTTCTCAAATAAATGATTCCCTATTAGGATTATTTCTTATGAGTTGATCTTCTTTTCACCCATCACATATTTATAATTTTTTGGTAATTATTTTTCTCTTTACCATGTTCTTTATCACTCTCTATTAGTCATTTGGTGATAGTATTCTCCTCCATGTCCCCATTTCACTTCCCACTAATGTTTTCCTATTCCTAAACCTAGTTTTTTGTTATTCTGGATGACCTTAAAATTTAATTTCTCCTCTTTTTAGAGGAAATTTTATTAACAATTATTTCTATATGGGTTTTCCTCATAAAAAATTTCAAATTTCAAACCCTTTATTACCAAAAACATGTTAAAAATATTTTTTCTTTAAAAATGATTTTTTTTTGTTTTTTTAGATAAATTAATATAATTAATTCTTACCGATTTTTGAAAATTTATTTTATAAAATTACCTTCATTTATAAAATCATTATATAAGAATTATATAAAGGTGATTTTTTTACCGAAAATATTTATCTTTCAACGAATAGTGAAAATACCAATTTTTTTTTAAAACTATCCTTTTATTTCTAGAATTTACAATGTTTATTTTTTTTTAAATGGTTTAAAAAAAATCAATTATATTATTAATAATCTAATTATGGTATTTGGAATGAATTTTATACTTGAATTTTAGATATAAAAAATTTATACTTGGAAAGTCATTTTTTTATTTCATTTCTTATTGTGTATCATTGGTTTGATTTAAAATTATATTCCACCACTTCTATGAATTGAATAAGGAAAAATGGATTCCATATTTTTAATCAATAGGTCCTAATTTGGTAGATAGTCCCATTTTTATCCATTATTAATAATAACTATAGTAAATAATTATCAACATGGTAAGGGTAAATCCGATAATTAATGTTACAAATAATATGATAAGGACTAAAAATAATACCTAAAACATTAAATTATCGAAAAATATTTTTTATTTCCCCATTTCCATCCATGTATTTAATATATGGCCACTTGGTTCCATATATCATTGATTTTAACCTTTATAATGTTTCAATGAGAGATAAAGACAAAAATGTCACTTTCTTGCTTTTAATAACAATAATATTTTGTTACCAAGATAAAAAATATATATTTAGTTATAAATATATATTTTAAAAATTAATTCTATTTTTCATCATGGTAATTCTTTCATATTTTTATTAATGAAATAATTACCTTAAATTCTTATGAAATTTCAACACGTAATTTTTTTAAAAAGTAGAAAAATAAAATTAATGATTTTAAAAGTATTAAAAGTAATATAAATTGAATGAATTATTATGTTACAAAATTTTGTAACATAAAAATAACATTTAAGTGTTGTTTTATATTATTATATTCACATTCCATTTTTTATTTTGTTTTTAAAGTCAAGTAAACCGAATATTTCCAAAAATAAAATTAATGTAATTTTATAATAAATAATATTTTATTAAACAATTAAAAATTATTAAAAATACTAACATTATAAAATTGATATATATTGTTTAAAATATCATACATGGTCCATTTATAGGTCAATTTTCCTTTTATTGTACCTATCTTAACCCCTAAAGAGTAAAAACGTTTTCATCATGGTAACTATCAAAAAGGGTTAATACGAGTTAAAATAAATAGATAAGGGTAGAAAACTGATCAAAACATGTCCAAATTTTATTATATGATATTATTTTTACCCATCATCATCATAAATTCTAATTAGATCAGATTATATTTTTTTTAATGAAAATTAATTTATATTAAATTAATATTTCAATAAATTCCGAAATTGTCTCTCTACTCACTTAAAAAAGGGAACCTTCTCTCTTATTTTCATCACACTAAAAAGTTGTTTGGTTCACTGAATCCCTACAAAAAAAAATTCTCAATTCCATCCTTATGTCTTATTATCCTTCATTTTATTATAAAACACTCTAATGAAATATTTTTTTACTAAACCTAAATTGGTTGTTTAATGAAGAGGTATCATTCTTAAAAGAGAATTTTTTATTTATTTCTTCTTTAAAATCCTTAAAATATTATTAAAACATTATTATATAATAACATAAGTATCTCCCATATAGTTAGATTTTATTAATTTAATATAATAACCTAAATATATATCCTTTTCCATCAAATGGGAAACAAAACCATCATTCGTGTGTACGGATGACTATCGCCTCACGAACCAATGTAATTCATTTTCCATCATCCCTTCTCATGTTTATTTATTATGATGGATTAAATTTATATATATGATATTCATAATATAATTATAATTTTTTAAAAGTAATATATCATACATTATCTTCCCTTTCCATTCATTGAAAAATGATAAATTTGTTCGTGAATACGTGTGGATTACCATCTCTATGAAGCGTTGTAATTCAATTTTAATTACCAAATACCAAGTATATATATATTTATTTTAAAAAATAACATTATTTGATGATAATTATGAAAATATAAAATAAAAATTACCTTATTTCCATCATGATCTTTGAAAAATCAAAACGTACGTACATCCTACCATCTCCATGATTGAAATGTAGTTCAGCTTTCAAAACCATATTTTATGTTTGTTTTTAAAAGTAAAATTTATATTTAAAAATTATAAATATTTCATTATTATTATTCTGGATATTATGGTATAATTACAACTTTTTTCATATTCAACCAATCGATGTCATTTTAGATATATATACCAAGTATCAAAAAAATGTCTGATATGAACTTAATTGATTATATAATTAAATATAACATGGTAATAAAAAATAAAATGAATAACTAATAAGAATTTTTTTTTAATAATTTAAATAATTAATATATTTTTATTACTCAAGAATATAAATAACATATGTGACAAGTCGAACCTGAGGTAAGGGATATTGTCTCAGTTTCTCTTAATTAAGGAATGTATTAATGTTATAAAACAAATTCATATATATGGTGTATGTAATTTCCGTTGAAATTTTATATCATTAATAATTCATAATTATTGGTGTTTTATGTTTTAATTATAATTATTTTATCCATGGGTATTTGAATTGAAATTTACCAAGTGGTAAGGGTTTCATAACTCAATTTTCATTCATTTATTTACATGACATATTCATGGATTATATTATTTCAAGATTATGTGTAAAATGAGGATTTTTTATTTATGTTTTACTTCCACTTGTTTTTTATGTATTTATCTTTGTTACACATAATCACTTCATTTATTAATTCTCACTTCAATGTTATTATCACTCTAAGGGTTCTTCATCTCAAATTGTTATCTTTATGAAAATTGTAATGTTATACACCTGTCTTCTTTTATGAGGTATATCTACTTAACTTTTGATTTTTTATATCATTAATCTATTTATATTCATATTATTTGATGTTTTACTTGATGTTATTTCTTTTATGGTGCTTATGATTCAAAATTTACCAAAGTAGAGAGGGTTTATTTCACAATCACATCATTATTTGTGATTATTTATGATAAAGTCTCTTCTGGGGGAATTAATTGATCATTATATGTTAAAAATAATATATTTTCTTGTCATATAATTCTATTTAGAAATTCTATGTTTGAATTTAATTTTAAACTTTAAGTATTCAAGATAAATAAATCTTTTTTTACGGAAAACCGAATTTTTTATTATACACAGTCAAGAGTATTTTTGTTTCATATTTTTATGTCCCTTAAAAGGTTTTAAATAATACTTTTACAATTCTCCAATTATTTTTAAAATTTTTTACCCAAATTTATCTTTTATAAAATGGTTTAAAAAGTAATCTTCCTATCATTTTCTGAATGAGATACTTTTTTGACTTTCCTTACCAAAGATTGAAAGAAATGTATTTTTAACTGTTATGTCATAAGAAAATTTTTTAACCATTATTACTACTCAATTTTTTTAATCTTCATTTACAAGTTTACATTATTTTTTTCAAAGAAAATATTTTTCACAAACATTCAATGTTTTTAATTTTTATTACTGAATGTCAAAGTGAAAAGTGTTTTTCCTCAAGAATGTTTTCGAGGCTATTTCTATGGTATATCTATTCATTAACAACAATAAAAAATTTATAATAAATTGGGGATATTTTTTAATGATACCATCCTTATTCTATCTCTATATAGTTTATGATCGTTTTTACTGAGGAAAGTATTGACATTACATATTCTAGTTATTCCTATATAGATTTTTTTAATTAGGCGTGTTGATTATTTGTATTATTTATTCATATAATGAATTCATTGGACTTATTATATAATGGGACTAGGAATTTAAATACATATACCCTTGATAAATTGATGAAATATTAAGAAAAACTGGATTGGTTATTCGTTCGAGGCCTTACCCCTTAATGTAATATTTCCTAGATATATGCCTTAATAGTATGTTTATTATTTTTTGGAATTATGTACTCCATAGTTATAAAATTAGTGGTTTTTTTATTATATTATTTGAATAGTTATGATATACATGGATATGTTTCAAGATCATATAATTGATTATATAGAATTATTTGATCATCATTTATTCATGGAATATTATTCATTATTCCAAAGTTGTTGATTAAATGAAAAGTGTTATCAGTTATTAACCTTACCATATTAATTATCCTGTATTTATTCATGATATAATACTATGTACATAACCTTTACTAAGTATCCTAGCTCACCCTTATTTTTTTTATTTCCCCAATACATGAAGAATGAATCCTTTAATGAAATTAAGGATGAAAAGTATTTAATTTCACTCTGTTTTTTTATTTTATATTTTCCAATGTAATATTAGATTCAAGTATATATCTATTTTACCATGAAAACTAAACAAATCATCCCTTTAATATGTGATCTCTTATAACTTTTACCAAATTAATAAAGTGACCACCAGCTTTGGGCTACTAGAGTTGTGGTATTTACATCTGGAGACTTATATATTATTTAATCTGAAATAAAACATAGATTAACTTGACTATAGTAACTTTCTGAAGGGGATCCTTGGGAACCATGTCCACTAAGACCACCAATACATTTGAAATATCTCTATTTTCTAAATACTATAATAATAAAAGCAGTGTCTCATAATCATAAGTTGGTACCCAAACCTCTCCAAAGTGTTTAATCTGGTTTATATCCTTATAAACCCCTAAATAGGATCCCATCCCCACCGATGATCATGATCATCCATGGATAGTACTTTTTTTATCCATTTATGGGATAAGTCACACCTCAAAGGTAGATCTAGGAAATTGTTTCTTATCAAGGAGAACATTCACCCCATATCTCGTGGGGAGTACTGATTCCATCAATGTCAGGGATAACTTACAACACATAAATTTTTTTATGTTTGATGGGGTACACAGTTATATGATCATACACATCTCTCCACATAGACATAGAAATTGGGGATCTTATGAAAGGATCACTGATAATGATCTGAAATTAATACTCAACCTCCTACAACCACTTATGGTATTGTACATGGGAGATATGATATCCACCAACCAAAATATAAACTATACCTGAAGATCATAGTGTAATGGGAGTGAATGCTAAAAATCATATCTTCCTAAATCAAACCAAATACATAAACTCTATTTATAGAGTTCCTTGGAAGAAGAAATATCCATTAGTTCGACATCGATCCATGAGTCCCTTAAGATATCTATAATTCAATGAGGGAACCACTGAATACTTGATCATACTTCCACATTTGTGACTCTTCCGTTGACCAATATAGAATTTACATGTGGAAATTAATGCTCAGAGGGTACCAAAATATAACACCCATGCGAGGGTCCCATACCTTAATATCTAATTATCACTGAGAGTTACCATCCCTACACTTTATCTTAATTATCACAAATATCCATTCACCATCACCTTAGCTTTAATATTGGAAAAGTTTCTAAAAAATATTAAAAATATCTTCTTAAATCAATGACCCCACAATCATGATTTATGTGTAAAAATACCCATAATGGGATATTTTAGTGTGGATGTTTTACTCTTCTATGGAAAAATATACAAAACAACACTAAGGAAAAATTAAATGTTGTGCACTATTATATACATGAAATGAATTCCCAAAAACTATAGGCAGGATTGTACCATCATATATCATCATGTGTTCTCAATATACATGTAATTTCATCTGTAATACACTATTATTTCAGCCTCAGGTGTTAATCACTATAAACTGTCGGGACCTCGAGTCATGTAGTCTCTTTCAACATGACATGTACACTCATTCTCACAATATGTGGAACCTAAGGACTACAAATTTCATGTACCCTAGATTATATTGTTTCATGTGGACTTATATAGCATATACAACATATAATCCATGTACAGAAAACTGGGTATATTGATGTGTACTTCTGCACCCCTATCCATAAAATAAATGTCCTATATGGTGTGTGTGTGTGTGTGTGTTAAATGCACACTATGTAACACCTATCTTCCAGCGCAGACACACTAAATTGCTATAGGGTTTGTTTTTTTAGCATAACACATTTTATAATATATAAATTACAAATTTAGAAATAATATAAACCAGTTTTATCCACTAGTAACATTGTAATAAACTCATATTCCATCCATAATTCACCAAATAGCCATTGTATTTGAAAAACATAAATGAAAAATTAAAGAAAAAATGGGTTAAGGGAAATAATTTCTCATACCTCGCATCAAACTACTTAAGATTCAGGGTTCACATCAGAATAATTGATCCTCTTTCACAGCTTCCTCATATTTTAGATTTGATCTCCCTCCTTGTATGATGCTCCATATCTCCCTCCTCTATTTTACCCATGAATTAATTAGGAAGTTCTCCCCCTACACAACCTAATAATGGTGGATGTTTAAAGTAGAGGGACACAAATAAATAATAATAATTAAAAACCCCAAGAAAAACAAAACACAAGACCTGGAAGCCTATAAGTGTTTATATATCACCTAAGTAAACCTAACCATTACAAACTCAACCATAGAGTTACAACTTCACAATAGCACTCTGTTCTGTAAATATTAATCTTTTCACCCATGGGATAAATTATATTTGTTTATAAATATATAAATAACTCAAAAATTCAAGCAAAACTAAAACACAAAAAATCCATCCAATGGATAAATGATATTTCTCCAGAAAAAAACCATTATAAAATATTCCCAAGGTCATTTACTAGTAAAAACTTGAAATTTTACCCTTTTTAATGGTATCAGGCTAAAAAAAATCTGTTATGTATTCCATAATGGAAAACCCATGTCACTATAGTATACCACAACACTTTTATTTGAAACATAAAAATATATTACTATTTCTCAACATGATACTATGATCATGTTTTTGGTAACACCAAATACATAAAAAAATTAATAAAAAAATATATCTACTTGATATGTGAGGATATGACTTTCTCTAGAGGCTGTATGAGTTAAAATTTAGTAAAACATAAATATACACTTAATTCCTATAATACTTTTAATCATACTTGTTTCCGATATTTGGAAAAAATATATTTATGTTAAATGTTGTATTTAATAACCAAGAAGTAGATAAATTATGTTTATTGATTAATACACTTGTTGTAGATGATTATTATTATGGAAATTTTATTTTAATAAAATTCCTTTTTTAGTGAACTTAATTATCTCAAGTGAATAAAGTAGCCTCATATTATATGTTCTCCATATTTATATTTGGAATATTGGAAAGGCCTTATTAAGTATTATTGTTCATTTAACTTCTCATTATCCTTTTTACTTGTCTTTATTTTTTTAATGGCATGAACTAATTATTTATCTTTCTTTAAGTTCTTACCTTCTTGGATAACCACTTCCATAAGATATTGAATTTATTTCTATATACTATTCATTTTACAGTTCACATTAAAATTAGATTATATGGGTGAAAAGGATGAGATATTGAGAAGTACTAAAACATAATTATTTAACAATAGTCAAATATATACCAATTGATAATTGTAATTTATCATCTTGAGTGCAAGAGTAAAGGTCTAGATTCCACCTTTCAACATTTGCGTGTTAAGTATAATGATAATATCATTTGTTTTTTTCTTTACATTATCCTTATAAAAACCTTAGGGATTAGTCAATATGTTTTTAGATCTATAGACTCTCTTTTCTTTCAAGACTCATGGAAAATTTATGATAAAATTATTTTGTACCTATAAAATGAATCATCTATGTTTCTCCAGTAAGAATCATTTTCACCAACACTTTCTTTCCGAGATGGTTTATTCTGTAGGGGATACTCCAATACACAAAAATTCTTATTGCATTACATTATTATATGAATGTTTCCATACCATTTATATAAATTTGTAATAGAGAGTCCATGTTAATTATCTAATATAGAATGTAAAGAATATGTGGTGTTACTTAACATTTTTTATATTGAATAAACCATAATATATTAGTGATTTTAAAATGATTACCAATTTTTATACATTGTAAATATGCTAATTTGTAAATTCATCCCACTATTTTATTAAAATCTTAACAACCCTCAAAAACTAGATTAGGAATATTATTTTCATGAGTAATATAGTGTACATGTACCCTTAAACTAGTATTCATAGTATATGATATTAAACCACCACTACTCTAAGAATCTAAATACACATTTTTTTCAATTCAACCATATTAACTTGTGTATTTATGATTTATTGAGTGGAGTCTCATCTCCTATGAATCCTTGACTTTTATTTTTTTAAAACCTTCTACTAAATTTTTACAAAGATATATATGGATACTTCATTGATACTAATTATAGTAATATTAACCCAATACTCTTGAAAGGACTACCCAGAAGGAGGATACACCCTCAAATATGGGATATGACCACCTTGAACTATTGTTTTATTCTATCTTAAGTGATATAATATTTTTATGACTAACTATTGTCATTAATGGTTTTTTAAGTTCATTCATTTTCATTAAAAATGAAATAGGATTAAATTTATCATTCTTGTTAATATGATTTCACCCTCACAACATTAATCATACATCAATTGAAAAACATTCATTGTATATTTATACATTTTTATCTTTGTATTCTCATTAACTATCCTATGTTATTGTTTTTACTCCACACATTCGCATAATAATATAATTAATCACTCATGATAAAAAAGATAAATAAAATGAACAGACCATGAGTTTTATACTTATGGTTCATCTATCACATGGATGTTTGATCAATCATGAAACTAAGGGAACTGCAAGATCAATGCATCGACATGAGATGTAGCACCCTCCATTTCTTGTATATTTTTTCTTATTTGGAATTATGTTAGTTCTGATCATGAAATGACTCATTAAAACACCTTCATTATTTACAATATTTACTCACAAATACGTAAGTGTAACTTATGATGATGTAATTAAATTTTATCACTCAATTGTGAACAAGGAGACCCATATACATTTCATGAGTTATGGAAATTATGTGGATAATAGAATAATAATTTAATTATTAATTATTACATAATCAAAAAATAATAAAATAAATTATATATATAAACCAGACACCATATGTTATTAAAATATCATAATAAATCAATAAAAAACCCTATTTTATAGAAAATAATAAATAACAACTCGCTTAATGTATTATGAAATGTAGCATTAAATATCTACAATGGTGTCGGAGTTTGAGTACACTGGTGCCTCAGCTGGGACCTCACTACCCAGTTAGTGATTGGGAACATGGAACAATGCCCTTATAGAGTCCTTGGTTAGGGAACCTAGATTTTTTTTTCTTCACTAAAGTTCATTTTTGAGGCATTTAAACAATTTAAATATATCATTAAAATATTTTTTTATTCACCATATAAATGTCCCAGAACACCAAAAAATATGGAATTAATTCTAAAAAATTGTATCAAATTTTTTAACTATTTTTAGATTTTTTTTGGTATTTCTGAACTCGAAATGGGTCCTCAATAGTTGATCAATACCATACAAGGCCTAGTTAGGTTTAGTAAGTCAGAGGGTTTCAGGTTGGGCTGCTACTAATTAGTATTTATTGTCTTCATATTTAAATGTTTACAAAAAAATATATTATTTAATTCATTTGAGATACTTGGTGTGGATAACCTACCAGTCACCTCCCTTTTGGAAAATTATGAGAGACAATTCAATTATCATTAGAAGAATATTCCACCTATAAAAAATTTAATTTTCTTATTTTTTTAATTTTATTTTTAAGACATAAATTAAGAAATATGCACCCCCAGTCTCCTGGCCCCCAACACATGTGAATCCAACATGTTCAAGATTTTACTTATTTTATAAGTTTATTATATATTTTTTATAATAAAAATATATCAATATTTTTAGGTTCATTTAAGAACATATAGTATCTTATTGATGAACCATATATGGCATTGTTACCCTATGAAAGTCATCTTTCCAAATTATAGAAAATCAAATTGGGATTTATAATTAAAAATTTGTATAATAACTCTAATATAAATTAAAGTAAACAATAACTTATGGAAGTGTTCATAAATAGTATTTTCGAAATTATCAAATAGTATCAGTATCATAACATAGGATCTAGCATACAAAGTTTGTGTTTATCTAAAAAACATGTGAAAAAAAAATTGTATATAAATAATTTTATCAAAATGAAACAAAAATGGTACCTTAGTGGATGGTGTGATCCCATTACCCGAAAAAAAATTCAAGATAATTTTATTCAAAATCATCTATTATATGATATCCCCATATTATCCATTTTTTTACCCCAAATCCTTTGGATTAACATTTTATGGTCTTCATGTGTTATCATGAGAGACCAAATTGGTATACAATGAAACTTAGATCACCTTTAGTATATAGTATGATCTAATAGTGGGGAATCTATCTAGTCATGTTATTATCTCAAATCCTTGATAGAATACTTGGGATTGGATAAATTTTTGAAAATGAACTTGGGAACAATTCTTGAGTCTGAAATCAGTTTTCATAAGAATTTTTCACTCTTTAAAATTTCATCTTCATCCCTTAATAATAATAAACCTAAAAACCAAAACATTTAGAAACTACTAAAAAAATTAAAATGATATAAGTTTCTAAAAAAATTTATCATTAACATTTATTCTCTCATTTTTCACGTGATGAAATAAAAACCATTATCATAGCTCATTCCCCATATATAAGTTTAGCAAACCTTTAATAAATAATCTTCATTGAAAAAAATTATTTTTATTATATTCTATTTTTATAATTAAAAACATGTGAATACCTAGAGAAATAAATTATTTTCTTATTATTATAAACTAAAAAATTATAATATTAAATATAATAATCATATAATTACAACCACTAAAAATTAGATTTTCAGTGAACCACTATAGTACCCCCAATTTCAGGTATGTAGCCTTTGTTTATGTTTTTTTATGTGTTTACGGTGCATGGGATGAGTTGGGAAATGGTCGGGAGAGTTCAAAATTCTTTTGGATGAGTTTGGAGGCTTTAAAGGGGCACACAGTTTGATCACATTAGTGTAAACCATGTGGATGCTCCAGGAAACCGTGCAGGGGGAGGCAGTAGGCTATGCACGGCCTGCGTATGGTTTACCAAACCGTGCAAGGAAACTGTGAGGGAACCTGCTCTCAAGGTAGTGGCATGCGCACGGTTAGCGCACAGTTTTCCAAACCGTGCGGGCTAACCGTGCGGCCACTTAAAGTTGGTGTTTTTAAGTCCGGGCTCCCTCGGTCTTGACCTAAAACACTACTCTCTTCCTCCCACTCGAGCCTCACTCTGGATTTTTGGCTCTCAGGGGCTAGAAGGGCTCTCCCACTCTTTTTTGAAGGGTTTCGAAGAGGATTCAAGAGGGTTTGAAGGTGATTCCTCCTGGGTAAGTCTTGTCCCATGGTTTCTTTGTGTTTTCCTCTAGATCTTCTCTTCCCTCCTTCTTGGTTTTCTAGATATACAGTTATTTTGTGTAGATCTAGGGTTGTGGTGGCCTTGGATGATGTTTTTAAGGCTTGTGGGTGTTATGTAAGAAGATCTAGAGAGGTTTCAGTGGTGCGTTCTCCGATTTCGGAGGTGCGGTTGCATGTGGATCGATTTCTCAGGAACCCTAATGGTAGGTGGCTTCTCTCTTGACTCCACTTGGTGAAATTGCGTGGTGAATTTACAATTAACTTTTTTGTTTGAAATTTAATTGGTAAATCATGTGGAATTTTTTTTTGGAAAATTTATGGGTGATGAAATTGGGGGTTTTTGGCATGAAATTGGGATTTTTGGGTAAAAATGGGTTTTGTTGGAAATGGATTCAATTGGATGATTTTAAAATGTTGATTTTTAAATGAAAATGAACTGGAGAATGAAAATGGAATGTGATGGTGTTTTCAATAATGTGAGATTGTTGTGTGGCTTCTGCTTGTGTGGATATGGATGGGATTGTTATTTGAATGTGTTGCGATATTGTGGAGTGGTCGAGAAGGTGCCACTATAATCAGGGAAATGGATGGATAATGGACGGAAGGGCCACCATCTAGGAAAGTGGTCGAGAAAGTACAAATTTTCAGGTTATGAACAGGTTGGCCGAGAAAGTACCCCTGTTGTTGGTTGATTGCTTGACCATGTGATGTTTGTAGATGGGGCTTGAGAGTGAAATATGAACATGGTAACCAGCGTGTGGCTTGATTGTTGTGGCTTTCCCTTGTGTGGCATGTTTGGATTTTGTAATAAGTTTTCAAATGGGATTGTTTGATATAATATGTTTAGATAAATATTCTAATTGTTTATCCTAGTGGCGCGTGTAGGGAAGTCATTTGGGGAAATCCTATTGAGTAGTTGTACTCACCCCCTGCTTTGGAACTTTGGTGTCTTTGCGGATGTAGTATACCGGGACATGAGCAAAGGTAAGGCATCACCTTCTGTTAGCGGTGCCTCGTGATGCTTGGTGGAGCATAGAGTTTGGATCTGGAGTGGAGCTGTGGAGGTGTCACGGATTTTCGTGGCTGTTCTTTGTAGTTTCCATTGTACTCTAATGTTTTGGTAATGATCGGTTGTATGAACCTTGGGTTGTTATGGCATGGGTGGTTAAGTTGAAATTCATGCATTTATAATTGTTGGTTGTTGGTTGGTTGGTTTATCCTGTTAAGGGAAAATCATTCCCCACTTTTCTCTTGAAGCCCTCGATATTCATTTCCAGCATTTGGCGCCTTGGGAACGTCGCTTAAGGCCAAGTAACCCTCACCACCTCCTCAAACCAATGAGTTAGGGGTGGGGTGTTACAAGTGGTATCAACTTGTTCGGTCCTTTGGAGTTGATTCTCAGATTTGGATTTGACATTCATTCTTGTTTATTCCTTGAGTTTGGATGGTAGTAAGGTGTAGAACTATCAGAACTTGGAATGTAAAGCATAAAAGGACGTAGCTAACCCTTTTATGCTGAACTTCAAGTAACCAGGGAGTTGAGTACATAAGTGTTTTGGAGACACTTATAGGCATTGTAAATCTCATTGTTGTGGGTGTAGCCAATGAGATGAGCATGACATATATGACAGAAATTACTTCCCTCTAGGATGCATATTTCATTTCGTTTAATGATTTATGGGTTGAATTGAAAAAATGGTTTTTCAAATGTGTGAACCCAAAATGTGAATAAACATGATATTTTGAAAATGGTTGATTTTAAACAATTGTGCAACATGGGAAATGTGCAAGATTGGAAAGTATAGTTGTGATTGATTGTTATGAAATTGTACTTGACGTGGTTGATTCATGATGTCTACAGAAGCGAGACTCATGCTTGTTTGTTTTATGTTTATAAAAATAGCACCGGGTAGGCGTCCTAGAGACCAACCGGAAGCGGCTGATGAGAATGTGGTTGCACCTGAGCCCCAAGTGAACCATAATCTACTGCAAAGTATAGTTCAAGCCTTACAAATGGTGGGAAGTATAAATATAGTGGAAGAGCCCAATCATTTTGACTATGCGGCTTAGTTTCAGAAGAAGTACCCACCCGTTTTTAGGGGTGATGCGGACCCTGAAAGGGTAGAGGCATGGATTTCTTTAATAAATAGAATTTTTTAATTCTTGGGAACCCTGCCCGAGCTGAAGGTCATGTAAGCAACGTATAAGCTAGAGTATCTTGCCCTTAAATGGTGGGAGATGGTAGTCAAAGCGGGGACAGACCAGGGTTTGACATGGGAAACCTTTGAGGAATTGTTTAACAAACAATTCTACCCTCATACATTTAAGATTCAGCGTACCACTGAATTTTTCAATTTGAAGCAAGAACTGATGTCGGTAATGGAGTATGTAGCTATGTTTATGAGCTTAGTGTGGTTTGCACCCGAGGTGGCAGGTAGCACGTCGCTGAAAGAAAGGATCTTCAAGGCGGGCTTGAGGCAGGAAATCCGATCTAAAATAGTGGTGCTGTGTATTGGGGACTACAAAGAAATGGTAAATCGAGCCTCGGTAGCTGAGCGAGATCTGCTGGGAACTCCGAGCGGAGGAAGCATGGTAATACCCACATGGACTAATGGGAGCTCTAACACTGCGTTCAAGCAGAAGAGGGACACATATTCCCAGAGCAGGAGCACGACACAAAATGCGACGATGGGATCGGTGAACCTTCCTCTGAAGCACCAGAGTAAATTAGGTGGTTTTCAGTTTGGCTCCTCGATGCATATCAAGTGGGGTTTCATGGCACAACCCAGAGCATGTTATAGTAGTAAGCAGATGGGGAATCTCCAACGCTACTATAGGAATGCTCCAAGGATGAGTGTGCATGACACTCCTCAAAGATCGTAGGCATCATATGCTTCGATGAGAAGAGATTAGTAGCATACCCCTTTTCAGCAAGGTAAGGTTAGTCATGGTGATTCTCGGAACACCGTGACACCTCAACAAGATAGTAAAGACCAAGGTGCGGCAACTAATACGTTGTTCGGAGCTGACCAGATTGTGGGGGATGAACAGTCGGGGCCATCCACAGTACGAGGTACTATTCTTTTAAATTCTACCTGCATGAAAGTGTTGTTGTATATGGGTGTTTCACACTCTTTTATTGATGCATGTGTTGTTGAGTTATTGGATTTAAAGGTAGAGATGATGCCTTCAATTTTGAAACATCAAACCCCTCTGTGTAGAAAAAAGTGTCGAGCCTTTTTGTGTAGAGAATGTTGTATCGTTGTGGGCGAGATTGAGATACTGTGGGATTTCTCAGTACTTGATATGGATGGATATGATGCAATCTTGGGCACGGATTGGCTAATAGGATTTAAGGCCCACATCGATTGTGATGCACGAAAAGTGAGTTTTACGACACACGATGGTGTTAGACATATTTTTAGAGGAGAGAGGCATGAGAATCAAGTTGTAGCAGGCTTGTTGGCACCGGCAGTTGACACGTTATCATATCAGTTGGCGGTATTGTCATTGGAATCGATAGAGGGTTTCGGGAATAGTGTTTATCCAGCAATGGTTGATCAGTTCATGGACATTTTCCCGAAGAATTATCCGAGTTACCTCCTGTAAGAGAAGTGGAGTTTACGATTGATCTCTTTCTGGGGACCAGTCCTATCTCACTACCATCTTACCAGATGGCACCTGTAGAATTAAGGGAGTTGAAATTCCAGTTGGAGGAGTTATAAAATAAAGGCTTTATCTAGCCTAGAATATCTCTGTGGGAAGCGCCAGTCTTGTTTGTGAAAAAGGTCGATGGAACTTTGAGGCTTTGTGATGATTATCGTCGACTTAACCAAGGGATGATAAAGAACAGATAACCACTTCCATGAATTGATGACCTATTTGACCAGTTGAGGGTAGCCCAGTGGTTCTCCAAGATTGACTTGAGATCGGGATATCATCAATTGCGAGTAAGGATGGAGGATATTCCTAAAACAACTTTCAGAAGTCGATATGGTCATTATGAGTACGTTGTTATGCCCTTTGGTCTACCGAATGCACCAGCACTGTTTATGGTGTTAATGAATTGGATATTTCAAAGATATCTGGATGCATTCATGGTGGTGTCTGTGGATGATATTCTCGTGTATTCAAAGACAAGGTAGTAGCATGAACAATACTTCGCGATAGTGATAGGGATCATGAGAGATCATCGGTTGTATGCCAAATTGTCAAAATGTGACTTTTGGATACAAGAAGTTCGTTTTCTTGTCCATGTGATTTCTAAAAAGGGTGTTTCAGTAGATCCAGATAAGATAGAGTCTGTAATCTCGTGTCAACAGCCAATGAATGTGTTTGAGATACAGAGTTTCCTTGGTCTAGATGGTTATTATCGGCGTTTTGTTCGTGACCTTTCACGGTTGGCTTCACCAATGATAGATTTGACAAGGAAGAATGTTCCATTCTAGTGGAATTAATGGTGTCAGTAGTGTTTCCAAGAGCTAAAGGGTCGCCTTACATCAGCACCAATATTGGTTTTTCCAGAACTAGGGAAAGGGTACGTGGTGTATTGCGATGCATCGGGATTAGGGTTGGGGTGCATCCTCATGAAAGGGGATCATGTGGTTGCGTATGGCTCATGGAAGTTGAGGGTTCATGAGAATAACTACCCAACTCATGATTTGGAGTTGGCGGCAGTGGTCCATGCTTTGAAAATGTGGCACCATTATCTCTTCGGTGATAAATTCATGGTCTACACAGATCATAAGAGTTTGAAGAAAATTTTCTCACAAAGGGATCTAAACTTGAGGCAAATGAGATGGATGGAATATCTCCAGATGTTTGATTTTTACTTAATTTACACACCGGGTGAGGGAAATTTGGTGGCAGATGAATTAAGTAGGAAATCATATTCTCAGGTGCTGAAGAAGGCATCGGACCAGTGGCAGTTGATGTCAGTGATAGCTGACATGCGACTAGAAGGTGAGGACCAAGGCGATAAAAATGTTCTTCTTTGTGGTTTCCTTGATTCCTGACTTGGAAGTCCTGGTTAAAGAGGCATAGACGTCTGATTCGGATTGTGAGACCAAGAGGTTGAAACTCAATGGTGGGGAGACCATTCATGGTTGGAAGCTAAATAAAGAATCAGTTTTGTGTTTCCAGAGATGGATAGTCGTACCGGTTGCTTGTCGGGTGAATCTTCTCAGGGCGTACCATCATTCCAGGTGGGCTGTTCACCCTGGAATTCAGAAGATGTATAAGGCATTGAAAGCACAGTTCTGGTGGGATGGAATGAAAAGAAGAGTCGCTATGTTCGTTTCACGATGCATGACTTGCCAGCAGGTCAAGGCAGAGCACCATAGGCCAGCGGGAATGTTGTTGTCTTTACCTATACCTGTTTGGAAGTGGGAGAAGATAGTGATGGATTTTGTCACAGGTCTCCTAAGAATGGTCAGAAAACACGATTCCATTTGGGTGATAGTGGATCGTCTAACGAAGTCGGCCCATTTCATTCCAATTCGTGAATCTCATACAGTGGAGGATCTATCCAAAATCTATGTCCAGGAGGTAGTAAAGAGGCATGGTGTTCCAGTTTCAATTTTATTAGATATAGATCCGAGGTTTACATCCTGTTTCTGGAAATCTTTACAGTAATCCCTTGGAAAAAAGTTGACCATGAGTACGGCATATCACCCTCAGACGGATGGCCAATCCGAGAAGACAATACAAACCTTGGAAGATATGTTGCGGGATTGTGTGATGGATTTTGGTGGCTCATTGGAGGAGCACCTATCTGTGGTTTAATTCTCATATAATAACAGTTATCAGGCATCCATATAGATGGCTCTGTTTGAAGTATTGTATGGGCAGTCATGTCGTTCTCCACTATGTTGGGTGGAAACGGGTGAGTCTTCAATGGTTGGACTGAGTCTTGTCCAGAAGACTACAGAAAAGATCATGTTGATCTGTAAGAGGATGGATATGGCTCAGAGTCTTCAAAAATCTTATGCGGATCATCGTCGACACTCGTTGTCGTTCGAGGCGAGTGATCATGTTTTCTTGAGGATTTCTCCTCGGTTGGGACATCGTCGGTTTGGGAAACATAGAAAGTTATCTCTGAGGTATGTTGGACCTTTTTAGATTGATGTGAGGTTCAATGAGGTGGATTATCGGTTGGATTTTCCACCTAGGTTCAGTGCGGTACACAATGTGTTTCATGTGTCGCAGTTGAAAAAGTATCAGCCGGATCCGGTCCATGTTATTCGATGGGATCATGTTCAGCTAGAGCTAGATGTTTCGTTGGTGCACATGCCAGTGCGGGTTTTGGATAGGCAAGAGAAAGTCTTTCATGGTAAAAGCATCGGTCTAGTTTGGGTTTTGTGGCAACATGGACATATCCACGAAGAAACTTGGGAATGGGAGAATGAAATGGTCGAGCAGTGGCCCGAACTCTTTCGGCAAAGGGCGGGGTCACTACTTTTCGAGGACAGAAAGTCCAATGGTGCGGAGAATGTAGTACCCCAGGTTTGAGGTATGTAGCCTTTGTTTATATTTTTTTTATGAGTTTATAGTGCATGGGATGAGTTGGGAAAAGGTCGGGAGAGTTTGGATTGATTTTGGATGAGTTTGGAAGCTTTTAAAGGGGTGCTCAGTTTGAGAACGGTTAGTGTAAACCTGCGGATGCTCCAGGAAATTGTGCAGGGGGAGGCAGTAGGCTACACAAGGCCTCCACATGGTTTACCAAACCGTGCGAGGAAATTGTGCAGGCATCTTCTCTCGAGGCAGTGGTGTGAGCACGATTAGCGCACGGTTTTCCGAACCGTGTGGGCTAACCGTGCGGCCGCTTAAAGTTGGGGGGTTTTAAGTCCGAGCTCCCTTGGTCATGACCTAAAACACTACTCTCTTCCTCCCACTCAATCCTCAATCGGTATTTTCGTTTCTTAGGGGCTAGAAGGGCTCTCCCACTCTTTTTGTAAGGGTTTTGAAGAGGATTCAAGAGGGTTTGAAGGCTATTCCTCTTGGGTAAGTCTTCTCCCATGGTTTCTTTGTGTTTTCCTCTAGATCTGCTTTTCCCTCCTTGGTTTTCTAGATCTACACTTATTGTGTGTAGACCTAGGGTTTTGGTGGCCTTGGATGATGTTTTTAAGGCTTGTGGGTGTTAGGGAAGAGGATCTAGAGAGGTTTCGGTGGTGCGTTCTCCAGTTTCCGAGGTGCAGTTGCTTGTGGATCGATTTCTCCAAAACCCTAAAGGTAGGTAGCTTCTCTCTCGACTCCACATGGTGGAATTGTGTGCTGCATTTACAATTAAATTTTTTGTTTGAAATTTAATTGGTAAATCATGTGGAGAATTTGTTGGAAAATTTATGGGTGATGAAATTGGGGGGGGTTTGGCATGAAATTGGGTTTTTTGGGTAAAAATGGGTTTTTTTGAAAATGGATTCAATTGGATGATTTTAAAATGTTGATTTTAAAATGAAAATGAACTGGAGTATGAAAATGGCATGTGATGGTGTTTGCAATAATGTGATATTTTTGTGTGGATTTTTCTTGTGTGGATATGGATGGGATTTTTATTTGCATGTGTTGTGATATTGTGGAGTGGTCGAGAAAGTTCCACTATAATCAGGGAAATATATGGATAATGGACGGAAGGGCCACCATCTAGGAATGTGGCCAAGAAAGTAACACTTGTCGAGTTGTGAACGGTTTGGCAGAGAATGTACCCTCATTGTTGGTTGATTTCTTGACTATGTGATGTTTTAGATGGGGCTTGTGAGTGAAATGTGAACACGGTAACCGGAATGTGTCTTGATTGTTGTGGCTTTCCCTTGTGTGGCATGTTTTTCTTTTGTAATAAGTTTGAAAATGGGATTGTTTTATATAATATGGTTTAGATAAATGTGCTAAAGGTTTATCCTAATGGTGCGTGTAAAGAAGTTATTTGGGGAAATCCTACTGAGTGGTTGTACTCACCCCCTACTTTGGAACTTTGGTGTCTTTGCAGATGTAGTATACCAGGACATAGGCAAAGGTAAGGCATCTCCTTCTTTTAACGGTGCCTCGAGATGCTTGGTGGAGCATGGAGTTTAGAGCTGGAGTGGAGCGGTGGAGGTTTCATGGATTGTCGTGGTTGTTATTTGTAGTTTCTGTTGTACTCTGATGTTTTGGTAATGATCGGTTGTATGAACCTTGGGTTGTTATGGCATGGGTGGTTAAGTTGAAATGCATGAATTTATAGTTGTTGGTTGTTGTTTGGTTGGGTTATCCTCTTGAGGTAAAATCATTCCCCACTTTTCTCTTGAAGCCCTCGGCATTATTTTCCAGCCTTTGGTGCCTTGGGAACGTCGCTTAAGGCCAAGTAACCCTCACCACCTACTCAAGCCAATGAGGTAGGGGTGGGGTGTTACAACCACGCATGTAGGGTCACTTCATCATAAACAAAAAATTATTCGAATTGGTTAATCATTTATATATTGGTTTTGTGTAACCCTCTAGAATATTATCATTTTAGTAGTGATTCATACTAATATAAAAGGATTTGTATCTAAAAACATATCATGTCCACTAAAGATATAAGGGTAAATCATAGGTATGAAAACCTCATACAAACACTTACTAGGTGATATAATATCATTGTCTCTGGATATCATATAAATATTAATGTATACATTTTTTTCATGATATGTTTATGATTTATTTATATTTAATTATAATATTGGATGGAATTGACATTATCTACCAGGTAATTTTATTTAGTCAATGAACTATTATATTAGTCAATTGACTAAGATCTCTTCTGCCACAATCAGAAGTGATAAATCATGTATTGATCGTTCAATCAATTCCACAAAACTACTGATGCACCTAACACCTGCTACCTCACCATAAATATGTTCTATATTTTTTTTAGAATTAATAAATGTATGTTATAAAATGATACACATTTATAATGATGTAAATTTGAGATACCAATACACACACTCGTAAATATAAACATCCAATGAAACTTGAAATATGTGTTTTTAACTTTTGGTGGGTCAATATTCATGATCTTCTCTACTAAAGGTCACTATATATGAATATAATGAGAAGAAATATTTGTGATTATGAACCCCCTAACACCTGATAATAATATTTTATATGTTACCTATCAGTATGATGTATCTTAATTATAGTTCATATGTTTAAAATTACAAACATTGTATCTTGAGTTTCTTATAATACCAAGGAACTTCTATAACATTTTGATATGGCATGTTATCCAATAATATTACCATGTAATTGGTATAATATTTTTAAATAAAATTATTATAGAATATAAAAATAATTTATAATTCTATATATATATCATATGGTGATCTAAATTTACTCCTCAAGTTGGGTCATGGGAACCCAATTTTACAACATCAAGAAAAAATTCTCAATGTGTGATTTGAACCTTTAGTAAAGATGGTGGGTCTATTAAATAAAATATATAATATTTTAGAAAAAAAATATCCCATTGATTTGGAATGTGGTTTAAAATTTATTGAGTAACAATACTTGTGGGGAAGTGGTGTAAGAGGAAAACAACGAGTCGCTGGTGATATACATTTTTATTAAAATTCACCTTTATGTTTAAGGGTGTTATTATAGGGGTACCCTAAAAGATCTATGAATTTACACATCATTTTTTGATATATGAAATTAGAGTCAATTATCAAAATACAATTATTAGGTTATGAATTATAATATATGTGGTTGGGATCTGTAACCAGATTAGACCAAAGATGATGATGATATTTTGTTTTATTGAGGTGGTGTTTTCATCCCAAGAATCAAGTTAAACAATTTTACATGTTATTTACACATCTGAATATTGGTTTTTCAAAAAAAAATTATCATTATGTATCAAGATATACATATTCTAGTATTTTTGGCATATGATATAGAAGGATATGGCGGGGTTTGTGTCAGGGTGTCTCAGTTGTCACCTGGTGAAGATCAGGAACAAGAATCTAGCCTTTTTATTCATACCAATTCTAGTATGGAAATATGAAAATTTGAAAAATAATTTTTTTGATGGGGTCTCCATGATCACCTCAAAAAAGTGATGTAATATGGGTGATTCTAGATAGGTTGATGAAGGTCATACATTTACTATCAATTTGGGAGACACGATCTATTGAGGATATAGGATGAATATTTTTATAGAAAATGATAAAATTATATAGTGTATTAAGGATAATAGTATAGGATAAAGATTCTTGATTCACATCCCATTCCATGTTGTCATTGTATCAATAATTGGGCACTGCTATAAATCTGGGTCTAGAGTGCCATCCTCAATCCAATGGGTATTCTATATCTATAATAAATGTATTTAAAATACATTATTTGGTTATAAATACTTGATATGTGTGGTTCTTGAGATATCTGTAGAAAATTTAAAGACTTATTCTAAGAAAATAGTTATTAGGATTCTATTCAGAAGGAAACATCCACTGCCTTGTATAGTAGGTCATTCATATCACTTATATACTTACTAGAGGTTGGGAAGTCTTTTGTTATTGGACCAAGTCTCAAACAGGACATGTTAAAGGATATTAATTTGATAAATATGTGTTTTGTGACCATATAGTGTATGAATAGATATAAAATATATTTGTGACACCATTCATTTATGTTCGAAGATATTGATCTCATATTCTTGAGAATGTCTCCTTGATTTGGGGAAAAAGAAGACTAATAGGTAGGGGACAACGGTTCCCATGTTAATGGGGCCATTTGAGTTGGTTAATAGGATTGGTATAGTTGTATACCAGTTAGATATCTCTAATATATACAATGTGATACACAATGTACTCCATATATATCTTTTTTAGAGAAGTTAGTAAGATAATATACACATGATTAGAAGAAATGATTTTCAGATAGAGGAAAATTCAGCATTCAAGGAATGACTAATATGTATAATTTACTAGAATGAGAAGGTCTTTCATGGGAATTAGATACCCCTACTTTATGTTTAGTGATGACACAAATGTATCCATGGGGATAAATAAGAGTGTAAATTTGACATGAAAGCATTGTGGCCATATATTTTCATCATCAAGTTATAGAAACACACCACTAATATGATTTTTTGTAGTATGTTGTAAGATACCATCCTTTTACCTGGTATGTTTAGTTTTCTTTGGGCATAAAAAATATACTATATAAGAATTACATATCATGTAAATGGGATAAATTAAATGTAACTTTCTTCAGTCACATATCTTGAATGGTTTCACATGGTGAAATAGTTCATGGCATGAAAGTATTACACGTTGTGTAATCCTATTACATGACATGTAATAATTAATCTGGATAAATAATAACCCAAGGTGATGGGTTATTCTTCATAACCCACAAATAAGAATGACACAACATGTAATTTAATTACATGATAGTTATTTCCTGAGCTGCATTTTTAAGTAGGTTGTGTGGTTTATTTGGTTTGATACTATCGTGAAACCATTCTTATCTCTACCCTAGGGTGACTCATAGTAGATTTTTATTGATTTAATCATACCATAACATCACATATTGGTAATAGATACCCAATAATCCTTTTTTTGTTAGACTCCATTCCTCATTCTTTGTATTAAGTAGTGGAACCTTTTGACTATTTTTAGTTTTGGGGGTCGATCTTAAGCCTAGGTTTTAGTCCTAGATCTCTTCTTCCACTGTTAATCATAAAATTATGTATCAATTGATGGTTGTGTTTGGGTGAGAATTCATCAAAAATATTGAGGTAGGTTCTCTAATTTCCAAATCCCATAGTCCTGATTATGGTTGCATTTATGTGATTCTGAAATTGAAATTTCCATGTTGGGAAATTGAAATCCACTTTGAATTAATTGTTTAATTGATTGATTATCCCATTTCATAGTGAAATTGACTGAATAATTGAAAATGAAATTTGTGAATAATGGGGTTATTACATTTATTGAGTAACGAGTTATGAAATTTATTTCAACCCACACGGTGTTCTAATATGATTGAAATTGGTACCCAACCTAGGGGTGTGCCGATAAGCTGAAAATGATGTTTTGTAAATTATTCATGGTTGAATACATGAAAATATTAAATGTAAAGACCCGTAAAATTCAAGGGAAATTTTTTATTAATTTTCTTTGGAATTTTACAAGAACGCGGTTTCTGACGGCACCTGATTTTGAGGCCAGGAGTGCCCGGAATCAATTTCGGAAGTTTGGCTCGGGTACGTTCAGTGAACGAACGAGCGGGAATTTCTAACTTTTGAACCGGTGCCCGGAATCAAATTTCGAGGGCACCGATGAACTCTCAGCGCCGATATTCACTTAAGGGGACCATTTTCAAGGTTGCATTTATTGCGGGTTGTAAGTTAGTTTTTGGGTTTTTAGAATAAGTTAAATAAAATTTGTGGAATACAAATTTTTATTTTAACTTGTTGTTTTTTTTAAAACCTCCCAAAGGGAGTTGGGGGTGGGACCCACAACCACTTAAGCTCCCTTGGGAGGATTAAGTGTGGTGGGGCCCACACGAACCCCAACTCCTCAACTTCTCTCAAAAACTCCCCTTTGACCCATTTCAATTAATGTTTGACAACTTGACTTAATTAATTGAGGAGGGTTAATTTGAATTTCAAACCTTTGAAATTCTAAGAGGAAGGTTGTGTAATAAAATAAGCTTAAGCTAATTTTATTATTTTGGGTTGGTTTCCTTTTCTCTTGAGAGGATTGGAGAGCTCTTTCTTCTTCTTCTTCAAACTTTGACGAAGAACGCGAAGAACCATCGAGCATCAACGAAGAACGCCACGTTCTCGGGAATCGTCTTCCGTGACGCCATACCCGCGACACCGACGACGTACTCCTTCCGCGTCATTTCTCCCGCGACGATTTCCCACGACGAAATCGTCGTCAAAGAACTTTGAATCCTCGCTTCACGACATCGACGTCCTTCTTCCGTGACGCTGACCACCGCGGCGCTCGTCTTCCACGGGTCGTTGACGATCATCGTTCTTGAAACCGAGGTAGGGGTTTGTTGTTGATTATTTATTTACTCTCATTCTTGGTTCTAGCATGATAATCTTGTGGATAAATTTTTAAGGGTTATCATCTAACGAGAGGGGGGTCGGACCGCACAAACACGGCCGAATTCCCCCTCCTTTGTTCTTGTTTATTATTTTCTTATGGATGAACGAGAAGGCGTGGTGTCGTCGCACCACGCGGGAATCGCACGGCTATATTGCGCGGCGCCGTCGTGCCGCGCCGTGGAAGGATTATCATGAACGCAACGCCGTCGCGCCGCGTCGAAGGGAACCGAAGGCGCCACGGCCGGAGCGGGGCCGCGGCGGAGGGGCGCGGTGTCGTCGCACCGCACCGGACGACGAACACCCCTACCGGTTCCAGGCCGCGGCGAAACGGGAAGACCGGCGGCTAGCTAGGCCACCGGAGTCAAAAGCCAGAAAGGGGACCGGCCATGCCGGTCCCGTTGAGGAAGGACCGGCCGGCCATGTCGGGCCGGCTGGAAGGGAGACGAACCGGGGGAATTAATTCCCCCGGCTGGCCAAAACCGGCCCCCCCATAAAGGGGGGGGGGGGGGCCGCGGTTACACCAAGGGGGCGCAGTGCCCCCCCGTTTTTCTCAAAGGCAGGCCCCCACAAGGGGGGGCCGGTTTCTCAAAGGCGCGGCTTCAGCCGCGCCGCCAGCAGGGAAGAGGCGGGGGCTCTGCCCCCCGCGCGTGGCACCCGAGCAGTGCCCAGGCCTCTGCGCCTCCGGCCGGGTCGGGTCGACCCGGTTCGGGCCGACCCAGGGGGGGTCGGGCCGGGTCGCCCCGGACTCGGACCCCCCGTTTTCGAATCGATTTCGGTCTTTTTCCCATAACATGAGCTACGGACCTCCGATTGACGAACTGTCAGCGACGATGCGATCCTTGGATCGAGACGGTCAATTCGGTATATCGCACTCAAAGTTTCGAAATACTTTCAGTTCGGCCGGGTTGGTTCGTACACGAAACCAACCGGGCCCTCGGAGCGGAAACACTCATATCTTGAGCTACGGATGTCCGATTGACGTGTCGTCAGCTTTGTTGTGTTCCTCTTAGTGAAACGGATCTTTTGGAATACTCCACCCGAGGTTTGGACGAAGGTGGAGTACGGTCGGGTTGGTTTTGCCTTAAAACCCAACCGGGCCCCTGGGACGAAAAACCCAATAACTCTCAGACCGGGCGTCCGATCGACGCGCCGTCTATTGCGTTGAGTTCCTATTGACGATACGGAACTTTTGGATACATCAAATCTGGACTTTGTGACAGTTGATGTATCAGCCTCTCGGCTAGTGGAGCGGACCCTCCCGAACGAGCTTGCTGTGTGCGGGAACCTTAGTGCTGACTGTGACTGTTACTGCTACTGCTACTGTGACAGCGATGACGACAGTACAAAGATCCTGTGTGGATTCGACGACGACTACAACACTCAGCGATCCTACGTGGATCAGTGCTACAGGTCATGTGTTGGCCCGATCCTGTGTGGGTCTGATCCTGTGTGGGTCTTTGCGCTCAGCGGTCCTGTGTAAACCAGCGCCTACAGGTCCTATGTGGGCCCGATCCTGTGTGGGTCTTTGCGGGGGTTAGTTACCTATCGATCCTTCGTGGGTCTGACGACTTAGATGGATCCGAGATCATATTTATCGTCTTTCGAAGAAGTATACCTGTGTGAGCTGAATCCTGTTGTTTTCCTGTGTGGATTTCGTTTTGCTTTCCTGTGTGGATGGAGTTGTACTTGGGCTCGGAGGTTGGAGCGTATTGGGATTGATGACTTAGGTATATGTATGGGCATATACCTAAGCAGTATCGGTTGTTACTTCGTGTTTGTATCTCACCTTTGTGGTTTATCCTTTTTGGATTTTGGGAGACCTTCAGGGGTCTCGGGGTCCCTACTGAGTAGCTTATACTCACCCCTGCACGGGCTATGCCCGCACTACGTTGTGTTGGTTGCAGACGATGGACAGCATTGATCTTGGATGAAGCTTGCAGAGCAGGACGGTACCTGGAGGTGGACCACTGGGCGGCACGTGTTCGGAGCGGACGGCGGGACCCGAGGAGCAGTGGAGCTATCTGTACCCACCCTTCAGGTGGGATTTCCAGTGGACAGCTCGGTGTAGTGGCTTTTACTTTGTAGTTTTTGTTTTCCCTTTCGAGTTGTACTTTACTTTCAGTTTGGGTTTGTATACTGGCCCATTTACTTTTCCGCACTTTCAGTTGTACTCTATTTTTACTTAGTGTTTACTTTTCCGCTTACTTACTCTGTGGTGTTTGTTTACTTTTAAAAGGCAACACCTTCCCTTTTACTGGTAATTACGCCTTGGTGCTAGTCGCCAGCCCCTGGCCTATGGAAGGCAGGCTTGGGGTAGTCGCGGCACGGGCCCCGAGGGCGGGTCGTGACAAATTGGTATCAGAGGAGTTCGGTTCTACCGTGAACTCTGATCTTTTCTATGTGAAGCAATAATGTTTAGCGTATTGAGTGTGGTTATCAGTCCAGGGAGTCCAGTGTTGGTGCGGCGGCCGACGTATCCGTACACCAGGACCCTGAATTCTGATTTCCGACTTAATGCACGAAAACATTGATTGCGTGTGTGTTTCAAAGTTTTCTTTGTGATTACTTTGTGTCAGCTCCCCAGGTATACTGTTTGACCATGGCGCACCTGTTCCTTTTCAGGATGGCCCCACGACGGCAGCCAGCTAGGGTTCCGAGAGTCGAGCGTGACGACAGCCCACCGAGCGACGAGGCCTCGGTGTCGGGCCCTTTGTCAGCAGTGGCACCGGCGGTAGCTCTACCCGTCGAGCCACCGATGCTTCCAGCACCAGCCGCTGACGATGCACGTCACCTTGGAGCTCTGTACGAGTTTCAGCGTCAGCGACCGCCTAGGTTCCGTGGGGAGACGGACCCCCAGGCAGCATAGGACTGGCTGGAGGCAGTGGTACGAGTTTTTGGGCTAGTGAGGACACCTTCAGACCTCATGGTGATCCTCGCTGCGAGCCTACTGCACGCAGTAGCGGGCCGATGGTGGAGCTTGATGCTCCAGGTGCACGATGAGGCATCTCTACTATGGACGGACTTTGAGAGCCTCTTCCGCTCGAAGTTCTTCCCAGCCACCCTTCATGCGGTGCGTATCCAGGAGCTTCTTCAGCTGCGGCAGGGTAGCATGACAGTCGCTCAGTACTCGGCGAGATTTACTAATCTCCCGTGCTACTCGACTGACATGGTACGGGACCCATTCTTCTGGGCCCGGACCTTCGAGCAGGGTTTGAGACACGAGATCAGGGCATCGCTGATCTCCCTCAGCATACCGACTCAGACAGGAGTACTGGAGCGGGCCCTTTTGATCGAGAGTTTCTTTTCTGAGTCTACACCAGTGCCGAGACCCACCGTAGGGCGGCACGTGGCAGAGTCATCTGCAACAGGCAGTCAACGGATGAATCAGGGGTTCAGGTAGACCAGACCTTCAGGCAGACGACCTCAGGACACTGGCTCAGCAGTGCGGGGAACACAGCGCAGAGCCAGTCTTTCGAGAGGCAGACAGTGCTACTCGTGCGGCGGGCAGGGCCACATGGCTCGTGACTGCCCGACCTGCCATGCAGAGGAGCAGCAGACGGTTGAGGAACCACCTAGGCAGAGGCAGAGGTTCGACCGTGGCGGTCCGCAGGGAGCAGGCGGACGAGGCAGAGGAGCTGGCCGAGCAGCAGGTGGTGGGCGACGCTTTGAGGCTCTACCACCACCACCACCAGGAGGTCCACCCCGACCTCAGGGGAGAGCACAGCTTCAGGCAGTTGAAGCTTACGATCATGGAGCTCCAGAAGCAGGTGGACTAGTGCGGGACTAGCTCCAGGCATAAAGGCCTTTGCCCATAATGCCTCTAGATTCGTATTTTGTGTTGCCTTGTGTCCTTGTACTTTGAGTTGAAGTATTAAATGACACTTGCTTTGGTGACTTTTGCTTTCTTGTCTTTTGTTTGTTTTTACTAAGAGGTGCCAGTTAAAAACTATTGACATGACCCTCACTTGCGAGATTCTTACTGGAGGAGACCCAGTGACCACACACTGATGCTGACAATGTGACTCAACCCTTGGAGGCGAGAGTAACGGTTGGATCTCTTGGTAGCAGCGTCGAGGCCTTACGACGTCATCCATGCCATGAATTAACTAATCATGACGGGATTGACTGTATTAGGCAAGGAACGTGGTTCATCCAGGGGATGAGACCAGATTTCACTTTTCAGCAAAGGAGAAATCTTTGCAGCTCTGTTGTACGTCAAGGAGGAAGGGGAAACCCTTCGTGTGGTCAGACAGTTGTCAGCAGAGCTTCCAGGAGCTGAGACAGAGATTGACCAGCGCACCTATCTTGAGGTTGCCTGAGGAGGGAATAGGGTACGTAGTCTACTGCGTGCATCAGGGTCCATACTCAGATGTGTTCTGATGCAGGAACGGGCAGTGATCGCCTATGGATCACGTCAGTTGAGGCCGCATGAGAAGAACTACGCTACCCATGACCTGGAGTTAGCAGCAGTGGTCTTCGCTCTGAAGACATGGCGACATTACCTGATGGGAGAGCGCTTTACAGCCTTTTCTGATCATCAGAGTCTCAGGTATATCTTCTCGAAGAAGGAATTGAACCTGAGACAGCGGCGATGGCTCGAGTTCCTCCAGGACTATGACTTTGAGATAGTCTATACTCCTGGGAAGGGGAACGTGGTGGCTGATGCCCTCAGCAGGAGGACGGGCATTCAGCTACTTGAGGAGGCGACGGAGCAGCTAGCCTCTTTGCAGATATCCTTCATGGATAGAGATGGAGCAGCCTTCCTCCAGTCTCTCACAGTCACCCCTCCACTACTGCAGCGGGTCAGAGAGGCACTACGTGAGGACGCTGACTGTGAGACACGGCGTGCACAAATATCCTCGGGAAAGGCACCTGATGGTTTCTCCCTTGGAGTAGAGCATGACATCCTTTTCAGAGGACGTACCATGGTATCATTCGCTTTGTGAGAGGAGGTGCTGAGAGAGTTTCACACTTTTCCTTTGGCGGTACATCCCGGAGTGGCGAAGATGTACCAGGATCTCAGACGACAGCACTGGTGGCCAGGCATGAAGAAGGCTGTAGCAGAGTTCGTTTCTCGATGCCTCACCTGCCAGCAGGTGAAGGCAGAGCATCAGGTACCTGCAGTCTTGGTACAGCCCTTGGAGGTCCCGGAGTGGAAGTGGGACGGGATATCTATGGACTTCGTGACTGGACTTCCATGCACTTCCAAAGGTCACGACTCCATTTGGGTGGTTGTTGACAGACTCACCAAGTCGACACACTTCTTACCCATCAGAGAGCAGGGCTCAGTGGAGATCTTGGGACGTCTCTACGTTCAGGAGATTGTGCGGCTCCACGGTGTGCCATCATCTATCGTCTCCAATCGGGATGCTCGCTTTACTTCCCGGCTTTGGAAGGGGTTACAGGATACGTTCGGGACGCAGCTACGTCTGAGCACAGCTTTCACCCTCAGACGGATGGTCAGAAGGAGGGGACCATTCAGACTCTCGAGGACATGCTCCGCGCATGTGTCCTCGACTTTGGTCGTAGCTGGGAGGACCACCTACCCTTGGTGGAGTTTGCGTACAACAACAGCTACCACTCCACAATCGGGATGGCACCGTACGAGGCGTTGTACGATCGACCTTTTAGATCTCCTTTGTGCTGGACATACCCTGGGGAGTCAGCGCTTGTGGGACCGGAGATGGTCCAGGCCACGACAGAGAAGGTCCAGGTCATCCAGGAGCGGATGAGGACAGCTCAGAGCCGGCAGAAGTCATACACTGACAGGAGGCGGAGGCCACTAGAGTTCGAGGTTAGCGACCACATCTTCTTGTGGGTCTCACCTAGACGTGGTATACGGAGATTTGGCTGAGGCGTCAAGTTATCTCTGCGCTTCATCGGACCCTTCCAGGTTCTCAGCAGGATTGGCGAGGTGGCTTATCGCCTGGCTCTACCACCTCAGTTGCACCGAGTGCACGACGTCTTCCACGTGTCTCAGCTGTGGAGATACGTGCACGACCCGACGCACATCATTGACCATGGGGAGCTTGACGTTGACGATGGGGCGACTTTTACGGAGGTCCTGGTGGAGATAGAGGATCGACAGGAGAGGGTCCTACGTGGGCGATCGATTCCTCTTGTACGCATCAGATGGCAGCACGGGAACCTCCAGGAGAGCACATGGGAGCAGGAGGCTCAGATGCGTGCTCAGTACCCTCTTTTGTTTCCCTAGTTTTTTATGTATCTTTACAGGGACGTAAAGCCCTGAGATGGGAGTAATGTAATGACCCATAAAATTCAAGGGAAATTTTTTCTTAATTTTCTTTGGAATTTTACAAGAACGCGGTTTCTGACGGCACCTGATTCCGAGGCCCGGAGTTCCCGGAATCAATTTCCGAAGTTTGGCTCGGGTACGTTCAGTGAACGAACGAGCGGGAATTTCTAACTTTTGAACCGGTGCCCGGAATCAAATTCCGAGGGCACCGATGAACTCGCAGCGCCGATATTCGCTTAAGGGGACCTTTTCCGAGGTTGCGTTTATTGCGGGTTGTAAGTTAGTTTTTGGGTTTTTAGAATAAGTTAAATAAAATTTGTGGAATACAAATTTTTATTTTAACTTGTTGTTTTTTTTAAACCTCCCAAAGGGAGTTGGGGGTGGTACCCACAACCACTTAACCTCCCTTGGGAGGATTAAGTGTGGTGGGTCCCACACGAACCCCAACTCCTCAACTTCTCTAAAAAACTCCCCTTTGACCCATTTCAATTAATGTTTGACAACTTGACTTAATTAATTGAGGAGGGTTAATTTGAATTTAAAACCTTTGAAATTCTAAGAGGAAGGTTGGGTAATAAAATAAGCTTAAGCTTATTTTATTATTTTGGGTTGGTTTCCTTTGCTCTTGAGAGGATTGGAGAGCTCTTTCTTCTTCTTCTTCAAACTTTGACGAAGAACGCGAAGAACCTTCGAGCATCGACGAAGAACGCCACGTTCTCGGGAATCGTCTTCCGTGACGCCATACCCGCGACACCGACGACGTACTCCTTCCGCGTCATTTCTCCCGCGATGATTTCCCACGATGAAATCGTCGTCAAAGAACTTTGAATCCTCGCTTCACGACATCGACGTCCTTCTTCCGTGACGCCGACCACCGCGACGCTCGTCTTCCACGGGTCATTGACGATCATCGTTCTTGTAACCGAGGTAGGGGTTTGTTGTTGATTATTTATTTACTCTTGTTCTTGGTTCTAGCATGATAATCTTGTGGATAAATTTTTAAGGGTTATCATCTAACGAGAGGGGGTCGGACCGCACAAACACGGCCGAATTCCCCCTCCTTTGTTCTTGTTTATTATTTTCTTATGGATGAACGAAAAGGCGTGGTGTCGTCGCACCACGCGGGAATCGCATGGCTATATTGCGCGGCGCCGTCGCGCCGCGCCGTGGAAGGATTATCATGAACGCGACGCCGTCGCGCCGCATTGAAGGGAACCGAAGGCGCCGCGGCCGGAGCGGGGCGTCGCACCGCGCCGGACGACGAACACCCCTACCGGTTCCAGGCCGCGGCGAAACGGGAAGACCGGCGGCTAGCCGGGCTGCCGGAGTCGGAAGCTGGAAAGGGGACCGGCCATGCCGGTCCCATTGAGGAAGGATCGGCTGGCCATGTCGGGCCGGCCGGAAGGGAGACGAACCGGGGAAATTAATTCCCCCGGCTGGCCAAAACCGACCACCCCATAAAGGGGGGGGGGCGCGGTTACACCAATGGGGAGCAGCACCCCCCCCCCCGTTTTTCTCAAAGGCAGGCCCCCACGAGGGGGGCCGGTTTCTCAAAGGCGCGGCTTCAGCCGCGCCGCCAGTAGGGAAGAGGCGGGGGCTCTGCCCCCCGCGCGTGGCACCCAAGCGGCGCCCAAGCCGCCGCGCCGCCGTGCTGGACCGCGCCGTCGCACCGCCGGCCGGGCCGAGTCAGACCCGGGTCGGGTTGACCCGGTTCGGGCTGACCCAGGGGGGGGGGGGGTCGGGCCGGGTCGCCCCGGACCCGGACCCCCCGTTTTTGAATCGATTTCGGTCTTTTGCCCATAACTTGAGCTACGGACCTCCGATTGACGAACCGTCAGCGACGACGCGATCCTTGGATCGAGACGGTCAATTTGGTATATCGCACTCAAAGTTTCGGAATACTTTGATTTCGGCCGGGTTGGTTCGTACACGAAACCAACCGGGCCCTCGGAGCGGAAACACTCATATCTTGAGCTACGGATGTCCGATTGACGTGCCGTCAGATTTGTTGTGTTACTATTAGTGAGATGGATCTTTTGGCATACTTCGCCCGAGGTTTGGACCCAGGTGGAGTACGGTGGGGTTGGTTTTGCCTTAAAAACCAACCGGGCCCCTGGGACGAAAAAGCCAATAACTCTCAGACCGGGCGTCCGATCGACGCGTCGTCTGTTGTGTTGAGTTCCTGTTGACGATACGGAACTTTTGGATACATCAACTCTGGACTTTGTGACAGTTGATGTATCAGCCTCTCGGCTCATGGAGCGGACCCTCCCGAACGAGCTTGCTGTGTGCGGGAACACTAGTGCTGACTGTGACTGCTACTGCTACTGTGACTGTGACGACGACAGTACCGAGATCCTGTGTGGATTCGACGATGACTACAGCACTCAGCGATCCTACGCGGATCAGTGCTACAGGTCCTGTGTGGGCCCGATCCTGTGTGGGTCCGATCCTGTGTGGGTCTTTGCGCTCAGCGGTCCTGTGTGAACCAGCGCCTACAGGTCCTATGTGGGCCCGATCCTGTGTGGGTCTTTGCGGGGGTTAGTTACCTATCGATCCTTCGTGGGTCCAACGACTTAGATGGATCAGAGATCATCTTTATCGTCTTTCGAAAAAGTATACCTGTGTGAGCTGAATCCTGTTATTTTCCTGTGTGGATTGTGTTGTGCTATCCTTTGTGGATTTCGTTTTGCTTTCCTGTGTGGAATACGTTTACAATTAGATGTTATTTCTCCTAGAGTGATTCACTTGTTTTGTGATGTTATTGGCATGATAGTTTTGTAAACATGCATCATTCTAGGAACTTAGTATTTATTATGACGTGCATCATTTTCTAAACACACATAAAATAAGGTTATGGGTTTAGTTGTCAAAATTAAATTTCTTTTATTTATTAGTGTAATTTAATTAAAAACCTACCAAATAATAAACTTTTAATTGTTAATGATGAAAAATGTGGTAAATGTAATGGATAAAGGGGTGTCTAATGAGAATCCTTGAAATATGAAATTGTTTACCCTATGTGATCCATTACCCATTTTAGGGATGGTTAAAGGAAGTGTGATTGCCTCGGTCTTGAACATGTGGAGGGGTATGGGGGATAAATTGTTATAGATTTATGTGAATTAATATATTAAAATTTTAATGAGTTCTTATGTATCCTTTGATGGGTGTTTTGAATTGTAGATATTTTTCTCCAAAGTGACACTTGGTGATAGGATGATAGGATGACATGGATGGAAATGTGCCTCTATTAGTGGAACCCGAGGCTACGATAGTTCAAGGTAAAGGATCCGACGAGATGTTCTATGAGAACATTTCATTCTTTATACAGTTTATGGAAAGAGACCTTGGGTGTGTTGTGCAGAACTTGTCTGACTGTACATGGGAGTTCCAGTTGCATCATTGTCCAACATTTACTATAGATGGTGGACCTAAGGTATTTGATTTCTATATTGAGTCTATCTAGACGATCCTTGATCATTTAGAGACTCCTACTAAAAAGGTAGTCAAATTTAATACTTATATGTAAAATATCCAATAAAATTGTTGGTGAGACATCCAGACACAAGATGGATAGCTGGATAATATGTTATGGAAGTACTCTCATGGGAATTTATTAGAGAACCTCTACCCCTAAGATTATTAGGAAAGAGAGGGTAGGTGATTCTATGAGGATGACCCTATGGATTATGTTATTGATGTACTATTATGGTCTCTTTATGGATTTCCAGTGCTTTGTTCCAGAATTGTAAGGGGATGAAGCTACTACATTGAAGTATTTTTAGGATGGGATTAAATGTGAGATTAAGTCCAAAGTTAATATATTTTGGATGAATTATTTTCTAAATTGGTAAATTAGTCCCTCATTTCTGAGGGGAACCTAAAGGAGGAATCCAATGGAAATAAGGTGGATTCTTCTAGACAAACATGAGGTATTTCTTCCAAGAGTAAGAACCTTTTCTTTGATTATTTCATCTAGGTATATGGTAAATAAGGTGGAACTAGTAGGGGATCAGTTACTCTGATTAGTAACCAAATTTATTTCCATCAGTGTGGTAGGTCATGAAATATTCTACATAGTGTCATGGACCATCGGTGTAGTGTCGAGCTTGCGGTAGTATGGTTCACTTATAGAGGTATTTTAGAAACCCTTGACCTATGGGTAGTGATAGAAGAGAGAGACATATTCATAACACTTGGAGCGGGTCTTCTAACCCATATCATATTGGATATAAAAGATATACTATCCCTGGAATTCTAGTAAGTGGATATAGTACTACGTGGAAAGAGTTCCCATATTAGTTGAATGGTGTAGCTCATGGAACTCAGACTACAACACAGGGAAGATGGGTAGGACAATTTTATGTAGTTTAGCTTCTAAATGTGAGTATAAAGGCTAGATAATCAATATATAGAGGTATTATTTATACAACTTATACACCTAATAGTGCCTTAATTGATACTAGAGACTCTCATTCCTTTATTTCTTCAAAACCTGTAAATGGTCTGATCCTGGTAGTGGAGTTTGTGAGTGGGTTTATGATGATCAATACACCTTTAGTAGTATGGTTGAGAGACATCCATTTATGTAAAGGGTGTTCTCTCGAGGTTGGGGAATATTGCATTCATTAGGATCTCAACAGATATTTCAATTCATTTTGGGTATAGACTTCTTGGTATCATATTAATCCCACATTGATTGTTACCATAATATAGTGACCTTTACATCTCTTGAGGGTGACAAGTATGTTCATTATGGAGAGTGGGATATCCAGGAAAGCTATATAGGGTGAATTCATTACAACTAGGGGATCTCACCACCCAAGTTTCATGTATTTTAATGGATGTGGCGTTGCCTCCCCTCCTCGACATGCTTCATCCGGGGAGGGGAGATTTAGTTTCTCCTTCACATTGGCTCCCTTCCCGTTTTCCTTCTTTAGTCAATTTCACAAACTCGTACTCCCTCCCTCTGTTCCCTCCGATTGAAATTATCCCTAAGGTCCAATCCCTCTCAAATGGAGTTCTATTGGTTCTAATTTCACCCATGGAGTTCACGAAAGCTTCAGCATTGCTGGATCTCACCCTGGTATCCCAATTTGAAGGAATCGTCCCTCTGTTGATGCATTTGACTGGTTCATCTTTTCATCTTGGAATTTTCAAGATCGAGCAATCGTTGGCCTGTTAGATTCTAGACACATTCAAGTCTGTTTCACAAATGTTGAAAACCTGGTTGATACTTGAGCCTTTTCTTCATTCTCTATAGGAAGAGTTAGGTTATCCCTCTTCTGGTGGAACTTCGATTTTCACCAGTGGTGCGACCCTCCAACCATAGCACTCTGTAATTCTCTACCCAGACTTCCTTTTCCATTCCAGAACATGGAGATCCTCTGGTTTCTAGGTAATTTGTTAGGCTACTATATATGCTCTGACTCCCGCTCTAGTGTGATTTGACATCCTGTTACACCAAGGATCGGTTTTGAAGTTGATATATTAAAATTCCAACTATAATCCACCACCATTGAGATCAAGGGATAGCACCGTTGGAACTAGATGGTATGCTATGATTTTTGGATCCCCTTCTATTCTGTTTGTCATTGTTTAGGCCATGAGGATTCCAAATTCCATCATAGTTTCCCTGGCTGTTCCTGGAATGAACCTCCCCATATTATGGAGGTCAGAACAGTCCTAGTATGCAAGGGTATAGTTTTCAATAAATTAGAGTAGGGAGAATACTTTGTTCATCTACAGCGCAGAGGGAATGAAATTGCAAGTGAAATGGGGGAGAATCATGGGACAACCACTCCATCTCCTTCTATCCTGGACAAGTCTAGTGGGACGAGTTAAAATCCTCCGGTGGTTGAGGTGTTTAGTTGTTTGAAATATGACTTGGGTATCCTCAATCAAGTAAAGGAACCTAGTTTTAAGGAGGCACAACCCCTTGGGTAGGTTTTCTTCTGTATTTTCCCCGCAAGTGAACCTCCAGGGGAAAAGGTAAAGGCCTCAACCATCAGGGGGCCTCTAGTTGTGCTTCCACTAGGGGTGACATCAGTGTGTAGGCTGAGCTATCAGTAAAACATTTGCCGGAGGAGTCAACTGTAGTATCACAGATTGAAAATGGAAGGATGAATGAGGTGAATGTGTTGGGTCCCTTAGACCCAAAGACTCACTTCACAACCTCCAGCCCAGTTGAAGGTTTTGAGTGTATGGAAGAAGACTGCCTTTGAGGTTAAGGCAAGAATGGTGAAGTCTTCATGCAGGGAGAGCCCCATCAAAGAAGGCCCAGTTGTGTAGCTGGGTAACTGCTTTGATGGTCTGGATATCTAAGAACCATCACTGTCTCCAGAGGAGGAGGATTCCGGTGACGATAGTTAAAGCCAACTCTCAGTGGATAGTTTTGAAATAATTCAAGGAAAAGGTCATCATACTCCTGTAAGGAAGAAAGAACAGAAAGGAAATCGAGACTCAAGAAAATGCATTGTGGTCAAGGGAAAAAATCAAAGGGGCGTAAATACTATTCCCATTTTCATATGTCGATGGAAACATTGTTGGCTAAGAAGGGTGAAAACAAATAAAGAAAAGCCTTACAGAGTGGGGAAGGTGGAGAACAAAGTGGGAAAGCAAGAATAGATGAAGAAGAAGAATAGGAGTTCTTGAAACTCATCCTCTATTCCAAGGAAGAAATTTTTGAAAAAGTTATTCAGGTAAATGCTTCAAAAGAGGGTATCGACAAAATATATGAAAGAAGGTTGTGAGTTGACTCCAAGGAGGATCAATAGGCAGGGTTAGAAAAACAATATCGAATACTGGCTCGAGGTTTCAACCAATGTAAAATCAACTCAGAGGAATTCATTCAGAAAATGGATAGAATGGATACTCAACTTGAAGAGCTTATCAGCAAGGATCCAGACATCCAAGTTAGTACTCTGAATTGGTAATTATATAGATTGTTTGATTCTAATAATATTATTCTTGTGTTTAATCAATTTGTGTTTTCTTTCAGCATGTAGCGGTATAAATGTTTTCTGAACTATGGTTTCCCACTTCTCCTAAAAGTGGATTAATAATAAAAATTTATATTTGGTGGTGGGGTGTAACACATCATGTATTTCCAACCATAGTGGATTGTTTTCATGATGTATTTTCTAAATACTTATCAATGATTCCACCATAGAGATATTTTTAGTTTACTATTGAGCTCATTCATAAGGTTAAGCCAGTTTCTATTTCACCTTATAGAATGGAACCAACATAGCTTCAAGAGCTCAAGACTTATCTTGAAGATTTTATGGGTAAGGTATTTATCTTTCCAATTTTTTCTCTTTAGTGTTCTCGGGTCTTGTTTTCTAAGAATCATGAAATGACCTTGTTTTTATGTGTCGAATACAAAAATTTGAACAGGATGACAGTGCAGAACTGGTATCCTCTTCCACATATAGAAAATCACTATGACCAGTTGATAGGATCTTGTGTGTTCTCCAACATCGACATGAGATTAGGAATCATCATTTGTGATTTTAACCTTACAATATACCACATACATCTTTTCAAAGAAAATATAGCCTATATGAGGTCATCGTGATGCTATTTGGGATGAAGAACTCTCCGGTAGTGTTGATGGTATTGATGAACAAAATATTCCACCCGTAACTATATATGTTTTTGGTTGTGTTTGTGGATGACATCATGGAGTACTCCAATACTCATGATGATCATTAGCAATATCATGACATCATCCAGAGTACGCTGACAGAGAATCATCTATACATAATTCTATACAAGTGTCAATTATGGATCAACATGGTTCATTTCATGGGTCACATATTCTCATAGGAAGGTGTTTTAGTGGACCCAGAGAAGGTGCAGGAAGCGGTTTCTTGGTAATAGACCAATAATTTCATTGATATCTGTAGCATTTTGGGATCGAAAGGCTATTATCAGAGGTTCATCAAGAACTTTTCCCATTTTTAAACAACACTCTTAGGATTGACCGAGAAGGGGATAAATATTCAATGGTCTAGGTAATGTGATAATTCTTTCCATGATTTGAACAATTAGTTGACTACTACATCAAACTTAATCCTTCCCAAGTCAGGGGGAGTATACATTATTTTTTGATGCATCTAGAATCAGACATGGAGCAGTGTTGATGTAGGGAGATTGATTTGTGGCATATGGTTCATGTAAATTGATTCCATGTTAATGAAACAACCCTATTCATGACATTGGGTTTTTTATAGTGCTTTTAGATTTAATGTGTTGGTTTCATTATCTGTATGGAAAAAAATTACCATTTATACTAATAATAAGATCTTAAAGTATACCTTTTCTTAGTGGGATTAAAATAGAAGAAATCATATATGGGTTGAGTATTTGTAGTCTTCTAATTTTGATTTGGAATATACAACTAGGAAAGGAAATAGTGTTTTTTATGCTTTGAGCAGGATAACTCGAACTCCGGGGGTTTGGGAGTCCAGTTATGAGTGGAAGATGATGTCTTTACTGACTAAGATGCATATTGTGGTTCAAGAGTGCCTATAGTAGATGACTCTCATATCAGTGTCTATTGAGTCTACACTTTTAAGCCAGATCATAGAGAGGAAGTATGAGGATCTAGAGTGTCCAAACATGAGGAAAATCCTTGAAGGTTGGGAGTCACCTTTCAATTGGATTATAGACGAGGATGATATAATATATGTATAAGGCCATGAGGTTGTTCCTACATGTATATGAAATTTGATGCATGAGTTTCATAAAACAAAGTGGGTGGTTCATCCGGGTCTGAAAAAAATTTATCATGACTTACATTGATAGTATTGGTGATTGGGCATGAAAAGGGATATTGTAGGGATCGTGAAAAAATGTTACACCTACCAAAATGTGAATTCCAAGCATCAATGAAATAGTGGTGTAGTATACTTTTTGTCCATTCCGGAACATAAGTGGGATGATTTTACCATGTACTTCATGGTGGGCCTTCGGAGTATGCCTCAGAATAATGATGTTATATGGGTAATTTTAGACCGAATGATTAAATTTTCCCATTTCTTTCCTATCCAGAAGACGTTATTAGTGGATAAGTTGGGGAACTATTGTAACCAGGTATGTTATTTAATATAAATGAAGTCTATTTTTTGTTTATTTTCAATCCACACTAGGTTTATCAGGTAATTTCATGGAATTTTATCATACAGTACAAGCTTACAATGGTATTAAATGTGGCGTCTTTTCCAAGTGTTTGCCAAATTTTTCATCTCAAAATATAGAGGAAGAGGCTAGGACCGAGAGAGGTAGTTTCCTGTAAGTGAAACTTCATAAAAAAATTTAATTCATGTGTTTTTTGAATACTAGTATGATATTCTTGAAGATGTGGAGCATCAAAAATGGTGACGGTAATCTCCACAATTATAAGAAGCTTCTCGAGCAGGTTGAATTTCGATGGGGCTTCATGAATGGATGAGCTTCAGGAAAATTTTTATAATGGATGAAAAAAATATTTTAAGTGGTAGAGTAGAATCATTAATGGATGAGACTATATATAAGATACTACCCCCACTTCATTCAGCATGAAAATAATTAGATAACATCTGGAATTGCTCCGATTTCATGAAGGTAGGGAGATCTATGAATCTGGATTTCAATGAGAGCATGAGCATCGTGAAAATGATATTTAAGTATTGATTGATTCAAATGATTATAATTAATGGGTGATTAATGATTATTTTTTATTCCATGATGAATTAGTGGACTTCCCGAAGGGATTGAACTTCACAAATGATCTTCATGAAATGCAGTTTTGAACATCATTTTTTAAGAAAATAGTTTTTTTAAAGTGCATCAACTCGGTTATACGGTGCAAGAAGAGTATCATTATAGTCAAATAATAAGTCTTTAATTCCAATATAATGAATTAAAATTGAAGTGAAGTTAATAAAATTAGTAAGAATTCACACAAATCAGTGAGTTAGGGGGATTTAATGGAAGTGTTTCAAGGGACACAATGTCTTATCCCTAAAATATTTTAAAGGAACTGTGCCTATAATAGAGTACCTGTGTATAAAAATATATTTTTAAAAACTATTGAATATTAGTGTATTATGGTATGAATAAAACAATTTCTTCATATTCTTCTTGGAATATCACTTAGTGGTGAACCAAGTAAAATTGTTTTGTTTTCACATTGCTTGTGATCTTTTATTTTCTACACATTCCCATCATAAAGGTTTAATAGGTTCCTACCAACATGGGAACAATATTCATCACATTAGAAGAAAAAGTTGACACCCTGATTCATCCCTCCCACTCGGGGTGTTTTGGGGTCCTTCATATACTTGTATGTTCAGAAAATAGTCCATCTACACAGGGTTACACAGACTATAGTATTAGACTATGACTCGTGGTTTACTTTTCACTTCTAGACAGGCTTAAAAAGGTTCATCGTACACAGGTATTAATGAGTATG
This sequence comes from Viscum album, assembly GCA_963277665.1. Lineage (NCBI taxonomy): Eukaryota > Viridiplantae > Streptophyta > Magnoliopsida > Santalales > Viscaceae > Viscum > Viscum album. The sequence continues at coordinate 1,936,847,730 of OY728155.1, forward strand.
GATTTCCACCCATAGATATATGGTCAGTAGTAATATACTATGCTATTGTTGGAGGATATGTTATAGGAATGTGCTCTCAAATTTGGTTGGTCTTGGTAGAATCACTTAGCACTCATTTAGTTCACATTTAACAATAGTTATCAGGAAACTATTTAGATGGAACCATTCTGGTGGGCCATATAGATCTCCTATATTTTGGATCAAGGAAAGAGAGTCAGAGTTGTTGGGACCGAGTCATATACAGGAGACATTGGAGTAGGTTCATTTGATTCAGAAATGTATGGATATGGATCATACTAGGTAGAATACATATGATGATATATGTTGTAGACCCCAAGAGTTTATAGTGGGTGATTGAGTATTCCTTCGGGTATCTACTAGATTGGATCGTCATAGGATTCACAAGAAGGGAATGTTGGTGCCTAGGGTTTTGAGACATTTTGATATTGTGGGGAGAATCGGGCCGGTGGAATACTTATTGGATCTTCCATAGAATTATAGTACTATACACATTGTCTTTAATGTATCATAGATTCAGTGGTATTTCCCAAAACCTTATCATGTGATCAATATTGATTATGTTGATCTTGAGGTTGAATCATCCTTTCAGGAGAATCTGATTCATGTTATGGATCACAATGAGAAAATGTTGTGGTGAATGACTATGCCAATAGTACGAGTGTTATGGAAACATAGAATATTTTATGAGGAAACATGGGATAGAGAAACTTATATGCATGCTCAGTGTAATAGCCTTTTTACCTTTGAATATTAGATATTATTGGGAGTATAGCTCGAGGATGATCTATTATAAGTTGGGGATACTATAAGATCTCATCCTTTTACCAGGTACATTTTCTTTTATTTTGGCTAAAAATGGTCTATATAAGAATTACATGTCATGTAAATGGGCTACATGATGTGTAACATTCTATAGAAACATGTTTTTAATGGTTTCACATGGTGAAATCGTTCATGAAAAGAAAATATTACAGGTTTTGAGATCCAATTACATGACGTGTAATAATTAATTAAGATAAATACTAAACCAATGTGATGGGATTTTTGGCACAAAGCGCTAAGAAAATTACATGATTTGTAAAGGAATTACACATCATGTAATTTCCCGAGAATCATTTTTATGTCAGTTTTACAATTGATTTTTTTAATACCATTATTCCACCTTCATCCCCTTGACCCTATGGTGACTCACATTAGATTTGGATTAATTTAATCATCACAAAACATTACAGATTAGTACCAGATGCCTAGTAATACTTTTCCCTTTTTCCCTTCATTTCCTTGTTCTCTTTATAATGGAGTGAAACCTTTTGACCTTTTTTGGTTTTGGGGGTTGATCTTGATCCTAGTTTTTGGTCCCAGATATCTTTTAGCATTGTTAATTTGACCGTTATTCATCAATTTAGGGTTGTGGTAGGAAAATAATTCGTCAACAATCTTGAGGTAGGTTGTAAAATTCTAAAATCCCATAGTCTTGATTATAATTGCATGCATGTGATTGTGAAACATAAATTTCCATTCTGGGAAATTTAAAAATAATTTGAATTAATTAATTGATTGATTATCTCATTTGATAGTGAAATTGATTGAATATATTATAATTAAATTATAGAATAATGAGGTTATGAATTTGATTGAATACTGGTTTATGAAATTGATAGCGACCCATGGGGTGTGCTGATATGATTAAAACTAGTAGCCACACTTCGGGTGTGTCGATAAGATGATAATGACATTTTATGTTATGCTTGGTTGAATACATGAAATTGTTAAATGGGTGGAATAATGAATTATGATAATTTATGATAAATTGTTGGAAATATAGAACCATGTGATGTAATATCTGTGATTGATTTTTTGGATAGGGGTTGTTGTTCAAAATAACCATGGGGTTCTAGACTTCCACCCTAGAACCCAAATTTCTTTATGAATTATATGTGATTGCTGAGTTATGTGAGAGGGATTTCTACTCCAAATAATCATGGGGTGCATGATTGTCTCTCTAGGTCCCCATTATTTTAATGGTATAATTGAAATGAATTAATTAATGGAAACCCATTATGGAATGATATGTGATATCCATTTGGGGATGTTTTAGACTTCATCACTGGTCGAATAAAGTTTTGATGGTTTGGGTGTCATCATGAACATGAGGATTTATGTGGTTAAATAAATAATGATTTTAATGTGAACATTTTTTAATTTATTTATTTTACTCTATTATTTATTCAACTCCATCCAATATTATAGAATGAATATTATTTTAGATTCTATTATAGGTGGACTACTATGTTGTACTCACAACCTACTCAGGATTCCGGATTGGTACCTAAATATAATTCTTGTTTAAAAGATAGGATAAGGGAAATATACCTATGTTATATAGATAGGTTGGGATAGACCATGGATGAGGGAACTATACATGATGTCGATACCTGCTAGAAGGTTTTCAATGTCTTTATTTTTTGTTTTTTGTTTTAAACATTCCACATATATGTCATTCCATATCTAGTGGTTGGTTTGAATATTATTTTAATTTTTGGTTTATCGTGTGATACTAGTCAATTTTGGTTATTGTATTATTCTAGTTATTTGTTGTTATCACTTGGCCATTAGTTATTTATTTTTGATCCTTTATTACTTTGATAAAAGTGTATAGTATCCTGGTGACTATATTCTACCATAGCTTCTAATCAGTATCCTCTTCTGTACGGGGTGGTGTGTCTATGGTCATGTGTCTAATAGGCTTAGGGCACCAACTTGTGGAACCTAGGACAAGATTTCACATATGTTGAGTTTTTAATAACCCCTATATACTAAGGTATGAATTTTGTTAAATTTTTATACAACAATTAGTATTTAAGTGATTTTATACTCTTGGAAGTTTTAGAAAATGCAAGAGGTTGGTGCTTTAAGAAATTTTATCAATATTGAAAATATACCTTATATAGTATTTGACACTAGGTACTTGGTGGATTATTATTGGGAACCCAATGGATTAGGTAAAGATGTGATTGGTTGGGTGGTTATTCTTCACCGTGAATCCTATGGCCAGGTAACCTATGAAAGACTAATGTTTCCATTAATTTAAATAAATTTATTTTATCATTTAGAAAAAATTAAAATCACATCTCATTCTCTCTCTTGAAAAACAAATGAACACACCCCTATACCTATTTAATTCATCTCCTTCCACCTTTAAATCTTTCGTATTTGAACTTGGATTGTAGCATCGCCACTCCCAATGGATCACTAAAAGTATTTCTATAGTTAATGGAACCATTATCCTTTTTTTAATTCATTGTTGTGATGATATCTATTCTAATGATCTAAATCGGAGGTTTTTATATGGATTAGTAATTACATCTAATTGAGGTAAATTCATCTAAAAATATTTGATGAGTTGAAATCCATAATTCTAATGTTGGAATCCCCTAAATTATTTTATATTTTTGTATGAGATTCATGTGTTTTATAATATTTGGGGAAATATGTTGTGTGAAAATCTTAAAATAGAACCAAATAAGATTTATCTTATTCTTTAAGGATGAGTATGAGTTATTTAGCACATGATCAATCCTCTAAACCTGTAACTTAATATATATGGTTTCTGATTTCAATGTTACCCTAGGAAATTGGTGAGCACTATTGGGATAAAAGACCCATGAGGGTAATCCTTTCTTAGGATTTTAATGTGGGGTCCTTTTATGGATTCCTTGAGTATTCCTTGATAATTAGAAGCACATGTATGAGTTATTATTGTCTTGTATTAATCTAATCATATGACTTTTAAATATTATGTTCTTACACTAGTGAGGCCCTTCTACGAGGGGTGGTCATTTGGAATCCAATTTCATGTCAAAGAGAGGGAATTCATGACATATAACACCCAGGTGAACAACAACATTGGAGTGGGTAGCCTTGTGAGTAATTCTGATTACTGAGACTAAATACCAGGGTGATAAACTATTCCTCATGATTATGATTATTTTATGGTTATTTTATATTTATCCAAGATTCTATGTTCAACCCTTAATAAATTTATGTGATTAATAATTATTCACTCAACATTACTTACTTTATGTTTATTGGTGATTACTCATTCACCCTTATTTATTATTATGCTTATTATGATATTCAAGTCAACTTAATTAGGTTTATTTTATTAGTGATATCTCATTCACTATGGTGGTGGATTATGTTATGGTTGTAACCTAATCGCCAATGTTTATGCTTATGAAGTGGTGATAAATTGTTACCCATGTTATGTGCATGGTGGTATCCCATTTACACATAGTCATTATTGTAGGATGATAGACTGTTGTTATTAAAAAACTGCTCTATTAATCTTAGCTCTGGGGTCTTCCCATCATAATGGTCGAAGTGTGTTCCTGATCCTCATTGTTTGGGAACATGTTCATGGGTATCAAATATACTTCATTTGGAATAATTTCTCACAATTTAACATAAAATAATAGTGTGAGGGTCCAATTTTATCCTCAATATAGCCTCTATATAGATTGTTCGGTCACATATACATAATAAACAGTGTTAGAAACACCATAAAATCCAATCATGGTATAGTAACTCAAACTTTTAAACATAAAAAAAATTATTTCAAACATAAACCTTAACCAATGTGTATAATAAGAAGGATCCAAAAATCAATATATAAAAATTAAAACATTGAATAATGAATTAATGTGATATTGTTAGTATATAATAGGGAAAAACATAAAACATGTATGAATATATATAACCAAAATAACAAAAAAAATTGAAACTTCTACCCATATTTATATAAAAAAAGTGTTTGGACCTTCTTTTAACCTACTCCAACACACAAAAAAGATCATATAAAATAGTTAGCTTACAATGGTACTTTGTTTTTACCTGTATAAAATAATATTGGGACTAAAAACACCCACTGGGTGTATATTTGGTGTCAGAATAATAGGACGGTTAGGATTCTACTACATTCCATAGGAAATAAATTTATAATATTAACAAAAGTATAAAATTTTGACTTAAAAATATGAGAGTACTACCTTTATTATAAAATAAATAAAATCAAACTTTTAGCTTATATAAGAAATAAATATATAGGTTAATGAAATAATATGTTTCAGATAAGTAAATTTATTTGAATCAAGTCATAAACAAGTCCACCATGGGATGACACTGAAGGGGAAAAGCAAGGAAACACATAAGATCGATTTCTATAAATTCATACTTATTATCTATATAAATATTCCTATCCCTAACCAATATCCATTTTCATATCATCCTCAACAATATATTGCATGTAGGCCACTATCTGGAGACTCATCCATAATAAATGGTAGAAAAAAATAGAATAGTCAAAGTTTCATCATGATTATCAAACTAAGTTAGAGTCTCATCATTATAAATACCCCAACTCTGGAAGCCCATAGAGGTTGGTTATTTTATAAATTTTCATAAGATATAAGAAATAAAATCTTGAATTACTAAGTATTTTATTAGTCCACATAAACAAGATTCATACTTTAAATTCACATTACATTCTAAAATATAAAATACAAAAATAATTTTCATTGAAATTCCATTATTCTCCTTAATATATTCTTGTATATAAATCAAAAAACACTTCCTCATATACTATGAAAAGAACATAAGAAATCAGTGAACTCATATGATTTGCAAGGTTAATTTTAAAGGAGATGATATAAATAAATAAGTCATAATCAATATGGAAAGTTAAATAATTTAAGCACAATTCATTTAATCAATAACTTGAGAATAATATGGTAGGAAGAAATTATGATCAAATAATTCCATATAAATAATGACATGATCATAAAAATTAACCATCAATAATCCAACTAATCGAATAATCACATTGAATATCAATAAATAAATTCATAATTATGGAATTCATAATGATGTACATTTAAAACATACCATCAATGTTTTTTACAAAGACATCTGACATAATCAAGGACTTGTTCCAAGACATCTATATAAATAGGTAAGGCCTCGACCAAAATATAATCTAGTTTGTCTCATGAGACCCACCACATTATTAAGGGGTTATAATAGGACCTTTTCATCACTTAATAAGTCTAATTAATTCCTTAAAAAAAATAATACAACTGAATCAATATGCATTAACAAAATCAATAACTATTCGTATTGGAAGAACGAGTCATATCGAATATCAATTCTTTCCCCAGTAAAAAAATTTATCTAAACTACACAACTAAATATGATTAATTTCATCATTAGAGTAAATCATAAACAGAATATTTTATAATAGATTTTTATATAGATGAAAATACTTTACATATACTACTTGAATATTTATTGAGGAAAATACTATTTTTACATTTCAAATCTATAACTTCCCACATATTAAAGAAATCATTTTATTTCAGAAGAACATTGTAAACATATAAAAGAATATTCATGCCATTTAGGCATCATGATATAAGAAAATTACATTCAACACATATAAATTTTAAAAAAAATTTCCCTTCACACTTTTGAAAGAAAATTTAAAAAAGGTACCTTATTAGGAAAACAAAAAAAATATTTTTTAAAAAACAAATTTATTCAAATTCACGAATGGGTGAACATGACTTTTAAAAATAATAGGATTATAGTAAAAAAATTATAATATGTTTAGAAAACATGTAAAAGGAAGATAAATATTCCCCAATGGGGACATAAACATAATCAATCCTGAATAATGATGGGATTGTGAAATAAACCCTTACCAATTTAGTAACTTTTGAATTATAATCCCAACGAAATAAATAACATCAAATGAAACTTTAAAAACCATGAAGACAAATATATTAGTGATATCATTTATCAAATGGGTTTTATATACACCACACAATAGAAATAATTATTTCATATTGAATATGTCTCACAAAAGTAAATGTGAGATTAGAAACCCTTAACTCACACTTCCCTTTGGTTGAACACCATTTAACCTCATTTATAATTTTTTTTAAATGATATTAGTATTATCGTACATTTTTTAATAATATTACATTATTACCCTTGTTTTGAGTGTTAACTACATTGATTTAACATGCATTTTTTTTAAAAAGATGGAGGCAGTGCCTCTTAAATTAAAAGGAAAGTAAAAGAAATTATCCAAAAAAGAGTATAGGAAACAAGGAAAATACTAAGGATTAAAACTATATAACTAACTTTTTCAGCAATCTATAAATTAGCTTTCTAACTTATTCTTGAATTGGATTCCATTCATCCCTTCCGCGACCACGACCCCAAACTCTTGATCTTCCTATACTTGAAGAAAGATATTGAAGTCTTTCTAAAAGTGTTTTAGCATCAGTGTTTTCAGAATCAGAGATATCTCCTTGTTCTTTCCCTTTTCTAGGATAATTGACTCCCATGATTGCATTATCTTGGGCATGGATCTCCTGAGTCTCATCAGGAGAGCCTTGACTGGTATCCTGCATCTTAGGGGCATCATCAATATGTTGACCAAAGGAAGGATTACCTACAATAAGCACTGCTTCAAATTTTTATTTTTTTTATGAGACAAGTTGAAAGTCCTAATTATCAACAATGGGTTTTTAAAAATCATGACAATGTTTAGAAATGACTAGAGAGTCAATTTCAAGAAATTTCATACCCTTTCAGATACCCGAGGTAACTATCCCATAATTTGAGGGTTGATGGTGAGATTCTTCTTAAGTAACATCATTATTCACTTTTCTAGCATTGGAGTCATCATCATGAAATTACTTTTGAGGAGACGAAGAAATTTTAATTTACTGCAAATCACCACATTTTCCTTGATAATTTGTATCAAAATTTGTTTATTCTCCTCTTCAAAAAAGATAGAAGCCCAAGATTTTAACTTATTCTCAGAAAAAGCGGAATTGATATTGGGTATGATACATGCCCGATCACCCTTCTCATCAAATATAGGATTGAAAACATCATTAAGAACATCTCCTTGTGATTTTTTATTAACAGTAGGAATGGCTGGTCTATCTTCACCCTTACAATCAGGCATCTAAACATGTGTACTTTTATTATTTTTAGGAAAATTTCTCATCTCATGTCCACATGAAGAAAAATAGATACAAACTATTGAACAAATAAATGTAGACACTTAATGACCTTTAATGTTATAATATTTGTAGAATTTGGGAATTTTTTGATGAATGGTCCTCAACTCAATAATGTCATCATCAGTTGCATGCATGTTTTATCATGTAACTGCCGGTTTATGTGAATTGGATATAGTTATATCATCTCCCTAATTATATTAAGGTCATAGATATCATATTTATTCATTAGATAAACTTTTAGAATCATTCTTAAATGGTGTACATTAAAAATAAATCACAACACTTAATGGAGATGATAAGTTGTACGTACACATGAGCGATGACATCATTTATAAACTGTTGAAAGGGTAAGGAATTGTATTATATATTCAATTTACATAATATAAAATCAAATTTTTCATATATATAAATTATTTCCATCATTATAATCATCCAAGTAAAGTGGTTAAGAAAAATGAAGTACACTGCTACGTGGAGAAGGTAAGTCATACGTATGCAAGCATTGTGCTTTAATTTTTTATAGGATGGATCAAAGATAGAATATGGTTGTATCATAATAAAAAGACATATTATTATATATATGATACTATATTTATTAATTTTGGATGGAAACAATACACGAATAAGAACTATAAGAAGAAATATACTCAATAGAGTCGGTAAAGATTATTACCACTTCTTTAGGATACCTTCTTTTGAATCTTTCTTAAGGGACTTATTGATGGTCTTTTGAGGAAACCCAAACTGCTATAAGTTGTATAAGGAAGTTTGGAAGATTATTTTTTTGGACTTGGTCATGTTATAAGGCTTAATTTTGTGTGAATAAGTGAGGGAGGAGGTTCCCTTTTATAATTTAGGCGAGGGGCAATTTTGGTACTTCTCAAAAGATTCAAATATAATTAGACTATTCTACATCCAAATGATTAAAAATAAACTATAAATTCATAGGGAATTAAATTTAAGAGCATATATTATATCCTTTTTCTTTATTTAATATTTTTATTATTTTTAATAATTTAATAAAATATTATATTCTTAAAATATCATTATTTTCAATTTTGACACTATTTATTACTTTGATTTTAATAATACTAATAAAACAATATTAATCTGAGCATAATATTGTAATCCATACCTAATATTTCATATTATTCTACAAAATTCAGGGATAACATTTATTAATTAAAATTATATTACTTTTAATATTTTTAAAATCATTTATTTTATTTTTCCGTTAATTGAATAATAACTACACAATGTTGTGTAAGAATTTAAGTTAATTACTTCTTCACTAAAAATTATAATTAAATTAACATGATTAATATTAATATATTATATGTCAAAATAATATTTATAGGTTAACATATACTTTGGATATATTCATATTAAAAATATTACACTTTCTAAAAACAAGAGTGTGATATGTTTGGATTTTGTTTAAATAAAAAACTATAAAGGTCGTAATCTCGTCCAAGTGGCATAAAAAAGTCATAAATTATACCCTTGGATTATTATGGTATAAATATACTCATCCAATAATATTTATTCATGTTTTTAGGTCATTTAATGTTTCTTAAATTATTATTTTTAATTTAAATTACCTTATTTACACTTTATCATGGTAAAAATTTTACTAAAGTTATTATTCATAATGTCCAAAAATAAAAGGGTTATATTTACTAAATTTGGGACTCATAAATAAAAATATTAAATATGTTTTTAAATTTTTAAAACAAATAATTGGAATAATTTAATTTATAGTTAGACCTTAAAAATGCAAGAAAAAATTGTTTTTCAGAAAAATTCCCTTTTCTGTATAAAAATAACTTTAATACCAAATTGAACTATGAAATTGATTCCAATGAAATTAATTTTATTATTAATAATATAATACCACTATTTTTACTCAAAAACCATTTGGAAATAGAATGTAACTTTTCAAATGGTTGAATCAAAAACACAATTTTAATTAAAAATTGGTATTTTCTACTAATCAGTGGAAAAATAAATCCTTTCAAAAAAATATGAAAAATTATACCTAAGAAAATTTTTATATAATGATTTAAAAAATGTGATTATTTTAATAAAATAATAAATTTATAAGTTTTATAATTTAATTATAGTATTTCCTCAATAAATACATTTTTGAATAACATGTATTTCTAAAAAAGAAATAACTTTACAAAAAATTTAGTACATATTTAATAAGAATTAATAAATGAATTTTCATTTAGTAGGTAATATATATATATATATATATATATATAATTTATTTAATACTATTTATACCACCCAATTTAATAAATATACGAAAATTTTGATATAAAAATATTTTGGGGTTTATTTAAGCTCATTGTTGTGTGTTGTATATGCTATCAAAACTAGTGTTCTTTGAAAACCTTAGGGTATTAAATTATCACCTCCTTAAATAAATTGTGTCCTCAAAATTTTAACGTGTGTTCAAAAATAAAAGTTTTGAAAATATAAATCCCACATCATAAAAATAGTTCATAAAACATCATCTTAAAAAGAGGGAAAGGGAAATGTGATGGTCACCGAAAAAACTAGGTCTCTGATTAAGAGAACATTAGTGGGAAGTGAAAACATGGATTTGGAATAGAAAACTAACCCCAATGGATTATTAGATATTGATATAGAACATCTTAATGATAAATTTATCCATCAAAAAACTATAAATATTTAATGCATTAAAAGTCAACAGATTTATCGGTAAGAAAAGTAATCAGATATCATTTTTATTTCATGGTCCTTTCCCAATGTTAAGGAATTATTTTACTATCTAGATTAAGTACTCTATAAAATAAACTTACATGATTTCTTTCCATGTCATAATAATAATCCCATCACATTTTTATACTTTTATATACTTCTACTTCTTCTCCTACTCTAGAAAATGGGTATTCATGATGAATTTTTCATGCCTGAAGTACTTTTAACAGTGCATAAGATCCATAATTCATTCACCTAGCCTAAAAATATTTACTGAAACAAAAATTGTTATAATATGTTATCTAATATGATAAATCATACTTTTTCCTCAAATAATAATATCCAAAATTTAACATAATCCATTTCTTAAGTAGTTAACCTTAATAATATTCCAAAATATTACTAACAATATTCAAAATCCAAAAATTTGATCAAACATTTATACCTATAAAACATAAATCAATTCATAATATCACATTATAAACATGTGGTAAACTTAATCAAAGATAACATAAACCGTAAAATCACTAAAAAATTTCATGGTCACTAATACTATCTCATAAATTTCACTGTATCATTATTATCTCAACATTGATCACATATTAATAGTTATCTTCCCTCAATATTGTGTTTTCTAAAAAGATCAACTTTCTACATAATCACTTTTCCGGGACATCATTATCATTCAACATATGCTCCCAAATAATTAAATAAAAAGTACTATAGTGAAATCCTTATACATTTCAAAATTCTTATTACTAGAATATCATTAATAAAATATTTTTATAACATAATTCTTGAATCCAATACAAGAACATTTATAATTAAACTTCATTCTTAAACTATTAAGTAGAATTCATCATCTTGTTTTGTAATACATCCTTCCTTTCATATGTCATTTGTAGTATCTTCATCATCAACATTATAACCATTACTCGCACAACATTGATAATTATATTTGTTCATTTTCACCCTAGGAAAATAATTTTCATATGCCCCATACTTTCTAAATTTAGAACATTCAACTTTCAATGTCACCTTAGGGAGACCACTATTCTCATCCACTGCGTTAACTGAGATTTTCATTCTTCCTCGTAAATTAATTTATTTTTGTCCTTCCTTTTCAAGCATAAAAAATAATCATGTTACTCTAGGAAATTCACTTGGGCATTTTTTCTCACATCCTTGATATATATAAAACTGAATATTCATTCCTCTATTGTCTCTACCACCTGAGCTCTTAGTGAACTCTATCATTATCTTCTTTGGTGAGTCTGAGATTTCGTTAAGGTGCATGTTGTTAATCATATATCATGATAAATAATTAGGAATAATCACAATATAATTTAATCTAGTAATCATCCCGTTTTTTTCCTCATCAACATATTGTCTATCACATTCAATGTTAACCCAATTCTAATATCCTGAGTTTTTATAACATGTCGTTTTCTAGGTAGCCTTGAATTATTAAGTTTTGTGAGTAGTGCAACCTTATTTTTTATCTTAAAACCCAAATTATGTGAATTTCTTTGGCCAAAGGCCTTGTTTTTATATGAGTTTTAAATCTAATAAAGTGTGTTAGGGTTTCGAGTGAGTTTTAGGTGTAGAAGGGCCTAGAAACTCAATTTTAAGAAAGTGTAAACTGAGGAACGTGACTTGGAAAAACCATAAAACCTCCCAAGAGTAACCATATGGCCCTCTAGTTGCACTAGACATGGTTTGGAAAACAATTTTGGTGGGGTAACAGGGTTGTGTGAGGCCTCTTTAGTTTCTAATAGATTCATTACACATGTTCTGTGCATGTTTCTCTAAATTGTGTGCCTAACTATGTACTGTGTGGTGCTTGGATAGTGACTACTACATGGTTAGTGCACGGTTAGAAAAAAATGTGTGGTAAAACCATATGGCTCATTTATTTGGTTGATTTTACCAAATTACCACTACCACCTTTATCAAATTTCTCCTACCTTTCCCCTCATTTCATCTGCACACAGCAGGGGCCCTCTAATTTCCTTACGCCTATGATTTGACCTGACTCTACCATTCAGACTCCAATATTTTATCCATTAGTGGTTATAGATTCATCTGTATAAGACATCTAATCCATTGTAATATTTTATCCATTTATCTCTCTATATAGAATGCTAAATCTATGTGAGATGTGTTCCCCTAATTTAAGTGCATTCATCTAAAACTCTATTTTCTTCCGATTTGGGGCGAATTAGATAATGATATCATATGAGAGAGATCCAAAAAGTATGAGGTATGAGATTAATATATTTCTCCATGACTTTATGAGTGTTTTGGGGTGAGTTTATTTACAATGTGTGGGTTATTTTTGGGGACCCAAATTAATTTATTTCATTCTTATTGAAATATTCTAATGATGATATGTGATGCCTATGGGCTTGCTCTTGCTCCACTAGAAATTGTTACGCAAGGTAAGGGGCTTGGACCAGCTTGGAAAGATTAGTTTGAGTGTATGAATTGAATTAAATTTAATTATTTAAATTTAATTCATGAGTTCAATGGGAATGCTGAAGGCTTATCCTAGTATTGAGGTGATGTGAATCAACTTGATTATGATAATGAGGTTCATTAGGTTTGGTGTGGCCCATAATTCATGGGTGATGTTGATCATAGTTTGTGGTGCTGTGATTTTTAGATTATGGTGATGAGGTTTTTAGTTTGAGGGATTGGCTCTTAGGACTTGAGATAGTTTTGGCCATCATGGTTTAGTGACATGGTCGCAGGGGAAAGAGGTGTCAGATGATGTGGCTTAAGTTTTCTAGTGATTTATACTCTTCATTTGTTGGCTGAAGCACCATTTGGGTCATTATCACATAGATAAGACTCATATTTGGGTGGTGTTAACCAATCATGTGGACAGAGGCCCCAATATAATATGCATATTAGGTGATGGTATTAACCATCATACATGTTGAGGTGCTCGCAATAGAAAGGCATGCGGATAGCTATGGACCATTGGTTGAGGGTGATGAGATTATTGGTTAGGGGATGAGGCTCGCCATCTTACTGAGGCTATTGGGCCAGGATATTGGGATGATGACTATCATCATACCTTGGGACATCGATTATTGAGCGAAAAAATATTATTTGGGGGGGGGGGGGGAATCATCAATGTGCCTTGGGATGTCAAGATTAAAGATAATGGGGTCTTCTGAGATGAGGTCTAAGAGACCAAGTACTTCTTACATGGGAATACTATTTGGAAGTCGGGTTATATGATTGATGGAATGAGGTGTCAGGTTATATATTTTTAGGTGGAACTCGAGGGTTCACTAGGGATTCTTTTTTATAGAGTATTCCTTGGGACCTAAAATATGGATCCTTGAAAATGTAGTTATATATATACATACATGTGTTTTATATTATATATATATATATAACTAGGGGCATGTATTCAAAGATTATCGACGATGATCAAAGTAGGTGATCACTTCTTTATGGCTATTGAGCACAAGGTAAGTGAGTTATTTATTAAATGTGCATGTGTTTCCTTTTTATTATTTTTAGCATACAACTATATTATCATTGATATGATACAAGAACATATTGCTAGTGGCCTAACGATATTTTTTCTCACACTCTACATGAGCCCCTCTGAACACATGTGGACTTTATGTCTTTAAGATCAGGTAAGGGATCGAGCTCAGGAGTTGTGACTTAGTGATTAATGATGTACTTATTAGATTGGGATAGATGGTGTTGGACTGTGATGGATCCCCTATATCATTTATTGTTTCATTTTTTTAGCATGATTATTATATATATATATGTACTGATGGTTGACCATGGGCGACCTTGTTTTTTGATATCTGTGTATGACTTATTATGGAATGATGTCTGTATATGGTATTTCATTCCCCTAATATTTCTTATTGTTTCTACTAGATTTTTTAATTAATTCTACTATGTTATGGTCCTTATTATTCTATATTTATATTTGGAACATTATTATTATCATCACCTAAGGGTATAGTCTCCCCACTATCAACTCTAAAACCCTCACTACTAGTCGATATCCTTTGGAGTATGGGGAGGTGTGCCTAATGCCTAGTAGTTCTCTATCCCAAAGGAAAAAAAATTTAAGTGGTTGATAGATCAGGGTTCTATAAATGGAATCAAAGAGGGTTATTGTTGGTATTTTTAGGAAGCATCACAAGACCAGGTTATTAAATGGTAACTATGTTCAGCGGGTTACAAATGACATCAGATGCTTTCTTTTTAGTTGGTCTTTATATTTGGGCTATGGTAGACTAAAGATTATAAAGTTTTCAGGACAAGGTATAGAGAACATATTTTGGTCACAACATCCCCATACATTAGAGACAACCCAAATTTCTATAGGTGGTAAATTGATGTTCTGCAATGTGATTTTATAATTGATTTGATTTCCACCTCGGGCGGCGCACTTAGGAGTGATGATTATCTATTATATGGAATTGACCATTGACCTAGTATGAAAAATGAGGATTGTTTTATGAAACATGATAGGAACTTAGGAACATATTATGTATGTTTTCTTATTATTTTCATTAGGAACCTGGATTGTTCCAAGAGGGATTGGGTTGTTTAAAGTGTCAACAAAGAAGTTAAATTGTGTTTTCTTGCTTAGAATCTTTTGATGGAATTAGACTCAACCATCCTAATCATGTAGTTCCAATGAGATATGTATCTGATTCTATGTAATTATATATGAATTTTACATATGGTTCGGACCCTGATGAGGGTGGGTAGGTATAATGACAAGGGGTGAGGTGTTTAATGTGTTAAAAAAGAATCTAAATAGTGTTTTTATATACAGCTTATTTGGAGTAATTCAAATTAGCTAACTTGGATTGATATATGTGATGGGATAACTAAACCTAATATGGGATGGAAAGGGTCCCTGAGGCTGGGTTATATATAACCCCTGAATCTGATGTGGGTAGGTAGGGGGCCATGAGGTTGGATGATTCTTGACTCTAGACACTGGTATGGGTAAGTGAGGGGCTATGAGGCCATATGTCATGTGACATGGTGTGGTAGGGGAGTGTAAGTGTGGTGAGATACAAAAACACTTATATCTATCCCTAACTGTGATATATATATTGTTATGGATATTTTACCATTATATTGGTATTCATTGTTTTTCACCTAGATGGGCTCTATTGGAGCATCAAGAAGGTGGTGATTTACTGTTGCATGAGCATGCGTGGGATGGAGATTATAAGGATCAGGATGTTTCCAAGTAGAATCATTATAATCATGATCCATAGGTATAGGATCTGGTATAAGAAATATAACCACAGATGGAATATTTCAGTCCATGGATTGATGAGAAGCTCGAGATGAGCCTAGTTCAAGTTATACAGGTCATGGAATTGAGATATTAGAAAGTTGAGCCATATAAGGCATACTGTACATGTGAGTTCGATTCATAGCACCCACTGAAATTTCTGGGTGAGGGTGGACCACATACTGTAGAGAACTGGATTAAGTTGACCTGTATCATATTCTACCAGCTCGAGACTCCCCTAGGGCGGAGGGTGAAGTTAGTGATGTACATGGTCATAGGTCTGGAAAAGGGTTGGTGGGATGTATAGGTACAATAAGGCATTCATGAAGGATTATCTTGGAAGGATTTTGTGGTAAGTTTCTTCAATAAATTCTATTCATAGACACTAATGGAAGATAGAGCCCATGAGTTCGGGAATCTTTAGCAGGGGCATACTTCTTCCATGGACTATGCATCCAATTTCATAGGCATGTTTCATTTTCCACCAACTATGGTTGTAAATGACATCACTCGAGTGAGGATATTTGAGGATGGATTGTGTCATTCTATCACGGTTATGGTAAAAATATTCAGGTTGACATCCTTTTCAAAGGCTGTCGACCAAGGGCTGATAGCTGAGGGGAATCTGATAAACTATTCGTATATGAGCTGGATAACAGTGTCAAGTGATTTCAATGGTGAACCTTAAGGTATCAAGAAGTGGTGCTATGGGGAATCTTAGATAGGCAGCTAGTTTATATATTCTATAAAACCACAGAAGAGTGGGTATTTAGCGGTTTTCATCTTGTGCGGGCATCTTGGACATATTTGGACCCAATACAGTTGGGTTTCAAAGGAGTGTCGGTTATAAAGCGATGTGTTCCACCTAAAGAGGTTCTTTATAAATCCTTCTTGGATGGCTATGAACAGGGGATCGAGGAATAATCAATGATATAAGGATATACTGTGAGTGGTACTTGGAGCTGGTAGCTGGGATTCAGCTACACATAGAGATCATGGAAGAGACAGTGGGACCCAGTAGTGGTTTAAGTGACTGGTAGATAGTGTAGCATCATATGAAGGCTAGGCCTTAGGTAGTCGGGATTTAGAAAAAATTCCTAAAATTGATCTTCTAGGTGAATAGAAATTTGATGATATAGCTAAATATAGGGGTTTTCTAATGTGATGGGAATGAACGAGTTTTCCTTTTTTGGTTTTGGTGAGTTTGGATGCACGAGGTGCATGTGTATGGTTTTTGGACTAACCATGTGCTAGTTAGTAGGTTTTAATTGATTAGGATGCATAATATATATATATATATATATATGAGGTGATTTGAAACTAGGATCTATTATGGGAATTAATGCGATGTGGTTTATATAGGAGTTTCACCGGAATATGGGCATCAATGCGATGCAGGTTTGATATGAGGTGTATAGGCATCCTGAATTTAATGCGCATATGATGAGATGTGGGTTTTAGGGTGTGGGATATAACATGGGTTGGATTTTAGAACCTGATTATTTGAACATGTGACAATAATTTATGAGTGAAATTTTGAGTCTATGGATGGTTGGTTAAACCATCGAGATGCTTGAATTGTGGGTCGAGAAGTGATCAGGAAGATAACTTCAAAGTTGGGGAGAACCTTGAGGAAATCTGACCTGTAACATAATAACTAAGGAAGTCTGGGCTAATTTGTATGAGGTGGGTATTTTTGGTACCATCTATGGTTAATTTTCTATAGCTTAGGGGTGAGCTATGTTATGGTGAGAAGATTATAACATCTAGTGTTTTTGGAGCGATCCATTTTCTAAATAAGTTGTAATTTTTGAGTTTGGTGAGAAGGCCAATTTTATTTTTGATATTTAAATTGTAATTATAAGAGTTTAATTGACCAAAGTACTTGTTTTTATATGGTTTTTAAGGATCAATATGTTCTTTAGGGTTTTGGTGAGTTTTGATTGTGGTGAGGCATGAAAAATCAATTTTAGGAAACCCCAGATAGAGGTGTGTTGTTTGGAACAATAGTACGACCTCCCAGTAGTAATTATGCGGTCCTCCATTTTCCCTATACATGGTTTGAAAAAAATGAACTAGTAAGGGAACACAAAAATGGTGTTCCTATATAGTTGTTAATAAAGGGCTTACCCATGGTCTGCACACAATTTAGAAAATTGTCTGCCTAACTATGCGTAGTGTGGTGCTCAGACAGTGAGAACTGCACAGTTAGTGAATGGTCATCCAAACCGTCTGGATCATTTATTTGAGTTATTTTACAAAATTATCCCTACCAAAATTATCAAATTTCTCTTCCATTTACTCCCATTTAATCCGCATGTAGTAGGGGACCTCCTCCAATTTCCTTTCACCAAGGATTTGTGAAAATTCTTCTATGTGAACTCTAATATTTGAACTATTGTTGGCTATGAATTCATCACGGTGAGACAATCAATTTGTTATCCTCTTCTCTTCATTTATCTCTCCATATGGAATTCTAAATCCATGCGATCAATTTTTCCCTTTTTTTAAAATTTTTCTTCTAAAATGCCAATTAGTAGTTGATATCAGATGAGAGAGTGTCTACTAGTACAAGGTAGTTGGTGCCTAGAATTCTCCTCAATTTTGTAACTAATTTGGGGGTGCGATCATCTAAACCATGTCAGTTGTTTGAGGGAGAGCCTAATTAATAAATTTCATTCTTTTAAAAAATTTATAACGATGATATGAGATGCCTATAGGTATTCTCTTTCTCCACTACAAAATTGTAAATCCTATTAAGGGGCTTAGGCCATATTGGGGAGTTTAGGTTGGCTATATGACCTGAATTAATTTGAATTGATCAAATTGAATGCATAATTTCTATGGGAACATGACGGGCTTGGACATGGGATTGAGGTGATGTGGATCTTCTAGATTGATGTGATTATGTTTTTTAGGATTTTGTAGTTTGGAATAAATGGGTTACATTTATCACATGTTGAGGCAACATGGACATCAGATTGAGGTGATGAGGTCGTTAGGTTGAGGACATGGCTCTTGGGACCTGAGATTGTGCTGACCATCATTGGTTAGCGAAAAAGTTGTAGTCATGAGGTGTTGGTTGATGTTTCTTTTATTTTTTTTGTGATTTTTTCCCACAATTTTGTGGCCGACGTGCCATTGGAGTTGTGTTCACATAGATAGGACTCATATTAAGGTTGTTTTGACCACTCATGTGGGTGGAGGACCCCGTAGAATATACGGATTAGGTGATGGTGTTGACCATTGAACATGTTGGGGTGATCACCATATGAATATACATGGATGGTGATGGACCATCTATTGATGGTGTTGAATCCATCAATTAGTGTCTGAGGTTCACCATAATACTGAGGCTCTTGGGCCAGGATATTGGGAGGATGGATCTCGTTATTCCTTGTGGTGTCGATTTTTGATCCAATAGTATTTATTATTTGGAGTACATACATCATTGTTCCTCAAGATGTTAGGATTCGAGCTAATGGGGTATTATGAGCTGGGGTATTAGGGACCAAGTAATTATTATTTGGGTGTGTCATTTGGACACTAGGTTACATGGTTGATGGAATGAGGTGACATGTTTTATATTATTAGGTGGAACCCTAGGGTTCACCTGGGTGGATCTTCGTCAGGGTATTCCTCTGGAACTAATCCATAGATCCTCTCCAATAGAGTTATATATATACATACAGGTTTTCTATGCAATATATATAACTAGGGGCACATATTCAGAGATTAACAGTGATGGACAAAGTAGGTGATCACTTCCTTTTGGTTGTAGATAAGAAGGGAGGTGGATTATTTATTAAATGTCCATGTGATTCCTTTTTATTATTTTCTACATACACTTGTATTATATTGGATGGGAGATATTAAAACATTGGTGGTGGATTACTGATATTTATTCCCACACCCTATATGGGCCCCTCAGGACATGTGTAGACTTTATGTCTCTAAGAGTAGGTGAGGGACTGAGCTCAGTAGATGGACCTTAGTGATCATTCGTGTACTGTTAGGCATGGTATAGATGGCATTGGACCATGATGGTTCCTGTAAAATAGTTGGAATTTACTTTTTTATTTATTATTCTTATTATATGTATGTAATGATGTTCGGCCTTGAGAAACTTTGTTTTCTTATTTTATTGCATGAACTTTATGGGATGATTTCTGTACATGGTATTTTATTTTCTAGTAATATTTATTATTTCTTACGTTGGATTGTGTTATTGATTCCATTATGTTATGGTCCTTTTGTTGCTAAATTTATATCTGAACCATTAATATTATTATCACCTGAGAGTATAGTCTTAACACTATCACCCCTAAGACTCTCTCTTCTAGTCATCTACCTTTGGTATTTGGATAGGTGGGCCTAATTCCCAGTGGTACTCTGGCATGGAGCATGGTTTTTAAGTGGCTCTCAGGTTAGGGAACTACATCTGTTCCTTATGGTTCTAAAAAATGACTAAAACCAAAATTAATAATATGAGAAACAATGATCATATTGGGAAACCACATAATCTCTACCCAACTAAAGTTTAGGTTTTTATCCTATACTTACACATGTAATCAAATTAATTCATAGGGTTATGTTCCATAATCTATGTTTTCTTAACTATAGTTCTCAAGGTTTCTAATAAACTTCCTCTTATACTGAATATAAAGACCTCAACTCTAGTATCCTAGAGCTATTGGTTAAATTATTACATTGGAAAAAGATATAAGGAATCACATCCCGAAGAACTGAGTAGTTTACTAGTCCTAGTAAACTATATACATACAAGAAATTCACATTACATTTTAAAACATAAAATACCCAAGGATTTTTTTTGGAGAGTGTTATTATTCAGCTCAGTGTATCGATACATATTAATCACAAAACACTTCCTCGTATCCTAGGGTGAAACATAAGAAAGGGGTGATCCCAGATTCTCAGTAAGGGTAAGTACATATCATAAGCTATCAATAAATAAGGAATAATCAATATGGAATGATAAATCACTAAAAAACGTGTCATTTAATCAATAACTTGAGAATAATATAGAAGTAACAAATGATGATCAAATAAATTCATGTAAATAATCACATAATTATAAAACATAACAATGGATATTCTAAACAATTGAATAGTCACATGGAATATCAATAACTGAATTCATAGTGATTGAATGCATAATTTAGTACACATTAAACATACTTCCAGGCTTTGTACAGAGACATCTAGTACTGTCAATGCGTTGTTTCAAGATATCTATATAGATGGGTAAGACCTTAGACAAAATCAAATATAGGATGTATCATAAGACCTACTGATACATTAAGGGGATATATTAGGGACCATTTATCGCTTACTAAGTCCAATTAATTACTTATATAATTAAATAATAAAACTAAATCAACATAACTTAAAAAATAAATAATAGTTTGTATTTGAATAACTAGTCATATGATATATCAATACTTTCCCCATTCATAATAAAAAATTCTATATTTTTCAAAAAAATGTAGTTAATTAATGAAACACTGTTAAATTATTTTCATTCATTTTGTCATAAAAAATAACATGTTCACAATATAAATAAATTCAAGATATCCACATGTAAATACAATATGCCTAATTTAAAATAATCAGTTTCATATAACTCTGATATATACTAATGTTCAATTACATTTTAAAACAACCTTCATTACCAACATACATATATTTACAAACTGGTTTCAATTATAAAATTTTAGTCTATAATGGATTCCAAAACCAATAAATTTATGAAATTATTATTAAACATATGTTCATTTATATGAAGGTGTCATTCATTTTGGATTAAATTTTTATGGTCGGGATCAATCTATATTGTAAAACTTTCATTACAAAGAACCACTTGTAATATAATTTCAAAAACCATTTCATTTCACATATTTTGTCCAATTGAATTGATACCATTTTCTTATTTATTACCTCTTACATATTATTCCAAAATATTCTCCAAAATAACATAATTATATAAATCAAACATATATTTAATGAAAAAAAACTACAATGAATTTATGAAAATAACATTGAAATATAACTCATAACAAACCCAACTCAATATAAATTATATTACTCATATAATAAAAATCATTTTAAATGTTAAAAATCCCAATAATTTATTAAATCATCATAAAAATAAATTTTTCTCAACCAAACAATCCCTAATAACATACTAAAATCAAATTAAAAGAAAATAAAAACCATACTATATAGGGAAAATCATCCTTCCTGATAAGCACATGCTCACATATATGAGGTCTTACACCTCCAATGGATCATGAGTAATAAATTCCAAATTACCATATTATCCAAAAAATAGTGAAGCAAACTTATAAATTTTAAATAAAACATTACTTTTAATGTTACCACTATTATTTTAAACATAAGAAAAATATTAACATAGATTTATTTGAAAAAAACAAAAATATTCATAATAATGACAATTAACTTACAAATTATTGAAATATTACATTAGAAATATATCTATAAGATAACCATTTAATTTCTATTTTATACCCAAATTAAACTCTATTTTTTTAATACCATTTCACATTACCATTTAAAATGTATATAACGGTAAGTGCCTTCTCATCCCATTAATTTGCTAGTTGGGGAGTTGGAGTTGATTGGAGGAGGCTTCAAAATAGTTTGGCAGAGTTTGGTGCTACAATTTTGTTACTATAGTTTGTTCATGACATGAATAGGTATTCACAATGTGGGGGTATGATTATGTATTGTGAGGATGGTTATTCATGGATTGAGTTTTATATGAGGTTTTGTGCCTAATTCACTAATGATTTAGTGGAATTTTTCAATATGTTAATCAAATCAACGTTGAGACACCATGAAAATAAGAGGATGATCATTGAGTTTGAATATTGGGAAATTCATGACATGAATTCATTTCACATACTAAAATGGGGAGCTTACAAAAACTCAATATTAAAATCTGGATTTCATGTCACAAAGGAGATGGTATCTAACTTGTTTATAAATATCAAGGTTCATCAGAATTATTTTTTTCTCCCTTATTTCCCTTTATCCTTGGGTGAAACCTTGGAAATTTTGTTTGATATTATATCCCTTTACATACTATTTATATCCCCATCATCTGAAGGTTTATCTTTGGTGATTCAAGGGGAGTTATCCTCTTCATCCTCTTGTTTCTAGTGTTCTTCCCTTGGGGGTTTTCAATAGTGATGTTGTTTTGGTTTTGGGGTGTGCTTGGGATAAATTTTTTATGATCCCTTGGTGTAATTAATTTTTATATAATTTTTCCTCGTATTATTAAAGTTTTTAATTCACTTATCATTTTACCTATTTTGTGTAGTAAATTTTAAAGCTTCCTTAGTGATGGGGATCTTCGTTCTCTCCCCATTCATGTGCATGTGTGGGGATTTCATTATTTTACCTTCCATTTGGTGGATATTAAGGGTCATCTTAATATATATAACGAATTTCCTAAATATGAAATTGATGGGAATAGGGATAAATCACATTTTTTATTAATTTTATGTTTTCTTTGTAGAAATTATACATGTTTGTTTTCATTACTGAATGTCACTACTATTAGGTGACTTTATTTCACTATATTAGATAATTATGTGAGACCATTTCTATTTTAATTTTTTCACACCATGAATAAAAGGATAGTAAGGTATATATGGATAATGAATTGGTTTACCTTAGAAATCTGTAATTTTGTGATAATACCCATGATAAATATTAAGGTAGACTAATTTAATCCCTTTAAAATTAAATTTTAAGTAGGTATGTGATGTTATATGTGGTTATTATTTTTGTTTTAAACGGTGTGATGTGGGTTAATATATAGTGATGGTGGTGAACCACTAGCTTCTGGAATGTGGGGGAAATTGATGGGGTTGTTAGTTTACTTGTGGTATGATATGGATGGTTGTTAAATTGTTGTGATATGTTTTGGTTGTGAATTAAAGTGGCGGTGATGTGTAGTGGTTATGTTGTGTTGAGTTAGTGAAGTGTCGTAGTTTTCAAATGTGGTGGTTGTGATGTTTATTAGTTGAGAAGTGTGGGTTTTTAGTGTGATGGATGGTTGATTTGGTGTGGTGGTGATGGATAATGTGAGATGTATTGTATATGGTGTGGTTTAGTTTTTTTTATTTCACCGATTATCCATCAAATAAATTGTAATTATGAAAATAAAATTTCATGGGTTGGTAAATGAATAATAATGGTCCTGAATTTATATGTTGTAATTGGTATAAATGAATAGAATAAATAATGAATGGTAAATTTAAATGCTAATGAAAGGGATTAGTAAAGGAGAGTAAATATAAACTCATTAAATCTAGAAAAATGAAAACATGTAATTGAATATGGAATTGTGTGTCTATTTGTGGTGGTTGTGTGGTGTGATGCATATAGTGGTTTTTGAAGTTGTTATGTGAAATGACCCAGGAATGACTTACATATAAATTACATATATTTTGAAGAATACTTAATACATGACACAAAAAGACGCCAAAAGACAATATTATTTTAGTGTCTTTGGAAACTTGGAACATAATCTTCTAAATTGGTGAAATATCGTCAACATCTCCCATAAATATATTCCCCTTTTGTTTTCCTACCTAAAACCTTTTTTTATATCCTGGTGAAAAGAAAATATAAAAAGGGTGATCTAAAATTCTCACTAAGGGTAAACATGAATAACATCAAACAAAACATAAACATAAGAATGAAAAATCATGAACATAAATTTTGACTATCAAAATTAGGATTTATGAAATAAATATTGGCAGTATATCAGGCATTGATCATAAAGAAACATTAACCATGATATAATAGCATTAGCATAAAATAAGGAATTGTTGGGGGGAAATCACATAATATGATTTCCATAGTATCCAAGGCATTTCATCCAAAAACATTATAATGTACAATGTTTATTAGTGAACCCGGTTTACTTTTCATTCCAGCCATGTATTACCAAACTATATTTACTTGTCATTCTAGCCCTGTATTACTGAACCAAATTTACTTTTTGTTCCAATAATGCCTATCTCATGAGATAAAAATATTTACCTAATTTATTGAAGAGAGATATAGGTCCCACCCATCTCATAATGAAATCATTCTTATATGTGCCCCAAAAAAACATAAATCATTCATTATATCATAATCCATGAAATAAAATGGGTTTCTTAAGCATCATTCAATCATAACATAATCCATATAAAATATCATTCTATAATTAACACAATTAAATCAATCTAACAATAGGGATAGAAACATAAACCTATTTACGAGTGTCATCTTAGATGGAAAATAATTTTGATAAAACACTTGAACTTAATTCTTGAGGAAAATATCATTTAATCTTCAAAAATGTTTTCTTTTCTCAAAATCCAATTTAATTTTAAAATAATTTAATTTAATTAAAAATAAACTTGAAATATTTTAGAGTAATCTTCATGAAATAATGTGTCATTAAACTATAAAAAAATCCATTCATGTTGTATAAGTTGAAAAACATTCTCCTTGTAATTTTGTTGGAAAAGTCAAAAAGTACCTCGTATGGTAAACAAATAAAATATTCCTTTAATACCATGTAGTAAAAGTCAAAAATGGGTAAAAATGACTTTATAAATACATAGAATAATAGTAAAAATTTTATGAAAACATTTTTAGAAAACATGGTCATTGATGATAAATATATCCCCAGTAAATACTTACGTATAAACAATCTCGGATAAAAATGAGATTGCAAAATTATCCATTACCTTAAGATTGATTTCTAATATATGTGTCTGAAACTCTTTTATTGTGGGTTAAATCATATTATAAACTTTTAATAGAACTATACTAATATTTATGATATCATATATGATTCAATTATGACTTTATTTTACCTGTTTATTTATCAATTCCATGTTAAAGTATCATTTTGTGTAATAATCATTTTAGTTATTGTATGTGTTTTGACTTGTTATTTTTGATCTTATTACTTGGATAGTGATTTAATTACTTACAAAATTTAAAAAATTATTTATATATCATAAATATTCTGTATAGAAATATATATAATAAATATATAAATGAAATGGAATACATCATTCAAGGAGATGGTAGGTCGTACGTACCCATGAACATTGTTTATGTTTCCTTATTGAATTGAATTGAAGTAAATGAAATATAAATATATAGATAAATATAGAAGCATTATTATGTCATATATTTCATTCTTATTTATTATATATACTTTATAATCATTCATGAATGGTTATTGGGGATAATGAATCTCATTGCGTCATGGAGACGGTAACCCGTATGTATACAAGAGCGACAATATCATCCACTTAATGATTAAATGGTATAGAAATTTATGGTATATTAAATATAGATAATAATTATCATGTTTTATTTATTATTTAAATCCATTATTCTCATCTTTATACCCATAAAAATTAAGTATTTTTGAAAAACAATTTACACCACGGCGTAGAGATGGTAAGTCGTACCTACGTACGCATAGTGATATTGTAATTCATAGGATGGATAATAAGGGGTATGTGGTTTTTACATAATTATAATAAAATCTCATAATGTATAATATTTTTTATTTATTACTTTAGTATGAGAACAACATAATAATAGGAAGTAGAAGAATAAAATAATTTTGGAATAGGTGATAAAACAATTACCACTTTTTAAGGTATCCCCTTTCGGTATACACGAAAGGAATATTTAAGATGGCTTTATTCGCAAAGGGTGGAATATAATATTAAGTTAAGGAAGTTGGGAGGATAGTTTTTTAGGTTTTTTCTGAGTAAAATTTATTTTTAGGTGTGATTAAAATAGAAGGAGAGGTTCCCTTTTATAAAAGAGGGGAGGGGAACCTTTGGAAAGTCATGAAATATTAATTATTATAAGTTTATTTTTGGTTTATAATTCTCCCAAAATAATTTATTTCGAATATAAGATGAGTATGGGTTGAAATAATCTCAACCAATAAAATTTATACATGTTTTTATTTTATTTTAAACCTTATCATTTTGATTTATCTTTATTTAATATATTTAATTTTTTGTGGTAATAATATTATAAATATTAAATGGTTCTAAATATTTACTTATGTGTTGTAAATTTTCCATAATTTGATACTTTATGAAATTTTAGGCCATATAATTTTCAATTTTTTAATTTTTTAAATATATTTGTGATTTTTAAATAATTTAATAAAATGTTATTTTTATAAAATATCAATAGTTTCAATTTTGACATTATTTATTTATTTGACTTTAAATAAAATCCACACCAATGATAAATTCAAACCAAAATATTTAATACACTCCTAAAATGCCATATTAATATAAAATTAGTGTAGCACATTAATTAGTTCATATTTTATTTATTTTAATATTTTTAAAACCATTTATTTGATATTTCTATCAATAAAATAATATCTACATCATCATTGTGTCATCATTAATAGTAATTTTATAATCTCTAAAAATTAAAAATAAATTCACATCATGTATATAATTTAATTATATTTATGTAGACTATTTATTTTTAATGTTTTATCATGTTTATCACTGTATAAAATTATTATACTTATAAGATATATGAGAGTGACATGTCGTCTCCTTATTTTGTTTTAATTATAATCACATCACTTTCATGAAAAAAATCCCATTAAAGGAATCAATTCTGAAAAATATGTGATATTGATAGGATTTAATGAATTAAATAGGATTTTGGTAGGTGTTAGGGTAATTTTATTATCTTTATCATATTGTTGGTTACACTAACTTACTCGATTTACCGTTAACTGTGGTAAATAAAAATTACCGTAGTTACTATTCATAATATCCAAAAAATAAAAGTTACCTATTAAAATAATTTGGACCCACTGGTTACAAATATGGAATCCTCTTTTACTATTTCAAAACACATAATTGGAATAAATTAATTTAAAATTAATTCTCGTTGTCAAAAACCAAAAAGTGTGTTTTAAAAAAGTATGAACTTATCAGAATATTATCATGTATTTATGTCCAATTTAAAAGTGAAAATAATTCCAATGACCCAAATATTATTAAATTATAAAAACATAATACAATTACACTTTAAAACCAATTAAAAATAATTTAAATATATAAATAAATTAGAAGAAAAGGCAGTTTTGAATTAAAATGCATTATTTTCACTATTCATCAAAATATGAATTTTATCAGAAAAATACCAAAATTTCATCCAAGTTAAATTTTTATGTACCTGTTCTAAATAATACATTTATTGTTTAAAATATAATATATAAAAGTTTTAAAAACTATATTTAAAATTGGTGTGCCATCAAAAGCCGGTAAAGTTGAATTTTTTGAAAAATATTTCTTTTGTCCAAAAAATTGAATTTGTTTTTATATAATGTTTTAGAAAATACATAAGATTAATGTTAATGTTATAAAATTTAAAATTTGGTTAATACTATTCATAATATCTAGTTTATATCCCATTAAATAATAATATTTTAAAAATATATATCATTGTTTAGTGAAACTCGGTATTGCGTACAATGAAAGTTATCGAGGAAGGTCACTCTAGCATGTAACGCAAGCCATGTCAGTGTTGTGTGTAGTACAATCTTTCTTTGGTGTTCCATATTACATAATACAAACATATTTCTTTTATACATTGAAAAAAATCTATACTCATTGTTGTGTGTATCAGATGCCAACTCAGAGTTGTGTGTAACATACGACAAGTCGGTTTCGTGGGAAATGAATGTTTGACTTAGTGCATTGCATGATATAAATTAAAATTTGAATTTATTCAAAAAAAAATGGACCATCAAAACGTAGGGTGTTACATTATACCCCCCCCCCTTAAAATTAATTTCTCCCTCAAAATTCATTGGGGTTATAAAAGGTTTACTACTTGAAAGTCTCTTTCATAGAAACCAAAATCGTAAAAAGAAATAATAAAACTTACTTTTAAAAAGGAAGGTTAGAAACATAAAAGTTACCCAAAGTAACTCATCCCTGGGTTTCCACATATGATAACATAGGTGGGAAGTGAAAACATAGATATGGATAAAAAATGTAACCATCCTGTTTTGATTGAGAGTGATGTAGAACAAGGATTGGATAAAGATAACAACCAGAAAGCCATAAATCTGTGATTATTAAAGGGACTATTTGATTCATCAGATAATAAGGTAGTCAAATAATATTTTGGTTTTCAAGATACTTTCCCTAAATCTTAAGAACATGAGATGAAATACTTACTTGATTTCAGTACAATCTCACTTTTGTTCATTCCATGAACAATTTCCACTTCAAATCTTATTTAAATAAATGAAGTTGAATTTGTCATTAGTGAAATGTTAGAAGATCATGAGATAAAATGATAGGTCATTTTATCTATCTCAACAAAAAGTTAGCATAGGTAGTAAAATATGCATAATTCCACCTATAGTGAGATAATACATTAATCTAACAAACATCAACTGGAAAATAACTTATACTATTCATAAATGGATAACATTACAATCCATCAAAAAAAATGAAAATATTAAACTTTAGAAAGAGGTTAAATAAATTGACATAACATTTATCTCCCATATCTCATAAGGTAATTATTGGTTTTCACATTCCAAACATTTGAATTCCTTAATCATGTATTCTTTTTAAACAATGTAATAATTTGAATTACCATAGAACCTTTAGTGAAAACATGCATTCTCTCAAAATTAACTCTTTTCATACACCAAAAAAAATTCTATATACTCAAACCATGATATCACTTTGTCTTTATATCTTTCCTCGGGTAATTAATACTATCAAACAACTCATTATCTCCTTATCCCATCATTATTCTCATATCATTTGTTTTCCAAAAATACCTGAATAACATTTCATGGTTACCTATACCATTCATTATATACTTTAAAATACTTAAGGAAAACAATAGTGTAACAATACTTAGATGTTTCTTTATTCCATAGTACCATAAAGTTACTCATACAACATTATTCTTGATAAACATGAAATCTTTCCACTATCTTCTAAAACCATTGACTGGGATTCATCATTTTCTTCCTTAGCACAACTTTCATCACATATATCATTTGTAGTATCTTAATCATCAACAACATAAATACTAACCATACAACCAGGATGATTCTCTTGATGAGATTTTACATTTGGGAATCAATTTTAATAATGCCCATAAATTCCACATTTAATACATTTAACCTTTTTTGATGTCATAGCAATACCATTGTCCTTGTCCATTATGTTAACTGGACCTTTTACTTTGAAATTACTAGTTTTTTGTCTTTCTATTCCACGCCCAAATAATAATCCTATTACATTGAAACATTCTCCTTGGGGCCTATTCCCGCATTATTTACATGAGAAAATTTGATCTTTATTTCCTCTATGATCACTATGAAACTCCATTTTTCTCTTATTATCTAGGTTAGGAAACTGACCAAAGTTTATATTATAGATCATATTATAAGATTATTGATTCGGCATAATAATGATATTTTTCCTTACAACTCTCATTTAATTTGGTTTCTCATTATGAATATCATTCCATTTCCCATCATATTATTCATTAACATGAATCCTCCTGTTTCTTTCCATTTTCTAAAACCCAAAAAGAATAGTGTGAGAGGTGAAATTTTACTAGGAAAACAACATAATCAAGGGGGATTACTTCCAATATTTAACATCTTAGGTTTAATCCTAGGTTATTCATGATCATTACCATAATTATAGTACATTAACCTATATTTAGACATAACCTTAAGGGCATCCGTAGACATACCTTAGAAATATCTCTAGGGATCTCACTAAAGTTTTCGCATCCTAGTTTCCAAAGGTTGACTTAACCTTCACTCTGATACCAAATAAAACGACCCAATTATGATGTATATATACATTACATTTATTTTTCAAAATAATTAATATGTGACAAAAAAATACTCCCAAAGACTATATTAGTTTAGTGTCTTTGGAAACTTGGAACATAATCTTCTAACTTGGTGAAATATTTTCAACATCTCCCATAAAGATAATCCGCTTTTTTTCCTACAAAAAATTATTCTTTATATCCTGGAGAAAAGAAAACATAAAAAGGGTAATCTAAAATTCACAGTAATGGTAAACATTATGAACATAAAAAAACATAAACATAAGAATTTGAAAACATGAACATAAATTTTGAATATCAAAATTGTGAGTCATGAAATAAATCTTGGCAGTACGTAAGGCATAAGGCATAAATAAACATTAACCATGATAAAATAGCACTGAAATAAAATATAGAAAAATTTCAAACAAATAAGAATATAATATTATATCCATAGTATCTAAGTAATTACTTCTAAGTCCATCATAGTGGATAAATTCTTTTACTGAACTGAGTTTACTTATCGTTCCATCCATGTATTACTGAACTAGATTTACTTGTTGTTCCAGCCCTGTATTACTGAACAATATTTACTTTTTGTTATAGTCATGTATATCTAATGAGATATAAATCAATACCCAATACATTGGAGGGATATATAGGTTCCACCCATATCATAATGAAATCATTCTTACATGTTCCACTAAAAAACATAAATCATCGATCATAGCATAACCCATGAAATAAAATGGTTTTCTTAAGTATCATTACATCAAAACATAATCAGTATAAAATATCATTATATCATTAGCACAATAAAATCATAGTAATAAAAGGGATAGAAACATAACCTTATTTAATAGTGTCATCTTAGATGGAAAATAATTTGGAAAAAATATTTTAACTTAATTTTCGTGGAAAATATACTTTCCTCTTAAAAAACGTTTTCTTTTCCCAAAATGCCATGAAATTTTAAAAGAAAAGAATTTAATTAAAATAAAAATAAAATATTTTAGAGTATGCTTCATGGAAATGAGGCTTCAAGGAACCGTAAAAAATCCATTCAAGATGTATAAGTTAAAAAAATATTCTCCTCATACTTTTTCTGGAAAAGTAAAAATGTAACTTGTATGTTAAATAAAATAGTGCTTATATTGATAACATGTAGTAAAAGTAAAAAATGGGTAAAAATGTATTTAAAAATAAATATAATAATAGTAAAAATTCTATTAATTTTTTATATAAAACATATACATGGATAATAAATATATCTCTCGTAAATACTTACGTATAAACAATATCAGATAAAAATGGGATTGAAAAATTATCCCTTACCTTAGGTCGGATTTCTTCCGTATGTGTCTGAAACTCCTGTATAGTCGGTTTAAACATATTAATAAATTTTAAAAAAACCATAATAATATTTATGATATTATATATGATTCACTTATGAATTTATATTACCTATTTATTTATCAATTCCATGTTAAAGCGATGTTTTGGGTAATAATCATTTTATATATCGTACGTGTTTTTACTTTTTATTTTGATCTTATTACTTACGTAATTATTTACATACTTCCATATTGTAAAAAATGAATTATATATCATAAATATTCATTATATAAATATATATATATAATAAATAGATAAATTAAATGGAATAAATCATTCATGGAGACGGAAGGTCGTATGTATGCATGAACACTATTTCTTGTTTCCTTATTGAATTGAATGAAGCAAGTAAATGAAATTTATATATACATATACATAAATATAGTATCATTATTATTCCATATATTTCATTCTTATTTATTATATATAATTTATAATCATTCTTTAATGGATATCATGGAGAATTAATCTCATTGTGTCGTGGAGACGGTAAGTTGTACGTATGCACGAGCAACGATATCATTCACTTAACTGTTAAATAGTATGGAATTGGGTGGTATGTTAATTATAAATAATAATTATTAGGTTATATTCATTATTTAAATCCATTATACTCATTATTATACACATCCAAATTAAGTATTATTGATTAAAAAATTACACAATGATGTGGAGATGGTAAGTTGTACGTATGCACACATTGTGATATTGTTATTCGTAGAATAGATAAAAAGAGGTATAAGGCTGTATCAAAATTATAATAACATATAAGCATGTATTAGATTCTGTATTTATTAATTTAGTCTGAGAAAAATATAATATGTGTAACACCTCGACCCCAGTTACCCAGAGTTGGTGCATTATAATATAACATTGGCATGATCACAAGAGATCAAGTCCCGAAAGACTGATCAGTTTAGTAGTCGTAGAAGTACCAGATATATAAATAAGTTTTACATCACATTATGAAATGAAAAGAACAAAATTTTGTCTCCTTAGAACACACTCATATCCCATATCCTATCCTGTAGGTCAATAATAATATACTTCTTCACATCATGGGGAAAATAAAACCTAATAAAGGGGTGAGCTCAAATGCTCAGTAAGGATAACAATATAATGGAAACTATCATTAGAAAACATAAACAATTAATAAAATGTAATAGACTAGAACACAGGCCTTTTAAACTTAAACTTCAGCATAATATGGAAAAGATAAATCAAATAATGTCATTTACTTAATCACATAGATATTCTACCAGTTGAATAGTCACATGTAATATCAATAGCTAATTTCATAATGATGGAATACATAATGTGACACATCATAACCACATATTCAAGGCCTCGTTCCAAGGCTAAAAATAATAATTTTTTCAAGTCCTTGTTCCAAGACACTAGTCTTTCTCATGAGACCTACCGATGCATTGAGGGGTTATAGTGGGCCCCGCACGTCACTTACTACGTCCAATGCATTCCCCATACGAAAAGGTTGAAACATAGCTTAAACATTCGTATTAAAACTAGAATAAAAAATGTTAATACTTTAACCATAAACCATGAATGGTATAAAAAATAGCATATCCACGGTCAAACAAATCACAAAACCTTCAATACAGTATGGAAGATTGTATCATAATATATCAATTCAAACGGGATTAAAATCCAACAAAGGATGTCGATATAGATGAAATCAATCCAAAAACTATTTGAGTAAAATATGTCATTCTACTTTGAAATCATTTAAAAGTATTTATTTTGAAAATATTTTTATAAGTTTGTAAGGGAAGCTTTGAAGCTTTTTTAACAGCTGAAAATAGCCGCACCTGCCGTATAAGTTCAAAAAAACATTCTTTCCTTAATTTTTTGAAAAGGTCATAAAAAACCTTGTTTGGAAAATGACAAAAATATTAATTTAAAAACATTTTATAAAAATTCAAACAAGGGTATAAACGACATTAACCCATAGTCTAGGAAATATTAAAAATGTTTTGTAATACAATTTTAAGAAACACAAATGTGGGTGATAAATAATTCCTAGTGGATA
Organism: Viscum album; assembly: GCA_963277665.1. NCBI lineage: Eukaryota > Viridiplantae > Streptophyta > Magnoliopsida > Santalales > Viscaceae > Viscum > Viscum album. Next base: position 1,936,882,255 of record OY728155.1, read on the forward strand.
CTTACATATAAACAACCTCAGATAATGAAGATATTGTAAAATTAAACCTTACATTGTAATATTCCTTAGTTGAGGGTACATTAACCTCTTGTATAACAGTTAAATCGTTTTCATTAAATTATATAATAACCACATACATAGTTATAATATAGGATCCTTTAATATTGCTTTGTTAATAATATTTCAGTAGTATCATTGTTTCAGGTGTCAACTGATTCATTTTATTTTATATGTTTTGTTACATAATTCATGTTTATTATGGATAGGATTTATTTGATTCATATCCAGAATTATATTATATTCTTAAAAATTATTTTTAATCATCAAATGGAAATTATTCATGAACGGTTATGATGGGGAATAGAATCTCATCGCGTCGTGGAGACGGTAAGTTGTATATACGCACGAGCGACAATATCATTCTATTAGTGGTGAAATAGTTAGTAATTGGATGGTATATTTTATATAAATAATCATTAAAATGTTATATTTATTATTAATATCAATTATAATCATTATTATACCCATTCTAATAATGAAGTGATGAATAAAAAAATACACCATGATGTGGAAATGGTAAGTTGTATGTATGCACGCATGGTGACTTTGTCATTAATATTATGAATAAAATAATAAATATGGTTATATCATATTTATAATAACATAAATTAAGTATAAGGTACTGGAGTTATTATTTTGGTATGGAAACAATAAATAAAGAGGAAGGGGAAGAAGAAAATAACTTTGAAAAAGGTGATGAAATAATTACCTCTTCTTCGGGTGCATCATTTTGATTTGATCAAAAGGGATACTTAGGTATGCTTTATGATCAAATTAATGAATCTAGGTTAAATTGAGGGTAGATGGGAGGAAATTTTATCAGTGTTTGGCTGATCCAAATGGCTTTGGAGGTGTGAAGTTAAGATAAGGGGAAGTACCCTTTTATAAGAGAGGTGAGGGGCACTTTAGGAAAAGTTTGAAATATTATTTTATTATAAAATCATTTTCGATTTCTAATAGCTCAAAAAGTATTTATTTCTAGGATATTGTGGGTATGCGTTGAAAAAATATCAACTAATAGGTTTTAGACAAGTTTAGGTCACCATATTAACCTTGTCTACTAGATTTAACTCTTAGTTAAATAGTTTAACTATTACCATGTCTTCTTGTATTATTATAATACATTGTTAATAAACATACAATAAAATTCCAATAGAACCTAAAGCGGTTAATTAATGAAATATATATCATTATATAAGTCCTTTTTCCAAACCATATATTTTTATGACTATTATATAATTTAATAAAATAGTATTGGTTTTGAAACTCATTTATGTCAATTTTGACACTATTCTGTATTTGGTTTTTCTGAATGTCATCAAAACATTATTACTTAGAAAAAATAAATTGAATCAATTATAACATGTAATATTCACCTAAAAAATTCTTATATGTACTAAAAACGTTCAAATAATATTTATTTTAAAATTTATAATATCATTTATTTGATTCCTTCATTAATAAGGAAAATAATGCATCAATATTGTGTCATAAATAAATATATTTATTTTATGTCTAAAAATTATATGTAAAATATATTGATATAGTAAATATTTTTATCTTTCTAATTGTTCTTTATAGATGAAGAGATAAATTATATTACCTCATGTAAAAATTGTTTTAGTAAAAGATATATGTTTATGTTACGTTTTCCTTTACTTGAAATTAATTTTTATAAAGTGTCATTTTCACTTACAAGTGGCTGCATGGGGTCCTAAAATAGACCCAAGGATACCAATAGTTGTAAATGTATCATGAAATAGGGTTATGAAATGTGTTTGGGTAATTTAATATTACTATAATATTATTTTGTTCCCTTATTTACCAGATTTACCCTTTAACCATGGTAAATAAAATATTTACTAAAGTTACTGTTCATAATGTTTAAAAATAAAAGGTACCTATTTACACAATTTGTAACTCTTGATTCCAAATATGGAATCCATTTTTCCAAATTCAAAATAGATAAGTGGATGAAATTAATTTAAAATTAATTCTCATAGTCAAAACCAAAAGGCGTGTTTTTAAGAAGAAAAACCTATCAAAAGATTGACATGTGTTTATGCACAATTTAAATGTGAAATTATATCCAATGACCTAAATTAAATTAAATGATAAAAATATAATCTAATAATACATTAAAACCACTAAAATTTATAATTTAACACTATAAATTATTTCAATTAAAAAAGTTGGTTTTAATTAAAATTTTGTATTTTTCAGTATTCCTCAAAATTGAAAGTTTTCAGAAAAATACCAAAAAATTTACCCTAAGATAATTTTGATATTCCAAATCCAAAAATGATGTCCCGTTTGACAAATAAAATCTATAAAATTTCAAAAAATGGGTATTACTATTCATAACTACTTTTTAAATGGCTAGTTTGATTGGTCATGGTGTACTAGAACTCGAAGTTTCGTACAATTCAAGATATTGTATTATTCAAAGATAAGCATACTTTGGAAGTTTGGGGCCTCACATTATTCCCTCATTAAAATAATTTCATCCTAAAAATTTGTAGAATATTACTACCTAAAAATATTCAGGTGGTTCTTCATCATAAGTTCCTCAGGTTCCCATGTTGCCTCTTCTATTTTATGGTTTCTCTAAAGAACTTTTACCAGACAAGTCATCTGATTTCTCAACACTTGTACTCTGGTTTCAAGAGTCTTGATAGGGTCTTCATAATAAGACATGTCGGGTTTCAGTTCTAATTCTTCATAGTTGAGTACATGCATTTGGTCAGACATGTATTTCCTCAATAGTGATACGTGGAACACATCATGAACTTTGGATAGACATAGCGACATTGACACATGGAAATCTACAAGAAAAATTCATTCTAGAATTTCAAAAGGTCCGACGTACCTAGGACATAATTTACCCTTCTTACCAAATCGTATAACACCCTTCCATGGAGATACCTTCAAGAAAACAAGTTCTCCTACTTGAAATTCGAAATCCTTCCATCAGTTATCAGCATAGATCTTTTTCCTACTTTGAGATAATTTGATGTGGGTTTGGATAATCTTCACATTTTACATTGTTTCCTAAACAAGTTCTAGGCCAACAAGTTTTCTTTCACCAACATCATCCCAAAAAGTTGGTGTGCGGCATCTCTTTCCATATAATGCTTCATATGGTGCCATCTGAATACTTGAATGGAATATATTGTTATAGGAAAATTATACCAGACATAAATACTGATCCCACATACCTTGAAAGTCAATTGAGAAAGATCTAAATATGTCTTCTAAGGTTTGAATAGTCCATTATGATTGTTTATCAGTTTCAGGGTGGTAGGTAGTGCTCAAACGAAGTTCAGTATCTAGGGATTTGTAATGAAATTTCTAGAATCTTAATGTAAAATGGGGATCATGATCAGAAATAATTGATAAGGGTACACCATAAAGTCTTGCAACTTCATTAATATATAATCTTTCTAAAAGTTCAAGTGGTAAATCTTTTCTTATAGAAAGAAAATGTGCTGACTTGGAAAGACGATCAATAATGACTCATATTTCATCGTTTCTTCTAGGAGTATTTGGTATCCCTATGACAAAGTCCATTATAATATCATCCCATTTCCACTCAGGTATGGGAAGAGGTTTCTTGATTCCTCCAAGATGTTGTCTTCTATCCTTCACCTATTGAAAACCCATACATATTGACACATAATCAGAAATATCCCTCTTCATGTTTCCCAACAAAAATGTTCCTTCAAATATCTATACATCTTAGTGCTACCAAGGTGTATAGAGAAATTTGATCTATGAGAATCATCCAAAAATTCCCTTTTTAGATCAGGTATATCGGGAATACAGAGTCTCTTCCCAAATTTCAAAATTTCATCTTCATATACTAATTCGATAAATCTCCCATAATTCATAACATTAATATTCTTTTGAAACTCCTCATCATCAGTCTGAGAACATTATATCCTTTCTAGTAAAGATGGATTGGAAACCATTTGAAAAAGTATCGATGTTTCACCTTCCATTATTATTTCCATATCAATCTTTACCAGATCCATGAACATATGATCTCTTTCAACTCCCATCTTGTTCAGAACTCCATGATCCTTTCTACTCGAAGAATCTGTAATCTTATTTTCCTTCTCCGGGTGGTAGTGTATTGTTATATAGTAATCCATGAGTAGTTAGAGCTATCTCCTTTTCCTCATGTTTAGTTCTTTATGTGAGAAAATATACTTCAAACTCTTGTGATCAGTATATATCTCAAATTTTTTACCATATTGATAGTGTATCCATGTCTTAAGAGAAAAGATTACAAATGTTAACTCAAGTTCATGAGTAGGATAGTTTTGTTCATGATTTTTTAGCTATCGTGATTCATAGGCAATAACTCTTTCATTATGTATAAGTGCACAACCAAGTCCTTTCTTTGAAGAAATACTATAAATAACAAACTCATCATTCCCTGATGGAAGAGTCAACATATAATAATTAACTAATATTATCTTCAATTATTCAAAAAATTCTTCACACTATTTTTTCCAGACAAATTTAACCCCTTTACGTGTGAGCTTGGTTAATGGGTTGGCCAATTAGGATAAATTATGGACGAAATGCCAATAATAACCTGATAAACCAATAAAACTGCGTACCTCAATTAAACTGATCGGTGTTGGGAATTCTTAGATTTCCCTTGTCTTTGAAAGATCAATAGAGATTCCATCCTTAGAGACAATATATCCAAAAAAAGAAATCTCTTGAAGCCAGAATTCACACTTGCTAAACATCCCATATAATTCATTTCTTCTGAGATTCTTTAGAATAGTGCGCAAGTGATTTTAATGATCTTCATATGTTTTGGATTTTACCAAGATATCATCAATAAATACCACTAAAAATTCATCAAGATATTCCTTGAAAACTATATTCATTAGATCCATGAAAACTGAGGGTGAATTAGTCAGTCCAAAATGCATTACTGTAAAATCGTAATACCCATACCTGGTTTGTAATGTTGTCTTTGGAATGTCTTCCTTATTCTTGCACAACTGATGATATCCAAATCAAAGGTCAATCATTAAAAAAAATTTATCTCCATTAAGTTGATCAAATAAATCTTAAATTAGAGGCATGGGATATTAATTATTTATTGTTATAGAATTGATCTCCCTATAGTCAATGGAAAATTCCATAGGTCTATCTTTTTTCTTAATAAAAAGAATAGGGGCTCCCCATAGAGAAACACTAGGGAGAATAAATACTTTATTACTAAATTAATCTAGTTGTTTATTTAGTTCCACTAATTACACAATGGCCATTCTATAAGGGGTATTCGATATAGGCCTTGAACCATGAATTAAGCCAATGGAAAACTCAATTTCTCATTCTGGAGGATGTCCAGGTAAATCCTTTGGAAACACATCAACATATTCTTGCATAATAGGTACGTCCTCTTTTTGAACATTTATTTCCTCACCTATAGTTACTTCACTCTCTTTCTCCCCAATAATTGAATTTAGTAGAGCTACTAGGGGTGGATGTAGATGAGAATCAGAATGTGATGTTTCTGTTCTAATGATATGGGATTCTTTATCATCATCAAAAATTGTAACCACATTTTTCTTAAAATATATTTTGTATCACTGTCTGAAATCCAATACATACCGAGTATTATATCAAAATCAATCATTGGTATGACAATTAGATCAGTAGATAAAGCACGTTTATATGCCATAATGGTAACTGATTCACAAAACTTTGTTGCAATGATACTTTCCTTAGGATTTTTTACTAATAACGCCTTTGTTAAATCAAATTGGAAAATATCTAATTTTCTTGGAAAACTGGTATGATATGAAAGAATGTGATTATCCATAATCAAATAAAGCATTGGATAATTTGAGAAAACAATTAATGTACATGACACCACGTTATTAAGAACTTCAACCTCAGCAGTAGTGATTGTATAAGCTTGGCCTTTCTCCCTTGGCCTTTTCTGAGATAATTTTACTTGGATATTAGGACATTAATTTGCATAATTCCCCATTTCTCTACAATTGTAGCATTCAACATTGACAATCTCTTTCTTTCCCTTATAATCACGATCTTGGTGGCCTTTTTCTCCACACTTGTAAAAAACTCCCATCCCCTTAAGGCATGTACCAGGGTGTTTCTTCCCATATTTATTGCAGGGTGGAAAATCAAATTTTCCCTTCTTCCCCTTATTTCCTTTTTCAGAGTGTTTAGTAGAAATAAATGAGTTTCAGAGCATTATAAACTAAAAATCAATTTGTAATAAATTAATATTTCTATACGTTCCTAGGTTCTCCTCCCCTCTCTTATAAAAGGGAATCTCTCCTTCTATTTTAATAAAATCTCCAAATCCAATTGTATCGGCAAAACCCTACCCAAAGCTCATCCCAAATTTGCTAAATTCATCCTAGAGTCCATTCTTTGTGAAGAAATCCATCTTAAAGAGTCCTTTGTTCAAAACAAAATGAGATACCAGAAAAAAAGTAACTGTTTTATCACATATTCCAAAATTCTTTTCTCCTTATAATTCCTCTTATTACAACACCCCAAAATTCAGTGTTATGCTTCTATTTGAATAATAAAATAGCTTTCATTGTATTCAAATTCGAGTTCTAGTGCACCATGACCAATCAAACTATCCGTTGAAAAGGCAATTATGAATAGTAATTCCCACTTTTTGAAATTTTATTTTTCAAAATTTACTCTATTTTTTTATTATAAATATAAAAATCATCATAGGGTGAATTTTTGGTATTTTTTCTGAAAATTTTCAATTTAGATTAATAGTGAAAAATACTAAATTTTAATGAAAAACAACTTTTTTAATCGAAATAATTTATAGTGTTAAATTATACATTTGAGTGGTTTTAAATTTTCATTATATAATAATTTTATCATTTAATTTAATTTAGGTCATTGGATGTAATTTTACATTTAAATAGTACATAAACACATGTCAATCTTTTGATATTGTTTAGTTCATAAAAACTCACTTTTTGGTTTTGACTACGAGAATTAATTTTAAATTAATTTCTGCCACTTCTGTGACTTGAATTTGGAAAAATAGATTCCATATTTGGAATTAGTAGGTCCAAATTGTATAAATAGGGAACTTTTATTTTTATACATTATGAATAGTAACTTCAGTAGATATTTTATTTACCATGATTAAAGGGTAAATCTGTTAAAAAAAGGTAAAAAATAATATTATAATAATATTAAATTACCATAACATGTATCCTAACACTATTGGATGATACATGTCCGACCATGTCCATTTTTGGGTCGATTTTGGGACCCCATGCACCCACTTGTACGTGAAAATTACACTTAATAAAAATTAATTTAAAGTTAAGGAGAATGTATCATAAACATATATCTTTTAGTAAAACAATTTTTATATAAGGTTATATAATTTATCTATTCGACTATAAATATTCATTAGAAATATAAAAATATTTCCTACATTATTATATTTTATTTATAATTTTTATACATAATGTAAATGTATTTATATATGACACAATATTGATGCAGTATTTTCCTTATTAATAAAAGAATCAAACAGATGATATTATAAATATTAAAATAAATATAATTTGAATGTTTTTATTCCATGCACGAATTTTTTAGGTTAATATCACATGTTAGGGTTTATTCATTGTATTTTTTTAGAATTAATAAATTTTTATGAATTTCCCAAAAACCAAATACTAAATAGTGTCAAAATTGACATAAATGAGTTTTTAAAACCAATAATATTTTCTTAAATTATATAATTGTCCTAAAAATATAAGTATCAGAAAAAGGACTTATAAAATGATAGATATGTCATTAATGAACCACTTTAGGTTCTCATGAAATTTTATACTATGTTTTTTAACCATGTATTTTAATAATACAAGAAGACATGGTAAAAGTTAAACTATTTAACTAAGAGTTAAATATAAAAAATAATGTTAATATGGTGATATAAACTTGTCTAAAACCTATTGGTTGAATTTTTTTAGACCCATACACACCTTATCCTTAAAATAAATCTTTTTTGAGCTATTAGAAACAGGAAATTATTTTATAATGAAATAATATTTCAAACTTTTCTAAAAGTGCATGTCACCTCTCTTATAAAAGGGTACTTATCCTTCTCTTAACTTCACACCTCCAAAGCCATTTGGATAGGCCAAACCCTACTCAAATATCCTCCCAAATACCCTAAATTATATCTAGAGTCCTTAATTTGATCATAAATCCAACCTATGCAGCTCTTTTGATCAAATGAAAAGGAAGCACCCGAAGAAGAGAAAATTATTTCATCTCCTCTTTCAAGGTTCTTTTCTTCTTCAACTTCCTATTACTTTGTTGTTTCCATACCTAAATAATAACTCCATTTTATTCTAAATAATATGTTGTTATTATAAATATGGTACAACCATATTTATTATTCTATTTATCCTATGAATGACAAAGTCACCATACATGCGTACGTACGGCTTACTGTCTCCACATTGTGGTGTAGTTTGTTATTCAACCCTTCATTACTTGGATGGGTATAATAATGAGTATAATTGTTGTAAATAATAAATATAACATGTTAATGATTCTGTATATATAATATACCATCCAATTACATATTATTTCACCATTAATATAATGATATTGTCGCTCGTGTATACGTACTGCTTACCGTCTTCATGACGCGACGAGATTTCATTCCCCATTGTAACCATTCAAGAATAATTTCCATTTGATGATTGAAAATAATGTTTAAGAACTTAATATCATTATGTATATGAATCAATTAAATAATATCCATAAAAACATGACTTAAATAAAAAAACATATAAAGTAAAATAAATCAGTTGACACCTGAAACTATGATACTACTAAAACATTATTAACAAAGCAATATTAGAGGATCATATATGATATCTGGTTATATGGTTCTTTTATAATTTAATAAAAATGATTTAACCATTATACAGGAGGTTAATGTACCCTCGACTAAGTAAGAGTACAAGTTAAGGGTTAATTTTACAATCTCTTTATTATCTGAAGTTGTTTATACGTAAGTATCTACTAGGACTTCCTCATCATCCACATCTGTGTTTCTTAAAAATGTATTTCAAAACATTTTTAATATTTCCTAGACTTTTTAATTTTTATAAAATTTTTTTAAAGGATTATTTCCATTGTTTTCCAGACAATTTGATTTATAACCTTTTTTAAAAATTAAAGAAAGAATGTTTTTTTTTACTTTTACAGCAGGTGAACCTATTTTCCACCATTATAACACCTTCTAATCTTCCCTTAAAATCTTATAATAATATTTTCAAAATAAATACTTTTAAATTATTTCAATTTAGAAAGTGGTATTTCACTCAAATTTTTTTTGGATTGAAATCATTTAAAAGTATTTATGTTTAAAATATACTTATAATACTTTAAGGGAAGCTTCAATGGTGTTACAACAGTGGAAAATAGCTTCACTCACTGTATAAGTTAAAAAAACATTCTTTCCTTAATTTGTCGAAAAGGTCATAGAGCACCTTATTTGAAAAATTACAGAAATATTCTCTTCAAAATATTTTATAAAAATTCAAACAAAGTTATAAATTAATTTAACCCATAGTCTAGAAAATATTAAAAATGTTTTGAAATACATTTTTAAGAATCACAGATGTGGATGATAAAGAAGTCCTTGTAGATACTTATGTATAAATAACCTTGGATAATAAAGAGATTGTAAAATTAACCCTTACCTTGTACTCTTCTTTAGTTAAGGATACATTAACCTCTTGTATAATGGTTTAATAATTTTTATTAAATTATACAATAACCACATACATATATATCATATATGATCCTATAATATTTGTTTGTTATTAATATTTCAGTAGCATCATTGTTTCGGGTGTGAACTGATTTATTTTCTTTTATATGTTTTGTTACGTAAGTCATGTTTGTTATGGATAGGATTTAATTGATTCATATACATAATTATATTAAGTTCTTAAACATTATTTTTAATCATAAAATAGAAATTAATCTATAATGGTTACAATGGGGAACGAGATCTCATCGCGTCGTGGAGACGGTAAGCCGTACTTACGCACGAACGATGGTATCATTCTATTAGTAGTGAAATCATATGTAATTGGATGTCATATTATATATACATAATCATTAAAATTTTATATTTATTTTTTACATCAATTATAATTATTATTATAACCATCTAGGTAATGAAGGGTTTAATAACAAACTACACCACCACGTGGAGACTGTAAGCCGTACGTACACATGTATGGTGACTATGTCATTCATAGGATGGATAGAATAATAAATATGGTTGTACTATATTTATAATAACATAACAGTATTTAGAAGTAACTGGAGTTATTATTTTTGTATGGAAACAACAAATAAATAGGAAGTGGAAGAAGAAAAGAACATTGAAAGAGGGGACGAAATAATTACCTCTTCTTTGGGTGCTTCCTTTTCATTTGATCAAAAGAGCTCCTTAGGTTATATTTATTACCAAAGTAAGGACTCTAGGTTTAATTGAGAGTATTTGGGAGGATATTGGAGCAGGTTTTTTTTGATTCAAATGGATTTGGAGATGTGAAGTTAAGAGAAGGGTAAGTACCCTTTTATAAGAGAGGTGACGGGCACTTTTGGAAAAGTTTGAAATATTATTTCATTATAAAATCATTTTCGGTTTCCAATAGCTCCAAAAGTTTTTATTTTAAGGATATGTTAGGGATGGGTCTAAAAATTATCAGCCAATAGGTTTTAGACAAGTTTAGGTCACCATATTAATATTATTTTTTAGATTTACTCTTAGTTAAATAGTTTAACTTTTATCATATCTTCTTGTATTATTAAAATACATGGTTAATAAAATTACTATAAAATTCCAATCAAACTTAAAGTGGTTAATTAATGAAATATCTACCATTTTATAAGCCCTTTGTCTGAACCTTAGATTTTTAGGACAGTTATATTATTTAATAAAAAAGTATTGGTTTTAAAAATTCATTTATGTCAATTTTGACACAATTTAGTATTTAGTTTTAGTGAAATTCATAAATACTTTATTACTTCTAAAAAATAAATTTAATCAAGTTTAACATGTCATATTAATCTAAAAAATTTATTTATGGAATCAAAACATTCAAATTATATTTATTTTAATATTTTTAATATCATTTATTTTATTCTTTAATTAATAAGGAAAGTACTGCATCACTATTGTGTCCTAAATAAATACATTTACATTATGTCTAAAAATTATAAATAATATATCCTAATGTTGTAAATAGTTTTATCTTTCTAATTAATATTTATAGTCAAAGAGATAAATTATATAACCTCATATAAATTTTTTTTTACTAAAATATATATGTTTATGATACATTTTCCTTAACTTTAAAATAATTTTTATTAAGTGTAATTTTCACATACAAGTGGCTGCATGAGGTCCCAAAATAGACCTAAGAATGCCCATTGTCAGACATGTATCATTAAATAGGATTAGGATACATGTTATGGTAATTTAATATTATTATAATATTATTTTTTACCCTTATTTACTGGATTTACCCTTTAACCATGTTAAATAAAATATTTACTAAAGTTACTATTCACAAATTATAAAAATAAAAGCTAACTATTTACTCAATTTAGACCTCCTTATTCCAAATATGGAATTTATTTTTCCAAATTAAAATTACAAAAGTGGCAGAAAATAATTTAAAATTAATTCTCATAGTCAAAACCAAAAAATGGGTTTTTTAGAAGTAAAAACTATCAAAATATTGACATGTGTTTATGTACTATTCAAATGTAAAATTATATAAAATGGCATAAATAACATTAGATTATAAAAATATAATCTAATGATAATTTAAACCCACAAAAATTTATAATCTAAAACTATAAATTATTTCAATTAAAATGTTGTTTTTAATTAAAATTTAGTATTTTTCACTATTCATCAAAATTGAAATTTTTCTGAAAAATACCAAAAATTAACCCTAAGCTAATTTTTATATTTAGAATCTCAAAATTAAGTCTATTTTAAAAAAAAATTATAAAATTTCAAAAAGTGGGTATTACTATTCATAATAGCTTTTTCAACGGCTAGTTTGATTAGTCGTGGTGTACTAGAACTCGAAGTTGCGTACAACGCAAGCTATTGTATTATTCAAATAGAAGCATACCATGGAAGATTGGGGTGTTACAATAAGAGGAAGTATAAGTAGAAAATAATTTTGAAATTTGTGCTAAAACAATTACTTCTTTTTCTGGTATCTCCTTTTCGTGCAGTATTTTTCACTATTCATCAAAATTTGAATTTAATCAGAAAAATACCAAAATTTCATCCAATTTAAATTTTGATGTCCCGCTTGCAAATAATATGTTTATTTTTTAAAATATAATATATAAAAGTGTTAAAAATTAGATTTAAAATTGGTGTGCCATCAAAAGGCAGCAAAACTGCAATTTTCTAAAAATACTTCTTTTATTCAAAAAAAGGAATTTGTTCTTATATAATGTTCTAGAAAATAAATAAGATGAGTATTAATGTTATAAAATTCAAAATGTGGTTAATACTATTCATAAAGACTAGTTTATATCCCATTAAATAATATTATTTTAATAATATATCGTTGTTTAGTGAAACTTGGTATTGCATAGAATGCAAGCTATCTAGGAAGGTCTATCTTGCCTGTAACGCAAGCCAAGTCATTGTTGCATGTAGTGTAAGCTTACTTTGGTGTTGCGTATAACATAATCTAAATATATTTATTTTATAAATTTAACAAAATCTCTACTTAGTGTTGTGTGTACCATACACCAACTCAGTGTTGCATGTAACATACGACAAGTCGGTTTAGTGTGAAAGGAATTTTTGACTTAGTTCATTGCAAGAAATAAATGAAAATTTTAATTTATTCAGAAAAATGGTTCATAAAAACTCGAGGTGTTACATGAAAATTGAAAAATGGTGAAGTGGTGTTGCTTTAGGGTATTCTAGTATAGATAATATGAACCCATAGTTTGGGTATTTTGTTTTAACTACCTATAAAAAAATTTATGTTATTTCAATATTCACCCAAACAGATTTCAATGACATTTTCAGTGGACATGAGATTTGGGTTTAGGGTGTTTTACCCAAAAAACCAGGATAGTAGTGATACAGATGATGAGTTACCCCCTTCTTCCCCACTCTTCCTTCATCATTTATGATATGTATTAGTGTTAGAGATTAATCAATGGTGATGAGGATGTTTTATTTGGTCGTGGTCATGAATGGTAGGAGAAGGGCATCAGGTTGAGTCCCTCAAGTTCATGATACCATACTCCCCTAGTTATGTGATTATTCTATGATATGATGTGATGAGGCTGTGATGTTTTGATGACTGATGCTAGCATCAAATGCTGACATTTATCAGATGGGGTTGGTAGGGATGCATACCGGACCACATCAGAGATGCCTAGATATGTGATACGATATGAATTCAAGGGCTAAAAGCACAATGTGGGTGACAATGGGGAATGAGGGTGGAAAATTAGTGTGGAAGTGGATTAGAGGTGCCCTTGTTTGTTGATACTAATTAATATATTGGAAGAGTGATTGGGTGATCCATCCATGATGTGTCCAGGATTGGTTAGTTGAAATTTTTTAGTTCTTATTGGTAGGATTTTTCAATTCACAAGTGAATTAGTTATAACAACCTCTCTCTTTATTACACATTAATAAATGATTTATTACATAGTATTACACTTAATACAACCCGGAAGGCTGATAAGTTTAGTACCTTTTGGAATTATGTACATAGAATGACATCTTGAATATGGGATATAACAACATTATTGGAAACCTCCTTAAAATTTTTCTAAAACTCCATGGATTTTAAAACTACACTGGATAATCTAGGGACATACATAAGAAAGGGGTGAGCTATAATGCATAGTAAGGGAATAAAAATTCCATAACATGAATAAAGTAATATATTCTAGACAATAGGCATATCAAAGTGGCATAAAATGACTGAGAATCATAAACATGGACAATGAGGCATGATATAGCGTGATAATTATAAAGGAAACATGGGAAATGTGGAAACAACATAAATCACTACATCATAAACATGGGTCAAGGAAAAATGCCAAGACAGAATGATGGAAAAAGTACCATAAAGGAATCATCATCACTTCATGTCCCAACATTACATCTCATGAGACTGAAAATTACACAATGCATTGGAGTGCTATATAATTTTGGGTGCACCCATCACTTTCATTTCATTCTCATCCTTAAGTGTGCCACATAGATCATAAAACATGGATTCATTCATCATCATATTTTCTAACATGATAGTATAGTGTATAATACATACATATAGGACACAATTGAAATAGGTATAAGTTTATAAAGGTGAACACCCAAGATAGAAAATGGGTGTGGTATTCACTACACAATTTTTTTTGGCATGGAAAATCACAGTGGATTTTTGGAAGCTTAATGACATCACTTGAAATTCATAAAATGGGTTGATGAGAGGGAATGGGGTATCTCATGATTTTTATATAAAATTGGGAGTAATAGGTACATGGAAATACATATCCCAATGTTATGAATTCTAAATATAAGTCATAAGATAATAAAAAAACATGATTAAAGAAGAGAAGGTTTGGATCCCTTACTTTAGTGTGTGACTCCAAATGCTTGGGAGGAGCTTATTGGGGGCTTGGGGGTACATTGGAAGGACTCTAGAGAGATGATGGAAGAGTAAGGATGTGATCTAGGAAATTTGAGTGAATATAATAGGGATATTGGGTGGGTTTATATAGGAAATGAGTGGGGAATTATTTATCATTTCTCAAACATTGGTTTTAGACTCCATTAAATAAAATAACCAAAACCACCAACCATAACATGGGTTTTTTCAAGGGATTCTACCAAATGGGATTGGTTTTAATTATTTTATAAGGCCATAATCCAAGCATAATAAAATAATTCCCTTTATTATTTGGAAGTTATTAATACTCTTAAAAAAATGATTTAAAAACCTTAAAATATATTAATTGTTTTGAAGGATTCACAAAGACTTAAAAAAATAATAAATTTAAAATAATAACTCATTATTTTGAATTTAAAACATATATTTTTAATCAACACCTTTTATATTATTTATTATATCACTTCTTGGTCATTATAATGTCACAATACACACCATATATTTATATAGTATTTAATTCTTACCAGAAAATTATATTGTCTCAGAAATTTATTAAAAATTCACCATTGGATAATTTTGAAGTTATGATTTCAAAATTAATATTAATTTTAGCTATATAATTTTCTAAACATGTGAATTTTAACTTTTAAAATATTAATCTACATTTTTAAGAAATATTGGGATATTTTTACAATAACTATTTTCGAACCCTTATAAAAATTACATTTCACTTCATAAATATTATATAATCATTTATATTTAATAAAAATTATTCAAAAATTATATATTATTAAAATATTATTTATTTAAAAAATCTATTAATTCATCAAAATAAATTCCATAGTTGAATTTTAATATTACCCAAAATTAAAATTTTAGTTTTGTTGTATCAAAATCAAAATAATTTATAAAGTAACAATATTAGGATGATAAAATAATCATTATTATATAAAAAATAATGTATATACTCATATTTCTAGGTTCTTAATACATATCCCTTTAATACACCATTAAACTCCCTAAGAGTAAGGTTTGTGATGTTGAGACTTTGATTGGGTGGTTCCAAGAACATAGTTTGGGTTGTGCTCTCTATGATCTTGAACTTCTTCTATAAATGGTTTTTCTCATGCTTAAGTTGTTTGATATCGTCTTAGGATTTGTCAAGGGTAAATATCAATGATTCTATCTTCTTCAGAATCTCTAATAAATGAGATTCATAGGGTATGATCCTACTGGTTGAGGCCATCACTTCCTTTGTTTGTGTCAATTGTATTTTTTAAAAACCTATATTTATAAGAATCATGTCATCACTATTGAAAAGATATATTATCAATGGTAATGATACATAACGGTCTTCTAAATTCAATTGGATATAATAAAACAAAATAAGTGAATTTTTTTCTATAGTATCCCAGCCCTTTATTAGACATTAATTCATGTTTTATTACATAAAATTACATTTAATACAACCCATAACATCAAGAAGTCTAGTTTCTTTAGAAATTAGGTACATTACATAACAACTTTTAACATGGGATACAAAAAATTATTCAACACTTCATTGATATGATCATAATATTCCAACTAAACAAAAACTACACGGGATAACCTGGGAAAAAACATAAGAAAGAGCTGAGATATAAATCTAAATAATGGAATAAACAAGTTATAACATGAAGAAGATAATACAAGTTAGAAAATAGGCTTTTAAATGAGGAATAAAAGTAACATGATTAGTGAGGCAGGATATAAACTGATAATCATAACATGTGAAATGTGGAAACAACTTAAAACATTGAATCATAAACATAGGTCAAGACTAAACCAACCAAGACATCATGGTGGAAAAGTCACATAAAGGAATGAGTTTCACTACCTATCCCAATTTTATTTATCATGATACTAAACATTACCCAATTAATTAGTGTTCTATATGGGTGAACCTATTATATTTATTTCTTTCTCATTCTTAAGTGTGCCACATAGATCATAAAACAAGGATTAATTTATCATTATAATTTATTCCATGATCAATGAGTGTGTAATACATACAGTTATATCCCCAATCAAAAGTATATGTTCATAAATGTAAACACCCTTGATAAAAAATGGGTACGGTATTCACTACACAATTGGATTGGCATGGAAAATCATGGTGATATTTTGGAAGCATAACAGCTCCACTTAAAGATTCATAAAAATGGTTTGATGATAGAGAAAGGGGTCTATAATCAGAATGAAATAAAATGAGTAGTAATAAGTACATTTAAAAACATATCCCAACATAATAAAATTAAAAATAGGATGCAAATAGTAATGAAGAAACTTGAGAAAAGAATCATAACTATATTTCGTCATGGTAATAGGTGTACATACAGAATCATGAGAGGATTAATGAGTATGAAAGTGGGATTTAATCATTTATATTTTTAAATTAAATTAATGGTAATATTTAAGATCATTTTTCCAACATAATCACATTTAATTTAATATACATAACATAAAAGAAGTGCATGAATGGAAATGATAAGAGAGAAATCCCTTATAAAATTTCTGTATAGTAATAGCTTAGTAAAGGGTAAAAAATGAGAGTTTAAATGGTCTATCATAAAATAAAATTATTTTGATAGTATGGGGTTCATAATAAATTAATATAAATATGACCAATTTATATTAAATAGACTCATTTTAAATAAGGTTCTTGAAATGAAAGAAAGAGAGGAAGGTGAGGATTCCTTACTTGAGTGTGTGAATCCACATTCTTGAGAGGGGATTCTTGGGAGCTTGGGGGTACCTTGGGAGGACTTTAGATATTGGAGGAAATCATATCTATGTTCTCTAAGGAGTTTTATTGAAGATAAATTGGATCTTGGGTGGGTTTATATAAGAAAAGGTGTATTTATTTATTATTTAGGTTTTGGACACTACATAATAAAATATCCAAAGCCACAAACCATCCCATGGTTTCTACCAAATGGTAGTGTTTTTTACTATTTTATAAGTCCAGGGGAAAAACATATTAAAATAATTCCCTTAATTATGTTAATGTGAGTCACACTCTTAAATAAATGGTTTTAAAACATTAAAATATATTATAGGTTTTGGAGGATTCATTATATCTTTAAAAATAAGTAAAATAAACTTAAAATTAAATTAAATTAAATTAAAAACATTTATTTGGTCGTGAATCCTATTTATAGTAATTGTTACATATCTTTTGGTTCATTAGGATGTCATAAAACACAAAATATATTTATACAAAATTTAATTTTTACCCATAATTTAAACAGTCTCCGAAAATTATGAAAATTTTAAAATTGGATAATTTAGTCATTATGATTCAAAAAAATATATATTCATTTTCTCTATATAAATTTCTAAATATTTTAATTTTCACTTTTAAATTAATAATTGACATTTATTCCAAATAATGGGTTTTTTGACAATAACAGCTTCTGAACCCTTATAAAAATTACATTTGACTTCATAAAAATAATATGAGCATCTATATTTGATACAAAAATATTTATTAATAATATTGAAATATTATTTATTTCAAAAATACATTAATTGAAAAAAAATCTTAGTTAAATTTGAATATTACCCCAAATATACTATTTAGATTTTATTGAATCAAAAAAATTATTTATAAAGTAGTAATAATATGATGAAAATAAATTCATTATTCCCAAAAAAATAACATACATACTCATATTTTTAGTGTCTAGATAAATATACCTTTAATGCACTATAAAAACCCTAAGAGTAAGGTGTGTGATGGTGGGACTTTCCTGGGGCGTTTCAACGAACATGGTTTGGGTAATGATCTCAATGAGCATGAACATCTCTTGTACATAGTTTTAATTGTCCATAAATTGATGGATATCTATATGGTCTTGGTCAAGGGAAAATCCCAAAAATGATATCTCTGTTGGAAGCTTCGATAAATGAGATTCATATGATATGATTCTCACATCCTTCTTTTGTGTTAATTGGATTTTCTTAAACCCTGTATTTGTACTAATCATGTGATCACTATTCAATGGACATATTATCAATGATAATGATACTTAAAAATCATTTAATTACAGTTTTATATAATAAAACAAATTAAATTTATGTTTTTTCTATAACCATATTACTTAATATGATAGTTAATTGAATCAAAAGAGGAGTTTTATTTATAACAATTCGACCCATTACAACCATCCCCCTTTAGAAATTTCTCCCTCAAAATTTTATTTTCCCACACAAAAATAGATGAGGGTAACTCTTCTTCATTAACTCCTCATGTTCTTGTGTTTCTTCTTCAAACTTTAGGTTTCTTCACAATACTTTGACGAAGGGAATTGTCCTATTTTATAAAACTTTTTCTCTATGATCTAAGATCTTCACTAGATTCTCCTAATAAAAAATGTCATTCTAAAATGGAACCACCTATGGATTCAGTACATGTGAGGGGTTAGGTATGTACTTTCTCAAGTGGGATACATAGAATATATCATTTACTTGATATTGGTTTGGTGGGAGTGCTAGACGATAGGTCACCGCTCCAATGTGATCAAGGATATCAAACGGTCTGATGTACCTTAGACTAAGCTTTCCCTTTTTCTAGAATCTCATCACTATCTTCCATGGAGTTATGTAGAGAATACCATGTCTCTAACATCAAACTCTCGGTCTCATCAAAAATTATTAGTATACATCTTCTATCAACTCGGAGCAGGCTTGATGTTTTTCTGAATAGTCTTATCCTTATCTACCATTTCTTTGACCATTTCAAGGCCTAGAAGTTTTCATTCCCCAAAATCATCCCAACATGATGGTGTTCTTCACCTATTCCCATAAAGGGATTCATAGAGATCCATTTGGATGCTTGAGTGGAAACTGTTGTTGTGAGAGAACTCAACCAAAAAATGATGTTGGTCCCATATGCCTTTGAAATCCATAGAACATACTCATAACATGTCTTTTAGTGTCTGAATAGTCTGCTCAGATTGGCCATCAGTTTGAGAATGATATTCCATACTAAATTTCATCTCATTATTTAGATCATGTATGAGACTTTTCTAGAACATGGATGTGAATATTGGATCTCAATCAAATAGAATTGATAGGGTTACTCCTTACAGCCTTACCACTTATTTTATGTATATATACACAAGTTGATCCAGTGATAAGTCCTCTCAAATTGTGATAAAGTGAGATGTCTTTATAAGATGATCCACAACAACCCATATAGAATTTTTTCCCCTATACTTATTCAAAAGTCCAGTGACAAATTCCATAGTGATGTTCTCTCATTTCTCTATTGGTATGGGTAATGGTTGCATCATCCCCGTAGACTTATTCCTTTTTAGCATTCACATTCAAGTATACTAGAAACTTTGATGTATATTTGGTGATATCTTTATTCATATTGTCCCACCATTAGTGTTTACAGATATCTTTATACATATTTTTGCTTCCTATGAGAATGGAGAAAGTCGAAATATGTGCACCATCCAACAGTTCTTTATTTAACTCAGGATTTGATGGAACACTAATTCTTGACCAAAATATCACAATTCTATCTTAATAAATTTTAAAATCTGAGGATTTATCCATTCATATAGTTTACACCTTCCTTTAAATTACCACATCACCTCTTTTATCATCCTTTAACTTCTCCAAAAGAGATGGTTGAGAAAATCATATATGAAAGTATTGATGATGTTCCTTTCTTTATGATTCCCATGCCCATCATTTCTAAATCTAAGATGATCATATCCCTATCAATTCTCATAAATGATATAATTGTTGGATCCTTTCTACTTAGAGCATCCACCACCTTATTTTCTTTACCAGAATGATTGTGGATTGATCAATTATAATCCTTGATGGGATCTAACCATCTTTCCTGGAGCATATTAAGATCTTTCTATGTGAATATATATTTAAGGCTCATGTGATCAGTATATATCTCACACATCTCCCCATATAGATAATTCTTCCAGAGTTTCAATGCAATGATCATGGATTCCAACCCTGATCATGCATGTTATAGTTTTTCTCATGAATTATCAACTTCTTTAAGGTGTAGGCAATGAATTTTTCATTCTAAATTAACATAAATCCCAATCCCTTCTTCAAATAATCACTGAATACTGCAAAAATTTCTCCCCTTGTGGGTTGTGTGAGAATAGGTGAAGTCATAAGCCTCCATTTAATTTCCTTGAATGTTTTTTCACATTAATCATTCTAATAAAACTTAACTCCCTTCTGAGTTATCTTGGTAAGAGGGTTAAATCATTGTGAGAAATTTCAAAAAAAAATCAGCGATAATACCTAGCTAACTCAAGGAAACTACATATATCTGTCACCTATTTTGGCCTTGGTCATCCTTCAAAAGCTTCCGTTTTTAGGGGTACAGAGATATCACATTTCTTTTAATTATGTGTCCCAAGAAGGAGACCTCCTTCTACCAGAACTCACATTTTCTGTACTTGGAATAAATATTCTCCTTTCATATGGTCTTTAGCACAGTGATCAAATGCTCCTCATCATCCTCCTTGATTTTGGAGTATATTAGAATATCATCTATAAATAATACAACTTGTTTTTTAAGGTAATCAATAATGACTCTATTCATCTAGTCCATGATGATTTTTAGATTTTTTAGAGAGTCTGAATGGCATCACCATGAACTCATAGTGATTATAACTTGTATGAAAAGAGTTCTTAGGGATATCTCCCTTCTTCACTATTACTTGGAAATATCCCATCCAAAGATCCACTTTAGATAAGTATTGTGCTCCATATAGATAATCAAACAAGTCATAAATCTGTGGAAAATGATAATTCATCTTTATCATCATCACGTTTAACTCATGATAATCAATGAAAATGTGAATTAACCCATCCTCCTTCTTGATAAAGAGGATTGGTTCACCCCATGGTGAAGTACTTGGGATTATGAACCATTTATCCAGATTTTCATGTATTTTTTTCTTCACCACCTCAAGTTACAAAATATCTATTTTACACAGAGTCTTGGATATTGAAAATACCCTAGGTATAAACTTGATTAAAAATTTGACCTCTCAGCTAGGAGGAAGACCAGTCAATTCCTTGGGGAAAACATCAGTATATTCCCTCATAATAGGAATTTCTTTGAGGATGGTTCTTTATTTATAATCAATCATTTGAGTAGGACACACTTTCTCATAAGGCGGTAACATCCATTCTTGAGATGATGGTTCCAAAGAATATTCAACCTCTTCCTTTCACTTTTAGATAATCGATGGTTGATTTGTCATATGGAGAGTGATTTCCTTATTGTGGAAATTTACGTTGTATCTATAGAGGGAAATCCAATCCATTTTTATAATTGCCTCAAACTCCACCAAAGGGAGTATGACAAGGTTCCCTGGGAAGTTCATCCCACAAAAAATGATAAGAGAGTAGTTATATACATGGGATGAATTAATTTCCCCATTTTATATTTTCACCAACATCTCTATTTCCACGATTTGTAGTGGTGTTTGGATAGTTCTACTAAACATTTATGATATGATGGAATTCGTAGAACCATGGATGATAACCCTACATTTCACTTTTTGATTCTTCTTCTAACAATTTAATTCATTCATAATAGATGTAGGGATGCTTATTTTTACACTTTTAAACACATAAATTGGAATCCATTAACATTAAATAAGTAACTTATAAATTAAATATATTTCCTTAACTTATGAACTTGTAGGATTTAGTCAATGTTATCCATGATATATTTTCTAACATATATTTTTATGGGAATTTTTTATTCCTTTAATAATGGTTCATAATGAGCTTATAAATTTAATAAATCATATCCTCCCGGAGTGTCAAACAAATTGCGCAATAAGGCCCATTTTCAGGTACCAGGGTACCCTAAGAAAGGCACGGAACACCTGGTCAGAGTTTTTACTCCAAGGTACATCTTTCCCAGAACCATGTCCACTTGCAGTATCTAGATATGGATTTATTTTATTGATAAACCACTTAATCTATAATAACTAAAATTTGGGTATTTTTTCTTATACTTTGTTTTATCCATAAGGATTTCACTATATTTTTCTAATACTAATCCCCAAAAATAACTATAATTTTTCACTAATACCAACTATAACAACCCAACTCATTATTTCACATTAATTCATTATTTATTACATAAAATTACTCATAATACAACCCAAAATATAGATCATTCTAGTGTATTTTGTAATTAGGTATATTACATAACACCTTATAATATGGGATACTATGAGGATTCATCCTTATTACATTACCTAATTTTGAATGTAGTCAATAAATCACCTCCTTTCACATTGAAGATATTTTAAAGTTTATACCTTAAGATAATTGGGACATAATACATTCATAACATTCAATATTAATACATAGTGGATACCATAAAAAAATTCATTTATTCCAAAATATAAAACTTTTCAAATAAAAATGATTTATTTTAAAATTATTTAAACATTTAACTTGGATTCCTTATTTTTTCTACACATCCTTATAACCTGTGAAAATAATTTAAAAACTTGATATGAGTAAAAAAAATTATTAAGGGATATGAAAATAAGGAAATAATTCATTAGTCCATGAATACTTGTAATGTATCAAATAATTTTCAAAAGACACAATTGTCACCCATATATACATAATTTGTGAAACATGACATTTCTAGAAGATTCCCACAATAAATAATAATAGAAATAGAACAATAAAGGTATATTTGGGAATTACTTATATAATCTTATAACCCTTTCAGCTACCTTATCATTTGTAACCCTCAATGCTACTTTACAATTTTTGTAACAATCGTAGTTACACTTGGAGTAACCATGAAAAAGACCTCCAAATTACACATAACCAATGAATTGGAGTTAGATATAGTTTCCAACATTCATAATAAACAATTCCAAAGAACCAGAACACAATCATACGGAAATTTTAATTTCATAAAAACATTGGTTTTGAATTTTGTAAAACAGAATTTTAAAAGAGGATTTTAAAAGAAAAATCCCCTAAAAATATCATATAATTCAAGTGGGACTTATTTGAGTGCATGGAATATGTATATACACTTTAAATAAAAATAATTAAACAAAATATAAACAAAATTAATCTCACAAAAAATTTTAATACCCCATAAATAATGAAGTAGAATGTTAACTCAAAGAATGGAAATCGGGTTAAGAATTCCCTTACCTCGGGTTTTTCTTACTTAAAATGTCTTTAAACCTAATGTATAATGGTTAAAATATTGTTATTAATATCTTATAGAAACATATTAATGTTTATAATATCTTATATGATCATTTCATTACATCATTTTACCCTTTAATTGTTAGTATTTTGTACATTGTATTGTTTTTGGTGTGTTCTTTACATGATTTCCATGATCAGTTCATGATGGATATTCTTGTTGATTGGAAGTGAAACTCCAAAATTGGAATGGATTGGTATTTAAATGATTATATAACCATAAATTATACCTTTTACCATTATTAATTATGATATGATATTGATTCATAAGTTAAAACTTATGGATATTTGTTTAGGTCATTATGGAGATTCTTTGATCGTGAAGAACTCATTTTGTTTCATAAATTAACAAAATGTGTGAAAAATGATTCAAGAACCTTATATGATTTATAATAAATAAATTATAATAAGGTTAAACAATAAAAATGGTTTCATTATCAGTATTGAATAAATTAAATGAAATTGAAATCACATCTTCCACGACGTCGGTAAATCGACACATCACGGACGACGTTTTAATTTCTTGAATAAGTGGGAGAGGAGAAGTAATATAATGGTGAATCTTTTATAAACAAGAGTAAATCCAGAAAATGTAAGATATTGTACCATTAATGAATTTTGGATAAGTGTAGTTGGGGAAAGAAAAAAGAAAATAAAAGAATTTTGAAATAAAATAAAAGTTGAGAGATCCCTTATGAAAATTTTGCAGCCTAACGACATCGCTTAAAATTTCATAAAATATTTTGATGAGGTAAAAGGGGTATATAATCATTCATAAATAATATGATAATTTATTGGGATATGTAATGACATATCCCAAAATAATCCAAAGTAAATTAAAAAGAATAACATAAAATGAAATCTTGAAAAAGAGAAGGGTGGTGGATTCCCTTACCTTGTGGAGTAACTCCTAAAACCTGATGGTTGGACATTGGGGGCTTGAGGAAACCTTTGGAGGAATACTATGGAGGTAATAAGACTATATTTTCGTTGAGGAGGAATTATTAATGAATGTAATGAAGGAATGGGTTAGTATTTATAGCAAAAGTGAAGGAATATTTTATTAATTTCCAAGCGACACCTCATTAGTGGTATTTGAAAAACCATGGGCCTACCCATGGTATTTTCCTAATTTATTGGACACTTAGGACACCTAATATCACATTATACTATATACAAGCCAACCATAATTATTACATCATTAATTATGTCATTAAACACACCGAAACTCAAAACTGTATTTTTACTATTCACCAAAAATTCAATTGTTTTAGAAAAATCCCAAAAATTCACCCTAACCATTTTTTGACGTGTATAATTAAAAAATGAAATAAATTTTTTGAAAATAGATTTCCTAAATATTAGTAATTTAATTTTTAAATAAAATCATAATTTATTCAAAAATAACAATTTTAAATCTATAACTCTTTTTTAACAACTTAAAAAATTAATCGACATCTCATTATCTTATATCCTTAAGAAAATAAAATAATAATATGATTTTCTATTCATTAGAGTCATATTACTATTCAAATTATTATTCATAAGGGTATATTTCTATTCACTAAAAAATAAAGTCGGTTTCATTAGACTCCAAATAACTTACCGATCACAATTGTAGATGACTATTTTTTGAAATTCAAAACATAGAAGCTGTAAAATTATGTTTAAAGGAATGATATAAATATCTACATAAAACAAAGATTAATGAATTTATATTTATTTTTAAAAAAACTTGGGGTGTTACATTATCCCCACCTTCTGGAAATTGTTTCCTCACAGTTTTATTTACTTATTAAACAAGTGAGGATACCTTTCCCTCATAGAATTTTTAGACTCCTATGTTTCTTCTTCAACTATGTAGTTTCCCCAGAAAACCTTTACTTGGTGGTTTATATTATTTCTCGATACATGTTCCCTTCAATCAAAAATTTGAACTATTTTCTCTTCATAAGAAAGGTTCTATTCTAGTTGAACTGATTCTGGGATCAAGACATAAGTTGAATCTAAAACATACTTTCTCAACATTTAAAACTTGAAAAGCATTGTGTACCTGAGAAAAACTCAAAGGCAAAGCTACTTAGTATGAAACTGGTCCAGCTTTCTCTAGGATTTCAAAAGGACTGATGAACTGCGAACATAGATTTCCTTTCTTACCAAAATGAATCACACTTTTCCAAGGAGATATTTTAAGGAAAACATAGTAACCTACCTCGAAATAGAATTTTTTCCTTCTATTATATGTACAACTTTTCTACATGCTCTGATTTTTCCTCATGTGCAGTTGGATTATCTTAACATTCTCAGCCACTTCCTATAATAATTCTGGACCCATCAACTTTCTTTCACTTAATTCATCCCAAAACACGAGTCTAACACCACTTCTCATACAATGCCTCAAAATGTTCTGTCACTATAATGGAATCAAAACTATTATTATACGAAAACTCAACTAAAGAACGATGTTGATCCCAACTTCTCTGGTAGTCCATTGAACAAGCCCAAAAAATCTCCTCCAAATTCTGAATTTTTCATTTTGACTACCCATCTGATTGAGGATGAAAAGTTGTACTGAAATTTAATTATGTGTCCAACGACTTCAATAGGCCCTTCCAAAAGTTAGAAGTGAACCTAGGATTCTGGTCCGATATGATGAAAATAGGAACTCCATGTAACCTTACAATCACTTTGAGGTACAATCGAGAAAGCTGATCCAACAACATTGTATCTCGAATTTAATGTAAATATGCAAATTTTTTCAGCTGGTCAATAAAAACACAAATTGAATTTTTACCTTGGTAAGTCTTAGGTAGTCCCATAAAAAATTCTATGGATACATTCTCCCATTTCCTCTCTGGCACTAGAAAAGGATGAAGCATCCCCTTCAGTAACTATCTCTCTACATTAACCTGTTTAAATGCTAAACATTTTGTGGTAAAATTAGCAATATCTCTTTTCATTTCATCCCACCAATAATACTCCCAAAGATCTCTATACATCTCAATACTTCCAGGATGAACTGAAAATGGAGAACTATGAGATTTACACAACAAATATTTCCTCAACTAGGAATCACAATTCACTCACAATCTTTTACCAAATCTTAAAACACAATCTTTATCAAGGTAAAATTCTAGAAACTTACCCTTTTAACCAATTCTACCTTTTTTATGTAGCTCAAGGTCTTCCTTATGCATTTGCTTAATTTTATATGATAACTATGACGGCACTGAAACCTAAAACAAAATAGAGGTATTTCCTACACCAACCATTTCTAAGCCTAAATTCATCAAATAGTTAATCAAGGGATCATACTCCAAACATAACATGGTTAATGATTCATGATGTTTTTGACTTAAGACATCTGCCACTTTGTTTTATTTTCCCAGAAGGTAATTGATCATGCAATCATAATCCTTTATCAGTTCAAGCCACCTTTTTTTCCTCATGTTTAATTCCTTCTGAGTGAATATATACTTCATACATTTATGGTTAGTATGTATTTTACATTTGGATCCATTTAAATGATCCCTCCAAATTTTCAACTAAAAAACCATAGCTTCCAATTCCAAATCCTGTGTGGGATAATTAAACTCACGAGGTTTTAGTTGTCTTAACAAATAAGAAGTTACCTCATCATTCTACATCAGAACAAAACCATGTCTCTCTAATGAAGCATCACTGTAGATGCAAAACTCACCATTTTGAGAAGGTAAGGTCAAAACTGGGGAATTACCCAAAATCCTCTTTAGTTCTTGAAAACAAACATCACATTATTATATCCAAATAAATTTAACCCCTATTCTCCTTAACTTAGTTAGTGGGCTAGATAACCATGCAAAGTTTTTAACAAATTGTCGATAATAACCTACTAATCCAATAAAACTACGAATCTTCGTAACATTTTTGGGTCTTGTACATTCATCAACCACTTTTGTTTTGTTAGGATCAACTATTATTACAACCTTATTTACAATGTTCCCATTGAAAGAAATATTTTTCATCCAAAAATCACACTTGTTGAATTTTTCATACAATTTCTTTTCCTTTATGGTTTATAAAACAAACTTTAAGTATTTTCCATACTCCTCTTTACTCTTAGAAAATACCATAATTTCATGAATAAAAACAACCAAAAATTTATCCAAGAACTCATTCACTATTATATTCATAAGATTCATGAATACAGAAGGTGAATTAGTTAACCCAAACGACATAAAAACAAATTCATAATGCCCGTATCTTGTACAAAAAGATGTTTTCAGGATGTCATCCTCTTTCACCTTCAGCTGATGGTATCCGGATCTCAAATCAATCTTGGAAATGTACTGATCTCTTTGGAGCTACTCAGACAAGTCATCGATATGAGGCAAAGGATACTTTTTTTTTAATAGAGATGTTATTCAAGGATATATATTCAAATCAAAGTCTCATGGAACCATCTTTCTTTTTAATGAACAAAATAAGATCACCCCATGGTGAAGTGCTAGGAAAAATGAATCTTTTATAAAGAAAATGTTGTAACAAATTTTTCAATTCAATAAGTTCTGATTGATCCATTCAATATGGGGGTTTTGAAATTTTCTTAGCATCAGGAACTAAGTCAATTGTGAATTTGACATTTTGATTTGGTATGGGACTAGGTAACTTATCAATAAAAATGTCAAGGTATTCATTTACCACTGGCATATCATTAATCTGAACAGTTCCATTGTTTTCGATAATATGAGCAAGATAACTTTCATTTCAATCTTTCAATAGTTTCTAAGCTTCATGATATGTTATCAATTGTATTGGTTCATTCTTGTACACAAACTAAAAATATTTCTAAATAACAAATTCTTTAGATCTAAATTCAATATTAGCATGATAAATAGAAAGTCAACCCATTCCTAGAATAACATCATACTCAATTAAGGTAAAAACAATAAACATTGCAGGTAATTTATTTCCATATACCACAAAAAAAGATTCGTATAATTCATCTTTCCGATAATATTCCCCCTGGTGTTTTAACAACAATTTCTGGTCTCATTTGTTGAGGTGATATTTCCAATTTACTATAAAATTCCTTAGAAATAAAGGAATGTGTTAACCCAGTATCAAACAAAACTTTAGAAAAATCTGAGTGAACAAAAAAAGTACCAGATACAACTTCATTAAATGGCCCGACATCTGCTGACATAGTCACAAAGGACCTCACTACACCTTTCTACTTATAGTTTGACTTCTTTGCATCATTCAGATCTCTCTTTGAGCAGGAATTTTCATAATGACCCATCTCACCGAATTTAAAACATGTTACAGTTTTCTTATCAATATTATTCTTAGAATCATTTTCATTACAATCTCATGCCATATGTCAAAACTTACCACATGGAAAACACTTGACAATTTTGGTAAGGCATTCCCCAGGGTGCTTCTTACCGCACTTTTTAGATACTAGAAACTGTATTCTCTTACCATCAGATTTCTTTGGTTAATTATTACCCGTAGCTTGTCATATGGACCTCTTCTTCTCCTTGTTTCCAAACATCACATGATCTTCAAAAAACTCCATCTCTACCCACTCATCAAATCAGACAAGTTTTTCATAGATTTTGAATTCACATGAGTCCAACGCCCTTTGATACCTTGGCTTCAATTCTAAGTAAAAGCAATTGATTTTTCTATCAAGATCCAGAAAAATATTTGGGGCATACCTCACTAGTAAGGTGAATTTCTTCTTATACAAGGCCACTGAATATTCCTCCTTTTGCTTCAATTCTAGGAATTTATTCTCCATCCTAAGTCAAACCACTATTGGAAAATATTTTTCAATGAAAAGACTTTTAAATTTATCTCACTCTAAGGAACCAACATCCTCTCTATCCCTGATATTTTTGACCATTTACCACCAATGATTAACTTCAACTTCAAAATGATAAATGGAAAGACATGAATTTTGATTATCTGAACATCCCATAACATCAAATATCATTTCAAGGCCTTTAATCCATCCTCCAGCCGCTACTGAGTTAGAATATCCATTTAAAGAAAGAGGGTGTTGTCTCATAAAATGTTCAACTACTATCATGTTTCATTGTGGTACCTCTGGTCATTCTCCTACATGAATGCCACCACCATTTATTGCATGTGTTATCTGAGCCATTACTGTCACAAACCTCTCGGTTCCAATCCCTACCATTCCAGACTACAGATTCAGAAGGATATCATTCTATTGGTTCCTCTCCTCTTCATATTCCTTGTTTCTTCTTCGGATAACCATTCTGAAGAAATATTTCTTAGTTGAAGCAACATGGTAATCATTAAATTATATAATATTTAAAATTAATTATAGATTAAAAATCATTTATGGTATTCTATTAGCATCACTTTAACCCCTAAATTTATCTAAATAATCTTCTGATACCAACTATAAAGAGACAGCTTTATTTCATTTCATAATCTTGAATTTTGTCAAGAAATCACCTCCTTTCACATTGAGGATTCTTTCATGTTTGTAAATTTAGAGAATTGGGACATAATACAATCATAACATTCCACATTAATACATAGTGGATACCATAAAAAAATATTCACTTCTTCTAAAATATAAAACTTTTTAAATAAAACATGATTTTGTTGACAATTATTCAAACATTTAACTATGATTCCTTCTTCTTCGTACACATCCTTATAACCTATGAAAATCATTTAAAACATGGGATGAGAACAAAAATATCAGTAAGGGATATGAAAATAAGGAAAGAACACATTAGTCCATGAATACATGTAATGTATGAAATCATCTTCAAAAGACACACTTGTCACCCATATATACTTACTTTGTGAAACATGAGATTTCCACAACACATAATATCAAAAATATAACTATTAAGGTTTATTGGGGCATTACTTACATAATCTTGTAACCCTCTTGGCTACCTTATCATTGGTAAACCTCAAGGCTACTTTACAATTTGTGTAACCATCGTAGTTACACTTGGAGTAACCATACAGTCAACCTCTAAATTACACATACCCAATGAATTGGAGGGAGATATAGGTCTCACCCTTCATTATAAATAATTCCCAAGAACTAGAAAACAATCATTCAATTTGAATAATTTTATAATGATATTTCTTTCGAATTTTGTAAAATAGAATTTTAAAAGATGATTTTAAAAGAAAAATCCCTTTACAAATATCATATAATTCAAGTGGGACTTATTAGAGTGGATGGAATATGTATATACACTATAAATAAACATAATTCAACATAATATATACAAATTAATCTCACAAACAATTTAATACCACATAAATAATGAAGTAGAATGTTAACCCAAAGAATAGAAATTGGGTTAAGAATTCCCTTACCTTGGATTATTATTAACTAAAATGTATTTAAAACTTCTGTATAATGGTTGAAAGAGTGTTATTAATATCTCAGAGAAACATATAAATATTTATAATATCTTATATGATCATTTCATTACATCATTTCACCGTTTAATTGTTAGTATTTTGTTCCTTGCATTGTTTTTGGTGCGTTCTTTACATGATTTTCATGATCGGTTCATGATGGATATTCTTGTTGATTGGAAGTGAAACTACAGAATTAGAATAGAGTGGTATTTAAATTTTTCCAAAACCAATAATTATACCTTTTATCATTTTGAATTTTGATATGAGGATGATTCAGAAGTTAAAACATTATTGATGTTTCTTTAGGTCATTATGACGATTCTTTGATCGTAAAGAACTCATTTTGTTTCATAATTTAATAACATGTGTGAAAAATGATTCCAGAACATTATATAATTTATAATACATAAATTATAATATAGTTCAACCATAAATTTTTTTTCATGACCAGTCTTTAAGAAAGTAAATGAAATTAAAATCACATCGTCCACAATGTCAGTAAATCGACACATCTCAAATGACGTTTTAATTTCTTGAATAAGTGGGATAGGAGAAAGAATAAAATGGTGATTATTACATAAATATTATTAAATCATTTTTATTTAATATATTAGATCATTCATTCCTTTTTGATAAGGGGATGTGAGTAAAAAAAGAAAAGAAAGGAATCTCGAAATAAAAAGAAAGTTAAGAAATCCCTTATGAAATTTTGTCAGCCTAACAACGTCGCTTAAAATTTCATAAAATATTCTAATGAGAAAAAATGGGAATCTCATAATTATCACATAATATGGGAATTAAAGGGGATGTTTAATGACATATCCCAACATAATCCAAAGTAAATTAAAAAGAATAACATAAAATGAAAGCTTGAATAAGAGAAGGGTGGTGGATTCCCTTACCTTATAGAGTAACTCAAAAAACGCGAATATTGGGACCTTGGGGGCTTGAAAACACCTTGGGAGGAATAATAGAGAGGTAAGAAGAATAGATAATAGTTTAGGAGGAATTTGGAATGAATTTAATGAAGGAATAGGTTGGTACTTATAGAAAAAGTGAAGGAATATTTTATTAATTTCCAAGGGACACCTCATTAGTGGTATTTGTAAAACCATGGGCTTTCCCATGGTATTTTCCAATGGTATTGGACAATTGGGATACCTCATATCTTATTTTACTATACACAAGTCTACCAGAATTATTACACCATTATTACATCATTAATGATGTCATAACACACCGAAACTCAAAACTGTATTTTTAATATTCACAGAAAATTCAACTATTTTAGAAAAATCCCAAAAATTCACCTTAACCATTTTTCAATGTGTATAATTTAAAAATGAACTCAGTTTTTTGAAAATAATTTTCTAAATATTATTAATTTAATTTTTAAATAAAATCATATTTTATTCAAAAATAACAGTTTTAAATCTATAACTCTTTTTTTAGCACCTTGAAAAATAATCGACGTCTCATTATCTTATATCCTTAAGAAAATAAAATAATATTATTATTTAATATTCATTAGGGTCATATTACAATAGGATTATAAATGGGAAATAAAGATACATGAATAATATGGCATGATATACCATGATAATCATAACATGGGAAATGAGGTAACAACTTAAAGCACTGAATCATAAACAAAGGTCAATGCTAAACCCGCCAAGTCATCATGGTGGAAAAGTACCATAATATATTTAGGTTCACTCCCTGTCCCAATGTAATTTATAATGATACCAAACATTATCCAATGCATTGGAGCACTATCTGGGTTCACCCATCAAATTCATTTCATTCTCAATCTTAAGTGTTCCACATAGATCATACAACAAGGATTCATTCATCATCATAATTTATTCCATGATCAAGGAGTGTGGAATAAATAAATTTATATCCCCAATAAAAAGAATATGTTCATAAATTTTAACACTCTTGATAGAAAATGGGTATGGTATTCATGACACAATTGGATTGTCATGGAAAATAACGATGATAATTTTGCAGCATAATAACGTCAATTAAAGATTCAAAAAAATGTTTCGATGAGAGAGAAAGGGGTATCTAATCTGATAGAAATAAAATGGGAAGTAATCATGACATGTAAAAACATATAACAACATTAGAAATTCTTAAATATGAGGCATATGTTAATGATTATACCTGAGAAAATAATCATAACTAAATTTCTACATGGTAATGGGTGTACATGAAGGATCATGGGAGGCTTAATGAGAGTGAAAAGGGGATATCATCATTTATACATAAAACGAAAAGTAAGGGGAATATATAAGATCATATTACAACATAATAAAATTTAATTTAATATACATAACATAAAATAAGTGCTTGAATGGAAATGATAAGAGATAAATCCCTTATGAAATTTTGACATAGTGATGGATTAGGTAAGGGTCAAAATGAGAGAGTATAAATGTTATCTCATTCAAATAAAATCAGTTTGATAGTAAGTTAATGATAATAAATTAATTCAAATATAACCAACTATAATCACAAATAATAATTTCAAATAAGATTCTTGAATTGAAAGAAATAGAGGAAGGTGAGGATCCCTTACTTGTGCGTGTGACTCCATGTTATTGAGAGGGGCTTATTTGGAGATTTGGGAACCTTGGGAGGAATCTAGAGAGTAAAGGAAAGATTTTGGACATTCTAAAAGGAGTTTCAGTGAATATAAATTAAATATTGGGTGGTTTTATATAGGAAAAGAGGGAGATTTCATTATTATTTTGGTTTTGGACTCTACATAATAAAATATCCAAAACCAAAAACTATCCCTTGGTTTTTGCCCATGGTTTCTGCCAAATGGGATTTGTTTTTGTTAATTTATAATTCTAAGGGAAAAATTTGTTAAAACAATTCCCTTGATTATATAGTGGTGAGTCACACTTTTAAAGAAATGTTTTTAAAACATTAAAATATATTATAGGTTTTGGAGGATTCATAATAGATTTACAAAATATATCAAATAAACATAAAATAAATTTAATTTAAAGAAAAAAATTAATTTTTTAAGCCCATATATAGTAATTATTATATCACTTTTTAGACATTATGATTTTAGAAAACACAAACAATATTTATATGATATTTAATTTTTTCCCAAAAATTCAATTGTCTCAGAAAATTTCAAAAAATTAACCATTGGATATTTTATACATTTTTATTCCAAAAAAATATTAATTTTATCTAAATAATTTTCAAAATATTTTAATTTCACTTTTAAAATAATAACCCACATTTATTATAAATAATGGGTTTATGGTAAAAATAGTTTTATAACCATTACAAAAATTACATTTGATTTCATAAAAATTATATGATCATCTATATTTGATAAAAATTATTTAATAATAATGTAGAAATATTATTTTTTTAGATAATACATTAATTTATAAAAATAAATGTATATACTAAATTTGAATATTACCCCAAAAATACAACTTGTGTTTTATTGAATCAAAATAAAAAATATTAATAAAGTAACAATAATAAGATGAAAATATATTTATTATTAAATAAAATATAACTTACATACTCATATTTCTAGTGTCTAGATACATATCCCTTTAATACACCAAAAAACACCATAAGAGTAAGGTGCATGATGGTGGGACTTCTATGGGGTAGTTTGGTGAACATGGTGTGTTCTATGATATCGATGAGATTGAACATATCCCATAAAAGGTTTCATTCATGCTTATGTTTTTGGATATAAACTAAGGATTGGTAAAGGGTAAAGCCCAAAATTTCTATATCATTTGGAATATCTGATAAATGAGATTCATAGGTTATGATACTACTAGTTTAGGCCATCACTTCCTTTCTCTTTTCAATTGGATTTGTTTAAACACTATATTTATAATAATCATGTGATCACTATTAAATGGATTTATTGTCAATGATAATGATACATAATAGTCATTCGAGTCCAATTGGATATAATAAATCAAAATAAAATCATGTGTTTTCTATAACCATATTACATAATAATACATTTAAATGGATAAAAAGGCGAGTTTTACTTATAACAGTTCAGATAATTACATTTTCTATAACCATAATTATACATTAAATTAAATCATAAGGGTAATTTTAGTTATAAAATTTCAGGACATTACAATTTTACCTCCTTTAGAAATTTCTCCATTTAAATTTTATTTTCTTACACTAAAATAGATGAGGTTAATTTTGTTTCATCACTTCCTTTGGTTCTGACGTTACTTCTTCAAACGTGGGGTTTCTCCACAACACTTTAACAAGGTGAATTTTATTATTTCATAGTATTTTGTCTCTAAGATCTAAGATATTCTCAACTGTTTCTCACATGAAAGATAATTCTCCCAAGGCACAAAATTTGGATTGAGTACTTGTGAGTTTTTTAGTACGTACTTCCTCAAGATGGATACAAGGAATACATCATGTACTTGAGATAGTTTCGGTGGGAGTTATAGTTGATTGTCCACCTCTCTGATGCGATCAAGGATCTCAAAGGGGTCAATGTATCTTGGACTAAGCTTTCCCTTCTTCCCAAATCTCATCAAGGTCTTCCATGGAGTTATGCAGTGGAATACCATGTCTCTAACATTAAAATCTAGGTCCCATCAATGGTTTTCTGTATAGATCTTCTTTCGACTCTGAGTGTCCTTGATGTGTTTCTGAATAGTCTTAACTTTTCCTACATTTACATAACCTTTTCAGGACCTATCAGTTCACATTCCTTAACATCATTCCAACATATAGGTGTTCTGCACCTATTCCCATAAAGAGATTCATAGGGATCCATTTGGATGCTTGAGGGGAAACTATTATTGTATAATAACTTTTATAAAGGAAGATGTTGGTCCCATCCTCCTTTGAAGTCTATAAAAATATCTCTAAACATGTCTTCTAGTTTCTGAATAGTCCACTCATATAGGCCATCTGTTTGAGGATGATAGGTTGTAATGAAGTTCAGCTCAGTGTTTAGATAATGATATACACTTTTATAGACCTTGGAGGTAAATCTTATATCTCGATCAAATACAATCGACAGTGGCGATCCTTTCATCCTCACCAATTCTTTGATTTATATCCATTCAAGTTGTTCAAGTGAATATTCCTCTTGAATTGCAATAAACTGAGATATATTTGTAAGATCGTCCACAATAACCCATGTATCATTATTTCCTTTGGATGTCTTTGAAATTATGGTGACAAAGTCCATGGTGATGTTTTCATATTTCCATGATGGAATGGGTAATCGTTGCATCATCTCCTTATAATTTTTCCTTGCAGCCTTCACATGATGACATACCAGGCACTAGGATGTATATTCAGTGATATCAATCTTCATATTGTCCCACCAATGGTTCTATTGGAGATCTTGATACATCATTGTACTCCCTAGGTCAATAGAGATGTTTGAGCTATGTTCATCATTTATAAGCCCTCTCTTTATCTCTTTATTGTATATTATACGTAGTTGTGACCCAAATATTACAACACCTTCTTCATCAACATGGAACTTTGAGGATTTACCTTGTATTATAGTTTCCAATTTATTCTGAATCCCCACATAAACCCTTTGACCATCCTTTATCCTTTACAAATGTGATGGTTGAGCAATAAATTGTTAAAGGAATGATGTTCTTCCTTACTTTATGATTCCCATGTCCATCCTACTCAAGTATAATAATATCGGATCCCTCTAAATTCTCATCAATGATAGAATTTTTGGATCCTTTTTACTTAGAGCATCTTCCAATTTATTTTCCTTATCAGGATGGTAGTGGATTGAGTAGTAATAGTCATTTATTATCTCTAACCATCATCACTAGAACATATTTAACTCCTTCTGTGTGAATATATACTTGAGGCCTTTTTGATCTATAGATATTTCACACTTCTCCTCAATGAGATAATAAAACCATAATTTCAATGAAAATATCTCTAAAACTAACTATAGATCATTAATTGTGTAGTTCCATTCATAAACTTTCAACTTCCTTGTAGAATAAGAAATAACTTTTTAATTTTTCATTAACACACATTTCAATCCCTTCTTTCATTGCATCATTAAATACCATGAAAAGTTCTCCACTTGTGGGTAGTGTGATAACAGGTTCTGTGATAATCCCCCTTTTCAACTCCTTGAATATATCTTTACATTCATCATTCCATGTAAACTTGACTCCGTTATGAGTTAACTTGGTAAGAGAGTTTGAAAATTGAAATACATTTTTCAAAAATCAATGATAATACCCAGCTAATCAAAGGAAACTATAGGTATATATCATAGATGTTGGCCTTGGCCATCTTTAGATTGATTTTTTTCATTAAATAATCCAATAAATCCCATTAATTATGATGATATTTCCAAATAATGATACTTTCTTCAACCAAAACACACATTTGTTGTACTTTTCATAGAGCTTCTCCTTCCATCGGGTCTTTAGCATAGTACTCAGATGCTCCTCATTCTCCTCCTTGATTTTAGAGTATATTAGAATATCATCTATAAATACTACCACAAATTTGTCATCACAAAATCCAAATAATCTATTCATCAAATATATGAATATTGATAGAGTATTAGTGATTATGAATAGTATTACTATAAACTCACAATGCATGTATGTTGTACGAAATGCAGTCTTGGAGATATCCACTTTCTTCACCCAAATATGGTAATATCCCAATCACAAATCCTCCTTAGAGAAGTATTGTGATCCATGTAGATGATCAAAAAATTCACCATTTTGTGGAACTAGATACTTTTTATTTATCGTGATCTTGTTGAAATCAAGATAATAAATGAAAAGGTTCATTGACCCATCCTTCTTCTTGAAAAAGAAGTCTGGTGGACCCCATGGTGAAGCACTTGTGTGTATGAAAACATTATGTAGATTCTCCTATATTTATTTCTTTATCTTCTCACATTCCACAATAACCATTATATATGGATTGTTTTTTAATAGTAATTCTCTAGGTATAATCTCGATTCAAAATTCACCTCTCAACTGGGAGGAAAACTTGGAAATTCTTTAGGAAACACATCAGCATATTCCCCCACTATGATAATGTCTTAAAGGATGATTCTTTCCATAGAATCAATCATTTAAGCTAGATAATCTTGATTTTAGGGTAATAATATCTATTCTTGATATGTTAGTGCTAAATAAGATCCATCCTCCTCCTTGCACTTGTAATGAATTGGGGGTCGATTCATGAAACAGTGAGTGATTTCTTTCTCGCAACAATTTATATTGGATCTATATAGGCCAATACAATATGTACCCAGAATTGCATCAAATTACACCAATGAGAGTATCACAAGGTTCTATGGGAATTTTAGACCTAAAATTTTGAAAGGGAATAAGTTATATACTTGTGATGCAATAGTTTCCCAATTTTTTGTTTTCACCAATAACTCTACTTCCATGCTTTGTGGTGTTGTTTGAATAGTTATACTAAACTTACGTGAAATAAAGGAATGTGTAGAACCAAAATCAAAAAGTATGTTTTCAATTCTTAAATTAATAACTAGCGTACCTATAACTACTTCATTTTTTGGATCAACCTTGGTATTTTTTATGGAAAAGGATCTCCCTTGTTGCATAAGAGGTTGTTGATTGTCTCCAGAAACCCTTAGCTCAGTGTATTGGTTTGTAAAGTGTTTTGGTTCCTTGTAGTCGAAGTGATGAACAATGTGTTGAGGTTTGATTAGATAATTCCTTTCCTCCATCTCATTATCATTTTTTCATATTGGTAATAATTAGCTAGGTTTCCTTCCTTCCCATTCTGAAATCATTTCCTTGTTCCCCTTAGAAAATTTATGGGGGCTTCTTTATGCACCTTTCACAAGTGGGATGTTGAAATTTCTCAGCACTGTTAGATTTCTCCATTGGACCTCTAAAATTAAAAGAAACTTTATACTTATTATCCCAATGATACCCTTGAGATTAACCAATATCTATTTTGACTATGAGATCACATTGGACTATTTCTTCATAGTTATTAAAGTCTCTTATTTCCAGGTATTTTTTAGACTAGGTTTTAGCCCACCAAAGAAGTGGTAAACCTTGAATTTGGGGTTAACGACAAAGTTGTAGGAATTTCATTCAAGTCTTGTGAAGTTTTCATCATTCACCTTGATATATTCATCGTATTTTTTATTGAGGGTGATGAAATCCCTTTCCATTTTAAGTTAGAGAGTGTGAGGAAAATATTTATCGAAAAAAATTAGAATTCATTCCACCCCATCACATAGATTTCTTCATTAGGATTCATATTCTTGATCAATTTCCACCACTGATCAGATTCTACCTCCATATGATAAATATCTAGTAGAACCTTATCTTTCTCATAATATTGAAGGATGGAGAAGATCTTCTCAATGGAGTTGATCCATTGTTCCGTGATTAAGGGATCAGATGATCCATTGAATTTCGGAGGACATTGTTGCCTAAAGAACTCAATTGTTAGGGGGATTTTGATGTTCCTACTATTCCATGTTTCTCTTCATTACCCGATCCATCTGAGAGAGTACCATCAAAAAAAATTATTCCCTCACCCACTGGGTTGGGAATCTCATTGGGTTAGTTATCACATTGCATATCACATTGATTGTTTACCCAACTCCTCCTATTTCCTGACATTGGTTAGAATAAAAGGAAAATTTTGGATTAGTATTTTTAAACTATTAAACACATAAAGGGGTATCCAATGACATTAAGTGGATTAATTATAAACTACATTTATTTCATAACTTATGAATTTCTAGGATTAAATCTATGATATCCATGTTCTATTTTCTAAGATATAATCTTATTGAAATTTTTTTCTCTTAATAATGGTTTGTAATGATCTTATGAATTTACTAAAGAATAGCCCCTCAAAGTTTCAAACCAGGTGAGCATAAAGGCCCATTGTCATGAACCGGTTCCTGATTGATTCTATCTCGATACTATATTTTCAGGTTTTACCCCTATGTACATATGTGCCCGAGCCACATCCACATATAGTATCCAAACAAGGATGCATTTTCTTGATTAAACACATACTTTATACTTCCAAAAAATTAGGGATGTTTTCTTATACTTAGTCCTATCCCTAAGGATTTTTCTAGAGTTTTATAATCCTAATCCAAAAATTAACTAAACCTCCCTTTGATAGCAACTATAACAACTCGTCTCTTTATTACACAATAACACATGATTTATTAAACAATATTCCAATTAATATAACCTGAAAGATCAAGATTTCTAGAGTCCGTGGGAATTATGTACATAGAATGTCATCTTGAACATGGGATTCAAAAAAATATTAAAAACTTCTTTAACATGATAATAAAACTCCATATCTTTTAAAACTACCCAGGATAACCCAGGGATATATATAAGAAATGGGTGAGCTATAAATCCCAATAAGGGAATAAACATGGCATAAAATGAATAAATTAATACATGTTATAAAATAGGAATAAAAAAGGTGTATAAAACTAGTGAAAATCATAAAAATGAACAATGATGCGTGATATAGCATGATAATCATAAAGGAAATGTTGAAAATGTGGCACCAACTTAAAACACTACATCATGACCATAGGTCATGGCTAACTGCCAAGACATCATGATGGACAAAGTGCCATAAATTAATTAGGCTCACTCCCTATCCCAATATGATGTCTCGTGAGAATAAACATTACATAATGCATTTAAGTGTTATATAATTCCATGATCATCTGTCAATTTCATTTCCTTCTCATTCACTTTTATTTCATTCTCATTCACTTTCATTTCATTCTCATTCACTTTCATTTAATTCTCATTCACTTTCATTTCATTCTCATTCTTAAGTGTGCCACATAGATCATACAACATGGATTCATTCATCGTCGTATTTTTTTCCGTGATCATGGAGTGTGGAATACATACATGTAATAAAAAATTAAAATAAGTATATGTGTGTAAAGTTTAACACCCTTGATGGTAAATGGTCATGGTATTCATTACACAATTATTTAGGCATGGAAAATTACGGGGGAATTTCAGCAGCATAACGGTGTCACTTAAAAATTAATAAAATTGGTCGATGATTAAAAAAATGGGTTTCTCATAAATTTTAAATAAAATGAGAAGTAATAGGGACATTTAAAGACATATCCAAACTCTTATAATTCTAAATATAAGGCATAATATAATAATGAAACTTGATTAAATAAGAGAAGGTG
Organism: Viscum album; assembly: GCA_963277665.1. Taxonomy (NCBI): domain Eukaryota; kingdom Viridiplantae; phylum Streptophyta; class Magnoliopsida; order Santalales; family Viscaceae; genus Viscum; species Viscum album. Next base: position 1,936,924,015 of record OY728155.1, read on the forward strand.
ATGGTCCCTTACTTGAGTGTGTGAATCCAAATGCTTGGTAGGAGCTTCTTGAGGTCTTGGGACACATTGAGAGGAATATAGAGTGGGGATTGTAGAGTAAGGATGTTATCTAAGGATTTTTATTGAAGATAAATGGGAACTTGTGTGGGTTAATTTAGGAAATGAGTGGGGAATTCTTTTTCATTTCTGAAACATAGCTTTTGGACTCTATATAATAAAATAACAAAAACCACAACCCTTCCCACAGATTTTCCGCATACCTTCTTCCAAATGGGATTTTTTTCATTATTTTATAACTTCAAGGGCCTAAATTAATAAAATTATACACTTTCTTATAAATATTTGAGTCATAGTCATACCAAAATAATTTAAAAACATTAAAATATAGTAATGGTTTTGGAGGATTCACAATGGATATATAAAATTAATCAAATAAACATAAAATAACATTATTTTAAATTGTGAAGAAATATTTTTTCATAGATACCTTTTATTGTATTTATTACATCAATTTTGGGTCATTATGATGTCATAATACACACTGTATATTTATAGGGTATTAAATTTTTACCTTAAAATTCAACTGTCTTAGAAAATTATGAAAAAATCACCATTGGATAATTTATTCATTTTGATTCCAAAAATAATATTCATTTTATATAAATAATTTTCTAAACATGTGAAAATTCATATTTAAAATATGAATCGATATTTATTAACAAATGTTGGTTTTTTGACATTAACTATTTTTGAACCATTATAAAAATTAAATTTGACTTCATAAAGAATTCATGATAATTTAAATTTAATAAAAATATTTTATAATATTATTATATTAAAAAATTAAATATTTTAAAAATACATTGATTCACCAAAATAAATTCCTTAATTTAATTTTAATATTACCCAAAATTAAAAAAAAATTCTTTATGTTATCAAAATCAAAATCATTTGTAAATTAACAATAATTGGATGAAAATATATTATTTATTATATAAAAAATAATTTACATACTCATATTGATAGGTTATTGATACATATCCCTTTAATACATCAGCAAACGCCCAAATAGTAAGGTGTGTGATGGTGATATTTTCATGGGTTGGTTTGGCGAAAATGGTTTGGATTGTGACCTCGATGAGCTTGAACTTCTCTCATAACCAGTTTCTCTCATGCATAAGTTGTTTATTCTCAGCTTGGTCTTGGTCCAGGGAAAATCACATTGATTCTATCTCCCTTGGAATCTCTGATAAATGGGCTCCATAGGATATGATCCAACTGGTTGAGGTCATCAATTTTTTGTCTATGTTCATTGGATTTGATAAAACCTTATATTTGTACAAATCATGTGATCACTATTCAATGAAAATATTATCAATTTTAATTCTATGTAATGATATTTTAAATCTAATTAGATATAATAAAACAAAATAAGCACATGTGTTTTCTATAACCATAATAATATATTTAATTAAATAATAAGGGGAATTTTATTTTTAAAATTACATTAGTATGATCTTTTCCTATGTGCACTGAAGACCTTTGGTAGGACCCAACTGAGTATACATGTTTCCATATCATAGAAAATATCTATTAGAGCTAAATGGGTCACCCACTGGCCGACCTTACCGAGATGCTATGGGAACCCCCTTGTCGGCTGAGATCCAACCTATATATAGTATATGTGGCTCCATAGGGGTTTGGCACAGAAAATATGAGGGAGGATGCCCCCCTTTGATGGTCCCAATCACCAGAATCATTCTGTTTCAGCCCTACCAGAACACCATTATAGTGCCAACCCTCTCAGATGATTGTCCACCTCTTGGATAGCACCTCTTCTCACGGTGTGCCTCACTTCCACCCACTATAGATATGGACAATTCCATCAAAGTTCCTCCTCGAGCCAGTCTCTACTATCCATATCCAGGAATCCTGCCTTTGATGGAAAAACCTCATCCTCCTCCCTGATGTATTGTTTGGTGACCCGGCCTTCCACCTATGCCACTTCCACAAGAACTTATTCCTAAAACCCTATTCCTAGTTGGGATCTACCTCGATTAGGCTCCTATAGAAATTATATAGGTATTTTCTAATCCAACCAGGCCTAGAACACCCCTGTATAGGGTTTTACCAACATGGAATGGGCATGTGCGGGTTCAACCCGACCGACACAGGTCCTTCATGGAGATTCGAGACCTGGTAATAATTTAATTATTCAAAATTTATTAAATTAATTAATTTAATTTTTGTTTTAAATTAAATTAATTAAACATATTTTTAGTTCAAAATTAATAATATCATAATATTCCTAAAAGAAATTATTTAAATTTTATGTATAAATTTAAATTAATTAATTAATTTAATTTTTTATATTAAAATTAAATTAATTATTGGACTTAATGAGGATATAATATTTAAATAAATTATTTTAATTTAAAAAATATATTTAATTTATTTAAATAACCCTCATAATTAATTTATTGCATTTATTTTTATCGAAATTTTATATTTACCCACTAACTGGTCTTGAGAAAATGACTGACATGTGTATGTATACTTTATTTTAATTACTTATCTATAATTTTGTGCGATGATGATAAATAATTAAGATGGTCTGCATATCATCATATTTTTTATTTAATATGTATAAGAGAATGTGTTTCCAGTATTATATGTTGTATGTCACACCCCTAGTTCCCCTTTTCTACATGTGGGTACATTAGTATTTTGAGGATGATGAAGTATTACATAGACCCCACAAAGATGAGGCAGTATACCAAAAAATATCTAGACCCTCTAAGATGAGGTGGTAATCTATAAGAGAATTGAACACACTGATCAGGGACGATTCACATCATGTGTCAAGCCATGACTCAAGTATGATTCCCCTAAGTCATTGTTGACTCATTAAGTATATATGGATCAAATAATATTATATGATTAAGATGAACTGGGCAGTTTATTTCCTTTATGAATTCTTTTCTTATTTTATGCATGTATATGATAGCTGGGACAACATAAAAATAATAAACTGTAAAATTAATGAAGAAGTGATTGATGTTTTTCAATTAATGTTAAGTTATGAGCATGAAAACATAGAATTAAAAATATTAATATAAATAGATTATATTCATTTAGAAAAATATAAAAACCCTCAAAGAAATACTATGTCGAAAAATGCCATCCATCATTTGAGTTTGAACAATACCGGGTGTTCGAGGTGCTCATCATCCAAAGATGAGGGTGACTCTTACTTTTATGGAGTTATTATGAGAGTTATGGGTTCACTTAAATAAATTTGATATCAAAGAAGTATCAAAATATATCTTTCTAAAACTTTAGAGGAAAGAGTTTACTAAATCATTTTTATGATTTTAGAAGCTAGTACCGTACTCGATAGATTGCAGATTCGGGTGTTAATGTAGTTGTCCAATCAAACTCCTACCTTGAACTCTCCACGTAGTGTCATATCCAAAGCATGTAGACTTTTAGGGAAGGTTCAACGATCAATTACACTAGAATTATCAAGTTATATAGTATTCTGATTCTAGTATAGATAGTTACTAGAGTTTGATTAAATGGTGGGAGATATTTAATAATTTACTTAATTAATCAATAATGTCTGAAACATTAATCAAAGATAAAATTATTAATCATTTAGATTTTTTTGTATCAAATGGAAAGTAATATGATAATACATATTAGGATTATATTTGTAAAATTCAATATCATATCCATCATGAATTTCTAAGTGAAGTACTTTTGCTTGCGTACAATACGAACCTATCAGAAATTCAAGGTGTTAGTGTCCACAATACCTATTAATCCACCTCAAGAAGAGAGGGTGTTTAAAATATGATTAATAGGGAATCATTAATGAATCATGTGATGGTTATTTCATAATTTTATCATAAACATCTAATGTCGGTTGGAAATACAACATCATGAGATGGATAATTTCACATGTAGTCTCATCTCTTAGAATTTTGAGAGGAGAAAGTGAACTGCATATATTAATATGGTGATGATTACACTATCCATGTGTAAATTGAAATATTTTTTATGATCTTTCAATGGATCCCTTAATAATATTATTTTCACCCATATTCCCTATTTTTTTGTTACAAAATTAAAAGGATAGAGTCAACCCTTCATTTCCTTTTAGGTAAGGTTCTCTAAGTAAATAAGAACATTAAAAAAATATTAATCTTTAGTTATTATAATAAACTAGTTAAAAGATAATTCAATAAGTCCAATGGAAAGAGGGAATCCAAAGGTACCTTTACAACGTCCTTCAAGGATAGAGGTGATAAACAAGAGTTTATTTCTTTGTATATCATGAAATAAATATATGAAAGATAAATGAAGTGAACTAAATTGAATAAGAAAGAACTCGCTTATTCTTCATTTAATATTCATCAAGTAATGTTTATTTTATACTTCTTGGGTATAAAATAAAATATTTCAAACACATATGTGTATTTACAAACAAATAAATCTTATAAGTACTGAAACATTACTGGAATTATGGTTTGTTGTTCAAGTGGCTGAAAAATGGTGGTTCCTAAGTCGACAATGAGATGCACAGAACCTCAATATTTTTGAGTTTATTGATTCTAGTAAGACTTCTATTGAGTATAAAAAAACATTTATCTCACATTTCCTTTGTACACAATGATACATTATTCCATTTTAGGAATGACTGTTGTTTATGGTGTCTAATACTCAACTAATAGTTTGGTAATACTTGAATCATTGGCAATATGTGATGAATATAAAATGCAATACTTATATACCCAATTGTGGTATGAACAAACCTTTTCATGAAAAACTAAAAGTATATGTCAAGGATATACCCATAATAGTATTTAGACTCAGTGGATATAAACACCTAAGGTATTATCAACATATATACATCTTTGGTTTTAGACAAAGAACCCTTTAGAGATAAATTTAAGACAAAAGGGTTTTGTAATTAGTTCAATAAGAAAGTGTGAAATATTACAAGGATAAGATAGTGGTAAATATAATTAATTATATTACTTAAATTGTTTATTAAGGAGTGAGAAATTGAATTATGGTATATACATCGTCAAAATATGTTATTTTCTTCAATCTGGTATGCTGAAGAATATCTTAACCAAGCATTCATCAATCATTATAATTTAGTATGGAGTAATTCCAAAACACACATTACCTTATCCATATTAGCTCCATGATTCTAAAAAGTAGGATTAATCATGAAACTTACATGTTAACATTGATCATTAAAATGTATCATGGAACAATTCCTAAATTAAAATTTATTTATAAACATCAGAGTTATGATGTAAGTAAAAAATGAGCATCAATGTTAAAACTCATTCATTGCAGAAACTTCTATTATATTTCAATATGTGATTTACAAATAACGTTTTCATCCCATAAACATATTCCAAATATCATGAAAAGTGGATATCATATGAGTGATAGAAATCCATAATGTCACAAGAACAACTATTTAGATTCAAAGTGATTGTACGGATATAAACAAAATTGCATCAAGAAAAAAACAATGTGTATATATAGTAATTATCCTAAAATATTCTTATGATGATACAAAAATAATTATGATAGATAAAATATAGTCAAGTTATAGGATATATTTCTATAAAAGGGTCTACATCTCTAAATTAGGTAGTGGGAGAAAGATTGACATGGGTTTAGTCAATGATAGGGATGCACAGCTAGTTGGCATAGGAACTAGATCCACAAGAGCATGTGGAAATAGGGTTTTTCCAGAGACACATACTTCATAGGAAGGATAAAATCATGGTGATGGTTTTATTTTCAATATGATTGGTGATAAATTATTCAGTAAGAATAATAATAATTTCTACAAGTAAGTAGTATATAAAAATTAGATAAGATTGAAAAGATCGATTAAAATTCCATAATGGATTCCATGTATCAAAGTGTAGGGGGTTTATTATTTTGAATACTATGGTGGGTATTCAAGTGAGATGATACATGGATGGTAAAAACAAGGTACAAATAAGGCTTGATTGATAATACCAAGTTGAAATGCCTAAATCCATTAGAATTTTACTTATCATAGATAATTTATATTATTATTTTATTTAGAAATGGATGTTAAGACCACCATTCATGCATGGTGTCTATATGAATATTGACACCCATAATTATCTAATATTAATTCTTCCATCAGAGATTTTATGTATTTGAAGATAACGAAAAAATGCTGACATTATTTTCATAAAGGTTTTGAAGGTTTCATATTTGATTAATATATTTGTTGTGTAAAGAGGATACATTTTTGGGCCTTTTTTTGGACTCATTTTACCTATAATATTATTCTAAGTAGCTTTGAATATTATTTTCCCTTAGTCAAATAAATTTCCATCCAACACTATAGGCTTATCCAGCTCAACCTAGGCTTATACAGAAGTCACCTCAACATTTCCTTGGGAGCCATCCCAGCTAGACTAAACTAATGGAAGAGGGTGCTAAAGAATGTTCCCACACAATAGGGGTAGAGTCATTCCATAGGGTGGCACAGTAGGAGGAGTGGAGGCCCAACCATGTGGGGTGGAATGTAGGTATGAGGGTTTGGATTTATGAATACCAGGCCACATCACTTTATTGATAACCACAGGGGTAATGCTATGTTATTTCAATGTGAGATGGGATCTCGTGAGACTGTTCATATGATTAACAAGACAAATATAATCATAGACATTTTATATTTTATCATAGTGTTTTGAGCCATCTGTTCAGATCTTGAACGTCTCAAGTTCAAAAGAAATTGATCATGTTTTGTGAAAATTCAAACCAATCCTATGTCGTGTGAAAGGGGTCATCTTATACCTTCGACCACCTGGGAACTATCCATATGAGCTCATAAAAACCAGTCCTCTTCACCTGGCATGTTGAAGTGTTACTAGTAAACTTGATCACAGAAAAAAAGGGCATGAAACTTCATCTTTTATGCCTACTGATGCAACCAAATAATATCTATAATTAAATAATTCATTGTATTAATCTTGTTGTAAGAATCAGTGGCAGGTCACAAGAGCTTCCTCCAATGGGTGAATCTATCATGTAAAGATCTTTGGATTATGTGATTGAGTGAATAAAATCACTAAAATTGTATCATGATGTTTACGACTACATGACCTGTCCGTATTCTACATGATTTTTTATCTAAATTAATTTGGATTTATCAGAATCAGTCACGTATAATCATTGGAGAAAACAGAAGCATAGAATGATCAATGAAGTGATCATGAAATAAAGGAAAATAATCCACATGGGGCCCTAGGAAATTATTCAATGGATCATCACATGTACAACATATGATCATACGACACCATAGTGGTTTCTTGACATGCCATCATAAGAAACCAATAATGCGATCACAAGGGGGTAATCGCTTGAAGGAATGAAGACCACACAAATACATCTTGTGAAGTCTCCAATGTCTTGGCCAACACAAGTGGTGTCCTCCCTAATAAAAGTTTATTCACCATCGACCAACCTCCACCTATAAAAACTCATTCTATCCTTAAAAAAAGACACATGTGAGTAGAGTAGAAAGATTAGCGGAGAAATAAAGTGTAGGAATATAGTATGTTGGTGATCATCCCTAGAGAACCTATAAGAACATAGGTTTTGAGCCTGTAAAACTTTGAAATTTTCTTGATGTTATTCCAAAGCAGGGCGTTTAGACGGCGTGTGATTCCGAGCCCCAGTGTGGCTGGAATTAAATTTCAAGTGTGTTCACATGGGACACGCCAAATAAATAGAATAACTCCTAAATGGTTGCTCGAATGGGAAAACTGAGGGCACTGTTGAGTCCGAAGCGTGTCATTTACCCTTGGAGGGGGGGGGGTAACTTTCGTGGGCGCGACCCTTCTGTGGAAAACGCCACCAGGGGTGTTTTCATAATTTAGAGACCTCGATCGTGAACTTTACAACTTCTAAATAGAGGCTCTGATTAAAATTCAGAGACCGTTGTTGCGATCAGAACATGGATTTTACCCTAGAGGTGGCTTAACCCCGACCCCTCCAAAAGTTTGGGTACGAGGCCTACTGGTGGGTGTTTAAGTGTTTCTCTACTTAAACACTTCTCCACCCCACCCTTCTCCTCCCCTTTCATTTTCCCCTTGGTGGAATCCCTCTCAACCAGCTTCGAGCTCCTCTCCACCAACTCTCCAAGGCGTCGTGGCGGTCCGGCAGATCTCTTATGAAGCGACCGGCTACGCCCAGTGAGGTAGAAGTTTGTGTTTTCATTTTTAATTTCTGTATCTTCCATGAATTAAATTAAATGCATCTAAATTCTTTCCAATCATCGAGTGAATCCCATAGTTGCATAGGATTCGATCCGAGCATTTTAATGCTCTTCTCGGATCGAATATCTGACTCTCGGGGTGCCCGGAGTGGCCCCTGGATGTTTTCCGGCCAAAATTGGTTTTTTGGCGGGTTCCCAGGTGGCGGCAGCGTGCTCCCAGGAGGCAGCGGCGGTCGCAGGCGGCGGCGACACGGTCCCAGGTGGCGGCGCAGTCCCAGGCGGCGGCGCGGTCCCAGGCGACGGCGGCGGTCCCAGGCGGCGGTGGCGGCGGGCTCCCAGGTGGCAGCGGCAGACTCCCAGGCGGCGGCGGCAGGCTCCCAGGTCGACGGTGCGGGGCGCAACGAGGTTCGCGGCGCGCGACCCAGAGCGGGAGACCGAGACCCGCCGAATGCCGGTCTCCGCACGGGACATCGATGGCCCACGAAGGCCGGTCGACGCGGGTGGACCACGGGTCAGTGGCCAGGCCGCACGGAAGGGTCGTGGGCCAGTGCTGCGGGCCGGGCCGGCCGGTGCTGGCTGGCCCAAGACGGGTGGACCTGCTGGACTGGGCCGGTCCATCCCAAAGGGGGTGAGCCCCCTTGTCTTCGTACACCCGTATCTTTCACTACCGGTGTCGGTTTTGTGTGCCGTCTATGGAAGGGTGATCCTCAAATCGAGAAAATTTTTTTGAGATGGTCTCAGAGATTTTTAATTCATGAGACGGGGGCTCGGTGGCGCGACGCGGTCGTTAAGTATTGTTTAGCACCTCGCTAGGATCCTTCTTTCAGATGGCACGAACACATCTGAAGTCCATTTTAGGCGCCATCAGCATCATTGTGTCCCTGATGTCAAGATGGTGTAGACCATATTGGTTTTAGGCGTTGAATCCAGAGTTGAGGCGTAGGCCCCACGGACCGTCTTTTAAGCTGTGAGGAGCGTTTTGCGACTATTTCATCAGACGTTCGTTCGGGGCAAATGAGTAGTTTTTTCAGCGTGTTTTTTTGAGAGCATCATGTTGAAGCAGTTTTCCCAACCTCTTTCGGGACCTAGGTGTGGGACCCACGAGATGGCGTATGGGAACAAAGTGGGGTTGAATAACTTTTTCATTGGGATTCCATTTCCAGCATGTAAGTAGTCTATCTCTCATGTTTTTTCGTGAGGATTTCAATGGTGTGATCTGTTTGGGCATGCAAAGCCTCGTTCGAGATCTCATTAAATGTGGAAACATGAAAGGGTGTTGGTCAGAGGTTCCTTTGATGCACCCTGAATGTCACGACCCCTCCCCCCAAAGTGTACCCCTCCTGGGCTGGCAATGTGAAAAGGTAGATAATGACCCTCGAGTCCTACCTCCAATAGGCCCCGGGTTGGCGACTAGCACCGATGGTATAATAAACACTCAAATGGAATCCATTACCCTCTAAGATAACACATGCGGAAGAGAGAGATAAGATAGAAACCAACCAACTCCAACTCAGAACTGAAATATAAAAGAAACCCAAGTACATATATGAAATTCCATGAAAAATTACTACAATTGAAGGGGAAAACTACAAGTACCCAAAGGAAAGTAAAAACAGTAGCGATCACAAGCCCGGTCAGCTCCTGCAACACAAGCTAGTAGTAGCCAGCCTGATCTCCAACCTGCTCCAAGTGTCCTGAAAAAATAGTTTATATAAATGTAGGGTGAGTATAACAATATACTCAGTAGGATCCTCCCTGAAACCTCTCTTGCAAAAGTAAAGAAACCATGCTAAAGAACATTGAACAATAGTGAAACTAACTCGTCACCTAAACTGGTATTCTATGTTCCCAACCTCACCATGGATACTCTCACCAAATAACGCATACAATAATATATCATATAGTGAAGAATATCAAGGGTACCCTGCTACTACTTCCCAAATGGTTTGACGCTTTTCCCCAATGACATATGTCCTGTGCATCTCTCTCCAAAGGCTTGTCCATATAAACTTGGGCTAATCTCCACAATCTGCACCATGTGCACCACAAAGGCTTCCCGTAGACACCTAGTCGAATCACCACACCATCCTCAAAACCCAAAGTAACCAGGTAGTTTCCGGGAGCCACCATAGCTCGCATAACGTGTATCATACGTCGGGTATTATACCTCTAGACATTACAGCCCATACACCGAGTAAGGATCCTCAAGCCATCACATCCTATACACGTTACACCTATAGTAGTCCATAGGATACTATAACTAGAATATATGTGTGTGAAATAACCACAAGCCATTACATCCCTCTACACAAATATATGGGGAAAACTAACTATTTTTTCCAATAGAACTAGTATCTACCAAGAGAAGAGAGGGGCTAAAGGGGGTAATCAGCCATCCAACCTCCCATCAGAATGTTGGGGAAAACACCACCCCCACCAGGGATCAGAATACTTAGGGTGTCAGTTGACCTTACTGATAGGGTTGAGTAGCGTATAGAAACACAAAAGGTCCAGAATATATCATAACTCACAACCACACTATGGGCATAACCTAGTATTAGAAACAACTAGAGCTAACGCCTCTCATACTTCGGGCTGCCACTTCTAAGACTAGGTATCCTATAAGCACACAACCAGTTAAAGGGCTTTATTAGATTACTTCATTCCCTTTTTATCAATTCCATTGTACGTTAATTAATTCTTTATACATTAATTAACCATGAACAATTTTCACATTAAATTCCATTAACATCACTACCAAAAACCATTGTCCCTTCAAAATTTCTCAACCTCATCATTAAGGTCCAACAAACTCCAACCCCATGGGTTAACTTCATTTATTCAAACATTCATTACAAAATTACTTTCCCATATTCCCAGGAATTCTAGAAAATAATCCTATGATACTAAACACATGGGGGATCAACACGGTGAGTAGATTTACTAACCGTTGAGTCTTTTCCGCCTATAGCAAGAGCGTAGACCCATTCTCCCTTGAGAGGCTAAACACAGAAATCACATGGAATACCCCGCGTGTCTTCGCCACCTTCGGAAGAAGGGTAAGCAAGACCATCGGCCTTGAGCAGTGGGGAAAAGTAAAGTAGTTAAACAACCAAGAATCAATAACCATCCAACAATCACATCCATCCCATTCTATAATCCCCAATGTCCTCCCTGACACCCACATGCATAAACTAATTCATCTCGCTACTCTAGGCGTCATTCGCTGCCACAACCACAAGGCCTCCCTACCTCCACATATCACAACACCCCTCTAGGGTCACATCACAACACAAGCATCACAGCACCCCTCCAGGGTCACAGCACAACATAAGCTGCAGGAAAACAAACATCACAACAATTTGGGCTCTTGGCCCTTTAGCAAGGCATCTGACCTTCAAACAGCAAGCACCAACAATCACGTCAAATGGGATTTTAGCCTTAATTCACAACAAGAGTGTAACTACGAACCCTTCATGGAACTAAATCATGTTATTTAATCCATCTTTAATTAACAAATTCAATTCGTTGGTTCCAACATCCTAAACCAATTTAGTAGGCTATCACCGAAGATGAAACATGTTTACTATGCCAAATTTGATCAATATCAAGTCACAACGAGAACCAGGTCTATTTTCATGCCTATTTATATTTATCCAACCAATTATCAATTAATTCTAGCTTTAAGTTCTTTATCAATTTCATCAAGAACCCCATACTAACAAGCAAGGCATAGATATCACACTTATCTAGAAAAACAAGAGGCAAATAGTCATCACGGTACAAGGAAACAACATGTGATCAAACCAATTATTTTAATCTGGTTCAAGTAATTAATTAGTTAAATTCCATCGTAATCCAAAGGGATAAACCATGTTAACTCTACAATTACACACACAAAATTAGAGAATCCACGAATCCCCTACCTCAATGGTTTTCGAGGAAAACCACACCGGTCGATGAATGCCCAAGAAAACGGGTCGATTCTCCACGAATACTCCTTAGATCTCCTCTCCTAACACAACCAAGACCAAAGATCATCACAATAGACATCCACACACTTATATCTATCCATAACGGGCGTATATCTAAGATCTCGAGAGAAGAGGGGGAGCAGATCTAGGTAGATCTAAGAAACCAAACAAAAAGGATCACAAACCTCGAGAAACTGTCTTTGATTCACAAAGAGAAGCCTCTGAATCGCCTCCAAAACTCTTGGGAGAGGTTCTTCTACCTACAAGTAGGGGTAATCCAAAGTTATGGACGATTAGGGGCTTAAATGAGGTGATTAAACGAAAAACGAGTTAGATTCACAATTTTAGGATCTAACTTTAAGTGCCCACACGGTTAGTCCACACGGTTTAACAAATTGTGTGCTAACTGTGCATTATCTTCTGTCTTGACAGCCACTCCCCGCACTGTTAGTCCGCACGGTTAGACAAACTATGCACTAACCATGTGTTAGCCACTTCCTCCAAGGCCAACCTTTCACGGTTAGGCCGCACAGTTTAGGCAAACTTTGCACCTCCCGTGAAATGGCCATAACCCTTTAGATTTCCCTAAAATTCCACCCAACGCACCCCCAAGTCACCTTGACCGCCCAGAACACCTCCAGCATCACATTTTTACAAGGGAATGGACCGGAGAGGTCCGGGCCATTACACCGATCCAATGTACTGTAGCGATGTTAGTGACATCCAAAGATAGTTCGGGCAGTGCAGAGTTATCAGACCAGTTCAGGGTTTACCCTCCAGTGGGGCTGGGCAATGGGTTACCCATTGACCTTAAGTTTTACCCTCCAGTGGGGCTAGGCAGTGGGTTACCCTTTGACCTTAGGGTTCATCCTCTAGTGGTGTTGGGTTGTGGGTTACCCGTTGAATTTAGGGTTTACCCTCCAGCGGGTCTGGTTAGAGGGTTACCTGATGACCTTTTAGGGTTTACCCTCCAGTGGGGTTGGGCAGTGGGATACCCATTGACTTTAGGGTTTACCCTCCAGTTGGGCTGGGCAGTGGGTTACCCGAAGAACTCTTAGAGTTTACCCCCAGCTGTGCTGGGAAGTGGGTTACCCAACGACTTCTTTCAGAACCGGCCCTTACAATGAGGCTATTCAATGGATCTTCTCTGTCGTTACCAGAGCAAAAATTTTGGCGGTACGGTTTAGCGATGAGGCATCTTTGACGTGCAGGACTGTTGGGCATCAGTGATGGATTCCCTTAAAAATCTTAGCGACTTATCATGGGCTGATCTTGGAGATGAAGATCCCCTTACGCACTCATTCAGGTTTCTTATAGATCATATATATATACACACTACTTTCATTCCCACTCCTTGGGTTCAGTTACTCTCCTTCTAGGAGGGCCGAAGACATGCTTAGTATGCCACGTGCATTCCATGTCTAGCACTTCTTGGTCAGACAAGCCTATTCTTTTCTCTTGTTGGGTTGATCTGCACTCTATTTACTGTACTCTTTCATTGTTCTCTTTTTTGTCTACTGCTCTCCATTTTAGTACCTCCTTTGTTGCTCCCTCGAGATTTTGGGGTATCCTACTGAGTATATTTATACTCACCCCTTCTTGGGCTTTTCCTGCACTTGGTGTGCCCTTGCAGATGATGAATAGGTTGATCAAAACTACAGAAGAGCGTAGAGGACATAGGAGATTGGGTTGCGTCCAGTGGTCATAGTAGGACTTTCAAGTGTAAGAATCATTAGTTGTTTACTTTTGTTTACCTGTTGTCGGGTTGTGGCACCTTTCAGGTTGGGCACGTGTGTTTCCCTTTTTCTGTTCGGTATCTTGTAAGTACTTTTTAGCACTTTACTTTTTTCTATTTAGAAGTTGATGCATGATTGTGGTTGGGTTATAGTTGTTTTTTGATCGGTTATCTTTTGACTTTGAACTTCTGCATCGAGTGGGTTGTGTGTGTGTGTGTACAAGTACATAGGAAAAGGCCACCCCGAGATTGTTACACCTTCGGTGCTTGTCACCATCCCCTGGACTATAGAGGCGGGCTTGGGATAGTTGTGGCTCGAGACCGGTAGTTTCGGGTTGTGACAAAGTGGTATCAGAGGTGGTTTGTTCATTGGGGAATTGTTCGGACGTCCCTAAAAAGGAATTAGTTGGGATTTAGGGAAATAGTGTATGCGTGTCTCGAGAGAGGCTCTCAGGATAGGGAGTCCAGTGATGGTACGATCATTCGACGCTTCCATTCACCGGGACCCTGATAACCTACTTTTCAACTCGGCACGCTGAGACAGTTTTTGCAGGGAACTTTGGAACATGCATTCAGTAGGATTGAGTCTTTGACTATCCTTTTTGAGTCAGATCCCCTTTTTTATTACTGATATATATTTATATATGTATGCTCATCTTATCATAGTAATCCTTGATAACTTTTAGGATTCCCCCATGACAGCAGCCAGCCAGGTTACCCTCCCCAGTTCGTAACGATGACCTGGCGAGCGATGAGGCATCAGTTCAGGGACCCTCACATGATACCCTTCCACCCAGTGCTTCAAAAGTATCCCCTCCACCTGGAGAGCGGAATTAAGTACTGGCAGCACATGTCGAGGTTAAGCATAGGCTGAGTGCGCTCTGAGACTTTCAGTGTCAGCTACCGAAAAAGTTCTGCAGAGACCTGGATCCCCAGGTAGCATAAGACTGGCTAGATTCTCTGGACTGACTTTTCAAGATAGTACGGACACCAGCGGACCAGATGGTTGCCCTATCAGCCAACCTTTTTCTCGGTATGGTCAGGCATTGGTGGGGGTTGGTTACGCAGACCCACGACGAGTTGTCCCTCACATGGGATAGCTTCCAGCAGCTCATCCGAGAGGATTTCTCCCCCTCTTGTTTACGCTCTGTTCGGATTTAGATGCTTCTGGAGCTGAATCAAGAGGGGATGACCTTGGCGCAATACTCAGCCCGGTTTACCAATCTGACATGCTACTCACAAGATATGGTCTGAGATAGTTACTTTCATGCACGGAAGTTTGAGCAGGGTCTTTACATGAATATTCGTGCTAGTGTAGTGCCCATGTGCATCCCTACTTATGTTGGGGTGCTAGAGTAGGAAATTGTGATAGAGATATTTTTGGCTGAGGGGCGCTAGCTGACAGGGCCTAGCAGTTGCCAGTTTAGAGCAGAGTCTTCAGTATTAGGCAGGCGGCAGAGAGCAGAGCCACAGTCGAGGAGACCCTTCCATGAGCAGACTCCGGGGCAGGTTCATACACTGTAGTGGCGTCGTAGAGCACTGGGTCAATCATTAGAGAGTCAGTGCTATGCTTGTGAAAGACAGGGTCATCTAGCACGGGACTTCTGGCCAGGCATACCGATCAGTCGTGGAAGCCAGTGGGTGCACCGTAGCGGCAGAGGTAGCGTCGTGACCTGGGATCCCCCAGGCGAGGACAGGGTGGCCCTCAGGGAGGCGGTACAGGCAGAGCGGCAGGACCTGAAGGTGGGGGACAACGTTTCAAGGTCCTTCCACCACCACCACCAGGTGGCCCACACCAGGCTCAGGGAGCTGGCGGTAGGGGCCGCATGAAGCTTCAGGCTATGGGTGTTCGTGACCCCCCATCACACGAGATGGTCCGAGGTAGGATTTTTGTTTACTCTACACTTGGTTAGGTACTAGTAGACACAGGTTATAGCCACTCCTTTATATTGTTTCTATTGGTACGGGAGTTGGAGCTACCAGTAGAGGCACTGACACCTGCACTTAGCCTCAAGGTTCCTACGGGAAGTTCCTCATTGATGACCTTTATCTGTAGATAGTTCGAACTGTCGTTCAGAGGAGAGAGTTTCACATGGGACCTACTCATCGTCACGATGTAACATTATCACTTCATCTTGGGCATGGATTGGATTTCCATGGTTCACGCTTAGATTGATTGTCGGTGCAGACTAGTCCGGTGCGCCCATTCTAATGGGACAAGGTTCACCATCCTTGGTGAACGAGACCTTGTGGCAAAGTAGGTGGGTACTCTGAGCAGGAGACCATGACCTTTTTCTCATCAGTTGGCGAGCATGTATCTCAGAGAAGCAGACTCTATAGGCACTTGGATCCCTACCGTTGTAGAGGACTACATGGACGCCTTTCCTGAGGATGTCCCGGGACTACCTCCTAGGCGAGAGATGGATTTCTGCATTGACTGGTAGCCAGGGACTGCCCCAATATCAAGTACGACCTATCGGATGGCACCCACAGAGCTTAGGGAGCTACGACTTCAGTTGGATGACCTTCATGAGAAGGGATTCATTAGGCCCAGTGTTTCCCCCTGGGTATCTCCGGTTTTGTTTGTGTAAAAGGTAGATGGTGTCTGCGACTTTGTGTGGATTATCGTCGCCTGAATCAGGCCACGATAAAGAAAAAGTATCTGTTTCCAAGGATCGACAACCTCCTCGACCAGATGAGAGGTGCGAAGTGGTTCTCCAAGATTGATCTTCGATTTAGCTACCACCAGTTTCGGGTTCGTAAGACTAACATCCTAAAGTTGGCTTTCTGTTGTCATTATGGGCAGTATGAGTTTATGGTGATGCCCTTTAGCATGAAAAATGCCCCCTCCATTTTCATGGCTTTGATGAACCAGATATTCCAGCCTTACTTGGACTAGTTTGTGGTTTTTTTTTACTGAATACATACTCATCTACTCTGTGACGGAGGAGGAGCATGCAAAGCATTTGAGGATGGTCCTAGAATAACTCTAGGAGCACCAGTTGTATGGGAATCTCTCGAAGTGTTAGTTCTGGATTCATGAGGTTCACTTTCTGGGGAATGTCATTATGGAGTAGGTATTGGCCATAAATCCTGCAAAGGTAGAGGCAGTGCTTGCTTGGGACCCACCCAAGAATGCGTCAGAGGTGCGGAGATTCCTTGGTTTGGTAGGGTACTACATGAGGTTTGTGGAATATTTCTCTAGGATTGATTCCCCTTTGACTGCATTGACGTGGAAGGGACAACCATTCACCTGGACTGATCCGTATCGGAAGGCCTTTGATGATTTGATACATAGGCTGACTAGTGATCCAGTGTTGAGGCTACAAGAGGAGGGCTTTGAGTTTGTGGTGTACTGCGACGCTTCAAGAGATGGGCTTGGGTGTGTGCTGATGTCGCAGTGGATAGTGATTGCATATGGGTCGAGGCATTTGAGGCCCCATGAGTAGAATTATGTGACTCACAATTTGGAGCTGGCAGCGGTGGTCTTTGCCTTGAGGCGATAGAGACACTACCTTCTGGGTTATCATTTTGCGGTCTACTCAGACCACCAGAGCCTCAAGTACATCTTCACTCAGAGGGATTTGAATCTGAGGTAGAGGCAATGGATGGAGTTTCTGCAGGACTATGATTTCGAGATAGTCTACACTCTAGGGAAGGGAAACGTAGTAGAATATTCCCTTAGCAGGAAGTCCCAGGCTTGTCTAGTGTGGGAAGCTTCAGAGAAGTTGGCTTCCCTATGGATGAACTTGGTGGAGTATGAGGGTATGACTTTTCTGCAGTTGATGGTCTTGACTCCTTCTCTCCTTGAGCATCTGAGAGATTCTTAGCATGGGGATGTCGAAAGAGAGGTACTGTGTGATCATATATCCACGGTTGACACACCAAATTGGTATTTTGAAGGAA
The DNA here is from genome assembly GCA_963277665.1 of Viscum album. Taxonomy (NCBI): domain Eukaryota; kingdom Viridiplantae; phylum Streptophyta; class Magnoliopsida; order Santalales; family Viscaceae; genus Viscum; species Viscum album. The sequence continues at coordinate 1,936,941,920 of OY728155.1, forward strand.
GGAATCACAGGATCATGTTCCATGGGTGAGTTGTAGTACTAGTGGAGATGCGGGAGGAGGTGATGTGGGATATCCACACTATTCCCTTGGATGTACAACCCAGTTTGGGGAAGATGTACAAAGACCTTGAACGACAATTTTGGTGGTCTGGCATGAAGCGGAGTGTAGCTGAGTTCATTTATCGGTGTCTTACCTGTCAGTGGGTGAAGGCAGAGCATCATGTTTTGGTAGGGTTGTTGCAGCCCCTTGATATCCCGGAGTGGAAGTGGGATGGAATATATATAGACTTTGTCACAGGTCATCCATGCACAATGAAGTTCCATGATTCCATTTGGGTGATAGTGTACCGACTCACAAATTCTACGCACTTCTTTTCCATTAGGGAACAGATCTCGGTGGAGAGTCTAGGGCAGCTATACGTTCAGGAGATCATCCACCTTCATGAAGTACCTTCGACGATCATCTCTGGACACGATACATGGTTTACGTTGCGTTTGTGGCAAGGCCTATAGGAGGCATTCGAGACTCAGCTTCTGATGAGTACAAATTTTCACCCACAGACGGACGGGAAGACCGTGCACACTATCCAGGTGTTAGAGGATATGCTCAGGGCGTGCATGTTAGACTTTAGCCTAAGCTGGGAGGACCACCTGCCCTTGGTGGAGTTCACATAAAAAAGTAGTTACCACTCTACTATCAGCATGGAACCATTAGAGGCCCTCTACGGGAGACCATACAGGTCACCGTTGTACTGGACGAAGGTTGGGGAGACCTCCCTCGTGGGCCCAGAGTTGGTTCGGGTGACAATGGAGAAGGTGCAGGTCATTCGTGAGCGGATTAGGATGGCTCGGAGAAGACAAAAATCCTATGCAGACCGTTGTTGCAGACCATTGGAGTTTGAGCAGGGGGACCATGTCTTTTTAAGATTCTCCCTGCGGCGCGGAACATGGAGGTTCGGCTGAAAATGCAAACTCTCCCCGAGGATCATTGGTCCCTTTGAGATCGTGCGCTGGGTTGGTGAGGTTGCCTACCATCTTACTCTACCCCCATAGCTGGAGAGGTTACATGAAGTCTTCCACGTTTCACATATGAGGAAATACATGCATGACCACACACACGTTATCGACTGGGGAGAGCTGGACATTGAGGATGGATCCACATTTACGGAGCACCCGGTGGCAATTGAGGACCGACAGAAGTAGACACTACGTGGACGGACCGTCCCTTTGGTTCGTGTGTTGTGGCAACATGGGAGGGTGCAAGAGAGCACCTAAGACTGGGAGATCCAGATGAGGGCTCAGTATCCTTAGTTGTTTTTGTAGTTTTATTTTTCAGGGATGAAAAACTTGAATGAGGGAATGATGTAAGAACCCGAGTGTTGAGCCTGTAAGACTTTGAAATTTTCTTGATGTTAATCCAGAGTAGGGCATTCAGACGACGTGTGATTCTGAACCCCGGTGTGGCCGGAATTAAATTTTAAGTGCATTCACAATGGGCATGCCAAATAAACAGAATAACTCCTAAACAGTTACTCGAATGGGAAACCCGAGGGCAACGTTGAGTTTGGAGCGTGCCATTTACCCAAGGAGTGGTGTAACTTTTGCGGGCGCGGCCCATCTATGTAAAACGCCGTCAGGGGAATCTTCATAAATTAGCGGCCTCAGGTGTGAACTTTACAACTTCTGAACGGAAGCTCAGATTAAAATTCTGAGACTGTCATTGTGCTTTGAACGTGTATTTTACCCTAGAGGCGGCTTAACCCTGACCCCACCAAAAGTTCAGGTACGGGGCCTACTGGTGGGTGTTTAAGTGTTTCTCTACTTAAACACTTCTTCACCCCCACCCTTCTTCTCTGCTTTCATTTTCTCCTTGGAAGAATCCCTCTCACCCAGTTTGTAGCTTCTCTCCTCCACCTCTCCAAGGTGGTGCGGCGGTCCGGTGAATCTCTTGTGAAGCGACGGGCTACGCCCTGCGACGTAGGAGTTTTCGTTTTCGTTTTTAATTTCCGCATCTTCCTTGAATTTAATTAATTGCATTTAAATGATGTCCAATAGTCAAGATAAGCCCATAGTTGCGTAGGATTCGATACGAGCTTTCTAACACTCTTCTCAGATCAAAAATTCGAGTCATGGGGCGCTCGGTGTGGCCCCAATAAATTTTCCGGCAAAACTTGGTTTTCCTATGGGCTCCCAAGCTGTGGCGACGCGATCCTAGGTGGCGACGGCAGTCCCAGGCGGCGACGGCGTGGTCCCAGGCAGAGGCGCAGTCCTTGGTGGTGGCGGTGGTCCCTAGCGGTGGTGGTGGGCTCCCAGGCGGTGGTGGCGGGCTCCCAGGCGGCGGCAGTAGGCTCCTAGGATGCTGGTACGGGGCGCGACGAGGGTCGTGGCATGGGACCCCAAGTGGGAGACCGAGAACTGCCGAAGGCGGGTCTTCGCGCGAGACAGTGACCAGCCAGCGGGGGCCGGTAGGCACGGGTGGACCATGGGACAGTGGCCGGGCTACAGGGAAGGTCCGCGGGCCGACGCTACGGGTCGGGCCGACCCAGGCCGGGGGGACCTGCTGGATCGGGTCGGTCCAGCCCTAAGGGGGTTATCCCCCTTGTCTTCGGACACCCGTATCATTCACTAAGAGTGTTGGTTTTTCATGCTGTCTGTGGAAGCAGAATCCTCCAATCGAGAAAAAGTTTTTTAGATGGTCTTGTGGATTTTTAAATCCTGAGACAGGGGCTCAGTGGTGCAACGCGCCCGTTAAGTATTGTTTAGCGCCTCACATGGATCCTTCTTTTGGATGGCGTGAACACTTCTGAAGTCCTTTTTAGGTGTCGTTAGCAGAATTGTAACTCTTGCATCGATACGGTGTAGACCATGGTGGTTTTAGGAATTGAATCCGGAGTTGAGGAGTGGTCCCCATGGGCTGTCTTTTAAGCCGTGAGTAGCATTTTGCGACTTTTTCATCAGGCGTCCGTTCGGGGTGATTGAGTAGTCATTTTGGCGTGTTTCTTCGAGAGCATTGTGATGGCACAGTTTTCCTGAACTCTTTTGGTACTGAGGTTTGGGCCCCACGATACGTCGTATGGGAACAAAGCGGTGTTGAATAACTTTTTCGTCGGGAGTCCGTTTCCAGCAAGTAAGTAGTCTATCTCGCATGTTTTTTCCGCGAGGATTAAAATGGTGTAATCTATTTGGGTGTGCGGAGCCTCTTTAGAGATATCATTAAATTTTAGAAACATGAAAGGGTGTTGGTAGTAGGTTCCTTTGATGCACTCCGAACAAACGCACGGTAGTGATGTTAGTGACATCCAGAGATGGTTCGGGCAGTGTGGAGTTATCAGACCTATTCGAGGTTTACCCACCAGTGGGGCTGGGCAATGGGTTACCCATTGAAATTAGGGTTCACCCTCTAGAGGGGCTGGGAAGTGGGTTTCCCGTTGACTTTAGGGTTTACCCTCTAGCGGGGTTAGGCAGTGGGTTACCCGATGACAATTTACGGTTTACCCTCCAGTGGGGATGGGCAGTGGGTTACCCATTGACTTTAGGGTTTACCCTCTAGTTGGGTTGGGCAGTAGGTTACCCGATGACCTCTTAGAGTTTACCCTCTACCTGGGCTGGGTTGTGGGTTACCCGGCGACTTCTTTCAGACTCATCCCTTCCAATGAGGCTAGTCAATGTATTTTCTCCGTGGTTACCGGAGCGGGAATTTTGGTGGTATGGTTTAGTGATGAGGAAGCATTGACATACAGGACTGTTGGGAATCAGTGATGGCTACCCTTAGAACTGTTGGTGACTTATCCTAGGCTGATCTTGGAGATAGAGATCCCCTTACACACTCGTTCGGGTTTCTTTTTGAGTATATATATATACACCCTACATCATTTCCCACTCCTTGGGTTCAGTTACTATCCTTCTAGGAGGGGCAAAGACACGCGGGGTATGCCATGTGCTTTCCGTGTCTAGCTCCTCTTGGTCGGATGAGCCTACTTCCTTTCTCTTGTTGGGCTGAGATACACTCTATTTTCTGTACTCTTTCACTATTCTTTGTTTTGTCAACTTCTCACCATTTTAGTACCACCTTTGTTTCTCCCTCAAGATTTCAGGGTATCCTACTGAGTATCTTTATACTCACCCCTACTTGGGCTTTGCCCATACTTGGTGTTCCCTTGCAGACGACGGACAAGTTGATCGAGACTACGGAGGAGCGTAGAGGACACAAGATCTTGGGCTGCGTCCAGTGGTCGTAGTAGGACTTTCAGTTCTGAGACTCATCAGTTGTTTACTTTTGCTTACCAGTTACCGGGTTGTCGCACCTTTCGGGTTGGGAATGTTTTTTTCCCTTTTTATGTTTGGTATCTTGTTAGTACTTTTGAGGAATTTAATTTTCTCTATTTAGAATTTGATGCATAATTGTGGTTGGGTTATAGTTGTTTGTCCTTCGGTTTTCTTTTGAATCTGCACTTTTGCATCGAGTGGGCTGTGTGTGTGTGTACAGGTACTTAGGCAAAGGCCTCCTCGAGATTGTTACGCCTTTGGCGCTTGTCTCCATCCCCTGGCATATGGATGCGGGCTTGGGGTAGTTGCGGCTCGAGACCGGTAGGTTTGGGTCATGACAGAACCTCCTTAGGTGATCGCAAAAACATGTTACATGAACTTATGAAGATTAGGTTATCACGTTATGAACTTAGATTCATGATATTCTAGGTTCATACGGGGTATTCATGCAATCTCTTGATACCCCAATTGGGTTTTCAACTTCACAAATCATGACCTTCTTCCATACAGACAATCCTAGTGTATACCCCTTACGCTCATTCAAAATACCTCTTGTAGGACCTTCACTTAGATCATGCGATATTATGAGTGTTATAACCTCATGAGACGTGATAATATTGGCCCTTTAAAACTCATAGCACCTATATTGGTGCTCAGAAGTATAGAACAGTGAACATACCAACCTACGATCCCATGAATACCGTGATCCATCTATCTTGTAATTCCTACATGCATCCCTAGACATGGCTTCCTTGGCATGAATCAGCCCCATGATTCCTTATAATGGTATCAAATCCCATCACAATATACCATTTAAGGCATACTAATTTCATAAATAATGGATCTCCATACGAACCCTCTATAACATGAGACACTCTTGTGAACCCTAAATCATGCAGGATGCCATCTCCATGCAAGGAAAATAATGAGGATAGGAGACCCATATGTCATGCATCAGATTCATGTAGATTTCACCCTCCCCCATGTATTTGGAATTAAAAAATAGACCCACACAAGGTAGAAAAATCCATCACAATACCTCTTTGAGTTCATGTGTGTTTCATAAATAAGGGACCTTCCAGTAAAGCTATCATGTAGGGGGCCTCAATGTGTATATGGACTTGATGCACATGAGGGACCTTGGTAAATCCCCCACATTTCCATGAAGAACCTAGGAGGTGTGGCTAGGTAATGAACCCAGTATCCCTACAATATCCTTTCATGGAGATAATATCCATGTGGACTTGAGGCTTTATCCCATTTGACATGCTTATCTAACATTCAGGAAAGCGTAAGATCAAAAACATGTTTGTGAGACCCTTCTATGTGATTATTTTAAGGTCATACGATGGTAATACTCCTCAGTAATCTCATGATGTGCTTGGGTGGCCTCGGATCTATCACTTTGATCATAATACAATCCTTAGACAAGTAGGTTTCATATTGATATAGCTTATTAACATTATTGGAATTATCATGCAACAACATATTGACATGTTAGTATTGTCATGCAATAGTCTAAGGAAAAGTCTTGTAGATCATGTGAAGCACCTTGGAATTGTACGCCCTAATTTTGAGAATATATACTAGAAAATTAACTTTGATTATGTGAAGGAATATTTGACATGTCATCATGATCATGAGATTTACAATTGACATTTCATCATTTTCATGCGACAGTCTGCACACAAGTCAGGTTGATCATGAGATAGTGTATAGTCATGTATACTTTGATCACACACAAGACCCCAGACTTGTAAACGTTGATTATGTGAAGCATCATGTACTTTTTTCTTCACTCATGAAAAGGAATCCAAGACAATTCATTTGATCATAAGAAAAACCCTGGACATGTCCTCTTGGATGATGTGAAAGATCTTAGACATGTCAACTTAGATCATGTGAAACATCTTGGACATGTTTTCTAAACACCCTTGTATATATATTCCTTGTCATACTAACACCCCAAAAATTTCAGTAGGACAATCTAGACATTTTCAATAGAAAACCAATACATGTTATGAAGATCTTTTATGACATGTCAACTCCATTCGGGAGATCCACTTGGACTCATGCCCTATGGACCCCGACTAGGAATCTCCATCCGTATTCCCCCTTTCATAAGGGAGGTATCCTTCATGAGCTGGGTTTATGCACTCATGTGACTCGACCAGTGTAATTATCTCTAACATAGATTTCATGGGCATTGTCCCAAATTATCTATCAGAAGACAAATAATGAGTATTCCAAAGGGAAACCTCGGTGTGTAAGCCTTGATCAAGGAAATATTATGATATGTCCCTCAATAAAAGGGAAACCTCAATGTGTAATCCTCGACTAATAGAACTATGATGACTATAATTCATCTAATAAATAGGATATATAGGACACCTTCCTAATTCTTGAGCTCCAATATAACATCTATCCTGGTATAATCCCCTAGTATTTCAAAAACCATATGGATAACAATAATATCTCCAAGAATGATCACCCACCTTATCCCATAAGTAGGTTAAGGGGTAACAAACTATAATAAATCTAATTATTATACAAATAAGATATGTATTATTCCTTCTTAAGGACCATGATAAAATGGTTATCCACTTTAGCATAAATCCCCCCATGTATCTAACATTTCAACCATTGAGATCCAATCATTCCCATGGTCTAATCATGCTACCTGATCCATTAGCGGACTAAGAATCCAACTGAACTATGAGAAATCTAATTCTTGCATTAACCAGGATATGTGGGACACCATCTTAATTCCCAAGATCCATTTCATATATTCTATGAGATGGGTAACCATACCCCTAAAATGGAATCTTTAAGGTGTAATCCCCATATGGAGATCCTCTCTTGAAAATGTGTCTGATCTCCTGCTAACACTTGTTTCTCACACTGAGCATGGATCATGTGGGCTTAGATACCAATAAGGATTGTATCAATAGAATGACGAATATACCTCCAATTTAGGCCCATAATAGGGATATAATCCTTATTACATATCATCTTTACTCAAAGGGCCATACACAAGATGAGGCGATTTAGGGTAGCTTTATTTACATAAGTCTTGCACAATGCCTATGTTTTCACATATTTTGTGACATAGGTTTCCATAATAAGAACTATGAAGACTCTAGTTCCTACCTTAATAGAATACATAGGAAGCCTCCTCAAGTTATGAGACCAATATTTACATCCTTACTGGATGATGTTGAACTGTATGGATGGGTCTAGTCACATGAACTCAAACCATGAAAAATGAACTGTGTGGGTTTTTATTCATATTCCCACCAAATATGTAGGACCCCTCGTAAAGGTTCAATCTCATATCCAATACAAAAACCACCTCCTTAGAAAAAATAAACTCCATAGTGTCCAAACATGTCCATAAACCCAAAACATCATAAATAAATAAGAGAGTGATAAATAACTTGTGATAAGAACATAATTGTTCCTATAAATACATGGTTTAAATCAAGTTATTTACATAGGGGTAACTAGACCCATATCGGGATATTGGAAGGATTTAAAAAAATATCTTAAATCTATAAGAGATTCTGGGAGTAGGAAAAAATTTCCCCTAAAGGGTTTGATGAGCCCAATCTCCCATCCTCTTGACCGATGTGAGTTCCAAAGAGTCATTGGGTATGAAACCCCAAATGACCAACTGCCTTTGGAAAGAAGGTTCATACTCAGTTATGGATTTGGAAACCATTAGGAAATTCTAGGGAATATTAAAAAATGATAAACCTGATGTGAATGATTGAGAAATGCATTAAACCCTCCACAATCAAAAATTCACCACGCCTAAACCCATCCACACCTTCTCAACAAAATGAAATGGTGAAATTGGTGGGGAATTCTTTAACAGTGCCATACCTTTAACAATCTAAAAATGGTTATACTATCAAGTTTTTACTAGGGTTAGTTTTTTCCGCACTTGTCGTAAAACAAAATGTAAAACTCGATACATTTCTTTTAGCTACATTGAACCCTACATAAAAATAAGAGTCTACCTATTTATCCTTAAACTGTGAAAGTAATTGACCAAACAGGTACTATTATATATAATATTGAACTAATAAGGTGTATTGTATCTTCATCAGGACATCAAAATTCATTATAATCAAAATTACATCATCAAATGTGCTAATGGATTCTGAGATCTCTTAACAAGATGTTTGGGACCTGAGGACCAAACATACGTTGTCACTGACTAAACACCTCTACTAACAGTTGATGAACATCCCAATCTGGGAGTACCACATCAACATCTCTATCCTGACTCTAGATTCATCCCATTAAATCCTTCATAAGATGAATTCTCAGTGTTCCCCTTTCCCATGACAGGCCATAGGAGAGGAAGTGGCCCTTTTTCCACATTCAACCATTTTGGGAGTCTATCCCTAGAGTACAACAATGAATACATTCCCTACCACAGGGAGATGGATGAGGACAATCATCATTTTAACTCAATCACTCAAGAGATACCTAGGAGGGATCCCATCCATTCAATTCATCATCACTGAGATATGACCATGATTCTATGAGGATTTGAAGAGTATTTTGTTCCTACACTGACTTTCCAAGTTGGGGTACCCATAAAGAGAGCCTACCAAGGGTATACAAACAATGCATCTCTAGAGATTTATTATATCCCTACTACCGCAAATCTATATGAGGCACACCATTGTATCCTAATCGTGTCTTGGAAACAATCTCATATCATCACTATCCAGGAGATTCTGACTATGTCACAACTAGCCTTGGTACCTATGGGATCCTAGGGTGCACCCCATCCTATAAGGCTGGGAGTATTTTGATCATATTTTACCCAGGGATCGTATTTAATATGGGCATCGAACCCTAAAATGGTTTCATGGGAACTGAACCTTCAAACAGTGCCATGGGTATAGACCCCTCAAATGGTATCATGGTCTTTGATCCCTCAAATTATACCATGGTCACAGACCCCTCAAACAGTACAATGGGCACCAACCCCACAAAAATTATAATGGGAAACGACCTACCAAACAAGATACCCCATCAAGGAGGAGTACCATCCCACTTATATCTTAGTAAATATGATATCAATCTTATATAAAGAATCCTCATCCGATCCAGATTATCATACTCTGGGAGAGTACAATTATACCCTCCCACGGTCATCTGAGTCATAGTAGGTTGTCCCACCTTCTTCCGCTGGCACAGAAAAAGAAAGTCCCAGTGGTATCATTCAAGAATATATATAATTCTCTATTGACAGTGTTGGTATTTCAAAGGGTAATGGAAATGGATCATATAGAAAGTGGTTTCAATGGATTTAATCTATGGGGTCAACATAGGAACTCCCATCATCATCCACTCACCCTACCACAGATGGAGAAGAGGGTTTTTTCATGGATCCTTCCATCCATCCCCTTGAATAAGAAAAGGAAATTTCTAGAGAAGAATAGATCACCAAACTCCAATAAGATAATAGGGGTCTCTAGAAAATAATTTTGGGAATAATTTTGAGATATATACCATGGAATAATGTATTGGTACCTTCCTATGGAAGCCTTCCTTGTAGTGATGTCCCCCATCCCATAGGGATGTGGCATTTTCATATTTTTCATCCCCTTATAAGGTACAATCTAGAAATTGTTCCACCTATCCCCATACCATAGGTATAGGGGAATTTCTATATTTTCCACCTCCTCATCGGGGATACTCTAGAAACCATATAACCTTATATGTTCCCGAAAAAATCTCAAGGAGATTCAGGATTTCTTAATCAATGGGAAGCGTCTGCATCATCTAGGACCCCCAATGCTTCTGCACCTGCCCCTATACCAATAAAGACTGGGACTCTATACCTTATCATCCACACTCATATATGAGCCTGCATCAATGGAGGCATAGATAACATGTAGGTGAAGCAGCATAGTCACCCATATCTTGAGGACGGATAACAAAAAGTTTATTCCTTCCAATCAAGAAATGTTCCCAGGTATTTCAACTATGCCTTGGAAAATGGTTTGACCAAGGTCAAAATAATTATAAATCTATGTGAGGCAAGGATGATAGGCTATGAAAACAATTTCCCTTACCATAGACATCTCGTTCACACAATAGATGGTTTTTTTACTTTAAATATTATCTTAAGTTGTAGGTGGACATGGGGATATTATAACCATTAACACATGAATCTCCATTCTAGTCATCTGAGCGCTCTAAATAGGACACACAAGTTGTATAGTATAGCATGACTCAATTACCTCCTAAGGATATATGGTTGTATTTCAATACATGATTTAACAAATCCTAATCCTTCCAATGAAAACATTTCCCCATGTATTTTTAATATTCCATGGAGAATGGTTTGTTGGAACTCCCAATAATAAAGAAGTCGAATGAGGTTGGGTTGATAGGCCATTAAAACCATGTCCCCTACCATCGACATATTTAGAACACAATAGAGAGATTCTTAGTCTTCAAGTATTTTTTAGAGATATAGGTAATTGAAATCTTGATAGATTTGAAGGATCCAAAAACTCATGAAATATTCATAAGAGTTATGCAAGATCCATTGAAAGATCCACTCTTATGATAGGTTATTAATGTAATCCTTACCACAAAATGTTAAACTGCATGGTCATCATACTTACAATAAGAAGTTAAACTACATGTTCACCATCCTTACCACAAGACGTTGAACTACATAGTCATCGTCCTTACCGTAATATGTTAAAATGCATGGTCATCATCCTTACCATAGGATGTTAAACTACATGGGTGCCGCCCTTAATGAGATATGTTAAATTATATGGTCATAATCCTTACCACAAGATGTTAAATTGTATTTTCATCATCCTTACTAAAAGAAATTAAACTATATGGTTGTTGTCCTTACCGTAATACATTAAACTGCATGTTCATCATCCTTATCGCAAAATATTAAACTTCATGTTCATCCTCCTTATTAAAATATGTTAAAATTCATGGTCGTCATCCTTACCACAAGTCATTAAACTGCATGTCTATCAACCATGGTAGAAAAAGTTAAATTGCATGGACTTTGTCCTTACCGCAAGTCATTAAATTGCATGTTAGTTGTCCTTACCACATGACATTAAACTGCATGGTCATTTTCCTTATCGTAATTTGTTAAACTGAAAGGATTTAATCATTACCAAAAGATGCTAAACTACATAGATTATTTCCTTTCCAAAAGATTTGAAACTACATGGACCATGTTCTTACCACAAGTTATTAAACTGCATGATTGATTTCCTTTCCGCTTGAACTTAAATTGCACAAGTTTTCTGGAACTATGTATGGACCGATTCTCATCAAAATGAGATATGTAGGGATTCCTCAATCCTAAAACTTTTTCCATCCATATATATTAACATCCTTATCACAAAAAGTTAAATGGCATGGCTGGTTTTCTTTCCACATTAAATTAAACTGTACGGGTTTCTAGAACTATGTACGTCTTGATTCGTATCCCAATGACTAATGTAGGGACACCTGAATTCTATATATTTGGTTACCTATGTATATTCGTGTTCTTACCATAATACATTAAACTGCATGACTGATATCCTTACAGAATTATGATAAACTGCACGAAAAACATCTCGATCATAGGACAAAAAATCCTGTGTCATTTTAATCTATGGGAGGCATCAACGATATCATGTGGAAATTGAAGTTGTTAAAGGCACCACTGATACAATTTGATATTGATCCCAACTATATCAATAAATCTCTAATACCCTTAGTCACATGTTAAGGATGTTCTCTGATAGATCACCTCCCCAAACACTTAGATATAGGTATCAAATACACCTTTTCAAATGTAGCAATGTGTGGACCAGAGAGTGTGGGATCATATCCATGCTAGTTCAAAAAAAGTCCACACTCATATTTGGGAAGCAAGTATGGGAAAGGTCTAAATTCATGCCCCTGTGCATAAATTCCATTAGAATATTCTAATGGAACAAGAAGGATAGGAGTGGGAATATATCCCCTATTCAATCAGGGACATCTACCAACATATCCTAGTAGATGAGAGTGTAGAACAATATATTCATGTACATACCCTATTGAATTGTCTTTTTTGTGACAAAAAATTGGAGAAATTCCAGTATATTCTGGTGAAGATATAGGGATATGAATATATTCCTATCTCAATTGCTAGAGGATCACAACACTCTAATCAGTATGAATAAGTACCTACTCCAGAGAATGTGCATATCCTTATTCTCATCGAGGATCATTATTGGGATATTTTTTAAAGGATGTGGTATAAGGATCAGCCTCATATCCTTTTCCCAACCAAGGATCACCATGTCAGAGCAGTACATGCCTCAGGATAGGCTCATATTCCAATCACAAAAGTCCAATGACATATTCTAAAGGCTCGAGATCATGATCATATCAATGTTCTGGTCAGGCCTAACCAAGTGATAGTGGAACATGCCTTGGCACAGGCTCATATCCCTGAGCGGAACATGCCTCAGGATAGGTTCATATTTACGTCAACAAAAGATGCTCATAATATCATGATAGCTTATAGAAGGAGGCTCATATGCCTTCTCCCATTATAAAGTTATATCGACGTATTCTGATTGGGAATGAATATTCAGATCGGTCTCATATTCTCTCTCTAACTGAGTATTACCAATAGGGATAAGAACATGCCTCGAGAAAGGACCACACTCTTGTCAAAAATGACCATCAACATATTCCAAAGGCCTAACATCAGGCTCATATCCTCATTCTGGCTGAGGCCGACCAAGTGGGAGATACACACGCCACGGGACATGATCATATATAGGTCAGAGTATATCATTGACATATTCCAAAATCTTTTTAGTATCCGGATCATACTCCTAAAAAATCAAACATATATCAATATATTCTGGTAGCCATTATATAAAAGGCTCATATATCAGCATAATTCCAAAATTCAGGACAACATATTTTGGACACGATGAAAAATTAGGCTCATACTCAAGGAATATTCAGTGAAAAGTGTCTTTAAGGCTTTTAAAGATGTGTTCTAAACACCCCAATGGTCGGTCGACTCTTCAACCGAAGTCGAAGTTGATTATTATTTTGATAGTCCTCATGGTAGTGTGGAGATGGATCATAGGGACTTTACTTATGAATTCTACAATGGTTAACCTCCCCATAATGATATCTCCCATGGAAAAATAAATCCTTCCATTTACCCAAAACCTTCTTGTATAGATGTGCGCAAAAATTATACACATTTGTATAGAGGGGGCCTCGAAATACCAAGGTTAACCGTATATAGTACCCCATCAACCATCGACAGCACTACACCACGGTCAAACGGTGACCTTGAGAGGTAAAATCTATGGTCTAAACTAGGTAAAGACATATATCTCTGATGAATAAGTGGTAGACATGAAGATATGTAGATTTTTACCAAGAAGAAACCTCCCAAACATGCCCAGATGCATTTCCACTTCTAATTATGAGATCCCAAATAGGTCAAAAAGGGAGTTCTAGAGTTCATCCTAACCACATGATGTTAAAATGTATGGAGAACATCATAACCACATGATGTTAAACTATATAGAGGACATAATAAAAACTACAATGTTAAACTCTATAGAGATCTTCCAAACCACATGATGTTAAATTAAACAGAGTTCATTCTGACCACATGACGTTAATATTTACGAAGATCTTCCTAGAAATAAGACATTAAACTTTACATCTTCTCAAGTCCTAACCATATGACATTAAACTATATGGAATTCATCTTGACCACATGTCATTAAATTTTATATAGCATTTACAGAACACATGACATTAAACAATGTGGATAACGTCCTCACCGAATGACATTAAACTGCATGGATCCCCCAATGGTTCATCTTCATTCTCGTTGGGTGACCCTCATCCTAGTGAAAAAACATTAAACTAAATAGTGTCTCTTGTCGTAACTACATGATGTTAAAATGAATGGAATAAGTGCTTACCACATGATGTTAAACTACACAGGAAGCACCGTCTCACCAACAACTCACTACACACAAGCTAGATCCGGGAAAAAGAAGTATGAAATTCCACCATCCTCGTGTGAGAGTCAACTCCACATAGATAATATCTTCATCCAAGAACTAAGTGTGGCTTGATTTCTAAATTAAAAGGATACATAGTGACGTCTGAACCTTTATTCTTGGGACCATCCATAGTGTGACTTCCCTTTCATGTCAGATGACCCTCATCCTCATTGCAATACGTTAAAAGGAATGGAAGATGTCTATAGAGACCCATCCTTTTCTTACATTACTATTAAATCATTATAAAGATAGAAAATATTATAGTATTACACAATGAGGATCCATAGGTTTAGTGTCTTGGGAAAATTAGGACCATACATTACATTTAAAACATCAATCATAAACATTAATTTAATTCCTTTTTCTCTAGCTTCTTATTAGAACTTAACCACTCATTAATAAATGTAGTCACCTGAGGATATAAAAAAAGGGGTGATCTAAAATCCCAGTAAGAGGGTAGATAAGAGAAATATAGCATGGGGTGAGCATAATCATAACATTATCATCAAAATCAGGAGAGGAAACTTTAATAAAAGACTAGAAATGTGGCAATGCATAAAAAACATCATGTCTTAGTGGTTAACTACCACACCTAGTTGTAAACAATGCTATAATCATTTTCACACATCATTTAAATTTTACTCATGAGATTCCACACTTTACCCAATTCATTGGAGTTCTGTATAATTCTGGGTTCACCCATCACATTCGAATATTCATATTGCATTATATAATTTCGGGCTCACCAGTCACATCATAATATTAACATTATCATGTATTCCACATTAAAAATAATTGAAAATTTAACCTAAAATAACCCATGGAATGAAATGGGTTTCAAATCATACATTCATAAACATTTTTTTCCTAAAATATTTAAGAAATAACATACTTGATACAAGAACCATCAACTTTGATTGAGAAGTAAAAGGTGTGTTCTTGAAAGAAGAGTTATTTGGGAAAACAATGTATTTTTTAAAAAATCAAGTAGATAAAATGTATATCCCAAAATAGGAAAGATAATGATAAAAAAATTATTTTAGGGGGTAACCATACCAAAAATTATGTGAAATAGGGAGAACCTGAAGAAAGAAAGTAGGGTTCGAGAATTTCCCCTTACCTTGTATCCAAATGCTTTCTACGCTTTAATGTCCTATATGACCACATTAGATTAATTAATTAAAAATTAAAAGAACCTTTTGTACATGAATATGGTTCATTATGGTTTCATTAAGTTATTTTATGGGCCTTTGTATGAGTTATAGATCTTAGATTAATTGTTCGGAAGTGTTAATTTTCATGGTTTTCTAAAACGATTCACTTGTATTCATAAATGGAAGTTCGTGTAAAACATGGGTAAACATCCAGGGATCTTATCTTTGGGTTGAAAAAAGGGAGCCTCGGAGCGACGACTTCTCCCTCCTATTTGGGGCTAGGGTTTCATCAGTGAAGTCAACTCCTCCCCCCCTTCGGCACGATTCGTGGTGGTTCGGTGCTCTCCTCATCTGGGTTGGCATAGCGTAGGCGTGGATCAGCTTCAGCTCCAGTGTACCGACTTCGTCTCGTAGTTTCTCGGCATTGTATGGTTTCTACCTGGTGTTGGATTGGCTCGGAGACGGTTCCGGCACGCCTTCTTCTCCTTCCTCCAGTGTGGATCGTCGTCATCTCAAAATTCCTCAGAGGGGGGAGGATCTGTTTGGTTTTTCCAGGTTTTTAGGCTTTGGGATATTTTTGTCTGATGAATTGAGGCTTTTATTGGATGGTTTTTGCAGTGTCGTTGTCTCCGGAGGGGCCTTTATTCTTTCTGCTATCTACGGCTTTCTGGGGTGCTTGATTTGGTCTCAGGTGTGTGCTTCTGAGCTGCCATGTCTGGATCCAGGCCTTGCGAGGTGCTTCCTGTTCATGCGGATCAGATCTCTCTTCAACGATGCTTCTTCTTCCACGGGTGTTTGGGGTTGGCTATGGATGGTGGCTAGGATGTTTTTCGGTGGTATTTCTCGCGACCGGTGAAGTTACAAGGAGCACGAGGTCTGTTCGAGCCTACGTGTGGTGATGGATTTTGTTGATTTGCAGGTGGTGAGAGTGTTTCCTTTTCATGGTTTTTTCTGAAGGTGGTCAGTGCAGCCAGAATTGATTTTATGGAATTGGCTCTAGAGGAGGATTCAGAGGTGACCGTTTCTCATTGCAGAGTTTTTTGGATTTGGTTGTTTGAGAGGGTATGGCATTTGCCATCGGATCGCGCCTGTGCTTTGACATAGGACACTTGTTTGCCGAATTTCCTTGCAATGATGGATGCTTCATCATGATCAAATTCTGGGAGTGGGAAACACTATATTATTAGTCTGGTTTTACTCTTTACCTCCGAGTTGTGTATGTCCTATGTCCTTGGAGTCTGGGTTCCCCCTTATTCCCTTAAAAGGGGGTCTATCTTTATAATAAAAAAATTGAAGGCTTTCGGGTCGTTGGATGGATGGGTAAACATCCAGAACTAATATTACATGTTATTAATGAAATTAAAATATTTTAAGTGATATTATAATGAATTTGGTTATGTTCCATGAGGATTAATCATTAGATTAAATTTAATGATGTTCATTTTTGGTTATTTTGGGTGGTTTTTTAATCACAATGAACATGATTTATTTCATCACTTAGTGTCATGTGAATAATTTAGTTCCAGAACAAAAAAGGAGATAAGACATAAAATTTAAAATCTTTTTTCAACCATTTTATGGTTTTATTGGAAGCCTTGAAGGATTTGATGGAAAATGGAAGTGCATCGCCCATGATTTAGGTAAACTAACACATCATGGGAAACAATTTCATTTTATTAACTAGGAGAGGGAGGGAGGAGTATAATAATAAATATTCAATTAACATGATATAATACCATTATATCAAGAATAATAGAGTTATCATGAAATTTGGATATGAGAATATGAGGATAAGATAAAGAAAAAAATGAAATTTGAAAGGAAAAAATGAAAGAAAAGAAAGAGAGGAATTACCTCTTGAATCCTACTCTTGAAATCCTCCTTAAGGAAGCTAGGATTTGTGTTTTCATGAGACCAGAAACTCTAGGAAGTTGGGGAGGGTATAGGTAAGTTCATTGGGCAGAGTTTAGACAAGTCTTAAAGCTTGAGAGGTGTGATGAAATGAGGGTTTGAAGGGTGGTATTTATAGTGGAGGGGAGAGGGGTTTTCATAATATAATATTCATTAATTTATTAATTTCCCATAAGAAAAGAAATAGTGATGATTCCATGACCATTAATAGTAAAGAGGCAATGTGAGTTAAATATTTTGTTTCTTACATCACTTGTGATTTCAGGAATAGTGGGTTTAAATTATAATGTATTTATATGGTAAATTAATGTATTTTACTATTAACCATAAATTTGAGTAGTTCATAAAAATCCCAAAAATTCACCCTAAACATTTTTTGATGTGTAGAATACAAAAATGAAGTCCATTTTTCAAAAATAATTTTCTAAATATTATTAATTTAACTTTTAAATAAAATTATTCTTAATTCAAAAATTTAACAATTTTAAAACTATAACTGCTTTTATATTACATTGAAAAATTAATCAAGATGTCAATATCCTAAAGCCTTAAGAAAATAAAATAATAATACAATTTAATATTCATTAGGGTCATATTACTATTCATATTACTATTCATAAGGGTTGGTTACTATTCACCAAAAAAACATGTTGGTTCCATCAGACTCCAAATAACTTACTGAACACAAGTGTAGATGACTGCTTTTTGAAATTCAAAACATAGAAGTGGGAAATTATGGCTAGTGATCACATAGTATTTAGTATCATGATATGTTATTTCTTACTAATGTGATTATACTATAAGGCATAAAAGGGAATTCCATTGATAAAACGTTGGGTTGTTACATTCTTCCCCCACTTATAAAATTTCGCAATCGAATTTTTTTACACAAAAAGGTAGGGGTACTTCTCCTTCATCACCTCCTCTGATTCCCAAGTTGATTCTTCAAACTTATGGCTACACAAAAACTTTTTGACAAGGTGCGTTATCTTGTTGCGTATAACCTTACCTCTCTGGTCTTGAATCTCTATTGGAAACTCCTCATAGGAGATATCATATTCCAGCTGTACCACCTATGACTTCAGTACATATGAGGGGTTTGGTATGTACATCCTCATGAGTGATACGTGAAACAAATCAGGAACTTGAGCCATATTCGATAGAAGTGAAAGTCGATAGGCCATGGATCCTATGCGGTCAAGGATATCAAAGGGGCCAATGTACCTTGTTCTTAAATTCCCCTTCCTTCCAAACTGAATTACCCTCTTCTATGGTGATATTAAAAGGAAGAATTTATCTCCAAAGTCGAAATCCAAGTCCCTTCGATGGTTGTCAGCATAGCTCTTCTTCCGACTCTGAGCAGCTTTGATGTATTTCTGGATGACTTGAACTGTTTCTGTCATCTCCTGCATAATATCGGTTCCAAGTAACTTTATTTCTCCAACTTCATCCCAATAGGTTGGAGTTCTACATCTCTTTCCTAAAAAAGATTCATACATAGCTATTTGAATACTCGAGTGGAATCTATTTTTGTATGAGAACTCAACCAATGGGAGATTCTGATCCCATCCACCTGTGAATTCTAGAGAGTAGGCTCTTAGAATATCTTTAAGTGTATGAATAGTCCTTTCATATTGTCCATCAGTTTGGGGGTGATAGGCCATGCAAAAAATTAATTCAGTACTCAAATCATATTGAAGGCTCCTCCAGAATTTAGATGTGAACCTTAGATCATGGTCAGAGGCAATTATGATTGGAACACCATGCAGTCTCACCACTTCCTTCACATATATCCTTGCAAGTTGTTCTAGCGAGAGATAGTCCTGAATAGCGATAAAATGGTAAGTCTTGGTGAGTCGGTCAACCCCAACCCATATCACATTATTTCCCTTCGACATCTTCGGGAGACCTATGAAAAAGTCCACAGTAACATTCTCCAATTTCCACATGGGTATAGGCAATGGTTGCATCATCCCTTTGGACTTTTTTCACTCTACTTTAACTTGCTGACATACTAAGCACCATGAGATATATTCTACAATCTCCTTTTTCTTATTATCCCACCAAAAGTGTTCTCAAAGATCACGGTACATCTTAGTACTCCCAGGATTGATAGATAATGTTGAGAAATGTGAATTGTCTAATAGATCCTTCTTTATCTCAGATGATGAAGTCATACAAAGCTGTGTACCAAACCGAATCACACTATCATCATCAATGTTGAACTCGTACTACTTCCCTTCTTGTACTGTATTCACCCTCTTTTGTAACTCTAGATCATCCCTTTGTGACTCCTTAATATTATCTTAGATAGATTGTTGTGCAATAATTTGGGCAAGGTAGGATGTATCCCTTTCCCTTATGATTTACAAATACATTCTTTACATATCTAAGAAGATAGGGTCTTTCTCAATCTATAACATGGATAGAGTAGTAGGTTATTTTCCACTTAGAGAATCAGCTACCATGTTCACCTTTCCATGATGATAGTGAATAGAGAAATCGTAATCCTTGATTAGCTCTAACCATCTCCTTTTAAGTATGTTGATCTAATTTTGTGTGAATATATACTTTAGGCTCTTGTGGTTAGTTTATATGTCACACTTTTCACCATAAAAATAGTTCCACCAAATTTTTAGGGCAATAATCACAGCTGACAACTCTAGATCATGCATCGGGTAGCTCTGCTCATGGGTCTTCAACTGATGTGTGGCATATGCTATCACATTATCATTTTGCATGAGTACACAATCTAATCCTTTTTTTGAAGCATCACTGTATATCACAAAAATTTCTCCACTATTTGGTAATGTGAGTACAGGTGCAGTGATAAGCCTTCTCTTTGGCTCTTTGAAGCTTCCCTCACATTCTTCCATCTAGAAATACTTTTCCCCTTTCCTTATTAACTTAGTTAGCGGGCCTTACAATCGTGAGAAATTTCTCACAAAACATCGGTAGTAACTAGCTAATCAAAGAAGACTATGGATTTCTGTGACACTAGAGGGCCTAGGCCATTCCTCAATCGCCTTTGTTTATGAAGGGTCCATAGAAATTCCCTCACTTGTGATCACATGTCCCAAGAACGTGACTTGCTTCATCCAAAAGTCACACTTGTTGAACTTGGAGTAAACCTTGTTCTTTCTCAATGTCGTCAACACAAGTCTTAGATGTTATTCATATTCCTCCTTTCCCTTGGATTAAGTGATAATATCATTAATAAACACTACCAAAAAAATTCTTGGTAATGTCTAAAGACTCTATTCATCAAATCCATGAAGATTTTGTGGGAATTAGTTAGTCTGAAGGGCATCAACATAAACCCATAGTGCCCATACCTTGTACATAAGGAAGTCTTCTAAATATATTCCTTCTTCACCTTTAACTGATGATATCCAGAATGAAGATCCACCTTTGAGAAGTATTGAGCTCCTATTAACTGTTCAAACAAGTCATCAATTCTTGGAATAGGATATTTGTTCTTTATGGGGATCTTGTTGAGTTCATGACAATTGATACATAGAAGCATTATTCCATCCTTATTCCTCACAAAGAGCACCGGATCACCCCAAGGTGATGCACTAGGTTGTATGAACCCTTTGTCTAAATGCTCTTGTAGCTACTTCTTTAACTCCTCTGGTTTGGTAGGAGCCATTCTATAGGTACACTTTGAGATATGAGTAGCAACGGGTATGAGTTCTATTGATAACTCTACCTCACAATCTGGGGGAATTCTGGGTAACTCTTTATGAAATACATCATTGTATTCCATCATGATGGGCATTCCTGCAAGGTTGGTACCATCCTTTGAATCAAAAATTATGTATAGGTATGCTTCTTCATCGAGAATAAACACCCACACCGTTGAAGGATTTTTCAAAGGAGATTCATGATTTTCCTTTCATTTTTATAGGATCATGGGATGGTTCAAAATACGAAAAGATATTTCCTTTTTCCAACATTTGATATGTGACCTATATAACGAGATCCAATCCATTACCATTATAGCATCGAATTCCACCAAGTGAAGTATTATGGGATTCTCTGGAAGAATCTTCCCACAGACACCAATAGGAGAAGAGTTAGACACATGGGTTGAAATGATTACACCACCTGATGTTTTTATAGATATCTCTACTTCAATGTTTTGGGGATTCGATTCTATAGTTCTAGAAAACTTTCAAGATATAAAAGAATGCATAGAACCATAATAAAATAATATTTTTCCATTTTTGAGTGAATAAAAAGTGTACCTTTTACGACTTCATTATCTTTATCCACTTCCATAGGGATTATGTCATAAGCATTCCCTTTTTCCTTTGGTTTTGGTGGCTACTGATGCTGATTACCCTCGAGAGCTCGTGGTTTGGTGCATTGGATTGCATATTTCCCTTGATCCCTACATTTGTAGCATTGAACCATGGGTGGTTCTCTCCTTTCTTCCTCTAAATTCTCTTCCTTTTTATGTATCTTTGAAACTCTTGATCATGGTTTCCTTCCTTCCCACACTTTAAGCATTTCCCTATTCCTTTGAGGCACTTCCCATGATGCAACTTCCCACATTTTTGGCATGTGGGTCGTTGAGATTTCTTCCCACCTTTATCATTAAATCCTCCATCATGAAACTCCACCACTCATTTATTATCACTATAGACATGGGACCATTCTCTAAACTTCATATCCAATTTGAGATCACACTGAACAACTTCTTCATAACTTCGAAATTCTCAAATTTCAAGAGCCTTTTTAAGGTTTGGTTTTGATCCACTAAAGAATTTATCAATTTTGATATAATTGTTGATAACAAAACCTAAATTGTACTTTACAAGCCTTGTAAAATTTGCTTCATAGGTTGTGATAGATTATACTTCTTTTTTCATGAGCTCTATTAATTCTCTCTCCATCTTCGTATGAATATTTTTTGGAAAATACATATCAAGAAATATGATCTTAAAGTATTCCCATTACATCCCTTCAATTTTATCCCTTGGCTTAGTGTTCTTAATAAAAGCCCAACATTGTTCGTCCACTCTATCTAGATGATAAATGGCTAGATTCACCTTATATGTTTCAGAATAGTGGATCACATAAAAGATCTTCTCTATAGATTTGACCCACTATTCTGCAAGTAGTGGATCGAAAGATCCACTAAACGTCGGTGGTCGTTGCCACATAAAACACTCGATAGCCAGTTGCTCCCTCTTTGGTGAAGAAGGATGTTCCCCATTATTCTGGTTAATGTTCATAACCTGAGATAGTTGGGTAAAAATCGCCATGATGTTTTGAACTCCACCTCAAAATTCATTGGGGATTTCATTCGGTAAATTGTTGCATTGGCCCTCACACGAGTTGTTGGCCTGGTTTCTCCTGGTTCCCTCCATTCTCTAAAATAGAAAAGGTTAGAACAAAACATAAGTAAACAAGTAATGAATAAATAAATTATTAATTTGTAAATATTACACTAAAAGAATGACTTATGGGATCCCTTTGTAAATCTTCTTGTGTGCATGTTTGTACTTAGTCTCATACTAGAGGTTTTCTCTTGGGTTCACTAATCCTAATTCACAAATTAACAAAACCATGCCTATGATACCAACTATAGAGACCCAACATTTTCTTACATTACTATTACATCATTATAAATATAAATAACATAATATTATTACACCACAAGGACCCAATGGTTTAGTGTCTTGGGAAAATTAGAACCATACATTACATTTAAAACATCAAGTATAAACATTTATTTAATTCCTTCTTCTCTAGCTTCTTATTGGCACTTGACCTATCCTTAGTACATGTAGTCACCTAAGGATATAAATCAAAAATGGGTGATCTAAAATCCTATTAATAGGGTAGATAATATCAATATAGCATGGGGTGATCATAATCATAACATCGTCATCAAAATCATGAGAGGAAACTTTAATAAAAAACTTGAAATGTGGCAATGCATAAAAAATGAAACATCATGTCGTAGTGGCTGACTACCACACCTAATTGTGAAAAATTATAGAATTATGTTCACACATCATTTCAGTTTTAATCATGAGATTCATCAATTTACCCAATTCATTGGAGCACTGTATAATTCTGATTGTACCCGTCACATTCAAACATTCAATTGTGATATATAATTCCAGGCGCACCAGTCACATCATAATATTAACATTATCATGCATGCCAAATTAAAAGTAATTGAAACTTTAATATAAAATAACCTATGGAATGAAATAGGTTTCACATCATACATTAAGAAACATTTGTTTCCCAAAAGGGAGAGGAAATAACATACTTGATACAAGAACCATCAACTTTGAGTGAGAAGTAAAATGTTTGTTCTTGAAAGAAGAGTTCTTTTGGAAAACATTGGGTTTTTTAAAAAATAAATTAAATAACATGTATATCCCGAAATAGGAAATATAATTATGAACAAATTATTTTAGGGGATAACCATACCAAAAATTATGTAAAATAGGGAGAACCCAAAGAAAGAATGTTGGGTTCAAGAATTCCCCATTACCTTGTATCTGGACACTTTATTCACTTTAATGTCATGTATAACCACATTATATTCATTAATTAAAAATTTAAGAACCTTTTGTACATGACTATGGTTAATTATGGTTTCATTAAGTTATTTTATGGGCCTTTGGATGAGTTATAGAGCATAGATTCATTGTTCGGGAGTGTTAATTTTCAGGGTTTTCTTGAACGGTTCACTTGTATTCATAAATGGATGTTCGTGTAGAACATGGGTACAAATCCAAAACTGATATTACATGTTATTAATAATATTACATAAGTTTAAATGATCTTATAATTAATTATTTTATCTACCGTGAGGATGAATCATTAGATGAAATTTAATGACGATCATTTTTGGTTATTTTGGGTGGTTTTTTAATCACAATGAACTTATTTAATTTCATCAGTAAGTGTCATGTAAATAAGTTAGTTCAAGAACATAAAAGGGGATAAGACATGCACTTTGAAATCTATTTTCAACCATTTTATGGTTTTATTGGCAGCCTTGAAGGATTTGAAGGAAAAGGGAAGTGCATCGCCCATGATTTAGGTAAACTAACTCCTCAAGGGCAAAGATTTCATTTTATTAACAAAGAGAAGGAGGGAAGAGTATAATGATTAATATTAAATTACCATGATATAATACCATTATATCAAGTATACTGGAGTTATCATGAAATTTGGATAAGAGAATTTGAGGATAAGAGAAGGAAAGAAAAGAAATCTGAAAGGAAAAAATGAAAGAAAAGAGATAGATGAATTACCTCTTGAATCCTCCTCTTGAGATCCTCCTAAAGGAAGATAGGCTTGGTATTTTGATGAGACCATAAACTCTTGTAAATGGGGTAGGGGATAGGAAAGATTTTTGGGTAGAGTTTAGACAAGGCTTGAAGCTTGAGAGGTGTGAGGAAATGAGGGTGTGAAGGGTGGTATTTATAGTGGAGGGGAGAAGGGTTTTCTTAATATAATATTCATATATTTATTAATTTCCCCTAAGACAAGAAATAGTGATGATTCCATGAACAAGAATATTAAATATGGAATGTGAGTTATATATTTGGGTGCTTAAATCACTTGTTATGCCATGAATAGTGGGTTTAAATTATAGTGTATTTATATAGAAAATTAAAGTATTTTACTATTCACCAAAAATTCAAATATTTCAAAAAAATCCCAAAAATTCACCCTACCCATTTTTCTATCTTTAGAATCCATAAATTATGTCCAATTTTCAAAACTAATTTTCAAAATTTTATTAATTTAATTTTTAAATAAAATCATACTTAATTCAAAAATTAACAATTTTCAAACTAGAACTGCTTTTATATTACATTAAAAAATTAATCAAGATGTAATTGTATTAAAGCCTTCAGAAAATAAAATAATAATACAATTTACTATTAATTAGGCACATATTACTATTCATAAGTGTATGTTACTATTCACCAAATAACATGTTGGTTCCATCAGACTCCAAATAACTTACTGAACACAAGTGTAGATGACCACTTTTCGAAATTTAAAACATAGAAGTGGAAAAATTATGTTTAGTGATAACATAGTATTTAGTATCATGATATTTTATTTCTTATTAATGTGATTATTCTATAAGTCATAAAAGGTAATTCCATTGATAAAATGTTGGGTTGTTATAATGTCCTCTCCATATGACACTATGTTGCATGATTCCCAAGAACTACATGTGGATCAATTTCTATCATCAAAGGATATGTAGTGACACCCAAACCTTCATTCTCAATTCTATCCACATCATTCCTGCTCTTTCACATTGAGTCAACCACATCCTTATAGCAAGACATTAAACTGTATGACTGATGTCCTTTCCACACTGCATTAAACTACTAGGTTTTTATAACTACATACAGCTTGATTATCATATTAATGAGATATATAGGGATGAATTGATCCTTTATCTTAGTCTATCCACCATGTGATACAAAAATCCCCATCTCATACTTATTTTCTTCTACATTTTTAGATGGACCCTTCCCATTCCTTGTTTCTCGCACTAAGAATATCTCATTTTAGCTCAGGAATTTCAGTAAGGGATTCCTCACAAGAACAAGGAATATCAACACATTAGATGTTCATCATGGTCCTAAATTCAATGCCTTAAAATGATTACCATGAGACCTCACTACATGACATTAAACTGCACTGTTGATGTACCTTGCAAGAACTAAAATTCCACATTCCTATATACCTATCCTAAGAAGGCCACTTTTTTTGGTGATTAGTCTCATACCACACCTCTATTCAAGAACTATGTGTAACTTGATTTCTGACATCACATGATATGTATTGATTAACAAATCTCTAAACCCAGATCCAGTCACAACAAATAATAATGATAATTCTCCCTCCTTGCATATAGGTTAGACTTATGTAGGAAGATCCTTCCTCAAGAACTACATGTCACTACGGGAAAAAATGGGTATTTGCGACGGGGGTATTTGCCCGTCGCAAATAAGTAGCCTTTTGCGACGGGGTAGCTTTCCCCGTCGCAAAAGGATTGGCGCGCTTTGCGCGCCAAATCGCGGGAAACATATTTGTGACGGGGGAATATTCCCGTCGCAAATAACCGGCGGCGGTAAAAGGTATTTGCGACGGGAATATTCCCCCGTCGCAAATGGTATGTCGGCAGGTGGTTATTTGCGACGGGACCCGTCGCAAATAACTATTTAACCGTTGACCGTAATAAATGATGGCTAAGGTATTTGCGACGGGATACCCGTCGCAAATGCACCCGACGCAAATAATCTAACCTATAAATATCCCAATCCGTTTTTTTCAAATCATTCTCAAACTCCATCTTCTTCTTCTCTCAAAATTTTATTTCTAAAGTTCAGTTTTTCTCAAGTTTAATTTTTTTCTCTGGAGTTGATATTGAAGTTTTGAAGAACGATCAGAGATCAACCTCAGATCATTTTTCAAGGCATTATGTTCATTTTAATTTAATATTTATTTTTAATTTTTTATTAGTTTCAATTATTCTTAATTAGTTGTAATTTAATTATGTTTACATTGTTTTGTTACTTAATAAATTTAAATTATTAGTATTGTTCATAGTTAATGGTAATAAGGAATAATTAGTAATAATTTTTAATAATTAAGAATAAATATTAATAATTAGTAATAAATAACAATAATTAGGAATAATAACATTATTACATTATTAGTATATTTTATTATTAATATTAAAATAATATAATTTTTTATATATATACAATTCTCTTTTCATCTGTGTGTTTGCTGTCTCCACATTTATTATTTGTATGTGGAGATAGAAAACACACAGATGAAAGGAGAATTGTATATAAATTAAAAAATTATATTATTTTAATATTAATAATAAAATATACTAATAATGTTATTATTCCTAATTATTGGTAATTATTCCTAATTATTGATAATTATTCATTTAATTACTAATAATTTGGAACAATTACCAATAATTATCAATAATTAGGAATAATTAGTAATAATTAGTAATAATTACCAATAATTAGTAATAATTACCAATAATTAGTAATAATTACCAATAATTAGTAATAATTAGCAATAATTAGTAATAATTAGCAATAATTAGTAATAATTACCAATAATTAGTAATAATTACCAATAATTCGTAATAATTACCAATAATTAGTAATAATTACCAATAATTAGTAGTAATTAGTAATAATTAGTAATAATTAGTAATAATTACCAATAATTAGTAATAATTACCAATATTTAGTAATAATTACCAATAATTAGTAATAATTACCAATAATTAGTAATAATTACCAATAATTAGTAATAATTACCAATAATTAGTAATAATTAGTAATAATTAGTAATAATTAGTAATAATTAGTAATAATTAGTAATAATTACCAATAATTAGTAATAATTAGTAATAATTACCAATAATTAGTAATAATTAGTAATAATTAGTAATAATTACCAATAATTATTAATAATTAATAATAATTAGTAATAATTAGTAATAATTAGTAATAATTAGTAATAATTAGTAATAATTAGTAATAATTAGTAATAATTAGTAATAATTAGTAATAATTACCAATAATTAGTAATAATTAGGAATAATTACCAATAATTACCAATAATTAGTAATAATTACCAATAATTAGTAATAATTAGCAATAATTAGTAATAATTAGTAATAATTACCAATAATTAGTAATAATTAGTAATAATTAGTAATAATTACCAATAATTAGTAATAATTAGTAATAATTACCAATAATTAGTAATAATTAGTAATAATTACCAATAATTACCAATAATTAGTAATAATTACCAATAATTACCAATAATTAGTAATAATTACTAATAATTAGTAATAATTACCAATAATTAGTAATAATTACCAATAATTAGTAATAATTACCAATAATTAGTAATAATTACGAATAATTAGTAATAATTACCAATAATTAGTAATAATTAGTCATAATTACCAATAATTAGTAATACTTAACAATAATTAGTAATAATTACCAATAATTAGTAATTATTACCGGTAAATAGTAATAATTAGTAATAATTAGAAATAATTACCAATAATTAGTAATAATTAGTAATAATTAGTAATAATTAGTAGTAATTAGTAATAATTAGTAACAATTACCAATAATTAGTAATAATTAACAATAATTAGTAATAATTAGTAATAATTAATAATAATTACCAATAATTAGTAATAATTACCAATAATTAGTAATAATTACCAATAATTACCAATAATTAATATTAATTACCAATAATTAGTAATAATTAGTAATAATTTGTAATAATTAGTAATAATTACCAATAATTAGTAATAATTACCAATAATTAGTAATAATTAGTAATAATTACCAATAATTACTAATAATTTCCAATAATTAGTAATAATTAGTAATAATTAATAATAATTACCAATAATTAGTAATAATTAGTAATAATTAGTAATAATTAGTAATAATTACCAATAATTAGTAATAATTAACAATAATTAGTAATAATTAACAATAATTAGTAATAAATAGTAATAATTAGTAATAATTACCAATAATTAGTAATAATTAGTAATAATGACTAATAATTAGTAATAATTAGTAATAATTAGTAATAATTACCAATAATTAGTAATAATTAGTAATAATTAGTAATAATTATTAATAATTACCAATAATTAGTAATAATTACCAATAATTAGTAATAATTACCAATAATTAGTAATAATTACCAATAATTAGTAATAATTAGTAATAATTAGTAATAATTACCAATAATTAGTAATAATTACCAATAATTAGTAATAATTACCAATAATTACCAATAATTACCAATAATTACCAATAATTAGTATTAATTACCAATAATTACCAATAATTACCAATAATTACCAATAATTAGTAATAATTACCAATAATTAGTGATAATTACCCATAATTAGTAATAATTAGTAATAATTACCAATAATTAGTAATAATTACCAATAATTAGTAATAATTAGTAACAATTAGTAATAATTACCAATAATTAATAGTAATTAGTAATAATTAATAATAATTACCAATAATTAATAATAATTACCAATAATTAGTAATAATTACTAATAATTAGTAATAATTTGTAATAATTTGTAATAATTAGTAGTAATTAGTAATAATTACCAATAATTAGTAATAATTAGTAATAATTAGTAATAATTACTAATAATTAGTAATAATTACCGATAATTAGTAATAATTACCGATAATTACCAATAATTACTAATAATTACCAATAATTAGTAATAATTACCAATAATTAGTAATAATTACCAATAATTAGTATTAATTAGTAATAATTACCAATAATTGGTAATAATTAGTAATAATTACCAATAATTGGTAATAATTAGTAATAATTACCAATAATTAGTAATAATTAGTAATAATTAGTAATAATTACCAATAATTAGTAATAATTACCAATAATTAGTAATAATTAGTAATAATTAGTAATAATTAGTAATAGTTAGTAATAATTAGTAATAATTAGTAATAATTAGTAATAATTAGTAATAATTAGTAATAATTAACAATAATTAGGAATAATTACCAATAATATTTGTACTATGAAAATAATAAAAAATTTATATAATATTAAAATTATTAATATTTGTAACATGTTTTGCTTTATTCTCAACATATTTAATTCTTAAAGGGTCAATTTTTAGGTCTATATCAATAAAAAGTTTGTGTCAGTCGTGTATGATCTAAACTCTATAATTATCCTAGCTTGAGTGTTTTTTCTAACAAATTATTCAAAACCAGTAATGCTTTTATATTTTATAGAGAAATATGGAACAAAGAGGTCATCAATAATCATTATTAGGTGACCTCATATGGATAAATCACCGTAGAAATCCAAACGGTTCTGGTTTAAATCCAGTATATGTAGAGGGTGTGGAGACTTTTTTATCATTTGCGGCATCAAATCCAGAATTTGTTTCAGAAGGCAAAATAAAATGCCCTTGTAGAAAATGTGCATTGAGAACGTTTGACACGTTTGACAAAGTGGGAGAACATCTCTTACGTTTTGGTTTTCAACCAGATTTTGTTTTTTGGTATCAACACGGTGAACGCAGTTCCAGAGCAGGTGATACCAACTTGATTCCGGATCCATCCCGATTTCAAGATTTAGTACATGATGTTGCAGGTTCATCTATTCAACATACAGAAACTCCGGCTGATATAGCTTCAAATCCTGAGTTGGCACCGTCTGAATTTTATGTGTTGTTGAAGTCTACTGAGGATGCATTATATCCTGGCTGCAAGATGAGAAAATTAGAAGCAGTTGCAAAATTTATGGCTATCAAATCAGATAACGGAATGTCAAACACCTGTTTTGACCAGATATTTTCTTTTCATAAAACACTGTTACCCGAAGGCAATGTTTTACCTGCAAATTACTATGAGAGTAAGAGGTTGGTTCGAAATTTGGGACTTACTTTTCAGAAGATTCATGCATGTTCAAATGACTGCATTTTATATTCTGGGGAAAATGAGTCGTTGGATAGTTGTCCCACATGTGGGCAACTGAGATATAAAGAAGGACAACACGGGAAGTCTGGTTTGATTCCTGTAAAACAGTTGAGATATTTTCCGCTTACATCCAGACTTCAGCGTTTATTCATGTCTAAGAATACAGCGACAATGATGTCATGGCATAATGAGAATATTTCAACCGATAAAAGCTTAAATCATCCAGCCGATGGTGATTCATAGAAACATTTTGATAGAGTGCATCCATCCTTTGCTTTAGAAGCTAGAAATGTTCGACTGGGCCTTTCCACTGATGGTTTCTGTCCGCTTGGATCTTATGGTAGTCAATATTCATGTTGGCCTGTTTTTTTAACTCCGTACAATTTACCTCCATGGATGTTGACGAAGGATCCATATATCTTTTTGACTTTACTAATTCCTGGACATCCGAAGAAAAATATTGATGTTTATTTGAAACCATTGATTGATGAATTAAATTTATTGTGGAGTACTGGTGTCAGTACATATGATGTTTCAACGAAACAGAATTTCATACTGAGAGCAGCATTGATGTGGACAATAAGTGACTTCCCGGCTTATGGGATGTTATCTGGCTGGAGTACACATGGTCAGAAATCATGTTCTTACTATATGGGAGAGAACAAAGAATTTATGCTCATTCATGGAAAGAAACCTTGTTATTTTGACTGTCATTGCAGATTTATTCCAGCTGATCATCCTTTTCGCAGAAACAGATCTCATTTCAGAAAAGGAACAGTTGAAAGGTAAGGACCTCCAAAAATGTTATCAGGTTCGGAGTTAAAATCAGTTGTATTTTCATTACCTCCCATCACTTTTGGTCCCACAATAAACCAACAGAAAATTTCTGGTTTTGGGAAAGAACACAATTGGATTAAACGTAGCATATTTTGGGATTTGCCATATTGGTCTGATTTGTTGGTCTGACACATGTTAGTTTTCATGCATATTGAGAAGAACTGTTTTGATAATTTGTTTCATACAGTTTTGGATATGCCAGGAAAGAGCAAAGACAATGTAAATGCACGTTTAGATCTTGCCCAAATTTGCAGGCGTCCAGAATTGGAACTGTTTGAGAATGTCAGAACGGAAAGGTTACTGAAACCAAAAGTAGCTAATACACTTTCTAAAGCAAAACGTTTATTATTTTGTCAGTGGATTGCATATTTGAGACTTCCAGATGGCTGTGCTTCCAATTTGGGTAGATGTGTAAAGAATGGTCATATTACTGGATTAAAAAGTCATGATTGTCATGTTATAATGGAAAGACTACTACCCATTGGATTAAGAGGTCTGTTGAATTCTGTGATTTGGGATTCCATAACAGACATGTCTCATTTTTTTCGGGAAATTTGTGCGGCTACAGCAGATTATGATGCTCTAGGAAAACTTGAAAAAGATGTTGTTGTAATTATATGTAAACTGGAAAAAATATTTCCGCCGTCTTTCTTCGACTCAATGGAACATTTGATGTTACATTTGCCATATGAAGCCAAATGTGGAGGTCCAGTACAGTTTCGATGGATGTACCCATTTGAAATATGCATGCAAAAATTGAAAAGAAAGGTACGTAACAAAGCATCTGTTGAAGGATTTATTGCAGAAGCTTATTTTCAAGAGGAAATATCTTTTTTCTGCTCCCATTATTTTGAATCTGATAATCCTTCAAAACACAACCGAATGGGATGGAACGAGAGAAATATTGATGAAATCGACAATCAATTATCTTTTTTCAACCAGTCAGAGTTTGGTTTTGGTGGAGTTTCTGAACGCTGGCTTTCAGATGATGAACATCATAGAGCTCATACGTATGTTCTGCTCAACTGTGAAGAGATGACATCAGTTGTACTGTAAGTGTTTATATCACTTATTCTATCATTTATGTTACAGTAAATAACTTTGGTTTTTATAGGTTGTATGATAATAATATCAAGAAACAAATTCCATAAATTACAGCAGCTGCTCTCAAAGAACGGCGACTGAAAAATTTCTCTCATTGGTTTCAAAAACTGGTAACATAAATTCTTTATCTTTTAGCAACTCATTCAATGTATAGTTTACTATATTGATAATTATTTCACAAATTTTCAGGTG
Source organism: Viscum album (assembly GCA_963277665.1). Lineage (NCBI taxonomy): Eukaryota > Viridiplantae > Streptophyta > Magnoliopsida > Santalales > Viscaceae > Viscum > Viscum album. The sequence goes on from OY728155.1 coordinate 1,936,975,048, forward strand.
TCTCGACATGCTGATAAAATTGACAAACGGCTGTGTGTATTGATTAATCCACCTTCCAAACTTGTTAAAACTTATAATGCATATGTGGTGAATGGATTTCGATTCCACACACATGCATATGGGTAATAGAAAAAAACAATGAACAGTGGAGTTAGTTTGAGAGGATCTCATCATCGAGAAAATGAAGTTGAATTTTATGGCAACATTGATGAAATCATTGAACTCTGTTATCTTGGACAACATTACATAACCATGTTCAAATGTCGGTGGTTGGATACAGAGAGAGGTGTGCGTGTTCATCCGACTGATGGAATCATCGATATTAAATGTAAAAGTGTTCTCGCAGTAAATGAACCATTCTTATTGGATCAACAGGCATATCAAGTTTATTACGCAAAGTATTGTGCTACATCAAGAGACTTGACTGATTGGTGGAGTGTAATAAAAATCAAAATTCAAGACAATCAGTTTAGTCAAAGTGAATGTGCTTTCACTGATGTGCAAAGAATTGAAGTTTTTCAAGAGAGTACTCAAAATCAATCTTTTTTACAAAGAGACATGAGTATCGATGACGACACCCCACATTTAAGAGTCGGTGATGACGATGATGTTAATGATGTCACATATGAATTTGAAATGGTAAGAGATGAAGCAACTGTAACTCGAATGGATATCGATGATGTTGAGGAGGAATATGAAGATGACATTGACATATATGAAGATGATGATGAAGATGAACACTGATATAATTCCATGGTATTTATATACAATCATAATATGTATATATGTATATATAATAGTAATTAGCAATTATTTGCTAACAACATTAACATTTTCTGTTTCAGATGGACGACGCCACATTTCGTGAGTTGGAGGATGCTGACCTGACTTTCGATGCGGAAGAGTTGCTGCCAGATGACCCTCAGCCTGCAGGCACTCCAGGGAGTACGCGGAGGGGGCGCAGTCTTGCACGATTGATGATTCCTGACCCCGTCCCCGAGCGACGTCCACGTCTTGGGTTTGATCCACGCACACGGAGGTGTGATAACCTGTGTGATAACCTGTGGATTTGACTAAGATTTCATTAATCTATTCACATAATAAATGTTTATTATTTTTATAGTTTTCCGCATATAGCAGTCGGAAAGGGCAGCGCTATTTTGCGCAACTATTTCTCTCAGCCGTGGACCACATGGGAGCAGATTCCCATTGATGTGCAGCAGGCCATGTTCAGCCGTTGGTTGGTACGTACGTAAATAAATAATTTTTATTTTGAAAATTATTTCATTTCTAACTTGATATTTTGATTTATTTGTAGGGTTTATGGTATCCGATCGAGGATACTATGTGTGACGCCATCCACGAGGCATGGGAGGTGGCCATGCGTGATCACCTTCGTCAGTTTTTGCACAATTTAAGAAAAGCTGCGATGAAGAAAGCAGGAGTGTCAGATTTTGACGAGTCATGTAGAGAACACCGACCAGAGTACATTTCATCCCATGTATGGGATGGATTATGTGCGCACTGGTTGAGTGGTTCCTTTCAGAGGAGATCATCGGTGGGGAGGCAGAATCGGGGGAGACAGGAGGTGACTCATCGAGCTGGGAGTCGTTCTTTCAGTACTCATAGACAGCATCTGGTACGTACATTATTTATAAATATTTTATATAACTATAAATATTAACAGTTTATTTTTTATTCTTATAGGTTGTCGAGCACCCCGATATTACGGAGTACGACGTATATCGGAGGATGTATAGTGATCCTGCTACTGGGGAGCTCAGAGGTGATCGTCAGCATCACATCGTGGTCAGTATTATTTGTTTTCAAGTTTAAAAATTAACTGCATATAATATATTCCCAATTTTAATTTTAAATTGCAACTATAGGAGTCATATGAGGCCGCATCGTCACAGGCTCGGCCTGAGAGTCAGGCCGAGTCATCAGATCAGACCACTGGCCGTCAGTTTGATGAGGCGGCATGGATGCAGGCCACCCAGTATGCCTTCGAGAAGGGCCGGGTAGTTGGTATCGGCTCTCGACTGACTCCCGGAGATTATTATGGCAGTGTTGCGATGTCGGCGTCCAACTCGAGAGGAGCTCGTGCATCTTCTTCTTCTACACAGTATGAGGATCAGTTGCGATCTCAGACTTCACTGATAAAGAGTCTCCGATAGGAGCAGGAGTAGATGCGTCAGCAACATGAGGAGGAGCGTCGACGCCAGCAGCAGTTGTACGAGGAGCAGACGAGTCGGTGGCAGCAGCAGCATCAGGAGCAGATGGAGTACATGCGCCGACTCACTCATGCTTTAGGGATGGAGTTTCCTCCACCACCATCTGCAGATCCCCCCCACCCCCCCTCCTTCAGATTAGAGTTTGTATTTATGTTATAAAATTTGTGAAATCAAAATATGATTTTTTTTCTATTTGTGTAGTTTCTGTCTCATTATAAAATATTAATAATATTATATTTTTAAATAACAATATTAATATGAATAATAATATTATTTATATTTTATAATATTAAATTATATATATATATATTAAAATTTTATAATATTAAAATTTATATATATATTAAAATTTTATAATATTATAATTTAATTATATTTTTTTGTAATACTTGAATTATTTTAATATTTGAATGTAAAATAATTCTATTATTTTTATATTAATTAAAATAACTTATTAATATTTTTTTTATTAATGAATAATATTTCTAATATTATTATATTAATTAAATCATTTATTAATATTCTATTATTTTTTATTTTTGAATTATAATTCTATTATTATTATATTAATTAAAATAATTTATTATTTTTATTTGTGAATTATAATTCTATTATTATATTAATTAAAATCATTTATTAATATTTTAATATTTTTTATTTTTGAATTATAATTGGATTATTATTATATTAATTAAAATAATTTATTAATAATTTATTATTTTATTTTTTTTATAGTATTTGTGACGGGATACTATGCCCGTCACAAATAGTATAATTATTATATGCATTAAAATAATTTATTAATAGTTTTTTTTATTTTTTTTAAATAGTTTTTGCGACGGGCCCGTCGCAAATAGTTTTTGAAATTTTTTTTACTAATATACCGAGTACTAGTTGCGACGGGGATTCTCCCCATCGCAGAAAAAGGCTTTAGCGACGGGCCCGTCGCAACAAATTTTTGTTGCGACACCATTTTCAGCAACGAGTCATATGCGACGGGGGCCCGTCGCAAAAAGCCGTTTGCGACGGGATCCCGTCGCAAATGACCTGTCGCAAATACCTGTTTTTCTAGTAGTGTGTGGATTGAATCATATTAATTTATGATATGTAGTGATGCCTAGATTTCCATCATTGGGTCCATACTTAATACCTGTTTTCATGTCGGAAGGCCTACATTATTACCACATGATGTTAAACTAAATGGTTCCTTGAGAACTAAGTGTGAATTAATTTGTATCACCATAGGGTATGTATTTATGCCTGGATCTCTAATCCTTAGCCCAGCCATAATAATCAAAATAAATAATTCACATCACTATGCACAGGTCAGACTTGTGTCGAGAGTTTCCCATTCTAGAACTATGTGTGGTTTTATTCCTTTTATCACGGAATATGTAGTGGTGCAAGGATCTCCAATCATAGGACCAGCTACCATAATTGATAAAAAATGAACCCCAATTGCATAAGGACTACGCCATACAATCTCATTTTTCCTACCTATGATTTAAATTTTTATAAGACCTTCATACAAATATAATATATCATGCACAATTTTTCATGTCAATTCTCGCATCCTTTCCACAAGACGTTAAACTTTATAGAAAAAATATTTCCTTACATCATGAAGGAAAAGTAAAAGGAAACAAATACATCCTTACTGTATGAACTTAAACTGTAAGGAAAAAATCCTTTTTTCAGGACATTAAAACTGCACAACAAATATTTCACTACTACATGATGTTCCATTATTCATACCATCATCCATTATCGTTTCTTATCAAAGGACCACAATAGCCTTACCTTAGTCAACTAGAGTATGGGGTTCCTCCTCCATCTTTCAAGCACCTCAATCCATATACCACACATCATGTCCTAAGTGCCTTGGGTTTTCGTAAACCTTTCTTGGACCTTGGAAAGTAAAAGAGATATATCTTCATGTCCATGCTATTAATGCATAAGGGATGAGACCCACCAATTATAGATATCTTGTATTTGTAAATATATATTTCTAATACTCATGATTCTAACATCACCATGGTGGAACTCATCACCTGAGGGTGTTCTCATCTATCCCCAGTATGATTGTCCAATATAATTACTCATGAACTAAAAACCTAGAGTAATGATTTACAAAATTTTAATCTCCTGATCAGAAGGATTCTAGAGTGATCTTATCCATGGGTATCCTAATTAGGTTCTTACGTAACATTCCCCATATTAGGTCCACGTGTGTCACGAACTTAAACTGCCTGAAATTTGGTCAAAGTTGTACGACCCTAAACTCTATCCTATAATGGTCCAAATCATACAACCCTAAACTACTAGTGAAAGAAACAAAAAACATGTTAGGATGAAAACCCAAAAAGGATGGCCTGAGAAAAATTCAAGTCTTTGATCGCTAAAATATTAATCTCTAGAGTTGAAGAAAAAAATTGAGAAAAAATAAATAAGGCATAAATCTCATAGGGAATAATTTATAGCCCCAATAAAAGGTAAACTATACCTGGTGGACCCCCTTGTATAGGAAAAAGATAAAGTGATGGTTTTTCAAATATCATCGCTATGAGAATATGTTCACTAGGTAGTGAGAAAACTTGTAGGGTACTCAAACCCTTCTTGAATATTACATTTTCAATAAATCATATTGGACCTATATAAAGGTATTTTTATTCTTATATTCCTGACATCACCGTAGAAGAACACAACACCTGACAGCGTTCTGGGTCATTCCTAGTATGATTTTCCCATACCTTCCTCATGAATTGAGCACTTTGGACCATGATTTACAATTCCCTTAACTAAACTATTCAATCATATTTGACATCCTTGACATTACATAACCATGTATTATACCCTTTCTCAAAGTCGGAATGTAACACTTCATTCCCAAACATTTTTAAGGCCCAAACCTCATGATTTGAAACCACAGGGCATATGAATTTGGATTCACATTAAGAGATAAATTTCCATTGGGTATGATAAACCTTTATAGATATATTTCAATCCATATCCAACTTCATTTCCAAAGCACTTGAGTCATTACAAATCTTTTATAGTCCTGGGAAAAGAGTGGGGATCAACTCTACTTGATCGTACATGTAATTCATATAGACTCATTCATAATGGCTCTGACCTAAAAATTAGAGGCATGTCCTCCTTATATAAAAGGAACTCCAATTATCATGAGCCACAATGACACTAGGACGGAACTCAGCACCTTGAGGTGATTTCATTCATCATGGGTATGTATTCACATTCTGTAACTCATCGATTCAAACTCCTGGACACATGATTTACATAACCTATATTCGAATTATCCAAGTAGACTCTGAATTCCCTATGATCTCTATATTTACCCATACCATCTCCAAAATAATCCATAGCCCCTGAAAAGTTGTAGAGACACCTCTTCTTGACAATCCTACTAATGTATAAAGGCCTTGACCTACCATTCATAGGAATCTCCTCCTGGAAAGAAAGGAACTCCAATCCATGTGATATTTGGAACCTCCATGATGGAAATCATAACTTTAGGTTATCTTGGTTCAACCCAAGAATTTGTTATCCAAATTCCATATTCATCAATCAAGTCCTGGAATAAAAAAATTTAATCTGCATGGAATTATGTGGTCTAAGCTAAAATACCCTAGAAACTAGTTCAATATAAGGTCGAATCCTGAATACCATAAACTATATCAGTAGAAAGTCTGAAAAGTAAAGATTTAAATTGTTGAGTATCACAAGGTTTGAACTAAAAGACCCTAAACTACAACAATGTAAGTTACAGTGCAGAAGAACCTAAAATATAACACAAAAAATTTCTAAGCTAGGACACCCTAAACAAAACTCAATGATGTTCTATCTTGAAAGACATTAAAATATCTAACTGAAAGTGACATAATTTTTGCTATGATGAAGACCTGATAAGGGAATCCTGGGAAAAAAGTCAATTTTTTGATCACCGGACATGAACATTGTGTGTTCAAGGAAATATTGAGAATCTATAAAAGGGAAAAGGCACAAAACATATTAGGTCAAAATCCTATAAAATGGTAGCTTGAGAAAAAGATGAGTCCACACCCACTAAGTCTTAATCCATTTGAATATTAGGAAAAATCTAGGAAAAAATAAATAAATAGATACAAAGATTATGGGTTCTACCATATGGACTTAGAAAAAATCAATATATGCTCTCTCAGTCCCCTAACATAGGTAGAAGTTAGAGAATTATCCCTTCAAGATGGATAGTGTACCCAAATTATTCTTGTAAATAAAACAATCTCAATACAACTAGAGCAAGAGCATCAATGAGGAATCTCATATTGGTGGGAATTAATGAGCATTTCTCAATAGAAACTTGTTGTCAGTTAAGAACTCAAATCCAGTAGATTGGATCTATTTGATATTACACACAAAGGATAGGTATCAGGGATGATCAGAGAAGCATCTTCACCAGAACATGGATCTCCACCCAAGATTCTGTCACAAAAATAGTTACATCCCCATTCCTACATATGAGGTTGATCTATATAAGGACATTTATCATAGATTTTATTTTCCATGATCCTATGTTCCATGTTCATGAGTTTTATCTACACAGTGGTATATTTCCTAACTATGTCTTAAATGATTCTCATTCTCATGGGAGAAATAGAAATTCCAAAGTACCTTACTTCATATCCATCTACATGTTCCTTTCACCCAATTCCTATACCATCCTAAAATTCATAAACATTTCAATTTCAAGGTATCCATTCCCCGAGATGAAGTTACTTCCTATACTGGATTCATCCAAGAATTCATGACCATGAGTATCATCTTCATAGTTCTTGATATTTCTTTAGTCAAAAAAATTTGGGAAGATCCTATCATGGGTATCAATGACAAAACTCATCAAATTATTAGATATGAGGAAAATTGTTATATGTTTACCTTATAATGAGATTCTTTTTATTCGAAATTAATCTCATTATAAGGGGGGCATTTTGTTGACACCCATAATTGTGTGATATGCACTTTGCCTCCATGGATTTTAGAAGTTTGAAGACAATGAAAAATACTAAAAATATTTTTATAAAGTATTTGAAGGTTTCAACTTTGAAGAATAGATTTTATACGTTAAGGGGATACATTTTTGTGCTTTTGTTGGCCTCAATTTACTTAAAATATTACCCTAATTAGATTTGAATATTATTTCCCATTTTCCAATAAATTTGTTCAGCTGGTACTAGAATCCTAGCCAACTCATACTAGGATCATTTGGGAGTCACGTCAACCACAACTATAGATCCCACCATGCGTGGCAGAATAGTAGTAGGAGGTTTCATATTTATGAACCTCAAGCTGCACCACTCGATTGATATACCGTAGTGATAGAATTATTCCATTTTGATGTGGGATGGGATCTTGTGACATGGTTCATGTGATTAATAAGAAGGATATAATAACAACCATAGAATCATTGATCCTGATGATATGAGTCATTTGTTCAAATCTCGCACGTCTTAAGTTTAAAATTAATCGATCTTGCACTGTGAAAATTCAAAATGAACCTATGCAGTGAAAAATTGATCATATTATATCTTTTTCAACCTAAGCATTGTTCTTTAGAGCTCATATCAACCGATCCTCCTCACTTGCCATGTCAAAGACTCAAAGAAAAACTCGACCACAATGAAACAAGGAAAGAAACTTTGTCTTGCAAGCCCACTTATGCAACTGAAAAACAATTATATGGTGAGAATTCTTCGCATAAATCTCATCAAAATGATTTGTGGAATGTCATAAGAGCTTTAGCCAATACATGAATCTATCTCAAGATGATATTTTGATCATGTTATCGACCAAAGACCATTACTGAAATCATCGCATGACGTTTTTTACTGCATGACCCTTCTGTATTTGACATTATTTTTTTATCAGAATTAATTCCGATTTATCCAAATTTGTCACATGGAATCACAAAAGAAAACTAAATCATTATATGATCAGTGAATTCATCATGAGAGGAAGGGAAAGACATCACATGATGCCCTTGTTGATTTTCTATAGGTTCATCTCATGGACAACCGGATATCCACCAATGAAACAATGGTTGTTCATTATTCCATCATGAGAAACCGATCATCCAATCATGAGAGGGCCATCACATGATGGAATTAAGACAACATGAAGAAATATTGAAAAGTCTCTACTACCTCATACAACATAAGTTCTATCCTCTCCATGTAATGTGGTGAAAAATTCCACCGACCTCGACCTATAAATACCTCGACTCTGCTTCAAAAAACACATGTGAGGAGAAGAGAGGAAGTAGTATAGAAGGAAATCAGAGGAAAAGAGAATGTCAGAAATCATCCCTGAAGAACCTCGTAAGGAAATCATAAGAACATGTTACATAATCTCTTGAAGATCATGTGATCTCACGACGAACTGAGCATCATGCGATTCCTAGTTCATATGGGGTATTCAGGAGATCGTGTTATACCCCCATTGGTTTTGTGACCACACTAATAAAGACATTATTACATGTGGATAGCCCTGATGTTCACCCCCTACACTCATTTATAGGACCTATTATAGGACCTTCACTCATATCATGTTATCTCATGAGTGATATAATCTCATGATATGTGATAATAAATGCCCTCGAACACATGGAGCACCCATACAGCTACCCACAAGTATATGACAGTGAAAATTACAACCTTCAATCCCACGAATACCATGATCCCTATATCATGAGGTGCCTACATGAATCCCTAGACATGGTTTCCTTAGTATGCAGCACCCCCCATGAGTCCTTAGTTTTGTAGATGAGGACATCACAAGACCCCTTTAAATTCATGTGAATATCATAAAAAATGAACCCTATGCAAACCCGTTGTAATGAGAGACACTCTCATGAATCCCAGATCATGCAGGATTCCATCTCCATGCAAAGAGAAACAATAAGTATGTGTGACTAATATATAATGCATATTTCACCCTTGACCATGTATGTGGCATCAACAAATAGACCCACACATGGTAGTAAAATCCATCGCAATACCTTCTTGAGGTTATGCGATTCATGTGAACAAGGGGCCTTCATGTGGATCCATCATGTTTGGGCCCCTCAATGTGTATATGAACTTGATTCACATGAGGAATCATGGGGAATCCCTCACATTTTCATGAAGAACCTAGGAAGTGTGGTTGGGGAATGAACCCACTAGTCATAAAATCCACTTTTATAAAGATAATATGTGCGTGTACTTGAGGCTTGATCCCATTTGAATTGCACCTCCCACTTTTGGGAATGTGTATGATCAAATAAATTTTCACAAGACCTCAATTCTTGATTAATTTAAGGTCATGTGATATCAATATTCCTCACTACCTCACAATGTACTTGGGAAGCATTGGATGTGTCAATTTGATCGCAAGACATGCCTTGGACAAGTCGGGTTGACATCATGAAATAATATATTAACATGTCAATATTGATCTTGAGATCTAATAGGGAATTCATCCTAGTATAAGCCCCTAAAATTCCTAAAACCCTGGGGGTAACAATAGTGCCTCAGAGTGTGATCACCCACCTGATCCCATCAATGAGTTAAGGGGTAACAAACTATGAGAACTCTGATTCCTATCCAAATAGGACATGTAGGATTCTCTCTAAAGGCCCAAGCTAAAATAGGAACCCACTTTAGTGTAAATACCTCTATGTATCTTACATTTCAACCATTGGTATCCAATAATTCCCATGGGATGATCATTCTACCTCATCTAATAGAAGATTGAGAATCCAACTAAACTACAAGAACTTTGATTCCAGTAATAACCAGGATATGTAGAACAACTTCTTAAGGCCCAATATCCATGTTATATATTCTATTAGATGGGTAATAGTACCTATCAAAGGTAATATTTATTGTCTAATCCATGTACAGATATGCTCTCATGAAAATGTGTCTAATATCCCATTGTCTCTTGTTTCTCACAACGATCATGGATCACGTGGGCTTAGAGACTAGTGATGATTCTATCAATAATAGGATGAGAGTTCCCCCAGTGTGTTCCCATCATTGGTATGTAAGTCTGATTACATATCATATTCCCTCAAAGGTCCATACTTTTAATGAGGCAATCTATGGAAACCTTATATTCATAAGTCTCACCCCAAGGTCTTTGTTTTCAAATCATTCGTGACATAGGTTCCCATAATAAGAACTATGTAGACTATGATTCCTATCTTAGTAGGATATGTAGGCTTCCTCCTCAAGGTCTGAGCCCAATATTTACATCCTTAGCACAAGATATTAAACTACATGGATGGGTACAGTCACATGACCTTAGATCATGCTAAATGAACTATGTTTGTTTTGATTCCTATTAACACAACTTATATAGGATGCCCTATAAGGTTTAATTCCATATCCACGACACCAACCACCTCCATAGATGATAATAAACTCCAAAATGACTGAATGTGGCCAAAAACTCAAGGAATCATAAATAAATAATAGATTGATAGACAAATCATGATAAGAAAGCAGTTTTTTATATCAATACCTGTTTTGAATAAATTTATTGACACAGGCGTAACCAATACCATATTAGGATATGGTAAGGATTTAACAAACATATATTAAACCTATAAGATAGCCCTCAAGTATGCAACAATTCCCCCTAAAAGGGTGTAATGAGCCCGACCTACAATCCTCTCGACCAATGTGAGTTCCTAAGTGTCATTGGGTATGAAACCCCAAAGGACAACCTACCTTTGGAAAGCAGGTCTGTACACGGTTATGGATGTGGGAATTGTTGGGAGTTTCTTGAGAATATTATCAAATGGGAAAATTGATGCGAATTATTGAAGAAGTCATTGAAACTCCTATAATCAAACAACCTAATGAGAAAAATTCATCCATGTATTCTCTAAAGAAACAACAATGCAACCATAAAGGGTTGGTGACATCATAAAATTCCAATAAACAATGCAAGTTACTAAAATTCAGTTTATGATTCATGTAAGAAATATGATCATAGAATATTCATTTATAATGTTTCTTTTTGATTTATTTACGAGTAGTTATCAAGAGAACCATTTTTTTCTAAGAAAACTATGTCTAGTAATATAGGTAAAATATCTATTGATCTTATAGCTAGTTAATATGGGGGTGAAAGTAATTATACAGTGATTAACTTAAGTAGAAACCTAAGTTCTAGTGAACAAGATCTAATGAGTAAGATATAACTATTTCTTAGACCTAGTCAATTGTACATATACTAAAATGGTATTGAGAATAAAAGTTGGAAAATTTTGGGATAGAATTATTACCAATGTCACATAAAATATATCGATCCAAGAAGACATGTGTCACGACCCACCTTATTCAAGATGAGGGAGGGGACAGTAAAGTGCCATGCCCTTCCTTCATAATGATGAACGATAGATAATGACCCATGAGTCCCTCCATCAATAGGACCCAAAGTGCCTACTGGAATCAATTGTATAGAATCTCACACAAAATGGAATGCATTACCTTTTTAATGATGCAAGATCGGGAGATAAGATGGTAAAAATATTAAAAAAACACAAAAAAATTAAATAAAGGAAACCAAAATCCAACCCCTTCATGATTTAAAAATAAATTATGAAAAATTAAAACCAAATCACCAAAGAAAGTACAAAACAATTAAATAAGAAATAGCACAACAACTATCATGACGCCCGAGCTAGTAAAGTCCAACATGCTCCTCAAAGTCCTACTAGAAACCAAGAAGCAATTTTACAAATATAGGCTGAGTATAAAAGTATACCCAGTAGGAAAACTAAAGTTTCCTATACAGAACTGGGGGAAACATACTAATTACCCCATGAGAGAATAGTTGAACCTCAAGCCACCGACCAAGGAGTACTAACCAGCCCAACCCCACCAAGGAAAACTCACCAAATAACGCAATTCATGTAATGTAGTAGTATAAGAGCATCAACATTTGGTTACCCTGCACCAATTTCCCACTGGTTAGTTGCTCATTCCTAATGGATAACATCTTGATGATACTACTATTCAAAAATGAAGTCCTGCTACCACAATCTTGCCACACACACCTGATCCACAACAACCATTCCACTCACCCAAAGACACATGGGACACAACAGCCACGCCTCTTGCCCGAAGACACCTACGCCCCATCCCGAAGACACTTGGGAAAACAAACGTGGCCTTCACACACCTAGGCCTCTCACCCACACCTCAACATTCTTAAAGGATATTGGGATATTGTAAACCTTAATCCATTACAGGCTTCTTGAATACACCCGAGTAGTAATAACCTGGAAGAGGGTGCGAGGAATAAAGTCACTAACCATCCATCCATCCTCCCACCAGGATCTTGGGAAAGACACCCTACCCCATGAAATGGGGGTGATCGGAAAATGGTGCTCAACAAGGGTGGGGTTCATATAGAAATCATAAGAAACTTATATTTATAAATATAAGTAAACAAACACTCATCCGAACCTATGGGTCTTAAAATCAACAACCAACCCCCACAAAACTACTTTTTTTCAACCCTTATATTTACAACTACACAAAAATCCATTTAAAAAGAAAACCCCAACCCATTTTTCGTTTAACCACTTACCATTAATTAATTATGGGGTTTACATTAATGTATTCCAGCACTACCTAGGAAAACTACTAATCACAACATCTGTAACCATTCTTAGAAGGTGAAGAGCCTGATTAAGTAAACACACAGCAGCCAACCCACTTCATAATTCGGTACTCCCAACATTGAACAAGGTAAGAAGGACTAAGGTAAATAATTTCCATTTTAACAACTATTCATAAAAACAACATAGAACAACAAACCTGAAATCCCAATTCACACCCCCTTCTTCCTAGACACATGTTCAACCTATGCCAACTATCATTCTTCAATGTTATCCCGCTCAATAATTCCATCTCAACCAAACCCAGCATCCCCACTGCAAAACAACACCACACCCATAATCATGAAGTCAAAACATAACCCAGTACTACAGTCCAACTACCCAACCACTGATTGGAAGCAGTCCCACTGCACAACAAGTTCAACGACCACAATATAAACCAAAGGCAGTCCCACTTCCTAATAGTTTTTCCATTCCACAATCAATAAATCTCTCAACCTGATATTACAACACACCTCTTGTACCACCCCATACACAAATCCCACAATAAAACACCACCAAACATCATCCTCGCTGCACAAACATACCCTTCCCCATTCACAGGACCAACTCCTCTATTCCCCACTTCACCCATTATCATGACGCCAACAATTACAACACACAACCCACACAAATCACAAAACCTCAACAGAACACATCACACTACCACACCATCAAGCCGAGGATATTCATATTTATCCAACTGAGGTTCTTTAATTGAACTTTGATAAACATTGGTGATTAAACAATAATGTTTGATCCTGGGGAGTCCATTTATTTAACCAAATATACATTATTAATCATATTTCATGTTACATCCATTTATCAAAGCATCGCAACAAAAATAAAAAACACAAACAGTGTGAAAGAAAAGACCACCAACATACATGATTTTTATATGGCATACAGCCACAAAAAACCCCAAAAGGAAACAAGGATAAAAGATAAAAAAAGTGTTCAACATCAACCACCTTCAATTTTCTACCTGTTATCTTTTAATCATCACTTCCCTGTAATTATTTATTACATGTTTAACAAAATAATTCACCCATTATTCACAAGGAATCATTATTATACCCACCCTACATGATACACAATTAAAGGGAGGTAGAAGAATCCCTACCTGAAACAACAGGTGACAAAAACTCCTCTTTGTTCCAAAATAGTGGATCGCACAAGAAGTATGAAACTCCAAGAAAACTGAGAAGGAGTTGTGTTATAGCATAGGCACAAAACTTGTCTACAGAGGAAGGATCTAGGTGCACTAAAAAGAAAAGAGAAGAGAGGACCTTGAGATTTAGAAAAATCCAAATCCTATATCAATGGAAGGAAACGGTTCCAAAGGCCATTAACGTGGGATTGTAGTCAAGATCACATGGTTTTGAATATCTCAAAGTCCCTATAGCATTATGATATTAAATATATACATAATATCCTTTTAAAACCCCTTAAAATTCCCAAACAAGGCTTTAAACACATTTTATGTCAAATAAAATGTAAGAGAGGAAAAACTGGAAAACCTCAGGAAACTAGAAATTTGGGAAAAGGTGAGACACTTTTTTGTTGTCCCACCATCAGGGTTCCACCATTACGATGCAACATTTTTTGGTGTGATGCCATTTTTGTTCCTTAGTTATAGTGCCACCATTATGGTGCCACTTTTACAGTGCCACTATTATTCTTCCACTATTTCATTATTCCACTATTTTGGTGTGCCATTATCATGGTGCCACCATTTTTGTGAAACTATTTGGTGAAATTGGATTTTTGGAAAACTATCAAAACAAACAACTGTGACCCTAAATAACACCACATTAATATGATTTTCACACAAGAATGGCTCAGGGAATTCTAGATCATTATATTGGATACCTCTCAAACTATTATTTTCCTCAAGAATTTAAAACCAAACTCAGAAAAAGGGGTCTAAACAACCACCCCGTAAGATACCTCTTAGGAAAAAACCAACCTATGTTGTTCAAATACTTGAAAGACAAACCTAAAATACAAGAACACCTCATTGACATATATATCCTAAACAACAATACAAACACTAAGGCCCCACTGCTCAGACATATGGATTAGGAAACTCCTTCCTCCATGTTAAGGTACTATCCACTTTGGGTAGCACTGAATCTCCCACATGGGTTTATTCACATCCACATTAATGAATCTCGGTTAAGGATTAGTTCCTCCCCTCTCCACATGTCATGAATTTCCACAAAAAACTGAGAACAAGGGGACAATGCATCTGATAATGAACAAGGCCAGACATTGCATCATAAAAAGAAGAAAAAAAGTAAAAAAAATAAGCACAACTTAGAATAGCTCCGGGTTCTGGGAATGCATCTATTCCTACTACTCCCAAGTACTCTCCTTGAGGTCACCATGCCTCCATAACAAATTAACCAATGGAATGGTCCATCCATGAAGCACCTTCTCTTCGCGATCTTCAATTCTTACTCGCCACTCCACGAATGGCGCGTCATCCATGATGTTCAACTCTCCCCAGTCAGTGATGTGTGAGTCATCATATAGATACCGATAGAGATAAGAGATATGGAATACATCATGGATACTATCCAACTGTGGTGGAAACTCCAGCTGATTTTCCACCTTTCCAACTCATTCCCACGCCTCGAAAGGTCCGGTGAACCTTGGAGAAATCTCACTCCCTCTACCAAACCTCCACTGCCTATGTTGAGGGGAAACCTTTAACAATACATGGTCCTAAAATTCAAGTTCCAAAGGCCTCCTCCTATGATTAGCATACAACTTATGCCAATTTTTTTTGCCTTCATCCTCTCACAGACAAGATGCACCTTCTCTATCGTACTCTGCACCACATCTAGAACAAGAATAGATGCCTCCCCAACTTCTGTCTACCACAAGGGTGAATGAAACTACCTCTCATATAGATCTTATAATAGATACATAATAGTGGAAGAGTGATAGATATTATTGTAAGCAAACTCTACCAATGGAAAATGTTGCACCCAAAACCCACAAAAGTCTAGAACACATGCTCATAACATGTCCTCCAACTTTTGGATGGTCCTCTTTGTATGTCCATCTATTTGAATGTGGAAAGTAGTGTTAAGTAATAACTTAGTTCTAAAGGAATGCTTCAATACCATACAGACTCATGACGTAAAATGGGTATCTTGATCTAAGACAATGGATCATGGAACTCCATGCAGTCACACCACCTCATCAACATACATATGTGCTAAGGCATCCACTACGCTTGATTCCTTGATCTCTAAGAAGTGAGATGATTTTGTCAACTGATCCACTATTACCTAAAGTGCATCGCATCCCCCTAAGTCTTGGGTAATAATATGAATAAATCCATATATATTTTATCCCACTTCCACTCGAGAACATATAAGGGATGCAACAGACTACCAGGAACACATTTCTTAGCCATAACTTGCGGACACAGTAAGCACCTTGCCAGAACTCTGCCACTTCGCTCTACACCCCAGGCCACCAAAAATGTGCTAAGTTAATAAGGTTTCCTTATGAATTTTCCATTCCTATATGTTTTGAAAATCACAAACACCCTATCTCAAGGAAAATTTTATTTCCTCTAAGATTTATCTTAATAAGGAAAATTTTCCTTCCCCAAGATAATTTTCTCCTTACCTTTTTTTTCTTTGTTCTTATTATTTTTTATCAAAATATAACTTATTTTATTTCTAAGTGTAAAATTTGGTTTCATATCTAAAATCTCAAAATACTATAAATAATTTGATATAGAGTATTTTGTTTTTAGGTTCTGAATTTAGGTTCTGAATTTTATGAATTTAGAATCTGAATTCTTTGAAATTCAGACTCTGAACTCTCTAAAATTCATACTCTGAATTCTCTGAAATTTAGACTCCAAATTCTCTGAAATTCAGATTCCAAATTCTCTAAAATTCAGACTCCAAATTCTCTGAAATTCATACTCTGAATTCTATGAAATTAAGACTCTAAATTATCTGATATTCAGACTCCAAATTTTTTGAAATTCAGACTCTAAATTCTCTTAAATTTAGACCCTGAGTTCCTCTAAATTTAAACTCTAAATTCCTTTGAATTCAGACTCATAATTCTCTGAAATTAGACTCTGAATTCCTTATAATTCAACCTCTTAATTCCTTTGAATTTAGACTCCAAATTACTAAAAATTCAGATTCTGAAATCTTTAGAAATCAGATTCCAAATTCATTGGAATACAGACTTCGAAGCCTATAGAATACTGATTCTGAATTCCTTGAAAACATAATCTGAATATCCATGTAATATAGACTCTGAAATTTTATTATCTCAGTCTCTGAACATTATTATTCCTTAGAATATGAATAATGTATTTGGTTAGGCAATCATATTTTTGGTTATCCTTGTTAAAGTTATGAAATGATGTCATAAATTTTGTTTCTGACCAACCATTGTTTAAGTGAAACATGTACAGGTACCTCTGAGATTCAAGGAAAAATATGACTATTGGAGGAGAGTGTCGACTATTGGATAAATTACTATAAATAGGATCTCATTTGAACGAGCTCAATAATGTTCTATTACTCTAGAGATTGCATGATGCTGAAGTGATTTCTAGAGAGAGAGACTCTCATGCTTTGTGTGTATTGAACATCTTGTTCAACTTACATTGTGTAACTCTGATTGTTTTTGTGTACAATCGAGGGATTTTGTGGATAAGAAGATAGAGGTATAGACTGCCTTAAAGTTCGAGGAATTCCTTGATAAGGAAGACAGAGGTGCCGACTACCTTGAAGTTTGAGGGCTTGCGGGGATAGCAAGATAGATTCTGATATTTCTATCGAGGGATTACCCTGGTGTGGGTAAGACAGACTTTCTTGAAAATATAAATCAAGGGACCTTTATCTATCGAGGGATTACCCTGGTGTGGGTAAGATAGACTTTCTTGAAAGTATAAATCAAGGGACCTTTATCCAAGGTTGTTGGATACCCTACTCTTTGGGTTAAATGATTTCATACTTGTTACTTGTATTTTTTCAAGTTTATTTTCCGCTTCATTTTGATTAATAAGGAAAGTATAACTATCTTATACTTTCTTATACTTGTATACTCTAATTAATAAGATTCTATACGATTTAAGGTAGAATCTTTTCCTTGTGAAATTTTCTCAAGTTTCACTTCTGGAATCATATTTATGAAACCTATCAAGTTTTTAGAACTAAGAGGTCTTGTGAATTTGCGTTGTTTAACTTTGTTAAAAGGAAATTTCCTTAAGGTTAAAAATGAAAGTTTTATACCAACTTTAAAGGTTCCAATGTAATTTTTAAAGTATAATATTCACTGTTGGATCGAATATATAGATGTATATGCATATTAGATGGAACAATACAAGAGGGGGTGAATTGTAGGTTTAAAAACTTTGAGTTTAAACACTTAGAGATCAGTTTAAAAGATCTTAAACTAATACAATTCAAACAACCACAATTGTATTGAATATAGAGGTATGAAGTAATGTAATACTATTATAAAAGTAATGTAATTGTATTCAAGATGAATATAATAATCAGAGTAATACAAGTGTGAGAGATTCTACCTTAAATCATATAGAATCTATTAATACAATATGTAATAGAATAATTGTAATTGAAACAATTACAATTGAAAGTGTAAAGAAGAAAGGAAACAATACAAATTCCTTTCTAATACAAATAGCAGTGTAAATGTAAAAGTATTAAAATTATTTTGACCTAAAGAGAAGGGTTATCCTTTCACCTAGGATAAGTGGTCTTTCTTACCACCACCTTGGTAAGCCCTCGATACGATGATTGGTTCATCTGTCTGCCTATCCCCGGTAGCCCTCGATACGAAGATCGGAACGTCTGTCTGCCTATCCCCGACAGCCCTCGATACGATGATCGGAACGTCTGTCTGCCTATCCCCGGCAGCCCTCGATTTTGTAGGTAATCGGCACCTCTGTCTTTCAATTACCTGAAAGCCCTCGATACGAAGATCGGACGCACAAAGCACAAAGCATGAGAGAATTCACAGCGTCTCTCTCTAGAACTTGATAGAAGCAGAGTATCACAGTCTTATCACTATCTTCAAATGACCTCATATTTATAGGCATCAGGTTCCAACGGTCACATTTCCTCCAACGGTCATATTTCTCCGAAAAGCTTGGAGGGACTTGGACACCTGGCATTATAACGGTCATATTGAAATAGAAAGCACGACATCGTTTTGATTAGTTTATAACTAACTCAATGACATCATATTGGTAAAAACAAAAGATATATGAAGATGTTAAACATGAGTACGATTAATCTGAAACATGTGTTTTTGACTAAGGACTAAAACAATCAAGTAATGAAAGTAATTTATGAGTACTATTAACAGAGTCAATACAATTTCCAGAGTCAGTATGATAAGCATAGTCAGTACTATACGATTGACAGATTCAGTATGATACGATTGACAGAGTCAGTACGATACAATTGACAGAGTCAATGCGATATGATTGACAGAGTCAGTACGATACGATTGACAGAGTCAGTACGATAAGATTGACAGAGTCAGTACGATACGATTGACAGAGTCAGTATGATACGATTGACAAAGTCAGTATGATACAATTGACAGAGTCAGTACGATACAAGATAAAAGACATTTGTGATTTCCAAAACATGATATAGAAGTCAAAGGAAAACTTTTGACTCAACATTCACCCCCCTCTTGTATATTGAGCACCTAAATCATATTTCGATCTGACAATTGGTATCAGAGTAGGTCTCTGAAATTATTATATTAACATATAAGTGTTGTTTCATAATTTTCATTGTTTTTTATATTTCCCATGATTAGTAAATCTATCCTTGTTTACAAACTTTTACTATTAACAAGTTTTTGTGGAAAGATATTTTCTTTTAGATGGACGAAATGAATGTTGGTTTGATTGACAATATAAATACTAATAGACCACTAATTTTTTATGGGAATGATTATGAATATTGGAGAGATAATATGAAGACTTTTGGTATTAACACTGGAGTGGACAACTTTGTTTTGCTTACTGGATACTACAAGATTCTTGATAAGGAGTTCAGAACTTTTACTAACCAGGAAAATTCAGAATATCCACTAAACTACAAGGTACGCAATACTTTGTTGCATTCCATGACCAAGAATATATATGGTTATATTTATTATTGTGAATCTACAGATTTTATTTGGAAGAAATTGGAGGTTAATAATTTTGGTACATCCAAGGTTATAGATACTAGAAGATCTATGTATAGAGCAGAATATCATGGATTTATATTTTTTTATAGAGAACCATTTTGAAAGGTGAAACCAAGGTTTATGACTATTGTTTACAGTTTACAATCTATGGGTGAAAAAGGTCTTGATGATGATCCACTTATTCAAAAGATTATAGGCATCATGCCTAATGAGTGGGAATCTAAGAGAAAAGCTATTGATGGGAATAAGAAAGTATCTCAAATTACTCTTGATGAAATTTTTGGAACTCTTCTTCAACATGAGACAAGAATGAAAAGAGATGTTGATATGAATAAGAAGAAGAATGGAAATGGAAGTGTAGCCTTTAATAATACTAAAGAAAAGACTCCTGAAAGGGTTATAAGATCCAAGTATAATAAAGTAACTGTTTTATCTGAATCTACTGAAAGTGAACATTTTTAAAATTAACTAGCTAATCTTTCCCAAATGATGAACAAGATAGTTGGAAGGAAATATTTTCAGTATTTATTTATGAAGAAAGAAAGAAAAGACATGAAAAACACAAAATTCACTTGTTAAGAATGTAAAAGAGCAAAGAATATAAGGAAATATTGTCCTATGCTTATGAAAAAGGAAGGTCAAGGAACCAAAAGAGAAAGAAAAAACTCATGTGGCTAATGAAACTCAATACGCACCCCCAAAACCTAATAATCAAAAGACTTACACTGATGACGTGGATACTATGTGGATAGAGGATAAGAAGAAAAAAAGGCAGGGGAGCCTAGTTTTGGTTTCAATTCTACTGAGGAAAAAACCGTGAAAATAAAGGTTACTGAAGATCTTGAGAAACAAGAGAAAGAGAAGATGCAAAATAAGAAGATGTATGAGGATGAAGTAGTATAATATCTTCTCAAGGATGCTGAGAAAGCATCTGAACAAATTCCAGTACCAGAATATTTTCTAGTAGAACCATTAACAGATACTTCGGGAAAGAATTTTGTAATTTCAAAACCCCATCAAGAACAAAAATCAGTTGAAGAGGAAGAATAAGAATAAGAATAGTAAGAAGAAAAATAATAATGAAGTGGTGATACCGATGATGTGATAAAGCAAGTAGAGGATTATCATGAGAAGGAGAGTCCTTTTGAGAAATTATCAATCCGTACTACTGAAATCGAGTCTTCAAAACTAGTTACCCTAGGAAAAGATGATATGGGTGAGGAAGAAGTAAATAAACTATCTTAAGAGGAAAGGATCAATCGTGTTTTCATTCAGCCATGGGATCTTGAGGCAGGAGCTGAGAAGGAAGAAGTAGATGAAGATAAAATTGTTTAGATATTAGATAGTGAACATGAATCACCTAAACAAAAAGAAATAATTCTGAGAGTTAATAAGGTAAAATAGGTGGTACTTGATACACCAAGTAAATCTTTAGTAAAAATGAAATAAGTTTTTGCTTCATCGAAGAGGAAGGCTGTTGAGAGAGAAAAAGAATCCTCACTAACCAAACTCTCATATTCAGAATCTTCATCTCTTGGACATGATTTTTTTGTCCAGTCTTTGAAAAAGCTGGTTGGTACTATTCCCTTATTCCCAATTATAGACTCAAGATGCTAGATGCTTCAGCATACGATAAATCATAAATCATATTTAATTTCGATGGATAGGGACAAATGTGTCGGAATAGAGGTATATTTCAAAACATTTCTCATTGGTTAGAGATCTTTCCAAAATATCGCAAGCTGGTCAAAGAAAATAATTAAAGAAATGATAATCTTTGATGAATTTCATGATAATGTCAAAGATGAATTCGACACAAAAGAAGTGAAGATCAACGATCTTATTAATAGTTTTGAGGAAAAGTTAAGTCTTGAACATACTAGTCGGGAGAAAAAAGTTAAGGATATGAATGAGAAACTTTATTATGTGGCCATTAATTGGAAAAGGGAAAGGGATCTTAGAATTGAATTTGAATAGAAGTTGGTTAAGCAAGAAGAAGTTCTGAAAGATCAAGCAGAGTATCTTAAGGCTTAGGAAGAAAAAATTAAATCCTTATAGAAGAAAAGTGAAGATCAGGATCAATTGATCAAGCATGAAGAAGAAGATCACAAGGAGTTAAAGAAGTTGAAAATCATTGTCAAGAAGCTGATGTTGATGAAGAAAGAAGGCTAATTTTTCATAATTCTGATCTTTTATTGTATTTCATCATTTTACAAATTCTTTTAATCTTAATAAAATTTTTCATTGTTCCCCATATATTTGGTTGTTTAGTACTAATATTTCAGGTACCAAATTTTTCCACTCTCTTTATTCCTTTTTGAAAATCACAAAGGGGGAGAAAGGAATGATAAAAATAATACTAAGAAAAAATTTCCCTATGGGGGAGTTTTTATCATGAAGATTTTCTTATGCAAGAAAATGTAAAATCTCATTTAGGAAATCAAGAATACAATCCCTAGGGATTTCAAAACCTAAGGGGGAGTTAGTCATATCCACTTTGATTCATAAGTAAAGGGAGATAATTTTTTATTTACAAGTCCATAAAATTTTTAAGTCTTTATATTCTTTTTTGTAAGGATGTTTGTGCTTTCCAAAAAGGGGGAGATTGTTGAGTTAATAAGATTTTCTTATGAATTTTCCATTCCACTGTGTTTTGAGAATCACAAACACCCTATCTCAAGGAAAATTTTATTTCCTCTAAGATTTATCTTTATAAAGATAATTTTCCTTCCCCAAAAAAATTTCCCCTTACCTTTGTTTTAATTGTTCTTATTATAGTTTATCTAAATCAAACTCATTTTATTCCTAAGTGTAAAATTAAGTTTCATATATAAAATCTCATAATCTTATAAATACTTAGATATAGAGTATTCTGTTTTTAGGTTCTAAATTCAGGTTTTTAATTTTCTAAATTCAGACTCTGAATTCTCTAAAACTCAGACTCCGAATTCTCTAAAATTCAGACTCTGAATTCTCTGAAATTCAGACTCTGAATTCTCTAAAATTCACGTTCTGAATTCTCTAAAATTCAGACTTCAAATTTTATGAAATTTAGACTCTAAAATTATCTGAAATTCAGACTCCTAAATCCCTAAAATTATGACTCTGAATTCTCGAAATTCAGACTCCTAATTCCTCTGAATTCCTCTGAATTCGGACTCTGAATTACTCAAAATTCAGACTACGAAATCATTAGAATTCAGATTCTGAATTCATTGGAATACAGACTCTAAAGTCTATAGAATTCTGATTCCAAATTCCTTGAAAAATAGAATCTTAATATCCATGTAATATAGACTCTAAATGTTTATTATCTTAGTCTCTAAACTTTATTTTTCCTTAGACTCTGAAAAATGGATTTGGTTAAGAAATCATATTTTTTCTTATCATTGTTAAAGTTATGAAACGATGTCGTACATTCTGTTTCTGACCAACCGTTGTTTGAGTGACACGTGTATAGGTCCTTCTGAGATTCAAGGAAAATATGATCGTTGCAGGAGGGATTCGACCGTTGGAGAAGCGCCTATAAATAGGATCTCATTTTAATGAGCTCAATACTATTCCATCACTCTAGCGATTGCATGCTGGTGAATTTATTTCTAGAGAGAGACTATCATGTTTTGTGCATATGGAACATCTTTCTCAGCTTGCTTTGTGTGACTCTGATTGTTGTTGTGTATAATCGAGGGCTTCTGGGGATAAAAATATAGAGGTGCTGACTACCTTAAAGTTCTAGGACTTTCTTGATATGGAAAACAGAGGTGTCGACTACCTTGATGTTCGAGAGCTTGCAGGGATAGCTAGATATATTTTGATATTCTTATCAAGGTCTTACCCTGGTGTGGGTAAGACAGACTTTCTTGAAAATATAAATCAAGGGACCTTTATCCAAGGTTGTTGGATACCCTACTCTTTAGGTTAAAATATTTCATACTTGTAACTTTTATTGTTTCATGTTTATTTTCCTCTACATTTTGATTAATAAGGAAAGTATAACTATCTTATAATTTCTTGTACTTGTATACTATGATTAATAAGATTATATATTCTTTATGGTAGAATCTTTTCCTTGTAAACTTTTCTTAAGTTTCACTTCTGGAATCATATTTTTGGAACCTAGCATGTTTTTAGAACTAATTGGTCTTATGAATTTACATTTTTTAACTTTTTTTATCATTTTTTTCCTTAAGGTTAAAAACAAAAGTTGTATACCAACTTTAAAGGTTCTAAAATAATTTTTAAATTATATAATTCACCCCCCCATGTATATTAAGAATCTAAATCATATTTTGATCCTACAAACTATTCCCCTAAGCCTTGGTAAATTTTAAAAACTCCTAGATGCACCGCTAGGGGTGAGATATGGAACTCAAAAAGAACTCCCTCATGCATTTCCACTGGGATAAACAACTTTCCACGGAATATCATTTAATTCTGAATATCCTTCAACCATCCCTCCAGAGTATCACCCTAGACAACATGATCATGCATCACCTCAGTCTATGAGTCTCCCCACTGAGACTCCTCCACCTACCACACCAAGGAGGATTAAACTATCATCTAAAATAGACAGCCTTTTCCACTATCTACTCTCGCATCCAGATGCAAAGCATCCAATTCCTCCATTGCCTTCCAAGAATCTATGGATTCCAAAACTACCTCCTTTTATGACTTCCTTCTTAAGGAATCGTCCACCACATTACCATTTATTGAGGTGTAAGATATCTCGAAGTCTTAGTCCTAGATAAACTTTATCCACCTTCACTGCTACATGTTTAGGTCTCGTAGGGAGAAGATATACCTCAAGCTCTTGTGATCTGTGAAGACCAAAAATCACTCCCCAAGGAGTTAATGTCACAAAAACATCAATGAGAATATGAATGTTGTAAGATCCAAATCATGGGAGGCATAGTTACATTCATGTGGACGTAACTATCTAGAACCATAAGAGATCACTCCCCAATCCTTTATCAGAAAACATCCCAACTCTAGATCGGAAGCATCGCAGAACACCTTTAACATTACCCCTTCCTCTAGAAACCTAAACACCATACCACTTACAAGATTCCCCTTTAGGTATCTAAAATATTCCTGAAACTTCTCACCCCACACAAAGGCCTGGTCTTTTCTGGTCAAAGCTATCAATAGAGCCACAAATCGAGAGATGTTGTGTATGAACCTCCGGTAATTTCCTACTAAACCCAAGAAATTGTGAACCTCTTCAACGTTCTTAGGTGATGCACAAGAAACAACCACCTTGACCTATGATGGGTCCAATGTTATCCCTTGTTGAGACACCACATGTCCAAGGAAGTGAGCCTCATGTATCAAAAAATTTCACTTGGAAAACTTCTCATAGAGCCGGTGGTGTCAAAAAGACCTCTAAGATAGTCCTCATATGTTTTTTGTGCTCCTCCTATGACCTTGGGTAGATCAAGATTTTTTCAATGCACACGACAATAAACCGGTCTAGAAATTCACCTAAAACAGAGTTTATGAGTCCCATGAACATGTCCGGTGTGCTTGTAACACTGAACGTCATGACCATGACCTCAAAGTGCTATTATATACACCTAAAAGCAGTATCCAGGATGTCACCCTCCTTCACGCTCAACTGGTGATATCCCAACCACCGATCAATCTTGGAGAACCAACCTACTCCCCTTAACTAGTCGAAACGATATTCCATTCTTGGGAGAGGGTAATGGTTCTTGACGATTACCTGATTCAATATCTGGTAATCTATCTACATCCTCATGCCACCATCTCCCTTCTTCACGAAGAAGACTGGATCACCACACAGTGACACACTCACCTAGATAAAACCCTTTTTCATTAGGTCATCAACCAGAATCTGTAACACCCACAACTCAGAAGGTGTCATCATATAGGGAGTCGTTGAAATCATATAGGCACCGAGTTTCAATTATATACCAAACTCAACATCACGCTGAGGGGTTAGAGCCACAACCTCCTCTGAGAAGACATCCAAGAACTCTCTAACAACCCCTAGAACCTCCATGATCTTTGTGTATAAGGACCCAACCTTAAACATAACATATTATTGAATTAAGTTAATAATTCAAATTTAGGATCTTTTTAGGTTTAGTGCTTTAGATAATTATGTCATAACTTATACATAACAACTTGAATATTACTTGTAGAAACTTCTACTCAGTATCCATTTTTTCATAAAATAAAAACTCTTAAAAACAATGAAACATGTTTAGTTCCATGTTTTAAAAGGCATGACTTTTCCTTGATCCCATCCATGACCCTATTCCACTTTAAGTCCTATGAAAAACACTTCTAGAACACGGGATGAGCATAAAAAGCTCAGTAAGGGATACATAAAGAAGTAAAACTATTATGTTTTAAAACAACATGTAAACCATGAATAATTTATCATAAAGTAATAATTTTCACCTTTATGAAGTAGTAAATAATATTAATTGAATAAAATCTCATTGATTTTCCTTTTGTAACCAAAATATTACCATAAAACCCATAGAAATCACACATAACATATAAAAGGTAAACTTGGGACATAATCATACATAAATGGAATAACCATATAGTCGACTTCCACAAATCATTCTTACAAATGTAATAGCCATAAAGCTAGATCCCATAACCAATGAATTGAAGGTTATAACCTAACCACCCATACTTAGTTTATCATGGAACCACCCATCATTTGTTTTATCATGTAACCACCTGTCAAATGTTCACGCACCATTATATAATCATCACATATAAAAGATTTCAAATATCAACATTTCCATCATAACATTTCATTTTCAATCACAAGAAGTTATTTCAAGATATTGAAATAGTAATATCCACTTTAAAAAATATTTCCAATACCAAAATATGTAAAAAGGGTATATGTTATTTATTTTCCATTTAAAAACATCATGACTTGTTAAGGAAGAAAAATATCAAATAATGCTCGCAGCAATGGAAAGGTCGTTGTCGCCACATACGTTAAAAAACATTCCTATTGTAGTTTAGTAAAACAATTCAAAGAAAAAATATTCCCTTTGAATGAAATTAAAAGTCAAAGAGTTTTACTATACACCGTACAAAATAAGGAGGTATATATTATCAAAATATTCCTCAATGAAAGGATATTGAGACGAAGTCCCTTACCCCGAGTCTGACTTGTCTCGTATGTTCCTTCTTCTTACTAAATAATAAACTTAAGTTAATTTCTACTTGCTTAAAAACCTTTTTAAAGTTAATTATTACTTTTATATCACTTATTACCTTGATATACCAATTATTTAATTATTTGAGTTTATATCGTACATTTTGTTGATGTTCCGAACTTGAGTCAAAAATGAACTTTTTATAATTAGAAATTTTCCATGTGGTGAAACATATATTATCTAAAAAATTATATTCATGATTTATATATCATATATATCATATATATCATATATATATCCATTATATGTTTATTTATAATTGACCATAATATTTGGATATAAGAAATTAAATGCACCGTTCATGGAGACAATAAGTCGTACGTATGCATGAACGCTACTTTAATTTCTTTTTTATATTTAATGAATTGAAAACTAAATGATACATAGGTAAATTATAATTATAGTATAATATATATGTTATATATTATACATAATTTCATTAATTATATCCTTTATATGTTCCATGTATAGTATGAACGATTCATATCACTTTGAGGGGGCGGTAGTCTGTACTTCCTCAAATGAAATTATCGTATTTATACAACATAAAAAGAATAAAGGTATGTTCTAAATGATAATTAAAGAATCATAGAGATAAAATAAATATCATATATATCATATATAATTACATTTCTATCATAATTTCCACCATAATAGGTGGTAGGAGAAGATTAAACAATCATCATTTCGTGTGACAGTAGTTCTCCGTCCACAGAAACAGTATGTTCTATACCTATTAGACAAAGGTGTGTGTATGTGTAGTTCGAATTCTTCTCATAAAAACAACATAGTATATTGAATATATTTTTTTTATAAATTAATTTATTAAAAAGAGTTTAGGGGGTTGGAGAAGGAAAATAAAAGAAATAATCTGGAGAGAAGACATTACCTTAAATCGGGTAACTCCATTTGATTTAAGCTAAAAGTCTTTCTTTAATTTCCTTATTCCAAATTTACGGCTTCTAAGAGGAATATAGGGATTTTGGGAGCTTATTTAGGTATATTTTAGAGGATAAAAGTGGGATTTAGATGTTTTATAAAGGGTTATAGGTGGTGTCCTCTTATAAGAGGGAGGAGTGGAACTTTAAGAAAGTTTGAAAGTATTATTTTATTATTAATTGATTTTAGAATTATAATAACACCCAAGTGATATATTTTAAAGTTAATATGAGTATGGGTTTAAATCCTCTCATCCAATGGGTTTTAGGCAAGTTTAGGTCACAAATATAACCTTATCTTTTAGCTTTAACCCTTAGTTAAATAAATTAGCTTTTACCATGTCTTGTTGTATATTCATACCATATGGTTAATATATTTACTATAAAATGCCAATAGAACCACATGTGGTTCATTTATGACATTTTAAACATTATCTAATTCATTTGGCCGAATCATAGATTTTTAGGACTATTATAACTTTTAATAAAATTGTTTTTTTAAAACTCATTTATGTTAATTTATATACTATTTATATCATGACTTTTAAAAAAATCCATAAAAACTTCATTAATCCAAAGTTAAAAAATCATAAGCATTCTTAAAATTATTATATGGAATAAAAAGTATCAAAATAAATTTATTTTAATATTTATAATCTGATCTATTTAAATCATTCATTAATAAGGCAATCACTAAATCACCATTGTGTCATAAATAAATTTATTTACTTAATATCTAAAATTGATAAATAAAATAGCATAATGTGGAAAATATTTTTAACTTTATAATGAATATTTATAGTCAAAAGTATAACTTATATGACGCCATATAAAAATTGTTTTTCTAAAAGATACATGTTTAGGTTATATTTTCCATAACATTAAATTAAAAGTAATTAAATGTCATTTTCACACACAAGTGGCTCCATTGGGTCCTAAAATCAACCCAAGGATGAACATGGTTGGACATAGCTCAACCAATAGGATTATGACATGTGTTAGTGTAATTTAATATTATTATAATAATATTTTGTTACCCTTATTTACCAGATTTACCCTTTAATAATGGTAAATAAAATATTTACTAAAGTTACTATTCATAATGTCTAAAAAAAGTTAACTATTTACACAATTTGGACCTCCTAATTCCAAATATGGAATCCATTTTTTCAAATTCAAAACACATAAGTTTTAGAAACTAATTTAAAATTAATTCCAATTGTCAAAACCAAAAAGCTTATTTTTAATAAATAATAACTATCAAAAGATTGACATGTGTTTATGTATAATTAAAAAGTGAAATTACTTTAAATGACCAAAATTATATTAAATGGTAAAAAATCATATTTAACTTTGAAACAAATTAAAAAGATGATATAACCATATAAATAAATTAGATGAAAAGATATTTTTGACTTAAAATGTAGTATTTTTCACTATTTATTAAAAATATGAACTTTATCAGAAAAATACCAAAAATCTACCCAAAGTAAATATTGATGTCCCGATTCTAAATAAAAAGTTTATTTTTTCAAATGGAACATATAAAAGTGAAAAAAACTAGATTTAAAAATGGTTCCCCATCAAAAGGTGGTAAAACTACCTTTTAAAAAATATTAGAGTATTTATGCTTAAAATTGGATTCATTCTCATTTTGAGCCACTAAATTTTATTGGATAAATGTAAAAACATTTAATAAACATGTTTAATAATAATATAGTTATTTTTGTTCATTCCCACCAATAAAATGTCTAGGTGTTAACTACCATTTAAAATAATAATATTATATTATTATTTTTCAGTATGACTCAGCCTTGTGTGCAACATGAGATTTTAGAGAAATTTATTTTTTCATGTCGGGTACGCCATAAAACATAGCATCCCATTTAAAGTAAAATTAATATTTAGTTCACAAATATTAATAAATATGAAAATTTCATACTCTTTAATTACTTGGGATGTTACATCCTTCCCCCCTTTTGAAAATTGCATCCTGAAATTTTATTTACGTGTCAAAAAAGTGGGGGGTATTTATCCCTCATAAAATATTTAGATTCACATGTTGCCTCTTCACCAATATGGTTTTTCCAAAAAACCCTAACCTGATAAATCACCTTATTCTACAACACTTACTCTCTATAGTCAAGAATATGGACTGGTTGTTGCTCATAAGAAAGATTCTGTTCCAACTGAACTACTTATGGACTAAAAAAATGAGATAGATATGGAATATAATTTCTTAACATTGAAGAATGAAAAACATTGTGTAACTGGGATAAATTAATAGGTAAAGCCACTCGGTAAGCAACTGATCCAACTTTCTACAGAATTTCATATGGTCCAATGATCCATGGACTCAACTTCCCCTTCTTACCAAAACGCATCGCACTTTTTCATAGAGAATATTTGAGAAAGACATGATCACCTAACTTGAAAGAAATATCCTTCTTCCGATTATCCTCATAACTTTTCTACCTACTCTGAGCTTATCTCATGTGCTTCAGAATAAACTGAACTTTTTCTATCATATCTTCTACCAATTCTAGTCCCAGAAGATTCCTTTCACCTACTTTATCCCAAAAAGCTGGAGTTCGACACCGCTTCCCATGTAATTCCTAAAATGGTGATATATGTATAATGGAATGAAAATTGTTATTATAAGAAAACTCAACCAAAGAAAGATGTTGGTCCCAACTTCCCTGGTAATCCATTAAAGAAGCACATAGCATATCTTCCAATGTCTGAATTTTTTATTCTGACTTCCCATCTAATTCATGGTGAAAAGATATACTGAAATTTAATTTAGTGCCCAATGACTTCTAAAGGCCCTTATAAAAGTTAGAAGTGAACCTGAGATCACGATCAGACACAATGAAGAGGGTAACTCCATGTAACATAACTATCTATTTAATATACAATCGAGAAAGTTGATCTAGAGACAAAGTATCTCGAATAGGAATGAAATGACCAGATTTAGTCAATTGATCAATAATAACCCAGATTTTATTTTTACCTCAAAATTTATTTGGTAATCCCATAATGAAGTCCATGGATATATTTTCACATTTCCACTATAGCACTAGTAAAAGTTGAAGCATCAATTTGGGTAATTATTTCTCTACTTTAATATTTTGACAAGTCAAACACTTCACAGTAAAGTCAGCAATATCTCTTTTCATTCTATCTCACCAGTAATACAACCAAAGATATCTATACATCTCAGTACTGGTGAGATGAACTAAAAACAGAGAACTATGAGCTTCACATAACAACTCTTTCTTCAAATTTTAATCACAATTCACACATAATATCTTCCAAATCTCAAAATACAATAATTATCAATGTTAAATTCAGGAAAATTACCCTTCTAAACCAAATCTACCTTTTTCTACAACTCATTGTCTTCCTTCTTCGCTTGATTAATTCTGTTTGATAAATATGATTTCACTGATAACTGAAAAAAACAAAATAATTTCCTGCACCAACAACTTCTATTCCAAAGTTCATCAAATCTTTAATCAAATGATCTTGTTCCAAAGATAACATGGTTAATGTAGCATTTCTTTTTCGACTCAAAACATCAACCACTTTATTTGATTTTACTAGATTGTAATGAATTGTGTAATCATACTCCT
The DNA here is from genome assembly GCA_963277665.1 of Viscum album. Classification (NCBI taxonomy): domain Eukaryota; kingdom Viridiplantae; phylum Streptophyta; class Magnoliopsida; order Santalales; family Viscaceae; genus Viscum; species Viscum album. Next base: position 1,937,006,998 of record OY728155.1, read on the forward strand.
TGATTAATTCTATCCATCTCCTCTGTCTCGTGTTCAATTATTTCTAAGTGAAGATATACTTCAATATTTTTGGTCAGTATATATGGTCTCTCCCAAATTTACCCAAGTCTGTAGGGTTAAGCGGTCGCTTGTATTATAGCTTCGGTTATCGAATCCTCAGAGACCTAAGAAGAAACCTATAGACACGCACATTATAAGGAAAATTTTTGGCTATAAAGTGGATAAAATGGGTTGATTTTAGATGTGTTTATGTGAATTCTAGGAGACTTAAGTGAATTCAATTTAAAATAATGAGTTGATTCTGGGTTATCACTTGGGGTGGATTGGATGAAATTATTTTTCAACTATTTAAATTTCTTATATTTGATATGGGTTAATTTAAGAAGATAAAACAACATCCTCACTTACTTGTTTAATACCTACACACATTAATACTAATCACGTATATAGTTGAAGTATCAATGTTTTGACCACTTCAAGGTAAATGTTAGTATTATCACTTGAAGTGTGTGGCCTTAAATTCAACAAGGGCGATGAATTTTAAAAATCATCAAATAAAAATATCAATTAAAAGAAGTGATTAGAAATTAATGGGCTGATAAATAACATCCAATATATACCCTTTATATTCTCTTAGATCAACCCATAAGTGGGTTATCCCTCCATTTATTCTATGGTTTCAATGGAAGGGGGAAGTAGACTCATGGGGGAGGAATTGAAGAAGTAAAGAAAACAATAAAAAGGAAATGATCACTTCACCATTGTGTGAAAAATTTCACAAGGTTTGGTGTGAATAAATTCACACCTTGAGGAAAAGGTATCAAAGTGAGATGGATAATAATAGAATAAAAGGAGAATAATAACTTTTATTTAGTAACTATGATAAATTAAAACAAATTACATGTGAAATACAAACGTGAGACAACAAAATCGTAGCATAACATTACAATGAAATAATGCTCAAAATATGATCAACTCCATCATCACCACTGACATAAATAGGCATCTAAAGAGGAATGGGTCAATCTCCCAACATTACATAGCATCCCACTTTATTATGGTATGCCTAGTGGGGTGTAAAGTAAGGGAGAGTGCACTTCTTTATCCTTGACTCGAAGTGGCAGTCAGCTTGCATCCAACAAACAGGAACATCTATATGACCTTCTATATGGCCGAATTTTAGTGGTCCATAAAATTTGAAAATGGATCTCCTGATGTCTCCAAACCGTATGAAAACTTTCATCTCAAATGGAATTTTTGTTTTTGAGATATGATTAAAATGGTGGGCTGTTTTTCTGGACCGCAGAATCTGGCCCAGAATTTTATCTCTAACTTGGGATGCCTGGAACTCCATTCAAACATTAGAATTATCTTTGGCCACTTTTTAATTAAATGTTCCCCATGATTTTTTATATCTTTATGTATATTTTAAGAATTTTTTGTCTTGGATATTGGTCGCTACAGTAGTTTTATTGGGCTGTTGTCTAGTTTACTTCACCTTGAATGTTGTTTGTTCAAGGCCAACTTTTCCGGTCTTACAATATAAATCATCAAGTACTCCAAAAGTATGAATTCTTACCAATGTAATGAGAAACCAGAAAATTAAATATGAAAATAATATCAAGATCATTGGTTACTTTAAATGATGTTCAAAAATGTACCATGTAATAGTGAATTCTAAGAAGGAATTACAATTATAATATGAAATAATGTTCAAAGTGTAAAATGCACTAAAATGGTGTTTATGAATAATAAAGAACATGAATATTATATATATTAACAATGTATTTTAGCCTAATTTAGTGTATAATCAATATATTTCTCACATTATTCCATACAAATGATGCCTCTAAATTTTTAATGCAAAAACAACAAAAGATAATTCCAAATCATTTGTAGGGTAATTTAACTCATGAGTTTTCAACTGACGTGAAGCATAAGCAATTACTTGATCATTATGAATTAAGAAACAACCAAGTACTTTCAAAGAAGCATCACTATAGATAACAATTTCACCCTTTCTCAAATGAAAGTCCAAAACTGTATCATTCACCAATACTTTTTTCAATTCATGAAAACAATCATCATATTATTTTGTCCAGATAAATTTAACACCTTTTCTAGTTTACTTAGTCAGTGGGATAGATAACTGTGAAACATTTTCAATAATCCTTTAGTAATAGACTATAAAACCAAGAAAAATATGGATCTATACCCCTCAAAAAATTCAAGATGAAAAATAAAATTAAATTCATGAATTCTAACATTATCACAAGATTTGGTGCCCCTCATAAATTATTTAAAGACAATGGTAGCATCTTCTCTTCTTCCAAGTTAAAAAGGTGGTATCAAGAGTACAATATCAAGTCCAACCATTAATTTTTCTATACAAAAACATAAAATTTGAAAATATATTCTTTAAATAATACTATGTCAACTATAATCCATAAAATAATGGATAAATACTAGAATTATTGGATATAAAAACTTCTACATGCCTTGTGGTCATATCATACCACAAACCGCACTGCCATAGAGGAGACCCCATATTCACTTGTCTATGAAATAGATGATTTTTTTCCATCAACTAAAAGTATCCCCCATAATGAATTTCTATTTTTTCTAAGATCTAAGAATATTAACAGTCACATAAGTGACTTGATGAGTTAGTGTGACTCAATGAGAAGAGGCTAGATGCATTAGATAATCTCGAAATTCATCAAAATCGTATTATTTTTCCTTAAATGAGAAGGTCTTCCATCACTCATTCCATTTAGTATAGATAGTATTATTTCTCATAACACTAATGATATAGGGAATAATCCTACAAATATAGAACCAATTAGGGAAGGAACAAAAATCATACTCATGGTCTATTCCAATGGATCTTACTCTAATGCCATGATAGATAGAGAAAGTATCATTCCCCCTACCAATACAAGGTTTCTCAAGAAATACTTTTATAATTCCCACATTTAAATCCATATCCTAGAAGAAATACTTTTAACCAAATAGAATCTAATTCCTAGTAGTAAGACTTTAAACTGTATAGAGTACATGTCTTAGTGACAATACATTAAATGATATAGAGTCCAAGTCCTTGTTGTAAGACATTAAAATGAATATCATATATGTATTAAAGGAAAGAATTTAAACATAATATCCCTCACATACTTATCATATAACATTAAATAGTATGGTCACCATCCTTACTACATGAAGTTATACTATGAGGAATAATTTCACCATGAATGACTCTAAAATGCTTAGTGAAGCTCATTCCTTATGACGTCTTTCTCCCTGATATGAGAGCTTGATCTCTATAGAATCCTTTAGAACATAACCCACCTATGTCTTAGAGCATTAATTCCCCCATTCATTACCTATGATCCAGATATATGCAATGAACAATCCTTTTAAAATAACTATATGTTGGTTAATTCCTTTGTTTAATAGGATACATAGTGAAGCTAAAGTTCTCTAGCCAAGGCTCGACAACGATTAAAAAATACCCCCATTTTCCACCTATATATAAGTCATATATATGTCAGAGTCATTTTATTAAATAAATATGTTTATCATGATTCATTTTATCATATGATACATAGAGATTAAAATATATTATATACTTGACCCATCAATAATTTCAATAAAAACCTCTTCTTACTTTTTTAGCCTTTATGAAAATACTTAATTTCCCTAATGACATTACACTAAGGTGAGACCCAATTAACATTTCATGCACATAATCTAGATCTGTGTAGATTATTCCTTACGAAAAAAAATTAAAAATCATGATGAAATGATTGAATCTATGTATGAGACAAACCTACACAGGAGTCTTCATCACATAGTTCTTCGTCTACAAAGCTATACTAAAAATACCTTCCTATATGAGTGAGATTGACCTATGTAGAGAACACAGAACCTAAACTATATGTGGATTGGCTCCTATTAATACTAGATATTTAGTGATGGTTAGATCTCTTATCTGGGTCCAATCCATAGTTTATAACCTAGAGTTCTAATATCCCTATATACAATCTTGATCTATGTAGGGATCATTTGAGACATACATGTGGCTTGATTCCTATCAACACAAGATACATTGTGACCCTAGGATTAACTATCCTAGGCTCATCCATAAATTCAAAAATAATAATTTCCCAATTCCCCTACATATAATCTTGATCTATGTAGGGAACCATTAATATAAAAACTATGTGTGTCTTAATTATTATTATCATAATAAATGTAGTGATGTTCAGATCACTTATCCTAGTCTCAACTATAATATCCAAAGAAAAAATACCCTCCTCCTATATGCGAGTCATATTTACACATGATATTTCATTATAATAACTATGTTTGTCTTGATTCCTATATCTATATGATATTTTGTGACACTAGGAATCCCAATCCTAGGACCAATCGTTATTTAAAAAAAGAACATCTTTTCACCTTAGTATTATATCTCCTCTAGTGACAATCTCATTTTCAATATAATGATATAATTTGGTAAAACCTATCTTTTTTATCCCTTTAAATTGAAATTTATTTTTGTATAAGAAGAAAAATAAAATTTCCTCACTCTGATATATGATTCTAATCAGCATGTTAGTATTCAATGTTGATTTCTTCGTGAAACTGTGATAGATATTCCATCACCCCTATATAAGAGTCTGATATGTATAGAGAGTTTGTAGTTTAGAACTACATATTTATTGATACATATCCTTATAAGTTATATAGTGACACCTATATGGGTCCATAAATATAGAAAGAAAATTCACCCACCCCACCTTGTTGCCTAATCAGATCACTCTTCATTCATGAAGGATCGTGTACTTTTACAGCATTGAGATGAGTGGCTTTTACCTCATGCGTGAATCTGATATGTGAAAACCCCAAAAAAATAAAAATTAAACCTTGTGTTTATAATCATGATCTATGTAAGAGTCTACAAAATAGGTTCCCTAATTTACATATTTATATATAGATACTTACCCTTTCCTCTGCATATGAGTTATATCTGTGTAGGGAAATTATTTATAATGAACTATGCTTGGAAAAATTCTTGTTATCACAAAATAAATCTACATAATATATGTAACACCCAAAGCTTCCATGGTATGCTTCTCTTTTAATAATAAAGTAGTGTGTGTTGTACGCAACTTCGAGTTCTAACACACACCACAACCAATCAAACAAGACATTATGAATAGTAATACCCACTTTTTGAAATTTAATAAATTTTATCTTCCAAAATGGACTTCATTTTTGGATTCAAAATATCAAAATTAGCTTAGGTAGAATTTTTGGTATTTTTCTGAAAACATTCAATTTTTGATGAATAGTGAAAAAACACTGAGTTACAGTTTAAAACCGAATTTTCCTTTAAATAATTATTTATTTTATATAAATTTAATTATGGTCAAAATGGATACACAATACCTATATATGTTCAATTTAATTCATTGTAGTTAGTTTAGAATAATTTTAGATATATAAAAATTTTATGGAACTTGTCACAGTCTTTTACCCACCTCATAGGAGAATTTGGAAATTCACATAAAATTTAATTTTACCACTTCTGTGAGTGGAATTTCAAAAATATTAGAGACACAGTTAATATCAAGGAGTAAAATGTGGTTCAATAAGATAAAAATAATTTTTTTGAACAATACCTTTTTACTTTTATTTACCACGGTTAAAAGTAAATAGGGTAATTAAGGGTAAAAATGATATTAATATTACCCTAACACATGTCCTAATTCTATTGGAAAAGTGTATATCGACCAAAAACAACCTTAGGAATAAAATATTATCATTTAGGTCCACTTGGATTAGATTAGGACATTCATTATTATTTAATTCAAAGAAGTGTTAAAAGAGTTAAAATCAGAGTTTAATTACTAAAACATTTTTAATATGGGGTTATACATAAGATAAATTCAATTATAAATATTAATTAGAAATCTAAAAATATTTCCTACATAATTCTATTTTATTTATAATTTTTTGACATTAAATAATTTAATTTATTTATGACACAATGGTGATGCAGTAATTACATAATTAATGAAATATTAAAATAATTGATATTATAAATATCAAAATAAGATATTATTAACAAACCAATGTTAAAAGATCATATATGATATCATATTAATTTATATGATTATTATATAATTTAGTAACAATTATTTCACCATTATACAGGAGGTTAACCTACCCTTAACCAAGGAAAAGTACAAGGTAAGGGTTTATTTCACAATCTCTTCATTATCCGAGGTTGTTTATACGTAATTATCTACTCAGACCTCTTTATCATCCACATCCATGATTCTTAAAAATGTATTTCAAAACATTCATACTATTTTATAGACTATGGTTTAAAGTCATTTATACCCTTTTTTACTTTTTATAAGATGTTTATAAAGGAATCTTTCTGTTGTTTTCCAAACAATGTCCTTTATAACCTTTTCGACAAAATTAAGGTAAGAATGTCTTTTTTAACTTATACGGAGGGTGCACCTATTTTCTACCATTATAAACTCGTTTAAGTTTCCCTTAAAAGATTATAAGAATATTTTGAAATTAAATGTTTTATTTTATAATTATGTGACTCTTAAATGATTTCAAAATAGAAAGAGATATTTCTCTAAAAAGGGTTTTGATTTCATCTATGTCAACATCCTTTGATGGATTTTAAGTTTATTTGGAGTTGATTTATTATGATACAAAACTTCCATATTATATTGAAGGTTTTTCTATATGTTTGACTGTGGATGTGCTATTTTTATACCATTCATGATTTATGGTGAAATTATTGACATTTCGTATGCTAGTTCTAATACGAATGTTTATGATAGGTTTAAACCTTTTCATATAAGGAATGTATTGGACTTAGTATGTGATGGGTGGAGCCCGCTATAGCTCCTCGATGCATCGGTAGGTATCATGAGACAACTAGCCGTGGAATTTGTTGAGGCCCTTTCCCAATTTGATTTATGGTTTTGGCTAAGGCCTTAATCATTTTTAGATGTCTTGGCCGAGGCCTTGAAAAAATGTTTCAGAATGTCCGACATTATAAATTCCCTCATTATGGAAATAATATTGATGGTTCATGTGGTCATTCTACTAGTAGAATACCCATGATTATGTTTTATTATGGAATTTTTTACTCAGCTCATATTCTTTCCATAAAAGTATTCATTTTTATTATTGGTAAAGGCATGTGGTTTCAATTATTTACCATGCTTAATATTTATGTCATTTTCCACTGTATTACTTACCCTTAATGAGCGTTTGAGCTCACCCGTTTCTTATGTTTCATTTTCATAGGATATGAAGAATTTAGTTATGAGTGTCCAGTAGGCATAATCTAGGAGGCTTGGATGTTTCTAATGAAATATATTTGTGTTGTATTTCTTTTCAAGTTGAAAAGTTGAACTTATATATGAATATTGTCTCCAATAATACTAAACTGATCAGTCTTTCGAGACATGATTTCCTTATGATCATGCCAATTTTATGTAATGATGCACCGAATCTGGGTATCTAGGGTCGGGACATTACAATTGGCATCAGAGGGAGGTTTATTACAAACCTTGGAAGCTAGATTTAGATAAACTCTGATTAGAGCACATGGCCCTAAGATAAACTTTGAGGATTAGTATAGAAGAACTTCCTAGAATTTTGGTATTGTAGAGATTTTGTGTGTTTTCCGAGCAATACATACCTGTCTGGATACGAGCAGGTAGAGGCAGCTCTGGCACAGATGTACCTAGGGGTAAAGCCTGAAAACACCGCTTTGAGATAGACTCGAACGGGAACTGTTGCATGACAATGGGTCTTGCTGCACTCTTGGTTAGGACACTCCCAGGGGATATGCTTAGGATAATTATCATTTTATTTACAAACCATTATGAAGGGTTTATGAGTATAAAATTCCTTAAAGAAAACATTTTTATTATTATGGATTATATCCATAAATATTTCAATTTATGTTAAGTGTTTTACAAGTATGGAATTATGTATTTTGATTCATAAACTGATCTAGTTTATGCCATTGTTTAGAAATGGTGCCTAGTAGAAGAAATGGAAACCATATCAATACACACACTCTATGTAAATATTTCCCTCATGCTCAATATAATTATAGTGGAGCTGGTGATACAACTGGTGTTGATCAGCTAATCACCGTACTGGGACAACTCACTCAGGTTATGAATAATAACCTTACCCGTATGGAGCACCCTGATCCAAAGTGTGGAGGATAAATGTTATATCGCTTCATGAGGAAACAACCACCAACATTCTATGGGAGTACAAATACCTTATTATCTGAGAAATGGATAAATTATTTAGAGAAAATATTTCATGCCTTGGGGAGTAGTGAAAGGGAAAAAGTTATCATGGCAGTTTACCGCCTCACTGGAGATGCTGATCAATGGTGGTCATTGATTCAAAACACGAAGGAAGATGATGAAGTATCAAATATTGAATGGAGGGAGTTCAAAGATCTTTTTTTTAGAAAAATAATTTCCTCGTGACCATCGAGGAGATATAGAAAGACAATTTCTGAGTGTGGGACAAAAGGAGGATGAGAATGTCACAAAGTATGAGGCTAAATTTACAAGGTTATCAAGGTATGTTTCAGATTATATACGTAACCCAAGAAGTAAGATTAATTGTTTCTTTTGTGGGTTAAAACCGTTTCTCTGTCGAGTATTGGTCTCACAATCCTTCTCGTCATACGAAGATATTGTCTCGTGTGCTGTCAAGATAGAAAAAGAATTCTCTAAGTCTTATGAATTTAAATAAAAGCAAGAGAAGAGGATATCTTCTGAACACTCTGGGAAAGGAAATAAGTAAATAGGGAATAAGGGAAGAATTGAATTTACACCTTGTGATAATTGCGGAAGGAATGACCCTGGTTCCTGTCTAAAAGGAAAAGGAGTATGCTACAAGTGTGGAAAGAAAGGCCATCTAGCTGTTGATTGTAAAGGAAAGAAAGACACTACCAATGTTCAATGCTACAATTTCAGGGAGATGGGACGTTATGAAAATGAATTTCCTAAGCATCAGGGAAGTTTAACTCAGAAAAGGCCAAGGGATCAAGGCCAATCTTATAAAATCACTACTGCTGAGGTTGAAGCTCCTAAAGACATGGTGGCAGGTAATTTAATGGTCTCCTCAAGTTTAGAAAGTGCTTTATTTTCTTTTGGATCATCACATTGTTTCATATATTCCTAGTTTGCTAAGAAAATTAGATATTTCCAATTTGATTTCACAAGGGAGTTTTAAGTTAAAACTCCTCAGGGAAGTATCATTGGTACAAAGTTCTGCGGATCCGTTCCCATTAGGGCACATAAATGTTCTTTATCTGCAGATATCATCGCCATACCTATGATTGAATTTGATATACTCCTCAGTATGGATTGGCTTTCGGACCATGAAGAAAAAATTTATTGTAAGAAGAATGAGGTTACTATTTTGATGATGATGATAAGGAACACCTTATCTTTAGAGCCGAATCGTCACCACCAAATTCATACCTAGATCCACCCCCAGTATCTCAACTAAATTCAATTATTGGGGAAGAAGAGAATGAAATGACTGTGGGTGAGGAAATGAATGTTTAAATAGAGGATGTACCTATTGTGAGAGAATATGTTGGTGTCTTTCCAAAATATTTATCTAGACATCCTCCAGAACGTGAAACTAAGTTTTCCATTTATTTAATTTCTGGTTCAAGGCCTATATCGAAGACCCCTTATAGAATGGACACTGTGGAATTAGTTGAACTAAAGAAACAACTAGAGGAATTGAGTAATAATGGATTTATTCACTCTAGTGTTTCCCCATGGGGAGACCCTGTCCTTTTTGTTAAGAAGAAAGATGGGTCTATGAGGTTATGTATCGACTATAGGGAAATCAATGCTATATAAATAAAGAACAAGTATCCCCTACCTTGCATTGATGATTTATTTGATCAACTGCATGGAGCTCAATACTTTTCAATGATTGACCTTCGATCTAGATACCATCAGTTGTGTGTGAAGAAGGAAGACATTCTGAAGACAGCATTTCGAACCAGGTACGAGCATCACAAGTTTACAGTAATGCCTTTTGGATTCACTAATGCACCCTCTATATTCATGGATCTAATGAATATAGTTTTCAAGGAATATCTAGATGATTTTGTGGTGGTATTTATTGATGATATCTTGGTATACTCCAAAAGATACGAGGATCTTGAAAATCACTTTTGCATTATCCTGAAGGATCTTAGAAGACATGAATTATATGGGAAGTTTAGCAAGTGTGAATTCTGGCTTCAGGAGATTTCTTTTCTTGGCCATATTTTCTCTAAGGATGGAATATCTGTTGACCCTTCTAAGACAAGAGCAATCCAAGAAGGGTCAGCACTGACGAGTATAACCGAGGTACACAGTTTTATTGTCTTAGCAGTTTATTATCGGTGTTTCATCCAGAAATTTTCCTGATTGGCTTACCCATTAACGAAGCTCACACGTAAAGGGGTTAAATTTTTTTGGACAAAAGAGTGTGTATAATGTTTTGAAGAACTGAAGAGAAGATTATTCAATGCTCCTATTTTGACTCTACCATCGGGAAATGAAGGGTTCGTTATTTATAGTGATGCATCGAAGAAAGTACTTGGTTGTGTCCTTATGAAGAATGATAGAGTTATTTCCTATACATCACGATAGATGAAAATTAATGAGAAAAACTATCCTACTAATGATCTGTAGTTAGTTGCTGTAATCTTTGCTTTGAAGATTTGGAGACACTATCTCTATGGTGAAAAATGTGAGATTTATACTGATCACAAGAGTTTGAAGTATATTTTCTCACAGAAAGAACTCAACATGAAGAAAAGGAGATGGCTTGAACTACTCAAGTATTATGATTGTACGATACACTACCACCTGGTGAAGGAAAATAAGGTGGCAGATGCTTTGAGTAGAAAGGATCATAGAGTTTTGAATAATATGTGAGTTGAAAAGGATCCTATATACATGGATCTAGTAAATATGGATATGGGAATCACCATGGAAGGTGAAACCTCAATACTCTTTCAAATGGATTCCAAACCATATTTACTAGAAAGGATAAAGAGTTCTCAAACCGGTGATGAAGAGTTTCAAAAGAAGATTAAAGCTATGAATGATGGGAGATTGAGTGACTTTGTGTATGAAGATGGAATTTTGAAATTTGGGAAGAGACTTTGTGTTCCCAATATTCATGATCTAAAAAGAGAGTTGTTGGATTATTCTCATAGTTCCAATTTCTCTATACACCCTGGGAGCACCAAAATGTATAGAGATTTGAAGGAAAATTTTTGGTGGGACAACATGAAGAGGGAGATTTCTGATTTTGTGTCAAGATATATGGTTTGTCAACAAGTGAAAGCTGGAAGGCAGAATCCTGGAGGAGTCATGCAACCTCTTCCCATACCTGAGTGGAAATGGGATAATATTACGATGGACTTTATCATCGGACTACCAAATACTTCTAGAAGGAACGATGCAATATGGGTTATTTTTTATCGTCTTAACAAGTCAGCACATTTTCTTGCTATAAGGGAGTATTTACCACTCGAACGCCTATTAAGACTATATATTAATGAAGTTGTGAGACTTCATTGAGTACCCCTATCGATTGTTTTTGATCGTGATCCCCATTTTACTTCAAGATTCTGGAAGAGTCTTCAAAAGGCCTTGTATACTGAACTTCATTTGAGCCCTGCCTACCACCCTCAAACAGATGGAAAATCAGAACGGACTATTCAAACCTTAGAAGATATGTTGAGATCATTCTCACATGACTTTCTGGATATGTGGGATAAATATTTACCTCTGGTAAAATTTTCCTATAACAATAGCTTCCATTCAAGTATTCAAACGGCACCATATGAAGCGTTATACGGAAAGAGATGTCGCACACCAACCTGTTGGGATGACGTTGGTGAAAGAAAACTTGTAGGCCCAGAATTGGGGGAGGAAACGATGGAAAAGGTAATGGTAATCCAAAACCACATCAAAGCAGTTCAAAGTAGGCAGAAGAGCCATGTCGATATCTGAAGGAAGGATTTGGAATTTCAGGTAGGTGGTCATGTTTTCTTGAAGGTATCTCCATGGAAGGGAGTTATACGGTTTGGTAAGAATGGTAAATTGATTCCGAGGTACATCGGACCTTTCTAAATTCTAGAACGAATTGGGGCTGTTGCTTACCGTTTGGCAATGCCTCCAAGTCTCTCCAAAGTTCATGATGTGTTCCACGTATCACTATTGAGAAAATACATGCCTGACCCGGTGCATGTACTCACTAATGATGAATTAGAACTAGAACCCGATCTATCTTATTGAGAAGAGCCTTTAAGGATTCTTGATACAAGAGAACAAGTGCTGAGAAACCGGACAACTCGTCTGGTAAAAGTTATATGGAGAAACCAGAAAATGGAAGAGGCAACGTGGGAACCCGAGAAACTTATGATGAAGAATCACATGAGTCTTTTCATGCGGTAGTATTCTAGAAATTTCAAAGATGAAATTATTTGAAGGAGGGTAGAATGTAACACCCCAATCTTCCACAGTACGCTTCTCTTTTAATAATATAGTAGTGTGTGTTGTACGTAACATCGAGTCATAACACACACCACAACCAATCAAACCAGCTGTTATGAATAGTAATACCCACTTTTTAAAATTTTATAAATTTTTTCTTTCAAAATGGACTTCATTTTTGGATTTGGAATATCAAAATTAGCTTAGGGTAAATTTTTGGTATTTTTCTGAAAACATTCAATTTTTGATAAATAGTGAAAAAACACTGAGTTATAGTTTAAAACCAAATTTTTATTTAAATAATTATTTATTTCATTTAAATTTAATTATGGTAAAATGGATACTTAATAACTTTATAAGTTCAATGTAATTCATTGGATTTAGTTTGAATAATTTTAGATATATAAAAATTTTATGGAACTTTTCATCGTCTTTTACCCACCCCCTAGGAGAATTTAGAAATTCACATAAAACATAATTTTACCGCTTCTATGAGTGGAATTTTGAAAATATGAGAGACATGGTTAATATCAAGGAGTAAAATTTGGTTTAATAAGATAAAAATAATTTTTAGTGAATAGTAACTTTTTACTTTTATTTACCACGGATAAAAGTAAATAGGGTAATTAAAGGTAAAAATGATATTAATATTACCCTAACACATGTCCTAATTTTATTGGACAAGTTTATCTCAACCAAAAACAACCTTAGGAATAAAATATTATCATTTATGTCCACTTGGATTAGATTAGGACATTTATTATTATTTAGTTCAAAGAAGAGTTAAAAGAGTTAAAATCAAAGATTAATTACTAAAACATTTTTAATGTAGGTTTATACATAAGATAAATTTAATTATAAATATTCATTAGAAAGATAAAGATATTTCATACATAATGGTATTTTATTTATAATTTTTAGACTGTAAATAATTTAATTTATTTATGACACAATGGTGATGCAGTAATTACCTAATTAATGATATATTAAAATAATTGATATTATAAATATCAAAATAAATGTAATTGGAGACTTTTTATGAATTACACTAAATTTCTAGGTTAATATGACATATTATGATTGGTTATATAAATTTTTTTCGAAGTAATAATGCTGTTATGAAATTATCAAAAACAAAATACCCAATAGTGTTAAAATAGACATAAAAGAGTTTTTAAAACAAATATTATATTATTAATTGATATTCTATTACTAAAAATCTAAGGTTTGGCCAACAGACTTATATAATGATAGGTGTATCATTAATGTACCAATTGGAGGTCTCTTGGAGTTATATAGTATGTTTATTAACTATATAATATAAAAATACAAAGAGACATGGTAAATGTCAAACTATTTATTTAAGAGTTAAATATAAATGATAAGGTTAATATAGTGACCCAAACCTATCTAAAATCTATTGGATGAAAATATTTAGACCCATAACCTCCTTATACTTTGAATAATCTACTTTGGAGCCATTATAAACCGAATATGAATTTATTATAAATTAATACTTTATTTTTTTTCTAAAGATCCCCTCCTCCCCCTTATAAAAGGGCACCACTTCTAACCAATTCTTCATACCTTGAAAGCCTTTTTGTTCGGCCAAACTATGCCCAAATAACCTCTCAACTATCCTCCCTTAATCCTAGAGTCCTTAATTTAGTCAGGAATCCAACCAAAAAAGCCCTTTTGACCAAATCAAAAGGAAGAACCCGAAGAAGAGGTAATGTTTTCACCACCCTCTTTCAAGATCATTTCTTCTTAAAATTAATTATTTATTTGTTATTACCATTATAAAATAATAAATCCAGTATATTCTATATAATGTGATGTTATTATAAATATGGTACAACCATATTCAGTATTCTTTCCATCCTTTGAACGACATGTCACAATACGTGCGTATGTACGGCTTACCGTCTCCACATCGTGGTGTAATTGTTATTCAAAACATTATTATTTTGATGGGTATAATAATGATGTGTAATTGATGTAAATAATAAATATAACATGATAATGATTCTTTATATATGATATACTATCCAAATATATATTATTTTAATATCAAAAGAGTGATATTGTCGCTTGTGCGTACGTACGGACTATCGTCTCCACGAACGTGATGAGATTCATTCCCCATCGTATCCATTCAAGTCTAATTCTCATTTGATGATTAAAAATAATGTTTAATGACTTGATATCATTCTAAATGTGAATAATATACATCCCATCCATAACAAATATGTCTCACATAACAAAGAATATAAAGAAAAGTGAATTCTTTAACACCCGAAATGATGATAATACTAAGATATTATTAACAAACCAATGATAAAAGATCATATACGATATCATATTAATTTATATGGTTCTTTTATAATTTAGTAACAATTATTTCACTATTATACCAGAGGTTAAACTACCCTTAACCAAGGAAAAGTACAAGGTAAGGGTTTATTTCACAATCTCTTCATTATCCGTGGTTGTTTATACGTAATTATCTACTGGGGCCTCTTTATCATCCACATCCATATTTCTTAAAAATGTATTTCAAGACATTCTTACTATTTTATAGAAAATGGGTTAAAGTCATTTATACCCTATTTTACTTTTTATAAGATGTTTATAAAGGAATCTTTCCATCGTTTTCCAAGCAATTTCCTTTTTAACATTTTGGACAAAATTAATGTAAGAATGTATTTTTTTAACTTATACGGTGGGTGCGGCTATTTTCTACCATTATAAACTCGTCGAAGCTTCCCTTACAATCTTATAAGAATATTTTCAAAGTAAATGTTTTATTTTAAAATTATGTGACTCTTAAATGATTTCAAAATATAAATAGATATTTCTATAAAAAGGGTTTTGATTTCATCTATGTCAACATCCTTTGATGGATTTTAAGTTTATTTGGAGATGAATTATTATGATACAAAACATTCATATTATATTGCAGGTTTTGTGCTATGTTTGACTGTAGATGTGATATTTTTACACCATTCATGATTTATGGTTAAATTATTGACATTTCATATGCTAGTTTTAATACGAATGTTTATGATATGTTTAAACATTTTCATATGAGAAATGTATTAGACTTAGTAAGTGACGGCTGGAGCCTACTATAGCTCCTCGATGCATCGGTAGGTCTCATGAGACAACTAGACGTGGAATTGGACGAGGCCCTTTTCCAATTTGATTTATGGTTTTGGCCAAGGCCTTAATCATTTTTAGATGTCTCGCCCAAGGCCTTGACAAAATTTTTCAGAATGTCCGACATTATACATTCCCTCATTATGGAAATAATATTGATGGTTCATGTGGTCATTCGACTAGTAGAATACCCATGATTATGTTTTATTATGACATTATTTACTCAGCTCATATTCTTTCCATAAAAGTATTCATGTTTATTATTGGTAAAGGAATGTGGTTTCAATTATTTACCATGCTTAATATTTATGTCATTTTCCATTGTATACTTACCCTTGATAAGTGTTTGAGGTCACCCCTTCTTTATGTTTCATTTTCCTAGGATATGAAGAAGTTAGTTATGAGTGACCAGCAGGCATAATCTAGGAGGCTTGGATGTTTCTAATAAAATATATTTGTGTTGTATTTCTTTAAAAGTTATAAAGTTGAAATTATATATGAATCTTCTTTACAATAATACTAAACTGATCGGTCTTTCAAGACATGATTTCCTTTTGATCATGTCAATGTTATGTAATAATGCACTGACTCTGGGTATCTGGGGTCGGGGCGTTACACTATATTCAAGGACCAACTGTAATTTCTATAATAAAAAATTCCTTACTCACCTTCATATAAGATTAGTCATGTAGGTTAATTCACAAACCTAAACAGAGGAAGGAAATAGTATGAAAATACCCAATTCTAGCATTCTTCATATACTTTTTGACCTATGTTATGATAATGTGTCCCCCATATTTCTTCTCCCACTTTTTTCATAAATTTTATTCTATATGGTGATTGATATTCTCTAATTACATCCTATTTTTAACAATGACCATGACTCACTTCATATTTGAGGTCTAGGATGATTACCACATTTGGTATAACGAGAATATTCGTGACTAAATATGGGAGTAAAAAATGACCCACCTTACATGAAATTAAAATACTCAAGAATGGTATAATCCAAGAGACCTGATAAACTTAAGTATGATTTGGATTTATGTAATTCCCCAAACATATGGATATTTATCCATAATCTTATGCAAGGATGAAAATTTTCCCCACAATCAAACACCACCAACAAATTCTATGTCTCTCTAAAGATACTTATCATAATCTTCACATCAGTTCACAATGTCCTCGACACATCATGTTAAATTACAAAACCTTTTTCCTAGATTTATTAGGATAAAATATATAATGTATGTTCTTAATCTCACAAACATAAAATTTCGAACTCCTAAGTCCTTTAATCATGATATTAAATTGAATGATAGTTGTATCCTTGTTACATGATGTAAAATTGCACATACCATTATCCATTATCCTTCCTTTTAAAAGGAACACAATAACCTAACCATGATCAATTAAAGTTTGGGATACCTTTATCAATTTTTTTGAACATGTTAATCCATGAATCATAATTCATGTCTCAAGTGTCTCAATATTCCACCAACCTTTTATGGCTATTTGTAAAAAGTTTATCTAGTTTCAAAGGACATATTTCTTTGGCTATGCATACATACCATAATTTGTATCCTATATATGTGTCACTATTATGTACTTCCAAACAGATGATTATTATTCTTATTAAAAGGGTACACTAATCCTCTTATTCCCTGGAAACATCATACTATATTTCTTCCTTAAAACATGCTCAGTTTTCATCCCTTACATGTCTGCCCCATACCATTATTCATGATCTAAGAACTATGTCCCCTGATTTATAGAATCCTATTCCTCCTTTAAAAAGGGTTTCAAAGTATTCTGGATAATCAAAGACCTAATTGGTTTATCATGTCACGCTTCCCATTTTCATTAGTCCAAGTATCATGACCGTGATCTTTGTGTACCTTGGTCCATACATCATGACCTAAATTTATGTGTTCTATGGTAAACCTGTTATAGGTTTAAGCTATATACACTCTGGTCAAAGCTATACCTCATTAAACATTATCCTTATATATTCTTTGTCATAAGATGCTAAACTTATATTGAAATATATATTAAACTTATCAAATTGAATACTTGTAAAGAAAAGTTTGAAAAAAAATCATGTCTTAACTCTATAAGATTTAATCTTAAAGTGATTAGGAAAAAGTAAGACATTTAATAAAAAAGTAATAAATCATATATGGCCCACCTTATGACCCTATAAAATTCCAATACATTTTATATAGACCCTTATGTTCTATGAAAAATATATAGAGGTGAATTATCACATCCCTTCACCTTGGTAATGTGCTCAGTACATGATGTTGAAACATTTAGGGTGTTAGAACCCTCCTTGAATAATCTTCCCCCCATAACCTGCTTTATTTCCCTTGTATTTTGAGTCTACAAAAACCTTTTAGGGATATTGGTAATTAGTGTATCTTGCATCAAGGGACACCTATATTTAGCTATTCATACACATCCCAATTTGGCTATTTTATATTATCTATTAGTATAACCTACTAACTAGAGGCATTTTCACCTTGATAAAATGGTTCTCAAAATGTTTACGCCCAAATAACATGACAATGGAACCCTTCATTTGAATATGGTCAATATCCATCATTTTTGTACCCATCCTATATAATTATCCTTTAATAAAACTTCTTGAGATATTATTTACAAGACCCATAATCTAACTATTCAAATGTATTCAATATCCTCAATTTTACAAAATCAAAAACTATACTCATTATTGAAGCAAGAATGTGGCACATCATTCTTGATCTCTTTAACTATCCTATTCATGTGACCCTAAATTTCATGAAACATTAGGGTGACTTGCATGACCATAAAATTCACAAGTAAAGTGATTTAGTACTCTTCGAACTAAAAACATACAATGGGTAGTCTGGGAAAAAGTTTATTCTATAATCACTGGGCATTCACCTTTCATGATCTAGGAAAAATTAAGCATTTAAAAAATATAAAAGTCATGAACCTTGTTAGGTAGTATACCCACAAGGGTGGACTAATAAAAATATATTTCCCTACTCACGATGATTACCTTAGGTTATGATAAAGAAAAGGTTAGAAAAAAAGAAAAATATGTGACTCTTTTGGAGAAAACCATATAGTCCTTTCAATAGTAAAGATATTCTCTCTGAGACCATGACTTGGAAAAAGTAAGAGTATTACATTTTAATAACATGAGAACAAAAATCACACATTTTTTCTGAATAATTAATCATCATTCCCAAATGTACTAACTCAATTGTGTTAATGATTGTGTTTATATGATATCCATACATAATCCATGTTAAGGAGGAATTCATCATCATTCTTGAATAGTCTAGATCTAGTGTGTTGGTGATTGTGTTTATAATGATATCTATCTATAATACTTGGATATAAGGAATTAATCATCATTCTCAATGTGACCATCTTTAGTGAATCAGTGATGGTGTTTCTATAGATATCAGTCCATCAGCCACACCCAGAAGGAATTCATCATAATTCTTGAATTGACCATCTCTAGCATTTTGGTGATTTATTTTCAACCTATATCTATTTATGAGTCACACTCCAAATGAATTAATCATCATTTCTGAATGGACCATATCTAGTACATTGGTGATTTTGTTTCTATCGATATCAATCTATGAGATATTAAGAGGAGTAAATCATAGTCATTCCAGAATGGACCAGCTCTAGTGAATTTGTGATGGTGATTATATCGATATCTGTCCATGATCCACATCTAAGTGGAATTCATAATCATTCCCAAATTGACCATCTCTACTATAGTGGTGAGGGTGTTTCTACTGATATTCATCCATAATCCATTCCATAAATAATTTCATCATCATTACTGAATAGATAATATCTAGTGTTTCAATGGTGGTTATTCACTGATATCTATCCATGACCCACACTTAGTAGGTATTAAATATGGTCAAGGTATTTAAAATCTGATTTTGGATGGATTAAAATTTGTTCAATCTTAACATGTCCCTATAATTTAAAATATTTTGGGTTATCAAGACACTGTGAATAATAAAAATCATGAAAGAAACACATATAATTCAAGTAGTTTTATTCATTAATGGTTCTGATTAAAGAAAATACCTATTCATCTCAAATTATATCCCATGTTTCCCAAAATACGGGGATCCTAAATCTATAATATTATGATATTTTATGATAGAAATATTACTCTATATCATCCATTTTCTGCACCATGGTGGTCATGGATCAATACAGTTGACTCGCCATTTTAGTTTCCACCTCCATAACCGAATAAAGTGATTCTTATCTCACAATAGCATCCATTACTGCCTTCTCAAATTCCATTAAAAGTCATGATACTTTATCCACTTATTTCTCATCCATTGTGATCATATAATAGAGGTGTGATAGTTCTTATTAAATCATTTTAACTTGATCAAGACCCTTAGAAACTAAGATCTGATATTTCATAACCACAAATGCGTGTAGGGAGTCTTCATAGAGAGATTTATTATGATGGCATGTAGTAGTGGTTGAGGCCTCTATGAATGATAGGTCATGTTTGAGTGCCCTTCATTTCTCCAAGATGATGAGTGCATCTATCATCCTAGATTTGAGTGAATGGTAATCATAACCACCATATCCAAGAGTGTTAAACCAATATTATATGTGACCTAGTCAATCTTTAAACTTGTCAAATGGGTTCTCAATGATCAGGGACTGGATTTATTTCCATACCTACCACCTAAATTATTATTCAAATGTTGTGTTTTTTGGGCCTCAACCCAATCCTAGTTTAGGACCATGAATTTATGTGCGAACCAAGTTGCTAAGTAATGATGTTGCATTTATATCTCCCAGAAGAATTTGTGATGAATAGTTCTACACCATAGCCACTCCCATCATATGAGACCCTGAATCATATGGGTTTGAAATTACCAAACTCTAGGATGTAACTATTGATACTAAACATATAAGGTATATTAATCAATAGACATAAATAGTATATTTGATCTAAAAAATATTTGATACATGCCAGCATCAGTTGTGGTAGTAACTACTCCTGATATTTTTTCTTCTACATGAAGAATGGTCTAATGTTTTTTTATTGGAACACTATGATCATCACCTAGGAGAGATGAAAATATAAATAGATTTTATATGATTTAATGCGACCCTAAACTTGTTTTCAATCATAGAAAAGGAACCTACCCTCGTTCAATGACACGTTGGCTCTGGATAGATTAGATGAAGAGTAAATAGTTATGTATAATCCCACTAAGATTTATCATTTATACTCTAGTTTAAATATAATAATATCCATGTGAGAGAATAAGGGGGATAATTGAGTCTCTGCATCCATAAAAATGAGTCCTCCATTTCCATTCCAAACATCATTTTCATGGGGGGTGTTGGTGCTCACCAGATGAGTGTAGATGAGTAAATGATGATAAAATAAATGAGTAAAGGATAATTAAGAAAAAAGAATCACAAACATCTCATGACACCTTATTAATATCACAACCATGTTGTGTTATCATGTGAAACCCAAAAGTTTATTTGATTCCAATTTGACTCATGTGTTGAAGGATGAAAAGGTTGTTGATGATGAGTACATTCATGGTTATTATGGATCACAAGACATGATGGAGATGGTATATGACATGGAACGCTACCCGATCGAATAAATTTCTGACACACAATGGATTATGCTCATGTGATAAAATGTTTTATGATGTGAGGGCCTTATACTCATTGTTAGGAACATGAGACACTATAAATATGAATGTGGATGATGTCATGAGACACTCATAGATCATACGACTCTCTCTACAACCATTGAGTCTTATACATGGCTCTACTTCCATGTAAAATGGCATAGATACTAATCCCCCTTACCTATATAATACCCTAATGATTTTTCAATTTACATACAGATAAAAAAGAAGAATAGAATGACATAAAGCGGATGAATACGGAGATGGAATAGAAAGAAATAATTTGAGGGCTTAAACAAGGATATTTGGATATCTTAAGTCTCCCAATAGAGAATAGGTAGATAAATATTAGACGAATGGTCAAAACATAAATAGTGGATATAATCCTTAATCACATGATTTTCACTAAAGGATTAGGTCAAATGACTATTATCACAGATATTAACCATGTGACCTATATTCACTCATGTGATCGCTTGATCATCCTCTAATCACACAACTATAGGGGATCCATTTGATGACATGATCACAAAAAAACCCATCCATGTCATCTAATGTCAAGACCTGACCCCATTCAAATGGATTTCATATGTGCATGACTAAAAACTTCATGCTCACATGACTACACAACCCCAATTTACCAGGTGGTCACCCAAACTCTTAAGTCCTCCTTCAAAGCCACTAAATTCATGGAATTAGATTATACACACCATTACACTCCCATTTTTAACATTCTTTCCCTTGATAAAAGTTTTCTTCAGTATGTATCCCATAATAGATATGGTCCCCAAGGGGTTTTCAATCTTGTATCCCCTTGATAATGTGGGTCCTAATACTAAGTAAATAAGTGATAATTACCCAAGAACATATATAAAAACTCATCTGACATATAATATAGATCAACCAGTCTAGGTGGATGGTATAAGTCTTAGTCCACTTGAGAATACAACCATCCATAATTGGTATAATCCCTACATGTACCCTTATAATTCCCTAAATAGGAGTAAGCCTCCTATTTTATTCCTAAAATAGGTAGCATACACACATTATGTTTTCTAATCATGAATATATAGTGGATTTGTAATCCCCAAATCCGGCACAATTAATAGTAACCACCTTGTATCCTTTACTATATCACTTCTATGTGGAAAATGTAATCTCTCATAGAGTAATACTCTCACAATTCTTACAGGATTCCATATACCTAAATCCATACCTATCCCCTCCCTCATTCAAAAGTTGATGGGTGTAGATTCCATCTATAGGGAATCCCTCAGAGAGTACACCCATTTAATTTCTTGTTGGATATCTCTGTTATCCTACCTCTATATTCTATTCCCCATACTAGCCTAAAAAGTAGTATGAAGATGAGATGATAAGTTTTATCTTTGGGAAAGAAACATTGTAGGTCCATGTTGATGATTTTTTTTAATAATGTATCATTAATGGGATAATGATAGAAATGTATTTGGTCATCCTCATTGTGTAATACCTATTCAAATCAAGTGTTTTGATTTTGGGCAATGCTCTCAATCTACTCTTATATTCTATTTCTCACCCAAAAATAACTCTAGTGGGCTTGGAGGTTTAAGTTGACTACTCCCTAAGAACAATTAAATAATTCATATTATCCATATTTATTTTTTGGAATCCCAAATGCATCTTTCATCATGGTTCTCTTTATTATGTGTAATCCCAAAAACCCATTATTTTCTTTTCGACAGGCTATATTCCCTTTGGGACAATCCTTCATAGGGACATATTTTTAATAAAATGTCTCATGGAAGAATCATATGATATTACACACTAAATTATTTATTGTTATACCTTTCATGGCATAGAATTACCCATAACATTATGTTAAACAACATGGATAACATCATATTCATGCGACATAATACTACATGACAACTTTTTCATAAAGTGACTTTAAACTGCATGATGAAGTCTTTTCAAACAACCTTAAAATGTGTCATTTGAACTATATGGGGTTCGTTTTATATTTAAATGGTAAACATAGGATGCCTTTATAAGGTTTGAACCCAACATAATCAACATTTTAATCTCTTTAACATGTTTCATATTCTTTCTGAATCATTCCTCAATCAGGTGTATTTTGGGTAAAATTATATCGCCACTGAGAGGCCCATATTACCTTTAGGTCTCATCACAATATTATCATTGACCCATATTTATGATGAGACCCATTTTTACAGGGCTATATTCCTTCTGAACCTAAATCATCCTCACTGGGCTATATTCCCTTTGAGTTCTACAGGAAAATTTCACTCATGTGTCAGTCCCACACCAACTATTGATATGGATCATTTTCCTAGTCTTCATTACTTCAAGATGTTAAGCTATATGGATAGGTCCCTATCACACAACCTTAACAGTTACTTCATGTAACATTATGTGGCACTAAACTACATGGTTTCTAATTCCTTTCACATGGATACATAGAAATCCACTTTATAGGCCCAATCTGGGAACCATACATTTCCACAGCCTTCCAAGATGATGATAAACTCTAAAGAATCCAACTTTATGCATTCAAAAATTAGTGACCTAAATTCCACCATCTATAATTAATAATAAGTAACAATATATGTAACCTCTGGTAAATGAATATGGTTTCACCTATGAAGAACCTATAATACCTTAAGAAGCATAAATCTACAGAATTCTTCTGATATGTACATACATTCACATCATCATGCATCAATTACATATTAATAAATGTTAGGGTAACAATTCCTCTATTGAGATTTGGTAAATATTCAAAAATATGACTAAAATCTATAACAGATACCTAAAGTGGGTAATAATTCCCTCTAATATAATGAAATGATTCTAACCTCCCATCCACTCGACCAATGTGAGATCATAAGAATTGTTGGTAAGAAACCCTAATGACTACCTACCTTTGGAAAGTATGTTCATATCTCATTATGGATAAGGGAACCATTGGGTATTTTTGGTATCAAAAATAAACCTTGTTGGAAACCATCCATGATAGGAGTAGTGAACAAACATGAGGATTGTTTATCCACTCTGACCCCCTCACAGAACCAAGCATAAAACCACCCCATCCCATGTTGAAACAATGTTTTCATGATTTTACAGAGTAATTTTTATTTACTCTATAATTATATTTATAAACCAATTATTTAATAAGTTATTTAAATTTTAAATTAAAACTATCAAAATTAAAGTGTTATTTCTTCTTATTGTTTTAAATTAATTTTCAAATTATTCTATAAAGTGTTTTTTATATAAGTAGAAATAATTTAATTTATATTTTTTATCATGTGGGATATGTTTTAATGAAATTATCCACCTTTTTTATGGATTCATTTTGAACATTTTTTGTGTATATCTTCATGAAACCCATTTCATTCACATGGGTTAATTATGTCATGATGGAATTATGAATATTTTCATGGATATGTGGCATGCATATATATGGTTTATCATTATGTTATGGGTGGGCTTAAAAATATATAAAACTCCAATTAAATGGATAATGATTTATATGTAATGATATAATAGGGATTGGTGAATGAAACCAATCACTTAATATAATTTTTCCACTATGTTTATGGGAATTGAGAGTGAACCCAAACCCCTAAGAGACTTTTTCTACTATGTTTATTGGAATTAGGAGTGAAACCAAATACCATTAAAAATATTTCAACTATGTTTATGGGAATGGGTAGTAAACCCAATCCCCTAAGGGATTATATCCACTATATTTTTGGGAATGGGGAGTGAATAAAAACCCCTAACGTACTATCTATACTACGTTTATGGGAATGTGGAGTGAACCCAAACCCCTAATAGAATATGTAAATTATGATTATGGAATAGTCATTGAACCCGATACACCATAGGAATCTATACACAATGTAATTATGGATTTAGTGATGATACATGATATAAAAAATTCTTTTTATGATTATTTATATTCCACATTCTTATTCCATAAATATAGGTTACGAAAAATTCCTATGTAATGTTTTCAAGGATCATAATTATTGACCCATGATTCCACAATCCTATGACTAATGTCTTAGGTTTGGCCAAAAACCTTATTTCATGACTCATGATATATAATATTTGTTTAATTGAGTTTTATTTTCTTATGTTGTTTTCAAGCTCCAATATTATTCTCTCACACCCGTATGTTCCTCTTAGTCTCATCGATGATCTTCAACTATTATATCTTTTGTTTACCCATAATGAGTATTTTATATCATTATTTTATTATGTTTATATTACCTATGAAAATAATTGGATTATTATTTTTCATATATCTAAAAGGATATTATGTTTGGATAATATTTTGGGAAATATAAAATACTTAATGTAAAATAATTGTATTATGTAATTAATATCTAATGAAACTAAACCTATAGTTTTTGGGGGTTGGTATATTATGATATGTAATGAATATTCATCTAAATTTATGTAATACATAAACATGTTATGTTTGGATTATATTAGTTGGTATCCGAGTTTGGTATAGTTATTTTTTTTGATTATGTTATAAAGAGTATGATGATAGAACATAAAACAAACTATTTTTAACCAAATGTGATTTAGTATTATCGTTGTTTCGGGTGTTAACTTACTCATTTTATTTTATATGTTTTGTTACATAAGCCTTGTTTTTCATGGATAGGTTGTATATTATTCATATACAGAATGATATCAAGTCCTTAAACATCATTTTTAAATCATAAAATGATAATTATACTTGAATGGATAGGATGGATAATGAATCTCATCGCGTTCGTGGAGACGGTAGTCCGTACGTTCTCACGAGCGACAATATCATTCTTTTGATATTAAAATAATATATAAATGGATGGTATATCATATATAAAGAATCATTAACATGTTATATTTATTATTTACATTAGTTACACATCATTATTATACCCATCCAAATAATAATATATTGAATAACAATTACACCACGACGTGGAGACGGTAAGCCGTACGTACGCACGTATGGTGACATGTTATTCAAAGGATGGATAGAATACTGAATATGGTTGTACCATATTTATAATAACATCACAGTATATATATGATACTGGAGTTATTATTTTAGAATTGTAACAACAAAGGAAGAAGAAGTGGAAGAAGAAAGGGACTTGGAAAAGGGTGGTGAAATCGTTACCTCTTCTC
Organism: Viscum album; assembly: GCA_963277665.1. Taxonomy (NCBI): domain Eukaryota; kingdom Viridiplantae; phylum Streptophyta; class Magnoliopsida; order Santalales; family Viscaceae; genus Viscum; species Viscum album. The sequence goes on from OY728155.1 coordinate 1,937,033,654, forward strand.
CAGGTTCTTCCTTTTGATTTGATCAAACGGGCTCCATAGGTTGGCTTTATGATCAAACTAAGGCCTCTAGGTTGTATTTAGGGAAGTTGGGAGAGTATTTTGGCAGAGTTTGGCCGATACAAAAGGCTTTGAAGGTGTGAAGAAATGATAAGGAGGAGTGCCCTTTTATAATAGGGGTGAGGGGCACCTTTGGAAAAGCTAGAAATATTAAATTATAATAAATTCATATTCGGTTTTTAATGGCTAAAAAGTTTATTATTCAAATGTTAAGGTGGGGATAGGTCGAACAACACTCAACCACTAGAATTTAGACAGGTTTGGGTACTTATATTAACCTTATCTTTAAGTATTAACTCAAAGTTAATTAGTTTCACTTTCACAATGTCTCTTTGTGTTTTTATATTATATGGTTAATAAACTTACTATATACATCCAAGAGACCCCCAAGTAGTCCATTAATGATACACCTAACATTATATAAGTCTCTTGGCCGAACCATAGATTTTTAGGAATTTAATATCAATTAATAATATAATATTTGTTTTAAAACTCTTTTATGTCAATTTTGACACTATTCAATAGTTGATTTTTTTGAAACTTATAACAGAATTATTACTTAGAAAAAAAGTCAATTAAATCAATCCTAATATGTCATATTATCCTAGAAAATTAGTTTAATTCATTAAAAGTCTCAAATTTTATTTATTTGTGTATTTATAATATCAATTATTTTAATTTTCCACTATTATGGTAATTACTGCATCATCATTGTGTCATAAATAAATTATATTATTTAATGTCTATAAATTATAAATAAAATATACTTATGTAGGAAATATTTTTAGCTTTATAATGAATATTTATAGTTGAAAATACAACATATATAACCCTATGTAAAAATTGTTTTTCTAAAAGATATATGCTTGTCTCATTTTTGTACTTATTTTAACTTAATTAAAATTAAGTGTCCCTATCACCTACAAGTGGCTCCATGGGGTCCCAAAATCGACCCAAAAATTACTATGGTCGAACATGTATCAACCAATGAGGCCAGGATACGTTTTAGGGTAATTTAGTATTATTATAATATTATTTTTTAACCCTTATTTACCGGATTTACCCTTTAACCATGGTAAATAAAATATTTACCGAAGTAATTATTCAAAATGTCTAAAAATAAAAGCTACCTATTTACACAATTTGAACATCCTGATTCCAAATATGGAATCCATTTTTCCAAATTCAACACACATAAGTGGCAGAAATTAATTTAAAATTAATTCCCGTTGTTAAAACAAAAAGCGTGTTTTTAAGAGATAATAACTATCAAAAGATTGACACTTGTTTATGTCCGGTTTAATTGTAAAATTATGTCCAATGACCAAAATTGAATTAAATGGTAAAAATATATTCTGAATATACTTTAAAACCACTAAAATTCATAATTTATCACTATTAATTATTTTGATTAAAAAAGTTGTTTTTAATTAAAATTTAGTAATTTTCACTATTCATAAAAATATTAAAGTTATCCGAAAAGTACCAAACTTTCACCTTAGGCTAAATTTGATATTCCAAATCCAAAAATGAAGTCCATTTTGAAATAAAAAATATATATAATTTCAAAAACTAGGTATTACTATTCATAATGGCTAGTTTGATTAGTTATGGTGTGTTAGAACTCGGTGTTGCGTACAACGCACGCTATCACATTATTCAAAGAGAAGCGTACCGTAGAAGCTTGGGGTGTTACATTCTCCCCTCCTTCAAATAATTTCTTCCTTGAAATTTCTAGAATATTATCTCCTGAAAAGACTTGGGTGGTTCTTCATCATAAGTTCCTTGGGTTCCCACGTTGCCTCTTCCATCTTATGGTTTCTCCACAAAACTTTTACCAGACGCGTCGTCCGGTTTCTCAGTACTTGTTCTCTCATATCAAGAATTCTGACGGGCTCTTCACAATAAGACAGATCGGGTTCCAGTTCTAACTCCTCATAGGTGAGTACATGCGTTGGGTCAGGCATGTATTTCCTCAACAGAGATACGTGGAACACATCGTGAACTTTGGAGAGACTTGGCGGCATTGCCAATCGGTAAGCTACAACCCCAATTAGTTCTAGAATTTCAAAAGGTCCAATGTACCTGGGACTCAATTTACCTTTCTTACCAAAACGTATAACTCCCTTCCATGGAGATACCTTCAGGAAAACATGATCACCGACTTGAAATTCCAAATCCTTCCTTCGATTATCAGCATAGGTCTTCTGCCTACTTTGAGCTGCTTTGATGTGATTTTGGATTACCTTCACCTTTTCCATCGTTTCCTCCACCAGTTCTGGACCTACAATTTTTCTTTCACCAACGTCATCCCAACAGGTTGGTGTACGACATCTCTTTCCGTATAACGCTTCATATGGTGCCATATGAATACTCGAATGGAAGCTATTGTTATAGGAAAATTCTACCAAAGGTAAATATTAATCCCACATACCCTGAAAGTCAAGTGAGCAAGATCTCAACATGTTTTCTAAGGTTTGAATAGTCCGTTCTGATTGTCTGTCTGTCTGAGGGTGGTAAGCAGTGCTCAAATGAAGTTCAGTATCCAGGGATTTCTGAAGACTTTTCCAGAATCCTAAAGTAAAACGGGGATCACGATCAGAAACAATCGATAGGGGTACTCCATGAAGTCTCACAACTTCATTAATATATAGTCTTGCTAGACGTTCCAGGGGTAGATCTTCTCTTTTAGAAAGAAAATGTGCTGACTTGGTAAGACGATCAACAATAACCCATATTTCATCGTTCCTTCTAGTAGTCTTTGGTAGCCCCATGACAAATTCCATCGTAATATTTTCCCATTTCCACTCCGGTATGGGAAGAGGTTGCATGACTCCTCCAGGATGTTGCCTTCCAGCTTTCACTTGTTGACAAACCATACATCTTGACACAAAATCATCAATCTCCCTCTTCCTGTTGTCCCACCAAAATTTTTCCTTCAAATCCTATATATTTTGGTGCTCCCAGGGTGTATAAAGAAATTGGAACTATGAGCATCATCCATAAATTCCCTTTTTAGATCAGGTATATCGGGAACACAAAGTCTCTTCCCGAATTTGAAAATTCCATCTTCATACACAAAGTCTCTCAGTCTCCCATTATTCATAGCTTTAATCTTCTTTTGAAATTCTTCATCATCGGTCTGACAACTCTTAATCCTTTCTAGTAAAGATGGTTTGGCAACCATTTGAAAAAGCATTGATGTTTCTCCTTCCCTGGTTATTCCCATGTCTATCTTCACTAGATCCATGAAAATTGGATCCCTTTCAATTCTCATATTGTTCAAAACTCCATGATCATTTCTGCTCAAAGCATCTGCCACCTTGTTTGCCTTCCCTAGGTGGTAGTGTATCGTACAATCATAATCCTTGAGAAATTCAAGCCATCTCCTTTGCCTCATGTTGAGTTCTTTTTGTGAGAAAATATACTTCAGACTCTTGTGATCAGTATAAATCTCATATTTTTCACCATAGAGGTAGAGCCTCCATATCTTCAAAGCAAAGATCACAGCTGCTAACTCGAGATCATGAGTAGGATAGTTTTGTTCATGAATTTTCAACTGCCGTGACGCATAGGCAATAACTCTATCATTCTGCATAAGCACACAATCAAGTCCTTTCTTCGATGCATCCCTATAAATAACGAACCCATCATTCCCTAATGGTAGAGTCAATATAGGAGCATTGACTAATCTTCTCTTCAGTTCTTTGAAACATTCTTCACACTCTTTTATCCAAACAAATTTAACCCCTTTACGTGTGAGCTTTGTTAATGGGTTAGCCAATCGGGCAAAATTCTGGACGAAACATCGATAATAACCTGCCAAACCAATAAAACTACGTACCTCAGTTATACTCGTAGGTGCTGGCCATTCTTGGATTGCCTTAGTCTTAGAAGGATCAACAGATATTCCATCTTTAGAGACAATATGTCCAAGAAAAGAAATCTCCTGAAGCCAGAATTCACACTTGCTAAACTTCCCATATAATTCATGTCTTCTCAGAGTCTTCAGGATAATGCGCAATTGATTTTCATGATCTTCGTAGATTTTGGAGTATACCAAGATATCATCAATAAATACCACCACAAATTCATCAAGATATTCCTTGAAAACTCTATTCATCAGATCCATGAATACAGAGGGTGCATTAGTCAATCCAAAAGGCATTACAGTAAACTCGTAATTCCCATACCATGTTCGAAATGTTGTCTTCGGAATGTCTTCCTTCTTCACACACAACTGATGGTATCCAGATCGAAGGTCAATCTTTGAAAAGTATTGATCTCCATGTATTTGGTCAAATAAATCATCAATGCATGGTAGGGGATACTTGTTCTTTATTGTTATAGCATTGATCTCCTGTAGTCGATACATAACCTCATGGATCCATCTTTCTTTTTAACAAAAAGAACAGGGGCTCCCCATGGAGAAACACTAGGGAGAATAAATCCCTTATTACTCAATTCCTCTAGTTGTTTCTTTAGTTCAACTAATTCTACAATGTCCATTCTATAAGGGGTATTCGATATCGGCCTTGATCCAGGAATTAAATCAATGGAAAACTCAACTTCTCGTTCTGGAGGATGTCCAGGTAAATCTTCCGAAAATACATCTACAAATTCTTTCACAACAGGTACATCCTCTATTTGAACATTCCTTTCCTCACCCATGGTTATTTCATTCTCTTCCTCCCCAATAATTGAATTTAGTTGAGCTATTGGGGGTGGATCTAAATAAGAATTAGGTGGTGACGATTCTGCTCTCAAGAGAAGGTGTTCCTTATCATTATCATCAAGAATCGTAACCTCTTTCTTCTTACAATAAATCTTCGCATCATAGTCCGAAAGCCAGTCCATACTGAGGATTATATCAAACTCAATCAAAGGTATGATGATGAGATCAGCAGATAAAGAACATTTATGTGCTCTAATGGGGACTGATTCACAAAACTTTGTTGCAATGATACTTCCCTTAGGAGTTTTAACTGACAAATCCATTGTTAAATCAAATTGGAAATATCTAATTTTCTTAGAAAACTGGGAAGATATGAAATAATGCGATGATCCAGAATCAAATAATGCATTTGCAAAACTTGAGGAAACCATTAAATTACCTGCCACCATGTCTTTCGGAGCTTCTACCTCAGTAGTAGTGATAGCGTAAGCTTGGCCTTGATCCCTTGGCCTTTTCTAAGGTAAGTTATCCTGATGCTTAGGACATTCATTTTCATAATGCCCTATCTCCCTGCAATTGTAGCACTGAACATTGGTAGCTTCCTTCTTCCCCTTGCAATCACGATCTTGGTGGCCTTTTTCACCACACTTGTAATAGACTCCCATTCCCTTCAAGTAAGTACCAGGGTGTTTCTTCCCACATTTACCACAGGATGGATATTCAACCTTTCACTTCTTCCCTTTATTTCCATTCCAATATTGATCAGCAGGTATCTTCTTCTCTTGCTTTTCTTTAAAGTCATAAGACTTAGAGAATTCCTTTTCGGTCTTGATAGCACATGAGACAATTTATTCGTACGATGAAAAGGAGTGTGAGAATAATGCTCAACGAAGAAATGGTTTTAACACATCAAAGAAATGATCAATATTACTTCTTGGGTTACATATATAATCTCCAGCATACCTTGATAACCTTGTAAAGTTATCCTCATACTTTGTGACATTCTCATACTCCTTTTGTCTCAGACTTAGAAACTGGCTTTCCATATCTGCTCAATGGTCGCGAGGAAAGTATTTTTCTAAAAACAGATCTTTTAACTCCCTCTATTCCATATTTTATACTTCATCATCTTCCTTAGTATTTTGAATCAATGACCACCATTGATCAGCATCTCCAGTGAGGCGGTAAGCTGCCATGATAACTTTTTCCCTTTCACTACTCCCCAAAGCCTGAAATATTTTCTCTATGGAAAATATTCATTACTCAGCTACTAAGGGATTTGTAATCCCATTTAATGTTGGTGGTTGTTGCCTCATGAATCGATCTAACACTGATCCTCCACGCTGCGGATCAGGGTGCTCCATATGGGTAATGTTATTATTCATAACCTGAGTGAGTTGTCCCAGTATGGTGATTAGCTGATCGGCACCAGTTGCATCACCAACTCCACTATAATTATCTTGAGCAGGAGGTCAATCCCTACATGGAGTTTGTGCATTGATACGGTTTCCATTTCTGCCACTAGGCGCCATTTCTAAACAATGGCATAAAATAGATCAGTTTTTGAATCAAAATACATAATCCCATACTTATAAAACACTTAACATAAATTGAACTATTTATGGATATAATCCATAATCATAAGAATGTTTTCTTTGAGGATGTATATACTCATAAACCCTTCATAATGATTTGTAAATAAAATGAGAGTTATCCTAAGCATATCCCCCAGGAGTGTCGTAACCAAGAGTGCAGCAAGGCCCGTTGTCGTTCACCAGTTCCCATTCGAGTCTAGCTCAAAGCGGTGTTTTCGGGTTTTACCCCTAGGTACATCTGTGCCAGAGCCGCCTCTACCTGCTCGTATCCAGACAGGGATGTATTGCTCGAAAAACTCACAAAATCTCTACAATTCCAAAATTCTAGGATGTTCTTATATACTAATCCTCAAAGTTCATCTTAGGTCTACGTGCTCTAATCAGAGTTTATATAAATCTAGCTTCCAAGGTTTGTACTAAACTTCCTTTGATACCAACTGTAACGCCCCGACCCCAGTTACCCAGAGTCAGTACATTATTACATAACATTGGCATGATCACAAGAAAGATCAAATCTCGAAAGACCGATTGGTTAGTATCCTTGGAAACACTATATATATTCATAAAGTTTTACATTACATCATAAAGTGAAAAACTACTACAACAACATAGTCTTCATATTCCACACTCATATCCCCACATAAAATCCCTGCAGTTCATTCATAACTTACTTCTTCACATCCTGGGAAAAATAAAACATAGAAAAGGGGTGATCTCAAATGCCCAGTAAGGATAACAATATAGCGGAAACTTTCAAAAATAAGCATAAAAATTTAAGGCAATGTATAACTAAAACAAAAGCCTTTTAAACTTGAACTTCAACATAGTATGGAAAAATTAAAATGAAATAATGCCATTTACTTATTCACATGGATATTCTTCTAATCGAATAATCACATGCAATATCAATAACCACTTTCATAATGATGGAATGCATAATGCCAGACTATCCTAACCACATAGCCAAGGCCTCGTGCCAAGACTAAAAATAAGATTTTGCCAAGGCCTTGTGCCAAGACACTAGTTTGTCTCATGGGACCTACCGATGCATCGAGGAGCTATAGCAGGCTCCACCCGTCACATATTAAGTCCAATGCCTTCCCATATGAAAAGGTTTAAACATAACATAAACATTCGTATTAAAACTAGCATATGAAATGTCAATACCTTCACCATAAACTATGAATCGTATAAAAATAGCACATACACAGTAAAACATATCACAAAACCTTCAATACAATATAGAAGTTTTGTATCATAATAAATCAACTTCAAATAAGCGTAAAATCCATCAAAGGATGTTGACATAGATGAAATCAAAACTCTTTTTAAAGAAATATCTCTTTCTATTTTTGAAATCATTTAAGAGTCATATATTTATAAAATAAAACATTTTCTTTGAAATTTTTTTTATAACATTGTAAGGGAAGCTTCGACGATTTTATAATGGCAGAAAATAACCGCACCCGCCGTATAAGTTAAAAAAACATTCTTACCTTAATTCTGTCGAAAAGGTTAAAAGCACCTTGTTTGGAAAACGACAGAAAGATTCCTTTATAAACCACTTATAAAAAGTCAAAAAAAGGTATAAATGACTTTAACCCATATTCTTGTAAATAGTAAAAATGTTTTGAAATACATTTTTTAGAAACATGGATGTGGATGATAAAGAGATCCCAGTAGATTATTACGTATAAACAACCCCGGATAATGAAGAGATTGTGAAATAACCCTTACCTTGTACTTTTCCTTGGTTGGGGTAGGTTAACCTCCTGTATAATGGTGAGATAATATTTATTAAATTATACAAGAATCATATACATTAATATGATATCATATATGATCTTTTAACATTGATTTGTTAATAATATGTTAGTATTATCGTTGTTTCGGGTGTTAACTTACTCATTTTCTTTTATATGTTTTTGTTACATAAGCCATGTTTGTCATGGATAGGTTGTATATTATTCATATACAGAATGATATCAAGCCCTTAAAAATCATTTTTAAATCATAAAATGATAATTATATTTGAATGGATACGATGGAGAATGAATCTCATCGCGTTCGTGGAGACGGTAGTCCGTACGTACACACGAGCGACAATATCATTCTTTTGATATTAAAATAATATATAAATGGATGGTATATCATATATACAGAATCATTAACATGTTATATTTATTATTTACATGAGTTACACATCATTATTATACCCATCCAAATAATAATATATTGAATAACAATTACACCACGACGTGGAGACAGTAAGCCGTACGTACGCACGTATGGTGACATGTTATTCAAAGGATGGATAGAATACTGAATATGGTTGTACCATATTTATAATAAAATCACAGTATATATATGATACTGGAGTTATTATTTTATAATGGTAACAAAAAAGGGAGAAGAAGTGGAAGAAGAAAGGAACTTGGAAAAGGGTGGTGAAATCGTTACCTCTTCTTCGGGTTCTTCCTTTTGATTTGATCAAAAGGGCTCCTTAGGTTGGCTTTATGATCAAACTAAGGCCTCTAGGTTGTATTGAGAGAAGTTGGGAGAGTATTTTGGCAGAGTTTGGCCGAACCAAAAGGCTTTGAAGGTGGGAATAAATGAGAAGGAAGAGTTCCCTTTTATAAGAGGGGTGAGGGGCACCTTTGGAAAAGCTAGAAATATTAATTTATAATAAATTAATATTCGGTTTTTAATGGCTCCAAAGTTGATTATTCAAATATTAAGGTGGGTATAGATCGAAAACCACTCAACCAATAGAATTTAGACAGCTTTGGGTACTTATATTAACCTTATCTTTAAGTATTAACTCTAAGTTAATTAGTTTCACTTTTACAATGTCTCTTTGTGTTTTTATATTATATGGTTAATAAACATACTATATACATCCAAGAGACCTCCAAGTGGTCCATTAATGATACAAATATCATGATATAAGTTTCTTGTCTGAACCGTAGATTTTTAGGAATTTAATATCAATTAATAATATAATATTTGTTTTAAAACTCTTTTATGTCAATGTTGACACTATTCAATAGTTGATTTTTGTGAAACTTATAACAGAATGATTACTTCCAAAAAAGTCAATTAAATCAATAATAATATGTAATATTATCCTAGAAAATTAGTGTAATTCATTAAAAGTCTCAAATTATATTTATGTGGGTATTTATAATATCAATTATTTTAATTTTTCACTATTATGGTAATTGTTGCATCATCATCGTGTCATAAATAAATTATATTATTTAATGTCTAAAAATTATAAATAAACTATACTTATGTAGGAAATAATTTTATCTTTCTAATTAATATTTATAGTCGAAAATAAAACATATATAACCCTATGTAAAAATTGTTTTTCTAAAAGATATATGCTTGTGTCATTTTTGTACTTATTTTAACTTAATTAAAATTAAGTGTCCCTATCACGTACAAGTGGCTCCATGGGGTCCCAAAATTAACCCAAAGATGCCTATGGTCGAACATGTACCAACCAATGAGGCTAGGACACGTTTTAGGGTAATTTAGTATTATTATAATATTATTTTTTAACCCTTATTTACCGGATTTACCCTTTAACCATGGTAAATAAAATATTTACCGAATTATTCAAAATGTCTAAAAATAAAAGTTACCTATTTACAAAATTTAAACATCCTAATTCCAAATATGGAATCAATTTTTCCAAATTCATCCCACATAAGTGGCAGAAATTAATTTAAAATTAATTCTCGTTGTTAAAACAAAAAGCGTGTTTTTAAGAGATAATAACTATCAAAAGATTGACACTTGTTTATGTCCGGTTTAATTGTAAAATTATGTCCAATGACCAAAATTCAATTAAATGGAAAAAATATATTCTGAATATACTTTAAAACCACTCAAATTCATAATTTATCACTATTAATTATTTTGATTAAAAAAGTTGTTTTTAATTAAAATTTAGTAATTTTCACTATTCATCAAAATATTAAAGTTATCCGAAAAGTACCAAAATTTCACCTTAGGATAAATTCGATATTCTGAATCCAAAAATGAAGTCCATTTTGAAATATAAAATATATATAATTTCAAAAAGTAGGTATTACTATTCATAACGGCTAGTTTGATTAGTTATGGTGTGTTAGAACTCGGTGTTGCATACAACACACACTATCACATTATTCAAAGAGAAGCATACCGTAGAAGCTTGGGGTTTTACAATTCTCAAAAATATTTTCAATCTAAAATAAATACTTAAACTATGTATGTTATAATAAATTCATGTTAAATGGATTTTATAGGATTTGGGGATCAATACATTTTACTAATGGAGTTATCATATAGGAAAATTGTGCATTCATTCATTGAAATCACATCATATGAGGCTTTGTATGGGAAGAGGTTCAGAACTCCAATATGTTGGGATGAAGTTAAAGAATGTAATATGTTTATAAAATATATTAATTAAGAGTTTTAATGGAAGATTCAAACCATTAAAAATATATTCAAACTATTATGTGTTGATTGAACATATATAAAGATAATCATTAGTGAGATTCCATTATTAATGTTAGAGAAAATTTATTCATTCAAATAACAACATGGAAGAGTGTAATGAAATTTTGGAATATACGAATGTTGAAACCCAGTTATATTGGCCCCTTAAAATCATAAATTGTGTGGGGATGATTTTTTGTCATTTAAAACTTCCAATGACCCTCGCCCAAGTTCAAGATGTCTTATATGTATCACATTTGAGGAATTATATACCTAACCCTTCATGTGTAATAAAATAAATACTAGTATCATCAGAACATGTTATCTCTTATGATTAACAACTAATTGAATTAATTGATCATAAATACAATGTATTATGAATCTGGATCACTTGTAATGTTGTATTTATCTAGAGGAATCCTTAGTTTTAGGAAGAAACCTAGGAATCTAAAGATGTAATGAGAACAAATTTACCTCTTTTTTCATCAATGTAATGAAATTATGATGGAGAAATTATTTTTAGGTTGTGTAATTTAACACCCATTTATTTTTAGAATTTATTTATATTTAAATAAATATTTTGTTTGATATCTTGTGATGTATGAAACTCTAGACCAGATGAAAAATATTTTATTTCAATTCAATATGGAATACATTATGAGACACCTAAATAAAAAATAATTAGTAAAATTACGAAATGAATAAAATAAAAAGTAAATAAAATAAAATAAAATTTAAATTCCCATCATCATGATCTGTAATGAATATCATAAAACTAATGATAACTATATAAAGAATAAAACACTTTAGAAATATAACAAACATCGTGATAAATAAATTACAATATAAGATAAATTATTTTTGTTATGTATGTAAATCTATATGTCATAATGTAATATACGTATTATATATAACATCCAAGGTTTAATTATGAATTTTATTTCCCCGTGTTACTTATTTTATAAATTATAATTAATTTAAGCATAATTAAAAAAATACATGAAAAAATCAAACTAACAAATATATATTCACTCATAATAGAACATTATAATAAAATTGCATTAAACCATGTATTGCATACCATTTATTATTAGATACCATATATTATTAGATCCATTAAAAGTGGAAAAAATTAAAATTGGAAAATAAATATAAAATAATAATATATTTAAACATGGAAAATCACCTCGATTTTCTTCACCCTTGAGGATCACTGTTTGTATAAAAAACCTATAATGAGACAAAGCATCATTAAAGGAGAAAAATATTACAAAATAAAAAAATGAAAACTATATTACTGAGAATTAGTCTAAATATATATAGTGTATAATGAATTTATAGAATGTTATGGGTGCAATATAGATGTTATTTTCACATTTGAGAGGGGTATATGGCTATTTAGTATAATAGAAGGAATCATTTTACATGATAAAAATTACGGATATGTAGTTGATATAAATAAAGATTTTCAATATGTTAAAGTTATATATTTTTTTTACAAATTATTTATTTAAAATAAAATAAATGACTTTTTAATAGAAAAAACATATAAAAATTAACTTTGAAAAAGATATTTCATTCTAATGAAATTGTTTTTATGAATTATTCTTTATGATAAAGATATTTCATTTAAACGAATGATTTGAAAAAATATATATTGATAAAATTAAAGTAATTATTACCAAAAAAATAAAAAATATTCAAGAAACAATTTATGAACTATGAAAAAAACTAATTTACTTATTCATGACCAAAGAAACACATTTTATTTAAAAACATTATTTGTATTTTATATTATTTATTTTTGTTTAAAATTTAAATGCCTCCTATTTTTAGTATCAAATTTAATAAAATATTATATATATATATATATATTCAACTGAATTAAAATTTATTAAATTCTTAATAATTTATTAAAAAGAATAATAAAATCATTTATGTTAAAAAATAATTTTTTCAATAAATTTAATCTTATGTGTTCTGCATTTTTATCATTATAAATTAATTTAATCACTAATATATAATGATATTAATGAAATTAGATTTTTTATATAAAAAAATTAACATCCATCCAATGATTATTACTTGGTAATTAATAATATTATATTCCCTTTTATGACCAAAAATATAATTTACAAACAAAATATTTTTATACGTATCTCATTTTCATTATAAAATTTATTACTATCAATTTTATGTGTTGAATTTAAAAAAAGTATATTATATATAAAATCATCATTTCAAAATTAGGTAATTAGTTCAATTTAATTTTTAGTCATAAAAATAAGTTTCCAAAAGAAATTTAGTTACCATATTAAATGTTAAATGTGGTAAAAGAATTAAATTAAGAGGTATAGTCCTAAAATATTATTAAATATTATCTATAAATGTTTTTATGAGATAATTATAGGCCTCTATTTTTCCAATATGTATTTTTTCATATTTGGATCCTCTTTCCATGTGAAATTACATTCAATATTCATTAGAATTGAGTACAAGCAAAAAAACCACTCAAACTAACCTATAAAAAGCCCCCTCCTTTACCCACCTCGAAGAACTACATTATTTAAGTTTTCTATTAACTACCTACCAATAATATCTACCTAAAAATACACTCTCACATTTCGTAATATTTTTTTTATAATAACTGGGACCAAATTATTCATTTTGAATAGGATCTCTAAGAGAAGATTTTGGTCTCTAATGAGATTAGAGCACACCAAACCAAGTGGGAATCCAATGTAAGGGTTTTTGTATCAATTTTCATCCATTGAAACATGCTTCATATTTTACACCAATTCTCATTTTTAGGGTGTATATACTAAATATTTAACATATTTTATCATAATTATCTCAGAATTTATGGGATTTAAAATTCTATTTCATGTTATATGTTTCATTTTAATTTCTTTATTCATTACCATAGTCTTACGCATTTTTATTTTATTAAATCATATTCTTTATTTCTAGAATATGTTTTTAAAATATTGTTATATTATACCATTTATCTATTTTATATAGTGTTTTATATTTTTATCTAGAAAAAATGCATTCTTTATGTTTTAATCTTATTTTTTAATGGATTTATTTCATCATAAAAATAAAATTTTTTGGAAAAAATTTCATCTTCTCAATTGTATCTTTATCCTCCATGTCCATATAATTTTAACCATGAATTTTTTCCATGATTTCATTGAAATGTTAACATGAATTCCCTTATTTTCCCTCTATATTTATCTTTATCCCTCACCAAGAATATATTTTATAATTTTTTTATCAATGTAGGTTTTCTACAAAAATGTTTTAAAGGATTAAAATGAAATTTCATTTCAATTACATACATTCTTTATCTTCGACTCCATATTCATTATAAAATTACTTTATTTATTTTCTTGGTCCCATTATGGAAGATATTTTTAAAATATTTTTTTGAAAAATTATTGTTTTCATCTTTTCAAAAATGATTTTGAAAATAAATTGTAACATTATTTTTATAACATTTAAAATTTTAAATAAATTTATTTTATGATTTCACTTCCAATTTCATCTATAACTCTAAAAGATCAATCTTCTATAGAGTTGTGTCTCGTGAATGACCTATAAAATTCCCTTATGATAAACTTATTTTGGTTGGTCTAATTTTTTTCATCAACAAATTCAATTCTTTAATTAATTTTAAAGGATACAATTTGAAAAAATATTATAACACATTTTATTTCCATATGTTTTTCATGATAAGATAAATGATTTATTTAATGTGAAACGCATAAATATATATTAAAAATAGTGGATGATTTTGTCTGATATATTCCTCTAATTCATTGGGTAAATTTGTATATCTCATGAGATATTAATGTTTTATGTGGACATGATTTCAGCTAGCTATGTTCACAACATTATTAATTAACATTATTATAGTAATCTATGTTCAAAACTCTATATGTGAACATGATTTTAATTATATATATTCAAAACTTTTTGCATGGAAATGAATGTGTTTCACTATATTCAAAACTATTTCCATGGACATGATTGAGGTTATTTATGTTTATACTTTGTGCACATACATTATTATTGTTAGATATTTTCACAACCTTGTGAGTAGACATGTCCCTGGTTATCTATATCACAATTATATGGTATGTCGTGATTATTGTTCTATGCTTCCACATTCTTATCCATGGTGTATGTTTTTATTTCATGATGGGTTTTTAGGTTATATTGTTGGGATAGAAACACCATAAAACCATTGGATGATATTCCTCTAGAACTATGATATAAAATCCAAAAAATGTTCAACCTTTGGAAGAAGTATAAAGCTGACACTCCAACCTTACCATACTTAGATCTCTAAAACTTTAGATGTTTTGAGAGCACCCTAAATCCCCCACACAATGAGTATAGAGACCCAGGCTTTATATACATATTCATTGCATCATTTTTGAAGAATATTTATTATATTACAAAAACACACACCCAAAGATTATATTAGTTTAGTTCCATTGGAAACATGGAAACATAAAAGTCGGTCCCTAAGTAAACTAAATATTCTCCATTTGTGTTATTAATGATTAGAACCCTTCTAGACACATCATACGTATAACACCCCAAATATTTAATGTTATTTTTTTCTTAAATACTTTCAATTCATTAAATAGCCTATATTTAATGAAGCAATGACTCTATATGAAACAAAACTTGGTTATTTATATGATATTTTCATAACGTATCAGTTAAACATAAATCTTTTATTTTATTGTTTTGAATTACAAAAAAGGACATACACTATTGTGATCAAGGTGATATTCGAAGTATGATAGAATCAAGTTAATTTTTAGGTAATAGTAACATACCCTTATGAATAGTAACCTACCTTTATGAATAGTAATACAACCCTAATGAATGGTATCCTTACCCATGAAAGTGTAAATATATTTTAGCCACCTTAAAAATGAATATGAATATTTTAAGTGTTGTAATTTTTCTATTAAATGATGATTATAATTAAAAATTAAATTTCTCATATTTATAAAATTATTTCTGAAAAATGGAGTTAATTTTTGGATTCTAGATGTCGAAAAATGGTTAGGCTGAATTTTTTTGATTTTTCTGAAATACTTGAATTTTTTGTGAATAGTAAAATATAGTGATTACGGTATAAATACATTATGAGATAAATACATTATTCCCAACATTATGGATGATGTAAGAAACAATTATTTAGAACTAACATGCACTTATTACTATTTTTTCCATGAAATTGTCATTATTTCTTGTCTTAGGGAAAAATAATATACTAATGATTAATATATTAAGAAAATCCTCCTCATCTTCACTATATAAACCACCACACCAATCAAGATTTGACCCTTACCTATGTTCTACCAAATAAACTTCCCAAGCCCTCCCCCCATGTCCAATACCTTATGGTCTCACCAAAAGGCCAAAAACAAAGTCCTTAAGGAGATTCTCAAGGAGGAGTAATCAAGAGGTGAACATCTCTTCCTTTTTCTTTAAACTTCTTTTAGAAGTTCCATTATTTTGTTTCTATGTCCTCAAATCCCCTCATCCAAATGCTATAATAATTCCAGTAAATTACATGAACTGAAATTTTATTATGCTAATGGAATATTTCATCATCATCTCTATGTTCCCCCTCCTATTATACTAAAAATTAAAACACTGTCTGAGATGTGTTAATTTATCACATTCAAGGATGATGTGTTTTCAATTTCTATTACTATTTTCAAGACTATTCATGGAACCTTTTTAATGGTTGAACCAAATCATAATATATTAATTTTATATTTTGAAATGTTCTTTAATCCTTACACACTCATAATATAAAATAATAATATAAAACAAGATCATTGTGCACAAAATCACCAAGTTAACCAAAGCATTTATCATTAACTTTTATCTAACGAGTCATCGTCACGGTATATAACCAAAACCATTGTATGATAATTTATATATCTTATGTTTCACTAATAATATATATTAAAAATTTTGTATGTTTAACCACATTTGAAACGAACTTCCATTCATGAATACAAGTAAAATGATCATGAAAACCAAATAAGAAAATGCTTCGAAAACAATAAAATTGAACCACTTAAACCCAAAAAAAAGGCCATGAATGAACTTAATAAGGTTATAATAAACCAATTACATGTATAGTATGTCCTGTAATTATTAATTAATTAATCAAAATTTGATTATTCAGGTCATTAAGATCAATCGAGAACACATTCAGGCATAAGGTAAGGTGTTTCTCATCTCACTTTTATTTCTGTGAGATTTCCATTATTCGCCACTTATTTCTTGTATGTGGAGTATGTTTAATAACATTTGATATATAATATTTTTATTTTATTTATATTTATGGTATTCAGTGATTCACTTTATGATTATTAACTTAATTGATTACAATGTTGTAAGGGAATTCATTCCGGTTTCCATTTAATTGTGATTTAATTAGTATTGTGCACTTAATCATTATTATGTGGTGTACCTACTTCTCCTTTGAGAACATTTTTAATTTTAAATTTTAAATATATTATATATATATATTCTACATTCAGGGATATTATTATTTTCTTAATCTATATACCCTTTTACATATAGTGTTCATTTGGAATGTTGTTTTAACTATGGAAATATTGATGAATCTGTATCCTCTACTCTATATAGATATTGAGAACGCATATTTTAATTTTATTAAATCTATTTATAAATAATTCATTGGACTTATTAAGTGTTTTTGGGTCCCAATATAAACCCCTGGTGCATCGATAGGTCTCATGAGACAAATTAGTTGGCGACAAACCCTTCAAGTTTGTTTCTAAAAAATAATCAGATGGGTATCTACCCACAAACTTAAACCATTTTGACGGTATAGTGGTATCATGTGCCAGATACATGACATCCAATTAATAAGAATTATCTTTATTCGTTTTCAGTTATTACTACCCAATATCTTTTCACTATAAAAATATATATGGATGCGGTTTCATTCTTAGTTTCTTAATAGTGTGTGTTTTTCATTTATTCACCATACCAAATTGACTATGCTAATTTGATTTTGATTAATTATTGTTGACTAATTCTTATGATATTTGTAAACCTTACTTATCATTTGAGATCACCCATTTCATTTGTTTACCTTCAATAGATTATGAAGAGGAGACTATTTATTGAGTTCTCATGGATTTAGTTTTTTTTGTTATGTATTGTATTTTTTTTACCTTTCTCAATGTAATATGATTTACATGCATGTATATAGTTTCTTCAAGACTACTAAAATTATCAATGATTCAGGATTTCATTTCTTTTAATCATTCCAATTTAATAAGTAATGCACTGCCTCCGGGTTTTTTGGGTGGGGCGTTACAGTTGGTATCAAAGGAATTTTAGCAGCAACCTTGGAAACCAGATTTAGGAAACATAGTTTGGAGAACATAACCCTAAGATAGACTTTGAGTATAATCATATAAGAACATTATATAATTTTGGTAAAGTAGATATTATGTGGGTCTTTTTAGAAAATACATCTCTATCTGGATACTACAAGTGCATGTGGTTCTGGCACAGAAGTACCTATAAGTAACAACTCTGACAAGGAGTTTCGGGATTGACACGGGGTATCCCAGTACACGACAATGGGCCTTAATGTGCACCTGTTTTGACACTCCCGTTGGATATTCTTAGGATAATTCATATTTTTTACAAACCATTATGAGGGATTTAAAAGTACGTATAAACAATGTTTATGATTATGAGATTACTTGTGGATAAATTTTTAGAGTATCTTAAGTGTTTGATAGTTATAAATTATAAACTATGACCTAATTTATTGTATTCCATTGTTTAGTGATAGAGCCTAATAGAAGAAGGAGAATAAATACCAATGGAAAATGTAAGTATTTCCCCATTGAAAAAGTCAACACATTCAATGTTGGAGCAAATGAGATCATGAACATATTGGGAAAACTTACTCAAGTTGTGAATAATAACCATGCTACAACTGTATTGGATCATTTCATGCGGAAAAGCCCCCATACTTTAGTGGGACTACTAATCTGGTGGTATCTGAGCAGTGGATCAAGACCCTTGAAAATATATTTTTGGAATTCAGATGAAATGAAAATGAAAAGGTAGTACTAAAAGTATATTGCCTCAAGGGTGATGCTGATCAATGGTGGTCCATGATCTAGAATACCATGGAGGAAGAAGAAATAGAAGATATGGAATGGGGAAATTTTAAGTAAATATTCTTCGACAAATATTTCCTTCATGAACAACGAACTAAAATGAATATGAAATTTTTCATCCTAAAGCAAAGGTAATAAGAGAGTGTTGTGGAGTACGAGGCTACATTCACAATATTATTTATGTTTTATATTGATTATGTATGTGATTTGAAAGATAATATTGATCATTATTTTGAAGGTATTAAGGCAAGTCTTCAAAGGGAACTGACTTCTCAAACATTTTCATCATATGATGAAAATGTATTAAGTGCCATAAAAATAGATAAGGAATTTTACAGATCAAATTTGTTCAAGGGAAATCAAGATAATAAGAGGTATTCTAATAACCATGGAAAAGATGAATCCTTAATGAAGAAGAAGGGAATGAAGCAATTTCTATTATGTGATAACTGTGGAGACAATCATCCTGTGAAATTATTAAAATTCATGAGAGTTTTCTATAAGTGTGGTTAAAAGGTTCATCGATCTAGTGAATGTAAGGGGAAGAAACAAGTAAATGATGTTCAACGCCACAATTTTTGAGAGATGGGATACTATGAAAATGAGTGTCCTAAGAACCAAGGAAACTTGCTTTAGAAAAGGCCATGACTTCCAGGGAATGATTATGTGATTACAATTGTGGAGGTTGAAGTTCCTAATGATGGGGTGGCTAGTACTTTAATTGTTTCCTCAAAATTATCCAATGATTTATTTGATTCTGGATCATCACATTCATTTATATCTTCCATGTTTTTCAATAAAATTATACATGTTCAATTTGATTTAATAAATGAGTTTTTAGTAAAAACACATGGGTGATGTATCATTGCAACAAAGATGTATCGATAAGTCTCCCTCATGACACATAAATGTGCTTTAGTTTCTAACCTTATCATCATACCAATGATTGACTTTAATAAAATTCTTAGTATTAATTGACTGTCAAATTATGATACGAAGATCTATTGCAAGAATAAGGAAGTTACAATTTTTGATATTGTTATAGAATCCCTTATCTTTAGAGATGAATCATCACCATCTGATTCTTATCTTGATCCACCCCCAGTAACTTTACTGAATGCAATTCTTGGGGAGGAAGAGAACACAATATCTATGGGTGGGGAAATAAATCTTCAAATTGAAGACATACCTATTGTGCAAGAATACATTAATGTGTTTACATAGGATTTACCTGGACATCCTCCATAGCGGGAAGTTGAGTTCTCTATTGATTTAATTCCTAGTGAAAGACCTATCTAAAAGACTCCCTATATAATGTCTATTATAGAATTAGGGTAGCTGAATAAACAACTAGAGTAATTAAGTGACAAAGGATTTATTCGAACTTTTGTTCTCCATGGGGATCCCCTCTCTTCTTTGTCGAGAAGAAAGATGGATCCATGACGTTGTACATTGATTATTTGGAAATCAATGATGTTACAATAAAGAACAAGTATCCTCTGCCATGAATTGATGATTTAGTTTATCAACATCATGGATCCCAATATTTTTCAAAGATTGACCTTTGATCTGGATATCATCAATTGTGTGTGAGAAGGGAATATATTCCAAAGACATCATTTCAAACTAGGTATGGGCATTATGAGTTTATAGTAATGCCTTTTGGACTTACTAATTCACCCTATATTTTCATGGATCTAATAAATATAGTTTTCAAGTAATATATTGATGAATTTGTTGTGATATTTATTGATGATATCCGGTTATACTCAAAAATATAAAAAGACCATGAAAATTACATGTAGATTATTCTAAATACTCATAGAATAAATGAATTATATGGGAAGTTTAGCATGTGTGAATTTTGGATTCAATAGATTTCTTTTCTTGGACATATTGTCTCTCATGATGGAATCTTTATTGATCCTATAAGGACAAAGGAAATCTAAGAATGGATCATGCCAATGAACATAACCTAGGTATGTAGTTTTATTGGATTAGTAGGTTACTATTAGCATTTGGTTTAGAATTTTGTCTGACTGGATAACCAGGTAACCAAGCTGCCACATAAAGGGGTTAAGTTTGTATGGATGAAATAATGTACAAAATGCATTGAATAATTTAAAAGGGGATTGGTTAATGATCTAATTTTGACTCTTCCATCTAGAAATGACGGGTTAGTGATATACAGTGATACATCAAAGGATGGGTTGGGTTGAGTCCTTATGAAAAATGATAAATTTATTGCTTATGCATCAAGGAAGTTGAAGACTCATTAGAAAAATTACCCAACTCATGATCGTGAGTTAGCATCCATAATTTTTCCTCTGAAAATATGCATACATTATCTCTATGGTGAAATATGTGAGATATATATGGATCATAAGAGTTTGAAATTCATTTTTACAGGGAATGAAATAAATATTAGGCAAATGAGATGCCTTGAGTTACTCAAATATTATGATTTTTCAATACACTACCTCCTAGGAAAGTAAAATAAGGTAGAAGATGCATTAAGCAAGATATATCATGGACTTCTAACCCAAATGAGGATTAAAAGAGATCCTATATCCATGGATATACTAAATATGGATATGGAAATTGTTAAGGAAGGGTAAAAATATATCCACTTTATAATGATTTCTAAACCATATTTACTATATAAGATAAAAAAGCTATCAATATGATGATGAATATCTACCAAAGAAAATTAAAGTTGTTAAGGATGGAAGATTGGTAGACTTCGTGTATGAATATGGAGTTCTAAAATTTGGGAAGAGGTTATGTGTTCCATCATTACCTGATCTAAAAAGTGAATTATTATATGATGCTCATAGCTCAAATTTCTCTATAAACCATGGCATTACTACAATGTAAAAATATTTGAAGGAACATTTTTGGTGGGATAATATGAAGTGAGAAATTGCTGACTATGTGTCAAGGTGTCTAGTTTGTCAAAACTGAAGATCGAGAGACAACATCCTAGAGGGTTCATGCAACCTCTAACTATTCCTATGTGGAAGTGGGATAACATTACGATGGATTTTTTCATAGGACTACTGAGGACACCTAGAAGGAATGATGCAATATGGGTAATTGTTGATCATCTCATGAAATTAGCACATTTCTGGGATATAAGAGAGAATTTACCACTTGAGTGCCTGACAAGACTTTATATTAATAAAGTTTTAAGGAATCAAGGTGCACCTCTATAGATTGTGTCTGATCAAGATCCCTAATTTGCATCAAAATTATGGAAAAGTTTCCAGAAGGCTTTGGATACTAAGATTCATATGAGTACCTCTTATCACCCCCAAACTAATGGACAGTCCGAAAGGACTATTCCAACATTGAAAGACATGTAGAGATCATACTCTCTTGACTTTTAAGGTATATGGGATCAATACTTTAGTATGGTGGAATTTTCATACAATAATATTTTCCATTATATCACTAAAATTGCTCTATATGAAGCATTATATGGTAAGAGTTTTCAAAATCTAACTTTTTAGGATGAAGTTTGTGAGAGGAGACTTATAAGCCAAGAAATTATTGAAGATATAACTAAAAAATAAATAAAATTTAGGCCCATATTAAAGTAGCCCAAAGTAGGAAAAAGAGTTATGCTAACAACCGGATAAAGGGTTTGGAATTTCAAGTAGGATATTATGTCTTTATAAAATTATTCCCTTGTAAGGGTGTCTTATGGTTTGGTAAGAAAGGGAAACTAAGCCCTAGGTACATCAAACCGTTTGAAATTATGGAAAGAATCAGAGTTGTAGCCTACCGTTTAGAAATGTCACCAAGTATCTCCAAATTTCATAATGTGTTCCACATGTCATTGTTAAATAAATACATTCCAAACCCATGCATGTACCCACCTATGAAGAAATAGATCTAGAACCTGATTTGTCAAACTGTGAAGAGCCTATTGGGATTCTTAACACAAGAGAGAAGGTATTGAGAAATCAGATAACTCAACTTGTAAAGGCTCTTTTGAGAAACCATAAAATAGAGGGAAAAACATGGGAACCTGAGGATGTCATTAAGAAGAACCACACATGTCTTTTTTAAGGGCTTTATACATGAAAATTTTCAAGGATGAAATTTTTGAAGGTGAAAAGAATATGACACCCCAAACATTTTATGGTACGTTTCTCTTAAATAAATTTAATTCATTATATAGTCTGTATTTCATGAATCACTGAGTATTTGTGAAAAAAACACTTGATTATTTATAGGATATAATCATAACCTAGCCATTAAACTTAAATTTTCCACTTTTGTGTTTTGAATTATGAAAAAAAACACATATGGTTGCGATTAGGGTGATATTTGGAATATGATAGAATCAAGTTAATTTTCAGTGAATAGTAACTTACCCTTATGAATAGAAACCTACTCTTAAGAATAGTAATACGACCCTTATGAATGGTAACCTTACCCAGGAAAGTGTAAGTAAAATTTAGGCACCGTAAAAATTAAGATGAATATTTTAAGTGTTGGTGTTTTTCAATAAAATGATGATTATAATTAAAAATTAAATTTCTCATATTTAGAAAATTATTTTTAAAAATGGAGTTCATTTTTGTATTCTACACATCAAAAATGGATAGGGTGAATTTTTGAGATTTTTCCAAAAATACTTGAATTTTTGGTGAATAGTAAAATATAGTGATTATGATATAAATACATTATGAGATAAATACATTATTACATGCTTCATGGATGATGTAAGCAACCATTAATTCTAACTCACATGCACTTATTACTATTTTTGGTCATTTAATAATCACTATTTCTTGTCTTATGGAAAAATAATAATCTAATGAATAAAATATTAAGAACCCCCCCCCCCCCTCCACTATATAAACCACCCCTCCCCCTCTTCCTGCTACACCACCCAACATTTTATCCTTACCTAATTTATTCAAAATACACTTTCCAATCCCTACCCCCACTTCCAATACCTTATTGTCTCACCAAAAGGAGAAAAACAAATTCCTTAAAGAGATTGTCAAAGAGGAGTACTCAAGAGGTGAACCTCTCTTCATTTTTCTTTCAACTTCTTTTACAAGTTCCATTCTTTTGTTACTCTCTCTTAGCCTCCCCTCATCCAAATTATTTGATAATTCTAGTATCTTACATGAATTCTGATTTTATTATTCTAATGGAATATTTCATCATCATCTCTCTTTCCCCCTCCTCTTATACTAAAAATGAAAACACCACCCGAGATGTGTTAATTTATCACATTCAAGGACGACGGATTTTCAATTTATATTACTATCATTAAGAATGGTCATGGAACCTTTTTAATGGTTTATATAGATCATAATATATTTATTTTATCTCACTCAGTGTTCTGTAATCCTTACACACTCATAATTTAAAATAATAATACAAAACAAGTTCATTGTGCACAAAACCGCCAAGTTAATCCAAGCATTTATCATTAACTTTTATCTAACGAGTCAGCCTCATGGTATATAAATAAAACCATTATAAGATAATTTATATCTCATAAATTTCACTAATAATATATATTTACAATTCTATATTTTTAACCACATTTCAATCGAGCTTTCATTAATGAATAAAATTAAACTGATCATGAGAACCAAGGAAGAAAATGCTCCCAAAACAATAAAAATTGAACCTCTTAAACCCATCAAAAAGGCCATGAATGAACTTAATAAGGTTATAAAAAAACAAATAAATGTAGATGAGGTCCTGGAATTATTAATTAATGAATATTTGTTTGATTATTTAGGTTATTATGATCAATCGAGAACACATTCGAGCATAATGTAAGGGATTTCTCATCTCGCTTTTATTTTTGTGAGATTTCCATTGTTCTCTACTTATTTCTTGTATATGGTGTATGTTCACTTCAATTTGATATATAATATCTATGTTATATTTATATTCATGTTATACATTGATTCACTTGATGATTATTAACTTGATTTATTATAATGTTGTAAGGGACTTTGTTTCGGTTTCCATTTCATTGTGATTTACTTAGTATTGTGAACCTAATAATTCTTATGTGGTGTACCTACTTCCCCTTAGAGATCATTTTTAATTTGAAATTGTAAATATATTATATATCCATATTATGGTTTCATGGATATTATTTTTTTCTTAAGTTGTATACCCTTTTACATACAGTATTTTTTTGGAATATTGTTTTAACTATAGAAATATCAATAAATCTGTATCCTCTTCTCTATAAGAATATTGAGAAAGCATATTTTAATTGTATTAAATATATGTATAAATTTTTTATTTTACTTATTAAGTGTCGGTTGGTTCCCGTTACATCCCCTCAATGCATCGATAGGTCCCATGAGACAAATTAGTTGGCGGAAAACCCTTCGAGTTTTTTTTTTCAAGACAGAATCAGATGGGTATCTACCCACATACTTAAACTGTTTCGATGGTATAGTGGAATAATTTTCTATATACATGAATTCTAATTAATAATAATTCTATTTATTCATTTTTTGTTATTAATATTCATGAGGATTTCACTATGAAAAAGTCTAGGTATGTAGTTTCATTCTCAGTTTATTAATGGTGTGTGTTTTTCATTTATTCACCATGCCATATTGACTATGCCAATTTGATTATGATTTAATTATTCTCGATTCATTATTCTTCTATTTGTAACCCATATTGATCATTTGATTTCACACCTTTCATTTTTTTTACCTTCAACAGGTTATCAAGAGGAGACCATTTTTTGAGTTCTCATTGATGTAGTTTATTAGTTTTGGTTATGTATTATATTTTGTTACCTTTTCCGATGTAATATTTTTTACATGTAAGTATCTAGTTTCTTAAAGACTAAAAAAATGAACATTATTTCAGGATTTCATTCCTTTTAATCATGCTAATTTAATAAGTAATGCATCGGCTCTGGATTTCTGGGGTTGAGGTGTTACAATAAGTAATACATATCTTCATAACTTGGGGAATAGAAACATAAAAAAGGGTGAGATTATATGATTAGTAAGGATAATAAAGGAATATATGTAAGAATAACATACACATAAGGGTATGAGAACATGATAATAACATTTGAAAACCACACCATGCATATCAAAGATTATAATCATGATTCATGGAATAATGATTGGTAGTTCATAATACATAAATCATAAGGGAATAAACAAAAATCATCCATGAGAGCATAATATTGGAATATGGAATGAATTTGTAGAAAAAACATAATCATAAAAAATAGTTTCCAAATTTTTCAAGGCTCACTTACAAGGAAACCATAGCAGAAAAATTCCTTTATAGTACCAACTTCACACCTCATTCCAACCCTATATTACTATACTGAGTTCACTCCTCATTTCAGTCCTATATTACTGTACAAGGTTCACTCCCTATTCTAGCCTCTATCTCAAGATATATATAAATTTTTACCCAATTCATTAGGGAGATATATAGTTCCCACCCACCACATCATGAAAACTATATTTATGTGTTCCAAAATATCATAAGCATTCATCATGTCACAACCCATGAAATAAAATGGGTATTATAAATTTTTATCAAATCATAACCTATTGAAAATGGAAATTTTTTATAATCATTTTATCCTAGAATAAACTGTGAAAAGAAACAGGTTTCATAAGCATATAATATGTGAAAGAGAAATGGGTTTCATAAGCATATAACCCATGGAAGAGAAAAGGATTTCATAAAGATCTTTATATAAAAAGATATACCATTAGTAGAAATAATATGAATCGTAACCTTGAATTTTTTTTATAGTAAGTCATGAGTAACGACAACAGATATCATCTTAGATGGAAAATAATTTTGAAAGATCATTTCAAATATTAATTGAGGAAACTAATCTTTACACATTGAAAAAAAAATTTAAAACTTTTTATATTTTCAAACCCATTCTCTTTGGAAATAACATTGAAAATTTACTAAGGAATATTTAGTAAAATAATTGGTCATGGTGTTAGAATCTTTTTTCCAAGTCGTATATCTAAAAACAAAGGTTCCTTTCACATATTCGGGAAAATACAAAATAGAAATTGTTTGGGAAAATGACACAAAGATTACTTTAAAAACATTTTTTATAAAAATTACAACATGTATAAAATTTTCTTTTAAAAATTATTATTTATTAATAAAACATTTTTTAAAACATTCTTATAAAACATGGTTTTGAAGGAAAACATATTTCTATCAAAAAAGAGAAATAAAGTCGTATTTTCTAAAAAACATTTTATTAATTATATTAGGTACCAAAGAGTGGAAAATGGTACTATTATTTTTAGATATCATGAATAAAAAAAGGATAAAAAACTCATAATAAATCTTTAGATATGGATCATAATATTTCATTAATGGGTGCATAATCATCAATCTTGAATGGCCCGAAGGCATTCTTTTTAATTTATTTCAGAAAATCTCTCATTTAAGGGTTGAAGTGGAACCCTTACATAACCCATAAGCCCAAGGAACAAGGCCCATATATATTAGAATACATGAACGTAAGTTCTAATACCAAACACACTCGAAACAGTCCCTCTCCAGCATATGGGCGTATTGTCATAAACAATCCAGAAAAATGATGAGATTGTAGCAACAAATTCCTACTACTTTGGTAACTTTGAATAAAAATACACATGAAAGAATGGAATTAAAAGAGGATTAAAATATCATTAAAATAATTATATTCAATATACAACATGTAAAATGGTTAATATATACCCCTTGTAAAATAGTAGGTGCATAACATAACATGTGTCTCAAAGATGGAAAATTTAGACAAAATTCCCTTACTGCTTCAGTAATGATTTAACTATAAAATCCATGAAAGATAAATCCCAAAATGGATATGTAAATTAAAAAAATTATCATTATAATAATAATAAAATATATCCATGGGAACTATACACACCACATATAAGAAATAGGTTGTGATCATGGCTTGTGTCTCACAGAAAATAAAAGTGAGACGGAAATCCCATCCCTTAAGTCTTAACATCCATTGTACTCATTAAATAATCATTTATAATAAATATAATTTTATTATAAATCCATTATAGAAAAATTTTCATTTATATAATATCATATATTATTTTATTATTATAATTTATTACCCATTTATTAACAATCCCATGTTAAAGTTATGTTTTGGGTAATAATATCATTGTTTTTCATATATGTTTTGATTTGTTATAATTTTTTTATATTTATTTAAAAATGATTTCATAATATAAATAATTATAATCATTATATAAATATCATAAATATTCAGTATATATGTATTTATAATAATCTATAAAACATATAAATAAGAAATGAAATATGTCATTCATGGAGACGATAGGTCATACGTATGCATGAACATTGTTCCCATTTTCTTATACGATTGAAAGAAATAAAAGTATATGAGATATTATAATTATAGAATAATTTATATTTCACATATATGACATATTTTAATTAAAATCATTCATAATGTATTTCATGTAAAGAGTGAATGAATCATGTGGCTTCGTGAGGCTGTGACACGTCGTACACAAGAACCACATTATTATATTCCCAAAAAAAGAAAATGATGAAGGTATGTGTGATATAATAATTATAGAATCATAATTAAATCATAAATATCATATATAAAAATTATTTAATTCATTATTCCAAACATCTATAGGTGGTAATTAAAAAAATGAACAACATTGGTTCGCATTGCGGTAGTGTGACATAAAAAATAATGATGCTTTTGTAACCCATTTTACGGAGGTGTGTGTAATTTTAGGTAATAAAATTAACATAAAAACATATTGTAATATTTAATATACTAATTTTATTATATAAAAATAATTAAAGTGGTTTCAGGAATAAATAAAACAAAAATGTTTATTGATGAGCATTACCTCTTCTTTGGGCATATCTTTTTAGTTTGCACAAAATTCCTTACTTTGTTATATTTGTGAAAAAATGAAGTATTATAGGATAATATAACGGAATTGGAGAATTTATTTGGATAGGTATTTCCCAAAACAATTTGTTTTTAATGTTTGGAGAGAGGGTAAGAGGGGGTGGGATTTTATAAGGGAGGTGAGTGGAAAACTTGTAACTTTTTCAAAGAGATAATTTCACACACATTTTGTCCTTGTCAATTGGATTTAATAATGGAATAATATAAATAATATAATGTATAAGGTCTAAATATTTCCATAAAATTGGTTTTGGTCATGTTTATATTCTATTTTCCCCTTATGTTTAAATTTTATTCACTTGGTAAACTTATTTTTATCTTAATCATTGTGATTAATTTTAACTTTTATCACTAATAATTGTGGTAAAAAATTAAGTTGAACTTATTATACATTAAAAACATTTCTTATTATAAATATGGAATTTTTTTTAAAAAATTAAAATCATATAAATGGAATAATTTAATTCAAAATTAATCATGTATACATGATGAGAAAGTGAGTTTTTAAAGAGAAAAAATGATAAAAAGTATACAAAGTTTTATATTCAATTTCAATATTCAATTGATTAAAATGACATAAATTGGATTAATATATGTATAGTTTAAATATTTATACTTTAAAACTAATTAAAAATATATTTTAATGTTATAAATTATTTAAACAAAAAATATTTTTTCAATTAAAATTCAGTATTTTTCACTATTCATCAAAAAAATGAATTTTTCAAAAAAATACAAAAAATTTACACTAATATAATTTTGATATTACTATATAAAAAATAAAGTTTATTTTAAAAAAATATATAAAATTGGTAAAATTTAACATTAAATTATTTGTGAGAAGCACAGTTAACCCATCTTTTAGAAAAGATATTGTCTTTCAGAAGACATTTCATTTTATTCTAAATGATTTTTATTTTATATATAATAAATAGATAACTAATAAACATGTGAACACTATATATTTTATTAAGTTAGTTAATCCTATTCATTACCACCATTACAATGTCTACGTGATAACAATCATATTAAATAATAATATTAATAGTATATTGTAGATCGATAAAACTCATCCTTGCATATAATACAAGCAATTTAAGGAACTCAATATTGTGTGTAACACAAGCCAAACATAGTGTTATATGTACTTCAATATAAACTTAGTGTTTAATTTAGTGAAATATTAATTTCCTGTTTCATATAAATCAATATTGACTTAGTATAACATATTACACAATCTATCAAGGAATTTTAATTTATTCGAAAAAATAATAAATTATAAAAAACTCAGGATGTTACATTATACCCCCTTTAAAATGATTTTCTCTATCAAAATTCTTTATTCATAAAAGTTTTAATACATTAAATTTACTTTCATAGATAACTAGATCATAAAACTAAATACTAACAATTCATTTATAAAGGGAAAGTTGAAAACATAATGGTTACCCAAAGAAACTCATAACTAGGTTTCTAGGTAAGAGAACATAAGCGGGAATTAAAGATTTAGACATATAAGAAAAGAATAAATAATTAAATATAGTGATATAGATCATTGATAACAATAAAGTAGGTGATCCAGATAAATTTAAAAACCAAAAAACCCTAAACCAAAGAGGCATGAAAAAGTTCATTGATATCATTAAAAATGATGATAACATAACAAAAAACTATTCCATGATCCTTTTCCAAATATTTTAAATATTTCAGAAGAAGATATTCTTACTTTATTTCAGCACAATATCACCCTTTGGTTATTTCTTGATAAATTTTCACTTTATTTATTACTCCAAGAAATGAAGGTAATATGTTATGCCTAAAGAATTAAATGATCATAATATTCATAATAGTTATTTATTTTATCTCTAGTTAAATGTTAACATAGGTTATCCAATATAGATAAATATTTATATAGTGAAGTCATATGTTAATATTTAAAACCTCATTAAAAATTAAATTTAAACCATTCAAAAAATGGATAACCTTGTAATCATTTCAAAAGATTATAATCCAAAAATTTGAAATAATGTCACTAAATTTATGAAAATCAACTTCAAATTGATCCTCCATATATCATAAAGTATATCTTGATTTTCACATACTAAACATGTGAATACCTTTGTCATGTATTCTCTTAAAACATGTTAATTACCATAAAAATATATTGAAAACATAAATGTTCCTCATTACTTACATAGAACCCATATTTTGGATATATTCCTTAAATCCCAAAAAAATATAAACTTAATTCATGATACAATAAACCACCTCTTCAACAAATCATTAATTTGTTCCAAGGTAATCAATACTATCTAATTTATGTTATTCTTATCCAACATCTCTTTATCCAAGATAAACACCATTTTATAAACATCAAGAACATATTACGGGTTACCTTCCCTTAATCACGTGTTTCCATAAAATATAACATTTCCCTTAAATAACTTTTTAGGTTATCCATAACATTCAATATATTTGTTCAAATAATCAATGAAAAGATTATATTGAACAAAACTTTTATATTTCCTAATTCATATAATTAAATATTCTAATTCTAAGTTATAAATAATTCATTCATCCAACTTTATTCTCAAATAATTTACTATGCTTTGTCATCTAGTTTTTTAACACTTATTTACTTTCACAAGTCATCTATTTTATATTTATAATTTGTAATATAACAATTACTCATATCTAATTTGTGATTCTCCCTAAAATATTTCCCTTTAGGACATTGATTTTTATAATTCCCATATTTTATATATTTAAAGCATTCAACAATTGATGATGTCTCAGGGATGCCAATATTACCATCCCTTTTATTAACAAAAGTTTTCATTTTCCCTTTTTAGTTACTTCATTTGTGTCCTTTAACATATTCAAAACATCTTCATGGTTCTCTAAGGTATTAACTTGGGTGTTTCTTCCCACATTCTCAACACATTAAAACTGAATCTTATTTCTTTCTTGGTCTCCACTACCCAAAATATTAGTATACACTTTCCTTCTCTTCTTTGATGATTCTAAAAGTTTATTAAGGTACACATTATAAATCACATTCTGTGAAAACTAATTATGCATAATCGCAACATCCATCACTCCATTTATTATCCCATTTTACTTCTCATCAGTAAATTATCCATCTTATTCAATGTAAACCTAGTTCATTCTAGTTCCATCCATTGACTAAAACTAGAAATCGTAGTTTGAGAAACACTTATCATAGAGAAAACACACATAATTATGAAAAATCACTTATAGTATGTCTAAATCATGACTCCTTATTTTTAATATATGAAGAATTGTCTTAAACTAGGTCATTAATGATCACAATATATTTAAATCCTTCATTCTAGTTCATAAAGAATTTTCGAATTTATAAATGATATCACCTAGGAGTGTCAAACCAGGTTCGCAGCAAGGATCATTGTTGTGCACTAGTTCTCGATCAATTCTAGCTCAATACAGTGTTTTCAGGGTTGTTACCCCTAGGTACATCTGTTCCAGATCCACAACCACAAGTAGTGTTGAGATGGGGATGTATTTTTTGGAAATAACTTACTCTATCCTTTACAAAAAATCAAGGATATTTTCTTGTACTTTAAATCATCCTTAGACTTATCCATAGATAAATCCCTAGTCATATATTATAAATATCCCTAGGGATATCACTAAATTTTTCTCATACTTCTTTCAAAATTTTAACAAAATATTTTTTCTAATACCAATTATAGAGACCCAGGATTAACATATATAGACATTAAATCATTTTTTTTGTAATATTTATTACATTACAAAAACATGCGCCCAAAGACTCTATTGGTTTAGTGCATTTAGAAACATAGGAACATAAAAATTGTCCCACAAGTGAACTAAAGCTTCTCCCATTATATTCTTAATAACTATAACCCTTCATAGACACATCATATGTGATACATATCTTTATAACCTATGGAAAGTAAAAAAGAATAGGTGTTGATATCATATGCTCAATAAGGGTATATAAGGGAGATACATAAGTATAATATGGATATAAGGGTATGCAAACATGAGCATACCATTTTAAAACCATGCCAAACATATCAAAAAATATAATCATGATTCATTTCATGAATCATGTCATAAATATTGGAAGTTCATAAGAGATGAATCATATGGGAATCAAAGCACATGATCTATAAGAGCATAATATTTGCATAGGACATGAATTTTTTGCATAAAAATAAGATTAGAAAATCGTTTCCATATTTCTCAAGGTACATTACCAAGGCCATAAAAATGGAAATATTATTTTACTATACAGAGCTCACTCCTTGTTCCAACCCTATATTACTATATCAATTTCACTCCTCATTATAACCTAGTATTACTCTACCAAGTTCACTCATTATTCCATCCATTCCCATATCATGAGATATATAAATATTTATGCAATTAATTGGAGGGAGATATGTGTTCCACTCGTCACAAAATAAAAACCATATTTATATATTCAACAAGACTATAAAATTCATCATATCATTACCCATTAAATGAAATGGTTATCATAAAAATTTCATCATATCTTAAAATATTAAAAATATATAGATTTTATAATATTTTAATCATATTATAACCTATGAAAAGAAGTGGGTTTCATCAATATATAACCCAAGTAAGATAAATGGGTTTCACAAGAATATAACACATGGAAGAGAAATAGGTTTCATAAACATCATGAAATAAAAAAAATAAACCATTCAGGGAAATAATATTAATGTTACCCTTGTATCATATCCCAATAAGGCATGATTGACACCAAAATATGTCATCTTAGATGGAAAATATTTTTTCAACATCGTTTAATACATTTCTTTAGGAAAATATCCTTTCAGCTTTGAAGAAAACATTTCAAAAAAAAAATCTTTTTGAAAACATTTTTATTTGAACATAGATTTGAAAACTTACTAAGGAAGATTCAATGAATAAATTCATCATGATTTTATAATATTCCTTTCATGTCTTACATATAAAAATTACGGTTCCTTTCATATTTTTGGTAAAAATAAAAATAGATATTATTTTGAAAAACAACATGAAGATTCCTTTCAAAAAAATAAAAAGTATAACATTGGTAAATTTCTCTATTAAAAATTGCAATAGTGTAATAGAAATATTTTGAAAACATTTATAGAAAATAAAATTTTTTAAGTAAAATATATTTTCGACCGAAAAGTGAAATAAATTCATATTTTATTAAAAACATTTTCTTAATCATCTTTGGTTCCAAAAATTGTAAAATGGTATTGTTACTTGAATATATCATGGATAAATGATGGAGAATAAAATTAATGAGAATTCCTAAGGTATGGATCATAATATTTCATTAATCAGAGCATAATCATAAACAATCGTGATAAACAATGAGATTATAGTAATGAACTCTTACTACATTTGTGACATTGAATCAAAATCATCATCAAAGAATAAAATTATATAAAGATTAAAATATCATGAAAATAATAATATTCATGATATAAAATTTAAAGTGGTAATTATATACCCATATTAAAAATATTATAGGTGTATAACATATCTTGTGTCTCAAAGAAGTAAAATTGAGACAAAATTCTCTTACCGCTTTGGTAATGTTTTGACTGTAAAACCCATGAAAGAGATATAATAAAATGGATATGTAAATAAAAATAATTTTAATTATAAGAATCATAAAATACATCCATGTTAATTATACACACCCTATAAAATAAATATGTGGTAGGGGTTGTGTCTCATAGAAAATAAAAGTGAGATGAAAATATCTTACCTTATGTTTTGACTTCCGTTTTACTCATTAAATCCACATATATAATAAATAAAATTTTATTATACATATATTAAAAAAACATATTTATTTATATCATAACATATTTTACTTTATTATTACCTTTTATAAATCTTTTATTAACAATTCCATGTTAAAGTTCCATTTTGGATAATAACCGCTTTGTTTTTCTTATATCTTTTTATTTATTATATTTTTCCCCTTAATTTAATCATGATTTCATAATATAAATATTCATAAAAATGATAAAAACATTATATATATATATATATATATTCATTATATACATATTTATAATAATCTATAAAATATTGAAATACGAAATAAAATGCACCATTCATGGAGACCATAGGTCATATGTATACATAAACATTGTTTCTATTTTCTTTTCGGATTAAAAGAAAGAAAATTATATGAGATTTTATTATTTCAGAATCATATTTATTTCACATATATCACATATTTTTATCAAATCCATCCTTAATACGTTCCATATAAATCGTTAATGAATCACATCACTTCACGAGGCGGTAGTCCGCCATAAACCCAAACGACGTTATTGTATTCCCATAAAATAGAAACCATGAATGTATGTGTGATATATAAATTATATAATCATAATAAAATATTAAATATAATATATATTTAAATTATTTACATCATTATTTTAAAAATTTATAGGTGTTAATAGAAAAATGAATGACATCATTTCGCGAGGCAGTAGTCCCCCGCACACACAAACAATGATTTTCGTAGCCCATTTCAAAAAATTGATTGTATTTTTAGGTCACAAACTTAACATAAAAACAAATAATTATATGAAATATAATGAGATTATTATATAATAATTATATAAGATTAATTAATGGGTTTTGAGGAATAAATAAAACAAAATTGTTTGTTGATGAAATTTACCTCTTCTTTGAGTATCTCATTTTGGTTTGCACCAAATACCTTCCTTAGATGGATTTTTGACCAAGTAAAGGACTATAGGACGACATTATGGAAGTGAATAATTTATTTTGTAATTTATTGTTTGAAACAATTGGTTTTGGAGGTGTGGAGATAGGGGGAGAGGGGTGTCCTTTTATAAGGGAGGTGAGTGGAAAACTTGTAAATTTTCTAAAGAGAGAATTCTACCCACATTTTTTCCATGTAAAGTGGAACCAATAATAGAAAAATATATAAAATATATGGGATAAGGTAAAAATAGTTCCATCCAATGGTTGTTTTAAAATTTTATATATCATTTTTCCCTTAATTTAAATGCATATTCCCTTAGTAAACATGTCTTTTTCTTAATCATTATGATTAATTTTAATTCTTATCACTAATCCTTATTGTAAAAAAATGATTTCTAATTATTATAAATTTTAAATTATTTGATTCAAAATATGGATTCAATTTTTTCAAATTGAACTTACATAAATTGAATAATTTAATTCAAGTTTAATCTCATAGACATGATAGGAAATGGGGTTTTTAAAAAGAAAAAATGATTAAACGTTTTCAAAGTTTTTATATTCAATTTAAATATGAAATTGATTACCATGACCTAAATTTAATTTTTAGATGTATTATTTAACTATTTTTTACTTTAAAACAAATTTGAACTATATTTTAACATTTTAAATTATTTAAAATAAAGGAATATTTCAATTAAAATTCAATATTTTCATTATTCAACAAAAAATGAAACTTCTCATAAAAATACCAAAAAAGAACTATAAGATAATTTTGATATTAATATTTAAGAAATAAAGTTTATTTCAAATAAATTTTATCAGAGTGGAAAGTTTTAATTTTCAATTATGTGCACCAAACACAAATAACCCATTTTTAGAAAATATTTTGTTTTTCAGAAAACATTTATTTTTCTTTTAAATGAATCATATTTTACTTTTAGTTAATATATAACTAATAAAAATGTTGAAATATATAGTTTCATAAGTTATTTGATACTATTAATTCCTTCCATTTCAATGGATAGGTGATAACTATCATATTAAATAATTATATTAATAATATATTGTAGTTCTATAAAACTCGGTCTTGCGTGTAACGTAAGCTGTTGAAGGAACTCAGTATTATCTATTACATAAGAAAAACTTAGTATTGTTTTTACCACAATCTAAACTCATTGTTTCATGTAGTTCAAGATTAATTTTTGGGTTTTATATAAAGCTATATTAACCTGGTGTATCATATAACACAATCCATCAATGAATTTTAATTTATTATAAAAAATAGTAATTCATAAAACCCATGGGTGTTTCACTAAGTATCCTAGAATATAAACACAATGATACAAAGAAATTAAAAATATAAAAGTAAAGAAATTTTTTTTACATGGTTCAGACATTATATCATATGTCCACGGGATAAAACTACAAGTATTTCATTTCATGTAAGTAAAAGAGTTTACAATCATTGTCAATTAGAAACCACGTATATAACTAAAAACGAATGATCCCATTACACCTCAACAATTTGTCCCATACCTCTTAATATATAGGGTCCCACCTGGATCTCCAGCTTCATTGACATCCAAATAACACTAACAACCAACTATTTCACTTTTATGAACACTGAACTCCCACTGAAAATGGAACACAATCAATGAAGTTAGTGAACAAGTTTAAAATAAATTTCCTTGTAGATTCCCCTTTTCTAGACCACCAAGACGGAAAAAATACATTGGATAGTAGATATTTTATAAAAATAGTTTCCTTCTA
The DNA here is from genome assembly GCA_963277665.1 of Viscum album. Lineage (NCBI taxonomy): Eukaryota > Viridiplantae > Streptophyta > Magnoliopsida > Santalales > Viscaceae > Viscum > Viscum album. The sequence goes on from OY728155.1 coordinate 1,937,071,229, forward strand.
TTAGGTCCATAAGGCTACATACCCTGAGAGGGGGGTGAATCAGGGTATGACAGATTAAAACAACTGCCCATGTTGATCTTGTTTTGTTGTTAGACAAAACCCTCTTCTCTCTACTTCCCTTTGCAGAGTATGAATAAACCTTAAAGCATGCACAGAACACAGAAATTTTTTACTTGGTTCACCCTCACTAGGCTACGTCCAAGGAGCATACACTAGTAGTGTGCCAATATACCAATTCTACTATAAGCACACTACTATTTACAAGTTTGGAGCGGACTCACAATCCCTCCTGGTTTACAACTACTCACAATATGAAAGCTCATTGCTCTCTCAACTAAAGTGTGATCACTGCTTCTTCAGAATATCCACTCATAGTTTATAGATCTCTAGGTCTCTTCATTATCTCTAATGAAATCTGCATCCTTAACTATTGATAGATGATTTTTTGACATCCAACATTCACCCGCAGATGAATTTCAATTTGCACCGGATGTACCGGGCAACCCCAATTTTTATGCGTAGCCCTTACGGAACCTTACGCGTAATTCCCTTGCCTTGGAAAAAATACAATTTTTGCGCAACACCTCTTTTACGCGCTACCACCAAATTTTACACACAGCCTCTACACTGCCTTGCACATAATTTTCTGCTTTTGTGTGAAATATATTTTTCGCGCAACACCAAACTTTACGCGCAAACATGATGTTTACTCGCAACTCCCTTGCTAACTTCAATTTTGCGCACCACTGGTCGGGTATCCTTGAAGTCTTGAGATCTATAGAATGGAGGGGGTCACTTCATATTTATAGGAAAAAATGACCCTATGCGAAAAACCCTCCTTGAGCGTGTAATTCACTTCGAGCATGAAAAACAAATCTTCCCCGCAACATCGTTTTTTACGTACTGCTCCAATTTTTCGCACACCTCATGCCTTTTCTAATTTTCAAGCTTCTGATCTTGAAACACCTCTTGTGTGAAAAATACCAATTCTCTATTTCACGCAACACGCTGATGTTTCCCGCAAAAATTTCTTTTTTCATGCACCGCGCTAATATTACGCACAACACTTTATTTTTCTGCGTACCATGCTGATTTTTCGCGCACTACTATATTTTTCGTGCACCATGCTGACTTTTTGCGCACCTCCCTTTTCCAAAAACACATCTTACCATTTTCTGATTTTCAGGCCCAAAACTTTGGCAAACACAGAAAACGGTGCCACCTTGTATCTACTCTTTTTCTACTGCCTTTAGATCATTCATTCCTTTGTCGCGGTTCTTCAATCAATCATGGATTGTTGGAATCATCCCTTGAACCCAAAAAATCACCATGTAAACCCCCTTTGTCAACACACTCATACAACGTTGTCTTCTTTGTCAATAAACAAAACATGGAGGCCCACTTTTTCAACAAACACAATCACCTCAAAAATTCTTCAATGATGCCTTGAGGGATTTTTTCCCAACACCTTCATTTAAAGACAACCACTACCACATCCTCCGTCTCACATAAAATATCATCATTCAGCCAACTATGTCCAATGATCTATGATCAGTGAGCTGACCAGGCTTCACTTCAAAATAATATACCTCTTAAATACTACTTTAGTGAACTTTTACAAACTCTTTAACACATTTTCAAAACAAATTACCACTCTTCTTCCACTCCATATAGTGTTCTCCACTACCTTTTGTTCACCCAAGTCCTTCTAAGGCATAGTATTACCTTAGAAATTATTGAACTAAAGTATTGGTGAACATTTTAGTAGAATTATATCTCTTGAAAATATTTTACAACTCTAACTATATAACCTATTATAACTTAATAATATATTGGTATTTTAAGTCATTATGTTTTTCCTTGAATTTAAAATAATATTTTTCACCATCCGATTTTCACTCCTAAAAATTACAATAGAGTAGTCCACAACTATAGCCCATTCCAAATTCCTCTAAAATAATCTTTAACAAAAATAATTTATTCACTGTCTTTACATCCACTACATATTTTGATTTATTGGAAGTGAGTGAAAACACTAGTTTTATCCTTGATATATAGCATATTTTCATCCCTCCAAAAATAAATTCATAACTTGTATTAAACTTCTGGGCATCAAAATCACCCCAAAGTTATAATATATATACCATTGTAAAGATATGGAAAACAAAAAACATAAATCTATATCATTTTCACCTTGAAGATATTGGATAATACATTTCATGGATTCCCAATGTTCCTTACCAATATTTTATTTTTATTGGATAACAACTCCCATTGAATAATAAATATCTGGGTAAGTCCATACAAAAGTATAAAATCAAACTTATGACTATTGAACAAAATAAAAAATTATCCATGTATCTCTCCTAAACATTTGAACTATAAGATTTCCCATTTTATAATTGGAATTTACCCACTAAATCTAGGGAAATATATTTACATAAGGTCATTGAAAACTACTTGATGGCCATCTTGTGGTAATACCATTAATAAAAAACATAACTCACAACATTAATGTCTCATTAAATCATCATTAAAATAATATCTTTATCCATTCTAAGAACTTTAATCTTAAAGCTTCCAAATAACTCACATTTCAACTCTTGTATCAATTAAATGTTCAAACCAACAAAATATCACGCCATCAAAATATATGGGAAAGATGATGAATCATTCATCCTCATATATATTTCTGTAAAAAAATGATCTATGTTATTCCACATGAAACATTTCTCTACAATAAAACAATGAACTTATAGTTCCATTACTTTTTTTCATGGTTGAACACATAAATACTTCGTTTCTACTTAGACACCAAGTTCTTAAAATGATCAACCTTGAAATAATTTAGTTTATTCATATAAATATCCTTCCCCAAGTGTCCATTAAGTAAAGAAGTTCATACATCTATTTTCTCTAAATTAAAATAATAAATTGAAAGAATAATTAAGATTATATAGATGGTAGTAAATTTCACTACCAATGAAAATATTTTCAATAAATACACTCCCTAATTTTATTCAAACCTATTCACTACTATCATAGATTTATACTATTTACTTTTATAAAATTCGTCCTTTAACTATAAATCCCACTTATTCTTAAGAACCATTAGTCCTTGTGGTAATGATGTATGCACCTAGGTTTTATTATAATTTAATGGATCAAATTCCTCTTTCATTTTTAACTCCAATATCATGAAATCACTAAGAAAACCCCATTATTCTAGGATTTTAAGTTCTCCACATTCTGTTAAGAGTATATTTTTTAATTCATCTATGAACCTATTTAATAATAACCTAATTCTGAAAGATCATCACAATTATTTATATGATTCTTCTATTTTTGATAATTTTTATAAAAATTATATAACATCCAGAGACCTCTCTTTGTGTTCTCCCACTCAATTCTCTATACCTTTAGAGGTCTGTTAAATAAAAACCACTAGAATAATTTGCATAAAAATGATTCATCACCTAAAATATCTAGATAATATCTATCTCTGAAGATTCCATTAATATCAACTTAAACATTTGTTATGTATTATTTATCCCCATAATCCATATATACCATGTTTTATACTTTTCATAAGATCTTATTATTGAAGAGAATGTTTTTTGATCCAAATATCTTCCAATGATCATCATCCTAGAGTTATAATCCATAGTTTTCATCCCTATATCCCACAAATAAATATATGTATGAATTATCCATGATATTATCCCTATCTTTAGTATAAATTGAACATATGATAAACTTTTAAAAACTTTCAGGATATTAATTCTTATTGGTTTACTAAACCACGTCTGCATAGGAATCTCCTACCCCACTAGTTCTAATGGAATTTGGTTAACTAGGTACATTTTAGAATTAATTTATACTTACAAAATTTAATTATACATACTAGAGTGTAGCCACATAGTATATTAATTATTATTACACATTTTACTCATACTTTTAGCCACACTTTTTGTTCTAGTTTTCCAAGTATATTTTTATCTAATCAAATTTTCATTCTTCTGAAATATTTTTAGGATGTCCCTTCGACTATATTCCCCTCCATTATTAGACCACTTACATTTTAACCTTCATCTAGTATTTATTTTCATAATGAATTTACACTAATAAAATACCCCAATCACCACTTACTTGTGTTTTATAAATAATAACCTAAACTTATTAGTTTAATAATCAATAAAAGTTATGAAATACAAAAATCCTCCATGAGATTTTTATGTGAAGAGATGCATGTCATATAAATGAAAGTAATTACCAATTTTTATCTACAATTCATACATCAATTAAAATTAAATGAAACATTCATATAATTTTTATTCACAAAAAAAATTAAAACTATTAATAACAATGTGATTGAGTTTTAGTACACCACTTTCCATAATAAAATTATTGTTCTTCACATTGAGGTGACATAATAAATATTTCCACAACTCTAAACATCCATAGGTTTTCATTCAAGACATAAAAATTCCATCTAATATTTCATTCAGATATAAGGAAACATAATTAAATATTCTTTTCATTAACATTGATCATCTAGTAAACTTTAATATTCCGTTATAAAAGGTCATTCTATATCCTTAATTACCAATTTTTTCCAATTAAAATAATATCATTTTCAAAATAATGGGATATATCAAACATCCTTCAACTTCATTGTACTGACATTTAATATTTATTTATTAAAATCTCCCTTTATAACAATTTTAAAATCCTCACAATCATCCAACTGTACCTTTATAAATCATTTGGGTATAAAATTCATCATACTCTCTTTAATTTCCGTGGAATGAAAGGATTTACCATAATCAACTACCCATGATTCCACTAAAATATTTATTCTTATAAAAATATAATATCCCCACCCACTAAATTTATGGATCTCAAGCCTATAGAATCTTTCTATTCTTAGTTCATCCTATGACCCTTTCCATCCTTCTTATGATAACAGTTTTTTGTAATGGTAGAATTAAAGCCTAGATATTATAGGCTTACCTTTACTCTTATATTTATACTTCTCTTCCTCTTTCTTTCAACATGTCTTCTGATAATATCATCATATACATTTTTCATTTAATTTATTTCTAGTGGGTTCTTAAACTTTCCCTCATCTGATATCCTCAATCCAGATTAAGTTCTTTACATCCTAATATACCCAATCAATTTATCCACATGAATTACCAAATATAGTAATGGTCAGATCCCAACTCTTTGATAATAGTGATAGGAAAATAAATAACCAAAAAACATATTTTAAATTATTATTCATTAACTCGATCTAGATCCAGATCATGTTAACGTCATTAATATGTTCTTTAGTTGTTCTTGTTTCCAAAAACCTCATGAAGAATAACCTCGCTTCAAAATTATTTTTTTCAAAGAAGTAGGTTTCTTATACTTATTTAATAGGTACATCATCAGATCTAATATTTTTTTTCTCCATGTTTTAACGGAAACACTTCTCACCAAAGAAATACCAATAATCCCAAGTGAGTTATGTTCCGACCATTCCAGTTATATTATTTATATATTCTCTAGTTTTATTCTAATCATAAAAAAATTACTTCCATCTGGATGAGATGATCGTCTATTTATATCCTTTAGAAACCATATTATATTACATTAAACATATCAACCCAAACTATTCCACTATATTATTCCATTCCTTCCACAAAAAACAAACGACCAATATACACAAAACAACACCAATGCAATAGTGAATGATGATATCTGAGTAAGATGAAATTGTTCTCATGTCCTAAACCAATATTTGATACCACTTATTTGGAGAGAAACACCATGAAATCACAAGATCATATTTCTATAGAACTAGTATATACAACCCATCTGATGTTCATCCTCTATAAGTAACATAGAATAGGTGCACCAAGAGTCCCAAAATACATTTCCATACAGCCTCCCCATGTCTGGAATACCTCTATAGAAAATATCCATCAATAAATAGATATTTTTTTAACATCATTCCATCTATTTATATATAACAATAACCACTACTTGAGTCCCATGGAAAATCACATCATCCAAAAAACTGTGTCTCGTGATCTAATTCTGGTGAGGTAAACAACATCGCTTCCCAACATAAATTTCTTTTTTTTTATACACATAGTAAAATATTATGATTACATTTTCTGTTTAATTATATATCTATCTCAAGTTAATGTTTTCTTAAAATGCATATGATTTACCCCTTAATGACTCATTTATATGTTTCTCCTTTATTTAGTTTTTGATCTCACTCATTAATATGTTTCCTATTTCCACAAGGAATAACATGAATAAATATGTTCAGGAGAACGAAATGTGTAGATAATTTTGTATAATTGTTTTAAAAAAATAATTTTCAATAAGATATTTATATTTTTAATCTCCCAAGAAACAAGATCTTTGGGAACTGGGTTGTGTGTTTTATTTGTGAGATATAATGTGTAAACTATATAAATAATGTAAAAATATATAAATATTATTCTATATTTATCTCTATTATAGTATAGTGACCCATACTAAACATATCTTTATTAAAATTCACTATATAAAAGTTAAACATTACGTCTCAGAAAAATATCACACAGCTTAGAGAACCTTTTGATATAGTGACTTTAAGAACCATTTATAATGGTAACTTATTTTACAAAACTTTTGAACACTTTTCCATAATACAAATCATATAGACCCCCTTCTAGAATTATCATATGTTATAATTATCTTCAAAACATGGGGAAAGGAATCCTAATAAAAGGGTGAGCTCAAAATTCTTAGAAAGGGTGAAACTAATCAATATTTCATTAAGGGTTTGATCATAATCATCTGAGAAAACTTGAGTAGGGAGAACTTTATTATTAAAAAGAACATGGAAAAGTAATATTTTTCCATAAATCAGAAAGAAAGGACATGTAATATAAAAATAAAAATTGTGTACCATGACATAAAAGTATGAGATAAATATAGAAACATTGCATAATGAAATGATATCATATATTATAAGAATTATAAATTTATATGGAATTAACAAAAAGCATGAAATCAAAATCATAGGTAAAGTTTCCTCCAAATATCAAAATATTATGGTAGAAAAAGTAGAATAGTGGGTTGGGTTCACTCCCCATTCCCATAAACATGGTGTAAAGAGACTCATAGTGGATTCGGTTCAATCCCCATTTGGATAGAAATAATGGTAAAGTTTCTGTAGTTGACTAGGTTCAAGACAGAGCCAATATTTTCAATAATTTAACTTTTAATTTAAATTTTTTAATCCAACAAATATTTTATTTTAAGGTTAATTATTATATTTTTATGTTTTAATTTTGATTTGATCTTAATTAAAAAAATTGATTAATTTTATCAGTCAAAATATTTTAAATCGGTTTTTTTAATTTTAACATACCTTTTTATACACATATCAAAATTATGAAATTCGTTTTTCTAGGATTAAATATTTATGGTATATATTTACTTTAGTAGTTCCAAGGTAAGAATCTAAAAAATTGAGGCAAAAAATAATCCCATAGTGTGGGTCTCAGATATTGTGACTAGATTGGATGAATTTTGAAGATGATCCCATATCTCACACATATCAGACCCAAATGTGCTTAAAATTTGAATTCATGTAGAGAATATACATGGGATAATTTTATATAACTATTAGAACATAATATTAATGTTATTTTAAATCCATGAATTCATAAGAAACCAGAATATTATTATAAAAATAGTCTCTATCTTAGAATTATTTTCTTGAGTACAGTTTTCATAATGTTTGCTAAAATTTTCCAAAGGATCCAAAATTTTTTGTGTATAAAATAATAGATACTTAAACAAATTAAATGAATTAAAATTTCCCATATTGGGATATTTAATAGGTATATCTCGTGAAAATATTCATAATATTTATTTGGGGCCAAAAAATTTCACTCCTCTCCATATAAAAATGTAACTCTACTCCCTCTCAAGGAGTTTCAAAGATCATTTATCATTTTATAGAAGATATGGTTGGGTTATTATGTTATTTTAGACTTTAACATTAAAAATAAATATTATATTTTTTTCTCCCTTCTTTATTTTTTCTATTTAGTTTCATTTTTTTCCTTCCACTATACCTTTCATTGTGATTTTCATTACTCGTGATCATGTGTAACTAACACAAGGAATTTATCTAGGGATAGATCCATTTTCAAAACCAATAATTGATGATTAATTCTTAATTTTAATTATTTTATTATAGTTAGACTTAGGAGGATATTAATTGGAAAGACACCATTTTGTCTCCTCTTTCCACACAAGTCTTAGCTTCTTCTTCTACATTATTTTCCCTCAATTTAGGAGGTGGATTTGTGGTATACTTATTGATCGTTAAGTGCACTAATTATTCCATTGATATTCAGAAATGGATGTTCATTCATATGATAGAGTATGTTAATTAAGTAAATATGAAACTATTTTTAGGTGATGATGGTTTTCTCAAGATGTTCTCTTAGTAGAATATCATTTCTCTCAAACCTAAAATCATTCTCTTTAAATATTAATTAAATATTTACATTATGTCTTTCATTATATAAAAAACATAATTTTTTTTCTTTCAAAAATATAATACAAAAAATATATACTATAATTGAATTATGAATAGTGGGTGATTTACCGTAAAAGATCCTCATTTCATATGACTTTGGTTAGCCACTATGATATAATAGTAAAAATAAATTGTATCTTTTACACTTACTTATGAAAGGTGTGTAACAACATGGAACCATTTCCATGGAGCCAAGTGGTCTCCACTGCCTATTTTTATTCTAAATTTTTAAAATTATTTTTCATTCATTTGAAAAAACTAAAAATATATATTTCCATTGTTTATTCTAATTGAAATTATTATGCATGGACTGGATACCCATAGATACAACAAGAAGAAGAATAATAAATTCACAATGATAAATAAACCTATTTTCAAGCATATAGAGATAAAATAAAAAACCTATATAGTAAAATAGAATGAAAATATAAATATTTATATACATCCCATGAATAGAATTAAGGGAAAATTAACCCAAATCTAATCCAAAACCAATAATGGAAGAGATTTCACCAATCATTTTTTGTGTTAGGGAACCTAAGGAGACTAGGATAGAACACTCAATGAATTAATATTATTTTAAAGCACACATACATGTCTATAGGATATCTCTAAAGAATACATTTGTGTTGTTTCACTTATAGAAGATTATTATTATTTGTAATATTTATGGAATCACTTTTTGGAAGGGAACTTATAATATTATCTTCCCATATTTGAAAATGAATAATCAACACCACTTTATCTTACCTTGGCCAAATAAGAAGAAACCTCCAATGTGGTGGAAATTAAAAATAATTAGGAACTCAAATAACTACTTCCATATACTAAAACCCATTTCCAAGAAGCATTGAGTAATTAAAATGAAATTCATTTTCATCCAATTAATGGAGAGAATATTTTTCTGAACACTTTTAATTCTAATTTTATTGAAACTAAATTGAGTATTACCTTCCATTATTTTAATTTTTCATATTTGTACAACATGTATATTTCCTTAAGGATGAAGAAAAATATACTGATAAACCTGAATAGGAACACATGGGGATACATAAATTTATTTAATATTTATTGGATTAAGTATATGAGTATATCATAATAGCTTTCTATAAAGGAACCAAATTTCAAGTTGCTTTAAATAAAGGGGTTTATTTCTATACTGATTCATTTTTCCTCAATTCAGTTCAAAATGAAAATATTACTAACTTTACTATTCCTAAAATTATGGTTGTAGTAGATTAAGATGAGTAGTCCTTGGATGGTGTTAATGATGAAGATTCCAATGATACTGTGACTAAAGCAAAGTAAGAGGATTCATTCTTATTCCTTCCCCTTACATATGAGTTTTACTACATTACAATAAGGATGGATCCAATATATTCTATATTTTGGTTCTTATACATCCTATATGAATAAAGTAACACTAGAAAGAATAAATTTTTGAAGTTCTTGATCAAGAAACCACATCCTCTATCAGATTGTGGATAACTAATTGGAACTACCTTCATAAGGATAGTATAAATTGAGCACCCTTTTATGGGTCTAAACCATTCTTTATCTTTTCATTCTCCTCTTTAAATTTATATATTTTTATTTATTTTTCAATAAACAATTTTCTTCTATTTTTTTATTTTGTTTTAGTTTTAAATTAGAAGTATCAAGGAGATTAACTCAAAGATTCTTATAAAAATAAGTCAAGTTTTACTGATCTTTCATACATAATTTATTAAAACCAAAGTTAATTATTTATGTAAATAATAAAAAATATTTTTTAAATAAAATGGGGTAATAATATATTATATTTGGTGGATTAGTACTAATATGTTTAAGCTTTCAGGTTTTCTTTTCTGATTTTTAATTTTTAGTGTGTTTTTAGAATAGGGTACTTGAATCTCAAAGTCGCCCTACCTGATGGAAAATTACATGAATTTTTTATAATATTTCAATGGTTTTTAAATTATTTTAATTGAATGATTTATAATTATATTTTTATATTATTTCCATAAAAATTTATAATTAGAAAGGGGAGTGTTATATGATATATCTCTATAGAATTATATTTATAAAAAATGGAAATAATATATTTGATTTCTTTCTTGAGAAACTATACCTTGGAGAAAAGGATTATCTCAAAGAACCAACTCAAATTTTTTTTATTCATATAAGTATTTTTAAATATGATTAAAATAGGAAATTTTGATCCCATACGAAATTTCTAATATTTATAAATAGAAAAAAAACATAAAACAATAAAAGTAATGAAAACAAAAAAAATGAAATTCTTATTCATAAAAAATGAATAGATTTATGTGAGGGTAATATTGGACGACATATAAATAAGGGATAATTTTACATATAATAATATCATTTTGATTTTTTAAGGAAGTGTAAAATATAACATGGGAATAAGGACCACAGGGAAGAGTGAGGATTGTAAAGTGATTATTTTTAAATTTATAATTCCACTTTGAACTACTTGTTTCACTCTTTAAAATATAACTTGAAAGTGGATTAAGTAAGGAAGTGTGTAAAATTTTCATTTTAGGCATTCAATTTTTAGAAATTGATGAATTTTTGAATTTTTCCTTTTTTGGAATGTGAATTTGAACCCTTACAGGACACATAATTTCATTAGGTTGAATTACTCGTGAGTGTAATGTTTATGTGTGGGGGAATTGATAGAGAAAATATTTTTAATAATGTTACTTTGAAATTTCAAAATTTCAGTCCAACCAGTTTAATATTTTTAGGGAAATTAGAAAATTTTGAGTTTTTAAGTGTAATTTGAGCTTAATTGTAAAAATGGCTTAATTTTGGAATTTAATTATTTTAAATCAGTTTTGTAATTTGAACATTATATTTTATTCAATGAAAAAAATTCTGAAATTCCTTTTTTCTAGGATTAAATACCATATCAAGTACATTTAATTCAATATTACCAAGATCTAAATCTAATAATTTGAGGCCCAACATAAGATCACAATGTGGGCCTTGGAATTTGTTCCCATATCGGAATAATTTTAAATATAATCTTACATATCACACATGGTAGGACCTAATAAGAAGATATTTTAGTTGAATATAAACCACATATCTGGGATTATTTTCTCTTAATATCCCAACTCATGATTATTTCTATTTCATGGACATAAGTTCATGGGAAATTGAAACATTAGTATATGAATAGTCTGTGGGATAAAATTATATTATTGAGTAAAACTATCATAACTATTTCTACACTTGTCCTAATGAACCAAAATTTTTATGGTAAAAATATGAGGGATATAAGAACAATTTAAATCAAGTAAATTTTCCTATATTATAACATTTAATGGGGTTATAGTGTGAAAACATTTTTAGAATGGATTTGGAGCCAAAATAGTTCACTCCTTGCCCTATAAATATGTACCTTAACTCTATTTCAAGGACATATAAACATTAGTTAACAATTTATAGAAGATATAGTTTTTTTTATTTTATATTATATTTATAAATTTATAATACATACTATTATTTTTTCTCTCCTCTTTCCCAATTTCACTTTTATTTCTTTTTTTTTTGTGTTCTTCTATCATACCTTTCACTATGATCTTGTTTACTAATGATTTTGGGTAAATAACCAAAGGAATTTATTAGGTAATAAATAAAATTCTTAATAAAAGTATGTTTGATTAATTATTTATTTTTCATAATTTATTAGTGTTGCGATAAGGGGGTCTTAGTAGGAAAGGTGACATTGTGTCTTCATATGCCACCAAAGGCTTATCTTTTTCTTCTGTATTATTTTTCCTCAATCGAGGAAATGGGTATATGGTGTACATGGTGATCGTTAAGTGCATAAAATATTCACAGCATAAACATAATATTATTTTCAAAAATATAATGAAGTGTTTTAATTTTATTAAATATGAAACAAATTTTAAGGTGACGAAGGTGCACTTCGAGTGTTCTCCTAGGAGTATATATTTTCTCTCTAACCTGTATTCATTCTATTTGAAACTTTATTTCATATTTACTTTGAGTTTTTTATTACATTAATAAAATATTCTATAACATTCATAATTATATAACAAAAAAATATAATAATTTAATTAGGAATAGTTGGTGATTGACTGCAGTGAATCCTCGAATGAGATGACCCTTTTCAGCCACTATGATGCACTAGGAAAAATAAATTATGAATTTTTCGCCACCCAATAATAATATTGTCAATTTAATCTGTAATTTCAAGCCTAAAAAATCATGAGTTATAATTTATACATAATTCATTAGACTATTATATAATTCTAATCCCACCAGTCACATAACATAGTGTGCCTAGGCTAACTACTTGTGCACTATATATGGTATCCCATGAGATGAAAACATTACCCAATGAATTTTAAAATATATATAATTATAGTACTAGGCCTAAAATAATTAAAATAATAATATTTACATTCATATGTGTTATAGATTATGAAAATAAACCTTACAAAAAGAATAAACATGATAAAACTCATTCATAATCATGTCTAAATTTATAACTTAAGGATATATCATAAGGATTCCCAAGAGAAAAAGGAATTAAATCATTTTGTATGTTCAAATTTTTTTAATAAACAAAGGTATTTAATTTTTAGTTATAATGTGTAAAATTTAATTTGAAATATCAATGATAAGTACAAATAAATAATAACTCTATATGTTATACTTTTTAAAATGAGCATAGAATTTTTTAAGGAAGAAAATACCATTTTATTTACCTTCATACCATAATTTAACTAATATCGGTTTTTATAAAATAATGATGGTTTTCATATTCTATTCATGATTGAAAAACATTTTATGGAGCTCACACTTTTCCTGAAATAAGAAATCTTAATGTTACATTATGTTGGGTTAACTTAAAAGAGGGAATTTCAAAGGAAACATAAAACATGTATTAACAACTAAAAAGAAATGTATGTAAAACTAGGTATATATTTATAGAACATATATATAATATATGTCATAAATTCTTAAGAATATGATAAATAAAAAGAGAAAAAATGAAAGAGAATGTGTGACCCAAAATTACTGTGGGTGGTTTCAGAAGATCACATTTTATCTTTTAAAGCACCATTTTCAATATCCTGTATCATAAAAAGGATAAAAACAATTACAATGAGTATAATGGAAAAATTATGGTAAAATGGTAAAAAACATAACTAGGTTTCTAATTAAAATGTAGAACATTTCCAAGAAGAGAAATTATGGAAAATAAGGGGAAACTTTTATTTAAGATGATGGGAAATGTTCTCAACAATGATATAATTTTTAAGGAAGAAATTTATCAATGTAATATCATTGAATTAGAAAGGTAATTATCCCTATAGAGGAATATAATCTTTTATATAAATTTCTTATACTAGAAGAAAAAAATCATAAAAGTAGGAAGTTCAATATGAGACATAATAACTAAAAGAATGGGGGTTTGTGTTAAACAAAACCCTTACAACATCATAATATTTTGAATAGAAAATACATGGATGGTAGAAAATGAGATGAATTCTTTATAGTAAACAAAGACTCTACACAAATTTTAAAATGATTTTTAAATATAAATATCTTATCAGTACATCCCAATGATTTTTTAGGTCTAGTGTCTTTGGAAGACTAGGTTCATATTACATCAAGAGGAACATAAAACATGTAATCCTTATTTCATTATCCATAATGTGCTCTTAAAATTAATTTGAGATCCTAAAACTACATGGGTTAACCTGGGTAATACATGAAAGTTATGGGTTAGCAAAAAATCCCAGTACATAGATAAACATGATAAGAAAACATAAAATATGAGTCAAAGGTATAACATGGTATTATAAAATAAAATGCACATGAGTAATCAAATGGGATCATAAGATAAATAGGATGGAATCATAATATCATGTAAACATATGAATACATAAAAAACAAAAATCCTGTCATAATCATAATTCTGGGCTAACTGTTGAGACAACATCACATAGTGGATAGAGTCCTGTAATAGATTAATTTCACCCTATAATCTCATACATGACGTCTCATGAAACTAAACTATTTCCCAATGAATTGGATGTCTATATAATTCCATAACCACCCATGACATTCATTTCATATACTTACATATGTGTTCCACATAAGGAAATCAATAATGATTCCTAAATATAATAATTACCCATGGAAAGAAATGGTTTCCATAATCTTATCTTATAAGATAATCAAAAGATATTTCTTAAAGAAGGAATTTCAGAAATGGTCATAAGGAATGTATTACCCCATAAAGGGATGGGAGAATGATATAGTAATATATTTAAGACACAAATATATATTATTTAATAATAATTATATATAATTTGAGATAGAGGGTTATAGAGAGTGACCAAAACCTTAAGAAGAGGGTGGTTTAGAGAGATCCCTTACCTCGATCACGATTCATCATGTGTATTCATTATTTTAATTAATAATAAACTTATTTTAATTATTTACATGATCAATAAAAAATTTCATTATTATTAATCATTTAATTTTATTCATTTCTATGTTATATTAAACTACTTAATCATTTTGGTTTATGTAGGATGTTTGACAATGTTCAGCTCATATGTCCAAAATCACTTGGGTAAGTTGAATAAATCCAAAGAGATTATTAATTCATAATTTTAATAAGAATAATAATAAAATAGTTATTATTTTTATAAATCAATTATAATTTTAAAACCAGTCATGAATTATTCTTATGAAAAAATAACTATGTTACAATCATGGAGATGGCAGACCGTTCGTATGCATGAGTAATGTTTCCATTTTTCAACGATTAGAATGAAAAAATTAAGTATTACTTTATAATTTCATAGTTATAATTATATAATTAATATAATATTATTTCTTTAAATTCACTCACATATACCATCTATGCGATTCCATAATAAAAAAAATGAATCAGATCGCTTCATGAGGGGGTAGTTCACTGTACACACGAATGATGTTATCATTTATCAACGGATGGTAAGGAAGAAAATTATATGATATTTTACGTTTTCAAAAATATTAATATGTCATGATTATCATATATAAACATTAAATCCATCATTATGAATTTTTATGAGAGTTGATGATGGAAAACAAATTACAATTGTTCGTGAGGTAGTAGTCTTCCACACACCCGAACGATGGTTTTGTTTCCCATTTGATGCAAGTGGAGTCATATTTAGTGTATTAAATTAACATAATAACATCACATTATATGGTATATAATTATCTTATTATATGATCATGATTTAGAAATATTTCATGGAGTTTTAATAAGAAATAAAACCAATATGGTCAACTGTGAAAGTTACCTCTTCTTCATACCACCTCTTTTGGATTATACCTAAAACATCCTTAGATTGGATTATGATCAAAATAGAGCCTCTAGGACTTTTTTAAAGGATTAAGGAATGGATTTTTTTATTTATTGAATGATACAATGTGTTTTTTAAGTGTGTAAATTTTAGAAGAGTGGGTGCCCATTTATGTGGGAGGAGGAGTGGCATTCTTTTAAATACCCAAAACTATTCAATAATGGGAAGTCACTCTCAAGAAAATTACCTCAAAATCAAAAAATAAAGTATTGGAGAAGATATAAGGTCTAAAAACACCTCTAAAACTAAAAATAAAAATGTTTTAAATATTTTATTCTCTTTACCTCTAAGGTTACTTACTTTTACCCTTTAAGTTTTTTACCATGGTAAAGATTTTTTTACTGTTTTACTATTCATTATGAGAAAAAATATAGTTGAACTTATTATATAATATTAAATACCCTTAAATAAAATATTTATTCCATTTTATCATATTTAATTCATAGAAGGGTCTAAATTTAATTAAAAAATAATCCCAGAGACATGTCAAAAGAACAATTTTTCAAGAAATGTATTTTTCAAGCATTAGATGATCTTATAATAATAATATGAAAAGTAATTATAATCTATTGAATTTAAATTAATATTAATATATATATAATCTGTAAATTTAATTTAAATAATTTTTCATTAGGTTTTATTTTAATTATTTAAACTGGAGAAACATTATGCACTTTAAAATAGTTTTAATAAAAAAATATGTTTTTAAGACCAAAAATAAACATATATTAAAATCCAGTATAAAGATGATTTAAATGTAATTAATTCAGTGAAATTTAATTAAACTATTCTTATGTTACTTTGAAATAAAAAAAATTAATAATGGGACTTTAAATTTACTTAATTCATTAAATATAAATGACATTTTTACTAAAATTCAGTATTTTCACTATTCATTAAAAAAAATGTCAGAAAAATTCAGAAATTTTCCCCTAAGTTAATATAGATTTTATGGTTTCAAAAATTGTTTTCATTTTATAAAATATAATATTTTAAATATCCAAATTATATTTGAAATATTTTCTCATAAAAGTAATAAAAATATTTTTTGAAATACATGTTTTTATTAAAAATTGAGTGCTTACTTACAAAGAATTTATAAATAAATTTATATTTATTAGAACCTATATATATTTATTAAAGTATTTAATCTTATTTATAACCTCTAATTTAATATATAGGTTTTAATTTTATTTTTTAAATAATCATTGTTTATTTGGGTTCAGTGTTGCATGTCTCATACACTATTGAGCATAAGTTTCCCTGTTAAAAAAATGGGGTGTTTCATTATTCCTACATTATGGGATTATTCTATAAAAATTTCATATTACATACTAATTTGAAAATAGGTTAAGGTATTTATAATTCATTTCCTGTTTCATTTCCCATGTTACTTCCTCAAACTAGTGGTTTTTCCACAACACTTTGACCAAGTGATTTATCTTATTTCCTAGAGATTTATCTCTATGATCTAATACCTTCATAGACTACTCCTTGTATGGAAGTTATTTATAAAATTGTACCACCTCTTGATTCAATAAATGTGATGGGTATTTCATGTACTAATTCAATAGGTATTCATGGAACACATCATGTACATGACATAAGTTAGGTGGGAGTGTTAGATGATGGGCCACCTCTATGATGAAATCAAGGATATCAATGGGAATGATGTTTCTAGGACTAATATTTCCCTTCCTCTAAAACCTTGCGACTTTATTTCACTATGATATATGAAGGAACACCTTATCTTTATCCCCAAACTCTATGTCTCATTTATGATTGTCTATATAGATTTTATATAAAATTTTCATGGATTTCAAATCATGAATAATGGTTTGAACCTTATCTATAATCTCTTAGATAGGGTCATGTCCCATTAGCTTCTTCTCTCAAACATTATCATAAGATTTTGGTTTTTGACACCACTTCCCATATAGATCCACATAAAGTTCCATTTTAATGAAAGAATAAAGGTTTTTGTTATATAATAACTCTGCAAGGTGAAGGATATGATCCCAATATCCTTTTTAATTAATTTAATATGATCCAAACATATCCTCTAGTGTTTGGATGGTTCTATTATACTGACCATCCATCTAAGGGTGATAAGAAGTATTGAAGATGAGTTCTATATCTATCACTTTCTGAAGGTTTCTCAAGAACCTTGAGGTAAACCTCAAATATTGATCTCAACAAATGGAGATTGTTACTCCATGAAATCTAACCACATCTCTTATGTATATATTGGTGAGTTTTTCAAGAGAAAAATTTTACTTAATAGCAATGAAATTTTCCAAAATTGTATAGAAATTAACTACCAACCAGATAGAATTATTGCCTTTAGGTATCCTGGGATTCCTATGATGAAATCCATTGTTATGTTTTATCATTTTCATATTGGTATGGGAAATGGTTGCATCATACACTTAAAAATTTTTGGTCAACATTGAATTGTTAGCATACCAAGAATAGAGACACAAATTCCATAATCTACATCTTTAATTTATCCCACCCGAAGTTTTTCTTTAGACCGATATACATCATAGTGATTCTAAGATAAATATATAAGGATGATCCATTTTTATCATCCATAATATCCCTCTTCAACTTTTGTTTTTATGGGATACATATTCATGTTCCAAACCTTATGAATCCATCATTTGTAAAGTTCAACATTGGAATAGTTTCTACCTTTTTATAGCACTCCAACATCTTTCATGGCCTCTTTTATCCTCTCAATAAAGATGTTTATGTATTTATTTATTTATATTAGTATGAATATAATTTTATTATCCCCATATCTATCATTCACAAGTCTAAAAATAAAACATTCTTTTCAATTATAATCATTGATAAAAAATTTGGATCCTTTTTATATAGAGAATCATCCACTTTTTTTCTTTCCCAAAATGGTAATGGATTCAGAAATAATAGTCCCGGATTATCTCTAACCAACTTCACTTTAACTTGTTATTATCCTTCTATTTGAATATATATTTTTGGTTTTTTTGATTCGTATATATTTCACAGTTCTTCCCATAGAATAATTCTTCCATATCTTCAAAGAAAATATCACTACATCCAACTTCACAAAATGTTTTGGATACTTTTTCTCTTGAACATATAACTTCCTTGAGGTATTTTATATCACTTTATCATTCTGTATTAGTGAATAACCAAAAACCTTATTTCAATCATCAAAGTATACCACAAAAATTCCCCACTTAAGGGAAGTGTGAGTACAAGTGTAGTGATAAGCCTCTATTTAAACTCCTTGAATCTTTTTTCACATTAATAAGTCTCAAAAACATTACTCTCTTTTGATTGATCTAGGTTAGTGGATTATAAAATCAATTTAATTTTCTCACAAATCATCAGTATTACCCAGCTAGCCCAAGGAAGCTATAAATCTCCTTCACAGATGCTGGTCTGGGACACTCCTCAATCTCCTTTGTTTAAGAATGGTCAACATATATCCCTTTTCTGGTGATAATGTTACCTAATATTGATACTTCCTTCATCAAAAACTCACATTTTTTGTAGTTTTCATAAAGCTTATCCTTTCATAAATCATTTATCATAGTATTCAAATTCACCTCATGTTCCTTCTTTATTCTGGATTATATCATAATATAATATATAAATACTAACACGAATATTTAGAGATAATTTCTAAATACTCTATTAATTATGTCTGTAAATATTTATGTAGCATTAGTGAGTATGAAAGGCATTACTATTAAATCATAGTGTCCATAACATATTCTAAATGTAGTTTTGGGAATATATTTCTTCTTCACCATTAATTGGTGGTATCCCGACTAATGGTCCACCTTAGAGAATTACTGGTTTTCATGTAGTTGATTAAATAGGTCATCTATTTGTGGTAGGGGATACTTTTTCTTTATCGTGGTTTTTTTGAGATCATGGTAATCAATGCAGAGGCACATTGACCCATACTTCTTTATGAAGAGGACCATTACACCCCATGGTGAGGCACTTGGGCATATAAACCCTTTATATGTATCCTCCTATATTTTCTTCGTTATCTCCTCATGTTAAACAATTTCCATTCTATATAGAGTTTTTTATATTATAAAATATATAGGTATAATCTCAGTTGAAAATTCAAGCTCTGATCTATGAGGAGTTCTAGACAACTCTTTGGGAAATAAATCGGTATAATCTCTCACAATGGGAATGTCTTCATGTATGATTTTTTTCTTTGTCTCAATAATTTGAGAAAGATACACATTTTTTAAAGTAAAAAATATAAATGATTTATATGATGATACCAAATAAAATTAATCCTCCTCCTTGAAATTGTATATAATCAGATGGTGATTTCATTCTCTCTACATTTTATATATGCTATATATAAAGAAAGGAAATCTATTCCCATAATTGCATCAAATTTTGATAAAGGAATCCTTATATTGTTTGTAAGAAAGTTCATACCACAATTATGGATAGTGGATTATATTTATGCTTGAGATAAAATAATTTTACCATTTTTCATCTTCATTGATATATCAACATCCATATTTTTATGGGGTTCTTGAATAGTTTTACTAAACTTGCACGATATAAAATAATACATTAAACCAGAATCAAAAAGTACTTTATATATTCATAAATGAATAACTAGGATACATATTACCACTTTATTATTAGGATACAACTATGTGGTTGTGATGACATAAGCTCACACTTTCTCTCTATTCCTTGGATTTTATTGTCATCATTTTTTATAAAAAAATCATTAACTTAGTGCATCGGTTCTTATAGTGTCATTGTTTCTTATAGTAGAAACATTAGAAAAATTGATATGGGTTAACTGGTGAATTCCTTTATTCCATATCAATGGTGGTTTTCTCAGATCACTAATTACTAGTAAGGTGACCTTTCATCTGACACCTAAATCACTTCTTAGTACTGGTTATAAAATTTTCAACAATATTCTTCCCACACTTTTGAAAAGTGAAATGTTGGAATTTCTTTTCACTATTACATATCTCTATCATACCAACATAATTAAACTATATTTTCCTCTTTTATACCTATGATAACATTGATATTCATTGAACTCCATTTAAACTTTTAGTCAACATCGAACAATTTCTTTATAGCTGTCAAAGTCTTTAATTTACAAATCTTTTTGTAGACTTGGATTTATCCCACCAAAGAAGTGTTCAAATTTACTTTTAGGGGAGATGAAAAATCCACAGGTGTATTTTCCAAGTATTTTGAATTTTTCTTCATACACCCTAATGGATTCATTTTTCTTTTTATTGAGTATTATGAAATCCATTTATATTTTATTTTGGAGAGTACAATGGAAAAAAAGTGAAAAAAACATTCCAAAATTCCTTCCAATCCAACTCTTTAATATATTCCTCAGAATTAATATGTTTTATCAATTTCAACTATTGATCATATTCTCCATTCATATAATAACCATCCATAAAAACATTATCTTTCTTATATAATTGAATGATTTAGAATATATTTTCATTGGATTTGATCCATTGTTATATGATTAAATAATTTTCAGATCTGATGATTATCAGAGGCCTTCTTTCCTAAAGGTCTAAATTGAAACTTTCTATTTCTTTGGAAAAGGGAATTCCCTTAGGTGGCTTTTTTGAACCCTCCACACATGGAAACCCCCTCCCCCATGATGAAGTCACTCCCCTGAGGTAGCACCCCAACCGAAGAAGGAGTCATTTCCAGCTGAGATAGCAGAGCACCCCAGAGGGTGACAGCCTGGCAGTGATGGTCCATCAAGCGATCCATCAGCAATTGGGTTGCGCCTCATTTTTTCCACCCAAATGAGACTAGGTGACCTGGTAAGGCGGGTGGATCCTGGGGGAGAGTCTCTCCTTGAAATTGGACTCTAAGGATTCAAACCCTAATACTCATAAATAATAGTTTGGATGTTCCACTCTCCTTCGTCATTGCACCACCATCGGAGTGGGAAAATTGAAACTTTCTCTTTCTTGGGGGTGATTTAGGAAATCCTCATGATTAAAGTTTTGGTTCAAAACATGAGTTAAATGAGAAATTATTATCATGAAGTTCTAGAATTTTTCTTCCATAAATTTGGGAATCTCATTTGGGAAATAATCACATTACCCCTTAACCAGAGTTATTGACTTGGTTTCTTCAATTTTAAATCATTGATTAAAAAAAAGGGAAATTAGGGATGATTTGTGTAAACTATTAAACAAATACATAGAAAACCCTAAAAATTTAAAGGAGACTTGTGAATGAAATATAATCCTTAACCTATGGATTTATTGGTTTCAATCTCTATTATCCAAGATCCATTTCATAATACAAAATCGTAGGGGTATTTTTGTTCCCTTCATAATGGTTTGTAATGATATTTTGATTTTACCAAATAATATCCCCTTGGAGTATCAAAGCATATGTACATCAAGGCCCATTTTCATGCACCATGTGATGATTGAGTCCATATTAGTGATCCCTTTTTAGGTTTATTACCCCTAGGTATATATTTTCCAGATTGACATCCACTTGCAGTATCCCAACAAGGATATATTTTATTTGAAAATCACTCTTTCTATACTTTACCAAAATTCCAGGATATTTTCCTATACATATTCTTATCCTTATTCTTATCCTAGGACTTTTCCCTATGTTTATCACTAAAGTTTTCTTATCATAGTTCGAAAAGGTTATATAAACTTGTCTCTAATTCCAACTATAGAGACCACAATACTTCTCCACATATTAGTACATGTATTTAAAACAAAAATATACAATAATAACATTCAAAATATTATGATGCCTAATGTATTTGGAAGGTAATGTTAATATTACATAAAAAGGAACTTATAAAATATCAACCTTCTTTAATTCTATATAATGAGATCTTAAAATCCATTTGAGATCCTAAAACTATCTAGGATAACCTGGGGAATATATGAAAGAAATGGGTGAGCTAAAAAGACTAGTAAGGGAATAAACATGATAAGGAAACAAAACATGTGAGTCAAAAGGTATAACATAATATTATAAAAGGGAAGGCACATGAGTAATAAAATGGGATCATGTAATAAAGATCATGGTATCATAAAATCATGGAAACATGGAAAATTGGAAAATATATAAAGTAATAAATAAACATAAGTCATGTATGTCCACTGATATAGCACCATATGGTGGACAGAGTCCCATAATAGATTAGGTTCACTCCCTAATATCATAAATAGAGTCTCATTAGACTAAATTATTACCCAATGCATATGGGGATTATATAATTCTATCCCAACCCATCACATTCATTTCATGTACATGAATATTATTTACACATATTTAAATCAATAATAAGTCATATACATAATATTTTCCCATAGAAATAAATGGGTTATATAATCCTGTCTCACAACACAATCAAAAGAGATTTCACAAATAAGGTATTTTATAAATGTTCATAAGGCATTTATTTACATATAAAAGGAAGGTACAATGATCTATTCATATATGTAAGATATATATATATATATATATATATATATATATATAATTTATAATCATTTGATATCATTCAATAGAGATATAAAGTGAGTTAGAGAGACAGTGGCCATAACCTAAAGAAGATGGTGGTTTAAAGAGATCCCTTACCTTGAACCTGATTCATTGTGTTTGCTTTTATCTTCCCGAATAGTAAAAAAATAATTATTTACTTAATTAATAATTTAAATATTATTATTTATTCTATTTTATTTACTACCATGTGATATTAAATTAATTAATCATTTAGGTTAATGTCGTACTTTTTTTGATGTTCGAATCATATGTCCAAAGTCACTTTGGTAAGTTGTATAAGATCAAAGAGATTGTTAATTAATTATATCAAGAAAAATAATCATGAAATAATTATAGTTTTTCCTATAAATTATAATTTTAAAACCAATCATGACAGATGGTTAAGAAAAATTAATTATGCTACAATCATAGAGATGGTAGGTCGTATGTACGCATGAGTAACATTTCAATTTTTCAAAGATTATGATGAAAAGAAAGTAAGTGTTGTTTTATAATTATAGAAAAATAATTATATCATAAATATAATATTATTTTTTTAAATACAATCACATACACCATCCAAGTGATGTGGTTATAAAAAAATGAATCACATCACTTCGTGAGGTGACATTCCACCATACACACGAACGACGTAATTGTTTATCAATGGATGGTAAGGAAATAAGTTATATGATATTATAATTATATAAAATTTAAAATATATAATTATAATATTATATAAACATTAAATAAATAATTATTGATTTCAATGGAAGGATATTATGTAAAAAAAATTACATTGGTTCGTAATGCAGTAGTCTACCATATACACGAATGATGGTTTAGTTTCCCATTTCATGAAAGTGGAGATGGATTTAGGGTATGAAATTGAAATAATGATATAATATTATATGGTATATATTTATGGTGTTATATTATAATAATTTATTAATATTTTAATGACATGTAACAATAAATAAAACTAATATGATCGGTTAATAATGTTACCTCTTCTTCGGACCACCTCTTCAAGATTATACCTAAAGCCTCTCTAGATCGGATTTTGGATCAAAATAAGGCCTCTAAGACATGGGTATGGAAGTAAGTAAGATATGTTTTAATTTATTTGCCAAAATAATAGGTTTTGGAAGTGTGGAAATGAGAGTAGAGGGGTACCCTTTTATAAGGGAGAATGAGTGGCATTCGTGTAAATACTAAAAACTATTCAATAATGGGGAGTCACTCTCAATCCAAGTGCCTCCAAAATTGAAAAATAAATTATTTTAGGATATATAAGAATTATAAAGACATATAACACTAAAAATAAACATATTTTAAACATTTTATTCACTTTACATCTAAGGTTACTCACTTTTACCATTTTAATTATTTTACCATGGAATTTTTTTTTTCTGTTTTTATTATTCATTATGAAAAAAATTAAAATGAACTTATTATATAATATTAATTATTCTGATTTAAAATATTTAAAATATTTTTTTCAAATTAAATTTATAGAATCGGTAAAAATTAATTTAAAATTAAACCCACTAACATGTCGAAACAATAGTTTTTCAAGAAATTCATTTTTCAAGCATAAGAAGGTATTATAATAACTATATGAAAATTAATAATAATAAAATTAATTTAAATTAATATTTATAAGAATATTATCTATACATTTAATTTAAGTCATTACTCATTATTGGTTATTTAAATTATTTAAAATTGAGAAACATATCGCGCTTTAAAATAGTGTAGAAAATGTGTTTTTAAGCCTAAAAATAAACTTATAGTAAAATATAGTATAAAGATGAATTAAATGTAATTAATTGGATGAAAGTTAACTATATAATACTTATTTTACTTTTAAATCAAATTAAAATGATAATTTTACTTTTCAATTAATTAATTTATTAAAAAAAATGACAGTTTTACCAAAAATTAGTATTTTCACTATTCGCTAAAAAATAAATATTTTATGAAAACTCCCAAAATCTCACCCTAATTTAATATTAATATGAATGTTTACTAAGTTATTTTAATTTTTTAAAATATTATTTTTAAAATATCTATAATTGAATTATAATATTTTCTCACAAAAGCAATAAAAATGCACTCTAACCTCCTATATAAAAAAGCATAAATATCTGAATCACTTATTATATAAAATTATTAATAAATAATACCATTTATAATCCCCATTTAAAATCATTTTTTATTTGTGTATTAATTATTTACTATTGATTTTTAATATCGATTGTGAGTAATCTTGATAATTTTGAACTAGTTTCATGATAACATTTTTAGTATTCATTCTTCACCAAATTTTTATTATTATGAGACCATTAAAGGTAATAGAATTGATTATTTATAATTATTTACATAGATATAATTTAATTCTATGAAAGTATCGATTATGATCATTGAATATGAACTTTATGATGAGCATGTTTCAGTGAATTTTGACAAATGAGTGGTGGTATCTTAGTGAAAAAGTTTAATATTAGTATTACCATTCCAAAACCAAAAAAAATATTTATTTTATTATTTATATTATTTATTAATATTAATTCAGTTCTCATATTAATACATTATATTATTTTATAGAATTGTTCAAGTTGGTTCTTAGACCCACCCAAACATGAACATGCCTTAATTAATGGATGGTTATGATTATCAAATTTGTTTAATTTGATATAATATAATTATAATAAAAGAAAATGATTTTATTTATACAATTTTATGGTTTTTAATAAATTTTTTTGGCAATATAATAAATAATAAATAAACTATAATATAAATTATATATGTTATTTCTTATAGGTTTAGTTCGAATAACTCATGGTTAATGTTTTCTCTTCTTAGAGAATGAAAGTGAAAGAATGTGTATTATAATTTTTCTATTAATAATCATTATTATATTACATACTTAATATTAATTATTCAATTTTAACAGTATAATTAGTGAATATAATATATGGTTAAAAACGGGTGTCTTTGCTTCATGGAGGTTGTAGTTCACACAATGCATATATGAGGGTGTTGTTTTTACAAATAGAAAAGGTGAAAGATGGTTAATATTTATCACTTTAGAATAATAATATTTCATATAAAAACATTATTGATGTAATTATATATTAATAATAAAATTATAATTATCAATTTAATAAAGAAATGAAGAAACCTTAGGAATAAAAAGTACTCACATTCAGAACTTGAAGTTTTCCTTGGATAATTTCATAAAAACAGAGGACATATGCTAATTAATTTTGATAATAATATATGTAACTAAAGTATGTTTCTATACAAAAAGAAATTTTTAGGGTTTTAAGTGTAAATATAATTTTTTTAGTTTCTTTAAGGGTGGTGGAAGTCCCCTTTTTTAAGTGGTGTGAATGACATTTTTTAAATATCCTTTACTTTAAAATAATATCATTACATTATTCAGGGATAAAGGGACAAAATTGAACAATAATGGAGTGGTGGATAATATATGGTCTCTAATAACTGAGAAATTCATTTTAATATATGTTTTAAACATTTTTTTGGTACCACACTCTTATAAGTTTTGATTTTACCATTTTTGGTTTTATTATTGTAACTTGTTTTTACCTAAATAAATCATTTTTTTGAATGAAAATAAAATATAACTTATTAAATAATTAGGATATAATAATTAAAAATAATAAATACATTAATAATATAATGTTTCTATGTGAAATTAAAATAAATTTAAATATTATTGCATGTAACATGTAAAAACCTATTTTTAGAAAAATTGTATTTTTAAGAATACATTTTATATATGTAGTAAAATTTTAAATGTAATTGTTTGTAAAGATGTAAATTTATTTATTATAAAAAAATAAATTTAAGTGTCGTTAAAATAAATCCACAACCATGTTATTCAAAAATATTATTCAACTAGAAGAAAAGAACGAAAAAAAATTATTTTAAAGTATTACTTATGTTTCTAAAATGATAAAATACAATTTATAAATTAATAATATAATATAATCATTTATAATTTTAGTCCTTAAATAAAAATTTTAAAAAATAAATATTTTATAATGTTCTAAAAAATTATTATATAGTAATAAAGTTATATATTTGGTAAAATCTGTATTTTCATTATTCAACTAAAAATAATTTAGTTAAGAAAAATCCAAAAAAACCAATGCTAATATGATTATGTGGAATCAAAAAAATTATTTCATTTTTTTCAAATTTAAATTTTAATATTTGAGAATCTAAGTTTTTAATAAAATCATATAATATAATGAAAAACTAATTTCAAAATAAAATAACTTTTTAATGTTTTATCCATTATAATTATTATTTTTTATCAACTACTAATAAAATTAGTGCTAATATATTTTTCATATCACGATATATATTATTCATATTCACATTTACCTTATCTATAATATATTTATAAATCCCTAAGATTTTACAGTATGTATCCTCTTAAATAAATTCAATCAATTCGATAGCTTACTTTGCACAAAAAATTATCTCATATAGTATAAATCATATAAAATCACTTATAGAATAAAATACAAACATTATAAAAGAATAATGAATGAAATAAGAGGTATTTTTATAAGTTAAGTTATTTATACTAATGAAATGGTAATTTGAACTTACGAATAGTAATATGACTCTTATGAATATTAAACTAGCCAAATGAATAGTAACATCACCGATGAAAGTATAATTAAAATTTATGCATCTTATAAATGAAATTATGATATAATTATATCAAAGTATAAGTAAATAAATATTTAAAAAAATATTAATTAAGTGTTGGTATTTTTGTAAGTCATAAATATTTAATTGAAATTTTATATGTATTAAAATTATTTAAAATAAAGTTTATTTTAATAAAATGTATTCATAAATTAATATTTTTCTGTATTATGATTTTAGGATAATTTTATTAAACCTTAGCTAATTTTTCAAAGTGTTATAAAACCAGATATAATTTTAAAATCTTTATTTTCTGAGTAAATGATTATTTTAATTAAAAATTAAATTTCTCATATTTAGAAAATTATTTTCATTAAATTTAGTTCATTTTTGAATTCTACATTTAGAAAAATGGTTAGGTTAAACTTTGGGTATTTTTCTAAAATGCTTGAATTTTTTGTGAATAGTAAAATATTGTAATTTACGATAAATGCTAAATACATACATTTTTTTGTCATTGTTGATGTAATGTTAAGGTTAGAACCATTATTTATAACTCACATGCACTAGTTACTATATTGAGTCACAGGAATCAACATTATTTCCTTTATTGAGGCAAAATAATAAAATAATGAATAAAATAATGAGAAAACACCCCTCCCCTCCACTATAAATACCACCACTCACCTTCTCTTATCATCACACCTTCCAAGCTTTGAACCTTGTCAAAATTATGCCAAATACTCTTAAAAATACTCTCACCCATGTCCAATATCTTTTTGTCTCAATAAAAGATCAAACTCGAGTCCCTCAAAGGGGTTCTCAAGGAGAATAATTCAAGAGGTAAAAACCTATTCCCTTTTCTTTTAATTTCTTTAAATTTATTTTATTTTCTTATTATCTCCTCAACTCACTTTATACAAGTGTAATGATAAATAAAGTACAATTTATATACTATAAATATATAATTTTAATGTAAGATCCATCATCAAACTCCTTTCTATCTCTCTTTTACTCTATAAATAAAAATGCCACACGTGATGTATCAATTTACCGACATCGTAGATGATGCATTTTCAATTACCATTACCATATTCAAAGATAGTCATAAAACCATTTTTATGGTTAAAATAAATTACAATATATTTATTACAACCTGTTTAATGTTCTAGAACTGTTATATATACATGATATTAAATAATCAAACAAGAATAGTTTGAGATGATCAAGAAACCACGAAATTAATCTAAACAATTATTATTAACCATTAATCTAATGATTTGTAACCACCCTAAAACCCAAATGAAATTTATAAGGATTTAGTATCCTTTATGTTCATTAATAACATATAATTCCAACTCTGTAGAACTATACCTATTCTGCATAAACCTCCATACTCATTTGCAAGAGAATCGATCATGAAAACCAAGAAAACAAATACTCTCGAATGATAAATTATATATTTTCAAATCATAAAAATTCCATAAATAAACTTAATAAAATTTTACTACATCAAATAAATGTATAAAAGGTTATTAATTAATTAATTAATAGATTTTATCTGATTATTTATAACATTAAGATCAATTACAGAACACAATTGTACATAAGGTAAGGGACTTCGTCTCAATTTCAATTTCATTGAGACTTACTTGGTATCATACACTTAATCATTTTCATATGGTGTATATAATGACCCTTTGATATTATTTTTCATGTGACATTATATTTCAATTAAATATCCATATTCTTGTGTCATGGATATGATTATTAACTTAGTTGTATTTATTTTACATACGGTGATTATTTTGAAAGTTATTTTAATTGGGGAAATATTGATGAATTTGTATCCTATACCCAATACAGTTATTTTTTATAGGTTTTACTGTTCATTAATTGAATCTATTTATGTATAATTATTTGGACTTGTAGTTATGGGTGGGGCCCGCTATATCCCCCTGATGCATCGATAGGTCTTATGAGACAAAACAGTTGGTGACAAACACTTCATTTTATTTCCAAATAGATTCAAAAAAAAATCTACCCATAGTATTAAACCTTATTGATGGTATAATGGTTCATGTACTAGATACATGAAATCTAATAAATAATCATTTTCTTCATTTAGTATTCAGTTATTACATTACATGATATTTTCACTATGAAAAAATCTATAGATGCATTTTCATTCTTAATATAATTATGGAATGTGTTTTTCATATTAGTTACCATTCAATAATGTATATGCCTTATTTACATTACTTATCTTATTATTATTTCATATAACTCTTACTGAGTGTTTGAGTTTACCCTTATTATGTCACATTTCCCTAGTTTATGAATAGGAAACCTTTGAATGGGTTTCAAGGATGTTATTTATTTCATTTTATTATGTATCATGTTTGTATTTTATATATTTCCCAATGTACTATGGGAGTTATGTATGTAATATGGTCTTTCAAACTGAAAAACTGATTAGTCCTTTAGGATTTGATTGATTGTAATTATCCCAATGTAATAAAATAATGCACCAGCTCCAAGCTTCTGGGTTCGAGGCGTTATAGTTGGTATGAAAGGAAGTTTAGAAGAAACTTAGGAAACTAGATTTAGAAATCATTCATTAGAGAACATAACCCTAAGATATAATTTGAGGATAAGTATAGAATAACACCCTATAATTTTGGTAAGGTAGATATTATGCGGGTCTTCTGGGAAATACATCCTTGTCTGTATACTAAAAGTGTATGTGGTTCTCGC
Organism: Viscum album; assembly: GCA_963277665.1. NCBI lineage: Eukaryota > Viridiplantae > Streptophyta > Magnoliopsida > Santalales > Viscaceae > Viscum > Viscum album. The sequence goes on from OY728155.1 coordinate 1,937,102,246, forward strand.
ACAATTGTACCTAGGGATAACAACTCCAACAAGGTGTCCTAGGCCTGACTCGGGTAACCTGGTACATAAAAACAGACCTTACTAAGCACTTGGTTTGAAATTCCAGGGGATATGATTAGGATAATTCACATTTTCTTTACAAAACATTATGAAGGGTTTAAAAGTAAATATTCCCTCCAATAAAACCTATTTATTATTATGATATTAGATATGAAAAAATTTAATTTATGTCAACAGTTCTTATAGTTTGAAATTATGATGTATGATTCATAACCTAATTTATTGTATTCCACTGTTTAGTTATGGAACCTAATGGAAGAAAGGGAATCAATACCCGCTGAAAATGTTTGGATTTCCCCACTAATCAAGTCAACATAGTTAGGGATGGAGTTGATTAGGTCATGACTATATTAGGAAAAATTACTCAGGTTATAACGAATAACCATACTACACCTATGTTGTATCCTTTCATGTGGCTTAAGCCCCCATGGTTTAGTGGGGATACTAATCCAATAGTATCTGAGCAGTGGATCAAGTCCCTTGAAAATATATTTCTGGCATCGGGGTGCAATCAAAACAAAAATATAGAACTTTCAGAATATTGTCTCAAGGGATATGGTGATAAATGGTTTTCATTTATCCAAAATACTAAGGAGGAAGATGAAATAGAAGACATGGAATGGAGAACTTTTAAAGAAACATTATTCAACCAAAACTTCCCTCATGACCAACGAACTTAAATGAATAGAAAATTCCATATCTTAAAGAAAAGGGAAGAAGAGAGTGTTGTGGAGTATGAGGCTACCTTTACAAGACTATCCAGGTATGATATAAATTATATACATGATTTTAAAGAAAAGATTGATCATTTCTTTGAAGTTATTTATCCAAGTATATTAAGGGTAGTGGATTCTCAAACATTTTCATCGTATGATGAAATAATATTATGTTCCATCAAAATGTTGAAGGAATTTTCTAGATATAATTTGTTCAAGGGAGATCAATAGAAGAATAGGTATTCTGATAACCTAGGAAAAAGTGAAGATCCAAATACGAAGAAGGGAATGAATAAATTCCCATTATTATTAATCTATATAAAGAATCATCCTGGAAAATAATTGAGAGGCATGGGAGTTTGTTAAAGGTGTGGATAAAAGGGTCACTAAGCTAATGAATGTAAGGGGAAGAGACAAATCAATGATGTTCAATGCTACAATTTTAGGGATATGGGACACTATGAAAATGATTTTCCTAATATTCAAGGAATGTTTCTTTAGAAATAGCCATGGGATCAAGGATAAGCTTATGCAATCAGAATAGTTGAGCTTGAAGTTCCTAATGATGCGGTGGTAGGTAATATCACTATCTCCTCCAATTTATCCCAATATTTACTTGATTCTGGATTATCATATTCTTTTATATCTTCCTAGTTTTTTATAAATATAATATATTTCCAATTTCCCTTAACAAAGGAGTTTTCATTTAAAAATCCTTTTGGAAGCCTTATTGCAACAAATATGTGTCAAGGATTTCCTATTATGGTGCATAAACGTGCTCTAATTGCTGATTTTATTATCATACCTATGGTTGATTTTGATATAATCATTTGTATGGATTTTATTTCAAATTATAATGAAAAAAAATATTTCAAAGATAATGAAATTATGATTCATGATGAAGGTATGGAATTTCTCATCTTTATAGGGTTCATTATCTGAGTCATATCTAGATCCACCCCCAATAGCTCTGTTGAATGAACTTATTGGGGAGGAAGAGAAAACATCATCTATGGATGAGGAAATAAATATTCAAATTAATTATTTACCTATTATACATGAATAAATTGATGTAATTCCTAAGGATTTACCTGGACACCCCCCTAGAGTGTGAAATTGAGTTTACCATTGATTTAATTCCTGATGTGAGACCAAGATCAAAGACTCCATATAGAATAGGCACTATAGAATTAGTGGAGCTAAAGAAACAACTAGAGTATTTGAGAAATAAGGTATTTATTTACCCTAGTGTTTTTTATAGGGATCCCATGTTCTATTTGTTAAGAAGAAAGATGGATCCTTGAGTTTATGCATTGACTATAGAGAAATCAATGCTATTACAGTAAAGAAAAAGTACCATTTTCCTCACATTAATGATTTATTTGATTAAATTCAGGGAGATAAATATTTTTTGAAGATTTAAATTCATACTAGATATCATAAATTATATGTGGGGAAGAAAGATATTATAAATATAGCATTTTGAACCTGGTATGGACATTATGAGTTTACAGTAATTCTATTTGGACTGACTAATGCACCCTATATTTTTATGAATCTATTGAAAATAGTGTTCAAAGAATATCTTGATAATTTTTTTGTGGTATTTATTGATGATATATTGAAATATTTCAAAGGATATGAGGACTATGAGAACCACTTGAGGTTTTTTCTAGAGACTCTTAGAAGAAAATAGGTATATGGGAAGTTTAGCAAGTGGGAATTCTGGCATCAAATAGTTTCTTTTCTTGGACATATTGTCTCTAAGAATGGAATCTCATTTGATCCTACAAAGATGAATGTAGTTTAGAAATGACCCACACCAATGAACATAACCTAGGTATGTAGTTTCATTGGTTTAGCAGGTTGCTATTTGTGTTTCATATATAATTTTTCCTGATTAGCTAACTCGTTAATAAAGATTACTTGTAAAGGGGTTAAGTTTATATGGAAAAAAAAGAGAGAAGAATGTTTTAAAGAATTGAAGAGGATATTAATGAATACTATGATCTTGACTTTACCATCAGTAAATGGTGTATTTGTGATTTATAGTGATGAATCAAAGAAAAGACTTGGTTGTGTACTTATGATGATTGAGAGAGTTATTGCCTATGAATCAAGGTAGTTAAAAATTCATAAATATAACTATCCAACTCATGATCTTGAGTTAGAAGCTATAATATTTTCTCTAAAGATATGGTTATATTGTATCTATGGTGAAATATGTGAGATATATACAGATCAGAAGAGTTTTAAATACGTCTTTACACAGAAATACATCAGCATGAGGCAACATTGATGGCTCAAGTTACTCAAAGATTATGATTGATCAATACACTACCACCCGGGAAAATTAAATAAGGTAGTGTATATGTTAAGAAGTAAATTTCATGGACTTATAACCTAATTGATGATTGAGAAAGATTCTATATTCAGGGATTTAGTAAATATGGATAAGGGAACTATTGAGGAAGTATAGACATCATTTCTTTTTCAAATGATTGTTAAATCATATTTACTAGATAAGGTAAAAAGATCAAAATCTGATGATGATAATTTTCAAAAGAAAATTGAATTCGTTAAGGATGTAAGATTGGTAGACTTCATTTATGGGGATGGAGTTTTGAAATTTGGAAAGTGATTATGTGTTCCATCAATACTGGAGCTAAAAATTGAACTATTAGATGATGCTCATAGATCAAATTTCTTTATACACCCCAGTAGTAGCAAGATGTATAGAGATCTAAAGGAATGTTTTTTATGGGATAATGTGAAGAAAAAAATTGTTGACTATGTGTCAAGATTCCTGGTTTCTTAACAGGTGAACGCTGAAATAAAACATCCAAAAGGATTCATGCAACCTCTTCCAATACCTGTGTGTAAATAGTATGATATTACAGTGGACTTTTTCACAAGCCTACCAAGGAATCCATGAATTAATGGTGCAATATAGGTTATTATTGATTTACTTACCAAATATGCACATTTCCTTGAAATAAGGGAAGATTTTCCACTGGATCACCTAGTGAGACTCTATATTAATGATGTTTTAAGACTTCACGGTGCACCAATTACAATTGTATCTGATCGTGATCCATGATTTACATCAAAATTTTAGAAAATTATTCAGAGATATTTGGATACTGAGCTTCAATTGAGTACTTCTTATCACCCCAAATGGATAGGTAGTTATAAAGGATGATCCAAATTTTAGAAGGCATGTCTAGATCTTTCTCACTTGACTTTCAAGGAATGTGGGGTCAGTATTTACCTTTGGTAGAGTTTTCTAATAGCATTATTTTCCATTCAAGTATACAAATGTCACCATATGAATAATTGTATGGAAAGAGATGTCGTACACCAACTTATTGTGATAAAGTTCGTGAAAGGAAGCTCTTATTCCCAAAAATTATGGAGGAAACAACAACGAAGGTAAAAGATATTAAAAAATATATCAATGTGGTACAAAGTAGGAAAAAGTTATATGTTGATAACCGAAGGAAATATTTGTAGTTTCAAGTGGGGGATCATGTTTTCTTGAAGGTTTCTCGATGGAAGGGTGTTAAAATATTTGGAAATAAAGGGAAACTAAGCCCTAGGTACATCGGACCTTTTGACATTCTAGAGAGAGTTGTAGTTGTAGCTTATCGTTTGGGGATTCCACCATTCCTTTATAAAGTGCACAATGTGTTTCATATCTATTTATTAAATAATTACATGTCAAACCCAATTAATTTCCTTAATTCTAAAGGAATGGAACTAGAACTGGATTTTTCTTACTGTGAAGAGCCTATCAAGATTCTTCACACAAGAGAGAAAGTACTGGGAAATTTTATGACTTGAATGGTGAAAGTTATTTGGAAAACCCATAAAATGGAGGAATAAACATGGGAACCTAAGGATGTTATGATTAAAAACCACCCTCATCTGTTTAGAATTAAATGTTCAAAAACAATTGAGGAATAAATTTTTTTATGAGGGAAGAATATAACGCCACAAGATTTTATGGTGTGTATCCTCTTAAATAAATTCAATCCATTTGATAGCTTACATTGCATAAAAAATAATTTCATATAGTATAAATCATAAAAAATCACTTAGAGAATAAAATACAAACTTTATAAATCAAAAATGAATTAAATAAGAGGTATTTTTAGAAGTTAAGTTACTAATACCGATGAAATAGTAATTTGACTTTAGTATTAGTAATATGACCCTTATGAATAGTAAACCAGTGAAATGAATAGTAATATCACCCATTAATGTTTAAATAAAATTTAAAAATCTTATGAATGAAAGTATCATATAATTATATCAAAGTATAAGTAAATAAATATTTAAAAAATTATTTATTAAGTGTTGGTATTTTTGTAAGCCATGAATAGTTAAATACAATTTTATAATTAATAAAATTATTTAAAATAAAATTTATTTTCATAAAATTTATTCTTAATTTAATATTTTTTTCCATTATTATTTTAATATAATTTTATGAGACTATAGTTAATTTTTCAAAGTGTTATAAAATAAGATATAATTTTAAAATCTGTATTTTTCTTATAAATGATGATTCTAATTAAAAATTGAATTTCTCATATTTAGAAACTTATTTTCATAAAATAAAGTTCATTTTTTAATTATACATTTCAAGAAATAGTTAGGTTTAATGTTGGAGATTTTTCGAAATTACTTGAATTTTTGTGAATAGAAAAATACGATAATTTATTAGAAAGACTAAATAAAAGAATTTTTGAGTCATTGTTGATGTAAGGATGAGGTAATCACCATTATTTCAAACCCACATGAACTATTTACTTTATTTAGTTGCAATAATCAACACTATTGGTTTTCTTGATCCAAAGTAATAAACTAATGAATAAAATAATGAAAGAACACCCCTCCCCTCCACTATAAATACCACCACTCACCTCCTCTTATCCTCATGCCTTCCAAGATTTTATCCATGTCTAAATTGTACCCAATAATCCTCCAAAGAATCCCCACCATGTCTATGATCCTTTATTCTTAATAAAAGACCAAAGTCGAGTCCCTTAAAGAGGTTCTCAAGGTGAATAATTCAAGAGGTAAAAACCTCTTTCCTTTTCTTTTAATTTCATTCAATTTCTTTTCTTTTCTTATTATCTCCTCACCTAACATTATACATGTGGAATGATAGATATATTATCAATTATATAATGGAAATATATCATTTTAATAGAATATTCATCATCAAAAATTTTTCTCTATCTCTTTTATTCTTTAAATGAAAATATCGACAATGACGTTTCGATTTACCGACATCATGGACGATGCATTTTAAATTTCCATTACCATATTCACAGATGGTAATAAAGACATTTTTATAGTTTAAAAAAATTATAATATATTTGTTAAAACCTATTTAATTTTCTGGAACTATTATATATGCATGATATTAAATAATAGAACAAAACTAGTTCGAGATGATCAAGAAACCGCCAAATTAATCTTAATGGTTATTATTAATGCTTTATCTAATGATTCATCCTCACCTTACATAAAATAATGAATTTTATAACCATTTATGTTCATTTATGTTCATTAATAACATATATTTTCAATTATTTAGAATTATACCCATTCTACATAAACTTCAATACTCATTTTCAAGTGAACCGATCATGAAAACCAAAAAAACGAACACTTTCAAACGATAAAATTGAATATTTTGAACTCACAAAAAGTAAAAAAAAAATTAACTTAATAAAATTATAATAAATAAAATAAATGTATTAAAGGTTATGAATTAATTAATTAATGGATTTAATATGATTATCCATGACACTAAAATCAAGTGCAGAACACATTTGAACATAAGGTAAGGGACTTCATCTCAATTTTAATTTCATTGAGAGTTACTTGGTTTCATACACTTAATCATTTTTAAATGGTTTATATATTTCCCATTTTAGATTATTTTTCATCTAAAATTACATTTCTATTAAATATCCAGATTCTTGTACAATGGATGATTATTTTATTAGTCGTATTCCATTTTATATATGGTGTTTATTTTGAAAGTTATTTTAACTGGGGAAATATTGATAAATATGTGTCCTCTACTCAATAGAGATATTTTTGATAAGTTATATTATTCCTGAATTGAATCTATGTATGAATAATTATTTGGACTTGTAGTGATGTGTGGGACACGTTATAGCCCCACGATGCATCGATGGGTCTCATGAGACAATACTATTTGGGAAAAACCCTTCATGTTTGTTTCCAAATAGAATCAGATGGGTTTCTACCCACAAACATAAATCATCATGAAGGTATAATGGTTCATGTTCCATATACATGACATCCAATAAATTATCATTTTCTTCATTTAGTATTAATTTATTAATTTCCATGATATTTTCACTATGATAAAATCAATCGATGCATTTTCATTCCTATTATATTGATTGTATGTTATTTTTAGATTATTTAACTCATCCTAATGTTTATTCCTTATTGAATTTAATCCTTACACTATTATTTCATATTACTCTTTATTAGATTTTTATCTCATCCTTATTATGTTTCTTTTCTCCAGGTTATGAAGAGGAAACCTTGGAATGGGTTTCAGGGATGTTTTTTATTTCATTTTATTATGTATCATGTTTGTATTTTCTAAATTTACCAATGTAATATGGGATATATATATGTAAACTGGTCTTCCAAAATTATTAAATCGATCAGTCCTTTGGGATTTTATTCCGTGTAATCATGCCAAAGTAATAAAATAATGCACCAGCTCCAGACTTCTAGGGTCGAGGCATTAAAATATTTATTTTATTTAAAAAGTTCATAGAATCTGATTTTAGAAGAAAATATATTTCTAGTATAATATGATCATATTTTATATTTAGCGACATTAATTGTATCACTTCATTTGAATTTAAAATGGAATTTATTTTTTTCTATGTTTATTTCATAATGTAGTTACCTCTATTTTTACCCGCCAATTTAATAGATACATTTTAATAGTTATATAATATTTCATGGTTCATTTAATTCTGATGTAGTGTGTGAAAAAAACAACCAACACAGTTTTTACTTAAATGAAAATAATACAGTAAAATTTTAGGATGTTTAATTTTACCCCATTAAATAAATTACATCCTCACAATTTTAATTATTACCAACTAATGAAAATTAAATGTGGTATATAAATTGTAACATCTTGATATTTTAAATAACACAATTCTCTATGGAGTATTCAAAATGTAACACTAAGATTAAATGAACTATAGTATATTATTAAAATATTATTATTTAATTATGAAAGTTATAACTTACCCATTAAATTTGAGGGTGTGAATATGATTAACTAATTTGTGAAATATACATATAAAGTTCCTACCCAATTTAAATTTATTGAAAAATTATTAATAAATAATGACTTAACTTTTAATAAAGATAATTTATTCTTCAAAAATGTATGTTTTCTTCCAAAAATAGTTTTATTACTTTTTCTGAAAAAATATTATAATTAAATTTTGGAAAATTTAAAGAAATAATTACGGCATAGTAATGATGTTATAATGAAATAATAAATTCAAAAATGGTTAGAGTAGAAAAAAAATATATTTAATAAGATAAATATTTCATTTAAAAACAATATATTTAATTTTTAAACCTAAAAAAAGTAATTTTCAAAGTCTAAAAATATAAATTATACTTTTAGATAACAATTTTTTATTTTATTTTTCTTTTTTTCTTTTGTATAAAAAAATCAATTCATTGGTTTAAGTGTTATAAAGTCTTAAAAACATTTATTTTTAATCAAATATAATTTATACTATAAAATAATTCTATTATTTGGAGTTTTACTTTTGAAATGATTTTTTATTCATTTTTTTACTAAAAATATAACTACCTTTAAGTATAAATATCCCCTCTCAAACTCCTTGGAAATTCACTTCTCAAATAATTTTCATTTCTCCAAATATACCCAATTCATTTATACTAATCCCACTATAATTCCTAGTGACATTCTCCTCTTATCCAACTCTAGACCTCTAAGGCATTAAGATCATAGAAATGGAGCAATTTTGAAGAATGGGGTAACATTTCTCTCTTACTCATTTAAATTTTCTCTTCTTCTATAATTATATTCTCACACCCACTTATAAAAAAATCCTCCCTTAATTAATTAATGTGTATATATACATTATATGAATATTATTATGTTATTTTATGTTATTATAAACAGTTTATAAAATGGTTATTATTACTCTCCCTCTCTTTGATAAAGTCTCGTTAATGGTCAGTTTAACGCATGTGAGACCGAGGTAAATTTTGTATGTATCTTTGCCTATATAGATGATTATTTTAGATAATATATATATAATTTCTATTATTATACCATACACTAATTATAGACTATTTATAACATATATTTATTATATATCTTTCCATTTTTGGAAAAATCCAATTAATGATTAATTAACTTCCTACGAAGATGTTTTCAATTCATTACTTATCACCATATTCATGGAAGGTTTTCATAACTAATTTATAAAGTATAAATATTTTATTTTATGTATTTTTATGCTTGTAGAGATAATTTTAATAATTAGTAAAAAATTAATTGAAACCATGAAATCGAAATAAAATGGGATAATTTAAAGAAACATGACATGAACCATTTCATATCTAACAAAATAATTAATAAATAAATTATAATTATTAGAATTGATCAAGAATAACAAAAATTAATGTTATAATCTTTTGTATTTATATTTTAACAAAAATAATTTGAATATACATGAGGTGTAAATGTTATAAAACAAAACATGACTTAATCTCAAGGGACTCTAAAACTTGACTCTTTCTTTTGGGTTTATATCATTTTCATATATATTTTCCCATGATTTTTCTAGAATATATTCTATATATATATTAATTTTATTCCCCTTTTATTCTTCTAATAGCTCAGGGTACTTAATTCAGTTCCCAAATCACTACCATGCTACCTAAATCTTTATTGAAAATATTTCGATGTTCTGTACTATAAATTACACATCAAAATATATCATGTTTTCCATTATTTATATGAAATTAATTATTTCATTAAATAACATTTCATTCTTTGAAATACTTTATTAAATTTTATACTTTTATATTAATTATTTTATAGTTAACATTCTAGAAAACACATCAACAATGATCACTATATATCCTTAGCATTATTTTCATTTAATAAGTCATACTTAAATTTTAATTATATTGATTATTATGATAATTATTTTTCTTATCATTAAACATGAAAAACCCATAATTCACATATAATATTCACATCACAACTATTTTTCATTAATCAATTAAAAATTTTTATTATTTCATAATGAATTTTTATAGTTTTCGTAAGTGTTTCCTACATAATCTAAGAAAAATAATTATAGAGTTTAATGGTATTATTCACTATATTATAATAATGTATCACACCCACTAAGTTATCTATGTCGACCAATCACCAGATACTTTATATAAGTGACTCATATAAGTTTTGAATTTGATATTCTCTCTTAGGGTTATAACATATCTCTAAATATTTTTATTCTCAAAAACAATATAATATTATTTTCATGGTCAACTCAAGTGATTCCAGAAATTAATCCCACAATTTATTGTCCACTAAGCTCACTTAACTCACGAACATGGTACCCAATGACTAGATAAAATTAAATACACTTCCCATAATGTTTTTGTCACATTAAAAATAATAATTATTTCCACACTCATTTGACCTTAAACTACACAATTCCCCATTATATGATCTCTAATTGACCCAAACATGGTTCTAAGGGGTTTAAGGAATCTTGAGGAGGATGAGGGGACTTTATGAGGAAAATAAACCTCCCCATATTCCCTCACATTCAAGGGAGGATCTATACTAGTGGGAGGGTTCCATGTGGAACCCCTGAAGTGGTAGGAAAAAATTTATCACTGGTCCAACCTATATGAAAATTCCTTAGTCATTAGATCTTAATTGTATACTCATCTGTCACATAGATTTTTATAGGATGAGTGGAATTTTGTATGACCGACCTGGCCATGTGGGTTTCATATAATATTTAATATTGAATAGAATATATTAAAATAAATTTTTTACCCATATAGTTGACCTATCCACATAGGATTCCATTCATTTGATTCTATAGGATGGATTCTCAAACCCTAGATGGTTACATATTAAAAACCATGTATAGGATGCATATTTCTCCAAGAATCCTCCAATAGAATGACTAGTTGGTCACAATAAAACACCCTACTTAGTATGACACGTGCATGATCCATGAAAAGTGTTAGAGATACAAATCCCTATCATGGGAATCCAAGACAAATATAATAGGCTAGATTCCACCCCCCCCCCCCCCCCCCCACTTCTCATCAAAGGCTCTCCATCCACCACTGCCCACAGTGGTTTTTTAGGGAGAGATAGATAGAGAAACAAAATCCTTCCAAACTTCAAAAGTAGGTTTTTCTCATACCATATATCATAAAAACATGAATATTAGATCATAAATTAACTATTAAGGCACTTAAAATCTAGATATAATTTTAAACTAGATAAACTTCTTTTCAAGATAAAATTCATTCTTTTAAGTAGATAAATCCCAAACCAAACTCTTTAGGTTTATATTGGAAATTCCTATCCGAGTATATATTTATTTTATGGTGATTCTTCATAGATTTTATTGAATATCAAAATTATACAAAAATGACATGATTTAGTATCTATAGAATATCTCTAGAATAATAGGTCTGAATTCAGAAATTTTAACATAGTTAAAAATATTATGAGGTATTGAATAACATAATAGAATCTTTTTTATGATTTTAAGGTTTGATCCTATAAATTATAGAGAGAAATTTTGAGAATCCAAACTTCTCTCTAGATTTTCATAAAATTTATTCTTTGGGTTTTAAAAAAACAAATTCCAGTGTTGGGATCATGATATCCATATTAACATACAAAAATTTTAGGCCAAAATTAATTAATTTAGTTTAGAAACAATAATATAGAGGCTTAAGAGGATGATAAAAGACAAAAATGATGATAAGAGATCCAAATAACCATACCTTGTTCTTAGATCCGTTGATTCTTACTTGATCCTCCTCCATTTGGCCTCCTTATCACTAAGGGAAATTGAATTAGGTTTTATGGTAAGAACATTACATAAAAAGAAATGTTTACTCTATATAATAGAATTAGGTAATTTTAATAGATAATGTTATTATTATAATTATTAAAACCACTTAACTCTCTAAAAATTCCCAAATTTAAATAAAACTCCCAAAATCTCACCCAAAAAAATTATTCTATGAATTAGATTACGGATTCAGATAAATTTTCTAACATTCTAAAGAAAGAGAAAAACAACCAAACCCTTATTAAAGAAATAAATAAATCAAAAAAATACCATATAAAATCGTATTTTCCAAAAGTGGTATAGTGTACCTTAAGGTGAAACCTAATATATTATATCCTCTCATCCTAAAAACTCTACATCCTTAAAAATAAATAAACTATGAGAAACCCAATAAACACATTCACCACTATTTCAACCCAGATAAAGTAATCCTTCAACAATTTATAGCTTATAAATGAGAAAAAATAGTATCTATGTAGTCAAATAGGACGACTTCCAAACAACTCAAGGATTTCATTCAAGAAAATTCCTTTTTTCTGAATAAACTAGAGAATATAACTAAATTTTTAAAACCACTCCTTATAAATGGCATCCCTATCAGTAAGTTCAATTGCATTAGTAGTCACACATGACTAATCAATATGGTCAAATTATACAGCTGGTCAATCCTCAAAATAAATATTCGGGTTATCATAAATTGAATGTATGAGACTTTCTCAACACATTATTTCATGCCTTGATAAAATTCTCCATCCACTCCTAGAAATAGAATCAAGTTCCCCACCATTAAATAAATTCATAGGGTTTCTTATGAAAACACATATAATCACAAGCATTATTTTTGTCAATCACTTTTCAAAAGTCAATATAAAACATAAGGATTATCAATAATCAATGATGAATTTCTTGATATATCCACAAAATCTCATCTGCACCAAGTTTCATGGGATAATATATAATACCACCAACATTTCATCTTCTGGTAGCCAATATGAACATCAATTGAAATTTCAAAAGATCTCAATAAGTGGTCAACACTATTTCAGTATAACTTTAATGAATAACCTAAAACTTTTCATCCTCCTATAAAACATTAGTATAAGGGTTCCCCTGAGGTCCATTATAGAAAGAAATAAGGATATTATACATATCACAATTAAACCACTGATCAAGGGTCCAATAAAACTACATAACAGTTCAATTATAAGTGGTATTGATCAATGATATAATCATAGTCAACCATTTGAACTATTTATCCACTAACTATTTATTTAAAGTAAATAAATCATCACCAAAAGGCTCATCCCTTAAAATAATGATAATATTCATTCATTTTTTTCATATTTATGATACATCACTTAGATATACCAAATAACCCCATCATAGCAGGTTTCATTCCACTCATTGTAAATATCTTCCATCTACTATTTGCAACCCCAAGATAAAATGTATAGTAATTACCAAGAATAATCAAATCATCCCCAAGATAATGTTATCTACAAGTCACTCAAGAGAGGTAATTATACCACATATCATGATTTTCATTAAGGTGAAAACATAGACCACTATTTTTCTTCATTATTATCACACTAACACTTTATTACCATAATCACACAAATAAATCAGTCATTATAATTTCATAAATCACATACACTACTAAATTAGGCCAGTTAAAATTCATTGATACTCAGATAAAGGTCCAATATATACTCTAGAATATCATCCATCAATATCGTAGATATGTTGATGATGAAATTCAAGGACATTGCACCAATTTTTTACAATCCCAACACTAATATTTATAGTTCATTCCTGATATTTCACAAATCTGAACCCAATATAAAATCTTAGATTAGATGAGAATCATCATAGTATATTCCCATGAAGATTTACCACATCTAGAAACGAAGGATAAATGAACTATTTTCTTCCCTTAATTTAATTATATATACTTGTTATAGATCATAATTATTACTATAGAAATAATTCTTTGCAAGAACATTCATCACCACTAGAACTCTAATATTCCACAATGCATCAATGGAATACCCTAATCACAAGGATATAGAAACAACAAAACACCCACTTGTGGCACTATAATTGATGAAAAATAAGTGTTATAGCTCTTGAATTACCTTAGAAATCCATAGAGTTTACAATATGACACAGGATAGAATTCAAAATCTCAATAAATATAGAACAAAATAAGATAAATTAAAAAAATGATGAATTTATATTACATCTCCCAAGGATTTGATGTCACCAAAAAATAATATTAAAATATCATTCTACTCTGGTTCTCAAATATTGTTTACCTGGGGCTATACCATGGTGTAATATATATTGTATCCATATCAGATATTCATCATAACCACTGATTCACAATAAAACATCCCAATCATGGAAACCCCTATCCACTATATCCCAGATATTATCCCAACCTCATCCTAATAAAAAATGATGAGTATATTGACAGATATCCCTCTAGTATGGCCCATATAGACTATCCACTGATCCAATCAAATCAAACATGAAATTAAAAAAAATTAACTTGAATATACATGATTCCTAATCCACTTCTTTACCTTCATAGTTTATATATTAATGTCTTAGTAAGGTTTCATCAATAAGAGTCATTATTAAGAATATATTGGCCACTGTATACTTTATATAGTCCTCTATTATGGCCACATGTACTAGAGATCCCTGGTAAGGCTCGTTCTAACTCTCCCAACCAATCCCCACATGTGTTTAACTCCATACAATGACATACCACTTTAATAACAAACTATAATGTCCCAGTATTCCGATATTTTAACACTCTAATCTTTCCTCTACTGGGATAGAGGATAGTGACCAACACTAAGGTATCCACACAAACATTGGAGGTATTTACTCTAAGAAACTTTTCACCAACTATCATACACCAACATCAACTATACATGTATAAAGTATAAACTGAATAGTGTTGAACATCCTTATATATAAAAATGGTTATGATACAATGTGATTGATATAATAAGAACAATCATATTACAATGTAATTTGATTCTATGTAAAAGTTATGTACAACTAAAAACTATGTAGAAACGATATATACCAACATGTGGAATCATAAATAATGATAGTCTGAGGGTGGATACCATAATGATCTCTACTCTACCAACTATCCATATCCAGTGTTATCTTTAGGATCCATGGTTATCCATCCTACAAATCAGAATACCTGCATGGAAAGAAGATGAAAAATGTAAAATTATATATATAGGGGTATGTATAAAGATACCTAATAAGTTCATTCAAATTAGTGGATCAAACTGAAAAAAAAAATTAGTGTTAATGTGAAAAAATTATAAATGAGTTTCATATATGGAGAATCCCCAACATAGTTAACAACATAGAAAAACATATAATCAAACCTTATCAATTTACCAATAGCTCAATTTCATATTAATTTCTAAATAAAAAGTCATACATGAAAAATAAATCAGAGAATAATAGTTGATTACACGCCCCATCATATATTTCCAAGCCGTTAATTCACATTTGATGCAAAAATCAAAATTTTCTAGAGGAAATACATGTCTTCATCCATCTTAGAAGTAATGGAGTAAATATTCATCTCCATATATATCTAAAGTGATATAGGAAATATAAAACTATATTTAAATAAAATATATATATATATATATATCCAAATATAGTATCATATAAATTTAAAAACACTAGAACAAATTCACATCTCCAAGGGTGAATATATATACTGGTATAATAGATAAAATACATATCTCCATGAATGTAACTAAATATACAGTCTCCCTTGAATCCAAGAGTTGTGGTATGGTAATAAATAGTATTTGGTGGATCATCACCTATGAAAATACCTACTATGGTACAGAAGGCGTTTCCCTACTCAAGTGATTTACTACGATCTCATTCACATAACAAGGATATTAATGGAACTACGCATATCCATCAATACAAATTATCATGCTATAGATTTAGCGATACCGGAGGAACTAATCATCTCTATCTATCTTATTCCAAATATTTTAGAATAATTACACATACCTAACTATATCCTATAAATAACCATAGTATCTCATTCCATATTAGTTAGTGAGTGGTGGAAGATACATGTGCATTTCCTTGTTATTCTATACCCATATTAGTGGGTGATAAGAAATATAGTCATCATTGTTTCACTCTAAACCTAGATGGAGAGTGATTTCAATAAATATCCACCTCCATATTAAGTATTTACTAATATCCATTAGTTATAAGTTTTATATCAAATAAAGGTAATAAATATACACAATAAACAACTTAATCACAATCAAGGGACCCTCCTTTCAATTATACAATAATTCCCTTATATAAATCCATCCACTAAAATTTCAAAAAATAATACAACATACCAAACTCATAGGAAGTGAATAATAATTCAATAATAGATAGTCTTTTTTTTTTGAATTACCCAGTTATCCACCATATAACATTGATGATAATACTCTCCTAATTCCATTCCATGTTTAAGCCACTAAAAGAAACCAAAGGTAATTCACTATGTTCCCAAATCACTTTAAATCAACCTAAATTTTTTTATAATGATTTCAATGTTCTATAATTTAATATACATGTAACCATTCATCATTATCTTTCCATTATTCAATAACATTCATTATTCCGTTAAATAACATTTCATGATTTGATATATTTGATTACATTATATACTATTCTGTTAACTATGGTAGTGTAAAAATTCTAGACGATATATCCATAGTGTTCACTAAATAACTTTAGTGTAATTTTTATTTAAGAATTTTAATTACATTACGCATAATTTAATTTTCATTATCATGAATATTATGATAATTATTTTTCTTATCGTTAAAAAACAAAATCCCAATACTTTCAATCCCTATTCACATCGTAGCTCTATTTCATTTAACCATTTCACAAATTAAATAATTCATATTGAATTTCATAGTTTTCATTATTGTTTCCAACATAATTCAAGAAGAATAATTATAGATTTTAATGGACTTATTCAATTTATTGTAATAACTTAAAACCCCCATTAAGTCATCTATGTCTACCAATCACCACCACTCATCAAGAAGTAACTCATCCAAGATTTCAATTCAAACTCCTATCTCAGGGTCACAATATCTCACTAAATATTATTAAATAATAATAATAATAATAACATATACCATGGTAAAATTTAGGGATTATTGTAATTAATTCAATAATTCTTGCTCTACTAAGCTCACCTGACTCACTAACACGGTACTCAATGAACAGTTGCAATGAAATACCAATCCACTTGGTTTTCTGTTATAATAAAATAATAATTGTTTTATAATAATAATTTTCATACTCGTTTGATATCCAAATCCTTGATTCACCCATCATATGATCTCTAATTTATCCAAACATGGATCCAATGGGGTAGGGTAATCGGTAAGAGTTCAATACGAATTTTGAGAGGAATCTACCTTATAGCATTCCCTCATGCATGGGAGAGGCTCTCAACCATTGAGGGGGTTCTACGTGGCACACCTCATAGTCCAGGTAGGAATTGGTCACTAGTCTACTCCAGAATTCTTGGAAATACATTTTCCATCTAATCTTAATCGAATGACCATTACTTTCTTGGCTCATCATGTGTGGAGCGGAATCTAGCATGGCTGATGTAAACACATTAAGATCATGTGAACTTCATTTAAATGAGGTTTATGCCCATGTGTCCAACATGTACACATGGTATTCCATTTGATTTATTTGAATATATGTCTTCTCAACCCATGGATGGTTATGAGGAACAAATTATGCATGGGACACATGGAACCCTAAGTGTCATATGATCAAATGATCAAGTGGTCACAATTGAATGTGCCACTATGTATAGTGTGAACAAGATCGTTCAAAAGTGGTAGTGGTTCATGGCTCTATCTTGGCTATCCATGTTAAATATAGTGGCCTAAATTCCACCTTCGAACCACTGACAAAGCATCATCATCTTCCAATACCCAAAATGGTTTCTTAGAGCTATAATTCTCCTAAATCCATACAAACATCAATAGTAGGTTCATCTCATTTCATAGATCATAATAACCTGATTATAAGATCATAAGTCAACCATTAATGAACATAAATATTAGTTAAATGTTGAAAATATTACAAACGTCTCCCAAAAATAACATTCATTAAATTTTTTCAAATTAATACTAAATTAGTCTCAATAGGTTTATAGTAAAAATACCAATCCCTGGATATATTTCTTATATGATGATTCTTCATATATTTTAGTAAATCTAAAAATTATTTAATATTGCATGATTTCATATCTCTAGAATATCTCTATAATTACAAGTCTATATTTATAAAATTCTTTGTTAGTGAAAAGATTAAAGGATAGATAATAGTATATTTGAATCTTGGTTTAATATTTTAAGTTTTCATTCTCCAAAAGTTTGAGAGATATTTTTAGAATCAAAAATTCACTCCATATTTGGTCAAAAAAAATTTGATCGATTTCAACCAAACTAGGCTAGATGTTTAGATATTGGTCATTGGATTAACACCCAAGAATTTAATATTTTTTTATCTATTTATTTTATAAACAAGAAGATATAGTTTTCAGAAACTTCTATAAAAAATTGTCTTTAGTGACCGCTAAAAGTAGCCACTAATGTCCTATAATGGCAACCCAATGACTGAAATATGGTGGTCACTTTTGACCTATAATTATATCCAATATAAACCTTCATATATAGGTAATTATATTCTATTCAGATAGATGCTAGAGTGGCCACCATATAGAGGTATTTATAGGACATCCAATGACATGTTGATGTGAGCCAACATTTTTATATTTGTTGTTAATTATTTATTGGAAATAAACTCCATGCTCTTGATAAAACATGATTGATATATTAATATTTGTTACCTTTATGGAAATTGGACTTTAAATGATAAATTACTTAATTTTTTATCTTTATTTTTTCCAATTTTGGGATTAATTAAAAATATACATTTATCTCTTGAATTATATATTTTAGTTATCTAAAGGCATAGAATTTTTTTCCATTCTGTTAATTCATTTTTACTTTAATCTAGAATAATCCTATACTAATTATTGATTTTATCTTTTTTATAAGTCCAAGGATGAAAATGAAAAGTGGTGGAATATATTATGTGAATTATCCTATGATCATAAGACTTTGGCTAGTGATCACATGACTTCATCACTTCAATGATCATAAGACTTCAGTTACTCCAAAATATATGAATTTGAAAATGTATGAATTCACTACTGATTTTCGGACTTCCCCAGCACTACATAAAGGTGGAATGTATTCTCAAGATTATATGTAATGGACATCCATGACCTGCATTAAGTTGAATAGTGTGTGATAAATACTATATCAATGTAACTTACTGAGGATATGGAAGGGTAACTCCCACGATCCCTCTATTATATTTAGGTCAACAAAGAGTTGTGTAAGGGTACCCATATATATATATTTAAATATTAAACTCATAAAATGGTAAGGCTTAACCAAAAATAACTTTTTTATTGTTCTATTAAACCCAAATCAGTATGAAATCCAATAGAAAACCTATGAGGTGATCATAAACTGAGGAAGAAGGATATCATGGGGAGAATTTTGAGAAGCTAAAAGATTTAATATAAACCCAGCTTATTCCATCACAACCCTTTATGTTTTACACATGCTGATCATCTGTGAAATAGGAGCTTGAACATGTTGCATTGAACTCAAGTATATAGAGGAAGAAAATGTGTTATAAATATTTACCCTCTCCCATTTTGTAATGGATTCATATTCTATTGATTGAAGTTTTGATTATTTAATGTTTTATGCATTTTAAATCTTAATTCATTATGTTTAATATTCAATATATTATCCCTCTATTTCTTATTATTTTTATACCTATATGAATTGATTTTGATTTTAAAGATCTTATTAATGATGATAAGTTAACCCAAGGATCATTAGCTAGATGAAATCTAGTTAACCAGAATTTGTACACCTAGTATTATACCTTATATTTTATTTTGACGGTATTAGATGACTCAGACTCTAAGGATATGATTATACTACATGCATATTTCTTTCCAATTTCCTTCCACACTGCTAAAATCCCTTTCCTATCCCTCTATATAGATCACTAATGTGCAATTAATATCATTGGTTTGAGAAGTGTATGGATTCAAAATTGTGACCCATTTGAGTGAGTGGTGGGTTGAACACTTAGGAAGACTCCTTGAGTGTGATGTTTATCTAAACAATTTAGGCAGTGATGTAGTGTGTAGCCAATTAGAGTATTTATAGAATAGGATAGAGGGTTAAGGTTGTGACATATTAAAGGATCACTATATTGAATCTAAGGGTGTCACCTTTCATTCATTCATTAGATTCTATATTTTATTTTACATTCTTATATCATTACTAAACCCCGTTATTTCTAATAATCAAAAATAAAGAAAACAAATAAAAATATAATAAATTTCTAATATAGTGAGCCTAAATTCCCATATCCTTAAGTGAAAACCATGTTCATCCACTAGACTACATTCCAGGAGTTCATAAATTTTGAATGTAATGATTGAGATATCCATCACATCACTTTTCACTATTATCAATGATTTAGACTAAGTTATTCACTCTTTTAGTGAATTTTTAAATAGCATTTTCATTTAATTTGAATTTATTTATTTTATTTTTCTCTATTTTTCATTGTTTGTTTGTTTCTTTAAGTTCACATAAGCAGGATAAGAATCTCTATGTGACCATTCATCAATTATAAATCACTAATTTTTTTCCTAAAATATAAAAATTAACATAATAATTGTTAAAGTAATGGAACAAAACTTATCCATATTTTTTCAAATATATCAATATATCTTCCCACAAGATCCTGAGGAGGAGAAAATTCATGGGAAGAAACTTGAGAAATCTTTAATTCATACAAATGGGTGAGAGATTGGAACCAACTTTAGGAATGAACCCAAACAAAATAAAAACACATGATCCCACACCATCTGATTGAAGATAAACATGTTCCAGGAAACATATAAGAGAATATTGAGTTAAAAATATAAGAAAATGGTACCCATAGTGAAGAAGAATAGTGGGTTGACGAGTTCCTTGATAATTTGTGGAATTTTAGTCTCGAATAGTTGGGAGAAGTTTCTATAATAGAGGTGGTTAGTGGAGAAGTAGAAGCTTTAGGACCTATGGAAAATCCATTACCTCCTCAACTACACCATGAACAATCATTGTATAAGGGTAAATCAAATAATAGGGAGACTCCTAACATCCTTTTTCTGTCTTTTTTAAATTTCATTTTTATTCATTTTTAATTGGGACCGAAGAACTCAATTAGAGGGGTTCTATAAAACCAATTTTCACTCATTGAAATTGGTAAAAATAGTATATGTTGGTTACTATTAAGGAAACCAAATACTCATTATTATTGGTGTTAACAAATGGAATTTTATTCTAGGGATGATAAAAACCTTGTACCTTCTTGGGGGTCAAACCACGTTTCCTTTAGTTTTTCTTTCTTTTTACTATTTTTCAATAAAATTACTTATTTTTTTAACTCTATTTTATATAGGTTTCCAAGTGGATGGAAACTTAGAAGGTTATCTCAAGATTTTTACCAAGCACTGGGATATATCTTAACTCAAGCCTACTTTAAATAAACATAATGGTTTTTTCTATCATTTTACACTTGTTTAACTACTTATATTTTTAGAAATTAGTCTAGATTAATTTTAAGGCATTAAATAAATGTGTGGGAAGAGATTTAAACCTATTTTAGAAATGTTTAAATATTTTTTAGTATCATTTTTTAGAATCAATAAATAAAATTCTTCTTTTTATTTTTATTTTTTAAACTTTTTAGTGTGTTTTAGGTTAGTAAAATTAAAAATAGTTATTTTCTTTCCTAATGGAAGATTTCATGATAGTTTTTTTGATTTCATGAATTCAAAATTTACTGACTTTTCCCGATTTCTTAGTAAACGTGCCTAATTTTTTCATGGAAAATTATGTTTTAGGAATGTGATAAAGGATTTTTATTGAAAATGTTGAAGTATAATTGAAATTATAACATAACGAAACAATAATTTTGAAAATGAACATAAGTAAACTTTTAATTAGTTGAAAATAAGACCATAGGGATCCAACTAAAAATATATTCAATTAATTCCTTAAAAATTAGATTAAAATATTCTATTGGGATCCCATAATGTAATTATGAGATGATTAATCAATGGGTGTGTGAGTAATAAAATCCCTCTACAAATTCAATAAGTTATTTTCATAAACATGAATTAGAATAATTAAATGAATTTACTAATTATAAAAAAACATTAATGGATTTAGGTGAGGAGAATATTGAACCCAAATTAATTTGGGTGAACTAAAATTATAATAATATCATTTTAGTTTTTATCATGGAAGTAAAAAATGAGTCTTTGGTACAATGAATATAAGGGAGAATGGTTTATAAAAGTGACCCCTATAAAATATAAAATTCTATTAAAATATAATTTTTTCAGTCTTTTAATTATAACATAGATTTAGATGGTAGTAAAATAGTAGGATTGATTCACATGAGGTACATGGAATTTCAATAAATATATTAATATTTTATTTCTTTATTTCAGGTGTGTGTATTTGAATCTAGGACATAATTACTTTGTAAATGAATTTATTTTTTTATTTCACAGGAGTGAAATAGTTTAAGTGTGGGGGAGTTATGTGAGCCAACATTTTAATATATTTTTCAATATTTATTTGAAATTAAACCCCTAATCTAGAAAAAACCTTGGTAATTAATTCATATTTGTTACTTTTCTAGAATCTAGACTTTAAATGATAAATTCCTTAATCTATGATTTTAACTATTTATTTAGTTTTTTAGATTAATTAAAAGGCTACATTGATCAATTGAAATATTGTATTTAATTGTTTAAAGGTTTAAAATATATTTTTCATTATGTTATTTAATTTTGAATTTAATTATGAATAATTCTACACAGATTGTTGATTTTTCATGTTTTCATGTCCAAATATGAAAATAAAAAAGGGAATAATAGATCGTATAATTTTCCAAGGACTATAAGACTTTATTTAGGGAGAATATGACTTCATCGTGATAATTCATTATTTAAATGATCAAAATAATTCAATGAACCTCGGTCATATGACTTCGCAAGTGTATGAATACACCACTGATCACAAGACTTCTTCAGCACTACATAATGGTAGGAGGTCCTCTAAATGGGATATATAAAGGACATTTAGGACCTATGTAAAGGTAAAGAGCCTACTCCACATGCTACATCAAGGTAACTTGATAAGGATGTGGAAGGTTACTCACACAGTCCTTATACCACATCAAGGTCACTAAAGATCTACATAAGGGTACTCATAGGGTGATTTAAACACTAAATCCCGAAAATGGAAAAACTCAATTGAAAGTCAATTTTCCATTACTTTGATTGGCCCAAATCTGGATAAACTACAAATGAATAACCACATCCTGGTCACCAAGTTGAGGAAAAAAAGGGTGATCATGGGGAGAATTTTGAGCAGCTGGAAGATTCGATAGAAACCCAGCTAAAGCTATCATGACCCTATAAGATTTAAATATGTTGATCATATGAGTAAGAGAATCTTGATACCATAACAATGATCTCAAGGATAAGTATTAATAACAAACATTATAATCAACAATATTTCCCATCTGTCATTTTTTTAATGGTTTCGACTCATTCAAATTGTAACTAGGAATTTTTGTTTTTCTATTTTAATGTTAATTCATATTGTTTATTGTCCACGTTATGTTTTTCACTTATTTACCCTTTATTCATGTTAATAATAATTTTAAGTGATAGTGATTCTCAATCCCTCCTGAAAAATGAGAGGCTAACCCAAGGATAACCCACTGGATAAAACCTAGTGAACCAAAGTCCACACATATGGTATTGTCCTTCCAGTTTTATACTAAGGATCTTGGGTGAGTGAGGGGATGAGGTGGTTATTCTACTTCATTATTCTTTCTTTCCAATTTCCTTTCACACTACAGAAAACCATTTCTTCTCCCTCTATCTAGATCATTGATGTATAATGGGAACAATGGTTTAAGTAGTTTATGGATTCTTTATTATAACCCATTTGATAGAGTGTTGGGATAATCACTTAGGGAGGTCTCTTCGAGTGTCATGTTCATCCACAAAATTTAGGTATTGAAGATATTTATAACTTGCTGGAACATTTAAAGAATGGGATATAGGTTCAAGGATGTGATACAATGAAGGATTAATAAGTTGAATCATGGGGTGTATCCTTTCATACATTTATTTTATTCTACATTTGCTCTTATTTTCTTCTTTCATGTGTTAACATCCCATGTTTCCTACTTTTAAAATCATAAAAACAAATAAAACAAGTTAAATTTCTAGGATAGTGAACCTCCATTCCCAATTCCTTGAGATACTCCCTTGGCCAGTCACTAGATCTCATTCTAGGTTTTCATATATTATATTTTATGAGATCTGTATAATATTTCACTCATGAACATTGAGGTCCCTCAACCTGTATGTGAGATTCTTATGGTAGTAGGGATATACTTGTTCTATTTGAATTATAAAGTAGTTCAATCCTATGATATCACTAAATTCTTACAGCATATCTCTTCTAAATTCCTATAATTGGGAAGTCTTATGATGGATTAATGAGATGAAGTTATGCACGTGGATTGAAAGTTTTATGATATTGTCAAATGAAGTCATATGATTGGATAAGATAAAGTCTTATGATCATGCCTTTATCATTTTCAAAATCAGATTAGGAAGTAACATGAAACCACTTAGGAAATTCATATGAAATCCCCTTTTTTAATTTTTCATCCTAATAAAATGGAAATGAAAAATTTTAGTGTTGGATTAATTCAAATAAAAATTAAAATGATTTAAAACCATGAAAATCAGAATTGAAAGACTCCAAATAATTAAATAATGTAATTAAAGTGATCAATGTAGTATTTAATTGATCCATAAAATTTAATAATCACTAAAAGTCCAAAATTAAGGCATTTATCATTTTATGAAGGTTATCATAGGCCTTGGATATAGAATTTAAAAAACTTGTGGAATGTTTCCTAATGACTAACCAAAGTCATCTCTCAATGATCTGTACATAGAGACTCACCATATTTACACTTATTATAATTTTTAATTATTTTTATATGTTTTAAAACAATATAGTGGGGGTTAATCTTTGGTGTTAGGATTTTATGAATTTTAAAAAAAATTAAAGTAATTAATATACACAAAGGGATTAAAAAAATAAAGGTTGTCCTAAGTTGAATTCTAGTGGGTTTCATCCTTATTTACTTGTGTTCTAAACCATTTAATTCATTAAGAAGACTGAAAATCATTAGTCTACACATACTCCACTATTTTATTTTATACGAAACAACTAATATTCTCAAAGAATCTTCAAACCAACCAATTATCACATTGTTTATCTTTGGTGAATGGAAAGAACACTCATCAACCAAGATAATGATCCTACTCACATACCTGCAAGTAGCCACTCATAATTATTTATTTCAAACTACACAACTACACTAGTATGAAGTGTGATCTGATTATAGGAATAATTATATGTAAAACTAGTCGAAGAGTTCAATGGTGTAAAAGGAATATAGAGTGACACCCACCTCCTTTACACTCCACCTCTATTTTCATACCTAAATCAAAGAACAAATATAGTATAAATTAAATAAAAAATCATCAATACCCATTATAATTTCTATTATACCACATGTGATGGTTTTTATCTCTATAATCATGGATATAAAGATCATTGGGACATCTTCGGCATTGAAGATACATGGAAAAATGAGGGAGAGAAGAATAACACAGTTAAAAAATAGAATTAAATTTAAATACATAAATGAATTAAATAAAATACTATTGTATTTCAATCCAATGTTTAAGTCAAAGGTTCAAATAATATATAATGGGAGAGGGGGAAAATGTTTTTAGTCGTCATCTTCTTCCTCCTTCTCATTCTATTTCGTACAGTGAGTAGTTATTTGTGTGTTATTCTTCTTCCTCAGATGATCGACATGTATCTAGCTTAAGGGTCATGATTAACATAATTAGGAACATAAATATTTAAAATCCTACTCAAAATTCCACCCATGATCTCTATATTATTTTTTTTATCTTAATAATAACTATATGGTTAATTTTTTGGATATTATTCCTGATTTGGGAAGACCATAAGAATGTAATTTCATTTTCAGTAAAACCCTGCCCATTTTTTGGTATTTTGGATTTTATTTCATATAGGTACCCTTATGCAGATTTTTTAATCACCTTAATGTAGCTCATTACCATGATTCAATGCTTTGATACCTCGAGATACCTTTATGAATCTCATTGGATACCCTTTACCTTTACACTATTGCATGAGTACCATCATACAGATCCATTTAATGAAAGATTAATTTAATGAAACGCATCTGAAACCTTTATATAGATGAGGAATTCTTAGTAGTACCCTAACACATCTACCTAGGAGGTAGATTTTTAGACCTTTATGTGAGCTTCTTGTGGTCGTAGAGATACCCTTGCACCATGGAAATAAAGAATCATGTAATGTCACTAAATTCTTGTGATGTTGCTCCTCCAAAATCAAATGATTAGGAAGTCTTACAATGGAATCATGTGATAAAGTCATATTATTGGATTTAAATACTTAAAATCTGTCCAAATTAAGTCATATGATTGAATGATAGAAAACTTATGATCTTTTTTATAGTTACATGTTTTGTTAGGGGAAGTCATAGGAAACCATTTAGGAAATCCATACAAAATCCCCCTTTGTCAGTTTTTATCCTTAAATAGTGGAAATGGAAAAAAAATTAGTGTAGTATTTTTTTAAAAAAAATTAAAACCATGAAAATCAAAATTAAAATCCATTAAACAATTAAATTCTATAATTCAGGTGATTAAAATTTCCTTTTAATTGATCTTAAATATTAAATCTAAAAACATATATTAATTATTTTGCCATTTTAAACACTATATTCAACAAAAGTAATAAAATTTAATAAATTATCTAAGTTGTATATAAATATTGGGGTTAATTATCAATAAAAGGTATATGAGAATTTGGGAATATTGGATCTTATCATAAGTTGAGTTAAATTTTTTGTGATCGATGAAAGTCATTAGTGGTCATCATAGTATAGTGGTAACTATTCCTTCCATTCAGGTGGGTGACTTGGGTTGAATCACTAGAAATGTTACTAAGTTGATGAATTTTTTTTATGGAAGTCTTATAAAAGAGAATTTATGAAAACCTATAATGTATCAAAGTAGAGATTAGGTTTTTCACTCAATGATATGGATATGAAGGATTTTCTATAGTAAATATTTATAATTATTTTTTTTTGATTTTATATGTTTTAAATAAGAAGAGAGAGATGTGGTTTGGCACATGAAATAGAAAGTAAAAGAAAATGTAGAACTAAATAATTTAGATAAAGTAGGAACCTCTGAATTCAACTTAATGATCCTTGATTTCCTCATAGCCTTGAACGTATATATTATTCTGAATATTCTCCAACCAGTAACACAAAACCTCACTTCTTAAATTGTGTACATAAATATTACACTTAAGTAGGTCCCTATAAGTGATCATTCTACCACTCACTCAAATGGTTCACAATCATGAATATATCTATGACTCAAACCATTTATCCCAATCATACATCTGTGAATTTGGGTAGAGTAATATGAAATCTATTTTAGTAATTTAAACGGAAATGGGAAATAAATAAACAAGGGGTACAAATATCTCCTCAGTCACTCACTCACCCAAGATCCTCAAAATAAAATAAATAGAATAAGATAAAGTGTGTGGACTCTGATTTACAGGTTTTCATCCAATGGGTGATCCTCAAGTTAGTCTCTGATCATTTATAAGATCTTGAGAATCACCATCACTTCGTGTAGGTGTGGAAACAATAAAAAATTGGGATAAGATAATATCATGAACAATAAAGCCAATGAATTATATAAATCCTACTCTAGCTCAAGAAAAGGATGAAGGGTAAAGATAGAATCCATTACAATGGGATAGGGGAATATTATTTATATACATTTTCTTCTTCATGCTTCTTTTATTAAGTACATCAAGTATTTATCTGCAATTTCTTCTTATTCCATGGATTATTGTCATATGTCCAGCTCAATAGTCACAATTGTGGTATCTGGGCACTCGAATATTCTAGATCCTACTCAAAATTCATCCCATGACCACTATATTCTTCTTCAATTTTATGATCACAATGTGGTTCGTTTTTTATAGGTTTCTTAACATGGTAAGACTAGGAGAATGGAATTTCATTTTTAGTTTAACTCTATCCATTTTGGGTATTTTGGATTTGATTTCATGTGGGTACCCTTAAACAGCTTCATTGATCTCCCTAAAGTAACTCATTACCTTAATGCAGTGTTTTGAGACAGTTGGATACCTTCACATAGATTAGTGGATACCCTCAACCTTTACACAATGGCATGAGTAACTTTATGTAGATCCTTTGAATGTAAGAGTACCTTTAAGAATCACCTTTCATGTCTTTACGATACTAAGAGTGTCTCAGCAGTAACATGACATAGTGGCCTTGAAGGGGGGTTCTTTGACCTTTAACCGAGCTTCTTATGTCTATAGGGATTCTCATATACTATAAAAATGATGAATTCATATAATCATACAACATCACTAATTTATTACAAAACAACACCTCCAAAGTCATACAATTGGTAATTCATATGATATATTCATTCAATAAAGTCATACACACATATTGAAATAATTATGATCTACCCACAGTAAGTTACATGATCAACTGATGCAAAAATTTTACTATCTTTCTTTTTTCAGTTTCATGATCTTATAGTGTATGTCATTCAAAAAAATTGGGAAAATTCATATGAAATACACCTTTTACATTTTTTATCCCATCACATTAGAAATTAAAACATTCAGTGTATGATTTATTTAAATAAAAATCTAAATGATTTAAAACCATGAAAATAAGAATTGAAATACTTTAAATAATTAAATCCTATAATTCAATAGATCAATTTTTACATTCAATTAATATAAAAAATTGAATAAATAATAAAAATAATAGAGTGAGGTAATTATCTTTTAATGTCTATTTTCCAAAAAACTAACAAAGTTTAAAAAATTACCCAGGTTTTATCAAAATTGGGGGGTTAATTATGAATGAAAATAAGATAAAATTTTGGGAAATATTATCTCTAATAACTCCCCCACTCTTACAATATTTAACTCATAGTTAATAAAAAAATAAATTATCAAAAATAGAGACCTTCCTAGATTCAATTATACATACCAGAAAAGAATAAATCAAATATTAACCCATTACTGAAAATTTCATGACTTTTATGTGGATTAATACTATTGTTTTAATTATATCTAATTCAATGTTCTAGTAATAATATTGAAATTTTTTAATTTTTTTAAAATTAAAAACTTTGACAAGAACCACTTTAAATTATCACTCCCCCTAGTTATTTATACCAAAGATCAATTTTCCACTTCTCTCATACAACATAAATGATACTCTTATAATTTAATTACCTAATTTTTCATTTGGGTTTTAATTCCACTCACCTTAATCCATTAATTTTTTATAATTAAGAACTTTATTGAATTTTCCCTATCTATATATATATAAATCACTGATTAAATTACTAAAGTAATTTATTACTCACACACCATGTGCCCAATATTCTCATAATTTCATTATAAGATCTCAATTGTCCATTTTACCCATGTTTCAAATGCCTTATATAAATATCTATTAATTTGGAATCCTGAGGTTTTATTTTTCACAAAGAATGATTTTACCTAGGTTCAAGTTCAAAAAAATGTTTTTCCTCATGTTTTTATTTAAATTCCACATCAATATTTTCAATAAATTCCTTTTCTTAGATCTAAAATTAATATTTACATAAAAAATGGAAAAATTTACTCAAAAATCATGTAATTATTGAAATTTCATAATTAAGTGATTCCCAAAATTTATCATGTAATCTTCAGGTAAGAAATACATCAATTAAACTCATTTTTTACAACCTAAAAACATAATAAAAACAAAAACAAAAAAAGAAATAAAAACATCAATCGTGATTTAATTTAAATATTCAAAAAATTGATCTAAAAAGTTTCTAAACTAATACTAAATAGGTTGAAAACATAATCAACACTTATCAAATACTTCCAAATAAAATATCATAAAAATTAATTCAATAATATTATCAAATATAAAAAAGTGTGAAAAGATAGAAAAAATCTAGTTTTTATTCTTCCAAATAAGTTTGATTTAAGATCTCCCCTAGTTCTTTAAGGAAGATTGAGATAATATCTTAGGTTTTTTCCAATTTGAAAACCTATAAATCAAAAATAAAAAACATAATAGATTTTATTAAAAACATAATAAAATACAAGAAAACTTGGTTTGAACCCCAATTAGGTACTGAATATTTTACTACCCTTAATGAGTGGTTCTAGTTATTAAACACATTCTGATAGTGGGTTTAGTTTCTTTAATAATAACTACTAAATTTTATGTTTTACAATTTCCATGAGTGGGAATTAGTCTTGGAGAATCCCATAAATAGAGTAAAGTGTTACCAACCACAAATTATTAAAGATTTTGAATTTTGGGGGATAAAGTAAGGGGTAACCTTATTTGATTTTGTGCTCCTATAGTTGTTAGTAATGGTCTATATGATAAGATAGTGGATTAACTAAAGATCATAGATCTTCATCTACTTTATTATCCACCTATTATGTGGTCTTGGGTTCACTATCTAGGGTTGCTTATATGACTATTAAATCTTTCTCAGTTTCTGGTGGGTCTTATTATTTAAAATTTCAAGAGTTCATTTTCAATGGTTTTCAAAGAACTCTTCATATATCTTTTATTTATCAACTTGTGCAACAACTTCCTATATTCCCATCACTATTTTCTTTTCAATGTTTACTTCCTTAAGTTCCACACTGCTATCTATGGAAAAATTATTCTCTACCTAATCTAAAAATTTATGATAGAGGAAGTCATATTGCAATTCAATTAGTGCTAAATAAAAAGAAATTGGATCCAAGGATATTTCCACTACCTTGAGTCTTTCTTCTATAAGTTCATTCTCTTGAATGTATGCCTATAGAAAAAATTATTTAATAAAGGTATGTGGATACATCAGGTTTTCTTCAAAGCCTATAATCTCTTCCTCTTCTTCTTCCATGGAAAACTCTATAAGTGTTGAGTCTTAATTTTCAAATTAAAGGGGGATAGTTTTGAAAATTAATTTGAGAAAAGGTAAAAACAAATAACATAAAATTTTTGTTATACCCCTTAAGTTTTTATCTATAATTAGTTGTTTCCCCATGAGGGTATGATATAAAATCTTAGAAATTATTATGATTAAAGTTTGTTCAAGTTTTTTTTCACCTTCTCAGTTTGGAAAATGAAGGGATCCACCTTAGGTTCCTCTTCTTTTATCACTTGTTTATCATTTTATTCCCATTTTACCCTTTCTCCATGAGTTTTTTTAGGTTTTTGATTGTCATATCAATCATTTCCTTCAACTCACCCAATTCACCTTTTTGTTTCTTTAGTTTTTGGTCTAGCAGTGATGAGTTATTTATTTATACATGAATATCCTTTAATTTTATATATTCTTCTTTTACATGGTGTTGTGGAATTTTTAATTGATTTTTTTATTCTCCATGATGGTAGTAGTGTTCATCCTCCCACCCATTGGTGTATACTGAAGGTTTCTCCACTATCCTTGAAAATTTTCCTCCTTGAGCTCTTATAGGAAGAGTTATTGGTAAATTTTTAATAATTTATCAGATGAGATTCCTTATTATATTTAAATTAATCTTTTAATTATATATCCATTATTGTAGAATATTCATTTAATTATTTTTATCCCATATTTGAGGGAAAATAAAGAAGGAAAGAAAATAGAAAGTAAATAAAAACATAAAGAAAAACAAATGAAATAAAACAAACTATTTAAAAATTTGCTTGAGATGGTAAATAACTCATTATATCCCCCTAAAAATAGTTCTTGTTATTCAAAGGATTTTACAGTCCTTGCATATAAAATTTATGAAACTCTTGGAATATATCCTTATGTTTGGCTATGGTTTTCTCTCAATGATATGGTTCTATAGACCCACTATCTTCTCATATATTATAATTTTTAACTATTTTTATATAATTCTAAATAATAGAGGAGTGGGGTTTTATATTAGGCTTTTTTGATTTTGTAAATTTTGTAATAAAAGATAATTAGAAGACAAACACAAAAGGGTTAAGTGAAATGTAGGTAATCTTAGGGTGAATTCGAGTGGGTTCCATCAGTATTTACTTTTTTCTAAATCATTTAATTCAATGGGAAGACTAAAAACAATTCACCTAAACATCCTATACTATTTTATTTTTCACAAAACAACTAATAATCATAAAGAATCCTCAAAAAGAGAAGTAATATCATTTTCATCCATGGTGGACTGGTAAGGACACACCTCAATTTAGTAACTAATCTCACTCACACACCTAAAAGTATCTTCTGACTATTCTTTCTTTAAAATAAAATAACCCAACTTTTATAAAGTGTGGTCCAATTAGAGGGATACTTTTATGTATAATAATTAGAAGATTGCATCAATTTTAATGGAATATAGAGTGGTAACAACCACTTGTACAATCCACTTCCACTATCACATAAAACTTTAATAAGAAATAGAGTATGGATTAAATGAACAAATTAAATAAGATCAATTTGAATTAAAATTTTACCACCCATGATGGGTTATCTATCCAAAATCATGGAGATTAAGATCACTAGAATATCACAGGGGTTAAATAAACATAAATAAATTGGGGAGATAAGAACAAAATAGTTTAATTGAAATAAAATTGAATTAAAATATTGAAATGGATTATAGGAATTATACTCTAGGTCAATCCAAGGCTGGTAGAAAATGTTTTAATCCTTTATAATGGGATATGGGAAAATAACTATATTCATTTTCTTTTTCCTCCTCCTTCTTTTCAATGTAGTGAGTAGTTAAATGTTATTTATTCTTCTTTAATAGATCATCGATATGTTTCTATCTTGAGGTTTTATATTGAGGCAGTTAGGAACTTAAATATTCTAGACATTGCTTTACATTCCTCCCAT
Source organism: Viscum album (assembly GCA_963277665.1). Lineage (NCBI taxonomy): Eukaryota > Viridiplantae > Streptophyta > Magnoliopsida > Santalales > Viscaceae > Viscum > Viscum album. Next base: position 1,937,135,563 of record OY728155.1, read on the forward strand.
GATCTCAAAATTCTTATTCTTCTTTATGATCACCAAATGGTTCATTTGTCCGAATTTATTCCAAATTTGGGAATACAATAAGAATGTAATTTAATTTTCAATTGTTCTCTATCCATTTTTGGTATTTTAGATTTTATTTCATGTAGGTATTCTTATGAATTTATCTTTTAACCTAACGGAACTTGATACCATAACATGGTGCTTTAAGAATTTGGTTTACCATTATGAAACTCAGTGGATACCCTCAAACTTTATGAAATGGTTTGAATACCTTTACAAAAATAGTTTGAATATAAGATTTATTGGATGAAACACCTTTGATACCTTTACAGAGCTAAGTAATTATCAATGGTACCTTGACCCATCATCCTTGGAGGGATGTTCTTCAACCTTTAAATGAGTTACATATAGAAAAAGGGATGCCCTTATTCTATGTAAATGACGAATTAATATAGTCTTATGGTGGCCCTGAAGTCTTATGACACAACTCCTACAATTTTAAACAATTGGGAAGTATTATCATGGATACATATGATGAATTCATACACTCGGCTTGAAAGTATTATAATTTTAAAAAATAAAGTCATACAATTAGCTGATACAAATTCTTATGATCCTAACTTTTTGGTTTTCTCAATCAATCATGGGAAGTCATATGAAAACCCTAGTAAAAGATATAATAAATCCTCTATTTTAATTTTTCATCCTATAATAGTGGATATGAAATATTTCAATTAATCCAAAAATTGAATAAACACTAAAACTCACCAATTAATACATTTACTTTTCAATAGATGATTCATTTGATGATCATAAAATAGAAGTAGAAGGTAGATATTAAGGGAGTAATGTTGAGCTGCTAAAAGATTCAAGACAAGATCAAGTGAAAAAAACAAACTCATGAGATGAAAACATGGAACAATAGAATAATGAGAGGGAGATTCTAAACATAAAAAGGATCTTAAATATGATACATGTGATAAAGTAGGAAGTATGAGTATGTGCGACTCATGTGGAAGAAAATGATACACCAAGTGAGGAACCCCAACTGAAATTATAAAATAACCATTGTTAATTGCTTTAAAAGAGAATTATTATAATCAAGATGAGATATTGATGAATTTATTCTTCAATTTTACTGTACTTTATTTAGTGATGACATGATAAACCATTAGTGGTTGATCTGAAGAGATTCTTCATATCCATGTTGATGAATTTGAATTATAATTGATTATTCTCTTCTATTTACCTCCCTATAAGTTCATGATTTCTTTATATAATAGAATATTTTTATTATTCTCTATACATAATTTCTTCGTTTATCACCCTAAATTTTTCAAAAACAATCCACCTAGTAATTCTCTAATGACTTTGATGGTTATAAGTTGGATGATCCATGAGTAATCGAAGATAACTAATTACTCAACCAGGTAATATTAGTGGATAAAGTGATCATTACATCTAAATTATTATTTCTAAATCACTAGGTGAGGGTAATAAAGTGAATTTTAATGTAATTATAAATATAATGTTAAATTAAAATGGATTGCTATTTAATAGGTAGGAAGTGGGATAATCTAAGTTTAGATGAATTTTTTTAATACTGAATCTAAAACCAATACACTTTCACTCTAAAACAAATTCAATCACTATTTTCACCCACACACTAAACCCTAAAATAATATAATAAAAACTACAAACACCCTTCTCTCTATAGAAAACCTGAGTGCCCACTATTTCAATACATTCACATGGGTTTAAAATTGTTTACTGAGAGACCCATTATGGGCCCCTCGTCAACCAAGCTCTATTACTAAGGATTCCAATTCCCTATTTTTATTTTGTTTTATTTTTTATTATTTTCAAATAAAATTATTTAGATATATGTTTATGTTTATTTAAAATCACCTCATTGGTTGTGATATGAGGTTAAAAAACTATCCTAGTAGGAATTGGAAACTTGAAAATAACTGAGGAAGTGGAGAGTGATTTTTTCACAATCCCACTGACTAACTCTTTATTATTATTATTCTACTATATCCACCTAAGGAAGTGAAAATATGGATGATAATTTTTATTAATTTAATTGAACGGCTACATAGATTTATGAACCAAATTTCAATAATAATAAATATCTGTTACAATTGAATAATCAACAAGATTATGATCTTAGAACTATAATGATTCAATAATTACTTAAATTTCATGGTTTATCGGGAGAGGATACAAACCATAATTTTAGGTTACTTGGGGTTTTATGCAATTACTTCAAGCCTAGAAGAGTCCTTGAGGCTCAAATTAGTTGGAAGGCCTTCCCCTAATCCTTAAAATTATTATCCAAGGAATGTATATTCAGCTTGCATCCAAGAGAGGACTCCACTTGGGATGAACTTTAGAAGAAATCCAAGCAGAAATTATTCCCTACATATTGAATTACCCAGTTGAGAAATTAGATTTATGGGACCAATCAAGAATGTTTAGAAACTCTATATGAGTTTTGGGAGAGATAAAAGTAGTTAAAAACATCCTTCCCACACCAGCCATTTGAGGAACACTATTTCCTATTATTCTTTTACCAATGACCATTGTATAATGATTGGAATCTTCTGGATTACTTATTTTAGATAAGCTCTGATTTATAATTCATTGGATAAATCTTGAGATATTATAATGAGGATCTCACAAAACTCTCATCAATTTAGTATAAGATCCACAACTAAAAAAGTACATGAGATAAAGTGTTCCAACTATCCTTTACTTGAAAATACAATTGAGGAACTAACATATCTTATGAGATGGTTATCATTGAATAAGTTCTAGGAAGTATCACTTATCACACCCCTAAGAGTGTTCCACCTTTTTCCATTCCCTGGAATAATAAAATGTGGACTTCCATCAACTGTAAGAGAAATGTAGTTTCATGTACCAAAGGTAGTACTAGAGGCAACCAAATAGCCATAAAATACTTAAGGAGTTCCCTATAAACCAATTCTGATTTGGAAACTAACCCCATCAAAGACCACCTTTCTAGTAGGATTATCAACAACCTTTATATCCACCACCCTACAAAAGTAATACCTCCCAACCTTATAGAATCTATCAATAAGGTAAATCACAAAGTCCCTTAATAGTGGACCTTTTAAAATGGATTTTAGAGTCCAATACCAATAAATATACCACATTCACCACTCATGGATCATAACTGATAGAGTTGAAAGGGTAGTTCGACTAGATGATATCTACCATCAATAATTTTTTAAACCAAGGTTTGAGTAAACTAATAAGCCAGTAAACTCATATCCCCAAGGGGAATGTTATTTTTATTTTTTATATGTAGTTTCAAGGAGGTTAGGATCACTGAAGAATCTCCATTAGGAGTTGTATTTGGAAGTGTACAGTCTAGAAAAAAAGTATAACAAGGCCCTATGAAACCTAGGAATTTTTTCCCTTAGAATTAATCATAAGGGGAAGTACCTATGGAGATGAAACCAGTGAAATAAGAAAATTTAAAGGATAATATGGAAGACTTTCATCAACCCCAACCACACTTCCCTACAAGAATTAAACTACCCAAAAATACCAATGAAAAAGTATTACAATAAGAATCCTTAGAAACATTCAAACGAGTGGAGATAAACATCCCTTTTATGGAGGCTATACACCAAATCCTAAGGTATGTATGTTTTTTAAAGGATATTTATACTAATAAGGGTAAACTTGAAGTATTTGAAAAGGTAATATTGGGTAGAAATGTCTCTTCCCTTGTTACCCCAAAATTATCTAGAAACATTCATGACCCTGGTATATTCATTATCCCTTTCACTATAGGAGAACTCACTATTTATAATGCATTGTTCCATTCAAGAGAATTAATAAATTTTATGCCCTAATCTGTATTTTATTCCTTAACTATATGATAAATCAAACCAACCAAAGTGATAATTTAGCTTGTTAACCAAACCACTTCCTTCCCCATTGGAGTATTGGAATATGTTTCAGTAAGAGTGAAAGGGTCATTGTTTCCCATTAATTTTTTATTATGAACATAAGAGAAGAAATAGGTAAATATAATTCTCATATTGTTCTAAATAATCCATTTCTTAGTAATCTCAAAGCCATACTAAATGTTAATTATGGAATTTTTTCAATGTATTTTAGGAAATAAACTGTGAAATATAGAATCTTTGATTCAATGAAATACCCTCATAGTGAGTAATCTATTCTTACACAGAACTATATTGAAATTATTTATTACTCTAAGGAATATGTAAAAAAATTATGGAATAATTTTACTAGGATAATATCTATAATAATTTTATTTTTCAAATGAATCTATTTTTGAAAATGAGTTAAATATAAAAACATTTATGCATGATGAATAGTTTATAGAGTTAAATGAAAATTATTTTGATGAAGTTCTCAAATATACAACTAACACTTCTTCCTTGCATGAATATATTGAAAATATGGATAATAATAACTTAAAACCATCTTTATAATACCCCATAAAATAGAACATAAACTAGTAACCTATAATATTAAATATGATTTACTTTAAGATAATGAAAAACTATCTATCATAATTTCAAAAAAACTAGAACCATAACAAGAGAATAAATTATTATAAATTTTTAAACAAAATGTTAGGGTAGTATTCTGGTCATTAGTACACAATCTATGAATTATTCCAATAACCTATGAACGTCTTATTTTGTTAGAAAGTGAGTCAAAACTAGAGAGACAGCCTCAAAAAGGGCTCAACACAACCCTTATTGAAGTTGTAAAAATGAAATTTAGAGATTGTAATATAACAAATCTCAAAATACCAATGGTTGAGTCTCATTCAGATAGTACCCAAAAATAATGGATCCACTATCAAAAAATAGAATAAAAAGTTAGTGCCCACTACAATTCAAAATAGTTGAAGGGTCTTAATTGATTATAGGATATTAAATCATATAACCCAAATGGAACATTTCCTAACCCATTTTTTTGATCAAATACTATAGAGTCCATATGAGAAAGGTCATTACTATTTTCTTGATTGATTTTCTATATATTTATAGGTTCCCAAAACTCTAGAAGGCTGAGATAAAATAATATTCACATATACCTTTAGTAATATTGATTACCAAAGAATTCTCTTTGGGTTATGAAATTCCCTAGTTAATTTTCAATATTTCATGGTAATTATTTTTTAGACCTAATTAAGAGCTTCTTGGAGGTATTTCTCGATGATTTTACAATTTATGGTGTATGATTTGAAACCTTTCTTGAAAATATGAAATTAATTGAGAATAAGTGAGTTTTGAACTTTAATAAATTCTATTTCATGGTGGATAAAGTAAATTTGTTAGGACAAATAATTTATATATATTGGATTGAAATAAAAAATGATAAGGTTTAAATTATTCCCACACCACCTTACCCTACCATTGTTAGACACATTAGATCATTTTTATTCCATTCAAGATTTTAGAGGTTTTTTTAAAGTTTTAGTAAAATTTATTTACCCTTGAAAAACTTACTGAAAATGAAAAATGATTTTGTGTTTAATTATTCATACAGGGAAGCTTCTGAAATTTTTATAGCATGATTGACCACAACCCCTAAAATCTTTCCACTTGATTGGAACATCCATTTTGAAGTATTGTGTGATGCTTAAAAAAATGTTGGGGTAGTTGTGTTGTCCCATAAGTTTTTTGGGAACTCACAAGTAACTTCATACACTTCACAAACTATAGACATAACCCAAATCAATTATACAAAAATAAATAATGTGTTTTTTCAATTTTCTCTGCATTAGATAAATTTTGTCCATATCAGTTAGGAATTAAAGTAACTTTTTTCAGACCATAAAGTGTTGAAGTATTTAATCATTAAAGACATAGAAAACAAGTTGTTAGAGAGATATATGTTTCCATTATAATAATTTTACTTAGATATTAATGATAATAATGGGTTTTAAAATCTAGTAGTATACCACATGAGTATCTTACCCACACTAATAAGGTAAAAACACTAACTAAGACAACCCTGGATGACTCCTTCTTGGGTGATATACCATATAGAGTTACCCAAATTCCATAGTTTATGGATCTGGTGAATTTTTTTGTCACGTCAAAGGTACCCTTCTTCTTGACTAATCATACTAAAATTCAATCAAATGCTTAATGTATGGTATGACCATTATTTATGAAATATATGTAGTGTCTAGATGATTAGGAGATGTATATTTGAGGAATACGTTAAGTTTATACTTTCATTTTTCTATATATTTTTATGTGGAGGCCATTATGGACCACAAAGAATGATCATAAAAGTTTTAGAATTTGGGTTATTTTGGCCATAAATTTTTAAATATTTTGATGAATTTTCAAATTATATAAAATAGTAAATTTATTGGAGGAATCTATAAAATATAATTAATTCCCTAATATCATTTTTTTGAAATATTTTATACATGGGTATTAGATTACATAGCCCTATATCTTGTATCTTTTTGAATTTACCATATCCTATTAGTAGTGGACTATGTTTCGAAATGGATTGAATCAAAGGAAACCTAAAATAATGATGAAAAGGTTTTGATTAAGTTTCAAATATTAATTTGTTTTGGGTTTATAGTGACCTAAAAATAATCAATGATCAAGGAAAATGATTTTATAACAAGAACATAGAATCCCTCATGAAGAGATATGGAGTGAACCACAAGACCTCAATTGCCTACCACCCATAAAAAATGTGTAGGTTGAGATGTAAAACAAATAAATAAAAATTATTTTGGAAATAATAGTGCATCCTAAAAAGTGATATTGAAGAAAACATATTGATGGTGTGTTGCGAGAATACATTACTACTTCCAAAACCCATAGGTATGTACCCTTACATAACTATTTGTGGAAATAATTATCACTTACCTATTGGGTCATATCACAAATACTCTTGGGATATTAAGAGAGTAAACCTAGATTTTGGAAAGGATAGAGAGAAAATGAAGCTCTAAATGATGGAACTAGGAGATATAAGGAGGGAGGAATATGAAAATTCCCTGATTTACAAAGATAATTACAAATATTTTTATGACAGATTAAATTATCTTTGTAGTGGGAAATAAAGCGTTGTTTTGATCCTCAAGTATGAAGCTCCTTTCTAGTAAGCTTCATTACAAATAGATTTTTCCACTCATAGTAACTAATAAATTTCTATTTAGTGTATTTAAAACCAAATAAGATAAATCACAACACCCCTTAAGGTAAATAGATAGCAAGTAAATCATTTTCATAAGTACTTTTAGGAAGAACCAATAGAGGACTCCAAAATTCTCCATATTTCTTGATGTCCAAGTTTTCTCTTACTTTTATACTATTTTAGATAATTATCTATTATAATCTATCATTCCTTTATTAATTCATGCTTAAATTTATTAGAATGTATCTGAGATAAGTGTAGGGGAGAGGAAAAATAAACTAGGGTGTAAATTACTTTTTATTCTTTTCTTCTTCTATTTTTAAGTGATTACGGCCTAACATTAAATGAATCTAATAGATCACACAACTTTTTTTATATTTCTTTATTCTATTTATTTTTTTCTTTTTTTATATTTTTGGAGATTTTTGAGATATGGAAACATGATATCCAATAATGAGATCCCATGAAAAATCACAGTGTAAGTTTGGAGGGGTTTCATTGGTTCATAAACTGATGATATTATATGATTACTTAGTGAATTTAACTTTTATTTCATTTATTTTTTTCTTTTGAAATAGGAAAATAATTTTCAATGAAAAATATTTATATGGAATCAAAATAATACCATGATGAAACTAGAATTTTGATCTTGAAAATATGTGACCTACCTATTGTGATTGATTAACACCTCAGGTGGCCTTCCTAAAATACATTTAGATAGATCATATGAACTGATGTAAACCCAAAATATGTGAACTAATCTATAAGTATCTTTAAGTCAACATAAGCACATTTTTATTTGGTGTTCCTCAAAAAAGACTTATAGTGACCTGATATAAGGCCACCCAATCTTTTCTTCTATTCCTTGACTATTATAATTTTTCATGAGGGATACTTTATTTCTTTATATGTTTTAGTTATGTGTTTATATTCACTCACCCAATGAGATATTTTTACATGTATAGATGATTGATAATTCAATAAGTGATAATTCAGAATGTTGGAAAATGAATATTATGGGATAGGATATTTGGAAGGTGTCACATTTTAAAATATTCATTCTACTAAGATCTATTCTCTTTACAACCCAAAACTGAAACTTTACATTAATTTAACTGAGGGAGGTTGATTGAATTCGTAGAGGAGGCATGAAAATCGCAACGATGGATGAGTCCCTATTTTATTTTATTTATAGTCTTTCTGTTTGTGTATATTCATGACATGTTTTTTAAAAAAATTAAATTAATTTTATTTCCCAAGAGGGTGATAGTTTAAGAGTGGGGGAGTTTTTAGAACCAATGTTTTTCATATTTTCAATAGTTTTTCAAAAGAAATTTACCCCATAATTTTGATAAAACTCAATTAATCACCATATTTTTTTGTTACTTTGGAAATAGGGAGTGCAATTGTTAAGTGGATTATATCTTGATTTTTAAAAATTTATTCATTTTTTGAATTAAATGTGAATCCATAAATTGATTTTTGGATCTTAGGTTTAAATTGTAAAAAATATTTTTAATATGATTTTCATGTTTTGAAAAATTATAGATTAATTAAAAAAATTATTACACTAGGTTTCTTTTTCATGGTTTACAAGATGAAAAATAATAAAGGACTACATATTATGACTTTTCCAAACCAAGATTATAAGACTTAAATATTATAATACTTTGAAGATCCCATCGCAAAACTTCACTCAAATCCATCATATGAATTTCATTTTTATAAGTAACTTGAGATATGAATTATATATACAATGTATTTAAATTTGGTAAATTTCTTAACCCATTGAAAAATTTACACATACTATGGATTACACTTTTGTAGATTAGATCATATGAATTTGAATAATAGTAAGACTCAAAGTCATATGATCTAAGCTATGGAATGGTAATCAAGTATGTTGTGTAAAAGTAATTTTGTGCCTCATCTCCTGTGTAACGGTCTCAAAGGGAAATTTCAAGGTTATAGTGCACCTATTTAAGGTTAACTTATATAATAGAGAGCTATGTAAGTCTACCTCCATTGATTTTAGAGACTATGTAAGGGTAAAAACACATTCTAGGGCTATAAAAAGGTCTCATACAGATATGTAAAGGTCATACTAATAGAAAATGTGTTCATTAAGGTTAATTTCACCATTCAAAACCTATATAGGGTTTATCTCATGAAAAGGTATTTATGTAAGGGTCATTACTTTACATCTAAGAGATTAAACATGGAATTTTACATGTGGATAAGGTCGAACTAAATCAATGTTCATTCCTCTAGTTTGGGAAAATTTGTAAGAACTTCAATAGGTGATCCATGTGTCATTCATAAAGAAAATGATGAAGGTAGATATTATGGGAGTAATTTCAACTAAAAAAATATTATAGATAATATTAGTTGAATAAATCCACACCCTCAAGCTAAACATGTGGTTGAAATAGAAAAAATAGAGAGTGATGATAAAATCCAAGAGGATCTTGAAGACACTGTATGATTTAGAGGAAGGGGGAGTTCATGTGAATCATATGGATGAAGGGGATACTATAATTAATGAAACTATATTGTTATTATAAAATAACCATTGTTCATTTCTTGAAAAATGGATACCTTAGGTCGAGTTGAACTACTTTTAAAATTCTTCTTTCATTTTACTATAATATCTTTAGTGATGGAACATTGGACCCTTAGTGGCTGAGTTGATGAGATTCCCCTTATCCCTATTATCCTTATTAATGAATTATAATTATCATTTATTATTATCTTATTTTTATCTCTCTATAATTTCTTGGTTTATTTAGATAATATAATATTTCCATTATTCTTTTTAGTTGATTTTATCTTCTCTCACTCTTGGTTTTGCATACATAGGCCACCTGGGAATTCTCCACTACCTATGATGGATAGAAGTGGGATGATCCAACAGTAATAGGAGATATAAAATTACTAATATAGGTAATAATAGTAAATAAAATGATAATTTACATTTATTTCATAATATGAAATCACCAGGTGAGGGTAATCAGTTGAGGTTTAATCTAATTAGATCAATAAAATTGATGTGAAATGGAATAAAAATTTAACAAGTAAAGAGGGAGATAATAAAAGGATAGAACACCATTTTAATACTAAATCTAAAACCAATCCACTTTAATTATGAATCAAATTCACTCACTATTTTTACAAACCTCAAATCCATAAAACAATAGAATAACACATGTAATAACCATACTCTCTAGATACAACTCGAGTACTAGTATTTCACTACATTTACTTGGGTTCAAAATTATTTTTAGATAACCCCACGGCAAGATCCTTATCAGACTAGTGTTATTTTAATGGAGGATAGAGTTGGGTTTTTGTTTTATTTTTTATGACTTCAATTAAAATTATTTGGATACATCATTTTTATAGTTCAAATCACCTTGTTTATTTTGATCTAGAGGCTGAAAAAACTATTCTTATAAGAATTATGAACTTGAAAATCACTGAGGAAGTAGAGAGATAATTTTTGAGAATCTCGTTGACTAAATCTCTATCCTTGTTTTCTTCTTATACTAGAGCCACTATAGGAATTCAAAAAATATGCATGATAGTTTGTCTCAATTTAATTAAACCCTTATAGATATTTATGAACCGAATTTCAATAATAATTTCTAGCTATTACAATTAAATAATAAAAAAATTAAAAAATTAGAAACTTAGAAATTGGATGATTCAATTATTTCCTAAATTTTATGTTTTATTAGGAGACAGCCCCAATTGTAATTTGATGGAATTTGGGGATATAAAAAAAGATTCATGTCTAAAGGAGTCCCTGAGGATCAAATTAGCTATAAGGTCATACCCTTATCCTATGAAGTATCGGCCAAGTAATGGATATATATCTTGAATTCAAGAGACGTCACCACATAGGATGAAATTCAGAAGGAATTTTTGTATAAATTCTTCCCTATATTCAATAGTATCTATTTGAGAAAATAGATTTATGGGATCAAGTAAGCAAGTAGGGAAACTCTATATGAGTTTTGGGAGACGTTCAATCATCTAACAACATCCTTCTCATACCATTCCTTTAAATACCATCATTTATTGGTATTCTTTTACCAAGGATTATTGGATGATGACTAGAATATTTTTTATGCTTATTCTAGAGGAGACATAATTGATAAGTCACATACTAATTCTCAAGATATGATAGAGAAGATCTTACAAAAATATCATCAATTTAGAACAATATCCACACCTAGTTGAGTACATGAGTTAAAGAGTTCTAACAATCCATTACTTGAAAATAAAATTAAGGAACTAACCGCACTTATGAGATAGTTATCATTGAATAAGGTTCATGAAATATCACCCACCACACCACTGAGAGTTTTCTTACTTTTCAACACCTTGCAACAATACACTGATGGATTACCTTAAGTTCAATATAACTATAATGAAATATACCAAATGCGGTATAAAAAGTAACCAACTAGAAATCAAGGACACAAGGAGTACCATATAAATTAGTTTCAAGCTTGAAACTAGTTGCATCAATGAACACCTTACTAGAAGAATTATCAAAAACTGTTACATCCCCCACCATATAAAATGAATGCCTCCCAACATTCTACAAGATATCAACAAGGGAAATATCAAAAATCCTTAATAAAGGACCTTTTGAAGTTGGTTTTATAGTATAATACCAATCAAAATTCCACCCTCACAAATCATGGATCAAAACTAAAGGAGTTAAAAGGACAATTCATCTAGATGATATATTCCCCCAATAACTTGGTAAAATAAGGTTCATATAAACTCCCAAAACAGTCAATTCCTTAACCCAATGGGAATGTTTTTCGGTTTTATTAAATAGAGTAAAGGAGGTGAAGATAATTGAAGAATCATTGTTAGTAGTTGAAGTTAGAAGTGTAAAGTCTAGAGAAAAAGTAGAAACCACCCCTATGAAACCTGAAGAATCTATCCCTAAGAATAAATAAAAAGATTAAGTCACTATTGATATGTAACCAGTGATGAAGGAAAAAAGGAAAGGACAAGATGGAAGACATGCATCAACCCCAACCTCCCTTCCCTATAATAATTATACTACACAATAAGACTAATGAATAATAATTATAATAATATTTCGTAAAGACATTAAAAAGAGTGGTGATCAATATCCCTTTACTTTATTTCATCCACTAAATCCAAATGTATATAAGGTTTCTCTATGAGATGTTTCCTAAGAAGAGGAAACATCAAGGACATGAAAATTTAAGTCTAGGTTAAAATTTCTCTTCCCTTATTACCTAATAATTACCTAGAAAATGTTAATATGTAGGTAGATTCAATATAAATTTTACCATATGATAAATCACTTCTATAAATTCATTTTGTGATTCAAGATCATCAAAAAATCTCATTTCTTACTTGGTATTTTCTTTCTTACAGGCTGAAGAATTAAAATTGACCAGAGTGGTTATTCAGCTTTCTAAATGTGTAATACCCTCGGTTTGAGGTATATATTTATATTTTATGGGTTTTTGAGATATATATTGGTTGGTATTAGTATTAAAAAGTCTATGGTATAATTTGAATATTTTTTGAAGAAATTTAGAACGTTATCTAGTTATGGTAAAGTGTGCAAATTCCCTTGGTAATTGTGTGAAAAGGATAAGGAAGTCTAAGATGAGGTGTGTGGTTAGAACGCCATCAAGGGAAACCATGAGGATTTCAAATGAAACTATGTGATATGGGGAAAAGGAATTTTACATATTTGTAACATGGTTTTCCACACCATGAAATCTTATAGTTTTAATATAGTGGAACCCATATAGTTTGCACACGATTTGTTAAACCCTTTGAAGTAATTGTCTAAAAGAATTAATTAAATCTAAAAATTGGATTTTTGACCCACAAACTTAACTAAAACCTTAATTATTTCATCTTTATACTAGGCTCTCAAATTAAAGTATTCCTCTATGTTTTTCTAGAAATTATATTTGATTTATATTTGATTTTAATATATCTTAATGAATTAAATATAGAGAATCAATGTATGTTTTTGGTTTCTCCTTCTCCTCCAATATATCTTTGTTTAATCTTGGGAATAACCCTAGATCAGTACTTTTTTCCTATATATATGGGTTAATATATGTTTTGGTGTTTTTTTTAAGGAATTTTTGAAGGGAAGAACTCAGAAATATCATATCTATCATGTTTATTATGATTTCTATAGTGATAGTTTCCATTATGAGGTAGGTGTCTTTTCTATATCTCCAATTCTTCTATAAATTAAAGGATTTATATTTCTAACACTTTTACTTATGTTTTCAATGGAAAATCCCTTAATGAAATATTATTGTAAAGATATATTATTTTATGTATTTAAAATCATTATTTTAGAAAGATTCACACAATGTGTTTTCTTAAATTCATAAAATAAAAATGGTTTAAAGAAATATTTTTTGATGATAACTTGGAAAAAATGGGTTATAATTTGTTTATTATTTTAATTATGAGGGGACATGTGGGATTTAGACTTGTATGGCAATGAAAAATGAGGCACATAGGTGCATAACTAAGATATGAGTTGGTATGGAATATGAGTTACCACTCACGATTATTTGGAATGTCATCTTGGATGCATGAATATATGTGTGAGTATATGTAATGGTAATTACAATAGGAAAGAATAGATACACTGTTTATAAAAAAATCATATTATATTAATCTATTTTATAATGTAATGATTTATAAATTATGCTTTTGATATAAATAATTTTATATTCCTCTTTTCTTCTTTTATATGAAATGTTATTGATAACTTTATTTATACTCCTTTTGGTTTTATTATAATCATTATAACTTGTTCCAATCTTAGTATCATGTGTGGGAAACTTTTAAAATTTTTCCTACTGGGTAGATATACTCTCCCCCTACATATACACTTTGGTGTGTATGCAGATATTGTTTTTAAAGACAAGGTAAAAGGGGTGATTTCATATTTATCTTGCATATGAACTAGATTATATTGTCTCATTAATGGTTTATAGATATTTTAGATATTTAGGTTATATGTTTAGAGTGATTCTATTCCAGTTTCACTTCATTATAATGTCTTTTTCCCCTTTAGAAAGTATGTATCCTATTTTCTACTGCTACTTTTATTTTTTTTATTTTTCTTGTTTTTTGAGTTGTTGTATTTATTCTCATGAATAATATAGTATCATTATTTTTTTATTATGTTTTTTTATAGGATGGATTTTTTTCTAGAAGGGAAAAATGTCCCCCAGGTTTTAGTAAATCCCTTGGTATTTATTGTAGCCTTTAGTGTCCATGGGATGTCACATAAATTATGTATCACCTCTACCTCTCCCTAGGCCAATGTTTTAGGGGTAGGATATTAAAAATTCTATTAGTTTGGTCTGATCCATCTATGAGGATGGTAATTATGAATATGGTACATTTATAAACTTTAAATAGATAGCATAAAAAGGAATAACTAACCTATTTATGATGAACTCCAAGTCACCAGGGTGGTTTGGGTAAAAATGGTCTTCAAACACACCCTTAAGAATTTTATCACCTCACCTTCATGGGTTAAGTTGATGAGGTTAGAGTATCATGCATTGGTAGAGAGGCCACTCACTAGGATTTCATTATCCATGTTGTATTTGAGGACTGTTGGAGATTTTTTTGATGATTTTTCTTATCATGATTTGTAATTTATTAAGCCTTTAGTTTAGTTGTAATATAGTGACTAAGTGGAAATTGGTTTTGGTTATAGAGATATGAAACTAGTTTGAAGATCAAGAAATCAAAAGGTGGACAAAGCTACTTAAACCACAAGTGAATCGGTAACTTTTGAGGAGTATAGTTCAATCCTTCCAAGATGTTGATTTAGGAAACTAGATTCAAGAACCAAACCATGAGAATCCATCATTGTATTTCCAAAAGTATAATCCACTAATCTTCTGGGTGGATTTAGGATTTGAAAATCTGATGGTGTGGCTTGGTTGAATTAATGCAATCTTCTATTTTTTGGGAACCTCAGCTGATATCAAGGTAAATATAATCATATACATGCTCTAAGAACACATGAGTAAATTATGGGATGTAGTTTTACAAACTAAATAAGATCAATATCTTATATGGAAAGGTTTTTATGAATTTTTTAACAAAATATTATGCTGACATACCTTCCATATCTTGTGGATGATAAATTTCTTTACTCTCTGGAAATAATTTTTTTCACACTCTATGAATTTAAGTTCATAAAACTAGTTTGATTTTCCCCATAGGTCACTTCTATAGAGTACCTAAAATAACACATCTTTGAGGTAGGTTTATGACCAGAGGTTCACTCTAAAATATCCATCTTATGTATTGATTATTACATATAGATGGTCAAAAGAGCAACTGTGGTGCAAAAAGACATCATGGGAACCTATGGTGGGGGAACCCTTTTACCTATATTGGTAAAAGTGTGAACTCTAATTCTAGAAGTAAATGTTAAATGGAAACCTATTCTCAAGGAAGCGTGACATCAGGGAACCAATCAATTATATCAGTTTCTTTTCCTCCATATCAAAGCACCATACTAGTATTTTTTTCAATGTGGTAATTTTAGAATAGGAAGAGATATTATAATCCAACATCTCGGAATTTTTACAATTATATTCAAATGGGACACCTCATATGTTATTATGTTGTCACTATGAAGAAAAACTTGTGTATATAACTCCAACATGTCGCAATACTATTATTCTCAAATGGGTCAGTCTCATCAAAATAGTTCTCAGCCCCAAAACTAAGTGATTAAAAACGATTATAAGAACACATTTTCACTCAAGAAAATTCCCAAAAAAATAGGTAATAAAAGAGAATTTGGGAGGACCTTGTAATAATTTTAATTATAAAGAGTAAATATTCACAGAGGATCAATCTGGACCTTCCATAGTATGAGGTACCATTCATTTGAACTCAACTCTTATGAATTTTTTTTTTGAAATTAGTTTATCCCACTCTTTTATTGCTTCTCGTGTCATAATTCATATGACCCTATATGTGGAAGTGATGTCTCGCATTATCAAAATTCAGATACACCTTAGGAAAATGAAAGTGAAGGGGTTGAAATGTGTAGCATGTTTTATAACGGTTTCTAAGGTCTAGTTTGTGAGGGATTTTTTCTTCTAGGTATGTACATCTTTAATATAAATATATGAATAGATTGGTTGATTGATTTTAAATATCACATTGATTTTTATGCTCGGAAAGTATATTTAATATCTTCTAATGGATTAGTACATATCTTTAGAATCCAAATGTCAGTAGAGAATGGAATTTCATACTAATAGTATAGGCTATCTCTTTGTAGTTGGCTTCAGTAACTTTACCAAATATTGATAAAACCAGGAAAAGATATTTTCCATCCATTAAATATTGATATCCTGGTGTTTTCCCTAAAAATTTATCTAGGTTTCAACCATAAAGTAAAGTTTACTTTTTTTATTGATCTACTATAGGGGACCAATCCTATTTCACTTCCATGTTATAGAATAAAACAAATATACTGGATAAAATTAAATTTATGGTTGGAATATTTGGAAAGTAAAGGTTTCATAAGACCTAGTACATCACCTTGGGATACTACATTTCTATTTTTAAAGAAGGAAGATAATTCTCTTCATCTTTTCATTGATTATCATAAAATAAATCAGGTTATGATAAAGAATCAATATCCTCATCTTTGAATTGATGATATATTTGATCAATTAAAGGGGTCCAAATGGTTCTCTAAAAGTGAATTTTGATTGGGGTATCACCAAATCTGTGTTAAAAAGAAGGACATTCTAAATAAATATATCAAAATTCATTATGTTCATTATGAATACCTTTTTATTCCATTTGGTCTTATAAATGCACCATTAGTTTTCATGGAATTGATGAATCACATCTTCCAAATGTAACTTGACTCCTTTTTGTGTTATTTTTTGATGATATCCTGATTTATTCTCAAAGTAAAAGTGACCATAAATAATACTTAGATATTTCATTAATCACCTTACAGAAAAACTAATTTTTTCTAAATTATAAAAATTTGACATTCTTATACAAGAATTACACTTTCATGGAATTGTTTTTTCTGTGGAGGGTGTATTAGTAGATCCTGAGAAGATAGAAGTTATTATATATTGGAAACTACCTAATAATATCTTTGAGATATATAGATTTCCCAGCTTGGTAGGTTATTATCATCTCTTTTTTCATGAATTTTAACATCTTTACTCTATGATGAAAAATTTTATGAGGAAATGTATCAAATTCCAATGGAGTGAAGAGTGTCATAAATCATTTTAAGAGATTAAATTCAGACTCGCATTGATGCGTATCTTTGCTTTTTCAAAATAAGGAAGGGTTATGTGGTATGTTTTTATGTGTATCGATATTTTTTTCCTATGTTCACCTGTAAGGAGATCATTTCATAGCTTAAAACTAAATATAGTTTTGGATTCATGAAAATTATTATCTAACATGTGATCTAGAACTAGGTACAGTAGTCCATACTTTGAAGACTTGGAATCATTATCACTTTGGTGAAAAGTTCACTATGTTTACCAATAAAAAAATATTTAAACTCATATTTTCAAAAATATATCTGAATCATAAGAAATAAAAATTGATATAATATATTCATATGTTTGACTTTTATGTAGTGTATATATTAGAAAAAGTAATTTAGTGGATAATTCTCTAAGTCAGAATTCATATAATTAGTTGTCTAAACAAGCTTGTGATATGTGGTAGTTGATGACAGTGATTTCCTATATGCATCTATATTACACCGAATAGTATATTGTTTCATTTTTTTTAGGTAATTTTTGTTCATAATTTTTTTGATTAAGTTAAGGATTCTCAGAGGTCCAACCATGTTGGTCTTACCATGAGGTCAAAACTGAATGGTGGGGAGACCATTGATTGCTGGATGGAATAAGAGAACATAGTGATTCAATTTCAAAATCGAACAGTAGTTCCTCTGTCATATTCAGAAAAACTTCTTTCTACATATCACCATTCAAAATGGGATATTAACCTAGATATCCAAAATATGTATAAGGAACTAAGGACCCATTTTTAGTGGTTAAGTAAGAAATGAAGAGTGTATTAGTATGTTTTGAAATGAATCTTCTATAAGTAGATGAAGTATAAACATCAAATTCTAGTTGGTGTATTGAAATCCATACCTATACCAATATAGAAGTGGGAGAAAATCACTATAGACTTTTTCCCAATTTTACCGAGAATGATTTGGAGACATGATGCTATCTGGATGATTATAGAAAAACTCACAAGGTCAACCCACTTCATTCCAATATGTGAATCTAATTTTGTGGAATTTCATGCACAGATTTATATTCAATAAGTAGTATAGTTTAATGGTGTGCTAGTATCGATCATATTTGATTGAGACCCATGTTCTAACTCTCGGTTTTGGAAATCCTTACAGAAAACCACTAGAACCTAGTTTACCATGATCATAGTATATCATCCCTAAATGGATTGTTAGTCTAAATAAATGATTTATATATTAGAAGACATGCTCAAATCTTGTGTTATAGATTTTTGTGGCATATGGGAGGATCATTTACTTTTAAAGGAGATTTCATATAAAAACATTTTTTATACCATGATACATATGGCTACATTTAAATCATTGTATAGTCATCTATTTCACTCTTCACTTTGTTCGGTGGAGATAGGAGTGACTTCACTAATTGGTCCAAGACTTATACATGAGATGATAGATAATATTCAAATGACCAGGGAAAGAATGGAATTTTCCCATAGTCATAAGAAATATTATATAGATCATTGTTGTCTCTCATTATCATTTGAAGTGGAGGAACATGTTTTCTTGAATGTCTCTCTAAGTCTAGGTCTTCATAATTTGGGTAAGAAAGGAAAGTTGTATCCTTTTTATGTTGGTAATTATCAGATACTTGAATTGATTGTTGATGCAACTTATTAAATGGATTTATTACCAATGTTTAACTCAATTAATATTTTTTTTCATGTATCTCATTTGAAGAAATATTACCCTAACCTTGACAACATAATTCAATCAGATCATATTGATCTTGAGTCAGAAGATATATTTATCCATTCATAAAAATGTATTCTAGATTTATTAGAGAAAATAATTCATGGGAAACATATTCATTTTTTGATGGTATTTTGGTAGCATGGTAAAATTTAGTAGGAGACATGGGAATGAGAGGACATCATATTCGAGTAATGGTTGTAAATATTATAAATAATCACCAATATCAAACATTCTAAGGATGGAAAGCATAATGATGGGGAGAATTTAAAAATCCTAGTTTTTTTATGCACTGCACTTTAATATTTTTTTTTAACAATGGTTTGGTTGGTCACGGTCTTATGAAGTTTCAAAGAGATTTTGGTATGTTTTGGACGGATTTTAGAACACACATATTAGGAAAAAGGTTAGGGGAAACTATGTTAATTCCATAGGTAATCATAAAAAAGTATTAGGAATTCTAAGAGGAGTTTCATGGCCATGGGAAACCATGTGGATTCCCCAAGAAACCATTTGACATGAGATAGAGGTATATTTCATGGTTTTTTCATGGTTTTCCAAATAGTGCGAGCTGGGAGTTCTGAAATAGTGGTTCCCACACAAGTGGGGAACAATTTGTTAAATTGTTCTTCCTAACTATGTGACACAATTAATTATATCTGAAAATTAGATTTTTAACCAATTAACTAGGTATATAAATGTTATAGGTGCCTTTGGAATTTAGTATACCCAAACCCTAACCCATTTATTTTTAAAAAAAAACCTAACCCTAACCTGTTTATTTTTTAAATTAAATACTGTAACTCTACCCTATTATATTTTTAACTACCCATTTAACTTCTATAACACTTTTAATTACTTAATTAGAAATTCAAATATTTAATTTTTTTTATAAATATAAAATTAGCATATCCAAAAATTAAGTAAATATATTTTAATAAATCCTTCATTTAATAATAGATTTCAAACGTAAATTTACTTATAATAATTGTATGTGTTAAATTGAAAATAAATAACATTTTTTTTAATTTTAACATCTTTTAAAAATATATTATATATTAATTGAAAATAATTTTAATTATCGAGTTCAGGTTTATAGTACCCTAAGTGTACTATCCTAACCTTACCCATTTATTAGTCAAGTTTTCAATATGCTAACCTAACCATATAAATGACCATTTAAGAATTATGTTAACCCTATTTAATAAAGTCAGTTAGTTTAAGTTACTTGATTAATGGGTACCCATTTCTATCCCTATTGAACATTCCCTTGTAAGAATCATTTTTCCACTATTGTCCTATCCTCCTAAACCAAAGGACTAATCTAGGCATTTTTTGTAATTATCAATAATCTAATGCCAATTATAACGTATCTTGGTGCATTAAATAGAGAGATTCATGGTTTATTTTCTATTTATAGTTCTAATTTTTGATCTCTTATTTTCCTATGGGGAAGAAACCTAGATCATGACTTTTATTCCTAGATCTATGGGTTAGGACATGTTTTGTTGTGTTATTTTTTTGGTAATTATTAAAGGTAAGGAATGAGAAAGACTAGATCTACCTTGTTTGTTGTGTTTTCTCTAGTGAAGGTTTCCATTATGTGGTATAGGTATTCTCTCTCTCCACTTATTTTATAACATTAAGGATTTGAATTTTTAAAAACCTTGCTTATGTTTTAATTATAAAAACACTTGATGAAAGATTTTTCAAAATCTATCTTGTTGTACGGTTTTAAAATCATAGTTTTAGAAAGATGCACACAACATGTTTTCTTAAATACTTAAAACTAAAAATGACTTAAAGAAAATATTTTGAGAAGAGACCATGGTATAAATGGTTTGGAATATGTTCATTATTTCCACTATGAGTGGCCTTTTGGAATCTAACTTGGTTTCATGTACCAACTACGTCGCACGGGTGCACAATTAAGTGTTAAATTGGTAAGAAGATGAGTTACCACTCATGAGTGTTGGGAATTTCATCTTGTATGAATAAAATTGTGTGTGAATATGTGGAATTGTTATTACAAAAGGAAAGAATAGATATGTTGACTATAAAAAATGCTTATCTTTCAAATATTTTTGATAATGTAATGATTGATAAATTGTGGTTTTGATATAAACTGTCTGATATGCCTCTTTCCTGATTTTAAATTAAATTTTATCGATTAATATTTTTAAACTCCTACTGGTTTTGTTTTAATTATTATAACTAGTTATGGTCTTAATGGCATGTGTGGGAAGATTATGGTAGATTTTCTACTAATTTTATATACTCACACATGCATATTCACTTTATTGTCTATATAGAAGTTTTTTTTATAACATGATAAAGGAAAATTCTCATATTCTTTTAATGGAGCATCATGATTCTATGGGGTCATTTGTAGTGGGTGGAGCTCAGAGATATTGGGTTTTGAATTTTTTTTAGTGATTCCACATTGTTTTCACAGTGTCAAGATTTATATTTGTACTTTAGACATGTTTTATCTTTATTTATGTTGCTACTATGATGTTTTTATTTTTCATGGATTTTTAGTTTTTAGTTTTATTCTCATACATCACAAAGTATCGTTATTTTTTATTATGTTATATAGAACATGTTTTTTTCATAAAAGGGAAAAACTTTCTCCATGTTTTAGTATATCCCTTGGCATTTATTGTAACCCTTTGATGACTAGGGGATGTAACCTAAGGTCAGTAGCACCTCTTCCTCTTCCCTAGACAATGGGTTAGGGGTGGGGTGTAACAAACTAAACCATTATCCACCCCATTAGAGTCTTGGAAGATGTTTCAATAAGTGTAAAAGACCTATTGTTCTCCACTAATTTTTATAATATGAACATAGAAAAAAATGTAAATATCATTCTCTTATAATTCTAGGTAGGATATTTCTTAAGACTTCCAAAACCATAATAAATGTTAATTAGGGAACTATTTCAATGGATTTGGTGGGAAGAAACTATGAAATTAAGTATATTATATTCAATGAAATACCCTCATTATAATAATTATGTTTTTAAACTGAACCTTTTTGAAATCCCTTATTTTTCTATGGAAGACAAGGAAATGTTTAATGACAAAATTTAACTAGGAGAAGCTAAAGAATCACCAGATTTTTCTGATGAATCTATTTTTTAAAATGTTCCAGATCTAGAAACATCTATGTATGTTCAATTTTTTAAAGAGTTGGATGAAATTTATTTTGATGAATTGCTCAAATATGACACTGTCACTTTTTCCTTACATGTACAGACTATAAACATAGAGAATACTAAGTTAAAACCAATTCTATAATACCCCCTAAACTAAAACTCAATTTTATAACCTCTTATGTTATATATTATTTACTTTAAGAAAATAAAAAAAATCTATCATAATTTTAAATAAACTAAACCCCTATCAAGAGAATATATTTCTCAATGTTTTGAAACAAAATGCTTGGGAAATAGGGTGGTTGTTAGGATACATTCTATGAATTAATCCAACAACCTTTGTATATTGTATTTTTTTAGAATGTGAGTCAAAACCATTGATACAGTCCCAGATAAGGCTCAACCCAACCCTTATGAATGTTATAAAAAATTAATTTGATATATTGTTATAAGATAGAATTACATACCACATATCATAAAACCAAAGGGTGAGTATCATTCAAATATTACCCAAAAATAATAGATTCACCACTATTGAGAATGATAATAATGAGTTAGCTCCGAATAGAATCCATAACATATGGAGGGTTAACATAGATTATAATAGATTAAATCATGTGACCATAAATGACAATTTCCCCATCCCTTTTGTAGACTAAATATTACAAAGTCTAACTGGAAAAGGTCATTACTATATTCATAATGGTTTTTTTGGGTATTTTAATGTTCCAATGATCTAGAAGACTAGGATAAACCAACATTCACATGACCCTTTGGTATGTTTTTTAATCGAAGGATTCCCTTTGGGATATTAAATTCCCTATGTACTTTTCAAAGTATCATATTAAGTTTTTCTATACCTAATTTAGTGTTTCTTTGTGGTATTTATTGATTGTTTTACTTTCTATGGTACATTATTTGAAACCAATCTTGATAATTAGGAAAAAAATTATATAAAATCATTGGGAAGAAATTGGTTTTGAACATTTAAAAATGGAATTTCATGGTGGATAAATGAAATGTGTTTTCCCATATAATTTGTAAAGATAGTATTAAAGTATATAAATCTATGTTTGAAATTATTTCCACACTACCTTACCCCACAACTGTTAGACACGTTAGATCATTTTTAGTTCATGCTAGATTTTATCAAAGCTTTATTAAATATTTTAGTAAAATTTATTTACTTTCGAATAACTTATTTAAATATGAAATTTATTTTGAGTTTGATGATCCATGTGGGGTGGATTTTAAAAAACATAAATAGATGTAAATCTATACACTCAATTAAAACACACCTTTTCAAGTGTTTTGTGATGCTTCAAACAAATCTGTGGGGTTTGTGTTATTCAAGAAGTTTTATGGGATCTTTCATATGATTACCTACACTCCACTAACTATAGAAAACTCCAAAATCAATTACACAACAATAGTGAAGGTCTTTTTTTCAATTTTTCTTGCATTAGATAAATTTAATCTATATAGGTTAGGAATTAAAGTAGTTTTTTTCTAACCAGGTTTCTCTAAGATATTTGATCAAGAATGTCTATGAAAAGATTATATTAGTGAGATGGATATTATTTTTAAAATAATTATACTTATATATTAATTATAATGCGAACTATAAAAATCTATTTAACAACCCAAACTTTTTAAATGATATTTTTTCCTAAACAATTTTTATTAGATATTATATAATATTATACACAAACAAAATAAATAGAAACCAAAAAAAATTTATATCATTAAAAAATATCATTACATTATTCAACTATGAAACTAATTAAAATTTCAAACATTACAACTAGACAAAAAATATAAAATAAAGAATTTAAAATGGGAAAATAAGAATTATGCCAATATTCTAAAACCTTCACCCCCACAGAAAATGTTATGGAAATAAAAAAAATATTAGTAAACCAATCAATATCTTATTATAATGAAAATATAACCATAAGTAGATTTTTAGTGAATTTTTATTTAAAGAACAAATTGGTATTTAAAGGGTATAAAGGGAAATGTGACTGTTGGGATTCGACCGTTATAACTATTGGTCATTATGACTATTGGAAACTATACCCTTTTTTTGATAATTTTACCATTAAAATTAGAGTTTATAATTAGTAATGATAAATTATAATTGATACATAAAGGATAATCGATGGCCTCATCCAGTAGAGTTATGTCGTTTGAAGCCCATTTGTCGAAACATGGGAGGGAGGTAAATCATTAGGGTTCTCCCATGACCAAGCCCAAGCCGATATTCAATAAGTGGAAACTAAATGAAATCATCTACGGGAGAATTTCAAGTTATTGGATATTACCACTCGGTCGATGTTAGCTGATCCACCTCATGAAACTACGACCATCACACACCATAGCCTTAGGGTGTATGTCGGTGTAATAAGCGGTTAGATTCCTAGATTTAGTTACTTAAAGTGTAATTTACTTTTTATAAATAAAATTATTATTCAATACATTCCTTTTAAGAATATTTTTTTAATAAAATATATGTTTAATTGTGATGAATTCGATAAATTGATTTTTGGACACAAATAAAATATAATTGTATTTTTATAAAAAAAAATATACAATTTTATAATAAACTAAAGTATTTTGAATAATATTTTTTAATAAAATATTATTTTTAAAAAACTCTCACATTAATATAAATTATAAAATAATTTATAATGGCCTGTGAAATTTTTTATAAGTGTAAAAAAGATGACTATGCCTTAAAAACTGTAATTTTTAAATAAATAAGGATTTTTATATTTAAAAGTTAAAATTATCATATTTAGAGACTTTTTTAGGAAAAAATAAACATTGTATTTTAAATCATCAGAGAAATTTTATATTTTGGTGAATTTATGAAAATTTTATGAAATAATTTATTTTTTCATGAATAGTAAAAATACAGTTTTGGGTTTTCAGTATATTTTATGACTTTATATTTATACCCTAATGATTTAGTAATTAAATAAACACAATAAATTTCCTAAAAAATATGTAGTTAATATTAATTATTTTAATATATTTTAACCAATTTATAAAACTATAAGTAACTTTCTAAAGTCTAAAAATAAAATTTTGATTTTTACATTACTTTGTAGAAACTTTATTTTTCCCTGCCAAAATATGTAATAAAAAGATGTTCAGTTCTTGAAGATTAAAATAACATAAAATGTTTCCCAAATGTCCACAATTGTGGGCAAAAACTATGGTTAAGACAATGGTTTTGCATTTTCCACAACTTAGATTTCCAAGACCTATATTTGGAAATTATTAAACAAATCCTCCGCTCATAATCCATACTTTATGAATTTATATTGATTTTTACTCCCAAGGGGTACCCCAAATTTGTCTTCAAACCCCCAAGTTTTCATCCTCAAGTTCTCGGAACAACACTTCAAGGCAAGGTAAATTTTCACTTCTCTTTTCCATTCAAGTTCCCTTTTCATGTGGTATGTCTTCTAATTTTAAAACTAAGTTATTTTTTCCACTTTTTATTATCCAATTATTGTAAAAATATTATTTTATTAATGGGATAATATTATCCCCTCTCACTTTACCCTTTTATAAAACCATGTTTTATACTCTTCGTACTGTTGAACTCACTTATCAAATTTTTCTCTTTTACATGAGAAATAATATTTTACTTATTATTTGAATACCCAAACCTCTTTTCATCTCAATAGTTATTCAACTAGATTTAAAAATTAATTTTTCGATTCAAGTATTTACATATATGAAACCCATATTTACTTTTTTGGGTTTAAAATGATGTAATGATCATGTGTTTAAGCTCTTTTGTATGTTAGGATTTTGATAAAAAAAAAACCCATTATTTATTCTCCATTGGTTATTAATGAAATTATTTATTATGATCTATGTGTATCACCTGAAAATAATACATATGAAGGGTACACCCTGATAACACTCCAGTGAATTGAGTAAAGAATTTAATATCTATATATGACATGTTTTACAATACCTTGGTGAATAACCTTGGTAATTTCCATTTACGACACCATGGTGATAAACCTTTGTGATATTGTTATAAATGTCTCATTTAAATGTTTTAGGAAAATTTACATGTTATGATTCATGTTATTATTGTATCCTCTTTTCATGAATTATTTTTATGCCTCATGTTTTTATTGATATGTCTCATGATCACATGATTTTGTCTCCCTTGCTTATTCCCTTACTGGGCTTCATGATCATCCATTTACTTTGATGTATGTACCCAGGATATGATATGTAGTAAAAGTAACATAGGGTAAACTCATTAATATTTATTTCAAGTGGATTTAGAAGAATGTTTTTATGTATTCATGTATTATATACATTATTTCCAAAAAACTAAACTTTAAAAGACCCTCTATTTGTACCATTTAATGAAAAGTTAAGTAATAAAAAGGAGGGATTATATAATTTAACAGTATTCCATATGATTTGGTTACCCCATAATTGCTATGAGAATTTTTAAAGAGTTACTAAAGTTCAATGATATGCCGACCTAGTGAATTTTTTTTATCACATCAAAGGAAACATCCTTATTTTCTAAGAAACAAAATCTTAAACTAATATATGAGTTAAAGTTTTATGTATGGGATTGCACTTATTTATATAAGATATATAGTGACTAGGTCATTACGAGATGACTCCATGAGTAAAAGGCTAAGTTTTTTACTTTCATTTTTCCATACACTTGAATGTGGAGGTAATTTATACCTCAAAGAATTACTATAAATTCTTTAGAAGATAATTTTATTCATTAATTTTTAAATATTTAATGAATTTTTCAATGCTTTTAAAAAATATTAGTTTTCAAGAGTGATCTCTAAAATATAAGAAATTCCTACAACAACCATTATTTTTTTGTGAAATATTTTATATATGGGTATTATATTTAATGGCCTCATTTATTGTCTCTATTTTTTTTCCTATATGATATTATCAGTAGACTATTTTTTCAAATGTATTGAAGAAAATGAAACTCTAAATTTTGATGCAAAATGTGTGATTGAGTTTATAAGATCAAATATTTTTTATAGGTTTTGAGTGCTCCAAAAAATAATCAATTATCATGGAATACACTTTTTTAACAAGTACATGGTTTCCTCATGAAGAGATATGTAGAGCACTATAATACCTCAACTGCCTACCACCCATAAAAAAGGGAAGGTTGAGGTGTCAAATAAATAAATAATAAAGGATTTTGGGAAGAACCATGAAACCTGTCCATAAATATTAGAGAAAAAAATATTGAGGATGCATTGTGGGAAAAGAATACTGATTTCAAACCCCCTCAATCATGTCCACTTATAGAATTGTTTATGGAAATAATTTCCACCTGCCTATTGAGTTATAGAACAAATCCTACAAGGCTATAAAGAGAGTGAACATGGAGTCTGGAAAGCCTAGAGGGAAAAGAAAGATATAAATTAATGAACTAGAATATA
Source organism: Viscum album (assembly GCA_963277665.1). Taxonomy (NCBI): domain Eukaryota; kingdom Viridiplantae; phylum Streptophyta; class Magnoliopsida; order Santalales; family Viscaceae; genus Viscum; species Viscum album. The sequence continues at coordinate 1,937,163,458 of OY728155.1, forward strand.
TAAATAGTGAGTCATAAAAAAATTAATTATTTCAAAAATATAATTATATATTTATCCATGATAGACTCATTCATAAGAGAATCTTTGAAGTGGGAGATATAAGCGTTTTTTTTTCTCCTCAAGGATAATGCTTCTACCCGATAAGATTCATTCAAAATGGATTGTTCCATTAATAGTAACTAATAAATTTGAATTTTGTGTATTTGAAATCAAATTACATGAATAAAATCAAGCATTCAAGGTAAATAGACTACATTTGAATCATTTTTATGAAGAATTTTGGAAGGAACCAATAGAGGAATCTAAACTACTCTCCTAATCTTATGAAAAAAGGATTTATAGGTTTTCACTTTCCTTCATACTAGTATAGATACTTATTTATTTTAATTTATTATTAATTGATAATACATGATATATTTGATTTGAGTGTGTCTAAGATAATTTTGGGGGGAAATTAACTTAGGGTGTAAATAAGTTTTTATGATTTTAATTTTCCGTTTTATGTTCTTTTAGCATGAAATAAAATTAATTAAAGAGATCAAGAATCTATCATGGAATAAATCTGGGAGATAGTTTTCTTGAGTAAATGAAAAATTTTAGTGTAGGATTTATTAAAATCATAATAAAAATGATTCAAAACCATAAAAATCATAATTGAGATCCTTTAGACAATTAAATCATATAATTCAAGAGATCAATATAACCTTTTAAATTATCCCAAAAAATTAATAAACACTAAATATCACATATAAAGGAATTATAATTTTATAATATCTTAATAAATATTTGTGATCTCTTTGATTAATTTTATTTCAAATTTTATTTAGATTATTTTAAAATATTTTTTGGATCTATTTTTAGAATATGTAAAAAAATTCTTATTTTTATTTTATGTTTTAGATTTTTAGCATATTTTTTTGTTTGAAATTTTGAGTTTGATTATTGTTCTTCCTAGTGAAATATTTCATTCTAGTTTTGAGGATTTCAAGAATAATGAATTTTATAGGATTTTATGATTATTGAGTGAATATTTCCACTCTTTTCATTGAAAAAAACTATTTCAAAACAAATAAAAATGAGTTTGATTGAAAAGGTTGAAGTAGAAATTAAATTATAACATAAGGAAACAATATTTTTTTACTTAATCCTTGGTAAAAATGGTATTGGTAAAAAATAACATCTTATAGATCTAACTAAAAGTATAGTCTTATAAGTACTTTGAATGTAAATCGGGATCCCATAATGCAATTCTAGGATTATTAGGCCTTGGGTGTGTGAGTAATAAAATCCCTCTATAAAATCAATAAGTGCATTCCACACACATGGCTAGGAAAAATCTTATAAAGTCTATAATTATAAAAAATGAATGGATTAAGGTGACGGTAATATTGAACCAAATTAATAATGGGGAAATTGACTTATAAGAATATTATTTTAGTTGAATCAAGTAAGTGGAAATTGATCTTTTGTATAAGGAAATTAGAGGAGAGTGGTTTTTTAAAGTTACATTTATTAATGTTTTAATTCTAATAAAATTAAATTTTTTCTGCTCTTGGAACTAGAATATTGATTTATATAAACGTATAATAGTTTAATTGATTCACATAAGGGGTATGAAATTTTAAGAAATAGATCAATATTTTGTGTCTTAATTTTTGGAATGTGTATATGAATCTAGGTAGGACATACATTGTAAATAAATTTAATTATTTTTATTGCTAGGGAGTGAAATAGTGTAAGTGTGGAAGAGTTTTGTGAGCCAAAATTTTCATATTTTTTGTATGTTTTTCATTAGAAATTAACCCACTAATCTAGAAAAATGTTGAGTAATTTATTCATATTTATTTCTTGTATGTAATCTGGACTTTAAATGATAAATTCTTTATTTTTTTATTTTTAGTATTTATTTAATTTTTGGGATTAATTCAAATATTATATTGATCTCTTGAATTAAAAATTTTAATTGTTTAAAGTATTTAAATTTGGTTTCCATTGTGTTAATTCATTTTGACTTTAATCCAGAATAATCTGGCATTGATTGTTGATTTTTCATGTTTGAAAGTCTAAGGATAAAAATGAAAAAAGAACGAACAAATCATATGAATTTTTCCATGATTGTAAGACTTTTTCCAGTGATCATATGAATTCATCATATTACTTCATCAATTCAAAAATAATGAGACTTTAGTGACTCTCAATCATATTACTTCATAAGTATAAGACTTCACAACTAATCATAAGACTTCTCCAGTGTTGTATAAAGTTAGAAGGTCCTCTCAAAACTCCACATAAACGTTATCCAGGACCTACATAAAGGTGAATAATGTGTTCCACATGCTATGTCAGGGTAACTTGATAAATCTAAAGAAGAATAACTCTTGTCGTCCGTCTTCTATGTTAAGGTCACCAAAGAGCGGTGTAAGGGTACCTATGGTGTGATTTAAAAATTTAATTCCAAAAATGGTAAGGCTAAACTAAAAAATAATTTCACATTTTTCTTTTCATAAAAACTGAGGAATAATTATAATAGACTACCCATGTGGAGATCATCATATGAGGAAGTATAAGAAGATTATAGTGAGAATGTTGTGAAATTAAAGAATTCAAGAGGAACCCAGTTGTTTCCATCATCTCCCTCAAAGTTATACACATGTTGATCATATGAGGAAGAGGAGCTCAAGACCTCTGCAAAAAAACTTAAGGAGGAGAATGATGAAACAATTTTATAAATATTTCCCCTATCCCAATTTTTAAGGGATTCATCTTCTGGAAATCAATCAAAGTTACTTGTAATGTTTTATTTATTTTTAATTTTAATTCATTCTATTTACTATTCATGTTGTTCACTTATCTCTCTTTTATTCTATTTTATGAACCCCTGTGAAGTGAGTGTGATTCTCAAGTTATCATAAATGATGATAGGTTAACCTCACGGTCAACCACTGGATGAGAACTAGAAAACTGGAGTCCTTTCATCCAGTCTTGTTCTTTATATTTGTTTGGGGATCTCATGTGAGTGAGGGAATGAGAATATGGTTGTAACTCATGATTCTTCCATTCCCATTTAATTTCACATTGCTAAAAAATATTTCCTCTCCATATTTCTATATCACTGATGTACGATCGGGATTACTAGTTTGAGTAGTTGATGAATTCATGATTGTGACCCATTTGAGAAGGTGGCAATATGATCACTTAGGGAGGCCTACATGAGTATGATGATCATCCATAAAATTTTGGCGTGAAGTCTGTGTGTAACTAGTTTGAACATGTAGGGAATAGTATATAATGTCAAGGATGTGAGAAAATGTAGGATCACTAAGTTGAATCCAGGGGTGTCTCTTTTCCATCATTTATTATGTTCTACATGTGATTTTCCTTTATTGATTCATATACCAAAACCCCACATGTTTCCTACTTTAAAATCTATAGAAAAAAATATAATAAAGATCTAGGAGAGTGAACCTCTAGGACCAGCTCCTTGAGAGATGACCATAGTCATCCACTAGGTTGCATTCCAGGTTTTTATAAATTTTAAATGTAAGGCTCATGATGGTCTTCACATCATACACTATAGTGATCACCATAAAAAAGTCACTATATATAATTATTTATTAAAAAAATTAAAATTAATATGGCTCCGCATATAGTATTTAAAAAAATAATAACAAATAATAATTTATAAATACAAAGTAATAGTTATTACAATAAATACACAGTCTCTGATTGTTTTTTATTTAATGTATTACTTATTTTTAATCATTTTTTAATCTAAAACCATTTTCAAGTAATTTTGAGAACACCACACATCCAATTGATATTTATTATCTTCATAAATGTCATAGATAATTCAAATATAATTTTTTGATGAATTTCATGGAAATTAGAGGTCATTTTCTAGATTTTAACCTCTTGATATGTGATTTTAAAAAATATTAGATCTTTGAAACTAATTATTTAGTCATTTTTATTATGCAACAATTTATATTGATGTGTTATATACCCATTCACATCACAAATAATTAAAATATAGTTTTCCTTTGGTTTAATATCAATTTGAGGTCATTTTCTTGGTCTTCACCATTATACACATGATTTAGAGTTTTAAAATGCTAAAAATGAATTTTCAGTCATCCTAAGAAAAATAAAACTAAGATATATATAAAGGAAGTTTCTACATTTAAAAACCAATAATTAGTCATTTTATAATGATTTCAAGGAAATCTATGGTTTTTTTCTTGGTTTTGATTCTTGGGAATGTGTTTTTAAAGACTTTGATATCTTTAAAATTACTTATTTATTCATTATGAGCATACTACACGACTAATTGATGTGCCATATTCTCAAAAATATCACAAATAATTGAAAGACAACTTTCATATGATTTCACATCAATCTGAGGTTATTGTATAGGTTTGGACCATGATATGCACATTTTATATTTTTAAAATTATAAAAATATGTTTTTGGTCATCTCATGAAAACCAAAACTCTGATTGGAAAGGTGTTACTTAGAACATTTAAAAATTAAACCATTAGTCATTTAATTGTTATTTCTTGATTATTTGAGGACTTTTTTTATTTTGGCCCCCTAATGCATGTTTTTTAATACTTTTATATCTTTAAAACTTTGTATCTATTCATTCTAAGAACAATGCAAGTCGAATTGATCTATCAGCTACTCAAACAAATCATAAATAATTCAAGGATGGCCATCCTATAATTTAACATCAATATGAGTTTATTTTCTATGTTTTAATCGTTACATAGACATTTTAGAGTTTTAAAACACTAAAAATTATTTTTTATCATCCCAAGAAAACTACTCCTCATATTGAGATGAAATAATTCATATATTTTCAAAATAAATCATTGGTCATTTTCCTATGATTTCTTGGAAATATAAGGTTATTTTATTGGTTTTAACCCCCTTGACATGGGTTTTGAAGACTTTGATGTCTTTAAAACTACTTAATTGGTCATTTTGAGAATATCACACATCAATTTAACATGATATATACTCATATGAATCAAAAATAGTTCAAATACAATTGTTATATAATTTTTAATCAATATGATATTTTTTTATATTTTTACAATTACTTGGACGTTTTTGGAAATACTAAAAATATATTTTCAAAAAACCCAAGAAAACCAAAACTCATATTGATGTGGAATCAGTTTCTAAATTTCATAAATAAATCACTGGTTATTTCTCTTTGATTTTACATCAATTTGATGTTGTTTTCCTAATTTAGACTCCTACTGTGTGCTTTTAAAGACTTTAATATCTTTAAAACTACTTATTTATTTCTTCTAATAACACTACACATTAAATTATTTTGTTTTCTACTCAATCACATTAAAAATAATTCAAAGATATTTTTCCTATGATTTCATGTCAATATGAGTTCATTTTATAGTTTTGGTCATTACATGCATGTTTAAGTGTTTTAAAAAACTAAAAATTCATTTTTGGTTATCTTGAGAAACCCATATATTATATTGATGTGGTGTTAGTTCCTATATTTCAAAATTCAATCATCGATCATTGTCATATGATTTCAAGATAATTTGAGGTTTTGTTCTTGGTTTTAACCCCCTGTGTGAATTTTTAAGGAATTTAATATTTTTAAAAATATATATTTATTAATTTTATAGAAAATGAATGTTAGATTGATATTTCATCTACTCAGACTATGACACCCTCTGGGTTACATGTATGTATTATTTTAGGCATAGTTTTCACTTTTGAGGTTCTAAAGTATTTTATGGGTCGAGGGTTGAGAATTTGGAATTTTGGGAGAAACAGACCAGGTGCAAGGTCTGCACACAGTTATTAGTAACCATGTGGTAACCATGTGATATGGATTTTTTATTTCCAATTGAATTATTTAGGATTTTAGCATGGTTTTTATAACTATTCAAGTTACTTGGAAAACCATGTATATGAAAGGGTTTGGTTCTAGTTGCTGTTGCATGGCTTTCACATAGTTTTTCTAATCATGTGGTTATTCTCATGTGACTTTTCACTTTGGTTTTTAATGGGAAGTAGCAACCACATGGTTAACAAATAATTTTTCCATCCATGTATGCTAACTATGTATGTGTGTTTATTAAAAATATTAAATTAATATGATATCCTTGCACATGTTAACCTTTAACCTTCTCCTAATCTCTAATTAGCTCAACCCATCCATTCCTAGATTATATAGAAGGTTCTATCATGATATCTGGGAAATTATACTTTGTTATTGGTGGATATGTTCGATCTATGTTCCAATTTCCACCAGTTTTCTTTTTCTCTTTCTAGATATCTTATCGGTCTCTCTTCTCCATCAAGGTTTGGATATCTTAAGATCTGAGATAGCTATATCTAGAGGTTTTGATTGAAAATTGATGATGATTCTTTTGTATCTAGGATTGTGAGGAATCATTCTCTTTGTTCCCAATTACTATTTTAAAAGGTGACAAATTTTTCTTCATTATAAAGGTGGATGTCTCTATAAAATGGATTTTATCATGGAACACTTTATAGTTCTTATTTTTTTTTATTTTTTTTGGCTTATGAAAAAGTTTTCTTTTGAATATATTAGGGCTATTTTTTATAAATTCATATTTTTTGTCTTGGAAAATTCTTTTAAAATGAGTTTTACTTTAAAAATTGTTTTAATCACTTCATATGTTTAATAAAATACCTCAAATATGGTTTTGACTATAAATGGTTTTTGAAGCAGCTGAGTGGTAATGATTTACTTATGGAAATGTTTTATTTAATTATATTAATGGTTTATTTGAAATTTTTTGAAAAAAAAGAACATGGTATCCTTGGATGTGTCAAGTTATAGACATATTCATGTTTCTAGTTGATGAGGCAGCACTAGAGATTATAGATAAGTTCTCATTATTATATGGAGCTAATGGTTTTCCCTCATACTAATAGAATGTGGCTAGACTCAGTATCATTAAAAATCATGTCATATTGGTTTAGTGTTCCATTTTTGTCCTAGTTACATATTCTTATAGGATAGATCCCATTTTGTGATTTTTGATTTGTTCTTGGTGTTATTCCAGATGCTAATGTTTATTATTTGATTGCTCACATGTTTATATTTTTAGATATGAGTACTTTTGAATAATTCCCTCTTTTTATCATTAATGTTTATTTATATATTAGTGTGAATTTTAAAATGGATTTTATTGAAAGGAAAACCAAAGGATGTTTTTTGTAAAATGTTTTCAAATGAAATAGATTTATGAAACTTGTTATTTTTTTAATACTGGAACTAATGGTTTCATAGAGACTAACATTGTATATATTAATAGTGGTATCCTATTGAGATTTTTCTCACATCCTACACATGACTTTGGGAATATACAGATTTGGTTTTAGAGGATACAGTTAAAGGGAAGGGTTTTATGTAGTTCACTAGCTTCTCTTGTTTGATGTTATCTTCATAAAGAGTTATTTTGGTGGTGATATATTGTTACATAGAGACATGAATTTTATCTTATTTTGTTTTACTTATAGAATTATCCTTTTGGATTAGTTTATTATGTATCATTGTTACACCTCTGAGGTGGCGCGTTTCGGGTGATGCTGAAATAGTCCGATGAGAATCATCACATGTCCCCTTTTCCAAAGATGATTTCCCATAATATTCACCACTTCTTTTATTTTGACCCATTATGTGTCATTATCCTTTAAAATAGGGTTGGATTAACCCCACTGGGGCCGGTCAATTCAACACTTTCGCATTATGAAAGAGATTCCATAGTCAGTTGGTCTTAGTGGGTGATTTTAGGGGGTCAAGTACTTGTGAAATCAATCCTCCTCGAATATAAATTCCTCAGATGGTCTCCAACAGGTTTCTTCATGGATTCAAAAACACCCAACGGCCCTGGTATCCATGATTCATGGACCTGCTTTCCAAAGTTAGGTGCTTGTTGATTGATGATTCAGCCAACGACACTAAAGGACTTCATTGGTCAAGAGGATGGGAATTCAGGCTCACAACACCCTTTCACGGAAGGATTATCTCCTGTTTCAAGACTGTCTTATAGATTTAAGTCATGTTAATATGTTCTTTAATCCTTGGTTTATTCTTGAGGAGTTTTTCCATGGGATACCCTTGGTTTGCAGGATTGTTGTAGGCATGCATATATTTGATGCTATGGAGGTACTGTTTACTTGATCCATACAATAAGCCTCTCTAGGGTTTATCATCATCTAGGGGAAGAAGGTGATTTGATATTGGTATTGGACCCATAATATGGGTTTTTTACATATCCTCGAGAGAGTAATTAGAACCCAGATAGTTTGGAATGGTTGTGGCTTACGCATAGAAGCTTCCCATTTGGGGGACATGGTTGGGTGAACCCTTTTGGCTGGGCACCCTTTTGAGGTTGAGCCTTCAAGTAGGCCTCCTATGTATCCTGGTTTGATTAGGAATCAGAGTTATCATAGTTTATATTGTGTGGATGTTGTAATCATCACAAACCTCTAAGCCCATGTGAGTCATGATTGGTGTGATAAATAAGAGGATGTGAGAGATCCAACCAACCACGTGCTTCCTCTCCTATTGGTGGGACAGGGAGAGCCTGCGATGGAAGAGGTCGGGGAGATGGTGGGTGAGGGTACGGAGCGATGAACCTTTCAATTTAAAATTAAATTAAATGTAATGCGGATCGGCCTCAGAATATTAGGGACTTACCTCAGTGGTGGGGCCCTAAAATACGTTCTGGGAAGGGGAGGAGTTTCGTCCTCCTCAAAGGAGAAGTGAACATAACTCCTTCAACTGATCATTATTCCTCATTGAATGGAAAATCAAGTGATCACCATTAATACCTAGAATGTGGAGGTTCACATCGGCATCCCAAGGTTGGACTCTAGGTTACCATGGGAATGTATACCCATGGGAATTCCTAAAGCCCGAACTGTTGTGGGGAGTGCCTTAGTGACTCTACTTACCATGGGTATGTAGACTCAAAGGGGAGCCCTGATTCACCTGATGGTCTAATCATACGAGTCCACTGGGTTTGGAGGAGTCTTTGGACTGATGTCAGAGGACTAGTTTGCGGTGGGATTATGGAGGACTGGATGGTAGTGGAGGGGTGAGGTTGGAACCAGAGGAAATAATACCAAAAAATACCCCATTCCACGTACTAGTTTCTTATGCAGGATGGGGGAGGCTCCACATACCATAATGGTAAGATGTAAGAGGGGTCGTCTGCATACTGATGTGGTAATCAGGCATGGGTATAGACCACTGCCTACCATAGTGGTATGCAGCCCATCACGCCACTTTGGGTTCCATCCATGTACTGATGCAGTACATGGTGCCAAGTTTAGTTTGCATAGCGATACACTACGTGGAGAACCATATTAAAAGAGGTTATGGAGGATTATTGGTCACAGGAATTACATCTGTAAGAAGTATATGGTTCGTGGTTCCACCATTTAGGTTCGCGGTTCTGTTTTTATTATTAATTTCCCCCATTTTATGCTTTGTGGTTAGTTTTACCTGCAGAGAGCGTGGTTCACAATTCGGGATTCACTAATGAACCAAGACTGAAGTCGTAATCTTCTCTGAACACTTTATGACAACCTCTAAGTCCCCTTAAATATTTCTTCATCTATCCTTTCTCAATTAATTTTGTGATCCGTTTATAGAGAATAGGGGCAATCGTATTTATGGGCATGTAGCACTATTTAAGGAGACCCATGAAGAGATATCCTGACCTATGAAAGACTTAGTCAAATGGGGTTTGCAGAGGCTATGGTTCGCAATCGTGGTTTGTGGGACACTACTAGTTCTCTTTGTCTGCAACCTAATGAGTTCACAGAACGGTATGTGGACAGCCTTCACATGCATGAGTCCTTTGGGGATGTGGTTCATGGTCTACTGGGTTTGTTGGCCATTGCTCTATGGTCTGATGCCTCGCAGATCGTTCCATGTACTTGGTGGTTCTCAATCTAGGCAGTCCGCAAACCTTTCTAGGTGATGGTATGCGTACAACTTGAAATTCTTTGAAAACTTAAATTCTTTCAAGTTTGTTCTAAAATTTTAAACTCAATTTGAGTCCATTCACCTTTCCATAATTGTAGGAGTACTTTCCTCCTTCAAAGTGATTGTGGTGATATTTTTTTCCCTTGGAGGAATTTTCAGGACCCTACAAATTCCCCTCATTGGAATGTGGTCTGTTCGGAATGAAAAAAAAGGACTATTCTGATGTAGGATAGGTCACAAACTGAAATGGTTTGTGGTGGAGTAGATGGGATTGGTAGAAGGGGACCACACATATATATAGGGGCCCAGGTCATTTTTCTTTTACCATTTCTCATGGAGAAAAGTTCTCTCAACCTCCCCAGCTTCCTCTACATTTTCATACTATTCTTCTTGAGAAAATCATGTTCGCGAACTACTTCATACATGCCATGAACCAAACATTTTGTGATTTATTTATCCACAAATAACATTTTGGATTTCTCAAACAACATTGTGGAACTTTAAAATTAAAATCTGAATTCCATGTAGGATAAATCTACGCTACTTATGCGTCCACATACCGAGATTGATCCGGTGAACTAATATTTAAGAATTATTAATATGAACTTCAACTTTTAATCTACAACTATTGATCATGAAATTAATTTAGGCCTAGGTTCATGGTATCCACCTTCTTAAAACCCTTCTGTTTGTCGACCAACAATCTGTGGTCCAACGCCTCATAGATGGTTTGTGTACCATGGCAGTACGTGGTGAAATTCATTTTTGTATTGTAGCCATAGGCGAGGTTTCTTCTGCATATCATGTAGTATGCAAAATGTGCTATCCACGTACCGTTTTTAGGAACAGTACATGGATCCTTATGCAGACGTATTTTAATTCCTTTAGTCATTCCTTTGTATCCTTTATCCAATAATTTTTATTGGACTGAATTTTTTTTCGGCTTTTGGATCTTCCTGTGAATCCTACAATGGATAATTTACTGGATGTTACTAACATTGTTTCTTCTTCTGAAGCTACTAATACTTCTCTTATTTCTACTACTGATGAAAGATGGAAGAAGATGGTGGATTTTGTTGAAAAAAAAACTCTGGTTGTTTCATTTCACCAATCTATAGAAAATATAATTATGGTGAGCCAACGTGAGTACCCAATTTCAGACAGGATTCCTTCTTACGGGTTTGGTCTATTGTCTAACATAGTGTTCCCAGTTCCAAATCTGACCAATCATCCTACCTCTTATATAATTAATAACTCTATTATGAAGGTGTTAATTTCTTCTAAGGGGAGGTACCTTCAGAGAGATACTACCTCTAGGTCTTTGCTAAACTACGCATCTCAAAATTTAGAGGGAGTATAGCGGAAGCCCAACCAAATGGCCCACTGTTATCAGAGCATTGTGCAGAAATCTTCAGAGAATGAGTAGTATGGTTGGTCATCCCAGTGGGATCTTCACTCTGGAGGATCGTTTGTCTTGGACTAGGGGTGGAATTTTTGGGTTCCCCAGAGTTGCGAAGAATTATGAACCGAGCTACAGACTATGGGACTGTAAAAGGTCAATTGGGTTTCTCATACATACATCCATCATCCTACTATCCTTATTTCACTCCTCTTAAGCAGGTGGAGTCTAGATACCAACACCTTTCATTTGACCCATGGGAAGTTCGGCATCAGTTTTTAGGATATCTTACTAATTTTAGGAGTCCCTATTGTTAGGGACATGTATGATGAATTTATTCCTCCCTCCTCTTCTTGGGATGATGAGTAAAGAACTCCCTATTTATCTAAGAAACTAATTGTCCAAGTGAAGGCGCTTCTAAAGAAAACTGATCCCTATCAGAAGTGGGATGTTTTTTTATGACTGGTTTGGTGCTTTTGTTAAGCATACTGGTCTAGAGCCCGATCTGTGGAGACCCAGGGCTTGTCCTACCAAAACCACCCAGAGGCAAGTGGGTACTTACTAGCCCACCCTAAAAGAGGGGAATTTTCAAAAATGGGGATGGTGTATCATCCCTACCGTCGATCGATTATTTTGACTGGTGGTTTCTCGGCCATTTTTCGGAGCAGGTGGCTCCTACCAGTGTGGGAATCTTGTGGTGTAAGAGCCTCAAATTTTATCATACCCACTCAGTTGGCCACTGGAAGATGTATTAATTTGGCTATCCCAGTTTTGCCCAATATTTACTGCCTACTAGGTCAAATCAGTGGGGGATGGGGGTGTGGGAAGCATATCGGATGACTCGGCCCTTCCAAATTATTTGGGGCTGGATTGGAGCCCACAAAGGAGGTTATTCCTTTATCAACTTCTTACCAATTCTACATTCCACCCTCTGACTGTACCTTCAGTGCACTAGTGGGGTCATGCCAGTGGCTTGGGCTTCACAAGATAAGAAAGAGGACCAAACCGAAAAGAACGAGTAGGACTTAATGGCTTATCTCAATGCTTACAAACATTTCTCTTATAACCCTTATGATTCCCATAATAGTACTATTACAAATAGTTCATATGAAGACTTTGTTAACCAAGGTTACTTATTTTCTTTGATAGAAGGCATCCTGGTTGCCCGTATCGGAGGGGAGCTTATTTTTTAGGGATATGCACCCTATAGGTTTAGTCATCAATTCAACTGTGTCCAGAATTTGTGCTCTCCTTCTCTCAACATTTCTCGTTAGGAGAAGCATCTGATGATATCCCATCAACTTTGGATAATGTTTACCCAGGAGGACACCCAGATCCAAGACAAACTTTCGGATCCTAGGGATTTTGTGCCCTTCTTTACCAAGAACTATGTTGAGTCCTGGGTTAAATCGTATCCTGATGGCCATTTAACCAACCTGGTGCCTATCGTGACAACTTCCAGGGCATACAAGGTGAAAGGAAAGGAGAATAAAAAGGGATTTATTGAACACTATTGACCGGGAAAAGTCCTCTGAAGGCCTCTTGGCTCCCCCCCCAGGAAAGTTGTGAAAGATGGGGTTGTGACCTCATGGGTGGCCGAACAAGTTACTGAAGCTTCTGTTGAGAGTTCAACATCCATTCCCCCTTAGGTCGATTTTCCAGTGGCCTAGAGGCAATAGAGCCTTTTGAAAGGTCATCCATCTACCAGTGGTTGGTCCCTTCATGATTTATGGCAGCTTCTTCTAATTAGGGAAGTTTCTCTTACTAGCATTGGAAATGTGTCAGCACCTTCTGACATTTCTTTCAACAGGGATCCAAAGAGGGTGGGTCGTTACCTCAAAGACTTCGAGACCCTCATTCACTCCCGAAGTGGTTGCTACAAGTACTTGAATTAGGTACTTGACATGTTGCAACTAGAAACCATTGATGAGGATGACGGCGTTTTTGGATAACCTATTGTGGCTTCTAGGGAAAAAGTTTCTTACTTGCTCTCATCAACTCATAAATGTTCCTATTCTTGAGGTCTTAAGTCTGCAGGAACACCTGGGAAATGTTTTTGGTTGTCGATACCTGCACCGCTTCCTTGCACCAATCCTCCAGCACTGGCAATCCCAATTACGGCTGCGTTTCCGAATGCTTGGAGATTCTGGGATGAATTGAGGGAGAGTGACTCCAATGAAGATATTTGGAAGATTATTCGGGATGGATGATTTAACCTTATAGGATTTGGGGGATCCATTTCTCCTACTGGTATTTCAGCCGATGAAAAGCCTAAGAAGGTGGCTGTTTATTTGAATTAGATGGACAAGTGTCTATATGCTCCTGCAGACAGGCATTACTGGTCAGATCGCATGGCATTGATAGAAGTACTCTCGTGGCTGACGGGATAGGTTTTATCTGCAACCTCTATCCATAAATTCTTTTAATGTGGAGTTGATAAAGGTCCCCCCCCCTCCCCTTTTTATTTTTTAGGGGCCTATAGGATCTCTGGAAACAAATTTTTCCCTAATTTATTCTCCTGGAGGTACTACAGTTGGGGAGTGCACCCTATCAATGGTAGGGGTGGTATGGAAGGATCCCCTGGATCCCAATAAAATATGGAAGAGTTTATTGCAAACTCTTCCATGTAATTTCCTCATCTAGATCTTCTTAGTGATCTTATTCAAGAGCCATCCCCTTGACAGTCAAAGAAATACAAGCAAACCTCCCAACTGTCAAAGCGTATTCAAAGGGGAATCACAAGTTATTATCTTTTTGCATGATTATTGAACCAATTAGCCTTATATTTTCAACTCACTGGTATATATATTTACTTTGATGAAGGTTTTATCGATAACTAGACGACAACCACCCAGGCATCTATAGCACCTGTACCTTTTAGGGTAGAAGAAGGGTCACTATCTTTTGTGGATGACCGAAACAGGTAAACAGGGGTATCTGAAGAGACCTGGGGTGTTTTTGACATTTTAGGTGTGCCTTATCCCACTCAAACAACCTATACTCCAATAATATAAGGATATCCATACATTGAGGTCTCACTTAACCATGCTCATCTTACTCTCATGGACAGAAATAGGGTGTTCATAATAGTAGGGGCCGACTCCAATGGTGAGTCTCAATCTTTATTGGATCTTGGAGGGGCTTCGAATATTGGGGATCCAATCAATATTGATCGGATGACATTTACCCCTATAGAGGGAGTCTCTCCAAAGATTGATATTCTTCCTGTTCATGGTGGCTCTGGGGAAGTCACAGTCGGGGAGGCAGATATTCTGACCCCTGAAAATTTGGAGCGGGCTATCGTTTCCTTTTTTCAAGTTCGAAGAGGGGTTATGTTTTCTACCCCCAGGATTAAGAGACTAGTACCCTTATCTGGACTGACTAACACTATAGGCCTTATATTAATCAGCAACCTTTTGAGGGAAACTTTTTTGTCCGAGCATGGCCATGGGTCTTTAGTATTTCTGCATATCAACAGAGTGCAACTGATGATTGAAGATGTAGCACCACCTGTTTTAGATAGTAGTATTATTTCAGGGGTGGGAGGTATTGAATTCATCTCCCCCTATCCTCAAAATCATAACCGAAATCTTTGGAAATAGCGGTGGACACCCCCATTTTTTCATCCATTACAATTACCAGAGACAAGGTCGTTGCAGGGTCGAGTCGTGCTGCAGCTGCTGAATTAAGTCCCTCTCTTGTATTGTTCATTCCTAACTATATTTCTTCATCAGGGAGTGAATCTTAGATTGATCAAGAAAGTTAGGTCAATCTTCATCCCATTCACCAAAAGGCATGGAGAAACATTTGGAGATTAATTTCTCAAACTCCATTGGATGAGATTCTAGTGAAATTGCCAAAGTTACACCGCCAGTTTTTCACCCTGGGTTTTGGTGGATTTGACTATCATGGTGTTTATGATATATTAAGGTAGGTTTTCACTAATCAGGAAGAAACTGGTATACTCGAATATCAACTTTCTACGGCAGAGTCGGAGGCATATCTTGCTGGTACACGGAAAATTATCGTCGATGAAGATGACAATCATGATAGAACAGTTGCAAGGTTGCAGAAATAACTCATGAAGCAAGAATATTTGATAGAAAAACTTAACCAAGAGGTGGAGCAACAAATCTAGAAACTAGAGGGGCTGAAACAGGAGTGGGCCTGGGTCGCATCCTCCATTGAGGAGGGGTGATGGAAAATGAAAGAGGGAGAAAGAACCAGCCTCCAAGCCATGAGGGACACATATGCACTGCGGACGAGTACTGAGGTCAACACTATGAATTTATCAAAGCTTCTCCAAGTCTTTGAGGAGTCATACCAATCATTGATGTTACTATGTGACTCTTTCGAATGTCTCTTGTAAAGGTCATATCTTACTTACAAGAAGAGGCTCCAGGATGTGGATGCCCACCATACATTTTTATGAAATATGATGGAACAAATTTTCCTTTAAATGCTTCTTATTTTCCTTTTCTTGTAATGTCAATTGATCAATCATATAAACATCATTTCAATCAGGTATTAATTTTAAACCATGACTAGTAAACTGAAATAATCAACTCGAGCTCTAATTTGTGCCTGAGTTGTGGGACTCAATGAGTGTAGTTCGACTATTGCTGAGGTTTTATGGAACACATCACAAAATTTTAGGTCTTTTTCATTATTAACCTATTTTTTGCGTAATAATTCTTTGCACAGGCTTAGCAGGTATAACTTGATTTTTTTTCTTAGGCTACCCTTTGCAAGTTTTGGACCTAACAAAAATTTCGTCTCTTTTGATGTCTCAAAGTTTTTTTAACGAACCAATACTCAAATTTTACCCAGAGGTGCCTTCTTCAGATTTTTCTTCTAGAAAGTATGGGGTATTTTTCACTGGAAGTTCACAGTCCTACCAATCAAACTCATTACTAATGTTTTAGGTCAAACAACTTTGACCAAACTTAACGGGGCAGGGGAACTAATTCAGTATTGTCAGCCAAGAATGTTCTAATATCCTGCAAACATGGATAAGGGATTTTTCTTGACCTTTAATTTGTAAATTATTAACCTATATGAGGCTCAGAATCCATTTTAGGCATATGAAGGTAGGAAAGGACTCTCCTAAGGAAGAATTTTCCTTTTATTGATGGCCATTTTTATGGGAAATATATGCAGATCCCATAGGGCATGATGTGTATAGTCAATCAAAGGTGTCTTTAGGACACTGGCCTTCCATCTCCAATGGACTTGGTAGGATGTACAACACTTTGAATTTATTTTAATGTTGGGAGCCACAGTGGGTGGCTGGCATGAGTAGTGGTGTCTGAAAACATTAGGGACATTCATGTCGGATTTAAGGGGATAATTGTTCCCACATGGTTTTTACTTGCATGAGGGAGAGATGGTGAATGGTCAATTCAGTTATAAGTCTTTTTTATGTCAGGGGCATTTGGAAAGAATAAGGTATGTAATTCATTATCCAAAAGTTTTCCAAATCCGGGGGTGTGATAGGACATGAATGTCATTTGATCATATGGAAGCTAGAAAGGGCCCTCTTAATAATGAATTTTCCTTTGATTGACAGCCATTTTGTGGGCGATATATGCAGAGAATCTAGGGCATGATGTAAATATTCAAACAAAGGTGTCTGCAGTACACTGGCCTTCCATCTTTGATGCCTATTGGGAATTTTCTGGATATGGTATGTGAACTTCAAAAAGGGGTGAACCTGAACACAAAAAGGGTAATTTTAGCTGATATTCTCCCAAAAATGAGTGGGGGTACTCTTATTTTGTATGAATATAAACTTTACGCATATGGATGGGGTATATTTAGAAACCTCAAAAGGGACCAGAGATGAATCGGGCCCGCATGTTCTGATATATCCAGGATGTGTGTAGGGAGGAAAATGTAAACCCTGACTTTGAGGGCCCTTGAATCCGGAGGGATGGAACGGGGCTTGGAATCCATTGGGCGTACTGAGATAGGAGAGGAATCTCTTGGGGACAAATTTTCCTTTGATTGACATCTGTTTTTGTGGGAAACATATCCAGAGCCTCTGGGTCATGATGTGCATAGTCAAAATAAGGTGTATGTAGGACACTGGCCTTCCATATCATATTGACTTGTAGGGTTATGGGGATTCAAGATCACTGTGATCATGGAGTTTGGGGTATGGAAGGAGTGAATCTGGACATATTGGGGACATTTGGGCTGCAATTTACTCATGGAATCAGGTGTCCCTTGCATAGATCTGACTTGTATGCAGGGTGAGGCGTTCATCTCATCCTTGGGGTACCCTGTCATTTAACATCACATGGCCAGGGCTTGGGGTTCCCCTCAGGGAAGTGAACCGTGACATGCCTTTTAGTTTCGTGCTACTAGGACCAAATTCATGGACTGTTTTTCCGTAATTTCACGATGGATCTCTCGCTAATATCCTTAAGATCACGTGATCTATGCTCGTTGTGAGAAAAAATAGATTTCAAGGATTCTGGGTCACTTTCTAAGAATAAAAAATTCAACATTAGAGGGAACCTTAGGCTTAAAACATTGCTATACAGTTTAATGTCATACAACAAGGACAATTTTGGCCTCGCAGTTTAATGTCATGTAGTGACGATATGATGATGTACAGTTTAGAGTCTTGCAGTGAGGAAGATTATATTGTCATAAAGATCTTTAATAGCTTTGATTTAATCACAATCAGGATGCTCTAGTGTTCCTTAGACATGGGTGGTGATAGAAGGTCTAAACCATAGTTCTGGGGGAAAATTGAATCAGGAGGAATGACATGGGGCTTGAAAGGCATTGGGTGTACTAATATGGGAGAGGACTCTCCTAGGGATGAATTTTACTTTGATTGACAGTCTTTTTTGTGGGAAACATATGCAGAGCCACCGAGGCATGATGTGTATAGTAAAACAAAGGCATCTTCAGGACACTGTCCATCCATCTCAGATAGCCTTGAATGATTATGGTGATCCACGTTTTCCTAGAATATGGATTTTGACAAATAGGAATAATGTTCTCGGTAATGTATATAATACCAATACCATGACTAACCATGAACTAATGGAGCTTCCACATAGATTTGACTCATATGTATAGAGGGAAGCAGAATGTTTTGACTTCTCGTGAGTGGGGGCATGTGCGGGATCTCGTAACACAGAGGACTGGGCAACACATAACTCTTTAAGAATTTTGTAGTTGATTTTCATGGGATTGGGACCTTTCATGGAATCCACATACAATTCTAACCTACGCAGAGGGAAAGGGGAATTTGTTTATGGTTTCTGGGCTAGGATGTCAAATCTGGGCATCACTACATATCCTACATAGGCAGGAATCAAGCCATACATAGTTCTGAACGTTCCCTATACCGATCTATCTCGGTCCATGTGTAAGGATGTGTGAGGGAATTTTTTTTATGATGGTTGGGCCGAGATTCCAAATTCAGGCGTCACTGCATATCCTATATGGGTATGAATCAATCCATACGTAGTTATGAATGTTCCCTGTACCGATCTGGATCAGACATGGGGTGGAAATGTTTTTTTTCTTCGATATTGGTGTCGGTTCTACCATACTTCTCTATAACATTTTTGCGTAAGATAATCCTTACCACTAATACTAAGCTCACATGATTTATACTCGATGTGAGAAACAAGGAGTGGAAATAGGGTTTCCTTCTCATGTGTGGGGAGTTAGATAATATGATGGAGGCATTTTGGGGGAGGGGATGGGTCAAGATCGAAGATCGAGGTGTCACTGCTTATCCTGTGAGGAAAAAATCAAGACATACGTAGTTATGTAAGAGATCATGTA
The DNA here is from genome assembly GCA_963277665.1 of Viscum album. Classification (NCBI taxonomy): domain Eukaryota; kingdom Viridiplantae; phylum Streptophyta; class Magnoliopsida; order Santalales; family Viscaceae; genus Viscum; species Viscum album. The sequence continues at coordinate 1,937,182,679 of OY728155.1, forward strand.
GTTTATTTTAATGTGATTAAGACTCTTTGTGCCATGTATTTTAACATCTTACAATGAGGATATGAGTCACAGTTTAATTTCATGTTTTAGGGATGAGTTCCTTACATCTTAATGTCATGTTAAAAGGAAAATGAATCATAGTTTAGGGTCTTAGTGTTTGGACAATGACATGGGTGGCTACTACTACGCAAAGTACTTCTTCAAGAACTTCGCATTTGTGGGAGTCGTTATGAGTTTTCTGTCCATTGATATCAGGGTGTATGCTCCATTGGAATAGACCCTATGTATGATATATGGTCCTTCTCACTTTGGTTCAATATTTGGGGGCTTCTTCTTGAGTGTCATCGGGGTTATAAGGACTAACATTGTTTCTCCTTCGAGGAAAGATTGGAGGTGAACCTTTTTGTTGAAGGCTCGTGCAATTCGATTTTGGTAGATTTCCAAATGGTGTAAAGTGTGTAGCTGTTTTTCATTTAGCTGCTCCAACTCATCAAACTGTCTCTGGGATTTCTCATCCATGTAAATTTGATCAAAAATTTCCACACAAAGTGATAGACCTTGGTTTAAATAATCAAAACCTATTTTACCCTGTATACTAGTGAGTACGGGGTCACCTGGGTGGTAGTACGGGTCATGGTCCGGTAAGCCCAAAAAGCATGAAGAAGCTTGTCTGGCCATGATTTCTTATCCTTATCAATAATCTTCTAGAGTATGTTGGGCAATGTCTTGTTGAAATCCTCTATATTCCCATTGGTAGCCACATAGTAACAAGACGAACAGTTGGCTTTAAATCCATACTCCTGGTATAACATGTCCAACTTAGCAGAGCAGAAGTTGTTGCCATTTTCCATCAATATTGTATGGGGGACACTAAATCTGGTAATGATGTTTTCCTTCACAATGTTAACGATGTTTTTCACCCTGACTTCCTTAAGGGGTATGGCTTCGGCCCATTTGGAAAATAAGTCAGTCACTGTGAGTATGAACTTGAATTTTCTGGCTATGTCAGGATGATATGGTCCCACAACATCCATCCCCCATGTGGTTAATTTCCAGAAGTACTTAGTCGTATGAAGTAACTCCAGGGTTCATTGTATGAAATTATCAAGAACTTGGAACGAATGGAACTTCTTGGTGAATATGGCACAATTCTATATTATAGTGGGTCAGTAATACCCAACCCTTCGGATTTGGTGAGAGAGCTTAGTTGCTAATTGGTGTGCTCCACAATCTCTGGTGTGCACTTCTTTCATGATGGTAGTAGTCTCTTCTCCATCAATTCACCTAAGAAGCACTTTGTCAAGGCCTCGTTTTCAGAGAACCTTTTCTTGGTTTACCCCATTATACAAGTAAAAAATGGACTTCCCATCATCAGACCTACTCTCTTCCATCCCTATCTGGTGGGAGTTCCCCCTTCCGAAGGTAATTTGAAATGGGAATCCTCATATGGTGGTGAAAACATAAAGTTTATAAATGGGGCTAATTTTGTTAATCTTTTACGTACTGCTCTAGATAAATGGCAAGACCATTCAGCGGTGAGCAATGATAATGATTGTTTCATCCCAGTCTGGTTCATACAAGGCTATGGTTAAGTTTTCCAAAGCATTGGCTTGAGCATTTTGTGACTGGGGGATATAGTTCAACGTTGGTTCTGATAGGAATTCTGCCATCAATTATCGAACATAGTTCATCAAGGGGACCGATATTTCTTTCTTAATGGCATAGTCACCACTGACCTATTTGATGACTAGCTCTGAATCACCCTTTATTTTTAGGTTTTTGGATTGCACATGAAGTGATAGTTCTAGGCCTACAATGAGGGCCTGATATTCTACTTCATTATTCATACACCCTTCCAAAAGAAAAAATGAGTAAGTAAAGATGGCCTTTTCAGATAATACGAGTATAATTCCCAACCCCACATTGTTAAGCTTGGGATCCTCCATCCTTTTACCTTTCAGGATTCTAGAAACACCATCGAAGTACATTTCCCATGTTTTGGTGTCCTTTCAGATGGATAACACTTCTTCATCTGATAGTTTGGAATCCAACGGTGTTGTTTCTTCTGAGGGGTGCTGGACCAGAAAGTCTGCTAACGCCTGGACTTTGAAGGAATTATGGTGTACGTACTGTATGTCAAATTGTTGAGGATGACCACCCATTATGATAGGTTCCCATTTATCATGGGACTATTGAGGATATATTTGAGTGGGTTATAGTGAGAGACTAGTTGGACTTCATGGTTATGTAAGTAATTCCTGAGTTTTGGAACCACGAATATTAGGGCTAGGAAGTTCTTTTCAATTTTTGAATACTGAGTCTTAGCATCAATCATTATTTGACTGAGGTAATATAGGTTGTTCTTACTGTCGGAATCATTCTTCTGTGCAAGGAAGTCACCTAATGATCGTTCCAGGGCAGTTATGTACAAAATGAATAGTCTCCCCTCAACTCGTAGCATCAGCACTGACGGACATAGGAGATATCATTTAATATTGTCAAACACTTCTTGGAAATCATTATCCCACTCATACCTCACTACTTTCTTCATGAGTCTGGTGAAAGGTGATCATTTTCCTGTTAGGTTGGCTATGAAGTGCTGGATGTAGGTGAGGTTCCCCTAGAGACATCTCAACTCGGTGAGGTTGTGAGGTGGGAACATGCCAGGTATGGATTTTTTCTTCTTAGGTTTGACTTCCATGTCGCAATGGAGTTTGACGAAGCTGGGGTATTTTCTTAATGTAATTCCAAATGTGCACTTTAGGGGGTTCATCTTTAAACTGTGATGCCACAATTTTTTGAAGACAATTTCAAGATCAACTAGATGGTTTAAGCGCTGTTGTGATTTAACCACCAGATTTTCGACATAACACTCAATGAATTTTCCCAATAAGGGATTGAAGATGTGATTCATGGTGTGCTGATATGTGGCACAATAATTATTTAGACCAAAGGGAATCACATTATAATAGAACACTTCCTGAGGGGCCCTAAAAGTAGTAGCTTCTTCATCTCCTTGAGCCATCCGTATCTGGTTGTATTCATAATAGCCATCCATGAAAGAGAGAGTCTTATATCCGACTGTTTCATTGATAAATAATTCTATGATCGGGACTGGGAAATCTTCTTTTAGGCAATTTCAATTAAGGTCCCTAAAGTCAATGAAAATATTAATCTGTTCTTTCTTCTTTTTGAAAAGGACTATGTTTTCTAGCCAGATCGGATATCAGACTTCCTATATTAAGTTTTATTTGATCAGCTTCAGCCTCTATTTTATCATCATGTGTTGGGTAGGTCCTTCTGGATGCCTTCTTATAGCCCCAATGATCTTCTGTTAAGCCCTGATGATGAGTGGTAACCTAAGAGTCGAGTCCTGGAATTTCTGTGTAATTCCAGAAAAATGTATCTTGATTCTTCTTTAAGAAGGAGGTATATGCCTTCTGCTCCTCGACAGGCATATCCACACTGATCAGAGTGGGTTGTGGATTTTCTTTGGAACCCAGATTTATCTCCCTAAGTTCATCAATTGTGGTGGAGATAGCTTCTTTGAATATATAAGGGTGTATTTGAGGTCTTCTTCCTCTTATTATTCTACTTCATCATATTCATATTCTTCTTCTTATGATAGAGAGAGGATTTTTGAAAATAACTCTCTAATGTTGGTAGAGAAGTCGTCTTTTTCCTTATTGTGTGAGGAGGGGGGTAGTTTGAGGTCTCGAGGATAAACTAGGAGCATCTCTATTAGGTATTTTCCTAAAATCATGGGAGTTAGCCCACTTTTCCATGTCTTTGGACTTGGTGACTATAATAGATACCATGAAAATGATTGAGTCTACATCAATATTTGCACTTATTCATTCAACTTGGTTTATGGGTAATACATACACTTCCCCAAGCTGTTGGAGGGGGTCGGTGGGAGCCATTTCCAATCCATTCAGGGTAGTAATCCAATCAATTTTGTTGGATAAAATATTTCTTTATTCCAATTCATAGAACCCTACATTGATATAATACAATTCACAAGACTCAAACGGGAATTTATCGGCGTGAAATCTCATGTCTTCCCCATTAGTGAAATATTTGACACATTGATGGTATGATGACACAGTAGTGTGCTGATGTAGCCATAGCCTCCCTAGAAGGATGTTGAAGACCATAATTTATCATACTACTAGGAACTCAAAATCTAACATGAGGTCTCCGAGATGAGTTTTAAAATAGATTTATCCCAATGGTTTCTGCTCTCTTTTGTCATATCTCAGTAGATTTGTAGTGCACGGTGTCAAGCCGTCATCATCATAGCCTAGTCGACGAAGCGTCCGCAGTGGGAGGAGGTTAACTTTAGAGACTTTTTCAATGAAGATCCTCTGAACATCAATTCCATTTATCTTTCTGGACACATTTAAGGGTTTTATGTTCCCTTGTATGATGGCGTCTTCATCTATGTCTGTGAAGGAGATGATGATGTGACATTCTTCAGGACTAGTCTTCATCCGATAAACTTAACATGTTGTTACTTCAGCCTTGAACTCTTAGGGACTTAGTAAGGCTTCGATGAGTGCCTCCCTAAGATCTACAGACAGAATTAATGCATCTATAATTGATAATTTTTCTGGTATTAAAGCCAACTGTTTTAGAATATCATGTTTCTTCTCTAAAAGTTGGTGCTCATCAGCTCGGGGTTGCTCTTTCACAGACACTTTAGGGGTTTTGTATTTGGATGTGGATGGTTCGGCCTCTATTATAGAGGCTGGTGGTTCTATAGTCCTTTCCAAGTTTGGATGAACTAGTCCACCTGTATGCCTTGGGAAATTTTATATTTGTTCTTCCTTCAACGAATACTCCAGGATAATTGGCCTTGGATTTCTTACAATGGGGGAGGAGGAGAATTATGGTTCTTATTGTGTCTATCGGAGGGTCCTTCCATGAGTTTCCAAGATGTTAAAGGTTTGATTTATGGAGTAGCCAGGAATTTGACTCCTTCCATGATCATGCCTTCTAGAAAACCTCCAACCTCTATGGCCTCTCCCTCTGGCTCTCTGGTTGGGCACGGGGAATTTGAGTTTGTGGTTAGAGTCTTCGTCCGAGAAGGGGTCCATCAAGTGAATGAAATTAATGGATCTGAAGATCAGTTCTTGATCTGAAAATGTTTTAGTTTGACTGTCTCCATATGATGGTTCCATTTGACGATGTTGTGCCCGTTGTACCATTTGGCGGGGCGGTGCCCGTTGTACCAAGTCTATTGGAATGAAATATGAAAGCTTCAACACTAACATTTGATTTGGTGTCATCTATTCTTCTTGCTATTTCTTTCTAACCTTCTGGAATTTAGAGGACCGTGGGGCCAAGGAGGATGGTTGTTCTATATTAGGAGCTTTTGGGGGCACAATTGTTTGATTCAACAACACTTAGAGGATGACATGGACCCAGTTTATGGTCTTCTAGGTCATCCAATTATCAAACTTTTTCTCTTTACTGATGACTATTTTCCATTCTTTTTTCTCTCTTGAGTCTGAGGTGGAAACATACACCACTTGTGCTGGTGGTGGACCCACCTTGACTTGCCCAAAATCCACCATCTTTTGTAAGATATCCTAGAAAACGAAGCATTCCTGGATGGTGTGTCCTAGTATTCAGTGATAGGGAAAATAATTTAGATAGTCGTTGATACCCACTTCATCGGCTCTCTTTGGCTCTGGTAGCTAGAGCAAATTGAAATTCATGGTGGCTATGAAATAGTCGTAGACCTGGTCATCTTGGAAGGAGTAAAATTTATTTCTTCGTTCTTCGAACTGATTTTTTTACCACCTCGTTGCTCATATTATCGAGGTGGGGGTGGATGTTGGCATACAGGGGGTCCTGTATGGTTTGGTGTGGGACTCACAACTGGAGCTGGTTTCGGGTGTGGCTTAAGCGTGATAGAAGCCGCATTAGCTTTTATCGTTCTTTTCCCAGGGGCTGATGGGGCCACTCAGGACTTAATATTGGTCTGTTACAAGGATTCTTCTATCCTTTGTAAAATGGAAGTGAAATATCTAAACCCAATTGTGTACTTCAATAGGATGAGTAGTGTTTTCAATTCATCCTAAAGGTTATCGATGCACATGGCGAGCATCTCATCTTGGGGGAGCGGCTGGTTCAGGGAATAAGTCTGGCCTTTCCATCGAGAAATGAATTATGAGACTCTTTCATTATCTCAATGTCTTCAATTCATGAGATCATTGACCATCATATTGTGTAGTGTTGAACTGAACTAGAAGAGAAACCTTGGCCGAAGGTCCTCCTAGTCTGTGATTAAATTAGTTAGCAAGCTAGTATACCATACGAAGGTTGAGTCCTGTAGGGTTCATACGAAGCACCTGATTTTTAATGCTTATTGCTGCTCCGGAGTGCCCATCATGGGGTCACAATAAGAGGTGTAGTGCATTAAATTTTGTTATGGGTCCCCAAACCCATTGAAAACTAGTAATACGGGGTTTCTGAAATTTAGTGGTGGTGGAACATTGCTCACCCACTTGGGGTAGGGTTTGTGATCCAGTTGTATCGAAGTGCATCACCCCTTCATGGCTTCTAGTCAAGTTGTTAATTGATTGATTGTGTTCAAGAGCCCTTGATTCATATCCTGTTGGGATTGATCTTGGGCCGGTGTGGCATTGGCCAAAACTAGGTGTGCTGGTGCTGTTAGAATTTGGGATTGATACCCAGTTGGAGGTATAATTTGTGGGTTTACCTGAATATATTCTAGCTACCTTCCTAGTAGGTGGAAGTCTTGATATCCTTCTGGGGCCGAGTTGAACATACCTCTGGTCTTGGATTCATTCACCGGGAAGAGTGCCTATGGAAAGGGAATCTCTTCTAGGAGTACCTACTAACGTTCTGTAGGGGGGACACATCCGGCAAGGTAGGTCCCTCGACGCATCTCAGCATTAATTCACCTAAGCTCTTTCATTTCATCCTCCTTCTTGGAAAACCTTTCCTTGAGAGTGAGGGATGCATTTCTAGGTGGAGGAGAAGGCGGGTCATAGAAGACCTTGGATTTATTCTCCACCTTTTTGGGGTTTTGCGCTGGAGGTAATGTCAGATTAACTGAGGGGGCACCCAGATTTAGGATTGATCTACAGTTCTGGGTACGCACACCATCAGGCTCGGTGTGGGATGCCTTTGGGGGGAACTATCTTCCTTCTCATCCTCTCCCTATGCATCATTTTTCTGTGAGATCCGTGGGGTTGACATTTATCACATTCACTGAGGCATACCGCATTGGGGGTGGTGTACCCGGTGCCAAATGGTAGGAAGGATTTATGTGTCCTTTGTTGTAATTTCTACTTCCATTATACAGTATTATTTGGGTGTCTTGGCGAAGATTTACCCGAAGGGAACCCTAGTATGACCTCGTAACAGACCTTTGTCTCAGAGGGTGTGAGTAACAAGAAGGGGTAGAACTGGTGACTCCTCTTTCCATCATTCATCCTAGATGGTGGAAGACATATGTCTGATGTGCAGGGAATTGACATAAAAATGCCCCCATCCCTACGGGATGGGGTTTTTCCCATTCTTCCATTGATGCGCTACAACCTGGACTTGTTGGTCTTATGAGGGCATTTTGATTTAAAATTCCCCCAACCCTTTTGGTTGGGGTTACTCCCAAATTGAGGCGGTGACCGCTGCTATTGCTGCTTTTTAAATTTCACATCCTCCCGCATGGGTGTGAGATGAGTATGGAATTTGGTCTACATGGAGTCTATGGCCCTTTGATGACATGGGAACTGCTTGCTGGTTGGCTTCCATTATGTGGGAAGCCTGCTGAATGTTCTTGGTTGCCTGACTCAGAATATTTTTGATGGCTTGATCCCTTTGGTTCTGACACTTTCAAGGATTATTTTGGGCTAGTTTTTGTTGAGTATCCCATTTTCCTAAGTAGGGGTTTTACTTGATTTCTACCTTTGTGTGATGACATTTCAATATTTTATTTCCAATGGGGTTTTCTGGATGGGACAAGGGGTGATGTGTAGAGCCCCATGTTCTCCCCATCCTCAAATATGAACTCCATTCCGAGCATCTCCAATGAGGTGACACAACTTATGTAGTGCATGGAGGCAATCCAGTTCAAGGTTTTTCTTTTTTACTTTCTGACTGTGGTTTTCATGTGGTTGGGAGGGATTCTAGGTTGATTGGATGACAAATCTCCCCTAATGTGTTGACATGGTCCACATACCCTTTATAGGGCATGAATTTTTCTTTCAGTTGGAAAAGGGTTGTCCATATATTGAGGCTAATTTCATGTGTGCATTACATAGAAAACTCCCCTGGTATGTCGAAGTGAGAAGTGTTCATAGGCCAATACATCACTGGTATATTATCCTTAGCTATTTTTCTTTTCACAAGCAACATATCATGTAATTGTTCTTTCGGAGGCTCCTCTACTTGATATGCCCATCTCGACTGCTTCTTAATAATTTTTTTCCATGAAATTGGGCTTATGAGAGCCTTATTGATTTGTGGATGCCACGGGGGTGGCTTGGAAGATGAGTGTGGCCCCGAGCCATCCTCTGGTTTAGAAAGAATATCACTTTTTATAAACAGAGTTCCCAATGTGCCTGACTCCATCTTTATGAGCACCTCAGCATAGGAGGGATTTCTCGCATTTTTTCCGGCAAGGGGAGGACATTTCTATAAGTATGAAGTTTTGTTGCGGGGAGGACCTTCACAATTGGTGATTCAATGGTGAGGGATATTATTCCAACTTGATACTCAACCATAGGAAATTTTTTTATGGTGTATACCCTGGGGAAGAACTTCAGGGTGGGATACAGTGAGGGGAGGACCTTCTTGATGCTTGGTGTCACTGAGGGGAGGACCTTCTCAATGACTGTTGTGATGGAGAGGAATACTATCATGGATTGATACCTTGATGTAGGGAGAATTTATACAGTGTAAATCTTTGGGAGGGCCTTCAGTATGTACTACAATGAGGGGAGGACCTTCTCGTTACTTGATGTTTCTATGAGGAGGGCCTTTATAGCAACTGCTATTGTGGGAAGGGCATTCACAATGACTTTCATCATAGATAGGACTACCATCATGACTTAATGTCTGACTACAGGGAGAATCATATATGCAATGTATACTATGGGGAGGACCATTAGGGTGGATGATAGCAATTGAAGGACCTTCTTACTGTCTAATCTTCAGGTCAAGAGGACGGATACCCTAAAGTGCATCACAAGATAGGCTCTCATGATCGATCATTCCTGCCCACAGATTGAGCCCCCGTGGGTGCTCTGTGGAGGAATTTCAGAGCTGTTGGTAGTGACATTACAAATAGGACCTTTGCAACTACTACTTCCACTTCCATAATTTGGTAATGGAAAGACATGGTCTTGAGCCTTTATTGATATATTCTTGGGGACTTCAAGATTTCCATCTTCCAATAGAGCAGGATCAAGTATATTCTCTTCATTTTCTGGTTTCCTTTGGCACATTTCATTTTTGGGCATTCTTTTGCAGGTAATCGGGTACATATTCTATTGGTAATGGACTTCATATATAGGTCTCTATCTTGTTGGGTCCTATGATTTCATCAGGATACGCTGACACACATCTTGATTTTTAGTAGGGATATAAGTTTTCCCTAGAGCGGTCACCGCATTGGACTGGTGTCCCCCAGTTGGAACGGGTATTTGTTCCTGATCCGGTTGTTCGTGTATCGTGGGATATTTTCGTCGACCCTCCTGGACTGGAGAAAGGATGCATGACTACTCTAGAGTGGCTAACTCATTTTGTGAGTGAGTCATTCCATTCAAGGAAACCAGATCGTGGGCCATATTTCTCATCTTTGCTGACGATGCAATAATGTCTTGGCATGTTTGGATGATATGGTCTCAGATCGACATCTGATCATCCATCATTTCTAGGATGTGCTGAGATATATCTTTGGCTGGAATGGATATGAAGACCCATTATGATATCGGAGCAGGGGTTTGTGCTTTCCCTAGTCCTCCTTGAGTTTCCAGTAGATATTGGTTGTTCTCATGTGCTGGGATAGAAAAATGATCCTGCCACCGGTTGTCTTCTCTGGTTGCCACCATATTTCACTAGTGGTATTCATATTCATGAGTATGGATTTTCATCTGCTCTCTTTCCGTTTTATTTGTCTCACGGGCTTTGAATGCATCCATATGAATTCTTCTCTTCTCATATTTTCTTTCTTTCCTATTTCGATAATGGGATTGATGCGCATCAGTAGGTATTTGTGCCTGAATATAGCTGGTTTCTTCCTTATTTGGATAGCGGTCTTGAAATGAATCAGTAGGTATTTCTCCCTTTGTATAGCTGGTTTTCTCCTTATTTGGATGATGGGATTGAAATGCATCAGCAAGTATTTATGCCTGCGTGTAGTTTGACTCTCTGTCTGTATGGAGGGATCAGAGAGAACTAGTAGGAACATTCATGTTCTCGTATTGTGCCACCCTATTTCTGTGGTGGGCTTGAGTGGAGGGGGCAGAGTCGTATGATTGCTCGTTGAATGCCACCACGTTAGTGTGGTGGAGTTTCTCCTTAGGAATCAGGGTGATAGTGTTTTTGTTATTATATATTTTCCACCCTTGGCAGGTAGCCCAAGGGGCCCAGGTATCCTGGACTTTAGTAGGTTCCCTCAAAATAAGGTCCTCTTCAGTGGGAGGATGCTTGGTCATCCGGTGTCGATGGTGACACTCTCTGGAGGGGGCCTATGAGTAGGACCCTGATGCAGTTGAGATGAAGTTGTCAGAATCGACTTCATATGTATCACTAAGCTAAGGTAGGTACTCATTATCATGTTCTGGGGATAGGCTCCTGAATCAGTTTGAGGTGACTACCGAGGCCGCCTTGTGTTGGGGTGTCGGTCACGGCTAAAGAGGTGTCTGGTGAGACTTTGCATAATAGAGGTATTGTATCATGGCCTCCACTATGGGGAAAGTACCATTTCGGTGGTACTCTTTGATCAGCATGTTGGACACCCAGTGTTGAAGATGCTGGGTAGGCGAGGGGGTCCTGCTCTTCATTGGATCCCTGGCTGCCTATGGGATTGCTGATGCGTGTGTTTGCATTGGTCGTCGGGATGTCATTTAGATCTAAGGTTTCTCTACAGGAACCTAAAATATACATATATTACATGCAAAACACAAGACCTCATAAAATTATCATTCTTTTAAACGCATTCATATCTGAAAATTCAACTTAGACGCCTTCCCCTCTCCCTTTTTTTTGTTGTGGGGTGAAGGGGCTTGAGTGGTGTAAGACCGCCACCTTGGTTAAGGATTCACGTCAAGTTCAGCATTTTTGTTCTGCCTCTGAGGTGGAGTGTTTTACGCGCACAAGGGAAAACAAAATGGTCCAGCGTGAAACATCCTTTTTTTCTGTTACCGTTGAGGTAGAACTGCCGCCTTGGTTAAGGATTCACATCAGGTTCACCATTTTTGTTCTGCCTCTGAGGTTGTGTGTTTTAGGTGATGGTGAAATGGTCTGACGAGGATCATCACCCGTCCCTTTTTTCAAAGATGGTTTCCTATCAAATTCACCACTTATTTTGTTTTGACCCATTCTACGTCATTATCCATTAAAATATGGTTGTATTAACCCTGTTTGGGTCGAGAAATTCACCCCTTATGCATTTCTAAGGAGTTGCCACAGTTAGTTGGTCTTAGCATGCGATTTCAAGGGGTCAAGTGCTTGTGCAATCAGTCATCCTTGGATATAAATTCCTCAAATGGCCTCTAACTAGTTTATTTGTGGAGCTAGAAACACCCAACGGCCCTAGTATCCATGATTCATAGACCTTCTTTCCAAGGGCAGGTGTTTGTTGATTGATGATTCAGCCAATGACACTTAAGGACTCTATTGGTCGAGAGGATTGGAAGTCGGTCTCACTGCACCCTTTCGTGGGAAGATTATCACCTGTTCTGGGACTCTATTATAGATTTAATTTGTGTTCATATGTTCATGAATCCTTGGTTCATTCCAAAATATTGTGTCCATGGGCTACCCTCGGTTTTCAGGATCATTGTAGACATGCAAATATTTGATGCTACAGAGGTACTACTGACTTGATCCATATAATAAGTCGCTCTGGGGTTTATCATCATCCAGGAGGGACAGAAGGTGATTTGATATTGGGATCGGATCTATAATATGGGTTTTTTATGTATCCTCAAGAGAGGAATCAGAACCCACATAGTTCAGAATGGATAAGGCTTATGCATGGAAGCTGTCCATTTGGGGGACATGGTTGGGTGAACCCTTTTGGATGGGCACCCATTTGAGCTCAAGCCTTCAGGTAGGAATCCTACATATCCTAGTTTGATCATAAATCATATTTCTCATAGTTCATATTGTGTGGATGTTTTAATCTTCAGAAAACTCTAATCCCACGTGAGTCATACTCGGTGTGAGAAACAAGAGGATACGAGAGATCCAACCATCCATGTGCTTCCTCTTCTATTGGAGGGAGAGGGAGAGCCTACGGTGGAAGAGTCCAGGGTGATGGTGGGTGAGGGAACGTAGCGATAAACCTTTCAATGTGAAATGACATTGAAGGTCATGTGGCTCGGCCTCTAAAGATTGGGGACTTACCTCTGTGGGAGGGCCCTAGAATATGTTCTTGGAAGGGGAGGAGTTTCTTCCTTGTCAAAGGAGAAGTGAATGTAACTCCTTTGACTGATCACTATTCCTCATTGAATGGAAAATCAAGTTATCACCCTTAATCCCTATAATGGGGAGGTTCACGTCGACATCCAAAGGTTGGACTTCGGGTTACCATGGGAATGTAGACCCATAGGCATTCCTGAAGCCTGAACCGTTGTGGGGAGAGCCTTCGTGACTCTGCTTAACATGGGTATGTAGACTCAAAGGGGCGTGTTGATGCACTCGATGGTATGATCATATGGGTCTGGTGGATTTGAAGGAGGCTTTGGCCTGATGTTGGAGGACTTGATCGTAGAGTGATTCTGGAGGACTGGATAGTGTGGAGGGGTGAGGTTGGAACTAGTGGAAATAATACCCAAAAATACCTCATTTTGCATACTGGATTCTTATGTAGTATGGGGGTGCTCTGCAAACCATAGTGGTTTGTGGTTAGAGGGGTCGTTTTTGTACTGATATGGTATGCGGGCATGGGTGTAGACCACCGCGTACCATATTGGTATGTGGCCCATCACGCCACTCTGGGTTCCATCCGTGTACTGATGCAGTATGCGGCACCGGGTTCAGTCTGCGTAGTAGTACACTATGCATAACACCATATTGAAGGAGGTTTAGGGGGGGTTATCATTTGTAGAAATTTCATCTGTGATAAGTATATGGTTCATGGTTCCACCATTTAGGTTTGCAGTTCTCTTTTTATTATTAAGTTCCCCTTTTTTATAGTTCGCGGCCGGTTGTACTGGCGGAGAGTGTAACGCCCCGACCCCAGAAGCCCAAAGTTGGTGCATTATTATGTATCATTGGAATGATCAAAAAATATAAAGTCTTGAAAGATCTATTGGTTTAGTATCCTTGGAAATAAGAGATACATTCATAAGGTCTACATTACATCATAAAATGGAAAACTATAACAACATTGTTTCCATAGACAACACTGAGATCCCATAGTCTATCCCTATAGGTCATTAATAATATACTTCTTCGCATCCTAGGAAGAATAAAACATAGTAATGGGTGATCTCAGATGCTCAATAAGGATAACAATATAGCAGAAACTTTCATAAATAAGCATAAATATTTAAGGCAATGTATAGAACTAAAACAAAAGCCTTTTCAACATAAACTTAATCATAATATGAAAAATATAAATCAAAATAATTCCATTTAATTACTCTCATGGATATTATAATAGTCAAATAATCACATGAAATATCAACAGCCACTTTCATAATGATGGAAAGCACAATGCCAGACTTTCATAACCACACAGTCAAGGCATTGTGCCAAGAATACAAATAATATTTTGTCAAGGTCTTGTGCCAAGACACTAGTTTGTCTCACGAGACCTACCGATGCATCAAGGATCTATAGCGAGCTCCACCCGTTACTTACTAAGTCCAATGCATTCCTCATATGAAAAGTATGAAACATAACATAAACATTCATATCAAAACTAGCATACGAAATGTCAACACTTTATCCACAAACCATGAATGGTATAAAAATAGCACATCCACAGTCAAACATAACTCATTCAATACAATATGGAAGATTTTATTGTAATATATTATCCTTAATCAAGAATAATGAATGATATTGACATAGATGAAAATAATCATCAAAACTATTGGAGAGAAATATCCCCCTTTTTCTTGAAAACATTTAAAAGTCACATTATTTTTCAAGAAGCTGTTTAAAATAGATTTTTGAATCAAAGTGTCCCATACCACTTTGAAACTTTTAAAAGGAATTTTAATTTTAAAACTTTAATGTCCATATAAATAAATACTTAAAACCATTTTTAAAACATGTACATTAATGAGAAAGATTTAGAATAATAAATTTTTAAAACATTTAAAATGATATTTAAGTTATATTTCCTAACCAAAAGAGAGACACTTGAATAAAAATAATTGAGGTAATCAAAACTTTATAATATCATGAGAATAAAGTTATTCATGATATACTATGTAAAATTACATTATATACACCATATAAAAGTTATTTGGTGTATAACAACAAAGAATTCTCAATGGAATGTAAATTGAGATGAAATATCTTATAAAGACCGTATCCTTTGGATAAGGATAAATCAATGACATAATTATGTGTGACAAATATAAATACACTCAATATGAATGGATATTTATTGTAAATAAATCATAGGACATTCACACATATTCTTGTAAAAACAACACCAATGAATTGGATATTTAACTCAACAAATGGAGATTGAGTTAAAATTACTCTTATCAAGTTCATATCGATGACTTAAGAATTTAACAATGGAGTGATTATATATATCAAAATTATATCCGCCAAAGGGTATTTTAAATTACTAAATAAATAATAAATAGTGATTCCACACATAATCTTGGAGTAAAATAATTAATGAAGTGTGCGTAAAAGCCAACTGAGTGGAAATTGAAATTTGAAATTCCCTTACAGATTTTGTAACTTATGAAACATACAACCCATGAAATAAGGATCATACAATGAAGATGTAAATACCCATAAATTAAAGTATATTACAACAATAATACAATCATGGACAGTACATACGGCACACAAAAGAAAATAGTGGCCAATATAGCATGAATCTCACGGAAACAAAAAGTGAGATGAAAAACACTTACTTCGTTGTAATCAATCTAGTCATATGACCAAAAGTTAATAACCACCAAATTAATCACATAATACCATGAATATGAAGATAATAATGATAATATATATCAAATGGAAGTACACAATACACCACATGCAATAAATAAGTGGCGAACAATGGAAATCTCACGGAATTAAAAGTGAGATAAGAAACCCCTTACTTTGTACTTTTCCTTGGTTGATGGTAGGTTAACCTCATGTATAATGGTTAAATAATTGTTATTAAATTTTAAAAGAATCATATACATTAATATGATATCATATATTATTTTTTAATATTGCTTTGTTATTAATATTTTAGTATTATCGTCATTTTGGGTGTTAACTAATTCATTTTCCTTTATATGATTTGTTTCGTAAGTAGTGTTTGTTATGGATATAATGTATCTTATTCATATTCAGAATGATATCAAGTCTTTAAACATTATTTTTAATCATATAATGAAAATTATTCTTGAATGGATACGATGGGGAATGAATCTCATCGCGTTCGTGGAGACGGTAATCCGTACGTACGCATGAGCGACAATATCATTATTTTGATATTAAAATAATATATAATTGGATGTTATATCATATGTACAGAATCATTATAATGTTATATTTATTATTTACATCAATTAAACATTATTATTATACCCATCCAAATAATAATGTATTGAATAACAATTATACCACGACATGGAGACGGTAATTCGTACGTACGCACGTATGGTGACATGTCATTAAAAGGATGAATAGAATAATGAATATAGCTGTACCATATTTATAATAACATCATAGTATATATAAGATACTGGAGTTATTATTTTATAATGGAAACAAAAAATAAAGAGGAAGTGGAAGAATAAAGGAACTTGAAAGAGGTGATGAAATATTTACCTCTTCTTCGGGTTCTTTCTTTTGATTTGTTCAAAAGGGATCCTTAGGTTGGCTTTATGACTAAAGTAAGGCCTCTATGATGAAGGGAGGACAGTTGATAGGGTATTTGGGCAGGTTTTGTCCAAGCCAAATTTCTTTGAAGGTGTTAATTAGAGATAAGGGGGAGTGCCCTTTTATAAGAGGAGTGAGGGCACCTTAGGAAAATCTAGAAATATTATTTTATAATAAAATAATTTTCAGTTTCTAATGGCTCCAAAGTGGATTATTTAAATTATAAGGTGGGGATGGGTCTAAAACCACACAAAAAATAGGTTTTAGATATGTTTTGTTCACTATATTAACTTTATTTTTTAGATTTAACTCTCTCTTAAATAGTTTCACATTTACCATGTCTCTTTGTATTTTTATATTATATGGTAAATAAACTTACTATAAACTATCTAGAGAACCCCAAGTGGTTCATTAATGATACACGTATTAATATATAAGTATTTTTGCCGAACCTTATATTTTTAGGAATAGAATATCAATTAATAATATAATATTTGTTTTAAAAACTCTTTTATGTCAATTTTGACACTATTTGGTATTTAGTTTTTTCTAAATTCATAATAGTGTTATTAATTCAAAAACAAATAATCTAACCAACCCTAATATGTCATAGTAACATAGAAAATTATTTTAATTCCTAAAAAGTCTAAAATTACATTTATTTGGATATTTATAATATTAGTTATTTTAATAATTCATTAATTAGGTAATTATTGCATCATCATTGTGTCATAAATAAATTTAATTATTTAATGTATAAAAATTATAAATAAAATACCATTATGTAGAAAATATTTTTATCTTTATAATTAATATTTATAGTCGAATTTAACTTATGTGTAACCCTATATTAAAAATATTTTAGTTATTAAACTTTGATTTTAACTCTTTTAACTCTTCTTTGAATAAAATAATAATAAATGTCCTAATATAATCCAAGTAGACCAAAAAAGTTCATATTTTATTCCTAAGGTTGTTTTTGGTCGAATTATACTTATCCAATAGAATTATGACTTGTGTTAGGGTAATAATAATATCATTTTTACCCTTAATTACCCTATTTACTCTTAACTGTGGTAAATAAAAGTAAAAAATTACTATTCAACAAAAATTATTTTTATCTTATTGAACCACATTTTACTCCTTGATATTAACCTTGTCTCTCGTATTTTCTAAATTCTACTCATAGAAGCGGTAAAATTAAGTTTTATGTAAATTTGCAAATGCTCCTAGGAGGTGGGTAAAAGACAGTGAAAAGTTCAATAAAATTATATATATCTAACATTATTAAAAAATGAATACAATGAATTAAATTGAACATATATAGGTATTATGTTTATATTTTGACCTAAAATAAATTTAAATAAAATAACTAATTATTTAAATAAAAATTCGGTTTTAAACTATAACTCACTATTTTTCACTATTCATCAAAAATTGAAAGTTTTCATAAAAATACCAAAAATTCAACCTATAATAATTTCAATATTACGAATCCAAAAATGAAGTCCATTTTGAAAAATAAAATTTATAAAATTTCAAAATTTGGGTATTACTATTCATAACGGCTAGTTTGATTGGTCGCGGTGTGTTAGAATCATGAAGTTGCGTGCAATGCAAGCTATTACATTATTTAAAGGGAAACGTGTCGTGGAAGCTTGGGGTGTTACATTGTTCCCCCCTTTTAAAAATTACGTCCTCTCAATTTTTAAAATTGGGCTTGGGAACATAATTGAAAGTCCCACATCATAAAAAGAGTCAATAAAACTATCACTTTAAAAGAAAGAAAGAGAAGTACAAAGGTCACCTGAGATAACCTATACTAGGATTCCATGTAGGAAAACATGGATATGGAAGATAAACTAAGTGTCAAGTTCTGATAGAGAGGGATAGAAAACATGATGAGGAGAAAGTTAACAACAATAAAACCACAAACTTGTGATGGGACAAACGGTCATTATTTTCCCAGTAGGAAAAGTAAACTGACAACGTTTTCTTGTTTTTTCATTTTGTTTTAAGTTAAATTTCATAAAAATGAGGAATTTATTTATGATATTTACTAATAACATAGAGATATATACTTAATTTTTAAGTAGAGTTTCATTCTTTAATAAATTTCTACCACTAACTCATTTTTTTCAAATGATGAGTATTCAAGATGACTTGGTCACACCGGAAGAGCTAGAATCAACTTCCAGAGAATCACATGATCCACAAAGGATAAACAATATATTTACCTTGTACTTATAGATTAATCAAAACCAAAATGGTTAGTACAAGATCAGATGATCCCCCAAAAGTATATTCCTTTAGAGAAAGAAACATTAATCTTAATTTTTAAAATTAAACCAACAATACCCCAAAGTTAAATAAATACCATTCAATAAATAATTTTCCTTAAAGTCCTTCAATATAATCTAAAATAATATTGAAACCCAAAACTTAGAATAATTTGGTTATGTAGTCTTCCACATTAAATTATATCTCCAATTGACAACGACTACTCTTAAAGTCACATACTTAAAAGTAATTAACCTAATCACATATTCTCTATTATAGGTTAATCATTTCCATAAATAACCCAAATAACTATAAATACACAATAAAAACATAGATAAAAATCCACCATTACTCCTCAAATGAAATCCCATAGTATTCTATTTTCCTTAGGCATATAGTGTTCCCAAAAAAGCGAACGTCTTCCAAAATAACATTTATCACTTAATCACCAAATCATTTTCTTATACTAAGGGTATTAATTTGATAAGACATAAGATCACAAATCAACTTATTATTGATCAAGAAAATAATTTAACTAAAAATAATTAGTCACAATAACCAGGGACTTCACGTAGTCTAGTGGTAGGTGATAAATCCCAATCGCACTCTGGTTGTGGGTTCGATTCCCACAGCTTTGTCTGATGCGATGGGTTGTCACATGGTCTGCATGTTTTCCTTTTTCAAAAACTATATTTTATAACATTACCAAAATAACATAAATTCTTCAAAATAACCATAACATAATTTAACCACAAATTTTATCTCATACCTTTCATTTTCATCCCAAAATATAATAACTTATAATTGCCTCAAACCCAATGATCATATAAAACCAAATGGTTATTTATAACTCTATCCACAAGAGAAAAGATAATTCTTCCTCAAATATCATTTTCACATGACAAACTACAGGGTTAAAAATACAAGAGGAAATTATTTTAAAGTAATCCCATCAAAAAGGAGCACTAATACTTTTAAACATTTATCCAACCATTTATTTCCACATAGCTTCTGATTTGACCAAGAAAATATCCTACTGAATAGGGCATTCACTCAGGTAATGGTCAGGTCCCCTACATTTATGGAAAATGAATTTAAATGGATTCTTGGGACAATTTTTATTTTCTTCTATAGTACTCTTCATTTTTCCTCAGCAATTCTTTAATTTATGTCCATCTTTCCCACACGTAAAGCATTTCTTTGTTCCATTGAGACACTTTCCTGGGTGTCTCCTTCCACATTTCCGGCATGATGGAAATTGAGGATTCCTTTCTCCATGGTATCCACTACTAGAGCTCTTGTTATTCATAACCTTTCTCTTCTTTGTTGAGTCTGAGTGTTGGTTAATATATATGTTGTTGATCATATTTTTTGGAAAATGTATTTGTCATGAACACGATATCTTTTACACCTATCAAAATTCTATTTTGTGGCTCATTTCCACCATTGTTCCCAACTTGTACATCATGCTCAAAGTTACTATGACTTCCTTGGAATCCAGCCATTGACTAAAACCAGAAAGCATTGTGTGAGTAACAGTATTCATAAAATCATTTAGAGAATATCATGACACCATATTTTCAATTTTAAATACCTTAGGATTAACCAA
This sequence comes from Viscum album, assembly GCA_963277665.1. NCBI lineage: Eukaryota > Viridiplantae > Streptophyta > Magnoliopsida > Santalales > Viscaceae > Viscum > Viscum album. The sequence continues at coordinate 1,937,202,843 of OY728155.1, forward strand.
TGTCATTTATTATCATCTTATATTAAAATCCTTCAAATCAGTTTGCATAGAAAATGTAAATTATCCTAAGTATATCCCCCGGGAGTGTCGTAACCAAGAGTGCAGTAAGGCCCATTGTCATGCACTAGTTCTCGTTCAAGTCTAGCTCAAAGCGGTGTTTTCGGGTTTTACCCCTTGGTACATTTGTGCCAGAGATGCCTCTACCTGCTCGTATCCAGACAGGGATGTATTGCTTGGAAAACTCACAAAATCTCTACAATACCAAAATTTTAGGAATTTCTTCTATACTAATCAGCAAAGTCTATCTTATGGCTATGTTCTCTAATCAGATTTTATCTAAATCTAGTTTCTAAGGTTTGTACTAAAATTCCTCTGATACCAACAGTGACACCCCGACCCCAGAATCCCCGAATCGGTGCATTATTACATATCATTATCATGATCACAAAAGATCAAGTCTCGAAAGACCAATTGGTTTAGTAGACTTGGAAGTACTAGATACATTCATAAGGTTTACATTACATCATAAAATGGAAAACTAAAACAACATTGTTTCCATAGACAACATTGAGATCCCATAGTCTATCCCTGTAGGTCAGTCATAATATACTTCTTCGCATCCTGGGAAGAATAAAACATATAAAGGGGTGAGCTCAAATGCTCAGTAAGGATAACAATATAGTGGAAACGTTCATAAATAAGCATAAACATTTAAGGCAATGTATAGAACTAAAACAAAATCCTTTTCAACATAAACTTCATCATAATATGGAAAACATAAATCAAAATAATTCCATTTACTTACTCTCATGGATATTCTACTAGTTAAATAATCACATGAAATATCGATATCCACTTTCATAATGATGGAATGCATAATGCTAGACTTTCATAACCACATAGTCAAGGCCATGTTCCAATAATACAAATAATATTTTGTCAAGACCTTCTGCCAAGACACTAGTTTGTCTCATGAGACCTACCAATGCATCAAGAGCTATAGCAGGCTCCACCCACCACTTACTAAGTCCAATGAATTCTTCATATTAAAAGTTTGAAACATAACATAAACATTCGGATCAAAAAAATCATACGAATTGTTAATACTTTATCCACAAACCATGAATGCTATAAAAATAGAACATCCACAGTCAAACATAACTCATTAAATACAATATGGAAGATCGTATTGTAACAGATTAACCTCAATCAAGAATAATTAAGGATATTGACATAGATGAAAATAATAATCAAAACTATTGGAGAGAAATATCCCCATTTTTCTTGAAAACATTTAAAAGTCACACTATTTGTCAAGAAGATTTTTAAAATAGACTTTTGAATCAAATTTTCCCATAATACTTTGAAAATTTTAAAAGGAATTTTAATTTTAAAAAATTAATGTCTATATAAATAAATACTTAAAACCATTTTTAAAACGTGGACATTAATGAGAAAGATTTAGAATAACAAATCTTTAAAACATTTAAAATGATATTTTAGTTATACTTCCTAACCAAAAGAGGGACACTTGAATAAAAATAATTTAGGTAATCAAAACTTTATAATATCATGAGAATAAAAGGATTCATGATATACTATATCAAATTACATTATATACACCATATAAAAGTGATTTGGTGTATAACAATAAAGAAGTCTCAATGGAATGTAAATTGAGATGAAATCTCTTATAAAGACTGTATCCTTAGGTTAAGAATAAATCAACAACATAATTATGTGTGACAAATATAAATACACTCAATATGATTAGATATTCAGTGTAAATCAATCAGAGGACATTGACACATATTCTTGTAAAAACAACACCAATGAATTGGATATTTAACTCAACAAATGGAGATTGAGTTAAAATTACTCTTATCAAGTTCATATCGATGACTTGAGAATTTATAAATGGAGTGATTATGTGTATCAAAAGTATATCCACATAAATGGGAGTGTAAATTACTACATAAATAATAAATATTGATTCCACACATAATATTGGAGTAAAATAATCAATGAAGTATGCGTAAAAGCCCACTGAGTGGAAATTGAAATTTGAAATTCCCATACAGATTTGGTAACTTATGAAACATACAACCCATGAAAGAAGGATCATACAATTAAGATGTAAATACCCATAAATTAAATTATATTACACCAATAATACAATCATGGACAGTACATGTTCCACACAAAAGAAAATAGTGGCCAATATGGCATGAATCTCATGGGAATAAAAAGTGAGATGAAAAACCCTTACTTCATTGTAATCAATCGAGTCGTATGACCAAAATTTATTAACCACCAAATAAATCACAGAATAAAATGAATATAAAGATAATCATGATAATATATTTCAAACGGTAGTACACAATACACCACATGCAATAAATAAGTGGCGAACAATAGAAATCTCACAGAATTAAAAGTGAGATAAGAAACCCCTTACTTTGTACTTTTCCTTGGTCGATGGTAGGTTAACCTCCTGTATAATGGTTAAATAATTTTTATTAAATTATACAAGAATCATATACATTAATATTATATTATATATTATCTTTTAATATTGCTTTGTTATAAATATTTTAGTATTATCGTCGTTTCAGGGGTTAACTGATTCGTTTTCCTTTATGTGCTTTGTTTCGTAAGAAGTGTTTGTTATGGATAGGATGTATCTTATTCATATTTATAATTATATTAAGTCTTTAAACATTATTTTTAATCATCTAACGAAAATTAGTCTTGAATGGATATGATGGGGAATGAATCTCATCGCGTTCGTGGAGACGGTAATCCGTACGTACGCACGAGCGACAATATCATTCTTTTGATATTAAAATAATATATAATTAGATGTAATATCATATATACAGAATCATTATAATGTTATATTTATTATTTACATAAATTATACATTATTATTATATCCATCCAAATAATAATGTATTGAATAACAATTACACCATGACGTGGAGACGGTAAGTCGTACGTACGCACGTATGGTGACATGTCATTCAAAGGGTGGATAGAATAATTAATATGGTTATAAAAAATTAATAATAACATCACATTATATATAAGATACTATAGTTATTGTTTTAGAATGGAAACAACAAAGAAATAGGAAGTGGAAGAAGAAAGGAACTTGAAAGAGGTGATGAAATATTTACCTCTTCTTCGGGTTCTTCCTTTTGATTTGATCAAAAGGGCTCTTAGGTGGGCTTTATGACTAAAGTAAGGCCTCTAGGATGAAGGGAGGACAGTTGAGAGGGTATTTTGGCAGGTTTTGGCCGATCCAAATGGATTTTATAGTGTGAATTAGAGAGAAGTGGGAGTGCCCTTTTATAAGAGGAATGAGTGGAACCTTAGGAAAAGCTAGAAATATTATTTTATAATAAAATAATTTTCGGTTTCTAATGGCTCCAAAGTGGATTATTTAAAGTTTAATGTGGGTATGGGTTTCAAACCACTCAAAAAATAGGTTTTAGACAGGTTTAGGTCACTATATTAACCTTATCTTTTAGACTTAACTCTTAGTTAAATAGTTTGACATTTACCATGTCTCTTTGTATTTTTATATTATATGGTTAGTAAAATTACTATAAAATTTCCAGATAACCCCAAGTGGTTTATTAATGATACACCTATCAATATATAAGTCTTTTGGCCGAACCATATATTTTTAGGAATATAATATCAATTAATAATATAATATTTGTTAAAAACTCTTTTACGTCAATTTTGACACTATTTGGTATTTTGGTTTTTCTAAATTTATAACAGCATTATTACTTTAAACAAAATTCATATAACCAATCCTAATATGTCATATTAACCTATAAAATTAGTTTAATTCATAAAAAGTCTCAAATTACATTTATTTGGATATTTATAATATCAATTATTTTAATATTTTTTTAATTAGGTATTTATTACATCATCATTGTGTCATAAATAAATTTAATTATTTAATGTCTAAAAATTATAAATAAAATACCATTATGTAGAAAATATTTTTATCTTTCTAATGAATATTTATAGTCAAATTTATCTTATTTTTAACCCTATATTAAAAATATTTTTGTTATTAAACTTTGATTTTAACTCTTAACTCTTCTTTGAATTAAATAATAATAAATGTCCTAATCTAATCCAAATGGACCAAAGAGGTTAATATTTTATTCCTAAGGTTTTTTTGGTCGAATTATACTTATCTAATAGAATTAGTACATGTGTTATGGTAATAATAATATCATTTTTACCCTTAATTACCCTATTTACTTTTAACCGTGGTAAATAAAAGTAAAAAAGTTACTATTCACCAAAAATTATTTTTATTTATTAAACCACATTTTCCTTCTTGATATTAATCATGTCTCTCGGATTTTCAAAATTCAACTCACAGAAGTGGTAAAATTAAGTTTTATGTAAATTTGCAAATGCTCCTAGGAGGTGGTTAAAAGACGATGAAAAGTTCAATAAAATTTTATATATCTAATATTATTACAAAAATGAATACATTGAATTAAATTAAATATATATAGGTATTATGTATCTATTTTGACCTAAAATAAATTTAAATAAAATAATTAATTATTTAAATAAAAATTCGGTTTTAAACCATAACTCAGTGTTTTTCACTATTCATCAAAAATTGAATGTTTTCAAAAAAATACCAAAAATTCACCCTAAGATAATTTCGATATTCCAAATCCAAAAATGAAGACCATTTTTAATGATAAAATTTATAAAATTTCAAAAAGTGGGTATTACTATTCATAATGGCTAGTTTGATTGGTCGCGGTGTGTTAGAATCTCGAAATTGCGTACAATGCAAGCTATTACATTATTCAAAGGGAAACGTACTGTGGAAGCTTGGGGTATTACAGAGAGTATGGTTTTCAATTCATGCTTCGTCGATGAATCCAGAATGAAGTCGGAATATTCTACGAACTCTTTCTTCCAACCTTTGAGTCCCCTTCAAGCTTTTGTCATTCGTTTTTTCTCAATTCATTTTGTGCTCCTTTTATAGAGCATCAGGGCATTCGTATCTATGGGCATGCAACACCTTTTGAGGAGGCCCATTAATTGATATCATAACCCACATAAGACTCGGTCAGTCAAGGTTTGCAGAGGCTACATTTCGCAATCGTGGCTCACAAAATCCTGCTGGTTTGCTTCATCTGTGAACTGATGAGTTCGCGGAACGGTACGCGGACGTCCTTCATGTGCATGAATCCTTCAGTGACGCGGTTTTCAATCCACTGGGTTCATTGGACATCGCTCCTTGAGCCGGTTCCTCATGGATTGTTTCGTGTGCCTGGTGGTTCGCGATCCAGGCGGTCCACAAACCTTTACTGGTGATGGTACATAAACAACTTGAAATTATTTGAAAACTGGAATTCCTTACATTTTATTCTGATGTTTTTAACTTAGTTTGAGGCCATTCACCTTTCCAAACTTGTAGGAGAACTTTTTTCCTTCTGCAAAGTGATTGTGGGGGTATTTTCTTACCTTGGCAGAATTTTCATGACCCTACAATCATGGTTGTAAATATATCTTCCATGATATTCTATGATTGTTTCTATTTATCTGGTTATACATGATATATATCTTGTTATATTTCAAGGTGAAATTATTCCCACAGTTATGCATATTGATACACAGGTTCTTGTTTCTAACTGGTGGTGATTAGGAATGTGCTTCGAGCCTTGTGTTGAGCCATCTTGGGTGATGTGTTAGTTCAACCCAGGTTAGTTCATTATAAAATGGTATCAAAGAAAATATTTGTTTCTGGGGTTGTTGGTAGACTCGATATAGGACCATAAAAATTTATGTGGTATGTGATAAATGATTCCTGGTTAACTCACTTTCATATCTGACCTCAAGTTACCATGGTTGTTCAGGGTTTTTTCATCAATATTGAGTTTGGTTTTGGGGTTATTTAAATGAGCCTAATTTTGGGGTTTATTTAGATGAACCTTTTTTTATATTTTATAGGTTTATAATATATTTATCTTTTATTTATTGAATCTTTTATTACCTTATATTATTATTGTTTATGATATTTATTCTAGATTCTTGAATTTCATGTTTTGATCAAGCGTTTTATTCCTATGTTAATTATGTGTTATCCTTTATACTTGATAGATTATTCCTCTTAGAAGGATCACTTCAAATTATAGGGAAGGGAATATGGGAAAAATCCTATAGGAAAACCCTCCATTTGAACCTGATTTCATGGAAATGGTAATCCATACTATTCAGTCCCTCGATCAAGAGGGTGGTGGTAACCGAGAAAAGATGGTGGATTATGATTTGGAGTTTACCAAACATAATGTGTCTATCTTTCATGGTGAAAAATGAACCCAATAACCCAAGGAATGGAATGAAATAATAGAGAAAAATTTTCTTGTTTTTTTAGGACTCGAGATCACTCTAAAGTGTGATGTTTCACTTATATTCTTGATGGACCATAAAGTAAATAGTGATCTTCCATCATGCAAGCTATGTTACATGAGGACCACACTTGGACCAATTTCAAGAAGGTTTTTAATAAGTAGTTCTATCTAACAACATTGTGTGTGGTGAAGGCCCAGGAGATTTTATCCTTGGATTAGTAAAATATTTCTGAGATAGAGTGTGCTATTTATATCTTTGAGTTGGTCCATTTATCTTCAAAACATGATTCTACTGACTAACTCAATGATAGGTAGTTTTAGATGGGTCTTAATCTTGATATTTGATCAATTTTTATTCTCATGTTTTTCTAGACTTTATAGAAGTATTTGATAAAGTAGTTATGGCTAAGTAAGACTTTTCTAGGAAGAAAATTATCAGTGGACCTTTTGCTATAGTGGGAGGTATCCAAGGTGTATCATCATTCCAAAAAAGGAATTCAAATAAGGGTTCTCAATTTATGTGAGGAGTAGTTGTAGGGGTTTCTTTAAGTTCAACACTAGGTAGTTTGTTACCAGTGTGGAAGACATGGCTATACCAAGACTGATTGTGTGGTAGCACCATGTATTTTCCATCATTGTAGACAATCTAGTCATCTTAAACATTTTTATAAAAGAATATCCCTAATAATTATAGTTGGATTCACTATTCCCAAAGTATCTTTGGCTCGTTCTTGCATAGAAAAGGGTGGTGGATCTCATTTTCATGCAAAGGGGGATACTCATCCAGTGAATAAGGCTTTGGTGGGGGCTGAGGTCGAATGACTTTATGTAGAAAAGTATACAATAGAGAAATCTAAAGTGGCACTAGATACTATGAGAGGTATGATGTTAATTTCATTCACTATGGATCATTATTTGTTTGATATAGGTGCATCTGATTCTTCTATATCATCAATTTTGATTGGTGTGTTGGTCTTATTCTTAGATCCTATGCCATTTATGATGAATATTTTCACTCCTTTAAGAATAAGGAAGGAATATGTTTTTAAATTTCCTAAGTTCCCCAATATAATCATCAATATTGAGATCTTATGAGATTTAAAAGTTATTAATCTTACTTCAAACTCATAATTTTAATAGATTGTATGGTTAGTTTTAAATCTCGGATCATTTTTTATCATCGTCAAGTTTAGTGTCTATCCCTCAATGGGGTTACTCACATCTTTCAAGGTGAGTAGGATACTAGATTTAGGAGAGTGGGGCATATTTTTCTTGAGGCTAGAATGTTCTCATGCCAATTATCAAAGATGTTTCTTTATTTCATCGACCAATTTAAGTGGATGACTTCTTATCATAGTGGATGAGTACCCTAACGTATTTCTCGATGATTTTATGGGTTACCACCCTAGAGAGAGTTAAATTTTACTATTGGCCTACTCCTAGGGATGACTCTCATTTCCTTACCATATTATCATATAGAACCCACTGAGTAGAAGGAACTCAAAGTTCAAATTAAGGATCTTGACTCTAAGAGATTTATTTTTTGGATCATGTTACCATGGGATTCACCAATTATATTCATGAATAATATCGATGTTAGAATTCATCTTTTTTTCAATTACTAAAAACATAAGTAGGTGACTGTTAAGAACAAGTATCATTTACCTTAGATTGATGACCTGTGTGATCAACTCAGGGGAGCCTGATGGTTTTTTAATATTGATTTGCATTCAGTGTACCATCAACTTAGAGTATAATAGGAGTATATTCCTAAGATAACATTACAGTGTAGGTATGGCCATTTTGAGTGTTTGGCTATTTCATTCAAACTTAATAACACTCCTACAATGTTTATAGATTTGATGAATCATATATTTCAGAAATGTTGGTCAGAGTAAGACACTTAAGAGGGGGTGAATTGAGTTTCTATAAAAAAAATTGTTAAAAAAATTATTTAAAAGATTCCCCCAATTAAAAATAAAACAGGCCAGTTAATAAAGGTATTAAAATTATAATAGTTTGACTGTTAAAATAGTTTCTTAGAAGATTTATTAATTATCAATTATAACAATATGATATACTAATAAAAATTTTGAAACTACTCTAATAAGGTAGAATAGTTATAACTATTATCCAAGTCTAACTATAAAAGTAAAGTTTAGTTTTCTGAAAAATAAGTTAAAACAGAGAAAAACTAAATTACAAGACACAATGGATAAAACAAGTGGTTCAGTCTCAAGTGGAGACCTGATACACTCCACTTAATGATCACCTACCACCAAGAAATATATATATATATATATATATATATATATATATATATATATATATTTTATCCACACCCTAGATCAGGGTTAACAACAGTACACAGGACTGTCCAGGTCACAGGACCTCTTCCACTCCTCTACATGGGAAAACTGACAAGTAGGTCACAAAGGACCTCTTCCACAGTTATATGTGGGTGAAACAAAGTGTAAAAATATATTTGTGTGAGGATATCTTGTATCCTCGAGATTAATGTTGTCGATAGTGTGTGTTTTAATATAGATACACACACTGATAAAAAATTAATAAATTAGTACACAGTAGAGCAATGATAATGAGAAAGGATTAGAAATTCTCTGAGTGTTGTTCTATACAGATCTGGATTGTAGGATGTAGTATATTTGAGTTTTGATTCCTCCTGTAAAAACAAAGTATCGTGGGTCTTATGTTCAGGTTTCCAATTCAATGGATGTGCTTTATAGCTCTTGTTCTTCTTAGAGTTGATGTTGCAAGAATGTTTGAGGTTTTGATCTACAGTAGTTTGGCCACTAAGAATAAAGAGTTCTTCGTGTGTTCTTAAATTTATGGATGTTCTCTTATCTTGTGTGTTGTTCACATCACAAACTATCTCTAATTCTCCAGTTCCATGATTTTATTTTTATTTTGGGTTCATGTGTTGGAGCCGACAGGATGCACTATCTCCACACCTCGTACCTCATACTATCTATTGACAGGACTGCAGAATATCATTTATTATATTAGTGTCATTAAATGACTCAAATATGACCGTTATAAATAACTTTTAAAGTTAATTGAAAATAACATAATAATGGAAGTATGGAATGGTATCACAATTTTTCTTGAAACGGTGTCACTGTAAATGGTGTCATCTCCTTTGTCAATTTTGGAACTGGTAGCATAGTGTGACGGTATCAGGTTCAGAGTAGAATATCCTTTGTGAAGTTTGAAAATAGTAGAATGGTCAAGGTATAAAGGGTTATGGTAGAAAGTTCTTTTCTAAATCAGGAACCAGTGGATCGATGTCAGGGTTGCAGTATATGGGTTACGGTTTCTGGGATACAGTTTCTGGGTTACGGTGTTTGGGTTACAGTGTCTGGGTTATAAGGTCTGGGTTATAGTGTCTGGGTTATGGTGTCTGGGTTATGGTTTCAGGGTTAGGGTGCCTGGGTTACGATGTCTTGGTTACGCTGACAAGGTTACGGTGTCATGAACTTTTCCAAAATACAGAATCGGTGGAAAACTTATGGTTTCTCATACTTAGCCAAATATCTTTAAACTATCTTTAGAATCAATATTCATAGCATGGATTAAGACTTAGTAATTAGTATAATAAAACATAATAGAACAATATAAATCATAGTTTACAAGGTCCATATATGATTTTTGATATGCTAAACATGATTAACATGATTTGTGATCATTAAAACATGATTAACATGAATTGTGAGAATTAAAACATGAGGAGTCCAAAAATCTATCCCTTTTTGATGATCACAAATTGTGGAATTTATAAGACATATATTTTAATAATGAAAAGATATTGATCATATATGTGATAAGATTTATAGAAAATTGTTCTTCTCCCAAGAAGATTCATTTTCCATAAATGCATTGTTTTTTCATAAAATCCTTTTCTTATTTCTCCCCCTTTTGGGATTATCAAAAAAGAGAATAAAATAAACAATGAATAAATATAAGTAATAAAATAAATAACAATAGTTCATATTGTATTGGAAAGAAATATAGAGTTCATTATAAGCATGCGGAAAAATAAAATGCATCCTTATCAAAATACATCCTTCACTTCTCTTTAGCACCATCAGCCTTCTATTTTCCCTTGGTATAGATATCAATAGGAGTAGATGTAGAGGTTTGATAAGGGATAGGTCCAACTGAGAGAGAAGGAAGAGGCACTCCTTCAAAAATATAATGGGCAAGATTTGGTGTGGTGGATGATCTAGGTAAGGATTTCTCAATAATAACAAGTCTGGTCAGGCTTAGATCCTGAGATACAGACATGGAAGCAGGAGTAAAGGCAGTGGATGAGGAAGAAGTAGTATAAGGAATGAGACCTGGCTGGAAAGGGGTAGCTGTAGGAGACACTATTACATTTCTTGTAACAAGGAGATAAGGCTTCAAAAATTTGATAAAATAAGTGATGACTTCAACTTCATATTGCATATCCTTTTCTAAATCATCTTTATTTTCAGTAAACTTTTCCAAAGTAGGCGTGAACTCTTTCATTTTCTATACCTGGTCCTTAAAATCTTGTGTCACAGGGGGAATTTTGGGATTTTCTTTAAGGTACTTGAAATTACTAGTAAGTTGGTGCGTTGTATATATCCTATTGAAGTAGAAATCAACCTTTTAGTAATTTCATCATAGGTCATAGAGGCTTCCTTAGAATACATTAGAAGCATGTCATGGACATGCTCACTATTTTGTATAATCTTGGAGAGGCTCTCCAGAGTAGACTGAACTTTTAAAAATGGAATCGCTTCTTGAATAAATTTTCTGAGTACCACACTTTTTGATATTTGAGATTATTGGCTAGACTGATCAGTGGAAGAAGGAACTAAGATGACTATAAAAAGTTCATGAAGGCTCTTGAGAAAAATCTCTAAAGAGTTCTTAAAATCACTAGTCAACTCATTGTTTGAATATACTAATCCTAGAACTTCATTTTCCTACTTAGCATTGTTTTCAACTACCTTCTCAAAAAGAGTGAACAAATTAGGATAGATCAAATTCATAAACTTTTTATCAATTTTGTCAGCATATTTTGTGATGAATCAAGAAACAGTGGGTTTGGAAGTTTGAAATTCCTTCTTCATTTCCTCAAAAATAGATTTTAAATATTTCACTACCTCACGTAATTTCTGGTTTTCAATCCTGACTTCTTGAATTTCATGCATCATCCTTAGTTGGGTCTTCCAGATAAGTTTCTCCAAAAGCATTCCAGCATCCTGTTCACTTAGATGAGTTTTAGGAGTAGGTTGAGATTTCAAAATCTTTTCAAATATAACCATCATACTTTTACCAAATACTCCTAAATCATCATGTCTTACAAATCTAGGAGCTTATTTTTAATCCTCAGGTGGAGAAATGGAAACAACCTCTGGTTCCTTATCTAGTATGACTTCTATTACATAAATGGGTTTCAATTGAAAAGCTGTTGTGAGATCAATTCCTCTCACTAAATTCTACTGAGAATCAGAGACATCAAATTAGATAGGGAATTTATACAAGGTGTCCATAGGGATTTTACCAATAGGAACTTTCACTTGAGTGCTTTAAAAAATTGTATTTTTCTCCCCCTCAACAGGTGCTTCTCTGTTGGGACTAAAAGACTCAGTCTCTTGGCCTAATTCTATATTCTTTATCCTGGAAGGTTCAACCACTTATTTAGCTAACTAAAAATCTTTCTTCATCCTTTCCTCATTAGAAATAATAACTTATAGATCTACTGATTCTTCTAAATTTTTCCTAGGGACATCATGCTCCTCCAATACAGCAGCTTGTACATCTTCAAAAATAACTTCTTCAGCAACATCAGCAACTTGTGGATTCTCAACTGGGTTGAAATTTTCATACAATATTTCAATATCTTCCACTCAAGACATTTTCCAAGGATTCTAGCTAATTTTCATCAGGGAGATAAAAAAACTCATAATCCTCAATAACTTCTTTATTTGGTCTAACTACTCCTTTGGCAGAAAACATTGCAGAGATAAATCTTGAATAAAACAGGGAGGTTGATTTAGAGGTAGTCTTGATCATATCACTGATGTGAAGAATTATGTACTTAAATAAGTTGATATTGTGGCCATTTTTCATAATATGTATCAGAAATACTTCTTGATACTTCAGGGTTGAAAAATCTCCCTTCCTTGAGAAAATAAAATTTCGAATTAATTAGAATAGCAGCCTTATTTGTCCATCTAAATTTTCTGAAATTAGACTTATTATCTTATTATTTCTAGTTAGTCTTTCCAACACATCTTCTAAGTTAAAAACATCACTAGGAGGAGGAGTTACTCACTGATTATCCTCATAAATACCTTCATGCAGTATTTCAAGAAAGGCATCCCACAACCTCGATGAAATGGTACACCTTTGTCCATTTATCCAACTTCTAAAAATGAAATCATTTGTTGTGTTGTAGGAGAACTGAAGATACTGATAAAACCGGTATAAAATTTTTGGATAGATGGGTCACTTATATTTAGTGAACCATTTCAATCAGAATTTTTCATCCAAAACTTTAAAAATCAGTGACTTACTTTTCAGTAGCCACTTCGAACAGACTACTTTCTCTGGCACTACTGTTCGATCAGCACAGCTTGGATTTAGCGGTCCATCAGGCATTATTTTTGGAGCACTTTTTACTTTCTTCTGAGACCTACACTTCTCATAAGTGTGTAAAGAATGAATCTTCATTTTGGAAATCCAACATGGGTTCTAGAAATATAAAAGGTTGAAAGAGGGATAACAGTTTGAAAGAGAAGGGTTTTGGTTTTAAGAGAAGAGAGCACGAGTGAAGAGAGAAGTGACAAATATTGGGTTTTTATCATTTATGGATTTCAAATGTTGTAAACACAAATACATGGAATAAAGTCAATAAAATAATTGATACAACGATACGAGAAAGGAAATTATAAAAATAAAAATCTAAGTTATTACGGTGAGACTAGAACAGGTCGTCACGGTGTTATCATTACAATGTGACTCCAAATGTTGAGATCGTATCATTGAGACAGCAAGTGTGAGATCGTAACTGAGAGATAGTAATAGTGATACCCTAATTGTGAGACAGTAACTACAAGATAATAACTTGTGAAACCGTGAATCCTGAAACCATAAACTGTGAAACAGTATGTGTGAGACAGTAACTGTGAGACCATAATAGTGAAATCGTTAGTGTGAGAAAGTAACTATGAGACTGTAAACCGTTCACTTAAGACTTATCATACCTAATTCATGTATGATGTAATTTATCCTTTCAAAATTCAAATTTTTAGTGAATATATCAGCAAGATGATATTCAGTTCCAATGAATTCCAAAGTGATATCACCTTTTTGATAATGATCACTCAAAAAGTGATGCCTTACATCAATATGTTTAGTCCAGGAATTTGAAATAGTATTATTTGAAATTATAATAGCACTTGTATTGTCACAATTTATAGGAACATGTTTGAATTGATATATGTAGTCTAGTAATGTGTGTTTCATCCACAAAATGTGTGCACAACAACTACCAGCAGTTATGTGTTCAGCTTCGGTAGTGGATAATGCAACAGAATTTTTTTCTTACTACACCATGATACTAGAGACTTGCCTAAAATGATACATGTTCTAGAGGTTCTTTTTCTATCTAACTTACAACCACAAAAATCAGCATCTGAATAGCTCACTAAGTCAAATGATTTTCCTTTAGGATAAAATAGTCCTAAATTGGTTGTATGTTTGAGATGTTTGAAAATCCTTTTAATAGCATTTAAATAAGACGCTTTGGGGATTTCTTGAAAATGTGCACACATAAAAACACTAAACATAATATTAGGCCTACTAGAAGTTAAATAGAGTAAAATTACAACCATTTCTCTATAATTTATTTGATCAATAGATTTACCATTTTTATCAACATCCAACTTACAGGTAGTGCTCATTGGAGTATCACTACTTTTTGTGATATCCAAGCCAAAAAAATAGAATATATTTACTATATTTTATTTGATTTAAAATAATACCTCTGTTATTTTGAAATATTTGAAATCCAAGAAAGAATTTAATCTCACCCATTAAACTCATTTCAAATTCATTTTGCATCATCTTTGAAAAGTTAATACATAAAGATTTTTTTTGAAAATACAAAAATAATATCATCAACATATATTTGAACAAATAATACATCTTTATAAATTTGTTTTATAAAAATAGTATGATCATATATACCTTTCTTAAAACCTTTTTAAATAAGAAAACTACTTAATAAATTATACCAATCTCTTGGAGCTTGCTTTAAACCATATAAATCTTTTGTTAATTTAAAAACATGATTTAGAAAGTCAGGATTTGTAAAACCCATGGATTTTTCAAAAAAACATCCTCAACTATATAACCATTTAGTAATTCACTCTTGACATCCATTTGATATAGTTTGAAATTGATATGTTCTGCATATACAAGAAAGATTCTAATGGATTCAAGTCTAGCTACTCATGCAAAGGTTTCTTCATAGTCAATTACTTCTTCTTCATTATAACTTTGTAAAACCATCTAGCTTTGTTTCTAACTATGTTACCAACATCATGTACTTTGTTCCTAAACACCCATTTAGTGCCTATGGTCAAGGTATCTTTGGGTATATCCACAAGTTTCTAAACTTTATTCCTTTCAAACCTATTTAGCTCCTCTTACATGGAAATCACCAAAAATTCATCAATAATAGCATCATTGATTTTTTTAGGTTCAAGTTGTGGCAAGAAATATTGATGTTCAACCTGATTTCTAAGAGAAGATCTAGTCTATGTTCCTTTATCTAAATCTCCAACAACAACATCTAAAGGATGGTTCTTATGGGTTCTAATAGCTCTAGAAAAAGAAGGACTAGTAATTTCAGGTTCTTCAATGGGTTCAGGTTCATTATGGCTTGAATCTAGAGAATTTCTAGAACTAGAAGTTATAATAGATTCTTTCATAAGATGGTCAGAAGATTTTTCATTAATGTTCAGATTTGACATATTATCCTCAAGATTATATAAGGAGGTCATAGGTTCATGTGGATCTATTTCATCAAATTTGACATATAAAAATTCTTCCACACGTTTGGTTCTTTTATTAAAGACTCTATAGGATTCACTGGAGATTTAATATCCTAGAAAAATTACTTCATCACACTTGGATAAAAACTTGTCAAGATTATCTTTAGTATTAAGAATATAGAATTTGTAACTAAAAAATTTGAAGTAACTAACCTTGGGTTTTTTACTGTTCCACAACTCATAAGGAGTTATTTTAAGAATGGGTCTGATTAACACTCTATTAACAATATATCATGCTATATTGACAGCTTCAGCACAAAAGTAAATAGTTAAGTCATACTCATTAAGCAATATTCTATAAATTTATTTTAAGGTTTTATTTCTTCTTTTTACAACTCCCTTTTGTTGACATGTCCTAGGGGAAGAGAAGTTATGACTATAGTCATTTTGTTAGTAAAAGGATTCAAAAACTTGGTTATCAAACTCATGGCCATGTTCACTTCTTATATATTTTATCCTAAGTCCACTAAGATTTTCTACAGTCCTAGCATACTTTGTAAAATGATATCAAGCTTCACTTTTTTGATTTAAGAAGAAGGTACAAGTATACCTAGAGTAGTCATCTATAAGAACATAAACATAGTGCTTCCCATTTAAACTAGAAAATATTGATGGTCCAAACAAATCCATGTGAACCAACTCAAGAGGTTTCAAAGTTAAAACTTCTTTCATTAGTTTGAAAGATATTTTGTGATGTTTACCCTTTTGACAAGGATTACAGACATTATCATTTAGAAACTCAAGTTTGGGTAGGTCCTTCACTAAAACTTTTATAGTAAGCTTTCTAATGGAGTGTATATTTCAGTGTCCTAATATTCTATGCCAAAGCCAAGAATATTTTTTAAATACACTTAAGTATGAAACATTTTGAGAAACTAAGGAATCTAAGTTAACAGTATAAACATTTTCATTTCTAAAAGTAGGAAATGTTAATTCATTCTTAGAATTAAAAACATTGCAAGAATCATTTTTAAATTTAATATGAAATCCACCATCACATAGTTGTGAAATACTAAGAAGATTATATTTTAATCCATCAACAAAAAGTACTTTAAAATTTAAAACTGAGTTAGAGTTACTAATCTAGCTGAGGCCAATTATTTTTCCTTTAGCATTGTCACCAAAAGTGACATGACCACAATAAATGTTTATTAAATTATTGAAGCATGAGTAATCTCTTATCGCGTGTCTTGAACATCCACTATCCAAGTACCATAAACTTTTATAGGAGATCTTCACGAAGCTAACCTAAAAAATAATCAAAAAAATAGATTTTGGTACCCATATTCGTTTGGGTCCAGTAACATTAGTAATCAGTGCTTTAGAAACCAACATCTGCTTCATTGGTTTCCTATAAGCATTATGTAACATGTTTGAAAAATAAGCTTTATTTTGTCCAAAAAACTAGAATTAGTAAAAGATTTTCCAAAAAATGGAACTAACAGCAGAATTTTTATTTTTAGGTATAAAAATATATTTTCTAGATTTAGTAATAAACTTGTTTTAGTGAGATTTATTTTCCAAGGTTGGTATCCTATACCAGTAGTGTATCTAGGTAAAATTGGTTTAACAAGCATTTGTGTAAGAGTATTTTTTCCATTAGTAAATTTCTCTAGGTCCTTTTTAAATTTCCCATTACATAACTCAAGTTAATTTTTCTCTTTGAGTAATTAAAAAAAATTCCTTCTCTACATAAAGTTCATATTTGATAGTAGTAGTCAAGGCATGCTATTTCTTTAAGGATTTGTATTTATCTTTTATTTAATTACAAGTGTCTTCAATCATATTATATTATTCAAACATTTCCTCATTTTTTATATTTTAAGAATTACTTTTATCTTCATAATAATAAGATTTTTTTACAAGAGACTCAAAGGTTACTTCAGATGTGTTTTTCATAAAACACATATTGGATTTGTCAGAATTCTCATCATGTGAGGAATCTAATCCACTTAAGTTATCCTTATAAGCACTCAAAGTTTCCTTCATAGACTTTTTATACTTTGTATCTTTGTCCTCATACCTCTTATTATATTTTATCTTAGTAAAATCATATTTTACATTTCCCTTTTTATTACATTCATAATAGACTATTTCATTAGATTTGTCACTTCTTTTCCAATCCTTCTTCCATTTTCCCTTGTGATCATATCTTCCTTTTAAGTTAGTCTTTCTGAAAAAATTATTTCTTCCATAAAACTTCTTGAATCACCTAGCTAATTGATACATTTCCTCATCACTATCTGGTGATGATTTTTCACTACTGAAGCTTTCTACAGGGGATTGTAATTTCTCCTTTTCCTTATGTTTATAGGTAGTTGTCTTGAATTACACATATTTACTTTTAGGTTCATCCTCGTCTTATTTATTGACTTTTAATTATTCCTTATACATCATCAACTTTCCTATCATCTCCTTGAATGGCAGCTTGCTAATATCGCAATATTATCTAATTGAGATAGAATTTCCACTCCATTTATGTGGTAAGAATATGATTATTCTCATAATTTTCTCCTTGGATGTAATATCTCTTCCTAGATAGATCATTGAATTCACAATTTTATTAAACTTGAGATACATGTCATAAATAGGATCATCATGATTCATTTTAAAGTTATCATATTTAATAGT
Source organism: Viscum album (assembly GCA_963277665.1). Classification (NCBI taxonomy): domain Eukaryota; kingdom Viridiplantae; phylum Streptophyta; class Magnoliopsida; order Santalales; family Viscaceae; genus Viscum; species Viscum album. The sequence continues at coordinate 1,937,220,997 of OY728155.1, forward strand.
ATATGTGTTAAGTCTCATTTTCTTAACACTAAAGGCTCCTTCATGTGAAATAGATAAAGTATCGTAAATTTCATGGGATGTTTTACATACATAAATTCTATTAAACTCTTCATCTCCTAAAGAACAGTATAGGGAATTCATGGCTTTGAAAATATTATTATAATCAGCCTATGTTGGGTCATCCCAAGTGTGCTTATCAGTAGTAGGAATCTTATATTCATCTATAATGGAAGATCAAATCTCAAAACCCATACTTTCTAAGTGCATCTTCATTTTAATTTTCCACTGTGCATAATTTTTTCCAATAAATAATGGAGGTATTTTGGTAGCATCACCTTATAATATATTATCCATAATAAATAAAAAGGCTTGTAAAGAACTAGAAATTTAGAACTAACAGAAATTTAAAGACCTTTAAAATGCAACTATAATCATAGTTGAAAAATATTTTAACGGATTAAAATTTTGAGTTTAGGGATTTTAAAAAACTCATATGATACAAAATGTTGTTTGGAGTAGAACACTCAAGAGGGGGATGAATTTAGTTCCTATAAAAAAATTGTTAAAAACATTATTTAAAAGATTCCCCCAATTAAAAATAAAACAGGTCAGTTAATCAAGGTAATAAAATTATAATAGATTGACAGTTCAAATAGTTTCTTAGAATATTGATTAATTATCAGTTATAACATTATGACATACTGAAACAACTTTTGAAACTAATATAATAAGGAAAACATGTATAACTACTATCCTAGACTAACTATCAAAGTAAAGTTTAGTTTTCTAAAAAATAGGTTAAAATAGAGAAAAACTAAATTCCAAGACACGGCGGATAAAACAAGGGGTTCAGTCTCAAGAGGTGACATAATCCACTCCACTTTGTGATCACCTTCCATAAAGAAATACATATATAAATCTTTTATCCACACCCTGGGTCGGGGTTAACAACAGTACATAGGACTGTCTAGGTCACAGGACCTCTTCCAATGTTCTATGTGAGAAAATTGACAACCATGGCACACATGACCTCTTCCACATTTATACATAAGAGAAAAAAATTGTAAAAAGATATTTGAGTGAGGATATATTGTATCCTCTAGTTTAATGTAAGATACAGTGTGTGTTTTAATACAGATACACACACTACTTGAAAAGTAATAAAATAGTACACAGTAGAGAAAAGATAATGAGAAAGGATTAGAAATGATCTGAGTGTTGTTCTATGCATCTCTGGACTTATAGAATGTAGAAGATTTTACTTTTGAGTCCTCTTGTAAAAACAGAGTATCGTGGGTCTCTTTTTCTAGTTTCCACTTCAATGGATGTTCTTTGTAACTCTTTCTATTCTTAGAGTTAATGTTGCGAGAATGTTTGAGGTTCTGATATACAACAGTTCACCCACTAGGAATCAAGAGATCTTTGTGTGTTCTTCAGTTTATGGATATTATCCTATCTTTCATGCAGTTCAATTCACAAACTCTCTCTAATGCTTCAGTTCCACACTTTTCTTTTTATTTTGGGTGCATGTGTTGGAGCTGACATGATGCACTTTCTCCACACCTCGTACCTCATACTTTCTACTGACAGGACTAAAAAACAGCATTTATTATATCAGAGTCATTAAATGAATCAAATACGACCATTTGAAATAAATTTTAAATTCAATAGAAAACAAAAGAAAAATGGTTAAGTATGGAACAGTGTCATAGTTTTTCTTTAAATGGTGTCACTGTAAATAGTGTCATCTCCTTTGTCAATTTTGGAATTGGTAGCATGGTCTGACGGTATCAGGTTCACGGTAGCAGATCCATTGTGAAGTTTGAAACTGGTAGCATGGTCACGATAGTGAGGGTTACGGTATAAAGTCCTTTTCTAAATCAGGAACCGGTGTAATGGTGTCATGGTTATGGTATCTGGGCTGTCGTGTCTGGGTTACGGTGTCTGGGTTACGGTATCTAGGTTATAGTGTTTGGGTTACGATGTCTGGGTTACAGTGTCTAGGATATGGTGTATGGGTTATGGTGTCAGGGTTACAGTGTCTGGGTTAGAGTGCTTGGGTTACAGTGTCAGGGTTACGGTGTCATGTACTTTACCAAAATCCAAAACCGGTGGCAAACTTATGGTTTCTCAGACTTAGCTAAATATATGTAGACTGTATTAAGAATTAATATTCACTTAATGGATTAAGACTTAAGCATTAGTATAATAAAACATAATAAAAAAAATCATAGTTTACAAGGTCTATACATGATTTTTGATGTGTTAAACATGACTTGTGAGCATTAAAACATTATTAACATGATTTGTGAGCATTAAAACATGAGGAGTCCAACAAGAAATTCTTGGACTCTTTCATACTTGTTTTATGTGGATTATTTTTTTGTGTATTCCAAGTCATATAAAGAAAACATGTATCATCTAGATATTGTTCTCATAACTTTAAAATAACATCTTCTATATGGAAATATTTATAAATTTTAGTTTTAAATCTAATAATTGAAGTTTTTGGGAAATTTTATAATTGATTGAGTCATCTCAATTAATATTGAAAAGGTCCGTGTGGTAATATCTTGGGAGAAATCCAGGAATTTGTTTGAGAATGAGATCTTGTTGGGATTAGACAGTTATTATAGATGTTTTATTTTTGGATTTCTCTAAGATTGAATCTCCTATCACAAAGTTAACCCAAAATAGGGTTAATTATGTGACGAATGATAAGTTCCAGATATCACTAGAGTAATTGAAGGTGAGTTTGACTTTGGATCCATATTTTATTCTTCGAGAACCAGGATTAGGTTCTGATGTTTCCTATGATACTAAAAGTATGGGTTTAGAATGTGTTCTCATATAAAGAAAATAAGTGGTGGATTATGGATCTAACTAACTATGCCATCATGGTAGGAATTATCTTACTCATAATCTCAAGTTGTCTATATTGATGCATTCTCTCAATACTTGGATCCACTATCTCTCTAGTGAGTGGTTTATTATGTATTCAGATCATAAGGTTCTGAATTATATTTTTGACCAGAGAGACCTAAAAATATAGAAGAGGTGTTGGGTTGAGTATATTTAGAATTTTGATTTTAATATTACATATACACCTAGAAAATTTAATATATACACCAACATGTTGAGCATGAAGTTAATAACTCAAGACTTGAAGGAATCGGTGTAAGAATGTTCTTTGATGGGTCTTTTTTCTAAGATATGATTGGATATAGAAGGGAATTATGCATAGGTGTTCTTATCTTGTGTGAACTTTGATTCACCATTTGATTATTATATTTTTCTTGGGTAAGAAACATACACTAGATTTCATCATTTTAGTAAAATCCTTAATGGTGGGGAGACCTCGAGTGTCTAGTCTCGGTCTTCGGATGGTGTTTTGTGTTTTAGAGTAAAATTGGTCATTTTGATATCATTGAGGTAGACTTTGATAGATAGTAGACATTAATAGAGTTGTTCCATGAACCCTAGGACTACCAAGATGTATCATGATTTAAGGCATTGATATTGGTGGTTGGGATGATGTAGTCAATTGTAGATTTCATTTCATGGTTCCTTACCTACTAGAAGATTAAGAAAGAGTAGTAGAGACCCACTAGTTTTTTGTAGGCTCTACTCATTCTTGTATGGAAGTGGGATGAAATATATATGGACTTCATTCTTTGATTACCAAGTACTCCTGGTGGTAAGGATTTTATTTAGGTGATCATTGATCAAATTATGAAATCATATCATTATGCTTCTATTAAGAATATGAAAAAAAGTGGAAGAGCTTAGTAATATATATGTATGATAGATCATGAATCTCCATAGAGTGTCTTCTTCTATGGTTTTTGATATATATATATATATATATATATATGATTTACATCTCGGTTTTGGAAACTTTTACAATATGTGATGGGAACCCAGTTGAAATTAAGAACAATGTATGTCACAATTCAACCCATCAGGACCCCTCCTGAGCCAGAAGTAAGTTGGATGTTACACCCCAAGCCCACCTCTAGTAGGACAGGGGATGGAGATAAGTTTCAAGTAGACATAATGCTAAAATGGGAGGTCTTTTCATAAAGTACCTATAAGCACACACACAACCAACTCCATGCAATAGTGTAGATAAATAATAAAATACTGAAACATATAGAATGTAAAGAATGCATCAAATAACCTCTACGAAATACATAAAAGTACATAAGGATAATGAAATAGATAAAAAGGGGGAAATACATTCTGAACTATAAATGAGATCCCAACATCACAAAAACTAGAAAAAGGGGGAATCTAAAGATAGCCCAGCTCACAATTGCCAAAGCTAACTATTGAACATGGTCAACACCTCCAAGTGCCACTATGCTCCTACAATATCAGGTCTACCAAATTCACCACCAATATTTATATCATCTAAATAAGACAGAAACTATTTGATCATATCCTAGAAAGGGGTGAGTATATACATACCCAGTAGGATGACTTGAAAACCAATAGGAAAGAAAAACAATAGAATAGTCATCTCAACCAATAAGAAATAGGGTACAGAAAACCCAACATCATATATGCAAAAAAGAAACCATATTGAAGAGAGAAAGGGGATCTACATGTTCTTGGTTATCTAATAACAATGATGAGTCTTCCTGTAGCTCCATAGGTCCCAAATCTAATTCCCATAAGTACATTCAACCTCAAAAGAATTAGGGTGGAAGGCTCACACCTCACCACTATGCTCCACAGTCAAGGGAGTGATAACTCTAGTATAGGACATGTTACCCATCGAAGATGGAATATAGGGGAGTACCACTCTTTAGATAGAGGAACCATGCCCTATGTAGTGTGGGGGAGTATCGAATCTACCTATATAAAGAGTATTGGATACCCTCACCCTGGTACGATAGGGAAGTACCAACCCTAACATCTCACCAACGATCAAGCTGATCTTTGACATCGTAAAAGCATTAATAGAAGGAGAATCCTTCTTATAACACCTTGTGTCATATTTCTTATTCCAAATTGATGGGAACCATCACATCCCACATGAAAAAATACTCAGTATAAACAACTCATGAACCCACATATGAGTCCTATAAAAGGAGATACACAAGATGTAAGTTCTCTATGAGAAGTGAATGGTATGTAAAAAGGGTCACATGGTGTGTGAATTCACCTGGACACCTGGGAATGTACTCTCATCACATATCATGTCCATCCATGAGGATCCACACAACATTTACATTGGCCCAAACAGTGTGTTTAAACATCTGAGTTCCTGGGTATTTACTCTCATCACTTAGTTTAGCTAGCCATGTGCATCCACATGGTGTGTCCTTATGGGCACATGGCATATATACATACTTGGGGTCTTAAGAATATTCCTCCAACACACGGCTTGGATACCTAGGTAGGATCCCATGGCATGTGGTCTTTACCAAAATGTGTATGATATTTAACTCATCTGAATCCTTAGCCATTATGAAAACCCATATTACACAGCATGTGTGCCTCTATTATACATAGGGTGTAGTAATATTTTTGAAAAACAATAAAAAAAATTATTTACGTGAATGACAGATCCATGATTTCCGCCACATTCATCATCATTTTAACCACTTAAATCCACTAAAACCATGGAAGGTCTCTTCTGATCATCATTTTCTTCCCTCTTGTGGCCATAAAACGGGATTCCGATTGCCTGAGAGGTATTAGTCACACCTCTTAGCACCGTATGGAAGTTCCAATCCTTGAATCCATCACTCAAAACCTAGAATATACCTTGATCCATCCACAAAAATTTAAACCAATGTCAGACATAAATTATCCATGTATATGTGGGTTTGATCATGCTCAAATTTGAATCGATAATGTCAAATAGCTAACCCCATAGTCCAATTATGAGAGAAGTGGAGAAAGGTGGTGTGAAAAGCACAAAAACAAATTAAGATCTATAGTGACCCTATTTTTTCCTTTTAAGGATTTAAAATATATTAAGGAATATTTTTTGGAGCTAGGAACTGAGACGGTGTGAGATCTCGAGGCCCAATGATCCATAAATTGATATTATAAACCATATTAAATATATTAATATAAAATGCACGTAGTTTTTTTTTTGAAATAGTAGAATAAATAACACAAGGGGTCTAAAATAATAAATTCAAGACCACAGTTTATTCAAGGACATAGGTTTTACCCTAGGTGCGACCTAAGGTTGGTCGGCGTTGAATGTCTAGTTGAGGCAGTCGTTGGTGGTGAATTTAATTAAAATAAACAATTTATTTATTTATTTATTTAAATGACCTGATCTAAAACCTATAAAATTCCCTTTTATGGAAATTATCTAGAGTAATCCACATAACCCTTTGATATTAGAGAGTTGTAGAAACACTCATTCTTCACTGGAGGTTCACATCAGAGAATGATGGGTGATCTAATCGAGGGGAATTGAAAGGCAGCAAATGAAATGGATCATATCTTTCATTGTAGAATGAATTATTCACCAATGATCAATCCCAAATGTGGTAGGACTCATCAATTGTGGTTTTTACCCTATATTAAATTTTTAAAGAATGTATTTTTACCTTCTTTATTTTTTTAAAGATTTCATGACCTTCATATGAGGTCGGTGTATGATTTCATCTATTTAATTCGTTTTATTCTTCCTTTACCATAATCACACCTTATATATACCAAATTTATAATAATTGGATAATAAAAAATTAATAATTATGTATAAAACTTTATTCGTGTGCCTTTCCCCCACCCATTCCTCGGGTTATTTGTCATTTTCCCACCGAGGTCACGGTTCAACATTTTCAGGGTAGGTTCAAGCATGATTGAACCCTTGGATTCATGGAGGTTTGGAGATCGATGAATGGATCAGGGTTTTGTAGATAGATCAGTATGGATTACTAGTGTTACTTCATATATCTACGACCCACGAGTTATGATGGATGATGGGACACGTGTTGGATTCGTGTGGATTACCATTTTCCATTTTCCAACTACTGGAGGTTAGGAATCGATGGCTAAAGGTGATTTCCTTCATTTTCAGGTGGTCAAAGAGTGAGATATACAATGGGAAGTATGGATCTAGAAACCACATAAAGTAAAGTATGAATCTAAAAAAATTATGACAACACGTTGTGTATTCTGGAATAATACATGGTGTGTTCCCCCCCCCCCCCCTCACCCCCCCCGGCTGTAGTACTGGGGTTTTGGGCGAAGTTAAGGATTACATGCCATGTGACCCTCCCTAGGTGTTAAATCCTTATACCAGCTAGAACACACCTAAGAACCCATATGGTCAAACATTACATGTAATTCAAGAGTACACGGGCATGGGTTAGAACCCAAGTAAGACTAGGAACATAACCATGTACACAGGTATGAATCGAAGCACACAAGCATGACCAAGATCACATGGGTAGTCCATGAGCAGCTGAGGAACACCATGTTCCACCTATACACACCATGTACAATGATGTAGCTTACAATTTTTTTCCAATGGATAACATAGCTAGGTGATGATATGGGGTTGCATGTCATGTGTACCCCAATACATGTCATGTATTTCTTGCAAGAACTTATTCCTCACATATCTCCTTCTTTGGGACTTTGAATTTGGCCCACAAGTAGTTATCCTGATTTTTTTTCTACATAGAATGTTATGGTAGATTTTGTTGTGGAATATGAGATATGATTAGATATTTTTTTATCATGAAAAATTTTAGGTGATATTTTTTAAGCATAAAAATTTTTCATCAGTGGAACATAGTTGTGAGGTGTGGGCCCCTCCACATGGTGATGATGTTGGGCATCAATGTTGGACCTTCAGTACTATGGGTAGACTCATTATTCTTAGTTGGTTTATAGATATAGATATCCCTTTTCTCTCTTTTATTGGGATTCTTGTTGAGGATATATGTATGGTTATGGTTGTTATCTCAATTTTGATTGATAGCCTTCATTGGGTTGAGCTGGCTATTTTTGTTTCTCTCTATTACTCCCTATTCACTTTTTGGGGTGTTCTACTGGGTATGTATGTAATTACCCATACATGGGCTTTTCCTGCACATTTCATGTTTTATGTAGACTATGGATGGATCAACGGTGACTTTGGTAGAGCATAGTGATGCATGGGTTCATTGACAGTATACGGTGGTCGGACATGGAGATCAAGAGTTGGTATATTTCTCAACATTCTTTTATTCCATTTTTTCAGATTGGGACTTCATTTCTGGTGGGGCATGTATTTTTTACCTTTGATATTTGGTTATATTCTATCATACTCTGATGTATTCCCTATAGTTTATTACAATCCTAGTTTACTCTATATGTTACTATCTTTTTATTATTCCTCAACACTATTAAATATATATTGATGGGTGCATGTGTACTGGTACATTAGGAAAAGGACTCCCATTTTATATTATGATTTATCATAACTTGTCTCCATCCCATAGCCTATTAGAGGAGAGCTTGGGGTTGTGGTGCCTCGGACATCCACTGACTAGGTGGGCCCTAGAGGTTTGAGTCGTTAATGTGTGTTATCATAAAAGTTAATTTATTAGGATAGTGTTTGGGGTTTTCCCCTTAAGAGGAATTGGTTGGGACTTAGGGAAATAGTGTCACAGTGTCTCAAGTGATGAATTTAGTCTAAAGAATCTAGTGTTGGTTTGGTAGACAATGTATCCATACACCAAGACTCTGAATACTTATTTTTTATCTCGGTATACTCAGACATCGATTGCAGGAAACAAATGGTGCATGCATCATATAGGATGTAGTTGTTTGAATGTCCTTGATTCATCTCCTTGAATATTCTCTTTTACCATGGTACATCTTGATAACTTTCAATATGTATCCACGATGATAGCCAACTGGGATTTAGAGATATTTTCATGATGATGACTAGTTGAGAGCTGAGGCTTCATTTTAGGAAACCTTTCTTATGGTGTTACCTCCATGCTAAAACTAAGTAGTGCTACCACATATTGAGAAGTTCATGGATCCTTCAATGGATTGATTGGGTGACCTTTCACATGTTTAATAGTCAATGTTTATTTCAAGATAAGACTATTATAGACTTATAATTAGAATGTTATGTTGGTTCTAGTAACAAAGACCGTTGAGGTTTCATGGTGAGATAGAACCTCAAGGCAGTATTTTGGGTTTTCCAGCATTTGGACCCCAATAGATTAGACAGTTTCACTAGTGACTAGTCTTATTCATGAGAAACTATAGCTGTAAATGTAACAATGGATATTGCACCAGTTATGGGTGTACATCATAGGCTTCAAATATAGATATTGTCCATACTTCTTAGTGATCCATCCCCCCTTTTCAAATGCTAGAGGACTAGAACAACCCTATGGTGTGAATTCCCTTCTTGGATAAAACCCCACTTGATAGAGTTCCAAGAAGAAAAACTTATTCAAGGTAACACCGGGAATAATTATAACCCTTTATTAGTGAATTTCAACTTAAATTTGGTGATTCAAGTAAGAGGGGAACTCCCCCCATTGAGATGTGTCCTTGTGACAGGATTAAAACCGTGTGGGTAAGATAGTGCCACCCAAAGTGAATAGTGTTGAGGTTTGGTGGATGAGTACCTTTGACTTGTATGTTTAAGGATTTTTTATGTGCTAAGGCATCAAATCATGTACTATTTAAAGAGGATGGTAAGAAAGGGGAAGGATGGATTCAAGCATTATGGGCTTGTTGTTGTAATATTGGGTGCTCTAGAATCGAATAAATAGTACTTTTCAATAACCATTTCATGTATACAATGATATATACATGATATATGCTTACCATTATAGTTTTTAAATTTTTACTTCCATTATTTAATGTTAATTTCCATTTATTATTTATCATATCAAAAGGTTATAGAAGATCCCTTGCTATACTGAGAACCTAGAGATTGTATGAAATTAATCTTAAATATATGTCCTATGGTCGAGATACATCATACAAACTGGTCATAGTTGATGTCTGACTATCAGGTGTTAGGGGGTCATAATCATTGAGACTTTACTCATGAAGTTCTCATTTAGTGATCCCTATTAGGTGATATCATGAGGACAGACCCGCTAATAAGAACACCACATGTTTTAGGTGTCATTGGCTGTTCCTATATATGAACATGTGTATTGGTCTCCTGACTTGAGATAATTATCAATGTGTTCCATTTGATTGTATAATTTTATGCAAGGAAAAAAAATATGACAATGAAGTTGTGGGGAGGTAGCTTGTGTTTGGGTGCGTCATTGGTGGTATGTCATTGTTTGAATGATCAAGATAGAATTTTATGCTTTTGAGTAGAGGAAGTAATATCTTGGGCCTAGTTGATCAGGATGGTAGTAAATTCATAAATCTATGTCTATAGTATTTGAGGTTAAATCCATCTAGTTATATCAAAATAATAATAAATAAATAAAGGATTATGAAATAGTTATGCATCCTTATTTATGAGATATCTAAATATAAAGAGATTATGTTACACAGTGCATGCTCATAGGTTGGTTGTTGTTACTATGACTATTCCTTTTAACATTAGGTGCCTTGATGGATTGCTAGACTCCACTCTAGGTCTATGAATACAATTCACTACTTTTTATATGATATCCTAGAGGGTCACACGCAATAGTGTATTCAAGAATCTACCATATTTTAGAAAATATTATATAGGACATGGTGGGCCCACCATGGGGTCCAAGAGTTGTCTAGTTTTATCGATCACTAATAAATAAATATATTCATTATTATTCATGTATAGAATAATTAGGTTGAATTTATTTATTAATATTATTTAGAAGTGTAAGTAAATTCAACGAATAATATTATATGAATAGATATTCTTTTAATATTCAATGTTCATTTAATATTAGTGGGAATTTTTATTCGAGTTAATGAATAAATTTTATCACTTAATATATTTAATATATATTAAAATTATGTGATAAAATATAAATAATATTTATGATGCAGTTAGGTTTTTATAATTATTTATTTATTACTTATTTTATGGATGTTATATATTCAAGGGCCAGAAACCCTATCCTTTTTTGTGCAATCCAATATATAAGTTGGATAGAAGCTTCATTCCATGTACTATTCATGTATTCAGAATGATATCCACTCTGTCATCTTGCTTATTATAGTGAGAAAGAATATCATAAGAGATCTATCCAAGATGCCTTCAACAAATCAAAGTCACAAGATCATGGTGATCGTTGCGATGTTGAAAATATCATCAGAGCTCTATTCTAGAATCTCAAATTTGATGAAAAATTTGTGTGTGTAATAATAGATCATGTTTGGATGATCTATAGGGGTTTTGGATTCATGTTCTTAAAGAAAAGGCCAATGTTGATGAGAATTATTCGAGTGCGCTTCAATTTGAATGAGGTACTCATTATAGTTTATTTTATGTGCTTTGAATAATCCATGTGAGATCCTCAAACTGTAACACCCGAGATTTTTATGAGAAACATTTTGCTTTTATGTTATATATATAATCAAAGGAATCTTTCACTATACACAAAACTATCTAGGATTTATTTACACGCAATCGCAATCTTCCTCAATAACTTGCGTTGTACACAATACCGAGTTTCACTAAACAACGATATGTTATTAAAATATTATTAAAACTAGCCGTTATGAATAGTAATACCCACTTTTTGAAATTTTATAAATTTTATCTTTCAAAATGGACTTCATTTTTGGATTCGGAATATCAAAATTATCCTAGGGTGAATTTTTGGTATTTTTCTGAAAAATTTCAATTTTTGATGAATAGTGAAAACAATGGGTTACTATTTAAAAACCGACTTTTATTTAAATAATTATTTATTTTATTTAAAAAAAATTAGGTCAAAATTGATACACAATACCTATATAATTTCAATGTAATTCATTGGAGTCATTTTATAATAATTTTAGATATATAAAAATTTTATTGAACTTTTCACCGTCTTTTACCCACCTCCTAGGAGAATTTGAAAATTTACATAAAACTTAATTTTACCACTTCTATGAGTAGAATTTCTAAAATCCGATAGACACGGTTAATATAAAGGAGTAAAATGTGGTTCAATAAGATAAAAATAATTTTTGGTGAATAGTAACTTTTTACTTTTATTTACCACGGTTAAAAGTAAATATGGTAATTAAGTGTAAAAATGGTACTATTATTACCCTAAAACATGTCCTAATTCTATTGTATAAGTTTAATTCAACCAAAAACAACATTAGGAATAAAATATGACCATTTAGGTCCACTTGGATTAGATTAGGACATTTAATATTATTTTATTTAAAGAAGAGTTAAAATAGTTAAAATCAAAGATTAATAACTAAAACATTTTTAATATCGGGTTATAAATAAGATAAATTCAACTATAAATATTCATTAGAAAGATAAAAATATTTCCTACATAATTTTTATTTATTTATAATTTTTAAACTTTAAATAATTTAATTCATTTATGACACAATGATGATGCAGTAATTACCTTATTAAGGAAATATTAACATAATTGATATTATAAATACACAAATAAATGTAATTTGAGACTTTTTAAGAATTACACTAATTTTATAGGTTAATATGACATATTAGTATTGATTTAATTAACTTTTTTCGAACTAATAATTCTGTTATGATTTTTACAAAAATAAATTACCAAATAGTGTCAAAATTGACATAAAATGGTTTTTAAAACAAATATTATATTATTAATTGTTATTTTATTCCTAAAAATATAAGGTTCGGCCAAATGACTTAGATAAGGTTGTGTATATTAATAATGAACCACTTGGGGTTCTTTTGGCTTGTTATAGTAATTTTATTAACCATATAGTGTAAAAAACAAGAAGACACGGTAAAAGATAAATTATTTAACTTAGAGTTAAATCTAAATGATAAGGTTAAAATAGTAACCTAAACTTGTCTAAAATATATTGGTTGAGATTATTTCGACCCATACTCACCTTATATTCGAAATAAATCAATTTGGAGCTATTAAAAACCGAATATGACTTTATTATAAAATAATATTTTAAGTTTTCTTGAGGTGCCCCTCTCCTCCCTTATAAAAGGGAACCTCCTCCCTCTCCTCCTCACACCACTTTGAGCCTTCAAGCTCGGAAAAACCCTACCCATTTCCCTTCTCAACTTCCCTAGAAACATCCTAGAGGTCATTTTATTCTTCAAAGACCATATTTAGTTCCCTAAGAGGAGGTTAAGATGAGGCGCTTCAAAGAAGAGGTAATGTTTGTTACCGATTCCTTAAACTTTATTTCTTATTCTACTTCTTCTTCTTTAGTTGTTTCATTATGAAGTAATAACATCAGTATCACTCATATACTTATATGTTATTATAAATATGAAACAACCCTATTTCACCTTCTATCCATCCTAGGGAAAACGAAATCACCGCGCGTGTGTACGCACGGAATACCGTCTTCACGACGTGGTGTAATCTGTTTTCCACCACCACCTTACTTGGATGGGTATAATGGTGTAAATAATAACAATATATTGTTATTTTATAGTGATATTAATTCTGAAATAGTATACATACACTTCAATACAATTCCACGATCATGGGAACGATATCATCGCTCGTGCGTACCTACGGCCTACCGTCTCCACGATGTGATGCGACTCGTTCTACATGATCTTCAATGCTTAATGATTATATAAATGAATTGAATGAATAAATATGATATATTTCACACTAATACTATTCTGGAAATGAGGTATCTATAACCTAAAAAGAATAATAAGAATTTATTCGACAAAACACGCATAAGAACAAAAAGCAATAAACACCCGAATAACAAGTAGCAATGAAATATTACTAATAAGAAGCTAAGAATATGACCATATATGATATAATAATAATTATTAAGATTCTGGAATAAGTAAATAACATTATTTAAATCATTATATAGGAGGTTCGGACAAGTATGAAGCAAATCGGACCTAAGGTAAGGGAAAATCTCACAATCTCATTTTTATCCGAGATTTTTTATACTTCAGAATTAACTGGGGAATATTTATCATCCACATCCATGTTTCCTCAATATGTAATATTATTTCCATCCACCTACAATTTTTTAAATCCAATTTTACCCATTGGTGAGTTTTTAGTAAAATATATGAAAGGAATCTTTTGTCGTTTTTAGTACGAGGTACTTTTTGACTTTTCCGGCCAAAGTACGAGAAGAATGTTTTTTAACTAATACGGCCTGAATGGAATTTTAGAACATTATTTCCATGAATATTACTTTACAAGTTTTAAAGTTTATTTTTAATCAACTTCTTTTAGTTTAAAATTTTATGACATTTTAAGAAAGTAAAAAGGTTTTTGAAGTAGAAAGGATATTTTCCTCAAGAATGGAGTTCAAGAGTTTTATCAAAATTATTTTCCATCTAAGATAATATAGGGTTCTATTTCTATCCCTATTTTTATATTGATTTTATTATTTTGTGATGGAATTATTTTTATGAAGTCATTTTATCTTATATGTATTATGTTATGATGGCATGATGTTTAAGAATCCCATTTTTATGACATGGGTTATGCTATGATGTATGATTTATGATTTTGTGGCACACATAATAATGGTTTCATTATGAGATGGGTGGGACCTATATATCCCTCCAATGCATTGGGTAAAGATTTATATCTCATGACATAGACATGGCTGGAACGGCAGGTTAATCTGGTTCAGTGAAACAGGACTGAAACGAGGAGTGAACTCGGTTCAGAAATGGACTCCGCTAAGATAGTCTTGGCAATGAGTCTTGACTACTAAGAAATTATTCTCTATGATTATGTGTGTATGACACAAATTTTCATGTTTTATGTTATGATTATTGGGATTAAATTTCACTACTATGATTTATCCCATGTTATGATGTTATGATCTCTTTTGCAGGCTAAGATTTCTGAAATGCTATGTTCTTATGAATATGATATTTCCTTTGTTTACCCTTACTGAGCATTTGAACTCACCCTTTTGTATATTTTCTTTCCTCAAGTCAGGAAGAAGGTTATTAAGTAGGATATGCCGAAAGGGAATCTAGATATGATGAAATAAACGGGAGACAATGTAGATGCTTTATGAACTAGTTGTTTATGTTTCCCAGTTTCTAAAGACACTATACCTATACGGTCCTTTCATGGTTTTGTTATATGTTGTAATAAGTGTACTTTAATTTTGAAGTATTAACAATGTATGTAAAGTATGGGTCATTATAGTTGGTATCAGAGGAAAGGTATAGTCAACCTTTGGAAACTAGGATGTGAAAGCCTTAGTAAGAACCCTAAGGATATGTCTAAGCATAGGACAAAATCTTCCTGTTTTAGAAATGGCCATGAATAACCTATGATAAGACCTAAAACGTGAAATTTTATTCTTGATTATGTGGTTTTACTATTATGAGTAGTGTTTCTCACACTATTCTTATTGGTTTTAGTCAATAGGTGGAACGCGGAGGAACCGTGTTAATGCTGAATGCAACGGGAAATGCAATGATTGTCCCCCTGAGCAACCAAACGTTATGGGAGATGGAATGAAAAATCTTGTAGCCATTCTCACAAAACTTTCTCAAGCTATGAATCATGCAGGACTTACAAACAATAAAAGGAAGGAGCAACATTCTGTTGAATCCTTCATGAGGCAGCGTCCACCCTCATTCAGCGGGTCTACTGATACATTAGTTGCTGAACAATGGACCAGTACTACTGAAAAGATATTTTCAGTACTTCAATGTTCTGAACATGATAAATTCATCTTAGTAGTATATCGTTTGGAAGGTGAAGCTGATAAATGGTGGAATCTTATCAAGTATATGATTCCAAGAGATGAAATTGAGTCCATGGAATGGGACAAGTTCAAGAACTTATTTTTCAATAAGTACTTCCCTCGTATTCTTCGAACAAATATGGAGAAGGAGTTTCTTGAACTAAAGCAAAAGGATGAGGAATCTGTTGGTACCTACGAAGAAAATTTTACAAGACTTTCAAGGTACATATATGGTATTATTACCCAACCTGATAGTAAGATCAATCAATTCTTTAGTGGCTTAAAACCAAGCCTTCGAAGGGCGTTAGCCATAAGGGACTTCAATATCTATGAGTAAATCGTTCGATGTTCTCTCAAGGTTGAGATGGATATTGGAGTAACCCATCAGTCATATGGGTTTGATAAGAAGAGGAAAATGGACTTCAAAGGAAAATCTAAAGAGCACACTGAAAAGAAGATGAGTTTTCCCTTATGCTCAAAGTGTGGAAAGAAACATGGAGTGAGTTGTCTTAAAGGGACAAGAAAATGTTTCAAATGTGGAAAAGAAGGTCATCGGAATTTGAATGCCGCAATGATGGGAAGAAGATGTCTAGTGATGCGAACAAAGAAAAGTCTACACAGAGTGCACCTCCTACACTTCAATTTTACAAGTGCAAGGAAATGGGGCATTATGCCAATCAATGACCTAATCCAAGGGTTTTTTATGATGATCGACATCAACAAACTCTTAAGGCCAAAGAAAAAGGAAATTCACATGCAATTTATATCAGTGAATGTGAAGTATGATAACGAAATGGTGAAAGGTACACTTACCATCCACTCTAAAGTAGAAAATGTTTTATTTGATTCTAGATCCACCCACTCTTTTATTTATGAAGAATTTTCTAAGGGTATCACCATATTACCTCAGTAATTAAATATTGAGTTAGCTGTGACAACCCCTAATGGCACAACAGTCGCATCAAAAGTTTACAATTCTTCTCTGATTGAATTTTGTGGGAAAGTGCTTCCTGAAAATATTGTGATCCTTCCTATAGTGAAATTTGATGTGATTCTTGGCATGGATTGGATTTATTTATATGGAGCTCATATCAATTTCCAAATAAGGGAAGTCACATTTCATATTCCAGATCAATCTATGATCGTCTATCGATTCAAGGATGAACATAACTTTCCAGTGGAAATTTCATCCATCTTATGGGTCTTGATTCCATTAAATGAAGGTTATTTATCTCAAATGGTTGGAGAGAAACTCGCGATTATGAATATTCCCATTTTACGGGAGTTTTATGATGTATTTCGGAAGGAATTGCATAGTCTTCCACCAAATAGTGAAGTTGAGTTTTCAATAGAACTCATACCGGGTGCTTTACCTATTTCAAAGACACCTTATAGAATGGCCCCAATTGAGTTGCAGGAATTGAAGAAGCAACTCCAAGAGAATCTTGATAAGGGATTCATATGACCTAGTGCATCACCTTGGTGAGCACCTATTCTATTTGTTAAGAAGAAATATGGATCAATGAGACTCTGCATTGATTATCGAGAACTTAACAAAATCACGATCAAGAACAAATATCCTCTCCCACGCATAGATAACTTATTTGACCAACTACGCATATCTCAATACTTTTCCAAGATTGATCTTAGTTCTGGGTATCATAAATTAAGGGTCAAAAGGGGGGATATACCAAATATGACTTTCTGTACATGGTATGGACACTATGAATTTATAGTGATGCCATTTGGTCTTACTAATTCCCCTGCTATCTTCATGGATCTAATGAATAGAGTCTTTAGAGACTATCTTGATCAGTTTGTGGTAGTCTTTATAGATGATATTCTTGTCTATTCAAAGATTAATGGAGAACATAAAGATCACTTGAGAATTGTATTAAAGACCCTGAGAAAGGATAAGCTTTATGCCAAATTTACCAAGTGTGAATTTTGGCTTCAAAAAGTTTCATTTTTGGGTCACATAATCTCAAAAGAGGGGATATTTGTGGATCCAGTAAAAATAGAGGTTATTGAAAGATGGTCGAGACCAACGACAGTAACTGAGATCCGAAGTTTTCTTGGTCTGGCTAGATATTACCGACGTTTTGTGAAATATTTTTCATGATTATCTAATCCACTCACCAGGTTGACTCAAAAAGGAGTTAAGTTCGTTTGGACGGATGAGTGTGAAGAGAATTACAAAGAGTTAAAAATAAGGTTATTCAGTGCACCTGTGCTCACACTTCCTTGTAGTGGAGAAAGGTTTGCGATCTATAGTGATGCATCCAAGAAGAGATTAGGGTGTGTTCTTATGGAAAATGATATGGTGATAACTTATGCCTCACGACAGTTGAAAATTCATGAGCAAAATTATCCAACTCATGATTTGGAGTTAGTTGCGGTAATCTTTGCATTAAAGATTTGGAGGCATTATCTTTTTGGTGAAAGGTGTGATATTTATTCTTATCATAAAAGTTTAAAGTATATTTTCACACAAAAGGAGCTGAATATGCGCCAAAGAAGATGGTTGGAGCTGATTAAGGATTATGAATTCTCAATTCATTATCACCCTGGGAAATCAAACAAGGTGGCAGACGCATTAAGTCGACAAGACCATGCTAGTTTATCCATGATGAGGATCACAAAAGATCCAATATTTATGGATTTACAAAGGATGTATCTTGGAATTATAATGGAAGGGGAAAGATCTTATCTTTATCAAATGAATGTGCAACCATCTATATATGTGAAGATTAAAGAGGCATAGAAAGAAGATGTAGAGTTACAAAAGAAGGTGAGAAATGTTCCTGAATTTCACATTTATTGTGATGAAATAATAAGGTTCAGGAATCAGGTTTGGGTTCCTCCCATCCCAGAATTAAAGAAGGAGCTACTGGATGAGGCTCATAGATCTTCATTCTCTATTCATCCTGGAAGCACAAAGATTTATAGGTACCTGAAAGAGTACTTCTGGTGGGATGACATGAAAAGAGATGTTGCTTAATATGTCTCTCGATGCTTGGTTTGTCAGCAAGTTAAAGCTAAGAGATAGAAGTCTAAGGGGATGTTACAACCATTACCCATACCCGAATGGAAATGGGAAAAATCACTATGGACTTTGTCACCGAACTTCCTAAAACATCCAAAGGAAATAATGCTATTTGGGTCATAGTTGATTATCTTACGAAGTTGGCACACTTCATTGATATTACAGAAGATTTCTCTCTGGATCAGCTTTCCAGGATATATGTAAAGGAAGTGGTAAGATTTCATGGAGTACCACTTTCTATTATATCTGATCGAGATTCGAGGTTTACCTCAAAGTTTTGGCGAAGTCTTCAACATACTCCGGATACATAGTTGAGTTTCAGCACTACTTATCATCCTTAGACAGATGGTCAGTCTGATAGGATAATTTAAACACTAGAAGATATGTTGAGAGCTTGCTCTATGGATTTTAAAGGAGGTTGGGATCAACACCTACCTTTGGTCGAATTTTCTTATAATAATAGCTTTCACCCCAGTATTCAGATGGCTCCTTATGAAGCTCTCTATGGAAAGAAATGTCGAACTCCAACTTGCTGGGATGAAGTTGGGGAAAGAAAGCTATTAGGACCTGATTTTGTTGATGAGATGGCAGAAAAGGTCCGATCTATTCAACAACACATAAGAGCAGCTCATAGTAGACAAATAAGTTATGTCGATAACCGAATAAAAGACCTAGAGTTTGAAGTGGGTGATAAAGTGTTCTTATGAATATCTCCCTGGAAGAGAGTAATGAGATTTGGAAAGAAGGGAAAGCTGAGCCCTAGGTATATCGGTCCTTTTGAAATACTAAATCGTGTTGGGAAGGTAGCTTACCGATTGGCACTTCCACCAAATCTCTCTCAAGTTCACGATGTGTTCCATGTGTCTCTCCTAAGAAATTACATACCTGGTCCTTCACATGTACTCAACTCAGAAGTTATACCGCTGAAGCAAGATCTTTCTTATGAAGAACAGCCGATAGTGATTCTGGATCGTAGCAAAAAAGCCCTACGGAACAAGACCACTCACTTGGTGAAAGTTTTATGGAGGAACCACCAATTAGAAGAAGCTACATGAAAGCTTGAGGATATGATGAGGGAGATTTATCCTCATCTGTTTGTTACAAAGTGGCGAATTTTGAGGGCGAAATTCATTTTAAGCGGTGTAGAATGTAATACCCGAAATTTTTATGAGAAATATTTTGTTTTCATGTTATATACATCATCAAAGGAGTATTTCACTACACACAACACTATCTTGGCTTTCTTTACACGCAATCATGACCTTCCTTGATAGCTTGCGTTGCACGCAATATCAAGTTTCACTAAACAACGATTTGTTATAAAAATATTATTAAAACTAGCCGTTATGAATAGTAAGACCCACTTTTTAAAATTTTATAAATTTTATCTTAAAAAATGGACTTAATTTTTTGATTCAGAATATCAAAATTAGCCTAGGGTGAATTTTTGATATTTTTCTGAAAACTTTCAATTTTTGATGACTAGTGAAAACACTGGGTTACTATTTAAAACCCGATTTTTATTTAAATAATTATTTATTTTATTTAAATTTATTTTAGGTCAAAATTGATACATAATACCTATATAATTTCAATGTAATTCATTGGAGTCATTTTATAGTAATTTTAGATATATAAAAATTTCATTGAACTTTTCACCGTCTTTTACCCACCTCCTAGAAGAATTTGAAAATTTACATAAAACATAATTTTACCGCTTCTATGAGTGGAATTTCGAAAATCCGAGAGACACAATTAATATCAAGGAGTAAAATTTTGTTCAATAAGATAAAAATAATTTTTGGTGAATAGTAACTTTTTACTTTTATTTACCACGGTTAAAAGTAAATAGGGTAATTAAGGGTAAAAATGGTATTATTATTACCCTAACACATGTCCTAATTCTATTGGATACGTTTAATTAGACCAAAAACAACCTTAGAAATAAAATATGACCATTTAGGTCCACTTGGATTAGATTAGGACATTTAATATTATTTTATTTAAAGAAGAGTTAAAATAGTTAAAATCAAAGTTTAATAACTAAAACATTTTTAATAGGGGTCATAAATAAGATAAATTCGACTATAAATATTCATTAAAAATATAAAAATATTTCCTACATAATTTTATTTTATTTATAATTTTTAGACTTTAAATAATTTAATTCATTTATGACACAATGATGATGCAGTAATTACCTTATTAAGGAAATATTAACATAATTGATATTATAAATACCCAAACAAATGTAATTTGAGACTTTTTAAGAATTACACTAATTTTATAGGTTAATATGACATATTAGTATTGATTTAATTAACTTTTTTCGAACTAATAATGTTGTTATGATTTTCACAAAAATCAATTACCAAATAGTGTAAAATTGACATAAAATAGTTTTTAAAACAAATATTATACTATTAACAGTTATATTATTCCTAAAAATATAAGTTTCGGCAAAATGACTTAGATAGGGTTATATATATAAATAATGAACAACTTGGGGTTCTTTTGGCTTGTTATAGTATTTTTATTAACCATATAGTGTAATAAAACAATAAGACACGGTAAAAGATAAATTATTTAACTTAGAGTTAAATCTAAATGATAAGGTTAAAATACTAACTTAAACTTGTCTAAAATATATTTGTTGATAGGATTTAGACCCATCCCCACCATATATTCAAAATAAATCAATTTAGAGCTATTAAAAACAGAATATGACTTTATTATAAAATAATATTTTAAGTTTTCCTAAGGTGCCCCTCTCCTCCCTTATAAAAGGGCACCTCCTCCCTCTCCTCCTCACACCACTTTGATCCTTAAAGCTCGTCCAAACCCATCCCATTTCCCTTATCAACTTCCCTAGAAACATACTAGAGGTCATGGTTTTCTTCAAAGACCATATTTAGTGCCCTAAGAGGAGGTTAAGAAGAGGCCCTTCAAATAAGAGGTAGTGTCCATTACCGATTCTTTCAACTTTATTTCTTCTTATACTTCTTCTTCTTTAGTTGTTTCATTATGAATTAATAACATAAGTATCAGTCATATACTAATATTTTATTATAAATATGAAACAAACCTACTTCACCTTCTATCCATCCTACGGAAAACGAAGTCACCGCGCGTGCGTACGTACGGAATACCGTCTCCACGCCATGGTGTAATCTGTTTTCCACCACCACCTTACTTGGATGGGTATAATGGTGTAAATAATAACTATATATGATTATTTTAAAGTGATATTAATTCTGAAATAGTATACATACACTTCAATACAATTCCACGATCATGGGAACGATATCATCGCTCGTGTGTACGTACGGCCTACCGTCTCCACGATGCGATGTGACTCGTTCTACATGATCTTCAATGCTTGATGATTATATAAATGAATTGAATGAATTAATATGATATATATTACACTAATACCATTATAGAAATTAGGTATCTATAACCTAAAAATAAGAATAAGAATTTATTCAACAAAACACGCATAAGAACAAATGGCAATAAACACCCCGAATAACAAGTAGCAATGAAATATTACTAATAAGAAGCTAAAAATATGACCATATATCATATAATAACAATGA
The DNA here is from genome assembly GCA_963277665.1 of Viscum album. Lineage (NCBI taxonomy): Eukaryota > Viridiplantae > Streptophyta > Magnoliopsida > Santalales > Viscaceae > Viscum > Viscum album. The sequence goes on from OY728155.1 coordinate 1,937,243,464, forward strand.
GTAAGATTCTGGAATAAGTCAATAACATTATCTAAATTATTATACAGGATTTTCGGACACATATGAAGCAAATCAGACCTAAGGTAAGGGAAAATCTCACAATCTCATTTTTATCTGAGATTGTTTATACTTCAGAATTTACTGGAGAATATTTATCATCCACATACATGTTTCCTCAATATTTAATATTATTTCCATCCACCTACAATTTTTTAAATCCAATTTTACCCGTTGTTTAGTTTTTAGTAAAAGATATGAAATGAATCTTTTATCATTTTTAGTACGAGGTACTTTTTGACTTTTCCGGTCAAAGTATGAGAAGAATGTTTTTTTAATTTATATGACATGAATGGAATTTTAGAACATTATTTCCATGAATCTTCCTTTACAATTTTTCAAGTTTATTTTTAATCAACTTCTTTTTGTTTAAAATTGTATGACATTTTAAGAAAGGAAAAAAAATTGAAGTAGAAATGATATTTTCCTCAACAATGGAGTTCAAGAATTTTTTCAAGATTATTTTCCATCTAAGATAATATATGGTTCTGTTTCTATCCCTATTTTTACATTGATTTGATTATGTTATGATGGAATTATTTTTATGAAGTCCTTTTATCTTATATGGATTATGTTATGATGGCACGATGTTTAAGAATCCCATTTTTATGACATGGGTTATGCTATGATGTATGGTTTATGATTTTGTGGAACACATAAGAATGGTTTAATTATGAGATGGGTGGGACCTATATCTCCCTCCAATGCATTGGGTAAAGATTTATATCTCATGAGATAGACATGGCTGGAATGGCAGGTTAATCCGATTCAGTGAAACAGGACTGAAACGAGGAGTGAACTTGGTTCAGAAATGGACTTTGTCCGCTAAGATAGTCTTGGAAATGAGTCTTGACTACTAATATATGATTCTATATGATTATGTGTGTATGCCACAAAGTTTCATGTTTTATGTTATGATTATTGGGATTACATTTCACTACTATGATTTATCCCATGTTATGATGTTATAATCTCTTTTGCAGGTTAAGATTTTTGAAATGCTATGTTCTTATGAATATGATATTTCCTTTGTTTACCCTTACTGAGAATTTGAGCTCACCCTTTTGTATGTTTTCTTTCCCCAGGTCAGGAATAAGTTTATTAAGTATGATATGCCAAAAGGGACTCTAGATATGATGAAATAAATGGGAGACAATGTAGATACTTTATGAACCAGTTGTTTATATTCCCCAGTTTCTAAAGACACTATACCTATACGGTCCTTTCATGGTTTTGTTATATGTTGTAATAAGTGTACTTCAATTTTGAAGTATTAACAATGTATGTAAATTATGGGTCTTTATACAAACCATACCAAGGCTCAAATTTCCATATATAACAAGTTTCATCACTTCGATGATAAAAATTTTAATATTTTTAGGCCCCTAGCTTCTGTTGTGTTCCCCAGTACCAACACTTCTGACCTCAAGACTTCGGGTGTGATCGAGGTACAACCTATGTCTCCTATGATCCAGTTGTAGTTTTAGTACATAGGTCTAAACCACTTTCCATGGACATATCCCCTATCCAAGGCCTAGATATACCAGTGGAGTCCTTTTTCTTGACCCTTCTATTTTAGTATCTTATAGAGAGGATTGGTGATCACACACTTTTACTAACAGTGTGACTTAACTCTAGGAGGGGAGAGATAACCTTGTGTGGAATCTCTCTATAGCTGGAAGTGGGGCCCTATGATATTTTCCCTTGGTATGGACTAGCTTCTTATTGTTCATGCCTATATTACTATCACTAGTGAGGGTTATAGCTTTCCCAAGGTGGTGGTATGAGATTTTTCCTTCTTGGGTGAGAAGGAATCTCTGGCAGAGCAGGATGAGCTCATTTGTAAGAGGACATAGATGATTTTATTAATTATCCTATATAACCCTTGGGGTAGCATATGTTATGAGCTTCTAGTTTCCTGAGATGGTGGAGGATTATTAGGAATTCCTTCTTGAGGATGTTCTAGGTTAACCTCCCATATGTTTTTTTATTTTGTATGGACTTGCACTAGGGAAGGATCGATATTTATGTCGGTATATCAAATGACTCTATGTAGATGAAAGATCTAAAGGTTTAGTTAGATGACCATCAAGAGAAGGGTTTTATCAGACCCAGTGTGTCCCTATGGGAAGCTCTAGTTTTGTTTGTGAAAAAGGTGGGCGGGAACTTGAGGCTTTGTATTGATTATTTTTTCCTGAAGTAGGTAAAGATAAATAACAAGTACCCCTTTCCAATGATTAATGACATCTTTAATTATTTACGAGGTGTGATTTGGTTTTTTGATATTGATATCAGGTATGGATACCATTCGTTGAGGGTCCATGAGGCCAATATTCTGAAGACATAATTCTAATTTCTCTATAGACACTATGAGCTCCCAATGATTCCTTTCAGTGTGATGAATTACCCCATAGTGTTTATGGATCTAATAAACTATATCTTTCATCCATACATGAACCAATTTGTGTTTATCTTCATTGATGACATGCTCATTTACTCTTCATTATAAGAGGATCATGCAAAGAATCTAAGGAAGGCCCTAGACTTACTCTAAGAGAACTAACTTTATGGTAAGATATTGAAGTTATTGTTTTTTATCTATGAGGTTCACTTTCTAGGGAATGTCATATTTGACCATGGATAAGCTATGTACCTATTGAAGATTGATACAGTGCCTTCTTGGGAGCTACCCATGATCATGATAGAGGTTTAGAGATTTATTATCTTGGTAGGGTAATATATGAGGTTCATGCAAGACTTTTCCCGAGTATAATCCTATTTGAATTCCCTAACATGGAAAGGGAAACCATTTATCTAGACTAAGAAATATCAGGGGGCCTTTGAGAAGTTGAGACTGAGGTTGACCAATGCTTATATATTGAGACTACCATAGGATGGCGTGGTGTACGTAGTGATTTATGATGACTTTGTAGGTGGGCTCAGTTGCATGTCGATGTAGAAGTAAGAAGTGATCATATATGGGTTGAGGCAATTGAGACCCCAGAAGAAGAACTATGCTACTCACGACTAAGATTTGGCAGTAGTAGTCTTCGCTCTGAAAATGTGGAGGCACTATCTTCTAGTAGAGTTCTTTGTTGTATACTCAAACCATCAGAGTTGTCTCAGGTATATCATCATATAGATAGATATTAACCTAAGATCTAGGTGTTTTATGGAGTTCCTATAGGACTATTACTTTGAGATAGTATATACTCCTAGGAAGGGAAACATGGTGGAAGACACACTTAATAGGAAGTCATGTTCTCTCTTAGTGGAGGAGGCATTTGAGTAGTTGGATTCTTTATAGCTGACCCTGATAGAGGAGAGGGGTGCAGTTTTTCTTCAGTAAATCATGTTGACTCCTCCCATTTATCATAATGTAAGGGAGTCTTAGTTGGGATACATAAATTGTAAGGTTCTAATTGATCATATATCCTCATGAGATTCATCATATGGATTTTTTGATGTAGGGGAGCATGTCATCATTTCCCGGTGATGGATGGTGGATCCAGTCGTGATGGGAGAGGAGTTAATGAGGGAGTTTCACACTTCTAATCTATTTTTGCATACTATAATGGAAAATATGTGCATGGAACTTCAGTGGTAGTTTTAGTGTAGTGCCATATGGTGGATCATATCTAAGTTCATCTCTCAGTGTCTCACATGTTAATAGGTGAAGGATGAACACTAAGTTCTAGTAGGTTTGATGTAGCCTCTTGAGATCCCAGAGTGGAAATGGGATTTCATATCCATGGACTTTGTGATAGGTCTTCCACAAACATCACAAGGTTATGATTCCAATTGGGTGATATTTTACCAACTTACCATGTCATCACATTTCCTTTCCATTATAGAGCAGAGTTTGGTAGAGAGTTTGGGGGAGTTTTACGTGAGGGAGATCATCTGACTCCAGTCGGTACCCTTGATGATTGTCTTTGACTGTGATTCTTGATTTAATTCATGTTTTTTGAGATGATTATAACAATAATTTAGGACCTAGTTGAGGATAAGTAGAGAATTTCACCCCCAGACAGATGGGCAGACCAAGTGCACTATCTAGATGTTGGAGGATATGCTAAGGGCTAGCATATTGTACTTCAGCTGAATCTGGGATGATCATTTACCACCAGTTGATTTATCTAATAATAATAGCTCTAATATCAGCATGGAACCTTTTGAGGCCCTATACAGGAGACCCTATAGGTAACCCTTATGCTAGAATTATATTGGAGAGACATATCTTATTGGGTTAGATATGGTTTAGGTGATGACAGAGAAGGTTTAGGTGATTTAGTAGCATATGAGGACAGCCCATATATGATGAAAACCTCATGTTGATCAGCATCATAGGCCTCTGGAGTTTGAGCAACGAGACCATGTTTTCCTAATATTATCCCCACAATAATGATTATAGTGGCTGGGGAGAAAAGTTATCCATGAGGTTCATTGGTCCATTCAATATCTTAAATAAGTTTGGTGTGGTTACTTACCTCCTAGCCTTTCCCCCATAGTTAGAGTGGGTTCATGATGTGTTCTATGTGTCATAGATGAGGAGATACATCCATGATTCTCACACATTATTGAATGGAGTGATTTTGACATCGAGGATGGATCCACCTTCATGAAGTGCCTGGCAAACATCGAGGATCAGCAGAAGAGGATCATATGATGATAGACTATTCCCTTGGTTAATTTGTTGTGTATCATAGGAGCATGAAGGAGAGATCCTGGGAGAAATAGATCTAGATGTGGGCTTAGTATCCTCACCTTTTTGTTTAGCTTGTGATTTTTAGGGAAAAAGGCTTGAAAGAGGGGATAATGTAGTGACCCTATTTTTTACTTATATGACTTTGAAATATATTAATAAATATTTTCAGAGTAGGACACTGAGATGACATGATATTCCAAATTTCAATGAGCAAGAAATTGATATTATAAAAAATATTAAATATATTAATATCACATGAATGTAGCTTTCATGAAATAATGTAACAACTCAAGAATGGAGTCTCATATTATAAACATGATACCATGATTGATTCCAAGATGTGTGGTTTACCTTAGGCACAACCTAAGGTTGGTTGGAACCGGATGTTCGGTTGAGGCAGCCGTTAGCGATGCGTGTAATTAAAATAAATAATTAAATATATTTATTTTATTTATTTTATTTAAATGACCTAATCTAAAACCTCTATAAATACAATTTTATGTAAATTATCTAGGGTTATCCACATAACCCTATGAGATTAGATAGGAGGGGAAACAATCATTCCTCCATGGTAGATCACATCGAAGGATGATGGGAGATCAAATTGAGGTGGATTGTGTAATGACCCAGGTTTTTGGAGTGGGTCAAAATCCTCAACCTGTTTGAATTTTCATGTTTTATGAGTTGTCCATATTTCCTTTTGATCTTAAAATCTTAATTATAAGAGTTTTATTGACCCAATACCTTGTTTTTAGATGGTTTTTAAGGCTTGTTAGGTGCATAGGGGTTTCAAGTGGGTTTTGGGGGCTTCAGAGGACGAACCCCTATATTTTTAGGGTGTGAATACAGAGGTGCATGGTTTGAAAAAATTGTTTATACTCTTAAGAGAATGTATATTGCCCTCTATTGGAACTATACATGGTTTGAAAGACTATTGAGGTTGGTTCCATAGTTGTGTGATCACCTACATAGTTTTTAACATGGGGATTTCGCACGATCTGAGCATAGTTGAGAAAACCATGAACTTGGTCCGTGCAGGTGTGGTTCTTAGGCAGAGGGAGTTTCACGGTTAGCCAAACCATGTGAGTCACTTAAAAGTGTTAAAATTTTAAAATGCCTCTGCCTCCTTTATTAATTTTTCTCCTCTCTTTCTTCCTCATTCACCCACACGCACAGTGGGCTCCTCCAATTTCTCCTCTGCCTAGGATTATACTTATCTTCCACGTCTGAGCTATGATCTAACTGTAATCAGTCTCATTGGAACCGCATCGGTAAGGATTCGTATCTTCAACATTCTATTCATATTTTCACTCGCCATACAGAGTACTAAATTTGTGTGAGCCGTTTCACCCTATGTTTAGGGAATTTTTCTAAAATAATGATTTCTTTCAATTTAACTCATGTTAGAGGATGATATTATATGATAGAACATCTACCAGTTTTATTTAGGTGGTTCATATCTTTCACTTTGATTTCACGATGTTTTTGGGGGTTTATTCTTGAGCGCGCCATTGGGTTAACCGAGAGTGTCCCTATATAATTAATGCATTTATTTTAAATTAATTAAATGCTAATATAGGATTCCATGGGAATAACCTTGATTCGTATAGATGGACTGAGCTGGGTTAGAGGCTTTTGAACTTGGGGAGGAATAGGTATGGTCTTTATATTTAATTTAATTAAATTGCTTATATTTTTTCTTGAAATGGTTCCATGGGAATATGTCGGTCTTGGCCTAAAGGTTGAGGTGGTGATTGACCACCAAGTTTAAGGTGACATGTTCATTAGGATTGGATTATCCCAGATTACTTGGGTAATGTTGATCACTAGTTTAGGAGACTTGGTCTTCATATATGGGTGATGAGATCGTTGGGATTGGGGCATGACCTGGATGACTTGAGATGGTAATGACCATTGTTATGGGGAGACATGTTCGTAAGGGAATGAGGTGTTGGATGATGTGTCTTAGTTACTTGTTTGGGTGATTGTTGCACATTGTGATTGTAGAATGCGTTGTTGGAGTCATGTTCACACATATAGGACTCAGATGATGAGGTTGTGCTGACCACTCATGTGATTATAGGCCTCTGTTAGTTACATCTTAATATGGTGTTGACCATCAGTGTGGTTGGAGGTGCTTGTCGTAGAAAGCCATGTGGATGGTGTGGAACTATCAGTTGATGGTGTTGAGGCTATTGATTGGGGATGAGGCTCTCTATATTTCTTGGGGATATTGGGATGGGTTTTTGAGAGGACAGATATCGCTATGCCTTGGGACGTTGGGATTTGAGCTGATGGTGGTTATTATTTGAGGATAGACTTCTCTATGCCTCGAGACATAAATATTTGAGCTAACGGGGGATTTTGAATAGGGGTATGAGGGACCAAGTTCTTACTGATTGTGTGTACTATATAGACACCGGGTGATGTGATTAATGGAAAGTAGTACTGATGACATGCTTTGGAGGTAGAACCTAAGGGTTCACCTGGGATGAATTTCATTAGGGGATGCCTTGGGCTTAATGCTAACGATCCTCACTAGTTTAGTTATATATATGAATACATGTCATTATATTATATATATATACAACTAGGAGCATGTGGTATACCGATGATGGCCAAAGTAGGTGATTGCTTCCTTGTGGATACTAAGTGAAATGGAACTAGGTTGTTAATATTCAATTCATGTGCTGATTTTATTTATTTTAGAACACTTTATTATTCATATATGTAACTTAGGAACACATTGGTGTTGGCCTAATAAGATTTATTCTCACACCCTACACAGGCCATTTGGGATGTATGTAGACTTTATGCTTTAGTGATCATGTAAGGGTTCGGGATCTGGAGCTGGACCTTAGTGATCATTTTGGGTTGTTTAACATGGGATAGATGTAAAGGGGCCTTAGATTTTCTTACATTAGTTAGAGTTTATTTTGATTTTCCTTTTTATTTACCATGCTTATATATGTAAGTACTGATGGTCGACCATGGGTGACCCTACTATTTATCTACTGTTTTTTATGACCTGATATTATATAACATGTCTTGTTTTATTCTTAAAATGGTATGTTTGGATATATTATTCTTTTGTGTCATTGCTTCATTGTGCTTCTGCTGTTATGGGTTACCGGTTCTATTTTTATGGTATTTATTCCACTTCTATATTTATATATAGACCATTATTATTATCTCCAATAGAGGTTATATTCTCCCCACAATCACCTCTTTACACCCTCACTACTAGTTGGTATCCTTTGGTGTATGGGGAGGCATGCCTAAGGTCTAGTGGCCAACCAGCCTTGAGCACTATTTGGGTGAAAAAATGGGTCAGGGCACTACATATCAAGAGGAAATAAATTTAGCAGATCATATCCTTTATAAGTGAATTAATTATTCACCAAAGATCAATCCCAATTGAGGTAGGACTCTTCAATTGTGGTTTTATACCTCTTGATTAAATTGTTAAAGCATGGATTTTCATATGCTTTATTTTTTTGGTGGTTATATGTCCTTCGCCTGATCCTAGTATACAAATTAATATATTTTATTCATTTCATTCTTGTTTTTCCATTATTTCACCCTAGATATCCTTAATTTAGGATCATTGGCCAAGAATGTTTGGACAATGATGTTTGAACCATTTTTCTTGTGCCTTTGCCCCGCCCATTCTTTGTGTTCTTCATTATTGACCTACCGAAGTCATGGTTCAACATTTTCAGGGTAGTTTCAAGCATGATTTAACCCCTAGATTCATGGAGGTTTGGTGAACGATGAAGAAATTGGTTTTTTAAGGATGGAACAAGATGGATTCCAAGTGATACTTTATAGATATGGGATCCATGAGTAGCGATAGGTGATGGGGTGCATACAGGACACATGGAGGCTACATCAAGATTATCAGTTTCTATTTTATGGCCACCTAAGGCGGTGAAATTATAGACAGAGATGATTTACTTTATTTTTAGGTGGTCAAATGGTGAGATCCATGGAAAAAAGTATAGATCTATAAAACATGTAAATTAAAGTCAAGATTAGGGAAAATATTGACTATAATCCATGTATTCTGTAAGAACACACAGCATATGCCCCCCCCCACCACCACCACTTGTGGCGCTAGGGTTTCGGGAAAAGTTAAGGATTACACACTGTGTGACCCAACCCATGTGGCTAAACTATGTGCTAGATTTCACACACCTAGGACCCTGTGTAGTCATACTCTCCATGTAATCTGATAGTACACAATCATGAGATTTTACTCGGCTATGTCCAGGTATAAAGCTAGGTACACGAGCATGGTTCGAAGTACATGGGTGTGGTTCGGATCACACGATCAGGCCCCAAGTGGTGGAGGCATGTCGTGTGACACTTGTTCACACTATTTATGATGACATGTATTCCAATCCATGTTCATAGGAGAACATGGAAAATTAATGAGGCAGGTACATATGATATGTGGACCCCCATACACATTATGTACTTCTATGTTGGGAAAAAACCCCTCAAGGTAACATTACAGAATTTTTGGGTTGATTGTGTTTGTTGACAAATCAGGTTTCCATGGTTAATTGTCGAGTTTCAAATATGTTGTTGACAATCAATGATGACAAAGAATCATGACAAAGGAACGGACGGTCTTGAGGCGGTATGAAAAGATCAATACAAGGTGGCACCGTTTTCCAGTGTTTTCCAAATTTTTTGGGTCCAAAATTTGGATTCTGGTGAGTATCACGAAAAGTGGATTTTCATGAAGATCATATTTTAATATGGAAAAGGAATGAGTTTCGCGAAGATAGGCTTCATTGTTTGGATTTCATGAAGACCATAAGAATGTTGACGGTGATGCTTCGCGATTACGTCAAGCTTCGCGAATGGCAGAGTTGAAGCGCATTATGGTGGTTAAGGGCTTTATGAGGGAGATTTGTGGTGAAGGCATGATATGATTGATGGTGATGCTCCGTGATTACGTCAAGCTCCACGATCAGAAAATTGTTGTGGTGCTACTTAATTTTGAGAGAATTTTGGCGGGAACTTTAGAGCTTTGTGATTTGAGATGACGTGGCGTTTACTTCGCATGGAAGGTTCGAGGGTCGGTCAAATCGCATATAAATAGGCCTCGACCCCCTCGGGAGAAGTAGATAGAATTTTCAAAGAAGATATTTTGCTCTCATTTCACGAAGGTAGTTCGCGTATCCAGTGTGCTTTGTGAAAGAAGAGCTTTGCGGCGACTAATCTAGATCCATGAAAGTGTTGAGCTCTGCGTTGGCTCAGTGAGATTCATGAGGTAAGTCACTTTGTGAAGACTTGAGCTTCGTGAGAGTGCTTCAAAAGAGTGCTTCGTCAGAGTGCTTCGCGAAAAGGCAGGAGCTTCGCGAAGGCTCGTTTGAGCTTCGTGAAATTGGGAGCCTTGTGAAGTATGTTGCTTTGCATAGGTAATTCCAAAGGTAATTTCCTAGTGTTCAGAGGCAAAGTGTAATTCATATGTTGATGAAAATTGTACTTCAACAGAGCATCTATCAATAGTTTAGGATGAATTTTTTCATGCAAATGAAGAGACCTATAGGTCTATAAACTGTGAGTGGATATTTTCTAGAGCAGTGAACAAAGGGAGAGGAAGAAGGTGATTCTCTCCACCGGCAGTGAGCTAGAGAGAGAGAAACAGGGAGTGACCCTTGGTAAAGCAGTGAGATAACCCTAAACATTGTAAAGGCAATGATCCTAGGAATAGAAGTGATTTATCCTGAACTTTGTAAACAACAGTGTGCTTTTAGTGGATTTGGTACATCGGCACATCGCCGGTGTACACTCCTTGGGCGTAGCTCGGTGAGAGTAAACCAAGTAAAAATCGTTGTTTCTTGTGCATGCTTTAGTTTTTTTATATTGTGCTACAAGAAAGAGAGAGAAGAGAGTCTTGCTTAACAGTGAGACAAGATCAATAGGGGTAGTTGTTTTAATCTATCATACCCCAATTGACCCCCCCCCCCCCCCCTCAGGGTATCTAACCTAGTGGACCTAACATTCTCCCAAGAACATATTCCTCTTTTATCTCCTTCTTTAGTACTTTGATTTTGGCCTGCAGCTAAACTATCTTGAGTGTATTTCTATGTAAAACATGATGGTGGATTTTGTTGTGTAATATGAGATATGATGTTAGATATTCTAAGTGTGACTCTTCTTTAGGTGATGTTTGACAATAGTGGTGATCCAGTGGGTTTATCATAGAGTTCTCTGGGTAAGTACTCCCCTGTCGCACCAGGGCACATGTTCCCCATGTTCTTTATATAGGTAGAGTCAAGACTCCCCTACATTGGGAATAGGTCCTCTATCTATAGAGTGGTACTCCCCCATCTTCAAGCTCTAATAGGGTGTGGGTCCCCCACAGTAGTTTTGGATCCCTCTTTTTTTAGCACATTAACTAGGAATGGGCTCTTCCACTCATTTTCTAGTGAGGTTACATAGGATGTATAATAAGGATTTTTGGATCCCTCAACTATGGAGCATAGTGGTGAGATGTGGGCCCCTCTGCATGGGTTCTTATATGGTTGTGCATGATTATTGGATAATATATCGACCATTGGAACTATAGGAAAACTCTTTATTCAAAGATAGGTTGTAGAGATGGAGATTCCATTTCTATCTTTTATTGTTCTTCTTATTGATAATATCTGGATGGTTATGGTTGTTTTCTTAGTTTCTAATTTACATTCCTTCATTGGGTTGAGTTGGATATTTTTATATCTCCTTATCACTCCCTCTTTAGTTTTCAGGGTTTCCTACTGGGTATGTATATACTCACCTCTGTATGGGTTTTTCCCACACATGTTGTGTCTTATGCAGACAACAGACAGATTGGTGGTAACTTTAGTGAAGAAAGGTGATACATGGGTGCATTGACCATGTACATTAGTTGGGCTTGAAGATTTGGAGTTAGTCTCTCTCTTATATTTCTTCTATTCCTATTGTTGTTAGGTTGGGACATAATTTCTTTTTGGGTATGCATATTTTCCCTTTTCACTTTGATTTTATTCTATCATACTCTAAAGTATTCTATATAGGTTATTACATGCATGGTTTACTCAAGATGTTACTATTTTTTATTATTCCTAAATAAAATAGCATGGCGATGGATGTTTTCATGAATATAGGTACAATAGGAAAAGTTATCCCATTTTGTATTATACCTTCTCAGTGATTGTATACATCCCTATCCTATTATAGGTGGGATTGTGGTTCTAGTAGGCTAGCCTTATACTAGCAAGGTAGGGCCCTGAGGGGTCGGGTCATTACATGATCATCATCGGCCAATTAGATCTCAGAAAAAGATGATGAATTTTGGAAACCAAGGGTGAAAAAATGGTGGATTCATGTCCATAGAATCTATCAATAAAAAAGGTTCAAGATCATTATTTAAAATTGGGCTCATACGAGGAACAAAAATCATAGTAAGATAAAGAGATATTAAGTACATTATTAAAAAATATTTAAAGCATGAAAATACATAAAATAACAATAGCTACATTAATAATGGATCAACTATTGGTGTATAACATGTCCACTAGAGATGAAGTTGAATATCCCAATGTGTTCAACATTCATCTCACGATTCTCCACAATCATTGTTATCGATCCACATTCTTGAGTCACTAATGCTAATGAAGATCTCCTCCTCCTCTCTAATATCACAGGGTTATGTGGTTGGCCCTATAGATTTTTTATAATCATATATAAATAGAGAGGGATTATGGTTTTGGGAATTTAAGTAAATAAATTAATGCCCCCACCAATGGTCTACTTCAACCGAATACTGAAGGTTGACCAACTTTATGTCACTCTTATGGTAAACCCAACATTCTAGAAAAAATCAAGGTCTTAGATTTTCCATCTGATATTCTAATCTATGATAACAACATATATTACAAAAATATGTGTGTTCATTATTTAATATATATTTATGTTTTTAATATATTAATTCTAGGGTCCTGTAACACCCAAACACAGGTCCGAATCCAAGTAAAAATCCATAGATATATATAGAAATATTTAAAAGGATTAAAATTAGAAAACTAGAGTCATTGCATTATCCCCTCCTTGGAGGATTTTATCCTTGAAAAGCATAAGATACACAAAATGTTGGGGGTATCAAGCCCACATCTAGATCTCATGCTCCAAAGATCTTTCCTACATGCTCTCATGATACCACAACACACAAACTAAAGGAATGTTTAATCTACATAGGATCCTCTCATATCAATACTTGATCACCACTAGGTTCTCTGAGAAGGTGTTCATGTCCTTAATTTCCATCTCTCCCGAGTTAATAACATGTGATGGGTCATTCATGTATATCATCAGTTGTGACACATGGAAGATTTCATGCACTCGATCCAACATTGGGGTAAAGTCCAAGCGGTAAGAAGCCTCACCAACTCTCTATAGGATCTGTAATGGCCCGAATAGCTTGCATCCCTGAACAAATCTCTGAAATCTTCATTGTGGTGAGACTCTTAGAAAATAATTATCTCTCTTCTATAACTCTAAAGGCTTATAAAGTCAGTATGTGTAAAATATGTATCAACTCTGGGATATCATCATACACTCGTATATCAACCAAACATTATCTATCATTTTAGGCACCAACTCTATCCCAACAATAGATTTCTCAAGAATATCATTCCAGCACAAGTGTGACTTTCAGGGTCTTTCATACAGGGATTGAAATGTTTCTATGCCGATAGTGGAGTGATGGTTATTATTATAAGAAAAATATTCCAATAAAAAGTGGTCTTCCCAACTCTGGTTGAAGTACAACACATAGGCCCTCATGATATCCTCTAAAACCTAGATAGTCCACTTGGTTTTTTGATATATTTAGGGGTGAAAAATTGTACTCATCTATAACTGGGTCCCGAAAGCCTCTTGTAGGTCCCTCCACAACTGTTTCATGAACAGATAATCACATATGGAGACAATATTCATGCACTAAAAAATAATTATCTTTTTCTAACGTGGGTATATCTATTGGTAAAAGTTTATTTTCTGTTGGTAAAACATTTTACCTACAAAAATTATCCTATCACTAAACTGTTGGTAAAAACTCTATCGCTAAATTTTATTGTGATAGATAAAATAGTTATGTTATAATTATAATAATACCAATTGATAATATATATGATGGTCAAAGTGTATAACAATATATTCATATGAAAAATATATATGTTGGTAATAATATCACCAACATATAATATCTGTTTATAAATTACATTTAAATAAAAATTATTAATTTTTATTAACATTATAATTTCATATTATATTTATTAATTTTTCATATATAATACACATATTTTAATTATCAAACTGAATTCAATTCTCACACATGTTCAAACTTAGAAAAAGATTAAATATATTAATAATGATATTTAATACAAAATTAATCAATACATAGTTGAAGTTGATTAATAACTAAAGACCATAAAAAAATAAAAACCCAAGATCCATCTATGCAGCCACCATTGACACCCACCCCCCCCCCCCAGGGAGAAAGGGCATGTTGACTATTGACTGTAATCCTCCAGCACCCATCACGACAGAAAAATAGTTACTTCCACCAAATATCTTTCATCACCCCTCAAATAGTTCATTAGAAGAAACAAAACAAGTGAAATCCAGTACCAATGAGGAAACTCAGGTCACCATTATTCCACACACTTTAGCTCCAAGATCAACACCTCACACAACTGAAGAGAATACCCATAAATCAATGAAAAATATCTACATAAATTGAAAAAAAATAGAGATGAAAGTACAAAAAATTGATCTGCATAGAATGACCATTTTTCATTCATCATGTATGTTGAAATTTCAACAAATAAAGTATCATATAGAACTAGTGGGGAACCTCAAGTCACTACTATGACACACCCTTCATCTCCAAGATCTACACCACACACAACCAAATAGCATACCAACAAATCATTTCATAATATCTACATGAATTGAAACCAAAATAGAAATAAATGAAAACATAAAAAATTGATCTGCATAGAGTGGGAATTTTTCATTCTCATCTCTATTAACATCTCGACAAATCATGTTACCCCTAGTACCAGTGATGAACCTCAAGTCACTATTATGCCACACCCTTTAGCTCCAAGATCCACACCACACACAACCAAAGAGAATACCTATAAATTTGTGAAAAATATCTACCTGAATCAAACTCAAAATAAAATAAATTAAAATACATAAAAAAATAAGTGAAAGTGAATGATATAATAAGTAATAAAACATTAGAGAAAATTTTTATTTATATAATTGAAATTGATTTTAAAACCTAGTTGATATTTAATATGGGAATGAAAATTTAATTTTGAAATAAATCTAGTTAGTATTTTCAGTATTCATTTTATTCATGTTGCAATCTATACTAAGTTGATTTGGATTTCCTTTTAATCTCAAGATTCTAGATGTGAAACCTATTATAATAGTATCATTTTCTATAAATGTTTCATTAAAGACTCGTAAAAAATTTCTCTGTAATAAATATATAGTTTTATATTATGAATATAGTAAAGAATAGTTGTTTTAATATAAGGATACAACATAGATATAAATATGAATGATTGGATTTTAATAAAATCCTAAATTCTCATAATGTATAATGGTTTTTGAAGAAAATACTTAATTCTGACAAACCTGCGTTCCCTTTAGAATCCAATTCTTATACTAAAAATGAAACATTAAAAGCTACCAATTTTTTAGTA
This sequence comes from Viscum album, assembly GCA_963277665.1. Taxonomy (NCBI): domain Eukaryota; kingdom Viridiplantae; phylum Streptophyta; class Magnoliopsida; order Santalales; family Viscaceae; genus Viscum; species Viscum album. Next base: position 1,937,258,989 of record OY728155.1, read on the forward strand.
CACTACATATATAACACAAACAATAACATAATAGTAGTATGGAACTCAAGGGGAAAAACAATTTGATATCACCTCACAATATATGATTTTTTTCACATCCTTATAGATATTATTAAAAAAATCATATCTTCATAAACTTCATCCATTGTTAGATATTTTTTCCACAATTTGGCTCATCATATGTGCATCTATGTATCCTAACAATGAATAAATGTATGTAGAGTATAATATTCCAAATTAATTATCCAAACATTCTAACAACAAAGAAAGAACATTGAATTTGGAATGAACCATGAGCACTTTCCATATAATTAAGGACTCAAATACAATGAGAAACACAAAATATGTAACATACCAACTACACCAGAGGGGGGAGGATAATCAATATTCAAGGAATGATAATGTTAGAAGTTCACAAAAGCTAAAAGAGTTTTCATAACCATCAAAGGAAAATAATACATGAGACCAAGATCCTAAATCATATAAGCCAACAAATAATGATAATCTCAAATCAAGATAATGATACTAATTTACTTTTATTTAATAAATTTAATCAATCAATCAGATGAAAGTAGATAGTACTAAAAATTGTATAATTAAAAAGATATTGAATATCACTTGTAGTTAAATTTGTAAATGCATATTATAAATAAGAACATAGTAATACATTAAAAAAACATTATAATTAAATGTTAGAATATTGAAATTGTACACTAAAAAGGCTACTGAATGCATAAAATATCATAGTAGTCTAATTGAACCTTCATATTACAGTGTTATTGAAATTTTGTGGTGGTACCAGAAACTATACATGACAAAGACTACTAAATACAACTTATAGAAACATTTTTTAATGTATAGTATACAGAATCATGTAGATTTAATGTATATTGAAACTAAAAATAAATTCAAACTGATGTAATCTAAATTTTTGATGAAACTACATAATTATATGCATATTTTTTTATTACATACTCTTAATCAGGTATGATATCCGTAGTAAATTTATCCGCACTAAATATATAAACCAATTAGTTTGAAATACTGAATATAGTGAGGTAGAGAAAATAATATATCTATGAAAATCAATAAATAACCTCAATATGCATTGACAAAGAAAGTTAATAATGTTATTGAAATGTAGAGAATCTATGTGATTCTTAGAATGTTCATCATTAATATGAAAAGAACAAATGTGTTCAATGAATTGAGGTGTAAATTTTCTAGTATAAATAAAGGATAATTTCTATAGTTTATGTAATATAAATAATTATTATAATCCAAATATGTGTTATATCTAAAGAGAGAACTTCAATACGTCCATGGTAGATTGAATATAGTTATAATATACCATAAAAGATTATAACTTTATAGTGATTTTAATTTTTTATACATTACACAGAAAAACTCCATCCTTTAATTGTGTTTCAAATTTATTCTCAATGTAAGAATCCTAAGAAATTAAGTCTAGAATTCAGGACATAATTATAATAAACAATAACAAAAAACATCTATACATCATACAAGATCAGCACCAGCTTCCAGATTGATTACATACTAAATCAATACCAACAATTGACTCAAAAGAACACTCCCTTAGAAAGTAAAGATATCAACCACTTCCTATAATCCAAAGAAGATAAATCCAACCCAAAATCACTTACATCTTCATTTTTCAATGTCTTCTTTGAGTCAAAAGATTGAAAATCAGATACTAAAATAGACTGCATTGGGTATTCCAACAAAGACAAATAAATTCAACTTTAACATTCGTAAAAGTTCATGTCTGGTAAGTTTGAAATCAAGTGCTCATGGGTTAAATAATTTATAAGTGATCATCTAATAGATAAATATTATTAAAATAATTTGGAACTAATATGGAAGTAAGGAACCATGTTAGTCCTTTTGTCATTAGTGATACCTGGAAGAATGCATGAAGCCCCACAACTCAATGTTCTTCAACTCAAAATCCAGTTTACAAGCCAAACCCATATTACTAAAGGCTTCACATGGTCCACTAATTCCACTCAATAAATCCTCGTTTAGACATGGAGCGATGTTTCCACCCCCACCAAGTGCTATGAGATCATTCAAGCACAAATAGAAGTATCGTTTCACACTAGTCGGTCTAAATATCCATGGTTCACCATAAAAAGTTGTAAATAAAAATGTTTGATTTGACCCTTGATATTTTCTATTTATAGTAGGATTAAATATACATTCCATCATCCCTCTAACCAAATCCCCCTCCGTATCTTCTATGATCAAAAAAAAATATCCAGAAATATCTTCAACATTACGAATCAGTGTACGAAGTGATATTTCATGTTTAAATGTGATGTATAGTAAACCCCATTGTCACCCATTCATTAAATTATGGAGGGAAGAGTGAAAGAAGTCATAAAGTTTTGAAGACAAAAATTTGGAATCATCGGTTTCATTTTTAGGCATCATTACTTCTAATTTAGTAGGGATAAGTGCATCCTCAAACATGTCGGAACCACTAGTACTCCTTTCTGAGTCATGTTCTTATTCTAAATAGATGTATGGTATACTATCATATGTAATTCCTGAACAAAATTCCCCAGGTTCATGTTGAAAACCAAAATCCATTTTTTCAATTTAACAGGAGTTGATCTCACCAGCCAAAAATGTTTGTTCGTTATGAACCTATCAAAGTTGATATGAGAGGAAAAAAGATGAAATAGATTACCTATATGATTTTTCCTTAGGGTTAGGTTTTAAAATGATGATGGTGGGATACAACCTAAAGTAATGTGAATGGTGTGTGGTGGAGAATCTAGGATGAGAGGGGATGGGGATGCTAGGAGACACATAGTAGGTCTATGGTGATAGTAGAAGGTGGTTTGTGGAGGGGTTGTTCAAGGATGTCGGGGGTGGGGGTGTGGGGATTTTTGGGATAGAGGGGTTGAGAGGGGATATCGAGGTTCTATGACACCAGGTATGAATGGGTCATGGGGGAATGTAGGTCAAGAACTGGTAAGGGGTTCATGCGAGGATGTCAGTGAGGAAATCCAGGGATGATGAAGGAGCCGACGAAGATGCAGGTCGCACTGTTGGGGGGAATGATTAAGGCTGGGGGGGACAATGTGGGTGGGAGGTGAGGCTAGAGTAGGTCAGTGTAGGATGTGAGGTTGGAGAGCAGGATGAGAGGTGGGGCAGCTAGAGGCAAGGTCGAACACATGGTAGGGGGTGGGGATGGCCATGAGGAAGAGTCGCCATTAGGATTTTAGTGGTATTATTTTTTAGATAAAAATTATTTAAATTTTTATTAAATAAATAATATTTAAAAAGATAAAATCATTTAAAATTTTGAAAAAATTGAATTAAAAAAAATTGAAAAATATAAAAACATTAAATATTTCAAGGAAAATGAATATTAAATTCAATTATCAGATGTTTTTAATAAAACTTTGGGAAATAAAATTTTACTTTGGTCATAAAAATAATTTATATATATATATATAAACTATGTTTCTCTTGATTGGTTATTGATAAAAAAAATTATTATTGAATGGTTTTTAGCAACAGTTTTTATTGATAGAAAAAGATTTATTGGTAAAAGAATTATTAATAACAGATTCATGTGTTGGTAGAAAAATGTTGGTATTAGTGTGATAAATCAATATATTCAACTATTGAATGATCAATATCAATAGATATATTTTTTGGAAAAAATAAATGTCGTTATTAAAAATTAATACCAATAAAGAAAAATATATGTTGGAATTTCTCATTTTAACCAACAGATATATTATTTTTTGATAAATTTTTGTTGGTATAATAAATATTTTTTTATATTTATGGGTACCTCATGAATTTTTATAATCTCCTGCATGTACAGCTGCCTTAAACACTTGACTAAACTCTAATAACTGATGAAAATAAAGTGTCAAATTGGTCAGTCGGTCAATAATCACACATATAACATTGTGAACTCTCTCTATCCATAGATGTCCCATAATAAAATCTTTAGATATGAAACCCCACTTCTATTCCAGAATCTCTAGAGGTAGAGTCAAACCTACTAAAACTTTATGTTCAACCTTTACATACTGACAAGTGAGAAACCGAGAAAAAAAATTAGAAATGCTCTACCTCATTTCAGTTTTCCAAAATTTTCATTCAAGGTACTTGTATATATCTCCAAACCTTGATGTACATCCAAGGGGGTGGTATGAAACTCCCTTATAACCTCCTCCTGGAATGTTACTGGAACCACTGTTCATCCCTGAAAAAGGATTACATGCTCCCTTCCTTTTGAGAATCCATCTAGTGCATTTTCTGAGGATATCTAGTCACAAAAAATCTCATATTAAACATCTCCTAACCAAGCATCTCTCACATTATGAAGAAGTGGTGGGACTTCCACCATATAATAAATGTAAGATTCACCCCTCTCCTCTTATAGGGTTGTCTATAATGAATCCAACTGCTCAGTTTCCTCCTCCACTAAGAGATAATGGGATTTTCTTATAAGGGAATCTTCCACCATGTTTCCCTTCCCCAGAGTATAGACTATATTAAATTCATAGTCCTGTAGTAACTCCAACCAAGGCCTCTATCTTAGATTAATATCTCTATTTATAAATATTTACCTTTGAATTTGGTGGTCTGAGTAAATATTGAAATGCTCACCCAGAAGATATTTCCTCTACATCTTCATGGAAAATAATACCACTTCCAACTCTAAGTCATGAGTCGCATAGTTATTTAGATGGGGCCTCAATTGAATCATCCCATAAACACTCATAAAGAGCATATGCATCAACATTAAATCAATCCCAACTTTAGAGACATCACATAACATCATGAACTCAATTTTCTCCTTTGATAGTCTCATAATAGGATCACTGGTCAACCTATTCCTCAGCTCCTCAAAGGCTCTTTAACATTTCTCGGTATAAGAAAATATCTCCCCTTTCCATGTCAAGGTAGTAAAAGGGACTTCTATCCGAGAAAATTCTTCCATTAACCTCTGATAGTACCCTTCCAAACTAATGAAACTTTGTACCTCCAACATGCTCTTGGGTGGTTCCCAAGAAATAATTGCATCAATATTCACTATATCCCTAGATAAACCATGATCAAAGATGAAATAATCCAAAAATTGAACCTCTCAGATCCAAAAACTGACACTTTGAGAGCTTATTGTATAGTTGGTGCTCTTGGAGTAAGTCTAGGACCATCCTCAAATTCTCCACAAGATCCTCCTCAGATGCGGAGTATGTGATAATTCCATATAATTAAGACAACCATGAATTGTTCCAAGTATGGAAGAAATATATAATTCATAGGATCCATGAATATAATGGGGGAATTAGTCACACTAAAATTCATCACTAGGAACTCTAGTGTCTGTAGAGACATCGAAATTTCATCTTCAGAATATCATACTTGTGAACCCTTAAATGATGGTATTAAAACCTAAGATTCATATTTAATAACCAAATCACACATTTCAACTAGTCAAAAAGGTTTTTAATCCTCAAAAGGGGTATTTTTTCTTTATTTATACCTATTTTAGGTGTACAAAATCAATATAAATCCTTAAAACCCATCTTCCTTTTCCCAGTTGAGGAGGTATCAAATAGACTCTTCCCATGTGATTAAATGGTATTATTTTGATCTTGAGCCTGACACATCCATGGTTGAGTATACAATTTAGATTGTGTATCACCAAGATAAAGAGTTGTGTGGTAAAAAAATCCTTTGGTCTATGTATTGTAGAAGTATAGATGGGATAACCATGAGACATGGGAGTAGGAATCATTGATGGTGTAGTTTTGGTATTATCTTTTGTGAGTCTCAAGTCTTGAGTTTTTTATGGGGATAGAAAGTGGTATAGTGGGGATAACTATGATGCCCTCCAGGTCACATGTATTTCTTATTTTGACATTAATTATTTCTTTTCAGGTTCTTAAGGATTTTAGGGGTCTAGGGTTTAGAATTTGGAATTGTTTATAGAATATCACCCTAGAAAACAATAAGAGGTGCTTCGAGATGGTTGGAAACATGACCTCAAGCATGCCTCCCCATGCACCAAAGGATGCTGACTAGAAGCGAGGTCCTAGGGTGTGTTTATGATCAGACTATTACCTCATGATCAAAGTGTATAACAGTGGAAATATAAATTGTAAGTGGTAGAAATATTAATAAATCATCCATATAATTAAACAGGCAGAAGATAAATCATAAATAGATAAAAATATGATGCTCATCGTGTCATGTAGCTATACAAAAAAAGTGAAGTACATAGGATACAAGGTAAATAGGCATATACACATGATAAAAAACTAAAAAAGATCAAAATATGACACTATTATAATCGTGATAATAGGATTGATCCTCTTCTCTCATACTCTATCCCAATACTCAAAATCAAACATCAGAAGTTGGAAACTTCCCTTTATCTACACTTGAAATCATAAAGTTTGCTTGGGTTCCATGGGAAGCCTAAGAAGGGTGTGAGATACACTCAATAAGCCACCACAAATGGTGTTTATAACACTCCATTATGTGCATATAAAATTAGTAGTGTGCTGATAATAAAGGAAGTAAATCAATAAATAAATAAATAAATCACTTCGGACTGGGTTCCTCAAGGATACCCGATAGAAACTACATGCTTAGGCCTAAGCTATATATCTCTAAAAATAAGGAAACTTGTATAGGCATAATATGGGTATATAAATTTTCTCTAGAATACATGAAAGGATGAATAATTGAGCATGTCGACGATTCAAGTATCAAGTATGGACTGAACCCAAGCATGTTATTTTTCTTGGAAGACGTGTTCCTTAATTTAATATATTGGAATTCTTGGAATTTTATATGAGGAATATCTAGAATTCAATAAAGCAACATCCTAGGCATGTCTAAGGAAAACCATATAAAGGAACCCTAGTATCACACCGGGAGAAATAAAAATACCCAAAACCATAAGATTATGTCCAAGGAAATCCATAAAGGCATCTCAAGTATCACTCTTATCATGGGTTAAAGCATGACCCTCTAAGCCCTTCCATGGTATCTCACATAGGGGACCAAGTATCACTCATGGAATGGTATAACCATCTTTCCCACCAATCCCATCCCAGGTGACTCCCCTAGGGTACCAGTAGCACTCTTGGGTAAGTAAGTAATCTACCCGGTGAACCCATCCAAGCTATTCCATAAGAATATATGTATCATTCCATGTATATTTACAATCTAAATTAAGTCTTACTTATAAATCATGATGAGACCATTAAAGGAATCCCTAAATCAGGACCCTTGTATTTCCCTCATCCTTGTATGAATGTATGGTATATCTATTAAGAACACATACCATTATAATAAGAGATTTTTATCAAAATATTTAATCTAGTTCGTCAAATCATTTTTATCCAAGTAATTCAAACTATGGATTAAATTACAAGATCCAAACACATGGACAATCATTTTCCTTAGATCAATTTTCATTGAAATTTATTTATTAATAGGTGATTTACACACCCAATATAAAGAAATTAAATTAGTTCCAATGCATAAGTCCCATAATTATTTAAGGATAGGCACACCCAAAGGGGTGTCTCGTGTCGAGGAAATTGCCCCATGGTAATGATTCAAGAGTATCTAGGGTCCATCTATAGATGAGAATAACATTTAATTAAATTCAATATAATTTGTGGAGGTGACATTAAAAAATTCTGAAATTTGGAACAAGGGTGCATGAAAAATATAACTATACTTTTAGGGAGAAGGACTAGACCACCTTCCTTAAGCATGTAGTACTCTCTTCATCTAGTATCGACCCTTGAATCAATCTAGAACATAAGAAATTAGAAGAACAAACAAAAACCCTGAAAATATGTCATATGATCTCAAAAAAATACCATAAAAGATATTAATATAAACAATGAAAGGAAGGTATAGGAATTATTATCTTACCATTTCTGATATAACACACCTAAGAGTTAAGTAAACAGAGCTTAGATAGAGAAGATTTGGTGGAACCTATGTGAGGCGTGAGGTGGAGATCTAGCATGGCCTCCCTCTATGTTATAAGAAATGAGACCCTATAAGAAAATAAGGGGTTGTTCCATTCTTTTTAAAACAAATACCAACATTTAAATGGAATGTAAATTAATTACACATCATGTAATTCTTGGGTCCATCCCCCTAGGACAAAAGCAATTACATGGTGTGTCGTGTAATGCTCATGTGTTTCCCTCTAAGAGAAAAAAAAATTTGATGTGTAAGCGGATTGGCCATCCCATTTCACATCGTGTATTCTAAATACATGACATGTATTTATAATACATGCCATGTATTTGGCCTAAATTCATCCTCCATCCTTTCTGCCTCTTCATTTCAAGAAACAATCGACCAGCCAAAGGGCCTGGTCACTAGAATCTAAGTCGAAAGACAAACTCAACAATGGTTTAACAAAAACTAAAATAAAATGTACCTCAATAAAAATATGGGATGTTGCAACCTCCCCTCCTTAAAATAATTCATCCCTAAGTTTCCCTTTTGAGGGTGGTAAAGAATCATCTAAGAAAATTTCTTTCCACTAAGCATGTACATCAAACTCTCTCTCAAAAGTCTTATCATGTACACAATCATATTGTCAAAGCACACATACCATAAGAACAGACCTACCTCAAAGACCCTTCATGGTCTGATCAAAGATATATAATGGATGCTTCTTAGAGGAAACATCTTCCTCTATCTCAATATCCTTAGGATCAAACGAATGTGAAGGGTTGGGATGATAATAATGAAGTTGTGATACATGGAATACAACCTGCATGGCATGATACCTTTGAGGTAACTGAAACCAATAGGATATCGGCCCAACTCCCTCTATAATCTTGAATGGACAGATATAAGGAGGTCGTAGCTTTCCCTATCTCCAAATCCATCTATGACCAAATCTAGGTGAAACTTACAGAACGATGTGATGTCCCACCTAAAACTCTAGAGCTCTACTACAATGATATGTATAAGACTTATACCTGGACTAAGCTATAACCATACATTTCTAAATTAGTTGTACCTAATTTGAAGCCTCCTAAATGAGTCGATGACTAGGTAGTGAAACCACACCTACCTCTAACCAGCAAAGGGGTGAATGGAATGACTTTACGTAAGTGGCCTCATAGGGATCCATCTAAATCATTTCCTGAAAACAATTATTATAGGAAAGCTTAATTAGAGGTATGTGTTTCTCCAAAGAACCTAGAAAATTAAGTAAATATTTCTGGATCATGTCCTTTAGCACCCATATCATATGATCAGACTAACTTTTAGTCTAAGGGTTAGATACTATACTCAAGATCACCTATAAACCCAATACCTTCTGCAACCCCTACCAAAATCGTGATGTAAAACGAGCATCTTAGTCTGATATGATAGAATTGGGATCACCACGAAGGAATAAAATCTCCCAAATATAAATCCTCCTAATCTCATCAACTAAGAAGGTCTCTCTGATAGGTAGAAAGTGTGTGACCTTGGTCAACCTATTGAAAATAACCCATACCACATCACTGCCTCGAGGGGATCTCAGCAGACCCTTCACAAAATCCATAGTGATGTCATCCCATTTCCAGTCAGGAATGGATAGAGGCTATAAATTTATTGAAATCTATTGGTGTTTTACCTTCACCTACTGATAGTTTGAACACCTCATGATAAAATTAGAAATCTACCTCTTCATTCTTGGAAACTAATACTAATGAAGTATGTATCGGTACATCTTGGTAATGCTAGGGTGTATTACCCAAATAGAGGAATGAGATTCCTTCATAAATTATTCCCATATTTATGAAGGGATCTAGATAAATCTATGGATGTGAAGAATATCATCCTCGTCAATAACCCAACCATGAGGTGGGTCCTCTCCTAAGACACTTTCCCTCAAGACTATAACCTATGGACCTGAAAGTTGTCTCATCCTCACTCATTCTATAAGGAAGGATGTCACCTATAGATCTGCTAAAATAGGATACACGTGATATTCCTAAACCTCAAGGTGCATATCAGAAAATATATCCATCAACTGCCACTCATAACTAACCTCTCAGATGGCCTATATCTAAGTCTTCCAGATCAGGCCATCAACAACTATATCTCCCTTTCTGGGAGTATAAGCAAGCTCAAAGTCAAATGACTGAAGATACTCTACCCACCTACAATTCCTAAGATTCAAGTCTCACTATGTGGAAATGTATTTGAGAATTTTATGGCCTATATAATTGATAAAACAATCTCATAATAGGTAATTTATCCAACAGTGTAAATCATGAACCATGAATACTAACTCAAGGTCATGTGTAGGGTAATTTTGCTCATGATTTCTAAACCAGTGGGATAATTATACTAAAAATCAATCTCCCTACATCAGAACTACTCCAAGACCAATCCATGATGCATCATAATAAACTGTATAGATTTTTTCTGGATTTGTAAGAATAGTTATTGGCATTGAATTCAATCTCCCTTTCAACTTTTTAAAGGTTGTCTCACATGTTCCTAACCATAAAAAACTTGACACCCTTTTTAGTCAAGCCTGTGAGAGGCACTACTAGGAATGAGAAGTCTTGAATGAAACTCCAGTAATTACCAACTATCTACATTAAAATACATATTTAAAATACATTCTTAGTATTCTCCTAAGACACTACATCACTCACCATCTCTAGATTGATATATACTTCTACCTCAGAAATGATGTGACCCATGAAGTGAACCTTATCGATCCAAAAGTGGAATTTAGTGAGATTAGCATATAGTTGGTGATCTCTTAGTGTATTCAGCATGATCTCAAGATTATTTTCATTTTCATGTCAATTATAATAATACACCAATATATCATCCATGAATACTACCAAAAAATAATTCAGATATGGGTGGAAACCCTGATTCATCAGATCCATAAAAACTGTTGGCGAGTTCATGAAACCGAATAGAATAACCAAATACTTGTTCAAGTCATATCTACTTAGGAACATTATATATGGTGTGTCTGATGGTCTAACATGCACATGATGGCATCCCAAAGTAAAACTAATCTTAAAGAAAATTGACGCTCCTTAGAGTGGGTCGAATAGGTTGTTTATACAAGGTAGTGGATACCGGTTCTTAACTGTAATCTAGTTCAATAGAGGGTAATACATAAAAAAATGGAGGGTATCATTTTCCTTCATGGAGAAAAGGATAGGTGAACCCCATGATGAAGTATTGGGTCATATAAAATCCTTTTCTTATAAGTCTTATAGATACTTCTTGAGTTTCTAAAGCTCTGTAGGTTTTATCCTATAAGGAGGAATGGAAACTGGTGCTACTTATGACACTAGATCAATGGTGAAATCCACATCTCTAATAGGTGGTAATCTAGAGAAGTCATTAATAAATATTTCACTGAAACGAAGTTTCATTCCATAATCGCTCACAAAGATACTATCCATATGGTTTTTCACTCTGTCCTGACCATGATGCTCGGGTCCATCTCAACTCACTTGGACAATCCATTATCCCTTATGAACATAAGTACTACCCTCAGGTGATGTAAAATACACCCTTCAGTGATAGAAATTGACATGATCATGATAAGGAACTAGCGAATCCATCCTAAGAATGATGTTAAAGCTTGTCATATTTAGGAAAAAAATATTCGAGGTGAAGATACATCTCCCCACCTTAGGAGAGAAATATCTACACTGGCATATTCTCTCTAATTGAACCCCTAGTGGTGTGTCGAGAGTCACCACGGCATAGAAGTATTTTATCTCTAGGATCAGAATATCCATGATTTATATAGAAATAAAAGATTGAAAGTAACATATATAAAATAAGGTAGATACTAAAGTAGAGGCTAAGAGAATAGTACCACTAAATATACAAGGCCCTGGACTCTTCTCCTTGGGTGTATGCTACACTATATAGATATAGAAAAATAATTGGCCCTGAGATGCAACCTGACTAACCTGATCAGTTCCATTATACTGGTGTTGAGCCTTTGAGTTTGAACTACCTTATCCACAACCACCTCTTTAGCCTGATTGGCTAGTAGTATACTACCTCCCAACCTGACATAGAGCTATAGATCATGTACCTGAATGCAGTGTCAGAATAGATCCCTTCTCACTTGGTACTGGAGGAAAAATTTAGAAGAAACACTATAGGTTACCCATCCTACCACAAGCTTAGCACTCAATTGGGTTCTCCATACATTAGGCCTTCTTATGGCCTATCTTACCACACTTTTGACACACCACATAGTTTTCAGTGTGTGTCATATGGCTGGAAATTCCCCCTACATGCAACCTTAAAATGATGTTTCCTACCTCTAGATGAATCATCTCCCTATCTCAAAGATGAACCATCCTGAATCATACTGGTAACTTCTATCATGTTCCACTCAGTGATGAGGGCCTGGTTCACTATATATAAAATGTTTTTCAACTAAAAAACATTCACCTATGAATGTATGGTATACACGATCCCATCCTCAAATCATCTCATAGTCATTAACTCATCACCAATTAGTGTCAGTAAAAAACACTAATTATTAGTAAAATGAGATGAATAATCCATCGCAAACATAACTCCCTATTGTAGGTTCATAAACTCTCTATCATGGTTTGATCTCAGTGTCTTTGGAAAGAAATAGTCATAGAAGGATATCTAGAAGTTCACCTAAAGCATGCCCTAATGAAGACTAGCCTGATTGACCATATCCCATTAATTCTTGGATAATTCATAGATAATATAGGTGGTGAGATTGACCCTACACTCTGTATGCATCTCTATATGATTGAAGAATAAAACCATAGCCACAAGCCATGAATTAGTAGCCTGAGGAATGTCATCCCTCGAGAAGGTTGTAGGATGCTGCTACTAGAATTCTCGCATCAATTATTCTATAGTAGGGATAGGTCATAGGGCTCCCTATATGGACTACATAAAGCGCAAGAAACTCTCTTGAAATAGAGCATCATCACCTGGTGGAGGAATAACAGGAGATTTTTCTTGTGGAACTATGGGAGGTAATACCGGTGTCTTAGGGACCACCCCCTTTGGAGCATGTTCATCGCCACCCTCCTAGCATACAACTCGAGGACTTCATGGAGACATATCTCTAAAATTTTCAAATTCATGACTTAAATAAATTTTAACATAAGATAAGAACAAGATTACAAGAAAGTATAGGTACATATCCTTCTTATAAATGAGTCACGCCCCTATGCCTGCTCTTAAATCCAAGTTTATGTGATAATGAAGATCACAATAGATCATAGGATACACTGACAAATACCCACTACTAAGGTTGGGCCAGGTTCAAGGTCACACATAACACAAAAGAGGTTACAGTATATGGGGTTTCAATCTCAATCTATAGAGGAAAATGTACTTTAATATACAATTGGCGTCCCCATTTATTGATAACCATTTCATTTAAAAGTTTAAATTTATTTAAGTTTATACTTATCTATATGTATAAATATATCAAATTCCAGTTAGATGTATCACCATTATCAATTTATAAAGGCTCATACTCTTGGGGATAGGATCATTACCAAATTCTAATAAATCCTAGGCTCTGGTCTAATACCCAAATAGTAAAAAAAGGAAAAAATTCCTCTCATACCAATTTGTAGCATCACACCCTAGAATCTACTAAGTGGTACCCCAAGACAGTTGCCCACATGACCACAAGTGCACCTCTCTGTACATCAGAGGCTGTTGAATAGCAGCGATAGACTAGGGTGTGTCCATGGGGATAATATTCCTTCATGATCAGAGTATAGAATAGTGGTAAATATAAATGGAAATCAATATAAATAATCATAAATCATCTAGATAAATAAATTTTTAAAAGTTGAATCATAAATAGATACAAAAATGATGCTCATAATGTCATTTAGAATACAAAAAAAATAAGTACATGGGATATAGGGTAAACAATAATATACACATTCTAAAAAACTATAAAAGACCAAATTCTTCCACTACTAGGATCAAGAGCATAGGATTGGTCCTCTGCTTCCGTACTCCATCCCAACACTTAGAATCAAACATTAGAATTTGGATGCTTCCCTTTATCTACACTTGTAATCATGAAGTCTACCTAGGAACCATGGGTAGCCCAAGCAGGGTGTCAGATATACTCAGTAGACCACCACCAATGGTGTCTAGAACACTCCAGTATGTGCATATAAAATGTGCAGTGCGTCGATAATAATAGAAGTGAATCAATAACTAAATAAATAAATTACTTCGGACCAGGTTCCTCAAGGATACATGATCGAAACTACTTGAATTGGACTAAGTTGGGTATATATGAATAGAAGGAAACGTATAAATATATAATATGGTTATATAAAGGTTCAATAGAATACATTCAAGGATGAATAACTGATCTTTTGAATAATTAAAGTATCAATTATAGAACAAACTCAAGCATTTTATTTGGAATGGCGAACGCATCCTTTGATTTAATAGATTGGAATTATTTGAATTTTATACGAGGCATATTTATAATTTAATAAAGTGTAATCCTAGGTCTTTCCAAGTAAAACCGTAAAAAGGAATGCGAGTATCGCACCAGGAGAACTACAAATACACAACACCATAAGAGTCCATCCAAGGATATCCATAAAGGCAACCCAAGTATCAATATTGGAATGGTGTAAAGCATGAACCTTTGATATTATCCCTTATATCTCACATAAGATACCAAGTATCACTCATGGAATTATATAACCATCTTTCCCACTAATCCCATCCCTGGTAACACCCCTAGCGTATCGGTATCGGTCATTTGTAAGTAATCTGCCCGGTGATCCCATCCAAGGAATTCTATAAGAATCTAATTATCACTCCTGGAATATTTACAATTCATAAAATGTCTTAATTATAAATTTCAATGATCCCATATAATGCATCCTTAAATCAAGACCATTGTATCTCCCTTGGCCTGGTATGAAGGTATGGTTTAGCAGTCAAGAACACATACCATTACAATAAGGAATTATGATCATAATATTTAATAAATTTGGTCAAATAATTTTTATCTAATTAATTCAAGCTATATAATAAAGAACAAGAGCCTAACACATGGCCAATCATTTTTCTTATATCAATTTTCATTACAATTTATTCATTATAAAGTGATTTATACACCCATAATAATGAAATTAAATTTGTTCCAAGAAATAATACCCATAATACATTAAGGAGAGGCACACCCATAGGGGTGACTCATGTCACGTAAATGACCCCATGGAAATGATTCATGGGTAGTTAGGGTTATTCTAAACATGAGAATAATATTTAATAAAATTAATAAGACTATATGGAGGAGACGCCAGAAAATAATGGCACATGGAATAATGGATCATGATAGATGAAAATAGAATTTTTGGGAGAAGGATTATATCACATACCTTAAGCCTATAGTATATTCCTCTTGTATAGTCCCTTGAATCAAGCTAGAATAAGAGAAATTAGAATAATGGACAAAACCCTCAAAAATAGGGCATATGATCTCTCACCAAAATAATGAAAAATATGAAAATATAAATGATTAAAGGATGGAATAGGAATGATGATATTAACATTTATAATCCAATAAACCTAACATTGAAGAAAACAGGGCTCAGATGGAGGAGATATGGTGGAACCTAGGTGATTCATGTGGATGATCTCTCACGCGGATTCCCTATATGTGGGAGAAGATATGAAACCCTATAAGAAAATAAGGTGTTTTACTTTTTTTTAAAACTGGTCCCAACATTTACATAGCATGTAAATTCATTACACATCATGTAATTCTCGGGTCCTTTCCCCCAAGAAAAAAGAAATTACACAATGTGTAAATGCATTACACATCGTGTAATGCTCAGTTTTTTTCCTCCTGATGAAAACCCAATTCACAACATACAAGGGGTCTGGAAAGACCATTTCATGTTGTGTATTATAAATACACACTGTTTATTTATAATAAACTCTATATATTTGGCTTACATCCAACTTCCATCCACTCCTCTTCTTCCTTTCCAAAAACAACTGACCAGCCTAAGGGCCAGGTCACTAGAATCTAAGTTGAAATACAAACTCAAAAAGGGTTTAAAAAACCAAAATAAAACATGCCTCACTGAAAACTTGGGATGTTTCATTTTTTGAGATCAGATTTTGTTAGTTCCAGTATCGTTTTTCATGGTTTGAGCACAGTTTCTATAACCGAAGATTCGCTAGGAAAATCATGCTAATAAAAGGGTTTAGTTATAGTGGCTATGGGACATATTATAAATGGATTAAGTAACCATGTGGATATTCTTAGGTAACAATTCACTTTGGCTTTCAAGGGGTAACAAATACCACATGGTTAGTGAATAATTTATCTAACCATGTGGCATAACCATGTGACCCGTGCATTATTCATAAAAATAGAAAATTTCACTCATACACTTGCTCATTTAAACCTCTAATACCCTCATAATCTCTCATTATCTTAACCAAACCATTCCTTGACACTCAATGAGGTTCTCACTTGTCCTCCTGGTGATTCTCTTTTGATATTAGTGAATCTCTTTGAGGTATGTTCTGATTTACACTTTTTTATCCTCCTCTTTATATATCCCTCTTATCCCTAAAGGGTTAGATCTATTAAGGGGTATTATTGCCAAATATAGCGGATTTTATGGATTATATATTATGTTTCTTATGTATATAAGCTTTTTAGGAACCAGTCTCTATGTTCCCAATTTTGGTTTTTAAAGGCAACTGGTTTTTCTCCATTGGCATGGTAGGTGTCTCTATACAGTGGTTCTTTCTCATGGAAAATTTTATAGTTATTTTGTTTTCCTTTGGTTTGGATAATGAAAATTTTTATTTGATATCTATGAGGGATATTTTTTATAAATTCATCTTTTGTGGAATGGAAAATGGTTTTAAAAAGGGTTTCACATTAAAAACAATTTTAATCACTTCATGTGTTCGATGAAATTCCTAAAATATGATTTTGACTCTAAAATGGGTCTTCAAGCATGGGAGAAGTAATTATTTTATTGTGTAAATGTTTTATTAAATTTTTTTCATGGTTTAGTTTAATTTATTTGAGAAAAAGATGCACATGGAAACCTGGGTGTGTCAGATTATGGATATATTCATGTTTTTAGTTGGTGAGGAACTACTAAAGATTATGGATAGGTTCTCATTATGATGTGTAAGTTAATGGGATAGAATGACATCAAAATAATATGGTAGGAATCAGTATCATTAGTAATCACATTATGTCAACTTAGTGTTCCTTTCATGTCCTAGTTATGTATTCCCATAGGCTAGAGCCCATTTTGTTCTTTCAAATTTGTACTTGGTGTTTTTTTATGGTATTGTTTATTATTTTATTACTCAAATGTTTATCTTTTTAGATATGAATTATTTTAACTATTTCCCTCTATTTTATCATTTATGTTTATTTAAATATTCTTATGGTTTTGAATATGGATTTTTTTAAAGAAAAATAAAAGGATGTTTTATGTAAAATGTAAAGGAAAGGGAATCATGTAGATCATTGTATTCTCTTGGTTGATGTTGTTTTCATAGTGAGTTCAGTTGGTGGTGATGGATGGTCATACGGGGACTTGGATTTGGACTTAGTTTTTTTATTTTGTAATTAGCCTTTTGGGTTTTTTTATGTCTCATGATTGTGAATCATTCTTCTACAGTGTTCTATGATTGTTTATCTTTATCTTATTATAAATAATACATGGTGTTTTGTCTTTTAGAGTGAAATAATTCTCATGGTTATGTATTTCAATATCCAGGTACTTGTTACCATCCCGTGGTTATCAAGAACATCCTTTTTTTACTTATGTTAAGCTATCTGGGGAGATGTGTCAGGTTGACTCGGGTTGGTGTGTTCACAAATAATTTAACAATAGTTTTCATTTGATTTCATGTCAAACTAAGGTCATTTTCTATGTGTTGAGTATTACATAAATTTTTTAGATTTTTAAATGGTAAAATTAATTTTCCATCATCCAAATAAAACCATAAATATAATTTACATGGAATTAGTTCCAAATTTGAAAAAATAATCCATGATCATTGTCATATGATTTCATAGAAATTTGAGGTCATCTGTTGGGTTTTGACCCCCTAAACCATGTTTTTAAAAGATTTAATATCTGAAAATTTATTAATTATTAATTTTGATCACATTTCATGTTAGAATTGTTATTTTCTACTCATACACCACAAAAATAAATTAATAATAGTTTTCCGATTATTTCAAGTCAATCTAAGGTCGTTTTATATGTTTTAACTATTATGTGCATGTTTTAGAGTTTTAAAATAATAATAGTTTTCCTATTATGTACATGTGTTTTGAGTTATAAAATTTCATAAATCAATCATCGATCATTTTCCAACTATTTCAAAGTAATCTGAGGTCATTTTCTTAGTTTTGACCCCACCTGGCATGAATTTTTAAAGAGTTTGATATCCATTAAACTACTTATTTATTCTTTTGAGAAGATTTCATGTTTTATTTATATTAAATAATATCATACACATTAAAAATAATTTAAACAAATATTCATAATTATTTTAAATCAATCTGAGGTTTTTTCAAGGTTTTTACCATTATACAACAGTTTTATATTTTTAAAACACTAAAAAAGTGTTTTTGGTCATCCTGAGAAAAAAAACTCGGATTAACAATCATAAATTTATAAATTTTGAAAAAATAATAATCAGTAATTATAATATGATTTAATGGTAATACAAGTTCTATTTATTGGTTTTAACCCCCTGATATGCATTTTTAAAGACTTTAATATCTATAAAACCGGTCATTTAGTCATTTTGATCACACCACATATTAGATAGCTGTCCTATTTACTCAGACACATCATAAATAATTAAAAAAATATTTTAATATTATTTCACAGAAAAATTAGGCTTTTATAGTTTTTTACCATTACACACATGTTTTAGAGTTTTAAAACACTAAAAAATTTCATTTATCCTGAGAAAACCGAAACTCAAATTGGTGTGGCCTCAGTTCCTATATTTCAAAAATCAATCATTAGTTATTGTTATATAATTTCATTAAGATATGAGGTCCTTTTATATTGCCATTATATTTTAGAATATATCTTCAATTAATTAAATATTATTTTGAAAAGCTTCCTTCACTTGTAATACCAAATCAAAACAAAACATTGTACATTTTATTAAAATAAAATTTTAAATATTAAACATGACCATTATAAATGCATATATTGAATTAAAAGGTATAAATATAAGTAAATGAATTATGAAATCAATTAAAAAGGTTAATAAAGGTCATTTTTAACTCTAATACATTGATAAAATTTAATTAGTGTATCTAAATAACTAATAAGATCATTTTATGATTAAAAAGTATTTTTTTCTAAAAAATATCTTTTTAAGTGTTATGAAATTTATTTTTAAGAAAATAAATATATTATGTTCGAATAATGAAAAAATATATTTTTGATATGAATAACATATTAAAACTTTTTTAATTAATAATTGACAAGAAATGATAATAAGAACAATTAATATTTAAAAAGTCATTTTCCTATAAAAATTGTTTTTCTCTTTATAATCTATGTCACCATTTAAAAATTAAATTCCTAAATTTTATAATTTGAATAAAAAATAAAATTCATTTTTTTATTCAATATGGAAATATTACCTTAATATTAATTTTTGGTATTTTTCTGAAAAGATTAATTTTTAGGTGATTAGCACACAATAATGTTTTTACAAATACCATGATTTTTATGACATAATTAGGATGCATGAAAGAATTAAAAATTTATGAAACGTTTTCCATAACCAAATATGTATTTAATAGGTAAAATTATATATATTAAATTTTTTTTTAATTTAGAAACCTGTTATTAACATTTTGGAACCTAAGTAATATTTTTTCTAAAAAAAAAATTTATGCGTTATACATTTATAATTTTAAAATAAATTTTTATCACTATTATAATTTTAATAATATGAAATATAGTTCATATTTGGAATTAAAATTTACAAATTATACAATATATTTATTTTTATTTTTATTTATAGTCTAGGAATGGTGATCTCAGTATCAATGTATATATTAATAAACATGTGTGAAACAATCAGAATTACACCATCTGATAATGAAAATAAGAGATAACTAACTAATGAATGTATAATAAATGATTATAAAAAAAATATTAAAAAAGTTTATAGATATTAATAAGTTTATTAAATGATTTATCAAGATATTTATGTTTATTATATTGGGGTTTCTCATCTCAATTTTTATTCCTTGACACTTACATCATGTCCACCACTTGTTTTCTTTTGTGTGGTATATATAATAACCACGGGAGTTTTTATCATAATTATAATGACTATAAAATGGATTATAGATCTATCACAATTTCTATCCTCCAAGGTATTTTTATTAAATGGTTACCAAATCCTTAATGGTTTCTTTCTAATCTCATATTTAAATTGAGATTGTTATGATTGAATGTCAATTTGGGAAAAATTGTGTTACTTTACCTATAAGACCCCAACAAATTTATTCTGCTTTTGTAATTATTGATTTTTTTCATTTTTTATCACAATTTCATTTCTGTTGGAAAATAATTTACCTAATTTGATGTTTGTAAGTGAAACTGACCACACATCTTTGTTTCGGTTAGGAATTTTCCACCTCTATATCCATATTCATTAGATAATTCTATGTATGTTTATTAAATAATTAATTAAGTTAATTTTATACAATATTTAATTTCTTTGAAAAATATTTAAAATAATTTTTTAATTTTTCCCATATGTTTCTTTTTGAAAAAAGAATCCCTTTTTATTTTTTTCAACTGAACACATCCTTTCATCATTATTAGCATTCTTTTTTTGAAGCTTCGGTCCCATATTTTAAAAGTAATTTTCCATAAGATTTTGATTATTATTGGTTTTGAAAAAATAAATATTGTTATATTTTTTAAAGGTAAAAGTTTTACTTTTAAAATAAATTGATGATTTTAAAATGGATTTTAAAGGCTTTTGTTTTTAAGAAATAAGACTTCGATTTTTTTATATTTTCTCAAAAACAGTTTTTAAAATCATATTTATCGTATAGAATTTGTTTTATGAAATCCTTTTTTTATTTTAAAGGAAATTTTTTAAATGTTTTATCAATATTAAAGTATTTTTTAAAATAAATTGTTTTAAGGAGTATTCAATCATTTCAAAAAAGGGATATTTATTCTTTTTTCCAAATTGAATTATCCAATAATATTTAAAAATGTTGTTTTATCTATTTCAACATCCTTTGACTTTCATTATGTTTCACTTGGGATAATTTATTATGATACCATCCACCTCCATTCTCTAGATGGATTATGAAATGTTATATGGAATTTTCTTTGAAATCCATCTCTTTACCATGGGTTAATTAAGTGATGCTTGAAATATGAATGTGTTCATGCTCACTTTACACACATATGTATGGATGATTATTATGTGATGGTGGGTCCTATGTAACCCTCAAATCCCATGGGTAAATCTTCACATCTCATAAGATAATAATGGTAAATGAGTAATAATGCTTGATCCGCTATGGGAAATTGGAAGTGATGTTTGATCCACTATGGGAAATTAGTTATGATACATGATCTACTATGTGAAATAAATTTTGATTCATGGTACACTATAGGAAATAGGAATTTATTTCTAATCCAATATGATAGTATTTTTATGCATATTTTTCACATTTCTATGTTATATGCCTATGTTGTAATCCATGGATCATATTTATTGTCTCATGATTTCATACTCTTATTTCATGGCATATATTTGATCATTTGAGATTACATGTACCTATATTATTAATTTTAAAAAACACTTATTATTCCATGCTCATTTAATAATATATTTCTCCCATGATCATGTATTTTCACAAGATTATGATCTAACCCTTGATGATATATTTATAATTTTTCCCTTAATAGGAATTTGATCTCACCACTTTTTTATGTTTCTATTCCCCAAGTTTTGAAGATGAGTATAACCTATTAGGAGTCTAGAATATGGTCTAATTTAGTTTGATTATGGATAAGTGTTCAAAATTACTTTAAAACAAGTTTCTTATATAGCTGATCCTCAAACACACTAAACCTGCATTTCTTGGGATTATGAGATTATTTGTGAGATGTAATATTAACTTATGAAAATTATGTAACATAAAGATCTATTTATCTTGGGTCTTCTCAATTAGTATCAAATTCTATGTGTAAAGTATGTGTCTTTATCACCCAACCTAAGATTTTAGGTCTAGGGTTCCTCATTTGGAGTTAGAGAAGGGTTTAGTTACTTTTGGGAATTAGTTTAGTAATTTTTAGGAGTAGGACTATATAATGTTAGTGAAAAACCTAAGGAATAATACTAAATATAGGAAAGAATCCTAAAATTTTGGTAAATTATAGAGTTTATGGTATCCTAGTAATGAAATCCCTATCTAGATATAAAAAAGTGGATACAATCTCTGGCATAGATTCACCTAGGGGTAATATCCCTAAAAATGTTAGTTAAATATTAACTTGATCTTCACTCAGTGCATAAAAACTGATCTGAGATACACACCCATTTTGTACTCATAGGGTATGATTTGGTTGATTTACATTCACTTTACAAACCATTATAAAAAATTTAAATGGAATCTGATGATATAATATATACCTAGTCAAGTTAGAGAAACTAATAGGAAAATGAGCATGGATAAACTAGATTGAAACCTAAATATTCGTAAGTTAGGTTATGAACATTATTTATGAGTTACTTATTCGATGTTTATAGTTTCCTTTTATAAATTTATTAATTTTCTCATAACTAAACTATCCTTAATTTATGTAATGATTAGAGAATGTGGAAATTGAGTTAATAAGGGATATAATGGGAAATGTGGAAATTTTCCCAATAAGAAACCAAATGGGATAAAATTTGGTGTTAAAAAGATTATTGTTATTATTACCCAGCTATTGAGAGTTGTGTATAACAATATGAACCTTAACAAACTCCCAGATTCACCGATGAAGATAATGATAGATTTTTTTAGAATTTTAAGTGAAAATGACTATGGAAAAAATAATATTCAAATTTATATGTGTTAATAATTTAGTAAGAAGTTCCCTATGGAATATATTAAAGGAATAAGAAATAGATTCAAGTGTGTAAGAATTTTCCATCAAGTTTATGATTATTTAAGAGAGATAAATAGGCCAAAAAATACAAGGGATGGTATAAAGGTCCCTACTAATGCTCCACCCACACTTCAATGCCTCAAAATAAAGGCCTTTAGTAATTATAAAATTTTGTAATAATGGGTTTCCTAGACCCAACTAAATATTACTTTTCAATCACCATATCATGGATATATTGAGTTATACATGATGCACACTTACTGTTATAGTGTAGATATTTATGTATCCACTATTTAAATAGTAATTTCTATAAATTAATTGTTGTATCAAAAGTTTATTCAGATCCCAGTCTATAATGATAACCTTAATATACTATAACATTAATCTTAAATATATTTTATATAGTCTAAATACATTATATTGAATAGACACAGTTTATGTCTGACTATCAGGTTATGGGAGCTCATAAGTATTGAGACTTCTTCTCATGAAGTTCACACTTGGTGATCTCAAGTATGTGAGATCATGAGGATAGACTTTCTAACAAGAACATCACATGTTTCTGGGTTTCATTAGTTTTTCC
This sequence comes from Viscum album, assembly GCA_963277665.1. Lineage (NCBI taxonomy): Eukaryota > Viridiplantae > Streptophyta > Magnoliopsida > Santalales > Viscaceae > Viscum > Viscum album. Next base: position 1,937,282,806 of record OY728155.1, read on the forward strand.
TATATATAGACATGTATATTGGTCTATTGAATTGAGATCATTATCAATGTGTGTCATTTTATTGTGTACTTTGATGATAGGAAAAAATCATTACAATGAAGTCATCATGAGGTAGCTTGTGTTGGGTGTGTCATTGGTGTTAGGAATTGGTTGAATTTTAAAGATATAATTTGTCGCTTATGAATTAAGGAAGTAATATCTCAGGAATGGTTGGTCAAGATGGTAGTAACTTCATAAATCCTTAGCCAAGGTAGTTTTAGGTAATCCTGTCCATCTATATCAAAAAATGATAAAGCGAGAAAGGATGATGACATGAGTGTGCATCCTACTTTATGATATATCTAAAGAAAAAGAGATTATATTACATAGTATATTTTCATAGGATGGTTGTCATTTATATGACTATTACTTATCTCTTTAGGGGCCTTTATGGGTTGTTAGACTCCACTCTTGGTCTGTCAATACTAATCACTCCTATCAAGATAAGGGCTTAAAGGGTCACACACAATAACATATTCAAGAATCTTCCATATTCTGGTGAATATATATATATAGGATATGGAGGGCCCCACCATAAGGTTCGAGAGTTGTCCAAGTAATCAATCGCCGACAAATAAATAAATTCATTATTATTTGAGTATAGAATAATTGGATTGAATTTATTTATTAAATTTTTTTTCATGTATTTAAGTAAATAAGTGAAAAATATTATATGAATGAATATTATTTAATATTCGAGGTTTGTTTAATACTAACAGGAATTAAAAGTTGAGTTAATGACTCGGGTTTATAATATAATATATTTAGTATATATTATAAAAAGGTAATAAAATATAAATAATATTTATAACACAATTAGTTAATTATAATTATTTATTTATTTTTTATTTAGTGGGAATTTTATTTTTGGGGGTTGGTGAACCCTTTTAGGTATTTTGATCCTCCCATTATATAAGTATGAGGAGAATCTCATTAAAATGTTTATTAACTCATTTGGAATGATAAATTTTCTCTCCCCCTGCATCCTAGTGATAGAGTCTCTCTCTGTGAGATTGATCCCAGGAGCCTTCGACGGATCGAAGGAATGGGATTTAGCTTATCGATGTGATGCTAAAGGATTCATTAGAGCTCCATGTCAGCACCCAAAATTCAATGAACAATGATTTCATGGATTCTTGAAGCATGTGTGGATGATATATAGGGGTTTAGGTTTGGATACTTTGAGAAATGGTCACAAGTGATGAGCTATAGTCGAAAATATTTTCTTCATATAAGGTATTTTCTCATTTTTATTTTAGTGCTTATTAAATTCATGTGAAATCCTCGGACCTCCACCGGGGCTCAAATCGCTAGAGATGACAAGCTATGTTGCTCCGATGATAAAAATTCTAAAATCCTCAACCCACTGGATTTTTCTGCAAGCACCTGTACGAAAAATTGGTATCATAGTGATCACATGAATGTTTTGAGACAAGAAAATTTTTAGTTTCTTCAAATTAAGAAGAGGGTTTTAATTTGGTCTCAGTGGATCTGATTGTGATTCGATATGATATCAGATGGTCATGTTACTACCATCCCAAATAAATTATGGATCAAAATCAGTTGTTTTATGGGTATTAAAATTTAAAATATATTTTTGATATGTGTTAATTTATTAGTTTTAGTTCTTCAGTGAACTTAAGAATTCAGGCCGGCGATGGCCGGAATAGTCTTTTCTTACTTGTTTGATTTCCACACATTTTTTGAAATTATAATATTATAATAATATAAGTATTATGTTTTTTCAAAATTTGGGGTTTGATTTTTACAAAAGGCATGCATCATTGAAATTTTTTCAAGGTTGGTGGTTGTTTTAAGTGGTTCAAGAAAAACTTTAAAAAAGGAAGACCAAAAATGGGGGGCATTACCACTCGATTTAGCACAAACCAACAAAAAAATATTTTAAAAATGTTGATTAGGTTTACCCACCACTTTCAGTAACCCCTTGCATGCCTCTTCCTCCACCTATGGCGAGACAGAGTGGCTAACCACCTCCCTCGCAGCGCCTCCCTAGTGCCCTACTGGACACCTCCCTTCGAATGATGCCATGGTTTCCCCCCTCCTCTATCTGCAACTTTGGTGTGCTAGACCCCACTACCCACCACAGCCTCCTCGAAGATACCACCATCATTCAATTCAGATTCCCTCAATGTCGAAGCCCACTCCCCAGTCATGGCCATCCTCCGCCATTGAGGCCACCTCACCTATGTCACCTCGGACCACGCCGCCTCCATGAGGCCATTGGATGCCACCGTGAGGCCGTCGACCACTACCCATAGTGACATCCCACAACCCCCTGTGTTTCCCAGTCAAAACTAGCTACCCATATCTACCATGGACACACCTTGAGTTCCATGTTGTGCTTACCATTAGCAACTCTCGAGCTGTGAAACCCCTTCCATGCGAAACTCGCCGCACCGAGCCCCATGTACGACACCCTAGCCAGGAGATAACCCCATCCATGGCCTCCATCTGATTATTCAGTACCCAATCCACCCCACAATGGGTTAGGGTGGAATGGCTTGATCCATAATGGGTTTGAGTGGGCTACCTGGCTCATAAAATCTTTGCATAGGGTCTTCCTAGCCCAAAATTGGCCCGCATGGTTACAGCCCGACCCACAATGGGCTTGGGTGGGGTTTTAGGGCCCAAGTTATTTTAATATAGTAAAAAATTAATTGATTTAATTAATTAAATTTTAGTATTAAATTAATTAAATATTCATATTTGGTTTAAAAAATAATATTTTAATGCTTTGGGAAAAATTAATTTAATTTAGGTATTAAATTAAATTACTTAATTAATTTAATTTTTGGAATTAAAATTAAATTAATATTGGGACTGAATAAATTATTTGAATAAATTATTCGAATTTATAAAAAATATTTCTTTAAAATCCCTCATACTTTAAATTTACTGCCATTTAATTTTATCATGATGAATGGTCTTGAGTATTAACTTACATTCTGTATGTCTAGTTTTCTTTATTTAATTACTTATTACCTACATGTGATGATCGTAATAACTAATTGATTTTTATGATGGTCTATGCATCGTCTTTTTTAATTAAATATGTATAAGGGTCTGTGTGTCCCTCATTATATCAATATTTTTCACTCCCAGACCCCCTCGCCTTCGTATGAGTATTTTATTACAATGAAGAGGATGATGTCAGTCGTAGACCATGACAAGTCAAGGAGAAATCCAGGAACAAAGTGGACACACTAGATGGGGATGAGCTGCATCATGAGTCAAGAAATGACTCAGGTATGATTCACATAGGTCATGGTTGATCCATTATGTTTAAATGGATTAACCAATATTATATTCTCAAGACCAGTTGGGTATTTTTATTTCATTTATGCATTTGATTATTACTTTATACATTTTTATGAGAGTGGGAAACACATAAAATAATAAATAATAAAATGCATAAAGATGTGAAGAATTTTTTCTATTAATGTTCAATTGTGATTGTGACAACATAGAATGAAGTAATTAATAGAAATTGATTAAATTAATATAAAACTATTAAAACCCTCAAAGAAATATTAAGTTTCAAATGCCTTCCATCATTTGAATTTGAACAAAACCGGGTGTCTGGGGTACTCATCATCCAAAGTTGTGGGTGACTCCTACTACTGGTGAGTTCATGTGAGGGTGATGTGTTAAATTAACTAAAGTTGTAAGAAAATAAGTAGACAAATATATCTTGTTTCAACTTTTGAGGTAATCATTGATTAAATAAAATTTTTTATTTTAGAAGATGAGACTTCACTCAACGGAGCAAGGTTCTATGAGTTAATGTGGTCGGCCAGTAAAACACCTACCTTGAACTCTATGAGTAGTTGAATAGCCAAATATTGTAGACTATGAGGGGAGGTTTTAAGGATACTTTCTACTAGAATACTCAAGTGATAGATTATTCTAATTCTATTATAGAGGTCTAATAGAGTTTGATAAAATAGTAGGATACATTTAATGATTTGAATAATCAGAAATGTCTAATTGGTAGTCGAGATAAAAGTAAAATCTTCTAGATTTTATTTTTATAGAAAATGGTAAGTAATACCAAAAGACATACTGCAGTATTTATTGGATAAATTCAATGTCCTATACAGCATGAGTTTCAAAAGAGTAGTACAAGCACTTACGCACAATACTATGATATAGGAAATTAAAGGTGATGGTGTTTCCAATACCTATTAATTCACCTCAGGAAATGAGGGTGAGAAAAATTATTATAGGAGAATCATGTATGATACATATTATGGTTATGTCATAATTCTATAATAGATGTTCGTTGTGAGTTGTAGATACTACTTTAGGACATATATGATATTACATGTAGTCTGATATCCAAAAAGATTTTTAGGAGAAATACAATTGCATATATGAATAGGTGATAATTAAAATTGATATGTGTAAATTGAAATATGGATTAAAATATTTCAATGGATCCCATTCTCATATCATTTTCACCCATTTACTCTAGTTTTTTTTAAGATTACAAAATGAATAGTATGGATAAAACTCTTTGTTACCTTTCGGGTAAGCTTCTCCTAGCAATGAGAACATTAAATAATATTTAGTTATTATGGAAAACAAGTTTAAAGACAAGGTGAAAAGTCCAATGGTAAGAGAGACCCCAAATGAACCTTCACAATTTAATTCAAATAAAATAGGAATTACATGAAAGGTTATTTTCTTCGCATATCATGAATTAACTATATGAAAGTTTAAACACAATGAACTGAATTAAAGAAGCAAGTAAGCCCTTCTTCTTCAGGTATATTCATCAATTGTAAGTAATATTTCTGTTATAATTCTTGGGTATTAAATACAATATTCTTATCAAATATGTGTATTTAAATATAGTAACCAAGTATGGAAACGTTACAAGAAGTAAGGTGTGATATCCAAGTTGTTGAAAAAGGGTGGTTCCCAAGTCAGAAGTGATAAGTACACAACTTCTATATTGCCAATTTTATTGATTCCAGATGAACTTTTATTGAATATAACCAGAAAATTTATCTTGAATTTCCATTGGACACAAGGATAAATTATTCTATTAATGGAATAAATGTTTTTTGTGGCCCCATACTCAAACAATAGTTCAGTAATACATGAATCATAGGCAATGCATGGTGAATACAAAATGTAATACTCCTATGTTGTAACACCCTAAGGATTTATAAATAAATTTAATATTGAATGCATGAAACACTGAGTCTCTACAAAACACCACTTTGTTATAACCTAGCCCATAAGATAATTTTTTCACCTCTCTGATTTTCATTTTGAAAAACTGATATACACGATTACGTTTAGTAAGATATTTAGAGTCTAATAAGACAAACTTAATTGTTGGTGAATAGTAACATACACTTATGAATAGTAATATGACCCTTAAAATTAGTAAATCATAATATTATTTTATTTTCTTAAGGTTATAAGATAATGAGATCTTGATAAATTTTTCAAGGTGATATAAAATGAATTATAGTTTCAAATTTTTTATTTTCCGAATAAATTTTGATTTTATTTAAAAATTAAATTAATAATATTTATAAAATTATTTTCAAAAAATAAATTTCATTTTTAAATTATACATGTCAAAAAATTGTTTGGGTGAATTTTTGGGATTTTTCTAAAATACTCAAATTTTTTGATGAATACTAAAATACGGTAATTTACCATATATATACATTATTAGTTAAATTAACTATTCCTAACATCATGGATGATGTAAGCACACTTTTTTAGAACTTAAATGAAATTATTAATATTATGGGTCACATGAATCAACATTGTTGGTTGTATTGAGGGAAATAATAAAATAATACATAAGCTATTCAAAAATCACCCCTCTTCCACTATAAAACCCCCCCTCACTCCCTCTTCTCTTCACTCCTCTTAAGCCTTGTGCCCTGTCTAAATTCTAGACAAATCTCCTCCCAAGATCCTCCCCCACGTCTATCAGATCTTGGTCTCATAAAAAGACCAAAACCTCTCCCCTAAATAGGCTCTCAATGAAGATAACTTCAAGAGGTAAATTCCTCTTTTCATTTCTTTTATTTCGAGTTCCTTTCTTTTCTTTTCCTTTCCTCGCATACTTTCATCCAAATGTTATGATAACTCCAGTACCTTACATGTACTGGAATTTTGTTATGATAATGCAATAATTCACCACCATATCTCATTTCCCCTTATTTTAAACTAGAAATGAAAACACTATCCGAGATGTGTTAATTTATCACATTCAAGGACGACGAGTTTCCAATTTCTATTAATATCTTCAATTCTAGTCATGAAACCATTTTTATGGTTAAAACAAACAATAATATATGTATTATAACTTATTCAAGGTTTTTTATTCTTTTTTTTAAACATGATATTAATTTATAAATCAAATTGATTTCACATTGATCCAAAATCACCAACTAACCCAAACAATTATCATTAAAGTTTTATATAATGATTCTTCTTCACTCCCAATAACCAAATGAATTATATAAACATGTAATATTATGGATGTTAAAATATATAATAAAACTTCTATTCTGTAAAACCATTCTCATCTTGCATGTTTATCCTTACATGTATATAAGTAAACTGGTCATTAATACAAAGGAAGAAAACGCTCCCAAATAATAAAATTGAACCTATTAAACCCATCAAGAAGGCCATGAATGAAATTAATAAGGGTATAATAAATATATTAAATAAATAATAGGTTATATAAATATTAATTAATGAATTTAATTTGGTTATCCGGGATACTAAGATCAAGTGGAGAACACCATCGGACGTAAGGTAAGGGTTTTCTACTTGAACCTCCATTTTCATTTGGGTTACTCTTATTCTCTACTTACCTCAATTAAATTATTATTAATTCATATTTAATCCTCATAAATTCGGTTTGAAATTTATATATATGTGTATCAACCATAATCCTACTTTAATTTATGGAGATCTATATGTTTTAAAAAGGATCTTTCAAAAATTATTCCCGAAATACAAGCCCGATTCAAGGGAATTTCTCAAATTATTACCTATTTTCAAGGGAACTCTATAATATATTTTTATCAATAATTATATTTATAAAATAACTTATTTTATTATTAAAATAATATCTAAGTTAACTTATAGTTTTATAAAAATACTTTTCCAAAAGAACTCTTCTTTTCAAAGTAAAAGAGTATTTATCTCAAGAATTACTCGATGATTTTATAAAAGTATCTTCATCCATTTCAAAACTCTTGTTGATTATTATGTATTATTGGGATTAAAATTTTATGATATCATATACCATATTTAATTGAATGTTTTATGATTATTATTATGGTGGATGTTTAATATTAAAACCATTCACCAATTTACTCTGAATGGTTAGTGTTTTTACTTAATGTTTGGGGGAAGTTATTTACATTTCATATGTTAGTTTCAATATGAATGAATATGTCATTTATGTTTATCCCCGTTCATATGAGGAATTAATTGGACTTAGTAAGTGATTTTTGGGTCCCACTATATCCCTTCAATGCATCAATAGGTCTCATGAGACAAACTACGGTCTTGGCATGAGGCCTTGACAAAATGGTTACTTATAGTCTTGGCACAAGGCCTTGACGGTATGGTTATGATGTCTAGAATTTTGAATTACATCATTATGAAACTAGTAATTGAAATTTAATGAGGTTATTAGACTAGTAGAATGACCATGATTATGCTTTATTATGGAATTATTTATTCAGCTCTTATTCTTTCCATAATGTGTTCAAGTTTATTTTTAAAGGCATGTGTTTTTAGTTATTCGCCATGCCTAATATTTATGTTTATGATATATTTTTTCATATTTATTACCCTTACTGAGAATTTGAGCTCACTCATTTTCTTATGTTTCATTTTCCCGGGATATGAATAGGTATATTATGAATGACATGCAGGGATAACCTAGGAGTTATGGATGTTGTCAAAGGAATTTCTATATTGTATTTACTTTTAAGTTGAAATGTTGAACTTATATATGTATATAGTTTTATAAAACTACTAAATTATTAATTCCTTTGGGATATGACTTTATTGTAACCATTCCAATGTGATGAATTAAGGCACTGGCTCTGGGAAACAGGGGTCGGGTCTTTATTGTTGGTATTAGAGAAAGTTTAGTAGAAAACTTGGAAACTAGATTTAGAAAACATAGATTAGGGAACAAACCCCTAATATAGTCTTTGAGGATAAAAATACAAGAACATCCTATAATTTTGGTAAAAAATAGATTATGTGGATATTTCTAGTAAATACATCAATGTCTAGATACTAGAAGTAGATTTGGTTCTGGCACTGATGTACCTAGGAGTAATAACTTAGATAAGGATTTTTGGGTTTGACCTAGGGTATCCTAGTACATGACAATGGGCCTTACTGCACACCTGGTTTGAAACTCTCAGGGAATATGCTTAATATAATTCACATTTTCTTTACAAAGCATTATGAAGAAATTAAATGTAAATTTTTCCTCAAAGAAACCATGTTTATGATATTATCTATGGATAGGATTTAAATTTATGCTAAGTATTTTTCTTATAATTTATAACCTAATCTAGTGTATTCCATTATTTAGAAATGGTGCCTAGTGCAAGTAATGGAAACCACATGAACGTGTTTATCCCATGTAGGGGTTACCCTCTGATGCAAGATAATGATGTTGTCTCTTATGTCGCGACTAGTGCTGAGAAACTTATAACTATGCTAGGATAGTTGACTCAGGTTATAAACAGAAACCTTACTCGTATGGATCATCCTGATCCAAAACATGTAGGAGCTATGTTAGACCTATTTATGTGACAACTACCTCCATTATTCAACGGGACTACAAACCCATTCATAGAGGAGCAGTGGATAAGTTCTTTAGAGAATATATTTATCACTTTGGGATATAATGAAAGAGATAATGTTGTCATGTAATTTTATCATCTATTGGGATATGTGGATCAGTGGTGGTCTTTAATTCAAAATACAAAGGAGGAAGAAAAAATATAAGAAACGAAATGGAGGTATTTTAAGGAAATATTCTTAGAAAAATAATTCCCTTGTGAATAGTGAGTAGATATTGAAATATATTTTCTAAATCTGAGGGAAAAGGAGGATGATAATGTCGCAAAGTATGAATCTAACTTCAAAAGGTTAGAAAGACATGTCATAGATTATATACGTAATCCAAAGATAAAGTTTTATCAATTATTTGATGGTTTAAAACTATTCCTCCAAAGGGATCTAATCTCCCCAAGTTTCACATCATATGAAGATATTGTCACATGTGTTATCAAGATGGAAAAGGAATTATCTATGTCTTATGATTTTAAGGGAAATCAAGAGAAGAATAAGTCTACTAAAAACTCTGGAAAAGGAAATAAAGAAATAGGGAAGAAGGGAATATTTGACCATCCACCCTATTATAAGTATGAGAAGATACACCATGGTACTTGCCTGAAGGGTATGGGTGTTTGTTACAAGTTTGGAGAAAAAGGCCACATATCCCAAGATTGTAAGGGGAATAAATAATATACTGATGTTCCATGCTAAAATTAAAAATAGATGGGACATTAGGAAAATTATTGTCCTAAGTGTCAAGGAACATTCCCCAAAGAAGGTCAAGGGAGAAAGGCCAAGATTATGCTGTCACAAATACTGAGGTTGAAATTTCTAATGATGTGGCGGAAGGTAATTTAATAATTTCCTCAAACTTATCCAATTCTTTATTTGATTTTGGATCATCAACTTCTTTTATATCTTCCCATTTTTCCAATAGAATTATACATTTTCAATTTGATTTAATAAAGGATTTTCTAGTAAAAACTCCTAAGGGAAGTATAATTGTAACAAAGATGTGTCGTTCAATCCCTTTTATGACACAATAACATGATTTAGTTGTTGACCTTATAATTATACCCATGATTGACTTTGATATAATTATCAGTATGAATTAGATTTCAAATTATGATATGAAAATCTATTACAAGAAGGAGGAGGTTACAATTTTAAGAACAGTGTAGAATCACTTATATTTATAGCAGAAACCACACCATATGATTCTCATCTAGATCCAACCCTAGTAGCTCAACTGAATTCAATTATTAGGGAAGAAGAGAACACAATATCTATAGGTGAGGAAAATAATGCTCAAATATAGTATGTACCTATTGTGAAAAAATATGTTGATGTATTTCCATAGGATTTACCTGGACATACTCTTAAGTGGAAAGTTGAGTTCTCTATTGATTTAATTATCAATTAAAGACCTATATCAAAGACTCCTTATTGAATGTCCACTGTGGAGTTAGTAGGACTAAAGAAACAACTAGATGAATTGAGAGATAAAGGATTTTTCCACCCTAGTGTTTCTCCATCGGGAGCCCCTGTTCTTTTTATCAGGAAGAAGGATGGATATGAGTTTGTGAATTGAAATATAGGGATATCAATGATATTATAATAAAGAACAAGTATCATACTCTTCACATTGATGATTTATTTGATCAACTTCACGGATCTTAATATTTTTTGAAGATTGAACTTCGATCTGGATATCATCAGTTGCGTGTGAGGAAGAAAGATATTCCAAAGATAGTATTTCGAACTAGGTATGGGCATTATGATTTTACAGTAATGCCTTTTGGATCGACTAATGAACCATCTATTTTCATAGATCTAATTAATAGGTTTTTCGAGGAATATCTTGATGACTTTGTTGTTGTATTTATTGATGATATTTTGGTATACTCCAAAATCTAAAAAGATCATAAAAATAACTTGCACATTATTCTGAAGACTCTTAGAAGAAATGAATTATATGGTAATTTTATCAAGTGTGAAATTTGGCTTCAATCAGTTTATTTTCTTATAAATATTGTCTATAAGGATGGAATATCCATTGATCTTGCAAAGAAAAAAGTTGTTCAGGAACTCCCTACAACAATGAATATAACCAAGGTACGTAGTTTTATTGGTTTAGCAGGTTATTATCGGTGTTTCATTCAGAACTTCACCCAACTCATTAACCAAGATTACTTGTAAAGGGGATAAGTTCATATAGAAAAAATAATATGAGGAATGTTTTGAATAATTAAATAAGAGATTAGTGAATTATCTGATCCTAACTCTACTATTGGGGAATGATGGATTTTTGATCTATAGTGATGCATCAAAGAAATGACTTGGTTTCTTCCTTATGAATGATGATATATTTATTGCCTATGCATCAAGGTAGTTAAAAATTCATGAAAAAAACTATCCTACTCGTGATCTTGAGTTAGCTAATGTGATCTTTGCTCTAAAAATATGGAGACACTATCTCTATAGTGAAATATGTGAGATATATACATATCACAAGAGTCTGAAATATATATTCTCACTGAAAGAACTCAACATAAGGAAAAGGTGATTGCTTGAGCTACTAAAGGATTATGATTTTTCCATACACTACCACCCAAGAAAAGAAAATAAGGTAACTAATGCATTGAGTAGGAATGATCATGGAGTTTTAAACAAAATAATGATTGAAAGGGATTCTGTATTCATGGATCTAATAAGGATGCACATGGGAATTATCAAAGAACGTGAAACATCATTACTTTTTCAAATGGTTTCCCAACTATCTTTTTTGGAAATAATTAAAAGTTATCAGCCTGATAATGATAATATTCAAAAGAAAATTAGTGATGTGGATGATGGGAAGTTGTAAGACTTCGTATATGAAGATGGAATTCTGAAATTTGGGAAGAGGCTTTGTGTTACAACTATACCCAAGCTAAAAAGGGAGTTATTGGATGATTCCCATAGTTTGAATTTCTCTATACACCCTAGTAGCACTAAAATGTATAAAGATTTGAAGGAACATTTCTGGTGGGACAACATGAAGTAGGAAATTGATGATTATGTATCAAGATGTTTAGTTTATCAACAAGTGAAGGCCGGATGACAACATCCTAGAGGATTCATGAAACCTATACCTATTCCTACACAAAAATAGGATGAAATCACCACGTATTTTGTCACTGGATTTCCCAAAACTCCAATAAAGAATGATGCAATGTGGGTAATTGTGGATCGACATACAAAATATGCACATTTCATCGTTATAATTGGTTTTCCACTGGAGCGCCTTGCATGGATCTATATCAATGAAGTTGTAAGACTTCATGGTGTACTTATTTCAATTGTGTATAGTTTTGATTCTCAGTTTACATCAAAATTCTAGAAAATTCTTCAGAAATAATTGGATATTGAGCTTCATTTGAGTAATAATTATAACCCACAAACTGACAGGCAATCAAAAATGACGATCCAAACTTTAGAAGACATGCTGATATCATGATCACTTGATTTTCAAGGTATGTGTCATTATTATTTACCTTTGGTGGATTTTTCCTACAATAATAGTTTTTATTCAATCATTAAAATGGTATCATATGAAGCATTTTATGAAAAGAGATTTCATAAACTAACATGTTGGGATGAAGTCGGTGAAAGGAAGCTTGTGGGTCCAGATCTTGTAGAGGAAACAACAATGAAGGTAAATACTATTCAAACCCATATCAAAGCAGATCAAAGAAGAAAAAAGAGCTATGCTGATAATCGAGGGAAGGATTTGTAATTTCAAGTGGGAGATCATGTTTTCTTAAAATTATCTCCATAGAAGGGTGTTATAAGATTTGGGAAGAAGGGGAAATTGATCCCTAGGTAAATTGGCCCTTTTAAAATTTAGGAGAAAGTTGGAGATGTGGCTTATCGTTTGGAAATGTTTCCTAGCCTATCTAAAGTACATAATGTGTTTAATATGTCATTGTTGAGAAAGTACGTTCCAGACCCAATGCATGTCCTCACTTCTGAAGGTATAGAATTGGAACCTGAATTATCTTAACGTGAAGAGCCTATCTAGATTCTATACACTAAGGAATAGGTGTTGAGGAATCGAATGAAATGACTAGTAAAGGTACTTTATAAAAATCATAGAATTGAATAAGTAATATGGGAGCATGAGGATCTTATGATGAAGAACAACCCAAATCTTTTTATCATGTAACATTCTAGTAATTTCTAGGACGAACTTTTTGTAAGAGGGGAGAATGTAACACCCAAAGGATTTATAAATAAATTTAATATTGAATTAATGAAAAACTAAGTCACTAAAAAACAAAACTTTGTTATAACTTATCCAGTAAATATAATTTTTTCACCTCTATGATTTGAATTTTGAAAAACTAACATACATGGTTGCGTTTAGTAAGATATTTAGAGGCTAATAAGAAGAAATTAATTTTTTGTGAATAGTAACATACCCTTATGAATAGTAATATGAACCTTATGAATTGTAAATATTATTATTATATTATTGTCTTAAGTTTATAAGATAATGAGATCTTGATTAATTTTTCAAGGTGATATAAAACGAATTATAGTTTTAAAATTGTTATTTTTTTGAATAAATTATAATTTTATTTAGAAATTAAGTTAATAATATTTTGAAAATTATTTTCAAAAAATGGAGTTCATTTTTGAATTCTACACATCAAAAAATGGTTTGGGTGAATTTTTTGGGATTTTTCTGAAATACTCAAATTTTTATGAATAGTAAAATACGGTAATTTACCGTATATATACATTATCAGTTAAATTGTCTATTCCTATCATCATGGATGATGAACTTATTACTATTATGGGTCACATAAATCAACACTAATGGTTTTATTGAGGGAAATAATAAAATAATAGATAAGATATTCAAAAATCACCCCTCTCCTCCATTATAAAAACAATAATCACTCCCTCTTCTCTTCACTCCTCTAAAGCCTTGTGAATTGTATAAATTATTCTCAAATCTCCTACAAATATCCTCCCACACGTCTATCATCTCTTGGTCTCATAAAAAGACCAAAACCTCTCCCCTAAAGAGGCTCTCAAGGAAGATAACTTCAACAGGTAAATTCCTCTTTTCATTTCTTTTATTTTGAGTTCCTTTATTTTATTTTTCTTTCCATATATTATTTTATCCAAATGTTATTATAACTACATTACCTTAAATGTACTATAAATTTTTTATGATAATTTAATAATTCATCATCATCTCTCATTTCCCCTTCTTTTATACTAGAAATGAAAACATCATCCGAGATGTGTTAATTTATCACATTCAAGGACAACAGGTTTTCAATTTCTATTACCATATTCAATTCTGGTCATGAAACCATTTTGATGGTTGAACTAGACTATAATATATTTATTATAACTTATTTAATGTTTTGGAATATTTTTTTTCACATGATATTAATTTATCAACCAAAATGAGTTCGTCTTGATCAAAAACCACCAATTAACCCAAAACAATTATCATTAAAGTTTTATATAATGATTCATCTTCACTCGCAATAAACAAATGAATTATATAACCATGTAATCAACGTCTATTCTTTACAACCATTCTCATCTTATATGTTTATCCTTACATGTATTTAAGTAAACTGATCCTAAATACCAAGGAAGAAAATGCTCCCAAACAATAAAATTGAACCTATTAAACCCATAAAGAATGACATGAATGAACTTAATAAGGATATAGTAAATTAATTAATTAAATAAAAGGTTAAATATTAATTAATTAATTTAATTTGGTTATAAAGGACACTAAGATCAATTGAATAACACCATCAGACTTAAGGTAAGGGTTTTCTACCTGAACCTCCATTTTCATTCGGGTTACTCTTATTCTCTACTTACCTCAATTAAATTCATATTTATTCATATTAACCCCTCATAAATTCTGTGTGAAAGTTATATATATGTGTACCAACAATAATACTACTTTAATTTATGGGGATTTATATGTTTTAAAAGTATATTTTAAAAATTATTCTTGAAATACAAGCCCGATTCAAGGGAGTTTCTCAAATTCTTACCTATTTTCAAGGGCACTCTATAATCTATTTTTAGCAACCATTATCTTTATAAAATCACTCATTTTATTATGAAAACGCTATCTTACTTCACTTATGGTTTTAAAAAATACTTTTCCAAAAGAACTCTTCTTTTCAAAGTAAAAGAGTATTTATCTCAAGAATTACTCGATGATTTTATAAGAGTATCTTCATCATTTTAAACACTCTTATTGATTATTATTTATTATTGGGATTAATATTTTGTGATGTCATATACGATATTTAATTGAATGGTTTATTATTATTTTGACTATGGATGTTCTATCTTAAAACCATTCACCAATTTACTCCGAATGGTTAGTATTTATGCTTAATGTTTGGGGGAAGTTATTTACATTTCATATGTTAGTTTCAATATGAATGCATATGTTGTTTATGTTTATCCCTATTAATATGAGTAATTAATTGGAATTAGTAAGTGATGGTTGGGTCCCGCTATATCCCCTCAATTCATCAGTAGGTCTCATGAGACAAACTACGGTCTTGGCACGAGGCCTTGACAAAATGGTTATTTATGGTCTTGGCACGAGTCCTTGATGGTATGGTAATGATGTCCAGCATTATGAATTCCCTAGTTATGAAACAAGTAATTTAAATTTCATGAGGTTATTAGACTAGTATAATTCCCATGATTATGCTTTATTATGGAATTATTTATTCAGCTCTTATTCCTACTATAATGTGTTCAAGTTTATTTTTAAAAGTATGTATTTTTAGTTATTCACCATGACTAATGTTTATTTTTGTGATATCTTACACCATATTTTTTTCCCTTAATGAGAATTTGACCTCACCACTTTTCTTATGTTTCATTTTCCCATGACATGAAGATGCATATTATAAATGACATGTAGGGATAACCTAGGAGTTATGGATGTTGTCAAAGGAATTTCAATATTTTATTTTCTTTTAATTTGTAAGGTTGAACTTATTTATGTATCTGGTTTTCCAAAACTACTAAACTATTTTTTACTTTGGGATACAACTTTCTTACAGTCATGCCAATATAATTAATTAAGGCACCAGCTCTAAGAAACTGGAGTCGGGTCTTTACATATACCCAATTTTTGAAAGATAATTCTTTGTCAAGTAAAACTAAACATTAACATCAGGGATATAACCAATTTGGTATTTAGACTCGATATAGATAAATAATTTAGGTATTTTTTATGTATATGATTATTTATTTTAGACAAATAAACCTTTATAAATAAAGGTACGACACAAATCTTTCAGAATTAGTTCATCTAGAGAAAGTAAACTATTTCAAGGGTAAGATAGTGGTAAATATACTTCATAAGATTCATTTAAGTGATTAAGGAATGTAAAATTGAAGTATGGTATATAAATATTCAGAATATATGAATTCCTTTGGGCTGGTGTGACAAATAATATCTTGACCAAGCATTCATAAATCAATATAATGTAGTGTGGAGTAATTCATAAATGCACATTACCTTTCCACATCAAAGTTACGATGCTAATAAGGAGGGTCGATGATGAGTTTTACATGTTAACATTAATTAATAAAATATATCATGGATAAATTCCTAAATTCACATTTCCTTATACACATCAGAGTCATGAATTAAGTAAAAAAGATCATCAATGTTAAAACTATACATTGAAGATACTTCCATTTTTTGAGACATTTTATGAAAATAGTAACATTATCCCATAACTTTATGCCAACTAACATAAAAAATAGATGTTATATAAGTTAGTGTGATTGAAATACATTATGTCATAAGAACATGTGTTTAGATGAATTTTTTTTTATTGAGTATATAAACAAACTTACATCATTAGAAACATAATGTACGTCTATAGTAGTCATCCTAAAGTTTTTTAATGTTATTACAGAAATCCCTAAGATAGAAAATTAATTGTCCAAGTAATAGACTATATTTATATATAAATATTCACATCTCTATTTGAGATAGTGGGAGCAATATTGACTTGGATTTAGTCAATGCTAGATATGCACAAGTAGTTGGCATAGTAACGAGTTCCACAAGAGGTTTGGAAGAGGAATGTCCCAGATAAACATATTGCATATGATTTATAAAACCATGGTGATGGTGTTATATTCACCACGTCTAGTGAAACATTATTCATTGAGAATAATAAATTCTACAAGTAGTTATTATATGAAAATAATCTAAGATTAACAATATTAATTAATATTAAATAATGTATTCCATGTGTCAAAGTACATGGGGATTATTATTATAAATATTGTGGTGAGTATTTAAGTGATACTATACATGGATGGTATAAGAGTGGTACTAATAATGCTTGATTGGTAACACCAATTCATTATGCCTAAATACATTATAATTTTACTTATCATAGCTGTTTTCTATGATCATTTTATTGAGAATTAGAATTCAAGTCCTCCAATCATGGAAGGTGTCTATACAATACAACCAAAAAGGAGTTGTGACATCATAAAATTCCAATAAGGGGTGAAAGTTACTGAAATCTAGTTTAGGATCGAAGTCACCAACCTGATCATAGAATATTCATTTGTAATTATTATTTTTTATGTGTCTACCAAAGGTTTGTGGGAGAATTATTGTAGAGACCCGAAGCTTTACGTACATAGATATTACATTACTTTTTCGGAATACTTAATACATAACAAAAAAATACACACAAGGACCATAATAGTTTAGTGTCTTTGGAAACTTGGAACGTAATCTTCTAATCGTGGTGAAAGATCTTCAACATCTCCCATAAAGATCTTCCACTTTTTGTTTCCTTACCTAAAACATTTCTTTTAATCCTGGGGGAAAATAAAACATAAAAAGGGTGAGCTCAAATTCTCAGTAAGGGTAATCATGGATAAAATAAAACATACCATATACATTTGAACTTAAAAACATTAACATAATGTTTAAACATCAAAATCTTGAGCAACGACATAAAACATGGAATTACATAAGGCATAGATCATAATGGAACATAAATCATGATAAAATATCATGGGAATAAAACATGTAATTGTGGCATCCATTAAGCACATGTAATGATTTCCATAGTAGCCAAGGCATTGCTGCCAAGACCATCTTAATGGACAAATTCCCTTTCTGAATCGATTTCACTCCTCATTCCAGTCCTGTAATACTGAACCGGATTAACATACCGTTTCAACCATGTCTATCTCATGAGATATAAATTTTTACCCAATGCATTGGAGGGAGATATAGGTCCCACCCATCTCATAATGAAATCATTTTTACTTGTGTCACAAAAATAATCTTAAGACATTCATCATAACCCAAAGAATAAAATGGGTTTCATAAACATCATCCCATCATCTCATAATCCATATAAAACAAATGGACATTTCATCATAAGAAAATTGAAACCATGTAAATCATGGAGACATTATACTTGAAACATAAACATACTTAATAATTTCATCTTATATGGAAAATAGTTTTGATAAAACACTTGAAATGAATTCTTGAGGAAAATATCCATTCTTCTTCAAAATCATTTTCTTTTCATAAAATGCCAGGAAGTTTTAAAAGAAAAATATTTTTTTGAAAATAATCATGAAATATTTTGGAGGAAGCTTCATGAAAATAAGTCTTTATAAAACCATGAAAATCCTTTCATGTCGTATAAGTTAAAAAAACATTCTCCTCGTACTTTTGTCGGAAAAGTCAAAAAGTACCTCATAACGTAAACAAAAGAAACATTCCTTAAATACCATGTAGTAAAAGTCAAAATGGGTAAAAATGAAATTTAACATACACAAAAACACTTTTAGAAAGAATGGTCATGGATGATAACAATAACCCCAGTAAATAGTTACGTATAAGCAATCTCGGATAAAAATGAGATTTGCAAAATTATCCCTTACCTTAGGTCTGATATGCTTCGTATGGATCCGAACCTCCTGTATAATGATTTAAATAATGTAATTGACTTATTACATAATCATATTCATTGTTATGATATCATATATTTTTCACTTATGACTTTATATTACCTGTTCTTTTGTAAATTCCATGTTAAAGCGGCGTTTTGGGTAAAATCATTTCATTTATCATATGTGTTTCGACTTGTCATTCTTGATATTATTACTTATATTTTTATTTAAATAATTTCATATTGTAAAACATGATTTATATATAATATATATTCATCATATACATATATATTATAGATCTATAAAAATAAAGGAAATACACCGTTCATGGAAACGATAGGTCGTACGTACGCATGAACACTATTTTCGTTTCCTTATTGAATTGAATGAAATTAAATAGATGAAATAAATATATATATACATAAATTAAGTAGAATTATTATGTCATATATTTCATTATTATTCATTATATATACTTTATAATCATTCTTGAATGGTTAATCATGGAAAATGAATCTCATCGCGTTCGTGGAGACGGTAGTCTGTACGTACGCACGAGCGATGATATCATTCCCATGATCGTGTAATTGTATTAAAGTGCATGTATAATATTACAGAATCAATATAAATTTACAATAATCATATATATTCATTACTTTCACCATTATACCCATCTAAGTAAGGTGGTGGTAGAAAATAGATTACACCACGTCGTGGAGATGGTATTATGTACGTACGCACGCGCGGTGATTTCGTTTTCCGTAGGATGGATAGATGGTGAAATATGGTTGTTTAATACTTATAATAACATATCATTATATGAGTGATACTGATGTTATTAATTCATAATGAAACAACTAAAGAAGATGAAGTGGAAGAAAAAATAAAGTTGAAAGAATCGGTAGCGGACATTACCTCTTCTTTGAAGCGCCTCTTTGAGACCTCCTCTTAGGGAACTAAAATTGGTCTTTTAAGAAGACCAGGACCTCTAGGATGTTTCTAGGGAAGTGGAGAAGATAATTTTTCAGGGTGTGGCCGAGCTTGAAGGCTCAAAGTGGTGTGAGGAAGAGAGGGAGGAGGTGCCCTTTTATAAGGGAGGAGAGGGGCACCTTTGGAAAAAACTAAAAATATTATTTTATTATAAAGTCATATTCGGTTTTTAATAGCTCCAAATTGATTTATTTCGAAGATAAGGTGGGAATGGGTCGAAATCCTATCATCAAGTAGAATTTATACAAGTTTAGGTTTCTATTTTAACCTTATCATTTAGATTTAACTTTAATTTAAATAATTTAACTTTTACCGTGTCTTCTTGTTTTATTACACTATAAGGTTAATAAACTTACTATAAAAATCCAAAAGAACCCTGAATTGTTTATTATTAATATAAATTACCTTATATAAGTCATTTGGCCGAACCTTAGATTTTTAGGAATAAAATAACAATTAATAATAAAATATTTCTTTTAAAAACTATTTTATGTCAATTTTGACACTATTTGGTAATTGATTTTTGTGAAAATAATAACCGAATTATTAGTTATAGAAAAGTTAATTAAATAAATACTAACATCTCATATTAACCTATAAAATTATTGTAATTCCTAAAAAGTCTCAAATTACATTTATTTGGGTATTTATAACATCAATTATGTCAATATTTCATTAATAAGATAATTATTGCATCATCTTTATGTCATAAATAAATTAAATTATTTAATGTCTAAAAAATTATAAATAAAATACCATTATGTAGGAAATATTTTTATATTTATAATGAATATTTATAGTCGAATTTATCTTATGTATAACCCTATATTAAAAATGATTTACTTATTAAACTTTGATTTTAACTATTTTAACCCTTCTTTAAATAAATTAATATTAAATGTCCTAATCTAATCCAAGTGGGCCTAAATGGTCATATTTTATTCCTAAGGTTGTTTTTGGTCGAATTAAACTTATCCAATAGAATTAGGACATGTGTTAGGGTAATAATAATATCATTTTTACCCTTAATTATCCTATTTACTTTTAACCGTGATAAATAAAAGTAAAAAGTTACTATTCAGCAAAAAATATTTTCATCTCAATGAACCACATTTTAGTCCTTGATATTAATTTTTGTCTCTCGTATTTTTGAAATTCAATTCACAGAAGTTGTAAAATTTAAATGAAAAATTCAGTTTTTTATCTACCGCTAAGTGGTTTCACTATTCATCGAAAATTGAAGTTTTTCATAAAAATACCAAAAATTCAGCCTAAGCATTATTTGATATTCCGAATTCAAAATTGATGTCTATTTTTACAAATTCAAAAATTAGAATTGGCATTAATTAATTTTAAAATTAATTCTCATTATCAAAACAAATAGCGTGTTTTTAAGAAACAATAACTATGAAAAGATTGATACTTGTTTATATCCAATTTCAAAGTGAAATTAATTAAAATGAACAAAATTGGATTAAATGGTAAAAATATATTCTAATTACACTTTAAAACCAATTAAAAAGATAATATAGCCATATAAATTATTGCGATGAAAAAAATTGTTTTTAATTAAAATATAGCGTGTTTTTACTATTCATTAAAATATGAAAGTTATCTGAATAATATGAAAATTTTATCCAAAGTAAATTTTTATATCCTTATTCCAAAGAAGAATTTTATTTTGTCAAATTGAACTTATAGACATGTCAAAACAATATTTTAAGTGGGTGTGCCATCAAAAGGCGGAAAAACTGCATTTTTTGAAAAATACTTATTTTATCTGAAAAATTTATTTTGTTCTCATACCATGTTCTAGAAAATATGTAAGATGAATAATAATGTTATAAAATTAAAATTTTAGTTAATACTATTTATAAATTCTAGTTCATAATAATATTATAATAAAATATTTTTGTTTAGTAAAACCTAGTATTGCGTACAACACACGCTATCGAGGAAGGTCGCGATTTCGTGTAATGCAAGCCAAGTCAGGGTTGCGTATACTGCAAGATAATACAGTGTTGCGTATAGCACAAGATAATATTGGTGTAGCATAAAACAGAAGACATCAATGAAATTAAAAGGAATATTTTTCATAAAATCTTGGGGTGTTACATTCTTCCCCCCTTAAAATGAATTTTTCCCTCGAAATTCGTCGGGGTTATAAATGGTTTACTACTCAAAATCTTCTTTAATAGAAATCCACATCTTAAAAAGGAATACCAAAACCAATATTTAAAAACTAAATTATGAAACATAACGGTTACCCAAAGTAACTCATCACTAGGTTTCCATATAAGAGAACATAGGTGAAAATATGGATATGGAAGAAAAATCTAACCATAAAGTTCTGATGGAGAGTGGTAGAGAACATGGATATGAAAAATAAAACAATCCCAAAGCCATAAATTTATGATGATCTAAGGTACCATTTGATTCATCGGATATAAGAGCACTAGGACATCATTTTTGGTTTTCAATATCATTTCCCTAAAGTTGAAAATTTTGAATTAGAAGAAATACTTGCTTGATTTTGGTACAATCTCACTGTTGTTCATGCTTTGAACAATTTCCACTTCATCTCTTAAAGAAATAAAGTTGAATTTGTTATTCGTGAAGTGTTAACAGATCATGTGATATAATGATGAGTCATTCCATCTGTTTCAAACAAAAAGTTATCAAATATACATAAGTCCATATATGGTGTGGTTAATCATATACGATTCCAAAAATGAACTTATACTTCATATATCTTACCGCTTAATAAAATAAAACTAGTTTCTACTAACTAGGTACTTCCTGTAGGCCAGTGGTAGGCGATAAAGGCCAGTCGCACTTCGGTTGTGGGTTCGATTCCCATAGCCTTGTCCGACGCGATGGGTTGTCGCTTGTCCTGCAGGTTTTCCTTTTTCTAAAACTACATTACTATAACATCCCATCAATAATATCAAACTAACTTATGTCCAACATAATCCATTCCAATCTTTAGGTTTATCTAAAATACTTCGGTCCAAGCTCATAGTATAAAGAAAATGATTACTTGAAATGTCACATAACAATCACGTGAATGCCATCATTTATCCCCCATATATCATAAGATATATCTTGTTGGTCAGATTAAAAACATGTGAATACCTTAATCATTTATTCTCTTAAAGAATTAATACCCATTGAACCTTAGTGAAAACATGAATATTGTTAAATTTTAACACTTTCCACACACCAAAATCCCAAAAATTATATATACTTAGACCATAATATCTCTTAGTCCTTGTATCAGTCATGAGCTTGTGATTACTATCATATTAGTTTCTCCTTATCCCTTCATTATGTGCATTTCATCTGCTTTCTAAAAATATTTCAATCACCTTTTCATGGTTACTAGTACTATATAATTATTGAAAACCAATACATAGATATTCCAAAATTCCACAATACCATAAATGAGATTTCATGATACTATATTGAAATCCCATTACATAAACACTTAATCATTATACAACTTCATTTTCATACTCAACATCACAAATAGTGATCGCATGAGACTTCCCTTTATCCTTTTCCTTAATAGGTTGCTCATATTGATCATCATTAACCCGTGGATTAGGGCATTTATTAGCATAATGCCCCATTTCCTTGCACTTGAAGCATTGAAGTGTTGGTGGAGAGTTCTATGTAGTCTATTCTCTATTCACATCATTAGCAACCTTTTTCCCATTACTTCAACAATCAACTGCTCGATGACCTTATTTTCCACACTTAAAACATTTTCTAGTACCTTTTAGGCAATCTCCACCATGCTTCTTTCCACACTTTGAGCATAAAGAAACATTCATCTTTTTTTCACCATTGTTCTGAGATTTCTCCGTGAACTCCATCTTTCATTTCTTGTCAAAACCATGAGATGGATATGTTACACCAACTTCTAGTTCAACCTTGATATCACAATACACAATTTCTTCATAGCTACTGAAGTCTCTTATAGCTAATTCCCTTCTAAGACTTGGTTTTAAGCCACTGAAAATCGATCAACTTTACTTTCAGGTTGGAAGATAAAGCCAGATGCATACCTTGCAAGTCTTGTACAATTCACTTCGTATATACCAACAGATTCATCATCCTTCTTCTTAAGCTCAAAAAACTCCTTTTCCATCTTTGTTCAAATAATATGAGGGAAGTACTTACTGAAAAACAAGTTCTTGAACTCGTCCCATTCCATGGACTCAATTTCATCTCTTTGCCTCGTATTCTTGATAAGATTCCACCATTGATCAGCATCACCTTCCAAACGATATACTGCTAAGATGACTTTATCATGCTCAGAACATTGTAGAACTGAAAATATCTTTTCAGTAGTACTGATCCATTGTTCAGACACTAAGGGATCAGAAGACCCGCTGAATGAAGGTGGACGCTGCCTCATGAAGGATTCAACAGAATGTTGCTCCTTTATCTGCTCATTTTGAAATCCAGAATGATTCATAGCTTGTGTAAGTATAGAAATAAGATTGTGCATTCCATCTCCCATGACATTGGTTTGGTCAGGAGGACAATCATTGCATTGTCCATTACATTGATCAACACGGTTCCTTCAGGTTCCATCCATCGTCTAAAACCCAAAAATAATAGTGTGAGAGTAAAATACCATGCTAGGGAAAACAACATAATAAAGGGGGATTACCTTAAATATCTAACATCTTAGGTTTAATTCTAAGATCGTTAGTGCAAATCTAGTACTATAACCTATATTTATACTTAACCGTAGGGACATCCCTAGACATACCTTAGAAATATCTCTAGGGATCTCACTAAATTTTTCGCATCATAGTTTACAAAGGTTAACTAAACCTTTCCTCTGATACCAATTGTAGAGACCCGAAGCTTGATGTACATAGATATTACATTAATTTTGTAGAATACTTAATACATAACAAAAATAGACACACAAGGACCGTAATAGTTTAGTGTCTTTGGAAACTTGGAACGTAATCTTCTAATCATCGTGAAAGATCTTCAACATCTCCCATAAAGATCTTACACTTTTTGTTTCCTTACCTAAAACCTTTCTTTTAATCCTGGGGGAAAATAAAACATAAAAAGGGTGAGCTCAAATGCTCAGTAAGGGTAAGCATGGATAAAATAAAACACACCATATACATTTGAACTTAAAAACATGAACATAATGTTTAAACATCAAAATCTTGAGCAACGACATAAAACATGGAAGTACAAAAGGCATAGATCATAATGCAACATAAATCAGGATAAAATAGCATGGGAATAAAATATGTAATTGTGGCATCCATTAAGAACATGTAATGATTTCCATAGTAGCCAAGGCATTGCTGCCAAGACCATCTTAGTGGACAAAGTCCCTTTCTGAATCGAGTTCACTCCTCATTCCAGTCCTCTAATACTGAACCGGATTAACTTACTATTCCAGCCATGTCTATCTCATGAGATATAAATCTTTACCCAATGCATTGGAGGGAGATATAGGTCTCACCCATCTCATAATGAAATCATTCTTACTTGTGTCACAAAATAATCTTAAAACATTCATCATAACCCAAAGAATAAAATGGGATTCATAAACATCAACCCATCATCTCATAATCCATATAAAACAAATGGACATTTCATCATAAGAAAAGTGAAACTATGTAAATCATAGATATATTATACTTGAAACATAAACATACTGAATAATTTCATCTTAGATGTAAAATAGTTTTGATAAAACACTTGAAATGAATTCTTGAGGAAAATATCCTTTCTTCTTCAAAATCATTTTCTTTTCAAAAAATGCCATGAGGTTTTAAAAGAAAAGTATTTTGATGAAAATAATCATGAAATCTTTTGGAGTAAGCTTCATGAAAATAAGGCTTTATAAAACCGTGAAAATCCTTTCATGTCGTATAAGTTAAAAAACATTCTCCTCGTACTTTTGTCGGAAAAGTCAAAAAGTACCTCGTAACGTAAACAAAACAAAGATTCCTTACATACCATGTAGTAAAAGTAAAAATGGGTAAAAATCACATTTAAAATACATAAAAAAACTTTTAGAAAGCATGGACATGGATGATAACAATAAACCCGGTAAATAGTTACGTATAAGCAATCTCAGATAAAAATGAGATTTGCAAACTTATCCCTTACCTCAGGTCTGATATGCTTCGTATGGATCCAAACCTCCTGTATAATGATTTAAATAATTTCATTTAATTATTAAATAATCATATTCATTGTTATTATATCATATATGTTTCACTTATGATTTTATATTACCCGTTCTTTTGTAAATTCCTTGTTAAAGCAGCGTTTTGGGTAAAATCATTTCATTTATCGTATGTGTTTTGACTTGTCGTTCTTGATATTATTACTTATATCCTGATTTACATAATTCCAGAGTTTAAAACATGATTTATATATAATATATATTCATCATATACATATATATTATAGATCTATAAAAATAAAGTAAATACACCGTTCATGGAGACGGTAGGACGTACATACGCATGAACGCTGTTTTCATTTCCTTATTGAATTGAATGAAATTAAATAGATGACATACATATATATATACATAAATTAAGTATCATTATTATGTCATATATTTTATTATTATTAATTATATATACTTTATAATCATTCTTGAATGGTTAATCATGGAAAATGAATCTCATCGCGTTCGTGGAGACGGTAGTCCGTACGTACGCACGAGCGATGATATCATTCCCATGATCATGGAATTGTATTAAAGTGTATGTATAATATTAAAGAATCAATATCACTTTAAAATAATCATATATATTCATTACTTTCACCATTTTACCCATCCAAGTAAGGTGGTGGTGGAAAATAGATTACACCACGGCGTGGAGATGGTATTCTGTACGTACGCACGCGCGGTGATTTCATTTTCCGTAGGATGGATAGATGGTGAAATATGGTTGTTTCATAATTATAATAACATATAAGTATATGAGTGATACTGATGTTATTACTTCATAATGAAACAACTAAATAAGAAGAAGTGGAAGAAGAAATAAAGTTGAAATAATCGGTAATGGACATTACCTCTTCTTTGAAGTGCCTCTTTGAGACCTCCTCTTAGGGAACTAAAATTGGTCTTTTAAGAAGACCAGAACATCTATGATGTTTCTAGGGAAGTTGATAAGAGAATTTGGCATGGTTTGTCCAAGAATGAACGCTCAAAGTGGTGTGAGGAAGAGAGGGAGGAGGTGCCCTTTTATAAGGGAGGAGAGGGGCACCTTTGGAAAAAACTAAAAATATTATTTTATTATAAAGTCATATTCAGTTTTTAATAGCTCCAAATTGATTTATTTAGAATATAAGGTGGGGATGGGTCTAAATAATCTCATCCAATATAATTTAGACAAGTTTAGGTTTCTATTTTAACCTTATCATTTAGATTTAACTTTAAGTTAAATAATTTAACTTTTACCATGTCTTCTCGTTTTATTACACTATAAGGTTAATAAACTTACTATAACAAGAAAAACGAACCCCAAATTGTTTATTATTAATATAAATAACCTTATATAAGTAATTTATCCAAAACTTAGATTTTTATGATTAAAATAACAATTAAGAATAAAATATTTATTTTAAAAACTATTTTATGTCAATTTTGACACTATTTGGTAATTGATTTTTGTGAAAATCATAACGGAATTATTAGTTCGAATAAAGTTAATTAAATAAATACTAACAAGTCATGGTAACCTATAAAATTAGTGTAATTCATAAAAAGTCTCTGATTACATTTATTTGGGTATTTATAACAACAATTATGTCAATATTTCATTAATAAGATAATTACTTCTTCATATTTGTGTCATAAATAAATTAAATTATTTAATGTCTAAAAATTATAAATAAAATTCCATTATGTATTAAATCTTGTTATCTTTCTAATGAATATTTATAGTCTAAATTATCTTATGTATAACCCTATATTAAAAATGGTTTACTTATTAAACTTTGATTTTAACTATTTTAACCCTTCTTTAAATAAATTAATATTAAATGTCCTAATCTAATAAAAGTGGGCCTAAATGGTCATATTTTATTCCTAAGGTTGTTTTTGATCTAATTACACTTATCCAGTAGAATTATTACATGTTTTAGGGTAATAATAATATCATTTTTACCCTTAATTATCCTATTTACTTTTAACAGTGGTAAATAAAAGTAAAAAGTTACTATTCACCAAAGAATATTTTCATCTCATTGAACCACATTTTAGTCCTTGATATTAACTGTGTCTCTTGGATTTTTGAAATTCAATTCACAGAAGTGGTAAAATTTAAATGAAAATGTCAGTTTTTTATCTACCACTAAGTGGTTTCACTATTCATCGAAAATTGAAGTTTTTCAGAAAAATACAAAAAATTCAGCCTAAGAATTATTTGATATTCCGAATTCAAAATTTATGTCTATTTTTCCAAATTCAAAAAATAGAAGTGGCATTAATTAATTTTAAAATTAATTCTTGTTATCAAAACAAATAGCGTGTTTTTAAGAAACAATAACTATCAAAAGATTGATAGTTGTTTATATCCAATTTCAAAGTGAAATTAATTCCAATGATCAACATTGGATTAAATGGTAAAAATATATTCTAATTACACTTTAAAACAAATTAAAAAGATAATCTAACCATATAAATTATTGCGATGAAAAAAGTTGTTTTTAATTATAATATAGCGTGTTTTTACTATTCATTAAAATATGAAAGTTATCAGAATAATATGAAAAATTTATCCAAAGTAAATTTTTATATCCTGATTCCAAAGAAGAATTTTATTTTGTCAAATTGAACTTATAGAAATGTCAAAATAAGATTTAAAGTGGGTGCACCATCAAAAGGCGGCAAAACTACATTTTTTGAAAAATACTTATTTTATCCGAAAAATTTATTTTGTTCTCATACCATGTTCTAGAAAATATGTAAGATGAATAATAATGCTATAAAATTAAAAATTTAGTTAATAGTATTTATAAAGTCTAGTTCATAATAATATTATAACAATATATCGTTGTTTAGTAAAACCTATTATTGCGTACAACACACGCTATCAAGGAAGGTTGCGATTTCGTGTAATGCAAGCCAAGTCAGGGTTGCATATACTGCAAGCTAATACGGTGTTGCGTATAGCGCAAGATAATCTTGGTGTATCATATAATAGAAGACATCAATGAAATTAAAATGAATATTTTTCATAAAATCTTGGGGTGTTACAATTATAGTTTTCCACATATAATATGTTTGATAACATATGGAAAATAGCTATTGGTGTAACAGTTAGTTAATACTAGAGTGAAATAATCTCTCTATAGATTGACTTAAATTAGTAACCTAAATTTTAGGTTATATCATCTAATGAGGTATATTTAAAGGTTTCTTAGACCAATTAAAATTATATATACGGAAAAGGTATTGATAAATACAAGTTACAACAATTATAGAGAGAGTTGTTACCATAGTCACATGGAATAAATCTCTCCAATATGAAATGCATGGAAATGGGGGGAGATTAAAGTGGTGATTTTATTTTCATATGCTTCTGCGATGGAACAATCACATGTTCCATGATATGTAAAAGACATGAAATTTCCAACATAAACATTATGTTAGGATAATATCAATTATATCTTAGATAATTGTAAGGGGAACATTTATAACTATACAATCATAATAGAGAAAGTACAAGGGATATATACCTGGTATGTGGAGAATAAAGGATGCTATTTATAAGGGGACACAAACTAGTCTTATTATGGATCTATGTGATCTAATATCGTAATCAGGATAAGATGATGAGTGAGACAAGCTCATACAGGCTAGTGTTATCCATATCTACAAATACCAAGTATGTTTCAGATTTTAAGGTATAAAAAGAAGTAGTATAAAATATGCAATGATTTGTTCTGTTTTTTGGAATCGTGTCTAGTAAGAAGGTTTTATCATAATTTAAATTTTGATAACTATACTATTAGTACTATCCAAGATGTCAAGTTTTGATAGTGTAAAAAAGGGATATACTAGAGGATATCATCTATTAAGGAGTCTTACTTAAGGAGGTGAGGTCACACATAGTAGAGTAATCACACAGTGGATATGTGGTAGAACCAGCAATTAAAGTCATGATTCAATAGAAACATGCTCTTAATCATGTGAGTGATAAAATAATAGTTATAAATTTGTCTCTAGTAAAATTGGTAGTTTTGTAAAAAAATCCTTAGAACCAACTAAGCAATACTTTTTTATCATCATATCATGGATACAATGATTTATGCATGATGCACACTTTTTATAATAGTGTAGATATTTCTACATCCTCTATTTTAATGGTAATGTTCGTAGATTAATTGTTGTATCAAAAAGGTTATAGTAGTTCCTAGGCTATAATGAGAACCTTGAGATACTATAAAATTAATCTTAAACATATTTTATATAGTCCAGATACATCATACTGATTGGACACAATTTATATATAACTATCAGGTGTTGGGGGATCATAATCATTGAGAATCCTTCTCATGAAGGTCACATTTTGTGATCTCTAGTAGGTGAGATCATGAGGACCGACCCTCCAATAGGAACACCATAGGTTTTCGGTTTCATTTTATGTTCTTATCTATGGACATGTGTATTAGTCTCCGAACTTGCCATCATTATAAATGTGTTCATTTGATCGCATACTTTGATTCAATGAAAAAACCTGACTATGAAGTCATGGAAAGGTAGCTTGTGTTGGGTGTATCAATGGTGTTGTGGAATTGGTTGAATGGTCAAGATATAATTTGTTTCTTTTGAGTTCAGGAAGTAATATCTCAAACCTGGTTGATCAGGATGGTTGTACCTTCATAAATCCTTGTTTAAGGTAGTTAGAGGTAATTCCATTCAGTTAGATCAAAAAATAATAAAGAAATCAAGGACGATGAGATGAGTGATAATCCTTCTTTATGAGATATCTAAGGACATGGAGATTATATTATATAGTATGTGTTTATAGGATGGTTGTGGTTGATATGACTATTCCTTATCTCTTATAGGACTTGATGGGTTTCTAGATTCTGCTCTTAGTGTATAAATACTATTCATTGTTATCAAGATAATGTCTTAAAGGGTCACACCCAATAGTGTATTCAAGAATCTACCTTATTTTGGTGAATAGGTATATAGGACATAGTGGACCCCACTACAGGGTTTGAGAGTTTTCCAAGTGATCGATCACCGACAAATAAAATAATTAATTATTATTTGAGTATAGAATAATTGGATTGAATTTATTTATTAAATGTATTTATAATTATTTAAGTAAAAAATACGAAAATATTATACAAATGAATATTATTTAAATATTCAAGGTTCATTTAATATTAGAGTAAATTACAAGTCAAATTAATGACTCGGGTTTATCAGGTAATATATTTATTATATATTACAAGGAGGTGATAAAATATAAATAATATTATATAGTTATTTCATCATAATTATTTATTTACTAATTATTTAGTGGGATCTTTATTTCTAGGGGTCAAGGAACCCTTCCAGGTATTTTAAGCCTCCAACTATATAAGAAAGATTAAAATCTCATTCCAACAACCATTCACTCATTTGGAATAATAGATTCTCTATCCTCCCATATCCTAGAGAGAGAGTCTCTCTCCGAGTGATCGATCCAAGGATCCTTCGATGGATCAAAGGGATGGGATAGAGTTGATCAACATGATGATGAAGGATTTTTTGGATCTCCATGCTAGCACCTAGAATTCAACGAATGGAGATCAAGAAAATTCTTGAAGATTGTTTGGATGATCTAGAGGTGTTAAACTTCGGATCCTTTGATCAATGATCACTGGTGATGAGATGCAGTTGAGCATGCTTTATTTTGAATAAGGTATTTGTTAATTTTACATTTAGTACTTATTAAATTCACATGTGATCCTCGAATCGCTGGAGATGACAAGTTTTGTCACTCTAGTGATAAAAATTTTAAAATTTCAAGCTCGTCGTCTTCCACTACGAACCTCAGTACCAACATACCAATTGATTCCCAAACCTAAGGGAAAACAAGGATAATAAGTATAAGAACCCTCTAGTTGAAAAAGGAAGAACTTATGAAATTACTACCACTGAAGTGGAATATTATAATTATGGTACACTTATCCTCTACTTTGGATTTTTGGATAATTTATTAGATTCTAGTCCTAGCCACTCTATTATATCTTAGAAATTTTTTAAGTGTATAAAATCACCACCCCAATGATTTGATATTGAATTATCAAAGAAAAAATATAATTGTATAATTATTATATCTCATGTTGAACTTTGTGGGAATGTTATTCAAGAAAAAATTAATATCCTTCCCCTAAGTGAAATTGATTAAATTTTGGAAAATAGATTGGCTATCTCTACATAGACTCCATATTGATTATCAAAATAAGGAAATCACATTTAATATCCTAAATCAACCTATGATCTTTTATTGGTGCAAGGATAACTTTCCTTACCAATATTAAATTCATTATATAGATCTTAATACTCAATCACAAGAGGTTTTTTCTAGTCTTACCCAAGTTAGTGAGGTTGATATTTAATTATAAAGTATATGTCAAGTCATTACTATATTAAGAATATTGCTACCCATTTTCATTGGTGGGAAAAAATTAAAAGTGTGATGATGTTGTTTATTTCAGCATGGGGGGGTAGAATGTAACTCCTAGAGATTTTAGTATATATTTTTCATTGATTAAATACTATTTTAAATAGTGTCATTTACACACAACACTGAACCAAAATAAATTGTGATGCATTTTATTAAGATAAAATTATAAATATTAAATATTATCATTATAAATATAGTCATTGAATCAATAGATATAAATAGAAGTAACCAAATTAAGAAATCTATTAAGAAAACAATAAAATTAATTTTTAACTATAATGTATATATAAAATTCAATTAGTATAGCTAAATAACTAATAAGTTCATTTTATGATTAAAATTGTATTTTTTTCTAAAATTTTCATTTTATGCACTAAAAATTTTATATTAACAAAAATATATATATATAATGGTTGAATAATGAGAAACTATATTTTTGATATTAATAATATATTAATACTCATTTCATTAGTAATTTATACAAAATAAGAACAAGAATAGTTAATTTTTAAAAATTAATTTTCCTATAAAAAGTATTTTGTTTCATTATATTTTATTTTTCCATTTAAAAATTAAATTCCAAAATTTTAGAATTTAAATTTAAAAAAAATGAAATTCATTTTTCGATTCAGCGTATCAATATTATCTCAAGATGAATTTTTCTGAAAAGACTAGTTTTTAGGTGAATAGTACAAAATTCCATTTTTAAAAATACCGTGACTTTTATGAAATCATTAGGATATGAGCGTGACTTAAAAATTTTTAAAAAAAATTCCGAATCAAATATGTACTTAATAAGTAAATTTATAAATTTATAATATTATATTTAATTTCAAAACATATGATCAACATTTTAGAAGTAAAGTAATATTTTTTCTAAAAATCGTTTTTATGTGTTATACATTTATTATTTTAAAATTAATTTTTATCCATTTTAGAAATTTAATTATATGAAATGGTTTTCATATTTGAAATAAAAAGTTAAAATTATCTAATAAGGTTAATTTTATTTTTAGTAATAAAAATAAGTTACCTTGGGTAAAAAAATTACTATGATAAAAGTAAATTATCATAAAAACTAAAACTAAGAGGAAAGGTATAAAATTACCCAAACCTTATATCCATGTGTATGGTGAAGTATTTTCATGACTAAAACACCTTACCTCTCTATCATTTCCCACTTTTGGATCCACTTACCTTGAATAGTATCACTTATAAAATGAGACTTTAACTACCCTATTTTTCCTAACACTACAAGCCCCTTTAATTATACCAAAAAATGACCAAATATCTCCCTAACACTCCTAAACACATCATAGAGGTTATAGTATCCTAAAAATTCCACCCATGAAAGGCTTCATCCATGTTTCAAAGGTGTTATTTCAAGGATTATGGAAAAAATTACCAAATCACTCCTTTTCATTTTTATTTATTTAAGTCTTATTCTCCTATCTCAAAGTCTATTATACTTGTTGGGTGTGCACTAAAATGTTCATACATGAGATGCATGTACATATGCATATGATTCATGAGATATATATATATATATATATATATATATATTATTATATTATATGTAGTTTACATTTATTAATGCATATGATGCATGTATTCTTCATGCAATTGATGCATGAATATAATATATATATATATATATGTGATATAGATATATTATTAATTTTCTCCAAAATGGTTTATTCATGAGTTAAAAATTCATTATGAATGGATTAAAGGATTTGAATTTAATTCATTGAAAATATTCAATGAATTATACAAAATATATAGA
This sequence comes from Viscum album, assembly GCA_963277665.1. NCBI lineage: Eukaryota > Viridiplantae > Streptophyta > Magnoliopsida > Santalales > Viscaceae > Viscum > Viscum album. The sequence continues at coordinate 1,937,317,201 of OY728155.1, forward strand.
AACGAATGTGATGTGTTATGAAGTGGGAGAATCAAGCTTCGACTATAAAAGAGGATGAGATCCTCTCATGTTGGGTGTATATGGTGTGATGCGTATAAGCCTCTACTAAACACTCTTCCTCTTGAAACTCCATTTATCTCATTTGAGAAGGTGTTGGAATCCCTTTATATTTTGGGTATCCTCATGAATCATTCATGGATCCTTTGGTCGATGTACTCCATCAGAGGCTGAGTGATTTTGTTAACTGCTCCTCATGATCTTCCTCAAACACTCTTCATAGAAGGAAGATTGAAAATGGTGATTTTCATAAATTCTAGGTACACTTTTTTTAGATTATTTTCACATTGATTTATTAAAGATAGATTTCCTATGTTTTTGGTTGTTTTATGTTATAAATGGTCATTAGATGGTCATACGAAACCCATCAATGGTGTAAAAGGCAGTTTCTTTAATACTTAAACATGTTTGAATCACTGATTTTCAAAGAAAAATAAAAAACAACATTTTCATAAACCTAAATAAGCATTATAGGCCCTTACATGAGCTGTGTAATGGTAAATATGATTTACCCTTGAGTATGTTGCTTTCATGAAGTTTATACCCTTACATGAGTAATTGTGTAAAGGCATATATGTCTTTACCCTTACATGATACCCTTATGCAGAAGGTATGTGTTTGGGTAATTTCATTGTTAACTTTATATAAATGGGTTACATAATGGTAATACCCTTATGCAAATGAGGTATACGTAAGGGCCATTGGAACTTTACCCTTATGTGTAAATGTATTAGAGTAGCTACTTTTATGTAGTGTTTTAAATATTCAAGTACCCTTATAAAAATGAGTTGTGTAAAAGTATTACCCTTACAAAGAAGTGCCACGTAAAGGTAATTCAGGATATTCTATTACATGAAGCGTTCATGTAAGAGTAATATCCTTTGTAACCATATGTTGAATGAGCAGCATATAGGTAATATCCATATTACCTTTACACAATTCCTTAAAACTAAGCTACGTAAAGGTAAGGAGTGACTTAGATTTATGAAAATGTTTTCAAATGACCTATATATGGGTAGAGGGAGAATACCCTTATGTAGAGTAGGGGCTTTGAGTAAGGTTAATCAGAAATTATATTTAAAAAAATTAAATATAAAATGTTTATTTGGTTTAAAAAAAATTTATAAATAATAATAATATGTATTTTGGGATATTTTAATTTATAATTATTTTATAAATTAATTAATTAATTATAAATTGTTTATAAGTAATTAAATAAAATTTTATTAAATAGTATTCCCAAATATTAAAGGTTAATATTTTAAAATACCTTTTAACAAATTAAATGTCATTCCTTAAGATCTAGAAATAAATGGTTTGTTTATAAATCATAAGAGGTGATTTACAAAGTGTTTATAAATTTAAAAATATATGATATTTAGATTATATAAAAAAATTATATAGTAGATATTGAATTATAAAATGTTTATAAATCATGAAATTTTATATAAATTTAATTTAATATAAAATATGATTAGGTTCATATTTAAATGAATATAAAAATTTAATATTATTATTAAATTATAAAATGTTTATAATTATCATTTACATATTAATAGTTCATAAATTTATCGTGTTTTGGAAAATAAATAAATTTTTTATTTATTTGTTAAACTTCCATGATATTTATGTTTAGTAATTTTTTTATGAAATATGAATATTACTTATGCCCATTTATATGATAAATTTCTTCTAGGATAGATCTTTCATATCATTATTTGTTTCATATCATAAAATTTAGTTTTCATCTACCTTGACCTTTATTTGTAATTTTAGTTATGATATTGAGAGTAGTTATTGGGAATAGTTTTTTTATATTAGGTGTTAGAGTTTTTAATGAATTTAATTATATCTTGAGTAAATTATCCTCAAGAAGAGTGACTTGGGTTCAGACCAACTACTTTCCTAGAGGGTTTCCTTAGCTAAGAAAATTAATGGGGTTCACTATCTATTGCTCTGGGCTTACTCATGTGGAGTTTTTCAATCTCATATAACTGTATGACTTTAAATTAAGTGTTTATATACCTTATGTATATGATGCATTTGGATATGTACAAATAAACTTGGCTTCTAGTTTTGGGTGATTAACACAAACTTGTAAGATTTGTAAATAGTTTCACATTAATGTGGTGTGAATGCATTAATTTGGCATATGGAGTAGGGATTCCAAAACTAAATCATTAGAAGTATGTGTAAACAAAAGGGAAATAAAACATGGGAATATAATTATTACATTGGATGTAATCATTATTAATTTAATATGCATATGATGTATATTAATGGGTGATACATTTTAAGGTAAGAAAGTGATAGATAATGTTATATCATCCTTGGGAAGGATATGACCAAGCTGGGTGCCCTAAAATTGTCTTTTTTTAGTCTTTTATTGTAAATTGTTTTGGTTTACACTTAGCTAAGAAACCCTTTGGAAGTATACCATAGGAATGGAGTTTTTTTATCTATGTGATAGATTTTGATAAATATTTATCCTCTCAATTATCCAATATTTGTAACTACTGTGATTGGGATGATTCCATACCTAAATAATTAAGTGATTAGAGGAATTCCCTAGAAGACTCATTACTTAGTGAAACATGGGTCTTCCATCACTAAATAAATATGATGTATGGGGTCAAAAAATTTAGTCTGAGAACTATCATTAAAATTCTTTAAATAAAAGATATAAAAACATGATATTCATATAATAAAAGTTCTATTGTAGATAAATACATCATTATCATCAAACAAAACTTTATATTAATCCATAAAATGGGAAGATTAAATTCATTAACTCCTAAAATGGGTATCTTAAGAAAATTTCTTGAGTAAGATAAATATTATATGTGTTTGAATAGTTCCTTCCTCAGTAACCAAGTGTTGAATTTTTTCAATAAGAAAATCAAGATTCTTATGAAAGCATGGAGTGATTCATTTAAGGTTTCAAAGGCACTATACAATAATTAAAATAAGTAATTATAGTCTCATGTACTCAATATAATTTGTTATGTCAATGATATTCAATATGATTGAATAGGATAATGACATAGAGAGACTAAAAGGTTTATTATGGTTAAGGAATTCATTTTATTTTCATCTTCCAACAGGATTTATGAGTTTAAGAAAATTTTACCCAATATTTTAAAATTATTGAGAGTAAATGAACTAGACATATGTTTTTTAGATTTTTTTATTGTGTTGTAAGTAAAAAATGGGCAAATTTTCAAAATAAAAGAAGAAATTTTATTTTAAGTTTCAACAATATTTCTTCAAGAAGACTGTTAAGGTTATTTGAAGCCAAATGGTACTATTAATAATGAGTAATGATTCCATATAATAAGATTATCTAGAATACCAAAAGGAATTTTTGGAACTTTATAGAATATCCATGTCAAGTTTTAATGTTATATAAATTGATTCTTTAATTTTTAAGGGTATGTGAAACCAAATATATGTTTTACAAGTGTTGTAAATATATAGTATTTCAAAATCATAGGAGGAATTTAAAGAGATTTTAGTTTTCAATAAAGTGATGAAGTAAACATCTTTCTACATTATAAATTTGAAATTAACAATATTTATCAATCTTGGATGGATTTAATTAAAGTAATTGTATATTAACCTCAGTTATCTTATATGATATAAGGTTTTAAAAAAATATTTGTTATGAACAACATGAGATTATTATTTGTATACACGTGGTTTATGATTCATTGGATTCTATAACATGTTTTGAGAATAAAATATGGATAAAAGTGTTTTATCCAAGATAAAGTGTTTATCCAGCTATTTGTTAAAATATTATGGAATGTAATTACACCCATTAGTGGTTTATTTTAATTAATAAAATCTTACTTTTCAAGAAAATTCTCTAAAACACATAGAGTTTCATATGAGATATAGAAATAAATTTTTATTTGTTAAAAATTTCTACTAAAACAATATAAATGTTGTTTCCAAAAACACAATGTAGTTTCTGTTAAGTCTTAGAAATATATTCTGAAAATAATATAATGTCTAAGAGGCTAGTGGAGGTATTTTTGGAATTAGAGAAGTTTAAAGTTAACAAATAATGGATTTTAACAGTTTAATATTATATTTATTCTTCACTTAATATCTTAAATAAGTTTAGGATATGTGATGGTAAATAAAAAATTAAAGAGTTGAATTTATTTAATATGAAAATTGAACATTAATATTCCCTAAAGGCTTATACCAGTTGTGACGTCCTAGACCCAGATGCCACCAAAGGTGCCCTAAGCCCGGTGGGCAACATGGCCTCAAGTGCATCTCCCCAAACGCCAGAGGATGCCAACTAGTAGAGAGGGCCTAGGGTATATCTGTGGGGATACTATGCCCTCATTAATAGAGTTTGTTTTAGTGGATCTGTATAATATAATAGGAGATGAGTAAATAGATTAAGTAGTGTAATAGTAAACAACACTGCAGAAATAGACAGGAGTTATAAACAATAACTAAAACAATTGGAATAACTCATATAAATATACCAAAGTTGATGATGATGATATGGAATGTATCTAGAAAGATGGAAAATAGGTATATAATAAGTAGAAAATCATTCTATACAAAAGTAAAAAAAATTAATCAAAACTTTCCCAAGAATCCCACACTCCATATTGGTCATCTGTTATTAGCTCCATCCAAAAACAGCAAGTGATCAAGTGTCTAAAGCCTTACACTTCCCTTTTTCAACACCTACATACATATAGTCTACTTGGGTGCCAATGGAGGTTTGTATAGGGTGTGATATAAATCTTAGTAGGCCACCACTAATAGTATCTACAATATCATGTCTATATAATATAAACTGAAAGTGTGCAAGCATGCATATATGAAAGTAAAGAAGTACAGTAGTGTAAATACCTAGGTACCGACTTCATCCCTTGGCTGGTGTCTGTACATGTAACCAGTTCATCAATTAATTTAATTCTAGTTTATATAAATATGTCATGTGAGGAATATCCAGCACTAACATCACCTCATGATAGTACTAGTATTTTTTCAAAGACGTAACAAGGAAACCATGATGATTATTATAAGGAAGAGGTTCCAAGGTAAACATCAAGGCAACCTATAATGATAATTATAATGAAAGGTTCCAAGGTGCTTACCAAGGAAACCTGGACCTCAAGGGTCACCAAGTCAGTATTAATTGCAGCTTGGATAAGGGTAAGAGTGTAATCCAAGGATCATCATCCAAGGCATTCCACAATATCATGATCTAACTGAGTCCAAGGAGTAAATCCAAGGTAAAATGGGATAAGGTATGGCTAGGCCCAAGGATATAACCAATTCACCTCATGTATGTAGAAGCTATGTTGGATCCAATGAGTGCATCTGAGGCATCTAATAATAGTAAAGTAGGGATCCTACTATTTCATATCAATCATCCACTAAAAGGTGAGGATTAGGTTCCAAGGTGGGTCTAATCGAGGCAACCAGCACCCTTTAATCGGAATGGTGTCCTTGAGTGCTCATGGAATTACCTTATGAATCCAAATACTAACTCAAGTCATGCACTTACTATAGATATTTCAAGTTATATATATAAATTATAACCTTAAAATTGATTCATTTAGTTATTTAGTCAATATGATATTATAGCTATTTAGTTTTTCATAATGTTCATTCCATGCTTCCATACAAGTGACAAAGAATCTCAAGACATACAGACCTTTAATAAAATCATGTAAGTCATAATTATTTAGTTAATTCATTGAGTTCAAGCCTTGACTTTCATTATTGTGACAAGTCCAAGGGCATGTGACTATCTCATTCATTTCCATTTAATAAGCTAAGTGATGTCCATACCATTCAAATAGTCAAGGTTCAGACCATTTTCTTTCATTAGTGTGACAAGGCCAAAGCTACATACAACCATTTTACTATTTCATTTAATACATTCTTATTTATCTTGGTTCATTCCTCTACCTTCCACCATGAGTGGAAAGGGGTTATAAGGCACAAAACTAACACCCAATTCCATTTTAATTATCCAAGTCATAAACATATATCATACTTGGCAATTTATCACTTACAATTTATTAATCAAGTTCAAGAACTTACCTTAGGTGGGTCAAGTGGAAGAATACCATGATACTTTACATGATCAATTCATAATTCAAGAACCATTTAATACATGGAGGCTTACCACTAGAGTCTTAAAGCTCAAACACATATAAATGATGTCTTAAAGGTGTCAAAACACTAAAAACCCAAACATGGAATATCACCCTACATGAGGTGGATAGAGTTGTGGACATAACTACCCACAATGAATTACATATATGGAAAGTTTCATGGTTTGAGGTCTTAATTACTACAATAATGACATATTAATTCAATAAATTATGCTTGATGAAATTGGCGTGACAACGTGGAAAATTCCAAAATGACAAAAATTGAGAAAAGAGTTATATACCACCTACTTGTAGGTCGTATGACTCTCCTCATCCAGTATCAGCCTTTAGTTCAACCTGGATTAGATTTTATCTAAAGAACATATCAAAGACCTAAAATTTGGGAATATGAGCCTAAATACAAATAGATTTGTTGATATAAAGAACAATGACATATATTTAAAAAGGAATCAAGAATGTACCGGCACAAATCGAATGAGACGAATGGAGTTTGATCAGACTCCAGATAGACGATGGATCTCAATTCCTAGGATAGTCTTGAAAAATATTAAAAAGGGATAGGAGGATGGTTGTTGTCCACTGGAGAACCCAAATGAACAAAGGGTTTAAGAATACATGTCATTAAGGGAAAACCCGTCTTTTTACCCAAAATTTACATTGTGTATGTTTTGGACAAACCATGTGCAAATCATGCACACATACCTGTAAGAATGGTAATAGCACATGGTTAAGCCACACAGTTAGGGAAATCATGCACCAAACATGTGAAACATCTCTGCCAAAACTATAGAGAATCTTTCACAGTCATGCGGCCCAACTTGCATAGTCAAGGAAAGTTGTGTGCCCTACTCTAGCCCACTTTCCAACCTTGCATGGTTTGAAAAAACCATGTTTACTACCTCACATGGTTTAAACTAACAATGTGATAGGCCTTTTCCCAAAAAAATCTGGGTTCCGGGCTTCGAACAAGCCCCGGAAAACCCTGAGACCTTTACTAACTCGTTAGGCATCTGAATTAGGTCTATAAAGCAAATTAAATTAAAATTTCAAGGATCCATATCTGATTAAAAAACCAAGTTCTTACATTCTTCCCCCTTAAAGGACTCATCATTGAGTTCACCATCCAAGGTAGGAAAAACACTATCTGAGAAAAACTATGTACACTGGGAACATACATCAGCCTCTCACTCCCAAGTCTCATCATTTAAATTTTTGTTCTTCCATAGAACCCATACCAGATGGATAGACTGGCCTCAGAGAGCCTTCATGCTCCATTCAATGATTCATATAGGATAATCCTCAAAGGAAGCATCGACATCTAGCTCATCTTCCTTGGGATCAAAAGTATGATATGGGTCATCATGATAATGGAGAAGCTGTGAAATGTGGAAGATGTTGTGAATGGAATGGTACCTATAAGGTAATAGTAACTAATAGGATATCAGCCCAACTCTCTCCAAGATATCAAACAAACCTACATAACTAAGTGGCATCTTCCCTTTCTTCCACAACCATTTTTGACCAAGCTGGAGTGATACCAGCAGGAAAACAAGATCCCCGACCTCAAACTCCAGAGGTCGTTGATGGCGATCGACAAAAGATTTTTGTCTAGACTGAGTAGTAAACATATGCTTCTTGATCATAAAAACCTACTCTAAAATATTCTATATTATACAAGGTCCTATTAGGGCTTCCCCATCTACATCTATCCAGTATATGGGTGAAAGGCATGGCCTACCATATAAGGAATCAAAAGGAACCATCTGAATTGTTTCCTGGAATATGTTATTATAAGTGAAGTCAATGATAGGGATATGATTCTCCCAAGAACTACCAAAATTAAGGACGCATTCCTAGAGAATATCCTTTAGAACCTGTATTTTTTGTTTCAATTATCCATCAATCTGAGGGTGAAAATTGTGCTTATAATCACCTATGTATCCATATCTTTCTACAACCCCTACCAGGACCGTGAAAAAAATGATCATCCCTATCTAAAACAATAGTATCAGGGACCCTATGTAGTCTTATAATCTCACAGACATACATTATTCCCATATAATCAACTAATAAAGTCTCCCAAATAGGAATGAAGTGGGAAACCTTTGTCATCCAGTCAATGAACACCCATTCATCATCGCTACCTCTAGGTGATCTAGGTAAGTCGACTATTAAATTCATGCAAACATCTTCCCATTTCCATTCTAAGACTATATTTGGTTGTAACAATCCTACAAGTCTCTAATTATCTTCCTTCACCTACTGATAGGTGGAACACCTAGTGATGAACCCTATTATCTGATATTTCATCATGGGCCACCAATACTGGTGTTGCATGTCTCGATACATCTTGGAGATTCTTTGATAAACTACCCACTGAGAAGCATGGGACTCGTGCATAAAATCATCTCTCATATATACAGGAACCCAAAAACAAATATGTATACAAAGGATTTTGTCTTTGTCCACAGACCAATCTAGAGGTGGGTCATCTCCTGAAATACTCTCATAGAGAACCAAGACCTCATGATATAAAAAATGTCTACTCTTCACCTTCTCAAGTATGGAAGAGGTAACTGTCAAGTTTGAGAGAAAATACTACTCATTAATTTCATAAAACTCTATATGTATCTTAGATAATAAGGCCTTCAATTTCCATTCATCACTAGAATCACGTATTTATTGTTCCTAATTTTTCCAGCTCAGCACATCAATAACCACAATTCTTTTCCTAGGTGTATTGGCAAGCTCTAAATTAAAGGACTAAATATATTTGACCTATATTAACTATCTAAGATTCAAGTCATGTTGAGTAAAGATATATTTTAGGCTATTATGGTCTATATACATCATAATGTACTCACCCAACAGATAGTGTCTCCAGCAACATAAGGGATGGACAACTACTGCTAACTCAAGGTCATGTGTCAGGTGGTTTATCTCATGAGGCCTTAACTTCTAAGATCTATACATAATGAATCTTTCCTCCTACATCATTAATTCTCCTAGTTCTATGCTTGATGCATCACAGAAGAAGGTATATCCTTTTCTTGGCCTTGGAAGAATCAGAATAGGTGTAAAGACAAGCCTCCTTTTCCGCTTCTAAAAGGATTTCTCGCACTCTTTTGAGCACTAGAATTTAACACCCTTCTTTGTAAGATCAGTAAGAGGTGAATCAAGGCATGATAAGTCATGTATAATTTTTTTTTAATAACCATGCATCCCCCAATAAACAATGTATATCAAATATGTAATTGGTTTGCTCCAAAGAAACCATGGCACTAACCTTATCTTGGTCAATAGAGACTCCTAATTCTGAGATAATAAGACCCAAGAAGTGAACTTTTTCAATCTAGAAGTGGCACATAGCAAGCTTGGCATAAATCTGATGCTCTCTCAGTGTAGTCATAATGATCTCAAGGTTCTTAGCATGGTATCTATGATTATGAGAATACACCAAGATGTCATCCACAAGTAATATGAAAAAAGGAATCCAAATAGGGGTGGAACACCTTATTCATTAGATCCATAAAAATGGTGGGTGTATTCATGAGACCGAATGACATAACAAGGTACTCATACATATCATACCTATTATATAAAGTTTTATGAGTTATGTATTATGTCCTGACTCGCACCTGATGATAGCTCAATCTCAATTAAATTTTAGAGAATACCATATCTCCTTTCTACTAGTAAAAGTGATCATCTATATGAGGTAGTGGATATCAATTATTGACTATAATATGGTTTAACCATCTATAATACATGCATAGATGAAGGGTCCAATCTCTCTTCTTGGATAAAATCATAGCCAAACCTCAAGAGGAAGTATTGGGTTGTATAAAACCATTGGCCTCTAAGTCATCTATCTAGTTATTGAGCTCCTGAAGCTTAGTATTTTTCATCTTTTATGGAGGAATGGACACTAGAGCTACTCTTGGAATGAACTCAATCATAAACTCTACCTCTCTCTCGTGAGGTAAGATAGATAATTATTCGGGAAAGAAGTCCCTGGAATGATATACCACTATAGGGAATTCATCATAAAGTAAACGATAATCCTCCATAAAGAGATTGGAAATATAGGAGGTCACTCCACCTAGCCAATAATGCTTTAGTCCAGCTCTAACAGACCGGATATCCCACTCACCCTTATGTAGATAGTTGCTACCCTCTGGTGATGTGAACAACACCCTACAGTGATATCAGTCTACGAAGGTATGATATGGTACCAACCAATCCATCTATAGAATGACGTTTAATCCCATCATCTCAAGAAAAAAGAGATCCCATAGAAAGGTATAACTACCTACTTCAAGGGGGAAGTCCCTAAACTAGTGTATTCCCTCTGAATGTATTCCCAATGCTGTATATAGGGTCCTTAAACCACAGTAATACTGTATTTATATCCCAAGGATTTCAATTATATATAATGATATATAAGAGTGTGATGCACCAGTATCAAATAAATCAGATACTATAGTGGAGGATACTAGAGTAGTGCCACATACTATAGACGGTCCTACATCCTGGTCCTCAGGTATCAGCCATAAAGAATGAAACTGACTTGATCCATGGACCTATGAAAAATTTGGACTACTGTGATCAAAACTGCTCTACTGGCACTACTAGTGATCCGGATTCTAACTATTATAACTATGACCTCCTTCTCAGCCAGTCTTGTCGGTGCTACTCCAACTCCCTGCCTGATGTGGTGTAAAAGAAACTTCCCCTGAAGGTAGAGCTGGTGTGGAACCTCTTCCAATAGAAGCTGATGGAAAGGTCTAACAAAATCTTTGAAGATGTCCAATATAGCTACAATCCCAACATTCCATAGGGTCTTTATCACACTGAGGCTCCAGGTACCCCTATTTTCCACACTAGTGACACGCCATACAGATACTAGTATGAGTACTCTGGCTTCCACTTCCCTGATGAGAAACCTCAAGAAATTGCTTCCTATTACCGAAAGAACTACTGTCATGTCATGGTACTGGTCCTCTATTCCTGTTACTATCATTGTCTCTCATGTTTTACTTAGTGATAATAGCCTAATTAACTATTTCAGAGAAATCAGGAAGGATATAGACATTCACCTGAGTCTGGATGGAATATTGAAGCCCATCCTTGAAGCGTCTAGCTCGTGTAAACTCATCACCATCCAGAAGTGGTGCAAAGTGATATAACCTATTGAAATGTTCTGACTACTCCATAATTGACATAGAACCCTACTAGAGATGCATAAACTCTCTAGCTCTATTAGCTCTCAGTATCTGAGGAAATAATAGATTGTAGAAGTAGTCTAGAAATCATCTCATACCATGCCCTGATGGTGACCAGCCTGGGTAACTACATCCCACCAACGCTTGACTGAATCATACAACATTTAATCATAAAGTGTAAACCTTTTCTCTAGAGGTGTCTCCAGATTATCAAAGATAGTCAAGGAGGAATCTATCCAAGATTTAGTAGCATGCGGACCGTCATCCCCCAATAAGGGGGGAGGATGATGTAGTTGGAACTCAAATGTCAGATCATCCATCATAAGTATAGCTCATGGAGCACCATGAATGAACTTTATCAAATGTATAAAACTATCTAGGACTTGAGCATCAATTCCCAAATTAGGTACGGTAGGAAGTGCCTCAAGTGGAACTCCTAGAGGTAAGACTGGCGGCTCATGGCCAACCACGTCTGGAGCATGGTTGTCACCACCTTCCTGGCGCACTATATGAGGATGTCATGGCAGAATTGGTCTACAAATTACAAGCATGCACTTAATATTAAGATCTAAGAATATTGATATCAACACTAGTGGCAGCTGAACGAAATAAAGGGCTCACTTCCCATAGAATACTACCCCAACTACCCGATTAAGATGTCAGGTATTGGTAAGTGATCAGGTATAAGTTACAGGAGTTAAAGTAGATGAAGGTCCAATAGTATCTTGCCTCATCATTTAATGGAAACCATTTCATTTAATTTCATATTTAATTGTCATGTTCATTCTCTTAACTTTCATAGACATGAAAAGGTGGGATAAGGATGCACAACCTTTTCATTTTAAAAGTTAAGTTTCACTATCAAGTTGCATTTTCTTATTTCTATATACCATGGTTTATCAAAAATGAGTTTTATGTCCTAATGAATCAGGTCCCATACTCCTTATCACTAAGATTAACACCCATTGGGATTACTAATTAAAGTCTTTATTTGGTAAATTACTCATTCCAACTCATTATGGCCCGTAACACCTCATGAATTGGAATAGGAAAACACTCAACCACAACCCATAACTAGCACAAGCATACATACTAATCAATGCTCACTTAGAAATCACAGGCATATTAATAAATGAAACAGTGAGATAAACCTGTATGACATGGAAATATACATGACATGTGAATACTAGGTGCCTATTATGATGCATGTAGAAATGATCCTTGCCCTTATATCATCATTCCAAGGATGAAATGTAATCTCAATCAGAATAATAATCAAAAACACTACATAGCATGTGCATCACTCAACGGTGAAATGATATCAACTGTAATTTGAAAAAATCATAACAATAATTTTAATTTAGGAAACTAAGCCTTTACCCCCAACATGGGTTCGTGATGTCCAAGCATGGCTTATGACCGTGTTCTAAGAATTCCTAATCTCTAATCCATTGTCTCGAAATAGTAAAACAATAAAGGAAAATATCTGATACCACTTTGTGAAATTCTGGACCTAGATTCCATTGAAGGTTCAGCAAGCCTGGTGGGTCACATGGCCTCAAGATTATCTCCTCAAACACTAGAGGCTTCTGACTAGCAGCGAGGGACTAGGGTGTGTCCATAGGAAAACTATGACCTCATTAATAGAGTTTATAATAGTAGATCGGTATAATATAATAGGATATAATTAAATATTATAAGCATTATAATATTAAACAACACAACAGAAATAGATAGAAGTAATAAATAATAACTAAAACAACTAGAATAATTGATATAAATATACCAAAGCTAATGATGATATGTCATGTATCTAGAAATATGGAAAATAGGTATATAAGCAATAAAAAATAATACTATAAAAATGTATAAAAAAGGAATCAAAACTATCCCAAGCATCCTAATCTCCAGTTCGATCATCTACTACTAGATCCATCAAAAAAACAGCAAGTGATCGAGTGTATTAAGCCTTACGCTTACCTTTGTCAATAGATGCATACATATAGTCTATTTGGGTTCCAATGGTAGATCGGATAGGGTGTGATAAAAATATTTTTAGGCCACCACCAATGGTTTCTACAACACCATGTTCATGTAATATAAATTAAAATTGTGCATGTATTCATATATGAAAGTAAAGTGGTATAGTAGTGTAAATACCTAAGTACCTGCTTCATCCCTTGGTCAGTGTCTGAATGTGTAACCAGTTCATTAATTCATTCAATTATAGTTTATATAAATAGGTAATGTGGGGCATATCCAACACTAAAATCATCTCCTTATAGTACTATTAGTGCTTCCAAGATACAATAAGGAAGCCATGATGATTATATTAATGAAGAGGTTCCAAGGTAAACACCAAGGAAACATATAATGATAATTATAATGAAAGGTTCTGAGGTGGTAAACAAGGAAACCTATACCTCAAGGGTCACTAACTCAAAAGTAATTATATCCTGGATAATTGTAAGAGTGTAATCCAAGGAGCATCTTCCAAGGAATTCCATAATATCATGTTCTATCCAATTCCAATGAGTACATCCAAGGTAAAACATGATAACCTATGGGTAGGCCCAAGGATATAATCAAGGCACCTCATGTACATAGAATCCATGTTGGATACAAGGTGTGTATCCAAGTCATCATGTAATAGTAAAGGAACAATCCTATGGTTCCATATCAAGCATCCACTAATAGACAACGGTCGAGTTCCAAGGTAGGTCTAACTGAGGCAACTGGCGTCCTTGAATCAGAATGGAATCCTTGAGTGGTCATGGAATTCTCTTAATAATCCAAAGGCTAACTCAATTCATGCCCTTCCAATAGATATGTCAAGGTCTATATATAAATGAGCACCTTAAAATTTATTCATTTAGTTATTTATGCCATATGCTACTCTAGCCATTTAGTTTGTCATAAGGTTCATTCCATGCTTCGATACAAGTGAAAAGGAATCTCAAGACATGAAACCCTTTAATCAAATCATTTAAGTTATAATTATTTAGTTAAGTCGCTGATTTCAATCCTTTCATTTCATTAGTGTGACAAGTATATGGTCATGTTACCATCTCATTCAATTCCATTTAATAAGCTAAGTGATGGTCATACCATTCAAATATTCAAGGTCCAAGCCATTGACTTTCATTAGTGTGACAAGGAAAAAGGTACATGCAACCATTTCATTAATTCATTTAATCTATGCTTATTTATCTCGGTCCATTACCCTACCTTCCACTATGAGTGGAATGGGGTTATATGGCATGAAACCGACACATGATTCCATTTCAATTAGCCAAGTCATAAACATATATCATACTTTCCAATTTATCACTTACAATTAATTAATCAATTTCAATAAATTGCTTTATATGGGCCAAGTGGAAGGATACCATGGTAATTTCCATGATCAATTAAAAATTAAATATCCATTTAATACATGGAGTTTTACCATTGGAGTGGTCAATCTCGAACTCATCTGAACGATGGCTCAAAGGTGTCAAAACACTAAAAACCCAAACATGGCATATCACCCTATATGAGGTTGATGGACTTGTGGATGTAACCACCAAAAATGAATTACATATATGGAAAGGTTTAGGGTATAAGGTCCTAACAACTATAAGAATGACATATTATTTCAATAAATAATGCCTAATGAAATTGGCGCGATGAAACGGAAAATTCCAAAATAACAGAAATTGAGAAAATAGTTATAGACCACCTAGCATAGGCTCATATGACTCTCTTCATCCAGTATCATACTTTAGTTCGGCCTGGATATGATTATATATGAAGAACATATCAAATCCCTATAATTGGGGCATATGAGCCTAAATCCAAATAGCATCATTGATATAAATAAGAATGACGCATGTTTAAAAAGGAATCTATAAAATACTAGTGTGGATCTAATGAGATGAACGACACTTTGATTAGACTCCAGACAGTTGGTGGATCTCAATTCCTAGAATAGTGTTGAAAAATCTTAAAAATGGAGAGGAGGAGGGTTGTTGTCTGCTGAAGAACCCAAATAAAATAAGGGTTTAAGAAAACATGTCATTAAGGTAAAACCATATTTTTACCCAAAATTTATACTGTGCATGGTTTGGTTGTACATTTTGTCCAAACCATGCACAAATCGTGCATGTGTACATATAGGAAGGGGCATAGCACATTGTTAGGGAAACCATGCACCAACCATGTGAAACATATTTTTCAAAACTATATAAATTCTTGCACAATCGTGCAACCCAAATCTCACAGTCAAGGAAACTTGTATGCCCTAATCCAACCCATTGTCCAGCCTCAAAAAGTTTAAACAAACCATATAAACTACATTTCATGGTTAATATTAATCATGTGATAGGCCTTTCCCCCAAAAAACTGGGTTTCGGGCTCCAAACAAGCCCCAAAAACTCCTGAGACCATTACTAACTCATTAGGCATCCAAATTAGGTCTATAAAATCAAATTAGACCAAAATATAAAGGATCCATACCTGGGTCAAAAACTAATTTCTTACACAATCTAATAAAAAACATGTATCACTTGTATCCATAAATAGTTTAGGGTATGGAAATAAAGAAAGAATGTAAATTGTTACATTATTTACCATAACTAAATGAATATCAATTTATCTTAAATATTTTAGGATGTGATTGTAAAGTGATAATGTAAATAGTTATGTTATTTAAAAAATTATTTCAAGAAAAAGTTTTATGGAATGATGATTCACTTAGAAAGAGTTATAAGTATACAATAGAAGACATCATTATATAATTTGATGTTATGAAGTGAAGGTTCTTAAATATATATTCAAATAATTGAACATCAAGAATTTGATTCCTAAGTCTCACCATTATCTAGATAGTTTTCTTCATAATTGTTACTCACTAAGAGGTTAGTGTGATTATTTTATCATATGGTTATATAGGTATGTGATGAAAATTATATAAGGATTTAATGTTCAAAAATCATTACTATAGTAACAACATGAGAGACATGTAGAATCTATGGATATTAAACACTTAATATATTGGTTGTAATGGTTTTAAACATATCATGTATTTATTATAAAGGAAATCTCTATTTATCATTCATTCATGTGTGTTATACTTTAATTTACATGAATAGTTGAATGATAAATATCCCCCCAAAGTATAAACATTGAATTATCCCTAACTGGTGATCATCATGGAGTATAATGGGTTGTGGTGATATGTAAATATTAGCTTGAATAGATTCTTGTATCCTTTATAAAGAGTTTTATATGAGATATGAAGAATAGATTCTTTAGGTAATAAGTATAGACTTATTACTTGGATGGATCCATGAAAGTATATCTCATGGAATTTCATATGTTCATAGATATACTTAGGGGTCTATGCTTATTATCAATCCTTCTTACATAAGGTTTTTGAGATACCTAGAATGAGAACCTTTATAATTTGATACCCTACTTACACAAGTTAACACATGAACTTAGCTAATATGGGGGTGGTTGGGTATGCTAATGATCATGTCATCGATTCAAGTGCGTCCAAAATGGGATTTTTTTCAATTGTATGAAAAGAAAATACATTTTTACCTTGATTGAATTAGATTGGGGAAATGTATGATCAAGTTTATTTATTTCACATATGATGTGTTCAACTACTTTGATGAGTGATCTGTGATGTTCTTATTGTATAAATGAATAACATGTGATATATTCATTGACTTGGTCAGTGTTTTTTAAAGAATCAAGAAATTATGAGAGGTTAATACTAGATTGACATGTTCCATGTCTAGTAGTCACTCAATGTCATAGAAAAATATATTATATAGTTATAAAAATGATTTATATGATACATCTTGTGTTTTACATGTTCATATAGAGATATGAGTACGTTTAAAGGAGATCACATCAGACCCCTTAGTAGTTTTAGTAGTATTGATGCTTTTATAGAGGCTTCTATTTTCTTACATATATGAAATATGGATTTCATAGTTTTTTCAAGGATACTAATTCCCGTAGGGTCACACAATTAGGCCCTTTGATATGGATAAAGTTTTTTAAAAAGTGTTTGTTCAAAATGAATAGAGTTTTATGAAAAAATGTATCCAAAATAGTTTGGATGGATTAACTATGAGTTGTAAGTTTTGCATAAATTCCATATGGGATTTTAGTGAAAGTGTGAGAATGATGTATGTGCACTAAAATTTTCATGCATGAGATTCATGTACATATGCATATGATGAATGATATATATATATATATATATATATATGATTTGATGATGATGAGGGGTGGATTGCGAATCCAGAAGTGTGCCTCGAGGTGGATCACGGACTAAGGCGATGTCGTGTGTGGTTTTTTGAAGGTTGTATCTTGTTTTTTTAATTTGAAATCTGAATTTGTGTTTTGATGTTTGTGGGTGGATTTTGGAGCCTATTTGTGATGTTTTAAATTTGGTATCTTGGTGTTTGAAATTTTTCATCTAGTATTGTGAGGTTCCCACTCACCCTTAAGTGGATTATTCAGAAAATGAAAAAAAAAATTGAGGATATATATAATGATATTATATATAGTTTACATTTATTAATGAATATGATGTATGTATTTTTCATGTATGTGATGAATTAATAGTATATATATATATTATAAATATTCTCATGAATTGTTTATTCATCATTTATAGTAAATTATGAATGGATTAAATAATTTGTATTAAATTTATTGAAAATGTTCAATGAATTATACCCAATAGATAGAAACTCATATGATGTGTTATAAATTGGAAGTGTCAAGCTTCAGCTATAAAAGAGTATGAGATCCTATCCTATTGGGTGTGCATGGTGTAATTTTTCTGAGCCTCTGATATACCCTCTTCCTATCTAAACTCTATTTATCTAATTTTAGAAGGTGTTATCACCCCTTCAGATTTCAGGTATCCTCATGAATCATTCGTGGAGACTTTGGTCAATTTACTCCATCAAGGTAGGGTAATTTTTTTCAAGTCTCCTTATGATGTTCATCAAACACTCTCCACAGAAAGAAGATTGAAATTTTTTTGTTCATTAATTCCAAGTACTCTGTTTTTTAGATTATTTACATGTTGATTTCTTAAAGATATATTTCATCTGTTTTGGGTTGTATTTCATTGAAAATGGTCATTATATGATAATATAGAACCCATAAATTCCATCTTAAAATAATATCATCAATATAATTAGTATATTGAAATGTTATTATAGTTATGTAACAATCATTATCTGTCTTCCACCCTTATCCTTAGAAGAATGAAAATTGTGTTCATGCGTATGTGCAAACTACCACCTCCACAAACAATTTGTTTTATTATTTATCACTAACTTACATGGATAGTTATAAAAGTGTAAAACATCATTTGTGTGTACTTGCAGACCACCACCTCCATAAAATGATGTATTTTTTTCATCATTACCTTAAATGGATAGTTATAAAACATGTCTGATTAATATATATGATACCAAGTATTTTTATATATCATTGATATGGTTTTGAAGGTATGCTACAACAATTGAAAATAATAATAAAATAATTCATTGATATTGGTAGATTTTCATAAACAAGCTCATCATGGATCTCATTCCTTCAAACCATACCCACGGTTCCCATAAAATAAACTTAGGGATGTATAAATAATTAAAACACAATTATTTTAATATATTTTCTAATATATGAATGGTGAAATTTTCCTCAAAGTATAGGGTTTGACATCTCCATTACGAATCATGTACAAAATAACCAGAATTACAATATTTGTTAATGAAAATAAACAATAATTAACTAATGAATTTATAATAAATGATTATAACCAAAGAATAAAAAATTTTATAGATATGAATAAGGTTCCAAAATGAGTTATTAATATGGTTAAATTTATTATATAGAATGTTAATGTTCTTTCATGGAAGTTGGGAATTAAGGTAAAGGGTTTCTCATCTCAATTTTTATTCTTTGGGACTTATTCTATATCCACCAATAGTTTTATTTTTTGTGGAATACATAATACCCATGGATATATTTTTACCATAATTTTAATGAGTATAAAATATATTATAAATATATCTTAATTACTATATTTCAATGTATTTTGGTTAAAGGGTTACCGAACCCATATGGGTTACTTTTCAATATCATTTTCAAATAAAGATTGTTAAGAATGAATTTCCATATAGGGTTGTGTGAAATTTACCTCTAAGACCCCAAAAATTTTATTCTCCTATGCTTATTATTAAGGTTTTACATTTTATTTCTCAATTTCATTTCCTTTTGTAAATAATTTAACCAATTTGACACTTGTTACTGAAACTGACCCCACCTCTTCTTTTCAATTGGGAATTTTTATTCTCTATATCTATATTCATTGTATGATTATATGGATTTATATTCCATAATTTATTAAGATAAATTTATATTATATTTAATTTTATAAAAAAAATATTGAAAATAATGTTTTAATGTTTTTTATAAATGTCATTTTGAAAAAAGTATCCCTTCTTAGTATTTTTTGTGTGAATGTGGTATTTTTTTCATTATGAGTATTCTTCTTTACAAATATCCATTCCCATGTTTTAAAAATGGTTTTCCAAATTATTTTTTTCTTAATGGTTTTTCTTCTTAATTATTTTTAAAAATTAAATAAATTTATATTTTTCAAAAGTAAAATTGTAGTTTCAAAAAAGAATTATTTATTTTAAAATAGATTTTAAAGTCCTGTGTTTTTAAGAAATAAGTCTTCAGTGTTTTTATATACTCTCAAAAAAGGTTTTTGAAAGCATATTTATCTTATAATTTTTCTAAACCTTTTATAGTTTTAAAGGTTAGTTTTTAAATGTTTTATAAAGTTAAAAATATTTTTTTAGAGGAAACAATTTTAAATAGTTTTTAGGAATTTCAAAAAACTGATATTTCTTCTTGTTTTTCAAAGTGAATTATCTGATAATCATTAAAGGGGTGTTTTTCGTTTATGAAAACATTATTTGATGCTTATAATGTTACACTTGAGATATGTTCTTATAATACCATCCTCATCCTTTCTCATTATGTCTTATGAAATGTTCTATGTAAATTTTCATGAAACCCATATCTTTTAAAAAGATTAATTAAGTTATGTTTGACATAAGAATTTTTTCATGTTCTCTTGGAACACAAATGTATGAATGATTATTATGTGATAGTGTATCTTATATAACCGTACAATGCATTGGTTAAAGCTTTAAAACTCATGAGATAATAATGGTAAATGAGTAATTATGCTCAAACTACTATGGGAAATATGTTGTGATGCCTGATTTACTATGGGAAACAAGTTTTGATTCCTGATCCACTATGGGGAACAGGAAGTGATTCCTAATTCACTATAATATGATTTATATACTTGATTTTTGTGCCATATTTCTGTGTTATATGTCTGTGTTATGCTCTATGGATCATGTTTATTATTTTAGGATTTCTCACTCATATTCCATGGTATATGTTTGATCATGTGAGATTATATGTACTTTTATTATGCCTTTTAGACAACTTTTATTATTCCATATTATTTTAATAAGAAATTTATCTCATGTTCATATATTCACACAAGATTATGATCTAACCCTTGATTATATGTTGAAAAGTGTTCCCTTACTGAGAGTTTGAGCTCACCCATTTTTTGTGTTTCCATTCCCCAGGTTATGAAGATTAGTATAACCTATAAGGAGTCTATAAGTGGGAAAGTGTGGTACGATTATGGTGAAATGTTCACAAGTATTGTAAAATAAGTTTCTTATGTAGATGATTCTCAAAGTCATTAAACCTTATATTCTTGGTAATGTGATATTATTTATGAGATTTAATTTTTGACTTATGGAAATGATATAAAATAAATATATGTTTATCTTGGTTAATCTCACTTGATATCAAATCCTATATTTAAAGTATGTGTTTTTATCAATGAACATGGGAGTGCAGGTTTGGGGAACCACATAGTTACATGGTTTTGACCCATTAACATGTATTTCTAAGGACTTTGATATCTTTAAAAGCTTATTATTTATTCATTATAAGAAAACCACATGTAAAATTTATGTTCTATATACTCAAAAACATCATAAATAATTCAAATATAGTTATTATATGATTTCAGATCAATCTAAGGTTGTTTTATAGGTTTTGATTATTGCATGCATTATTTAGAGTTTTTAAACACTAAAAAAGTTTTTTAGATATCTTTAAAAACCCACAACTCAGGTCATCATGGTATCAGCTCATACATTTCACAAATCAATAATCGGTCATTGTCTTGTGGTTTCATGGTAATCAGAGGTCATTTTCTTGGTTTTTGACTCAATGAGACATGTTCTAAAGACTTTGACATCTTCAAAATTACTTATTTATTAATTCCAATTATACCACATAAATAATTGATATGGAATATACATTTAAATTTCTCAAATAATTCAAATATATTTTTCCTTTTATTTCAAATTAATCTAAGTTTATTTTATAGGTTTTTATAGTTACATGCATGTTTTAGATTTTCAAAACACTAAAAATTTATTTTTGGTCATCCTAATAAAAACAGAACTTATATTGATGTGGTGTATCTCCCTATATTTCAAAAACTAATTAATAGTTATTTTTTTATGATATCACTATAATCCATGGTCATTTTATTGGTTTTGACCCCCCCAACATGAATTTTTAAGGACTTTAATATCTTTAAAACTACGTATTTAGTCATCCCGAGCACATAACAGGTTGGATTGTTATACCCTATATTTGGACATGTAAAAAATAATTAAAAGCCATTACTACTATTAATTTATGTCAATGTGATGTTTTTTCTAGGTTTTGACCATTACATGCATGTTTTCGAGTTTCAAAACACTAAAAATGTGTTTTTGGTCATCCTAAGTAAACTAAAACTCATATTGACATAGTTTCAATTACTACACCTCAAAAATAAATCATCAATCACTATACTATTATTTTATAGTTATCCTTTTATATTTATACAGGGTCATTTTCTTAGTATTGACACATTGGAGTGCATTTTTAAAAAAATGATTTATTTGAAATTGTATATTTAGTCATTCTGAGAACACTACATGTAAGATTGACATTATATTTACTCAAACACATCAAAAGTAATTAAAATATAGTTTTATTATGATTTCATGATAATATGAGGTAATTTTATAGGTTTTTACCGTACATGCATGTTTTAGAGTTTTAAAACTTGAAAAATGTGTTTTTGTTCATCCCAAGAAAACCAAAACTCAGATTGATGTGGTGTATCTTCCTATATTTCAAAAATTATTCTATGGTCATTTTCATTTTATTTTACTACCATCCTAGGTCATTTTATTGGTTTTTGAAGGGTTTTTTTATAGTTTAATAACATTTATGAGATCAAGCAGAAGCATTTAAAAACCCTTGTCTGAGGATTTCCATGCAAGATAATATGAAATATGTGATAAATCATAAATAAAGAACACAGTAAATCTAGTGTAGATTACACCAAAGATCTACTACATCATTCTCGATCTCCTTCATACGGGTTTGAGAGAGATCATAAAGTGGTAAACATAAAAATACCACCTTCATAGTGTATCCACGGGTTATGCTTGAATCATCCAATGTTCATATGGGATATATCTTCTCTCCACGATATTATAGTACCTATAATGTGAAGGAGGGAGATTAAAGAGAGCTTTATGTCACGACCCAATCGTGGGGGTCCTGTCCCACACCAGCAAGAACATCAAAGTTATTCATCTGGTTAGTCTATATCTAAGAGATGGGAGTCGCCCCGATAAAGAGGAGGATGCTACGTGTCAAACCTTGACACCACTGGTTGAGAGTTGGGGCCACTCTCCTGATGAGTCCATGGAAGGATGAAACCAGTGAACCTCACATATGAAGAGCTGGACAGCTAAACCCCTCCCACCTTGGATGGGGCTAGGGTGCGGCACGGGCGAACTGCTGTGCTGAGACGCTCATCCCGTGACAAGTGGTATCAGAGGGAATGTGCCTCTTGGTGTTTCGGAATGATGCCGGATGGACCTTGGTGGTGGGAGAGGAGTCCCGGGGTGTCATGCAGAGGTGACACGACCGAAAAGTTCGCGCTTGTGAGATGTCTGATGCAGAGATGCCATTATGAAGGGTGGGTCTTGTGGGGGTGGTTTTTGACCCTAAGAGAGAGGGTGGACCATGGTGGTTTGCGACCCAGAGAGTGGGTGGGCCATTGATGCCAACGACAAGGAAGGAGCATCCCCTAAGGCCATGCTTGGTAGCCGATTAGTTAGAAGCAGTCTCGGACACACAGAAGGCCACAATCATGCATGCACGAGGGCGTGCATGGAATGGTGGTGGGAGAATGTCACGACCCAATCATGGGAGTCCTGTCCCACACCAGCAAGAAAATCAAAGCTATGGTTCATCTGGTTAGTCCCTATCTAAGAGATGGGAGTCGCCCCGACAAAGAGGAGGATGGTGCGTGTCAAACCTTGACACCACTGGTTGGGAGTTGGGGCCACTCTTCTGATGAGTCCATGGCAGGATGAAACTAGTGAACCTCACATATGAAGAGCTGGATGACTAAACCCCGCCCACCTTGGAGGGGGATGGGGTGCCGCATGGGTGAACTGTTGTGCTGAGACGCTCAGCCCGTGACAAGTGGTATCAGAGGGAATGTGCCTCGTAGTGTTGCGGAATGCTGCCGAACGGACCTTGGTGGTGGGAGCGGAGTCCCGGGGTGTCATGCGGAGGTGACATGACAGAGAAGGTCGCATTTGTAAGATGTATGAGGCAGAGATGCCATTATGAAGGGTGGGTCTCATGGAGGTGGTTTTTGACCCTAAGAGAGAGGGTGGACCACGGTGGTTTGCGACCCAGAGAGTGGGTGGGCCATTGATGCCAATGACAAGGAAGGAGAGTCCCCTGAGGCCATGCTTGGTAGCCGGTTAGTTGGAAGCAGTCGCGGACACACAGAAGGCCACGATCCTGCATGCACGAGGGCGTGCATGGAATGGTGGTGGGAGAATGTCACGACCCAATCATGGGGGTCCTATCCCACACTAGCAAGAACATCAAAGTTGCGGTTCATCTGGTTAGTCCCTATCGAAGAAATGGGAGTCGCCCCGACAAAGAGGAGGATGGTGCGTGTCAAACCTTGACACCACTGGTTGGGAGTTCGGGCCCCTCTCCTGATGAGTCCATGGCAGGACGAAACCAGTGAATCTCACATATGAAGAGCAGGACGGCTCAACCCCGCCCATCTTAGAGGGGGTTGGGGTGTCGCACGGGCGAATTGATGTGCTGAGGCACTCAGCTCGTGACAAGTGGTATCAGAGGGAATGTGCCTCGTGGTGTTGCGGAATGCAGTCGGGCGGACCTTGGTGGTGGGAGCGGAGTCCCGAGGTATCATGAGGAGGTGACACGATAGAGAAGGTTGCGCTTGTGAGATGTATGAGGCATAGACGCCATTATGAAGAGTGGGTCTCGTGGAGGTGGTTTTCGACCCTGAGAGAGAGGGTGGACCACGGTGGTTTGCGACCCAGAGAGTGGGTGGGCCATTGATGCCAACGACAATGAAGGAGCGTCCCCTGAGGCCATGCTTGGTAGCCGGTTAGTTGGAAGTAGTCGCGGACACACAGAAGGCCACGATCCTGCATGCACGAGGTCGTTCGTGGAATGGTGGTGGGATAATGTCACGACCCAGTCATGGGGGTCCTATCCCACACCATCAAGAACATCAAAGTTGCGGTTCATCTGGTTAGTCCCTATCGAAGATATGGGAGTCGCCCCGACAAAGAGGTGGATGGTGCGTGTCAAACCTTGACACCACTGGTTGGGAGTTAGGGTCACTCTCTTGATGAGTCAATGGCAGGACGAAACCAGTGAACCTCACATATGAAGAGCAGGAAGGCTAAACCCTTCCCACCTTGGAGGGGGTTGGGGTGCCACACGGGCGAATTGATGTGCTGAGATGCTCAGGCCGTGACAAGTGGTATCAGAGGGAATGTGCCTGGTGGTGTTGTGGAATGCAGCCGGACGGACCTTCTTGGTGGGAGCGGATTCCCGGGGTGTCATTCGGAGGTGAAACGATAGAGAATGTCATGCTTGTGAGATGTCTGAGGCAGAGACTCTATTATGAAGGGTGGGTCTCGTGGAGATGGTTTTCGACCCTGAGAGAGAGGGTGGACCACGGTGGTTTGCGACCTAGAGAGTGGGTGGGCCATTGATGCCAACGACAAGGAAGGAGCGTCCCCTGAGGCCATGCTTGGTAGTCGGTTAGTTTGAAGCAGTCGTGGACACACAGAAGGCCACGATCCTGCATGCATGAGGGCATGCATGGAATTGTGTTGGGAGAATGTCACGACCCAATCATGGGGGTCTTGTCCCACACCAGCAAGAACATCAAAGCTGTGGTTCATCTAGTTAGTCCCTATCTAAGAGATGGGAGTCGCCCTGACAAAGAGGAGGATGGTGCATGTCAAACCTTTACACCACTGGTTGGGAGTTGGGGCCACTCTTCTGATGAGTCCATGGAAGGACGAAACCAGTGAACCTCCCATATGAAGAGCTGGACAGCTAAACCCCGCCCACCTTGGAGGGGTCTAGGGTGCCGCACGGGCGAACTGTTGTGCTGAGACGCTCAACCCATGACATTTAGGATCCATGGAGTTCAACCAAGATAACATGGAAACCCCACACACCACACCCCTACCATCATATGGTTGTAGGGTTTATATTGAACACAGGGAGGTTTCTGTATTAACTCATGCATTAAAATTCATGTAAAAATTCCATGTACAGTTCATGAATCATATGTATTTATTCCCTAGAATTATATCTCATATAATTTCTTAATAAATGATATCTTTAAATGATTTGAACTATTCAAATATTAGCATAAATAAATATTTAATTGGTCATTTGATCAAATGTGGTAGCATTCATAAAGTCTTATTTCATGCATGAATCTCAATATCCCATAAACATGATATAGACATGAATCATATACTAGCTATAGTTTTAGGACATATCTCCTTCAATCTCCCACTTTCACTAAATCCTAATAATTTTTATGCAATTTCATCTTATATTGTATCGTATACAATAACTTGTGAAACCATATCTAAAAATCCTTTTGGATATCCTCCAAAACACATTTGGAAATCTATGATTATCTTCATCTTATATCACATCATATGTAAAACCCTATGAGTACCCATCCAAAACACTTTTGGATTAAATCTAAAATAGTTTTAGAGTATCTATCTCATTTAAACTCAATCCCCATTTAATCAACCACAAAGTGTCACCCCATGAGCCTTTATAGTGTTGAAAATAAATACAAATCTATGGATTCATATATATAATAAAATAACGGCATATACCAAAGATTTAATGCTACTTAAGCTATAAAGGTATCTAGCATGATCTCTATCAAACATAGGTATCTCTATACCTATTCCCACCAGTATGTATCACATATAACCATTCATTCTCATATTTTACCTTTTCCCAATACATCGAGTGCCCATGGGACACAAATCATGTCAATCCCATATAACCAATTCAATTCTCATGGTGTAGACTAAAATGATCAATGAATATATCACAGGTCATTTATCCTTCTATATAAGAACATCACATGTCCCTTATCCAGATAGATATACAATATATAGGTGTGTAGGAACACACCCACTATCTATCTCAATGGAGGTCCCTAATGTTATAATCATCATATGAGAGGAAAAATACCATCTTGGTTAAGCTCCAACTGATGACATGATCAGCAACATACCAACCACCCTTATATTAGCTAATTCATTATGTAGACTTGTGTAAGTTGGTTATAAAAGTATGAAGGTTCTCATGCTAAGTATCTCACTAACCTCTTGTAATGGGGACACAAATATGATCCATGCACCCCTAATATACCAAATACATCTATATGACACTCCATGTGGTATACTTAGTGGACCATCTAGTGCACACAAAGAATATCCTATTCTTTTTCTTGTGCCACATGGGCATATTTTGTATCTCTATACAAAAATAATAATCAAATTAATATTAACATATCTGAATAACTTATAATTATTGATGACAAACATTAGTTAGGGATATACTCAAAGTCATACTTTTAGAGGTCAATTATCATTACACTTCACAAAATGTATATCTATGTATACATTTATAAATATAACATTAAATAATGATAAAATGGAGGTTTCCTTTAATATGATACATTTTAATATTCTTAAATTATTTAAGAATATTTAAAAAAACTAACATAAGCACAATTTTATCATAAAATATATGATAAACTACTAAATCAGCCTTATGTTTGCTACACTTTCTAGGTTATGCTAACAAATTACGTCCTATGTAATTCGTGTCACATCTCTATGTTACCATCTAATAAAACCCTCCTATTAAACTCTTTAGTGAGAAAAAAACTATGACTTAATCTAGTTTGATTAATGGTGATATTTAGGAATCATATTCCTAATTGTTTAACTTTTGAACATATTCAAACTTCCTATCTTCACAGCCTAAAATGTAATGATTCAAAATTTTGTTATCTACTTAGAACTCTTTTTAATTTCATCATCATCATACTTGTAAAACTATTCCATCAAAAAATTTCCTTGAAATAATGTAACTACATACATTATTTTTTAAGAATACATCCTAACTCTATTAAAATATTAAGTAACATTCACTTTAAACTTATATTAGTGTATTTATTTATTTATTAACTTTGATCATCTTTAAGTCCAAACATACTCCCACTAAACTCTTAGGTATTGTATTCTTCTCATAATATCTTTCTAAGATACACCACAAACCTTTTGTGTTATGAAATAGTATTTATTTCCTTTCAGTGTGAATATTAAATAAATAAACTATTTTTTCCATATCATTTATTGTATTCAATGTGTTTCTAACATTTTCATTTAAAAATAATACTTTATTTAAATATAACAATAAAGGGTGGAGGGTACACATTCCCACATATTTTAATAAATATTTGGATAAAAATTTTATCTGGTATAAAACACTTTTACCCATATCTTCTTCTCAAAACGTGTTATTCAAATTGGTAAATCATAAACCATGTGTATACAATTAATTATCTCATGTTGCTAATAACAACCCTTTATTATTGAAAATATTTTATTATCACATAATGGAAATGAGATAAAGATACGCATATTTTACTTAGATCAATTTGATCTTGAAAAAAACCTTTACATTCAAATCCTCGATATAGTAACTTTTTATTAAATCTTGTGAATATAAATTACAAGCTCAATCAATTATTCATTTTATGTTGAACTCATATATATTTAAAACACATTAAAAAATATACATATGATATTGCATACCTTTCAAAATGAATAATTAATTTCTATAACATTAATTCCTGACATAGACATTCCATGGAGTTTCCTAAACTTCTTCAAGTATATCTTGGGTAATCCAATAAAATTTAATTATTAATCTTCCTTCTTGAAAAACCTAGGTTTCAATAACCTTTATTGGATACTTGAAGAAACATTTTTGATCTTTTCAAATAACTTTTATTCTTTTGTTTTGAACTTTTACCTACTTGCACTATCCATATAGTACTAGAATCTAGATATCATATGCCCAATTCATCTATTCTCAACACTTTGTAAATATCATGTAAAATTTTATTTGAATTCATTCACTTTTTAGGGACGTTTCCATAAATAATAATAGTGTAAATTACATAACCAAGATGAGTATTTTTTATTCTCTCCTTAAAGTATGTTATAGAATTGAAAAAATAATAACTATGTGTATTAAAAACACCTCATGTAATTTTATTTAACAAAAAATGTTTTCGTGCTCTTCCTAATAGCATAATGAGATAATACACATCATATAACAAGTTAATCCAAGCTTAAAGTATCAAAGTTATCAATACAGTAACTCCTTTTCTCCATTACTTGAAAACAAAAATTCAAACTTCAATTGTTTTCATATTCTGACCTTTCTATATTTTTACAAAACTTGTAAATCATGTAGTAAATATCATATATATATCAAAATAATAGAATTTATTACCATAACTATTAAATATTTAATAAAACCTTTAGTTATTCCAATTCATTTTTCATATTCAATCATATTGAATATCATTTGAAATACCCAATTATATTGAGTATATGAGACTAAAATCATTGATGTACGTAATCATATTGAGTACATGAGTGGAGACTAATATTTATTTTATAATTTACCATTTAAGGCCTTTTAAACCTTTAATGAATAGCTCTATGATACCATGAGCATATAGATTCGCTTGTTTAACTATCTCAACACTTACTTACCAAGGAAAGAACTCTTTTGAAACATTGAATTTTACTTAATAACTTTTCTTGTATTACCAATATTAGATAAGAACTTTTATTAAGTTACCAGTATTAGGAGTATATTACATTAATTTTCCCCTTATTAAGGATTGATCACAAAGTTTATATTGATGATGATGATGATGATATTATCTACAATATAATATTTTATCATATAAGTATCGTGTATTATTAACCATTTAATAATTACTTTTATCAAATGGTATCCCACTAAAATAATTACCCTTTTAATATTAATCATACCCATTAGTGGTCAAAGATCCATATTTCACTAATAAATAATTCCCCTTTAGCATTCCTCTCCTTACAAAATTATTTAGGTAGGGAATCATCCCAATCATATCATATATGATTCTTGTATAACTAATCAGAAAACCATTTTTCTAATACATCATATGGATATACTCAACTCTATTCCTCTAGTATCCTTTCCAAGGGTTTCCCAACTAAGTGTAACCAAAATAAAACTTCAAAAATAGATTAATAAAAGACAACTGAGGGGAACCCCTATTTAGAAGAATCTACCCAAGGATGATTTAGTGTCACCCATTAAATTCCTACCTTACACAATATAATTTAGGGGTACCCTACTTTAGCATTACCTACCTGGTTGAATGGTTTATTTCTTGAAAAGTTCATATTTGGAAGGAATCTCACACTTCATATTTGAAGGGGGTATTAATCACACCAATTGATATCATGTTATTCCCTTTTATGTATGCATGATTCTATTAATTTAGTTTAGAATCATATTCCCTCCACCAAATAAATATGTTCAATCCATATTAATGTGTAACTATTTACACAACCCACAAGTTTGTATTACTTTCCCAAAAATAGGAGTCAAAAATATTCATACATATCTAGATACATCATATGCATAATGTACATGAAAAATTCATGTAAAGTCATGGAGTTATATCATATTTAAAAACTCCACATGAGTAATCCTAGATTAAAAAATAGCCATCCCCATTCACTTTATTAGCCAAGTTAAGCCTCCATGAAAGTAGGTAGTCTGACCCCAAGTCCCTCTACTCGAGGATACTTTACTCAAGATATAATTAAGTTCATTATAATTATAATACTTAATATACAAAAACTATATTCAACAACTAAATTCAATCCCATAACTTCAATTAAAATTTTAGTTCAAGGTAAATGAATGACTAAATTCATTATAGAGTCAACCCTAACATGTAATGCAAGGTTCTATCCTAGAAGCAGTTTAACAAATAAACTAAATCATGCACAATATTCATATTTATTATATAATAAACTAAACATGAATATAGTATGGATGAATATAGTATGGAATAACCTTAAAATAAATGAAAAATTAAAATATTTAAATATTAGATAAATATTTATGAACAATTCATAAATAAAATTTCATTATAAAAACTTTTATGATTTTCAGCTTTAATAATATATAAATTCCATAATTTTGAATATAAAATTTTATATTCATTTCAATATGGAATATCTCATATTTAACATTATATGAGATTTTTATTTTAAATATATGATATTTTATGAATTATAAACAATTTACAATTCAATTTCTATTATATAAACATTTTACATAATCTAAATATCATAAACTTAACCATTATTTAAACCTTGACCATGTCAATCATCAAAACAGTTTTCATGTGGCTTAAATAATGTCCAAATAAGGCCCCTTTTAATTTTAAACAATTCAAAATAATTAATTATGACTTATAATTTAAATATAAAAAAATTATATTTTAGCCTTATTGCATAATTTATAACTCTATAAATTATTTCATATTATTTATAAAAGAACGCTTTTATTTCTATATCATAATAATTGACATATAATTTTTCAAAAGGGTATTTTAAATATTAAAATTTAACATTCCAAAATAAAATGTTTCATAAAATTTAATTAATTATAAAAAAAAATAATTAATTAATTCATAAACATTTTTAAAATAAAATCTCCCAAAATACCTTTTATAATGATTTATAAACATTTTATAACCCATTAAAATAATTTTAAATATTAAAAAAAATAACAATTTTAAAATAGTTCTAATTACCCTTACGTATACAGGTATTCCTGCATAAGGGTAAAGCCTTTTACCCTTACACGGGTCATCTAAAAGCCCTTGCATAAAGGTAAGTCACAACTTACCTTTATGCAGCTAAAATATAATGTAGTGTGTAAAGGTAATTAAAATATTTACTTAATGCAACTCATTATGTGTAAGGGTACCATTTCTTAGGGGTAACACTACATAAGGTTATTTCTATTACGTATCCAGCTCACATAAGGGTATGACCTTTACATAGTAGACAAGATGTTAGAGTATATCAAGTATTACCTTTACACGGATTTAGTAAAAATCAGATTACCCTTATGCACGCCTTCTAAAACCACTATATAAAGTTAATACACAATATTAACTTTACGTAGAATTAATAATACCTCTTCTATGTCTATGTAGCCTCTCACATAAGGTTAAACCCTTTAATAAATTGAATTGTTGGGTTGCGAAATCTTTATTCCTCATATGAACATGTCCAACATGACATCTATATGAACCTATCAAATGACTCTATTTCCCTAAATCCGTATTCATGCAACTATTTTCATCAAAAAGGATCTCTATGGATAATAGCCACACTTTTTCAACATTCATGTGTGAGATTTCATAGGAATCATTAACTCTTTAACCTTTCCTTTGATACCACTGAAGGGTTTTTTTGGAGTCTAATAAAATTTATAAAATAAATAAAAAAGTGATTAAAACCCTTTATATGAGGATATACATGAAAGATGATATGAAATATGTGATAAAATCATAAATAAAGAATATAGTAAATCTTGTGTACCTTATAACAAAGATCCACTACATCATTTTTGGTCTCCTTTATAGGAGTTTGAGAGAGATCATAAAGTAAAAAACATAAAATCCCACCTTCATAGTGTATCCATAGGTTTCACCTGAATCATCAAAAATTCATATGGGATCCATATTCATTCCACATTATGTTATTGCCTATAATTTAAATGAGGAATATGAAAGAAAACTTCAGGATATAGGGATATTTGACCAAGATAACATAGAAAACCCACACACCACACACTATCATCATATGGTTATAGGGTTTATATTGAACCCAATGAGGTATTCTCATTAACTCATACATTAAAATGCATGTAAAAATTCCATATGGTTGGTTCATGCATCTTATGCATTTACTTCCTAGAATTATACCACATATAACACCTTAATAAATGATAGTTTTAAATGAGTTAACTATTCAAATAGTAAAATAAATTAATACTTGATTGTTCATTTGATCAAACATGGTAACATTCATGAAATATTATTTCATTCATGCATCTTGATATACCATGCATATGATATAAACATGAATCACATATAGGTTATATATTTAGGTCATATCTTCTTCAATGTGATGTTGTTTTCTAGGTTTTGACCATTACACCCATGTTTTTGAGATTTAAAACACTAAAAATTTGTTTTTGGTCATATTGAGAAAATAATCGCTCTAATTGATATAGAATTAGTTCATATATTTAAAAAATAATTCATATATCATTTTATTATGATTTCATAGTAATACAATGTTTTTATTGGTTTTGACCCCATAATGCGTATTTTAAAGACTTCAATATCTTTAAAATTACTTATTTATTGATTATGAGGACATTGAACACCACTTTGATGTTTTATCTATTCATACACATAAATAATAATTTAAAATATATATTTCCTATGATTTCACATCAATATAATCTTTTTTCTATTTTTTACTCTTTTACACATGTTTTAGAGTTTTAAAACAAAAAAAATGTGTTTTCAAGCATCCATAGAAAACCAAAAACTCAGATTTATGTGTCTTCTCTTTATATATTTAAAAAATCAATAATCATTAATTTTCATATTATTTCATAATAATATAAGGTTGTATTCTTGGTTTTGAATATGTATTTTAAATGGATTTATTAACTATAAAATTGCTTATTTTTTTATTCTCAGCACACCACACATCAAATTTTTGAGCCACCTATTTAGGCATGTTGTAAATAATTCAAATAATTTTTACTATGATTTCACATAAATATACAGTCAATTGATAGATTTTTACTGTTACATTCATGTTTTAGTGTTTATGATACTAAAAATGTGTTCATGGTCATCTTGAGAAAACTAAAATTTAGATTTATATGGAGTCTTTTCCTATATTTTAAAAATTAATCTATGATCATTTTAATATTATTACACTACAATACAAGTTATTTTACTTTATTTTGACTCTTTAACACACATTTTAATACTTTTATGTCTTTAAAACATGTTTAGTCATTCCAAGAACGCAAAACTTTGAATTGACATGCCTTCTATGAAGAAATTTCAAAAATAATTAAAAGACCATTTTTCTATGATTTCACATCAATATAAGATTGATTTCGTTGTTTTTCCTATTACACACATGTTTTAGAGTTTTAAAATACTAAAATGTATTTTTTGTCATACTGAGAAAACCATAACTCAAATTGGATTGGTGTTAGTTCCTAAATTTCACAAATCAATCATCCATAATTTTCCTATCATTTGAAGGAAATCTGACATCATTTTCTTGGTTTTGACCCCTTAATAAGTGTTTTTAAAGACTTTAATATCTTCAAAACTGCTTATTTAGTTATCCTGATTACACTGCACATCAAATGAAGTGTTTTACACTCATAAATTTCAAAAATAATTGAAATATAGTTTTCTTGTGATTTCAGATAAATCTACGGTCATTTTCTACATTTTTTCTAATCCACACATGTTTTAGAGTTTAAAACACTAAAAATGTGTTTTTAGACATCTTGAAAAAACCATAACATGGAATGATGTGGACTCAGTTCCTAAATTTCAAAAATATATCTAAATTTTGGTTTCCTATTATTTCATGGAAATCTAAGGTCGTTCGCTTGGTTTTGACCCTCAAAAACATATTTTTAAAGACTTTAATATCATAAAACCCACTTATTTAGCTATTATAAGTACAATACATGTCATATTGACATGTTGTCTACTTAAGAACATCAAAAATAATTCAAATATAGTTTTACTATGATTTCAAATCATTATAAATGCATTTATAATGTTTTAACCATTACACACATGTTTTATATTTTAAAACACTAAAAATGAATTTTTAGTCATCTTGAGAAAACCAAAACTCATATAGACATAGATTTAGCTCCCAAATTTTAGAAATCAATCTACAATATTTATCCTATCATTTCAAGAAAAGTTGAGATCTTCTATTAAGTTTTTACTATGACATTATAGTGTGGGACATAAGTTTTTCTTTACTATAACCACTCTATAAATAGAAAATGAATTTTTATTCCATACAACTATAATTTTTTATTAATCCACTTTAAGGAAAAATGGGAAACCAAATTTCGTACACAAGAATGATTTTTTATTCAACATTTAAAAAGAAATGTTAAATAATAAACAAGTAATAGAAAATACCTCATGCATCTAGTTCATCCAAATATGGATCACCTATGGACTCATCACAATTATCACTAGCTATATCTAGAGCCTACAATATATTTATATATTATATATTATTTTCATATTAACAAAAAACGATGTGATCATAATTTGATTTCTTTTTTACTCATGAATCTGACAAATGTGCACCATAAATGGGATATTACATCATCACCTCATATGTACATGTCAACATATATGATAATCTATCCTCACACTCTTCTTTTAGCCACTAAAATCGACCATTCATACTATACTCTATAGTCTACACTGCAACATCTATCCTCACACTCTTCTTGTAGCCCATCTCATCATTGCGCAAAGTAATATGTCATTTATCCTCTAACAATTATGTTAGATCAACATCAAACTAAGCCTGTTAAACATATATAACGATTTAATGAAAAAAATTAATAATTTCTATAAAATAAAAAATTATATTTTTTACTAAATAATTTCTTTACTATAACATTGAAAACATTTGGATCATCCACTTAACAATTCCTCATCCATACCGACATCTGATTGGTGGGCTTACCTCACTTGTGTAGTTGCATCAATGGTGACCACCAATTTCATATTTATATTTTTTTATACTATAACATTTAAATATATGAATTAAAAATTAAGTATAGACTTAAATTATGTATAAGATGTGACACATACTCAATGCCAAGTCTCGAA
The DNA here is from genome assembly GCA_963277665.1 of Viscum album. Classification (NCBI taxonomy): domain Eukaryota; kingdom Viridiplantae; phylum Streptophyta; class Magnoliopsida; order Santalales; family Viscaceae; genus Viscum; species Viscum album. The sequence goes on from OY728155.1 coordinate 1,937,353,308, forward strand.
GGAATTCCATTCAATGCTAGATTATGTAAATGATGACTAACCTTAGTCAACATTCAATTTTTTTAGTTATTAGGCATATAAAATTTTACAATTGTTTATATATTCAAAATAATAAATTTTACCATTGTTTCCATACTCAACCAAAATGAAACCAAATCCTACCACTAGGTGGGAATAATTCCATGAAGGATTCATCGAATGATGTATGACGCACCTATAAATGGTTCCCAATGATCTCTCCTCAACCTTCCCTAATAATATCTCTATAACATTTGACATTTGAAAATTCACACTAATCAGAACTCATCTAGAAAAGATGAAAAATTATCCTTTTTCAAAAAAAAGTAGTGGATAAAATAATAATTAAAATAATGTCATGAAAAATTAAATAGTAATTTTACCTGAACCACCCTCTATAATCTATTAATCATATCCTGGTGGAATGATATCCACTTGTGATCAATCATAGGGAATGTGTGGGGGTCTTGTATCATATTTACCAAATGAAGAATCAGTGTACTCGGACCATCTCCAAATAGATAAAATGTGTCATCAAATAACACACCTAGTTAGGTACCAGAGTTCCAAGATTGAACCTCTCTACCAGTACCCCTATGTCTACTAGATGACACACAAGATCACACTATAGATAAATATATATTATAGTAAATAATAACTATTTTATTAATTAAAAAAACTAATAGGATAAAAAACTTATAGAAAATTATAGTAAATTAACATAAAAAATGAAAACATACAGATTATCAAGGCCAGATAATGAATATTAAGATTCTTATGATATATTTATATTTATAATAAAATATAATAAAGTTAAATCGATAAGTTATTTATAGATAATATATAAATGTTTTTATAAATGTTGACTATTTTATATGTAATTGGAAAAAATACATGAAATCTTTCACCGCTCATGAAAATCTATCATATATACTTTAATTATATACATGAACCATTGTATATCTTCCTCTCATACAGTTATAGTGGTTTTTTCAAGTTTTTTCTTAAGATTTTCAATAATATTTGGTTCCTCTCACTAAATCATAAAATCCCACTTTTTTACATTTTCATCACAACTTTCCAATTCAAATTAGTGCTAACAAAGTAAACCTACACTGCCTATGATGCCAGTATAAAGGGATTGTTTCTTACTCGGTAATCTTTATACAACACATTGTTAAAGTTTTATAACATAAATTGAAAAATGGTTTACTTTTTTCCATGAACCAGATCAACCTAATCATGCCTCAATAATATATATTTTAATCCACAACCATGAATAACTTCAATAATATCTCTCAACAATACCTAATAATAACTCGCATTGAAATATGAATAATCAATACCATTGTTTTGAATTTCTCAATTCATGTTAACATCACTAATTTGAAATCAAAATCCATTAGCATTCAAATAATTTTAATAATGATCTGTAACTAATGGACCATCATCTAGTTGGTTGAGTTCTTTAGTTGTAATATGAGTATCTAATTCACACATATTGTGAATATGTAAATTTCATGTAATTAAATAGATAGAGTGTTGTGAAAATTCACATTAGATAAATTATAAAAATATAAAATAAATTTTATATACATACATTATTATTGAACCACTCATTAAATGTGATGAAATTATATTGTATTTGATGATCAGTGACATAAGGCCTTTCCTATTTCAACTCAGCAATATTTATCCTAAATTACAACACAATAAAAGAAAAGGAAAAATTTAAATATAAAAACACAATACATAATAGATCAAATAAATAATTTACTATATCAAATGAATAACAAATGGATTTTTGAACAACACGTATTGATGAGCTTGAACCCACTCACAGTTGTCCATATCAAATTTTTTCCCTTATATAATTAGGCCTTCATTAATCCGTTAGTGTTTATCTAATTTTTCTTCAGCCTCATCAATATATTCAGTGTAGAAATTCATGTATTCATCTGTCAAATAACCCTTTGAAATCAAAGGTTCTAGAAGATCTCTATTTTTCACATACCATTTTAATGTATTTGAGTATCACTTTATTGGATACATCCACCTGAATTGCTCAGGGCCGCCAAAAATGAATTCACCAGTTAAATGTATAGAAAATAGGACCTTTAAATCAAATAAATAAAGTCAAAAATAGTTTCTCTAGGTGAAATAGTGTAAACAAAATCTTATACTATATCTTTTTCAAATCACTTGTGCGATGATTTCTTCAATAGATGTCATGAACCAGCTCGAGTTGACCCTAAACTGGTCACATGGACCACTATGCGACAAGTCTTGAGAGGAATTCCAGGTCCTCTCGGGATGGAGAAAAGCACTAAGGGCATCATTAGAGAGAAAATGGAATGATTTCACCCAAAAATAAACAATTAAACAAACAGTGGAAAGAAATGGACAGCCCAATACACATTTATATAAAAGTTGAACTGAACATTATTTCTACATGAAAATGAAAGTAAAACTGAACCAAAAAACTGAACTGACCAAACCTAAAAACTGACTAACTCCATGTGACCCCACGGGTCACTCTTCAACACAATGATCACATGTCTCCCAAGGTAATCATACTCAAGCTGAAACCTACACAAGGGCTAAAAATAGAAGAAGACAATAGGCGTGAGTATTAAAACTCAGTAGGCTATCCCCATAATCTATTCCCAATGCACTACTTTTAAATAAAAGAAACGTCCATTTTCAATTTATAACTAAAATATATAAAAAAATTCTGACAAGATTCCATTCTATATAAGTTATCATAAAAAATCTTGCAAGTTTTATAAACAAGAATGCTAGTAACAATTTTCAAAGAGATGTAACTTCAAAAGGAAAAAGATTTTCAAGAGGGACACTTTAAAGAATATAAACTTTTAAATAAAACACACATGATACTGAATTTTTCAGCCAAATACACCATATTCCAATGTAGAATACAATATATCCGATGAGCACTAATCACGGGAACACCCCTAGGTACTAGTTCATTGTGGTCCCTAGGTACCTCATATATCGGTGTAAAAGTAACCATAAAAAATATCCATTCTCATGCACGAGAAAATTGTAAGGAAAAATACCCATAACCTAGTGTTCCTCAATATCATCATCATAGTTTAGTTAGTGTTTTCATCGTCAAACTTGCTACGTGAAACAGGGATGAAACCACTTCGTATCACTAGCATACTAGTACGCGTCCGCCCACCTAGATACTCGGGTTTCCCTCTTTGTGCTCAATCAAGTTCCACATGTTATAAAATACAATTTTAACATGAAAATTACTTTTTCCAAATAAAACACATACCAAACATCCTGCAAACATGTTTCACATTTTATTCACGAATAAATAAACCGCTTAAAATTTTCATAAAACAATTTCAAGAAGTATAACAAGGCTTTGCACATAAAATCCATTTAAAATGATCCTTTAAGGCCAAATGCCCACCAATACCATATCAAACCAGATTTCAAATCCTCAACACCATTTAATAAATCAATTTCATGAATCATTAAATTACGCAAATGATACCACATGAAATACACATGAAATCCATTTTTACAAGAAAAATGCCAAACGATCCTTTAAGCATTCTTTTCAAAAACAACATTTATCAAAAGAACCAATTACACTATTCATAAAAATTTGTAAAAAAACATTTTAATAAACAAAACATCTACTTATACCCCTTAAAAATTCAGGTTACACATTCAAACCCATCCATTTCTATAAAGATGCCAAATGGGCCATTTATCGGGAACACTTGCCAAAAAAACCTAAAAACCCATACTAATTTAATTAAAAAACCCAAATACATATTGAAAACCATATAAGGAACACAAAAACATTTATTCACATGCATAAAATATTTTTCATAAGCCAAAAAAATCATTTTATATCACCTTGAGCACACAAAAGCCAACCAGGCACTTTCCCGAAAACGAGGCGTGCAACATTTAACAAAACAAATTCTATTTAACACTAAAAAGGTTATAAAAACAAATTTTCAAGCCAAAAATTTATTTAAATTTATAAACCAGGTTATAAACATCAAAAAATAGGTTTAAAATATAACGGAACATTTAAACGAACACTTGGTCTGCACTTATAAAAAAACAACACTACTTTTCACAAAACAAGGCATAAAAACCACTTTTCACACCAAATAAAGTTATTAAAGGCTTATAAAACAATTCTCATAATGTTTATATGGTTTAAATACCATGAAAAATACGAATCTTAAATAAAAAGGACATTTGTAATGGGAAACCTACATCAAAACTATGGCAGAATGGAAACGCACAACCGATATCACCTTCTGATGGTTTATAAACCCTAAACCTATGAATATCAGACCTAAACAAACAAAACCCCCATAAAAATCATGGTATAATATAAAACTAGTTCATTCATGAAAAGGGGATAAGGGAAACCCAAGAAAAATTGGAAGGAGAAGGAAGAGGGAGAATAGAAGAGAATGAAACTCACCTTGGAAACCAGTCAACCCTTCATCTTCATTTAGATCTACACCAAATGAGGAATTGTAACATCCCAGGTAAATAAATAATAAAAAAAATTCATATTTATTAATATTTGAGAATTAAATATTAATTTTTCTTTAAAGGGGTTTCTATGTTCGATAGCGTACCTGATACGCAACAAAGAGATTCTTTGAAATCTTACGTTGCACACTAGTAATAAAATAATATTATTTTAAATGGTAGTTAACACGTAGCCGTTGTATTGGAGGGAATTAATAGAAATAGATAAAATATGATTATATATGTTTTTTAAATGTTTTTACATTTATCCAATAAAATATAAAAGCTTAAAATACGAAAAGAATTCAATTTTAGGCATATATACCCTAATTTTCACTAAAGGTTCACTTATCACCTTTTGATGGAGAACCGTCATTAAATATAGTTTTGGTCACTCTTATACATTCTATTGGACCAAATAAAACTCTTCTTTAGAATCGGGACATCAAAATTTACTTTGTGTAAATTTTTGGTATTTTTCCGATAAAGTTCATTTTTAATGAATAGTGAAAAATGTTGTATTTTAATTCAAAACATCTTTTTAATCTAATTTTTATATATGATTAGATTATATTTTGAAATGGTATTAAAGTGAAATTAGAATATATTTTTACCATTTAATCCAATAATGGTTGTTGGAATTAATTTCACTTTGAAATTGGACTTAAACTAGTGTCAATCTTTTGATATATATTGTTTCATAAAAACACACTATTTGCTCTGACAGTGGGAATTAATTATTAAATTTATTAATGAAAATTATATGTTGTGAATTTTTTAAAATAGAAATCATTTTTGAATTCGTAATATCAAATATAGATTAGGATGAATTTTTGGTATTTTTCTGAAAAACTTCAATTTTTGATGAATAGTGAAATCACTAAGCGGTAGTTAAAAAAACTGATTTTTCATTTAAATGAAATTTTACCACCTCTGTGTTTTGAATTTCAAAAATCCGAAATACATGGCTGTAATTAAGAAGTAAAATGGGGTTCAATGAGATTAGAATAATTTTTTGGTGAATAGTAACTTTTAAGTTTTTAATCGCGATTAGAGGTAATTAGTGTAATTTAAGGTAAAGATAATGTCTTAAAAATATTAAAGGACCTAGAAACATGTCCTACCCTTATTTGATGTGTCATGGAAGACCAATAAAATCCATGGGTCAACTTGGGGACCCCATTGAGCCACTTTGGTAGGAAAATGACATTAAAAACTTTTTATTTAATGTTAAAATAAAAATGTCACAAACATGAGATGTTTTACTAAAACAATTTTTAAATGGGGTTATACAAGTAATAATTTTGACTATAAATATTAATTGGAAAGATAAATAGATTTATTACATCATGATATTTTTTTTATAATTTTTAGACATTAAATAAATTAAATTATTTATGACACCATGATGATGCAGCGATTACCTCATTATTTAACGATTTAAATAAAATGAAAAGATAATGTAAAATATAAGACCTACACATGTCAAAAACCTATTGGATGGGTGGATTTAGAACTCTTATCACATTTTACTTGAAATATATAATTTTGGGACCTTTTAAATCCAAAATTCATTTTATAATAAAGTAACATTTTATAACTTTCCAAGAGTGCTCCTCCTCTCCTCTTATAAAAGGCCCCCACCTATACCACCTTACCCACACCTCTAAAGCCTTTGGTTCGGCCAACCCCTGCCAATTTTGTCTCTCCACATCCCTATATTACTCCTTTAAGCCTCACTATGGGAATAAGTCTTCCCAAGGAAGCCTTTGAGATCAAATCAAAAGGAGTTACCCGTTTTAAAGGTAGTGTTTTCTCTTGTGTTCTTAAGTCTTATTTTGCTTCTCCAACCCCCTAAACTCTTTTTATTCCTTTAATTTGTAACAAAACCAGTATATTTAACATACTAGGATGTTTTTATAATAATTATTCTAGATACACTTACACACACCTACATCTAATGGTTAAAGAACATACTGTTTCTGTGGATGGCGAATTTCTGCCTCACGAAATGATGATTGTTCAATATTCTTTTAACACCTTTAATGGTGGACATTAAGATGTAACTATATTTATATATGATATATATTATGTTTTTATTATTCTTCTATATTTTTCATTTGTGGCATACCTTTATGGTTTCCATTATGGGTAAACACGATAATTTCATTTTAGGAAGTGTGGACTATCGCCCCCTCAAAGTGATTTGATTCGTTAATACCATATGTGGTACGTATAAAGGATGGATTTAAAGTTATTATATATGATGTTATACTGGAATTATAATATTCCTTTATATCATTATTATTTATTTCCATTAAAGTATGAGATAGAAATGAAAGTAGCGTTCATGCGTACGTACGGCTTACCGTCTCCATGAACGGTGCATTTCATTTCTTATCCCCAAATGTAATGTACTATTATAAGTACATATATATAATGGATATATATGATATATGTTACATCTAAATTATGAATATAATTCTTGAATTAAAATATACATATCTCTCATTTAGTTTTAATACCATTAATATGACATAGAAATGAAAGTAGTGTTCATGCATACGTACGGCTTACCGTCTCCATGAACGGTGCATTTCATTTATTACCTATAAATGATTATGTAATATTATAAATACATGTGTATGATGGATATATATGATATATATGATATCCAAATCATGAATATCATTCTGGATCTAATGAACCTTTGACCACATGAACAACATGTAATTGTAAGAAGTCAACTTTCAACTTAAGAACCAAATATCGACAAAACAAACATTATTAACTTAAATGATTACATAATGTTTATAACATGGAAATAAGTGATATAAAATGAGTAATAAGCTTGAAAAAGGTTCTTAAGAAAGTATAAATTAACTTTAGTTTATTATTCAGGAGATTAAAGAGCAATCGAGTCACGTCGGACACGAGGTAAGGGACTTCGTCTCAATCTCCTTTCATTGAGGAATATTTTGTTTTATACACAAATTTATTTTATATGGTGTATAAACCCCTTTTACTTTTAATTTTATTCAAAAATAATCTTTTTATACGAAGTGTTTTACTAAACGACAAAAAGGAATTTTTCTTTTAAAGTACGTGGTGACAATGACCGTTTCCGCCGCCATGTGTATTATTTGGTATTTGGCTTCCTCAACAAGCCATAATGTTTTTAAAATGAAATAAATACCATATACTCTTTTATGTATTTTTGTATTGGAAAGTATTTTTATAATGGATTTTTTTTATATCAATATATTTAAGTGATATATTGTGATTGAAATGTGGAAATGTTTTATCTCCTTTATAATTGTTATGATTTTATAATGGTACTTGGACATTTGACAGGTGGTTATGTGACAAACCATATGACGGGTGGTGTCGTGATTACTAGGATGGGTGGTTACGTTATAACCTCCAATGCATTGGGTATCGAAGTCGGCCGTATGGCTATTCCATTAAGTGATATGTGTGGAAGTCGACCGTATGGTTATTCCATTTAAGTATGTTTATGTCCCAAGTTACCTTTATATGTTATGTGTTCTTTATATGGGTTTTATGGTAATATTTTGGTTACAAAAGGGTAAGTATTGATATTTTATTCAGTGAAGAGTTTTTACTACTTCATAAAGGTGAAAACTGTTACTTTGATAAAGTATACATGGTTTACTTATTGTTTTGAAAAACTAACTGTTTTCATTCTTTGTGTTTCCCTTACTCAGCTTTTTATGCTCACCACAAGTTTTTTTGAAATTTTTTTCACAGGACTTAATGTGGAATAGTGTCAAGGATGGGATCAAGGAAAAGTCATGCTATATAAAACATGGAACTAGACATGTTTCTTTTTAATGGTTTTTATTTTATAGAAACTTAGTAGAAGTGTCTAATTTTTAATCTTTTGAGATGTAATAGTTAAGATCTAATTCTCTAAAACTCTAAACCTGAAAAGATCCTCAATGGAAATTATTCATTTAATTCAATGTTAAGTAATGTTTAAGGATGGGGCCTTATAGTTGGTATCAGAGGTTGGTTTAGACAACTTTAGGAGTTAGAAAATTGTTAAATTATAAATTAATTTATGGTATGATTGAAATGATATAGCATTTAAAGATTACCATGTTGCTTAGCCTAAGATATTTCTGTGTTAAGAATGGTTTTTCATAGAGGAAACAGAACAGATTTTCTGGGAAGGCATATAGAGGGAAATGACCTTTCAAATCAGTATCCTGAGATGGTCAGAATCAGAACTAAACATTTTGTTGCTGAGATGGCTCAGTTGACTCAGGTGAAAAATGTTGGTTGTGTTATTTGATGATATTTTGGTGTTTTATAAAAGTAAATAGGAGCATGAAAGTCATTTAAGGGTTATCTTGCAAACCTTAAAAGAAAAGAAGCTGTATGGAAAATTCAGCAATTGTGAGTTTTGGTTGCATCAAATTTCTTTCCTTGGTCATACTGTTTCTAAAGATGGAATAACTGTTGATCCTGCAAAAACAAAGGTTGTTGAAGAATGTCCAAGACCCACAAATGTAACTGAGATTCGTAGCTTCCTTGGTTTGGCAGGCTATTACCGAAGGTTTGTTAGAAATTTTTCATGGTTATCTAGTCCAATGACTAAGCTAACTTAGAAGGGTGTTAAGTTTATCTGGAAAAAAGAATGTGATGATTGTTTTCAGGAACTAAAAATAAGATTGGTGAATGCTCCAATTTTGGCACTACCTTCCATGAATGGGGAGTTTGTTATCTATAGGGATGCTTCATTGAAAGGACTTGGTTGCATCCTAATGCAGAATGATCAGGTAATTTCTTATGCTTCACGACAGTTGAAAACTCATGTGGTAAATTACCCTACACATAATTTGGAATTAGCTGCTGTTGTTTTCACTTTAAAAATTTGGAGGCATCATTTGTATGGAGTAAAGTGTGAAATATATACAGATCACAAAAGTTTAAAGTATATATTCACTCAGAAATAATGGAATATGAGACAGAGGAGATGGCTAGAATTAATCATGGATTATGATTTTACAATTCATTACCATCCGGGAAAAGCAAATAAAGTGGTTGATGCTTTGAGTCGAAAAGGTAATGCTACATTTGGAAAGAGATCCTTTGGTTTTTGATTTGATGAACTTTGGAATAGAAGTTTTTGGTGTGGGATTTCCTTCTGTTTTGTTTTAGGTATCAGTGAAATCTTCTCTATCAGACAGAATTAAGCAAGCACAGAAGCAAGACAACGAGTTGCAAAAAAAGGTAGAGCTGGTTCAGAAGGGTAAGTTGCCTGAATTAAACATTGATAATGATTGTGTTTTGAGATTTGGGAAGATATTATGTGTGCCTAGTGATTCACAGTTGAAGAATGAGTTGTTATGTGAGGCTCATAGTTCCCCGTTTTCAGTTCATCCTGGCAGTACTAAGATGTACAGAGATCTGCGGGAGTATTACTAGTGGGATGGAATGAAAAGAGATATTTCTGATTTTACTGTGAAGTGTTTGACTTGTCAGCAGGTTAAAGCAGAGTGGAAGTTACTGAAAGGGATGTTTCAGCCTTTACCAGTTCCAGAGTGGAAATGGGAAAATATATCCATGGACTTTGTTGTCGGATTACGGAAGACATCTCGAGGTTTACTTCTAACTTTTGGAAGGGCCTTCAGAAGTCGTTGGTTACTAAATTAAATTTTAGTACAGATTTTCATCCTCAGTCAGATGGGAAGTCAGAACGAACAATTCAGACTTTAGAGGATATGATACGTGCTTGTTCGATGGATTATCAGGGAATTTGGGACCAACATCTTTCTTTGGTTGAATTTTCATATAATAAAAGTTTGCATTCTAGTATACAGATGGATCCGTTTGAGGCATTATATGGTAAACGGTGTCGAACTCCAACTTTTTGGGATGAAGTGGGTGAAAGGAAGCTTATGGGACCAGAATTGGTAGAAGAGATGGGAGAAAAAGTTCAGTTGATTCATAAACACATGAGAACAGCTCAGAGCAGACATAAAAGTTATGCAGACAACAGGAGGAAGGATCTCTCTTTCGAGGTAGGTGATCATGTTTTTTTCAAAGTTTCACCATGGAAAAGTGTGATGCGATTTGGTAAGAAAGGAAAGTTGAGTCTAAGGTTCATTGGACCATATGAAATTCTGTAGAAAGTTGGATCAGTTGCTTACCGAGTGGATTTACCTTCGATTTTATCTCTGGTACACAATGTTTTTTATGTTTTGATGTTGAGAAAGTATATGCCAGATCCATCTCATGTTTTGAGCCTAGAGGAAGTTCAGTTGGAAGAGAATCTCTCTTATAAAGAACAACCAGTCCAGATTCTTGACTGAAGAGAGAAAGTGTTTCAAAATAAGTTAATTCACCAGGTAAAGGTTTTGTGGAAAAACCATATGGTTGAAGAGGCAACATGGAAATCTGAAAATTCTATGAGGGATAAATACCCTCCCCCCCTTGTTTTGATAAGTGAATAAAATTGCGAGGACGCAATTCCCAAAAGGGGGGAAGGATGTAACATCCCAGGTAAATAAAGAATAATACATTTTCATATTTATTAATATTTTCGAGTTAAATATTAATTTTTCTTTAAAGGGGTTTCTATGTTTGATAGCGTACCCGATACGCAACAAAGAGATTCTTTGAAATCTTACGTTGCACACTAGTAATAAAATAATATTATTTTAAATGGTAGTTAACACGTAGCCATTGTATTGGAGGGAATGAATAGAAATAACTAAAATATGATTATATATGTTTTTTAAATGTTTTTACATTTATCAAATAAAAGATAAAGGCTTAAAATACGAAAAGAATTCAATTTTAGGCATATATACCCTAATTTTCACTAAAGGTTCACTTATCGCCTTTTGATGGAGAACCGTCATTAAATATAGTTTTGGTCACTCTTATACATTCTATTGGACCAAATAAAACTCTTCTTTAGAATCGGGACATCAAAATTTACTTTGTGTAAATTTTTGGTATTTTTCCAATAAAGTTCATTTTTAATGAATAGTGAAAAATGTTGTATTTTAATTCAAAACCTCTTTTTAATATAATTTTTATATATGATTAGATTATATTTTGAATTGGTTTTAAAGTTAAATTATAATATATTTTTACCGTTTAATCCAATAGTGGTCGTTGGAATTAATTTCAATTTGAAATTGGACTTAAACTAGTGTCAATCTTTTGATATATATTGTTTCATAAAAACACACTATTTGCTCTGACAGCGGGAATTAATTATTAAATTCATTAATGAAACTTATATGTTGTGAATTTTTTAAAATAGACATCATTTTTGAATTCGGAATATCAAATATATCTTAGGATTAATTTTTGGTATTTTTTTGAAAAACTTCAATTTTTGATGAATAGTGAAACCACTAAGTGGCGGTTAAAAAAACTGATTTTTCATTTAAATGAAATTTTACCACCTCTGTGTTTTGAATTTAAAAAATTCTACATACATGGTTTTCATTAATAATTAAAATGTGGTTCAATGAGATTAAAATAATTTTTTGGTGAATAGTAACTTTTAAGTTTTTAATCACGATTAGAGGTAATTAGTGTAATTTAAGGTAAAGATAATGTTTTAATAATATGAAAGGACCTAGAAACATGTCCTACCCTTATTGGATGTGTCATGGCCGACCAATACAATCCATGGGTCAACTTGGGGACCCCATGGAGCCACTTTGGTAGGAAAATGACATTAAAAACTTTTTATTTAATGTTAAAATAAAAATGTCACAAATATGAGATGTTTTACTAAAACAATTTTTAAATGGGGTTATACAAGTCATAATTTTAACTATAAATATTAATTGGAAATATAAAAAGATTTCCTACATCATGATATTTTTTTATAATTTTTAGACATTAAATAAAATAAATTATTCATGACACCATGATGATGCAGTGATTACCTAATTATTTAACAATTTAAATAAAATGAAAAGATAATGTAAAATATAAGACCTACACATGTAAAAAGCCAATTGGATGGGTTTATTTCTAACTCTTATCACATATTCATTGAAATATATGATTTTTGGACCTTTTAAATCCAAAAAGCATTTTATAATAAAGTAACCTTTTATAACTTTCCAAGAGTGCCCCTCCTCTCCTCTTATAAAAGGCCCCCACCTCTACCACCTTACCCACACCTCTCAAGCCTTTGGCTCGGCCAACCCCTGCCCATTTTGTCTCTCCAAATCCCTCTCTTACTCCTTAAAGCCTTAATTTGGGCAGAAGTCTTCCCAAGGAAGACTTTGAGCTCAAATCAAAAAGAGTTACCATTTTAAAGGTAGTGTTTTCTTTTGTGTTCTTATGTCTTATTTTGCTTCTCCAACCCCCTAAACTCTTTTTATTCCTTTCATTTGTAACAACACCAGTATCTTAAATATTCTAGGATTTTGTTATAAGAATTATTCTAGCTATACTTACACACACCTACATCTAATGGTTAAAAACATATTGTTTCTGTGGATGGCGAATTTCTGCCTCACGAAACGATGATTGTTCAATCTTATTTTAACACCTTTAATGGTGGCCATTAAGATGTCACTCTATTTATATGTGATATATATTATGTTTTCATTATGATTCTATATTTTTCATTTGTGTCATACCTTTATGGTTTCCATTATGGGTAAACATGATAATTTCATTTTAGGAAGTGCGGACTATCGCCCCCTCAAAGTGATTTGATTCGTTAATACCATATGTGGTACGTATAAAGGATGGATTTAAAGTTATTATATATGATGTTATATTGGAATTATAATATACCTTTATATCATTATTATTTATTTCCATTAAAGTATGAGATAGAAATGAAAGTAGCGTTCATGTGTACGTACGACTTACCGTCTCCATGAACGGTGTATTTCATTTCTTATCCCCAAATCTAATGTACTATTATAAGTACATATATATAATGGATGTATATGATGTATGTTAAATATAAATGATGAATATAATTCTGGAATTAAAATATAAATATATCTCATTTAGTTTTAATTCCATTAATATGACATAGAAATGAAAGTATCTTTCATGCGTACGTACGGTTTACCGTCTCCATGAACGGTGAATTTAATTTATTACCTCTAAATGATTATGTAATATTATAAATACATGTATATTCTGGATATATATGATATATATTATATCCAAATCATGAATATCATTCTGGATATAATGAATCTTTGACCACACGAACAACATGTAATTGTAAGAAGTCCACTTTCGACTTAAGAACCAAATATCAACAAAAAAAAATTATTAACTTAAATGATTACATAATGTTTATAACATGGAAATAAGTTATATAAAATGAGTAATAAGCTTGAAAAAGGTTCTTAAGCAAGTATAAATTAACTTTAGTTTATTATTCAGGAGATTAAAGAGCAATCGAGTCACATCAGACACGAGGTAAGGGACTTCGTCTCAATCTCCTTTCATTGAGGCATATTTTGTTTTATACACAACTTTCTTTTATACGGTGTATAAACCCCTTTTAATTTTAATTTTATTCAAAAATAATCTTTTTATACGAAGCATTTTACTAAATGACAAAAATGAATGTTTCTTTTAACGTACGCGGTGACAATGACATTTTCCGCCGCTGTGAGTATTATTTGGTATTTGGCTTACTCAACAAGCCATAATGATTTTAAAATGAAATAAATACCATATACTCTTTTATGTATTTTGGTATTGGAAAGGATTTTTATAATGGATTTTTTTTATGTCAATATATTTAAGTGATATATTGTGATTGAAATGTGGAAATTTTTTATTTCCTTTATAATTCTTATGATTTTATAATGGTATTTGGACATTCGACGGGTGGTTACGTGATAAACCATATGACGGGTGGTGTCGTGAGTACCAGGAAGGGTGGTTACGTTATAACCTCCAATGCATTGGGTATGGAAGTCGGTCGTATGGCTATTCCATTAAGTGATGTGTGTGGAAGTCGACCGTATGGTTATTCCATTTAAGTATGTTTATGTCCCAAGTTACCTTTATATGTTATGTGTTCTTTATATGGGTTTTGTGGTAATATTTTGCTTAAAAAAGGGTAAGTATTGATCTTTTATTCAGTGAAGAGTTTTTACTATTTCATAAAGGTGAAAAGTGTTACTTTGATAAAGTATACATGGTTTACTTGTTGTTTTGAAAAACTAACTGTTTTCATTCTTTGTGTTTCCCTTACTGAGCTTTTTATGCTCACCCCAAGTTTTTTTGAAATGTTTTTCACAGGACTTAATATGGAATAGTATAAAGGATGGGATCAAATGAAAGTCATTCTATATAAAACATGGAACTAGACATGTTTCTTTTTAAATGTTTTTATTTTATGGAAACTTAGTATAGGTGTCTACTTTGTAATATTTTGAGATGTAATAGTTAAGATCTAATTCTCTAAAACTCTAAACCTGAAAAAATCCTCAATGGGAATTATTCATTTAATTCAATGTTAAGTAATTTTTAAGTATGGGGCCTTATAGTTGGTATCAGAGGTCAGTTTAGACAACTTTAGGAGTTATAAAATTGTTAAATTATAGATTAATTTATGGTATTATTGAAATGATATAGCATTTAAAGATTACCATGTTGCTTCGCCTAAGATATTTTTGTGTTAAGAATGGTTTTTCATAGAGGAAACAGAACAGATTTTCTGGGAAGGCATACAGAGGGAAATGACCTTTCAAATCAGTATCCTGAGATGGTTAGAATCAGAACTAAACAGTTTGTTGCAGTGATGGCTCAGTTAACTCAGGTGAAAAATGTTGGTTGTGTTTATTGATTATATTTTGGTGTTTTCTAAAAGTAAAGAGGAGCATTAAAGTCGTTTAAGGGTTATCTTGAAAACCTTAAAAGAAAATAAGTTGTATGGAAATTTCAGCAAGTGTGAGTTTTGGTTGCAACAAATTTCTTTCCTTGGTCATATTGTTTCTAAAGATAGAATAACTGTTGATCCTGCAAAAACAAAGGTTGTTGAAGAATGTCCAAGACCCGCAAATGTAACTGAGATTCGTAGCTTCCTTGGTTTGGCAGGATATTAACGAAGGTTTGTTAGAAATTTTTTGTGGTTATCTAGTCCAATGACTAAGCTAACTCGGAAGGGTGTTAAGTTTATCTGGACAAAAGAATGTGATGATTGTTTTCAGGAACTGAAAATATGATTGGTGAATGCTCTAGTTTTGGCACTACCTTCCAGGAATGGGAAGTTTGTTATCTATGGTGATGCTTCATTGAAAGGACTTGGTTTCTTCCTAATACAGAATGATCAGGTAATTTCTTATGCTTCACAACAGTTGAAAACTCATGAGGTAAATTACCCTACACATGATTTGGAATTAGCTGTTGTTGTTTTTGCTTTAAAAATTTAGAGGCATAATTTGTATGGAGTAAAGTGTGAAATATATACAGATCACAAAAGTTTAAAGTATATATTCACTCAGAAAGAATGGAATATGAGACAGAGGAGATGGCTAGAATTAATCATGGATTATGATTGTACAATTCATTACCATCTGGGAAAAGCAAATAAAGTGGTTGATGCTTTGAGTCGAAAAGGTAATGCTTTATTAACAATGCTACGTTTGGAACGAGATCCTTTGGTTTTTGATTTGATGAACTTTGGAATAGAAGTTGTTGGTGCAGGATGTCCTTCTGTTTTGTTTCAGGTATCAGTGAAATCTTCTCTATCAGACAGAATTAAGAAATCACAGAAGCAAGACAGTGAGTTGCAGAAAAAGGTAGAGCTGGTTCAGAAGGGTAAGTTGCCTGAATTCAACATTGATAATGATTGTGTTTTGAGATTTGGGAATAAATTATGTGTGCCTAGTGATTCACAGTTGAAGAATGAGTTATAATGTGAGGCTCATAGTTCCTCGTTTTCAGTTCATCCTGGCAGTACTAAGATGTACAGAGATCTGCGGGAGTATTACTGGTGGGATGGAATGAAAAGAGATATTGCTGATTTTACTGTGAAGTGTTTGACTTGTCAGAAGGTTAAAGCAGAGCGACAGTAACCGAAAGGGATGCTTCAGCCTTTACTAGTGCCAGAGTGGAAATGGTAAAATATATCCATGGACTTTGTTGTGGGATTACTGAAGACATCTCGAGGTTTACTTCTAACTTTTGGAAGGGCCTTCAGAAGTCGTTGGGTACTGAATTAAATTTTAGTACAGATTTTCATCCTCATTCATATGGGTAGTCAGAACGAACAATTCAGACTTTAGAGGATATGCTACGTGCTTGTTCGATGGATTATCAGGGAAGTTGGGTCCAACATCTTTCTTTGGTTGAATTTTTAAATAATAAAAGTTTTCATTCCAGTATACAGATGGCTCTGTTTGAGGCATTATATGATAAACGGTGTCGAATTCTAGCTTTTTGGGATGAAGTGGGTGAAAGGAAGTTGATGGGACCAGAATTGGTAGAAGAGATGGCAAAAAAAGTTCAGTTGATTCAGAAATACATGAGAACAGCTCAGAGCAGACAGAAAAGTTATGCAAACCCTAACCATTTTGTCTCTCCACATCCCTCTCTTACTCCTTGAAGCCTCACTTTGGGCATAATTCTTCCCAAGGATGCCTTTGAGCTCAAATCAAAAAGAGTTACCTGTTTTAAAGGTAGTGTTTTCTATTGTGTTCTTATGTCTTGTTTTGCTTCTACAACCCCCTAAACTCTTTTTATTCCTTTAATTTGTAAAAAAA
Source organism: Viscum album (assembly GCA_963277665.1). Taxonomy (NCBI): domain Eukaryota; kingdom Viridiplantae; phylum Streptophyta; class Magnoliopsida; order Santalales; family Viscaceae; genus Viscum; species Viscum album. Next base: position 1,937,370,614 of record OY728155.1, read on the forward strand.
CCAGTATCTTCAATATACTAGGATTTTGTTATAATAAGTATTCGAGATACACTTACACACACCTACATCTAATGGTTAAAGAACATACTGTTTCTGTGGATGGCGAATTTCTGCCTCACGAAACGATGATTGTTCAATCTTCTTTTAACACATTTAATGGTGGACATTAAGATGTCACTCTATTTATATATGATATATATTATTTTTTCCTTATTTTCCGTATTTTTCATTTTTGTCATACCTTTATGGTTTCCATTATGGGTAAACACGGTAATTTCATTTTAGGAAGTGCGGACTACCGCCCCCTCAAAGAGATTTGATTCGTTAATACCATATGTGGTACGTATAAAGGATGTATTTAAAGTTATTATATATGATGTTATACTGGAATTATAATATACCTTTATATCATTATTATTTCTTTCCATTAAAGTATGATATAAAAATGAAATTAGCGTTCATGCGTACGTACGGCTTACCGTCTCCATGAACGGTGCATTTCATTTCTTATCCCCAAATGTAATGTACTGTTATAAGTACATATATATAATGGATATATATGATGTATGTTACATCTAAATGATGAATGTAATTCTGGAATTAAAATATACATATCTTTCATTTAGTTTTAATTCCATTAATATGACATAGAAATGAAAGTAGCATTCATGCGTACGTACGGCTTACTGTCTCCATGAACGGTGCATTTAATTTCTTACCTCTAAATGATTATGTAATATTATAAATACATGTATATTCTGGATATATATGATATATATATGATATCCAAATAATGAATATCATTCTGGATATAATGAACCTTTGACCACACGAACAACATGTAATTGTAAGAAGTCCACCTTCGACTTAAGAACCAAATATCGAAAAAACAAAAATTATTAACTTAAATGATTACATAATGTTTATAACATGGAAATAAGTGATATAAAAGGAATAATAAGCTTTAAAAAGGTTCTTAAGAAAGTAGAAATTAACTTTAGTTTATTATTCAGGAGATTAAAGAGCAATCGAGTCACGTCGGACACGAGGTAAGGGACTTCATCTCAATCTCCTTTCATTGAGGCATATTTTGTTTTATACACAACTTTCTTTTATACGGTGTATAAACCCCTTTGAATTTTAATTTTATTCAAAAATAATCTTTTTATATGAAGCGTTTTACTAAACGACAAAAAGTAATGTTTCTTTTAAAGTACGCGGTAACAATGACCTTTTCAGTCACCGTGAGTATTATTTGGTATTTGGCTTCCTCAACAAGCCATAATGTTTTTAAAATGAAATAAATACCATATACTCTTTTATGTATTTTGGTATTGGAAAGGGTTTTTATAATGGATTTTTTTGATGTCAATATATTTAAGTGATATATTTTGATTTAAATGTGGAAATGTTTTATTTCCTTTATAATTGTTATGATTTTATAATGGTACTTGGACATTTGACGGGTGGTTACATGATAAACCATATGACGAGTGGTTCCGTGAATACCAGGACGGGTGGTTACGTTATAACCTCCAATGCATTGGGTATAGAATTTGGCCATATGGCTATTCCATTAAGTGATATGTGTGGAAGTCGACCGTATGGTTATTCCATTTAAGTCGGTTTATGTCCCAAGTTACCTTTATATGTTTTTTGTTCTTTATATGGGTTTTATGGTAATATTTTGGTTACAAAAGGGTAAGTATTGATCTTTTATTCAGTGAAGAGTTTTTACTACTTCATAAAGGTGAAAAGTTTTACTTTGATAAAGTATACATGGTTTACTTGTTGTTTTGAAAAACTAACCGTTTTCATTCTTTGTGTTTCCCTTACTGAGCTTTTTATGCTCACCCCAAGTTTTTTTGAAATGTTTTTCATAGGACTTAATGTGGAATAGTGTCAAGGATGGGATCAAGGGAAAGTCATGCTATATAAAACATGGAACTAGACATGTTTCTTTTTAAGAGTTTTTATTTTATGGAAACTTAGTAGAAGTGTCTACTTTGTAATCTTTTGAGATGTAATAGTTAAGATCTAATTCTCTAAAACTCTAAACCTGAAAATATCCTCAATGGGAATTATTCATTTAATTCAATGTTAAGTAATGTTTAAGTATGGAGCCTTATAGGAATGGGAATGGATTGGGAATCCATGGGAGACATCCTTAGGTCTAGATGCACCAGGAGAAAGAAATTTCGGTGCAAAAGGGGCTAAAAATACTAAGGGGGAAAACTTTGAAAATTATAATTTTTAATTCTGGGTAGGGCCGCACGGTTTGTTAAACCGTGCACCAAACCGTGCGGAATCCATTGGGTCAACCGCACGGTCACCCCAAAGTGGTCCCACACCCGTGCTCTAGCTGTGTGGAATGTTTTATACCTACCACATGGTTACCCCTAAGTCACCGCATAGCCATGCGCCAACCATGCGCAGGACCTCCTCATGCCAAAAATTTTACCTTTTCTCCAAAAATCCTAAACAAACAAAGGAGAAACCAAGAGGGAAATATTAGGCAAATAAGACACACCAAAACTCAACACCCATCACACTCAGAACCTGATAAAATACCAGGATTCTCAAACATTCCAAATCACAATAAAGATATAAAAAACTGGTTGTGACAATTCTCCCCACCATTAATGATTTCCGCCCCCGGAAATCCATAACACATTCCAACTGAAAGATTAACTTCTAAGGATTCTTTACCAGCATGACCCAGCCTCTTAAGCCAAGTAAATATCATTTACCATTAATAAAACATAAGCCTCTTTCCCAAAAAAACACCAACACACAACCAATTCCCTAGAATCAATGGAAATATCAAGCCACCACCTCCATAACCAAACCAAGAACCTGATTGTTGGGCCTTCTCCCAGTGAACCCAAAAATCACCCAAACCAAAGAGCACTCGTGAAATCCAAAAAATTGGGGGGGCGTAATGGACTCCCCACTGTTAAAGCACAACCATCATCCAAAAAATCTTTAAAGGAAATATCTTTGAGACTTGTGTTGGGTCTCCCCACCATTTGAACCCAACTAGCAATGAACAAACAAGAATTCAACGTGAACTAGAATCGGGCCTCACTCGCATAGGCCCACCAAAACTCTCCCATAGCAACCTAAAAACCTAAGTTAATATGAACACAACATGAAAATTTAAACCACCCACTCCTGAATGGAGGGGATAAGAACTGGGTCAACACTTTCTGCACGGATCAAAACCCCCACCACTCAGGGCGGGGAGGGAAGGGGACCCAATCATTGGGCCACTGAAACCACAAAAGAAATAGAGGAACTACCCAACACTCTCCAACTAAAAATAGGTAAAACCAAGACTTCACCCGATTCACATAGGTGGTCCACATATGTACATTGATAGGAAACCCACATTCAATAAGGCATAACCACAGACATTGTATGAGGGGTGAGTCCACCAAGATCTTTGCAATAAGAGGAAGTTCACAGTGATGGGGAACAATAATAAAAACATAGAAACTACTTCACAACAATGGTGGAGGAATGAGATTATTCGATCTCCCTACACCTCTAGATATTTGTTGACTATGTGAAAAGATTCAATCTGAGGCTTATGGATGGAGCCCTAATGTTTGAATCATCTGCTACGTCAGAGTAAGGAGCTATGAATCACATAACCTCATGAAATTCACTAGATCAAGCAATACACCATTACCCAATAGAGACTTAGAGATACACACCACCATTCTAACTTAATCTAAATGAGGAGTGAAATGAACAAGGAACACGATGAAACACACCAAGCATCCCCAAACACAACTGCTATAACCGAGAGAATCACCATAATAGGAAGTAACTTTAAATAAATCCCAAAAATCTCTCTATTTAAAAAAATAGGCTGAGGAATTATTTGAAGAGGTAGATATATATTTTTAAACATGAGAAATAATCCTTAGGTTGATCAACTAGAAATATTTCCAACAAAGAATTATATGTGGCCATATCACAAAATCCAACACATCTTTGGAAACTCATTGAAAATTTCTCAAAAACCAAGCCACCAACAAGATCTCATCACAAGACACAACAAGGGTATGAAATCCAGATCACAAGTAAGCATACCGAATAAATAACACTTCTAAGACATAGGAAAAACTAGTCACATAAACATCAGTTTATAAAAAAATGCCAAAAAATTTCATCTCAAAACACTTTTGACAAACAATCTAACTTGGTGGATTTTCACATTCACCAATGGTGTTTCATAAAGTCTCACTAACATTCAAATTTCTGTTCCACCCCGAGCATCCAACCACTATGCCATATTTGGAATCTATCAACATATCTATACAAAACCATGAATGTGAGCACTCATGAAAACACCACAGGATAAAATAAAAAACACATTCCAAAAATCATGTACCTTACAAAGGCATACTAACCACCAAGTCAAAAACCATTTTTATATTTCCACACAACAAACCATTTTACCATGATTTAAAAATAAAACCCACCGATTTCCATCAAAAATCATTTTCATATTTATCATAACGTTTTCCAGTATCACAATAGACTACACTTCATCAAGAAAAATTTTATTAAAAACCCATTCCCTTTCATTTAATACAACTTCCAAAACAAAAATTCTATTCCAAACATCCCTTTAACCTTTTCAAGAATTCACCCAAGCCTCTTTTCATAAACTGATATCCATAAGGACCAAAACCCTTTTTCAGGAAAACATCAACCACTCAAAACCAATTTCTAAAACCAATTCATCATATTTAAACACTTTTTGAACATCCCCAACACATCCCTTTTAAAACAAATTTTAAGAATCATCTTAAAATAATTCATGCCTTCCAAACATTTTATTTCAACAGACCATAAGTTTAGATTAAGGGAATTCAATCTCATTAAATCATTTCCACTTTCTCCCCAAAATTTGTTTCACAAAAACCCAAAATTCTCAAAACCTTTATTATATTAATAATTGAAAACCCGCTTCCAAAATTTTCACACAAGGATTTTCAAAGAAGAATTCCAAATTCAAGAAAGGTCCAAGAAACCCAAAAAAAGGGAACTAGTGCCGGTGGGTGACTTGACCATATGGTTGGAGGCCATATGTAAAACAGACCACCAACACAGAGAGCCTTATTAGGACCATTCCCAAGCTCCACATGGCTTTCCAGACCCAGTGAGCTCATGGAGGCCATTAGTCTAACTCCCCTTGTCATATCCCAATCACCAAACAATCCCTAAGAACCAAAGAAACTAATAAAACTAAACTTCCCATGGACACCCGAGGATTGAAACAAGCAAGAGTTCATAACGCTCTTCCCACACAAACCCCTAAAGTCCTGAAAAATCCTACTCAATCTACCTTGACATCACCCAAAATACAAGGGCACTCTAAAAATAAAGCCCTGCTAAGATCTTACCTCCTCAGATACCATTTTATCATGAACCAGCCTGAGTCAACCCTGAACCGGTCACCTGGGCTGCTCCGCGACAAGTCCTAAGAGGTGTTCCTGATCCTCTCAGGATCGAAACAAGCACCAAGGGAATCATTAGAGTTACAAGGGACCTATTTATCCCAAAAATAAACAATTAAATAAATAGAGGAAAGAAATGGACAACCTAATACACATTTATATAAAAGTTGAACTAAACATTATTTTTACATGAAACTGAAAGTAAAACTAAACCAAATAACTCAACTGACCAAACCTGACAACTGACTAACTCCATGTGAACCCACTAGTCACTCTCCAACACAATGATCACATGTCACCCAAGGCGATCAGACTCAAGCTGAAACCTACATGAGGGCTAAAACAGAAGAAGACTATAGGTGTGAATATTAAAACACAGTAGGCTATCCTGATAATCTATTCCCAGTGCACTATCTTTAAATAAAAGAAACATCCATTTACAAGTTTGAACTAAAATATATAAAAGTATTTTTTTCTAATAATATTACATGATATAAAATTTATCAGACAAAAGCTTTCAATTTTTATAAACAAGAATGAAAATAACAATTTTCAAAGAGATGTAACTACAAAATGAAAACGGTTTTCAAGAGGGCTACTTTAAAGAATGTAAACTTTTAAATAAAACACACATGATATTTAATTTTTAATCAAAACACACCATATATTTATGGTTAATATAATATATCCAATGAGAACTAGTCACGGGAGCACCCCTAGGCACTAGTTCATTGTGGGCCCCAAGTACCTCGTATCTTGATGTAAAAGTAACCATAACAAATATCCATTCTCATGAACAAGCCACTAGTAGGGAAAAATACCCATAACCTAGTGGTCCCCAACATCATAATCATAGTTTAGTTAGTGTTTTCATTGTCAAACTTTCTACATTAAACAGGGACGAAACCACTCTGGATCACTAGCATACTAGTACACGTTCACCCACCTAGATACTCAGGTTTCCCTCTTTGTGATAAATCAAGTTCTACATGTTATAAAATACACTTTTCACATGAAATTTTTTTTTCCAAATCATACACACTCCAAACATCCTTCAAACATGTTTCACATTTCTTTCACGGATCAATAAACCACTTAAAATTTTCATAAAACAATTTCAAGAATTATAACATGGATTTTCACATAAAATCTATTTAATAATGATACTTTAAGGAAGAACACCAACCAATACCATATAAAAATAGATTTTTTAGCCCCAAAACAATTTAATAAATAAACTTCATGAATCATTAAATTACCCCAAATTATACAACATGAAATACACATGAAAACCATTTTTACAAAAAAAAATTCCCAATGGGGATTTAAGAATTATTCACAAAAACAACATTTATCAAAATAACCAATTAAACTATTCATAAATAGGTGTAAAAACCCATTTTAAGCAACAAAAAATCTACTTAAACCCCTTAAAAATTTATGTTACACATTCAAACCCATCCATTTCTATAAATATGCCAAACGGGCCATTTATCGGGAACACATGCCAAAACACCCTAAACACCCATTATCATTTAATTATAAAACCAAAAATCAGATTAAAACACACATAAGGAACCCAAAAACATTTATTCACTTGCTTCCAATATTTTTCATAATCCAAACCAATCATTTTATATCACCTTGAGCACACAAAAGACAACCGGGCACTTTCCCGAAAATGAGACGTGAAACATTTAATAAAACAAATTATATATAACACTAAAAAGGTTATAAAACCAAATTTTAATGCCAAAAATTTATTTAAATTGTTAAAACAGGTTCTAAACATCACAAACCAAGTGAAAAAGATAATGGAACATTTAAACAAACACTTTGTGTGCACTTTTATAACAAAACAACACTACTTTTCACAAAACAAGACATAAACACCACTTTTCACACCAAATAAAGTTATTAAAGGCTTAAAATAAATACTAAGAATGTGTATAGGGTTTAAATACCATGAAAAATATTAATATTAAATAAAAAATTACATGTCCAATGGGAAACCTACCTCAAAACCATGGTGGAATGGAAACGCACACCTGATATCACCTTCAAAGGGTTTGTAAACCCTAAACCTATGAATACAAGCCATAAACAAACAAAAACCCCATAAAATCATGGAATAATAGAACACTAGGTTGTTCATGACTAGGGTATAAGAGAACCCCAAAAAATTGGAAGGATAAGGAAGAGGGAGAAGATAAGAGAAGGAAACTCACCTTGAAAACTAGTCAACCCTTCATATTCTTTTATATATACACCAAATGAGGAAGGGGAATGGATTGGGAATCCATGAGAGATCTCCTTAGGTATGTATTAACTAGGTGAAAGAAATTTGGGTGCAAAAAAATATAAAAACCCAATAGCGAAAACTAGGAAAATTACAATTAATAATTCTGGGTAGGGTCGCACGGTTAGGTCGCATGATTTGTTAAACCATGCACTAAACCATGTGGAAGTCATGGGGTTGACCACATGGTCACCCCTAACTGGAAGCACTCCCATGATCCAGAAATGTGGTAGGTTTTATACCAACCACACGGTTACCCCTAAGTCACCTCATGATCGTGCGCCGACTGTGCGTAGGGCCTTCTCATGCCAAAAAATTTATCTTTTCTCCAAAACTCCCAAACGAAGTAAGGGGAAACCAAAAGGGAAATATTAGGAAAAGAATACACTCCAAAAATCAACACCCATAACACCTGGAACCCAAGAAAATACTAGTATTCCCAAACATTCCAAATCACAACAAATACATGAAAAATAGGGTGTGACAATAGAGCTATCTGACAAATTAGAAACTTCAATCAAATATTCAATATCATGGGTGGGAAAATAAAAATGAATTTAAATTAAGATTTACTATTTAAGTAAAATATTATTATTGTGACTTTATATAACTTTTAATGTCATGATTTCCACATTAACACACTTAGAAATATTAAAACAATAAACATCAGGCTCCCTAACCATCTTCAAAATTGATAGAAATTTATCTTTCTCTTTTTTACTCATTATTTATTGTGCAGTAGGTATGTATTCTCTACTACCTCTACACAACTACAAATGTAAAGGTTTTCTTAATCCCGTTTCTTATAAATCACATCATGAATTGGCACTGTCTTTGTATTTCCACTTGACACCTAAAATGGTGCACTATATATTATCACACACATTTTTCTCAAATTGCATCACATCCAAATTGTTCCTTAAAATATTATATTTCCAATAAGAAAATTTGAAGCAAATAATTTTCTTATTATAATTAAAATTTTATTTCCTATTTTTAGTAGGAATTAAAGGCAATGTAGAAGACAATAAATCTTGAAAATCATACAATATGTAAAAAAATTCTTAGTCAAGTTGTGCTAAAAATTTAACCATGTACGTTATTTTCAATGTTGGGTTATGATCTCTATTACTAACAAATGATACACCATATTTTATGAAATTATTATGTGGATGAACAAAGAATTTATAACCAATGTATTCCCACTTTCAATAGTGTTTATTCCAAGGGGGTTTCTTAGTTTTATTATAACAATGGGAAGGTTAATTTTCCTTTTATACTCCAACCAAATAAGTTAAAATACACCATGATTTCATTAATTGTTCATAAAAATGGCAAGAATTTTAAATATTTTATTAATTATAGAATCAAAATTCAGTACACCATTTGCCCAAAATTCTTTCAACTCATTAATTGATAGTTTCATATAAACATCAATTTTATCAGTAAGGCCTCTTCGTCCATCAATAAGTGTGGAAAGTAAAAAATAGTTTCCCCATACATAATCATGAGGGAAGGTTGTATGGAACCAACACCATTTGTAACATACCATGTGTCTCACTAAACATTGACTCGAATGGATTAAAACTGCAAGGGAAGGTTGTATGGAACCAACGCCATTGGTCTAGTTATTTTCTCTAAAATTCTTGTTCTATTTTATTATGCGTTGTGTTCGATGCACCAAAATTCTATGGTGATGCCTCCAAAATTTTAAATAAATAAAATTAAATGATAATCCATGCTTAGTATATTACTAGAAACTCATGTAATGATGTTGTAGGGTGTTTTACCTTGACATGATCCACCCCCACGGGTGTGCCTTCCTTAAAGTATTAGGACCCTTATGCCATAGAATTAATTTTAATTGTTAGTAAATAATGTGCGTTGAATAAAATTCCTTTTAAATGGTATGAGTTCTTAATGGATAAATTGTACCTTCATGTCAAGCTAGTGGAGATACAAGGGTCCCAACTTAAGGACACCTTGGATGGGATCATCGTGATTTATAATTAAAATGTTGTACATGAATTTAAATATGTTGAGAGCGATACTTGGTTTCCTTAGTAGAATACCTTAGATAGGATCATTGTGTGGATGAATTACCTACCCAAGGGTGATAGTGGTTCCCTAGGGGAATTACCTAGAATGATATTGGTGGGAAGCCTGGTTATACCATGCCATGAGTGATACTTGGTCCCATATGTGGTATACATGGGATGAGCTCAGAGGTTCATAATTTACACCATAATGAGAGTGATACTTGGGATTCCTTATACAAATATACTTGGATATAATCTTATGTTGATGGGTATTTATAGAGCTCCTAGATTGATACTAGGGATTCCTTTTATGAATCGACTTACACGATCTTAGGATACCATTTATTAAATTCTGAGAATGTAAAACTATAAACCTAAGGATGCATCCACCAAGACAAATAACATTCTTGAGTTTGGTCTATTTTTGATACTTGATTTTGACAACTCGTTACTACACCCATATTATTTTTGTACACTTTGACCATGGTTTAGAGATATCTAGCTTAGGCCAAAGTACGTGGTGTTGGTCATGGGTCCCATGAGGAACTAGGTCCGATGTGGTTTATTTATTTATTTTATCTTTTTACTTTATCTATACACTTCTAATTTTATATGCACATATTGGATAGTTATATACATCGTTATTGGTGGCCTACTGAGTATATTTCACACCATATTCAGGCCACCTATGGTACCCAAATAGACCTCATATATACAGGTATAGACAAAGGGTAGTGACCAGCTTTCGATATTTGATTTTCAATACTAGGATAGAGTACGGGAGCAGAGGATCAAGCCTATGATCATGATGCTAGTGGAATAATCTTTTGGCCTTTTTTACTTTTGTTAGAATATTTTATATTTATGTACCCTATATCCCATGTACTTACCTTTTTTATAGTATCATGGCATGACCATCATTTTTGTATCTGATATGGATTTAGCTTCTGCTTTTTGGTTATATTGGATAATTTATTATTATTTCACTACTTATTATTTATTAATTTTTCCACTGCTTACCATTATTATTTGCCATTGTGTATTACTCTGATAAAAAGGGTATAATCTCCCCATTATACCATCATAAACCCTCACTGCTAGTCAGCAGCCAATGGCATATGGGGAGGCGCGCTAGAGGCCATGTGACCCACTAGATTGGCACATCGTTTTAGTGGATCCTAGGTCTGGATGTTATAAAGTGGTATCAAAGAGGTTTCTTTTTGTTTGTCTTACTATTTGGTAATTTTAGACAAGAGATTAGGAATGTGTCAAATTTTGTTTATGAGCCTCTTCTTGGGAGTTGATAGCCCACATATGGGAGAAAATCCATATTACTTGGGATGGGATATTGTTGTTTTCATTTTCTACTATTATAGTTGAATTGATTTCACCATTGAGTGATGAACATGATATATTATGTTATTATTATTATTATTATTATTATTATAGTGATATTGGAAATTATCCTTGACCTGTTATAGCAGGTAGATACTTGAGCATGCATTATTGTAGGCACTTCAGGACTCACATGTCATCCACTATTCCATACCATATAGGTGCATTTAGCTGCTTGTATTTCTTGGATTTCTTATAATTTATATGAATTACTTGACTATGTTATATATAGAAATGTGCTGACATTTCTTGTAGGGAAAAAATAAAAATAATTGGTCAATTAAAGTTCCTTCATTAACCTAAAAGATTTTTCCTACATAGCCTGATGGGGACACCTTAAGTGGTCAATTATAGCACATTGATTCATGGACCATAGGTTGTATGGGTTGGAATGTGTTCATGGTTATAATTAAATGGATTCCATATTTCAAATTATAAAGTTTTTGGACATTTATATATTGGAATGTTGAACAATATAATTCAACCATCTCAAGTGATTGCTATATAAATACGTAAAAACTTTTCTAAGTTTAAATTTTCAAATTAAATGGTGAATGTTAAATGGTAATACCTTTTTTCAAGGTGAACTACTATGTAATGTGATATCTTGACCCATAATCAACCTGAATAGTGGTAATAGGGAGTGACTTTTGTGTTTTTTATGGTATTCTTACCACCTAGACCTAGCTTTTGGAGTAGGTGGAGAGGTGTGACCTTTTTTATAGGAAGGTTGTGAACTTATCCTATTATGTATCAGTGATCTTGTTGGTGTTAAATTCTCCTATAAGGAATGTGTTTGGCATTGTATAATAATTATACCATGATGTTCTCAAGTCATACATTAGGAGGATGGTGATAACCATGCTTCGGAGGTGTTGGGACCTTAGCCACCAGTATTACCTCTAGTATTTCCACTAGAGGAACATCTATTTGATCCTTTTTTGGGTTTTGATGCTCAGTTTCAAGATATATTCTTGAATTTCATGAAGTTTTTACAAGGAAATCCATGACCAACCTCTTCTATGGTAGAGTTTATGTAGGAATTCTAGTAGCATCATCCACCCACCTTATCAGGGGATAGAGGTCCTTAGGCTGTGTAGTCATGGATGAAATCCATGTTATTGATCTTTGATCACTTGGAGATGCCTCCAGAGTGTAGGGTCAAGATTTCTACCTATATGCTCTGTGATTCTACCAAATGTTGGTGGGATGTTATCTCTTAGGCTGATTGACATCAGCGTATGATCCAAAAATAATCCCAAATAGTTTTTATGACTACCTCTTTCCACATAAGTTGAGATTGTACTGTACTAGAGATTTTATACACCTACATCAGAGTGTTATGTCCGTGATGGAGTATTCATCTCATTTTACTGATATTCAATTTTTTTCACCAGCATTGACTAGTGATGAATTGAAAAATGTGAGATAGTTTAAGGATGGGATTACATATTCCATATGATCACAAGTGAATGTTTTTCGGCTGACTACCATTTCTGAGATAGTGAACCAAAACCTCATAACTGAGTATAATCTGAGGGAATCTCTCAGTGTGAGTTAGGTAGCTTCAATTTTAAGATGGGGAGATAGTTCTTCTACCTGTAGGAAACGTCATTTTGAGTCTTCTCATGGAGGAAGTACAATCCAGATGATACTCACCAACATCAATGTGGTATGCCACCAGTGTGGTAGGACTGGGCATAAGAAACCCCAATATAGGATGAACCCAATCGAGTACCGAGCTTATGGAAATATGGGACATCTTCAGTGGTTCTTCTAAACTTTCCCTCCAGTTCCTAGAGAGAAGAGATCTATATCATCACCATATTCAAGTACAGGATCAGTAGCTCCACGTCAGGCTGGGAGTTGTTCCACTACCGATCAATCTGGCTAAGGAGGTGGTAATGGTTGAGGTAGTCAAACCTCATAGGTTCAGTGCTATTAGAGAAGACCTTCCCAGGTTATTTTGGTTGTATCTTAGGTCCATATATTAGGAAATTTTTATATAGTGAAGAATAATACTAAGGAGAAAATTCTAGGGACTTCTATAATTCATGTTACTATTCTAGTAGCCTCTATTTTAGTTTATTCCTTGTTTAATATAGGTGTTTCACACTCTTTAATATATGTAGAAATTATGGAAAGGATGGTCCTATAAATGGAATACTACTATAGTGTGATGAATCTTGTAAATTCATTAGGGGTGTGATCAAATAGTATATTTTTTTGTATAGATTTCCCTTTTGAGGTGGGTAGATATCTCTTCATCTATAATCTTTTTTCCCTCAAGATGACAGGATTTGATGTCATTCTCGGGATGGACTGGTTGGTTCCACACCATGCCCATGTTTATTTCTATCATCATAGGGTGTATTTTACATCACCTGAGGGAAGTACTTATGTTTATAAGGGAGAATGTAATGTCTAAGCAAGTCGAGATGGAACCAAACATCATGGGATGGTCCGAGTGACAACCCAAATGTCTAGTCACTTTATGAGTGATCGGGGAATGAGATGTATGGAATTACCTCCTATAGTGGATTATTATAGGGAATTTTTCCCTAACAGATTATCAAGTTTACCTCCTATGAGTGAGGTTAAGTTCACCATTGATCTAGTGTTAGGATCAGCACTAGTGTACATTACTTATTATAGTATGGAACCCACAAATCTCTAGAAACTTAAGAAGGAGTTAGAATATTTGGAAACTAAGGGTTTTATATGACACAGTACTTCACTATGGGGTTCACCTTTCCTTTTCTCCAAGAAGGAAAATGTTACCCTCATATTGTTTGTGTATTATCCTCGGTTAAACTAGATTACCATAAATAACTTATTTCTACTACCTCATATAGACTACCTCTTCGACTAGCTCCAAGGAGTGATGGTTTTCTCTAAGATCGATTTGCGATCGAGCTACCATCAGGTGCATACAAGACCATCTGATATACCACTTACAATGTTCCAGAGTATATGGATTGTACAAGTATCTAGTTATTACATTATTCCTTATGAATGTTCCATTATTTTTCATGGACCTGATGAATTGGGTTTTCCACTAGTATCTAGATTATTTTGTGGTAGTCTTCATAGATGATATATTTGTGTATTATCACACTTGTCACAACCTACTAAAATTTTTTATATCATGATGAATACACTGATAGAGAATTATCTGTATGCTAAGATCACAAAATTCCACTTTTGGATCGATGAGGTTCACTTCTTGGGTCACATAATCTCATAGGAAAAGGTATTTTTTTACCCAGATAAGGTGAGTGTCATGGTTTTCTGGGAGTATCCCAATAATTTCTTTAACATATGAAGTTTCTTGGGGTTTGATGGTTATTATAAGAGTTTTATCCAGGAATTCTAATGCCTAGAAATTCCTCTTATGGGCTTGACTAAAAAGGGTGTGAAGTTATTATAGTATAAATCCATTGAGGCATAATTTTAGGAGTTGAAAGGGAGACTGGATTCAATTCCAATCCTAATTCTATCAGAGCTAGGCATAACCTATAAAGTTTATTTTTATGTGTTAGGAATCTATCTTGGAGGAGTTCTGATATAGGGATATCATGTTGTAGTATACGGGTCCCTATAGTTGAGACCTCATGAGAGGAATTACCCTACTCATTACCATGAGCTAGTAGATGTGGTTCATGGTGTGTGTTGTTGGAGGCATTATTTATTGGGATAATAGTTTATCATTTACACAGACCATAAAAGTATCAAATAAATCTCCACATAGCATGACTTGAATCTTAGATAGTATAGGTGGATAGAATACCTTTAGTCATTTGACATTGATCTTTCTTATAAACCCAAAAAGGGGAATGTGTTAGATAATTCCCTAAGCTATAAGGATAAGACACAGGTTTTTCTAGAGGTCAGTTATAAGTGTCATTTTATGGCCCTTTTTTCTGAGATAAACCTAGAGGTTCAAGAATATCATGGGAAGACTATTTTAGCAGCTTTGGTGGTGACATCCTACTTTCTAGAATGGGTAAGGTTGAGATAGCCTTTAGACCCTGAAGGCTTAGTCCTAAGGGAAAGTGTTTCAAATGAGGATCTACCACCTAGTCGGGTTATCGATGGGGATGATATTCTGCACTTTCATAGACATATATATATTCCTAAATACATATGGGAATAGTTTATGTGGGAATATCATGCCTCTATTTGGGCATTACACCCTGGGATTACCAAGATTTACTGATACATACATCTTCAGTATTGGTGTCTAGGTATAAAAAGGTAGATTTCAAGTTTTATCACTTGGTGCTCTACCTTTCAGCAAGTGAAGGCTGAGAACTAGTGGCCTGTTAGAATTTTACAGCCTCTTCCCATTCCTAAGTGGAAATAGGATGACATCACTATGTATTGTGTGATGGGATTTCCAAGATCCCCTCAAGGTAGTTATGTAGTATGGGTGATCATAGATAGGTTGACTGATGTCTCACACTTTCTACCCATCCAAGAAACCTTCTTAGTTGATGATATTAGGATTATTTACATCCATGAGATTTTACACTATCATGATTTTCCTCATTCTATCATATTAGACATAGAATCTCATTTTACATTTTGGTTCTATAAAGGGTTGAAAAAAATCACTAGTTTTGTAGGTGCTCCAGAGTACAACATATCACCCTCAGACTAAAGGTCGGTCTAAGAATATGATATGGGTCCTATAGGACATTATTTGGGAATGTTCCCTTGATTTTGGAGGTTTATGGGAGAAACACTTTCCTCGCATTAATTTTTATTACAATAACAGTTTTTAGGCAACGATTTAGATGGATCCCTATTAGGCCCTTTACAGTAGGTCATTCCATTCACCCCTATGTTGGTTAGAGGAAAGTGAGGTAGAATTATTAGGTCCTCATATCATTCAGGATACTTCAGAGAAATTATATCTGATTTAGAAGTTTATGGTTATAGCTCAGTCCAGAAAAAAATTCTTATACCAATCGTCATTGTCGACCTATGGATTTTGAGGTGGGACATTGGTTCTTTCTATGAGTCTCACCTAGATTGGCTCATAGATGGATTCAGATATAGGTCAATCTATCACTTCATTATGTCGGGACTTTCAAGATTATGGAGAGAGTTAGGCTGATATCCAATTGGTTGGCTTTATCTCATAGGCATAAGCCCATTAATGACTGATGAATAATTTTCATGTTCTCTCTCAAAAATATTTATAACTAAGTGCATCACAGGGGCTGACCTAGGTATTTTTATTGAGGATTTATTGCGTTCAATTAACCACTACTTATAATTCAATTTTTTATATTTTTTATTTATGAAATAAAACTTAAATAAATGGATGTTTGAGAAATGAGGATGCAAGATAATGAAAATTAGATATGAAATTCCTAATGCAGATAGAATGAATGGAGACAAAATGATGCTAGACAGAAAGGAGATCCTCCCAGGAGATTCTCTAGAATGAACCTTCATCGTCTCTTTGTTATATTTAAATCTACTTAATGATCATGATCCATTATATTCATAAACATCCTCTTCTACCTATGGTTGTGGATATATGATGTACTCAACGATCGCTATGAGACCGCCCATCCACCTCCTCGATCAAGGGAGAATATTATAGAAGACAAAGCTAAGCCATGGGTGGCAAGTGGAGACACAAAGGATTCTTTCCCACTAAGATATCCCTCATCCTAATTCTAAGAAAATAAGAAACATAAAACATGAATGTATAATGACTTGATTTTAACATCGGATTGATCCCTCAGGAACTTCCTCGGGATAGTTACTCATGATCACGAGTACAAGAGATCACTATGGAGAAGAACGAGGTGGAAAACAAAAGATAAAAAATGAGAATGAGATTAAGAAGAAGAGAAAAATATATTAAAAATGAATAATATTATTATAATTAAAAGAAACTAAAAAAATAGAAAATGGCCACATAGAAGTGTTAATATTTTGAGAAGGGGTGTACATACATATTTATCAGCATAGGAGGTGAAAGAATTCACCCAAAAAGTCTCCTCAAAATGTTTCGGAATGGATGTCTCATTAAATTGATGAATTTGTAATAGTTGTATTAATGAAAGTTGTTTCATAATATATTCTCCATTAATCTTAAAAATTTCATCATCATTGAGAACTGAAAAGAGTTATGACCATTTTACTCTGAGATATTTATTATGTCCATGTGCCATGTCAAATTCCACATCTTCACATTCACATACCATTATGACCCTCCAAATGGTCGATTCACATGTTGGATCCTTAATAATATTTGTTCCCCACTTTATCTCTAGTATCTTCACAAAATATGAGACATTTTGGACCCATTATTCAGATGTTATAAATTAATTACTCAATGGATTTGTTTCTGTCCGATAACACCTTTCATATTACACTCATTTGGAGCATTCAAAGAATGACTTAATGATAGTAT
This sequence comes from Viscum album, assembly GCA_963277665.1. Taxonomy (NCBI): domain Eukaryota; kingdom Viridiplantae; phylum Streptophyta; class Magnoliopsida; order Santalales; family Viscaceae; genus Viscum; species Viscum album. Next base: position 1,937,388,257 of record OY728155.1, read on the forward strand.
TTGGACTTGGAACATATCAAGGACGCGAATTATTGAATTATACTTCATATCCATCTTTAATTACCTCAATTATAGGTTTTTATGTCTATTTATTCTTTTGTTACGTAGGTGGGGTTCACTCAATCCTACTGACAAATTTTCTAACTTAAATGTTTTTTAGGCCTCTAGATGCTCAAATCAGCCCCTGATCCAGAAGAAAAAGGTACGGAAAATAAATCAGGGATTAAAAAAATCACACAATTTGGAATAATAATTTAAATTTTATGCCCAAAATACCCCTATGATAAAATTCTGTCAAAATTTTATATTTAACCATTTTTTGCATTTAAGCTCAAATTACCACTAAAACCTAAATGTGTGACAATTACCCATAAAATAACAATATGGAGGGATTATAAACATTTAATTACATATTAAAATTTATTCAAATTTTAGTTTCATCACTCCCCCACATTTAACTATTTCACTCTCAGGTAATCATCTTACATCCAAATCAAAATCCACAAAACAATTAAAAATGATAAAATATCAATGATCTTATCCAAAATAGAATTACATCATGTATCTTATATGAAAAAAATTTACCTTTCATTTTCATTCCAAATTTAAATTTTTTCAACATCAAAAATTCATCTATGACCCAATCACAACCTACCTCACATTCAACTTTATGTCACTCTTCAATCAAGAGAAATTGAATCTGGAGTTATGCCCATACTTGGAAATCTCATGTATCACCATAGTCTTGTGAAAATAATAATTTATCCATAGCATAAAACATGAAAATTAGTTCAATCATAATGAATTTTTCAAGGTAAATTCTATGTCTTAGGCTTGGTGGTAAAATGATCAAAAAACATTTAAATCTAAAAAGAGGAGGTTGGACTCTTATGTACAATTCATGAATAATAAAGTGAAAAAATAGGATGAACCTCACTCAAATACCATTAAAATTGCATAACAGAACACCAAACCATTTTTTATGACATGGTATATGAGCTAATAAGTGATTACAATGAATGATATCATCCATGTTCACCCCTTTTTTTGAAAATATCTAGAAAGGAACAACTTTATTTTCATTTTTTATTATTTTTTTCATGGAGGATGAGCTGAAAATTGAATACAATGAATAAATGAAATTTAACACCCTTGATTTTTGATAGGTACATGATTCATAAAAGAATTTACAATGATAAATTCAATCTCATCTCTATTTTTTCATGTTTTTTTAAGGAGAAATGGATGAAACAAATAAAGCACAGTGAAATGATGACACATGCCCAATTATCATATTATCCACTACCCAAAATGTTGACACACACCTAAAATCACCCATAAATGATACACATACCAATGAAATCACACTAAATTCTCTTCCCCCACACTAAAACTTGAAATATCCATGCAAAAATACTAAAAGTGTGGGTAGGTAAGGAAAAATTGGCTTGTAATGGGGCTTAAACCTAAAAGGAGATTCATAGAATCTATGGGATTATGAAGGATAAGTGTGATGGTTGGTCTCAGATAAATATGTGTCTAACCAAAGTATTTCCTAAATCATATTAAAAACATTTCATGAAATCCAAAGCTTCTAAAGAGAAAAATCACAAATTCTAGTTCTTACAAAAAATTCAAGTTTCCCTCAAGAAAGTATGGGTATTAGGAAGAATGTGACAAAGTGGTTTAGAATACCTCATAGGATTAGAAAAATATTTTGAGTCAGGGTTTCATGGGAATGGATTTTAAAAATCAATCAAACTCATAAAAATTATTGACAATCCAATTCAAGGAAAAAGTTTTCACATCAACAATCATTTAAAATCCATTATTTTAAAAATAATTTCAACTCCTTCAAAATCAATTTATGTTTCAAAACTGATAATAATATTCATTAATTCTCAAAAATCCTAAAAATATGAAAAAAAAATTAAAAGAACATAAGAACTCAGCAGGTTAACACTCCCCCCACACTTAAATTTTTCTACCCCTCATTTCAACTCAACAAAATATAAATATAAAGGTAGAAAATCCAAGGGAATGAAAGATACAACCTAATATTATTTTTGAAGTGGATACCTTGAGTTAAGATCTTAGCTACTACCAATAGACCTAGAAAACATGAAATAAAATAAAGCATAAGAAAAATAAATAATAAATAAATAAAAAGTTAAAATAGGATAGAACATAGTTTAGACCCCCATGTGAGTGCTAGGATTTCACTGCCCCTAGTCAGGTAGTTACAATGGACTATCCCCAATTAGAAGGTGGGTGTGGTTTCTTTGAGATGAACCACCACATGTGAATTTTATCAGTTTCCATGAGTAAACACTGAAATTAGAGAACCCCAAATAAGATAATAAAGTTCCCAACCCCCAAGAAATAAGAAATAGAGAATTTGAGTTCAAGAGTGGGAGGGAATAGAAGCTATGGGTGCTCCCTATGAACTTCCATGGTGTAATCTTCCATATGTTATGAAAAATGTTGTTGAGGAAGTATTCGCACCAACACATTCTTTTCCAACTCTTCTTCTTCAATCAATACTACTTGGGTAGTATCTTTTTTAACATCCACGACCTGCTCCATTTGTGTTGTATCAGAAATTTCAAAGAAACAGAAGTCAAAAAATAATTTAGCTTGAAAAAGATTAAAACATGAAGAATTAATAAATAAATCTTCCCTTTCATGTAATTAAACTTGTTAATTGATCTCTTTAGTAATGACCATTGGAAACTCAATCTTAGCAGGTGCATCTTCTTAATCATCTTCCAAAGCAAGAGAGAGGTAGAAAGTTTTTGATGTTTCATTATCAAGGATGAGAATATCAAGTTTTAAGTTATCTTCAACAAAACTATTCTAGGATTATTCCAAAAAAATTTGATCTCCCATTAGTATACCAGCTGGAATGTGTACTTTCGGGACATCATTGAGCAATTTTTGAGTGCAGGATGATGTGATTAATTCCTTTAGAAGATCCTTCTCACCCATATCAGGTTCTTTAACATAAAAAAAATGATTGGTGAAATCTGTTGCACCACTTTTTCTGATTTAGGTTCCATATCATGTTCAAATTGCTATTGGGATGTGTGTATATATTCAGAAATCAATTTTATTTATCTCTCTAGGTTTTTCAATTTATCATTAATCCTTTGAAACTGAGCATTAATATCATTACAAACATTTTCTGGAACCTGAGATTGTTCAGTCCATGAATAATAATTTGAATGAAAAGACATCATGAACATATATATTATTTTTTATTTTTATTTTTTTTTAAATTTATGATTTTTTTGTGTTTTTTTAGATAAAAGAAAATTTACTTACAAAATGTGAAAAAAATAGTGAATGAAAACCACTTTGATCCTTAGCAGTGGTGCCAATTTGATGAAGTGTTGTCGTGTGCACTCTCAAAAATATTTATAAATAAGTGTGGCATAGGTACTGACCTAGGTAGTTCTCTTGAGGAGGTGTTTTATTCAATCAATAACTACTTCTAATACATTTATATATGTTTTATTTTATAAATAAAAAAATATAAAAAATTTAATTCTAAGTAGTGATTGACTGACCGCAATAGCTATTCAAGAGAACAATCTATGTCAGCCCCTGTGCTGCACTTAGTTATAAATATTTTTGAGAGCATGAACGAAAACACTTTATAAAATTTAGAAACTAAAAAATAATATAAAATTTCCACATAGAAGTGCCAATATTTTGATAAGGTATTTGGATACATATTTATAGGGAGAGGAGGTGAAAGAATTCTCCAAAAAAGTATCTTCAAAATTTTTATGCATGTATGTCCCACTAAATTGCTGATTTTTTAATAGTTATCTTCAAGAAATTTTTTTAATAATATATACTCCATTTACCCTCAAAATTTCATCATCATTGAGCATCAGATGAAGGAGTTATGATGATTTTACTCTGAGACATTTAATTTGTCCATGTGCCACATCAGATTCCACATCTTCACATTACCATACCATTATGACCCTCCAACCGGTCGATTAACACATTGGATACTTAATAATAGTTGTTCCCTACTTTATTTTTCATCTCTACACAAAATATGAGACATTTTGGACACGTTATTCAGATATTATGAATTAATTACTCAATGGAACTATTTCTGACCGAGAATACATTTCATATTACACTCACTTGGAGCATTCAAAGAATGCCTTAATGATAGTATTTTGACCTGGAAATTATCAAGGACACGAATTATTGAATTATAGTTCTTCTAAATCTTTAATTACCTCAATTGGAGGTGTGTAGATGGATTTATGCTTCCATTATAGAGATGGGGTCCACTCTGAATGCCTGAAAAATTTCCCCAATTAAATAATTTTTTCAGGACTCTAGATACTCGAATCATCCCCTTATCTAGAATAAAAAAGGTGTGGGAAATAAATCAAGGATTTAAAAAAAATAATCACACAATTTGGAATAATAATTTAAATTTTATACCCAAAATAACCCTATGATAAAAATCTGTCAAAATTCAAGATTTAACCATTTTTTTCATTTAAGTTCGAATTACCACTAAAACCAAAATACATGAAAATTACCCATAAAATAAAAATATGGTGGGATTATAAATATTTAATTATAGATTAAAATGTATGAAAATGTGATCTTCATCAATGATGTGTTCCACATATCATAGCTTTGTCGTTATCATTTTGACCTATCTCATTCATTTGATCCTGAGGACATTAAGATAGAGGTAGATGCATCCTTTGAGGAGTATCTGATACATATTTTTGATCGGAGTGTGAAGGATCTCTAAGGAAATTTAGTTCCTCTAGTATAGGAGTTATAGAATCACGATCTTTTACACGATGAGACCTAGGATAGAGAGGCCAATGTATATACTTAGTGGCCAGAACTTTTCTCATATGATGTTTTACCACCCTCATAGGAAAAACTTTAGGATGATTTTTTTTAAGAAGGGGAGGTTGTAATGACTTGGTTTTTTAGAAAGGTATGGATTCTATTAAATCTAGTCAAGCCCTCATTGAGTTTTCCTTCTTGGATTAGACCCTGGTGACTGGGCCTTTAGGTCGGTCGATTTTCTCCTAGGAAGAAAGTAGCTAGAGATTTGGAGGCTGGTTGCATGCCAAATACATGATGTGTATTATAAATACATGACATGTATTTAAATACACAATGTGTATTGGTTTGGACATACCCCTTGCACATCCTAAATTGGTTTTACCTGAGAGGGGGAAATCCCAAGCATTACACAACATGTAAAAATATACACATCGTGTAAATGTTATGGAATGTTTTTTTAAAAGAGGCAGAACCCCTTATTTTGATTGGGGATCATTTACTTCTCCCACACAAGAGGCCATATGCATGAGAGCTTCCTCTCATGCCTAACCTAGGTTACTTCACTTTTTCTTCACCCGTTGTTTGTTTTGTTCTTCATCAGTCACATTGGATAACCAGTAGTAATCTCTATAATACTCTTCCCTCCTATCACCATTAACTCTCCATATTTTATACTATTTTGGTGTAGGATCATATTCCCTATTTTCAAGAAATTTTATGATTCTTCTGTTTTCTCCCATTCTATCTTGATTTAAGGGTCGATACTAGATAATGAGAGTACTATAGGAATAAGGTAGGTGGTCTAGTTCTTTTCCCTAAAATTATTTTTGTATTTTATTATATACCTTGTTCTATACACAGGAATTCTCTAGAGACACATCAAAAATGTTAAATAAATAAAATTAATGATAATTCATGCTTAGTATATTACTATAAACTCTTTTAATGAAGTCGAATAGCATTTTACCTTGACCTGAGCCAACTCTATAGTTATGCCTTCCTTAGAGGCTTAATATCCTTGTTCCTTGGAATTAATTTTAATTACTAGTAAATAAAGTGTGTTGAATACAATTCCTTATTAAATAGTTTGAGTTCTTGATGGATAAACCATACATTCAAGTAAAGCCAGGGGTGATACAAGGTCTCTAATATAAGTACACCTTAGATGGGATCATTTTGATTTATAATTAAATTTTTTACATGAAATTAAATATATCAGGAATGATACTTGGTTTCCTTAGTAGAATAACTTTGACAATATCGTTAGGCAGATGAATTACCTACCCATGTGTGATACGGATTACTTAGCTGAATTACCATAAATAGGCTTAGTGGGAATTATGGTTATACCATGCCACGAACAATACATGGTCCCCTATGTGGTATACCTGGGACGAGCTCATAGGGTCATACTTTACACCATGACGAGAGTGATACTTTGGATTCCTTATATGGATCACCTTGGATGGACTATTAGGGTGATGGGTATTTATATATCTCATGGAGCGATACTTGGGATTCCTTTTATAGATCGACCCGGATAGGCTCAGGATGCAATTTATTAAATTCTAAGAATATAAAACTATATACCTAAGGAAGCGTCTACAAAACCAAATAAATTTCTTGGGTTCAGTCTATTCTCGGTACTTGATCTTGACAACCCATTCATACACCCATATTATATTTGTATAGTTTGATCATGGTTCAGAAATATTTGGATTAGGACGAAGTGGGTGGTGTTGGTTGGGGTCCCATTAGGAACCCGATCCAATGTCGTTTATCTATTTATTTATTGTTTTAACATTACCAACACACTAATAATTTTATATGAACATACTGTATAGTTAGAGACACTGTTAGTGGTGGCCTTTTAAGTATAAATCGTACCCTATTTAGGCTTCATATGGTACCTAAATAGACCTCATATCTACAGGTATAGACTAAGGGAAGTGTCCATCTTCTGATGTTTGACTTTTAGTACTATGATGGAATGTGGGAGAAGAGGACCAAGCCTATTTTTATGATTCTAATGGATGAAGATTTTGGTATTTTTTTCCTTTTTTTATCATGTTGTATATTCCTAAACACTATATCTTGTGTACTTCCCTTTTTATATAGCATCATGGAATGACCATCATTTTTCTATCTAATATGGATTTAGCTTCCACCTGTTAGTTATATTTGATAATTTATTATTATTATTTTACTTCTTATTTGTTATTGTTTCCATTTCTTACCATTATTATTTACCATCATGGATTACTCTAATCATGAGGGTATAGTATCCCCACTATACCATCACAGACCCTCACTACTAGCTAGAAACCTATGGTATATGGGGAGGCATGCTTGAGGCCATGTGATCCACCATCTTGGTTTACTATTTTAGTGGCTTCTGAGTCAAGATGTTACATTCCAGAACAAAAAATCCTGAAGTTTAAATATTTCATTAACTACTGAATCAAAATTCATTGCACCATTTTCCCAAAATTCTTGCAAATCATTAATCAAGAGTTTCTTATACACATAAATTTTATCACCAAGGCCTCTTGGTCAATCAATAAGTGTGGAAATTTAAAAAAATGGTTTCCCCATACGTAACCATGAGGGAAGGTTCTATGGAACCAACACCATTGGCCACATACCATATGTCTCACTAAATATAGACCTGAACATCTTAAAACCCGGTGTTGGAAAACCTAGTCAAACATTATAACTATCCTAGGAAAATTCTAATTGTATTTTATCAAAATCCTTCCTTTCTAAAGAAACTATCGAGTAAGTTAACTTATCAACTTCTTTGTTTCTCCCTAAATACCACATCATCGTTTTAACAATTTTAGTTGACATGAAAAATATTCCCAACCTTGGTTTCAGTGGGAAGTAATTCATCTACTTAACAAAAATATATTTCCCATATTTTAAGACCCTACTAGGAAGAATTTTATGGCCTTGATTAATATATTTTCTCCACTATATGAATGAATAAAAAACATTACAACTACTTAGTTTCACATTCTCTTTTCTAAACTACTTATAGTTGTTGTGGCACACATCAATGGTCTCGTATGTGAAACCAAGGTTGTGGATCAACTTTTGAGTTTGGTAGTATGACTTCATAATATTCACTCCAACAGGGATTACCTTCTACATTGGTACCAACAACATATCGAATGAGGTATTTGTCTACTAATTTAAATTTTTCAAGTGTAACAGTTCAATGATGAACAATAATTTACTAAATCTAGTGCATACAGGATATAATTTAGTAAATGCATCATCATGTATTTCAAATAATTTCAATGCTTATATATCTATATTAGAATATGGATTACTCCCTCCAATGTAATCATTATCGATGTTACTCTATTAAAGTTGAAACTGATTTATCATTTCATCGAGCATTATATTTATTAGATCAACTATTATTTACTCGACATATATCTGAATACTTTATGATTGATGATAGGGAACATACTCTTCCCCATGACATGTCCATGTTATGTAGTTTTTCAAAAACATGTTCAGAAATAGATGTTCTATAATGGTGTCTCGTTTGAATTGATATATGCTTACACATTTTTTCAATAGGACACTAATCAAATAACTTTGAAATCTACTGATCAAATCAAAAAATTATTTAATAATCTCAAAATATTCAGTAGGAAATATATTTAGTTGATAAATATAGCTCTTATTCATATATGTATCTATAGGAAAAAATAATTGAAATATAAAAATAATACTTCATAAATTAACATTCCAATCGAATAAAAATAAAATAATGTAAATGAAAATATAATTATTAAAAAAGGATGATAATAATATATACCAATTTGTTTCATTTTTTATAAAAAATAACCACTATATATTATTAAAAAATAAATTATATTATATTTATTCATTATTTTTAATAGAAAAAAGAACTCAAACCATTCTACCATGAAAAAAATATAACATAAGAAGATGTTGAGAAATAATAAACAAAAAAAATATTGATTAATAAAAATAACCATTTTTTATTGAGTAAATTAAATATATTATATATATATATATATTAACGAATCGTATTGGGATTCCACCATAACCAGTACCTAACTCGGTCTTTCATTAGCACGAAGGGAATTCCTAATCCCCATGGGCTAGAAACTAGCTTCAGGGCATCAAATAACACCTCACTGAGAACAATTCCACCATTAAATTAGATTAAAATCACAATATTACTTTCACTAGATAATTCATAATTATCCATCCATAATTCATATGTCTATGTTAAATACAAATAATAAATAAATAAATTGAATAAATAATTTAAAATTTTAAACAATAAATAAAATAAAACCCTCTTCTTTCCTCCAACTCCCTCACCCAAAACATCCCATGTCTTTCCCTCCATAAATACACATATATAAGGAATTTCACTTAAAGTAAATAAAGAAAATAAGGGGTGGTTGATTATTCCTGCACAATAATAAAAAATAAACCAAACAAAATAAACTACTAACTTATCACACCGACTATTCCCATCGCCAAGCATGACCCAAGGGAAAACAATAGCTTAAATGGAACCTAAAATTGAAATATATAATATAGGTGTGATCACAAACATTATCAATAGGACACCACCCACCTTTACACATGCCCAAATTTAAATCATAAACCTATTTTAAGCTAGTTTGAAATACAATTAGAAAACTAGTTTTTCAAACATAAGTTTATGAAAAACGAATATCAAATCCAAATCCATTTTATTAACTTTCAATTTTATTTTCCTTAAATGAAAAAAAAATCACTTTAAATACATTTCCTTAGCCAAAACCATTTTAGCCAAACACCCACTTTAAAATAACTTTAAAACCCCACATTTTAAGCCTTAAATATAAAATGATTTTCCAAACATCATTGAAAACCATTTAAATAGAAAATAAGAAAAATATAAAAGATAGTGCATGCTATAAATTTTAAAAATGAAATACACCCTCCAATTCATTTTAAAAATCAATTTATAAAGTAAGATAAAGATCAAATCCAAGGTCAAATATAAACAAACATAGAACTAATCAATAAATAAACATGTTAAATGAACCAATAAAGCAATAGTTTCATGAAACAAGGAGTATGGGATATAGAAAATCCATAAATACAATGGGATCCCCTAATACATCCTAAAAAGGATCTAAGAATCATGGATAATCTCCTATAAATCACATAATACTCTACGGACTAGTGACCTGGAACCTAGGTCAGCACTAAAGAACTCATCACATACTTGATGGTCTCTTAAAACTATCCAAGAATAAAACCTATAGAGATCCCACTACTACTCTAGACCACAATAAGTTCTCCCATTAGCTCCCTCGATATAATGACCATGCTTTATTATACTATCTCCCTCAGTCTAGCAGGCCACTCTCCTTAGTGGACACATCATCCACGCCAGGGATTGTGCTTACCCAGATCTCTACCTAGTCTCCAATGACTTACCATGACATATATCAAATGGAGGTGAGTAGTCAAAAATCATATGGAACAATATAAATCATTTTAAAATAACTCACACCACAACTCATAAGAAACAACCCCTTTACCATATTATTCACATCACATGAAATATATAACATTCCCCTCAACACACAATCCATATTAAAAAATAATAACATCCCCCTCATGTGTTCACGCCTAAATAAGGGGGATAAATAAGGTCCTACACACACCCATTTAATTTTAAAACCATTCAAAGTTCCAAATGGGCCTTTATCAAAAGGTGTTCCAAGAGCTAATTCATCTCTTTAAATAGTTTAAAATTTCATTTCAACCCATTATTTATAAAAAAATAATTAATAATCGCTATTAAAAATCATTCCAAATATATTTATAAAGAAACATCCTCAAGAGAAATTAGAATCTAATTTAATGAACCAACAACTTTCATTAAAACCCTCCAAGGGTCTATAACACCACCCTTCAATTATTTAGCAACCCAAAAAAGTACAAATCTCTTGTAAATCCAACAATTTATTTAAAATAATTCCTAAAAATACTTTAAAAATACTTTGAATTTCAATTGACACTTTAAATTCCAAGTAAAACATTTGAGGATGAACTTTGAAAACTGAAACACCCTTCAAAATCACAAAATCCACTCATAAATTCCATTTAGGAAATTCAAAAAATGCATGGTATGCATAGTTTATTAAAAAAAATTAAAACCAAACCTTAAAGTCGGTAAAACCTTTTATTTCTATGAAAAAAATTATGAAACACAATTTATTTCTTATAAATTCAATAAACACATGAAATACCATCATTAAAATTTCAAAACAAGAATTTAATTATCAATCCATCAATAGTTCTAAAATTAAAAGTTAGTATAGAGGGAAAACCTACCTAAAATCGACGGTGAATGATCTGAATATTTGAATGTGGGTTAAATAAGATCCTGATAAGGTATCACACCCTATAAATAATAGAATCGCAAAAATCGGTCAATTATGACACCCCTAGGGTTCTATCGATTCGAAACGCAATGAAGAATAATAAATCAAGATGAAAGGGTGAAGAGAGGGAAAAGGAGTCCCTTCCTTAGAGTTCTAATATAGAATCATTAAAAAATCACATCAATTATTCATAGGGATAGAAGAATCTAAGGATGGTGGGTGCACCATGGAGGGATGCTTGACTGGGTGGATCATATGACACGTGTGGTAGGTAAATAGGGAGTTTAGGCTTTAATTCAGGATGAGAAATTGAATAAATTATCAAAAAATAAAATTATGGGTAACTAGTATAGTTTGGTCACATAGTTTAGTAAACTATGTTTCAATTGTACGAAGGCTACTGGAACCTTCCAAACAAATCACATAGTTTCCCCTAGGACCCCACATAATTTGATTAACCATGTGTTAACTTTGCCAAATAGAACTTTCAAAATGAAGACTCAAGAATGGTTTCTACATGGTTACTCTTAACTATGTGCCACCCATAAGAAACTCAAAAGGTGTCAATAAATTCATATTTAGGGCTCTAAAATTAAAAAAAAATATAAAATTAATATAAAATAATATAAAATAAACTCTATAGTGACAGAGTGAGAATCATGTATATTTTATTAATATATTTTTAACTAATATATATTTTACTAATCTATTTTTAAAGTAAATTATATATATACATTTGTTTAAATATACATATATATATAGCATAATAATTTATCAAAAAAGGAGTTAAAAAACAAAATATTGATTAATTAAAAAAATAATGTTCACCTTAGTAAAAAATTGTAAATATATATATATATTTAATTATTATATACTAAACTTATTTTTAATTTAATATATTTTCATAATATATATTCAATTAATAAATATACAACAAGTTTAAATTTAAGCTATAAATTTATTTTTTTTATTTAAATGTTGTGATAATATATATAATTGATATAAATTTAACAAGGTTAAATGTAATGCCTAATTATAAGAATAATAACAAGGTCAAAAATTAGACCTTTTGAAATCATTAATTTGTTAAAAATTAAATAACGAATGATTTGTTTCAACTCATTTAAACTAACTAAATTTAAAACTACAAACCAAAACATGTATCAATTTAGGCATTTCAAGACTAGATTCCAAAAAGTATCCTAGACTTTCAAAACTAAATTAATATAAAATTTTATCAATGATTGACATAGAATCATAGGAGATGAGTCGTAACAAGTGAATTTCAATAGTTTAAACACCCTAAATCCCTAATTACTCACAAAACCTTATTTTAAACAAATTAATTAATTACTAAATGAAAAAATATATAATAGGAGACATAAGTTTATACCTTAAATTACTTAAAAATTCATCCAAAAAAACTTCCTAATTAGTGGTAGAAATATCCAGAATGATGTTGGTTTGAGGTGGAATGGAATAATGTTCAAGTGGGAATAGGGAACAAGGAACGACGACAATTTTTGAGAGAGGACTAGTGGTGGTGAAGGAGAGACACGGGTGAGTTTCAAAGGATGGAAGTATCGATTGGAGGAGATCATTGGGGTAATCACATGATATTAGGGGGAATCATGCAATAGTGGTTGAGATATAACATGTGGTCCAGCAGTGAGTCTTTATAGAGGGAGAATGACATGGTGAGAGGATTCATCAATGGGGAGTTGTGCAAGGAGAGGAGTTTCATGAGGAGAGTAACAACACATTGAGAGTGGATCTGTATAGGTATAGGAGTTGTGCGGGGATAATATGTCATTGAGGAGTTGTATAGGGAATAATTAGGGGAGCAGGGTATGAAATAGGGATCACATGGGAAAAAATTAGGGGTTTTTTTAATTATCTTATGATTACCATATGATGATCACCTGATTCCTTTAGGTGAAACAGCCTCATTATCTAGTTTTCAGAGGATAAAAAAAGACATAAACAATGATGAATCATCCAAAAAACCATAACTTATGCATGGATCCCTTGATTATTCCAAGATCATCCTCTATTAATCCTCCTCCTTCTCTCTAGTGAAAATAGAATTAGGGTTTATGTAAAGAAAATGCCATAAAAGAACATATATGTTCCACTTAAGATACTTTTTTAATTTTAATAAATATTAATATTTTTATTATTCAAAACACATGATCATATAAACATTTCACTATTTCACAAAAAAATCACAAAACTCTCACAAAAATAAAAAACTCATACTCGTAATATGATTATGGAGCCTGATAAATTTTTCAAAATTCCAATGAATGAGTAAAATATCATTTCATCATTCTTAAATAAATTAATAAATTTTAAGAATTATTTTTTAAATCAAATTCCTCACATGTGTAAAAGTATCCCTTAAGGAAAAACTTGGGATATTACATTTGTTTTCAAAATAGGTAAAAAAATGAAATTCCTTCCTAGACTATATCTACGGAATTTCACACGAAGTCTATGGGCCTCAGTCCATTTTGGAAATCCTGGTTTTTTATAAAATTAGTTAGTTAGTTTAAATAAATAAAATATTTAATTTTATAAATATAAATATTATAATTCATATTTAATTATTTTAAAATATGTTGTGATAATAGTATAATAAAAGTTTTTTGAAATAATAATTGTAATAATAAAAATAAAATTTAGATCTATAATGTTGTAATGAAAGTATAAAAAGTTTAAACTAAGTTAGATTAAAATATGTCATAATAATAGTGTAATTAAAGGGTAATAAAATATTGATTTTAATCCAATAAAAAAATAAATTTGAAATATTTTATTGATAGTGTCACAATAAAAATATCAATTATTCTTTTAATTAATATTTTCTTTAGATTTATTTAGCATGATAATTTCAAGTAGTTGTGCATCAATTTGGACCTATTTCACATCGATCTTGAAGCACCCAATGGATTGGTTATGATGATGAATGTTGTATTTGATTCTAATAGTATTAGTTTTCAATAGTCATCAATGGTTGGAAAATTAAATGAAAATGTATAAGAAATTTGAAGAAGATGGTGGAGTTGTCTATAGGCATTCTTAAATTTATTACTTTTAATACTAGTTCCCCAGAAGATGGAACATGGAAATGCAACAAAACTACTTTTCATGGGTGATAATGAGAAAGGATGGATAATTTATACTTATTATTGGATGATACGATATCACCAAAATTAATGTATAATATTGAATTTAATGTTGTTGATTAATGAAGAAATAATTTATTATTACAACCCTTTCTAGAAGTATCCACTACATATGATGATTATGGAACTGATATTTAGTGGATTTCATGAAAATTGATGGAGGTTAAAGAAGAAATATCAATTACATGAGTTGATGGAATGGAAGTAACATAGGAATATGTTGATGGAAAGTTATAGTTTTAGAAGTGGATAAAATGATGAAGATGATGTTTCTTAATTACCATAAAATATTCACCTGGAAGTTAAACTTTTAGAGGATAAAGGTGTAATGAGATTCCCTATGAATTTTAATGGAGAATGTTCATGTTTCAGTGGACTTATAATAATCATCATAAGATGCGCGTTCTTGAAATTCATGGAAGTTGAGTCCATATAAGATGCATGTGGAGTTGAGTTGACATTTTACCAGAAGGTGAAATAACAGAATATAGTCTTCTAGTAGTGACATTGAGATAAAAATAATATTCTTAGTAAAGAAAAAAATTATATAGGGTGATCAGTAAAGAGTAGATTATTAGTGACTAAAAATTTGATAAATTCCCTGATATTTCTCCCTGATGAACATAAGGTGGTCCTCACCTTATAAAGAGTGTGCTACCCCAGATAAATATAAGGAGACTATCACTTTATGAAGTTAAGTGCTATGAAATATATTAAAGGGTATAATATCCTTGAGTTCAATATTTTTCCATAATTTTAGGAGTTAATGGATGATGAGTCATAGATGTTGTGTTATGATGTTATCATATGATAATAAAGTTATAAGGATTATAAAGACTGAACTATCTAAGTAGTTTAGAAATTTAATCATATGATTTGTGCATTATGATTTCAATGGAATATACATCTAACTTTCCTAAAGAATTTGTGATTCAATTAGAGTTTATTGAAAAGGAAAATCAATCAAATATTGACAAAAGAAGGCTAATGTTGAAGGATCTGGAAGAAGGTGATAGAAAGAAGAAGTGGTCTTTGATTTCACTAGAATCCAGATCAATAATAGATGTGTAATGAGTTAAAGTACTAGAATATGATGTGGTACCAAATTATTTCGAATATAGGTTGATAAAAATATAGTTTCATCGAATGATAAATGAAATTAGAAAATTCCTAAGTCCATATGATTATAAGATAATATGATCAAAATTTATACTGAGAAGTTGAGAGACCAAAATCCATATTCAAATAGTTTGTTTAAGAAACTAAATTTGAACATTGGAAGATAAAGAGTAATGTTGGACTTTTTTTCAAATTACTGAAGGCCGCATATGTTTGATTGATACGGGAGACAAATTAAAAACTTGAAAATTAAGATTGAATGGTGTGATAGTTAGTTCACTGGAAGATTTCAAGGGACTTTAGATTTTATGATAATTCAAAATAATTTTGATAATATTGATTTTTATGTTAAAAGATATAAATTTCATGAAGTAAGTTTCATGATTCAAACTTATTTTTGGGAAGGTTTTGAAAAATTAAATCATTGATATCTTCAAAATCATTGAATGACTTTGAGTTGGTGGGAGTTTCAAATTCAGATCCCAAATTCCCCATATTTAATAGAGGTATATTAGTTATATAATAGGGTAAAATTGTTCAAGTGATATACAGAGAAACAAAGAAGTTATTGTATATATTTTTTAGAAGCACATATGAGAGGGATTAACTGATCAAGTACATTCTAGGAAGATCTATTTGGTCTATGTTTTGAGTATATCAAAACTTATAGTTCCAAGGAAGTACAAAAATGTTTCCAAAATTTAAGAAACTAGAAGTTAAAGAGTAATGAAAATTTCAAGATCAACTTGCATGAGATCCAAACATTGAATCACTTAAAGGTAAGACCTCTGGAAATTAAGTTTTTGGAAGTTTAAGAATAATCCTAACAGGCATGCAATTTTATCAGAAGATAATGTTTGAATTTGAATATTTTTTCTGATGACTTATTGTAATGCTGATGGGAGTTAGTATAATTTAGTGGGATTATGTACATATGTGTAGTTCGCTATATATTTTGAAAAATAATGACCCCATGCCACAAGTAATTGATAAAAAGATTATAAGTGGAGAATCTATGGACTAAGATAACAATTGAAAGTATCAAGGAGTAGGTTTCACACATTGCAGTAGGTTTCACACATTGGGATTAAATCTCAGTTTAATGTTTTTTATTTCATTATTTACATTTTATTTAAGAGTAATTGTTGAGGTTTTATAATAAAGATCCATAAATCATAAATGAGACAGAGGTTTAAACAACTAAAAAAGGGGGTAAAAGTTTAAGTTAGTTTTATTTGGTAAAAACTTTTATACACTAATTCACCATCCCTAGGTGTATTTACATGGTCCAATGGGACTAAAAAGTGGTATCACAGTAAGTTTCCTTTGATTGGATATAAAGTTTATTCCCAGTTATTTTCATTGATTTACATTAAGTGCAGATTTCAGGAAGTTACATACTTTCCTATTCCTAAAGACAAGTTATATAGATACCTCAGTTAAAGAAAATGTAAGATATATCTGTAGCTTCTAACATGGATGTCACACCCTAATATTTTAATATGTGATTACCTTTAAATAATTCTATGTATTCAATAGCTTTCTCCACATGCAACACCGAACATAAATGAAACTGTGATATATTTAGATAAAAATATTAATATTAATTATGATTGTAAAAAACCTATTATTGAATTAGTGGGAATGAATAGTAGTAACCACTTTATTAAATATATGTATAAATAAAATAAAGGCTACATTTAATATGAATGAAATTCAATTATTTTATCTAAAATGGATAATAAGGTCATTTATTATTTAGAAAAGTGTTTTTCTAAATAATTTCATTTTTATGTGATATGTGTTTCTATTTCAAGAAAAATATGATTAATGATAAATTATTTTTGAAATTAATAATTTTTTAATACAAATTTAGTTTAAAAATGATAAGAAATAATAATAATAATGGTTAATATTTGAAAATGTCATTTCAAATAAAAATGATTTTTCATTATATTTTATGATTTTATTCAAAAATTGAATTTATAAATTTGGGAACTTGAAATTAAAAAAAATTAAATTCGTTTTTTAATTCCTAATATAAAAATTAACATAGTATGAATGTTTTATCTTTTTCTAAAAATGATGGTTTTTAGTTGAAAAATATGGTATTCACTAAACTTGTAATTTTTATGACTTTATCATTATATAATAATGATATATAATATTAAAAAACCTTTTAGGTGATCAAATATGAATCTATGGAATAAAAATATGAATTTTAAAATATTATTTGATCTTATAAATCCTATGTCTGAAATTTTTAGATCTAAATAAAAATGTTAGTTTAATAAAAAATATTTTTGGTCATTTCTTTAAATCAAGTATTTTCAAGGGGAGGTTATATTTTTTCTTGATATTAAATACTCATAAATTTAATTTATTTTATAATAAACCATTTATGTCATTGTAATTGATAATTTTAATAACTATTTCTTACATATAAAATTTTATCTTAAAAACACACTTTTTCTATGAAAATGGTTTTTATGTGTTATGTGTGCTAATCTTAAAATTCACTTTTAAGACCCTTAGAAATTTTATTCGATATAATTATTTAAAAAATTTAAATAATAAATTTAAAATTATTTCAAAGGATAAATATTAATTTTATAATTAATATTAATTACTAAGGTTAAAATTAATTACTAAGGTAAAAGTAAATTGGGGAAAAGGTTAAAATTTTAAAATAAAAGGCCTTAAAAAACTTAAATTTTTAAAATAAATGAGTTTTTTATTTTATATTATAACCACAATCACTTCCCCCTCATTTTTTCCATTTTTTATTCATTCACCTTGGAATAGTAACATCATATTATTGAAAATGTTGAAGGTGCTTTCAAAAGTGGCATGCTCCTCACTTACAAAAAGGTAACAGTCCCTCCACTTCAATACTTGAATATTATTAGAATTTATCCTTGAAACTATTCCAATATTATACTCCAAGAACCATATCCCAATTAAAAAAATATGATGGTCACCATTACTTATCATAAGGCCTTCAATTCCATGGAGATTTCCAAGGAAAATTCAAGTACGTGACGTGAGTATTATCAACTACCTAGATTTTATTCTTGATTATATTCATTAAAATTTATTCTATAAATACTAATATAATTATATTAGTGTTATTTATATACTCTAATGTCACTATATTAAGGTTATTGTTATTTTCTATTCATTTATCTCAGCCATTAATAAAAACAAAGGAATGTCAATCATGTGTGTGTGTGTGAACTACCGCCTCCACAAAATGATACTTTCCATTTTTCATCACTGAATATAAAGGATTTATTTTATGAATAAATATGTACTATATAATATAATTATTATTATTAAATTTAAAATTATCATATACCACCTTTTTTCATTCATTGAGAAATGGGGTCGTTAATTGTACGTACATATGAACTACCACCTCCACGAGCAACAAATTTCATTTTTCATCACCGCCCAACATGGATGGTTTTAAGAATGATTTTAATGGATATATATGATATATATTACATGTTAAATTTTATTAAATAGTTATATTAAAATTATATAATAACATATTCTTATTCATTCAAATGTTATAACACGCTCTTGTTTTGGTTGGTTTTACCACTTACATGAACAATGTGGTAATGTTTATGTAATGAATGATTAAGTAATGTAATATAATATTAATAATATATAATAATAACTTATTCAAGTTGTTTCAATTATTATGTAATGGTAATATTAATATTTGAACATGTTATTAATATATCATCTTTGTTCGTTAAAAACTTTCTAAACAAGCTTGTCACCAATTTCATCTTAATGAGTCATAATCGAAACTCTCATGGAATTAAAGTGGAAAATTATAAACCATTTTTGGAATATATATTATAATACCATAAATAATATATAAATTATGAACTTGAAACCACTTATTGATAATATATCTCCTCTTCAAGAGGTTTTTATGAAACAAACAACCGAAAGCTCTAACACCTGATAATAAAAATAAATTATAACCAGTTAATATATTTATAATATATAGACACAAAATAATTTAAAAATGGTATTAGATTTATTATATATTAATTATTTATGTTATTGATATAGTTATTTTAATTATACAGGAGGTTAGATCATGATCGAGTAAGCAAGAATGCAAGGTAAAGGTTTTGGTCTCAAAGTTCTCTCTTTAAGACATGTTTGGTATTATGAACCTAATTTAATTTGTGTGGAATATATACTATATATTTGAGAGATAATACCATGAATTTTATTTTAATCATGGTATTTAAAGTTCAATTATAATCCCTCTCTTTCAATGGGTTTTGATTCAAAATCCCCTAAATCCATAAGGATTTTCATAACAAATTCCTCTCTTTGAGACATGTTTGGTATTATGAAACTAATTTAATTTGTTTGATTTATATAATGAATTTTTTAGAAATCATATCATAAATTATATTTTAATAATTTTATTTTAATTTCAATTCAAATACCTCTATTTCAATGTGTTTCGATTCTAAAGTTTCTAAAGTCGTCAGGGTTTTCATCTCAAATTCATCTCTTTGATACATGTTTGGTATTATGAACCTAATTTCATTTGTGTGGTGTATATAATACCTATTTTTCATAACATATAATTAATTATATTTTAATAATTTTATTTAAAGTCCAATTACAACCCCTCTCTTTCAAGGGGTTTTGATTCAAAAGTTTATAAAGTCATAAGGGTTTTCATCTCAAATTCCTCTCTTTGAGACATGTTTGGTATTATGTACCTAAATGAATTTATATGGTATATGAAATACCTATTTGAGATATCATATCATTAATTATATTTTGAAAAAAATATTTTAATTTAAATTACAATACAAGTCTTTCATTGTGTTTTCATTCGAAAGTTTCTAAAACCAGAAGGGTTTTCTTGGTCTCAATTCTGATTTTTTGAGACACAATTCATTTTGTGAACCATGTTTTCTTTGTATGGTGTATTCAATAACAATGTATATATTATTATCATAAACTTTATATTTCATGTTATTTATTATCCAATTAATGTTCCCTTATTCAATTCTTGAGATATGTTTTTTGTAAGGAATATTGATAACTCAAGTCTCTTTTCCTCAAGTTATATTGTTTCATCATGAACTTCTTTCTCCCATGCTTGGGTTATACCACCCTAATAATTTATTGTATGGTAATTTATATACCTATATGGGGAAAATATATTTTTATGAAAAATAATTTTTTTTTACTCTTTTTACAATGTGTGTTTTGAACAAAGGTGTTTTTTAATATATTAAAAAAGGGTTTTCATTTCACTTTAATATGTTTTGTCTTCTTCTCAAAATTTCTCTAAAATAAACCTTATGTGTTTTAAGGGAATTTTTATTGAAGATAATTTTTAAAAGTAATAATTTTAAAATATTTTTCGCTTCAAATTTTAAAAAATACTTTTATAAGTGACTCGTAACTTCATATTTTATGTCAATGTTAAAAAAATTCTAAAAGTTCTTTTAAGTTGTCAATTTCATTTCCCATTTCATTTTCAAAAGGATTTAACTTAATAGGGTTTATTTTTCACTATTTATACTCTAATATATATATATATTTGGTTTTTGAACTCATAGTATCAAACAATTTGATTCTTAATCTCTTCTTGTGTAATATCATTTGAAGCATTCTTTTTCAATGGTGTTTTTCATTTATGACAACATCCTTATAAGTTTTTTTGTTACACTTAGGTTATGTTATTTTTATATCAACCATCTTATTTCTCTGGATGGCTTATGATCATGTTATTCCAATATTGAATTATTTGTATGCTCATTTTCATATATAGTGATAAAATCACATTTTTCATAATTTATATTGGATATTGTTCACCTAGAAAGAATGTTATTCTCTTAACATGGGGAAATGTATTGGAATTATGTATATTTATTTTCAAATATAGATGATTATTGGAAATTTGACTATATACTATTTCATTGTCATCCTCTTTCTCTAGATGGGTCATGATCATGATATCCTTTTTATTGACATGGTGAAAATTATTGGAATTTCATATATTAGTATTCCAATATGAACAAGTATTGGAAAGTTGACTATGTATTATTTGACCATCCACCTTATTTATTAGGATGGGTTATGATCATGTTATCCATTTTATTGACATAGGTAAAAAGTGTCGATATTCTTGATCATTATTGACTACTAATTCAGGATGATCATGTCTTAATATTTCGTATTCTTCATTATACGGATAGTCATGTTTTTATTCAGTGAAAGGTTACTTAATTAATAGTAGGAAATGTCTTGTTAAATCATATAGTGAATGCATTAGACTTAATTCAGTGATTAACGGAACCCAGAATTATATATCCCCTCAATTCATTAACAGTTCTTATGAGACAAAACATGTTTGGGTATTCGGTGTATGTTTACCCAATTCAGAAAGATGTCTCTAAAATAAGTAAATATATTAGAACAAGTCCTTGACTACAGTTTTTTTATGTCTATAATTATAAATTACATTAGTATGAGATTAATTTTATTGATATTCATGTTTTCATTTAATATCATGGATATATCATGCTCTAATTTTCAAGTTGATTATGGATTTGTGTTTTCTAATAATTCCTACTATAATATTTATGTCATGTTTATTCCATGATTGCCTCAGTTGTATGTTTTATATTAATGATCATTTTATCTCACCCCTTCTTGTGTTTTAATTTCTATATTTTATGAAGAATATCAGTACATGTGACATGTTTAAAAGGATAGCATATGTGAAATAATTTATGGGAGATGTTGAAGACTCATCATGGATTAAGTATTTTTTTTATATAATGAAAAATAAATTTCTACTTGATATAATGTTACATGCCCAAAAACATTGTTTAATTCACATGGGAGGTGATCTGGTTAGAAATTTTTATTATCCCAAACAACAATTGCTACAATGATGTAGTAGAGTGGTAGTGCGGGGTTGAACCCACAGGGAAAAACTGGACGACATGAAACCAGTGACTTCAAACCCTTTATGTATGATTCCTTATGAATTGAGTTGGGTTTTGGATTCAAATAAAGCTACTGATATTATTTTTAGATTCAGGAATGATATAGGGATCATGGTCAGTTTTAGGGTTTCGAGTAAAAAGGTGATCTTAGTCCTAACTTGGGATAGTCCTAAGGCTTAGGCTAAAAAGTGGTGCATAGATCACTAATTGATTATGTTCAAAACAATTAGATCTATCCAAGATGAAAATATTACTTAGTTAGGATATATATAACAACCTAGAGTATTAATATTTTCTTCTATGGAAGAAAGTTTCATAGGATAATTCTCATAGACTTCTCTACTCCAATCAGGTTAGGTTATTCATTTAAACTTCTCATGGTCTGGATTTCATAAAATAATTGAATAAATAGTTATTTATTAACCATATTACTAGCCTTAGGGTTACCAAATTTCCATTTATATATTCATTAAGTTTAGAAAAACCCTAACTATTGACCCTTACCCTAAGCAGATTAGCATCTCATGTCAGTATTAATCGAAAGAAGAGAAATAATTGCATACATAGTTGGAAGATTGATAAAACAGCTAAAATAAAGCAGTTCATGTTTTAGGAATTTAGAATAAAGAAGTTTTCATTTAAATCAATTGTAAATTCACTCAAACACTTACTTAAAAAGATAAATAAGTAAGAATGTGGTGTGTATATGTTATTGAATGGAAATGGAAATGGAAAACTGATGATGAAATGGAAAATAGAGATAAAAAAGATGAATAATGATTGAATAATGATAAAAATTACTCAAATTTTATTAAAACAACAAAAGTAATTGATTAAAGATGATTTGGAAGGAAAACAGAGGGAAATGAGAGAAAAAATAAGAAGAAAGAAGTTTCCCATAAGTATGTCTCGTGGATATTTGTGTTCTATGTATAAATAGACAAAGAATTACACAATGTGTAACCTTATCACATTGTGTATTATCGATCCAAATATTTCTTCACATATCTTGTATCTGGTGAATTTCACAGGCTGAATCTTCAAGATATGGAGATATTGCTAGGTTCATGATGTGTATTAGAGATTCACAACATGTTATACCTTCATGACTTTAACTTTTAGTGGGAAGTGGCATTCAAAATTTACATGATGTGTATTAGATATTCACATCATGTATTCTTTTCATGACTTGTTCCATCCTCTTTATAAATACTGTAAATGATACATACGCATCATGTATGTGCTTCATGACATGTAAAGTCCATTTTTGTCCATTTTTTACAGCTTTTCCTTTAGAGTCTTGGATACCTATTTTCTGAAAAAATAAACAAAAACCTAGATAATTATCAAATAAATAATGAATAATATTTAATTAAATGAATCCAATATATATATATATAATTTCACCTTATCAAATTACCCCACACATGAAAAACTTATTTTCCTCAAGAAAAAGGCATCTCAACAGGGATTCCAAAAGAAACAATTTTTAAAACAAGAAACATTCATTACAACTAGGACAATAAAACTAAGTGTAAGAAGAAAAAAATCAGTCTTCCTAAATAAATCATGTATAGAAAATTAGTCATGCCTCATAGTTTAGTTCTTTATTCAAATTCTTTATTCTTTTAATTACAATTTTATAACTATTATTTAAATTCTATAACCATTTTGAAATTTATCTCATAAATAATTTTCTCCCATCACTCAAGGTAAAATGTAAATAGAGTTATACCCATACCCTAAATACATGTTCCTAACCATAGGCTTACATTGGTTCTATCATCTGTACTTTGTAAAGACAAATAAAAAATCAATCATGAGGTCTTTCGTAAGTAGGGTTCAAATAACTCTGAGGATAAGGGTGGGTGGGAAAGTGATAAAAATCAAGATCAAAAGGAGGGTAAGATCTAAATTATAATTCATGAAAGTCATGAATAGTTCAATGAAGTAACTCCTCCAATATCAAATGGTGTTCATGCTCCAAACAGATCAAAGTGGATCCATGAGTATATAAGTATCTGAAATGTACCCTATTATTTTATTTTTATTTTTATTTTATTTATTTTTGAAAATTCATGTTTAGGATAGATCTTTCATCCATCCCCTACCCACATATGATCCATCATGGGATTCATCAATCTAGAAATGGTGATTTTTTACCTTCCTAATACATAACCCAAAATCTTTTTTTCTTTTTCTTTATATATTTTTTCAAATGAATAGGTTAGGTGTAGAAAATTTCAAAATTAATCATATATTACATCATATCAGTATGAAAGTTCCATAGTACATCTCCTCAATAACAACATATCGTGTCCATAAGTAGTGAAAATTCCCCAACACTTGTTCAAAGTATAATCATACATAATTCCAAGAATAGGGTAGTAAGGGATAATCGGCTTAAAACAGATCATTATACTATGGGATAAATAAGTAAAGATGTATAGGTGGGTCTCAGGAAAAAGTTACTCAATAAATATTTCCTCAATCATATTAAAAATTTATTTTTTCAATCACAGCCTCAATAAGATCTCAATGCAAGTTATGATAGGTTTACATTCCCTAGGTGTATCTCATGAAATATGCTCAAAAAAGAATATAAAATCATGGGTTCAAAATCCTCTCGAGAATGGGAGTATACAAAAATAACTATAAATCACTTAGGGTATAAAATACAGTAATAAGTCCATCAAAATTAATTTAAAAAAAATATAATTATAATTAAATTACTAAATTCATAAATCATTCTAACAATCTAAACATGAGTAAAACATGGGTTTCAAAAATTTCCGACCTAACTTCATCTTTCATTTAAATGGGTGCAATGAGTTTTCATGTTTAAATCATGCTTTTAGTGAAAATGTCTCTTAGAAAGGTGAAAATAAGCAACAATCCAAGTGTATCAAAAGTAAAGATCAAGAAAGACTCCCCCGCACTTAAAATGAGATAGTGTTCACATAGTCCTAGAAGTCTCATGGGAGAGGTATCACAAATATAGAACATACAAAATAAAATGGAAATATAGATTTTGAAATTATAAATTTTAGATCTCCCTATAATGAGTGTTATTCCATGGGGAAACTTGTTGGATTGTAATTTCAAATTGGACTACCTGTATAATTTATCAGAAAGACCAAACCTACACTAGATAAAACATTAGTCCACAGGGTTTAAATAGGATGAAATATATTAAATGAGCAGGTTCATACAATAAAACCAAGAGAAATCAACTTAGATAAATACAATAATGTGAGTACATTGAAGTTCAAGAATGACTTATGAACAAGAATGTTGCCAAAAGAAAAACAAAAATCATAAGCATGAAGCTAGAATAAAAGAAAAAAATATGGGTTGCCTCCCATAAAACTTTAACAATGACATCGTCAGCCAGATGGATGGACAAATGGATCAGGTAGTGTCTTCCATTGGCTCGGAAGTTCTCTACCTTCAATAGGATTTGGTGGCTATGTCATTGAGATCATGGGAATGTTTGGCATGATTAACCACCTCAGGAGCATATTGATCATGAATCTCATGGGGTAACAATATAATATGTTCTTTTTATGGTAGTGACTAATGCTGATCGTAGATCTCAAGTGAGATATCCTCAATCCATCACTCAATGTCATCCAGATATTGAGTCATCCAAAGTATGAGGGAATATAGTGGTAGAACAGGAGAATCAATGACCATGTATGAGGTATAAGAGCCAAACATGGATAATTTAATACAATAATGAAATTAAAATAAGTTAACTATTAATGAATAAAAAATTTGTATCCCATGTATATATAGAGAAATGATACATCAATGAGTAATGGAATACAAGCAGTAAAAAAAATATCACCCAAAAAAGAGTACAAAAATGGGGGAGGGGTATAAGAAAAATCTAAATAGTGTAGGCAGAGTCCCCACTAACAACATAAGAAGTTCCCTCCTGAACAGTGGGTCCCTCAATCTGTCCCTCTATATCGATGTCCTCTATGGACACTAACATGATATCATAGATGGACTTGGAAGGTTTTGTGGTGTTGGAATCTATCTAAGTGGATGATGGAGGTGAGGTGTTGATCATGATGGTGTTCATGTGTCTGGAAGCTGGGTTGATGAATGGAACATCATTAGATGGGGGGATGTTTGGTCCCTTACCTCGTTGGGCTTGCTTCACAACAAATACCTGGTGGTCTGCAAGGTTGGTGAGCTCTGAGGCTAGCTCGACCAGGATGTTAGAGATGGGTGGTATGGAGAAAGATGTAGGGTTTTTAGTGTGTGGTGGGTAGGATGCAGTAGGGGATGCTAGTGGGTAGGTATGTTAAATAATGGTGGTTCAATGAAGGTATTTATAGGTGATGGAAGATTTGTTGCAGGTTCACCAGAATATACTAGTATGAGAGCCAGATATTGGTAGGGAAGGATGGGTTGGGTGATGGTGTGGGAAAGGTAGTGGTGGATGGATAAGGGATATGGGTGGTGGCAGGGGTGGGTATGGGTAGGTAATGGGTTGGGAAAGGGTGTTTAAGGGATGTTGTGAGATATAGGTGGCAGGAACAGGGGTAGAGGTGGTGTTAGAGGATGGTGCAGGGTCGATTGCATAATGTACGGGCGCCTCATTAGTGCCCTCAACATATCTTGGTTCTCATCGGTAAATGTCACTTTCCTTCCTCAATAGCCCCATATTATGGATTAGGAGAAATTTTATTGACTCTATCAATCCTAGGGATGTTATGGGAATTGAGGAATTGAAAACTCCAAGATGTTTTTCAAGGTGGGTGATGAAGGATCCTCCCATCAATGTGCCTTGAGTCTGCTTCACATGTGCCCAAAAATATAAGGTGAACTGTGATGCCATGTTGATAGTTGGGATACCCATAGATAAAGATATTATGAGTACTTCCATCTATCTCACACTTTTATGGGCCTCTACATGATAGATCTAGGCATGATTCAAGGCTCAATGAAGGATATGGAGTGTAGCACCTCACAGATGGGTGGACTTTGAATTTTGAGGATTGTGGGAGCTCTGAGGGTCTCGGGCGATCAACATCTATAATCTTTCAGTGTCCTATATGATTGGGTCAATCTTAAGATTCATAAATATAATATAGGTGATTAATTTAGTGGTGTAGAGACTGATTCTGACACCAAAATTGAAAAGGTTGATCTCATGGGGTCTATTATCAAGCTAGAATGAGACACTATTGATGGCCAACTCAAAAGTGTCCAAGAACTCAAGGAAAAGATTCCTAAAGTTATCCTCATACATTTCGGTAATGGAGGAGAGGTGTAGTATTTCAAGGATTTTAAGGACCTCCTGGCATATCTGGAGTTGTATGAGCATAGCAAGATCCAACATCTTGTTGGTCTGTATAGGCTTCGCCTAAAGGTGGGCCAACCAAACCTGCTTCTTGGGTGTGGAAAGGTGAAGGATGGGGTAGATATGGGTATAGATAGCACCCTATGAAACAATTGAGGTTTAATGATACTCTATAGTGGATTAAGGATTCTCAGAGGAGGTATCAGAGATGGAATGGGATTAATTGGGGTGTGATGGAGGTGTGGCAGGGGTGAGGTGAGAGAGAGGGATTAGTGGAAGGTGGTGGTGCATGTGGTTGAGAGTGGCAGGAGAGGGGGAAGGAAAACCTAGGGGCTCAAATATCATTAAACCTAGGTTCATGACTTTTAATATTTTTTTAATTTCATGTCATGTATTTTTACACTACATGTAATGTGTGAAATTTTTATTTTTAGGGTCATGAAACTTATACATCATGTAAGGACTACAAGACATGTAGTTTGGGAAACTTATCCCTTTATAAACTAGGACTTGTTTCCTTTTCTTTCAGCATTATCTAAGCTTTACTAAACTCTACTATATCCTATTATATCATATTTAACATATCCTAGGATGCCTCTTAGTCATCACTTCATTTAACATCAATCGATAGAATCAGTATCACTTATATGAATCTCAAAGTGATGATGCACCCCTCGTAGAATGGTTCCTGGTATATCTTCAACCATTGGCTATTAACTTTTAAGGGTGGTTTTCTACCTTTCTAAATCTTGATATTCCCATAAGGTAATATCTGTATGGCCATGAAGGGTCCTGACTAATATGATTATTTCATGCATATATTTTTGAGTAGTTTAATGTGTTGATTTTGTACTTTATTGAATGATTTTGCCAACATTGGAATGTATTTACTTGTTTTATGTTTTTTGGTGGGAAATGACAAATTTTTTAAAAAGGAAGGAAAAGTGGAAGCGCAATACTGGATTTTTGAGAGAGAATCAAAGATGGAAACTGATGAATAAAGCATTACACGTTGTGTACCTTTAGTACATGTCGTGAACATTTCAAGTAAAGTGGCTCTGCATGGGACAAGTCATGATGGAAGAACATAGCATGAAAGCCAAGTACACTTCATGTACCACCAATACATGATGTGATGATAGAAAAAATATCGTATGATATTTTCACGGATTCAACACGATAGAGAAAAAAGCAGATCTGAGGTACACGTCGTGTACCCTAAGTAAATGTCGTGTAGGTGGTGACGTGCAGAAAAAAAAATAACATGATGCGGGTTGTGGGTTTTAATGATAATAACCTATAAATATCGATCCTCAACTCCATTCTAAGACACTTGAAGGCATAGGATGACTAATGACACCAAGGGGCAGCCTCCAGACCATGGGTGATGATCCAGAGTTGTTCTTCAATGCCATTCTACCTCAAGTACCAATATCGCTCGCTCCCACCATGAGTGACTAGTCTCTCTAGTGTCGAGTGAGGTTATTTGTATGGGGAGTGTTGTTTAGGGATTATTTTCTATATTTTATTCATGTTTTTGGATTGCTATAACTCTGTTTTTCAATTCCAAATCTCATTCTTTTCTTATTGCATGACCATTGTATACGATTTGAGGAGTTTTATTGTATTTAATCAATTAATTAATCTATTTTGTGTATAATAATTATGAAACATAGGCTAATTATGTTTAAAAAAGGTTTTGGTTCAACTAGTCCTATGATTACACAAATTAGATGACCATTCCAAATGTGAAATCATTGGATTAGGGAAAGATACCAAGACCAAGGATCCCTATTGACCCAATTCCAACACCAAAACTGAATAAATGTATATCAATTGAATCCCTAGCACATGAACCTGAAAATCACTAAACCTGGCATGCCTCCCATCTTGATTTAAAACCCCAACCAATCCTACTATTATTTCCTTTTTCTCCAAATGAATTAAACAATTGCGATTTCAATTTTCTAATTAATTTACAACATATAGATCATCCATGTGGGTTTGACACTCAGACTTACTAGATACTACATATTTAAGTAATATTGTCTGGGTTTTATAAATTTTATTTTTTCTTATCACTGTAGGGAACTAACGATGCCCTGTGTGGATATCACTGACCATCAGGATTTTAGCTCTCCAGGGAATAGTTTCAATCGGGAATTGAATAACAAGAACTTATTCCCTAGTGCAAATATCCATCACGTAATGCACTGATCATGCCATTTCTTGGTATTTTCTTTATAAATCTTAGTATTATCAAAGGCATCATCTATTATTTATTTTAGTTCATCCATTTTTAGCATCCTGACTTCTCCATCTTTTTTAGAATCCATATTTAATTACTTAATCACCAAATATGAGTGATGCTCTAGTTCCACCGGTAAATGGAATGGAATTATATACACAAGTTGGAATGTATTAGTGTCGATGGGTGTTTTTTATGTTTCACGGTATTCCTAGAGTGAATTTTATAATTTTAGGCTCCAATCCTTTCTATTTTTATTCACAATCTTCTCCAAGATTTGTTTTATTTTCTTGTTTAACAATTAAACTTGCCCACTTGTTTGTGGGTGGTAGGGAGTTCCTATGTTATACCAGATTCTTTGCTTCTCAAGTAATAATTTAACATAATTATTGGTAAAATGTGTTCCCTAGTCACTAATGAGAAATAGGGAAAATCTAAATCTTGAAAAGATATTTTTCTTTAATAAATTCATGACCACTTTTTTCATGTCATGATTGGTGGCTTCATCCTCTACCCATTTTGAAACATAGTCAATGCCAACTAGAATATATAAATTTACCTGTGAATTATAGAATTTCCCCATAAAATCTATTCCTCATGAGTCAAATATTTTGACTTCCATTATCAGGTTTTGGGGAAATTTATTTCTATTTCTGATGGTTCCAGATCGTTGGCACCGATCATAGCTCTGATAAAACTTTCTTGAATCTTTATGGAGTGTGGGAAAAAAGACCACTTTGTAAAAAACTTTCCATTCTGAATTCATTTCCATGGTTCCCTCTATTTGTTGACATGTGACACATGTTAATTACACTTTTTATATCATACTCTATGATGCAATGTCGCATTAAGCCAGCAGCACAACATTTAAAAAGTATCGGCTCATCCCAGTGGTATTGTGAGGCTTCAACCAAAAAATTTATCCATTACTAGTAGGAGAGGTATGAGTAGAGTGATTCCATGGAAACATATATTTCAATGTCAAAAAACCACAAATTTTACTTCATGTTTATATGTAAAAGAGTTTCATCGGGGAAGTCAGCCTCGATGTTGAAATTATCATCATCCTTAATGATGGGTAGTGGGAGTCTGGATATATGGTCAATGACAACATTCTTAGTCACCTTAGTGTCCTTTATGATGATGTAAAACACTTGAAATAATAATATCCACCATATCAATCACAATTTATAATCCTTTTTACTTAATGAATATTTTAAGGGTGGAATGGTCGGTGTAAACAATCATCTTTGACAAAACAAGGTATGATCAAAACTTTTCGAAAGAATAGACAACTGCTAAGAGTTCATTCTCTATATTTATGTAGTTCACCTGAGTTTCATTTAGTGAGTGATTGTAATAGTAAATGGTATATAAGATTTTTATGACTTGTTGTCCTAAGATATCACCTATAGTGAAGTCATTTAAGTCACACATTAACTCGAAGTCTTCATCCTAGTCTGCTGAAATTATAATAGGAGTATCCACCAAGATGTTATTTAAAATTTTGAATTAATGCCAAAAATATTCAGTGAACTTAAATGAAGTATACTTAACTAATAGGTGTGTAAAAGGGTGGCCTAATTCTGAAAAAAAAATATGAATAGGCAGTAAAATCCTGCATGGCCCAGAAAACTACTTGTGCCTTTAACAGTTGAGGGTTTAGGTAAGTCTTTGATCACTTTGGTCTTTTCTAGATCAAATTAAATGAAATTATTTGAGATTTTTTTCTAATGACTATGCCTCCTTGGACCATAAATTGGCATTTTTTAAGTTTAAAATTAGTCACTTTCTTCACAGCATTGCAAGACTAATTCAAGATTTCTTAGTCATACCTTGAAAGATCTTCCATAAACTGAAAAATCATCCATAAAGATATTTTGGAATTCCTCCAACATATCATGGAATATATGTTCCATGCACCTTTGAAAGGTCTTCAGTGCATTACACATACTTAATTACAAGTGTCTATAGGAAAAGGTACTTAATATACATGTGAATGTAGTTTTGTAGTAGTTAGTTGGGTCAAATGCAATTTGATTTTATCCTGAATATCCATCTATGAAATAGTATAATTCATGTCTTTCAAGTCTCTACATAATTTGATCCATTAAATGCAAGTGGAAATGATATTTTCAGGTTTTTGTATTTATATTTCTATAATCCATGCATACTATCCATCCAGTGGTGGTTCGAGTTGATATCAATTCATCTTCATCATTTTTCACAACTGTAAGGATACCTTTCTTCGGAACAACCTATAGAAGACTAACCTAATCACTGTCAGATATTGAAAAATTATTCTAGTGTCTATTAGTTTTAGTACTTCTTTATTAACCACCTCTTTCATCGGTGGGTTGAGTCACCTCTAGGGCTGGAATTTGGGTTTTTCACCTTCTTCCAATAAGATTTTATGTGCACATATTATGGGGTTGATATTTTTTATATCATCCAATCCCTAGGAGATTTATTTCTTATATATATTTATTACTTCTATCAACTTTTAATCTTGTGTATTTTTTAGTTTTGAGCTAAAAAATACTGGAAGTGTTGCTGCTGTTTCTAGAATCAAGTACTTGAGAGTGCTTGGAAGAGGTTTCAGCTCCATCATCGGTGGATGGATTATAGAGGATGGGAATAGAGGGATAATTTTTCTTGTCAGAGTTTCTATATAGTTCACCTAATCATAGTCATAATCCTCATTTTTAGTAGGAGATAGTGTATCATTATCATCCTCGATGGTCATGTATTCATTCTTCTCTTTAGTGATAATGATAGCTTGATAGTCAAAAGAATCATTTTCTTGTTTAGCAGATTTCACTAGGTCTAATACCAATTGTTTTTCAACAAATTTAAATATCAATATTCCCTGATTTACATTAATTAGTGCCTTCCTAGTCAGTATAAATGGTTGGACTTGGATAATTTGAATGTCTCATTCTCCTACCATATTCAATATGAGGCAATATGCTGAAAAAATAAATTTTATGATTTTGACTAGGACATCATTTAGGAGTTCCAAAGGATGTTTTACTGATCGAATATCCAATTAAAGTGAAACTTTATTCGGATTCAGTTCCTTAAGTCCCAACTTGAGGAATGCACTCATTATCATGAGGTTAATATTGTCACCTAAATCACACAAATCTATTCCAAAGGTGCATGCTCTTATAGAGTAGGAAATTGAGAAACTCCTAGGGTCTCTCGTCTTTGGTGGAATATTCTACTGAAAAACTGCATATTCATTTAGGTATATGACTCCCAGGTCCTCCATCTTCCTCTTTTTAGAGAGAAGTTCATTGAGGAATTTCTAAAAGGCCGACATTTGGGAAATGGCTTCAACAAATGGAATTTTGATATGAAATTTATTGAACATTTATATAAAATTATTATGTTTCCCTTCAATTTTACATTGATTCATTCTTTATAGAAAGAAGATGGGTGTTTTTTAAGTTAATGATGTTGTGTATATTTCCTCTCTATATTTCTCTTATGTTGGATATTTTTTAGGAGGTGTTGATTCTATATTTTTCTCCAGGTTAGTTATATTCACACTTTCATTATCATTCTATTTAATGATTGTTGCATGTTTCTTGGGTTCATCAGGATTATTTTATTATCCTATAAAGGGTTTCGGAAAATCCATCACTTTTTTGATCCTTAGTAGCACTGCCTTGGCTTATTCCTTTAGGTATGCCTTAGTATTACCATGCAGTGTACCTGGTAATCTATCTGACAAGGTCTTTTATATTTAACTCATTTGGTGTTTGAGGTTTCAAAGGTTCTCCCTTTGATTTTTAATTTCTTTTTCTTGGGTGGTCATCCTCATATCCTCTTTTTGAACAAATGTGGTGAGCATATTCTCTAAATTTGATTGAATATGTGTGGCTATTAGTGGTGGTCTTTATGGAACCAGTTGAAATTATTGTTGGGATCTCGGAGGAAAATTTTTTTGGGGTACTTATTATGGTGTTTGAGGAATCAGATTCATGGGTAGGTATCCAAGGGTTCCTTGGTTCCTTGGTGGTGCTTGAATTCTTATCTATTGATAGTACCCTTGATTATTTTTTGGTGGTTATTGAGTCATCCTTTGTTGAAAATACCATTGTGGTTTTTGGTATTGTTGACTTTTTTTATTGTAATTAACATAAGGATTTTATTTTCTTTTACTCCTTCCCTATAGTCTTGGTATGGTTTTGGGCCTCCGCACATCTCACAAGATTAAATCCCCATCATAGGCGCAGGAGGGAGTGGTGGTGCAGTAGGTAGCTGAATGGATTTCAGATTCTTAGTAAGGGCCTCTACTTGTGCCTCTAGATGGTTTTTTTCTTCTACTAGGTGTATTTCACATCAATGTGGTCCTTGATTTCTCTACCACAAACTAGAATTATGAGATACCTCATCTTGAAGTGCTCATCCTACTTCATGCGTTTTGAGAATTAGAATTCCATTAGCAGAAGCATACCATTATGTGTAAAGCTAGTTGGAGGCCTCGGTATAATGTTTACAGATGAATCCACATATCAATTCCATGATGTGGTCACTTTCAAGTGATCTTCTTAACGTGATCCTAGGCCTCCCAAGCTGACTCTTCATCTATCTAGAAAACATTTTGCATGTAATTCCTGAGTTTTCAAGTTCGTATAGGTGGAAAATAATTATCTAGTAACTTCTTGGATAAGTCATCCCAAGTCATGATTGAATCAGGAGATTGTATTTTCATCCAATCTTTGGCTCGGTCATTAAAGGATAATGGTAAGACTCTCAATATGATTACATCGTAGGAAACTCCCTAGTTGTGAAAAGTATCACAGACTTCCAGGAAGTTGGAGATATACTCATGAGGATATTCACTCTATAGTCCACTGAATTGTCCCATATTCTCGATCATACTGATGATTCTAGGTATGATTTCGAATATATCTGCCTAGATAGGAGAACGCACAATTTTTCATGTATTACCATTGATATAAGGGAAGTCGTAATCCATGATGGTGTGCTCTAGTTACAAGGGTTTATCTTTAAGTATTGTAGGTGGCACATATTGCATTTTTTGAGGGTTGGGGCCCACAGGATTGTTTCATTCATCCATATTTAGGAAGCAACATGTATAGAGATATATTTTGATCTTTAGAATTAAATTGAGAAGTTCTTGAGCATCAAGTATCCTTGAATGAGTCAGGGGGGGCTGACGCATGCGCTAGGCCAAAAACGAAGAAGGACACAGTGGTGTCTTGAAGAAGGAAGTAAAATGAAAACATGAAAGGGGGTGAGTGAGGTAATCCTAGGTTGATGTTGAATGTTACTATGCTTGATAAATAGTTAAACCTCCCCAAAAATGACACCAAAATTTGACTTACCCGCAAAAATCATTTAATTCGCATGGACGATGATCATATTATAAATTTCTATTATCCTAAACTACACTTGCTATAATGGCATAGTATAGTGGTAGTGTGGGATCGAACCCATGGGGAAAACTGGATGATAGGCAACCAGCGAATTTGATCCCTTTACGTAGGAGTTCTCACAAATTGAGTTTGGTTTGGGATTCAAATAAATCTACTCAGATTAGTTTTAGATTTAGGAAGGCAACAGGGATCAGGGTCAAATTCAAGGTTTCAGGTAAAAAGGTAATATCAAACCTAACTTGGGATAGTCATATGGATTAGGATGCAAAGAATTTCATAGATCACTAATTTATTATGATCAAAAAAATAGATCTTTCTAAGATGCAACTATTCCTTGGTCCAAATATAGGTAACAACCTTGATACATTAAACTTAGATTTTATGGCAGAAAATGTCCAGGGTTAATGGTCATAGCCTAATCTACTCCAATCAGTCCAGGTTCATTAATTTAAACTACCCATGTTCAAGGTATCATAAAATAATTGAATAAAAAATTACTTCTTAGCCTAATTACTATACTTAGGTTTACAAAATTTCATTTTATAGATTCATTTAGTTAAGAATAACCCTTACTCTCAACCCTTACCCTAAAAAGATTATCCAATCATGTTGGTATTAACAAAAAGTGGATAAATAATTTCATAAATTCTTGGAATATTGATAAAATAGTTGAAATAAATAATTTCACAATTGAGAAATTCAGAATAAAGTAGTTTTCATTCAAATTAATTGGAAATTCACTCAAACACTTACTTGAAAAGATAAACAAGCAAGAACGTGGTGTGTATATGATATCAAATGGTAAACTCAATGGAAAACAAACATTGAAATATTAAAGAGATAAAAAAGATGAATAATGATTTCAAAATGATGAACATCACTCAGATCTTATTAAAACAAAAAAAATGAATTGATTAAAGTTGAGTTGGAAGGAAAATAGAGGAAAAGTGAGAGAAAGAACAAGAATAAAGCTGCTGCCTAGAAGTATGTATTGTGGTTTTCCGTATTCTGTAAATAAATAGATGGATAATTACATGACGTGTAACCTTATCACATCGTGTATTCTTGATCCAAATATTTCTACATGTATCTTGTATCTAGAAACATTCATGGCCTAAATATTTGGGATCTGGAGATATTTCTAGGTTCACGACATGTATTGGAGATTCGCAACATGTTATATCTTCACGTATTGAACTTTGAGCGGGAAGTGGAATTTAAAATTTACATGATTCGTATTGGAGATTCATGTCATGCATTCATTTCATGACTTGTAAATTCTCACAACTTGTGCCATCCACTTTAAACATACTGTGAATGATGCATACATATCTTTTATGTGCTTCATGGCGTGTAGAGTCCATTTTGGACTTTTTTATAGCTTTTAATTTGGATTATTGGATATCTATTTTCTAAAAAAATCAACACAAACCTAGTGCATTAATGAATAAAACATAAATAATATTTAATTAAATGAATCCAATATGTATATAAAAATTCATCTTATCACAAAGAACGTGTGCTTTGTAAGTCATTATTTTGTCTTAGTACTTTAAATCTCTAAATCTAAAAAGATAATTAGAATATAAGAGTTACTATAATATTTATTTATTTTTTAATTAAGTATGATTATATCCAATATTTTACAGCTAGTATCAAAGTGAGTTTGTAAATTATGTGTTTATAGCATTGGATTTGGGAGCACGGGTCCAAGGTGTCATAGTTGGTATCAAATGAAAGGTTAGGATGTTTTTTGAGGATAATTTAAGTGTTAATAAGTTAAGGTTAATCATAATAGGTAACCCTTTTGGGTATTATATAATTTAATTCTAAGATAACATTTCACATTTTATTTGGGGATTATGATAAGTTAACTTTAGTGAAACCCCTAGGGATAAGTCTAAGTGAGAATTTTAATCCTAGGATAACATCCTAAAGTTTTGGTAAAGTAAAGATCGTGTGGTTGTCCTATAAATTATATCTTGTTATAACCCTTGTTTTAATGATTAAAAAATCATTTTCACTTTGTTATTAATGTGTTTTATGCTTTATGATAGCATTTTATTATATAAGGAAGATTGGTGAAATTTTGGCTAATTATGGAAAAGGATCACCGTCAGAATCTACTCGCCATCAGAATGGATTTTTGACTATGGGAAAGACCAACTTTCCAACTCTACTCACCTTCAGGATGAAAATTTGGCTAAGTATCAAAAAGACTTACCACCAGAGAGAAGTCACCATTGAAGACGACCTACCATTAAACTTTACCTACCACCAAGAAATTTGGTAAAGTGCTGAGATGACTCGCCATTGATATAAGTCACCGCTAAGATGAGTCACCATTGGAATGAATCACCACCAGCCTAAGTCACCACCAGAG
Organism: Viscum album; assembly: GCA_963277665.1. Classification (NCBI taxonomy): domain Eukaryota; kingdom Viridiplantae; phylum Streptophyta; class Magnoliopsida; order Santalales; family Viscaceae; genus Viscum; species Viscum album. The sequence goes on from OY728155.1 coordinate 1,937,426,212, forward strand.
TTGTCTCACCATTCATAAAAGTCACAGTCACTATTTTTGTTTATTTTTAATTAACTATTTCTAATAGATATATTATCGAATTTAATGATGAGAATTATTTTAATGATTATTAGTAAACTAATGAAGAGATGCATTAAAGTTATTGTTAGTCATCCAGTATGAGGTGTAGAGGATCTGTATGATTCTTCTTTCATGTTATTGTTAAATGAAGTAGCATACTCCCTCGTGTGGTGATATAGAGACACACATACATATACATGTACACGTGAAGAGATATGGAAATATATTGTAAGAACCTGAAGAGTGTTGGTAGTGTGAGATTTACTAGAGAGATTTTATTTTCCATCCTACCAATACATAAATGTGATAAAGTGGGGAATAATGATCATCTAGTTCATTTCATTTAGTCATGTAGAAGAGATATTATGATGCAATATTTTACTACAATTTTCAAAAATACGACTCAAGATCCTTTTTAAGATACATCCAAGGAGTCACTCAGACAGAGCAATACAATATTTTCTATATATTTATATTTTCTCTTTCTATTTATTGTATTTAAATTTTGAGCAATCTATGATTTACTTTGTATATTAAACACACACACTATCTCATGTACTTTAACTGGAAGATAATCAATATCTTCTCTACTCCCTTTATATTTTTTTCCCACAGTTTTTGTGGAAGAGGTCCTTGTGTGTAATGTATTTTTTTTATTCCCACGATTGTTGTGGAAGAGGTCCATATGTGTCCTAGACAGCTAGTTATATTTTTTTGTATACCCGATCCAATTTTTGGATCAATATTATTTAATATAATCTTCTTGGAAGCAGGTGATTTCCAAGTGGAGAGGATTAAGTCTCGGCTTGAGAGTGAACCTCTTATATTTATTTCGTTGTGTGTTTTGTTTTGTTTTATTTATATGATTTAAACTAAATCTATTTTAAACTATAAAAAAATTATTATTTGATGGTTAGTCTTAATTATTTTTTATATGAGGTTTTTATTGAGTAAATTTATTTCAAAATTTAAAATAATTTTATATATTGTTTATTGTTTTAACTGGGACTTAATCAATCCTTGAGAAATATTTTAAAATAATAGAACTTATACTGATATGTTATTTTTATTAACTGGTTTGTTTTAATTATTTGGGGGATTTTATTTAAACATGTTTTAATATAAATTTTATTGGGTACTTAATTCACCTCCCCTCTTGAGATACTCACTCTGACCAACATTCGGTATCATAGGCTATTCAAGATCTTTTCAACTATGATTTTTAGTTATGTTTTAAATATCATAAATTTCTATCAATTCTAAATTTAGTTCTTTAAATGGATAATAGGCAATAAGGTTCTTATACCAACATACCTCCTTTCTTTATTATCAATAACTATGCATAATGGAAAATAAATATGAAAATTCATATTTCAAGAATGGGTTTTGAAATTTGGTCTGCTATAGAGGATAAATATGAGTTACCTATGTATTCTAGGAATACTTGGTATGATGTTACTAAACTTTATTATAATAAAAATTGAGAATCCATGAATTCTCTTTACTATGCCTTAGGAGATGAATAATTTAATAAGATATATTCTAGAAAAAAAATGCTTATAAAACATGGGATACATTAGTTATTTCTCATGAAGGAACTAATAATGTGAAAGAAATGAGATTGAACACTTATACAATTAAATATAATACATTTAAGATGAAACATAATGAGATGATTTTTGATATGTATCTCAGGCTTAATGAGATAGTGAACAAAATGAGATCCTTGGGGAATCTAATGTCAGAAAAATATCAAATTATGTAATTGTTGATATATCTTCTAGAGAGATGGAGAGGGACATATATTTCAATAATAGAATATTGGGACATCAGTAAGATAACTGTCAGGTAATTTATTGGGAAGTTAATGGTGTATGGGAAAGAGATTAAGGTTAATCTAGAAGACGATGATGGACCTAAGAGTAAATATGTATCCTTTAAGACTGCTACATCAAAATAGAAAGAAAATTAAAAAGTTCAAGCTGAAAGCTTTAGTGATGAGGAATCACCATTCGACAGTGATGAATAAATAGCCCATCTGTATAGAAGGGATAAGAAATTATACAAGAAGAATAAATTATTTAGAAAACCAAGCTATAAGGGAAAGTATGACAGTAGAGGTAATTAAAAAAAGGAATGGAAAAGAGATGACAATTCAAATGATATTACCTGTTATGAGTGTGAAATAAAAGGACATATTAAGGTTGAATTTCCTAAGTTAAATTACAAAAAAGTATGAGGATAATGATAGAAATTATAATAAATCCATAAAATTAAAATTGAGTACCTCTTAGGATAGCTCCAGTGACTCAAACTCAACTCATAAAGAAAATCCTGATAGAGAAAATATGTGCTTCATGAAAAATATATTTGAGGTACCTACTATATCTCCTATGTATAATTATGATCATTTTGAAAATGAAAAAAATAGTGATGATATATAAAAATAGAAAATGTTTGAATATTTCAATATGCTTGAATATTACTTTAATGAGCTTAAATATAAATACAAAATATTGGAGAAACATCATGTTTTATCTTATAGTATTAAAACTGATCTTACTATAGAAAAAGAGAAAAATGATTAGTTATTAAAAGAAAATACTGAACTAAAGTTTTCAAATAAGAATCTAAATAAATAATTAGAGAGATTTAAAAATAGAAGGAAACACTCAATCAAATACTATGAAAAAAAATTGATCCAAAATATATTACTGGTCTAGGTTACCAACCCGGATAGAGAATAATTGTTAAGATCACTTGTGTTCCTAAATCCACTTTTGGAAATTCTAATCCAAATTTTTATTCAAGTGGACCTAAAAAATATATTTCAAAGAGTTAAAAATTATATTATAGGAAACTAATCAAGAAAATATGTGTTCTTAAATCCCTAATTACTTACATATATGGACCCAAGAAAATCTAGGTACCAAAATCATTCTTAGTATAAACTTTTTTTATAGGAAAACTGCTTGAAAATCTCCTATAGAAATCTATGGTACATGGACAGCAGGTGTTCCAAGAATATGACCGGAGATTACTTGATCTTCAAGAAGATAATAAAGATTTATATCATTCATGTCATCTTTGGTGACATGCTAAAGGAAATATCATTGGACTTGGCCAAATCAGTAACACCAACTCAGTTTTAATTTCAAAAGTAATTTTTTTTTATGGTTTAAAATACAATATTCTTAGCATCTCACAACTATGAGATGATGGTTTTCATGTGAAGTTTAAAAACAATGATTGTAATTTTTTTAATTATAAAAATTATTTAGTATGTATTACTGTGAGAAATGAGAATGTGTATACTGTTAATATTGATTATTTAATCTCACAAAATGTTTCGTGCCTATTAATTGAGAATATTGGCTTTGGAATAGGAGACTAGACCACTATAACATTCACTAACTTAGAAATATTATTAGGAATGGGTTAGTCAGGTATCTACCCAAACTTGAATTCCCAAATGATAAAGTTTATAACCCCTTTCAAAAAGGGAAATAAAACGAGATGTATTTTAAATTAAAGAAAGAAGTTTCAACTTCTCAACCTCTTAAGTATTATTTTTATCTCAAAATATTTAATCTTGTTATTATTTTTTCAAGTATGATAAATCTATATAAAACCTAAGTGGACTTAGAATTAAGGCCTTAATAAGTGACCATGGTCGTGATTTTTAAAATCAAGACTTTGAATCTTTTTTCTCAGAAAATGGCTATAACCATAACTTATCTGTTCCTAGGACCCCTGAGTATAATGTATTTGTAGAAAGAGGAAATAGAACACTTCAAGAGATATCCCAGATAATGATTAGTGAATATAAATTACATGTCTACTTTTGGGAAGTGGTTGTGAATATATCATTCTATATAATTAATAGAGTTTTAATTATACCTATAATGAATAAAAACCCCTTATGAAATTTGGAATAATATGAATCCTGAGGTTAATTAATTTATATTTTTTGGTTGAAAATTATTTATTCTTAACACTAAGGATAATCTTGACAAGTTTTCATTCAAAAGTGATGAATCAATTTTCCTTGGCTATTCAACTTCAATTAGATATTATAGAGTTTTTAACAAAATAAACAAGACTATGGAAGAGCCATTCCATATCAAGTTTTATGAGACAGATCTACATGATCCAAAAACCCCTTTATAAAACCTTGAAGATGATTTATCCACATTTAACATAAATTCAAAACCTTCTAATTCTTCTTTAAAACATGCATAAAAATCATCCAGTTCTGAGAAACTTCATGAACTTGAATCTGTATAGAACCCTAAGGTGACCAAATATTCTTTTAATACATATTTTAGGACTCTTAAATACCATCCTTTAGATGTTTTTGTTGGATATTTGGATAGAGTTACACAAACTAGAGATTCTATAAGAAATCAGGTTGAACATCAATCTTTCTTATCATAGCATGAACCTAAGAACATCAGTGATGCAATTAATTATTAACTCTAGATAATGGATATTCAAGAATAACTTAATCAATTTTAAATAAATAATGTTTTGGAACTTGTTGATAGACCCAAAGATACCTTGACTATATGCACTAAATGGGTGTTTAGAAACAAGGTTGACGAATCTGGAACAATAGTAGGGAATAAGGTTAGACTTATTACATGAGGGTATAGTTAAGAAGAAGGTATAGACTATGAATAAACCTTTTCACCTATATCCATACTTGAATCCATTATAATACCACTTGTCTATGAAGCACATCTAGATTTTAAACTATTTAAAATGGATGTCAAAAGTTAATTCTTAAATGGGTATATAGTTGAGGATTTTTTTGTTGAAAAACAATCTGGATTTTAAGATTACCATTTTCCAAATTGTGATTTCAAGTTAAAAAAAATTATAAGGTTTGAAACAAGATTCTAGAACTTAGTATGATAGACTTATCTCTTTTCTTATTTTAAATGGATTGTAAAAAGGTATAGTTGATCCTACTATATTTATAAAGATAATTTCAAAAGATGTTTTAGTTGTTCAAATTTATGTAGATGATATTATTTTTGGATCTTCTAAAGGTCCTTTATGTACTGATTTTTTTAAAATGATACAAAATTAATTTGAAATGAGTTTAATGGGTAAACTAAAATTCTTTCTTGCTTTTCAAAATTTTCAAAATAAAGAAGGAATTATTTTAAATCAAATAAAATATATTAAAAACATTTTAAAACATTTTATTTTGTATATAACTAATAGTAGTGATGCTCCTATGATTACCACCTATAAATTGGATCTTGATGAAGCTAGAAAATCAGTAGATTAAACTAGTTATAGAGGTATGATTGGAAGTATTCTCTACTTAACATCTAGCTGAACTGACATTATTTTTTGTGGGTGTATGTGTGATCATTTTCAATAAAACCCAAAAGAGTCACACTTACATACTGTAAAAATGATTTTCAGATACCTCAAGTATACAAAAAATTTGGTACTGTTCAACTCTAAAGGAAAATCATTTGACCTAGCCAGTCATTCAGATGTTGATTTTTGTGGTTGAAAGTTAGATAGAAAAATAACCTCTAGAAAATTTCACCATTTGGGAAAATATCTAGTATCTTGGTGTAGTAAGAAAAAAAATTATGTTGCACTATCTACTGCTGAATCTGAATATATAGATATAGGTATCTTCTGTGCTCAAATTTTGTGGATGAAACACACATTACTAGACTCTGGATATCAATTATAACATGTGCTTATAAACTGTGATAATACAAGTGCTATAAACATTTATAAAAACCCTATATCTTACTCTAAAACAAAACGCATTGATGTAATACAACACTTTTTTAGAGATAATTTTCAAAAGGGTGATATAACTCTTAAATACATTGGAATTGAACATCATCTTACTGATATTTTCACTAAGACTTTGAATTATGATAGAATGAACTACATCAAACATGAATTAGGCATGATTAATTTTGGTTAAGTATAATTTTTTGGGACCCACCATTGGAGTTTTACCCATCGTTGGAGTTTTACCCATTGTTGGATTTTTACTCACCATTGTGTTTTACCCACCATTTTGTTTACCAACCATTTTTTTTAAGCCACTACTCTATATCATTTTCACAGATTATTTATTTAATTTTATTCAAATGTTATTTTTATTTTCTTTTTACAAATCCCTAAATCCCTATATGGTATAAATTATACATTCTTCTTATTTCAATGCTCACTCTCTCATGCCTTTCTCTCGAGCCTTATCATGACCCTTTCTCTCCCAATAATTGACCTTCCCTCACCTTTACCTGAACCTTCTGAGATGATCACCATGGTTAGAGTAAAGAGAGTCACAATATCATCTCCAGATGAGTTGTGTCTTTCAAAGAAGTAGAAAGTATAGTCGATCCATCTGGTTGTTGTTAAGATAGTGAACATGAATCTTGTTAAGCATATAGTGGTACCCAAAAAAGATGTTCATGCTAAATTGATGATTTCAAGAAATTTATTAGTAATTAATTCATTACAAGACCAAGGATGGTTATAATTGTTTTCTTTTTATGATATTACCTTGTATCCTAGGTCTGTGCACCATTTTTATCAATATGTCAAGTTCAGTTTCGAGGAAGATAAAGACTGGGTAAAAAGTAGAATAAATGGTTGAAAAGTTGATTTCTCTTAAATATAATGGGAAATATGTCTTAACGTACCTCATGAAGGTGTATTAAATGACTATCAAGGAATTATTACAAGTGATAGTGATACTTTGTTTATGAGGATTCCTTGGTAGAGTTGATTGGAGATGGGATAGTAAGAAGACCAATTGCTACTGAGCTTGATGATGAATGTCGCTTACTTTTAAAGTTTATCCAACAAATTCTATTCCCAAGAAAAGGTGATTTTACCATAATGATGTGTCAATATGTATATATTTTTTGTTTTATGAAAAATGATAAAATATTAATTTATGTAGATACCTAATGGTTCATATGATGTAGATTTGAAAGTCATATTCCAAATCGAACTCCCTAATTTATCCTAAGTTTATTTTATCCATGGTGTAGGCTAAGGGATTAGTCAGTGAAGGAGAAGAAATTGTAGTTAAATATAGAGGATTTTTTATTGCAAGGTTTTTTTGAAAAATAATGAAGATAAGTTGGAACCCTTGGAAGAAAAAATGGATTGATGATACTGACAGACTATATGAGGATTTAAATCCATTTGATCACCCTTATAGACTCAAGAATATTATGGATCTTGGCTTGGAGTTAGATGAGGTGGTTTAATATTCAAATGAGGAAGAAGATGAGACCATTTCCTCTGGTGATGAGGAGCATGAGTTTTCAATGGATGAAGGTAGTGACCCAGACCTACCTAAGAGTTCTCCAACCATTACCTATGGTGATCCTATCCCACCTAGATCTCTCTTTATCCTAAATAATCTCTTAAAATAAGTAAGTGAGGAAGTAGAAACAAAAGTTTCTGGTAAAGAATATTTTAAGAGAACTTCTAATACCTCTGAAAAAAATAGTAGTGAAGAGAATGGTGAAAATGATGATGAAGAAAAAGGGGTAGAATATGGAAATGGAAATGATAAAGGAAATAAATATGGAGATGAGGTTGATGGAGGTTCTAACAATGATGGTCCTAGTGGATGAATTGGTGTTGAGGATGTTGAGATGCCTCAAACACTTATTTCTTCACCAGGTTTTTTAGTTTTTTCTAGATTTGAAGATAGACCAATCCTGGTTGAAGATGTTGATAGAACTGCTAAAGATGAGAAGGAATAATCTATTGAGGGAGAGGAATCCCCAATCCTAGATAGTCACCCCATTTTTGGTGATCATGTTGTGCCTACAGATGATGTGAAGATGGTTTCTGAGTAGACATATATTGTGAAAATATCTGTTGAGTAGTTGAGTGTTTTACTTGTTGTTATTGAGGCTACAGTTGTTGACTCTTCTATTTTTAAGTCTCATAGTGTGCCTTCTATTGATTGATGGACCTAGTTCTTGAGGAATGAGATAAGTTTCTAGGGTATGTCATCCTTGGTCTGGACTACTCTGAATCTGATAATGGTAGCAGTCCACTAAATCATGGTGGACCTTCTATTCGAGAAGAGATAGATCCTAAGGGGTATTTAGTAGACTTGATAGATGCTACAGGGAAACTTTAGAGTTTTTCTTCTGATATTCCTACCAGTTCTGAGCCAAAATATGTTTCTTCCATTGAGAGGATTTTTTCACCTACCGTTGCATCTGTGCCAATTGATGTTATTACCAAGGTTGATTTAAAATCCTTTGGGGAAGGATTTACTTTGGATTTTGACAAATATTTGAAGAGTCAACCTATCTAATCACCAAACTTAGTGAGAAATATGAAAGACATATGTTAGGGCTTGTGATCCAGCACATCTAGCCCAAAATGATGCTTCAAATTCATGAAGTGGAGATAGAAAATAGGAGGTTAGAAAATGAGATGGAGACTTTGATATATACAGTAATGAGATGAGATCCTCATTTACAGATTATATGTATGCCTTGTTAGAGAGGGTGGAGAACCTTTCTTATATGGCTTCTATATCAAGTGCTTTACATCCTCCTCTTGGTGTTGAGTTCATCTATTTAGTGGTTAGAGAAGAGATTTGTGGTATTTTTGGTGATGTACCTGACCTCCCTCGGGAAATTTTAAAATAGAACTGACATAACAGTGATCATGTGAATATGATGGTTAGAGAGTATATAAAGTATATAAAAGATGATAGAGATGCAATTACAAAGTCTATAAAGTATTACCTTTAAAGTATTTATACTAAACATGATTTTAACTCTCATTTTAAGTTATTTACTGAGAACCTCTTAATGCCTCTAATCACTCAAGCCTTTAAAGAACAAGTTAATCAGCTCAAAGTGATGACTCTAGTGATCAAGTTGTTTATGGAAGAGAAAAAGGATTTATTTAGTGCTATAGAAAGGGGGAAATATTATTATAGACTTCATAAATTTGATGAAACCCTTTGTTCATTTTTCTGGAACCACAGTGGTGGCTCAAGATGCTATTCTAATTACTGTTCATCTCACCCATCCAACATCTGATTAGAGTTTTTTAGACCATATGTTACTCAATATCCAAATGCTCCCTTACCTGATAATTTACATCCCTTCAATCTAGATCCCATAGATGTAGTACTGTATCCCAGATATATCATTATTAAAGAGACCCCTTCTCTACCTATTATTCCTACATCCATCCCTATAGTTACCTCCGACTCTACTACTAAACATTTTACTTCTAACAAGGGGAAGGTAAAAGCTCCACTTGTTCCTTCTACCCATATTGAAAATCATTGACATTAGACTTTTATTATTTGAAGGGGATCCTTATATGAATTTTTTTGTATCTTTTTTATTATACTTCACTTAATTTTCTCAATGGAAATTATCTTATTATTCATATTATTTTCCTTTTCATTTTTTTTTATTTTTTTACTTTTTGATAATCTCAAAGGGTAGGGGATGACTTTATGGAATTTATTTATTCATTGATTTCTTCTATGATGTTCTTCCTTTGATGCCATCCTATTTAACTACCTTTTCTAAAATTTCTCTTACCTTTTACCTATCTCTATTATTATTTCTTTCTTAATATCTTCGATGCTATTTACTTCTTTAAGCTGCACTTTATGATCAAACTCTAATTATCGCTTTTCAATATGCTAAGCTGGTCTATTTAAACACCACAATGTATTATACATGGTTTATAAAATTCCATGATTTGTGATCATCACAAGGGGTGAGATTGTTGGTACCCTTGTTTTAATGATCACAAAATCATGTTCACTATGTTATTAATGTTTTTTATGATTTATGATAACATTTTATTATATAAGGAATATTGGTGAAATTTTGGCTAAGTATGGGAAAAACTCACCATCAGACTCTACTCACCATCAGAATGGATTTTTGGTTATGGGAAAGACCCACCATCAGACTCTACTCACTATCGTGATGAAAATTCAGCTAAATATCGAAAAGACCTACCGCTATAGAGAATTCACCGTTGAAGATGAACTACCTTAATATTTTACCTACTGCTAATAAATTTGGAAAAGTGATTAGATGACTCACCATTGAGACAAGTCTCTACTGAGATAAGTTATTTAATGACTGTATTATCAAATTTAATGTTGAGAATTACTTTAAAGATTATTCTTAAACTATTTCAGTGATGCATTAAAGTTTTTTTCAGTCATATAGTATGAGGTGTAGAGGATCCGGATGATTCTTCTTGCATGATACTATTGAATGAAGCAGCAGACTTCCTCATGCGATGATATAGTGACACATAGACATATACACATACACATGAAGAGAGATAGAAATATATTTCAAGAACTTGAAGAGTGGTGTGTGGTGTAAAATATTTTGGATATATTACATGCTACATCATATCAATACATGACTATGAGAAATCAGAGCATAACAGTCATATAATTCCTTTCTTGCAGTCATGGAGAAGAGAGATTATGACTCTCTATTTTACTACATTTTTCAAAAAAACGACTTGATCTTCTTTTCAAGCTACATCCAATGAGTCTCTCAGATAGAGAAACACAATATTTTCTATATATTTATACTTGCTATTTATTTTTACTACATTTACATTTTTAGAAATGTATGATTTACTATGTATATTAAACACACACATTGTCTCATGTACTTTAATTGGAAGATACTCAATATCATCTTTACTCCCTTTACATTTGTTTCCCCGTGGTTGTTGTAGAAGAGTTCCCTATGTGGCCTTTGTTTTCTTTATTCCCACAGTTGTTGTGGAAGAGGTCCTTATGTGGCCTATACAACTGGTAAGCTATTATTTTATACCCAATCTAGGTTGTGGATCAAGATTATTTAATATAATCTACTTAGTAGTAGGTGATTTCCAAGTGGAGAGGATTAGGTCTTGTATTGAGACTGAACCTCTTGTATTTATTCCACTATGTGTTTTTTTTTATTTATATGCTTTAAACTAAATCTATTTTAAACTATAAACAAAATCACTCTTTAATATTTAGTCTTAATTAGTGTTTATATAAGGTTTTGATTAAGTAAATTGATTTCAAAAGTTAAAGTAATTTTCATATATTTTTTATTATTTAAACTAAGACTTAATCAGTCTTTGAGAAATATTTTAAAAGATAAGAACTTATATCGATATTTTATTTTGATTAACTAGACTATTTGAATTATTTAGGGTATTTTATTTAAAAAAGATAACATAAATTTTATTAGTCACTCAATATACCCCCATATTGAGATGCTCACTTTGACCAACACATCCCTTTCTGGATATTACAAGTGGGTGTAGGCTCTGACACAAATGTACCTAGGTGTAATAACCCCTAAAAGAGAATATTTGGTATTAACTCGATCGTCACCTAGTGCGTGAAAAAGAGGCCTAACTACACACTTGTTTTGACACTCCCATGGGATATGTTATAGTTTATTCACATATTATATAATTAACCATTATAAAGGATTTGAGTATGACATTAACTAATTAGGTTAGAGTACATAATAGAAAAACGACCATGGATAACTAAGGATTGAACAAAGTGAATCATAAGTTGATCTCAAAGTATCATATGTTAAAAACAAAGGGGTCATAAGGGAATGCAGAATCATATTAATTTTTTCATATTCATGTTTTAGATATTATCATAACCATTTTGGTTTTAGTATTTTTTGAAATAGGATCATGAAAATGAAGCTGAGAAATTTATGTATCTAGAAACCATTATGTCTTATAACCAAATAAGGGATCATAATTAAATGACTGAGAATATTATTATATGTATATTATGATGAAAAAGGAGAGTTTAATAGTCTTACCTAAGCTAGTGAGGTTGATATCATAATAGAAATTAATATTTGATACTCTTATCAATTTTTATTAGTGAGTGATATTTATCAATGATAATCTCATATATTATAAAAGTTATGAGGATTATGTGAATCATCTAAGAATTTTTCTTTATTAGTTTTAATTTAAGGTTTTTAAACATATATTAAATGGTGTTAATAACCTTGAAAATTTATTTTATGATAAGGTCATATTTTTTTGGGATAACTATTGAATAATTCATGATTTAAGTATGAATAACTACTAGGATTAAAATATGATTGATTTTGAGTTAATAAAGGATTGATTGATTTTGAGAACAATGAGTTAGATAGTGTTGATAGCCTTGTAATTGATTATTGATTTGAAGAAAAAGCAATCAATAATTTTTTTTATGTTTATCTAATTTCTATGATTTTGATATATATAGAATAGTTTATATATTTTTGAACTAGTGGTTGAAGAAAAGAGTTAATTTTTAAGGAATATATGATCTCATTGTGGTTTAATATCTTGGGGGTTCAAATGGTGTTGGGAAAAGTATGTTATTGAGAATATATTATTATGGTATATACATACTTAGGTATATGATTTTATGAATTATTAATATTTTTTAATAAAATATAAGTAAATTTATATAAACTAAGAGAGTAAATTAGATGTCATATTATAGGCTATATCCTGAATGATGAATATATTAAGAATACCATCACATACTTTCATTAGTGAGTAATAATTAAAATTACAAAGAAGTACTTTATTTAAGGTGAGAGAATATAATACCCCATGATTTTAATATATTATTTCCTTTAAATAAGTTTATGTGGTTGATATCTTTCTCCGCACACAACACCAAACTTAAACAAAACCATGATATATTTAGATAAAATATATAAATATTAAGTATGAACACTAAAAACTTGTCATTTAATAACCCAGTATGAATAGGAGTAACTTGTTTATGAAATATATGTATAATTAAAACAAATTATAATTTTAATATGAATGAAATTCAATTATTTTACTTAAAATTACTAATAAGATCATTTAATGTTTAAAAAAGTTTTTTTCTAAAAAAATATTTTTATGCGATATTCATTTCTATTTCAAAAAACATATGATTAATAATAAATTATTTTTGATATTAATAATTTGATTATATGAGTTTAGTTGGTAAATGATATGAAATAAGAATAATAACAGTTAATATTCAAAAAATATATTTTCCAACAAAAATAGGTTTTCATTATATTTTATGATTTTATTCAAAAATTGAATATATAAATTTTGGAATTTAAAATTAATAAAAATGAACTTCATTTTTTAATTCCTCGTATCAAAATTGAATTTGTATGAATTTTTTATATTTTTCTAAAAATTTTGTTTTTTAGTCAAAAAATACAGTTTTAACGAAACTTGTAATTTTTTTGAATTTATATAAAGGACTCGATCCTTCTATCATGTTCCTTTTCATGTTCCAAGGTATGTGGTGCTTGGAGGAGGCATAAATATTGATTTGTGGAGTTTAGGAGCTGGAATCTAGAAGCATGAGAAGTTCAGAACATGAACTTTAGTTCACAATGTGAGAGTTTGGTTCACACCCCAAATAGGAATTCGCGGCCTGAAAAGGGAAATTAATAGGGTGTGATATAGGAAATGAACTATAAGGCCCCATCCTTAAACATTACTTATTATTGAATTAAATTAATAATTCACATTGAGGATCTTTTCAGGTTTAGATTTTTATATAATTAGGACATAACTATTACATCTCAAAAGATTACAAAGTAGACACTTCTACTAAGTTTCCATAAATAAAAAAAACTCTTAAAAGAAACATGTCTAGTTCCATGTTTTAGATAGAATGTCTTTCCTTGATCCCATCCTTGACCCTATTCATCTTTAAGTCCTGTGTAAAACATTTCAAAAACTTGGGGTGAGCATAAAAAGCTCAGTAAGGGATACAAAAATAAGGAAAACTTTTAGTTTTTCAAAACAATAAGTAAACCACGAATACTTTATCAAAGTAATACTTTTCACCTTTATAAAGTAGTAAAAACTCTTCACTGAATAAAATATCATTACTTACCCTTTTGTAACCAAAATATTACCATAAAACCCATATACATAACATATAAAGGTAACTTGGGACATAAACATACTTAAATGGAATAACCATACGGTCGACTTCCACACATATCACTTAATGGAATAGCCATACGGCCGACTTCCATACCCATTGCATTGGAGTTTATAACGTAACCACCCATCCTAGTATTCACGGCACTACCCGTCATATGGTTTATCACATAACCACCCGTCAAATGTCCAAGTACCATTATAAAATCATAAGACATAAAACAAATATAATAGAAATAAAACATTTCCACACATTGATCACAATATATCACTTAAATATATTGACATAAAAAATCCATTATAAAAACCATTTTCAATACCAAAATATATAAAAGAGTATATGGTATTTATTTCATTTTAAAAACATTACGGCTTGTTGAGGAAGCTAAAGACCAAATAATACTCATGGCGGCGGAAAAGGCCGTTGTCACCGCGTACGTTAAAAGAAACATTCTTTTTGTCGTTTAGTAAAACGCTTCGTAGAAAAATATTCCTTTTGTATAAAATAAAAATTTAAAGGGGTTTATACACCGTATAAAATAAAGTCTTGTATTAGAACAAAATATTCCTCAATGAAAGGAGATTGAGACGAAGTCCCTTACAAAGACGGTATCCTTGGATTAAGGATAAATCAATTACATAATTATGTGTGACAAATGAATACACAAAATATAAGTGGATATTAAGTTTAAAACAATCAGAGGTTATTCACACATATTCATATAACAACATATTCAAGTAGTACAAGTTTATCCCAAAGAATCAAAATTTGGTTAAGAAGTTCCCTTGCAAAAATTTGACAGCCTAACGTCGTCACTTTAAAATTCAGAAAATGAGTTGATGAGAGAGAAAATGGTATCTCATCACATGGAAATAAAATTTACATCAATAAGGATATATAAGAAAATATCCCAACATAACAATATGTAAATTAAAAGACCCAACAAATAGAAGTCTTTTAAAAAGAGGAGGGTTAAAGGTTCCCTTACCGACTTGGGTATCTTTCAAAACATACACCCTATGAAAGAAGGACAATACAACATTTATGTAAATTCTAATAAACGAAATTATATTACACAAAGAGTAGAATAATAGTCAGTACATATACCACTCAAAGGAAAAGGTGGAAAATGTAGCATAAATCTCACGGGAATAAAAGTGAGATGAAAAATCCCTTACGAAAACTCGGCAGCCTAATGACGCCACTTAAAACTTCAAAAAATGGATTGATGAGATCAAATAGGGTATCTCATAATATTAACATAAATTTTACAGAAAGAGTAATATAAAATAACATCCCCCAACATAACAAAGAGGAGCTTAAAATAAGTGACATAAAGGAGAGTACTTAAAAAGAGAGAGATTGGATCTCTTACGAAAATTCTGCAGCCTAACGGCGCCACTCAAAACTTCCAAAATGGATTGATGAGAGAAAATAGGGTCTATAATCATAAAAAGTACAGTAATATTAATATAAAATAACATCCCAATCATAATAAAGATGATCTTAAAAGGAATGACATAAAAGAGTGTACTTAAAAAGAAAGAGAGAGGTAGGATCCCTTACCTCGTTTCCGACATGACTCGATCATTCTTTAATCTCCTGAATAATAAAATTTGGTCAATTTATAATTGATTAAGGACCTCCTTTAAAGATTATTATTCAGTTCATATCATATATTATAATGTTATAATAATTGGTTAATAAAGTGAGTTCATATCAGACGTTTTTGTCGATGTTCAGTACATGAGTAAAAATTGAACTTGTTGGAAAAGAATTTTCCATGTAGTTATAGGTACATCATCTCCAGAATAGTATTAATGTTTTAAATATCATATATATCCATTATATATTTATTTTTTACTATTACATAACATTTGGAGATAAAAAAATTAAAATCACCGTTCATGGAGACGGTAGGCTGTACGTACGCATGAACGCTACTTTCATTTTTTTTTGTCATATTAATGGAATTAAATTTAAAAGAGAGATATATATATTATAATTCCAGAATGATATCCATAATTTATATGTAATATATGACATATATATCTATTATATATGTGTACTTATAAGAGTACATAACATTTGGAGATAAGAAAGGAAATGTACCGTTCATGGAGACGGTAAACCGTACGTACGCATGAACGCTACTTTCATTTATTTGGGACATTAATGGAATTAAAACTAGATGATAGATACATATATATTATAATTCAAGTATAATATATATGTTATATATATCAAATAATTTCATCAATTTCATTCTTTATACATTCCATGTATTGCATGAATGAGTCACATCACTTGAGGGGGCAGTAGTCAACACTTCCTCAAATGAAATTATCGCATTTGCACAACATGAAAAGAATAAAGGTGTGTATTAAATAGAAAATACATAAGAATAAAGAGGAAATAAATATAATATATATCATAAATAAATATAGTTCCATCATAATGGCCACCATGATAGGTGGTATGAGAAGATAGAACAATCATCGTTTCGTGAGGCAGTAATTCTCCATCCACAGAAACAGTATGTTCTTTAACAATTAGACAGAGGTGTGTGTTAGTGTAGATTGAATACTCCTCATAAAAACATCCTATTATATTGAAGATACTGTTGTTGTTACAAAAGAAATAAATAAAAAGAGTTTAGGGGGTTGGAGAAGAAAAATAAAACAAAAGAACACTAGGGAAGACATTACCTTTAAAACGGGTAACTCTTTTTGATTTGAGCTCAAAGGATTCCTTGGGAAGACTTCTGCCCAAAGTTAGGCTTCTAGGAGTAAGAGAGGTATGTGGAGAGACAAAATGGGTAGAGGTTGGCAGAGCCAAAGGCTTGAGAGGTGTGGGTAAGGTGGTAGAGGTGGGGGCCTTTTATAAGAGGAGAGGAGGGGCACTCTTGGAAAGTTATAAAAGGTTACTTAATTATAAAATGATTTTCAGATTTTAAAGGTCCCAAAATTATATATTTCTAGGATAAGGTGATAATAGTTATAAATCCACCCATCCAATAGGTTTTTGACATGTGTAGGTCTTATATTTTACACTATATTTTAATTTTATTTAAATCGTTAAATAATGAGGTAATCGCTGCATCATCATGGTGTCATAAATAATTTAATTTATTTAATGTCTAAAAATTATTAAAAAAACTATCATGATGTAGTAAATCTTTTTATCTTTTTAATTTATATTTATAGTCAAAAATATGACTTGTATAACCCCATTTAAAAATTTTTTTAGTAAAACAACTCATGTTTGTGACATTTTCATTTTAACTTTAAATAAAAAGTTATTTATGTCATTTTCCTACCAAAGTGGCTTCATGGGGTCCCCAAGTTGACCCATGGATTGTTTTGGCCGGCCATGACACATCCAATGAGGGTAGTACATGTTTCTAGGTAATTTCATATTATTAAAACATTATTTTTACCTTAAATTACACTAATTACCTTTAATCGTGATTAATAAAACTTAAAAGTTACTATTCACCAAAAATTATTTTAATCTCATTGAACCACATTTTACTTCTTAATGACAACCATTTATGTCATATTTTTGAAAATCAAATCACAGAAGTGGCAAAGTTTCATTTTAAACGAAAAATCTGTTTCTTTAACTACCACTTAGTGGTTTCACTATTCATCAAAAATTGAAGTTTTTCAGAAAAATACCAAAAATTCACCCTAAGCTATATTTGATATTCCGAATTCAAAAATTATGTCTATTTTAAAAAAATTCAAAACATATAAGTTTCGTTAATTAATTTAATAATTAATTCCCACTGTCAAAACAAATAGCGTGTTTTTAAGAAACAATATCTATTAAAAGATTGACACTAGTTTAAGTCCAATTTCAAAGTGAAATTAATTCCAATGACCACCATTGGATTAAATGGTAAAAATATATTCTAAATACACTTTAATATCAATTAAAAATATAATCTATCCATATAAATAAATCAGATTAAAAGGAGGTTTTGAATTAAAATGCAACATTTTCAATAAAAATGATCTTTATTGGAAAAATAACAAAAATTTACACAAAGTAAGTTTTCATGTCTAGATTCTAAAGAAGGATTTTATTTTGTCAAATACAAAATATAAAATTGTCAAAAGTATATTTAAAAAGGGTTCTCCATTAAAAGATGGTTAATCGACCTTTAAAAGAATATTAGAAGATTTATGCTTAAAATTGGATTCATTTGCATTTTAAGCCTCTAACATTTATTGGATAAAAGTAAGAATATTTGAAAAACATATATAATCATTTTGTCGTTAGTTTCGTTCATTCTTGCCATTACAATGGCTAGGTGTTAACTACCATTTAAAATAATATTATTTTATTATTAGAGTGCAACGTAAGATTTCAAATAAACTCGTTGTTGCGTATTGGGTACGCCATCGAGCATAGTGTTCCCTTTAAAGTAATATTAATATTTTATTCACAAATATGGATAAATATGAAAATTTTATATTCTTTATTTACCTGGGGTGTTACATCCTTCCCCCTTTTGGGAATTGCGTCCTCACAATTTTAAAAATTGGGTTTGGAAACTTCATTGAAAATCCCAAATTGGAACAAGAGTCAGTAAAACTATCACTTTAAAATAAAGAAAGAGAAGTACAAAGGTCACCCGAGTTAACCCATAATAGGATTCCATGTAGGAAAACATGGACATGGAAGAAAAAGCAAAGGGTCATGTTCTAAGGGAGAGTTATAGATAACATGTTTAGGAGAAAGTTAACCACAAGAAAATCACAAATTTGTGGTGGGTTAAACGGTATTCGATTCCCTAGTAGGAAAAGTTAATAGACAACATTTTTGTTTTAAGTTACTTTTCATTGAGGAATTTATTTTTGATCTTAATGAAACATACTTACTTGTCATGTTGACTTTCAAATTTTACTAGATTTCTTACACAAACTCATACTTTCCCCAAATGATGAGTATTTAGGAATACTTGTTTACATTAAGAGAGCTATAAACAACTTATAGAGAATCACCTAATCCACAAAAGAGAACTATATACTTCCCATGTATTTAGAATTTAACCAAAACCAAAACCAAAAAGGTTAGTACAATATCAGATAATCCACAAAAGGATAATCCTTTATAAAAAGAAAATCTATTCTTAATCTCCAAAATTTGTCCAATAAAACCCAAAGTTCAACGAAGACCATTCTATAAACAATTTTCCCATAAAATTATTCAAAGTAAACCAAACTTAGATTGAAACACAAATATTTTAAGGATTTAATCACATAGTCTTCCAAGGTAAAAATTAACATTTATCTCAAAATAACATCAGTTTCTCTTAAAGTCTCGTATTGAAAATTAATTAACCTAATCACATATCCTCCCTGATAGGTTAATAATTTCCATAGATAACCCAAAATCAACTTAATCTTAATTCATAAAATCATATAACTAAAAAGAATAAGTCATACTAACCAGGGACTTCACATAGTCCAGTGGTAGGCGATAAATACCAGTCGCATTTTGGTTGTGGTTTCGATTCCTGCAGCTTTGTCCGACGCGACGAGTTGTCACACAGTCTGCGTGTTGTCCTTTTTATAAAAATCCTAAAATAACCCTAATATGTTTTAACCTCAAGTTTATCTCAAGTCATTCATATTCCATCATAACATATAGTAACCAATAATTACTTCAAAATTAAGGATCATATAAACCCTAATGGTTACCTTTATAATTATTACCTGAACTTCCACATCGATTGGTCATCTCGTACATGATGCATTACAGAACTTACCAAGGTTCAAGTGGTTGATCATGACTCATTGATAGTTGGTTTAGAACAACCACGAGTTTCCTCATTGAATCCCCCATTTCATCCAGTCTCTTAATCAGAGAACCACCACAATTTCCATCAAACCCATTGTCACTTTGGTGCCTGCTAGATCCATCCATTTACTAAAAACAGAAATGTCAGTGTGAGTATATCAACAAAATCATCATGTACTAATGAGGAAGATAAACACTAATATATACTTACTCATTCACTTTATCTAAAAACTATGACTCTTTCTGAAATCCTATCCATTATGGTAATGTCACTTATGCTTATAGAATACCCTAACCTCTAAAGTTATCTAAACCAACCTCTGATACCAACTATAAGGCCTTTGCCTTAAACATTACTTATTATTGAATTAAATGAATAATTCACATTGAGGATCTTTTCAGGTTTAGATTTTTAGAGAATTAGGAAATAACTATTACATCTAAAAAGATTACAAAGTATACACTTCTACTAAGTTTCCATAAATAAAAAAACTCTTAAAAGAAACATGTCTAGTTCCATGTTTTAGATAGAATGTCTTTCCTTGACCCTATTCATCTTTAAGTCCTGTGTAAAACATTTCAAAAACTTGGGGTGAGCATAAAAAGCTCAGTAAGGGATACAAAAAGAAGGAAAACTGTTAGTTTTTAAAAACAATAAGTAAACCACAAATACTTTATCAAAGTAATACTTTTCACCTTTATGGAGTAGTAATAACTCTTCACTGAATAAAAGATCATTACTTACCCTTTTGTAACCAAAATATTACCATGAAACCCATATACATAACATATAAAGGTAACTTGGGGCATAAACATACTTAAATGGAATAACCATACGTTCGACTTCCACACATATCACTTAATAGAATATCCATACGGCCGACTTCCATAACCAATGCATTGGAGGTTATAACGTAATCACCCGTCCTGGTATTCACGGAACCACCCGTCATATGGTTTATCATGTAACCACCTGTCAAATGTCCAAGTACCATTATAAAATCATAATACATAAAACAAATATAATGGAAAGAAAACATTTCCACACATTGATCACAATGTATCACTTAAATATATTGACATAACAAATCCATTATAAAAACCATTTTAAATAACAAAATATATAAAAGAGTATATGGTATTTATTTCATTTCAAAAACATTACGGCTTTTTGAGGAAGACAAAGACCAAATAATACTCATGGCGGCGGAAAAGGTCGTTGTCACCGCGTACGTTAAAAGAAACATTATTTTTGTCTTTTAGTAAAATGATTTGTAGAAAAAGATTACTTTTGTATAAAATCAAAAGTCAAAGGGGTTTATACACCGTATAAAAGAAAGTCTTTTATTAGAACAAAATATGCCTCAATGAAAGGAGATTGAGACGAAGTCCCTTACAAAGACGGTATCCTTGGATTAAGGATAAATCAATTACATAATTATGTGTGACAAACGAATACACCAAATATAAGTGGATATTAAGTGTAAAAAAATCAGATGTTATTCACACATATTCATAGAACGACATATTCAAGGAGTACAAGTTTATCCCAAATAATCAAAATTCGGTTAAGAAGTTCCCTTGCAAAAATTCAACAGCCTAACGTCATCACTTTAAAATTCAGAAAATGAGTTGATGAGAGAGAAAATGGTATCTCATCACATGGACATAAAATTTACATCAATAAGGATATATAATAACATATCCCAATATAACAATATGTAAATTAAAAGACCCAACAAAAAGAAGTCTTTTAAAAAGAGGAGGGTGAAAGGTTCCCTTACCCACTTGGGTATCTTTCGAAACATACACCCCATGAAAGAAGGACAATACAACATTGATGTAAATTCTAATAAACGAAAGTATATTACACAAATAGTAGAATAATAGTCAGTACATATACCACTCAAAGGAAAAGGTGCCAAATGTAGAATAAATCTCATGGGAATAAAAGTGAGAAGAAAAATCACTTACAAAAACTCAGCAGCCTAACGGCGCCACTTAAAAATTCCAAAAATGGATTGATGAGATCAAATAGGGTCTATAATCATATTAAAATAAAGTGTACAGAAATAGGAATATAAAATAACATCCCCCGACATAACAAATAGGAGCTTAAAAGAAGTGACATAAAGGAGAGTACTTAAAAGGAGAGAGATTGGATCTCTTACGAAAATTCTGCAGCCTAACGGCGCCACTCAAAACTTCCAAAATGGATTGATGAGAGAAAATAGGGTCTCTAATCATAAAAATTACAGTAATATTAATATAAAAGAACATCCCAATCATAATAATGATGAGCTTAAAAGGAATGACATAAAAGAGTGTACTTAAAAAGAAAGAGAGAGGTAGGATCCCTTACCTCGTGTCCGACATGACTCGATCGTTCTTTAATCTCCTGAATAATAAAATTTGGTCAATTTATAATTTATTAAGGAAATACTTTAAATATTATTATTCAGTTCATATCACATATTATAATGTTATAATAATTGGTTAATAAAGTGAGTTTATATCAGACGTTTTTGTCGATGTTCAGTACATGAGTAAAAATTGAACTTGTTGGAAAAAGAATTTTCCATGTAGTTATAGGTACATCATCTCCATAATAGTATTAATGTTTTAAATATCATATATATCCAGTATATATTCATTTTTTACTATTCCATAACATTTGGAGATAAAAAAATTAAAAGCACCGTTCATGGAGACGGTAGGCCGTACGTACGTATGAACGCTACTTTCATTTTTTTCATATTAATGGAATTAAAGTTAAAAGAGAGATATATATATTATAATTCCAGAATTATATCCATCATTTAGATGTAATATATGACATATATATCCATTATATATATGTACTTATAATATTACATAACATTTGGAGATAAGAAATGAAATGTACTGTTCATGGAGACGGTAAGCCGTATGTACGCATGAATGCTACTTTCATTTCTTTGGCACATTAATGGAATTAAAACTAGATGAGATATATATATATATATTATAATTACAGTATAATATATATGTTATATATATCACATAAGTTCATCAATTTCATTCTTTATACATTCCATGTTTTTTATGAATGAGTCACATCACTTGAGGGGGTGGTAGTCCACACTTCCTCAAATGAAATTATCACATTTGCACAACATGAAAAGAATAAAGGTATGTATTAAATAAAAAATAAATAAGCATAGAGAGGAAATAAATTTAATATATATCATAAATAAATATAGTTCCATCATAATGGCCACCATGAGAGGTGGTATGAGAAGATAGAACAATCATCGTTTCGTGAGGCAGTAATTCGCCATCCACAGAAATAGTAGGTTCTTTAACCATTAGATGGAGTTGTGTATTAGTTTAGCTCAAATAATCCTCATAACAAAATCCTAGTATATTGAAGATACTGGTTTTGTTACAAAAGAAATAAATAAAAAGAGTTTAGGGGGTCGGAGAAGCAAAATAAAACAAAAGAACACTAGGGAAGACATTACCTTTAAAACGGGTAACTCTTTTTTATTTGAGCTCAAAGGCTTAATTGGGAAGACTTATGCCCAAAGTGAGGCTTCTAGGAGTAATAGAGGGATGTGGAGAGACAAAATGGTCAGAGGTTGGAGGAGCCAAAGTCTTGAGAGGTGTGGGTAAGGTGGTAGAGGTGGGGGGACTTTTATAAGAGGAGAGGAGGGGAACTCTTGGAAAGTTATAAAAGGTTACTTAATTATAAAATGCTTTCCAGATTTTAAAGGTCCCAAAATTATATATTTTGAGGATAAGGTGATAAGAGTTCGAAATCCACCCATCCAATAGGTTTTTGACATGTGTAGGTCTTAGATTTTACACTATCTTTTCATTTTATTTAAATCATTAAATAATGAGGTAATCGCTAGATCATCATGGTGTCATAAATAATTTAATTTATTTAATGTCTAAAAATTATAAAAAAATATCATGATGTAGGAAATATTTTTATATTTTTAATGAATATTTATAGTCAAAAATATGACTTGTATAACCCCATTTAAAAATTATTTTAGTAAAACAACTCATGTTTGTGACATTTTCATTTTAACTTTAAATAAAAAGTTATTTATGTCATTTTCCTACCAAAGTGGCTCCATAGGGTCCCTGTCACAGCCCGTCCTCGGGGCCCATGCCGTGACTACCCCAAACCCGCCTTCCATAGGCCAGGGGCTGGCGACTAGCACCAAGGCGTAAATCCTGGTAAAAAGGGAAGGAATTGCCTTTGTAAAGTAAACAAACACCACAGAGCAAGGAAGCAGTAGAAGTAAACACTAAGTAAAAACTGAATACAAAAGTAAGTACGGAAAAGTAAGTGGGCCAGAATACAAACTCAAACTGAAAGTAAAGTACAACTGGAAAGGTAAAACAGCAACTGAAAAGTAAAGCCGTAGCGTTGAGCCGTCCACTGGAAGTCCCACCTGAAAGGTGAGTACAGATTGCCTCCACAGCTCTTCGGGTCCAGCCGTCCGCTCCGAGTACGTCTCGCCCAGTGGTCCACCTCCAGGTACCGTCCTTCTTCGCAAGCCTCAACCATGATCAATGATGTCCTTTGTCTACAACCAACACAACGTAGTGTGGGTATAGCCCGTCCAGGGGTGAGTATAAGCTACTCAGTAGGGACCCCGAGACCCCCGAAGGTCTCCCAGAATCCAAAAGGGTAATCCACAAAGGAAAGATACAATCACGAAGTAACATTCAACACTTCTTAGGTATATGCCCATACATATACCTAAGTCATCAATTCCAATACGCACCAACATCCGAGCCCAAGTACAACCCATTCCACACAGGAAAACACAACCCAGTCCACACAGGAAAGCAAAACGTAAATCCACACAGGATAGCACAACACAATCCACAAAGGAAAGAAAAACAGGATTCAACTCACATAGGTATACTTCTTCGAATGACGATAGAGATGATCAGATATATCCACTGATTCATCTAAGTCGTCGGACCCACAAAGGATCGATAGGTACTAACCCCCTCAATGACCCACAAAGGATCTGACCCACAAAGGATCGATAGGTAACTAACCCCCACAATGACCCACAAAGGATCTGACCCACAAAGGATTGATAGGTAACTAACCCCCACAAAGACCCACATAGGATCGGACCCACACAGGATCTATAGGCATTGGCCCACATAGGACCGCTGAGCGCTGACCCACACAGGATCGGACCCACACAGGATATGTAGCACTGATCCACGTAGGATCGCTGAGTGTTGTAGTCATCGTCGTCGAATCCACTGAGGATCTCTGTACAGCCTTCGTCATCACAGTCGCAGATACAGCTAGCTCTAGGGTTTCCGCACACAGCAAGATCGTTCGGGAGAGTCCGCTCCACAAGCCGAGAGGCTGATACATCAACTGACACATAGTCTAGAGTTGATGTATCCAAAAGTTCTGTATCATCAACAGGAACTCAACGTCGTAGACGGCGCGTCAATCGAACGTCTGGTCTGAGAGTTATTGGCTTTTTCGTTCCAGGGGCCTGGTTGGTTTTTAAGGCAAAACCAACCCAACCGTACTCCACCTGCATCCAAACCTCGGGCAGAGTAAGTGTAACACCCAAAGATTTCATAGTGTGTTATTTCTTCAAAATAATTCAATAACTTGCACTACACGCAACACCGAGTTCAAGCGCACCATGACTTACAAAACAAGCCTTTCAAAAGAGGTTATGAATATTATTAACTAAATTTTAAACTTTATATAATCCTTATAATTTTAGAATCCATATTATGAGTTTCTTAGACATAATGTAAGAACAAATTCATTTTCAGTATTTCAATTTTACCAAATTTTAATAGTGAACCCTTTTTAAATACAATATTTTAAACTTTTTGACTAAATGGGGACATCAAAAATTTAAAATTAAACATCCCAAGCTTACATGGTATGCTTTCCTTTGAATAATACAGTAGCGTGTGTTGTACGCAACTTCGAGTTCTAACACACACCACAACCAATCAAACTAGCCGTTATGAATAGTAATACCTACTTTTTGAAATTATATATATTTTATATTTCAAAATGGACTTTATTTTTGGATTCGGAGTATCGAATTTAGCCTAAGGTGAAATTTTGGTACTTTTCGGATAACTTTCAAATTTTGATGAATAGTGAAAATTACTAAATTTTAATTAAAAACAATTTTTTTAATAAAAATAATTAATAGTGATAAATTATTAATTTGAGTGGTATTAAAGTATATTTAGAATATATTTTTATCATTTAATACAATTTTGGTCATTGTACATAATTTTACAATTAAACCGGACAAAAACAAGTGTCAATCTTTTGATAGTTATTATCTCTTAAAAACACGCTTTTTGTTTTAACAACGGGAATTAATTTTAAATTAATTTCTACCACTTCTGTGTTTTGAATTTGGAAAAATGGATTCCATATTTGGAATCAGGATGTTCAAATTGTGTAAATAGTTAAATTTTATTTTTAGACATTTTGAAGAATTACTTCGGTAAATATTTTATTTATTATGGTTAAGGGTAAATCCGGTAAATAAGGGTTAAAAAATAATATTATAATAATAATAAATTACCCTAAAACATGTCCTAGCCTTATTGGTTGATACATGTTCGACCATAGGCACCTTTGGGTCGATTTTGGGACCCCATGGAGCCACTTGTAGGTGATAGGGACACTTTATTTTAATTAAGTTAAAATGAATACAAAAATGACACAAGCATATATCTTTTAGAAAAACAATTTTTATATAGGGTTATATATGTTGGATTTTAGACTATAAATATTCATTAGAAAAATAAAGATATTTCCTACATAATTATATTTTATTTATAATTTTTAGACTTTATATAATTTAATTTATTTATGACACAATTATGATACAGTAATTACCATAATAGTGACAAATTAAAATAATTGATATTATAAATACCCAAATAAATATAATTTGAGACTTTTAATGAATTAAAATAATTTTCTAGGATAATATGACATATTATTATTTATTTAAGTAACTTTTTTCAAGGTAATAATTCGTTTATGAGTTTCACCAAAATCAACTATTGAATAGTGTCAAAATTGACATAAAAGAGTTTTTAAAACAAATATTATATTATTAATTGATATTAAATTCCTAAAAATATAAGGTTCTGTCAAGAGATTTATATCATGATAGTTTCATCATTAATGGACCACTTGGGGGTCTCTTGGATGTATATAGTAAGTTTATTAACTATATAATATAAAAATACAAAGTGACATGGTAAATGTCAAACTAATTAACTAAGAGTTAATACTTAAAGATAAGGCTAATATATTAACCCAAACCTATCTAAATTCTATTGGTTGAATTTTTTTCGACCTATCCCCACCTTAAAATTTAAATAATCAACTTTGGATCCATTAGAAACCGAATATGAATTTATTATAAATTAATATTTCTAGCTTTTCCAAAGGTACCCCTCACCCCTCTCATAAAAGGGCACTCCCCCTTCTCATTACTTCACACCTTCAAAGCCTTTTGGTTCGGCCAAACTCTGACCAAATACTCTCTAACATTTCCTCACTACAACCTACATGCCTTATTTTTATCAGAAATCCAACCTAAGGAGCCCTTTTGATCAAATCAAAAGGAAGAACCCGAAGAAGAGGTAATGTTTTCACCACCCTTTTTCAAATTCATTTCTTCTTCCACTTCTTCTTTCTTTGTTATTACCATTCTAAAATAATAACTCCATTATCTTATATATACTGTGATGTTATTATAAATATGGTACAACCATATTCAGTATTCTATCCACACTTTGAATAACATGTCACCATACGTGTGTACGTACGGCTTACCGTCTCCACGTCGTGGTGTAATTGTTATTCAATATATTATTATTTGGATGGGTATACTAATGATGTGTAACTCATGTAAATAATAAATATAACATGATAATTATTCTTTATATATTATATACTATCCAATTATATATTATTTTAATATCAAAATAATGATATTGTCGCTCGTGCGTACGTACGGACTACCATCTCCACGAATGCGATGAGATTCATTCTCTATCGTATCCATTCAAGTATAATTATCATTTGATGATTTAAAAATAATGTTTAAGTACTTGATATCATTATGGATATGAATAAGATACAACCTATCCATGAAAACCACGGCTTACGTAACAAAACATATAAAAGAAAACGAGTAAGTTAACACCCGAAACAACGATAATTCTAAGATATTATTAACAAAGCAATGTTAAAAGATCATATATGATATCATATGAATGTATATGATTCTTGTATAATTTAATAACAATTATTTCACAATTATACAGGAGTTTAACCTACCCCCAACCAAGGAAAAGTACAAGGTAAGGGTTATTTCACAATCTCTTTATTATCCGAGGTTGTTTATACGTAATTATCTACCGGGACCTCTTTATTATCCACATCCATGTTTCTTGAAAGTGTATTTCAAAACATTCTTACTATTTTACAGAATATGGGTTAAAGTCATTTATACCCTTGTTTTACTTTTTATAAGAAGTTTATAAAGGAATCTTTCCGTCGTTTTCCAAACAAGGTCCTTTTTAACCTTTTCGACAGAATTAAGGTAAGAATGTTTTTTAACTTATATGGCGGGTGTGGCTATTTTCCACCGTTATAAAATTATCGAAGTTTACCTTACAAGATTATAAGGATATTTTCAAAGTAAATTTTTTATTTTATAATTATGTGACTTTTAAATGATTTCAAAATGAATATTTTAAGAGTTTCTTTAAAGTACTCTTTATCAAAATCAGAATTTTGAATGTTTTAAAGATTTATCTTTCTAAATCTTTTTAATTAATTTCCATGTCTTCAAAATGGTTTTTTAAGGATTTATTTATATGGACATTAATGTTTTTAAAATGTTAATTCCTTTAAAAAAGTTTCAAAGTGGTATGGGACACTTTGATTCAAAAATCTCTTTTAAATTACTTCCTTTATAAATGTGTGACTTTTAAATGATTTAAAAAAAAGATATATTTCTCTCAAATAGTTTTGATTTCATCTATGTCAACATCCTTTGATGGATTTTATGATTATTTGAAGTTGATACAAAACTTATATATTGTATTGAAGGTTTTGTGATATGTTTGACTGTGGATGTGTTATTTTTATACCATTCATGGTTTATGGAGAAAGTATTGACATTTCGTATGCTAGTTTTAATACGAATGTTTATGTTATGTTTAGACCTTTTAATATGGGAATGCATTGGACTTAATATGTGATGGGTGGAGCCCGCTATAGCTCCTCGATGCATCGGTAGGTCTCATTAGACAAACTAGTGTCTTGGCACAAGGCCTTGACAAAATCTTATTTGTAGTCTTGGCACGAGGCCTTGGCTATGTGGTTATGATAGTTTGGAATTATGCATTCTATCATTATGAAAGTAGTTATTGATATTTCATGTGATTATTCGATTAGTAGAATATCCATGTGAATAAGTAAATGGCATTATTTCATTTTATTTTTGACATACTATGTTGAAGTTCAAGTTTAAAAGGTTTTTGTTTTAGTTATACACTGCCTTAAATTTTTATTCTTATTTATGAAAGTTTCCGCTATATTGTTATCCTTACTGGGCATTTGAGCTCACCCCTTTTCTATGTTTTATTTTTCCTAGGAAGTGAAGAAGTAAAATTATGAATGACCTGCAAGGATATTATGTGGGGATATGAGTGTGGAATATGGATACAATATGTTGTTGTAGTAGTTTTTCACTTTATGATGTACTGTAAGACTTATGAATATATCTAGTGTTTCCAAGGATACTAAACCAATCGGTCTTTCGAGATTTGATCTTTCTTGTGATCATGCCAATGTTATGTAATAATGCACCGACTCTAGGTAACTGGGGTCGGGGCGTTACAGTTGGTATCAGAGGAAGTTTAGTACAAACCTTGGAAGCTAGATTTAGATAAACTCTGATTAGAGCATGTAGACCTAAGATGAACTTTGAGGATTAGTATAGAAGAACTTCCTAGAATTTTGGTATTGTAGAGATTTTGTGAGTTTTCTGAGCAATACATCCCTGTCTAGATACGAGCAGGCAGAGGCGGCTCTGGCACAGATGTACCTAGGGGTAAAACCTGAAAACACCGCTTTGAGCTAGACTCGAATGGGAACTGCTGCACGACAACGGGTCTTCCAGCACTCTTGGTTACGACACTCCCGGGGGATATTCTTAGGATAACTCTCATTTTCTTTACAAATAATTATGAAGGGTTTATGAGTATATACTTCCTCAAAGGAGAAATTTTTATGATTATGGATTATATCCATAGACTATTTAATTTATGTTATGTTTCTTACAAGTTTGGGATTAGGTATTGTTATTCATAAACTAATCTAGTGTATGCCATTATTTAGAAATGGCGCCCAGTAGAAGGAATGAGAACTCCAGCAATGCACATGATCCAAAGAGAAAGAAGGATCATATCTTTCATGGTCTTAAGCCAGAATTTATAAGAGAAATAGTCTCCCATGTATTATCATCATATGAAGAAATAATATCATGTGTTTATAAGATAGGTAAAGATTTTACTGAGTCCTATGGCTTTGAAGGGAAGAAAGAGAAGAAAAGGATGGAATAGAGAAAGATGGATAAAGGGAAGAGGGAAAAGAAGAATTTTCCCATATGTGATAACTGTGTGAAGAAACACCCTGGAACTTGCCTGAAAGGAATGG
The DNA here is from genome assembly GCA_963277665.1 of Viscum album. Classification (NCBI taxonomy): domain Eukaryota; kingdom Viridiplantae; phylum Streptophyta; class Magnoliopsida; order Santalales; family Viscaceae; genus Viscum; species Viscum album. Next base: position 1,937,456,865 of record OY728155.1, read on the forward strand.
GAGTTTGTTATAAGTGTGGAGGAAAAGGGCACAAAGTACGTGACTGCAAGGGTAAGAAAATGGTTTCAAATGTACAATGCTTTATTTGCAAGGAGTTTGGACACTACGTGAACCTATGTCCCAGTCATCATACTATGACGCAAATGATGCTATTGGATAATAATCAAGTTATGATACTACCACAGATGAAAAGGAATGATTAGTGTTCTTATGTTGATTATGTCATTTCAGTGTTGCATCAACAATGTACTTGTTATAATAATTATGGAGTATATAAGGATTGTACTGTAGTACTATTTCATTAAGGACTTGAGATTGTGTGGAACAAAGAAAAGTGACTCAATAGCAGGATAATTTTTTTGAAAATATATGGTTGAGAGAATGATAAACCATAATATAGTTCTGATACCGAGGTAGTTATTTTGGAATAATACATGATTGATTTGGATAAATTATATTGGATATTCTTGACTACCTTGAAACAGATTAATGATTTTTATATTCCATCATTTTTGGGGTTTAAAACATTTTTGGATTGAAGGAGTATATCTATTATTCTTTAAGGAATAAGGGATCATGAATGTAATCAATAAGGTTTTATGGTAATTCAGGAAGTTGCAGTGTTTTAAAAGAATACATGATGAATATTTTCACATGTTATTACGCGGAAAAAAAGGATCTTTATTGTGTTTACCTTCCTTATAAATTTTGGACTGAAGTGTTTTGGATAGTTCTAGTTTGGATTATTTTGGATTGCCATAAAAGGGCAACCCGGAGGTCGGGTAGCAACCTGTCGCGTCCGGCAAGGCCGCGAGACTTGAACCCACAACCGAAGGGCGACACGGTTGTATAACCTACCACTGACCCACGTGATGTCCGGGATTAAATAATGTAGTTTTTTTAAAAGATCTGGTAGATGAATTATAAATTCGTTTTTTTGGAACCCTATATGAATAGGATAAATAGAATATTTTGTTTTTCATTCTATTATCTTTTAGAGTTAAAGATGAGTTTGTGGTAGAAATTAGTTAAAGGATGGAACTCTACTTGTCAAGAATATATTTTTCTTCTTCTCTTATTCTATGAAGAAATTAATTCTTATACTTTATTTAAGGAATCCTAAAACAAAAAATGTGTTGTCCTAATACCCTATGTTTTGTTGAACCGATGGTATTTCAAATCATCATAGATTGATGAATTTAAGGACCTCAATTTTACACTTGTTTGTGATTGATGACCTCAATCACTACCTATAAATATTTACGTTTTTCCTCCAATTATATGTCTCTAATTTCCACCAATGTTCTCCTAATCGAGATCATAATTTGGTGGTGACCCTTTCATTTCTCTTTTCCTCATATTAAGACTAAATTTTAGTAACCCAATTTCTGATGTGGGTTTTCCCACAAATATATTTTCTATTTTCAACCTTTTATTTTCGAAGAACAATTTCAAATTGCGAGGACGCAATTTATTAAAGGAGGGGAGAATGTAACACCCCAAGATTTCATAGTGTGTTATTTCTTCAAAATAATTCAATAACTTGCACTATACGCAACACCGAGTTCAAGCGCACCATGACTTACCAAACAAGCCGTTCAAAAGAGGTTATTAATATTATTAACTAAATTTTAAACTTTATATAAACCTTATAATTTTAAAATCCATATTATGAGTTTCTTAGACATAATGTAAGAACAAATTCATTTTCAGTATTTCACTTTTACCAACTTTTAATAGTGAACCCTTTTTAAATACAATATTTTAAACTTTTTGACTAAATGGGGAAATCAAAAATTTAAAATGAAACATCTCAATCTTCCATGGTACGCTTTCCTTTGAATAATACAGTAGCATGTGTTGTACGCAACTTTGAGTTCTAACACACACCACAACCAATCAAACTAGCCGTTATGAATAGTAATACCTACTTTTTGAAATTATATATATTTTATATTTCAAAATGGACTTCATTTTTGGATTTGGAGTATTGAATTTAGCCTAAGGTGAAATCTTGGTACTTTTCGGATAACTTTCATATTTTGATGAATAGTAAAAATTACTAAATTTTAATTAAAAACAACTTTTTTAATAAAAATAATTAATAGTGATAAATTATTAATTTGAGTGGTTTTAAAGTATATTTAGAATATATTTTTACCATTTAATAAAATTTTGGTCATTTTACATAATTTTACAATTAAACCGGACATAAACAAGTGTCAATCTTTTGATAGTTATTATCTCTTAAAAACACGCTTTTTGTTTTAACAACGGGAATTAATTTTAAATTAATTTCTGCCACTTATGTGTTTTGAATTTGGAAAAATGGATTCCATATTTGGAATTAGGATGTTTAAATTGTGTAAATATGTAACTTTTATTTTTAGACATTTTGAATAATTACTTCGGTAAATATTTTATTTACCATGGTTAAGGGTAAATCCGGTAAATAAGGGTTAAAAATAATATTATAATAATACTAAATTACCCTAAAACGTGTCCTATCCTTATTTGTTGATACATGTTCGACCATAGGCACCTTTGGGTCGATTTTGGGACCCCATGGAGCCACTTGTAGGTGCTAGGGACACTTTATTTTAATTAAGTTAAAATGAATACAAAAATGACACAAGCATATATCTTTTAGCAAAACAATTTTTACATAGGGTTATATATGTTGGATTTTCTACTATAAATATTCATTATGAATATAAATAGATTTCCTAAATAATTATATTTTATTTATAATTTTTATACTTTAAATAATTTAATTTATTTATGACACAATTATGATACAGTAATTACCATAATAGTGAAAAATTAAAATAATTGATATTATAAATACCCAAATAAATATAATTTGAGACTTTTAATGAATTAAAAAAAATTCTAGGATAATATGACATATTAGGATTGATTTAATTAACTTTTTTCGAAGTAATAATTCTGTTATGAGTTTCACAAAAATCAACTATTGAATAGTGTCAAAATTGACACAAAAGAGTTTTTAAAACAAATATTATATTATTAATTGATATTAAATTCCTAAAAATATAATGTTCGGCCAAGAGACTTATATCATGATATTTTAATCATTAATGGCCCACTTGGGGGGTCTCTTGGATGTATATAGTAAGTTTATTAACTATATAATATAAAAATACAAAGTGACATGGTAAATGTCAAACTAATTAACTAAGAGTTAATACTTAAAGATAAGGCTAATATAGTAACCCAAACCTGTCTAAATTATATTGGTTGAATTTTTTTCGACCTATAACCACCTTAACATTTAAATAATCAACTTTTGATCCATTAGAAACCGAATATGAATTTATTATAAATTAATATTTCTAGCTTTTCCAAAGGTACCCCTCACCCCTCTTATAAAAGGGCACTCCCCCTTCTCATTACTTCACACCTTCAAAGCCTTTTGGTTCGGCCAAACTCTGCCCACATACTCTATAAACTTCCCTCACAACAACCTAGAGGCCTTAGTTTGATCAGAAAGCCAACCTAAGGAGCCCTTTTGATCAAATCAAAAGGAAGAACCTAAAGAAGAGGTAATGTTTTCACCACCCTTTTTCAAATTCATTTCTTCTTCCACTTCTTCTTTATTTTTTATTACCATTCTAAAATAATAAATCCAGTATCTTATATATACTGTGATTTTATTATAAATATGGTACAACCATATTCAGTATTCTATCCACCCTTTGAATAACATGTCACCATACGTGCGTACGTACGGCTTACCGTCTCCATGTCGTGGTGTAATTGTTATTCAATATATTATTATTTGGATGGGTATAATAATGATGTGTAACTCATGTAAATAATAAATATAACATGATAATTATTCTTTATATATGATATACTATCCAATTATATATTATTTTAATATCAAAATAATGATATTGTCGCTCGTGCGTACGTACGGACTACCGTCTCCACGAACGCGATGAGATTCATTCTATATCGTATCCATTCAAGTATAATTATCATTTGATGATTTAAAAATAATGTTTAAGGACTTGATATCATTCTGGATATGAATAAGATACAACCTATCCATGACAACCAATGCTTACGTAACAAAACATATAAAAGAAAACGAGTAAGTTAACACCCGGAACAACGATAATTCTAAGATATTATTAACAAAGCAATGTTAAAAGATCATATATGATATCATATGAATGTATATGATTCTTGTATAATTTAATAATAATTATTTAACCATTATACAGGAGGTTAACCTACCCCCAACCAAGGAAAAGTACAAGGTAATGGTTATTTCACAATCTCTTTATTATCCGAGGTTGTTTATACGTAATTATCTACTAGGACCTCTTTATCATCCACATCCATGTTTCTTGAAAGTGTATTTCAAAACATTCTTACTATTTTACAGAATATGGGTTAAATTAATTTATACCCTTGTTTGACTTTTTATAAGAAGTTTATAAAGGAATCTTTCCGTCGTTTTCCAAACAAGGTCCTTTTTAACCTTTTCGACAAAATTAAGGTAAGAATGTTTTTTAACTTATACGGCGGGAGCGTCTATTTTCCACCATTATAAAATTATTGAAGTTTCCCTTACAAGATTATAAGGATATTTTCAAAGTAAATGTTTTATTTTATAATTATGTGACTTTTAAATGATTTCAAAATGAATATTTTAAGAGTTTCTTAAAAGTACTCTTTATCAAAATCAGAATTTTTAATGTTTTAAAGATTTATCTTTCTAAATCTTTTTAATTAATTTCCATGTCTTCAAAATGGTTTTTTAAGGATTTATTTATATGGACATGAATTTTTTTAAAATGTTAATTCCTTTAAAAAAGTTTCAAAGTGTTATGGGACACTTTGATTCAAAAATCTCTTTTAAATTACTTCCTTTATAAATGTGTGACTTTTAAATGATTTAAAAAAAATATATATTTCTCTCAAATAGTTTTGATTTCATCTATGTCAACATCCTTTGAAGTATTTTATGATTATTTGAAGTTGATACAAAAATTCTATATTGTATTGAAGGTTTTGTGATATGTTTGACTGTGGATGTGTTATTTTTATACCATTCATAGTTTATGGAGAAAGTATTGAAATTTTGTATGCTAGTTTTAATACGAATGTTTATTTTATGTTTAGACCTTTTCATATGGGAATGCATTGGACTTAATATGTGATGGGTGGAGCCCGCTATAGCTCCTCGATGCATCGGTAGGTCTCATGAGACAAACTAGTGTCTTGGCACAAGGCCTTGACAAAATCTTATTTGTAGTCTTGGCACGAGGCCTTGGCTATGTGGTTATGATAGTCTGGCATTATGCATTACATCATTATGAAAGTGGTTATTGATATTGCATGTGATTATTTGATTAGTAGAATATCCATGTGATTAAGTAAATGGAATTATTTAATTTTATTTTTTCCATACTATGTTGAAGTTCAAGTTTAAAAGGGTTTTGTTTTAGTTATACACTGCCTTAAATTTTTATTCTTATTTATGAAAGTTTCTGCTATATTGTTATCCTTACTGGGCATTTGAGCTCACCCCTTTTCTATGTTTTATTTTTCCCAGGAAGTGAAGAAGTAAAATTATGAATGACCTGCAAGGATATTATGTGGGGATATGAGTGTGGAATATGGATACAATATGTTGTTTTAGTAGTTTTTCACTTTATGATGTAATGTAAGACTTATGAATATATCTAGTGTTTTCAAGGCTACTAAACCAATTGGTATTTCGAGATTTGATCTTTCTTGTGATCATGCCAATGTTATGTAATAATGCACCGACTCTAGGTAACTGGGTTTGGGGTGTTACAGTAATCCAAAAGATCTGTCTCACTTATAGGAATCCATCAAAGTCGACGGCACATCAATCGGACATCCGGAGCTCAAGTTATAAGTGTTTCCGCTCCGAGGGACCTGTTGGTTTCGTGTACGAACCAACCTGGCCTAACACAAAGTACTCCGAAAACTTGAGTGAGATATACCTAAACGACCATCTCGATCCAAGGATCACATCGCCGCTGACGGTGCGTTGATCGGAAGCCCATAGCTCAAGTTATGAGCAAAAGACCAAAAAGGTCTGAAAACGGGGGGTCTGGGCCCGGACCGACCCGGCCCAACCCCCCCCCCCCCCCCCCGGGTCAGACCGAACCGGGTTGACCCGACCGGCACGGCCCGGTCCAGCCTGGGTGGCCTGGCCCGTCCTGGGCACGACCCGGCCCGGCCGGCGCGGGCGCGGCTCGGTCGCCAGGCGGGGCGGCTCGGCCGGTTACGGCCGAGCGGAGCGGGGGGTGCGCTGCCCCTGTGTGAAGGATCCACGGCCCCGCGTGGTGCCTCCCTTTCCAGTGGATGCGGATGGCTGCCGCATCCCGTTCCCCTTCAGTCCCACGTGGTCGCGGGACCGCGTCCTGCCGCCGCGGCTTCAGCTGCGGCGGCTCCTTCCGGCGGCGCACCGGCGGGCTGCTCCGCGGACCACCGGACGAGTTCCGGTGGTCGGAATTCCAAGTCATCTTTACCAAAGGCCCTCTCGGGGTTCTTCCTTCACTGCGAGGACCTTACATCTCCCGTGCGGCTTGTTTTGTTGTCGACCGCTGTTCCACACACCAAGAACGAAAAGGGTGGTGGGTTCGGACTTGTTCGTTGGTCCGCACCCACCGCGTTAGCGGTTTTCAAATCTCACAAAAAATATTTTATCATAAGCCACGGGTATAAATCACAAATATTTAAAAGAATCAAAACCCTTAACTCAACGTTGTCGTCAAACGTGAGTTCGTCGCGGAATTGACCGTTGCGGAAGGAGGCATCGCTGTCGTCGCGGTACACGGCGTTGCGCAGTCAAAACTCCGAGGATTTAAAATCACACAGATTTAAGATGCACCAAAAGAAACCATGTCGGGGATATAATTCACAAAGAATTAAAAGGACCTCAATTCCCTACCTCAATCGGTTGTTGATCGAAGATTTTCGTGGGGAAGGAACGTCACGGAAGAAACGTCGCGGAAGGAGAATAGTCGGTGTTGCGGTACACGGTGTCGCGTCGTCAATCTCCGAGGGTTCGGCATTCTTCGCATTCTTCACGTTCTTCGCGTTATTCACGAAAGAGGATGAAGAACTTAGAGTTTTTCCAAATCCTCTCAACAATCCACCCATATGTGTTGGTCTTATTTTATTCTTATGCCAACAAATGAAAATCAAAGTTAAGAAACGAACCATTAATTCGATGAATTAATGGTAACGACTTAACTTCCCAATTAATATGGGCATTAAGAATTTAAGAAAATGCACTAGTTGACTTTCATTTAAGAGGGGGGTTGCAGGTGCGTTACTTAGGAGGGAAGAAACGGTGGGGTTCGTGCGGGCCCCACCTCACAAATATCTTACCAAGTGGATAGGATATTTTGGGTTCCACCCTATCTGCTTAACTTAGCTTATGTGGCTTTAAGTGGCTTTAAGTGAAATAAAATAAAGTTGTCGCACCACTTTATTTTATTTCTTAACTTAACCCCAAAAATTAAAAACCACACCCGAGCAAACACAACTCCGAAAAAGGTGTTTCTAAACAAATATCGGTGCTGCGATTCCATCGGTGCCCTCGGAATTCGATTCCGAGCACCGGTTCAAAAGTTAGAAAAACCCACTCGTTCTTTCACAAAACGTACCTGAGCCAAACTTCGGAAAATGATTCCGGGCACACCGGGCCTCGGAATCAGGTGCCATCAGAAACTGCGTTCTTGTAAAATTCCAAAGAAAATTAAGAAAAAAAAATTCCTTGAATTTTACAGGTCTTTACATCACTCCCACCTCAGGGATTTACGTCCCCGTAAAGATACATCATAAACTAGGGAAACAAAAGTGGGTACTGAGCATGCATCTGAGCCTCCTGCTCCCAAGTGCTCTCCTGGAGGTTCTCGTGCTGCCATCTGATGCGCACTAGAGGAATCAACCGTCCACGTAGGACCTGCTCCTGTCGATCCTCGATCTCCACCGAGACCTCTGAAAAAGTCACACCATCATCAACGTCCAGCTCCCCATGGTCAATGATGTGCGTCGGGTCGTGCACGTATCTCCTCAGCTGAGATACGTGGAAGACGTCGTGCACCCGGTGCAACTGAGGTGGTATATCCAGGCGATAAGCCACCTCGCCAGTCCTGCTGAGGACCTGGAATGGTCCGATGAAGCATGGAGACAACTTTCCGCCTCGGCCAAATCTCTGTAATCCACGTCGAGGTGAGACATGCAAGAATACGTGGTCTCCATCCTCGAACTCTAGTGGCATCCACCTCCTATCAGCATAAGACTTCTGTCGGCTCTGAGCTGTCCTCATCCGCTCCTGGATGACCTGGACCTTCTCTGTCGTGGCCTGGACCATCTCCGGTCCCACAAGTGCTGACTCCCCAGGGTCTGTTCAGCACAAAGGAGATCTGCAAGGTCGGCCGTACAATGCCTCGTAAGGTGTCATCCCAATGGTGGAGTAGTAGTTGTTGTTGTACGCGAACTCCACCAAGGGTAGATGGTCCTCCCAACTATGACCAAATTTGAGGACACATGCGCGGAGCATGTCCTCGAGAGTCTATATGGTCCTCTCCATCTGACCATCTGTCTGAGGGTGAAAGGTGGTGCTCAGACGTAGCTACGTCCCGAACGCCTCCTACAACCCCTTCCAAAGCCGGGAAGTAAAGCGAGCATCTCGATCGGAGACGATAGATGATGGCACACCATAGATCCGTAAAATCTCCAGAACGTAGAGACACCTCAAGCTCTCCACTGAGCCCTGCTCTCTGATGGGTAAGAAGTGAGCCGACTTGGTGAGTCGGTCGACAATCACCCAAATTGAGTCGTGACCTCTAGAAGTGTGTGGAAGTCCAGTCACGAAGTCCATAGATATGTCGTCCCACTTCCACTTCGGGACCTCCAAGGGTTTTACTAAGCCTGTTGGTACCTGATGCTCTACCTTCACCTGCTGGCAGGTGAGGTATCGAGAAACGAACTCTGCCACAGCCTTCTTCATGCCCATCCACTAGTGTTGTCGTCTGAGGTCCTGGTACATCTTCGCCACTCCAGGATGTACCGCCAAGGGAGAAGTGTGAAACTCTCTCAGCACCTCCTCCCGTAATGCAACGGGTACCAAGGTACGTCCTCTGAAAAGGATGTCGTGCTCTGCTCCAAAGGAGAAACCATCAGGTGTCTGTCCAGAGGATATCTGCGCACACCGCGTCTCACATTCGGCATCCCCACGTTGTGCCTCTCTTACCCGCTGCATTAGTGGAGGGGTGACTGTGAGAGACTAGGGGAAGGTTTCTCCATCTCTATCCACGAAAGATATCTGCAAAGCGGCTAGCTTCTCTATCACCTCCTCAAGTAGTTTAATGCCCGTCCTCCTGCTGATAGCATCGGATACTACGTTCCCCTTCCCAGGAGTATACACTATCTCAAATTCATAGTCCTGGAGGAACTCGAGCCATCGCCACTGTCTCAGGTTCAGGTCCTTCTGAGAGAAGATTTACCTGAGACTCTGACGGTCAGAAAATACTGTAAATAGCTCGCCCATAAGATAGTGCCGCCATGTCTTCAGAGCGAAGACCACTGCTGCTAACTCCAGGTCATGGGTGGCGTAGTTCTGCTCATGCGGCCTCAACTGACGTGATCCATAGGTGATCGCTGCCCGCTCCTGCATCAGGACACATCTGAGTCTGGTCCCTGATGCATCGCAGTAGACTACGTACCCTACTCCCTCCTCCGGAAACCTCAAGATAGGTGCACTGGTCAATCTCTGTCTCAGCTCCTGGAAGCTCTACTAACATCTGTCTGACCACACAAAGTGTTTCCCCTTCTTCGTAAGAGATGAGAGCGGTGTCGCGACTCTAGAGAAGTCCGGCACAAATCTCTGATAGTATCCAGCTAGTCCCAAGAAACTCTATACCTCTGTCACGCTCCTGGGTGGCTCCCAAGCTAGCACTGTCTCGATCTTCGCAGGATCCACTGCAACTCCCGCCTCAGAGATGACGTGCCCCAAGAAGTGGACCTCACGTAACCAGAACTGACACTTCGAGAGCTTTCCATAAAGCTGGTGCTCTTGAAGTGTGTCTAGTACAACCCGCAAGTGGTAGGCGTGCTCCTCCTCAGTGGTCGAGTATATCAAAATGTCGTCGATGAAGACTACGACAAATCGATCAAGGTATGGCTGAAATATCCTGTTCATGAGGCCCATGAACACCACTGGAGCATTAGTTATGCCAAAGGTCATAACCAAGAACTCATAGTGGCCATACCGATATCTGAAGGTCGTCTTCTGCACGTCCTCATCCCGAACTCTGAGCTGATGATAGCCTAACCTGAGGTCTATCTTCGAGAACCACCGTTATCCCTTGAGCTGATCGAAGAGGTCATCAATCCTCAGTAGAGGATACTTGTTCCTCACTGTCACCTGGTTCAGGCGGCGATAGTCGACACAAAGTTGCAAGCTTCCGTCCTCCTTCTTGGTGAACAATATCGGGGAAGCCCAGGGTGAAACACTGGGTCGGATGAATCTCTTGCCCTGCAAGTCCTCCAACTGTACCCGTAGCTCTCAAAGCTCGGCGGGAGCCATCCGATATGCTGGGGTGGATATCGGGGTTGTCCCGGGGTACAGATCAATATAAAAGTCTACCTCTCTGCGAGGAGGTGGTCCTGGAACGTCGTCGGGAAAGACGTCCTCATACTGATCCACCACTGCAAGAAAACTAGGACTCTGCACGTCAACTGCTCCTAGGATGAGGCTAGCCAACTGATGAGTGATGGGATTTCTTCTCCTCTGCAAGAGTCCATCGTGGGCTTCGAAGGCTCCCTTCTCATCGGTGAAGGTGAACCTGCCCCCGTCAGTGCATACACATCGTACCTTGCGCCTAATACAGTCAATATGTGCATGGACTGTAGATAATCAATCCATGCCCAAGATGACATCGTAAGGCCTAGACGCCGCTACAAGAAGATCCTATCCGAAACTCTCACCTCCTTGAGTAAGCTCACACTGCCGGCACCAGTGCGTAATCGTCGAGTCTGCTCCCGTAGGAGTCTCTAGCCGTAAGGATCGATCCAACGGCTCTGTCGTAATCTCTGAGCTCCGAACTAGGGCAGCGGCTATGAAAGAATGACTCGCTCCCATGTCTATAAGAACTGCATAAAGGGTGGAATAGACACAGATAATACCTCAAATCATCTCAGGTGCGCCGTGGTCATAGGCCTCCACTGCCTGGAGTTGTGCCTGTCTCTGCCCGCCAGCTCCCTGTGGCCGGGGTGGACCTCCTGGTGGTGGTGGTGGTAGAGCCTCAAAGCGTCGCCCACCACCTGCTGCTCGGCCAGCTCCTCTGCCTCATCCGCCTGCTCCCTGTGGACCGCCACGGTCGACCCTCTGCCTCTTCCTGGGTGGCCCCTCAACCGTTTGCTGCTCCTCGGCACGGTGGTTCGAGCAGTCATGAGTCATGTGGCTCTGCCCGCCGCATGCGTAGCACTGCCTGCCTCTCGAAAGACTGGCTCCGCGCTGTGTGCCCCGCACTACTAAGCCAGTGTCCTGAGGTCGTCTTCCTGAGGGTATGGTCTGCCTGGACCCATGAGTCATCTGTCGGCTGCCTGCTGCATAAGAATCTGCTACGTGCCGCCCCGCGGTAGGTCTCGATGCTGAAGAAGGCTCAGCAAGGAAGTTCTCGATCAAAAGGGCTCGCTCTAGTACTCCTACCTGAGTCGGAATGCTAAGGGAGATCAGCGATGCCCTGATCTCATGCCTCAATCCCTGCTCAAAGGTCCAGGCCCGGAAGAACGGGTCCCGCACCATGTCTGTCGAGTAGCGCGAGAGATCGGTAAATCTCGCCGAGTACTGGGCGACCGTCAAGCTGCCCTGCCACAGCTGTAGAAGCTCCTAGATGCATACCGCATGGAGGGTGGCTGGGAAGAACTCCGAGTGGAAGAGGCTCTCAAAGTCCGTCTAGAGGAGAGATGTCTCGTCATGCACCTGGAGCATCAAGCTCCACCATCTGCCTATTACCGCGTGCATTAGGCTCGCTGCGAGGATCACCATGAGGTCTGCTGGTGTCCTCACTAACCTGAAAACCTGTACCACTGCTTCCAGCCAGTCCTCGGCTGCCTGTGGGTCTGTCTCCATGCGGAACCTGGACGGTCACTGGCGCTGAAATTCGTGCAGTGCACTAAGGCGACGTGCATCGTCAGCGGCTGGGGCTGGTAGCATCGGTGGCTCGGCGGGTAGAGGTACCGCCGGTGCCTCTACTGTCAAAGGGCCCTACATCGAGGCCTCGTCGCTCGGTGGTTTGTCATCACGCACAACTCTCGGAACCCTAGTTGGATGCCGTCATGGGGCCATCTTGAAAAGGAAACAGGTGCGCCATGGTCAGAACAGTATACCTGGTGAGCTGACACAAAGTAATCACAAAGAAAACTTGAAACACACATGAAACCAATGTTTTCGTGCTTTAAGTCGGAAATCAGAAGTCAGGGTCCTGGTGTACGGATACGTCGGCTGCCACACCAACACTGGACTCCCTGGACTGATAACCACACCCAATACTCTGAACACTATTGCTTCACATAGAAAAAGATCAGAGTCCTGAGTTATGTGGTAGAACTGAACTCCTCTGATACCAATTTGTCACGACCCGTCCTCGGGGCCCGTGTCGTGACTACCCCAAGCCCGCCTTCCATAGGCCAGGGGCTGGCGACTAGCACCAAGGCGTAAATCCCAGTAAAAAGGGAAGGCATTGCCTTTCTAAAGTAAACAAACACCACAGAACAAGGAAGCAGTAGAAGTAAACACTAAGTAAAAACTGAATACAACAGTAAGTGCGAAAAAGTAAGTGGGCTAGAATACAAACCCAAACTAAAAGTAAAGTACAACTGGAAAGGGAAAACAGCAACTAAAAAGTAAAGTCGCAGTGTCGAGCCGTCCACTGGAAGTCCCACCTGAAGGGTGAGTACAGATATCCTCCACAGCTCCTCGGGTCCAGCCGTCTGCTCCGAGTACGTCTCGCCCAGTGGTCCACCTCCAGGTACCGTCCTGCTCCGCAAGCCTCAACCACGATCAGCGATGTCCGTCGTCTGCAATCAACACAACGTAGTGTGGGCATAGCCCGTGCAGGGGTGAGTATAAGTGGATAGGGTGGAACCCAAAATATCCTATCCACTTGGTAGGATATTTGTGAGGTGGGGCCCGCACGAACCCCACCTCACAAATATCATACCAAGTGTATAGGATATTTTGGGTTCCACCCTATCCACTTAACTTAGCTTAAGTGGCTTTAAGTGGCTTTAAGTGAAATAAAATAAAGTTGTCACACCACTTTATTTTATTTCTTAACTTAACCCCAAAAATTAAAAACCACACCCGATCAAACGCAACTCCGGAAAAGGCGTTTCTAAACAAATATCGGCGCTGCGATTCCACCGGTGCCCTCGGAATTCGATTCCGAGCACCGGTTCAAAATTTAGAAAAACCCGCTCATTCGTTCACTGAACGTACCCGAGCCAAACTTTGTAAAATGATTCCGGGCACACCGGGCCTCGGAATCAGGTGCCGTCAGAAACTGTGTTCTTGTAAAATTCCAAAGAAAATTAAGAAAAAAAATTTCCTTGAATTTTACGGGTCTTTACAGTCCCCAAGTTGACCCATGGATTGTTTTGGTCAGTCATGACACGTCCAATGAGGGTAGGACATGTGTCTAGGTCATTTCGTATTATTAAAACATTATTTTTACCTTAAATTACACTAATTACCTTTAATCGTGATTAATAAAACTTAAAAGTTACTATTCACAAAAAATTATTTTAATCTCATTGAACCACATTTTACTTCTTAATGACAACCATGTATGTCGGATTTTTTAAAATAAAATCATAGAAGTGGAAAAGTTTCATTTTAAATGAAAAATTCGTTTCTTTAACTACCACTTAGTGGTTTCACTATTCATCAAAAATTGAAGTTTTTCAGAAAAATACCAAAAATTCACCCTAAGCTATATTTGATATTCCGAATTCAAAAATGATGTATATTTTAAAAAATTCAAAACATATAAGTTTCATTAATTAATTTAATAATTAATTCCCGCTGTCAAAACAAATAGCGTGTTTTTAAGAAACAATATCTATTAAAAGATTGACACTGGTTTAAGTCCAATTTCAAAGTGAAATTAATTCCAATGACCACCATTGGATTAAATGGTAAAAATATATTCTAAATAAACTTTAATATCAATTAAAAATATAATCTATCCATATAAATAAATTAGATTAAAAGGAGTTTTTGAATTAAAATGCAACATTTTCAATAAAAATGATCTTTATCGGAAAAATAACAAAAATTTACACAAAGTAAATTTTCATGTCCAGATTCTAAAGAAGGATTTTATTTTGTCAAATACAACATATAAAATTGTCAAAAGTATATTTAAAAAGGGTTCTCCATCAAAAGGCGGTTAATCGACCTTTAAAAGAATATTAGAAGATTTATGCTTAAAATTGGATTCATTTGCATTTTAAGCCTCTAACATTTATTGGATAAAAGTAAGAATATTTGAAAAACATATATAATCATTTTGTAGTTAGTTCCATTCATTCCCTCCATTACAACGGCTAGGCGTTAACTACCATTTAAAATAATATTATTTTATTATTAGAGTGCAACGTAAGATTTCAAAGAAACTCATTATTGCGTATTGGGTACGCCATCGAGCATAGCGTTCCCTTTAAAGTAATATTAATATTTTATTCACAAATATGGATAAATATGAAAATTTTATATTCTTTATTTACCTGGGGTGTTACATGAACCATCATTTCATGATATGAAATGGTGGAGGATTGGATTTGATGAATCTATCCCTAAAAAATCACAATGTGAACATGAATTTCAAGTTGTGAATTGATCCAAGTTTATTGGATCAAGGTGTCACGACCTGAACCATGTTAGGGCTCGAGCCACAACTACCCCAAGCCTGGCTCCATAGGCCAGGGGGTGGAGGCAATCACTGAAGGAACAACAAACTAGGGGAGTCCTTTTCCTAAGAAGGTGTACACACACATAGATCCAACTCAATGAAAAAATGCAGAGGGAAAGAGAAAAACAAGATACAACACTACTATATATAAACCAAAAACATGCATCGACCTCTAAATAGTACAAGTATAGGTACTGTAAAGTAAACTGAAAGGAAAAGGGGAAAAATACATGTCCAACCAGAAAAGTGCCATAACCTGGAAAAAACTAAAAAAGTGTCCCAATAGAAAATTCTAATAGCTGAGAGATCCCGACTCTTGAATCTCAAGCTATGACCACCATATGTGGTCCAAGCACCCCATATCTCTAAGATCCTCTTATTTCATGATCAACCTATCCATCTTCTTTATATGGAATTATGTGTGTAGGAAAATCCCATGCAGGGGTGAGTATAAACATACTCAGTAGGATGCCTCGAAAAGGAGAAGTGGGGGCATTAATAGATACAACTGAAAAGGAAATCGATAGATAGAACAAGGTACAGTAAATAGTACAAATAAACCCAACAAGATAGTTAAGTAAGATCATACATATGCAATGATCTAGAAATGGTGAGAATATAAACTTCTCATCGAGTCTTTGTTACCTATAGTAGGAGAGTAGACTCATCTAACCATGAGAAGCTAGACACGGAAAGCATGTGGCATACCCCGTGTGTCTTCGCCTTTCCTGGAAGAAGATTAACCAAAACCTAAGGAGTAGGTTTTGAAAATAGGATATATAAATATGCTCGGTCAAAGAAACCCAAACAAGAGAGTAAGGGGTCTCCATCTCACAGATTAGCCCAGGGAAATATTTTCTAAAAGTTCCAGAAGTATCCATAAATGATTCCTAGCATCCCTCATGTCTGCCCTGAACATGAAAGTCAAAGGGACTCAATTACCACACCTCGATACTATCTACTTTGGGTGGTTTTGTCTCACCGACACAGTTTTTAGGTTGCGTCATAATGATGTGTCTCGGTGGGGAAAGCATTTATCTTTCTTGTGAGTCTAAAGTTAGGTTAAACCATGTCTCATCACTGATCCATATCCAGATGATGCAACTCGTAGTGGAGTACCTTCTCCCTATTGCGTCAGGGGGGGTCCACTCTAAACTAACTATAGAGGACTCATTCTCATGCTGATGGGGGATTCCACTCCAGTTTCATAGGGACCCATGCTCTGGTACAGTAGGGGGTTCCACCCTAGTTTTCGAGGACCCACACCTATGCCGATGGGGGCTTTCACTCTGATATCTTCGAGGACTCGCACCCTACCTGATAGATGTATTCCACTTGGAAGACATTAAGGAACTACACTGGCCATCCCTTCTAGATGGTACCTCTTAGGAAGCATCATGGAATGTTGCTGCCCAGCCCAGCTAGAGGGTAAGCTCAGAAAGATCATCGGCGAATGCCATTGCCCAGCCCAGTTGGAGGGAAACCCCGGAACTGCTCAGGTGGTTCTTCCTGATCATAACCATTATATGGAATTTCTTAAATAAGCATCAAGACCATAAAATATCACATCGTATCTCGAAATCCACTACAGAGGGCACCATTGCGATCAACGCGGAAAAACACTCCGGATAGGCTACTCACAGGCCAAAATTTGAGTCTATAAGAAGAAGATACGATAGATAGAATAGTGTGGTATAAACCACATGTGGGTCCCACATGACATGTGACCCCACCTCATCACCTATCCATGTACCTAGCCATTCTTAGGTGCTAAACTGTGAACAAGAACCTCTTGGCGTGCCAGCGTACTCCCAGAGTACATGGCATATCTAGCCAAAAGGCTGATGAGCACACGATGCTCATTGTTTTTCCAAAGGAAAATCATGTAATTATACCAATAGGTATACTTGAATGGCCCTGGATAACCAAACGAATCACACCATTGCGATCCTTATGAAAAAATGCACATGATCAACTATTCATTCACCTGAATCGAACCCTCGATAAATAAGTCGCATCTCTCAGCGTTGTACATGAACGGTGCTTCATGGGGCTCACACCTCGATCATGGAACACATCAAATGGATCACACAATTGGTATAATCATGGAAAAACATACGGGTTCGACTATTCATTCGTCCAAAACGGACACCCGATGAAAAATTCACTTTTCACCACAAACGCCCAAACCAGGTCTCATGGGGCCCACATATTGATTTCGGTTTAAGAACTCAGAATCAGTCTTGAAATTTTTACCTCAATTTTGGGGTCATGACGCTGCTATCTGCACATATATCGGACGTCGTATGACAAAAGTTATGGCGGGTCAAAGTTATAGTAATAATAATATATTATTATTATTTGAGTGTTTTGGGGGCCCGAGCCATGAGTCCAAAATATAAAATTCTCAAACTAGACTCAAAATATCCATCTCTATAATAGGAATATGTGACCATATATGGTGCGTCAAATAAACACCCGGATTAGGAGAAATGGTCGTTTGAAGTCACCTCAGCCCGACCCGCATCGGTCCAGCCTACTCCGGCCGGTCTGCTTCACCTGGGCCAGCCCGACCCATCTCATCGACTCATGACCTGACCTGTGGCCCAGCCACATGGCCCAACCCGCTCCTAGCCTAGCCTGTGGCCAGTCGCTACCCCGGTCGCACCTCATGACCCCACCTAGCCAACTGGTTGGGTCACGAGGCTCCACCACATCATGGTGTCACCGCCGCTCTGTTGTCCTTCGCGGAGCAGCCACCATACCAGCAGTGCTCTGATGGTACCTTTTGTGGACCAATGTACCTCCTCCATTTTCCTAATCGTTAATCTGAAACCAAATCATCGATCCTCGAGATGAGATCTTTACAGACACATGCTTCACTCGACGATATGTCATTGCTTCGTCATGATGAAAATTAGGCATCACTTCCGATCACCGTCGCACCTCCTTCGATGCCCGAAACTTGAAACCATCATAGATATGGAATACTTGGATCATGAACTTTACATATCTATTCTCCTCTTGATGTTTGTATGTCATATCATCATGTCTAAAAGTTTATCATTGAAAAACACAAAGAACGGGTGAAGAACAAGAAGAACGAGGGAACAATTGATGGTCGTGTTAGTTCAGCCATCTTCGTTGATGTTCAAACCAGCATAATTGATAGTGAAATAATTATATGAAACAATAATTTCAATTGGGGATGTGGAATCCAAAAGAAAATTCCTACCTCGATTCGGATCTATTCATCATTGATGAACGCACCCGCCAAAAATCGTTGTGATCGTCGCACTCTAATCTGCTCGGATCTGTAGCGCTGCCGCAATCCATCAAGAAAATGACGTTGATTTTCCATCTGAAGGAGAGGATGATCTCTCACTGTCCATGGGAGGAAATGATCCAAACATGAAATGATCCAAACCCTTTATCATTTCCTTAAACACCTATTTATAGGATCCTTCCAATGGTTGCGTAATATAAACCTCCCACGAACGATCACCTAAGGTCGTGCTTAGGGTAAACATCATGTTATGAAATCAACAGTGGTATCGTATTTATAATATGAGTCCTCATTCAGAAGTTATTTGAATTAACATCTGAGATAAAATAATTTTATTTAATTCTTTTATTTATGGTTACGTCCTTCATGGCATCTTCTATAGAAGGCTCGTACCGACAAAAGTTATATCCCTCCTAGGGTAAAAATCATGCTTCAAAATCAATTGTGCCCTCAGATTTCTGATCTGAGCTTTCGTTTGATATATATACCATTTCTATTGCATGCATAGTATAAAATATACTTAATATTTTTATAAAATTTATTTTGGGCACTTCGGGCCTCAAAATCATATGTCGTCTCAATGCCTAACTCTGGAAATATATGTAGAAATATTCCAAAGTCTTAAAAGGAAAAAATAGGTCTCTACATGAGGATATGTGTTTTTTAGAGTCTTAAAACTTGGGCCATTGGAAAAGTAAATTACCCAGTCATGTTTTGAATATATGTCTGGAAATATGCCTATAAATCTAATTAAACGTTCAATTTTCTAAGAAACCCTCTTATTCTATCCTAAATCTAGGTGGAAATAAGTTCTTCTTCAGGGTTTTATGAAGACCTTTAGATAGGGATTAATCCTTTGTTTCTTGTGTTCGATCGATGGTGATCTGAGGTGAGTTTTCACTCTTTCTCTTGTGGTTTCTTCTCCAATAAGTTTTATTTCATCTTATTTTATCTTTCTAGGTTATAACGGGTGATCTCCTTTATTCTCATAGATTTTTTTGATGTTTATCAGTGTGGTTGTGGTGTGACGTTCTTATGGATTTGTAGTTTCCTTATGGGAGTGGTGAACAGATATATGCATTGTTGTTCCATTCTTGATTGAAAAACATTAAAATCATTGAGTAGGGGGGATCATTACTTCTCCTAGTTTTTATGTGAAATTGTAAAGTTATCATGATTAATCCCTTTTGGTGATGGTGTAATTAACCATAATGAAGAGTAAATCGGAATAATGAAAATAAATGATTTATGGTTATAGCGATCGAATGTATTTTCATCATGATAATGGTTTGCCTCTTGTTTTACTAGATAGTGTGTTATCTATGTTTATGCTTGATTAACATGTTTTATTCTTAGGTTTAGCATGTTAATTTTATGAAAATGGTTAATAAAGTAAATCTAGTAATGTTAATATAATTTGATAAAGAACATGAAGCTATAAATGCTTATTTTTGGAAATAATTGAGAGACGTGTTAATGGAATTGTTCTTACTTAATGTTTGTTAAAACTAGAAGTTATGCTTGAAATCATGTTTAAATAATTTATAGATTTTAATACTTGATTCCTTATGTTTCTCATAGTTTTAACCTATGATAAATGAATCAGTTAATCTAATATGATAATAAAACTAGTTATTTGATAAAGATAAATGTTTGAGGCCTGGAGATATTGTTTACATGTGAAGGATGGATGCCCTGCTTCTAGGGACCAAATTCCCTATTGACTCTATTTTTTTTCTTCTATGTTTTCTATTATGTGAGCCTTTATATTCTATGCGATGTGATCCAAGTATGGTTGATGGTTTAGAGATATATGGACTGGAAGGCCTAGGTTTTTGGAAAGAGTTGTTGTTGGTGATGGCGGTATGAATGCATGGTGATATGCATGGTGATTTCGGGGATGTAACTGAGATTTATGGAATGGGTTAAATTTGGTATTAATCATTTTTATGCTGAAAGATGGAAGTTTTCTTGTTAAAAAAATTGCTTAGGGCTGAATGTCCTGGTTTCTTGTTTCTTCATTCCTCTCCCCACTGCTTGAAGAAGTTGGTTGTGCTTGGTTTATGAATATATTTTATGGTATCTTAAGATGTTTCCTAGATTACATGCAATTATTTAATGTTAATGAATAATAAATCTTTAAACCCTTGGTGTTTGTGCTTGAACAGAATACAAATATTGATAATCTTTAGGAACTGTGGAATCGGTTGGATTATTCCTGGAGGGCATGGACTTAACTTGGTGGTTAATTAAATGTGAATGGAATAATATTAATTAATTTATAATCAATTAATTAACATAATGTGAAATGATAAAAGGAAAGGATTAATTAAATAAATCTCCTTTAATGCTTGTGTGCTTGTAGGATATATAGTTCATAGCAGTGGAAGTCGAGTGTCTGAGAGACGATAACTTCAATTGAGTTTAATACTAGTTTAATGCCCATAGTGTGGTTTAGATCTATATTATATCATGTATGTTATGTGTTTTCATACACTACCCCACCCATGTTGGTAGGGATACTGACACTAAGTGGACTTCGAGAGGTTTTTTCCCCCAATATCCAGGTTGATGAGGAACAGATGGCTGACTACCCCCCTCTAACCCCACTCTATTCTCCTGGTAGTATTATGTGATGGTATGTATGCTAGATACCTTTTTCATATATGTGTGTAGAGTTATTTAATGGCTTTTGGTTATTTTACACACTTGTATCTCCAGATACAGCGTATGGGTTATGATGGCTCTTATAAACAACTCAATTACTATTTGGAGATGTGGCATGGGATGATGAGATGATGAAATGAATAATGTGCATGGTATGTGATGATTTGATATGATGCATGGGGTTAATGGTATGATAATTTATCCCAAGTATCTTTGGCCTAGATTACTTTTGGAGAGAGATGGATTGGGACGTGCAACATTGGGGAAGAGTGAAAAACCAATGGGCAAGTGTAGCAGGGTACCTTATTTTTATATGATATTATATGATCTCTTATATTCTATACTTAGTGGTAGATAATCATGGTGATACTGGGAATATATTATACCGATTTAGGTGATTATTTGGCTTTACTTTTTTGTTCATTAAGCTTTATCATGATTTCTTTATCTTTTGAATAAGAGGTTGTGAGTGTACTATTGAGTATACATGTTATACTCACCCTATATATATATATATAAACTATTTTTCAGGTTCCCAGGAGCCGGTTTGTGATCAGGCTGGACTATACTATCTTGTGGTTTTTTAGGAACGGTTTGGGCTTTCATAGTCACTATCAAGGATTATATTTTGGTACTTGTAGTTCCCTTTTATAGTTGTTCAGTTTTATGAAATTACATATATATATTTGGTATATATTACTTTTATCTTGAGCATATGGTGTTGGGTATCTCTATCTTATCTCTTGTTTCTCATATCTTGGAGGGTAATTCCTTCTATCTGTGTGTATGATATACCCTCAGTTCTTATCACCAACCCATAGCCTATTGGAGGAAAAATTCAGGTGTCACTATCTCCATTTTCTCATTGTTGGACCAGGAGGGATACCTTTGGGGGAGGGGGTTGTCACATAGTGGTATCAAAGGGAGGTTTAGGTATAGTATAGAGTTAGGAGGTAGGAACCTATGAGAACTGATGGGTTTGTAGGTCAATGGTTTTAGATAATTTTAGTAAGCAATGTAAAAAAGAGATACTGAATAATACATAGGTATTTAAGGACCCCTATGATCTAATTCATGGACCTTTATGTTTATTTATACTACTAAGAGAAGCAATACTAGTTGTGAGGTGGAGTCCTAGGAAAGGATCATGCATCATTCTTCTTTGCACCTATGTTTGAAATGGTTAGAACTTGGGATTAGATTGAACCTTGAATAAATAATTAATTATATAAATCTGAAATATTTTATATTATAAGTTTATCAGTTTCTAATAGTTTTTTCTTTTGTGGGTATGAATCTAGGTTAATTTTCTCACCAGTATCACACCAAAGATGTTCAATAGAATGTTCTATAATATTTTTGTAGAGTATAGGTTGAAGATGGAGACACTTGGAAGAGGACACTCCAAGAGTTTCAGTGCCAAAGTCTTTAAAAGTATGGTGTATTTGTTTTGGACTTAGTGTTAGAGGACTAATTATAGGAGTGGAGATAGTCTTTAGTTCAATCCATGATTAGAAGGAGAATTGGTTTTTTTTGGTGGTGACGATGCTACATAGAGCAGTGAGGTAGTGGTGATTCTTATTCCTTGGGGGTCATAAGGAATTAGTAGTCTCGTGTGAGAATTTTTTAGACCAATTCCGATCAAAGTTTCTTTCTTTGACTATAAAGGTGTCCAGTCACCAGAAGCTGCTTGCCCTTCAATATGGGAGTTATAGTGTGTGGGATTTCAGGATCTGTTTCTAGACCCTTCTACATTATGCTTCGAACCTATTATTGGATGATGAGGTTATGAAAAGGCATTTCAAGTAGGTTTTTCATCCAAATATCCAGTGTCAGGTCACCCCATTTATGTTGTTGATGTATCTCGATATGCTAGAGAGGGTAGTGGTTGTTAAGAGGACATTGTCCAAGACCATATCATTATGAGATGGGATTCATCATGATTCCTCATGTAGCAGATATATGGTCTAGGGTTCCCAATTTCCTAGATAGAAGAGATTTCAGATATTTGGGGTAATTAATAGCCCTCATCATCTCATTTATCCAGGTTTGGAGTCTCTTAGGCCTTTTACAAGGTATTAGATGCATGTTTTTGTATATAGTTTGAGGTCATTGGTGATGAGAGTGCTTGAAATTTCTGAGAAATTATCATATAGCAGGTGTTCCTCTTCAATTTCCCTCATTAAGGTAGTTTTGGTTGAGGTATCAGTAGTAGGGTGATCCATCTTTGGATAGAAAGAGAGGAGATTGGGTAGTCATAGGACAACTCTAAGATTATCCTAATCCTCATAGAGTAGAGTGCGTCCATAGAGGTGGTCTCCATCAGGTTTAGAGAAGTTTTGGAGAAGTTTTTGGTCAACTTCATGCTCTGGAATTGCTAACATCAGGCGAGCTAGACATCGTTTGAGGTACTATTTTCTTATTTTCTACTTGGATTCATGCTTTGTTTAAATCAAGAGCTACTCACTCCATATCACCTACCCTAGTCCATGCTTTGACACTTTAGGTGGATAGGAATCCAATTCCCTTGGAATTAAATATGCTAGTTGGAGTTAAATCTTATATGTATTAAGTTTTTAGAGACTGTGAGATAGTGTTATGGAAACACCAATGTTGTGGAGACTTCCTATGTTTACGAATACAACCATACGACGTCATCTTCAGCATGGATTGGTTGTATTAATTTAGGCTATTGTGTATTTATTCGGGATATAGATTGTATTATATGATGTTGATGGAGATTCTTCCATGTTCATTATTGATCGAGACCCTTAGATTGGTTAGAGTTGTGTTTTATTTTTTCCCTTGATGATAGATCTGATAATAAATTAGTTGGAAGTTCATCTGATGATGTTTCTTTGGGTTTTATAAGAGTACCCTAATGTCTTCCTTGAGGAGGTTGTAGTGTTAACCCTTAATGAGAGATTTATTTTTGAAATAGATCTACATTTTAGTGCTTCTCTTATATCTATGTCTCTATATAGGATTATTTCTTCTAATCTATGAGAGCTATAGGTACAAATCGATGATCTTTTATAGTGAGGTTTTTTTCCAACCGAGCATGTCACCTTGGGGTGCTCCAGTTTTTTTTTTTTTGTGAAGAAGGTTGATGATAGCCTATATATCTATATGAATTATCATCGCTTAAACCAGGTGACAATAAAGAAAAAATATCCTCTTCTGTGGATTTATGATTTATTCATTCAGCTAAAAGGAGCTAGTTAGTTCTCAAATATTAGTTTGTGGTTAGGATGTCATCAGATGTAGATAAATTATGAGTATATTCCAGATAATGCTTTTTGATATCATTATAATCATTACAAGTTCATTGTGTTATATTATGTGATGAATTCTTTATCCATGTTCATGGGTTTGATAAACACAGTGTTCAAAGAGTTTCTGGATTAGTTCTTAGTATTTTTTATCAAAAATATCCTTGTGTACCCCATGTCTAAGGAGGAACATGTAAATAATCTATGTTATATTTTAGAATTTCATCATTATAAGTTGTTTTTAAAGTTGTATAAGTGTGATTTTTGGGCACATGAAGTTCATTTCTTGGGGAAAGTCATGTCCTGGTATAGTGTAGCTATAGATCCTTTGAATACTGAGGTGGTCATTTCTTGGGAATCCCCCAAGATAGTTTTCGAGGTTCGAAGTTTCCTTAGTTGTGTAGGATATTATATGAGGTTCATAGCCAATTTATATTGGTTTTTAACACCTGTTAAATCCTTGACTATAAAGGATTGGGAATTATTATATATTGGTTAGTGTTAAGAATATTTTGAGTGCCTAAAATATAAGTAGTTCAATACTCTAGTTCTTTGTTTTCCTTGAGATGGAGTTTAGTTTGAGGTTTTTTATGATGATTTATGTCTTGGTTTGGGTTATTTTCTATTTCATTAGAGATCATTTGTTTCTTATGGGTCTCAATGGTTACATCCCCATAAGTAAAATTATGAAACCCATGATCTTGAGTTGGATGTAGTTATGTTTTCCTTAAAGTTTTAGCGGCATTACCTCATCAGTGAGCATTTTTTAGTTTTTATCGATCACAACAGCCTGAGTTTTTTCTTCTTCCAAAATGACCTAAACTTGTGATAGTGATGGTGGATATAATTCTTGCAAGATTATGACTTCAATATTTTTTATACACTGGTAAAGGGTAATTTTTTATTTGATAAGTTGATATGGAAGTAGCGCAATGATGTATTATATGAATCAAGATATTTATAGAGAGTAATGTAAGATCTCTCAATGATGCATCTTGGTATGGGAGAGGTTGGTGGTAGAGATTTCCTTTTTCATATGACAGTGTAGTCATATTTGGTGAAGTAGGTTGAAGAGTCCCATTTGGGAGATTTTGAGGTGGAGTTCTGGAGAGACAGGGTTATTTTTATAATGCCCATGATGGTTGGTTTTTGGATTAACAACACTGGGTGTTGTTCCAGGGAAGAATTTTCATCTATTTGGAGATGTGTGATGTGGTTCTCTGTGAGTTCTATAGCTCACACTTAGTGGTACATCCTATAATGAAAAAGATGTACCAATATCTGAGAGGTCAGTTTTGGTGTCGTGTATTGAAGAATTTGGTTAAAAATTTTGTGTCGTGGTGTTTGTTCTTCCAAAATGTGAAAGTTGATCACCATGTTCTAAGTCTTTCATTCTAATCATTAGATGTTCCTCAGTGGAAGTGGGAAGAAATCTCTATGGACTTCATCACTAGTTTATCTCGATCTCGGGGAGTCTTCGATGCTATATATGTGATAGTGGATTATTTTATAAAATCAAACCACTTTGTACCGATTAAGGAGTCAAGATTTGTGGAGTTTTTTTTTGAGGAAATACCTGGAGTAGGTGGTGAGACTCCATGAAGTCCCGAGGATGGTCATCTTTCATTGTGATCCTTTTTTACCTCTAGGGTGTAGAGTGGTCTCTAAAATTATTTTTTATCCCAATTATTTCTTGTAACTTCTTTCCATCCATATAAGGATGGTCAGACAAAGTATATTATCCAGAATCTTGAAGACATTTTGTGTGCTTGTGTCCTAGATTTTAGAGGTTCATGGATAACGTACCTATCTTCAGTCAAGTTTTCTTACAATAATAGTTTTCATTACACCATTGGTATGGAACTATTTGAATCTTTTTATGGATGACCTCCCATTCTTTAATGTGATAGAATAGGGTCATAGAGTTAGAAATTATCAAGATGGAAGTAGTGTAGAGCACAATGGAGTTGGTTCAGGTAATTTTTGAGAGGATGAAGGTAGCATAGGATCATAAAAATTCCTATAGATACCATAGTAGGAGACCCCTAGAGTTCAACATTGGGGATCATATGTTCTGGAATGTGACTCCTTGTTGTGGGCAATAAATGTTTATACATGGTAGTAAGCTTTCTCCCTAGATTTTTGGGCCTTTTGAGGTGTTATCTCATGTTGGATCTATTGTATATCGGATATAACTTCCCCTATATATGATTTGAATACATGATTTCTTCCATGTGGTTAAACTTCTCTATTATATTCATAATGACTCTCACATCATTGATTGGGGTTAAATTGACATTTATGATGAGACAACCTTTGAGGAGTGACCTTTTTAGATCTAATAATTCCAAAATAATGTGTTCCATAGATGTGTTATTCCCATGGTTCATGTTGTGTGGTGACATAATAGAATAGAGGAGATCACTTGGGAACATGATTCATAAATGAACACTCAATATCCTAAGATATTTTATGTTTATCACTTTTGTTTTATCAATATTTTGTGGTTGTTGATATTTATCTAGAACATGATGTGGTTTTCTATTCCTTGATTCCTTGTTTACATCCTTACTCATGCTTTAGAGGTATCTCCCAAGAGAGAGAGTTTGGGAGATGGTTTTTGATGTTTCATTGTTATGTGCCTTGTTACTCTATGTGAGGTGGTTGAGATCCTATGATAAAGAGATTCTTGAGAGGTATCTTGTGTAGTGGTTGTTCAGATGACCCTTTTTCCTTTCTTTTCTATCTAATTTTGGTTTTAAATTCTCTAGGATAATAATTTATTAAGAGTAATATGATGTAAAGTCTTGGATCCTTTTATCCCATTCCTTTGTGCATTTCGAGGTTTGGGGTGCTTGTAGGAATCCTAAAACTTGACTGGTGGAGTTTAGGATATGAAATCTGGATGTAGGATAAGTTCATGATGTGAATTGTAGTTCACAACGTAAGAGTTTAGTTCGCAACCTGAATAGGAATTTGTGGCCTCATAAGGGAAATTTATAGGGTGTGATTCAGGATGTGATCCATAGGTTCATGATTTGAAAGGGTGTAGGATCATCTTTGATGAATTTGTCCCTAAAAAATCATGATATGAAAATGAATTTCATGATGTGAATTGATCTGTATTTATTATATCGAGACAATTCATTTTTTGATGAGTCTTAAAATTTGGTCCATTCATGACATGAATTACCCATCCACATTGTGAATCTACATCTGGAATTATGATTATAAATCTAATCACACCTTCATTTTTCTAAGAAATCTTTTTATTCTCTCCTAAATACAAGAGATTAGAGGTTCTTATTTAGGGTTTTTTTATTCCCTTTCAATAGATATTGATCATTGTCTTCCCATGTTCGATATATGGTGATATGTGGTAAGTTTTCCCTCTTTCTATTATGGTTTCTTCTCCAGTCAGTTTTGTTTCCTCTTATTTTTTATTTCAATGCTATGGATGATTATATAATTTGTTTTCATGGAGTTCTTTTATGTTTATTATCATGGTTATGGAGTAGCGTTCTTATGGAATTGTAGTTTCCTTACGGGAGAGGTGATTAAATATATGCGTTGTTGTTTTTTTCTCAGTTG
Organism: Viscum album; assembly: GCA_963277665.1. Classification (NCBI taxonomy): domain Eukaryota; kingdom Viridiplantae; phylum Streptophyta; class Magnoliopsida; order Santalales; family Viscaceae; genus Viscum; species Viscum album. Next base: position 1,937,484,680 of record OY728155.1, read on the forward strand.
AAGAATGTTGAAAGCCTTGAGGTAGGGGATTCTTTTCTTCTCGTTATTTTTATGTGAAATCATAAATTTATCATTATTAATCCCTTTAAGTGATGGTTGAATTAACCATAATTAAGATTAAACTAGAATAATGAAAATAAATGGTTTATGGTTTTAGTGATAGTATGTATTTCCCCCATGATAATGTTTTTCCTCTTGTTTTACTATATAGTGTGTTATTTATGTTTATGCTTTAATTAGAAAGACTGTTATGCATGGGTTTAGAATCTTAATTTTATGAAAATGGTTAAGAATGTAAATATGGTAAAGTTAATGGGATTTTCTAAATAACATGAAGCTTGAAATACTTGTTGTTGGAAATAATAAAGAGGCATGTTAATGGAATTGTTCTTCCTTAATGTTTTTTGAAACTAGAAGTTATACTTGAAAGCAAGTTTAAATATTTTATATCTTTTAATAGTCGATGCCTTAGGTTTCCTATAGTTTTAACCTATGATAAATTAATCGGATAATACAATATGGTAATAAAACTAGTTATTTGATAAATATAAATGTTGGGGGTAGAGTAATCCCATTTTCATGTGAAGGTTGAATGCCTTCTTTCTAGGGAACAGATTCCCTATTGACTCTAGTTGTTTTTTTCTTTGGTGTTTTCTTTGATGTGATCCTTATTATGTGATGTGATGTGAACCTGGGATGGTCAATGGTTTAGTGAGATATGGGCGGGGAGGCCTGAGTTTTTGGTAGAAGTTGATGTCAGTGATGGTAGGATGGATTCATGGTGATATGCATTGTGATATGAATGGTGATGGAGGGGTAGATGAATAGTTATATGCATGGATTATTATAGGTATGGTGTGTACTAGTTGTGATGACTTGAGGTGTAATAGACAATATAAGGGTTGTGGTGGATCCCATAAACTACTCAGTTACTATCTAGAGATGTGGTATGGGATGATGATATGATGTGATGAAAAAGGTTAATGGTATGTGATGAGATGATATGATGCCCAAGTTTCATGGTATAACACTTTATCCTAGGTGTCTTCAAGTTGGCTTACTTTTAGAGAGAGATGGATCAGGATGTGTAACACAGGGGAAAAGTGAAAAACTGGTGTATAATTTTTAGTGTGGTAACTTATTTTGATATTATATTATATATTCTCTTTTATGAGATACTTAGTGAGAGATATCCATGGTGAGGTTAGGAATACAGTTTACCTGTTTAGGTGATGAGTTATCTTCACTTGTTGTTCACTGGGATTTAGTATGTTTTATTTATCTTTTTCATGAGAGGATCCAAGGAGTATCCTACTAATTATACAAGTTATGCTCACCCTATGTATATATAAACTATTTTTTAATTCTTTAGGAGTTGGTTGGTGATCATGATGGACTTTACTAGGTCGTGGGTTTTTTATGAGCTGTTTGGGATTTTGTGGTCACTGTCGAGCTGGTATTGTTGGGTGTTTCTATATTATCTATAACTTATCATATATTTGAGTTTAATTTCTCCCATATTTGTGTATGATATACCCTCAGTGCTTGTCTCCAACCTATGGCCTATTGGAGGTTGGTTTCGAGCATCACTATCTCTCTTCTCTCATTATCGGCCTACGAGGGGTGACTTTGGGGGGAGGGTCATGATATATTCGGTTTTGGCTTAACATGAAAGACTCATACATTATATTTATTTTATAATTAACCAATTTATGTCATTTTAATTGATAATTTTAAAAATTATGGCTTACACATAAAATTTAAGCTTAAAACATGCTTTTTCTAAAAAAAAATTACACGTTATGTGTGCTGATCTTAAAATTAACTTTTCAAATCCTAAGAAATTTTATTTTATAGAGTGATTTAAAAATTTTAAATCATAATGTTCAATTTAGAAAAAATTATCAATATTAATTTTTCTCTTAATTTTAATTACTAAGTTTAAAAATTAATTACCAAGGTAAATGTAAATTTAGGAAAAGGTTAAAAAGTTATAATTAATAGCCTTAAATCACTAAAATTTCTCTCCCAAATGAGTGTATGAGATTATTTTATACACATACTCACTTTATACTCCTTGTTTTCCATTTTTGAGTCATTTTCATGGAATAGTAACATCACGTTAATGAAAATGTTAAAGTTACTTCCAGAAGTTCCATTCTCCTCACTTATAAAAAGGCAACACTCCCTCCACTTTGAGACTCACCTATTCTTAGAATTTATCCATGAAAATATGAAATTTTTATCCTCATATAACCCTCTACCACATTCAAAATATTATTTTCACCATTATTTATCATAAGGCATTCATTTTGAGGAGAATTCCAAGGGAAATTCAAGTACCTAACATGAGTATTGTCAACTAATTAGCTTTTCTACTTAATTATATTCATTAAAATTTATTCTATAAATTATAATATAATTATATTAGTATCATTTAAATATTTTAATGTTACTATATTAAGGTTATTATCATTTTCTATTCATATATCACATACATTAATAAAAAAAGGAACGCCAATTGCACATGTTTGTGGACTATCGCCTCCACAAAATGATGCTTTCCATTTTTCATCACTACTATCAATGATGGTATCAAGGATTTATTTGATGAATAGATATGTTTTATATAATATAATTATGATTCTGAAATTTCAAATTATCATATACCATCATTCCCTCTATTCGTTGAGAAATGGGATTGCTAATTGTGTGTATGTGCGGGCAACCACCTCCACGAGCAACAAATTTCATTTGTCATCACCACTCAACATGGATGGTTATAAGAATGATTTTAATGGAGATATATTACATATATATAATTTTAAATATTATTTAAATGTTATATAAAAATTATATAATAACATATTCTTATTAATTCAAATGTTATAACATGCTCTTGTTTTAGTCGGTTGTACCACCTACATGAACGATGTGGTGATGTTTATGTAATGAGTTATTAAAGAATTTAATATAATATTAATAAAATATAGTAATAATTTATTGAAGATGTTTTAATGATATTATAATTATGGTATTAATATCTAAACATGTTATTAATATATCATCTTTCGTTAAAAACCATCAAAACAAGCTTTTCACCGATTTCATCTTCATGATTCATAATTAAAACTATCATGGAATTAAAGTGGAACATTATAAACCATTTTGTAATAAACACTTAGTGATAAATGATCCCATCTTCTAGAGGTTTGTATGAAACAATCAATTGAAAGTTCTAACACATGATAATGAAAATAAACTATAACCGGTTAATATATTTGTCATATATAGACATAAAATAATTATAAAAAGGGATGTGAACTTATATTATAGTAATAATTTAATTTTTGTGATGTATATAATTCCTATATGATATATCATATCATAAATTATCTTTTATTCATGGTATTTTTAGTTCAATTACAAACCCTCTCTTTCAAGGAGTTTTGATTCAAAAGTTTCTAAAGTCATAAGGGTTTTCATCACAAATTCCTCTTTTTGAGACATTTTTTGTATTATTCACCTAGTTTCATTTTTTTGTGTATATTCTACCTATTTGATATATTATATCATGAACTATATTTTAATCATGTTATTTTAAATTCAATTACAATCCCTTTCTTTCAAGGAGTTTTGATTTGAATGTTTCTAAAGTCGCAAGGGTTTCCATCTCAAAATCCTCTATTTGAGACATGTTTGGTATTATGCACTTAATTTCATTTTTTTTGTGTATATACTGACTATTTGAGATATAATATCATGAATTATATTTTAATGATGGTATTTTAAGTTCAATTAAAATCCATCTCTTTCAAGGGGTTTTGATTTGAAAGTTTCTAAAGTCATAAGAGTTTTCATCTCAAATTCCTCACTTTGAGACATGTTTGGTATTATGAACCTAAATTCATTTATGTGGTGTATATACTGGCTATTTGAGATATAATATCATGAATTATATTTTAATAATTTCTTTATAAGTCTAATTACAAGCCCTATAATTCAATGTATTTTGATTAAAAAGTTTATAAATATGTAAGGGTGTTCTTGGTCTAAATTATAATTCTTTGAGACATAATACATTTTATACACCATGTTTTATTTGTATGGTTTATTCACTACCCATGGATATATTATTATCATAATATTTTTATTTCATATGATTTACTATACAATTCATGTTCCCTTATTCAAGTGGCTATTGATTCATTATTTTCCCCAGTAGTGAGGATTTTTTGTCATTCAACTTTCATTCATTGAGTTGTGATCATTCTCTTGAACTTATTTTATATAAGTTGGGTGAATTATGCCATTTTATTGTATTATTTGGTTTTATTTCTTTATTTTTGGATATATAAATTCCCCCCACATAAACCCTTTGAAAAATATTTCTCACTTATGGATATATGTTGCTAAGGAATATTGACAACTCAAGTCTCATTTATTTAAGTTATATTATTTTATCATGAAATTTATTATTCCATGATTGTGTTATCCCACCATAATTTTTCATTATATTTAAATTTATCTATCTATATGTGTAAAATATATTTTGATAAAAAATAATTTTGTGTTACTCTTTTTACAATGTGAGTTTTAAACAAAGGTATTTTTCAAGATATTAAAAAGGGGTTTTCATTTAACTTTCATATGTTTTGTCTTTATCATAAAATTTCTCCAAGATAGACCTTATGTATTTTCAAGGCCATGTTATTGAAGATTATTTTTAAAACTAATGATTTTCAAAGAGTTTTCACTTCACCATTTGAAAAGGACTTTTGGAAGTGACATGTGACTTACTCTTCTATATCAATGTTAAAAATGTTTCTTAAATTATTTTTTTAGTTTTCACATCCATTGATCTTTTCATTTTCAAAATGATTTAATCTAATGGGGTTTATATTTCACTATTTATACTCTTATATATATTTATATTTTGGGGGTTTGAACTCACTGTTTTAAATAATTTGATTCTTGGGCCCTTCTTGCGTGGTACAATTCGCAACATTATTTTACAAGGATCTTTTTCATCTATGTCAACATCCTTCTAAGTTTCCTTTGTTACACTAGGTTATGTTATTTTTGTATCCATCCACCTTCTTTATATATATGGATTATTATCATGTTATTCTAATATTAACTTAGTTGTATACTCATTGCTCTATACAGTGTGAACATCACATTTTACATAATTCAGATTGGGTGATGTTCACCTAGAAATAATTTTATTCTATTGACATGGGGAAATATATTGGTGTTACATATATTGATTTTGAAATATGTATTATTATTATAAAGTTGAGAATGTATTTTTGAACATCCTCCTTCTTTATCTAGATGAGTTGTAATCATGTTATCCTTTTTATTAGCATGAGGAAAAGTATTGGCACGCCGTATATTGTTAATACAATATGTACAATTATTAGAAAGTTGACCATGTATTGTTTTATTATCAACCTTATTTCTCAGGATGGATTATGATCATGTTATCCCTTTTATTGACATGGGTAAAAGTATTGACATTATTGATGATTATTGACTACCAACGCCGGTTGATCATGTATTGATATTTTATATTCTTCATTATATGGATATCTATGTTTTTATTCAGCTAAAGGTTCCTTAAGGAAAGGTATGAAAGGTCTTATTGACTCTTATGGTGAATGTATTGGACTTAATATGATGATGGGTGGGGATCATGATTATATATCCCCTTGATGTATCAATTGGACTCATGAGACAAAACATGTTTGGAAATTTGGTGTATGTATACCCAATTCAGAAAGACGTCTTGAATGTGGTCTCGATGATAAGTAAATGACTTGGCATAAGGACTTGAAAATAATATTTTGATATTTGGAATTATGCATTCCATAAGTATGAGATTAGTACTATTGATATCCATTTTTCATTTATTTTCATGGATATATCATGCTCTTAGTTTCAAGTTGATTATGGCTTCATATTGTCTACTTATTCCTGCTATAATACTTATGTCATGATAATTCCATGATTTCCTCAGTTATATGTTTTCCCTTGTTTTCTGAGATCACCCCTTATTATGTTTTCATTTCCCTAATTTATGAAGAAAATTTGTACGCATGGCATGTTTAGAAGGATAGCACATGTGAAATAATTTATGAGAGATGTTGAAAACTCATTATGGATTAAGTAGATTTATATATAATTAAAAAAAATTACTGCTTGATATAAATAACATGATATTTTTTAGTTATTATTGTATCTTAATTCTCTAAAGCTCTAAACCTGAAAAGATCTTTGGGATGAAAGAGATGCAATAATTGTTATTTATTTTATAATTAAGTATGATTATATCCAGGATTTTATAGTTGGTATCAAAGTAAATATATAAAGTGTGTGTTTATATCACCTGATCTGGAAGCATGGGTCTAGAGCATCAAAATGGAGGTTTCGACCAAAACACTGAGAAACCAGAAGAATAAAAAGGCTCAAAAGTTAACTTCTTAAAATTATTGGAAAGAGGATCCACCACCACTAAAAGGTAAAAAGTGTGGTAGTTTTTCTAATAAATCTGTTAAAAAAATTACACCTAGAGAATCCCACTCAAGCTTTGAAGAGTGTGAATTTATTAAATTTTTTGAACATTTTTAATCTGAAATAAAGGATTGTATGAAAAGTTTACATGTTGAAGTAGTCACATATATACTTTCATTTATTAAGGGACTGTGGGATGAAAACACATAGATGGAATTGAAATTCAATGAGATGGAGGATACATTGGCCAAGAAGTTATGAAAATGAAAAACTCTCACAAAACATGTTGAGGTAAAAGAACAATTTATATTACTTAAAAATGAAAATATTTTATTAGTAGAAGAAGAATTGTAGAGAAATGTTTGTGAGAAGGTAGTGTTTAAGAAATTTTTTGAAAAATTGATTCATGCATCGGAAGTTATTGTCAATATAAATAATTCTCAGTTGGAAGTTAGAGATAAATGAATAAGGGAGATTTAAAACTATCCACTTGAAGAAATAAAGGTGTGTGAAGAAAATATTATGAATATTGGAGTTTAATGTGAAGATAATGTAAAATCTCTTGAAGATATGGGAAACACTTTAAATTTAATTTGACTTCAGTTCGAAGTAAAATTGGGAAACATAGAAGTTGCTCAATTTTAATCTTCACATGAATCTAAGAAAATATTTGATGCCAAAATTCCCAAGGAGGGTCTTACTTCCCAAAATACTCACTCAATATGTAAAAATAACTTGATGATAGTGGAAGATACAACTTTCATAGGATCCAAGAAGAAGGTAATATCACATTCTAGAGATTTTTCATGCACTAATTATGATTCCTTGAATAGTGTGGGTTGTAATTCAAGTTACAAAAAAATATGGGTAAAGAAAAGTGATGAGAAACCCACCACTTCCATAAATGTGGAAGAAATGAAGAAAGGAAGATGTTATTCCCCACAAGGTGTCTATATAGAAAGAGTTTATATTCATGAACCAGAAGATACTTCCACCAGCTAGAATAAAGTAATAAGGAATAAAAATAGATTTTTTGGATACTGTTGGTGTTATAGAAATTGTGAACACCAGTCTACTGATTTTTGGCCCAACTCATGACTACTGAAAAACAGATAAGGCCAATATTAAGAGGGAAAAAACAGAAGTTATGAATAGTTCAACTAAGCATAACCAGAGAACATAGAAGATTGAAATTATGTTTACTTTCAATGGATTTAAATATCATGAATACTTATATGAAAGATGAAATTAAAGTGTCCATGGTGATGATGAGTGTTTTTTTACATCTACCAAGAAAAACTTAGTTACATATAATGAAATGAGGCTAAAAAATTTTAAGAAAAATATATGGAAGTTAGATGGGAATTTTTCCTTGGGGTGTATAGAAATGAAATTTACCAAGAAAAAAGTGCCCAAGAAGAATTTAATGGAGAAATTCAATCCTAAGAAAATATGCCTCTATTATAGAAGAAAATTCCATATCATAGATATGTGTAAGAAATCCATCAATGTCAAAACTAACATAAGTAATATAGAACAACAAGATAAATCAATCCATGAAAGGAATAAATATATTGGTATGGCGTAAGATGTATCTGATGAATAAATTGAAGCTCGTAGAAAGTTACAACATATGGGTAACATGGCAGAAATTAAGTTGTGTGGAAGATCTAATAAAATTGGTCACTCTTCTAAAAAATGCATGAAAATTCTACTAGATAATGAGATGTTGGTAAATAAAAGGAAGAAATATTTAAAATATATAAGGTTTTCTTAACATAAAAATAAAGTGGAATATGTTCTGAAGTTTTTCATGGCTATTTGTCCAGGATAGCTGGAAACAACATGGAAGTTGGAAGAAAAAGAAAATAAGAGTGCATTTATTTTTCTAGTTAAAGTAAAGAAAAAATTATCACATAATGTAAAATTAAAATGTAAGTATAATAAGCCCGTGATTCCCAAGAATATTAATGCTTGGAAAATCAAGGGTGAAATCATGAAGAAAATTGATGATGAATTGAATGGATTTCCAAGATTGAGAAACCCTTTTCAATCCTATTGTGCTAAATAATGGGAAAAAGAAATTCCACTTTATTTCTTCATATGTTCTGAATGTTTTCATTAAGTGAGGAATTGAAGGTGATGCAATTAAAGGGATACTTGAATTAATGAGTGTAGTGGAATACTAATAGTATACCAAAAGATACACATAATGGATTACTAAAATTTGATTAGAATCATGGTTCCCCCATGATTCACTTCAATTAGTATCAACCATGATTAAGAGGGAATATAGATTTCACTTTTTTAGGGGGGAGTGAAACTGTTGATTCTATATATTTGTTAAGTGAAAATTAAAAATATTAAATTCCATAAAATTGAAGAGTTGAAGGCCAAGACATTATAGTTTCAAATAATGAATTTTCAAATGTGAAAGATTTAAATATTGGTGATTAAGAGATTTTAGATATTAAAATTATAGAGATTGAAGGTTATTTTATTATTGAGGTACGTTGATATTTTCTCTTATCCTTGTATAAAAATAAAATCTAAGATTAAGGGGGAGAGTTTTAACTTTTAATAACAAAAGAAAAATTTCTTAAAAAGGGGGAGTGACATGCTTTTGGGTGTCAATATTTTTTATTCGTTTTTTGAGTTCGATACAAGATATTAATTTAAAATATCTTTTGATCAACCCCTAAAAAAATGTTTGAGTTGGTATAACTCAATGAATTTATTATAGATAATTTTGATGTCTAAGATAATTACTCTTGTTTATTACACTGATCATGGGTCACATAGACTTAGATTTGGTTAATTTGTTTCTTGTTTATTTAAGGAATGTTATGTAATCCTTATCTTAAGAAACTATATGTTTTTTATTTAAATAGAAGTTAATTGGAAGAAAATAAAATTGTTGAAGTAAGAGATGGGTTTTCCCTCATAAGTGAAGTCTTTGAATTTATTGAAAATAAGGGGGAGAAGTGATAATTGACTTTAACATGTATTTGGTGTTGACAATAAATCTAAATGGGGATATTTAAGTACCCAATGGGTTGTTGTGATGATGAGTGTAGTATTTGTTTTCAATAGCCATTAATAGCTGGAAAAGTCAATGAAAAAATAAAAGGAAATTAAAGAATGTGGTGGAGGTGTCTATAGGAATTCCAAAATTTATTACTCAGGATGACTAGTTCTCAAGATGATGGAACGAAAAAAAGAAATAGACTTAATTCTGGTAGGTGATAATGTGGATGTCTAGATAATTTATCTAGAAGATAAGATAATAAGGTATCACCAAAATAAATGTAGAATATTGAGGTTAATTATACTGATATATGGAGAGAAAAATCATTATGATAACCCTATTTGAAATCAACTTATACATCTAAAGATTTTGGAATTTAGATTTTTTGTATTCCATGATAAGTATTGATGGTTGAAGAAGCATTTCCAGTTATATGTGTTTGTGGATTGGAAGTAACACTGAAAGATGTCAAATGAAATATATAGTTTGAGAAATGGATAAAATGATAAAGGTGAATCTTTTTAGCTACCAAATAACATTCACCTAGAAGTTAAACTTCTATAGGTTGAAGGTGTGCAGAGATGGAAAATGTATTTGAATGGTGCATTATCTGATAGACTGGTCATAATCATTGGAAAACATAGATTCTTTAAATACATGAAAGTTGAGTCCATAGAATATGCATGTGTATTTGATTCAATGGTTAACCAGAAGGTGAGATCTTGGAAGACACACATGCTTGAAATGTGTAGAAGATAAGTCCATAGAAGATTCATGTGAAGCTAAGTTAACAGTTTAAGTAGAGTTGATCAAAAATGAAAATTAATCGAAGATATATGAAGGGATGATGAAGGCTCTAGAAAAAGGTGATAAAATAAGAAGTGATTCATGATTTTATCAGAAAATATATCAATGGTAGATGAGGTATAAGTTAAATAATTGAAAGATGAGGTGGTGCCTAAGTAGTTCAAAGCTTGGTCAATCAAAAGATAGCTTCATCAAATGATAATATATTTTATAAAATTACTAGGTATAGATGGTCAAAATATAATGTGATTAAGAGTTATGTTGATAATCTAAGAGACTGAAATCCAAAGTTGAAAATTTTGTTTAAGAAATATAATTTGAACATAAAGATATCAAGAGTAGTGTCAGAGTTTGTTCAAAGTATTGAAGGCTATAAAATTTTGAGTGATGTAAGATAAAAATGCAGAACTAGAAAATGAAGAGAAAAAGCTATTGTATTTAGACCATAAAATGATGTCAATGGAATTTACATTTTAAGATAAGTCAAAAAAAATTGATGATTTTGATCTAGACATTCAAACATTCAAAATTCACAATATAAAGTTCATCATTGTAATATATTTTTGTAGAGATTTTTCTGGAATTCAATCTTTGTTATCTTTGAAAGCAATAAAGGAAGTTAATTGAAGAATTTGAGTTAGCGAGAGTATCAAATTCAGAGCATGTGTTCTCCACATTTATTGGATGCAGATTGGGTTATATGGGGGTATATTTTAAGTGATATATAAATAAATATATAACTTTCCACTGATGTTGTCGAGAATCACATATGAGAGGGAGCATCCAACCAAGTATGATCTAGGAAGATTTGTTGGGTCTAATTTTTGAGTAGATCGTATTTACAATTTTTAGGTAACAATGAATGGTTTCTAGAATTTAGGAAACCAAAAGGTATAGAGAAAGGCCAATGTTAAGAACAACCTACAAAAAAAATCAAACATTAAAGATCTTGAAGGTGAGATCTCCATAAATAAATTTTTTTGTAAGTTGAAGAATAAGGTTGACATGAAAACTGTTATATTGGAAGATAAAGTTGGTAGTTGAATATTTTTTTGTGAGGAGGACTTATTGTAAAACTAATAAGAGTATGTATAATTAAGCAGGATGCATTATGGGTAAAAACATCTTAAAATGAGGTAAAAATATTAATTTGGTTGTTTTCGGTAAAAAAATGTCTACACTGATTTACTCCCCCTCTCAGTGTAGTTTCATGGTCCTTTGGGACTAATAGATCTAAGGTTTTTTCTTTGACTAAGGTTGATGAGATGTTTAATGCTTAATCCATATACATATCATGATCCACCCCCATTAGAGGGGGTATTGGGGAGGATAAACTGCCCCCACCACCACTAGCATGAGGACATGGAAAAAGATAAATACAAATACAGGGATAATGATGCCCAAGGAAAGATCATGTATTGTAGACATTTACACAAGCTATGAATATATAGTTTTCACCCCCCAACACAACCTGATCACTATAGGAAAAGTTGAAATTCATGATGGTTTTGAAAACTGCCACTAAATATGTTTTTTTTATTTTTCATTATTTTTAACTATGTTTTTTAAAAACCGTGACAGATTAGTGATGATTTTTTAAGAAACTACTATTAAATCGTATTTTTTTAATTTTTTTCATTATTATTAGCGGTGGTTTTTAAAAACCACCAAAAATTAGATAATAATTATTAGTTATTATTTATAATAATTTATTATTTATTATTAAAAATATTATTTAATTATTATGTGTTAATTATTTAATATTTATAAGTATTATTTAGTAATTATTTAAGACTTAAATTATTTTTAAGAAGTTTCAAATTAGACTTCAACATCAAATGACCATAAATTTTTATCCGGGTGTCCATTTTATCACCACAACCTATCAATATGAATCTTATGAAATGAAATAAAACAAAAATAGATAATAATTTAATAATAATTAATATAATAATAAAATTACTATTTTAAGAGAAGCTAAAAATTGAACTTCAACTTCTAACGACCATAAATTTTGATTCGGGTATCCGTTTGGCTTCTACTACATATCAAACCAAATCTTACGATGATCTATATGCCATGTTAATTAGGGGGCTCTGGTCACTACTTTTTACACTGTTTTTTGAACATTTTATGTGATTTTATCTTCATTTAAGAGTGTCTGCATATGTCTGTTGGGTCTTCTATGATTTTATTCCATGGATTTACATTTATATTGATTTGATGGTGTTGTAATTGTTGTGGTTTCTCCCTTTAGTGATTTATTTTATATATATTTGTATGTATGTATGTATGTATTTATATAGATTTATTTATGTTTATTTAAAATTTATATATATTTATAAATATTATTTAAAAATAATATATAATTTCATCCATGCATGATAATTTATTTGTATTTATGCATATTAGTCTACATTTATATATATTCATGTATATTTATATACATTCATTTATATTTATATACATTCATGTATATTTCTATACATTCATGTATATTTATATACATTCATGTATATTTATATACATTCATGTATATTTATATACATTCATGTATATTTATATACATTCATGCATATTTATATACATTCATGTATATTTATATATATGATGTTGGTATATATATATATATTTATATGCATCGTGTTTGTTTGTGTGTGTGTATTCATACTTGTATTTATATACATTTATGTAAATTTATTTATAATTATATGTTTTTTGTAAGATATATATAACTGTATTTAAATTTATTATCAACTTATTATTATATTATTATTTAATTATTTATTTAATGTTTATTATTTATTTAAAACTTATTTATTATATATTGATTTGTTATTTATTTATGATTTTTATTATTATTTATTATCTATTTACTGTTCATTATTTACTAATCATTATTTATTATTTATTACTCATTTGTTATCTATTTATTATTATTTATTTATTTATTAAGTATTTATTTGTTATGTATTATTTGTTTTTTAATATTTTTAATTTTTTATTATTTTTTAATATTATTATTTATTTATATGTATTTATATGTATTTATATGTATATATATAGGTATATTAAATTTTGTTTACTCATTGTATGAAGAACTTGCTTGAGTTGTAAAATTTTTCAAAATAACCAAGGGGTAAGATGTTCAAATTTCATCTATATATGCTGAATTTATGGCTGATATATGCATACATGGTAGTATAGATAAATAATAATTAATTAAATAATATGAAAATAATTATAAATTAAATAAAACTTCCATGTGGGAAATGTTTCCTAATACCACTTTTTGAGGGGGTTTTGAAAAACCATGTTAAATAATTTATCGGATACAATTATAAATAATAGAGAAACTTACAACTATTATAAATTCACATTTATAGTGTGGATGTCATAAAATCATAATTAATGAAGTCTTTTCATTACCCAACATGTAGAGACCTGGTTTTTTCCTTATAAGACTTTAAAATATTTTTAAATGTATTTCTAGAGCTAGGTACTGAGATGACGTGCGATTCTGAGGCCTGGGGCACCCAAAATTAATTTTATAAAAATATTAAATATATTTTATATGAATCATGCGCAGTTACTTAAAGAAAATAGGATAAATCTTACGCAGTTGATCAGAATGGAAATCTGAGACCACAGTTGGGTCGAGAATGTGGTGTTTTCCTTATACGTGACATAAAATGAGTCGGCACAAGATGTACGGATGCCTCGTTCATTGTCGGTGCATTTGAGTTAAATAAATAATTATTTATTTATTTGAATAATAAAACTTTGACCTAATTAAAAGATTATAAATAGTTCTTTAGGGGTATTTGTCTAGGGTAGGCCTCATAATGATCCCATCTACTAGTGAGATCTCCCCCCCTCCTCCATTGAAAAATTCCTTCGAAGAACGACAAACCTATGATTCAAGGCGGATCAAAGCGCAAAGAACGCAATGGATCCTCCTCCCCTGTTGGTGAATGCATTCTTTAACAAAGATAGATCCAAACAAGAGGTAGGACCCTTCAATTGGTGTTTTCACAATTTTGATTAAATATTTGAGCAGTTTTATTCCTTTTATTGAATCTTCACCTTTGACAAACCTTGCATGCACCCAAGAATGAAGAATTATATTGTTTTCTTTAGTTTATCTAACCCTAGGAGCGCGTTCTTGATCATTGGACAAGAACGTTTGGCTAATGATCATAAAATATTTTTTATGATTTTCTTCCCATATTCTTCACATTATTCTCCATTGGATCCTCATGGTTCCTGATTTGACAGTTGTCTGGCAACCTGAGCCCGATCAGGTGCCCAGATTTGTGGTGGATTGACAAAATTACAACGATTCTTTGAGCAGAGCATAGATCTGGAATCATCATGATGAATGGATGGTGAATCTGATGGTTTGAATCCATGCCATCAAGGATCGAAGACGTGGAAGTTTATGGAATAAAGAATGAAACCCCTATGAAAAACAATGGTCGATCTCTAGTGAACGATGGCCATCGAGAGTGAATCCTATCCAGATCCATGAGATTAGAGAGGAACTAAGGTGGTATCTATGGAGGTGGGGCCAAAGTTGAAGCACTTATGAAGTTGGGAGAAATTTGTGGATTCTGGTAAAATCCTGACTACACACCATGTAGGATGAAGAACACACAGTGTGTATCTCCCTCAGTGGTGATGCTAGGGTTTTGAAGAATCTAAGGGTAACATGTCATGTAGTACTCCCTTACACATTGTGTACCCATTCCCCAGTTGGAAAATCTGTGTGATGGGTCACATGGATGGGGAGTTTGTGTAGAAAAAAAAAAGCAGACACGGTTTGGTCACACGGTAGTATTCTATGTGGGCATATACACTGTGCACTAAAGTACATAGACACAGGGTCCAAGTACATGGAAACGGCTAGCAGATGTGGCCTGGTCCCCGAATATGTGTGACATTCCATGTAGTCCACCTATATGGAATGTGCCCCTACACAAACGGGACCTATGTGCCGACCAGAGACATGACCAAGTAGTGAAGAGGGACCACACACCATGTGGGTCCCCTCACACTCCATGTGCTACTTGATCTCTTCCGATCAATCCTTAAAGATCCATATCTCTTTCATTTAAACTTAGGTTCTATCCTGCGATATTCCTATCCTGGGTGTTTTTTTATGTAGAACGTGGTGGTTCCCTCATAAGTAACTTTTGTGATATGACGTGAATGTTCTAGGTTTAACACATACTTAGGAGACACCTAATAATGGCAGTGATCATATAGAACCACCAGAATAGTACTGAGCTTTCCCTACAGCTGGTCTAGGTAGTGGCATTCCTTGATGGCAGTTCTGGGCTTACCCTCCGGCTGGTATGTGCAGTGGTGTTCCTCAATGATCTTTCTGAGTTACCCTCTAGTAGGACTAGGCAATGGAGTTCCTCAACATTCTGGGCTTATCCTCTAGTTGGGATGGGCAGTGGAGTTCCCTGATGACATCTTCCAAGCGTAACCCTCTATCCAGGATGGGTAGTAGCGTTTCCCTGAAGACTCACTGGGCTTACCCTCCAATAGTACTGGGCAGTGGCATTCCCTGATGACCTTCTGGAGTGGTACCCTCAAGAAGGGATGGGTAGTGGCGTTCCTTAGTGACTACTAGAGTAGGACCCTCCTGAATTTCTAGGACATGGGATCCTTTCCTAAAACTGGTAACCTCTTGACTATGTGACATAGTGAAGAGACGTGGTTTTATGTACCTTTGGAATCAAGAGAAAGAGGGATGCTTTCTCCACTAATATTTGTTCTTGTGACGTGACCTAAAACTATGCAGGTGAGTCAATTCCACCTAGAGCAGATAGTATCAAGGTGTGGTGATTGAGTCCCTTCGACTTGTGTGTCCTAGGAAAACGCATGAGGTATTGGGCATCATATATGGACTTACCTTGAAACTATTGGTGACACTTATTCTTATGATGAGTTGTGATATAGAGATCCCCTTACTCTATCATTTGGGATTCTTTGACTGAGCATATGTATATATCCTCCTTCAGTACCCACTCCTTGGGTTTTGGTTACTCTCCTTCCAGGAGAGGCGAATTCGTGTGGGGTATTCCATGTGATTTATGTTCCTATATTCTCATGGTTTAACGAGTCTACTCTCCTACCATAGGTAGCGAAGACTCGACGAGAATTTTATCTTCTCACTATTTCGATCTCCTTGTGTTTGTATGAGTTTACTTTCACTCTCTTATTGGGTTGAGTTGTGCTCTTCTTATCGTACCTTGTTCTATTTACTTCCTTCCTCTTTAATTGTATCTCTTACTGCTCCCCCCTTCACTTTTCGTGTCATTCTATTGGGTATGTATATACTCACCCCTGCATGGTATTTTCCCAACACGTGTCATGTCTTTTACAGATGGTGGATAGGTCAATCGTGACTTCAGATGAGCTTAGGTATTCAAAGTTCTTGGACCACGTACGGTGGTCATAGCTTGGGATATAGGAGTCAGGCTCTTAGTTATTTACTCTTTTCCATTTTTTCAGGTTGTGGAATATTTTTTGGGTGGGTGTGTACTTTTCCCTTTTTCCTTTCAGTTTACACTAGTGTACTTAGTATTGTTTAGAGTTCCATGCATATTTGGTTTATTTATAGTAGTGTTTCATCTTTTATTTCTTTCCCTCTACACTTTTGAATTGACTTGGTTGTGTGCATGTGTATAGGTTTATAGGAAAAGTCCTCCTAGAGTTAGTTATGCCTTCGGTGCTTTTCTCCACCCCCTAGAATATAGAGGTGGTCTTGGGATAGTCATGGATCGAGCCTCGGCTTGGGTTGGGTCGTTATAGATTGGTATAAGAGCTAGTTTGACCCTTGGGAAGTTGTTTGGATGTTTCCCTAAAAAGGTTTTTGGTTGGGTTTAGGGAAAAATGTCAAAGTTTCTCAAGTGTGTATCTCGATCCAGGAAGTCCAGTGATGGTGCGGCGGCTGACATATTCATTCACCATGACCTTGACTATCTGCTTGTAAACTCGGTATGTTGAGACATTTGTTGCAGGGATCAATGGTACATGCATCATATAGGATTGAGTCTTTTAATGTCCTTTTTGAGTCATATCCCTATTATTGTTGATATATATATATATATATATGATCATCTGACTGTGATGCTCCTTAGTAACTTTCAAGAAGCCTTTGTGACTCCATCCAGCCAGGATACTGGCTCTGGTTTGTGACAACGAACATATGAGCGATGAGGCCTCAGTTTAGGGTCCATCATGCGATATCTTTCCTCTAGGTGGGTAGGTAGCATCACCTCTACCTATTGTGAAGTATATTATCCCAGTAGAGCAGGCTAAGGATGTGCGCAGGTTGAGCGCACTCTGTGAGTTCCAACATCAGAGACCGCTAAGGTTTCACAGTGAGCCATATCCCTAAGCAGTATAGGATTGGATAGAGTCAGTGGTTTTTATCCATAGGCTTATCCAGACACCAACAAATAATATGGTAGTTTTAGAATCCAGTATTTTCTATGGAGCAGATGGGCATTGGTGGAGTCTGTTTACCCAGATTCACGATGAGCCGATACTCTCATGGGACAACTTCCAACAGTTATTTCATGAGGAGTACTACCCCTCATGCTTACGCTCCATTTGGATTTAAAAGATTCTAGAGCTTTAGCAGGGAGGTAGTGTAAAAGTATGCATCTAGGTTAATAGACCTTACATGTTACTCTCTCGACATGATCAGAGACGGTTACTTCTGAGCATGAAAGTTTGAGCAAGGACACCACATAAATATCTGATCCATCGTAGTGCCCTTGTGCATCACCATCTATGTCGGGGTGCTCGAGAGAGTACTTTTGATAAATATATTTATTTAAAAGGGATGCCAGATAGCTAGATCTAGTAGTGGGTGCAACA
The DNA here is from genome assembly GCA_963277665.1 of Viscum album. NCBI lineage: Eukaryota > Viridiplantae > Streptophyta > Magnoliopsida > Santalales > Viscaceae > Viscum > Viscum album. The sequence continues at coordinate 1,937,502,930 of OY728155.1, forward strand.
AGGCTGAGTCATCCACAGCAGTAGGCAGGTTCCAGAGATCTCGGAATATGAGGCCCTTCTGTGAGCAGGCTCAGGGACGTGATCTTACAGTGTAAGGGCGGTGTAGAGCACCAGGGCATCCTGAGGAGGGTTTTTGCTATTCTTGTGATTGAAAATTTCACATGGCACAAGACAACCTGGCCATATGTGCTAAGCATCTCAGGCAGATAGTTGATGGACCACCATGGTAGAGATAGCACCATGATCAGGGATCTCCCAAGTATGGACAAGGTGGTCCCCAGGGAGGTGGAGCTAGCAGAGGAGTAGGATGGTTTGCAGGTGGGGATGATGTTATAAGGTCCCCCCACCACCACCACCAGGCAACCCACATCAGGCATAGGGAGCTGGTGGTTGGGGTTGTGGAAAACTGCATTCTTTAGATGTTTATGATGTTGTGGTGCACGAGATGATTCAAGGTATGATCTCTATTTATTCTACTCTTGCCTCAATATTATTATAAATATATTTCATCCATTATTTTATCTCTCAACTCTTGGTGTGGGATTTGGAGCTCCCAGTAGAGATGCTATCACAACAGCTTTGTCTTGAGGTTCCTACAGGGAATGCTTCTTCTGTGTCTTTCATTTGTCGGCGGTTCGAGCTATTTCTTGGAGGAGAGAGGTTCACATGGTACCTTTTGGTCACCAAAATGGAACCCTATGACGTCATCATGGGCATGGATTTTCTTTCCATAGTTTGAGACTAGATCAAATATCACCACAAACTAGTTAGATTCCTACGTGCTGATGGGATGAGGTTCTCCTTTTTTAGTGAGAGATACCTCATAGTAAAAAAAATAGGTGTTGTGAGAAAAAGGTTTCATCCTATTACCCATCATTTAGAAAGCCTAACCCTTGGTGCACCAGATTATTCAGGCACCTGGGTTTCTTCAGTTATGGAGGACTATATGGGAATCTACCCTAAAGACATTTCGGGACTACCTCTAAGGTGGGAGATGGATTTTTTCATAGACTTTCATCTTTGGACTACCCCGATATCTTCTGTGGAATATCGGATGGAAACTACTGAGCTTCAGGGGCTATGTTTGAAGTTTGAGGACCATCGTGATAAAGGTTTCATCAGACCCAGTGTGTCCCCCTAGGTAGCTTCAATTTTGTTCGTGGAGAAGGAAGATGGGAGATTGCAGATTTGCGTGGATTATTGTCACCTGAACCAGGACATGATAAAGAAAAAGTACCCCTTGTCGATGATTGATGAACTATTTGATCAGTTATGAGGTGTAATATGATTCTCCTAGATTGGTCTCAGGTTCGGCTACCACCAGTTATGGGTTCGCGAGGCTAATATTCCAAAGTTGGCTTTCCGATGTTGTTATGGAAACTACGAGAGCCTAGTGATTCCCTTTGGTGTGATAAATGACCCTACCATCTTTATGGATTTTATGAACCAAATCTTCTAGCCATACTTGGACCATTTTTTCGTTTTATTCATCGATGACACACTTGTTTACTCTGTAATAGAGGAGGAACATGTAGAGAACTTAAGACTGGTTCTTGATTTAATTTGAGAGCACTAGATTTACAGAAATCTCTCGAAATGTCAGTTCTGGATACAGGAGGTTAACTTTCTGGGGCATGTCATTTTTGAACAAGATTTAGTAATGGATCCAGAAAAGATAGAAGTAGTGCTTTTTTATGATCCACCCAAGAATGTGTCAAAGGTGTGGATATTTCTTGGTTTAGTATAGTACTACAAGAGATTTTTGGTGTACTTATACATAATTGAATCTCCTTTGACCACCCTGACATAAAATGGGTGGTCATTTACCTGGTCTGAATAGTTCCAGAAGGCCTTCAAGGAGTTGAGATAGGTGATGAAGAGCACTCTAGTGTTGAGTCTTCCAGAGGAAGGTGTTGATTTTGTGGTGAATTGTGATGGCTCGGGAGCTGGGATTAGTTGCATGATGATCCAATGAAAGGCGGTCATCACATATGGTTCAAGACATTTAATACCCCATGAGTAGAACTATGAAACTCACAACCTAGAGATAATGGTGGTAGTCTTATTCCTAAGGATGTGAAGACACTACCTTCTGAGAGAGAACTTTGTGGTGTACTCGGACCACCAAAGTCCCATGTAAGTCTTCACTCAGAGAGACCTAAACCTGATACAATGATTCTGGTTAGAGTTCCTACAGGACTATGACTTCGTGATATTATATACTATATTAAAAGGAAACATGGTATTAGATTCCCTTAGTAGGAAGTCCCAGGCTCTCTTAGTGTGGGAAGATTTGGAGCAGTTAACTTCCCTACAGCTGGCCCTGATGGAGTAGGAGGGTGTAGCTTTTCTTTAGTTGATGGTTTTGACTCTTTCACTCCTCAAGCGTGTGAGAGACTTCCAGTTGGGAAACATCGACTTTGAGTTTCTTCATGATCAGATATCCATATTCGATGCATCAGATGGAGAGAATCCTAAGATCTTTCTCCAAGGGTGAACTGTGGTTCCAATCACTATGTGGGAAAAGGTTATGTGGAAGTTCCACACTTCTCCATTAGTTTTACATCCCGGTGTGGGGAATATGTATAGAGACCTTCAATGTAAGTTTTGGTGGTTCGGCATGAGATGAATCATAGCTAATTTCATCTCACAGTTCCTCACTTATCAGCAGGTGAAAGCTAAGCACCAAGTTCCAACAGGTTTGTTATAACCCCTTGAGATCCCAGAGTAGAAATGGGATGGCATATCCATGGACTTTTTCATAGGTCTTCCGTGCACAGTGAAGGGTAATGATTCCATATGGGTGATATTGGATCGAATCACGAAGTCGATGCACATCCTTTCTATCAGGGAGAAAAGTTTGGTGAAGATTGTGGGGCAGTTGTACGTATGGGAGATCTTTTACCTTCATGAGGTTCCCTCGATGATTATCTCTGATTGTAGTGTTTGGTTTACATCACAATTGTGTAGAGTCCTACATGAGGCATTCGGGACCTAGTTTCATATGAGTACAAGCTTTCACCTTCAGACTGATGGGAAGATAGATTGCACTATCTAGGTGATAGAGGATATGTTGAGGTAGTGTGAGTTGGATTTCAGCCGGAACTAGGAGGATTGCCTTCCCTTGGTAGAGTTTGAGTACAAAAATAGCTACTAATCTACCATTGGTGTGGAACCTTTTGAGGCCCTATACGGGAGACCCAGTAGGTCACCCTTATATTGGATGGAGATTGGAGGGTCATCTCTTATGGGCCCAAAGTTGGTATAGGTGACAATGGAGAAAGTACAGGTCATCCATGAACATATGAAGATGGCCTAGAGTAGATATAAAACCTTGAAGAACATTTCCATAGGCATTTATATTTTGAGTAGAGAGACCATGTTTTCTTGTGATTCTCCCCACGATATGGAACATAGAGGTTTGGTTGGGGAGTCAAGTTATCCTTGAGGTTCATCGGGTTGTTTGAGATCATGTAGAGGGTTGGTGAGGTTTCCTACCACCTCACCTTACCATCACAGCTAGATTGGGTGCAAAACATCTTCCATGTGTCGCAGTTGAGGAAATACGTGCATGACCCTATGAACATCATTGACTAGGGTGATATGGACATTGAGAATGGATCCACCTTTGTAGAGTACCCAGTGGCGATCGAGGTCCGACAGGAGCAAACCTTGCAAGGATAGACCATCCCTTTGGTTTACATGTTGTAGCAGTATAGAAACATGCAAGAGAGTTCATAGAAGCGGGAGATCTAGATACAGGATCAGTATCCTGAGTTGTTCTCTTATTTTTTGGTTTTCAAGGATGAAAATTTTGAATGATGTAATGATTTAGAGACCCGGTTTTTGACTTGTATGACTTTGAAATATTTTTAAGTATGTTTTCAGAGCTAGGTGCTGAGACAGCGTGCGATTCTAAGCCCCATCATTCCTAGAAGTAATTTTACAAAAATATTAAATATATTTTATATGTCGTTCACATAGTTACTTAAATAAAATGGGATAACTATTATATGGTTGATTGGATTAGAAATATGAGACCACTTTTGGGTCTGGATTGTAGTGTTTCCTCTAGTCATGACATAAAATGAGTCAGTATAGGATGTACAGATGCCTCTCTCGTTGGTGGTGCATTTGAGTTAAATAGTTAATTAATTAATTAATTGAAAAATCAAACTTTTACCTGATTAAAATATTATAAATGGGTATTTAGGGGGATTTGGATAGGGTTGGTCTCATAATTATCCCATACACCGGTGAGAACTCCTCCCCTCCTCCATTGAAAAATTACTTCGAAGAACAACAAACCTCTGATTCAAGGAAGATCAAAGCATAACAAACGCAACAGATCCTCCTCCCTTGTTGGTTAATGCATTCTTCAACAATGATTGATCCAAATAATAGGTAATACTCTTCAATTGGTGTTTTCACCCTTTTGATTAAAGTTTTGAGTAGTTTCATTCCTTTTCTTGAATCTACGCCTTTGACAAACCTTTCATGCACCCAAGAATGAATAATTATATTGTTTTCTTTGGTTTATCTAACCCCGGGAGCAAGTTCTTGATCATTGGAAAAGAATGCTTGTCCAATGATAATAAAACCTTTGTATTTGTGTCTTTATTCCCTTATTTTTCACGTTCTTCACTGCTGGAACCCTTCAGTTCCCGGTTTGACAGTTGTCAAGTGACCTGAGTCTGATCAGGAGCCCGGATTTGTGGAGGATCGACAAAACGTCAATGATTCTTTGAGAGGAGCATAGATCCAAAATCATCACAATGAATGGATGGAGAATCTGGAAGTTTTTTCCGAATCATCAAGGATTAAAGGCACGATGGCATAAGGAACTAATAATGAAACCCCCATGATGAATGATGGACAATCTCCAGTGAACGACGATCAGTGAGTGTGAATACCAGCCAAATCCATGAGATTTTGGAGGAATCCAGGCAGGATCTATGGTGGTAGGGCCAGATTCAAAGCAAGGATGAAGTTGGGATAAATTTGGGGATTCTGGAAAAATCCCGACTACATTCCATATAAGATGAAGAACACACAACATGTATCCCCCTTAGCAGTGGTGCTAGGGTTTTAAAGAATTTAAGGGTAACACGACATGTATTACTCCCTTAGATGTCATGTACCCCTTCCTCATTTAGACAATTTGTGTGATGGTTCACACGAATGGGGAGTCCATTTAGAACTATATGGACATGGGTTGGCCACACAGACAGTATTCCATGTGGGTCTACACATCGTGTACCAAATTACACGAACATGGGGTCTGAGTACACGGACATGGCCATCAAACATGACTCAGTCCCCAAATAGGTGGGACATGCCATGTAGTCCACCTACATGGAATGTTCCCCTACACAAATGGGACTTGTGTACTACCTAGATACATGGCCAGGCAGTGAAGAGGGACCACACGTCATGTGGGTCCCCTCACACACCGTGTGCTACTTGAGATCTTCTGATCAATCTTCAAAGCTATGTATCCCCTTCATTTGAACTCATATTTTGTCCCGAGAGATATTGATCCTCTTTGTGTAGAACGTGATGGTTCCCTTAGAAGAAACTTTAGAGATACGATGTGAATGTTATAGGTTTGGCACACACTGAGGCAATACTCGATGATGGCAACAATCATACACATCCACCAGAGCAGTATTGGGATTACCCTTTAGCTGGGTTGGGAAGTGATATTACCTAATACTAGTTTCGGTCTTACCCTCCAGTTGGGCTGGGTAGTGGAATTCCCCAATGATATTTCTGAGCTACCCTCTAGTATGTAAGATCTTGGGTTTTTCTTGAGGTATGGATCCCTCTTTTTAGGTTAATGTTGTTTCTTTCCTTTTTTTCTTAGACCCTAAGCCAAGTTGTGGGCCGATTGGGTTGTTTTTGGGAAATAAATGGGAAAATAAGCTGAAATTTGGTTGTAGGATAGGTACACATTGTGTACTTGGTCTACACGTCGTGTACTTCCAGTACACATTGTGAATTGGTCCATCACGATGTGTACCCTGTCTGGATCAGAAAAAATAAAAGGGAACTACACGTCGTGTACTTTCCCTACACGACGTGTACTTGTCCAGCGGTTTTTTTTTATAAAAGATAAAGTAGCCTCATGCTTTGACACACATATGTTTTTCCTCCGTTTTTGGAACCCAAATCACCATAAGCTATTTTTTCATGTCTAGAAGTCGTACAGACTCCGATTTGAGTGCCATCTGTCACATTAGAACCGCATCAGTAGGTAATCGATTCCTTTTTAGTCATTCTTGATTCTTTGAAACAAAAAATACACTATTTGGATTTAGGATCATATGCCCTAATATCTCATTCTTTATTCATTCTTAAAATTTCTCCCAAACTAGGATGAATCAGGAGTTGATACTGGATGAGTTCTCTACTAACGAGGCTAGGTAGGTGTTCTATACTTTCTTTTGGATTTTCAAGTGCTTTTCAGGTGTTCGTACTTTTCTCCGCCTATCAGACTTTCCAGCAATGCCTTTTTTTAAGTGAGTTGCTTGTCGTAGCTATAGTCAGACCTAGTGAGGATGTTTGTAGGTTCTTTTTAGGTGCATTGGAACCTGTTATATGGTTCAAGGTCACCCAAGGGATTAGAATTAAGGAAATAACCTATTTATTTCTATTTAAACCACTCAAGGGGTGTGTGCTTATGCTTTCCTAGTTAGAGGAAGCTCGTTAATGACTTGATATCTTGAATAGCTTTCTTAAGAGATGTATTGCCTCCTTGCTTAATTAATATAATGTTACACCTTATCTATTTTGATAGTTTGGAATGTTGAATGGATAATATGGGTGGGTATACCTATATGAAATTGCTAATGGCATGTTAAATGATTTATATGAGAGGGTAGTCCCATATGCTTGTTTTGATAAATAGTTTACATGAGTGGGTATAATCATGGATTGTGTAGGTTGATATGAGTGGGTATACTCACATGGAATGTTTGTTTATATTGAATGTATGATTGAATGCTTGAATGAATGGATCTGGAAGGCGGTAGTGGATTCCTTGGGTTGACTCTTCCCCTTGGGTCTTGATTCCATGGGATTCCTTGGGCCTTGCTACCCCGTGGATTCGGCTTGCTTGGGCTCACGTAGGACTTACTATTTCCATGCTCCTAGGACCCCAAACAGTGCTTAATTGAGTTTCCACCAGAGATCCCCATGGGACTTGATGGGATGCCTTGGACAAGCTCCTTGGATCCGGCCCTCTGTGGTCTAGATATTTTACATGGATGACTTGGTCTTATAACACCTTGGATCTGACCCTTGCGGTATACACTTCACTATAAGACATGGATTTGAGAGATTTGACTTTACTATATGATGTGGTTATGTAATACTTTACTTCTCTATACAGTGTGGTTGTGGGTTACAGGATACATATGGATGTATGATGTGGCCATGTGACTTACTTGTTTACTTTGTTTTAGCTACATTGGTAGGAGATGACTCTCTTTTGAAGGTATCCTTGAGGTTTGTTTAGTTTTAACTATTATAGTAGACTTATTCCATGGGAATACACACTTACTTACTGGTTATTACACTTGCTAGCACTTCTGTAGAATTACTGTTAGAATTGTATAGACTTAGGTGGTTACCTACTAGTATGTTTATCTATCTGGGCCTCCTCAGGGACCCAAACAGATTATATGGTTGTAGGTGATGATAGGGTAAAGCTCCTTAGTACAAGTTGTTAAATGTGGATTTAGAGCAAGGGAGTATAGGATCAAACCGAGGCTTGCGATGCTGGGATACCTTTTTGGTCTTTTGTTCTTTTTAGGATACTTGTACTGTATTTTATTTACATGTACTGTTCTGGATGATTTTTAGATACTTGTATCATCTGCATCATTTTTTATATGAGACACTTCCGGTTATTGATATGTATTCCTGTCTTTTCTTACTTTCAATTGTCTATTGTTTATTTCATTTCTACTATTTATTGTATGTTTGAATTCCATTGTAATACTCTGGTAGTGAGGGAATATTATCCCCACTAACTCACCTAGTCCCTCACTACTAGTCAGTAGCCTCTGGCATTTGGGGAGATTCTCTTGAGGCCATGTGGCCAACCGGGCTCGGGGCACCATTTCAGGTGGCATTCGGGTCCTAGACGTTACAAAGTGGTATCAGAGGAGTTTTTTTCTAGTTTGACTTACTGTTTGGTGACATTAGATAGGTATAGGAAGGAAATGGAGTTTGGTAATAAACTGTTCCTGGGAGTAGCTACCCCGCATATAGGTAAAATCCAAATTGCCTCAAATTGAGTTCTGATTTTCTGGATTTTGACTATTACAGTTGATTTGATTTCACCATTGGGTGATGCACTTGATTTCTGCTATTACTATTGATGAAATTTTGGGTTCTATTTCATCTTCAAACCGATGAGATGAGTGTTTTCCATCTCATGCATCATATATACACTTTTTAAAATCACATTCCATGCATTATGGCATGCCATCTAGGATGCATTAGATATTTCATGTTGTTGTGATAGTTGATGTGATATTTGTGCTTGTTGTTGTTTTAGTTGGGTGTAGTATATATATAAAGGGGTGAAATCATCTTTCAATTCTTAAGTATTATAGGACCTTATGAATTTGTAAATGACACACTGATAGAATGTAAATTTTAAACGAACTTGATATGTATGGTTTGAATGAGAGCCAAGTTTTAGGTTCATGAGGTGTTATGGGACCTCATGGATTCAAAAATTGGTAAACTCTTGGTGGAATTTCCAGAATAACTAAATGGAAATGGAACTTGAATGGTTAATAGATACTTGAACTAGACTCGGCTTTTGAGTGGAAAAGAGGCATAGTTTCTAGTGGTTTTTTGGGTGTTCTTTATACAGTCCTGAATTTAGGAGTAGGTTGTGGGTTGACTTGGTTTCTAGGAGGGTTTTGACCTATCCTATGCTTTGATATTTGTGTTATGATGTTTTTATTTCCTGAGGTGTGCATTTGGAATTGTAGAGACATTCCACCACAATGACCTCCAGTGGTACTCCATGAGGAAGGTGATGACCATACTTCAAAGACAATGGGCCACGGGCTACCGGTTGATCCTTTTATAGTGCCAGTTGTGGCACGTGAGGCTGTTTTGGACACATTTGTTGAGGCATAATTTCACAAGGGTTTCTTTTAGTATATTAAAATGATATAAGGAGCACCGCAGAAATCCTTGACTATGGTTGAGCTAACATGGGTGTTCCAACAGCAGCATCCTCCTAGGTTTTCAGGGGATGGTGGACCACAGGCTGCGGAGTTGTGGCTTGAGACCACGTTAGCAATTTTTTGAGCATTTGGTGATGCCTTCGGAGTGAAGATTCAAGCTCGCGACCTACATGCTACGTGGAGTGGCTAAGCATTGGTGCGATGTTTTGAACTAGGCTAATGGGCTGCGGGATATGGGTTGGGATGAATTCCAAACCTGATTCTAGGACTACTTTAACCTTGTTTCTCTATGAGTAGAGTGAGCTACTAATTTTATGCATTTGGAGTAGGGTGCGATGATGATTATGGAATACTGAGCATGCTTTACAGAGCTACAGTATTTTGCACCGATGTATATTATTGATGAGTTGTCGAGGGTGAGGCACATCGAGGAAGGTCTTAGACATTCTATCAAATCTCTGGTCAACGTGTTCAGGTTTCCTTCTATCATTGATATTGTGAATCAAGTGCGATTATAGAGTGGAAACTAAGGGAAGTTGGGGGTATAGAACAGGGGAGTGTTGTTTCTCGCCCCAGTGGATCTATGTCTTCAGGAAGAAAGCGATGTTTTGAGGCTTCCCGCGACATGAGTGCTAGTCAGGCTGTGGTTTCAGGGAGCTTGTTGTTTTTCCATCAGTGTGGTAGGTGAGGCCATGTGAAAAATAAATGCAACCATGTCCCATTTGAGTGTCAAGATTGCGGCAGGATGGAGTAAATGTAGTGGTTTTGCAGGACCTTCCCTCTAGTTGTGAGTGGTAGGGGTCAGCTTTAACACTAAGTTCAGGACTAGGGTCTTCAGATCTATGTCAGGATGGGAGCTAGATCTTCATAGGCCAGTCAAGCCTGGGTAGTGGTGGTCATGGTTGTGGTAGCCAGACACCAGTTTCTCAGAGACAGCAGGGCGGATCAGCTCAAGGTAGCCAGGCAGGGTCATAGGGTCGTGGTACAGGCTAAACTTATGCAGTGCAATAGACCCAATAGGAGAAAGATCATGGACCATCTATAGTGAGAGGTATGATCTTATTAGCTTCTACTATTGTATTTTCTATTTTCGATACAGGTGCCTATCATAGTTTTATCTCTGCATGAGTGGTTAAAAATACTTGGGCTTGTGGTTTTTATTTCGGAGGGTGTGTTGATTCTAGACACACCATTGGGAGTTAGAAAGATTGATGTACACTAGTATATGGAGTATCCCCTTGAGGTTGGTGGGTGTCACTTCCTTTGAATTTTATATGTCCTTGAGATGACAGGGTTTGATGTCATTCTCAGAATGTACTGGATCATGGATTATCGAGCATATGTTGACTATTATCACCAGAGGGTGACCTTCACATCACCAGAGAGTATAGTGTTTATTCATAAGTGTGAATAGGATGTCCAGGTGATCAGATCTTGACCTGAGCATCATGGGATGGGTGGGATGACATCCCAGATTTCTATTTTGTTTCTGAATGATCAGGGAGTGAGTCAGGAAGACTTTCCTCTAGTGGTTGAGTGCTTCAGGGACGTCTTTCCCAATGAATTTTATAGTTTACCTCATAAGATAGAGGTGGATTTCTCCATAGATCTAGTTCCAGGATCTGTGCCAGTGTTCATTCCTCCTTATAGGATGGCTACGATGGAGTTGCGGGAGCTCAAGATGTAGCTAGAGGATTTGGAGGTGAAGGGGTTTATCATACCCAGTACTTCTCTATGGGGTTCACTAATCCTTTTTCAAAAAAGGCGGATGGAACTATTAGTCTATTCATGGATTATCAGAAACTAAACCATATGATGATTAAAAACTGATATCATTTTCCATGGATAGATGACATATTTGATCATCTTTGAGGAGCTTGATTGTTCTCGAAGATCAAATTGAGGTAAAGATATCAACAGATGCATGTTTGACCTATAGACATACCTCATACAACCTTTCATAGTAGGTATGGGTTATACGAGTATCTGGTTATGTCATTCTATCTCACGAATGCGTCAGTGGTTTTCATGGATTTGTTGAACTGAGTGTTCCATCCTTACTTGGATTCTTTTGTGGTGTTTTTCATGGACGATATCTTAGTGTATTCTCACAATCTACACGACCATGTCAACCATCTTGAGATCGTTTTGAATACACTAAGAGAGAATCAGTTAATGATAAGATCACAAAGTTCCACTTTTGAATGGATCAGATTCACTTCTTGGGTCACATCATCTCAGAGACAGGAGTTTCAGTGGACCTAGATAATGTAAGAGTTGTAGTTTCCTGTGAACATCCCAAGAACTTTTTTGATATACAGAGTTTCTTAGGGATAGCTGGATACTACAGGCATTTTATAAAGAAATTTTCACACTTATTGGCACTATTACAGGCTTGAATAAGAAGGGTGTAAAGTTTGTGTGGTCATAATCTTGTGAGACAACCTTTCAGAAGCTGAAAGGGAGGTTGACATCAGCACCAGTCATGATACTACCAGAGCAGGGTAAGAGCTACATGGTGTACTGTGATGCTTCAGGTATTGGAATGGGGGTAGTGTTGATGCATGGAGATCAAGTTGTGGTGTACGGGTCTCATCAGGTGAGGCCTCATGAGAATAACTACCCTACGCATGATCTCAAGTTAGCTGAAGTTTTTCATGTGTTTCGTTATTGGAGGCACTATTTACTGGGAGAACGTTTTGTATTGTACACAGACCATAAAATCCTCAAGTGTATCTTTACATAATGTGATCTGAATTTGAGGAAGCGAAGTTGGGTGGAGTATCTACAGTCTTTTGACTTTGATCTTTCCTATACGCTTGGTAAGGGAAATGCAGTGGTCGATGCACTGAGCAGGAGGACTCAGATACAGGAAGTGCAGCAGGCCGGTAGCGAGTCGCAACTTATGGCATTGTTCTCTAACATGAATCTAGAGGTTCACGATAGATAGGGACAAACTTTTCTTTCATCCTTAGTTGTGAACTCTACCCTACTGGAAAGAGTTAGGATAAGGCAGTTATCGAATTCTAAAGGCCTAGTTCTACGGGAAGGTGTGGAAGGTGAGGACCCTCCTCCTAGTTGGATGGTAGGTGATGATGAGATCTTTTGTATCCATGGACGTGTTTGGGTTCTAGTGGATATACATGAGGAGTTTATGCAGAAGTTTCATGCTTCATCTTGGAAAGTGCATCCTGAGGTCACCAAGATGTATCGTGACATGCGACGACAGTACTGGTGGTCAAGAATGAAGCATGAAGTAACTGGTTTTGTTACTAGGTGTTCCACCTATTACCAAGTGAAGGCAGAACATCAGTGACCAGCTGGTCTTTTACAGTGGTTACATATCCCAGAGTGGAAATGGGATGATGTTGCGATGGATTTTGTGATGGGTTTGTCAAGGTATCCTCAAGGTAACGATGTTTTGTGGGTTGTTGTTGATAAGATTATGAAGGTCGCGCATTTCTTTCCGATCAAAGAGACCTTCAGTGTTGATGATCTTGGAAAGTTGTACATCCAAGAGGTGGTACGAATTCATGGAGTCCCACACACTATCATTTTAGATAGGGATGCCCACTTTACATCTTGTTTCTGGTAGAGTTTTCAAAGGGTTCTAGGTACACAGGTGATTATGAGCATAGAATACCACCCTCAGACTAATTTCCAGTTAAATCGTATGATACAGGTGTTATAAGACATGCTATGAGCATGCGTCCTAGATTTCAGGGGCTCTTGGGAGAGGCACATTCCCCTGGTTGAGTTCTATTACAATAACAGTTATCAGGAAACGATACAGATGGAACTTTACAAAGATTTATATGGTAGGTCATGTTGTTCTCCCATGTGCTGGTTAGAGGTAAGAGAGACAGATTTACTAGGACTGCGTCTTGTGTAGGAGACTTCTGATCAGGTTCAGATGATTCAGAAGTGGATGGCTACTACAAAATCTCGTCAAAAATCTTACACTGATCATTTTAGACGACCTCTAGAGTTTTAGGTTAGGGATTGGTTTTTCTTGCATGTTTCACTAAGGTTGGGACACAGGAAGATCAGGAGACAAGGTAAACTTTCACCAAGATATGTCAGGCCGTTTGAGATTTTGGAGAGAGTTGGTTTGGTTGCATATCGGTTTCAGTTACCTCAGAGGTACTGAGCCATGCACGACGTCTTCCATGTATCTGAGTTGGGCTGCTATCATTCAGACCCATCTCATGCTTTTCAACCCGATGAGGTTGAGCTTCAGATTGATGCATCCTTTGAGGAGCATCTCATTCGTATCGTTGACAGGAGCATGAAGGTTCTCCTAGGCTAGTAATTTCCTCTAGTACAGGTGCTATGGAAGCACGGCCATTTATAGGATGAGTCTTGGGAGAGGGAGTTCGGTGTACGTGATAAGTGCCTGAAGTTGTTTTTAGATGAATCTTGACCACCCTTCATAGAGTAATTTGGGGATGAATTACTATAAGGGGAGAATATTGTAAGATCCTAGGTTTTTCTTGAGGTACATATCTCTCTTTTCAGGTTAATGTTGTTGCTTTCCTTTTTAGATTAGACCCTAATCTAGGAAGTGGTCTGGTTGGGTTGTTTTTGGGTAAGAAAAGGGAAAACATGTTGAAATCTAGCTGCATGCTAGGTACACATCGTGTACTTGGTCTACACGTCATGTACTTCTAGTACACATTGTGAACTGGTCTGTCACGATGTGTAGCCTATCTGGCTCAAAAAAAATAAAAGGGAAATACATGTTGTGTACTTTCCTTATATGTTGTGTGATTTTACAATGGGTTTTTTTATAAAAGAGGTAGTAACCTCATTTTTTTATGCACATATGTTTTTCCTCTGTTTTTTGGAACCCAAATCCACCCTAAGCTAGTTTTTCATGTATAGAAGTCGTCTAGACTCTGATTCAAGCATCGTCTGTCATGTTGGAACCACATTGGTAAGTAATTGATTTATTTTTAGTCGTTCTTGATTCTTCAGAACAATGACTATTCTATTTGGATTTAAGCTCATATGCCCTAATATTCCATTCTTCGTCTATTCATTATATTTCTCCCAAACTAGGACGAATTAGGAGTTGATATTGGATGATCTGTCTACTACCGAGTTGAGGTAGGTGGTCTATACTTTCTTTCATCTTTTCAAGTGCTTTTTGAGTGTTTGGCCTTTTTACCGCCCGTTGGACTTTCTATTGAGGCCTGGTTTTTTAGCGAGTTGCTTTCCATAGTTGTAGTCAGACATAGTGAGGATGCACGTAGGTTCTGTTTAGGTGCGTTGGCACCTTTTACATGATTCAAGGTCACCCAAGGGGTGTTCCTTAAGGAAATAACTTGTTTATTCATGTTTAAACTACCCAAGGGGTGTTTTCTTGTGCTTACCTAGTTAGAGGAAGCTTGTTAATGCCTTGATAGCTTGAATAGCTTACTTAGGAGATGTATTGCCTCCTTGCTTAATGAATATCATGTTATGCCTTGTCTATTTTGATAATTTGGAATGTTAAATGGATAATATGGGTGGGTATACCTATATGAAATTACTAATGGCATGTTAAATGATTTATATGGGAGGTTAGGCCCATATGATTGTTTTGATAAATGGTTTGCATGAGTGGGTATACTCATGGCTTGTGCAGGTTGATGTGAGTGGGTATACTCACATGGAATGTTTGTTTAAATTGAATGTATAATTTAATGATTGAATGAATGGATCTGGAATGCGGTAGTGGACACATTGGGTTGACACTGCCCCTTGGGTATTGATTTCGTGGGATGCTTTAGGCCTTGCTACCCCGTGGATTTGGCTTGCTCGGGCTCATGTAGAACTTTCTATTTCCATGCTCCTAGGACCCCAACCAATTCCGAACCAAGTTTCCATTAGGGATTCCCATGGGACTCAATGGGATTCCTTGGACAAGATCCTTGGATCCGGCCCTCTGTGGTCTAGATATTTTACATGTATGTCTTAGTTTGGTAACACCTTGAATCTAGCCCTTGTAGTCTATACTTCACTATACGGTGTGACTATAGGATATTTGACTTCACTATATAGCATGGTCGTGGAATACTTGACTTCTCTATACAGGGTAGCTATGGGTTACAGGATACAGATGGATGTATGACGTGGCAGTGTAACTTGCTTGTTTACTTTGTTTTAGCTGCCTTGGTAGGAGCTAACTCTCTTTTCCAGGTAACCTTGAGGGTTGTTTGGTTTTACCTATTATAGTGGACTTATTCCATGGGAATACACACTTACTTACTGGTTTTTTACACTTGCTAAAACTTTTGTAGAATTGTTGTTAGAACTATATAGACCTGGGTGGTTTCCTATTGATATGTTTATATCACACCCTGTTTGGGACTCCTCAGGGACCCAAAAAATTATATGGTGACATGTGATGATAGGGTAAAGTTCCATGGTATAGTTTGTTGACTATTGCTTTGTAGTAGGGGAGAATAGGACCAAGTTGAGGCTTGCAATGATGGGATACCTTTTTGGTATTTTGTTCTTTTGTGAATACTTTTACTACATTGTATTGCCATGTATTATTCTGGATGCTTTCTAGATACTTGTACTGTCTGCATAATTTTGTATATGAGATGATTCTGGTTATTGATATGTATTCTTGTCTCATTTTACTTTTAGTTGTCTGTTGTTTATTTCTCTTCCACTATTTATTGTATGTTTAAATTCTATTGTGATACTCTAGTAATGAGGGCATAGTCTCCCCACTTACTCACCTATTCCATCACTGATAGTTGGCATCCTCTAGCATTTGGGTAGATCTACTTGATGCCATGTGGCCAACCGAGCTTCGGGCACCATTTCGAGTGGCATCCGGGTCCGAGACGTTACACAGTAGGATTGGGTAGTGGAGTCCCTCGATGTTTTAGGCTTACCCTCTAGTTGGGTTGGGCGATGGAATTCCCCCGATGACATCTTCTAGGCATAACCCTCTAGCCAGGATGGGCAGTGGTGTTTTCCTAATGACTCATCAGGCTTACCCTCCAGTAAACCTGGGCAGTGGAATTCCCCAGTGACCTTTCTGAGTGGTACCCTCTAGTTGGGTTGGGCAGTGGAATTCCTCAGTGACTACTAGAGTGCGACCCTCCTGATGTGCCAAGACACGGGATCCTTTCCTAAAACAGGTAACCCATTGATTGTGAGGCATAGTGACGAGACATGGTTTGATGTACCTTTGGACTCATGTGGAAGAGGGATGATTTACCCACCGAGACGCGTTCTTGTGAAGTGACCTAAAACCATGCAGGTAAGTCAGTTCCACCCAAAACGGATAGTATCAAGGTGTGGTGATTGATTCCCTTCGACTTGTGTGTCCTAGGAAGACGCGTGAGGTGTTGGGCATCATAGATGGACTTACCTTGGAACTGTTAGTGACTCTTCTTCTTGGGTTGAGCTATGAGATGGATATACCCTCACTCTCTTGTTTGGGATTCTTTGACTAAGCATATGTATATATAATCCTTTAGTAACCACTCCTTGGTTTTTGGTTACTCTCTTTCCAGAAGAGGTGAAGACGTGTAGGGTATGTCGTGTGCTTTTCATGTCTGGATTCTCGTGGTTGGATGAGTCTACTCTCCTACCATAAGTAGCAAAGACTCGACAAGAAGTTTATATTCTCACTATTTAGAGCTCCTTGTGTTTGTATGAGTTTACTTTCACTCTCTTGTTGTGTTGAGTTATACTCTTCTTACTATACCTTGTTCTATTTACTGTTGTCCTCTTCATTTGTATCTCTTACTGCTCCCCCTTCCCTTTTTGGGGCGTTATACTAGGTATGTATATACTCACCCCTATATGGTATTTTCCCAACACATGTCATGTATTTTGTAGATGGAGGATAGTTCAATCATGACTTCATAGAATCTTAGGGATACATACTGCTTGGACCGCATACAGTGGACATAGCTTGGGATATAAGAGCTCGACTCTCAGTTGTTTACTATTTTCTAGTTTTGTCGGGTTGGGACATATTTTTAGGGTGGTCATGTAATTTCCCCTTTTTACTTTCAGTTTATACTATCATACTTCATATTGTTTAGAGGTCCATGAATCTTTGGTTTATTTATAGCAGTGTTGCATCTTTTATTCCTTTACCTATGCACTTTTGCATTGAGTTGGTTGTGTGCATATGTACATGTTTCTAGGAAAAGGCCTCCCTGAGTTAGTTATGCCTTCGGTGCTTGTCGCCACCCCCTAGCCTATAGAGGTAGGTTTGTGGTAGTCGCGGCTCGAGCCCTGGCTTGGTTCAGGTCGTGACACAACATGACTCTTCATATGGCCAAAACCATTTGTATTCCCATTGTTAGATCTGATTCATAGGAATTAATTTTGACCGTTGGATCAAACCATTTGTACTCTATAAATATGGTGATATGTTAATTGAATTATGTTGGATTCTTTAATGGTTATATACTTGTGTTCTTTCTCTTTTCCTATGTTCTATTGTGATTGAGAAGTTTTACTTTTTCATCGTCATCCCAAAAATTTGACGTTGTTATATTCTCGGTTTTGCTTCACCTACAATCGAGTGGAGACCATTGTTGATAAAACATTTTCATATATTATAGCCTTAGAAATTATGTATGAGGATCAAGAAACTAAAATAGTTAATGGATGACGTGAAAGATGAGATTGGGATCAATAAAAAGTCACAATCCAATCTTAGCTCGACTCTCTTGCTAAACATGAGGTTTTTGGGTCGATCATGAAACTCTTGAAGGGATCAAGCCTGTTGGATATAAATGGGTATATGTGAGAAAAATAAATGAAAATAATGAAGTCATTAGATATAAATCATGAATAGTTATTTAAGGATTCTCATAAAAACCCGAGATTGATTATGATGAAACATACTCTCCTGTAATGGATGCAGTAACCTTTTGGTATCTCATGACATTTTTTGTACATGAGAAACTTGAATTATGCCTGATGGATGTTGTGACTACATATCTTTATGGTGATATTGATAATGAAATTTATATGAAAATCCCATAAGGATTTAGATTACAGAAAAAATATCTTGGATCGCGAGATATTTATTCAATTAAGCTAAATAAATCATTATACTGATTAAATCAATCAGGGCATAAGTGATATAATCGTCTGAGTAAATATTTGATGAAGGAAGGTTATAAAAATGATCCAATTTCCCCATGTGTTTTCATTAAGAAGACTAGATATTAATTTGTGGTCATTACGGTATACATTAACGATTTAAATATTATTGGGACTAATGATAAACTTTCCAAGGTGGTACAATATTTGATGAACGAATTTGAAATGAAAGACTTTAGAAAGACAAAGTTCTATCTTAGATTACAAATTGAACATATTAAGGATGGATTTTTTGTTCATCAATCACGATATACTGCTAAAGTTATACGGGGATTTAATATGAATGAATCGCATCCATTAAGAACACCAATGGTTGTACGATCTCTTGATCGATATAGTGATCCTTTTAAACCATGAGAGGATAATGAAGAACTAATTGGTCTTGAAGTACCATATCTAAGTGTTATTAGAGAACTGATGTACCTTTAAAATAATACAAGAACAGATATGGCATTTTCTGTAAATTTATTGGCAAGGTATAGTTTTTCTCCTACTCATCGGCATTGGAATGGTGTCAAACATGTATTAAGATGCCTTCAAGGATCCAAATATTGGGGGTTACTTTATTCCAAATGTTCTATATTATATGAAGTCAATGATACTAGTATAGCATAGTTGAATGGTGGGTATATTAAAGGTGACCGAACAAATCATATCTTGCCAAAATTCTTTTTCACTCAATCTTCAAAAGAATGGTGATATTGATACCCAACAAATCTGGCAGATTTATTCACAAAGGCATTATCAACTTCAACATTTGAGAAATTGATTTATAAAATTGGAAAAGTATATTGTGACTCTATGATGGGATTTGGGAATGCTATACTCTTTTTACATTCATCAGTTTTTTCCACTTGGTATTCTGATAAGGGTTTTAATGAGGCGGTATAGCATGGAATCGTATTAATTTGGCTTCACTTGTTTTTCCCACAGGGTTTTTTTAAGTGATGATTTATATTAGATTTCATGGGATTATGAAAACCAAGGGGGTGTTATAAATTCTCATTTATGGTGTGGATTTCATAAAATCATAATTAATGAAGTCTTTTTATTACCCAACAAGACCCTTCAAATGGCCAAAACCTTTTGTATTCCCACCGTTGGATCTGATTCATAGGAATTAATTTTGACCATTGGATCAAGCCATTTGTACTCTATAAATATGGTGATATGTTAATGGAACAGTGTTGGATTCTTGAATAGCTATATACTAGGGTTCTTTCTCTTTTATTTTTCTCTATTGTGATTGAGATGTTTAACTTCGTCATCGTCATCCCAAACACACTACAAAAAAAGGTGCTTCCCAGCAGGTTTTTTGGCCTTTAGTGGTGGTTTAAACCACCGCTAAATGATGCATGATACTTTCTTAAAGTGCTATATATTTGGGTGTTAGGAATCATTTCACATCGGGTTTTTTGCGGCGGTTTTTTTGTTTGTTTTTTTTTTTATTTTTTTTATTTATGTAATTTTATTTATTTATTATCATTTATTTATTATTTTTTATTTTTTATTATTTATTTTATTATTATTTATTTACGTAATTAATTAAATTATTATTTATTATTATTGATTATTCATTATTATTATTTATCCTACCATGCATGCATATGTCATACATGTCATGCATTAAATTATTATTTATTATTATTCATTATTCATTATTATTATTTATCCTACCATGCATGCTTATTTCATACATGTCATGCATAAATCAGGCATATATATGCACTGAGAGAGATTTTAACCCCTTACCTCTTGGCTATTCTATAAAGACTTTCCCACTCTAACGGACTCTTCATGTGGTGTGAAAACAGTATGTAATATACTTATATATATACAGATAAAAAACAAATAATGATATTAAATAATAATAAATGATGAATATATAATGAATATATAATGAATAAGTAAAAAATAAATAATAAATTAATAAATAATATATAATAGATAAATAATAAATAAATTAAAAACTAAATAAATAATAAATATTTAACAAATAATAAATGAATAAATAACATATAATAAATAAATATGAAATAAATAATAAATAATAAATAAATATCATATAAGAAATAAATAAATAATAACAAATAAATAAATAATAATAAATAATAATAATAATAAATAAATAAATAAATAATAAATAACTAAATAATTAATAATTAATAATTAATAATTAAATAATAAATACATAATAAATAATTAATAATTAAATATTGAATAAATAATAAATAGTCAAAAAATAATAACAAAAATAAATAGTAAATAATAACAAAATATAATAAATTATAATAAATTATAATAAATAATAAATAATAAATAACTAATAATTAATTAAAAATTATAATTATATAATAATTAATTAATTAATTAATAATTAATAAATAATAAATACATATATATTAAATTAATAATAAATGCGTAATAAATAAATATTAAAAATTAAATAAGTAAGAAATGATAATAAATAACGAATAAATAAATAATAAATAATAAATAATAAATGAATAATAAATAATAAATAAAAAACTTATAAATAAATAATAAAAAATTATAAATACGTAATAAATAAACATTTAATAAATAATTATTATTTAATAAATAAATAATAATAATAAATAATACATAATAAGAAATGATAATAAATAATAAATAACTAATAAATAAGCAATAAATAAATATTAAATATTAAATAGTGAATAGTAAATAATAAGTAAAATGTTGGTCGGAGTGGATACTCAAGAGGGGGGTGAATTGAGTTCCAATTAAAATTTTTGTTAAAAAGGTTTTCAATAAAATCTCCCCAAATTAAATAAAAATTAAACTGTAGTGAATTTATAAAGCTTGAAAGGTTTCAATTAGTTTCTCAAAGATTGATTATCTCTCTGTTAACTTAATCTGAAGATTAAGTTAGCTTTTGAAACTAACTTATTGGCTAACAAAAATTACAAACACTTGCTAGTTTAACTATCAGAGTTACTTTAAAACAGATTTAAATTTCAAAGTAATTAACAGCAGAATATAAGATGTAGTTTAAAATTAAATATGATGCACAACAGTTTTAACCAAGAGGTTTAGTCTCAAGTCGAGACTTAGTCCTCTCAAACAGTTTATATAAACTTTGATCCACACCCTGGATCGGGGAAAACAACAGTACTCAGACTGTCCAGGTCCTATAACCTCTACCATAGTTCTTCGTGGGAAAAACCAAAACAATGGCACACAGGCTATCCAGGTCACACTTAACCTCTACCACAATTCACAGTGGGAATCAAAA
Organism: Viscum album; assembly: GCA_963277665.1. Lineage (NCBI taxonomy): Eukaryota > Viridiplantae > Streptophyta > Magnoliopsida > Santalales > Viscaceae > Viscum > Viscum album. The sequence continues at coordinate 1,937,524,551 of OY728155.1, forward strand.
AGATTTATAAAGATTGAGTGAGGATATTAGATATCCTCCAGTTATGCTCAGGAGTTAGTGTATGTCTAAGAAGAACAGAAGCACACACACTACTCGAAATGTAAATAAATAATTCACAATAGAGCTAATAAAATTGAGATGAGATTATAAGGCTCTATGTGATGCCAATGCAGCTCTGGACTCCTTTTGGATTGAGTAGATGTTGTTTGATTCCTTTTCTGAAATTTGTCTGAGAAATAGAGTATCACAGTTCTGTTCCTTGACTTCCTTGTATTGGGGTTTTTGCTCAAGATTTCAATAATCTTTGTAGCACAGCAATGTCCCTCGATTTCTTAGCAAAATTTCTTCTGTGTTTTAGCTCTCGTGCGTATCACCTTTTTGCCAGCACTGTATCACCACTTTTTGCATATCCTATATTTATGCGCTGCTTTTGTCTTCCCTTTTATAGCTCATGTGGTCCGACAAAAAGTATGATTACTTCTGCAGGTACGAGTTACGGTTTCCTGACATTCAACAGACATTAATTAATTAATAACAGTTGCATTAAAAGCACCAAATATGACCACTGTTAATAAACAAATATAAGTAGGGTTTAGAGATATAGTGACTGGTTTCCATCAGTAGCTCTTAGTATCAGTGAGCTTGTATCAGTGGACTTGAGTCAGTAGGTCTGTATCGGTAGTTGTTACTCTTTATAACGGTAGACTATGTATTAGTGATAGTGACTCTGTATCGGTAGCTCCTCTTATCGGTAACTCTTCTGTATAGGTAGAATTCGTGTATCGGTGGCTCTCTCCATCGGTAACTCGCTTATATCGGTAGTTGCTTGTATCGGTGGCTCTCTCTGTATATCGGTGGCTCTATCTGTATCGGTAGACTTCATATCAGTAGTTGTCTGTTTGTATCGGTAGAATTGTATCGGTAGGTCTGTCTGTATCGGTAGACTTCATATCAGTAGCTATCTATTTGTATCGGTAGACTTGTATGAGTAGGTATGTCTGTATCGGTAGACTTCATATCAGTAGCTGATTGTTTGAATTGGTAGGTATGTCTGTCTGTATCGGTAGCTCTTGATATAACAGTAGACTCTGTCTATCGGTGATCTTTGCTTATCGGTAGACTATGTTTGTATCGATGATTATGTATCAGTAGGTCTATATCAGTGACTCAAAAATTTAATACTTATCTGTTCTATGCAAATCATATCCATATTGAGTTAGTATTATTTCAAAACATGTATAAGCATAGATAAACATTGATTAACATATTCTAGTTATTATTTTGATATTTTTTTCAACAAAGTTTAATATAAAGATAGGATTATCAAAACATATTAAAACATAATTGAGATTATCAAAACATGTGAGGTCAACAATCTCCCCCTTTTTGATAATCACAAATTATGGTATTATAATCCAAAATAATCATTAATATATTAGTATAAAATAAATTGGGTCTCACTTATCAGTGTGAGTAATGACATTTTCAAATGTATCAGAGAATAGAGTATTACATGCAAATGTATCAGAGGTATGAAACAACTATATCACAGGTAGAATTATACAACAAATGTACCAAAGGTAGAATATATTATGCACATATTTCTCCCCCTTTGTGATTAGAAAAAAGTAGTAAACAATAGATGAGAGAAGTAACAGAAGGTAAAAGAGAATAAGATCATATATATTTCTTGGGGAAAAAGTTACAGAGAAATAAAAAATTGAGGAAAAAAGAGTACAAGTGATTCCTATCAAATGTCCTAGCTACTATTCAGTCCACCTCCTCAACATGTGATTTGGATTTTCCCTTGGAATCAGAAGTGGATTTAGGCTGGCTAGATGCAGGTGGAGGCTTGGGAACACCAGTGATAATCAGAGGAGGTTGATCTACTGATACAGTGCCTGGTCTATAATTTGGAGCTCTATGGGTGATCATAGGAGAGAGAATTATGATTGCTTGAGCTAGTGTCATCTGAGGAATGGAGGCAGACTGAGGAGAGGCAGGCAGAGCTGGAGATACAATGATATGGGTACTGTCTACATGTAAAAATGGAAGCAACAGATTCCTAAAGTCCATAATTATTCCTCCTACTCTTTCTATAGCAAAGATAAAGTCATCCTTGTTCTCCATAAACTTGTCTAGAGAAGGAGTAAACTCCTTGAGCTTGCTTACTTGTTCTCTGAAATCTTGAGTGGCTGGAGGTAGTTTCATGTTCTCTAACAGAAGATTAAAATGGGTGTTGAGCTGATTCTTGGTATAAACTTTCTGAAAGTAGAGATCAATCTTATCTTTGATTTCTTTTTGGGCAGTAGTAGCATCCCTCATATGATCTTGAACAAATTTTCTGATATCTCTTGAGGTAGACAGCACCTGGGAATCAGCTGAGCTACTGGTACTAGCCTAACCAAGCTCCTCTTTCAGCACAGTTCTAAACTGATCAAAATATACTGAAGCACTAGATGAACCAAGAGGTTTGATAGTGAATGCAATAGTTTCCTTAAAAGATTGGGTTAAATTACTTATCAACTTCTTGACAACCAAATCCTTTGTACTGACATGCTCTTTGATAGTCTTCTTAAAGGCTTCAAACACATCCACAGACTGCTTTACTACACTCTTGATATAATTTATGTCAGCAGAAACTTGGGTTTGGGAACTAACCAAGGTATGGAATGAATTAATAGATTGCTTAAAAGCAATAAAAGCCTCTGTCCAAGTTTTAATCTGAGTATAACACACTTTGACTTAATTTACCATCTCTCCCACAGTACTTGACACAATACATCCAAGATAGAGTTCAAATGATCTTTCTATTTTGCTCAGCTCTTCAACAAAACAGCTCTTTAAGTCTTCAATAGATGCATTCCAATTCTTCTTCAACTCATCCTTTAAAGACTCAAGATCATCCTTAGTAACTAGATTTTCAGGCACAACTACAGGTGCTCTTTTAGACAAAGTATCAATATTTTTTTGGGGTTGGTCATTATCAGATCCTGTGTAATCAGGTCCAAGCACCATGAATCCTAGATCTTTAGACCAATCCTCTATCTCATTAAGAACTGAGACAGATCCAAGAATAGCAGGTTACTCCCCCTCAAATGGAGCTTCTTCTTCTTCACCATGAACTGTATCTATCTCCTCCTCAGAAGAATCATCAACAACTCTATCCACATTAGGTGTCCCAACCTGAGGTAACTGAGGACTAGATGCAGGTCTGTCTACTTCAACAATTTCCTCAGTAGGCATTGAGGAGTACCCAATTAGTGGACTGAGACTCAAGTAGGTAGAAACATATGCTTAATTTTCAGATTCTTGTTCTTCCTCATTCTCTGGAGTAGGCTGGTCTTTCTCATCAATAGGGGCTTTTTCATTGCTTACTCCCAATACAGTTTCCTTTCTAGACGATACAACTTCAGCGACTGGATTTGGAGTCAAGTCTGGATCCCCTCCATCAGCTACAGAGGTATCCTCCTCATCAGTATCATCATTATACTAAGGTTCCTCTTCATCAAGTCCTAGACCTGGATCTCTTCTGTCTCTTGGCCTATTGGTATGGTCAACAAGGTTGAACTTATCATACACCTTCTCATCATCAACAACCCATTTCCTTCTCCATGGGTTCCAGCCAATCTTCATATACTTACAGATTGTGCTTGTGATGCAAAAAGTGTTCCTCACAACTATTGTCTCATCCTAAGACTCAACTACTCCTTTCACCTTGATCATTACCGAAATCAACTTTGCAAAGAATAAATCATTGGATTTTGACTTAGGCCTGGTCATATCCTCAATTTGGATCACCAATAGCCTACACAAATTTACCTTAACACCATGCCTCAGCAAATACAACAAATAAATATCTTTGTATCTCATATTTTCAAAGTCCCTTCTTCTTGGACTTAGCACATGTTTGATGAATTTGAATAATAGCTGGTTTTCTCCATCCATCTCAGCAGCCACTACCTTTCTTTGTTTTCCACTACCGGTGAGCTCTTCCAAAGTAACCTCATATTCAAAAATTTCACTGGTAGGAGATATTTTCTTTTAGCTATACCCAAATACACCCTCATGTGGGACTTTCAGACATTCATCCCATTCAACAGAAGAAAAAGAAATTTTCATGCCATTCACTAATGAAACCATTCTGTTTTCTTCTTCATACTTCTCAAAATGAAAAAAATTATAAAACTCCTTAAACAACTTCGGATAATGAGGTCCATTGTTGTTTGCAAAACATTTGATCCATCCATGTTCCTACAATACTCTTAGAAACAATGACCTTCTAGGCAAGATCCATTCCTCACTAAGTTCCTTTTCGATTACTATTTCTCTATTCTGCAAATGCGGGTTCACTGCACGCTTCCCCGACCTTGTTCTACTTTCACTGCCACTACCTTCAGGTCATATTTTCTGCTTCTTCGCACTTGGTGCATCACTATCATCCCTGACTATCAGGATTTTTGTTCTTTCCATATCCAATCGAAGAACTTAGGGTTACGCGTAATGCAGGGGTTTGAGAAGTGATGATTTAAGAGAGGAGAGTTTGAAGTGGATTGAAATGTGACTAAGAATTAGTTTTTATCATTTAGTAATTGAAATGTAATAAAAATAATTATACTGAAAACAATAAGAGTTTTGACTAAAGAAAATGAAAATTAGACAGTGCATGACATATCGGTGACAATTACCGGTGAGAACCCTAACGGTGAGGTTTATCTATCGGTGAGGTCTCTAGCGGTGAGGTGTCTCTATTGGCGAGGTGTCTCTAGTGGTGATGTGTCTATAGCGGTGAGGTGTCTTTAGCGGTGAGGTTTCTAGCGGTGAGGTTTCTAGTAGTGAGGTGTCTCTAGCGGTGAGGTGTCTCTAGCGGTGAGGTTTTCTAGCGGTGAGGTTTATAGCGGTGAGGATTTTCTTAACAGTGAGGATTTGGATAATGGTGAGGATTTGGCTAACGGTGAGGATTTTCTTAACATTGAGGATTTGTCTTCTACAAATTCTATCATTCCTAACTCATGTCTAATATAACTTAACCTATCTGAACTTACATCCTTGGTGAATATCTCAGCTAATTGATGTTTATTACCTATAAATTCAAGAGTAATATCACCATTTTGGTAATGATCTCTCAAAAAGTGGTGTCTTACATCAATGTTTTTGGTCCTAGAGTGAGATATAGGATTCTTAGAGATATTGATCGCACTAGTGTTATCACAGTTTATAGATACATGTCTGAACTGATATCCGTAGTCCAATAATGTATGTTTCATCCACAGAATTTGTACACAGCAACTACCAGCAGTAATATATTCTGTTTCAGCAGTAGACAATGCAACAGACTTCTGCTTTTTACTACACCAAGATATCGGGGACTTACCTAGAAAATGACATGTTCCAGAAGTGCTCTTTCTATCTAACTTGCAACCAGCAAAGTCAACATCTGAATAACTTATTAAATCGAATGATTGTCCTTTTGGATAAAATAATCCTAAGTTAGTAGTATGTTTAAGATATTTGAAAATTATTTTAACAGCAAGAAAGTGTGACTCTTTTGGATTATCTTGAAATCTTGCACACATACACACACTAAACATAATATCTGGTCAACTAGCAGTAAGATAGAGCAGACTCCTTATCATACCTCTGTAGTTGGTTTGATCCACTGGTTTTTCAGTTTTATCAACATTCAACTTACAAGTGATACTCATGGGTGTGTCATTACCCTTACTACTATCCAAACCAAAACGTTTTAAAATATCCTTTGTATATTTACCTTGATTTAAGATAATACTATTTTCATTTTTAAAAACTTGAAATCCAAGAAAATATTTGAGTTCTCCCATTAAACTCATTTAAAATTAATTTTTCATACTCTTTGAAAAATCAATACACAAATAATTTTTAGAAGATCCAAAAACAATATCATCAACATAGATTTGTACTATCAAATCATCTTTGGAAATTATTTTAATAAAGAGAGTTGTATCAGCAATCCCTTTAGAGAAACCTTTTGAAATAATAAAACTACTAAGTCTATCATACAAAGCTCGTGGGGCTTGTTTTAAACCATATAAAGCTTTAGAAATATTAAAAACTTGATTTGGAAAATGAGGATTAGTAAATCCAGGTGGTTGTTCAACAAAAACATCTTCAATTATAAAACCATTTAGAAAAGCACTTTTAACATCCATTTGATATAACTTGAAATTCATATGAGCAGCATAGGCAAGTAGAATCCTAATATCTTCTAATCTAGCTACAGGTGAAAAGGTTTCCTCATAGTCTATTCCTTCCTCTTGACTATATCCTTGTGCAAATAGTCTTTCCTTGTTTCTAATGATATTTCCTGATTCATCAACTTTATTTCTAAAAACCCATTTAGTGTCTATGGTCAAAGTGTCCTTAGGTCTATCAACTAATTCCCAGACTTTGTTTCTTTCAAATTGATTTAATTCTTCTTGCATATCCAATACCCAAAATTCATCATTGATTGCATCATTGATATTTTTAGGTTCTAACTGTGAAAGAAAGGCTTGATGTTCAACCTGATTTCTTAGAGAAGCTCTAGTTTGGGTTTCTCTATATAAATCTCCCACAACAACATCTAAAGGATGGTTCTTTAGAATCCTAGTTGGTCTGGTCAAGGTAGGACTAGATAATTTAGGTTATTCTGTAGGTTTGGTTCCAACAGAATCAGGTTCTGGAAAATTTCTAGAATTACTTGTTTTTACACCAGGTTCACTGCTTTTATCATTAAAATCCAGAACAGACAAATATTCTTCAATATTTTCAAGAGAGGGTTTGGATTCATGTAGATCAGTTTCATCAAATTTTATGTGAACATATTCTTCCATACATTTGGTTCTTTTATTAAAAACTCTATAGGATTTTCTAGTTAAATAATAACCAAGAAAAATTCCTTCATCACTTTTAGATGAAAATTTATCCAGATTATCTTTAGTATTGAGAATAAAGACTTTGCAACCAAAAACTCTGAAGTAACTAACTTTAGGCTTCCTATTATTCCACGGTTCATAAGGGGTCTTTTTAATAATAGGTCTAATCAAGACACTATTTATAATATAACAAGCTATATTTATGGCTTATGCCTAAAATTAAACAGGTAGGTCATACTCATTAAGCTTAGTTCTTGAAATTTATTGAAGGGTTTTATTCCTTCTTTCAACTACACCATTCTGTTGAGGTGTCCTAGGGGAAGAGAAATTGTGATTATAGCCATTTTGTGAGCATCATGATTCAAATTCATGATTTTCAAACTCAAGACCACGGTCACTTATCAAGGTTTTAATCTTAATACCACTAAAGTTTTCTACATACTTGGAGTATTTAATAAAGTAAGAGAAAGATTCACTTTTTTGAGATAGAAAATATACCCAAGTATATCTAGAAAAGTCGTCTACTAAGACATAAACATAGTGCTTCCCATTAAAACTTGAAATTATATAAGGTCCAAACAAATCCATGTGAACCAACTCGAGAGGTTGAGAAGTTGAAACCTCTTTCTTTAATTTGAATGAAATTTTATGTTGCTTTACCTTTTGACAGGGAGTACAAACTTTGTCTGATGAGAATTTTAGTTGAGGTAGGTCTCTAACTAAATTTTTCTTAGTCAGTTTCTTAAGTGAATGAACATTGCAGTGTCCTAATCTTCTATGTCATAGCCAAGACTCTTTGTGAAAATCATTTAAACAAGTAACCTTTTGTTTGGCTAAAGAATTTAAATCTACAGCATATACATTTTCATTTCTCAAGTAAGTAAATACTAAATCATTTTCAGAATCAAATACATTGCAGGAATCATTTTCAAATTTAACATTGAAACCATCATCACACAACTGAATTATCACCAAAGGTGACATGTCCTCCGTCAACTTTGATTAAACTTTTGAAACATGAGTAATATCCAGTCATATTCCTTGAACATCCATTGTCTAAGTACCATATCTTCTTATAGGAACTCTTCAAGAAAGTCTCCTACAAAATTGGTTTAAACAGAAAATGATTTTGGTACCCAGATTTTCTTGGGTCCATACAGGTTAGCAAGAAAAACTTTTGGTACCCAGATTTGTCTAATGGGTTTAATATAATAAATAGATTAAAAGGATTTTGAAAGATAAACTTTATTTGATCTATAACTATGTGAATAGATGGTTGAGACATAATAATTTCCAAAACTGGAACTAGCAGCATACTGTCCAAATTTAGGAATAAATCTATTCTTTGTAATTTGTCTCTGTCCAGGCTGATAGCCTAAACTAGTAATATATTTTGGTGCTACTTGTTTTCCTAGAATTTTTGTAAGAGTGTTATTTCCATTAGTAAATTTTTCTAGATATTTCTTGAGTTTCTTATTAGACAATTTGAGTTCAGTATTTTCTTTGAGTAGTTGAGCATTCTTTTCTATTTCTACTTCTAGTGCAGATTTGACAGTGCTAGTTAAAGCATACTGTTTCTTTAAGGTTTTATAATTATCTTTTACCTCATTGCATGTATCCTCTAGCATGTTACAGTATTCAAATAACTCTTTACTAGACATGTTTTCAGAATCAGAATCATCTCCAAAATAATAAGAATTTAAAGCAGGAGTATCCAAGGTTACCTCAGATGTGTTTGTCATGAAACACATATTAGCATTTTGATATTTTTCATCCTGAGTGGAATCAGAATCACTTGAACTATCTTCTGAAGCACTCTAGGTTGCTTTCATATCTTTCTTATATTTTTTGTCCTTGTACTCATATTTCTTCCTGTATTTTAACTTTGGATAGTCAGATTTCACATGTCCTTTCCTCTTGCATTCATAGCAGACTATGTCATCACTTTTATCAGTCCTTCTCCAATCGTTCTTCCAATGACCTCTATTTTCATACTTTCCCTTATAATTGGATTTTCTGAAAAACTTATTCTTTCTATAAAAGTTCTTAAATCATCTGGCTATCTGATCCATTTCAGCATCGCTGTCTGATGCACTTTCATCACATCTTGAGCTATCACTTTCACTTTGAATTTTTCCTTTGTCCTTAAGTTTTGAAGTAGAAGTCTTGAAAGCTACAGACTTATTCCTTGGTTCATCATCTTCTTCCTTGTTTAATTTCATTTCTTCTTCACATATCATTAACTTACCAATGAGTTCCTTGATGGGAAAAGAACCAATATCACAAGATTCTCTAATTGAAACTGATGTGCCTCTCCATATTTCTGGAACACATCTGAGTATTCTCATGATTTGTTCCTTTTCTGGAAAAACTTTTCCCAGTGAGATCATAGTATTAAAAATCTCATTAAACCTGAGATACATGTCAGAAATAGGTTCATCAGGCCTCATTTTAAAATTGTCATATTTAATATTGTAAGTTTTTAATCTCATTTCTTTCACATTGGTTGTTCCTTCATGTGAAAAGCCAAAGTATCTCAGATTTCATGTGCTATTTTACAAGCAGAAATTCTGTTAAACTCTTCATATCCTAGAGAGCAGTAAAGGGAATTCATGGATTTACAATTATTGTTTTAATCATATTTTTTATCATCATCCCAAGTAGCTCTATAAGTCTTTGGAATCTCATACTTAGATTCTATAGTAGTCCAAATATCAAATCCTATACTTTCTAAATGAATTTTCATTTTGATTTTCCATTGGTTATAATTAACACCATTAAAGAAAGGTGGAATATTGGTTGCAGCACCTTCTAATCTATTATCCATAATTAGATTTTAGAAAATATATTTAAAGATATAAAATTTAGAACTAACATAAATTTAAGATCTTTAAGATACAAATAAAATCAAATTTGAAAAATAGAGTATTTTGAAATCCTTTATTAATAACCAACCTCTGATACCAAATGTTGGTCGGAGTGGATACTCAAGAGGGGGGTGAATTGAGTTCCAATTAAAATTCCTGTTAAAAAGGTTTTCAATAAAATCTCCCCAAATTAAATAAAAATTAAACTGTAGTGAATTTATAAAGCTTTAAAGGTTTCAATTAGTTTCTCAAAGATTGATTATTTCTCAGTTAACTTAATCTGAAGATTAAGTTAACTTTTGAAACTAACTTACTGGCTAACAAAAATTACAAACACTTGCTAGTTTAACTATCAGAGTTACTTTAAAATAGATTTGAATTTCAAAGTAATTAGAAGCATAATATAAGATATAGTTTAAAATGAAATAGGATGCACAACAGGTTTAACCAAGAGGTTCAATCTCAAGCTGAGACTTAGTCCTCTCAAACAGTTTATATAAACTTTTATCCACACCCTAGATCGGGGAAAACAACAGTACTCAGACTGTCCAGGTCCTATGACCTCTACCACAGTTCTTCATGGGAAAAACCAAAACAATGGCACACAGGATATCCAGTTCACACTTGACCTCTACCACAATTCACAGTGGTAATCAAAAATATTTAGCAATATTGAGTGAGGATATTAGATATCCTCCAGTTATTATCAGGAGTTAGTGTGTGTCTAAGAAGAACAGAAGCACACACACTACTCGAAATGTAAATAAACAATTCACAATAGAGCTAATAAAATTGATATGAGATTAGAAGGCTCTATGTGATGGCAATGCAGCTCTGGACTCCTTTTGGATTGAGTAGATGTTGTTTGAGTCCTTTTCTGAAATTTGTCTGAGAAACAGAGTATCACAGTTCTGTTCCTTGACTTCCTTGTATTGGGGTTTTTGCTCGAGATTGTAGTAATCTTTATAACATAGCAATGTCCCTCAATTTCTTAGCAAAAGTTCTTCTGTGTTTTAGCTCTTGTGTGTATCACCTTTCTGCCAACATTGTATCACCACTTTTTGCACATCCTATATTTATGCGCTGCTTTTGTCTTCCCTTTTATAGCTCATGTGGTCCGATAAAAAGTATGATTACTTCTATAGGTATGAGGTACGGTTTCCTGACATTCAACAGACATTAATTAATTAATATAAATTGCATTAAAATCACCAAATATGATCGTTGTTAATAAAAAAAATATGTAGGGTTTAGAGATATAGTGATTGGTTTCCATCGGTAGCTCTTAGTATCAGTGAGCTTATATCAGTGGACTTGAGTCAGTAGGTCTGTATCGGTAGCTCTTACTCTTTATAATGGTAGACTATGTATCAATGATAGTGACTCTGTATCGGTAGCTCCTCTTATCAGTAGCTCTTCTGTATAGGTAGCATTCTTGTATCGGTGGCTCTCTCCATCGGTAACTCGCTTATATCGGTAGCTGCTTGTATCGGTGGCTCTCTTTGTATATCGGTGGATATGTCTGTATCAGTAGACTTCATATCAGTAGCTTTTAGTTTGTATCGGTAGACTTGTATCGGTAGGTCTGTCTATATTGGTAGACTTCATATCAGTAGCTGTCTATTTTTATCGGTAGACTTGTATCGATAGGTCTGTCTGTATCAGTAGAATTCATATCAGTAGTTGTCTGTTTATATCGGTAGACTTGTATCGGTAGGTCTATCTGTCTGTATCGGTAGCTCTTGATATAATAGTAGACTCTATCTATCGGTGATCTTTGCTTATCGGTAGACTATGTTTGTATCGGTGACTATGTATCGGTAGGTCTGTATCAGTGACTCAAAAACTTAATACTTATCTGTTCTATTCAAATCATATCTAGATTGAGTTAGTATTATTTCCAAACATGTATAAACATAGATAAACATTGATTAAAATATTCCAATGATTATTTTGATATTTTTGTCAACATGATTTAACATATAGATAGGATTATCAACACATATTAAAACATAATTGAGATTATCAAAACAGGTGAGGTCAACATAAATAATAAATAATAAATAATAAATAAAATAATAACTAAAAAATAAATAATAAATAAATAAACATTAACAGAATAATGATAAATATATATGTTATAATTAAATATATATATATATATATATAAATCTATAAAATTACATACAAATGTAAATATATATATATATAATAGATAATAAATAACCAAAATAAGGAAAACACAATAACTACAACACCATCAAATCAATTAGAATGTAAATCAAAGTAATAAAATCATGTAGGACCTAAAAAGTAAAGGAAGACACCCTTAAATGAAGATGAAATCTCATTGAATATTCAAAAATCGTGATATTCGGAAAAAAAAACTCTGTTTTGGAAGCCTTAGGGACCTCTTTTGACCTCAAAAAAGTGATTAGGGTTTCTCCAAGTTGTCACAGCATAGATTTCATCGCAGTCTTTGATATGATATATGGTAGAGCCCAAACGAACATCTGGTTCAAAAGTTAGGACAGTTTGAAGTTGATATTTGATTTTCAACTTTTCTTAAAATAATAATAAAGTTTATTTTATTTTTTATTACCTAATTATTATCTAATGAGATTATATTTCATTTCATAAGCTTCGATTTGACTGGCTGTGAAGCTAAAACGGATACTCAAATCAAAAGTTCTAGTCATTTGATAGTAAATTCTGATTTTCAACTTACATAAGAATTAATTTAAATTTAGAATAATTATTAACTAATAATTATATATAATTAATAATTAACACATTACAATTAATTAAAATTCACAACAATAAAAAATAAATTAATATAAATCATAAATCATAATTAAATATTTTTTCCCATTAATTTAGCGGCGGTTTTAATAAACCGCCAGTAAAAGTAAATTTCAAAAAAATTAAAAAAACTAAAAAATATAAATTAGGGGTGGTTTTTTAAAACTGCTACAAAAAATAAAAAACACATTTATCGGCGGTTTTAATAATCAATGCTAAAAAATTTCCATGAACCCCCTTTTTTCTTTTAGTGACATTCGATGTTGCTATACACTTGGTTTTTCTTCACCCCCAATTGACCAGTTTTACAAAAAAAAACAATCAATTATCTAATTCTTTATTATATAGAATGCATAATAAAAACATAAAAGTTTACATTTTTTTCAATAAATGATAATACATTATAAAAAAATAGAGCTTCACTACTATAGATATTCCCTTGAACGACACGCAAAAAGGCTTTTAACAGCACTCAAAAAGCATTATTATGATCAGTGCTGATAGGGGGTCCCATTTATTAGCGTTATTGCGTTAGAAATAGTGATGATAAAGGCCCCACCTACTGTAGTGTTCTATTTTTATAACAACACACTAAAACAACCTATCACCCGTACACAAAATATATAATTTAAATGAAATAAATTTTACATCATGAATACAAAAAACACTACTATATACATTTCAAACAATGTTTTGTATAATTATATTTACAATTATTATTCACATAAATTTAAAAACATTAATTCTTCATCGTCTTTGGCACCCGTGATCCCCTTTCAAAAAGTTTTCCCATGGTATCAGTTGCCAAACAAGTCAGCTTAACCTAAGCAAAATAATCCACCTATATAAGAAAAAAATTATGTTAGTAATATTACAAATAAATAAATTAAACAATAATATGAAATAATAAATTAATAACATTTTAACTTAAAATAAAAAAGACACTTTGTGTTATACTGGTCACACCATGCATCATAATGAAGTGTGGTTGATTCCAACACATCACAAATGAGTTATGGATTATTGTCCTAAAGTATCAAAACAATATGAATTCATTTGTTTGGTTTTGAGTATGTCAAGTTTTCTTTTTAATGAAAATAATGTCGATTTTAAATAAAGACACACTTGGAGTTATACCAGTCACACCATGTATGAGATTGAGGTGTGGCTGACTCATACACATCACAAATTACTTATGGATCATTTTCTTAAATTATCAAAACAATCCAAATGTGTTTTCTTGGTTTTCAGTATGTCACTTTTGTTTTTCACTAAAATGTCATTTCAAACTGGAAACATACACTTTGAGTCATATCAGTCACATAATGTTTCATTTTGATGTGAGACTACTTCCTACACATCATAAATGACATATGAATCACTGTCCTAAATTATCAAGATAATTGAAGTGCATTTGCTTAGTTTTCAATGAGTGACACACGTTTTGAACTAAAATGACAATTTTAAACTGATAACGAACGCTTTGAGTCATACCGGTCACATGGTTCATCGGATTGAGGTGTGGGTGATTCATACACAACAAAAATGTCAAATAGATCATTTTCTTAATGTATCAAAATAATATGAATGTGTTTGTTTGGTTTTAGGTATGTTACTTGTTCTTTTTACTAAAATTAATGTCAATTTAAAATAAAAAGACACACTTGGGGTCATATCAGTCACATCATGCGTAGGATTGAGTTGTAGTTGATTTCTACACATAAAAAATGAATCATGGATCATTTTCCTAAAGTATCAAAACAATTTGAATTCGTTTACTCAGTTTTTAGTATGTCGCTTGTTCTTTTTTCTAAAATTAATATCAATTTTAAATAAAAAGATACGCCTGGATTTATACCAGTCACACTATGCTTAATATTGAGATTTGGTTGATTCTTACACGTCACAAATGACTCATAGATCATTTTCCTAAAGTGTCAAAATAATATGAATGTGTTTTCTTAGTTTTTAGTATGTCACTTGTTCTTTTTACTAAAATTAATGTCGATTTTAAATAAAAAGACAAACTTTGAGTCATACTGGTTACACCATGAATCGGATTGAGGTTAGGGTGATTCCTACACATCAAAAATGACTTATGGAACATTTTCCTAAATTATTAAAACAATATGAATGTATTTGATTGGTTTTCAGTATGTCACTTTTTCTTTTTACTAAAATTAATGTCGATTTTAAATAAAAAGACACACTTAGAGATATATCGATCACAACATGTGTCAGATTGAGGTGGGGTTAATTCATATACATTATAAATGGATTATGAACATTTTTCTTAAATTATCAAAACAATATGAATGTGTTTACTTGGTTTTCATCATGTCACTTATTCTTTTTACTAAAATTAATGTTAATTTTAAATAAATAGAAACACTTGGAATTATACCGGTCACACCATACATTGGATTGAGGTTCGGATGATTCTTACACATCATAAATTACTTATGAATCATTTTCCTAAATTATCAAAAAAATGAATGTGTTTTCTTAGTTTTCAGTTTTTCACTTGTGTTTTTTAATAAAATGTCATTTGAAATTGGAAACATTCACTTTGAGTCATACCGGTCACATCATGTGTCAGTTTGATGTGAGGTTGCTTCCTACACATCAAAAATGACTTATGAATCATTTTACTAAATTATCAAGACATCACAATCATGTTTTATTGGTTTTCAGTGAGTGAAACGTTTTGAAAAAAAATGTCAATTTTAAACTGATTACGGACACTTTGAGTTATACCAGGCACATCGTGTATCAGATTGAGGTGAGAATGACTCCTACACATCAAAAAATACTTATAGATCATTTTACTAAAGTATAAAAACAATTTAAATGTGTTTTCTTGGTTTTGAGTATGCTGGTTGTCTTTTTCACTAAAATTAATGTCAATTTTAAATAAAAAGACGCACCTTGAGTTATACCGATCACACCGTGCATCAGATTGAGGTTTTATTGATTCCTAAACGTCCCAAATAACTTATGGATAGTTTTTCTAAAGTATCAAAATAATATTAATGTGTTTTCTCAGTTTTGAGTACGTCACTAGTCTTTTTTACTAAAATGTCATTTTAAACTGAAAACACACACTTTAAGTCATACCGGTCACATCATGTGTCGGTTTGACATGAGACTAATTCCTATATGTCAAAAAATGACTTATAAATAATTTTCATAAATTATCAAGACAATATGAGCGTGTTTTCTTGGTTTTTAGTGAGTGACACTTTTTGAACTAAAATGTCAATTTTAAACTGATAACGAGAACTTTTAGTCATATTGGGCACATCATTTATGGGATTGAGGTGAGGCTAATTCCTAAAAATCACAAATTACTTATGGATAATTTTCATAAATTATATAATATAAATGTTTTTTCATGGTTTTGAGTATGTCAGTTGTCTTTTTTACTAGCATTAATGTCAATTTAAAAAAAAGAAACACTTGGAGTCATACCAGTCACACCTAGTGTTGGATTAAGGTTCAATTTATTTATACACATCTTAAATGAATGATGAATCTTTTTTCTAAAGTATCAAAACAATATGAATGTGTTTACTTGGTTTTCAGTATGTCACTTTTCTTTTTTATTAAAATGTCATTTTAAACTGGAAACATGCACTTTGAGTCATATTGGTCACATGGTGTATCAGTTTGATACGAGACCGATTCATATATGTAAAAAATGAATTATTAATCATTTTCCTAAATTATCAAGACAATTCAAGTGTGTTTTCTCAATTTTCAATGAGTGATACTTTTTGAACTAAAATGTTGATTTTAAACTGATAACAGATACTTTGAGTCATATTGGGCACATCATGTATTAGATTGAGGTGCGAATGATTCCTGCATGTTAAAAATGATTTATGAATCATTTTATTACAGTATCAAAACAATCTGAATGTTTTTGCTCAGTTTTGAGTATATGAGTTGTCTTTTTTTACTAAAATTAATGTCAATTTTAAATAAAAAGACACACGTGGAGTCATACCAGTCACACCATGCGTCGGATTGAGCTTCAGATAACTTTTACACATCCTAAATGACTTATATATAGTTTTCCTAAATTATAAAAACAATATGAATGTGTTTGTTTGGTTTTGAGTATGTTAGTTATCTTTTTTACTAGAATTAATGTCAATTTTAAATAAAAAATGCACATGTAGGTTACCGGTCACACTGTGTGTCATATTGAAGTGTCGTTGATTCCTACACATCCCAAATGAATTTTATATTATTGTCTTTAAGAATAAAAACAATCTAAACTTCCAATTTTACCACACTTTTCATTGCCTTTCTTTGTCTAACTGCCAACACTACATATTGAGTTGATGTTCTTAGCCAAAAAATCTTCCTATACTCTTCTGGTTTTCAATAACAAGAAAGGTTTTTCAGCTAAGAAAATCAACTCAACATGCAGTGTTGGCATCTTGACAAAGAAAAAAATGTAAATTGTGGTAACATTGGCATAAATTAACATGTTATCTCTTTTGTGTCTTGTCGTAGATAGTTTAAAGAAAAATATGAATTTCCAAAAGATCTATGAAAAAACTAAATAAGTATTAG
The DNA here is from genome assembly GCA_963277665.1 of Viscum album. Lineage (NCBI taxonomy): Eukaryota > Viridiplantae > Streptophyta > Magnoliopsida > Santalales > Viscaceae > Viscum > Viscum album. The sequence goes on from OY728155.1 coordinate 1,937,541,697, forward strand.
ATAAAAATGATAGGAAAAATAAATTATAAATAATAGATAAATGATAAAAAAAATTATTAAATAAGTTTTAGAAATTCACCTTTTCATGATGGTTGTATACATTCTCGACTCATTTCCTTGTTGTCATTATCTTAGTTGCAACCTCGAAGTCCAATCTCTCACGAGCATGAGCAGCTTTGAACAAACCACCCCAACTCGAACAAAGGAATCCACCTGTATAAGAAAACAATTATTATGTGAGTAATACTAAAAAGAAATAAATTAAACATAAATATGAAACAATCCATTACTTTTATGGAAGTCATATTTTCATGATGTTTGTGTACATTATGCGATCAGGTATGTTGCTCATTCATTTCTAAGAAAATATATCATCTTGTGAATATGATTATTTTTTATAGTCGTATTAGTACTAGAAAAATATAAATGCACAAAGGATTAATAAATATTTTAAATAAAATAGTAATTATCTTTGAAAATACTTCTTCAGGGATGCTAGTTTGTTGATGGAATATGATCTTTCTCATAAATTTACAAACATAATAACCAAAACTTTTTCCATTTGTTTGTTTCAAACACTACAGAAACATTGATAAAAATAAGTAACTTGTTTTGATATGTGTTTGGATAGTGAAATATTATTATATATACTCTGATACTTATCAAGTTGTATAACTTGACAGGCTTCTTGTATGCATGGACCGTCCTCATGCCATGATTTTCATGATATTTAAACACCACCCTATCATAACATAATTCCCATTAAAAAATAATATAAAATATATAACTTGAAGTTTAGTACTAAAACATTAGATGTAGTGTATTATAAATTTAAAAACGTCATCATGTGTGGTTGATTTATTGGGTATCCATGCAGTGAATCCAGGAAATAAATCCTTAGAGTATCCAAATTGATTGTAATGAGCATCCAATGTTTCCTAAAAACACACAAAAAATGAATAAGTAATGAAAGAAATGAAAATATATTTTATATGATTAAATTATAGATTTTGACCCCTGAATCATTGGTATTAAAAAGAGTCTATCATCCAAGTTTTCTTTCAAAAAAATTGGTCATGTCTCACACTATTTCATTCTTTTTTTTTTGAATCTATTGATGTTTGTTCTGTAGAAGTGAAATGAGGACTAATGAGTCCAAATTTATTATCATGGGGTAATCCCTTCAATTGGTATTGATATATACATCTAAAAAATATGAAATGTGTTTAGTCATAATTAACATAGTATATCATCTTTTGGAAAAACAAATCATGAAAACATACCTCATGTATACATTTACAACTGAGGCTCCTAACCATTCATAGTTGAGGATTTCATTTACCTTTTCAAGAGCAATGTAGTCTGTAACTTCCTCTCTATATATTTTTTCTTCAAAATCTACTATGTGACTACTACCATTTCTTAACTTTGTATTTTCATGAACCTTCAATGTTAGTAAATTTAAATATTGAACGGGCGGGGTAAAGGTCCTTTTGGAAGATCTTTTCAAATGGTTGGTTGATCCTTTCAATAGTTTTTAGTCGACCTTTCATTTCACCCCCTTCCCGTTGTCCGTATGTAATAGAATTCATCAATTCAGACTTTTTTCATTAATTGTTAAAGGTTTAACATAAAAAATAAATTGAAAAAGAATACCTCCTTATCAATATGTGTCTTTACAAGATCTAACGGACATGTGATGAATGTTCTAACAAATTGGTTGACCGTATGAATATCTTCATCATAAAGTAGGATGTGTAGCTCGGTGCTCAGCTATAGAGACCCAGTTTTTGCTTAATAAGACATTGAAATATTTCTAAGAAAATTTTCAGAGATGGGCGTTGAGACGACGGGCAATTCTGAGGCCCGGGGTGCCTGAAATTAATTTTATAAAAATTTTAAGTGTTTTTATATTATGCACATGTGGTTAACTAAAGAAAATGAGATATCTCTTTAATGGTTGATCGGATCGGAAATTCGAGACCACAGTTGGGTCCGGAATATGGTCTTTCCCCAAGGCGAGACATAAAATAAGTCAGTGCGGGACGTTCGGACCCCTCGCTCATTGGTGGTGTGTCAAATGGATAAATTAAATTATTAATTTATTCATTTAATAGCTCAAACCCAAATAACTCATGGATGAGGGCTCATATGAGAAATCTGAGACCACCGATGAGCTCGGAATGTAAGTTTTATCCTAGGTAGGGTATAATCTTTATCGGCATCGGGTGTTCGGCTTATGCGCCATCATGGGAAAATAATTAAATAATTAAATGATAATTTATTTAATTATTTGATTAAAAACCCTTTTAACCTAATTAGAGATTATAAATTCTTTGTTTAGAGGGGGTTGAGCTCATAATTCAGTTTGGCTAACGATGATAACTCCTCTCTTCTCATCTCCTCCCCGTTGATGAACGACAAACGAAGAACAATGAAGCCTTGGATCCAGGAGAATCAAAGCACGACGGACACAACAACTTTTTCCGATCGTTGCGCAAGTGTGATCTTCATCAATGACAACGGGTCCAATCCAGGTAGAATTTATCTTTGTGGATTCCTTACCCCGGTTGAATTTTCATGACGAACGCGAATTTAATAAATTAATTCGCGGATCGAAAAATAATTGGTTTAATTAATTTCTTCTTGTTTATCATGAATTTGAAATTCTTAGAGTATGATAAATATTTATTTGTCAATTTATTGTGTTCTTGATTCTAAATAACGATGGCCAAACAAACACGGCCATCAATACGCACTTAGACCATGATATTTTCTTATTCATTCTCCGCACGTTCTTCGCGTGTTCTTCATCACAAAATAATTAAGCGCATCAAGAACTTAATGTTTCGTTGAGAGTGACATACGGATGCAGAGATCACGACCCGAGGATCACGGATCCACTTTTGACTTTTTTTTCCGAGTTAAATCGAAATCGGAATGGCGTGCAGAAGGATTCCGTGGTGTGGGTCCGGTGAGGGTTCTGGCGGTTCGTCCATGCGGTGGTCAGTGTGGCTCTCGGTGAGCAAGGCAGCATGGGGAAGGTGGTATGGCGGCATGTGGCGTGTCCAAGGCGGCTTCGGCCAGTGGTCCGGGTGCCCAGCAGGTGGCCAGGCCGCAGGGTACGAGACCGGTGAGGGAGGACCACAACGCCGGGATGGCCGGTGCGAGGCGACGAGGCGGTTTTGGGTGAGCGATGGTGGGGAAAAGCAGGGCCGGTGAACAGCGGATAGTGCATTGGTTGAAGGGCTGGCGGCTAGGGTTTACATAGGAGAGGCAGCGTGAATTCATCAGGGAAGATGTTAATTGGAGAGAGAATGGTAGAACAAAAATTGAGAAATAAAAAAAATAAAAGAAAGGCAATAAGGAGTGGGGCATGGTTGGCATGGAGTCAAATAAAAGAAAGCGACTTTTATTTTGGTGGTGCATGCCTTTTGGATATGATGATTTAAGAAATTAAATTAAAAATAATAATAATATAATAATGTTATTATTATTTTTGTGGGGAAACCCGTGTTTTGATCGTAACTTCTTCGTACGACCTCGGTTTCACGAACCGTAAGTGGTAGTGCGGCCCTGACTTCGAGACGGAAATTATGAGTCCAATATTGGATGACTTTTTTGGGTTTTTGGATCGGATACTCGAAACACTCAAATAATAATAATATATTATTATTATTAAATCTTTGATCCATCTTAACTCCAACGTGCGACGTCCGATTGACTTGCTGTCAGCAGCAAGGTAACCCTATCATTAAGACGGTCGATTGAAGTCTAAGGTTGAATATTAAATTATAATTCATGCCTTGGGATCATGAAACACCCCAATAATATTATTATTATTGTTGTTGCGGAATATTGTATCGGTCGTAACTATCCCATACAAAATCGGATGGGCGAGCCGTCAGCAGCGTCACAACCCTAAATTTGAGGTGGACTTTTCAGGATGAATTGCAGGTGTTTAAACCAAAGTTGAGGTGCGGGCCCCATGAAGTCGGTTCGCACGCATTATGGTGGAATGCGACTTTTTCATCGGGTATCTATTCTAGGCGAAAGAGTAGTCGATCTCGTGTTTTTTTCTGAGAGGATCACAACGGTGTGATCTGTATAATTTGTTTCGGGATCAAGGTGTGGGCCACACGAGATGTCATTCAAGCACAATGCAGCTATATACGACTTTTCCATCGGATGTCTATTCGGGCGAATGAATAGTCGATCTTGGGTGTTTTACTCCAAGGATCGCAACAGTGTGATCTGTTTGGATATTCAGTTCCATTTGAGGAGGCCTGTGAGTAAAAGTACATTTTTACCCTTTGCTTTAACAATGAGTATTTCACGCTCGTCAGCCTTTTGGCTAGAGATGTCATGTACTCTCGAAGTACACTAGCATGCCTAAGGGGTACTTGATTTGCAGTTTAGTATTCGAGTATGGAAAGGTACACGGCCAGGCGAAGAGGCAAGGCTACACAACGTGTGCCCCCCCCCCACGAACTGTGTACCACTTTACGAATCTTCTATCTCGTATCTCCTTCTTTTGGACTCATATTTTGGCATGTGAGTAGCCTATCCTGAGTTTTTTTTCACGTAGAATGTGATGGTGCCCTCTATAGTAGCTTTTGAGATATGATGGGAGATGTTCAGGGTGTGACGCCTATTTGGGGAAACACCTGATGACTGTAGAGGTGTGCTTTTTCCGAGAGGTGTCATCCAGTAGGGATGATCAGTGTTCCTCAGTGCTTTCTGAGAGGAACCATCTAGAAGGGATGACCGGTGCAGTTTCGGGCTGACCCAGAGTGTAGTCCCCGAGGAGATACCGGGCTAACCCAGTTCGTAGTCCCCAACGAGATACCAGGCTGACCCAGAGTGTAATCCCTGAGGAGATACTGGGCTGACCCATAGCGTAGTCCCCGACGAGATATCGAGATGACCCAGAGTGTAGTCCCTGAGAAGATATCGAGCTGACCCTCCCAATGGGTCGGGTAGTGTAGTCCTAGATGGTTCAGAGAAGACCCTTGACCGTTTGAAACGGTGGTGAGGCATGGTTCGACTTACCTAAGGACCCACAAGGAAGATGGGCACTTTCCACACTGAGACGCGTCCTTGTGACGTGACCTAAAATCGTGTGGGTGAGTCAGTGCTGCCCAAAGCGGACAGTATCAAGGTGCGGTGATTTGGGCCCCTTTGACTTGGGCTTCCTAGCCAAATGTGACAAGGTGTTGGGCTTTGGAGATGATGTTTTACTTAGAACTGTTGGCTACTCACTTTCTTGGGCTGAGCTGTGAGATGGAGATCCCCTTACTCCCTTGTTTGGGTTTCTTTGACTGAGCACATATATATATATCCTATTTCCAGTGCCCACTCCTTGGGCTTTGGCTACTCCCCTTCCAAGAGAGGCGAAGACTTGTGGGGTATGCCACGTTCTTTCCATGTATAGCTTCTCGTGGTTGGAAAAGTCCACTCTCCTACCATATGTAGCGAAGATTTGACAGGGAGTTCATCTCCTCACTGTTTCGAGCTCCTTGTGTTTGGATGAGTTTGCTTTCACTCTCTTGTTGGGTTGAGCTGTACTCCTATTCACTTTTATTGTACCTTGTTCCCATACCGGTCTTCTTCTATTATATCTCTTACTGCTCACCTATTCATTACCTCTTTTGCTGCTCCCTCGAGCCTTTGGGGCATCCTACTGAGTATTCTCATACTCACCCATGCTTGGGCTTTGCCCGCATTTGGTGTGCCCTTGCAGATGACGAATAGGTTGATCGTGATATCAGAGGAGCTTAGGGATATGGAGTACTTGGACCGCGTGCGGTGGTCGTAGATTAGGATTCAGGAGTGGGACTCTACCATTTGTTTTACTTTTTCACTTGTTGCTGGGTTGTGGCACTTTTCTAGTTGGATGTGTATTTTTCCCCTTTCCCTTTCAGATTTACCTTTCTTTTACTTTTACTGTTTAGAGGTCGATGCATTTATGTTTGGTTTCCCTTTTATAGTATTGTTGTATCTTTCTTTCTTTTCCTCTACACTTTTTCATTGAGTTAGTTGTGTGTGTGTACAGTTTATTAGGTAAAGGAATCCCCTAGTTTGTTGTTCCTTCGACGCTAATCGCCAGCCCCTGGCCTATGGAGGCAGGCTTGGGGTAGTTTTGGGTCGAGCCCTGGTACGGGTCGGGTCGTGACAAAGTGGTATCAGAGGTGGTTCGACCCTTGGGATGTTGTCCGGACGTTCCCTTAAAAAGGTCTTGGTTGGGTTTAGGGCAACAGTGTCGAAGTGTCTCGAGAGTGGCTCTCAGGCCAGGGAGTCCGGTGATGGTACGGGCGACCGACGTATCCATTCACCAGGACCTCGATTACCCGCTTGTCGACTCGGCACCCTGAGACACTTGTTGCAAAGAATAATGGTACATGCATCATATAGGATTGAGTCTTTGATTGTACTTCTTGAGTCAGGTCCCCACTCCCATTCATGTATATATATATGCTCATCTGACTACGATACTCCTTGATAACATTCAGGATGTCTCTGTGACGACAGCCATCCAGGATACTAGCTACGGTCCGTGATGACGATCTCATGAGCGACGAGACCTCAGTCCAGGACCCATCATGTGAGCCCCTTTCTCCAGGTGGGCAGGTAGTATCACCCCTACTTGTTGAGTAGAAAACAGCCCCAACAAAGTAGGCTGAGGACATGCATAGGATGAGCGCACTTCGCGAGTTCCAGCACCAGAGACTGCTTAGGTTCTGCGGTGAGCCAAACCCTCAGACAGCGAAGATTTGTCTAGAGTTAGTGGTTCACCTCTTCAGGCTTGTACAGACACCAGCAGATCAGATAGTGGCTTTGGTAGTTGACCTTTTCCCTAGAGTAGTTGGACATTGGTGGAGCTTGGTTACTCAGATACACGATGATTTGGTACCATCATGGGATGACTTCCAGCAGCTATTTCATGAGGAGTTCTACCCCTCCTGCTTGCACTTTGTTCGACTTCAGGAGATCCTCCAGTGACAAACAGTTATTCCAGTTGTGACATGGGATATAGTGGTTTATCTGGGGAGGAAAACTATCCCCTGAGTTCTATCAGGCCATTCGATACTGTGCAAGGAGATGGTAATGTTGCATACCGCCTTTCCTTACCCCAAATAGTTGGAGTGGGTGTACGACGTCTCCCACATGTCGCAACTGAGGAGATACGTGTGTGTTTCTACACACATCATCAACTGAAGGAAGTCTTATGAGGGTATACCATCCCTTTGGTCCACATTCTTTGGCAGCATGTAAACATACAGGTTTCCTTGGGAGCAGGAGAGCTAAGTGCGTTCTCGGTATCCCGAGTTGTTTCCCTAGTTTTGATTTTCAAGGATGAAAATATTGAAGAAGGGAATAATGTAGAGACCCGGTTTTTACCTAATAAGACTTTGAAATATTTCTAAGAATATTTTCAGAGTTGGGCGCTGAGACGGCGTGAAATTCCGAGGCCCAGGGTTCCCGGAATTAATTTTATAAAAATTTTAAGTGTTTTTTTATTACGCACATATGATTAACTAAATAAAATGATATATCTCTTTAACGGTTGATCGTATCGGAAATCTGAGACCACGGTTGGGTTTGAAATGCTGTGTTTTCCCTAAATGCGACATAAAATAAGTCAGCGCGGGACGTTCGGACCTCTCGCTCATTGGTGGTGTATATTAATTTATCCATTTAATAGCTCAAACCCGAATAACTCATGGACGAGGGATTTGATGAGAAATCGGATACCGCCGATGAGCTCGGAATGTAGGCTTTATCCTAGGCATGGTATAACCTTTATCGGCATCGGGTGTTTGGCTTATGCGTCATCGTGGGAAAATAATTAAATAATTAAATGATTATTTATTTAATTATTTGATTAAAAATCCTTTTAACCTAATGAGATTTTATAGATTCTTTGTTTAGAGGGGGCTAGCCTCATAATTCACTTTGACTAACGATGACAACTTCTCTCCTCTCCTCTCCTCCCCATTGACGAACGATGAACGAAGAACAACGAAGCCTTGGATCGGGTGAATCGAAGCGCGATGGATGCAAAAACTTATTTTGATCGTTGCGCAAGTGTGATATTCATCAACGACAACGGATCCAATCTAGGTAGGATTTATCTTTTTGGATTCCTTACCCCGGTTGAATTTTCATGACGGACCCGAATTAAATAAATTAATTCGCGAATCGAAAAACAATTAGTTGAATCAATTTTTTGTTGTTTATCATGAATTTGAAATTCTTGTTGTATGATAGATATTTATTTGTCAATTCTCTGTGTTCTTGATTCTCAATAACAATGGTTAAACAAACACGATCATCGATACGTACTTAGACCATGATATTTTATTATTCATTCTATGCACGTTTTTCATCGCAAAATAATTAAGCGCCTCAAGAACTTAATGTTTCGTTGAGCGCGACATACAGACGCGGATATCACAACCTAAGGATCACGGATCCACTTTTGTATTTTTTCGGAGTTAAATCGAATTCGGAATTGCGCGCGGAATGATTCTGCGGCGCGGGTCTGGCGAGGGTTCTGGCGGTTCGTCCATCCAGTGGTCGGCGCGGCTCCGGGCGAGCAAGGCAGCGCAGAGAAGGTGGTCTGGCGGTGTGCGGCGTGTGTGAGGCGGCTTCAGCCGATGGTCCGGGTGCACAGCAGGTGGCCAGGCCTCAGGGTACGAGACCAACGAGGGAAGACCATGGCGTCGGGGTGGCCAGTGCGAGCCGGCGATGTCAGCGGCAATGTAAATTTGTCATTAAGACAGTCGATTTAAGTCTAAGGCTGAATATTAAATTTAGATTTGTGTCTCAGGCCCATGAAACACCTCAATATTATTATTATTGTTGTTGTTGCAAAATATTGCATCGGTCATAACTCTCCCATACGACATCGTATTGGCAAGCTGTTAGTGGCATTGTGACCCTGAATTTGAGGCGTACTTTTTAGGACTAATTGCAAGTGTTTAAACCAAAGTTGAGGTGCGGACCCCATGAAGCTGGTTCGCACGCATTACGATGGAATGAAACTTTTTCACTGGGTATCTGTTCTGGGCAAACAAGTAGTCGATCTCGTGTGTTTTTTCTGAGATGATTGCAATGGCGTGATTCGTATAATTTGTTTCGGGACTAAGGTGTGGGCCCTAGTGATTTCATTCAAGCACAATGCGGCGATGCACGATTTTTCCATCGGATGTCCGTTCAGGGCAAATGAATAGTCGATCTTGTGAATTTTACTCCAAGGATCACAAAAGTGTGATCCGTTTTGATATCCAGTTCCATTTGAGGAGTCCTATGAGTAAAATTATGTTTTCACCCTTCGCTTTAACAATGAGCATTGCACGCTCGTTAGCCTTTTGGCTAGAGATGTCATATACTTTGGGAGTACACTTGCATGCCTAAGGGGTACTTGATTTTCAGTTTAGTACCCGAGTATGAAAAGGTACATGGCCAGACGAAGAGGCAAGGCCACACAATGTGTGGGCCCCACACGCACCGTGTACCACTTTATGAATATTCTATCTCTCGTATCTCCTTCTTTTGGACTCAGATTTTGGCATGTGAGTAGCCTACCCTGAGTGTTTTTCTGCGTAGAATGCGATGGTACCCTGTGTAGTGTCTTTTGAGATATGATGAGAGATGTTCAAGGTGTGACGCATATTCGAGGTGACACCCGATGACTGCAGCGGTGTGATTTTTCCAAGAGGTGTCATCCAGCAGAGATGATTAGAGTTCCTCAATGCTTTTTGAGAGGAACCATCAATTAGGGATGACCATTGCAATTCTAGGCTGACCTAGAGGGTATTCCCCAAGGAGATATCGGGTTGACCCATAGCATAGTCCCCAACGAGATACTGGGCTGACCCAGAGCGTAGTCCCCGACGAGATACTGGTTTGACCCTGAGTGTAGTCCACGAGGAGATATCAGGATGACCCTCCCGGCGGGCTGGGTAGCATAGTCCTCGATGGTTCAGAGAATACCCTTGACCATGTGACATGGTGGCGAGGCATGGTTCGACTTACCTAAGGACTCACAAGGAAGAGGGGCACTTTCCCCACTGAGATGCATTCTTGTGACTTGACCTAAAACCGTGCGGGCATGTCAGTATGGACCAAAGCGGATAGTATCAAGGTGCGGTGATTTGGGCCCCTTTGACTTGGGCTTCCTAGGCAGGTGTGATGAGGTATTGGGATTTTTAGATGGTGTTTTACTTGGAACTGTTGGCTACTCACTTTCTTGGGCTAAGCTGTGAGATGGAGATCCCCTTACTCCCTTGTTTGGGTTTCTTTGAGTGAGAACACACACACACACACATATACATATATCCTATTTACAGTTCCCACTCCTTGGGATTTGTCTACTCCCCTTCCAAGAGAGGTGAAGACGCACGGGGTATTCCGGGTACTTTTCATGTCTAGCTTCTCGTGGTTGGACGAGTTCACTCTCCTACTATAGGTAATGAAGATTTTATGAGGAGTCCATCTCCTCACTATTTAGAGCTTCATGTGTTTGGATGAGTCTACTTTCACTCTCTTATTTTCTTGAGTTGTACTCATGTTCACTTTTACAGTACCTTGTTCTCATACTAGTCTTCTTCTGTTATATCTCTTACTGCTCCCCTATTTAGTACCTCTTTTGATTCTCCCTCGAGCCTTCGAGGCATCCTAATGAGTATTCTCATACTCACCCCTGCTTGGGATTTGCCTGCATTTGGTATACCCTTAGAGATGACAGATAGGTTGATCGTGATATCATAGGAGCTTAGGTATATGGGGTACTTAGACCATGTAAGGTGGTCATAGCTTGGGATTCAGGAGTGGGACTCTCCCAGTTGTTTTACTTTTTCACTTGTTGTCAGGTTGTGGCACTTTTCTAGTTGGGTGTGTATTTTTCCCCTTTCCCTTTCAACTTCACCTTTCTTGTACTTGTACTATTTAGAGGTCGATGCATTTATGTTTGGTTTCCCTTTTATAGCAGTTTTGTATCTTGCTTTATTTTCCTTTTCACTTTTTCATTGAGTTGGTTACATGTGTGTGTACAGTTTCTTAGGCAAAGGTATCCCCTATTTTGTTGTGCTTTCAGCACTAGTCGTCAGCCCCTGGCCTATGGAGGCAGGCTTAGGGTAGTTGCGGTTCGAGCCCTGGTATAGGTCGGGTCATGAAAAAGGGGTATCAGAGGTGGTTTGACCCTTGGTATGTTGTTCGTATGTTTCCTTAAAAATGTCTTGGTTGGGTTTAGGGAAATAGTTTCGAAGTGTCTCAAGAGTGGCTCTCAGTCCCGGGAGTTCAGTAATGGTATGGGTGACCGACGTTACCATTTACCAGGACCTCGATTACCCGCTTGTCGACTCGAGACCCTAAGACACTTGTTGCAGGGAACAATGGTACGTGCATTATATAAGATTGAGTCTTTGACTGTCCTTGAGTCAACTCCCCACTCCCGTTGATGTATATATATATGGTCATCCAATTGTGGTACTCCTTGATAACATTCAGGATGTCTCTGTGATGACAGCCAACCGAGCTACTAGATATAGTTCGTGATGACGATCCTGTGAGCGATGAGGCCTCAGTCCAGGACCCATCATGCAAGCCCCTTTATCCAGGTGGGCAGGTAGCAGCACCCCTACCCGTTGAGCAGCAAACAGCCCCAACAGAGTAGGCTGAACACATGCGGAGGCTGAGCGCACTTCGTGAGTTCTCGCACCAAAGACCGCTTAGGTTCTACGGTGAGCCAGACCCTCAGACAGCGGAGGTTTGGCTAGAGTCGGTGGTTTATCTCTTTAGGCTTGTACAGACACCAGCAGATCAGATGGTGGCTTCGGTAGTCAACCTTTTTCTCGGAGTAGCTGGATGTTGGTGGAGCTTGGTTACTCAGATACACAATGATTTGGCACCATTGTGGGATGACTTCCAGTAGCTATTTCGCGAGGAATTCTACCCTTCCTTCTTGCACTCCATTCGACTTCAGGAGCTCCTCTAGTGACGGTAGGGAGGGATGACGGTGACTGAGTATGTGACTAGGTTCACAGACCTTGCATGTTACTCTCTGGGCATGATCTATAACAACTACTTCTGAGTGAAAAAGTTTGAGCAGGGACTCCGCAGAGAGATTTGTTCTATCATAGTGCCCTTATGCATCCCCACCTATACTGGGGTGCTAGAGAAGGCGTTGGTAATAGATATCTTTTCCTCAGAGGAACGCCATACAACTTGTTGTGGCAGTGAGCGCAACAGAGATGAGATGTCTGATGCAGCTAGTAAACGCCAGACGACGAGATCTCAACGTAGGATATCTTCTCCTGATAAATTTCAGGCACATGGTTATATGGGGACCAAACAGCACCACATAAGGGTGGTGGAATAATCCCTTTGACTTGTGCACTCAAGGTGAGGTTGTGTAGTAGATTCCCTTAGCGGGAAGTGCGGAAAGTCCCAAACTCATCTAGTGTGGGAAATTCAAAGCAGTTTATTTCCCTACAGATGACCCTAGTGGAACAAGAGGGTACAACTTTTCTTCAGTTGATGGTGTTGACTCCTTCGGTTCTCTATCTTGTAAGAGAGTCTCGGTTGTGTTTCATCGACTGTGTAATCCTGCGTGACTAGATATCCTTGGGTCTTTCACCATATGGATATTCTGAAGGAGGGAATCACGAGACCCTATTCCAGTAACAAATAGTGATTCCAGTTGTGATATGGGATATAGTGGTTTGGCCGGGGAGGCAAACTATCCTTCTAGTTCTATCAGGACATTCAAGACTGTGCAAGGAGATGGCGAGGTTGCATACCACCTTTCCTTACCCCAAATAGTTAGAGTGGGTGTACGACGTCTTCCACATGTCGCAACTGAGGAGATACGTGTGTGTTACTACACACATCATCAACTGAAGGAAGTATTATGAGGGTGAACCATCCCTTTGGTCCACATTCTTTGGAAGTATGGAAACGTACAGGTTTCCTTGGGAGTGAGAGAGCTAAGTGCGGGCTCGGTATCCTGAGTTGTTTCCCTAGTTTTGCTTTTTGAGGAAGAAAATCTTGAAGGAGGGAAGAATGTAGAGACCCGTTTTTTTCCTAATAAGACTTTGAAATATTTCTAAGAATATTTTTAGAGTTGGGTGCTGAGACAACATGCAATTACGATGCCCGGGTTGCCCGAAATTAATTTTATAAAAATGTTGAGTGTTTTTATATTACGCACGTATGTTTAACTAAAGAAAATGAGATATATCTTTAACGGTTGATTGGATCAGAAATCCAAGACCATGGTTGGGTCCATAACGCGGTGTTTCCCCTAGGTGCGACATAAAATAAGTCGGCACGGGGCATTCGGGCCCCTCGCTCTTTGGTGGTGTGTTAAATGGATAAATTAAATTATTAATTTATTCATTTAATAGCTCAAACCTGAATAACTCATGGATGAGGGCTCAGATGAGAAATCTGAGACCACCGATGGGCTCAGAATGTAGGCTTCATCCTGGGAAGAGTATAACCTTTATCAGTATCGGGTGTTCGGCTTATGCGCCATCGTGGGAAAATAATTAAAAAATTAAAAAATTATTTATTTAATTATTTGATTAAATACCCTTTTAACCTGTTATAAATTCTTTATTTAGAGGGGGTTGGCCTCATAATTCAGTTTGGATAATGATGACAACTTCTCTCCTCTCCACTCCTCCCCATTGACGGATGACGAACGAAGAACAACGAAGCATTGGATCCAGGAGAATCAAATAACGATGGACACAACAACTTCTTCCGATCGTTGCGCAAGTGTGATCTTCATCAATGACAATAGATCCAATCTAGGTAGGGTTTATCTTTGTGGATTCCTTACCCTAGTTGAATTTTCATGATGAACATGAATTAAATAAATAATTCGCGGATCGAAAAACAATTGGTTGAATCAATTTCTTCATGTTTATCATGAATTTGAGATTCTTGGAGTATGATAAATATTTATTTTTCAATTCCCTGTGTTCTTTATTCTCAATAACGATGGCCAAACAAACACGGTCATCGATACGCACTTAGACCATGATATTTTCTTATTCATTCTATGCACGTTCTTCGCGTGTTTTTCATCTCAAAATAATTAAGTGTGTTAAGAACTTAATGTTTCGTTGAGTGTGACATAGAGAAGTGGATATCACGACCCAAGGATCACGAATCCACTTTCGTCTTTTTTTTCAAGTTAAATCGAATTCGAAATTGCGTGTAGAAGGATTCCGCAGCGCAGGTCCGGCGAGGGTTCTGGTGGTTCGTCCATGCGGTGGTCGACGCAGCTCCGGGCAAGCAAGGAAGTGCGACGAAGGTGGTCTGGTGGTGTGCGGCGTGTCTGAGGCAGCTTCATCTGGTGGTCCAGGTGCGCAGCAGGTGGTCAGGTCGCGGGGTATGAGACCAGTGAGGGAGGACCACGATGTCGGGGTGGCCGGTGCGAGGCGACAAGGCGGTTCCGAGCGAGCGGTGTCGGGGGAAAGCAGGGTCGGTGAACGGTGGACTGTGCATTGGTTGAAGGGCTGGTGGCTAGAGTTTACACAGGAGAGGCGGCGTGAATTCATGGGGGAAGATGTTAATTGGATAGAGAATGGTAGAACAAAAATTGAGAAATAATAATTAAAAAAAGGCAATCAAGGAGTGGGGCATGGTTGGCATGGAATCAAAGCAAAGGAACCAAATTTTATTTTGGTGGTGGGTGCCTTTTTAATATGAGTATTTAAGGAATTAAATTAAAAATAATAATAATATAATAATAATGTTATTATTATTTTTGTGGGAAAAAACTGTTTTTTGATCGTAACTTCTTCGTACGACCTCGGTTTCATGAACCATCAGTGGCAGTGTGGCCCTGACTTCGAGACAGAAATTATGAGTCCAATATTGAATGTATTTTTTGGGTTTGTGGATTGGATACCCAAAACACTCAAATAATAATAATATATTATTATTATTAAATCTTTGATCCACCCTAACTCCTACGTACGATGTCCGATTGATTTGCTGTCAGCGGCAACGTAACTCTATAATTATGATGATCGATTGAAGTCTAACGTTGAATATTAAATTCTGATTCGTGTCTCGGGCCCATGAAACATCCCAATATTATTATTATTATTATTATTGCAGAATATTGCATCGGTCATAACTCTCCGATACGACATCGGATTGGCGAGTCGTCAGCAGCGTCGTGACCCTGAATTTGAGGCGGAATTTTCAAGACTAATTAAATGTGTTTAAATTAAAGTTGAGGTGTGGACCCCTGAATCTGATTCGCACACATTACAATGGAATGCGACTTTTTCACTGAGTATCTATTTTGGGTGAAAGAGTAGTTGATCTCGTGTGTTTTTCTGAGAGGATCACAACAGTGTGATTCGTATAATTTGTTTTGGGACCAAGGTGTGGGACCCACATGACTTCATTCAAGCACAATGCGGTGATATATGACTTTTCCATCTGATGTTCATTCAGGGTGAATGAATAGTCGATCTTGTGCGTTTTACTCCAAGGATCGCAACAGTGTGATCTGTTTGGATATATAGTGCCATTTGAGGAGGCCTGTGAGTAAAAGTACATTTTCACCCTTCGCTTTAACAATGATTATTTCACGCTCGTCGGCCTTTTGGATAGAGATGTCATGTACTCTGGGAGTACACTAGCATGCCTAAGGGGTACTTGATTTACAGTTTAGTAAACGAGTATGTAAAGATACACGGCTAGGCGAAGAGGCAAGGCCACACAACGTGTGGGACCCCCACGCACCATGTACCAATTTACAAATCTTCTATCTCTCGCATCTCTTTCTTTTGGACTCATATTTTGGCATGTGAGTAGCCTATCCTGAGTTTTTTTCCACGTAGAATGTGATGGTTCCCTATGTAGTGGCTTTTGAGATACGATGGGAGATGTTCAGGGTGTGACGCCTATTCGGGGTGACACCCAATGACTGTAGTGGCATGCTTTTTCCGAGAGGTGTCATCCAGTAGGGATGATCAGCGTTCCTCAGTGCTTTCTGAGAGGAACCATCCAGCAGGGATGACCAGTGCAGTTCCGGGCTGACCCAGAGTGTAGTCCCCGAGGAGATACCGGGTTGACCTAGAGTGTAGTCCCCGATGAGATACCAGTCTGACCAAGAGTGTAGTCCCCGATGAGATACCGGGATGACCCAGAGTGTAGTCCCTGAGAAGATATCGAGATGACTCTCCCGGCGGGCTGGGTAGCATAGTCCTCGATGGTTCAGAGAAGACCCTTGACCGTGTGACACGGTGGTGAGGCATGGTTCGACTTTCCTAAGGACCTTCAAGGAAGAGGAGAACTTTCCCCACTGATATGCATCTTTGTGACGCAACCTAAAATCGTGTGGGTGAGTCAGTGCCTCCCAAAGCAGATAGTATCAAGGTGTGGTGATTTGGTCCCCTTTAACTTGGGATTCCTAGGAATATGTGACAAGGTGTTGGGCTTTGGAGATGGTTTTTTACTTAGAATTGTTGGATACTCACTTTCTTGGGCTGATCTATGAGATGGAGATCCCCTTACTCCCTTGTTTGGGTTTCTTTGACTGAGCACATATATATATATATATATATATATCCTATTTCTAGTTCCCACTTCTTAGGCTTTGGCTACTCCCCTTCCAAGAGAGGCGAAGACGTGTGGGGTATGCCACGTGATTTCCATGTCTAGCTTCTCGTGGTTGGACAAGTCCACTCTCCTACCATAGGTAGCGAAGATTTGATGAGGAGTTCATCTCCTCACTGTTTCGAGCTCCTTGTGTTTGGATGAGTCTGCTTTCACTCTCTTATTGGGTTGAGTTGTACTCCTATTCACTTTTATTGTACCTTGTTCCCATAATGGTCTTCTTCTGTTATATCTTTTACTGCTCCCCTATTTAGTACCACTTTTGCTGCTCCCTCGAGCCTTCGGGGCATCCTACTAAGTATTCTCATACTCACCCCTACTTGGGATTTTCCCGCATTTCGTGTGCCCTTGCAGATGACGAAAAGGTTTATCGTGATATCAGAAGAGCTTAGGGACACAGGGTACTTGGACCGCGTGCGGTGGTTGTATATTGGGATTCAGGAGTAGGACTCTCCTAGCTGTTTTACTTTTTCACTTGTTGTTGGGTTGTGGCACTTTTCTAGTTGGGTGTGTATTTTCCCCTTTCCCTTTCAGATTTACCTTTCTTGCACTTGTACTGTTTATAGGTCGATGCATTTATGTTTGGTTTACCTTTTATAGCACTATTGTATCTTGATTTCTTTTCCTCTGCACTTTTTTATTGAGTTGGTTGTGTGTGTGTGTGTACAGTTTCTTAGGAAAAGGCCTCCCCTAGTTTGTTGTGCCTTCGGTGCTAGTCGCCAGTCCCTGGACTATGGAGACAGGCTTGGAGTAGTTGTGTCTCGAACCCCGGTACGGGTCGGGTCGTGACAAAGTGGTATCAGAGGTGGTTCAACCCTTGGGATGTTGTTCGGATGTTTCCCTAAAAATGTATTGGTTGGGTTTAGGGAAACAGTGTCGAAGTGTATCGAGAGCGGATCTCAGTACAGGGATTCCAGTGATGGTATGGGCGGCCGACGTATCCATTCAACAGGACCTTGATTACCCAGTTGTTGACTCGGCACGCTAAGACACTTGTTGCAGGGAACAATGGTACATGAATCATATAGGATTGAGTCTTTGACTGTCCTTCTTGAGTCAGCTCCCCACTCCCGTTGATGTATATATATATATGCTCATCTGATCTTGGTAATCCTTGATAACATTCAGGATGTCTCTGCGATGACAGACATCCAGGATATTAGCTACGGTCTATGATGACGATCTCGTGAGCGATGAGGCCTTAGTCCAGGACCCATCATGTGATCCCCTTTCTCTAGGTGGGAAGGTAGCATCACCCCTATCTGTTGAGCAGTAGACATCCCCAATAGAGTAGGCTGAGGACGTGCACAGGCTGAGTGCACTTTGTGAGTTCTAGCACCAAATACCGCTTAGGTTCTGCGGTGAGTCAAACCCTCAGATAGTGGAGGTTTGGCTAGAGTTGGTTGTTCGCCTCTTCAGGGCTGTACAGACACTAGCAGATCAGATGGTGTATTTTCTAGTCGACATTTTCCCCGGAGCAGCTAGATGTTGGTGGAGCTTGGTTACTTAGATACACGATGAGTTGGCACCATCGTGGGATGACTTCCAACAGCTATTTTGTGAGGAGTTCTACCCCTCCTGATTGCACTTCGTTCGACTTCAGAAGATCATCCAGTGACAAACAGTGATTCCAGTTGTGACATGGGATGTAGAGGTTTGGTCGGGGATGCAAAATATCCCCCGAGTTCTATCAGGCCATTCGAGACTGTGCAAGGAGATGGCGAGGTTGCATACCGCCTTTCCTTACCCTAAATAGTTGGAGTGGGTGTACGACGTCTTTCACATGTCGCAACTGAGGAGATATGTGTGTGTTCCTACACATGTCATCAACTGAAGGAATTCTTATGAGGGTGGACCATCCCTTTATTCCACATTCTTTAGCAGCACAGAATCGTACAGGTTTCCTTGGGAGCGGGAGAGCTAAGTGTGGGCTCAGTATCCCGAGTTGTTTCCCTATTTTTGCTTTTAGAGGATGAAAATATTGAAGGAGGGAATAATGTAGAGACCCGGTTTTTTCCTAATAAGGATTTGAAATATTTCTAAGAATATTTTCAAAGCTGGGCGCTCAGACATCGTGCAATTCTGAGACCCAGGGTGCCCAGAATTAATTTTATAAAATTGTTAAGTGTTTTTATATTACACATGTACATTTAACTAAAGAAAATGATATATCACTTTAACAGTTGATCGGATCGGAAATCTGAGACCACGGTTGGGTTAGGAACATTGTGTTTCCCCTAAGGGAGACATAAAATAAGTCATCACGGGACGTTCGAACCCCTCGCTCATTGGTGGTGTGTTAAATGTCACGACCCGCCTTCACCAAAAGGAGGGAAGGGTCAGCAGATTGTCAGACCCTTCCTTCTTTAAGTTAAAGGAGAGATAATAACCCCTGAGACCCGCCTTCAATAGGTCCCGGAGTGGTGACTAGCACCAAAGGTATAGAAATTTCTCACAAATGGAAGGCATTACCCCTTTTTTGTTTTATAAGATCGAGAGATGAGATGATGAAACTCAACAACACCAAGGTAACCGAAAAGTAAAACAAAGGAAAAAATAAACCATTCCCACATGCATGTTCCAAAAGTAAAGCCACAAGGTACAAAAGGTGACTAAAAAGGTAAGTACCAAGGAAGAAAAACAGCAACTGCAACTGCCCCAAAGGTCTGAGCTAGTATGGTCCTGCGCGATCCCTGAAGTCCTCCTGGAAACCTGAAAGCAGTTTTATATATACGTAGGGTGAGAATACAAGTACACTCAGTAGGGAAAACCAAAGACTCTTGTGCACAAGTGGGGGATCGTGCTAAAGTCCCGTGAGAAAAATGAGTAAACCAAACACCTATCAAGGTAAACTATCCACCCCAGGCCTCACCAAGGCACACTCCCCAAATAATGCAAGTCAAGTAATATATATATAATTAGAGCACATCGATGTTTGGGTACCCCGCGCCACTTTCCCACTGGTTATTGAGACATCCTACGCATCGGACCAATCCCGCCATTCTGTCATCACAGTCCCACTACCACACCCGCCCGCACACACCTGGGCCACAACCACACGCAATCCCACTGCCGAAATCCCGCTCGCACACACCTGGGCCACAATTGTCACATGTAACCATGCCTGCAAACACCTAGGCCATAACAACCACCACCACGCCCGAAGAAACTTGGGCCAAAAGATCCACTGCCACGCCTGAAGACACCTGGGCCTCATCCCGAAGACGCTTGGGAAACCACCTACCGCACACACCTGGCCAATCGTCACACTGCCCCGCCCGAAGGTTCTTGGGCTAATAATGGACCTCAGTCCATCACAGCCTGACCGAAGATACTTGGGCTATCCGAGAAAGGGAGCAGAAAAGGAGCTAATAACTAGCCACAAAGAATAGTGTTGGGAAAAACACCCTCCCCCATGAAATGGGGGTGTTCGGCACTAAGTGCTCAACTTGGGTGGGGTGAGAATAAGAAACACAAAGATACAAGTATAGATATAGGTAAAAAACACTCACCCAAAGCTTCGGTTTTCCTAACCATCCTACAGAACACAACACCACTGCGTCCAAGTCACAAGTCACGACTCTCTCCAACAAAACCCATTTGTCTCATTCTTCTTTCATGTTTAGTAATAATGTTTAATTAAGTTTAAGCACTACTAGGCAACTAGTAGGCATAGGCACAAGTCCAGGAAAGTAAACAGTCAAGCATAAACCGTAACGCCCACACCCAGTTCTCAACAACAGAGGATCCCACCCCAATTCGTGATATAAACAAGTACCCACCCGGTCTTAAAACTCACAACCACTGAATCCATACCAATAGGGGATCCCATCCCCAAATTCACACAACCACCGAGAGTATAAAGACAGGGGATCCCATCCCCTCCCACATCTCTATCAATCGGCCCGAAAAAGAAAACAACCAACTACCACCACCAACACAAGTCAGGGCCATGCCGGTATTTTCATATTTAAACGACTTAACACACTCCATGATTTCAATTTTTGTGTGTTTTAAACGGAGTTATCACAGAAAGATTGATCCCGGTGCCTCAATTTATTTGGCCGGATATACGTGATTAACCAATTTACTTTTCACAGCAGGAGTTTACAACCACAACAAGCCATTTAAAACATCAGCAGGGGTTCATTAGTGTAAAAACAACGACCACCAACGGCCTCGATTTTCAGAAGGCATAAGCCAGCACGACTCAACAAGATGTTCATAATATAAACAACATCAACGATCACAGCCCCCCCCCCCCCCCTTCTTTCTAGAATCCAGTTCATTATCTTCATTTAGGTCTGGTTTGTCCAATTCTACAGAACAGAAGCACGCCCACACTGCATGATACACAAAAGAGAGAGGCAAAGGAGAAATTCCCTACCTGTTGATAGATGATCGACGTTTAGGCCGGGCACGGAACTTTACGGATAACGATGCGGCGCGCCCGATGCACCAAAAGCTGTTTGTGAAAAGCTGTGATCGAGGAAAGGAGAAACCACGGCTAACCCTTAGTTTATAAGAGTCGCGGACGGTTGAGGTGAGAACGCGAAACCGCATAAGGCGCGGGGGTCATGGGTTGATCACACGGCCCCACTCGTCATTAAAGGGGTTCGGGTGGTTTAAACCGACTCATTAATTGATTAAGTATTTAATTAAAACTCTTATGCGCATTATGGGTCTTTAAACACGCTCAAACAGGTCAAAATAGGGTTTAAAACCCTATTTGTGCAAAAAGGAGCGCTACTGGAAATAACCCGTGGGGTAGGCCAGAGCCACCGGTAGCTGAGAGCTACCGGTGGGTGACAGCTACCGGTAGCTCAGCTACCGGTAGGCTGCAGCTACAGGTAGCCCGAGCTACCGGTAGGCTACAGCTATCGGTAGGTCGAGCTACCGGTAGGCTACATCTACCGGTAGGCCGCAGCTACCGGTAGGCCGAGCTACCGGTAGGCTGTAGCTACCGGTAGGCCGAGCTAATGGTAGGCTGCAGCTACCAGTAGGCCGAGCTATCGGTAGGTTGCGGCTACCGGTAGGCCGAGCTACCGGTAGGCTGCAGCTACCGGTAGGCCGAGCTACCGGTAGGCTGTGGCCACTGGTAGACTGAGCTACCGGTAGGCCTACACCACCATGATTCCCAGACCCGAAAATCCAAAACGAGATTTTCACAAAGTAATGGACCCCAAAAACCCAGGCCATTACATCAGATACCTCTTAAACGATTCTCGTCCTCGAGAATCAAAACAAAACCAGAAGGGAAGAGAGGGTCCGAACAACCACCTCAAAAGATACCTCTTAGGATCGAACCCATGCTAAATAAAACATTTCCCCGCCAAGAACCAAGCAACATACCATGCCAAACTGCCCGGGCATGTGGGTTGGGGAGTCTCCTCACCCATGTCAAGATATTATCCGCTTTGGGCGGCACTGACTCACCCGCACGGGTTTGATCGCATCCACCTTAATGTGTCTTGATTAGGGGTCAGGTTATCTCCTCCCCATAGCCAGGGCTTTTCACACACAAACAGAGGAAAGAAAATTAGTACATTTCATAGCCAAAAGACAAAACTTTCTACCACAATAGGTACAACAAGGAACAAACTCAAAACAACTCTGGGTACTGGGTACACATCTGTGCTTCCCTCTCCCAAGTACTCTCCTCAAGCCCACCATGTATCCACAACACACGAACCAAGGGTATGGTTCACCCACGAAGCACCTTCTCCTTGTGATCCTCGATCATCACTGGTCTCTCCACAAAGGTCATGTCGTCCTCGATGTCCAGCTCACCCCAATCAAGGATGTGTGAATCGTCGTGCAGATACCGACGGAGCTGGGACACATGGAAGACACCATGTATCCTTAGTAGCGGCGGTGGAAACGCTAGCTGATAAGCCACCTCGCCGACCCGCCGCAACACTTCGAAGGGTCCGATGAACTTGGGAGAAAGCTTACTCCCCTGGTCGAACCTCCGCTGCCCACGCCGAGGGGAGACCTTCAAGAACACGTGGTCCCCAACCTCAAACTCCAAGGGCCTCCTCCTGGTATCAGAATACGACTTCTTTCGGTCCTGGGCCACCTTCATCCTTTCCCGTATGAGCTGAACCTTCTCTGTTGTGTTCTGCACCACCTCCGGGCCAAGGATGTCTGCCTCTCCTATGTCGGCCCAACACATAGGTGAACGGCATGGCCTCCCGTACAAGGCTTCAAACGGGGTCATACCGATGGTAGAGTGATAGCTATTATTGTAGGTGAAATATGCCAGGGAAAAGTGTCACACCCATGATCCTCCAGAGTCCAGAACACACACTCGTAGCATATCCTCCAAGGTCTGGATGGTGCACTCTGTTTGTCCATCTGTATGAGGATGGAATGCAGTGATAAGGCATAACTGGATGCCAAATGCATGCTACAATCCTCTCTAGACTGGCGAGGTAAACCGTGCATCCCTCTCTGAGACTATAGACCTAGGAACTCCATGCAACTGCACCACCTCATCCACGTACTTTCGTGCCAAAGCATCCACAGTACTCAACTCCCTGATTTTCAGAAAGTGAGCCAATTTCGTCAACCTGTCCACTACCACCCAGATGGCGTCGTATCCCCCTTGGACTTTGAGTAGTCTCGTGACGAAATCCATCGAGATGTAATCCCACTTCCACTCGGGGACATCTAGGGGCTGCAGTAGGCCTCCTAGAACTCGGTGTTCAGGCTTCACTTGCTGACACACTAAGCACTTGGCCACAAACTCTGCCACCGCTCGCTTAACTCCGAGATACCAGAACTGCCTCTTCAGTCCCTGGTACATCTTGGAAACTCCTGGGTGTACCACCAGGGGTGAGTTGTGGAACTCACTGAGAACCCTGTCGCGCATCACTCCTGGAACAAACAACCTTTTTTGGAAAAGCATCCGGTTCTGACCATACTCTATCCATCCTTCCGGAGCATTGCCCTGGTCAACTCGGTCACGCATCACTTCGCATTCCGGGTCTCCCCACTGAGACTCCTCCACTTGTCAAAACAGAGATGACTGCACTATCATATGATATAGGCATCCTCTGCCGCTATCCATCTTCACATCCAGGTGTAAGGCAGCCAACTCCTCCATTGCCTTCCAGGCGTCCGCCGACTCTCGGACCGCATCCTTCAGCATCCTCCTACTCAAGGCATCGGCCACCACATTTCCCTTGCCCTCAGTATAAGAGATCTCAAAGTTGTAATCCTAGAGGAACTCCACCCATCTCCACTGTCGCAAGTTTAAGTCCCACTGGGAGAAGATATACCTTAAGCTTTTATGATCCGTGAAGACCACAAAGCGTTCCCCGATGAGGTAGTGCCGCCATAACTTTAGCGCAAAAATGACCGCTGCAAGCTCCAGGTCGTGGGTGGCGTAATTACGCTCATGGGGGCGTAACTGCCTGGACCCATAAGAGATCACCCCATATCGCTGCATCAACACGCATCCCAGGCCCTGTCCTGAAGCATCACAGAACACCTCATAGGCCACCCCTTCTTCTGGTAATCTCAGCACTGGGGCACTAAACAACTTCTCTTTTAGATAGCTGAAGGCTGACTCACACTGCTCGCTCCACACGAAAACCTGGTCTTTCTTGGTCAGGGCTTTCAAAGGGGCCGCAACTCGGGAGAAGTTGGGTACGAACCTCCGATAGTAACCAGTCAACCCAAGGAAACTACGAACCTCTGCCACATTCTTGGGTGCTGCCCAAGAAACAACCGCCTCAACTTTTGATGGGTCCAGCGCTACCCCCTGCTCGGACACCACGTTCCCGAGGAAGTGCACTTCCCGTGTCCAGAACTTGCATTTCGACAACTTCCCATAGATATGATGATGTCGGAGGACCTCCAAAACTGTCCTCAGGTGCTCCTCATGGTCCTCCTCTGATCTTGAGTAGACTAGGATTTCATCAATGAATACGACCATGAACCGATCTAGGTACTCCCGGAAGATGGAGTTCATAAGCCCCATGAACACAGCTGGTGTGTTCGTAACTCCAAAGGGAATGACTACGAACTCGAAGTGTCCATACCTGCATTTGAACGCCATCTTCGGGATGTCTCCTTCCTTCACTCTTAGCTGGTGATACCCAGACCGCAGGTCGATCTTTGAGAACCACCCTGCCCCTTTCAGCTGGTCGAAGAGATCATCTATCCTCGGAAGAGGGTAGCAATTCTTGATCGTCACCTGATTCAGCCTCCTGTAGTCGATGCACAACCTGAGACCACCATCTGCCTTCTTTTCGAACAAGACTGGAGCGCCCCACGGTGACGCACTTGGGCGAACATAACCCCTCTTCATCAGATCGTCAATCTGGATCCGCAACTCCCGTAGCTCTGAAGGTGCCATCCGGTAAGGATCCATCGAGATCGGACGAGCGTCGGGATGCAGGTATATCCCAAACTCGATATCACGCTGAGGGGGTAGAGTCGTCACCTCCTCAGGGAAGACGTCCATAAACTCACGGATGATCTTTGGCACTTCCACCATTTCAGCATCTACGGATTCCACTGTCAGCTCGGCCAATAAGGAGAGGAGGGGTTCCTCTCGTCTGTTTCCCTTATGACCTCCCCGCTCGCCGGTGAAGGTGACACGCCGGTCGCCCCAGTCTGAGAACACGACCCTTCTTCGTAAACATTCGATGATGGAACACACAGAAAATAGCCAGTCAATTCCTAGGATGACATCGTATAGTTGTATCTGTAGTAGGAGAAGATCCATGACCAACTGATGTGGCCCTATCATCAGTCTACATCCCCTACAAACAAACAACAAGTTGGTCTGACCTCCGACTGGTGTGCTCAACACCAGGGGCTCTGGAAGTCTCTCTGCATCTAAACCCAAGGCACGGGCTAGACTTGGTGCAACAAAGGAGTGCGAATCTCCAGTATCGAACAAGGCATAAGAAAGAGTGATAAACAGACTGATCATACCTCAAACAACCTCTGGCCCTGCTGGAACTGCTACCTCTACGGCATGTAACTGTCCACGCCCAGCTCCCCTGCCCCTCGGCTGTCGGTCACCTCCCCAACCACACCTCGGTCGAGGTCCTTGAGGTGCGCCCTGATGTCGGCCTCCTCCTCCTACGTCTGCCCTCGGAGGAGCGGGAGCTCACTGTCCCTGCTGCTGTTGGAAAGGTCTGGCTGGAAGCTGTTGCTGGGGCGGGTGCAGGAGGTTTCTGCCACCACCATACTACACTCGGTCCGGGCACTGACTCCAGAGATGTCCAGGGCTCCCACAGACGAAGCATCGCGGTCCCAGGCCCGAATGGAAAGGGCGAGGGTCGGGGGATCGAAACTGAAACTGATGTGGTCTGCTCCCTGCTGGTCGGAACCTGGAGGGTCCTGATGCTGGAGGCCTGGTGCTGATGGCCTTTCCCTTCGATGGTCCCAGCTGGATCCCCTCTTGTGACACTCCTCCTAGAGAATGCATCCTCTCCACCACTTCTGCCTTCTTCTGGACCTCCAAGTACGTCGACAGAGTAAAGGGGGTAACAACATACTGGAGGGAGGGTCGGAGCGCCTCCTCTAAACGTCTTGCCCGAGACTCCTCGTCGGGAAAGAGGTCCGGAGAAAAATGTAGGAGGTTCTTGAACTTGATCCCTAGCTCCCTCATGGACATACTCCCCTGCTGGAGGGAGAGTAGCTCCTGTCTCTTTTCTGACTTCATCGTCGAGGAGAGGAATTCCGCCCGGAACTCCCTCTCGAAATCCACCCAAGCCACCTCAGACTCTCTCCTCTCCCCAGGTAAAGCATCCACCACTGACGCGCCACTCCCCGCATCTGGATGACGGCCAGAGGAACCCAGTACTCGGTCGGGGCCTGAATCAGACCGAAATCTATAACTAGCTCCTCTAGCCAGCCTTCCGTCTTCATGTCGAAGGTGCTGCCCTCATGCTTCTCGAGGGCCTGTCGCTGGAAGGCCCGAAGATTCTTCTGCCACTGGCCATCCTCTTCCTCTCGATCAGCTCTCTGTCGATCGGCCAAAGTAGTCTTCGGGGCCTCGATCGCCTGTACCACACGTGGTCGCCTTCCAGGTGCCATAGCTGCAAGGTAAACAAGGGATGCCTAAGCCCAAGTAGTGCAGAATATCGTTCTTAAAACTTCTTAAAAATTTTAATTTATTCTTAATTCCCAAGACATCCCAGAAACACAAGAACACAAGTCATTATGATGCATGTACCTTTCCTAGGGTCTCTAATCTGAAATCAGTGTGGCCTCACTTGGTCGTTTGGTAGGTCCAGAGTCCAAGCATAGGATCACGGGGGGCCCTAAAATCTCGTGTCCTAACAGGTCTTCCCTAGCCTAATTCACGCGCCAAGGTCACCCAACACTGTTACCTTACCATCCCATGCAATCCTCACTATGCCTAACTCCAGACTTCATCCTATCTCTCAACCATCACCACTGATACCATTCTTTCACGACCCGTCTTCACCAAAAGGAGGGAAGGGTCAGCAGATTGTCAGGCCCTTCCTTCTTTAAGTTGAAGGAGAGATAATGACCCCCAAGACCCGCCTTCAATAGGTCCCAGAGTGGCGACTAGCACCAAGGGTATAGAAATTTCTCACAAATGGAAGGCATTACCCCTTTTTTGTTTTATAAGATCGAGAGATGAGATGATGAAACTCAACAACACCAAGGTAACCGAAAAGTAAAACCAAGGAAAAAATAAACCATTCCCACATGCATGTTCCAAAAGTAATGCCACAAGGTACAAAAGGTGACTA
This sequence comes from Viscum album, assembly GCA_963277665.1. Classification (NCBI taxonomy): domain Eukaryota; kingdom Viridiplantae; phylum Streptophyta; class Magnoliopsida; order Santalales; family Viscaceae; genus Viscum; species Viscum album. The sequence continues at coordinate 1,937,569,095 of OY728155.1, forward strand.
CAAAGGTAAGTACCAAGGAAGAAAAACAGCAACTGCAACTGCCCCAAAGGTCCGAGCTAGTATAGTTCTGCGCGATCCCCGAAGTCCTCCTAGAAACCTGAAAGTAGTTTTATATATATGTAGGGTGAGCATACAAGTACACTCCGTAGGGAAAACCAAAGACTCTCGTGCACAAGTGGGGGATCATGCTAAAGTCCCGTGAGAAAAAGGAGTAAACCAAACACCTATCAAGGTACACTATACACCCCAGGCCTCACCAAGGAACACTCCCCAAATAACGAAAGTCAAGTAATATATATATAATTAGAGCACATCGATGTTTGGGTATCCCGCGCCACTTTCCCACTGGTTATTGAGACATCCTACGCATCGGACCAATCCTGCCATTCTGTCGCCGCAGTCCCACTGCCACACCCGCCCGCACACAACTGGGCCACAACCACACGCAGTCCCACTGCCGAAATCCCACCCACACACACCTAGGCCACAACTGTCACACGTAACCATGCCTGCAAACACCTAGGCCATAACAACCACCACCACACCCGAAGACACCTGGGCCAGAAGATCCACTTCCACGCCCGAAGACACCTGGGCCTCATCCCGAAGACGCTTGGGAAACCACCTGCCGCACACACCTGGCCAACCGTCACACTGCCCCGCCCGAAGGTTCTTGGGATAATAATGGACCTCAGGTCATCACAGCCTGCTCGAAGATACTTGGGCTATCCGGGAAAGGGAGTAGAAAAGGAGCTAATAGCCAGCCACTAAGAATAGTGTTGAGAAAAACACCCTCCCCCATGAAATGGGGGTGTTCAGCACTAAGTGCTCAACTTGGGTGGGGCGCGAATAAGAAACACAAAGATACAAGTATAGATATAGGTAACAAACACTCACCCAAAGCTTAGGTTTTCTCAACCAGCCTACAGAACACAACACCACTGCGTCCAAGTCACAAGTCACGACTCTCGCCAACAAAACCCATTTGTACCATTCTTGTTTGATGTTCAGTAATAATGTTTAATTAAGTTTAATCACTACTGGGCCACTATTAGGCATAGGCACAAGTCCAGGAAAGTAAACAGTCAAGCATCAATCGTAACGCCGACACCTGGTTCTCAACAACAGAGGATCCCACCCCAATTCATGATATAAACAAGTACCCACCCGGTCTTAAAACTCACAACCACTGAATCCATACCTACAGGGGATCCCATCCCCAAATTCACACAACCACCGAGAGTATAAAGATAGGGGATCCCATCCCCTCCCACATCTCCAGCAATCAGGCCGAAAAAGAAAACAACCAACTACCACCACTAACACAAGTCAGGGCCATGCCGGTATTTTCAGATTTAAACGACTTAACACACTCCATGATTTCAATTTTTGTGAGTTTTAACCGGGGTTATCACAGAAGGATTGATCCTGGTGCCTCAATTTATTTGGCCGGATATACGTGATTAACCAATTTACTTTTCACAGCAGGAGTTTACAACCACAACAATCCATTTAAAACATCAGCAGGGGTTCATTAGTGCACAAACAACGACCACCAACGGCCTCGATTTTCAGAAGGCATAAGCCAGCACGACTCAACAAGATGTTCATAATATAAACAACATCAACGATCACAGCCCCCCCCCCCCCTTCTTTATAGAATCCAGTTCATTATCTTCATTTAGGTCTGGTTTGTCCAATTCTACAGAACAGAAGCACGCCCACCCTGCATGATACACAAAAGAGAGAGGCGAAGGAGAAATTCTCTACCTGTTGATAGATGATCGACGTTTAGGCCGGGCGCGGAACTTTACGGATAACGATGCGGCGCACCCGATGCACCAAAAGCTGTTTGTGAAAAGCCGTGATCGAGGAAAGGAGAAACCACGGCTAACCCTTAGTTTATAAGAGCCGCGGACGGTTGAGGTGAGAATGCGAAACCGCATAAGGCGCGGGGGTCGTGGGTTGATCACACGGCCCCACTCGTCATTAAAGGGGTTCGGGTGGTTTAAACTGACTCATTAATTGATTAAGTATTTAATTAAAACTCTTATGCGCTACGGGTCTTTAAACACGCTCAAACAGGTCAAAATAGGGTTTAAAACCCTATTTGCGCAAAAAGGAGCGCTACTGGAAATAACCCGCGGGGTAGGCCAGAGCCACCGGTAGCTGAGAGATACCGGTGGGTGACAGCTACTGGTAGCTGAGCTACTGGTAGGCTGCAGCTACAGGTAGGCCGAGCTACCGGTAGGCTACAGCTAGCGGTAGGCCGAGCTACCGGTAGGCTACAGCTACCGGTAGGCCGCAGCTACCGGTAGGCCGAGCTACCGGTAGGCTGCAGCTACCGGTAGGCCGAGCTAACGGTAGGCTGCAGCTAACAGTAGGCCGAGCTACCGGTAGGTTGCGGCTACCGGTAGGCTGAGCTACCGGTAGGCTGCAGCTACCGGTAGGCCGAGCTACCGGTAGGCTGTGGCCACCGGTAGACCGAGCTACCGGTAGGCCTGCTACCGGTAGGCCTACACCACCATGATTCCCAGACCCAAAAATCCAAAACGATATTTTCACAAAGTAATGGACCCCAAAAACCCGGGCCATTACATCAGATACCTCTTAAACGATTCTCGTCCTCGAGAATCAAAACAAAACCAGAAGGGAAGAGAGGGTCCGAACAACCACCTCGAAAGATACCTCTTAGGAGCGAACCCATGCTAAATAAAACATTTCCCCGCCAAGAACCAAGCAACATACCATGCCAAACTGCTCGGGCATGTGGGTTGGGGAGTCTCCTCACCCATGTCAAGATATTATCCACTTTGGGCGGCACTGACTCACCCGCACGGGTTTGATCGCATCCGCCTTAATGTGTCTTGATTAGGGGTCGGGTTATCTCCTCCCCATAGCCAGGGCTTTTCACACACAAACAGAGGAAAGAAAACCAGTACATTTCATAGCCAAAAGACAAAACTTTCTACCACAATAGGTACAACAAGGAACAAACTCAAAACAACTCTGGGTACTGGGTACGCATCTGTGCTTCCCTCTCCCAAGTACTCTCCTCAAGCCCACCATGTCTCCACAACACACGAACCAAGGGGATGGTTCACCCACGAAGCACCTTCTCCTTGCGATCCTCGATCATCACTGGTCTCTCCACAAAGGTCATGTCATCCTCGATGTCCAGCTCACCCCAATCAAGGACGTGTGAATCGTCGTGCAGATACCGACGGAGCTGGGACACATGGAAGACACCATGTATCCTTAGTAGCGGCGGTGGCAACGCTAGCTGATAAGCCACCTTGTCGACCCGCCGCAACACTTCGAAGGGTCCAATGAACTTGGGAGAAAGCTTACTCCCCTTGTCGAACCTCCGCTGCCCACGCCGAGGGGAGACCTTCAAGAACACGTGGTCCCCAACCTCAAACTCCAAGGGCCTCCTCCTGGTATCAGAATACGACTTCTGTCGGTCCTGGGCCGCTTTCATCCTTTCCCGTATGAGCTGAACCTTCTCTGTTGTGTTCTGCACCACCTCCGGGCCAAGGATACCTACCTCTCCTATGTCGGCCCAACACATAGGTGAACGGCATGGCCTCCCGTACAAGGCTTCAAACGGGGCCATACCGATGGTAGAGTGATAGCTATTATTGTAGGCGAACTCTACCAGGGAAAAGTGTCGCACCCATGATCCTCCAGAGTCCAGAACACATACTCGTAGTATATCCTCCAAGGTCTGGATGGTGCACTCTGTTTGTCCATCTGTATGAGGATGGAATTCAGTGATAAGGCATAACTGGATGCCAAACGCATGCTGCAATCCTCTCTAGACTCACGAGGTAAACCGTGCATCCCTATCTGAGACTATAGACCTCGGAACTCCATTCAACTGCACCACCTCATCCACGTACTTTCATGCCAAAGCATCCACAGTACTCAACTCCTTGATTTCCAAAAAGTGAGCCGATTTCGTCAACCTGTCCACTACCACCCAGATGGCGTCGTATCCCCCTTGGAATTTGGGTAGTCTCGTGATGAAATCCATCGATATGTAATCCCACTTCCACTCGGGGACATCTAGGGGATGCAGTAGGCCGCCTGGAACTCGGTGTTTAGCCTTCACTTGCTGACACACTAAGCACTTGGCCACAAACTCTGCCACCGCTCGCTTAACTCCGGGCCACCAGAACTGCCTCTTCAGTCCCTGGTACATCTTGGAAACTCCTGGGTGTACCGCCAGGGGTGAGTTGTGGAACTCACTGAGAACCCTGTCGCGCATCACTCCTGGAACAAACAACCTTTTTTGGAAAAGCATCCGGTTCTGACCATCCTCTATCCATCCTTCCGGAGCATTGCCCTGGTCAACTCGGTCACGCATCACTTCGCATTCCGGGTCTCCCCACTGAGACTCCTCCACTTGTCGAAACAGAGATAACTGCACTATCATATGATATAGGCATCCTCTGCCGCTATCCATCTTCGCATCCAGGTGTAAGGCAGCCAACTCCTCCATTGCCTTCCAGGCGTCCGCCGACTCTCGGACCGCATCCTTCTGCGTCCTCCTACTCAAGGCATCGGCCACCACATTGCCCTTGCCCTCAGTATAAGAGATCTCAAAGTCGTAATCCTAGAGGAACTCCACCCATCTCCACTGTCGCAAGTTTAAGTCCCACTGGGAGAAGATATACCTTAAGCTTTTATGATCCGTGAAGACCACAAAGCGTTCCCCGATGAGGTAGTGCCGCCATAACTTTAGCGCAAAAACGACCGCTGCAAGCTCCAGGTCGTGGGTGGCGTAATTACGCTCATGGGGGCGTAGCTGCTTGGACCCATAAGAGATCACCCCTTATCGCTGCATCAACACGCATCCCAGGCCCTGTCCTGAAGCATCACAGAACACCTCATAGGCCACCCCTTCTTCTAGTAATCTCAGCACTGGGGCACTAAACAACTTCTCTTTTAGATAGCTGAAGGCTGACTCACACTACTCGCTCCACACGAAAACCTGGTCTTTCTTGGTCAGGGCTGTCAAAGGGGCCGCAACTCGGGAGAAGTTGGGTACGAACTTCCGATAGTAACCTGTCAGCCCAAGGAAACTACGAACCTCTGCCACATTCTTGGGTGCTGCCCAAGAAACAACCGCCTCAACTTTTGATGGGTCCACCGCTACCCCCTGCTCGGACACCACGTTCCCGAGGAAGTGCACTTCCCGTGTCCAGAACTTGCATTTCGACAACTTCCCATAGAGATGATGATGTCGGAGGACCTCCAAAATCGTCCTCAGGTGCTCCTCATGGTCCTCCTCTGATCTTGAGTAGACCAGGATTTCATCAATGAATACGACCACGAACCGATCCAGGTACTCCCGGAAGATGGAGTTCATAAGCCCCATGAACACAGCTGGTGTGTTCGTAACGCCGAAGGGAATGACTACGAACTCGAAGTGTCTATACCTGCATCTGAACGCCGTCTTCGGGATGTCGCCCTCCTTCACTCTTAGCTGGTGATACCCAGACCGCAGGTCGATCTTTGAGAACCACCCTGCCCCTTTCAGCTGGTCGAAGAGATCATCTATCCTCGGAAGAGGGTAGCGATTCTTGATCGTCACCTGATTCAGCCTCCTGTAGTCGATGCACAACCTGAGACCACCATCTGCCTTCTTTGCGAACAAGACTGGAGCACCCCACGGTGACGCACTTGGGCGAACATAACCCCTCTTCATCAGATCGTCAATCTGGATCCGCAACTCCCGTAGCCCTGAAGGTGCCATCCGGTAAGGATCCATCGAGATCGGACGAGCGTCGGGCTGCAGGTATATCCCAAACTCGATATCACGCCGAGGGGGTAGAGTCGTCACCTCCTCAGGGAAGACGTCCATAAACTCACGGATGATCTTTGGCACTTCCACCATTTCAGCATCTACGGATTCCACTGTCAGCTCGGCCAATAAGGAGAGGAGGGGTTCCTCTCGTCCGTTGCCCTTATGACCTCTCCGCTCGTCGGTGAAGGTGACACGTCGGTCGCCCCAGTCTGAGAACACGACCCTTCTTCGTAAACAGTCGATGATGGCACACACAGAAAATAGCCAGTCGATTCCTAGGATGACATCGTATAGTTGTATCTGTAGTAGGAGAAGATCCATGACCAACTGATGTGGCCCTATCATCAGTCTACATCCCCTACAAACAAACAACAAGTTGGTCTGACCTCCGACTGGTGTGCTCAACACCAGGGGCTCTGGAAGTCTCTCTGCATCTAAACCCAAGGCACGGGCTAGACTTGGTGCAACAAAGGAGTGCGAATCTCCAGTATCGAACAAGGCATAAGCAAGAGTGATAAACAGACTGATCATACCTCGAACAACCTCTGGCCCTGCTGGAACTGCTACCTCTGCGGCATGTAACAGTCCACGCCCAGCTCCCCTGCCCCTCGGCTGTCGGTCACCTTCCCAACCACACCCCGGTCGAGGTCCTTGAGGTGCGCCCTGAGGTCGGCCTCCTCCTCCTACGTCTGCCCTCGGAGGAGCGGGAGCTCGCTGTCCCTGCTGCTGTTGGAAAGGTCTGGCTGGAAGTTGCTGCTGGGGCGGGTGCAGGAGGTTTCTGCCACCGCCATACTACACTCGGTCCAGGCACTGACTCCGGAGATGTCCAGGGCTCCCATAGACGAAGCATCGCGGTCCCAGGCCCGAATGGAAAGGGCGAGGGTTGGGGGATCGAAACTGAAACTGCTGCAGTCTGCTCCCTGCTGGTCGGAACCTGGAGGGTCCTGATGCTGGAGGCCTGGTGCTGACGGCCTTTCCCTTCGATGGTCCCAGCTGGATCCCCTCTCGTGACACTCCTCCTAGAGCATGCATCCTCTCCACCACTTCGGCCTTCTTCTGGACCTCCAAGTACGTCGGCAGGGTAAAGGGGGTAACAACATACTGGAGGGAGGGTCGGAGCGCCTCCTCTAAACGTCTTGCCCGAGACTCCTCGTCGGGAAAGAGGTCCGGAGCAAAACGTAGGAGGTTCTTGAACTTGATCTCTAGCTCCCTCACGGACATACTCCCCTGCTGGAGGGAGAGTAGCTCATATCTCTTTTCTGCCTTCATCGTCGAGGAGAGGAATTCCGCCCGGAACTCCCTCTCGAAATCCACCCAAGCCACCTCAGACTCTCTCCTCTCCCCCAGGTAAAGCGTCCACCACTGACGCGCCGCTCCCCGCATCTGGCTGACGGCCAGAGGAACCCAGTACTCGGTCGGGGCCTGAATCAGGCCGAAAGCTATAACTAGCTCCTCTAGCCAGCCTTCCGTCTTCATGTCGGAGGTGCTGCCCTCATACTTCTCGAGGGCCTGTCGCTGGAAGGCCCGAAGAGTCTTCTGCCACTGGCCATCCTCTTCCTCTCGATCAGCTCTATGTCGATCGGCCAAAGTAGTCTCCGGGGCCTCGATCGCCTGTACCACACGTGGTCGCCTTCCAGGTGCCATAGCTGCAAGGTAAACAAGGGATGCCTAAGCCCAAGTAGTGCAGAATATCGTTCTTAAAACTTCTTAAAAATTTTAATTTATTCTTAATTCCCAAGACATCCCAGAAACACAAGAACACAAGTCATTATGATGCATGTACATTTCCTAGGGTCTCTACTTTGAAATCAGTGTGGCCTCACTTGGTCGTTTGGTAGGTCCAGAGTCCAAGCATAGGATCACGGGGGGCCCTAAAATCCCGTGTCATAGCCGGTCTTCCCTGGCCTAATTCACGCGCCAAGGTCACTCAACACTGTTGCCTTACCATCCCATGTAATCCTCACTATACCACCGATGAGCTCGGAATTTAGGCTTTATCCTAGGTAGGGTATAACCTTTATCAGCATCGGGTGTTCGGCTTATGCGTCATTGTGGGAAAATAATTAAATAATTAAATGATTATTTATTTAATTATTTGATTAAAAACCCTTTTAACCTAATGATAGGTTATAGATTCTTTTTTTAGAGGGGGTTGGCCTCGTAATTCACTTTGGATAATGATGGAAACTCCTCTCCTCTCCTCTCCTCCCTATTGACGGACGACGAATGAAGAACAACGAAGCCTTGGATCCATGCGAATTGAAGCGCGACTGACACAACAACTTATTTTGATCATTGCGCAAGTGTGATCTTCATCAACGACAATAGATCCAATCTAGGTAGGATTTATCTTTATAGATTTCTTACCCTGGTTGAATTTTTACGACGAACGCAAATTAAATAAATTAATTCACGAATTGAAAAACAATTAGTTGAATCAATTTCTTCTTGTTTATCATGAATTTGAAATTATTAGAGTATGATAAATATTTATTTTTCAATTCTCTATGTTCATGATTCTCAATATCGATGGCCAAACAAACACCGTGATATTTTCTTATTCATTCTCCGCGCGTTCTTCAAGTGTTCTTCATTGCAAAATAATTAAGTGCCTCAAGAACTTAATGTTTTGTTGACCATGACATACGGACGCGGAGATCACGACCTGAGGATCACGGATCCAATTTCGTCTTTTTTTTTCTTAAATCGAAGTCGGGATGGCGCGCGGAATGATTCTGCTGTGCAGGTCCGATGAGGGTTCCGGCGGTTTGTTCATGCGGTAGTCGGCGCAGCTCCGGGATAGCAGGGCAGCGCGAAAAAGGTGGTCTGGTGGTGTGTGGCGTGTCCAAGTTGGCTTCAACTGGTGGTCCGGGTGCGCAGCGGGTGGCCAGGTCATGGGGTACGAGACCAGCGAGGGAGGACCACGGCGCCGGGGTGGCCGGTGCGAGGCGCCGAGGCGGTTCCGGGTGAGCGACATCTGGGGAAAGAAGGGCTGGTGAACGGCGGACAATGCATTGGTTGAAGGGATGGTAGCTAGGGTTTACACAGGAGATGCGGCGTGAATTCATGGGGGAAGATGTTAATTGGAGAGAGAATGGTAGAACAAAAATTGAGAAATAATAAAAGAAAAAAAAGGCAATCAAGGAGTGGGCGTGGTTGGCATATGAAAATGAAGCTACTTTTATTTTGGTGGTGCATGCCTTTTGGATATGAGGATATAAGGAATTAAATTAAAAATAATAATAATATAATAATGTTATTATTATTTTTGTGGGGAAACCGTGTTTTGATCGTAAATTCTTTGTGCGACCTCAGTTTCACAAACCGTTAATGGCAGTGCACCTCTAACTTCGAGATGAAAATTATGAGTCCAATGTTGGATGTCTTTTTTGGGTTTGTGGATCGGATACCCGAAACACTCAAATAATAATAAAAAAAAAATATTTTTATTAAATCTTTGATCGGCCCTAACTCCTATGTGCGACGTCCGATTGACTTGCTGTCAGCGACAACGTAAATCTATCAGTAAGACAATCGTGTTAAGTCTAAGGTTGAATATTAAATTTTGATTCATGTCTCGGGCCCACGAAACACCTCAATAATATTATTATTATTGTTGCGGAATATTACATCGGTCGTAACTCCCTCATACGACATCGGATTGGAAAGACATAAGTGGCGTTGTGACCCTAAATTTGAGGCATACTTTTCAAAAATAATTGCAGGTGTTTAAAAAAAGTTGAGGTGTGGACCCCATGAAGCTAGTTCGCACGCATTACGGTGGAATGCGACTTTTTTATCGGGTATCCGTTCTGGGCGAACGAGTAGTCGATCTCATGTGTTTTTCTGAGAGGATCGCAATGGCGTGATCCATATAATTTGTTTCTAGACCAAGGTGTGAGCCATACGTGACGTCATTCAAGCGTAATGTGGTGATACATGACTTTTCCATCGGATGTCCGTTCAGGGCGAATGAATAGTATATCTTGTGTGTTTTACTCCAAGGATCGCAACAACGTGATCTGTTTGCATATCTAGTTCCATTTGAGGAGTCCTACGAGTAAAAGTAAGTTTTCTCCCTTCGCTTTAACAATGAGCATTGCACGCTCGTTAGCCTTTTGGCTAGAGATGTCATGTACTCTGGGAGTACACTTGCACGCTTAAGGGGTGCTTGATTTGCAGTTTAGTACCCAAGTATGCAAAGGTACACGACCAGCCAAATAGGTGAGGCCACAAAACGTGTGGGCCCCACACGCATCGTGTACCACTTTATGAATCTTATATCTCTCGTATCTCCTTCTTTTGGACTCAGATTTTGGCATGTGAGTATCCTATCCTGAGTTTTTTTCACGTAGAATGCGATGATACCCTCCGTAGTGTATTTTTAGATAGTATGAGAGATGTGTAAGGTGCAATTCCTATTCGGGGCGACACCTGATGACTGCAGCGACGTGCTTTTTCTGAGAGGTGTCATCCAACAGGGATGATTAGTGTTCCTCAGTGCTTTCTGAGAGTAACCATTCAGCAGGGACGACCAGTGCAGTTCCGGGCTAACCCAGATGGTAGTCCCCGAGGAGATACCGGGCTGACCCAGAGTGTAGTCCCCAACGAGATACCGGGATGACCCAGAGCGTAGTCCCCGATGAGATATCGGGCTGACCCAGAGTGTAGTCCACAAGGAGATATCAGGTCAACCCTCCCGACGGGCCTGGTAGCATAGTCCTCGATGGTTTAGAGAATACCCTTGATCGTGTGACATGGTGTCGAGACATGGTTCGACTTACCTAAGGACCCACAAGGAAGAGGGGCACTTTCCCCACTGAGATGCGTCTTTGTGACGCGACCTAAAACTGTGTGGGCATGTTAGTGTCGCCCAAAGCATATAGTATCAAGGTTTGATGATTTGGGCCCCTTTGACTTGGGCTTTCTAGGCAGATGTGATGAGGTGTTGTGCTTTTTAGGTGGTGTTTTACTTGAAACTATTGGCTACTCACTTTCTTGGGCTGAGCTGTGAGATGGAGATCCCCTTACTCCCTTGTTTGGGTTTCTTTGACTGAGCACACACACACACACACACATATCCTATTTCCAGTGCCCACTCCTTGGGCTTTGGCTACTCCCCTTCCAAGAGAGGCGAAGACACGTGGGGTATGTCATGTGCTTTTTGTGTCCAGCTTCTCGTGGTTGGACGAGTCCACTCTCCTATTATAGGTAGCGAAGATTTGATGGGGAGATCATATCCAAACTATTTAGAGCTCCTTGTGTTTGGATGAGTCTACTTTCACTCTCTTGTTGGCTTGATTTGTACTCTTGTTCACTATTACTGTACATTGTTTTTATACTAGACTTCTTCTATTATATCTCTTACTTGATCCCCTATTCATTACCTCTTTTGCTACTCCCTTGAGCCTTTGGGGCATCCTAATGAGTATTCTCATACTCACCCCTGCTTGGGATTTTCCTGCATTTGGTGTGCCCTTGCAAATGACAAATAGGTTGATCGTGATATCAGAGGAGCTTAGGGATACATGGTACTTGGACCACATGTGGTGGTCGTAGCTTGGGATTCAGAAGTGGGACTCTCCCAACTATTTTTCTTTTTCACCTATTGCCGGGTTGTGGCACTTTTCTAGTTGGGTGTGTATTTTTCCCCTTTCCCTTTCAGCTTTACCTTTCTTGTACTTATACTATTTAGAGGTCGATTCATTTATGTTTGGTTTCCCTTTTATAGTAGTGTTGTATCTTTCTTTCTTTTCCTCTGCACTTTTTCATTGAGTTGGTTGCGTGTGTGTACAGTTTCTTAGGCAAAGGTCTTCCCTAGTTTGTTGTGCCTTCAGTGCTAGTCGCCAGCCCCTGGCCTATAGAGGCATGCTTGGGGTAGTTGCGGCTAGATCCCTGGTACGGGTCGGGTCGTGACAAAGTGGTATCAGAGGTGGTTCGACCCTTGGGACGTTGTTCGGACGTTTCCTTAAAAAGGTATTGGTTGGGTTTAGGGAAACAGTGTCGAAGTGTCTCGAGAGTTGCTCTCAGGCCAACGAGTCCAGTGATGGTACGGGCGGTCGACATATCCATTCACCAGGACTTCGATTACCCGCTTGTCGACTCGACACCCTGAGACACTTGTTTTAGGGAACAATGGTACATGCATTATATAGGATTGAGTCTTTGACTATCCTTCTTGAGTCAGCTCCCCACTCCTGTTGATGTATATATATATGCTCATCTGACCGCGGTACTCCTTGATAACATTCAGGATGTCTCCGTGAGGACAGCCAGCTAGGATACTAGCTATGGTTTGTGACGACGATCTCGTGAGTGACGAGGCCTCTGTCCAGGACCCATCATGTAATCCCCTTTCTCCAGGTGGGCAGGTAGCAGCACCCCTACCTATTGAGCAGCAGACAGAACCAAGAGAGTAGGCTAAGGACGTGTGGAGGTTGAGCGCACTTCTCAAGTTCTAGCACTAGAGACCGATTAGGTTCTGTGGTGAGCTAAACCCTCAGATAGAGGAGTTTTTTTTTAGAGTCAGTGGTTCATCTATTCAGGCTTATATAGACACCAGCAGATCCGATGGTGGCTTTGGTAGCCGACCTTTTCCACAGAGCAGCTGGACGTTGGTGGAGCTTGGTTACTCGGATACACGATGAGTCGGCACCATCATGGGATTACTTCCATCAGCTATTTCGTGAGGAGTTATACCCTTCCTAATTACACTTCGTTCGACTTTAGGAGCTCCTCGAGTGACGGTAGGGAGGGATGACGGTGACTGAGTATGTGACTAGGTTCACATACCTTGCATGTTACTCTCTGGGCATGATCTATAATGACTACTTCCGAGCGCGGAAGTTTTTGCAGGGAATCCACAGAGATATTCATGCTATCGTAGTGCCCTTATGAATCCCCACCTATACTGGGGTGCTAGAGCAGGCGTTGGTAATAGATATCTTTTCCTCAGAGGAACGCCATACAACTCGTTGTGGCAGTGAGCGCAACAAAGATGAGATGTCTGTTGCAGCTAGCAGATGCCAGATGACGAGATCTCAACATAGGAGATATTCTCATGATCAGTTTCAGGCATGTTATTATATGGGTCCCAAAAATCACCGTAGAAGCGTAGTGGAAGAATCCCTTTGACTTGTGCACTCAAAGTGAGGTTGTGTAGCAGATTCCCTTAGCAGGAAGTGCAGGAAGTCCATGACTCATCTAGTGTGGGAAATTTAGAGTAGATAATTTCCCTACAGCTAACCCTGGTGGAACATGAGGGTGTAACTTTTCTTCAGTCGACGGTGTTGACACCTTCGGTTCTTGATCTTTTAAGAGAGTTTCAGATGTGTTTCATCGATTTTGTAATCCTGTGTGACAAGATATCCTTGGGTGTTTCACCATATGGATATTCTGAAGGAGGGAATCACGAGACCATGTTCCAGTGAAAAACAGTGATTCCAATTTTGACATGAGATGTAGAGGTTTGTCCAGGGAGGAAAACTATCCCCGAAGTTCTATCAGGCCATTTGATACTGTGCAAGGAGATGGCGAGGTTGCATACCGCCTTTCCTTACCACAAATAGTTAGAGTGGGTGTACGACGTCTTCCACATGTCACAGCTGAGGAGATAAATGTGTGTTCCTACACACATCATCAAATGAAGGAAGTCTTATGAGGGTGGACCATCCCTTTGGTTCACATTATTTGGCATCATGGAAACTTACATGTTTCCTTGGGAGTGGGAGAGCTAATTGCGGGCTCGGTATCCCGAGTTGTTTCTCTAGTTTTTCTTTTTGAGGATGAAAATCTTGAAGGAGGGAAGAATGTAGAGATCTGGTTTTTTCCTAATAAGACTTTGAAATATTTCTAAGAATATTTTCAGAGCTGGGCGTTGAGACGACGTGTAATTCCGATGCCCGGGTTGCCCAGAATTAATTTTATAAAAATGTTAAGTGTTTTTATATTATGCACATACGTTTAACTAAAGAAAATTAAATATCTCTTTAATGGTTGATTGGATTGGAAATCCGAGACCACGGTTGGGTCCGGAACGCGGTGTTTCCCTTAGGCGCAATATAAAATAAGTCGACGCAGGGCATTCGGACCCCTCGCTCATTGATGGTGTGTTAAATGGATAAATTAAATTATTAATCTATTCATTTAATATATCAAACCTGAATAACTCATGGACGAGGTATCAAATGAGAAATATGATACCACCGATGGGCTCGGAATGTAGGCTTTATCCTAGGCAGAGTATAACCTTTATCGGCATCAGGTGTTCGGCTTATGCACCATCTTGGAAAAATAATTAAATAATTAAATAATTAAAAACCCTTTTAACCTAATGAGATGTTATAAATTATTTGTTTAGAGGGGGTTGGCCTCATAATTCAGTTTGGCTAATGATGGAAACTCCTCTCCTCTCCTCTCCTCCCCGTTGATGGACGAAGAACGAAGAACAACGAAGTCTTGGATCCAAGTGAATCGAAGCGCAACAGACACAACAACTTCTTCTGATCATTGCACAAGTGTGATCTTCATCAACGAAAACAGATCCAATCTAGGTAGGGTTTATCTTTGTAGATTCCTTACCCCGGTTGAATTTTCATGACGAACGCGAATTAAATAAATTAATTTTCGGATCAAAAAACAATGGGTTGAATCAATTTATTCATATTTATCATGAATTTGAAATTCTTGGAGTTTGATAAATATTTATTTGTCAATTCCATGTGTTCTTGATTCTCAATAACGATAGTCAAACAGACATGGTCATCGATACACACTTAGACCATGATATTTTCTTATTCATTTTACGCTCGTTCTTCGCGTGTTTTTCATCTCAAAATAATTAAGCACATCAAGAACTTAATGTTTTGTTGAGCGCGGCATAGGGAAGCGGAGATCAGGACCCAAGGATCACGGATCCAATTTCATCTTTTTTTCGTGTTAAATCGAAGTCGGAATGGCGTGCGGAAGGATTCCGCAGCAAAGGTCTGGTGAGGGTTCTGGTGGTTTATCCATGCGGTGGTCGGTGCGACTCCGGGTGAGCAAGGCAGCACGGTGAAGGTGGTCTGGCGGTGTGCGGCGTGTCTGAGGCGGTGTCGGCTGGTGGTCCGGGTGCGCAACAGGTGGTCAGGCTGTGGAGTACGAGACCGACGAGGGAGGACCACATCGCGGGGGTGGCCGGTGCGAGGCGGCGAGGCGGTTCCAGGCGAGCGACGTCGGGGGCAAGTAGGGCCGGTGAATGGAGGACGGTGCATTGGTTGAAGGGTTGGAGACTAGGGTTTACATAGGAGAGGTGGCGTGAATTCGTGGGAGAAGATGTTAATTAGAGAGAGAATGGTAGAACAAAAATTGAGAAATAAAAAAAAAGGCAATCAAGGAGTGGGGCGTGGTTGGCATGGAGTCAAAGCAAAGGAACTGACTTTTATTTTGGTAGTGGGTGCCTTTTGAATATGAGGATTTAAGGAATTAAATTAAAAATAATAATAATATAATAATTTTATTATTATGTTTGTGGGGAAAACCATGTTTTGATCGTAACTTCTTCGTGCGACCTCGGTTTCACGAACCGTCAGTGGCAGTGCGGCCCTGACTTCGAGACAGAAATTATGAGTCCAATATTGAATGTCTTTTTCGGGTTTGTGGATTGGATACTCGAAACACTCAAATAATAGTAATATATTATTATTATTAAATCTTTGATCCGCCCTAACTCCTACGTGCGACGTTTGATTGACTTGCTGTCAGGGGCAACATAACTCTATCATTAATATGGTCGATTGAAGTCTAAAGTTGAATATTAAATTTTGATTCATGTCTCGGGCCCACGAAACACCCCAATAATAATATTATTGTTGTTGTTGTGAAATATTGCATCGGTCGTAACTCTCTCATACGACATCGTATTGGCGATCCGTCAGTGGCATTGTGACCCTGAATTTGAGGCGGAATTGTTAGGACTAATTGCAGGTGTTTAAACCAAAGATGAGGTGCGGACCCCTGAAGCTGGTTCGCACGCATTACGGTGGAATGTGACTTTTTCATCAGGTATCCGTTTTGGGCGAACAAGTAGTCGATCTCGTGTGTTTTTCTGAGAGGATCGCAACGGCGTGATCCATATAATTCTTTTCAGGACCAAGGTGTGGGCCCCACGTGACGTCATTCAAGCTCAATGCGGCGATATACGAATTTTCCATCGGATGTCCGTTTAGGGCGAATGAATAGTCGATCTTGTACGTTTTACTCCAAGGATCGTAATAGTGTGATCTGTTTGGATATACAGTGCCATTTGAGGAGGCCTACAAGTAAATTACGTTTTCACCCTTCACTTTAATAATGAACATTGCACGCTCGTCAGCCTTTTGGCTAGAGATGTCATGTACTCTGGGAGTACACTTACACGCCTAAGGGGTACTTGATTTTTAGTTTAGTAATCGAGTATGGAAAGGTACACGGCCAAGTGAAGAGGTGAGGCCACATAATGTGTGGGCCCCACACACACTGTGTACCGCTTTACGAATCTTCTATCTCTCATATCTCCTTCTTTTGGACTTATATTTTGGCATGTTTGTAGCCTATCCTGGGTGTTTTTTATGTAGAATGCGATGGTACCCTCCGTAGTGGATTTTGAGATACGATGGGAGATGTTCGGGGTGAGATGCCTATTCAGGGTGAAAACCGATGACTGCAACGAGGTTCTTTTTCCAAGAGGTGTCATCGAGCAGGGATGATCAGTGTTCCTCAATGCTTTCTTAGAGGAATCATCCAGTAGGGATGACCAGTGTAGTTCTGGGCTGACCCGGAGTGTAGTCCCCAAGGAGATATCGGGCTGACCCAGTGCGTATTCATTAACAAGATACCAGGCTAACCCAGAGTATATTCCCTAAGGAGATACTGGGCTGACCCAAAGCGTAGTCCCCGATGATATATCAGGATGACCTAGAGTGCAGTCCCCGAGGAGATATCGGGCCGACCCTCCCAACGGGCCGGGTAGCATAGTCCTCAATGGCTCAGAGAAGACCCTTGACCATGTGACATGGTGGCGAGGCATGGTTCGACTTACCTAAGGACCCACAAGGAAGAGGGGCACTTTCCCCACTAATACGTGTACTTGTGACACAACCTAAAACCATGCGGGCGAGTCAGTGTCACCCAAAGTGGATAGTATCGAGGTGTGGTGATTTGGGTCCCTTTGACTTGGGCTTCCTGGGTAGATGTGACGAGGTGTTGGGCTTTGCAAATGATGTTTTACTTAGAACTATTGGTTACTCACTTTCTTGGGCAGAGCTGTGAGATAGAGATCCCCTTACTCCCTTGTTTGGGTTTCTTTGACTGATCACACACACACACACACATCCTATTTATAGTGCCCACTCCTTGGGGTTTGATTACTCCCCTTCCAAGAGAGGTGAAGACGCACGGGGTATTCCACGTGATTTTAGTGTCTAGCTTCTTATGGTTGGACGAGTCCACTCTCCTACTATAGGTAGTGAATATTTGATGGGGAGTTCATCTCCTCACCGTTTCAAGCTCCTTGTGTTTGGATGAGTCTACTTTCACTCTCTTGTTGGGTTGAGTTGTACTCCTATTCACTTTTATTATACCTTGTTCCCATACTAGTCTTCTTCTGTTATATCTCTTACTACTCACCTATTCAGTACCTCTTTTTCTACTCCCTCGAGCCTTTGAGGCATCTTAATGAGTATTCTCATACTCACCCCTGCTTGGGCTTTGCCCACATTTGGTGTGCCCTTGCAGACGACAGACAGGTTGATCATGATATTAGAGGAGCTTAGGGATACGAGGTACTTGGACAGTGTGCGATGGTCATAGCTTGGGATTCAGAAGTGGGATTCTCCCAGCTGTTTTACTTTTTCACCTGTTACCAGGTTGTGGCACTTTTCTAGTTGGGTGTGTATTTTTTCCCTTTCCCTTTCAGTTTTACCATTCTTGTACTTGTACTATTTAGAGGTCGATGCATTTATGTTTGATTTCCCTTTTATAGCAGTGTTGTATCTTGATTTCTTTTCCTCTGCACTTTTGCATTGAGATGGCTGCATGTGTGTGTACAATTTCTTAGGCAAAGGCCTCCCCTAGTTTGTTGTTTCTTCAGCACTAGTCGCCAGCCTCTAGCCTATGGAGGCAGGCTTGGGGTAGTTGTGGATCGAGCCCCGGTATGGGTCGGGTTGTGACATCGGCTCATGAGCTATGCTAATCATCACTCTCACATGACTTGTTGGAAGTATTATGTTGTGTAGATGGTCGTATTGTATATTGAACATTATATCCCTCGCTACAAGGCAATGGATGGGTGTTGATAGATATAAATCATAGTCATTTTCACCCTATAGAATATCAGTATGGGAAATGTTTCAGTGTCTGTCTGATTCATATTTCATAAAAACAATTATTAGAATATTGATTACCTCAACTAAGACAGCTCTTTTAGGGGAATGGATCGTCTCAAAGCTGGTAGGGGTGGGGGGATCTTTATGTAAGTGTTGTTCTTGAGTTGTTTCTTCTCTTTGTTTCCCCCCATAATAGTTTCTAACAACTCAGTTTTCCATTGAAATTTTTATTCAAGGGCGAATAATATTATTTTCACCTCTTTCATTTTTTTATCTTTATCCTCCTATTATTGTTTTTTATAAAAATATGTTTAGGGTGTCACCCCAAAACCCACACCTCTGACACATCCATATTGTTATGGCCGCTTCAAGGCCACTGATAGTAGGTTTTTATCTAGTACAGGTGTTTATGATTTCTATGAGTATGTCAGATATAAAATATTGGAAAATAAGTAATCATTGTTATGTAATAGTGATTTAAATCAATTAAAATTTTTATTATGTTATACTTACACATGTTTCCCACACTTTTTGTGTGTTTTCATATATTATTATCTCATCATTATTTATACGTGTCTCCTTCTATAGCATATGATGTGGGATGAAAGTGACTTTGGATTTGGATTCAGATTCATCAATCTGTATATAAATAGAGGAACATAATTATGTTGTTGTTTTATGTCACATAAAATTATTATGATAGATTTAAAATACGTACCAGTTTTTTTTCAAGTGAAGCATACCCCATCCTTGCTTTACAGTAGGGGTACATTGGTTTTGTTGCTCATTCCTTATTTTCAACACTCAGTTGTTGTTTCATAAATAAAAAATTCTCAATTAAAGTAATGAATACACGTATTTTCAAACAATGTATTACCAACTACAATGTACTTGAAATGAAATCTTTGCACGACAACCAGTAAACCACTACGGGAAAAATGGGTATTTGCGACGGGTTATTTGCGACGGGGGTATTTACCCGTCGCAAATAATTAGGCTTTTGCGACGGGATTGCTTTCCCCGTCGCAAATAGTTTTCCAGCGATGCGCGCCAAATCGCGGGAAACTTATTTGCGACGGGCGGTTATTGCCCGTCGCAAATAACCGGTGGCGGTAAAAAGTATTTGCGACGGGAATATTCCCCCGTCGCAAATACTATGTCGGCAGGGGTTATTTGCGACGGGTCCCGTCGCAAATAACTATTTACCGGTTGACCGTAATAAATGTTGGCTAAGGTATTTGCGACGGGTACCGTCGCAAATAATACTATTTGCGACGGGATACCCGTCGCAAATAATCTAACCTATAAATACCCCCATCCGTTTTTTCATTTCATTCTGATTTCTTATCTTCTCCTTCTCTCAAAATTATATTTCTAGAGTTGAGTTTTTCTCCAGTTTAATTTTTTTCTCCGGAGCTGATATTAAAGTTTTGAAGAACGATCATGACAGATCAATTTTCAAGGTATTTATGTTCATTTTAATTTTTTATTTATTTTTAATTTTTTATTAGTTTCAATTATTATTAATTAGTTGTAATTTAATTATGTTTACATTGTTTTATTACTTAATAAATTTAAATTATTAGTATTGTTTATAGTTAATGGTAATTAGGAATAATTAGTAATAATTTTTAATAATTAAGAATAAATATTAATAATTAGTAATAAATACCAATAATTAGGAATAAGAACATTATTACATTATTAGTTTATTTTATTATTAATATTAAAATAATATAATTTTTTATATATATACAATTCTTTTTTCATCTGTGTGTTTGCTGTCTTCACATGTATTATTTGTATGTGGAGATAGAAAACGCACAGATGAAAGAAGAATTGTATATAAATTAGAAAATTATATTATTTTAATATTAATAATAAAATATATTAATAATGTTATTATTTGTAATTATTGGTAATTATTTCTAATTATTGCTAATTATTCATTTAATTACTAATAATTAGGAACAATTATCAATAATTATCAATAATTAAGAATAATTAGTAATAATTAGTAATAATTACCAATAATTAGTAATAATTAGTAATAATTATCAATAATTAGTAATAATTACTAATAATTAGTAATAATTACCAATAAGTAGTAATAATTACCAATAATTAGTAATAATTACCAATAATTAGTAATAATTACCAATAATTTGGAATAATTACCAATAATTAACAATAATTAGTAATAATTACCAATAATTACCAATAATTAGTAATAATTAGTAATAATTAGTAATAATTAGTAATAATTAGGAATAATTAGGAATAATTAGTAATAATTAGTAATAATTAGTAATAATTAGGAATAATTAGGAATAATTAGGAATAATTAGGAATAATTAGGAATAATTAGGAATAATTAGGAATAATTAGGATTAATTAGGATTAATTAGGAACAATTATCAACAATTATCAAGAATTAGTAATAATTAGGAATAATTAGGAACAATTATCAAGAATTAGTAATAATTAGGAACAATTATCAATAATTAGTAATAATTAGGAACAATTATCAATAATTATCAATAATTAAGAATAATTTGTAATAATTAGTAATAATTGCCAATAATTACCAATAATTACAAATAATTAGGAATAATTAGGAATAATTAGGAATAATTAGAAATAATTAGGAATAATTAGTAGTAATTATGAATAATTAGTAATAATTAGGAATAATTAGTAATAATTAGTAATAATTAGTAATAATTAGGAATAATTAGGAATAATTAGTAATAATTAGTAATAATTAGTAATAATTATTTATAATTATTTGTAATTAATTATAATTACCAATAATTACCAATAATTACCAATAATTACCAATAATTACCAATAATTACCAATAATTACTAATAATTACCAATAATTACCAATAATTACCAATAATTACCAATAATTACCAATAATTACCAATAATTACCAATAATTACCAATAATTACCAATAATTAAAAATAATTACCAATAATTTGCAATAATTACCTAAAATTAGGAAAAATTAGGAAAAATTAAGAAAAATTAAGAAAAATTAAGAAAAATTAGAAAAAATTAAGAAAAATTAGGAAAAATTAGGAAAAATTAGGAAAAATTCTCAATAATTAGTAATAATTACCTATAATTAGTATTAATTACCAATAATTAGTATTAATTACCAATAATTAATAATAATTAGGAATAATTAACAATAATTAGTAATAATTACCAATAATTAACAATAATTAGTAATAATTAACAATAATTACTAATAATTACCAATATTTAGTAATAATTAACAATAATTGCCAATAATTACCAATAATTGCCAATAATTACCAATAATTAGTAATAATTGCGAATAATTAGTAATAATTACCAATAATTAGTAATAATTACCAATAATTAGTAATAATTAACAATAATTAGTAATAATTAGTAATAATTAGGAATAATTAGTATTAATTAGGAATAATTAGTAATAATTACCAATAATTAGTAATAATTAGTATTAATTACCAATAATTAGTATTAATTACCAATAATTAGTATTAATTACCAATAATTAGTATTAATTATCAATAATTAACAATAATTATTAATAATTACCAATAATTACCAATATTTAGTAATAATTAACAATAATTGCCAATAATTAGCAATAATTGCCAATAATTACCAATAATTAGTAATAATTACGAATAATTAGTAATAATTACCAATAATTAGTAATAATTACCAATAATTATCAATAATTACTAATAATTATCAATAATTACTAATAATTATCAATAATTAATAATAATTAGAAATAATTAGTAATAATTAGTAATAATTACTAATAATTAGCAATAATTAGTAATAATTAGAAATAATTAGTAATAATTAGTAATAATTAGTAATAATTAGGAATAATTAACAATAATTAGTAATAATTAACAATAATTAGTAATAATTAGTAATAATTAGGAATAATTAGTATTAATTAGGAATAATTAGTAATAATTACCAATAATTAGTAATAATGATTATTAATTACCAATAATTAGTATTAATTACCAATAATTAGTATTAATTACCAATAATTAGTATTAATTACCAATAATCACCAATAATTACCAATAATCACCAATAATTACCAATAATCACCAATAATTACCAATAATCACCAATAATTACCAATAATGACCAATAATTACCAATATTTTCCAATAATTACCAATATTTTCCAATAATTACCAATATTTACCAATAATTACCAATATTTACCAATAATTAGGAATAATTACCAAAAATTATGAATAACTACCAATAATTTGGAATAATTACCAATAATTTGGAATAATTACCAATAATTTGGAATAATTAACAATAATTTGAAATAATTACCAATAATTTGGAATAATTACCTTATTACATTATTTGTATATTTTATTATTAATATTAAAATAATATAATTTTCTATATTATATACAATTCTCTTTTCTTCTGTGTTTTTTCTGTCTCCACATGTAATATTGACATTCTTTTTCAAAATTATCAACCTACTCGCCAATGGAGAGGTGAAAGTGAATGCCAATATTACATGTGGAGACAGAATGTGAAACACACAGATGAAAGGAGAATTGTATATAATATAGAAAATTATATTATTTTAATATTAATAATAAAATATACTAATAATGTAATGTTTTTATTATTATATAATTAATATTTATGAAAAAAATTATATTAGTATTATTAAAAAAAATAAAAAATCAATATAATATTAAAATTATCAATATTTGTAACAGGTTTTGCTTTATTCTCAATATATTCAATCCTTGCTTGTGTTTTTTCTAACAAATTATTCAAAACCAGTAATGCTTTTATATTTTATAGAAAAATATGGAACAACGAGGTCGTCAACAGTCATTATTAGATGACCGCATATGGATAAATCAACGTAGAAATCCAAATGGTTCTGGTTTAAATCCAGTATATATAGAGGGTGTGGAGAGTTTTTTATCATTTGCGGCATCAAATCCAGAATTTGTTTCAGAAGGAAAGATAAAATGCCCTTGTAGAAAATGTGCATTGAGAACATTTGACACGTTTGACAAAGTGGGGGAACATCTCTTGCGTTTTGGTTTTCAAGCAGATTATGTTTTTTGGTATCAACACGGTGAACGCAGTTCCAGAGCAGGTGATACCAACTTGATTCCGGATCCATCCCAGTTTCAAGATTTAGTACATGATGTTGCAAGTTCATCTGTTCAACATACAGAAACTCCGGCTGATATAGCTTCAAATCCTGAGTTGGGACCGTCTGAATTTTATGAGTTGTTGAAGTCTGCTGAGGATGCATTATATCCTGGCTGCAAGATGAGCAAATTAGAAGCAGTTGCAAAATTTATGGCTATCAAATCAGATAACGGAATGTCAAACACCTGTTTTGACCAGATATTTTCTTTGCTGAAAACACTGTTACCTGAAGGAAATGTTTTACCTGCAAATTACTATGAAAGTAAGAGGTTGGTTCGAAATTTGGGACTTACTTGTCAGAAGATTCATGCATGTTCAAATGACTGCATTTTATATTCTGGGGAAAATGAGTCGTTGGATAGTTATCCCACATGTGGGCAACTGAGATATAAAGAAGGACAACACGGGAAGTCTGGTTTGATTCCTGTAAAACAGTTGAGATATTTTCCGCTTACATCCAGACTTCAGCGTTTATTCATGTCTAAGAATACAGCGACAATGATGTCATGGCATAAAGAGAATAGTTCAACCGATAAAAGCTTGAATCATCCAGCCGATGGTGATTCATGGAAACATTTTGATAGAGTGCATCCATCCTTTGCTTTAGAAGCTAGAAATGTTCGACTGGGCCTTTCCACTGATGGTTTCTGTCCGTTTGGATCTTATGGTAGTCAATATTCATGTTGGTCTGTTTTTTTAACTCCGTACAATTTACCTCCATGGATGTTGATGAAGGAGCCATATATCTTTTTGACTTTACTAATTCCAGGACATCCGAAGAAAAATATTGATGTTTATTTAAAGCCATTTATTGATGAATTAAATTTATTGTGGAGTACTGGTGTCAGTACATATGATGTTGCAACGAAACAAAATTTCATACTGAGAGCAGCATTGATGTGGACAATAAGTGACTTCCCGGCTTATGGGATGTTATCTGGCTGGAGTACACATGGTCAGAAATCATGTCCTTACTGTATGGGAGAGAACAAAGCATTTATGCTCATTCATGGAAAGAAACCTTGTTATTTTGACTGTCATCGCAAATTTCTTCCAGCTGATCATCCTTTTCGCAGAAACAGATCTCATTTCAGAAAAGGAACAGCTGAAAGGGATGGACCTCCAAAAATGCTATCAGGTTCGGAGTTAAAATCGGTTGTATTTTCATTACCTCCCATCACTTTTGGTCCCACAATAAACCAACAGAAAATTTCTGGTTTTGGGAAAGAACACAATTGGATTAAACGTAGCATATTTTGGGATTTGCCATATTGGTCTGATTTGTTGGTCCGACACATGTTAGATGTCATGCATATTGAGAAGAACTGTTTTGATAATTTTTTTCATACAGTTTTGGATACGCCAGGAAAGAGCAAAGACAATGTAAATGCACGTTTAGATCTTGCCCAAATTTGCTGGCGTCCAGAATTGGAACTATTTGAGAATGTCAGAACAGAAAGGTTACTGAAACCAAAAGCAGCTTATACACTGTCTAAAGAAAACCGTTTATTATTTTGTCAGTGGATTGCAGATTTGAGACTTCCAGATGGTTGTGCTTCCAATTTGGGTAGATGTGTAAAGAATGGTCATATTACTGGATTAAAAAGTCATGATTGTCATGTTATAATGGAGAGACTTCTACCCATTGGATTAAGAGGTCTGTTGAATTCTGTGATTTGGGATTCCATAACAGACATGTCTCATTTTTTTCGGGAAATTTGTGCGGCTATGGCAGATTATGATGCTCTAGGAAAACTTGAAAAAGATGTTGTTGTAATTATATGTAAACTGGAAAAAATATTTCCGCCGTCTTTCTTCGACTCAATGGAACATTTGATGTTACATTTTCCATATGAAGCCAACTGTGGAGGTCCGGTACAGTTTTGATGGATGTACCCATTTGAAAGATGCATGCAAAAATTGAAAAGAAAAGTACGCAACAAAGCATCTGTTGAAGGATCTATTGCAGAAGCTTATTTGCAAGAGGAAATATCTTTTTTCTGCTCCCATTATTTTGAATCTGAGTATCCTTCAAAACACAACCGAATGGGACGGAATGAGAGAAATATTGATGAAATCGACAATCAATTATCTGTTTTCAACCAGTCAGAGCTTGGTTTTGGTGGAGTTTCTGAAGGCTGGCTTTCAGATGATGAACATCATACAGCTCATACGTATGTTCTGCTCAACTGTGAAGAGATGACATTAGTTGTACTGTAAGTGTTTATATCACTTATTCTATCATTTATGTTACAGTAAATAACTTTGGTTTTTATAGGTTGTATGATAATCATATCAAGAAACAAATTCCACAAATTACAGCAGCTGCTCTTGAAGAACGTCGACTGAAAAATTTCTCTCAGTGGTTTCAAAAACTGGTAACATAAATTCTTTATCTTTTAGCAACTCATTCAATGTATAGTTTACTATATTGATAATTATTTCACAAATTTTCAGGTGTCTCGACATGCTGATAAAATTGACAAACGGCTGTGTGTATTGAGTAACCCACCTTCCAAACTTGTTAAAACTTATAATGCATATGTGGTGAATGGATTTCGATTCCACACACATGCATATGGGGAATCAAAAAAAACAATGAATAGTGGAGTTAGCTTGAGAGGATCTCATCATCGAGAAAATGAAGTTGACTTTTATGGCATACTTGATGAAATCATTGAACTCTGTTATCTTGGACAACATTACATAACCATGTTCAAATGTCGGTGGTTGGATACAGAGAGAGTCGTGCGTGTTCATCAGACTCATGGAATCATCGATATTAAATGTAAAAGTGTTCTCGCAGTAAATGAACCATTCTTATTGGCTCAACAGGCATATCAAGTTTATTATGCAAAGTACTGTGCAACATCAAGAGACTTGACTGATTGGTGGAGTGTAATAAAAATCAAAATTCGAGACAATCAGTTTAGTCAAAGTGAATGTGCTTTCACTGATGTGCAAAGAATTGAAGTTTTTCAAGAGAGTACTCAAAATCAATCTTTTTTACAAAGAGACATGAGTATCGATGACGACACCCCACATTTAAGAGTCGGTGATGACGATGATGTTAATGATGTCACACATGAATTTGAAATGGTAAGAGATGAAGCAACTGCAACTCGAATGGATATCGATGATGTTGAGGAGGAATATGAAGATGACATTGACATATATGAAGATGATGATGAAGATGAACACTTATAGAATTCCATGGTATTTATATACAATCATAATATGTATATATGTATATATAATAGTAATTATCAATTATTTGCTAACATTAACATTTTCTGTTTCAGATGGACGAGGCCACATTTCGTGAGTTGACGGATGCTGACCTGCCTTTCGATACGGATGAGTTGCTGGCAGATGACCCTCAGCCTGCAGGCGCTTCAGGGAGTACGCGGAGGGGGCGCGGTCTTGCACGATTGATGATTCCTGACCCCGTCCCCGAGCGACGTCCACGTATTGGGTTTGATCCGCGCACCCGGAGGTGTGATAACATGTGTGATAACCTGTGGATTTGACTAAGATTTCATTAATTTATTCACATAATAAATGTTTATTATTTTTTTTCAGTTTTCCGCATATAGCAGTCGGACAGGGCAGCGCTATTTTGCGCAACTATTTCTCTCAGCCGTGGACCACATGAGAGCAGATTCCCATTGATGTGCAGCAGGCCATGTTCGGCCATTGGTTGGTACGTACGTAAATAAATAATTTTTATTTTGAAAATTATTTCATTTCTAACTTGATATTTTGATTTTTTTGTAGGGTTTATGGTATCCGATCGAGGATACCATGCGTGACGCCATCCACGAGGCATGGGAGGTGGCCATGCGTGATCGCCTTCGTCAGTTTTTGCACAATTTAAGAAAAGCTGCGATGAAGAAAGCAGGAGTGTCAGATTTTGAGGAGTCATGTAGAGCACACCGACCAGAGTATATTTCATCCCATGTATGGGATGGATTATGTGCGCACTGGTTGAGTGGTGCCTTTCAGAGGAGATCATCGCTGGGGAGGCAGAATCGGGGGAGACAAGAGGTGACTCATCGAGCTGGGAGTCGTTCTTTCAGTACTCATAGACAGCATCTGGTACGTACATTATTTATAAATATTTTATATAACTATAAATATTAACAGTTTATTTTTTATTCTTATAGGCTGTCGAGCACCCCGATATTACAGAGTATGACGTATATCGGAGGATGTATAGTGATCCTGCTACTGGGGAGCTCAGAGGTGATCGTCAGCATCACATCGTGGTCAGTATTATTTGTTTTCAAGTTTAAAAATTAACTGCATATAATATATTCACAATTTTAATTTTAAATTGCAACTATATGAGTCATATGAGGCCGCAGCGTCAAAGGCCCGACCTGAGAGTCAGGCCGATTCATTAGATCAGACCACTGCCCGTCAGTTTGATGAGGCGGCATGGATGCAGGCCACCCAGTATGCCTTCGAGAAGGGCCGGGTAGTTGGTATCGGCTCTCGACTGACTCCCGGAGATTATTATGGCAGTGCTGCGATGTCGGCGTCCAGCTCGAGAGGAGCTCGTGCATCTTTTTCTACACAGTATGAGGATCAGTTGTGATCTCAGACTGCACAGATAGAGAGTCTCCGACAGGAGCAGGAGCAGATGCGTCAGCAGCATGAGGAGGAGCGTCGACGCCAGCAGCAGCTGTACGAGGAGCAGACGAGTCGGTGGCAGCAGCAGCATCAGGAGCAGATGGAGTACATGCGCCGACTCACTCATGCTTTAGGGGTGGAGTTTCCTCCACCACCATCTGCAGATCCCCCACCTCCCCCCCTCCTTCAGATTAGAGTTTGTATTTCAGTTATAAAATTTGTGAAATCAAAATATTTTTTTTTCTATTCGTAGTTTCTGTCTCATTATAAAATATTAATAATATTATATTTTTAAATAACAATATTAATATGAATAATAATATTATTTATATTTTATAATATTAAAATTTATATATATATTAAAATTTTATAATATTATAATTTAATTATTTTTTTTGTAATACTTGAATTATTTTAATATTTGAATGTAAAATAATTCTATTATTTTTATATTAATTAAAATAACTTATTAATATTTTTTTTATTTATGAATTATAATTGTAATATTATTATATTAATTAAATTATTTATTAATATTCTATTATTTTTTATTTTTGAATTATAATTCTACTATTATTATAGTAATTAAAATAATTTATTATTTTCATTTGTAAATTATAATTCTATTATTATATTAATTAAAATAATTTATTAATAATTTATTTTTTTATTTTTTTATAGTATTTGCGACGGGATACTATACCCATCGCAAATACTAGTATTATTAATAGTTTTTTATTTTTTTAAAAAACAGTTTTTGCGACGGGACCGTCGCAAATACTGTTTTAAAAGTTTTTTACAAAAATACGGAATACTATTTGCGACGGGGAGAATGTCCGTCGCAAAAAAAGGCTTTAGCGACGGGCCCGTCGCAAATAAGTGTAGTTGCGACGGCGTTTTCAGCAACAGGCTATTTGCGACGGGACCCCGTCGCAAAAAGCCAGTTGCGACGGGATCCCGTCGCAAATACCTGTTTTTCTAGTAGTGAATGTATCTCATGCTTCTTGGATTATCAGGTGTGCATACATGAGCGGTGGGTGTGGGTTTATTTTCCCTTCAGAAAAAAAGCATCAGTATATATTTCTTATGGGAGTAATCTACTATAAATTCACTCTTCAAAGTATTATGAAGATTAAGTCAATGTTTTGTTATTTTATTTTGTAGTAAAATAAATAAAGGATATCATAATGTTACCATAATATCTTTCCATATTAGTACATTAAGCGTAGGCACAACATGATGCCACAAATCGACATCAATCAGCATGTGTTACTGAGTGATGAGACTAATGTAACTACTGAACATGGCCTTTTGGGGGTTAACATGTCGGCCTCGTGCATTCCATCTGACCTCAAATTTGATGCATTTGCTTTTCTCCTTAATGATTTTTACTAACACTATCAAACTATGGTACTCCTTTTTTTGCATCATCAATCCTTCATCTCCTACCATTTCCTCATATTCAACATCATCAATATGTTGTTCCTCTAGATCGGTAGCATCGATATGTGAAGAGGGCCATTGTACCTCTGCACTAGGAGCAGCAATAGGTTGAGAAACCTATTGTTCCTCAATATTGGGAGCACCTGCACATGCAGAAGGTCATTGTTCCTCTATGCTGGTAGCAGTAGTAGGTTGAGAGACTTGTTGTTCCTCAGGATTAGGAGCACCAACACGTATAAAAGATAGTTGTTTCTCTGCACTGGGACTAGCAACAGGTTGAGAGACCTATTGTTCCTCAGGATTGGGAGCACCAGCATGTGTATAAGTCATTATCTATAGAAGTGGTTTAACATTTAATTTAGATTACATAAATGTAGCATCAAATAGATAATAACATGAGTTAATGCAATGTATATTAAAAATATATATAACATGATTATTGAACTCTCTTTTTTAAAGGATGAAGGGATTTTACCCCTCTATCGAGTATCCAAATCCCTTCATTGTAGTCTCTTTTAACATAAAAAATCCCATATACATTGGGACCACTGTGAAATGATTGCAACTTTCCAATGAAAGGGTTATCCTCAATTGAATTTTCATATAAGCCTTCAGTGATTTTGGTCGATAACAGAACAATTGACCACTTTCAGTTTGTGGGATTTGGAACATAAAATACTTGTACTACATGTGATTCTATTATAAATGGTTCATATTTGTACCATTCCTTACTGAAATCCACTTTCATAAATCCTAATTAATCTATTTTAATATCACTCTTGTTATCAACCCACTCACACTGAAAAATTGACACTTGAAATGTTTTATAATCTAAATCCCATATTTATTTGATGATGTAAAATTATGAAATATTCGTATAAATTGGATTTATGTCCTTATTACCAGAAACATGCATCACTTCAGACACAAGTGTAACTCCACTGTTTTGCATGGTATCTCCTTCATCATGTTTATTTTTATAGAATGTATAACCATTAATTACATAACCATTATAAGATAATACATACACACTTAGTCCTCTGGCTAGCCATCGAAGTTGTTCAAAAATTGAATCTGGATTTTCATCTAACTCCTTAAAAATATGGTCTTGAAACCATCTTATAAGCTGTTTATTATGTGTATTTGATATCCAGATTTCATCCTATGATGGATTCAAATGCCTAAGAATTTCTTTGTGGATTCCAATATATGGGGCAACCTTTAAATTGTTATGCAAAATGTAAATGCGGGCCTCCTCGCAATCTGTAATATTGATTATGGAAATATCTCTTCCAAAAATTCCTTCACCCACAAGCCATCCAATGTGACAATATTTCGATGGACCAATGCTTTCCACACTGGGTAGGTAGTTGATATAGAATTCAGTAGCTTCCTCAACAATATATCACTCCACAATACAACCCTCTGGCTGTCTTCAGTTTTTTTACATACTCTTTCAAAATATTCATACATCGTTCAATGGGGTGCATCCATTTATAGTGTACGGGACCACATAGTTGAATCTCTTTAACCATATGAACTATCATATCAAATAATTCTAGTGAGAAGAAGATTTCCAATTCACCTGATATGATGGAAATTTTCGTATCCATAGTCGGAAATTTTTTCAGGTTTATAACTTTGCTACATATATATTTGAAAAAGAAACAAAGTTTGGTTAATGTATGATGAACATTCTTGGGAAAAATATAACGTAAAAATACATGAATTAGATCTTGCATGAAAACATTGAATTTATGTGGTTTCAAACCCTTTAACTTTAAATCAATCCTTGACATGATATTCTTGATATTTGATGAATGACCCTCTAGAACCTTTATGTTATTCAAGAAGTTACAAAGATGATAACTCTCCTTCTTGGAAAGAGTGTAAGCACCTAGAGGAAGAAAAGTTTGTTTTTCACCCTTCACTAGTGCCAACTCTTCTCGTATTCTCATGTCAACCATGTACAACCTAACCTTAATTTCATCCTTTCTTTTTTTGGGTACATTTAGTAATGTGCCAATTACACTAACACATATTTTTTTAACATGCATAACATCAAGAAAATGTCTGACGTACAAACAATTTTAGTATAGTAATTCAAAAAAAATTGATCGCTTTTTCCAACTGATTTTCGTAAGATTTTTCAAAAATGGTTTACCAAAATCAGTTTCCACATCTTTTACATTCTCAAGCAGTTGACCATCCATTAGTGGAGACAGTTTTGTTCATTCTTTTTAACTTCTATCAAATGATGTCATCCAATATCAGTATTTATGTTGTCAGGGTAGAAATCTGCGATGTCCTGGAAACAAAGTCTTCGATGAATGTTTCAACCTACTTGACTGTGTACTTTTTTCACAAATGAGACACCCTTGAGTTACTTTAATGCTATATCTTGACAAATTTCCATAAACAGGAAAGCCATTTATCATCCCATATATAATGGATCTCAACGTGAAATCTTCATTTCTGTAAGCATCGTACAACTTAACACCCGAATCCCACAATAATTTCAAATCTTCGATCAATGGATCCAAATAAACATTAATATCATTACCCAGTTGTTTTGGTCCTGATATAAGCATATATAACATGTTGTATTTTTGTTTCATACATAACCATGATGACAAGTTATAATTTACCAACATAACTAGCCATATATTGTGAGTGTTGCTTTGAAAACCAAAAGAATTTACTCTATCTATAGATAATGCAAGACGGAGGTCTCTCGTCTCATTTCCAAATTTAGGATACTCGTTATCAATTCTCTTCCACTGAGGAGAGTCTATCGAGTGATGAAGTTTCCCATATTTATTTCTTGTATTTTCATACCATGTCAATTTCCTTGCAGTATCCTCACTTCAATATAGGCACCTAAACCTTGGAATAGTTGGAAAGTACCATACAACTTTCATAAAGCCTGATTCATATTTCTTGTATTGAGAATCAATTCACTTTGGTCATTCTTTAATTGATTTATAGTCCTTGTGAAATAGTATGTACTCATTTGGGTAGGCATGTATTCTTTCAGAGATCATAACCATTGAACATATCATTCGTTTAACATCGTATGTTCGAATATGGAGCTCATTATCCTCTTGAAGTATATCATTCAAGAGAGAAAGTAATTGAGTAAAACCGGCATCACTCCATCTATTGCCTTCTTTCAAATTGTACAACTTCAGTTCGGCTAACAATGTTATATATTTAGTACAACCAACATACAATGACATCTTTACACAACTCTTTAAATACTCAAATAATTTTGGACAATCACGAATTTCATCTCCAACTATCATGATCATTTCTTCAATATGATCTTCATCATCATTCACACTTGTAATCACATCCTTGATATGGTCTTCTTCATTGTCCACACTTGTAATCACATCAGATGATCCATAAAATGCATTGTTATCTCGGTCACTAGCTACATTCATTTTTCCCATGTTTATTCCAACATTTATAACTTCAATCAATTCCACGACAGATCAAGTGTTCTTCCAACTCCTCTGGACTAATTAGTCTTAAATAAAAACATCATAAACACAAATAAAGGATTTGAAAAGGGTCATATGCATGATATTTTTAAAACTTGATGAACTCTTTCACCTCATCTTCATACTCTTTTTTTATACGATTAGAATCCATCCATTCTCTATTCATATCTTTCCTATGTGATTCGACAATATTAATATTTAACAAATAAATACAAAAATGATGTTCAATTGAATATGGATCTCATGAATTTCTCAAAAGAAAATGGAAAGATTAAAAAATGGTTTATCATCCCACATGATCAAAAACAAAATCTTATTGAAGGAAATTTATAAATATAATGGAGGAGATTTCACTTTTAAAAAACTATTTTTCACTTCATGTTTTTAATGATCAAAATCCTTTTTGTGTGAGTATAAATGAAGTATAAAATTACATCTAAATTATAAAAAACCGATGAAATACAACTATTGAATGTAATAATGGAAATATATATATATATATATATATATAATCTATATTATTTGAAAACCCTTTTCATAATAGAAAATACAGCTATTGAATATAATAACGGTTTCACAAATAAAAAAAGAAATTATTATATTTTTTAATATATTTTCAACACTCACATGGAATTTATGAAAGTATAAAAGTATTAATGTAACATCCCGGGTAAATAAAGAATATGAAATTATTATATTTATCAATATTTGTGAATAAAATGTTAATATTACTTTAAAGGGAATGCTATGCTCTATGGCGTACCCAATATGCAACAACGAGTTTCTTTGAAATCTTACGTTGCACACTAATAATAAAATAATATTATTTTAAATGGTAGTTAACGCCTAGTTGTTGTAATGGAGGGAATGAACAGAACTAACTACAAAATGATTATATACATTTTTCAAATATTTTTATTTTTATCCAATAAATGTTAGAGGCTTAAAATGTGAATGACTCCAATTTTAAGCGTAAATATTCTAATATTCTTTAAAAGGTCGATTAACTACCTTTTGATGTTGAACCCTTTTTAAATCCACTTTTTGACAATTTTATATGTTGTATTTGAAAAAATAAAATCCTTCTTTAGAAACGAGACATAAAAATTTACTTTCTGTATGTTTTTGATATTTTTCCGATAAAGTTCATTTTTTTAATGAATAGTGAATGATGTTGTATTTTAATTCAAAACCTCCTTTTAATCTAATTTATTTATATGATTATATTATATTTTTAATTGGGTTTAAAGTTTAATTAAAATATATTTTTACCATTTAATCCAATGGTGGTCATTGGAATTAATTTCACTTTGAAATTGGACATAAACAAGTGACAATATTTTGATAGATATTGTTTCTTAAAAACACGCTATTTGTTTTGACAACAAGAATTAATTATAAAATTAATTAATGCAACTTATATGTTTTGAATTTGATAAAATGGATTCCATATTTGGAATCAAAAGTTCTAAATTATGTAATTAAAACTTTTTTTTGGATATTATGAATAGTAACAACGTCAGTTATCTTTAATTATCGTGATTAATTAGTAATCGGGTAGTTAAGGGTAATAAAATAATATCAAAATAATATAAAATGACCCCAACTTGTGTCCAAATCATTTTGTTGAGTCATGTCCGACCATGGGATGCCTTGTTCCAAACTTTGGGACCCCATGGAATCACTTTAGTGTGATAGTGACCTTTTATTATATTTTTTTTAAAGGAAAGTATAACCAAAGTATGTATCACCTAAGTAAAACAATTTTAGTTTTGTTTATATAAATAATATCTTAGACTATAAATAGTTATTGGAAAGATAAAAAGATTTCCTAAATCATGATATTTTTTTTATAATTTTTAGACATTAAATAAATAAATTTATTTATGACACCATGATGATGCAGTGATTACCTCATTAATGAACGATTTAAATAAAATGAAAAGATAAGGTAAAATATAAGACTTAAACTTGTCTAAAACCTATTTGATGGGTGGATTTAGAACCCTTATTACCTTATCCTTGAAATATATCATTGTGGGACCTTTAAAATCTGAAAATTGTTTCATAATAAAGTAACATTTCATGACCTTCCAAGAGTGCCCCTCCTCCCTCTTATAAAAGGCCCCCACCTATACCCCCTTACACACACCTCTCAAGCACTTGGATCATCCAAACCATGATCATATTATCTCTCCAAATCCCTATCTTCATCCTAGAAGCCTTACCTTAGGCATAAATCTCTTCAAGAAACTCTTTTGGTTCAAAACAAGGGGAGTTACCCGATTTAAAGGTAATGTCTTATCTTATGTCATTTTGTTTTATTTTGCTTCTCCACCCCCCTAAACTATTTTTATTCATTTAATTTGTAACAAAACCAGTATATTCAATATACTAGGATGTTTTCATGAGAATTATTTGAGCTACACTTACACACACCTCCATATAATGGGTGAAGAACATACTGTTTCTGTGGACGATGAACTACTGCCTCACGAAACGATGATTGTTCAATTATCTCCTACCACCTCTCATGGTGGCCATTATGATGTAACTATATTTTATATATGATATATATGGTATTTATGTTTTCAATATGCTTCTGTATTTTATATTTAAAACATACCTTTATGTTTTTCATGTTGTGAAAATGCGATAATTTCATATGAGGAAGTGTGGACTACCGCCCCCTCAAGTGATGTGACTCGTTCATGAAATACATGGAATGTATAAAGAATTAAATTAATGAAATTATGTGACATATATAACATATATATTATAATGGAATTATAATATATATATATATATATATATATATATATATCTCATTTAGTTTTAATTCTATTAATATGACAAAGAAATGAAAGTAGTGTTCATGCGTACGTACGGCCTACCATCTCCATGAACGACACATTTCATTTTTATCTCCAAATGTTATGGAATATTATAAAATGAATTTATACTGGATATATATGACATTTAAGTCATTAATACTATTCTGGATATGATATACTTATAACTACATGGGCACTTCTTTTTAAACAAGTTCATTTTTTACTCATGTACCGAACATCGACAAAAACGTCTGATATGAACTCACATATTTAACTAATTATTATAAAATTATAATATTAATTGAATAATAAACTTTAAATGAGGTCCTTAAGAAATTATAAATTGACCAAAGTTTATTATTCATGAATATAAAGAAATGAACAAGACAAGTCGGACTTGAGGTAAGGGATCCGACCTCTCTCTTTCTTTTCAAGTACTCTCTTTTATGTCATTTCTTTTATGCTTCATGTTATTATGTTGGAGGATGTTATTTTATATTCACAATACTGTAATTTGTATTTTAATATTATGAGATACCCCCTCTTACTCTCATCAATTAATTTTAAGAATTTTTAAGTGGCGTCGTTAGGTTGTCGAATTTTCATAAGGGATTTCTTATCTCACTTTTAATTTCGTGAGATTTCCATTGGTCGCCACTTATTTATGGAATTTGGTGTATTTTGTACTGAAAATTGATATATATTATCATGATATCATTTATATTCATGTTGTTCTGAAAATCATTTGGTGGTTATTATCTTTTGGTCATACGACTCGATTGATTACAACGAGGTAAGGGGTTTTTATCTCACTTTTTATTCATGTGAGATTCATGATACATTTGCCACTATTTACTTTTGTGTGGTGTATTTACTGCCCATTATTCTACTATTTTTGTAATATACTCTCATTTATGGGTATTTACATATTCATTGTATGACCCTTCTTTCATGGGGTGTACGTTTCGAAAGTTACCCAAATTGGTAAGGGAACCTTTCACCCTCCTATTTTTAAAAGACTTCTTTTTGTTAAGTATTTTAATTTATATCTTCTTATGTTGGGATATGTTCTTATATATCCTTATTGGTGTAAATGTTATGTCCAAGTGACGAGATACCCTTTTTATCTCTCATCAACTCATTTTCTGAATTTTAAAGTGACGTTGTTAGGTTGTCAAATTTCTATAAGGGAAATTCTTAACCCAATTTCAATTATTTAGGTTAAACCTCTAATTCTTGATTATGTAATGCTATGAATATGTGTGTATGAACTCTGATTGTTTTACACTTAATATACTCTTATATTGGGTGTATTTATATTTTTCACACATAATTATTTAATGGATTTATCCTTAATCTAAGGATACCGACTTTGTAAGGGAATTCGTCTCAGTCTCCTTTCATTGAGGCATATTTTGTTCTAATATAAGACTTTATTTTATACACTGTATAAACACCTTTAAATTTTCATTTCATTCAAATGGAATCTTTTTTTAAGAAGCGTTTTACTAAACGACAAAAAGGAATGTCTCTTTTAACGAATGCGGTGACAACGACCTTTTTCACCGTCGCAAGTACTACTTGATCTTTGGCTTCCTTAACAAGCTGTAATGTTTTTAAAAGAAAATAAATACCATATAATCTTTTATGTATTTTGGTATTGAAAATGGTTTTGATAATGGATTTGTTATGTCAATATATTTAAGTAATATATTGTGATTGAAATGTGGAAATGTTTTCTTTCCATTATATTTGTTTTATGTCTTGTGATTTTATAATGGTACTTGGACATTTGACGGGTGGTTACGTGATAAACCAAATGACGGGTGGTTCCGTGAAAACCAGGATGGGTGATTACGTTATAACCTCCAATGCATTGGGTATGGAAGTCGTTCGTATAGCTATTCCATTTAGTGATATGTGTGGAAGTTGACCATATGGTTATTCCATTTAAGTATGTTTATTTCCCAAGTTACCTTTATATGTTATGTGTTATTTATATGGGTTTTATGGTGATTTTTTTGTTACAAAAAGGTAAGCAATGATCTTTTTTTAGTGAAGAGTATTTACTACTTCATAAAGGTGAAAAGTGTTACTTATGATGAAGTATTCATGATTTACATGTTGTTTTGAAAAACTAATAGCTTTCCTTCTTTGTGTATCCCTTATTAAACTTTTTTTTCTCATCCAAAGTTTTTGAAATGTTTTTCACAGGGCTTAAAGATGAATAGGGTCAAGTATGGGATCAAAGAAAGACATTCTATCTAAAACATGGAACTAGAAATGTTTCTTTTTAAGAGTTTTTATTTTATGAAAAAATGGAATCTGAGTATAAGTGTCTACTTTGTAATCTTTTGAGATGTAATAGTTATGTCCTAATTCTCTAAAACTCTAAACCTGAAAATATCCTCAATGTGAATTATTCATTTAATTCATGATTATGTAATGTTTTAAGGTTGGTTCCTTATAGTTGGTATCAAAGGTCGGTTTAGATAACTTTAGAGGTTAGAGTGTTGTTTAAGAATAAGTGAAAATTTGTGTATAACCACAATGGTTATTATATTAGATGGAGTCATTGTTATGAGTGTTTATCTTCCTCTTTAGTACATAATGATTTTGTTGATATATTCACACTGACATTTTGGTTTTAGTAAATGGATGGATCTAGCAGGCACCAAAGTGACAATGGGTATGAAGAAAACTGTGGTGGTTCTCTAATTAAGAGACTGGATGAAATGGGGGATTCAATGAGGAATCTCATGGTTATTCTAAACCAACTATCAAGGAGTCGTGATTAACCACTTGAACCTTGGTGAGTTCTATAATGCATCATGTACGAGAGAACCAAATCGATGTGGAAGTTCATGTAATAATTATAAAGGTAACCATTAGGGTTTATATGATCCTTACTTTTGAGGTAATTATGGGTTACTATATGTTATGATGGAAAATGAAAGGCATGAGATAAAATTGAGGTTAAATTATTTTATAGTTATTTTTGAAGATTTTATCTCTTTTTGGGGAATGTTTTAATAATTGTATAGTTTTGGAAAAAGGACAACACACAGACTGTGTGACAACCCGTCACGTCGAACGAAGCTGCAGGAATCGAACCCACAACCAAAGTGCGACTGACATTTATCGCCTACTACTGGACTACGTGAAGTCCCTGGTTAGTATGACTAATTATTTTTAGTTATATGATCTTATGAATCGGGAATAAGTTTATTTTGGGTTATCTATGGAAATTATTAACCTATCATGGATGATATGTGATTAGGTTAATTACCTTTCAATGTGAGACTTTAAGAGTAACTGATGTTATTTGGAGATAAATGTTAAGATTTACCTTGGAAGACTATGTGATTAAATCCTTTAGAGATTTGGGTTTCAATCATAGTTTGGTTTATTTTTGAAGAATTTTAAGGGAAATTTTGTATTTAATGGTCTCTGTTGAACTTTGGGTTTGACAAATTTTGGAGATTAAGAGTAGTTTTTATTTTTGTAAAAGATTATCTTTTTTTTGGGATTATCTGATCTTATACTAACAATTTTGGTTTTGGTTAAGGTCTAAATACATGGGAAATATATAGTTCTCTTTTGTGTATTATATGATTCTCTATAAGTTGATTATATCACTCTTAATGTGAACAAGTCATCCTAAATACTCACCTTTTGGAGAAAATATGGGTTTGTGTAAGAAATCTAGTAAGAGATGAAAGTCTACATGAAAAGTAAGTATGTTTCCTTATGTTTTAGTTAAGATCATAAATAAATTCCTCAATGAAAAGTAACTTAAAACAAAAACGTTGTCTGTTAACTTTTCCTACCGGGTAATCAAATTTCATTTAACCCATCACAAGTTTGTGATTTTCTAGTGGTTAACTTTCTCCTAGACATATTTTTTCCATCACTCTCCATCAGAACTTGATGGTTTGTTTTCTCCTCCATATCCATGTTTTCATGGAATCCTAATATATGTTATCTCGAGTGACCTTTTTACTTTTCTTTATTTCTTTTAAAGTGATAGTTTAATTTACTCTTTTTCTGATGTGGGGCTTTCAATGAAGTTTTCAAGCCCAATTTTAAAATTGCGAGGATGCAATTCACAAAAGGGGGGAATGATGTAACATTCAGGGTAAATAAAGAATATGAAATTCTCATATTTATTAATATTTGTGAATAAAATGTTAATATTACTTTAAAGGGAACGCTATGCTCGATGGCGTACCCAATACGCAACAATGAGTTTCTTTGAAATCTTACATTGCACACTAATAATAAAATAATAGTATTTTAACTGATAATTAACGTCTAGCCATTGTAATGGCGGGAATGAACAGAAATAACTACAAAATGATTATATATGTTACTAAAACATTTTTACTTTTATCTAATAAATGTTATAGGCTTAAAATGCGAATGAATCCAATTTTAAGCGTAAATATTCTAATATTCTTTAAAAGGTCAATTAACCACCTTTTGATGGAGAACCCTTTTTAAATACACTTTTTGACAATTTTATATGTTATATTTGACAAAATAAAATCCTTATTTAGAATTGAGACATCAAAATTTACTTTCTGTATGTTTTTGGTATTTTTCTGATAAAGTTCATTTTTTAACGAATAGTGAATGATGTTGTATTTTAATTCAAAACCTCCTTCTAATATAATTTATTTATATGATTATATTATCTTTTTAATTGGTTTTAAAGTGTAATTAAAATATATTTTTACTATTTAATCTAATGGTGGTCATTGTAATTAATTTCACTTTGAAATTGGATATAAACAAGTGTTAATCTTTCGATAGATATTGTCTCTTAAAAACACACTATTTGTTTTGACAGTGGGAATTAATTATAAAATTAATTAATGCAACTTCTATGTTTTGAATTTGATAAAATGTATTCCATATTTGGAATCATAAGGTACAAATTATGTAATTAAGACTCTTTTGTTTTTGGACATTATGAATAGTAATGACGTCAATTATCTTTAATTATCGTGATTAATTAGTAATCGGGTAGTTAAGGGTAATAAAATAAAATCAAAATAATATAAAATGACCCCAACTTGTGTACAAATCCTTTTGTTGAGTCATGGACGACCATGGGATGCCTTGTTCCAAACTTTGGGACCCCATGGAATCACTTTAGTGTGATAGTGATCTTTTATTATATTTTTTTTAAAGGAAAGTATAACCAAAGTATGTATCACTTAAGTAAAACAATTTTAGTTTTGTTTATATAAATGATCTCTTAGACTATAAATATTCATTTGAAATCTAAAAATATTTCCTACATCATGGTATTTTTTTTATAATTTTTAGACATTAAATAAATAAATTTATTTATGACACCATGATGATGTAGTGATTACCTCATTAATGAACGATTTAAATAAAATGAAAAGATAAGGTAAAATCTAATACTTACACTTGTCTAAAACATATTGTATGGGTGTATTTCGAACCCTTATCACCTTATCCATGAAATATATCATTGTGGGACCTTTAAAATCTGAAAATCATTTCATAATAAAGTAACATTTCATGACCTTCCAAGAGTGCCCCTCCTCCCTCTTATAAAAGGCCCCCACCTCTACCCCCTTACACACACCTCTCAAGACCTTGGATCATCCAAAACCTACTCATATTATCTCTCCACATATCTATATTCATCCTAGAAGCCTTACCTTAGGCATAAATCTCTTCAAGAAACCCTTTTGGTTCAAAACAAGGGGAGTTACCCGATTTAAAGGTAATGTCTTCTCTTATGTCCTTTTGTTTTATTTTGCTTATCCAACCCCCTAAACTCTTTTTATTCCTTTCATTTGTAACAAAACCAGTATATTAAATATACTAGGATGTTGTTATGAGAATTATTCGATCTACACTTACACACACCTCCATCTAATGGGTGAAGAACATATTGTTTCTGTGGACGACGAACTACTGCCTCACGAAACGATGATTGTTCAATTATCTCCTACCACATCTCATGGTGGCCATTATGATGTCACTGTATTTTATATATGATATATATGGTATTTATTTTTTCTATATGCTTCTGTATTTTATATTTAAAACATACATTTATGCTTTGCATGTTGTGCAAATGCAATAATTTCATATGAGGAAGTGTGGACTACCGCCCCCTCAAGTGATGTGACTCGTTTATGAAATAAATGGAATGTATAAATAATGAAATTAATGAAATTATGTTACCTATATAAAATATATATTATACTAGAATTATAATATATATATCTTTCTCATTTAGTTTTAATTCCATTAATATGACAAAGAAATGAAAGTAGTGTTCATGCGTACGTACGGCCTACCGTCTCCATGAACGGTGCATTTTATTTTTATCTCCAAATGTTATGTAATAGTATAAAATGAATTTATAATGGATATATATGATATTTAAAATCATTAATACTATTCTGGAGATGATTTACTTATAACTACATGGACAATTCTTTTCAAATAAGTTCATTTTTGACTCATGTACCGAACATCGACAAAAACGTCTGATATGAACTCACATATTTAACTAATTATTATAACATTATAATATTAATTGAATAATAAACTTTAAAGGAGTTTCTTAATCAATTATAAATTGACCAAAGTTTATTATTCAGTAATATAAAGAAACGAACAAGACAAGTCAGACTTGAGGTAAGGGATCCGACCTCTCTCTTTCTTTTCAAGTACTCTCTTTTATGTCATTTCTTTTATGATCCATGTT
Source organism: Viscum album (assembly GCA_963277665.1). NCBI lineage: Eukaryota > Viridiplantae > Streptophyta > Magnoliopsida > Santalales > Viscaceae > Viscum > Viscum album. The sequence continues at coordinate 1,937,611,659 of OY728155.1, forward strand.
CTTATGTTGGAGGATGTTATTTTATATTCACCATACTGTAATTTTTATTTTAATATTATGAGAGACCACCTATTTCTCTCATCAATTAATTTTAAGAATTTTTAAGTGGCGCTGTTAGGCTGCCGAATTTTCGTAAGGGATTTCTTTTCTCACTTTTAATTCCGTGAGATTTCCATTGGTCACCACTTATTTATGGAATGTGGTGTATTGTGTACTTACAATTGATATATATTATCATGATTCTATTTATATTCATGTTGTTCTGAAATTCATTTGGTGGTTATTATCTTTTGGTCATACGACTCGATTGATTACAACGAGGTAAGAGGTTTTTATCTCACTTTTTATTCCCGTGAGATTCATGCTACATTTTCCACTATTTCCTTTTGTGTGGTGTATGTAATGCCCATTATTATAATATTTTTGTAATATACTCTCGTTTATGGGTATTTACATCTTCATTGTATGACCCTTCTTTCATGGGGTGTACGTTTCGAAAGTTACCCAAATCGGTAAGGAAACCTTTCACCCTCTTCTTTTTAAAAGACTTCTTTTTGTTAGGTCTTTTAATTTACATATTATTATGTTGGTATATGTTCTTATATATCCTTATTGTTGTAAATTTTATGTCCAAGTGATGAGATTCCTTTTTTATCTCTCATCAACTCATTTTCTGAATTTTAAAGTGACATCGTTAGGCTGTCGAATTTCTGTAAGGGAACTTATTAACACAATTTCAATTATTTGGGTTAAACCTCTAATTCTTGATTATTTAGTGCTATGAATATGTGTGGATGACCTCTGATTTTTTTACACTTAATATCCTCTTATATTGAGTGTGTTTATATTTTTCACACATAATTATGTAATGGATTTATCCTTAATCTAAGGATACTGACTTTGTAAGGGACTTCGTCTCAATCTCCTTTAATTGAGGAATATTTTGTTCTAATACAATACTTTATTTTATATGATTTATAAACACCTTTGACTTTTCATTTCATTCAAAGGGAATCTTTTTTTAAGAAGCGTTTTACTAAACGACAAAAATGAATGTTTCTTTTAACGTACGCGGTGACAATGACCTTTTCTGCCGCCGCAAGTACTACTTGATCTTTGGATTCCTTAACAAGCTGTAATGTTTTTAAAATAAAATAAATATCATATACTCTTTTATGTATTTTGGTATTGAAAATGGTTTTTATAATGGATTTTTTATGTCAATATATTTAAGTGATATATTGTGATTGAAATGTGGAAATGTTTTCTTTCCATTATATTTATTTTATGTCTTGTGATTTTATAATGGTACTTGGACATTTGATGGGTGGTTACGTGATAAACCAAATGATGGGTGGTGCCATGAAAACCATGAATGGTGGTTACGTTATAACCTCCAATGCATTGGGTATGGAAGTCGGCTGTATAACTATTCCATTTAGTGATATGTGTGGAAGTTGACCATATGGTTATTCCATTTAAGTATGTTTATATCTCAAGTTACCTTTTTATGTTATGTGTTATTTATATGGGTTTTATGATGATATTTTGGTTACAAAAAAGGTAGGCAATTATCTTTTTTTAGTGAAGAGTATTTACTACTTCATAAAGGTGAAAAGTATTACTTATGATGAAGTATTCATGATTTACATGTTGTTTTGAAAAACCAACAGCTTTCCTTCTTTGTGTATCCCTTACTGAGCTTTTTTTTCTCATCTCATGTTTTTGAAATGTTTTTCACAGGGCTTAAAGATGAATAGGGTCAAGGATGGGATCAAGAAAAGACATGCTATCTAAAACATGGAACTAGACATATTTCTTTTTAAGAATTTTTATTTTATGAAAAAATGGAATCTGAGTAGAAGTGTCTACTTTGTAATCTTTTGAGATGTAATAGTTATGTCCTAATTCTCTAAAACTCTAAACCTGAAAAGATCCTCAATGTGAATTATTTATTTAATTAATGATTATGTAATGTTTTAAGGTCGGGTCCTTATAATTAAACTATTTATAAATTAAAAAAAGTTTACAGGTATAAAAGTATAAATTAAAAATGTATATATATTTATAGTAGTATATAAAATTATAGACGTATATAGAAGTATAAAATTGTATATAATTTTTAAAAGAATATATATTTAAAATAAATATACATAATTTATAAATTTTTAAAACTATATAAAAGTACATATATGTTATAAAAGTATACATAATTTATAGAAGTGTATAGTTTTATGAGTAACTTTTAAAAATCATTTTCAAGATCACGATGAGAAGAATTTTTAAAACATTATTATTTAATAATCATAAATAAGGGGTAATTTAAAGGATGTAAATTTAATGTTTCAAAATGTGTATTAGAAGATATAGAATTGATGAAAGTGAAATGAAATGCTTTTTAAAAAAAATAGGTTGTTTTTTAGAAGAACTTGCAATGATGAAATTGTTATAAAACTATCATTTGAAAGGAAATGAAGTGAAATATTATTATTATAAAATCTGATACATCTTTATCATTTCAAAATATAAGATGTAGACATTTTTTGGTAGAATACCCTCAACATGTTTGATGATGGACATAGAGATGCGGGAACTATCACCACTTTTAAAAACATCATCATTCTACTACCTCACCCGTCACTCTATGATCAAATACATTTTTCCACACTTTCTCACACCCCAAACATTCAACCCCCACTACACACCACTTGATCTAACAATAATCACCACTAAATAGATCATCCCATTGCACCAGGACAACCAAACATACAAAACAAGGCCCTAACATCCATCAAGAATTATGACAACCATTATACATCAACCTAATAACAGTCAAGAAAGGTCTTATACAATAGTACAAAGAATGTATTCCTTTTGAAGCTTCAAAAATATCTTATGTAATCTTCAAGCAACCAAGGAAGATATATTATGTATCATCCTTTGCCTTTAAAAATATCTTTTGTATTTTTTGAGGTGAGAGAAATTATGTTATGTGTCAGTAAAACTAGGGGATAATAACTTATGTATCAATCAAACTTCATACGTATCTGATAAATATATTACATATGGACCTTCTCTTTTTTATGATCTAAGTATGAGATCTCATGTATCAGCTCTAGGGATATTACATATGCTTTGAACATGTTACTTGTCACTTTACTTTGCCAAATTTCTTCTTCAAAATAGTGAAAATTTTTACATATTCTTTGAGATATATTATATATTCCCCACATTTGTCAAATTCAATCCATGCCATAAATAATATCTTATACGCGATCAATATAAGATCATACATATACATGGATGTTCATTTCTTTTATCAAATATATACATCTAAGTATGACATACATATTCACATAATATATCAAAACATATATATATTTCTCTCCCACACAACAAACATATTTTACCTTCAACATAACAAAATGAATAATTATAAATAGTTAGCTATTAATTTTGTTCAAAAAATCAACCAGATCATCTAACTTCACAATTTCATGCATTTGGAACAACATTTACAAAATTTAATGAAATGGCACTTTAACTAAAAAATATCCTATAACTTAATTAGTAAGTAAAGATGAGAGAATAAAATGATTAGAATATCAAAAAATATATAATGAATTTATTTCCTATGATAGATGCTCTGCTAGAGGTGAGTGATGAAACTCATACATAACCACTTATCACATCTCTCATTGAATAAATAGCTTCCCATAAAACAGTACATGATGCTTTCCATTCTTTTTCCACACCTCAAGAGCATCAATGTGAATAAAACAATCTCTCCAAAACATTGTATCAAGATCCTCCAGCTAAAAGTCTCATATTCATGACTATCATTAGTTAAAATTCATTCCACAATAACTCAAACGACCTTTGGGAAGACACGCCTTAGATTTGGAGAGGGTTCAGAAGTAGCGGTAGTGTTTGGTGGCGGCGGCGGCGGTGGTCGGCAACAACGACAGTGATCGACAGTGGTAGGGTTCGGTGGTAGTGGAGACAGTGGTGACGACGGTTAATATCGGGTTTCGCGAAAGCTTTGAAGACGTGAGAGGAGACCTTGTTAGGGTTGTTTTTATAACATTGAGGAAGACTTTTATCAACGCTAAAATAGAAAGCGCTAATAAAACACATCTTTATCAGTGTTTTTTTAGTGATGATAAAGATACTCATTTATCAACGCTATAATTATAGCGGTCATAAAGACAAGTTTTATCGGCATTTTTTAGCGATGATAAAGGGTAATCTTTATCAGTGTTAAAACAACACTGATAAAGATATAAATAAATATATTTATATATTTATATAATTATATTTATATATTTATATTTATATAATTATATTTATATAATTATAAATATAATAAATATATTTATTATTATTTTATAATTTTTTATATATAATTATAAATATATTTATACCAGGAAGGTTCAGGTATCGAGCAAACTCGACCCTAAAATTTATTAATGAAAATAAAAGTACAAAAACCGCAACCTACAAGCGTGTGGAACATAAAGCACCACCAAACCATGAAAATGGAAAAACAACGTCACCCAAAGACGCAACAAATGGTCCAAAAGCCCATATAGCATAACCTGTAGACCTATTATTTAAGCTCAAAAGCCCACATCATAAACACCCAGAGGATAAGATAATGATGGAGACCAACAAATGTCAACCCTGATGACCTTGTGCACCCGACCACATTAATGGGGATTGCCGACAACACTCCATCCAAGGACATCATCTTGGACAATGTTCACTCGAGAACTTCATCGTGCTCTTCAACATCGTCGCTCGTGCGATCATGATTGTCCCCAATACCCGTCGTCAGAGGTGTCGGTTTGCATGCCATCAGCGAGATTAATTCACCGTCGACATCCCATACCATTGATCATTCATGATACCTAAGAACGTCGCACCAGACATCATCTCATACCACCGTTGGTCGTCGCACAATTCTTAGTGTCATCATCTTCATACCAAAACAGTCATCAGAACTAATCGGTATCAAATAATCCCAACGACCCAAAAGACAGAGGCCCAAACCGAAGACTAAAAGCCCAAATCCAGCCCAAGAACATCCCCATCTATCGTTGTCCTCGCTAGCCTTCCCCAAGCAGTGGGTGCCGCCAGCCAGTAAACATAAAGCACCCAAGTCGCCGCTAGGCTGTAACCCCATCCCGAGGTCATCGTCCGCATCTCATGGCAACCTGCTCCACTGACCAGTGTTATCGCCCTCCGCCACCCTAAAAAGTCCGGGTCGGCCCCAATGTCTGCAGCAACAAAGGCTTCATCTGTGACAACCCACCTAATAACAAGTCTGCCACTGCCCTCGTCGGAATTGACTTCAATAGCTTCGGACTGGTGGCTTCAACCCTCGATGACATCGTCAACCGCCTCCCACCCTGGCTGATGAATTGCATCGCCATCAAGATGTCATCTCCAAAGACACCAATAGTCATTCGCACATCATCGCAACCTGCCAGCCGCCATCAGACCACAGACGCCAACTCCGCCAGGATCCCATGCTTGTTGTCATTGCCATCCAACATTCGAAGGAGACAGATGACCTCTGCCCATCACCCCAATGAGCATCTCTGAAGACACTGTGAAAGATGAATACCCAAAGTGGCCCATGAATCGCGTCCTAAGCCCGCTCCGCACATAGTTGTTGCTCCATCTCGGGGTCTTCGCTGGCATCCCGAGGTCACATGTTCCCTACGCCCCAAGGCAGGCTGAGGGAACCGTTTGTCGGATCTCGATCGCATGCAGTCGACTGAGATCATCACCGGCTTTCCAGCAAATGACTCATCTAGTCTCCTTCCCCGATGAGTAGGAATTGTGAGGGATTTAGGGATTTAGGGTTATCCCTAAAACGATCTTGTTTCTCACTCGTAACATAATTGAGTAGGTTGAATCTTAATCATGGGCAGTAGAGAGCAAAAAGCTCATGATGCCCAACAAGATCGGACCGAGATCTATCACAGATGATCAATTCAGTGTAGTCGGCAAAGCGATTGACATACACAGATAGTGAGAGAAGCTCTCCGCAAGAGAGAGAAGCCACCTCCTCCTGCCTCAAAGTCTATAAATATATTTACATATTTATATGATTGTATATATATATATTTATTAATATATAAATAAATATATTTAAAAGTATTTATATATAATTATAAATATAATAAATATATTTATTATTTAAATATATTTATTGCAGTTTTATAATTATTTAAATGTGTATTTATTTATTTATAATTTCATAATTATAAATAAATATATTTTAAAAGTATTTATATATAATTATATATATATTTATATAAATAAATATTTTTATTAATATATAATTGTAAATATACTAAATATATTTATATAATTTTATAATTATTTAAATAAATATATATTTATATATAATTTTAAAATTATAATAAATATATTTATTTTATTTATAATTATATAATTATATATAATAAATATATTTATTATAATTTTATAATTATTTAAATATATTTATTTATTTATAATTATAATTATAAATAAATATATTTATAAATATTTGTATATAATTATAAATATAAATATATTTATATCTATGTATTTATTAATATATAAATATATATATATATTTATTTATAAATATTTTTATATAATTATAAATACATTTATTTATTTATTAATATATAAATATATATATTTATAAACTAATAATATATAAATAAATATATTTACATATTTATATGATCATATATATATATATATATATATATATATATATATATATATTGTTATGAAACATTATTAATGGATGTCATAATTATGACAATAATGATGACTCCTCAATTCTCAATTAATTCCTCTCTTAATGGCCAACCTTTCATATTCTTACCGTTAGATCAGATCTCATGTACTCTATAAATATTGTGATATGTTAATGAAATAAGATGGATTTTTGAATCTACATCGTGTTCTCTATTTCTTGCATTTCTTTTGTATTTGTATTTCCATTTGTTATTATCACCATCATACACAAATTCGACATTTGCTTTCTTAATGATGCGCTTCGCCTACAATCGATCTTACATTTTTGGTTTCGAAATGCTTCGCGGTTTCAATCGGCGTTTGATCAATTTCACAACACGTTATCAGCACGATCGTCTTCTCTGCATTGCGTATTGTGACGTCGTTGTCTTCATCACCATCATCGGCATAAGAAAAATCTCATGGGAAAAATGTATGTCACATGTTTTTATAAACATTCTTATTTTGACATACTATTTCGTATGCGCATCAACTCTACTCATTCGAGGAGCTGCGTCAAAAGGTGAGCCTTATCTTATATTTGAGATATTGTTACATTTATTTTTCCCCTCTTGATAAATCTGAAAATAATATATGATTTTCTTAATCTTTTGATGCGATAAAAATAATGAGCTCCTAAAGAGCTGTAATGACTCATGATTGACAAATTTCACGTCATTTCCTAGAGAGAATGTGTTTGATTAATAATAGATGTGGTCGATGTCGAGACAAACATCATTCATCAAATGAATAAAAAACTACACCACCAGAAGTGGTTGAATAATGAACATCGTGTACCCATCATACGTCGAGTCGTTGAATGATGAACATCGCGTACCTGTCGTACGTCGAGCCAAAGTTTGATGAACATCGCGTACCCATTGTACGTCGAGACGAAGTTTGATGAACATCGCGTACCCGTCGTACGTCGAGCTGAAATTTGATGATCATCACGTACCTGTCGTACGTTGATCCGAAGTTCGCTAATCATTCCATAAACCATGAAATTTCATATCTCTTATTTCTTGTTCACCCTGAAGGTGTCAAGTTTGATTATTCTACATAAAGGTTCACGATGCAAAGTGTCTTGAAGACGCTATAAAAACTTGAATAAATAATTTTATTATGTTCCCTGAAGTGAATGAGAATATTTATTTAAAATGATATATTTCATTCCCCAAAGTGAATGCAAATATACATGATTTTATTATAAATCAAGTTTGAGGTGAATATGATGTTTTGTGAATGATCATTGTATTGTATTTATTTATAACAAATAATAATAATATAACCACGATAAGTGGTTTGATGACAATAAATATTTACAAAGTACAATAAATTTTATGAATATTTATAAAATAATACATCCCTGAAGGATGGTATGAAAATAATGTCCTTTGACATTATATTGAATAATATCTTCATTTATCATTTATTGTTCCTGCATCAACAATATCAAGGGAAACATTATTATTTATCATATTCTTATGGATTGTCAATATCATCTCATGTAATTAATATATCCCCTAAAGTGGATGTTGTTGTTCATATAATTCATAAATAAAATGATTGAATTACATAGTTTTGATAATCCGATATATATTATGAAAATGATTTTACCACCTGAAGTGGTTAAAACAATGATCATCATAGTCAATAAAATTTATATTTTATGCAAGATGATCATTATTGATAAATAATAAATTTTCATTCATGGATCATGAAATCCTATGAATGAATGAATTCCCCTATGTGAATGTAGTATTAATTACTATATCTCATTCCTTGAAGCGAATGAAATTATTCATGAAAATTGTTGATATGATTTGTGATATCATGAATATTTGAGAGTTGATGAGGTTTGATCAAATGATTAATCCTTCATTTGGTAAAGTGAATGTTGTTCAATGATTTATAATTTTGTATGGCGATGAGGTGTGTGTTGTGAATTTAGAAGATTCTTCCACGTTGGTTCTCGCTACCACATTCACCAGCTTTAAAAGGCGTGAGGGCTACTATCCTTGGTATATGTATTGTAAAATAATATTTGGACTCGAAGTTCCAAAATATTTTGGCCAGAAGTTCTAAACTATGCAATAATATGCTTGGTGATGGGCATAACCCGTTATGATTATATTATGAATTCATCAACCACCATAAGTGGAAATTATAACGACAAATATGAGTTTGCATAATGAAAGATCTTGAATATCTTATATGTGTTGATCTTGAAGCAAAATATTTATAAATATTATTTTGATTAAATGCTTCAAAATAACTCATATATGTGTTAGTATATGCTCCTATAAGTACGTTTACCGGTAGAGAAAATTAATTAACAACTCCAGAAGAGCGAATATATTCTCACCTGGTAGTACAAATTCTTAATGCTTTGTTATATATGAAGTCTCGATGAGATATATGAATGGTATTCTTGAAAATGAATATCATATGGAGACACTGGATAAAAGAGGTACCTTCAATATGTAACAAGCATTCATAAAAGTGATTATAAAGAATTTGTTATGTACAATCGAATCAATAATGGTAAACCATAAGTTTATCAATCCTGGCACTTCAAATATATGACATGGTGATTTAGGCCATTTGGGATCAATTATAATGAAAGTTATTGATTCAAGTATACACGAGCATAGATTTATTGATAACATAGTAGACATCCATGAGGGGGAGAATGATGAATTTATTTAATGGATGCATGTCTACAAAATTATCAATGAATTTATTATCATTAAGTCATTATGAATTCCCCTATATAATAATTTACCATGAGGTACCCATTTTTTAGGTAAATTATTTATATCATTAGCAGTTATTATGGAAATAAATTTCTCATATACTTATGAAGAAGTATATATGGGGCGCGCCTACCATGTGATCCATATATATGAAAGATGCATCCAATAAATGACCACATGTGTTATTTGCTACTGGTGAGTATACATTGCATGCTATGCATGTTGATTAAATGAAATACTGAGTATCATATGTTATATGGTCCTGCAGACAAGATGCCCACAACACTTACATGAATGTAAAGTGTTGGAAATCAATAGCCTGGTTATACACACTTGAAGTGTGGTTGAACTGATTATATAAAATCATTTTTCATCATGAGCAGAAAGAAATAAATATATTTTCCCTTGAAGAGGAAAATGAATATATCGGCAACATTATATTTTTTAGATATTGTCCCTGAAGTGACACTGGTACCAGAAAAATTATGAGATCTCAATCAAATGTTGTTGATGATATATTTTCTATGAATGCTTTTAAAACTCATTGATGACTATGAATTTTTACAGATGTCGATATCATAATAATTGGCCAAAATTATTAAAGGAACTTATAAAATGTTCAACATATAAAGTTCTGGATTGATTATCCAAACTATAAAGACTATTGAATATCAATGATCTTATTATAAGAAATATTCTTCCTTGTATATTTGGATATTTATATGAATCCCAAAAGGATTTGAAATGGCACATGAGGCTCAGCCCAGTTTGCTGAGGTATCCTTAAGTGCATCCAAAAGACCCAGGTTCAAAACCAGGTAGAGGCATATTTCCGGTACTGTAGCAGGCACTGTAGCAGTACTATAGCGGGACAGTGCATTGTGCGGGTACTGTAGCGGAATTGTACACTGTACAGGTACTGTAGCAGTATTGTACATTGTGCAGTACTGTAGCAGCACCGTAACAGGTATTGTTCGATACTGTAGCAGCTGGAACTATTCGCCTTGGGCCACCGGTTTGGGCTTGGAGTCCTTAAGGCTTTCGGGCCACTCGGGCCTTCGGGTCAGTAGGGATTTCGGGCCACCTTTAAGGCCTTCGGGCTACCTCAAGGCCTTAGGGCCACATGCAGTTTCCCCAGACACACTACAAAAAAGGAGAAGCCCCAGAAGAGGATTTAGAGCAGGTGCACTCACCAGAGCAGAACCAAATTGATTTGTCAGAATGATAGGGTATGGTTATGTCATCAGGACCAGCTTGTGCTTGCACGAGAAGCCTAGCCAGACGGGCATGCGAAAGTGGAGAGCTACTATCATGATGCAGATGCTAGGGAGGGGCAGTTCTTTGTAGATAGTATGGTTGAATTCCCTAATACCTTCGGGTCATGTAATTCCCTAAAGCCTACGGGCCATCTAATCTCTGATCCTACTAGCCTTGTAAGGGTTCCCCCTCATCTCTTGAAAGTGGGGTTATCAAAAATCAATAAAAATGAAGGCCTTCGGGCCATTCGGGCAAAAGGATTTGAAATGCCTAAAGCATATTCAAAATTATGGAAGTTTCACCCAATCTAATAAATTATGCGGTGAACTGAAAAATATTTATCCATGTTAAGTTAAGGAAGAATATAAATTGAATTTATCATCTCATGGTTTGTATGAATCATTGTATTCATCACATTATTAAGGTGTTTTGAAAAACATTTAAACTCTCAAAGAGTTTTTTGAAATCAGTGACTTACAGTGAATGTCCTTGTATTTTGAATTAATCATCCTGAAGACGAGATATTAAATTTTGGAATGGTTTTACCCTTAATGAATAATTAAATCTCTTGCTTCCAAGAGTGATAGATTTCATACACAAGGGGTTGATGAAGAACATTCATATCCCGGAAGGGTTAAATATAAATGCACATTTTATTTATCCCTGAAGGATATACACGTACATGTGCATATGTACTTTGCAAATAACAATAAATCATATTATGATGCAAGTTAATGTTCTTCCCTATTCATTGAAATCTAAAAGGGTATGAATTTTTATTATTCCAAAATTCAAAACTAAATGTTTTGGTTATGAATTGATCATGGACATTCTATGAGTTAAATGATGATCATTATGAATGAGAGATGTAATTGTTGCACTCTTTTTCTCTTAGTAAGTTTTTCCCATTGGGTTTTCTTGATGAGGGTTTTAACGAGACAACACTCTGGGGACTTGATATTATTGTACTTTTTTCCCCTAATCAAGTGTTTTCCCCTAAAGGGTTTTTCCTTAATGAGGTTTTTAATGAGGCGATCAAACATCATAATAGATATCCAAGGGAATGTTATAAATTATTATGGATATAATGGAATTTTTTTGTCTTCCCCATGAGTTGTAATTTTTAATGAGACCATTCATAAATATATATGGTCTTCCTCTCATGTCCTGAATACATAATTAAATAATAATATTAATTGATGTATTGAAGACATAACTAAATGATATAATCAAGGGGAGTTGGGAACGCTACACTCTTTTTCCCTTTATCAGGTTTTTCCCACTAGGGTTTCTTGATAAGGTTTTTAATGAGGTAGCATGACATGAAATTCTTTTATTTTGGCTTCACTTATTTTTCCGACCGGGTTTTTTTAAATGAAGATTAAATAAGGTTCCATGAAATTATGACATCCAAGAGGGAGTGTTATGAAATGTTATTAATGGATGTCATAATTATGACAATAATGATGACTCCTCAATTCCCAATTAATTCCCCTCTTAATGGCAAACCTTTCATATTCTCACCGTTTGATCAGATCTCATGTACTCTATAAATATGGCGATATGTTAATGAAGTAAGATGGACTTTTGGCTCTACATTGTGTTCTCTATTTCTTGTATTTCTTTTGTATTTGTATTTCCATTTGTTATTATCATCGTCATACGCAAATTCAGCATCCGCTTTCTCAACGATGCGCTTCGCCTACGATCGATCTTACATTTCCGGTTTTAAAATGCTTTGCGGTTTCAATCGGCGTTCGATCAATCTTATATATAGTTAAAATTATAATTATAAATACATACATTTAAAAATTATTTATATATAATTAAAAATTTATAATTATAAATATAATACACGTATTTCTTATTTAAATATATTTATTATAATTTTATAAGAATTTAGGAGAACATAATAAATTAATGGGCATAACATGAATGAATCATACCTAATAAGGTATATATTTTAAAAATTGAGTCATCAAATATATATAGAAATCATGATTAATAAGGGTGTCAATGTATAAATAAACATCAACGGGTCATGAATACTTAACATATACATACATCATCATAATTTAGGTGATCTCAACATTTGGAACATAGAAACTCACAATCATGTCCACAAATAAACTTATGATCATATAACGTCAATTATACACTCACACATTAATATATGAACATAAATAACGCCAATCATATCCATGAATATCATCATTATCTTTTGATATATATATATTTGAATTATTAAAAAATATATCAATCATAAACAAGCATTTTTTAGTTAATGTATATAAATAAATATTATTTTTTAATATAAATATAATAATTATAAATATATTAATAAATTTTTTTATTAAAAAAAATATTGATAAATATATCCTTTATCGGTGTGCATCCCTTCCCAGATTTGTGGTGCTTGAAAACGATAGTATATTTTTATATTGATTGTAGTTTATAATATGTTTTAATGTAATATATTATATCTTATATCATTTATAATAAAAAATTACCCATTGAAAATTGTAGTCATTTATCGTTTTTCTGAAACCCTGAAATGGTTTTAAGATTTTAGTATTTGTAGTTTTATATAAAGATAAAACGACTACCATACTATGACGTTACACTTTTATATAGACAAATAATACGTATTTATAATTGTTATTGGTATGCGAAAAAGAAAAGGGGCTGAAAAATATAAAAGCTTTCAAATTTCTGCACTTCCTCCACTGTTCTATCACTCATAGCGGCAACCACCAAAACCTGCAAATCCATCACCAATAAAAAAATAAACAAATCGGCATGACTTACAGCACAAAATCAAGATTATGTTAGTATATCATGTACTTAGTGATTCATTATGAATACAATTCATCTAATTTATTAATAGTAATGATAATAATATATAGTTCCGGTTATAATATAAGTATATATATTAGAGGTCATAGAGGAGGGGTGGGGTGAGTGAAGGGGGACTCACTGGGATCGGAGACAGTGAAGAGTGCGGAGTTGTGGAAGTAGCAGTTCCAGGGGTTCCTCCCCCGGGACTGGTAGTAGAGGTTCATGGCGACGGAGTTGTCGAATGATGTGTCTGACCACTGATTCAAAGTCTTTAAATGCAACAACTCCACGATAAATGACAATTTATTGTAAGTACATCTAGAATATAATTATGTTTTTTCATCATCAAGTGCTTCATAAAACCTCCTCGAATCACGATCTGCACCAGAGCAAAAATTTATCTCACCGGTCTCAAGATTCTGGATGTCAATGCCTTCAGGATCCAACTCACGTACCATTTAATAAGCATTTCATGCATTGGATCATTCATCCTTGCATCAACATCCATCTAAACTGCATCCTTATTTTGACAACGAACATATTATTCTTCATGACGAGTCCAACTCTTATAATTTTTCAGAAATCCGTTAAAGAATAGGTGCTCCCTCACAGTATCTCGTTTTAATTGATATCTGTTAGCACATTTTCTACATGGACAACTAATATAGTCACTTTCAAATCATCTGGTGAAGTCAATAAACCACATAATGCCATTGAAATATTCTCTAGACGTTCGATTTGGAAAATCAATCCAACTCTTATCCATAATAATATCTGTATAACAAACATTTACACAAGACTTATTACATGCATTTTTCATATCAAATATATTTAAAATAAATACTAACCAATTGCTTGTGAACCATTGATAAAATAATCAAATTATATCTCTGGATAATAAACAAGAGAATAGATAATGGAATTTAAGTGAAAGCCCATGTCATACCTGATTGCGCTACAAACCTGGAAGGGAGGGGAGCCGAAGGCTGTGCTGCGGGGGAGAGGAGAGGCAGCAGAGGGGAGCCGGAATCGAAGATGGTGCGGCGAGGGAGGGGACGGGCGGCGGCAGCAGCGGTGAGTCAGAGGAGAGGAGGCGATGAGGTGGCGACGGTGCAGCGAGGGTGGGATAATGAGGGAGGGGACAGAGGGCAGCGGGGAGCCAGAGTGGACAGGCGGCAGCGGCGAGGGGATGAGCAGCGGCCGTGCGGGGGGGGGGGGGGGGACCGGGTGGTGGCGGTGCCTGATAGAGTTAATATTTTCATTATTATTTATATGTTTTTCAATGATTTAATCCCTCCTAATTATTCAATGTGAGTTTATTTGCATCATTTATGTGTTTTTAGTGTATTTTGGGCTTAAATGTGAAAATGGGGTAATTCTGTAAAATTGTCAGTTTTATATAGCTTCTGTTTTTAGGTCATAACTTTTATAATATGGGTCCAATTGAAGTGAATATTTTTTTTAGGATTCATATACTTGTGGGCTTAAAATGTTCCTTCTGGACCAAGACCCAATTCGAAACCCAATGGTGAAAAAATTAAATCAAGTTGAGAAATCAGTTTGGAAGGCAGAATGGACCTCACTTCATTAAATATGCAATATCTCCTTCAGCCGACCTTAGAATGAGGTGATTCTAGCTGGTGTCGACAGAGGACTTCCAAAGGACGGCTCACATTAAATTTCATAAATTATTGAGCTCATTAATGCATCATTTTGGTGCGTCCAAATGGAGTGGGTGAAACAGTGTTTGGCGGCCATAAAAGTAATGGTCATTGATTCGGCAATATCTTTCTTTACACCTGTAAAATGACTCTCAAATTTTAAGGGTCGATATAAAACTTCATTTCCAACATTCTATAAGAAGGGATCTCAGTGAGTTTCGGCCGGCTGGTGGGCATAACAGAGGCAAACTTCTGGAGTACAGATTCTGGAGCATCAAATTTTCTGTTCTTTGTTTTCTCTCTTTTGTTCTTCTTAGTTTTGTAATGAATTATTCTTTCCCCTTAGTCACAATTACCCTTACCATGGTGGGGTAAACTTCTGTTTGATTGGGGAAGAGGAGGTTTTCCATGTTGTATTTCATGAGTTCCTTCTCTTAATGTTTTAAAATCCTTTTCTCTTCTGCGAATCTGTTTCAATTTCTTATAACAGTTTTTATTATCATGTACGATTGTATCTGATTTTAGATTCTGTTGTTCATTTTTATTTGGTCAATGATCAATATCTCCCTCCACTAGGTTCTGGTTTATAAACAATGGAATAGACCGGGATTTAGTGGTGTAGTATTCGGTGATCACCGGTACGTGTGTGAGGAGTAGTGAATGTTCTTGATTACTTGGGATAAACAAGACCCGATTGGGGATTGCCTAAGATAATTGGGGGTATTTTCTACAACTCTATTACACATTGGAAGGAGAGTAGACCAACCTAATATTTTATTAAGGTTTATTCTCACATTTTTAATTGACCAAGGGAGTGAGAAGAAACGATTGTGGATTCTCACTCTTAACGATTTAGCAGAGGAGAATTGGGTAAAATGAACAATGATAGAATTACAATTGGAAAACTGAGCCTAACCTGATCACCATTTCATATCACTGATTTAGATCACATCATTTGTCAATTTGTTTCAAAACTTTCACTTAATTACTTTACTTTATTTAGTTTCTTTCTTGTATTTTCTAAATCAAACAATTTCTAAAAACAACCTCACTTCTTTCTATTTTAAGGTGACAGCTTAATTGTTGTGCACTCCTCTCTGGAGACAACCTAGGTAATCCACTCTACTGCATTTTAACTTAGGTAATATTTGTTTTTGTCACACCCCACGACAGGCACGTGTCAAAACTTGGCGCCGTTGCCGGGGAGGTAGTGCCAACATTTCTTTTCTTTTCTTTTCTCTCTTTTCATCTTTTCTCTTCAAAATTGCATGACTAGAACCTCAAAAACTGAACCTTTACCCATAGATCCTGAAATTGAAAGAACCTTATTGAATAGACTTAGAAACATTAATTTGGAATCTGAATTTGAGGAAGTTCCCCTTGCAGACTCAAGTGAAACTTCAAGTGTTCACTCTGAGCCTGTCATCATGGCTGAAAATCAAAACCAAACACTTAGAGACCTCTGTGCACCACAATTCCTTAATCAAAACAATCAACTTGCCATGCCAGTGTTACAAAATGATTTTGAAATGAAACCTAACATGATTCCTTTGCTTCCAAAGTTTCATGGTTTGGCAGGTGAAGATCCAAACAAACACATTAAAGAGTTCACACATGTTTGCTCAACTTTCAGACCCCGTGGAATTACCGAGGAGCAGGTAAAGTGGAAGGCATTTCCGTTTTCATTGGATGGAGCTGCTAAAGAATGGTTGTACGGCCTACAACCAGGAGATGTACATGAATGGAATGACCTGGTAAGATGTTTTATGCAAAGATTCTTCCCCACCTCTAGAAGCACAGCCATTCGGAAGGAAATCTATGCCATATGACAATCATCTGGAGAAACCCTTTATGAGTACTGGGAGAGATTTAAGAAGTTATGTGCCAGCTGTCCACATCAAGCCATTGAGGAACACCACTTTCTTGTCTTCTTCTATCAAGGACTACTGGACAATGACAGAAACCTTCTTAATGCATCATCTGGAGGTGCACTGATTGACAAGTCGCCAGAAGAAGCCAAGGGCTTGATTGAGAAGATTTCCCAAAACTCACAGCAATTTGAAACAAGAGGTATTGGAATAAGAGGTATTCATGAGGTACACACTTCTCATCCATCACCCTTATTAGAAACTAAGATTGAAGAGCTTACTAGTTTGGTGAGGCAGATGGCCTTGAAGCAAGTTAGTGACCAACAAGCACCAGCTAAGGTATGTGGTTTATGCTCATCTCCTGATCATTTCACTGACCAGTGTGCTGAAATACAGGGAATGGAAAGTTGTGCAGCAGCCTTTCAACCAAGGTAGTTCCAGAAAAATCAAGGATGGAGAGAGCCTAACCAAGTCCAATATGGATTTGGAAATCAACAGAATCAAGCTAGGCCCCCGTACCAAAATTAGTTTCAAAACCAACCCCCATTCCAGAATCAATTCCAGAACCCTCCACCATTTCAACAAAAACCATCTTATAATCAGCCTTCATACCAAAAACCAACCAATATCCAAATACCCTATGAGCAACCATCCACTAGTGCCCAACCTCCAATTCAAAACCAACAAAAATTTGAGTTTGAAGGACTGAAAGACACTGTTAAAGATTTGTCCAATAAGTTTGAGAGTCTCATGGACTTTCTGACCAAAAATCCAGGTAAACTCCCTTCCCAAACAATCTCAAACCCAAAAGAGAATGTTAGTATTATAACTACAAGAAGTGGAAAAGAACTTCAACCACCATCCACCATTGAACCTGAAACAAGAAAAACTAATATGGGCGAGAATGAAGTTAGAAATGATGAAAATTCTATGAAAATGCATCGGGAAGAAGATAAGAAAGAGGAGGATGATAATGATAGGACAAGAAGGAAGAAACAAGAAACACCATTTCAAAGGAAACAAATGGAGAAGAAAGATATACCACCACCATTTCCATCAAGGATGATTGAATCAAAGAGGTTACAAGAAGAAGCACTGCAAAAAGAAATTCTGGACACCTTTCAGAAAGTGGAAATCAACATACCTCTGCTTGAAGCACTCAAACAAATTCCAAAGTATGCTAAGTTTTTGAAGGATCTTTGTACCAAGAAAAGGAGACTTCAAGGGAATGAGAGGATCAATTTGGGAAGAAGCGTCTCAGCCCTTATCACACCACAATTGCCAACCAAATGTCAAGATCCAGGGACGTTTTCTATTCCATGCACCATTGGTTCATTAAATTTCTCTAATGCTTTGTGTGATTTAGGTGCATCAATTAATGTATTGCCTCACTCAGTATATACTTCTTTGCGGATGGGAGACTTGAAGCCCACAAGAGTGGTGGTCCAACTTGCAAATAGATCCACAGTTTTCCCAGCAGGAGTTCTGGAGGATGTCCTGGTAAAAGTCAAAGATCTTTTATTCACTGCTGACTTTTATGTGTTGAATATGGAAGATGATAGGATCCCATCACACTCACCCATCATTTTGGGGAGACCATTCTTAAAGACGGCCAAAACCATCATCAATGTCCATGAAGGGACACTTACCATGGAGTTTGGAGATAGCATTGTCCACTTCAATATTTTTGAATCCATGAGGCACCCATCAGATGATCATTCACTCTTCGCACTCTCCCATGAAGATGACATAGAACCAATTAAAGAATCAGGTATGTTTCATGAATTTTTATCATTAGGAGAGAATTTTTCCATTAAAGATATCACTGAACATATGGATTCCCAAACTCTTGGAGGTTCTGATTTCCTGTTGGAAGAAGAGGTAAAATCTGATTTCTTTGATAATTTGTTAAAGGATGATGAAGATGATATGATTTCTTGTGTGCAGGATGTCAAAACATTGGAAGTGGAGAACCTCAATTTAGTTTCATCTCTTGAGCATCCTCCTGATATAGAATTAAAACCACTCCCCACTGATTTAAAATATGTTTACCTTATGGAGGGAGAGAAATTACCAGTAATAATTGCTAATAATCTATCTAAAACTCAAGAAAAATCATTGATTGAGCTTTTGAGAGAGAATGTACAAACAATAGGGTGGAGCTTAGGTGATATCCCAGGAATAAACCCAAACATTTGCTCACATAGAATTTTTCTTGAGGGAGATTCCAAACATGTCAGACAACCCCAAAGGAGGCTGAACCCTACCCTGATGGAGGTTGTAAAAAAAGAGATTGAGAAGTTATTAGAAGCTGGGATCATCTATCCCATATCATATTCACAATGGGTTAGCCCCATCCATGTAGTCCCAAAGAAAACTGGCCTAACCATTGTGAGGAATGAAAAGAATGAATTAGTCCCTGTGAGAATTCAGAATAGCTGGAGAGTATGCATCAATTTTAGGAAGCTAAATCAGGTCACTCGAAAAGATCATTTCCCTATCCCGTTTATTGACCAGATGTTAGAGAGATTGGCAGGGAGAACTCATTATTGCTTTTTGGATGGATTTTCAGGTTATTTTCAGGTACCCATTGCCCCCGAGGATCAAGAGAAGACTACATTTACTTGTCCTTTCGGTACTTTTGCATACAAAAGAATGCCATTTGGATTGTGTAATGCTCCAGGTACATTTCAGAGGTGTATGGTAAGTATATTTTCTGATCACATTGAAGATTGCTTGGAGGTTTTCTTGGATGACTTCATAGTTTTTGGAAATTCGTTTGACCATTGTTTGACAAATCTGGAAAAAGTTTTGAAAACTTGCATTGAAAAGAACCTTGTTTTGAATTTTGAAAAGTGTCATTTTATGGTTGAGAGAGGAATTGTCCTTGGGCATGTCATTTCAAAGAAAGGCATTGAGGTTGATAAATCAAAAATTGAAGTGATAAATTCTTTGCCTTACCCAACTTGTGTGAAACATGTTAGATCATTTTTAGGACATGCAGGATTCTACAGGAGGTTTATAAAAGATTTCAGTAAGATTTCTCTCCCTCTCTCTAGATTACTTTTGAAAGATGCTGATTTTGATTTCAACGATTCATGTAGGGAAGCATTTGATGAGTTGAAGAAGAAATTGATTACACCACCAGTGATGCAGCCACCAAATTGGGAAGAACCATTTGAGCTACTTTGTGATGCTTCAAACCAAGCAGTTGGAGCTGTCCTTTCTCAGCGAATTGAGGGCAGGACACAAGTCATTGCATATGCCTCTAAAACCTTAGATGCGGCCCAATTAAACTACACAACAACAGAAAAAGAGTTTTTAGCAGTTGTTTTTGCTTTAGAAAGATTTAGATCGTATCTTCTTGGAACTAAAGTCATTGTGTTTTCTGATCATGCAGCTCTTAGGTACTTGATGAAGAAGGCTGAAGCAAAACCAAGGCTAGTGAGATGGATACTACTACTACAGGAGTTCCACATAGAAATCAAAGATAAGAAGGGATCTGAGAACCAAGTGGCTGATCACTTAAGTAGACTACCCAACACCGCTGAAGTTGAGATTCCAGACACTGAACCACTAAATGATCGCCTTCCAGGAGAGCAGTTGTACTTGATTGAAGGAGAAGTACCTTGGTATGCTGACATGGTCAATTATCTGGTAACATCTCAGGTCCCATCTCATTTAAATTCTCACCAAATTCACAAATTGAAATCTGAATCTAAATATTACATCTGGGATGATCCATTTCTTTGGAAGATTTGCAATGACCAAATGATCATAAGATGTTTGCCTAAAAATGAAATTGAATCAGTCTTTAGGTTTTGTCACACATTAGCTTGTGGAGGCCACTTTGGACCTCAAAGGACTGCAAGAAATGTTTTAGAATCTGGACTTTATTGGCCAACACTTTTCAAAGATTCTCATGAATTTTGTAAACGGTGTGAAAAATGTCAGTTTACAGGAAATATTTCAAAGAGACAAGAAATGCCCCAAAAGCCACTTAATTTTTGTGAAATATTTGAAGTTTGGGGGATAGATTTTATGGGACCTTTCCCAATGTCATTTGGAAATTCTTATATTCTTCTTGCTGTTGATTATGTTTCCAAATGGGTGGAAGCAAAAGCCACCAGGACTGACGATGCTAAAGTTGTTTGTGATTTTGTCAGGGCTAACATATTTTGTAGGTTTGGAGTTCCTAGAGCCATCATTAGTGATCAAGGGACTCACTTTTGTAATTGGAGAATGGCGACTTTGTTGAAAAATTATGGGGTGCATCATAAAACATCAACTCCCTATCATCCACAGACTAATGGGCAAGCTGAAGTGTCCAATAGGGAAATCAAAGGAATTTTGGAAAAGACTGTTAATCCAAATAGGAAGGATTGGAGCCAAAGGTTAGAAGACACATTATGGGCTTACAGGACAGCCTACAAAACTCCAATTGGAATGAGTCCATATAGGCTGATTTATGGGAAAAGTTGTCACCTACCTGTGGAATTGGAACACAAGGCATACTGGGCTGTGAGGAAGATGAATCTGGATCTTGAAAGTGCTGGGAAAGAGAGAAGATTGCAATTACAAGAGCTGGAAGAAATTAGAAGGGAAGCATTTGAAAATTCCAGGATTTACAAAGAGAGAACAAGAGTGGCTCATGAAAAACTGATCCAACCAAAGGACTTCCATCCAGGAGACAAAGTGTTGTTATTCAATTCAAGACTCAAGCTGATGCCAGGTAAACTTCGTTCCAGGTGGGAAGGTCCATTTATAGTTACTCATGTATATCCTTTTGGTGCTGTGCAGATTGTGAAGGATGGAGTGAAGGATCCATTCACTGTTAATGGGCACAGATTGAAGAAATTCCTTGGGACCATGCCATCAGAGCCAATGGAGGAGATCACACTCCTCCAACCTGTTTATCAATAAACTCCATCAGGTTGTACCTCTACTTTATATTTTCATGATTGTTGTGATTCAATTTCCAATATTCTTACATGTTAAATACATTTGAATGCATTGTGGACACTGCATCATTTAAGTGTGGGGGAGGGAACCTTTGTAGTGTAGGATTTTTATGTGTTGTTTGTTTTCCTTTTTTTTTTTTTAAACATGTGAGTGTTTAAAATTTTGTGTGTTTATTTTTCAATTTTTGTGTGTTTTTGAAACTTTTGAGCTAAAATGATTATCATTGATATTTTTGAAACCCATCTCCATGAGTGAAATAATTTATTCCTTGAAACTGAGCTTAAATGAATGCTGAAAATGACATTGTTTCATGTTCAATTATTTGGGAATTTCATGAAAAATACTCTATTTTTTGAATCCCATGCCACATATCACTGTCTTTATATTTGAAATCACATTCCTGTGAGGCTTCTAAACCTATTATTTTCATATTCTTTACATTCACCTCACTTCTTGAGAGAACCAAATCATGCTTGATTTAACCAGAATTTGATTTATTCCTGTCAAAACTTGAGGGTTTGAGGTACTCGTGTTTTAAATGATTGAGGCATTTCTTTGGTTTGAAAGCCCCCTTTTCAAGATAATCCCTTTCATAATGGCCTACCTTGAACATTTAATCCCTGTAGCCCATAGAAGCCATGAAAATCCTGTTAGTTTAGCCACATTACAAGCCAATATTCCCTATCCAACCTGCTCTTGAAGTGAAATTGCATGATCTATTTGAACATAAGTGTGGGGGGAAGATGTCTTGTATTGTACTACCTTATTTGGGGATACTTTGGGTGAAAAAAAAATGTTGAAGAGATGTTATTGCTGTAAAAAAAAATCATTCTGCTGAAAGCTGTGCCTTTTCTGGAGCTTTCATGATGAGAGAAGTTGTGCCTTTCTGGAGCTTCTAATGTAAAAAGGAAGTTGTGCCTTTTCTGGAGCTTTCAAGAAATATTATATTTGAGAAGATTGAAATGTTTTCTGCTGAAATGATGAACTATGGGAACATTCCTTGATATTCCATGGAGAAGGAGTTTATTTTCTACTAAGGGGAGTGAAGAGAAGACCATACTTTTGTGAAAATTAGAGTAATGTAATTTTGCTTCAAAAAGAGCCAAGCCCTCTTCATTCAACCTCAGAATTTTCACATATAAATCCTACCAACCTAAAGCCACAGAACAACCTTAACAAGTCCTCATGATAAACATATGTCTTTGACTCACATCGGGTGGAGAGGTAGGAATTTATCAAGCCTATGGTGACCCTTGTATGAGTTTGGATGAGAAAGACATTGCTAAAAAATTGAGATTTGTGTAATGAGAGATAATGAAAGTTAGGTAAGTGTTTTGTGTGCATGGGAGGAGAAATGAAGAGTAAATTTATTGAATGATCCTAACTTAAGAATATGAAATAATAGAGTTTGAGGAGGCATGATATATTTTGTTTCTTGTTTTCAAATTAGTGGATCTCATGAATATGTGTTTTGAATTTACTTTGAATTTATTTTGATTCTGACTTGTCCAGGAGACCAAGTGATAAGTGTGGGGGAATTGATAGAGTTAATATTTTCATTATTATTTATATGTTTTTCAATGATTTAATCCCTCCTAATTATTCAATGTGAGTTTATTTGCATCATTTATGTGTTTTTAGTGTATTTTGGGCTTAAATGTGAAAATGGGGTAATTCTGTAAAATTGTCAGTTTTATATAGCTTCTGTTTTTCGGTCATAACTTTTATAATATGGGTCCAATTGAAGTGAATATTTTTTTTAGGATTCCTATACTTGTGGGCTTAAAATGTTCCTTCTGGACCAAGACCCAATTCGAAACCCAATGGTGCAGAAAATTAAATCAAGTTGAGAAATTAGTTTGGAAGGCAGAATGGACCTCACTTCATTAAATATGCAATATCTCCTTCAGCCGACCTTAGAATGAGGTGATTCCAGCTGGTGTCGATAGAGGACTTCCAAAGGACGGCTCACATTAAATTTCATAAATTATTGAGCTCATTAATGCATCTTTTTGGCGCGTCCAAATGGAGTGGGTGAAACAGTGTTTGGCGGCCAGAAAAGTAATGGTCATTGATTCGGCAATATCTTTCTTTACACCTGTCCAATGACTCTCAAATTTTAAGGGTCGATAGAAAACTTCGTTTCCAACATTCTATAAGAAGGGAACTCAGTGAGTTTCGGCCGGCTGGTGGGCATAACAGAGGAAAACTTCTGGAGTACAGATTCTGGAGCATCAAATTTTCTGTTCTTTGTTTTCTCTCTTTTGTTCTTCTTAGTTTTGTAATGAATTCTTCTTTCCCCTTAGTCACAATTACCCTTACCATGGTGGGGTAAACTTCTGTGTGATTGGGGAAGAGGAGGTTTTCCATGTTGTATTTCATGAGTTCCTTCTCTTAATGTTTTAAAATCCTTTTCTCTTCTGCGAATCTGTTTCAATTTCTTATAACAGTTTTTATTATCATGTACAATTGTATCTGATTTTAGATTCTGTTGTTCATTTTTATTTGGTCAATGATCAATATCTCCCTCCACTAGGTTCTGGTTTATAAACAATGGAATAGACCGGGATTTAGTGGTGTAGTACTCGGTGATCACCGGTACGTGTGTGAGGAGTAGTGAATGTTCTTGATTACTTGGGATAAACAAGACCCGATTGGGGATTGCCTAAGATAATTGGGGGTATTTTCTACAACTCTATTACACATTGGAAGGAGAGTAGACCAACCTAATATTTTATTAAGGTTTATTCTCACATTTTTAATTGACCAAGGGAGTGAGAAGAAACGATTGTGGATTCTCACTCTTAACGATTTAGCAGAGGAGAATTGGGTAAAATGAACAATGATAGAATTACAATTGGAAAACTGACCCTAACCTGATCACCATTTCATATCACTGATTTAGATCACATCATTTGTCAATTTGTTTCAAAACTTTCACTTAATTACTTTACTTTATTTAGTTTCTTTCTTGTATTTTCTAAATCAAACAATTTCTAAAAACAACCTCACTTCTTTCTATTTTAAGGTGACAGCTTAATTGTTGTGCACTCCTCTCTGGAGACAACCTAGGTAATCCACTCTACTGCATTTTAACTTAGGTAATATTTGTTTTTGTCACACCCCACGACAGGCACGTGTCAGTGCCGCACGAGAGGGGACGGTGAGGGAGGGGACGGGCGGCGACGGTGCGGCGAGGGAGGGGGACGAAGAGGGAGGGGACGGGGGATGGCGGAGAGTCGGAACGGAGGGCGGCAAGGGGATGAGGGATGGCGGAGAGCCGGAGCGGAGAGCCGGAGCGGAGGGCGGCGAGGGGACGGGGGATGGGCAGCGAGGGGGTGGAGGGCGGAGGGCAGAGGGCCGAGGGCGGAGGGCAGAGGGGGCGGAGGGCAGAGGGGGCGGAGGCCGGAGGGGGCGGAGGGGGCGGAGGGGGCGGAGGCCGCAGGGGGTGGAGGGCGGCGAGGGGACGGGCACGAGGGCGGAGGGCGGAGGGCGACGGGGGACAGGCGGTGACGATCGATGGGAGGGACGCGGGGTAGGGTTTTGCAAGGGGAGGGGGGCGCCAAAGCTTAGCGACCGCCAAAGGCGGTCGCCCGTGTGAGGGGGCTTTAAAGCCCATTTCTCTAGTAGTGTACCTATGATCTTTCTCCCATGTCCTGAAAACATAATTAAATAATAATATTAATTGATGTCCTGAAGACATAACTAAATGATATAATCAGGGGGAGTTGGGAACACTACACTCTTTTTCTCTTCATCAGGTTTTTCCTACTGGGTTTTCCTGATAAGGTTTTTAATGAGGTAGCGTGACATGAAATTCTTTTATTTTGGCTTCACTTGGATCAGATCTCATGTACTCTATAAATATGGCGATATGTTAATGAAATAAGATGGACTTTTGGCTCTACATTGTGTTCTCTATTTCTTGTATTTCTTTTGTATTTGTATTTCCATTTGTTATTATCATCGTCATACGCAAATTCGACATTCGCTTTTTCAACGATGTGTTCCGCCTACGATCGATCTTACATTTCCAGTTTCGAAATAATTTGCGGTTTCAATCGGGGTTCGATCAATTTCACAACATATATATATTTATTATGATTTTATAATTATTTAAATAAATAAATAAATAAATATATAATTATAATTAAATATATATAATTATAAATTTATATTATAATAAATGTATTTATTGCAATTTTATAAAATACATACATTTAAAAATTATTTATATATAATTAAAAAATTATAATTATAAATATAATACACGTATTTCTTATTTAAATATATTTATTATAATTTTATAAGAATTTAGGGGAACATAATAAATTAATGGATATAACATAAATGAACTATACCTAATAAGGTATATATTTTAAAAATTGAGTCATCAAATATATATGGAAATCATAATTAATAAGGATGTCAATGTATAAATAAACATTCACGGGTCATGAATACATAACATATGCATACATCATCATAACATAGGTGATCTTAACATTTGGAACATAGAAACTCACAATCACGTCCACAAATAAACTTATGATCATATAACGTCAATTATACACTCACACATCAATATATGAATATAAATAACGCCAATCATATCCATGAATATTATCATTATCTTTTGATATATATATATATTTGAATTATTAAAAAATATATATTAATCATAAACAAGCATTTTTTAGTCAATGTATATAAATAAATATAATAATTATATATATATTAATATTTTTTTTATTAGAAAAAATATTGATAAATATATCCTTTATCGGTGCACATCCCCCCAGATTTGTGGTGCTTGAAAATGATAATATATTTTTATATTGATTTTAGTTTATAATATGTTTTAATGTAATATATTATATCTTATATCATTTATAATAAAAAATTACCCCTTGAAAATTGGAGTCATTTCTCGTTTCTATGAAACCCTAAAATGGTTTTAAGATTTTAGTATTTGGAGTTTTATATATAGATAAAACGTCAACCATGCTGTGACGTTACACTCTAGAGTTCATATAGACAAATAATATGAATTTATAATTATTATTGGTATGCGAAAAAGAAAAGGGGCTGAAAAATATAAAGGATTTCAAATTGTCTTGCACTTCCACTGTTCTATCACTCATAGCGGCAACCACCAAAACCTGCAAATCCATCACCAATAAAAAAAATAAACAAATCGGCATGACTTACAGCACAAAATCAAGATTATTTTAGTATATCATGTACCATCTAATTTATTAATATAATTAATAGTGACGAAAATAATATCTAGTTCCGGTTAAGGGGGACTCACTGGGATCGGAGACAGTGACGAGTGCGGAGTTGTGGAAGTAGCAGTTCCAGGGGTTCCTCCCCCGGGACTGGTAGTAGAGGTTCATGGCAACGGAGGTGTGGCTGATGAGGGTGTCGGGGGAGAAACAGGGGCAGCCCCGCCGCAGAACCCCGCAGTCCACCAGGGCGCACGCGTAGTTAATGTTCTCCAGCAGGGCCTTCTTCCCTGACGACGGCTTCGCCACGCACCATGTTTTCTGCAACCCAACCAAACCCATGGACATTCATGAATTAATAACAGGCCGTCCCACCCTAAGGATTTATTGTTTTTCATTTATAATCTCATATCAGTTACCTGTCCTCTGTCCAGGCACAGCGCCACTGCAAATCGCACAAACAATTTCAATGTCAGCAGTATGAAAAAGGAACAATGAAACTCTGAAGTTAGGTCGGAAGAGAGATTAAAACGGACAAAAAATGAGGGGAAACCAGTTCAGATCTGGGCGTACAACAGCGGTTTTTTTAATGAAGGTACAACAATCCGCGGTAAGTTTCTTCGACTCCCCCCCCCCCCTATTTGAACAAAATTAAAACTGAAGACCCGTAGGAAATAGGCAGTTAGAGAGTCAGAACGTTTCAATGGAGGGGGCTGAGTGAGAAGACGATCGAGCATTATGAAATAAATTGATTCCAAAAAGCAAGTTAAAAAAAAAGCTCTGGATCGATCAGAAAAAATACTGAGCCATAGAGGAAGGATTTGCTGGAAAACAGCTTTAAATAACAAAACATCGAACTCACCTCTGTACAAGGGAAGGCAGGGCAGAGGAAGGGAACGTACCGGCAGTTGAAGACAAGAGCAG
This sequence comes from Viscum album, assembly GCA_963277665.1. NCBI lineage: Eukaryota > Viridiplantae > Streptophyta > Magnoliopsida > Santalales > Viscaceae > Viscum > Viscum album. Next base: position 1,937,639,959 of record OY728155.1, read on the forward strand.
GAGGAGCAGCAGATTGTGTTTAGCCATTACGCCGATTCTTCTACTGTTCGGCGTTCTTAGAGGGAGAGGAATCCGAGTGAGGCTTTAAGAGAGAGGGGACGGGGAAAGGGAAGGCGAGGGGGTGGAATTTTTTTAGCATCGTGGGCCGTTCCGGATTTTTAACCGACCACCACGTATGGATTGATTTGTTATACTTACATAAAATGTGGACTTATTTTTAGACGTCTCACTTCCACATTCATTTCTTTCCCCCATCTCTCCCTCTTGTTTATCATTTATTATCCTTCAAACCATAGGTAGCGGTGTTAAAGGGGTGGGACAGATCAACCCATGATTGCGAATTTTATTGAGCGGTCCGACCCGATTCGCAAATAATGCAGGTTTAAAAAACAATATTTCGGCCCTATTTATGCGAGACCCACAAATTAATTGATCGATCCACGAGCTTAATGGAAATAATATATAATAATATTTTTTCGCTTGATGAACAACAATGACGGGGAGAGAGATGATAAATGTTTGAGAATGAGAGAAAATCTTTGGTTTTCAATTAACAATAAACACTCTAACACCATTTTTTTATTTATTATTTTTGGGGTGATACTTTTAAATGTTGAATGTGAATCTTCAAACAAATACAAAACAAACCAATTTTGAAGCGACTACAGAGATGTAAGAACTCGGTTTTTGCTATAAAAGACTTTGAAATATTCTTGATGTTATTCCAGAGCAGGGCTTTCAGACAGCGTACGATTCCGAGCCCCGGTGTGGTCAGAATTAAATTTTCAGTGCGTTCACACTGGGCACGCCAAATAAATGGGATAAATCCTACACGATGTTTCAGATCAGATATTTGAGTGTACAAATGGGTCTGGAATGGGGTGTTTACCCTAAGAACGACATAAAACTTGTCGACACAGAACGTTTGGACCCCTCGCTCGCTTTCAGAACGTTAAACAGGTAAATTAATTAATTAATTAATTCGTTTAATGTTGAAACGCAGGTATCTCTTAAACGGTGGCTCAGATTGAAAAACTGAGGGCACCATTCAGTTTGGAGCGTGCCATTTACCCTAGGAGGGGTGAAAGTTTCGCGGGTGCGAGCCGTTTGTGAAAAATGGCCCCAGAGGCGTTTTCGTAATTTGGCGGCCTCGGGCGCTAAGTTTAATAACTTTTGAACGGGGACTCGGATTAAAATTCTGAGACCGCCATTGTGCTCGGGAGGTGGTGTTTACCCTAGGGGAGGCTTAACCTCGACCCTGCTGAGGGTTCGGGTACAGGGCCCACGGGCGGGGGTTAAGTGTTTTGTTTTTAAACACTTCTCCCCCTCTCTAGGTGGTTTTCCCTGGCGCAAGCTCCCCCTCCTCCCTCTTCCCTCTCCTCCTCCGGCAAGGCAGCGGTGCGGCGGCGAAATCCCCGTGAAGCTCCGGGCATCGCCCAAGAGGTAGGATTGTGCGTTTCGTTTTTAATTTCCCACACCTACTTTGAGCTCAATTTGCATTATCGATTCCCTGTCAAAACTTCATTTAAGGCCCATATTTGCGTAGTACTCATCCCGAGAACCCCAACGCAATTCTCGGATTTAAAATCCGAGTCCCGACGTGTTCGCAAACTTCCGGCGAAGTACGCGGGTTTTTGGTTTTTCCGGCAGTCAAGCGCGGGGGTCCGGCGAGCTGGGCGGCGGCGGCTCCTTCAGAGGGTTCGGCGGAGCGGCGGTCGTCAGCGGTTGCAGCGGGGCGGTCGGCCGCGGGCTCCAGGAACGGTGGCACGGGCTCCCCTCAGCGGAGCAGGCCGGACGAAGCGGCGGCTCCAGGCGGCGAGGCCGAGCCGCCGGGCGTGAGGACCGTGGGGTCGCGGTGTGCGACCCCCGCGCGGGGACAGAGACCCGCTGAGTGCGGGTCTTCGCGGGCGACCAAGACCGGCCCTTCGTGGATGGTCGGCTCATGGTGGATCGCGGGTCCACGGCCAGCCCGCGCGGGTGAGGCGCGGGCCGGCCGGCTTGGGCCGGTCCAGGGGGTGTGGACCGGCCGGACCGGTCCGGTCCACCCCCGCTTGCGTCCGACGGCGTTAAAACGCCGTAACTTTTAAACCATGGGTCGGAATTGCGTGTCGTCTACGGCAACGCGATCCTTAGATCGAGATGGAGTTTTTGAGATGGTCTCGGGAAATTTTAATTCCCGAGGCGAGGGGCTCGATGCCACTGCACGACTTTTAAGTGGTTTGACGTTTTTCCGGGGGGTTCGTGTTTGAGCGGCGCAGACACATCCTATGTCTGTTTTGAGCGCCGTCAATGGTGTTGGGACCCTGGCGCCGAGGCGGAGCTTTCCAGGGTGGTTTCAGGCGTTGAAGCCGGAGTTGAGGCGTGGGCCCCACGGGCCGTCTTTTGAGCTGTGAGCAGCGATTAACGACTTTCTCATCGGGCGTCCGTTCGGGGCGTGCGAGCAGTCAATTCTGGATGTTTTTCCAGGGGGATTGCAATGGTGCAATCCGCCCGCTCTAATTCCGCACACTGGTGCGGGCCCCCGCGAGGGCCGTTTCGGGAGTTGACGATGGTTTTCGGCATTATCACCGGGTGTCCGTTTTGGACAAGTGATTAGTCCATCCTATGTGCTTTTTCGAGAGGATCATAATGGTGTGATCCGTTCGTTGTGTTTTGGGACCGGGTTGCGGGTCCCACGAAGCACCGCCCGTGTGCGGTGCGCCAGAATGCATCTTTTTCTCTGGATATTCGTTGCACTCCTGTGAGTAGTGCTTTTGACGTGTTTTCCCGAAGGGGATCGCAATGGTGCGATGCGCCTGACTGTTTTCGGGGCCGAGGCTCGGGATCACGGGACGTCGTTCGGGCATGAGGCGGTGTTGGCGACCTTTCTGTCAGATATCTGTTTGAGGCGAGTAAGTAGTTTAACCCGTGTGTTTTTCCACAAGGATTACAACTGTGTGATCTGTTCAGGCGAGCGGAGCCTCTTACGCGATATTATTAAATGCGGAAATGTGAAGGTGCCCCGGGGGCGGTTCTTCTACTGTGTTTGTAGCGGACCCTTGGCGTGTGATCGTGTGCACTCCCGTGTGAGTGAAGTAATGCTTGAATAGATGTGGTTGGTCGTGCCCCAGTCGTTGAGGCGGCAAGTTGGAGATGTTACGTCACGCCTTCGCGTTGACATTGGGTGTCAGGTGCACGATAGCCCTTGGGTTGAAAGTGAGGTATACTCTGGGAGTATACGGGAGCGCTTGGAGGTACGTGTGGTTTGTACCTGAGACGTTCGTGCGCTTGGTTGGGGTTAACTTGGGGCCACACGTCGTGTGGGCCCCAGGTGCGTGTCGAGCTCTGTTTTGCGTACTTTGACCTCTCGCGACGTAGAGGGTCCCTCTGTGCTCGTTTGATTGACCAGCAGGGTGGAGTTTTTCTTCTGGCTCTGTGCTCGTTTGTTTGACCAACAGGGTTGAGTGGTCTCCCCCTGGTTTCGTTCTCGATGGATTGGCCGGTAGCGGTGCTAGTGACACCCAGTGATGGAAAAGGCGCTGAACCTCTTTTGGGTGAGTTGTTCTGGAGTTGGGTGATTGCGCGATACCCACTCCCTGTTCGGTTGGCCAGTGTTGTACCCTCCAGTAGAGATGGCCAGAGCAGTTCTGAGTTTTACTCTCCAGCGGGGCTGGGCAGTGGGTTACTCATCGACTTCTAGGGTTTACCCTCCAGCAGAGACTGGGCAGTGGGTCACCCAACGACCTCTTAGGGTCTACCCTCCAGCAGGGCTGGGCAGTGGGTCGCCCGTCGTCTAGTTCCAGGTCTACCCTCCAGCAAGGCTGGGCAGTGGGTCGCATGTCGACTTATTCTAGGTCTACCCTCCAGCAAGGCTGGGCAGTGGGTCGCCTGTCGACTTATTCCAGGTCTACCCTCCAGCGGGGCTGGGCAGTGGGTCACCTGATGATATATTAAGGTCTACCCTCTAGCAGGGCTGAGCAATGGGTCACCTGATGATGTATTAAGGTCTACCCTCCAGCGGGGCTGAGCAGTGGGTCGCCTGATGATGTATTAGGGTTTACCCTCCAGTAGGGTTGGGCAGTGGGTCACCCGATATCTGGTAATGAATTACCCTCCAGAAGGGTTGGGCAGTAGGACTATTGGCATTTCAGACTCAGTCCTTTCTACTAGGCTAATCTGTGGCTTTCCTCCGTGATTACCGGAGCGAGACCCATGGTTATACGGGTCAGTGTTGTGATAGATTTGACTTTGAGAAGACCTCTCGACTGCAGGGCAGTGACGAGGTATGGTTTGACTTTCCCTAGAACTCTCAAGTATGAGGGGCGCTTTCCCCACCAAGACGCGTTCTTGTGACGTGATCTAAAACTGTGCGGGCGAGTCAGTGCCGCCTAAAGCGGATAGTGTCGAGGTGCGTTGATTGAGCCCCTTGGCTTGCGGTTCGGGGCAGACGTGCGGGATGTTGGGCATCGATTGAGTTTACTTCTGGGACTGTTGGGGACTCACTTTCTTGAGCTGAGCTACGAGATGGAGATCCCCTTACGATCTGGTTTGGGTTTCTTGTTGAGCATATAGATATGTATATACCTTGTTCTAGCACCCACTTCTTGGGTTTTGGCTACTCTCCTTCTAGGAGAGGTGAAGACGCGCGGGGTATGCCACGTGCTTTCTGTGTCTAGCTTCTCGTGGTCGGACGAGTCTACTCTCCTGCTATAGGTAGCGAAGACTCGACGGGAAGTACATCTCCTCATCGTTTCCAGCTCCTTGTGTCTGGACGAGTCTACCTTTTTTCCTCTTGTTGGGTTGATCTGGACTCTCCACTGTTACTCTACTGCACTCCTTGTTGTACTTCTTTACTTTTCATGTTCGCTCTACTACTCACCCTTCGGCACCTCCTTTGTTGCTCCCTCGAGCCTTCGGGGTATCCTACTGAGTATTTTTATACTCACCCCTGCTTGGGCTTTGCCCGCACTTGGTGTGACCTTGCAGACGACGGACAGGTTGGTCGTGACTTCAGTGGAGCATAGGAGTTCGGGAGCTTGGACCGCGTGTCGTGGTCGTAGTCGGGTTCTAGGTGGGGAACCCTTCCAGTTGTTTCTTTTGTTTTACCTGTTGCCGGGTTGTGACACTTTTTGGTTGGGCGCGTGTTTTGCCCCTTTTCTTTCCAGTTTACCTTCAGCTTGTACTTGTACTGTTTAGAGGTCGATGCACATCTGTGATTTATATATATATGGCAGTTGCTCTTGTACTCTGTTTGTTCTTTCTTTTACTCTGCACTTTTGCATTGAGTGTGTTGCGTGTGTGTGTACAGGTACTTAGGCAAAGGCCTCCCCGAGTTGTTGTGCCTTTGACGCTGGTCGCCAGCCCCTGGCCTATGAAGGCGGGCCTGGGGTAGTTGCGGCTCGAGCCCTGGTAGGGTCGGGTCGTGACATAGTGGTATCAGAGGTGGTTCGTTCCTTGGGATGTTGTGCGGACGTCCCTAAAAGAGGAATTGGTTGGGATTTGGGGCAACGGTGTTAACGTGTCTCGAGAGCGGCTCTCAGGCCAGGGAGTCCAGTAATGGTGCGGCGACTGACGTATCCATTCACCAGGACCCTGATAACCCGCGTGTCGACTCGGCATGTTGAGACTCTTGTTGCAGGGAAAATTGTTTTGTGCATCACATAGGATTGAGTCTTTGACTATCCTTCTTGAGTCAGCTCCCCATCATTGTTATTGGTATATACATATATGCTCATCTGACCGCGGCACTCCTTGATAATATTCAGGATGTCTCCGCGAAGACAACCAGCCAGGATACCAGCTTTGGTTCATGACGACGACCCTGTGAGCTACAAGGCCTCAGTCCAGGACCCATCATGTGAGTCCCTTTTTCTGGGTGGGCCGGTAGTAGCAGCCCCACCTGGTGAGCAGTAGACAGCTCCAGCAGAGCAGATGGGGCTTGAGCGCAGGTTGAGCGCGCTCTGTGAGTTCCAGCGGTAGAGACCGCTGAGGTTCAGTGGTGAGCCAGACCCTCAGGCAGCAGAGGGTTGGCTAGAGACAGTGGTTCGCCTTTTTCAGGCTTGTGCAGATGCCGACAGATCTTATGGTGGCTTTGGAAGCCGAACTTTTTTTCGTGGAGCAGCTCAGCGTTGGTGGAGTCTAGTGACTCCGTTTCTTGACGAGTCGTCACTTTCGTGGGGCGACTTCCAGTTGTTGTTTCATGAGGAGATTTTCCCCTCCTGCTTACGCTCCATTCGGATTCAGGAGCTCCTGCAGTTTCAGCAGGGAGGGATGACGGTGGCCGAGTACGCGGCCAGTTTTGCAGACTGTGCACGCTTTTATCCGGACTTGGTCCATGACGACGACATCCGAGCGCGGAAGTTTGAGCAGGGTCTCCGCCGAGAGATTCATGCTGTCATAGTACCCTTGAGCATTTCCACATATGTCGGGGTGCTAGAGCAGACGCTAGTGACAGAGAGCTTCTTGTCATGTTCTAGAGTTTGTGGTGGCAGCAGACACGTTGGAGCCGAGACGTCTGTCGCAGCTAGCGGGCGTCGGCAAACAAAACCACGACACAGGTGGCTTTCTGACAACTGGACTCAGGGGCGTGGTCGAACACCATAGTGGCGCCGGAGGGTACCAGTGCAACCCAGAGGGAGTCAATGTTATGCTTGTGACAGGCGAGGTCACTTTGCACGGTACTGCCCGACCAGACATGCGGAGAGCTTCGGGCAGGCAGCATGTGCACCACCATGATAGAGGCAACGCCATGATCGGAGTAGTGCCCAAGGAGGTAGTGCTAGCAGAGGAGCGGGAGGAGCTGGGAGTGGGGGACGACTTTACGAGGTCTTCCCATCACCACTAGGTGGTTCACGTCAGGCTCTGGGAGCTGACATTTGGGACCACGGGCAGCCGCGAGCTTTGGATGTCTACGATCCTGCAGAGCATGAGGTGATACGAAGTACGCTCTACAACTCTTCTACTTTTTGTAGTAGAATTATTAGACTCTGTGTGTGAACTGCTTTCCTCCCTGCTCCTTGTTTGAGGTGTTACCAGGGTGACGCAGGGCGTCGGGTGTAACCTTGTTTTGGTAAGGTAAAAGGCATGAGACCTTTTTATCTAGTCGATGGTGTCGACTCCTTTGTCTTTCGAGCGTGTAAGAGAGCCTTGGTTGTGGGACATCGACTGTGAAATCTTGCGTGACCAGATATCCTTGGGTGTTTCGCCATATGGATATTCTGAAGGAGGGAATCACCAGGCCTTGTCTTGGGTGCGGGCGGTGATTCCAGTCGCAGAGTGCGACGTAGAGGTTTGGTCGGGGATGTGAGCTACCCCGAGAGCCGTCAGGCTGTTTGAGACCGTACAAAGGGATGACGAGGTTCCCTACTGCCTTGCCCTAACCCCAAAGTCTGGAGTAGGTGCACGACGTCTCCTGCATGACCTACCTGAGAAGGTGTGTGTGTGCTCCTATGCACGTCATCGATGAGGGCAGACCTTGCGTGAATGGATCAAATCCTTTGGTCTATGTGCGGTGGCGCAGGACCGTGCAAGGGTTCTTCTGGGTATGGAAGAGCCAGGTGCGGGCTTAGTACCCCTGAGTTGTTCCCTGGTTTTGCTTTTTGGGGACGAAAATCTTAAAGGAGGGAATGATGTAAGAACCCAGTTTTTTCTATAAAAGACTTTGGAATATTCTTTATGTTATTCCAGAGCATGACCTTCAAACGGTGTGCGATTCCGAGCCCCGGTGTGGTCGGAATTAAATTTTCATTGCGTTCACACTGGGCACGCCAAATAAATGGGATAAATCCTAAACGGTGTTTCAGATCAGAGATCCGAGTGTACGTATGGGTCCGAAATGGGGTTTTTACCCTAGGAACGACATAAAACTTGTCGGCGCAGAACGTTTGGACCCCTCGCTCGCTTTCAGAACGTTAAACGGATAAATTAATTAATTAATTAATTAATTATTTTAATGTTGAAATGCATTTATCTATTAAAAGGTGGATCAGATTGGAAAACTGAGGGCACCGTTAAGTTTGAAGCGTGCCATTTACCCTAGGAGAGGTGTAAGTTTCACGGGCGCGGACCGTTTGTGAAAAATGGCCCCAGAGGCGTTTTCGTAATTTGGCGGCCTTGGGATCTAAGTTTAATAACTTTTGAACGGGGTCTCAGATTAAAATTCCGAGACCTCCGTTGTGCTCGGGATGTGGTTTTTACCCTAGGGGAGGCTTAACCTTGACCCTGCTGAGGGTTCGGGTATGGGGCCCACGGGCGGGAGTTTAAGTGTTTTGTTTTTAAACACTTCTCCCCCCCCCCTCTAGGTGGTTTTCCCTGGCGCAAGATCCCCCTCCTCCCTCTTCCCTCTCCTCCTCCGGTGAGGCACCTCCAGCGAGGCAACTCCAGCAAGGCAGCGGTGCGGCGGCAAAATCCCCGTGAAGCTCCGGGCATCGCCCAAGAGGTAGGATTGTGCGTTTCGTTTTTAATTTCTCGCACCTACTTTGAGCTCAATTTGCATTATCGATTACCTGTCAAAACTTCGTTTAAGGCCCATATTTGCGTAGTACTCATCCCGATCTCCCCAACGCAATTCTCGGATTTAAAATACGAGTCCCGACGTGTTCGCAAACTTCCGGCGAAGTACGCGGGTTTTTGGTTTTTTCCGGCAGTCGAGCTCGGGGGTCCGACGAGCTGGGTGGCGACGGCTCCTTCAGAGGGTTCGGCGGAGCGGCGGTCGTCGGCGGTTGCAGCGGGGCGGTCGGCCGCGGGCTCCAAGCGCGGTGGTGCGGGCTCCCCTCAGCGGAGCAGGCCAGACGAAGCGGCGGCTCCAGGCTGCGAGGCCGAGCCGCCGGGCGCGACGACCGCGGGGTCGCGGTGTGCGACCCCCGCGCGGGGACAGAGACCCGCTGAGTGCGGGTCTCCGTGGGCGACCAAGACCGGCCCTTCATGGTCGGTCGGCTCATCGCGCGGGTCGGCCGGCTTGGGTCGGTCCAGGGGGTGTGGACCGGCCGGACCGGTCCGGTCCACCCCCGCTTGCGTCTGACGGGCGTTAAAACACCGTAACTTTTAAACCATGGGTTGGAATTGTGTAATGTCTACGGCAACGCGATCCTTAGATCGAGAAGGAGTTTTTTATATGGTCTCGGAAAATTTTAATTCCCGAGGCGAGGGGCTCGGTGCCACTACACGACTTTTAAGTGGTTTGACGCTTTTCCGGGGGTTCGTGTTTGAGCGGCGCGGACACATCCTATGTCCGTTTTGAGCGCCGTCAGTGGCGTTGGGACCCTGGCGCCGAGGCGTAGCTTTCCAGGGTGGTTTCAGGCGTTGAAGCCGGAGTTGAGGCGTGGGCCCCACGGGCTGTCTTTTGAGCTGCGAGTAGCGTTTAGCGACTTTCTCATCGGGCATTCGTTTGGGGTGTGCAAGCAGTCGATTCTAGATATTTTTCCGAGGGGATTGCAATGGTGCAATCCGCCCGCTCTAATTCCGCACACTGGTGAGGGCCCTGCGAGGGCCGTTTCGGGAGTTGACGGTGGTTTTTAGCATTATCACCGGGTGTCCGTTTTGGACAAGTGATTAGTCCATCCTATGTGCTTTTTCGAGAGGATCGCAACGGTGTGATCCGTTCGTTGTGTTTCGGGACCGGGTTGCGGGTCCCACGAAGCACCGCTCGTGTGCGGTGCGCCAGAATGCATCTTTTTCTCCGGATATCCATTGCACTCCTGTGAGTAGTGCTTTTGACGTGTTTTCTCGAGGGGGTCACAATGGTGCGATGTGCCTGACTGTTTTCAGGGCCGAGCCTCGGGATCACGGGATGTCGTTCGGGCGTGAGACGGTGTTGGCGACCTTTCCGTCGGATATCCGTTTGAGGCGAGTAAGTAGTCTAACCCGCGTGTTTTTCCACGAGGATTGCAACGGTGTGATCTGTTCAGGCGAGCGGAGCCTCTTACGCGATCTTATTAAATGCGGAAATGTGAAGGTGCCCCGGGGGCGGTTCTTCTATTGTGTTTGTAGTGGACCCTTGGCGTGTGATCACGTGCACTCCCGTGTGAGTGAAGTAATGCTTTAATAGATGTGGTTGGTCGTGCCCCAGTCATTGAGGCGGCAAGTTGGAGATGTTACGTCACGCCTTCGCGTTGACGTTGGGTGTCGGGTGCACGATATCCCTTGGGTTGAAAGTGAGGTATACTCTGGGAGTATACGGGAGCGCTTGGAGATATGTGTGGTTTGTACCTGAGACGTTCGTGCGCTTGGTTGGGGTTAACTTGGGGTCACACGTCGTGTGGGCCCCAGGTGCGTGTTGAGATCTGCTTTGCGTACTTTGATCTCTCGTGACATAGAGGGTCCCTCTGTGCTCGTTTGTTTGACCAGCAGGGTGGATTTTTCCTCCTGGCTCTGTGCTCGTTTGTTTGACCAGCAGGGTTGAGTGGTCTTCCCCTGGTTTCGTTCTCGATGGATTGGCCGGTAGCGGTGCTAGTGACACCCAGTGATGGAACAGGCGCTGAACCTCTTTTGGGTCACTACGGGAAATATAGATATTTGCGACGGGATCCCGTCGCAAATAGCCTTTTGCGACGGGGCCCCGTCGCAAATCGCCCGTTGCAGAAAATGTCGTCGCAACTAATTTTTTTTGCAACGGGCCCGTCGCAAATAGGTTTCTGGTTTTTTTTAAAAATCTTTTGTGACGGGCCCGTCGCAAAAAGTATTTGCGACGGGCCATATTCCTGTCGCAAATGGTTGCTTCGAAGCGGGTATTTGCGACGGGAATATATTCCAGTCGCAAATAATAATAAAAAAATTAAAAAAAAATTAAAAATTTATTTATTATTATTATATAAATCAATAAACCTATTTATATTGATATAAATATAATATTTATTTTTTAAATATGTTTTAGAAAGGAAGAATGAAAATCAAATATGAATGTATAAGATGTTCAGTAAAAGAGGCTTATAAAATAAATTAAAAAATATTTTTAATTAGTAATTATGTAATTTTTATCAGTTAATAGTCATTTAATAACTCTTTGAATATAAAAAAAATAAAAAAATAAATGAAAGATGGAAAATAAGTTAAAAATGAAACTCAAACTTCAAACGGCCATAACTTTTGATCCGGGACTCCGTTTGAGCTCCACAACATATCAAATCGAAGCCTGCGACGAGCTCTACAACACTATGGACGGGTAAAACCCGTCCAAGGTTGTTTCAAGGCCAAAAAAGGGCCCAGAAGGCCTCCAAAACTGAGTTTTTAGTCGGGGTACCCCGATTTTTCACCGTTTAAACAGCTATAACTTCTGCTTCCGATGTCCGATAAACCTCTACCATATATAATATCGAAGATCGTTTCATGTTCTTCGATTTGACTGATTGTGGAGCTGAAACGGACTTCTGGATTAGAAGTTATGGTCGTTTAAACATTCAAATGGCTATAACATCCGATTCGGATGTCCGTTTGGCCTGTACCGCATATCATATCGAAGATCGTTTCATGTTCTTCGATTTGACTGGTTGTGGAGTTGTAACGGACTTACGGATTAGAAGTTATAGCCGTTTTAACATTCTCGGTGGATTTTCACCCCCTCATTCCTATGTATTCATTCATAACTATACATATATATATATATATGAGTGTGTGTGTGTGTATCTATTGTATATATGTATTTATTTATTTATTTATACATATACATAAAAACCCATATTTTATAAATTTATTTAAAACTAAGCTTATAAATATATATTAATTAATATACAAATAAATATACGAATAAAAACTTATAACTACATATATATATATATATAGAATAAATATATATTAATATACGAATAAATATATATATATATATATATATTTATATAACCAAATATATTTATATTAATATAAATCTATATTAATATACGAATAAATATAACTATATAACTATAGATAGATCATTAAATGTATAAAAAAATGAAATGGATTAGTTGTAAAGGTTAATGCGCGCATGGGGGAGGTTTATTCCTATTTATTATTAATTATTTCTAATTATTATTAATTACTACTAATTACCATTAACTATGAACAATTAATACTAATAATTTAAATTTATTAAATAACAAAACAATATAAACACAATTAAATTACAACTAATTAAAAATAAATAAAACTAATAAAAAAATTAAATAAAATATTAAATTAAAAAGAAAATAAATACCTTTAAGGTTGATCTCCGATAATTGTTGAAGACATCAATATCAAATCTGGAAATAAAAATTAAACTTAAGAAACTGTGAACTCTAAAAATAGAGTTTTGAGAGAAGTTGAGAATGAATGGAAAAAAACGGGTGGGGGTATTTATAGGTTAGATTATTTGCGACGGGAGTATTTGCGACAGGATACCCGTCGCAAATAGTATTATTTGCGACGGGACCCGTCACAAATACTTGAGCCCGCATTTATCACGGTCAACGGTTAAATTGTTATTTGCGACGGGTCCCGTCGCAAATATTAACCTGCCGACATACTATTTGCGACGGGGGGTATATTCCCGTCGCAAATAGTTTTTACCGCCGTCGGTTATTTGCGACGGGTGGTAACCACCCGTCGCAAATAACTTTCCCGCGGTTTGGCGCGCTTTGCGCGCCAAGCCTTTTGCGACGGGTGAGATTTCCCCGTCGCAAATAAGTTTATTCACGACGGGATTTATTCCCGTCGCAAATAACCCGTCGCAAAAACCCCTTTTTCCCGTAGTGGGTGAGTTGTTCTGGAGTTGGGTGATTGCGCGATACCCACTCCGTATTCGGTTGGCCAGTGTTGTACCCTCCAGTAGAGATGACCAGAGCAGTTCTGAGTTTTACCCTCCAGCGGGGCTGGGCAGTGGGTTACTCATCGACTTCTAGGGTTTACCCTCCAGCAGAGACTGGGCAGTGGGTCACCCGATGCACTTAGGGTCTACCCTCCAGCAGAGACTGGGCAGTGGGTCACCCGACGACCTCTTAGGGTCTACCCTCCAGCAGGGCTGAGCAGTGGGTCGCCTGTCGTCTAGTTCCAGGTCTACCCTCCAGCAAGGCTGGGCAGTGGGTCGTCTGTCGACTTATTCTAGGTCTACCCTCCAGCAAGGCTGGACAGTGGGTCGTCTGTCGACTTATTCCAGGTCTACCCTCCAGCAAGGCTGGGCAGTGGGTCGTCTGTCGACTTATTCCAGGTCTACCCTCCAGCGGGGCTGGGCAGTGGGTCACTTGATGATGTATTAAGGTCTACCCTCCAGCGGGACTGGGCAGTGGGTCACTTGATGATGTATTAAGGTCTACCCTCCAGCGGGGCTGGGCAGTGGGTCACCCGATATCTAGTAATGAATTACCCTCCAGCAGGGCTGGGCAGTGGGACTGTTGGCATTTCAAACTCAGTCCTTTCTACTAGGCTAGTCTGTGGCTTTCCTCCGTGATTACCGGAGCGGGACCCATGGTTATACGGGTCGGTGTTGTGACAACTTTGACTTTGAGAAGACCTCTCGACTGCAGTGCAGTGACGAGGTGTGGTTTGACTTTCCCTAGAACTCTCAAGTACGAGGGGCACTTTCCCCACCGAGACGCGTTCTTGTGACGCGATCTAAAACTGTGCGGGCGAGTCAGTGTCGCCCAAAGTGGATAGTGTTGAGGTGTGGTGATTGAGCCCCTTAGCTTGCGGTTCGGGGCAGACGTGCGGGATGCTGGGCATCGATGGAGTTTACTTCTGGGACTGTTGGCGACTCACTTTCTTGGGCTGAGCTACGAGATGGAGATCCCCTTACGATTTGGTTTGGGTTTCTTGTTGAGCATATAGATATGTATATACCTTGTTCTAACACCCACTTCTTGGGTTTTGGCTACTCTCCTTCCAGGAGAGGCGAAAACGCGGGGGGTATGTCACGTGCTTTCTGTGTCTAGCTTCTCGTGGTTGGACAAGTCTACTCGCCTGCTATAGGTAGCGAAGACTCGACGGGAAGTACATCTCCTCACCGTTTCCAGCTCCTTGTGTCTGGACGAGTCTAGCTTTTTTCCTCTTGTTGGGTTGAGTTGGACTCTCTACTGTTACTCTACTGCACTCCTTGTTGTACTCCTTTACTTTTCCTGTTCGCTCTACTGCTCACCCTTCGGTACCTCCTTTGTTGCTCTCTCGAGCCTTCGGGGTATCCTACTGAGTATTTTTATACTCACCCCTGCTTAGGCTTTGTCCGCACTTGGTGTGCCCTTGCAGAAGACGGACAAGTTGGTCGTGACTTCAGTGGAGTATAGGAGTTCGGGAGCTTGGACCGCGTGCGGTGGTCGTAGTCGGGTTCCAGGTGGGGAACCCTTCCAGTTGTTTCTTTTGTTTTACCTGTTGTCGGGTTGTGGCACTTTTTGGTTGGGCATGTGTTTTGCCCCTTTTCTTTCCAGTTTACCTTCAGCTTGTACTTGTACTGTTTAGAGGTCGATGCACATCTGTGGTTTATATATATATGGCAGTTGCTCTTTTACTCTGCTTGTTCTTTCTTTTACTCTGCACTTTTGCATTGAGTGTGCTGCGTGTGTGTGTGCAGATACTTAGGCAAAGGCCTCCCCGAGTTGTTGTGCCTTCGGCGCTAGTCGCCAGCCCCTGGCCTATGGAGGCGGGCCTGGGGTAGTTGCGGCTCGAGCCCGGGTAGGGTCAGGTCGTGACAAGAGAAGTTAGACTAATGATTGGTATTCCACACCATTTTAAAATAAGCATAAGATTATTGGAACTATGGTCCCCTTTGAGACCTCAATCAAAAATGAACTTATTTCATTACAGCTTGTCACAAATGAGATATTTCGTTAAGGAAGTCATTTTGTCCCATATTTTAAGAATTTCATTTAAATTGATTTTACCTTCATTGAAGCCCCGTATCAAAATTCACTACTACAAATACGCATTTTATCAGCGCTAAAAATGGCTTTTAACAGCGCTAGAAAAGCGCTATTAATGTCGTCGAAGATAAGGGGGTCCTCTTTATCAGCGCTCCCAAAAACGCTGATAAAGACTCCTTTTATCAGCGCTTGTTTTTAGCGTTAATAAAACTAAAAAAAATTAAAAAAAAAATTTAAAAAAAATCCTGCCAACCCTTTTAACAGTGCTTTCCAGCCCCCTCTAGCGCCCGCACGCACCCCCTCCACCCTTTATCAGCACTAACCCTCGAAATCCACCCTCATGCGCGCGCCCCTGCCTCCATCAGGTTTCGAACTCGAGACCTCCCCCCTGCGCGCCTAAGCCCTTACCACTCCTCTATTTTGATTTGTTTTCCATTTCATGATATATATATATATATAGTTATATTTATTCGTATAGTAATATATATTTATATTAATATATATATTTATAGTGATATTAATATATATATTTATAGTTATATCAATATATATATGTAGTTATATTAATATATATATATAGTTAGATTAACATATAGGTATATAAATATTTATATATTGGTATTTTAAATAAAATGGATATTAGTTATTATTTAGATAAAGCTAATATATTTTATATGTAAATATATTTTATTATTTATATTTATAATTAAATTTTTATGTGTGAATATATAAAAAAATATGTATATATTGTTATATATTTGATTATAAATAGCAGTGCATTATAAAAAACGATAAAATTTCAAAGATATAATATCAATATGAATGTAATACTTTGGAATAAATTCAGTCCCCACCAAAAAAAGCCAATAATACCCCCTTAAACGAGGATGAAAATCCACAAAATGTTAAAAAATCAGGGCATCCCGATTAAAAACTCAGTTTTGGAGGCCTTTTGGGCCTTTTTTGGCCTCAAAAAATGTGACAGAGACTTTGCCTAAGTTATTTGTGCGTAGAGCTCGTCGCAGACTTCGATTTGATATCCTGTAGAGCTCAAACGGACACCCGGATCAAAAGTTATGACCGTTTTAAGTTTGAGTTGCGTTTTCAACATATTTTGGATCTTTTTTTATTTTATTTTTATTTTTTAGTCTTCAAATTGTTATTCAATGACTATTACTCCGTAATAATTAGCAAATCATTTATTAAAAATATTTTTTAAATTTTTTTATAAACCATTTCACTAAATATCTTTTATATTAAGTGTAAATGTATATTTATACTTATCTAAAATATATTTAAAAATATATTTAAAAAATATATATTATATTTATATCAATATAACTATATCTATATATTTAAATATTGATATATATTTTTTAATGATTTTTTTTTGAAGTAGACCATTTATCATCGCTTAAAAAAAACACTGACAAAGACCCCCTTTATCAGCACTACTAAAAAAGCGCTGATAAAGTGGTACTCTTTAACAACGCTAAAAAAAACGCTGTTAAATGGGGTACATTTATCAGCGTTTTTTTAGCGCTGATAAAAGTACTCCCTTTATCAACGCCTTTTTTTTAGCGCTGATAAAAGCTGGCGCTGACTTTGCCCAGTTTTGTGGTAGTGATTATACTTTTGACAATTTCAACAAAGTCTTAAATAATAGATTGATCTTTCACCATTTTCCTTGGCATGTATTAATAAGTCAATAGAGGTTTATTGCACAATTATTTTTGCAACTTTACAGTGTTTTCATCATTCCCCTGCAAATCTTGGTCGTCAATAATTTCGAAGGGGGTCCTGCTTAGGATTTGCTTCGAAGATATAGTCTCCACGTGTTTTGGCAAAAAAGAACAATTTTTACGATTTTGGGTCTTCTTCCTTTTGTTCAACGAGCGATTCCCCCTATTGAGATGCTTCATTCCTTTATACTTTTTTGAACGGTAAGGATCTTTGGTATGTAAAATTTTCCGTATGCTCATGAAATCAAAAGGGAGTTACCATTTAAGACAATCTCGAAAGAGGAAACTCTTCTGCTGCAAAACAAAAACAATCCTTGAAAAAACTACATGTTTGATGTTTTATGCATGCCTGTATTAAGTGGGTTTAGACTTGGAACTATTTTATTTTATTTTATTACGTTATTTTATTTTTTCTTTCAATCATAACATTTTGATATTCTAATTATAATCACCGGCCGGCAGACACCCAGCCCGCTAGGCCGCACGGGGTGGATCAAAGCCCCGCCCTTATTCTAATCCCACCGTTCGATTCCTGCTTCGATTGCACTTCGTCATCATTGCCGGCTCCGATCCCGTTTCGCCTCCCGTTTCTGCCTGCCTTCAAATCCTTTCCCACTCCCGTGTATCCCGGCCTTGGAAGCCCCCTGGTCCTTGTCTTCCAATCCATTTTATCCATGCCTTCGAATACGTTTCGGTCTTTGAAACCCTTTCACCCCTCTTCACCCGTCCTGGATTCCGTTCACATTTTATTCGCCTCGACCACCACCTGTTACTAATCCGTTTCGTTTTGTAACTTATTCGATGAAACCCAAGTTGCGCCTCTGCCGTAGGCTATCCCTAAAATTCTGGTACGTATTCCTTTATTTTTTTTCTTATGTTAAATCTCTGTAAAACACCACCTGTTACGCGAACATATTTGGAAATATCCCATTTATATTAGTGCTGAACATAAATTTTTCTCCAAATTACCTTCTGCAGTCACTACTTTCTTTTGAAAAACCCTAGCCAGGTGCCCATAAGTTGGAGTTTGTAAAATTTTCACCGTATTTTTGATCAGGCACCAACTTCTTTGGAAAAATTATTATTTCATATATATCTAGAAACTGGTATCAAATCATTTTCATTTTCTCTATCTTTGTTTACATTATACTTCAATGCATGCACAATGTATTCTCCCTACTGCTTACATTACGCGCTGATTTCATCCGTCTTTGGGTTACTGTTATGACTTTTTTTTTTAATTTTCTTTCAATTCCAACACTATTCACTCTGCACTTTTATAAACAATGATTTCTTTATTGTTCTTCATATCTGTACTGTATTCGTTTCTCTAATGCATATCTTTGCATATTTCAATAGCATTTTTTTTTTCATTTTTCATAAGGTACTCATTTCTTTACATACGCATTATATGATAATTGCGAAACTTCTATGTTCAATAATAAGATGATAGCTGCTTTATTATAGAATGTTAAGAACTTCACATCTTCAAATTCAAAATACTGAACATATATAAGGTGAAAAATATATTACAAACATTACAAAAGCCGATATATTATTATAACGGTAAATAATAATATAGACATATATTATTTTACTAAAGCTTCTATATTATTGTTTCTTAAATAATATGACCAATGTAGTTAAAATCATGAGGCAACTCATAGAATCATACGAGTTTACGGATCTGCTCATCCCCATCCATTCAACTCGCCTAATGAATCGGTTTTCAGCAAAATCGTTTGCAAAAAAATAGACTCGCGCTGATGCGTGCAGACTCACCACATCCAACGAGTGAATCAACAGTCTGAAGTTTTTTTAATCTAAAATCGAAAAATGATTTAATTCAACCTGGTGCACCTCACATAGCTCTTTCCCAAAGTTTTTGACTTTATTTCTTCCTCTCCGCTCCGCGATGCCTCGCACCCACCTCTGGTGCTTTGATCCTCCGGCGGTGCCTTGCACAACACACACTAACCACAACCTCACAACCTCTCGCTCGACTTGCATCATCACACACTCAGCTTGACGACCCTCGAACTCACATTGCACACGAGAGTGACGGCCCTTGACCTCGCATTGCACACGGGAGTGACGACCCTGGACCTCACAACGCATACGGGAGCGGGACAGGGTGCTTGGGGTTTCTTATTTCTTCGCCTTTGCTTCCCCTGCACTGCATCGCTTGACCCTCCTTCAACGCTATGTGGGCGGGAAAAAGCTCAAGGTGAGTTTTTCTTTAAGTTCTTGATTTCCCTCCGTTTGATTTTTTTTGGGAGTGTAAAATTTATTTAATGTGGACTGCTGCTGATGATTTTAATATGAATTCATTGGTCTCTGCTTGAACTGATTTGAATTGTTGGTCTGAATACCAATTTGAATTTCTCGATTTTAATTATTATTGGTGTGATGTTAATTGGTTGTATGATGTGAATTGCCGTAATTTTTTGTTGGTTTATTTCCTTTTGTGATTCCGTGAATGTTTATTTATGTTCAGGAAAATGTCTTCCTTATTTACCCCAAAGAACATTGTTAGTAAAAATAGTAGTGGAAATAGGTCTGATCTTGCTTGGAAATTTGGTATGCAAATTTCATGGAAAATTGTTTTCAGGAGGGATTAATCAATTGAAACACTATTTGGCTCAAACTAATAAAGATGCAACACCTTATAGAATTGTGTTAGATGAAGCTAAACAGGAATGTTCAAGTATGCTTCTTATTAACATGGGCTTGAGTAATTAAAAAAAAGATACTTATGACATTGAGGATGAAATGAATTCTTGTTGTTCAAGGAAAAATAATACAACAATTGGTAGATTTTTGAAAATATTTAGTTGGGCTCAGTCTGCAAGTTACTACACACAACTTTGTATGAATCAATTTTTGAAAAAGAAGTTGCTTGAGGAAACAAATTCCCAAGTAGCTCGGTTTTTTACACAAGTGCTATACCTTTTAATTGTGCTAGAAATCTTGAGTTTGTGAAGATGTGTGAGATAGTTGCAAGGTGTGAAAATGGATATAAACCTCCATCATATCATGATATAAGGGAGAGGTATTTGAAGAATGAATTTGCTTACACACAATAGATACTTGAGTATAAAAAACAATGGAACGAAACCGGTTGTTCTATTATGTCTAATGGATGGACATATAATAAGAGAAGATTGATTTGTAATTTTTTGGTCAATAGTCCGAAAGTGTCTGTATTTCTGAAATCAATTGATACATCTGATATCTCAAAAACTGTTGATAAAGTCTTTCAAATGTTAGATGAGACTGTGGATTTTGTTGGAGAAGAAAATGTTGTTCAAGTGCTCAGTGATAATGCTTCAAACTACAAAGGTGCGGTAGAGATGTTGATGTTAAAAAGAAAGCACTTGTATTGGGCTCCCTATGATGCTCATTGTATTGATTTGATGTTAGAGGATTTGGAGAAAAAATTGGATAATCATATGGTGACCATTTCTAGAGGAAAAAAGGTCACAACATATGTCTATTCAAGGAATATGCTTATTTCTTTGCTAGAGGAGTTCACAGAAGGAAGAGATTTGATTAGATCAAGAATCACTTGGTTTGCTACCTCATACTTGACTTTGGGATGCCTTAGTGGGCATAAGGGTGCTCTGATGAATATGTTTACATCATCAAAATGACAGTCTAGTAGGTTTGCAAAAGAGAAAGATCGAAGGAAAGTCCAATTAACCATCTTAGATACTTGCTTTTGGCGTGATGTTGTGACATGTTTAAGGGATGCATTCCCACTTATTAAAGTAGTTCGTTTTGTGGATTCTGATGATCCATGAGATTCCTTTATGAGTAGATGGACCGAGTAAAGGAAAAAATTAAGGACAATTTCAGTAATATTAGGAAAAGTTACATCATTTAAACTATTATTTTTTTATTACTATTATGTGGCTTTCATTGAATATTAATCTTATTTTGTTACCATTCAATATGTAGCTATCTTCCTATTTGGGAAATAATTGATGAGAGGTGGGCTATTCAACTCAATTGGCCATTGCATGTTGCTGCCTGTTATTTAAATTCTCAATTGCACTATAGTTCCAACTTTAGGGCTGGTGCAGTGGTCAAAATTGGCCCATATGATTGCTTGAATAGATTGGTGTCCACCCAGAAAGAGAGACACCAAATAGATATGCAATTATACCACTTCAAAAATGTGAGGCTTGCTTGGTATGAATTTTGTAAAAAGGACGAGGGATAAAAAGACACTAGCTTGGTGGGATTCATATAGGGATGATGTCCCTGGGTTGAAAAGATTTGCGATCCGTGTTTTGAGCTTGAAGAAGCGATGAAGAATAGAGCTGTGGACATGGAAACGCCTGTGATGCAGTTGACGACCCATCTTCACCGTTTGGAAAACTCAATGTAGGAGGTGAAAGCAGTAGTGGCACAACTTGCCAAGATTCGAGAGGCTCAATGATCTAACTCCAAGTAGGAGGCTATGTCGAAATATTCTGGAACTTGCGACTTGGATCACGCGTGCTGAAACATATTTTACGAGCCATCAAATTTTGAGAGCATTGAAGATACCGATGACACAACTGGTCTATAGGAGGTATGATTCAAATTTGGTTTAAATTGTTGATAGCAAACAAGGCTCAGCTCACCTGAACGCAACTCAAGGAAGAGCTGCTAGGGAGTTTTGGAAGTGCAGCTGTGGTGGAAATGGTGAGAAGGAAAGTTGCTGTAGAGAGTTTGAGTGTTCACTGAAGAAGCAGATGGACAAAGCTAGAAGCATGGAAGTTGTTGCAGTTGCGACAAAGCTGGCTGCGTCCACTACTTCTGCTTCAGATGTTCGGCTAACGGAAGTGCTCAGTGAGGTGAGTACTACTATGAGGTAAATTCTGATCCTAGCCTGAGTTTTAAAGTACGCCCTGTAGAGGAGGAAGTGTATCTTGTTATAGTACCTCCGAAAGTGAATGATCATCAACCGTGAAGGAAGCTGCATCCTGTGCAAGCGCTAGCACTGGCTTTAGCTGAGTTTCTTGTTTGCCAGCAGCGCACGGAACAAGTGATGCTGCAGTACCAGACAAGAGTCTTAGCCAAATTTTTTATTCAACATGCTATTCCTGGATTTCCGTCTCAACTACAGGTGGAGACCATACTGAAGCCGCAATGCAAGTTGCAGATTTGGGTACAGGAGCGGGCAGAGTTCATGCGGCAGCACTGTGAGCTTTACGGCTGTGCTGCAGGATCAGACATTCGCTGTGTTGTCAGTGCAGTAGGAAATTGAAGAGGGAGAACGTCCAGTTCTACTAACCGTAATAGGGAGCTTCAAGCAGTTGAATGTGGCTGGTGCAGATGCTAGGGTCCTTAAAGAACCACCACATCGAAAAGAGTATCACTGCGTTCCTAAAACTGTTGCTTTGGGAGAAGAGAAGGCTGCTGCACCATATTATCTTGGGGTTTGCTCTGTTGAGGCAAATGGGTGGCAAATTGATGGTGGAGTTTTAAAAGGATGGCTGGTGTTATTTGGATGCTGGATGGGTGTTGAATGGAAGTACTTGTTCCCTTTTTATTGCTTTTCAGTTACCTTATATGGTATTTGAGCATGGAGAATCGCTGAATGGTGTAATCGACCGGGTATTTCTTGAAGAAGGAGATGACAATGTATACAACTAGAAGAATCCATATATGAAGCTTTTGGTTGGTAGTGTTTTACTTAAAGATGGGATGCCTACTATAACTGTGGTCAATTGTTTACCTGTTGTAGTTGAAGACATCGGAAATCAGGGCTGCTGGAATGGGATGGATGCCAAGGTAAACTTGAAAAAGGCATCCAAAAGAGGGGAGACCAAGGCGATGGTTGATGTATTTGATGATGTGGTGGATGATACAGAAAAGGAGGAACATACTCCTAGCAGCAAGAACTGACTGTGCTAAAGACAAGACTGTTGTTATGCTGCTGCTGCAACCGGTGTGGATGATTCTGCTCGTTGATCCCGGTGTTCTGATTTCTACGCTTCATTTTAGATCAGCTTTAAAGTTCACTTTTCCTTGTGACTGGAGCTGGAAAACACCATTGATGCTTGGTGGACTATTCAATGCTACAGATCCTGTGGCTGATGTTGCTTGGTTAAAAGATCTTGGAGCAAGTAAAGAATTGTGCCCTGTGATTGTAGGTGAATCGTTGTCTAATGACGAGACAACAATTGTAGTCTACCAGCTCTTCTATGAAATGGTTCTTGGGCAGAGCTTTAACTTTGGTGGGAGTTGTGGCTGCTGAGATTCCATTATCTGATGAGGATAAAGACACCGGTGAGGATTCAATTATGCTTCATGTCTTTGAGAGAAGCCATGATAATGACACCGAAGAGAGGAAAAAGGCCAATTTCAACATGGATGATCAAACAACCAAAGCATCAAGAGATTCTAAGGAAATGAGAGGCCATCCAACAATGGTGTCATTATGAGATGATATCTTTTGTAAGCGACGCGACATAAGGGAGAGCCAACATAAGCTTGCTGTAACTGTTGGGGAAGAAAATCAGCGCTGTCTTCCATGGGCTTTAATGACCACAACGATTCATGCAACTACACTTGACATCGATGACTATTCCCTATATTCTCACCTTGAGGACAAGGTGGATTTTCAAGGTGAAGGAAATGATAGGGGAACGTGGATCTACAACCTTTCATAAGGGTCTTGCTGCAAGCCCTTGCGTAAGGGTTCTGGGAGCTGGTTGTTGTTGCTGTCAAAGCAAGGTAGTCAAACTCAAGAGTCCACTCAGACTCGTTTGAGGCCAGTAAACTCGACTCGTCGACACGTTAGAGTATTTCAACCCAATCCAGCACCACCATCGGAAACTTCCTTGTAGCATGAAGGTTATCACCCCCAGCTTTTGTAGCACCAATCAACACTGTTAAGATTGATCATATTACAACATAAGATCAGATTGCAACATCATTCATGAAACCACTTAATAGTGAACAAATTGGATACCATCACACTCCAGCGACTTCAAACTCAATTGAAGCAATTGAATAAAAAACAATTGGGCCTCCTGCATCTCTAATTTTGCAGCAAGAATGTCTAAACCTAGCTGCACTGAAAAATGAATTCCAACTTTGCACATAATCCTCTAAAATAACCAGCTGGACGGGAAATCTTTCAACAATCAGAAATCACTTATCCAACCTTGCACACACACACACATATATACTCACACTTCATAGTATATAATTTCATACACATCTAATAACAAACTTATATCATTCAACCTTGAGTTACAATTTCAACATATAAGTTACAAACCACTTAAATCTATAATATCAAGATTTGAATTAGCTGTCTTACACAACTTAAGTAAACAGATCAGTAAAGATCCTGGATGGATTTTAGGCTTCCACCACCAAAAGGACCTTCGTCGTTGTAATCGTTCTCACCCTCACTAAAACCTTGATCAACTTGAAGATTTTGAGCAACACCCTCTTCACTATCTGTATCATCATGTATCACCATCATTTCCAATATCACCATGGATTTCCGTATCATCTAAATAGGGATTAGAATCATCAAATGCATCATTTTCCCCTTCGTTTTCTAAAGTTCACAATCATCTGGTTTAGTTATCTATTCTTCATCAGAGGAAATATCATCAACAACATAAGGCTCAATGCTTTTTTTTACTTATGGCCCTCTGCGTGTTCAATTTTAAATTTAACATAACGAACATTAAATCATTCATCTTGCTTTGGTGTAAGCCGTTTCTCCTCTTTGTATGAATCTGAAAACACAAGAGAAAAATATGTTAAAATGTATTAACCCAAAATATTAATCTAAGTAGATTAATTATCATCCTTATTGCAAAATCCATACCAAGCAAGCCTCTCGCATTTTTGAAGTGGTCTAGTTGCAAATCTATTTGGTCCCTCTCCTCGAGGGTGGGCGCCAATCTATTCAAGCAATCATATAGGCCAATTTTGACCGTTGCGCCAGCTCTAAAGCTGGAACTATAGTGCAATTGTGAGTTTAAATAATAGGCAACAACATGCAATGACCTATTGAGTTGAATAACCCACCTCTCATCAATTATTTCCCAAACAGGCTGATAACTACATATTGAATGGTTATAAAATAAAATTAATATTCAATAAAAGCCACATAATAGTAATAAAGAATAACTCTTTAAATGATGTACCTTTTCCTGGTATTACTGAAATTGTTCTCAACTTTTTCTTTTCCTCTGTCCATTTCATCATAAAGGAATCCTATGGATGGTTTCTCATTATAATCCACAAGACGAAGCACTTTAATGAGTGAGTATGCAGCCCTTAAACATGTTGCAACATCACGTCAAAAGCAAGTATTTAACACTGTTAATTGTACATTCTTGTCATCTTTCTCTTTTGCAAACCTACTTGATCGTCATTTTGGTGATGTAAACATATTCATCAGAGCACCCTTATACTCACTAAGGCATCCCAAAGTCAAGTATGAGGTAACGGATTGAGTGATATGATATCTGGTCTAATCAAATTTCTTCATTTCGTGAACTCTCGTATCAAAAGGATAAGCATAGTCCTCGAATAGATATATGGTGTGACCTTTTTTCCTCTAGAAATGTTCACCTTATGAACATCCAATTTTTTCTTCAAATCCTCTAACATCAAATCAATACAATGAGCAACACGAGGAGTCCAATACAAGTGCTTTCTTTTTAACATCAACATCTCTCCCGTAACTTTGTAGTTTGAAGCATTATCACTAAGTACTTGAACAATATTTTCTTCTCCAACAAAATCCACAATCTCATCTAACATTTGAAAGAATTTATCAGCAATTTTTGAGATATCAGATGTATCAATTGATTTCAGAAATACAGGCCCTTTCAGACTATTTACCAAAAAAATTACAAATTGTTTTCTTTTATTATCTGTCCATCCATCAGACATAAGAGAACTATCGGTTTCTTTTCATTGTTTCTTTTACCCCTCAAGCATCTCTTGCGTGCAAGCAACTTCATTCTTCAAATATATCTCCCTTATATTATGATATGATTGAGGTTTATATCCATTTCCACACCTTGCAACCATCTCACACATTTTCACAAACTCTGGATTTCTAGCACAATTAAAAAGCATAACACTTGTGTTAAAAAACCGAGCTACTTGGACATTTGTTTCCTAAACAATTCCTTTTTCAAAAATTGATCCATAGAAGGTTGTGCATCATTACTTGAAGACTGAGCCCCACTAGAATTTTTTAGAAAAGCTACCAATCGCCGTATCATCTTTCCCGGAACAAGAAGAATTCATTTCATCTCCAATATCATTAAGATATTTTTTTCTTTTATTACTAAGCCCACATTCATAAGAAGTATACTTGAACATTTTTGTTTCGCTTCATCCGGCACATTTCTACAAGGTTCTTCATCTTTATCAGTTTGAGCCAAATAGTGTTTCAATCGATTAATCCCTCTTGAAAACAATTTATCACAGAACTTCCACTTCACTTTTTTTCCATTTTTTTTCAACATCAACACCAAATTTCTAAACAGGATATTTTTGCTTACAATCTTCTTTTGGGTAGATGGGGAAGACATTTTCCTGAACTGAAATAAACATTCACGAAATCACAAAAGGGAAAAAAAATTACAGCAATTCACCTCAGACCACCAATTAACATCACACCAATAACAATTAAAATCAAAAAATTAAAATCGGTATTCAGACCAACAATTCACATTAGTTCAGACCAACGATTCATATTATAATCATCAACAATAAATAAAAAATTCAGGCAGTAATTCATATAAAATAAATTGTAAACCCCAAAAAATATCAGACAAAGAGGGAAATCGAGAACTTAAAACAAAACCCACCTTGAGCTTTTTTTGGCCCACACAATGTTGAAGGAGGGTCAGGTGATGAACAGAAGCGAAAAAATAAGAAACCTCAAGCACCCTGTCCTCCCATGTGCAATGTGAGGTTGAGGTCTGTCACTCCCGTGTGCGATGTGAGGCCGGGGGCCGTCAAGCTGAGTGTGTGATGATGCAAGTTGAGTGAGAGGCTGTTGGGTTGCGCGGAGTGGAGGTAAAGAAATCGAAAGTCGAAACCCTAGGCAGGTGCGATGCAAGGCGTGTTAGGTTGGGTTAAATCATCCTCTGATTTTAGATTAAAAAAACAATGGACTATTGGTTCACTCGTTGTGCGCGTCAACGAGTCCGTCACGAGTCTTTTTTTGCAGATGATTTTACCGAAAACCGATTCATCAGGCGAGTTGAATCGAATGGAGATGAGCGAATCCGCAAACTTGTACGATTCTACGAGTTGTCTCGCGATTTTCGTAAGGGTCCTGCTGGAGCCCCATGTAAGGGTGTTGGGTGCTGTGCTTGCTGTGCTTGCTGTGTAAGGGTCACTGGGATTGGGGCTGCTTGCTGCTGTGTAGGGGTCTTGGGGTGTTGTTGAGGCGTAAGAAGTAGATTGGGAGTGTTTGTTAAGTGCCAAGGGCAGTTCTGTAATTACAATATATGTTAGAAGCTAAGCTAACAATAATGCAATGAGGACACAATGGAAAGTATCAATAATATCTATTAATTCTAGTATCTTCTAACAAAAATTACACCGAGCTTCACAATAGAATGGAGAAGAATTGTCTCACAATAGGGGGAATACAATGGAGAGCCCACCTCCTTCACCGACACCTTGCTGGAAGACCTGTAACCTAGAGAGAGGCCACCACTCCAGTCCTGTTGTGCCAACAATGCTGTACCTAATCAGACTGTTCGATCCCCTTCCAGGTCCACTAACTGGCTTATATAGCCACGTGCACTCAAGCAGCTCACGTGCACTCAAACCAACAGAGCTAACAGACTCACGTGCACTCAAACCAACAACTCACCCCCTTCTCCTTTTTTAAGTATGCACAATGGGGTGTCCTGGCCTAACAATTCCCCTCCTCAATTTCCACCTTGTCCCCAAGGTGTTAGCTAGGAAATTGTTCCTGGATATACTGGGCATCCTCCTAAGTGAATTCATCAGTAGGCACCCCTTTCCATTTAACAAGTCACTGGTTGCTAGGACTATTCAAAGCCTTGCGGACAACAAGTATTTCTTCCGGTTCATTTACCAAACCATCGCCATTGTACAGGCCTGCTGGAAGTTCTGCTTGTTCTGGAATATCTCCTTCAACACGCTTTAATTGAGAAACATGAAAAATGGGATGCAAGCGAAATGTTACAGGCAAAGAGAGTTATAGGCAGTTGCACATAAACGTTTTGACACTTGTAAAGGCCCATAGTGTACCAATGCAACGAGCTTATCATTTAACTTCCTGTATTTTGGAGTTTGTATATTAGGCTGGAGCTTAATGAAAACCATCTGCCTAACTTCAAATTGCACATCCCTTTTGTGGCGATTAGAAAATTTTGCCATTATTTGCTGAGCTCGATGAAGGTTTTGCCGTAAGCTGTCCAATAACTCATCACGGTCTAGAAGGGTAGCCTCCACCAAAGCCACCTGAGTTTCCCCCTTTGCATAACATAAAGGTGTTGGAGGTTGCCGACCATATATCACCTCAAACAGTGGATTTTTTGTAGATGGGTGTGTTGTAACAATATTCTACCCAAGGTACGCACCAAGCCAAAGAAAGAGGTCATTCCGAAGCAAAACACCGTAAATATGTTTCCAAAATTCGGTTCACAACTTCAGTGTCTGTCTGTTTGCAGATGATAAGAAGCCGAAGTGTGCTTCCCTCCAACCGGAACAATTCCTTTCAGAAGTTGCTAACGAATAGCGGATCCCATTCACTTAAAATTGATCAGGGAATCCCATGTAACCGAAAAACTTCCTTGATAAAAACCTCAACAACCTCCTTGGTCGTAAATGGGTGTTATACTAACACAAAGTGTGCATATTTGGATAATAGATCAACAACTATCAAGAGTACATCAAATAAAATCCTTAGAAATGTCTTCCCACACCAATTCAGGAACCGGCAGAGGCTATCACACCCCCGTGCAAACTTCATAACCGCCTGTGTCATGCGTTTCCAATATAAACCAGTTTCTAGCCGCTTCTGCGTCTTATAAATCCAACATGACCTCCCACGACCGAAGAATGATAATAATGTAAGAATTTCGGAAGTAAGATCGATTGTTTCGATAAAATCAGTCTGTCTTTATAAAAGAGAAAACCATCACGGAACCGAAACACAGGCCATGAATCCTCCTGCTGATGAACATCTATAACAATTTTCATAAGGCAGTTATCCTGTAATATTTCCTCCTTAACCGTAGTAAGTTCTAACCAAAATGGTTCGGAAACCTCTGAACAAAGTGTCAGTGGTTCGGTGTTTGGTGAATAGCCCCCTTCTGCTAACCTGGACAGAGAATCTGCTGCTTGATTAGTTTTTCCTGGTTTATAAATCACCTCAAAATCTAGGCCCAACAATTTGGCTGGCCAACAGCTGATTGATAGATTGAATTCGCTGAGTTAGCATATGCTTGAGAGCTTTATGGTCAGTATAGAACACAAAATGCTTGCCCAACAAATACTGTTTCCAATGGTTTACTGCTAAAACAAAAGCCATAATTTTCTTCTCATGAACTGTCTTTGAGAGAGTAGTTGCGGCCAAAGCTTTACTTAAATACCGATTATCTTGCATTAACACAGCTCCCACCCCCCTTCCGGAAGCATCACATTCAATAATTGTTGGAAGTTCGATAAAGCCAACATCGGCGCTGAAATCAGGCAGTCCTTCAACCTATTAAAAGCTTCCTCCGCTGCAGTGGTCCAAAGAAAACCACATTTCTTTGTTAATTTTGTTAATGGTTTCTCTGTCTTCCCATAATCCTTAATAAATTTTCTGTAGTAACATGTGAGTCCCAAATACTCCACAGTTGGCTGGCCAAAAAAACTTTTCTTTTTATTGGCTTTAAGGTTGTTAGCTTGCAACATTTCACGCACCACAGCAAAATGTTGAAGGTGCTCCATCCACTCCTTACTATAAACAATTATGTCATCAAAGAAGACAAACACAAATTTCCGCATCACTCCTGAAAACTCTGTTCATTGTTGACTGAAAAGTTGTTAAGCGTTCATTAGTCCGGAAGACATTACAAGATACTCATAATGTCCCTCACGAGTCTTGATAGCTGTCTTGCACACGTCCTCCACCCGCATCCTGATTTGATGGAAATCAGACTTCAAAATCCAATTTGGTAAAATGCCGTGCTCCATCTAGTTCATCCAATAGTTCATCAATCACCAGTATTGGGAATCTATTCGGAACCATTAGCTTGTTCAAAGCTCGGTAATCGACACACAATCTCCATCCTCTTATCT
The DNA here is from genome assembly GCA_963277665.1 of Viscum album. Taxonomy (NCBI): domain Eukaryota; kingdom Viridiplantae; phylum Streptophyta; class Magnoliopsida; order Santalales; family Viscaceae; genus Viscum; species Viscum album. The sequence continues at coordinate 1,937,669,789 of OY728155.1, forward strand.
TTTTTTTAACCAAGATTACTGTGCTCGCATAGGGGTTGTTGTATCTGATGATCCCTTTAGCTAGCATGTTTGCTACTTGCCCCTCAATCTCATCCTTAAGATGGTGTGCCAATTAATATGGTCGAATGTTTACCAGAGCTGCCCGATTAACTAGGGTAATTGCATGGTCAGTCAATCAGCTTGGAGGAACGCCTTGTGGATCTTCAAACAAGGAACAAAATCTAGAGAACATCCTGGATCTACTTACATTTCCCCTGTGAAAGCGCTTTCCTTCCATCACTCAGCTTAATCCCGAGTGGTGCGGTAGGTCAAATCTCCACCCCCGCCGTTTTAGTGAGAAACTTTGTCACAAAATTATGACCAGCTCCACTGTCCGCGAGGATTACAACAGGTACTCCCGTAACTCGGCCATCAAACATCAATGAATCCGCCCTTTGTACTCCCAGGTCTCTGTATTCTTCCAGTTCTTGTATCCGTGTTTCAACGAGTTCACATCGCTGTAGTTCTTTTTGCGCAGTGTCCGCCGTGTCCCCACCAATTTGTAGCTCCTCAAACTCCCAAATCAATAAACGAAAATGTTTGTCGGGACAACGGTGGAGTGGTGTGTAAGGTTGTCCGCATCGGAAACACAATCCCTTTTGTTTTCTTTCTTCCCTCTCCCGTCGGTTGATACTTTTGACTCCTTTCCCACTATCGTCACCTCCAGTTCGTCTACTATCCTCACCTTTTAAATTCCTCTCCATAGCAGGACTATTTACTTGATACCCGTGCGAAACAATTCCCACCCTTCACGAAACAGGAGGTTGTGCCAGCTTCTCTCGAGAAGTCTTCAACATTCCCTACCCTAACAATTCCTTCTCTATTTTCCTGGCCAGAGTCATCATCCGATATTTATTTTCTGGTCCATGAATAGAGACTCTGTTCTCGATTTCTTTCCGTAATCCTTCTAGAAAAAGACTGATAAACCAAGGCTCGGGGAAATCTAGAATTCCCAGAGCCACTTGTTCGAAGTCCTCGATATATTCCTCTATTGTACCAGTTTGACAGAGTTTTAAGGTACCTCAGTGGGTCTCCATCAGTTGCCTTGCCGTATCTCTCCATGAGCGCCAGCTTGAATTAGTCCCGGTTCATCTCCAGTTTTAAATTTTGCCAAGACAGAAACCAATATAACGTCCTCCCATGCAAAGCCTTGCTATGGGAAGTTTCATCTGTTCAGACGTCTGGACAGTTTGGAAATAAGTTTCGGTCTTGGTTATCCAACCGAATGGAACGTCGCCAGTAGCAATTCCAACTTATTCGATAAACTTTGCAATCCGTTCCCCAGCTCCAGTCCATCAGGCACTAAGCCTCCTTCCTGCCGACTTTCAGAATTTACTTTCCACTTCCACTACCATTCGGAATCGAGGCTTCAACCATCCTCTGTTTTCCGGTATTGGAGATGTGTTCAGCTTGCAACTCCAGTCCTTTAATCCGACCGATCGTCTGTTCCTCCATGCCTCTTAGCCTAAGCGTAACACTTTCCTCATGGCTGTCATCTCCTGGGCTCGCGTTTGATCCTTTTCATCTAACTTTCGTAAAATCTCTTCCATCATCGACTCAACATGAACTATCCTCCTCTCCATTACCGTTTGCATTCAAACAATCCGGTTGTCAAAAACATTCGCTCCAGATCAAACTCAACGATGTCCACGAATTTCGTCAATACAAAATCACAGCTGCAGAACTCCAATTCTCGGCCTCAGTTCGGCTTCTCTCAATGAAAACACCAAAGTTGTTACACTTTTATAAGTATGCACAATGGGGGGTCATGGCCTAACAATATAAAGCTGTTTGGGGCTGTTGGAAGTGGCTGGGGGGATATTAAATAGGGGGAAAGGCTGCAGGGTGAGGGGATTTTGGTGTAGTTTTCAGGAGGAGCTGAACGTGTGGGTTAGGCCATCGGCCTCGGGGTGCAGCGCCTTCTAGAGGAATACTTCTATTCTTTCTTCTTCCCCTTTCCTGTACGTGCTGATGCTGGAGTCAATAGTACACTGTTTTCTCTCTCTCACTCATACAGATCAAATAGGGTGGTATATTAGGTATGTTTTAACATAGATAATTCTAATATAATGAATAAAATGATAACAATAAATGGAGTATAAATAAATTGATGGGGAATTGGTTTTCAGAAACGCTTAAACAAGGCAACATTCACATCCCTTGCCGGTTCTACGTATTCGTGTGATTGACTCACGTTTGGAAAGCAAAGAGTTGAAAAGGTTGTTAGGGCCCAAAGTCTAACATTGTTACAACGGTATGATTTCAATATATGAATTGCCTCTAGGCTCCAAATATACTGCTCATTTTGCTTAAATGGGTCATTGGGGAAGAAATTTTAATCCCACCTGGTGCTGCCCTTTTTGTTTCTCCTGAGTCAGGGATTACTGGTTTATTAGCATATGCATTATTCAAAGAAAAGACTGCATCTGAGGTACCCACTAATAATTAGTGTAAATGTAGAGCACGGTCATGGTTTTATGCTACTTATTAGACCCATGCAATTATTTTCTGTGTATATTATGTTCTCTTGATAGCATATATGTCAAAATATTCAATATGCATTCTGAATATATCCAATATGCATTCTGATATATGCAATATGCATTATGTTTATGCAATATTCATTCGGTTTATAAATTTATGCCCTGTTTCTAAATATATGCAACATGCAATATGCATTATATTTCTAAATACCTGTACTCTGTCTCTAAATATACGCTACGCTATATGCATTTTATTTGAATGTATGCAATACACACTTTGTTTATTCTGAATATATTCTATATACATATAGTTTATTCTGAATACACGCATTCTATTTTATTTGAATGTATACAATGTAAATTTTGTTTTATGCTACTAATTAGCCCCATGTAACCAGTTTGTGTATATTACGTTCTCTTGATAGGCATATATGTCAATATATGCAATATGCATTCTGTTTATACAATATTCATTCTGTTTATAAATTTTGTCTATGCAACATGCAATATGCATTATATTTCTAAATACCTCTATTCTGTCTCTAAATATACGCAATATGCATTTTATTTGAATGTATGCCATAGAAATTTTGTTTTGTTTATAAATTTATGTCCCGTCACTAAATATATGCAACATGCAATATGCACATTATATTTCTAAATACCTGCATTCTGTCTCTAAATATATGCAATATAAATTTTGTTTATTCTGAATATATTCTATATACATTCAAGCTATTCTCAATATATGCATTCTATTTATTCATTGAGTTAATCCCAAAATGATGACTCGCTTACCTGTCTTTATTTCTTCGCTCACTATGGTTTTCTATGGTATGCACAATTTTCAAAACAAACATCCTTCATGATATCAGTTTCATAGGATTTCACAAGAAAATGCAATTGTATGTACATACACTTCTTACTGCTAATATGATATTAAAACAATTAAAATACTGTCCTACAATTACTGGTACGATCTTAGGTGCTAGTGTAAGAAAATATAGAAGAATCCTAGAGAAAATTGTAGAATAATGCTTGAAAATCAATTATAAACTCTTTTATAACCCCAACCTTCTACTACCTAACAACCCAGCCAAACATCTGTCTACTGTAAAATACAATACTGCCCCTGACAGCTCTTTCCCATTCTCCTTCCTCCTATTTAAGGGGGCATCATTGCCCACACTCCTATCATTCTCACCTTCTTGAAAAAGCCACCTTGTCCTCATGGTGAAAATAAGGAAAATTTGCCTTCGCTGCTGCAACTGGCACTTTCTCCAAACATTGTTATTGGGACACGATAATGCTCCTTTCAGTGTGGTGGTGGTTGATCCTCTATGTCTTCCTTACGGACCCCAACAACTGCAATCAGGAACACTATTGCCCATTCCAATTCGTCTTTATGGTCCATGACTGATGAACTATTCACAACACCCTCAGCTACAGAACAATTCAGCACCATTCTCATGGGAGTTGAAACAACAACATTTGACTGGCTTGACAATTCCCTCTCAAACTTGATGATAGTCTTCACAAAACCGGATTGCTTAAAGCCTTTCTGCTGCTTCAATGGATTGCTCTCTGTTGCAGTTTGTAAGATACCAGTCGCAGCTCCTGGAAGAGCTTATTCCAGGAAGGGCTAAAGGGCAATCACCGGTGGATGAAGTGGTTAGAAGAGAGAGAGGGTATGGGGGGAATATGCTGTGGGTCATGGGGAGTTAGGAAGTGGTTAAAGGAGAATCAATTGTGGGGCCCAAGGGGAACTGACAAGTAGTTATTTAAGGGAGAGAAAGAGGTAATGCCTGGGGGGGTACGAAGGGGTTTCCTGTTCAGGCTTCAGCACTGTTGAAGAGGGGGTTTCGGCCCCGGAGAGTATTTTTCTTCCTTCTCTCATTTTACTTTCACCTTCTCCCTCTTCTCCCACCTGTAATTCTGTTTCTATTTCTCTAAATACAAGAAGCTGGTTTTCTGTTTCTATCACAGTTCTAAAACGATAAAGGAGTCCTGCCTTCAACTCCTCCAAACCCAGATTCGGGCATAGCGACAACAAGGATAACATCCAGTGATGCGCGATCCCTTCCTTGCATAACTGTACAGACCAGGAATGAATTTTCTCTACTCCACTTATCCTCGCTATATCTCGGATTAGAAACTGCGTCTTCAGACTGTTCCAGATTGGTATCAAGCTGCTCCTCTTTGCTGTTCCTTACCTGTCCAGACTGGAATGTTTTTGAACTCTCTACTTTGTTCTCTGCTTGCTTGGCAGACTTTCTGTTTGTCGAAGAGTCCCAGCTGCCTGTATCTGCAACATCTTCTCCAGATTTGTATACACGGACTCCATGGAAGAAACTCTTGACTCCATTCTAGTCGGCATTCACCTATGATCCTTCAATCTGCTTCCACAAGCCGTGTTTCTCTTAATGAAAGCACTAATTGATAAGGCTATAGGAGCTAGTGTGACAAAATATAGAAGAATCCAAGAGAGAATAGTAGAATAAGGCTTGAAAATCAATTGTAAACTCTGTAATGTAGCCGTAGTACAGAACATTCCAGAAGTGAGTAGAAGAAGAAGAAGAAACTCCCCTGGGAAATGCTTCCCAAGGCCAAGGATGAATCCCCCTAAAAGCAAATCTGTCCCAAAATATTTGAATGCCCCTCCCCATCGAAAGCTCTGTTTAACAAGCCCCAACCTACCTAACAACCCCAACCTTTTACCTAACAATCTAGCCAAACATCTATCTACTGTAAAAAACAATACTGCCCTTGGCAGCGATTTCCCATTCCTTCCCCCCTCCTTAACAAGGTTTCACTGCCCCCACTCCAATCATTGACATCCTGTGTATATGTCCATTTTGGATTCTGCAATATGCAATCTGCAACCATATTTTCCCTTCCAAACTGTGCCCCCCACTTTTACCCACTGCTGTTCCTCATGGCTGACGTTCACAGCTCCATTTCCCCTTGCAGCCACTCCCAAATTTCACAGCGCCTCTGTGGTATTTTTCTTTTTTGAGGCACGTGAGATACGGGATATATTTTGTTTTATCTTTTTTGAACGGAAGCGGGGCACTCAAAAGGCCTATATATGAGCAAGCAGAGCGGAAAGTGGGCAGGAGCGTGGGTGCAGAGAGTGGTGAGTAGCAACGCAGATGAAAACGTGTGCACTGACTTGGGTGTAGGAGCAGCATTCAATGGCCAGCAGCGGGTTGCGCAACGACTTATTTGAGGGCTGCAACAACTCTGCGTGTTCGGTTTTGATCTCCGAAGGACGACCTATTAGAGACAATTGTCAGAGAGGCGACATAGGTGTATTAGGATGTGGATTTTTACATAGGTTTTCTGCTCATTTATAATTCAAGTTTGGGCTTCTATGATTTATATATTTGAAGTCATTTTATATCTAAATATATATTTTTTTGTTAAATTCAGACTCCATCCATAAAAGATATGACCCTTAATGAGGATACTTTTAACAGATTTTGTTTTTAGCTCTGACAAAGAAACGCCTTTATTATTATTATTTTTTAGATCTTTGATAAAAACATGTCTGTAGTCGCAAATTATTTTGTTTTTTAATATTTAGAAATAACTTATTTTATATATGTTGGAACCCACGTTAGACAAACAAAGAGACCGCTGTGACCATAAAGGAAGATGACATGTTTTAGGAAGAATGTTGGCGGATGTTGAGATTGTGTTGTATTCATTGTCAGTTGACTTTAATAAATGAGATTGCCAAAATTGATGGAAGATGCTTTGGTAAAAACCACGTTGTGGATGAATATGAACACATTATGGAGTAAAGAGCTTAAACCATGGAAGTGGTGCAATTACTAGTCATTATAGCCTATTAAACATGTCATGGAAATTGATTGCACTTCATGGTGTTGAACAACACATCACGAGTGAGGATGATTTAATATAGAAGCTATTGACCAACAAGCGTTACTCAACACATTGTGTCATTGTGATTTATTTTGATTCACATGGATAATGTGATTGAAATATGTGCACGACATAAACATGTCATGGAAACGGCATAAACATGTCATGGAAATTGATTGCACTTCATGGTGTTGAACAACACATCATGAGTGAGAGGATGATTTAATATAGAAGCTATTGACCAACACGTGTTACTCAACACATTGTGTCATCGTGATTTATTTTGATTCACATAGATAATGTGATTGTAATATGTGCACGACATATTCTTAAGATCTAATTCACCCCCTTATAGAGTGTTTGGAACCTTGGCGGTTACAAAAAGTAACATCGAAGGCTAATATGGTGAATTTGTCTCAAATACGCTTTGATATAGAGAATGTTGCAACACAAAAAAATTCCTATCTTAGTCGAACAAAACTATTAAATATGGAGGAATCGAAAGAGACCTCATTTATGATATGATTGGGGTTGGATGTATTCCTTGAAATTCATGAAATTCATGAAATTCATGAAATTCATATCAGTATTCTTATAAAGATTTCATTGAACGAATCTGACTAGAAGCTATCAAATTATGTTGTAAAGGCACACAATTTATATCCGTAGCAGATGGAGCAAATTTTTCAATACTTTTGAAAGAGACAACAAGGTGAATATGAAAACCCAAAAGCCATATACATAGATTTTACTTGATTATACATCATTATACATAACAACTTAAGATTAAAACTCTTCCTTTAATCTTGACTTCTTCCCTTCGAGCTTCCACATTTCCTGATTATTCTATTCCATGTATTCATGCCCCCATGCAAATTACGGTGCTCAAGGTGCAACCTCCTTCAAATCTCAGCTCAAATCTCAGATTGGATCATGACCTAATCCCAAAGTATCATGATATTCCTCATTTATGATATTTAATGTTACTTTACCTGATATTTTTTGAATCTTATATGACCCTATGAATGATCTTATGTATTCTTTAAAAATCTCAGGTTAATCTTACGTTGCAACAACTCTTATTTTTATGTGGCGTTGGCATGGATTTTAGGTGTGACGAGAACCCCGATATTGAATGTATAATATGTATATAAATGCTTTATTTTCCGCACATGCATTTTTTTGGAAATAATATTGTATCTTCTAAATGGGGGCTCAGATGAGAAATCCAAGACCACGATTGGATTTGAAACGTGAGTTTTACCCTTGAAGCGATATTAATTATGTTCACATTGGGCCCTACAACAATGCACGGTTGTGGGTGAATTAAAGAGAATTAATTAAATAATTAATTAAAATTGTTTAATTAATTATCTTGACCTTTCGGGGGCTATTTAATCCTTAAGTAATTCTCTAAGGTTAGTCACATAAGTCTGAGAGATTTTAGAGTACCTATGGGCGGCGTCTTGACGCGAGATCATAGAAATCCGAGGATCGATGTTGAACTTCACGGGATAGCCAACGACATCAACGCGAATCAAATTTTAACCAATGGTCGATCCACGTTCGAGGCAGAGCATCATTATTATGTTGTTTTGTGGATTTCTCCCAGCTTGCTTAATGTATTCGTCATCAACCATCATTTGCACGACAATTCAACTAACACCGGTTTGATTCAAATCACGATCGAATCTAGAACTAGAGTTTGTGTTGGAATCAATGATGGGGGCCTTGGTGTAAAACCCCACTCCTCTCTCAAGGTACTTCTCTCTTTAAATTATATCGAACCTCTTTATATTTTGTAACTGAGCATCGTTTTCAGTCTAAAAGGTGCCACAAAGGTGCTCCAGGAGGGGGGGGGTGGTGCTCGGAGAGGTGAAATTGATGAAGGTTAGCAGTGACAAGCAGCAGAGGAGCTATTGCAGTGCCACCAGCTAGCCGTTGGATGAGGTAGTAGCCTAGTAAGGCCACAGGAGCACCTCAACTAGCTGGTGTTGAAGCACTGACCAACCATTGGCTCATTGGCTAGCCGACGACACTCATGCAAAAAAAACTTTTTCACGTCAGTTTTTTCTCTTTCACGTCGGTTATTAGACGACATTATTGAAGGCGACGTTGTAAATATGTTTTTAACGTCAATTTTCTTTAACCAATGTAAATAAATTTATGTTGGTCTTTTTCACGTCGGTTATGAAATAATTGATGTGAAAAACATTTTATCACACCGGTTTTTCAAAAAAAAAAAAAAACCGACGTGACAAAAGATTTATCACATCGGTTATCAAATAACTGACGTGCTAAACCAATCACTATAGGTTTATCACGTTGGTTACCAAATAACCGATGTGAAAAATTGTTTTTTTTTAAAATAATTTTCTTCTGTTTCCTTCTCTCCACAACGGAAAAGAGCAGAAAACAAGAAAAAATACCATCATCAAAAGCAACATAATAACCAACAAAATACACTTATAATTTAAAATTTCATGTTTACAATATATAGCACAAATAAAATAAAATTTAATTTTCCCATTGTATTTGCAAGTGTCTCAACTCCTGTGCACTATAAGGTCGCGAGTCATCAAAAAACTACAAATTAAAAAGAAATCATTTAACATTGTATTTTGAATAAAACGAATGAAATATTAAGGAAAAGTTTATAAAGAATTATAACCTAATGGAATCTCATATACATCCAATAAAAAATTTGAATATGTTGACAATCTATCAAGACTGATAGAAACTGTATATTATGAAGTTTCACTTTGTATTTGTTGTTGTTTATACAATATTTCTTCAACTTTAAAGTATTCATGTAAAAAAATAGATAAATATATAAACTTTAAAATAACAAAACAAATTTAATAACAAAATGAAATAAAAGATAAAATATACACATACCTCTATGTAATATGTCGAACAAGTCTAGACGACCAAACTAAAAATTGGGTGATACTTTGTCCAATTGTACTCACTTCATCTGTAGGACATGGTATTCTTGCTGATCTATTTATAATATCCTGTACAATGACCCTATGATGCTCTATCTCTATCTGTTGATGATGAATGATATCACCTATAAAAATACCATCCCATATGCAATAATATGCTGATGATCATCGACATATAACTCACAATAACTGAGAAGCTGTGGAGGAGAGGGTGTAAGAGTAAGATAAGGAGTGAGGTCTGTAGGCAGAGGTGGAGTCGGATAAGTATGAGGAGTGGGAGGTGCTAGCAGAGGTGGAGTGGGATCAACAGTCTGAAATCGTCTTTGCATGTCTGCAAACATCGACTGTACTAAAATTCTGATCCTGTCCTCCATCATCACACGAATATCCCAAACTTCAGCTTCCATAGAATCTATTTTCTTTTATAAAGTTCCTCCATTGAAGAAGCTGTAGAATATGGAAACATTTTTTTCACCGATACACCTACCGGGTTTCCTCATATATGACCTGAGTGTTCGGGGTTTCCCAATGCTGTAACTAAAATATTCTTTCTACCCTCAACTATAAAGACCCCATATGTGCTCTGCTACTCAAGAGAATCCTATACAAAATATTTGAAAAAATCCGTAATGAATCACAATATATAAAGAATCAAATTATTTTAAATAAATGAATAAAGTAAATATCTTACAATCATCTCAACTACAACCCTCGATTCTTCCATAAGATATTGTACTTTTTTGCTTATTTGAGCCATCTTCTACTTTTCATGTCTGGGGGGGTAACCTCTGCAGAGCATGAAGACTGAACTCTCAGTTTTTGAAAATTTTCAGTCATCATTTGTTCTTCCAATAATATATACCATCCCTGAGATAAAGTATGAGGATATATATTTCTAGATTGGATATCGCTGTAAATTAAGAATAAAGAAATCCTTAATAAATCTTTAATATTAAAAAAACTTATAAAAGGTAACATTGCACTTACCAAAAATGCTTCCCGTCTTCTACTTTCAACACATTGTTTCCATATGTCTTCATCTATAAATGGATATATATCACATGGATTATGATGTTGACTATGCCCAAAGATGAATTTTGATGTGAGGGTTGATTTATCTCTATCTCCTAGCAACCAATGATAAACATTTCCTCCTAATTCCTTAAGTATCAGATATATGATATGTCATCTGATAAGAATGGGGAAGACATATATTACTATAAACATTTCAAGATAAGTAAAATAATAAATGAGATTACCAAAATGATCTCCCACAAGTGAGATAGTGTCACTTTTTCAGCACTTTGCCAATCATCAAACAAAATACTAACTTTGCTTTTAGCCTGCTACAAAAGTCTTGAATTGTTTTGAATTTGGACCTCTTGGAATATCATTATTATCAAAGTCTACTGATATCCTCTGGTCCTGGATACAAGAAACTAATAATTTTTGTAAACGTGTGGTGCCACGTTTACCAACCCTCAAACTCTTCTTTACCCCCGTGGAAGTAGACGTCTCATGTAAAGAATAATGAAGAGACTCATCAACAGGAGCATGTGTATGTTCCTCCTCAGGGGTATGCGTATAATCATCTTCAGAAGTATGTGGTGGATCAGATGATTGATCTGTCATTATCTTACAAATGAAAGCAATAAACAATTAATACACAAATATACAAATCCAACTATTACATACAAATGTAAATAAAAAATGAACAATTATCAAACAAAAAGTAACATTTAACTTAACACATTTTTATTCATATTTTTTATAATTAACTAAAATGCTGACAATATTATTGAGAGATGAAATGACATAAATGAATGAAAACAAATAAAAAAATGGTGTGTTTGAATAGTAAAAATTCTCCAACCTAATAAATCATTTTTACACCAAAAAGATTTTTTTGAATATACTATTATATAATATTTTTTGTTTTTATTTAACATATGAAATTTAAAATAATTGGTTTTCAACAAAATCAATTAATAAATAAGTTACGTAAGGGTAAACATGGTAAACTAAAGAAAACCAAACTAATATAAACAAACAAGTTAACTTATTAGTTATAATACGTGTTTTAATAATGAAAATAAAATTAAAAAATCTAACAATTTATGAAATTTAAAAAATTAAACAATAAATAAACATATGTCACCTCTAATATTAGGAATGTACTAAATGATTGTTTTTCCAAATTCCTTAATTATGATCGTTTCGTATGACACAAACTATATCTACAACGTGCTCATCAATATTTTTTGTTAATATTTCCATGGAAGTAGAGATCTCACATAAATCAACATCTTCATCAAGTTTATCATCACAAACATATTGTTTTTTCCTTATAAAACAATAGACCATTGTATATCAGATTGATCAAGAACATAAATAATTTGTTTTTCATATGTTGCCATGATAAAAGGATCAGCTGTGTATTCCAATTTATTCAGATTAACTATTGTCATTCCAAATTCATCATGTCTGACACTATTGTTACCGATAAACCATTTACAGTTAAACACTAGAACTTTAAATTAATGTAATCAACCTCCCATATTTCTTCAATGACTCCATAATATGCAGTTGATACGAAGATTGAGCTTTTGCCTTTAGCACTCGAAAAATACATTGCTTATGTGAACACCAATACACTATTATTCTGAACCGCACTTCTGTTGTCCTGATCTTTTGTATGAAATGTATAGCCATTAATGTCATACCTGGACCATGTTATCAAATTTAAACTTGGACTACCCATTAACCATCTCAATGTTTTCGATGCATCTGATCTACCAAACACAATCTCTTTAAACCATGACAAAAAAGTTTTGTTATGTTCATTCAAAATTCACATATCTTTCTTCTTTGGATAACATTGTTTCAACACATTAATATGCAATGTTATATATGGATGAACATCATCCATGTTATTCAAAATGTATAAATGTACCTTCTTTATCTGTTTACCTGTCAACGATTTGACTTTCAAGCCACAAATCTCCTTTCTCCCATAATTAACTCATTCATGGCGAGATGTAGGCAAACCGATGTGCTCCACTGCAGACAAATAGCTTGTATAAAACTCTGCAATCCCCTCAAAAATATACTTCTCAACAATGGAGGCTTCAGGTCAATATGAATTCTTAATATACCCATTCAATATCTTCATATACATTTCAAAAGGATACATCCAACATAAATATACAGGTCCACAAATCTTTAATTCTTGCACCTAGTGAACCATTAAATGCACTATGATATCAAAAAAACATGGAGGAAAATACATTTATAATTGACAAAGTATAGAAACCGCTTCGTTCTCCTAAGTGTTCAAAGCATTTAGATTAATCACCTTATTACAAATTGAATTGAAAAAACAACACACCTTCATGATAGTTATTCTGACACGAATGAACAATATTCCACGCAATGCAATTGGTAGGAGCCGTTTCATCATGACATGACAATCATGAGATTTCATACATGTCAACTTCAAATCCTTTAAATACATAAAATTCTTTACATTTGAAGAATAACCTTGCGACACTTTGATATCATGAAGACATTGGAAAAAACTAATTTTCTCCCTCTTGGATAATGTATGACAAGCCGGGGGCAGGAATGTTCGCCTTCTATCAGGAGTGAGAGCTAACTCCAAACATATTCTCATTGAGAGTAAATCCAATCTTGCATTCAACCCATCTTTAGTCTTTCCTTTAATATCTAACAACATTCCAATCAAGCTGTCATATATTCTTCTTCATATCATCATCAATGTTATGTTTTACCTTATTATATCTCCAATATGGTAGCACAAAAAATATTGACTGTTTCTTGCAAATATTTTTATCATCATCAGATTTATGTGTCTTTCTGAATATCACATCAATGTTTTGCACATTCTCAAAATACTACTTAGTAGATAAATGTTTTGGAGTAATATCAAATTCATGTAAGATGTTGAATGCTTTTTTAAATCTTCTATAAGAGTGATCAATGGACAAAAACTTTCAATGATCCATGTATACTGTTTTTCTCCCATGATGCAATTGATAATATGAAGTTTGTTGTTCACAAATTGGATAAGCTTTATGCCCCTTAACACTGTATCTAGACAAATTCCCATATACTGGGAAGTCATTTATAGTGAACATAATCATTGCATACAATTGAAAATATTCCATTTTATAAGAATCAAACACCCCTATACCTTCCTCCTATAACAATTTCAAATCATTAATTAATGGTGATAAAGAAACGTCAATATCATTTTTGGGCTGTTTTGGTCCAGAGATCATTAAACTCAACATGACATATTTTCACTTCATACAAAATTCAGGAGATAAGTTGTAAATTACCAATAAAATAGGTCATGAACTATGTGTGCTACTAAAGCTTCGATATGGATTCATTCTATCTGTGCATAGTCTAAGTCTGAGATTTCTAACTTCATTTTCGAATATAGGAAACTGGTGATCAATTTTCTTCCATTGAGAACAATCTGCTGGATGCTACAATTTTTCATCACATATCCGTTTATCCGCATGCCATCTTAACCTTTTTGCATCATCTAAATTTGCAAATAAATATTTCAAATGAGGAATTATAGGAAGATATCAAAATGCTTTGGCAGAGGTCTCTGTAACTGCTAAATCAGCCCGTGATTTTTCTTTTAACTTATACCGTGACGTCCCACATTTATGACACCTTGAATGAAATTTGCATTCCTTCCTATATATCACATAGTCATTCAGGAAAACATGTATTTTTTTGTACCCTAATCCCACCAGGCAGAGTATTTTCTTTGCTTTATAATGTGAATATGAAAGATTATTGTCTTTAGGAAGAATATCTTTTAACAATTATAACAACTCTGTAAAACTCTTATCACTCCATCCATGTTTCACCTTCAAGTTAATCAATCTTAACATTGTCAATAAAACTATAAATACCGTACAACTCAAATATAATGGTTTTTCAGCATCGCCATATAGACGCTCAATTGTCGATTCTTTCTCAATTGCCTCTACTTCAATATCACGAATCATTTCTTCAATTTGATTAGACTTATCATTTTGCAAAGCATCATCATTAAGAGATAAGAAATTTTGCCTAGTTTCTCCATGCCAAATCCAAGGGTTGTAACTCAGATTAAAACCATGATAAATTAAATGATCTTTGTTCTCTCTGCTTTTCAACTTCATCATGTTTAAACATTTCAGGCACGAACAAAAAAACATGTCGTTGTTTGGAACATTTCGTTTACCAAATTTCAAAAAAGCATCAACACCTTCCTTATATTCATCACTTATTCAATGTGCCGTAATCCAACTTCAACTCATTATTATCTATAACAAATATCAAAAATATATATCTTGCTAAGATAAACCAAGTTTAAATTTATATCAAAGATGCCATAATTTTAAAGCAACACAATTTTGAAATATAAAACAAATATATGCATATTTGAAAAGTATAAATATAAATTGTAGACAATAATGGAATATAAGTTTAAATATAATTGATAAATCATAAAAAGAAATGCATGAAAGTAATTTATAAAAGAAAATATAGTTAAACCATTCTCTCATTTTTCATTTTCTTCTGAATGAAATTAGATGAAACTTGAAATTGAATATTATTGACTAGAATTCTAATCAAGTGCACATTTTCCATTTTGATTAATATCTTTATTATTGAATTTTCTAATAATTTTTTTGCATGAAGAATCCGACAATTATTAGTTGAAACATTAGTTCATACTATAATATAATCGTATAGTAGAGTTCAAACAGCACAATGATGAATTTGTAATGTGATGCATATATATATACATAATTAATATTATATATTATTTATGTCTAGTGTATTATGAAAATTGTGCAAAGAATATTACATACTATGTATTCTATGACAACATGTTTTATTTGAATGTTACTCACTAATAACCCACATTTTAAATATTAGCGTCTACTTCATTTGATATAATAATAATCCAAATTTATGGGGAGAAAAATGTTTTCGGTGTGAATACCATGTGATACATGTGTAATTCCATGAAAATGTATCTATTAGAATATAAGAAAGATATATAAAGGAACCAATTGACAATTCCTATTGTGTATTCACCAATAATGTCAACATTAAATTGACATTAACTCATAATATGCAGACTACATATTTAATATACGATTTCTCAAGGTAAGAAGATACTCACATCAAAAGAAAAGTGTTGATATGCATATACACTACTTATATGATATTTTATATTGAACTGTATGCAAATTACAATGTATGTATATATTACATTTTAAGATTACGAAGCCACTAATAAGTTTATAACACAAATTGAAATTTATCCATATACATGGTAGTGTATGCATAAACAATGAATGATTCACAAACATCATCCAAATAAGCAATATCTTGAGATTCAAGGTAGAAATTTAAGAAGGTATGCAATATAAACATCTGTGAAATAATTCAGTGCAAATGCCTTTCCATTTAATAGAAACACCACAACATTAAGATATAATGCATCCACACACTTTCACTTAAATCAACACATTACTAAGGTATATGAAGATGGTAATGTGATATTTGAGACAAGCATATATATAAATATATTCGAAAACGCAACGATGAGGATGATGAAATTTGAGGGTTTAAGAAAATGTAATGTGAGATTTGAGTACACGAAAAAAAAACAAAATTTAGGGCGACACCATTGAATGGTCGAAAGAGAGGATCGATGTGTGGGGATTACCTGAGAGTCGAGCAGATCGAATGCACAATAATGAGGCCGACGAAACTTGAGGATCCATGAATATGGAAATTTGAGATTTGAGTCCACCGGATCGAAGAAACGACAGTTAGGGATTCCATGTGAGAGAAATGAGCCAGATTTCATGAGAGAGAATAACATTGAAAAATTCAAACCAATGTTTCATAAAATTTTAAATGGTATATAACATTGATTATATAATAACCGACATGAAAAATCTGAGTATCACGTCGGTTATTATACAACCGATGTGAAAAAGCAATAAAAATTGATTTATCACGTCGGTTATATGATAACCGATGTGATAAAGCAACATACCCGACTTTTTCACTTTGGTTATTATATAACCGATGTGAAAAAGTTGACATGATAAATACTTTTGGTACTAGTGTGAGATCGCAGTGGCTAGCCTGTGGGGGTCGACCAAGAATTTTAAGCAGGGAAGCCTCAAAATTTCATCCTCCGACCTTTTGAATGTTTTTAATCCTCCCATTCGACCCTAATTCATGTTTAACTAACTTGAATTTTTCTCCAGGGATTGCTCGACTTCTACAACAACTTTGATCTCTTGATCCATTGTTCGGTCTGGACATATAGGTTGGGTAAGTTTTGCCCGAGATTGATGAATTCTTCCATTTTCTCCATGATTTTTCTTCATCCATCTCTGATGTGGTGGATTTTCACTGTCCTAAGGGATTCGTGGTGCTGTGCATTGATTCATACGCTTAATTCTTGGAGTTATTCTTTGCTGCTTTTGAGGTAGGTGGTATAAAGCATCTCTCCATGGCCTGCTTTTGGTTTCTAGTATATGTAACATGTGCGATTACGCCAACACATCATTCACATGACCTCATTCAATTAGTAATCACCTGAATCCCCTGAATCTATTTACATAGACCTTCCGTTGATCCTATTGGTGATTGAAACCCTGGACTTTCAGCCACCTATGAGGTGTGCATATCCTTGACCCTAGGTTGGAAATCCAGGTTATATGAATCTAATGTTCTTGAAACTGAATTGTGGATTCATGGGATGATCTTTGGATCACACCTAATTTGGAATATAATTTACATGTGAATTGGTAATTGGGCATAATTGACATGTAAATTGGTAATTTGGCATGTTAGCATGAAACTGACATAATTATCTTGTAATTGGATAAATGTGCCTGTAATCAGACTATTGTTATGCTTTGACATGTTGGTATTGAATTATCACATTCTCTTGTGTTTGACCCATGACATGAGAATTCACCTTTGGTCTGCTGTGCGCTAAATATATAGTTGGTACCTATCATGGGAATTCACCTTGGCTATGTTTTTCACTAAATATGTAATTGGTCATCGACATGAGAATTCACCTGGGTCTGTTGTGAGATGGATATGTAATTGGCCTTGAGCATGGGAATTTTCCTTGTCTGTTGTGAATTGAAGATATGCATATGGATATGTTGGATACTGGTGCTGGACTCATTTGTTGGTATGGACAAAGGCATTTGACATCATTCTGAAGTAGGCATGATTGGCCCCAGGTGTTAACCTGGAGCTCTAGGGTTGGCAGGTTAATTTCGATATTCTGCATTTAATTTATAATTAATGCATTTTTTTATCATACTGTTGCATGCACTATATTACTTAGACTGGACTATTTTAAACACCGTTGGTGGTGGTCTACTGAGTTTTACTCACACCCTGTTCAGGATGCTGTTTGTTACCTGAGCAGATTTCATGGATGCAGGTTTGGACAAGGGCAAGAGGCCCTGTGCTTGATTGGTTGACTTGCTAGCTGGGACTTGTGGTTGAAGATGGGACCGACCACGTGGTTCAGAATCAGTTTTGGGAGTTATTATCTCGAGTCTTTCATTCATTTGGTTACTTGTATGACTTTAGTACAACATTCAGTATGAAAGTGTATGGATTGAGGATATTGGGTTATTTTGGAAATTTCATGTTTATCTACTAGAGTTGATTGTATTGATTTGCTTATCATGTTTCTGCTGTGATTTTCATTCTATACCAGAGGGTATAATCTCCCCACTATACTTATTAGACCCTCGTTTCCAGTCCACAATTTGGTGTATGAGGAGGTTCCCTTGAGGTCTTGTGGTGACCCCTTTCAGTCATGTGAGGGAGAACTAGGTTTGGACGCCACACTTGGCATGCAGGGGCATCATCAGGTGGTGGTGAAATCACGATTAGATGACGAAAGGAGCTGGATTCCCTAGAGGAAACACACGAAGGTGATGAACTTCAACAAAGATTTCCATTTTGGTGAATGGATGGATGGAAATCGATCTCAGGCAGTGGATTTACCATGAATGATGTGGCCAATGAAGAACTAGGCAAGTTTCAGGGCGAGATTGGCAATTTTGGCAAATATTTCAGGGATGTAATTGAATTTGGTTCAGAAAACCCAACCATGACGCACAGTTCGAAATAAAACATACCGTACACTTTGGGGCTGTGATAGCTAGGGTTTTAGTTTTAGTTAAATATCACACGTCGTGTGATCGACTCACATGTTGTGCATCCCCAAGCTAACTGTATGGAGTATATAGGGAGTACATGCCTAGGATATGGCAGCCGCCATCGGGACCAGACACTGTGCAACTTTGTGCAGGGCAATGCTAGCCGACCAGCAATGCAAGGTGGTGAGCTAAGGAGATCAATGATTCAAGATGTTGGGGAGGGACAGTTCTAGTGGTCTGGGCCTACGGGTCATGTAATGGTCATGCTATGCCTCTGGGCCTTCGGGTCATGTATTACGGGTCATGTCGGGCCTTGTGCCTTGGTTCTACGGGTCATGTACGGGCTCCCCTTCAACCCTTAAAAGGGGGATTATCTATAATAAAATAAAAAAAGAAGGCCTTCGGGCCTAGGAGGATGTTTGTCTTTACAAGCTTGTGAGATAGGACCACACGTCATGTACCTCGAATTCACACGCTATGGGAGGCTGTGGTACATGATAAGCACCACCCTTAGTCCCACACACCATGTATTCAAACCTACACGCCGTGTATGTGGGTCTTTAGACACCATGCAGGGCACCAGTACATGACCAAGCTACTGCTTAGGGATACACATCATGTACTATATGACACACACCATGTAATCCTTTCATACCCATCTATCGATCATATATTCTTTTTCAGACTCAGTTTTGGACATGCAAATAGTCCATCTTGAGTATTTTCCTCATGAAACATGAGGGTGTCCTTATCTTCAACATTAGAGATGCGACATATGGAACTATGAGCATACTATTCTCTCTTCAGCTTCAGATAGCTGACGATTTAGTTCAAGTGTGAAAATTAGAGTGTTCTAAAGGATAAAACCCCCCCTGACAGAGTAGTTGCGTCAGGATGCAGGTCTCCCATTATCCTAGGGTAGGGTTGGAAATTTCTCCCATTTAGTTGGGGTGCGGGATCCTTGCCTATGGATCAGATAGGGCCAGTATTCCCTCCACCAACACGGGTCCTGAGATCCTATATCCATAAATTCGACATTCCCCCCCATCTAAGAGCTCGTTTGAGGTGAAAAATCCTTTACTAGAGTCATTATCCCCCCCATCTCTCCAAGGTACGAGATCCTCCATTACAGTTCTATAGAGGTTAAGTTGGGCTACTGGTTTTAGATGAACGAGTTTATGGAGCAACATGTGGGTTTTTTTCTCCTATGCTTGGATGTGTAGATCGATACTTCTTCTATTGTATCTAGTTCTCCTTTTTGAGAACATATGAGTTTTACTTTATCCCCCCCCCACTGATTTGTGTTTATGATCAGATTGATCCCTGTTATTTATTATAGTTTTCAGAGCATCCTATTGGGTTATGTATACAATCGCCCTTGCCTGGGAATCTTGCTCGCATGTGTCATGTCATGTATTATGCAAAAAACATGCTGTTCGACATGGATCTTGGTGGGCCAGGTGTCGACGAAGCTTAGTGGAGCTTGGTGGTGGTGTTAGCTAATGGTATCAGAGTGCGCAACATAATCCAGTGGCTATGGATTTAAAAATTTTCATCACTTGAACAATGAAACTTCGTCATCTTTGGCAATCTGAGTCCCAATAGAGTCCTGAGGATCTCACATGAATTATCAAAGAACATAATAAAAACTGAACGGTTACCTCATTCGAATCAAAGTGCGCTCAACAAAAGCTTGTTGCCAATGACCGTTTCTCAAAATATCTGATCTCAAACCCCTCTAGATCATCCACACATGCTTCAAGAATCCGCACGTACATTGATCGTCAAATTATGGGTGCTAGCGCAGAGCTTTGATGATTCCTTCGACACCGCGATGATCATCTCGATCCCATGCCTTCGATCCATGAAAGAGTTTTTAGATAGATTTCTCAGATATAAGCCTTTTTCTCTCTTGGATGTGAGAGGGGAGAGTAACTCTCAATCCATTGGAATGAACAATCACTCAGAAATGAGCTCCTTCTGACTTATATATTGGATGGCCAAAATATCTAGATAGGGTTCCTCGACCCCCGTATATTTAACGTCCACTAAATAAGCAATAAGTGAATAGTAATGAAAAACTAACTACATCATAAATATCATTTATATTTTATCGCACACTTGTAATATATAATAAATATATTACGTGATAAATACGAGTCATTAACTCGATTCTCAATTCTTGCTAATATTAAACAAACCTTGAATATTAAAATAATATTCGTTCGTATAATATTTTCCACGTATTCACTTAATAATTTTTGAATAAATTTAATAAATAAATTCAACCCAATTATTCTATACTCAAATAATAATGATTTTTTTTCAGTGATCGATAAAACTTGGACAACTCTCAGAGCCCATGGTGGGGCCAACCATGTCCTATATATCCATTCACTAGAATATGGAAGATTTTTGAGTAAGCTATTGTGTAACCTTCTAGGCCTTTATCTCGATAGCAATGAATAAAAATTCATAGACTAGGAGTGGAATCTAACAACCCATCAAGAATCTTAAAAAGATAAGGAAAAGTCATAACAATGACAACCTTTTCTACAAGCATGCACTGTGTAATATAATCTCTCTGTCTCATGATATCTCATAAAACAGGATGCATGACTTGTTTCATCATCCATTCTTGCTTTATTATTTGTTGTTCTAACTGGATGAACTTACCTTCGACTACCATGACCATGAATTCATAAAGTTACTACCATCCTGATCAACTAGGTCTAAGATATCACTTCCTCAATTTGGAAGTGACAAATTCCATCTTGACCATTCAACCAATTTCATACCACTAAAGTCTCACCCAACATAAGATACCTTTCCACGACTTCATTGTCATGGTTTTTTCCTTGTATCAAAGTACGTGATCAAATGACACACATTGATAATGATATCAAGTCATGAGACCAATACATATGTTTGTAAATAGGAACATCTAATGACACTAGAAACTTGTGGTGTTTCTATTGGTGGGTTTGTCCTCATGATCTCAGCTACTTGAGATCACCAAATGCAAAATTCACGAGAAGAAGTCTCAATGCTTATGAGCCTCCCAATGCCTGATGATCACACATCATCTGTGTCCTGTTAGTATGATGTATCTAGACCATAGGACATAATTTTAATATTACTTTCATGGTATCTATAGGGAACCCACTTTTAACACACCCACTTGCACTAGATCCAACTGCTAATAAGTCTCAACCCACTAGATCTCTATGAATGCATGACATCTTTCCATTTAGAAGCATCCTTGCCTTCTTTTGTTTCCTTGTAGGTTCGAGATTCATTATTCTCAAGGAGTAACGTGTCACATGACTCAGTGACAAGAAAACCACATCACTTTGGTTCTCTAAGCTCTCGAGTAGACCAACACATTACTTGTGTTTGGGGAACTTCTTTATCTATAACTGTCTCTTGTGGAGATTGTTCCTATACCAAATCTCATGCATATGTAGTATCAACTTCATCAAAGTCAATTTTTCTCTCACTATTTCGATTATAAATGTCTTCCCATTCTAGAAATATGAAATTTCTTTCCACAATAACCCTTCTATTAGAAGGGTTATATAGGTAATATCTTTTAATTTTTTTAGGATAACCTATAGTGACGCACTTCGTGCTTCTAGATGCTAATTTATCACTAGGTATAGTCTTGAAAAATTCCTCGCATCCCCATACATGCATGTGTGAAAGATTGAGTTTCTTTCCACACCACAACTCATATAGAATCCCATATGTAGTTTTAGTTGGCAATCGATTAATGGTATATACCACTGTCTGCAAGGGGTATCCCCAAAAGGATAATGAAATAATTTCCCAACTCATCATTGATCTGACCATGTCCAGTAGGTTCTAATTCCTCTTTTCACTAACACCATTCCACGGTGGTGTATAAGGAGGAGTGAGTTGGGATACTATCCCACACTCCTTTAGGTGATCAATGAAAGCTTAGTTAAGATACCCTCTACCTCGGTCTGAGCGAAGTGTCTTAATCTCCTTACCAAGTTGGTTTTCTACTTCATGTTGGTATTTCTTAAACAATATAAAGGAATCCGACTTATATCTCATTAAGTAGAGATAACCATACCTACTATAGTTTTCGGTAAAAGTAATGAAGTATGAATTCCCACCCTTTGCCTCTACTAGAAACGGTCCACATTCATCAGTTGTAATTAATTCCAGTAATTTAGTGGAACTTTCTCTTTTCCCAAAGGGGTGTTTTGGTCATTTCCCTTGTAAATAAGCATGATATACATCCAGGGGATTATAAATCAACTGATTCTAAATACCCTTCTTGATGTAATTTCTGTAAACGCTTCTTATTTAAATGACCAAGCCTAAAGTGCCATAGATGAGTGTGATATAAGTCATGTTCGCTAGTTTTGTCATTGATTTTCATTACTGTGTTTTCGAGTTCAAGTATATATAATCCATTCTTAGGATGTGGCATACCATAAAAAATGTTATCCTTATAAAAGATACAAAATTTATTTTCAAAATCTCAGTGTACAAACTTGATACCGAGATGATTTTTTTGGTAACTGAAGGAACATAATTACAATTATTCAATATAAGAACTAAACTACTAGGAAAAATCAGATGATAATCTCCCCCTGTAAAGGCTGCTAGACTCACACCATTTGCAGCCCATAGATCCACCTTGCCCTTTGCAATATTCTTTAATCTACTTGGTTTTTGTATATGAATACAAATGTTTGAGCCATAAGCTGTATCCAATACCCAACTTATAGATAAAGATAGATTGCATTCAATGAAAAAATACCTATTGTAAAAGCACCACCTTGCTTCTTTTTTTCTTCTTTAAAATTCTTCTTCCAATAGTCTTTCTTACCACATGAAAAGAAAATAACATTCTTCTCATTCCTATCCCTCTATATCTTTGGATTTTTTTAAAGGACAGTGAATCAATGTCTTTAGCTTGGACTTAGTCTTAGACCCCTTAGCTTTTCCCTTCCTCTTGTTCACCATAACTTCTGAAGAATTGACATTCTTCATATCATTTTCAGCTTAGCGTACTAAATCCAAAATATATGGGAGCAACTTTTTCATGTCATTCATATTATAATTAATAATAAAAGTAAAAAAGTTCAGAGAAAAAGAGGAAATAATGAGATTGATTACTAGTTCTTGGTTCAACTTGTACCCAAGGGTTTCAAGTCTCTTAATGTACCCGATCATCTTGAGTACATGAGGTCCTGCTCGATTCCCTTATGCTAGCCTGAACCTATACAGTGCACTTGAAATCTCATACCTTTCTTGCCTAGCTCTCTCCTAGTATAACTGCTAGAGATGAGTTAGCATCTTGTTGGAATTTTTATCCTCATGCATTTTCTGTAGTTGATTGGAAATAGATGACAACATGATACACTATACTTCTAGTGCATCATCTATATGATTTTTATACTTATCTTTATCTACCTTACTTTCTCTCTAAGGAGGATCAGTAGGAAGTGAGGACTCCAATACATAAAGCTTTCTCTCTTGGTGTAGTACTATACGCAAGCACATGTACCACTCTTGGAAGTTATAACCGATCATGTAATTTTCTTTTTCCAGTATCGATCATAGTGATAATGTTTTGGTAGTATTGGTGATTTTCATTTTTATCTACAAAAAATATGCTTTAACAGTTAGTACTTTATCTTGATTACCTTTTAGACATTATTCATTAATTAATTAAATCATTAAATGTCTCTTACTATTTTATCGAGCCTCAATATCCATCACTACTAGATTTAGAATACTCGGTCACTTGAGTATTCTTGTGGAAAATATCCTTGAAATATCTCCTCACAGTCTATAATCTTTGGTCATGCCACTACTTGGAGAGTTTTAAGGTAGGCACTAGACTAGACAACCGCATTGACTCACGATTCCTTGAACTCTTGAGTAAAGTTTTGACTTATCAGAATTGCAACCTTGATTCCCTCAACGCTTCACCTCTAAAGTGGTAGCAAGTTATCTTTGGCTACTCCTTTACTACCATCTTTAGTTAAGTCAACCCATAACTCTCATAGAAACTCCCATGTAGTTGGAGACACCCTCAACTTTGGCCGAAGAGCACCTCATACACCTGTTTTTGTTCAAATTTGAGTGGCGGAAGGCAGTATGACTTAATATTACTTCAAGGGTTTTATTATTATTTTTGACGAATGCAATCCTTTTCTATTAAATATGTTCATAATATGTTGTCGCGCTCACAAATGAATATCTATTAATAGAATACATTCATCACGTCTTTATGTATTTTTTTTCTGTTTATTATTTTATGTGGTCTTACAGTCAACATGCACATACATAAAATAATAAATAACGCATAAAGAAAATAAATTACTCGACTGGTCTTGAGCATTTAATATTAGTTGATTTATTTAAACTTAATAGATCAACTGTAACACTCTGAATTTTTAAAAGAAAAAAAAATACATTTAATAGTGTAAAGGTCACACAATACTGAGTTTATCTTACTATACATACACAAATGAGTTTCTTCAATAGTTTTTGTTACACGCAAAACCGAGTTTTATCAAACAAAAATATACTATTAATATTATTATTTGATATGATAGTTATCACCTAGCTGTTGGAATGAAGGATATGAAAATGATTAGCTGAATTATGAAAATATGGTTTAGACATGTATATATAATTAATTCTTTGGTGACTAATAATTAAAAATGAAAATAAAACCCTTTTGAAAATAAAAGGAAATATTTTACTAAAAAACTATTTTAATGCGCATAAATATGTTTTATACCAATAAATTAAACAAATCACTCTTTTTGGATTATATTAAACAAATCACTCTTTTTGCGCATAAGTGTGTTTTATACCAATAAATTAAACAAATCATTATTTTTGGATTATATTAATGAAATTTATATATTAAATACTCAATCTAATTTTTAACATCTATCCTATGTTTTTTATAAACATGAGATAAAAAAATAAATCCAATTTTATGCTTAAAACTGTTTTTAAATCCATTTTTTACCTTTTTATGACACATTTATATTAAAAATAATTTTTGAAAGTTTTATAAAATTTATTTGATTAAATTAAATTCATTTTTTAAAGTGGAATACCAAAATTAACTTAAGGTTAAATTTTGGGATTTTTCTAAGAAGTTTCATTTTTTGATGAATAGTGAAAATACTGAATTTTAATCGAAAACAACCTTTTTGTCTAAATAAATTGTAATGTTAAATTATATTTTGAAATGGTTTTAAATTAATAAAATTTCAATTATAAATTTATTAATTCAATTTAGATCATTGAAATCTTTTTCATATTGAATTTTGATATAAAAACATATAAACTTTTGAACATTTCACTTAAAAAACCCACTTTCTCGTCATGTCTGTGAGATTAATTTTAAACTAAATTCTGTCACTTTTGTGAGTTGAATTTAAAAAAATGGATTCCATATTTGGAATCAAAATGATTAATATTATATAATAAGTTCAACTTAATTAGAGATCATAATTATTAGTGAAAACTGTTAAAATTAATTACAGCGATTAAGGTAAAAATGAGTTTACTTAGTGGTTAAACATAAAATATAAGGTGTAAGAATGACTTAACACTTGTCCAACACCCATTGTTTGGACATATTTTGACCTTTATCACCTTAGTCTTGATTTTTGTGAATTAGTGAGATACTATTCCATGAAAGTGACCTATATAATAAGTTAAGTAAAGAAAAAGAAAAAAAGGAACCTTCTATACTTTTAATATCTATAATGCTTTGGGTTAGGGGAAAAACCATATTGGTTCATTTATACATATTCTTTTGAAAGATAAATGAGTTTTTATCATCATAATAATTTATCTTTAAATTTTAGAGATGAATTAGTTACTTAAAATGCTTAAGAAACACCAACAAAGTAATTATTTAGTTAATAATTAATTAAAATAAATGATACTAAAATTTTTAAAGGTAAAGTAAATTGACTGAATTATTATCTTTTATTAATTTTTTAGATGAATACATAATGTTATAAAGGTGTGAGATTAATATATTCAAATTCCATCTTTGTCTTGATGTTTTTAAATTTAAATTAAATAAATAATGTCAAAATTGACATTAATGTTATTTTTTAATAAATGATATTTTATTAAATGATTTAAAATTACTAAAAATCCTCCTATCCTCTAAGTGATTTGTAAATTTTAAGAAATATCAAATATGGTATATTCATGGACCAATTGATCTTTTATAATGAATATATTGGCCCCTAAATAGTAAGAACTTTGTTAGCGTGGTTTGAGTTAAAACAGTGTTTTTGCGCGTTACATGTACTTCTGTTAAATTAATTTCCAACACATATGAGATTTTTATTTTATAAATTAGATATCATATTTATAATAAGTGGGTATATATTGTCTAATAATTCTCATATTAATATAGTCTTAATGGATAAATTATATAGGTTAGAAAACTAGTTATCATGGTAAAAATAAAAAGGGTAAAATTGAGTAAACTTAAAGACCAAGGAACAAAATGATAAAAATGATTTTATTTTTGTGTGGTCTAAGTGTGGATCGACCATATTTTCCCTAAAATCATTTAGTTTTCAATTTTGGAGGCACATGAGGTAAGGGATACCTACCAATAGTGAATAATTTTGGGCATTTACAAGTATGACATCCCACCTTTTTATTACATAACTTTTCATTACATGATACAAAAAAGAGATCTTTTAAAGTCTAGTTTTTTAGGAATAAGGTACATAATACATGAAAACTTAAAACTTTCTTATAAATCCACTTGAAGATATCCTCATGGGTTCATCCTAAGTACATTTACCGCATCTCATATCTTGGTGACATATATCAAAAGAAAGGGGTGAGCATGGAGCCCAATAAGGGAATAAACAAGAGAGACGTATAGAGAGAGGTATAACATGTGATCTTAAGAAATATCAATAAGAACATGAGGCATAACAATAAGGCATGAAAAGAGGCATATCATAATAATAAGAACATGAATTATAACATGGAAATGTGGCTACAACATTTAAATGAGTCATTTTTAAGCATATAACCAAGGCTAATCACCAAGGTGTCATAAATGAAAATTATCAAGGTTATTCACCAAAGTATCGTAAAACATGTTATCTCTAGAGATTAAATTATTTACCCAATGCATTGGATTTCTATCAGGACGCACCCTTCATATGCATTAATTAATATGAGCCACATAGGTCATAATCAATCATTTCATTAATAACCCATGGAGAATAAAGAATGAGTTTCTTATCAAAATCATGGTGTACAAAAGTGCTTAAAGATATGATCATTACATCATTTTTAGCCCACTAAAAGGGAATGTGGGTTTATTATGTGTAAATCCCCAAATAGAATAAATCATTTTTATATATAGGTGAATACTCATGGAAAAGAAAGAGGTTTGGGTATTCAAAAAAAGAAAATAAAAGAGAATTTCTTAATTAGAGAGGGAAGTTTGAGGAGTAAATTCGATAGCATGACGACTATAAAAATGGTTTTATAAAAGGGAAAAATGAGAGGGCACAAGAGTCTCCCATTGATAAAACATAATTTGGCAGTAAGGGTATGTTCAAAAAGGCAATAAAAGAGATTAACCATAACATTTAGAAGACATATACAAATAGGTTCTTAAATTGAAGAGAAAGGAAAGATAATTCCCTTACCTTGAATAGTTACTCCCAAATCTTGATGAATGGAACCTTGGGGACTTGAGGAAACCTTGGAGGTACTCCTTGGGAGGAAAAACCACCAGAACTTCATGGAGGATGGATTGGGAGTGAAAGGAAATGGAGAAATGAGTCGGTATTTATATCAAAAGTGGAGGATTTGTTTTGTAATTTCCAAATATAGGCTTTAGAAATATGGGTTGTGGAAAATGAAAAACCATTGGCTTACCCATGGTTTTGGACATATGGGACACATTTTATGTTATTTTAATCTACCAGAATTGAAAATAAATTTTTATTACTTCTTTTGGCATGAAAAATTAAAGTTTCCACAAAGTAATGTTTTTAAAGTCAAAGTTTCCATTTCAGACTTTGAATTCATTAAACATATCGAAAAACCCAAACTGTATTTTTACTATTCACAGAAAAATAAAGTACGTTAGAAAATTCTCATAAATTTACCTTAACCTAATTTTGATGTTTTAATTTCAAAAATTATGTTTATTTTATCATAATAATTCTCTAAATATGAGAATTTTAACTTTTAAATATATATTTTTTATTTATTAAAAAATAGTGGGTTGTAAGGCATAATCAAATTTCTAACACTTTTCTAGGACATAGTAAAATTATTTTATCATTTATATTTAAATAATAGTTTTTAACATACTATTTAATTAAAATAAATATTATTTAGAATACCTTAGTTTATTATAAAAAATTATATCTTTTTTGAAAAGTATAATTTGTGTTTGAAAAATCAATTTATCAAAATTTATCTCAATTAAACCAATATTTTATTAAGCAAAACTATTTTTAAAATGGAATTTATGGAATAAAATTTTTATTTATAAAAAGGAATTACACTTTAAGTAACTAAGTCCTGGACACGTAACCCCTTATAACACCTGTGTATGACCTAAGGATAAGGTGTGCAATGATGATAGATTCATGGGGTGGCTCAGATAACATCGTTCGAGTGGTAATTCCACTAAATTAAAATTCTCCTGTAGCTAATTCCGTTCAAGCTTCACTTGTTGAAGCTTGACTTGGACTTGGTCAAGGGTGAACCCCAGTAATACTACCTCCCTCCCAAGTTTTGAAAAATGGGCTTCATACGACATGAATCTACTGGTTGAGGTCATCACTTCTCTTTTCTGTATTACTTATCCTTTGTCATTACTACTTATAAACACTAATTAAAATGTTAGAATTATTAAAAAAGGGTATAGTTCTCAATGGTCAAATTTTCCAATGGTAACATTACCCTTTATAATTTATAAATACCACTTCATTATTTCATTCAATATTCACTACAATTCCTACTAAGGTTACATATTTTCATTTTTAAGATGTTGATTAATAATATTTTTTTATTTCTATAGTGTTGGCTCCGCACATGAGCCTCATCCTGGTTGGTGAGGACTCTTTAAGTGCATCCAAGAGACCCGAGATCAAATCCGGGCATAGGTATACTTCCAGGTTACTGTAGCAATACTGTAGCAGTAGGAACTATTCATCTATTTCACCAGTTTGGTCCTTGGGTCCTTCAAGGCCTTTAGGCCAGTAAGGATTTCAGGCCACCTCAAGGCCTTTGGGTCACCTCAAGGATTTCGGGACACCTCAACGCCTTCAGGCCACATGATATGCAGATGAAACCATACAGATTTCAAAGGAACAAGGCTCTAGATGGGGATTTAGAGAAGATGCATTCACCAGAGTAGAGCTAACTGAAATTGGAAGAATGAGAGGGTATGACATTTCCATTGGTATTTTAGGCATGTGCATCTCTGCATAGGAGAGTTAGCTGACCAACCTTGTGAAGGTGGAGAGCTGACATCAAGATATATGCTGGGGAGGGGCAGTTCCATGTAGTCTATTTGGGATGATTTCCTGTAAGGCCTTTAGGTCATGTAATGTGTCACTAAGCCTATGGTCCATGTAAGGGTTCCCCTTCAACCCTTAAAAGGGGGATTATCAAAAAAATAATAAAAAATAAAGGTCTTCGGGCCATTCTGGTAGGATGTAGTGTTGGCCCTGGGGGTGATGATTCTAACAGATTAGAGCGATCCATATTTTCCCATTTTGGTGACTAATGTATTGATCATTATTAAAGTGATATGGTTTTTTTGTGTATAATATAATATAACTCACATTTTCTGAGGAAACAAATATCATTTTAAAAATCCAGGTCGTTACAATAAGAATGCCACTTCTCCTCCATTATAAAAGAGCATCCACTCCCCTCACTTATTCACACCTCTCAATCCATTTGGATCATCCAAAACCTACCAAAATCAATCTTAAACTTCCCTCTCATCTTAGAATCCTTACTTTGGCTAGAAATCCAACTAAGGAAGACCTTTGGTGCAAACCAAAAGGAGTTACCTAAAAAAGATGTAACATTCACCAATAAGCATTTTTGTTTTATTTCTTTCTCCACCCCTTCAATTATTCTAATACCATGATTATATAATAACCTCAGTATCCTAAATATATTGAGATTTTTTTTATGTTAAGGGTACTACCTAAAATCACACAAACTTCTATAAAATGGGTTACGAAATCATCATTCGTGTGTATGGTGGACTACCGTCTTGCGAAACAATGTCGTTCGTTTTTCCATTACCACCTATCACGATTGAGAATAATGATGGATATAAAGTTTATATATGATATTTATAACATTATTATACCTATTAAGTCATTATATCATATATACCTTTTTATATTCCATTCCATAAGGGATATAATAACATCGCTTGTGTGTACGATGGACTACTGCCCCACGAAGTGATGCGAAGTTTTTTTCACTAATGCAGTACATGGATGTTAATAAGGGTAAATATAATCAATATATATGATATTAATGAAATAATTATTATATTCATGACATAATTATATTTTTGTAAATATAATATATCAATTTCCTTATTACCTTTTCACACTCTGAAAAAGTGATAATGTCGTTCGTGGATGTGTGAACTACCGCCTCCTCAAAGTGATGTGATTCATTTTACATCAAAATAATCATATATATAAGTATATATAACTAAATATCATTTTATTTATGATATAATGATCATTTTGGAAAGATAAAACATCACTTACCTTCTTTCCATAATGATCTTTGAAAAAATGGAAATGTTACTCATGCATACGTACGACCTACCATCTCCATGATCGTAATGTTGGTTCATTTTTCAGAACCATATTTCATGATTGATTTTAAAAGTATAATTGATGTATAAATATGATAATTATGTGATGATTATTATTCTATAGATGTTGAAATAATGACTGTTTTGACCATAGTCAACCTACCAAAGCCATTTTTGACACATAACTTGTTTATAAGTAAATAATTAAATAAGTTTATTATTCATAAATATAAAGAGAAAGCGTGATAAATCATACTTAAGGTAAGAGTTTTTTCTCATCTCATTTTTATTTCTGTGAGATACATGCCATATTCACCACTTATTTTTGTTGTATGTTGTATATACTATCCATGAATGTATTATATGATTCTTATACTTATATTTATTTTTATTTACATATCCATTTGGGGATCTCTCTTTAATGGGGTTTATAGTTTCAAAGTTACCAAAGTGGTAAGAGATTATTGTCTCCGTTTGTCTTCTTTGAGACGTTTGTTATGTTATACACCTATCTTCTTTTATGAGGTGTATATACCGAACCTTTGAAATATTATATCATGAATCTATTTATTTTCATGATATTATAAGTTTCATTTAATGCTATTCTTTCATGGAGTTTACAATTTAATGTTACCAAAGTGGTAAGAGTTTTATGTTACAATCTCATCGTTTATCGTGATTATTTGTGATTAAGTCTCCAATATTGAAATCTTATGATCTTCCTATAAAGAATTCTCATGAATTTTCTTTTACTTTTTTATGTCATGAGAATACATATTTTTCATCCATTTTTCTACTTTTATGCACTCAAGAGTTCAAAATATTTTTTTTTATGGAAAATCATCTTTTCGATCGAAAACTCGTTTTCTTCTAAAACCATGTTTTCTAAAAATGTTTTAAAAATATTTTTTTAAAGATTAAAGGATATTTTCCTTAAGAAATGTTTTAAATTATTTTTAAAGGCTTCCTTTATAAACTTTCAAGGTTATTTTTAAATAAAAGTATTTTCAAAATGTTATAGGTTTTAAAAAGTGATCTTCAAAATGAAAATGATATTTTCCTCAAAATGTATTTAATTATATTTTAATGGAATTTCTATTTATCAACGTCAACAACCCTTATTGTTACCTATTCTCAAATGAGGAGATTTTGTAGTGATACCATCCTTATTCTTTCTCTGGATGGATTAAGATTGTTTAGAAGAGATTGTTATGAAAACAATTTATTTTCCATGATTTAATCAAGTTTTTATGAGTTTCATGATGAAATATATTTGTACATTATTAATGTTGTGGTTATTGGACATTACTTATAAAATGTGGTGGCCCATATAGCGCTGGGTAAACCCATTAAAGCTGATACGATGTGGTGACCCAGATAGCGCCGGGTGAGCCCATTACAACTTATATGATGGGGAGGCCCAGATAGCGCCAGGTGATCCTGTTAGCTTATACCATGTGTGCACCCAGATAGTGCTTTCATGAATTGAGTAATGATTATATTGGAATTCGACCATATGGTTATTCTAATTGGAAGGGTTTTGAAAGGGTTCTATGAAAATGATGCTTGAAGTTACCGAAAAGGGTTTTAATTGCTTGTTATGAGTTTATAATGTTTCTTATGATCAAGATTGATATCACATGGCTCATGATTATTGATTTTGATGACTCTTGACTTTTCTATGTTTTCATATTTGATGATCTATGTATTGATAGGTATGAGTTATTTTATGATTCGCTCATCCACTCTGATTATGTCATTATACCCTTATGCACCTCTTATGCTCATTGATGACATTCAATTGCTACTGCTTATGTTTACCCTTATTGAGCATTTGAGTTCACCCTTCTTATGTTTTCTTTTCCCCAGGTTATAAATAATGAGGTTGGACAAGTTATGTCCAGAAGGGATTTCCTATGGATGATGATGATGACTTAATGTGAGATAAGAAATGATGGATTAAGTGGGATAAATTCTCTTTTGACGACATGGGTATTTCTTATATAGGAGTTTATCATAATTCTATAAAAATATAAACCTAAATGGTCACTAAGGATGCTAGTGATTCAATTTTTATTTTTTATGTTGTAAGGTTTGGATGTAAAAAAACCGAGTCACAATTATCGACACCAAAGTCGAAATGTAAATTTTACGATTTCATCACCTAATCCAAGAGTACGGGTACTTGGATGTTATAGTTGGCATCATAGGTCGGTTTAGATAACTTTTTAGATCAGGATGTTCACATGTGAGATTATATTAAGAGTTATGGATACCACCATAGGTCTATAAGATTAAGGATGATCATAAGTTCAAAGTCTTAGATACTCCATTTGAGGGTTTTAAGTAGTAATAATTTTTAGGTTATTAATGATATTTTTGTGACATTTTATTGGGTTGGTGTATTTGTAACCCATAGGATCAACCTAAAGTGTTATTTATGGAGGAATTATTTTTCATGTTTAAAGGAAAAAGGGGACGACCCGTATGATGGGTGGAAACCTATCACATCTGTAAAGATGGTGAGGCCTGAACCTATGTACGAAGGATGATGAGGGTTTTACGCCTACCACTAGCCTACATGATGTCCTAGTTAGTATGATTTTTTTACAGGTAAAGATAAATTTTATTTCAGAAACATACAGGATTTTATTTTAGGAATAATGGTTGATTTATCTTGGAATAATATATGATCAAATACTTCTAATCCTTGGGTTTTGAAATTCTTTAGAAAATGTTTGAAGAATTTAAAGGATAGTAATTTATGGGATGATTTGGTTTGAACATTTGTTTTTATTTTTGAAATTTGGAGATTAATGTATGAAGGTTTATTCATTTTGGGAATTATCTTACCACATGCTAACCATTTTGATTTTGGTTAATGTCTAAAGACAAGAGGGATAACTTGTTTTATCTTTTATAGTTATGTGGTATTTATAATTTTATTTTAGTACTCCATGCATGAAAAATTTATCTTGAATACTCCTCGTTTGGAAAAAAATATGACATTTTTATGGAAATTGGCTAAAGGATGAAATTATACTAATCAAATAAGTATATTTCCATATTCTCTTAGTCTAAATGGTAAGAGAATTTCTCAACTCTAGGAAAAGGATTACAAAAAAAAAGTATTATCCTAATACCTTAAATTCTGATGAACTGATGGTCTTTTCGATCATCAAATATTTATGGTTTTGAGTCCCTTAACTTTCCATTGATCATTCAATTTCTTGTGATCAATGACCTCAATCGCTCTCTATAATTATTTATGATTTTCCTCCGTTCCCACCTATTCTCTATTATTTGGAAACCTAGTAATGTGTTATTCCATATGACCATTGTACTTACCTTTCTCTATCATTAAGAGGATATTTTATTATCCCTTTTTATTATGTGAGTTTACAACAGAATTTTTTTTGAATATTCATCCTTTGATTACCGAGATAAAGTTCAAATTATGAGGATACAATTTATTAAAGGTGAGGAGGATGTAACACTCTGAGTTTTTAAAAGAAGAAAATTATATTCAATAGTGTAAAGGGAATTCAACACTGAGTTTATCTTATGATATACGCAACAAAAAATTTCTTCAATGGCTTGCGCTACACATAAGATTGAGTTTTATCGAAAAAAATATACTATTAATATTATTATTTAATATGATAGTTATCTCTTAGCCATTGGAATGAAGGATATGAAAATGATCACCTGAATTATGAAAATATAGTTTACACATGTATATATAATTAATTCTTTGGTGACCAATTAATTTGAAATGAAAATAAAAGCCTTTTGAAAATAAAAGGAAATCTTTTTCTGAAAAACTATTTTAATGATCACAAGTGTATTTTATTCCAATAAATTAAACAAGTATTTTTTTTGGATTATATTAATTAAATTTATATATTAAATACTAAATATAATGTTTAAAATTAATCTTATGTGTTTTTTATACATGAGATAAAAAAATAAATCCAATTTTACACTTAAAATTGTTTTTTTAAAAGCAATTTTGTCTCCTTTTTATGACACACTAATCTTAAACATAATTTTTGACACTTTTATAAAATTTATTTGATTAAATTAACTTCATTTTTGAAATATAAATACCAAAATTATCTTAGGGAGAACTTTCAGGATTTTTCTGAGAAGTTTTATTTTTTTTGATGAATAGTGAAAAAAATACCAAATTTTAATCAAAAACCGCATTTTCATCTAAATAATTTGTAATGTTAAATTATATTTTGAATTGGTTTTAATGTCACTATAGTTAAATTATACATATATTAATCTAATATAGGTCATTAAAATATTTTTCATGTTTAATTTTGATATACAAACATTGTAAACTTTTGAGCTTTTTCACTTTTAAAAAACACGCTATCTCATCCCGTTTGCAACATTAATTTTAAAATAAATTATACCACTTATATGAGTTGAATTTGGAAAAATAGATTCCATATTTGTAATTATCATAATTTATATTATCTAATAAGGCCAAATTAAGTTTTTACCTTAATGATTAGTGAAAACAACTAAAATTAATTACAACGATTAAGGTAAAAACAAGTTTACTTAGTGGTTAGACTTATAATATAAGGTGTAAGAATGACCCAACACTTATAAAATACCCATTTACTAGCCATATTTCAATAATTTTCACCTTAGAATATATTTTTATGAGTTAGTGGGATAGTATTCCATGAAAGTGACCTATATAATAAGTTAAGTAAAGAAAAAGACAAAAAGGAACCTTCCTTACTTTTAATATCTCTAATGCTTTGGGATAGAGACAAAAAACATATTGGTTCATTTATACATATTATTTTGAAATATAAATTAGTTTTTATCATCACAATACTTTATATTTAATTTTTATAGATGAATTAGTTACTTAAAATGCTTAAGAAATGCCAACGCAGTAATTATTTAGTTAATAATTAACTAAAATAAATGATACAAAAATATTAAAAGTAAAGTAAATTGAATGAATTATTATATTACATTAATTTTTAGATGAATATATCATGTTAAAAATGTGTGAAATTAATATATTCAAATTACATATTTTTCTTGATGTTTTTAAATTTAAATTAAATAAATAATGCCAAAGTTTATATTAATGTTATTTTATAATAAATGATATTTTATTATTTGATTTAAAATTAATAAAAATCCTATCCTATACCAAGTTATTTTTAAATGTTAATAAATATAAAATATGGTCCATTCATGTACCAATTTATCATTTATAATGATTATACTGACCCTTAAATAGTAATAACTTTGTGTGCATAGTTAGGGTTAAAGTAGTATTTTTGCGCTTTACATGCGCTTCTGTTAAATTAATTTCTAACACACATGAAATTTTTATTTTATAAATTAGATATCATATTTATGATTATTTGGCATAAATTTTCTAATAATTCTCACATTAATTTATTTTTAAAGTATAAATTATCTAGGTTAAAAAACTAGTTACCGTGGTAAAAATAAAAAGGGTAAAATTTAGAAAACTTAATGACTAAGGAACAAAATGATAAAAAAGATTTCATTTTGTGTGGTATAAGTTTTAATAAACCATAATTTACCTACACTAATTTAGTTTTCAATTTTGGTGGCATATGAGGTAAGGGAGACTTCCTAACAGTAAATACTTTTGAGTATTTACAAGAATGTCACTCCTCTATTATAAAAGGGAATTCCTGACCCTCACTTATTCACACATAAAGCCATTTTACTTGTAAAAACCCTCCAAAATAACTTATAAACTT
Source organism: Viscum album (assembly GCA_963277665.1). Lineage (NCBI taxonomy): Eukaryota > Viridiplantae > Streptophyta > Magnoliopsida > Santalales > Viscaceae > Viscum > Viscum album. The sequence goes on from OY728155.1 coordinate 1,937,707,046, forward strand.
CCCTAATATCATCATAGGAGCCTTAATTTAGACAAAAATCCAACCAAGGAAGACCTTTGGTGCAAACCAAAAGATGTTACCCAGAGAAGAGGTAACGTTCATCAACGAGCAGTTTTGTTTTATTTCTTTGTCCACCCCTTAAAATTCCAATTATACTATTATTATATAATAACCCCATTATCCTGAATATACTTAGATATTTTTATGTTAAGGGTATTACCTACACCCACACACACTTCCATCAAATGGGTTATGAAATCATCATTCGTGTGTATGGCAGACTACCACCTCATGAAATGATGTCGTCCATTTTTCCATTACCATCTCTCACGGTTGGGAATAATGATGTATAAAAAGTTTATATATTATATTTATAACATTATTGTACCTTTTGAGTCATTATATCATATATAACCTTTTTATATTGTATTCTGTAAGGGATGCAATAACATCGCTCGTGTGTACGGAGGACTTCCGCCTCGCGAAGCGATGTGAAGTGTTTTTCACTAACATGTTAAATGGAAGTTAATAATAGAAAATATAATGAATATATATGATATAAATGACATAATTATATTTATTTAAATATAATATATCATTTTATTTATTACCTTTTCACACACTGAAAAAGTGATAATGTCGTTCGAGAACGTGCATACTACCGTCTCCTTGAAGCGATGTGATTCCTTTTACATCACAAGAATAATATATATGAGTATATATAATTAAATATAATTATATTTATGATATAATTATCATTATATAAAGATAAAATATTACTTACTTTCTTTCCATAATGATATTTGAAAAAATAGAAACGTTACTCATGCGTACGTACGACCTATCGTCTCTATGATCATAACGTTAGTTCATTTTTCATAACCATATTTCATTATTGGGTTTAAAAGTAAAATTAATGTATAAATATGATAATTATTTCATTATTATTATGTTTTATATGTTTAAATAATCACCTTTTTTACCATAGTCAACCTACCAAGGTCATTTTTGACACATAAGCCGAATATGGTCAAAACACCCGACATAAACTTAATTAATTAAGTAATTATATATAAATTATTTATAATTGAAATAAATATAATAATAAACTTGTAAAAAATTCTAAATTAAGTAAATAATTAACACAAGTTTATAATTAGTAATATAAATAACAAGTGCAATGAATCAAACTCCTCACACTTTTATTTATGTGAGATATACACCATATTCACCACTTATTTTTGTTATGTGGTGTATATAATTATCATGAATGTATTGTATTATTATTATACTTAAATATATTTTTATTTACATATCTATTTTAGGATCTCTCTTTCATGGGGTTTACGGTTTCAAAGTTACCAAAGCGGTAATAGATTTTTCTCTCAATTTTCCTTCTTTAAGATGTTTGTTATGTTATACACATATCTTCTTTTATAAGGTGTATATACCACCCCTTTTACATATTATATCATGAATATTATTATTTTAATTATATTCTATGTTTCATTTAATGTTATTATTTCATGGGAATTACGATTCAATGTTACCAAAGTGGTAAGAGTTTTATGTTACAATCTCACAGTTTATCAGGATTATTTGTGATTAAGTATCCAATATTGAAATCTTATGGTCTACCTCTAAATAATTCTCATAAATTTTATTATCCTATGTTTATCTCATTAGAATACATGTTTTTCCTTTATTTCCCCCTCTTTATGTAATCAAGAGTTTAAAATAATGTTTTTATGAAAAATCATCTATTCGATCATAAACTCTTTCTTCCAAAACCATGTTATCTAAAAATGTTTTCAAAAATGTTTTAAAAAGTATTTTTCAAATACGAAAGGATATTTTAATCAAGAATTTTTTTAAATTATTTTTAAAGTCTTCCTTTATAATCTTTGAAGGTTACTTTTAAATAAAAGGATTTTCAAAATGTTTTATGTTTTAAAAAGTGAATTTCAAAATGAAAGGGGTATTTTCCTCAGAATGTACTTAATGACATTTTAATGGAATTTTCATTCATCAATGTCAACAACCCTTTTTGTAACCTATGTTAAAATGGGGATATTTTATAGTGATACCATCCTCATTCTTCCTCTATAAGGATTAAGATTGTTTAAAAGTGATTGTTATGAAACTCATTTCTTTTCAATGGGTTAATCATATTTTTATGAGTTTTATAATGAAATATTTTTTTAAATTATTCATTTTGTGGTTATTGGAAATTACTTATATGATGGGGTGGCTCAGATAGCACTGGGTGATCCTATTACATCTTACATGATAGCGGGTCCCAGATTGCGTCAGGTGAGTCCGTGACAACTTATACGATGGGGCAGACAAGATAACACTGGGTGATCCCGTTATAGCTTATACGATGGGTGTGCCTAGATAGTGCTCTAATGTATTGGGTTATGATTATATTGAAAGTAATCCATATTGTTATTCCAATTAAAATGGTTTTGAAAGGGTTTTATGAAAATGATGCTCCAAGTTATCGAAAAAGGTTTTAATTGCTTATTATGGATTTTTAATATTTCTTATGGTTAAGATTGATATCACATGACTCATGATTATTTATTATGATAAATCTTGAATTTTCTCTATTTTTATATTTGATGATCCATCTATTTATGGGTATGAGTTCTTTTATGATTCTCTCATGCACTTCGATTATGCCGTCATACCCTCATGCACTTCTTATGCTCATTGATGACATTCAATTTCTACTGCTTATGTCTACTCTTACTGAGTATTTGAGATCACCCTTTTTATGTTTCCTTTTACCTAGGTTATAAAGAATGAGGTCTAAAAATTTATGTATAAAAGGTATTTCATATGTATGATGATGATGACTTAATGTGAGATAAGAAAAGCTAGGTTAAGTGGGAGAAATTCTTTTTTGACGACATGGGTATTGCTTATATATGAGTTTGTCATAATTTTATAAAACTATAAACCTAAAAGTTACTTGAGGATGTAAGTGATCCAATTTTTTATTTTGATTTCATAAAGTTTGGATGGAAAAAATTGGGTAACAATTATTGGCATTGAAGCTGAAAATGTAAAGTTTATGATTTCAGCACCGAATCCTGAAGTGTGGGTTTTGGGCTGTTATAGTCAGTATCGAAGGTTGGTTTGGATAACTTTTTAGATTATAATATTCTAATCTTAAGAGTAATGGATACCATCATAGTCCTATAAGATTAAGGATGATCATAAGTTCAAAGGCTTAGACACCTCATTTGAGGGTTTTAAGTAGTAAAATTTTTGAGGCTATTAATGATATTTTTGGATACATTTTATGGGGTTGGGGTATTTGTAACCCCTAGGATAAACATGAAGTGTTATTTAGGGTGCAATAATTTTTCATGTTTAAAGAAAGAAAGGGGACGACCCGTATGCTGGGTGACAACCCGTCACATCTGGCAAGGTAGTGGGGCTTGAACCCATGGCCGAAGTATGACAGGGTTTCATGCATACCATTAGCCTATGTGATGTCTTGGTTAGTATGATATTTTTTTAAATTTAAAGATTAAGTTTATTTTGGAAACATATGATATTTTATTTGATAAATTACGACTGATTTATCTTGGAAGAATATATGATCAAATCCTTCTAATCCTTGGGTTCTGAACTTAGTTAGAAATATTTTGAATAATTTTAAGGATAGTAATTTATAGAATGATTTAGTTTGAATATTGGGTATTACTGTTGAAATTTGGAGATTAATGTATGAAGGTTTATTCATTTTGGGAATTATATTATCATGTGCTAACCATTTTGATTGTGGTTAATGTCTAAAGATAGGAGGAATAACTTGTTATCCCTTTTATGATTATACGGTCTTTAAAATTTTATTTTAGTGCTTAATAAATGAAAAATTCATCTTGAATACTCATCATTTGTAGAAAAATACGATATTATGGTGGAAATTACTTAAAGGATGAAATTCTACTAATCAAATAATTATATTTCCATATTATCTTAGTCAAGATGGTAAGAGAATTTATCAACTCTAGGAAAAGGATCACGAAACAAAAGTATTATCCTTATACCTTCAATTATGACAAACCTATGGCCTTTTTGATCATCACATATTTATGGTTTTGAGGCCTTTAACTTTCCAATGATCATTCAATTGCTTGTGATCAATAAACTCAATCACTCTCTATAATTATTTACGTTTTTCCTCCATTCCCATCTACGTTTTCCTATTTGGAAACCTAGTTATGTGTTATTCCATATGACCATTTTAATTAAATTTCTCTATTATTAAGTGGATATTTTATTATTCCTTTTTACGATGTGAGTTCATAGAAAAAGTATTTTCAAATATTCATCCCTTGATTATCGAGATAAAGATCAAATTGTGAGGACACAATTTATTAAAGGGGGTGAGGATGTAGCACTCTAAGTTTTTAAAAGAAGAAAATTATATTTCATAGCATAAAGGGAATGAAACACTAAGTTTATCTTACGATACATGAAATAATGAGTTTCTTCAATAGCTTTTAGTAAACATAAGATCGAGTTTTACTGAACAACAATATACTATTAATAATATTATTTAATATGATAGTTATCACCTAGCCATTGGAATGGAGAGTATGGACATGATTAACTGAATTATGAAAATATGGTGTACACATGTATATATAATGAATTCTTTGGAGACCAATTAATTAGAAATGAAAATAAAACCCCTTTAAAAATAAAAGGAAATCTTTTTCTAAAAAACAATTTTAATGCGCATAAGTGTATTTTATATTAATAAATTAAAAAATCACTCTTGTTGGATTATATTAGTGGAATTTATATATTAAATACTCAATTTAATGTTTAATATTCACCATATGTGTTTTATAGACATGATATAAAAAAATTAATTCAATTTTACGTATAATTTTTTTTTCAAAAATCATTTTTTCACCTTTTTATGGCACACTTATCTTAAAAATAATTTGTGACACTTTTTGATTAAATTAACTTCATTTTAGTCTAAATAATTTTTAATGTTAAATTATATTTTTAATTGGTTTTAAAGTTAAAATATTTCAATTATACATCTATTAATCCAATGTAGGTCATTGAAATATTTTTCATATTGAATTTTGGTATAAAAATATTATATACTTTTGAACCTTTTCACTTTTAAAAAATATGATTTCTCATCCCATCTATGTGATTAATTTTAAACTAAATTATGTCATTTATGTGAGTTGAATTTGATAAAATGGATTCCATATTTGGAATCATCATAATTTATATTATCTAATAAGGTTAACTTAATTATTGATCCTAATTATTAGTAAAAACGGTTAAAATTAACTATAGTGATTAAGGTAAAAACTAGTTTACTTAGCGGTTAAACTTAGAATATAAGGTGTAATAATGACCCAAAAATTTTCTAACACCAATTTTATGACCATATTTATAACCTTATCACCTTGAGTTAAATTTTTATGAGTTAGTGGGATACTATTCCACAAAAGTGACCTATATAATAAGTCAAGTAAAGAAAAAGACAAAAAAGGAACCTTCCTTGCTTTTAATATCTATAATGTTTTGAGGTAGGTACAAAAATCATATTGGTTCATTTATACATATTATTTTTTATCATCATAATAATTTATCATTATTTTTTAGAGACGAATTAGTTACTTAAAATGCTTAAGAAATGCCAACACAATAATTATTTATTTAATAATTAACTAAAATAAATGATAATAAATATATTAAAAGTAAAGTAAATTGAATGAATTATTGTATTACATTATTTTTTTATCTTAATATATCATGTTACACAAGTGTGAAATTAATATATTCAGATTCCATATTTTTCTTGATATTTTTAAATTTAAATTAAATAAATAATGTCAAAATTGATATTAATGTTATTTTATAATAAATGATATTTTATTAGATGATTTAAAATTACTAAAAATCCCATAATATTTAAAGTTATTTATAAATGTTAATAAATATAAAATATGATTCATTAATGGATTAATTTATCTTTTATAATGAATATGTTGACCCCTAAATAGCAAGAACCTTGTTAGCGTGGTTAAAGTTAAAGCAGTGTTTTTGTGTGTTAGAAGCACTTCTATTAAATTAATTTCCGACACACTTGAGATTTTTATTTTATAAATTATATATCATATTTATAATAATAGGGTCTAAATTTTCTAATAATTCTCACATTAATTTAGTCTTACATGATAAATTACCTAGGTTAGAAAATTAGTTACCGTGGTAAAAACAAAAAGGGTAAAACTGAATAAACTTAAAGACTAAGTAGAAAAATGATAAAAATGATTTTATTTTTATATTTTTTAACTGTGGATTTAACATAATTTCCCTAAAATCCTTTATTTTTCAATTTTGTAGGAACATGTGGTAATATAAACCTAATTGTGAATACTTTTGGGTATTTATAGGAATGTCACTCCTCTATTATAAAAGGGTATTCACTCCCCTAAATTATCCACAAATATCAATCCATTTGGATCATACAACCCATACCTAAATCAATTCTAAAATTAAATCCTCTCATACTAGAAACCTTAATTTGGACATAAATCCAACCAAGGAAGGCTTTTTGTGAAAACAAAAAAGAGTTACCCAAAGTAGAGGTAAGGTTCATCAACGAGCATTCTTGTTTTTTTTCTTTCTCCACCCCATCAATTATTTTTATACCATGATTATATAATAACATAATTATCCTAAATATATTTAGTTTTTTTAGATTAAGTATATGACCTAAACCCACACATACTTCTAACAAATGAGTTATGAAATCATTATTCATGTGTATGGAGGACTACCGCCTCGCGAAATGATGTTGTCCATTTTTTCCATTACCACCTATCACGATTGAGAATAATGATTGATATAGAGTTTATATATTATATTTATAACATTATTATACCTATGGATTCATTATATCATATATAACCTTTTTATATTCCATTCCATAAGGGGTACAATAACTTCAATTGTGTGTACAACGGACTACCCCCTTGCGAAGCGATGCAAATTTTTTTTCACTAACGCCTTGCATGGAAGTTAATAAGGGTAATGATAATGAATATATATGATATAAATGAAGTAATTATGATATTAATTACATGGTTATATTTATATAAATACAATATATTATTTTATTTATTACCTCTTCACACATTGAAAAAGTTATAACGTTGTTCATGGATGTGTGGACTACCGCCTCATCGAAGTGATGTAATTCATTTTACATAACAAGAATGATATATTAAGTATATATAATTAAATATCATGGAATTTATGATATAATTATCATTCTAGAAACATAAAATATTACTTACCTTCTTTCCATAATGATCTTTGAAAAAATGGAAACATTACTCATGCGTACGTATGACCTACCGTCTCTATGATCGTAACGTTAGTTAATTTTTCACAACCATATTTATTTACTAGGTTTAAAAGTATAATTGATTTATAAATATTATTATTATTTAATTATTATTATTATGGATATGTTTAAATAATGATCTTTCTGACCATAGTCAACCTACCAAAATCATTTTTGACACATAAACCGAATATGGTCAAAACATCCAAATTATACTTAATTGATTAAGTAATTATATATAACTTTATATTAAGTGAAATAAAATTAATAATAAATTTGGAAAATTTTATCAAGAAAATAAATAATTAACATAATTTTATTATTCAAAAATATAAAGCGTGATTAATCGAACTCAATGCAAGGGTTTTTTCTCATCTCACTTTTAGTTCTTTGAGATACATTCCATATTCACCATTTATTTTTATTGTGTGGTGTATATAATACCCATGAATGTATTATATGATTATTATAATTAAATTTATGGAGATTTACACATCTATTTGAGGATCTCTCTTTCATGGGGTTTACGGTTTCAAAGTTACCAAAACGGTAAGAGATTTTTATCTCAGTTTGCCTTCTTCGAGATGTTTGTTAGGTTATACACCTATCTTAATTTATGTGGTGTATATAGTGACCATTTTATATTTTATATCATGAATATACTTATTTTCATTATATTATGTAACACCCTATAATGATAAAGGGTTAAATTAATAAATAATATGACTCATGTTAACAAGGTGCACCTTTTTTTTTCCAGGAGCCCACATGATTAGAACTCCATAGTTAGGCATGCTTAGCCTAGAGTAGTGACCAGGATGGGTGAACTCTTAGAAAGTTTCCCAAGGTGTGTAAAAGTGAGGAAAAATCACAAAATAAAGAAAATGTGTTGATCTGTGGGTATAATCATCAATCGAATGAACCATTCAGGTATGTGGGTGGAACACGTGTCTGTGCGGAAACTTGTGGTACCTAGCAAGCCATGACTCGATAGCCATGTTATAGAGAGGTGTCTATTCTGTCAGTGGGGTAAAATTGTTACATATTATAAGTCTCATTTAATTTTATTCTTTCATGGGGTTTACAATTCAATGTTACCAAATTGGTAAGAGTTTCATGTTATAATCTCATCATTTATCGAGATTGTTTTTGATTAAGTCTCCAATATTAAAATATTATGATCTAATTATAAATAATTCTCATGAATTTTCTTATCCTTTATTTATTTCATTATAACACATGTTTTCTCTTAATTTTATTCTCTTTATGTACTCAAGATTTCAAAAGAATGTTTTTATAAAAAATCGTCTTTTCAATCGAAAAATATTTTTACTCCAAAACCATGTTTTCAAAAAATGTTTCTAAAAATGTTTTAAAATGTGTTTTTAAAGTCAGAAATGATATTTTCCTTAATAAATCTTTTAAATTATTTTTAAAGGATTCCTTTATAATCTTTCAAGGTTATTTTCAAATAAAATTATTTTCAAAATGTTTTAAATTTTAAAAAGTGATTTTCAAAATGAAAAGGGTATTTTCCTAAAAATGTATTTAATGATATTTTAATGGTATTTCCATTAATCAATGAAAACAAACCTTTTTATTACCTATGATCAAATGGGGATATTTTTAGTGATACCATCCTCATTCTTTATATGGATGGATTGATATTGTTTAAAATAGATTGTTATGAAACCCATTTATTTTCCATGGATAAATATTGTTTTAATGAGTTTTATTATGAAATGCCTTTGTACATTTTTCACATTGTGGTTCTTGTACATTACTTATACGATGGGGGTGGTCCAAATAACTCCATCTGATCCCGTTACAACTTATACAATGGGGCGACCCAAATAGCATCAGGTGAGCCCATTACATCTTATATGATGGGGTGAACAAAATAGCGTTGGGTGATCCTGTTATATCTTATACGATGGGTGCATCTAGATAGCACTATAATTCATTGGGTAATGAATATATCGGAAGTTGACCATATAATTATTTCAATTAAAAGTGTTTTGAAAGGGTTTTATGAAAATTATGCTCCAAGTTACCAAAAAGTGTTTTAATTGCTTGTTATGGGTTTATAATTTTTCTTATGATCAAAATTGATATCACATGGATCATGATTATTGATTTTGATGAATCTTGAATTTTCTATGTTTTCATGTTTGATGATCCAGGTATTTATAGCTATGAGTTATTTAATGAATCACTCATGCACTCTAATTATGTCATCATACCCTTATGCACTTCTTATTCTCACTGATGACATTCAATTGCTACTAATTATGTTTGTCCTTACTGATCATTTGAGCTCACCCTTTTTATGTTTCCATTTCCCTAGGTTATAAAGAATTATTTTGAATGAGTTATGTCTAGAAGTGATTTCAAATGGATGATAATGATGATTTAATGTGAGATAAGAGAAGTTGGGTTAAGTGGGAGAAATTCTCTTTTAACGATAAGGGTATTACTTATGTAGGAGTTTTCCCTAATTCTCTAAAACTATAAACCTAAAAGGTCATTGAGGATGTAAGTGATCCAATTTTTCCTTTTGATGTTGTAAGGTTTGGATGGAAAAAAGTTGGTCATAATTATTGGCATCAAATCCATTAATGTAAAGTTTACAATTTCAGTGCCGAATCCGGGAGTGTGGGTTTTGGCCTGTATATCAACCGTGACCTAGGGGTATCTTACCTGAGTTGAGTCCTGAATTGTATCATAGCTCCTCCCCAGTATAGTATTGTCATATCTCATCCAGGGTATTGCCTCATCTCGGTGTGGTCTATGTCTTACATTGTCATCATTAATAGTATATATGTACTCGCATGAAGTTTAGGGGACCTCGGGAAGCGTAATATACATACAGATAAGAATGGAAACACATAACCATATATATATATTGAATTAAAAATATGATGCGTAGGCCACCATAGGATTAACTAATTATTACAAACATCTTACATAGGTAATAGATAATTAAATAAAATTATCCCAGGCATACACATGTTTGGTCAATACTCAAGACCAATCAATGAGTAAAATAAAACCATGATAAAATTAAATTACAATAAATTTAATGTATGAGGGCATTTATATAAATTAAATGAATTATATAAATTCAAATAATATATTCTCATTCAGTTTAAGTATTAATTTTATTTTATACTATTTTTTTTTCAAATAATAAAATCATCATTATTTTTTATTAAAAAAATTAATAATTATTTTTAGGTTGTATTAAAAATTCTATTGAGTCAAGAAACCCCACACAGACCCATTGTAGGTCGGGCTTAAACCACGCATGACTGTTTTGGGCCTGACAGACCCCATGCATGACTATTTTGGGCTAGGTGGGACCACCCTAACCTATTCTGGGATGGGAAGACCCGCCCAGGCTCGTTTTAGTGCAAGTTGGGTAAATCAAGGCTTGCGGGAGTCTGGGTAACCATGAATCGGGGTGGGGTTTCGGGTTCCTAGGGTTTTTGATTGTGGTGGGCATGGCCGTAGTGGTTTTTCACGATGATGGAAGCAACCAACTCTACCAGGTGATGGTGGAGAGTGTGGGTCGACCTGCAATGGGGAGATGACATGATAGTGGGCCAGTAGTGATCCAAGACAGCGAGCTCAGTCGGGTGACGACGATGGGGTGATCTCGACTAGGCAGCGTGGGTGAGTCTAAGGAGGAAGCGACTATTGGTGGAGTAGGTGTTGTCTTAGGCTAGAGGTGATGGAAACAGTGAACAAGCAGAGGAGGCATGTGATGTTCCAACGGTCTAGGTGGTCATAACGGCGTATGGGGGGATTGTTTATGAAACTTCCCCACAAACACTTTTTTTCCTTTTTCTTTTGAAATTTGCATACAACTTTTGTATTATAGTAATTTTTTAAAAATAGCCTAATAATAGGATTTACCTGGTCCTACCGCCTAGCCCCATGATAGTCTCTCTTTGAAAATTTTAATCAAAGCCTAATAATATGGTATTGAAAAATTAAAAGAATATTTTTTTATTATTAACAAACAATGTTGAATAAAAAACTCTGATTGGTACTATTTCTGGCCATCAGATTATGGTCAAATCCTATTTGAAAATCAAGGTTTCATGAGAAAGATAATCTAAAACTGGAATCGGGAAATTAATACAACCCATATAAAATATATTTTTCAATTTTAATATTAAAAAAAACCCTGAAAAATGTCCATATTAAATTTTTCGGATGAACATATCTTTTTCATCCAATATTGGATCGACATACAATTTTTTTTTGGATTCGAATTAACACCCTCTAATTAAATTTAATACTATAATTTTTCCTTAGCTCAAAAAATCCATGAGATACGTCTGATACCAATTGATGGTATTGAGGCACGCAGCAAAAGCCGATGGGTAGATATTTAGAATTTTCCATCATCATAGAGATGAAACTTCACCATATCTGATGATCTAAGCCCCTGTATAGGTTCAATGATCTCAAGTGAATTATCAAAGTAGAAAATAAAAATAGAATCGTTACCTCATTTGAATCAAATCACGATCGACGACAACTTTTTGCTGAAGACCATTGCTCAAAGGATCCTAGATCGGACCCCTCTAGATCGTCCATAGATGATTTAAGAATCCATACATACACCCATTGTAAATTTCAAGGTACTAGCACAGAGCTCTGATGATTCATTTTATTTCATGATGATCACCTTGATCATGTGCCTTCAATCCACAAAATCATTCTCAGATTGATCACTCAGATTGATTCTTTATCTCTTTTGGATGTGGGAGGAGAGATGAGATCTCAATCCATTGGAATGAATAGTCACTTGGAAATGAGCTCCTTCTGATTTATATAGTGGATGTCCCAAATACTCAGATAGGGTTCCTCAACCCTCATATATTTAACACACACTAAATAAGTAATAAATGAATATTTATGTCAAACTAACTACATCATAAATATCATTTATATTTTATCACATACTTGTAATATATAATTAATATATCATGTGATAAAGTAGAGTCATTAACTTGACTCGTAATTCCTGCTAATATTTAATGAATCTTGAATATTAAAATAATATTCATTTATATAATATTTTTCCACGTATTCACTTAATACCTTGTGAATACATTTAGTAAATAAATTCAACCCAATTATTCTTTACTCAAATAATAATGAATTTATTTATTTATCAGTGATAAATAAAACTTGGATAACACTCAAATCCTATGGTGGGGTCCATCATGTCCTATATACCTATTCACTAGAATATGGAAAATTATTGAATATGCTATTGTGTATAACACTCTAGGATATTATCTCAATAGTAGTGAATAACAATTCATAGACCAGAAGTAGAATCTAGAAACCCATCAAGACTCCTAAAGAGATAAGGAAAAGTCATAACAATGACAACATTTCCCACGAACATGTGCTGTGTAATATAATTTCTTTGTCTCATGATATCTCATAAAGTAGGTTGCACATCTTATGTCATCATATTTTCTTAATTTATTATTTTTTGATCAAACTAGAAAAACTTACCTTCAACTATCATGACCATGGATTTATGAAGGTACTACTATCCTAATCAACTAGGTCTGAGATATCACTTCCTTAACTTATAAGTGAAAAATTCTATCTTGACCATTCAACCAATTCCATACCACCAAAGATGCACCCAACACAAGCTACCTCACCATGACTTTATTATCATGGGTTTTTCCTTACATCAAAGTATGTGATCAAATTGTACACATTGATAATGATCTCAAGTCAGGAGACTAATACACATGTTCATATATAGGAATAACCATGACACCAAAAACATATGGTGTTCCTATTGGCGGGTTTGTCTACATGATCTCATCTACTCAAGATCACCAAGTCCAGACTTTATGAGTAGATGTCTCAATGCTTATGAGCTCCCAAAACCTAATGATCACACATCATCTGTGTCCCATCATTACGATGTATATATACAATAGGAAATATGTTTAAGATCACTTTCATGGTATCTCTAGATTCTCATTATAGCTTGAGAACCTTTATAACCTTTTAATATGACATATAATCTAAGTACATTACCATAAATATAATGGATGCAGAAGTATCAACACCATTCTGGTAAGATAAACACATTTATATATCAAACTGTATACATGCAATGGTAATAAAAATAAATACATAAGTTGGGCCTTGGGAACCCAATTTCAACATTAGTTGGTGGTGTTTGTAGCTTGGGAACATGAATATGGATCTTCCTCCTATCATTTTTAGGTTGAGTTTCCCTTTCTCTTGGGCATGTATTCTGCCCCCTTTTTTACTTTATGTATTTCTATTTACCTATGGATCTAAGAGTTTTTTCATGCATTTATCTCATTTGTTAGTTGATTTAGTTGTTACCTTACATTAATGTTGGACGTATAAAGGTGTGTGTTGGGTACAAGTGCTACCATATCCTATCATATTGGAGGTGGGATTGAGGTGACACACGTTGTCTATCACCACCTAAGAGGGGCCTAGTGGGTCAGGTCATGTCAGAGTGGTATCAAAGAAATGTTTTCTTAGGGGTAGAGTTTGGATATAGATGTGTTGTGAGGTTTATTTTGATTTGGGAAATTAGGGTAGTGATGTTAAGATGTCTCAAGTTTGACTTTCAATTTTGGGAACCCTGTGATGATGCGAAGATTGACGTATACATTAATTAAGACTATGATAACCTTCTTGTTGACATGTTTCACTAAGACACCATTTGCGGGTAAAAAATGATACATATATCATATATGAACGAGTTATTGATTTTTCATGTCTTTCTTAAGTTAACACGCTAAATATGATCTTTTGAATGTGGTTTGTCTTGTTAAATTGAAGGATGCCATCATGTAGTTAGCCAACCAATATCCTGAGGTAGGGTTGTGATGATGACCAATTGAGAGATGAGACCTCTGTTCAGAGATCAGTGTTTGAGATATTTCTTTCAGGTAGGTATGGAGTAGTACCATCTCCTATTAAGTGATGAGCAGATCCACCTCCCAAGATTCAGGAAGATGTTGCTCTTCATATCTAGTAGTTGATTATTCTAGTATCTTAGGATGAGGATTCTTGCAGTTTGAGAATGCTGTATGAGTTTAAGAGGCAGAGACCCTTAAATATTCTAAGGTGATCTAGATCCATATATAGTAAAGATTTTATAGAGTCAGTGGTTTGAGTGTTCCATCTCATTCGAATCCCTTTTGAAAAAATAGTGGTGTTAGTGGATAGTATTCTTCGTGGCGTAGCGAGACATTGGTGGAGATTGGTCACACAAATTCATGAAGAGGTGACTTTCCCTTGGGGCCAAGTTCGAGTGCCTATTTTGAGAGGAGTATTATCCATCGACTCTGAGATATGCGCGTATTCAGGATCTATAGTAGGGAAGTATGACCATTGTTGAGTATGCATCAAGATTCATAGATCTCATGTGATGCTCCATTAATATGATTCAGGATAAGTTCTTCTTTCCATGAAAGTTTGAGCGGGGTTTGTGTATATATATTTGGGAATATTTGGTCATGCTATGTATTCTCACCTACGCTAGGGTGCTAGAGTGATCTATGGTGGTAGAGAGTTTCTTACATGAGCAGAAAATAACTGGTGCTAGAAGTGGGAATCTCGAGGCATATTATTCATCCATGATTGGTTGACAATAGGATTTGGGGTCACAAAATCAGACACGTTCATGTTCAAAAACTTAGACCAAGTGTTCAACAACTTAGGGTTCAAGGAGGGGATCCAGTCAGCCGGGATACATGAGTTTCTTTGCCTGTGATGGGGTGGGGTTATATTTCATGGGATTACCTGACCCACCGGGTAGTAGAGGATGGATAATTAGTTGATGGACCCCAACATTAGAGACATCAACATGATCAAGGGACTAAAATGGGTGACTAGGGAAGCCCTCAGGAATATGGTTTTGGAAGGGGGGGGGTGGTGGTGCTTTAGGAAGAGTTGGGGTGGGCCAGCGTTATGAGCCACTGTCTCCACATAAACCACTAGGCGGCCTATGCCAGGAATAGAGGGATATAATTCAAGGATGCAGTCTGTTGTAGGTAGTCGAGGGATACAAAATAAAGGCTCCTGAAATGGTTTCAGGTATAATTTGTGTCTTTTTTACTTTTACATTAGTACTTGTAGTAACATGCACATGCTATTCTTTCCTTTATATATCCCTTGTTTGAGAACTCAAGATTCTTGTAAAGCCTCTAGCCTGACCCATACTACTAAATTACAAGATCCTAACTTTTTAGATAGGTACAAACCCTTTAAATTTTGTCTAAATCTCTTGTCGTATCCTTATGAAAATTACGAAAGACCTAAGGAAGGGTTTATGTGCGTACGAGGATTGTTCGGAGCTCAGAGCTCTGGTTTTTAGAGAAATAGGTAGAGGCGCATGGTTAGTGCATGGTTAGTGGTAACTGTGTGAGTCTATAAGGAAGGATAACAATTAGTTTAATCATGCAAGAGGAGTTTCATGATTGTGAAAAACCTATAATGAATTGTAGGTGTATTGTGCATGGCTCACTCATGATTTCCCCTAATTGTTCAGAAATCATACAAGTGGGCATGACTGTTGCATAGTGAGCACACACAGGCTACACATGGTTTTCCAAACTATGCGCCTAGCCATGTGAGGGGGTGTTCCACTTAGACAGTGGTAGTTCATGGTTTGTCCAATCATGCATCCAAACCATGTGACATTTAATTTTTTTAGAAATTTCCTTTTTGATCCTTGGGTATTTAAACCTTCTTCTCCCCTTTCTTATCCTCAAACGCAGATCACCTCTCCCCCACATGAAGCTCCTCCTCCCTCTCTTACTAGGATTTGAAAGACCTCTTATGTCCGAGCTCATAATCAACCACCATTAATATCATTAGATAACTCATGGTAAGACCTCCAATCCTCTTACTTTCTTCTTTTATATTATCATATTGAATGTTATTTCCTTGCAAGGTAATATGACCTATTTTAAATCATTTGTCTATTTATTCGATTTCTCCCATTCTATCCCAAATTAGAGGCTGATATTAGATGAATAGTCTACTACCAATATAAGGTAGGTGGTCTAATTGTTTTCCCTAAATTTTTTAATGTTTATATTATGTGTTTTTGTGCCGTGCGCTAGACCTTCCGCACATCAACCCTTAAATGTGGAATTAATTAAATAAATTGAAAATTCCTAATGTTAGTTAGTCCTTGTGATCTAACTCTATCATCTAAGGTTTTCTACCCAGACATGAACCACCCCTTAGGGTGTGTTGGTTAAAATTTTTATAAACATTATGCCTTAATAAGTATTTAAACAAACTTTTGAGGTATGTTTAATTATCTATCGTAAATGATACATTTAAATTGAATTAGATGAAATGGTATGACACCATGCTTGAACCTTATCCTTGGCTATGTAATTAAACCACCTTAATAGGTGTATTAGGCTTATACTTTATAAATTAAAAGGATAAATGGGATAAATAGAAGGTGAATGGAATGAACATGTCACCCAATCCTTGTTTAATTATAAAGTGAAACCATTCCTATCATTATGATTGTGGATAATTGATTATTATTACTGGAAATGGAATTCTTCACTGTTGACTGGGGAAGTGTTGGACATGTCGCTCCACTCAAACACTTCTCCTTGGTTTTGAATATTGGTCATGGTGTTATTTACCCTTAAAAAGGATGTTGTACATGTTGTTTCCTCTCCATGTTATGTATTATTGGACATGACGTTCCTTCTCCTTGGACGTTGCAATCCCAATCCTTGAGTTAGGTGTGGTCATGATGAACCGACACCAAGTAACTTTTCATGATGTGGGTTCTTAATATTATTAGTACCATGGGCACCTAAGATGTGTTCCTACAACTCATGTAAAATACTTAAGGTGATATACTAAGGGTACTTCCTTTCAGGATCATACAAGACTGTTAAAAGTCACACATTCCTTAGAACCTTTTATTTCCTTAATATTATTATTTTATATGGATTCCTCAACTATATTCCATGGGCCCTAGGATTTCTTATACATAACCACCTACTTAAATAGTATTGCAATGACACTTTTTTAGAGAAATTTCATCTTAGGCTAAAGTATGTAGTATTTGACAGGTACCCTATGGGGAACCCAGACTAACATGATTTATTTATTTACTTTCCTTATTCATTGTGTATTCAAATTTATTATCATAGATTCATAGACTAGATAGTGATATACATCGTTGGTGGGCCTACTGAGTTTATCTCATACCCTGTTCGAGCCATCGATTGGCACCTAGAAATACTTCCTGGATGTAGGTAGGGATATGGGGAAACTTCCAACTTTGGAACCTTGATTTCTTATACTAGGATGGAGTATGAGATCAAAGCATAGAACTTATGATATTGATGATATTATAGATAGATTTTGGTATTTTTGTTCATTTTTGTATAACATGTTGTATATGAATGCTGCATTATTTCCTTATATTCCCATTTTTATATGGCATATTGACATGACATCATTTTGTATATGATATTGGATGTGGTTCTATTATTGTTTATGATGTTTCCCTACTGATTGTTATTACATATAGATGTTTATTTCTATCGTTTCCATTATCACTTCTTTCATTGGTTTATTCATATATTTCACCTTCATACTCCACTATGGTCATGAGGGTATAGTCTCCCCATTGTATCACCTCAGACCTTTGTTGAAAGTTGATAGTCTCTGACATATGATGATCCATGCTTGAGGACATGTGGACAACTAGGTTCGGTTACTTATGAGTGAACCGTGTCCTATAAGTTATATAAAGAATCCTATTGGGAGAGATCCCATGATCACCCACATCTTCCGACTGTGTGAACTTGTGTTTAGAGGATATAGGTTCACAAGCGATCTACTTGTGTCTACTATGAAGTCGTATGACATTATACTTGGTATAGATTGACTATATACTATTCGTTCCTAGATATATTTTTTCCGTCTAAGGGTGAGGTGCCTTTAAGTAGACAGATTGAGGTTTCCCTTAGTGGGAGAGAGGGATTTTCAGTTGATGTGAACATGGCTTGTTCATGGGAAGCTGTAGATGATTACTCACCAATTAGAAAGTTTGACTCTTGGTGCAATAGATGCTTCAGACACTCACCTACCATCATTTTGGAGGACTACCTAGACATATTACCTAAGGATGTACCAAGAATACCGCCTTGTCATGAGGTTTACTTTTGTATTTAACTTCACCCTGTGGCTGCACCAATATCTTTCATGGATTATCAGATGTACCCCACCAAGCCCTGGGAGATGATGAGGCAGTTGGAGGACCTTCACGAGAAATGTTTTATTAGCCTTAGTGTTTCCCCCTAGGAATCTCCAGTGTTGTTCACCAAGAAGTCAAATGCGAGCTTGAGGCTGTGCTAGATGGGAGGCACCTAAAAGCATGTATGAGGTTTAGAGTTTCTTTAGGTTGGTTGGGTATTATAAGGGGTTCATGATTGATTTTACAATGATTTCAACAACATTGATTGCTGAGACCTAAAAGGGGAATCCATTCATTCGTTCCGAGTGACGTCAGAAGCCTTTGAGGAGATGAGGCAGAGATTGACTAGTTCTCCCATTCTTAGATTATTAGATGAGGGAGTTGAGTAAATGGTGTTATATGATTACTATGAAGTGGGGATCATATGTGTATTGATGTAGAGGTAAATAGTTATTTATTATGAATTTAGTCAGTTGAGACCCCATGAGAAGAATAACGCGACCCATGAATTGGAGTTGGAAATAGTAGTGTTTTCCTTGAAAACTAAGAGGCACTACCTTCTTAATGAATAGTTTGTAGTCTAATTAGACAAATAGAGTCTAAGGTATATCTTTACATAGAGATATATCAACCTGAGCTAGATGTGTTGACTGAAGTTCCTCTAGGATTATGACTTTGAGATATTCTATACTTCGAGTAAAGGGAATGTTGTGGAAGATACTCTTAATAAGAAATATCACTCTCAGTTTTTTAGGTGTGGAATTAGAGCGGTTGGACTTATTTAAGTTGTCCCTAGTGGATGAGGGAGAAGAAAATTATCTGTAATTGGTGGTGCTAGCTCTTATTCTCCTTTAGTGCATGAGGGAGGATCGACTTTAGGACATCAATTAAGAGGTTTTACATGGAAAAATTTTATCAAGAGATGCTTCCTATGGATTTTCTGAAGGTGGGGAGCATGTCATCCTCTTATGAGGATGGAAAGTGGTACTGGTCACACTTCATGAGGAGGTTCATAGGGAGTTACACACATCAACCTTTTCAGTGCATCTTAGAGTGGATAATATGTATAGGGATATTTGTTGGCAATTTTGGTGGATAGGGATGAACAAAAGTGCAGAAAAATTCATTTCTTGATGCCTTACAGGTCATCAGGTAAAGGTAGATCATCATATTTACATAGGTTTAACCTAACCACTTGAGGTTCCAGAGTGGAAGTGAGATGATATATTGATGGATTTTGTAACGGGGCTTTCACAATAAGTGGGAGGACACAATGCTATCTGGGTGATTATTGAACAACAAATCAAGTCATCCCACTTCCTCTCTATTTGGGAGCAGAGTTTAGTGGAAAAATTGAGATGCCTGCACATATAGGATATCATCTGTATAAATGGTGTTCCATCAATGACCGTCTCCAACCATGATGCTTGATCCACATCCATATTATGGAGAGGCTTAAGGGAGGCCTTTAGGACCTAGGTGCAAATGAGTACAACTTTCCATCATCATACTAATGGTTAGACATATCAAACCAATTAGGTCCTTAAGGATATGTTAAGGACCCGTGTGTTAGCCTTTATCCAGATCCAAGAAGACCATTTTACCTTAGTTAAGTCCTCTTATAATAACTACCACTCCACTAATGACATGGTTCCATTTGAATCCATGTATAGGAGACCTTGTAAATCACAATTGTGTTGGTCATAGATTGGTGAGTCATTACTCACGGGGCTATAGCTAGTGTAAGTGATGACAGAGAATGTCCAAGTGATCTAGGAGTGGATGAAGACTTCTCAGAGATGTAAAAATTCCTACATGGACCATCAATGAAGGCATTTGGAGTTTGAGGAGGGATAACACATGTTCCTGAAGTTCTCACTTCAATGAGGATTTCAAATAGTTAGTTGGGGTGGCAAGATTTCTACTAGATTCATCATTCCATTCTAGGTCCTATCTAGGGTGGGTGAAGTTACTTACCACATGGAATTTCCCTCATAGTTGAATCACGTGCACAAAATTTTCCATGTGTTGAAGCCAAGGAGGTACACACACAATTCTTTGAAAAGTATTGATTGAGATGGGCTGAACATCAAGGGAAGAGCCACATTTTTGGAGCACCTAGTGACAATTAAGGATCAACACGATGTGGTCTTAGTGACCTCACCTCTTTGATTAGTTTTTTATATTCAAAATGAAAATAATTGAAGGTGAGGTGGGTATATGAATATGTTTTTTTAAACCCTTTAAATATTATTGAGCATGCCATTTAATTTAATTATGGTGTTGGCACATATTTCAGATGTCACTAGAACCCCAATATTGAATGTATAAAATATATAAAAATATTTTATTTTTAACACATTAATTTTTAGAAATGAAACCATATCTTCTAAATGAGGTCTCATATGGGAAACCTGAGATCGCGATTGGGTTCAGAATATGAAATTTACCATATATGTGATATTAATTCTATTCGCATAAGGCCCTACGACAGTGCATAATCATGGGAGAATTAAAGAAAACCAATTAAATAATTAATTAAAATTATTTAATTAATTATCTTGACTTTGAAGATCCCTATTTAATACTTTATTTTGAAAATCTATAGGGTTCGTTACATAACCCTAAGAGATTTGAGAGTAGCCATGGTAGAGGTATTGACATGAGATCAGATAAATCTGAGGATCAATGGTGAACTTTATAGGATCACCAACGTCATTGATGAAAATAAAATATTCACTAATGGGTGATCCATGTTTGAGGTAGGGAATCATTATTTCATTGGAGTCACTCTGTTTCTCATGGTTTGATGAGAATATTTTATTGATGTTTCCCGACTCTTTAACTTGAGCATGACCCTGTCAACTAATCTTTTTCTGATTATAGTTTTGAATTATTCGATTATTAATTTTCATTGTTCAACCTTTTTTGTCTTTTTTGTCTTACACCATGGTCAGTGGATGGGTTCATAACAACCACTAAATTTTTTCACTTGTGTTGTTTTTTTGGATTTATCCCACCTTTCTTCACATATTAATTACTCTCCATGATTTTTCTGGCAATTTGAATCATGAATAAATATTAGACCAGAGTTTGTGTGTTTTAATCAATGATGGGGACCTTGGCACACTGGAACATCATCAGGTGGTGGAGAAATCAAGAGAAAACAATGGAGGGAGTCATATTTCTATGAGGAGACACACAAAGGTGACATACTTCAATACATATTATCATTTCTAGATACTAATATTTATAAATCAAGCTATGAATAGGGATTTACCATGAATGAAACAACCAATGAAGATATTGGAAAGTTTCAAGGTGAGATCGGTGGTTATAGCGAAGATTACGAGTTAGAATTGAATCTGGTTTGAAAAATACAACTATACAACGTGTAGTTAAAAAGAAAATGTGCCATGTACTTTGAGACTGCAATGGATAGGGTTTCAATCCGAGTTAAATATCACATGTCGTGTGATTGAATAACACATCATGTGTCCCCAAGATAACTGCTTTGAGTGTATATGGAGTACATACCCAGGAGGTTTTTTGGCCTTTCAAACCATGTGGGATAGGACTACACACCATGTACCTCGAATTAAAATGACACAGGAGGCTATGGTACATGAAGATCACTACCCTCGATCACAAAAAAATTGTATTCTAACCTACACATCATTTATTTGGGTCTTTACATGATATGTGGAGCACCAATACATGAACTGTCTATTTATCAGGGCTACACACCACGTACCCTATGAGACACACTGTGCAATACTTCTAGACCCATCTACTAGACACATATACTTGTTTGAACTCTGTTTTGGAAATAAAAAATAGTCCATATTGAGTGTTTTTCTACATGGAACATGATGGTGGCCTTATCTTCAATATTTGAGAAGCGGTGAATGGTGGTACAAGTAGGATATTCTCTATTAAACAATGTATATTATCTCAGTCACATCATAATGATTCCCAAATATCTTGCAACACATATGAAATCCTTTAATAATTTTAATGATCTTTCACTGCCTCAATTACTTTAGTTTTCCTTCAAACTCTTACAAATATGTAGAAATTTACTTTCATCATTTACCAATCAATACAACACCTGTTTTAGATCATCTCAAATTTAGGATTTTTAAAAAACATCATCCTATTTTTTCTCCCATACATGCAATGAACTTAATGCTTGATAATAAAAGGACGATCTCTCAAAATTACGGCCAGCCCAATTCTTATCAAATCATAACTAGCTCCTCATCTTCTTTATAAAAACATCATAATTTAAAATCTTCACACTATGAATATTATCAGTATAACATCTTTACACTGTATGAGTTAAGAAATTTAATCCAGTGATGTGTGGTCCTTCCTTGATATGCTCCACCTATCTCTTCTTAAAATCCCCAAAACTCATAAAGTTATACTTAAGATAGAATATAATGAGTCTTCAGTCAACAAAAAATATTCAATAACCTTTTACAATACCTAATATATGAATATACTATATGAAATATAATCAATGGAAACATATTCAATCTCTACATAATAGAATATGTAGATAAAAAACACTTTTAAGTTGTATCTCAACTATCTCAAACCAATGATTTCTTCAATATTTTCTCAACATATTTTGACATTATTAACTCAACACATATTGAAATAATTTTTTATGAAAAAAATACAATAAATTATCATCCAAGAGACTATAAATCTCCCCCTTTTGATTTTTTTTCAATAATCATGAATAAAATCCTTGTTAATATGTTCTCAACCATTTTCTTCCCACCCACTTATTTATGATAAATATAAGGGAAAATATCATAAGTGAGTTATCAATTTATCAACTCTAGGTCTACTTGAGCAATACTTTATGTAGAAAACAAGAGTGACCAATTAACTTCCCAACACTATTCTTCAAAACTATGTATATCTCAATGACTTCTCATCATCATTATTATTGAGTCATCTAGTTTCTCCATCTTAACTTTATAATTGATTCTTTAAAAACAAGATTGGGAAAAAATAACAAACCTATCTCAACAATGACAGTATCAAGAACTTTCCATATTTCTATCTTCACTTGAAATAATGATTTGTGGAATCTTTCTCAATATGTATCCCTATTAAAGGGTTCACTCTATATTCTCTTCATAAATGATGATCTCATTTTCAAATAAACTATAATCATCCATTTTTTAAAATAAATATATCTTAAAGAATAGATTCCACTGAGATATATCACTCCCAAGATGGATGTTTTTTTCTTTCTATAACACTTTCACAGTATACTCATTAAACCAGTTCTATTTTAGAATCCATCAGCTTCAATTCAATGAATAGAAAAACAAACCAATAAATATGGGAATAAGTTGGTTCCTCCTTATCTCCTTGGTGAGAGAAATAAAGTTGAGAGTTTCTTCTTAACCAAGAAAATACTTTCTTTTTAGCTCCAACATTGAGAGAAATATTCATGAGTACTTCCTCAATTTTCAAAATAATTATCTCCCTGGAAAACATGTTTGTCTTTTTCTTTTGATCCATCTCCTTTTGTGGAATTTTCCTTTTCACTTCTATAATCAAAGAAAATGTATTCCTTCATTCTTTCTTAATTTCTTTCAGGTTTTTCAACTGGACTGGTATCATGATCACACATTCTTTTGAAATGTTTCCAACTTGCTTGCACCTTTCACATAGCTTACCCAAGAATCTTTGGGTTACCCTATTTTGGAAACTTCTCATGAAATTAAACTTCTTCTTTATTCTCATATGTTTCTTTCACTAAAATAATCATTTTATTTCTTTATTAGATTAATTATTTCCTTATAGCTTTATCCTTACCTCCATCAAAACTAATGCTCATGGATTTCTTGTAATAGTCTATGGTGTGTCCTATTCTCCCATAATTGAATAATCTTATCTTTTTTGGTGTAGTATTCTTCTAATAATTCTTGGAAATATTATTTTCAACACTTTCCTTTTACTTATATCCCAAGGTAAACTCACCTTTACTTCTTCTTTGTTTGTTCCTTAATTTTTGAGGTCTTTTTCTTCAAATGAATTTGGAACATGTTTAACTAATTTGAACTAGAAATATTCATCCCAATGAACACCTTTTTTTAATTTCTATAAATATTTCCAAGCTTATAAATCTATTTGAAATGGAAATATTATTTTTTACACTTTTCTTTGACTTATCTTTACCCCTTGATATAAGTCTTCTTTGTCTTCTATGAATTGTCATATTATTCCAAAAATCAATAGACTTATGCCCAAAAATTTATCAACACAAAAAATATAAAAACCCAAACTTTTATAAATAATATTACCTTTTTGATTAAATAAACTTTGATAATATAGTAGTTGAACAATAATCATGTGATTAGTATAAATATTGGGTTTTGATAAATATAATTGAAATAGACAAAGGAAGTGATGGATTGAACAGTAGGATCATGCTCTATTAATCCCATTTATCAAAGCTTCTAAAGGAGATAACATCACTAGGATTTTTCATTGAACAAGACTAATCTGAGATCCAACAACTAAATCATGAGAGAAACCGTTTATAGGAGAAGTTCAAGATCATCAAGATCATGACCCAAACCATGTACACCAAAGCATCCCATGAAAATATCACCATCATGCACCTAACATTCAGAGAATTTTTGGTGTAATAAAGGGGTATGTATTAAGAACCTAATAATATAAATATTTATATTTTATTTTAAATTGAATAATTATTATATTTACTTATTATTTTTTTAACTTTATAAATGTTTTTTATTTTGATATGATAAAAAAAAAATTTTATTTTTATGTAATATGAAATTTTAATTAAGACATTCTTTTTTGAAGAATTCACGAATTTTAAAAATAAGTTTTAATTTAATAAAATAATACAATTAAATATTTTTTATTAAATATAAATGATAATATAATTTTTATGAAGTCAAATGTAATTTTTATAAGTGTTCGAAAACTATTATTGTAAAAAACCCAACATTTATCAATAAATGTCGATTATTGTTTTAAAATTAAAAATTCACATTTTTAAAAAATTATTTTGATAAAATAAATATTATTTTTTGAATCATAATGTCAAAATTATCCAACATTGAATTTTTCATAATTTTATTTGACAGTCAATTTTTTGGGTAAAAATTAAATACGATATAAATATATGGTGTGTATTATGACATAATAATGACCCAAAAGTGAATTAATAAATGTTATAAAAGGTATCCACCACTAAATATATGTTTCTACTTTAAAATAATGTGTTTTCTAGGTTATTTGAGTAATTTTATAAAGACTTTATGAATACTCTAAAATCTATACTATATTTTAAGGTTTTAAAATCAATTATTTATAAACATGACTCACTTCCACATCAAAAGGGTAATAATTTATTAATTTAGGCCCTTTTAATTATAAAACAAATAAAAAACTCTTCTTTGGCAGAAACCATGGACAAAAACCATGGTAAGGTTTGTGATTTTGATTACTTTATTATAGAGAATCCAAAACCTAAGTTTGGGAAATAATAAAGTACTTCTCTCTCTTTTCCTATATAAACCCACCCAATATCACATTCTTATTCACTTAAAAAACTTTTAGAACATCCTTACTATGCCCACCCATCTCTAGAGTCCTCTTAAGGTTCCCCCAAGCTCCCATGAAGCTCCTATCAAGCTTTTGGAATCATCCTCTTAACGTAAGGGATCCTCTCATTCTTCTATTTATTCAAGAATATTATTCTTTTTATGGATTTTATTTCCAATTCCTAATGTTGAGATATGTTCTTACACATCCATACTTCTTTATATTTGATGTAAAAATAATGATATACCCCTTTAAATTTCATTAATCCATTTTAAGAACCTTTATGTACTATCGTTATGCTATTGAAATTTCACGACGATTTTTCCATGCCAAACCTTTATGCTGTGAATACCATCGCTATTTCCACTCAAGGGTATTCACCTAGACATACCTATACTTATTTTATTGGGGGATTTTGTCACAAACTGTCCCCCGGGGCCCGTGCCTTGACTACCCCAAGCCTGCCTTCCATAGGCCAGGGGTTGGCGACTAGCACCGAAAGCCATATCCCTGAAAAATGGGAAGGCATTGCCTTTAAACCTTCAAACACACAGTCCAAGAATAAAATGAGCACAACCCACATAGTGAAACTATAGTAGTAAAAAGATGTGTACTGAAAGTAAAAAGGGTGAGTACTGTAAGTAAAGGGGGCCATCATACAATCCTAACTGAAAAGTACAACAGTAATAGAAAAACAGCTCCTAGAATCGTCTACCAAGTTTCCTACCTGAAGGGTAGGTACAACTCACAGTCGTTACTCATTGCGGTACGTTACGTATAAAGGTCCACCTCCGAGAACTGTCCAGTCCTAGCTCCGAAACCTCAATCAAAGTTGTCCGTCGTCTGCACAAGACACAACAAGGTGCAGGCGAAGCCTGTGCAGGGGTGAGTATAACAATACTTAGTAGAGACCCCAAGACCCATGAAGGTCTCCCAGAGTTCCAAAAAGGAAAAACCACAAAGCAAGACCTCAATAACAAAGAACGAAGCAATAGTCATCTCACACTAGGTATACGACTTAGAGATCAGGAAAATAAATGATTAGTCTCAAGCTATATCGTCTTATTCCATTTAGAAGTCCCACAACTGATCCACAAAGAAGTTATTATATTATCAAACCACTCTTGGATGTAAGTCATTGTTCCATGATGGGACACTGTAAGGTGGGTCCTCATCGGGTCATGCTACTGCTGATCCACACAGGGGTGCTAGATGCTGATCCTCAACGGGCCGCTCTAAAACTGGTCCTCATCGGGTAGCTACGATGCTGATCCACACAGGTTCGCTATGATGCTGATCCACATAGGGTCGCTATGATTATGATCCAAATAGGGTCTCTATATGATGATCCACATAGGGTTTATAGATGCTAATACATACAAGGTCGGTAGATGTTGATCCACATAGGGTCGGTAGATGCTGATCCACACAGGGTCGCTACTTCAAAGACATAAGGTCACATGATTTATGCTGATAGCACGCTTGATTTTGGGAGAACCGTTCCTCAATCCATCGGTCATATTTAAACTAGTCCTAAGTCCCATAAAAAGCATACCCAAGGGACCGCCCCATCATAGTGGTCCCAACGTGACAGACGATGCGTCGATCAGACGCCTAGTCTGTGAGATATGGTCACTTTTGTAAAAAAGGCCCGGTTGGATTCAAGTATGATCCAAACCAAGTAACATGACAAACTATGTAAAAAATATCTTAGAGTATCTCCAAAGGACCTCCTTTTAATAAGGGTCCTTATGCCGTAGATGGCGTGTCGATCAGACACCCAGTCTGTTCGTTACATCCCTTTCCGTGAAACGGGGGTGATCGCACCTCTGTCCAGCCCAGCTCGGTCGGGCCTGCCGAAATATGCTGAAGGGACCGCTTCCCAAAAGGGTTCCCTACACCAATAACGGCATGTCAAATAGACACTTTGTTTGTTAGTTACGAGCGTTTATTTATTCAGGGGCCGATTGGGTCTAGGCCCGGTCTGACTCGGTCTAACCGGCCCGATGCAACAGGTCCTGAGGTCTACCTGACCCCGCTAGGGTCCGACCTACTCAAGGTAGGCCCAATTCACTAGGTCTGTCCCATTGGGGTTGGCCCATTGGTTCGTGGGCCCAAGCCGCAGTTGGCCTGGCCTGCCGGGTGGGGCTCAACCAACCCGCACCGGCCCGCATCCGGCCCAGTCTACCAGAAGACAGACCACCTTCTCCAGTGGCCCTGTGGTTGTGGGGCCATTTCACCCAGCCAGTGGGCCACTGCCCCACCGCATGAAATGGTTGGTCGTTTGGCCGACCGACTTCTGCCAATGTGGTGTGGCGCGAGGTTGCGCCGTACCCTCCTGCCGCGGCTGCTGCTACCGGCAGCGCCTGCGGGCGTCGCCATTGTCCCGCATGACTGACCGCCTCTGACCGCCACGACACGTGATGGAGCACCGATTCCCACCACCTGTGGCCGGTTTCCACGGGTCTCCTCCGGCCACCGCCGACATGGCGCACCTACGGTTTCTTCCGTGGGCCACCGGACGCGCTCTAGTGGTCCGTTTCTGGTGCCGTCAGCACCTAAGAGGCTCTTGGGTCACTGTCACCGCTTCGTATCCTTTGGTTTCATCCTGCCACTCCATTTGGAAAACCGTTGTAGAAAAATGGGACAAATATCGAAGAGGAGGAGGGTCCGGGCCTTGTTCATTTAGCCCGTGCCCTCTGCGTTAGCATCGTATCAGACGGTCAACAAGTTATCTCATAAAGTTAAACTTTACAACAATCCCACTACCTTGATAAGATATCCACTGACGACGATCGACAAAACTTCCTTTTTCATTATCATCAGTTCGTGATTCGGTGGCACTCATCACCGCTCGCTGAAACCGGTCTCATCCTCCAGGTGGTAGGCATCATGGTACTTTTCCAGAGCTTCGTTTCTTAGTGAAGCCGTACCAAAACCCCACCCCAAGCTCCATATAAATAAGAGGGGGGAGAGGCAGGTAATGCTTTGAGGAGTTTATGAGGTTCATTTAATTAATGGACCACCCAAATTCCCAACAGTGCAGTTACAAGTAAAGGAGAGTCAATCCATTTAATGGCTTGACATGTCATCGGTCCCGCCACCACTGCTCGTCCATTGGAGGAAAGGAAAAAGAGAAATAAAATAACACTGTTATTTTATCATTCTTTTAAATGTCCAAAAACTATCTTTTTCTCCCGACCTTATGCGGTCAAAGTGAAGCCTCCCTTTAACAAATCCCAGTGCTGCAAATTCAGCGGTGCCCTCATATTTTTAATATGAGCACTGGTTCAAAAGATAGAAAACACCCCCCGCGTGTTTACTGAACGTACCTTAAAAAAGTTCAGATATTCATTATGTGAACACTGAGCCTCAGAATCACACGCAATAAATTTTCCCAGACTCGTAATAATCCCAAATAATAAAAAAAATTTATATGGAAAGATCTATGTCTTTACATTCTCCCCACCTTAGGGATTTTTGTCCCCAAAATCCACAACATAGACTAAGGAAACAAATGAGGGTACTGAGCACGAATCTAAGCCTCCCTCTCCCATGTGCTATCCTGGAGGTTCCCATGCTGCCAGCGAACGCACACCAAAGGGATCGATCGTCCATGAAGGACCTACTCCTGTCGATCCTCAATCTTCACTAGATCCTCCGTA
Organism: Viscum album; assembly: GCA_963277665.1. Taxonomy (NCBI): domain Eukaryota; kingdom Viridiplantae; phylum Streptophyta; class Magnoliopsida; order Santalales; family Viscaceae; genus Viscum; species Viscum album. The sequence continues at coordinate 1,937,737,002 of OY728155.1, forward strand.
AATGTCGCCCATCATCAATGTCTAGCTCTCCCTAGTCAATTACATGCGATGGATGATGCACGTACTTCCTCAGCTTCGACACATGGAAAACATCATGCACCTGATGCATTTGTGGGGGAAGAGGTAGGCGATACGCCACCTCACCAACTCTGCTGAGGACCTGAAAGGGTTCGATGAACCATAGAGATAGCTTGCCGCCCCGACCAAATCTTCTCAAACCTCATCGAGGTGAGACCCGTAGGAAGACATGGTCTCCCTCCTCAAACTCCAAAGGTATCCATCTCCTGTCAGCATAAGACTTTTGTTTGCTCTGTGAAGTCTTCATCTACTCCTGGATGATCTGCACATTCTCAGTGGTAGGCCGTACCAACTCTGGACCCATAAGTACTGACTCCCCTGGGTCTGTCCAGCATAGAGGTGATCTTCATGGTTGACCGTACAAGGCCTCAAATGGTTCCATGCTGATGGTGGAGTGATAGATATTATTGTATGTGAAATCCACCAAGGGCAAGTGATCCTACCAAATGCATCCAAAATCTAGGACGCAAGCACAAATCATGTCCTCCAGTGTCTGAATGGTTCGCTCTGTCTGACCATCCGTCTGTGGATGAAAGACGGTGATAAAACGTAGCTGAGTCCCGAATACCTCCTATAATCCCTTCCACAACTGGGATGTAAAACATGCGTCATGTTCAGAGAAGATATTCAATTTCACCCCATGAAACTGTACAATCTCTTGCACATAGAGGCATCCCAATCTCTCTACTGATCCCTTCTCTCGGATGGGTAGGAAGTGGGTCGACTTGGTGAGTCGGTCAATGATCACCCAGATGGAATCGTTGACCCTAGACGTACATGGTATAACTGTCATAAAATACAAGGAAATAGCATCCCACTTCCACTCTGTTACCTTTAATGGTTGCGCTAATCCAGCTGGAACCTGATGTTCGACCTTCACTTGCTGACAAATGAGGCATCATGAAACAAACTCTGCCACTGCTTTCTTCATCCCTGGCCACCAGTGCTGATGCCAGAGGTCCTAGTACATCTTCGCCACACCAGGATGTACCGCTAGAGGGGATGTATGGAACTCCCTCAACACCTCCTCCCGTAGCACCACCGGTACCATAGTGCGTCCTCTGAAGAGGATGACGTGCTCCCCACCTTCATAAAATCCATTAGGTTCCTGTCCTGAGGATATCTAAGCACGTCGAGACTCACAGTCAATGTCCCCAAGCTGTGCCTCCCGAACTCACTAAATAAGTGGGGGAGTGATAGTTATAGACTGGAGGTAAGCTGCTCCATCTCTATCCACAAAGGATATCTACAACACAGCTAGCTGCTCTGTCGCCTCACTCAGCAACTATAGACCAGACCTCCTGCTGAGTGCGTCTACTACTACATTCCCCTTCCCAGGAGTGCATACTATCTCAAAGTCATAGTCCTGGAGGAAATATAGCCAACATTTCTGTCTCAGGTTTAGGTCCTTCTGTGAGAAGATATACCCGAGACTCTTGTGATCAGAGTAAACAACAAACCGTTCAACCATCAAGTAGTGTAGCCACATCTTCATGGCGAAGAACACAGTTGCTAACTCTAGGTCATGGGTAGCGTAGTTCTGCTCATGCCATCTCAGCTATCGTGAACCATAAGAGATCACTGCTCACTCCTGCATCAGGACACATCCAAGTCCAATCCCTGATGCGTCACAATAGACTACATACCCAACACCCTCTTCTGGTAGCCTCAAGATGGGGGCACTAGTCAGTCTCTGCCTCAGCTCCTGAAAACTCTATTGGCATCTCTCCATCCATACGAAGGGATTTCCCTTCTTCATCAACGCTGAAAAGTGTGCCGCAACTCTGGAAATGTGAGGTACGAATCTTTGGTAGTACCCAGCCATCCTAGGAAACTCCGCACCTCGGTCACACTCCTATGTGGATACCAAGAAAGCACAACCTATATCTTTGCCGGTTCCACTACAACCCCAACCTCTGAGATAATGTGTCCCAGAAAGTGGACCTCCCGTATCCAGAATTGGCACTTCGAGAGATTACCATAAAGCTAGTGCTCTCGGAGTGTATCTAAAACTATCTGTAGATGATAGGCATGCTCTTCCTCCGATGTCGAGTATATCAAGATGTCTTCGATGAAGACCACCACAAAGCGATCGAGGTATGGCTGGAAGATCCTATTCATGAGTCCCATGAACACTGTAGGGGAATTGTTTATGCCGAATGGAATAACCAAGAACTCATAGTGGCCATACCGACATCTTAAATCCTTCTTCTGCACATCCTCATCTCGTACCCTGAGCTAATGATAGTCTGATCTGATGTCTATCTTCAAGAACCAACGATCTCCCTTCAGCTGATCATAGAGATCATCAATCCTTAGGAGTGGATTCTTGGTCTTCACTATCACCTGGTTCAGGCGCCGATAATAAACACAGAGCCTCAAACTCCCATCTTCCTTCTTGGAGAACAAAATCAGGGCTACCCATGGAGAAACACTAGACCTTATGAACCCCTTCCTCTGCAAGTCCTCCAGCTGTACCCATAACTCACAAAGCTTTGTGAGAGCCATCCAATATGCTGGTGTAGATATCAGTGCCTTCCCGGGGTACATGTCGATGTAGAAGTCCATCTCTCTGTGAGGAGGTAGTCCCAGAACATCATTAGGGAAGACATTGACATACTGGTCCACCACTACAGGATAACTCGGACTCTCAACACCAACTGATCCGAGGGTAAGGCTAGCCAACTGATGTGTGATCAGTTGCACCCTCCTCTGGGTAAGTCCATCCTGTGCTATAAAGGTTCCCTTCTCACCGGTGAAGGAAAACCTGGTCCCATTCTCATGGACACACCGCACATTGCGCCTAATGTAGTCAATCTGAGCATGGACAGTGGATAACCTGTCCATACCCAAGATGACGTTGTAAGGACCCGACGCCACTACTAGAAGATCCCAACCAAATCTCTCACCTCCTAGAGTAATCTCACACTGCCGGCACTAGTGTGTAATCATCGAATCTTCTCTCGTAGAGGTCTCTAATCCCAAGGATTGAGCCAACGAATCCATCAGAATCTCCGAGCTCCGAACGAGAGTCATGAAAATGAAAGAGTGACTGAAACCTGTGTTTATAAGTACTTCAACTAAGGTGGAGTAGACATAGATTATACCTAGAATCATATCTAGAGCGCCGTGGTCGTAGGCTTCAGCTTCCTGGAGCTGAGTTTGTCCCTATCCACCTACTCCCTATGGTCGAGGTGGACCACCTGGAGGTAGTGGCGGTAGAACCTCGAACTGTCGTCCACCACATGCTGCATGACCCACTCCTCTACCACATCCGCCACCCTGCGGACCTCCTTGCTCAAATCTCTACTTCTGCCTCGGTGGTCCCTTGATCGTGTGCTGGTCATCAGTGCGGCTGGTCGAGCAGTCACGATCCATGTGACCCTGCCTGCTGCGCGTGAAGCACAGTCTGCTCCTCTGCTAGCCTGCTCTACCTCATGAGCCTCGCACCTCTGATCCTACATCCCGAGGTCGTCCACCAAAAGGTTTGATCCGCTTGTACGTCTATGTCATCTGCCTACTACCAGCCGCAGATGACTCTGTTACGTGTTGCCTGGTGGTGGGTCTCGCTGTCAGTGTCTGCTCAGCAAGGAAACTCTCCACCAAGAGTTCTCTCTCCGGCACTCCAACATGCGTTGGGATGCTGAGAGATACCATTGAAGCTATGATCTCCCATCGGATTTACTATTTGAAGGTTTGAGCCCTGAAGAAAGGGTCCTGCACCATGTCGGTAGAGTAGCGTGAGAGGTCGTTGAACCTCGCTGAGTACTGGTCCATGGTCAGGCTGCCTTGCTGTAAGCGTAGTAGCTCTTCTATACGCACAAAGCGCAGTGTCACTAGAACGAACTCTTCTCTGAAGAGGCCCTCAAAATCTACCAAGGTGAGGGTCGCCTTGTCATGTGTCTGGAGTGTTAGGATCCACCATCTTCCTACTGCTCCCTGGAAAAGACCGGTAGCTAGGATCACCATCTGGTCGGCTAGTGTCCCAACCAGGTGAAAAACTCTGGCCACAGCCTCCAACCAGTCCTCAGCTGCCTGCGGATCCGTCTCACCTCAGAACCACAGAGGCCTCTACTGTTGAAACTTGTGCAATGCGCTCAGTTGGCGTGCACCATCTGCTGGTGGGGCTGGTGGCAACGACTTCCCAATGGGTGGTGGTGCTATTGGTACACCACCCGATGGTACTATCACTGTAAGAGGGCCCTACACCAAAGCCTCATCTCTCGGTGGGCCATCATTGCAAACTCTCACTGGAATCCTGGATGGCTGTCTACGTGGAGGCATCCTGAAATAAAATAGGTGCTCCATGGCCAATAAGTTATACCCGGTGAGCTGACTCAAAGAGATAAAAAATAAAACACTTCCAAAACACACACAATTAGTGTTTTCATGCACCAAGTTAGAAATCAGAATTCAGGGTCCTGATGTATGGATACGTCGACCGCCACACCAACACTGGACTCCCCGAACTGAAAACCACACTCAAAACACTTAACACTATTTCTCTATTAAAATATTAGAGTCCTAGTTCTTCAGTAGAACCAACTCCTCTGATACCACTTTGTCCCGATCCATCCCATGGGGCCCGTGCCGTGACTACCCCAAGCCCGACTTCCATAGCCCAGGGGTTGGCGACTAGCACCGAAAGGCATATCCCTGAAAAATAGGAAGGCATTGCCTTTAAACCTGCAAACACATAGTCCAAAAATACAATGAGCACAACCTAGGTAGTAAAATTGCAGTAGTAAAAAGATGTGTACTAAAAGTAAAAAGGGTGAGTACTGTAAGTAAAGGGGGCCAAAATACAAGACCAACTGAAAAGTACAACAGTAACATAAAAAAATCTCCTAGAATCATCTGCCAAGGTTCCTACCTGAAGGGTAGGTACAACTCACAGTCGATCTTCACTATGGTACGTCACATCTAAAGGTCCACCTCCGAGTACAGTCCAGTCCTGGCTCCCAAACTTCAGTCAAAGTTGTATGTCGTCTGCACAAGACACAACAAGGTGCGGGAGAATCCCTTGAAAGGGTGAGTATAACAATAGTCAGTAGGGACTCGGAGACCCATGAAGGTCTCCCAGAGTTCCACAAAGGAAAACCCACAAAGCAATACCTCAATCAAAAAGCACGAAGCAATAGTCATCTCACACCAGGTATACGACTCAGAGATTAGAAAAATAGATGATTAGTCTCAAGATATATCATATTATTCCATTTAGAAGTTCCAAAACTGATCCAAAAAATAATTTTTTCTATTATCAATCCACTCTTTGATGTAAGTTGTTGTTCCACAATGGGACTTTGTAAGGCGGGTCCTCATTGGGTCATGCTACTGCTGATCCACACAGGGTCATTAGATGCTGATCCTCGATGGGACTCTCTAAAAATGGTCCACATCAGGTAGCTACATTGCTGATCTACACAAGGTCTCTATGATGCTGATCCACACAGGATCGCTATGATGCTGATCTACACAGGTTTTCTAGAAGCTGATCCACACAGGGTCGCTAGATGCTAATCCACACATGGTCGCTACTTCAAAGACAACCTGTCACATGATTTTTACTGAGAGCATGATTGATTCTAGGAGAACTGCTCCTCAATCCATCAGTCATATTTCAACCAGTACGAAGTCCTGTAAAAAGCATACCCAAGGGACCGCCCCGTCATAGGGCTCCCAATGTGACAAACGACACATCGATCAGATGACTGATCTGTGAGATATGTGCACTTTTATAAAAAGGGCCTGGTTGGATTCAAGTCTGATCTAACCCAAGTCGCATGACAAACTCCATCAAAACTAACTTAGAGTATCTCCAAAGGACCGCCTTGTCACAAGGGTCCTTATACCATAGACAGCGTGTCGATCGGACACCCAGTCTGTTAGTTACATCCCTTTCAGTGAAACAAGGATGATCACACCTCGGTTTGGCCCGACTCGGTTGGGCTTGTCGGAATATGCCAAAGGGACCGCTTCCCAAAAGGGGTCCCTACGCCACTGACAGCATGTCAAATAGACACCTGGTTCTTTAGTTACGAGCGTTTATTTATTCGGGGGTCGATTGGGTCTGGGCCCGGTCCGACTCAGTCTGACCGGACCGATGCAACGGTTGTCAGGGTCTACCTGACCCCGCCCGGGTCTGACCTGCTCAAGGTCGGCCTGGTTCACTGGGTCCGGCACGACCCACTGGGCGGTTCCGGCCTGGTCCGCCAGAAGGAGGACCGCCTTCTCTGGTGGCCCTACGGTTGCAGAGCTGTTTCGCCCAACTGGTGTGGTGTTGCCCCACCACATGAAACAGTCAACAATTTGGATGATTGACTTCTGCCAATGCGGCACGATGCAGGGCCACACCGCACCCTACTACCACGTCCTGCTAGCCGCGGCTGCTGCCACCGGCAGCGCCTTCGAGCACCACCGTTGTCCCGCACGGCCGACTTGGGCTAGCCACCTATGGCCACCACGGCGCATGATGGCACGCCGCTTCCCACCACCCGCGGCCAGTTGCCGCGGGTCTCCTTTGGCCACCACCGGTTTCCGCCGACATGACGTACCAGTGGTTTCTTCCATGGGCCACCAGACGGGCTACGATGGTCCGTTTCTGGTGCCATCAGGGCCTATGAGGCTCTTGGGTCACTGTCGCCACTGCGTGTCCTCCGGTTTCATCCCACCGCTTCATTTGGAAAACCATTCCAGAAAAACGAGACAAATATCGAAGAGACAGAGGGTCTGGGCCTTGTTCGTTTAGCCTGCGCCCTCCGCGTTAGCATCATATCAGGCGATTAACAAGTTATCTCATAAAGATGAGCTTTACAACAATCCCCCTACCTGGATAAGACGTCAGCTGATGACGATCAGCATAACTTCCTTCATCGTTGTCTTCAGTTCATGATTCGGTGGTGCTCGTCACTGCTCACTGAAATTGATCTCATCCTCTAGGTGGTTGGCATCGCGGTACTTGTCCAGAGCTTCATCGCTTGGTGAAACTGTGCCAACACCTCACCCCGAGCTCCATATAAATAGAAGGGGGAAGAGCTGGGTAACGATTTGAGGAGTTTATGAGGTTTATTTAATTAATAGACCACCCTAATTCCCAAAAGTGTAGTTACAAGTAAAGGAGAGTCAATTCATTTAATGTCTTGACATGTCGTCAGTACCTCCACCACCGCTCATCCGTTGGAGGAAAGGAATAAGAGAAATAAAATAACATTGTTATTTTATTATTCTTTTAAATGTCCAAAAGCTATCTTTTTCTCCCGACCTTCTTCGGTCAAAGTGAAGCCTCCCTTAAGTGAATATCGGCACTGCAGATTCAACGGTGCCCTCATATTTTTAATCCGAGCACCGGTTCAAAAGATAGAAATGCCACCCATGCGTTTATTGAACATACCTTAAAAAAAGTTCATAAATTCATTCTAGGCACACCGGGCCTCAAAATCACGCGCCATCAATTTTCGTAGACTCATAATAATCCCAAATAATAAAAAAAAATCACATGGAAAAATCTGGGTCTTTACAGATTACATGTATTTATTCCACACTCCTTGATCATGGAATTAAATATTATGAAATATGTTCTTATGTTATATGATCTTTGTGGTACACTTATACATGTACATGATATGATTATGATGAGTGTGCCCATATAGAACTCCAATGCATTGGGTAATGTTTTTGTCTCATGAGATTTCATATATGGTGCATGAGATCTTTTCCTAAGCACATTATGTTATGATTTATTTCTAGTTAACCTTTACTTATGCTTATGATGTCATGTTTAAAGTTATGGCCACATTCCCCTTTTGCCTTTATGTTATCTTACTATATCATGCCTCATTGTTCATATTTATGATTCACACCCCCTTTATGTCCCATTGAAATGTATATTGTCTAACATGTAATAATTTCTTAATTTTATGTTTTTTATTCCCTTAGTAGGATTTATAGATCACCCCTTTCTTATGTATGTTTCCAGGTTATCCTATACAGTTTTAAGAATGAAGAAATATTATGAGCATGTTAAGGAAGTTTTCAATAATGTTGATGTACCCCTTGTTTAAGTGGTTATGTAATGTACCTAATTACCCAAATAAACTAGAATTTTTGATCTTATGGGTTTTATTATGTGTAATAAATCATGAATTAATTTTTAATAGACCAAAGTTTTCATAAATAATGACAAAAAAATCTCAATCTTCTCCTTTTAATATCAATCTAGCCAGCTTTAAAAACTTGTTATTTTTGTGTACAGGAATATTCATTTTGAGGATATTTTGGGGAACTAATTATCCTAAAATTTCTTACATACACCTTTTATGTTGTTGTGGGTTTCTCATAATTTTTCTCAATCCATATATGTACAGAATTTTCTTTATGGCCTACACTATGTATGAAAATAACATTAGCACAAAAATTATTTTTTGGAGCAAGGGTTACCTTTTTATTTGATCCTACAATTGATTTATCTCCAAATAATTTCAAAATTTTATTTCCAATGGATAAAGTTATTTTATGATAATACTCTCATCAGAATTTTTGATGGAAAAAACTATTTTCTTAGTAGTTTTTGAAGAATTTTCTTGAACAAATTCTAGATTTCTTAGTTTCTTCTCAAGCTTAAAACATTTCAGATTTATAGTGTTCTTATGATCTTAAATTGACTTCACCCTTTATTAAAAATCTTTTTTAATGTTCTAAAAATTCTTCTCATGATCTTTTGTATATTAATCTTCTCTTGTAAATAATTTTCAATATTTTTATCCTTTTAGTCTTGATCTCCAACTGTGCATTATTGACATGCCCGAATGGCCCGAAGGACTTCATTTTTTATTGATTTTTGATAAACCCCCTTCAAGGTATGAGGGGGAACCCTTACAAGGCCCGTAAGCTTAGTGATTACATGACCCATATACTTAAGAGACATTAAATGGCCCTAAGGCCTTAGGAAATTAAACCAGACTATAACTACAAGGAACTAACTCTCCTCAACATCTGTATCATTGTAATAACCAAGATCTTCTTTTCAGGTATGTTTTTCCTTTTTCTGGAGTTTTTGAGAAAAATGAACTTTCTAGAAATTTTTGAAGTACACGCCATGTACTTTCTGAGTACACGCCGTGTACTCCCTTTTCCGCTCGAAGCCGTGTGCTGGCCGTGTCCAGGCCACACACACGGTGTGTAAGGGTGAGGTGGAGGCCGGTTAATTCGGAGTACGGAAAACTGAAGTACACGCCATGTACTCAAGAAGTACACACCGTGTACTTTCTTTCTTTTTTTCATTAAACGGACCGGGGTCGCGCCTTATCGCGATATTTTCCTCCTTCTAGGTCTGGTTCGTCTGAGAGCGACCCGTACGGTCGAATCTTCCCCGAGCTCCCTCCTCGCCGTCCGTTCTCTGATTCGAGCACGGTTAGTTGCGTTGGAATCGCAGCGGTGAGTTCTTCCTTCTTCTTGAGCCTTGTTTCTTGTTTCCTCCTCATTTTCGAGTTATCATGGGTTGTGCATTTTGTGCGTTTTCTCAGATCTATGACATTCTAGGGGGAATCTGTCGTCGTGGTTCATGTATATCGATCTCTTAGGATCAAGGTAGGTGGTTTGTGCCTTTCCGTAGAAAGTTGATGAATATTATGTGCAAATTCCACGAATACCCTTGAACGGGGTATTGCGTGTTTTCTGTTTTTCCCCTGCTGTTTGCCTGCTTTGCTTCATTGCTTTAGTAGAGGTTATTGCTTGTGAGTAGAGTAATTTATTTTGTGCTCAAGTTGCTTTTCCATGATTTTTTTTCTTGTTGGGTGTTTTTCCAGTTGCCATAACTTGTTGTAGGATAGTGGAACTGTCTCTTTGATATGCTGTTGAGCCTTAGTTGATAGCCAAGTAGTTCTTGAGGTTTACTTGGAAGATGCATGCACACTGAGCATGTTTTAATTTTCCACACAGGACTGTGAGAGCCTAATGTAGTAGACCATAGGGAGAATCGATGTAAGGGCTTCTCCAGAGTGTCTTTTAATACGATGCGAGACCACAGGGGGAATTAACGATGAGTGCTTCCTCAGAGAGTCTGTAGTTCCTCGACGCGGGCCACAAGGGGAATGAGACGTTGAGTGCTTCCCCAGAGAGCCTTTAGTACGATACGAGACTATAGGGGGAATTGACAGTGAGTGCTTCCCCAGAGAGTCTACTTTTTAGCTGAACCAGAGGGGTGAGACTGTGTGTGCCTCCTAGAGGGTTGCTAGTACTTTATAGGTTGAACCATAGGGGTTAGGTTGTGAGAGATACCCAGAGGGTTACCTGTTTCTTCTTTTGTTGCTGGATGCTTACTTGTGTAACTTACTTATTAGAACTGTGGATTATAGCTACTTGTGCTTTCCAGTTTACTGTTTCTTGTTTATTTACTACCAGGTATTCATTGACTGTTAAGCACAAATATTTGGGTGATTGCCTACTGGGATTGTATCTCACACCCTGTTTGGGCCATGCTTTTGGGCCCAAGAAGACTATGTTGCTGCAGGTATAGATAAGGGAAATCGCCCTTCTACATCAGGTTCTTGATTGCACTGGAGCTGGAGAGCATGGGACCGATCCGTGGCTCGCGATGCTGATGAGTCTACTTTGTTTTTCTGTTGCACTTGGTTTCAGTTGTATTTTAGCACGTTGTTGTGTTTGCTGATTTCCTTAGATACTTCTACCTGCTGCATCATTATCATCAATACTATATGTATTCATTGCTTCCGCTGTTGGTTTCAGTTGTTATGTATGTTGTTATTGCTTCCGCTCTTGATTGTTGTCTTCCTTACCTTGTATACCTTACCAAATGAGGGTATAGTTTCCCCACCGACTCACCAAGGCCCTCGCTGTTAGTCGGCAGCATCTGGAGTTTGGGGAAATGAACTTGAGGTCATGTGGTGCACTGGGTACATAGAATCAGTGGAGGGGCTCCAGATTCGGGTCGTTACAATCATGATGGTAGCTCTTCACCTTCGCATGACCATCTGGAAAAGCTTCCCGTACAAGCACAGGCTGGTCCCGATGGTGTAGCCATACCCTCTCATTCTTGACATAAATGATAGATGTTTTTTCTTTATATGCATGTATATTCTCTTTAAGTCCTTTATTGGATATATCTTTCTCTTGTATTTGTTTAATAAATTCTTTTTCAAATTTGGAGCACCATTCTTCATGCCCCATGTTACTTTTAGCCTCAATTTTTTTGGTGTGATTATACACATTAATACCTTTTTTACCAATGTTTCCTCCACCCTCTTCATGTTGGGTGATATATTCCCACATCCTCAACCCTAAATAGTAAACCCCAACCCCTTTACCTTTCACATTAAACTCTAATAACCTTTAAAAAAACTAAAAACCTAAAAAAACTAAAAAAACTCTTAAGAAAACTATAAAAACCCTTAAAACCCTTAAAAAACCATAAAAACCCTTAACAACCTTAAAAAAACTATAAAAACCCTAATAAAAACTATAAAACCTGTTAAAAAACTAAAAGATCCCCAAATAAAAGTGATAACTTCTTTATGAAATTACGCAAGGTTCTTTTTAAAACATAATATGGATCAACTTTTGATTCCTTAGGAACATGGTCTTCCCCACTTATACTTGTTTCATTCAAAGAAAAATCATGATAATAAATTATAGTTACCTCATATTCATGTAAAAACATTAAAAATTCTAAGGTAGAGGTGCTATTTATATTCTCAATAATGTATTTAGCCATAAGATCTTCACTTATAATGACCCCCATCATTTTGGTACACCCTTTTTTAATTTTAATTTCTTTGTGTGTTTTTATTTCTATTTTAGATTTGGTGCAGGGAATTTGAGATGAAAGAAAGTGAATGGGAGAAGAGTTTTAGGTGGAACATATTGGAATAGACCATCAAAGTCCATTGGGTACCTGATGGTGGGGTAATGGGTACCCACTAGGTCTAATAGAGGTGTAGATCTACTGTATCGACCATCGAGTGGCCCATGGACTTGCATTAGGTGGCCAATGAGCCACTAGATGGTCGGTGTATTCTGGTTAGGTACCTAGTGTTCTTGAAACCTGTATTTTTTTTAACATGGGTTAAAGCATCTTATCATCATCATGAAAATTATCTCTTAACTCTAAGATCCTTTTATTTAGGAGTCATTTTGGATGATTTTGAATTATATTTGAATCCCCAACCTTCTCTGTTCATCCCTTACCTTCAAGGTGTGATTTTTTATCAATTGATCTTAGATTTAAAACCTAATTAGTTCTTTAGATTTATCTTAGTAAGTGCTTCATGAATCTTAACTTTTTGTGAGAAGGTGATGGGGTCTTATTCATTGTGTAGTTATAATTCTCATTTCCTTGATTTTAGTTTATCATATTCTTGAATCTTTGTGTTCTTGTACTATCCAAGGACCCATACATTAAACATATTACTTGTATTTGATAAAGTAGGCAACCGATCTCTCTCTCATGGATGTATGAATGTGTTTAAATATGAAAAATTGGATGATTTTATGTTTTAATTGGTTTTATGTGTTTCTAGACTTGAAAATTGGTCTAATTGATGAAGAGAGAATTTATTATGATTTTTTAAAGGGAAATTGTGACTTAAAATGGTAGATTATAGATGGAATTGAGGTTATATTTATTAAAAATGATAAATTGGTATGAGTAACAATTAAGTTGATGTGTAGAACTTATGTGGATAATGATGTAATGATTTTTGATGGAAAAAAATGAGCCAAAAACTATTAAATAATGGGATAATTTTCATTATAAGTTCCTAACACTATTTAATAAATTCATGTGATGAGATTATGAAATTCATAAAGGGATTGTGGTAAATTAAATTTTGTTGAGTGCGTTTAAAGGGTGGTATTTCTTCTAAAATGTGAATTTCCATGAGTGAAACTAAGGTGTTAACTGAAAATTATGTGTTTAGATTATCTTGGGAATCAATGTAATTCTTGGTAGGTTGATGTGGGTTATTGGGTTTTTTTGGTGGGTTGTAAAAAACAGGAAAATGTATTTTAATGGTATAAGGCGTTGATTAGAATATGAAAGGCACCTAGTATGTTTGAGATGTTGGCCTCAAGTATGAGTTGGGAAAAGTGTGTGATTGATATGATTTTAATTAATGTGTTAAATTATGGAAATGAATATGTGAATTATTATTGTTTTCACGTGATATGGAAATTGACTTAAATGATAAAATAGAATGTCATTGGTTTAAATTGTATTATTATTAAGAGGTTAAAGTGATACAAGAGTTTTTTTTATCACTAATCATTTTGTGTTATGAATGATACATGATTATGTTCACCTTCAAATGGACTATAATGAGCCAAGATGTGATATTACATGATATGATATGGTTGGCCTTGAGTTTTTGGGTATGTGATATGCCATGATATGGAATGGTTGGCCCCAAGGGGTCAGATATACATATTGATATGTGATGTAAATTCATTAATATTCCCTAACATGTTTATGCCACATACACAGTTGGTCTTGGGTGAGGCCATAATTATATGACATGCTATGGGTTTGGTTACTTGACCCACTAACATTAGAAATGAATGAAACATGTTTAGTTTATTTGAGTGACATGGTCATGTTGTGGAAACGTCAGGAGTCACAGTGAAAAATAGGTTTGTATATGAAGAAAAGACAAAACAGAAGAAGAAGAAGATGAACGATGACACAACAATTTACATGGTTCGAGAATAATCCCTATATCCATGGAGATGTATAATCACTTCACTAAAATTAGGAGCATAATTACAACAAGGTTTTAGAGTTTCTCACACCACACACAAAACCCTATCTTTAATGGGATAATAAAGAAGATAAAGCACTGTTCCACCAACCACACAGTAAGTCTACTGTGCTACAGTGAACGGTGGTCAGAATTCCGCACTGCTATAGTGCTGCAGCCACCCAAGTCCAAGCTATTACAGTGGTCGGTGGAAAGAATTCCACGAAGCTACAATATCACTGTCTCCAAAGTCTAAGCTAGTATAGTAATTGTGCCAAAGTATGCATTGCTACAGTTCCCTGTTGGTTTCTCCTAGCCAGCTCTGCTACATTCGATTAGAGTTGCTACAATTCCTCAAAGTTTGGGCCGAGGGCCTTTAGCCCCCAAACCCCTAGAGTAGGGGTATGTTTCCCCTGCAACCCCCAACAAGCTTACCATAGAGCTCAACCTACGAGAGTTTCAGTTTAGTGTGCAATATGGGATGCTCACATTTATCCCAACATCATTAAAATGGATTAGGCAACACCAATCCAACAGGTCAAACCTATCTCTTGTTATATTCCATGTTGTTTCCAAGAAGTTATTTTATGGTTGTGTTTTTATGAAGAGTGTAGAATTGGTGAAGAGGATACGATTAAGTTTTTTGGAATTTGTTGGCAATACATAAATAATATTCTATGTTAAACTAGATGATTCCAAGTGAAATGTTCTTTATGTTTATATGATAAAGGGAGTTCATGATTCAAGCTTTATTGGAGGAGAAGTAAATATACTACTTAAGGGACCACACTGTAGTGTTAGGGTCTACATCGTAGAGTGCCAAATTGACAATGCTATAGTGGTGACCACAATGATCATTTTGAGAAGGCTATGTTGTAGTCTTAGGATTACACTGCAAAGGATATTTCCTCCATGTCATAGAGCAAGGACACATCGAAGAGGAGGATGGGTTGGTTTTTGATGCCTCTATAGATTTTTCAACTCCATGCTGCAACACTCAAACCACACCATAATATTTTAAATTCATGAATACTATACCGCAGCTGTGATGGCCACATCATAGAGAATTCAAATATATTTTTATAATTTTTGAGTTTTTAGTCCCTATACGCTGTAGTATATGACACCACATCCATGTGTGGAATTTGTAAGGTAACTATTGAAAACCAACTAGCTTCACCTAATATACATGACCACACTGTAGAAGTATATTTTTGGGCAATTTCTAGGTATAAGATGATGTGGCTTCATCTGTTGAATTTGGTGACTATTTCAGTCTATAATAACTACCAATTTTAAATTGGATGATGATGATATTTTGGAGTAAATATATAATGTATGAGATTTAAGAATTTTATGGTTGAATTTTAATTTCAAATTGAAATTAAATTAAGAGAAAGCTGCTGTGTAAGACTTGAAAAAGTGAATAAAAATAGAGTGAAGAGGCGTGTAGAGGAAAAGAAGAAGAAGAAGTTTTTGTGCATATTAGCACAGAGTAAAGAGTTTATTCCTACGTTTCTATAGGTTGAAGAAGAAGAATAAGAGCACTAATTCAACATTTGAAGGATATGGTTATAAGGCTTTATTTTTGTTTATACGCAAAAAAATTCCGTATCATTATTTCAGTGCAGCATACACTATCACAGTCGGGAGACTTGATATAATGTGAGTTGAAGGATAAATTATGCTCATTTTACCTATATGTTAAAACTAGTGGGTTATATGATATCAATATAATCCACACCATGCCAAGGACTAGCCTTCTCATTATGAGAGGTAAACCTTGTAAATATGTTGTCCCCTTATTATGTGTGCTGTTGAACAATGATCAAGATTCACTTTAACTAGTGACTTGAGTTATTTCACCAAGAAAACATAATAGATTTAGAATCACTGATTCATCCCTCTCTCATTTATTCCTCATTAATCCAAGAGGTGGCTTTTCAAGTGGTATTAGAGGTAATTTCCCCACATTGGTGATTTTATATTTAATGTTTGAGAAGAAGATTCTATATATTTAAAGTAGTTGGTTCTGAATTTTTGGTGCTTTTCATGGGCAATCATAATTTATTGAATAACAAGGGTATTACCTCCTTTTATGGGAAAATAATCATATTTGGAAAGATGAGATGTTGACTTATCTTCTTTTAATCAGTTTAGAAGTTCTTGAGGCTGTAACTAATGGGTTTCCACATTTTTCTAAGAATGTTTTAATGGCATCAATGGATAAAAAGAATATTGAGGATGATGATAATGCCATGAATGCTTTATTGTCATGTTATCTGATGAGTTTATCAAAGTGATAGGTATCATGATAGACAAAGGAATTTGGGATAAACTTGTTAATATTTATGAAGGAAATAATAAGGTTAAGTACACAAAAATATAGATTATGAGATTGAAATATTAAGATATTAAAATGCAAGAAGATGAAACTGTAGATGACTTCTTCACAATAGTTAATGATATTTTGAGTAGAATAATAATTTATGGTGATAAATTGGAGGATAATACCATGGTTGAGAATATATTTCATATCTTACAAAATTGGTTTGATGTTAAAGTTTCTGATCTTGGAGAGAGGGATCCATAATCACTTCCTTTATATTATTTACACAGTATTCTTATTTCATATGAGATGAGGAAATAATGTGTTATCAAGAAGAAGTGTAAGGATGAAAAAGAAATTTCTTTTAAGGCCTCAAAACAAGATAAGCATAAGAATATGGTTAATGAAGAAGATGTTTATTGTAAGAACCTGACCCCATTAGTTCAAATACTATGCCTTATTTTATTACATTGGAATGATTATAAGAAAGTCATATCATGAAGGAATGAATAGTTTAGTAGTTTTGGAAAACAAGATACAAGCATAAGTTCAATATTACAACTTGAAATGAAATATAAAATAACATATCCATATAACACCTATATTATCCCTATAAGTCATTAATAATATTCATATTCACAACCTAGGGAAAATAAAACATAAGAAAGGGGTGAGATCAGATTTTCAGTAAGGGTAATCAATATAGTGGGAGTTATCATAAAAAGAAACACTAGGCATGATGAACAACTAAAAACACATGTCTTTAAAAATACACTTGAGCATAATATGGTAGGAATGAAATATGATTAAATATGTACATATAAATGATCATAAGAGAATGAAACATAAGAATTGATATTATACTAGTTTAATGATCACATGGTTTATCAATTACTAATACCATAATGAGGGAATGCATAATACTGAACACCTGAAACATATTGTCAATCCCTCAGCCAAGACGTCTGAAAATACTAGGGTAAGACCTCAGCCAAAACCCAATTCTATTTTGTCTCATAAGACCTACCGATGCATCAAGGGGATATAGCATACCCCAAACATCACTTTATAAGTATAATTCATTCCTCATATGAAAGGGTCTAAACATAAACAATATGAACATATTATATAACTTTCCCTAATCTGTACATATAAACACTAACTATTCTGAGTAGTATCGTGAATGGTATCAAGATAGCACATCCATAGTTAAACTAATCATAAACCATTTAATACAATATGGTAGATGATAAAATATTATATTAAACTCAATAAGACATAAAATTCAATAGAGGTGTTGAAATAGACAAAAATACTCTAATAAAATCATCGATGATTTTTTGAGAGAAATAAACTTTTACTTTTAAAAGAATAATTATTTTGGAAAAATATTTGCATAAAACTAAAAATTAAATAAGGTAGTTTTTCCATGATGAAATAATTTTTTTATAAAAATAATTGTGTATTAAATATGACTATATATTGCACTTGAAAATAGGTAAAAATTTGAGAAGTTCCCTTGAATCGGCCTTGTTTATCGAGAAGAATTGAGAAAGATCTTTATAAAACATTTAACTACATATAAAATAAAGAAAGACTATGATTGGTAAACATATATATATATATATATATAAAATTAATATAGAATTTATGAGGATTAAATAAGAATAATTAATAATTCAATCGGGATTAAGAGAAACAAATAGCAACCCGAAAAAAATAGAGGTTTGGGTAGAAAACCCTTACCTTGTGTGCGAATGTGTTCTGAACTTGATCTTAAAATCATAGATAATAAAATTAAATCCATTAATTATTTAATTCATAACCTTATTTACATGTTTTTGATTCTTCATAATTTTATTAAGTTCACTTATATCCTTTTGATGAGTCATAAGATACAAATTTATCGCTCGGGAGTGTTCGTTTCCTTGGTTTTCATAATCGGTATAATTGTATATGATAATGGAAGTTCATGTGAAATGGGTATAATTATAAAAAATTGAATTTATATTATATTTATGAACATAAAATAATGTAAATGGTTATACATATCATTTGGTTATATAGTATTAGTATGAATAATTTGATAAAACATTTAGTGATAATCATTTATATTTTTACAGCAGTTTTTCGATCACAACGAACTAGTTTTGTTCTATTATTTAATATCATGTATAAATGATGGTTCTAGAATCATTACATAAGATATAATACATATTTTATTATATGGTTTAATGATAAAAATGGTTTCATTACTAGACTTTAAGAATAAATTGAAGAATGAAACTTCATCCTCTATGAAGGTTGTAAATTGGCACCTCTCGGACGATGATTTCATTTATAAAATAAAAAAGAGAGTGTTAGGATATTGATGATGGTTCTTACATTAAAATGATATAATTATAGTATATAAATTATATTGGAGGTATCATGATCATTTGGACAGAGGAGTCGAGGAGATAACAATAAAAGAAGGAACTTAACAGAAATTAAAAGGAAAAAAGGATGAGGAATTTACCTCTTGAGTACTCCTCCTTGAGATCCTTCTTAAGGGAAGGGGTTTTGGTATTTTGGAAAGAAAAAGAGCTAATGGACATGAGTAGAGACCAGTGAAGGGTATTTGGGCATAAATTTTATAATATTCAAGTCTTAGATGAGTGAAGAGAAGAGGAAGTGAGGGGTGGCTTTTATAGTGGAGGAGATTTTAGAATATATTATTCATTATTTTATAATTTTTTTCAAGAAAAGAAATTGTGTTCGTTATTTTGATAAAAAATAGTAATAAATGCATGTGATTTGAATCCAAAATCCATTTACATCATCCATTACTCAAGCATGATGCAGGAATTCAATTATTTAGCATATTTTGTAAATTATCAAATTTCACCATTCACTAAAAATTCAAGTATTTCAGAAAAATCCAAAAAATTCACCCTAAACATTTTTCAACATGTAAAATTAAAAAATGAACTCCATTTTATAAAAATAATTTTCTAAATAATATAAATTTAATTTTTAAATAAAATCATTATTTACTTGAAAAATACATATTTTAAATGTAAAACTAATTTTATAATACTTTCAAAAATTAACTGAGGTCTCATAAAATTATCCTAAAATCATAGGAAAAAAAATATTTATTGAGGAATAAATTTTATTTTGAATAAATTTATTATTTTAAAATTATAATTAAATATTTATTACTTACAAAAATATCAACACTTAATTATTAATTTTTAAAATATTCACTATCATTTATATGGTGCCTAAATTTTATTTATACATACATGGGTGATGTTTCTATTCATAAGGGTACATTACTATTCATAAGGCTATGTTACTATTCATAGTGATAAGTTACTATTCACCAAAAATGTAAGTTAATCCTATCAGACTCTAAATATCTTACTGATCGCAACTGTTTATGTCAGTTTTTCGAAATTCAAATCACAGAAGCAGAAAAATTATGCTTAGCGGATATGTTATAACTATATCCTATAACAAAGTGTTTATTTCTTAGGGGATTAGTGTTTCATGCATTCTATATTAAATTTAATTGTAAAACCTTGGGGTGTTACATTCTCTCCATTTACAAAAATTTCATCCTCAAAATTACCAGAATGTTACCTTATAAAAAGATTTGGGTAGGTCTCCATCATAGGTTCCTTAGGCTCCCTTGTTGCTTCTTTAATTTTATGATTTTTCCAAAGTACCTTTACTAGCTGATTCGTCCGATTCCTCAACACCTATTCTTTAGTGTCCAAAATCCAGATAGCCTCTTTACAGTAAGATAAGTCAGGTTCCAATTCTATACCTTTATAAGTGAGTACATGTGTTGGGTATGGAATGTAATTTCTCAATAATGAGGCATGAAACAAATTGTGTACCTTAGAAAGACTAGGTGACATTTCCAAATGATAAGCCACAACTCAAATTCTCTCTATAATTTCAAAAGGACCAATGTACTTGGGGCTCGGTTTACTTTTCTTCCAAAATCTTATAACACCCTTCCATGGAGATACTTTTAAGAAAACATGATCACCCACTTGAAATTCCAAATCCTTTGATTATAAACATGGCTCTTTTTACTGCTTTGAGCTTCTTTGATATGGGTTTGAATAGTCTTTACCTTTACTATTGTTTCCTCCACAAGCTTTGGACCCACAAGCTTCCTTTTACCAACTTCATCCCAACACATTGGTGTATGAAATCTCTTTCAATACAATGCTTCATATAGTGCCATTTTAATACTTTAATGAAAACTATTATTATAGGAAAACTCCACTAAAGGTAAATAATGATCCCACATACCTTCAAAATCAATTGAGCGCGATCTCAACATTTCATCTAAAGTTTGGATCATCTTTTCTAATTTCCCATCAGTTTGAGGGTGATAAGCAATACTCAATCGAAGCTCAGTATCCAAAGCTTTTTGAAGACTTT
Organism: Viscum album; assembly: GCA_963277665.1. Lineage (NCBI taxonomy): Eukaryota > Viridiplantae > Streptophyta > Magnoliopsida > Santalales > Viscaceae > Viscum > Viscum album. Next base: position 1,937,757,600 of record OY728155.1, read on the forward strand.
TCTAAAATTTTGATGTGAATAATAGATCAAAATCAGATACAATTTAGATATGTGCTCCATGAATTCTCACAAATTCATTGATGTAGAGTCATGCAAGGCGCTCTAGTGTAAAATCCTCCCTTATAGCAAGAAAATGTGCAAATTTTGTAAGTCGATCCACAATTATTCATATTGCATCATTATTTCTTGGAGTTCTGGGTAATCCAGTGACAAAATCTAGGGTGATGTCATCCTATTTCCATGAAGGAATAGTTATAGGTTTCATGACCCCTCTACGATGTTTTCGTTAAACATTAACTTGTTGATAGACTAAACATCTTAATACATAATTAGAAATTTCCTGCTTCATGTTGTCCCACCAGAAACGTTCCTTCAAATATCTATACATTTTAGTGCTACCAGGGTGTATAAATAAATTTGAGTTATGGGAATCATACAGTAACTCCCTTTTCATATTGTCTATATAGGGAAAACATAGCCTATAGTACCCTCGGTTTCTGGTATGTAACCCTAACTTGATGGTTTTTATGTTTATAAAGTGTAAGGGTGGAGGATGGGAGAGTTTGGTAAACCTTAAAGAAGTTTTTGGGGACAAAGGAGTGGTAAACGATCTGTTCATGGTTTTTCTAAATTGTGTATAGGTCCTAGGAGAAACCGTGCACACATGCAATTTTGGGATAGTGGAAAATGCATGATTAGCACACGGTTTTCCTAACCATGCAGACTAACAATACGCAGGCAAAAAGTAAGATCCTATTTTTTAGGATCTTACTCCTTTTTGATCCCACTTGATTTTTTTCTCCTAAATGGACCTAATTAAATATTCCTCTCCATTGAAGGTTTGGGAACCTCTTCCAAGTGTTTAAGAACTGATCTGAATCCCTCCTTTGGCATTTTAAAGCCCAATTCTCACGGTAAGTGATGTTCTTCTTCATTCTCATCACATTTATTTAGATATAATTAGATATACTTCTCCCCTTCTCTTTATTTATCATATCTACACTTTTTATGGGTAGATCTAAGATGGTGGATGCCAAATATGATGATATTTGGTCTTGGTTGTGATAAGAGAAGGGATCTAAGGCTGTTTTTGTGGAGAATCAACTCGATTTCTAGTGTTCTTCATCTTTTGTTAGTTTTCGCCAAAACCTTCGAGGTAGGTGGCTTCTATATCCACTCCACTTAGTAGAAATGATTGCAATTCTTTCAAATTGAATATTTTTTTTGAATTGGTTTTGATTTGGCTGTTTAGTAATATTTAGAAACCCTTCTTGGTGATGGTTTGGAAAATTGGGGAAATCTGGAAAATTGGGTATTTGAATAAAGTGCTTGTGTTCTTGATTTTAAAATAGAGATTTTAAAATGGGGATTTTGTATAATTGTGTAACATGTTTTGTATTATATTTTTTCAATAAAAGGGAATGTTTTATTGAAATTAAATGGCTTCTTTGAAATTGGTTTGTTCTTTGGTTTTTAATAAAAATTCAGTTTTATTGAAACAATTTGTTTTGGTGATTTGAAATGGTTTGGAATACATATGGTTGTGTGAGTTCATGTTCAAAATTCCCCTAAATAAGGAACATTTACCATTGGGGTACAAGGTGCATGACCCTGGATCAGGGGCGTGTGTCATTGGGACACAAGGTGATAAGATGAGAGACCGGTCATGAGTTTCAAACTGTCAAACAGAGCATGCATGGGTCAGTGTGTTGTGAACCATGGAATGGTTATTCCAAAATGATATATGATAATTGGTTTTAATGATTTTTTGGTTTTTTTTCTAGAATTATAACTCTCTGGTAATTGGTTTAATGGGAACTTGTTTTCATTTGGTTACAATTGGTTTTGGAACTTATTTATGTTATGTTATAAACTGTCTTGTAGAATTGTTTCATATAAATGGTTTTATATAAATGTGGATAACTTTTATATCATAGTGGAGTGAGTAGGGAAGTCATTGGGGAAAACCTATTGAGTGTTATAATCACCCCTTCTTTGGAACTTGGGTGCTTTTTCATATTCTATCTTCCATGATACGGGAAAAGGTAAAATATCACACGTTTTTAGCACCACCTCGTGATACTTGGGCTATTTGGTGATTGTGGATCATAGAGCTTGTAAATCATGGAGTCTTGTCATCTTATTGAAATATTTAGTTTTTCTTCTGCTATTTTCTTTGATAGTTTTTTGGTCTTCCACTATTGCACACTTTGGAGTGTTTTTGATATGAATAAAGTAGCTGTGTTGTCTTTCTTTTATTCATGCATCATATAGTGAGGTGTTTGGTTATGGATTGTTGGGTTAATGGTTTTATTATTAAAGGGTAAATTATCCCCCATTTGTATTTAAAACCCTATGGCATTTATTTCCAGTATTTGGCATCTTGGGGATGTCTCTTAAGGCCTAGTAATGATTCATTTTATTCTCAAGACAATGGGAATAAGCAGGTTATTACAAATGGTATCAGCTTGTTCGATCCTTTCCTAAAAAGTAGTCTTCAGTTTCTTGGTCTTGGAGTTGAATTCATTCTTGTCTATTCCTTGGGTTGGAATCTTAAAAAGGAGTAGTATTGTCTAAAATTAAAATGTATAACATAAAAGGACGTAGCTAATCTATTTATTCTTAACTTCAAGTTACCAGGGAGTTGGGTACATAGGTGTTTTGGAGACACTTATAGGATCTTGGAATCTCATTATCACAGGTTTAGCTAATGAGATGAGCATGACATTCATTTTTGAGGAATTAATTCCCACTAAGATTTCATGTTTAATTTGGAGTAATGATTTATGATTTTGTGAAAAGGTGTAAATTTTTGAAAAATGAAGATTTTTTTTTCAAATGAAATATTTTTAAAAGAGGATACTTAGTCTATTTTGAAAATGGTTTGATTTTCAAAATCAAGAATGGATTTTTCAAAAATGGTTGAATGTGAAAAAGGTTGTTTTTGGAAAATAATTTTGTGATAATTGATGTGATAGAATTTGAAATGTGAATCCATCAGTTGCTAGGAAGTGAGAATTACTGAGGTTGTTGTTTTTTAGAAAATGGAATCTGATAGGCATTGTAGAAACCAACTGGAAGAAGGGATAGAGAATGTGGTTGTAATTGAGTTATAGGTTAACCAAGAGTTGGTTCAAAGTATAGTCTAAGCATTTCAAGCTGTGGATATGAGGAACTGGAGGGATGAGCCAAGGAATGTGGATTATTCCATCTAGTTCATGAAGCAGAATCCACCCGTATTTAGGGGTGATTCAGAACCTGAAAGGGTGGAGGTGTGGCTGAACAAGATCAATTGTATCTTTAAATTCATTGGCACAACAACGGAGCTCAAAGTCAAGTTGGCCACGTATATTCTCAAGGATCTTGCAAACCAGTAGTGGGAACTAGTGCTATATGCTAAAGGGATCAAGACCTTACTTGGGAGGATTTTGAGGAATTTTTTAACAAACAATTCTATCCTCACACGTTTAGGATCCAGAGGATGAAATAATTCTTTAGTCTAAAGTAGTAAAATATCTCTGTCACTGAGTATGTAGCTAAATTCATGAATTTAGTGTACTTTTAACCTGAAGTTGTAGAAAGTGAGACCATGAAGGCACACATATTAAAATTGGGGATAAGGCAGGAGATTTAATCAAAGATTGCTGTGCTCTGTATTTCAGATTATACAACGATGGTGAACAGAGAGATAGTGGCTGATCAAGATATCTCATGATCTGTGGAAGGAAGAAGTATGATGATACCTATGGAAATGGTGGGAACAAAAATGTTGGGAGAAAGTGGAAGAGGGAAACCTATTTCCAGGGTGGGAGTGGGACTCAAAATTAGATAGCTGGATCAATTAACCTTCCTCCACAACCTAAGAGAAAAGAAAGTTGTTTACGATATGGTTCACTTGACCTCATAAAGAGAGAGTGTATGACACAACCGAGAGAATGCCATAATTGCAAGAAGATGGTGCATCTTAAACTCTATTGTCACAGTGCTCTGAGGTCAGGTGCTCAAGACACTTCTTAAGTGTTACAAGAATTGTATGCTTCGATAGGATGAGGTCAGCAGAATTAGTCTTGCCAGCAGAGCAGAGCTATCCATGGTGATTCTTGGAATACCATGACTCTTCAACAAGAGAAATCTCAGCAAGGCAATAAAGAGAAGAGTGCAGTGATGAAGCAATTGTATGGATCTAAGTAGATGATTCTGGATGATCAGGCTAAACTATCTATGGATATAGGTACAATTCTTTTTAATTTTAGTCTTATACAAGTGTTGTTTGATACTGGTGCATCACATTTGTTCATTGCTTCTCATTCTATTGACATGCTATGCTTAAAAATTGAGATGATGCCTTCTATGATAAAAATTAAAACTCATCTCAGTGAAAGAGAATGTTGAGCCTTTGTGTGTAGATATTTTTCTATAACTGTTGATGGAGATGAGCTAAAGTGGGTCTTCTCGGTGTTGGAGATAGATGTCTATGATTTAATCTTGCATATGGATTAGTTGACAATGTTTAATGTAACAAACCAATGTTTTTAAATGAAAATTAATTTCTTATAAATATGTCATATAATCACATGAAATCACAACATAATGAACTACTAAGTACTATGTGACCTTCAAACATAATTTTGTCACTTCTGTGATTTGAATTTCAAAAATATGACATACACGGTTGCGATTAGTAAGTTATTTGGAGTCTAATATGACCAACTTAATTTTTTTGATGAATAGTAACATAACCTTATGAATAGTAATGTTACCCTTATGAATAGTGAAATACCCTAATAAATAGTAACCTTACATTTTATAGTATATAAATAAGATTTAAGTGAAAGTATGATGTACCTATATTTTGGAATAAGTAAATAAATATTTTCAAAATTGTTTTTAGAATAAATTATGATTTTAGTTAAATATTAAATTAATCATATTTAGAAATTTATTTTTGAAAAATGGATTTCATTTTTGGATTCTATACATCAAAAAATGATTATAGTGAATTTTTGGGATTTTTCTACAATACTTGAATTTTTGATGAATAGTAAAATACAGTAATTTACCATATATATACATTATAAGCTAAATAGACCATTAATAGAATCATGGATGATGTCACCACCCTTGGTTTGAATTCACATGACCCATTTACTATTTTTTTCATGGAATCATCACTATTTATGATCTTGATGGAAATTAATAAACTAATGATTAAAAAATTATGAAAACCCTTCTCCCCTCCACTATAAATACCCCCCATCCTTACCTCTTCTCTCAACTCCTCTCAAGCCTTGTTACTTGCCAATATTCTTCCCAAATCTCTCCCTAATCTCCCTCCACACGTCCAACAGCCTTTGGTCTCCTAAAAAGACCAAAACCTCTCCCCTTAAAAATCTCTCATGGAAGGTTGATTCAAGAGCTAAAATTCCTCTTTTCTTTTCTTTCATTTTAAGTCCCTTTGTTCTCTTTTATTTACTAACATCTACTCATCCAAATGGTATGAAAAATCCAGTACCATAAATGTAATGGAATGTTGTTATGATAATGGGATATTTCATTATCATCTCTCCTTTCCCCACCTTTTATTTTAAAGAAATGAAATCATCATTTGAGATGTGTTAATTTAGCACATTCAAGGACAACGGTTTATCAATTTCTATTATCATATTTAATTATGGTCATGAAACCATTTGTGCTATGTTTGAAACATATTATTATATGTAATATATCCTATTTAAGTTTATATAATCATTTTTTACAAATGGTATTAAGTTATAAAGAAAAACATGTTCATTGTAATCAAAACCCACCGATTAACCAAAAAAATTATCACTAAGGTTTTATATAATAATTCTTCTTCACTCCCAATAACATAATGAATTTTTATAACCATTTAATCTCCTGGATTTTCACTAATAACATACAACTTCAATTCTGGACAACCACTTTCATCATACATGTTTATCCAAACATGAACCGGTCATTAAAACCAAGCAAGCAAATATACCCGAACAATGAAATTGAACCTCTTAACCAATAAAAATGGTTATAAATGAACTTAAAATGGTTTTAATAAATATTTTACATATATAATATATTATTTAATTATTAATTAATGAACCTAATTTGACTATTCAGGTCATTAATATCAAGGGAAGATCACCACTAGACTTAAGGTAAGGGATCCTCTCTATTTTAGTTTTATTCAAGATTTTCCTCTATGTTATACCCTTTTATGTGTAATTACTAATTATGGGGTCTGATTTATCACACCCCATAACTCCCTCATGATTTATAAGTGATTATAAACCCTTTTATCTCTCATGAAGCCCTCTTAAGTACACCTGATACCATGCCGATAATCTGTAAGGAATTCTACCCGAACTGCCTTTATTCCTTCAGGTTGCTCTATATTTCTTTTTACCCAAATGAATTTGTCTTTTATTTTTATGTAAAAATTATAGATTATGTTTATATTATCCAAACTCATGTTTCAATATCCATCCATCATTCTCTGTTGGGGATATACATGCTTTTAAGTAATTCCCTCCTTGATACTTCCCAATAAGCAAACTTGTTTTAAGGGAACTTCCCAAAGTTTTACCGAATTTAAAGTACACACTATCCTATGTTTTAAGAAAACATTATATTTATAAAATCATTATCTTTATTATGAAAAAAATTCTTGGTTAACTTCTGGTTTTATATAAAATATTGTTCCCTTTTCTATTTTAAAATCTCTATAGTATTTTCCTTAAAACTGCACAAAAATGTTTTAATGCTAAAATTTCTCAAATACATTTCTTATATGTTGTCACTTTTGTTTGAAATCACATAACATGATATATGAATATTTTACCTTATGAAATTCCATTTATTTTCTAATTCCTTTCTTTCATGGACACTTTCATGATACGACCATTGGTTATGATTTATGTCATGATTGTGGTATATAATTCTTTCCATGGGTAACCCTTATGTTTATGTAAGATTGATTATTTATGTGGAAAAAATATTCATTAAATGTAATATGGGTGTTCCTAGATAGCGCTTTAATGCATTGGGTAAAGTTGAGTCTCATGAGATGATTATGTGCGACGGTCTTGGCAGTTAGCCTTGGCTTGTGCTACTATGTGCAACGGTCGTGGCGGTTAGCCTTAGCTTGTGCTACTATGGGAAATGGTCTTGGTGGTTAGCCTTGACTCATACTAAATTCATGTTTTATTTTTCTTCCATAATTCTATAATTCCATGTTTAAATTATCCCTTGTTTATATGTTATGTTTCCATATGTTACATACCTTTTTATATCATCATGTCATGCCTTCTAACCCATGTACTAAAGCTTTATTATAATGTCTATTTCCATTGCTGGGATTTTTAGCACATCCCTTTGTTCATGTGATCCCCAGGGTACCCTATGTAGATGTAAGGGGTCAAAGAAAGTTAGTAGATCTTTATGAAGACTAAATAAAGAGATTTTATATTTAGTTCCATGATTTCAGTTTTGTGTACCTAGTATTCAAAGACACTAGACTTCACGATCCCTGGATTGTACCATGATGTATAAATATAATTAAAATCATGAAATGTTATGTGAAAAGGCTAGGGTCGCTATATTTAAGGCTCAAATCGACTATTATAGAAGGACAATGAGTTTTGTGATTGGGGACGGCGTCGAGCATCTCTTTAGAGGATAGAGAGTTGTAAAGAAAGGTGCAACAGGCTTGTTGGAACCAGCTGTGGGGATGATATTTTACCAAATGGCAGTGTTAACTTTGGAATAAATATAAGAGACTGAAGAAAATAGTTTTTTAGTGGTTGTGGATCAATTTCCATATGTATTTACCAAGAACTTCTCAGGGTTACCACCTATAAGGGAAGTAGAGTTTATGATTGATCTCCTTCTGAGGACCAGTCCTATTTCCATTCCATCTTATAGGATGGAACCAATAGAGTTACGGGAACTGAAAGTGTAGTTGGAAGAGCTGGAAAGAAAAGCTTTCATTAATCCAAGTATGTCTCCTTGGGTAGCATCGGTCTTGTTCGTGAAGAAAGCAGATGGAACTCTAAGGCTGTATGTTGATTATCGTAAGCTTAACCACGTTACGATAAAGAATTGGTATCCACTACCACAAATTGATGATATATTTGATCAATTGAGTGGAAATAAATGGTTCTCTAAAATTTAATTTCAATCAAGATATCCTCAATTGTGAGTTTGTAAGGAAGATATACTGAAGACAACTTTCAGAAGAAGATATGGCCGCTATGAATATGTGGTAATGCCTTTCAGTCTTAAGAATTCACTAGAAGTATTTATGGCATTGATGAATTAGATATTTCAAAGATATCTAGATTCTTTTATTGTGGTGTTTGTGGATGATATCTTGGTGTATTCAAGGACAAGGTCTGATCATGAGAAAAACTTGGCAACAATGTTGGGAATATTGAGAGACCATCATTTGTATACCAAACTATCTAAGTGTGATTTTTGGATACAAGAGGTATGTTTTCTTGGCCATGAAATTTTTGAAAAAGGTGTTTTGGTGGATCTAGAAAAGATAGAAGCTGTTATCTCCTAGAAACCACTGAAGAATGTCTTTGAGATACAAAGTTTTCTTGGTATAGCTGGTTATCACTAATGATTTGTGCATGGATTTTCATGGATAGCTTTCCAATGACATCCTTGATAAAGAAGAATACTCCATTCCAATGGACTGAGTAATTCCATATGTCTTTCCAAGATCTGAAGGTTTATCTTACATCAACACCAATCTTGATTTTTCTAGAATAAATATAGGGATAAGTGGTGTACTATGATGCTTTAGGATTGGGGTTGGGATGTGTTCTCATGAAAAGAGACCATGTGGTTTCTTATGGTTCAAAGTAGTTGAGAGTACATGAGAAGAACTACCCAACACATGACTTGGAGTTAGCAGCAGTCATTCATGTTTTGACGATTTAGCATCACCATCTCTTTGGTGAGAAATTTGTTGTGTTCATGGATCATAAGAGCTTGAAAAATGTTTTTTCATAGTGAGATTTGAATCTGAGGAAAATTAGATGGATATAGTATCTCCAGATGTTTGACTTTGACATGATTTATATATAGAGAAAATTTAATTCGGTGGCTGATGCATTAATCAAAAATTCATACACTCAGTTAAAAAAGGAATCTTTAGATTAATGGCAGTTGATGTCAGTCCTAGCTGACATGCATGTGGAATATGAATACTGAGGTGATGTGGAAGTTTTATTTTTCAGTTATAGTGGTTATTTATTTGGTAAGGATGGTTAAAGAGGCACAAACATCTGATGCAGAATGCTTTCTTATGAGTTCAAAACTCAATGGTTGAGAGACCATTAAGGGATGGAAACTTGATGGGTGTTCAGTTTTGTTGTTCAAAGATCAGATGATTGTACCTATGGCTTGTCAGGAACAACTTCTTCATGCTTACCACCATTCTAGATAGGCTTTACATCTAGGTATAAAAAATATGTATAAGGTGTTGAAGGCACATTTTTGGTGGAGCGACATGAAAGAAAAGTGGATGAGTTCATTTTAAAGTGCTTAACTTGTTATAAAGTTAAGGTAGAGCATCAGTGACCAACAAGTATGTTGTATACTTTACCTATCCCAATTTGGAAATGAGAGCAGATAATGATGAATTTTGTTACAGGTCTCCCAAGAATGGTTCAAAAACATGATTCCATATGGGTGATAGTAGATCGACCTACCAAGTCGGCTCATTTCATTCCAATTCATGAAACTCATACAATGGAGGATCTATCCAAAATCTATATCCGAGAAGTGGTAAAGAGACACATAATATTAGTTTCGATCATCTCAGATAGAGATATGAGGTTCACATCTCGTTTTTGGAAATCCTTACAAAAATCCCATGGGACTCAGTTGGATATGAGTACGACATATCATCCTCAAACAAATAGGAAATCAAAAAGGACGATATAGACATTGGAAGAACTGTTTTAAGATTGTGTAATGGATTTTGGTGGATCATGGGAGGAGTATTTACCCTTAGTGGAGTTCTCATATAATAACAGCTATCGACACTTGATACATATGGATCTTTTTGAAGCATTGTATGGGTTTCCTTGTCGTTCTCCACTGTGTTGGGTGGAAATAGGGGAGACTTCACTAGTTGGGCCTAGTATTTTCCAAGAAATAATGGATAAGATTCATTTGATCAGAAAGATGATGGAGATGGCTCAGAGTTGTTAGAAATCTTATGCAGATAATCGTCGATGACCGTTGTTGTTTTCCATGAGTGATCAGGTGTTCTTGAGAATCTCTCCAAGTCTTGGACATCATCATTTTGGGAATAATGGAAAGTTATCCCTCAGATATATTGAACCTTTTTAGATACTATAATGGTTTGGATAGGTGACATATCAGTCGACATTTCCACCACAGTTTAGCTCGGTGCACAATGTGTTTCATGTATCTCAGTTGAAAAAGTATCAACCTGATCCTAACCATATGATCAGATGGGATCACATTGACCTAGAGCCAGATGCTTTATTGGTACATATCCTGGTGAAAATTTTAGATAGGAAAGAGAAAGTCTTTCATAGAAAAAACATCAGTCTAGTGTGGGTTTTATAGTAACATGGTAAGATTCAGGAAGCGACATAGGAACATGAGAAGGAAATGAAAGAGAAATAGCCATAACTCTTTTAGGGAAGTGAGTGTTTTATACTTTTCAAGGATGGAAATATCAGTGGTGGGGAGAATTTAGTACCCCCAGTTTCTAGTTTCTAACCCTTACTTGATGCTTTTTATGTTTATAAAGTGTAAGGGAGGAGGATGGGAGAGTTTGGTAAACTTTCAAGAAGTTTTTGGGGCCAAAGGAGTGGTGCATGGTCTGTGAATAGTTTGTCTAAACCATGTGGAGGTCCTAGGAGAAACCATTCACACATGAAATTTTGGGATAGTGGAAATGCACTACTTTCACACGGTTTTTCTAACCATGCAGACTAACTGTGCGTAGGGAAAAAGTAAGATCCTATTTTTAGGATCTTACTCTTTTTTGCTCATACTTGATAATTTTTTATCCTAAACAACCCTAATTAGATATTACTCTCCATTGAAGGTTGGGGAACCTCTCCTAAGAGTTTAGGAACTAATCCAGAGCCCCCCTTAGCGTTTTCAAGCCTGATTCTCACAGTAAGTGATGTTATTCTTCATTTTTGTCATGTTTCTTTTGATCTACTTAGATCTACTTTTAATCTTCTCTTTCTTTCTCAAATATACACCTCTTATGGGTATATATAAGATGGTGGATGAAAAATATGATGATATTTGGTATTGGTTGTGATAATAGAATTGTTCTAAGGCCATTTTTGTGGAGAATAAACCTTTTTTCTAAAGCATTCTTTGTCTATTGTCAGTTTTCACCAAAACCTTCAAGGTAGGTGTCTTCTCTATTGAATCCACTTAGTATAAATTATTTTAATACTTTAAAATTGAATATTTTTGTTGAATTGGTTGTGATTTGGCTGTTTAAAAATCATTGGAAACCCTTCTTGGTGATGGTTTGGAAAATTGGGGAAATCTGGAAAATTGGTTATTTGAATAAAGTGCTTGTTTCTTGATTTTAAAATAGAGATTTCAAATGGTTATTTTCTAGAATTTTGGCACATGGTTTAGATTAGACGTTTTTAATAAAAGGGAATGTTTTATGGAAATGAAATGGATGATTTAAAATTGGTTTGTTCTTTAGTTTTCAATAAAAATTAAGTTTTATTGAAACCGTTTATTTTGGTGATTTGAAATGGTTTGGAATACATGGGGTTATGTGATTTCATGTTCGACATGCCACTGAATAAGGGACGTGTACCATTGGGGTACAAGGTGCATGACCCTGGATCAGTGGCACATGTCATTGGGACTGACACATTCCTGTCATGGGGTGTGGAAAAAACTATTATTTCCTAAGTTAAAAATATAGTATAGTGATTAACCTAAGTTGTATCCAGAGAGGAGTACACAAAAATCAATCTGTCACCTTAAAATTAGAGAAATAAGAAAGGTTGTGTTTTTTTTTAAATTGTTTAATTTTGAAAAGATAAGAAAGAAACTAAAAAAGGAAAGAAATTCAGAAAAATATTAAGATAAAATTGATAAAAAAAGTGATTGAAAACTATTATATGATATGGTTATCAGGTCATGTTTGGTTCTAAAATTCTAATTCTATCATATTTCAACTTATCCAATTCTCTTCTTCTAAATCGATAAAAAAGAGAATCGACAATCGCTTCTTCTCACTCCTTTGGTCAAATAGTAATGATGAGAATAAACCTTACCAAAATATCATATTGGTCTACTCTCCTTCCATTTTATGATAGAGTTATAGAAAATACCCTCAATTGATATAGGCAATTCCCAATCTGATCTTGTTTATCCTAAACAATCAATAATGTTCACTACTCCTCACACACGTACTGGTGATCACCGAGTACTTCACCACTAAGTCCTGATCTATTCCACCGTATATTGACCATAAACTAGTGGAGGGAGATATTTATAATTGAATCAAGCAATAAAAACAACAGAATCTAAAATCAAATACAATCATACATGATAATAAAAACTATTATAATAAATTGAAATTTATTTCATAGAAGAGAGAAAAGGATATTAAAACATTAAGTGCAAGTACTCAAGAATTAAAAAAGGGAAAAAATCTCCTTCCCTAATCAAATATAATTTTACCCCACCATGGTAAGGGTAATTTTGAATAAGGGTTAATAAGAATCCATTACAAAAATAAGAAGAATAAAAGAGAGAAAACAAAGAATAGAAAATTTGATCCTCTAGAATATGTCGGCTAGAGGTTTTCTTCTGTTCTTACCACCATACGGCCAAAAATCACCAAGGTATCTTATTAAAAGATGTTCATAATGGAGTTTTCTATTGAAACTAAATATTTCGAAGTCTTTGGATAGGTGTAAAGGAAGAAATGTTTGAACTAATTAACATGATGTTTTCTGGCTGCCAAATACTATTTCACCCACTCCACTTGAAATCACTCAAAAGATTCCTTAATGAGATCCTCAATAAATGAAATTTAATGTGAATCATCCCTCCATATTACTATGTGTAAAAAAGATATAATCACATCATTTTAAGTTTAGTATAATTAGATATTCTTGATTTAATAATGTGGGGTCCATTCTGTTGGCCAGAAATATTTCTCCAATTGATTTTTTTTTGGGAAATTTTGTATTGAATTGGGTTTGGGTCCAGAAGAAAAAGATGAATCCCATGAGAAAGGTAATCCTAAAAAGAGAAATAAATCAAATTGGATCCAAATATTAAAAGTTATTCTTAAAATATAGAGGTGAATGAAAACTATTAAATTTACAGAATTAACCAATTTTCACATTTAAGTTCAAAACTCACCAAAAATCATAAAATGATGAAAATCAACTCAAATTGATTACTTGGTGGGGGATTAAATCATTTAAAAACATATAAATAATAATTAAAATATTATCTCTATCAATTACTCCACACTTAGCACTTGGTATCCTAGATAAGTCAACATCAAATCCAAATCAAAGAAAATTCCAAACATATGCCCACAAAATCCACTAATTTGACAACAAGAAACAAAAGATATCATGCCTCCTAAAAAAACATTATTTCAGGTTCTTCATTTCAGATCATTCAATATATTTCCTCTTCATTTATCCTCCCATTCACACAAAACACTTACCGAAAATTCATTTTCACTCATCACATAAATGTCATTTTTTTTCTAGCAATGTCTTTCTCATCCAAACTCATACAAGGGTCACCATAGGCTTGATAAATTCCTACATCTCCGAACGATGTGAGTAAAGGACATATGTTTATTATGAAGACTTTACATAGTTGTTATTTGGCTTTCGGTTGGAAGGATTTAGATGTTAAAGAAATTCTGAGGCTGAATGAGGAGGGTTTGGATCTTTTTTGAAGAAAAATTACAAGATTCTAATTTTCACTAAAGTATGGTGTCATTATAACTCCCCTTAATAGAAAATAAGATCCATAATCATGAAAAATCAAAGAAATTTTACACCATTCATCATTTTCACAGAAAAAATGTCGATATTCTCAAACATAATTTTTTTTCTTGAAAGCTCCAGATAGGAAAAAATTTCTTTCTCCATTGGAATCTCTAAAAAGGCACATCTTATCATACATGAAAGCTCCAAAAAAGGCACAAATTTCAACAGAATGATTTTTTTAATAGAAAAATCATCTTTTCAATATTTTATTTTCAACCCAAATTGTGTTCAAATGTGGCAGCACAACACAAGATAGGTTCCCCCACACTTAAGTTCAACTAGATCACATAATTTCATTTCAAGAGTAGGTCAGATAAGGAAAATTGGCTTGTAATGTAGCTATTCTAACAGGAATTTCATTGATTCGAAGAGCTATAAGGATCAAATGTTCAAGGAAGTCCATTATAAAGAAGGATTTTATTGAAAAGGGGGATTTAAAACCAAATAAATGCCTCAATCATTTAAAACAAAAGTACCTCAAACCCTCAAGTTTTGATAGGAATAAATCAAATTTTGGTCAAATCAAGCATGATTTGGTTCTATCAAGAAGTGAGGTGATTATAAATAATATGAAAAAAATGGCTAAAAAGCCTCACATGAAAGTTATTTCAAAGATATAGACATGATATGTGTCATGAGATTTAAAAAGTAGAGTACTTTTCATGAAATTACTAAAGATTTAAACCTGAAACAAATTCATTTTTAGTATTTATTTAAGATCAGTTTCATGGAATAAATTATTTCACTCATGGAAATGGGTTTCAAAAATGTAAAAGAAAATAATTTCTTCTCAAAATTTTCAAAAACACACCAAATTTGAAAAAAAACACACACATTTTTTTTGAAAATAGGAAAAAAAACAACAAATAAAAATCCTAAACTACAAAGGTTACCTCCCCCACACTTAAATGATGTTGTGTCTACAATGCATTAAAATGGATTTAACATGTAATAATATCTAAAAAATGAATCACAATAATAAAGGAAGTGTAAAGGATAGGTATGACCTGGTGGATTTTATTGATAAATAGGTTGGAGGAGTGTGATCTCCTCCACTAGATCCAATAGAATGGTCCCATGGAATTTATTTAGCCTATTTCCATTAACAGTGAATGAATCCTATGATATATCCTTCATAATATGTAAAACACCAAAAGGATATACATGAATAACTATAAATGGACCTTCCCACTTGGAACAAAGTTTACCTAGAATCAACTTGAGTCTTGAGTTGAATAACAACACACCATGTCTCCAAGATATAAGTATTTTTGTCGAATCAGCTTATCATAACCCACTCTTGTTATCTATTTGAAAATCTTGGAATTTTCAAATGATTCCCTTCTAATTTATTCAAGATCCTACAACTGCAATCTTCTCTCTTTTCCAGGACTTTCAAGATCCAAATTCATCTTTCTCACAACTCAATATGCCTTATTCTCCAATTATACTGGAAGATGAAAACCTTTCCCATAAATAAACCTTTATGGAAACATTCCAATTGGGGTTTTGTAGGCTGTCCTATAAGACCATAATGTATCTTACAACATTTAGATCCAATATTTCCATTTTGAATTAATAGTATTTTCAAAAATTCATTTGATTTCCCTATTGGACACTTCATCTTTCCCATTGGTTTGTGGATGATATGGATTTGATGTTTTATGATACACCCTATACTTCTTCAGTAAAGCCTCCATTATCTTATTACAAAAGTGAGTCCCTTGATCACTGATGATGGATCTAGGAACTCCAAACCTACAAAATATGTTAGCCCTAAAAAAATCACAAAAAACTTTAGAATCATCAGTTCTGGTAGATTTTTCTTCCACCCATTTGGAAACATAATAAACTACAAGCAAGATATAAAAATTTCCAAATGACATTGGGAATTATCCTATAAAATATATCCCCCAAAATTCAAAAATTTCAGAAAAATTTAGTAGCTTTTGGGGAATTTCTTTTCTCTTTGAAATATTTCCAAAAAAACTAACATTTTCACACCTTTTGAAATATTCATGAGCATGTTTAAAAAGTGTGGGACAATAAAGTCTAGATTATAAAACCTTTTTTAATATCATCTAAGGTCCAAAGTGGCATCCACAAGCTATAGTGTGACATAAATTAAAGACAAAACCAATTTCACTTTCTAGAAAACATCTTCTTATCAATTGGTCATTGAAAATATTATGAAGAAATGGATTATCCAAAATGTAATATCTAGATTCAGATTTAATCTTTTGAATTTGGTGGGAATTTAAATGACATGGGACCTGGTAATTTACTAGATAATTGACCATATCAGAATACCAAGGCACTTCTCCATCAATCAAGCACAACTTCTCTCCTGGAAGGTGGTCATTCAATGGTTCTTTGCTTGGAATTTCAGCTTCAGCAGTGTTGGAAAGTCTATTTAAGTGACCATCCACTTATTTATTATATTCCTTATTGTATTTAATTTCTATGTTGAACTCCTATAGTAATAGAATCCATCTTACTAGTCTCAGTTTAGCTTCTGTTTTCTTCATCAAGTACCTAAGAGCTATATGATCAGCAAATACTGTGACTTTAGTTCCAAGTAGATATGATCTAAATCTTTCTAAAGGAAAGATAACTGCTAAAAACTATTTTTGTTATTGTTCTGTAATTTAATTGGGCCACATATAAGGTTCTTGAGGCATTGGAAATGACTTTTGGCTTGCCCTAAATTCACTGAGAAAGGTCTAATCCAACTTTTTAGTTTGAAGCATCACAAAGTAGCTCTAATAGTTCTTCCCAATTTAGTGGCTGCATTACTGGTGGTGTAATAAATATCCTCTTCAACTCATCAAAGGATTCCCTACATACACCATTGATATCAAAATCATCATCTTTCAAAAGTAATCTAGAGAGAGGGAGATAAATCTTACTAAAATATTTGATAAACCTCATGTAAAATCCTACATGTCCTAAAAATGATCTAACATGATTCACACAAGTTTGGAAATGCAAAGAATTTATGTCTTAAATTTTTGATTTATCAACTTCTATGCCCTTTTTGGAAATGACCTGCCCAAGGAAAATTTCTCTCTCAACCATGAAATGACACTTTTCAAAATTCAAAAAAGATTCTTTTCAATGCAAGTCTTCAATTTTTTTTCATATTTTTCAAATAATGGTCAAAAGAATTTCAAAAAACTATGAAATCATCCAAGAAAATCTCAAAGAAATCTTCAATATGATTAGAAACAATACATACCATACACCTCTAAAATATTTCTGGAGAATTACATAATTGAAATGGTATCCTTTTGTATGAAAAATTTCTAAAGGGATAGGTAAAGGTAGTCTTCTCTTGATCCTCATGAGAAATATATACCTAGAAATAATTTAAAAATCTATCCAAAAAGAAATAATGAGTTCTCCATACCAATCTATCTAACATATGGTCAATGGAGGGGATGAGGAAATGATCTTTTTGAGTGACCTGATTCAACTTCCTAAAATCTATGTACACTCTCCAGCTATTCTGAATTCTTATAGGGATTAATTCATTCTTCTCATTCCTCACAATGGTTAGCCCATTTTTTTAAAACTACATGGATGAGGCTAACCCATTGTGAATCTGATATGGGATAGATAATCCTAGTTTCCAAGAGATTCTCAATCTTTTTCTTCACAACCTTCATTAGGGTGGGGTTCATCCTCCTTTGGGGTTGTCTGATAGGTTTGGGATGTCCCTCAAGAAGAATTCTATGTGAGCATATTTTTGGGTTTCTTCCTAGGATATCACCTAAGCTCCATCCTATTTCTTTTAAATTCTCTCTAAAAATCCCAATCAAAGATTTTTCCTGAGTTTTAGATAGATTATTATCAAATATCAATGGTAATTTTTCTCTCTCCATAAGGTAAACATATTTTAAATCATTGGGGAGTATTTTTAATTCCAAATCAGGGGGCTGATCAAGGGATGAAATTAAGTTGAAGTTCCCCACTTCCAAAGGGTGGACATCCTGCACAAAATAAATCATATCATCATCTTCATAATTTAACAAATCATCAAAGAAATTAGATTTTACCTCTTCCTACCACATGAAATTAAAATCTCTAGCAGTTTGGGAATCCACATGTTTAATGATATTTTCAATGGATGAAGTCTCTCCTAAGGATAAGAATTCATGGAACATACTCGATTCTTCAATGGGTTCAGTACCAACTTGATGAGAGAGTTTAAATATGGAGTGATCATCTGATGGGTGCCTCATGGATTCAAAAACATTGAAGTGGACAATGCTATATCCAAAATTCATGGTGAGGGTCCCTTCATGGACATTGATGACAGTTTTGGATATTTTTAAGAAAGGTATCCCCAAAATGATGGGTGAGTGTGATGGGATCCTATCATATTCCATATTTAGCACATAGAAGTTAGTTGGGAATAATATATCTATGACTTTCACCAAGACATCCTCTAGAACTCATGATGGAAAAAATGTGGATCAGTTTGAAAGCTGGACCACCACTCTTGTGGGATTCAAGTATCCCATCTACAAAGAAGTGTATACAGAGTGAGGAAATAAATTAATGGAAGCACCTATATCACATAAATAATTAGAGAAATTTAAAGAAATAGTGGTACATGAAATGGAAAACATCCCTAGATCTTAACATTTGTTTGGAAACTATGGTGTGATAAGGGATGAAACACTCCTTCCCAAGTTGATCCTCTTATTCCCTTAAAGTATCCTCCTCTTGGTGAAAACATCCTTAAAAAAATTATCATACTTTGGAATTTTTTTGAGTGTTTCTAGTAGGGGATATTGATTTCCACTTTCTAGAAGGTGTCTGGAATTTCTTTTTGAAGTGCTTCTTCCTCCAACCTCTTTTATTCAACCATCCTTGATGGAAATGGTGGGGGTAAGTATTTCTTCTCCATTTTTCCTTTGAAATTTTGTTTCTTGTATCTTCTTTCTTGGCCTATCCTTCTCATCCTCCTATTTATTCTCTTCTTCATGGTGAATTTTTAATGATTTTTTTGCATTCCCAACTTCATTCTCCCTTATCCTAGGTGGTCTTGTTTCAGGATCAATGGTGGAAGGTGGTGGGAGTTATTTTCCACTTATTGTTTTTATCATGATGACATTATCCTTTGGGTTTGGGATTGTTTGGGATGAGAGTTTTCTTGAGTTTTTGGTTAGTAAGTCCATGAGACTTTTGAACTTGTTGGAAAAATATTTTACAGTGCCTTTTAGCCCATAAATATCAGATTTCTACTGTTGGTTTTGAATTGGAGGTTGTGCACTAGTGGATGGATACTCATAGGGTCTCTGGAAAGTGGGTGGTTGTTGGTAAGAATTATTTTTATAAGATTTATTTTGTTGAAATGATGGTGGGTTATGGAATTGATTCTAGAATGGGGGTTTGTTTTGGAACTGATTTTGGTACAAGGTTCTAGCTTGATTCTGCTGATTTAAAAATCCATATTAGACTTGGTTAGGATCTCTCCATCCTTGATTTTTCTGTAACTTTCTTGGATTAAAGGCTGATATGCAACTTTCTATTCCCTATATTTTAGTACACTGGTCAGTGAAATGATCTGGTGATGAGCATAAACCACAAACCATAGCCGGTGATTGTTGGTCACCCGCTTTTTTCAAGGACATATGTCTCACCAATATATTTAGTTATTAAATATTAGTTTCTAATAATGGTGATGGGTGAGAAGTTCTTACCTCATGAATATTTCTTGTTCCAGTACCTCTTTTACCAAATTATTGCGAGTTTTGATAAATTTTCTCAATCAAGACCTTGGATTATTCTGGTGACTTGTCAATCAATGCACCTCTAGATGATGCATCCATAAGGTTTATATCATTGTCTAGTAATCCTTGATAAATGAAGATAATAAAGTGATGCTCCTCAATTGACTGATGCGGCCAGTTGGCACATAGCTTCTTAAATCTCTCCCAATACTTGTAAAGAGTTTCTCCAGATGACTATCAGATGGAATAGATTTCATTTTTATGGCTGTACTCCTAGATGTGGGGAAAAAATATTTGAATGAAACACCTTACCAAGTTATTTCAATAATTCACATCACTAGGTTTTAGGACATAAAACCATTCTTTGGATGCTACTTCTAATGAAAATGGGAACACCTTCCACTTTACCTGCTCTTCAACTACTCCTCGTGGTCTGAAAGTAGATCAAAAAGGCATAAAATCGTTAATATTTTTGTTTGGGTCTTCACCTTCCAATCCATAAAATTTTGGAAGCAATGAAATCATGTTAGGTTTTATCTCAAAATAATTTTGTAACACTGGTGTAGCAAGTTGATTGTTTTGATTAAGGAATTGAGGTGTACAGATGTCTCTATGTTTTTGGTTTTGATTTTCATCCATGATGGTAGGATCAAAGTGAACACTTGAAGTTTCACTTGAGTCTACAATCAAAATTTCCTCAAATTCATATCTTAAATTAAGGTTTATAAGTCTATTCAACATGGTTCTTTAAATTTCTGGATCTTCGGGGGAAGGGTTAGGGTTTGCACTTCTAGTAATGCAATACAAGAAAAAAAATATTGGCACTACCTCCCCAGAAATGGAGCCAAGTTTTGAGATGTTCCTATCATGGGGTGTGGAAAAAACTATTATTTCGTAATTTAAAAATGAATTATTGTGATTAATATAAGTTTTCTCCAGAGAGGAGCACATGACAATCAAGCTGTCACCTTAAAATTAGAGAAATAAGTGAGGTTGTATTTTTTTTAAATTGTTTTATTTTTTTTAAAAGGAAAGAAACTAAAAAAAAGGAAAAAAATTAAGAAAAAAATTAAGATAAAATTGATAAAACAAGTGATTGAAAACTATTATATGATATGGTGATCAGGTTAGGTTTGGTTCTCTAATTGTAATTCTATCATATTTCAACTTATCCAATTCTCTTATGCTAAGTCGATAAAAATGAGAATCCACAATCGCTTCTTCTCACTCCCTTGGTAAAATAGTAATGGTGAGAATAAAACTTACTAAAATATTATATTTTTCTACTCTACTTCCATTATATTATATAGTTGTAGAGAATACTCTCAATTAACTTAGGCAATTTCCAATCGGGTATTTTTTTTATCCCAAACAGTCAAGAATGGTCACTACTCCTCACACATGTACTGGTGATCACCAAGTACTTCACCACTAAGACCAGATCTATTCCACCATATATAGACCAGAACCTAGTGGAGGGATATATTTATCATTTAACGAAGCAATAAAAACACCATAATCTAAAATTAAATACAATCGTACATGATAATAAAAACTATTATGAAAAATTGAAACCAATTTTATAGAAGATAGAAAAGGATATTAAAACATTAAGTGCAAGAACTAAAAAATTACAAAAGGGAAAACCTCTACTTCCCCAATCACATAGAAGTTTACCCCAACATGGTAAGGGTAATTATGAATAAAGGTTAAGAATAATTCATTAAAAAACTAAGAAGAATAAAAGAGAGAAAACAAAGAACATAAGATTTGATCCTCCATAATTTTCCTGCTAGAGGTTTTCTTCTGTTTTGCCTACCAGATGGACAAAAATCACTAAGGACTATTATTAAAATATGTTCATAATGTAGTTGGATATCTACCATCATAATTTCAAAGTCTTTTAACTAGTGTAAAGGAAGATATGGCCGAATTAATAAACATGACTTTTTCTGGCTGCCAAATACTGTTTCACCCACTCCACTTGGACTCGCTCAAAAGATACCTTAATGAGATTTTTAATTAATAAAATTTAATTTGAACCATACATTTGGAGTCCTATATTGAAAGAATCTATAATCACATCATTTTAAGGTCGGTATAATGAGATATGCCTGATTTAACAAGGCAGGGTCCATTCTTCAAGCCAAAAAGATTTCTCTAATTGATTGATTTTTCTGGGCCATTTTTGTGTCAAATTTAGTTTGGGTACAAAAAAAGATGAATACCATGTTCAAGGTAAGTATAAAAAAAAGAATAAATCAAATTGGATCCAAATATTTAATTTTATTCTCTAAATATAGGGGTGAATGAAAACAGTTAAATTTACAGAATTAACCAATTTTCACATTTAAGTTCAAAACTCACCAAAAATCTTAAAATAATGAAAATTAGCTCAAATTGATTAATTTGTGGGGATTAAATCATTTAGAAACATATGAATAATAATTAAAATATTATCTCTATCAATTACCCCACACTTAGTACTTAGACTCCTAGATAAGTCAGCATCAAATCCAAATCAATGCAAATTCAAAACACATGCCCATGAAATCCACCAATTTGACAGAAAGAGACAAAAGATATCATGACTCCTCAAAAACCATTATTTAAATTTCTTAATTTCAGATCATTAAATATATTTACTCTTTGTTTATCCTCCTATGCACACAAAATACTTACCTAACATTCATTTTTACTCATCACATAAATTTCATTTTTTTTCTAGCAATGTCTTTCTCATCCAAATTCATACAAGGGTCACGATAGGCTTGATAAATTACTAAATCTACACTCTATGTGAGTCAAAGACATATGTTTATCATATGGAATTTACAAGGTTGTTCTATGGATTTTTGTTGGTTGGATTTAGATGTTAAAGAAATTCTGAGGTCGAATGAGGAGGGTTTGGGTATTTTTTGTAGCAAAATTGAAAGATTCTAATTTTCACTCAAGTATGGTATCCTTCTCACTCCACTTAGAATAAAATAAGATCCATCATCATGAAAAATCAAGGAAATTTCACACCATTCATCATTTCTGTAGAAAAAATGTCAATATTCTCAAAAATAATTTTTTTTCTTGAAAGCTCCAAATAGGCACAACTTTCTTTCTCCATTAGAAGCTTTAGAAAGGAAAAATTTGCATACATGAAATCTCTAGAAAAGGCATAACTTTCAATAGAATTATTTTTTTATATAAAAACCATCTCTTCAACATTTTATTTTCCACCCAAAGTATCTCCAAACGTGGTAGCACAACATAAGACACCTTCCCCCACACTTAAATTCATCTTGATCATGAAATTTCACTTCAAGAGAAGGTTAGATAGAGAAAATTGGCTTGTAACATGGCTAAACTAACAAGATGTTCATTTATTCTAAGGGATAAAATGATTAATTGTTCAAGGAAGGGCATTATAAAAAAGGATTATATTGAAAAGGGGGATTTAATACAAAATAAATGCCTCAATAATTTAAAAAACAAGTACCTCAAACCCTCAAGTTTTTATAGGAATAAATAAAATTCTCATTAAATCAAGAAATATTTGGTTCTATCAATAAGTGAGGTGAATTTAAATAATATGAAAATAATGGTTCAGAAGCATTATAGAAAATTGATTTCAAAGATATAAATAGTGATATGTGGCATGGGATTTAAAAATCAGAGTAATTTTCATGAAATTCCTTAAGATTTGAACTTGAAAAAAAGTCATTTTTAGCATTAATTTAAGCTCAGTTTCCTGGAATAAATTATTTCACTCATGGACATGGGTTTAAAAAATGTCAAAGATAATCATTTCTACTCAAAATTTTCAAAAACACAGAAAATTTGAAAACACACACACACATTTTTTTTGAAAATAGGAAAACAAAAAACAAATAAAAATCCTAAACTACAAAGGTTACCCCACCGCACACTTAAATTATGGAGTGTTCTTAATGCATTAAAATGTATTTAACATGTAATAATATCTAAAAAATGAATAACAACAAGAAACAAAGTGTAAAGGAGAGGTACGACCTAGAGGATTTCATTGATAAATAGGTTGGAGGAGTGTGATCTCCTCTATTAGATCTAATGTAATGGTCCCATGGAATTTATTTAGCCTATGTCCATTAATTGTGAATGGATCCTATGATCCATGATTCACAATCTGCACAACACCAAAAGGATATATATGAGTAACTATAAATGGACCTTCCCACCTAGAAGGAAGTTTACCTGGAATCAACTTGAGTTTTGAGTTGAATAACAACACTGTGTCTCTAGGATGAAAGTATTTTGGTTGGATTAGATTATCATGATACACTCTTGTTCACTCTTTTTAAATCTTTTAATTTTCAAAATCTTACCTTCTTATTTCTTCAAGCTCCTGCAACTGTAATCTTTTAACCTTTTAGCACTTTTAAGATCCAAATTCATCTTTCTCACAACCCAATATGCCTTATTCTCCAATTCCACTGGAAGATAACAACTTTTCCCATAAATCAAATTATATGGACACAATCTAATTGGGGGTTTTTAGGTTTTACTATAAGTCCATAATGTATATTCTAACCTTTGGCTCTAATATTTCTTATTTGGATTAACAATATTTTCCAAAATTCATTTGATTTTATTATTAGACACTTCAGCTTTCCCATTGGTGTGTGGATGATATGGAGTTGATGTTTTATGATACACCACATAATTATTCAATAAATCCTTTATTATCCTATTGCAAAAGTGAGTTCCTTGATCATTGATGATGGATCTAGGAACTCTAAACCTACAAAATATGTTAGCCCTGACAAAATCACAAACAACTTTAGCATCGTCTGTCTTAATAGATTTTGATTCCACCCATTTGGAAACATAATAAACTACAAGAAAGAAATAAGAATTTACAAATTAAATTGGGAATGGTCCCATAAAATATATCCCCCAAACTTCAAAAATTTCACAAAAAATCAATGGACTTTGGGGAATTTCTTGTCTCCTTGAAATATTTCCAAAAAAACTCAAATGTTTCACACCTTTTGCAATATTCATGAGCATATTTAAAAAGGGTGGTCCAATAAAGTCAAGATTCTAAAACCTTTTTTATTTTCCTATGAGGTCCAAAGTGGCCTCCACAATCTAGAGTGTGACAAAACTTAAAGATAGAATCAATTTCAATTTCTGAAAAACATCTTCTTATCACTTGGTCATTGCAAATCTTCCAAATAAATTGATCATCCCAAATGTAATATCTAGATTCATATTTAATATTTTAAATTTGGTGTGAAATTAAATGACATGGGACCTAATATGTTACCAAATAATTTACCATATTAGCATTCCAAGACACTTCTCCATCAATCAAGTACAACTTCTCTTCTAGAAGGTGGTAATTCAGTGGTTCACTGTCTGGAATTTCTGATTCAATGGTGTTGGGAAGTCTACTTAAGTGATCGACCAATTGGCTCTCAAATACCTTATTGTAATTTATTTATATGTTGAACTCCAGTAGTAATAGAATCCATCTTACTAGTATCGTTTTAACTTCTACTTTCTTTATCAAGTACCTAAGAGCTTCGTGATCAAAAAATATTGTGACTTTAGTTCCAAGTAGATATGATCTAAATATTTCTAAAGAAAATAAAACTTCTAAATTTTTTTTCTATTATTTTTTAGTTGAATTAGGATGCATATAAGTCTCTTGAGGCATAGGAAATTACTTTTTTCCGGCCCTCAATTCGTTGAGAAATGACTACTTAGACTACTTGGTTTGAAGCATCACAAAGTAGCTCGAATGGTTATTCCCAATTTGGTGACTACATTACTAACGGTGTAATAAATCTCCTCTTCAAATCGTAAAAGGATTACTTGTATGAACCATTGAAATAAAAATCAGCATATTTCAAAAGTAATCTAGAGAGAGGTAGAGAAATATTACTAAAATCTTTGATAAATCTCATGTAGAATCTTGAACGTCCTAAAAATGATATAACATGCTTCACACAAGTTGGGTAAGGAAAAGAATTTATGGATTAAATTTTTTATTTATCAACTTATATGAACTTTTTGGAAATGACATGCCCAAGTAAAATTCCTCTCTCAACCATGAAATGACACTTTTTAAAATTCAAAACAAGATTCTTTTCAATGCAGGTCTTCAAAACTTTTTTCATATTTTTCAAACAATGGTCAAAATAATTTCCAAAAACTATGAAATCATCCAAGAAAAACTCCAAGACATCTTCAATATGATAAAAAAAATACTTACCATAAACCTATGAAATGTACCTATATCATTACATAATCCAAATGTCATCATTTTGTATGAAAAAGTGTCGAAGGGACAAGTAAATGTAGTCTTCTCTTGATCCTAGGGAGAAATAAGTACCTAGAAATAAACCGAAAATCCATCCAAAAAATCAATAATGAGTTCTCCCTGCCAATCTATCTAACATCTGGTTAATGAAGGGGATTGGGAAATGATCTTTTTGATTGACCTGATTCAACATCCTAAAATATATGCACACTCTCCTGCCATTATGCATTCTTACAGGGATTAATTCATTCTTCTTATTCCTCACAATGGTTAGGAAAGTTTTTTTGGAACTAAATAGAAGGGGCTAACCCATTGTGAATATGATATGGGATTGATAATCCCAGCTTCCAAGAGCTTCTAAATATCCTTCTTCACAACCATCATCCGGGTGGGGTTCAACCTCCTTTGGGGTTATCTTTCAGGATTGGAATCTACCTCAAGAAGAATTATATGTGAGCATATTTTTGGGTTTATTCATATTATATCACCTAATATCCATCCTATTTCTTTCACATTCTATCTCAAAATCTCAATCAAATATTTTTCTCTAGTTTTAGATATATTATTAGAAATTATCACTGGTAATTTCTCTCCCTCCATAAGGTAAACATATTTTAAATAAGTGGGGATTGGTTTTAATTCTAAATCAGGGGGCTGCTCATGGGATGAAATTAATTTGATGTTCCCCACTTCCAAAGGGTAGACATCCTTCACATAATAAAACATATCATAATATTCATCATTTAATAAATCATCAAAAAATTAGATTTTATCTCTTCCTCCCACATGAAATTAGAATCTCCAACAGTTTGGGAATCCACATGTTTAATGATATTTTCGATGGATGAAGTCTCTCCTAAGGATAAGAATTCATGGAACATACCCGATTCTTCAATAGGTTCAGTACCAACTTTATGAGAGAGTTCAAAGAGGGATTGATCATCCGATGGGTGCCTTATGGATTCAAAAATATTGAAGTGGATAGTGCTATCTACAAACTCCATGGCGAGGGTCCCTTTGTGGACATTAATGATGTTTTTGGATGTTTCTAATATAGTTATCCCCAAAGTGATGGGTGAGTGTGATGAGATCCTATCATCTTCCATATTTAGCACATAGAAGTCAGTTAGGAATAAGATATCTTTGACTTTCACCAAGAAATCCTTTAGTACTTATGTTGGGAAAACTATGGATCTGTTTTCAAGATGGACCACCACTCTTGTGAGATTCAAGTCTCCCATATGCAAAAAAGTTTATACTAATTGAGGAAATACATTAATTTAGGCACCTAGATCATACAAAGAATTAAATGAATTTAAATAACCAATGGTGCATGGAATGGAAAACATATCTAGATCTTGACATTTGGTTAAAAAATATGTTGTGATAAGGGCTGAGACACTCTTTCCCAAGTTTATCCTCTCATTAACTTGAAGTATCCTATTCTTTGTGAAAATATTCTTAAAAAATTTAGTATAGTTTGGATTTTTTTTGAGTGCTTCTAGGAGGGGGATATTGATTTCCACTTTTGGAAAGGTGTCCAAAATTTATTTTTGAAGCACTTCTTCCTACAATATCTTTGATTTAATCATACTTGATGGAAATAGTGTGGGTAAGTATTTATTCTAAATTTATTTCCTTTTAAATGATGTTTCTTATCTCTTATTTCTTAGCCTATCATTCTCCTCCTATTTCTTTTCTACTTCCCGATGCATTTTTAATGAATTTTATGAATTCCCAACTTCATTCTCCCATAGCCTAGGTGGTCTTGTTTATGGATCAATGGTGGATGGTGGTGGGAGTTATTTTCCACTTCTTGTTATTATCATGATGAAATTATCCTTTGGGTTTTGGATTGTTTGGGATGAGAGTTTTCCCGAGTTTTTGGTTAGTAATTCCATGAGACTTTCTAACTTGTTGGATAAATATTTTACGGTGTCTTTTAGACCCTCAATATGAGATTTTTTGTATTGGTTTTGAATTGGAGGTTGTGTAATGGTGGATGGATTCTCATAGGGTCTCTGTAAAGTGGATGGTTTTTGGTTAGAATACTGGTTATAAGATTTCTTTTTTGAAATGGTGGTGGGTTATTGAATTGATTCTAAAATGGGGGTTGGTTTTGGAATTGATTTTGGTATGGGGGTCTAGCTTGATTATGCTGATTGCCAAATCCATATTGGACTTGGTTAGGCTCTCTCCATACTTGATTTTTCTAAAATTTCCTTGGCTAAAATACTACTGTGCAACTTTCCATTCCCTATATTTTAGCACACTAGTCAGTGAAATGATTAGGTGATGAGCATAAACCACATACCTTAACTGGTGCTTGTTGGTCACCCTCTTGTTTCAAGGAAATTTGTCTCACCAAACTATTTAGTTGTTCAATATTAGTTTCTAATAATGGTGATGGATTATATGTTCTTACCTCATGAGTACCTCTTATTCTAGTACCACTTGTACCATATTTTTGTGAGTTTTGAGAAATTTTCTCAATCAAACCCTTGACTTCTAGTGAATTTTCAATCAACGAGCCTACATATGATGTATCTTGAAGTTTTCTATCATTGTATAGTAATCCTTAATAATATAAGATAAGAAAGTAATGCTCCTAAATTGCCTTATGTGGTCATCTGACACATAGCTTCTTAAATCTCTCCCAATACTCGTAAAGAGTTTCTCCAGATGACTGTCAGATGGAATAGATTTTCTTTATGATGGCTGTGATCCTAGAGGTGGGGAATAATATTTGAATAAATCATCTTACCAAGTTATTATTATCATTCACATATCAGGGTTTTAAGTTATACAACCATTCTTTGGCTGCTCCTTTTAATGAAAATGGGAACGCCTTCCACTTTACTTACACCTCAACTACTCCTCGGGGTCTGAAATTAGTGTAGACATGTGTAAACTCTTTAATATGTTTTTTGGGTCTTCACCTTCCAAACCATGAAATTTTTGGATCAATGGAATCATGTTATGTTTCATCTCAAAATCATTTTGTAACACTAGCATATCAAGCTGATTGTTTTGATTAAGGAATTGTGGTGAAAATAGGTCTCTAAGTGTTTGATTTTGATTTCCAACCATGATGACAGGATCAGAGTGAAAACATAAAGTTTCAATTGAGTTTTCAAGAGAAATTTCCTCAAATTAAGATCATAAATTAAGGTTTCTAAGTCTATTAAATAAATTTATTTCAATTTTAGGATCTACGGGGTAAGGGTTAGGCTTTGTACTTCTAGTCATGCAATATAAGAAAAAAAATGTTGGCATATCTCCCCGGAAATGGTGCCAATTTTTGACACATGTATGACATGGGGTGTGGCAAAAAATATTATTTAATAATGTAAAAATGTATTATATTTATTAAAGTAAGTTTTCTCCAGAGAGGAGAACACAACAATGAATCTTTAACCTTAAAATTAGAGAAATAAGTAATGTTGTGATTTTTAAATTGTTTGATTTTGAAAAGACAAGAAAGAAACTAAACAAAGGAAAGCAATTAAGAAAAATATTAAGATCAAATTGATAAAACAAGTAATTTAAAACTATTATATTATATGGTGATCAGTTCATGTTTGGTTCTATAATTTTAATTCTATCATAGTTTAACTTATCCAATTCTCTTATGCTAAGTCGATAAAAGTGAGAATCCATAATTGCTTCTTCTCACTCCTTTGGTCAAAAATTAATGGTGAGAATAAAACTTATTAAAATATCAGATTGGTCTACTCTCCTTCCATTTTGTGATAGTGTTGTATCGAATACCCTCAATTTATTTAGGCAATTCCCAACTGGGTCTTGTTTATCCCAAACAATCAAGAATGTTCACTACTCCTCACACAGGTACTGGTGATCACTGAGTACTTCACTACTAATCCCTGATCTATTCCACCACATATAGACCAGAACTTAGTGGAGGGAGATATTGATCATTTACCCAAGAAATAAAAATAACAAAATCTAAAATCAAATACAATCGTACATGATAATAAAAATGGTTATAATAAATTGAAACTAATTTCGCATAAGATAGAAAAGGATCTTAAAACATTAAGTGCAAGAACTCAAGAATTACAAAAGAGAAAACCTCTCCTTCCGTAATCACACATAAGTTTAACCCACCATGGTAAGGGTAATTGTGAGTAAGGGGTAAGAATAATTCATTACAAAACTTAGAGGAATAAAAGAGAGAAAACAAAGAACTGAAAATTTGATCTTCTAGAATCTTTCTGCCAGAGATTTGCTTCTGTTATGCTCACCAGACGGCTGAAACTCACCAAGGTTTATTCTTAGAAGATGTTTATAATGTAGTTTTATATATACCTTAAAAATTTAAAAGTATTTAGATAGGTTTAAAGGAATATATGTCCAAATTAATGAAAATGACTTTTTTTGGACACCAAATACTATTTCACCCACTCCACTTGGAATCGATCAAAAGATGACTTAATGAGCTAATTAATTAATGAAATTTAATGTGAACCATATATTTGGATTCTTATATGGAAACCAGATATAATCACATAATTTTAAGGTTGGTATAATTATATATTCCAGATTTAACAAGGTGGGGTCTATTCTGCCGTCCAGAAAGATTTCTCCAATTGATTGATTTTTTGGGGCCATTTTGTAACGAATTAGGTTTGGGTCCAGAAGAAAAATATTAATCCCATGATAAATATAATTCTAAAAATAATAATAAATCAAATCGGATCTAAATATTAAAAGTTTTTCTTAAAATACATAGGTGAATGAAAACTGTTAAATTTACAGAATTAAACAATTTTCACAATTTTAAGTTCAAAACTCACCAAAAATCATAAAATGATGAAAATCAGATCAAATTGATTAATTGGTAGGGATTAAATCATTTAAATACATATTAATAATAATTAAAATATTATCTATATTAGTAACACAAGGTTATAAGATGATAGACTACTCGTGACTATGGAACTGTCAAACAGAGCATGCATGGGTGGGTGTGTTGTGATCCATAGAATGGGTATGCCAAAATTATATATAAGAATTGGTTTTAATGATATTTTTGGTTGTTTTACTAGAATAATAACTTTATGGAAATATGTTTAATGGGAATTTGTTTTCATTTTGTTAAAATTGGTTTTGGAACTTTTTTATGTTGTGTTATAAACTGTTTTACATAATTGTTTTATATAAATGTGGATAATATTTATATCCTAGTGCTGTGAGTAGGGAAGTCATTGGGGAAAACCTATTGAGTGTTATACTCACCCCTGTTTTATCACTTGGGTGCTTTTATAGATGCAATATTCTGGGACAAGGGAAAATGTAAAGCATCACATGATTTTAGCACCACCTCATGATACTTGGGTGGTTTAGTGATTGTGGAACATGGAGCTTGTGGAGTATGAAGTCTTGTGGTATTCTTGAAATATTTAGTTTTTCTTATATTTTTTACTTTTATTGTTTTTTGGTTTTCTATTTTTTCACACTTTAGAGTGTTTTTGTTACGAATAAAGTATTTTTTTGTCTTTATTTTATTCATGTATCATATAGTGAGGTGTTTGGTTATGGATTGTTGGGTTAATGGTTTTATTATTAAAGGGTAAATAATTCCCCACTTTCATTTGAAACCCTCTAGAATTTATTTCTAGCCTTTGGCGTATTGGTTATGTCTCTTAAAGCCTAGTAATGATTTTGTTTTATTCTCAAGAAAATGATAATAAGCGGGTCATTACATAGCCTCTTCCCAAATTTCAAAATTCCATCTCCACACACAAAGTTATCCAACTTCCCATCATTCACACCTTTAATTTTCTTTTGAATATTCTCATTATAAAACTGAGAAGTTTTAATTCTTCGCAATAAATATGGTTGGGAAAACAATTGAAAAAGTAAATATGTTTCACATTCTTTGATAATTCCCATATCCATATTTACTAGATCTATGAATACAGGATCCCTTTCAATCCTCATTTTGTTTAATACTCTACGATCCTTCCTGATCAATTCATCAACTACCTTATTTTTCTTTCCTGGGTGGTAGTGTATGGAACAATCATAATCCTTGAGTAGCTCAAGCTATCACGTTTACATCATGTTGAGTTATTTTTGTGAGAATATATATTTTAAACTCTTGTGATCCTTATAAATCTCTCACCTTTATCTATAGAGATAGTGTATCCATATCTTCAAAGAAAAGATTACAACTGCTAACTCAAGATCATAAGTTGGATGGTTTTTTTCATGAATTTTTAACTACCTTGATGCATAGGCAATAACTCTATCATTATGCATAAGGACATAAACAAGTCCTTTCTTTGATTCATCACTATAGATCATAAATACACCATTTCCCGATGGTAGAGTCAGGATCAGAGAATTCACTAATATCCTATTTAATTATTCAAAACAGTCTTCACATTATTTTGTCCATACAAACTTAACCCATTTATGAGTAATCTTGGTCAATGGGTTGGCTAAATGGGTGAATTTCTGAACGAAATGTCGATAATAACATGCTGAACCAATAAAACTACGTACCTTGGTTATGTTAATTGGAGTAGAACATTCATGGATAGCCTTTGTGTTCATAGGATTAACTAATATTCCATCCATAGAGACAATATGGCCAATAAAAGAAACCAACTGAAGCTAAAATTCACACTTGATGAACTTCCCATATAATTCATTTCTTCTAGGAGTCTTTAGAATAACACGCAGATGATTCTCATGATCTTCATAGAGTTTGGAGTAAACTAGGATATCATCAATAAATAACACAAAAAATTCATCAAGATATTCCTTGAAAACTCTATTCATTAGATCCATGAAAATAGAGGGTGTATTAGTTAGTCCAAAAGGAATTACTGTAAACTGGTAATGCCCATACTTGGTTCAAAATGCCGTATTTGGAATATCTTCCTTCCTCACATGCAACTGATGATATCCAGATCGAAATTCAATATTATAAAAATATTGGGCTCCATGAATTTGATCAAATAAATCACCAATCCAAGTTAGGGGATACTTTTATTTATCGTAATAGAATTGATTTCTCTATAGTCAATGTATAGCCTCATGGAAGAATCTTTCTTCTTGACAAAGAGAATAGGGGATCCCCATGGAGAAACACTAGGGTAGATAAATACTTTATCAATCAATTCCTCTAGTTGTTTCTTGAGTTATACTAATTCCACTGTGGCCATTCTATAAGGATTCTTTGATATAGGCCTTGCACTATGAATTACATCAATAGAAAACTCAATTTCCCACTTCGTTGGATGTATAGGTAAATCCTATGGAAATATATAAATGTATTCTTTAAAAATAAGTACATATTCAATTTGAATATTTCTTTCCTCATTTATATATATATTGAGTTCTCATCCTCCATAATAATTGTATTCAGTAGAGCTACTAGGGGTGGATCTAGATAAGAATTAGATGTTGATGCTTCTACTCTAAAGATAATGGATTCTACGCCTTCCTCAAAAATCATAATTTACTTCTTATTGAAATATATTTTCGCATCATATTTTGAAATCCAATCCATGCCAAGGATTATTTCAAATTTGACCATAGGTATGATGACAAAATCAATAGATAAAGCATATTTATATGTTATAATGGGGACTGCCTAACATATCTTTGTTGTAATGAGACATCCCTTAAGTGTTTTTACTGACAACTCCCTTGATAAGGAGAATTGGAAATATCTAATTTTTAAAGAAAACTAGGAAGATATAAAGGAATGTGATGATTCAAAATCAAATAGAGCATTGTCTAAGTTTGAGTAAACGATTATAGTACCTGAAAACACATTGTTAGGAACTTCAAATTTAGTAGTTGTGATATTATAAGATTGGAATTTCTCCCTTGGCATTCTTTGGGGAATGTTTCCTCGAAACTTAGGATAATAATTATCATAATATCCCATCTCTTTACAATTGTAGCATTGAATATTGGTATCTTATTTCTTTCCCTTGCAATCTCGATATTGGTGGCCTCTTTCTTCACATTTTTAACAGAATTATTTTCCTTTTAAGAAGGATCCGGGTTGTTTCTTTACACAAGTATCACATGTTGGAAAACTCCCCTTTTTATTATTCTCTTTATCCATTCTTTCCTATTCCACCCTCTTCTTCTCTTTCTTTCCTTTAAGGTCACAATACTTAGAGAATTCTTTATTTTTCTTGATTTCAAATGAGACTGTATCTTTGTATGATGAGAAAGTTTGGGAAACCATTTCCCTTAATAGGAATGTTTTAAACCATAAAATAATTGATCAATATTTTTCCTTGGATTACGTATATAGTTCGTGGTATTCCTTACTAACCTTGTTAAGTTATCTTCATACTTTGCAACATTCTCATCCTCTTTTTCCCTCAGATTCAGAAACTACCTTTCCATATCCGCTCGCTGTTCACAAGGAAATTATTTTTCTAAGAAGATTTCCTTAAAATACATCCATTACATATTTTCAATATCTTCCCCCTACTTCATGTTTTAAATTATTTACCAACATTGATCAGCATCTTCTGATAAATGATAAACTTCCATGACAACCTTCTCCCTTTTGTTACTTCCCAAAGAGAGAAAAATATTCTCTAAGGAACTTATCCACTGCTCTACTATGAATGGGTTTTTAGTCCCATTAAATTATGGAGTGTTTTGTTGCACAAAACGGTATAACATTACTCCTCTGCATTTTGGTTCAGGGTGCTCCATATGGGTAAGGTTATTATTCATAACCTGAGTTAGTTGTCCCAGTATAGTTATAAGTTTCTTAGCACTAGTCGCAGCTTCAGAACCAACAAAATTATCTTACATGGGGGGGATACCTACATGGTATACATGAATTATTTCAGTTTATATTCCTTCCACTAGGTTCCATTTCTAAATTATGACATACACTAGATTAGGATTTGAATCATATTGCATAATCTCAACTAGCAGAATAATTAACATAAATTGAAATCCTATGCATAGTTAATCCCTTAATCCTAAACATGGTTTCTTTGAGGAAAAATTTACTTTTAAATCCTTCATAATGTCTTTTAAAGAAGATGTGAATTATCCTAATCATATCCCCTGGGAGTGTCAAACTAGGTGTGTAGTAAGGCCTATTTTCATATACTAAGTTACCCTAGGTCAAGCCCGAAACACCTTGTCAGAGTTGTTACTCCTAGGTACACTTATACCAGAACCACATACAATTGAAGTATCTAGAAAGGGATTTATTTTCTAGTAATATCCATACAATTTATTCCTTACCAAAATTCTAGGATGTTATTGTATTTTATCCTCAAATTTTATCTTATGCTTTTATTCCCAAGTATACATTTCCTAAATCTAGTTTCCAAGTTTTCTACTAAACTTCCTCTGATACCAATTGTAAGGACCCAATCCTAGTAGCCTAAAGCCAATGAATTATTTTATTACATTGAAATTATTAAAATAAAGTCGTATCCCAAAGGAAATAATAGTTTATTAGTTTTGGAAGAAAGATACAAGCATAAATTCAACATTACAACTTGAATGGAAATACATAATAGCATATCCATATGAATCCTAGATTATCCCTGCAAGTCATTCACGATATTCATCTTCAAAACCTGGGGAAAATAAAACATTAGAAAGGGGTGAGATCATATGCTCAATAAGTGTAATTAATATAGTGAAATTTATCATAAAAACAAACACTAGGCATGGTAAACAACTAAAAACACATGCCTTTAAAAATACACTTGAGCATAATATGGTAGTAATGAAATCTGATTAAATATGGATATATAAATGATCATAAGATAATGAAACATAACCATTGATATTATAATATTAAAATTATCACATGTTTTATAAATTACTAATACCATAATGAGGCAATGCATAATTCCAGACATCTAAAACATATTGTCAAGGCCTCAGCCAAGACGTCTAAAAATACTAGGGTAAGGCCTCGGCGAAAACCCAAATATGTTTTGCCTCATGAGACATACCAATTAATCGAGTGGATATAGAGGGCCCCGCATGTCACTTTCTAAGTACAATGAATTCCTCATATGAAAGGGGCTAAACATAGACAACATGAACATATGAAATAACTTTCCCCAATCTGTACATATAAACACTAACCATTCTGAGTAGTATGGTGAATGGTATCAAGATAGCATATCCATAGTCAAAATGATAATAAAAAATTTAATACAATATTGTAGATGATAAACATAATATATCAACCTCAATAATACATAAAATTAAATAGAGTTTTTGAAATAGACAAAAATACTCTAATAAAATCATCAAGGAATTTTTGAGAGAAATAAACGTTTACTTTGAAAAGAAGAGTTATTTTGGAATGATCTTTGCATAAAACCAAAAATTAACTATGTTAGTTTTCCATGATTAAGTGAGTGGTTTTATAAAAATAATTTTGGCTTAAAACAGATTATATATTGCACTTAAAAATAGGTAATAATTTGAGAAGTTCCGATGAATCATGCTTGTTTATCAGGAAGAATTGAGAAAGATATTTATGAAACATTTAAATACTCATAAAATAAAGAAGGAATATGATTGGTAAACATATAAATAACATTAAAATAGAATTTATTAGGTGTAAATAATAATAATTAAGATTTAAATTGGGATTAAGAGAGACAAAGAGTAACCTGAAAGAAAATGGAGGTTCGGGTAGAAAACCCTCACCTTGTGTCCGAATGTGTTATGCACTTGAGGTTAACGTAATGTATAATAAAATTAAATCCATTAATTATTTAATTAATAAACTTATTTACATGTTTTTTATTATTAATAATTTTATTAAGTTCATTTATGGATTTTTTATGAGTTATAAGTTACAAATTTATCGCTCAGGAGCATTCGTTTCCTTGGTTTTCACGATCAGAATAATTGTATATGATAATGGAAGTTCATGTGGAATGGGTATAATTATCTAGAGTTGAATTTATATTATATTTATTAATATAAAATATTTTAAATGGTTATAAATATCATATGATTATATATTATGATTATGAATAATTAGATAAAATATTAAGTGATAATCGTTTATATTTTTACAGCGGTTTTTCAATCACAACAAAATAGTTTTGTTCTATTATTTAATATAATGTATAAATTATGGTTAAAAAATATTTAAATAAGATATAATAAATATTTTAGAATATTTTTCAACCATAAAAATAGTTTCATGACAATCCTTTAAGAAGAAATTAAAGAATCGAAACTTCTTCGTCCATGAAGATTGTAAATTGGCACCTCCTGGAAGAGGATTTCATTTATAAAATAAAAGAGAGAGTGTAAGGAGATTAATGATGTTTATTCCATTAAAATGATATAATTAAATTATATAAATGATATTTGAGGTATAATGATCATTTTTACAGATTATATGATGAGATAGTAATAAAAGAATGAACTTAAAAGAAACTAAAAGAAAAAAGGAAGAAGAATTTACCTCTTGAGTACTCCTCCTTGAGAACCTCCTTATGTGAAGGGGTTTTTGTATTTTGGAAAGAACAAGAGCTAATGGATGTGTGTAGATACTAGGTAAGGGTATTTGGGTAGAACTTTGAGAAGCTTAAAGGCATATATTAGTGAATAGAAGAGGAAGTGAGGGGTGGCTTTTATAGTGGAGGAGAGGAGTGATTTTAGAATATCTTATTCATTATTTTATAATTTTTCTCAAGACAAGAAATAATGTTGATTATTGTGATAAAAAATAGTAATAAATGAAATTTATTTTAATCCAATATCCATTTACATCATCCATGACTCAAGCATGATGCAAAAATTCAATTATTTAGCATATTTCGTAAATCATCAAATTTCACTATTCACTAAAAATTCAAGTATTTTAGAAAAATCCCAAAAATTCACCCTAACAATTTTTTACATGAAAAATTAAAAAATGAACTCCATTTTATTAAAATAATTTTCTAAATAAGATAAATTTAATTTTTAAATAAAACCATTATTTACTTGAAAAATACATATTTTAAATTTAAAACTGATTTTATAATACTTTCAAAAATTAACTGAGGTCTCATAAAATTATCCTAAAATAATAGGAAAAGAAAATATTTATTCAGGAATAAATTTTATGAAAATGAATTTTATTTTGAATAAATTTATTAATTTAAAATTTTAATTAAATATTTATTTCTCATAAAAATATCAACACTTAATTATTAATTTTTAAAATATTCACTCTCATTTATATGGTGCCTAAATTTTATTTATACATATATGGGTGAGGTTTCTATTTATAAGGGTAAATTACTATTCATAAGGGTAAGTTACTATTCATAAGGATAAGTTACTATTCACAAAAAATGTAAGTCAATCCTATCAGACTCTAAATATATTACTGATCGCAAACGTGTGTGTCCGTTTTTCAAAATTCAAATCACAGAAGTAAAAAAATTATGTTTAATAGATAGGTTATAACTATCTCCTATAACAAAGTGTTTGTTTCTCAGGGGCTCAGTGTTTCATGCATTCTATATTAAATTTATTTTTAAAACCTTAGGGTGTTACATTTGTCATTTCAATTCTGATTCTTATTTGAGTCAGAAGTCTGATAAGATGATGTCTTTAATCTCTAGAAATGTGAGAAAGGTAAGGTAAGGTTTAATGGTAAGAATACAATTAAATGCTTTGGGTGTAGAGTAGTTATAAATTTTGTTGAAAATTTTCCTAATTTAAAATAAGATAAATTCATTTATGAATATGAAGAAGCACCCAAGAGAGTCTTTAAAAGGAGATCATTAAAGTTTGAAAAATTAGGGGACTCTTATATGAAAACCTATATCTTTAATACACTTTATTTCATGATTTATTACATAAAATCATGATTATTACAACCCAAAAGATCATGAGATATTTTTTTTGAAAAATTAGGTATATATAATAACAACTTGAAATAGAAGTACAATGAAATTATTAAAAACTTCCTTAACATGCTTCTAAAATTCCATCATTCTTCTAAAACTGCACAGGATAACCTGGGGATGTACATAATAAAAGAGTTAGATATAAAGATCAATAAGGGAAAAAACAAATAACTACATAAGTTAATGTAGTACATGCGATCCAAAGTGAATATCAAGGTAACATAAGAGGGGTGAGAATAATAATCTTGAACAATGAGGCTTGATATAACATGATAACATAAAGGAAACATAGGAATATGGAAACAACTTAAAACATAAAATCATAAATATAAGTTAAGGGTAACTACTAACAAAAAATAAAATAATGTGATTAGGATAACCTCATGTGCACTATACATGATATCTCATGAGATTAAAATGTTTCCCAATGCATTAGAGGACTATATGATTCTGGGTCCACCCGTCACTTTCATATAATGTACATGCATAAGTGCACAACATAGATCATACAACATAAGGATGCATTTCCTCACTTTTAGTCCCAAGATTAAGGCACATGAGCCTTAGCCCGGTTGGCAAGGTCTCTGATGGTGCATCCAAGCG
The DNA here is from genome assembly GCA_963277665.1 of Viscum album. Taxonomy (NCBI): domain Eukaryota; kingdom Viridiplantae; phylum Streptophyta; class Magnoliopsida; order Santalales; family Viscaceae; genus Viscum; species Viscum album. The sequence continues at coordinate 1,937,797,225 of OY728155.1, forward strand.
ACCAGGGATCAAAACCAGGCGGAGGTAGGATTTCCGGGGTACTGTAGCAGTACTGTAGTGGGAACTGTAGCAGTACTATAGTAGGCACTGTTTGGCACTGTAGCAGTTGGGAATATGCCCCCGTTTGGGCCTTCGGGCATCAGATTTGGTCCCCGAGTCCTTCATTGGCCTTTGGGCACCCAGCCCTTCGGGTCAGTTGGGCCTTCAGGCTATCCATATGGCCTTCGGGTCACCTGCAGATACAAACCAGACCAAAAAAAACTACAAGGAACAAGCTCTACAAGGAGGATGAGCAATGGAGCTTTCACCACACCAGGAGCTAAACAGATTGCAAGAATGAGAGGGTATGTCACCTGCCATCGGGACAATCCTGTGCATGCACGGGAATGCCTAGCCAAACAGCCATGCAGAGGTGAAGAGCTGATTTCAAAGATGAAGATGCTGGGGAGGAGCAGTTCCAAGTTGTTAGTCTGGGTTGTATGGTATGTTTGTACCTACGGGCATTGGTTCCTTTATGGCCTATGGGCATGTAATAGGGTTCCACCTCATCCCTTTAAAGGTGGATTATCAATAAATAAAAAAAATGAAGGCCTTCGGGCCATTGGAGGAGTCCCAAGATTAAGGATTGTTAGATACATACATGGAAATACACAATAAATTTAAAACATGTACATATAGGTGAATAATCTTGAGTGGAAATGAGGATGGATATTCACTCCATAATTGTTTTTCATGAAAAATTACAAGATAATTTTGGCATCATAAAAGTAGTACATAAAGATCCATAGAAGGGATTAATGGGAGTGAAATAGGTTTATAATCAATTTTAAATCGTAAGAATAGTAAGAGGGGTATGTAAGAACATAACATAACACAAACAATTGGAAAATAAAGGGCATAATACAAAGAAGGTGCTTGAATAAAGAGGATAAGAGGATCCCTTACCTTGAGAGGGCACTTTTAAAAGCTTGAGAGGATATTCTAAAGAGTTTGTGGGAACCTTAAGATGACTCTAGAGAGGTAAGGTAATATTAAATTTGTGATCTGAGGGTTTTGAGTGAAGAGGAATGGGAGGTTGAGTGAATTTATATAGAATAATACAGGAGAGTTCTTTATTAATTTTTAAACTTAGGTTTTGGAATCTATATGATAATCAAAACCGCAATAATTCCTATGGTTTTTCCCATGGTTTCTACCAAAGTGATTTTTTTTCATTATTTTACAAGTTTAAGAACCTATATCATTAAAATAATTCTCTTGGTGATGTGGAAGCGAGTCACATTTATAAAGAATTGATTTTATAACCTTAAAATATAATACATGTTTTTGAGGATTCATTAAGGGTTTATAACATTAATCAAATAACCTAAAAAACACATTATTTTAAAGGTGAAAAATATATTTGGTCATTTATACCTTTTATGATATATATTACATCACTTTTTTGTTATTATGATGTCATAATACACACTATTTATTTATATCATATTTAATTTTTACCCAAAAATTCGACTATATCCAAAAATTATGAAAAAATATCTATTTGATAATGTTGATTTACTGATTTCAAAAATAATATTTATTTTATCAAAATAAATATCTAAATATTTGAATTTATATTTTTAAATAAAAAATCCTTAATTATTGAAAAATAACAGTTTTTGATAATAATAGTTTTTTTTCATTTATAAAAATTATTTTTGACTTTTCAATATTATTTTATCAATTATATTTAATAATAAAATTTTATTAAAATATCATTTATTTCAAAAATTCATGAATTCATCAAAAGTAGTTTCTTTATTGAAACTATATATTTCCCAAAAACACAATTCAAGTTTTTTTGTATTAAAACTTAATTTTTTATCAAACCCTTTATTTAATTATTTATAAAGTAATAATAAAATATAATAAATATAATTTTTGTTTTTTTGAATTAAAATATAAAAATTCATACTGTTATGGTCTAGATAAATAACCCTTTATTACACAGCAAAATACCTAATGGTAAGGTGTGCGATGGTGAGATTTTCATGGGGTGGTTCGAAGAACATGGTTTGGGCCGTGATATTGACGAGTTTGAACTTCTGCTATGAATGTTTTTTCCCATGCTTTAGTTTTTGAATCTGATCTTAGGCTTGGTCAAGGGAAAATCCCAATGATGCTATCTCCCTTGGAATCTTCAATAAATGGGATTCATAGGGTAGTATCCTACTGGCCGGGCCCATTACTTCTTACGTCTCTATAAATTGGCCTTTATCACAACCCTTTATATATAATAGTCATACAATCACTATTCAATGAATATATTGTCAATTATTATGATTCTTTATAGTATTTTAAATTCAACAGGATATAACATTCCAAAATAACAAAAGTAGTGCATGTGTTTTCTATAATTTCATTTCTTAATAAAAAATTCACTCATTTATAAAGGGAATTTTATTTATAGATGTTTATTTCATTACATTATTCTCCCATTCATAAATTTCACACTTGAAATTTTCATTTCACACATTAAAATAGATGAGGGTACGTCTTTTTCATCACCTCTTTTGGTTCCTATTCCACTTCTTCAAACTTGTGGTTCTGCCACAACACTTTAACCAGGTGAGTTGTTTTGTTTCGTAGAACATTGTCTCTATGATCTAAGATATTCACTGGCTGCTCCTCATATGAAAGAGCATTCTACAATGGTACCACCTATGGATTCATTACATGTTAGCGGTCTGGTATGTAATTAATCAAGATAGATACATGAAACACATCATGTACTTGAGATGAGATAGGTGATATTTCTAGTCGATAGGTCACTGCTCTGATGTGATCAAGGATCTCAAAGGGGATAATGTATCTAGGACTAAAATTTACTTTCTTTAAAAACCCAAAGACTTTCTTCTAGGGTGATATATAAAGGAACACTTTATCTCAAACCTAAAACTCTATATCACATCTATGATTGTCTACATAGCTTTTTTTCGACTTTGTGATAATTCCATATGACATTGAATGGTTTGAACCTTCGATTTCATTTCTTGGATAAGATCAGGTCCCATCAGCTTCCATTCTCAAACTTCATTCTAACATGTTGTGTCCAACACCTCTTCCCATAAAGTGCCTCATAAGGTTCCATTTGAATGTTATAATGGAAACTGTTATTATATTAGAACTCCACTAGGGGAAGGTGTTGGTCCCAACATAATTAGAAATCCATAAAATATGATCTCATAAGATCCTCCAGAGTTTGAATGGTCCTTTCAAATTTACTATTCATATAAGGGGGTTAAGAAGTGTTAAAGCTCAATTTTGTATCCAATTCTTGCTAAAGGGTTCTCCAAAACATCAAGGTAAACCTTATATCTTAATTAGATTCAATGGAGAGTGGAATTACATGAAGTTTTACCACTTACCTTATGTATATATTGTAAATTCGGTTAAGAGAAAAATCTTCTTTGATAGCATTGAAATGTGTTGACTTTGTAAGATGATCGACTACTATCCAGATGGTGTTATTTCTTTAGATTTATTCGGGATTCCTATGAAAAAATATACGGTTATGTTTTCCAATTTCTATAATGACATGGGAAATGGTTTCATAATACCCTTATACTTCTATAATTTCACCTTGAATTGTTGGCATGCCAAATATCGAGAAAAAAACTCTAGAATCCCACTCTTCATATTATCCCACCCGAAGTTTTGCTTCAAATCTCTATAAATATTAGTTCTTTTTGGGTGAATGGAGTAGGATAATCTACACACATAATTATGAATTTCCATATTCAGTTTTAGTTTTTATATGACACATATTTGGGTTCCAAACCTTATAACTCCATCTTTCACAAAGTTGAACTCCAGAATATTTGCTACCTTCTACTGGAGAAACTCACCATCTTTTTGGGCCTCTATGATCCTCTCACGAATATATGGTTGAGTAGTTATTTGATCAAGGTAATATGAATATCCTTTAATTATTCCCCTATCCATCCTCTACATTTCCATGAATATTGGATCCCTTGAAATCCTCATAATGGATAGGGTTGCATAATATTTTCTACTTAGTGTATCTTCCACATTGTTTGCCTTCCCAAGATAGTAATGGATTGAAAAATCATAATCCTTAATCAGTTCTAACCACCTTCATTGGTTCATATTAAGATCCTTTTGTGTGAATATATACTTTAGGCTTTTATAATTTGTATATATGTTACGATTTTCTTCATATATGTAATGTTGCTAAATCCTCAATGTTAAGATCACTACTACCAATTCTAAATCATGTGTTGGGTAGTCCTACTTATGAACCTTTAATTGACGTGAGTCATAGACTATTAATTTTTCATCTTGCATGAGTACACAACACATGCACTTTTGGGTTCATCACTGCAGTTCAAAAATCCTTCCCCAATGGTGGGTAATGTGAGTACATGAGAAGTGATTAGCCTCTTCTTTATCTCTTTAAACTTTATTTGCATTCATCAGTCCAAAAAAACGTTGAATCCCTTCCAATTAAGATTTTTTATTGGGATTGAAAAATGTGAGAAGTTTCTCACAAATTGATGATAACACCTATCTAATCAAAGGTAACTTCCAATTTCTATCATAGATATTTTCCTTGAACATCCCTCAATTGCCTTGTTTTTTAAGGATCCACAGATATCCCATTACTGGTGATAACATGTCTTAAGAAAGTTACTTGCTCCAACCAAAACTCACTTATACTATACTTCACAAATAACTTTTATTTTTTCAAAGTATTTAGTGCATAATTTAAATAATCCTCACCTTCCACATTTATTTTGGAGTATATAAGAATATCATCAATAAAGACTACCATAAAGTATGACTCATCTAAGCATGACCATGCTTTTCCTCAATTTAATTCAATCAAGTTTCAGATGTCTTTACTCATCATACAAGTGAAAAAATCCCATCTTGGTTGTGTTCCAACCGAATACATGATTAACAACTTACCCAACCACCCCCTGATTAGCTAAGTTACAATGACTTTTATAAGAAAGGTATCCAAGTATAAAGGTTCTCATGCCAAGTATCTCTCTAATATTAGGTAATAAGGATTGATTATAAGCATACAACCCTGAGTATATTAATGACTATATGAAATTCCATGAGATATACTTTAGAGTTAAAATCCAAATAATAAGACTCTCCTTAATACCGCATGAATCTATTCTTTGTATCTCCTATACAAGCCTTTATAATGAGTACAAGATTCTATTCATTCTAATATTAACATTCTATCATAACCTATAATATTCCACGATGATTATCGATTAAGGACAACTAAAAGTCATACTTGAGATATCATAATACAAATAGATTATATTACACAGACTTTGTTCATATGAATATTTTCATTACTATGACCATTCCATATCTTTAGGGGCCTTGATGAGATACTAGACTCATCTCTTGGTCTGTGAATAGTATTCAATATTATCAAGATAAGGACCTAGAGGGTCACACACAATATCATATTCAAGAGTCTTTAATATTCTAATTAATATGAGAATATGACATGATGGGCCCCTCCATGGGGTCTGAGGTATGTCCAAGTATTAATGATCACCAACAAATAAATAAATTCATTATTATTCAAGTATAGAATAATTGTGTTGAATTTATTTATTAAAATTATTCACAAGGTATTAAACGAATACATCAAAAAATATTATATGAATGGATATTATTTTAATATTTAAGGTTTTTTTAATATTCAAAAGGTTATGATTTGATTTAAGACTCAGTTTTATCATGTAATATATTTATTATATATTACATGTAAGTGATAAAAATTATAAATGATAATATGATGTAGTTAATTTTTTATAACATTTCATTTATTACTTATTTAGTTGGTGTTTTATATACGGGGGTCATGAAACCCTTTTTAGGCATTTTAACATTCACTATATAAGAATAGAAGGGATCTCATTCCATGTATGGTTCATTCAAATGGATTAAGAGCTTATCTATCATCATTTCCGCATTCTAGGGAGATAAATACACCATCAGACCAATCAATCCAAGAATATATTTTAAAATCATAGAAATGGAGTTTAGGTGATCATCGTGACATTGAAGGATTCATCGTAGATCCACGTTAGTACCCAAAATTTGATGATCGATATTCGCGTGGACTCTTAAAGAGTGCGCAGATGATCTTGAGGGGTTCACACTCAGATACTTTGAGAAATGATCACCAGTGAAAATATATGGTCAAACACACTACTGATTCAAATGAGGTAATTTCTCTATTTATTTTGTGCTTAAAAAATTCACGTGAGAACCTAAGTCATTACTCGGGCTCAGATCATTGAAGATAAATAATTTTTGTCACTCTGATGATGATTTTTTTTAAATCCCAGTCCACCAGCTTCTAATGCACACCTTGGTACCATAAATTGGTATCGGTGCAAATGAATGAATTTTATGAGGCAATAAATAAAGTAATTTCCTTTAAATTAAGTAGATTGATTTAATTCCATCCTAATGGATTTTACTGTGCTCTGATCCAATCTCGGAAGACCAAGTTATGACCATTCGAATTTTTTTTATTTGAATCAAGAGAGTTTTTTATGGGTATTAAAAAATACAAAGAACATATAAATTTATATATGTTATTTTACCTTTTTTAGTGGATGTATTTGATTCTAGTATCCTACAATTTTTTGGCTGAAATCTGGTTGTCAGAATATCTTTGAATGATGGGAGTTTCTTCCAAAATATTGTGAAAATTGTGACATTTAAAAAAAATGTTTAATTGAAAGCCTAAGATTATTGGTGATTGGATAATTTCTAATCGACAAAATGAATAATTATGGGGGGCCTATCCTATCAGCAGGTCAAATAAAAAATAAACAATATTTTTTTAAATAATGTTATAGGGTGGTGAAACCTATGAAAAAAAACAAAGAAAATAGTGCCTTCTAGAGGAAGTCACCAACCTAGCCACCACCTCCCTACGACCACTGTTGCCTTGTCACGTCACTGCCATCGACAAACGTATCGAAAACTACCTCCCTTGGACTTCAAGAACACCTCCCCTATCTTCATGATCATATCGCACCGCCCATCACCTTGGATCCCACCTACAACCACCTTCGCACACGAGCCATCCCCTATCGCACCGCTAGATCGGGTTGTGCTACCTGCCGTTGTGTCAGTTGTCACCTCCCTTCCTGCCATTTTCACCTTGGTTTGGGTCCCTATCTTTGCCGATCATGTGTCCCACTTGTTGATCACAGTGTTTGAAACCCCCTACCATATTTTTCCCTTCCCAGATCGGGCGACTCATGACTAAATTGGGTCAGGGTGGGTCTGGCTGACCAAGAATCACCCTGCATGGGTCTGCCTGACCTGTAATGCTCCTGGGTGGGTTTTTTCCAGCCTAGAACGGGTCTGAGTGGGTTTTTCCTGACCCGCAATAGTTTTGGGCAGGGTTTTGAGGCTGAGAAAAGTTTTAATACAACCAAAAATTAATTTATTAATTTTTGAATAAAAAAGAATAATTTTATTATTTGACAAAATTAATTTAATTTTAGAAGAAAAATTAAATTAATTTGGGACATAATAAAATAAAATTATTTGATTTTAAATAACATATTTAATTTATTGAAATGACCTCAAACTTAAATTTATTTTAATTTAATTTTTATCATGCTTTTAATTTACCTGTAGACTGGTCTCGAGCATTGACCAACCCCTTGCATGTATGGGTTTATTTTTATTTAATTAATTTTTACAATTGTGTGCGGGGTATGTAATAATTATTTATTTTTTGACAGGTTGTGCATATTATTTTAATTTAATATGTATAGGGGTCTGTGCCTCCATCAGTTTTTTTTCTATATGTATATTGCACTTCCTGCTACCCCTTGCCTACGTGCGAGTATGTTTTTACTATTTACGATGGTGATGTAAGATGTGGACTATGCTAAGGGGAGATGATATACCAAATGATAAGTGAAAAAACTAAATCAGGGTGAGTGTAATACGAGTCAAAATTTGACTCAATTATTATGCCCCTAGGTCACGTTTGATCTATTGAGTTTAATTGGATCAACCAATATTTGATGCTCATGACTAGTCAGGTAATTTATTTAATTTATGCATTTTTTATTATTTTATGAATGTTCATTCTTATAAGAGAAATTTAAAATAATAAACAAAAAATATATAAATACTCAATGGATGTTTTCTATTAATGCAAGTTCAGTTATGATCGTTCCTACATAGTATGATAATATTTAATAGAAATGAATTAAATTTGATGAGAAATATTAAAAACCTATTAGAGTAATATTAAGTCATAATACCTTCTGTTACATAAATTTGAGCAAAATTAGGTGTACGAGGTGCTAATCAAACCTAATTTAGGGTGCCTCTTACCACTAAGGATTTCCTATAAGAGTGATGAGTTGACTTAACTAAATTTGGTAGTAACTAAGTATCCAAATAGAGGTTGATACCACTTTAGAGGAAAACAATTGAGGGAATCAATGTTATGATTTTGATAAGCTGAGTCTTCACCCAATAGTTCAAGGAATTGCGAGTCAATTCGGTTGGCCAGTCTAGTGCCTACCTTGAAACTCTCTAAGTAGTGGCGTAGCCGAATTTTAGACTATGAGGAGAGGTTTCATGGATCATTTTTACTAGAATACTCAAGTGGCTGAGTATTCTGAATCTAGTATTGAGAGATACTAGAGTTTGATAAAATAGTGTGAGACAATTAATGATTTAATTAATTAATCAATAATGTCTAAATCGGTAATCAAGATAAAGTACTAACTGCTAAATTTATTTGTTGTAGATAAAAATGAAAATCACCAACACTACCAATTCATTATCACTATGTTCAATCTTGGATAAGGAAAATATCATGACCGACCATAACTTATAGGAGTGGTACAGGCGCTTGCACATAGTACTACACCAATAGAGGAAGCTTTATTTTCTAGAGTCTTTACTTCTCGCTGAACCTCATCTGGGAGAAAGTAAGGCAGATAAAGAAAAATGGAAAAATCATGTTGATTATTCACTAGATGTATAGTGTATCATGTTTTCATTTATGTCTATTAAACTATAGAAAACAAATGAGGATGAAGATACCTACAAGATTATAACTTATATCTAGCAGTTATACCAAGGGAGATCAAGGCAAGAAAGGTCTGAGATATTCAACGCACTGTACAAGTGTAGGCTAGAAGAAGAGAATCAATAAGGACCTCATGTACTCAAGATGATCGAGTACATTGAGAGAATTGAATCCCTTAGGTTCAAGCTGAACCAAGAACCAGTGATCAATCTCATTATTACATCTTTACTGCCAAGATTTTTGACTTTTATTATTAATTACAATATGAATAACATGACAAAGTCACTTCAAGATCTATTGTCCTTAGTTCTCCAAGATGATAAGGGTATAAATAATATAAATTCTTTAGTCCTTATGGTGAAAAAGAGGAGGAAGTTCAAGGCTAAGGGGTCTAAGGCTAAGTCCAACCTTAAGACATCTATACACCGTTCTTCCAAAAATCCAGAGATATAGAGGGAGAACAATGAGTAGGAGGTTTTCTGCCTTTCATGTGGCAAGAAAGGCCACTTGAAGAATAATTGTAGACATAGTTAAAAGAAGAAATGTGATGCTTCTACTTTAGGTATTTTTGTAATTGAATGCAATTTGTCTTTATCTGCAAGTTAGGTATTGGATACAACATGTGGCTCACACATTTTTATTCATATAAAAGAACCAAGTAGATTCTAGAAGATCAAAAAAGGTGAGGTGGATCCCTAGTCCAAAAATAGTGCGTGATTAACATCCTTAGAAATTAGAGATTATTAATTGACTTACCTAGTGGTTTGGTTCTTGTATTAAATAATTGTTATTATGTTCCTTCAGTAAATATAATCTCTATGTCTAGTTTGGACACCATGATATTTTCTTTCAAATTTGGAAATAAATATTGTATTTTTACAAGGATAACATATGTTATGGTATGAAACATCTTAAAAATGACTTGTATATATTAGAACTTGAAAACCCTATAATTGCATTCAATAAAAAAACCATCAGAGATGACTCATATAACACCTTCTTATGGCACTTCAGGCTTGGTCATGAAAATGAGAAGCATTTGAAAAATTACATCAAGTAGGGTATTTAGAACCAGCTATGTTAAAACCCATGGATGCATGCCACACTTTTTTACAAGGGAAAATGACCAAAGTACTCTTCTCTGGGAAAGGAGTAAGAGCCATTGAATTACTTGAATTGGTTCATACTGATGTATGTGCCTTTTTTTTCTAGTAGAGGCCAGGGGTTAGTTTTCATACTTCATTACTTTTATCAATGACTATAGTAGGTATGACTATATGTAGTTAATGATGTATAAGTCATATTTCTTTTATATGTTTAAGGAATATCATCACGAATTAGAAAACTAGATTGATAATAAGATTATGGCACTCTGCTCAGACCGGGGTGGAGAGTATCTTAACCAAGATTTCATTGATAACTTAAAGAAGTGTGAGATATTATCCCAACTTACTCCTCATTATACACCTCAGTGGAATAATGTTAGTGAAATGAGGAATCATAACTTTCTAGATATCTTTGGATCAATGATGAGTTAGACAGCTCTTCCATTATCCTTCTGGGGATACACATTGTAGAAAGTGGCATATACCCTTAATCGAGTACCGACTAAATAAATATATGATATTCCATATGAGTTATGGCGTGGAAAGGATCCCCATTTGTCACACTTACATGTATGGGAATACAAGGATTTTTTCATGACTATACCTAATAAAAAACTGGAATCCTGAAGCATGAAGTAAATATTTATAGGTTATCCTAAAGAAACTAAAAAATATTACCTATATAAACATTCAGATAAGAAAGTGATTGTGACAATACATGACATATTTCTATAAAGGGAACACATTTCCAAAGGAAATAGTGGGAGTAAGATTGAATTTGATGAAGTTGATGCTCCAGATGCATGAGAGTTGGTATGTGAACAATTTCCATGTGTGAAAGTGGGAGATGAAGATGTTCCCAAGATAGAAGTACTCATAGGTCAACTCGATTGGTTAGAGAGATAGAACAATATGCTTTTCTTATCACCGAGTCAAGTAACACATTACTCCTAAATAATGATGAAAATCTAACCTATGAGGAAGTAGTAAAAAGAAAGTACTCTACTAAATGGTGAGATTCCATGAATTTTGTGATGGATTCCATACATCAAAAATCAAGTTTGGATTTTGGTATAACCACTAGTTGATGTGAAACCCACTGGGTGAAAATGAGTATTCAAGAAAAATCTGGACACGGATGGTAAAGTAAATACCCACAAAACCCATCAGAAACCTCATCACCCAAGGAATATAGTATGATGAAACCTAATCACTAATAGTGATGTTTAAATCCATTAGAATATTAATTTCAATAATAACCTTCCATGATTATGATATTTTAAAAATGTATGTAAAAATTGCTTTTCTAAATGGAAAGTTGGTTGAAGTCATCTATATGACTCAACACAAAGGGTTTATTAAGTCAAATAATGTCAAGTATGCAAGCTGAAAATTCCCATTTATGGGTTGAAGTAGACATAACGATCATAGAATGTTCGTTTTGATGAGGCCATAAGAGAATTTGGTTTCATTAAGAATGAAAGAGAGCCACACATCTATAAGAAAGTTAATGGTAATTCCATCATTTTACTAGTACTATATGTTAATGAAATATTAATTATAGGAAATTAAGTGCAAGCCTCATGTCAGTTAAGACTTGGTTAAATGAATGATTCTCCATGGAAGACTTAGGTGAAGCAGCCTACATCCTAGGGGTCAAGATCTATCATGATAGATCTCAGAGGATTTTTAGGATAAGTCAAAGTAAATATATTGAAAAGGTTTTCAAACGGTAAAATATGAAATAGTCCAATATCAGGTTATTTCCAATGTCATATGGTATCAATCTATTTAAGAATTTTTTTTCCAAAAACATAGGAGGAGATCAAAAGAATCAACGGAATCCCTTATTTCTTAGTAGTGGGGTTTATCATGTTTGTTATGCTATGCATTAGGTTTGATGTTTCCTTTTCTTTAAGCATGGTGGGAAGATATCAAACTAATCCAAGAGAGCTGCATTGGGAAGCTGTAAAAACTATCATGAAGTACTTGAGGTGTACAAAAGATATGTTCCTAGTGTATGGAGGAGATGAGGAACTAGTAGTGAGAGGATACACTAATTCTAGTTTCTAGACAGATCACGATGACCTAAAATTGCAGTCAAGATATGTCTTTTTCCAAAATGGTGATACAGTGAGGTGGAGTAGCTCAAATAAACCCATGGTCACTAACTCTATAGAAGAATACCTGTATATAGTAGCTTCCAATGTAACTAAGGAGGTGGTCTAGATACATAATTTTTTCTCAAACATTGGTGTTGTTCCTATAAGTGATGATCATATTCCAATATATTGTGATAATACTACAACAATGGTGCTTTCCAAGGAGCCCAGGTCACAACATAGGACAAAACGTATAATTCAAAAGTTTCATCTATTGAGGGATTTTACTCAGAGAGGTGAAGTCACAGTTAGTAGAGTAACACAAAGTATAGTGTGGTAGACCCCATGATTAAATCCATATCTGAAAAAAGCATGATTCTCATGTGATAGCTAGTAGTTTGAGACTTGTTAGACATTGGCTCTAGTGAAAGTCGGAGTATTGAAAGTGGGTTCCCTAGAACCAACTCATATATATACTTTGATTACCATTACATGCATATAGTTTGATATATACATGTGTTTATTTTACTAGAATAGTGTTGATACTTCTGTGCCAGCTATATTTATGGTAATTTCCTTAGATTACATGTCTTATCAAAGAGTTATAGTAGTTCCTAGTCTATAATGATAACCTACAGATACCGTGACAGTAATCTTAAACATATGTCCTATGGTCCAGATACATCATATTGATAGTACACATATGATGTGTGACTATCAGGTGTTGGGGGCTCATAAGCATTGATACTTCTTCTCATGAAGTTCACACTTGATGATCTCGAGTAGATGAGATCATGAGGACAAACCTGCCAATAGGAACACTACATGTTTTGAGTGTCATTGTTTATTCCTATCTATGAACATGTGTATTCATCTCCTGACTTTAGATCATTATCAATGTTTACCATTTGATAGTGTACTTTGATGCAAGGAAAAAATTATGACATTGAAATCGTGCTGAGTTAGCTTGTGTTGGGTGTGTCTTTGGTGATATGACATTGGTTAAATGATCAAAATTGAATTTATCACTTTTGATTTGAGGAAGTGATATCTCGAACCACTACTACAAAACACATAATATATAGTGATAACCTTTATCAATGCGAGCGAAAAGCGCCGATAAAGGTCTCGATTGCACGATGAGTCCCACATCAAAATAGCGCAAGAGAGATCGTTTCTTTATATATCATTCCACCACATTTAGATCTCAGAAGCCTACTACAGAGATGGGCTCCCACATACACTACACACACATATATGGGCTCTACATCGACCCATGTGGGCCATGGACCATCCTATGCTTCCCGTGAGACTTACCTCGCCTTTATACACCCATTCGGGTCCTAAATGACCAGACCCTGCCCAATCCATACCATAATTTTTTTATAAAAACCAATAAAAAAATTGAATTAATTAAACAAATAAAAAATAAAAAATGAATAAATTTTAAAAATAATATTTTTTAAATTAAATAATTCTTAATAAATTTAATATATATATGTTATAAATATTAATAAATATTAAATATTATATATAAATACATAAAATGAATAAAGTAAAATAATTAAATAAATAAAAATTAAAAATGAGTAAATTAAAAAAATATTAAAAATTTTATCAATTAAATAGTTATTAGTAAAAATGAATAAATTTAATATAAATATATATAAATTATAAATATTAATAAATATTATATTGTAAATATAGATATATAAAATGAATAAATTGTAATAATTAAATAAAAAAATTAAAAATGAATGAATTGAAAAAATATTTAAAAAATTATTAATGAAATAATTATTAATAAAAATTAATAAATTTAATATATATAGACACACACACACACATTAATTATAAATAGTAATAAATATTATTTATTAAATATAAATATAGAAAATGAATAAAATGTAATGATTAAACACATATCAATTTCTTATTAATTTTTAATGGTTTTGATACATAATTATTCAATAATACATTTAATATAGAAATATATTCATATATATATATTTCTATATATATATATCAATATATATATAATATTTCATGAAATATGATTTATATAGTACAAAATATTTAGGGTTACACTAAATAAGTCATATATTTAGTTAAGAATAGTTTATAATTAAAAATTAATATTGAATAAAAATATTGACTAATTATATCGTGTAATAGACATTAATTGAATGTTGTTTGATTTTTCCATTTAACCTATATCAACCCCATTTTACATTTATTTCACACACATATATATGTAATTAATGCATTTTTATATACAACACACACACACAAATATTTACGTAATTAATGAAATCATATATGGAAACATATACACCTAATATTTATGTAATTCATTCAAATTTTAATATTCATTTTAAAATTTCATTTAGTAATATGATACATTTAATTTATTATGGTTTTAATAGGTGAATTTTATTCATTTATTTTTAATATTATTACAGTTAGGTATTATTTATTCATTTTTAATATTTTTGGAATTTAATTATTTTATAATATATATATATATATATATATATATTTATTTACTATATTTTAATATTTTCAATACATATCCATAATTTTTTAATAATTTACATTTAATTAATAAAACACATCCATTTTTTAAATATTTTAAAAGTGTACTCATTTTTAATTATTTTGTTTCACTCATTTTTAACATGCATGCATTTAAGATTATATATTCGTTAATAATATAGAAAATATATTTGAAAATAAATATTTATAAATAAATATATTTATAAATTTATGTTTACTATATTTATAAAATTATATATTTATAATTATAAATAAATAATTTTTTTTAAAAAAGTATCTATATAATTATAAATAAATAATTATATATTTAAATAAATAAAAAATTATAATAAATAAATTTAAAAAATTAATATATTTACTATATATATAATTATATAAATATATATAATGATATAAATTTATAAATATTATTTTTTAAAAAGTATTTATATAATTATAAATAAATAATTACAAAAATATAATAAATATATATAAATAATGAATATATTCACTTTATTTATATTTCTATTTCTATTTCTATTTATTTATTAAATATATATAATTATATAAATATATGTAATGATATAAATATATTTATAATTATAAATTATAATATATATATTTAAATAATTAATATATTTACTATATTTATATATATTTATTAAATAAATAAATAAATAAATAAATAAATAAATAAATAAATAAATAAATAAATAAATATATAATTATATAAATATATATGATGATATAAATATATTTATAATTATAAATAAATAATTATAAATATATTTACAAATGTATATTGACTATATTTATAAAATTATATATTTATAATTATAAATAAATAAATATAATTTTTTTAAAATATTTATATACTAATAAATAAATGATTATAGATTTAAATAATTATAAAATTATAATAAATATATTTAATATATCTATTAAATATATATATATATATATAATTATATAAATATATATAATGATATAAATACATTTATAATCATATGCAAATATTTATAAATATATCTACAAATATATTTATTTATAATTATAATTATAAATCCTTTATCAGCGCTTTTTTGGAAGTGCTGAGAAAACTCTTTTGGATCTTTTAAAAAAAAACCCTAACCAAACCGATTTCAGTCGCGCCTCTCAAGCTTTTGCAGAATTCTACTACTACCATCACTCCCCTTTGACTTTCTATAAGGCCCCAGCCTTAAACCTCACTTAATCTTGAGTTATTACAAGATTACACATTGAGGATCTTTTCGGGTTTAGATTTTTAGAGAATTAGAACATAAAACTTGCATTACATTCTACATATAAACAAAGTGGTTACATAAATATAGTATTCATTTTTCCCATCAATGGAAACATATTTAAAATAAAACATGGATTCATTCTTGACACTTCCATGACACTATCATCATATCATGTACCTTTCCCTTGACCTGTGAAAAACATTTCAAAAAAAAACTTGGGATGAGCATAAAAAGCTCAGTATGGGTTATAAAAATATGGAAAGGAAACATAAGTTTATATATACATAAGAATGAAATCATACTTTACCCATAAAACATAAGCACTTTAACATACCTCATCAAATCATGAATAAATCATAGAAATCATAAGACATAAAGGTAACTTGAGGAATTCATAACATTCTTACGTAGGGAGTAACCCTCTTGGTTACGTTTGGAATACCCATCACAGTATATTCCCTAAATCTCTTCGGAGAAACCTTAACATTTCACTCCTTCACGTTACCCAATGCATTGGAGAGCTATATCGGGCTCACCTGCCCTTAGTTTATCACGGAACCACCCGTCTTCATAATAATGCCCAAGAACCTCAACATAATCATATCACATAAAACATGCATATAGGAAACATAACATTTACACCTTTCAATCACAAGATATCAATACAACAAATTGATATAAAAACATTATGAAAACCATTTTCAATACCAAAACAAAAGAAAAGTAAAACATGGTATTTATTTTTCTTTAAAAAAAGGTATGGCTTGTAGAGGAAGCCAGAACTCAAATAATGGTCACGGTGGCGGAGAAGTCGTTGTCGCCGCATACGTACGACAAAAACATTCCCTTTTTTTATTTAGTAAAACGCTTCGTATAAAAAAAGATTCCTTTTGGATAAACATAAAAGTCAAAGGGGTTTATACACCGTATAAAAGAAGGTTGTGTATAAAACAAAATATGCCTCAGTGAAAGGAGATTGAGACGAAGTCCCATACCTCGGGTCTGACTTGACTCGGTCGTTCTTTAATCTTCTGAATAATAAACTTGAGTTAATTTCTACTTGTTTAAGAACCTTTTTCAAGTTCATTATTCCTTTTATATCACTTATTTCCATGTCATGAACACTATGCAATTATTTAAGTTAATAACGGTCATTTTAACGATCATTGGTACTTGAGTCAAAAATAAACCCTTTATAATTACAAGTTTTTCATGCATCCATTATATCCAGAATTATAATAATTATGTATATATCATATATATCATATATATCCAGTATATACATGCATTTATAATATTACATAATCATTTAGAGGTAAGAAATGAAATGCACCGTTCATGGAGACAGTAAGCCGTACGTACGCATGAACGCTACTTTCATTTCTATTTCTTATTTTATAGAATGGAATCATAATGATATAAAGGTATATTATAATTTAATTTTAATATCATATATAATATCATAAATTCATCCTTTATACGTCCCACATATGGTATTTAACGAATCAAATCACTTTGAGGGGGCGGTAGTCCGCACTTCCTTAAATGAAGATATCGCGTTTACCTATAATGGAAACCATAAAGGTATTCCCAAAATGAAAAATACAGAAGCTAAGGAAAACATAAACATATTATATATCATATATAAATATAGTGTCATCTTAATGGCCACCTTTGAAGGTGTTAAAAGAATGTTGAACAATCATCGTTTCGGGAGGCCGAAATTCACCATCCACGGAAACAGTATGTTCTTTAACCATTAGATGTAGGTGTGTGTAATTGTAGCTTGAATCCTTCTTATAACAACATCCTAGTATATTGAAGATACTGTATTTGTTACAAAAGAAACGAATAAAAAGAGTTTAGGGGGTTGGAGAAGTAAAATAAAACAAAAGGACTCAAGTGAAGACATTACCTTAAAATCGGGTAACTCTCTTTGGTTTGAGCTCAAAGGCTTCCTTGGGAAGACTTCTGCCAAAAGTGAGGCTTCAAGGAGTAAGATAGGGATGTGTATAGACAAAATGGGCATGGTTTGGCCGAGCCAAAGGCTTTGGAAGTGTGGGTAAGGAGGTAGAGGTGGGGGCCTTTTATAAGAGGAGAGGAGGGGCACTCTTGGAAAGTAAAGAAATGTTACTTTATTTTGAAATGAGTTTCAGATTAAAAAGGTCCCACACTAATATAATTCAAGGTTAAGGTGATAAGGGTTCTAAATACACCCATACAATAGGTTTTGGACATGTGTAGGTCATATATTTTACATTATCATTTCATTTTATTTAAATCCTTTATTAATGAGGTAATCGCTACATCATCATGATGTTATAAATAATTTAATATATTTAATGACTAAAAATTATAAAAAAACATCATGATGTAGTAAATATTTTTAGATTTATAAAGAATATTTATAGTCAAAAATCTGACTTGTATAACCCCATGTAAAAATTGTTTTAGTAAAACATCTCATGTTTGTGTCATTTTTACTTTTACATTAAATAAAAAGTTATTTATGTCATTTCCCAACCAAAGTGGCTCCATGGGGTCCCCAAGTTGACCCATGGATTGTCTTGGTCGGCCATGACACATCCAATAAGGGTAGGACATGTGTCTAGGTATTTTCATTTTATTATAATATCATTTTTGCCTTAAATTGCACTAATTACCTCTAATCGCGATTAAAAACTTAATAAGTTACTATTCACCAAAAAATTATTTTAATCTCATTGAACCACATTTTACTTCTTAATGACAACCATGTATGTCGGATTTTTGAAAATCAAATCACAGAAGTGGCAAAGTTTCATTTAAACGAAAAATCAGTTTCTTTAACTACCACTTAGTTGTTTCACTATTCATCAAAAATTGAAGTTTTTCAGAAAAATACCAAAACTTCAACCTAAGATATATTTGATATCCTGAATTCAAAAATGATGTCTATTTTAAAAAATTCAAATCATATAAGTTACATTAATTAATTTAATAATTAATTCCCGCTGTCATGACAAATAGCGTGTTTTTATGAAATAATAAGTATCAAAAGATTGCCACTAGTTTAAGTCCAATTTCAAAGTGAAATTAATTCCAATGACCACTATTGGATTAAATGGTAAAAATATATTCTAATTTCACTTTAAAACCAATTCAAAAGATAATCTAATCATATAAATAAATTAGATTAAAAAATAGTTTTGATGTAAAATGCAGTATTTTTCACTATTCATTAAAAAATGAACATTGTCAGAAAAATACCAAAAATTCACATAAAGTAAATTTTGATGTCCCAATCATAAACAATAAGTTTATTTTGACAAAAATATCTTATAAAATTTTCAAAAGATAGATTTAAAAATGGTTTTCCATCAAAAGGCAGTAAAACAATCTTTTAAAAATATTAGTGTATTCCATGCTTAAGATTGGATTTATTTTCATTTTAAGACTCTAAAACACTATCTAATTCATTAATAGACATAGATAAAAATATCTATTATTCATTACTTACTTGAGATGTTACATCCTTATCCCCTTTCGAAAATTGCGTCCCCGCAATTTATTTACTTATCGAATAAATGGGGGTACTTATCCCTCATTGCATTTTCATATTCCCATGTTGCCTATTCCATCATGTGGTTTTTCCACAAAACCTTTACCTGATTAATCACCTTATTCCGTAACACTTGCTCCCTGTGGTCAAGAATCTGGACCGGTTGTTCCTCATAAGATAGGTTCTCTTCCACCTGAACTACCTCTGGACTCAAAACATGAGATAGATCTGGCATATACTTTCTCAACATCGAAACGTGAAAAACATTGTGTACCTGAGATAAAATCGAAGGTAAAGCCACCCGATATGCAACTGATCCAACTCTCTCTAGAATTTCATATGGTCCAATGAACCTTGGACTCATCTTTCCTTTCTTACCAAATCGCATCACACTTTTCCATGGTGAGACTTTGAGAAAAACATGATCACCTACCTCAAAAGATAGATCCTTCCTCCTGTTGTCCGCATAACTCTTCTTCCTGCTCTGAGCTGTTCTCATGTGTTTCTGTATCAGCTGAACTTTTTCTGCCAACTCTTCTACCAATTCTGGTCCCATCAACTTCCTTTCACCCACTTCATCCCAGAAAGCTGGAGTTCGACACCGCTTCCCATATAATGCCTGAAATGGTTCCATCTGTATACTTGAATGAAAACTGTTATTATATGAAAATTCAACCAAAGAAAGATGTTGGTCCCAACTTCCTTGATAAACCATTGAACAAGCTCGTAGCATATCCTCCAAGGTCTGAATTTTTTGTTATGACTGCCCATCTGATTGAGGATGAAATGCTGTACTAAAATTTAATTCAGTACCCAACGACTTCTGAAGGCCCTTCCAAAAGTTAGAAGTAAACCTGGGATCACGATCGGATACAATGGAGAGAGGAAATCCATGTAACCTGACTATCTATTTAAGATACAAATGGGAAAGTTGATCTAGAGAGAAAGTATCTCGTACAGTAAGGAAATGAGCAGATTTAGTCAAGCGATCAACAATAACCCAGATTGCATTATTACCTCGAGATGTCTTCAGTAATCCCACAACAAAGTCCATGGATATATTCTCCCATTTCCACTCTGGCATTGGTAAAGGCTGAAGCATCCCTTTCGGTAACTTCCGCTCTGCTTTAACCTGTTGACAAGTCAAACGCTTCACAGTAAAATCAGAAATATCTCTTTTCATTCCATCCCACCAGTAATACTCCCACAGATCTCTGTACATCTTAGTACTTCCAGGATGAACTGAAAACGGAGAACTATGATCTTCACATAACAACTCTCTCTTCAACTGTGAATCACAAGGCACACACAATCTATTCCCAAATCTCAAAACACAATCATTATCAATGTTGAATTCAGGCAACTTACCCTTCTGAACCAGCTCTACCTTTTTCTGCAACTCACTGTCTTGCTTCTGTGCTTTCTTGATTCTGTCTGATAAAGAAGATTTCACTGATACCTGAAACAAAATAGAAGAACATCCTGCACCAAAAACTTCTATGACAAAGTTCATAAAATCCTTAACCAAAGGATCACGTTCCAAATGCAACATTGTTAATGAAGCATTACTTTTTCGAATCAAAGCATCATCCACTTTATTTGCTTTTCCCGGATGGTAATGAATTGTACAATCATAATCCTTGATTAATTCTAGCCATCTCCTTTGTCTCATGTTCAATTCTTTCTGAGTGAATATATACTTTAAACTTTTGTGATCAGTATATATTTCACTCTTTACTCCATACAAATGATGCCTCCAAATTTTTAAAGCGAAAACAACAGAAGCTAATTCCAAATCATGTGTAGGGTAATTTACCTCATGAGTTTTCAACTGTCGTGAAGCATAAGAAATTACCTGATCATTCTGCATTAGGACGCAACCAAGTCCTTTCAATGAAGCATCACTGTATATAACAAACTCACCATTCCTGGAAGGAAGTGCCAAAACTGGAGCATTCACCAATCTTCTTTTCAACTCCTGAAAACAATCATCACATTATTTTGTACAGATAAACTTAACACCCTTCCGAGTTAGCTTAGTCATTAGACTAGATAACCGTGAAAAATTTCTAACAAACCTTAGGTAATAGCCTGCCAAACCAAGGAAACTATGAATCTCTATTACATTTGTGGGTCTTGGCCATTCTTCAACAACCTTTGTTTTTGCAAGATCAATAGTTATCCCATCTTTAGAAACAAGTGACCAAGGAAAGAAATTTGTTGCAACCAAAACTCACACTTTCTGAATTTACCATACAATTTCTTTTCTTTTAAGGTTTGAAAAATAACCCTTAAATTTCTTTCATGCTCCTCTTTACTTTTAGAAAACACCAAAATATCATCAATGAAAACCACCACAAAATTATCCAAGAACTCATGGAAAATTCTATTCATTAAGTCCATGAATACAGCAGGTGCATTGGTTAGCCCAAAAGGCATTACTACAAATTCATAATGGCCATATCTTGTACGAAACACAGTCTTCAGAACATCTTCTTCCTTTACCTTCAGCTGATGGTACCCCGATCTCAGGTCAATCTTTGAAAAATACTGAGCTCCCTGGAGCTGATCAAACAAATCATTGATATGAGGAAAAGGATAATTGTTCTTAACAGTGATGTTATTCAAGGCTCTATAATCAATGCAAAGTCTTATAGAACCATCTTTATTTTTAAAAAATAAAAGAGGAGCACCCCATGGTGACGTGCTGGGTCGAATGAAACCTTTCTCTAATAAATCTTGCAATTTCTCCTTCAACTCTAAAAGTTCAATTTGAGCCATTAGATAAGGGGGTTTTGAAATTGGCTTAGCATCAGGAACTAAGTCAACAGTAAAATCAACTTCCCGATATGGTATTATTCCAGAAAACTCATCAGGAAAAACATCAGGATACTCATTTACCACTGGAACACATTAATCTGAACAGTTCCTTTATTTTCAACGATGTGTGAAAGGTAACATTCATTTCCATATTTTACAAGTTTCTCGGCCTCTTGATATGTTATCAACAGTAAGGGTTCATTCTTGTACACAAACTGAAATTTTTTCTAAAAAGAAACTTCTTTAGCTCTACAGTCAATCTTATCATGGTAAATAGAGAGCCAATCCATACCCAGGATAACATAAAACTGTACTAGAGGTAGAATAATAAGGTTTGCAAGTAGGTTCTTTCCACAGATAAGGATAGGAAGATTCTTAAAAATTCTTTTTGCCTCAACATTTCCCCCAGGTGTTTTTACCAAAAGTTCAGGAGTCATTTCTTGAGATGGTATTCCCATTTTACTAGAAAAGTTTTCAGAGATGAAATAATGTGTATACCCCGAATCAAACAACACACTGACATAATCTGAAAAAACAAACAAAGTACCTGATACAACTTCATTTGATGGCCCGACATCTGCTGTAGTAGTTGCAAAGGATTTCACCAAACCTTTCTGCTTGTAGTATAACTACTTCTCGTCACTCAAGCTCTTTTTCAGACACTCATTTTCATAGTTACCCATCTCATTGCACTTAAAAAATTTCACTAACTATAAATCAAATTTGGTCTTACCATCACCCTGCTCTTTTTCAGTGCAATCACGAGCCTTATGTCCCATCTTACCGCATCATTAGCACTTTCCAGAATTCAGAAGACATTCCCTAACATGCCTTTTCCCACATTTATCACAAACTGGAAACTTAGTTTTCTTACCATCAGACCTTTTTTGAAGACTTCTTTCATTTCTCCTGCCACCTCGGTCTCTTCTTCTGTTGTTTGTTATAGAACACTTGATCATCGACAAACTCCATTTCCACCTTCTCAGCACATCGAACAATCTTTTCATAACTTTTAAACTCACGAGAAGCTAATGACCTTCGATATTTTGGCTTTAATCCTAAGTAAAAACGATTGATTTTACTATCAAGGTCTCGGATAAAATTTGGATCATACCTTGCCAATCGAGTGAAAATTTCTTCATAGGCAGCCACTGAGTCTTCCTCTTGCCTCAATTCCAGGAATTTCTTTTCCATCCTAAGTCGAACAACCTTAGGAAAATACTTCTCAAGAAACATACCTTTAAATTCATCCCAGTCAAGAGCATCAATATCATCGGCGTCCCTGATATTTTTAACCATCGACCACCACTGATTTGATTCACCCTCCAAATGGTAAATAGCAAGACTAACCTTTTGATTGTCTGAACACCCCATGACATCGAAAATATTCTCTAGTGCTTTAATCCACCCTTTAGCTAACACAGGGTCAGATGATCCTCTGAATGATGGGGGATTTTGCCTCATGAAATGTTCCACCACTGACATGTTCCTCTACGGTTGATCTGACTGATCTCGTGCATGGATACCACCACCATTTATCGCTTGAGTCAACTGCTCCATTACTGCAAAAAACTATTCAGTTCCAATTCCAAACATCTCAGGATGCTGATTTGGAAGGTTATTTCCTTCTGTATGCCTTCCTAGCACTGCTTCCCTGTTTCCTCTGTGGAAAACCATTCTGAACAAATATGTCTTAGATGAAGCAACATGGTAATCTTCAAATGCTATATCATTTCAAAAAAAATATTTTTGGATAATCATTTAATATAATTCTAACTCCTAAAGTTATCTAAACTGACCTTTGATACCAACTACAAGGCCCCAGCCTTAAAACTTACTTAATCTTGAGTTATTACAAGATTACACATTGAGGATCTTTTCGGGTTTATAGTTTTAGAGAAATAGAACATAAAACTTGCATTACATTCCACATATAAACAAAGTGGTTACATAAAGATAGTATTCATTTTTCCCATCAATGGAAACATATTTAAAATAAAACATGGATTCATTCTTGACACTTACTTGACACTATCATCATATCATGTACCTTTCCCTTGACCTGTGAAAAACATTTCAAAAAAAAACTTGGGATGAGCATAAAAAGCTCAGTATGGGTTATAAAAATATGGAAAGGAAACATAAGTTCATATATACATAAGAATTAAATCATACTTTACCCATAAAACATAATAACTTTAACATACCTCATCAAATCATGAATACATCATAGAAATAATAAGACATAAAGGTAACTTGAGGCATTCATAACATTCTTACGTAGGGAGTAACCCTCTTGGTTACGTTTGGAATACCCATCACAGTATATTCCCTAAATCTCTTTGGAGAAAACTTAACGTTTCACTCCTTCACGTTACCCAATGCATTAGAGAGCTATATCGGGCTCACCCTCCCTTAGTTTATCACAGAACCACCCGTCTTCATAATAATGCCCAAGAACCTCAACATAACCGTATCACATAAAACATGCATATAGGAAACATAAAATTTCCACCTTTCAATCACAAGATATCAATACAACAAATTGATATAAAAACATTATGAAAACCATTTTCAATACCAAAACAAAAGAAAAGTAAAACATGGTATTTATTTTTCTTTTAAAAAAAGGTATGGCTTGTAGAGGAAGCCGAAACTCAAATAATGGTCACGACGGCGGAGAAGTCATTGTCACCGCATACGTATGAAAAAAACATTCCCTTTTGTAATTTAGTAAAATGATTTGTATAAAAAATATTCCTTTTGGATAAACGTAAAAGTCAAAGGGGTTTATACACCGTATAAAAGAAGGTTGTGTATAAAACAAAATATGCCTCAATGAAAGGAGATTGAGATGAAGTCCCATACCTCGGGTCTGACTTGACTCAGTCATTCTTTAATCTCCTGAATAATAAACTTGAGTTAATTTCTACTTGTTTAAGAACCTTTTTCAAGTTCATTATTCCTTTTATATCACTTATTTCCATGTCATTAACACTATGTAATTATTTAAGTTAATAACGGTTGTTTTAATGATCATTGGTACTTGAGTCAAAAATTTACCCTTTATAATTACAAGTTGTTCATGTATCCATTATATATAGAATTATAATCATTATTTATATATCATATATATCATATATATCCAGTATATACATGCATTTATAATATTACATAATCATTTAGAGGTAAGAAATGAAATGCACCGTTCATGGAGACGGTAAGCCGTACGTACGCATGAACGGTACTTTCATTTCTATTTCATATTTTATAGAATGGAATCATAATGATATAAAGGTATATTATAATTAAAGTTTAATATCATATATAATATCATAACTCCATCCTTTATACGTCCCACATATGGTATTTAACGAATCAAATCACTTTGAGGGGGCGGTAGTCCGCACTTCCTTAAATGAAGATATCACGTTTACCCATAATGGAAACCATAAAGGTATGCCCAAAATGAAAAATACAGAAGCTTAAGGAAAACATAAACATATTATATATCATATATAAATATAGTGTCATCTTAATGTCCACCTTTGAAGGTTATAAAATAATGTTGAACAATCATCGTTTCGGGAGGCCGAAATTCGCCATCCACGGAAACAGTATGTTCTTTAACCATTAGATGTAGGTGTGTGTAAGTGTAGCTCGAATAATTTTTATAACAACATCCTAGTATATTGAAGATACTGGAGTTGTTACAAAAGAAATGAATAAAAAGAGTTTAGGGGGTTGGAGAAGTAAAATAAAACAAAAGGACTCAAGTGAAGACATTACCTTAAAATCGGGTAACTCCCTTTGGTTTGAGCTCAAAGGCTTCCTTGGGAAGACTTCTGCCCAAAGTGAGGCTTCAAGGAGTAATAGAGGGATGTGGAGAGACAAAATGGGTAGGGTTTGGCCGAGCCAAAGGCTTTGGAAGTGTGGGTAAGGAGGTAGAGGTGGGGGGATTTTATAAGAGGAGAGGAGGGGCACTCTTGGAAAGTAAAGAAATGTTACTTTATTTTGAAATGAGTTTCGGATTCAAAAGGTCCCACATTGATATAATTCGAGGGTAAGGTGATAAGGGTTAGAAATCCACCCATCCAATAGGTTTTGGACATGTGTAGGTCATAGATGTTACATTATCATTTCATTTTATTTAAATCCTTTATTAATGAGGTAATCGATGCATCATCATGATGTCATAAATAATTTAATATATTTAATGACTAAAAATTATAAAAAAATATCATGATGTAGGAAATATTTTTATATTTCTAATGAATATTTATAGTCAAAAATATTACTTGTATAACCCCATGTAAAAATTGTTTTAGTAAAACATCTCATGTTTGTGTCATTTTTACTTTTACATTAAATAAAAAGTTATTTATGTCATTTCCCAACCAAAGTGGCTCCATGGGGTACCCAAGTTGAACCATGGATTGTCTTGGTCGGCCATGACACATCCAATAAGGGTAGGACATGTGTCTAGGTATTTTCATTTTATTATAATATCATTTTTGCCTTAAATTGCACTAATTACCTCTAATCGCGATTAAAAACTTAATAAGTTACTATTCAACAAAAAATTATTTTAATCTCATTGAACCAAATTTTACTTCTTAATGACAACCATGTATGTCGGATTTTTGAAAATCAAATCATAGAAGTGGAAAAGTTTCATTTAAACGAAAAATCAGTTTCTTTAACTACAACTTAGTGGTTTCACTATTCATCAAAAATTGAAGTTTTTCAGAAAAATACCAAAACTTCACCCTAAGCTATATTTGATATTATGAATTCAAAAATTATGTCTATTTTACAAAATTAAAATCATATAATTTACATTAATTAATTTAATAATTAATTCCCGTTGTCATGACAAATAGCGTGTTTTTATGAAACAATAAGTATCAAAAGATTGACACTAGTTTAAGTCCAATTTCAAAGTGAAATTAATTACGATGACCACTATTAGATTAAATAGTAAAAATATATTCTAATTTAACTTTAAAACCAATTCAAAATATAATCTAATCATATAAATAAATTAGATTAAAAAGCAATTTTGATGTAAAATGCAGTATTTTTCACTATTCATTAAAAAATGAACATTGTCAGAAAAATACCAAAAATTCAAACAAAGTAAATTTTGATGTCCCAATCATTAATAATAAGTTTATTTTGACAAACATAGCTTATAAAATTGTCAAAATATATATTTAAAAATGATTTTCCATCAAAAGGCAGTAAAATAATCTTTTAAAAATATTAGTGTATTCCATGCTTAAGATTGTATTTATTTTCATTTTAAGCCTCTAAAACACTATATAATTCATTAATATACATAGATAAAAATATCTATTATTCATTACTTGGGATGTTACACTTTCTCTTGTATGAATCAAGCCTCAAATATATGGTATGTTATTTTTTTCTCATCCTCTCTCATTGCTTGCTTGTTTGAGTTCCAAGATGCGTGTTAGTGCATAATTTTATTAGCTTGGTGCTCTCTTGAGTTCCAATTTTAGGATATTTATTACTTCTCATTCAATTTTTATTGATTTCAAAAGACTAAATGATAAAAACATCACCCTTTGAGTTCAACAATGCCCCTTCAATTGGTTTGGGTTCCTTAGAAATTTTAGGCTTGGAATCACATATTACTCTTCTTTTTCAGTCCCGATGTAAAGAGTCATAGAATATTCACATCATGTTAGTTGATTCAATAATACTATTTTACTTTGTGTAAACTATGGGATTATCATGCTACTTCTTTCATTGGGTAAATGGTATGAATTAACCTAAGAAATAAATAACTAGGATGATCAAATTAAAAAAGGGAAGTGCATCTTATGAATTTATATATGTTTTCTATGTGACTTTATGTGATGAATGATTGTTGTTATTATGCTGCTGAAAATTTACTTACTTCTATGAAATATGATTTTTCTACTTCGATTAATTACTAATATTACCTTCCTTAAAAAATCAAATATTTAAAGCTGGTAATGAAATGACTGTAAAAATTTTGACTGTGGAAAGGGTGTTTATGCTGGCCCAGAATGAATTGTATTCAAAGCATGATTTAATGGTTATTATTTATTGTGTTATGTTTTCAGTTTTTCTATGATTCTCAGTTCTTCTTATCCATAGTACTCAACATCATCTCCTTCTTCTTCTTCATCAAAATCTCTCTAGTTCTCTCAACACTCATAGATCTACAGCACACAAATTTGCATAAAACTTCTCTATCTTTTGGTATTAGGAACTCTTGACATTTTAGTAATGAAAGATACTTTTTAATTTTATGGAGTAATCTCAAATTTCCATAAATTGAAATATTTTATAGGATACTGCACATGTCAAATAATACAATCACATATGAATAGGTAATCTCTTCATGATCTCCATATTCACGATATCTTCTAAGCCAACTGAATCACATGGGACTATCCACACAATCTCCATTATTTTTATTTCTTATTGTCTCAGCTGAATGGTTCTTCTAGATTTTATAGAATCAGATCAGGTTTCTTTCTTCTCAAAATATTCCCCTAATATCCACAAATAATTCACTCTTTATGGCTGTATAAAATGTACATATTTGACAGCTTGCAGTGTGGAACTTCCTCATTATTCCCATGAAACGTGTATAGATTCATCTTGAATATTTTCACAATAGTAACAAGTCAATCCTATTTTTATTTTCATTTAGATAAAAAGGATTAGAAAATATTCATGTTGTTTTGGACCTAAAATAACGGCTTTGGAATCTTTATAATGAATTCCCTTCATCAGTTTTTAAAACTATAGAATCTCTTTATATTTGTAAGAATTCTCCAATCATTCCTACGTTCTGATGATTACATAGAACGAGGAATGATACTTATGCACTAAGGATTCATGATAATGCATTAAATAATTCATTCTTACATAGGAATTGATGCTTACACAAATGAGGGACGATCCTTACATAGTCTGATGTGTACACAAATCATTCTTACACAACCTCAGTAATCCTTACATAGAATAAAATTCATCCTTACATGGGTTTGGGTAATGTTTACATAGATAATGAATGATTTTTATGTAGATTTAATATATTCTTATGTGGATTAATTCATCCTTACACATATCATATTTTGTGTTGACATTTCTATGGATTCATTTGTACATAGTTCATGACTTTTCCATTTTTCATACTTCCACCTTATAACTTCCATACTTCATTAGAGTAATTCAAAAACACATAAAATATTTACTTACCCATATCAAACTATTTAATTTACAAAAAATTATCTTCCAATAATTTTGGGAATTATCGATGTAATTCCAAGCCCATTTTATCTCATTTAAATGCACTTCATAGCATATAAAATACTCAATATAGAGTATTTCAATATCCTTTACTACCTCCACTCATTCCATCCTTAATGAACCTTTATTTAAGTGATATTGATCTATGGATTTAGTATCTAATATGCTAAGTAAATCAAGAAATGTTTCCTTAAAACTCGAGCTAGCCTTCTCCCAATCATTTAAACTTTTTAAACCTTTTCAAATACAGCTTATAAAGCTATCTAGAATAGTTCAACATCCATATCCTCTTTCAACTTCTTTTTATAATTATAGATAGTTCTATAACCTTTAACACTTTTATTTAGAATACAAATTATCTCATCAATCATCTGATGTGAAGGGATTCTCACCAAGAAACCAACTCTTACACATTCCTTTTTCCAATATAGGACAATTACTCCATTGCATGTCCAATGATTTCCAACTTCAACTTCATTCTTCTATAAAACACATTGACTTTCCTTTACATTGAAAAATAATTCAAAAAAAAAATATATAACTTCAACACATGAGAACTTAACTAATCAATTTAATTTATTATTTTTAAAATTCCCAATACTTAATAAAAATGATTCTTTGAAAAAATAACATATTTTTAATATTAAATAATTTTAACCACCTCCTAAAAAATTTAATTATTCATCTTCAAACCATTTAATAAATTTTTTTCCAATATATTTATTAGTGATAATTAGATTAATATATGTATGTAAGTGATTTAATTGAGTAAGAAATCCATTTTATTAACATTTTTAATAATATATTTTATAATTATACATTAAATAATGATTTGAAGGCTTGATTTGAATGTTGAAACTGCAACGTCAGTCTCAACATGAGTGTATATAAGATCATACAACCAAGCCTTATCATGATCACACCAATCAAGGATCCCCTTGTAAGTATCAAACTACTGCTACTACTTTTTTCACCTTTAGGTAACAAACTAAGAAATGTTATTTGGTTCTTCACCAATTCCTTACCCGAGAACATTAAGATTTAAGGAGAAAACTGTCATCCACTTCATCTTTATCTCTGTAATAGTTTTTATTTCGTTTTTTTTCTTGAGACTAATCCCCCATCTCTTCTGGACATGTGCCTATGTTTCTTGAACTACTTTGAGCAGTAGTCATCCCATACTGGGTATCATTTATCATTTTGGACGAATTCAGAGGATAACACCTACCATTAGTGGAGTAATTCTTTTATTGGATTCAATTATCCATTTATTTCAAATCATACTGAAATTATTTGAAATAATCAAATATTAGGTTCTCCTTATTAGAATTATCTATAACTTTCACCTTTGATTAGGAATATATTATGTGTATTTATTTATTTTTTGTACAAAATAAATATTTTATAAACCTAATAGGATAGATATGAATAAAAAATGGATTCACTCTAATAATATGAAAAATGAGTATGAATATGGATTTAAAGAGTTCATCAAAATTGTAATAAAACATGCATACAACCCTTCTCAAATCCTTTGTCCGTGTTTACATTGTTTTACGTCAAACTTTTTTTTTGATGTCATGCATATAGAAAAAATGTATTTGATAGTGTTATTGGTAGGTTACTAAATGTTCTGGTCAAAATAAATGATGGTATCAAAGCTAGGTTATAAATTATTAACATGGGGATAAGGTAAAATTTTGCACTGATGAAGGGTAAAGGGCATAATTTTCTTCCTCCACTAGCATACACTCTATCCAGATAGGAAAAATTAAAATTCCTCATTTTCATCAATGATGTAAAATTTCCAGATGGGTATTCATAAAATATCAAGAATTTTATGTCAATGACTAATTTGATGTTAAAGGGACTAAAATCACATGACTTTCATGTTTTTAGGAAATATTTAATGTCAGTCACTTACATTGAATTCTTCCTAACAATGTATGAAATACATTAACCTGACTTTATTCTTTTTTAAATCCACATGGAGTAAAGTTATAGACTTGGCTAAGTTTCTAATCATGAATAAGAAGGTTGTAGTCATATTATATGTATTAGATATTTTATTCCCACCATTATTCTTTGATATAATGGTCCACCTGATGGTTTAAATGGTTATAAAGGTTTAATTATGTGGTCTTGTCCATTATAGATGGATGTATGCTATTGAATGGTATGTTAATATTTTGAAAGGGTATGTCAGGAATAAAAGTTGTCTAGAAGGTTGTATTATAGAATGATATACTGTTGAATAAGCTATTGAATTATGTACCGATTATCTATCAAATGTTGATAGCATCTGTCTCCCAAAGTCTCATCACAATGGATGCCTTATGGGCGAACATATTTCTAGAATAGATGTTGTTGCAATTACCATTATATAGTGAGAGTAATATCACCTTTGCATTTTATATAATAATGAAGATGTTGATCCATACATTTAAGCCTACAAATCAATTCTTAGAGACTTGAATGCATCAAGGTCCAAAGGATGGATATCAAATATACATAATCAACAGTTTATAGGATGGTTCTGAGATCACATTTATAAGGATTTTTGTAAAAATCCGAAATAAAATATCAAAAAAATTCAATGGTAGATAGGGGATCAAATGAAAATTTTATATCTTACACAGGTTTTGTAATCAATGGTTAGACATTCTATAAAAAATCACATGATGACTGCAATACAATGAAAAATAGTGGAGTTACTCTTCAGGCATAAGTGATGCACATATTTTGTTCCAAGGATATAAATCCAATTTATTTGAATATGTTATATTTCTACATTATCCAATAGATATACAAGTTAGATTATAAAAATTTCGAGTTTTAATTTTCAATTGCAAATGGGTTCCTAATAAGATTGCATTGAAAGTTGATGAAACGAGATTCATGAAGGTGAATTTCAATGTGGAAAGGGAAAATGATGAATCATTCATAATGGAATCATAGGAAGTGCAAGTATTTTATGTCTCATATCCAGAAAACAAGATTTGGTTGATTGTCTTGCTGGAGACTAAAACAGTTGTAGGGTCAGATGATAATTCAATTGAATATAAACCTTTCATTGGGAGATCACAATCAGTTCATGGTGGTCCCAATGTAGAAAATGTCTTATACATTATAGGGGAATAAAACGAGGAGATTTGGATTCTCGATAGGGGATCCAAATCCCTTCAACCTTTAAAAAATAAATGGAGTTCAATGAGAAGGTTAAAGTTTTTTTAATATACTATAATATTCCTCATAATATTATGTGTTCTCTACTGTATTAATATAATCTAAATTAAATGTTTGACTACTCATTCAGATAATGTCTTCTACACATGATGATGTTACCAATCTTAGGGAAGAACACGTGGTTGATACGGAAATTGTAGAATTATTAGTGGATCAAAATCCTGTTGATGAAAAAACCAGAACGATGCAACATCATAGTTTTGACTAAAATTATCAAGGTAAGAAGTAAGGATATAAAATTTGAGGTTAGATGGAATCAAAACGACCAACCTTTTTTACCCCAAAAAGTCAATGTTTATTAGTTATGTTGGGATTTTTTGCCCGAATGGCCCGAAGGACTTATTTTTTATTTAATTATAGATAATCCCCCTTTTAAGGGTTGAAGGGGAACCCGTACATGACCCGTAGGCCCAAGGCACAAGGCCCGACATGACCCGTAATACATGACCCGAAGGCCCAGAGGTATACCATACCCAATACATGACCCGTAAGCCCAACCCACTAGAACTGCCCCTCCCCAGCTTCTGCATCATTGATTGCATTTTAGCTCCCCACCTGCATTGCTAATCGGCTAGCATTACCCCGTACAAAGATGCATGGTGCCTGGTCCTGATAGAGGTTGCCATACCCTCTCATTCTTCCAATTCGGTTAGCTCTGCTTCTGGTGACTGCTACTGGTGCTCAGATCCTCATCTGGGGCCTGCTCTGTGTGAATTGGGCTACTTCATGATCTTCAATGGCCCGAAGGCCTTTGATGGCCTGAAGGCCCTGAGACCCGTAGGCCCAAACCGGCGGCCCGAAATCCCAAATCAGGTGAATAGTCCGGCTGCACAGTACCAAACAGTTCCTGCTACAGTAATGCTACAGTGCCTACTACAGTACTGCTACAGTGCCTGGAAATTTGCCTCCACCTGGTTTTGAACTTTGGTATCTTGGATGCCAAGCAGGAGCCCTTACCATATGAATAATAAATATTTGGAACTTTAATTACAAACACATTTGGTCTCAAGAGTATAAATGAGATTCTCAAGTTTTTATGGCTATAAGTCTGAGTTGTGAATACATACATAAGGTACATTTTCATAATACATTAGTCTAAAAAATGATCTAATATATTAATTAAAGTTAATAACTATTCATATTTTCTATAGATGTTTATATTACTTATATATGAAGGGAAAAAATTTTGAATCACGATTTGGATTCATTAATTCCTATATCATTTCTACAGAAGAAAATAAATTGGAGTTGAAAGAAATTGATATGAAAAAAAAGAGCTAAACTAGGCACTTGAGAAGAAAATAACAGATGAAGGACTCTTTTTGATGCCTATAATACTGGGGTAGAACTCTAAAATATAATCATATAAAATATATTTTTATTTTTTTCAATACTTATTTGTTTTTATTTTTTTAGGAAGCATAGGATGCTGATTGCAATCAATATGGATACCAAAAATATTTATTTTTTGGATCCAATGCATGGATATCCATCAAAATGACCACACATGATGTGTATTGTTAATTTTTAATGAACTAAAATCAACATTTTATAAATAAACTTTTAATTATATGTTTTATTCTATATTTTAACAAGAATTTTGTAATGATAGGGCGATCACTAAATATAGGAAAAATCATGGTATGAAGTCGGTGAATAAATATAATAAGCCTATGGATTACATCAAATGGAAATAGATTAAGGTATATATAGAAATATTTAACTATCAAAACATATTTTAAAATAATTTACTTAATTTTTTTAATGCTTATTTAGTTTCCAAAGCAAGATAACAATAATGATCATGGATATTTTGTTTGAAAAATTATGAGAGATATCATAAACCATGGAAAGGCCAACATACTTGAATATGTAATTTCATAAGGTAATTAAAATTTCATTAAAAATATTTTTTAGTTGTTTGTTTATTTATATTTTCTTAGTACTACCAAGATTTTCGATAACCTTTATACTCAAAAGAAGAAATAAATTTGTTTAGAGATGAGTGGGTAGCGTACATGGTGTCATAATATTTACCGACATCAAATTTATGTGATTAACTACTATGTTTGTGATCTAGTACATGTTATGAACTTAGAAATATATTTTGGGTGTGAATAATTAGTATAATAATGCTTATATATTATTTTTGATATATTTATTAAGGATAAATATAATGGAGGAAATCAATTTTTTAGAAATGAATGGGAAGAATACATGGAATAAAAATGTATACATACATCATAAATATGTGACTTACTACTACTTAATTAGTTAATTTTTTCATCATTTTATCTAATTTTTTTAGTTAATTCCCTAATCATTTTTATATGATACTAATTTTGTTAAATTTACCCATTAGTTCAAAATACATGTTTCATGATCAAAACTGAGAAAATGAGCTTGGGTTGTTTTCAAACATTAATTCAATAATCCATAAGTCATTTGTGATGTGTAGGAGTTGATTGCATGTCAATATGACACCCGATGTGGTTGGTATAACTCGAAATATGTGTTTTTAATACAAAAGTGTCATTTTAGTTTAAAACATACATCAAATAGTCAAAACTGAGAAAATAGGATTTGGTTGTTTTCAAATTTTATGAAAATGATCCATAATTTATTTTTCACATGTAGGAATTGATCACACGTCAATACAAAACTTAGTGTGGTCAGTATGACTTGAAGTACAAGTTTTCAATACAAAAGTGTTATTTTAGTTTAAAACATGCATCAAATATTCAAAACCAAGAAAACAAGATCCGATTGTTTTCAAACCTTAGGAAAAAAATCCATAATTCATTTTTCATGTATAGGAATTGACCACACATAAATACGAGACATGATGTGTCGATATGAACAGAAGTATGTGATTTCAATAGAAATGCCCCATTTTAGTTTTAAATGCATGTCAAAATAGCCAAAATTGAGCAAATGATATTGGACTATTTTCAAACTTTAAGAAAATGATCAATAATTCATTTTTCATTTATAGGAATTAACCACATATAAATCTGATTTATGGTGTGACCAGTATTAGTCAAACTGTGTGGTTTGAGTTTAAAATTGAAATTTTAGTAAAAAAATACAAGTGACATACTTAAAATTGATAAAACCTATTCATATTGTTTTGATACTTTATGAAAATGACCCCTCAATCATCTGTGACATATAGGAATCAACCATACCTCAATATGATACATAGTGTACTCATTATGACTAAAATTGTGTGGTTTCAATTTAAAATTGACATTTTATTAATGTGTTGTGTCATATTTATGTTTAATTTATTTCTTTATAGTATTACTAACATTAGATTTTTTTATTATATAGGTGGATTATTTTTCTAGAGTTAGGGGGTTTGTTTTAATCTACTCATGCTCATGAGAGATTGTACTTCAAGTTTGAAACTGAGATAACTACAACAAGAAAATGGGTCAAGAATTTATACATAAATCATGAAAATGTGAATTCCTACTACTTATTTAGTTAATTTTTTTCACCATTCTATCTAATATTTTTAAGTTAATTTCTGTATAATTTTTATGTAATTATTATTTAGTTTTTTCATAGATATTTTGGGAAGTAGTATTTTTATTTCAATTCTCTGTAATAAGGCAGAAAAGAGAGAACATATTTATTTTGGATGGGGAATTTTAGGAAGCATGGGGTTTCCTCTTCCATCCAAATGAAACATGTTCTCTCTTTTCAAGCTTATTACAGACAGGTAAAAGAAAAAGAAATTTCATATACTCAATTATCCACACCACAATTTGATACATAGTGTGCTCAGTATGAATCAAACTATATGTTTTTAGTTTATAATCTATATATTAGTTCAAAACACACATCACATACTCAAAACCGAGCGAACAAATTTATATTGTTTTGATACTTTAGGACAATAATCCATAAGTTATTTTCAACATGTATGAATCAGAAGCACCTCAATCGGACACACAATGTGATCGATATAACTCCAAGTGTGTAATTTTATATAAAATTTACATTAATTATAGTAAAAAATACAAGTTACATACTCAAAACTGAGTAAAAACATTCATATTGTTTTGATACTTTAGGAAAATGATTCGTAAGTCATTTGTGAAATGTAGGAATCAGTCACACCTCAATCTGACGTATGGTGTGATCAGTATGACTCCATGTGTGTGTTTTTATTTATAATTGACATTAATTTTATTAAAAAAAGTCAAATTATATACTCAAAACCAAGAAAAAAAATTCATATTGTTTTGATACATTATGAAAATGATCTATAAGTCATTTATGACGTGTAAGAATCAGCCTCACCGCAATTCGATACATGGTGTTCCTAGTATGACTCCAAGTATGTAGCATCTGGTTTTTAATTTTCAGGTACTCCTCGACCCTCCTTTTTATCATGATTTTGTTGGGGATTGTCTTGGGTGGTTTTGAGTGGAAAGAGAAAATTTTGGAAAAATTATGGGCGGTTCATGGTTGGCACATGATTTTCCCAAACCATGCACCCACCTAGTGAAAACTATGAAACCCCAGAAAAAGGGGGTTTACACTGTTGGAGAAAGGTTCTAAAAACCTTATGCTCACCTAGTAGAAATCACACACCCCTAGAGAAGGGTGCACTGTTAGGGTGAACAATTTTTTTTAACTATACGAACCTGCTTAGAAAACCATGTGGACGAGGTTTTTTAATTCTGAAAATTATTTTAAAAATTCATGAGCCCCTATTTCATCAACTACTCAACCCTATCTCAATATTACTCAAAATACCAGGTCTTGGAGGCTCTCAAGAACCATTTTTCACCTCCAAACCCCTTCCTAGGTGAATCGAAGCATGGAGAACCTCATTTGACCCCTCTCTGATAAGTGATCTTATCTCGTTACTTCTCTCTATATCTCTCTTTATTTTTTCCACAGGGTTTGTTAGATATTCAGCTATTTGATGGATCTAAACTCATTTGTTTTGAATATTGATTCTAGATTCATTTTCTTAATCTCTATTGTCATCGTTTGTCATTGGAAAATCCCATTGTGGGTGTTATGTTACATGATCTCTATGATAAAGGTAGGTGGTTCAATATAAGATTGACCAATTGATTTAACCTTGAAATGATTGAATTGATTTAAATAACATTCAATTTAAATATTAAAACCCAATTTTATGTGAATTGAATTTGAAATTGATTTGGTATGGAATTTTGGAAAAAACATGCAATTCCAATGGAATTGGTAATTGGGGTGTAATTTTAAATTTAATGGAATTTATGAAATTGACTTTTGAAATTGACTTTTAGAGAAATGGATTAAATTTATTGATAAAAACCTATGATTTGTTTTGAATTTAAAAGGCACGAAATTATGATGAATAACCTATGTTTTGGATTTTGAATGAAATTTTCATATTGAAACTAGAAATGGGGAAATTGTATTTTAAACTAATTGGAAATGATTTTCCCATTATTGATTGATTGATTGAGAATATGTGATCTTGAGTAGTTAGTGGGTTATTTGGGACAATAATTCTAGTATGGTAAATCCCTAGAAAATTATTGATGATGACAACTCTAGAAAAATCTAGTTAGAGAGATCATATTCCAGATAGAACGTTGATGAGTATTATTCAGCATGAGCTTGAGGGATATGTGTTCACATATTCTACGATCACTGATATGTGAGAGTGAGGTTCCTATAACTTGAAACAATCATACCACAAGGCATATGTGTAACACCCCAAGATTTCGCGATACGCTTCCCTTTCAATAATGCAATAGCTTGTATTGTACGCAAGTTCGAGATTCTAACACATCACGACCAATAAAAGTAGCCGTTATGAATAGTAATACCCACTTTTTGAAATTAAATAAATTTTATATTTCAAAATGGAATTCATTTTTGTATTTGGAATATCGAAATTTTCCTAAGTTGAATTTTTGTAATTTTATGAGAACTTCCAATTTTCCATGAATAGGAAAAAAT
Organism: Viscum album; assembly: GCA_963277665.1. Classification (NCBI taxonomy): domain Eukaryota; kingdom Viridiplantae; phylum Streptophyta; class Magnoliopsida; order Santalales; family Viscaceae; genus Viscum; species Viscum album. The sequence goes on from OY728155.1 coordinate 1,937,836,248, forward strand.
ACTTAAAAACAACTTTTCTAATAAAAATAATTTATAGTAATAAGTTATAATATTGAGTGGTTTTAAAGTATAATTAGAATATATTTTTACCATTTTATCCAATGGTGGTCATTAGAATTAATTTCACTTTGAAATTGGACATAAACAATTGTCAATCTTTTGATATATATTATTTCTTAAAAGCACGCTATTTGTTATGACAGCGGGAATTAATTATTAAATTAATTAATTCAACTTATATGTTTTTAATTTTGTAAAATAGACATCATTTTTGAATTTGGAATATCAAATATAGCTTAGAGTGAATTTTTGGTATTTTTCTGAAAAACTTCAATTTTTGATGAATAGCGAAACCACTAAGTGGTAGTTTAAAAACTAATTTTTTGTGTAAATGAAACATTACCACTTCTGTGCATTTAATTTCAAAAATCCGACATACATGGTTGTCATTAGGAAGCAAAATGTGGTTCAATGAGATTAAAATAATTTTTGGTGAATAGTAACTTTTAAGTTTTATTAATCGCGATTAAAGGTAATTAGTGAAATTTAAGGTAAAAATGATATTATAAAAATATGAAAATAACTTTACACTTGTCCTACCCTTATTAGATGACTCATGGATGACCAAGAAAATCTATCTGTCAACTTGGGGACCCCATGGAGCCACTTGGGTAAGAAAATGACATTAATAACTTTTTATTTAAAGTAAAAATAAAATTGTCACAAACATGTGTTGTTTTACTAAAACAATTATTACATGGGGTTATATAAGTTAAATTTTAGACTATAAATATTAATTGGAAAGATAAAAATATTTCCTACATCATGATATTTTTTATATAATTTTTAGACATTAAATAAATTAAAATTTTTCTGACACCATGATGATGCAGGGATTACCTCATTAATTAACGATTTAAATAAAATGAAACGATAATGTAAAATCTAAGCCTTACACTTGTAAAAAACCTATTGGATGAGTATATTTCGAACCCTTATCACATTATCCTAGAAATATATAATTTTTGGACCTTTGAAATCCGAAAATCACTTCATAATAATGTAACATTTCATGACTTTCCAAGAGTGCCCCTCCTCTCCTCTTATAAAAGGCCCCCACCACTACCACCTTATTCACACCTTCAAAGCCATTTGGCTCGGCCCAACTCTACCAAAATACTCTCTCAACTTCTATATCTTACTCCTAGAAGCCTCACTTTGGGCAGAATTATTCTCAAGGAATCCTTTGGATCAAATAAAAAAGAGTTACCCGATTTTAAGGTAATGTCTTCTCTTATGTTATTTTGTTTTATTTTGCTTCTCCAACCCCTTAAACTATTTTTATTCCTTTATTTTGTAACAAAACCAGTATATTAAATATAATAGGATGTTTTTATGATAATTATTTGATTTATACTTACACACACCTTCGTCTAATGGTTAAAGAACATACTGTTTCTGTGGTTGACGAATTTCTGCCTCACGAAACGATGATTGTTCAATCTTCTTTTAACACCTCTCATGGTGGCCATTAAGATGTAACTATATTTATATAATATATATATTATGTTTATGTTTTCCTTATGCTTCTGTATTTCTCATTTATGGCATAAGTTTATGATTTCCATTATGGGTAAACGCGATAATTTCATTTTAGGATGTGCGGACTACCGCCCCATCAAAGTGATTTTAATCGTTAATGCCATATGTGGGATGTATAAAGGATGGAGTAAATGATATTATATATGATATTATACTGGAATTATAATATACCTTTATATCATTATGATTTCATTCTATTAAATATAAAATAGAAATGAAAGTAGCGTTCATGCGTACGTACGGCTTACCGTCTCCATGAACGGTGCATTTCATTTCTTACCTCTAAATGTTACGTAATATTATGAATGAATGTATATACTGGATATATATGATATATATGATATCTAAATCATGAATATAATTCTGGAGATAATGGATATTCTACCACATAAACAACTTGTAATTATAAGAAGTTTATTTTTGACTCAAGTACCAAAGATCGACAAAACGACCGTTATTAACTTAAATAATTAAATAATGTTCATAACATGGTAATAAGTGATATAAAAGGAATAATGAACTTGAAAAAGGTTCTTAATCAATTATAAATTAACTCTAGTTTATTATTCATGAGGTTAAAGAACGATCAAGTCAGGTTGGACACGAGGTAAGGGAATTTCTTAACCCAATTTCTATTCTTTGGGTTAATCTCCTACTTTCAAATTATGTCATGATATTATTATGTCCTATCTTGTATTTGTACTTTCTTTATGTGTAATTATAGTAAATACACATAATATATTTATTTTATTTTAAAAAAATTATCTTTGTAAGGGACTTCGTCTCAATCTCCTTTCATTGAGGCATATTTTGTTTTATAGAAAAATTTATTTTATACGGAGTATAAACCCCTTTGAATTTTACGTTTATTCAAGAGGAATATTTTTTATACGAATAATTTTACTAAATGACAAAAGGGAATGTTTTTTTTGTCGTACGTATGCGGCGACAATGACTTCTCCGCCGCCATGACCATTATTTGAGTTTTGGCTTCCTCTACAAGCCATAACTTTTTTAAATGAAAAATAATTACAATGTTTTACTTTTCTTTTATTTTGGTATTGAAAATGGTTTTGAATGTTTTTTTTATATCAATGTGTTGTATTGATATCTTGTGATTGAAATGTGGAAATGTTATGTTTCCTTTATTCATGTTTTATGTGATACGATTATGTTATGGTTTATGATATGTTTAAACTTGTTCATTTGAGGAATGCATTGGACTTAATAAGTGACGGGTGGAGCCCGCTATAACTCCTCGATGCATCGGTAGGTCTCATGAGACAAACTAGTGTCTTGGCATGAGGCCTTGACAAAATCTTATTTGTAGTCTTGGAATGAGGCCTTGGCTACGTGGTTATGATAGTCTGGCATTATGCATTCCATCATTATGAAAGTGGTTATTGATATTGCATGTGATTATTCGACTAGTAGAATATCCATGTGAATAAGTAAATGAAATTATTTCATTTTACTTTTTACATATTATTCTGAAGTTCAAGTTTAAAAGGATTTTGTTTTAGTTATACATTACCTTAAATGTTTATGTGTAATTATGAAAGATTCCGCAATATTGTTATCCTTACTGAGCATATGAGCTCACCCTTTTAAAAGTTTTAATTTTTCCAGGAGGTGAAAAAGTATTTTATGAATGACCTGCAGGGATTGTCGGAAGGGGATATGAGTGTGGACTATGGAGACTATGTTATTGTAGTTTTACACTTTATGATGTAATGTAACATTTATGAATGTATCTAGTGTTTCCAATGCTACTAAACTAATCGGTCCTTCGAGACCTGATCTTTTGTGATCATGATAATGTTACGTAATAATGCACCGACTCTGGGTAACTAGGGTCGGGGAATTACAGTTGGTATCAGAGGTAGTTTAGTACTATCCTTGGAAGCTAGATTTATATAAACTCTGATTAGATCACATATACCTAAGATAAAATTTGCGTATTAGTATATAAGAACTTCCTAGAATTTTGGTATTATAGAGATTTTGTGAGTTTTTCGAGTAATACATCCCTGTCTGGATAAGAGCAGGTAGCGGTGGCTCTGGAACAGATGTACCTAGGGGTAAAACCCGAAAACACCGCTTTGATCTAGACTTGAACGGGAACTGGTGAACAACAACGAGCCTTGCTGCACTCTTGGTTACGACACTCCCGGGGGATATGCTTAGGATAATTCTCATTTTCTTTACAAACCATTATGAAGGGTTTATGAGTATATAATTCCTGAATGAATTTTTTTTTATGATTATGGATATATCCATAAATATTTCAATTTATGTTAAGTGTTTTACAAGTATGGAATTATGTATTTTGATTCATAAACTGATCTAGTTTATGCCATTGTTTAGAAATGGCGCCTAGTGGAAGGAATGGAAACCGTATCAGTGCATGAACTCCATATAGGGATTTCCCTCTTGCTCAAAATAATTATAGTGGAGATGGTGATACAACTGGTGCTGATCAACTTATCACCATACTGGGACAACTCACTCAGGTTATGAATAATAACCTTACTCGTATGGAGCACCTTGATCCGCAACGTGGAGGATCAATGTTAGACTACTTCATGAGTAAAAAACCGCCAACATTTAATGAGGGTACAAATCCATTAGTAGATGATAAATGGATAAACTACTTAGAGAAAATATTCCACGCCTTGGGGAGTAGAGAAAGGGAGAAGGTTGTCATGTCAGTTTACCGCCTCACTAGAGATGCCGATCAATGGTGGTCCCTGATTCAAAACACAAAGGAAGATGAAGAAGTATCAAGTATGGAATGGAGGGAGTTTAAGGAAATTTTATTAGAAAAATACTTTCCACATGATCATCGAGCAGATATGGAAAGAAAATTTCTGAGTCTAAGGCAAAAGGAGGATGAGAATATCGCAAAGTATGAGTCTAAATTTACAAGGTTAGTGAGGCATTATGCAGATTATATATGTAACCCAAGAAGTAAGATTGATCGTTTCTTTGATGGGTTAAAACCATTTCTCCGTCGAGCTTTAGTATCACAATATTTCTCAATGTACGAAGATATAGTCGCATGTGATATCAAGACAGAAAAGGAATTCTCTAAATCTTATGATAATAAAGTAAAGCAAGAGAAGAAGAGAATAGTGGAACAAGAGACAGATAAAGGAAAAAATGGAAAGAAGGATTTTCCATTATGAGATAATTGTGGGAAGAATCACCCCGGTACTTGCCTAAAAGGAATGGGAGTTTGTTATAAATGTGGAGAAAAAGGTCACCAAGCTCGTGATTGCAAGGGAAAGAAAGAGGATATCAATGTTGAATGCTAAAATTGTAGGGAAATGGGGAATTATGCAAATGAATTTCCTAAGCGTCAGGAAAAATTACCTCAGAAAAGCCCAAGGGATCAAGGCCAATATTATACTGTTACTATAGTTGAAGAGGAATAATTAATGTATTGGTGCTTTTGGACTGAAGGATTATATTCTGGTTATAAGAATAATATGATATATGTAAGGATTGTACTGAAGTACTTTTTGTTTTCATTAAGGTTTTAATATGATGAAGGTAATCATATTTTTATATGTGACAATAAGATAAACTTTACTTTGTTTGAGGAATCTGATGATACAATTGATTTTGGAATTTAGAGACCTTTTAGAGAAAGTCTGGATGGAGGTATTTTGGATAACTATAAAGGTTGGAATGGATTAAGTTGAACTTTGGATAGTATTGTCTAAGGTTAAAACATTTATGAAGATTTTTTTTGGAATATTATAATACTATAGTTTTAGGAAAAGGACAACCTGCAGGTTGGGGGATAACCCGTTGCGTCAGAAAAAGTTGTAGGAATCGAACCCACAACTATAGTGCGACATGCCTTTATTACCTACCACTAGCCTACAGGAAGTCCCTGGTTATTACAAAATAGTTTTCCTAATCTAAATGGTATGTGGTAATATTTAGAACCTTATACAATTAGGATAAATAGAATATTTTTGAGTTCTGTTACTATTTGGAGTGAAAGATGGGTTTGTGGTAAAAATTTATTAAAGAATGGACGTCTACATGACAAGTAAGTATATTTCCTTATGTTCTTAGTAAATCTCTTAAATAAATTCCTCAACTTTATGAAAGGTAACTTAAAAAAAAAACTTTTTCGGTTAACTTTTCCAACTGGGGATTCAATGACTATTTAACCAATCACAAGTTTGTGATTTTCTTGTGGTTAACTTTCTCCTAATCCTGTTTTCTACAACTCTCCATCAGACCTTGATGGTTTGTTTTTCCCCCATATCCATATTTTCATAGAATCCTAGTATGGGCAATCTCGGGTGATCTTTGTACTTCTCTTTCTTTCTTTTAATGTTATATTTTTATTAACCCTATTTCCGATGTGGGTTTTCCACAAAGGTATTTTCTATTTTCAACCTTTTATTTTAGAATAACATTTTCAAATTGCAAGGACGCAATTTATTTAAGGAGGGGAGAATGTAACACCCTAAGCTTTCGCGATACACTTCTCTTTCAATAATGAAATAGCTTGCATTGTACGCAAGTTCGAGATTCTAACACACTGCGACCAATCAGAGTAGCCATTATGAATAGTAATACCCACTTTTTGAAATTAAATAAACTTTATATTTCAAAATGGACTTAATTTTTTTATTCGGAATATCCAAATTACCCTAAGTTGAATTTTTGTAATTTTATGAGAACTTCCAACTTTCCATGAATATGAAAAAATACTTAAAAACAACTTTTCTAATCAAAATAATTTATTGTGATAAATTATACTATTGAGTGGTTTTAAAGTATAATTAGAATATATTTTTATCATTTTATCCAATGGTGGTCATTAGAATTAATTTCGCTTTGAAATTGGACATAAACAATTGTCAATCTTTTGATATATATTGTTTCTTAAAAACATGCTATTTGCTGTGACAGTGAGAATTAATTATTAAATTAATTAATTAAACTTATATATTTTAAATTTTTTAAAATAGACATCATTTTTGAATTTGGAATATCAAATATATCTTAGAGTGAATTTTTGGTATTTTTCTGAAAAACTTCAATTTTTGATGAATAGTGAAACCACTAAGTGGTAGTTTAAAAACTAATTTTTTATGTAAATGAAACATTACCACTTATGTGTATTTAATTTCAAAAATCCTACATACATGGTTGTCATTAGGAATAAAAATGTGGTTCAATGAGATTAAAATAATTTTTGGTGAATAGTAACTTTTAAGTTTTATTAATCGTGATTAAAGGTAATTAGTGAAATTTAAGGTAAAAATGATATTATAAAAATATGAAAATACCTTTAAACTTGTCCTTAACTTATTGGATGAGTCATGTCTGACTAATACAATCCATGGGTCAACTTGGGGACCCCATGGAGCCACTTGGGTAAGAAAATGACATTAATAACTTTTTATTTAAAGTAAAAATAAAATTGTCACAAACATGTGTTGTTTTACTAAAACAATTATTACATGAGGTCATATAAGTTAACTTTTTGACTATAAATATTAATTATAAAGTTAAAAAGATTTCCTACATAATGATATTTTTTATATAATTTTTAGACATTAAATAAATTAAAATTTTTATGACACCATGATGATGCAGAGATTACCTCATTAATTAACGATTTAAATAAAATGAAAAGATAATGTAAAATCTAAGACTTAAACTTGTCAAAAACCTATTGGATGAGTATATTTAGAACCCTTATCACCTTATCCTCGAAATATATAATTGTGGGACCTTTGAAATCCGAAAATCACTTCATAATAATGTAACATTTCACGACTTTCCAAGAGTGCCCCTCCTCTCCTCTTATAAAAGGCCCCCACCACTACCACCTTATTCACACCTTCAAAGACATTTTTATCAGACAAAATCTGCCCAAATACTCTCTCAACTTCCTTCTCTTACTCATAGAAGCCTCAATTTTGGAATAATTCTTCTCAAGGAAGCCTTTGGCTCAAATCAAAAAGAGTTACCCGATTTTCAGGTAATGTCTTCTCTTATGTTGTTTTGTTTTATTTTCCTTCTCCAACCCCTTAAAATATTTTTATTCATTTATTTTGTAACAAAAACAGTATCTTCAATATAATAGTATTTTGTTATGAGAAGTATTTGATTTACACTTACATACACCTTCTTTTAATGGTTAAATAATATACTGTTTCTGTGGTTGATGAATTTCTGCCTCACGAAACGATGATTGTTCAATATTTTTTTAACACCTCTCATGGTGGCCATTAAGATGTCACTATATTTATATATGATATATATTATGTTTATGTTTTCCTTATACTTATGTATTTCTAATTTATGACATACCTTTATGATTTCAATTATGGGTAAACGCGATAATTTCATTTTAGGATGTGCGGACTACCGCCCCCTCAAAGTGATTTGAATCGTTAATGCCATATGTGGGATGTATAAAGGATGGAGTAAATGATATTATATATGATATTATACTGGAATTATAATATACCTTTATATCATTATGATTTCATTCCATTAAATACGAAATAGAAATGAAAGTAGCATTCATGCGTACATACGACTTACCGTCTCCATGAACGGTGCATTTCATTTCTTACCTCTAAATGTTATGTAATATTATGAATGAATATATATAATGGATATATATGATATATATGATATCTACATCATGAATATAATTCTGGAGATAATGTATATTCTACTACATAAACAACTTGTAATTATAAGAAGTTTATTTTTGACTCAAGTACCAAAGATCGACAAAACGACCGTTATTAACTTAAATAATTTCATAATTTTCATAACATGGTAATAAGTGATATAAAAGGAATAATTAACTTGAAAAAGGTTCTTAATAAATTATAAATTAACTCTAGTTTATTATTCAGGAGGTTAAAGAACGATCGAGTCAGGTCGGACACGAGGTAAGGGAACTTCTTAACCCAATTTCTATTCTTTGGGTTAATCTCCTACTTTCAAATTATGTCATGATATTATTATGTAATATCTTTTATTTGTACTTTCTTTATGTGTAATTATAGTGAATACACATAATTGATTTATTTTATTTTAAAAAATGATCTTTGTAAGGGACTTCGTCTCAATCTCCTTTCATTGAGGCATATTTTGTTTTATACACAACTTTCTTTTATACAGAGTATAAACCCCTTTGAATTTTACATTTATTCAAGAGGAATCTTTTTTATATGAAGTATTTTACTAAATTACAAAAGGGAATGTTTTTTTGTCGTACGTATGTGGCGACAACGACTTCTCTGCCGCCGTGACCATTATTTGAGTTTCGGATTCCTCTACCAGCCATAACTTTTTTAAATGAAAAATAATTACAAAGTTTTAATTTTCTTTTATTTTGGTATTGAAAATGGTTTTGAAAGTGTTTTTTATATAAATATGTTGTATTGATATCTTGTGATTTAAATGTGGAAATGTTATGTTTCTTTTATGCATGTTTTATGTGATACGATTATGTTATGGTTTATGATATGTTTAAACCTGTTCATATGAGGAATACATTGGACCTAATAAGTGATGGGTGGAGCCCTCTATAGCTCCTTGATGCATTGGTAGGTCTCATGAGACAAACTAGTGTCTTGGAACGAGTCCTTGACAAAATCTTATTTGTAGTCTTGGCACGAGGCCTTGGCTATGTGGTTATGATAGTCTGGCATTATGCATTCCATCATTATGAAAGTAGTTATTGATATTGCATGTGATTATTCGACTAGTATAATATCCATGTGAATAAGTAAATGGAATTACTTCATTTTACTTTTTCCATATTATGCTTAAGTTAAAGTTTAAAAGTCTTTTGTTTTAGTTATACATTACCTTAAATGTTTATGTGTAATTATGAAAGCTTACGCAATATTGTTATCTTTACTGAGCATCTGAGCTCACCCCTTTCAATGTTTTAATTTTTCCAGGAGGTGAAGAAGTATTTTATGAATGACCTGCAGGGATAGTCGGAAGGGGATATGAGTGTGGACTATAGAGACTATGTTATTGTATTTTTACACTTTATTATGTAATGTAACATTTATGAATGTATCTAGTGTTTCAAGGCTACTAAACTAATTGGTCCTTTGAGACCTGATCTTTTGTGATCATGCCAATGTTATGTAATAATGCACCGACTCTGGGTAATTGGGGTCGGGGTGTTACAATATGACCATGTTGCTTGTTGTGATTACTTTGATATATATGACATTGATTGTGAAACTTCTTTACTCATTCCTAGTTATTTATATAAACTGTTTTATATAAATTTTTTACTTAAGACATTTTTAAAAGGTTTCCATCATTTGAAATGAATTTTTTTTTGTTTTAAATATGAAATTGTGATTAAATACTTATTTTATTTAAATTTGGAAGAATGATTTGGTTTATTATTATAGAATCTTATTATAGAAAACTTGGTGAGAACCTACTAGGATTTTATCTCACACACTACCTTTTCCTTCAGGTGTTTGTAGATTTTCTTTTACCAGTTCTGAGTAATGGGAAAGGGCCTCTAGGAGGAGTTGAATGTTCTTGATCCTTGGGGGCTTGGAGTGATGTGTCTTTTGGGATGTGGGGTTTATCTTATATGATTTTTGTACTTTGATAATGTACTATTTTAGTTTTTGATATACCTATTTAGCTTTTGGTACTATCTCCTTTGGGATTTTTCTTTGAGTATATTGATATGTATCTATTTCTTCCATTGTTTTTATTGAAAAATTGTTCCCACTTTTGTCTTGTATGATGAAAAGTGCTAGTCACCAACCTACGGGGATGAGAAATTCCCCTCGGGCTATATTGGGATCATATTGATTATTAGGGTACCAGGGTATCCGGGCTGATTTGTGATAATTTAGTATCAAAGTTACAGGTTGTGCATCTTTCCTTGATGTCAGTATGTTATTGAGAGATCTTGTTGGGACTTAGGAGGTAGTTATGAGTGTGTGACTGGCCATCTCTCATTATAATGAGCCTTAAGTCTCCATGGGTGTTTTGGGAAAGGTATTTTTAGGATTATTTCTACTATTTTTCTTACTTTATATTTAGATAGGAAGAAATAAAAATCTTATTTTCTTATTTGTTGGGATTAATTTACCTATTGCTCTTGTTGAGTTATTGATCTGAGTAATCTTTTGATGTCTTCAATATTTTTTTGATGTTGTGTAGTATAATTCCTCTAATAAGATATTAGAATAGGATCTAGGAGGAATCTACTTTTTAAAAATAGTGAGAAAATCCTCCCATGGACCAAAATATAGTTGAGTTTATTGTACATGCTATCTAAGATTTGGGACAGGAACCTGTAACTGTTCACATTTAGGCTCTATCTATGGAACCTCAAAGGGATGAATGTTGGAGTTGTGCTCAGTATTTCCTTCTCCATAAGCTACCAATGTTACAAGGTTATAATAATACTCAAGAGGCTAAGGATTGGTTGAGCGAGATTGATCTTTTGTTTTAGTTCTTAGAGACACCTGATGAGATCACAGTGAAATGTTCCAACTTCAAACTAGAAGGTCCTAGCAGGAGATGGTGGGACACTATGGTGATGGTGAAGAATCATGAGATTTTATAGTGGAAGGACTTAAAGATTCATTTAACCAACTATTTCTATCCATATTCTATGGTACATGCTAAGGATATCGAGTTTTTCAAACTCTAGAAAGCTGACAGGACCATAATAGAATATGGAAAACCATTCATTTAGCTTTTGTAGTTTGTAGTTAAGATTGTATAGAATTAGAATATGAAGACTAGATGGTTTAAGATGATACTTTTATTTGATATTTTTTCTTAGGGTTTCTTGTTGAATATTTATTATTATGATGATGTGATGGATATGGTATTTATTGTCAAGATTGATCTAGCCAGTAAGTCAGGGTTAATGGGAGTTTTCTTTTCCCCTAGTGATAGTTCTGTTAGTTCCCATAAAGGGAAGAGAAATCATGATGACTATCATGGTGGTTCTTGAAAAAATCATTCTTCTAGACCTCCTGCTGTACCTGGAAGAGGCTCTTTGACTTTCTTCTAGTGTGTAAAGCTTGGGAATTTGAAATGGGTTTTCATTGAGGTGACCAATATTTTCAGATCCCTTGGACATTCAGGACACTTGTAGAAGTTCTGTTATATCTTTTGTACCCCACATAGTGGAACAAGATCATCAAAACCTAAAATTATTGCAGTGAAATTAGATGCTTTAAGATCTAAGGGGTTCCAGCCATAGGCATTAGGAACAAATCTTCTTCATGTAGTGGACAAGTCTCCATAGGAAGAAGATACAGTTCCAGTGACAATGAGAGGTACCATCACTGTTGCTTCATATTTAGTGACTGATTTATTTGATATTGGTGCATCCCATTCATTTATTTTGACTCATATCATGAATCTGATAAATATTCTTATGGAGATTTTATCCTATGTGATGGATATTACTACACCCCTTAGAATGAAGATAGAGTAAGGTATTCATTGTCTTACTTGCATTTTCTCTTCATTAAAGATTGATCTTACTTGGTATTTTTTGGTTCTTAGAATGAAACCTCTTGATGTCATTTTCAGTATAGATTGGATAATTACTAATTAATCCCAAATTGATTTCTATATTTGATGGGTCTCCTTTAATGCACCTGATGGGATGTTCCATGTATTTCAAGGATAATGGGAGCTGGAGTTGATTAGAACTGGACCTTCTTATATAGAGTTGGGGAAAGTAATATCAGTAGTTTCTTTTGATATGGAGTAGGAATCTTTGAGTGGTGATCTCCCTCTAGTTTTCATTGAGTTTCCTAATGTTTTTTTCTTCTGAATTATTTTTTTTTCACAGGTAAGATAGGTAGAGTTCTATATTGATTTATTTTCGGGTACTCAGCCGGTATCTATTTCTTCTTACCACATGAATCTAGCTGAAATGAAAGAGTTTAAGACTCAGTTGGATGATATTTTAGAGAAAGTATATTTATGCCTGAGTGTGTCACCTAGGACAAAACCTATTCTCTTTTCTAAGAAAGATGGTGGGTCACTTTTTTTAGAAGGTGGTGACATGAATTGGTTTCCCAATTCATTCCCCCTATGGAATTTATTAAAAAACAAAAATCAGCATTACAAACACGAGGTGTAAAGAACTTACACCAGCAAGGAGTTAATGGGGATACAAAAAGGTAGATCAAACATACTAAAATCTAAAATTAAAGACTGCCAAATAGTGATAAAAAAGGGGAAGCATGAACTTTCTTCCAGTAATCAGTTGAACCATCCATCTCTAGCTTTCCTTAGTCCTCAAATTCCTCATCAAATTCCTCAGAAAATCAAGGGAGTTATCAGCCAATAGAATGTTAAAGAAAATATAAAACCATTAAAACCAAACAGTCCAGAACTCAGAAAAACATGCAGCTGAAGCAGAAAGAAGTGACTGTTGTCTCCAAACAAAAATAGCTAAACCATATCATAAGAAGATCCAAATCAACCTCACATCAAGAAAACATATCCATCTAAGGAATATCATGATCATAAAGAAAACAATCTAACATCTAGGAACAAGAACCAGTCAGAATTTGGATAAAACCACACAGCTGAACTTCAATACCCCCAAATAGGATTCTAATTAATTCATAACTTCAAGTCTGGAACAACAATAGAAAGAGACCAAAATTAAAGTAATAGATCTTCTAAAACAGTAACTCGCTCATCAAGTCATGCAGAAAAAAACAAGCAAATATACCAGGGAGTCATTATCAAGACAATATCCCATCATGAAAAGAACAAATAATATAGATCCAATTGAAGAGAACAAGTGGAAGAACCAGCCCAGATATAGGTAAATCCGTTCATATAATAAAAAACTATCAGCTGATAAAGACAACCTATCCATAATACAAACAAGTTAAAAATAACCAGATAAGGTAGAGGAATCTGAAGATCCAAAAGTCAACTGACACTGCAATCCAAAGTCTCCGAAAGAAAAGCATGAAAAAGGCAGACTAAAAGGGGACAACACTGAGATCAAGGAGATTGAATAGAAATCTTCATCCTTTCATTGAAAATGAAACTTTTTGTATTAAGATATTGTTCAGTAGAAAACACACCATGTTGAAGCTCTTGATGGGAAATTTCTTATTGCCTTTCCATATGATTGTTCCCATCCTGGATCTCTTGGTCTGTGACATACTGTGATAAGTAATATAAAACGATGATCAAGGTATCTATCAAAGGTTTTTCTTGGACTTTTTCAGTAGATTACCTCTTGGAAGCATCCAATGATCTAGTCACAATAGTCCTTTCCGTATGCGAATAATCTCTACATCTTTGTGTTTTCTTCGGATTTGGAGTGTTAAATCTGTCCTCATCCACCATAGGTTTTTTTTCCTTTCTTGGCAAAAGATTTTAAATAGGACTCTTCAATTTGTCCAGCCTTATCCTCTTCCTCAACTGAGGAGTCACTGGCATCCGAACCATCAATATGAACCTTACCTTCCTCCTCTTGAGACTTTATGTGATCACTCCGTTCCTCAATAGTGATTGGATCATGGAAAACTATTTCCCTCTTATCATTTGAAAGAGAGGTATGATTTTTAATGGGATCTTCTTTAGATAGGGGAGGGACAACATTGCTGTCAAGGACAGAAGCTATTAAATCTATAATTTTATTTTCAGGGGCTTAGGTTTGATCCAATCCAATATTACTTTCCATTTTTTCCTTTTTGGAGATATTGGAAGGGCCAACTTTGCTACTTTTTTCCACCCAAGTGGGTTTCCAGTTCTTATGACATACATTAATTTTGCCACAACTATTAGATGGGTGGCCAAGTCTAAGGCATTTGTGACAATAATCAGGCACCCTCTCATAGAAAATCTTCTAATAGAAACCAAGTTCACCACTCTGAATTTATATGTGTGAGGGAAAATGTTGTGAAACGTCAATTTATATACATATTCTAGCAATAGATGGCTTGGAAAGGGATTTTGTTGCTGAATCTAACCTCAAGGGATTTCCAATAAGGCCAAAAATAGGAAATAGGGCCGCTTGATTGAACAAGTGAAGGGGAAGATCAGGAAAACCTACCCAAATCGGCACAATAGGAGACTATGCATACAGATCAAAATCTGGTTTCCATTTAATAACTTTCATGAAACAACCACCAAAAAACCATGATCGCTTGACCCACAACCTATAATACTCTTCTTATGAGCCAAATCTAAAGATAACATGTTTAGGGTTGAGGAGACCTATATGAAAACCTATGAATCCCAAGGCTTCCAGAAAAGATCGCAAATACTTCAAAGAAGGTCTACGATTCAAAAATTTTCCAATGAGAGCAAAGCGTAAGTCTGACACAAGAGATGTTACCTTTTTTGTTGAGAATGAGACTCCTTCTTGTTTGCGATGATGAAAAAATTTGGGATTGATTCGAACTTCAGGTACTGCATTAACTTGAAAAAATACTTCTTCAACTGATCTCCTAGCCACTATATCCACAAATGATCTGAGATTAGCATTAGGTTTCATCATTCTCGCCAGGTTCTGGTCTCACCGCGTATCGGTCTCCTCCACCCCCTACATAATTTTCTATTTTTAGATGGTGGGTCACTTAAACTTTGTGTTGAATACCAAAAAATAAATCAAGTTACAGTAAATAATAGGTATCAATTTTCATGGATTGATGATCTATTTGACCAGTTGAAAGGAATGAAGTGGTTCTCGAAGATTAATCTTCAATCTGTCCATCACTAGTTGAGAATAAAAGAATACAACATTCATAGAACCGCCTTCTAGAGTAGGTATGTCTATTATGAGTACCTTCTAATGTCATTTGGTATAACCAATTCTCTTGAAGTCTTTATGGATTTGATGAATAGGATCTTCCACAAGTATATTGATACTTTCATGGTGGTATTTTTGGATGACATCCTGGTTTACTCCAATTATAAGGAGGATCATGTGTGTCACGAACCGTCCCCCGAGGCCCATGCCATGACTACCCCAAGCCTACCTTCCATAGACCATGGATTGGAGAATATTATTGGAAAGGGATATCCATAAAATGGGAAGGCATTGCCTCAAAAACCTGTACACACAAAGACAGAGCACACTGTGTGCAAGTAAACACAATGGAAGAATAAAGGTACAACCACAACTAAAAACCACCACTGAGTGTAAAAGTGAGTACTGAAAGTAAAGGGGCTAGAATAAAATCCCAACTAAAATGTAAGTAAAAAAGAAAGTAAAAACATATCCTAAGGTCTCCCTCCAAGGTTCCTACCTGAAGGGTAGGTACAACTCATCACCTCAGCTCTCCACGTCTATCGATCACCTTCATACACTGTCTGTCAATCACCTTTAAGAATCATCAAGCCTCGACTCCGCAAGACTCAGTCAAGCTGTTTGTCATTTGAACAAGGCACAACAAGGTGCAGACAAAGCCCGTGCAGGGGTGAGTATAACAATACTCATTAGGGA
This sequence comes from Viscum album, assembly GCA_963277665.1. Taxonomy (NCBI): domain Eukaryota; kingdom Viridiplantae; phylum Streptophyta; class Magnoliopsida; order Santalales; family Viscaceae; genus Viscum; species Viscum album. The sequence continues at coordinate 1,937,852,344 of OY728155.1, forward strand.
CCCCGAGACCCCTGAAGGTCTCTTAGAATTCCACAAAGGAAAAACCACAAAGCATGATCTCAATCATAAAGCACAAAGAAAAAGACATCTCACCCCAGGTATAACTTAAGTAAAAAAGTATAGATGATTAGTCGTAAGACTAGATCATCTTATTCTGTTAAGTAGAACTGCTACTGACCCACACAGGATTGATAGGTACTAACCCCTACTGACCCACAGAGGATCCAACCCACCCAGGATTGATAGGTACTAACCCCCGCTGACCCACATAGGATCTGACCTGCCTAGGATTGATAGGTACTAATCCCTGCTGACCCACACAGGATTGATATGCGCTGACCCACATAGGATCGCTGAGCACGGACCCACACAGGATCTGACCCACACAGGATCAGTGCTGACCCACACTGGATCACTAGGTGATGATCCACACAGGATCGCTAGGAGCTGATCCACATAGGATCGCTAGGTGGTGATCCATACATGATCGCTAGGTGCTGATCCACACACGATCGCTTGGTGGTGACCCACACAGGATCTCTAGGTTCTGATCTATATAGGATAGCTAGGTGATAATCCATACAGGATCGCTAGGTGCTGATCTACACAGGATCTCTATGTGCTGATCCACACAGGATCGCTATTAATTCTTCACTTATCAGCCAAACACTATATTCCCATACATAGTACATTTGATTCTGGAAGAATCCACTCCTCAAGCCATCAGTCATACTTCAAATAGCACTAAGTCTCACAAATAATTAACCGAATTATCCTTCATGTCATAAGGGTTCCAATGAAACAGATAGTGCATCAATCAGACGCCCGGTCTGAGAGTTATAGGCATTTTAGTGCTGAGGGCCCAGTTAGATTCTGGTACGATCCAACCCATTCACACTCCAACTTTCTCCAAAACTTATGCAAAGTATCTCAAAAGTACCGTCTCGTTCCAAGTATTCTAGAACTGCAGACGGTCCGTCAAACAGATGTGTGGTTTGCGAGATATGGTCTTTTAAGTGTATCTGGGCCGAAATGGGTCTGGGTTTGGTCCAACCCGGTCAAACCAACCCGACCCGGCCTGAACCGGCTGGGCCATGGTGGGCTCGGCCTGCTGGGCAGTGAACCGGGATGGCCCGCCGATTGGCGCGACCCATGCGAGGGGTCGCATGACCCCTCGTTCCCAAACGGATCAAAGAGCCATTCAACTCTTTAACTGGGAGTGCCATGTGGTGAAGGGGACCCACACCCTACGCTTCCCATCTGTGTAGATATGTCCTGGACCAGATCTCCATTTCCACTCTCATCTGTGCCTACGGGCCTTCAGGGATGCCATCATTTCTGCGTGAACCTCTGATTCACATTTTTGTTAAATTCAGAATTCTTTCACAAAGAACACAACGATAAAACAAGCAGTGGAGGGTCTGGTCCATGTTCATTTGACCCGAACCATCCGAATTAGAATCAAAACAATTGGGTATCAAATAAAAACATCAAATAGATATTGATTAGCCCCGTTCAAATCTCCGGCAACAAACACCCCCAAATTCAAGAAAGAGGAAAATAAATGAGAGTTTATTGAATTTAATTACAACCCCTACCCCAAATTTGTAGGAGATGCTGTAGAGGAGGAGGGAGTTCACACGTCTGATGGTGTTCATCAGTGCTTGCTGTCATGCATCGATTCCCCCAACGTCTATTGCTCAATCACATTCTTCGTCAGAGCGGAAAGTCATCATCACTTCACCATAGATTCCTCTCGTAGCTCTCCCAAAACCCAAGACTGAACTATGATTAAATATAGGGGAGGATAGGATCAACACACCACAAAATTAATGAGGTTCATTAATGAGTTTAATTAATGAACCTATTAATTTTTTCCAATGGTACGATTACCTAACTTATTAAAAACTCCCAATTGTGTGGTTACAAAACTTAAGGGTCAATCCATTAATGGTTTGACATTGCACTATGGTCCCACCACTGTTTGTCCAATAGTTGAAAAAAGAAAAATAAAATAACCTTTAGTTATTTTATTATTTTCTTTTGTAAAGTCCAAAAATTAAAATTTTCATTCGACCCTTTTCAGTCTAAGTTAAGATTTCCTTAAGCGAATCTCAGTTATGAGAATTCAATAGTGCTCTTGGATTTTTAATCTGAGTACCGGTTTGAAAGATATAAATCACCACCCGCACGTTTACTGAATGTACCTTAAAAAAGTTCAAAAATTATTAACAGTCACCCTCGACCCATGCTGGTCAAGGCAAGGCTCTGCCTAAAGGAAACACACCCTCACTAGCTCAACGGTACTCTCGGATTTCCAATCTGAGTTACCATTTAGGATTTATAGAATTTAAAAATAAAATAATTGTTACTTAATTATTTTATTTACAGCCAAAAAATAACTTTCACTGCTGGCCCGCACCAGCCAATGTTAGGATCTACCTAAGGAAAGAATACCCCCATGAGTTCAGCGGTGGTATCTGATTTTTAATCTGAGTAACCATTCATGAGTTATAATAATTTAAAAAATAAAATAATTTTATTTAATTATATTATTTATGGTTATTCCATTTTAGAGTTTTCTCACTAGAGGTCTACACCGACTAAACTTAAGTCGCGCATAGGGTAAACCCGCCATCCTGAACACAATGGTTCCCTTAGATTTCGGATCCGAGAACCTATTTAAGATTTACTCCACTTTTTTCAAGAAAACTACTCATACACACTATTTTAAGCTTAACACTTTTTCGACAGATCATTTCGGGCACTCGGGGCCTCGTAATCACGTACCGTCAGATTTTTTGGTCTCGTAAAAATTCCATATAATTAAAAAAATTATATGGAATTTCTCAGTCTTTATAATGTGTTTCATTTGAGAGTAGTTTTGGATATGTTGAGAAATCATTGAATTTATTCTAAGCTATCAAAATGTGATTTTTGGATCCAGGAAGTGAAGTTCTTGGTACATGTGGTGTCAAAACATGGTATCTCAGTTTATCATGAGAAGGTGAAAACTGTTATGCCTTGGGAGAAACCACATAATGTTTTCAAGATTTGGAGATTCTTGGGTTTAGCTAGATATTATTGATGGTTTATAAAGTATTTATCAAATTTGGATTCTTCGATATCCACTCAAACTCAAAAGGGAGTAAGGTTTGTTTGGGATGATAAATTTTAGAATTATTTTTTTGATCTGAAATATTTTTTGACTATTGTGTTGATGTTGAATCTTCCAAAGTTCTGGAAGGGCTATGTGTTCTTCTATGATGCATCAAGTTTGAGTTTGGGTTGTGTTATTATGCAAGGTGATCACGTGGCAGCCTATGGATCTCAGTAGCTTAGGCCATATGAGAATAATTATCCAACCCATGACCTTGAACTTGTAGTAGTGATGCATGCACTTAAGAGTTGGAAGTATTAACTTTTCATAGAATGGTTAACCGTGTATTCTGACTACAAGATCTTGAGTTATATCTTCTCTAAAAAATATTTGAATATATTCTATATGCATTGGGTGGAGTACCTGCAGTCTTTTGATTTTGATATCATCTATACCCTGGGGAAATGGAATGTCATTATTGATGCATTGAGTAGGAAAATTTATACCCATGACATGAAGGAATCAACCTAATAGTGGAACTTGATGAATCTTTTTTCACAGTTTTATTTACGAGTATGAAAAACTGGGGATGAGATTTTTTTTTCTTGTGTTAAGTTGACCTCCACTATTCTTGAGATGATTATTCAGGAACAACAACTTGATCATGAGTTTTATATCATTAAAGAATCTATTTATGGCGGGGATACCCTTTCTAAGTGGTATTTCTACAAGGAGGGTGTCTTATGTTTTTTTAATCATTTTGTTGTGTTGTTGGTTGTGAGAAAAGCTATGATGGTGAGTTCTATAATTCCCAATGGTTTGTGAACCCAGAAACCGAAAATATTTTCTATGACATATGATGATGATTTTGGTGGCTAGGTATGATATGTGGTATTGATTATTCTCTATATCATTTTTATGATTTCCAACAGGTCAAGGCTGAGCATCAAAGACCTTCAGGTTTACTTCACCCACTTCTAATGCAAACTTTGAAGTGGGATGAGATCTATATAGACTTTTTGATTGGGTTGCTACGTACCCATAGAAAGAAGAATGTGATATGGTTTTTGATCAATAGGCTGACCAAATAGGCTCACTTTATACCCATTCATGATATAATCAAATTTTAGGGGATGGTAAATCTTTATGTGAGAGAGAGTGTTCATTTTCACAGAGTTCTATCCACTGTAGTCTCTAATAGGGATCCCATTTTACTTATTTATTTTGGAGAGGCCTCCAGGAGGCACTGTGATCTTAGGTTTGTTTGAGTAAATATTACCATCCATAGATTAATGTATAGATAGATAGGACTATATATATTCTTGAAGATTTTCTCTATGCTTACATCCTCAATTTTGGTGAAGCTTAGGATGACCATTTGAGAATGGTTGAGTTTTCCTATAATAATAGTTACTAGTCTATAATCTGAATGGATCCTTTTGAGGGCTTGTATGAATTTTTTTAAATCTTCATTGTGTTAGTTGAAGATCAGTGAAAGTTATTTGGTTGGACGAATATTGGTTCAAGAGAATACAATAAAGATTCAGTTGATTCGTCAGAGGATGTTGATGGCACATAGCTGATATAAATCTTATGCTAATCATCAACCTAGACCTTTGAATTTTTCAATTGGTGATCATGTGTTCTTGAAATTTTCATATCATTTGGGTAATCAATGGATTGGGATGAAAGGGAAGATTTCTCCTCATTTTGTGGGACTTTTTTAGGTTGTTGAGTGGGTGGGGAAAGTGGCTTATTGTTTAGCACTTCTGCCACAATTGATGTCTGTATGATCCTAACCATTTTTAAAGATGTATTGAGATCATTCAAAGGTTTTATTTTTCCTTGTTTTGTTTATAATTTGGTTGAGTCATGTCTTAGGTGCATTTGGGTGAATTTTGGAAGTTTTTATAGGGGTTTTGGGAAGTACATGGTTGGTGAACGGTTTTCCCAAATTGTGCACCCTATCCCAGCAAGCCTTACAACCCAGATAGAGGGAGATTCAATGTTTGGAACATGGTTTTTTATACTATTCACTATTTTAGGAGTAACCATGAACCCTCTAGAGGAGGCACACAGTTAAGGCACATGGTTTGTCAAAACAGTGCACCCCTGCCCCAGAAATCGTGCATGTGGTTTTTAATCCTCCAATTTTTTTTAATTAAAATGCTGAAACCCCCGATTATTACCCCCAAACACCCTATCTTGAAACTAAAACAATTTATATAAATTTTTAATCTCCTAGGAAGGTTATAAGGCTCCTTGAACCCCATTCTTTAGGAATCTAAGGTTTGTTCTTAGTATCGTCTCTTCATTGGTAGGAGTTTTCTTTCCTGATTGGTTCCATTTCTCTCTTCCATCATTTTCTCATCTTATGTATGAATGATTTCCTCCATTGTAATGGGTTTAGATCTAGGTTTTGATATATCTTAATCCTTTTGATCTTGGATCTAGATTTTGGTTCAAGATCTTGTTATTCATTATGTAATTGAACATTCCTCTTGAATTGTGGATTTCCATTTGGCGAATGCTCATCAATGATCTTGAGCTAGGTGATCTATTTATCAATTCCCATAGTCTTTATTTAATTATATGTATGTAATTTTACAATTGGAGTTTCCATGAATGGGAAATTTCATTAGAAATTGAATTGATTAAATTTAATTTCCATGTGATAATGAGTTGTGTTGAACTTGGGGCAATTGAAATTTGTTGAATTGTGATCATGAAATTGATGGGTTAATGGGATTTTTCAATTGTTTAATTGACGGAATATAGAATTGATTGATTACGGGAATAAAGGTATGTTTTGATTAACCATCAAGGGTTGAGGGATTTAATTTATTAAATGTTGAATAATAGTTTAATGATGAATTATTCATATTATTCCATGTGATTAAAGTGAATAATTATGATTGTATTGATAATTGAAATGGTATACCATGATGTGATTTTTTTAATAGGGTTAATGTTGATTAACCATGTTGAATTTGATATATGTGATTGATTAATAAATGGGGTGTGGGACATAGACTGATGGTCCAAATACCCACAGGGTCATAGTCATGGCGTTCTAGCCCTAAATTCTTTTATGTGAATTTATTATATAGGATAGGGACTGATACTCCAAATACCCATGGGGTATGGGATAGGGATTGATGATCCAAATATCCACATGGTGCTAGACATGATTCTCTATACCCATAAGATTTACATTGTACTATAGTTCCAAATGACCGTGATATGAAATAAAATTAAATGGATAATTAAATCCCATTGTTATAATGAATTATAATTTGAATATGTGTAATGATTTAGACCCCATCAAGGTCTGAAGTAAGTATTGGTGGTTAGGTTTTCCTTGGGAACCTGTGGATTTGTGTGGTTAAATAAAGAATAAATGAATATGTAAACTACTTATTTTATCACATGTATTTTATTCTTTATACAACCGCATACACTGTTATTGACTGAATATTTTTTTAGATATTGTTGGTGGTGACCTACCTACTTGTACTCACACCCTAATTGGGATGCCTCATCAGGACATGAATAGAATTCATGTTTCTAGGATAGGATAAGGGTAAGATCCCTATGTTATAAGGCTAAGTTGGGTTGGAGCATGGATGAGGGAACCCAACATAGTTTCAGAACCCTCTTGGAGTTTTTAGTGTCTTTATTCTCTTTTGGTTTTTCATTTAGACACTTGACACGTATATGTAATGATATATCTACTTCTTTAGTTTTGGATATTGTTTCATATTTTTTTATCATGTGATGCTAGTTGTTCTTTATATTCAATTTGGTTATTCATTTGGCTATTATTTATTTATTTCCACTATTGTGCTTCTTTGATAAAGAGGGTATAGTCTCTCCATGATCAATATTATACCTATGTTACTAGTTAGAAACCTCAGTAACATGGGGAGGCATGCCTGAGGTCACATGACCGACTGTTTTGGGGAACCGGTGAGTGGAACCTAGGTTGGAATTTCACAAAGTGGTGTCAAAGATGCTTTCTTTTCTTTTATTTTGTATTAGTATTTGGGAAAATTAGATAAGATATTAGGATGAGATGAACCTTGGTTAAGAGCTCATGCATGGGAGTAGCTAACCCATATACAGGGTTAAAATACAAGTACCCAGGGTGGGATTGTTGTTGTTTATATGTGTTGTTACATTTGGATGTTATTTCACCTCGAGTGATGCACTTGTTGTGTGGTGTGATTATTTTTTTTGATATTTTCTAAGATTTTACTCATGGATCATAATAGAATGATTATTGAGTATACATGAATCATTTTAGGCACTCAGGAATTATTGTGACATGAATCAATTTTAGGCATGCATGGAAAGGAATATTTTGGGTAAGTTATTGAAATTGAAATTTTTGTATGAACTTGTGTAATTGAAATTAAAAAGGTTCCTAATATGAAATTAAAAATTTTAATTGATCAAAAATATGGAAAATGGATAAATAGGTGTATAATGAGAAACTTAAATAATGATAATGTGTTTCCCCTTTGTTAACCTAGACCTGGATGAGGGATGGTTAATGGTAGTGATAACACCTCAATTTTGACCATGTGGTAGGGTTTGAGGGATGAAATGTTATGGCTTATTGTGAATCCATCTTACGTAAATGTGATAATGATGTTATTTAATGTGTCCTAATATGTGTGTTTCAAAATGTAGAGAAATTCCTCCATGAAAAGTCTTGTGAGAGGATGACAGGAGGACATGGCTGGAGATGTGCCTTCAGTAGTGAAACCTAAGGCTTCGATAGTGCCGAGTGAGGAAGTAAGAGAGAATCTATGTTAGAAATTTTCTCGCTTTATATTATTTATGTAAAGAGACCCAAGTCAGGTTGTGAATAGTATGTATGACTTGACATGGGAGTTTCAATTATAGCACCCTCCGAATTTCACTAGAGAGGCTGGACCTAAGGTAGTTGAGTTATGGATCGAGTCTATCCAAACGATTCTTGACCACTTGGAGACTCCTACTTAGAAAAGAGTCAAAATGTAATCTTATATGTTTTGAAGATCTGTGAAGCGATGGTGGGATATTCAGGATTGGAGTGAGAATCTATAAAACATGGTATGGAAGGACTTCCTAAGAGAATTTCATGGAGCACTTTTATCCAGATACACTGATATAGGAGAGAGTAGTAGAGTTTATGAGGTTGGCCTAAGGGAGTATTTCTTTGATGGACTATGATGATCAATTTACACACTTTTAGTGCTTTTCTCTAGTGTTTGAAGGGGATGAGAAAGCTACGATAATACATTTTCAGTATGGGATTAAATCTGAGATTAAGTCCCATGTTAACATCTTTTGGTTAAATAAGTTTTATGAGGTAGTGAATCAAGATATCATATCTTAGGGGAACCTGAGGGATGATTCCATTGGAGGTTAGGTAGTTTCCACTAAATGACCAAGAGGTATGTCTTCTGAGAGTAGGAAGCATTTCTATGAGAGTGTTGACCAGAGCAGTGGAAATTAGAATGGATAGGGGGAAGGATTAGTCACTTAGGATATTACCAGAGTGCTCTGCCACTAGTGTGGTAGGCCAGGACACTTTTATAGGCATTGTCCTCGACTACTAGTAGAGTTCTGAGCTTGTGGAAGTATGGGACATCTACAAAATTTCTATAGGAACCCATGACATATGGGTAATGAAAAAGAAGCTAGGTAGAACCAGAGTTATGGAAGGAGATCTTATACACTATATGAGTATACCAGTTGAAGTTCTACTAGTTGTGGCAGTTGATGTAGTGGATGAGGTTCTTCTGGGAAAGAGTGCCTATATCAGTAGAGTGGTGCAGCTCAGGGGACTCAGACTGTATCATGAGGAATAGGGGTAGGATAGTTACATGTTGTTAAACCAAAACTTATAGATATTGAGGTTGGACCATCGATAGTTAGAGGTACTATTCTCGTAGCTTCTATACTTTCTAGTGCCTTATTTGATACTGGTGAATCTCATTATTTTATATATGTACACCTAGTGAATGGGTTAAGTCTGATGGTGGAGTTTGTGAGTGGGGTTATGAAAATCGATACACCATTGGGAGTATGGACGAGAGAGATTTGTTTGTGCAAGTTGTGTTATCTTGAGTTTGGTAAGTGTCATTTCCTTTGGGATATCTATATTATAGATATGTCAAGTTTTGATTTGATTATGGGTATGGACTGGTTAGTAGCATACCAAGCCCACATTGATTGTTAATATAGGATATTGATCTTTATATCTCCTGAGGGTGAAAATTATGTTCATCAGGGAGAGTGGGATATCTAGGTAGGCCATGAAAGACCAGTTCATCAGAAACTGGGGGATCTCATTACCTAGGTTTCTAGTATTTTGTTGGTTGATGGGGGTTTAATGCATGATGTATTTCCACCCATAGTGGATAGTTTATAGGACATGTTTCTTGAGGACTTCTTAGGGCTACCACCCGAGATAGATGTGGAATTTACAATTGAAATCATGTCGAGGGATGAGACAATTTCTATTCCACCATATAGAATGAAACCAACAGAGCTTTAAGAGATCAAGAATCAACTTGAAGAGTTTATGTATAAGATATTTATCTGTCCAAGTACATCACCTTGGGGTTCTTCATTTCTGTTTTCTAAGAAGGCTAATGGAATTTTGCACTTATGTGTTTATTACTAGAAACTAAACTGGATGAAAGTGAAGATACGGTATCCACTTTCACATATTGAAATTCTCTTTGACCAGTTGAGGGGAGATTTTGTATTTTCAAAGATTTAATTGAGACCAAGGTATCATCAGTTGAGTGTTGGATCTTTTGATATACCTTAGACAACTTTCATAAGTAGGTATGGACTTTATGATTTTTTCATAATGTTGTTTGGGTTGATGAATTCTCATGTTATGTTTATGGACAAAATGAACTGAATATTCTATGTGTACCTAGATCAGTTTGTGGCAGTGTTTGTCGATGACATCTTGGTGTACTCCAAGACTCATGAATATCATGCCCAATATCTTAACATCATCTTGAGTATACTGAGAGATCATCGACTATACTCCAATCTATCTAAGTGTCAATTTTGGATCGAGCAGGTACACTTATTGGGTCTTATCATCTTAGAGGAAGGTGTGTCAATGGACCCAAAGAAGGTGTAGGTAGTAGTTTCTTGGGAGCGACCCAAGAATATTTTTTAAATCTGCAATTTTATGGGATTATCAGGTTATTGTCTAAGGTTTATCTAGGAATTTTACTACTTTATAGAACCACTTTAGGGCTTGAACAAGAATGGGATAAAGTTTGAATGGTCTGGAGCATGTGAGAATGATTTCCAAGAGTTGAATAAGTGGTTGACTACTGCACCGATTTTGATCATACCTAAGTCAAGGGAGGAGTATACGATGTTCTGTGATGCTTCAACATTCGGGCTTGGAGTAGTGTTGATGTAGGTTGATTGCATTGTGGTGTAAAGTTCACGGAATTTGAGGCCACATGAAAATAACTACCCTATGTATGACCTTGATTTAGTAGTAGTTATTTATTCCTTGAAGTGTTGGCTGAATTATCAGTTGGGTGAAAATTTTACTGTGTATACTAATCATAAGAGCTTAAAGTATATATTTTCATAGTGAGATTTGAATCTATGGAAGTGGAGATGGGTTGATTATATATAGTCATTTTATTTCAAGCTATCATATATACTCAAGAAGGAAATATCGTGTCTAATTATTTGAGTAGGAAAACTCAGACTTAGGAAGTCCCGGAGTCTAGTTTTGAGTGGAAGATAATGAACTTTCTAGTTGAGTTGCATGTTGTGGTTTAAGAGGGATAGGAATAGATGAACCTCATATCCATATCAGTGGAGTATACTCTTTTGAGTCAAATCAGGGAAAGGAAGTATCAGGACCTGGAGTGTTTGGCCTTGAGGGAAAGCCTTGAAGGTTGAGAGACACCTACTAATTGAACTATAAATGAGGATGATATCCTCTGTATTAAGAGATTTTTTATTATATATTTGTGTATATAATAAGAGATGATTCATAAATTTGATGCCTCGAAGTGGGTGGTGCATCCAGATTTGACCAAAATGTACCATGTCCTATGTAGAAGGTATTGGTTATCAGACATGAAAAAGGATATTGCAGGGTTCATGACATGATGCCACACCTGTTAATAGGTGAAGACTGAGAATAAATGACTTGTTGGTTTAATATATCCCTGAATGGCCTGAAGGACTTTATTTTTTATTGATTTTTGATAACCCCCCTTTCAAGGGATGAGGGGGAATCCTTAGAAGGCCCGTAGGATCAGAGATTACATGGCCCATAGGCTTAGGAGATTACATGACCCAAAGGTATTAGGGAATTTAACCAGAATATCTATAAGGAACTGCCCCTCCCGAGCATATACATCAAGATAGTAGCTCTCCACCTTCGCATGGCCATTGGATATGATTCCCGTACAAGCACAGGCTGGTCCTGATGGCATAGCCATACCCTCTCATTATGGCAAATCCATTTAGCTCTTGCTCTGGTGAGTGCACTGGCTCTGAATCCTCTTCCGGGGCTGCTCCTTTTTTGTAGAGTATTTCTGGGGAGACTGCATGTGGCCCGAAGGCCTTGAGGTGGCCCGAAGGCCTTAAAGGTGGCCTGAAATCCCTACTGGCCCGAAGGCCTGGGTGGCCTGAAAGCCTTAAGGAATCCAAGCCCAAACCGGTGGCCCAAGGTGAATAGTTCCAGCTGCTATAGTACCGAACAGTACCTTCTACAGTAACTGCTACATTTCCTGCTACAGTACCACACAATGTACAGTTCTACTAAAGTACCTACATAGTGTATAGTTCTGCTACAACATCCGCACAAATGGACAGTCTGCTACAGTCCTGCTACAGTTCCTACTACAATACATGTGACAGTACTGCTACAGTACCCAGAAATATGCCTCTACCTATTTTTGAACCTGGGTCTCGTGGATGCCCTTAAGGATACCTCACCAACTGGGCCGAGGCTCATGTGAAAATGTGGGTTGCTAACACCGACTCTCAGCGGGGGGGCCCTGACCAAGCCCAGGTGCACTCCACACTCCCTAGCTAAGAAAATGGATTTGAATCACCCTTTTCATAATACACACAGTGTATGAGTCTGGAGGGACTCGATCCTATGCCAGTTCCCATGAAGAGCAAGGGGTACAACCAACGGGTACCACTCGGTTAACACCCCATGGGATGAAATGTGGGTTGCTAACACCGACTCCCATTAGGGGGCCCCGACCAAGCCCAGGTGTGCTCCATACTCCCCAGCTAAGCAAATGGCTTTGAATCACCCTGTCCATAATACACACAGTTTCCGAGTCTGGTGGGACTCGAGCCTGTGCCAGTTCCCACAGAGAGTGAGGGGTACAACCAACGGGTAACACTTGACTAACACCCCATGGGCAAAATGTGGGTTGCTAACACCGACTCCCAGCGAGGCCCCCGACCAATCCCAGGTGCGCTCCACAATCCACAACTAAGAAAATGGCTTTGAATCACCCTATTCATAATACCCACAGTGTCTGAGTCTGGTGGGACTCGAGCCTGCGCCAGTTCCCATGGAGAGCGAGGGGTACAACCAACGGGTACCACTCAGCTAACACCCCATGGGATTTAATATATCCATTTTTAATTCTAGAATGTAAGTGGGATGACATTAACATATAATTAGTGGTGTATCTCCTAAAAACTCCTTAGAATAATAACACTATTTGGGCGGTTTTGGACTGATTAATGACAATAGTTCATTTTTTCCTATAAAAGAGGATTTCTCAGTGGACTAGTTGGGAGACTTGTATGTTCAAGAAATAGTTGATCTATACAGGGTGCCATAGAGTATAGTTTTAGATTGTGACTCACATTTTACTTCAGGCTTCTATAAAGGCTTGAAGAAGGTTCTTGGTATGCAAGTATTTTTGAGTATGGTATTCCACCCATAGATAGATTGATAGTCAGAATCTACTATTAAGATACTTGAGGATATGTTATAAGAATGAATTATATACTTTGGTGGGTCTTGGGATAATAAATTAGCACTCATTGAGTTTTTCTATAACAACAATTATCAGGAAAATATATAGATGGAACCATATGAGGCACTTTATAGTAGGCTATGCAGATAACCTCTATGCTAGATAGAGGCAGGTGAGTCAGAGTTGTTGGGATGCAGTCTTGTGCAGGAGATGTTGGAGAAGGCTCAACTGATTCAAAAATATATGGCTATGACTTAGTGTAGGTATAAGTCATATATTTATTAATGTCAATGACCCCTAGAGTTTTCATAGGGTGATCATGTATTCCTTCAGGTATTGTCTAGATTGGGTCACCGCAGAATATGGAGGCATGACAAGTTGGTGCCCAAGTGTTTTAGACCTTTTAAGGCTGTGGGGAGGATTGGGAATGTGGCATATTGATTATTTATTCCATATAGGTTTATTTTTATGCATGATTTTTTTCATGTGTCACAGCTTCAGTGGTATCACCATGACCCTTCCCATGTGATTGATATGAAAGATGTTGAGCTTAAGACCGATGTGTCCTTTGAGGATCACCTAATACGTTTTGTGGATCATAGTGAGAAAGTGTTGTGGGGAATGGACATGCTGATAGTCCATGTATTGTGGAAACATGGGAATTTTTATGAGGAAACATGTGAAAGAGAAAAGAATATGCAGGTTTAGTGGCCCAGTCATTTTACCTAAGAATATTAGAGATTCTTGGAGTACAGCTCAAGGATGAGATATTATAATATGGGGATATTATATGATCACAACCATTTATAGAGATATATAGATCTCATTTAAAGGTAATAATTTTCCTTATTTTTGTTATACTTTGGTTGAGTCATGTCTTGGGTGAATTTGTTTGAATTTTGGATGCTTTTTGAGGGGTTTTGGGTAGTGCATGGTTGGCGCATAGTTCTCCCAAACTGTGCGACCTACCCTAGTAAACCATGCAACAATAGATATAGTTGGATTTAATGGTTGGAACACAATTTATCAAACCATGTCCCATTTTAGGAGTAAATGTGAACCCCTTATAAGAGGTGCACAATTAAGCTGCACAGTTTGGAAAACCGTGCGCCCCTACCTAGGAAACGATGTGTGTAGTTTTTAATCCTCCAAAAATTTTAATTAAAATTCCGAAACCCTAGGTTATTAACCTTAACACCCTATCTTAGGCCTAAACCAATTCCTATAAATTTTTAATCTCCCAAGAGGGTTCCAAGGCTCCTTGAACCCTATTCTTGATGAATCAAAGGACCATTCGAAGGATCATCTCTCTATAGGTAAGTGTTTTCTTCCACAATTGGTTCCTTTTCTCTCTCACGTATTTTTCTCATCTTATGGATGGGTGATTTAATTTATTCTTGTGGTTTTAGATATATTTTTTGATAGATCATGATCCATTTGATCTTGTATCTAGGTTTTCGTTCTAGATCTCTTTCTTCATTCTGCAGTTAAACGATCCACTTCAATTAGGGATTTCAGTTTGGTGAAAGATCATCAACGATCTTGAGTTATGTGGTCTATTTATCAATTTCCACATTCTTAATTTAATTATTTGTATGTACCTTTTCAATTTAAATTTTTATTATCAGGAAATTTCATCATAAATTGAATTGATTAAATTGAATTTCTATGTGATAATTAATTAGGTTGAACTTGGGGCAATTGAAATTGATTGAATTTCGATCATTAAATTTATGGGTTAATGGTATTGGGAAACTAATTAATTAATGTAATATGTAATTTATTGATAATATGAATAAAGGAATGTTTTTATTAATCTTTAATGGTTAAGGTATTCAATCGATTAAATGTTTAATATTGGTTTGATGATGAATTGTTCATATTATTACATGTGATTAAAGTGAAGAATTATGATTTTATTAATACTTTAAATAGAATACCATGTTGTAAAATTTTATTAAGAGGGATAATGTTTATTAACCTTTTTGAATGTGATACATGTGATATATGTGATTGATTTATAAATGGGGTGTGGGACACAAACTGATGCTCCAAATACCCATGGGGTCCTAGCCAAGATGTTCTAGGGCCAAATGATTGCATATGAATATTATTATATAGGAAAGGGACTAATGCTATAAATACCCATGGGGTGTGGGACAAAGACTAACTCTCCAAATACCCATGGGGTACTAGACATGACATTCTATTCCTATGAGATTGGCATTGTAATATGGTTCCAAATGATCGTGATATGAAATAAAATTAAATGGATAATAAAATACCATTATTCTAATGAATTGTAATTTTAATATGTGTTATGGTTCAGAATTCGTCATGGGCCGAAGCAGGTATTGGTGGTTCGGGTGTCCTCGAGAACCTATGGATTTGTGTGGTTAAATAAATAATAAATGAAGACAATAAATACTTATTTTATGACATGTATTTTATTATTTATATAGCCTCATATACTATTATTGACTAGATATTATTTTAATGTTGTTGGTGGTGGCCTACTGAGTTGTACTCACACCCTACTTGGGATGCTTGATCGGTTAATGAATAGACTTTAGGTTTTTAGGATAGGATAAGAGAAAGATACCTATATTAGATGGATGAGTTGGGTTGGATCATGGGTGAGGTAACTTGACATGGTGTTGAGACCCACTTGGATTTGTCAGTGTATTTATTCTATTTTGGTTTTTCATTTAGACACTTGACATATATATGGCATGTTATATCTAATACTTTAGTTTTAGATATTTTTCCTATTTTGGTGTATCATGTGATGTTGGTTGTTATTTATATTCAGTTTGGTTATTCAATTGGATATTATTTATTTATTTCCATATTTTTTTTGATTTGATAAAGAGGGTATAGTCTCTACATGATCTATATTAGACCCTCTTTACTAGTAGGCATCCTCTGGCATATGGGTAGGTGTTCTTGAGGTCACGTGACTGACCAGATCGGGTCACTAGTGAGTGAAAAATGAGTCAAGATGTCACAACATCGATACATAATGTGTTTCATGTATTATAGATATGAAAGTATATTTCTGATCCATCTCATGTTTTTGAGTTGGAGTGATCTTGATTTTGAGCTTAATTTATATGTGACTGAGAATCTAGTCAAGATAGTTGGTTTTGAAACCATGTCACTTCATGGGAGGAAAAAACCTTTGGTTAAAGTGCTATAGGAGCACAGTTCTAATATTCATGAGACATGAGAGAGAGAGGTACTGATGAGAGAGTAGTGGCCTCATCTTTTTGATATGGAAACTTCTTGATAGGCTTTATGGGGATAAAAAGCTTTTATGGTGGGGAGGTTGTAACAGCCTATTACTAATTTTTAGGTACTACTCGACCCTCCTTTTTATCATGCTTTTTTGGGGGTTTTATTGGGTTGTTTTGGGTGGAAAGAGGAAATTTTGGAAAAATTATGGGCTGTTCATGGTTTGTGCACAGTTTTCCCAAACTGTACCCCCAACCATAGCATATATTGTAGCCCTAGATAATGGGGGTTTACATAGTTAGTGCATGGTTTGAAAAACTGTGTACTTTCCTAGTATAAACCATGCACCCCTAGATAAGGGTGCACATTTAGGGAGAATTGTTTGACAAACCTGGCAGACTTTCCCAGCTAACTGCGAGGATGGTGAATTTTAATTTTGAAAATTATTTTAAAAATCCTCAAACCCCGATTTCATCACGCTCTAAACCCTAACTCAGGATTACTTGAAATCCTAGGTCTTGGATGATCTCAAGAACTATTTTTGGTTCTTCCAAACCCCTTCATAGGTAGATTGAAGTGTGGAGAACCTTGTTTGATCCCTCTTTGATAAGTGATATTCTCCTATTACTTCTCTCTTGCTCTCTCTCTTTCCTCCGTAGGGTTTGTTATATCATTAGGTGTTTGATGGATCTAAACTTCTTTGTTTTGAACCTTTATTCTAGATTTGTTTTTTTATATCTTCATTTCCATCATTTTTCATTGAAAAATCCCATTTCGGGTGTTGTGTTACGTGATCTCCATGATAAATCTAGGTTGTTATATCTAAGATTGGTCAATTGATTTAACCTTGAATTGATTGAATTGATTTAACTTGCTCTCATTTGAAATATGAAAACCCAATTCTATGTGAATTGGAATTGAAATTGATTTGGTATGGAATTTTAGGGAAAACCCCCAATTCCAATGGAATTGTAATTTGGGGTGTAATTTGAAATTTGATGGAATTTGTGAAATTCAAATTTGAAATTTATTTCAATAAAAATGGATTAAATTGATTGATAAAAACCTATGATTGGTCTTGAATTGAAAAATAATGAAATTATGATGAAAAACCTATGTTTTAGTTTTGGAATGAAATTAGAAAATTGAAACTGGAAGTGGGGAAATTGTATTTTAAACTGATTTGAAATGATTTTCCCATTATTGATTGATTGATTGAGAACATGCGAGCCTGTATAGTTAGTGGGTTATTTGGAAAATGAATTCTAGGATGGTAATTATTTAGAAACAGATTGATGATAAAAAATCTAAAAAAATATAGTTAGGAAAATCATGTTCTTGATGGAATGTTGATGAGTCCTATTCGGCGTGACCCTAAGGGACGTGTGTACACATATTCCATGATCACTAATATGAGAGTGTGAGGATCCTATAACTTGAAACCATCATACCGTAGGGAAGATGTCCATGTTTCTTGTTTTGATTACTTTGATATATATTCCATTGATTATTAAACTACTTTACTTGTGCCTAGTGATTTATATAAACTATTTTATATAAAATGTTTACTTAAGATGTTTTTTTAAAGGTTTCCATCATTTGAAATGAAAAACATGTTTTGTTTTAAATATGAAATTGTACATCCATGACTATTTTATTTAAAATCTGAATCATGATTTGTTTTTTTATTATGGAATATTATTATGGAACAATTGGTGAGACCCTAATGGGATTTTAGATCACACCCTACCTTTTCCTTTGGGCATTTGTAAATTTTCTTCTTCCAGATCTGAGTAAAGGGAAAGGGCCTCTGGGAGGAGGTAGATTTTCTTGATCCTTGTGGGATTGGAGTGATATGTACATTGATATTTTTGGTTTATCTTGTATGATTTTGGTACTTTGATTATGTACTATTTGGTTTTTGATATACCTATTTGGCTTCTGGTACTGTCCCCTTTGTGAGTTTTCTTTGAGCATACTGATATGTATCTATTTCTTCCATTGTTTTTATGAAAAAAACTGTTCCTAATTTTATCTTGTATGATTCCAAGTGATAGTTTCCAACCCATGGGGACCAGGAATGCCCCTTGAGCTATGTTGGGATCAGCTCAATTATCAGGGTACCGGGCTATCTGAGTCATTTTTGTGACAATTCATGTCTTTTTATTTAAGACTGACATTAATATTAGTAAAAATGATCTGTGAAATACTCAAAACCGACCAAAAAAAGTTCGAATGTATTTATACTTTTTAAAAATGATATATAAGTTATTTTTTATGTGTATGAATCATCTACAACTCAATCTGATACACTATGTGCCTGATATAACTAAAAGTGTCTATTATCAGTTTAAAATTGACATTTTAGTTCAAAAAGTGTGTCACTCACTGTAAGCCAAGTAAAATCACTCAGAATTGTCATGATAATTTATAAAAATGATTCATAAGTCATTTTTGATATGTAGGGATTATTTTCACATAAAACTAACACATGATGTAACTAGTATGACTCAAAGTCTATTTTTTCAGTTTAAAATGAAATTTTAGTAAAAAAGAGAAGTAACATATTAAAAACTAAGAAAATGCATTTGTATTATTTTTATACTTTAGGAAAATGATCCGTATGTTATTTTTTATGTGCATTAATAAGACTCACCTCAATTTGACACATAGTGTTATCATTATTACTCCAATTGTGTCTTTTTATTTAAAATTAACATTAATTTTAGTAAAAAGGAGAAGTGACATTCTCAAAATTGAGAAATTAAATTCATATTGTTTTAGTACTTTATGAAATAAATATATAAGTTATTTTTATGTGTAGGAGTCATCCTCACCTTTATCTGATACCGAGTGTACCTAGTATGACTTTAAATGTGTCTTTTTATTTAAAATTAACATTAATTTTAGTAAAAAGGATAAGTGATATACTCAAAATCAAGAAAATGAATTCATATTATTTTAATACTTTAGTAAAATGATCTATAAGTAATTTTTGACATGTATGAATCATCCGAACCTCAATATGATACACTGTGTGCCCTGTATGACCCCAAGTGTGTATTTTTATTTAAAAGTGACATTAATTTTAGTAAAAAAAACAAGTGACATAATCAAAACCAAGAAAACACATTCATATTGTTTTTATGCTTTAGGAAAGTGACCCATAAGTAATTTTTGATGTGTAATAATCATCCTAACCTCAATTTGATACATAGTGTGCCCGATATAACTCAAAGTATTCGTTATCAGTTTAAAATTAATGTTTTAGTTCAAAAAGTGTGTCACTCACTGAAAACCAAGAAAACATGTTTGTATTGTCTTGTTAATTTAGGAAAAATATTTATAAGTAATTTGTGATTTATAATAATTAGTCTCACATCAAACCAACACATGATGTGATTGGTATGATACAAAGTGCATGTTTCTAGTTTAAAATGACATTTTAGTAAAAAAGACAAGTGACATACTCAAAACTGAGAAAATGAATTCATATTGTTTTAATACTTTAGTAAAACTATTCATAAGTCATTTATGATGTATAATAATAATTCACACCTCAATTTGATGCACGATGTAACCAGTATGACTCAAAGTGTGTCTTTATATTTAAAATTAACATTAGTTTTAGTAAAAAATACAAGTAACATAATCAAAACCAATAAAACACATTAATATTGTTTTGATACTTTATTAAAATGATCCATAAGTCATTTTTG
This sequence comes from Viscum album, assembly GCA_963277665.1. Classification (NCBI taxonomy): domain Eukaryota; kingdom Viridiplantae; phylum Streptophyta; class Magnoliopsida; order Santalales; family Viscaceae; genus Viscum; species Viscum album. Next base: position 1,937,872,398 of record OY728155.1, read on the forward strand.
ATGTGTAGGAATTAGACTCACCTTATTATGATACACAGTGTACCCGATATAATTCAAAGTGTATGTTATCAGTTTAAAATTGACATTTTTGTTCAAAAAGCATGCCACTCATTGAAAATTGAGAAAAAGTTATTATATTGTCTTGATAATTTATTAAAAAATTAATAATTCATTTGTGACAAGTAGAAATTAGTCTAACATCAAAATGACACACTATGTGACCGGTATGACTCAAAGCGTGTGTTTCTAGTTTAAAATGACATTTTAGTAAAAAAGACAAGTGACATACTCAAAACCAAGAATTTTTTTTGTATTTTTTTGATAATTTAGGTAAATGATCCATAATTCATTTTTGAAATTTAGGAATCAACATCACCTCAATCCAAAGTACGATGGATTGGTATGACTCTAAGCATGTATTTTTTTTAGAAATTGACATTAATTTCAGTAAAAAAGACAAGTGACAAACTAAAAATTGAGAAAACACATTAATATTGTTTTGATACTTTAGGAAAATAATTCATAAATCATTTTTGGAATGTAGGAATCAAATTCACATCAATATAATACAAAATGCTCCTGGTATGACTCAAAGTGTCCGTTATCAATTGATATTTTAGTTCAAAAAGTGTGTCACTCATTGAAGACCGAGAAAACATGCTCAGATTATCTTGATAATTTAGGAAAATGATTTATAAGTCATATGTGATGTGTAGATTTCAGTATCATGTAAAATATACACATTATGTGACTAGTATGACTCAAAGTGTGTGTTTCCAGTTTAAAAATGATATTTTAGTAAAAAACCCAAGTGACGTACTCAAAAATGGGAAACCACATTCAGATTGTTTTTATACTTTAAGAAAACAATCAATAATTAATTTGTGACATATATAAATTTACCACATGTTAATCCAACACACGATGTGTTCAGTATGAATTGAAGTACATGTTTTCAATATATAAGTGCCATTTTAGTTTAAAATGCATATCGCATCGCCAAAATCGAGCAAACGAGCTTAATTTTTTTTCTTATCATTTTATCTGTTATTACTTAATTAATTTCCTTATAATTTTTATATTATAATTATTTAGTTAATTTTCTCAGTGATATTTATTTAATATGAACAAGAAATGGCGTGATGTTTAAGAATCAACTAAAAATCAATCTAATACACGTTGTTCCTAGTATGACTCAAAGTATATGTTTTTAATTTAAAATTGGCACTTTTTGTTTAATTAATTTATTTATAGTATTACTAACATATGAATTGTTTTCTCATATAGGTGCATTATTTTTCTCGATATGGGGTGGTTTGTTCGATAATATCACGAATGGGGATCATGGACTAAAGAAAAAGAAACATTGATATTGTTGAACATCTATGATAATTTTTACTTAATGATGTAATTGTACAAACCAATGTTTGAAATTTTTATAATATAGTATTGTTTCCTTGTATTTGTGTTGTAAATTTTATTTCATTTAAATTTTTTATTTTCAACCTATATTTATAACCTGTGTTTTCTATTTTTTCTATTTTTCTTTCTGCTACAGTGTGCTGTAATTTTAACATCACACTGTATCAGTATGCCCCTTTATCAACACTTTTTCAAGAGAGAATAAAGGGGGTCTTTTATCTGCACTTAAATAAGAATTGATAAAGGAACCTTTTATCATCATTTTTTATAGCACTAAAAAAGTGTTCCTTTATTAGTTATTTTTCCCTGATAACATATTCCTTTATCATCGATTTTCTTACGCAAATAAAATCCTAGGTATATTAATCGTGCTCTGATAATCAATGATTTTTTTCCACTAAAAAGGATAATTTTAGCACTGTTAAAGGCTAAATTTTTTGTATGGGACTAGTTGATTAGAATGGTAATATCTTCATTGAATACATGACCATGATATAAGAAGGAAAGTATGTCCATTTATATCAAAAAATAATAAAACAAGAATGGATTGTGACACAAACCGTGCATCCCGCTTTATGAGATATCACAAGACAAAGAGATTATATTACATAGAGTGTGTTTATAAGAAGGTTTTCATTTATATTACTATTTCTTATCTCTTTAGGGGCCCTGATGGGTTTCTAGAATCTTCTATTAGTTTGTGAATAATATTCACTACTATCAAGATAAGGTCCTAGAAGGTCACACACAATAGCGTATTCAAGAGTCTGCCCTATTCTGATGGACAGGAGAATAGGACATGGAGGGACCCACCATGGGGTCTGAGGGATGTCTGAGTATTAATGACCACCAATTAATTAATTAATTAATTATTATTCAAGTATAGAATAGTTGGGTTGAATTTATTTATTAAAAGTATTCACAAGGTATTAAGTGAATAGGTGGAAAATTATTATATGAAAAAAATATTATTTTAATATTCAAGGTTCATTTAATACTGCCAGAATTATGAGTCATGTTAATGACTCAGTGTTATCACATAATATATTTATTATATATTTCAAGCAAGTGATAAAAATTATAAATTACATTATGTTGAAATTATTTTTTTATAATGTATCATTTAGTGCTTATTTAGTGGGACTTTTATATATAGGGGTTGGGGAACCTTTTTGGATATTTTAACATCCACTATATAAGTAGAGAAGGGATATCATTCCATATATTGTTAATTACAATGTATTGAGAGCTTATTTATCCTTCTTCCCATTTTCTAGAGATAGAAATACACCATCCGAGTAATCGATCCAAGAATGTCTTCATGGATCGTAGAAATAGAGTAGAGGTGATCATCGTGAATCTAAAGGATTAATCTAAGCTCCATGATAGCACCCATAATTCAAATATTGGAATTTTTGTTGAATCTTGAAGTGTGTATAGATGATCTAGAGGGATTCGAGCTCAAATCCTTTGAGAAACAATTACTAGATATGATCTGAAGTTGAATGCACCACTGATTCGAATAAGGTAATAATTCTATTTATTTTTGTGCTTAATAAATTTGTAAGATATCCTCAGAAATTATTGGGCCTCTAATTACTAGAGATGATGAAGTTTTTTCATTCTGACGATGAAAATTTTTAAATATCCAACTCACTGGCTTTCACTATGCGGCCCGGTACTAGCAATACTTTATGAGGATATTATCATTTCACCATTCATGTAATTTGAATTATAGTACACATTAATGAATGATAAATTGAGGTTTTTTTATCATATAAACATGATACATTATAAAACCATTTCATCAATCTATTAAGTATCTTATACCAATAGACTCTACATGACCCTCATAATTTTTCTATGATAATGGGTTCATCAAGGGATTCAATATATTATCATCTGTAGCCACCTAACTAATCCTAACATTGACCCTATATATAATCACTCATATAATATGGTATTTGAGAAATATATTTTTGGTATTTTGTGTGATTGAGGTTCCTTTTCTTGAGAAATAGATCTGTTTTTTTCACAATAAATATTGATTTCTCCCTCAATTCCAGGAACCACTCCAAGTTTAGAAATAAAATTCCTGATCCAAACAACTTCCTTTATTGCATATAAATCAGTGATATATTCCACCTCTACTGTTAAGTATTCTATGGAGTCTTGTATGGAACTCTTCCAATTTATGGCTCCACCATTTTTTAGAACAAAAAATCATATTTAGGTTTCATATAATCTCTTTGACAATGGAAACTAGCTTATGTGTAACCTTTTACATAGAGCTCGTCCTCTCCTATAAAGATTAATAACATATACTTAGTCATTCTCAAGTACTTAAGAATGTTATTCACAGTAATCCAGTGAATCTCATAGGGGTAGGATTGGTATCTATAGGTTATTATTAGATCATTTTAAACATCAGGTTAGGTACACAACATCTCAAACATAATGGATACTATGGAATACTCATAGATAATTATATCTATCTTTACTCATAAGTATTATGATATATACACACAATATCATAAATACTATAATACTCCCACTGATCTATTTGTATACATAGGAATCATCTATATTATTAATGAAACCAAAATATGCATCATCAAATTGAATATTACAACTCTAAGAATCATGCATTAATCTATAAATGAACTATTATAGATTGCATACCTTATAAGTCTCACTTGGTATTTTAAAACCTTCAGGTTGTATCATATAAAAATATTCAACTAAATTTACATTAAGGAAATTGATTTTTACATCTATCTAATATATCACATAATCAAAGTGACCAACTATGAAAATCAATATTTTAATGGAATTTATCAATACAATAGGTGAAATATTTTCTTCATAGTCAATACTATAATTTTTTTGTAACCTTTTTCAACTAAGAATGCTTTATAGGTAGTCACTTTAACATTCATGTATGTTTTCTTATGAAAACCCACTCGCACCATATGGGTGTCACCCCTTCAGGTGAGTTGAAAAAATTTCAAACTTGGTTAGTGTACATTGATTCCATTTTAAATTCCATGGCTTTTAACCTTATCTCAAAATCATAACTCTCAATAGATTCCTGATAAGTTCTAGGTTTATCACTTATTAACATTACCACATCATCATTTTCTATAATAAATCCATTTCTTTCAAGATCTTGATAAATCCTATTATACCATTGATATTATTTTTTAACTTCAGTTGGTTCTTATTACATAACTCTTTATGGAACTGGCTTAACCTCCATTTCAAAAACACTTCATGTTTTTAATACTTTAACTTTTCAAAGTTTAAATTTTCTCCAACCAATTTCTTGAATTATATATTACTTCATAAGTAATGCACCATTTCAGGCCACAAATACTTTATATTAACATTATTACAAAAATAACATCCCCTAGTTTCCTAGGATAACCAACAAATAATCATTTATCATATTTGGAGTTAATATTATCATAAAAAATCAATGTATGAATGAAAACATCCTCAAATATTTATAAAATACATAACAAGATATTTCCCTATCTATATATCATATTGTATCTTTATTATTGTTTTATATGGAACATGATTGAGTATAAATGCAATAATTTAAAAACCATAACCCCATAATGAAATAAGAATGTCACGTTGACTCATCATCGATCGAACCATGTCCAATAATGTAATATTCCTAATTTTAGACACACCATTCCATTATGATGTTTTAAGAGGATTGAATTGTAAAAATATTCCCTAATCCCTCAGATGATCAATGAACTCATAGATCACTATTCACCACCCTAATCTAATTGGTGAATTTTAATACTCTTCCCCAGTAGATTCTATACTTCATTCTAAAAATCTTTTTAACTTTTCAGAAAATTTCATACTTGTGCCTCATTAGAAACACATATCTATACCAAATAAAGTTACTCGTAAAGGTAAAAAAATACCTAAAACCAAAAAATGATTGAGTACTCATTGGTCCATATACATCACTATGTATCGGATCTAATAGTCCACTAGACCTTTCATATTTTCTACTAAAATTTTTATTTTTCATTTTTTCCAATAAGAAAGATTCTCGATTCTAAAATGATTCATAATTGAATGAGTCCAAAAATCCATCTCTATAGAGTCTTTTAATGTGTTTATCATTTATATTTCCAAGGAAATGATGCTAAAGGCAGGTGGGATTAGAACCAACCTTATCCTTCTTATTTGAAATATTATAAACTGAATTATCCATATCTAGAATATAAAAACCGTTTATAATATTCCCTATGATATAAAACATATTATTCTTATATATAAAATAAATATTGTTCTTGATAGTGAATGAGAATCCATTCTCATCTCAAAAAGATACAAAAATAAAATTACTATTTATGGTGGAAATATTATAACAATTCTAAAATTCTAGTATTAATCCACTTAGTAAAACCAGATCATAAGTTCTAACCTCTAATGCATAAACTCTTACCCTATTACTGACACATCGATCTACTTCACCCTTCCTTAATTCTCTATAATCTTTGAGTCTATATTTATTAGCACAAATGTGTGATGCTCACTTGATATCTAATACCAATGATTCAGAGTTCATGGAATTAATCTCTACAAAATTCTTATTTTGATTCTCAAAATTCTTCTCTTGAGAATATTTCTTAACCCTATATACCAATTTATAACTGACCTATAAGTTATACACTTGAGGATTCTCAATATGATTATCATTAAATAAGCCATAAACTATAATAGATACATATCTATATGTGAGTATCATGTATTATATGTTTTCATTAATTAATTTTAATGAAAATAATCCCACTAAAAATTTATGGCCCCTTACATCATACGATTTAGTGATCCAAGATCCATATTTCCTTAAGTAATGAGTCTACTTTGGTGTTTCTATCACCATTTAGTTACATTAGGTATGTAATCATCCAAATCACAAAGGTTTTTATTTTTTTTATAGTTTACCAGAATTTGTTTATCCATATCCATCATATAGAAAATTCTTAACTATATTTCTTTAATAACCCAATCCTATTAGGGTCTCCTTGGCTATTGCAGCAAAAAAAAAACGCCAAAAATAATCTAACCAAGGCTAATAAAGGGGTGTAAGATCCTATATTTTTTCTAGGTATGACTCTTTTTTTAAAAATTTGGTTAAGATGGGTTGTATTTATTTTAATTCAAACCTTAAAAATTACACCCCTTATAAATGTTTTCACTACATATCGATATGTCATGAAAGTAGTTGTCGCCACATGTCGACATGTCAGGAAATTATATTACACCACCTATAATTGTGTTTCACCACATATAATCTTTAATTATTGTTTTTTAAATGGTTTGATGGGATTTAATTCAAAAAAAGGTGTAATACATTATGATTTTTACACGACATGAAATGAGAATTCACATAATGTAATTTTGATTCCTATCGTATTAAAAACTCCCCTCCAGTGCCGTGTAACCCTCAAAACCCCCTTTTCTTTTCTGCAGATGCTCCATCCACCACCATTTTGGACCAAAACTCCTCCTCACTTTTCAATCTTCAACTGAAGACCCTCCATAAACCTCCCTCCTTGTTACGGGTCATTTACCGTTGATTTTAAGGAGTCTACTTCGATTCGAAAGTGATCTCACATCGAATCTTTGATAACTAGGATTAGATTTTTAAGGTATTATTTCTGGTTATTAATCTTCTTCTAGATCTATTGCTAAAGGATTATCTGGTTCTTGTTGAGAGGAATCCATAAGCTGATTTCTATCATAGATGTAGGTATTTTTTCACTATTTCCTCCATTTTCAAGGGGTCAAATATAAATCCTGTTCTTTGATGTATTCTTGATTGATCACATTCCATTTGGGGATATTCGTTGGCAAGATTTCTTCATCACTGATCTTGAGGTAGGTGGTCTAAAATACAAATCTTATAGTATTGATTACAATTATGTGTATGCAATTATATAATTGATATTAGATGTTTAGAAATTGCATTCTTGATTAAATTAATTAATTTGGTCAATAAATTAATTAAAGGAAATGTGGAATTGGGATTTTGGGATTTTAGATCATGAATAATTAATTGTTAAATAAAATATGGAGTTATTGATATTATTGAAATCGATTAATTAATTGTAGAATTAATTTATGGGAATGATTAGGATTAATAAATTATGATTTGAATAATTAATTTTCAAATTAATTATTGATATGTTGAACTTGTGAATGAGATAATTAATTATGGGATTTTGAGTTTGTGGATAATGATTAATTCATCTTTGAATTAATTAATTGAATTTATATGATCAATTAATTATTGAATTAATTAACAGAAGGGTTGTGATTCATTAATTTGTGAATTAATTAATGGGATATACATGGTTAATTAATTGTTTAATTAATTAATAGAAGGGTTGTGATTAATTAATTTGTGAATTATTTAATGGGATACACATGGTTAATTAATTGTTGAATTAATTAACGTATTATGAATGATTAATTAATTATGGAAATTAATTAATGAAATTGATGTGATTAATTAATCATTGGGTTAATTAATGGAATTAGGTTATGATTAATTAATTAGTGAATTAATTAATGGAAATTGAGGTGGTTAATTAATTGTTTAATTAATTGATTAAGTTGAAATGACCAATTAATTGTTGAATTAATTGAATGGTTTTGTATGATTAATTAATTGTGAATTAATTAATGGAATGATTGGTGAAATGGCTATTGATCATGATTATGTTAGCATGGAGTAGCACATGGGATAATTGAGGTGTGAGAAAGGGATTAATTGGGAAGACTGAGAGAGATTCCATTATTGTTTTCCAAAGGACCACGTGTGCATTCGAGGAAGAAGACTGTATGAGCTTCTATTTGTTTTTTGAAGGATAGTGTGAGCCTTCAAGGAAGAATACTGTGTGAGATTTTTTTTTGTATTTTGAAGTACTATGAAAGCCTTTTAGGGAAAAGACCGCGATAGATTTCCCATTTTTTCTAGGAATCATTTATGCTTCATTTCATATTACTAAATTTAGACCCCTGTGGTTAGAACTCGTAGTTCACAGTACTCATGAATTTCCGATTTATATGTTTTATGTATTTGATAAATTCCATATGAATAATGATAATTAAGGGTGGCATGTACATTCAGATTTGTGATATAACTTGAGGACTATTCAGACTCCGGTGAGGGCTGAAGCAGGTATTGTGGATTGGTTTTCCATGGGAACCCAGGAGAAAATGTGGTTAAATAAAGAGTATCTGAATAAATGTAAACTGTTTGCTTTATTGCTTTTTTTATTCCTTACATAACTATATACACTGTTATTGACTAGATTGTTTCTAGACACCATTGGTGGTGGCCTATTGAGTTGTACTCATACCCTCTTCTAACTGCCTAATCAATACCCGAATTGGCTACATGTTTTCATGACAAGTTAAGGGAAAGGGTCTTATATTAGATGGATGATCAGGATGGAGCATGGATGAGGGAACCGAACATGGTTTGGGACCCACTTGGGACTTGTCAGTGTCTTTTTTTTTTGGGTTTTACATATTGACACTTGGCACATACTTCAGCATAGTATGTTTTTAGCTTTATTGCTTATTGTATGTTCCTGCATTATTTATCTTGAGATATTGGTATTTCTTGTGATTATATATGCTTTTGTAATTAAGGTTTTAAGGTGTCATGGATTTGGTCGCATCTCTCTTCCTAGTTGACGATCCTTGCCTCTTCTCTCTGATGTGACATTTCTTAATGGTGGTGCCAGATCAACCTCTAGCCGTTTATTTATCTCTGGTTCCCATGGAAGCAGTGCTCCTCTAAAGGTATCTTCCTCTGTGGTGGTTGCTGGAGGTCATGGGCAGTGTGGAAATTTTGCAGCGGTGGGCCTTTTGGAAATGCGTTGGTGGTCTGTACAATAGATTTGTCTATTTCAATTGTAAATCTAGCTATGGTGATGGTTTTGGGGATATTTTGATTGTGTTATAGCTTCAATGTAGTGAATCTATGTTCTGGATAATGCGAGAGTAGGTGGCGTCAGCGTCCTTGTCCTCGATGGCCTGGTGCGGGTGGTGGTAGGTGTTATTTGAGGATTAGTAGCGGCATTTTCTGTGTCGGTGTGGCTGTGGGAGGCGATGGAGGAGTTTTTGATGGGGACAGTGAAATCAGTTGATGTTGGGTCCTCAGAGGTGCTTTCATCGTGACGACAAGGCAGAATGTGAAGAGTGCGGAGGGCATGGACAATGGCAGGTCATGACAATGCAGAGGAGCTCCGGTGTAGTGTTACGGGCTTATGTGCGGATGGCTTGGTGGTGTCAGCTAGGGTTTTGATCTGTGTTGGGCCTAGTATGGATAGTTTGATGATGTTTTACTGGGTTCATTTTTAATGAGCTATGTACCAAGACTCTTATGGGATTTAGCCACTCAATTTCAAGGCTTTATCCTTTGGCCTTTAGGTGTGTAATTGGTTCTCCCTAAACCTTCTCAAAAGGGATCTCTGTTTTCGTTTTCTTTTTTAATAATGGGGCTAGTCCCCAACCCATTTGAGCATATATGCTTTTCTATTGCTTGTTTACTCCCGCTCTTATTTTACTCTAACAAAATAGGGTATAGTCTCCCCAATATTGACTTACCAGACCCTCACTGCTAGTCGACACCCTCTAGCATACGGGGAGGCATGCCTGAGGTCATGTGGTGGTCCATCTCAGGGCACCAGTGCATGCTACCTAGTCTAGGATGCTAAAAAGTAGTATCAGAGGTAGTTTTTTTTTATTTTGTCTTATTGTTAGGTAAAGGTAGATAAAAGACTAGGAAAAGTCATGGGTTTGGTAATGAACTCATGCATGGGAGTTGGAAACCCATGTATGGGGGAAAACTCAAGTACTCAGGGTGAGATTTTTGTTATGGCTATTTTCTATTACAGTTTAATATTATTTCACCTTGGGTGACACACTTGTTTAATGTTGTGATAATTTTTGTTGAGATTTATGAGAATTGACTTATGGCCCAGAATGACACAATATTTGAGTCTGTATGCATCATTCTAGGCACTCTGGATTATTTTGTGACATGCATCATTTTAGGCATGCACTAGAAAACGAGTTTTGGGTAAGTTTTTCAACTTAGAATATTTTTCTTTACCTGTGAAATTGAATTGAAAATGGTTCTTAATATGAATTATAGAATATTAAAATTATTCAAATAAGAATAAATGAGTTTCTAAATGAGAAACTTAATTAATGAGAATGTGTTTACCCTTGTTAACCAGAACCTAGATGTAGGATGGTTAAGGGTAATAATAGCATCTCATTTTTAATATGTGGAAAGGGTTGGAAAAAAGACTTATTATGGATTTTTTGGCTTTCCTCTAACTTAAATGTGATAAATTTGTGTTATGAATCCTAATATGTGTGTTTGGAATTGTAGAGATATGCCTCCAGGTGATTCTTGTTGAAAGAATGAACGAAGGACATGGCTGTGGATAATCCTCTAGTGGTGGGACTTGAGGCACTGATAGTTCCAATGGAGGAAGCAGGAGAGAATTTATAAGATAACTTCACTCGTTTCATGTAATTGATGGAAAGAGACTCGGGGAAGTCTGTGAAAAGAATGTCTAATATGATGAGGGCATTTTAGTTGCAGTACCATATGAATTTTACTGGAGAGGGTGGGCTTGAGAAATATAAGTTCTAGATTGAGTTTATCCAGAATATACTTGACCACCTGGAGACTCCTATTGATAAGAGAGTCAAGATGGAAGCTTACATGTTGCGTGGTCAAGCAAAATTTTGGTGGGACATCCAAAATCAGGATGGAAAACAAGAAGCTATGGAATGAAAGGAATTTCATGAGAAGTTATTCAAGAACTTTTACCCAGATATTCTAAGTCAAGAGAGAGCAGGTGAGTTCTTGTGGTTGACTTAGGGAAATATGTTCGTTATGGACTATGCCCGACGCTTTACAAATTTTTAGTGTTTTTCTCCAGCATTGGTAGTAGATGATACAACTTCAGTAAAAATATTCTAGGATGTAATTAAGTGTGAAATTAAGTCCCATGTAAATATTTTCAGGTTTAAGAAGTTTATAGAATTGGTAAATTAGGCTCTCATTTCTAAGGGGAACCTGAGGGAGGCTTCAAGTAGAAAATAGGTGGTTTCTGTTGGACAGTATGATGGTACATCATATGAGAATAAGAAATGTCATTATGGAACTTTATCTTAGAGAAGTGGTAGGAAGAGTATCTAGAAGGAAGGGTTTGTTACATAATACCTTATTAAGGTGTTTTTCCACCAGTGTGGTAGGAAAAGGCATTTCTAGAATCATTTCCCCACTAATGGAGTGTCAAAGCTGTGACAAGATGGGAAATATATAGAGGTTCCATAGAAACCCAGGGCAAACAGTCAGTGATAGTACAACTAGAAAGAATTAGGGTGTAGGAAGGGGATCTTCCACACCATATCAGGAGGAAAGATAGAGTTCTACTAGAAGAGGTGGTAGAGGTTGTGTGGTGCTTCTAGGAAAGATAACCAGTATTATCATACCGGTTTATCTCAGGGGATTCAGACTACATCATAGGGAAGAGGGGACAAACAACTACATGTGGTGAAACCTACACTTTTGGATAGAAAGGCTGGACCATCTATAGTGAGAGGTACTATTATTATAGATTCTACATCATCTAGTTCCTTAGTTGATATTGGTGCCTCTCATTCCTTTATATCTACAAAACTTGTTAATGGTTTGAGCCTGGAGGTGGAGTTTTTGAGTAGGGTTATGATAATAGATACACCTTTGAGAGTATGGTCTCAAGACATATGCATGTGCAAGGGATGTTCTCTTGAGATTGAGGAGTGCCATTTTCTATGGGATCTCTATATCCCTGACATGTCAGGCTTCAACCTAATTATGGCTATGGACTGTTTAGTCACATACCAAACCTACATTGATTATTACCATAGGAGGGTGATGCTTATGTCTCTTAAAGGTGATAGTTACATTCACCAGGGGGAGTGGGATATCTAGGTAGGCCGAGTAGGGATAATGAATTAGTAACTTAGAGAGCTCACAGCCTAGGTTGCTAGTTTATTTCTAGATGACAGACATGTAAATCATGTCATCTTTACACTAGTGGTGGAATAGTTTCAATATGTTTTTCTTGAGGACTTCTTAAGGCTTCAACATGAGAGAGATGCAGAATTCACTATTGAGCTCATGTTGGGGGCTTAGCCAGTATCTATTCCACCTTACAGAATGGCACCGATAGAGATTCAAGAGCTCAAGAATCAGCTGGAGGAATTTAAGGATAAGGGATTTATCCATCTAAGTACATCGCCTTGGGGTTCACCTATGTTGTTTGCAAAGAAGTTTGATAGGAGCTTGCACTTGTTTGATGATTACCAAAATTTGAACAAGATGAATGTGAATAACCGGCATCCACTTTCACTTATTGACGATATTTTTGACCAGTTGAGAGGATCTTGTGTGTTCTCGAAGATCGAATTGAGATCAGAGTATCATCATCTAAGAGTTTGGACTTTTGATATACTAAGGACTACTTTTAAGAGCAGTTATAGCCTATATGAGTTTTTCTTAATGCCATTTACGTTGACAAACACACTAGCAGTGTTTATGGCCTTGATGAATGGGATCTTCCATCCATACCTAGATCACTTTTTTGTTGTATTCATGGATGATATCTTGGTGTACTCTAAGACTCATGACGATCATTCCCAACATCTTGACATCATCCTGAGTACACTGAGAGAGCATTATCTATACACCAATTTATCTAAGTGTTAGTTTTGTATTGACCAAATACACTGCTTGGGACATATCATCTTGAAGGAAGGTGTGTCAGTGGACCCCTAGAAGGTTCAAACAGTGATTTCTTGGTATAATCCCAAGAACATGTTTGATATCCGAAGATTTTTGGGTTAGATGAATATTATCAGCGGTTTATCCAATAATTTTCCCATTTGGAAGCACTGCTTTAGGGCTTGACCAAGAAGGGGATAAAGTTTGAATGGTCAGAAGCATGTGAGAATTCTTTTTAGGAGATGAATAAGTGGTTGACATTGACACTGATATTGATCCTACCGTATTAAGGTGAAGAGTACACGGTGTATTGTAATTCTTTTGGGATTAGACTTGGAGCTGTGCTGATGCAGGGAGATCGAGTTGTGGTGTATGGGTATCGACAGCTGAGGCCACATGAATGGAATTACCCTATGCATGATCTCAAGTTGGCAGCTATTGTTTATGATTTGAATTGTTGGTGACACTATCTATTAGGTAAGAAGTTTATGGTGTTTACTAATCACAACAGTTTAGAGTATATATTCTCAAAACAAGATTTGAATATTAGGTAGCAGAGATGGGTTGAGTATATAAAGTCTTTTAATTTTGAACTACCATATATGACTAGAAATGGAAATAGTGTGGCTGACACCATGAGTAGGAAAAACTCGGACTGAGGCGGTTCAGGAGTCTAGTGCTATGTGGAAGATGATGATGTTGGTTGATGAGATACAAATTTTGGTTCATGAGAGTTAGGAGAATATGACTATTGTATAAGTTTTAGTGGAGTCTAATATTTTGAGATAGATCTAAGATATATATTATGAGGTCCTAGAGTGCTTTTCCTTAAGGGAAATCTTTAAAGGTGGAGATACACCTTCAGACTATTTGGTAGATGAGGACGAGATCATCTGTGTGAAGAATCGAGTTTTTGTGCATACAAGAAGGCGAGAGGAGATCATACAGGAATTTCATGCCTCAAAGTGGGAATTACATCCATGTGTGACCAAAATGTATCCTGACCTACAACGATAGTTTTGGTGGCTGAGTATGAAAAAGGAAATAGCAGGGTTCATGACATGATGCTACACCTGTTAGCAGGTGAAGGCAGAGCATCAACGACTTAGAGGTTTTCTATAGCCGTTGCCTATTCCAGAATGGAAGTGGGACAATGTGACCATGTATTTTGTGGTAGGTCTTCTGAATATTCTTAGGAAGAATGATGCTATCTGGGTATTTGTGGACTGACTGACAAAGGTATCATTTTTCTTACTTATACGAGAGACTTACTCAATGGAACAATTGGAAGAACTATATGTTTGAGAGATAGTTCATCTACATGGGGTGCCACATACTATTGTTTCAGACCACAATTCACTATTTACTTCACTCTTATGGAAGGGATTGCAGAAGGGACTTGGTACACATGTATTATTGAGTACGAATTTCCACCCACAGACAGATGGGCAGTCAGAACAAACTATATAGGTTCTTGAGGATATGCTATGGTATGTGTGATTAACTTTGATGGGTCATGGGAGAAACACCTAGATTTACTGGCGTTTTCCTATAAAAATAGTTATTATGAAACTATACAGATGAAACCATATGAGGATCTTTATGGTAGACCATATATATCACCACCATGTTGGATGGAGGTAGGTGAGTCTGAATTATTGGGACCAAGTATCATGCAGAAGATGTCAGAGTAGGTGAAACTTATTCCAAAACGTATGACTATGAATCATAGTAGGAAGAAGTCATATGCTAACAGATAGAGATGTACCCTAGAGTTTACTGAGTGTGATAGTGTATTCCTTAAGGTTTCTCCTAGGTTGGGTCACTATGGGATATGGAGACAGGGAAAGCTAGAACCCAGGTTTGTTGGACCTTTTGAGATAGTGGAGAGAATCAGGCCGATGGCGTACCGATTGGCTCTTCTATAGAAATATAGTCCTATGCATGATGTTTTCCATGTATCACAACTATGACAGTATCACCCTGACCCTTATCATGTGATCTATGTGGATTATGTTGATCTTGAAGTAGATACGTCCTTTGAGGAGCATCTTATACGTGTGTTAGATCGCAGTGACAAAGTGTTGAGGAGAAAGACAGTGTCGATAGTTCATGTATTATGGAAACATAGATGTGTGCAGTAAGAGACATGGGAAAGAGAGGAAGATATATGAGCTCACTAGAATGATCTTTTTGACTAAGAATCTTAGAGATGTTTGGAAGTTCAGCTTGAGGATGAGTTTTTATAAGGTGGGGAGACTGTAAGATCCTATATTTTTTCTAGTTATGAATTTTTTTTTTAAATTTTTTGGTGAAGATGGGTTATCTTTATTTTAATTCAAACCTTGAAAATTACACCCCTAAAAAATATTCACCACATGTAGACATGTCACAAAATTAGTTTTCACCATATGTCGATATGTCACAAAAGTAGATTGCACCACCTATAATTATCTTTCACCACATGTAATCTTTAATTATTATTATTTTAAATAGTTTTATGGGATTTTATTTGAAAAAATGGGAAATAAGTTATAATTTTTACATGACGTGAAATGGGAATTCACATCATGTAATTTTGATGCCCAACTTATTAAAAACTCCTCTCTAGCATCACGTAATCATCTGAACCCCATTTTTTTTACCGCATACATTCTTCACACCACCATTTGGACTAAAACTTCTCCACACACCTCTTACTTAGATCAAAACTCCTCCTCAAATTGCAATCTTCGACTGAAGACACTCCATACATCTCCCTCATATTGTGGGTCTTCTTCCGTTGGTTTATGGGTGCCCGATTTGATCTGAAAGTGATCTCACATCAGATCTTGGATATCCCGACCTAGATTTTTAAGGTATGCCTTCTGGTTATTAATCTTCTTCTAGATTCATCTCTAAAGGATTATTTGGTTCTTATTGAGAGGAATCCAAAATCTAATTTCTATCATAAATTTAGGGATTTTGTTATGATTTCCTTTGTTTTCAAGGTTTTAGATATAAATCATGTTCTTCAACGCGTTCTTGATTGATCACTCTCAATTTGAAGATATTTTTTGGAGAGAATTCTTAATCATTGATCTTGAGGTAGGTGGTCTAAAATTCAAATCCCATAGTCTTGACTACAATTATGTGTATGCAATTATAGAATTTATATTAGATGTTTAACAATTGCATTCTTGATTAAATTAATTAATTTGGTGAAAAAATTAATTAAAGAAAATGTGGAATTGGGATGTTAGGATTTTAGATCCCAAATAATTAATTTTTAAATTAATTATGGAGTTATTGAGATTGTTGAACTTGATTAATTAATTGTATAGTTAATTGATGGTAATGGTTTGGATTATGAAATTGTAATTTGAATAATTATTTGACGAATTAATTATTGATATGTTGAAAATGTGAATGAGATAATTAATTGTGAATTAATTATGGGATTTTGAGTTTGTGGATAATGATTAATTAATTGTTGAATTAATTAATTGACTTTATATAGTTAATTAATTATTGAATTAATTAACGTAAGGGTGGTGATTAATTAATTTATGAATTAATTAATGGGATATAAATATGTAATTAATTGTTAAATTAATTAATGGAAGGCTTGTGATTAATTAATTTGTGAATTAATTAATTGGATATACATGGTTAATTAATTGTTAAATTAATTAACAGATTACGAATGATTAATTAATTGTGTAAATTAATTAATGAAATTGATGCGATTAATTAATCATTGGGTTAATTAATGGAAATGAGTTATGATTAATTAATTGGTGAATTAATTAATGGAAATTGAGGTAGTTAATTAATTTTTGAATTAATTTATGGAGTTGAAATGACCAATTAATTGTTGAATTAATTAAAGTGTGTAATTATGGGCCAAAACCCTGAACATCCCAGCTCGAAAGCCCGAGCATCCCAGCCCGGAGAAGCCTGAGTCAGGCTGGGTCGATGGTTCGTTAGGTCGGGACTGGGCTTATCTAAGTAGGACCACAGGTCGGTCCAGTTCATATGTAGCATGGGATTCTTAAAAAAAGGAAACTACTGGTAGAGAGATTCAAACCCCCTACCACAAGCTTCCAAGGATGCGCCTGGACCAACTGTTCCAAGCGGTGCACCTAAATAAATACCACAATAATATATATATATACATATATATATATGTATATATATATTAATAAAAAAACCATATGAAATATTTGTTTTTGTTGTTACAAACATATTAATTAAATACATTTCATTTTATTTAATTAAATGAATTCATGTTAAGTCATTTTATTATATATCATTTACATTTCAATGTTGATAATCATCTTGACATGTTGTCAAACCATACCGAAGACACAACATCAAAATCATATGATATTTTTATGTTTAATGTAATGAAATTTTGTAATGGAATAGATTTATAAATAAAATGTATTTTTTTATTAAATTTATTTTATTTCTTTGTCATTACACGGTTAAATAGTGTAGTTTCTTAATGTTTAATTGTTATGTACTTTTCTCATCACAAATAAAATATTTGTTTGTTAAATAATGTTAATATATTTAGGTATAATATATATATATATATATTTATATATATATATAATTATATATCAATTATTTCACATTATATATATATATTATAACACATAATATATTAACAAAAAAATAACACTCATTGACTGATGTTCGTGTCACCCAACCTCATTAATTTTTTTAAGTATATTTCCATATATTATATATAATAAATATACATATATAAATAAATTTAAAAAAAAAAATCACTCACTCACTACGCGCACCCCCAAACCCCTCATTATTATTTTTACAACTTACACACAATATATATAAATTCACATATATAAATATATTTGGAAAAAAATAACATATCCACCCACTCTAAAATGTTAATAAAAAAAATAAACATTTTAAAAAAATACATGTAAAAAATATGTATTTAAAAAAAATCATTTTTACAAATCTTTAAAAAATAAATATAAAAAAACATTTAAAACAAATGATAAAAAACCATTAAATAACAAGGTTTTAAACAAACGCTATAAACTCACCCACTACCGCACACCCCCCAAACCCCTCATTAATTTTTGTTACAAGTTGCACGTAATATATATAAATTCACATATATAAATCAATTGAGAAAAAAAAAAAACATAACCACCCAGTGTAAAACGTTAATAATAAAATAAAATAATTTTTTTACAAACAAATTGTGAAAACATTTAAAAAAATACATGTAAAAAAGCATTTAAAAAAATATATTTTTGAAAAATTGTTGAAAAATAAATGTAAATAAATGTTTTAAACAAATGTTAAAAAAACATTTAAATAACACGGTTTAAAAAAATGCATTAAACTCACCCACTATTGCATACCCTCAACCCCTCATTATTTTTTTATAACTTTAACATAATATATATATTCACATAAATAAATCAATTTATAAAAAAATAACATAACAACCAAATGTAAAATGTTAATAAAAAAATAAAATAAATGTTTTTACAAAAAAATTATTAAAACATTTAAAAAATACATGTAAGAAAAATGCATTAAAAAAATATGTTTTAAAAAAACTTTTTAAAAAAACATCTAAAAAAACCTTAAAAATAAATGTATTTTTTTTAAAAAAATGTTAAAAAAGTTTAAATAAAAAGGTCTTAAACAAATACTTTAAACCCACCCACTACTGTACACCCCTAACCCCACATTAATTTTTTTACAACTTTAACATAATATATATAGATTCACATATATAAATGTATTTATAAACAAATAACATATCCACCCACTGTAAAAATTTATTAAAAAAGAAAATAAATGTTTTTACAAAACAATGGTTAAATGTTTAAAAAAAATACATGTAAAAAATATTCAATTAAAAAAACAATGTTTTAAAAAAAATTAAAAAATATTTATAAAAATGTTTTAAATTAATTGTAAAAAACGCTTTAATAAAATGTTAAAAAAACGTTTTAAGAAAATTTCTAAAAAATGTTTTAAAACAAATGTTTAAATAAAAACATTTTAAACAAAAAATTAAAAAAATATTTTTAAAAATATGTTTTAAAAAATAATTTTACATTAAACTTTGAAAAAAATGCTTTTAACTGGTGATATATTTTATTTTGAAAATTATATAATCCTACCATGGCCTGGCTTGAAAAAACCTATCCTAAGGTCGGGCTTGGGCTGCCTCATGGGGTTGTTTGGGACAAGCCAAAATTACACCCTTAAGTTTTGTATGATTAATTAATTATGAATTAATTAATGGAATGATTAGATAAATGACTATTGGTTGTGATTATGTTGGCATGGAGTAGCGCATGGGATAACTAGGGTGTTAAAAAGGGATTAAATGGGAATCAAGGATATATCTATTTGTTGCAAGATAATCATTTTTCAAGTAAAACTAAAAGTGGCAATCAAGGATATACCTACTATGGTATTTAGACTCTATGGATATAAACACCTTATGAATTATTGACGTGTATACTTATTTAGTTTAGACTAAGAAACCTTTAGAAATAAAGGTATGACACAAATCTTTCATAATTTGTTTAGCTAGAGAGTATGAAATATTCCAAGGGTAAGCTAGTGGTAAGTATAATTCATAAGATTTCTTTAAGTGTTTATGGAATTAGAAATTAAAGTATGGAATATGCTTGGTCATACTATATGAGATTCTTTGGGTCAGTGTGTCGAAGAATATATTGATCAAGTATTCATCGATCAATAAATATAGAATGGGGTGACTCCTAAACACACATTACCTTATCCATATCAGAGATATAATGCTAATAACAAGGATCAATGTTGACTATTACATGTTAACATTGATAAAAAATATATAGCGTGGAGTAATTCCAAAACACAGATTTCCTTATACACATCAGTTTCATGATATAAGTTAAAAGAGTATAAATGTTTCAACTTATGTTCATTGTAGATACTTCTATTATTTTTCAAGATATGTATCATAAATAATGGTGTTATACCATAACCATATTCCAACTATAATGAAAAATGGATATCATATGAGTTATAATATTATGTAAATCCATTATTTCATAAGAACATGTATTTTAATGAAAAGTGTTTATTAATAATATAAACAAACTTGCATTAATAAAAACACAATGTGCATATAAGATAATTATCCTAAAATTTTCTTAGGATATTACATAAATCCATATGATAGAAAATTTTTAGTCAAGTGATTGAATACATTTATATAAAATGGTTTACATCTCTATTTGAGATAGTGGGATCAATATTGACTTGGCTTTAGTCAATGATAAAGATACACATATGTTTGTCATAGGAATGAGTTCCACAAGAGGTGTAGAAGATAATGTTCCATAGACACATACTACATAGGAAGGATGGAACCATAGTGATTGTTTTATATTCACTGTGGTCGGTGAAAAATTATTCATTGGGAATAATAATTCTTACAAGTAAGCAGTATATGAAAATTAGTTGAAATTGAAAAGACTGATTAAAATTCAATAATGGATTCCATGTACCAAAGAAAAGGGGTTTATTATTTTGAATACTGTGGTGAGTATTTAAGGGAAAATATACATGGATGGTACAAGTGTGGTACCAATAAGGATCGATTGGTTATACCAAGTTATTATGCCTAAGCAACAAGATCATAGAATATTCATTTAAAATGAATTGATGAAAAGTTTCTATAAAAGGTTAGTGGGAGTGATGCTATTTTCTAATTAAAATATGTTTGTTAATATATGAAAAACAACTATTGGTCTTACATTTAGTCAATAACAGAATGAAATAATCTCTCCAGATATTGAATTAAAGTATAAGCCTATGTTTTAGGGGATGTTATCTACTGAGGTAGATCTAAATGTTGCTTGGACCAAGTCAAAGTATATATACAGAGAAGGTATTGATAAATAAAAGTTGGAACAATTTGAGAGAGAATTGTTACCAGTGTCATATGGAATAAATATCTCCTAGAATATATGAATTTTAATAGGAGGATATTAAAGTGGTGAGTTGAATTCCACACGCTTCTGCAATGGATCAATCACATATTCCATGATATTTATAAGAAATGATATTGCCAACATATACTTAATGGTAGGAAAATATCAGTTATATCTATAAGAACTACAAGAGAATCTATCATAACTATCTGATTATGCTTGAGAAATTAAAAAAGATATACACTTGGTATGTGGAGAGGAAGGGATACTAGTTACAAGGGGACACATAATAATCTTCCTATAATATCGATATGACCTAATATCATAGTCAGGCTAAGGTAATGAGGAAGACATGCTCATTCAAGTTAGTGGTAGCCATACCTACAGATACTGAGTGTGTTTTTACTTCTTGGGCAGCTAAAGAAGTGGTGTATATAATATGCAATGATTTATTATAGTTCTTTAAATTGAACCAAGTAAGTAAAGTTTTATCATGATGATATTTTTTATAGGTATTAGCTAAGATGTCAAGTTTAGATAGTAGAAAAAATATATATACTTGGGATTTACATATCTTGAGGAGTCTTACTCAAGGAGGAGAGGTCACACATAGTAGAATAGCCACACAATAAAGACATGAAAGACACAGAAACTAAATCCATGACTTAGTAGAAACATGATCTTAATCATGCGATAGCTAACAAGGATAGTTAGAAAGCTGGCCCGAGTGAAAGTGAGAGTGTTGTAATAGTGGGTTCTCTAGACCCAACTTGAATAGTACTTTTTTATTACCATATCATGGATAAAATGAGTTATACATGATGCACATTTACCATAATAGTGTAGATATTTATGCTTCAACTATTTAAATGGTAATATCCATAGATTAATTTTAATATCAAAAGGTTATAGTAGTTTCTAGGCTATAATGAGAACCTCGAGATACTATGAAATTAATCTTAAATATATGTACTATAGTCTAGATACATCTTTTTTGACTGGACATAGATGATTTATGAATATCAGGTGTTGGGGGCTCATAAGCATTAAGGATTCTTCTCATAAAGTTTTCACTTGGTGATCTCTAGTAGGCGATATCATGAGGAAAAATCCTCCAATAGGAACACCACATGTTTTCGGTGTCATTAGATGTTCATATCTATGGACATGTGTATTGGTATCCTGAATTGATATCATTATCAATCTGTGTCATTTGATCGTGAACTTTGATGCATGACAAAAACCATGACAATAAAATCGTGGTGAGTTAGCTTATGGTGGGTTTGTTATTAGTGGTATGAAATTGGTTGAATGTTTAAGATACAAATTTTCACTTCCGAGTTGAGGAAGTAATATCTTGGGCCTGGTTGATCATGATGGTAGTACCACTACAAAAAAGGGTGAAGTAGCAGTGATTTTTTATAGACTATCAATTATTTAAACCACCGCCTATTAGTATCATGGTGGTTTCAAAAACCACTATGTATTACACGATCTCTAGTCATTTAGCAGCAGTTTTAATAAATTCATGGTGGTTTTACTATGTATCTATTTTAGAGTATTCAACAGTGGTTTCTGTTTTATTTAGAAGAAAATTTTATAAAATAATATCTCAGATAAATATTTAAAAAATGTAAATAACTGCTGCTGATATGTTCAGTGATAGTGTTTTTAGCGGTGGTTAATTCTAAACGCCGCTAAACATATTTTATTTAATGTATTTAGTGGAGTTTTCTAAAAAATGATATTAAATCAGATTTTTCGAAAAATATTTTAAAAAAAGCTGTAAATATAAAAAAAGTGACCTGAAATAAACTAAAACATGAATATATGATAAACTATCATACATGCGTCATAAATCCATAAAAAAACATATAAACATCCACAGTCATCATAATGTCAATCTTAGTCAACCCATAAATCTGTCAACTAATACATTTATCTGCCACCACTGCATCCACCTCACAACCAATATACACCCACGTCACGACCTCCACTGCGTCTTATTAATTAAAACCAGCCATAACATCACATCAATTGTAACAAAAAAGAAAAAAAATTAAAACTAAATATAATAAATCATAATTATAGTATAATAATTGATAAAATTTTAACATACCATGGAAACTAAGAACCCTAATGACTTCCTTATGAAGAATGTCATGGATCAAAATGGTCAACCTCATGCCTACTACCGACATCTACCACCTAAAATGAAAACTAGAATATTTAAGAAAAGAAATACAAAAAATAAAAGGCATAGAATATATTCATAATTTTGCACATAAAATTTGTTATTTTTTTAATTAAACAGAATAAATTTTAACATAAAACAAATAATATATAATGAAAAACACTTTCAAAATAGAAACTTACCTATTTAAGATAAGATTTATCACTTGAAACTGAAAATGGATATGTAAATATTTTAATTTATTTTTAAAGTGACGTGCGATGTTCTTGAAATTTACTTAATAAAAAAATATTAGATATTTTGTTGTCACAACATGTCCTATATTTCAAAAATAACTTAGCAGTGGTTTTGAAATTATATCACATCAATTTGTGGTTGTTTTCTATGGTTTTGATCATTCCATGCACATTTTAGTGTTTTAAAACACTAAAAATGCATTTACGGCCATAACAGGAAAACCGTCATTTGGAATGATGTGTCGTCGGTTCCTACATTTAAAAATTAAATATATGGTGATTTTATGACATTTTCAAGGAAATTAGACATTTTTTTAATTTTTGACCACCCAAAACTTGTTTTTAAAGTTTTTTGTACCTTTAATAAGTGGTTATTGAGTTATTCCGACCACACCACATGTTGGATTGACATGTTGTCTACACATACACATCAAAAATAACTTAGTAGTGATTTTACAATTATTTTATGTCAATATATAGTCTTTTATATGGGTTTTTCTGTTCTATGCACGTTTTAGTGTTTTAAAACACTAAAAACACATTTACAACCAGAACGGGAAAACTTTCATTTGGAATAATGTGTCGTCATTTCCTACATTTCAAAATTAAATATATGGCCATTTCCTCCTAATTTTAGGGTAATACGATGCCGTTTTCTTGGTTTTAACCCCCCAATACTTGTTTTTAAAGGTTTTTATAACTTTAAGAAGTGGTTACTGATTCATTCCAACCAGAATACACGTTATATTGATGCGTTGTATGTGAGAACATGTCAAAAATAACTTAGAAGTGATTTCTCAATGATCTTATGTCAATATATGGTCATTTACTATGGTTTTGACCATTCCATGCACGTTTTAGTGTTTTAAAACACTAAAAATGCATTTACAACCATAATAGAAAAATCATCATTCAGAATGACATTCCGTTAGTTTCTACCTTTTGAAATTAAATATAAGTTTGTTTTCCCCCAATTTTAGGGAAATTCGATTTCATTTTCCTAGTTTTGACCCCCCGAAACTTGTTTTTAAAAGTTTTTGTACCTTTAAGAATTGGTTACTGAGTCATTCCGACCACACTGCATGTCAGATTGATGTGTTGTCTCTATGTACACATCAAAAATAACTTACTGGGGGGGGGGGGGGTTCCAATTATTTTACATCAATTTTTGGTTGTTTACTATGGTTTTGACCATTCCACAAACATTTTAGTATTTTAGAACACTAAAAATGTGTTTACGACCATAATGGGAAAACTGTCCTTCAGAATGATGTGTCACTAGTTCCTATATTTCAAAATTAAATATACATTTTTCCATAATTTCAGGGCAATATAATGTATTTTTCCAAATTTTGACCCCCCAACACTTGTTTTTAAAGGTTTTCATACCTTTAAGAAGTGGTTACTAAGTCATTCTGATGACACCACATGTCGAATTGATGTTTTGTATATATGTAAACATTAAAAATAATTTAAAGTTGGTTTTCCAATGATTTTACATCAATCTATGGTCGTTTTCTTTGGTTTTAATCATTCCATGCATGTTTTAGTGTTTTAAAACACTAAAAACAACTTTAAGACCTTAACGAGAAAATCATCATTTAAAATAATTTGATGTTAGTTACTAAATTTAAAAATTAAATATATAATTGTTGTCCTCTGATTTAAGGGAAATCAAACAACATTTTCCTAGTTTTGACCCCCTGACACTTGTTTTTAAAGGTTTTTATACCTTTAAGAAGGAGTTATTGAGTCATTACGACCACACTTCACGCCATATTGATGTGTTGTCTGTGCATACATGTAAAAAATAATTTAGTGGCGGGTTTTCAATGATTTGACATCAATATGTGGTCATTTTTTGGTTTTTGCTGTTCTACACACATTTTAATGTTTTAAAACACTAAAAAGGTGTTTATATCATTAATAGAAAAACCATCATTTGGAATGATGTTCCATCAGTTCCAACATTTTACAATTAAATATATGGTCATTATTACTTTATTTTAGGGCAATCCGTTATCATTTTCCCAGTTTGACCCCCCTGACACTTGTTTTTAAATGTTTTTGCACCTTTAATAAGTGGTTAATGAGTCATTTCGACCAAACCTCATGTTGGATTGACGTGTTATCCA
Source organism: Viscum album (assembly GCA_963277665.1). Lineage (NCBI taxonomy): Eukaryota > Viridiplantae > Streptophyta > Magnoliopsida > Santalales > Viscaceae > Viscum > Viscum album. The sequence continues at coordinate 1,937,898,191 of OY728155.1, forward strand.
TACGTACATGCCAAAAATTACTTAGAGGTAGTTTTCAATGATTTAATGCCAATATATGGTCGTTTTCTATGGTTTTGATCATTCAATTCTTATTTTAGTGTTTTTAAACACAAAAAATGTATTTATAGACTTAATGGGAAAACCATCATTTTGAATGGCATGTCGTCAGTTCCTATATTTCAAAATTAAATATATGGTCATTTTCCCTGATTTTAGGGCAATTCGATATTGTTTTCTTAGTTTTGACCCATGAAACCTATTTTTAAAGGTTTTTTTACCTTTAAGAAGTGGTCACTAAGTCATTCCAACCACACCATACATTGTATTGATGTGTTGTCTACACTTACATGTCAAAAATAACTTAGAAATGGTTTTCCAATGATTTTATGTAAATTTATTGTCATATTCTATGGTTTTGACCATTCGATGCACATTTTAGTGTTTTAAAACATTAAAAACGTGTTTACAGAATTAACAGGAAAACTATCATTCAGAATGATGTGTCTTCGGTTCATACATTTCAAAATTAAATATACAGTCATTTCCCCCTAATTTCAAGGAAATATGACATTTTTTCTTGGTCTTGAACCCCAAAAACATATTTTTAAAGTTTTTGTGTACCTTTAAGAAGTGTTTACGGAGTCATTATGATCACACCACACATCACATTGACATGTTTTCAATGAATAAACATCAAAAATAATTCAAAGGTGGTTTTCCAATGATTTCACATCAATATGAGGTCTTTTTCTATGGTTTTGACTATTACATGCATGTTTTATTGTTTTAAAACACTAAAAATACATTTTTTACCATAATGGGAAAATCTTCATTCATAATGAAGTGTCATCAATTCCTACATTTCACAATTAAACTTTTGGTTATTTTATCATTATTTTCAGGCAATATGACATTTTTTTCTTAGTTTTTACCCCCTAACGCATGTTTCTAAAAATTTGATATCTTTTAAAATTTCTTATTAAGTCATTCTGAGCACACCGTATGTTAAATGAACATATTGTTTTCTTTTACATGTCACAAATACTTAAATGGTGGTTTTTAAATGGTTTCACATTAATACAAGATCTTTTGTTATTTTTTTATTGTTAAACATGCATTTTAGTGTTTTAAAACACTAAAAATGTATTTATGGGCAACACAGGCAAACCATAACTCAGATTGATGTGGCATCGATCCCTAAATTTCAAAAATCATTATGTGTTTGTTGTCCTATGATAAATTATGTAATCCTTAAATATTTTATAGAATTTATAGTTGTATAATCAAAATATTATTAATAAAATTAATGATTTAGCACACCCTTCCCAATGGTGTACTGTTTCACACCCTATCTAGTCACACCACCCATCATGCCTTGTTTAGCCACACCACACCTCATAGATGGTCCACCTCGCACCTGCACTGTGTTCTATACTCAAAGGAAATGGGTGCTTGAAGCTGTTACAAGAGGTTTATTACAAACAAATCTGGTCTTTGTGGTGGGTTTTTACTACTGGTAGTGGTTTAAACCGCCAATACATTATTTAGTGGATGTTAAGTAAACCACAATATATTTCATGGTCAAAAATAATTTAGAAGTGATTTTTATAGTTGAGCAATGGTTTTTTTATGTTTTGTTTTTTGGATACTCAGTGGTGTGTTTTTATTTAGTTGGAGACAATTTTTTTAACAAGAAAAAAATAACATGGGGGATTTTAATGGGAAAGCTCACTATCTTATAAGCAAGGTGCCCAATAATCTGCCCATAGATTTTAGCAACATCATCATCTCGCTATCAGTCCTAGGTACAATATAATGATTAGGATCCACAGAAGATGAAAGATGTGGTGGCGTGCTCCAAGATGTTGATCAGCTAGGATCATGATTTTTTTTGTTCTTGGAATTCCTACATTTCAAATGGTTAAGGTATACTAAATGTATAAAAAATGAAAAATTAATTTTTTTTACAAAAAAATAAAAATAAAAATTGGAACAATGTATATATATATGAAACACTTATCAATGAGAAATTGTAATATATTTTCCTTAGCAATTTATAAATTCAATTCTCTTCATCTTTATTATCTTAATTGTTATCAACCTCCATTGCGATGAGTATTTCATTTTCACCCTCTCTTTCAAGCTATACTATTTCAAAAAAATTAGGAAAAAAATTCTCAATATTTTGTGGTTGATGAGGTTTACTATCACAAAGCACCAATTGAACTTCCTCTCCCATATCATATAAATCTATTTGATTTAAGTGTACAACAACACTCAAACCTTCATGTATTTCATCATCCATATAATTAACCATATTCTCTTGTGAACCCAAGATAAATGGATCATGTTCTGCACACTCACTGGTCTCCATAAAGTGAGAGAAGTTAGGAGAAGAAAAAAGTAACAAATCTTTCATTATACCCTTATCAATGTTGACCTACTTGCATTCGAATAAGACAATTGAAAACTAACCATGATAGTTTAATTCAATTATTTCATTCAGTTTCCCATAGTATCCCACCTCTGAAAATTTAAATACACCAATATTCTGAGCTTTCAAGCCTTCTTCATGATAAATTGTACAAAACCTGAAGCTATGAATATTGTAGGCATGGAATCTCTTATAATTCCTCAGAGGAACTCGAGATAAAAACTTCAAATCATTCGATATTTTATCTCAATTGTAAACATTAATTATCTAGAAAAAAAGATATAAACTGTTAATTTTAACATAGAGAAAATAACTACACGTCAATAATATAAATATGAGCATTCACTTACACAATTGGAAAACCATTCGAAAAACTCCTTATTAACATATTTTGTTAATTATAGCTCATTTCAAGCTCGAACCCTTATTTTAATTTTTTTGTAGTCACAATTCTTCAATAAATGGATCTACAATAACACTATTTAGTAGTACATATCAATGTTCTTATAGAAACTCCAATTTAGTTAGTGTAAAATTTGACCCTATTCTAATTGGTCGTCCAATAGTTGGAAATACCAATGATTGATTTTCAGAATGAGAATTAGTGGAGATGTCATCATCACATCCAACACAATTTAATCTAGTCTCAATACTATCCAAATACCTAGAATAGAAGTTCAATCACTCTTTACCTATGTAACATTTAGTAATAGAGCCTTCCGGTTGAGATTTATTCCTCACATATGATTTCAAATGACCTAAGTACCTGATGAAAAAAATAGGAAACATATTAAAAAAAGTATGCAATGATTTGATAAAATTGAATTCACCAATGAAAATAAAAAAATATCAACATACCTCACTATTGTATACATACATCAATAGTGTACCAGTCCACTATGTTTAGATTCTTCAACCAAATGAATAGTCAAATGAATCATGAATGTGAATAATGAATGGGAAATAACATCACCAAATGAAATAGTGTCAAAAAAAATTCTTTTTTGAAGTTTATCAATCTCGGTTGGATTTAGAGTTTTTCCACAAAGATCTCTGAAAAAGGTATAAAACTCAACTAGAATCTCATTTACTTTTTCATGTAAAGTATTAAACAAATTCAATGGTAACAACTACTCCATCAAAATATGTGAGTCATGAATTTCCAATCAATGTAACTTTTGATGTTTTAAGTCAACACACCTTGATATGTTACTTGAATATCCATCTGGAACCTTTTAATTCTTTAAAGTTAGAAGGAAAATGTATTTATCATGATTTTTCATTGTAAAAATGGTCACGACCCGTCTCCTAGTGCCCATGATGTGACTACACCAAGCCCACCTCCCAAAGGCCAGGGTTTGGCGACTAGCACTGAAGGCATCAACCTAAAAGTGGGAGGTGTTTTATTGAGTACCTGTAAACACACACACACCCAACCACTTCTCACAATCTGTAAGGGGAAAATAGGTATACTGAAACAATTACTGAGTACAAGTACAACTAAAATCAGGTGGGATAGAATACAAACCCAACAAAAGAACTAAAAATAGAAAAGTATAAAGGGACTCGGATAGTCATATACTGAAAACCCCACCTGATGGTAAGAGTAGTGCAGCTACTAGAATCCAAAGTAGAATGTATTGCCTGACTGATCTCACTGGGCCTCGCTTGGTCATAGTCCACCAAGTCCTCCGTCGTAGCATCTGTCATCTGCACTAGACACAACATGCGTGGACGAAGTTCATGTAGGGGTGAGTAACAAAATACTCAGTAGGGGACCCTGAAACAAAAAGGAAAGACCGTAAAGAAATCGTCAAAGAAAAGCATGAATCATAAGCCTGAAGAAAGAGCACGAAGCACAAGCGAAAAGCACAAGCATGAATCACAAGCATGAAGCACAAGCACGAAGCACAAGCACGAAGCACAAGACAACTCACACTAGGTATATTCTAGGGTAGTGATAGAAGAATCATCAGTCACATCATCAAACACCTTGGCTGCTGGAGAACTCCTCCACTATGAGTAAAATGGCATACTGGGTCACACAGAAACTGCTTCCTACTAACCTTGGACTACGACAGTTCACCTCTCCATCCTGTACCATGGGTATGCTGAGTCACACAATCTCACTCCCACCACGGGCCTGCAAAGTCACACAGAGGTTCTTCCCACCTTGGCCAACCGAGGTTCTCATACCCATCACGTACCGTGGGTCTGCCAAGTCACAACGTCTTGCTCCCACCATGGCCCTCAAAAGTCACACAGAGGTGCTTCCCACTAGGCCATACTCGAGTCACACGGAGTCACTATTCAACAGTCTTCAGGTCTCAGCCAACCACAGGGTTACGTACATAGCGCACATGGGAGAACCAATCCTCAATTCATTCTTCACATATCAACTTCCATTAAAGTATCCATATATCATAAAAAAATATTCGCCTCATCGAGAGGGTCTCAATGTTGCAAATAGCTCGTCAAGCAAATTTCTGGTGTGTAAGTTATTAGAGTTTTAGTAAACGGGGGTCGGTTACGTTTGGGTCTAGTCCGACCTGGTCAGACCGACCCGACCAACACAGACCGAGGGTCCCAAATACCCCGGTTTAATTTGGCTAACTCGACCTGACCCAGTTTGGGTTTGGGTCCATCCGGTCCATCCTGGCCATTGGGCCAGGCCCAATGGGCCTCACTAGACCCGACCCAGTTTGGCTGAGGGTCCAGCCTGCTGGGTCGCCTGGTGACCAGGTCTCATGTAGCCTAGCTCTAAGGGCGTGGGTTTGGCCAGTCGGTGCGGGTCTAGCCTACTGGGAGTGGGTCCATCCTGCTAGCATGGTTCTGGCCCAACCCATTTTATGGGGGTGCAGACGGCAAGCAGGAGCCCGGCCCTCCAGGGGCGGACCGGTGGTGTGCGCCGGGACACGACAACCACCGTCGCATCCCTTCCTCTATCCGAACACGGACCACAAGGAGCAGGATAATCCTCCTACATGTCACCCACCTAGTGATGCATCCAGCACCTTCTAAGATCGATGGGATGTATCCTCCCCTCCACAACGGTCGAGCGACTGCAGCTCACTAGGTCGCTCGGGCGGCCCGGATGTTGGCTGTCGCCTCCACGCGGTGCCAGTCAGCACCACTCCTCTATGCCACTGTGGCCAGCTGGACACAAACTCCTACTACCACAACATGCCGATGGGTGATCTGTCTCCCTATTCCCGTGGCCTTCACCGATGCCGGTGCACTGACCATTCCTTTTGCGGGCCACTAGAGTTTCTCTGTTGGTCCGTTTCTTGATCTGCCTGCGCCCACAAGCTCCGTAGGGTGTCACCATCACCGCGATGGACTCGAATGCACCTTGCCATCATCTTGGACAATCCAATAACAATGAGAGCACATGCAGAGGGGATCGGGCCTTGTTCGTGTTGGCCCACACCCTCCTCATTAGAATTTTTAAAACTAGGAGGAGGTTCAGGGAATATGTTCAATCCATGATAATTTAGTCCTGATGTTGAACCCAAAAAAGAGTACCCTCCTGCAAGAACGAGTGACCCACATATAAAATTTTTTGTGGGTTGATCCACATTCTTCATTTAGAAATAAAGGACATAGAAGACTTAAAAATAAAACCCCTACCTCATTGATGTTCGTTGCCGTGGAGCTTTGTCCTCAAGGGTCCAAGAGGTCGATGTCATTCGTTATTCTTTGATGTACATCGAAGTCGATGACGTCTCACCAATGTTCATTGTTCGTCATTGGGGAGGAAATCCATTGGAGGTTCATTAGATAATCCTTATAGTTTAATCCTAATTCCACCAACGCGTCAATCTATTAAAAGAAAAACATGCCACAATGTTTCTGTTACGTTGCGATGTCGCGTAGTTACACTGTTTCATTTATGAAACACCATTGATGTTACGTGGAATTAAAGCATCATTAAAATGTGTTTTAATGATCCATTAATGAGATCCATTAATGCACCTCATCGCTTCCTTTTCACTGCACCGCAACATCGTCGTGTCGCAGCTCGTTGGTGAGAAAAGAAATAAAATAACTTTTTATAGTTATTTTTTTCTGAAAGGTCTGAAAATTAACTTTTCCATTTGGACCTTAATGTTCGAAGTGAATTACTTTCTAGGAGAATACTGGTGTTCTGAGTTCAATGGTGCCCTTGTATTTTTGATCCGAGTACTGGTTCAAAAGTTAGAAAAATCCACTGTCACGTTTGCTGAACATACCTTAAAAAAAGTTCAAAATTACATTATGGGCTCCCCAGGCCTCAGAATCACATGTCTTCAGAGCATGTAGTCTCAAAATAATTCTATAAAATTTAAAAAAATTACATGGAAATTCTGAGACATTAAATTCTCCTCACCATAGGGCTTTATATCCCCAAAAACCAAAACAAGGTCTAATCAAAAAAATGAGGGAACTGAGCACGAATATGAGCCTCCTGATCCCATGTTATTTTCTATAGATTCATGTGCTGCCACCGAACTCACAGAAGAGGAATTGACCACCCACGTAGGAATCACTCCTGTTGATCATCTATCTCTACCAGGAATTATGCAAACATCGCCCCATCATCAATTTACAGATCTCCCTAGTTGATGATGTGCGATGGATCATGCATGTATCTCCCCAGCTACAACATGTGGGAAACATCATGCACCCAGTGCATCTGTGGGGGAAGATCTAAGTGGTACAACACCTCTCCAACTCTGCTCAGGATATGAAAATGTCCAATGAACCTTAGAGATAACTTGCTTCCCTGACTAAATCTTGGAAATCCTCATCAGGGTGAGACCCAAAGGAACAAATGGTATACCTTCTCAAACTCCAAGGGTCTCTTTCTCCTATCAGCATAATACTTATTCCTGCTCTATGCAGTCCTCATCCACTCTTGGATGATCTGGACCTTCTCGGTGGTAGCCCGTACCAACTGTAGACCCATGAGTGCCAACTCCCCTAGGTCTGTCCAGCATAGGGGTGATATTTAAGGCTTTCTGTACAAGGCCTCAAATGGTGCCATGAAAATGGTGGAGTGATATATTTTTTTGTATGAAAACTCCACTAGTGGCAGGTGATCCTCCCAACTATGACCAAAATCAAGGACGCAAGCACGAAGCATGTCTTCCAGGGTCTGTATGGTCCACTCCATCTGACCATCCATCTGGGGATGAAAAGATGTGCTCATATGCAACTGATTACTAAGCACATCCTGTAATCCATTCCACAAATGAGATGTAAAGCATGAATCACGATATGATACAATCATTTATGGAACTCTGTGGAGCCTTACCATCTCCTGGATGTAGAGGCGTCCCAATCCCTCTATCGGTCCCTACTCCTAGATGGGTGGGAAGTGGGATGACTAAGTGAGTCGATCAACAATCACCCAAATATAATCATGGCCTTTGGATGTACATGGTAACCTCTTCACGAAGTCCATTGAGATACCATCCCATTTCCACTCTGGTACCTCAAGTGGCTGAGCCAAGCCTGCTAAAACCTGATGCTCGACCTTCACTTACTGACAAGTGAGGCTTCATGAGATGAGCATGGCCACTTATTTCATTATTCTTGGCTACCAATACTGATGTTGAAGGTCCTGGTACATCTTCTCCACTTTATGATGTACCACCAAAGGGGATGTATGGAACTCCCTCAACACCTCCTCCCGAAATGCCATTGGTACTATGGTGCACCCTCTGAAAAGGATTGCGTGCTCCCCACCTATCAAAAATCTATCAGGATCATGCCCTGATGATAACTAATCATGTTGGGAATCTCAGTAAATATCCACCAACTATGCCTCCCAAACTCACTATAATAGTGGGGGAGTAATAGTCATTAACTAAAGGTAATCTGATTCCTAATCATCCATGAAGGATATCAGCATCATGACTAGCTGCTATGTTGCATCACTCAACAACTAAAAACTGGTCCTCCTGATAAGCACGTCTGCTGCCATGTTCCCATTCCCAAGAGTATAGACTATCTAAAAGTCATAGTCTTGGAGGAACTCTAGCCATCACCTCTATCTCAGGTTCTGGTACTTCTAGGATAATATATACCTAAGACTCTTATGGTCGGAGTAAACTGTAAACCGTTCACCCATCAAGTAGTTCCACCACATCTTCAAGGCAAAGACCACTACTGTTAACTCTAAATCATTGATTTTGTTGTTCTTTTCATGATTCCTCAACTAGAATGAGCCATAGGCGATCACTACTCACTCCTACATCAGGACACAACCTAGACCGGTCCCTGATGTGTTGTAGAAAACTACATACTCAATGCCCTCCTCTGGTAGTCTCAAGATGGGGGCACTAGTCAGTTTCTACCTCAGCTCTTGGAAACTCTACTGGAATTTCTCTATCCACACGAAGGGATGTACCTTCTGTGTCAGAGCCGATAAGGGTGCTACCACTATGGAAAAGTCGGGCATAAACCTCTGATAGTAACAAGCCAACCCCAAAAATCTTTGCACCTTAGTCACACTCTTAGGTGGATCCCAAGCGAGCACTGCCTCTATCTTCGCCAGATCCACTGCAAATCCAGCCTCCAAGATGACATGTCCTAGAAAGTAGACCTCTAGAATTTAGAACTGGTACTTCGATAGCTTACCATAAAGCTGATTCACTTGAAGAATATCTAGGACTATCCGTAGGTGTGTAGCGTGATCCTCCTCCGATGTTGAGTACACCAAAATTTCATCAATGAATAGTACCAAGAAACGATCAAGGTAAGGCTGGAATATCCTGTTCATGAGTCCCATGAACACTGATAGGGAATTGGTCATGCCGAAGGGCATCACCAAGAACTCATAGAGGTCATGCTGGCATCTAAAAGCTATCTTTGGTATGTCTTCATCCCACACCAGAAGCTGATGATATACTGATATGAGGTCGATCTTAGAGAACCACCTCACTCTTTTTAGATGATCAAAGAGGCCATAAATTCTTAGCAGTGGATCCTTGTTCTTCACATTCACCCGGTTCAGGCACTGGAAGTCCACACAGAACCTCAAACTCCCATCTGACTTCTTGGAAAAAAGCATCGGGGCTACCCATGGTGAAACGCTGGGCCTTACGAACCCCTTCTCATGCAAGTCCTCTAGCTATACCATCATCTTGTGAAGCTCCGTAGGAGCCATCCGATATACCAGTGTGGATATCGGTGCCATCCTAGGGTATAGGTCGATGAAAGAAATCTACCTCTCTATGAGGAGGTAGTCCCAAAACATCCTCAAGAAAAACATCCTCATACTCATCCACCACTATAGGAAATCTTGGAATCCTCTCATCCAATGCACCGAGGGTGAGTCTAGCCAACTCGTGAGTGATTGGATGCACCCTCCTCCAAGAAAGTCTATCCTGTGCTGCAAGGGTTTCCTTCTCACCGGTGAAGGAAAACCTAGTCCCATATCTACAGAAACACTACATTGTACGCCTAAAATAGTTGATCTATGAATGGACTATGGATAACCTATCCACACCCAAGATGAAATCATAAGGCCTTGACGTCACTATTAAAATATCCTAGATGAATCTCTCACCTCCTAGAGTAAGCTCACATTGCTGACACTAGTGTGTAATCGTCGAATCCCCTCCCATAGGTTTCTCTAGCCATAAGGATCGAGCCAACGACTCCAATAGAATCTCCAATCTCTGAATGAGAGCCGTGTCAAGGAAAGAGAGACTAGAACATGTGTCTATAAGAACTAAAGCTAGGGTGAAGAAGACACAGATCATACCTAGGATAATATTCGGAGTGTCGTGGTCATAAGACTCTACTGCCTAAAACTGAGCTCGCCCCTATATTCTTGCTCCCTGAGGTCGGGGTGGACCACCTAGGGGTGGTGGCGGTAGTACCTCAAACCGTTGCCCACTGTCGGCTACTCGGCCTGCTCCTCTACCACATCTTCCACCCTACGAACCTCCTCGCTCAAACTTCTGACTCTGTCTTAACGATCCCTTGATCATCTGTTGGTTATCTATACAACAGGTCTAGAAGTCACATGCCATGTGTCCCTGCCCGTCGCACGTGAAGAAAATATTGGCTCCTAACTGACTCCCTCTAGTTTTGGATCCCCACATTGCTGACCCTGAGTCCTGGGGTCATCCCCTGAAAGACCTATCCCTCTTGGGCCCTCGTGTCAGCTGTCTACTGCCTACTGAAGACTCCGCCTACTGGGGTCTACTAGTAGCTCTGGTTGTCAGTGCCTGCTCCTCCAAGAAGCTCTCCACAGGAAGGGATCACCCCAGCACCCCGGCCTAGGTAGGGATGCCGAGAGACACCATAGATGCCCTGATCTCCTGCCTGAGTCCCTACTAAAAGTCTTGAGCCTTAAACAAAGGGTCTCTAACCATTTGTGTGGATTAGTGTGAAAGCTCCATGAACCTCATTGAGTACTCAGCCACCATCATGCCACCCTGATGAAGGTGAAGCAAATTCTATACGCGTACAGAGCATAAGGGCATAGGGAAAAACTCCTCCTGGAAAAGCCACTCGAAGTATGTCTAGGTGAGGGTCACCTCATCATGAGTCCAAATCGCCAGAATCCACCATCTCTATGCCAAGACCTGAAGAAGGCTCGTGGCTAAGATCGACATCTGGTCAAACGATGTCCTCAATAAGTGGAAGACCAGTATCAATGACTCTAGACAGTCCCCAGTGACCTGAGGATCTGTCTCTCCCCTGAACCTAGGAGGTATCTATCTCTATAACTCGTGCAAGGTGCGGAGCCTGTACACATCCTCTATTGGTACCTCTGGTAGTAACCACTAATCAATGGGTGGTGGCAACACCAGTGCACCACCTGGCGAGGCCATCTCTAGCACTTATCCCTGAACCTACTCCTCATCGCTAGGATGGCTGTCCACATGATCACATATCGGGATCCTGACTGGTTGTCCATGTGGAGGCATCCTGAGATAGATCAAGATGTACCACGGTCATAAGGTTATACATGGTGAGCTGACTCTTATTCAAGAAGAACATAAGGATACACTTATTCAACTAGAGTTTTTATGTATAGAGCTGAAAAAAATCATAATTCAGTGTCCAGGTATATGGATACGTCGACCGCCGCACCAATATTAGACTCCCCAAACCTAAAATTCAAACTTGAAACATTTAACACTATTTCCTCAAAACAAAACAATAGACTCCCGAACTATGAGGTAGAACCAAACACCTATGATACCACTTTTTGACGACCCTTCCCCTAGGGCCCATGTAGTGACTATAGAGACCTAGTTTTTACCCTGTAAGACTTTTAATATTTCTACATATAATTACAGAGGTAGGTGCGAAGACGGCGTGTGATTCTGGGGCCCGGTGTGCCCGAAATTAATTTTTTAAAAATATTAAGTGTTTTTATACTATGCACATGGTGGGGTTGTGTTTTCTATTGAACAGTAGCTCGGATCGGAAATCCGAGGGCACAGTTGTGTCCGGAGCGTTTCGTTTACCCTAGGTGGGGTGTAAAAGTTGCAGGCGCGGGCCTGCTGTGAGAGATGTCACCCAGGGGAAAAATCGTCATTTTGAAATAATGACTTAGTGATTTTTATCACTGGAGTTATTTTCGAATAACTTTCGAATGAAGCCTTGGAATAGAAATATGATACATCCGTTGAGTTCGAAATGGGGCATTTTGCCTAGGCGCGATATACAGTGAGAGGGAATGACAGTTTCAGATTCCACGCTAAGAGGATTTTTCTATAAATAGAAAAATGAGGAGTTGGAGTTAGGGTTCCCCCTTCTCTATCCTCTTCTCTCTCTCTCTCTCTCTCTCTCTCTCTCTCTCTCTTGTTCTCCAGAGTTCTTCGCTATTCTTCACCGAATTGAGGAGCAAACTCCAGCGGATCGAAGTGGGATCGCAGCAGACGCGTCGCCAATGAAGAACAACCAGATCAAGGTAGGATTTCTGATTAATTTTCACACCTTCATCAATTTATGGATTTTTTTTCCAATTTCGTAGTTTAAATTCTAAAATTTTGGAATTGGGATGATGTTCGAATGAACACGGCCATCGTCCGAGCCCCGTTCTACATCCTGTTCTTGGGTGTTCTTTGTCCTAATTTTTGGACGTAAAAATATTTGATGAATCATCGAGCGAGGGGTGGCGCTGTGAAGATCCGGCCCCGAGGTTTCCGAAATTGGCTTTGGATAATTTTTCTGACCACTGGAGTGGTCGGGGGAACTAGATGAAGGTCCAGTTTTGGCAAGGGGGTGGCAGCCGGAGGTCGAGCCGGAGGCGGTGGAGCGCGGCGGGCATTAGGCCGAGGTGGAGCTTGGAGGGCCAACGACGGGGTGCAGCCGGGACGATTCACGAGGGCCGGCGGCGTCGGGCGGTGCAACACCGGTGAGGCCAGGCGGCGGCTATAGCGTGGTGACCAGGAGGTGCCGGGCGGAGCGCGGAGGACCAGGAGGCGCGTGCAGTGTCGCATGGGCGGTGCACTGCCGGTGTGTAGCCGGGGCAGCGTGACGATGCGCTGAAAGTGGAAGAGGTGCTGGTGTCCGGCAGTGGCCGGTCACGCTTGGTAGGGGGAACCCGAGGCACTGACCGCCTTAGGTGTGCAGAGGAGACAAGGACCCGCCGAACGCGGGTCCTACTGGGCGACAAAAACTGGCCATTTGGACGGTCTGTTTGAAGAACCAGACCCGAGAGGGTCCGGTGTTGCCGGAGAAGGCCGCAGACGGTGGGCCGCGGCGATTCAGGCCGGACCCACGGCTGGGCCGCGGGCCGGCGGTTCGGACCGGGCCGGTCGGGGTGGATCGGCCCGGTTGGGCCACCTTGCATTCGGGTGCCCGTAACTTCTAAACAGCGCGTCCGTTTGATGCACCGTCTGCAGCTGTGGGTTCATGTCGGTGAGGCGGACTATTTGAAGTGGGTTCTGGGGATTTTGGGTTCTATGCCCGAAGGCGAGTAACTTGGAACGCTTTAATTTAATAATATCAAATTATTATTAAAGCTCGCGATGGATGTACTTCATGAGCCGGACATCCGTTTGACGTGCCATCAGAGGCGTGGTGGCCCTGGAGTTGAGACGGTCCTTACAAAGTTGGTTCGGAACTTTTGCGCCTTGGTTTCATTGCTCGGTGGCACGAAACACTTAATGCAATTAATTAATTAATTATTCTTGTGTTGGACCTAACTCCTGTTTGGGATGTCCGATTGACGCGCCGTCAGCGATAGCATGACCCCAGTCCTCGTGTGGAATTTTTATAAAGATTTCTGAAGCGTTCGGGTTGGAGACAAGGTGCGGGCCCCACAGGGTCTGGTTCACATGTTTTACGGTGAAATGCCACTTTTTCACCTGACATCTGTTTGGGGTGTTTGAGTACTTGTTTTTGAGTGTTCTTCTGAGGGGATTGCGATGACACAATGCGCCCGCTTAAATTCGGACCTGAGGCATGGGCCCCACAAGGCAACTTTCGGACGTATGCTGCGTTTTTACGACTTATGATTCAAAAGCCCATTCCGGGAAAATTAATAGCCTATGCCGCATGGTTATCTGCAATGAACGCAATGGTACAATCTGCCTGATGTGTTTCGGGGTCGAGGTGTGGGCCCCACAGGGCCCCATTTGCATATAACGTTGGGAGTTACAACTTCTACATATAGAGTCCATTTTAGGAACCATCAGTGGTGTTGTGAACCTAGAATCAAGGCGAAGTTGACCGGGGTGGTTTCAGGAGTTGAAGCCAGAGTTGAGGCATGGGCCCCACATGCCTTCTTTTTAGTTTTGTGCAACGTACTACAACTTTTTCATCAGACATCCGTTTGGGGCATATGAATAGTCGATCTGGGGTGTTTTTCTGAGAGCATCGCATTGGAGCAGTTCGCCCAACCTTTTTTGGGACCGAGTTGCAGGCCCCATGAGACGCCGTATGAGCATAAAGCGGTGTTGAATAACTTTTTAGTTGGGAATCCGTTTCCATTGATTAAGTAGTCTATCTCACATATTTTTCCATGAGGATTAGAATGGTGTAATCTGTTTGGGCATGTGGAGCCTCTTTTGAGATATCATTAAATGTGTAAACATGAAAGGGTGTTGGTCAGATGTTCCTTTGACGCACTCCGAACCAATGCACGGTAGCGTTGTTAGTGAAACCTAGTGATGGCATGGGTAATGAGAAGATATTGGACCAGTTCCAGGTTTACCCTCCAGAGAGGCTGGGTAGTGGGTTACCTATTGACCTCAAGGTTTACCCTCCAGTGAGGCTGGGCCGTGGGTTACCCATTGAACTCTTAGGTTTTACCCTCTAGTGAGGTTGGACAGTGGGTTATCGTTGATCTTAGGGTTTACCCTCCATCAAGGCTAGGCAGTGGGTTACCCATCAACCTTAGGGTTCACCCTCCGGTGAGGCTGGGCAGTGGGTTACCCGTTCGCCTTATGGTTTACCCTCCAGTGGGGCTGGGAAGTGGGTTACTGGTTAACCTTAGAGTTTACCCTCCAACGGGGCTGTGCAGTGGGTTACCCAACGACCTCTTAGGGTTTACCCTCCAGCTGGGTTGGGCAGTGGGTTACCCGATGACTTCTTTCAGACTCGGGCCTTTCTATGAGGCTAGTCAGTGACTTTTCTCCATGGTTACTGGAGTGGGACCATTGGTTGTACGGTTCAATGATGAGGCGGCTTTGGCTTGCGAGACTGTTGGGCATCAGTGATGGATATCCTTTGAACTATTGGCGAATTTTCTTAGGTTGAGCTTAAAGATGGATATCCCCTTACACACTTGTTTAGGTTTCTTTTTGAGCATATATATACACCGTACTTTTGTTCCCACTCTTTGGGTTCAGTTACTCTCCTTCTAGGAGGGACGAAGACGCGTGGGGTATGCCACATGATTTCTGTGTCTAGTTCCTCTTATATTGGACGAGTCCACTTCCTTTCTTTTGTTGGGTTGAGTTGTACTCTCACTATTCTACTCTTACACTGTTCTTTTTTCTGTCCACTACTCACCGTTTTAGTACCTCCTTTGTTGCTCCCTCAAGCTTTCAGGGCATCCTACTGAGTACCTTTATACTCACCCCTGCTTGGGATTTGCCTGCACTTAGTGTGGCCTTGCAGACGACAGACATGTCGGTCGAGACTACAAAGGAGCATAGAGGACATAGTATCTTGGGATGCATTCCGTGGCTATAGTAGGAATTTCAGGTGTGAGACTCACCAGTGGTTTACTTTCATTTTACCTACTGCCGTGTTGTGGTACCTTTCTAGTTGGGTGCGTGTTTTTCCCCTTTTACTGTTCAGTTTACTTGTCAGTCTACTATTCAACACTTTACTTGTACTGGTTAGAGGTCGCTGCATGTATGTTGGGTTCCCTTTTGTAGCAGTGTTGTATCTTTCTTTATTTTCTATGCACTTTTGCATTGAGTTAGCTATTTGTGTGTGTGTGTGTGTAGTTTCTTAGGAAAAGGCCTCCCCTAGTTTGTTATGCCTTTGACACTAGTCGCCATCCCCTGGCCTATAGAGGTAGGCTTGGGGTAGTTACGGATCGAGCCCCGATATGGGTCAGGTCATGACAAAGTGGTATTAGAGGTGGTTTGTTCCTTGGGGAATTGTTCAGACGTCCCTAAAATGGAATTGGTTGAGTTTTGGGGATATAGTGTCAACGTGTCTCGAGAGCGGCTCTCAGGACAGGGAGTCCAGTGATGGTGCAGTGGCCGACGTATCCATTCACCAGGACCTTGATAACCCGCTTGTCAACTCAGCACACTGAGACACTTGTTGCAGGGAATTTGGTTTGCACATAATATAGGATTGAGTTTTTGACTGTCCTTCTTGAGTCAGATCCCCATCATTGTTGATATATATAAATGATCATTTGACCATGGTACTCTTTGATCAGATTTAGGATGTTTCCGCGATGATAGCCATCCAGGATACTAGCTCTGGTTCGTGAAGACGACTCCGTGAGTGACGAGGCCTCAGTTCAAGATCCATCATACGGTTACCCTTTCTCCAGGAGGACAGGAAGCAGCACCTCCACCTATGGAGTAGCAGATAGTACTGACAGTGAAGGCCGATGACAAGCATAGGCTGGGCGTGCTACGTGAGTTCCAGCATTAGAGACCGTTGAGGTTCCACGGTGAGCCATACCCTCATACAGTGAAGGGTTGGCTAGAGTTGGTGGTTCACCTCTTCAGGATTGTTCGGACATTGACAGGTTAGACGGTGGCTTTGAAAACCGGTCTTTTTCCACCAAGAAGTTTGGCGTTAGTAGAGCCAAGGTTACTCAGATGCACGATGAGCCAGTACTCTCGTGGTATGAATTCTAGCAGCTATTTATTGAGGAGTACTACCCCTCCTACTTACGCTTTATACGATTTTAGGAGATGCTAGAGTTTCAGAGGGGAGTGATGGCCATGGATGAGTACGCGACTAGGTTCACAGACCTTACTCGGTACTCTTTGGATGTGGTCCATGATGGAAACTTCCAAGAAAATAAGTTTGAGCGAGATCACTATAGATGAGATTCGTGCCAGTGTAGTGCCCTTGTGCATCCTCAGCCATCTCAGGGTGCTGGAGCAGGCACTGGTGACAGAGAAATTTCCGTCAGAGGGATGCCAATTGGTAGGGCCTCGATGCCAGAGGTCTCCCCTTTATGAGACTCAGGAACATGGTTGGGAACATCGTAGAGAACCGAGACAGCCCAGGGAGGACTAGTGCTATGTTTGTGTTGTGTGAGGTCACGTGGTGTGAGAATACTCGAAAAAATGTGCTGAATTTTCCAGGTAGTTGGTAGATGCACCGCCACAATAGAGGCAGTGTCGTGATCAGAGAACTCCCAAGTGGGGATAGGGTGGTCGCCAGGGAGGCGGTGTTAGAAGAAAAGAATGAAGAACTGTGGTTGGAGGATGACGTTTCAAGGTACTTCCACCACCACTATGTGGCCCATGTCAGGCTCAAGGAACAGACGGATGGGGCCATAGGTGGCTATGTGCTATGGATATCTACAATCCTGCAACGCATGAGATGATAAGAGGTATTCTCTATGTCTTTTTCTACTTTTCTTAGTAGAACTTGTTAGACACTGTGTGAGGTTTTTCATCTAACTCCTTGTTCGAGGGGTTACGGGGGGTGACACAGGGCGTCAGTGTAACCCTGTGTTGGTGTTGTCCGACGTAGCTTTGAATGCACGGGAAAGAGGGGTTCTTCCCCCATTGATACATGTTTTCGTGATGCAATCAAAACTGTGAGGGAGATTCAGTACCATTCAAAGTGGATAGTATTGTGGTGCGGTGGATGAATCCCTATGACATGTGCATTCATGGCGGGGTTGTGCGGTGGAGTGTCAGAGCAGGTTCTGGATTTGCCAGTGGGGCTTTTCTACTTGACCTCCCTTTGCTTGAGGTACCACTAGTGGGTTTGGAAGAGTGCCTGTTTTGGGGATTACACTCCTTCCGAGAGGGGAAAAGACACGTGGGGTATGCCATGTGCTTTTTGTGTCTAGCCTCTGGCGGTTGGATGAGTTTTCTCGCCTGCCCTGTTTCTTGGTACCTTGTGTGCTCAATGTCAATCTTGATACCATTATCAAGTACAGGTCGAGGTGATGAAAACCCCATAAACATAACTACACGTTTCACTATGTGGTACTAGTGGTGGTGGTCCTTGCCCTGAGAGTGTGGAGACGCTATCTTTTGTGAGAGTTCTTTGTGGGTTGCTCAGACCACCAGTTTCTCAGGTGCGTCCTCACCCAGAGAGACTTGAACCGGAGGTGATGGTGATGGTTGAAATTTCGGCAGGACTATAGCTTCGAGGTAGTCTATGTTCCGGAAAATGGTAGTGTTTTAGTAAGTTCTCTTAGCAGTAAGTCCTAGACTCATCAGGCATGGAAAGTTTCGTAGTAGTTAGCTTCTCTACGACTGAACTTGGTGGAGCAGGAGGGTAAAAATTTCCTACAGTCGATGGTGTTGACTCCTTTTCTCCTTGAGAATGTGAGAGAGTTATAGCTAGGGGATGTTGACAGCGAGGTACTGCGTGATCAGATATCCATGGGCGACACATATGATGGGTATTCTGAAGGAGGGAATCACGAGATCCTGTTCCAGGAACAAACCACAATTTTGGTCGCGATATGGAAAGTACAGGTTCGGCCAGGGAATTCCTCCAATTTTCTTTGGGCCATATGGGAATCGTGCAAGGTATTGAGAGGTTGCCTAACATCTTTCCCTACCCTCCCAACAGTAGGAGTTGGCGCACGATGTCTTCCACATGTCGCAGGTGATGAGGTGTGTGTATATTTATATGCATGTCCTTGAGAGTAGCAGACCTTATAAGTACGAACCATACCTTTGGTTTGTGTGTTGTGCCAGCATGGTGTTGTCTAAGTTTTCTTGGGAGTGGGAGAGCTAGGTGTGAGCTCTGTTTCCCGAGTTTTTTTTCATAGTTTTGCTTTTTGGGGTTGAAAATATTGAAAGAGGGAATGATGTAGAGACCTGGTTTTTACCCTGTAAGACTTTGAAATATTTCTAGATATAATTCCAAAGCTAGGCGCGAAGACGGAGTGCGATTCTGGGGCCTGGTGTGCCCGTAATTAATTTTATAAAAATATTAAGTGTTTTTATACTATGCACGTGGAGGGGTTGTGTTTTCTACTAAATGGTAGCTCAGATCGGAAATCTGAGGGCATGGTTGCATCAGGAGCGTGCCTTTTACCCTAGGCGAGGTGTAAAAGTTCCGGGCACGGGCCTGTTGTGAGAGATGTCACCCAGGGGAAAAAGAGTCATTTTGAAATAATGACTTAATGGTTTTTATCACTAAAGTTCTTTTCAAATAACTTTTGAACGAATCCTTGGAATGGAAATCTGAGACTTCCTGTTGAGTTCTAAATGGGGTATTTTGCCTAGGCGCGATATACAGTGAGAGGGCATGACAGTTTCGGATTCCACGCTAAGCAGATTTTCATATAAATAGAAAAATGAGGAGTTGGAGTTAGGGTTCCCCCTTCTCTCTCATCCTCTCTCTCTCTCTATATATATATATATATCTCTATCTATCTATCTTGTTCTTTGGCGTTCTTTTCTGTTCTTCACCGGATTGAGGAGCGAACTCCAGCGGATCGAAGTGGTATCGCAACGGACGTGTTGCCAACGACGAATGACTGGATCAAGGTAGGATTTCTGATTAATTTTCACATCTTCTCCAATTTCTAGAGTTTTTTCCAATTTCATCATTTAAATTCTAAAATTTTGGAATTGGGAGGATGGCCGAATGAACACGACCATCTTCCGAGCCCCGTTCTACATCCTGTTCTTGGGCATTCTTCGTCCCAATTTTTAGACGCGCAAATATTTGACGGATCGTCGAGCGAGGGGTGGTGCTGTGAAGATCCGGCCCTGAGGTTTCCGAAACCGGCTTCAAATAATTTTTCCGACAACCAGAGTGGTCGGGGGAACCGGCTGAAGGTCTGGTTCTGGAAAGGGGGTGGCGACTGGAGGTCGAGCTGGAGTCGGTGGATCTCGGCAGGCGTTAGGCCAAGGTGGAGCTTGGAGAACCGACGACAGGGTGAGGCCGGGAGGAATCGTGAGGGCTGGCAGCGTCAGGAGGTGCAGAGCCGGCGAGGCCAAGCGGCGGCTGTGGTGTGGTAACCGGGAGGAGCTGGGTGGAATGCGGAGGACTGGGCGGTGCAGGCAATGTCACGCAGGCAGTGCACAGCCGGTGTGTAGCTAGGGCAGCACGGTGGTGCGCTGCGGGAGGAGGCACCGGTGTCCGGCGGTGTCCCGTCGCGCTCGGCAGGGGGAACCCGAGGTGCTGACCACCTCGGGTGTGCGGAGGAGACAAGGACCCGCCAGACGTGGGTCCTGCTGGGCGACGAAGACAGGCCATTTGGCTGGTCTATTTGAAGAACCAGACCCAATGGGGTCCAGTGTTGCTAGAGCAGGCCGCGACCGGCGGGCCATGACGATTCGGGCCGAACCCGCGGCTGGTCCGCAGGTTGGCGGTTCAGACCGGGCCGACCGGGGTGGACCGGCTCGTTTGGGCCCCCTTGCATTCGGGGGGCTGTAACTTCTAAACGGTGCATCCGTTTGACGTGCCATCTATGTATTTGGGTTCCTTTCGGTGAGCCAGACTATTTGAAGTGGGTTCTGGGGATTTTGGGTTCTACGCCCAAAGGCGGGTAACCCGTAACACTTTAATTTAATAATATCAAATTATTATTAAAGCTCACGACGAACGTACTTTGTGATCCGGACATTCGTTTGACATGTCGTTAGAGGTGTGGTGGACCTGCAGTTGAGATGGTCCTTCCAAAGTTGGTTCGGAACCCTTGCGGCTTGGTTTCGTTGCTTGGTGGCACGAAACACTTAATGCGAATAATTAATTTATTATTTAATTAATTAATTATTCTTGTGTCGGACCTAACTCCTGTTTGGGATGTCTGATTGATGCGCCGTCAGCTGAAGCGTGACCCCAGTCCTCGTGCAGACTTTTTGAAATGATTTTCGAAGAGTTTGGGTTAGAGACAAGGTGCAGGACCCACAGGGCCTGGTTCACACGTTTTACGGTGAAACACTAATTTTTCACCCGATATCTGTTTGGGGTGTTTGAGTACTCGTTTCTGAGTGTTCTTCTGGGGAGATTGTGATGGCACAATCCACCCGCTTAAATTCGGGCCTAAGGCGTGGGCCCCACGAGGCGACTTTCGGACGTATGCTGTGTTTTTATGACTTATGCTTCATAAGTCTGTTCAGGGAAAATGAATAGCCTATGCCGCATGGTTATCTGTATGGAATGCAATGGTATGATCTGCATGACATGTTTCGGGGTCGAGGTGTGGGCCCCATTTGCATATAACGCGGGGAGATACAACTTCTGCATTCAGAGTCCATTTTAGGTGCTGTCAGCGGTGTTGTGACCCTGGCATCAAGGAAAATTTGACCAGGGTGGTTTCAGGCATTGAAGAAGGAGTTGAGGCATGGGCCCCACATGCCGTCTTTTTAGCTGTGTGCAGCGTACTATGAATTTTTCATTAGACGTCCATTTGGTTCATATGAATGGTCGATCTGGTGTGTTTTTCTGTGAGCATCACGATGACGCAGTTCACCCAAACTTTTTTGGGACTGAGGTTCAGGCCCCATGAGATGTCGTATGAGCATAAAGTAGTGTTGAATAACTTTTTCATCAGGAGTCCGTTTCCAGAAATTAAGTAGTCTATCTCACGTGTTTTTACACAAGGATTACAATAGGGTAATCTTTTTGGGAGTGCAGAGCCTCTTTTGAGATCTCATTAAATGTGGAAACATGAAAGGGCATTGGTTGAAGGTTCCTTTAACGCACTCTGAACCAACGCATAGTAGTGATGTTAGTAACACCCAGTGATGGCATGGGTAGTGCGAAGATATCGAACCAGTTCCGGGTTTACCCTCCATCGATTCTAGGTGGTGGGTTACCCGTTGACCTTAGGGTTTAGCCTCCAGCGAGGCTGGGTAGTGGGTTACCCGTTGAACTCTTAGGGTTTACCCTCCAGTAAGGTTGGGCAGTGGGTTACCCGTTGATCTTAGGGTTCACCCTCCAGCAAGGCTGGGCAGTGGGTTACCCATTGATCTTAGGGTTCACCCTCTAGCGAGGCTTGGCAGTGGGTTACCCATTCACCTTAGGGTTTACCCTCCAGCGGGGATGGGCAGTGGGTTAACCCTTAACCTTAGAGTTTACCCTCCAGCGGGGTTGGGCAGCGGGTTACCCGATGAATTATATCAGACTCAAGCCTTTCTATGAGGCTAGTCAGGGACTTTTGTCCGTGGTTATTGGAGTGGGACCATTGGTTGTACGATTCAGTGATGGGGCAGCTTTGGCATGCAATATTATTTGGCATCAGTGATGGATATCCTTTGAAATGTTGGAAACGTTTCCTGGGATGAGCTTGAAGATGGAGACCCCCTCACACACCCATTTGGGTTTCTTGTTGAGCATATATATACACCCTACTTTTGTTCCCAATCTTTGTGTTCAGTTACTATCCTTATAAGAGGGGAAAATACATGTGGGGTATGCCACGTACTTTCCATGTCTAGCTTCTCTTGGATTGGATGAGCCCACTTCCTTTCTTTTGTTGGGTTGAGCTATACTCTCACTATTGTACTCTTACATTGTTCTTTGTTCTATACACTACTCTCCATTTTAGTACCCCCTTTTTTTCTCCCTCAAGCTTTTGGGGAATCCTAATGAGTACCTTTATACTCACCCCTGCTTGGGCTTTGCCCACACTCGGTGTTCCCTTGCAGACGAAGGACAGGTCGGTCAAGACTACGTAGGAGCGTAGAGGACATAGGAGAATGGGCTATGTTCAATGGTCATATTAGGACTTTCAGGTGTGAGACTCACCAGTGGTTTACTTTCGTTTTACCTATTGTCGGGTTATAGAACCTTTCTGGTTGGGCGTGTGTTTTTCCCCTTTTACTATTCAGTTTACTTGTCAGTCTACTATTCATCACTTTACTTGTACTGGTTAGAGGTTGTTGCATGTATGTTGGTTTCCCTTTTGTATAAGTGTTGTATCTTGCTTTCTTTTCTCTGCACTTTTGCATTGAGTTAGCTGCGTGTGTGTGTATAGTTTCTTAGGAAAATGCCTCCCCTTGTTTATTGTGCCTTCAGTGCTAGTCTCCATCCCCTGGCCTATGGAGGCGGGCTTGGGGTAGTAGCGGATCGAGCCCCGATATGAGTCGGGTCATGATAGTGACTACCCTAAGCCCACCTCCTAAAGGCCAGGGGCTGGTGACTAGCGCTGAAGGCGTCAACCTGCAAGTAGGAGCATTTTCCTGAGTACCTGTACACACAGACACACACCCAACCACGTCCCACAAACTGAAAGGGGAAACAAATTATACTGAAACAAGTGCTAAGTATAAGTAAAACTGAAATCAAGTAACCTAGAATAAAAATCCAACAAAAGAACTGAAAATAGAAAAGTACAAAGAGACTTAGGTAGCCATCCACTGAGAACCCCACCTAATGGTAAGAGTAGTGTAGCTACTGGAAGCTAGAGTAGAATGTCCTGCCTGCTTGATCTCACTAGGCCCTGCCTGGTCATAGGCCACCAAGTCCTCTGTCGAAGTGTTCGTCATCTTCACCATACACAACATGTGCGGGCGAAGCCCATATAGGGGTGAGTAACAAAATAATCAGTAGGGGACCCCAAAATGAAAAGGAAAGATCAGAAAGAAATTCTCAAATCAAAGCACGAAGCATAAGAATGAAGCAAGAGCATGAAGAACAAGAACAAAGAACAAGAAAGAAGCACAAGCATGAAGCAGAAGACAACTCACACCAGTTATATTCTAGGGTAGTGATAGAAGAATCATCAGTCACATCATCAAACACCTCAGCTGCTGAAGAAATACTCCACTATGAGTACAATGGCCTTCCGAGTCACACAGAAGCCGCTTCCCACTAACTTTGGTCTACTAAGATACACATTACCATCATGTACCATTGGTCTGCTGAGTCACATAGTCTCGCTCCCACTGTGGGCCTGCAATGTCACACAGAGGTGGTTCCCACCTTGGAAAACTGAGGTACTCCTCCCCATTGCGTATCATGGGTCTTCTGAGTCACACAATCTCACTCCCACCATGGGCTTGAAAATTCACATAGTGGTTCTTCCCACTAGGCCATAGTCAAGTCACACATAGTCGCTTATCAGCAGTCTTCAGGTCTCATTCAACCATAGGGTTCTGTACGTAACACACTTGGGATAACTTCTCCTTAATCCATTCACTGTATCTCAAATTCTGTGAAAGTCTCCATAGACTATACCAAAAGATTTTTCTCGTCGAGAGGACCTCAACGCCGCAAACAGATCGTCAACTGGATGCCCGATTTGCAAGTTATTAGTATTTTAGAAAAAAAGGGACCAGTTGAGTCTGGGCCCGATCTAACCTAGTTGGGGCGACCTGACCAACCCAGCCTGGGGGTCCCAAATACCCCAATTTAATTTGACTGACTTGACCTGACCCGGTTTAGGTCTGGGTGGGTCCAGTACAGCCTATCTAGTGGGCCAGACCTAATGGTTCTCTCTAGACCCGACCCAGTTTGGCCAAGGGTCCAGCCTGCCGGGTCGCCCGACAACCCGGTCTTGTCCGGCCCGGCCCGAAGGGCACAAATCCAGAATGCCAGCATGCATCTGGCCCACTGGATGTAAGTCCGGCCCACTAGGAATGAGTTCGGTCCACTGGGCATGGGTGCAGCCCCACCCGCCAACTAGAGCCCAGTCCGCCAGGGGGGGACTGGTGGTTTGTGCTCGAGACGTGGAAGCCGCCACTTCGTCCCTTCCTATATCTGAACATGACCCATAAGAAGCAAGACACTCCTCTTACGTGGAGACCTCCTAGAGTTGCATCCAGAACTTTCCACAGCCAATAAACCGTAGCCTCCCCTTCACCGCGGTTGAACAATCACAGCTCGCCAGGTCGCCCAGGAAGCCCGGACACGGGCCGCTGCCTCTACGCAAAGCCGATCGACACCAATCCTCCATACCATCGCGACCAGTTAGCTTTGGCCTTCTACTGCCACAACGCGCCGAAAGGCACGCCGCCTCCCTCTTCCAATGGCCACCGCCACGGGCCACCACCAGTGGCTCCTTCTGTGGGCCACCAGAGTTTCTCCGATGGTCTGTTTCTTGATCCACCTATGCCTACGGGCTTCGTAGGGTGTCACCATCAGAACGATGGTCTCAGATCCTCCTTAATGCCATCTTGGAAAATCCGTTCAAAATGAGAGCACATGTGGATGGGCTCAGGCCTTGTTTGTATCCGCCCGCACCCTCTACATTAGAAGTTTTAAAGCTGGGGGGAGGTTTGAGGAAGATGTTCAATCCATGATAATTCTGTCTCGATGTTAAACCCCAAAAAGAGTACCCTCCCACAAGAACGAGCGACCCACAGATCAACAATTCATGGGTTGATCCTCGTTCATCGTTTATAAATAAATTATGGGGATGAATTCAAAATAAAACCCCTACCCCATTGACGTTCATTTCTGTGGGGCTTCATCCTTGAGGGTCTAAGAGGTCATTGGCGTTCATCATTCTTCGAGGTACATCGAAGTCAATGACATCCTGCCGGTGTTTTTCTTTCTTCATTGGGGAGGAAATCCATAAAAGGTTAATTAGAGAATCTTCACAGTGTAATCCTTGTTCCACCAACACATAAAAATATTAAAAGAAAAACACATTGCAACATTTCTGTTATATTTTGACGTTGCGTCGTTACATTGTTTCATTTATGAAACAATGTCATTGTTATGCGTCATTAAAGCATCATTACACTACATGTTAACGATCCACTAATGAGCTCAATTAATGTGCCTTATTGCTGCCTCTTAACTACACCGTAGTGTCTCAATGTTATCGCTCATTGGTGAGAAAAGAAATAAAATAACTTTTTAAAGTTATTTTATTTTTTTCTGAAAGGTTTGAAAATTTACTTTTCCATTCATCCCTTACTGGCCAAAGTTAAGTCGTTTTTAGGAGAATCCTAACATTCTAAGTTCAAAGGTGTCCTCATATTTCTGATCTGAGCACTAGTTTAAAAGTTATAAAAACTTTCTCATACGTTTACTAAACGTACCCTAAAAAAGTTCAAAATTTAGTTCCAGGATCACCGAGCCTCAGAATCACATGTCGCGTCAGAGCGTGTAGTCTCAAAATAATTCCATATAATTTAAAAAAAATTACATAGAAGTTTTGAGACATAAAAATAGCTAAAGGATACTTTTCATTCTCATTTTCCCATAAACTATGCTTTATATTCATTGAATCCAAATCCTTATAAGCATTAAGGTGATCCTTTAATTTACCCTACTCTTTAAGCACTATAAAAATTACATTTTCACAAATTTTCTTCTCAATATGAATTACATAAAAATTATGATGTATTAAATTAAACTCCCAATAAGAAAGTTTTAAAAATATACTATTTTTCTTCCATTGTTGTGTTTCATCTTCTTTGGATACTATACTTCGTACCCTTTCCCCCTTCTTTAAACTGATGACATTTCCCAAATTCTTTAGTGACATCTATTAATTTTCCCAAGATTTATGAACCAGATAACACCTTTGGTGAATTTATCATTTCAATATCTCTATTGAATCATGCCTTGTTAAGTATTGATTTATAATAAGAATTAAGAAATTGATGGTGACACATAGATTACCATTTTTTTCTATGAGGTAATCATTGAGTTTTAAAATCAAAATTACAAACTGGACAATCTAAACCATTATGAGTGTTCTAACCATATAAATTTCCAATTCCAAGAAAGTCACTAATTTTCCACATTAAAGAAACATGCATTTTGAATAGTTGTCTCATTGAAGCATCATGTGTTTCCACATCATCATCCCATAATTCTCACAATTTTTTGATCAGAGGTTGAAGGTATACATCAATGTCATTTCCGAGCATTTTCTTTCCAGTATTAATCATCAAAATAATGAAAAAAGTATTCTTCATTCAAATCCATAGATTTAGAATATAGGGGATCAAAACAACTATTCAAATGATATAATTAATCCTTAAAGTACCAAAATGGTTAAAACCATCAAAATCCAATCCCAGACATACATTCCAAGGATCCAAAGAAAAATATAGATATAGAGAATCAAACATCTTACGAGGTGTTGAATATTTTGGATGTCTCATTAATCCATCATTACTATCCTGAGCATGCCAATTCATTTCATATTTAGTCTTAGATGACATGAATAATCTTTTCAAGCACGGTTTCAGAGGAAAATAACACAATACCTTTGCAAGAGTTTTCTTCTTCTATTTCTTCATAGGGTTATATTGATTTATACTCTCATTTTTGTTCATTAAATTACATAGGATTATATGAAATATTTTTCATTATTCTTTATCAGACTCTTCTCCACATTAAATAATTCAATCACTAGTTCATGCATGTATCTTTGTATAATCAAGTCCAAGTTTGTTGGTGACTTTCTTCGTATCATAGAATGATGGAGGGATATTAGCTTCACTAAATGCATCGTGAAGCAACTATAAAATCATGGACATTTATTTTTTAATTGTTCCATAAAGAAACTTGATCTAATATAACTTTAGTAAAAAAGACAACTTTGAATACTTGGCACACCCTTCATATAGTTCTTATTGTCTGTCTTCAACTAGCTGATAAAAATAATTTTTTTGTCACTAAAGTTCTGAACAAGATTAACTTACTCAGGATCAACTGAAGGTTATTTTGATCTATTAAAATATTTAACATTATATTCTAGAAAACCAAATGCTTCTTTTAAAAAAATTTAAACTGAATTCTCCTCTGCCGGGTAACTTTTTATTTCACTGATAGTATTGTAATTGTTTTGATTTTCCATGACATTTGATTCACCATGCCAAATAAAACAAACATATCAAGCAGGAAACTATCTCAATATCAAATTCTCATATACTTTATTTCTATTCAATCATCACTTTAATTTACAATTAGTACACAAAAATTTTATTCTACCATCCACTGATTGGTTTTAAATTGCATAATCTAAAAATTCTTCCAATACCTTGGCATACTAAGGTGTGTTTTGAGGTAAATTAATCCAAATTTTATCCATATTTATTAGATTGTATTCTCCCTATACATTAAAATATAAAGATATAAATGTTTAATCCAATAGGTATAATCACAATTAAAGAATAATATATAAATGTTAGAATAAGACTCAAGAGAATGGTATTTGAAGTTAGATACATGCTTGAAAAAAATTAATATTTAATGATGGAAGTGTGTAAAACAACCTCTACATTAAAGATGATAAAGATGTATCAATTTTTTATATTTTACATGTAGATGATATTATTCTTATAGGATAAAACTATAATGGTGTATTCTACCCTTGTGTTATAACTAAGGAGGGTTCATTCCAATGAAAAACTAGCTACATTAATAAATTTCCAAACCATTTCCCATAACCTAACTAATACCAAGATAACCCCATTAAAAATATTAATTCAAAGCATACTTTATTTGGATATCACAGACTATTGGATGGATAAAACTTATAAAAACATATTTTTTAGGTTGTTATATGTTCTTATACTTCATTTTACCATTTAAGGTCATTTAATATGTGCACCTAAATTTCTTGCAAAACTAGCCATCACTTCTAATGTTATAAAATAGAGGCCACACATCAATTATCACACAAGAATATAGTTAACCATTCATCATATAATCTCACCCCCACCTCTATAAACCCTTTCAGAAACATACACTTCTCTTTCATTGTGAAAAATAATCAATATGAAAATCCCTTATGGGAAATCAACACGCAATAACATTTCAATTTAAAAAATATATCAAGGGTCATGGTCTATGGTTAAATTTTAAGACTATTTATGAAATGTTCCAACCATAAAGTCTAATACACTTTGAGAAACCTATTTATAAAAATTTATTTGAAAACTCAAATACTTAATTATAATAAATTCGCTATATTCAAGGTAACCCAACATTGGTTCTTAAAAATAAATTCACACCCTTGGAATTCATGAATTTCCATTAAAAACTATTTTAACAACCAAAAAAACTTTTAAAGTCTTGAAATCACATAATAAAATACATTCTACCATTTTATCAAATGTTAAGTGTGAATGGTAGTTGAAACATAAATTTTAAACACACATTTTCATATAAAAAACCATTTCATTAAATGGAAAATAAGTGAAACATGGTTTCCATTTTAAAATATATTTATATACACAAATAATGATTCCATTAGGAATCTAAAATCTAGCTTAAATAGGAAATAAATCAATGTTTATTAATTTAATGAACTATACAATAGAGAAAACTAATCCTTGATCTGCCACTTCCAAAAATTGTGACACTAAATCACTACAAAAAGGACAAAGAAACCTTAATAGGATAATAGTAAGGGATCTGAGCCTGGGAGAGGGAGTTCAGAGGGGGTGGGGGTCGTGGGGGTTGGGGTCGCCACTGAGGATGAAGAAGAGAGGTCGGGGGGGTCGTGGTGTGGGGGTCGCATAGGGGAGGGGGAGGATAGGAGACATGGTCAAATAAAGGGAGTGAGGGAGGGGGAGAAAATAAGGTTTTTTAAAACAATTTGTGGTGGTTTAATGAAAAAATATGCCAATTATTAAAATAAAAAATATTTATAGTGGCATTTTGACTCAACCACCACTATATTATTATTATTTTAAACCAAATTTATTTCACAATGGTTAATAGAACTGCTGCTAATAAGCCTCCACTAACTAGTGATTTTTTGTAGTGTACCTTCATAAATCCTAGGCCAAGGTAGTTTAAGGTAATTCTCTCCATTTAGATCAATAAATAATAAAGTTATAAAGGAAAATTACACAAGAGTACATTTTCCTTTATGAGATATCTAAATATAAAGAGATTATACCACACAATGCATGTTTGTAGAATGGTTTTCGCTGCTACGACTATTCCTTATCTCTTTAGGAGCCTTTATGGGTTGCTAGAACCTACACATGGTCTATAAATACTATTAAATGTTATCAAGATAAGGGCCTAGAAGGTCACAAACAACATCAAATTCAAGAATATGCCCTATTCTGCTGAAGAAGTATATAGGACATGGTGGGAACCACCACAGGGTCCAAGAGCTATCCAAACATTATCGATCACCGAAAAATAAATAAATTCATTATTATTTGAGTATAGAATAATTGGGTTGAATTTATTTATTAAACATATTTATAAGTGTTTAATTAAATACAAGGAATAATATTATTCAAATGAATATTATTTTAATTTTCAAGGATTGTTTAATATTAGTGGGAATTACAAGTCAAGTTAATGACTCTATTTTCTCACATAATATATTTAATATATATTAAAATTATGTGATAAAATATAAATAATATTTATGATGCTATTAGTTAATCACAATTATTTATTTATTGCTTATTTAGTGGATGTTATATTTCCAAGGGCTGGGGAACCCTTATGAGTATTTTGAGCCTTCCACTATATAAGTAGGAGGAGAGGCTGATTTATATAATTGTTCATTATAATGGAATGAGAGACTATCTCTTATCCCACTTTCTAGATAGATAAATTCTCTCTTGAAGCGATCAATCTAATAACACCTTTGTCTGATTGAAGGGTTGGAATCAAGGTGATCGTCACAACGCTGAAGGATTCATTGAAGCTCTATGACAGCACCCAGAATTCAATGAACAAAGAGAAAAAAAATTCTTGGAGAATGTGTGGATGATCTAGAGGGGTTTTTCTTTAGATCCTTCAAGATAAAATCTCTGGGAATGAGCTACAGTCGAATGCAATTCAATTTGAATTAGGTAACCATTTTTTTGCTCTGATTAATTCACACAAGATCTTGTGACCTCTATCGGGGCTCATATCACCAGAGAAAACAAGTTTCGGTGCTCAGATGATGAATTTTTTTAAATCCTTATCCCACCATATTCTGCTGTGCACCTCAGTACCATTATTTTTTAAATATAGTTTTTTGTTACCCATATATAGAATCCCTATTCCGTCTATGGGTGTCCTCCCTTTTACCCTTACACAGACACTCTGTGTAAGAGTGACTGATGTTTTTAGAATCCTGTGTAAAGGTAAGGTTAGATTTATGCGTCTTGATTTAAAAAACCATTGTATAAAGTTAATACATAGATAACCTTTATGAAAGTCCTTTGTGTATAATTATTACCTTTACACAACATCTTTGCATAAGACTAATTGAATATTTCATAAGTTGCATAAAGGTAAACATCATGGACCTTTACACAACAACCTTAATAACTTTACATGTAAGGTTAATGTTCCAGTAACCTTTTCATAAACCCCTATGTGTAAGTGTACTACCTTTATGAAACTCATATGTGTAAGGGTAACAAAGTGGTTACCCTTACACAGACCATCTGTATAGGGGTATCATGTATGGGTGTGATGTAAGGGTAAAATCATATATAACTTTATATAACAGCTCACATGAGAGTATAACTGCAACGACCCTAAATTTTGAATAAATCTTGTTTCTTAATTTTATGTGTTATTTTATTTTTTATACTCAACAAAAATGTTTCATTTGATTACATGAGTATAATTAAAATGAGACCATTGGGTTTTGTGACCATTGGTCAATATGACCCCTGGAAACTAAACGTTTTGATTATTGTCTCTAAATACAAGTAATCTTGGTTAATTATTATAGAAAAAAGATTTGATGGCCTCACCCAGTAGTCTTGGACTGATCGAAGCCCATCTAACAAAACTTGGGAAGGAGGTAGCACCACTGGGCTTTTCTCTGGACCAAACCCAAGCCGAACTTCATTGTGTGAAGCTAGAACGGGATCTCCTTCACGAGAAGTTCAAAATGATAGAAATTACTACTCGTGCGATGTTGGCTGAGCCTCCCTCGCATTCTCTCACCTTAGCACACCTTACACTTAGGTCCTATGCTGGTGTGATAAAGGTCTATGTAAGGAGATCGTAACTGCCTTGTGTAATCCTTTGTTTTAAATAAAAATTGGGATTTCTTCTTATGATGAAGTTTATGAATTTTCAAATGACCGGATAAATATAGTATGCATATTTTTTATGAATTTTAGAAAAAATTATATTTTAAAAATGTTTTTGTAAACCTTAAATAATTAAAAATGTGTAATGATTTTCTAAAAATGGTCTTCTACAATTATGTTCAGTACGAAATTTAGAGTCTAATAAGATCAACTTAATTTTTGATGAATAGTAAATTATGAATAGTGATTTTATGATTAGGATTAGTAATGTGTCCAAATGGATTAGTAATCTCACTTAAAGAAAGTATTAATATAATATAGGCACCTTGATTAAGTAATGTGATTCAATAAAATGGTTAAATAACAATTTCATAAATTATTATTCAAGTATTAGTTTTTTCGAGTGAATAGTGTTTTTAGTTAAAAATTAAATTAAAAATATTTAAAAAAATATTTTTATAAAATGGATTTCATTATTGAACTCAGAGCACCGATATTATGTTATGGTAATTTTTGAGGTTTTTTCTGAAAAAATGAATTTTTGGTGAATAGTGTATTTATTTAAAAAATAAATTAAAAATATTTAGAAAAATATTTTTATAAAATGGAGTTCATTTTTGAAATCAGAGCATTGATATTTGGTTAAGGTGAAATTTTGGGATTATTCTGAGAAAGTTGAATTTTTGATGAATAGTGAAAATACAGTTTTTAAGTTACGGGTGTTTAATGACATCATTAAATGATGTATTAAGTATGTAATCAATATGGTCAACTTATGAATAGTAATATAAGGTATGCGGTGTCTCAATTGGCCAATAACATGGCCAAATACCATGGGCAAGCCCATGGTTTTGCCAAAACCACTAATGAGGTGTCCCTTGGCCATTAATGCCTTGTCCCCTCACTTTCCCTATAAATACCAAGCCATACTCTCATAAATTTCGACTCCCCACCCTCCCCCAATGAAGTTCTGGTATCATTACCTCCCAAGGAGTCCTCCCAAGGTGCCCTCAAGCCCTCAAGGTCCCAACCTTTGAGTTTTAAGAGTTACGTTTTAAGGTAAGGGATCCAACCTCTCTCTTTCTTTTCAAGAAATCTCTTTTATGTCATTTCTTTTATGCTCCATGTTCTTATGTTAAAGGATGTTCTTTTATACTCCTATTACTGAAATTTTCATGTTCATATAATGAGAGATCCCCTCTTACTCTCATTATTTCGTTTTATGAAGTTTTAAGTGGCGCCGTTAGGCTGCCGAATTTTTTGTAACAGATTCTTTCTCCCTTCTCATTTTTCAAGATCTATTTTCCATGTAAAGTATTTCAAGTTCCTTTTTATTATGATGGGGTATGATTTCTATATCTATAATACTGATCTTTTATGACCATATGATGAGAGATCCCATTTGATCTCTTCAATTCAGTATTTTAGTTTTAAGTGGCGCCGTTAGGCTGCCGAATTTTTAAGTGGTTCTTCACCCTTCTCGTTTTGAAGTTCTACTTTCATGTCAATTCTTTCAAGTTCCTTTTTGTTATGTTGGGGTATGATATCTATATCCATCATACTTATCTTTTATTACCATATGATGAGAGACCCCATTTGATCTCTTCAATTCATTATTTTGATGATTAAGTGGCGTCGTTAGGCTGCTGAATTTTTAAGTGGTCCTTGCACCTTTCTCCCTTTTCAAAGTTCTAATTCCATGTCAAGCTTTGCAAGTTACTTTTTATTATGTTGGGGTATGATCTCTATATCTATCATACTGATCTTTTATGTTCATATGATGAGAGACCCTATTTGATCTCATCAATTCATTTTTGGTTGAAGTTTATGTAACGCTGTTAGGCTGCCGAATTTTCATAAGAGAAATCTTATTTTTGTCTTCCTTTCATGTTCTTCATTTCATATGGTATATTTTCAAATTTCATTTCCATGTTCTTAAAACCCTTATATTATGTCCCTCTACTGTTTTATGGGTCATTTATGAATGTTTGACCCATGTCCCCTCTCTTTTCAATGTTTTCTAAAAACCTTGTAACATAGCAGTTATGCTGCAGAATTTTCGTCTCAAAATGTCTCTCTCTTTTTTCTAAAGATATTTTATTTTATTAAGTGAATACTCAAAGATATACCTTCTATATGGGTAATCACATATATACAAATATGTTCTATTTTAAATTCTGGGATTTACATACATGAAACCCGCTTTCCCTTTTCATGGGTTTAAAGTGACGTAAAGATCATGTCTTTAAAGCAGTTTTTAAAACGTTATGATTAAGAAATGAAACCCATTTATTTTATGCTATATGAGTTATTTATGAAATGTTTAATGATGATATATGTGGCTCACATGATAATAAAGGAAAATTTAAGGGTTCGCCCTGATAGCGCTCCAATGCATTGGGTAATGATGTAACCACTAGAGATTACAATTTTCACGATATCTTGGTGAATAACCTTGGTAATTTTTAAATGACACCTTGGGGATGGACCTTGGTGATATGTTCATGATTTTATATATTAAATGTTTCAGCCACATCTTCAAGTTATGAAAAATGTTATTTTTATTATGATATGCCTCATGATTTCTTTCTCATGCCTTAATGTTCTTTTCATGACCTTATTGAAGTATCTCGAGTTCACATGAAAAATGTTTCTCTTGTTTCCCTTGCTGGGCCTTTTGCTCCCCCTTTATTTTGATGTATGTCCCCAGGTTATGAGATGCAGTAATGAACCTAGGATGAACATGAGGAGAAGCCTTTCAGGTGTTTAAGAAGAATCTTTTATGTTTTCATGTTTTAAGTTCCTGGTTTCCAAGACACTAAACCTTAAAGATCCCCGGTTTTGTTAAATGTAATGAAAGTTTATGTGATAAAAAGGCGGGATGCTATAATAACATTCACACAAACTAACTATATAAGGTTAAATCATACTTACCCTTATGCATCTCAAGTAAGGGTCATAAACCTGTATATTTTTTTAAAAAAACATCGTACAATGTTTTTCTTAAAAAACTAGTTTATAAAACACATTTAATTCTTGAAGAATATCACTATAATTCCACTTATGAGTTTTGTATATGATCATATAATGATCATTTTTAGTGGAATACAATACAAAACACAAGAGATCTATCTTCAAGAAATCAACGTGTAAATAATACTATAAAATAAAGTACTTGGAATTCAAAAACATCAGCAATTTTGTTCTTTATTCTGCGGAGAGTGTATGATGAATATCACGAGGAGAAATGAACAAAAGCACCCAAACTCTGAGGGAGTACATAAACCAAAGGATAAAAAGACACTTTATGAGGATACCTAATATTTTAAGGGTTTTAAACACCTTCTGGAATGAGATAAATAGAGTTTTTGGAGGAAGATATTTTAATAGAGGCTCATACACAATTCACTACATGTACCCAACAAGAGAGGATGACAAAATCTTGTATAGGCAAGGCTTGAGGATCCTCTTATTCATCATTTATCACATGAATTTCTGTCTATTGGGTGTAATTCATTGAATGTTTTCAATGAATTTAATGCAAAGACTTTAATCCATTCATAATAGATTATAACCGATGAATAAACAATTCATGTGAAAATGAATTATATATATATATATATACATATATATATTATTAATGTATCACATGAATGAAAAATACATGAATCCTATACGATAATAAATTTACACTAATATATATATATATATATATATATCATGCATTATATGCATGTGTAAATGCTTCTCATGCATGTACATTTTAGTGAACATCCAACAAACCATACTTTAAGTGTAACCAAAACACCCCTTAGGGTGTGTTTGACTTGGAATCTAGGAAAACCCCAATATTTTTCCTCCTTTTATATAACCAAAAAACCCCTTAGGGTGTGTTTGGAATGTCACTTAAAAGTGTGAATTTTTAAGATGTTCCTTTGGGTTTGTTGATGGTTCTGGGCACAGTGGAAGCGCGGTTGGGCCGACGCCCAACTTTAATTTTTACCATGATCAATGAATATTCTAGGAACAATACGATGATGAATGCCAGTATCCATGGAACAAAACCAAAGATTTAGATAAATAAGGAAGAGGCCTGAAACCTTTAGAGAGGATCTTACACATCATGTTTATAATTAATTTAAATTTAATTTCTAAAGAAATAAAATAATTGGTTCTTATGTACTTTCTTTGTTGATGATGTTGATCATCTGGGATGACCCTTTAGTATTTTCTCATTTATCTTGCAAGTAACTAAACTAGAATACCTCTAGAAATGATCCATACGTGCTGCAATGGTCTCTGATTGATGCCACTCGCTTTCCGAGTGCTAGCGCGACGAAGCAAATGTCTTGCATTGATTGATATTGATCTCCTATTCTTTTATCTTGAATAATGCCTCTCATTATTGAGAGGGAGAGAGGAGAGGAGTCAAGAGAAAATTCCTCACTTGGAACTGCTCTTGCGTCACCGATTTCCCATACATGGAACAATATATGTACCTCTCTATTTATCAATATGAGGATTTAGTTATAATATTTAATTTCATAACATCAATTAAATACATTCATAACCTTAGAGAAAAACCATGATACATAATAACAATAACCACATCATTATTTCTGGTGTTCCAAATTGCAAAAAATGGAATCATAAATGAAATATCATGCCACATAATTATAACTGTGTTATTATTATTTTGTTTTGTGACAACTAGTTAAATAATTATTTACAGTCTTGAAAATAATTATTTTACTACTGGACCATCCTTGGTTCGATCGAACTCTACTTCCATTTATTAAACACCCAAATAAATAAATAAATATTTTATTTAAAAACTAGTAAATAAATATTTATTAAATTTTCAATAAAATAAATAAATGTATTTTTATTCACAATCCCTTGAATAAATATTTTTTAATCTATGCAATAATTTTAACTTGAATAAAATTATTCTACTAACTTGAGAATAATATTTATTCCATTAATTAAATTCAAATAGAATTTAACCAAGACAACCCGAAACACTTAGTGTGTGACCCTCTAAGATTCTTTCTCATTGGAATTAGGCAGGATTTCCCAAAGTCCAAGAATACTGTCTAGCAATGGGTCAAGGCACCCAAGAGAAAAAACTTAAAGTCGCAACAATGAAATCCACGTACAGACACTCATTATATAATATAATCCATTTTCCTCAATATATCATCAATATGGTTTCATGATAGTGTCATCGAACTTTATGCTTGATATTTCGTTCTTTTATTGCCTAAAATAAACTCATCATTACAACATGACCATGGAATTTCATACGACAGTTCTATTTCAATCAAAGGTAAAAGATATAAACTTCCATAAATGGAAGGGAGAAATCCTTCCTTGACTTATCCATTAATAACATGTCATTCGTGACACACCCAATGTACCCTACTTCCCACCAATTGTCTGCATGATGGTTTTCTTCAGTAAATAAAATTGTGCAAGTCATGAAACATATTAATGATAATATTAAAGTCTAAGGACCATTACAAACGCTTGTAGATAGGAATATCCGATGACACCAAAACATGTGGAATTCCTACTGGAAGGTATATTCTCATAATCTCCCGTCTTGGAGATTTACCAAGTGCCAACTTCATGAGAATAAGTCTCATATACTTATAAGTAATCACACCGGATGGTCTGTATACTATGTGTCCCATAATAGTATGTTATCCAAACATAGAAATATATTTAAGAATATTGTCATATCACTTCAAGGTTCTCATTATAGCGAGGAATTGCTATGACCTTGTTAATGCAACAAATACTTCAGGACATTATTACACTATAGTCATGCAGAACAATGAACAATATGTAATAAGATGTTTAATATTAAAATATATTAAATATTGATGTAATAAAAGTACAAATAGTTGGTTCTAGAACACCAAGTCTTAAAAACTACCACTTGGACTAAAGCTAACCGCCTATGACTTTCAATCTGCTATACCTCACATGATGATCATGTTTCTGCTGAGTCAAGGCTTTAGTCAAGGGGTCCACCACATTGTCTTCCTTGGAAATAATGCTCACTGCAATTTTACCTCTCTGAGAAAAATAACTCAAGATATGATACTTACAAAGTATGTGCTTCATCGGCTGATGTGACCTTGAATATTTTTCGAGAGACACCATTGCAGTATTATCACAATATAGTGTGATGGGATATTTATTTCTAGGCAAAAAATCCAGCTCCTGGATGAAGATCTGCATCCAAAATTCTTCTTTAGCACCCTTAAAATCTATGATATACTCAGATTATACTGTATAATCTACAACCACACTCTTCTTTGAGATCTTCCAGCTCACTACACCTCTATTAAAAGTGAAGATATATCCCGTTTGTGACTTCATGTCATCTTGATCAGTCTGGAAACTATCATCTGCATATCCTCTGATAACTAGTTCATTATCTCCTCCATAAACCGGGAATATATCCTTAGTATGCCTCAGATACTTTAGGATAGTATTGACTTCCATCCAATAGTGGTCACCTGGGTCATCTTGATAGCTTCCTACCACACTCAATGCGTAGGAAACATCCCACCTAGAATATAGCATGACATACATGATTGAACCAATCGCTGATGCGTATGGAGTCCTTTCCATTCTATTTATTTCCTCATGTGTATGAAGACACATTTTCTTGGAAATATGAATGGCATGTGACGCTGGTGATAATCCCCTTCTGGATTGTTCCATACTGATTCTCTTCAGTATCTTTTTAATGTATATATGTACTTTCACTTAGGCCTAGAAATCTCTTTGATATATCACGATGGATCTTGATCCCAAAATATATTCTACCTCGCCCAAGTCATTTAGGGAGAAGCATTGATTCAACCATGCCTTAACAGACTGTAAGACTGGTTTCTCGTTTCTAATAAGTAATATGTCATTAACATATAATATTAGAAAAATTTCTGCGCTCACACTAAACTATTTGTAGACACAAGGATCATATTCATTATTGATAAAACCAAATTCCATTATGACTTCATCAAAATGAATGTTCCATGGCCTGGATGCTGTATTTAATCCATAAATGGATTTCTACAACTTTCATAACTTATTGGCAGCATTTGGAGTCATAAACCATTTATGTTGTGTCATGTAGACATCTTCCTAAAGGTTCCCATTAAGGATGACTGTTTTGACATCCATTTTCCAAATCTGATAGTCATAGTTATTGGTAATGGCCAATAGAATTTTGATGGATTTATGCATTGTAACTGGTGAAAAGGTTTTATCGTAGTCAATTCTTTGACGCCGCTTGAACCCTTTTTCAACCAGATGTGCCTTATAGGTACTAAATTGTCCTTCAATGTCCATTTTATTCTTGAATAACCATTTGAAACCAACATGATTTACATCAACTGGAGGATCTACCAAAATCTAGACTTGGTTTTGGTACAAGGAATCCATTTCTGAATTCATGGCTTATTTCCACTTGGAAGCATCTATTCCACTTACTGCTTTATTGTAGGTTAAAGGATCATTATTATCAACTAATAATGAGTCACCATCCTCAGTAAATAGAAAACTGTACCATTCCGATTCTCGAATATCTCTTGTACTCTTACACAGTTCTTGTGTCTCTGGAATCGTTCTTTCTTCCATAGGGATTTGTGCAATCTATTCCTGTACCAACTATTGTGTACCTTGAGTCTCGACTTCATCGAAGTCTATCTCTCTATCACTATATCTTTTGGAGATGTGCTCCCTCTCAAGGAATATGACATTTCTTGCCACTATAACCTTTTTTATTAAGGTTTGTATAGGTAATATCCCCTTATTTCCTGGGGGTATCCTATAAAGGTACACTTTGTGCCTCGGGGCGAAAGTTTGTTACCTGAATAGAAATTAACACATGTTTTACTTCCCCACATATGTAAATTCGATAAAATAGCTTTATTTTCACTTCAGAACTCATATAGAATACCATTTATCAATTTTGTTGGTACTTGATTTAGTATGTGCACTGCTGTTTGTAACACATATCCCCAAAAGAATAATGGAAGACTTGTATGACTCGTCATTGATCTCACTATGTCCAACAAGGTTTAGTTCCTCCTTTCACTCACACCATTCCACTGGGGCATGTAAGTCAGAGTGAGTTGGGATAGGATCCCAAACTCCCATAAGTAATCAATGAATTCTTGATTAAGATATTCTCCTCCTCGATCTGAGTGGAGTTTTTTAATCTTCTTACCAAGATGGTTCTCAACTTCATTCTTTTTTTATTTAAACTTATCAAAATAATCGAACTTATACCTCATTAAGTAGATATATCCATATATACTAAAATCATTAGTAAAAGTTATGAAGTATGAGTACCCTCCCCTTATATCAATGGGAAATGGTCCACACACATCGGTATGAACCAATTCAAGAAGATCTTTAGCCCTTTCACATTTCCCACTAAATGGGGATTTGGTCATTTTGCCTTGTAAACATGCATAACATACACCAAGTGGTTTTAGTTCAAAAGAATCTAAATATCCATCTTGATGTAACTTTGTCAATCATTTCTCATTTACATGACCTAGCTGGTGATGAAAAATTTGGGTGTGGTATGAGTCATGTGAAGTATCATTGTTATCAATTTACATTACTTAGTTTGTGTAACCCAACACCTAAAGACCATTTTATAAATGTTCCCTACCAAAATAAATGATATCTTTATAAATGAAGAAAAATTCATTTCCAAACATGAAAAAAATCTATCTGTATCTAATCTGGATATAGAAATAATGGTTTTAGTAACAAACGACACATAATAAAAACCCTTTAACACCAAGATCATCCTAGTTGGCAATGTGAGGTGGTAGTCCCCGATTGCTACAACAGCAAGTATGGATCTGTTAGCTGCTCATAGATCTACCTCCCCTCGGTTAATCTTCCTGAATCTACTTGGTTCCTATATTTGGATACATATGTGAGCACCATAAACTATATCTAATACCCAATTTGTAGAAACAGATAGATTTCATTCGATAACAAACACACCTGAAAGCTTCCCCTTGCTTCTTAGGCTGTGTGCAGTTCTTCTTCCAGTGACCCTTCTTGCCACATGCAAAACAAACAACTTCATATTCACTTTCTTCCCCTTTAATCTTTCTTTTCTTGGAAATGTGTAAAGAATCTTTGGCCTTAAATCTCTTTGCCTTTCCTTTCCTCTTATTCACCATAAGTACAAAAGGATTTTTGCACTTCATATATTTTTCCACTTGGAGAATAAAGATAAGAATATCAGATGGAGACTTTTCAATGTTGTTCATATTGAAATTAACAACAAATTTGGAGAAGCTACGAGGGAGTAATAAAATAATGAGATCGATACCCAATTCTTTGGGGCGTTTAAACCCTATAACCTCCAAGTGATCAACGTAGCCAATGATCATGACTACATGATGCCCAGCTGGGGAACCCTCTCCAAGCTTACTCTAAAAGAGTGCCTTGGATATATCAAATAGTTCTTGTCTTGCTCTCTCCTGGTAAAGACCACAGAGGTGCTCAAGCATGCTACAAACATCCATGTTTTTGTGAGACTTAATGAGCTAACTAGAAATTAATAATAGAATCAAACATTGAACATTGACTGCGTAATTCATAAATTTCTCATAGACTAAGAACTCTTCCACTACGGGAAAAA
This sequence comes from Viscum album, assembly GCA_963277665.1. Lineage (NCBI taxonomy): Eukaryota > Viridiplantae > Streptophyta > Magnoliopsida > Santalales > Viscaceae > Viscum > Viscum album. The sequence goes on from OY728155.1 coordinate 1,937,939,820, forward strand.
CAGGTTTTTGCGACGGGGTATTTGTGACGGGATTAGTTCCCGTTGCAAATAGTCCATCCCAGGTGTTATTTGTGATGGGGGGTTCATCCCATCGCAAAAGGTAACACGCGCTTTGGCGCGGAATGCGCACCAAAGCGCGGGAAGGTTATTTGTGACAGGGGTATCCCCCCATCGCAAATAGTGTGTCGGTCGGAGGGTATTTACGATGGGACCCGTCGCAAATACCAGCGGCGGTAAATGAGTTTTTGCGACGAGATGTTGTCCTGACACAAAAGGTGTGTCGGCAGGTCACCTTTTGCGACGGGCCCGTCGCAAATACCCTTTTAACCGCCAACAACAATTAATGCGTGTAAATTTATTTGCGACAGACCCCATCGCAAAAAGTACCTTTTGCGACGGGCTTACCATCACAACAAGTCCCGTCGCAACTAATCTAACCTATATATACCCTATGTTTTTCTTTCTCTTCCACTCATTTCAAACTTCCTTTCTCTCTCTAAACTTGAAATTTAGAGTGAAAATTTCTCTCAGTTAATTTTTATTACGGAGAAGTTGTGAAGGTGCTTACATCAACCGGAGATCAAGTTTAAATGTATTTATATTTTATTTAGTTTAGTATTTATTTAAATTTTTTATGTTAATTTTAATTATTATTGATTAGTTGTAATTAAATTAGATTTAAATTGTTCTGTTATCTATATTTTAGTAATAAATAGTAATAAATAGTAATAATTAGTAACAATTAGGAATAAATAGTAATAATTAGGAATAAATAGTAATAATTAGGAATAAATAGTAATAATTAGGAATAAATAGTAATAATTAGGAATAATTAGGAATAAATAGTAATAATTAGGAATAAATAGTAATAATTAGGAATAAATAGTAATAATTAGTAATAAATAGTAATAATTAGTAATAAATAGAAATAAATAGGAATAATTAGTAATAAATAGGAATAATTAGTAATAATTATTAATAAATAGTAGTAATTAGTAATAAATAGTAGTAATTAGTAATAAATAGTAGTAATTAGTAATAAATAGTAGTAATTAGTAATAAATAGTAGTAATTAGTAATAAATAGCAGTAATTAAGAATAAATAGTAATAAATAGCAATAATTGGGAATAAATAGGAGTAATTAGGAATAAATAGTAATAAATAGCAATAATTAGGAAGAAATCGGAATAAATAGGAGTAAATAGTAATAAATAAGAATAAATAGTAATAAATCGAAATAAATAGTAATAATTAGGAATATATAGGAATAAATAGTAATAATTAGGAATACATAGAAATAAATAGTAATAAATAGCAATAATTAACAATAAATATGAATAAATAGGAATAAATATGAATAAATAGGAATAAATAGGAATAAATAGGAATAAATAGGAATAAATAGAAATAAATAGGAATAAATAGAAATAAATAGGAATAAATAGGAATAAATAGGAATAAATAGGAATAAATAAAAATAAATATGAATAAATAGTAATAAATAGTAATAATTAGGAATAAATAGGAATAAATATAAATAAATATGAATAAATAGTGATAAATAGGAATAAATAGTAATAAATAAAAATAAATATGAATAAATAGTAATAATTATTAATAGTTAGTAATAATTAGTAATAATTAGTAATAATTGCAAATAAATAGTAATAAATTGTAATAATTTGTAACAAATAGAAACATATAGTAACAAATAAGAAGAAATAAAAAGAAATAAGAACAAATATGAAGAAATAGTATGAAATAGGAATAAATAGAAATAATTAGTAATAATTAGTAATAATTAGAAATAATTAGAAATAATTAGAAATAATTATAAATAATTAGAAATAATTAGAAATAATTAGAAATAATTAGTAATAATTAGTAATAATTAGTAATAATTAGAAATAATTAGTAATAATTTGCAATAATAAGCAATAATTAACAATAATTAGCAATAATTATCAATAATTAGTAATAATTAGGAATAAATAGGAATAATTAGGAATAATTATAAAAAAATAGTAATAATTAGGAATAAATAGGAATAAATAGAAATAAATAGGAATAAATAGGAATAAATAGGAATAAATAGGAATAAATAGGAATAAATAGGAATAAATAGGAATAAATAGGAATAAATAGGAATAAATAGGAATAATTAGTAATAATTAGTAATAATTAGTAATAATTAGTAATAATTAGTAATAATTAGTAATAATTGGTAATAATTGGTAATAATTAGTAATAATTAGTAATAATTAGTAATAATTAGTAATAATTAGTAATAATTAGTAATAATTAGTAATAATTAGGAAATAATAGTGAAAAATAATAATAAATAGGAAAAAATAGTGAAAAATAGCAATAAATAGGAAAAAATAGTAAAAAATAGCAATAAATAGTAATAAATAGGAAAAAATAGTAAAAAATAGCAATAAATAGTAAAAGTAACAACTTGTAATAACCCGAAAAAATTTCTAATGGATTAACAACACTCCTTTTTCTCGATGACTCTTCTCCTTTCAACTTTCACCGACTCAAAACATTACAAAAAGTATGCTTCTATGTATGCACGAGTTTGAATATGAATTCATAGGACCACATTTTTCATAATGTTTTCAGGTGGTGACAGTTGCGAGAAGATGATTCATCGACGAAAAGGGGAATCTTTTTTCTGACGGCTCATTTACGTGCAAGTTTCTCACACAAAAATGAAAATGAAGAATATGCTCGGAGGTACGCTTATACATTCTCTTATGCATGAGAATGAATATGCGTACCTACGAGAAGATTCTTCATTGTGATTATAATGAGAGAAATTTGAAGGTAAATGAGCAGTCAGACAAAAGAGAAGCTGTCAATCCACTAAAAATTGTTTCACCCAAAATTAGTATTTACGACAAGACCTTTTGCAATGAGAGCCCATCGTAAATAATCTAAATATAAATTTTTATTAATAGTATCTGCGACGGGCCTGTCGGAAAAGTTATATATATATATATAATGTATGTAATTGAAGGCTTAGTTGCGACGAGGCAGTTTCTTGTCGCAAATAGTATTTGTGATGGGTCGTTGCAAAAGGTTTATTTATATATAATGTATATAATCGGAGGGTTATTTGCGATCTACAATGACCTATTTACAATGGGGCCCCGTCGCTAAAGCCTATTTGTGATGGGATCCCTTCGCAAAAGCCTATTTACGACGGGATCCCATCACAAATAACCCGTAAAAAATATCCCGTTTTTTCAGTAGTGTTCATCATTCAACTCTTATACAGGCGGATCAGGTAATACTGACTCCATCATGTAAGACTTCCATTCATGGTGTAGAATAAACTGAAGGTGTCTAAACCATTCCTGGAAGTCACTGCTAGTGAGGATGTTGTCTTTATCAAGAATCGATCAAATAGATAGTGTGGTTGATGATGTTGTCATTTTATTCTAAAATTAAAAGAGCTGATGATTAAAAATTTCTTGATTATATTTTATGAGAAATAATAAATTAATTTTATTAAGTCTCCCACTATTTTATTAAGTCCCAATGGACCTCACCATTGAACACAAAATGTACAGTTTTCATGACATTCTATTGGAAAGGATCCATATTACCCTCCACATAACTCCAATAATGGTTGGTCAAGCAATTTGAAGGTATTTAGGTAGGTAGATCTTTTCCAACTGCGGGCTTGTAGCTCCTTGATCCATTGAGTGGACTCCCCAATATTGAAATCCTTACTTGAATTTCCTCAACACTTGCCTCCAATATTACACTAAGTCTAGAAAGGGATACTTATCTTGATGTAATATGGTTAAGTCAACCCGAAACCTTTTATAAGGGCTTCTTGTATAAAGTAAGTGTCCCAAAAAGTGTTGGTCAAACACATAGTTTTATTGAGTTTTTTCCTTAATCAAGTAATAGAAGGCTTAGTCTGACTTAATATTTTGTTGAGGTATTTTTATCTCTTATGCGTAAATTGCCTTATTATCTTTAACACGTTCTTTTTAATATTAAGTGGAACTTACTTAAGTGATTAACCATGTCTTGATAATATTTACACACAAGCCTAGTTTATTTTAGTTCCATCTTGCATGATTTTCAGTTCATTAATTATGTGACCACGACAACACATCCATAATGAAAAACCATGCAACTGATATAAATAAAATAAAGTAAAGGGAATGATCATGATCTTTTTTTTCTAATGGTTACTTTATCTAGTGGTTGATAAACTAACCCTGACCTAGGGGAGAAACACCTTCGTGTTTATAACTTTCCACCTGCCCACCTTTGTATCTCCTTGGATTGGTTTTGCCTCGACTCCTGACTTAGACCGCCTCCATAGGATTAGGAGCTCCATCCATTACATATGATTTTTAACTCACCTGTAGGTGAGGGGTAAAAAGGGGTTTTACATAAAAGAAACCATGGGAACACAAGCCCTATATATTAATGAGGAGAGATGAATTTCAGGCTAACAATTAATTTAATAAATAAATTAAAAGGAAACTAATCACATACAAAGGTCTTGGTCTATCTCATGATCACCCATATACATTCAATGACTTACACATTTAATAAAACTAAAATTAAATTCTTTAATCATTCTTATTATGATAAATTGTGTTTTGAATTGTCTAATAATTATCTTTAATTAATCAATCCTTTTATCTTAATCTTTTTTTCTGAATTTCCTTGAGATTCTTATCCAAGTACATAAATGCACCTTGGAGGTATCCTGGTGAATACTCATTCGAATCTACCCAACATGTATTATATTCACATACTATTTTACTCTTATGACATATATAATACAAGATGTTTTAATGCATGGAGTAAAAACCTATAGTATGATTTATACATTATATGTAGTTCTAAACATTACACAAATATTAAATTTTTAACTTTGTGTAATTTGGTAAAGTACAGAGCATGTAGTTCCATCTACATGGAGTGTACTAACTTCACCATCTATCTCGAAGTACATGCCTAGGGACTCATCGTGTGAAGCATACTTTGGAAATTTTAGAGTACATGACGTGTACAGTGGGATACATGTCATGTTGTCTCCACGTTACACGGTTACTGGTTAGAATAGCCGTGTATGGTATACACAATTTGGCCTCTGAGCTAAAGGGACTACACACCATGTGCAGTGGGCCACACAGCGTGTAATCCAGTAAGCATGTGCCTATCTATCCCGGTCAACATGTGGTATAGAATTAACTACACCGCGTTTAATAAATTCACACATCTTGAGTGATTTCCTAATTTATCCCAATGCACTGAACACAACTACATGACATGTAGTCTGGATTAAATGGTGTGCATGGAAGAGAACATGACGTATAAGTCCGAACACACGACATGTGATTTCATGTCACCTGGGAGGAATCATCGGCGCCTCCTGATGAGTTTTCCATTTTAATTTTAATCAAAAAATCATTCGTTTCTGTGAAATCTGCGAGAAACAAAAAGAGGGAGAACAGTTCTTGAAATCTAGTTTACAAGAACAATTAACCTTGAATTGAAAGACTAAATTATTAAACCTTAAATCATCAATGAATTATTTAAATAATTATAAACTATGATGACATCACTCTGATACCACTTGATGGTTCTGAGCATAGCGGAAGTGTGGTTGGCCCGACACCCAATTTCAATTTTTACCATGATCAATGATTATTATGGGCTCAATACTATGATGAATTCCAATCTCCATGGAATAGAATCAAAGATTTAGATAAATAAGGAAGAGGCCTGGAACCTTTAGATAGGATATTTCACATCATGATTATAATTAATTTAAATTTAATTTCTAAAGAAATAAAATACCTGGTTCTTTGGTACTTTCATTGTTCATGATGTTGATAATCTAGGATAACCCTTTCGGATTGTCTCATTATGCTTGTGAGGATCCAAACCATAATACCTCTAGTAGTGATACACATGTGCTCCAATGGTCTCCGATTGATGCCACTCTCTTTTTGGGTGCTAGTGCGGTGAAGAGAATGTCTTGCATCGATTGATCTTAATCACATGTTCTTCTATCTTAAAGAATTTTTGTCATTCTTGAGAGGGAGACAGGAGAGGAGTTGAGAGAAAATTCTTGACTTGGAATTTCTCTTGAATCACCAGTTTCCTGTACATGGAACAATAGACACACCTCTCTATTTATCAACACGGGGATTTAGTTATAATATTTAATTGCATAATAGCAATTAAATACATTCATAAACTTAGAGAAAACCCATGCTATATAATAAAAATAACACATCATTATTTGTGGTGCGTCAACTTGAACAAAATGGAATCATAAATAAAATCTAATGTCGCATAATTATAACCTTGTTATTATTATTTTGTTTTTTGCAAACTAGTTAAATAATTATTTACCATCTTGCAAATAATTATCTTATTACCAGACTTTCCTTGGTCTTCTCTAACTCCACTTCCATTTATTGAACACCCGAATAAGTAAATAAATAATTTATTCTCTTAAATAAATATTTTATTTAAAAACTAGTAAATAAATATTTATTAAATGTTCAATAAAAAAATAAATATATTTTTATTCACAATCCCTTGAATAAATATTTATTTAATTTATGCAATCATTTTAACTTGAATAAAATTATTCCACTATCTTGAGAATAATATTTATTCCATTAATTAAATTCAAATAGAATTTAACCGAGACCACCAAAAACACTTAGTGTGTGACCCTCTAGGATTATTTCTCGTTGGTATTAGGTGGGCTTGCCTAAAGTCCAAGATTACTATCTAGAAATGAGTTAAAACACCCAAGAGAAAGAACTTAAAGTCATAACAATGACATCAACATACAAATGCTCACTGTATAATATAATACCTTTATCTCAATATCTCATCAATATCTTTTCATGATAGTGTTATAAACCTTTATGATTGATATGAGGTTCTTTGAATACCTGAAATAAACTCATCATTACACCGTGGACATAGAATTTCATGTGACGATTCTATTTGAATCAAAGGGTCGAGATATCAACTTCCATAAATGGAAGTAAAAAATCATTCCTCAACTTATCCATTAATAACATGTCATTTGGGATGCACCCAATTCACCCTACTTCCCACTAACTGTCGGTATGACAGTTTTCGTCAGTAAATCAAAGCGTGAGATTCATGACATGCATTAATGATAATATTAAAGTCTAAGGACAGTTACACATTCTCATAGATAAGAATATATGATGACACAAAAACAATCAGAATTCTTACTAGGGGGTATGTTCTAATAATCTCTCGTCTTGGAGGTTTACTAAGTGAGAACTTCAGGAGAAGAAGTCTCATATTCTTATAAGTACTCTATAAGAGCCTGGTTCTTATTTTGAGGTACAAGCTTCTTCTTTTTCCTTTTCCTTAAGTGTTTTTGAGAAAATATGGAAAATGGGGAAAAATCCTAAATTTTGGAACTACATGCCATGTACTTTTCCACACGCTGTGTACTTTTGGCCATGTGGAATGGGTACACGGGGCGTATAGCCTTATCGGAGACGAAGGGTGTAGGAACCGACTACACGCTGTGTAGTGGTACTTTACATGCCGTGTAGTCAGTCAACAAGCTTAAACAGTAAGGCGGTGGATCAGCTGCCAGCTGGGCGACAGTACACGCTGTGTACTCGGGAGTATATGCCGTGTAATCTTGTCGACAGATGAATAGTGAAGTGGTGCCGCCAAAAGAACAGTTAAATGAAATAAGTACATGCCGTGTACTCATAAGTACGTGTCAGGTACTTTGTTTTTTCGGCTTAAAATAGGCAGTAGCCTCCTCATTTGGCAGAGGAGGCGTTTGAGCCATTTTGGAGCCAAGGAGGACGACCGACCCTTTGAATATCCACCGGGTGTTCGTCTGGAATTGGTTTCCACCTCGGACAATCCCATTGGAACCGCACGGGTAAGGGCTTCCACCTCCTTGGCCGCTTCTGACCAATTATTCTCCCAACTGAAGTTATTTATGTTTGAATGTGTTTTGTTCTTCGTCATATCTACGCTGTTCTTGGGCGTTTCTGGAGTCGGCGTTCGGGTATAACGTTCGTTGGCGTATAAGGTAGGTGGCTTTGTGTTTATTTTCCAACTGTCGTGCGTTTTTGTGCATTTTCGTGCCATGAACCCATGTTGGGGTGTCGTGTGGATGAAGCCGTTGCTATATTTAATGCCTAGAATTGCATAGGTGATTAAATTGTGATAATAAAATGCTAGTTGGGATCATTGCTTGGATCCAGAACTACCCAGGGGGTGTGTTCCACTGTTTAGCCGTTTGGATAGGATACCTGAGGGTATGACTTTAATGTAGTAATTGTAGAATTTCCTTGAGAGGAATTTCTTGTTTACTACATTTTGACATGTTGGGCATGGACCGGTTACCTGTTTAGCCTGAGGGCGTTGTTGTGATTAGGCTGTGGGCACTGCACTATTTAGCCCGAGGGCTGTAGATATTTTCGGCCTGAGGGAAAATTCTTCTGTGCCTGAGGGCAATAGACTCTGTGCCTGAGGGCGACACTACCTACGCCTGAGGGAAAAACTCTGTTATTCCTGAGGGCAGATTCTTTGTTGGATACTCGTTACCCGAGGGTAGGAGTTTACGTGTCTGAGGACACTAGTTGGTTACTTAGAAATGCACTGTGGTGATTTCTTGTATTAAATGGATTAAATGAATATTAAAAATGGAAATATAACTGATATTTGTTACTTTTGAGTACTTCTTACTTTATTGAATTTTATTACTGCACACTATTGTTGCATGATTACACATATTTGGGCACGAGCCTTTGGTGGGTGCCTACTAAGATGTATTTCTCACACCCTGTTTGGGTCACGCTTTTCAGACCAAACAGATTATGTTGCTGCAGGTGTAGATAGAGGCAAGATTCCCTATACAGGTACTTGACTATTGTTAAGGAGTAGGGGGCATGGGACCGAGCCTAGGCTCGCGATGCCACTGCCAGCTATTTTTACTTGTTTTGTTGTACCCTTTATTTTGTTGTATTGTATTGATGTATAACATGTTATGGCTATTTTCTTAGAACTTGAAACATGTAGCATCATCATTTATATACTGTTGGTTATATCCACTGTTGTAGTTTATTTCAGTTGTGTATGTTTATTACTTCCACTGTCATTGTATGATTATTTTGTATTCCGCTGCACTACACTTTGACAAATGAGGGCATAGTTTCCCCACTATCAGAACTGGGGCCTCGCTGCTAGTCGGCAGCCTCTGGCTTTTGGGGAAATACGCTTGAGGTCACATGGCGAACCGAGCTCGGGGCACCCGTTGCGTGGCACCCGGGTCCAGGACCCTATAAAGTGGTATCAGAGGAGTTTCTTTTCTTTGACTTACTATTTGGAGCCGTAGTCAGGGATAGGATGAAACAGTAGTTGGTAATAAGCTGTGCCCGGGCATAGCTAACCCATGTATAGGGAAAAGCCAGTCTACCTCGTATTTTGCATTCTTTTGATTTTGAAATTTTACGGTTGATATGTTTTCACCATTGGGTGACACACTTTGAGATTGTGCAGTTTATATTTTATCTATGGGTTTTATTCAGTTGAAACCCGATGAGATGAGGGTATATCATCTCATGCATCATATAGGCACATGCTAGATATCACATTCCATGCATAGTTTCCATGCCATGTAGGTTCATTAGAATTTGCATATCGTTGTGATAGTTGTTGTGCTAATAAATCTTGCTGTTGTGATAGCTGCTTGATAAATACCTGCCTTATGATATGGTATGTTTGTTTGATCTTGTTTATATAATGGACGCGAAACTTTGGTTTTTGGAAAGTATGGTCCCCCGTTGACCGGAATTTGGTGGATCATTGACTGTTTATTGGTTATAACACATATAAGATGTCAAACTTTGATTCGTGGGGAGTATGGGCCCCCACGGGTCGGAATTTGAAACTTAGGTGTTAGTTTCAGTATTTTCTGGGTTCCAGGGAAGTTTCTAAGGCATACTGTCCGGAAACCCAGTATACACGCCGTGTGGTATTTTTATACACGCCGTGTATGCTCTTCTGTTCGGGAAGAAAAATAAACTTTTTGAGTACACGCCGTGTACCCTGAGTACACGCCGTGTAGTCTCTTTCCGTGTCACAAACCGTGTGGGCGGTGACATGGGGTAGGGAAAGGCTTGGGTAAAACACGTCGTGTACCGAAAGGACACGCCGTGTAGTGTGACCTGGAGTCCGACCGTGTAACTAACAACACGGGTCGGTGAACTCCTTGACAGAACACGCCGTGTCAATTATAGACATGCCGTGTAGTGTGACATGGGGAATCAGCCATGTAACTAACAACACGGACCGGTGTCACCTCTCCCTGAACACGCCATGTACCTGTGGGACATGCCGTGTAATCTTGTCCAAGGACAGACTGTGTGGAGTTAGCTGTGTGGCTGGGAAACAGGGTGTTGTACACGTCGTGTACGAGTGTAACATGCCGTGTAGTGTCAAGCCGAGTAGTCGGCCGTGTCACAGACGACACGGGCAGTTGGAAAATAACACCATACACGCCGTGTAAATATTATACATGCCTTGTAGTTTTTTTGAACGGAAGTTGTGTGGCTTAGCCGTGTAGAAGGACCCGGGCAGGGGAAAGGAAGTCAAGTACACGCCGTGTAGTTAGTGTACACGCCGTGAAGTCTTGTTTTGAAAATTTTGAATGCCTTATTCCTCTTGTTTCCTTTGTGGTTCCTTCACTTTACGATCTTAATAATCTTGAATCTGAGGTGTGCTTTTGACCTTGTAGAGTCATGCCGCCTAGATGACCGTGAGTTGTTCGCTAGGAGAGTGACGACGATTATACTCCGGAGATGGTAGGCCATGGGCTACCGGTGGATCCTCCAGCAGAGCCGGATGCAGTGCCAACTGTTATACCGGACACAAAAATGAAGGCGCATTTCCGTGAAGGCTTTATATGGTTCATGCAGACCTTTCAGGGAGCACTGCAGGCTTCCACATCTATGGTCGAGCTGACACGTATCTTTCAGCAGTAGCATCCGCCTATGTTTTCAGGGGATGGAGGACCACAGGATGCGGAGTCTTGGCTAGGATCAATGCAGACTATTTTCGAGTATCTTGATATTCCACCAGGGCGGAGGGTCAAGCTCGCGACGTATATGCTGTGTGATTCCGCCAAGAGGTGGTGGGATGTTACCACCCAGTCAGAGCATCACAACGATATGGTGTGGGAAGATTTTCAGGTAGTCTTCTATGAATTATTCTTTCCCGAGACACTAAGGGCAGATAGAGCTTGAGAGTTCATGAATCTGCAGCAGGGCACCATGTCAGTGATGGACTATTCTGCTCGTTTTACGGAGCTTCAACGTTTTTCACCCGTGCTAGTGGGTGATGAGACGTTGAGAGCCAGACATTTTGAGGATGGTCTTCGTTATGACATCCGAGTGCTGGTGAATGTTTTCAGGTTGCCTACTGTACACATGATTGTGAACCAGGAATTGATTACAGAGAGGAACCTATGAGAATCGAGTGGTGTGGGCCAGGGCGGTTCAGCACCAGTTACTGGTATTATTTCTGCAGTCAAGAGGAAGAGACAAATGGAATTCTCTCAGGGCGGAAGTACCAGTCAAAAGAATGCTTCAGGTGGCCAGGTTATGTGCTACCAGTGTGGTAGAGAGGGGAACAAGAGACCGCAGTGTCCACGAGACCCAGTGGAGTGCTGAGCTTGCGGAAAGATGGGTCATCTGCAACGCTTTTTTAGGGAGTTTCCACCAGTGGATAGTGAGAGGGGTTCTATGCAGACTCCGCATGCGGGAGAAGGACCAGTGGCTTCTTACTAGTCAGGAAACTGGAATACATTAGGGCGTGCAAGTAGAGATGGTGGTCATGGTCATGGTAGCCAGACACCAGGATCGCAGAGGCAGCAGGGTGGGACAGCTCAGGGTAGCCAGGCTGTGTCGTAGGGCCGCGACACTGGGCATGGATATGCAGTGTAACAGACCCAGAAGGAGCAGGATCCCGGACCTTCTACAGTCAAAGGTACTATTCTAGTAGCTTCTGTCTTATCTTCGGTGCTTTTTGATATGGGTGCTACACATAGTTTCATATCTGTACCTGTTGTGGAGAGCCTTGGGCTCTGTGTTTCTACTTCTTCCAATATCATGATGCTAGACACTCCGTTGGGGACTAGGACGACTGGTGTACATCAGTGAAAGGAGTTCCCCCTTGAGGTTGGAGGGTGTCACTTCCTTTGGGACCTCTATGTCTTGGAGATGAAGAGCTATGATGTCATTCTCTGGATGGACTGGTTGGTTCCCTTTCGAGCCTTTGTAGACTGCTATCATCATAGGGTGAGTTTCACGTCACTAGAGGGCAGAGAGTTTCTATACAAGGGAGAATGGGATGTTCAGGAGAGTCGAGATGGACCAGAGCATCATGGGAGAGGTGGAGTCACAACCTAGATTGCGAGATTATATCTGGATGATCAGGGGACTTTTCAGATAGATTTCCCTCCAATTGTTGATCGTTTCAGGGATGTATTCCTGGACGACTTTTCAGGTCTACCTCGAGTGCGTGAGGTGGATTTCTCTATCGAGCTTGTTCCAAGAGCAGCACCGGTGTCCATTACTCCTTATAGGATGGCCACGACTGAGTTGTAGGAGGTCAAGAGGCAGTTAGAGGAGCTACAGGTGAAGGGTTTTATCCAAACCAGTACTTCTCCTTGGGGTTCTCCGGTCCTTTTTGCGAAGAAGGCAGATGGTACCCTCAGACTTTGCGTGGATTATTGGAAGATGAACCAGTTGACGGTTAAGAACCGATATCCCTTGCCGAGGATAGATGATCTTCTTGATCAGCTTCGTGGAGCACGAGTGTTCTCGAAGATTGAATTGAGATCAGGATATCATCAGCTGTGCGTTAGACCATATGATATACCTCTTACATCTTTTCGAAGTAGGTATGGTCTATACGAGTACTTGGTTATGCCGTTCGGACTCACGAATGTGCCATCAGTTTGCATGGCTCTGATGAATCTTGTGTTCCATCCATATCTTGATTCCTTTGTGGTAGTATACATGGATGAAATCTTGGTGTACTCTCACACTCGACACGACCATGCCACCCATCTTGAGATCGTATTGAGTACACTGAGAGAGCATCAGCTATATGCTAATCTCTCAAAGTGACACTTTTGGATGGACTAGATTCACTTCCTGAGTCATATCATCTCAGAGGCAGGAGTTGTAGTAGACCCAGAGAAGGTGAGAACAGTAGTTTCCTGGGAGAAGCCTAAGAACGTGTTTGAGATACAGAGTTTCTTAGGGCTGGCTGGTTACTACAGACGCTTCATACAGGACTTCTCCCACTTAGCAGCACCATTGACAGGTCTAACTAAGAAGGGTGTGAAGTTCGTTTGGTCAGAAGCTTGCGAGATATATTTTCAGTACCTGAAGGGAAAGTTGACATAAGAACCAATCTTGATACTCCCAGATCAGGGGAAGAGCTATACAGTTTACTGTGATGCATCAAGGATTGGTCTGGGGGCCGTTTTGATGCAGGGAAACCAAGTTGTTTCATACGGGTCTCGGCAGTTGAGGCCACATGAGAGGAATTACCCGACGCATGATCTCGAGTTGGCTACAGTTGTGCATGCGTTGCACTGTTGGAGACATTATCTTTTGGGAGAGCATTTTTTGGTTTTCACCGACCACAAAAGCCTCAGGTATATCTTTACTCAGCATGACCTGAATCTGAGGCAGAGAAGGTGGGTTGAGTACCTACAGTCCTTCGATTGTGAGCTTGCCTATACACCTGGTAAAGGTAATGCAGTAGTTGATGCACTGAGCAGAAAGACTCAGATACAGGCAGTGCAGGAGGCCAGTGGTGAGTGGAAGCTTATGGACTTGTTCTCTGAGATGCATCTAGAGGTGCATGATAGTCAGGGGCAGACTTATCTTTCTTCTTTAGCTGTTACTTCTACCCTCCTGGACAAAGTGAGGATGAGACAACTATCGGATTTAGAAGGCCTAGTTCTACGGGAGTCGGTGGCAAGTGAGGAACCTCCTCCCAGTTGGACGGTAGGCGATGATGAGGTTTTGTGTTTCCATGGACGTGTATGGGTTCTAGGGGATATACGCGAGGAGCTGATGTGGGAGTTTCATGCTTCAGCTTGGGCAGTTCATCCCGGGGTTACCAAGATGTACAGTGACTTGAGACGTCAGTACTGGTGTCCAGGTATGAAGAGAGAGATCACTGGTTTTGTTACGAGGTGTTCCACCTGTTAGTAGGTGAAGGTAGAGCACCGGAGGCCAGCTGGGCTGTTACAGCAGTTGCCCATTCCATAGTGGAAATGGGATGATGTCGCGATGGATTTCGTGACGGGATTGCCGAGGTCACCTTGAGGCAATGACGCCATGTGGGTTTTTGTGGATAGACTCACGAAGGTATCTCACTTCTTGATGATCAAGGAGACCTACGGTGTTGACGAGCTCGGAAGGCTGTATATCCGAGAGATCATATGTCTTCATGGGGTCCCTTGTTTTATCATTTCAGATAGGGACACCCTCTTTACGTCTCATTTTTGGCAGAGTTTTCAGAGGGCGCTGGGTACACAGGTGCTTCTGAGCACAACATACCACCCTCAGACAGATGGCCAGTCAGATCGGACAATACAGGTGCTAGAGGACATGCTGCGCGCATGCTTCCTAGACTTTGGGGTCTCTTGGGAGAAGCATATAACCTTAGTCGAGTTTGCCTATAAAAATAGTTTTTAGGAAACTATTGAGATGACACCATACAAGGCTTTATATGGTAGGACATGCTGATCACCTTTGTGCTGGTTATAGGCAGGTGAGGCAGCTTTACTGGGGCCATAGCTCGTACAGGAGACATCTGAGTAGGTCCAGTTGATTCGGAAGTGGATGGCTGCCACGCAGTCTCATCAAAAGTCTTATGCTGATCGTTGTAGACGACCTTTGGAGTTCGTGGTCGGGGATCAGGTTTTCTTGTGTGTTTCACCGAGGCTGGGACACAAGCGGATTAGGAGACAGGGTAAGCTTTCACCGAGGTATGTGGGACCATTTGAGATTATAGAGAAAGTATAGCTGGTTTCCTATCGGTTTCAGTTACCACAACGGTACCGAGCCATGCACGATGTCTTCCACATGTCTCAGTTGCGTCGCTACCATTCAGACCCATATCACACCTTTCAGATTGAGGAGGTTGAGCTGGAACTAGATACGTCCTTTAAGGAGAATCCGATTCTTATCATAGACAGGAGCACGATGGTTCTCCGAGGCCGGTCAGTTCCTCTCGTACGGGTGCTATGGCAGCATGGCCGAGTGCATGAGGAGACTTGGGAGCGGGAGGCCGACATACGTGCTCAGTGGCCAAAGGTGTTCTGAGCTTATTCTTCACCACCTTGGGAAGGGAAATTCGGGGATGAATTGATATAAGGGGGGAATTTTCTAAGAACCTGGTTTTTATTTTGAGGTATGGTCTTCTTCTGTTTCCTTTTCCTTAAGTGTTTTTGAGAAAATATGGAAAATGGGGAAAAATCCTAAATTTTAGAACTACACGCCGTGTACTTTTCCACACGCAGTGTACTTTTGGCCGTGTGGAATGGGTACACAAGGTGTATAGCCTTGTCAGTGACGAAGGGTGTAGTAATTGACTACACACCGTGTAGTGGTACCTTACACGCCGTATAGTCCGTCGGCAGGCTTAAATAGTAAGGCGGTGGAGCATCCGCCAGCTGGGCGACAGTACACGCCATGTACTCGGGAGTACATGCCGTGTAATCTTGTCGATAGATGAACAGTGTGGTGGTGCCGCCAAATTACCAGTTAAATGAAAGACGTACACGCCGTGTACTCAGAAGTACACGCCGTGTACTTTGTTTTTTTGGCTTAAAATAGACAGTAGCCTTTTCATTTGGCAGAGGGGGCATTTGAGCCATTTTGGAGCCAAGCAGGATAGCCGACCCTTTGAAGATCCACCGGGTGTTCGTTTGGAATCGGTTTCCGCCTCGGACGATCCCGTTGGAACCGCACGGGTAAGGGCTTCCAGCTCCTTGGCCACTTCTGACCAATTCTTCTCCCAAATGAAGTTATTTACATTTTAATGAGTTTTGTTCTTTGTTAGATCTACGCCGTTCTTGGGCGTTTCTGGAGTTGACGTTCGGGTATAATGTTCTTTGGCGTATAAGGTAGGTGGCTTTGTGTTTATTTTCCAACTGTCGTGCGTTTTTGTGAATTTTCGTGCCACGAACCCATGTTGGAGTGTCGTGTGGCTGAGGCTGTTGCTATATTTAATGCCTAGAATTTCATAGGTGATTAAATTGTGATAATAAAATGCTGGTTGGGATCGTTGGTTGGATCCGAAACCACCCCGGGGGTGTGTTCCACTTTTTAGCCATTTGTCCAGGATACCCGAGGGTATGCATTTAATGTAGTAATTGTAGAGTTTCCTTGATAGGAATTGCTTGTTTACTACATTTTGACATGTTGGGCATGTCCCAGTTACCTGTTTAGCCTGAGGGCGTTGTTGTGATTAGCCTGTGGGCACTGCACTATTTAGCCCGAGGGCTGTAGATATTTTCGGGCTGAGGGAAACTTCTTCCGTGCCTGAGGGAAATAGACTCTGTGCCTGAGGGCGACACTACCTACGCCTGAGGGAAAAACTCTGTTATTCCTGAGGGCAGATTCTGTGTTGGATACTCGTTACTCGAGGGTAGGAGTTTACGTGTCTGAAGACACTAGTTGGTTACTTAGAAATGCACTGTGGTGATTTCTTGTATTAAATGGATTAAATGAATATTAAAAATGGCAATATATCTGATAGTTTTTAATTTTGATTACTGCTTACTTTATTTCATTTTATTACTGCACACTATTGTTGCATGATTACACGCAGTTGGGCATGAGCCTTTGGTAGGTGCCTACTGAGATTTATTTCTCACACCCTGTTTGGGTCATGATTTTTGGCCCAAACAGATTACGTTTCTGCAGGTGTAGATAGGGGAAGAGTCCCTATATAGGTACTTGACTGTTGCTGAGGAGTAGGGGGCATGGGACCGAGCCTAGGCTCGCAATGCTGCTGCCAGCTGTTTTGCTTGTTTTGTTGTACCTTGTATTTTGTTGTACTGTATTGATGTATAACCTGTTCTGGCTATTTTCTTAGAACTTGAAACATGTAGCATCATCATTTATATACTGTTGGTTATATCCACTGCTGTAGTTTATTTCACTTGTGTTTGTTTACTGCTTCCACTGTCGTTGTATGATTATTTTGTATTCCGCTGCGCTACACTTTGACAAATGAGGGAATAGTTTCCCCACTATCAAACATGGGCCCTCGCTGCTAGTCGGCAGCCTCTGACATTTGGGGAAATACACTTGAGGTCACGTGGAAAACCGGGCTCGGGGCACCCGTTGCGTGGCACCCGGGTCCGGGACGTTACATACTCGCACATAACGGTCTATATACTATGTGTCCCATCATATAATGTCATCCAACCTCAAAACTATATTTAATAATATTTTCATAGAACTTCAAGGTTCTCATCATAGTGGGGAATTTCTATGACCTTGTCAATGTGACAAATAATCCAGAAAATTATTACACTATATTCATGAAGAATAATGAACAATATGTAATAAGATGTATAATATTTAAATATATTAAATATTCATGTAATGAAAGTACAAATAGTTGGTTCTAGAACACCAACTCTTACATTTTTCTTGGGTAACCTAAACATAGTTAAGATAATTAGGGTATCTTGGATAAATACTAGATCTCTAATGTATTAATTGTTATATAATTATAAGAGGAATAGACTAATTGAATTTTGAAATGATGTGGGTATTTCATGGAAAATATTATAATATAGTTAAGGAATTGATTTAATTTTGATAAAATCCATGATATGAATACATTACTTAGAACTTATTTCTTATTACCATGGATGAATTGGAATATAATTATGGAACTTGGGAACACATTCATGGGTGTGGCATCCCTCGAGTAGGCCTTGGATTCCCTCTTTGTAATTTCTTGAGCGAACTTATAGGATGCCACCTGATTCATTGATTTGAATGCCAAGTGGTAAATACACATTAGATCTAGTCAATGTCTTACTCTCATGAATGTCATGACTAGTAGTTATGAATTCATATAGAACTCTAAGAAACTAGGATGCTCGAGACGATCTCCTAGGTTCATATTTCTAGCCTTGGGAAATGAATGTCTTGGGTCAGCCCCTTGGATTCCAATTGAGACCTACCCTGAAATGAAAGGATGGATTTCCTTGGTTTGGTTAGAAAATATTAGGAGTAAAATATCAAGGGTTCATCCATTAGATTTCACTCAAAACCCAATATCTAAACATAACAGACTGATCACAATAATTTTACTTGAAAACCAAAATAAAAGAATGTCATGGGTCCTCCATAAATTTGAAATAGGTGTGTTGTGTAGGAATTATTGGACCAGTTCCTAGGATTCCTTATAATTATTTATTCTTGGATGCCATGGATACATTCCATGGGTACCCTAACAAATTAAAAGGTCTCATGATCAGAGTCATCTAGCTTAGGCCGAAGTAGGAAGGATCATCAGGGTATCCCATAAGGATCCTGAGCATGACAAAGTTTCTCTCACTTTATGGATTTCAATTATTACATATACACACCATTAAATTTTATATTCACAAACTGGATTTTCATTAGACACCATTGGTGGCGTCCTACTAAGATGTACTCATACCCTGTTTGGGAAACCTCTTGGTACCGGAAAAAACTTCATGGATGCAGGAAAGGACAAAGGGAAGCACCATACAATGGATACTTGATTTTTGTCTTATGTTGAGAGAATGAGATTAGAGGAATGATTTGGGACTCAGGATTCTCATGGATATTATCTATTTTTTTATTTTATTTTATTTTTATTAGCCTAGTACTAATTGTATGACTATTTCCATGACAATATTGACTTTTATTTGAACCACCATAACATGATATGTATATAGTGTTTCTTTACTACCTTATGTATGTTTAATTTATTATCTAGATAAATTGTGTGCCTTTATTTTCACCATGTTTTACTTTGATACAGAGTGTATAGACCCCCACTATACCTTCATACACCCTCCCTACTAGTCAACAACCTCTAACGTATGAGGAGGTGTTCTTGAGGCCTTGTGGATCCCTAGATTTATTATTTATCGTTGAAATGGGTTAGGGATTTCAATTTTTTTTATCAAAGGTGTTTTTTAATTTGTCTTAATATTTTGGGTTGGTAATAAGACTATTCTTGGGAGTAAATAACCCACATGTGGGGGAAATGCCAAGTTTTCAGGGAAGGGACTTGTTGTTATGGAATTCACTTGTTACAGTTGTACTATTTTCACCTTTGGGTGAAATTCATGTTATATGATGTTATGTTTTATGTAATTTCAACCCTCGGTCTAGTACGACAAGGGAGAGTTTTCTCATGCATCATCATAGGCACATTGATATTTATATTTCATTCATATTCCATGCCATCCCATGCATATTTCATTACTTGTACTTCATGTTATCTAATTATTATGAATTGGTTGTTATGATTTTAATTTATAAAATTACTTGAAAAACAATTGGTTACTTAGAATGTATGTATCAACATAAATGGTGTTTTCCTTCATAACTTGATGATGTAATTTTATTTAACCAATCTTAATATAATCAAAGCCATAAAACCTTGATTATATTAGTGTATAAGATAAACCAGTTTCTATTAAATGTTTTTCCAATTGAAACTTATAGGGTGTATACCTCTATAACTTTGGAATGAGAACCTGTATATCTAAACCACTATATGTAGACAATATAAATTATAACTCTTAAAGTTAATTTTTTTAGTTAAATGGGCTGTTGATTGTAACTTAAAGAGTGTTTACCTCTATAACTTGGGATTGAAAACCTGTATAATTGATCCATTATGATAAAGACTTTAAATATTACTATATAAAATAACCCTTGCAATGTGTAGTTAGGGTTAGTGTAATCACCTAAATTAAATATTTTTATGAATTTAGGGTATCTCATGTAATGAGGCCTTGAGCCTGTTATTTCCTTTCTTATTTGTAATGGCATTTACTATAGCATTGTGTTATGAGGCATGTTCTTGGTATTGTAGATACATGCCTTCATGAAGGCCTCCAGTTGAGTGCCAGAAAGGTGGTGATAACAATTCTCCTGAGGTGGTGGGATCTAAACCCCCAGTGGGGCTACCTGTAGTGCTACCTATGGAACCTCCCATTATATCACTTTTCTTTCTTATTTTGGGAACTGATTCTCAAATAAGAGAGGGTTTTCTACACCTACTATAGTCTATGAGGGACCTCCAAGGGTTCCACTAACCATGTATTAGTAGAATATAGAATTCTAGCAGTATCAATCTCTTTCTAGAGGGAAGGTGGTCCCCGGGTTTCAGAGTCTTGGTTATAGGCTATGCATTCCATATTTGAGAATTTGGAGACACATATAGATAAGAGGGTGAATCTTGCAGCCTATATTCTTTGTGGATCTTCCAAGAAATGGAGAGTCATTTTTTCTTAGGCATATTAGTATTGGGGCATGGTCTGAAGGAACTTTTATACCATATTATTTGATTAATTCTTCCCAAATACTTTGAGGGATAATCAAGATAGGGAATTTATGTGTTTGTAGTTGGGTAATATGTCTATCATGGATTACTCTACTCAATTCATTAATATCCAGTGATTTTCACCTGTTCTTACGAGTGATGTTCAATCTAGGGAAAAGTGTTTTGAGAATGAACTCAGGTATTCTATTTGGTATTAGGTGAAAATATTTCAACTAACCAATTTTTCTAAGATGGTAAACCATACACTTATCTCCAAGTGAAATATGGGGCAAAATGAGGGTGCATGCATGGGTGGTTCAGAAGCTAGTTCAGGAAGCAGATCATCTAGTGGTAGGAAACATTACCATGAGACATCTAACAAAGGAATTGGTAATCAAGGTGTGTGCACTGACAGTTATGTAGTATGTCATTGGTGTGGTAGGCTGGGTCACATAAAGGTTTAGTGTGATAGGTACCAAGTGAAATTCTGAGCTTGAAGTAAGATAGGCCATCTCTAGAGATTATGAACGACCTTTACACCACTTACAATTGAGTGGGAAGTTTTACTGGTTTAGAGTTTTGGATTGGGAACTATGGCATCATGATAAACAATAATCTAGAGTACTATTGGACCTTTAGAACAAGGAGGTGGCTGAGGTTGAGGGATCCAGACACATGATATACAATATGTAAGAGTTGGTGTTCTATAACCAATTGGTTGTATTTTGATTACATGTATATTTAATTTATTTATATATTAAACATCTTATTATATATTGTTCATTATTCTATATGACTTTTATGTAATAATGTCATAGAGTATTTGTTGCATTGATAAGGTCATGAAATATCCCCTCTATGATGAGAGCCCTCAAATTCTATAAAAATATTCTTAAATATAGTTCTATGGTTGTATGGCATACTATGATGGGACACATAACATGTAGACTATTAGGCGCAAGTACTCATAAGAAGATGAGACTTACTCTCATGGAGTTCGCAATTTGTAATCTTCAAGATAGAATATTATGAGAATAGACCTACCGACAATATTTTTTAATGTTTTACTGTAATCATATACTTCTATCTGCGAGCATTTGTAATGATCCTTAGACTTTAATATTTTCATTAATACATGACATGACTCGCAGACTTTGATTTACTGATGAAAATCGTCATGCAGATAGTTTGTGGGAAGTAGGGTGCATTTTATTCGTCATGATTGGCATATCATTAATGGATAAGTTGAAGAAAGATTTTACCCTTCCATTTATGGAAGTTGATATCTCAGCCTTTTGATTGAAATGGAACAGTTGCACGAAATTCCATGTCTATGGGGTAACGATGAGTTTATTTTAGGTAGTCAAAGAAAGAAGTATCAAGCATAAAAGTTGATGACACTATCATGAAACCTGCTTGATGAGATATTGTGACAAAGGGATATATATTAAACAGTGAGCGTTCATATGTGGATGTCATTGTTGCAACTTTAAGTTATTTCTCTTGGGTGCCTTGACCCATTTCTAGACAGTACTATTGGACTTTAGGAAATCCCGCTAAATTCCAAAGAGAAATAATCCTAGAGGGTCACACACTAAGTGTTTCTGGTGGTCTTGGTTAAATTCCATTTGAATTTAATTAATAAATATTATTCTCAAGATAATGGAATAATTTTATTCAAGTTAAAATGATTTTATAAATTAAATAAATATTTATTCACCAGATTGTGGGTAAAATATATTTATTTATTTTATTGAACATTTAATAAATATTTATTTACTAGTTTGTAAATAAAATATTTATTTAAGGGAATAAATTATTTATTTATTTATTTGGGTGTTCAATAAATGGAAGTAGAGTTCGACCAGAACAAGGCCGGTCCGATAGTAAAATAATTATTTTCAAGATGATAAATAATTATATAACTAGTTGGCACAAATTAAAATAACACTGCTATTATTTTGTGACACAAAATTTTATTTATAATTCCTTTTTTCACAAGTTGGCGCACCATAAATAATGAAGCGGTATTATTATTAATAGCATGAGTTTTCTCTAAGGTTATGAATGTATTTAATTTATGTTACACAATTAAATATTGTAACCGAAGCCCCATGTCAATAAATAGACATATATGTCTATTGTGCCATGTACCGAACTGCACACCTTGTGAATTGAGAATTATTAATCTAAACAATTTCTCAATCGAATCCTCTTCCTTCTCCTATCAAGAACGAGAGATACTCTTCAAGGCTAAAGAACTAGCGATCAAGAACAACCAAAACAAGACACTCTCTTTGCTGTGCTAGCACCCAGAGAACGATAGGTGTCAATCAAAGGTCATCAGAGCACATGTGGATCACTGCTAGAGGGGTTCTATTTTGGATCCTCACAAGCACAACAGGATAATCCAAAAGGTTCATTCTGAACAATCAACAACATCAACGAAGAAAATACCGAAGATCCAAGTATTATTTTCTTTATAAAATTAATTAAATTAACTATAAACATGATGTGAAAGATCATCTATAAAGGTTTAGGGCCGCTTCCTTCTTTATCTAAATCTTTGATTTTATTCCGTGGAGACTAGCGTTCATCATCGTATTGATCCCAAAATAATCATTGATCATGGTAAACTTTAATGTTGGGTGTCGGCCCAACCGTGCTTCCGCTGCACCCAGACCCTTCAAGTGGAATCAAAGTAGTTACATCATAGTTTATAATTATTTAAATAATTCATTGATGATTTACGGTTTAATAATTTAGTTTTTCAATTTAAGGTTAATTGTTCTTGTAATCTGGATTTCTAGATCTGTTCTCCCTCTTTTCCTTTCTCATTCACCTTATAGAAACAATATTTTATTTTAATTTTGATTAAAATAAAATAGAGGATCTCATCCGGAGGTGCCAAAGGTTCCTGGCCGTACAACACCAGAATACACAGTGTGTAGTTGGATTCACACGCCATGTATCAAGGTTCAATGCATCAGGACTGGTCTTCCAAACCAAGCCATGTCATTGGAGTTTGTCTAAGTCTTAAAAACTCTGTGTGTTGACCAAGAATAGGTGGCACACAGTTTAAGGATTACACACCGTGTGGCCCACTAAACACAATATGTAGTCCCTTAAGGTTATGGTTGGACCATGTACCCCATTCACAAATTTACCATATGGAGACCATGTAACACGGATACTACATAGCGTGTGTCCCACTAGACACACCATGTATTACAAATATTTCTGAAGTACATTTACATGCCGTATCTCCAGGCATGTACTTCATATGGACGGTAAATGATAGTACATTCCATGTAAGGGTTCCCCCTCATACCTTGAAAGGGGGGTTATCAAAAATCAATAAAAATGAAGGCCTTTGGGCCATTCAGGTTGGGTCACCCAAATTACGCATATTTATTAAAATTTATTATTATATTATTCAAACCCTTGAGATGTGTACCATGGTGCATGCCTAAAGCTAAGGCACAACATGTGATAGGTGTTTTATGTATATTTTTTTAATTTAATATCTATGTAATGTTCATTTCTACTCATTGTGTATTTATGAATGAGAATTCACAGGGTTTCCTCCAAGGTACAAGTGACATAAAAAGATAATTTTAAATTAATTTATTTGTTTAAAACTATGATGGATGAGAATATAAAATAAATTCAGAAAAATATTAAGATAAAAGGATTGATTAATTAAAGATAATAATTAATTGATTCGAGCACAATTTATCTCAATAAGAATGATTAAAGAATTTAAAACTAGTTTTATTAAATGTGTAACTCATTGTGTGTATGTGGGTGATCACGAGCTAGACCAAGACCTTTTTATGTGACCGGTTTCCTTTTAATTTATTTATTAAATTAATTGTTGGCCTTCGATCTATCTCTACTCATTAATATGTAGGGTCTGCGTTCCCATGGTTTCTTTTATGTAAACCCCCCTTTTACCGCTCACCTACGTGTGAGTTTAAAAGAATATATAATGGATGGAACTCCCAAGCTAGATGATGTGGTTCAGGCTGGCACCGAAACAAAACCAATCCCAGGAGATATAGAGGTGGAAAGGTGGAAAGCTGTAAACACGATCCCAAAAGGTTCAAGGTGTTCGTCCCCTAGGTCAAGGTTATTTTATCAACCGCTAGATAAACTAACCATTAGAAAAGATCATGATCACAACCTTTGATTTATTTTATTTCTGTTAGTTTCATGGTTTATCATTATGGATGTGATGTCGCAATCACATAATTAATGTATTAAAAAATAATGCAAGATGGAAGTAAAATAAACCAAGATTATGCATAAATATTATCAATACATGGTTAATCAATTAAGTAAGTTCCACTTAATATTAACAAGAATGAGATAATGATAATAACAAATTAATTCATAAGTGTTAAAAATCCCTCAAATAAAATATTAAGTCAGACCAAGCCTTTCGTTACTTGATTAAGGGAAAAACTCAATAAAACTATGTGTTTGACCAACCCTTATTGGGACACTTACTTTTATACAGGAATCCCTTATGAAAGTTTTTGGGTTGACATAACAATATTACATCAAGAGGAGTATCCCTTACTATACTTGGTGTAATATTGGAGGCAAGAGTTGAGGAAATCCAAAGTTATTGTTTCAGGATTAGGGAGTCCACTCAACAGATCAAGGAGTTGTAAGCCCACAGTTGGAAAAGACATGCCTACCTAAATACCTTCAAATATCTTGACCAACCCTTGTTGGGGTTATGCGAAGGGGAATATGGATCCTTGACACTAGTATTTCATGACAACTGGACATTCTGAGTTCAATGGATAGGGCCATTGGGACTTGAGAAAATAGTGGGAGACTTAATAAAATTAATTTATTATTTCTCATAAAAATAAAGAAAGTACTAATGATATTCTCTTTTAATTATAGAATAAATATGAAAAGATCATCAACCACACTATCCCTATGATCAATTATGGATAAAGACAACATCCTCACTGGTAGTAACTTCCAGGAATAGTTTAGATTCCTTCAGGTTATCCTACGCCATGAATGGAAGTCTTACGTGTTGGAGTCAGCATTACTTGATCCACCTTCCAAAGAGTCGAGTGATGTGGATTTTATGGTCTATGAGAAACATATGAATGACATGGTTGATGTTCAATGTTTATGATATCATCAATTTCTAGTGAGATCATGAAGTCTCATGAAAACATGGATGCTTATAGCATGCTTAAGCACGTTTGTGGTATTTACTAGGAGAGATAAATACAAGAAAGGTTTGAGATCTCCAAGGCACTCTTTCAGATTAATCTTGGAGAGGGTTCCCCATCTAGTCCTCATGTAGTCAAGCTCATTGGCTACATTGAGTGCCTGGAGGTTTTAGGGTTTAAACTCCCCGAAGAACTGGGCATTGATCTCATTCTCACATCACTCTCTCAGAGATTATCTAACTTTATTGTCAATTTCAACATGAAAAACATTGAGAAATCTCTATATGATATTCTTATCCTCATTCTCCAAGTAGAAAAATATATAAAGCATGGAAATACTTCTGTCCTTATGGTGAATAAGAGGAAAGGGAAGGCGAAGAGATTTAAGCCCAAAGCTTCTTCATAACCACACATGAAAAGTAAGATCAAAGGGGAGACATGGGAACAAGAGGATATTTGTTTTGTATGTGGTAAGAAAGGCCATTAGAAGAAGAACTGAACCAATCCTAAGAAGCAAGGGGAAGCTTCAAGTTCATTTTTTATCAAATTCAATATATCTATTTCTACAAATTGGGTATTAGATACAACTTATGGAGCTCACATATGTATCCAAATACAAGAACCAAGTAGATTTAGGAAGATTTACCAAGGGGAGGTAGATCTGCGAGCAGCCAACAGAGCCAGACTTGCTGCTATAGCTTTTGGGGACTACCACCTCATATTTCCAACTAGGATGATCTTGGTGTTAAAGGGTTTTTATTATGTGTCGTCTGTTACTAAAAACGTTATTTTTGTATTCATATTAGATATAGATGAATTTTTTTTCAAGTTTGGAAATGAATGTTTCTTATTTTACAAAGATAGCATTTGTTTGGGTATGGAACATTTATAAAACGGTCTTTACATGTTGGATTACACAAACCAAGTAATGGAAATCAATAACAAAGATACTTCACATGACTCATACCAAACCCAACTTTGGAATCACTGACTAGGTCATGTAAATGAGAAATTCTTGAAAAAGTTACATCAAGATGGATATTTAGATTCTTTTAAACTAAAACCATTTGGTATATGTCATGCATGTTTATAAGGAAAAATGACCAAAGCCCCATTTAGTGGGAAAGGTGAAAGGGATAAAGAACTTCTTGAATTGGTTCATACTGATGTGTGTGGACCATTTCCAGTTGAATCAATGGTAGGGTACTCATAATTCATAAATTTTACTGATGATTTTAGTATATATGGATATATCTACTTCATGAGGTATAAGTCGAATTACTTTGATAAGTTCAAAGAATAAAATAATGAAGTTGAGAACCATCTTGGTAAGAAGATTAAGAATCTTCACTTAGACCGAGGTGGAGAATATCTTAATCAAGACTTCATTGATTACTAAAAAGAGTTTGAGATCCTATCCCAACTCACTCCTCCTTACACGCCCCTGTGGAATGGTGTGAACGAAAGGAGGAAACACACCCTGTTAGACATGGTGAGATTAATGATGAGTCATGTGAGTCTTCCATTATCCTTTTGGGGATATGTGTTACAAAAACAGTGCACATACTAAACCAAGTACTAACTAAATCGATAAATGGTATTCCATACAAGTTCTGGAGTGGAAATAAAGTCATTTTATTGAATTTACATGTGTGGGGAAGCGATACGTTTGTTAAGGCCTCTTCAGGTAACAAACTTGCACCCTGAGGCACAAAGTGTACCTTTATAGGATACCCCAATGAAAAAAGGGGATATTACCTATACAACCCCTCAGACAAAAAGGTTATAGTGGCAAGAAATTACATATTCCTTGATAGGGAGCACATCTTCAAAAGAGATATTGGGAGCAAGATAGAATTCGATTAATTTGAGACTCAAGGTGCACAAGAGTTGGTATAAGAGAAAATTCCTCAAAGCCCCATGGAAGAAAGTACTATTCCAAGGACACAAGAACTATGTAAGAGTAAAAGAGAGGTTAGAGAACCAGAACTGTACAGTTTTCTAGTTACCGAGGATGGTGACCCATTATTAGTTGATAATAATGATCCTCTAACCTACAAGGAAGCAGTAAGTGGCATAAATATTGCCAAGTGGAAAGAATACATGAATTCTGAAATGGATTCCATGTACCAAATACAATTTTGGATTTTGGTAGATCATCTAGTTGGTGTAAATCCTATTGGTTGCAAATGGGGATTCAAGAAGAAACTGGATATGGAATGACAAGTCAGTACCTATAAGGCATGACTGGTTGCAAAAGGTTTCAAACTATGTTAAGGAATTGAATACAATGAAACCTTTTCACTAGTTTCAATGATGAAATCTATCAGAATTCTATTATCCATTGCTTCTTACCATGACTATGATATTTAGAAAATGGATTTCAAAATAACCTTTCTTAATGGGAACCTTCGGGAAGATGTCTACACGACACAACCTAAAGGGTTTATGACTCCAAAAGATGCCAACAAGGTATGCAAGTTGAAAAAAAAATCCATTTATGGATTAAAGAAAGCATCTAGGTCATGGAACATTTGTTTTTATGAATACATAACGAATTTTTTATTATCAAGAACCAATGTGATCCTTGTGTCTACAAACGTTTTAGTGGGAGTGAAGTCATTTTCCTAATAGTATATGTTGATGATATATTACTTATTAGAAATGAGATACAAGTCTTATAGTCTGTTAAGGCATAGTTGAATCAATGCTTCTCCATGAAGGACTTGGGTAAGACATAGTATACTGTTGGGATAAAGATCCATCATGATATATCTAAGAGATTGATGGGCCTACATCAAAGTACATACATTGATAAGATACTGAAGAGATTCAGTATGGAAAAATCCAAGAGGGGATTGTTTCCAGCATCACATGGTATTCATCTATCCAAGAAAATGTTTCCTCAGGCACATTATGAAAGAAAGATAATGGCAAGGACTCTATACTAATCAATGATTGGCTCATTCATGTATTCCATGCAATGTACTAGGCTGGATGTTGCCTACGCATTGAGTGCGGTAGAAAAATATCAATATGACCCAGGTGACTGCCATTTGATGGCAGTCAGAACTATCCTAAAGTATCTAAGGCCTAATAAGGATATGTTCCTAGTTTATGAAGGAGATGAAGAACTAGTCATCATAGGATATGCATATTTTAGTTTACATACTGATCAAGATGACATGAAGTTGCAAACAGGATACATCTTCACTTTGAATGGAGGTGTAGTGAGATGGAAGCGCTCAAAGCAGAGTGTGGTCGCAAATTCTAAAGTAGAGTCCGAGTATATCATAGCTTCTAAGGTAGATAAAGAAGAAGTTTGGATGCAAAGCTTCATCCAGGAGATGGATGTGATACCTAGTAGTAAAGATCCCATCACACTGTACTGTGATAATACTGCAGTAGTGGATCTCGCAAAAGATCCAAGGTCACATCAGCAAATGAAGCACATACTTCAGAAGTGTCATCTCTTGAGGGATTTTTCTCAGAGAGATGAAGTTGAAGTGAGAAATATTTTCATGGAATACAATGTAGAGGAACCCTTGACTAAAGCCTTGACTCAGCAAAAATATAATCATTATGTGAGGTCTAGTGCACTGAAAGT
The DNA here is from genome assembly GCA_963277665.1 of Viscum album. Classification (NCBI taxonomy): domain Eukaryota; kingdom Viridiplantae; phylum Streptophyta; class Magnoliopsida; order Santalales; family Viscaceae; genus Viscum; species Viscum album. The sequence goes on from OY728155.1 coordinate 1,937,969,275, forward strand.
TGTAGGAAGTTGGCTTTAGTCCAAGTGGGAGTTTGTAAGAGTAGGTGTCCTAGAACCAACTAGTTGTACTTTGATTACATGTATATTTAATGTATTTAAATATGAAACATATTATTAGATATTGTTCATTGTTCTGCATGACTATGATGTAATAATGTCCCAGAGTATTTGTTGAATTGATAAGGTCATGGTAGTTCCCTGTAATGATGAAAACCTTCAAATGCTATAACAATATTCTTAAATATAGTTCTACAGTTTGATGACATACTATGATGGGACACATAGCATGAAGACCATAAGGTGCAAGTACTCATAAGCTAATGAGACTTCCTCTCATGAAGTTCTCACTTGGTAATCTTAAAGACAGAAGATTATGAGAATAGACCCGCCAGTAGGAATTCCACATGTTTTGGTGTCATCATATATTTCTATATTCGAGTGTGTATAATGATCCTTAGACTTTAATATTATCATTAATACATGTAATGACTCGCACAATTTTATTTATTGATGAAAACCATCACGCAGATAGTTGGTGGGAAGTAGGTTATATTGGGTGCGTCATGAGTGACATGTTATTAATGGATAAGTAGACGAAGGATTTTTCCCTTCCATTTATGGAAGTTAATATCTTGATCCTTTGATTGAAATAAAACAGTCATGAGAAATTCCATGGACATGGTGTAACGATGAGTTTATTTCAAGTAGTCAAAGAAAGACATATCAAGCATAAATGTTGATGACACTATCATGAAACATGCTTGATAAGATATTGTGATAAAGGGATTATATTACACAGTGAGCGTTCGTATGTGGATGTCGTTGTTATGAATTTAAGTTGTTTCTCTTGGGTGCCTTGAACCATTTATAGATAGTACTCTTGGAATTTTGGTTATCCCACCTAATGCCAATGAGAAATAATCCTAGAGGGTCACACATTAATTGTTTCTTGTGGTCTTCATTAAATTATATTTGAATTTAATTAATAAATATTACTCTCAAGATAGTGGAATAATTTTATTCAAGTTAAAATGATTTCATAAATCAAATAAATATTTATTCACCGAACTATGGGTAATATATATATATATATATATATATATATATTATTTAACATTTAATAAATATTTATTTAATATTTTGTAAATAAAATATTTATTTAAGATAATAAATTATTTATTTATTTAGTTGGGTGTTCAATAAATGTAAGTAGAGTTCGAGCGGACCAACGTCGTTCCATTAGTAAAATAATTATTTTCAAGATGATAAATAATTATTTAACTAGTTATCAAAAATTAAAATAACACTGCTATTATTTTGTGACGCATAATTTTATTCAAGCCCTGAATGGCCCAAAGCCCTTCATTTTTATTGATTTTTGATTACCCCCATTTCAAGGGATGAGGGGGAACCCTTAAAAGGCTCATAGGTTTAGAGATCACATGGACCGTAGGCTTAGGAGATTACATGAACTAAAGGTCATAGGTAATTAAACAAAACTATCTTTAAGGAACTGACCCTCCCAAGAATCTGTATCATGATAGTAGCTCTCCACTTTCACATGGATGTATGGCTAGGCTTCATGTGCAAGCACATGCTGCTCCCGATGGCATAGACATACCCTCTCATTCCGAGAAATCCATTTTGGTTCTGCTCTAGTGAGTGCACTTTCTATGAATCCTCCTCTAAGGCTGCTCCTTTTCTATAGATTCTGTTTACAGAAATTTATTTATAATTCCATTTTGCACAATTTGGTGCACCATAAATAATAACGCAGTTTATTATTATTAATAGCATGAGTTTTCTCTAAGGCTATGAATGTATTTAATTGTTGTTATGAAATTAAATGTTGTAACTAAATCCCCATTTCAATAAATATTCACGTACGTATATTGTTCCATGTACCAAACTATACGTCCGGTGAATTGAGAATTGTTGAGCTAAACAATTTCTATTTAAAATCCTCTTCCCTCCCCTCTCAAGAATGAGATACATTCTTCAAGGCCGAAGAAAAAGTGATAAAAAATGACCGACACCAGACACTCGCTTCACCGCACTAGCACCCCGAGAACAAGAGGTGTCGATCAAAGGCCATCAGAGAAAATGTGGATCATCGCCAGAAGGATTCTATTTTGGATCCTCACAAGTGCAACGAGATAATCTGGAAGGGATATTCTAAACAATCAACAACATCAACGAAGAAAATACCAAAGATCTAGGTATTCTTTTCTTTATAAAATTAATTAAATTAATTATAAACATGATGTTAAAGATTATATTTAAAGGTTTTGGGTCTCTTACTTCTTTATCTAAAACTTTGGTTCTATTATATAGAGACTGGCGTTCAACATCGTATTGATACCAAAATAATCATTGATCATGTTAAAAATTTAAGTTGGGTGTCGTCCCAACAGTGCTTCTGTTGCACTCGAAACCTACACAACACTAGTAGAGCAGAGTTACTCAGGGAGGTTAGGTTATAGCTTAGGTTCATGGATCTGGCCAGTGACATGAAGTGAAACCTGCACTTGTTGAGAAGATCATAAAAAAATCTATAGAGAAAGGTATGATCTTTATGTCCATGACTTTAATTTATTTTTTTGTTTGAAACAATCACATCACAATCATTCATATCTTCTACTTTTATGGGGATCTTGTGTTTAGAGTTTCAAAACCTATATGGAGTGATGTCCCTTGGCACACCCTTAGGAATCTAATCAGAGGGAATTCATTATTTCAAGGAGTGTCCCCTTGAGGTAGGAAGATACTAATTTCTATGGCACATTTTCATACTTTATATGATATAATTTTACTTAGTTCTCAGGATGGATTTACAACTTCCCTTTCAAGATTATATTGATTATCATCGCTAACATGTGTCTTTATTTTCACCCAATGGTGGTAGCTATGTTCACAAGGGATAATGGGATGTATAGGCAGGTCGTGTTAGACCTGAGCATCATGGGTTGGGAAGAGTTTCAACCCATATTTTCAGCCTCTTACTGAATGATCAGGGAGTATGGTAGGCTATATTTCCTCCTGTGGTGGACTATTTTAGGGACATCTTACCTTATGTTATTTTGGGTTACCTATTGAGAGGGGTTGAATTTAATATTGAGCTTATGATAGGAGTAGAATCAGTATCCATTCCTCCATATGGTATGACTCCTAATGAGATCCTTGAATTCAAGAGGCATTTGGAGGAATTAGAATCCAAGTGGTTTATTCAACCCCGTACATCTCCTTGGGGTTCACTGGTACTTTTCACTAAGAATTTGGATGGTAATTTGAGGTTATGTGTGGATTACCAATGATTGAATCAGATTATAATTAGAAGAAAGTACCCACTTCTTCATATATATGATCTCTTTGACCAACTCCAGGGATCTAGGGTCTTCATAAAGATTGATTTGAGATTGGGATATCATGGGGTGAGAGTTAAGATCTCATACATGCCATATAAAATGTTTCTAAGCAGGTATGTATTATATCAGTATTTGGTAATATCATTCAATCTGATGAACACACTTGTGGTCTATATGGCCCTAATGAATTGGGTATTCCAACAATATCTAGATGCCTTCATGGTCATTTTTGTTGATGATATCTTAGTGTACTCCTAATCATGGGAGAAAGACTTGTGACATCTATAGGTCATTTTGAATACTCTTCTGGAGAATCAGTTTTATTCCAAACTCTCAAAGTGTATCTTTCGGATCAATAGAGTTCACTTCCTGTGTCATATCATATCATAAGCAGGGGTATCCGTAGATCCATTGACGGTGAGAGTAATTTTTTCTTGGGAGTATTCCAATAATGTTTTTGATATTCAGAGCTTCTTAGGATTAGTCGGCCACTAAAAATGATTTATTTTGAGATTTTATCACCTTTTAGCATCGATTATAGGATTTAATAAGATGGGTGTAAGATTTATATGATCTAAAGCTTGTGAAAAGGCTTTTTAGGAGTTAAATGGAAAATTGAACTCAACATCAATCTTGATTTTTCCTGAGCCTGGAATAGGGTACACATGTTTTTATGATGCATCGGGCATTGGGATGTGAACTATATTAATGTAAGGGGAGTGAGTCATGGCACATGGGTCTTGAAATTTGAGGCCTCATGATTGAAACTATTGTAATAGTGGGTGATATAAACTCAACTTAATAGTACTTTTCAATTACCATATCGTATATATAGTGAGTTATGCATGACGTACACTTAGCATATTTGTGTTGATACTTTTGTGTCCACTATTTACATAGTAATTTCCATAAATTATTTGTCATAGCACCATTAGGAGCAGAACCTGTTAGAGAAACACGTAAATTCTCTCATGAATCAGGTAAAGTGTTAAGCAGGAAAAGAGTTAAAACCTCATTTTCAAAATTGATACCCATTCAATACAACTGATCAAAACATCCCTAATATTCACTTAAGTTGTCAAAAATATATTTACCTTCTTTGTACCTCAAATTCATCATTTTCTTGAGAAGAAACAATTTATTGTTTCCCATCTTGGAAGCATAGGTCATCTCAAGCTTCTCAAACAAAGTTCTAGCATGAGAGATGTTAACAATGTGGTTTATCACATTGTCTTCGACCCATTAGAGAATGAATCCACAAACCATCTCGTGCTCAAATGACCATTCTTCATCTGACATCCTTTCAAGATTCTGGGTACTAAACACTGAAAGATGCATTCATTTGACAAAAAGTAGATCCTTCATTTTAAGTCGCCACATATGGTACTTGGTACTATTTAGAAAAATCATCTGACTGTAATTTTCCTCCATAATAAATATGAAATAAAAAAAACCCTATAATACCAGATGTTGGGAAAGACGAAAAATAAACGGACATGCAAACAATAGAAAATGAGAACATGCAGTAGAGAAAAATCTTTCCCTCCAAATAAAAGTGGATGTGTAACGACAACATTAAGTGCAGAAAAATAAAGTTAACACTGGAAATTTTTACACAGAAAACCCAAAAGGGGAAAACCACAGGACCTAGTCCAGAAAGAGGGATCCACTAAAATCAAGAAATACATGGTAGAGACTCCCCAAAATTAAAGTGATCTCAAAAGTAATACTCAAGAATAAATGTGTGGATCAAAAGGAAGAGATAAAGAAATATTATCATCGAAGAAAAGCGATCACCAAATGGGATTTTCTCTCGGTGTTGTTGATGCTGGTGTTTTAAAATTCCTTGCCAATACCTCCTTATATAGGGAAAAAATCCACATCAAATAATGTCTCTACGTTAAAAGCATGTCACCGCATGAATTAATTCACGCAGTCTTGGACCGTATTAAAAACAACTCATTAAAAGAGAAACCATGTGGTGTAGTAATTGGGGAGGTGTTACATAGTGTGACAACCAGGAAGGAACCCAACATAAGCGCCGAACACCATATCTCATCAACCTACCATTTCCATCCTGACCACACCTCGTCAGACCATGCCACTTCCGTGCACCCGGCCAATGTCACCTTTTGACCCCACGCACCGGAACAAATGTAGGATTCCCTGATCACTACCGCAATTAATGACCTCCACAGTCACAAGGAAACCACCATCGATATCTCGTACAAAGGATGCCATTTCAACCAAATCCAATTCCACCAGACTGCGTTGCTTCCTGAACACCCACTGCCTCAAGTTACTACCCTACCTTGACCTCCCTACCTATTCACTAACCCTTCTCATGAACTTTAGCCAAATCTAAGCCAGCAAGACCCGGGTGGGGCTCTTTCAGACCTGCCCAGTTCTTTTTAGGTTAAGTTTTGACCCAAAACTATTTTCATGGTTTTATGAGATGGTATGAGGCAGGGGAAAATTTAAAATTTCAAAAATGAGTTAAAATTTTAGGACCGTGGTTGATTTATTGAGAATAAATGAATAAAATAATATCAAATTATCAAAATCAATCATGTCATTTATTTAATTTATTCATTGTTTATTATTATTTTGTGCATTTTCAAGATAACACAATCACATAAAATAATTAACTAATATGAATAGATTAAAACCTGACAAGATGTGGTGAATGTTTTTATATATATTTCATACTCATTTGTGAGTGTGATCACATGGTATGTGTATATCAGATAGAAAATTATTTCATACATCAAGTTATAATAAAAACCCTCAAAGTAATATTAAGTCATGAATGTATTCTATCACTTAAATTTAAACAAAACCAGGTGTATAGTGTGTTCGTCATCCCTAATTGATGGTGTCTCCTACTAATAGGGAGTTTTTATTAGAGTGATGAGTCTAATTAACTAATGTTAGTTGAAAAGAAGTAATTATAGCTAGCTTGATACCACTTTATTTGCAAATTTTAGGGAATCAAGTTTACGATTCCAAGAAGTTGAGATTTCACTCAATAGTTCAGGGAATCGCTAGTCAATACAGTTGGCTAGTATAGTGCTTACCCTGAAAATCTTTGAGTAGTGACATAAACATAGCTTGGAATATTTGGAGAGGTTTAAGGGATCCTTTCTACTATAACACTAAAGCAACCAATCATTCCGAATATATTAGTGAGGGCTACTAGGGTTCGATAAAAAAGCGATAGACATTTAATTATTTAATGAATCGGTAATGTATAATTAGTAATCAATATAAAGGTACTAATCTACAAGTGTTTATTTTGTAGTAAATGGAAATTAAAACCATAAATGCACTGTGATACATAATTTGAAAAGATTATGTCCTCACCGGAGAAAACTTCTAAGAGTGGTATAAGAACTTTCTCATTGTACTAAAGTAAGAAAAGAAATTATATGTGCCGAAGTCCCCACAACCTGATCTACCTCTACAGGAAGCTAGTGAGGATGAGAAAGATTATTATAGAAGAATAATGGATGAAAAATTTAATGTTTATATCATAATGATAATATTAATGTCAAAATAGTTGTAGGTACAATATAAGAACATATATGTATATACCATGTTTCCTCATCTTTGAGAAGTTTGTGAGGAGAAGATGAAGTGAGAAATCAATGAGATAATAATAAAACTGAGCAAGTATAGATTGAAAGAGAGAACTTAATGTTTCTTGGGAAATTATAAAAAAAATAGTTTAGAGAAAAAACTTCAATATCTTTTAGGACAAATTCTCCATGAAGATAAGAATTTAAAGAAAATTAAATATTTAATATTTAAGGTGAACAAAAAGATAGAAAAGGAGAAAATGTTGATTGAAAGTACACTGCCAATGGTACATTCACAACCAATTTCTAAAAAAACCAAAGATAAGGTGGGAGAGAATTGAACATGAGGATATTTTCTTCGCATGTGGAAAGATCAGTCACTGGAAGGAAAACTGCAATGAGTTGAAGAAGAAGAATACACTATCTTATAATTTTGGTGTATTCGTCATTAAATGTAATATTTCATTTATGCTCCTTGGGTATTAGATAAAATATTTCTTTAAATATTTGTTTCTAAATACAGGAACCAAGGAAGTCAAGAAACAATTCTAGAAGTCAAGATGTGTTCTCTAAGTGGCTGAGGAAGGGTGACCTACATCAATAGTGAGAAGAATACAATATTATTACCAAGTGAATGGTTCTTATAAAACTATAATTGTGTGTTGAATGCTACCAGAAAATTTATGGATGAATGTTGATTATGTCATTTAATACACAACCAATAATTAAGTAATACATTAATCATGGGTAATACATGATGATATAACATGTAAGACACAATTATACCCAGACATGGAAATATTTTTTTTGTCAAGTGAAACTAAAAGTAGTTTCCAAGGATATACCCAATATAGTATTTAGACTCTTTGGAGCTAAAGTACTTAGATATTATCAACATATTGGCTTGTATGGTTTTGGAAAAAGAAACCTCTAGCAATAAAGGTGCGACATCCCTAACCAAATCACCCGGTAACAGTAGCTGAACCAATTAGCCACATGATCTCAAGTGCATCTCCTTGTATGCTAGAGGCTGCGAATAACAGTGAGGGTCCAAGGTGGTATGGTGAGGAGACTATAACATCATAATCAGAGTGGTATAGTGGTAAGAAATATATAAATAACCAATATAAACAATAATAGTGAAAAAGATAGTAGAACAAGAGTGAACATTTGAGCCATACATAATTAAATCACAAGCTGAAATAGTAGCATATACAATAATGATGTTAGGTATCTACAAAAAAGAAAGAATACATGGAAGTAGGTAGATACAAAAGAATAAAAAAACCAAAAACTATCCAACCATATTGATCACTATCTCGGTCATCTTCAACCAATCTCCCAACCTAATACAAGAAGTTACACATCCTTAATTGGATGCCTCCTCTTGTTCGCACCTACACTCATGTAATCTTCCCGAGTACCATCAGCGGACCAGAAGGGTGTGAGATAAAATCAGTAGGCCACCCCTAATAGTGTCTATAGAAATCCATGATGTGAATATAAAATGTAATTATGTGAAAGTATATTAAGGTAAATAGGAAATAAATATAACCCAAGTCGATCTCATGTACCTCATGGGACACTTGACAAACCGTACCTGCTTCAACCTAAACTTAATGCCTATGAGTACATATTCATTTAATCATTTAGTCAAGGGATTAGGAAATAAAATACACATGACCATGGGAAGTAATAATTATAATACCATAAAGGATCTTAAATGAATAAAGGAATCCTTGACCTTAGAAGGTCAGGATAACTCACAGTACACAACCATGCATCCTAGAAATAAGGGATAAGTGTAATATAAGGGGTATCCCTGAGGCATTCTACTATAAACATATCTAATTGATTCCATGGATCAATTCCAAAGTAAATAATAGGATAATCATGATTAGATCCCAAAGAGATTAATCCAAGGTGTCACATATCCCAAGACATTACACATAATCCAAGGAGTGCACCCAAGGCATTCTAATATCCAGAAAAAGTGTCAAGTGAATTTTCAGCACAACACCAAGGAATTCACATATCAAGAAAATGGACAATTTCTAAGGTGGGTATCTCCCTTGGAAACTATCTCAATGAATTATAATTTCATCCTCTAAGTGCTCAAGGTATTCCCTTGAGAATACAAGGTGAGCTCACGTCTGACCATTACTATAAAGATGAAAAAGGTCCATATGAAATAGGAACTATATAATCATTTCATATACAATCAAGAGTAATCATAGGCAATGTAACACTCATTACATTTATAATTTACTTAGGTTTATTCTAACATCTTTCATCATAAGTGGTAAGGTCAAAGAGGACATGCAACCTATTCCAATTTAATTACATTTGATCAAGGCTAAGTGATATCCATAAATAAACATATAAATTCTTACCATTTAATGATTTACAATTAATTTAATTAAAAAATTAATTACAATAATAAAGGTCAATTAACACACACCAAAAGATGATCTGAGTAGTCACAACATTGGTCATTGAAGGCATATAAAGGAACACACCCTATTTGTGTAGCACCTTGAGTTTTTGTGAACTTTTTTTTCAAATAAATTAAGTTTCTCTTATGTAATGCATTTCAAACTGCACTAACTTGAACTTTTATTATACTCTATACCAATACAAGTTTTTACTACTTGAAACCCTGACTTGGCTTGCGTTACATGCAACATCGAGTTTCTACAAAACATCATTATATTGTTATAATTATATAGTTATAACATAGCCGTTAAAATTAGTAATTTGAATAAAAATAAATAATTTTTAAATATTATTTATAATGGTTTTATATAAATAAAACATATTCATAATAAAACATGTAATATTGGTAATGTATTTATATGTTTGAAAATACTATTCTCTCCAATGAACTGCTTTTATGTCCTTATGTGAATAATAATAAAATTAATTTTAGACAATTTTAGGAATTGAATTTTATAAAATAAGCTTAATTTTTTAATTAAATATTTCAAAATTATCTTAGGGTGAATTTTAGGGTTTTTTCTGAGAAACTTCATTTTTGGATGAATAGTGAAAAACCCTGAATTTTAATTCAAAACTGCTTTTTCGTCTAATTTATTTATATAGTTAAATTATATTTTAAGTTGGTTTCAAAGAAAAAATAGATCGATTATAAATTTATTAATCCAATTTAGGTTATTTTAATCATTTTTATATTTATTTTAGATATGAAAACATATTGAACTTTTAAACATTCACACATTAAAAACTCACTTTCTCGCCACATCTGTGAGATTAGAATTAAACTTAATTTGGACACTTCTGTTAATTGAATTTCAAAAAATTGAAAGAAAGGGTTGTAATAAGTATAATATTTATATTCTAATAATATCAACTAATTTTTTTTACCAAAAATATTATTGAAAGTGATTAAAATTAATTATAGTGATTAAGGTAAAATTAAGCTTAACATGTGAATAAACATTATGATTAAAGGAAAAAATGACCTAGACTCTTATAAAACACCAATTTAATGTCCATAGTTAGTCTATACACCTTCAATTATTGATTTTTGTTGGTTTTTGATGATTTTTTTAGGTAAAAGTGTGGGTACACCTAACTTGTTTTCAATAATTCCAACTATGTCCCCCCTCCCTTATAAAAGGCCACCGCATCTACCCATTATTCAAACCTATAAAACCACTTAAGTTTAGACAATATCTACCCAATTAACTTCCCAACATCCAAACCTTCCTCCATGAAGCCTCTATTTGGGAAAAAATCCAACAAAGGAAGCCCTTTGGTGCAAACCAAAAAGAGTCACCCAAAGAAGAGGTAACATCCTTACTCAAGTTTTTTTCCTTTATTTTATTTATCCACTACCTCAATTATTCTTATTACATGCATAAATAATATAAAAGTATCATAAATATACTAATATTTTTTTATAAGGTTTCAACGTACACTTTCACACACTTTTATCTAATGGGTAACAAACTTATCGTTCTTATGTACGACGAACTACCGCCTCACGAAATGACGTTGTTCATTTTTACTTTTCCACCTATCATGGAAGAGAATTATAATGGAAACTATATTTTTAAATTATATATATGATATATATTATGTATTTATTATTTTGTAATTATTATATAACAAACACCTTCATGCTTTCCATTTTATGTAAATATGATAATTTCGTTTGGGGAAGTGTGGGCTACTGCATCCTCAAAGCGACGTGATTCGTTCACACACTACATGGAATGTATTAAGGATTAATTTAGTGAAATAATATGATATATATGAAATAATAATGCTAATTTAATGATATTATATATATATACACATATAAGTTTTTTACTTTCTATCTTTCAATATGAAAAAATGGAAACAACATTCATGTGTACGTATGGCCTACCGTCTCCATGAATGATGTATTCCATTTCATAAATCTATATTCCAAAGATTATTATAAATAAATATATATTTAATATACATGATATTTATATCATTATTTACATTATTTAAATCGTGATATAAGTATGTGGACAAAAAATATAAAATATTAAGACACATGCAAAAAACAAATCAGATATTAGCCGAAGCGAAACCTTAACTTGGAATTGTTAATAAGAGAGTAATATAAAGTCATAATAAAACCATATATGGTATTATATATAATAATATGGATATATAATATATTTATAAAAAAATTATATTTATTATATAAGTGGTTTGTACGAGTAGGAAGCGAGTTAAGACATAAGGTAAGGGAATTTCATCAACATTTTATTTCAATGAGATACATGCCATATTCACCACTCGATTTATTTTGTGTGGTGAATATAATTACCATGAATGTATTATATTATTATTATAATTAAATATATGTGTATTTAAATATCAAATTTATTATCTATATTTCATGGTATCTTACTATCCAAAATTTTATATACGAGTAAGATAGTTTTGTCTCAATTTTCCTTCTTTGAGACACATGTTTTTCTATACACCATATTTCTTTACGAGGTGTATATAATTCCATTTTACACGTTATCTCATGAATCTAAATATTTCCATGATATTTTAAGATTCACTAAATTTCATTTTCTTACATCGGTATTATGATTTAAAGTTACCAAGTGGTAAAAGTTTATTGAAACAATCTCATCGTTTATCAAGATTATTTATGATTATGCTTCCATTGATGAAATATTATGATCCATATCTCAAGAAATCTCATTAAATTTCTTATAATACGGTTATTAATGATATATTCATGTATTGATACCATTTTTCCATTCTTTGGTATATAATATGATCAAGAAAGTGTTTTTAAGAAAGTTTGAATTTACCTCTCTCTTCAGTCGAAAATCTGTGTTCCTTTAAAACATGTTTTCTAAAAAGGTTTACAAAAATATTCTACTATTATCCTATGATATTTAAATTAAAATTTCCCATGTTTTAATTTTTAATTTTTTTAAAAAAGGAATCTTCTTGTCATTTTCCGGTTGAGACACTTTTTACAGTGCATAAGGAATGTTCAGCATGTCTGGATTTACCTGCCATCATGACCACCATTCCCTTCAAGCTTCCTTTACAAGACTAAAAAATTATTTTTTTAGAAGAAAATTTTTTCCTATTATTTTTGAAATTCATTATTTTAAAATGTTTTCAAATTAAAAAGGTTTTCAAAAATGGTTTATGTTTAAAAAGTATTTTAAATGTTTTCAAAACATCCTTTATAAGTTTTCAAAAGGTTGTTTTCAAAGAAAAAGGTTTTCAAGCTTCTTTTATAAGTTTTCAATGGAAAATATTTTTGAAATTATTTCAAAACTTCTTTCTAATTTTTCAAATTATTTTCAAGGGAAATTTTTTTTAAAATGTTTTCAAGTTTGTTTTATATGTTTTCAAGGAATAAGCTTTTCAAAATGTTTTTCAAGTTTTCATTTTACGTTTAAAAAGAAAAACGTTTTTAAAAGGATTTATGTTTTAAAATTATTTTTTAAAGAAAGGATATTTTACTCAAGAACGGTTTCTAAAAGGATCTTTCCAAATTATTTTTCATCTAATATAACATTCATTGGTGTTACTCATGCCTTTCTAGGAAATAATCTAAAGGTTCCATTCATATTATTTATCTGAATGATTTATGTTTTCTTAATATGATGTTTATGAAACTTGTTTCTATTTTATGGGTTACATGTTTATGAAACCCATTTATCTTTAATGGTTTATATTCTTATGAAACCCACTTATTTTCATGGGTTTTATTCTTATGAAACCCACTTCTTTTCACAAGTTATATGGTTATGAAACCTTCTTCTTTTCACGGGTTATGCTTTGATGAAATGATTATGAAACCTGTCTTTTCCAATAGCTTGAGACATTATTACATGTTTATGAAACCTGTTTTATTTCATGGGTTATGATAAGATGTTTATGAAACCCATCTATTTTTATGGGTTATGATATGATAAAAGTTTTATTATCTTGTGACATATGTATGAATGATCATATTATGATATGAGTGTGACCTATATCTCCCTCCAATGAATTGGGTAAAGATTTATATCTTATGAGATAATGATGGGAATAAAGTAAACGATCTTGATCCACTATGGGAATATAAGGAAACCTGATACCTTAAAAGGAAATAACTATGACTGGGGATGGTGGTGTGTCCTACCCATTAGGCATAGTCCCCATAAAGATGGGAAGATGGGGGAACCCGATCCACTATTGGAAGATGGGGAAAACCGATCCAATATGGGAATATGGGGATAACTGATCCCTTACAAGTAAAGGGATGTGATTGAGGATGGTGGTGTGTCCCGCCCAGTAGGTGTAGTCCCCACGAAATTCCCTTATAAGTTCAAGCAATGCATCATGACTTATAGGGAATGATATTACATGTTTATGTGTATAAAAAAATTCCATGTCTTATTCCAATGTTATGATTTCATGGATTATTCTCTTGTTTCCCTTATGATTAATGTCTTATGAACTGCTAATCTTTATGCCATGATTTATTTTTATGATCTTTAATATGTGGGGTATGATATTCTAATGTGATGATCACGTTATAATACCCTTATTCTCATGTTTATGCTTACATATCTCCCTTATTTACCCTTATTGAGCATATGAGCTCACCTTTTTTTATGTTCCCTTCCCCAATTTATGAATATATGTATTAAGTATGATGTTTATAAGAAGGGATATATTCATGAAGAACCAAGTGGGAGATAATGGAGCTCAATTATGTACCAATGTTTATGTTTCCATGTCTCCAAAGGCACTTGACTAATATAGTATTTGGGAATATGTTTGAGTAATGTTTTATGTATTCCACAAAAATGAAGTAATTTCTATGTACGTTAATACTGTGTTGTTATAGTTGGTATCAGAGCAAAGGTTTAGTTAACCTTTAGAAACTAGGATGAGAAAACTTTAGTGATATACCTAGGACTATTTCTAAGGATATGTCTAGGTATGCCTCTGAGTAAAAGATTAAGGATGAGGGAAATTATAGGAAAATTTCTTGGAATTTTGGTAAAGGATAGAGAGAGTGGTTTACTAGAAATACATCCCTATCTAGATACTACAAGTGTACATGGTTCTAGAAAAAATATACCTAGGATTACCAAATTCGGCAAGGTACATTGGGTCTGACTTGAGTATAACCTGGTACACGACAACAGGCCTTACTACGCACCTGGTTTGACACTCCTTGGAGACATGCTTTGGGAATTCACAAACTCTTCACAAACCGTCATGAAAGAATTAAAAATAAATCAGATATGAATAAACTAGGATAAACCTAAGGTATCATAGATTAAATAAGATGTCATAATTTAGACATCCTATAAGTGGGCTTTCATGATTATGTGGTTCCTCATTATGATTATTATTTCTTACTCAATTATTTATAGTTTTAGTCAATAACAGAAACCATAAGGAACTAGGTTAACATTGAATATGATGGATAATTTGATAATGATAAGTTAAATGATATGGTCACTAGAGTGAAGGATGTTGCGATCATGCCTAGTCATATTTCGCATAACATGATTAACAATGTGTACCTTAACCAACTCTTGGACTCACCAAGGAAGAGAAGGAAAGAGTTTGTTGAGATTTCAGGTAATAGAGACCAAGGGGGAAATAAGATTTAGTTCCCTTTGTGTTAATAATGTGGAAATAATTACCTAAGTGAATGTATTAGAGGAACAAGAAGATGTTTTGACTATGGAGAATTAGTACACCAAGCAAGTAACAGAAAAATAAAAATAAAGGGTTTGGTTAACGAAATGGATGAGAATATTGGCCTCCATAAGACATAATCAAAGGCTAAATTATTTAGGTTTGTAATGAATGGTCATTATGAAAATTGATGTCCTAAGTGGAGAGCTTCCAAATAGAATCAGTAAGGTGGTATGAGTAATAGTTATGTTGCTGATGGTGATGAGACTACAAATGAAATTTGAAAGGAAAGTGGTAATAAGTAATAGGATGAGGTGTCCTTATTATGGATTATGGATTAAGTGGAATAATTGAGTTTTATTTATGTATTTTTATTCAAGAATTATGTTATATGAATGGTGAAATATATAAGTATTTTTCAATTTATGTTTTCTACTAAGGATTTACAAGATTACGTTGAATGTTTCCAATGGATCAGAAAAGCGATTTAACGAAAATGTGATATTTTTAATATGGTAATATAACCCTTAATATGTTACTTATGTTAAGATAATTTTGTTTGGAAAAAGACATTTTAGGTATTAATAAGTAAATCAGATGGTACTTATTACCTTGAAACTAATTAAGGACTTGTTAACAAGTGGTTTATCGTATCATCGATGAAGTTTAAAACATTTTTGGATTTAAGGAATATATAAAATATGATTTCGAATAAGGAGACATTCATTTTTTTAATAAGGATTTATGGTAATTCAATCCATTACTATGTTTCAAGAGAATACTTGATGAAGGTATTCGCATGTTTGGTATGTGTAAGATAAGAGAAACTATATGATATATGGGGGATCAATGTTGAGATAATTTTGAGAAATTTAGTGACTTTATTTCTAGAGATTTGTATTTTCATATTTTTAAAGGGTTATAAGGTTAACCATTTATGGAAAGTTTTAGTTAAACTTCAAATGAAGTTTTTGAGATTAAAGTATTATCTCACCACATGAGGATTTATGCATATTAGATAACCTGTTCTAATAACTTTGTGTTAATGATAACTAATAATAGATGGGATGTATTATCATGTATCTCATGATCTATTAGTTCTTCAAGAATGAAAAATTCACCTTCCTTTTTGGTGAAATGGGTGAAGTGGAAATTGATCAAGGAACAATAAAGGGCAAGGTTGTCTTGACATTATTCAAGTATATCCTTTCATGAAAATTATTCAACTTTAGGAAAATGATCTAGAAATAAAATGTCACCCTAATAACTCATTTTTTTTGAATTGATGAACTTTTAAATAATCATATATTTATGAATTTTAGGTCCTCCACTTTCCATTGATCATTCACTTGTTTGTGATTTATGAGCTCAACCACTCCTTGTGAATATTTAGGCTTTTCCTCCAAGTCCATATTTTAACTTGCCACAAATTTTATCCCATATAGAAACCTAGTTACAAGTTACTTTGGGTACCCATTATTTTTCCAACATTCCCTTTTTAAATTAATTTTTATTATTTATTTTTATGATTTGGTTTTCTATGAAAGGAACTTTCAATTATTATTCCTTTAATAACTCAGATAAATTTTGAGGGCAGAATTCATCTTAAGGGGGTAGAATGTAACATCGTGGGGTTTTGTGAACCTTTTTTTTGAATAAATTAATTTTATTTTATGTCATTAATTTCATGATACACCAAGTAAAACTTTCATTATATGCTAAAACAATATAATCTTATGCTACATGCAATACTGGCTTGGCTTGCGTTATACGCAACACCGAGTTTCTATGAAACTTTATTTTATTATTATAATTATATAGTTATAAACTAGTCATGAAAAGTAGTAATATGAATAGAAATAAATAATTTTTAAATATTATTTATAATGGTTTTATATAAATAAAACATATTGATACTAAAACATATAATATTGGTAAAGTCCATACATGTTTGAAAATACTATTTTCTCAAATAAATTTCTTTTATGTCCTTATGTGAACAATAATAAAATTAATTATAGAAAATTTTAGGAATTTAATTTGATAAGATAAACTTAATTTTTGAAATCATAATATAAAAAATAGCTTAGGGTGAATTTTAGTTATTTTTCTAAGAAACTTCATTTTGGGATGAATAGTGAAAAACATTGAATTTAAATTCAAAAATTCTTTTTTTATAATATATTTAAATAGTAAAATTAAATTTTAATTTGGTTTTAAAGTAAAAATATATTAATTATACATTTATTAATCCAATTTAGGTCATTGGAATCATTTTTATATTGATTTTAGATATAAAATATTAATGAACTTTTGAAAATTCTCACTTTAAAAACCCACTTTCTCGCCATGTCTGTGAGAATAACATTAAACATTGTTTTGCCACTTCTATGAATTTAATTTCAAAACATATTCATAAATTATTTTAATATTCATAATATTTATATTCTAATAATATAAACTTAATTTTTGACCAAAAATATTAGTGAAAGTGGTTAAAATTAATTACAATGATTAAGGTAAAATTAAGCTTAACAAGGGACTAAACCTTAAAATTAATGGCCAAAATGACCTAGAAACTTATCCAACACAAATTTTATGGAATTATTATTTCCATAAATCTTAAATTATTGATTTTGGTTTCTTTTTATGACTTGATATGGTAAAAACGTGGGTACTCCTAACTTGTTTTAAAAAATGCCGAGTGTGCCCCTCCCTCCATTACAAAAGGACACCAACTCTCCCCCTTATTAAAACCTCTCAAACCACTTAAGTTACTCAAATATCCTTCAAATTAACTTCCCAAAATACCTACATTTCTCCTTTAATCCTCTATTTGGGCATAAATCCATCCAAGGAAACCCTTTGGTGCAAACCAAAAGGAGTTACCTAAAGAAGAGGTAACATCCTTCCTCAAGGTCCTTTCCTTTATTTTCTTTCTCAAATTCCTCAATTATTCTTATTACATGATTAAATAATATCCTCAGTATCCTAAATATACTGATATTTTTTTATGATAATATTTTTACCTACACTTACACACACTTCCATCTAATGGGTAACAAACATACCATTCTTGTGTATAACGAACTACCGCCTCACAAAATGATGTTGTTTGTTTTTCCTTTACCACATATCATGGTTGGTAATTATGATGGAAAATATATTTTTATAAACATATATTATATATATATGATGTATTTATTCCTTTTTAATTATTATATAACACCTAACATCATGCTTTCCATTTTATGTAAATATGATAATTTTGTTTGGGGAAGTGTGGAGTACTGCCTCCTCAAAGCGACATGATTTGTTCACACACTACATGGAATGTATTATGAATGAGTTTAGTGAAATTATATGATATATATAAAATAATAAGGCTAATTTAATGATATTATATATATACATATAATTCATTTAATTTCTCTCTTTCAAAATGACAAAAAAAACAGAAACAACGTTCATGCGTACGTACGTCCTACCATCTCCATGAATAATGCATTCCATTTAATATTTATATATTCTATAGATTATTATAAATACATATATACTTAATATAAATGATATTTATATCAGGGTTTACATTCTTTAAATCATTATATAAGTATTAGGACAAAAAATATAAAAAATTAAGACACATTCAAAAAATGAAGCAGATATTACCTGAAGCAAAACCTTAACTTGGAATTGTTAATAAACAGGTAATAAAAAGTAATAATCAAACTATATATGGTATTGTATATAATAAAATGTTTATTTAAAATATTTATAATAAAATTATATTAATTATACATGGTTTTTTATGAGTATAAAGAGATTCAAGACATAAGGTAAGGGAATTTCATCTAACTTTTTATTTCTGTGAGATACATGCCATATTCACCACTTGATTTTTTGCGTTTGGTGCATATAATGCCCATGAATGTATTATATTATTATTATAATTAAATTTATGGATATTTACATATACAATTTATGATCTCTATTTAATTGGGTTTTACTATTCAAAAGTTGCTATATCGGTAAGATTGTTTTGTCTCAATTTTCCTTCTTTGGGACACATGTTTTGTTACACACCATATTATTTTATGAGGTGTATATAATTAAATTTGACATGTTATAGAAGGAATATAATTTTTTAATTATCTTGTAAGATTTACGTAATTTAATTTTATTACATGGGGATTATGATTCAAAGTTAACAAGTGGTAAGAGTTTATTGAAACATTCTCATCATTTACTGATATTTTTTATGATTATTCTTCCATTGTTGAAATACCATGATATATATATCAAGAACACTCATGAAA
This sequence comes from Viscum album, assembly GCA_963277665.1. NCBI lineage: Eukaryota > Viridiplantae > Streptophyta > Magnoliopsida > Santalales > Viscaceae > Viscum > Viscum album. The sequence goes on from OY728155.1 coordinate 1,937,988,715, forward strand.
TTTCTTCTAATATGTTTATTGATGATATATTCATGCATTATTGTCAATTTATACTCTTTGTTACATAAGATGATCAAGAAAGTGTTTTCAAGAAAGTCCGACTTTACCTCTCTCTTTGGTCGGAAATCTATGTTCCTTCAAAACCATGTTTTTTAAAAAGGTTTCCAAAAATACTATACTATTATCCAACGATCTTTAAAATAAATTTTACCCATGTTTTACCTTTTAAAAAAAAAGTTTTTAAAAAAGTAATCTTCTTTTCATTTTCCGATCAAGGCACTTTTTATGGCGAAAAAGGAATTTTTGGTGTATATGGATTTATCCGCCATCATGAAAATCCTTCCATTAAAGTTTCCTTTAAAATACTAAAAATTTATTTTTTAGAAGAATTTTTTTCCTAATATTCTTTAAATTATTTTTTTAAAGTGTTTTTCAACGAAAAAGGTTTTCAATTTTTATTTTATTTTTAAAAAGTGTTTTAATTGATTTTCAAAACTTCTTTTATAAGTTTTTAAAAGGTTATTTTAAAAGAAAAATAATTTCAAAATGTTTTCATGATTCTTTTATAAATTTTCAAGGTAAAAAGTTTTCAAAATTATTTCAATCCTTATTTCTAATTTTTCAAAGTATTTTAAAATAAAAATGATTTCAAAATGTTTTGAAGTTTCTTTTATATGTTTTCAAGGAAAATGATTTTTAAAATGTTTTCAAGTTTCCATTTTATGTTTTGAAAGAAATTTTTTTTCAAAAGGCTTTATGTTTTAAAAGAATTTTTTTAAGGAAAGGATATTTTCCTCAAGAAAATTTCTAAAATGATATTTCCAAATTATTTTCTATCTAATATGACATTCATTGATGTTACTCATGAATTTTTGGGAAGTGATCTAAAGTTTCCTTTCATATTTTTTCTCTAAATGGTTTATATTTTGATGTAATGGTGTTTATGAAACAAATTTATATTTCACGAGTTATATGTTTATAAAACCCATTTCTATTTAATGGGTTATATGCTTATGAAACCTTATTATTTTCATGGGTTATATGCTTATGAAACCTGTTTATTTTCATAGGTTATATGATTATGAAACCCGCTTCTTTTCATGGATTATGATTTGAGAAATGATTATGAAACCTATGTTTTTCCACAAGTTAAGATATGATTACATGTTTGTGAAACCCATTTCATTTCATGGGTAATTATAGGATTTTTATGAAACCCATCTCTTTTTATGGGTCATAATATGGTGAAAATTTTATTATCTTGTTTCACTGTATGAATTATTTTATTATGAGATGGTTGGGACCTATATATCCCTCCATACAATGGTTAAAGATTTATATCTCATGAGATAATGATGTGAATCAAGTTTAAAGGATTGATTCACTATGGGAATATGGGGAAACCCAATCCATTATAAGGAAATGACTACTATTGGGGATGGTGGTGACCATCAAGCATAGTCCCCATGAAGATGAAAAGATGGGGAAACCTGATCCACTATAATAATATGGGGAAGCCCAATCCACTATGGTAAGATGGGGAAACCTGATCTACTATGGGAGGATGGGAAAACCCGATCCCTTTCATGGAAAGGACCACGACTGGGGATGGTGGTGTGTCCCTTCCAATAGGCGTAGTCCCCATCAAGTTTCCTGATAAGTTATAGTAATGCATCATGACTTATAGGGAATGATATTACATGTTCATGTTAATGCCACAATTCCATGTATTATTTATATGTTATGATTTTATGTCTTATGATCTGGGTTCCATTATGATTCATGTATTATAAATTGCTAATATTTTTGCCATGATTTATGTTTATGACCTTTGATATATAGGGTATGATCTTATAATGTTAAGATCATGTTCTCATACCCTTATTCTCATGTTTATGATTACATATATCCCTTGTTTACCCTTAGTGATCATTTGATCTCACCCCATTTTATGTTTCATTTCCTAGTATATAAAGATATGTATTAAGTATTATGTGTCTAAGAAGGGTTCTAGTCATGAAGAACCCAGTGGGAGATAATGTATCTCACTTATATACTAGTGTTTATGTTTCCTTATTTCCAAAGGCACTAGACTAATACGGTATTTGGACATCTAATTATGTAATGTTTTAAGTATTCTATAAAAATTAATTAATTTCTATGTATGTTTAGACTGGGTTGTTATAATTTGGGTTGTTGGTGTTGTGGTCTCAATCTCCAACGATATAAAAAATGGTCTCTCTAGGTCCTTATTTTTCAATTTTAATGATTTAATATAAGGAATAAGAATTTAAGGAGTAATGCCTAGTGATACCATTGTGCATGCATTGAAAATAATTTATAAATGGAGAGACTTTGAGGGATAAGTCATAGAACACCTATCCTATGATAGTAGGGAAATACTCATCTAGTATCAGACTTTGGTTTGGTCCAAATCAAAAGAAAATAAAAGAACTAAAAAACATCCTAAAAATATAGAATATGAGTTTTCATCTAAATTTCACCAAAGACAGTGAGATAAAATAGATAAATAAGGAATAATATTGAAGTTCTTACTAAGGGAGATCCAATGAGATGAATGGTGGCTCAATCAGATGTTAGATATAGAATATCCCTCAAAGAATATCTTGATGGGAGGAGGAAGCTTTAAACAAGAGGAGGATAAGGGAGGTTTTTGTGCATGGGAGAGAAAAGAAAAGGGATGGTGAATTATAAATAGAGTGATAAAAAATTGTATTTTTTACCCAAAAATTAAATATTCATATGGTTTAGCCACAAATTTGGACTAACTATGTGCTAACTATGCACCTAAATCTATCCTAAGACACCTCTCGCATGGTCTAGGAACATGGTTAGACTAACCATGAACAACTCATGAAAAATCCACTAAAATAGAACATATTACACTTTGACAACCGTATGTACCATAAAACCCTCTATTATGCTCTAAAACACCCCACATAGTATGTTTTAAAAGTGTAGATTGAGCTGTACAGTTTCTAATAACCTAAGGCCCAACTATTTTCTCCATAACCCAAGGCTTTGGGCTCTAAACAAGCCCTGAAAACCCTCTTTTCCTCCATAAACTTATTGGGAATTTATATTAGGATAAAATTAAGGAATTAAACTAAAAACAAAAGATTATGTACCTTGAAGAAAAGTTATATTCTTATATTCTACACCAATAAAGAAAATTATCCTCGAATTACCCTTCCAAGGGTGGTAAAGCTTTTTATAAGAATAACTCTGAACACTGATCATGTACGTCAGCCTCTCTCTCTCTAAAGTCTCATCATATACACAAACATTATTCCACAACACCTGTACTAAAGGAACCAAATGGCCTCATAGAACCTCTGTGCTCTGATCAATGATACGAATTGGATAATCCTCCAAAGAAGCATCAGACTGCAACTCAACATCCTCAGGATCAAAAGTACGAGACAATTTGTTATAATATCAACTAATATTTGATATATGTAAGACACCATGCATGGATCAATACCTATAAGGAAGTTCTATATGATATGCTCTCAACCAGACTCTCTCCAATATCTCAAAAGGTCCGATGAACCTATGAGTCAACTTCCCTTACCTCTATATTATTATATGCCCTAGTCTAGGGGAAACATGTAAGAAAACACAATTCTCAAACTCAAACTCTAGCGGTTTTCAATGGTGACAAGCATAATATTTATTTCTATAATGATCAGTAACCATATGCTTCATATGAATCTACACCTGCTTTGAAGTCTCTTGGAAAAGACATAGTCCTAGTAGCACTTCCTCCTCTACCTCTAGCAAGTATAGAGGTGATCAAAATAACCTACCATATAAGTCCTCATAGGGAGACATATATATGGTCACCTGATAGTTATTATTGCAGGTAAACTCGATAAGAGGTATATATTTATCCTAATAACCTCTGAAATCAAGGAAACCTACTCGAAGTATTTCCTCTAAAAGCAATATAGTCCGTTTTAAATAACCATTGGTCTGAGGGTGGTAAGTTATACATAGAATTACTTGGGTACCTAGTTCTTTATGAAACATCTTCTAGAACCTCAATATGAAATGATAATGCCTATTAGAAATGATAGTACAAGGGACCCCGTGCAGGTTTATAATCTCATAGATGTATAGTTTCCCTAGATCATCTATTGAAAAGGTCTCTTGGATAGGAAGGAAGTGGGTTACCTTTGTCAGTCTATCCCTAAATACCCAAACAACGTCACTACCTTGATATAAACTTGGTAAAACAGTCACAAAATGCATCATGAAATCATCCCATCTCCATTCTGGGACCATTAATAGTTGTAACAAGCTAGCAGGTTGCTGATTCTCTATCTTCACCTTCTGATAGGTGGAACTACTAGTGATAATACTTAAAATCTAAAATTTCATCCTACTCCACCAATACTAGTGGTGAATGTCATGATACATATTGGAAATTATGAGGTTCACTTCCCTTTATGATACATGTGAGTCTATCTTCAGTTCCTCTCTCATATTTGTAGGCACCCATATATTCCCATGTATAAGCAGGATTTCTTCTCCATTAACCAACCAATCTGGCGGTGGGTATGCACCTGAAATACTCTCCTTTGGGACCAAGTCCTCAGGATCTAAGAACTTTATCTTCTTCACTCTTTCCAGAAGTGATGAGGCTACCACTAATGATGTAAGAAAATAAAGCTCAAAACTCTCTTGAACCTCTATATATATCTTATAAAGAAGATCCAAATACCTCCATTCATCACTAGCTTACTGAACATCTTGTTTCCAAGTCTTTGGCTCAGAGCATCGATAACTTTATTAACCTTAATAATCATATATACAAGCTCAAAATCAATGTATTGAAGGTATTCAAACCATCTATTATGTTTGGGGTTCAATTCATGTTGTGTTAAGATATATAAAAGGTGCATAATTTTCATGAGTATGCCTAAAAATACATTTATAACCCTAAATATAGCATAATGACTTACTCAGGGGTCGATCTCAAGGATACAGTGTCGAATTTCCTGGTGGTCTTCCCAAAACTATTTTTATTATTTTTTCTCTATATTTTAAAATCATAGAAATAGTGTTGAAAAATATAGTGGGAGTGAATAAATAGTTAATGAACATAAAATAGAGTAAAAAAATAAGATGAAGGAGAAATAAGTAATCAAGAGCAGGACCATATCCAGGTTGATCCACTCGTATGCTACCCATCCTTAAACTAAAATGGACTAAATCATCTCAAAATCTCTCTTAGTATATGCTCTATCTCTTGAGTCACCCACCAATCACACCAAAGAGTGAAAGAGTGACAGAAACTTCCATTAGGTGGCTGAGCTCTCACTTTACCACTTAGAGAGTTATTGTTTTCCAAGAGTAAAGAAAATGGATAGTGAATGATAAGAAGCACAAATCTCCAAGAATGATTAGGGTTTCAATTCATGGAAATGGAATTGAAAATTAGCTCTTCATTTTTGACGGTTTGAGATAAAAAACATAAATGAAGGAAGAATTATCACATACATTTATTTACAAAATATAAAACTATATTTATAGTGAAAGGAACTAGGAAAACAATACAGAACCTATCCCATTTCCAAGACCATGGGTGAAGGAGTTATAGTCTACCTCAAAAGGTTTCTAGAGATAATTTCTTGTATTTGAGCCTCTCAAAAAATATAGGAGAGCACTTCCTCTTATATAAAAAATAAAGTATAAAAATAAAAAATTAGGTGGTGAAATCTATGTGGTGTTCCTTAGAACACCCATTTCCTAGATGAACTAGCTCACTGACACAAATTCACCAACCATGTATCCAAATTTTAGTCATGGAATTTTGATCCTAGATGTAATTCTTGATGATCATCACATATAGGTTCATAAAATTAGAACCCCCCTATCTCGCATGTTGTATCACCAACTGAAGGAATGATGTAGCCAAATGGGTCATGTACACATTTTCTCATATAGCCATCTCTGAATAATGTAGCTGAATGGGTCACATAGACCTTTTGATAGATATAAACATTTTTTATTTGTGTAGCTGATCTAACCACATAGTCAATTCATCTCACATAGTTGTTTCAGCCTACATAGTCATTCTAGTCTATATATCCATTTTATCCATTATATTTGATTTGAATGACGTATCCATTTCAGCCAACAAATTTAATTTGGTAGATGTATCCATTTCATCCACATATCCGATTTCACCATGGAAGCTCCTAAAAATACAAATGTCTAGAATGAGTGAAAACCAAAAACCAATTTTCTTTCAATGAAAATACAAAAATAAATGCATGTTCAAAAATTATATGAGAATTAATGATCTGAAAAATTAAAAATTTACCACTAAAAAATCTAACTTTAAAGAATATTTTAAAAGAATAAAATATTCAACCCAGTTTGTTATACATTAAAAAAATCTCTATTAAAAACTAAAATTATTATTAAAACTCATTTAATTTCACCAAAAGAGATATGGAAGAGAATGATAAAATAATTCCACATCAATATATTTGAGGATTTTGTGATCTGTATACACCACAAAGTTCACTCCTAGAAAATAATGTCTCCAGTAATGTAAGTCAAGGAAAAATGCTACTAGATCGAGATTGTGTGTTAGGTAATTTATTTTTAGTGGACCCAACTGTTGAGATCCATACAAAACTACTCGATCTTCATACAATAGAACTGCACCTAGACCAATACTTGAGGCATCACAAAACACTAGATAGCCTCTTCCAAGATCAGGTAGAATCAGGATCGGCACTGAAGTAAGTCTCACTTTCAGCTCCAAAAATACTATCTTACAGGTTTCATACCATATAAACTTCACAACATTCTTTTTCAATCCCATAATAGGTGATTCATGTCATGAGAATTCATGTATAAAGAGCCTGTAATATCCATCCAACCCTAAGAAACACCAAATATCAAATAATTTCTTGGGATGATCTTAAGAATCTATGGTATTCACCATCTCTAGGTCAACTGATAGTCCCAATTATGATATTATATAACCTATGAAGTGAACCTTATCAATCCAAAAGTAGAATTTGGTGAGTTTGGAATACAAAATTTTCTGTCTCAGTGTACTCCAAACAATATCAAGGTGTTTGTAATGATTGTTTCAAGTCTATGAGTACACCAAGATGTCATCCATGAACACCACAACAAAGAAATCTAGGTACATGTGAAAAACCCGATTCATTAGTGTCATGAAAAATACTGGTGTTTCTATGAGGCCAAACAACATGACCAAATACATGCACAAACCTTATATAATATGAAATGTTTTATGTGGTATATATGATGTTCTAACATGTACCCGATGATAACTTGACCTTAGATCGATCTTCGTGAGTACTATATCTCCTCGAAGCTCATTGAAAAGATCATATATGCGTAGAAATGGATATAGGTTATTAATCATAATCTAGTTCAACCATCGGTAATCCAAAAATAGATACTAAGGGTCTCATCTGCCTTCCTGGAGAAAGGAATGGGTGAACCCCACAGTGAGGTACTAGGTTTGATAAAACCCTTAGATTCCAAGTCCTTTATATGCCTCTTGAGATCCTAAAACTTAGTAGTATCCATATTTTAAGGAGGAATGGATATTGGTGTTGTTCTTATAACTATCTCAATAGATAAATTCTCATATCTATCAAGAGGTAACTTAGAAAAATAATCAAGGAATAAATGCCTAAAATGATCTACTATAAGAGGAAAATCAGAATAGCACTGATCCTCCATATAAAGGATATCCATCTGGTCTATCACTCCACCCAACCCACATTTCTCTGGTATATATCTACTTTCATGAACATCCCATTAACCCTTGTGAAGATAATTATCACCCTCTGGTGATGTAAATGATACCCTACAATGATAGTAGTTCACATAAGTATGAAAGTGGACCAAAAAATCCATCTAAAGAATGATATAAAATCCTACCATGTTGAGAAAAAAGAGATCCCATAAGAAACAATAACTACCTACCCTAAGGGGAAATTCCTTACACTAACATACTCTCTCAGATCAAATTCCCAATGGAGTATCAACTGTCATCATGCCACTCAAGTACTGAATTTCAAGATCAAGACTTTCCTTGATTGATATAGAAATTTAAGAGCGTGAGACACCTAAATCAAATAAATAATATACGATAGTAGAGGATACTAATATAGTACCTCATACTGTAGATAAACAAAAACTCTTCTCCTAGGGTATTGGTTTTAATTCATGCAACCGGCCTGATCCATGGCCCTGTGCTACAACTGGACTACCTTGACACTACTACAAATACGCCTTTAATCAGCTCTAAAAATAGCCTTTAACAGTGCTATAAAAGCGCTATTAATGCCGGAGAAGATAGGGGTGGTCCCCTTTATCAGCGCTCCAAAAAGCGCTGATAAAGACCCCTTTTATCAGCGCTAAAAAAGTGATGATAAAAGGGGTATTTTATTAGTGCTAAAAAGAAGCGCTGATAAAAGGGTCCTTTATCCGCACTTTCTTTTTATCACTGATAAAAGACCCCTTTTATCAGCGCTTGTTTTTAGCACTGATAAAACTAAAAAAAATTAAAAAAAATTAAAAAAAATTAAAAAAAAGATCCTGCCAATCGGGGGGGCTTTTATAGTGCTTGATCCCCCTTTTAACAGCGCTTTTCAGCCCCTCCAGCGCCCACACGCACCCCATCCACAATTTATCAGCGCTGGCCCCCCAAATCCACCCCCATGCGCGCTCCCCTGCCACCACCAGGTTTTGAACTCGAGACCTCCCCCCTGCGCGCCTAAGCCCTTACCACTCCCCTATTTTGATTTGTTTTCCATTTCATGATATCTCTATATATATATATTTAGTTATATTTATTCATATAGTAATATATATTTATATTAATATATATATAAATATAGTTATATTAATATATATATATATTTATATTAATATATATATATTTATAGTGATATTTAAATATATATTTATAGTTATATTAATATATATATGTAGTTATATTAATATATATATATATAGTTAGATTAATATTTAGGTATATAAATATTTATGTATTGGTATTTTAAATAAAATGGATATTAGTTATTATTTAGATAAAGCTAATATATTTTATATGTAAATATATTTTATTATTGATATTTATAATTAAATTTTTATGTGTGAATATATAAAAAATATGTATATATTGTTATATATTTGATTATAAATATCAGCGCATTATAAAAAACGATAAAATTTTAAAGACATAATATTAATATGAATGTAATACCTTTGAATAAATTCAGACCCCACCAAAAAAATCCAATAATACTCCCTCAAACGAGGCAGAAAATCCACAAAATTTTAAAAAATCGGGGTATCCCGACTGAAAACTCAGTTTTGGAGGCCTTATGGGCCTTTTTTGGCCTCGAAAAATGTGACGTAGGCTTCTCCTAGGTCACTAGCGCGTAGAGCTCATCGCAGGATTTGATTTGATATGTTGTAGAGCTCAAACAGACACCCTGATCAAAAGTTATGGCCGTTTGAAGTTTGAGTTGCGTTTTCAACATATTTTGGATCTTTTTTAATTTTTTTTAATTTTTTTAGTCTTCAAAATTTTATTTAATGACTATTACTCCATAATAATTAGAAAATTATTTATTAATTTTTTTTTAGTTTTTTTATAAACCATTTTCACTAAATATCTTATATAATAAGTATAACTGTATATTTATACTAATCTAAAATATATTTAAAATTATATTTTAAAAAATATATATTATATTTATATCAATATAACTATATCTATATTTTTAAATATTAATATATATTTTTTAATGATTTTTTTTGGAAGTAAACCCTTTATCATCGCTACTAAAAAAGCGCTGATAAAGGGGTAATTTTATCAGCACTTTTTTTAGCGCTGATAAACATACCCCCCTTTATCAGCGCTTTTTCTTTAGTGCTGATAAAGACTGGTGCTGGCCTTTCCCAGTTTTTTGGTAGTGTGAGATGGCTTGATCTGCTGATACTGAAAAATAGAAGTATGGCTACCATAACCCTGACCTCCTCCTTATCCTAATCAACTAGTGATACCCAAACCCCCTTCTTAACATAGAGAAATTTATCTTGCTATGAAAGGTGGATCTTTTAACACCCTGAGATTTCATAGTACATTATTTATTCAAAGTAATTCAATAACTTGCACTACACGCAACACCAAGTTCAAGTACACAATGACTTACCAAACTAGCCGTTCAAAAGAGGTTATGAATAGTATTAACTAAATTTTGAACTTTATATAATCCTTATAATTTTATAATCCATATTATGTGTTTCTTATACATAATGAAAAAACAAATTCAGTTTTTTCAAATAAAAGAATTATTAAAAAAAATGCAATTTTACCTCCTTTTAATGGAGATCCCTTTATAAATCCAATATTTGAAATTTTTATATATTAAATTTGACAAAATAAACTTCTTCATTAGAATGAGTACATAATAATTTACTTTCAATAAATTTTTGGTGTTTTTCTGACAACTTTCATATTTGGGTGAATAGTGAAAAATACTATATTTTAACTGAAAACAACTTTTTTAATCAAAATAATTTGTAGTGTTAAATTATAAATTTTAATGGTTTGGAAGTATAAATAGATTATATTTTTACCATTTAATCCAATTTTATTCATTGGAAATAATTTCACTTTGAAATTAAACATAAACAAGTATCAATCTTTTGTTAGTTATTATTTCTTAAAAACACGTTTTTTGATTTTAACAACGGGAATTAATTTTAAATTAATAAATGAAACTTCTAAGTTTGGAATTTGGTAAAATATACTTAATTTTTGAATTCAGAATATCAAAATTATATTAGGGTGAAATTTTGGTATTTTTTTGAAAACTTTCAATTTTTGATGAATAGTGAAAAACACTGAGTTATTGGTTAAAACTGACTTTTTATTTAAATAATTATTTATTTTATTTAAATTTATTTTTGGTTAAAATAGATAAATAATACCTATATAAGTTCAATATAATTCATTTGAGTCATTTTATAATAGGTTTAGATATATAAAAATTTTATTGAACTTTTTAACGTCTTTTACCCACCTCCTAGAAGAATTTGTAAATTTGCATAAAACTTAATTTTACCACTTCTATGAGTTGAATTTAAAAAATATGAGAGACACAGTTAACATCAGTAAGTAAAATTTGGTTCAATAAGATGAAAATAATTTGTGGTGAATAGTAACTTTTTGACTTTTATTTACCATAGTTAAAGGTAAATAGGGTAATTTAAGGTAAAAAGAATATTATAATAATACATAATTACCTTAAACCTTGTCCTAACCTTATTGGATGAGTCATGGACGACCATGGGAATCCCTGGGTTGATTTTGGGACCCCATGGAGCCACTTATGAATGATAATGACACTTTATGTTAATTAACTTAAAGGCAAAAATGACGTAAAGAAATATCTTTTAGTAAATAAATTTTTACAAGGGGTTATATAAGTCATATTTTAAACTATAAATATTCATTGGAAAGATAAAAAGATTTCATACATTATGGTATTTTTATTTATAATTTTTAGAAATCAAATAAATTAAAATATGTATGACACAATAATGATGTAGTATTTACCTCATTAATAAATGATTTAAATAAATAAGATTATTAATATTAAAACTATATCCAAAACCTGTCCAATTCTTATTGGATAATTTTATTTCGACCATGAGTCATCTTATCTTTGAATTTAATTAGTTTTTTACCTTTAGAAACTGAATATCACTATATAATAAAATTACATTTTCACAATTTTCTAAAGAGCCCCTCCTCCCCCTTATAAAATGACACCACTTATAACCCATTCCACACACCTCTCAAGCCCCTTGGCTCGTCCAACCCCTACCCAAATAAGCTCTCAAGATCCCAATATTACACCTAGAAGCATTACCTTAGGTATAAGTCACTTCAAAAAGTCCTTTTGGTTCAAACCAAAGGAAGTTACCCAAATTAAAGGAAGTACAAGGAACATACGAGCGAGTCAAGTCAGACACATGGTAAGGGGTTTCTTATCTCACTTTTAATTTTGTGAGATTTCCATTGTTCAACACATATTTATTGCATGTGGTGTATTATGTACTGATATTTGATATATATTATCATTATTCTCTTTATATTCATGATATATTGTGATTCATTTGGTTGTTATTGACTATTGTTCATAGGACTCGATTGATTACAATGAGGTAAGGGTTATTTATTAAATCTCATTATTATCTGAGATTTTTCATGTGTATGTATTTTCTGAGACATAATCATCATAGATAACCATATTTTATAAGAATTATTTCAAAATGAATCTTTTAAGGTTTTATGGGAGGGTCTATTTAACTAGATAATCATTTTAAATGTTTTAAAGATTTATCTTTCTAAACCCTTTTAATTAATTTCCATGCTTTAAAAATGATTTTAAGGATTTATTTATATGGACATGAATGTTTTGAAATGATAATTATTTTAAAAAAGTTTCAAAGTGGTATGGGACACTTTGATTCAAAAATCCATTTTAAATGACTACCTTTATAAATTGTGAGAATTTACAACGATTTCATGAAAAAGGGGTATTTCTCTCAAATCATTTTACTGATCATTTTCATCTATGTCAACATCCATTAATTGATTTTAATCTTGTTTGAAGTTGATTTATTATTACATAAATCTTCCATATTGTATTGAATGTTTTGTGATACGTTTGACTGTGGATGTGTTATTTTTATACCATTCATGGTTTATGGATAAAGTATTGACATTTCGTATGATAGTTTTAATATGAATGATTATGTTATATTTCAAGCTTTTTATGATGAATTTATTGGAATAGTATGTTCTAGGTTGGGGACCGGTAAAATTAATCCCTCTGGGTTGTGGTCCGGTTATAGAAGACCCTCCGGGTTGGAGTCTGGTTACATAGGCTCTTTGGGATGGAGTCTGGTTACAGAGGCTCTCCGGGTTTGGGTCTAGTTACAGTTAGCCCATAGGTCCAGCCACGAGACCTTAACACAGAAATTAAAGTCTTGTATTATACATTCCCTCATTATGAAATTAGTTATTACATGTGATTATTCAACTAGTAGAATATCCATGTTCATGTTTATATGGTAATGTTTGATTTATTTTTTCCATATTATATTCAAGTTTATGTTTAAAAGGTAGTTGATTTATTACACATCTTTCCATAAAAGTTTATAGCTTCCGCTAAACTATTTACCCTTACTAAGCATCTGAGCTCACCCCTTTATTATGTTTTATTTTCCTAGGATATGAAGAAGTTAGTTATGAGTGACTTTCAGGCATAATCTAGGAGGCTTGGACGTTTCTAATGGAATAAATTACTATTTTTTTCTTTTAAAGTTGTAATGTTGAACTTCATATATGTAATATATTTTCCAAGACTGCTAAACTAATCGGTCCATCGAGACTTGATTCCTTATAATCATGCCAATGTAATGTAATAATGCACCAACTCTGGGTAACTGGGGTCGGGGCTTTACAGTTGGTATCAGAAGAAGTTTAGCAATAACCTTGGAAACTAGATTTAGATAAACTCTGATTAGAGCACATTACCCTAAGATAGACTTTGAGGATTAGTATAGAAGAACTTCCTATAATTTTTACAATGTAGAGATTTTGTGAGTTTTCCAAGAAAATACGTCCCTATCTGGATACGAGCAGGTAGAGGCAGATTTGGCACAGATTTACCTATGGGTAAAACCTAAAAACACCACTTTGATCTAGGCTTGAATGGGAAATGGTGCATGACAATAGGCCTTGCTGCACTCTTGGTTATGCCACTCATGGGGGATATGCTTAGGATAATTCTCATTTTCTTTACAAATAATTATGAATGATTTATGAGTATATACCTCCTCAAAGAAAATATTTTTATGATTATGGATTATATCTATAAACTGTTCAATTTATGTTAGGTATTTTACAATTTTGGAATTATTCATTGCAATTCATAAACTGACCTAGTGTATGCCATTGTATAGAAATGGCACCCAGTAGAAGGAACATGAACTCCAGTAATACATATGATCTAAAGATTAAGAAGGATCATATCTTTCATGGTATTAATCCAACATTTAGAAGGGAAATAGTCTCCCATGTATTCTCAATATATGAATAAATAGTATAATTTGTTAATAAGATAAGTAAAAAATTCTACGAGTCCTATGGCTTTGAAGGGAATCAAGAGAAGAAAATAATGGAAGAGAGAAAGATGGATAAAGGGAAGAGGGAAAAGAAGAATTTTCCCATATGTGATAACTGTGGAAAGAACCACCTTGGTAAATTCTTGAAGGGAATGGGAGTTTGTTATAAGTATGGAGAAAAAGGACACCGAGTACGTGATTTCAAGGGTAAGAAAAAAGTTTCAAATGTACAATGCTTCATCTACAAGGAGTTGAGACACTACAAAAATCAATGTCCAAATCATCAGAGTATACCCCAAGTGCTACTATTAGATAATAATAAAGTTATGATACTACCAAAGATGAAGAGGAATGATTAGATTTCTTACATTGTTATTAAAGTATTATGTCATTTGAGTATTTTATTAATTATGTACATGTTATAATAATTATAGAGTATATAAGGATTGTAATGCAGTACTATTTCATTAAGGACTTGAGATTTTGTGAAAAAAAGAAAAGTGACTCAATGACAGGTTAAATTTTTGGAAAATACATGGTTTTGATAAAGATAAACCGTAATATGGTTCTGATACTGAGGTAGTGATTTTGGAATAATACATGATTGATTTGGATAAATTATATTGGATATTCTTGAATACCTTGAAACTGATTAATGATTTTTATATTCCATCATTGTTGGAGTTTACAAAATTTTTGGATAGAAGGAGTATATCCAGTATTCTATAAGGAATAAGGGGGAATGAATGTAATAAATAAGTTTTTAGGATAATTCAGAATGTTGCTGTATTTTAAAATAATAAACGATGAAGGTGTTCACATGTTATTACGTGGAAAAAATGATCTTCATTGTGTTTACCTTCCTTATAAATTTTGTACTGTGAGTTTGGATAGAAGTATTTTGGATAAGTCTAGTTTGAGATTTTTTTTGGATTTCCATTAAAAGGACAACCCAGAGGTCAGGCGGAAACCCGTCGCGTCTGGCAAGGCCGCGAGACTTGAACCCACAACCGAAGGGTGACAAGGGTGTATCACCTACCACTAGCCCACGTGATGTCCTAGATTGAATAATGTAGTTTTTTCAAAATGTCTGGTAGATGAATTATAAATTCATTTTTTTGGGAACCATATACGAATAGGATAAATATAATATTTATTTTAAGTTCTATTATATTTTAGAGTGAAAGATGAGTTTGTGGTAGATATTAGTTAAAGGATGGAACTCTACTTTTCAAGTATATATTTTTTTCTTCTCTTATTCTATGAAGAAATTAATTCTTAAAATTTAGTTAAGGGATATTAAAACTAATTTTTTTTTATCCAAATACCTTATGTTTTTTAAAATTATCATAGTTTGATGGCTTTCAGGCCCTCAATTCTACAATTGTTTGTGACTTATGGGCTCAATCACTCCCTATAAATATTTACATTTTTCCTGAAATTATGTGTCTCTAATTTCCACCGATGTTCTTCTAATCGAGATCATAATTTGGTGGTGACTTTTTCATTCCCATTTTCCTCTTATTAAGACTAAATTTTATTAGCCCAATTTCCAATGTGGGTTTTCCCACAAAGGTATTTTCTATTTTCAACCTTTTATTTTCGAAGAACAATTTGAAATTGCGAGGATGAAATTTATTGAAGGAGGGAGGAATTTAACACCCCAATATTTCATAGTACGTTATTTATTCAATGTAATTCAATAACAAGCTCTACACGCAATACCGAGTTCGAGTGCACCACGTCTTACCAAACTAGCCGTTCAAAAGAGGTTATGAATAGTATTAACTGAATTTTGAACTTTATATAATCCTTATAATTTTATAATCAATATTATGAGTTTCTTAGACAAAATAAAAAAACAAATTCATTTTTGTTTCAGATAAAAGAAGTATTTTTAAAAAAAAATGCAATTTTACCACATTTTAATGGAGAACCCTTTTTTAATCAAATATTTGAAACTTTTATATATTCAATTTGAAAAAATAAACTTCTTCTTTATAATTGGGACCTAATAATTTAGTTTCAATAAATTTTTGGTGTTTTTATGATAACTTTCATATTCAGGTGAACAGTGAAAAATACTATATTTTAACTGAAAACAACTTTTTAAATCAAAATAATTTATAGTGTTAAATTATACATTTTAATGGTTTAGATGTAGAGACACAAAGATTGACGTACATGGACATTACATTACTTTTTCGGAATACTTAATACATAACAAAAACCAACACTCAAGGACCGTAATAGTTTAGTGTCTTTGGAAACTTGGAACATAATATTCTAATCACGGTGAAAGATCTTCAACATCTCCCATAAAGATATTCCCCTATTGTTTTCTTAACTAAAACCTTTCTTTATACCCTGGGGAAAAGAAAACATAAAAAAAGTGAGCTCAAATGCTCAGTAAGGGTAAACATAGATAACATTAAACAATCCATAAACATTTGAATGCAAAAACTTGAACATAAAATCTAAACATCAAAATGTTGAGAAAAGATAGAAATATTGGAATCATGTAAGGAATATGTCATAAAGGAAAAATCAATCATGATAAAATATCATGGGAATAAAACATGTAATTGTGAAAAACCATTAACCAGTCCTGTAACACTGAACCAGATTAACTTATCATTTCATCCATGTCTATCTCATGAGGTATAAATCTTTACCCAATTCATTGGAGGGATATATAGGTCCCACCCATCTCATAATGAAATCATTCTTACTTGTGCCACAACATAAACATAAACCATTCATCATAACCCAAAGAATAAAAACGGGTTTCATAAAATTCATCCCATCATAAAATAATCCATAAAAAAGGATATCATTTCATAATAATAAAATTGAAACCATGTAAATCATAGAGAAATTATACTTGAAACATACACATATGAAACAATGCCATCTTATATGGAAAATGGTTTTGATAAAACACTTGAAATGAATTCTTGAGGAAAATATCCTTTCTTCTTCAAAATCATTTTATTTTCAAAAAATTCCATGAAATTTTAAAATAAAAGGATTTTGTTGAAAATAGTCATTAAATCTTGTAGAGTAAGCTTCATGAAAATAAGGTGTTATGAAACCGTAAAAATCTGTTCATGCGTATAA
This sequence comes from Viscum album, assembly GCA_963277665.1. Taxonomy (NCBI): domain Eukaryota; kingdom Viridiplantae; phylum Streptophyta; class Magnoliopsida; order Santalales; family Viscaceae; genus Viscum; species Viscum album. Next base: position 1,938,006,070 of record OY728155.1, read on the forward strand.
GTTAGAAAATAAAATTCTTCTCGTACTTTTGTCGGAAAAGTCAAAAAGTTCCCCATGTGGTAAACAAAAGTAAGATTCCTTTCATAACATGTGGTAAATTTCAGAAAATGGGTAAAAAGGAATTTAAAAATACATGAAAATATTTTTAGAAAACATGGGCATGGATGATAACAATAACCCTAGTAAATACCTACGAATAAACAATCTCGGATAAGAATGAGATTGGAATTATTATCCCTTACCTCAGGTCCGATATGATTCATACGTATCCGAACCTCCTGTATAATGATTTAAATAATGTCATTGACTTATTACAGAATCATATTCATTTTTATGATATCATATATGGTTCACTTATGACTTTATATTACCCGTTCTTTTGTAAATTCCATGTTAAAGCAGCATTTTGGGTAAAATCGTTTCATTTATCGTACATGTTTCGACATGTTGTTCTTGATATTATTACTTATATCCTGATTTACTTAATTACAGAATGTAAAACATGTTTTATATATAATATATATTCAGTATATAAATGGAATGAAATACACCGTTCATGGAGACGGTAGGCCGTGCGTACGTATAAACGCTGTTTTCGTTTCCTTATTGAATTAAATGGAATTAAGTAAATGAAACATATATGTACATAAATATAGTATCATTATTATGTAATATATTTCATTATTATTTATTATATATACTTTATATTCATACTTGAATGGTTAATCATGGAAAATGAATCTCATCGCGTTCGTGGAGACGGTAGTCCGTACGTACGCACGAGCGATGATATCATTCCCATGATCGTGGAATTGTATTGAAGTGCATGTATAATATTTCAGAATCAATACCACTTTAAAATAATCATATATAATTATTTATTTACACTATTATACCCATCCAAGTAAGGTGGTGGTGGAAAAACAGATTACACCACTGCGTGGAGACGGTATTCCGTACGTACGCACGCACAATGATTTCATTTTCTGTAAGATGGATAGAAGGTGAAATAGGGTTGTTTCATATTTATAATAACATATAAGTATATAAGTAATACTTATGTTATTACTTTATAATGAAACAACTAAATAAGAAGAATTTTAAGAAGAAGGAAACTTGAAAGAATCGATAGAAGGGATTACCTCTTCTTTGACGCACCTCCTTTAAACTTCCTCTTAGGGCACTAGATTTGGTCTTTTTAGAATACCAGAACCTCTATGATATAACTAGAGAGGTTTAGAAGAGGAATTGTCAGGGGTTGGACGAGCTTCAAGGCTCAAAAGGGTGTGAAGAAAAGAGGGAAGGGGTTCCCTTTTTATAAGGGAGGAGAGGGGCACCTTAAGAAAACTTAAAATATTATTTTATAATAAAGTCATATTCGGTTTTTAATAGCTCCAAATTTATTTATTTAGAAGATAAGGTGGGTATGGGTGGAAATACTCTCAAAAAATAGGTTTCAGAAAAGTTTACGTTACTATTTTATTCTTATCATTTAGATTTAACTCTAAGTTAAATAATTTTACTTTTACCATGTCTTTTTGTTTTCTTACACTATATAGTTAATAAACTTACTATAACGAGCCAAACTAACACCAAGTGGTTCATTATTAATATATATATCCTTATCTATGTCATTTTTCTGAACCATATATTTTTAGGAATTAAATAACAATTAATAATATAATATTTGTTTTAAAAACTATTTTATGTCAATTTTGACACTATTTGGTAATTGATTTTTGTGAAAATAATAACAACATTATTAGTTCAAAAAAAGTTAATTAAATCAATACTAACATGTCATATTAACCTAAAAAATTAATGTAATTTATAAAAAGTCTCAAATTACATTTATTTGGGTATTTATAATATCAATTATTTTAATATTTCATTATTTAGTTAATTACTACATTACCATTGTGTGATAAATAAATTACATTATTTAATGTCTAAAATTTATAAATAAAATACCATTAGGTAAGAAATATTTTTATCTTTCTAATGAATATTTATAGTCGAATTTATCTTATGTATAACCCTATATTTAAAATGTTTTAGTTATTAAACTTTGATTTTATCTATTTTAACTCTTTTTTTAAATAAAATAATAAAAAATGTCCTAATCTAATCCAAGTGGACATAAAGGGTAATATTTTATTCCTAAGGTTGTTTTTGGTCGAATTACACTTATCCAATAGAATTAGGAAATGTGTTATGGTAATAGTAATATCATTTTTACCCTTAATTATTTTATTTACTTTTAACCGTGGTAAATAAAAGTAAAAGTTACTATTCACCAAAAATTATTTTTATCTTATTGAACCACATTTTACTCCTTGATATTAACCGTGTCTCTCAGATTTTCTAAATTGCACTCATAGAAGCGGTAAAATTAAGTTTTATGTAAATTTTCAAACTCTCCTAGGAGGTGGGTAAAAGACGGTGAAAAATTTAATAAAATTTTTATATATCTAAAATTATTATAAAATGACTCCAATGAATTACATTGAACTTATATAGGTATTATGTATCAATTTTGACCTAAAATAAATTTAAATTAAATAAATTTAAATAAAATAAATAATTATTTATATAAAAAGTCGGTTTTTAAATAGTAACTCAGTGTTTTCACTATTCATCAAAAATTGAAAGTTTTCAGAAAAATACCAAAAATTCACCCTAGGATAATTTCGATATTCCAAATCCAAAAATGAAGTCCATTTTGAAAAATAAAATTTCAAAAATTGGGTATTACTATTCATAACAGCTAGTTTATATAATATTTTAATAACATATCATTTTTTAGTGAAACTCGGTATTGCGTACAACACACGCTCTCATGGAAGGTCTCAATTGCATGTAATTCAAGCCAAGTCAGGGATGCGTGTAGTGAAATCTCCTTTTGGTGTAGTGTACAACAGAAGATATCGATGAAATTAAAAAGAATATTTTTCATAAAATCTCGGGGTGTTACATTCTATCCCCCTTAAAATGAATTTCGCCCTCGAAATTCGTCGAGGTTATAAATGGTTTACTATTATAAAGTTTTAATATAAACCCACATCGTAAAAAGGAATACCAAAACTTATCTTAAAAAACTAAAGTATGAAACGTAACTGTTACCCAAATTAACTAATCACTGGGTTTCCACATAGGAGAACATATGTGAAAATATGGATATGGAAGAGAAATCTAACCATCAAGTTCTGATGGGGAGTGGTAGAGAACATGGCTATGAAAAATCCAACAATCACAAAGCCATAAATTTGTGATGATCTAAGGTACCATATGATTCATCGGATATAAGGGCACTAGGACAACATTTTTGGTTTTCAAGATGATTTCCCTAAGGTTGAAGAATTTTAATTAGAAGAAATACTTACTTTATTTTGGTACAATCTCACCGTTTTTTGTGCCTTGAACAATTTCCACTTCATCTCTTAATGAAATGAAGTTGAATTTGTCATTTGTGAAGTGTTAGCAGATCATGTGATAGAATGATGGGTCACTCCATCTATTTCAAACAAAAGGTTATAAAAAGTTATCAAATATACATTAGTCCTTATATGGCGAGGTTAATCGTATATGATTCCAAAAATGGAATTATCTATCATAATGCTTAATAAAACTAGTTTCTACTAACAAGGGACTTCCTGTAGGCCCGTGGTAGGAAATAAAGGCCTTTCGCACTTCAGTTGTGGGTTCGATTCCCACATCCTTGTCCGACATGATGGGTTGTCGCCCGTCCTGCAGGTTGTCCTTTTTCTAAAACTACATTATTATAACATTCCATCAATAATATCAAAAAAGTTCTATCCTTAAAAAATACTAACTTATGTCCAACATAATCCATTCAAATCTTTAGGCTTATCCAAAATACTTCTGTCGAATCTCATAGTATAAAGAAAACAATTACTAGAAATTTCATCTGTCGAGCATGTGAATAACATCATTTATCCCCCATATATCATACGATATATCTTGTTGGTCAAATTACAAACATGTGAATACCTTAATCATGTATTCTATTGAGAAATGAATACCATTTAACCTTAGTGAAAACATGAATGTTTTCAAAAGTTAACTCTTTCCACATACCAAAATCCCTAAAATTCTAAATACTCAAACCATAATATCACTTAGTCCTTATATCAGTCATGAGATCATGAATACTAGCAAACATCTCTTTATCTTTTTATCCCTTCATTATGCACATATCATATACTTTCCAAAAATATCTGAATAACCTTTCACGGTTACTAGTACCATTCAACATATACTTTCAAATACTTTAGAAAAAACAATAGTGTAACAATACTTAGATGTGTCTTTATTCCATAGTACCATTACCTATACAACATAACTCTTGATAAACATAAATCATTCCACTACCTTCTTAAACCATTGACTGAGCTTTAACAATTATTTAATCTCACATATCATTTGTAGTCTCTTTATAATCATCAACATAAATACTACCCATATAACCATGTTGATTCTCTTCATGAGACTTTCCCTTAGGGCATTGGTTTTCATAATGCCCATACATTCCACATTGAAAACATTTAATCATTTTTGATGTCGTAGTAATACCATTATACTTGTCCATGGTGTTAACTGAACCTTTTCCTTTGCACTTACTAGCTTTGTGTACTTCTTTTCCACACCCAAAGCATCTTCTAGTTCCTTTGAAAAATTCTCCCTGATGCCTCTTCCCACATGATTTACATGAGGTAAATTGAACTTTATTTCATCTATAATCATCATGAAACTCCATATTTCTCTTATTAGATGAGTCGGGATACTTACCAAAGTTGAGATTATTGATCATATTATAAGATTGCTGATTAGGCATAATAACGATGTTTGGACTTCCAAATCCCATTTAATTTGGTTGCTCATGAAGAATATCATTCCATTTTCCATCATATCCTCCATTATCGTAAATCTTTGTGTCTCCATCTATTTTCTAAAACCCAAAAAGAATAGTGTGAGAGGAAAAAATCATAATCAAGGGGGAGTACCTTCAATATCTAACATATTAGATTTAATTCTAATATCGTTTCTATAATTCTAGGACTATAACCTATACTTATACTTAACCTTAGGGACATCCCTAAACAAACCTTAGAAATATCTCTAGGGATCTCACTAAAGTTCTCGCATCCTAGTTTCCAAAGGTTAACTAAACCAAACCTCTAATACCAACTATAGAGACCCAAAGCATGACGTACATGGAAATTACATTAATTTTGCAGAATACTTAATACATAACAAAAACCAACAATCAAGGACCATAATAGTTTAGTGTCTTTGGAAACTCGGAACATAATCTTCTAATCATGGTGAAAGATCTTCAACATCTCACATAAAGATCTTCCCCTTTTTTTTATTACTTAAAACCTTTCTTTATATCCCGGGGAAAATAAAACATAAAAAGGGTGAGCTCAAATTATCAGTAAGGGTAAACATAGATAACATTAAACAATCCATAAACATTTGAATGAAAAAACATGAACATAAAATATAAACATCAAAATCATGAGCAAAGATAGAAATCTTGGAAGTATGTAAGGCATATATTATAAAGGAAAATCAATCATGATAAAATAGCATGGTAATAAAACATGTAATTGTGGAAAACCATTAATCACATGATATGATTTCCATAGTAGCCAAGGCATTTCTGCCAAGACTATCTTAGTGGACAAAGTCTCTTTCTGAATCGAGTTCACTCCTCATTCCACTCCTGTAACACTGAACCAGATTAACTTACCGTTTCATCCATGCCTATCTCAAGAGGTATAAATTTTTACCCAATGCATTGGAGGGACATATATGTCCCACCCATCTCATAATGAAATCATTCTTACTTTTTCCACAACATAAACATAAACCATTCATCATAACCCAAAGAATAAAAATGGGTTTCGTAAACTTCATCCCATCATAAAATAATCCATAAAAAAGGATATCATTTCATCATAAGAAAAGTGAAACCATGTAAATCATAGAGAAATTATACTTTAAACATACAAATATGAAATAATTCCATCTTATATGGAAAATGGTTTTGATAAAACACTTGAAATGAATTCTTGAGGAAAATATACTTTATTCTTCAAAATCATTTTCTTTTAATAAAATGCCATGAAATTTTAAAAGAAAAGGATTATTTTTAAAATATTCATTAAATCTTGTAGAGTAAGCTTCATGAAAATAAGGCGTTATGAAACCGTAAAAATATGTTCATGCCATATAAGTTAAAAAATAACAATCTTCTCGTACTTTTGTCAGTAAAGTCAAAAAGTTCCCCGTGTGGTAAAAAAAAGTGAGATTACTTTCATAACATTTGGTAAATTTCAAAAAATGGGTAAAAAGGACTTTAAAAATACATGAAAACATTTTTAGAAAACATGGGCATGAATGATAACAATAACTCCAGTAAATACCTACTAATAAACAATCTCGGATAAGAATGAGATTGGAATAATTATCCCTTATCTCAGGTCTGATATGATTTGTATGTATCTGAATCTCCTGTATAATGATTTAAATAATTTCATTTACTTATTACAGAGTCATATTCATTGTTATGATATCATATATGGTTCACTTATGACTTTATATTACCCGTTCTTTTGTAAATTTCATGTTAACGCAACGTTTTGGGTAAAATCTTTTCATTTATCTTACGTGTTTTGACATGTTGTTCTTGATATTATTAATTATATCCTGATTTACTTAATTCCAGAATTTAAAACATGATTTATATATAATATATATTCAGTATATAAATGGAATGAAATACACCGTTCATGGAGATGGTAGGCCGTGCGTACACATGAATGCTGTTTTTGTTTCCTTATTGAATTAAATGGAATTAAGTAAATGAAAAATATATGTACTTAAATCCAGTATCATTATTATGTAATATATTTCATGATTATTTATTATATATACTTTATAATCATACTTGAATGGTTAATCATGGAAAATGAATCTCATCGCGTTCGTGGAGACGGTAGTCCCTACGTACGCACGAGCGATGATATCATTCCCATGATCATGGAATTGTATTGAAGTGTATGTATAATATTTCAGAATAAATATCACTTTACAATAATCATATAGAGTTATTTATTTACACCATTATACCCATACAAGTAAGGTGGTGGTGGAAAAACAGATTACACCACAGCGTGGAGACGGTATTCCGTACGTACGCACGCGTGATGATTTTGTTTTCTGTAGGATGGATAAAAGGTGAAATTGGATTGTTTCATATTTATAATAACATATCAGTATATAATTAATACTGATGTTATTATTTTATAATTAAACAACTAAAGAAGAAGAAGTTGAAGAAGAAGGAAACTAGAAAGAATCGGTAGAAGAGATTACCTCTTCTTCAACGCACCTCCTTTAAACTTCCTCTTAGGGCACTAGAGTTGGTCTTTTGAGAAGACCAAAACCTCTATGATATAACTATAGAGGTTGAGAAGAGGAATTGGTAGGGTTTGGCCAAGATTCAAGGCTCAAAAGGGTGTGAAGAGAAGAGGGAAGGGGTGCCATTTTTATAAGGGAGGAGAGGGGCACCTTAGGAAAACTTAAAATATTATTTTATAATAAAGTCATATTCGGGTTTTAATAGCTCCAAATTGATTTATTTCGAATATAAGGTGGGTATGGGTCGAAATACTCTCAAAAAATAGGTTTTAGATAAGTTTAGGTTACTATTTTATCCTTTTCATTTAGATTTAACTCTAAGTTAAATAATTTAACTTTTACCGTGTCTTTTTGTTTTCTTATACTATATGGTTAATAAACTTACTATAACGAGCCAAACGAACCCCAAGTGGTTCATTATTAATATATATATCTTTATCTAAGTCATTTTTCCGAACCATAGATTTTTAAGAATAAAATAACAATTAATAAAATAATAGTTGTTTTAAAAACTATTTTATGTCAATTTTGACACTATTTGGTAATTGATTTTTGTGAAAATCATAATAGCATTATTAGTTCTAAAAAAGTTAATTAAATAAATAATAACATGTCATATTAACCTAAAAAATTAATTTAATTCATAAAAAGTCTCAAATTACATTTATTTGGGTATTTATAATATCAATTATTTTAATATTTAATTATTTAGGTAATTACTGCATTACCATTATGTCATAAATAAATTAAATTATTTAATATCTAAAAATTATAAATAAAATACCATTAGGTAGGAAATATTTTTATATTTCTAATGAATATTTATATTATAATTTATCTTATTAATAACTCTATATTAATTTTTTTTTTAGTTATTAAACTTTGATTTTAACTATTTTAACTCTTTTTTTAAATAAAATAATAATAAATGTCCTAATCTAATTCAAGTGGACCTAAAGGGTAATATTTTATTCCTAAGGTTGTTTTTGGTCGAATTAAACTTATCAAATAGAATTAGGACATGTGTTAGGGTAATAATAATATCATTTTTACCCTTAATTACCATGTTTACTTTTAACCGTGGTAAATAAAAGTAAAAAGTTACTATTCAACAAAAATTATTTTTATCTTATTGAACCACATTTTAATCCTTGATATTAACCGTGTCTCTCGGATTTTTGAAATTCCACTCACAGAAGTGGTAAAATTAAGTTTTATGTAAATTTTCAAACTCTCCTAGGAGGTGGGTAAAAGACGGTGAAAAGTTCAATAAAATTTTTATATATCTAAAATTATTATAAAATGACTCCAATTAATTACATTGAACTTATATAGGTATTATGTATCAATTTTGACCTAAAATAAATTTAAATAAAATAAATAATTATTTATATAAAAAGTCGGTTTTTAAATAGTAACCCAGTGTTTTCACTATTCATCAAAAATTGAATGTTTTCAAAAAAATACCAAAAATTCACCCTAGGCTAATTTCGATATTCCGAATACAAAAATGAAGTCCATTTTGAAAAATAAAATTTCAAAAAGGCGGTATTACTATTTATAATGGCTACTTTATATAATATTTTAATAACATATCGTTGTTTAGTGAAACTCGGAATTGCGTACAACACACGCTATCATGGAGGGTCGCGATTGCGTGTAATGCAAGCCAAGTCAGGGATGTGTGTAGTGAAAGATCCTTTTGATGTAGCCTACAACAGAAGACATCAATGAAATTAAAAAGAATATTTTTCATAAAATCTCAGGGTGTTACATTGGAAGTATAAATAGAATATATTTTTATCATTTAATCCAATATTATTCATTGGAAATAATTTCAATTTGAAATTGAACATAAACAAGTATCAATCTTTTGTTAGTTATTATTTATTAAAAACACATTTTTTGGTTTTGACAACAGGAATTAATTTTAAATTAATAAATGAAATTTATATGTTTTTAATTTGGTAAAATAGACTTAATTTTTGAATTTAGAATATCAAAATTATCTTAGGGTAAAATTTTGGTATTTTTCTGAAAACTTTCAATTTTTGATGAATAGTGAAAACACTGAGTTATTAGTTAAAACCGACTTTTTATTTAAATAATCATTTATTTTATTTAAATTTATTTTTGGTCAAAATAGATACATAATACCTATATAAGTTCAATATAATTTATTGGTGTCATTTTATATTAAGTTTTGATATATAAAAAATTTATTAAACTTTTTACCATCTTTTACCCACCTCCTAGGAGAATTTGCAAATTTGCATAAAAATTAATTTTACCGCTTATATGAGTTGAATTTAAAAAATTAGAGAGACAAAGTTAACATCAGTAAATCAAATTTGGTTCAATAAGATGAAAATAATATTTGGTGAATAGTAACTTTTGACTTTTATTTACTGCAGTTAAAGGTAAATAGGGTAATTTATTGAAAACAAAATATTATAATAATATAAAATTACCTTAACACTTGTCCTAACCTTATTGGATGAGTCATAGCCGACCATGGGCATCCATGTGTCAATTTTGGGACCACATGGAGCCACTTATGAATGATAATGGCACTTTATTTTAATTAACTTAAAGTAAAGACAAAAATGACATAAACAAATATCTTTTAGTAAATCAATTTTTACATGGGGTTATATAAGTCATATTTTAGACTATAAATATTCATTGGAAAGATAAAATATTTCCTACATTATGGTATTTTTTTTATAATTTTTAGACATCAAATAAATTAAATTATACATGACACAATAATGATGTAGTATTTACCTCATTAACAAATGATTTAAATAAATAAGATTATTAATATTAAAACTATATCCAAAACCTGTCCAATTATTATTGGAAGATTTTATTTCGACCATGAGTAATCTTATATTCATCTTTAATTAGTTCTGGACCATTAGAAACTGAATATCTCTATATAATAATATAAAATTTTCACACTTTCCTAAAGATCCCCTCCTTCCCCTTATAAAAGGACACCACTTCTAACCCAATCCACACACCTCTCAAGCCCCTTGGCTCATCCAACCCATGACCAAATAAGATCTCAAGATCCCTATCTTACACCCAGAAGCCTTACCTTAGGCATAATTCACTTCAAAAAGTTCTTTTGGTTCAAACCAAATGAAGTTACAAAAATTAAAGGAAGTACAAGGAACATACGAGCGAGTCAAGTCGGACACGTGGTAAGGGGTTTCTTATCTCACTTTTAATTCCATTATATTTCCATTGTTCACCACTTATTTATTGCATGTGGTGTATTGTGTACTGCCATTTGATATATATTATCATGATTCTCTTTATATTCATGATATTCTGTGATTCATTTGGTGGTTGTTGACTATTGTTCATATGACTCAATTGATTACAACAAGGAAAGGGTTATTTCTCAAATCTCATTATTATCCAAGATTGTTCACCTGTAAGTATTTTCTGGGAGATACTCATCATAGATACCCATATTTTATAAAAAATATTTCAAAAGGAATCTTTTAAGGTTTTATGGGAGGGTCTATTTAACTAGATCATCATTTTAAATGTTTTAAAGATTTATCTTTATAAACCTTTTTAATTAATGTCCATGTTTTCAAAATTATTTTAAAGATATATTTATATGGAAATTAATGTTTTGAAAAGAAAATTATTTTAAAAAATTTTCAAAGTAATATGGGACACTTTGATTCAAAAATACCTTTTAAATGACTACCTTTATAAATTGTGAGAATTTTAAATGATTTCATGAAAAAGGGGTATTTCTCTCAAATCATTTTTTTGATCATTTTTATCTATGTCAATATCCTTTAATGGATTTTAAACTTGTTTGAAGTTTATTTATTATGATACAAATCTTCCATATAATATTGAATGTTTTTTGATACGTTTGACTATGGATGTGTTATTTTTATACCATTCATGGTTTATGGATAAATTATTGACATTTCGTATGCTAGTTATAATACGAATGTTTATGTTATATTTCAACCTTTTCTTATGATGAATGTATTAGACTAGTATGTTTAGAGTTGGGGACCGGTAAATGTATTCCCTCTGGGTTGGGGTCTGGTTACAGCAGACCCTCCGGGTTGGAGTCCAGTTATAGAGGCTCTCCATATTGGAGTCTGGTTATCGAGGCTCTCCGGGATGGAGTTTAGTTACAGAGGCTCTCCGAGTTTGGGTCTGGTTACAGTTATCCCATAGGTCATGACACGAGGCCTTGACACAGAAATTAAAGTCTGCTATTATACATTCCCTCGTTATGAAATTAGTTATTACATGTGATTATTAGACAAGTAGAATATCCATGTGCATGTTTATATGGTAATGTTTGATTTATTTTTTCCATATTATGTTTAAGTTTATGTTTAAAAGGCTGTTGTTTTATTACAAATCTTTCCTTAAAAGTTTATAGCTTCTGCTAAATTATTTACACTTACTGAGCATCTGAGCTCACCCCTTTCTTATGTTTAATTTTCCCAGGATGTGAAGAAGTTAGTTATGAGTGACTTGCAGGCTTAATCAAGGAGGCTTGGATGTTTATAATGGAATAAATTACTGTTGTTTTTCTTTTCAAGTTGTAATGTTGAACTTCATGTATGTAATCTATTTTCCGAGACTACTAAACTGATCGGTCCTTCTAGAGTTGATTTCTTGTAATCATTGCAATATAATGTAATAATGTATCGACTCTGGGTAACTGGGGTTGGGGCGTTATAGTTGGTATCAGAGGAAGTTTATCAATAACCTAGGAAACTAGATTTAGATAAACTCTGATTAGAACACATTACCCTAAGATAGACTTTGAGTATTAGTATAGAAGAACTTTCTATAATTTTTTTAATGTAGATATTTTATGAGTTTTCCAAGAAAATACATCCGTGTATGGATACAAGCAGGTAGAGGAAGATTTGGCACATATGTACCTAGGGGTAAAACCCAAAAACACCACTTTGAGCTAGACTCGAACGGGAATTGGGGCACAACAACAGGCCTTTCTGCACTCTTGGTTATGACACTCCAGGGGGATATGCTTAGGATAATTCTAATTTTCTTTACAAATCATTAAGAAGGATTTATGAGTATATACCTCCTCAAAGAAAATATTTTTATGATTATGGATTCTATCCATAAATGGTTAAAATTACGTTAGGTATTTTACAAGGTTGGAATTATTCATTACAATTCATAAACTGACCTAGTGTATGCCATTGTATAGAAATAGAACCCAGTAGAAGGAACATGAACTCCAGCAATACGTATGATCCAAAGAGTAAGAAGGATCATATCTTTCATGGTATTATGCCAACATTTAGAAGAGAAATAGTCTCCCATGTATTCTTAACATATGAACAAATAGTATAATGTGTTAATAAGATAAGTAAATTTTTTTTTGAGTCCTATGGCTTTGAAGGGAAGCAAGAGAAGAAAAGAATATAAGAGAGAAAGATGGATAAAGGGAAGAGGGAAAAGAAGAATTTTCCCATATGTGATAACTATGGAAAGAATCATCTTGGTAAATGATTGAAGGGAATGAGAGTTTGTTATAAGTATGGATAAAAAGGACACCAAGTACATGATTGCAAGGGTAAGAAAAAAGTTTCAAATGTACAATGCTTCATCTGTAAGGATTTGGGACACTACGCGAATCAATGTCCAAATCATCAGAGTATACCCCAAATGCTTCTATTGGATAATAATAAAGTTATGATACTACCGAAGATGAAGAGGAATGATTAGATTTCTTACGTTGTTATTAAAGTATTATGTCATTTGAGTATTGTATTAATGATGCACATGTTATAAGAATTATATAGTATATAAGGATTGTACTACAATACTATTTCATTAAGGACTTGAGATTGTGTGGAACCAAGAAAAGTGACTCAATAGCAGGTTAAATTTTTGGAAAATATATGGGTGAGAGAAAGATAAACCATAATATGGTTATGATACTGAGGTAGTGATTTTCGAATAATACATGATTTATTTGGATAAATTATATTGGATATTTTTGACTACCTTGAAACTTATTAATGATTTTTATATTCCATCATTGTTGGAGTTTACAACATTTTTGGATATACAGATTATATCTAGTATTCTATAAGGAATAAGGGAGAATGAATGTAATCAATAAGGTTTTATAGTAATTCATAATGTTGTAGTGTTTTAAAATAATACATGATGAAGGTGTTCACATGTTATTATGTGGAAAAAAGGATCTTCATTTTGTTTACCTTCCTTATAAATTTTGGACTGTGAGTTTGGACAGAAGTATTTTGGATAAGTCTAGTTTGAGATTATTTTTGGATTGCCATAAAAAGGACAACCCAGAGGTCGGGCAGCAACCCATCACGTCCGGAAAGGCCACGAGACTTGGACCCGCAACTGAAGGGAGACAAGGGTGTATCACCTACCACTAGCCCACGTGATGTCTTGGATTGAATAATGTAGTTTTTTTAAAGAGTCTGGTTGATGAATTATAAATTATTTTTTTTGTTAATCCTATACTAATAGGATAAATATAATCTTTTTTAAGTTCTATTATCTTTTAGAGTGAAAGATGAGTTTGTGGTAGAAATTAGTTAAAGGATGGAACTCTACTTGTCAAGTATATATTTTTTTCTTCTTTTATTCTATGAAGAAATTAATTCTTAAACATTAAGTAAGGGATATTAAAACTAAAAATGTGTTATCCTAATACCTTAGGTTTTTTAAATCATCGTAGATTGATGGCTTTGAGGCCCTCAATTCTACAATTGTTTGTGACTGATGAACTCAATAACTCCAAATAACTATTTACGTTTTCCCTCTAAATATGTGTCTTTAATTTCCACCAATGTTCTCCTAATCGAGATCATAATTTGGTGGTGACTTTTTCATTACCCTTTTCTTCTTATTAAGACCAAATTTTATTAACCCAATTTTCGATGTGGGTTTTCCCACAATGGTATTTTCTATTTTCAACCTTTTATTTTTGAAGAACAATTTCAAATTTCAAGGATTCAATTTATTGAAGTAGGGAAGAATGTAACACCCTAAGATTTCATAGTACGTTATTTCTTCAAAGTAATTCAATAACTTGCACTACAGACAACATCGAGTTCAAGTGCTCCACGACTTACCAAACTAGTCATTCAAAAGAGGTTATGAATAGTATTAACTGAATTCTGAACTTTATATAATCCTTATAATTTTAGAATCTATATTATGAGTTTCTTAGACATAATGAAAAAACAAATTCATTTTTTTCAGATAAAAGATGTATTTTTAAAAAAAATGCAATTTTATTGCCTTTTAATAGAGAACTCTTTTTAAATCTAATATTTGAAACTTTTATATATTAAATTTGACAAAATAAACTTTTTCTTTAGAATTGGGACATAAGAATTTATTTTGAATAAATTTTTGGTGTTTTTCTGAAAACTTTTATATTTGGGTAAATAGTGAAAAATACTATATTTTAACTGAAAACAACTTTTTTAATCAAAATAATTTGTAGTGTTAAATTATACATTTTAATGGTTTGGAAGTATAAATAGATTATATTTTTACCATTTAATCCAATTTTATTCATTGGAAATAATTTCACTTTGAAATTGAACATAAACAAGTATCAATCTTTTGTTAGTTATTATTTATTAAAAACATGTTTTTTGGTTTTGACAATGAGAATTAATTTTAAATTAATAAATGAAACATATATTTTTTAATTTGGAAAAATAGACTTAATTTTTGAATTCAGAATATCAAAATTATCTTAGGGTGAAATTTTGGTATTTTTCTGAAAACTTTCAATTTTTGATGAATAGTGAAAAACACTGAGTTAATGGTTAAAACCGACTTTTTATTTAAATAATTATTTATTTTATTTAAATTTATTTTTGGTCAAAATTGATACATAATACCTATATAAGTTCAATATAATTCATTGGAGTCATTTTATAATAAGTTTAGATATATAAAAATTTTATTAAACTTTTTACCGTCTTTTACCCATCTCCTAGGAGAATTTGCAAATTGGCATAAAACATAATTTTACCGCTTCTGTGAGTTAAATTTCAAAAATCCGAGAGACACGGTTAACATAATTAAGTAAAATGTGGTTCAATAAGATGAAAATAATTTTTGGTGAATAGTAACTTTTGACTTTTATTTACCTTGATTAAAGGTAAATAGGGTAATTCAAGGTAAAAAGAATATTATAATAATAGAAAATTACCTTAACACTTGTCCGAACCTTATTGGTTGATTCATGGCTGACCATGGGCATCCTTGGGTCGATTTTGGGACCCCATGGAGCCACTTATGAATGATAATGACACTTTATTTTAATTAACTTAAAGTAAAGGCAAAAATGACATAAACAAATATCTTTTAGTAAATCAATTTTTACATGGGGTTATATAAGTCATCCTTTTTACTATAAATATTCATTGGAAAGATGAAACAATTTCCTAAATTATGGTATTTTTTATAATTTTTAGAAATCAATTAAATTAAATTATATATGACACAATAATGATGTTGTATTTACCACATTAATAAATGATTTAAATAAATTAGATTTTTAATATTAAAACTATATCCAAAACCTGACCAATTCTAATTGGATGATTTTATTTAGGCCATGAGTCATCTTATATTCAACTTTAATTAGTTTTGGACCTTTAGAAACTGAATATCACTATGTAATAAAATAATATTTTCACACTTTCCTAAAGAGCCCATCCCCCCCCATATAAAAGGACGCCAGTTCTAACCCATTCCACACACCTCTCAAGCCCCTTGGATCATCCAAAATCTGCCCAAATAAGCTCCCAAGATCCATATCTTACACCTAGAAGCCTTAACATAGGAATAATTCACTTCAAAAAGTCCTTTTGGTTCAAACCGAAGGAAGTTACCCAAGTTAAAGGAATAACAAGGAACATATGAGCGAGTCAAGTCAGACACGTGGTAAGGGGTTTCTTATCTCACTTTTAATTCCATGAGATTTCCATTGTTCACTACTTATTTATTACATATGGTGTATTTTTTACTTCCATTTGATATATATTATCATGATTCTCTTTATATTCATGATATTCTGTGATTCATTTGGTGGTTATTGACTATTTTTTATACGATCGATTGATTAAAACGTGGTAAGGGTTATTTCCTCAATCTCATTATTATCTGAGATTGTTCATGTATAAGTATTTTTTGGGAAATACTCATCATAGATGTAACACCCCAACCCTAGTTACCCAGAGTCAGTGTATTATTACGTAACATTGGCATGATCACAAAAGATCAAGTCTCAGAAGACCGATTAGTTTAGTAGACTTGGAATCACTAGATACATTCATAAATGTTACATTACATCATAAAGTGAAAAATCACAATAACATAGTCTCCATATTCCACACTCCTATCCACTTCAGACTATCCCTGTAGGTCATTCATAAAATATTTCTTCACATCCTGGGAAAATAAAACATAGAAAGGGGTGAGATCAGATGCTCAGTAAGGATAACAATACAGCGGAAACTTTCATAAATAAACATAAACATTTAAGGAAATGTATAACTAAAAAAAGCCTTTTAAACTTGAACTTCAGCATAATATGGAAAAAATAAAATGAAATAATTCCATTTACTTATTCACATGGATATTATACTATTCTAATAATCACATGCAATATCAATAACCACTTTCATAATGATGGAATGCATAATTCCAGACTATCATAACCACGTAGCCAAGGCCTCGTGCCAAGACTACAAATAAGATTTTGTCAAGGCCTCATGCCAAGACACTATTTTGTCTCATGAGACCTACCAATGTAATTTTTTAGAAGATAATTACGTTTAAAATTGCTCAAATATACTCCAGTGTTTTTCTGAAAACATTATGCAAGATTATGAAAACAAAATAACTAATTCTGAGACTGTTTGAATAATTACAGGCCATGATGGGTCCACGCCCAATCCCTTCCTGTCTACCACACTTGAGAGTCAGGTTTTCTGAAAACATTTTTAAGCTTGAGTTAAATACGTATACATTTGCACTGGATTTTCATATATTTGAAAGAAATATCTATTTTTTGCAATCATTTAAAAATCACATAATTATAAAAGAAAACCTTTATTTTGAAAATATCTTTATAAGCATGTAAGGTAAGCTTCAAAGGTGTAATAACAGCGGAAGAGAAGTCATTGTCACTGCATATGTAAGACAAAACATTCCTTTTGTCATTTAGTAAAAATGCTTCGTATAAAAAGATTCCTTTTGAATAAACATAAAAGTCATAGGGGTTTATAAACCGTATAAAAGAAATTTGTGTATAAAACAAAATATGCCTCAATGAAAGGAGATTGAGGTGAAGTCCCTTACCTCGTGTCCGAATTGACTCAATCGTTCTTTAACCTCCTGAATAATAAACTAGAGTTAATTTCTACTTGATTAAAAACCTTTTTCAAGTTCATTATTCCTTTTATATCACTTATTACCATGTTATGAACATTATGTAATTATTTAAGTTAATAACGGTCGTTTTTTCGATCTTTGGTACTTGAGTTAAAAATAAACTTCTTATAATTACAAGTTGTTCATGTGGTAAAATATCCATTATATCCAGATTTATATTAATTATGTAGATATCATATATATCATATATATCCAGTATATACATGCATTTATAATATTACATAACATTTAGAGTTAATAAATGAAATACACTGTTCATGGAGACGGTAAGCCATACGTACGCATGAACGCTACTTTCATTTCTATTTCATATTTAATGGAATGAAATCATAATTATATAAACGTATATTATAATTATAGTATAATATAATATATAATATCATTTAATCCATCCTTTATACGTCCCACATATGGCATTAAAGATTAAAATCACTTTGAGGGGGCAGTAGTCTGCACTTCCTAAAATGAAATTATCGCATTTACCCATAATGAAAATCATAAAGGTATACCATAAATGAGAAATATAGAAGCATAAGGAAAAACATAAACATAATATATATCATATATAAATATAGTGACATCTTAATGGCCACCATGAGAGGTGTTAAAAGAAGATTGAACAATCATCGTTTCGTGAGGGAGTAATTCGCCACCCACAGAAACAGTATGTTATTTAACCATTAGACGAAGGTGTGTGTAAGTGTAAATCAAATAATTCTTATAAAAACATCCTAGTATATTTAATATACTGGTGTTGTTACAAAATAAATTAATAAAAAATTTTTAAGGGGTTGAATAAGCAAAATAAAACAAAATAACATAAGAGAAGACCTTACCTTAAAATCAGGTAACTTTTTTTTATTTGAGCCAATGGATTCCTTGGGAAGAATTTTGCCCAAATTGAGGCCTCTATGAGTAATAGAGGGAAGTTGAGAGAGTATTTGGGAAGAGTTTGGCTGAGCCAAATGGATTTTAAGGTGTGAATAAGGTGGTATAGGTGGGGGCCTTTTATAAGAGGAGAGAAGGGGCACTCTTGGAATGTCATGAAATGTTACATTATTATGAAATGATTTTCGGATTTAAAAGGTCCCCAAATTATATATTTAGAATATAAGGTGATAAGGGTTCTAAATATACTCATACAATAGGTTTTTTAAAAGTTTAAGTTTTAGATTTTACATTATCTTTTCATTTTATTTAAATCGTTAATTAATGAGGTAATCACTGCATCATCATGGTGTGATAAATAAATTTATTTATTTAATGCCTAAAAATTATAAAAAAATTACCATGATGTAGTAAATATTATTATATTTCCAATTAATATTTATAGTAAAAAAGATAACTTGTATAACCCCTTGTAAAAATTGTTTTTAGTAAAACAATACATGTTTGTGACATTTTTATTTTTACTTTAAATAAAAAGTTATTAATGTCATTTTCTTACCCAAGTGGCTCCATGGGGTCCCCAAGTTGACCCATGGATTGTATTGGTCGTCCATGACTCATCCAATAAGGGTAGGACAAGTGTAAAGGTAATTTAATATTATTATAACATTATATTTACCTTAAATTACACTAATTACCTTTAATCATGATTAATAGAACTTAAAAGTTACCATTCACCAAAAATTATTTTAATCACATTGAACCACATTTTACCTCCTAATGACAATGATGTATGTCAGATTTTTTAAATTCAAATCACAGAGGTGGTAAAATTTCATTTAAACGAAAAATCAATATTTTAACTACCACTTAGTGGTTTCACTATTCATCAAAAATCGATGTTTTTCAGAAAAATACCAAAAATTCACTCTAAGATATATTTGATATTCCAAATTAAAAAATTATGTATATTTTAAAATTTTAAAACATATAAGTTGAATTAATTAATTTAATAATTAATTCCCGCTGTCACAACAAATAGCGTGTTTTTAAGAAACAATATATATCAAAAGATTGACAATTGTTTATGTCCAATTTCAAAGTGAAATTAATTCTAATGACCAGAATTGGATAAAATGGTAAAAATATATTCTAATTATACTTTAAAACAACTCAATATTATAATTTATCACTATAAATTATTTTTATTAAAAAATTTATTTTTAATAATTTTTCACTATTCATTGAAAATTGGAAGTTCTCAGAAAAATTCCAAAAATTCAACATAGGCTAATTTCGATATTTCAAATCCAAAAATGAAGTCCATTTTGAAATATAAAATTTATATAATTTCAAAAAGTGGGTATTACTATTCATAACGGCTACTTTGATTGGTCACAGTGTGTTAGAATCTCGAACTTGCGTACAATGCAAGCTATTGAATTATTGAAAGAGAAGCGTACCATGGAAGCTTGGGGTGTTACAATAGATACCCATATTTTATAAAAATAATTTCAAAAGGAATCTTTTACTGTTTTATTGTAGGGTCTATTTAACTAGATCATCATTTTAAATGTTTTAAATATATATCTTTCTAAACCCTTCTAATTAATGTCCATGTTTTAAAAATGATTTTAAGGATTTATTTATATTGAAATTAATGTTTTGAAATGATAATTCTTTTAAAAAAGTTTCAAAGTGGTATAGGACACTTTGATTAAAAAATCCCTTTTAAATGACTACCTTTATAAATTGTGAGAATTTTAAACGATTTCATGAAAAAGGGGTATTTCTCTCAAATAATTTTACTGTTCATTTTCATATATGTCAACATCTTTTAATGAATTTTTAACGTGTTTGAAGTTGATTTATTATTATAGAAATATTCCATATTGTATTGAATGTTTTGTGATATGTTTGACTGTGGATGTGTTATTTTTATACCATTCATGGTTTATGGATAAAGTATTGACATTTCGTATGCTAGTTTTAATACGAATGTTTATGTTATATTTCAACCTTTTCTTATGATGAACGTATTGGACTAGTATGTTCCGGGTTGGGGACTGGTAAAAGTAAGTCCTCCGGGTTGGGGTCCGGTTAGAACAAACCCTACGGGTTGGTGTCCGGTTACAGAGGCTCTCCGGGTTAGAGTCCGGTTACAGAGGATCTCCGGGTTGGAGTCCGGTTATAGAGGCTCTCTAGGATGGAGTCCAGTTACAGAGGCTCTCAGGGATTGGGTCCAAATACAGTTATCCCATAAGTCCTAGCACGATGCCTTGACACAGAAATTAATGTCTCGTACTATACATTCCCTCTTCATGAAATTAGTTATTACATGTGATTATTCGACTAGTAAAATATCCATGTGCATGTTTATATGGTAATGTTTGATTTATTTTTTCCATATTATGTTAAAGTTTATATTTAAAAGGCTGTTGTTTTATTACACATATTGCCTTAAAAGTTTATAGCTTCTGCTAAATTATTTACCCTTACTGAGCATCTGAGCTCACCCATTTCTTATGTTTTATTTTCCCAGGATATGAAGAAGTTAGTTATGAGTGAATTATAGGCATAATCTAGGAGGATTGGATGTTTCTAAGGGAATAAATTACTGTTGTTTTTCTTTTCAAGTTGTAATGTTGAACATCATGTATGTAATCTATTTTCCAAGACTGCTAAACTGATCGGTCCTTAGGGACTTGATTCCTTGTAATCATTCCAATGTTATGTAATAATGTACTGACTCTAGGTAACTAGGGTCGGGGCATTATAGATCTGGTGTGGATCCTCTTCCACTGGAAAGATATGGGAAGGTCCAAAAAAATATCTGAATATGGAACATTTGGACATGGTCTCTACACTCGACTGGGTTCTTATCACACTAGGTATTCAAGTGTACTTGCCTCCCACACTAATGGAACACTACTGATATTCTAGTTTGGATACTTTGGATACCACTAGCCTACTAAAAACTCTAATGTCGATGTTTCTTGTTACCAAAGGAACCACTACTCTATCTGGTATGAAGCCACTAGGATCTGTACTGTCAGATTCCATCAAATTGCATTTAGTGATAAGGGATTGATTTATAATATCTAAAATGATAGATATCCTAAAGAAATTTACCAAATATTGTATGGTGTACCAAATCCCATCCTCAAAGAACCTTTCCCTAGATAGATCATCTTCTTATAGAGTTGGTGAAAAACTATTAAGCTATATAAAGATAGATGAGTAGTCCATGGCAGACATGGTGCTCTGCTCGAGGTGCATGAAATCTCTATCCCTATCATCTCTTAGTGTCTCTGGGAATAACAAGTCATAGAAAATATACTATAAATTCCACCAATTTATACCCCAGTGCTGATCATCCTAATTCAGAACATCCGATCTAAAATTGATAACATAGTCTCTAGCCTTGACTTTCTATCCTGAGGACCACCATCCCCTAAAAACATGAGTGGATGATGCTTCTGAAACTCTTGGGTTAACTCTACCATAAAATAGGCAGGTCATAGATCTCCCTTCATAGTTTGAACAAGATGCAAGAATCCCTCTCGAAACTGGGCATCATCACCCACATCAGGAATAACAGAAGGTGCCGCAAGTGGTACTACAGGAGGTAACACTAGTGGATTAGGTCCCACCACCTCTGAAGTATGGTCATCACCACCATCCTGGTTCTTTAATCAAGGAAATCATGGTGACATAGCTCTATAAATCTTAAGAACACACCTCTGGTAGAATTGATAATGATTAATATCACATGTAAAAGATTAAGATAGGTATAATCATTCCTATAAAATATTCACACACATATGCATACTCCTAAATCTAGGTTTGGTGATGGTAATGATCATAAGGAACATAAGATACACTTCCTAATTCCCACTAATAAGGTCGGTTCTGGTTCAAGCTCTCTATTTTACTATAAGGGTCTTGGTATATAGAGTTTAATTTGAAAGTTATAGAGGAAAATGCCCTTTAATTTTCAATTGAAATCCTAATTTAATTTTGACCATATTAGCATTTAATATTTATCAATTATTACTTTTATTTTATATACCAGTTATATGAGTACCATTCCCAATTAATACAAGTAAAATCTTTATAAATTGAAATTGGTAGTTCATTTAACTATATACATACCTTTACAATCGATAGAAAAATGTAATAGGTAGTATAAGATGATTTGACTAGATGAATCATCATTATAAATTTATAGAGGTGTATTCACTCTTTAAATTACAAATGACATTAATTTACTCAAATTCAACTAACATTTCAGTCTATATAACCTCAGTTACATAACTTAAGCTTGTGATAATTGATTAATTAAGGTGGAATCATCAAAATATATAGAAAAACACCATTTAGGTTGATGCAAACACTTTAATGACTAACTATTCAATTTAATTTTTACTGTAAAAATATTAGTTTCATAACTGATATATCACTCAAGCCGCATACAATAAGTATCAAGTAGTCAATCAATGCAACATAAAAGTCATGGCATAATGCATGAAATTTTAATCCTAAAAATTTCCTAAAATGAAGCATGTTCAATTATTCCATTCCATACCGGTCCAAGTAATTAGAAGACCCAATAACAACATAATCAACACCACACCTCATGTGTGTCACCCAACAAAGAAATCAAATAAAAATATAATAGGCATGATCCAGAACATCAAATCACATCCCATAAAATTTAGATTTTTCCCATACATGGGTTAACTACTCCCAAGAATAGACTCACTACCAAATTCTGATGCATCCTAATCTCCTTTATACCATCCCAAAATAGTAAGACAAGAAAATAAATCACCTTTTATACCACTTTGTGACATCCCAACCCAACTCACCCGACAACAATTGTCAAACCAGTCAGCCACATGGCCTTAATAGTGCCTCCCTATACACCAGAGGCTACCGACTTACAATGAGGCTCCAAGGTGGTACAATGGACAAATTATACCCTCATAATAAGAGTGGAACAATAGTAAACAGCAGATAAATAATCAATAAAGACAATAATAGTGGAAAATATAGAGGAAAAATCATAAACATATGATCTATAAATAATCAACTCACAAGGTGAAACAATACCATATATGATAATGATGTCATGTATCTACATAAGGAGCAAGAATACATGGAATCAGGTAGATACAAAAGAATAAAAAAGAACAAAAAATATCAAACCATCTTGAGAACTGGCCCAGTCATCTACTACCAAGCTCCCAACCTAATATAGTAAGTCACACATCTATAACTGAATGCTTCCCCTTTTCCACACCAGCAATCATGTAATATTTCCAAGTACCTTCGACAATCCAGATAGGGTGTCAGATAAACTCATTAGGCCACCACCAACAATAACTATAAAAATAAAGCATGTGAATAGAAACTATAATAGTGTGCAAGTATATCAAGGTAAATAATATATAAATATAACCCATGTCGAGATTAGGTTTCTCATGGGACACCTGGACGACCATACCTACTTCATCCTAAGATGGATGTCTCTAGGAACATGTTCATTTAATCATTTAGTTAAGGTATTAGTAAATAAAAGACACATGAACATGGGAAGTAATAATGATAATACCAGAAAGGTTCCATGAGGAATCACGTAATCCTTGACCTTATAAGGTTAGTCTAGCTCATGGTACACAAACATCCATCCTAGTAATAAGGGATAAGTGTAATCCAAGGGGTATCCCTAAGGCATTACATTATAAATATCCCTAACTGAGTCTTTGAATCAAGTCCAACGTAAATAATGGGATAAGCATGAATGGATCCCTAGGAGATTAATCCATGTCTTGAATGTCCTACGACAACACACTAAATCCAAGGAGTGCATCCAAGGAATTCTAATATCCAAAAAAAGTGTTAAGTGAATTGTCGGTACAACACCGAGGAATTCATGTAATAAAAAAAGGAATAAGTTCAAAGGTGGGTATCTCCCTTGGAAATTGGATCAATGAATTGGAATGATTCCCTCTGAGTGGTCAAGTATTTCCCTTGAGAATCCAAGGTAGGATCAAGTTTGATCATTCCTTAAAATATGAAAAATTTATATATGAAATAAAAACCATATACTCATTTCATATACAATAACGAGTCATCATTGGTCATTTAATACTCATGCCATTTATAATTTACTTAGGTTCATTCCAACACCTTTCATAATAAGTAGCAAGGTCAAAGAGGAAATGATACCTATTCCAATTTAATTACATTTGATCAAGTCCATGTTATATCCTTAAATATATATATAAATAATTTCTATTTAATGATTTATAGTTCATTTAATTAAATAAGTACTTACCATAATAAAGGTTAACTCATGCACACCCAAACGGTGTTTCGGGTAGTCACAACATTGGTTATCAAAGGCATATCAAAGAACACACCCTATTTGGGTGGTTGTAATTGAGGTCTCAACCTCCAATGATTTCAAAATAGTCTCTATAGGATCTTAGTTTGAAATTTAAATGATTTAATTTAAGGTATATTAATTTAATAAGCAATACCCGGTGAAACCCATGTGCGCACATCATAAAAAATTCATAAATACCGACACTTTGAGGGATAAGTCATCGAACACCTACCTTATTCTTGTATATGAATACTCATCCAAGATCGGACATTGATTTGGTCTAGATTGGAATAAAATAGAATAAATAAAAAATTCCTTGAAAATAAAGAAAAGGAGCTTTCACCTAAATAGCACCAAAGACAGAGAGATAAAGAAGATAAATAAGGAAGTGGATCGAAGATCTTATTGATAGGGATACAATGATATGAATGATGCCTCAATTGAACATCAGAAAGAGAAGATCCCTCAAAGCCTATCTTGAAGGGAGGAGGGAGTTTCGAATGAGAGGAGGATAGGGGAGGCTGATGTGCATGGGAGAGAAAAGAAAATGGAGGGTGAGTTATAAAGGGAGGGGGGGATGGTATTTTCAACAAAAAATTAAAAGAGTCATATGATTTGACCACACAGTTGGCCATGGTTTGAACACAACGTTGTCCAAACCGTGCATTGACCATGTGACCAGATCTGTCCCAAGTCACACATCACATGGGCTAGGCACATGGTAAGACTAATCATGAGAATCCCATGAAAAACACCTATAAAATAGGACCATTAACACTCGTACAACCATGAAACATGGGAAACATGGTTATGTGAAATCGTGCGACCCTCTTTAGTGCACTAAAACACCCCACACAGTTTGTTATAATCATGTGAACTAGACTGCATAGTTTTTACTAACCATGAAAACTAGCCATTTTCTTCAAAAACTGAGGCTCCAAGATTTGAACAGGCCGCATGCACCCTTGTTTCCTCCATAAACTCATTTGAAATTTTCATTAAGATAAAGTTAATGAATTCAACTAAAAATGAATGGTTTAGTACCTCGATGAAAATCCTGGTTCTTAAAAAAGGTATAACACAAAGTTTTCTGAATTGGTTCAGCTAGAGGAATTGAACCATTCTAAGGTTAATATAGTGGTAAATATACCTTATATGATTAGTTTAAGTTTTCTTTAAGGAATGTGAAAGTTAATTATGTTATATGCATGATCTTAATATATGATTTGATTTTTTCCCATGTACCGAATGATATATTGACCAAGTATACATCTATCATGAAATATAGATTGTATTTATTCCTAAAATTAAATTTCTTTATTCACATCAAAGTCATGATGTTAGTAAAAGGTTGATCAATGGATTTTCTTACATGCAAAAATTGATCAATAAAATGAAGCATTGAGTAATTCCTAAATGTACATTTCCTTATACACATTAGAACCACGATGCAAGTAAATGGGAATCAATGATAAGAATCATATCCATTGTAGAAACTTCCATTTTTTTAAATACTTTCTTCACAAATATCGACGTCATCCCATAAACATATACCAAATATAATAAAAATTGGATATCATACTAGTTATAGTATGATATAAATCCATCAATTTCATAATCACATGTGTTTAGATGCAAAGTTTTTATTAAGTATATAAACAAACTTTCATCAAGAAAAAAATGCACATATAAAGTAGTTATCCTAAACTTTTCTTAGGATATTATAGAAATACCTATGATAGAGAATTTATAGTCAAGCGATAGACTATATTTCTATAAAAGAGTGACCATATATATTTGAGATAGCAAGAGTAGGATTGACTCATATTTAGCCAATGTCGTAGATGAAAAAGTGGTTGGAATAGGAACAAGTTCCACAAAAGTATGTGGAAAAGGAATTTCCTAGAGACACATACTGCATAGGAAGGATAAAACTAGGGTAATTTTTTTACACTCACTGTAGTTGGTGATACCTTGTTCATTGAGAGAAATGAATCCTATAAGCAAGTAGTTAATATAAATAAGATAAGATTGAAAAGATTAATTAAAATTATATAATGTATTATATGTATCAAAGTACAAGGGCTTATTATTTTGAATACTATAGTGGGTATTCAAGTGAGATTATACATGGGTGGTATAATCATGGTACCAATAAGGATCGATTGTAATACCAATTCTTTATGCCTAAATCCATTATAATTTTACTTTTCATAATGAAAACGAATTTATATGATAATTTGTTTTTGAATTGGATTTCAAGACAAAAAATCATGTAAGGAGTCTATATAATTCTACTAGAAAGGGATGGTGACACAAAAAAAAATCAGTAAGGGGTGAAAGTTACTAAAATTCAGTTTTGGAATTAATTAAGTAACAAGATCATAGAATGTTAATTTGAAATGATTTTTCTATGTTTATACAAGAAGTTAGTGGGAGAATCATAGTTTTCCAAGTAAAATATGTTTAATAACATATGAAAAACATATATTGGTAGTATAGTTAGTTAAGACTAAAATGAAAGTAACTCTCCTGAGATTGACTTAAGGTGGAAACCTGCATTCTAGGGAACAATATCAATTGAGGTAGATCTAATGGGTTTATTAAACTAAGTCAAAGTATATATATTTAAAAGGAATTGAAAAATAAAAGTTATAACAATTTTACATAGAATTGTTACCAATGTCACATGGCATAAATCTATCCTAGAAGACATGCATGGGGCATAAGAGGAGATAAAAGTGGTGAGTAGAATTCCATAAGTGCAAAAAATGGATAAATCATATATTCCATGTTATGTAATATATATTCTACCACCAACCTATACTTTATGGTAGGAAAATATTTGTTAAATCTTGGAGAACTTCATGGGAAGTAGTCAAAATGGTCCAATTTTACTTGAGAGAGTACAAGTGATATGTTCCTAGAACTTGGAGATGAAGGGATGCTAGTTATAAGGGGATGCAAACAAGTATTAATTTAGATCAATATGATCTAATATTGTAGAAATTATAAGATAATTAGTATAATAATCTCATTAAATAGAGTGGTATCCATGTATACAAATAAATATTGCAGAGTGGCTTTTGAGGCAGCCGAAAAAGAAGTATAAAATACTCAATGATTTGTTACATTTCTTATAATCACACATATTAAGTAAAGTTTTTTAATAATATATATTCTGATAATCCTATTTCTATCACTAGATAAGATGTCAAGTTTTTATGTTGTACAAAAGGAATATACTTGAGGATGTTATCTCTTAAGGAGTCTAACTCAAAGAGGTGAAGTTATAGATAGAAGAGTAGCTACATTACGGAGATTTGTCATGCCAGATAACTAAATCCATAACTTAGAAGAAGCATGATTTTTTCATGTGACAGATAACAAGGTTTGTTAGAAATTTGGATCTAGTTAATGTGGGGGATGTTGTAAAACTGGGTTCCCTAGAACCAATTGAATATCACTTTTCGATTACCACATCATATATACAATGAGTTATTCATGATGTACACTTACCATAATAGTGTGGATACTTTTGAATCTACTATTTAAATGGTAATTTTCATAGATTATTATAAATTCGTTTTATCGAAGGTATGTTATTGGTGTCCCATATTGGTTTACCTTAATGAGTATAGTACTAGTAAGGGGTCAATCCATAGGGAAAAAGAAGTTATTTTTGTCTTGATTATCTATTTTTTATTCTTTGTCTTAGTGAAGTGTACTGAATTTAGAGTCGATTTTTAATGATTGGATAAAAAGGTAATTTTATTTAAATTTATTTAGTAAATTACTTATCATATAAAAGAAAATATGGGAAATTGGTTTTGATGAAAATATGGAGGGAAATGCGTTGAGGCTGTGGATTATTAAGAGGTTGTTTATTAAATAAAATTTATTATGAGGTTGTGTTGTTCAGAATAACTCAACACTTTGGGTTTCAATTTGTATCAAGGTTTCCTTGGTCCGGTAAACACATGTCTTGAGTTCAAGAAACTGACTCCTTGGTTTGGTAGTTAGTGTTTCATAGTTATTTATCTGGATTAGTCTATTTTTGAGTCGATGAATACTTCCAATGATCATGAAATTATTCATCGTTATTCTTCTTTTGAGTCCCTGGAAATTCTACCCTTGGTCTGGCTCAGAATTTTAAGTGATAAAATTAAGTTATTAAATAAGAATAAGAAGAGGTTATAGAATGAACAAATTCATAACAAATAATCAAAATTAAAACTCTTTCATCTACCAAAACCCCAACACACTGGGTTTTTAGTTACACACAGAATAAGAGATAAAAATAGAACCCTCGATACCTGATGTGATCATTGCAAAAACTTTGAGGAGAGATTTGATCTTTTGTAAAATGGTTGAATGGTGAAGTAGTTGAATGATGGTAGCACGACAACAGAGTAGCAGAACTTATTTGCTTCGGACCTTCACCCCCTCCTTATTTGAACCAAAGGCCAAGGAATCTATTTATATAAAATAAAAGTACACGGTGTGTGGCCAAAGTACACACCGTGTAGTCTTGTCAACATGCTTTTGTCATCTTTTTCTCCACCGGTGGATGTCCTAACACACCGTCCTTGACTTGGAACATGACGCTTCCTGGTATGTGGATATACACGGCGTGTAGCACCGCCATACAAAGTGTGTACTCTCTTTTATCAGCAACCAACCACTTCTAGAAGGGTAGACACGACGTATAGATGTTGTACATAGTATGTAAACGTCAGCCAACCACATGGGCATGTAGACTTCTTCTCAACCACCAACTGATTCTAGAAGACTATACACGGTGTGTAGATTTTGTACATGGTGTGAACATGCTTCAGGTAACTTGGAATGTACTTTTCCTAGCCAATTTGTGTTTGATTCTGAATGTACATGGTGTGTATATATGTACACGCCATGTAGTTGTAAATTTTTCTTAGTTTCCCCCCAGTTTGTGTGTTTGGCCAGAAATCACCTGAAAATGAACAAGATCACCAAAATCAAAGTATTTTTCCACTAATTAATAGGTATTTGATGAAGACATGTTCTTATTTTCAATATAGTATGTGGAAATGTATACACAAATTGGGTGCATCAAACTCCCCCATACTTAGTCATTTTCTTTCCCTTGAGAAAATCTCAACATCAAATTAAAAGAGTCTATATTTTAAAAGGAAGGAATTAAGTTAATCATAAATGTAAATGATACAGTCACAAGAGAAAATTATAATAAGGTACAAAATAGTTTCAATTCATAAGATATTCTAATCATTCCTCATATACAATTCAATTAACTATATTCATCCTCATTTAAATACACATTTCAACCTTTAAAAAATAAGCAAGCCACTTGATGATCTACCTCACCAATAATATACTCAAAACTCAAGATATTTTAAATCAAATCTATGCTCAATAAAATATATATACACTCTATCCATAGGTTTTCAATAAATCTAGTTCTCTACCTAATAAAATTGATTTACAAAAATCTTGAGGGCTTTTCAATAAGGATAAGATGTCTCTGTGGCTAAGGTTTGGTAGGTAAAGATGTGAAAAATAACTATGAGGATTAAAAAATGAGGCTAAATTATTTAAATAACAGTACATGATATTCAAAATTAAGCTCAATGTAAAAGAATCCTCAACAAGCTCTGTCAAATGATCTCATCACTACCATTTCCTTAGTTAGGTAGGGTTCACAAACCAATAAGTGAGTATAAGGTTCCTTAGACTGTATCATTTTTTTATAGAACAAAGGAGACCTTTTATAAATTCCCTAAATAGGGATTTGGAACCCTTTTTTCCCCAAATGATCAAGAGGCTCTTTCCCATACTTAATTTCAGGACGATTCACAAAAATATTCTATGAACTACCAATTCCTTCTCTTAAGATAAAGTGAATAATCATGAAAAATTATAAAATAATTAGGGTATGAAGGGAAATATTCTTGTAATATGGCTTCCTATAAAGGTTGTTCATGGTTTATAGGGGCTTCACGGAGATAAGATGTAGGGTAGGGTTCAAGATAAAGGGGTTGAAACAATCAAATGCCTCAATCATTTTAATGTAATTAAAAAATTCTTCAGGTTTCGAAAAGAAAAATTTCAAATTATGGTAGTTATGTATATCCTAAGAATCTATTTAGAAATAGGGTATTAGAAAGAATATGACAAAGGGTTTAGAATACCTTTTGGGAGTGGGAAAAACAAATAAAGAGACAATTAGGCCGTGACTTGCATATAAATGATTAACCTAATCAATGTAATTTATCCAAGGATTACAAGTTTCAATTTAAACTATATCATCAATCATCTTAAAACACTTAATAACCAAAATAAGCATGAAACTTTTAAAAATTTCCCACTTTTATATTTATTATTTAGAAATATGATTAACTAAAATTTATTCACTTTTTCAAATATATCTTCCAATAATGATGTCTCCTAGATGATGATAAAGGAAAAGACTAAGGTGGTCGAGAGATACTTCCCCATACTTAATATCGCACATGGTCTACCAAGTTCCACATAAGGGTGTAGAAGGGAATTTGGGGACACAAAAGTGGACAGAAATGAGGGGAAGTAAGGAAATAAGTAAATCAAGAAAGAAAAAGAAAAAAATTAAATATGTGAAAAAAATACTCCCCTCATGTCTAGGTGAAGAAAGATGGGAAGTGGTGGATAAGTACAGCCCAAAGCATTCCAGAGTACCTGTGATGGTCATGGAGAGAGAAAACTGTAATCTTAAAAAACATACATAGGCACAAGATATCAAAAAAATATATAAAATAGAAGATATGTGTCCAAAAACCAGTCAGGGGGTCGCCTCAGAAGAGGCATCATCCGGTACAGAAAGAGCCGGGAGAGAAGGATCATGAGCCATGGAAACTGGAGGCCCAAAATCTGCACTTAGAAGAGAAGCCATAGGAGGCGGAGCCATATGAGCTAGACTCAGAATAGAAGGCTTGATAGTGATCCCTGGATTGGTAGCAGTAGTGGTAGAAGTTGGTCCTGTAGTGGAGATGAGAACCAAATTAGTGGCCAGTGCAGTAAAGGGCAGTGGAGTTGTGGAAGAAGGTCCAGGAACCGATGCATGGGTAGGTGGTGGGGGTAGTGGAATACCATGATGCTGAAGAAGAAGCACAAATATATGCTCAAGCCAGAAAACATGGCATGTAAATAGGAAGCGGCAAGGTAAGGGAGGTTCGGGTAGTCCTACCAGATAACACAAGTGAGGAGCTCCATGTCACGGCCAGTCACAACCCCCATATCATCATGGCGGGGAAAAAGGATGGTGGTAAAGCACCGGTGGGTGAATTAGAGGATATGGTCTGCAATGAGGGTACTATTCTAGGAAGTGGGGGTGTATCAGTGGTCAGACCTAGCGATATCCTGCCACATGGAAATGAGCTTAGAGCGTTCGGGGTGGGTCAGAGTGGATACAGGAGGTGGCTTGATGATATGAGGATAGAAACCACACCCTCAACCAAAATTGGTCAATGTAAGGGAGAAAGGTCAACTGCTTAGCTGAAACTGGACCACTGGGACCGCATCACCAGGCGTCTCCTGGTACGTGGGCCCGTCAAACTTGAAAGAAGCATCAAACTCCAAAAAATCTCTAAAAATAGGAGTGATGACCTGGAATATCGTGAGTAATGGTGTGTGACCGAGGAGATCCTCCAACTCTCCCCAGATACCCATCTGCTGGGGGATGCTGCTTTCGAGATAACGACTACTCAATGGGATCAGGCAGCAAGAGAAACACCAGACTATGTCGTGCTCCATGTATGTGACTGGGAACACCATGCAAGGGTAGGGGACACCTGTAGGGGCCGACCCAGGTGGTACAATAGTAGGGGCTGGCTCTGGGGGTGGAGCGACTGCATTAGATGGAGGCCCGCTAGATGGGGCGGGTGATGATGGATCAAATACGATTGAGGAGGTCTCCAGTGGTGTGGTAGTCGGTGGGGAAGAAAGTGTGGTGCTCGAGGGCTCTATGTGGGATGGTGGAGGTCCGACGGTACTAGGACCAGCGTCGGCTGAGGTGGTGAGTGGTGGAAAGATAGGCAATGGAGGAGGCTGGTACACCGGATAGTCCGGAGCTGGTGTCATCGCGGGCTAGAGTTAGATTCGAAAAAAAGTGGGCCTCTCGCCCTCAGTAGTGGAGGCGGGCCTCTTCCCACATGAAGGGTATCTATCTTTCATATCATGAAAAATAAAGAAAAAGGAAACAAAAGAAAAATAAATGAAAAAAGAAAAGAATAAAATGTGAGAAAACTGAGAAATAACAAGTACATGACATGTATATCCAGAGTACATGATGTGTAGTGGAAGCGGGTTAGCACCACATGTTCTCTAGATAGACACGCCGAGTGAGCATGGAATAGACCAGGGAAGGATACAAAATGTGTACCGAACATACTCACAGTTTACGTGCAAAGTGCTCATGGTTGTGTGGTTTTAAAGACACGACCACCTTCTGACCAGAGATAAAAATACAAGACACACCGTGTGAAGGTACAACATGACGTCTGTAATAACAGACGTCATATGGCCATGTGAAGTTCTAGACACAGGTTGGCCTAGATAAATTGTATACACGACATGTACCAAACAGACATTACATGTAAAAGAACATGGTGTATGTGGCCATGTCAATAAGGTACCCAGGCACGATGTGGGTTGGTACACGGTGTGTACCAAATATACACACCATGTATTTTTAAATTATGAAGTATTCAGTGTTTGGCCATGTATAGAAGTACACAACGTGTGCTCTTCAAATTTTTCTCATGTACCGTGGAAGCCAAACGGTCATCCAATCCACAAATCACCCTAAAATCCTATGAAATATTCAAATAAAGGGTGTAGAAGGGTGTACCTAGACCGAGGATTACAATGCAGTAGAAATCAGAAGCTAAAATGCATGAAATCCGCAGATTTGGAAATAGGGAGGCTGAATAGATTTCATAATAATAAATGGAGGGTGGGGTTCCGTGTGACCTTTATAGCCACAGTAAATGGTGCGTATTAGTGGCCTACATGCTGTGTACCACATTTTTTAAATATATAGATATATAATTATTATAGAAAACTATATAATAATTAATATTAATAATTAAAATGATTATATATATATATACATACATAATTTATCAAAAATAAAACTATACACATAAAGTATCAGGAAATAAAAGTCGTGTGTTATAAAATTAGAAAAAGATAAGTACAACCTTTGGTCCGGTTCTTAGGGCGAGATTCGAACCGGTGATCGGCCGTTCCGAAAGGAATCCCTCAACCACTGAAGCAAAGGTTGTACTTCTGATCCTATTTATTATTTAAATATATTTAATTTATAAAGCCTATAATACACGAGAGGAAATAAATGCATGGCGTGTGGTTTTTAATTATACAAAAAGGGATGAAGTAGGGAGATTAGCTGAGGTCGAACCCAGGTCTTTTGGATCCATGGCCGAGACTCTACCAATCTGCCAACTTCACCCATATGTAGTTCTTTATGTTGAAAATCCTTTCAGTTTAGTAATGAAAATAAGGCACACACAATGTATATCGAAAGACACACTGTGTAGTTTTATTAAAAGGAAAAATGATGGAAATGGGGTGGTTGTCAGGAGTCGAACCCAGGTCTTTTGGAGCTGGGTTACGACGCTGGCCAACCGATCCATCCCCATTATGGGTTTTCTTATAAGAATATATATATATATATGTATATATATATATGTATATATATATATAATATAAAAAATACCACACACACCGTGTAAGAAAACACGAAGATAAAAATGAGGAACCCTGTGCCGAAGATAGGTCGGGAAGGATTCGAACCGGTGACGACTCAGATAAACTCCAGTGACCTTACCATCAGCACCAAAATCATCCCTGTTTATTACGTAGTTAATTTATATATTTATAATAGTTATAATATAAACAAAAAGGGATAAATACACACCATGGAGATATATGGTACACATCGTGTGTCCACTAGGTTGCCTCCTAAGAAGCTCCTTTGTTTTTAGGTCGTTGGCTCGACCAACTTACCTATGGTTACCTGAGATGTATGGTGGACAGTGTTCCCACTGTGTCTTCCATGTGATGGTAAGTATTCAGCCATTTTCCATTCACCTTGAATGGTTGACCATCCTCTCTAGAAATTTCCACCACTCTATGAGGGAATACTCGTATGACTCAGAATGGTATTGACCATTTTGACTTTAACATCCCTGGGAATAATTGAAGACGAGAGTTAAAAAGGAGTACCTGATCATTGGGTTGGAAAGTTTTTTGTGAAATCATCCGGTCGTGAATTGCTCTCGTATTCTCCTTGTACAGTTTGGCGTTCTTATACGACTCTTATCGGATTTCATCATGTTCCGACAGTTGGAAATTACACTTCTCTTCAGATGCCTTCAGATCAAAACTCAAGGCCTTAACAACCCAACAGGCTTTGTGATCCAACTCTACTAGAAGATGGCATGGTTTTCTATAGATGATTCGGAATGGGGAAATCCCCTATGGTGTTTTTAAAGCAGTCTGATATGACCACAAAGCATCGTCTAGCTTCTTGGACCAATCTTTCCTCAAAGTGTTCATTGTTTTCTATAGAATCTACTTAATCTCACAGTTGAAGAGCTCCACTTGTCCACTGGTCTGGGGATAATATGGCGTCCCCATATGACGCTTCACTCCGTACTTCGACAATACTCCTTTCATCAATGTATTGTCGAAGTGGGTCCCTCTATCACTGATTAGTATACGGGGAATTCCGAACCTACTGAAAATATGTTTCTTTAAAAAGGGCACGATTACCTTGGTCATGTCATGTGCTGTAGCAGCGGCTTCTACCCATTTGGAGATGTAGTCAATGCAGACGAGGATGTAAGTGTTCCCGAAATATGGGGAGAATAGTCCCATGAAATCTATTCCCCAGACATTGAAGATATTGGCCTCCAGGATGGGGTGCTGGGGAATCTCAGCATGACGTACCACATTACCTATTATCTGGCATCAATCACAACAGGAAACAAAGGCTTGGGAATCTCTATGCATGGTGGGCTAGAAAAAACTAGACTGCAAGATCTTTTCTATAGTACAATCAGTCCCATGATGTCCCCCAACTGTCGAGGCGTGACGGAATTCTAGGACACCATGAACTTTAGTTTTTGGGATGTAACGACAGATCACCCCATCTCCAAAGGATCAGAATAGAAGAGGATCTTCCTAGAAGTACCTCTTGACATCAGCGAGAAATATTCCTTTGCTGGAAGGAGAGGTCAGGGTGAACAAAAACTGTAACAAAAAAATTAGCAATATCAGCATACCAAGGTTTAGGTGTTTCTTTGACTGAAAAGAGGTGATCATCGGGGAAATCCTCCCTGATCTCTTGATCTTCCTCCTTCTCTAAATGAGGCAGCTCCAGGTAGGAGAGATGATCAGTAACAATGTTCTTGCTCCCTTTCTTTTCTTAGATCTCCATATCAAATTCTTGTAGGAGGAGTACCCATCGGGTCAGCCGTGGCTTCACATCCTTCTTTTTCAGAAGGTACTTGAGTGATGCATGGTCAGTATAAACAATAACTTTAGATTGCACTAAGTAAGAACGGAACCTTTCTAAAGTGAACACTACTACCAACATCTCCTTTTTGTGGTGGTAGAGTTCATCTATGCCTCATCGAGCATCTTGCTGTTATAATAGATAGGTCATAAAATTTGGTAAAGTCGTTGGCCCAAGGATACTCCCACTACGTAGTCACTGGCACCACACATTACTTCAAATTGTTCATCCCAGTTGGGACCATTACTGAAGCTTCTGCCAGGTGTTTCTTTAGGTGATCAAAAGATATGGTGCATGGATCATCAAACTCAAATATGGAATCCTTGGTCAGAAGGTTGGTGAGGGGCTGGTCTATCTTTGAGAAGTCATGGACAAACTCCCTATAGAAACCTGCATGCCCCAGGAAGCTACGGATGGCTCTGACGGAAGTCAAAATAGGAAGTCGTGAAATGACTTCTATCTTTTCCAGGTCCACCTCTATCCCCTTTTCTGAGATTCTATGGTCAAGGACAATACCAATTTTCACCATGAAATGAAACTTTTCCCAGTTCAAAACCATGTTAGTGTTATCACATATTTCCAAAACTAGCTCCACGTGCCGCAAGCAAGTGGTGAATGATTTTCTATAAACAGAAAAATCATCCATGAATACCTCTAGGATAAATTCCTCCATATCATGGAAGATAGACAGTATACAACACCAGAAGGTGGCGAGGGAATTGCACATGCCAAAGGACATCCTTTGATAGGAAAACGTACCATAGGGGCAAGTAAATGTTATCTTCTCTTGATCCTCTAGAGAAATGGAAATCTGATTATAGTTGGAATAGCCATCGAGGAAGTAGTAAAATTTATGCCCTGCTAGTCTATCTAGCATCTGATCCATGAAGGGAAGGGGGAAATGATCTTTCCTCGTGGCATCAATCAGCTTCCTGTAGTCCACAATGACTCTCTAGCCCGTGACAGTGCATGTGGGGATGAGCTCGTTCTTATCATTTGAGATCACAGTGATTCCCCCTTTTTGGGTACCACTTGTAGGGGAATCACCCATAGACTATCTGAGATGGGATAAATGAGGCCCTCATCCAATAAATTAATTACCTATTTCTTCACAACTTCCTTCATGGGGGGATTCAGGCATCACAATGGTTTCTAATATTTCTTAACACCCTCTTCAAGCAACACCTTGTGGGTGAAAATGGAAGGGATGATGCCTTTCAAATTTTCAACTGTCCACCCAATAGCGTGCTTGCTCTATTTCAAAACCTGCAGAAGTGCATCCTCCTGCTCCTGTGACAGTTTTTTGCTAAGTATGACAGGCAATGTTTGATGGTCTCCCAAATACCCATACTTCAGAGAAGATGGAAGAGGCTTTAGTTCTAGTTCAGGTGCCTTTAGAATCGAAGGTACAAGTGTTTGTACATTTTCTCACTCTATAATATCAGGTATAATTAAATGTTTCTAATAGTGTTCACCCTGGACTTCTATAAATTGTAGGTCCAATGGTGCTTTGTTAACTAGAATTTCTGGAATAACCAAGTCATATGAGGTAAAAGAACATACCAGATCCTCCCCTTCTTCACTCAAGTGATCATCCATAGTGGTAACTATATAAAATCCCACATGCTTTGACAATGATGCATGCTTGAAATCTTTGAGGACATTGTAGGAGACTATCTCATCCCCTACCTGGAAAATCAGCCCCCCCTGGTGCATGTTGATTAGTACCTTCCAGTGGCCAAGAAAGGCCTTCCCAAAATGAGAGATGTCTCTTGGTCTTCATCCCTGTCAAGGATGATGAAATATGCGGGGAGGATTAGCCTACCCACCTTGACCAACACATCCCCCAATATCCCCTTCATATATTTGATGGATTGGTCGACAAGTTGAAGGGATAATCAGGTAGGCTTTAGTTTGTTGAGCCCCTGTTTCTTAAAAACTCTGAGGGGAATGAGGTTGAAACTGGATCCTAAGTCATAGAGGGCCTTCCCAAACTCACATGGTCTAACAGTTCATGAAATAGTGAAGCTAACTAGATTCTGGATTTTTGGTGGAATCGAATGCTGGACGACCATTGAACACTCCTTAGTCAGTGAAATAGTTCCCAGATCCTCCATCTTTCTTTTTTTGGAGTGGATCTCCTTCACAAATTTCTCATAAGTGGGAATCTGTGTTAGTGCCACTGAAAATGGAATATTGATGTGTAGCTTCTTGAAAACGTCCATGAATTTTCCGAACTGGTGGTCCATCTTTCTCATCTTCATCCTCTACGGGAAGGGTAAGGTAGGCTCAAAGGATTTGAAAACCTCCTTTCCATTATTCTGTGAAGCCTCCATTAGTGGGATTTTGGATTAGGAGGGTTTTGTAACTATACCTTTGTCATCATCATGTGGTGTAGGTGCACCTGGTTGTGATGGTTCCTTTTGTTGTAGATCCCTTCCACTCTATAGTGTGACGAAATGGGACTCCTCCCTTGGGTTCTTCTTAGTGTTACCCAGTAGTGTACCGGGTTGCCTCCCTGAGAGTTGGTTTGCCAACTGGCCAATTTGGTTCTCCATGCCTTGAATTGAAGCCTCCTGATTCTGGAATCTGGTCTCAGCAGTAGATATAAATTTTTTCATGAGATCCTCTAACCTTGAGGTATTCTACTGCTGAGGTGGATGTGTAGCTGGTGGTGGTGGTGGCTACCGCGGCTACTGCAGGAGAGGTTTTTGATACCCTTGATGCTGATAAGAGCCATGTTGGGGCTGTTTTTTCCCAGGGTACTAGTTCTGATAAGGAGTCTAACTGTAGGCGGGATGTCACTAGGGTGGAGGATTCTGCTATTGTTAGCCCCATCCTGTGTTCTATTGATCACACCATGCCATGTTTTGGTATTGTTGGTACTAGTTTGGCCCTCGGTTTTGGGCAACATAGCTTACCTCGCTCATTGAAGGGCCGCCTATAGGTCCTGGGAATTCTCCCATGATGTGGTTATCACCACATTCGCTGCACACTAGATGGTTTTCCGCATGTACTTGGGATGCTCCCTTTAGATTGAGCGTATTGATATTTCTGGAAACAACATCCAACTGGGAAACTAGCATAGTTGTGGCATCAATATTATGTATACCTCGTTTCTACATGCCCTACTCAGAATGCCACTATAATCTGTTGGTATACATGTCTCAAAATAGTTCAAAAATCTCTTCCGGGGACTTCCTCATAACTGTACCCCCATAAAAAACATCCACCGCATAATTTTTATTCATCATTAGTCCTCTGCAAAAGGTTTGGACCTATATCCAAAGTGGGAGCCCGTGGTGTGGGCATTTGCACAACATCTCCTTGAAGCACTCCCTTGACTCGTACAATGACTCTGAGTCGTTCTGCTGAAAGCTATGTATTTCATACCACAGAGTCACCATCTTCGAGGGTGGGAAGCATTTAGATAGGAACACCTAGGCTATATCCTCCCAGGCAAGGATAGATCGTTGTGGAAAATCTTTAATCTGGTCTTTCACCTTATCCCTTAGAGAGAAGGGGAAGAGGCAACGAAAAATGGCATCCATGGACACTCCGTGGTAGAAAAACGTGTCACATACCTCTAGAAAATTAGAGAGATGGTCATTGGGGTCCTCACTGGGTAGGCCTCCAAACTGAACGGTGTTTTGGATTAACTGCATAATGGAAGGCTTGATCTTGAAGTGTTGGGCCTGCACCGGTGGACGGACGATGCCCGTGTCAGCTATGTGAATAAATGGAAAGTCGTACTCCATGAGAGTACAATGTGGAGGTGGATGCTGAGGGAGTGGAGGTGGCATGTATTGTTGTTCCTGAGGGAAGAAGTACGACCCCTGACCTGGCTGTAAAAATGGTATCCACTCTAGTTGGAACTGTTGGAGTTGTTGCAGGCCATACCCTGTAGCAAGTGGAGCTTGGTGATTCCAGTTGTCATCTGGACCAAATGGCTATCCATATCCTTGTAAAACAACTATATTTCCTTCTTTGTTGTATGCCATGGGATTATTTTGGTTGTGCTCGGCCATGAGTGCTCATTGTCTCCACAAGAGTGTTCATTTGATTTCTGAGTCAATTGGGAAAAACCCTGATGACTCAGCATTCTTGGAACGAGTGAGGTAGCCACTCATACACCAATGGACCTGAACAATACTAAACACACCAAATGTAAATGAGGAAGAATAAAGATAAATAGAAATGATATTAGAAAAGATATTTTTGGGAATTTATGATTTTTATTTCCACTAAAATTTGATACAAAATTAATTAAAACAAGGAAAAAATTAACTTTTCATTTTCCTTGGAAACGAAGCCGAAATTTAGCAAGTCGTTTTACCATATGTTATCAGTGTCCCAAATTGTTTTACCCTAATGAGTATAGTACCAGTAAGGGGTCGATCCACAAGGAAAAAGAAGTTATTTTTTGTCTTTCTTATTAAGTTTTTATTTTTTGTCTTAGTGAAGTGTACTGAATTTAGAGTCGATTCTTAATGTTTGGATAACAAGTTAATTGGATTAAAATTTCTTTAGAAAATTACTTAACTGATAAAGGAAAATACGGTAAATTGGTTTTGATGAAAATATGGAGGAAAATGCATTGAGGCTATGGATTCTTAAGAGGTTGTTTATTAAAAAAAAATTCTTATGAGGTTATGTTTTTCATAATAACCCAACACTCTGGGTTTCAATTTGTAAAAAGGTTTCCTTGTTCTAGTAAACTCATGTCTAGAGCTGAATAAATGGACTCCTGGTCCGGTAGTTAGTTTTTTATAGTTTTTTATTTGGATTAGTTAATTTTTGAGTTAAATAATACTTCCAATGATCATGAAAGTATTCATCGTTATTCTTCTTCTGAGTCCATAAAAATTCTTCCCTTGGTCTGGCTCAAAATTTTCAGTGATAAAATGAAGTGATTAAAGAAGAATAAGAAGAGGTTATAGAATGAACACATTCATAACAACTAATAAAAATCACAACTCTTTCATCTCCCACATGTAGGATCAAAATATGAATGTAGATGCTCAATATACAAGAGGGGGTGAATTGTATAAATTCCTTTAGAACCTTTAAAGTTGGTATAAAACTTTTGTTTTTAACCTTAAGGAAAACTATGTTTAACAAGGTTAAAGAAGGTAAATTCACAAGACCTCTTAGTTATACAAACTTTCTAGGTTTTGGAAATATGGTTCCGAAAATGAAACTTAAGAAAAGTTTACAAAGAAATGATTATACCTTAAAGCGTATAGAATCTTACTAATTAGAGTATACAAATACCAGGAAGTATAAGATAATTATACTTTCCTTATCAATCAGAATGCAGCATAAATAAAGTTGAAACAAAACAAGTAACAAGTATGAAATATTTTAACCCAAAGAGTAGGGTATCCAACAACCTTGGATAAAAGGTCCCTTGATTTATACATTCAATAAAGTCTGTCTTACCCACACTAAGGTAAGCCCTTGATAAGAATATCAGAATTTTTCTTGATATCCCCGCAAGGCCTCAACTTCCAGGTAGTCAGCACCTCTGTCTTTGTCACTAAAAAAGTCCTCGAACTTTAATGTTGTCGGCACCTCTGTCATCCTAACCAAGGAAGTACTCTAACTTTAAGGTAGTCGACACCTCTATCTTCTTATACCCGGAATCCCTCAAATGTACTCAGAAACATTCAGAGTCTCACAAAGCAAGATGAACAAGATATTTAGTACACACAAAGCATGAGAGTATCTCTCTCTAGAAATCACTTCAACAACATGTAATTTCTAGTGATCAGTTGGAGCTTGCTCAAATGAGCTTCTATTTATAGGCATTTCTCCAACAGTCAGCTACCTCCTCCAACATTCATATTTTTCCTTGAATTTCAGAGGGACTTATACACGTGTCACTCAAACAACGGTTAGTTAGAAACTGATTGTACGACATCGTTTCATAGCTATAACAAGGGTAAGAAAAATATGGTTTCTTAAACAAATCCATTTTTCAGAGTCTAAGGAAAGAATAAAAGTTTGGAGTCTAACCAAAGACCATTTGGTGTCTATAAAACATAAATATTCTGATTCTATTTTCTTCAAGTGTTCGAAACTTGAATTAAATGGAATTATGGAGTATGAATTTCAAGGAAATTTGGAGTATGAATTTATAAGAATTAGGAGTCTAAACTCTGAAAGTTTAGAGTCTGAATTCATAGAATTCTGAGTCTGAACTCAGAAAGTTAGGAGTCTGAACTCAAAAAGTTCAGAGTCTGAATTCAAAGAATTTGGAGTCTATACTCAGAATGTTTTGAGTCTGAATTCAGAGAGTTTAGATTCTGAACTGGGAAAGTTAGGAGTCTGAATTCAGAGAATTCATATTTTGAACTCAGAAAGTTCAGAGTTTGAATTCAGAGAATTCAGAACCTGAATTCGGATCCGGAAAACAGAATGCTCTATATCTATGTATTTATAAGATTCCAAGGTTTTTGATATGAAACCAAATTTTACGCATATAAATAAAATGAGTTAGGTTTAGAGAAATAATTACATGAACAATGAAGACATGGTAAGGATAAATTTTCCTTGGGGAAGAAAAATTTCCCTTATAAAGGAAAAAATGGGAAATGAAAAAATTTCCTTGAGGAAGGAGAATATTCCTTATGAATTCTTTAGGAAAATAAAAATTGCCTTGAGATAGAGTGTTTGTGATTTTAAAAACATGGAGTAATGGAAAAGTCATAAGGAAACCTTATTGACTCAATAATATCCCCCTTTTTGGAAAGCACAAACATCCTTACGAAAAAGAATATAAGGACTTAGAATTTTTATGAACTTGAAAATAAAAAATTATTTCCCTTTACTTATGGATCAAAGTGAATATGACTAACTCCCCCTTAGGATTTGAAATTCCTAAGGATCATATTATTGATTTCCGAAATGATATTTTTCATTTTCTTGCATATGAAAATATTCATGATAAGAACCCCCCTCTTAGATGAACTCCTCCATACTTAGGAAAATTTCTTCTTTACTTAGTATTAATTTTAAAATTCCTTTCTCCCCCTTTGTGATTTTCAAAAAGTATTATGGGGAATGGAAAAGAAAATATGGTACCTGAAATATTGGTACTAGACAACCAAATATATAAAGATCAACCAAAATTTCATTATGATTGAAAAATTTTATACAAGGAAGAAACACAACAAAAGATCAGAATTGAGTTGGATTATCATTCTTTCTCATTCAGCATCAGCTTCTTCACTATGATTTTCAATTTATTGAGCTCCTTGTGATCCTCTTCTGCATACTTGAGAAACTAATCCTAATCATCAGTTTTCTTCTATGATGCTTTAATTTTCTCTTCTTGATCCTTGAGCATATCAGCCTGAACATTTGGAACTTTTTATTGCTTAGAAAAATTTTCCTCAAGTTTGATTCTAAGATCTCTTCCCTTTTCCAAATATGATAAACTAAATACAACTTCCCATTCAAATCTTTCACTTCTTTCTTCGGAGTATTTTCTTCAAGATATGGCTTTTCTTCAAGATACTTGGTGAGATCTTTGAACTTACCATCTTCGGTTTGAAGGAATCTTTGACATTATCTTGAAACTCATCAAGAATTATCATGTCTTCAATAGTTTTCTTTGACTAACTAGTCATCTTCTTGCAAGATATTTTATGGGATTTGTAGTTTATGAAAAAGGTTTTGAAGTCAGTCTCAAGTTTGACACCCTTATCCATTACCATAGATACTAAATCTGCTTTCTGATTTAAGGAATGTTGAATCATCTGAAATCTTGAATATATGATTGTAGATAGAGGAATCGAATCAACCATCTTCTTCAAAGATTGAACAACAAATTCATGGCCAAGAGAAGATGATTCTGTATCTCAAAATTTGGTTTGTGAGGATTCTTTCTCTATTTCAACTGACTTCCTCTTCGATGAAGTACCAACTTCTTTCTTCTTCACCATTACTTTTCTAGGTGTATTAACAACCACCCTTTTTCCCTTATCAGCTTTCTGAATGAGTTATTCTTGATTGGGTGATTTGTGTTCATTATTAGATAGTTGAATAATTTTGTCCTCATCAACTTCTCCCTTCTCAGCTCCTGTCTCA
This sequence comes from Viscum album, assembly GCA_963277665.1. Lineage (NCBI taxonomy): Eukaryota > Viridiplantae > Streptophyta > Magnoliopsida > Santalales > Viscaceae > Viscum > Viscum album. Next base: position 1,938,050,958 of record OY728155.1, read on the forward strand.
GCATCCTCTAGCTGTATGAAATCATGATTTATACTATTTTTTTTCAGACAACTTGTTCACTTGTTCCTCACCCTTCTCATCTATTCTTAGTGTAGCAAGTTTTGAAGGCTTGGCTTCAGAAGTTTGAAATGATAATTTTTCAGAAGGGTTTTCCTTCTCATGAAAATTCTCTACTTGCTTTATCAAGTATTCGGTATCACCACTCCATTATTCTTCTTTTTCTTCTACTTATTTTTCTTGGAATTTTTCTGGAGTCACAAACTTCTTTACCAGAGTCTCTGGTAATTGTTCTATAAAAAACTGTTATCGGAATTTCTTCAGAGACTTTTTCAGCATCCTTAAGAAGTGATTGTACAATCTCAGCTTCAAACAACTTTTTCTTCTGCTTCTTCTATTTCTGTTTCTTCTCAGGATCTTCAGCTTCTTTTTCCTTCAAAGATATTGCCTCAGCATGATCCAAACCAAACTTAGGATCCCCTTATTTCATATTTTTCTTGCCTTCTCTCCACTTTGCTACTACCTCATCAAGATAAGATTTTTGTTTCTTTGGCTTTGGGGGTGCTGACTGAATTTCCTTTTCCACTGATGTTTTTTCCTTCTATTCCAGTTCCTTCGCCTTCCTCTTTATTCCACCCTTTTTGGAAGTATCATATACTTCTTGTTTCTTTGACAAAGATTCTACCTCTTCTTCAGGAAAATCATAGAATTTTTCAGATTCTTTGGAAAAACCAATTTTCATCTATCTCAAAGTATCATCACTCAACAACATGACTTTTCAATTCCTCGACTTAGAACTGCAAGGAATTTTGAAGGATTCTAAACACCGAACAATCATCTTTGATAGAATGGCTGGATACATAATAATTTGAGATTTCAAATTTCCATTCTTTATATTCCCAATCGTAACCAGAATGTACTTATCCAATTTTATCTTCCTGAAGTTTACCAAGAAATATAAAATATACATATCACTTTTCTTCAAAGTATCCTTGTCTCCTTTTATCGGTATGAAAAACCATTAAACCCACAATTCCAGAATCCGAAGGTTTGTAGATAGATGAACTATCTTCATAGTCTTTACCACGGAAAGACCAAGGTAGTATAAATATTTTTCCTTATCAAAGGATCCTGATACATCAGGTAATTTGTGAGTAAAAAACTCAACTTCCCCTTCATAAGAAATTCCAATCAAACTGGATGCCTTGCTGTATGAAATAGAATATGTCTTCCTGAAGAACTTAAAAGAAAACTTATCTCTGCTTTCTTCTTTGAAAAAGCTTACTTAGTCATAGAACTCAACCAAAAAGTCCGGATACACTGGATCCTATGACTTCGGTTTCGATATGAAAACACTCTCCCACCAATTCAGATTGATATTCATAGATATAATAGAATCATACATAAAAAAAATTGGATGAACCAACCTTTCTCTATAAATATTCTATTCAGACATTTTCTTGAAAGTAGACATTTATTTTTGGGAAGAGACTTCGGCAGACATTTAGAAGTAAGGAAGTCTTTAGAAATTCGGAATGAGACTATGTAAGAAGGGCAGAGCTTCAGCACACAAGAGCTTTGAGATCGATGTGGGACAACCATCGGTGGGTCCTTTATATAGGCGTTTGAGGCAACAGTTCAGATTCCATACTCAATCCAATAGTTGAAAAACCTTCTGTTTAGATCTGATAGCTAAAAAGATGACCAAATAAGAATTTTGATAGATTTTGATCTTTTAAGGTTTTTAAAGAAAACATTTAAATTTAAGGAAAAGTGAATATGAAAATTAAAAAAAATAGATCAAAATATCAACTAGTAAAAGATGATTACAAAAATTTAAGAAAGGAAACATACCTTTCGGATTGCTAGGAAGATTATTTGTAATGAGGAAAATTGTTCTTGAACAACTTTAGATTCCAAAAATTTGATTACGAAAGCTTTGACTACGAAAATTTTTAAATCTACAAAAATTTTATTACAAAAAATATAACTACAAAAATTTTTCATTACAAAAAATTTTAAACTATGAAAAATTTATATTACGAAAAATTTTAACTATGAAAAATTTCTATTTTGAAAAATTCTAAACTAAAAAAAATCTTCATTAGGAAAAAATTTAACTACTAAAATTTCCAATATGAAAATTTTGAACTACAAAAATCTTAATTAGGAAAAAAATTTTACTTCTACAAATTTACATTACGAAAATTTTGAACTAAAAAAATCTTCATTATGAAAATTTTGACTACGAAAAATTTTAAGCTACAGAAATCCTCATTACGAATATTTTGACTACGAAAAATTTTAAACTACAAAAACCTTCATTATGAAAATTTTGACTATGCTAACAAGAAAATGTACTCCCCCTTTGAAAAGGAGTTTCTTGCTGTAAGGAGATAGGTTTTAACAAGAAGTTAACATAGAGGATTACCTTACGGTTATCATTCCTAACTTCTATTCAATGTATTAAAATCTATAAGATGGTAAATATTTTGTGAAAATATCTGCAAGTTGATCTTGTGTTCCAATAAATTGCATAATAATATCCTCTTCTTGTGTGTGATCCCTAAGAAAGTGATGCCTAATATCTATGTGTTTTCCACGAGAGTGATGTGAAAGGTATTTACTTAAGGCAATGGAACTAGTATTATCACACAAAATTTTTGTTTTGTTAAAACTCATACTATAGTCTGTGAGTGTGTGTTTCATCCACAATACTTGAGCACAACAACTTCCAGCTGCTACATATTCAGCTTCAGTAATGGAAAGTGCTACTAAGTGTTGCTTTTTTCATGACCAAGAAACTAATGAATCTCATAATAAATGATAAGTTCCAGATGTAATTTTTCTATCCATTCTACATCCAGCAAAGTTATCATCCGAAAATCTTTTTAAAACAAAATAATTTCCAGAGGTAAAAAAGAGTCCAAGATCTATAGTTCCCATTAAGTAGTGAAAAATTCTTTTCACTACCTTTAAATGAGATTCCTTGGGATTGGATTGATATCTTACACATAATCATACTGAAATCATTAAGTCTGGATGACTAGCTATCAAGTATAGTAGACTTCATATCATACCTATGAATGATGTTTGATCCACTAGTTTCCCAACTTCATCAAGATCAAGTGAATTTGAGGTACCAATGGGAGTACTAATACTTTTAGTGTTGTCATATCTATACTTTTTCAGAAGGTATTTAATATACTTATTTTGAGATATATAAGTTCCTTCTGGTTTTTGAGAAATTTGAAAACCTAGGAAAAATGTTAACTCACCCATCATACTCATTTCAAACTCATATTTCATTAGATCCACAAAGGAATCAGTTAAAAATTGCTGAGTTGAACCAAATATAATGTCATCAACATAAATTTGAATAATCAAAACATTTTTCTTTCCTTTCTTTATAAAAAGTGTTAGATCAAAATTTCCCTTAACATAATTATTTTGAAGAAAAAATATTTTAAGTATATCATACTATGCTCTAGGAGTTTTTTTAAGTCCATACAAAGCTTTGGTAAGTCTAAAAACATTTCCAGGATGTTTTATGTCTTCAAAAATAGGTGGTTGTTCAACAAAAAATTCCTCTTGAACATAACCATTGAGAAAAAAACATTTAACATCCATTTTAAAAAGTTTTAAATTAAATAATGCTGTAAAATCAAGTAGAATACAAATAGATTCAAGTCTAACTACTAGAGAATATGTTTCTTCATAGTCTATTTCTTCTTGTTGATTATAGCCTTTAGCAACCAATCTAGATTTAATTCTTACAATGACTCAATTTTCATCACAATTATTTATGAAGACCTATTTGACTCCAATAACAGAAGTTTCGTTAGGTCTTTCAACCAAGATTCAGACTTTATTCCTTTCGAATTCATTTAGCTAATAGTGCATGGCTTTAATCCAATCATCATCATCTAAAGCTTCATCAGTGATTTTTTGTTCTAATTGGGAAAGGAATGTTAGATGTTCTACTTCATTCCTTAAGGAACTTTTGGTCCTTATAGGTTGATTTATATCACCAATGATACTATCACTGGGATGATTCTTTAGAAACTAATGATTTGAGTTTTGTAAAGCCTATTCATCAACATAGGGTAGAAAATATCATGGTTTAAATGTATCAGAAACATTTTCTTGAACATTTTCTTTATCAGAAGGATCTTCTATTATGGGTTGATAATTAGTTTTTGAAAACACATCTGAAGATGTAGGTTGAGGTTGTTTAAAAACAAAAGGGTCATATTCATCAAATTTAACATGTACCGTTTCTTCAAAAGTACAAGTGTTTTTATTGAAAACTTTATAGGCCTTAGAGGTTGTGGAGTAACCTAAGAAAATTCCTTCATCAGATCTGGGTGTGAATTTATGTATATTACCTTTATTATTCCGAATTAATACTTTTCAACCAAATAATTTGAAGTAGGAAATTATAGGTTTTATACCATTCCATAACTCATAAGGGGGTTTGCTAAGAAAAGGTCTAATCAAAATTCAATTAATAGTACAACAAGCAGTACTTACAACTTCAGCCCAAAAATGTTTGGCTATTGAATATTCACTCAGCATGGTTCAAGTTTTTTTAAAGGTAAAATCAACACGGTTCTAGTTATCTCTTGAATAATTATATTTCTTCTTTCAACTAAACCATTTCGTTGAGGAGTTCTTGGTGCTGAGAAGTTATGAGTAATGCATTTTTTATTACAAAAAGTTTCAAAATCATAATTTTGAAATTCTCCTCCATGATCACTATGAATAGTTATCAATGGAAGGTTTTTCTCATTTTTAACTTGGGCTCTAAAACTTTTGAAATAAGAAAATTCTTCAGATTTCTTTACTAGAAAATAGACCCACGTAAATCTAGTGTAATCATCAACTAAGAAAAATACATAATATTTTCGTCCAATGCTTCCTATTTGTGTTGGAACAAAAAGATCCATAAGCACTAACTGTAATTCATCAGTAGTTGAGACTTAACCGATTGATTTAAAATTTGATTTATGTTTCTTTCCATATTGATAAGGATCACAAATTTTAGAAGAATCAAATCTATGCTCTGGTAGATCTTTAACTTGTCTTTTCTTAGAGAGTTTACATAGGTTCCTAAGATTCCAGTGTCCTAACCTTCTATTCCATAACCAAGAATTATCCTCCATTGCACTAAGGCAAGGTAGGTCTTGGATCCTAAGGTCTTCTAAGTTTAGTGTGTATACATTCTCTTGCCTATGGGCAGAAAGAATAAACTCTTCCTTGGAATTGTGTACTAATCACTTGTCATTCCTAAAATTCACATGTTAACCTCATCACATAATTGACTTATGCTAATGAGGTTGTGATTAATACCTTTAACAAATAAAACATTTCAAATAAAAGTTTTTCCAAGAAGAACAACGTTACCTATACCAATAATTTCTCCCTAAGCATTATCTCCGAAAGTTACTTTTCCACATTTCGTTTGGATAATTTTTTCAAAGAAGTTTTTATTACCAGTCATATGCCGAGAACATCTACTATCAATGTACCAAGTATTGTTTTTGGTACTTTATTTATTTTCCTAAAAATAAAAGTGTTAGACTTTTAGAATCCAAACTTTCTTGGATCTAGAAATTTGAGAAAGCAAAATTTTAGGTATCCATATTTTCTTTGGAAAATAAGATTTATGAAAACCTAAAGACTAAGTTTTGTTTAAGGAATAAATTTTTTCTCAATGTCCACCACACTGAAATTTAGTACAGAATGGAGCACTTTGAGGAACAAAATAGTTATTATTGAAAAAAGGATTAGAATGTGTATAACCAAAACCAGAACTATTCTTTAGAGGTCGGATTTGAGAGTACATTTTATCAAATTTTTTTTTACCCAAGGTAAAGTTTGACAAACACTTCTTCAAGGAAAATATTTCTGACTTTAGTTTAATAACTATGTTTTAATTCTCAACAACATTATTTTTAGAACTAGAGTTATCCTCTAAAATATTTTTCTTAGAAACTACATTTTTAAGATCCTTAGGAAGTTTATCCTTCCCAGAATTAAATTCCTCAAGGTTTTTAGAAATACTTTTGAAATAAAAAATTTTCTTATCAAGATCTTTAGAAAGATTTTATATTTCCTTAGTAAGAATAGTATTTCTAGAATTTTCCTTATCAAGTTATTTCTTGAGTTAAAATTTTCATTCTCAAGGAGTTTAATAAATCTAGAAACTTCTTCACAAGTTGGTAAAGTATTATCTTCATCAGAAGAATATTTTTCATCCTAATATTCATAATATTTATCATCACTATAATTGGGATTCAAAGATACATTGGTGATAGATTCAGTATTGTGTACCTTATCCATTAAAAAATGATTTTCAATAGGTAGTTTGGCTAGTAAAAAAAGATTCTTTTGACCAAAATATTCATACTCTGAGGATTCATCTGAAGAGTAATCACCACTAGAACTCCAGGTTTAACTAGATTTCAAGAATTTCTTAGCTTTAGCCTTATATAACCTCTTTCTATTTCTCTCAGAATGCTTTTCCTTTCTATCATTTTTCTTAAGCATAGGAAAATCTGGCCTTGTATGCCCTGCTCTTTTTCATTCATAACAAGTGACTTCATAGTCTTTCTTATCTTTCCTTTATTTCTTCTTATATCAAGATTGAAAGTTCTTCTGTCCAACAATCTTGTTCATTCTTCATGAAATATTGGATAATTCATTTTCTGAAGATTCAATTTCACTAGATTCAGATTGAATACTAACCTTCTTAGATTTAGATCTTGTAACTCTCTCATGAGTCTTGGATTTCATATGATTTGAAGTTGTTTTAAAAGAAACACTACCATTTCAATTATTCTTCTTAATATTATCAGTATCTATCTTCATTCTGGTTTCATGTTGAACAAGGGTTATAAACAGTTCATCAAGAGAAATCTGGTTAACTTTTCTATTTTCATCTATAGTTGTCCTCTTGGATTCCCATTCGTTAGGCATGATATCTAAGATCTTGTCTATAAGAGCATCATAATCTAATCCTTTCTCACCCATAGATTGTAAAATATTGACAATAGTCATGAATATTTGTTGTACCTTACATATGGGTTCTCCATAAGGAAATTAGAAACCATGATATTCAGCTCTGAGCACGACTCTTCTAGTTTCAACACCTTTTGAAGTTCCAAAGTGAGTTACTTCAAGCTTCTTACAAATACAATTTGATGCTTCACAAGATGAAATATTTCTATATATATTCCTAGTCATGGAACAAATCAAAGTATTATGTACCTTATAATTCCGTTGATATTCATGCTTTTCATGGTTGGTGAAAGTACCGACTTCCTTGTTAGGGATTTTATATTCTTGAGTAAGCATAAATTTTTTTTCTACTCCAGTATTGATAACAAAAGTCTTCATACGATCTCTCCAATATTCATAATCATTCTAATAAATATAGGTGGTCTAGTATGATTTAATTTGTCTATGAAACCAACATTCATTCCTTCTATATGAAGAGAAAATACCTTTATACAAAAACTTGTTAATAGTAAAAGTTTATAAACAAGAAAAAAATTTCCTAAGAAAGGAAAATGTTGTGAACAATGAAAACTGAGCAAGAAAACTTATATGTGAATATAAGCATTTCAGATACCTCCTCTGATACCAATTGTAGGATCTAAATATGAATGTAGATGCTCAATATACAAGTGGGGGGTGAATTTTATACTTTAAAAATTTATTTGGAACCTTTAAAGTTGGTATAAAACTTTCATTTTTAACTTTAAAGAAAACTATGTTTAATAAGGTTAAACAAGGTAAATTCACAAGACCTCTTAGTTCTACAAAATTTCTTGGTTCTGGAAATATTGTTCCAGAAATGAAACTTAAGAAAAGTTTACAAATAAAATATTCTACCTTAATGTGTATAAAATCTTATTAATCAGAGTATACAAATAAAAAAAGTATAAGATAGTTATACTTTCCTTATCAATAAAAATAAATCAAAAATAAACTTGAAACAAAACAAGTAACAAGTATGAAATCTTTTAACCCAAAGAGTAGGGTATCCAACAACCTTGGATAAAAGGTCCCTTGATTTATACTTTCAAGAAAGTCTGTCCTACTCACACCAAGGTAAGCCCTTAATAGGAATATCATAATTTGTGTTGCTATCCCCACAATCCCTCAACTTCAATGTAGTCATCACCTCTTTCTTCCTCACCAAGGAATTCCTCAAACTTTAAGGTTGTCGACACCTATGTCTTCCCCACCACGGAAGACCTTGAACTTTAAGGGAGTCAACACCTCTGTCTTCCTATCCCCGGAAGCCCTCGAATGTACTCAGCAACATTCAGAGTCACGTGAAGAAATCTGAACAAGATGTTTAGTATCCACAAAGCATGAGAGTATCTCTCTCTAGAAATCACTTCAACATCATGTAATTTCTAGTGATCAGTCAATCTGGAACTAATTTGGATCTTGTTCAAATGAGATCCTATTTATAGGCATTTCTCCAAAGGTTGGATCCCTCCTCCAACGATCATATTTTTCATTGAATTTTAGAGGCACCTATACAGGTGTCACTCAAACAATGGTCAGTTAGAAACTGATTGTATGACATCATTTCATAGCTATAACAAGGGTAAGAAAAATATGGTTGCTTAATCACATCCATTTTTCAAAGTCTAATGAAATAATAAAAGTTCAGAGTCCAACCAAAGACCATTAGGTGTCTATAATACATAAATATTTGGATTCTGTTTTCTTGAAGAGTTCTAAACCTGGATTCCATGGAATTCCGGAGTATGAATTTCAAGGAAATTCAGTGTCTGAATTCATAATAATTTGGAGTCTGAACTCAAAAAGTTATTTCTTGAGTTAAAATTTTCATTCTCAAGGAGTTTAATAAATCTAGAAACTTCTTCACAAGTTGGTAAAGTATTATCTTCATCAGAAGAATATTTTTCATCCTAATATTCATAATATTTATCATCACTATAATTGGGATTCAAAGATACATTGGTGATAGATTCAGTATTGTGTACCTTATCCATTAAAAAATGATTTTCAATAGGTAGTTTGGCTAGTAAAAAAAGATTCTTTTGACCAAAATATTCGTACTCTGAGGATTCATCTGAAGAGTAATCACCACTGGAACTCCAGGTTTAACTAGATTTCAAGAATTTCTTAGCTTTAGCCTTATAGAACCTCTTTCTATTTCTCTCAGAATGCTTTTCCTTTCTATCATTTTTCTTAAGCATAGGAAAATATGGCCTTGTATGCCCTGCTCTTTTTCATTCATAACAAGTGACTTCATAGTATTTCTTATCTTTCCTTTATTTCTTCTTATATCAAGATTGAAAGTTCTTCTGTCCAACAATCTTGTTCATTCTTCATGAAATATTGGATAATTCATTTTCTGAAGATTCAATTTCACTAGATTCAGATTGAATACTAACCTTCTTAGATTTAGATCTTGTAACTCTCTCATGAGTCTTGGATTTCATATGATTTGAAGTTGTTTTAAAAGAAACACTGCCATTTCCATTCTTCTTCTTAATATTATCAGTATCTATCTTCATTCTGGTTTCATGTTGAACAAGGGTTATAAACAGTTCATCAAGAGAAATCTGGTTAACTTTTCTATTTTCATCTATAGTTGTCCTCTTGGATTCCCATTCGTTAGGCATGATATCTAAGATCTTGTCTATAAGAGCATCATAATCTAATCCTTTCTCACCCATAGATTGTAAAATATTGACAATAGTCATGAATATTTGTTGTACCTTACATATGGGTTCTCCATAAGGAAATTAGAAACCATGATATTCAGCTCTGAGCACGACTCTTCTAGTTTCAACACCTTTTGAAGTTCCAAAGTGAGTTACTTCAAGCTTCTTACAAATACAATTTGATGCTTCACAAGATGAAATATTTCTATATATATTCCTAGTCATGGAACAAATCAAAGTATTATGTACCTTATAATTCCGTTGATATTCATGCTTTTCATGGTTGGTGAAAGTACCGACTTCCTTGTTAGGGATTTTATATTCTCGAGTAAGCATAAATTTTTTTTCTACTCCAGTATTGATAAAAAAAGTCTTCATACGATCTCTTCAATATTCATAATCATTCTAATCAATATAGGTGGTCTAGTATGATTTAATTTGTCTATGAAACCAACATTCATTCCTTCTATATGAAGAGAAAATACCTTTATACAAAAACTTGTTAATAGTAAAAGTTTATAAACAAGAAAAAAATTTCCTAAGAAAGGAAAATGTTGTGAACAATGAAAACTGAGCAAGAAAACTTATATGTGAATATAAGCATTTCAGATACCTCCTCTGATACCAATTGTAGGATCGAAATATGAATGTAGATGCTCAATATACAAGTGGGGGGTGAATTTTATACTTTAAAAATTTATTTGGAACCTTTAAAGTTGGTATAAAACTTTCATTTTTAACTTTAAAGAAAACTATGTTTAATAAGGTTAAACAAGGTAAATTCACAAGACCTCTTAGTTCTACAAAATTTCTTGGTTCTGGAAATATTGTTCCAGAAATGAAACTTAAGAAAAGTTTACAAATAAAATATTCTACCTTAATGTGTATAAAATCTTATTAATCAGAGTATACAAATAAAAAAAGTATAAGATAGTTATACTTTCCTTATCAATAAAAATAAATCAAAAATAAACTTGAAACAAAACAAGTAACAAGTATGAAATCTTTTAACCCAAAGAGTAGGGTATCCAACAACCTTGGATAAAAGGTCCCTTGATTTATACTTTCAAGAAAGTCTGTCCTACTCACACCAAGGTAAGCCCTTAATAGGAATATCATAATTTGTGTTGCTATCCCCACAATCCCTCAACTTCAATGTAGTCAGCACCTCTTTCTTCCTCACCAAGGAATTCCTCAAACTTTAAGGTTGTCGACACCTCTGTCTTCCCCACCACGGAAGACCTTGAACTTTAAGGGAGTCAACACCTCTGTCTTCCTATCCCCGGAAGCCCTCGAATGTACTCAGCAACATTTAGAGTCACATGAAGAAATCTGAACAAGATGTTTAGTATCCACAAAGCATGAGAGTATCTCTCTCTAGAAATCACTTCAACATCATGTAATTTCTAGTGATCAGTCAATCTGGAACTAATTTGGATCTTGTTCAAATGAGCTCCTATTTATAGGAATTTCTCCAAAGGTTGGATCCCTCCTCCAACGATCATATTTTTCATTGAATTTCAGAGGCACCTATACATGTGTCACTCAAACAATGGTCAGTTAGAAACTGATTGTATGACATCATTTCATAGCTATAACAAGGGTAAGAAAAATATGGTTGCTTAATCACATCCATTTTTCAAAGTCTAATGAAATAATAAAAGTTCAGAGTCCAACCAAAGACCATTAGGTGTCTATAATACATAAATATTTGGATTCTGTTTTCTTGAAGAGTTATAAACCTGGATTCCATGGAATTCCGGAGTTTTAATTTCAAGGAAATTCAGTGTCTGAATTCATAATAATTTGGAGTCTGAACTCAAAAAGTTCGGAGTCTAAATTCAGAGAATTTAGAGTCTGAACTCAGAAAGTTCAAAGTCTGAATTCAGAGAATTTGGATTCTGAACTCAAAAATTTCAGAGTCTGAACTTAGAAAGTTTGGAGTCTGAATTCAGAGAGTTCAGAGTGTGAAATTAGAAAGTTTGAAGTCTGAATTCAGAGAATTCGGAGTCTGAAATCAGATAGTTCGGAGTCTGAATTCAGAGAATTCGAAACCTGAATTTGGATCCTGAAAACAGAATACTCCATATCTAAGTATTTATAAGATTCTGAGGTAATAGATATGAAACAAAATTTTACACTTAGAAATAAAATGAGTTAGGTTTAGATAAATTATGGAATGAACAATGAAAACATGGTAAGGATAAATTTTCCTTAGAAAAGGAAAATTCCCCTTATGAAGGAAAAAATGGGTAAGGAGAGAATTTCCTTGAGGAAGGAAATTATTCCTTATGAGTTATTAAGGAAAATAAAATTTTCCTTGAGATAGAGTGTTTGTGATTTTCAAAACATGAAGGAATGGAAAAGTCATAATGAAACCTTATTAACTCAACACCACAACCCCAACATAATGGGTATTTAGTTACACATAGATGAAAAGATAAAAATAGAACCCTCGATACCTAATGTGGTCATCGCAAAAACTTTGAGGAGAGATTGGATCTTTGGTAGAATGGTAGAATGGAAAAGTAGTTAAATGATGGTAGCATGGTAGCAGAGCAGCAGAACTTCTTTCCTTCAGACCTTCACCCCCTCCTTCTTTGAACCAGAGGCTAGGACCTCTATTTATATGAAATAAATATACATGGAGTGTGGACAAATAACACACCGTGTAGTCTTGTCAACATTCTTGTTTCATATTTTTCTCTACTGGTGGGTGGCCTAACACACCGTCTTTGACATGGAACATGGAGCCACTTGTTAGGTGGATATACACGACATGTAGAGCCACCATACATGGTGTGTACTCTATTTTATTAGCAACCAACCACTTCTAGAAGGGGAGACACGATGTATAGATGTTGTACACAGTGTGTTAACGTCATCCGACCACATGGGCATGTAGAATTCTTCTCAACCACCAACCACTTCTAGAAGACTATACACGGTTTGTAGCTTTTTTACATAGCGTGTACATGATTATGGTAACTTAGGCATGTACTTGTCCTAGCCAATCCATGCCTGAGTCTGAATGTACATGACGTGTATATATGTACATGACATGTAGTTGTAAATTTTGCTTAGTTTTCCCCCAATTTTTGTGTTTGGCTAGAAATCACCTGAAAATGAACAAGATCACCAAAATTAAAGTATTTGTCCACTAAGTAATAGGTATTTGCTGAAGACATGTTCTTATTTTCAATAGAGTACGTGGAAATGTATACAAAAATTGGGTGCATCAATTATTTATCATATAAAAAGGTTATATAAATTCCTAGAATATAATAATAACCTTGAGATACTATAACATTAATCATAAACATATTTCCTATGGTTTAGACACATCATACTGAATGGAAATAGATGATGTTTGAGTATTAAGTGCTAGGGGAACATTATAATTGAGACTTCTTCTCATGAAATTTAAACTTTGTGATCTCAAGTAGATGATATCATGAGGTCTAATCCTATAATAATAACACCACATGTTTCAAGTGTAATTATTAGTTCCTATCAAGATAGAATTTTTTCTTTTGAAATGTAACGACCCGAACATTCATGAATAAACTTCTATTTATTTTATTTAATTAAATTTATTATAAATATAGAACACACATGAAATATTTTTTTATTATTACTGGGTTTAAATGAACATTAAGTATCATTACCATTTATAATATATCTATTGAACAATTATCACACGACTGATATAAATTTAAGGTTTTTAAAAAGAATCCTTTTGACACAAACAAATGAGAGGATCACCTCATCCAGTAGACTCAATCTATATGAAGCTCATTTGTTGGATCTCAGAAAGAAGGAAGCATTGTTGGTATTCTCTCTTGACCAAGGCCAAGATGAACTTCAACACGTTAAGCTTGAACAAAATCTCCTATGAGATAAGTTCAAGTTAATAGGGATTACCACTTGGGAGATGTTATCTGAGCTTCCCTAAGAGTCTGCCACTATTGAAAACCTCACCCTTAAGGTCTTACTCGGGTGTTATAAGGGGTTATGTAAAAAGTTATTAGTCACTTATTCTTTAATCCCTTTTATAAATAAAATTCTTATTCCATCAATTCTACTATGAGAATAGTTTTTTCTTAAAAATATAATGAATTAGATAAATTCATTTTTTCGGGTAAAATGGTAATTTTCAAAAATATATAAATTATTATATTAAACTATGTTTTTATTAATAATGTTATTATAATTGTTTTATAAGAACACTCCTTTTAATTATAAAATATTATTATATTTATTCCGTATTGTTTTTACTCTATAAATGATTATGTATTCAGTTTGATAAGAATTATATTTTTATATGATAAAACAAAAACTATATTTTTAATTAAAGAATTTATTTTGATGAATTAATGAATTTTTTAAATAATTAATAGTTTAATAAAATATTATTATCAAATTACTTTTTGGAATAATTAATGAGTACATAATTTTTATGAAGTCAAATGTAATTTTTATTAAGGTTTGAAAACTATTTTGTAAAAACGTGTAAATTTTCAATAAATTACAGTTTTTGTTTTAAAATTGAAAATTAAAATATTTATAAAATTATTTAGATAAAATTAATATCATTTTTTGAATCAGGATGTCGAAATTATCCAATGGTTAATTTTTCATAATTTTCTAAGACAATCAAATTTTTGGGTAAAAATTAAATACCGTATAAATATATAATGTGTTTTATGACATCATAATGACCCATTAGTGTTGTAATAAAATAATATAAAAGGTTTATTTGGAAAATATATGTTTTACCTTTAAAATAATGTTAATTTAAATTTGTTTTATTAATTTTATAATTCTTTAGTGGACCCTCCAAGACTTATAAAATATTTTAACATTTTAAATGATTTCCTTGAGAGTGTGACTCACCTCTAAATAAGAAAGACTAATATTTTAATATGCTTGTCCCTTGGACTTATAAAATATTTTATACCACTTCTCTTTTTTCGAAACCATGGGCAAAAACCATGGTATTGTTTTTGGTTTTGATTAGTTTAATGTGTAGTGTCCGAAACCTAAATAATAAATAATTCCCTCTGCTTTCCTATATAAACTCACCCAATCTCCCATTAATCATAACTAAAACCATTTTGAACTCGAATAAATCTGCCCCATACCCCATAGAGTCCTCATAAGGTTCCCCCAATCTCCCAAGAAGCTTTTCCCAAGAATTTAGGATCACACATCTAAGTAAGGGATTTCACTCTTCACATTTCCATTCAAGATACTCTTTTACTTTATGATTCTTAAGTTCCATATTTATATGTTGGGTTATGATGTTAAAAAACACCCATACTATCCATTTTATGTATAGATTATTATATCTTCCCTTCACTCAAATTAATCCCCCTATGATCCTTTAACCACACCCGTTACTATGCTAAAATTCTGTAAGGGATCTTTTACCCTTCTCTTTTATCAAGAATTCTTTTCATGTTATGTATTTTAATCCCTTTTATTCCTATGTTGGGATATGTTATTAAATAACCCAATTACATGAAATTTGATTTATAAATGACTATACCCCATTTAAATCTCATTTATTCCTCTTATGAACCCTTATGTGCACCCGTTACCATGCCAAATTTTCGTAAGGGATTCCTTCCTTTCTCATTTGTATCCAAGTTTCTTTATGTTGTAATACCATTTTACTTTCAACTAAAAATGGTAGGGTATGATTATTAACCTCCCCATACCTACCTCCTTATGTTTTAATGATGATATACCCCTTTCTATCTCATTAATTCCTTCCGTTTACACCCGTCACCATGCCTAAATTCCATAAGGGATTTATCTCTTCTTATTTACATTCAATAATTTATTCTATATTATTAATATAAATTACATATCATATATTTGGATATTATGTTCCATGATTACCTCACTATCTATTTCATGTATAAATGATGATAGACCCATTTCTCTCTCATCACCACAATTTATGAATCTCCATATAACGCCGTTAGGCAGCCGAAATTGCACAGTGATTTTCCAAGCCAAAATCATCGTGTAGTGAATACCATACCCATTTAACTATAAAGGGTATTCACATTTATGTACATATACATATTTAATTTTACTTACATGTATTTATTCCACATTCCTTAATAGTGTAATAACTTATGATTTTGAATGATTCCATGTTATATGATCCATTTGACACACTTATGCATGAAATGAAATGTTTATAAAGGGTATGCCCTAATAGATCTCCAATGCATTAGGTAATGTTTAATATCATGATATGCCATTTTCAATGAGGTTTTACTCATGATAATTCATGTGAAATGAGTGTTTACTCATGCTAATTAATGTGCAATGATGGTTTACTCATGATAATTCATTTTCAATGAGAGTTTACTCATGCAAATTAATGTGCAATGAGGGTTTAATCATTCTAATACATTTGAAATGAGACTTGGATAATTATAATATCATATTCTATGTTTTTTTCCACATTTACATGTTATGATAATCATGCTATATCATGCCTTTATGTTCATGTTTATCTTGTGCTCCATTGATATTCCTATTGCCTAACATGTACTGTATTATTCATGTTATGCCTTGTTTACTCCCTTACTGGGCATTATAGCTCACCCTTTTCTTATGTATGTCCTCAGGTTATCCAATGTAATGCTAAGTATTAAGGAATTTTGTGGTCATGTAAAATACTTTTTCAATAAATATGTTTCATTTTATGTCTTAAGTTGTCATTTAATGTTCCTAATTTCCCAAGACACTAGCCCTATCGATCCTCAAAGTTGTATTAAGTGTATGTTTATGTAATAAATCATGTTTAAGTGTGTAATAAAGAGTAGGGTTGTTATTTTTGGTATCATAGGATAGGTTTAGTTATTTTTGGGATTAGGATTAGAAAACCTTAGTTAAAGCCTTAGGGATAAGACTAAGTATAAGAATAGAATCCCTAAATTTTGTTGAGTATAAAGTAAGTGGTTTATCAAGAAAATACATCTTTGTCTATATACGAACAAGTAGAGGTGGTTCTGGCACAAATGTATCTAGGGGTAAAACTCAAAAACACAACTTTGAGATAGACTCAAACGAGAAATGGCGCACAACAATAGGCCTTTCTACACTCTTGGTTCGACACTCCTAGGGGATATACTTTGGTAAATTCATAATATTATTATGAACCATTATTAAGGGAACAAAAAAATACCATAAGAATATATGTTAGGAGATAGATCATGGATAACATTGATTGAAGCCTAAAAATTTATAAGTTAAGGAGATAAATGTAATTTATAAGTTATCCATTTAATTTATTTGGATTTCCCTTTATGTGTTAAAATGTTTAAGATACTCATACCTAATTTTCCTTTTATTATAGCCAATGGCTGTTAATATTTGGAATATGGCTAACAACCGATGTGAAAGGAAATGTGATGAATGTCCCAAAGATATTCCCAATCAAATGGGAGATCAAGTAGGATATATCGTGATTATACCAAAATGGCTATCGAAAATCACAATTAACAATTGGAACTTTGTTGAATACACAACAAAATCAAGGAAGAGGAAGACAAAATCTCATGAAAGTTGATCTATCAATGGTGATAAGAGAAAGAAGCCCCAATTTTCTTTGTGCAACAAGTGTGGAAAGAGGCACTAAGGGAAATGTCACAAGGGGACTAGGAGATGTTTTAGGTGTGGAAAGGAAGGGAACAAAGTAGCTAATTTACATGCCAAGATGGATAATTTTATGAATAGAAGAAAAGTTCCATATAAGGCATCAAATACAATTCTATGCTATAAATGTGGAGAAGTTGGGAATTACCAAAGACAATTCTCTATTGTAAGGGATGAGAAGTATGATGAGAATCAACAATCTCCTCGATCAATGGAGTATGTGATTTCATATTCTAAGATGGATAATTATTAATGAATTACATGTAATCACTGCTTAAAAGTAGTGTATGTCATAATGTATTTCAATTCATGTCCTATTAGTATATCTTTTATGTTTTCTAAGAACATTGAGTTACCATCAGAAATGATATTAAATAATCAAGGAATTTTTTTAAGTGTTGTATCACATGTTGAAGTTTGTGGGAATGTTCTTCTTGAAAATTTTATAAGTCTCCATTTTATGTAATTTGAGGCAAAAATGCAAAGTCATTGCCTATGCCTCAAGGTAGTTTAAAATTCATGAGATGAACTATCCAACACATGATATGGAGTTAGCTGCAGTGATCTTTACTTTGAAAATATGGCAGCATTACTTCTTTGTGGATAAGTGTGAAATATATATGAATCACAAAAGCCTCAAGTATATATTCACACAAAAAGAGCTGTCCGCCAATTAATATGGTTAGAGTTGATCAAAGACTATGTCTTCTCAATCCATTACCACCACGGGAAAGCGAACAAGGTGGCATATTCTCTAAGTAGAAAGGACCCAATGATTCTATCATTGATGAGAATTGAAAAGGATCCAATATTCTTAGATTTTATGAAGATGGAAATGGGAATCATAAAGAAAGTAACATCATCAATCCTTTCATAAATGATTGCTCAACTGTCTCTTTTGGAAAGGTTAAAGGATGCTCGAAAGGATGATGTGGGAATTCAAAAGAAAGTGGAAACTATCAGAAAAGAGAAATCCTCAGAATTCAATGTTAATGAAGAAGAAATTGTGGGATTTGGGTCAAGAATATATGTTCCATCAAATCCGAAGTTAAAGAAAGAAATTTTTGATGACGCACATAGTTCAAATTTCTCTATTTTCCCAGGAAACACAAAGACGTATCAAGATTTTTGAGAGCATTATTGGTGGGATAACATGAAGAAGGATATCGCTAAGTATACATCAATGTTCCTGGTATGTTATCAAGTAAAGGCTTAGAGGTATAAGTCTCAGTGGATGATGAAAACATTATCCATACCAATATAGAAATGGGAGAACATCACCATGGAATTTGTCCCCATACTTCTGAAGAAATCTCAAGGAAACAATGCTATCTGGGTTGTTGTGGATCATCTTAAAAAGACTTCACACTTCATTGCAATTAGAGAGGATTTATTATTGGATAAACTAGCACATATATACATCCGAGAAGTGATAAGGATGCATGAAGTACCACTATTGATTGTATCTGATCAAGATCCAAAATTCAACTCTAAGTTCTAGAAGAGTCTCTAACATGCTCTAAATACTGAGATGAACTTCAGTACGACTTATAATCCTCAAACTAATGGCCAATATGAACAGACTATCCAAAAACACGAGGACATGTCGAGATCATGCTCAATGCACTTAAAAGGAGGATGAGATCAACATATTACCCTATTTGAGTTATCTTACAATAATAGTTTCCACTCAAGCGTATAAATAGATCCTTATTAATACCTTTATGGGAAGAGGTGACGAAAACCGAAATGTTGGGATGAAGTTGGGGATAGAAAACTCCTAGGTCTAGAAATGGTCGAAGAAATGGTGGAGAAGGTTAAGACCATCCAAAAACACATTAAAGTTGCTCAAAGTCAAAAAAAGAGCTATGATGACAATCATCAATGAGACCTAGAATTTGATTTTGAAGACATTCTATTCCTCCGTATATCACCATGGAAGGGAGTTATGAGATTTGGTAAGAAGGGAAAGCTTAGTCCAAGGTACATCAACCCTTTTGAGATCCTTGATCACATTGGAGAAGTGGCCTATTGACTAGAACTCCCACCAAACTTGTCTCAAGTACATGATGTATTCCATGTATCACTCTTGAGAAAGTACATAACCGACCCATCTCATGTAATAAATCTAGAGGTGGTACCATTGGAGAATGACCTCTCCTATGAAGAGAATCTGGTGAAGATATTAGATCATAAGGAAAAAGTTTTATGAAATAATACGATGACCCTTGTCAAAGTGTTATGGAGAAACCAAAAGTTTTAAGAAGCAGCGTGGGAACTAGAAGAATTGATGAGGCAAAGTTACCCACATTTGTTTTAGTGTGGGAAAATGAAATTTTGAGGGAAAAATTTCTGAAGGGGGGAATGTTGTAACGACCCAAACATCCATGAATAAAATTCCCTTTATTTAATTTAATTAAATGTCTTGTGGATATAGAAAACACATAAACTCTTTTTTTATTATTGTGTTTAAATAACCATTAAGTATCATTAGAGTTGATAATATATCCATTGAACAGTTATCACATGATTGATATAAATATAAGGTTTTTAAAAATAATCCTTTCGACACAGACAAAAGAGAGGATGAGCTCATCCAATAGACTCTGGACGTACGAAGCTCATTTTTCAGAGCTTGGAAAGGAGGTAGCATCACTGGGATTCACTCTCGAACAATCCCAATCTCAACTTCAACATGTTAATCTTGAACAGAATTTCCTACGATAGAATTTCAAGTTAATAGAGATTACCACTCGGGCACTGTTATCTGAGCCGCCCCAAGATTCTATCACCACCGCACACCTCACCCTTAGGACTTATGCAAGTGTTATAAGGGGTTATGTAACAATATATTAGTTACTTATTATGTAATACCTTTTATAAATAAACATCTCATTCCATCAATTCCTTTATGAGAATAGTTTTTTCTTAAAAATATAATGAATTAGATAAATTGATTTTTTGGGTAAAATGGAACTTTTCCGAAATATATAAATTATTATATTAAAATAATTATTTATTATTAGTGTTATTATAATAGTTTTATAAGAAAAATAATTTTAATTATAAATGATGATTATATTTATTCCTTATTTTTTGACTCTATAAATGATTAAGTATTCAGTTTGATAAGAATTATATTTTTATATGATAAAAAACTGTATTTTTAATAAAATAATTTATTTTGATGAATTACTGAATTTTTTAAAAAATTAATATTTTGATAAAATATTATTATCAAATTAATTTTATTAATAATAAATGATTATATAATTTTTATGAAGTCAACTGTAATTTTTTTAAGGTTTAGAAACTGTTTTGTCAAAACCCATCAATTATCGATAAATAACGGTTTTTATTTTAAAAATTAAAATTCATATATTTAGAAAATTATTTATATAAAATGAATATTTTTTTGGAATCAGGACATCAAAATTAACCAACGGTGAATTTTTCAAAAAAATTTTAGACAATCGATTTTTTTGGGTTAAAATTAAATACCGTATAAATATGTAATGTGTTTTATGACATCATAATGACCCATTAGCAATGTAATAAAATACTATAAAAGGTATATTTGTATAATGTATGTTTTAACATTAAAATAATGTGATTTTAGATTTGTTTGATTAATTTTATAATGCCTTAGTGGACCCTCAAAGACTTATAAAATATTTTAACATTTTAAAATGATTTCCTTGAGAGTGTGACTCACCTCCACATAAGAAAGCCTAATATTTTAATATGTTAGGACATTGGACTTATAAAATATTGTATACCACTAACCTTTGGCACAAACCATAGGCAAAAACCATGATTTGGTTTGTGGTTTTGATTAGTTTAATGTGAAGTGTCCAAAACCTAAATAATAAAGAATTCCCTCTCTTTTCCTATATAAACCCACCCAATATCCCATTACTCTTCACTAAAACCATTTAGAGATCGAACAACCTATTTAACATACTCCATATAGTCCTACCAAGTCACCCCAATCTCCCAAGAATCCTCTCCCAAGCCTTTGGGATCACACACCCAAGTAAGGGATTTCACACTTCTTATTTCCATTCAACCTACTCTTTTACATTATGCTTCTTAAGTTCCATATTTATATGTTGGGTTATGAGGTTACATGAACCAAATAATGTCCATTTTATTTATAGATTATGATATCTTCTTTCACTCTCATCAACCAACCTATTATCCTTTAAGCACACCCGTTACTATGCTAAAATTATGCAAGGGATCTTCCACCCTTCTCTTTTATCAAACATTCTTTTCATGTTATGTCTTTTAATACCTTTTATTCCTATGTTGGGATATGTTATTAAATATACTAATTACTTCCCATTTGATTTATAAATTATTATATCCCCTTTAACTCTCATTTATTTCTCTTAAGAACCTTTATGTGCACCTGTTACCATGTTGAATTTTCCTAAGGGATTCCTTCATTTCTCATTTGTATCCAAGTTTCTTTATATTGTAATACCATTTTAATTTAAATTAAAAATGATTGGGTATGATTTTTAACCTCCCCCATAATTACCTCCTTATGTTTTAATGTTCATATACCTATTTCTCTCTCATTAATCCCTTCCATGAACACTTGTTACCATGCCGAAATTCCATAAGAGATTTCTCTCTTCTTATTTACATTTAAGCATTTATTCTATATTATTCATCTAAATTCCATTTCATATGTTGGGATATTATGTTCCATGATTCCGTAACTATATATTTCATGTATAAAATATTATATACCACTTTATCTCTCATAAACACAATTTATGAATATCTATATAACATCATTAGGCTGCTAAAATTGAACTGTGATTTTCAAAGCCAAAATCATCGTGTAGTGAATACCATACCCATTTATCTATCAAGAGTATTAACCTATATGCACATATACATATTGAATGGTACTTAAATTTATGTATTCAAAATTTCTTAATTGTGTAATAACTTATTATGTTTAATGATTCCATGTTATATGATCCATGTAGCACACTTTTTCATGAAATGAAATGTTTATAAAGGGTGTGCCCTAATAGCACTCCAATGAATTGGGTAATGTTTAATATCATGATACTCCATTTGTAATGAGGGTTTAATCATGATCATTCATGTGAAATGAGGGTTTAATCAAGATAATTCATGTTAAATGAGGGTTTACTCATGCTATTTCATGTGCAATGAGGGTTTACTCATGCTAATTCATGTGCAATGAGGGTTTACTCTTGCTAATCCATGTTCAGTGAGCCTTGGCTCATGCTAATATCATGTTGTATGTTGTTTCCACATTTCAATGTTATGATAATCATGCTACATCATTCATTTATGTTCATGTTTCTCTTGTTATCCATTGATATTCCTATTTCCTAACATGTACTATATTCTTCATGTTATGCCTTTTTTACTCCCTTACTGGGCTTTATAGCTCACCCTTTTCTTATGTATGTCCTTAGGTCATTTCATGAAATGCTAAGTATGAAGGAATTTTGCAGTCATGTGAAATAATTTTTCAATAAATATGTTTTATTTTATGTCTTAAGTTTCCATGTAATGTTCCTAACTTACCAAGACACTAGACCTCTCGATCCTCAGAGTTTTCTTAAGTGCTAGTTTATGCAATAAATCATGTTTAAGTGTGTAATAAAGAGCAGGGTTGTTATACGAAAGGAAGTGGTATCTCATGCCTAGTTGACTAGGATATTGGTACCTTCATTAAATACATGACCATTATAGAAGAAGTAAAGTACATCTAGTTAGTTCAACGGATAATAAATCAAGAAATGGTGATGACACCAAGTGTGCATCCTACTTTATGAGATAGTGCAAGACAAAGAGATTATATTACACGCTGTGTGTTTATAAGAAAGGTTTTCATTATTATGATTATACCTTATATCTTTAGGGGCATTATGGGTTACTAGAATCCAATCATGGTCTGTAAATAATATTCAATTCTACTAAGATAAGGTCATAGAGGGTCACACATTTAAAATATTCAAAATTCTACCATATTCTAATAAATATGAGTGTAGGAAATGGTGGGAACCACCATAGGGCCTAAAAATTGTCAGAGAATATATAATAATCATGAAATTAATAACTTCATATTATTTGAGTTTATAATAATTGGAATTGAATTTATTTATTAAGTGCATCTACAATTATTAAAGTGAATACATGGGAAAAAATTATATAAATGAATATTATTTTAATATTCATGGATTATTTAATATTTATAGGAATGACGAGTCGAGTTCATGGATCACTTCTATAATGTAATATATTTATTATATTATTGTATTTTTATAAAAATATAAATTATATTTATGAATTAGTAGAGCAATTATATAATGTTTTTATAGCTTATTTAGTGGGTAATAAATATTCATGCATCAAGGAGCTAATTTCGGGTATTTATTGGCTCACTATAAAAGGAGGAGAGTGATCTCATGTGATGTTAAAGGAAACTGAGGCATTAAAAAAGTGTGAAAAACATGTAATCTAAAATTTTGGGTTTGGATCCACATTAAAAGAACTTAATACACAAAACTTCTTTCCCAGATTTCTTAAAGGATAGCATGGAATTCAATTATACATGAAAAAATAAAAATGAATGAAAGTGTAAATGATACATTGTTCATTTGAAGTCATTTTTTTTGATTCACTCACCATTTACTTTTCATGGCTCAAAGGATCCAACCTAGGTGTCCTTTAGATCATACAAACATGAAACACATCTCCAAGATAATCAATCTTTGCTTTATGTATGCTAGCATAGGAAATTTAAGAACATTACGACGTCCCTTTAATCACATGAAGAATGAGAACTCGATCAAGAAGATGAGGTTGATCTAACCTTGTTATTTCTTTATATTCTATCTCTGATAACATTATAGGAGAGGATAGGAGAGCTTATCACACAAAATTATTCAAAATGGTAAAGCTAAATATTTAAGAGGCTAAAATTTGATTTTATAAATAGGTTATACTTTCCAAAATTTCACTTTGGTCCTTGGAAAGTAATAACCTAGATTTTAGGCCTTTGTGAACATGTATGGATTAATAAATTTGTCATAAATTTCACAAATATTTTATCAATCACTTGTAACACTATAAAATGTTATTTGATAAAATAATAACCATTAAATAAGCCCATAAGCTCCCCAAATAATTTTAAAAACCTTGAACATCCAATGTTCAAAAAACTATATTTTCTTTTACTCAATTTTAAGATAAAAAAACTTGTCAATACCTTGAGAAATAAATTCAATCATCATTATTATTGTTGACGCTCCTTTCGTCACAGAATCTAAAGATTGGAAAAGGGGAATATCTGAGCTCAAAGTGATTCAACCATTGAAGAAAATATCAAAATTCGACAAAGGCATGAACAAAGGATCAAAAACACCTGTGCCGCGCAAGTGACTTGCGCGGCCTAAGTGATAACCGCCCGGTAACCGCCCAGGGTCTTCTCCTGCCTATAAATAGACCCTGTGGGCCCCCCATTCGGGAGGATTTTTTTCCAGAAACTCGGATTGAAGCTCCCGACGCCCAAGTCTCTTCTCAAAGCTTCCGGAACACTTATAAGGTAATTTCATACCTAGAACAGAAGATCTAAAGAGAGGGAGTAAGGCCTAAGTGTTGAAACTCATCAACACTTGCGCGCCTGAGTGGTCAGCCCTTAAAGGGAAGTGGTCACACTTGCGCGCCGCCTTACTCCTTCGATAGAACTTGTGCGTCCCTTTTTTGGAAGAACCTCAAGAGGATTATGAAGGCTTTAATGAAGAGTCTCTCAAGTATTTCAAATGCTGGTTGAATATCGCGCAAGTACCCACCATGTCGCGCAGGTATACCTGCGCGACCAATACTTGCACGCCACCACAGTACCTGCGCGCCTTCCAAGACTTGCGCGCCCCTTCCTTTTTGGGTGCCTTTCTTGCCCATTTCACCCCTCTTAAGCCATTACACCTTTTCTTTTCAAGATTCAGTCTTGAAGACACTCTCCAAATCCATTTATGGCATGATTTCTTGATTTGACTTCCTTATCTGAAAAGAATTCGGTGGAATATCTCTCAAAACCTAGTGATTTACATATCTTTATGTCACTAAAGATTGAGAGTTCATTCATTCAACCTCATCCTTTAAGATGAGAGAATCCTTAACCTGGGTCTCCTTTTCAGGAATAAGTCCCAGTCATAATCTTGGGCTTCTTTTTCAGGAGTAAGCCCCAAGTCCCCTAACCTGGGCCTCCTTTTCAGGAATAAGTCCCAGTCATAATTATGGGCATCCTCTTTAGGAGTAAGCCCCAAGTCCCTTAATTTTTGGGCATCCTTCTTAGGAGTAAGCCCGAGATCCTCTAATTTGGGCTTCCTTTTCAAGAGTAAGCCCCAGTCTCAAATATGGGCATCCTCCTCAGGAGTAAGACCCAAACCTTAATCCTTAACCTGGGCTTCCTTTCCAGGAATAAGTCCCAGTCATAAATCCCTTAACCTGGGCCTCCTTTTCAAGAGTAAGTCCCAGTCATAAATCTTGGGATTCATTTTCAGGAATAAGCCCTAAGTCCCTTAAATTCTCTTTAACCAGTCATAATTTACGTTTAATCTGGGATTCCTTATCAGGAGTAAAACCCAATTATCATTCCTCTCCTAAATTTGGGTTTCCTTTTCAGGAATAAGTCCCAAGTTAGAGTATTCAAATCTCCATGAAGCATATATACCTTTATGGACCCTGTTCCTGTATTTTCTCCCTAAAGTAAATCCTAAACCTTCATCTATCTGGGCAGTCATACATACATAAGCCCCAAACCATTTCTTATGATTACATCTTTCATGGCCCAATTGTCCATTTTATTACCAATACCTCTTGTTTCTCATACCGAGCATGACTCACGTGAGCTTAGAGGGTAAAAGTAATTATGACATCCTTCTTTGAGCCATCAATCATAAACATCATACTCCCTTATTCGAACTACGTGGGTTCTGATTCCTTTTCCAAAACAAAGGATACGTAGGTAGCCCATATATGGGTTCGATCCCAACTTTGAAATAATTCATGTCCTTCTGAATGACAATAAACTTCAAGTGCCCCACTGAGTGGCTTTAAAACCAGCCTAGTCATCATAATGACCAAGAGACTTTTATATAAATATTTTGAAGGATACCATTGACCAAGAATCTCTAAATAGATATGGATGATTCTCTATCGATGAATAACCTCGAATACATATAAAAGAATCTCTAAATTTCTTACATATTTAATCATTTATTGTTAAACTGAAGGAAAGCTCATTTTATACTTGGTAATATAATAAGGATTCATGAACATAACTTAAATCTATAAAGAGAGTCCCGGAATAGACAATAATTCCCCTCAAAAAGGTGTGATGAGTCCAACCTCCCATCCTCTCGACTAATGAAAATTCCTAAGCCTCATTAGTCCACAAGCTAATGAGCGCATACCTTTGGAAAGTAGGTCCCAATGGATGTGGAATCATTGGATGTTTCCGGTTCTACAAACAAACCCATTAGAAACCGATCGGAACGTTTGAATCTTCCATCTAGGAGGTCATCCCCGAATTCCGAGGGAAACAAAAAATAGTGAACCCGACGTGAATCCTTAACCAAGATTAAAATGATATTTTACCTATTTGTTAAGACCCTATTTAAAACTCAATAAGAGGGCTAACAAAATCAATCATTGACATGTGTACTCATCCAAAGGATGAAGTATCTGAATTTATCTTGATTACGTCTGTTATATCAAACAGGCACTCTTTTCCAATATCTTCTGTATTTCCATAATGGCTGCTCTCAAATTAACACATGTGAATACTACTACTGCAAATACCACTACTGCTATTCCTACTGGATCGTCATTCGCTCTGAGGATGACATCACCTACTCATCGTCTTCAACGTTGGGTATCAAATACGCTGGTTAAGGAGTACCGTCAACACGGTACCATCCCAACTCTGGAGGCTGCCCGAAAGTCCCTCCAAGTGAACAACTCACACAGGTCGTCCGGACAATGACGAACAATGATCAAGAGGCAGGCGGTGCTGACTACCATCTCCAACCATTTCGGGTCGTTATCCCCGGAACGCAATTTTCATTCGTTCCATTACTCTGAGGAAGTGAATGAGCAGGTCCCTCAGGGCCTTAATTCAAAACGACAGGAGTTCTTACCAAGGGCTCCCATCAACAATCGCCGCCAGACTCGTGCGGCTGTGCACCCTCAACATGATGAGGGTACCGACTCCAAGCATTCAGCTCAGGTTCCTCGAACCCGAGCAGGCAAGACGAACCGCCAGAGACGGAATCCGGTTAACAATGGGCAGGTTTTCATTCCTTCCATCTCCGGAGAAGTCCAAAAACCTAACTTGGTGGCGAACAACGAACAGGAACACACACCTGTCCATTTTAATTCCGTTGTCCAGCAGACTCGTCTGGCAGCATCAAGCCAATCCCGCCAGGCAATTTCGATGGAGTACTATAGGCAGGAACATACACCTGCTTATACATCATCAGTTAGTCAGCAGGCTCGCCTGACTACATATGATGGATCTCGTCAACCACGTTTGGAGAAGTGTAATCAGCAGGCACATACACCTGCTAGTACTAATCAATCCTACCCACAGTCTCGCTTGGTAGCGCATGGAGAAGTCAGTCGGAAAGCTCCGACGACAAACAGGAGGCAGACTCAACTCTCTGCCTCCACACTTGAGTACTGTCAGGATTCACTGACAAGAAAAGGAGGACAGGAGCAGGCTCATACACCTACTCCAAGCCCGGAATGGACCTATATCCCCGTTCCGGCAGCTGAAGTCACCAAACATATTTTGTCAATGGTGAAAGAGCAGAAGAAAATTCCTGCTCATATTCTGGATGCTTGCCAGGATATCATAACAGCTTCAGCATCATCTCAGGGAAAGACACATAAATCTATCCCTAGCAGTGGAGTGACACATCAACGATTCACTCAGGAACAGACACACACATCTGTTCCAGTCCAAGAGGGTTATGGGGCATACTCCCCCATATCATACGGACAACCAAGTCAGACACATACACCTGATTTGAGTAGAGATCGTCAGCCTAACCTGACCATATTTCCTGATCAGGCACATACACCTGCTCAGAGTAACCACTTTCGTCAACAAGTGGTTTTCAAAGTGAGTAAGAAGGCATCTAAGAAAAAGATCCACCCAGCACAGTCAGGAGATCAAAGGCCAATCTATAACAAGGCCTTGCTCAATGCTGGAGTTCTTGAATCCCTCAGACATTTATCTATTGGAATTCAAGATTCTACTCCCTCAGTTCCCAATAACGGGAACATTAATTCTGAAAGTCTTCAACAGACACTTCCTCATGAAGGCTTTCTTTATGAAAATTCGGTCAATCTTGAAGTTTCGTCTTCAGATGAGAGCCACAGGAACCCTCTGTGTGGTCAGAAGACCAAGGAGCAAGAGATCTCATCTTTTTCTGTAACCCATTATGGTGTTCCTCCCCCTGATGATGAATTTTGCTGCGAAAGTCCTCTCCGCAGTAGTGGTTCACATTGCCTGGAAAATACTCCAGTGGACAATGTAGTTCCGAGAAAGCCCTCTTATCTTGAGGCACTTGAAAATGCGAAACCAGTCATGTCTGATGCTTTTTCGCTAGCAGGTGAAATACTTTCTCAATCAGAAGATAGCCCAAGGTATAGGTCATTCTCCGAACCACCCCTAAGTCATGCATATTCTAGTTTGATCAATGATATCTCTACCAATCTTGTTGAATCCGATGAAGCAACAAGGAAACACCAACTCTGGTCAAAACAGGTAGAAGAATATTCATTTAATGATAAAGAGGAAATGCTGAACATGAGGAAAAAACTGGCGAAAAGTGAGGTACCAGTCATGTTTTGGCCTTTGGGTGACTCCCAGTATGACATTCCAAAGATGTTGACGGAAGATGGAGTCCATGATATTCGTCTCAACATATGGAAAACTCATTTTCAATTGAAGAAGAAGGTATTATCTTATGATGAATATGAAAATCATCTTAAGATAATAGAAGGGCTACAACGTCAGATTGATTTGGCATCTCTATCAGTCTCTCGGTATCCGAAGGCTGAAAAGCAACAGAGAACCCTTCAACGTTCATGCCTTGGCGCACTAAGAAAATTGCGTCAGTTAATTTCCAATTCTCCATCTAGTGTTCATATCAGAGGATGAGGTGTTCACGGAGCACTACATTTCATAGTGCTTTCCAGTCAGCAAAGCACTGTGAAAATGGTCTCATGCAATGTCATTGTCCATGGCCGGCCACAGTCAATGGGATTTGTTCATAATCAAAAGCTTGCTCAAGAACAGGCTTTAACTAGTTCCTCTCAAAATCAAGCATATAGAGAACAAGTTGTTGAATTGCTCCTACATCAAGTAGGCGAGAATATTGCACAATCCTCTCGTATGGAGCAAACACATCATCAAATGACAGAAGTTTAGGAAACCATCCAACGGTCTGTTAAACTAGGTGATAAAAGTGGATATAGGCTAATGCATCCAGCTAATTTCCGAACTAAGATTCGCAAGATCAAGAGAGCATTTAAGAAGGTCTCAGACATAGCATGTCAAGAGCCACCCCAGCTTGTCAGACTGGGGACTCCTTTAACCCAACCCTTAGAGTCAACAAATGGGATTCGAGGAGTTGAGCAGAAGCAGCAGGAACAATTCCAGTTCTTGAGACTGGGGACTCTTTCAAATCACCAATCCCCTTCTCAGAGAATATCGGTCTTTTCTCGATTGGGGCAGAAGCCCCAAGAGGAACGAAGAGCCAAATTATCAGGAGATTCCCTCCAAGTTATAGCTCGTCAAGAAGTTCCTAAAAGATTAAATCAACAAAAGGCAATGTCTCATCAAAGACATGAAAGAAGACAATATCACAGAAATGTTGATAGAAGGGATGCGATGCATTATACATCAATCAATGTCATCAATTCCGTTGTTTCTAATCCACCAGAGGAGACTCACTCAGGGAACTCAGATGAAGAGCGTCTTGCTCAAGAAAATGTACGCGCCGATACAAATGAAGAAGGTGTGCATACACGAAGTCAAATTATTACCCATAACCTAGGTAATCCACTTCCTTCTATCCAAAAAGTATCCAACAAAGGGAGGGGAAAGAATCAGGTTACATATCCTTCCTCTGGAGAAGGTCAATCGCTCTTGTTAGAGAAATGGTTTGCACAACAAGAGGAATAAATGAAAGAATTAAGAAGGTTGAATGCAGAACTACTTCAGATTAGTCTTCTTTTTAAGAATGCTGAAGTTTGACAGCCGAAGGAATTTGTTGTATCTACTGAGATGGATCAGGAATATCCTCCTTTATCAGTACACCCTCAGAGGTCTAATCCTACGGGTCAAACGCAACAACGGTTGGCAGTTCTACCATCAGTTGCAGCACCAATCACCACGTCTGTCCAAGCTCCATTCATTGCACTTACCCAAGACCAAATTCAACCTGATGTTTCTCAAAAGTTAATAACTACTATTGAGTCATTAACAGCTCGGTTAGAAACTATGGAAGGGAAACGGGTGCAAGTTCAACCAGAAAAGAAAGTTTACCCTGAATGGGTAGATTCAATTTCTCCTCCATCCAGTTTTGGAAACCCTGTTTTTCCTACTTTCAATGGATCAGGCGACCCTGAACAACATTTGATGTATTACGTGTCTTGTTGTGATCCTATGATGGGAACTCTAGAGAAGAAAGAAGTAGTGAAACTCAGATGCTTCGTGCGAACCTTGCAAGGACCAGCTTTTTTCTGGTATACAAGCTTGCAATCCTGGTCAATCATCGGATGGGAGGATCTTCGTCAAAAATTCCTTCTTCAGTTCAGCTCAACTTTACCAAAAACGACAGTTTTCGATCTTAAAAACTGCAAGCAAAGGGAGAATGAAAGATTATCTGATTTCATTGCTCGCTGGAAGGGATTAACATATTCCCTGAGTTTAGCACTCCCTCAGGAAGAGCTATTGCCAATCTGTGTGGAAAATTTGCGTGATGAATTACGCATGCCATTGATCCCTGTGAAATACACAAGAGGGTTTCGAGACCTTACCTCAATCGCTCAGAAGATTGAAGATTCCCTTATACAGGCTAAGGTTAAATCTCATGTAATTCCATCAGCTTCAGGAAGGAGAATGGGTAAAGCAGAAACTGCTACAGTTATGCTTAAACAAGCACCTGTACCTATTTCTACTTCAAAACCTTCATCTTCTCAAAGGGCTCCACCTCCTGAATGCCAACAACAAAGGCCATTTCGTCCAATTGATAAAAAAGATCAAGGACGAAAACAATTTGAGGATTTTAAGAGTAAAACATACTCTTTCCGAAATGAGAAAGTTCCTGGTTACTTCATTTCAGCTCTGGAAAATAATTTGGTTCAATTACCAGTTCCCAAGAGGCCAAACAAGGAAGGAGATGAAGACCGTATCAATTATTGTCCATTTCATCAAATGTTGGGGCATCCTATCTAGGAGTGTTTTGTCTTTAAAGACCTCCTGCAAAAGATGGTCGACTTGGGACAAGTCAAGTTGAAAGGTTCTTCGACTCAGGTAGCATGTGTTACTGCTACAGTTCCAGAGGAGGAAGATGAATGGAAAGAAGTCAAAAGAAGAAATGCACAGAAGTATGATGATTGGATGGTCAGAAAGACAATCAACCGGACTCATGCCATTTTGCGAACACAATTAAAGAAACCAATTGTGTCTTCTACCATGAATATTGCGGTAAAACCCTCTTCATCAGAGGGAAAGTCCTCAAAGAAATGGTTTGATTCAAAGAAGAAAAAAGAATCAGAAGAAGATGAGTATGTGTCAAATCCTAAATTGTCTTTGACTCTAGCAGACTTTATTCCATCTACTTCAAAACCACGGGCACCACCCCATCAAATGGCACAACCTAAAAAGGCTAGTCAGGCAGAGTCTTTATTAGACGAAGAGTTAATCTTCGGTTCTGTTAATATGATTCAATTAACAGATCTGTATTCCAGTCATAATTTCAATTTTGATGAGCCTGAATTCCCTGTATCAAATAAGGGAATCCAAGGAAGTTCCCAAGGTTCAGGATACAGGGGAAGACGTGGATCTTTCCGAAGCCACTACTCTAATTCTACCCCTGCTAGCACTGTGTATGTAGCAGAAACTCGTGGTAGAGCCCTTCAGCGAGCTCAAAAAGAACAAGCAGGTTTTTCTGCTAATAGCCAACTAAGTCTTGGCACAGTTATTTTAGAAGACCGATTGAAGGTTACATCTTCTTTATCTCAGCAATTAAATGGATCTAATTGGTCTAATCTTCCAAAACCAAGGATGTTGCCAACTTCTATCCCAATACAAGATGCATCAGCTTCCAAAGCATCTGCTTCCAAGGTACCTGCTAAACCGCATATTCCTGTTGGGAAACACAGACCTTTAGATCAAAAGTATTATATATTGAAACACTTGGCCCAAGTACCATCCAAGTTATCAATTTGGGATGCTTTGAATCTGTCAAAAGATCTTCGGGAAGCACTCATCGAAGCTTTGTCAAGTCCTCAGGAGTTTGAAGCTGAAATTGCTGCAGCTGAAGTCTATCACATAGAGAATAATCCTGCAGAATTCCATGCAGTAATATCTTTTACTGATAAAGATGAAGATGATGTTGTGCATGGGCACATAAAACCTCTGTACTTATCTGGAAAATTCAATGGTGTAGATATCTGAAGAGCTTTCATTGACAATGGTTCAGGAGTCAACCGCATGCCCATTCGCACACTTCGTCGATTGGGCCTCACAGAATCTGATTTATCTCCTTCTATCATGATGTTACAAGGATATGATAAAAATGAACAAGAACCACTGGGCGAAGTTACACTCAGAACTCAGTTTGGAGATCTTGTATCCAATTCGGATTTCATGATTGTTGATCAAGACTCAGCTTTCAACGTCTTGCTTGGAAGACCCTGGCTACATCAGCATGCTGATATCCCTTCATCATACCATCAATGTGTCAAATACTGTTTCAATGGTCAAGTTGGAACATTGTATGGTGATAAGACCCCATTCAAGACATGTGAATCTCAGTACATTGAGGTGGAATTTTATCACATGAAGGGAAAAGAGAAATCTACAATGAAGGAAATTTCCAAAGTTAATGCTCCATATGGTTTGGAGAAAATTCCAATAAATCCATTTACACATGTGAGTACAGATTATGTGTTACCTCTCAGTCAAATTGACAAAATAGGCCCAAATCAAAATAATCTTATGGAAATATCCATAATGTCAATTACGGCAATTGAGCCAGACAACATGGGAGAAATTGGTAACCTACCAAACAGTGATGAAAGCACAAGTGGTGACGTCTTCATTTCATATACTGAAATCCAACAGGTCTATACTTCACCAATCAGGCCAGAAGAAGTTATAGAAACATCAGAGGTGAATAATGATGTCAATTCTCAATCCATCATCTCCTCTTTATTTCCCAAAGAAGTCCCTTTATCATCAATAGGGTCGGAAATGGAAGCTTCTTCTTCAAAATGTGCAAATTTTGACATCTCTTCTGATCATGAAAATTTCATTTTGTCATCTACTATGCAAGTAGAAACGGAAGAAACAGCACATGATGAAGAGGAAGAGGAAGATCTTAGAGATGCTCCTCCAGCATTTGAAGAGGGTATCTCTACCACTGTGGATGAACTCAGAGAAATAAATTTGGGTACAGAGAAAGATCCACGCCCCACTTTAATTAGTGCGGCCATGACCCTTGAAGAGCAAGAAATGTATACTTATTTTCTAAATAAAAATAAAGATATTTTTTCTTGGAACTATACAGAAATGCCTGGGCTTGATCCTGATATTGCTACTCATCATTTGGGTTTACCAAAAGAACATCGAGGATTTAAGAAAGCCGCGAGAAGAACACACCCAACTTATGCTTCCAAAATTGAAGCTGAAGTGGATAAGCTGATCAAAGCTAACTTCTTCAGAGAAGTTCAGTATCCCAAGTGGTTGTCTAATATTGTCC
The DNA here is from genome assembly GCA_963277665.1 of Viscum album. Taxonomy (NCBI): domain Eukaryota; kingdom Viridiplantae; phylum Streptophyta; class Magnoliopsida; order Santalales; family Viscaceae; genus Viscum; species Viscum album. The sequence goes on from OY728155.1 coordinate 1,938,085,411, forward strand.
CTGTAAAGAAGAAGAACGGACAAATTAGGGTTTGCATCAATTTCAGAGATCTTAATCGGTATTGTCCTAAAGATGATTTCCCAGTTCCGATTACAGAACTCTTAATTGATGCGACAGCTGGCTATGAAGTACTTTCCTTCATGGATGGATATTCCGGATATAATCAGATCTGAATGGCCCCAGAAGATGAGGAATCTACAGCCTTCAGAGCCCCTCAAGGTGTGTTTTGTGACCGGGTGATACCCTTTGGTTTAAAGAATGCAGGTGCAACATATCAACGCGCCATGCATCGTATCTTCAAAATTTCTTAGGGAAGTTTGTTGAATGCTATGTAGACGATTTGGTGGTTAAATCCAAACAACGTTCTAATCACTTGGCTGATTTGGAAGTCATATTCCACAAGCTTCGACAACATAATTTGAAGATGAACCCCTTAAAATGTGCTTTTGGGGTAACCTCAGGAAAATTCCTCAACTTTGTTGTATGCCATCTTGGTATTGAAGTCAATCCTGAGAAGACCAAGTCAATCCTTGGTATGTCACCTCCTCAAATTTGAAATAATTAAGAGGACTTCAAGGACCCTTAGCCTATATTCGGCGTTTCATCACCAATTTGGTAGGCAAAAGTTTACCCTTTACCAAATTATTTAAAAAAGGATTCACTTACCAGTGGACTGAAGAATGTCAAGAAGCGTTTGATGTTCTCAAGAAATACCTCTTGAGTCCACCAGTACTCATGCCACCTGTTGAAGGTAGACCACTTATCCTCTATGTGACAGCTCTAGAGCAATCATTGTGTGCCTTTCTTGCTCAAAATAATGATGCTGGGAATGAAAATAACCTCTACTATCTCAGTAGAACTATGCTTGAAGCAGAAACCCGGTATTCAAGTATTGAGAAGTGCTGCCTGGCATTAATCTTTGCAGTTTAGAAACTGAGACACTGCCTGCAACATCACTTGGTCCAATTGGTATCTCGCAATAATCCACTCAAATTCATCCTTAGTCGTCCAATGCTTACATGACGTCTAGCAAGGTGGGCAGTTATTTTGCAGCAGTTCGACATTCAGTATGTATCTCAAATGGAAATAAAGGGCCAAGCTCTGGCTGATTTCCTGGCTGAACATCTTTCAGTGGAAGACACATCTTCAGATATTGAACTCCCTGATGAGGAAGTTTTTTCTATTCAAGAGTGTCCTCAAACATGGGAAATGTATTTTGATGGTGCTTCCAGAAGTCCAACAGGGAAGAAAATGGAAAATTCTAAATTCAACAAAGTTGGTTTAGGAATTGTACTCATTTCTCCAGATAAGGCATTGTTACCTTATTCCTTTTTATTGTGGGAAGGTGGTACCAATAATGAAGCCGAATACCAAGCTCTTATCACAAGCTTGGAGTTAGCGCTTCAAGAACAAGTGAATCACTTAAAGGTGAAAGGTGATTCAGACCTGGTAATCAAACAAGTCAATGGGGATTATGCCATCAGAAAAGAAGAGTTAATCCCTTTGTATGATTACGTCAGAAAGTTAATGGCAGAATTCCCTTCAGAACCGACATTTTCTTATGTCCCAATATCACAAAATGCTCAAGCTGATGCACTGGATAATATAGCCACAGCTCCAGTAGATCCAAATCGGGACGAAACAACCATCAGTATTGCCCACCGTCATGCAATTTCACCTTATGTTCAAGCCAGAATAGAGGAAATTAATGAAATTAGTCCCATTCCTGAACCATATGGTCATACTACAGGATGGATGTCACCTATCAGGGAATACCTTCAAAATGGAACACTTCAACCTGATAGAGCTGAGAAAGAACAAATCTGGCGACGTGTGGTCAATTTTACTCTTTATGATGGCCCAAAAAACCTAGATAAAATTCTCTACAAACGTGGTTTTGATGGAGTTATCTTCAGATGCATTGATGGTGAAGAGACAATGGCTGTCATGAAAGAAGTGCATGCAGGAGTCTGTGGTGCCCACCAGTCTGGACATAGATTTTCTGATCAAATTCGAAGGATTGGATACTTTTGGCCTTCAATGATACAAGATTGTGTTGATTTCACAAAGAAGTGTCATTCATGTCAAGTACATGCCAACTTCATTCATCAACCTCCAGAGTTGCTTCATACAGCTAAATAATCATGGCCATTTTCCACATGGGGAATGGATGTGGTGGGACCTTACCCTTCAGCTACGACCAAGTAGTTTAAGTACATTCTTACTGCTACTGATTTCTTTTCCAAATGGGAAGAGGTAGTACCTCTCAAAGAAGTCAGTTCTAAATGCATTGTTAGCTTCATCAAGTCTAACATCATTACTAGATTTGGTGTCCCTCATACCATATTGACGGACAACGACACCAACTTCTATTCTTCTGAGGTGAAGAAATTGTATCAAGAATACAACATTAAATCCAACCATTCATCTCAGTATCATGCGGCGGACAATGGCCAAATAGAAGCCTTTAACAAGACTCTTTCAAATATACTACAAAAGATGGTGGATAAAGATAAGAGGTCATGGCCTGATAAACTCTTTCATGCTTTATGGGCTTATCGGACTACCACCCGCAATGCAACGCGGTCAACTCCATATTCGTTGGTATATGGAACAGAAGCAGTCTTGCCAATTGAAGTTCAATTTCCCTCACTCAGAGTATCCATTTGTGATCAATTATCTATAGATGAGCAATCCCAAAAGCGATTGAATGAATTGGAAAGGTTAGATGAGAAAAGATTGTGCACTTTTCACCACTTGGAAATCTATCAGAATTGAATAGCACGAGCTTTTAACAAAAAAGTTCGTCTTCGTTCATTCATTCATGGAGAATTGGTATTAGTTATAAGAACTCCAATGATACCAGGAAAGAAACCTCCCAAGCTTGAGCCAAAATGGGAAGGACCTTATTCAATACATAGGGTCTACTCCAATGGAGCTTATTCATTAATCTCGATGGATAGAGAACTCATTACTACTCCAACTAATGCCAGATTTTTGAAGAAACATTTTGTATAAAATACAAAGTATTCACAAGATGTCCCTGCAACATGACACTAAACTGTGTAGCACCAGTTCGTCCTTGATATATGACGTTAAACTATACAACACTTGTCCAGTATGACCTTAAACTGCAACTTTGTCCCACACGACGTTAAAATGTGAAAAAATTCCCTAAAAAGTCCTGTATGACTTTAAACTACACGATGGTCCTCTATGACATTAAACTGCACCATCGATGGTCCATGCATATGACCCTAAACTATTTAAAAGTCCCTTACGTCCGGAAATACGTTAAACTACATAATCATCAAAGGTCCTGTAAGACCTTAAAACTGTACTTATGTCCAACATGACACTAAACTGTAAAAAAAAATCCCAAATGCGTCCAACATGACGTAAATGGTGTGTTATTTTGTCCTTACTATATGACATTAAACTGCGCAGTCCCCCTTTTTTGTCCAACATGACGTTAAAATGTATTGTACCCATCATCCTAACTACATGACGCTAAAATGTACAGATATTCCTCGATACGTCCTACATGACATTAAACTGTATTTTGTTCCTGCAACATGACATTAAACTGTGCAACACCAATAGTCCTAACTGCAAGACTTTAAACTGCATAGTCCCTTTATATGTCTTACATGACATTAAACTATGCATCATTAAGGTTGTTGTTACCTCTTTTTTCTCACACTGAGTATGACTCACGTGAGCTTAGAGAAAACCTCAACCGTAACACTCTCTTTTTGGGCCGCTAACCATGTATAATCCCCAACAACATTTTTTTAGGTCGTTGTACCCAAGAACAACTTGATTGTTAATTCATTATTTAATTGAACTACATGGACTTTGATCCTTGCCTTCCAGGCTGGGTATGTAGGAAACCTCCCAGGGTTCAAGCCCAAAAACAATCTCTTCACATCGGTTCACCACCATCTCATATGATGTTGATTCGTGAAACTTCCCCTAGAATCAATATCTTTACATTGATTCACTTTCGTCCTTGTTATATGAAGTTAAACTATACAACACTTTTGTCCGGTATGACAATAAACTACAATACTCTTTGATTTTCTCATTTGAGAGGGAACCATTATTTACATTGATTTTTCAATCATGTTTCATTTCAAAAGACTACATGCATACATGGTAATGCCTAAACCTTTTATCTCGGGTTAAACCATCATTGCACTGAAGTCCCCTTTCACCCTTCACATGTACGAACCAAATTTGTACAAATGGTAGTTTTAGAACTACGTGGACTTGATTCCCATCCTTATGGGATAGGTAGGAACATTTGAGTGTCCCTCGAATCCAGTCCCAAGTCTTTTGGGCCTAACCCCAAATTTCACTTTCAGTCCCTTGGATAAAAAGTCCTCATGAAAACACACACTGTGTATTCATTATTATGGTCTAAACTCTATGACCCTAAACTAAGATCTCTCATACTTTCGTCCTGCACGACGTTAAACTGAATTTCAAGAACTACATATGGCTTGATTCTCATTTTTATGAGGTACGTAGTGAAGTCCAAAATTTCAATTCAGGACCCAGCCACAACATGATTATGGTTATCATTGACCTATGTATCTCTATATACATTGGAAAATACCCGTCTTTATGTGTTATAATCCTAACCTTAAATATTTTCAGATCTTCATAACCCTTTTCATGACTTTTAGTCACAAAAATGTCAAACTTCTGAGAATTCTTTTGCCTGACTATGCAGTACATGCCCATAGGTGTCCTTGCATAAACAGTCCACATAACAGACTTGTTAGCCAAAAGATACTATTTATTTGACTATGCAGCCAATGCCCTTAGGTGACCCTGCATAATTCATCCCCCTAACAGGTTTGTCAGATAGTGGTAACTTCATTCTTGGGAAGAATGCCTCTTTTGTCCTTATTTTTCTTAAATGACAGTATGTAGGGATTCAAAAAAAATAGTCATCCTTAACATATTTGTCCCATATCCTTTTTCAAGATCTGAAAGTATTCAAGTCTATGGCTTATATTCTCCTTCCCTATGTTTGGGTCAGACCTTCGTAGGAGTAATATTCATCCAGTTCTTCGATAATCTTGTTTGGAAATATCTTTTCCATATTCAAGTACCTCTTTCCATAAAGCAAACTCTATACTTTGGAAGATTTGAATCTCCATAAACTTTCACTGGCTTTTAGCATTAGGAAAGTAAATTTCTGAGAGTTCTTTTTGCCTGACTATGCAGCACGTGCCCATAGGTGGCCTTGCATAAACAGTCTACATAACGGACTTGTTAGCCAAAAGATACTGTTTTATTTAACTATGCAGCCAATGCCCTTAGGTGGCCCTGCATAATTCAACCCCCTAACGGGTTTTGTTAAATAATAGTAACTTCATTCTTGGAAACTACTTCTTCTAATGCCTTTTAGCTCTTTTCATATCATTCCTCAGATTCAAATATTCTTAAGCCATAGTTTACATATTTTCTCTCATACTTGAGTATGGTAATATGTTTTCAGATAAATTGTCAAGGAATTGAATCAATTTTAATCCATTTTGGTCAAAGCTATTTCGACCTTAAACATTAGCCCCTTTATGTCCGACATGCATGACTTTAAAATGCCCACAAAAGACAAAGGAACTCTGAATAAAAGTCAAGTTCCAGCTCACTAAATATACCTTTTTGTATGATTTAGTTAATATTGAGAAATTAAAAGGTTCAAAGTTTGTAGGGTTATTTGTAATAATCCTAGTAAAAATCAAGCTATGCTTACTAGGCCCATTGGTTTAAGTAAATTTGAAGCAGGTAGTGAAATAATGCAGGTACAAATGATTGAAGATGAAAGTGTTTTTCATTGATACACAAGAGTTAGAAGGACATCCACAGACTGGAGTCTCTTCTCTTTTTCAAGAATTACAAGAGGCTTTCAACATAACTCTTCATTTGATTTACAACATCCTGAGATTTAACAGCAGTTAATTGAAGCTCGTGCACTTGACCAGCTTCACTCTTTTCAGCTTGATGAAGTGCCTTCTTAGCATCTGCGATGGCTTTCATGCCATTCATATGAGTTTCATCCAATGATTTATTAAGCTGATCAAGTTCCCCAATAACAGCATCTAACTGTTGCTGGAGTTGCACCTACTGAATGACTTTTTCGTTGATTTTATGCTTCAGCTCCTTCATCTTGGCAGCATAATCGGCTTCAGCTTGGGATACCGTAGCCTCAAATTCGTCTATGTTGACTGACAGTTTCACTCTGATCAAATCTTCGCGACTTTTTTGCGCCTGCTCCCTCCTGAAAATGATATGTTTCATCGTGGCGTGGATCTTTTCATATCCAAAACCACCAAGTCCTAGTATAACAAATTGGGATGACAATCGAGGAATTTTCGATGGTAGCTCTTCTAAAGGCACCCCAGATATGATGTTCCATATGTTGTTCCATGCCTTACGTCGTGAAAAGCTGAACTCTTTAAGCATCTATGGATCTTATTCAACATCATCGTCGGAGGGGGCATGTAATCTTGAATTAATGCACTTAAAGAAGTTCCCTATCCTACTTTTCCCCCCGGATTTATGCTTCTTCACTTTCAATTCCTGTTGGGGCAGAGGCTGAGGCCTCACCTCCGGACCTAGTCATTGCAGTTGATGGCCCTGCATGATTAATTGAAAGATTTAGTTAGCTTCAAAGGATAACAAAAGAATAGACTGTCTTACGAATAAAGTACAATCACAAATATTGTTATCCCTTACCCAAGGATGGTTCAGCAACCTGAGAAGACCTATCCCCATCTTTCCCGGTCTCAATAGGATTTTCAAGATGGGTATCAGGAGGGTTTATTGGGTTTAGATCTACTTGAGCTAATGTTTCTGCAATGTTAGGGTTGACATCAATGTCCACACCCTCTTCAGGCATTGGAAGTTCAGCAGCTTCTACGGATGAAACTGCATATTATTTTCAGTCATGGTTAGAAGTGTAATTTTTTTTAAAAAAAAAAATTTGGGCGAAGGGTAGCACTCACGCCCAAGGTCTTCTAAATCACATGACAACTTAGAATGATCATAAAATTCTTCGAAAGTCATTCCTTGATTCATCATTTCATCCAATGATATTTCAGAATCCTGGTTAGTCTCACCAGTGGGAGCATTTTCTACATCTTCTTGCTGACTTATGTCCTGAAACCCCTGACCCTGGACAACATCTTCAGCAGCAGGAGGGATATTGGGAATGGATGCTAGCTCTTCTCCAAGAGTAACCAAGTCAGCTTGGGTCTGTGATCATTCTACAACACCCTCCATGGCCTTTGAAGGGGGGTTAGTCCCTTCCCTCAAGGGGGAAATTGAAGAAGCCCCTGCAATCCTCAGAAATATGAGTAACCATGTGATTATGAGTATAAACTCATGATTATTCGAAGGACTTACCGCTACTAATGAAGCGTTTAGATGTGGATTTCCTCCTTCTTTTCCTTTTCTTCTTTTGTTTTTTCGGAGTATCAGTAGTCTCCCTTATTGGCACTTGGATTGGAAAATGGAAGGCTATGTCCAGCGCCTCATTCATGGCCTGCTGTCCTGGAGATATCTCGCCTGGTTTGCGAGGAGAATCAGAAAAAACCCCGATAGCAGTACCACCAGGGATATACTGTGGAGAAGGAACCCCAGTTCCTTTTTTTGCAAGCTGCTAGATGAAGAAAATAACTTCTTTAAGTAACAAAGCTTCAACTGAAATCATGTTGCAAAGAAAATAAAGAAAGAAAACTTACATCTTCAGGAGCCACGTACTCTTGACATTCCTCATCTCCAGAACCACCATCCCCCTCAGTGGCACCACGATCAATCATTTCCTTCACCCGCCTGGTGATAGTAACAGAGTCATCAGTGGCATATATGAGCATTTCCAGCTCTTTGATGTAAGCTCGCACTTCATTGGGGTTATCTTCGTATTGAATATTTTTAGAAGCCATAAGATTTACTATTCCAAGAAGTTGTAGGCCCTCACACAAATCCAGCCAGGCTATCTCAGTACCACAGTATAAGCCCTGGCAAAGCTGAACAGCCTATGGTCTTAGATATGAAGGCTGTGAGGAAGGTCCTACAATTTTTGATTTTAATTTCTTCCCAGCTCCTGCAGCTACAGATAGAGAATACGAAAGTAAGACTTATTGCTTTATGAAGTAGCAGTGATTAAAATTACTACAATGAAACAACTCACCAGGAGTTGATGGAGCGGGTCTTTTAATTCTGGCTGGAGGATTATATCGGGCACGAAACCGCTTTGTTGCCGGTTGTGCCTCATCATCCCCATCATGATAATCCGGTGAATCAGTTCTAGAAGAGGAGTCTGTTGAACCAATTTCAGGTGAGGAAGCATCACCTTCATGAGGAAGGGTTTCTTTCTCTACAGTCCTCTTCCTCTTTCCCACTTGATATACTGGGTGATTCAATATCCCTTTGGGGTATTATGCAATCCAGTGTTCGGCATAATATGTAGTCAAATTATGTGCCGCTTTTTCAACTGGTAGATCAAATACTACCCCAGTCTTCTCTCTTGATGTCAGTAGCCATAGTTGTTGAGCAACCATCGGATGTTGCTCTAACCTGACATGTACCGGAGGGGATACAACAATCTGTTGCAGACATTTGAATTGGCGTGCAAATCTATATGGAGCATAAGCCTCACATATGATCTCTCCATCAATCCTGGCTACTAACACACCATCCCTGCAAGCTAGCATGTATGCCCTTAAATCCAAATGGGTTATCCCATCATCAAAAAACCGCCCGGATGGCGGAATTCCATAGGGAAAGAAGTTGAATTCCTTAAACATGCTCAGCCTCACTTTCATGTCATAACCATTAACATCTAATGGAGCAATTCCAGAGAATGCTTGCACTGACGGTCTAAAGGAGCTTCCTGGAATTTGTAATCCATTCTGTACATTGTAAGTCCTGAATTCAGTGGAGATCCATACCCACAAAACCTGGAATGGTCCCACTATTCTTAAAGGAGATTTACCCATGAAGACATGAAGTAAACTCCTGTGAATATTTTCTAAAATGGGGGTACCTAACCCAACCATTTCTCCCTCATCCAACTTTGCCGCAATGACTAGGTCCCTGGCCTAACACCTCCCTTCGAATCCCTGACCGGCAATAGATAAACACTGATCCACATTGCCAAGAAACCTTCCAGACGAGTTTTCTTTGGAATTCTTTGATTTACTTCATATCCCCACTTTTCAAACTCTCCTGCTTCTAGAGTTGGACAGAATGTGCCAGGAGCTCCTCTCTTCTCAGGTTTTGGACAGGTGGTAAGACGTTTGGGCCTGGTATCCTTGGATTTCTTTTTCTTGGATCCTTTTTCTTTTGGCTCCATCTCTTTCTTCTCAATAATAAACACATTCATCCATTCTTCCGGATGAATATCTTTTCTAAAATGAGTTAACGAGGTCTCTGAACTCTTGAGCCTGTGGAAGATCTTAAACAATTCTCGAGCTAAAGCAGGAGTCTTCTCTGAATCATTCCAAGTCACCTTGGGAGGAATGAATTCATCATACATATCGCCAAAAATTGGAGCCCCTAAGATCTTGTGGACATCCCACAAACTGATACATACTTCTCCATGAGTCAGATGGAAAGATTAGTTTCTGGGATCCAGTGGCTGAGTATCTCTGGCACTAAGTTATCATGTTTGTAAAAATATGTTTGCCCAACCCAGATAGCTTTGTATATTGCAGCTCTCTTCAGATCCTCGATAAGCTCTGTGCAGGTCTGTCTCACCCAGTATGCCCACATCCAAGTTGTCTTCACACCTCCCCTAGGACGGAAGTCCCAGCTTTTCTTCCAGCCTTTGGATTGATCTATCTGAGCATTTCGGAAGATCGAAGGATGACAATGTGGTTGAAGCTCAGGTGTATGTTTTTTCAGATCTGCTGTGCAAGGGCTATGATGCATCACATAGGCCTTCTCCACTGTTCCAGCATTTATAAATACTCCTCCACCTGAGATATTTGCTGAAGCAAAGTTGATATAATTCTGAAACCACGAAAATGGAAGATAATTCTTTACTTCTGGAATAGTGACTTCTTGTAGATGACCATAGCCATACAAAGGTAGAAAAGTTCTTTGAGGAAAGTTGAGATGATATTTCTTCAGATACTTAGCCAAATTCGGAAGAGTGCTGTCTTTGACAGTATAATAATCATGGCCAATGATGCTCATCATATCATCTATCCGCTTGCTAGCCATTTCATCAATTAATCCGGGTCTAAGAGCCATTAATTCTGCACAAAAGTTGAATAAACTAATTCATAAATGGATTGATTTTCCACAAAATTTGTGAAAGAAATCAAAAAAATGGATAAAGGCATTAAGGTGCGCAAGTATGGAGATGTCACACAAGTGTTACATGTGCCGCGCAAGTTTTTGTCGCGCATGTATCACCGCGCAAGTCCTATTACCTTGAGATTAGCACGGTAGCGAGGAAACAGTGGAAAAAGAGACTTGTGCGGCAAAGATAGCTTGCACGGTGAGAGCTTGAGAAATTCGGGATCAGATGCTATACGCGGCCAAAAATGTGTATTTATAGGCCAGGAAGCCTATCTGCGCGCCGTACAGAGTGCGCTCAAAGCCTGCGCGACGCAAACTTACGCGCAGCCTTCTGTGCCCTAAAGACTTGCACGCCCCCTTTTCTTTTGGATGTATTCGATTTCCTCATGGTCAAATCCTCTATTTCTCTATGGATCCAACTCTAAGGGGGGAATTTTGTTGACGCTCCTTTCGTCACAGAATCTAAAGATCGGAAAAGGGGAATATCTGAGCTCAAAGTGATTCAACCTTTGAAGAAAATATCAAAATTCGACAAAGGCATGAACAAAGGATCAAAAAAACCTGTGCCGCGCAAGTTCTATCACTATCGCGTAAGTCCACTTGCATGACGCCCAAGTTGCGCAAGTGACTTGCGCGACCTAAGTGATAACCGCCCGGTAACCGCCCAGGGTCTTCTCCTGCCTATAAATAGACCCTGTGGGCCCCCCATTCGGGAGGATTTTTTTCCAGAAACTCGGATTGAAGCTCCTGACGCCTAAGTCTCTTCTCAAAGCTTCCGGAACACTTCTAAGGTAATTTCATACCTAGAATGGAAGATCTAAAGAGAGGGAGTAAGGCCTAAGTGTTGAAACTCATCAACACTTGCGCGCTTGAGTGGTCAGCCCTTAAAGGGATGTGGTCACACTTGCGCGCCGCCTTACTCCTTCGATAGAACTTGCACGTCCCTTTTTTGGAAGAACCTCAAGAGGATTCTAAAGGCCTTAATGAAGAGTCACTCAAGTATTTCAAATGATGGTTGAATATCGCGCAAGTACCCACCATGTCGCGCAGGTATACCTGCGCGACCAATACTTGCTTGCCGCCGCAGTACCTGCGCGCCTTCCATGACTTGTGCGCCCCTTCCTTTTTGGGTGCCTTTCTTGCCCATTTCACCCCTCTTATTCCATTACACCTTTTATTTTCAAGATTCAGTCTTTAAGACACTCTCCAAATCCATTTATGGCATGATTTCTTGATTTGACTTCCTTATCTGAAAGGAATTCGGTGTAATATCTCTCAAAACCTAGTGATTTACATATCTTTATGTCACTAAAGATTGAGAGTTCATTCATTCAACCTCATCCTTTAAGATGAGAGAATCCTTAACCTGGGTCTCCTTTTCAGGAATAAGTCCCAGTCATAATCTTGGGATTCCTTTTCAGGAGTAATCCCCAAGTCCCCTAACCTGGGCCTCCTTTTCAGGAATAAGTCCCAGTCATAATTATGGGCATCCTCTTTAGGAGTAAGCCCCAAGTCCCTTAATTTTTGGTCATCCTTCTTAGGAGTAAGCCCCAGATCCTCTAATTTGTTCTTCCTTTTCAGGAGTAAGCCCTAGTCTCAAATATGGGCATCCTACTTAGGAGTAAGCCCCAAACCTTAATCCTTAACCTCGGCTTCCTTTCCAGGAATAAGTCCCAATCATAAATCCCTTAACCTGGGCCTCCTTTTCAAGAGTAAGTCCCAGTCATAAATCTTGGGATTCCTTTTCAGGAATAAGCCCTAAGTCCCTTAAATTCTCTTTAACCAGTCCTAATTTATGTTTAATCTGGGATTCCTTCTCAGGAGTAAAACCCAATTATCAATCCTCTCCTAAATTTGGGTTTCCTTTTCAGGAATAAGTCCCAAGTTAGAGTATTCAAATATCCATGAAGCATATATACCTTTATGGACCCTGTTCTTGGATTTTCTCCCTAAAGTAAATCCTAAACCTTCATCTATCTGGGCAGTCATACATACATAAGCCCCAAACCATTTCTTATGATTACATCTTTCATGGCCCAATTTTCCATTTTATTACCAATACCTCTTGTTTCTCACACCGAGAATGACTCACGTAAGCTTAGAGGGTAAAAGTAATTATGACATCCTTCTTTGAGCCATCAATCATAAACATCATACTCCCTTATTCGAACTACGTGGGTTCTGATTCCTTTTCCAAAACAAAGGATACGTAGGTAGCCCATCTATGGGTTCGATCCCAACTTTGAAATAATTCATGTCCTTCTGAATGACAATAAACTTCAAGTTCCCTACTGAGTGGCTTTAAAACCAGCCTAGTCATCATAATGACCAAGAGACTTTTATATAAATATTTTTAAGGATACCATTGACCAAGAATCTCTAAATAGATATAGATGATTCTTTACCGATGAAGAACCTCGAATACATATAAAAGAATCTCTAAATTTCTTACATATTTAATCATTTATTGTTAAACTAAAGGAAAGCTCATTTTATACTTGGTAATATAATAAGGATTCACGAACATAACTTAAATATATAAAGAGAGTCCTGGAATAGACAATAATTCCCCTCAAAAAGGTGTGATGAGTCCAACCTCCCATCCTCTCGACCAATGCAAATTCCTAAGCCTCATCAGTCCACAAGCTAATGAGCGCCTACCTTTGGAAAGTAGGTCCAAATGGATGTGGAATCATTGGATGTTTCCGGTTCTATGAACAAACCCGTTAGAAACCTATCTGAACGTTTGAATCTCCCATCTAGGAGGTCATCCCCGAATTCTGAGGGAAACAATTATAAACATTAATAATATAATTGAATTGGTTTTAGTTGTGATCCATCATAATTGGACATTCATCAACCTCTGTACATGGGCCCCAATTCATCTAAACTCTTATTCATATGAATATGTGGAACTTGTGCATAAAATTATTGTGTGACCCTCTAGGTCCTCATTTAAATAATAGTGAGTCCATCCCATAGAATAAGAATAAAGTCTAACAACCCATAATTCCCCCTAAGAATATAAAGAATGTAATAGCTATTACTACCTCATAAGAACATGTTTTGTGTAATATAATCTCTTTGTATTATGATATCTCAGAAATAAGGATGCACACTTGTGTCATCATCCATTTTTTTGGTTTATATATTTTGTGAACTTACTGGATGAACTTACCTTCTTATACCATGGAAATGAATTAATGAAGGTACTATCATCCTAGTAAAACTATGCCCATGATACATCTATTTATAAACTCGGAATCGAAAAATCCTATGTTGTTCATTCAACCAATTTCATACCACCAATGAAAAAACCAAAAAAAAATACCTTGCCAAAAATTCAATGTCATGGTTTTTACCTTGTATAAAAGTATGTGATCAAATTTTACACATTCATAACAATCTCAAATCCATAGACCAATACACATGTTCATTGATAGGAACAAACAATGACACCTGAAACATGTGGTGTTTCTATTAGAGGGTCTGTCTTTATGATCTCAACTACTTGAGACCCCCAAGTGATAACTTCCTGAGAAGAAGTACCAATGCTTATGAGCTCCTATAGTATAATATTTTTACATCATCTATTTCTTATTAGTATGATGTTTCTAGACTATAGGACATATTTTTAAGATTACAATCATAATATCTTGAGGTTATCATTATAGTTGGGAACTACTATAACCTTTTGATATGACATGTAATCTAAGGACATTACCATGTAAACAATGGATGTAGATATTTCAACACTATTATGGTAATAATAAACACATGTATATATCAAACTATATACATGTAATGGTAATCAAAGTATATAAGTGAGTTGGGTCTAGGAAACCCACTCACAACACTCCCAATTTATCTTGAGCCAATTGCTAAAAATTCTCAACCTATTATCTCTCACATGACTATCATGATTCTTCTAAGATATGAATTTAGTAAGGGGGTCTAACATATTATCCTCTATGGATACTATACTAATTGAGAATTCACCTCTATAAGTAAAATCCCTCAAGAGATGAATCTTCTGAAGTATATTCCTTTTCCTCTGGTGTAACCTAGGATCCTTGGAAAACACCACTACTATAGTATTATCATAGTATACTATAATAGGGTTTTCACTGCTAGGTATAACACCAAGCTCAGAAACAAATATTCATATCAAAACTACTTCTTTAGCTGCATTGGAAGCCACTATATACTCAGAATATACTGTAGAATTGACAGCCATAGATTATTTCATGCTCCTCTATCTCACTATACCACCATTCATGAAAAATACATAGCATAATTGTGATTTCATATCATCATAATCTATCTGGAAGCTAGCATAAATGTATCCCCTTAAGATTATATTCTCATATCCTTCATATACTTGGAACATATCCTTTGTATGTTGCAAGTACTTTAGGATAGTTTTTATAGATACCCAATACCGCTCTCCCACATTGGCTTGATATCTTCCCACCGTACTTAAAGTAAAGGAAACATAAAACCTAGTATATAGAATGATATACATGATAGATCCCAATACTAAATCATAAGTTATTCTACTCATTCTTTCAATATCCTCTGGTTTTTGTGGACACATATTCTTAGATAGATTAATTCCATGACACTAGCAACAATACTATCTTGAATTATTCTATATTGCACCTTTTGACTACCTTATCAGTATATGTATTTTGACTTAGCCTAATTATTCTTTGAGATCTATCTCAATAGATCATGATCCCAAGAATATAGGATGCTTAACCTAAGTCTTTCATGGATAATCTTTCATTTAACCAAGTCTTCACTAACTGTATGACTTTCATGTCATTTACAATTAATAATATGTCATCAATATATAATAATAGAAAAATTATAGAACTTGAACTAACCTTCTTATAGATACATATCTCACTTTTATTCTTAATGAAACCAAATTCCTTTATGGTCTTATCAAATCTAATATTCCATGATCATGATTCCTTCTTCAATCTATAAAGGTATCTCTTCACCTTGTACACTTTATTATCACTATTTGACATAATGAACCCTTCAGGTTGTGTTATATAGACATATTTGACTAACTTTCCATTTAGAAAAGTAGTTTTGACATCTATTTTCCAAATTTCATAATCATTGAAGTCTATAATAGTAAGTAATATTCTGATGGATCTTAGTATAGAGACTAGAGAGAAGGTTTCATCATAGTCAATGCCTTGAATTTTCTTGAAACCCTTTGCCACTAGTAGTGCCTTTTAGCTGCTCACTTGACCATCAATGTCCATTTTTTCTTGAATACCCATTTACACCCATTAAGATTTAAATATACTTGTGGGTCTACCAAAGTCCAATATTGATTTTGGTATATGGAATATAATTCACAATTCATGGATTATTTCCATTTAGAAGCATCATTTCCATCTAATGATTCCCTGTAGATCATATGTTCATAATTATATAGAAGTAATGTGTCACCTGACTCAGTGATAAGAAGACAATATATCTCTGGTTCTCTAACCTCTCTATTAGATCTATACAGTACTTGTGTCTCAGAAGCATATTTCGTTCCCACTATCTCTTGTGGAGGTTATTCATGTACCAACTTTTGTTCATTTGGAGCATCAACTTCATCAAAGTCAATCTTACTCGCATTATTTCCATTGTAAATGTGTTCCCATTATAGAAATGTAGTATGTCTTACTATAAAAACTTATCTATCTAAAGTTTTATATAGATAATATACTTTAGTATCCTTAGGATGGCCTATAAATATGAACTTTATTCTCCTAGATGTTAATTTTTCACTAGGTATAATCCTGAAAAAAGCCTCTCATCCCTATACATGTATGTGTGACTGACTGTATTTTATTCTATACCACAATCATATGGAATCCCATTTATTGCTTTAGTTGGTACTAAATTTAGTGTATACAATATAGTCTATAGTGAATATCCCAAAAAGGATAATGGTATATTTTCATGACTCATCAACGATCAGACCATGTCAAGAAAAGTCTATTTCCCCCTTTCACTAGCATCATTCCACTGAGGTGTATAAGGAGGAGTAATTTGGGAAATTATCCCACACTATTTTAAATGATCAATCAAAGATTGGACTACAAAAAAATCGACTGATAGTAGTGGTTTTTTTTGATTTTTTGGAAGTTTAAACCATCTTCATATAGTTCTATGAAGGTTTCTGAAAACCGTCGCTAAAGTTGGAAATAGCATCCAACCCGTGTTGGTTCCATCCATTTAGTAGTGGTTTCTAGGAACCATCGTAGAACATTTATTCAGTGGAGATTTTTTGGTTTTAGTAGAAATTTCCCCTCCCAAAAAATACTAAAGAAATAGCTTTGTTTTAAACCACCTATATCCACTTTCCATTTTTTAGAAGGGGAACCCACCACTAAAACCAACAAACCACCTCTGAACAAATTTCTACCTTATACAATGGTGATTTAAACCACCACTATTTATTCCTTTAAAAAAAATTACAGTTGCAGAATATGCATTCCCAAAATAACCGAACAAAAAAGAAAAATATGACAATATACAAAACAAAATAATCAAAATAATAATAAGAACATAATTAGAATAGTAATATTTAGAACAAAATCATTATTCATCTTGAAACCCAATATTTCAATACCATGTGAATAAATCAATCATTCCATTGAAACCATTAACTAAAAATGAGATGTTTATCAACCAATGGGTGGATCCGCCACATTATAAAATTAAATTATAATATAATTAAAAGGTGGAAATCCATGATTATGAGAAACAAAATAAAACAAAATTGTATCTTTCAAAACAATTCAAAAATTTAATTTTCAAAAAAATTGAAATACAAACCAATCCCTAATAGGAATAATTTAAATAAAAAAACAGAAAAAATAATGTAAATAAATCATAATATGAATAAAAAATAATAGAAAAGTAGTTCCACAAAGCTAAGATGAGTACAAGGTGATAAAACAGTGAAAATGTGAATCCCAAATATAATATCATAAACAATTAATAGACATCATTAGAAACTCATTAAGAAATTATTTTCACAAAAACACCTACATAAATCAACCAAAAACTACTCACCCTAAATGGTGGAAGCACAACATCTTAAGGAAATTACCTCTATAATCTTTATTCAACCAATTCCCTAAAATAAGATCCTCCCATACCCTAAATTCGACCATCACTACACTTAGGGTTATTAGGGGAATACAAAATCAAGAATAAGGGGAATGAGGAAGGATAAAGAGTAAAAACGAAGAATCTTACCTTCCAAATATAATATATATTTGAGAAGAATTGGATTTGGAAGCTTGTAGGAAAAAGGAATAATATTTATTGAGATCTCCATGGGATAAATGAAGGGGTGATTTATGAGAGGTAATCCAAATGAGATAAAAATTGGAAAGGGTGTATAGGGAAATTCAAAACATGCAATTTTTTAAAAATCCCATGGTTTTTCCATTTAGTATACCAAGTCATGCACAAACTGTATAGCCTTTAGAGTAATCAAGATTCACCCCTCGCATGGTTTACTTACAGAGCTCTTCAAACCATGTGAAAATCATGTGCACCCCACTAGAGAAAACCACATGTCTAATAATCATCCATACAATTTACCCTAAAAGTATGGTTTTCCACACTATTTTCAATAAGACAAGAAATAAAAAAAATTGAACTAAAATCCTCATGTGTATGTATTTTTACATAGCTACAAATAAAACTCACATGTTCATGCACTAATATTATTCTATAGGGAAATACCATACATAAGATTCATCTCCATTGTTTTTCCCGAAACATAAGGTTTTATGCACAACTACACATAGACATATAGAAACCTTTCATTAGAAAAATCCCTCTAAAAAATCAAAGTTAAATTCCCAAACTCATAAAAATTTAAAATACAGTAATTACATCATATTTAATATAAGAGTGGCATGTGGGTGTCAGATTCATTATCTATAAAATATTTAAGGGAAAAAAACTATAACGTAAATTTCAGAATAAAACATAGAAACTAAACAAAGCATATATATTTTTATGCAATGAAAGGGAAATATAGTTATCCCTACTAGAAACCACAACATGGTTTTCTGAATCAAAATATCATTATTATCCTATAATAATTTTAGTTATACATCTTCTATAAATCCAAAGTGAACACTAATCACTACCCAATAAACTTTGATTGAAACCCTCTCCATCTCCATCTTCACTACCTGATACTGGCAATTGTATAGAAATTATGATTAAAATTAAATAATGTTGAATATTTAAATTTAAACTTAAAACTAATAAAAGTTTTTGTACTAAATGATTTTAAGGTTGTTTGATTTACCTGATCAATATGATCCATCAAGGTAATATCACTAGGGACATATCCAATTGTCTTATGATATAATTCAATAAATTTTTTCTATAGCGAAACAACCTTTTCATCTTGAATATTTATATGTTCCCCCTATTTCTGAATTGTTCTATACATTGCAACAAAATATCTTTGAGAATATTGAGGTAGGGAGTAAATACTACTAGGGGTTGATGCTGCTGCAATCCTCAGTGGACTTCCAAAGACCTCTGATGGTAATGGTTCCCAAACCATCCTACACACATGACTAGGATGCTCCTTCTCAAGGACTTGACCAATAGGATCATCTTGGGAGACCAAGAAGGACCATGCAGTATTACCATATAATAGTTGTTTTTTTACCTATAAATAAAATATTAGTCACATTTTAAGTAATATATATTAACATAGCGATAACTGACAATAATTTATTACATTGAAAAAGTAATTCATACCCCAACTTCTTTTGTAGACTTATTAACATAACTCCCATCATATTTTTTATAAACATCCAACCAAAGTTTTGTTTGAGATAATTGGTACCCTAAATTATTTGATCAAATTAAACAAATATAAATGAACAATTTAATATATTAAATAGATAATGTTATCTTATAAATATTTAGTCCAATGAAAATATGACCATATTTGATTTGTTTTTGGAAAAACTCTTTGACCCGACAGTGTGGGAGATGATTTTTTAGCTCGACTTGATGCATTTTTCCTTAAAACACCCTAGAATAAATAACATGTAATCTAATAGTAATGAAATCAATTTTATGTCCTTTTCATATGCATGCATATATGTAAAATGATATTAATATAATAACATATATTTCAATACCATGTGTTTCTCATGACGATGGATATCAACAAAAACCTTCCATTTCTCTCTAGTCACCCCTTCAGGTACCTTATCATACAACTAATGAGTGGTGAACACAGAATTTTTTAATTAATTTCATAACCTCCAATTAAAATCCTTCAATTTCTTACCCAAATTTTTCAATGTCCAATTTCATGTGATAATATATATAGCAGTAAAGTGGAATTACATCTATATAAAGAGATTCATTTTTAAAATATTCGAATTTAATAAAATAATGACATTCAATTTCACCATAATTTATTAGAATTACCTTTATCTGGGAATCAAAGACTTCATTTTTATAATATTGTGGCACATGCCTCCAATTAGCATATGTAATGGGAAGGGTAACCAGAACCACTGACATCTGGCCTAGAATTTGGACAAATAATCATATATAATCATCTGTGGAGACCCCATACTAGTTAAATGGGAAAATAATATTCATTTTTTTTAGATTACAGATATTTGAACTATTCATATTTCTCTCTATAGTGAAACTATTTTCATTTTTATGAAAAAAAGTTAGTAGTATAAAAAAGTGAAATAACTTTATTCACATTAAAATATGTACCTATAACAATAACCCTCCAATATCCTTGTGAAAAAATAAGAGTGGTGAATTGTTTCCTCACTATTGAACCTATTGAATAGGGAGTCACTGTCTCATGTGTTGATGTGATGAAGAATGAGGGTGTGTTAGATGCTGATGAAATGGAGGGTGTGAGACACGCTGAAGGGGGGTATATGGAGGGTGTCTTAGATATTGTATGGAGGGAGGCCTATGGATCATCATCTTTCAGTGTGGTTGATGGAATGTCAAATGGGAGTCTATTGGGATTAGTGAAATACTTCTTCCTTGGAATTCCTGTTATTTAATTAAATAAAATTAACTTCAGAACATATATTTCTAAAAATTCATGTAAAAAATAGAAATGATAACAAATCCATAATAACGAAAAAAATATACATAGCTATGATAATGAATGAATGCACTTATAACATAAGCGGTTAATAAATTAATGGATCGCCACACATACAATCATTTTGTCCTTCAATCATGTCATTGTCTTGATCCATCATTACTTCATCTACTTTATCCACCCTTAAAAGTTTAATATTTTCAATATCCTGATGGACAAATAAGTTCATTTTCTATTGTTACTTGGATTCAATGTAAGATGAAAAATCTTATAGTTCATCACCCATATCATACAAGTCTCTTTGTTTTATGTGAAAAACTACATTCCACCCTTCATCCATGACATCTTATACATAATATACCATTTTTTATTGCGATGAGAAGTTAGATAGATCATGTAATTCACAGTCACTGACATCCATCAAAAGAGAGAAGTTAACAAGAGTAAATTTTAAGGAATATCTTTTAATACTCATATTAATATCGACTCACTTTCATTTGAATAAAACAAATGAAAAATTCCCATGGTCTTTTAATTCTATAATATCATTCAATTTTCCATTATATCCCAATTTAGAAACTATAAATATAACACTATTCTATGTTTTCAAACCCTCTTCCCAATCGACTGTATGAAATTTCAATCTATTGACATTGTAAGCATCGAATTTTCTAGCCTATTTTAGTGGACTTAGAGCTAGAGACATAAAATCTCTTAAAAAACTAGTGCAGAAAACGTTTTTTACGTCACCATTTTTTACGTCGGTTATATATAACCGACGTAAAAATACGGCGAGTAGATTTTTAACGTCGGTTATTTTAATAACCGACGTTAAAAATCGCGCCTGTTCGATTTTTACGTCGGTTTCCCAATAACCGACGTAAACCCCCCCCCCCCCCCCCCCGTGCTTTGGTTTTTTACATCGGTTATTGGGAAACCGACGTAAAAAATGCATAGATATCGCCTTTTTTACATCGGTTTCCAAATAACTGACGTAAAAAACCCGTAGATATCTCGTTTTTTACGTCGGTTATAAAATAACCGACGTAAAAAACCAAAGCGCGGGAGCTTTTTTACATCGGTTTTAAAATAACCGACGTTATAAATTTAAAAAATAGTTTATAATGTCGGTTATATAATAACCGACATTATAAAACTTTTAAAAGGCCCGTGGACTGTCATTTACGATTTTTTGATTGACAGTCTGCCGGCTCGTCTCTCTCGCGCGGTAAACCCTAATCGGATCGTCGATCGACCTGCGTTAAACTCATTTTGGCTTCATTTTTTATCTTCTTCACTCCCCTCGGATCTATCATCTCAATTCGCAACATTTAAGTAATCCTTCCACGAATTTATTTCGTTCGTTTTTTTTTCACGGATATTCTATAATTATGTTTTGCAATTTTTCTTCATTGTTTATCTTCTTCATTGCTGTCTGAGGTGATCTCCAAGGGCACCGGCGAGTTGGGTGTGGTGCCGAAGGTAAAAGAAGCCATGGCTTCCCTGGTCTATGCACCCTGACTGTCGTCCCTTCCATCTTCCTCCACCCCTGCCGCCTCACCGTCATCCTCCTCCTCCTCTCGGATCTATCAACTTAACCGAGAGTGTTTATTTTATTTCTTCTTTCCCATACTTAAAATATTCTTAAATTATTATGATACATATGATTAATTGATGGAAGTGATACAATTTCACATGGTGTAGGATGATTTATGGGCCGGGTGAGACCATGACTTTAGCATTGGGGTGTGAGAGGAAAACCAGTGGAGAAGTGGTATCCGAGAACCTTAATTTTAGTATATATATATATATAATTTTTTATACAAAAAGGTTTATTTATATGAATTATTTTGTGAGTGATCCATAGTGAGTATATGAAACTATTTTTCCTTGTTTAGGTGATGATTTAGATTCCTTTTTATAGGGATTTAGTGTGCTTCCTCAACATTTTCATGAGATGTTTTAGGGAGGATCTTACTATGTATACATGTTATGCCCACCATACATAAATATAAACAATTTTTTTTGGTTTTTAAAAGCAATTTGTAGTTTTTTATAGATGTTAGTAGCATGGAAGTGTTGTGGAGTAGATTTCATGAGTATATAGAGTTTGTTGTTTCTTCCTAGTTTTACTTTTAGTACTAATAATATTCTTTTTGGTTTATTTACAACAATACATGTATGAATTCATGCATAATTATCTAAATTTATTCATTTCGAACTGAGTAGGGTTACTTTTGGTGGGAGAAGATCCTAAATGATATGGTATGAATTCATTCTATCATAACCATAAATAAAATATATTTGTATTTTATTTATCATATACATCAACTAATACTCTTCTTTTTCATCACAAACCCTTTGAGAATAAAAAACCAAACTAAGGGCTTTGGTATCCACATTTCCTTTTGTTATAGAATATGGGACATCAAAATCAAATGATTGAACATATTCCTCCCAAAAACACTTCCATTGATTTTTATAATTGTGTGAAAATATTTACCAAATGGATTTAGGGACTACAGAAACCATTAATAACATGTTAAATAGGTAGTTTATCTAATATATTAAAACATCAAAACCGCAATCAATATTAAACTATGTAGGCGTCATGGTTTTCTTTGATTGAATGATATTTAAAACTGTTATATCTAACTATATTTTATTTTAAAAGTAATATTCAAGAATATTATTTTAAATACCTATAGATTTGTTTTATATTTTAATTTTTTTTACATTCAAATTATGATTTTTTTCATATAAAAATATATTTGTCTTATCTTAAAAAAATATATTTTTTTGTTGATATTTGTTATAGGTAATAATGAGTCGAAGTTGGATTACGACACATCGAATGAGCAATGAATTTGAGGAAGGTGTTGATGCCTTTTTGGAATTTTAAAAATGAAATGTTCCAAGTAGTGACATTTTTTTCTGTCCATGCCTGAAATGTTCGAATATGAAGAAGTTGAAAAGTAGAGAGATAAAAGATCATATGATTTGTCATGGTTTTAATCCGAGTTACAGCCCTTGGATTTGGCATGGTGAAACTGGACGAAATGTCACTGATGATGATGATTCGCAAGATGGTAACTCCGATGGAATTGAAGAAATGATTCGCGATATTGTAGCAGAACAAATTGAGATAGAACCGACAGTTGCGCATCTATATGGTGATGCTGAAAAACCATTATATCCTGGTTGTACAGATTTTACGGTTTTTTCAGCGGTGTTAAGATTGATTAACCTGAAGGCAAAGCATGGATGGAGTGACAAAAGTAAAACAGAGCTGCTACAATTGATGAAAGACATTCTTCCAAAAGATAACGATCTTCCAGATTCACATTACAAAGCCAAGAAAATATTATGCCCGATGGGATTGGGATACAAGAAAATACATGCCTGTCCGAATGACTGCATTATATATAGGAAGGAATATGGATTTTTGTCAGAGTGTCCTAAATGTGGGACATCACGGTATAAGGTGAAAGAAAAATCACAGGCTGATGTAGAGATTACAAAGCTCCCTTCAAAGGTATTTTGGTATCTTCCTATAATTAATCATTTCAAACGTTTATTTGCTAATTCACATGATGCAAAAAGGTTAAGATGGCATGCTGAAGAGCGGGTATGTGATGGAAAAATACGTCATCCAGCTGATTGTCCACAATGGAAGAAAATTGATGTGTAGTATTCTAGATTTGGAAATGAAATTAGAAATCTCAGACTAGGGTTGTGCACAGATGGAATGAATCCATACCGAACACTCAGTAGCACACATAGTTCATGGCCTGTTTTATTGGTAATTTTCAACCTCTCTCCTGAAGTTTGTATGAAGCGTAAATATGTCATGTTGAGTACAATGATCTCTGGTCCAAAGCAACCCGGTAATGATATTGATGTTTACTTGTCACCGTTGATTGATGATTTGAAACTGTTATGGACTGATGGTATTAGGGTGTATGATTCTTATAAAATGGAATATTTTCAACTGCATGCAGTGCTTCTGTTCACTATAAATGACTTCCCAGCGTATGGAAATTTGTCTGGATACAGTGTTAAATGGAATAAAGCATGTCCAATTTGTGAACAACAGACGTCATATTATCAATTGCATCATGGGAAAAAAACAATGTACATGGGTCATTGAAAGTTTTTGCCTATGGAACACCCTTATAGAAGACTAAAAAAGGCATTCAATGGCTCACAAGAATTTGATACTGATCCAAAACCTTTATCCCCTTATCTGTATTTTGAGAGGGTGAAAAACCTTGACGTGACATTGGGAAAGACACAGAAATCTGGTAATGATAGACATATTTGGAAGAAAAGGTCAATTTTTTTTGAGCTACCATATTGGAGGTATCATGAAGTTAAACATAATATTGATGTCATGCACGTGGAGAAGAATATCTGTGATTCTTTGATTAGAACATTGTTAGATATTAAAGGAAAGACTAAAGATGGGTTGAATGCAAGATTAGACTTACTATCAATGGGAATATGTTTGGAGTTAGCTCCCACTCCTAAAGGAAGACAAACATTTCTTCCCCCGGCTTGTCATACATTATCGAAGAGGGAGAAAATTAGCTTCTGTCAGTGTCTTCGTGATACCAAAGTGCCTCAAGGTTATTCTTCTAATGTAAAAATTTTTGTCTCATTGAAGGACTTGAAGTTGATAGGTATGAAATCACATGATTGTCACGTCATGATGCAACAAATTCTACCAGTTGCATTGCGTGGAATATTGCCCATTCGTGTCAGAAAGACTATAATGAAGTTGTGTTATTTTTTCAATTCAATTTGTAACAAGGCGATTGATGTGAATGGTTTGAAAATTTTGGAAAAGGATGCAAGTTTTATACTTTGTCAATTGGAAATGTATTTTCCTCCAACTTTTTTTTATATAATGGTGCATTTAATAATTCATCTGGTTCGAGAAATAAAGCTTTGTGGACCTGTATATCTTCGTTGGATGTATCCTTTTGAAAGGTATATGAAAATATTAAAGGGGTATGTTAAAAATCTATATCAACCAGAAGCCTCAATTATTGAAAAGTATATTTCTGAGGAGGTAGAAGAGTTTTGTACGAGCTACTTGGCTGCGGCGCAACACATAGGTTTGCCTCCATCTCGCCATGAACGAGTTAATAATGAGGGAAAGAGGATTCGCGGCTTGAAAGTCAAATCATTGTCAGCTGAACAGATGAAGAAGTTATAATCATACATCTTGAATAACATAGCTGATGCTCAACCGTATATCACATTTCATATTAATGAGTTAAAACAATGTCATCCAAAGAAGAAAGAAATGTGGATTTTGAATGAGCACAACAAAACTTTTTTGTCATGGATTAAAAAGACTTTTCTTGGTAGATCAGATGTATCAGAGAAATTAAAATGGATAGTGGGTGGTCCATGTTTAAATGTGATAACATGGTCCGGTTATGACATTAATGGTTATACATTTCATACAAAATCTCAGGACAACAGAAGTGCAGTTCAGAATAGTGGTGTATTGGTGTTTGTAGAAGCAATGCATTTTTCTAGTGCTAAGGACAAAAACCCAATTTATGCATCAAGTGCATATTATGGAGTGATTGAAGACATATGGGAGGTTGATTACTTTAAAATTAAAGTTCCCGTTTTTAACTGTAAATGGTTTAACGGTAACAACAGTGTCAGACACGATGAATTTGGAATGACACTTGTTAATCTAAATAGATTGGAATACACAGCTGATTCTTTTATAATGGCAACACATGCAAAACAAATTTTCTATGTAGTAGATCAATCAAATATGCAGTGGGCTGTTGTTTTACAAGGGAAAAACAATATGTTGGTGAGGATGAACTTGATGAATATGCTGATTTATGTGATATCCCTACTTCCATGGAAATATTAACAGAACATAATGATGATCATGTTGAAGACATAGTTTGTGCCATAAGGAATGATCACGACGAAGGAATTTGGGAAAACAATCCATTTGTACATTCCTAAAATTACAGGTAACATATGTTTATTTCTTGTTTACATTTAATTTTTCCATAAATGTTAGATATTATAAGTTTTTTATTTATTAAAACATGTTTTAAAATAAAACAAGTATATGTTTTTTCTTGTTTTAAGTTTGTTTAGTTTACTTTATCATGTTTATAACCA
This sequence comes from Viscum album, assembly GCA_963277665.1. NCBI lineage: Eukaryota > Viridiplantae > Streptophyta > Magnoliopsida > Santalales > Viscaceae > Viscum > Viscum album. Next base: position 1,938,112,052 of record OY728155.1, read on the forward strand.
TTACATGAATTTTAAAATGCTTATTTTTGTTCACTGACAATTACTTTACCATGTTTACAATGTTTACCAGGTTCACCATTTTTACCATTTTTACCATCTTGACCATCTAGACCATCATTGTCATCTTTAACATTGTTTAACATGCGTACCATATTACCAATGTTTACTATTATGTAACTTAGTACACTTTTCTATTTTCTGATTATAGTAGTATTAAAATATTTGAATTTGTATATTTGTGAACTGACGTTTGTTTTTTTGATTTGAAGGATAATGAAAGATCATTCAGATGATCAACCACATGATTCTAGAGAGGAGCATATTGCTGGTCATACCTCTGGGGATGAACATTCACATGCTCCTATTACGACAAAGAGTTCAAAGGTTGGTAAACGTGGGTGCACATGTTTACCAAAATTATCACTTGCCCGTATGCAGGATCAGAGGATAGTCGTTGAGTTTGATGATGATGATGATATTCCTAGAGGTCCGAATGCCAAATATTTTAAGATTTTTGTTGCAACTCAAGCTAAGACCAAAGTAAGCATTCTGTTTGATGATTGGAGAGGTGTGGATAAAGCGATTATCTCTCAGTTGTGGGAGACGATTTTGGTAAGATCTTTTGTCATTTTTTGACCATTATTTTAATGTTTCTAGTATATATAATATGTTTAACCTCTTCTTTATCAAATGAAATTTGATATTCCTGACACTGGAGGAGTCAAGAAGAAATGCTTATCGTTGGCTGCCAGGAGATGGAGGGATTTCAAATCAACCCTCTTATCTGATTTCATTTATGGTCATAGGAGTCACGACAATCCATGTCGTATATATCCTTTTATAGATGAAGACACATGGAGAAAGTTTTTTGAAAGAAGAAAAAAAGATTCATTTCTGGTAAGGGAAATGTAAAATTTTATAAACTTTCTTATATAAATGATTTTATTAATGTTTTGTTAATGATTTATTATTCTTAAATTACAGAAAACAAGGAAAGCTCATCAGGAGATCCAAGCTAAAAATGTATACCCTCATAGTTTATCTCGGGGAGGGTATGCATTATTGGAAGAACAAATGATGGCAGAAAAATTTCAACAACTAAGAGCTGATTCTTCAAGCTCTGGAGAGGTGGCCCCTCCATCCCCTCCATCTAAACATGAAAAATGGAAGAGAGATTGGAAGGGAAAAAAGGGCAATATCTTTCAGAAGAATCGAGAATCGTAGCTGAGAGGATTGTAAGATATCTATTTAATTTATTTAAGTTAAATTTTTTCTTCATATAAGTTTCAATCATTACAGAAATGTTCAATTAATTAATACAAGACTCTCTTGAGGAGCAGAGTTCAGAGGGGACATTTAGAGCTACTGGGAGGGAAGATATTTTATTTGCAGCATTGGGAAGGCCCGAACATCCTGGTCATGTAAGAGGATATCCGGCAGGTGTATCGGTAAGAAAAGTGTTTCCACGATCTTCAACTTCTAACATTGAGGGGGTTTATAAAAAAAATAGAATCCTTGTAGGCTGAAGTTCAAAATATTAATGCGAAGATGGAGGACAAGATTAGAGAGTCGGTGCAGTCTATGTTTGCAGAAATGAAAAGACAATTTCAGAATGCAGCTCCCACTCCTCCACCTCCCCCTGCAGACCCCATTATTTATCCTCCACCTCCGCCAGTAGCTCCCACTCTCCCACCTCAGCCTGCAGACCCCATTTTTTATCCTATGCCTCCGCTGCAGCTTCCTACATATTGCGAGTTGTATGTTGATGATTCTCAACATCATATAGTAGCATACGTGTTGGTATATTGTATAGAAGATACAGTTCATCATCAAAAAATAGAGGTAGAGAATCAGAGGGTCACTGTACAGGATATTATAGATAGATCAGCTAGGGTACCAATACCTACAAATGAGGTGGTGACAGTTGGGCAGATTATCGGCCATTTTTTAGTTTGGCCATCCAGACTTCTTCGACTCATTACCATAGAGGTATGAATGTTATATCTTTTATTTTATTTGTTTATTAAAGTTGTTTTATCATTTGAAAACTACTATATTTTTCAATTTTTTTTTCACAGCAATACTTCAAAGGTAAAGAAATACTGTATAGACAACAACAACGACAACAGTCTATGACATCAGATACAGATTCCAGTGGTCTTGACAGATTGTCAAGATATTCACATTTTTTGTTGGGTTTTTATGAGTTTCCAATGGAATCTCATGTTTGTGGACGTGAAATAAGTGTGGGGATTACAAAAACTGATATCATGGAGCCTGTTACTGGAGAAAAGTTGGGCGTCAATGTGGTGAAATTTTTTTCCATGTAAGTCTTAACACCTTTTCCCTGCGTTATATTTTTTAAAAATGTATACTTATGTATGTTTTGTATTAGGTATCTTTATAAAATTTGTCAGAGGAATGAGCTGACAGAAGTATATGGATTCATGGACCCGCAATTGATTTCCCCTGAAGCATGTGCATTGAATGAGGAACAAAGAAAGGTTTATATTGCTGAAAGATTTGAAAATAATATAATCACACAATATTGGATGATGCCTTTTTGTGGGAGGTATGAAACACATTTCTCTCAAAGAGTTAATTATCTTTTAACATAAAAAACCACTAACATTAAATTTCCTTTTATCAGTGATCATTGGATGTTAGGGATTTTTTGCCCAAGGGAGAAAGCTCTTTATTGGATATGCTCTGTTCATGGTGATGTGTGGGAAAGTTTTAATAATATATTGGAAAAGTAAGTTTCAATTTCTCAATAGTTTTATATATTATAATGAATTTTAAATTTACCCCATTCATATTATTTTCTAATAGTGCATGGGTCTACTTTCGAAAAAACACAAAGAAAAGAAATGCAAAGATCAAATATGTAAATGCGAAGGTAAATTTCCATTTATAATTTGTACTTTTTGATTTATTACATAAAAATAATATATTGAATTTACACTCATTTAAACAGAATTGTCATGAACAACAAGGCCACATCGAATGCGGATATTATATGTTAAGATTTATGTATGAAATAATAACAACTGGGACAGTTGTGAATTTTGACCTGGTACGATTTCCTCTTAAACTTTGCCATAATATTTCAATTTGATTTATTCATTATACATGTTAACTATCTTCTTTTTCATTTGTATCTTTTTTATGACCCTCAACCCTATACTGCTGAATACATTAAACACGTACAAGTGGAGTGGTTAAATTATTTTGCAGGTTTGATTGAATTTTAGTTGTTTGTAATGTAAAATGTAATTTTGAATATTGTCGTTTTAATTGTGTATTTGGTAGTTGTTTAGGTTGGATTTAGTTTTTTTTGAAGTTGACAGTGTATGTTTTGAATGTTATATAAGTGAATGTTTAATTTTTCTCTACTTCTTGATTTGGTCTACTTTTGATGGTTTTTCTGGTATGGATTTGGGTCTATGGGGGAGGGGTTCAAAGGGTGTGGGGGTGTGTTCAGTAGGGTTGGGGGTGTCCAGCGGTCTGGGAGGGCTGTCCGGTGGGGTGGGGGGACAGTCCTGGGGGGTGGCAGGGATGTCCAGGGGTGTGGGAAGGCGGTCCAGGGGTGTGGGAGTGCTGTCCAGGGGTGGGGGGGAGGGGGGGGGGGGGGGTTGTCCAGGGGTGTTTGGGGCTGTCCAGGGGTGTGGTGGGGGCTGTCAAGTGGGGTGAGGGGGTGCTGTTCAGGCGGGTGGGGGTTGTCGAGGGGTGTTTGGGGGTGTCCGGGGGTCGGGGGGCAGTCCAGGAGTGTGGTGGGGGATCCAATGGGGTGGGGGAGGGTTGTCCAAGGGGTATACATGAGGGTGGGAGCTCCAATGGGGTGGGGGAGGGCTGTCCATGGGGTATAAATGAGGGTGGGGGCTGTCTAGGGGTTAAGTTTTATATGTTATCTACGTACATGCTTAATTTTGATCTACTTCTGTTTTTGTGGTACGATTTCTTGATTTGTTTTCTGGTTGATTCTGGTGGAGAGAAGATGACTGCATTCTGCTTAAAAAAAATTAGGTTTATCACGTCGGTTATTAAATAACCGACGTGATAAAATGACTGGAAAATAGTTTATCACGTCGGTTATTTAATAACCGACATGATAAAAGGCCTGGAGAATGGTTTATCACGTCGGTTATTTAATAACCGACGTGATAAAAGGCCTGGATAATGGTTTATCATGTCGGTTATTTAATAACCGACGTGATAAAAGGCCTGGAGAATGGTTTATCATGTCGGTTATTTAATAACCGGCGTGATAAAAGGCCTGGAGAATGGTTTATCACGTCGGTTATTGAATAACCGACATGATAAAAGGCCTGGACAATGGTTTATCACGTTGGTTATTGAATAAATGACGTGATAAACCACCTCCCACCGGTTTATCATGGCGGTTATATAATAACCGACGTGATAAACCCCCCTCCCCCGGTTTTTCACGTCGGTTTTATTAGAACCGACGTGATAAACCATGCTCACCCCGGTTTATCACGTCGGTTCTTATAGAACCGACGTGATAAAACCCCCTCACCCCAGTTTATCATGTCATTTCTATATGAACCGATGTGATAAATCCCCCTCTCCCCTGTTTATAACGTCGGTTGTTTAATAACCGATGTGATAAACCATTTTCCAGGCCTTTTATCACGTCGGTTGATAAATAACCAACATGATAAACCCTTCCCATTTTCTTTATCACGTCAGTTCTAAAATAACCGACGTGATAAACATCAAAATTTTATGTTTTTGACGTCGATTTTTAAATAACCGACGTCAAAAACCTTATTTATAAGGTCGCACGTATTAACATCGGCTAGAAACCGACCTAAAAAATGAAAAATAACCGACGTAAAAAACGTTTTCTGCACTAGTGAAAACTCCGCCTGGGTATTAGTATTCATGATCTAGAAAAATTAATATACATTATTATATTTAAAAAATTTGTGTCAACCTAATATCCATATTGATTATAATATTTATGAACTTACATGATGTGCAAACCATTCTACAAGATCTTTATTAATAGATTTTGTTATATCTTTGTCATTTCATGTTCAGCCTCTCTCATGTCTCTTTTTTTGTATCCCAATCTCTTCAATAAATGGATCTTCAATTTCACTATTCAACAGCACATATCTATATGCCTGTAATAATTCCATTTCTATTAGTGTAACATTTGAGATCTTCCTAACTGATCGACCAATCGTAAGAAATATTTTTTATTTCACTTGTAATTTAGATTGATTCAATGTGTATTCAACATGTCCAACTTTATTAAATATTTTCTCAATATCATCGAAGTATATATAACAAAAGTTAAGACACTCCTCTATTAAATAGATTTTAGAAATAGAGCCTTCAGTTTGAGCTTTGTTTTCACGTATGATTTAAAATGGCCAAGATATCTATGAAAAAAATAAATAAAAAATAATTATGTATTTAATTAAGTTCCTATAATTATTTACTTAATATAAAAACATATAAATAAAGTACCTATCAATTGGATACATCCAGCAATAATGTACGGGGATTCCTAATTTAGTTTCCCCAACCAAATGCACAGTTAAATAAATCATGAAAATAAACAAAGTTAGAGGAAAGATCATATCCATTGCACAAAGTTTCAAGAAAAATATCTACTGGAGGTTTTCAAGATCATCTAGTTATATATTTTTTAACATAGTTTTCTGAAGAATGTGAAAAATTATAGTACAAATGCAATAACCTTTTTAGGTAATAATGTATGCAATGAAAATGGTAGTAGCTATTGTAACAAAATATTTGAATCATGTATTTTCGATCCATGTAACCTATGATGATTTAAGCTAAAACACCTTGAGGTGTTACATGAATACCCATCATATACCTTCATATACATTAAAATTCAAAGGAATGTATCTTTATCACTATTTTTCATTGCAAAAATTTCTAGAGCATTATTTCTATTCTCACCTAGCTAGAGATCATGATTTATATTCATTGTTCGTAATTACTTTTGAGCATTGATATGGTCCTTCAATTTTCCATGCTCATTAAGAAATTTGGAGATCAAATAATCACAAACATTCTTTTCAGTATGCATAACATAAAGATTATGCCACAAAAAATTAAATTCCCAATATGAAAGTTTGAAGAATATACTTTTTCCTTCCATTGTTTTATTCCAATTTCACTTGAAGATTCACTTATAACTCATTTCATACTATCATTCAAATTATGTACGTTCCCAAATTATGTTTCAACATTTCCAAGTTTTTCCAATATTTTAGAATATTTCAACAACTTTGGAGGTGGTCTATGATCAATAGAACCATTGAATTTTGACTTGTTCAATTGAAATCTATGAGATTCATTAAGAAATATTTGATGACATAATAAGAACCATTTTTTACTATAAGGTAGTCGTTTGAGCTCAAAATAAAATTTAAAAATAGGAAAATCCAAACCCATATAAGTGTTCCAACTAGATAAGTTCCCGAGTCCAGGAAAGTCACTAATGATCCATATCAGAGGAGCATGCATTTTGAAAAATTTTCTAGAAGATTCATTATATGTATCAACACCATTGCTCTATAAGTCCTACAATTCTTCAATTAGTTGCTGTAAGTATACATCAATATCATTTCCATATATTTTTTTATAGGAATAATCATTGAAATAATAAAAGTCATTTGTTTCATACCCATCCATGAAGGTAGATTATATGGGATCAAAAAAACTTCCCAAATGCTATAAATGGTACTCAAAGTCCCAAATGGGTTGAATATATTGACATCCAATCCCAATTTCACAATACTAGGATCAGATTAAAAATATGGCTGTAATTAATCAAATGTCCTCCGCAATTGTGAATATCTTGGATGTTATATTAACCCACCATTGTTATTATATATATAATTCCACTGTTGGGAAACAATACCTCAATGTAACATTGTTGTGTTTTGGGTTGATTGTGTTTTTAAAAAAATATGGTATCCATGGTCAGTTGTGGAGTTCCAAAGATGTTTCTGACAAGGTATGTTGAAAAATATCCAAGATAGAGAAATGGATTCCCTGGAAGTGGTGAAAAAAATTTCATACAAAAGGTGGTGTCATTTCCCAGTGTTTGCCAAATTTTTGTGGTCTAAAATTTGAAGGTTATATCATTGTGAAAGTTAAATTTCCATGAATTTAGCATAAAAATATAGAAAAGTAATTAGTTTGGTGAATACTGGGTTTTTCAAAGGGGGTTTATCAAAGTTTTGGATCATCACGAATGAGAATAAAAAATGAACGAAGGTTTTATGGTAATCTCTGTGACTACGAGAATATTGGTAAATGGGAAATTACCATGTTGATTTAAAAAAATAGGGAGCATCATGAATGATATAAGAGGGATTTTTTAAATGGTGATTATTTGGATTAAAGATTTTGGAATGGGAGGAACCACCTAAAAATAGGCCTCCACCACCTCAGAAAAGTAGAGAAAGTCTTAATGAATATTCTAAGGTTTCAGATTCATGAAGGTGATTCATGAAGGTTGTTCATGTGAAAAATTTTGTGAAGAAAGAAAGTTCATGAAGGATATGAAATCTGAACAAAATTTTCAAACACAGTGAAAGTATTTATGTTTTTGAAGGATATAAAAAGATGACTGAAAGATGTGAGCTTCATGAAGGCCAAGTAAGCTTCACGAAATTGTTTGATATTTATAAAAGGAGGTTTCCTCACAAAGGATAATTGATATTAGAGAAATAGGTGAGCTTCATGAAATTTTTGGGGTTATCAAAGTTAATATATTCTTGTGAAGAATTGGGTAGTTTTGTGAAGGATATGAGCTTCATAAAGATAATGATCATCACAAAAGTGTTCTGAAGGGATTACCTGGTGAATCTGTGGTAAAGTGGTATTTATTAAGTGGATGGAAGTATAACTTCAATAGAGCATATACATATAGTTTATGATGAATTAATTATTTATAATAAATTTACCTACATGTCTATAAACTATTTTTTATTCCCATCCAAGAGAAGTGAGGAAAGGAAGAGGAAGAAGGTGATCCTTTCCACCGGCAGTGATTTATAGAAAGAGACTCAGGGAGTGACCCTTGGGAAGACAATGAGTTATACCTAAACCTTGTAAGGTAGTAATCCTAAGCATACAAGTGATCTATACTAAAACTTGATTTGGTAGTGAGCCTTAGTAAATTTGGTACATCGGCACATTACCTATATATTCTCCATGTACATATCCCAGTTAGGGTGAACCAAGTTAAATTGTTGTGTCTTGTGCATGATTTCGTTTATGTTCATACATTGCTATGTGAAAGGGAGAGAAGAGTGTTTTGTTTAATAGTTAAACAAGATATTAAGGGTTGATTATTTTAATATATCATACCCTGATTCACCCCCCTCTTAGGGTATTTAACCTATTTGGGCTAACAACAACTTCATGTTCTCGGTGGTTTTCAATGAAATGTATAATATTTTCAATCGAGGATTTAAAAGTAAGAAACAAAAATCATTTATAGGTGTGTTATTTTTATTCTTATTTATATTAGTATATTTATTCATACTTCTAACATCATCCATTTACTACCATCTATAAGAAGAACATTTTTTTCAATCCTTTATGCTTGAATCATCTCCCTAATAAAGTATACAATCATTGGGAAAAGAATGTATTTTTGTATAATTCAGACCAAGCTTGTTAACAAATTCTTTCATATAATAAAAATACTAAAGGATCTTAGCTTTAGTAAATGCATCAAGAAAAAAATCCAATATCATGTACATATCCTTATTTTTAATTCCCAATAGAAATTTGATTTGATAAAACTTTAGTAGAAAATAAAGTTTTGAATATTTCAAACATCCACCATATAGCTCTTGATTTCCATCATCAACTAAATCATGAAACACATTTGTTTACCAAGTTAAGTTCTTTATTATATTAGTTTCCATATAATAAAGAGGAGGTTATAATTATATGTTACAATATTGATCTGGTTGTCTTATATCCCCAAAAACATCACTTCTCAATTTACTATTTTTAGAACCCTCAATTGGTTGTTCTGATTTTTTTTTATGTTGATGTTGTTGTCTTGCAATGATTAAAGAATAATTTACAAGGTTTTTATTTTCATTGTACATTATTGATAAAGTTGGGAGCTCATTCTATTGATTGACATCAGTTCTCAAACTTTGTGTAACATTCGATTCTCCATTCCAAATTCAATGAAAATATTGATTAGGGAATTACTTCAATATAAACTATTCATAAACTTTACGCCTCTACAACCATATTTTAAATTTACATTTTGGAAATGGACATATTATTTTCACATCAATAGATCGATATGAAATTTCAAAATCTAAAATATCCTCCAAACCCTTAGTATACTGAGGTGTGTTCCTCGGTAATGCAATCCAGCTTTTATCCATATATGTCAAAACGTTCCTACACTTTATTAAAAAAAATAAAACACATAAGTATTAATAAGTAGAAAAATATATAAATGGAAGTGAAAAAAACACAACCTAAGTAGTTATAAAAATAGTCATATAAGTACTAAAAAATTCAAAGTAAAAAAGGAAATCAATCATGGATGGTATTATATAAAATAGGAGAAAGATAAAAATCATACAATATCTAAGAAAACAAAATTTAAAATGTTCTTTGAAAACAATTTATCAAACCACACATTGAAAAATGATTTAGGATTTTAATTACTTCCATAAAATCAATTTTAAAAGAAATAAAACCCTCTTTAATGGAATTAAACTGGTGTCAATCACCCATTTATCAATGATTTGATAAATCATATATTCTAGTTTGAAAAAAAATAAGAAAATACATTTATATTTTTAATAGATATTAAAGAAAATAAACAATCCATTTACTGTTCATTTTCAAAATAAAGATAATTTTAAAAAGGTGAAACAAATCAGTCAAAGAATAAAAAAATAACCATTATACATCAATGGATAACTCTGAAGGTCTTAATGAGACAATCTAGTACTTTACTCACACATAACCATCTCACTAGGGTATGATGCAATCATATTGGCACACCCCAACATACACTTCCTTGGCCTAATTGAGAGTGAATACTAATTGATAGAGTGAAATCATAACTACAAGTATTATTAGAATGAATTAAAAATATTATAACACTTGTACCTTGAACTCCCACTTAGATACACAAGCATTTCCATGAATTTTTCTAATTCCAAGTATAAAAAAATATATTTATAAGACTATCATGTCACACATGTACATCCATGTATAGATATAAAATTTTTTATATCAATATATCACCATCTCAAATCATATGATTCAAAATTTATATATATGATAAAAATCAGAAAATATAAAGGGTCAAATAAAATAACATCACCATTACTTCAAGACAAACATGGATAAATAAAAAATAGAATTCAAACCCATGAGATCATTATTTTAAAATCTATAATAAATCATATATTCAATTATGGTTCTAACTATGATATAATAAAATCTATTAGTTATTTAAAAAATCTATTAATATTATAATTACCCTTTTTAATGAATAAATTAAACATATCATATATGGAAAACCCTCTTTAAAATACACTAATTTCTAAAATAGAAAAGTGAAAATTCTATATAAATCAATACAGATTGTTTAAAGTAGTGTTATATATAAGATAAGTCAATTTAAAATGTCCATACATTGATAATTATGCAAAAAAATATAAATTAATAGAATCAAACCCTCAAATTATATCATACCATAGATACTTTGATAAAACAACTTAAAAATTTATACCGTATACCTTCTTGAGGGGATGGATCAAGGGAGAAGACCTGTAGGTGGGAAGGGTGAGGGAAAGGGTGAGGGGGGATTAGGGGAAATTGTATAGCCAGTTGAGGGTGAGGGCCAATGGGTCTTACGAGAGACCAGAGCACTAGTGAGGGTGAGGTTTTAGGGGGTTTTGGGGAAAACAAAGCACCGATGAGGGGGAAAATGACCAGAGAACCAGTGTGGGTGGAAATTCCATGATGGTGAGGGATCGAGGTAGGGGTGATCAGGGGATAAGTGGGGGGTATCAGGGGAGAAATCATCTTTTTTAATAAATGGATAAATTTTAGTGGCATTTTTAAAAAAAATACTGCTAAACTATGAATTTCATGTGGTATTGGTTAAGATATTCTACACCATGGTCTAAGGAGAGTTTTTTAATCTTATTACCAAGTTGACTCTCTAATTTATTCATATATTCCATAAACATGATAAAGGAATCTGAATTATACCACATTAAGTAGATATATCTATATCAACTATAGTCATCAATAAAAGTGATGAAGTAAGAAAAACCACCCCTTTCCCTTACTAGAAATGGGCCACATACATCAGTATGAACCAATTCCAATGGTTCTCTGTCTCTTTCTCCTTTCCCACTAAAATGTTATTTGTTCATTTTAACTTATAAATAAGTATGAGATACATCCAAGGGTTTTAAGTATAGGGAGTTTAAATAACCTTCTTGATGTATTTTACACAAATGCTACATGTTTTTCTAATTATTGATGCCCTCTAAATAAGTATCAAAAAATTCACAAAGGAAGGAATACCTCAATATGGGTATTATTTTCCCCAAAAAATAAAATGAAGAAGAAGATAGACAAGACCTATAGATTATGTGATCCTTTCAGATAATCTTGATCGCGTGACCATTATAAGGTCATGTGAAGACTCCACATGCAGTGCATAACCTGTAGCAGATCTCATGGAACCCCTTTTAAGAAGGCTTCCTACTCTTTCGAAGGCACTCCAAATAACCAGTGTCTGTATGACAGTATCTGGATAAGCTCCCCTAGTCCACGTGGTTTGTCAGTAGAAAGCACTTGACAATCCAACTTGAAAATCCTTTGAAATTAGGGGTGAAAATATACAAAGGGAGGAGGCCTCTAGTAGTCGCTAACATCATGAGACTCATTACCAATGGGAAGGGTAATTGTCCTTGACAACATTCGAGAAAATTCACATGACCCCCAAGACTATGTAAAATTAAACAAAATATTTAAAAGGAAGGGATACAGAGACTACTCATGGTCAAAAAAGGTATTCAACATGATCATGAAGGCCCACAAGACACTGTGAGACTCTGGTGATATGTACACCTTGTCTCACAAAAGCCCTTTGGATTTATATCCTCTCTGTGCAAAGAAACTTGGGTATTCCCAAGAAACCCCGCACTCCCTATTTGCCTCCTTAAGGAAAAATGGATGGATTGTTCCATGAAATGATCACATATACTCATAATACCTCTATTTTTAATGTGAAAAATCATCAAGAAAGAGATTAATTGTCTTTGAAATTACTCATTTAATCATGCATGACCCCCCAAACTTTGTAAAATAAAACAAAGTGAATAAAATAAGAAGGAGGAAGAAGCCTCTTGTGATCATAAAATTCTTGAAACTCACTAAGGAAGTCCAAAACATGGTCCCACGAGACTCCTGGAAAAGACACCCTGATCTCATAGAAACCCTTGGACACGCCACTCTTTCATCGTAAACTGTCATAGGAAAGGCATCAAAGATCTCACGAAGGACTTTCAATAGGAACTTTGATCTCATGAAGGACCTTAGACATGTCAATATGATAATATGGAAGTCCTTTAGTATAACCACATGATCAAACAAGTCCCTATTAATTAGTAATAATCCAATAATGGAGGCGTTGACGAGAGGGACTCGCGGTCACTGAAAACCGGGCAATTCCCTCAGAGTGATCCATGGAAAAGGCTCGTGATGATGCATGTCACCAGATGCCTTCATAGAATCCAACATGGATCTTTTCCAAACATTCCATGAAAATCAGCGAACAAATAGGGTGGAGAGGCCTATAAATCCCCCACACCAGCATAAAAATGCATCACTACCTATCGTGACCAAGAGGATGAAATCTGGGAATTTCGTACAAACACCAGAGTGGATTTCTCAGATCAGCTGATCTTGAGAACAAAAAGTCTTCCACCAAGTAATATACAAATGAATATCTGGAGTGATCATGCACCATTCATAAAGCACTTCGCATGATCATTCATAGATCACGCAAAGGTATCCTAAAAGGATATACAAAGAACCTCCCACATGTCTGCTAGATCACACAAGACTTAAAATAAGAAAACACTAAATGAATCTAAGGAACTCTCAGTATAAATGCTATAAAAAAGATTAAAGGTGTAATAATTAAGTGAAAAAAAGGTCCACTGACCCTCATTTGCTTCATGTGAATCAACCAAGACATATGATAACACCGGTACATGTCACCTAAATCTTGCAATGTTCCTTCATCATGCTATTTGGGTCATGATAAATATTCTGAACATATCATATCAAGTCACACAGTCCCCCTGGGTGTACCGGTTTAGTCTCATGATTCCCTCTGGGTTCATCGCCAAAGCCTTGAGACATCCTCCAGATACATCTCCTGACTCATATAATGGAACTATCTCATGTCATCCAAGTCTTGTAGTCTCATTTGGTCATGTCAACTAAAGTTCTCATGACGCCCTCCAGACATGTTGGACATGACTCACGATGCCCTCCAGGTATGTTATCCAAGACATGAGACACCATCTAAGACATGTCGTATTGACTCTCGTGACACCATCCATATGTGTTAAGACAAATCTTGTGGATGACACCAAATAAATTCATTTGGATCATGCGATACCCTCTAGAAAATCCATCTAGACCATGCGATGGATTCCGGGATAGACCCCCTAGATCTTACGATGTCTTATATACAAGTTAGCTTTGATCATGTGACAACCTTCAGATATAACACCTAGGTTATGAGAAGTACTTTAAAAATACCAACTGGATCATTTAGTTGTCTTCAGATATTCTAGGAAGATAATATCTTATATATCACGACAAGAAAGCAGTCAACACATGTCAAATAAACAAGCAGATGATAAGGGAAACCTTAGAGTGTAAACCCTGACTAGAGACATAACATGATATGTACCAAAAGACTAAGGAAACCTCAGAGTATAATCACCAACCAAAGGAACTATGATAAATATAATTCCTTCCATATTCATGATATGTAGGCCACCTCTTCAAGGATTGATCTCCATCAGGCTATCCCAATACATATGTTCCTCACTCTCCAGGTGATGATATCGATCATTTGTCATCCCTTGTTTATCACACCGAGTACAGATCATGTGAGCTTAGGGAGTTTCAATAATAATATCATTCACATCACAAGTCTCCACCATATAGGGAAATATATGTATTTAAAGCTCCAATGAGTGGCATGACATATTATCCTTAACACAAGGAAATCTACCTTGGGTACAGTCCCAAGGGCACGATTGAACTATGATAACTCTAATTCCTCCAATAATCATGATACGTAGAACACTTTACCATGATTCGAGCTCAAATAAACATCCATTTTGATTTAATCCTTATGCCGATGTCATTTCAACCATTAGGACCAAATAATTACCATGGAATGATTACTCTACCTCATCCATCAGCAGACTGAGAAATAAATTGAACTTCAATGACTCTAATTCCTGTTGTAACCAGGATAAATAGGATGTCTCTCTGAGGCCCGATATCTATAATAAATCATCTTAGGACATACCTAGTATATATTCCCACATCACAATCAATGAAATAATGATTATTTTCCATACCTTGTTTCTCACATTAAGCATAGCTCACGTGGGATTAGGGAATTGAAATAGTCATGGAATTTGCACTATAAGTCTCTACAATGACAAGGGAAACCTCAATGTATAGTCCCCCAAAAAATGAACTATGAAAACTCTTATTCTCTCTATAATTTCTATATATAGGGCATACATCCAGAACTCGATCATGAACACTTGTTGTCCTAGAGAACCTATATAAGTCTTCTCTCCATGATGTTAAACTACATAGGTCCAATGAATTATGTGGGTTTTGATTCCTATAATATCTAGGATATGTAGGAAGCCTCATAATGGCTCAATCCCCTCCTCAAAATATTAACTACCTTCTTTCATGGTGGCACATTATAGAGCACTTGGTTATATGGATTCAGCACATAGGAAACCTCCCATTTCTGGAAAATGATGGAGAACCTTGGATACATATAGATGGATTCACTAAAGAGACTATATTCTTTTCACATGAAATATAATTAACCCATGATATTTTTGTTATGGTAACTTGTCTCATAATGAGACTAGGAAGATATTTAAAAGCATATCTTAAATCTATAAGAGAGTCCCAGAGTAGGAAACAATTCCCCCCAAAAGGGTGAGATGAGCCCGAACTCTCATCTTATTGACCAATGTGAATCCCCAAGAGTCATTGGACCTGAAAATCCAAATGACCTCCAGCCTTTGGAAAGTAGATATGTACCCAAATATACTTGAGGGAACTATTAGGAGTTTTTGGTAAGAGTGAAAATGATAACCCGATGTTCATGATTGTGAATAACACAAACACCCCCATAATCAACCATTGAGCTAAACCGAACCCACTTCAATGATGGGTTCCTGATCGTACATTGAATACTAAAGAAAAAAATGGTAAACCTGATGTGGATCTCTCTAACAAAAAAATGATTGGGTAATAATCCGTTATTCCATTTTGTTTTCACCCCATACACAAACAAAACTAACAAGCCTAGCGTGAATCTCTCAAATGATGGGATGACAGAATGATCTTGTTGTAAGACACTTTGTTTTGTGTACCCTATAAAAACAAAGTAGTAAGACTGGCATGATATTACAAGATAATAATTCATAACTGGGGTTCCTATAAGTCTATCCTTACATTGAAAATTCCACGTGATTAGAATGGATGAATTGGGCAGAAATGAACAATTGTGTTAACCATGCATATCTGATTGAGCATATTATGCCTATGGTATTGTAGTAATCGGTAACCTTGTTCTATGTCATATGAAAAACTATATATACTACTCTTATCATCTCAATTCGAGACAATATATTCATCATCCAACATTCACTCCGGTAAATAATCTATGGTTTCACCCCCCACGGGATGCAAATCGATTTAAAATACTCAAAACATACAATGACATTTAGAAAAAATGATGGTCTGGGAGTACCACTGACGTGGTACAATCCTGACCATTGAAGCTATCTATGAGGTTCTCCGAGCATGAAAATCGGTGAGTCCACATCACTTAGCGAAATCCTCTTCTAAGCTAATAACCCATGTTGAAACAACCAACCGCTTTTGGAGCTTATCTCTAGAGTGTGACAACTGCCAACTTCAGTCTCTAATGAAGGTGGATTAGGAAGAAAAATATAGCTCCCTTTCAGTTCAAGTGTCACCGAGGAGGGAACCTATCAACCGTCGTCGCCACCACCATCCCATCAGTACCTACCGGTCGCCTAATAAGGGTACCACCCGACACACTACCGCCTCTCACACCCATGCACAGGTAGTAAGGAAGGATAATCGGGGGAGGAAGGTGCTGGATATCTAAAAAAGGGACCATATCCCTACTCATGATGATGATTCATACTAGAATATCCTGGCAGAAACCAGTAAGCAGGCTTATATACCTACTAACTTAGAACAAATATGTTTTCATACTCTCATAACAAGCATGGGGGAGGCACATCTCCTCAACCCCATGCATAAATCCCATCAACATATTCTGATGGCATAAGGAGGACAAAAGTGGACACATATTCCTGCTTCAATTGAAGACATATGCCAATGTATAATGGAGATAGAAAATATGCAGGCTTAAATATCTATGAACACTTTTCTAAAATGGAAATATATTTTAAAAAAAACTAAATAAATCCACCAACATATTCCAAAACTATTACAAATAAAGGGACATGCACATACTCTTATCCCCACGGCAAGGGTAACTCAACACTCTTTTCATCCTGAACAAGTGGTTATACCAGAGAAAGCACACACTCTTTCTCCCATTCAGGAGGATTATTAGCATATTCCAATAAAGGATGAAGAATCAGACCAAGATCATACTCTCATTCCAATTGGGACTCACCACGTGAGAGTGGTACGTGCCTCGGGATAGGGGAACATGCCTATCGAAAAATTATGGCAGCATATTCCAAAGGCCTAGGATTGGGCTCATATCCTTGTTATGGTTGGGGATCACCATGTGATAGGGGCACAAGCCCTGGGACAAGATCATATTCCTATCGAAGAAGTCCAGTGACATACTCTAAAGGTGAAAGATCAGGAATATATCTTCGTTCTAGACAGGGATGACCAAGTGAGAATGACACAAGCCCTGAGATAGGCTCATATTCCTATCAATAAATTTTCATGGAATATTCCAGTAGATCATGGAAACAAGGTTCATATTCCTTCTTCCATCGATGAATGAATGCTCTAGAATCATTCCAAGGAAACATAGGAGGAGGCTCATATTCCTTCTCCGATTATAGAGGTCTATCCGAATATTTAGGGAATGAATATTTGGAATAAGCTCATATTCCCATTCCAATCAGGGATCATCAGGTGAGAGCAGCACACGCCTCGGGGTAGACATATACTCCCACCAAGAAATACCGATGACATATCCCAAAGGCTCAAGATCAGTCTCATACTCCAATCTTGATTGAGGACCACCAAGTGAGAATGGAACATGCCTTAGTACATTCCCATATTACTGTAAATAATGAGACAACTTATTGACATATTCCAGTAGCTTCTCAGTAGTGGGTATATATTCTCGTAACACCAAATGGTTATATAAAAGCTTTAAAAAATTTCATATAAAAGACTCATATCTCTGCACAATCCCAAAAGGCAGGTCATCATATTCTGACCACAATGTAGAACATGGACCATATTCCTAATCTACTCAATTCCAGTGTCCTTGAGGTTTTTCAACACATATTATCAATAAAAAGAGGGTCTTTCAACTCTTTTATCAAAGAAGAAGTAGAAGAAGTTCATTACCACAATATTCCTTCTCATGGTAGTGTGGAGATAGATCGTAGCGACTCTACTATTGACATCCACTTTGGTTAACCTCCTCATGAAGATATCTCCCACAGATAAGGAAATCATCCCCTTTACCAGAAACCTCTATATAAATAGGTGTTCAAAACTCCGACACCTTCATATATAGAGGTGATCAAAGCATTAGGTTCAACTGTATATGGATCCCCATCAGCCTCCAAAAGCACTCCACTCCCGTCAATAGGTGACCATTAGAGCCATATTCTATGGTATAACCAAATGAAGGTGTGTAAGACTGATGAGGAGGAATCTGAAATTGACATATGGAGAGAGTGATCTAGAAACAACATCCCTATCATGTCCTGGCCCCTCATTACTTTTAACTATGAGATCCTAGATGATCTAGAAAAGGGGTGAATGCATTATTTATTCTAGAATATATGGTCTACTCATTAGTGACTGGAGGATTAACATCTCCTTTATCCAGGATATGAGTTTCTCCTTTAAACAATCAATATACTATATTATTAGCTAGACCTAGCCGCTATATCCATGGATCAGGATTAAAAATCGGAAAAGAACAGTGAAAATCCAAAACATGATTGCTGCTACTGCATTGTGACACTTCAGCAGCTAATATCTAAAGCCATGTCATATATTATAATTATAGGATGGGGATAGTATAGAATGTTACACTTTTCTGCACCCTTAGAACAACATAACCCCTCAGATTCGACGTCCTATGATGTTATAGCCTCTGGTGAAAACATGGGACTGGGTAACGCTTGGGCTGGTTAGCCACTAAAACAAAATTCCCCTGATTCAAAAATTCCCATAAATCATGAATGGAGGGAGAGGATAGATAAAATTATATCAAATTGGTCCCATTGAAAAATATGAATGCATTTCTAACAAAGAGACCAAATTTGCGATCATTCAGAAAACTCTTCATAAAGAATGGTTCTCATCATGGGCTTTCATCGCACCCAAATCATATTAAAGCACAATTGTGCCACATCAAATTAGCTGTAATATCATCTACCATATCATCCATCCAAGAATTGACCTAGACCCTTGGGCTGGGAGAATATCTACCACCCCTCAACCCCTCAGATCATCAATCCCTAAAAGGATTCATGATATATCCTCAAAAACTACAAGTAAACCCCATCCCACTATGATAAGGGAATTTATATATCAATCACCATCTCTAGGTTCATCATCACGTAAGAGGGTCTTGTAATAATAAATGGTGATTCCTGATCACCCCCATCCAACTAGGCTAGGGGAATTTATATCTTTATGTCCATCCTAGGAATCCTCATGTCCCCAACTGGAGTTATTGGTTCCTCAAAAACAAGAACAATCAATGCCAATTATGGACCTAGATGACCCCCACCCCATAGGCTGGTGGAATTTTCGTCATCATTATCACCACATAGAGAATCAGTCTTCTCTTTGTTGGGAGGAAAATAGTTAGTGTCCCATCTATCCCTCCCACTGTGAGGAAAACATCTGCTGGTCAGAGCCCATATGACATCCACCAATGAAAACTTCCTCAAATTAACTATTCATAGGACAATATGGGAGGATCATATGATAAATGTGATCAGACTCCACTGGGGCCACAAGCCAAAACGTCCCAATATGGAAAATGGTTTAAATAATGACCCTAATGAAGTAGTGCATAATCAACCAGTTGCATTGAAAGTAATAGTATAACCACTATTGCTTGATATGCCTCTATGAATTTCATCACTATCAATATGGTAGACATTGATCAAGATGAAAATGTAGAGATCCACAACATGGAGAATCTACCCTAAGAGGAAGGTGATTTGGATGCACAAAATGAGTTTGCATGCACCTAGAACCAACGAAGGCTCCAAAATATAGAACCTATGAATATTGAGTTTCTACCCCCATGATGTAAAATTTACAAGGGGAAAGGTGCAACTACATCCTGATCACCAAAATGAATATTTGAGATTCATTCTAGGGAGGAATAATTATCACAATATAAGATTAAAATAAAAACTCTCTAAAAACTCAATGAGGAGCTACTTATGAGAAATATTACTACTGGGTATCATCTTCAGGAAGAGATGAATATTCACCCTCCTATGGCCGATCCACTAGAAAGAGTGGAATTTGAGCATCAAATAGGATTCGAATCTAAGAAAATAGTCTGCATAAACGAGGTAGTCGAAAATTACTACGACTTCCCTCCGTTGCTATGAAAACATCTCTCTCTCTAGGGAAATTATTTGATTATAGGAAAAATTGAGAATAATTGGGATATGAAGGCAGAACCACCTCATTAACCCCCACCCATTCCCTGTGGATGGGATACAACACATATTATAGTGCCTATGGAGTTACTTAATTTCATCAAGTCCTTGGCTACTCGAATGGAATCCATCGAAGGGCAACACAAACCTGTGCATCCTAAGAGGAATCCATATCCCGAATGGGTGGATGATACTCCACCTCCAAAAAAACTTTGAAAATCCTACCTTCTCTACCTTTGATGTTACAGGTGACCCTAAAAAACATCTCACACACTTTGTATCATGATGTTGGCTAATTATGGCCCCTTGAGATCAACAAGAGTAAATAAAGACAAGGTGTTTTGTACATACTCTGACAGGGCCAACCTTTGTTTGGTACATCAACTTACTAGTAGGATATATTGAAGGGTGGGAAAACCTTCTTCATTAGTTAATTTATTAGTTCATTTCCACATTGAGGAAAATGACGATCATTGACCTGACGATCTGAAAACAACATGAGAATGAGAGGGTGTCTGATTTCATTATGAGGTGGAAAGGCTTATCTTATTCTCTCAACATCCCTCTCTCATAAGAGAAACTATGGGAAATCTATGATGAAAATATCAGGGTTGAGTTACAGGTTCCTCTGATCCCCTTGAAGTATTTAGGTGGATTACATGAGTTTGTAAAAATGGACCAACGTTTTGAACAATCTATTCAATAAAATTGATCCAAAACTTGACTCATTCCCACAATACAGGAAAAATTCCAGGAAAAGAAGAAGCCACAACTATCACTCTCACTCCAGTAGTAGTTCCCATCCAGGCACCTAGGTAGGAACCAAACTACTCAACACCTCTTGTTGAGGGATGAAAACCCCAGAATCTCTCTTGGATAGAAGTATAGAGAAATTAGGGTCACCCATGATTTAAGGTATGTATGAAAAAATTATACTCATTCCAAAATGAACAAGTCCCTAGTTATTTGTTAGCCTCCATGGATAATAACATGCTAAAGCTTCTATAACCTAGAAATCTTGATGAGCTCAACCTCACCAAACATCCTGACTACTATCCTTACCATAGAAGGTGGGGTCATAATATCTTGGATTTCTTCATCTTCAAAGAGATCCTTTAAGGCATGGTCAAATATAGAAAGGTGAAATTAGAAAACTCTCTAGAGAAGGTGGCATGAATAACCATTTTTTGGCCAGAATAAAAGGATGGCTGGTATAAAGTTATGGCTAGGAATGCACAAAACTTTCACAACTAGATGACTCAAAAAGAAGTTGATCAAGCTCATGACACCCTGGGATCATAGCTACGTAGACCTGCAATATCTCCACTTCCTAAGAAGGAAACATCATAAGTACCCCCCCAAAGGTCTTCATGAGCACCAAAAGTATGAATAAATAGAATAAGAGGAATTATATTCTTCTCCAACAAAATCCCTAACTCTTGGTCATTTCTTCCCTACAATATTCGCATCATGGGAACCACCCCTCAAAATGGAATACTCATCAGATGAAGAGATAATATTTGGTTATTCCAATGTGATACACTGGGAAGACCCCTTCTTTGATGATGAGTATTCCCTCAAATATGAATTTCCCACACATAACTAGGGAATGGGAGGATGCATGCACCAAAACTAAGGATACAAGGGATAGTGCAAATGTGGTTAGACCCCATTTTTTGATCATATCCCCATGGAGGACAAATATGCAACTGGAACTTGTGGGTAGTGACTCTAGTAGACCTAAAAGAGGCAAGGAGGTTCCCCAAAGTCCTCCAGAAGTTGCCCACATCCGATTTTATTGCATGAATTCCTACCAAGGGTTTAATCCAATCAACTCATCCAATGGTAAAGGCCTAAATGACCTACATTGCTAGAAATAGATGTTCCCTCAACTTCTGTACAAGCCCCATGTCTGTCTACCTCGAATTCCTTGGCTAATTAACCACATGCCCAGAAGTATCCCCATATCAGGAAGCGCCAAACTTTGGAACAAAAGTAAGACATTTTGAAACATTCGGTTATTGTCCCATAAAATCTCTCAATCCTTGATGCAATCTATATTTAAAAAGAACTTAGGGATTCACTTGTTGAATCCCTCTATATCTGATAGGAGTTTGATAGAGAAGTTTCTACGACTGAGGTCTATCGAGTGGAGACCATTTCCTCCGAATGTCATGTCGCCATCTCATTCACTAATCAAGATTAGAAAGAGGACATACAAGGACATATCATCCCATATATGTTTTTTTTTCATACTTAATAATGTTAATTTCTAAAGTGTTCTAATTGATAATGGATATGGGATCAATCTAATCCCTGTTAGAACCCTTAGATGATTGGGATATGGAGAAGGGGACTTATCTCTCACAAAAATGAACATTTTAGGGTATGATAAGCATGATAAAATACCCCTCGGGAAGATCAAACTTGAAGCCCAGTTTGGGGAACTCACATCTGATGCTGAGTTCATGGTTATTCAGAAAGACACCACATATAATGTCTTGTTCGGGAGGCCTTAGATCAATATCCACTTGGCGGTACCTCCAACATTCCAATAGTGTTTGAAGTATCCCATTGATGAAAAATTTTGCATACTATATGGTGACAACACCCCCTTCAAAACTTATGAAGCCACATATGCTGAAGAAGATTTATATAAAAATGGAGGAAAGAAACCAATGGAAGATGATGATATACAGGTTGCATCTCCCAAGGGCTTGGAAATCGCCCCTGTGAATACTTAAAGTAAACTTAATAGTGACTATGTACTCCCTATAAATCTAGTCAAGGTAGACGATCTAATCCCAGAGGTCCAAGCTCCTCCCGTCCTCAATGACTGTGTAAAATGCTATCATCTCTGACGTCTCTCTGTGAAGACTCAGATAAAAAGGGATGATAATGACTATTATAATTGAATCCCTCGTCCTAATAGTGTTGGAGAAACCCCCATATTTATATCTCCATTTAAAAATTCTTCCACATAATAATAATCGGAGGAATATGAGGATGATCTCAGGAATGCCCCTCTAGTATTCAAGGTGTCTCCACCACCATATATGAGCTCAGAAAGATAAATCTAGTAATAGAAGAAGACCCAAAACCTACTCTGATTAATGATTCCATGCCCATTAAAGAGAAAGATATGTATATTTAATTTATAAACCAACACTGATATGTGCTCTCTTGGTACTATATGAAAATTCCCATACTGAATCCATTTGTGGCTACACACCATATGAAACTACCCGATGGGCATCAAGGCTTCAAACATGCATCTAAGAGTATAAAACGCTATAATTCCACCAATGTAGATGTGTAAGTTGAAAAGTTGATCAAATAAAACTTTATCAATAAAGTGAAATACCTAAGATAGATTTGAAACATTTTCATCATCAAGAAAAAGAACAGGTAGATTAGGGGTTGTATTGAATTCAAAGACCTTAATAGGCATTTCATAAGAGATGATTTACCATTGTTGATCACATAACTCTTGATCGATGCAAATACTAAATTCGAAGCCTTTTCCTTCATGGATAGATACTTTGGGTACAATCTGATCAAGATGTCCCCAAATATGAAGAAGCCACTACCTTGAGAGCACCTCAGGGAATCTTATGATATCTGGTCATGCCCTTTGGATTAAATAATTCTAGTGCTACATATCAACGCACCATGAATCATATCATTAATCCATTCTTGGGAAGGATATTAGAGTGTTATGATGAAGACTTGGTTGTTAAATACTGATAGCAATGCAATCAATTCATGGATCTTCAGTCAATATTCTACAAGCTGTGACCACATTGTTTAATGATGAATCGACCGAAATGCGCTTTTGGGGTAACATCAAGAAAGTTTCTGGGATTTTTGGTACGCTGCTGCAACATTGAGGTCGATCCAGAGAATACTAGTTCTATTTTAGTAATTTCACCCCATAAATCTCAAAGAACTGAGGGGACTCCAAGGGAACCTCACCTACATTTAGTGATTCATTGCCAACCTAGATGAAAAATATATCCCCTTCACTGGGATAATAAACAAGGGAATATTCTATCAATGGAATATTGACTATTAAAAAGAATTCTAAATTCTAAAGTAGTACTTATTGTACCCACTAGTTTTGATGCCTTTAGTGGAAGTGAGGATACTCATCTTATATCTGGCCTCCATGGAGCTCTCACTAGGTGCCCTCCTTGCATAGAAAAATGATACAGAAACTGATAATAGTCTCACTACCTCATCCAAAAGATGATAGGTACTGAGAGAAGATATTATGATGTTGAGAATAATTTCATTTCACTCATCTTTACAGTAAAAAAGTTGAGGAATTACTTACAGCGCCACGAAGTTCACCTGGTCTCTTGTATTGATCCTCTCAAGTACATCCTTGTCCATCCTATATTGACTGGGAACTTGGATTAATGGGAGTCTATTCTATAGAAATATGTCATTCAGTTCATATCACATAAGTCAGTGAAAGGGAAATCTCTATCTGGTTTCCTCAAAGCATATTTTTTCCATAAAATACACAGGAGGACACCAATCTTCTAGATGAGAAGGTATTCTATGCCCATGACACTCCCTATACATGGGAGATGTACTTTAATGGCACCTTTCAGAGCCCTTCCAAAATAAGGATGCAAAAAACACAAATCTCAATTGGTTTGGTCTAGGGATTATATTTTTATCTATAGAAAAAGTAGTTTTTCCCCACTATTTCTCACTATCTGAAGGCTGCACAAATAACAAGGCAGAATACCAAGCCCTTATCACTAGATTGGAATTATCCCTACAGTTATAAATAGCCTACCTAAATATCAAAGGGGAATCAAAGTTGGTGATAAAGAAGATCAATGGTGAATATTCCATTAAAAATAAGGTACTATCCCCTCTCACTGGATAAGTTAGGGGACCAATGACAGAGTTCCCTTTTGAGACCACATTGCATTATGTTCCCTAATCATAGAATCCTCACGCCAGTATACTGGAAAATTCAGCCACCATTCTGGACGACCCCGATTAGGAGGAAGCAATCTTACATAAAAAACATCAAATAATGGTCTCATAGATATTAATTTGTGATATGGAAGAAATCAATCAGGTCAGCACCACCCCAGAGCATGATGAGCCAGCGACCACCCCTGGATGGATGGATCCCATAATTGGGTGTCTCTAAAATGGGATTCTCCCAACATATCATGTAGTAAGGGAACAAATTTGGAACTGGGAGGAAATTTTCACTCTGTAGGATGGTTCAAATGAGCAGAAAACCCTCAAAAAATGATTCTTTAATGGAATCCTCCTCAAATGCATAGTAAAAGGAGAAATTCTCACCATCATGGAAGAAGTCCATGCAGGATCATATGGTGCCCATCAATTTGGGACCAGGCTCTCCTACAAAATTAGGAGGTTGGGATATTACTAGGAAATAATTATATAGGACAATATGGAATTCACCAAGAAATTTCATGCATGCTAGATCTATTAAAACTTCATCCATCAGCCCTCATAATTCCTACATACGTCTAAATATTCCCGAACATTTTACGTTTGGGGAAGGGATGTTGTGGGGCCAAATCCCCCAGCCACAGCTAAGTAGTTCAAGTACATCCTTACTATTACTGAATTATTTTCCAAATAGGCTGAGGGAATACCCCTCAAGGAATTCGAGGAAAATAATATCATCAACTTCCTGAAGTCCCATATCATCACCAAGTTCGGGGTCCCTCAAATAATATTGACAGACAACATCACCTAATTCTACTCTACAGAATTGAAGAAACTATACCAGGAGTATAATATCAAGTCCAACCACTCATCTCACTATAATATAGCATAAAATAGATAGATAGAGGCCTTTAATAAGACTATATATAATATACTCCAGAATATGGTGAACAAGGTTAAGAAGTCTTGTCCGTAAAAACTCCTCCATAATTTATGGGACTACCATACCACCATGCATACTACCAGATAGGAAACGCCATAATAAATGGTTTATGGGACCAGGGAAGTATTACCTATAGAGGTCCAGCTAACTTCACTCCAAATAGACATTTGGGGACAACTCTTAGATGATGAATAATAACAAAAGCAGTTGGACAAATTGGAATGCCTAGATGAGTAAAAATTGCACACACTACACAACCTGATGGTTTACCAGAATTGTATCACATGGGAATTTAATAAAAAGTTTCTCCTTTATTCATTCATCTAAGGGGAATTGGTGATGGATCTTATAACCCCAATGATACTGGAAACAATTCCCATGAAATTGGAACCCAAGTGGGAAGGGCCTTATATCACATATAAGGTTTATCATAATGGAGCCTACTCATTGGACACCATGGATGGGGAGCATTTCACACCACCCAACAATGCGATATTTATCCATAAATACTTTTCATAACTATAATCATATGGGGATCCACATCATATTAATCCCTATCATTCTTCCTAAGTATAGGGCATTAAACTGTAAAAATTTGTATTTACCCCATGATGATAAAATATACAGAGTTCATCCTAGCCACATGATGTTAAACTGCAAAGTTCCCTAAAAACTATGTGTGGTTTAATTTAAGATTTCACGTGATACACAGTGATGCACAAACCACTATTCTTAGCCCCAACCATAGGATTAATTTAATTTCATGTCAGGTTATCCAATGTTCTTACCGTATGACCTTAAAATACAAGGAACATGTCCTTACCACAAGATATTAAACTTCATGGGTTTCCTAGAACTATGTATGGCCTCATTCTGTAAAATATTGGGTCCCGGTGATAGCACATACATCCTACCTTAACATGGACATTGGGTTTTGGCCATCCAGGTACCACCAGTTTCTTTACAGACACATGTTCTCCACCCTAGGGCCCACCCACATGCCTGAACGGGTCATATGACTAATGAAAGTCCCTACATGCCAACACATGTCCTTTCCAGTATGCTTTTTCATCACTCACACACACCTCGGGAAAAATCCTATAAGGTCACCCATCTTGATCACTACTCCAAGCCAAGACCAAGCACACTTAACTGTGAAGTTCAAATCATGTAGAATCCCAAAAAGGAAGGTGAAACTTATTGACATGAGTCATATCATTTAGTAATTTCATCTGACTAATGATATTCCCTATAGTCCAATACATGTCCTTTCTAGTGTGCTTTGTCCTCACTCACACACACCCCAGGAAAATTCCCAGAAGGTCACCCATCCTGATCACTATTCTAGGCCAAGCACACTTA
The DNA here is from genome assembly GCA_963277665.1 of Viscum album. Taxonomy (NCBI): domain Eukaryota; kingdom Viridiplantae; phylum Streptophyta; class Magnoliopsida; order Santalales; family Viscaceae; genus Viscum; species Viscum album. The sequence continues at coordinate 1,938,139,565 of OY728155.1, forward strand.
ACTATGAAGTTCTAATCAGGTAGGCTCCCGAAAAGGAAGGTTCACCTTGTTTACATGACTCATATCATTTATTCATTTAACCCTTTATCATTATGGGGTGTTACATTCACCCCCTTTAGAGCACAACATCTTCATTATGGGCCCTACATCTCAACCCAGGCAGTGCACCACACTTAAGGTTGGGTTCCTCCTCTGAGACCAAATGTGACAACTGGGACCCTATGACAACATATACACCATGACTTAACATGGCCATCAGGCCCTGGCCTGCCAGGTACCACCAGTTTCCTCGCAGACATGTGTTCCCCACCCTAGGGCCCAGCCACATGTCTGAACGTCTCATCTAACGAATGACAGTCCCCACAAGCCAACACATATCCTTTCTAGTGTTATTTTTTCTCACTCACTCACACCCCGAGAAACATCTGAGAAGGTCACCCTTCCTGATCACTACTCCAGGACAAACACGCTTTACTGTGGAATTCTAATCAGGTAGGCTCCCGAAAAAGAAGGTGCATATTGTTGACATGAGTCATATCATTTATTCATTTAAACCTCTACCATTCTAGGGTGTCACAGATTCTTATTTCTAATGAGATACATAGATATGATTCAATCCTATATCTCGGTACAATCGCCACATGATAAAAAATTCCCCTTGTTGTTCCTTCTTTCTCACACTACTCATAGCTCACAGGGCATATGAGTCTCGATAAGGGATTCCCCGCACAAAAATGAATAATAACTTTTGAGACAGTCCTATCTCAGTCCTAAATGAAAAACCATAAAAGGCATACCTTGGATCCTCATTGAATTATGTTAAACTACAAAGTTAATGTCCCATGCATGTCATGAAACTACATACTTCTATGAACCTTGCCTGAGAAGACCACTATAGTTGGTGTTGGCCTTCTACCACACACACAACCACTATATCCCCCTTCATGTTAGGGAGCCCATGTCATTTCCACATGATGTTAAAAAACATTGTTTCTTCAAGAACTATGTGTGGCTTGATTCTCATTTTCATGAGATATGTAGCAATGCCCAGATGTCCATCCTTGGTCCCAACCATAACATCACCAATTTCCCATGACCATCCATTTTCATCCTTACCACATGAAATTAAAATTCATGGTTCCTTAAGAACTATGTGTAGCTTGATTTCTCTCATCACATGATACACAGTGACACCTAGGTCTTCAATCATGGGCCCAAATACAACAATTAATAGAAATAATTCCCACCTCTACATTTGGGCCAGACCTGCATAGATTATTTCCCACTCAATAATTATATGTGACTTGATTCTTATCTTAATAGTTTATATAGAAATTTCTAGATTTCCAAAACTGGCCCCAATCACATAAAATCAATATAAATATGCCCCCTCTTTGCATAAGGGTTAGAACTACATAAGGGGCTTCATTAAGAACGATGTGTGACTTGATTCCCATCATCATGGGATGCGTAGTGGAACCCATAATTCCATTCATGGGACCAGTTGCAATACCACAATTTCACATCAAGGGATATACATCCTCAATAAATGATAACAAACAAAATGACCTTTTAGAACTTCGTATGGTTTGATTCTCATTCTCATGAGATACATAGTAATGCCCGAACCTCCACCCTTGGGCCCAATCACAACATTTCCATCCATTCACGATGGTTCACACATCCTTACCACATGATGTTAAACTGTACGAGAATACATCTTGACCACATGATAATAAATTTCATGGAAATACATACTTATAGCATGAAGTTAAAATTCAAGTCATACATCTTGGTCGCATGACATTAAAAAAACATGAAAAATATGTTCTTACCATAAGATGATAAACTGCAAGGAAATAAGTTCTTACTGCATGATGTTAAACTACAAGGAAAACATCTTGGTCGCATGAAATTAAAAATGTATGAAAAATAGGTACTTATCACATGATGATAAAATACACAAAAATATCCCCACTACATGATGATAAATTGTACAGGCCATCACCCGGTTTTTTATTCCTTGTCGAAGGACCACAATAGACTTACCTCCGTTAAAAAATGTACAAGGTTATCATACCATATTTTAAAAATACTGCATTAATCCATGTGCCACACTTCATGATTTTAGTACCTTATGTTGCTGCAATCCATTCATATCCCTTGAAAAAGAAAATAGATCTCTTGGTTCGACCATGCTATTGAGGTAGAAGGTCTTGACACCCACCAACCGACAATATCTTGGTTTAATATAATGGTATTTATAATTCTTGTGATCCTAATTTCATTGAGGTAGAACTCAACACCTTATAATGATCTAAACCACTCCTCATTTGACTATCCCATATCATTACTAATGACCTAAGAACCTTGAGCCATGATTTAAAACATTTCCATCTCCCACTCTGAAGGACGTTGGAGTGATCTTGACCTTGAATATCCTAATTAGGATATTGTGTAACATATTCAAAATTAAGTCCATGTGTGTCATGAATTTAAACTGATCATTCTCTAGTCAAAGTTGTGCAATCTTAAACTATATCCTATAATGATTTAAATTGTAAGACCCTAAAGTAATAGTGAAAGAGGCACAAAATGTGTCAGGTTGAAAACCCGCAAAGGGAGTACTGAGAAAAATTCATGTCTTCGCTCGCTAAACTCTTCATATCCAGATTTTAGGAAAAAATATGGGTAAAAATAAATGCGGCATAAATCTTATAGGGTATACTCTACAGCCCAATTAAAATCCAAGATATGCTCTATGGACCCCTAGTTCAGGAAAATGTTAGATCAATGATTTTTCATATCTTCTCACTCTGAGAATATGTTTTCTAGGTAGTGAAATAACTTTCAGGGTTCTCAAAACCTTCTTGGATATTACATTTTTCACAAATCACACTTCATGAATTGAGTTCCTTGGATCACCATAAACCTTCCATGGCCCTTGGAAAATATATCTTGCTTCAACAGACCCTTTTCTTGACTATGAATGCATGCCTATGGATCATTCATATATGCCCATGGACATCAACCAAATGTGTCACTCTAAAAAAAGGAAATTCCAATCCTCATGAGCCTTGGAATCATCACGACAACACTCAACACCTCAACAAATCTGAACTACTCCTAGTATGATTTTCCCTTATCATACTCTTGATCTGAGTACCTTGGACTATGATTTACAATCTCTGTACCAGAATATATGAGTATATTCAACATCCCCGATGTTATTTCACCATGTTTTATACCCTTTATTAAGTTCAAAATGAAACACTCCACTCTCGAACCTTTGGTGGCATGCACCTCGTGATTCAAAACCACAGGGCATAGGAATCAAGCTTCAAAATCAAAAGCTAAACTACCTTAGGGTTCCATAACCCTTCCTAGATAGTTTTCATCCCATATCCAACCTCATCATCAAGATGTTTGAGTATTCATAAATCTTTCATATCCCTTGGAAAGAAGTGTAGATAATCTTTTCCTTGGCCATGATATCAATGCCTAAGGGCCCTGGCCCATTAACTGAATGAATATACTCCCTATTAGATAGGATCTTTAATCACTGTGAGCCTTGACAACACCATTATGGAACCTAGCAACTCAGAGTGTTGCGAGTCATCCTCGACATGTATGACCCATCTCATATTCATGGACTCAAACTTTTGGGTTATGATTTACATCACCCACATCCCAACTATCTAAGAGAACCTATCATCCCTATCATTTAGTCCTTATCTGATATTTCCTCCATAAATCTTCCATGAACATTGTAAAAGAGTGGAGATAATCTTTTCTTGACCATGCTATCAATGCATAAGTTATTTAACACACCAACTAAAGGCATATCCTCCTTTCACAAAAGGAACTCCAATCATTTTGAGCCCTAAAAACACCATGGAAAAACCTAGAACCTCAGTGTGTTTTAGGTCATTCCTAGAATGTATTCACCATATTCCATGGTCATTGATATTAGGTTTGAGCTGAAAGAACTTAAACTAAAGTGATTTCAGGTCCAAGCTAAAAGACATTAAACCAAACCATTATTTGGTCTGAGCTAAAAGACCCTAAAATAAAGCAATATTAGGTCCAAGTTGGAAGACCTTAAACTAAAGAGATATCAGGTCCGAGCTAAAAGACCCTAAACTAAAGAGATATTAGGTTTGATCTAAAATACCCTAAACTAAATTAATATTAGGTTCGATCTAAAATACCCTAAACAAAATTAATATTATGTTAGAGCTAAAGGACCCTAAACTAAAGAAATATTAGGTCCAAGGTGAAAGACCTTAAACTAAAGAATTATCAGGTCCCATCTAAATAAACCTAAACTAAAGCGATATTAGGTCAATGATAAAAATCCCAAACCAAAGAAATATCAGGTTTGAGATAAAATACCCTAAACTAAAAAATATCATGTTTGAGTTGAACGACCCTAAACTAAAGTGATATGAAGTACGATCTAAAAGAACCTAAAATAAAGCAATATCAGATCCGAGATGAAAGACCCCAAAATAAATAGATATTAGATCTAAAATGAAGTACTATAAAATAAAAAAAAAATTCCATGTGAAAATAACCTAAACTAAAAAAATATCAGGTCTGAGCTAAAATACTTTAAACTAAAATCAATAGAAGGTCTGGGCTGAAAGACCATAATCTAAATAATGGTAGTTTCTAAGACTGAAAAATCTTGTAAAGACCACTATATTGCATTGGAATAATCAAGTGACTCAAGCCAATCATATCACCTTAGATAGAAGCTAAATAAATATCCCTCTGAGACATGTATCCCACCCAAGAAATCCTTCTACAAATTAGGTGATCTTAAGACAGCTGGAATAATTTGTCAGTAGAGAATCCCGTGTTGGTGGGAATTCATGATTTATTCTCAATAAGAATCTATTGTGATTTAAATATCTAGATCAATACACTCAGGTTTACTTGATGTTATAGAAATACAGGTAGCGTTGACTATTCTCATAACATCAAAGAAATGAGATATCATTCATGTCATGAATAAAAGAAAACTGGACCACACATATAATGTTTAGTGAAGTTGTTCATCTATACCATGAAAACAAAGGAATATCCACACGCCAGAGCCTCTCATATGAATGTACGAGCCAAAGAGAAATTGAAATATTATGCCTCCATCACAAAATATGATCGGATAAGTCTTTAAGATTAGCAAGTTTTTTCTCTTGGTAAGCCATTGATGGGCGTAGCTGATCAGTAGATTCAGTCTTTGCCTCTACATCATGTTGTAGCTCCTCTGATCCAGCAATGAAATCAAGCTTGGATTTCTCTAGTACATCAAGGATTTCATGCTGCTCCAATATGGTATTTCCGAATATCTAAAATGCATATTGGAACTGAGATAGTTCTTACTAGATATGGACAATTTCAGAAAAAAGTTGATTAATTTTAGACTAGAGATGATCATTTTGAAATTTCCCAACATTGAATGCATCCTGGTGAGTATTAGCCTCCACCACATAATGAGAGGCTTCATTCATAACTTCTTCCCAATTCCACTTCATTGAAGAGGAAGCCTCATTATCTACCACCCTCAATTCAAGGGATCTCTTTTGTTCTCTCACAAAGATAACATCCTTAACCTAAAAGTGAAGGGTGGAATAATCAAAACCTTCATAACCAAGGGTGAGTAATAGGAATCAAATATGGCCCAATAAATCCTTAAAATTGTCCAATGAGGTTTCTAACACTAAAATCAAAATCTCCCTCTACATCTATCACTACATTGACTAATAAAGTAATGTGGAACTGGGGAATTGGTCATGATTTATCTTGGGAATGAGAATATATTATGGGACTAGGTTGTAATCACATTCTTAGATGATGAGGTAAGAGAGCCAATCTCCTCATTGGTTGAACTGATCAAAGGGACCCCCAGGGGAGAAGTAACCAATGATTCTAGGACTTGGGGTGAAGATACTGTAGAAAAGAGGATGAAGTTTATCTGTTATAGGATGAATAAAATAGTATCACTATATAATCTATGAATATGACTGATATTAGAAACACATACCTTTCTTGGTCATTTCACTGGTGATATCTATTGCCCCAACCCCATCCTCAGGTGAAGATGAAAATCCTTCTTATGATGAATGACTTTTTGGAACCTCTGATACTTTCCTCAAGGATTTGATTCATTCACCACTCTTGAGGAATGCAAGGACATGAAATAATATCAGAATATGTGACATAAGAAAACAAAGTATCCAATCTCAAAGAAGTAAGAACTTTCTCCAAAAGTTGCTTCTATTGAGAAAAAGAAGTATTAGAATAGATAACTATGTCAGAATCCTATGAAAGTGCGTTCACCCATGCTGGATTGAATGGTACAATCTCTGAAACTATTTTAGTTGGAAATAAACATGATTGAGTAGGCACCTCAGTCACTTCTTCTTCTTGATGGATCGAGTCCAAAAGGGAAGGTTCTGTTGGAGAAACCAAATGCTCACCCGCATCCTCTAATGTTTAAAAATGATTTTCTAATCTATCCCAATGGGTACCTACACATTTTTGACAAATCAGAATGTGATGTCAGAGTAATAAAAGATAAAATTATAGTGTTGTTCCACGTTTACTTGAGGATTCTAGAGGAGAATTGTATGACAATGTAGGTTCCCTAGTCATCACTAGATTCCTCTCCCATAGTCGTTCCATGGGGATTGTTCTCAGGGGATGGCAATGCCAAATAATATTCAATAGCCTCCCAATGTGTCAATATATATAAAGGATTTCAATACAGTTGAAAATGCACTATGAAATTTCAAAAAACACAACAAGCCCAAACTTACCACTTCCTTAGTGACGGGGAAACCCTGTTTTTTCACAACAATTTTCAGTGAGCTTGGGACAACTAGTCAGTGAACCAGTGGGGATAAAAATAGTAGACTCTTGATGCTCTCCAAAGCTGCATCAAGATATCTCAGAAATTCCCTAACCTCATAACAACAGTCTTTAAAGGTGATACCATGAGGGGTGGTGATATAAGAAAAACCTTCTAAAATCACCTATGAGAAATCCAATAAACCCCAAATATCATACTCTGAACTCTACACCTTTTAATATTCCAACTATTGAAATGAGATAGGGAATAATAACCCTTGCATAGTCTCTCCCCTTGTTACTACATGTGTTGTAGCCTTGTCAGTAGGTGCTTCTTCCAGCAATGGTAAGCATCTGACTTCCTTATGAGGTACTTCTGAGGCCTTAATCCCTTTAGAAGCGAGATTTTTTCCAGTCTTGAGATTGTAATCAGTAGCCGGTGGTTATTATACCTCGCTTACCAAATTGGATAATTTTCCACTCAGATATGAGTGATTCCAAACATCCACAAAACCATGAGATAATTCAATTACTTCATTATTAGGTGGAAGGTGTATCTCTAAACTAATCTCTTACCTAGAAAACATTATCCATAACTGGAAATCCACCATCAGGTGCTCATTGGATCTAACATAAAAAAAGTTAGGACACTTTGATTGGACACATAATAATTGTCAGTTGAACTAGTATGGTGCATACCACTCGTAAATGAGGTCCCTATCAATGAGGGTAAAAATAACTCCCTCATGAAGTGACATTATGTAAGACAATGCTTCCATATTGGCATGAACATCATAAAAAAATCCCCTTTCATCACTGGTCTATATGTTCAAAAATCAAAATTGTCATAACGGCTCACATATTCCCTGATAACCCTATATTTCAATTTTATGGGTCTTACCCCGTTAGTAAACTATAGGTAAGTTATGAAATCAATATTAAGACTATCTTGAATATTTAGATATTCATAACCTCCCTGGTGATCCCCTATCCAAACCCATAATACTTGTAAGGGTCCCACAATCCTATAAGGGGATTCTCTATTATAAACATGGTGTAGAAGGTGATAGAGTTTTTCTATCACAGGAATGACCAACATGATGCGCTCCTCCCCAACCATAGTAGTCACCATTGAAAAAGTGGAGACCCTAACTCCCCCTATATCCTTCATAGTAATTAGGTACCCACTCAAGTAAATGAAAAAAATGACCAGTTGGACTAATCAATCAATGTCAGGGATGATTTACCTTCCCCATTATCTATACTTCCCTTCTTCAACCATGGTCTAGTAAGTTCTCGTTCACTATGACTATCCCTCGTGATCCAGGACTTTGGATTCTTAGACTTTGTCTTGGAGTCGGTATTCTTGATAAAGTAGTCCACCAATGTATTTAACAGGATATCAGTACTAGGAAGCACCGCCTTTGGAAGGGCCTTCTCACCCAGCTTAATAAGATTTGAGGTTAAAGGAGGACCGCTCATGACATCATCCCAAGAAAATTATGGAGGAAAGAACTCATCATACATACCACTGAGTATAGGTTCACTACAAATCTATTCCATATCAAAAAGACTGATGCCAACCTCACCATGTGTGTGGTAGAAAGTGCACAAATTTGGGCTCCAATGACTGAATAGATCCATCATCAGACCCTTGTTTCAATAAGTAGACATTTGTGATATTAATATAGCCTCATACATTCCAATTTTCTTAAAATACTTGGAAAATTCATAAATAATATATTAAACCCATAAGGGTCATCCCCAGTCTAGTCCACAGCTACCCCCTGACCAGAATTCCTAACTGAAGGTCCACTCAAACTTCTAATCATAGGTGGGTACCCCATTATCGAGTGACACATATGGACATCCTTATCATGTGTATGATCGGTCCCATTGAAGTCTATGGTTATGAATGTTAGTAGGTGACTATCCTCATGGTCCCACTGGGAGATAATGTAGCCTCCCAAATATATGTTTTCATGGAAAGTGTTCTAGGTCCTTTGAATCTAGGAAGAGGGTATAAATGATGACTTTGGTGGAGGAATGGAAACATTGTTAGTGGGACCAAACCCACAGGGGTATGAATTCTAAAATGGGATAGTCCGTGAATTTTTATCCCATTAGCTTCATCAAACATAGTTGAGGTGACTTAAAGACACGAAGAAAAGTAGGTTCCACACTCTTCACAACAGCATCATAATATGCTATCACTACTTTTTCCTCTTTCTTATAAACTTTGTAAGAAGTGTGATGAGAACTAAAATCCATCAGAACAAGAGTAAGTGGAATATGTCAGACAGATGAAATAAAATATTGTCAAAGTAAATTCATGAACCAATAGTATCATTCCCATCACATGAATCAGAAATGGATTCACAAACCACATAAAGGGTTGGAAAATTTACTGTCCTTTGAAGGACTCATAGGTTTCATAACCCCGGTAGGGAATCATGTAATCACACGAACCCTTTGGAGACTCATGATCGCATGACCTGGACATGATTACACAAATATCATAATAATAAGGAGATCAAATGATCATGCCAGCAAACCCTAAGAGACCCTCAAGACAATCACAATCCTCATGGAAGAATTTCTTGAAATTATTGAAGCATGGTTCAAGTTTGGACTGGAAAGGCACCTGAGTAAAATTGGTTTTTCGGGGAGTTACTGTGAAGAAGGGTCTCGTGATCAGGTCTTGCAAATAGGCCTCGTGATCAGGACTTGAAGAATAGTATTACGACATGGGCATGCGATGGAGGAAGGTTGAGAGATCTCTAGAGGAATACCAAGAATCATCTGGCATACCAAAAAACACCCAATACATTGATTCATGATAACACCAAATAATCAGGTGGGCATTTACTTTCTTCATAATTGATTGCTTGTCCCCATGGACATCGGCCCTAAAGGGGGGAATTTTTTGACACCCACAAAATGAGCATCGAAAAATTCACAAAAGGAATACCTGAATAAGGGTACCCTAAAAAGGGAAAGAAAGAAGAAGATGAATGAATCTTATGGATCACGTGAGATATCATGGGAATCATGATCACGCGACTATTATAAGGTAATGAAAATACCCACACATAGTTCATAACCTACAACAGATCCCATGGAACCCATTTCAAAAAGAACTCAAGCTCTTGAAAAGGCACTCTGGACAACTAGTGGTCGCGCGATGACAGCCAGATAAGCTCCCCTAGGACACACGATTTGTCGGCAGTAAGCACCTAGTACTTTGAAAATAAAGAGGAAAATATCCAAAGGGTGGAGTCCTCTAGAAGTTACTAACATCATGTGACTCATTACTAATGGGAAGGTTAATTGTCCTTGACAACATTTGATAAAATTTTCATGACCCACAATCCTTTGTAAAATAAAACAAAGGATATAAAATTAAAGGAGGTAGAGACTACTCGTGGTCATAAAAGACATGTGGAATGCTCCTGGAGGCCCATAAGACACTATGAGACTCCATCGATATTTCCTCATTTTCTTACAAAAGAACTTTGGCTTTTCATCCTTTCCATACAAAACACCCCGTGTATTCCTAGGCAACCTCACACTCCCTCTTTGGCTCCCTAAGGAAAAATAGATGTATTTTTCCAAGAAATTATCGCATATCTTCATAATAACTTGTTTGGTCATGTGAAACATCATTAAAAAATAAATTAATTATCTTTGACATTACTTGTGTAATATCACATGACCCCCAACCTTTGTAAAATAAAATAGAGGGAATAAAAGAGGAAGGATGAGGAAGCCTCTCGTGGTCATAAAACTCTTGCGATGCACTCTGGAAGTCCAGAGCGCAGTCCTGTGAGACTCCTAGACAAGATTCCTCGATCCCGCAGAAACCCCCAGACAAGACACCCTTACCTTGAGAAGTTTCCTAGTAAAGGAATAAACCATCTCACAAAGGCCTTTCAATAGGAACTTTTATCTCATAAAGGCCCTTAGACGTGTCAATATGATAATATGGAAGTCCATCAACATAACCACATGATTAAATAAGTCCCCATTAATTATCAATAATACAATAATGGAGGTATTGATGATAGAGACTCATGTTCACTGTAAATCAAGCAACAAACTTAGAGAGATCCATGAAAAAGGATCCAGAAGATGCATGGTGTCATACCCCTTCATTGACTCCAACTTGGATATGTTCTAGATATGTTGTGAAAACCAATGAACTAACAGGTTGGTGAGTCCTATAAATTCCCCACTCCAACATGAAAAATTCACCATTACCTATTGTGACCAAGAGTATGAAGTTTGATAATTTCACATAATAACCATAGTGTATTTCTCTAAGCGCCCGATCACATACACAATAAATCTTTCATCAGGTAATATATTGGTGAATTTACAGAGTGATCATGTAGCATGCATAAATCACTTTACCTGATCATTAATAGATCACATGAAGGGCTCCTGAAGGACATAAAAAGAACCTCCTTCATGTATTCTAGATCATTCGATACTTAAAATAATATGACACTGAATTAATCTAAGTCACTCTAAATACAAAGTCAAGAACAAAGATTAAAGGTGGAAGAATTTAGCGGGAAAAGTGCTTGCTGAACCTCATGCACTTTGCGTGAATCATCAAAGACAGAAAACAACACTAGGACATGTCACCCAGATCTCATGACATTCCTTTAGTATGTTATTTGGTTCATGTTAAATCATATGGACCTATCAGAGAAATTCACATGGTCCCCCTGGGCATACCACTTTAGTCTCGTGAATCTCTATGGGTTTATCACCTAGGCCTTGAGACGTCCTTTAGATACATCACCTAAATCATATAAAAGTTCTAGCTCATGTAATCGAAGTCTCACGATCACATTTAGTCATGTAAAATAAATCTCTCATGATTCCCTCCAAACATATTATCTAGGACTTGTGATTCCCTATAGGGATGTTATCCAAGACACGTGACACCCTATGAGACATGTCATATTGACTCTCACGACACCATCCATATGTATCAAGCCAACTCTTATGAATGAAACTAGGTAAAGTCAACTAGATCATGTGACACCCTCTAGATAAGCTATCCAGTTCATGTGATGTCTTCTAGGAAAAACCACCTGGATCTTGTAATGTCCTCTAAACAAGTCAGTTTTGATCATGTGACAACCTTCAAATATGCCCGCTGGGTTAGGGAAAGTCCTTCATATATAACAACTAGATCATTTAGTTGTCTTTAGATATTATAGGAATATACTATTCTACATATTAGGATAAGAAATAAATCAATGCATGTCAGGTAGGAAAGCAGATGATAAGGGAAACCTCAGAGTGTAATCCCCAACTAGTTACATAACAAGATATGTACCAAAAGATTAAGGAAACCTCATAGTGTAATAACTGATGAAAGGAACTAAAATTAATCTGATTACTACCATATTCAGGATACGTAGAACACCTCTTCAGGTTTAAATATCTATAGGACTATCCTAGTATATTATTCCCTCACTCTCTAGGTGATGATATCGATCATTTTTCATCCCTTGTTTCTCACATTGAGCATAGATCATGTGAGCTTAAAGAGTTGAAATAATCATATCATTCGCATCATGAGTCTCCAATATCCAGGGAAACATATGTACGTAAATCCCCAATGAGTGGAATGACACATTATCCTCAATACAAGGGCATCTACCCTAGGGATAGTCCCAAGAGTGTGATTAAACTACAAGAACTCTGACTCCTGTAATAATCAGGATACGTAGGATGCCTTCCTAATTCTCAATCTCAAATAAGAATCCATTTTAATTTAATCCTTATGCCAACATTTTTTCAACCATTGGGACCCAATCATTACCATGGTCTTATTACTTTACCTCATCCATCAGTGGACTAAGAAATAAACTGAACTATGATGATTCTAATTCATTCTGTAACCAGGATACATAGGATGTCTCTTTGAGGCCCAAACCCTATAATAAATCATCTTAGGATAGTCTTAGTACATAATTATCACATCATGAGAAATGAAAAAATGATCATTTTCCACCCCTTGTTTCTCACACCGAGCAAAGATCATACAAGCTTAGGTAATTTCAATAATCATGTCATCTGCACCATAAGTTTATAAAATGATAAGGTAAACCTTGGTGTATAATCCCCAAACAAATAAACTATGATTAATATGATTCTATACATATTTTTTATATGTAGGATGTCCCTCTAGGACTTTATCTTGAACACTTTGTGTCCCATAGATCCTACATAAGTCCTCTCCACATGACGTTAAAATGCATGTGTCCAATGAACTACGTGAGTTTTGATTTCTATAATAACTAGGATATGTAGGATTACTCATAATGGATTAATCCCCTCCTAATAATGTTGACCACCTCCTTTCATGGTAGCACATTATAAATCATTTGGTTATATGAATTCAGTACATTGACAACCACTCATTACTGGAAAATGATGGAGAACCTTAGATACATAAAAATGGATTCACTAAAGAGACCCAAAATTTTTCACATGTAAGAGAATTAAATCCAAATAATTTTTTTATGGTAACCAGTCCCATATTAGGATTAGGAAGAGATTCCCAAATATATATTAAATCTATAAGAAAGTCTCAGAGTAGGGAACAATTCCCCCCAAAAGGGTGGATGAGCCTAACCTCGCATCCTCTCGACCTATGTGAGTCACCAAGAGTTGTTGGGCTTGAAAACCAAGATGACTACCGAACATTGGAAAGAAGGACTATACCCAGATATAGATGAGGGAACCATTGAGACTTTTTGGAATGACTGAAAATGGTAATTCTATGTTCATGATTGTGCACAACACAAACACCCCCTAAAATCAACCATCGGGCCAAACCAAGCCCACTTCAATGAGGGTTTCCCGATCCTGAATCAAATCCAAATGAAACAGTGATCTATCTAGAAGTTCCATAGGTGGGTAGGATATGAGCCATTCTCACTAGATTTATCATTTATTTACAATACCATATTTTCTAGTTCAAGTACATACAACCCAATGTTAAGATGTTCCATACCATAACATATGCTATCTTTATACATAAGACAACATTTATTTCTAATATTAAAATTAAATCCCATAGTGTCTAAAATAAACACTGAGATTTTCTTTCTGGTAATAGATAATACATAATAAAAATTATTTAGTATAATAAACATCTCATAGGGAAAAAAGGATGATAAAATCTCACTGTCATGGCTGTTAGAATCACATCATTTACAGTTGAGAGAAAAACTTCACATTTTTCAATTGTCTTGAATCAAATTGGTTTTTATATTTAAATAAAAATGTTTGAGACACATGAAATATCCAAAAACATACTTATATAAATACACATATTTCATTCAATTGAAAAGTATACCTGAAGCAGAAGAATCAACATGCTTCTTTTCCCCAGATATGAAATTCTTCTTCTAGTGTCATTTCTTGCCACATGAAAATTAGACAACCTCATACTCATTTCAATTCCTCTGTATCTTTGGATTCTTGAAAGGGTGTTCCATTGGTGTCTTTAACTTTGAATTATCTCTTGAAACTTTAGACATTTCTGTCCTCCTATTGTTCAGCATAAGCACTAAGGAGTTCAAAATTTTCATATCCTTATCTTCTTGGAAAACTAAAGAAAAAAAATTGGGGAGTGACTAATTCATGTTATTAATGTTATATTTAGCAATGAAATATAAGAAGCTATGTGTTAAAGAGTCAATAATGATATAATTTTCTAGATGTTGCTTTATTTTGAACCCAAGGGACTGAAGTCTCTTAATGTACCCAATCATCTTGAGTACATGAGGTAATTATTGATTTACTTTATTGGGAAAAAACCACTCAAGGTTTCATATTAATGTTTTTGGGGTGATTTTATTTTCTTAAAAATATAGATGACTGAATTTTAGTATGGTTGGTGTTGCCAAAGTATATGTTTAAGGTGGTGTAGTTTCCTAGTGTTTGCCAAATTTTTGGGCCTCAAAATCAAAAGATTTTTTTAGGGAAAAGGAAGGTGTTCCGCAAAGGAGTTTGCAAACCGCAGTTCATGAAACACAAATAATGGAGTTCATAGAATTTATAGTATCATTGATGCACTATGAAAATTGAAAAGGATTTATAGAAAACCAAGAAGAAAGCCATTGTTTTGAAGATGGAGGTAGTGAATTAAGATTTCCGCAAAGGTATTCACACTATGAAAACCACAAAGCAAACTAAACAAATGAAAAAGAAAGATCAGTTCATAAAAGGATCATAATTTTTTGGAGTATCGTCATTTGAATCAAGAGGAGGTCATTTAAGGCTGCTAAAAAGGGTTTTTGTTTTGGATGACATCAAATGCTGCAAAGGATAAAGTGCTATACGAACTGCATATCGAGTTCACGATGAAGGCTATACCGCATTAGAGTTTTCAGTAATTTTTATTAGTAGGTTTTTAGGATCTATTTGAATATATAAAGACTCCTAATAATATCATTAAGTAGATAAAATTTCATTAACAAAGATCATCACTGTAAGAATTTGAGTAAGACATAAGTAGTTCATGAAGGAGGATTCCATAAAGGAGTTGAGTTTCACAAGGTTGAAATTCTATGAAGGATAAAGTTCATTAAGATAGTTTACAAAAGGGTTTTTTCAGAGATTAGTATCTTGAAAAGGAAAAGGTTCTATAAACAAAAGGTAGTCAACGAAACATAAGTGGTTCATGAGGCATCATCCATCCATGAAGAATCAATGGTTTGTGAAGCACCAGCCATCTGTGAAGTAGAGGTGGTCCATGGAGAAAAGGTCTTCTTTGAATCACTCATGCCACACCGTGCAAGGAAGTTCATATAAGATACAATAAATATCATGAAAGGTGAAAGGAAGTTCAAGATGGGACTAAAATAGGTTGTAGAAACAATTTACACAAACTAATAGTATGTGTAAAAGTGTATTTCATCTACCCGGTGATGACAGTACTTCATGGAACACTCATATACGTTTAAAACAATTTTGAGGTGATTTAGAACAATAAGATATTCTTATAGATGAGAAATTAAAAAAATTCATTTAAGTGTGTAGTGTGATTTCAAATTTTAATTTATTATAAACTAGTAGGGATAATGAGTCTGCCCAAAACATTATAAGGGCAGTGAGCCTAGGTATAAAAGCGATCTATCCTGAAACTTATTTTTGTAGTGAGACTTAGTGGGTTTGGTACATTAGAACATTGTCATTGTATGATCCTTTGATGTAGCCTAGTGAGGGTGAACCAAGTAAAGTTATTATTTCCCATGTATGCCTTTTATTTTTATTCATACATTTCTATGGGAAAGGGAGAGAAGAATGTTTTGTTTAACAATGAAATAATATCCTAAGGGGAAGTTGTTTTAATCTATCATTCCCCAATTCACCTCCCTCTCAGGATATTTAACCTATTTGGGATAACATCCTTCTAATATCATGAATCTATATAGAGTACTTGATATATCGTATCTTTATTTCTAAGCCCACTCCTAGTATAACTCTTGGAGATAAGATAGCATTTGGAAAGAATATTTGTCCTCATGCATTTTATACAGCTCACTGGACATAGATGAAAACATAAAACACTGAACATACAGTGTATCATTCATATTTTTCTTGTATTTAACTTTATCCCCCAATATTTCACCTTGAGTGGGATTAATAGGAAGTAGGGGCTCCAGTACATAAAGCTTCCTCTCTTGGAATAGTATTATGAGTAAGCACATGTACCACTCTTGAAAGTTATGGTTGTTCTGTTTATTATCTTTATGCAATATTGATCATAGTAAAATTGAATTAGTAGTGGTTTCCATTTGATATAAAACAAATAAAATTAGAAGATTATTAATTTATCTTTCTTACTAGTAGTCATTTTAAAATTATTAATTTTAACTGTCTCCCACTATTTTATCAAATCCAAGAATCCATCAACTACTGGATTCATAATACACACTCACTTGAGTGTTCTAGTGGAAAGGATCCTTGAAACATATCATCCTAGTCTATAAGCTATGGATACACCACTACTTATGGAATTATATGGTAGGCATCTTACTGGATAATCACATTAACTCTAAGCTCCTTGATATGTTGAGTAGAGTCCCATATCCTACAAATAATTACTTTTCATTTCTTAACACTTTGCCTCTAAAGTTTCATTATGATATCTATGACTATTTCGTTACCGTCAACTTTAGTTAAGTCAACCCACCACTCTCATAAGAACTCCCCAGTAGTAAGGGGAACCCTAAACCAGGGACGATGAGAACCTTGAAAAATCAGTTGTGTCCAAATTCAAGCGATGGAAGACATTTAATGACTTAATATTTTCATTGAGAGATTTTTAAATTTAATCTTGGTGAATTTAATCCTGTTATATTTAACATGCTTGTTCTATTTGATCTATCTCACAACATAACATTTCTTTAAAATAGAAATCATTCATCACACATTTTCATTTTATCATTTCATGATTTGTTATTATTATACTATGCGATCATGCATAATAAATACACATTTACAAAATAATAAACCATGAAAATGATAAAATAAATAAATAATTAATGACATTATCATGAGTTGTTAACTATTGTTTAATCCATCGAGTTATTAATGAATTAACCAAGACCATAGGATAATTCCTTAAGTCAATAACTGGATTGAATTGGAGTGCCTATAACTCCCTTTCACTTCACTTGTTCGGTCTACACTGGATCTCAACTTGAACCACTCTTCCACAAACTCCCCTATCTTAACATTGTATAATCACATGAATTTGAAGACAACTTTGGGTGAAAATTACATTTTATCACTTAAGCGTAGACACACAATCCCTTATAAAAATTAAATATGGATGGATGATACATAGATTGTCAAAATAAAATAATTATTACATTAAAAAAATATTAATTACAATAATTAAATTAAATAAATAATAAACCAAACATGCATGGGTCGGTATCAGATCACGATTATTTAAAATGAAATTATATTTCATAAGAAAAACTAAATTTTCTAAAATTCAATTTTAGGGTATTTTCAATGCATTAACATGAATGAAAATAATTTTAATTAACTATCAATACATCCCAATACACCCGAAATAATTTTATTAAATCCCAGACTATTAAATTTAATTTATAAATTTTTTTCATAAATTTCTAGGTCTATTTGGACCTAAATAAGATCCCTGGAAATTAATTTTTGGGCTTGTAATGAGTTAAATGGGCCAGGCCAATCACACCCGAACCAAATTGTTCTGACCCAAGACATGGTATCATTTTAAGGGAAAGTATATATATATATAAAAAAAATTAAAAAAATGATACGTTTTTTTATAATATTCCTAATGAATCTTTTTATAATCATCCCATAGAATCTTTGGGTAAGCTTCACATAGAAACTTTGGGTTATCTGTTTTTTTTATAACCAAAATGTTTTTATTTCTAATGGAATACCCCAAAGAGCTTCTGGTATATCCAGATAACATGCAACTTAGTCACATCATTCTCCGACTAAAAATCCATCACACCGGTAGACATTAAAGTGAAGAAACAAAAAAACATTAATTTTTGTTAAAATTTTTACACAAAACCCATTGATATTAAATCAAC
The DNA here is from genome assembly GCA_963277665.1 of Viscum album. NCBI lineage: Eukaryota > Viridiplantae > Streptophyta > Magnoliopsida > Santalales > Viscaceae > Viscum > Viscum album. The sequence continues at coordinate 1,938,158,050 of OY728155.1, forward strand.
CATATCTTGGAAATATTAATTTGTATTGATGCATCATTACTTGAATTAAGAACATATAAAAACCCTATTTCCAAATAATATAAAATTTAACTGAAATTTCAATGTTTTTGAATTAAAAAATTACATGTCCCCTGTGATACTAATTGATGGAACTCAGAGCATAACAGAAGCGTGAAAAAATACAACCTAAAATTTTGGGTTTGTATTCATGTTCAAAACACTAAATCCATATAATCCCTTACTTTGATTTCTTAATAGATCATGTTTAATTCAATTTAAGCATAAAAATTTAAAAATGAACAAAATCATAAATTATACCTTGTTCATTTGAAACCTTCAGTTTAATTCACTCACCTTCTACATGTCATGGATCAAAGACGCCATGATATGAATCCTATAGATCATCTAAACATGAACCAAAACTCTTGGATCATCAATCTTCATTTCCTGGGTACTAGTATGAGAAATAGAAGATCTTTATAACGTCCCTTTGATCGCATGAAGAACACATACTTGATAGAGAAGATGAGATCGATCCAACATTGTTCTTTCACATAATTATATATCTAAGAACTTGAGAGGAGAGGAGAGGAGAGATTACCTCACTAAATCATTCCATATGGTTTAGCTCAATATTCAAGAGGCTAAAATTAGATTTTACACCTAGGTTATACTTTCTAAAATTTCACTTGTTCCTCAAAAAGTAACAACCCTAATTTTGGATTAATGTGCACATGTATGACTTAATAAACATGTCATCAATGTCACAGATATGTTATCACTCACCAGTAACACTATAAAATGTTAAATGATAAAATATTAACCATTAAATTAGTATGTAAACTCCACAAATAATTTAACAAACCTTGAATATCCTATATTCATTTGAAAAATTATATTTTCTCATATGCACTTTTATGATCAAAAAGCTTGTGAGTAAATTGATAAATAAATTCAATCATCATTATTATAAACTTGAATAATATAATTAAATAATTTTTTATTTCCATAGATCATACTCATATGTTCACCAACCCCCACACATGGGTCCAGTTCATCCTAAACACCCATTCATCAGAATAGGTGAAACTTGTGGATATACTTAGTGTGTGTGTAACACCCCAAGCTTCTACGGTACGCTTCTCTTCGAATAATGCGATAGCGTGTGTTGTACGCAACCTCGAGTTCTAACACACACCACAACTAATTAAACTAGCCATTGTGAATAGTAATACCTACTTTTTGAAATCATATATATTTTATATTTCAAAATGGACTTCATTTTTGGATTCGGAATATCGAATTTAGCCTAAGGTGAAATTTTGGTACATTTCGGATAACTTTCATATTTTGATGAATAGTGAAAATTTCTAAATTTTAATTAAAAACAACTTTTTTAATCAAAATAATTAATAGTGATAAATTATGAATTTTAGTGGTTTTAAAGTATATTTAGAATATATTTTTACCATTTAATATAATTTTGGTCATTGGACATAATTTTACAATTAAACCGAACATAAACAAGTGTCAATCTTTTGATAGTTATTATCTCTTAAAAACACGCTTTTTGTTTTGACAGCGGGAATTAATTTTAAATTAATTTCTGCCACTTCTGTGTTTTGAATTTAGGAAAATGGATTCCATATTTGGAATCAGGATGTTCAAATTGTGTAAATAGGTAACTTTTATTTTTAGACATTTTGAATAATTACTGCGGTAAATATTTTATTTACCATGGTTAAAGGGTAAATCCGGTAAATAAGGGTTAAAAAATAATATTATAATAATACTAAATTACCCTAAAACGTGTCTTAACCCTATTGGTTGATACATGGTCGACCATGGGCATCTTTGTGTCAATTTTGGGACCCCATGGATCCACTTGTAAGTGATAATGACACTTTATTTTAATTAAGTTAAAATGAATACAAAAATGACACAAGCATATATCTTTTAGAACAACAATTGTTACATAGGGTTATATATGTTGGATTTTAGATTATAAATATTCATTAGAAAGATAAAAATATTTCCTATATAATTATATTTTATTTATAATTTTTAGACATTAAATAATTTATTTTATATATGACACAATGATGATGCAGTAATTACTATAATAGTGAAAAATTAAAATAATTGATATTATAAATACCCAAATAAATATAATATGAAACTTTTAATGAATTAAACTAATTTTCTAAGATAATATGATATATTAGGATTGATATAATTGACTTTTTTCGAAGTAATCAATCTGTTATGAGTTTCAAAAAAATCAACTATTGAATAGTGTCAAAATTGACATAAAAGAGTTCTTAAAACAAATATTATATTATTAATTGATATTAAATTCCTAAAAATCTAAGGTTCGGCCAAGAGACTTATATCATGATAGGTTCATCATTAATGTACCACTTGGGGGTCGCTTGGATGTATATAGTAAGTTTATTAACCATATTATATAAAAATACAAAGAGACATTGTAAAAGTGAAACTAATTAACTTAGAGTTAATACTTAAAGATAAGGTTAATATAAGTACCCAAACCTGTCTAAATTCTATTGGTTGAGTGGTTTTCGACTTATCCCCACCTCATCCTTTTAATAGTCAACTTTGGAGCCTTTAGAAACCGAATATGAATTTATTATAAATTAATATTTCTAGCTTTTCCAAAGGTGCCCCTCACCCCTCTTATAAAAGGGCACTCCTCCTTCTCATTTCTTCACACCTTCAAAGCCTTTTGGTTCGGCCAAACTCTGCCCAAATACTCTCCCAACATCCCTCACTACAACCTAGAGGCCTTAGTTTGATCAGAAAGCCAACCTAAGGAGCCCTTTTGATCAAATCAAAAGGAAGAACCCGAAGAAGAGGTAATGATTTCACCACCCTTTTCTAAGTTCATTTCTTCTTCCACTTCTTCTTCCTTTGTTCTTACCATTATGAAATAATAACTCCAGTATCTCACATATACTGTGATGTTATTATAAATATGGTACAATCATATTCAGTATTCTATCCACCCTTTGAATAACATGTCACCATACGTGCGTACGTACGGCTTACCGTCTCCACGTCGTGGTGTAATTGTTATTCAATATAATATTATTTGGATGGGTATAATAATGATGTGTAACTCATGTAAATAATAAATATAACATGTTAATGATTCTGTATATATGATATACCATCCATTTATATATTATTTTAATATCAAAAGAATGATATTGTCGCTCGTGCGTACGTACGGACTACCGTCTCCACGAACGCGATGAGATTCATTCTCCATCGTAACCATTAAAGCGTAATTATCATTTTATGATTTAAAAATTATGTTTAAGGACTTGATATCATTATGGATATGAATAATATACATCCTATCCTTTACAAACATGTCTTACGTAACAAAACATATGAAAGAAAACAAGTAAGTTAACACCCGAAACAACGATAATACTAAGATATTATTATCAAATCAATATTAAAAGATCATATATGATATCATATTAATGTATATGATTCTTGTATAATTTAATAACAATTATTTCACCATTATACAGGAGGTTAACCTACCACAACCAAGGAAAAGTACAAGGTAAGGGTTATTTCACAATCTCTTCATTATCCGAGGTTGTTTATACGTAATAATCTACTGGGATCTCTTTATCATCCACATCCATGTTTCTTAAAAATGTATTTCAAAACATTTTTACTATTTACAAGAATATGGGTTAAAGTCATTTATACCCTTGTTTGACTTTTTATAAGAGGTTTATAAAGGAATCATTCCGTCGTTTTCAAAACAAGGTCCTTTTTAACCTTTTCGACAGAATTGAGGTAAGAATGTTTTTTTTAACTTATACGGCGGGTGCGGTTATTTTACGCCGTTATAAAATCTTAAAAGCTTTCCTTACAAGCTTATAAGAATATTTTCAAAGAAAATGTTTTATTTTATATGGATCTTAAATGATTTCAAAATAAAAGGATATATTTCTTTAAAAAGAATTTTGATTTCATCTATGTCAACATCCTTTGATGGATTTTAAGATTATTTGAAGTTGATTTATTATGATACAAAACTTCTATATTGTATTGAAGGTTTTGTGATATGTTTGACTGTGGATGTGCTATTTTTATACCATTCATAGTTTATTGTGAAAGTATTGACATTTCGTATGCTAGTTTTAATACGAATGTTTATGTTATGTTTAAACCTTTTCATATGGGAATGCATTGGACTTAATAAGTGACGGGTGGAGCCCGCTATAGCTCCTCGATGCATCGGTAGGTCTCATGAGACAAACTAGTGTCTTGGCACAAGGCCTTGACAAAATCTTATTTGTAGTCTTGGCACGAGGCCTTGGCTATGTGGTTATGATAGTCTGGCATTATGCATTCCAACATTATGAAAGTGGTTATTGATTTTTGCATGTGATTATTCGATTAGTAGAATATCCATGTGAATAAGTAAATGGCATTATTTCATTTTACTTTTGCCATACCATGTTGAAGTTCAATTTTAAAAGGCTTTTGTTTTAGTAATGCATTGCCTTAAATGTTTATTCTTATTTATGAAAGTTTCCGCTATATTGTTATCCTTACTGGGCATTTGAGCTCACCCCTTTTCTATGTTTTATTTTTTCCCCAGGATGTGAAGAAGTAAATTATGAATGACCTGCAGGGATATTATGAGGGGATAGTAGTGTGGATTATGGAGACATTATGTTGTTGTAGTAGTTTTTCATTTTATGATGTAATGTAAAACTTATGAATATATCTAGTGTTTCCAAGGCTACTAAACCAATCGGTCTTTCGAGATTTGATCTTTCTTGTGATCATGCCAATGTTATGTAATAATGCACCGACTCTGGGTAACCGGGGTCGGGGCGTTACAGTTGGTATCAGAGGAAGTTTAGTACAAACCTTGGAAACTAGATTTAGATAAACTCTGATTAGAGCACGTAGACCTAAGATGAAATTTGAGGATTAGTATAGAAGAACTTCCTAGAATTTTGGTATTGTAGAGATTTTGTGAGTTTTCCGAGCAATACATCCCTGTCTGGATACGAGCAGGTAGAGGCGGCTCTGGCACAGATGTACCTAGGGGTAAAACCCGAAAACACCGCTTTGAGCTAGACTCGAACGGGAACTGGTGCACGACAACGGGCCTTGTTGCACTCTTGGTTACGACACTCCCGGGGGATATGCTTAGGATAACTCTCATTATCTTTACAAATCATTATGAAGGGTTTATGAGTATATACTTCCTCAAAGAAAACATTTTTATGATTATGGATTATATCCATAAATAGTTCAATTTATGCTAAGTGTTTTATAAGTATGGGATTATGTATTTTGATTCATAAACTGATCTAGTTTATGCCATTGTTTAGAAATGGCGCCTAGTGGAAGAAATGGAAACCGTATCAATGCACGCACTCCATGTAGGGATTGCCCTCCTGCTCAAGATAATTATAGTGGGGCTGGTGATGCAACTGGTGCTGATCAGCTAATCACCATACTGGGACAACTTACTCAGGTTATGAATAATAACCTTACCCGTATGGAGCACCCTGATCCGCAGCGTGGAGGATCAATGTTAGATCGATTCATGAGACAACAACCACCAACGTTCAATGGGAATACAAATCCCTTAGTAGCTGAGCAATGGATATTTTCCCTAGAGAAAATATTTCAGGCTTTGGGGAGCAGTGAAAGGGAAAAAGTTATCATGGCAGTTTACCGCCTCACTGGAGATGCTGATCAATGGTGGTCATTGATTCAAAATACGAAAGAAGATGATGAAGTGTCAAATATGGAGTGGAGGGAGTTCAAAGATCTGTTTTTAGAAAAATACTTTCCTCGCGACCATCGAGCAGATATGGAAAGACAATTTCTGAGTCTGAGACAAAAGGAGGATGAGAATGTCACAATATATGAGGCTAACTTTACAAGGTTAGCGAGGTATGCTGGAGATTATATTCGCAACCCAAGAAGTAAGATTGATCGTTTCTTTGATGGGTTAAAACCATTTCTCCGTCGAGCATTAGTCTCACAATCCTTTTCATCGTACGAAGACATTGTCTCATGTGCTATCAAGACCGAAAAGGAATTCTCTAAGTCTTATGACTTTAAAGCAAAGCAAGAGAAGAAGAGACCTGCTGATCAATCTGGGAATGGAAATAAGGGGAAGAAGGGAAAGGTTGAATATCCATCTTGTGGTAAGTGCGGGAAGAAACACCCCGGTGCTTGCCTGAAGGGAATGGGAGTCTGTTACAAGTGTGGTGAAAAAGGCCACCAAGCTCATGATTGCAAGGGGAAGAAGGAAGCTACCAACGTTCAGTGCTACAATTGCAGGGAGATGGGGCATTATGCAAATGCATGTCCTAAGCGTCAGGAGAACTTACCTCAGAAAAGGCCAAGGGATCAAGGCCAGGCTTATGCTATCACTACTGCTGAGGTAGAAGCCCCGAAAGACGTGGTGGCAGGTAATTTAATGGTTTCCTCAAGTTTAGCAAATGAATTATTTGATTCTGGATCATCGCATTGTTTCATATCTTCCCAGTTTGCTAAGAAAATTAGATATTTCCAATTTGATTTAATAAGGGAGTTGTCAGTTAAAACTCCTAAGGGAAGTATCGTTGCAACAAAGTTTTGTGAATCAGTCCCCATTAGAGCACATAAATTTTCTTTATCTGCTGATTTCATCGTCATACCTATGATTGAGTTTGATATAATCCTCGGTATGGACTGGCTTTCGGACTATGATGCGAAGATTTATTGTAAGAAGAAAGAGGTTACGATTCTTGATGATAATGATAAGGAACACCTTATTTTTAGAGCAGAATCGTCACCACCTAATTCTTATTTAGATCCACCCCCTGTAGCTCAACTTAATTCAATTATCGGGGAGGAAGAGAATGAAATAACTGTCGGTGAGGAAAGGAATGTTCAAATAGAGGATGTACCTATTGTGAAAGAATTTGTAGATGTATTTCCGGAAGATTTACCTGGACATCCTCCAGAACGAGAAGTTGAGTTTTCTATTGATTTGATTCATGGATCAAGGCCTATATCGAAGACCCCTTATAGAATGGCCACTGTAGAGCTAGTCAAACTAAAGAAACAACTAGAGGAATTGAGTAATAAGGGATTTATTCTCCCTAGTGTTTCTCCATGGGGAGCCCCTGTTCTTTTTGTTAAAAAGAAAGATGGATCTATGAGGTTATGTATCGATTACAGGGAGATCAATGCTGTAACGATAAAGAACAAGTATCCCCTACCTCGTATTGATGATTTATTTGACCAACTGCATGGAGCTCAATACTTTTCAAAGATTGACCTTCGATCTGGATACCATCAGTTGTGTGTAAAGAAGGAAGACATTCCGAAAACAGCATTTCGAACCAGGTACGGGCATTACGAGTTTACTGTAATGCCGTTTGGATTGACTAATGCACCCTCTGTATTCATGGATCTGATGAATAGAGTTTTCAAGGAGTATCTCGATGAATTTGTGGTAGTATTTATTGATGATATATTGGTATACTCCAAAACCTATGAAGATCATGAAAATCACTTGCGCATTATCTTGAAGACTCTGAGGAGGCATGAATTATATGGAAAGTTTAGCAAGTGTGAATTCTGGCTTCAGGAGATTTCTTTTCTTGGCCATATTGTCTCTAAAGATGGAATCTCTGTTGATCCTTCTAAGACCAAAGCAATCCAAGAATGGCCAGCACCTACGAGTATAACTGAGGTACGTAGTTTTATTGGTTTGGCAGGTTATTATCGACGTTTCGTCCAGAATTTTGCCCGATTGGCTAACCCATTAACGAAGCTCACACGTAAAGGGGTTAAATTTGTTTGGACAAAAGAGTGTGAAGAATGTTTCGAAGAACTGAAGAGAAGATTAGTCAATGCTCCTATATTGACTCTACCATCGGGGAATGATGGGTTCGTTATTTATAGTGATGCATCGAAGAAAGGACTTGGCTGTGTCCTTATGCAGAATGATAGAGTTATTGCCTATGCATCACGACAATTGAAAATTCATGAACAAAACTATCCTACTCATGATCTCGAGTTAGCAGCAGTGATCTTTGCTTTGAAAATATGGAGGCACTACCTCTATGGTGAAAAATGTGAGATTTATACTGATCACAAGAGTTTGAAGTATATTTTCTCACAAAAAGAACTCAACATGAGGCAAAGGAGATGGCTTGAATTACTCAAGGATTATGATTGTACGATACACTACCACCCAGGGATGGCAAACAAGGTGGCAGATGCTTTGAGTAGAAAAGACCATGGAGTTTTGAACAATATGAGAATTGAAAGGGATCCAATTTTCATGGAGCTAGTGAAGATGGACATGGGAATAACCAGGGAAGGTGAAACATCAATTCTTTTTCAAATGGTTGCCAAACCATCTTTACTAGAAAGGATTAAGAGTTCTCAGACTGATGATGAAGAATTCCAAAAGAAGATTAAAGCTGTGAATGATGGGAGATTGAGAGACTTTGCGTATGAAGGTGGAATTTTGAAATTCGGGAAGAGACTTTGTGTTCCCAATATACCTGATCTAAAAAGGGAATTGCTGGATGATGCTCATAGTTCCAATTTCTATATACACCCTGGGAGCACCAAAATGTATAGGGATTTGAAGGAACATTTTTGGTGGGACAACATGAAGAGGGAGATTGCTGATTTTGTGTCAAGATGTATGGTTTGTCAACAAGTGAAAGCTGGAAGGCAACAGCCTGGAGGAGTCATGCAACCTCTTCCCATACCGGAGTGGAAATGGGACAATATTACAATGGACTTTGTCATGGGGCTACCAAAGACTCCTAGAAGGAACGATGCAATATGGGTTATTGTTGATCGTCTTACCAAGTCAGCACATTTTCTTGCTATAAGAAAAGATCTACCCCTGGAACGTCTAGCAAGACTATACATTAATGAAGTTGTGAGACTTCATGGAGTACCCCTATCGATTGTTTCTGATCGTGATCCCCGTTTTACTTCAAGATTTTGGAAAAGTCTTCAGAAATCCCTGGATACTGAACTTCATTTGAGCACTTCTTACCACCCTCAGACAGACGGACAATCAGAACGGACTATTCAGACCTTAGAAGACATGTTGAGATCTTGCTCACTTGATTTTCAGGGTATGTGGGATCAATATTTACCACTAGTAGAATTTTCCTATAACAATAGCTTCCATTCGAGTATTCAGATGGCACCATATGAAGCGTTATACGGAAAGAGATGTCGTACACCAACCTGTTGGGATGACGTTGGTGAAAGAAAACTTGTAGGCCCAGAACTGGTGAAGGAAACGGTGGAAAAGGTGAAGGTAATCCAAAATCACATTAAAGCAGCTCAAAGTAGGCAGAAGAGCTATGCCGATAATCGAAGGAAGGATTTGGAATTTCAAGTCGGTGATCATGTTTTCCTGAAGGTATCTCCGTGGAAGGGAGTCATACGTTTTGGTAAGAAAGGTAAATTGAGTCCCAGGTACATCGGACCTTTCGAAATTCTAGAACGAATTGGGGCTGTAGCTTACCGATTGGCAATGCCGCCAAGTCTCTCCAAAGTCCACGATGTGTTCCACGTATCTCTGTTGAGAAAATACATGCCTGACCCAACGCATGTACTCACCTATGAGGAATTAGAACTGGAACCCGATCTGTCTTATTGCGAAGAGCCCGTCAGGATTCTTGATACAAGAGAACAAGTACTGAGAAACCGTACGACGCGTCTGGTAAAAGTTTTGTGGAGAAATCATAAGATGGAAGAGGCAACGTGGGAACCCGAGGAACTTATGATGAAGAACCACCCGAGTCTTTTTATGCAGTAATACCCTAGAAATTGCGAGGACGCAATTATTTGAAGGAGGGGAGAATGTAACACCCCAAGCTTCTACGGTACGCTTCTCTTCGAATAATGCGATAGCGTGTGTTGTACGCAACCTCGAGTTCTAACACACACCACAACTAATTAAACTAGCCATTGTGAATAGTAATACCTACTTTTTGAAATCATATATATTTTATATTTCAAAATGGACTTCATTTTTGGATTCGGAATATCGAATTTAGCCTAAGGTGAAATTTTGGTACATTTCGGATAACTTTCATATTTTGATGAATAGTGAAAATTTCTAAATTTTAATTAAAAACAACTTTTTTAATCAAAATAATTAATAGTGATAAATTATGAATTTGAGTGGTTTTAAAGTATATTTAGAATATATTTTTACCATTTAATATAATTTTGGTCATTGGACATAATTTTACAATTAAACCGAACATAAACAAGTGTCAATCTTTTGATAGTTATTATCTCTTAAAAACACGTTTTTTGTTTTGACAGCGGGAATTAATTTTAAATTAATTTCTGCCACTTCTGTGTTTTGAATTTAGGAAAATGGATTCCATATTTGGAATCAGGATGTTCAAATTGTGTAAATAGGTAACTTTTATTTTTAGACATTTTGAATAATTACTGCGGTAAATATTTTATTTACCATGGTTAAAGGGTAAATCCGGTAAATAAGGGTTAAAAAATAATATTATAATAATACTAAATTACCCTAAAACGTGTCTTAACCCTATTGGTTGATACATGGTCGACCATGGGCATCTTTGTGTCAATTTTGGGACCCCATGGATCCACTTGTAAGTGATAATGACACTTTATTTTAATTAAGTTAAAATGAATACAAAAATGACACAAGCATATATCTTTTAGAACAACAATTGTTACATAGGGTTATATATGTTGTATTTTAGATTATAAATATTCATTAGAAAGATAAAAATATTTCCTATATAATTATATTTTATTTATAATTTTTAGACATTAAATAATTTATTTTATATATGACACAATGATGATGCAGTAATTACTATAATAGTGAAAAATTAAAATAATTGATATTATAAATACCCAAATAAATATAATATGAAACTTTTAATGAATTAAACTAATTTTCTAAGATAATATGATATATTAGGATTTATATAATTGACTTTTTTCGAAGTAATCAATCTGTTATGAGTTTCAAAAAAATCAACTATTGAATAGTGTCAAAATTGACATAAAAGAGTTCTTAAAACAAATATTATATTATTAATTGATATTAAATTCCTAAAAATCTAAGGTTCGGCCAAGAGACTTATATCATGATAGGTTCATCATTAATGTACCACTTGGGGGTCGCTTGGATGTATATAGTAAGTTTATTAACCATATTATATAAAACTACAAAGAGACATTGTAAAAGTGAAACTAATTAACTTAGAGTTAATACTTAAAGATAAGGTTAATATAAGTACCCAAACCTGTCTAAATTCTATTGGTTGAGTGGTTTTCGACTTATCCCCACCTCATCCTTTTAATAGTCAACTTTGGAGCCTTTAGAAACCGAATATGAATTTATTATAAATTAATATTTCTAGCTTTTCCAAAGGTGCCCCTCACCCCTCTTATAAAAGGGCACTCCTCCTTCTCATTTCTTCACACCTTCAAAGCCTTTTGGTTCGGCCAAACTCTGCCCAAATACTCTCCCAACATCCCTCACTACAACCTAGAGGCCTTAGTTTGATCAGAAAGCCAACCTAAGGATCCCTTTTGATCAAATCAAAAGGAAGAACCCGAAGAAGAGGTAATGATTTCACCACCCTTTTCTAAGTTCATTTCTTCTTCCACTTCTTCTTCCTTTGTTCTTACCATTCTGAAATAATAACTCCAGTATCTCACATATACTGTGATGTTATTATAAATATGGTACAATCATATTCAGTATTCTATCCACCCTTTGAATAACATGTCACCATACGTGCGTACATACGGCTTACCGTCTCCACGTCGTGGTGTAATTGTTATTCAATATAATATTATTTGGATGGGTATAATAATGATGTGTAACTCATGTAAATAATAAATATAACATGTTAAGGATTCTGTATATATGATATACCATCCATTTATATATTATTTTAATATCAAAAGAATGATATTGTCGCTCGTGCGTACGTACGGACTACCGTCTCCACGAACGCGATGAGATTCATTCTCCATCGTAACCATTAAAGCGTAATTATCATTTTATGATTTAAAAATTATGTTTAAGGACTTGATATCATTATGGATATGAATAATATACAACCTATCCTTTACAAACATGTCTTACGTAACAAAACATATGAAAGAAAACAAGTAAGTTAACACCCGAAACAACGATAATACTAAGATATTATTATCAAATCAATATTAAAAGATCATATATGATATCATATTAATGTATATGATTCTTGTATAATTTAATAACAATTATTTCACCATTATACAGGAGTTTAACCTACCACAACCAAGGAAAAGTACAAGGTAAGGGTTATTTCACAATCTCTTCATTATCCGAGGTTGTTTATACGTAATAATCTACTGGGATCTCTTTATCATCCACATCCATGTTTCTTAAAAATGTATTTCAAAACATTTTTACTATTTACAAGAATATGGGTTAAAGTCATTTATACCCTTGTTTGACTTTTTATAAGAGGTTTATAAAGGAATCATTCCGTCGTTTTCAAAACAAGGTCCTTTTTAACCTTTTCGACAGAATTGAGGTAAGAATGTTTTTTTTAACTTATACGGCGAGTGCGGTTATTTTACGCCGTTATAAAATCTTAAAAGCTTTCCTTACAAGCTTATAAGAATATTTTCAAAGAAAATGTTTTATTTTATATGGATCTTAAATGATTTCAAAATAAAAGGATATATTTCTTTAAAAAGAATTTTGATTTCATCTATGTCAACATCCTTTGATGGATTTTAAGATTATTTGAAGTTGATTTATTATGATACAAAACTTCTATATTGTATTGAAGGTTTTGTGATATGTTTGACTGTGGATGTGCTATTTTTATACCATTCATAGTTTATTGTGAAAGTATTGACATTTCGTATGCTAGTTTTAATATGAATGTTTATGTTATGTTTAAACCTTTTCATATGGGAATGCATTGGACTTAATAAGTGACGGGTGGAGCCCGCTATAGCTCCTCGATGCATCGGTAGGTCTCATGAGACAAACTAGTGTCTTGGCACAAGGCCTTGACAAAATCTTATTTGTAGTCTTGGCACGAGGCCTTGGCTATGTGGTTATGATAGTCTGGCATTATGCATTCCAACATTATGAAAGTGGTTATTGATTTTTGCATGTGATTATTCGATTAGTAGAATATCCATGTGAATAAGTAAATGGCATTATTTCATTTTACTTTTGCCATACCATGTTGAAGTTCAATTTTAAAAGGCTTTTGTTTTAGTAATGCATTGCCTTAAATGTTTATTCTTATTTATGAAAGTTTCCGCTATATTGTTATCCTTACTGGGCATTTGAGCTCACCCCTTTTCTATGTTTTATTTTTTCCCCAGGATGTGAAGAAGTAAATTATGAATGACCTGCAGGGATATTATGAGGGGATAGTAGTGTGGATTATGGAGACATTATGTTGTTGTAGTAGTTTTTCATTTTATGATGTAATGTAAAACTTATGAATATATCTAGTGTTTCCAAGGCTACTAAACCAATCGGTCTTTCGAGATTTGATCTTTCTTGTGATCATGCCAATGTTATGTAATAATGCACCGACTCTGGGTAACTGGGGTCGGGGCGTTACAGTGTGACCCTCTAGGTCCTCATTTCGATAGCAGTTATTCCAACCCAGAGACCATGAGTAGAGTCTATAAACCCATCATGACCCCTAGGGAGATAATTAATGACATATCTATGACTACTTCATATGAACATGTTTTGTGTAATATAATATCTTCATCTTGTTGTATCACATAAATCAAGATGCACACTTGTGACATATTCTTTTTTTTCTTTATATATTTCTAGACCTTACTAGAAAAAATTACCTTATTGTAACATGCCCATAGATTTACTAAAGGTAATAACATCATAGTAAACTTGGGCTCATGAGATATCTCTTCTTCAACTCAAATGTGAAAAATTATATCTTGTTCATTCAACCAATACCATACCGCCAATGATTCACCCACCAGAAACTACCTATCCACAACTTCAATGTCGTGATTTTTTTCTTGTAATGAAGTACGTGATAAAATAATAATTATTAATATCAATCTCAAGTCTCTATGTCAATACACATATTTTTATATAGAAACAACCCTTGAAAACCAAAACATACGGTGTTCCTATTAGCAGGTTTGTCCTCATGATATCATGTAATTGAGATCACCAATGTGTGAACTTCATGATAAGAAGTCCTAATTCTTATGATCCCCCATCACCTAATAGAAAAAAATAATTCGTTTCCTATTAGTATGATGTATCTAGACCATATAACATATGTTTAAGCTTAATATCATAGTATCTTGAAGTTATCATTATAGATGAGAACTGCTATAACCTTTTGACACAACACGCAATATAAGGACATTACCATGTAAAAAGTGGATGTAGAAGTATCAACACTATTATTATAAGAATATATATATATATATATATATCAATATTTATACACGTAATGGTAATACAATAATATAAAGGAGTTGGGCCTATGGAATCCACTCAAAATAACTATGTTATTCATTACACAATGATTGAGAGATTCTCTCTCTACTCTCACTTCTTATAGAGAGAAGCATACAATCTGATATTATGATCCAAGTTCTTCTTCTTGGATCGAAGGATCATTTCTACAATGATTGTTAGGACATCGAAGGTGTCACCGAGTCTCCTTTATAGCATATAAAATTAGATAAATGACATACCCATCAACTTTTAAAGTGCATGTGGATGATCTAGAGGGACAACTTTAGATACTTCACACAATGGTCACCAAAGAAAAACTATTGACAAACACATCTTAAAATCATATGATTTATTTTTTTGATTTAATTTCCATGCCTAAATATATTCACATGATATCCTCGGGTGTGTAACCAGGCATATTTTTTGTCGATTCCTACGTTACGATGTCGATCACATCATGAAAATTTTAAATTCCTAATTTTTTGGGCTACTATTGCACACCCGGTTACAATAGATACCACCAAATTCATGATCTTAATTTAACAAATATTGTTCATGTTATGTGTTTCTAGGTAAATTTACTCCTAGGGGAGAACTTATTGGTATATACAGATCATAGGAGCCTCAAATATATATTTTATCAGTGTGACCTAAGCCTCCGAAAATAGTGGTGGGTAGAATATCTTCAGTATTTTGGATTTGATCTCACATATATAGTAGGTAAAGGTAATTCTATCCCTAATTATTTGCACTGAAAGAATCAGGATCAATTAGTTTAAAAAGCTAGAAGTGAATGGAATTTGATGTATTTGTTTTCTTAAATGCATCTTGATGTTCGAAAGTATCAGGAGAAACATACCCTCATGACTTTATCAGTGGTTCCATCACTAATAAACCAAATAAATATAATATAACTTGTTGATCCTGAAGGCTTGGTCCTAAGGGGAAATATATATGGTGAGGTACCACTGGTTGGTTGGGTTATTGATGAGGATGAGATTCTGCATGTCAACGGGTGTGTATGGGTCCCTATAGACATGTGAGGGGAAATTATGTGAGAATCTCATTCTTATAAGTGGGAAATGCATCGCAGACTCACAAAGATGTATCATGATTTTCGTCAGTAGTACTGGGGTCTAGGGATAAAGAAGGAAATAACTATTTCACATGGTGCACCACCTTTCAGTAGGTGAAAGTGGAACACTAGTGGCCTGTTGGTCTTTTTTATCCATTAACCATCCCAGAATAAAAGTGGGATGATTGAACCATGAAATTTATATTAGGATTACCAAAGTTACACTGAGGTAGTGACATCGTATGGGTGATTGTGGACTAGATGATGTCTCCCATTTATTTCCAATTTTGGAGACAGTCTCAATGGATGACCTTAGAAGATTATATGTCCAAGAGGGCACACATATTTATGGTATTCCATATAAAATTGTATTAGACATGGATTCTCATTTCACACCATAGGTTTTTTAGGGGTTGTATAATGATCTTGGTTGGTAGGTACTCTTAATTATTACTTATCACCCTCAAATGGCTAGTCCAAATAGACTATACAGGTGCGGGAGGGAATGTTTCATGTATGTGTCCTAGATTTTGGAGGCTCATGTGAGAAACATTTTTTTCTTATTGTGTTTTCCAATAATAATATATTCCAAGAGATAATTTAGATGGTTCCTAATGATTATTTATATGGTAGGTCATGTGTTTATCCTTTTTGATGGTTTGAGGCAGGTGAGGAAGCACTAATGAGGACAAGTCTTGTTTAGGAAACATCAGAGAAACTGGAACTGATCAGGAAGTGTATGAAATGGAATAGTGTAGGAAAAATTCATATGAGAATCAGCATCCCTAACCATTGGAGTTTGAGTTAGGGGATTGGGTATTATTTAATGTTTTTATTTGATTTCTCATCGATGGATTGAGAGACAATGAAAGTTGGAAGATAGATTTATCAGTCCATTTGAGATTTTGTAGAGGTTAGGGATGGCTGTTTATTGATTATCTCTTAATTAGTGGTACATCGACATGTAATATGTCTTCCATATATCTCACCTCCACTATTATTATCCCGACCCATCAATTGTTTTTTTATCTCAAAGAAGTCGAATTGGAGGATGATGGTTCATTTGAAGAGTATCCAGTTCATATCATTGATCGTAACATGGAGACTCTCCAAGGAAGAATAGTTCCTCTGGTTTGAGTGTTATGGTATCATGCTTGTATTCAAGAGGGAATGTGGGTACAAGAGTCTGATATAGATACTCAATGGATTCAGTATTTCTCTATTGTACCTCAACAACCATTGAAGGTACAACTCAGGGATGAGTTGTCTTAATGAGGGGAGGTTGTATGATCTTGATTATTCAATAAGTAACATACTCTTTAAATTTTGGAGAAACGTCATTTATGTTACCACTTTAAGCATGTTTCAGGGTGTTGGAGGCAAGGTGAGATAAAATCAGAGGGTTTAGGGCCAGATCCGGGACTACAGTAAGTTGATGCAGTCCCACTGCCTAGCTAATAAACCACCACCATCCAGTCAGGGGTAGAACTAGTAGCCCTATAGGGTTACTGGGGATACCGGCTACCCAATGGTCACCCAATGACTGGTCGATTCCCTATTAGGCAGTTTTTAAAGAGGTCCATTTTGGTCCTTTCACCCCTACATCCTCTCTATAAACCATCAAAATTCTTATTTTTCTCACATTTTCACTCTCATAGTAGTATGGAGGATCAACACTTTATTCCTCCTCTCTTCTAGTGAGTTATCCCTAAAATTTGGGTGTTTGGTCTCCCGATTGAAGAATAGAAAATATTGAGGTATGGATCTCACTCCCCTTACCTATTTTATCCATTTTCTTCACCATCATTCGTGTTACCTTCGTACAGGATAATATGCCCTATTTTCTAGGTTTTTCTATGGTTATTTGTTTTCTATAATTCCAACACCAATTTGAGGCTATTACTAGATTAGTGGTCATCCAAAAGCTGTAGGTAGGTTGTTTATATTATTCCCCTACAAGTTTTTTCATTTATAAAATATGTCATGATACACACCCATATTTTTGAGTGTTGACCCTATAATTTATATTCCGTTGATGTTTCTCCTAATTCTTGACCTAAAAATACCTTGGGCCTCCCAAACACCATTGGTGATTAGTAAACTCAACCCAAACCATCCATTAGGGTGTTTTTTCCTAACACCCATGACAACCATACTTTAAGTGTTACCAAAACACCCCTTAAGGAGTGTTTTTATTTAAATCTAAGAAAATCACAATATTATTTCCATTTATGTAACCAAACCACCCCTTAGGGTATGTTTGGAATGTCACTTAAAATAGATAATTATTAAGATGGGCCTTTGGGTATGTCTTGGGAAACATAAACATAATTAAGCCAATTAGGGTGTCTTGGATAAATGATAGATCTCAAACACCATAATTGTTATGTAATTCTAAGATAAATGGGATAATTTTATTGTAAAATGATGTGGTTATATCATAGAAAATATTTAAATACACTTCCAAGGATGTGACTTAATTTTGATAAAATCCTTAACATGAACACTTTACTTGGAAATTATGACTTATTACCACAGATATCATGGTTACTAATTATAGAACTTAGTCACACCATTAAAGGTGTGTCATGACTTGATCAAGCATTGGATTCCCTCATTGGAGTACCTTGAGTGAACTCATAGGATTCCACATGATTCATTGATGTGAATTACAAGTGGTAATACCACCACAGATTCGGTCCTTGTCTTACTCTCATGAATTCTATAACTATTAATTGTATATTCATTTGGAAATATAGAAAAACTAGGATGATTGGGATGATCTCACAGTTTTGTCCTAATGTCCTTGGACAAGGAAATCCTTGGGTCATCCCCTTGAATTCTATTCTAGACCTACCTCAAAATTAAAGGACAACTTTCCTTGGTTCAATTAAAAACTATTAGGAGTATAATTCCATGGTTTTATACCTTGGATTCCACTCAATAATCATGAGCTAAAAATCATGTAATGATCACCATAAGTTGGATCAAAAACCAAAAATAAAGAATGAAATGGGTCCTCCATGGATTTCAAATGGGTGAATTGTGTAGAAATTTCTGGACTAGTTATGCGAATTCCTTGTTATTATTTATTATTATATTCCTTGACTATATGCCTCAATTCCCTTGACCAATTAAAATGTCTCATGAATAGAGTCCTCCAGCTTAGGATGAAGTAGGTAGGGTCAGTCGGGTATCCCACAAGGATCTTGATCATGAAAAAGTTTCACTTAATTTATTGATTTAAATTATTATATCTAAAAAACAATAAATTTTATATTCACAGCCTAGATCTAAATTAGACACCATTAGTTGTGGCCTATTGAGTTGTACTCACACCCTATTCAGGCCACTGCTTAGTACCCAGATAGATTTCATGGATATAGGAAAGGAAAAATGGAAGCAACCAACTGTGGAAACATGATTTTTTTCTTAGGATTGGAGCATGGGAGTAGAGGACCGAGTTTGGAATAAGGATTATAATGGAGTTGATTATTTTTTGGTATTTTTTTCTTTTTATTATTCTAGTACTTCTTATATGACTACTACCATGACACACTGGAATAATATTTTACACCACCTTGACATCATCTATATATAGTACTATTTTACAACCTTATGTTTGTTTAATTTATTGTCTAGCTAGATTGTGTTTCCCTTATTCCAATTGCGTTTCACTCTAATAAAGAGGGTATAGTCTCCCCATAATACCACCATACACCCTCACTTCTAGTTGGATGCCTCTGAAATATAGGGAGGCACACTTGAGCCATTGTGGCCCACTTGACTGGTTAATTATTGGTGAACTGGGCCGAGGACATCACAATCTCTATGTGATCTTATGAAAGAACCATCCTAGTAAACTCCTTTAGTGAGTGACATCTATGAAAAAATATATTATGAATAATTGTGATATATAGGAATTATATTTCTAATGTTTAACTATTTGAACATTTAAAATCATTTACTTTACAACATCCAATGTTACGATGTTAAAAAATTATATTATCTACATAAAACTCTTTCTAAGTTCATTATTATAAATTATCCATACAAATTTACCTTGAGATCATTTAAGTATGTAAGTGTAATTATTTAATTTATTTATTTACCAACACATCCAAGTCTCCTTTAGGATATAAAGTGATAATAAATTCATTATGTTAACTAAATGAAGCTCTTTATAATTCTATTTAATAAAATACCTTAACCTTTTTTAGGATATAAAATTATATTCACTTTTTTATTTTTACTAGAGTAATATTTTATTTATTATAATTGAACTTTTTTATGTCCAACCATAATCCCACCAACCACTTTGAAATTATATTATTTTTAAAATATCATTATAAGATACACAAACACATATGTGTTTAGGAAATAACACTTATTTATTCTTAGTTGGAATATTTAATAAATAAACTATTTATACAAATCATATATTATATTCTATGTGTTTAAAGAATTATTTTTAAAAGAAAATTTTAAAATATTACATTGAAGTATGGTGGGATAACATCCCTCATATTTTTACAAATATATCAAATAAACTCTTTTATACAAGATACAACTCCTTTTATCCTTATATTTTTTTTTCTAACATGTTATAGAATATGATGGATCGTAATGTTTTTTTTATCAAAACCATAATATCATATTTTTTATAAAAAATAATTATCAATAATAAATTTATCATATCATATAGGAGAAATAAGATTAAAATACACACCCTTTATTTAGATCCATTTTTGATTGAAATATTCCTCTGAACTTAATTCCATGATTTAGTAACTATTTTTTTCATCACATGAATACAGACTAAAGACTTCATCAATTCTCACCTTGATTTTTAACCCCAATATATTTTTAATAATTTTAAAATATACATTTGATATCATATACCCTTAAAAATCAAAGAATTGATTTATATAATATACATACTTGAAGGTCTATCCTTGAAGTTTCTCAACCCCTTTAGGTAATTTGGGAAAGCTCATCATATGGAAAATCTTTCCCAACTAACTAACATCTCTTTTAGGTTTCATTGACCATGAATGGCTACTCGAAGAAACATTATTTTCACTTTATAATAAATGAATCTTCTTTTTTGGTTTTAAATTTAACCTAATTTCATATTCAACATTGCCTAAGTGTCTATCCATCCCATTCTATCCTCATCTTTCCTTAACAATTTTAAGAAATTGGGTAAAACTTTATTGAACATATTTAAATTTTCAAAACATTTCCAATAATGATTACTAAATGAATTGAGTAACCATATGAATCATTAAAGGATATCATTAGTCACTCAAAGTCATTAACACACTCAATAATATTGAATATATGAGTTGAGAATAAATTTATCAGGGTCATATTGCATCTAATTTTTTTTGAAACCTTTAAGTAAATCCTTCTTATTCTTTTTATAAGCATACAAATTCAGTTGTTGAATAAAATTAACATTAGGTTATTTGGGAAGGAGTTTCTCTAAAAAATAGAACTTTATTCTTTCTTAAGGAAGATTCTTAAGTTGTTATACTAGTCTAAGATATTACTTCTATTATGTATTCATTTTCAAATATTAATCCTAGATTTATATTATATGATGATGATGACAATATATTCACAAAAAAAGTTTTTATTAGATGAGTGTCATGATTTAAATTAATTTAATAAATAATTTTATTAAATATTATCCCAATGAAATAATAACCCCTTTTGATATAAATCATATATATTAATAGAACTTTATCCATATTTCACTAAGCAATGAGTCCTATTTGGTATTCCTCTCACCAGTTATCTATTTAGGCATGCCATCATGACAACCATATCATATATGAATCTTAGATGATTGAGTGGAAAACTCTTTTCCCAATCCATCATATGGCTAAACTCAACACTATTAATCTGATATCCTTTCCATGGGTTTCCAAGCTAAGTGAAACCCAAATAAAATTCAAAAAATGAGGTAAATAACTTTTAGAGTCACCACATTACTTTATTTACTTAAAGAAGATAATCTAGTGGAACCTTTTTTTGACAAAACCTACTTGATTGGATGATTGAGGTCATGAACAGTGTTCCATTTTTCCAGTCCATCACATAGATAAACTCAGCATTATTCATCTGATATCCTTCCCAAGGGTTTCCTAGCTAAGTGTAACCCAAATAAAATTCAAAAAATGAGGTAACTAATTCTTAGAGTCACCTCATTACTTTCTTGAATTATAGAAGATAACCTAGAGGAATCCTTTTTTGGAAGAACCTACCTGATTGGATGTTTGAGGTATTAAAAAGTGTTCTCTTTGGATAGAATCCAACACTTAACATTTTAAAGGGTATTTAATCTGTCCACCTGAAATCCCAAAGGCCTTATTTTTTTTTTATTAATTTTGGATATTCCTTTTTTAATTGGGTTGATAGGTAACCTTACATGTCCTGAAAGCCCATAGGAATTAGGACCAATACATTTCCATAAATTCTTGAAGACCAGACACCCAACAAAAATCCCCACCCATCCGATGCTTAATTTTTTCTAAAGCATCCCACCTAAAAATGCTACTTAGAAAGCATCCCCATGCTGTATTGCACGAGGCTTGGTACCAATGGAAATCCATACGTTCTCATTCATCTAATATGATTTCATATTTTGGTGGTTTCTCTAATTGTATAAACTCATTTGGGAATGCACCTGGGATTTGACCTCTCTCTTTATACCTTTATTGTCTTGTCCGAACCACCATACACTGAGGATTCCCCCTAAATAATGTTTCTCAATCACAGTCGAGGACGTCAACTCCACTACTCAAGCCTTCCATTATCACTGACAAGGATTACACACCCAATATCCCACCACATCATTCTCTCTACCACTGGAGGTCACTCCTCTATTGTTCGTCCAAGAGTCCGCTGCCGAAGAATCCTACCATCGCCGAACATCGCATCTGATGCCATCCTGCCCACTGGTGTATACCATCATTGGTATCATCATCGTCATCGAGAAACCACCTCTCAACATTTTCTGGCCCAACATCAGTCTTTCCTACCTTCATCGGATGCCAACACCCAATAACCCCACCTCCGTTCCATTGCACACCTGGGCCGCCTTACCTAGGCCTACCCCACACCGGGTAAACCCACCCCTCAAAATTTGTTACTACTAGGACTCAAACCCAGGGATTGATTTAGTTTGGAATCCCTATTCAATTAACTAAATAAATATGTTCAAAACATATTGACATGCAACTCTTTATCAAACTTATGAACAAGTCAAAGTCATGGTAAAAGAAAGCTAAATTAATTATCATATTTAACATGTAACTCATTGGATGCATGTATGATAATTTATAAAAACGATTTAACTCTTTTATACTGAAGTATACATCCACTCATAATATAATTTTTTATTCATTAATAAAAATAAGATAATAATACTAAATAAATGAATAATTCATATATTTAATCATGAGAATTTTTTTTTGAAAAAATAATAAAAAAATAATAAACATTTATAATTTAGCCATGCATTAAGTGCCTTTAATTATTAAATAAATATAAATTTTTTATATTTATTTCCCATATGAACTCATTTATACTGACATTTATATAGAATTTTACTTAAATATATGATATTTAAAATATAAACATCATATATATGAACTATTCATACATCTTGTAAACATTTAAAGTATTACATATTTAATATTATTTAAACCTTGATAATACAAATTATTAAAACACTTTTGATATGGTTTAAATGATTTCTCAAATAAGTTCTTTTAATTTAAATAATTCATATTAATTATTAATGAAAATACATTTTTTCATGTAAACTAATTTATATTTAGCCTTATTTTTAATTTATAAAAACTTTATAAAATACCCATATAATTTCTATATAATCATTTTATATTCAAATTATAAGTTGTGATATATAATTTTAAAAGGTATTTAATATTATGGATATTTATTTATTAAATGTTTCATAAATACTTAATAATTAATTTAAAAAAATACAATTAATTAATTTATAATCATTTTAAAAATTAAATAAATATCCAAAGAATACTTTTTGTATAATTTATAAACAATTTATAAATTATTTTATTCAATTCATAATTGAAATTTAGGAAAAATAAAGTTTCCTTACATATCGTATTTAACGATATTAATTATATTATAAAACATTATTGGCATAACTTATATCATATTTTATTTTTAATATTTGGTGACGTACAAAAGATAATATTGGAACTATAAATCATATTATATGGTATAAATTATCGATCATAAGTAGCGATATTACCTTCAAGTATCTTCTAGTCATATTTTTCAATAAACATAGAAATTTCCAAATAAACACAATGCTTGGTTTTAATGTTAGGTTAAAATTAGAAACCAATGATATTATACACTATGATTGGACATATAATACATTATTATATATTAAAAATCAAATAATTACACTGTGTTTCTTGTTACAACATCCCATATCATACAAGAAAAACCTTTCATATCTCATGATATAACATAACATAAAACTAAACACATTTCAAAGTGAATATATTTTCTTATGATATTCAATATTATAATGAAATACATAATTTAAATTCTATTCTATATTATAAAATATGAAACATGATTTCCAATTTGTAATGGACTGAAAAATATTCTTCTTTTAATAAAGAAACGCTTTCCTCTCAACAATATTTTTATTATGTTTTACAATAGAAGTACATAAAACTAATTTTTAGAATTCATAAGAACTTTACACATCATACGTAAATACGAACTAGTAAAACAAGGAATAGGTAAATGATATACACATTGAAGAATAATACATTCTCTAAAACAAGATTTGTAGGCTTGAATCCCACCAAGAAGATCACTCATGCCATAATAAATGTGAAAATAAATAGGAGTTTTAGGAAAATGGTTGATGTAATCAATGAATGTGTAAGATCCTAAATAAGTGAATAAGTGATAAAGTGAGAATGATTGTGTATTTATAGAAAAATATGGTCATTTTCCATTTTGATTATCATCCAATATAGTAGATAGTCAATATGACCATTAGTTAATAAAATAGTTGGTTATTATTATTGTAGGTTATGTAGATGCAATTAAGTGACCATCAATATTATTTTATGATATAATCAAAATTGTATTATTTATGGTTACTATAAATATGTTATAATAAAAAAATGTTTTATGATAAATACAAAGGTTTTAAATAAAATGTATTTCATTAAATAATATTATGAAAAACTTTTTAAATTATTTTATATTTTAATAAATCTGTAAGTAATTTTTATAAAAGTTAGAATGTTTACTACACTATAAAAATTGTTAATTTTAAATAAATAAGGATCGTTATTTAAAAATTAAAATTCTCAAATTTATTTAATTATTTTAATAAATAATTTTTTATTTTTTACTGAACTCATCAAAATTATCTTTGGGTGATTTTTGGGAATTTTCGTACAAAATTAAATTTTTGGTGAAAAAGTATAAATTGCCACTTTACGTGCGCTGTGATTTTATGACTTCATTATTATGTCCGCATGAATAAAAAACTTATGAAACATTTCAATTAAAAAAATATTTAATAAGTATAAAAATGAGTTTAAAAATACTAATTTAAATTTATAAATTTATAATTTACATTTTAGAACCAAAAAGTAGGTTTTTAATATAAAGATAATTTTTGGTTTCGACACCTTAAATGGGTTGGTTGGAAGGTGTGTTTCTATTTGGGCATGACTTGAACATTTAAACACCTTCAATAACTCTTTAATGATCCATAAAATTGGTTGTAATTCATTTCACCCACAAGTGGTTAACTGATATAATAAAATAACCAATATTTAATCTATTAAAACCACCCTAGGCCTCCTCAAGTATAAATTCCCCCATTAACTCCCTAAATTCCACACCAAAGCCATTGAGAATTTATTATCTCTAAATATAACTCTAAATATTATATTCAAGGTGATTCTAATTTTCTAAGGAGTCCCTCTCTAGCTTTAAGAAGCATCCTCTTAAGGTAAGGGTTTTCTCAATCATCGTTCCTTTTCAAGGTCATTAAATTTGTTATATTGTGTTTTTAAATTTTATTTCTTATACTATCATGATTATTATTCCATGGTATTATATTAAATGTGTAATGTTTTAAATGTGAGTCTATTTATCCACTCACATTATAGCCTTTTCCTAATTCATTAATATGTCGAAATAAGGGTTCCTCACCCCTCCTTTCCAATTACTTTGCGAGCCTTATTAATTTATTTTCATTTTAATGGAAAATGTTATTATGAATCATTTTTATAATTTAATTACTAAGTTATAAATGACATATCACTATTCCCACTCATTATACTAAATTCATATACAGTTTCAATGTTATTGGTTTCCTATAGCTATAAAACCATCCTAAATTTGGTAAAGAAAAGTGTGTGTGATTTTCCAAGAAAATATTCCCTATCTAGATACTACAAGTTGATGTGAATTTAGAACAGTTGTACCTAGGGGTAATAATCATAAATGGGATCATTTGTATTTGAATAAATCATTACCGGGTTCATGAAAACGGGGCTTACTGTACACCTGGTTTGACACTCATGGGGGATTTTCTTTGGATTATTCACACGCACTTTATGAACTATAAAAAAGGATCAAAATATATAGATTGGGATTTATAATAAAATTATATCCCTATGAAAATAATGAAACCCCCATTACTTCTTGTCATCATTCATTAAATTGGGGTACTTCCCTGTACATTGTGAACATCTTATAGTTTCTAATGTTGATTATTGGGTATTCACCCAGATAACCACATTAATACTTTGAAAGAGATTATTTCCTAAATAATTTGTAACCAATGATTGTGTTCTCTATTATTCTTGATCATTATCATGGAAATTACCTTTATCCTCCATGTAAATGTCTCAATGAACACATTTTGTGGTGGAAATGATATCTTTATTGAGAATGACCCATCACTATCATTTTCTTGCCTTATCATCATCTATGCACAACTTTTCTTCTAAAGTATTTCACTTATGTATACCCTTATGTGATTATTTTGATTAAATTATGTTCACTTATAAACTCATCTATAAATTGATTTGGAAAATTATTTACTAAACCATATACAATTTATTATATACGTCATAAATACCCGGTAATTAATTATCTTGCTTGAAGGGTATTTACGTAGAGAGATTTTATACTTTCATTGAATACCTATTTATTTTTCATAGGTTCATGTTATGATTATTGATGGATTTATGTATGTTTTTCTTATGTGATACACATGAATTAATTCATATGAAGGGTTCTCTTAGATTGTTCTCTAATTCACTAGGTATAGAATTAATTTCTGATGGTATTAGGGTGTTTAACAGAAGTTGGGGGGACAGGGGGCTTAACATTTATCATCTCTAGACTGATGAAACTTTATCATCTCTAGTGATCAGATCTCCAGTATGGTCTGAGGTTCTCTTGTGAATATTTCTAAGTACAAGAATTAATCAAATGTGTACCTCATTAGAATCAATGACATGCATGATTTTTTATTTTCACCAGTGATCATTGCTTGAAGGATCCAACCTCAAACCCTTGTATATTTTCCAATCAAACCTAAATAATATATAGGAACACCATTTGTTAGAAACCAGGTGCTAGTATGTAAGCCCAATGACTCCTTCAACGTCCTCAAGATCACCAAGACTCTTTTCCTTCGATCTGCAAAGGTGTTCTTGGATGAAGAACTTGGGAGTAGTCTACCACTCTCTTGGATGCATGAGTAGAGAGAGGGACTCTCAATTCAAAAGGAATGAATAGTCCATAGAATGATAGAACTACTTTTCTTATATAGTAGAAATCCAAAATACATGGAAAGGGTTTCCCAACCCATGTACATCCAATTCCCACTAAATAAGAAGTAAATTACATGTTATGATGAGATAAATGCATTATAAAAGTCATTTTTATTTTATCATATAATTGTAATATATAATAAATATATTACATGATAAATCTGGATTATTAACTCGACTCATAATTCCTAAAATATTAAATGAACCGTTAATATTGAAATATTATTCGTTCTTATAATATTTTTCCATGAATTTACTAAATACCTTATGAATAATTTTAATAAATAAATTCAAACCAATTATTATATACTCAAATGATAATGAATTTGTTTATTCCTTAGTGATAGTTAATATTTGGACAAGTATCAGACCCCATGGTGGGGCCCACCATGTCCTATACACCTATTCATCAGAATATGGAAAATTCTAGAATATGTTATTTTGTATGAACCTATAGGTCCTTATCTCGATAGCAGTGACTACTATTCATAGACCTAGAGCAGATTCTAGCAACCCATCAAGGCCCCTAAAGAGATAAGGAATAATCATAGTAATGAAAACCATCCTATAAACATATATTGTGTAATACAATCTCTTTGTCTCATGATATCTCATAAAGAAGGATAGAATTCTTATGTCATCATCTATTCTTGCTTTATTATTTATTGACCATATTGGATGAACTTACCTTCTTATACCATGATCATGTATTTAGTAAAAGTATTACCATCCTGATCAACTAGGCTAGACTTCAATGCCATACCACCATTGATGCACCCAATACAAGCTACCTCACCATGACTTCAATGTCATGGTTTTTTCCTTACATTAGAGTACATGATCAAATGAAACTCATTGATAATGATCTCATGTCAAGAGGCCAATAAATATGTTCATAGATTGAAACAACCAATGAAACCCGAAACATGTGGTGTTACTATTGGTGTGTCTTTCCTCATGATCTCACCTACTATAGCTCACCTAGTGATAAATTCATGCTAAAAGTCTCAATTATTATGATACCCCAACACCTGATAGTAATAAATCAGGTATGACTAGTCAGTATGATGTATCTAGATCATATGACATTTGTTTAAGATTAATTTCATAGTATCTCAAGGTTCTCATTATTGTCTAGGAACTGCTATAACCTAGTGATATGACAAATAATCTATGTATATTTTCATGTAAATAGTGGATGAAAAAATATCAATTCTATTATAGTAAGTGTAAATCATTAATAACTCACTGTATACTTGATAAGATAACCAAAAAGTACTATTTAGTTGGATCTAGGGAACTTATTATTACAACACTCCCACTTTCACTAGATCCAACTCACTAACCATCCTTGTTATCTCTCATGTGATAAAATCATGTTTCTATTGAGTTATGGATTTATTCATGGTCTTTCCACATCTCCTCTACATGGCTATTCTATTATCTGTTACCTCAACTTATTGAGTGAGACTCCTTTAGAGATGTAAAACATGAGTATATATCCTTTTTCCATTATCTAAAATTGAAATATTGTCTAGTACTAGTAAAAGAATTATCATAAATATAAAAAATTAAAAACTATCTATGATTACAAGAAAATTACAAAAATTGTCTATTATAGACTACTTATTTAGCTTCCTGATAATCCATAACTCACTCTATATTTGTAGATATGGCTACCACTATCTTGAATAAGATTCTCTATCTCATTAACTTATTCTTACTGAGATATTATATAACATTGATCCAAAGGAATACTAGTTTGTGTACCCTAAAAACTAGTATCCCTTATTCTCCATGAACTAGGTACATATCATTTATACTTCCTCAAGTACAATTGGATAGTTATGATTACTTCCCTTGTATTTCTCCTGGATAATTTTGGTATTTACCTACCATATAATATATTCTATAAATATCATTTATTTTACATAACATCACATATGTGATTTATCTATCATAGAAGCATATGGAATTAAACCTAATACATTAATCTCCTCTTATGTCCCTTACATGTATTATTGGAGAGATTTATTCCATATGGCATTGGTAATAATTCTCTCTCAAATTGTTCCAACTTGTGTTTTTAAATAACTTTTCACTATATGTTCCATTGAAAAGGTTTAATAAATCATTATATCTACCTTAGTATATCCTATTTCTTAGAAATTATTATGATACTTTAAGTCAATATAAGGAGAGTTACTTTCATTATGGTGTTAAATAACTATAAGATCAATAGTTGTTTCCCACATACTATTGAATATAATTTCCTTGAAAACTATGGCTCTCCCACTAACCTCTTATAGATACATGCATAAAATTCATTTCGAATGATTAATCTATTATCTTTTTTCTTAATTCAATCCAAAATTGGATTTTATTAACTTACACCCCTTATTGAATTTCTATGGTGTCACCAACCCTTCCTGGTTTTTTCATAAAGATACTATCCATGATTGGTGCTCTTTTAATGCAATTCCCAATTTAATGATCATTGAAAGTATCTAAGAAAGTTAAAATTATAATATATTTAGGTATGATGGCTTTGTATAACCAATCAAGACTTATTGGTACCACACTTGTACCACCAATTTATAGCCTCACTAAAATACATACCATAGTATTCAAAATAATAATCCCTTGTACTTTAACTCATGGAATCCATTATTGAATTTTAATTGATCTTTTCAATATTATCTTTTTTTCATTTACTTATTACTTGTAGGATTCATTATTCTAAAAGAATAATGTATCACTAGGTGTAGTGAATAAATTTTTTTACCATGGTTTAATATTTCATATGTTGTATGTGTCTCTGGAACAATCCTTTTTCCACAAGCTCTTGTTGAACTTATATACATGCCAAATATTTTTGAATCTTTATCATTAGCTAAACCCAATTCAATATGTCTCCCGCTATCT
The DNA here is from genome assembly GCA_963277665.1 of Viscum album. Lineage (NCBI taxonomy): Eukaryota > Viridiplantae > Streptophyta > Magnoliopsida > Santalales > Viscaceae > Viscum > Viscum album. The sequence goes on from OY728155.1 coordinate 1,938,188,513, forward strand.
CAAATAGATATACACACCCTTTTATAGAAATATAGTCTATAAATTGACTATCTCTTTTCTATCTTTAGGATTTAAGTAATATACTTAAAAAACATTAGGATAGCTCCATTTAATTACATCACGACTATGTTTCATATAATTAAATTTGAATTTAGGGATTAATCCATGATACATTATATTTATATTTATTAATGTTAAAATTTAATACTTGTCATCAATCATCCTTATTATCATCATATCTTTTATGTGGATAAGGTAACATGTGTTTAAAAATTTCTCAATGCTTCATTATAATGATCGATGAATGATTGGTCAAGATATTATTCCACACATAGGACCAAATCTATTCATATAATTTAAACTTTCATATTACATACATCACTATCAAAAATTTTAAAAAACACTTATGGAATATAATGAGTTATATTTACAACAAGATTAACCTTAGAATAGTTCATGCTCTCTAGTTGAACTAATTTCGAAATATTTTTGGCTTATCTTTATTTATAAAGGTTTATTTGTCCAAAATAAATAAGTATATACATCAGTAATACCTAAGGTTTTTATCTCCATATAGTCTAAATACCATACTGGGTATGTTCTTGAATTCCACTTTTTGTTTTACTTGAAAAATATTTGTCTTTACACAACTGGGTATTAGAGCCTTACATTTATATTCATCAATTATTTCCAATGATTCAAACATAACTGAACCATTTTTTGAGTATAATACACCATAAATAACATTCATTCCTAAATTTCAATAATTCCTCATTGATTCCAAAGTACACGTGAGATAAATGTTTTGGTTATACTTAAGAAAATTTCATCTATAATTAATAAAATTGGAAATTAGAAGTCATGTACTTCTCACCACAGACTTAGGAACCACCTTTTATCAGCCTCTTGGAGAACATACCTTACTTCTTATAATTTTTATTTTATTACTTAGTTACTATATTTCAATACACCTATTTTATAGACATAATTTATTTAGTACCCAATAAGTAAAACATTATATACAATGATGAATATACGTGAAAAAATGATTAATTGTTTCTTCAATTCAGTTCATTGCATTTAAAATTCCATAGAATTATGAAAACAAAATAACCTCATGTATGATAACTAACCAATTTTCATTAAAGGATTTTGAGAAGGAGGATTTGGAATTACACTTTTCATTGGCCTTTTTATCTTGTCTTTTAACTTGTTCACCATAAGAAATAATACTTTATTTATGTTCTTATTTACTTGGTGAACTTTACCTAAAAGGTAATGAAGTGTTTTATCCATACTATTTGTTTCTTAATTTTAAATGAATATGGAGTAAATGGGTGAAAAATATGTAAGAAAGGGATGTCTTGAAAGATCTTGATCCTGCTTTCAATTTACACATAGTCAGTGAAATCATCACTCATTCATATATCACTTCACTTTCTCCTGAGAAGCTTCTCATGTATGAGACAACATGTAGAACCATCCATATCTTGATGGTATATCTACACCTCACATTTGACATTGATGATATCATTATGATTTAAACATGAAATGAATCATACATGAGGCTCCTGTAATCATTTTTCTTACCCTCACTTCCTAAGGTGACTCAATAGGTATTGTGGACACCAATACCTTGAATTTCCTCTATCATAGTACTCTGGACACGCATATATAATACTTTTAGAAATTTATGCTAATTTGTAAATTTATTTATCTAATATTATTTGTAGTGTGCTTGTGGTATTAGTTTTCATTTTATATAAAAACAAAATATAGCTAATTTGTACTTTTATCTTGATTACCTATTAGACATTACCAATTATTATAATCATAAAATGTCTCCCACTATTTTATTGAAATATTGTATCCATCACTAATAGGATTATAATAATATATTTATTGAGTTTTCTACTGAAAAGGGTCTTTGAAACCTCTCCTCATAGTCTATAAGCTATGGATAATCCACTACTTAGAGATTTTCAAGGTAGGAATTTAACTAGCCAACTATATTAACTTGTGACTCCTTGATCTATTAAGTTAAATCTCAGCTTCTAAAATCATAAACATGATTTACTCAAATTTTACCTATAAATATGTAATTAGATAGCTATGAATACTTATTTTCTTCTATATTTATATAATTAAACCCATAACTCTCATAATAACTACCCAGTAGGAGGAGTCACCCTCAACTAGGGATGATGAGAACCCCGTACACCTAGTTGTGATCAAATTCAAAATATGGAAGGTTTTTTTAAACCTAGTATTTCATTGAGGTGTTTTTTATTTTCGATGAATACAATACATTCCTATTAAATATGTTAATACTATGTTGTCACACTCACAACTTAACATGCATTAATATAAAAAATATTCATCTCATCTATGACACTTATTGGATCATTGGTATGTTTACTTTTGAGTTTTATTTATCCATTGATGCATTCCTGGGGTTCTCAGGATCCAGGGGTCGAAACCGAGAGTTTTGGGAAGACAGACCAAGAAGTGTGGTTAGTGAATAGTTTTTCTAACCATGAGAGGGTGTGAAAGGTTGGGACAGAGGGATTTTTATGGTTTGATCATAGTTTTCAAAACCATTTGGCCCCTTAGGGTTAATCATGCAACCCATTTTTGGGTGGATAGTGGCACCTGTATGGTTGGAACATGGTTTGACTAACCATGAAACCCTATCTATAACACTTAAAAATGTGGATTTTACCATTTTAACCCTATCGGGGTTTTATTTTTTGTGGGTTCATTCCCCCCCCCCATCATGCATAAACCCTTCTCTTTGGTGTTGGAGATCTTTTTCTCCTCAAGTGGTTATTTATCCTTGGAATATTAGTGTTTTTCATTGAGGTAAGCCCCTTTCTTCATGGTTTCTTCATCCTTCCCCATCCTTCATGTTGTTTCTTCATTTTCATGGAAGTGTGGAACCCTAGGGGGGAGGGTTTTGGACAAATATAGGGTATATAATGGGGTAAATGGTCAGTTTTCTCATGTATTAGGTGTGTAAGGCCTTGTTCTTCCTCTTTTGAGTGGCCATCACTGAAAAAGATGAGGATGATATCAAATACAAGGTAGGTTTCTCTATTTAAAGGTATTTTCCATAGATTACCTTTAAATTTCTTATTTCCTTTGGTTTTTTTCAATTAAATTTCCATTTAAATGATTTATGCATGTTGTGTATTTCATGTTTGATGTGATTCACATTTTGGTTGGGAAATTTGGGTGTTTATAGAATATTTACCAAATGATTGTGGTTTGTATGCATACTAACTATTTTTTAAAATGTATAAAAGAGGTTTTATGATTTAAAAGGATTTATAAAGTGGTTTTAGAAATGATTTTACCTTGGAAAATGTGTTTTTGATAAAAGTGGTAATTTTTTTTGAGAAATGGATTGTGATATTTCTTATTTGATGTGGGCACTTGTTTGTGATTATGTTGGCATGGAGTAGCACATGGGTTAAATGGGGTTTAAGAGAGGGGTTTGTTTGATGGACTATGTGAACCCTCATAGGGAATGATATACAATCTTCCATTTTGGTTTTTCTGAGAGGTCGTGTGAACTATTGGCGGGAGGACTGTGCAAGCCTTGATTTTTGTTTCTAAGTTACCATGAGAGCCTTTGGGTAGGAATACCATGTGATCTTCCATGTTCGGGCTAGGGAAGACTTTGAGATCTTCCATTTTTTTAGCCAGATAGAATTATTTTTTACTCACTCATGATATGAATGATAGTTAGAGCCCTAGGTGTGCATTACTCATGCCAGATTGGTTTATATGCTTAATGCATTTGATTAGTTCAATTTTTATGTGATGAGATATATTATTCCAATTTTATATTTATGTGGTTACATGTTGTTGTTGTTGTGATAACCCTTGGTTATACATTGATTATTGTATTAGGCATGATTTTCTTTGTTTATTTATTTGAGAAATGTTGTAAATTGTTTCAGAAAATTGGTTTTCTTTGAAATGGAAAACTAAAGGGATTTCAATGGGTTAGTTGAAAATGATATTTTTTCAAAGTTGTTTATTTTTGAAAATGTTTTCAAACTAGTTTATTGATTTTAATGGGTAAAACATTTAAATAGATTAATGGAGGTATCCTACTATGATTTGTTCCTTACGCCTTTCTTGGGCCTTTGAAAGTTTGTAGACTTTTTTTATAGGACACAGGTAAGGCTAAAAGCACCATTTAATAGAGTGGATTTTCTTAATTACTATTATCCAGTGCGTTGTAGAGGAAACATGATCTCGTAGGTACATACTTAGGTGGATTAATTTCTATTATTTTGTATCTTTTTGAATGTGTGTTTGGGTCTTGTTTGAAATTTTTCTCATTATTTTGAGTTTTGAGGTTTATTTTGAGATACTAAGTATATATATGTCAAGCTGTGGTATTTTTTTTATATGTTGATTTATTTTGTTAATGGTATCTTATTTAGTTTTAATAAATTTTACTAGATTCTTACTTAAGCTGATTGACTCTGATAGTATTGGTGTGGCCATCCCATTCCATGGATGGGTCATGTTGGGTTACTATGGGAGACATCATTCTGAAGAGTTTGTTGGTTATGCCTGGTGCTTGTCACTATCCCATGGTGATCAACAATGTCATTTAGACCTTTTATAGATCCATCTTGGGTGATGTGTTAGGTTGAACCAAGTTGGATTATTACAAAGTGGTATCAAAGTACGTTTTTTAGGAGTCAGTGGTATACTGGAGTTGGGGTTATTGGGATTTGAGAGGTAGTAACAAGGGAGTGCCTGGGCAGCTCTTCTTCATGACAAACCTTGAGTTACCATGGGTGGTCTAGGATTTTGGTTATGTTTTGAGTCTGTTTATGGGTTGTTTTGAAAGATATTTTCTTTTGTTTTTTAGAATGCGTTTGAGGTGGAATTGTGATTGATGAAGTTTGTGTTTTGTGTCTTATAGATAATTCCTCCCAGAAGGACCTTGTCAATGTAAATATAGGGTGTAACAGAGAGTACCCCGCATATGAACCCTCCCCTAGATCCAGATTTGGCAGAGTTGGTGATTCTTATGATCCAAACCATAGGTAAGGAGGGCGGTTGTGAGAAGACATGTCCCTGGACCATTCTCAACAGTTTTTGAGGAAGAATCCATCAGTGTTCTATGGTTATAAGAGACCCAATGATCATGAGGAGTGGTTGGATCCTATCTAGCTAGTATTTTAGTTTTTGAATATGCTTGAGACATCTAAAGTGGTTTTTTTCAATGTATGTACTAGAAGTATTGAGTAGTAAGTGGTGGTAATAAACAGTTCTCTCAAGGAGGCACGATGATCTCACACGGACCACCTTCAAGGTGGAATTTAATCAATATTTCTACCCAAATACCATGAGGGTAGTTAGTGCCTATGTGATTATGAAATTGGAGTAGGGTGATAATTTGATGATAGATTATGCCTCTAGATTTATTAAGTTGATTCATGTATCCTAGGATCTCCTTGTGAATTATTACCTTAAGGTTTAATATTCTGAGATGGGGTTGAGGCCAGAGATCAAATCAATTCTCATTATTGTATGTATATCATTATATTCAGTGGTGGTTGATAAGACAAGTATAGAAGAAGAATATTTGACTAGAAAGATAGTTCTAAGTGGTTTTCCTTCACTGGGTGGTATCCAAAGTTCTTTTTTCATGGTAAAAGTAGAAGCAAGATAAGTTTCATTGAGGTAGTGGAAAGAGTTTCCAATAGTCATTGGGTTTAGTTCCTGTGGCTTCTTCAGGGAATACTCCCATTATTTTTTATCATTGTGTGAAGGTAGGAAACACCAAGAAAAACTACTCAGAGGCCCCAAGTATGTTTCACCGGTTTGGGAAGTTAGGGAACATCTATTACTTATATCTGTTGGTTTCAAGGGGGAGTGGCATGGGCTCCACTTTTTCAAAGATCTCTCAGATGTAGTCAGAGACTTCCAGAGATGGTTGATCTCACCCTCATGGTAAGGTAGATTCTTACAAGGGTAAGAAGGCATAAGGATGGTGTTATCCAGGGAATCTCCATGCAGCAGAGGGTTTTTTAAAAGGACTCAGACTCTAGTCTGGCCACCATTAGAGGTATGATGTTTTTTGAGTCTTCCATGGAATCCATTTTATTTGGAACTGAAAAATACCATTCTTTATTTTCATTTATTCAGATTTATGATTTGGGTATATGGGAAGAGTTGATGACATATATTATGGATTTTTAACCCTGTTGGGTAGGAAAAAGGAGAAAGGTTTTAAGTGTCTTATGTGTTGTGTTGTGGTAGTTGACGTGGAAGTTATCTGGGACTTCCTTATTTTGGACCTAGATGTTTTGACTTTACTATCAGTACTGATAGGTTGATTAGATTTAAGGTGATGTTGGACTATTATTACCATAGTTTCTAGTTAATTACTTCTAATGGGATATCTACCATCTTTCAGGGATAGTGGGATCCTCATTCATGGAGGGTGATACTGGTTTCTTCGGAGTTGGGATTTATCTTATGCTAGTTTTCTAGGTTTTTTTATCAAGGATGTTGAGAAGAATTTAGTGGGTAAGATTCCAATGGTCAGGTATAGGTACCCTGACTTGTTTAAAAAGTATTTTTTAGGATTTATAACCTAGTTAGAGTTCAATATTACTATAAATATACTCCCAATGATGAGCTTGATCTCCATGGAATTTTACTAGATGGCTCCAACCAAGATGAAAGTGATGAAAGTTCAGCTAGAGAATCTTGAGGGAAATAATTTTACCCATACCAGTGTGTCACTATGGGACTCACCAGTTATATTTTCAATGAATACAAATGAGATCCTATAAATTTTCATAGACTACTATAGGATTAATTAGGTTACCAAGAAGAATAAATATCCATTGCCTAGAATTTATTACCTTTTTTATCAGCTTAGGGGAGCCCATTGGTTTCCAAAGATTGATATGACATTAGGGTACCATCAATTGAGAGTATAGGAAGAGGATTATTCAAATACAACATTTAGAATCTAGTATATAAATTTAGAGAATTTGGTTATTCAATTTGGTATTACCAATGATATTATAGCCATTATGGCATTAATGGACTAGATCTTCCTTTTCCTTTAAGACTCCTTCATTTTCATGTTTTTGGTTAACATCTTGGTGTATTCCAAGATGAAGGAGGATCATGATGACCATATAGATTTTATTTTGGGTGTTTTTAGAGATAATCATATAAATGATAAGTTATGAAATTGCCAATTTTGGATCCAGGAAGTGATATTTTTGGGCCAAATGATTTCTAAGGAAGGAGTTTCTGTAGATCCAGAGAAAGTTTGAGTTGTCATGTCTTGGGATTAACCCACTAATGTGTCCAAGATCCATAGTTTTATGGGATTGGATGGGTATTATAAACATTTTGTTATGTAATTATCTAGGATATCTTCTACCTTGATGATTTTGACCAGGAAAGGGGTGAATTTTGAGTGGGATGAGAAGTTATAGGGTTCTTTTCAGAAGTTTCAGACCCATCTGACATCCATACCTTTTTTATTCTTAATGAGTATGGAAGGTATTATTATATATTTTATTATGCTTATAGTGTGGGTTTGGGATGTGTGATCATACAGAATGACCACGTGGTTGCCTATGGATTATGGAAGCTATGTCCACATGAGTGGAATTATCCCACCCACAACCTAGAATTGGTCGTTGTTATGCATGCATTAAAGATATGGAGAAACTAAATATTGAAGGAATGTTTTATAGTGTATTCAGATAATAATAGATTGAAGTTCATTTTCACCTAGAGGTACCTGAATATTTGTTAGATATTCTTGGTGTAATACATTTAGACTTTTGATTTTGAGATTGCATGTATGTTTGTAAAGGGAAACTTGTTCACTAAAGCATTGATCAAGAAGATTCCAGGGCAAGTAGTTTGGGAATCAGTGGATGTGTGGGTTCAGATGAGTTTGATTACTGATATGTGGATGGATGTGAAAGAAGATGGAGGGAAGGTGTTATTGGATAGTGTTCAGGTTACACCCTCTCTCATCAATTAGATGAGGATTTTGAAGGTATCTAACCCTAAGTGTCAACATATTAACCATGTTTTAAATGGTGGGGAGACCTTAAGTGATTGGTCTTAGTATCCTGAAGGTTCACTTATCTTCAAAAATATTTTGTTAGTTCCTTTGAGCCTGGGGCATGAGGTGATTAATGAGGCCCATCATTATAGTTGGTCTCTTCACCCATATGAGACCAAGATGTTATATACTTTGAGGGGTCGGTATTAGTGGTCGAGGATGAGATATGATATGGAAGAATCCCTATCCAAATTCATGAACTACTAGGGGATCAAGTTTGAGCATTAGAAACTAGACATATTTTTTCATCAACTTTCGATTTCAGTGTAGAAGTGGGATGAGATCTCTATATATTTCCTAATCGGTCTACCTTGTACTCTAACTGGGAAAGATTTTTAATGGGTGATTGTAAATCATCTGATTAAATCATCCCACTTTACTCCCATTAGGGAGTTGAAAAAGGAAGAGGAACTTAGATACTTTTATGTTTGAGAGGTTGTTTTTATTCAAGGAGTTCATTCAGTTATAGTATTAGATCGGCATGCCTATGTCATATGTTGATTCTAGAAGGGACTCCAAGAGGCATTGGTAACCCAGCTGAAACTAAGCACCATATATCACCCATATACGGATGGTTAGTCTGAGTGGACCATCCAGACTCTCAAGGGTATGTTACAGGAATGCATTCTTGATTTCATTTGTTTGTGGTAAAAGAAATTATCATTGGATGAGTTTGATTATAACAACAGTTATTAGGCATTTATTAGGATGACCCCATTTGAGGCATTGTATGAGCTACCATGTCAATCCCTATTGTGATGGGATGAGGTAAGCGAGCATTCCTTGGTTGGAATGAGACTTATTTAGGAGATGATAAAGATAGTTTGAATGATTTAAAAATAGTTAGTGATATCTCATAATTACCAAAAGTCATATATTGACATTCATTTTTATCCATTGGAGTTTCATGTTAGTGATCAAGAGTTTGTTCAGGTATCCATTTGTCTGGGACACTTCCATTTGGGAAAGCAAAGGAAATTGGTGCCATGTTATGGTGGTCTATTCCATGTTGTGGAGTGACTTGGGAAGGTAGCCTATCGGTTGGAGCATCCACCACTTCTAACCTTGATCCATGACTTATTTCATGTTTTGTTATCCCAACTAGGTTAAATACCCTAGGGGGGGGGGTGAATCGGTGTATGACATATTAAAACAAATATCTCTGTAGATCTTGTTTCATCATTAGAAAAAACTCTCTTCTCTCTCCTTATTTTTTTAGATTATAAATGGAAATTAAAACATGCACAAGGTAAAAAAAATTTACTTGGTTCACCATCACTGGGATACATCCAAGGAGAATATAAAAGAAATGTGCTGATGTACCAAATCCTTTAAATATCATTACTGTAATAATGTTTGGAGTGGATTCACTATCCCTATTAGTTTAAAACCATTCAAAATTTGAAATATCACCGATCTATATCTTAATTGAACACATAGCTCCTCTAGTACACTCATTTGACAATTAGTTCTGAATTTATTCACACTCATTTATGTCTTTATTCTCTTGTTTAATCAATTAGATGACAACCACCTTTGCGTGATACTAATCTGAAAAACCACTTCCCAAGTCACCCTTTAGTTCATATGGATCATGTGACTCCACCATTAGACTCTATTCTATTTATGTGAATTATGTGGCTCTGATCAGTCTTCAAATGCCCAGTGCATAAAACCCTTCATATGACCCTTTTGTGAGACCCTCTTCTATTCATACAGATTGCGAGAACTTTTTTAGATAACATAGTTGGTGAGAACTTTCTCATATCATGTGGATCATGAGACCTTGTTTAGATCATGTAGATCATGAGAAATATTTCAAATCACACAAATCACAATATATCAAGAAGGTATTCCTATGCACACAAACATCCAAAACATACGTCACTTCATGAGATACTTTTATGATTCCTTCTTCCAATTATATGGATCACAAGACTCTTATAGAAGACATTGTTCAGGTCACGTGAAATACTTTTACTTCAGATCAAACCACTTAATAACAATTCTTAACTTCTTAAGGATGAGTTAAGGGGTATTTATAGGCATAATTCCACCTCATTAACTCAGAAAATCATGGTTATAATTCCATTCCACCGCTTTAGTAATCGACATCACATGCTTTATGTGATCACTTCTCATGATCACCTGATTCTTGTTGCAATTTCTCTATGATAATCTTCATTGTCTTCAAGTGATTCGTGTGATCTCATCGTGAGATACAAAGACAATCATGCATCCAACCCCATTTTCTTCCAGCACTTCACGTGACCCCATCACAAGATCAGATGATAATCATGTGGTGTTAGAAACATTTTCTTCAAGCACTTCATGAGATCCCATCATGATATCTAAATAAAAAAGTGTATTCATGTGATTTTGAATGAATATGTGATATCTTTTTCATTTACATCTTCTTTTACTTCATGAACTTTTCATGATATCTACTCTAGATTATTTAACAATCATGTGCTACACATGATCTCTCCATGATATCATCCAAAAATCATGCGATGTCTTCAGGTGCATCACATGATCTCTCTATGAGATCACTTGGAAACCATGTGATGTCCTAAAGTGATTCTCATGATCTCAACTCATGGTCTACTAAAAATCATGTGGTACTTCATGTGACTCTTTCACAGGATCAGTTCTAAAATTTGTTCTCTGCAAGATTAGTTATGAAATTTGTGCTCCATGAGATCAGTTCACATTCATGCACCATGATATAAGTTCACATTAATGATTTTTGTGGTTAGGAATTTGTACTCTGTGATATCATACATTTCACACTCCATGAGATCAAACATTCATACTTTGTGACATCAAGCATTAGGGCTCACTCTTCACACCTCCTTTGACAAGCATCATTCGTCAACAACCTAAAACCTTGTTAACAAACACAATCAACCCAAAAGTACCTCTAGGAGGTATTTTTTTCAATAATATCCCCCTTTGGGTTTATTTACAACACTTATAATATTCAAGAACCAACTTACTGATAAGTCAGGCACATGATAAAATATTTTACTTCTTTGACCTAAGACAATGAGCAAGGAATTCTTTAATATACACTCTAAGACCATATGAGTCAAGTTAGTCATGAAAAACAAAAGCATCATGAAAATTTCATTGATGAATCATTATTCTCAAACCTAATGTTGGAAACATTCTTGATACCAAAATATTAAATAATCTCATCCTTTGAGATCCCTTATTAACCCACAAATTTATACTAATTGCTTTAGGAATGAAAAGGACACTCATTTTCATGATTATTCTTCTTTGATAGATTGATTTTAGCATCTTTAAATTTAAAACTCCTCCTATTTCACTAATCACCCTATCAGCTTCTCCCCCTATCTTTTTTTAGCATCACCATATTTAAAACTCCCCCCATTTCACTACTCTCCCTATCACCTTCTCCCACTACCTTGATTAAGATCTTTTCTTCCCCTTTGTAAATGAACCAAAAGTTCACTATTTTATGGTATGAAATATTGTAAAGAAAAAATATTAGTACATAGGAAAAAACACACCATACCTTAGGGATAGAGGGTCCACATCTATACTAATCAAGCTTAGGGAGTTGAATGAACTCCAAGATCTAGTAGATGCCAATCAAATTATTATTTGGGTAAGGACTTTGTCAGGATCTCTATAGCCTGTAGTTCTATAGGGACATAATTCATCTTCACAAGGTCATGGTCCACTTTATCCTTGATAAATTTATATTTGATTTCAATGTGCCTTGAGTGATGGAATTTATGTTTTATGAGATTAATAGCACTTGAACTATATAAAATCTTGAATCAGGTTCCCCTAAACTGGTGACCTAAGCCTGTTAACCAAAAGGCCTCAAGCATTTCTCCCTATATGCCAGAGGCTACTGACGAACAATAAGGGTAAAGTGGGGAGACTATACCCTCAAATTAGAGTAAAAATTATGGAAATAACTAAATATTATCTTTAAAAGTAACATAAAGAGCACTAAAGAAGTCTATAAATGAAATAAAAGCATGTTGTAATAATAAATGAAATGCTATAAAATCCAAAACAACCATTTCATACATACAACATTGATCACTCACTTGGACAATCACACATATAAAAGTACATAAAATAAACTAAAATTAAAGTATAAGGTCTACTAATAACTCCGATCTAGACCACATACCTGGTCTCTATGACACTGTTAAGATACTCCAGCCTGATAAAAAAACCAGACAAGTGGATTAGCTTCATGAAACCCTAGGCCTCCACCCTCTCTATCATGTATCACTTATCAACCTAAAAAGCAGACATAAGGTCTGGATGCACACCGAGGTGCATTTAAAGGGATGAGGAATAATCTCAGTAGGCCACCCCAATAATGAATCTATAAATCTATTATTATAAGTGCATGCTCATGAAATATACTCAGCCTAATTGAGACACAAATGGAATAATAAAGACATCAATAACATAAAAAAGAAACATAATCGATCCTTGGGTCCATAAGCTATCGACTATATTTTCTTCTACCTAAGTTAAAATATCCCAGGGCCTATTCCATCACATATATTTATATACATAAATATATTTATATTTATATACTGCTAGGAACAAGATGATAAGGATGAGGATCATATTTAGAAGTTTTATTTTAATGTCAAGTAAGAAAGAAATCAATTCACTTTGTAAAAGTTTGAAATCAGATTGACCATTGTATTCAATATTTCAGAATCACAATGCTTAAGAAATTCCTTCAGATTAAGGAGAATATTTATATATGAAAAGGTTCATTGGACACACCTTGGTTTTGGAATGAAAGAATTGAAAATTATGGGGAAGAATTGGAGTCTGAATGACTATGATAAAATATGATGATGATTTTCTGATATTGGAGTTATAATAAATCATAATTAATCTATAAAACTTGTGATGAAAGCTTGATAAAGGAAAGGGGGATAGATGATACCGCTAATCATATTGAGAATTGGTTGTAAACAAAGAAGATGCTGAAAAGGATAGGAAGTTACAATATTTTCAATGTAAGATAGAGAATGCAAAAGAAGATCTTAAAAATATTCAAAATCATGAAGAAATTCATGATACAAGAAAACGTTTTTGGATGTAGGATGTTTCTGAATATGAACCTTTCTGGTCTTATTCCATTGATGTGAGAACATCGAATGCAAATTTTTTAAAAGGCTGAAAAGCTTGACCAAAACATGTGAAGATGAAGATGTTGGTTTTCAGTTAGAACAATAATCCAAAATAAATAAATCTTTAGAGAAATAAGCTTAATGAAGTAATTTCACTACTATCGTAATCATAATAGAAAAGAAGATTCTAAAGTCGAAGCTACTAGAACTGGTCCATCAAATGTTGTGTGACACTGATCCATCTTAATCAATTCTAACACCAATTCATATTATTGTTATATTTTTTATGTCAAATGTAGAGTTATATTAGAGGAAAAATTTATTTGTGGGGATTTTTTGGGACCAATAAAAAGAAAATAAATTTTGAGTTATTGGAACCAATAAATATAGAGAATAAGATAAGTTTGTGGTGATCGATATGAAGAATAAAAATAGACATTAATCAAAAACATACTCAACCATTTTCATGAAGCTAAATCATTTATTTTTTTTCAAGTGGGTTAAGAGAAATAATAACTATAATTTCCTTAATAAGTGGTTCAAGACCAAAATAAGAAAGATCCGATTTTTTTTCAAGAGTTTTTATATCCAGTGGGTCAAGATCATCATATTGGATCTGAAACTGATCCAACAGAGTCAAATTGAGATTGATAATAAAATGTAACCTAACATAAATATATTTATTTAACTTTGGAACAACAGTATAAAGAAAATAATATGATTAATCTTGTTTAAAGAGTTTTTGAAGAGTTGTGTAAGGGGGAGAGGAATATTTCTTGAAGATTTTGAAGAAGATTCAAATTTATTGTTAAGGGAATCTTGAATCTTGAATAAGTTTCTTTTGTTTTCATCAATTGTTATGGGGAATCATAATGGGAAGACATATGTTTTACATTTTTAACATTTGGTATTGAGAAATATAATGAAGAATATACTATCTTCATCATAATGAAGAAATCAGAATGGGTAGATTTATCTTTCAATTGGCGCAATGCAACGTAATGAGATGTCTTCAGTTCTGATTTATTTAAAAATGGGTCAAGAAAATCAGAGTGACCCTATGTCTTCATCATAATGAAGATATATGAATGATAATACTTATCTTTTAGGCGGTTTATAAAAAAATAATGGATAACCTATTTATTTACATTTTTCTTCATCGTAATGAGTAAAATCATAATTAGAAAATCAGAATCTGAATAATGAATGTTGAGAAAGTATGAAGAAAGATAAAGTTGTGAGAAGATTCATAAAGGTTTGAGAAGAGTTGAGAAGTGTTTATGAAGTCATAAATGAATCCAAGATTCAAAAGAAATTGAATTTTAGGGAAATTTGGTTAAGTAAGAAATGTTTTTAGAATCTTTCCTAAACCATATTTGGGTCACCAATAAATAGATAAAGTACTTTGTACTTTCTTGACACGAGTATTGTTCAGAAAGAAAGATATAGAAGCTCTAAAATTATAGGGAGAATAATTTTTTGGATTTTTCTTACCAGAGTAATTTCTCCAGAAAAAAGATATAAAGGAGAAGAGAAAATATCATGTTCAGCAGGTTATCATATTGGGCTTGATAATTGGGCCGGGAAAATCGTATTGAGATTTTCTGAATGAGGAAGAAGAAGTTCAAAATTGTTTCAAAATGGTATTCTAATAGAGAAATATTATCATATTGAGAAACCAGACTTGGGAATCAGACTGAGAAATAAGGATGAGTTTCATTACAAATTCCATAAGAAGTTCTTGATTACTTTTCGGTATGGAAGTGAAAAATTATTTTAGAAGAAATTTTTTGTGAAAATTTGATCAGGCAACACTGTAGCATGTTTGTTACAAAATTTTTGTATTAAATATTTGTTCTACTTGAAGAACATGTATTGTTTTATTGAAAATAGTGCTATATGAGTGTAAGGTCATATCATACTCATTATATTCCACACAAAATTATTGTTTTCTAGTTGATTGTGTGGTATTGTATTGTTTCCAAACCATACAAAGGACGTAGATACTCTTGCTGAGTAGTGAACTTTGTAAATTATTATGTTCTTGTGGATGTGTGTTTTTTTTCAATAGAGAATAAAATATTTAACAAGAGGTGAAGACTGTGTTAAGGATAAGTAAACTTAAAAGAAAAAGATATCACTGATTCAACCCCTCCCCCTCTCATTGATACAACTATCTTGGCTAGGAAATTATTAGTGGTATCAGAGTTTAAGGTTCCCTTTGTTGTATATTTTCTAAAGTATTGAAAGAGTATTTGTGATGGATAATCTGAATTTTTTGAAGAATAAAGTAATTCTGGTCTTCTATGGTAAGGATTATCATATCTAGAAAGATATAATGTTGCCTTATCTTATGTCTATTAGGTATGATGTTCTTGAAGCTGAAACATATGGATTTCATCCTTTTGATGATAAAGTTCCTCTTACACATTTTTATACGAATAATATTGAAAATAATGGAAGTTATAAGAATGTCTTGCTCTCATAACTTTATGAAAGTGAGTTTTTAAGAGTTAGGGGAGTTACCACCACCAATGGTACATGGGATAAGTTGAAAAATATATACGAAGGAAATAAAAAATTCAAGAAGAAAAAAATTAAAAATCTAGAGTCTGAAGTATGAAGATATAAACAATGGTGAATATGAATCTGTTAGGTACTTGTTCACTATGTTAAATGACATTTTCAGCACTATTAGATATCTCAGTAAATAGTTAGAAGACTCTACTATTGTTGAAAATATCTTTAGAATCCTTCTTGAAAAGATTTATGTAAAGTTTTATTCATTAGAAGAAATATATCCCGAAATAATATCTTTGGATGATTTTCATAGCACTCTGATTATATATGAGATGATAAGAAAGAAATTAATGAAGTACAAAACAAAAGTTGATATAGAAATTGATTTCCAATATTCTAAGAAAGGAAAATCTAATAATGTTTTTGATGAATATGATGTTGCTAAGTTTGACTCTCAAATTGAGGTATGTTAAAATCATGTTTAAATTTTATCTTTATTTTCTAAAAATGTGAGTAGATGTAAAATTAAATACAATTAAAAACTTCCCTTTATGTTTTTTGAATGTACATCCATTAGGAACTTTGCATCTAATTGTCCTCGAATAAATAAAGAAGATGATAGTGATGAAAAATAAATAAGGTCAAGAAGGTCATGGAAGAAACATGGTGAAAAAGATAAATATTTTAATAGAGAGAAAGATAGAAAATTATCCAAATACAAAAGGATAAGTTTCTTATCTAAAGATGATGAAGAAGAAGAAGGCAGTGAGGTTAAATCTAAAAAATATACTAATCTTTATGTTGAGAATACTTTTATTTCAAAATTTAATAATGAAGAGTTTTGAAGTTGTAGTTTTGAATAGGATGAAACTCAATTAGAATTTCATCTGAAAGATGAATCTAAAGAATGTTTGAGGAAGATTGGGAGGCTTGAAAAATAAATCAGGAAGCTAAAAAGTAAAAAAATACTCATCAAACAATCAAGAATGTGTTCTTTATGAGAAATTCATGGTGATACAATAAATTGAAGATTTTAATAAATCTCTTAAGAAACAAAAGAAAAAAACATATGGAAGTAATGATAAAGTAAAAATAAGAAGAGTTGTAACTTATCGGAAAAAAACATTATAAAGATGAAAAAATAGGTAAAAGTTTTAAAAAAATAATCTCTAAAGTTGGTAAAAATTATCATAAGGAGGAACCTAAGAAGGATAAAAAAAAGTTACCTTCAAATGTTGAGAAGAAATATAGAATTGTTTCTGAGAAGAAGAAAACTGGGAAGTTATGTATGTGGACAAGACCAATAAAGTTTAAAAATGAGAAGTTTCTAAAGATAATAAGTCTGAAAAAGATTCTATCACTTCTAGTTTTGATGAGGTTGAAAAGAAAAATGAGCTGAAAAAGAAGATTTCGGTTGATAAGGGAAATGTTGTTGGTTAACAAAGTTCTAACAAGAATAATAAGAAGGTTCATGAGAAACATGTTCACAACTCTATTTAGTATGTAAGTTTCAAGGGAAAATATTATTTTTATGGATTCTACTTGTATTGTTGTGGATTTGGACACACTAAAAATATTTGTTGTTTTAACCAACAACAGTACAACTATTCCACAATTTTTGGAAGGAGAATTTTGAGAGTGAGTCAATCCCCACAAAGGAAGAAGTCAGAGAAGGATATTTGGAATAAACTTGATAAGGTTAGTGTAAAAGTTGAAAATATGTTCCAAATTTTGGAAACTATTTGTGAAAGGTGAAAACAACCTATAAATCTAATAAAATTATTTCTTGTTTTGTTATCAAATAAAACGTTTCTTAATTCTTAGAAGATAGAGATGAAGAAAGATAATGGGAAAGAAAAGTCTCTTATTGTTAAAACCACTCTGGGAGCTAAAAAGGATAAAGACATTGGATTCTTGATAGTGGGAATTCTTCTCATATTTAATGAGACTTAAAGTTATTTAATAATGTGAAATACTTCAAAGAATTAATGGTGACATTTGGAAATGATGAATCTTTGAGAATAAAAGGTGTTGGATCATCCATCATTAAGAAAGAAAAGTTGAAGTCCAAGAAATATTAGTATGTTGAAATACTAAAACAAAAATTTCTAAGTTTTTCAAAACTCATTGATGAAGGAAAAAAATCTATTTTTAGAAAATGTGGGTTTTTTGTGAAAAGTGAGGAATATGGAAATATTATTACATGAGGCCAACGTACAAAATGAAACATTTTTAAGTTGGTGAAATATAAAACTCTTGTTACTTGGGCATAGTGAAAGAGAATCAGTTGTGGCATAAAATTATGGGGTACATGTGTCATAGAAACATGATAAAGTTATCTAAGAGATACAATATCTATGAAATTATTAATATGTATTGAAGAAGATATCGTTGTCTCTCTATTTTTCAGAAGGGAAAAATTAAAAATTTTGTGCTTAAAAAACTTGAGTTTTGTTCAATAAAATCCTAGGAACTTATTCATTATGATATCTATGGGCCAATGATAAGACAATAAACTAAAAAATATAAGTACATAATCACTTTCATTGACAAATTTACTCATATTACTTATGTTATGTATATGAAACATAATTCAAATGCTCTGAAATTTTTGAAAATTTTCAAGGGAGATTTTGAGAAGGAATGTGAGTATTCAGTGGAAAATTTGAGAACATACAATGGTGGTGAATACAAAAATAAATAATTTTAATATTATTTTGAGAAGCATTGAATTTGGTATGAGTTTATTTCACCATGCACACCTCAACAAAATGGGGTTTCTGAAAGAAAGAATAGATGTTTGGTGGAAATGGGGGGAACTATGTTACTTTTACATGGACTCTCTCATTACTATTAAAGGAAATCCATGAGAACTACTATGTACATTCAAAACTGATGTTTCTGTAGACCAAGTTCATATATGACTCTATATGTAATGTTTTATTGAAAAAATCATTGTTTGAAACACTTAAGAGTTTTTGGGAGTCCATGCATCATATAGAATAATGGTGGAAACCTTGGGAAGTTTGAGAAGAGAAGTAAAGATGAAAATTTTATTGTATATGCTCTAGAAGGAAGAGGATAAAATGATTTAAAAAAGAAAAATAAATACAAGTTGATTATATTGATGTAAAAATTATTAAAGAAATTAAGGAAGATAAATAGACTCATGTTGATAAGGAAGTAGAATATAATGAAAGAAATATTTATGACTCTGATAAGGATGTCGATAGTGGTAATCCTAATCAATAAGAACAAGTGAACTCATCTATATCAAGTGATGAGGAAGAAAATAAATAAAATCATCCTAGGATAAGGAAAAAAGTGGAGGTTCATAACATTATTGGTGATCAACATCAAAAGTTTTAAACAAGAAGAACATCAAAAGTTGTTGCACACACTTCTTTGTATTCAAAAGTAGATATGAATGATGTGAATGAAGCATGAAGCATCTGAAATGGGTTCAACCCATATATGAAGAGATGGATCCGATAGAAAATAATAATCTATGGGAACTCATACCTAAGCCAGATAAAAAAATATTATTGGTAAAAAGTGGTTTTTTCCAGAACAAGATGAATGAAGAAGGTGAAATGATAAGGAAAAAGGAAATATTAGTGTGAAAAGTTTACTCACCAATTAAAGGTGTTGATTTTGATGAGACTTTTTCTCTGATGAAAAGATAAGAAACAACCAGAATCTTTATTTCTATTAATGCACAATGAAGTTTTTTTCAATTGGATATAAAGTATGTATTTTTGAATGGGGATCTCATTGAAGAAATATATATTAAAAAAACTTGTGGATTTGTTGTTGGTAAAGATTAAAGTTATGCGTGTAAGATGAAGAAATCCTTGTATGGGATAAAACAATCTCCAAGATCATGGTATTCCTAATTGTATACTTGCTCAAGGAAGGTGAATTTTAAGAATGTATGATTTGATAACAATATTTACATTTAGGAAATTAAGGAGTTTTCTCTTATAATAATTTTTTATATTGATGACAATATCTTTTCTGGTAATATTTAAAGATATTATGAATGATTTTCTAAAGATATGATTTTTTTGAGATGTCCATGTCGAGGGAAACAAAATACTTCTTGGGTTGAAAACTTTAAAAAATAATGAACATATTTTTCTTTATAAAGAAAATTATTCTAATGAGATTCTTAATAAGTTTAGCATAGAAAATTCAAAACTAGTTTCCACACCAATTTTAGTTGGAACCAATTTTTCTAAATATATTGGAAGAAAATAAGTTTATCAAAAAGAGTTTTTAAAGCTGATAAGAAGTTCTTTTTATTTGAATACCCCATGAACCGTCATTTTTTAGGCTGTTACCTTATGTGAAAGATTCCAAAGTGCTCTTAAAGAACCACATTTAATTACTAGAAAAATAATTCCCAGATATATCAATGGAAAAAAATCGGAATTATTTATAATAACTCAGAAAGTATTGACTTTTTTGGGTATTCAGATATTTATTGGGTAGGAAATGTTGATGATAGAAGATCCAAATCTGGGGGAGTTTCCTATTTGAGGAAAATTTGCGCTAGTTGTCATAAAAAGAAAAAAATATCATTAACTCTTAGCACGGTTGAAGATGAGTATGCTTCTACCAATCAAGCTTCTACTCAACTTATGTGGATAAAGATCTAATTAGAATATTTTCTTGTTGAAGTGATGTTACCCATGCTCTTGGGTTTTGATAATCAAAGAGAAATCAAAATTACTAGGAATTTAGTACAAAATTATCATTAAAAAATTGATATCCAACACCATTTTATCAAACAGAATGTAGAGAAGAATTAATTGGAGATGGAATATGTTCCTACATTGGAACAAGTTACTGAAATTTTCACAAAAACTTTACTGGAGGAACCTTTTTAGAAATAGAGGTTGATCATGGGAATCTAACCTCCCTCTCATAAAGTTTGAGGTATGTGTTTTCCCCTATCTTATCTAGTCTTTGGATAATGTTTTCAAGGGGGATAATTTTTTCCTAAATATATCCATTGAATATGTGCTAAACCTTTTAAGGAATCATGTATTAAGGGGGAGTTTTCGATAAGTTATGGATCCAACATTGTAATTCTATGAACTATTCTAACTATTTTTTGAGTGGTTATAAGAAAATTTTGTTGCAGGAAAATAGAAGAAGAAAAGTAAAACATGAAGAAAAACTGGAGAAGTTTTCATGATCACTACTTTTGGACAACATGTTTTTTTCTATCAATAATTCTTGTTTATTACAATGATTTAGCTCACATAGACTTATAATTGTTAATAAGTAATCCATATATTTAGGTTACAAAGTTTACTAATTTATGAATCTTGTTTGAAGATAGGATCCAAAGGGGGAGATTGTTAGGACCAAGCTGATAAGGATGCTGATCGTATTCAGGAGCTATCTTTTTGTTGTCAAGGAATAAATAAATCAATTCACTTTGTAAAATTTGATAATCATGCTGACCATCATATTTAGTATTTTGGACATAAAATTCTTAAAAAATTCCATTATATTTAATATAATATTTTTGGAAGAAAAGGTTCATCAGACTCACCTCAGGTCTGTAATGAAAGACTTGATCATAATGGGGAAGAATCAGAGTCTGAATGAATATGATAAAATATGAAGATTCTTTGTTGATCTTGGATTTCTCATAAATCATAATAATTATATAAAACTTGAGATGAAATATTGATAAAAAAATAGTAGAGATGATTCTACCAATCATATTAAGAAATGGTTAGAAAGAAAGAAGATGATAGAAAGGACAGAAAGTTACAATACTTCCAATGTAAGATAAAAAATGGTGAAGATAGTCTTAAAAATATTAAAATTCATGAATGAATTCATGATACAATAAAATGTTTGTGTAAGTAAGATGTTGTTGAAGCCTAAGGTTTCTAATATCAATACATTAGTGTGAGAACATCGGACAAGGATTTGTTTGAAGGATGAGAAGGTTGATCGAAATATGTGAAGATGAAGATGTTAGATTTTAGTCAGACCCATAATCCAAAAGAAATAAATATTCATAGAAAGAAGTTGAATAAATAAATTTCGCCGGTATCGTAATCAGAAGAGAAAAGAAGTTGTTGAAGTCAAAGCTACTAGAACCGGTCCATCGGACGCGGTGTTCTACTGATCCATCATAATATATTCTGACACTAATTCATATTATTGGTATTTTTTGTATGTCAGATATATATTTCTATTAGAGGTATAATTGTTTTGTGGTGATTTTTTGGACCAATAAAAATATAATAAATTGGGGGGTTTTGGAACCAATAAATACATAGACGAAGATAAGTTTGTGGTGATTGATTAGAAGAATAAAAATAGAGATTAAACCATAATATAGTTAACCATTTTCACCAAGATAAATTGTTAATTATTTTTCTATTGGGATAAGAGAAATAAGAAATATGATTTCTTTAAAAAGTGGGTAAAGAAAGAAATAATAAATCTCTAATTTTTTTCCTAGAGTTTTTGTATCAAGTGGGTCAAGAACCATCATATTGGATTTGACACTGATCCAAAAGAGTGAATCTGAGACTGATAATAAAATGTAACCTAACATAGATAACTTAATTAGACTCAAGAACATTGGTCTTAAGAAAAGAATAAGAATAATGATGTTTAGAGAGTTTTTCAAATGTATTCGAATGGTGACAATAAAATTTCTTAAAGAGTTTGAAGAAGATTCAAAAGTATTGTTAGGGGAATATTGAAGCTTGAATAAGTTTCTTTTGTTTACATCAGTTGGTATGGGGAATCATAATGGTAAGACATATGTTTTAAAATTTTCACATTTGGTATAGAGAAACATATTGAAGAATCTATTGTCTTCATCATAATGAGGAAATTATAATGTGAAGATTTATCTTTAAATTGGTGTAGATCAACATAATGATATGAATTTAGTTCTAATTTATTTACAAATGGGTCAAGAAAATCATAGTGACCCTATGTCTTCATCATAATGAAGATATAAAAATGAGAAAAATTATATTTTAGGTGGTGTAGAATAATATAATGGATAACCTATTGGTTTACATTTATCTTCATCCTTATGAGGCAAGTCATAATAAGAAAATCGGAATCAGATCAAAGAATGTTGAGAATTTATGAAGCGATATGAAGTTGTGAGAAGATTCAAGAAGAGTTGATAAGAATTTATGAAGTCATAAATGCATCCATAAATCAAGGGAAATTTAAGTTTATGAAAATTTGGTTAATCATGAAAAGTTTTGAGAATCCCACCTAAACTATATTTTGGTCACCTATAAATTGAGAAAGTACTCTGTACTTTCTTGACATGAGTAATGTTCATAAATAAAGAGAGAGAAGCTACAAAATTACAGATAGAATAAGTTTATATATTATGCTTACTTGAAGAAGTTTTCTAGATATAAGATGGAAAGGAGAAGAGACAAGATCATATCCATCTAGTTATCATATTGGGGTGAATAATTGGACTGGAAAAATTGTGTTGATATTTTTGGAATGAGGAAGAAGAAGTTCTAAATTATTTCAAACGATATTATAATAGAGCAATATTATCATACTAAGAAATCAGACTGAGTATCATTATGAATTCTAGAGGAATTTCTTTCCTAATGCTAGGTAAATAAGTGAGGATGTAACGCCCCAACCCTAATTACTTAGAGTTGGTGCATTATTACATAACATTGGCATGATCACGAGAAAGATCAAGTCTCGAAAGACCGATTAGTTTAGTAGCCTTGGAATAACTAGACACATCCATAAATTTTACATTACATCATAAAAAAAACATCTTGTCTTCATATCCCCTCATACTATCCCTGCAGGTCTTTCATAAATTACTTCTTCATAATCCTGGGAAAAAATAAAACATTGAAAGGGGTGAGCTCAGATGCTCAGTAAGGATAACATTATAGCAGAAGCTTTCATAAATAAGCATAAACACTTAAGGCAATTTATAACTAAAACAAAAGCCTTTTAGACTTGAACTTCAGCATAAAATGGAAAAGGTAAAATGAAATAATGCCATTTACTTACTCACATGGATATTCTACTAGTCGAATGATCACATGCAATATCAATAACCACTTTCATAATGATGGAATGCATAATGCCAGACTATCATAACCAAATAGCCAAGGCCTCATGCCAAGACTACAAATAAGATTTTGCCAAGGCCTTGTGCCAAGACACTAGATTGTCTCATGAGACCTACCGATGCATCGAGGAGCTATAGTGGGCTCCACCCGTCACTTATTAAGTCCAATGAATTCCTCATATGAATAGGTTTAAACATAAAATAAACATTCGTATTAAAACTAGCATACGAAATGTCAAAACTTTAACCACAAACCATGAATGGTATAAAAATAGAACATCCACAGTCAAACATAACTCATTTGATACAATATGGAAGATTGTATTGTATCACATTAACCTCAATCATGAATAATGAAGGATGTTTACATAGATGAAAATAATCATCAAAACTATTTGAGGGAAATATCCCCCTTTTCTTTAAATCATTTAAAAGTCACACTATTTGTCAAGAAGCCATTTAAAAATAGATTTTTTTGAATCAAAGTGTCCCATACCACTTTGAAACTTTTAAAAGGAGTTTTAATTTTAAAACTTTGATGTCCATATAAATAAATCCTTAAAACCATTTTTAAAACATGGACATTAATGAGCAAGATATAGAAGAATAAGTCTTTAAAACATTTTAAAATTGTTTTTTGGTTAGAGATTCTAACCAAAAGAGAGACACTTGAATACAAATATTTGAGGTAATCAAAAATTTGTAATATCATGAGAATAAAGGGATTCATGATATACTATGTCAAAGTACATTATATACACCACATAAAAGTGATTTGGTGTATATCAACAAAGAAGTCTCAGTTGAATGTAAATTGAGATGAAATCTCTCATAAAGGCCGTATCCTTAGGTTAAGGATAAATCAAAGACATAATTATGTGTGAAAAAAATATAAATACACTAAATATGATTGAATATTCAGTGTAAAACAATCAAAGGATATTCACACATATTCTTGTAGAAACAACACCAACGAATTGGATGTTTAACTCAACAAATGGTGAAAGAGTTAAAATTACTCTTATCAAATTCAAATTAATGACTTGAGAATTATCAATGGAGTGATTATGTGTATCAAAAGTACATCCACAGGAAGGGGAGTGTAAATTATGACATAATCAAATGAATAGTTATTCCACACATAATCTTGGAGTAACATAATCAATGAAATATGCGTAAAGCCGAATGAGTGGAAATTGAAATCTCAAATTCCCTTATCGATTTGGTAACTTACGAAACAAACAACCATGAAATAAGGATCATACCATGACTATGTAAATACCCATAAATTAAAGTATATTACACAATGAATACAATCATGGGCAGTACACATACACCACATGTAATAATTAAGTGGTGAATAATGGAATTCTCACGAAATTAAGAGCGAGATAAGAAACTCCTTACCACGCTAATCAACTGAGTATTATGGCCAAAAGTTAATAAACACCAAATGATTTACAGAATAACATGAATATAAAGATAATCATGATAATATATATCAAATGGCAGTACACAATACACCACTTTCAATAATTTAGTGGCGAACAATGGAAATATCACGGAATTGAAAGTGAGATAAGAAAATCCCTTACTTGTACTTTTTCCTTGGTCGATGGTAGGTTTACCTCCTGTATAATGGTGAAATAATTGTTATTGAATAATACAAGAATCATTTACTTTAATATGATATCATATATGATCTTTTAACATTGATTTGTTAATAATATCTTAGAATTATCGTTATTTCGGGTGTTAACGGGTTCATTTTACTTTATATTCTTTGTTATGTGAGCCATATTCGTTATTAATGGGATGTATATTATTCATATCCAGAATGATATCAAGTCCTTAGATACTATTTTTAAATCATCAAATTATAATTATACTTGAATGGATATGATGGACAATGAATCTCATCGCGTTCGTGGAGACGGTAGTCCGTACATACGCACGAGCGAGAATATCATTCTTTTGATATTAAAATAATATATAATTGGATTTTATATCATATATACAGAATCATTATCATGTTATATTTATTATTTACATGAGTTACACATCATTATTATACCCATCCAAATAATAATATATTGAATAACAATTACACCACGACGTGGAGACGGTAAGCCGTACGTACGCACGTATGGTGACATGTTATTCAAAGGATGGATAGAATACTGAATATGGTTGTACCATATTTATAATAACATCACAGTATATATATGATACTGGAGTTATTATTTTATAATTGTAATAACAAAGAAAGAGGAAGTGGAAGAATAAAGGAACTTAAAAAGGGGTGGTGAAAACATTACCTCTTCTTCGGGTTCTTCCTTTTGATTTGATCAAAATGGCTCCTTAGGTTGGCTTTCTGATCAAACTAAGGACTCTAGGTTGTAGTGAGGGAAGTTGGGAGAGTATTTGGGCAGAGTTTGGACGAACCAAAAGGCTTTTAAGGTGTAAATAAATGAGAAGGAGGAGTGCCTTTTTATAATAGGGGTGAGGGGCACCTTTGGAAAAGCTAGAAATATTAATTTATAATAAATTCATATTCGGTTTTTAATGGCTCCAAATATGACTATTCAAAGTTTATGGTGGGGATATGTCGAAAACCACTCAACCAATAGAATTTAGACAGGTTTGGGTACTTATATTAACCTTATCTTTAAGTATTAACTCTAAGTTAATTAGTTTTACTTTTACAATGTCTCTTTGTATTTTTATATAATATGGTTAATAAACATACTATATACATCCAAGAGACCCCCAAGTGGTCCATTAATGATGAACCTATCATGATATAAGTCTCTTGGCAGAACCTTATATTTTTATGAATTTAATATCAATTAATAATATAATATTTGTTTTAAGAACTCTTTTATGTCAATTTTGACACTATTCAATAGTTGATTTTTGTGAAACTCATAACAGATTGATTACTTCGAAAAAAGTCAATTAAATCAATACTAATATATCATATTATCCTAGAAAATTAGTTTAATTCATTAAAAGTTTCATATTATATTTTTTTGGGTATTTATAATATCAATTATTTTAATTTTTCAGTATTATAGTAATTACTGCATCATCATTGTGTCATAAATAAAATAAATTATTTAATGTCTAAAAATTATAAATAAAATATCATTATGTAGTAAATAGTTTTATCTTTCTAATGAATATTTATAATCGAAAATCCAACATATATAACCCTATGTAAAAATTGTTTTTCTAAAAGATATATGCTTGTGTCATTTTTGTATTCATTTTAACTTAATTAAAATAAAGTGTCATTATCACTTACAAGTGGATCCATGGGGTCCCAAAATCGACCCCAAGATGCCCATGGTCGACCATGTATCAACCAATAGGGTTAAGACACGTTTTAGGGTAATTTAGTATTATTATAATATTATTTTTTTAACCCTTATTTACCGGATTTACCCTTAACCATGGTAAATAAAATATTTACCGCAGTAATTATTCAAAATGTCTAAAAATAAAAGTTACCTATTTACACAATTTGAAAATCCTGATTCCAAATATGGAATCCATTTTCCTAAATTCAAAACACAGAAGTGGCATAAATTAATTTAAAATTAATTCCCGCTGTCAAAACAAAAAGCGTGTTTTTAAGAGATAATAACTATCAAAAGATTGACACTTGTTTATGTTCGGTTTAATTGTAAAATTATGTCCAATGACCAACATTATATTAAATGGTAAAAATATATTATAAATATACTTTAAAACTACTAAAATTCATAATTTATCACTATTAATTATTTTGATTAAAAAAGTTGTTTTTAATTAAAATTTAGTAATTTTCACTATTCATCAAAATATGAAAGTTATCCGAAAAGTACCAAAATTTCACCTTAGGCTAAATTAGATATTCTGAATCCAAAAATGAAGTCCATTTTGAAATATAAAATATATATAATTTTAAAAAGTAGGTATTACTATTCATAACGCCTAGTTTGATCGGTTGTGGTGTGTGTTAAAACTCGAAGTTGCGTACAACACACGCTACTGTTTTATTCAAAGGAAAGCAAACCGTGGAAGTTTGGGATGTTTCATTTTAATTTTTTTTTGATGTCTCCATTTAGTCAAAAAGTTTAAAATATTGTATTTAAAAAGTTTTCACTATTAAAAGTTGATAAAAGTGCAATACTTAAAATGAACCTGTTCTTGCATTATGACTAAGAAACTCATAATATGGATTCTAAAATTATAAGGATTATATAAAGTTTAAAATTTAGTTAATACTATTCATGACCTATTTTAATGGATTTTTTTGTAAGTCAAGGTGTGATTGAACTCGGTGTTGCGTGTAGTGCAAGTTATTGAATTATTTTGAAGAAATAACACACTATGAAATCTTGGGGTGTTGCAGAGGAATTGTTTTAAAATAAAATTTTTGTGAAAATTTAATCAAGCAAGTCCATAACATGTTTGTTACAAAAAAATTTATTACATCTTAATTCTACATGATGCACATGAACTGTATTACTAAATATAGTGCTACATGAGTGTAAATAAATATCCTACTCATTGTATTCTACACAAAAGGACCGTTTTCTAGTGGATTTTGTGGTATTAGATTGTTTCTAAACCATACCAAGGATATAAATACTTTTTTTGAGTAGCGAACCATGTAAATTCTTGTGTTCCTATGGATTTGTGTTTGTTTTTTCAGTA
Source organism: Viscum album (assembly GCA_963277665.1). NCBI lineage: Eukaryota > Viridiplantae > Streptophyta > Magnoliopsida > Santalales > Viscaceae > Viscum > Viscum album. The sequence continues at coordinate 1,938,217,131 of OY728155.1, forward strand.
GATAATATAATATTTAACATGAGAATATGGTTTTTTAAGAATACAGAAACATAAAAGAAAAAATATATCACGGACACACCCCTAATCTTTTAAGCGATACAAATATCTTGACTGGGAAATTAAATATACATGAAAACATTGTACATAGACATCAGGATATGGTGTCTATGAAGAACATCATAAAAACTCCATCCATAGTCAATCCTATAATCCTTGTTTTGTTCAACTAGACATCCCATTTCTAGGGATCTAATTTGGATGTCATACCACTCAAGATGTGTATCATTAAATAGATACCTAGGTCTATAATCCCTATCGATAATACTTACTTTTTCCAGTGCAAAAAAGACTCTAAGTTGGATACATCACCACTGGGGGATACATTTCCAAACCATGGGTTCACCCATAGTCATCTCCAATCACTATAATGAAGGATTTTAGGTAAAATATGGATATACTATAAATGTGGATTTTAGATATATGCCATACTACTCAATCCAAATGTAAACCAATTTGATGTCTGATTCATAGGTCTCAGTCCAAAGGGAATCATGACATTTCAACTCAGATAATCCCTAAGGGTTATGGCGCATAGGTGATATTTAAGGAATACTCTCTTGATCTAGTTTAAAAACATAGAATAATTCAATAACTTTCTCTATAGCCTCATCCCCAAACAAGTATTTATGATACTATAATTCGGCATCAACTGATCCCAAGGTGTATCCTAAGAATCGAATGAAGAGATCAATTCCTTCCTTAGGGAGCTCATCAGCATCCCACTGCTCTGGAGAAATGTGCCCACCTGAAAACCTTTAGCATCATCTGGAATGCTAACAGTCTAGCCATTCCTAGAGTGACCCAATATAAGAGGGGTTCCAAGAAACTCTTAGAAACTTAACTCTATATACCTAATCAGGGATGAATACCAGTGAAAATTGGGACTTACAGTAATAGTATCAGTATCATTCAATAAAGTAAGCTCAAAAGATGGACCCTAGGAAGTACATTTGGTAGTCCTAATATAATAAGGCTCAGAAGATGGATTCTAGGTTGTATGTTTGGAAATCCTAAAATAATAAGGATCAATAGCTGGATCCTAGGAAGTACTTTTGGAAATAAAAAATAGTAAGTCTCAATAATTAGATCCCATGAAGTATATCTAGGTATCCCAATAATAATATCTAACCAAAAGTATTAGAAACCAGAACCTAGGAAGTACATCTGGGAATCCTGATAATAAAATTTGTATCGTGTCATGCTCAATGTCCACAAACTAAAAATTTCTTATGGTAATCATAATTTCATCAACAGTAACCATGTGAATGAATAAATAAATTTTGAGGGTGACCAAGTTCCTAAACCCACCAATACTTCCGCATACTCATGAAGTAAAAGTTTGGTATGGTTTCTAACGTGACACTCAATACCATCCCTACCCAAACATGACATACTAGATCAGTGTCAGTTAAACACCAAGACACCCACTGGGTCCCTCAGATCAAAACACATGAGAGGAATCCTACTTGGGATCCTTAACACTACTAAAAAATCGGGCAATAACAACCGACATTGGCGGTCGCTATAGGCCTCTAGAGACCGCCCAATGACGGCCATTGGCGGTCGCTTTAGCTTCGTCACAATAGGCCAACAGCGACCGCCAATGGCGGTCACTCTAGGTGGCCAAAATTCCGGCCTACAGCGACCGCCTGGAAGTCGGTCAAGGCGGCCTGCCTGGTCACCATTAGCGACCAACAATAGCGGTCACTGTAGGTGACCGAAATTTCAGCCTATAGCGACCGCCTTTGGCAGTCGCTAATGTCATCCGGCAGGCAGCTTATAGCGACCGCCAAAGGCGGTCGCTAGTTTGGGAATTTTTTTTTAAAAAAATTCCTAGTGAAAGAAATATATATATATATATATATTAAATAATACACACACACATATATATATATTTAATATATATATATATATATATATATATATATATTAAAGAAAATATTTATATATATAATATTAAATAAAATATTTTAAATATATATATAATATGATTTAAATATTTTAATATATATAATATTAAATATATATATATATATATATTAAAGAAATATATATATATATATATATAATATTAAATAAAATATTTTTCTTATTCATCCAATAGGTTTATTAAGCATATGGTAATAATAAATCAAATTTTATTCTTAAAATTTGTATTTCTCTAAAACGGTAATTTTACTACCTCTTAATGGAGAGCATATTTTAAATATAAATTCTAGCACATTTATAAATTTTTTTATTTCAATATAAACTTATCTTTTGGAAAACATGAAATAAAAATGTGTTAGGGTTAATTTGTGGTATTTTTTGTGGATTTTCATTTTTTTAATGAAATGTACGAATTGTGTTTTTTTTAATTCAAGGTGAAAAACAGAGATAAAATAAAGTAAAAATCATAAAAAATGGAAAACAATTTCAAAAAGTATAAAAATCAACATCCTCATAAACAATAAATGATAAACGTGCTTCAATGATCCGAGTAGGTCTATCCATTTCAATCTTATGCTTCAATAAACCTACAATAAGACAAAAAAAAACAAACGTAAATTAGACATAATTATTCAGTTATTATATACATAAAATAAAATTAAATCTGACATCAAATCATGGTGCTATAATAATTTTAAACCCCCAATTTAAGAAATTTTATCATTTCAGGTCATTTGGAGCACGTTTGCTCCAAATTCGACCGTCTCACGCCGTTATGGTGTTTTATGACACCGGAAACGCGTTTTCGGTCACCGCGGTCAAACGACACCTCTGATTGACATGATTTCTACCTGACCATTTTATAATTCACACAACGGCCATTTTCGTACGATTTCATGGAATTCCTAGGTCGTTCAGGTGGTTTTGACGCCCCAACATGCCATTTTAGCATGCACCGAGCTGCTAAAAACAACATAATCAGTCGTACCACACACACCGCACGTCTGATGGGTGTTCCATCTCCTCCTACATGTCACGAATAATATTCTTAATGTTTTTGTGTGGTTTCAGGTCATTCAGAGCACGTATGCTCTGAATTCGACCGTCTCACACCGTTCTGGTGTTTTATGACTCCGAAAACGCGTTTCCGGTCACCGCGGTCAAACGACACCTCCGATTGATGTGTCATCTACTCCGAACATTTAAAAAATCACACAACGACTATTGTCTTATGGTTTCATGGCATTCCGAGGTCGTTCGGGTGGGTTTGACCCCTCAACGCGCCCTTTTAGCGCGCGGCCGAGCTGCTGAAAATGACACAATCGGTCGTACCGCACGCACCACACGTTCGATGGGCTTGTCGTCTCCTCTTCTACATCACGAATAATATTACTAATGTTTTCGTGTCGTTTCAGGTCATTCAGAGCACGTTTTTCTCTGAATTCGACCGTCTCACCCCGTTCTGGTGTTTTATGACTCCGGAAACGTGTTTCCGGTCACCGCGGTCAAACAACACCTCTGATTGACGTGTCGTCCACCCGAAAATATCACAATTCACACAATGGCCATTTTCATACACTTTCATGGCATTACGAAGTCGTTCGGGTGGTTTTGACCCCCCAACGCGCCATTTTAGCCCGCGCTGAGCTGCTGAAAACAACACAATCAGTCGTACCGCACGCACCGCACGTCCTATGGGTGTTTCGTCTCCTCCCAGACGTCATGAATAATATTCCTAATGTTTTCGTGTGGTTTTAGGTCATTCAGAGCACGTTTGCTCCGAATTCGACAATCTGATGTCATTCTGGTGTTTTATGACTCTGGAAACACGTTTCTGGTCACCGCGGTCAAACAAAACCTCCGATTGACATGCTGTCTGCCCGAACCATTCACAATTCACACAGCGGCCATTGTCGTACGCTTTCATGGCATTATGAGGTCGTTCGACTGATTTTGACCCCCCCAACGCGCCATTTTAGCGCGCGTCGAGCTGCTGAAAATGACACAATCAGTCGTACTGCGTGCACCGCACGTCCGATGGGCGTTTCATCTCCTCCTACATGTCCACGAATAATATTCCTAATGTTTTCGTGTGGTTTCAGGTCATTCAGAGCACGTTTCTCCGAATATCGACCGTCTCACGCCGTTCTGGTGTTTTATGACTCTGGAAATGCGTTTCCGGTCACCACGGACAAACAACAACTCCGATTGACGTGTCGTCTACCCGAACATTTCAAAATTCACACAACGACTGTTTTTGTACGGTTTCATGGAATTCCGAAGTTGTTCAGGTGGTTTTGACCCCCCAATGCGCCCTTTTAGCGCGCGTCGAGCTGCTGAAAACGACACAATCGATCGTACCATGCGCACCGCACGTCCGATGGGCATGCCATCTCCTCCTACATGTCAAAAATAATATTACTAATGTTTTTGGGTGGTTACAGGTCATTCGGAGCACGTTTTCTCCAAATTAGACCGTCTCACGCCGTTTTGGTGTTTTGTGACTCCAGAAACGTGTTTCAAGTCACCGCGGTCAAACGACACCTCCGATTGATGTGCTGTCTACCCGAACATTTCAAAATTCACAGAACAGCTGTTTTCGTACGGGTTTCATGGCATTCGAGGTCATACAATTTGTTTTGACCCCCAACGCGCCCTTTGAGCGCGCGCTGAGCTGCTGAAAACGACACAATCGGTCATACCGCGCGCACTGCACGTTTGATGGGCGTTTCATCTCCTCATACAGGTCACGAATAATATTACTAATGTTTTCATGTGGTTTTAGGTCATTTGGAGCATGTTTATTCCGAATTCGATCGTCTCACGCCGTTATGGTGTTTTATGACACCGAAAACACGTTTCCAGTCACCGCGGTCCCAACGACACCTCTGATTGACATTCTGTCTGCCCTTTCATTTTAAAATTCACACAACGGCCATTTCCGTACACTTTCATGGAATTCCGAGGTCATTCGGGTGGTTTGACCCCCCAACGTGCCATTTTAGCGGGCACCGAGCTGCTGAAAACGACACAATCGGTCGTACCGCGCACACCGCATGTCCGATGGGTGTTCCGTCTCCTCCTACACATCACGAATAATATTCCTAATGTTTTCGTGTGGTTTCAGGTCATTTGGAGCATGTTTTCTCCGAATTCGACTGTCTCATGCCGTTTTGGTATTTTATGACACTGGAAACGCGTTTTCGGTCACTGCGGACAAAAGACACCTCCGATTGATGTGCCGTCTACCTAACCATTCAAAATTCACACAACGGCCATTTTCGTACGCTTTCATGGAATTCCGAGGTCATTCGGGTGGTTTTAACCCCCCCAATGCGCCATTTTAGCGGGCACCGAGCAGCTAAAAATGACACAATCGATCATACCGCGCGCACCGCAGGTCCGATGGGTGTTATGTCTCCTCCTACACTCCACAAATAATATTCCTAACGTTTTCGTGTGGTTTCAGGTCATTAGGAGCAATTTTTTCTCCGAATTCGATCGTCTCATGCCCTTTTTGGGTGTTTTATGACTCCGGAAAAGCGTTTCCGGTCACTACGGTCAAACGACACCTCCGATTGATGTTCCGTCTGCCCAAAAATTTCACAATTCACACAATGGATGTTTTCGTACGGTTAAATGGAATTACGAGGTTTTTCGGGTGGCTTTGACCCCCCAACGCGCCTTTTTATGTGCGCGCCGAGCTGCTGAAAACGACACAATCAGTCGTACCGTGCGCACCGCACATCCGATGGGCGTTCCGTCTCCTCCTACACACCACGAATAATATTCCTAATGTTTTCGTGTGGTTTCAGGTCATTCAGAGCACGGTTGCTCCAAATTCGACCGTCCCAGACCGTTTTGGTGTTTTTTGACTCCAGAAACGCGTTTCCGGTCACCGCGGTCAAACGACACCTCCGATTGATGTGTCGTCAGCCCGACCATTTCAAAATTCACACAAAGGCTATTTATAATATGGTTTCATGGCATTCTGATGTCGTTCGGGTGGTTTTGACCCCCCCCCCCCCCAACGCGCCCTTTTAGCGCGCATCGAGCTGCTGAAAACGACACAATCGGTAATACCGCGCGCACCGCATGTCCGATGGTCGTACCGTCTCCTCCTACACATCAATAATAATATAAATATTGTTTTTATGTGGTTTTAAGTCATTCAGAGCGCATTTTCTCCGAATTTCGACCGTCCTCATGCCGTTTTGGTGTTTTATGACACCAGAAACGCAGTTTTCGGTCACCGCGGTCAAATGACACCTCCGATTGATGTGCCGTCTACCCGAACATTTCACAATTCACACAAAGGCCATTTTAGTACGCTTTCATGGAATTCCGTGGTCGATCGCGGGGTTTTGACCCCCCAACGCGCAATTTTTGCGAGCGCCGAGCTCCTGAAAACGACACAATCAGTCGTACCGCACGCCCCGCACGTCCGATGGGCATGTAGTCTCCTCCTAAATGTCACGAATAATATTCCTAATGTTTTCATATTCTTTCAAGTCATTCGGATCACATTTTCTCCGAATATATCTGTCTCACACCGTTTTGGTGTTTTATGACTCCGGAAATGCCGTTTCCGGTCACCGCGGTCAAACGACACCTCCAATTGACGTTCCGTCTTCCCGAACTTTTCACAATTCAACACAACGACTGTTGTCGTATGGTTTCATGGAATTCTGAGGTCGTTTGGGTCGATTTAACCCCCCAACGCGCCCTTTTAGCACGCACCGAGCTGCTGAAAACGACACAATCGGTCATACCGCACACACCGCACGTCCGATGGGTGTGTCGTCTCCTCCTACATGTCCCAAATAATATTACTAATATTTTCATGTGGTTTCAGGTCATTCGGAGCACGTTTGCTCCAAATTCGACCGTCTCACGCCGTTCTGGTGTTTTATGACTCCGGAAACGCGTTCCCGGTCACCGCGGTCAAACAACACCTCCGATTGGCGTGCCTTCTGTCCGGGGTGCGGGGAGGATGTCCGGGTGTGCGGGGGGGCCTATCCGGGGGTGCAGGGAGGGCTGTCTGAAGTGCGGGGAGGGCTGTCCGGGGTGTGGGGGGGCTGTCCGGGGTGCGGGGGGGGCTGTCCGGTGTGTGGGGGGCCTGTCCGGGGTGCGGGGAGGGCTGTTCGGAGTGCGGGGGAGGGCTATCCGAGGTGCGGGGAGTGGTTGTACGGGGTGCGGGGAGGGATGTCCGGGGTGCGGGGGGGGGGGGGGGCTGTCCGGGGTGCGAGGATGGCTGTCCAGAGTGCGGGGGGAGTGGTTGTCCGGGGTGTGGGGAGGGATGTCCAAGGTGCGAGGGGGCTCTCCGGGGTGGGGGGAGGGCTGTCCGGCGTGCGGGGAGGGCTGTTCGGGGTTCGGGGGGGGGGGGGGGGGGGCTCTCCGGGGTCCGGGGAGGGCTTTCCGTGGGGGGGGGGATGTCCGGATGTGGGGGGCCTGTCCGGCGTGCGGGGAGGGCTGTCCGGGGTGTGGGGGGGGGGGGGGGTACTGTCTGGGGGTGCGGGGGGCCTGTCCGGGGGTGTGGGGAGGCCTGTCCGGAGTGCGGGGAGGGCTGTCCGGGGGGGGGGGGGGGTTGTCCGGGTGTGCGGGGAGGGGTTGTCCGTGGTGCGGGGAGGGCTGTCTGGGGTGGGCCGGGGACTAAAAATAGTGAACTCAGTTCATTCATCAAAAACAAGTTTAATGGTTTATATTAGGAATCACATGTTTTTTTCAAAAATATTACAGAACATGCAATTGAAAACATTAAAGAATTAAATGAAAAAAATATCCAAATCCTTAATCAGTTTCATGGTTACTTATCAATTCATGCACAAAAACATTGCATCGGGCCAAAGAACACATGATACCCCCAAATCACAAAAAATATCACTAGAAATCCAACATAAATATCAATAACAACCCCACCATTAAAAACAGAAACACACCTCGTGATATGATGCGTCATGCGTGGTCATGACTACTACCTCCATCAGGTGGGTAAGGGGCCTACAAAAAAAACATTATGAATATTTTCATAACAAAAATAATATAAATTAAATAAATAAATACAGTATAAACCTGCGTCGTCTGATCCCCTCCACCATCACCTGGATGCACATATTTCTGCAGTGCTCTATCCTCAGCGATCAATTGCGCATTTACCTCCTCAGAAGCTGCCATCCGTTCCTCGAAATCTGACAACCTCTGTGTCATTTGAGCAATATCAGGACCGAAAACCGCAGCGCATGACACTAAAAAACGAGGAATCCCTATTCCATAGGTCAAACTATATCCATGCCTGTCCCGACCAATAATGTGATGAAATATCTCATCCCTTCGCATGGGAAGCTGTCGCTGGTCCTATGGAAGATGTTCTAACTCAGCTTCAAATTGAGCCTATGAAATATTTAAATATATATACATATATTAATATATAGATTTTATGTAAGTATTGGTAATGAGTACAAGAACTTACTATCAATGCTACAGCCTCTGGATCATTGCGATCACGAGTCCTCATCCACACCGACATTTTATTAGTCGGTGCACCTTGCTCCTGCAACTGTATATGAATAGAATATAATCACAAAACCATATTAATTAAAAAAAATTAAAAAATGAATAATAAATACCTCATGTTGGATCTAAGACACATGACGAGTCCCGAGCCTGTGAGGTGGTCCCCACAAGGCTCAATTGTCAGAATGGCATGTTGACACCTCCTACATTCAATTCATTAAAATTTCAAAAAAATCACACATTCTTGAATATATATATACCAAAATAAATATACAAACTGCAACACCCTCAGTAGACCAATATGCAACTAAATCATTCCACTGATCCAAGAGGACACCCCTCAGGACTTTTTCCAGAATGTATGGGGCACCCACATTTGGTACCCAGTGGTCCCTCTTGACTTTTCCTTTGTAGTCTTTCCACGTCTTACGGAATTTTCTCATACACACTGGCCGAAACTAATTGGGACATACTTTAAAATTTTTCTATTAAAGAAAAAAATCACATATGTTATTATTTTTTATACATAGGGATAAAGTAAAATGGTCTTCTTACCTGAACCTCCCTCCAAAGACAATCTAATGTGTCCTGAGGGATAGAAGCCCAGTCACGCGTGGTCAATAGAAATCGATGTGGGTCAGGTATGATATTACCCAGCTGATGAATAAATGTAGGTACATTACGTCCCACAGGATAAAATACCTCATCAAATGAAACATCAAAAGTCATGTTGGAATTCCATGATAATATTCCACGAACAGGGCCTCTCCTGCGAGAGGAAGAAGCAGTCGAGTTTGATCCTGTTGAAAACAATTTTATATATAAATTGACAGATGTTATAAATATATATATATATATATATATATGTTTATCAATTACATAAAAAATAGAGACAATTACATTCAAACATACCTCGACCCTGTGACGTAGATGTCTCAGATGGATGATGTGGATCTTCTGCCTCTTCCCCTGATATGCCTGTAGTCATGGAAAACATTAGTAAGGGGACTATCCAAAGTGTCCAAATGATAAATTGGATTGTTTAAAAAAAATCAAACTTGTACAGTTGTTAATCAAACAAAAAGGGATTGAATAATTAGTTTTGAATGAATTTTAAAAAATCATAAATTTAACAAAACAGATATAAAGATTCCGTAAAAAACCAATCAATTCATAGCCAAATTTCAAATTGAATTAATAGAAATTCAAGCATATCATGAACCAAATGAAGAATACCTCAATGGAAAGATACACTAACAATAACATCAACATAACATGAGATAAATCACCCTAAATGTTTATATCTGAATAAAATTCCAAAAGTGAGGATTAAAACTTACAAGGATTTATAAAATGGTTAGATAATTTATGATATCCTAGGATGAATAGCGGGGATAAAATTATAATAATGTAAGTGAAAGCCCATGTCATACCTGATTGCTCTACAAACCTGGAAGGTAGGGGAGACGATGACGGTGATGCGAGGGAGAGGAGAGGCAGCAGAGGGGAGCCAGAGCTGGAGCCAGTGCGGCGAGGGAGGGGATTAGTGACGGCGGCAATGGGTAGCCGGAGGAGAGGAGGCGGTGAGGTGGCGACGGTGCAACGAGGGTGGGACGACGAGGGAGGGGACCGAGGACAGGGGGAGCTGGAGTAGACGACCGACAAAGAAGAGGGGACGAGTAGTGGTTGTGCGAGGAGGGAGGGGACCGGGCGGCGGCGATGCGACAAGGGAGAGGACGGTGAAGGAGGGGACGAGCGGTGACGGTGCGACGAGGGAGGGGACGGGGGTTGGTGGGGTGCGCGGGGGGGGGGGGGGGGTGTTCAGGGTGCGGGGGTGGGGGGTGGGGGAGGGCCGAGGGAGGAGGCCAGAGGGTAGAGGGGTCGGAGGCCGGAGGGACTGGAGCCCGGAGGTGGGAGGCCAGAGGCCCGACGGAGGCCGGAGGGCGGCCGAAGGGATGCTGGAGGGCTACCGAAGGCGGGTGGCGGGAGGCCCCAGGGCAGAGTGAGGCCGGAGGGTGGCCGCAGGGTAGAGGGCGGCTGGAGCCGGAGGGCAGAGGAGGAGGAAGCCCGGAGGAGATGGAGGGTAGGGCAGAGGGTGGCCGGAGGGTGGCCGGCGGAGGGCGGCCGACGGAGGGTGGAGGGTGGCAAGCGGAGGGTGGAGGCCGAAAGGGCAACGAGAGATGATGGCGAGGGAGGGTGCGCGGTGGCAGGGCAGGGAATGCGACGACCGGAGAGGGCAGCGAGGGTGGGTGTGCAGCGAAGAGGATGTCGTGCAGCGAGGCTGGGCGGAGGAGGGTTCAGGTGGGGGGGGGGGGCGCTTCGCGAGAGGAGGGAGGAGGGTTCAGGGGGGGGGCACCGAAGTCCCATTTTTTTGGGAAAACTAGCGACCACCATTGGTGGTCGCTAGTAGTGAAGGTAAAATGAGAAATCTTATATGGGATCCTTGATGGTAAATAAATAGAGGCATCCTACATAGGATCCTTAGAAGGGTACATAGAAAAAGGAATCCTACATTGGAGCCACAACAATAGTGCATGTAGGTAGAGTCATACTATATGTGATCCTCTAAAAGTGTAAATAGGAAGAGGGATCCAACATGGGATTCCCTATATCAAATTTAAGTGAATGAATCCCATATCAGACCCTTGGAAATAGTGGTTAAGTAGAGGTATCCAACATGGGATCGTTGAAAAGAACTAATTTCGTGGACTCATAGGCTAGAAGGTGACATCTTGTAAGGGATATATCCTTAAATGAATATTTATGAAGGAATATTTCAAGAGAGAGATCTCATGAACCATCTCAGATCAATGGTATCACTCTCTGGAGATAGATGAATTTAATTACCGGAGGAAGAACCTATCCATTTAGGAAAATCCCCAAAACTCTTTGTAGGAGTCCTCAAATAACCTCAAGGGTAGTACTATAGTGATATATGTAAAAAAACGCTCAAAATTGACTAATCATGCATCCAAACCCAACTTCACTTCGTGAAGATATAAAAAAACCCTAAGAAGGGTAATAAGGGAGGAGTACACAGTATGCATACCCTGGTAGATGGTGTGAAATCTTGAATATCCACCAAGGCATGTACTCCAATCAGACTTGGTGTGGAAAATTCAAGCACATGGTATGTGAGTCATGTACATGGTGTGTACCCTACACATGGTAACTACCCATGTAACTCACATGGCATGGACATATATTTATCTCGACTATGTACTTCTACATGGAATATGACCCACACAGGATTTGGCTAAGTATTTTTCCTAGTTGTGCACCTCCACAAGACAATTTTCCCCTACACGGGTTATCTGGCTGGGTAATTGACTACATGGATGAGTTCCAATATTTGGTGTATATACCCCATACATGGCATGTACTTATAAAAGGGCCATCTTACCAGAATGGGAAGAACATAGGATGTGTGTTCCTAAACTACACTCCATGTGATTAGGATTTCCAAATGGGAAACCCCTAAAATTTTCTGAAACCACCATTTTCTTCTCAAAAGTTATAGATCAACCCTCAAGGGGTCATAAGTCGCCATAATAAGGAAATAAAACTTGAAAATGGAAAATATACAGGGGGTTTATGAAAAAAGTAAAAACAACCAACCTTTTCCATGGAATCTAATGAACCTTCTTCCATTTCTGCGATCCACGACTACCACACAATGATTTGGATCCTCCCAAGCTCTATGGTGGTACCTCCATTATTCTCCCCGTATATCCCCTCTCTATCCCTTTCTCTATCAGATACATGATATAGGTGTCCCATAGGGGGGTATGTAAGAATCAAAATGTAAAGATAAGAAAATAAAAGATAAAAAGAAAAGGAAGAAAAGAAAAAGAAAAAGAAAAAGGGGCCTAGACCCAATCTTGTTTCCTGAAATGAGTTTATGAACCCCTAGAAAAAAACTCCTCATTCTGGACTCACCATAAGATAAAAATCTATATATGATGTTCTTTTTGAAAGATATATTTGAAAAAAAATGTGTGAATAAATTATTATTTAATTAAATATATATTAAATATTAATTATTCCACCTAAATTTTAACAGTTCAAAATTATACCAAACTTTTACCGTAGGATACACACCCTATCTCAGGACCAACATAGTGGTGGAAAAAATTATCCGAGATCCTTTTCTTGGGGAAAATGACCATTTATCCCTTATAAGCATTTGAAATAAAAAATTCAAATTCTTACTCAAATTTCCCACCTGAAAAAAACATAGGTTCTTACAGTCTTCCCATCATAAACCTTCTCATCCCCGAGAATCCTTGGTGGTAAAATGAATCCGTACTCTCAACCCAAGAATATAAATAGAAATGTTATCTTGATCGTCCAATGATTAGTCTCATAGCATCCACAACTATCTCCAACATGTGATATGTTTTAACTACAACGGATTTGATTCTCTCTATCATTGGAATTCCTTATCATCATCTTATAACCAAACATTGAGCTCAAAATCCCATGAAAAACACTAAATTATATTAATAATGAGGGTCATCACCCTCAAACATCCAATGGTGAACTCCCCACCATATGGATTACCTTATATCGCTCCTCTATTTCCACATCAACATTTTCCTTCATTAATATCAGAAAGATATCTAAAAATAAAATAATCTCATTGTAGACCTGACACTCTCTCATGATACCCAGGATGATGTCAATATAAATTATAATTGTTTATAATTAAGAGTATAGTAATATTTTATTGAAATTTTTGTATAGATCTCCCAATCCATGCTCACAACCAATAGGCATCACTCGCCTTTAACCAACTCCTGACACCACATCTCCCAACAATGTGTGTGTAGGTCCAAACACAGTTCAACCATGTCATGATGCCTGATTAATTTTCAATGTATCCTTTACCATAGAGGGACATTATTCATTTAACCACATCTCCCAGAAAACCATTCCCATGAAAAGTCTTGGAAACCATCAGTCCTCAGCTCACACATAGCCACTCACTGATTTATGATTAAAAAGAAACCATGCATAATTGACACATACCATCATCACCCAACTCATGAACCCATGAGTCATCTATAGCAAGGATAAGATGACAATGATACATGGAACATCGATATCATTATGCCAAATTATCCCTTGGATATCCTCTTCAAAATCAGGCACCTCACATGTGACATAATTTATTCCATGATTGCACATCACCCATCATTGTTCTTTTCATGATCATCTACCTTCACTCTAAACACTAACTATGAGTATAAACACTAGTCAATAGGTTGAACCCAATCGGCCCTACCTACCGAATCCAGTCTCTAAAAACAAACACCCTAGGTGCTTCATCAAAATCCAAAGTCACCAACATGACTATATCATAAAACTCAATCACTAAACACGAATTGATCAAAATTGAGTATATAACCTAGCTCACTTTCTAAAAAATAATCCATAAACATGGTTTAACCCTAATAATCATTTTACCTTTATCAAAATGAGCATCGACCTACAAGGTTTTGTGTTAAATTTAAGGGCCTCTAGGTCTCCCACCTAGCCCTACCGATCAAGTTTAATAATAGGGTATCTTGGTATAACCACCTTGCCCAAAATTCAAACCTATATAAGGGATGAAAGGATAAAAATAACCTATAAGGGTCAAAACTGTCAACATTAGGCAACTAGGGACCTGATACTCTCCTAGAATACTCATAAGGAACTAATCACTAGAGGTCATGATATCAATACAGAAAAGATACTAAACTGACACTCTTTGGGAATTTGTATATGTAAATACTTCCTAGAGGTCTAGTCCACCAGAAATGTTTAGGTATCTATCAAAATTGTACAAAGATACCTAACTAGATAACAAAAAATGAAGACTTGTTAAGTAAAATTACATTCCATGCTATGCAGAAAAACACTATATATATTGTTATCAAAACATTAAATACATGAACCAAGAAAAAAACACCCTATGAGGGGCCCAACATTTGGGAATCATGTTCCCTATTAACCTACTAGTGTTGCTGCACCATAAAAAAAATTACTAGTTAGCAGTGGTTTATTAGTGATGGTTTTACTAACCTCTATGAAATAAATTTGTTTAAAAAAAATGAAGTGGAAGTTTCCATTAAACCGTAGTGAAATGTTTTAAAAACACTATTTCCATCCCACCCCCTCTCCCTCTGCATGACCCCAACTCCTATCCTCCCCCTCCCCTATGACCCCCCCCCCTGCGACCCCCCCTTATGACCTCTCTCTCCCTAGAGACAATACAACACCCCCCTTTAACCACCATTATCTATCCTCGATAGTGACCCTGACTCTATGACCCCCTTCCAACCTCCCTCTTCCCAACAGTGATACAAACCCCCCATCCAACCCCCTCCCTAGTAGTTCCCCTCCCCATCAGTGATGCAGACCCCCCATCGACCTCCCTCTCTCATGCTCGGTTCCCCTCCTTTTAGCTTCTTAAGTCTTATTTTTCCTTGTTGTGGGTATTTAGTGTCACACTTTATAGAAGTGTTATATGAGAGGTTGGTTTTCTCTATTTCACAGTTAATTAAATTAATAAACCCTTCTTTCTTGCCTCTTTAATCTAGGTTTTATATTCCTAATAAAATTATTATATGTTTGTATAAATATATTTTAAATGGAAACCATGTCCCACTTGTTTAGCATTAAATGTGAAAGGTTTTTAATAGAAAACATGTATTTTAAATTTATTTTTCAACTACCATGCACAACTAACATTTGATAAAATAGTAGAAAGTATTTTATTATGTTATTTCAAGACATTAAAAGTTTTTTTGTTCCTTAAAATAATATTTAATGGAAACTCGTGAATTCCAAGGGTGTGCATGGATTTTTAATAACCAATATTGGGTTACCATGAATATAGTTACTTTATGATGATTGAGTATTTTATTTTTCAAATTAAATTTTATAAATTGGTTTCACAATGTGTATTCGACTTTATGGTTATAAAATTTCATAAATAGTCTTAAAATTTAACCATAGACCATCCCCTTGATATATTTTGGAAATTGAAATGCTATGGCGTGTTGATTTCCCATAGGGTTTTTTATTGATTATTGTTCATAACTAAAGAGAAGTGGATGTTTCTAAAAGGGTTTATAGAGTTGGGGGTGAGATTATATGTTGAATGGTTAACTATATTCTAGTGTGATAATTGATGTGTGGCCTCTATTTTATAAAATTTGATGAGATGGATAGCTTTTCTATAAATTTAGGTGCACATATAAAATGAAATTAAATGGTAGAATGAAGTATAAGCACATATAACAACATAAAACTTCCATGTTTATCAATTTTAGACATATAATAGTGTGTGATATCCAAATAAATTATACTTTGAATTTATATTTTTAAATGGGTGCTCTCGGTCTTAGTTAAACCATGGGAAATGATTTAGACATTGATCAATGTAGCTAATTTTTAAATGGAATGAACCCTCCTTAGTTACAACACTAGGGTAGAATCCACCATTATCTTTTTCTCCCAAAAAAATAAAATCATCTCTATATAAAATATAAAAAATTGATACATATTTATCATATTTAATGTAGAGATTGTTTTATACACTTCTATCATTAAATATTAATTATTTTAAGCATGTATCTAACTTTAATTACCATGATCTTGAGTCTTATTCTAACCCATATATACTCTTCTTTAATATTGATTTCACCTATTTGATTAAAAATTTATATATTTATATTTGAATGTACATGGTGCATAAAATAAAATACCTATGGATAATATTCAGATTAATTTACCTTGAAACACACCTCATTTACTAAGGTATTGGAATAATTTTTAGATTATGTAATTGCAAACTGATCAGTGGATAGTAGAATAAATTGTCCATGTACTGATTTAAAATTAAAGCTATGGTCGAATAAAAATGAAGTATATGAGAATTTAATATTGAAAAAAGTTTCCTTATCAATATTTATGTTGGATTTGGCATGGTGAATCAAATTTTATGGAAAGTCAAAACAATGACAATACCATTAATGAAAAACAAAGTGACCCGATAGAGGAGAATTCTTTTCGAAATTTGTTAAATGAAGCATTTGGTTTTCCCAAATACAATGTATAATATTTTAATAGATCAACAAAACTTTTAGTTGATCTTGATAAAGTTAATATTTCTCAGAACTTCATTGAAAAAAAAAATGATTTTTATGAATTAGTTGAAGACGAACAACAAGAACTGTATGAAGGATGTGCCAAGTATTCAAAGTTGTCTTTTTTATTGAAGTTATATCATATCAAGTGTCTTTATGGAATTACTGAAAAATACATTTACATGATTTAAGAGTTTATTCATGACACATTTAGTGAATCTAATATCCCCGCATCATTCTATGCGATGAATAAAGTCATAAAAAACTT
This sequence comes from Viscum album, assembly GCA_963277665.1. NCBI lineage: Eukaryota > Viridiplantae > Streptophyta > Magnoliopsida > Santalales > Viscaceae > Viscum > Viscum album. The sequence goes on from OY728155.1 coordinate 1,938,234,039, forward strand.
GGACTTGATTATAAAAAGATACATGCATGCCCTAATGATTGCATGATTTACTTGTTGGAGTTGGTGCTCTAGAACCAACTTATATATACTTTATGATAATATTGTATTAATGGTTTTGAATATTAATAAACTACCTATCACATCATGATATTTTATGTGTAACATAGTATGTGATAATGTCCTAAGAGTAGTTGTCGCACTAAAAGGTCATAGTAGTCCCCTCTGTGATGAGAACCCAAAAGTGCTTCAACACAATTATTGAATATATGTTCTATAGCCAGATGATATCATTTTAGGTACACAAATGATATCTTCTATAAGGGGTGGATACTTATAGGGCTTTGAAGTACCTTTTAATGGTGTACGCCCTTGGTAATATCTAGTATGATATTATGTTAATGAAACCCATTAGTAGGAAATACAAATTTATAAATGTCATTGTATGTTTCTATATATAGATGTGTGTATTGATACTTAGACTTTAATATTATTATTAATGAGTATTATGAGTCATGTACTTTGATGTATTGATGAAAACTGTGATGACATATGTTCATAGTGAAGTAGGATACGTTGGGTGCATCACGATTAATATTGCATTAATGAATAATGTGAGAAAGGATTTTCCCCTTCTATTCTTTAAAAGAAGTTGATATCTCAGGAATTTTGATGGAAATTATATATATTAAATAAATCCATGGCCATGATGTTCTATAAGAAGGTTCTATTTCTGAAAAGTCAAAGAAAGAGACATCGAGCACATATGTTGATGACACCAGCATGAAACCAGCTTGATTTTAGATATCCCGATAAAGAGATTATATTACATAGTAAGTGTTTGTATGAGGTATTATGTCATTGTGATAGTAACTTCTTTCTCTATGGTTTCCTTGGGGTATTTCTAGATGCTAAACTTGAACTTTAGGCCACTCCACCCAATGCCACTGAGAAAGAGGCCTAGTGGGTCACTCACTAAGTGTATCTAGAATCCCAGTTAAAATATATATTATTATTTATTATTTAATAAGTTAAATAAATATTATTCACATACATGGTTTAATAATTATTCATGTATTCTTGGTCACATATAAATATTTATGTTATATTTTAGTAAATATAATATTTATTTAATTATTAGTGAATAATGAAGTGATATTTATTTAATAAATAAATAGACATTATTCAAGGTCTGATAAATATTATGGAGGAATAGTGGACTGAGATTTTAGGTTCGATGAGAAATAATAAATATTGAATATTATTTGATTAAATAATATTTAATTATAATTTTCAAGTTAAAAGCATGTTTAGAAATAATGATATTATTATTATTATTTGACATGGGGTTTCTCTAATATTAAATAAATAATTAAGGGCACTTCTACAATTATTTTATTTTAACCCTAGCGATATATAAACCTAGTTATGTTATTTTCTCAATAGGTAATTCATTTGTTTGGGTTTTTCACAATAGAATTATAGAATTATCTCAAGCCTAGAGAGATATCCTCTCTAAGAACACTTCCAAGAATAGAGAGAAATCCTCCTCTATTAGATTAAGGAGAACACTTTGGATGTGGTTCTCAAATCGATCAAAGGAGGACGATGTAAGCGTAAGAATATTACATTCTATCATCCAAATATTCCTTTAGCGACATCTAGAGATTCTTGGAATGTGTGTGGATCACCTCTAGAGAATATTCACTTGATTACTAAATAGTAATGACGCATCCATGAAGATCTATTGTATGATTCATTAATAAATAAAATTTTTCAAAAAAGGTAATTCTTTAATCAATTGAATTAATTATAAATAATATGTGATGATCCTCTCTCTCGTTCTGGTGTAATTTCTATTATCTGATTATTTGATTTAATTCCATTGATCATGATGTTAAATGTTGTGTTAAATCTCAGATTAATCATCTATCATATAAAAAATTAGAGTTGGGCACCACCCATCACATGCCTACACTACACTCGGAACCAACATTACTGGGGAGAAGAGTCTGATACAGAAGAATGCACAAGATGTTGTACATGCAGTTTAAAGTAAATGAAAAACAATGAGAGTATAAATTAATGTAACCCCAAGAAGAAATAGAATAAGAAATCTACTGAAAAGGTAATGTGTTATTTTCCTCTGAAAACATGATTTCAAAGATTATTCATGTCATTTAAGATTTCATATGACATGAAGTGTCATTCTCAAGAGAGTAATAATGGTTTGACGAGACATACAAAAGAGTCAACATCATTGAAGATGCTTGATTCTCTATATCCAGATTTTTATTTGGATCCTAGGAATGTGCATTTGGGATTGGATTATGATGGTTTTAACCCTTTGGTACATTAATTACTAATTATATAATTTTTCTAGTTGTTTTGATCCCCTATAATATACCTCCATGTAAGTGTACTAAGAAGACTTATTCAATTATTTTGATGATTATTCCTGGAAAGAAAATTTATGGAAATGATATTGATGTATACCTTCAACCTATAATTAAATAATTTCAAGAATTATGGGATGATGTCAAGGAAACATATGATGCCTCAATGAAAAAACTATTAAAAATGCATTCTTCTTTAATGTGGACAATTAGTGACTTTCCTGTAAAAGGAAATTTATTTGGTTAGAGCACTCATACTAGTTTGGATTATCCAATTTTTAATATTGATTTTAAACCTCAACAATTACCTCATAGAAGGAAATGGTATTTTATGTTTCATCATCTATTTCTAGATGCTTATCATAAATTTAGGTTTAACAAGACATGATTCAATAGAGATATTGAAATGATTAAGTCATTGAAGGTGTTATGTGGTTCATAAATATTGGGACAATTAATGAATAACAATAAAGAATTTGGAAAATGTCATCATTTTAATGAAGGGGGAAAAGGGTACAAGGTACAATATCTGAAGAAGCTAGAACACAACAATGGAAGAAAAAGAATATATTTTTCAAACTTCATTATTGGGAGTTTAATTTTATACTTCATATTATTGACCTAATGCATATTTAGAATAATGTATATGATAATTTAATTTTTACAGTGCTTAATGAGAAGGGAAAATAAAAAGATCACCTTAATGATCATAGGTATTTGGAGTCAATGAATATAAAGTTTGGTTTGTAGGAAAATGATAATTAAAAGTAATATTTGTCTATTTTTTACAATAAAAAAACATGAAAAATACATATTTCGTCACACTTTAAAGAATATTGAAGTTATAGATGGATATTCAAGTATTATATCAAGGTTCTTTAACTTAAAACATAAAAATTAACATGGATTGAAAAGTTATGACTCACATATTTTGATGGAGTGGTTGTTTATATTGGATTTTCATAATAATTTACCTGAAAAATTAAATGTGATTATAGTTTTTTTTCTCTTTTTCATAGATCATTTTGGAAAAAATCTAAATCCAACCAAGCTTGATAAACTTAAAGAATTAATTTTCTTAACACCATATAATTTGGAGATTTTTTCCCACTTCATTCATCACAGTCATGATTCATTTGACCATCCATTTGGTTGAAGAAGCTAACTTTGGTGGGCTAATACACTATCGATGTATGCATCCAATAGAGAGGTGTGTTGATATTTTTTTTTATTTTTATCGGTGAATTAGATTTTATCAAATGATTGTGTAATTTTTTTAATATGTTTCTTATTTTTTTTCCAATATGTACTTAGGTTATTTGAAATCATATGCGAGGAATAAAACTCAACCAGAATGCTCTATTACTGAAGGTTACATAACCGAAGAGTGCTTGAGAATCTATTATAGGTATTTGGATGGGATTGAGAGTAGATTATATAATAATGTACATTCTAATGATATCTCTACTAATTCTCAATTTGAAAACCAATCATCAGTATTTCCAAATATTGGATGACCAATTAGAATGGGGTCAAATTTTACACTGACTGCATTAGAGTTTCTACAGAAACATAGATATGTACTACTCAATAGTGTTATTATAGATCCATTTATTGAATAATTTCAACTGAATACAAAGAGTTGACTAATGGGTCAACTCATAATGAGATGGAATTAACAAAATCTGTTAATAAAGAGCATTTCGAATGGTTCACCCACATGTAAGTATATACTCATATTCATATTATTGACACATAATTATTTGGTCTATGTTAAAAGTGAAAACTTGCATATTTTTTTCTAGATAATGAATGTTTAAAATGGAGCTAAAATATCGAATGATTTGAAGTTCTTTTCTTGAGGTCCTCTATGGTAGGATAAGATATTTGATTCCTACAATATTCATGGAATCGGGTTTTGTACAATTTATCATGAAGAATACTTGAAAACTCATAAGAGTGGTGTATTAACATTTTAAAATGTGGGGTACTATGGGAAGCTAAATAACATAATTGAATTAAATTATCATGCCCAATTTTCAGTTGTCTTATTCAAATTAAAGTGGGTAAACATTGATAGGGGTATAATGAAAGATTTGTTACATTTTACTTTTGTCAACTTCTCTCGTTTGATGGATACAAGTGAGTGTGTAGAACATGATCCATTTATCTTGGATTTACAAGTGAAGATGGTTTGTTAAGGGGATGATGAAATGCATGAAGGTTTGAGTGTTTTATTATACTTAAATTAGAGAGAATTATATAATATTGGAGAGGAAGATAAATTGGTTCTTTGTGATAGTGAACCTCATAAAAAACAAAACATTGAATAGTTTTTTCCTAAAAATATCAAAATAGTAGAACTTATAAGAGAGGGTGAAAATGAAGGATTCATCACAATAGAGATTGATAATAATGAAGATAATGAAGATGAAGATAATGAATATGGAGATAATTGAATGTATAAATTGGTAATGAAAATATATTACAATTTCTCATTGATAAGTGTTTCATGCATATATACATTGTATTAGTTTTTTTTTTGTAAAAAACATTTAGTTTTTCAATTTTTATACATTTAATATAACTTAAAATTTTGAAAAGAAAGAATTCTAAGAACCAAAAAAATTTAGGATCCCAGATGATCAACATCTTAGAGCACACCCCCACTAATGTCATCTTCTGTGGTTCATATTCATTCTATTGTACCGAGACTGCTAGAGGGACTGTGATGCTACTAGAATCTATGTACAGATTATTGGGCATCTTTCTTGTGAGATAGTGAGATTTCCCATCAACTTCCCCTATGTTTTTTTTTGTTTTTTTGTTAAAACAATTGTCACGAAATGAATAAAAACTCAATGATGAGTACCTAAAAAACAACACATATAAAAACTATCAATAAACTATAAAAATCACTTCTAAATAATTTTTGACCATGAAATACATGTCATTTTACTTAACAGTCACTAAATAATGCACTGTCTATTTAAACCACCACTGGTAGTAAACAAACCACCGCATAGAGCGGATTTATTTGTTGTGAACTGATAAAACACTATTTTATTGAATATTTTATTGATAATAAATGATATAATTTCCTCACATTGTGTTAAATATGTTTATTTATAAAATATTTGGGATTTGATCATTCATTTGAAAATTTGGTGAAAATTCCAGTTTTACCCTTAATAGTGCACTGTATTATTTCGAAGATAAATATTTTTATATTTATTATTTGAAATTGAAATTTTGTAACAGTGTTCCTAACTTAATTATCTACAACTTTTATTCAGGACACTAAAGCTAAAGAGTTAATTTGGTTGTTGAAATTGGGCCATGAAGTCAAAGTTGGGCTGGGCTCGCCAGAATAGAGAAGGTTCTGTATTTGGGCCATATCCTCTACATACGGGCTTGGATTGAGCCCAAATGTTGAGGAAAGCTCGGGGACATGATGTGGAACAAATCATCCTTCTGGAAGGCCGGTCAATTCACGCGTTTTGGAGGTCAAATGGGCGGTGCAAGTTTCATTAAAATATTTGGCCGAGATTTTGCATTCACACTTGAAACCACTTTAAACCTAGCCTCCCCTCCACTCTATAAATTAGTGATTTTCTCATTTGGAGAGGCTGGTTCGTGCATTGGGAGATTGGAGGCAGAGGAGAATTGGTTTCAACCAAATTCTCCAACCATTGTAAGAGAGGTAGCTCTTGAAGCAAGGATCCTCTCATCGAAGCCTCCTTCTCTCCTTCATGTTGTAATTGTTTTGTTTGTGTAATAAACTTCTTTGTTCTTCTTTTATTTCTTCTCTTTTCCTCTGTTTTATTTAAATTTATTCTTCTCTTAATCTTCCTCTTGGGGCTGGAATTCTTGAGTAGAAGCGATATTGGGTTATACCCATTATAAACCTTTGCACATGCAAAACGCTTCTACGATGATTACGCCACCCATGGAAGAGTAGTCTTTTAGTAATCGATCTATCTTCTACCCTCTTCATTTAATTATTTTGAATCAATGAGCTACTGTAATTCACTTAATATGATCCATGAATTGTATTTTTAAATTGTAAGAAACTAAGCAAGCAATTGAACAATTAACACAAAAACACGCGAGGTCGGGATTTTGTGTAAATTGTGAGAGCGCGATCTTAATCGGTAATACAAAACCACACGGGATAAATTTGTAGAGTTCAAATATAATCCCTAAACACAATTCATCCTCATTTCCAGAATGGATATGTGCCTTAATTTACCACTGATCATAAGCTAATCTTAGAACATCAATCAAAGCAGGGTGCTGCGATTGCACGTTCCAAAGTTAGCCTAGGTTTAAATTCACATCATCTTTGTGGTAAAGTTAATTCTCGTAGGGTTCGGGATTTAACAAATTAAGGGATCATAATTAAGTGAATGTTAATTTAAATGATAATGATTAATAATAAAGTGAAGAGGTAGAGTTAGATCGATTACGCTTTTTAAATAGATTTCTAAAAAAACATCTTCTTGTTGTGTCATTTAAATTGAAATTCATTTCAAAACTAAAAACAAAAAAAATTATACAATCTTCTTCCAGCAAACTTCTTCTAGATTCATAAACTATAAAAAACCACCCCCATCCTTTTCTAGTAGTGTTTTTATTCTCTTTTATTTTATTTTTAGAATACCTCTAATAAGATGTTTTAATTCACTTCCTCCTTTGAGAGACGACCTTGGTTAGCCCCCTATGCTACACCAAGTAAACTAAACATTAGCTTCATAGAGTGTTGTGCTTGGAGTTTTATCCAACGTAACTCACTTTTGAAGTTCTTTTGAGAGCGCGTGCGACAACGCTCTTTCAAATTGGCGCCGTTGCCGGGGAGGCAAGTAATTATTTCAACCAACTAGAGGTATTTATTTTATTTTACATTTTATTATTTTCCCTCTCTTCTTTCTTCCTTCTTTACCCAATCTGATTTTTCATCCTCTTCTTTTATTTTCTCCTACTTCTTTGTGGACCATCAACTCAAACTTCTCATTTTTATTTTACTATGGTCCACCTTCTTTCTTTTCATTTTTATTTGATCTATGACACGAACTAATCCCGAAGATCTCTTAGATCTTGACCCTGAGATTGAACGTAGCCTTAGGGCACGAATCAGACATTCTCAGTCTACGGGAAGTTTCAACATTCAACCAGTTGGAGAATTACTCCAATATCAGAACATTGAAATTGGAAGCAATTCAAATTCAAACATAAAAGAGGAACCAATGGCTGATAATAATGGAAATGAACTTAATAGAACCATTCGAGAATTGGCTGCACCTGATATTAACTATCAACCAAATTGTATTGCATACCCAAATCTCGAATCGGACTTTGAACTAAAATCAGGGTTAATTCACTTACTTCCAAAGTTTCATGGCCTCTCTGGTGAGGATCCGAATAAACATTTGAAAGAATTTAATGTGGTTTGCTCAACCCTAAAACCTAAAAATGTCTCTGAAGATCAAATCAAACTAAGAGCATTCCCATTCTCACTTGATGGAGCTGCAAAAGATTGGATGTATTATTTACAACCTGAAGATGTAACTTGTTGGAACGATTTGAAACGTCTTTTCTTGCAGAGATTTTTTCCAGCATCGAGGACCACTTCCATTCGTAAGGAGATCTCGGGGATCAAGCAAGCACAAGGGGAGTCCATGTATGAGTATTGGGAGCGATTCAAGAAGTTGTGTGCAAGCTGTCCACATCACCAAATCAGTGAGCAACTCCTCATTCAGTACTTCTATGAAGGACTCACAGCTATGGAGAGAAGCATGGTGGATGCCGCAGCTGGAGGGGCATTGGTGGACAAGACACCAATAGCCGCACGTGCATTGATTGACAAGATGGCCCAAAACTCCCAACAATTTGGCGATAGAGGTACACTACATGTCAGGGGAGTACATCAGGTAAGTCCTTCTTCTCTTGAGAGTCATTTGATTGATACCAAGTTAGAAGAATTGACAACTATGGTAAGGCAGATTGCTTTGGCACAAAAGACATCTTTACCTCCTCCTTCAAGGCCTTGTGGTATTTGCACTGAGACAAGCCACCCAACTGACTGTTGCCCACAACTCCAAGAAACAGAAGATTGTGCAGCAGTGTTCCCTGGGAGACCATATCAGCAGCAGCAGCAACAACCATATCCCCAGAAGAAGTTCGATCCAACATTCAACCAGGGGTGGAAAGATCATCTGGACATGAGGTATGGCTCTGGACAACAACAAAGGCCCCCCTTTCAACAAAACTTCCAGCAGCCTCCACCTTACCAACAGGGTTTCCAACAACCCCAAAGGAGATTTGAAGCTCAAACATCAACAAGTCAGCAACAAGGGAATCTCCAACCCAAGGTAGACTCTAACACTGATGATCTTTTGAAACAAATTGTTCTTAATCAACAGAATGAGCTGAAAAGTCAAGGTTCGGAGCTGAGGGAGTTGAAGACTCAAATGAGCCAGATTGCCACCGCCCTCCATGAACTTGTAAGTAAGAATTCTGGAAATCTACCTTCCCAACCCACTCCAAATCCAAAGGGGAATGTTAGTGCCATAACATTGAGAAGTGGGAAGCAAATGAACGATACAGCTGTACCTACCATTCCACCGGGATTCACCTCAACTTCAGAGAAGCCACATTCCATACCAACTGATGAACAATCCAAGGAGAAAGATAAAGGTAAGAAAAAGATTTATGATGTTCCTCCTAAACCACTTCCTTTTCCAAACAGGGTTGTTCAAACCAAGAAGATGGCTGAAGAAGCAATGCAAAAGGAGGTTTTAGACACATTCAAGCGTGTGGAGATCAACATTCCTCTACTCGAAGCCATTAAGCAAATCCCAAGGTATGCCAAATTCTTAAAAGAACTTTGTACCAATCGAAGAGGGCTCAAGGGAAATGAGAGGATCAACCTTGGAAGGAATGTCTCAGCACTCATTACACCAACTCTAGCAATGCCAACAAAGTGCAAGGATCCCGGGACATTCACCATCCCATGCACCATAGGGGAGTTTCACTTCTCTGATGCTCTTTGTGATTTAGGAGCTTCAATAAATGTGATGCCTCACTCTGTTTTCTCTTCATTGCAGATTGGTGAGCTCAAGCCTACAAGGGTAGTGGTGCAGCTAGCGAATAGAGCTACAGCATATCCGGCTGGTGTCCTTGAAGATGTGTTGGTAAAGGTAAAGGACATGATCTTCCCTGCTGATTTCTATGTACTAAACATGGAAGATGACCAGGTAAGTTCTCATGCCCCTATCATTCTTGGTAGACCCTTCCTCAAAACAGCTAAGACCATTATCAATGTTCATGAGGGTACTCTTTCCATGGAATTCGGGGATGAAATCGTGAGGTTTAAAATCCTGGATTCTATGAAGTACCCACCAGAGGAACACTCAGCATTCTTTCTCTCTCATTCTGAGTCTCCATGTGATAGTCCCTCTATTTTTGATTCCCAATCTCTTGGGGACTATTCACTTCTTAATGAAATAATGAGTATTGGGTCTAACTTGATGTCTCATTCTACTTCATCCCCTTTAATTCATGATCTTTCTGATCTTGGGATTGGTTCATTTGTCCAATCATATTCGAATTCTGAGCATGTATACTCTGATTATGATATGGCTGCTAATTTTTCTGATGGATTTGATGCATTGTTCTCTCATTCAGATGATATGTATGATTGTGTACAGATGTCTACGCCGCTCATGCTTCCATCCATTCAGCAGCCACCATCACTGGAACTAAAGCCATTGCCACCAAATCTCAAATACTCATACTTGTTAAGTGGTGAAAAATTACCTGTTATCATTGCTAACAATCTCTCTTTTGAACATGAAGAAAAACTTTTGAATCTTTTGAGGGAGAACATCAGGGCAATCGGGTGGACCTTGGCCGACATATCAGGTATTAGCCCCTCCATTTGCATGCATAGGATTCTTTTGGAAGATGGAGCTAAACCGGTGAGGCAACCACAAAGGAGACTCAATCCAACCCTTCTGGAGGTTGTTAAAAAAGAGGTTGAAAAATTTCTCGAGGCAGGTATAATCTATCCCATTTCAGATTCTCAGTGGGTAAGTCCTATTCAGGTTGTGCCTAAGAAAAGTGGTGTTACTGTTGTTAAAAATGAGAAAGATGAGTTAGTTCCAATGAGGGTACAAAACAGTTGGCGCGTGTGTATTGATTATAGGAAACTAAATCATTCCACTCGCAAAGATCATTTCCCCCTCCCATTTATTGATCAGATGCTTGAGAGACTAGCTGGGAAGACACACTATTGTTTCTTGGATGGATTTTCTGGATATTTTCAGGTTCCTATAGCTCCGGAGGATCAGGAGAAGACTACATTCACCTGTCCCTTTGGGACATTTGCCTATCGGAGGATGCCATTTGGACTTTGCAATGCCCCAGGTACCTTCCAGAGATGCATGGTGAGTATTTTTTCTGATTTTATTGAGACCTGCATGGAGGTATTTATGGATGATTTTACAGTGTATGGATCTTCATTTGATGAATGTCTTAGTAGTTTGGAAAATGTGTTGAATCGTTGTATTGAGAAGAATCTAGTCCTGAACTTTGAAAAGTGTCATTTCATGGTAGAGCATGGCATTGTCTTAGGGCATGTAGTGTCAAAACATGGGATAGAGGTTGATAGATCTAAGGTAGACATCATTTCATCCTTACCCTACCCTTCATGTGTGCGTGATGTTCGATCATTCCTTGGGCATGCTGGATTTTATCGACGCTTCATCAGAGATTTTAGTAAGATCGCTCTACCCTTATCTCGATTACTTCAAAAAGATATTGACTTCAATTTTGATGATTCATGCAGGGTATCATTTGATGAGCTAAAGAAGTGTCTGACCACTCCACCGATCATACAGCCCCCACGGTGGGAGATTCCTTTTGAGCTTATGTGTGACGCCTCCAACTTCGCGGTTGGAGCTGTCTTATCTCAGAGGGTGGAGGGACGTTCACATGTGATCGCCTATGCAACGAGGACACTAGATTCAGCCCAATCAAACTACACCACAACAGAAAAGGAGTTTCTTGCTGTTATATTTGCTTTAGATAAATTTCGTTCATATTTATTGGGCTCTAAAGTAGTTGTTTTTTCTGACCATGCAGCTTTGAGGTACCTCCTAAAGAAGCCAGATGCAAAGCCACGACTTATCCGTTGGATGATACTTCTTCAAGAGTTTGACCTTGAGATAAAGGACAAGAAGGGGTCCGAGAATTTGGTGGCAGACCACATGAGTAGGCTTACTCACACACTAGAGGGTGACACCTTGGACCGGGTACCACTTCGGGACACTTTCCCCGATGAGCATCTCTATACCATCTCAGGTAAGCATCCTTGGTATGCTGATTTAGTTAATTACATTGTTGGCTCTGAAATCCCAGTAAATTTGAAGAAGCATCAAGTCCAAAAATTAAAAAGTGAGTCTAGGTATTATGTGTGGGATGATCCATACCTCTGGCGCATGTGTAGTGACCAAGTCATTAGGAGGTGTGTTCCCGATCATGAGTTTGAGTCTGTTTTGCATTTCTGTCATACACTTGCTTGTGGTGGACACTTTGGACCCCAACGGACAGCTAGGAAGGTTTTAGACTCAGGATTATATTGGCCTAGTTTATTCCATGATTCCCATGAATTTTGTAAGTCATGCTCTCGTTGCCAACACACTGGAAACATTTCAAGAAGACACGAGATGCCCCAACAACCCATTTTATTCTGTGAGATTTTTGACGTTTGGGGAATTGATTTTATGGGACCTTTTCCTAGTTCATTTGGTTTCTTGTATATCCTTGTTGCTGTCGATTATGTGAGTAAATGGGTGGAGGCCAAGGCCACCAGGACTGACGATTCTCATGTTGTTGTGGATTTTGTCAAAGCACAGATTTTTTGCAGGTTTGGAGTACCAAAGGCCATCATCAGTGACCAAGGGACACACTTTTGCAATAGGAATTTTGCTTCCCTCCTTCGGAAGTATGGGGTGACTCACAAAACATCAACACCATACCACCCCCAAACAAATGGCCAGGCTGAGGTTTCAAATCGTGAGTTGAAACAAATCTTGGAGAAAACCGTGCAGCCAAATAGGAAGGATTGGAGCAAGCGCTTGGATGATGCATTGTGGGCTTATAGGACAGCATACAAGACCCCCATTGGTATGTCCCCATTTCGGATTGTTTTTGGGAAAGCGTGTCATCTCCCCGTGGAAGTCGAGCATCGGGCATATTGGGCTATAAAGAAATGTAACATGGATTTGGCCCAAGCTGGAATTCAAAGGAAGTTGCAAATTCAAGAGCTTGAGGAGATTCGCCTGTCATCATATGAGAACTCAAGGCTCTACAAGGAAAGATCAAAAGCAGCTCATGACAAAATGATCCAACAAAGGGAGTTTCATATTGGAGAGAAAGTCCTTCTCTATAGTTCACGACTGAAGTTGATGCCTGGTAAGTTGCGTTCCAGATGGTTAGGTCCTTATATTGTGTCTAATGTTTTTCCTTATGGTGCAGTGGAGATCACACAAGAGGACACTGGAAGGAGCTTTACAGTCAATGGGCAACGTTTGAAGAGATACATTGAGGGACATCCTACTGATGCAGTGGATTTTATCACACTGCATGACCCCATCATCACTTGATCACATCAGGCTGTTCCTAACCCTTTCACTTTTATATTATTTGTCCTATTTAAAAATTCTGCATTTCATGTGCATATATCATCTCACGGGTTCACATTGAGGACAATGTAATATTTTAAGTGTGGGGGAGGGAACCTTTTAGTTTAGTAATTTCAATTGTTTTCCTGTTAAAAAAAAACCAAAAAAAAACAAAAATTGTGTGTTTTTCAAAATTTGTGTGTTTATTTTACAATTTTCTGTGTGTTTTTGAAACTTTTGAGCTGAAATGATTCTCATCACCATTTTTAAATCCATATCAATAAGTGAAACAATTTACCCCTTGAAACTAAGCTTAAATGAATGCTGAAATGACTTTGTTTCAAGTTCAAATATTTAGTAATTTCATGCAAAGTACGCTGAATTTTGAATCCCATGCCAATCTCACTGTCTTTATATTTGAAATCACTTTCCTGTGAGGCTTCTAAACCATTATTTTCATATTCTTTACATTCACCTCACTTCTTGAGAGAGCCAAACCATACTTGATTTAACCAGAATTTGATCTATTCCTGTCAAAACTTGAGGGTTTGAGGTACTTGTGTTTAAATGATTGAGGCATTTGTTTGGTATTAAAACCCCTATTTCAAATAATCCTTTTTTTATAATGGCCTACCTTGAATATTTAATCCTTGTAGCCCTTAGAAGCCATGCACAGCCTGTTAGGTTAAGCCACATTACAAGCCAATTTTCCCTATCCAACCAACTCTTGAAGTGAAATTGCATAATCTAGTTGAGCTTAAGTGTGGGGGAAGCTGTCTTGTGTTGTGCCACCACATTATGTGATACTTTGGGTGGAAAATTAAATTCTGAAGAGATGTGTTTGCTGCTAAAGAAAGTCATTATATTGAAAGCTGTGCCTTTTCTGGAGCTTTCATGACAAGTGAAGCTGTGCCTTTTCTGGAGCTTCTAATTGAGGTGGAAAGCTGTGCCCATCTGGAGCTTTCAAGAAAATCATGTTCTAGAAGATTGACATTTTTTATGCTGAAATGATGAATGGTGTAAACCTTTCATGACTTTTCATGATGATGGAGCTGAATTGATACTATGGGGATTGAAGAGAAGACCATATTTAAGTGAAAATTAGATTAATGCAATTTTTCTTTAAAAGAGTCAAGCCCTCCTCATTCAGCCTCAGAGTTTTTCACATCTTAATCCTACCAACCGAAAGCCACAGAACAACCCTGAAAAGTCCTCATGATAAACATATGTCCTTGACTCACATCGGGTAGCGATGTAGGAATCTATCAAGCCTATGGTGACCCTTGTATGAGTTTGGATGAGAAAGACATTGCAAAAAAATTGATATTTGAGTGATGAGAGAAAATTCAAGCGAGGTAAGTGTTTTGTGCATGGGTGGATAAATGAAGTGGAAATATATTGAATGATATAAATGGAGAACCTGAAATAAGGTTTTTTATGAGGCATGATATCTTTTTTATTCTTGGTGTGAAATTGATTGATCTTAAAGATATGTGTTTTAAAATTGGTTTTGATTTGATATTGATGTTTACTTGATATGAGGTTTTGCCCAGGTGTGCAAAAGGGTAAGTGTGGGGGAGTTGATAAAACACTATTTTATTGAATATTTTATTGATAATAAATGATATAATTTCCTCACATTGTGTTAAATATGTTTATTTATAAAATATTTGGGATTTGATCATTCATTTGAAAATTTGGTGAAAATTCCAGTTTTACCCTTAATAGTGCACTGTATTATTTCGAAGATAAATATTTTTATATTTATTATTTGAAATTGAAATTTTGTAACAGTGTTACTAACTTAATTATCTACAACTTTTATTCAGGACACTAAAGCTAAAGAGTTAATTTGGTTGTTGAAATTGGGCCATGAAGTCAAAGTTGGGCTGGGCTCGCCAGAATAGAGAAGGTTCTGTATTTGGGCCATATCCTCTACATACGGGCTTGGATTGAGCCCAAATTTTGAGGAAAGCTCGGGGACATGATGTGGAACAAATCATCCTTCTGGAAGGCCGGTCAATTCACGCGTTTTGGAGGTCAAATGGGCGGTGCAAGTTTCATTAAAATATTTGGCCGAGATTTTGCATTCACACTTGAAACCACTTTAAACCTAGCCTCCCCTCCACTCTATAAATTAGTGATTTTCTCATTTGGAGAGGCTGGTTCGTGCATTGGGAGATTGGAGGCAGAGGAGAATTGGTTTCAACCAAATTCTCCAACCATTGTAAGAGAGGTAGCTCTTGAAGCAAGGATCCTCTCATCGAAGCCTCCTTCTCTCCTTCATGTTGTAATTGTTTTGTTTGTGTAATAAACTTCTTTGTTTTTCTTTTATTTCTTCTCTTTTCCTCTGTTTTATTTAAATTTATTCTTCTCTTAATCTTCCTCTTGGGGCTGGAATTCTTGAGTAGAAGCGATATTGGGTTATACCCATTATAAACCTTTGCACATGCAAAACGCTTCTACGATGATTACGCCACCCATGGAAGAGTAGTCTTTTAGTAATCGATCTATCTTCTACCCTCTTCATTTAATTATTTTGAATCAATGAGCTACTGTAATTCACTTAATATGATCCATGAATTGTATTTTTAAATTGTAAGAAACTAAGCAAGCAATTGAACAATTAACACAAAAACACGCGAGGTCGGGATTTTGTGTAAATTGTGAGAGCGCGATCTTAATCGGTAATACAAAACCACACGGGATAAATTTGTAGAGTTCAAATATAATCCCTAAACACAATTCATCCTCATTTCCAGAATGGATATGTGCCTTAATTTACCACTGATCATAAGCTAATCTTAGAACATCAATCAAAGCAGGGTGCTGCGATTGCACGTTCCAAAGTTAGCCTAGGTTTAAATTCACATCATCTTTGTGGTAAAGTTAATTCTCGTAGGGTTCGGGATTTAACAAATTAAGGGATCATAATTAAGTGAATGTTAATTTAAATGATAATGATTAATAATAAAGTGAAGAGGTAGAGTTAGATCGATTACGCTTTTTAAATAGATTTCTAAAAAAACATCTTCTTGTTGTGTCATTTAAATTGAAATTCATTTCAAAACTAAAAACAAAAAAAATTATACAATCTTCTTCCAGCAAACTTCTTCTAGATTCATAAACTATAAACAACCACCCCCATCCTTTTCTAGTAGTGTTTTTATTCTCTTTTATTTTATTTTTAGAATACCTCTAATAAGATGTTTTAATTCACTTCCTCCTTTGAGAGACGACCTTGGTTAGCCCCCTATGCTACACCAAGTAAACTAAACATTAGCTTCATAGAGTGTTGTGCTTGGAGTTTTATCCAACGTAACTCACTTTTGAAGTTCTTTTGAGAGCGCGTGCGACAACGCTCTTTCATGAACCTCTTGTAATAGCTTTAAGCACCCAGTTACTTTGAGTATAGACTATGATGAAAGTGTGATGTGGACCGGGCATGAGGTGTGGTGTGATTGGATAGGGAATGACAAGTGATGTGACTAGACAGGGTGTGAAACAATACACCATTAGGCATGGTGTGCTGGATCATTACTTATACTAATAATATATTAATTCTAAAATTATAATTATTAAAAAAATATTTAATGATTAAAAAAGTTATCATAGGATAATAACCATGTATTTATTTTCTAAATGTAAGAATTGACGCTATGTAAATCTGAGTTATGGTTAGACCACGATACCTACAAATACGTTTTTAGTATTTTAAAACACTAAATTTCATACTTAATGATCAAAACAATAAAAAAAGATCTTTTATTGAGATGAAATCATGGTCTAACCACGATTTAATTATTTTTGACATGTAGAAGAAGAAAACACATTCATTCAACATGAGGTGTACTCATAATAACTCAATAAGAAATTTTAAAAATATAACAGTTTTAGAAACATTCTTCTAGGGGTCAAAACCAAGACAACTATATCGGATTTCCATGAAATCATATGAAAAACCCATACATTTATTTTTGAAATGCATTAATTGATAGAATGTCATTTGAAATTATGGTTTTCCTATTGTGGTCATAAATGCGTTTTTAATGTTTTAAGACACTAAAACATCCATGGAATGGTCAAAACCATATAAAATGAGCTCATATTGATATGAAATCATTGGAAAACCAACAACGAATTAATTCTAACATGTATTCACATATAAAACATCAATTCGACATGCGGTGTGGTCAGAATGACTCAGTAAGCACTTCTTAAAGGTACAAGAATCTTTAAAAATACGTGTCGGGGTATCCAAAGTAGGTAAACGATGTTAGATTACCCTAAAACCAAAGTAAAACAACTATATATTTAATTTTTAAATATAAGAACTATTGAAACTTCATTCTAAATAATGTTTTTCCCATTATGGCTGTAAAAGCATGTTTAGTGTTTTAAAACACTAAAACATTTGTGGAATAATAAAAAACATAGAAAATGACCAAAGATTGAAGTAAAATCTTTGGAAACCACTTGTAAATTATTTTTGACATGTACGTATAGATAACACGTCAATTCAATGTGTGGTGTGGTCGGAATGACTCGTTAACCACTACTTAAAGGTCAAAAACCTTTAAAAATAGGTTTCGAGGGGGTTAAAACTAAGAAAAAGATGTCGGATTGCCCTGGAATTAGAGGACAATAACTGAATATTTAATTTTTTAATGTAGGAACTGGAGACACATCATTCTGAATGAAGGTTTTCCTATTAAGGTCAAAAATGAGTTTTTAGTGTTTTAAAACACTAAAACAAGCATGGACTGATCAAAACCACATAAAACAACAAAAAATTTATGTAAATTCATTTGAAAACCACATATATGTATTTTTATATGTACGTGTTGACAACACGTCAATCTGACAAGCATTGTGGTCAGAATGATTCAGTGACCACTTATTAAATGTATAAAAACCTTTAAAAACAAGTGTTGGGGGGGGGGGTCAAAACTAGGAAAATAATGTTATATTTATATTATATTAGGAGAAAAATATTTTATATTTAACTTTGAAATGTAGGAACTGAAGGCACATCATTCTAAATGAAAATTTTCCAGTTAAGTCTGCAATTGCATTTTTAGTGTTTTAAAACACAAAAACACACGTGGAATGGTAAAAAACTTATCAATGACATATATTAACCTAAAATCATTGGATAACTACCACTAAGTTATTTTTGATCTGTGCGCATAGACAACACATCAATCCAATGTGTGGTGTGGTCAGAATGACTCAGTAACCACTTCTTAAAGGTATAAAAACTTTTAAAAACAAGTTTCAGGTGATTAAAAATAAGAAAAAAAATGTATGATTTCCCCAAAATCAAGGTATAACAACAATATATTTAATAGTGAAATATAGGAACTGACAACATATCATTCCAAATGAAGGTTTTTCTATTAAGGTCGTCAACAGGTTTTTAGTGTTTTAAAACACTAAAATAGACATGGAACGGTCAAAACCATATAAAATGACCATATATTGACATCAAGTCATTGGAAAACTACCAAAAAGTTACTTTTGATGTGTATGGCCAGACAACACATCAATTTGATGTGTGGTGTGGTCAGAATGACTTAGTAACCACTTCTTAAAGGACACAAACCTGTAAAAACAAGTGTCAAGGGGTCAAAACAAAGAAAAAAAATGTTGTATCCCCCTAAAATTAGGGGAAAAGACCACATATTTAATTTTGAAATATAGTAATTGGTAAAATTTCATTCTGAGTGACGGTTTTCCCGTTATGGCTGTAAACACGTTTTTAGTGTTTTAAAACACTAAAATTTACATTGAATGGTCAAAACCATATAAAAGACCATATATTGATTTAAAATCATTAAAAAACGACAAATAAGTTATTTTTGACACATACTCATAGATAACATGTCAATATGACATGTGGTGTGGCCGAAATGACTCAGTAAACACTTCTTAAAGGTAGAAAATCCTTTAAAAACAAGTGTCAGGGGGGGTCCAAACTAGGAAAACGATGTCTTATTTCCATGAAATAGGTATAAAAAGATGATATATTTAATTTTGAAATGTAGGAACTGAAGACCCATCATTCCTAATGACAGTTTCCCCATTATGGCCAAAATTTTGTTTTTAGTGTTTTGAAACACTAAAATGTGCATGGAATGTTCAAAACCATAGATCGATGTCAAATAATTCTAAAATCACCTATAATTTATTTTTGATGTGTATGCGTAGAAAACACATCAATCCAATGTGTGTTATGGTCAGAATGACTCAATAACCACTTCTTAATGGTACAAAAACGTTTAAAAACAAGTGTTGGGGGGGATCAAAACATGGAAAACGACATCATATTTTTCTGAAATTAAGAGAAAATGACCATATATTTAATTGTAAAATATAGGAACTGATGGAGCATCATTCTAAATAATGATTTTCCCGTTATTCCCATAAACATGTTTTTAGTGTTTAAAACACTAAAACGTGTGTGGAACAGTAAAAACCATATAAAACAACCATATATTGAAATAAAATTATTATAAAACCACCTCTATGTTATTTTTTATATGTACACATAAACAACACATCAATACAACATACGGTGTTGTCAAAATGTCTTAGTAACCACTTCTTAAAGGTACAAAAACCTTTAAAAACAAGTTTTGGGTTTCAAAACTAGAAAAAAAATGTCTGATTTCCTTGAAATCTAGTGAAAACGATCATATATTTAATTTTGAAATGTAGGAACTGACGGTATGTCATTCATAATGATGATTTTCCTGTTATGACTGTAATTGTTTTAGTGTTTTAAAACACTTAAACGTGTGTGGAAGGGTCGAAACCATAGAAAAAAACCATAGATTGATGTCATATCATTGGAAAACCACCAATAAGTTATTTTTAAAATATAGGACATGCTGTGATTTAAATGTATTTAAATTTTTTTTATTTAGTAAACTTTAAGAACACCACACGTTGCTTTAAAAATAAATTAGAATATTTACTTATCCCTTTTCAGTTTCATGTGTTGAGTCTTATATTAAATAGGTACGATTATGTTTTGAAAGTGTTTTTAATTATATATTATTTGTTTTATTTTAAAATTGATTCTGTTTGATTAAAAAATAACAAGTTTTATGTGCATCATTCTGAATATATTTTGTGTATTTTATTTTTCACATATCTTTTCTTAAATATTCTGGATTTCGTTATAGGTGGAAAATGCCAGTAGTAGGTTGGAGGTTGACCATTCCGATCCAATAAATTCTTCAAAAGGTAGTCATGATGGTTCTTAGTTTCCATGGTATGTTAAAATTTTCCAATTATTCTACTGTAAATATGATTTATCATGTTTAGTTTTAATTTTTGTTTACTTTTTTGTTATAGTTTATGAGATGTTGTGGTTGTTTTTAGTTGATGAGATGTAGTGGAGGTAGATAGATGCAGTGGAGGTCATGACATGGATGAATGTTGGCCATGATTTGGATGCAGTGGAGATAGATGCATGTATCGGTCGACAGATGTATCAATTGACTGAGATTGAGGTTATGATAATTTTTGATGTTTTTATATTGGTTATGGATGTATGACATATGCATAGTGGTTTATCATATATTCATGTTTTAGTTTATTGAATGTCACTTTTTTATATTTACATTTTTTGTAAATATTAAAAAAATAATCTGATTTAGTGGTGGTTTTTAAAAACCACCACTAAATACATTAAATAAAATACGTTTAGTGGCAGTTTGGATTAATCTATGCTAAAAAAACATTTGTTGAACATATCAGCAGTAGTTCTTTAAATTTTTTAAATATTTCTCCAGGTTTTTTTATTTTATAAAATAACATCCACTAAATAAAATAGAAACCACCGCTGAATACTTAAAAAATAAAACATAGTAAAACTGCCACAAATTTATTGAAACCACCGATAAATGACTAGCATCCAGACAATACATGATGATTTTTGAACCCTCCATGATACTAATTGGTGATAGTTTAAAATTTCTCTAGTCTATAAAAAAACTACCACTATATCCCCTTTTTTTTGTAGTGTCACCTCCCATGCTTGATGAATGAGTCATCAACCTCACCATTAAATGTCTCAATGTAGATCCACATCACCTCCATTAGAATAAAATATATATGAAGGTTCACCCAATTGAGTAGAATTCCACAAAAAACCTATACCAGAAAACACAATTTATGTTTTTTTTGACACTTTAAACAATTGTCTGGTATCATTAGTAAAATTACACACTATCAGGTCTATAATATGTAAATACTACATGAAAAACACGATGCATTAGATACCTCTTTCCTTTACCAAAAAAGATTCAAAATCCATCACTTACCTATTTCCAATAGGAAAAGATCCCGAAATCCATAATAAATCATAACATACACACAACATGTGAATTTATTAAAGAAAAAATCATATATAACTATAACATCACATATCAAAACAACAATCCCATAACCTTAGAAATTTGGACTTCTTACTAGAACAAGTTTTCTCAATGCACCAGTTCGATATCCATCATACGTTCTGACACATTTTTAATAATCTTATATAACATATCCTAAAAAGAAAATCAAATGAAAAAGAGAACATATGATACAAATTTGTAACATCCTGGCCGGGGTTTCACTAAACTGATGCCCCAAACAGGTTCACTACAAGGCCTCAAGTGTGCCTCTCCATACACCAGAGGATCCTAACAAAAAATGAGGTTCTAAAGGTGGTATAGTGGGAAGAATATACCCTCATATCAGAGTAACAATAGAAGAAATAACCAGATATCATCCATATCAGTAACAAATATATTATAGAGTTAGTAAATAACTAAAATAGAAGCAATATTTCATAATACATGAAATTATATAAAAACCTCAACAACCATTTCATACATACAACAATGATTTCCCACTAGGAAGATCATTTATACCATATTACTTAAAATAAATTGAGATAAAATTATGGTTCTTTACTACTAACTCCGAGCCAGACCACAAACCCGATCTTCATGACACTATCAACCCTGTCCAACCTAATCAAAAGAAACAACATGAGCTGATCCATTCGACCATGAAACCTGGAACCTCAACCCTATCTATAATATATATTTGATCAACCTAACATCACATATAAGTTATTAATGCGCACTGAGTTGAACGGACATGGTTGAAAAATAATCCAGTAGGCCACCCCAATGATTAACCTATAAATCTACTATCATAAGTGCATGCTCATGTAATATGCTCAGCCTAGCTGAGACACAACTAGAATAATAAAGACATCAGTAACATAAAAAAGAAACACATTCAATCCTTAGGTTCTTAATCTCTATTGACCATATCTTCTTCTACCTAAGTCAGAATATCCCTGGGCTTATTCCATAACATATATCTATATATATATGACTAAAAATTTATTTACGCATATGTATATACATGACAATGTAATTGACCTGAGATATCATACTAAGGTTTCTATGAAGAACATCATAAAAACTCAATCTAAAGTCGATCCTATAATCCTAGATCTAGTTGAATACACACTGTGACTAGGGATCTGAGTTTTATTTCATATCACTCAAGATGTGTATCATTATGTAAATCCTTGGTTATGTAATCCCAATCGACAATACCTGGTTTTTCTAGTTCTAGAATACCTTTGAGCAAGTTACGTCACCACAGGGGGTAAATGTATTAACCATGGGTTCACCCATACTCACTCTAATCACTATAATAATTGATTCTATGTAAAATATGGACATCCTGTAAATGTATAATTGAGATAGATGTCATACTACTCAATCCATGTGTAATCCAGTTCCTTTTTCTAATTCCTTGGTCCTGATCCATAAGAAATCATGGCACTGCAACTCGGATAATCTCTAATTGGGATGAACCTTAGGTGATATTTAAGGGACACACTCTTGGTATAGTATAACATCATCAAATCAGTCAATAACTGTCTCATCAAATTCCTCCCTAAACAATTCTGGGTGATACTATAATGGTTCATCCACCAATCCTAGGGAGTATCCTTGGAATCTAATGAGGAGATCAAGTCCTTCCTTGGGAATCTCATCAATATCCTGATATTTGAGGAAAATGAGTCCACCTAACAACCTTTATCATCCTCTAGACTTATAATAGACTAACCTTTTATATAGGAACCGAGTATAATTGGGTATCCAAGACACTCTTAGTAACCTACCTCTATATCCCTAATCAGGGAGGAATACTAGTGAAAAATGGGAATTCCATTAACAATATTAGTATCATTCAATCAGGTAAGATCATAATCTGAACCCTAGGAAGTATGTATGACAGCCCCAATAGAACAATTCTTAGAATCTATATTCCAGGTAGTACATTTGGAAGTACTAAAATTGTAAGGGTCAGCTAGATCCCATGGAGTACATCTATAAATCCCAAAATATTATGTATCAACATCAATATCCTAAGAAGTACATCTAGGTATCATGATAAAATAATATTCAATAGAAATGGATTATTATCCACATTCCAAGAAGTACATCTGGGCACCCCAATAATAATATCTAACCAAAAGTATTAGAAGTCGGACCCCAAAAAGTTCATTGTGGCATCCTAATAGTAACAGTCACATCGCATTAGGATCAATAACCACAAATTATGAGGCACCTATAGTAATCATAACTGCGTCAACATTAACCATGTGAATGCATAAATAAAAAGAGTGGGTGGTCTAATGACTAAAACCACCACTACTACCACAACTTCATGTCATACAAGTTCAATATAGGTTTTAGGGTGAGAACCACTACCATATCTACCCAAACCCAATGTACAAGCTTATGATTAGTGAGACATCGAGTCACCCAATGAGCCCCTTAGATAAAAACATAAGAGACATATCCTACTTGAGATACTTGAGGTCTATATATAAGCAAAGAAATCCTACTTGGGATTCTCATAAGTGAAGGTAAAAGGAAGAATCCTATATGTGATACTTTGAGGTAAATAAATAGAGGCATCATGGGATCCTCATAATGGTACATAAGAATTGGCATCCTATATGGGACCCACAAAAATAGCACACGTAAGAAGATACATCCAACATGAGATCCTTAGAAAGCATAAAAATTTATTAGGATCCTACTTGGGATTACCTAGATTAACAAGTAAGTTAAGTAATCCCATAGGGTACCCTTGGTAATAGTAGTCAGGTAGAGGAATCCTTTATGGGATCCTAAAAAAGAACTAATCTCACTACCTCTTAGGACAAAATGTCACATATCACATGGGATATGTCCTCAAAGGAAGATATATGAATGAATCTATCAAGATAGATAGCTCATAGATGATATTAAATCAAAGTTCTCACTCTCAGTACATAGGTGAATTTAATTACCGAAGGAAGAACCTCTCTATTTAAGAAAAATCCACAAACATCTCTTAAGAGTCATCAAATCACCTCAAGGGTAGTACCATCATGATCTAAGTAGAAAAATGATCAAAATGGACTACTAATGCATCCGACTATGACTCTAAGGTGAGAAGAAATAAAAAAACCTAAGAATAATAACAATGGAGGAGTACACAATGTGTGTACTCTGGTAAAAGACATGTAACCTTAAAGCTCCACCTGGTCTTATACTCTATCTGAGATTGGAATATAAAACCCAACTACATGGAATGTGAGTCATGTAAATGATATTTTCCATACATGGGGTACATTCCTCTGTACCTTACATGTCATGTTCATGTATATATCGTAGCTGTGTACTTCTACATGGCGTGCGACCCACACAGGGTTTGAATTTATACCCTATGTAGGGTACCTAGCTATGCATTTTGTCTTCTTGTGTATCTATACACAGCTTTGTTCCCCTATATGGGCTATCTAGATGGGTACTCGGATACATGACTAATTCCCAGTAGAAATCATGTATATCCAATACATGGCATGTAATTATAAAAAGATAATCTTTTCTTAATGGGAAGATCACACATCATGTATTCCAGAACTACACACCGTGTGACTATGATTTCTGAATAGAAAACCACTCAAATCACTTGAAACTCATGTTTTTGCCTCAAAATTTATAAATATACCCTCAAGTGATCCTAAGTAGTGATAATAAGGTATTAATACTTTAAAATTAAAAATCTATGTGTA
Source organism: Viscum album (assembly GCA_963277665.1). Classification (NCBI taxonomy): domain Eukaryota; kingdom Viridiplantae; phylum Streptophyta; class Magnoliopsida; order Santalales; family Viscaceae; genus Viscum; species Viscum album. The sequence continues at coordinate 1,938,259,268 of OY728155.1, forward strand.
CTTATGGCAAAAATTAAAACTGGACCACCTTTTGAATGGAATCTGTTGATGCTTTGTCCATTTTCATGATTCACGATTACCACACGATGATCCTAATCCTCGATGAGTTCTATGAATGTACCTCTCTTCTCTCTCTCTCTCTCTCTCCCTATTTCTTTATCTCTCATTCATGCAACACAGGAGGTCCATAGGGTGGGAATACGTGAGAATCCAAAGGGAAAGGGAAGAAAAGAAAAGAAAGAACGAAATAGAAGAAAAGAAATGAAATAGAAAAATAGTCCTGGGCCTAGCCTCAATGCCTGACCTAAGTTTAAACCATACATAGGAACATAATTGCACTGCAGACTCAATGGAAAATACAAAATCTGAATAAGATTCTCTGTTTAAAAGATATATCCGAATCAATGTGTATGAATAAATTAATATTTTATTAAAATAATATTAAATATTAATCATTCCACCTAAATTTGTATGGTTTATAATTCTACCAAGATACTTTAATAGGTTAAGAAATCTATTATAGGACTAAAAGAGTGGTCAGAAAAATTATCGAAGATACTTTTATAGGGTAAAATTACCATTTTACCCCTTATAAGCATCTGAAAGAAAAAAATTCAAATTCAACCTCAAATTTACAGTCAAGAAAAACATGAGTTCTTACAAATTATTATAATGAATTATGATCAGGGACTTCACTTCAACTCCTATATCATCAAGATGTCTTTCATTTCTATAATGTATTAAGCTTTTTTGGTTCTTAAAAAAATACAATATTATTTCTTTCTTAACCAATAAATACATTGTCCACTAAGATAAAATACACCCCTTGATATTGATTTTTGATCATATGTTGAACCAAACCAATATGAATCCACAAAACGCAATAAATACCTATTTCTAATTCTTTTTTATCTAAGGTGTGCATCATCACAGCAACACACATTTCTTACCCCGCATTCCTACTTTACAAAGGTGGGAGACCTCTTCCACCATGGTTGGTGATGTTGTCTCCTTAACCAAAAAAATTAGATGGGATGTCTATTACTCCTTCCATGGATTCCACCTTAGATCTCATAACCTCGTATGAGTCTCTCTCATATATTTTAGTCGTGAATTTGGAACTCATTCCTAGTGCCATATCAAGTTGGACACCAGTTAATTACGCTGCTTCTATCTTGACTGGGAAGAAAACTTTGGTTGAAGTAAATGGTAACGTTAGGCATGTCTTGGCATCACTATATATTGGGTGTGTTGGGAATTTTTATAGTATTCTCCTTTTGAATTTGGATGTATATCATATGAGTAATCTTAGCCACAAAACCTATGGTATCCCATGTTGGATATGAGGTAGTTAACTCCAGGGGCATAAGTCTTCATATTCTATTACCTTTGGAATCCTATGATTATTGTATGGGGGTGGGATTCTAGATTAGTTCATGATTTTACCATCTTTTGTAGGTTATTTTTCATAGGTTTACCATGTTATAGGGAGAGATAGTGATTGAGTGTAACCCAATCTGGAATATTTCACACTTGGATTTTTTGGTGTGTCTCCCCCCAAGGGGGAAGATTTCACACTTGGATTATAGAGTGTTTCCCCCAAAGGGGGAATATTTCATACTTGGATGGTGGAGTGTGTTCCCCAAGGGGGAAGATTTCACACTTTAATATAAGAGTGTGTCCCGCAAGTGAGAAGATTTCACACTTGGATGATAGAGTGTGTCCCCCAAGGGGGAACCTATCACACTTGAATAGAAGAGTGTGTCCACCAAAGGGGAATATTTCACACATGGATGATGGATTGTGTCCCCCCAAGTGGGAATATTTCACACTTGGATGATGGAGTGTGTCCCCCAAAGGGTGAAGATTTCACACTTGTATGTTGTCAAGATTGAAACTCAGGTAGGCATACTACATACCCTATTTAAGTGATAGGGATCAAAACCCATGTAGTTCAATTCCATAGTTTAAGATCATGTGATAAGACTTATCCATGGAGTTTAACATCATTCAGTAAGGACATGGTGTATGAGGCTTATGCATTGATCATACCATCCTTTCCTCCTATTGGGACAAGAGGGAATCCCATGTTCTTGTCATTGGGTAAGGTTATTGTTTAATGTCGTATGAAAGGACATGGCATGCGAGGCTTATGAATTGAGTTTCCCATCCTTTCTTCCTCATGTCGGGTTAATAGGTAATCTCAAACTACTAGTGGTTTGAGGAATATTATTGGGTATTACACCTAAGGAGGATGTCCATGAGGTATTTTTAGTGTTCATATAAGGATCATTAAATGAGGCATATTACACTTGGCACATAAGGCATCCCGTTTTTATCACAGGACGCATCCTATGCTCGTTGTATGGGGTATATTATAGTTTAACATCATATAGTGAGGATTAATAGGTGAAATATTCCTAGAAATGGATGGTGTGTGACTTATGAAAGAGAGACCCTTTCTTGATCAACCTATCATAGGAGTCAGGTGATGGGGTTCTAGAAGTTTCTAGAGCAGTATTTCTACTCAAGGTATTTTGGTAACCCAGGAGTAGAATATCAACTCATGGAATGGAAAAGGGAACAAGAGCAGTAAGTTGACTCAAGGTATTTCAGGGAGTGTAGAGGAGTATCTTGACTCATGGTATTAACTGGGGTAGATGTTAGAGCTGTATAGGGTGTAACCCAAAATTTCCTAGACCCGGACCAAAATTCTCACGGAGAAAATCTCGATTTTTCATGGGGGTTAGTGATGGATGATAAGGTAGTGTTTTTATTGAAAATAGTGGTTTTGTGAAGGTGATCAAATTTTGTTAAATTACTCCTAACAAAAGGATGGATCCAAATGGATATGGAAGACACTATTTTTTTGAAACTTTGTAGTTTCACAAAAATTAGAGTTTCAGAAGGACTGACCATCTAACATGAATAATGTTATTCATGGATAGAAGCTTTGCAAAATATCCTCAAACACTAACTCATATATAGAAGGGATCGCACGAGGGAAGTCATGAAATATTACCCACGGGGTAATGATTTATGAAAATTCATGAAAATCTATGGAGTTTCATGAATTGAGAGAATCATGTCACAAATTAGTGTCTCCCCCTCTGGATTCTTACATGAGGGGGGTATTTATCAGCTCAGTGTAGATGAGGTCCATGGTTTCATAAAATATAAATTCCTTCATGAATGATTAAGACTTTCACACGGTCATAGAATTCTATAAATCAGAGTTCCATGAACAAAACCTATACTTCAAATAGGTTACTTCTTAAGCACTGAACGATTGGGGACTTCTATGAATCAATGTTCCATAAACCAAACTTACATTGCATGAAGATTACCACCTCAAGTTTCACATGGATAGGGAATTTCACAAATTGATGTCCTGTGAACTGGTATTTCACTACCTGAATGTTACCTCCTATGCTTCGCATGGTTGAGGACTTCCATGAACCAGATTTATATGAACAAAAATTATGATGTGTGGAGGTTACTACCACTACCATCAAAAGTTTCATGAAATTATATACTTTGTTCTTGAATCACCCTTATTGTCCATTTTTAGCATTTTGACTTCAAATAGCCATAAATTTTGATCTGTAAGTCCTTTCAGTCTTAAAAACTAGTAAAATCAAAGATTGTAAAATGAACTATGCTCCTGGATCAATTTCTTCAGAATTTGGTCAATCACTGGTTTCATTTTTTTTTCTATTCCAATACTCTTTTTGATAATTTTAATTTTATAATAAACCGAAATCAAATATTCTTTTGATATATTAGAGTATTCTTTTCACTATAAGTAAGAAGATTTCTTTGGGATTACTTTGATACTGTGCCACCTGGCCTATGGAAAAAACAATATCAGGTCAAGTGACTATTAATCATAAAATAATTCTAATTATATGTATGTATTCTGTGATATTGAATTTTTTTCCTTTATCATCACTTGAAAATTTCATCTATGTAGCAACCCAAGTTTTTATTTCTTTTGAATTTTCTATTAAAAATATTTTCAGGACCTCCTTTTCATATTTGGATTAAGAAATAAATATTTCATGTCTTCCTTATGTTACTTATAAACCAATGAAAAATGTTAACTCTCTAATAATCAACATTTTGAACTCGAATTTTATAAATTCTATAAACCATTTGCACTGTTCTTCATTCGATTCACCAAATATCATGTCATCAATATATAACAGAAATATTATATTTTGATTACACTCTTTATCAACATAGATATTATAATAAAATCCACCATACTGGAAACCAGGCTTCTTCAAATTTTGGTAAATTCAGGAATATCATGCTCTTGGTTCCTCCTTCAACCCATATAGAGCCTTATTTAACTGAATTTTTTTATCATATTTTTGAATGAGAAAAACATATGGATGTTCAATATAAACTTTTCTTATAGAATTAAATTTCGAAATGATGACCTGAAATCCATTTGTAAAACATTTAATTTCCTTTACATTATTATGGAAAATAATTATCAAATTTTATCCAGCCTTGCAATAGGTGAAAATGCTGCATCAACATCAATACCCACTAATTGGGAGTATCCTTTCCAAACCCTTAATTATTTGTTTCTAATTATTGTTCCATATTCATTCAAATTTTTATAGAAAAATCATTTGGTACCGATGAAATTTTTATCTATTAGAATTGAAACAATCTCCTATGTCTGATTCCTTAATATTTGTTCAGGTTATTTATTCATTTCTTAAACCCAAATATTATATCTTGAATCCTCTTAAAAAAACATTGTTTGTTCCTATGATAAAAAATAAGTTTTCTCTAGAGTGTTCATCCTCCTTATCTGTATTGGAGCTATCTGATCCTCGATGATATTCTACATATCAATTTCAGCTCGTCTCTTCAGTTTCTTATTAGGTCTATTCTTCTCATCATCTGAATCTTCTTCTGAATCTTCCTTAGTTACTTTCACTCCACTTGAGATACTTACCTGTTCATTACTATACTTTTTAAACTATTCATGGATTTGTTGAATATTTTTCTCATTTACCACCACAACAACATCATTTCTCTCTATAACGTTTCACAATATTTTATTGAAGAATTTTTTTGATTTCATTTTTCCTAAGTAACTAGGACATAATAATTCATCTCGACAAGACTCAAACTTCCTGTATTTATCATTATTAGGAATAAAATACTTACTTATGAAGACTTGAAAGTATTTCAATGTTTTCCAATTTCCAAAAAAACATCTCATATGGAGTCATTTCATCCTTTGGACATAATAAAACCCTGTTATAAATGTATATTGATCTCAACAATTCTTTTTTCAAAAACAAATCTGGAAGGTCTTTCTCGATTAACATTATTTTGGACATGTTTTTTATAATTCAATTTATTATATCAACAACTGCATTATGATGTAGATTTGTTACTTCTAAAACATGATTCTTTATCCCATGTTTCTTGAGATAATCCTCTACTTGGATATTTGTGAATTCTACTACATTTTTTGTTAAAAATATCTGCATATTTTGATCTAGTATCTTTTCAACTTTCCTTCGATAATGTGTTATGAAACTGAACCACTCATACATGTGGGTGATAATTGAAACCCTTGTTATTATGCTAAAATCGTCAATGAAAAAGACATAATATCTCTTCCAATTAATAGCTATTGGGGAAATAGGTCCACATACATCAATATGCACCAGTTCAATCACTCTTTTTAACCTTTTATCTTTTGCCTTATATATCTTTTGAGTAATATTACCTTATTTATAAGCATTTAACATATTAGTACGATCACATGATAACTTAGTGACTTCTCAAGAAGAATAAAATCTCAAAAAATCTTCCAAGGATGTTTGTCTCAGATAACCAATAAGTTTATTCCCCAACCTATGCTCTTCTTCCTTGGATTGAAAGAACATTCCTTATTCTCCACTAACAAGGTACATATTCCCGTTTGTACAATTTCCTTGAAAAATATCTAAACCATATTTACCATGATGATCTATAACTTCTTAGAAAATCTAATATCATGTATAGAGTCACACAATTGTTTTTCACATAGAAATTTGTGACTATGACCTTTAACAATCATCATATATACACATCTCATGTCTTTACCCCCAATCCTAGATTATTGTGATCCAATAATCTTTAGCCCTTAATTATTACCAAATCATATGACACATTCCTTGTCATAGAAAATTCATGTCACTAGAATTTTATTTCCTATCATATGGTAGGTGCATGCGCTATCAATGATCTATATTCTAGTTTGATCATATGCTTCAATGGAAATCTCTACAATCACTATATTCTCATCTCTTTTCTTTTTGATCCATGTATTTGAATTCATAATTGATGTTGAAGGATATTCTTGATCTTCCTTAGAGTATGATAGTCCAATATCATATATAAAATCTTTAAATTTATTTCACATTCTCATAATATTTTATGATCTATTGAAAAGGTGCATGAAACTGCTTTGGATCTTCTTTGGTACATTCCTCCACATTGTCTATGAGAAATATCTGGCCATGTGGCCAAATCCTCCAAAACATTACCATCTAAATAATTCATGGAATATTGAACTCTATTTTACTAACTCTTTTTTTCTTTCCCCCATTAGTACCTCTTGTATATAGAACATACATTTTGATAATTTCTCATATTTCTAAAACAATAACACTTGATATGAGGTGTATTATTGTGCTTCATTAAGGCAATACTGGTTCTCCCTTGGGATATATGAATCTTATGATTATGATTCATACCCAAATCAATATTCAACCTCATAGTGAGTGCATGAGTCCTGACATCAACCATTATTGATTTTTGTTTCTGATCAATTCCCATACCATTTGTGTTGTTATGATGTGTCATTTTCTTCTCCAGATATTTCTTTGAAAATTTTTATGGATCTCAAAACTACAATTTCACCTTTTCTATTTCCAAAGAAACATGATTTCCTAAGAACTTATCAGGATTCAATATATTATCCTAAACTTTTTACTTTATTTGTAGGATGAAAACTTCCTCTTCATGTTTTTGGATACTTTTGACTCAATCTCTTACTCTATTAGTCAGGCTATATATAAATATAGTATATTCTTAAACCTTGATCTTGAACTTAATGACTTTCTTTGAGTTTGTTGGATTTTTAATCATATATTGTCATTTTTAGTCTTGATCTTAGACTTGTATTCTTTATTATGCTATATGTAGAGTTTTCACCACAAACCAATTTATTGGATTTATTTATTTTGTCACTCTAATAATCTATCACCTCAAGATTAGCTACTAATTCGATATGGAGTTCAACTCTTACTTTTATTTATCCATCATAATTATATCTTTCTTCCATTTCCTAGCATATACCTACATATTTCACCATAACATATTCTCCACAATCCTTATAGTCTTCTATCTCTTTTGCCTCATATTCTTCTTAATAATCATTTTCTTGTGAATATAGATTTTTCTTTTTATGGAAATTTTTATTAGAATTCTTCCTGCCTTTCACACTAGCTGAAGACTTATTCTTGGTAGTTTCATCACCATCCTCATCATTATTTGTAAACTTCTTGAAACACTTTTCTATAAGATATCTAAAACTTCTACAATGAAATCATGCAAGGGGAAGTTTCCATTTAAAATTTCCATTTCCCCTTTAAAAATTTGAGTAAAGTATTGAAATAATATCATCTATATTCTCTTATTCTTGACTAAATTCTACAGATAGATTCTTCATAGCCTTAAAATCCACCTTTTTAGTCCTCACTTTTCCACAGACTCATTATCATCATTTATTGTCTCATAAGTGATATGAGTGTTGTGAAAGCAATCTAATGTTAGCTCCTTTGGATCCTTGTCCTCTAGTATAGATATTTTCAGATTGAACTAAGGTGGAAGTATTATCAATATGTGATTAATGATCTTTACATATTCAATAATTTCTCAGAGACCACACATGAATTCCAAAATAACATTCACCCAAGAAAATAATTCATATACATACTCATTTTGGTGCATTCTAAGGTCTTCATATTTGTTCCACAGAACTTTTAGTTTAGATCCTAAAATTTTTGAATCACATTCATAGATATTTAGAAGCTTTTCCCACATATAATGTGATGACTTAAATGACATAAACTTTGTATAGATTATGTTGGATGAAGCTACCCCTAAGGCATTGATTCTTTTAGCATCAGAATCCAATTATTTATATTCATATTATCATAGAACTCCACTCTCTATACTGGATGAAATACCATGCATTTCAGCTCTAAAAACATATCTACCTAAGGATTTATATATTTGTTTCATCAAATTCTTCTGTAGATGAAAAATATTTCCATTGAAGATCAGAATTCATTTGTTATTGATAGCTTCCATTAAATATATCCAGAGAGAAAATATATATTTAACCCTTTCCTCTAATACTATTTTTTATCCCAACTAGGTTAAATACCCTTTGGAGGGGGGGGGGGGTGAATCAGTGTATGATAGATTAAAAAATCTATCTCTTAAGATTTTGTTCCATCATTAGAAAAAATTATATTCTTTCTCCTTCCCATCCAACAGCCTGAAGGCCTTCAAATTCTTTTATTATTGATAAATACCCATTTTAAAGGAATAGGGGGGAAACCCAAAGGACTTAATGGACTTAGACAATCACACCTGAAGGAAAAAAAGAGTGAAAACCAAACTGAAAACCAAAGCAGCCCCTCCCCAACATAAAATCATGTTGAATCACTCAAATGCAGCAAGGCTAATAGGCAAGTAAGTGTCATGTGTCAAGGCATAGTCCCAATCCAATGGATGACACCATACCCTCTCAAAAAAAGAAATACGAAAAGCATTGAAAAGGTGAATCGCCAGATCAGAATCCTCCTCTAGTCTTGTTCCAAGTGATCGAGTCCAGCTGCACTAACTTCCCACCTCCAGGATCAAACCAAACAAACAAAACAAATTCCACTGAACACATCAAAATCCATAGGGTAGATCCAAGTTGAACTCTCCTAAAATAGTCACCAATAGAACCGAATCTAGAAGAACCTCATAGAAACCACAAGGCACCCTTCGAACACATCAGTAGAAACACAAAAAGGAGGGAAAAAACAAGGCATATAAAGTCAAATATTCATCACACTAGGTCTAGAATATCCAACATCATATCGATGAGGAATCTTCATTGAGGGGATATGAGTAGGTCTGAGCTGACAATGCCACTCTGGGCTGGAGCCGATCAAAACGAAGCCGCAGAAGAACCCACTTCTTTCTCTCTCTCTAAAGTGAATTCACTACTCCTTAAATAAATTCTTATAACAACCACTTTTGAGTTGTTTTAGACTCATGCGTGTCTTTATGATCTTGTTTCATAAATTATATGAAAAAAACATTTGTGTGAGACTCTTCCAAAAGAACCCTCTCTGAGATCCCTTTGTGAGTCACTATTCAGATATTTCAGATCACATAAATCCTCTTAAAGAATATATTATATTCATGATTATCATGTAATTATGATCTGTCTACCTATTCCTCTCTCATAACACCCTTTCCAATACCCTTTCATGATAACATATTCTATTCACGTAGATAACGAGACCTTGTACAGATCACACGGATTATGAGACCTTGTTCAGATCACACAGATCGTGAGACCTTGTTCAGACTAGTAGGATTATGAGACCTTCTTTAGATCATTATGATCATGAGATATCAACATGTCTTACTATATTTTTAGAAAACTAGCACATACTTCTCTTCATGAGACTTGTTCTCCTTATTATTTTGTGGGGCCTTCTTTTGAATACACGTATCAGATGACCCCATTGAAAAACCTTTTTTAGGTCATGTGAAATAATTTTTCCTTATATAAAACCACTTAAGTAAACATATTAAATTCTTAAGGATGGGTTAGTGGGCATTTATAGACATAAATCCACCACCTTAACTCTGAAAATAATGGTTATCCATCCATTCCACATCCTAAGAAATCAGCATCATGCACTTCATGTGATCACTTCACATGATCACCCATGACATGTCACAAGTGATTCACATGATCATTTTCATTGTCTTTAGGTGCTTTGTGTTATCTCACCACAAGATCCAAATACAATCATGTGTATAATGTTTTTGTCTTACAGTGCTTCGTGTGACCCAATCACACGATCAAATGAAAATCATGTGGTGTTAGTGACATTGTCTTCAAGAGATCCGTGATATCCCATCATGAGATCCAAAGACAATCACGTGGTTGTGTGATTTTTAACAACCACATGATATCTCTATTATTTTAAAATTCTTTGAATTTATGTGCTTCTCATGATGTCTATGTAATATCCTTTTTAAATCAAGTTGTGTTTTCAAGTGTTACACATGATCTCTCTATGTAATCCTTGGACAATCATGCAATGTATTTAGGTGCTTCACATCATCTCTCAATGTGATCTATTGAAAAAAAAAGTGATGTCTTTAGGTGCTTCACATGATCTTAATGTGATATCATATAACAATCATGTGGTGCTTTTTGTGACTCATTGTCATGATTAGTTCTAAAATTCATGCTCCAAAAGATTAGTTTTGACATTCTTACTCCATGAGATAAACTCAAAAAGTCATCTTCCATGAGATCAGTTCACATCTATGCTCTGCATGATCAAAAAAATCATATTTTTAGAGATCTAACATTTCACACTCCACGATATCGTATATTCATTCTCACTATTCACTACTCCTTTAACGAAAAATTTCCATTAACAACATCCATCCTTGTCAACACACATAATCAACAAAAAAGTACCACCATGATGGAATTTTTTCCACATGTTTCCTAGCAGAATAGATACAACCTAGAACCATCCCATGTGTTAGAGTGGGAAGATTTAGAGTTAGAGCCTAATTACACCATGGAGGATAATTCTATTCATATTGTGGATTTCCATGAAACCCTACTCCATTGTAAATTATTCCCATTGGTCCATAAAAGATGGTATTGAGGAGGTGATATCCATAAGACATGGGATCATAAAGGCTAGGTGGGGGAACAATAGTCTCACATGTTTTTCTCAAGAGAATCCTGATAACTTTATGTGGGAATAAAGTGAAATAGTGGGGAGTTTTTGAAACCTTATGGGTCTTTGGAACATATAATTTTGAGTTTTATCTATCTATTGATGTGTTCTTGGGGTTCTTTGGGGGTTGAAATTAGGATTTTTTGGGAAGATAGACCAAATCACATAGTTAGAACATGGTTTCTCTAACTATGAAGCTAACCATGAAAGGGTTATATAGGTTGGCATAGAGATATTCACATGGTTTTCAAACCATAAAAATCTTTATGAGTAACCATGAAGGCCTTTTTTGGGTGGATAGTGGCACCCAAATAGTTGATACACAATTTTCCAAACTGCGCAGAAAAACCATAAGGCCCTATAAAACAAACATGAAATGTGGATTTTTTCCATTTTACCCCTCTCAGGTTTTTATGTTTTAGGGGATCATTTTACTTCCCCATCATGTAAATCCCCTAATATTTGGTGGTGGAGGTATTCCTATCTTCTGGTGGTGATTTCTCCTTGGAATCTTGTAGTTTTGGCTTGAGGTGTACCTTTTTCTTCGTGGTTTCTTTTTATTTGACCCTCCTTAAAGATTTTTCTTACTCGTTCATAGGAGTATGGAACCCTAGTGGGCGTGTTGGATGAATCTAGAGTATGTAATGGGGAAAAGGTTTGGTCTTCTTATGGATTAGGTCTATGAGGCCTTGTTCTTCCTCTTCAAAGTGGTCATCATCGAAGGCGATGATGTTGGGACCGAATCTGAGGTAGGTGACTCTATTTGAGGGATTTTTCCATGAATTAACTTTAAATTTATTATCACCTTTGGTTTTTGTTGATTAAATTTCTATTTAAATGGTTTATACATGTTGTATATTCCATTTCTGATGTGATTCATGGATTGGTTGGCCAATTTTGAGGTTTATAGATGGTTTTCCAATTAGGCTTGGATTGTATGCACACCAAGTGTTTGTTAAAATAGATAAAATAGGTTTTATGATTTAAAAAGGATTTATAAAGTGATTTTAGTGATTATTTTTTACATGGTAAATATTTTTTTATAAAATGGGAATGTTTTTTTGTAAAATTTCTTGTTTGATGTTGGAACTTGTTCGAGATCATGTTGGCATAGAGTTGAAAATGGGTTAATCGGGGTGTGAGCAAGGGTTTTGTATAAGGGAATATGTGAGACATTGGAGGGATGAGTGTGCGAGTTTCCATTTTAGTTTTTTTCAAAGAATTTTTGATCCATTGGATGAAGGACCGTGCAATCCTACATTTTTGTTTCTAAGGGAACATGAGTGCCTTTGGGTAGGAAGACCGTGAGAGCTTCTATGTTGGGATTGGGGAAGACCAAGAGATATTCCATTTTCTTATCTATCTAGATTACTTATTTATCAACTCATGATATAACTGATGGTTATATCTCTAGGTGTTAATTACTCATGCGAAATTGGTTTATATGCGTGATTGGTTTAATTAGCGCCATTTTGATGTGATGAGATATATTATTCCCATTTTCCATTAACGTGGTTACATGTTGTCGATGTTATGATTACCCTTGGTCATCATTTGATTATTGTACTGAGCATGTTTTTCCTTGTTTATTTATTTCATCCATGTTGGATTTTTTTAGAAAATTGGTTTTTTAAAATGGAAAACCAAAGGAATTTAAAAGCGTAACTTGAAATGGTATGCTTTAAAATTGGTTTAGTTTTGAAAATGTTTTCAAAATAGTTTATTGGTTTTTGTGGGTAAAATACTTAAATAGATTCATGGTGGTATCCTAATGGGATTTGTTCTTGACACCCTACATAGTCCTTTAAGAATTCATAGAATATGTTATTTAGAAAACAGGTAATTGAAAATTCCCCATGTACCAGGGTAGATCTTCTTGATTACTTTATCCAGTGTATTGTAGAGGAGATGTGGTATTTTTTTATCTACTGGGATGTGTGTTTGGTCTTTTTTTAGAATTGTTCTCATTATTTTTGAGTTTTGGGATTTTTTTGAGATACCATGTATATATATGTCTAGTTTTGGCATGTTTTGTATAATATGATTAGTTTTATTTATGGTATTTTGTTGTATTTTTCTATGTTGTTCTGGACTATTTCTTATATTGTGTAACCCTAATAGTATTGGTGTGTCCATCCCATTCCATAGATGGGTCATGCCAGGTTACTGTGGGAGAAACAGTTTTCAAGATTTTATTGGTTGTTCCTAGTGCTTATTACCATCCTGTGGTGATCGGTAATGAACTTCGGGCCTTATGGTAGGCCGACTTGGGTTATGGGATAGGTTGACCTAGGTTGGTTTGTTATAGTGTCTTTATGATTTTTTTTATTATTTTATGTGTTCCTATAGTAAATATACACATTTATAAAATAATAAAAAATACGTAAAAGTAATAAATCATCTGAATAGTCTTGAACATCTAATATATTGGTTATCCCATTTAAACATAATGGATCAACCATGACCTAGGGGTATAATACTAGAGTTGGGTCTTGACTCATGTCACAGCCTGCCCCCGGTCTAGTGTTGTCACATCTCATCTGGGTTACCACCTTGTATTTTCATGGTCTATGTCTTACATCATCATAATCTATAGTACAAATGTACTCACACCTAGGTGAGGGGGTCTCATGAAGTTCAATGTACATATAAAAATAAAACGGATTGACGTGTACACCCTTATACATATTAAGTGACAAAGGATGATGCACAACCATATCAAAAAATAATTAAATATTAAAATCATCACACATAGTTTTAGTAATTAAATAAATAAAAATAACTCAAATAAACAAAGGGTAGTCACTTCTCAAGACCTATCAGTGAGAAAATAAAATATGCGATAAAACTAAAATGCAATAAATTTAAGTTTAATGGTGTTTAAATAAATTAATTGAATTATTTAAATTCAAATAATTTAATTTCATTCGGTTCAAGAATTAATTTTATTTTTATTCCAAAATTAAATTAATCAATTAATTTAATTTCATATCAAAATTAAATAAATTTATTTAAATAATAATAATAATAATAATATTTTTTAAACCAAAAATTTATAAATTGAATTTTGATTATATTAAAATTTTCCTGAACTTAATAACCTCTCCCTAGGCCCGTTGCAAGTCAGGTTAAACCCACATATGCCTGTTTTGTGTCGAGAAAACCCCATGCATTGTAGTTCGGGGTCGGTAAAACCCGTCTTTACCCATTTTGGGTTGGATAGACCTATCCTGACCCATTCTGGGATGAACTAATTTAGTTTAGGAATGAGTTACCCAATATGGAAGGGGGATTCACTAATGGTGGAAGGGTCAAGCGACACTAGAGAAGCCACTGGGCATATATACTTCACACACAAGGGCTCAAAATGGGTGACAATCGTGGGATCAAGAGGGCAGTGGTTGAGATCGATAAGGCTGCTTGAGAAGGCAGATATTGATGGAGTCGGAAGGGTAGAAAAATATGACTAGGTCGGCAGGGCAGAGGTATCCCCAGGGAGGTGGTGGCCCAGTTAGTTGGGGATGAGGTTGTTTTAGTGGACAACAATGGTGGAGTCAGTAGACAAGAGAGAATGGCCACAATTGTGAAGCTCGAAGATAAAGGTGGACCATGGGACGAGTGAAAAATATTCTACAAGAAGTTTGTAAAAAGTTCTTTAATTTAATTACTGAACATCTACCAAAAAATGATTATTTTAATAATATTTAATCCTTTTATATTGAGTCTTCCCGATGCCCACCCCTAACAAATATTGACATTTTTTGACCCATGAAAAACCTACCCCTTAAATTTCATCACAACTAGTCAATATGAATTATATATATATCTGGAAAAATTCCACAATGCTTTGTAATAATTGTCCACGGATGACATGGTTCCATCCACCAGATCCTAGATGAAATTTCAGGGTGATCAAAAAAGTCACAGGAAACTGGATTCAGGCTATTGAAATAACACATAAAAATATATTCATCAATTTTAATACCAAAAAACAATCAAAAAAATGATCTGTATTAATTTTTTCCATATGATCATAACTTTTCTGTCTGAGATCAGATCAAAGCATGTTCAGAACCATTTGGACCAAATTAAACCCCTCAACATAATTTAATACACCTTAATTTTTTTATCTTAGAAAATTTATGTTTCTCTCTAATAACAATTATTTGTATTGGGAGACACAGTGGAAGATGGTTGACCAGAGATTTAAAATTTCTCATTTCTAGAGTGATGAAACTTCATTATCTCTAGTGATCTGATTCTTAGTAAGTTCTGAGAATCTAGAGTGAATTTTGGAAGCATAAAAACTAAACAAACTTGTCCCTGATTTGAATTGATGGCATGTACAACTATATCTCATAACCAATGATCTTTTCTTGAAGGATATTAGTTTTAACCCCTCTATATCATCTACAAACACTTCAAGAATCTATAGGAACACCTTTGTTAGAAGCTGGGTGCTAGCATGGAATTCTGATAGTACCTTTGACATCCCTATTATCACCACGAATCCCTTCCTTCCACCTAAGAAGGTGTTCTTGGATCAAGTGATTGGAAGGAGTATACCTCTCTCTAAGATGTAGTAAGAGAGAGCTCTCAATTCTGAATGGATGAATAGTCCAATGAATGAGAACAATACTCTTCTTATAGAGAGGATTTCCAAAATTCATATAAAGGGTTCCCCAACCCTCATATATCTAATTCCCACTGAATAAGAAATAAATTACATGTTATAAAAAACTAGCTATGTTATAAACTTAATTTATATTTTATTATATACTTATAATTTATAATAAATATATTACATGATAAAACTGAATCATTAACTTGACTCATAATTCCATAAATATTAAAAAAACCATAAATATAAAAAATATATTTGTTCATATAATATTTTTTCATGTATTCACTAAATAGAATGTGAATAATGTTAATAAATAATTTTAACTTGATTATTTAATACTTTAATAAAAATGGATTTATTTATTCATTGATGTTTTTTAATACTTGTACAACTCTTAGACCCCATGGTGGGGCCCACCATGTCCTATACACTTATTCACTATAATAGAGAAGAATCTTGAATACATTTTTGTGAGTGACCCTATAGGATATTATCTCAATAGAAATGAATACTATTCACAAACCCTAAGTGGAGACTAGAAACCCATCAAGGCCCCTAAAGAGATAAGGAATAGTCATAATAATGAAAATCATGATACGAACACACACTGTGTAATATAATCACTTTATATCATGATATCTCACTTAGTAGGACAAACTTCTTTAATCATCATCTTCTCTTGATTTATTATTTATTTATCCTACTAGACATAATTACCTTCTTTTACCACGAACATAGAATTAGTAAAGGTACTACCATCCTGATCAACTATGAGGTAG
This sequence comes from Viscum album, assembly GCA_963277665.1. Lineage (NCBI taxonomy): Eukaryota > Viridiplantae > Streptophyta > Magnoliopsida > Santalales > Viscaceae > Viscum > Viscum album. The sequence goes on from OY728155.1 coordinate 1,938,275,749, forward strand.
ATATCACTTCCTTAACTTGGAAGTGAGAAATTCTATCTTGACCATTCAGTCAATGCCATTCCACTATTGACTCACCCAATACAAGATACCTTGACATGAATTTAATGTCATGGGTTTTTCCTTGCATCAAAGTATGAGATCAAATGACATACATTGATAATGATCTAAAGTTAGGTGACCAATACACATGTTCATAGATAGGAACGACCAATGTCACCTAAAACATGTGGTTTTCTAATTGGCGGGTCTGTCCTCATAATCTCACCTACTAGAGATCACAAAGTAATAACTTCATGAGAAGAATTATAAATTATTATGACCCCATAACACCTAATAGTCATACATCAACTATGTCCAGTCACTATCATGTATCTAGACCACAATACATATGTTTAAGATTAATGTTATAGTATCTTGAGGTTCTCATTATAGCATGGGAACTGCTACAACCTATTGATATGAAAAATAATCTAAGGAAATTACCATGTAAATAATGGAAACATAAATATCAACAATATTGTGGTAAGTTCACATCATGCATATATCACTTTATACATAATATGGTAATCGAAAAGTACAGTTTAGTTGGGTCTAGGTAACCCACTATTTTAATAATTTATAGAGATGAAATGTTCATAATACCTTGAAAGTATGTCTTAGTAATGTTTTATGACACCTTGGTGATGATCCTTCATGATATTCTTATGAATTTATAATGTTTATGTTGTAGATACATTTTCATGTTATGAATGTTGTACTTATGATCATGTTATGCCTCATATACTTATGATCATGTTATGACTCCTGTACTTATTATCATGCTATTCATCTTTTCCCCATGTTCATGTTCTTATATAATACCTCATGTTTTACCCATGATGTTCATTTATTCTTTGTTTTCATTGTTTATACCTTAATAGGATTTATAAATCACCCTTTTCTTATGTATCCCCTTTTCTATAGGAAATGAAATGAAAGAGATACATATAATAAAATTACATGTGTGAAGAATATCTATTCTAGAAATGTGTATTGTATTATGTGTTTAGTTATAAATGTACCTAGTTCTGAAATACACCAAAATTTTATCTTTCAAGTTTTTTTAATTCATGTGATGTATTAAAATGTATGTATGTGTAATACAAGATCCAGAAGTGTGGCTTTGGGGTGTCTCACAATTTCTTCATTTTAAGAACATGATTTCAAGTATCAATAATCATGGAAAAGCTTTGATACCACCCATGAGTTTCTAAGGATTGAATAAAAACTATTCAATGTAGTAGAAGATAATAAAAACCTCAATTCCCAATATCTCCCCACTTTTCAACACCTAAACCATGTATACAAAAAATAAAGAATATGAACCTTTCAATGAATATAACTACTGCTCCTATCACCAGTAAAATGTTAAATTTAATTCCCAAGATCTCTTTGCTATTCAAAACCAAAGCCATGTATACAAAAAACAAAGAACATGTACCTTTCACCAAAGATAACTATTGATTATATTAGTAATGAAATGTTTTATGAATACCACTTAGGAATAATAGAAGGTATCTTCCCTTTGGGTTGTATTCATAAGCTTCTCTAAACCGCTTAATGCTTGGGTGGGATTATCTATAACTTATATGGTATGTTAGTAACTATTTTCTAAAATGGGAGGATGAGGAGAGCTATAAGAGAATTCGAATGAGATTGGGAGAGTATCAATCACTATTATCATGGATATTTCCTCCTTATGTTGTCCTCTAGGACACTCCCTGTGCCTGCCAAGAATTTACTCACATGTTACAAAATATCAGAGTAATGTATGTTGGTTACAACTCTTTGTTACTTTTAGTATATACAACTCTCCAAATAATTTCATTCTTATGAATCATAAATGATATATTATGTGGTAGATATTTTAATGTTAACTATTAATGTTTGATGAACATCATCAATCATAGGAATAAAATTAATTGTATTATAAGAATCGTAATACCTTATGATATTCCCTTTTAATACACTATGATAGGTTCGAGGAAGTTGTAATACTAAATCTATATATTGTATACAATTATATACCAAAAAAGAGTAAAATATAACTTTTCATTAGGTCCATATCATCTCATATGATATGAGCCTAAATATATCACATATATATAAGGATATAAGGAATATATATATTAATTAAAGCATGTGGTAATTGAGTTTTTTTCTTATTTTATCTTTATGAATAAATTTTTATTAAATCATGAACTATAATCTTGAATAATTATCAATTGTAATATAAAAAATGTCTGCACATTTCGTATCTCTGATTAATGGTAAATCCTCATTTTCTTTTCACTTTGATATGGCCTCACTTAATTTCTTTACTTTTATTTTCTTCCTATTCTTCAATGTTTTAGTAGATATTTGATTGAAATTTTATTTTATAGATAAGTTACAAAAATCATCAAAGAGTCACTTCTTAATGACTTCACTAGAAGTGAAATTTGGAATTTATAAATTTCAATGAATGTGAATCTAACCAATAGTAGAACTTTATACTCTGATAAAAATTGTTTTTCCCACAAGATCAGTAGAGACACATTAAGAGGGGGGGGGGGGTCAGTGTGGATAAATATATACCAATTAAAAATATTTCCTTTTTTCTATTCACATGTTAGAGTAAATAGATGTTAATATTTCTTAATTCAAACCTCCTATAATATATTTCATGCATCTTTCCCAATATCCATATACATTCTCATTTAACTCTTCCTTTAATCTCAACTATTTTCCTTTGAGATTCTAGAGATCTCATTTTTATTTTCCTTGTATTTATGCTCACATGAAATAAAAATATAGTGGTGAAAAGTTACAACTCATGGTGAAAAAAAATTATTCAAATATCAAAACCAATATTATATTAAATAAAAAATTAATCCTAAAGCATCATGACATTCATTCTCTGAATAAAAATATGGAATCATTATATTTAATCTTAGTTTACTTAAGAATTTTATTTAAATATTTCATGGATCAATGAGAGATCTTATGTATTCTTTGGAAACCTCATGTTTCCCATATGTATCATTAGATTTATTCTTACATGAGATAGATTTCATCTTAGATATTTCCTAGAACCATAGATTTACTCTTATATATTTTTAAAACAAATATTATGTATTCAACATAACTTCAAAGTTGATATTACATATCACCAGATTAATCTTATATATTCTATAAGTTATTATTATTTATCATAGTTCTGAATAAAGGTTACTCTTATGTTTCCCTGAACTTTTATAATTCTTCTCCTGGGAGATCTTAGACATGCATTTTACATTTTCTTATTTTCTTTTACACATGCCTCTTGTCTTGAGATGAAAACTAAGGTTTAGTATCTTGTGGTGGATCTGGGGGTTCTTATGAAAGGATAAGAAGATTCCAACTACATAATAATGATCACGAATGGTAGGAGTTATGTACCTTTTTCTTAAGAGGGGTCTTCTCGGGGTTGATGGGTCCAATAGAACCCACCTTGTAATGGGTTCAATCTTAATAAAGATGGATCCTACAATCATGGCACCATGAGAGGTAAAGGTGTTGTTCATTGATCATCTGGTTTAGTGGTGATCAATTTTAGCAGTTTTTATGGACAAGGTGACTCTCTTATTATGTAGGTGATGGTTTTTTTAACGAGAAAGAGATTTTACTCCCTAATAATATCTCTCTCACAGATATTGGAATAGACTCATCAGTTATATGAAACTCCCTCCAAGTAAGGTGTGACCTCCTTGGCCTATTATTTATACTATCAGATGATACAGGGAGTTCATTAGCTATGAAAACCTGAAGAATAAATGGTGTGAAGGAAATTTGGTTGTAGGTAGCCTTGAATAAAAGTGGAATCAGAGTAATCTAGGTATCATTTATTCTAATATGGGTTCACTGCCCACTAAGTGTATTAATTTTTTTTAATCCTGATGCCCTGTGTATTAATTACTTTAGACCACCTAGACTTTGTTGTGTGTTTTCTCGCCACCATATGATTAATAAAATATACTACTTTTATGATTATTGGTTAAGATATATTTTTTAATATCAAGGCTTTAGCCTTTCTGATATCTTCAAACCATCTCCAGTCATAACAGAATGATTCCTAAAGCTCCTAGAAAACCTATAATATTATTTAATAATTTTAATGACCATAAACTACCTCAATTAATTAATATCTCATTAAAACTCATACAATTGTTGAAAAATACTTATTTTACCATTTATTAATTGATAAGACACCCATTTCTACTTATATCAAACTCTAATTATTCAAATACCATTATCCATGTGTTGCTACCATACATGCCACATCCTTGATTCTTAATAAAGAAGGAGGATATCTAAAAATTAAAACATTCCTTACTAATACTCCAATCACAACCAAATAAAAAAATTAATTTTAGAAAGATCATATATTACAATCTCCACACTTCATGGAGATCATCAAGACAATATCTTCTCACTTTATGAGTTAATCAATACAATCTAGTAATGTTTGGTCCTTCATTGATATGGTCATCTTATCTCTTCATAAACTTTCAAAAAATCAACAAGTTATACTTATGATAGATTATAACACATATAAAATGAACATTAGTAATTAAATCACCTTTTACAATCTCTAAGAGATGTTTATATAATATGAAACATGATTAATGGAAGCATCTTCATTCTCTACACAATAAAATATATAAATAATATGCACTTCCAAGTTATATGTAAACTATATTAAACCAATGGGTTCTAAAATCTTTACTTAACACATATTGAAATTCCCAAATAAACACATATTTACATTATTACTTATTGAAAACAAATAAAACACATCACCAGATAAGAGACGAATAGTAACACACCACTCTAGGTTTTCATGATGAAGTAACTCTAATTAAGAAAAGAGACTAGAGGGTTATAGATTAAGTGAATACATAATCTCATTAGATTAAATTGAATCTATTGTTTAAGAATAAATTTAGTCTATGTTTATAGAATAATATTTTTTTCAAGTTATAGTTATTGTAAATTTAATCACATGATCATTCAAGAAAAAATTAAGAGATTTCAATTTTATCTCATTTTTATTCATGAGATAAATACATATACTATTTATTTTTTCATGAGATGTGTGATTATAAAATTTATTTATAATTAAAGTGAATAAAATTAATATTTATTCATAAGTTAATTTAATGTAAATATATATCTTATCAAATAAATATTTTATTATTAAAGCTTTGATAATTTTATTGAAGGATTCATATCAAGTCAATAAACCAATAGATCCGGGTTATAATCTTAGTATCCCCTTAGGGGGATTTATGATGATAAAATAACACATGAATTGACATAGGCAGGTAGTGTTATAGGTGGTGATGCAAGGCGGTGACATAGGAAGGGGTGTATACCTATGGAATGGATTTTATTCCACTGGTCCTTTGGACTAATCAATATAATGGGATTACTATGGAGTGGGTCAATCCATAGTGGGAGATGTGTTTTGTTATTGGAGTCCTAGGGGCGTGGGTGTTGTATTATTTTCTTGTAACCTCCAAGAACTTGTAATATTTAAGAGTAGTGATATGTTTAATATATTTTAATATCATTAAAATAAATATTTTATTTCTAGAGAAAAGATATTTAAATATTACAAGTCACCTTAAAATAACAATAATAATTTTATTATTATTTAATATATAGGTGAAATTAGTTTCTATTAATATATTTCATATCAACTATAATAATAACTATTTTTTATTACTTAAGATAAAGTTGACATGCTGTATTTATTTGGAAAAAATTAGTAGAATAAAAATTTTATATTCTTTTAATGCTGACATATTTTATCAAAACCAATTTTTGTCATGGAAATGACTTTTGATAATTCAATTAAGTATCCTCCCAAGTTTGTAGAGAGATAATTATATATAATACTCCATGTTATCTCAAGTACAAGAGAGAGAAATCAAGATACATTTTCATAACATCAAGAGAGAATAACATAAAATATTTGATTCCATCATGCTAGCAACTGAGATATAAAGAAATATATTTAGATATTTTCAGAACATCCATACATATCACTAGATAAATTTTCATTTAGATTATTAATGAAACAAAAACATATAGGAAATCAGTGATAGAGTATGTAACACCCCGAGACTTCAATATAAATTTCTTTTTAAAAATTAAATCTCTTCAATAGCTTACGGTACACACAATAACAAGTCTAAACGAACCATAATATAGAATGACGTTATAACCTAGATATTAAATTGGAATGTATGAATAATGATAAATAAAAATTTAAGAGTATATGGTTTACACAAATCTAAAATAATTTTCTTCATTATTAATTAATTAGAATTGAAAATAAAAATCATTTGGAAGTAAAATAAGTGTTTTCCTGAAAAACTATTTTTATGAACGCAACATGTTTTTATGTTAAAAAATTAAATTAACAACTATTGATGAATGATTTTTTTGAATTTTTTTTAATATAGATTCAAATGATATTTTTTTATATTCATAAAATATTTTCTAGTAATGAGATAAGAATAAAATCAAGTTTTATGCAAAAAATGTATTTTTTCTAAAAGTTGTTTTCGTCACGTTTTGCGTGGTTTTTTTAGAATTAATTTTTTTCAACTTATAAAGATTGAATTTGAAAAAATGGATTACATATTTTGAATCATAATTTTATAATTTTTATAATAGCTTGTTTTTATTTTTAGGCACTATGAATAGTAACCATGGTAAAATTTATCACCCCAGGGACGATTAAACTGGGTTAATATTGTTTAAAACTAAGTGATAAAACCAGAATTTTTCATCCTAATTATTTTTGGATGATTTCAATTATACCTTTATCACCTATGTCTCTAAATTATTTAATGGACACTTATCCCTAAAAATGACCCTTAAAATATTTAAAGCTAAGATAGTTACAAACTGTCACTCTCTTATTTTTAAATATCTATTATATGTCCACATATAGACTTAATCAATATATGAGTGAAACTAAAGGTATATTTTTCAATTAATGAAATTATATTCATGATAAAAACTTATTTATAATTGTTTATAAATTATTTCATTACCTAAAATGCTTGGGAAATACTAATACACTATTTATTTATTAGCAGAAAAATTAAATATATGATTTTAAAAATATTAAAAGTGATATAATTTGAATGATTTAATATGTTACAAAAAATTTATAGATCTATATAATATATTATGAAGTTTTTAAATAATTATGTTCAAATACACCCTTTTTCTTGATGCATTTTAAGTCAAATTAAATGAGTAGTGCCAAAATTGACATTAATGATAATTTATCAAAATAATATTTTATTAAAATATTTGAAAATAATTAAAATATTTGAATAAGACATGTGATTTAATATATGGTCTAATATTTCATCCATTTTCCATTTATGATTCAATATTTATCATATATTTACAATTATAATCCTTTAAGAGTGAAAAATATCTTAAAACTGTTAATGTTAAAATAGGTTAACTAAGGGGCTAAACCAAAAGATATGGTTTAAAAACCATATAAAAGTAAATTTTTTTTGATATAATTTAATCCTCATCCTATATTATCTTCAAATACCTGAAAATTTTGTGGCATTTGGTCAATATAATTACTTCATTATAATTTAATATTTTTAGAAATTCCAAAAGTTCCCCTCACCTCGATTATAAAAGGATGCACATTCGTTCAATTCTTTACACTAATTTGAGCATAATATCTCTCCTAATAACTAGAAATTTTACTTATAAATATACTTACCCAATTTCTTGTAGTTTTCCCCCTAAAAGGCTGACCTTAAGTTCCTTAATAAACGATTTAAGGAAAGTCTCCTTAAGAAGAGGCAATTTTTTGTAGTTTCAATTTATTTCTTATTATAACTCTTATAAATATCTTTAATTTATCATTAAATAATAACTTAAATAAAATTAATATACATAAATGTTATTATTATTATTATAAAATCATTAACCACCCTCTTTTCCATCAAATGATAAGTGAAAGTATCACTCATGCGTACGTACATCTAACCGTCTTCACAAAGTGATACAATTCATTTTTCATCACCATATTTTATGGATGGGTATTATGATGTGTTTAATGTTTATAAAATATATTTATAACAGAAATATACTCATGGAATAATAATATCATATCTACATTCTTACCTTTCAAACCATTGGGAAATAATAATGTCGCTCATGCATACGTGTGGACTACCACCTCCATGAAGCGGTGGGATTCATTTTTCATTTGTATTTTAATTGGATGGTAATAAGGAAATATATAATGAATATATATGATATATATTATATAATAATAATTATTATTTAATGGTTAAAAATTATTTACCTTTCCTTTGTTCCATCCATAAAAAAGTGAAAGCAATGTTCATGCGTACATACAACATACCGTCTCCATAAACGGTGTAATTCAAATTCTATCTATATATTTAATGGATTAATCTAAATATGTATATAATGAATATATTTCATATTTATATTATTATTAAAATTATGGATATTATGGAACCTTTATCAAATTATAAGGACCAAAACTATCGAACTAAATCATACATGAAAAATGAAGCAGTTACCACCTGAAACTATGATTTTAACAAATGAATTATCAATAAATGGGTGATAAAATATTATAAATAATAATATATGTGATAATATATTTTATTATGGTTATGGAATATATTTATAATAAATTTATATATATTATATAATAGGTTTGAACATGTACATAGGAAATCAAACCTGAGGTAAGTGTTTATTTCATAATCTCATCATTATTCAGGATTATTTATTTTTAAGTCTCAGTAAAGGAATAAGTATATTCATTCCCATTTTCTAAAACAATATTTTAATTTTTTTACTATTATTAAATTATTTTTTAAATTTATTTTTAATCATGTTTAACTTTTCACAAATTTTTTTAAAAAGAATCTTCCAATCATTTTCTAAACGAGGTATTTCTTGAATTTTCATTCAAAAGTGTGGAAAGATTATTTTTTAAATTATAAGGCATGAAAATATTTTCCTGAAATAATAAATAATATTTTTTTTGAATCTTAATTTATAAGTTTACAAGTTTCTTTTTAGATAATTTTTTTTCTTTCTTATGCATGATGTTTTTAAATTTTTTTAGATAATGATTTTCAAAGTGAAAAGGTTTTTTTATTCAAAAATATTTTAATGAAAATTTTATGGTATATATATTATTAAATAAAAAACCCTTATATTACTTATCCTATATTGAGAATATTTTGTAATGATACCATCCATATTATTTCTCTGGATGGTTTATAATCAGTTTGATTAGGGATGTACTATTTTGATGCCATTCACCATTTTAATTTGGGTGGTTTCTAATTATGTTTATTGATTATCGAATTTATTAAAATTTCATATAATAGATTTAATAAAAAAATTATATTGATTATGGTTAAAAAATTTCATATAATTATTTAACTGGACTTGGTATTTGATGGGAAGGGCCTACTATAGACCCTTTATGCATCAGTTGGACCCATGAGACAAACTAGCTTTAGTATTTTGCCAAAGCCTTACACATTTTTGTAAGATCTCTTCGAAAGAGGCCTAAAAAGTAATTTTATGTTGTATGTAATTTTAAATTACTATATTATGATATTGGTTATTTATATCCATATGATTATTCGATTAGTTAGAATATCCATGGATATGTTTCAAGCTCATGTTATTTTTTATTTGGAATTATTTGATTATCATTTATTCATTCTATATTTTTCTTCATGATCAAGATATTGATTAAATGGAATGTGTTTTTAGTTATTTACCTTTCCATATTTATTATTCCTTATTTATTCATAATATATTCTACTGTACACATACCCTTAACGATCATCATATCTCACCCCTTTCCTATGTTTATTTTTCCCCTGGATGTCAAGAAGCGTATTATGATATATATGTAGGGATATGATAAAGGGAATAATGGTGTAACCAAATAAAATACTATTTTGTGTTATGTTTTAAAATGTAATGTAATATTAATATATTTATCTATTTTTTCAAGACTAATAAACTATTCAGTCCTTTAGGACACAATTTCTTATATCTAGTGCCAATGTAATAAAGTAACCTCAGACTTTGGGCTACTAGGGTGGTTGTATTTAAAGAGTTGATGACATAAATGGTGAGTAAATATAAAATTATAATAACATAATCAAGGTATTTATTTTATTTAAACAATCAATTATAATTCAGTTGTTATAATTTTATTAAAGGATAAATGATAATTTTTTCAAGTTTATATGCAAAATTTTAAACTATAATTCCAAACGTCTACTTACACTACACCAAGATCCTTGAAACCTATCATTAATATTTCCCCATAAACCAAAATTCATGAATGAAAAGTTTTATCCCTTCACAAAAAAATTAAAACTTTTGTATATTTGGCACCGCCTGAAAAAACATACGATAGGAGGTCACAACCTTTAGAATGTTTATGACATTGGAAACAAGAGATTGGATATTGGATCTGGTGAAAATATTGTATATAGTGACAATAAAAAAAAGAGGATAGAGGTTTGAGATTATTAATAATCATTGTGGAATTTTTTGGATATATTATAAATCAATGTTATAGAGATTTACTTCAAGAAGTTAAATGTGTTAGTAATAAATCAAAGGATGAGTATATAATTATTTATAAATTAAGGGATAATGTAAAAAGGAGGAGAAAGTTGTAACCCAAAGGTTAAATGATTTAAGGACCATGTAAAGTTGAGAGTGAAACAACTAGTGCAGATGTTGGTATGTGAGGAGACATGAGAATACATAGATATTCATAAAGGATGTTGAATATGGCTATTATACATAGAATCCATATGTGGTTAATGGTATGAGTGGGTTCCCTAGCCCCTACTCCTTTATATACTTTGATTACAATTTAATGTATACAGTTTTATAAATACATTTTCTTTTATAACCACCATATTAATTTTTCTTTTCCATATACTATTTTTATTGTAATTTTCTTAGATTACATGGCATATAAAAATATTATAGCAGTTCCCAGCTATAATGAGAACCTCAAGATACTATGAAAATAATCTTAAATATATGTTTTATGGTCTAGATACATCATGTTGGATGGATTTATATGATTTCTACGTATCAGGTGAAAGGGGATTATAAGCATTTATACTTCTTCTCCTGAAGTTCACACTTAATGATTTTGAGTAGAGGAGATCATGGGGACTGACCTGCCAATAGGAATAATACATGTTTTAGGTTTCATTTGTTGTTCATATCTATGACCATGTGTATTGGTCTATTATATTGAAATCATTATCAATGTGTACCATTTGATCACATACTTTAATGAAAGATCAAAACCATGGCATTAAAGTCATGGAGAAGTAGATTTTGTTGGTTGTTCCATTGGTGCCATGAAATTGGTTGAATGATCAATATATGATTTGTCGATTATGAAAGTAAGAGATATCCCAGGCCCAGTTTATTAGGATGGTAGTATATTTATTAAATTAATGAACATAATGACTAAAGGTATGTCTATCTACTATGGTAAATGAATAAATAAAGCAATAAAGGATGATGACATAGTGTGTTCAACCTGTTTTATGAGATATCATGAGACAAAGAGATTATAGTACATGATGTATGTTCGTAGGAGGTTGTTGTATCTATGATATTATTTATATCTTTAGGAGCCATGATATATTGATATATACTACTCTTTTTCTATGATTAGGACTCATTTATATCAATATAAGGGCTTAGATGGTCACACACTAAGTGTATCCACAAATTCCACCTCTTTAGATGAACATGAGTTTAGGATGAAGTTGGCCCCATGTGTGGCAGCCGATGAACGTCTGAGTGTGAACAATCACTAGTAAAAAAAATTCAATTAAATTATTCATGTTAAAAATAATTAATATTGAATTTATTTCACAAGGTATTCAAAATTAATTTAATTATAAAAGTGAATATGATAAAAATATAATTTTTCAAATGAACATAACACATTCCAGGTTTGTTAAATTATTAGTGGATCTTAAAAGTTAATAAAATGGTTTTACTTTTATCACATGACATGATATTAACACAAAGTATAGTGATAAAATTTTTATGTCACTTTATACATGTTAACAATGTCGTTATTAGTGATATAGGTTGGTTTTTAAGGGATATATTTTTAAGGGATTAATTGAAATTTTTAAGAGTTTAACCTATATATAAATGCTAATTTTGAGCCCAAAATGGGTATTAGAGAGTTTTATCTAATTTTATATCTTCATAATATCTTTATCATGTTTTAAATAAAGAGGCTAAGAGAACACCAAGATTATATTGATCCATCATTTTCGGATGGTGTATGCGTTCTTCACCTGATTGAAGACATGTCGTAAATTACTTTTATTTCCTTTGATAGAACTCATGAATCAAATAATGATAATAAATAATATTTGGTTATTGTGAGTATAATCTAGAGGATGTATCTATTGGTTCCTTCAATCTATGACACACTAACAATGAGAAGATCATATTTATGTTTTTAAATGAAAAAGGTACCAGTTATGGTTTCTTTCATTTTTGTTCTTTATGCTTAAATTTAATTGCACTTTTTCCATGAAAAAATTCAGGTAAGAGGTATTATGGATTTAGTATTTTTAACAATAATTCAAACCCAAAATATTAAAATACCTGCTATTCATGCTTTGAAAAGTCCTAGTTTCCCTCAATAGATATCAGTGGGAATGTGTAATTATTTAAGTCGAAAATTTATTTTTTTATTAATTTTACTAAGATCCAGAAAATGGTTTCAAAATGGTTCCAAAAAAACTAATGGTGTGTCAATAAGAGTTTGTACGACCAAGATATGGTTGATCTAATATTTATGGGTTTTATAAAAATTCAATAAAAAAATTATATATTTATATTTTGTTGCATTTTTATGGATACTGGTGTGTGAGAAATTTTGCTGGAGAGGGTCGTTAGTGCGTTAAGTGTTGATCGAAGGTGGTTGGATTTGGTACTAACGTGCATGTGGATTGCCAATGAAGAATTTAAAGTTTGGGGATTTGGTTTCTGCATATATTTGGATAAGATTTTAAATTTTTTTTGGTAGGTCGTAAATGCCACCTACATTTATTATTACCCACCCCATTTATTGAGGGGGGGTTTTGATAGCTCTAGTTCCCCAATTGTGCATTGGATATAAAATATATACATTATATATATTATGATATGTTATATATAATAAATTATATATTGTTATATATTATATTATATATTAATTATATATATGTAGCACCTTTTTTATGACATCTACACCAACCCTCAGTTGGTCTGGGCCAAGTCAGTCTAGATCTGACTTTCCTGTCCCGTTAGACCTATCACAAGCCTATTTTTAATATTTGGGGACCCACTTCAAGTCCAAACATAACCAATTTTTTTTAATGTTTTTCAAAAAATTAATTTTTTTATGGAATTTAATTAAATTATTTTGGGTGCCGACAGATATATTGATAATTTATTTAAATGATTTTAAAGTGAGACAAATTCATTAATATTACAGTCATGTTGATTTTTAGAAATTTTAATTTTTCTTTTACAATATAATTTTATATAGACTGATTACGTGATAATACCGACCCATGCATGTTTGGTTTAATTTTGTTTAATTTAATTATTGAATTAGAAATTTTTTAAAATATTATAATTATTTTGTTATGATCTATGTATCGTCTATCCATATTTAAATTGTATAAGGGTCTGTATGTCCATATTTAAGTGATAAAATGTAATTTCCCATCCCAAGTTCCCCTCTCCTACATGCGAGTATATTATGTAAAGATTAGAGGAATTCATACCAATATGGTTTGAGTCAAGAGCCAGTGTGATACCAAACTAGTGAAATTCATGAAAGTTGCAGGTGCTGCAATTTGAGTCAGGTACTGACTTATGGAATTTTTTAGGGTCTCAGTTAATCCATTATTCCCTTAATGGATTAACCAATAGTCGGTGACTCATGATCATTTTATTATTAATTAATTCTATCATTTATACAGTTGATTATTTTATGTATGTGTATTTATAATGCACGATCACATAAAATGTTAAAAAAACTTTCATAGAAAAAATGGACATGTGCAATGAATGTTTTTTATATAAATAATGGTTATGTTTTGATTGATATAACATAGAATAAGAATGTTAAATAGAAAAGTATTTCATTCACTAAGATAAATTAATACCCTTAAAGTTATATTTTGTCAAAACACATTCAATTGTTTGGATTAGAAAAAAATCATAAGTTTTAGGTTCTTGTTGTCCTTAGTTAAGGGTGCCTATTTATTTTGGGGAATTTTGATAACATGTGGCAGGTCAAATTAACTGATGTTAGTAGTAAAGAAGTATCTGTTTCTATCTTTTTGAAACTTTCGAGGAAAAACATTGAGTAAAATGAGAGGATATGATAATACACTCAACATATTATGGAGCTATGTGTCAATGTAGTTGTCCAGTCAATATACTTCCTCAAAACACTCTCAGTAGTATCTAGCCATAGGTTGGACAATGAGGAGAGGTTTTGAAGGATCCTTGAAACTAGAATATTCAAGTGACTGAATATTCTAAATTTTTTGGTTGAGGGATAAAGGAATTTAATAAAATAGTGAGAGAAATTTTAAATTTAATAAATTGAAATTTTCATTTGGAAATAAAAATAATGTACTAATTTACTAAATTTTATTATTTTTAGATAAAATGGACATCAACACCACCAATAAAATCTCACTATAATAAATATTTGATAAAGATAATATCCTGATTGGTAATAACTTTTAGGAGTGGTACACACACTTTTACATAGTACTATGATAATAAAAAAATATTTATGTACTAGAATATCTAATTCCCACTAAGCCCCATCAGGAATCACAAAAGGATAATAAAGATAAAAAGAAGAATCATGTGAATGATGCACTTAATGTATAGTGTGTCATGTTGTCATCTATGTCTAATGAGTTTAAAAAATTGCATGAGGATGAATATTCTTAGAAGATGCTATATCATCTCTAATAATTATACACGAAGAGAGACTAATAGGAAAGATATGAGATACAAAGTGCACCGTATATATGCAGGATGGAACAAGGGATTTATGTAGGACCTCAAGAACTAAAGATGATCGAGTGCATTGAGATATTGGAATCCCTTGGGTTCAAATTGAACAAAAAACTAGCAATCGATCTCATTGTTTCCCCTTTTCCACTTAACCTCTCAAATTTCATTGTTAATTATAATATGAATAACATGAATAAGTTACTCATGGAATTTTTTCCTTTTGTTTGACAAGAATATAAATTTATGAAAATTTTAAATCTTTCTTCCTTATGGTGAACAAGATGAGGAAAGGAAAGGCTAAGATATCGAAGGCTAAGTCTATGCTAAAGATTCCAATGCACCACCCCTTCATGAATAAAAATATATAGAGGGAGGAAAATGAGAAAGAGTATGCATTATTTTTTTATACAAAAAAGATCCATTGGAAGAATAATTTCAAAGATAAAAATAGGAATCAAGGTGATTCTTTTTATTTATGTATATTTATATGGAATCCCACCTTTTTATTACATAATTTTCATTACATTGTACAAATATATGATCTTTTAAAGTTTAGTTCCTTATAAATTAGGTAAATAATACATGAAAACATAATAAATTATTCTAAATACACTTGTAGAAATCCTCATGGGTTCATACTAAGTACATTTACTGCACCTCATATCATGGGGACATACATCAAAGGAAAGGGGTGAGCATGAGGCCCAGTAAGAGAAAGCAGTTTACATTTGTTCATGAGGAATATAAAAAAAAACACAAGGAATGTCATTAAATCATGAGAAGATGAAAATAAGGCATTTTATAATAAAAATAGACTTAATATTAAATTGGAAATGTGGCTACAACATTTAAATTATATATTCATAAGAATATCACAATGGTTTGTCATTGAGGTACCATAAATTAAAACTACTAAGGTTATTCACCAAGGTATTGTAAAAAATGTCATATATAAAGAATAAATTATTTACATAATAAATTCGAGCACTATCAGGGATTAACCTTCATATTTACTAATTAACATGATCTAATAAATCATAATAAAAATTTTCATAAAAAACCCATGGAGAATAAAAAATTTGTTTCATATCAAAATCATGACATTACAAAAGTGCTTAAAAACATAATAATTATATCATTTTCAACCCATGGAAAAGGAATGATAGTTTTATGTATATAAAACCCAGAATAAAATTAATCATTTTTACAATTATGTGAATACCATTAGAATATAAAGAGGCTTAGATATTCACAAGAAGAAAATAAAAGAAATTTTCTTAAGGAGAAGAGGGAAATTTTGAGAAGTAAATTTGGCAATATAATGAGTATAAAATGTGGTTTTTGATATGGGTAAAATGATAGGGGATCAAGGTATCCTATCACAACCCCTCCCTATAAAGTGTACCCCTATTTGACCAAAAATGTGAGAAGGGAGATAGTGACACCCAAGTCTCGTCTCCAGCAGGCCCTAGGTTAGAGACCAGCACTGAGGGTATAGTGAACGCACAAATGGAAGGAATAACCCTATAGAGATAACATGTAGAAGACAGAGATAATATAGTCTCCAACCAACTCCAACTCAGAATGAAATATAAAAATAAACCCAAGTACACATATGTAATTTCATTCAAGAACTAATATAACTGAAAGGAAAAACTGAAAGTACCCAAAATAATGTAATACGAAAGTGACCAAGATGCCCAAACATCTCTTGAAAACCCCAAGATAGTAGTAACCAACCTGATCTCAAACCTTCTCTAAGGGACCTGAAAAATAGTTTATATAATTTTGGGTGAGTATAATAGTATACTCAGTAGCATCCTCCTTGGATCATCTCATGCAAAAGTAAAGAAATAATGCTAAAGCATAGTGACCAATAAGTGAACTAACTCATCCCCTAAACAGGTATACTAAGTTCCCATCCTCACCATGGATACTCTCACCAAGTATCACATAAAAGAGTATATAATATAATAAAGAATATCAAGGGTACCCCGCTACCACTTCCCCACTGGTTTGCTACTTTTCCCCAATGTTGCACATCCTAATCCATCTCTCTCAAAAAAGGATTGCTTATAGACACCAGAGTGAAGCAATACAACATGCACATCGTGCAACACAACCACCAAATCCACATAACCAAGGTAACTAGGTAGTTTCTGGGATCCACCAGAGCTAGCACAATGTGTATCATACATCAGTTATTATACCTCAATCCATTATATCCCATACACTGAGTAAGGACCCTCAAGAAATTGCAACCTATACATGTCACACCTATAGTAATACATAAGAAACTATATCAAGAATATATGTGTGTGAATAACCATAAGACAATACATCCCTCTACACACATATATGGGGATGACTAACCGTCGTTCATACCATCACAAGTAACTACCAAGAGAAGAGAGTAAGGCTAAAGGGGGTAGTCAGCCATCCATCCTTCCATCAAGATGTTGGGGAAAACACCCCCATGGATCTGAATCCTTGGTGTGTCAGTTTCCCTAACCGACATGGTGGAGTAGGTAATGGAAACAAAAAGAGTACAGGATAAAATATATCTCACAACGACACTATGTTCATAACCCATTCTTAGAATCAACTACAACTAACGTCTCTCAGACTCCCGACTGCCACTGCTAAGACTAGGTACCTTGTAAGCAAAAAACCATTTAAAGAGCTACATTAGATTAAATTATCCCTTTTTATCAATTTCACATTACGTCAATTAATTATTTAACCATTATTTAACCATTATCATTTCCACATTTCAATTCATTATCATCACACCAATGTTCCATGCCCTCTAGGAATAACCAAACCAAGTCCACAACTTCTCAGAAAATATTACGTCAGAAATGAATCCCATAAATATCCAACCCCATGGGTTAACATCATTTTTTAAATAATTTATTAACAACATTATTACTTTCCATAATTCCATGAATTCTAGAAAAGCATAAATAATCTACCAAACACAAGGGGATCAACACAGTGAATAGATGGACTATCCATCGAGTCCTTTCCACCTATAGTAGGAGCATATAACCATAAATACTTGGGAATATAAACACAAAAATAGCATGGAATACCCCACACATCTTCACCTCTTTTTGAAGGAGGGTAAGCATGACCAGCTTCCTTAAAGAGTGGGTAAAGTAAAGCTGATAAACACACAATAGATTCAACAAGAATCCAACATTAATAGCAGCGGGTAAGCCCACCTTCAACCCATTTCATCACCTCTGATGTCCTCTCTGACACCTATATGCATAAACCAATGCATGTCACCACTCTAAGAATCCATTTCTGCCACAACCACTAGGCCTCCCTACCCCGACATCTCACAAAATCCATCCAGGCTCACAACACATCACAAATAGTAGGAAATAATAAGTAAACTGGGCTCTTAGACCTAAACAAGGCATTATTCATTTAGAAGCAATGAGCTCTCATGCCCCAAAATTACAAGGCACTCGACCTTACAAGAAAGAGGGTAACTCAGAACCCTATTTAGAATTATCTTTTATCAAGAAACTGGTTCTTTAATCCATATCGATTTAACCAATTAATTATTAGTAGGTTCAAAATATGGGAAACCTAAACAACAAGCTATCATAGCTATTACAAATTAATTAAACAATTAATTTTACATGCCTTTAATCAACAAGAATCAACATGATTCATGTTTATAAATTAGTTCAATTAAACATGCATACTACATCAATTTTATTATCATCAAATTACAATAATACTGGGATTCATTTACATACCTCTTTATATTTGGACAATTAATTTACAATTAATCCCAGTTTATGTTCATTACACATTTCCATTAAGAATGACATGCTGAAAAACCAATGAAAATATATCACACTATCTATCAAAACAAGAGGCAAAAACATCGTGAATAAATTGATACCAATTATTTAATCCCCTTCAAATATTTATTATTCCAATTCCATTGTGATACAGTGGGCTAAACCATGCTATCACTACGATTGAATGAAAAAAGAGAAGAAATGAATCCCCAAGCTCAAAATGTTTCTGACATTCTTTTCATGAGAATGAGCCAACACAATAGATCACAATCACCTCTCCTGGAAGACTGCATCCATTAGAGGACGCAGAGACACCACCACACCAACCAAAACTAAAGAAAACGCCATTAGAAACATGGATATGACATGCCATAACATGGAAAGGAGAAATAGAAGGATAGGAACCCAAAATAATGATGGTATAACATACCTTATATCGGAGATAGATCGATAATTCCTAATTGCACCGAAACTGGGGGTGTACACATACCAGGAAAAACTCCAAGGGAAACGATCTAAGGATCATAGTTCGATCACATGAATCCTATCAGATAAATAACTCTGTGAATATCGTACCAGGGAAGAACAAGAAGGAAGAACATGGAAAAATTATATCTCATCCCTTTGAAAATCTAAATGGAGCATCGGATTATATTTGGTTTATATTTTCTATTAAAATAATATCCTATCAAGACTAAGCGTTTTGAATAAATAAAAGCGCTAGGATACTTAAGAATATTAAGATAGGAGTTATGGGATTTTAATCAGGATTAAATCTCTTAAAACAAGTCCTTGAATGCATTTTAAGTCAAAGAACATGTCAAAGGGGTGAAACTTTGGGAAGCTAGAAACACTGTTCACAAATCACCGACACCGAGAGATAAAAATGACTCACCAAAGCCAATAGTTGAAGATGAATCACCAACTCTGACATATCAAAATGACACACCGACACCAATATTTCAAAAATTACACACCGACACTGATAGTTCAAAATGAAATGCCGACATCGACATTCAAAATGACATGCTGACACCGACCGTTCCAAATGACACACCGACACCGAGAGTTCAAAATGAAACTCCGACATTGATAGTTCAAAATGAAATGCTGACACTGACAGTTGAAAATGAAATGCTGACACCAATAGTTCAAAATGAAACACCGACATTGACAGTTCAAAATGACTCACTGACAACACTATTCACAAATGACATGCTAACACCAACAGTTCAAAATGACACATCGACACTGATAGTTCAAAATGAAACACTGACACCGAAAGTTAAAAATGACATGCCGACACCGAGAGTTCAAAATGACACACCAACACTGACAATTCAAAATGACACATGGACACTGATAGTTCAAAATCACTTGCTGACACCGACAGTTCAAAATGACACATGGACAATGTCGGTTGAAAATGAAACACCGACACTACTAATTCAAAATGACATGCCGATAGTAAAAGTAAAAAATGACTCACAGATAGTACTATTTATAAATGACTCATTGATAGTACAAATGACTCACCAACAGTGCTATTCACAAAACAAGAAACACTGTTCACAGAACTAGAAATTTGGAAAAGTGTTGGGGATAAGTCACCTTGAACTCCAAAAACACCTCAAACACCAGATTTCAGCAAAGGAATAGACTGGAGAGGACCAAGACATTACATCAGATACCTTTCAAAAAATTATCCTTCTTAAGAATTCAGAACCAACCCAAATAGGAAACATAAAAAGGGGTCTGAACAACCACCCTTCGAGATACCTCTCAATGTTCTTTCCCCCAAAGGAGTTCAATCGCTTTAAAAGAGAACACGTGAAACCACACAATAACCACAACTAACTCTTAAACACTCTCCTGGGGGAGATACCTCTCATGGAGATAAATCCACAAAAATCCATATAATGAACACGAAATATCTAAAACTACAAATGAACATCATTATAAGAAAAGAGATAAACATCAAACAGATCAGGGTATTGGGCGCGTATCTGTGACTCACGTTACCATGTACTCTCTTTCACACCACCGTGCTGCCATAATATAGGAACCAAGGGAATAAAATGACCACGTAACACCTTCTCTTTATAGTCCTGGATTTCTATAGGCCACTGCTCGAAGGTCGCATCATCATCAATGTCGATATCTCCCCAATTAATGATGTGAGAGTCATCATAAAGATAGTGACGAAGCTGTGACACATGAAAACAATCATGTATTCGGATCATTTATGGGGGAAGTGCTACCCAATATACCAAGGATCCAACATGAGAAAACACCTCGAAAGGCCCAACAAACTTGGGAGAAATCTTACCCCCATAACCAAACCTTCGCTGCCCATGATGAAGAGTCACCTTCAAAAACATGTGATCCCAAAAATCAAACTCAAATGGTATCCTCCTATGAACAAAATTGGACTTATGACAGTCTTGTTCTTCCTTCATCCTCTTTTGAATCAAATTAACCTTATCTGTTGTATTCTGTACTAGTTTTTTCTCGAGAATTGCTGACTCTCCCACCCTAGTCTATCACAACAAAAAACAGAAAGGTCGACCATACAAGGTTTCCAACGGTTCCTTACCGATGGTGGAGTGAAAACTTTTGTTGTAATAAAACACTAAAAGGGAAAGTTCCTCATCCACGAACCTCCAAAATCCACGACACAAGAGTGCAACATGTCTTCAAGAGTTTGGATGGTCCGCTATGTCTGAACATCCGTCTGTAAAAAAAAATAGTGCTAAGGAATAGTTGAGATCCAAAAGAATACTATAGACCTCTCCATACCCTAGAGGTAAAATGAGGATCTCGATTAGAAATGATCATCCTCAGGACTCTGTGGAGTCTCACCAACTCCTCCAGATACTACCTCCACAAAACCTCTACTGAACTCGACTCCTTAATCACTATAAAGTGAGATTATTTTATTAAACAATCTACTACCACCCATGTATCATCATAGACACCCTGAGCTTGAGGTAAACCAGTAAAAAAAGTCAATTTAGGTGTCCTCCCTCTTACACCAAGGAACATCTAACAACTAGATCAACCCACTGGGAACATAGTGCTCTACATTCACCTTCAGGAAGACCAGTCATCGAGACATAAACATTGCAACTACATGCTTCATCCCAGGACACCAAAACTGACTCCTCAAGGCTCGATACATCTTTTTCACACCATGATACACCTATAAAAGTTAACTATGGAACTCTTTGAGAAATATATCATGTGACTCCAAAGGAACAAAAATTATTCCCTGAAACAACACTCAGTGTTGTTTATCCTCAAAACAAAATTCAGGGGCCTCACCATAAACAACTCAGTATCTATAGACCTCCACCTAATGATCCCCAACTAGGACTATTCTCTTTTTTCTCACTTGTGAAGATAGCACCATCATCTAGAAAAGACAACCTCTACCCCCAACCTCTCCAATATCCAAATTCAACGCTGAAAGTTTTTCCATCACTCTCCAAGAATCACTTGATTCATGCACTGTATCACTATGTGACTTCCTACTCAGTTGATCAGCTACGTCATTACCCTTTCTAGGTGTATACAAGATTTTGAAGTCATAATTCTGTGAAAAATTCATCCACCGACACTACCGCAAGTTTATGTCACACTAGGAGAAGACATACCTCAAGTTCTTATGATCAGTGAAAACCACAAAGTGATCTCCAATGAGGTAATGTCTCTAAAACATCAGAGCAAACAAAACTACCACTAACTCGAGATCTTGGGTGGAATAGTTATGTTTATGGAGAAACAACTTCCAAGACCCATAAGAAATGACTGATCTCTGCAACATTAAACACAACCCAACCCTAGACATGAAGCATCACAGAAAACATAAAATTTAACTCTCTCTAATGGAAGACAAAGAATTGAAGTACTGACCAACTTATCCTTCAAATACTCTAAAGCTACCTGACACTGATTAGTACACATGAACTATTAATTCATCCTGGTCAATGTTGTCAAAGGAGTCACAACCTGAGATAAATCATCTATGAACCTCATGTAATAGATTGCGATACCATGGAAAATTTTCACCTATGCTACTGTATTAGGGGCTTCCCAAGACACAATTTCTTCTATATTTGATGGATCCAGAGCTAATACCTGCTAGGATACAACATTCCCTAAGAAAAAGACTTCTCAAGCACAAAACTCATACTTCAAGAACTTCCGAAATAGCTGTTATCAATAAAGAACTCCTAAAACATCATGCATATGCTCTGTATGCTCCTCCTCAGAAGTAGAGTACACAAGGATTTCATCAATTAAAAACACCATGAACTTATCCTAGAACTCATGGAACACAACATTCATAAACCCCATTAACACAACTAGAGAATTTGTCACACTGAACGACATCACCAAGAACTCATAATTCTCATGATGAAAACAGAAAGCGGTCTTTGGAATATCCTCTTAGTTTACTCACATCTAATGATACTCAGACTGTAAATAGATCTTTGAGAACAAAATTGAACCCTTCATTTGATTGAATAAATCATAAATCTGTGGAAGAGGATAGAAATTCTTCACCATCACTTTTTTAATCGATTATAATCGATACAAAACCACAAATTTCCGTTATCCTTCTTCACAAAAAAAACTGGTGCACCCCACGGTGCCACACTTGGATGAACAAAACCGCCCTGTAATAGACCGTGAAGCTATATATGAAGCTCTCACAACTCGAAAGGCACCGTCTTATACTAATACATCAAGATAGGAGACCTGCCTGGCCACATCTCAATCCTGAACTCGATCTCTCATCGAGGGGGTAACACTACAAACTCTTCTGGAAAGACATCATGGTACTCTTCAATGACCTTTGGAAACGCCGACTGTTGAACAATGAACTCAACATCAGTTCATCCATCAAGGATGAAAAATAAGGAACATTCATCTAACCCATTTGAGAGTCTCTCTCATAAAAAAAACACCACTATCTCTATATCAACATCGAAGAACACCACCTGCCTCCTGAATAAATCCATGATATCCTACATCAAATACAAACAATCCATGTTGAGGATGACATCATATGGTCGTATCTATAAACAAATGAATACCCTAAAGAGCAGTACTACCCAAACTCTAGCTCACAGTCTCTACATACTTTGGAAATGTTAGCTCGACCTCCAACTATCATAGTCAATGCCAGGAGAACTAGAAGTCTCTCTACCTTAAGTCCCAATGCATGGATAAGGGGCATGTGATATGAAGGAGTGTGTTGATCCTGATTCAAACAAGGAATGAACCCATGTAGAAAATAAGAAACGGGTGCCTTGAACGATGTCTTAAAAACCCTGGCACTGGAAATGCTAAAGCATGAAGCTGACCATGACTAACTCTACGACCTCTCTGACCCTAATGATGACCACCATCATGGCCAAACTCTTCTCTCAGAGGATGGGGATCATCCCAAGGCTATCCTATACCTGCCCTGTCTACTCTTTACTTATTCAAAGATAGTGCAACCTGCTTCTGCTACCTCGGATGGAACTGCCTCAATGGAGGAACCTAGAGTGGAACAAATGGTGCATGCTGACCACTCTAAAAGGTAGGGAACTCTCACAACTAATGACCTTGACCTCCATAAGGAAAAAAGTGCTTGATACCTTGTCATAGGCCCGTGAGCCTCCGTCCCTAGAGAAACGAGATATTGAGGGATGGGGCCTACCCCCAGCCGAACAGAAACTCTTCTACCTTAAAAACTAGGAACCCCGAACCAAAACTCTACTTCATGAGTAATCTTGAAAACTCCCCCTCATGAAGATCTGGTTCTGGATAATATCTTCTTGATGACCTCTTCCCTCACCAGCATCTCAAGGTATGTATTTAGTATAAACAGGGTGACCTGGCACTGGATATCTTGATGTAAAGCCTCCTCAAAATGCCTCACCCTGGCCTCCTCATCTAGAAACAGGTTTGAATAATATCATAAAAGGTTCCTGAAATGGATTCCAAACTCTTGCACAGTGGAGCTCTCCTATTGAAGGGTAAGTAGCTCATGTCGAATGGACACATTTGAGGTCGAAGAAAAAAACTTTACTTTGAACTTGTCTTAGAACTCCTCCCATGATATTTCTAAATCATCATGATCCCAAAGGAATAAGAACCACCACTGTCTCATTTCCCCACGTAACATCATTACAACCAACGATACCCAGTTCTCCTTCAGAGAATAGATCGAACTGAAGGCTATCTCAACATATTCCCACCATTATTCTATAAATGCATCTAAAATGGAGCACTCATACTTATTTAGACTCTGGCACTTAAACTCTAGGAGTGCCCTCCTCCTAGTGTCATCATCATCAACCTCTACTCTGTGGTGATTTGTGGGTGTAGCCTATTGACATCTTCTGTGTGAACCTAATGAGGACATTGACCTGGAGCCATACCTACAAAATAATGAACAATTAGATCCCCTAAAACAATAATATGGAATAATTTAACATTAATTAATTGTTTTATTTTATTCAATTTAGGTTAACCTATCCCAAGGTCTACCCAATTCAAACATAGACGTAAAGAAGAATGATGCATGATCCTTCCCAAGGTGTTTACCCTACAACTAACATCATTTCGATTAGTAGTGACTCTAAAGATAACAGTTTGTGCATCAGATCACAGGGGGACCTAAAAAATTGTGTCTCAGCCAGTATCCAATGTTTACAGCACTTACTAAGCTTGTTTGACACCATTTCCCTACCATCCCATGAAACACCACCTATGCCTAACTCCAAAATACATCCTATCTGTCAAACAGACATCTGATACCACTCTGTCACGACCCCCTCCCTATAAAGTGTACCCCTCTTGGGATGATAATGTGAGAAGGGAGATAGTGACACCTGATTCCCACCTCGAGTAGGCCCCAGGTTGGTGACTAGCACTGAGGGTATAGTAAACTCACAAATGGGAGGCATTACCCTCTAAAAGAACACATGCAGAAGAGAGAGATAAGATAGACTCAAACCAACTCCAAATCACACTAAAATATATGAAAAACCCAAGTACACATATGTAATGTCATGAAAGAACTAATAAAACTGAAAGGGAAAACCACAAGTACCCAAAATAAAGTAAAACGATAGCGACCATAAAGCCTAAACAGCTCCTCCAAACCCGAAGCTAGTAGTAACCATCCTGATCTCCAACCTACTCCATGTGACCTGAAAAATAGTTTATACAATTTAGGGTGAGTATAATAGTATACTAAGTAGGATCCTCCCTAGATCCTCTCATGCAAAAGTAAAGAATGAATGCTAAAGAAAAACAAACAAAAAGTGAACTAAATCATCACCTAAACAGGTATACTAAGTTTCCTTCCTCAACATGGATACTCTCACCAAGTATTGCATACAAGAGTATATAATATAATAAATAATATCAAGGGTACCCCACTACCACTTCCCCACTGGTTTTCCACTTTTTCCCAACATTGCACATCCTAATCCATCTCTCTCCAAAAAGGCTTACCTGTAGACACCTGGGTGAAACAACACAACATGAAAATCATGCAACAAAACCACCAAATCCACATAACCAAGGTAACCAAGTTGTTTCTAGGATCCACCACATCTCGCATAACGCATATCATACATCGAGTATTATACCTCAAGCCATTATAGTCCATACACCGAGTAAGGATCCTCAATCCATAACAACCTATATATGTTACACCAATAGTAGTCCATATGATACTATATCCAGACTATATGTGTGTGAATAACCACAAGCCATTATAGCCCTCTACACACATATATGGGGAAAACTAACCATCGTGCATACCAGCACAAGTAACTACCTAGAGAAGAGAGTGAGAGCAATGTGGGTATTCATCCATCCATCCTCCCATTGAGATGTTGCAGAAAACACCCCCAGGGATCAAAATCCTCGAGGTTTCAGTTTACCTAATCGAAAGGGTGGAGTAGCATATGAAAACCCAAAAATTATAGGATATAATATAGATCACAACAACACTATGGGAATAAACTAGTCTTATACTCAAATGCCAATAACATCTCTTGGACTCCCGACTTCCACTACTAAGACTAGGTATCCTATAAGCACACGACCGTTTAAAGAGAAACATTATATTACTTTATCCGTTTTTATCAGTTTCACTTTATGTTAATTATTTATTTAACCATTAATTAACCATTATAATTTCAACATTTCATTTAATTATCATCAAAACAATATTCCATGCCCTCCAGGCATAAAAAACCCAATTCCACAACTTCTCTGAAAATATTACCTCAACATTGCATCCCAATTTGCTCCAACCCCATGGGTTAACATCATTTATTCAATAATTTATTAAAAAAATTATTGCTTTCTATAATTATAGGCATTCTATAAAATCATAACTAAGCTACAAAACACAAGGGTCTCTACATGGTGAGTAGGTGGACTACATGTCAATCCCTTTCCACCTATAAAAGGAGCATAGACCCATATATCCTTGAGAATCTAAACATAGAAATCACGTGGCATACCCCATGCATATTCACCTCTGTTGGATGGAGGGTAAGGAAGTCCAACTACCTTACGTAGTGGGAAAAGTAAATAAGATAAAAAACAAAACAGATTCAACAAGCATCCAATATTCAAAGCAGCGGGTAAGCCCAACTTCAACCAATTTCACCACCTCCGGTGACCTTCCTGACACCCACATACATAAACTGATGAATCTTTCCACTCTAGGTGTCAATTTCTGCCACAACCACTAGGCCTCCCTTCTCCCACATCTCACAACATCCATCCATGTTTATAAAACATCACAAGATGTAGGAAATAACTAGGAAACTAGGCTCTTGGCCCTAAACAAGGCATTATGCATTCACAAGTAATGATCTCTCATGGCTCCAAAGTACAAGGCACTCAACCATACAAGAAAGAGGGTAACTCAGAACCCTATTAGGCATTATCTTTTATCAAAAAACTAGTTCTTTAACCCATCTTTCATTAATCAATTTATTATTAGTAGGTTCAAACTCTGGGAAACCTTAACAATAAGCTATCATAGCTATCAAAAATTATTTAAATAATTAATTTTACATGACTTTAATCAACAAATATCAACATGATTCAGGTTTATAAATCAATTCAATTAAACATGCGTGTTGCATCAATTTGATTATCATCAAATTAAAACAATAATGGGATTCATTTAAAAGCCTCTTTATAATTGACCAATTAATTTACAATTAATCACAGTTTACATTATTTACTAATTTCCCTTAAGAATTACATTCTAAACAACCAATGCATAGATATCACACTATCTAGCAAATCAAGATGAAAAAACATCGTAAATTAATATATACCGATTCTTTAATCTGGTTCAAATATTTATTATGTCAATTCCATTATGATCCAGTGGTATAAAATATGCTAGAACTAGTATTGAAAATAAACAAAATAGAAGAAATGAATCCATTACATGAAAAGGCTTTCGACATTCTTTGCACGAGAATTGGCTAACAAAACAGATCACAATCACCTCTCTTGGAAGAGTGCATCCATCTAAGGATGTAGAGACACCACCACACCAACTAACACTGAAGAAAATTACATTAGAAACATAGAGATCAAATTACATAACATGGAAAGAAGAAAGGAATGGAGAGGAACCCAAAAGAATGGTGGTATAACATACCTTATGTCAGAGACATATCGACAATTCCTTCTTGCACCGAAACAAGGGGTGTACACGCAGTAGGATAAATTCCAAGGGAAATGATCCAAGGATCGTAGTTCTATTAAAAAAATCCTATGGGAGAAAGAACTATGGGAGTCTTGTACCAGGGAAGAACAAGAAGGAAGGGGTGTACGATATTTAGACCCTTTGAAAATCTATACAGAGCATTGGTTTAGATTTGGTTTTGATTTTCCATTAAAAGAGGATCTCATCAAGGCTATGTGGTTTTACAATGTAAAGACATTTGAACACTTGGGAATATTAAGATAGGATTTATGGGCATTGAATCAGCCTTAAATCCCTTAAAACAAGGACTTGAATGCATTTTATGTCAAAGAAAACATCAAAGGGGATAAACTACAGGAATATGGCATCACTGTTCACAAATGCCTCACTGACACCGACATATGAAAATGACTCAATGACGTTGACAGTTGAAGATGAATCACTAAAGCCGATATATCAAAATGACATTCCGACACTGAAAGTTCAAAATGACAAGCCGAAACCAATAGTTCAAAATGACACACCGATATCGACAGTTCAAAATGATGCGCTGACACCGATAGTTCAAAATGACGCGTTGACACTGACAGTTCAAAATGACACACCGACATCGATAGTTCAAAATGACATGCTGACATCGATAGTTCAAAATGACACAACCACACTGAGAGTTCAAAATGACACGTGGACACTGACAATTCAAAATGACACGTGGACACTGACGGTTCAAAATGACACGCTGAAACCGACAGTTCAAAATGAAACACCGACACCGATAGTTCAAAATGATTCACCAACATTACTTCTCACAAAAAATAGGACGGAATCGAAAATTCAAAATGACATGTCGACACCGAAAGATCAAAATTTCACGACGACAATGATAATTCAAAATGAAACGCCAACACCGACAGTTCAAAATGGTAGGTCGACATCGACAGTTCAAAATGACATGCCGACACTGACGATTCAAAATGAAGCACCAACACCAACAATTCAAAATGACGTACCAACACTAACAGTTCAAAATGACGTGCTGACACCGACTGTTCAAAATGAAACACTAACACTAACATTTCAAAATGACACACCGACACCAATAGTTCAAAATGATGCACCGAAACCGACAGTTCAAAATGAATCATTGATAGTACTGTTCACAAATGACTCACTGATAGTACTGTTCAAAAAACTAGAAAAACTGTTCACAAAACTGGAAATTTCGAAAAGTGTTGGGGATAAGTAACCTTGAATTCCTAGAACACCTCAAATACCATATTTCAGCAAAGGAATGGACTAGAGAGGTCTGTGCCATTACTTATCCCATTCATAAAACATAATTTGGTAGTAAGGGTATGAATAAAAGGGTAATAGAAGAAAGGTTAGGGCAGATCCCTTTTTATTAAGGAAAAGAAAAGACAAAGAGAGATGGACAAGGTCATACAAGCAGTCATGCCCTCGTGCCAATCATAACTAGAGGAAACTCAAATGTCAAAGTTACATTCATAATCACCATACCAATATGAATCATAATCTAGAGGACCATGAGACCTGGTAATCATAGTTGGCTTCAGATATGAGTAATCTTTCCGACGTCTTGCTTTCTTAGGAGGAACAGGTTGAAAATCTCCAGCATCCACAACAATGTTTTTTCCTTTGGACAAAACCTGACTATAGGTTGGTTTTTTTATAGAGTCATCCTCTACATCATCCCACCTTCCTTGGATTCCATGCATCTCCTTTAGTTTAATAATTTCCTCTTGAGTTTGTGAAAGATTTTCACCATCACTCGGAGATTGTTTCTCCTCGATCACAAGACCAACACCTTCCTATGTCTTCCCCAAAATCACTCCTGATTCCATGTTACCCTCATTTCGGGCATTCACACTAAGCTCAGGTTCCAAAGTCGAGGCCACCCTTGTCCTAGATCCAGTCTCAGGCCTACATTCCTCTGTGTGCACCAACAAACCTTCTTCGGTATCCTTCACCACTTGAGTCTATTGTGCAAGCTCTTGGGAGGAATCATCCACTACTTTAGTACTCATGTACTCATTACCTCTATTAGTAGGGGATTTTCTTCTGCCAACAGACTTATGCTGCATTGTTTTCCTCCTTATCTTCCTCCTATAAGAAGTCTCAAAATTCCCTTTTGCTGAACAAAAAGCGCATACAACATTTTTAAAAAAACTTCTCTTTATCATGGCCAATAACTTGACAGTTACTACAGAAGATCGGTAATCTCCCATATTCCACATTTAGGGAGATATCATCATCCAATGTAGACAAAACTATATTACGAATCAGGCAAGAACATTGATCAACTTCCCCCAGAACCCTAGAATAATGACCAAATTTCGCAGTCTCAGTGGTCCTATCCATTTTAATTAGAATACCCACAGCAGAAGCAATGTCAAAAAGGATCTTAGGATGCCATAGGATCTAGTGAAGACCAACAATTTTGACCCAAACTTGAGCCCGATTATTTTTTAAAGGGAAAGGATTGAAACGGAAATCCCATTCCTGAAAGAAAATCATACCTGGCTTTAGAGAAATTGATCCGATCTCCCAATCTCTTCACTTCAAATCCTCCGATGAAAAAATAATGTGAAAAAATCTTCATCCCATAGGTATACATCTCCAGTCACAAAACCCCCATATAGAAGTTAGCATTCGAATCAAATCATCTATCTTCCAAACTTTTCCTCCAATAGGAAGAACAAGTCTCGCGATTATTGAATGCTCACAAAGCTTAAATCTGCTAAGAATAGAATCCCTACTGGCAACAACACAGGCGGTGTCACCATTTCTCACAATTCTCTCAGTATCACCATCATGTATAGAATTGAAATGTCGTCTATTGGAAACCCCAATCCTTTTAATTCCTTTACTAGAGTTCCCCGCATCTGTCAAATTACCAGATGGAGGTCTCATCTCCACCTTATCCAAAGGGCGATTTCCCATCCTCCCCACTGTAGGTCGAGGCATATCCGACTCATCCAAAGGGCAATCCGTGGTCGCCTTGCCCGTAGATCGACCGTCCTCCTGTAAATCAGCCATCACCGCTCCAACACCATTCATCTCTTCAACCGAAGTCTGTCGCCGATTAAATACATCGTTCACCACCAGGATCCAACGAACATCCTCTTCTTCCATTCCCACCATATTCACGTCAACTCCCACAGATCTATGGGATCTGTCATTCTTAGCATTCACCGCCGCATTCCAGCGCCGATCTTTCAACTCGGCATGCACGAAGGGTCGATGATCATCACCAGCCTCGATCACTGCTACTGTCTTCAACTCTTGTGAAGATCTACAGGATAAATCCCTCTTAGTGGCCACTGAAACCCTAATAGAGTTCCATCGACTGATATCGGCATTAGAAGCCGCACGAGGATCCCTTGTAGGTAGCTCGCCTCCAGCGAGAAGGATGGAGCCATGAAAATGGGGGGAAACCATCACTAACCTTGCACGACACCAGAGGCTCCCGAATCACCATAAGAGCAGATCCAAACCCTCTCCATAATAAAAGAGTAATAAAATAGAGTAATAATAACAATTAAAATACATATACCAAAATAGTTTCTTGAATTGAAGAGAAAAGAAGGACAATTCCCTTACCTTGAAGAGTTACTCCTAAAAATTGGGGATTGGGCCTTAGGGGATTTAATACACATCGGGGGAACTCCTTGGGAGGTAAAAATACCATAGATTTGTGGAAGATGGATTGTATGTCAGTGTAAATGGAGAAATGGGTGGGTATTTATAGCAAAAGTGGAGGGGTTTGTTTTGTAATTTCCAAATACAGGCTTTGGAAATATAGGTTATGATGAATGAAAAATCATTGGCTTACCCATGTTTTTTCCCATGTCTTCTGAAATTTAAGACATATTTTATGTTATTTTAACCCACAAGAGCTAAGAATTATTTTATATTACTTATTTTGGCAATTAAAAGTAAATTTTCCATAAAATAATGTTTTTATGACAAAGTTTCAATTTTAGAATTTGGAAAGTAACTTATAGATTTGGAAATTGATTAAAATCAATTAAAATACCTGATATTAATAAAATAAAATATTTTAGGTGGTACATAAAGGGTAATTAATTA
Organism: Viscum album; assembly: GCA_963277665.1. Lineage (NCBI taxonomy): Eukaryota > Viridiplantae > Streptophyta > Magnoliopsida > Santalales > Viscaceae > Viscum > Viscum album. The sequence goes on from OY728155.1 coordinate 1,938,308,647, forward strand.
TTACATCATTATGAAATAATTATTAATTCATTAAACATACCAAAATCCTCAAACTATATTTTTACTATTTATGAAAAAATAAAGTATTTTTGAAAAATTCTCATAAATTTACTCTAACCTAATTGTGACATGATAGTTTAAAAAAAAGATGTTTATTTTATTAGTATAATTTTATAATTATTATAATATTAACTTTTAAATATCAAAATCCATATTTATTAAAAAATAGCCGGTTAAAAATGCATAGTTAAATTTCTGACACTCAAAAATTTTCAAAGACGTACGAAAATTATTTTTTCAATTTATATTTAAAAAAGATTGTATTTATCATAATATTTCATTAAAATAAATATTATTCATAATACCTTCATTTATTATAAAAATTTACATCCTTTATGAAAATTACAATTTATTTATGAGAAATCAATTTATCAAATTCATCCTATTTAAGAAAAACTATTCTGAAAACAAAATTGTTGGAATAAAAATTTCATTTATAAAATGGAATTACACTTTATATAACTAATTATAGGACACCAAACCTCTTATAACACCCAGTTACGACCTAAGGGTAAGGTGTTCAATAATGATACATTCATGGGGTGGCTCGGCTAACATCACCCGAGTGGTAGTTTCCACTAACATGAACTTCTATCATAAATGATTTCATTCAAGCTTCACTTGTTGAAGATCATATTGGGATTGGTCAAGGATGAACCCTAGTAATTCTACCTATCTACTAAGTTCTAAAAATGGGATTTATACAGAATGACTCTACTTGTTGAGACCATCACTTCTATTTTCTATATTAATTATCCTTTATCATTTCTACTAATAAAAAATAATTATTATGTTAAAATTATTACCAAGAGTATTGTTTAGAATAGTTATATTGAACAAAAGTCATATAACGACCAAATCTTGATGGTCACATTTCCCTTTATATTCTATAAATACCAATTCACTATTAAAAAGATTTGGTTTTGTTTTTGAAAATAAGATAACACACATTTTTAGGAAATAAAATATTATTTAAAAATTTCGGGTTGTTACATTATTCCCCCTTAAGAAAGTACATCCCCAAAATTTTCAACTGGCTCCCTCAATTGAGAAAAGTTTACTTCAGTCTCATTGTATCCTATGGTTCCCATGTTGCTTATTCATATTTATGGTACCTCCACAACACTTTGATGAGGTGGGTAGTATTGTTCCATAGAACCTTGTGTCTACAGTCCAACATCTCTACTAGATACTCTTTAAAAGAGAGGCCATGTTCTAGTTGTACCACCTCTATATTCAGTACATGTGAAGGGCTAGTTATGTACTCCCTCAAGAGAGATACATGGAATACATCCTGAACATGAGATAGATTTTGTGGAGGTATAGGCCTATAGGCCACTAATCCTATGAGATCAAAGATTCCATAGGGTCCAATGCACATTGGGATAAGTTTTCCTTTCTTCCCAAACTACATGAATCTCCTCCATGGTAATATTTGAAGGAAAAATTTCTCACCAACATCAAACTCCAAGTACCTTTTATGGTTGTTATTATAGTTCTTATATTGACTCTAATCAAACATTATGTGTTGTTGGATAACATGAACCTTTTCTATCATATTTTTCATAATATTAGGCCCAATTAGCATTATCTCACTAAGTTCGTCACAACATGTAGGAGTTCTACATCACTTATCAGATATAGCTTTATAGGGTGCTATTTGAATACTCGATTGGAAGCTATTATTATATAATAACTCCACTAAGGGTAGGTGTTAATCCCATGCACATTTATATTCCATTGAGCATGTTCTCAAAATTTCCTCGAGTGTTTGAATAGTCCTATTAGATTGACCATTAGTTTGGGGGTGATAGGTCATACTGAAATTAAATTTAGTATTCAGAGCATGTTGAATAATTCTCCATAATTTTGTTTCGATCCTTAGATCATGATTAGAAATTATAGAAAGTGGAACCCCATGAAACCTCACCACTTCCTTTATGTAAATATTGTCAATTTGGTCAAGAGATAAATCTTCACAAATAATGATGAAATGGGTAGTCTTGGTGAGTCAGTCCACTATAACCCATTTCACATTGTTTCATTTGGAAGTTCTTGGGAGACTAGTGGAGAAGTCCATAGTGAAATTGTCCCACTTCCATACTGGTATGGGTAGTGGTTTCAATACCCATTTAGGAATTTGTCACTATGCCTTCACCTGCTAACATACCAAGCACCTTGCAGTGTAGTCAGTAATCTCCCATTTCATGTTATCCCATCAATATACCTATAAATTTTATTAATTACAAGATGTATAGAGAATTTATATCTATGAGCTTGATCCATCAGTTTCTTATTTATATCCATAATAGGTGAAACACATAGTCTTTTATGGAATTTCAGTACACCTTTTTGATCAAGATTTAACTCAAGAAAGTTCCCATTATTCATATCCTCTACCTTATTTTTTAACAAGGGATCTTCTCTTTGAACTTTCTTGACCTTCTATAGTAATGAGGGTTGAGAAATCATTTGGTATAGGGTTGATGATGTACCTTCCCTTACGATCCCCATTTCCAATTTGAATAGGTCTTTGATAAAAGGATATCCTTGAATCCTCATCATGTCAAGCACAACAAGGTATTTCCTACTTAATGCATCATCAAATTTGTTTACTCTTTTAGTGTGATAATGAATTGAACAGTCATAGTATTTAAGAAGTTCTAACCATATTCGTTGTCTCATACTCAATTCCTTTTGTGTGAATATATACTTCAAACTTTGGAAGTGTGTGTATATATCAAATTTCTCACCATAAGGATAATGTATCCATATTTTTAGAGAAAAAACAACCACAATTAGCTCTAGGTCATCCATTGGTTAATTTTTCTCATAAGGCTTTAACTGTCAATATGCATAACAAATTACCTTTTAATTTTTCACGAGGATGCACCTTGTCCCTTTTATAGATGTATCACTAAAAATAATGAATCCTTATCTAATAGAGGGAAGATTTAACACAGGTGCAGTAAACAATCTCCTATTCAGCTCTAGGAAACTTTCTTCACACACCTTTGTCGAGATGAACATATCCCCTTTTTGAGTTAACTTGGTTTTTGGATTATAAGGTCATGAAAAGTTTTTCAAAAACCTCCTACAATATCCTTCTAAACTATGGAAACTATGATTATCTATTACTGTTGTAGGATGAGTCCATTCCTCCACAACATTTCTCTTGGTAGGGTCAATTAATATTCCTTTATTGGTTATAATATTCCTCAGGAAAGAAACCTATTGTAACCATAATTAACATTTTATAAATTTTCCAAATACCCTCTCCTTCCTTAGAGTATTCGATATAACCCTTAGATAATCCTCATGCTCCTCATGACTTTTGGAATATATCATAATATCATCAATAAAAACGACAAAAAATTTATCAAGGTAGTCCTTAAAGACTCTATTTATAAAATCCATAAATATACCAGGAGAATTTTTTAATCTAAATGACATAAAAAAAACTCATAATTACCATATCTTGATTGGACGGTGGCCTTTAGAATATCTTCAATCTTCACCCTCAATTGATGATAATCAAATAAAAGATCAATCTTGTAGAAGAATTTATCTCCACGAAGATGGTCAAATAAATCATCAATCCTTGGGAGATGGTACTTGTTCTTCATTATGATCCCATTAAGTTCTCTATAATCAATGCATATACACATTAATCCATCCATCTTTTTCTTCAAAAAGAGAACAGGTTCTCCCCAGGGAGACACACTTGGTTGGATAAAACCCTTCTCTAAAAGATCTTGAAGATGTTTCTTTAATTCCTCCAGCTCCATATTTCCTATTTTATATGGGGTTTTTGATATCATCTTGGATATAGGTATGATTTCAATGGAGAACTCTACATATTTTTCTAGGGGAGGTCCATGTAACTCTTCATGAAATACATCAGTGTATTGTTGAACAATTAGAACATTTTCTATGCTTATACTTTCATTTCCTTCTTTCTATTTACCAATCATATATATAAATAAGGATATAGGAAGTTCTTCTAGACAAAGCTCAGGTTGAGATATAACTCCTTTAGAAATAACTATAGGTTTTCCATTTAAGAGTAATGAGATTACCTGGTTTTATAATTGGTCTTAGAATTATACTTTGAGAGACATTCCATCCATAGTATAATGCCAAATTCCACCATGGGAATGACTATTACATTAATGATGATATTGTGATATCCAAAGTAAATACTAGAGTTTATAGACACTATTGATTCTTGGATAATCCTTGCAAGAGACTTGGATGATAACTCTACTTCTAGAAGTTCATGGATTGATTCTATATTATTTTAAAACATAGAGTAAATAAAATAATTTTTATAACTATAATCAAATAAAGTAACAAAAATATTTTAGATAACAATGAGAGTAACTACCACCACATCATTTGGAGCTTCTACTTCAGTTGTTGTGATTGAAAAAGACTGATCTTACTCTCTTGGTGTATGATGAGGTTGATGGAGATTTCTGTCCATTATATTATTATTTGGAAAATGACTGGAAAAGTTACTAATCTTGTAACACCCCAAGCTTCCATGGTATGCTTATCTTTGAATAATAGAGCAGCGTGTGTTGTACACAAGCTCGAGTTCTAACACACCGCGACCAATCAAAGTAGCCATTATGAATAGTAATACCCACGTTTTGAAACTATATAAATTTTATATTTCAAAATGTACTTAATATTTGTATTCGGAATATCGAAATTATCCTAAGTTGATTTTTTTAAATTTCTGAGAACTTCCAATTTTCTATGAATAGAAGAATACTTAAAAACAACCTTTTTAATCAAAATAATTTATAGTGATAAATTATACTATTTAGTGGTTTTAAAGTATAATTAGAATATATTTTTACCATTTTATCCAAAGGTGGTCATTAGAATTAATTTCACTTTGAAATTGGACATAAACAATTGTCAATCTTTTGATATATATTGTTTCTTAAAAACACGCTATTTGTTGTGATAGCAGGAAATAATTATTAAATTAATTAATTCAACTTATATGTTTTGAATTTTTTAAAATAGACATCATTTTTGAATTTTGAATATCAAATATAGCTTAGAGTGAATTTTTGGTATTTTTCTGAAAAACATCGATTTTTGATGAATAGTGAAACCACTAAGTGGTAGTTAAAAAAACGGATTTTTCGTTTAAAAGAAATTTTACCACCTCTGTGATTTTAATTTCAAAAATCCGACATACATAATTGTCATTAGGAAGTAAAATTTGTTTCAATGGGATTAAAATAATTTTTGGTTAATAGTAACTATTAAGTTCTATTAATCGCGATTAAAGGTAATTAGTGTAATTTAAGGTAAAAATAATGTTATAATAATATAAAATTACCTTGACACATGTCCTACTATTATTGGATGAGTCATAGTCGACCAATAAAATCCATGGGTCAACTTGGGGGCCCCATGGAGCCACTTGGGTATGAAAATGACATTAATAACTTTTTATTTAAAGTAAAAATAAAAGTGTCACAAACATGTATTGTTTTTCTAATTTTTTACAAGGGGTTATACAAGTTATCTTTTTGACTATAAATATTCATAGGAAAGCTACAAATATTTCATACATCATGATATTTTTTTTATAATTTTTAGACATTAAATAAATTAAATTTTGTATGACACCATGATGATGCAGCGATTATCTCGTTAATTAACGATTTAAATAAAATTAAAAGATAATGTAAAATCTAACACATAAACTTGTCAAAAACCTATTGTCTGAGTCGATTTAGAACCCTTATCACCTTATCCTCGAAATATATAATTGTGGGACCTTTAAAATCCGAAACTCATTATATAATAAAGTAATATTTCTTGACTTTCCAAAAGTGCCCCTCCTCTCCCCTTATAAAAGGCCCCCACCTCTACCACCTTATTTACACCTTAAAAGCCATTTGGCTCAACCAAACTCTGCTGAAATACTCTCTCAACTTCCCTCTCTTACTCCTAGTAGCCTAAATTTGGGCATAAGTATTCCCAAGGAAGCCTTTGACTCAAATCAAAAAGAGTAACCCGATTTTACGGTAATGTCCTCTTTTATGTTCTTTTGTTTTATTTTGCTTCTCCAACCCCTTAAACACTTTTTATTCCATTATTTTGTAACAAAACCAGTATATTAAATATACTAGTATGTTGTTATGAGGAATATTTGATTTACACATACACACACCTTCATTTAATGGTTAAAGAACATACTGCTTCTGTGGTTGGTGAATTATTGCCTCATGAAATGATGATTGTTCAATATTCTTTTAACACCTTTCATGGTGGCCATTAAGAAGTAAATATATTTATATATGATATATATTATGTTTATGTTTTAATTATTATTCTGTATTTTTCATTTTGGAATACCTTTATGGTTTCCATTATGGGTAAACGCGATATCTTCATTTTAGGAAGTGTGGACTACTGCCCCCTCAAAGTGATTTGAATCGTTAATGCCATATGTGGGATGTATAAATAATGGAGTAAATGATATTATATATGATATTATACTATAATTATAATATAACTTTATATAATTATGATTTCATTCCATTAAATACGAAATAGAAATGAAAGTAGCATTCATGCGTATGTACGACTTACCGTCTCCATGAACGGTGCAATTCATTTCTTACTTCTAAATGTTATGTAATATTATAAATGCATGTATCTACTGAATATATATGATATATATGATATCTAAATTATGAATATTATTCTGGAGATAATGTATATTCTACCACATAAACAACTTGTAAATATAAGAAGATTATTATTGACTCAAGTACCAAAGATCGACAAAACGACCGTTATTAACTTAAAGGAATACATAATTTTTATGACATGGTAATAATTGATATAAAAGGGACAATGAACTTGAAAAATGTTCTTAATAAAGTATAGATTAACTCTAGTTTATTATTCAGGATATTAAAGAATGATCGAGTCAAGTCAGACACGAGGTAAGGGACTTCGTCTCAATCTCCTTTCATTGATGCATATTTTGTTTTATACACAACTTTCTTTTATACGGTGTATAAACCACTTTGACATTTACATTTATTCAAAAGGAATATTTTTTATATGAACCTTTTTACTAAATGACAAAAGGGAATGTTTTTTTGTCGTATGTATGCGGCGACAACGACTTCTCCTCCGCCGTGACCATTATTTGAGTTTCAACTTCCTCTATAAGCCATAACTTTTTTTAAATGAAAAATAACTACCATGTTTTACTTTTCTTTTATTTTGGTATTGAAAATGGTATTGATAATGTTTTTATTATATCAACGTGTTGTATTGATATCCTGTGATTGAAATTTGGAAATGTTATGTTTCCTTTATGCATGTTTTATGTGATACGATTATGTTATGGTTTATGATATGTTTAAAACTTTCATATGCAGAATGCATTGGACTTAATAAGTGACGGGTGGAGCCCAATATAGCTCCTTGATGCATCGGAAGGTATCATGAGACAAACTAGTGTCTTGGAATGAGGCCTTGACAAAATCTTATTTGTAGTCTTGGCACGAGGCCTTGGCTACGTGGTTATGATAGTCTGGAATTATGCATTCCACCATTATGAAAGTGTTTATTTATATTTCATGTGATTATTCGACTAGTAGAATATCCATGTGAATAAGTAAATGGAATTATTTCATTTTATTTTTTCCATATTATGCTAAAGTTCATGTTTAAAAGGCTTTTTTAGTTATACATTGCCTTAAATGTTTATGTTTATCTATGAATGTTTCCGCTGTATTGTTATCCTTACTGAGAATCTGAGCTCACCCCTTTCTATGTTTTATTTTCCCAGGATGTGAAGAAATATTTCATAACTGACCTATAGGGATAGTCTGAAGGGTATAGGAGTGTGGACTATGGAGACCATTTTATTTTAGTTTTTTACTTTATGATGTAATGTAACGTTTATGAATGTATCTAGTGTTTCCAAGGATACTAAAATAATCGGTCTTTCGAGACTTGATCTTTTGTGATAATTACAATGTTACGTAACAATGCACCGACTCTGGGCAACTGGGGTCAGGGTGTTACAGTTGGTATCATAGGTAGTTTAGTACTAACCTTGGCAGCTATATTTAGATAAAATATGATTAGAGCACATATCCCTAAGATAGACTTTGAGGATTAGTATAAAAGAACTTCCTATAATTTTGGTATTATAGATATTTTGTGAGTTTTTTCGAGCAATACATCCCTGTCTGGATACGAGCAGGTAGAGGCGGCTCTGGCACAAATTTAACTAGGGGTAAAACCCGAAAAAACCACTTTGAGCTAGACTGGAACGGGAACTAGTGCACGACAACGGGTCTTGCTGCACTCTTGGTTACGACACTCACAGGGGATATTCTTAGGATAATTCTTATTTTCTTTACAAACCATTGTGAAGGTTTTATGAGTATATACTTCCTAAAAGAAAAAATCTTTATTATTATGGATTATATCCATAAACCGTTCAATTTATGTTAAGTATTTTACAAGTTTGTAATTATTCATTGCAATTCATAAACTGACCTAGTTTATTCCATTGTATAGAAATAGCGCCCAGTAGAAGGAATGTGAACTCCAACAATACGTATGATCCAAAGAGTAATAAGGATCATATCTTTTATGGTATTAAGCCGACATTTAGAAGGGAAATAGTCTCCCATGTGTTCTCAACATATAAAGAAATTGTATCATGTGTTAATAAGATAAGTAAATAATTATCTATGTTCTATTTATTTGAAGGTAAGTAAGAGAAGAAAAGGATGGAAGAGAGAAAGATGGATAAAGGGAAGAGGGAATTTTTTTTCCAATATGTGATAACTGTGGGATGAAACACTTTGGAACTTTCCTGAAGGGAATGAGAGTTTGTTATAAGTGTGGAGAAAAAGGACACCAAGTGCGTGACTGCAATGGTAAGAAAAAAGGTTTCAAATGTACAATGCTTCATCTGCAAGGAGTGGGGACACTATGCAAACCAATGTCCAAATCATCTGAGTATTCCACAAATGATGCTATTGGATAATAATCAAGTTATGATACTAAAACAAATGAGGGGGAATGATTGGAGTTATTATGTTATTATTAACGAATTATGTCATTTGAGTGTTGTATCAACGATGTACTAGTTATAAGAATAATGTGATATATATAAGGATTTTACTACAGTACTTGTTGTTTTCATTAAGGTTTTAATATGATGAAGGTAATCATATTTTTAGTATGTGACAATAAGAGAAACTTGACTTTGTTTGGAGAATCTGATGTTACAATTGATTTCGGAATTTAGAGACCTTTTAGAGAAAGTATGGACAGAGGTATTTTGGATAACTATAAAGGTTAGAATGGATTATATTTTACATTGGATACTATTGTTATGGTTATTTTTGGATATTTATAAAAAGGACAACATGCAGACCGTGTGACAACCCGTCGCGTCAGACAAAGCAGTGGGAATCGAACCCACAACCATAGTGCGATTGGGATTTATCGCCTACCACTGGACTATGTGAAGTCCTTGGAGTGTATAATGTAGTTTTTTGAGTTCTAATAGAGGAATTATAAATTTATTTTTGGAACCCTATACGGTTAGGATAAAAAGAATATTTTTGAGTTCTATTACCTTTTGGAGTGAAAGATGAGTTTGTGGTAAAAATTTAGTAAGGAATGAATGTCTACATGACAAGTAAGTATATTTCCTTACGTTCTTAGTAAATCTCATAAATAAATTATTCAACTTTATGAAAGGTAACTTAAAACAAAAAAAACGTTGCCGGTTAACTTTTCCTACTGGGGAATCAAAAACCGTTTAACTAATCACATGTTTGTGATTTTCTTGTAGTTAACCTTCTCCTAATCTTTCTTTCTACAACTCTCCATCAGACCTTGATGGTTTGTTTCTCCTCCATATCTATGTTTTCATAGAATCCTATTATGGGCTATCTCAGGTGACCTTTATACTTCTCTTTCTTTCTTTTAAAGTTATATTTTTATTAACTCTATTTCCGATGTGGGTTTTCCACAAAAGTATTTTCTATTTTCAACATTTTATTTTCAAAGAAAAATTTCAAATTGTGAGGACTCAATTTATTGAAGGAGGGGAGAATGTAACACACCAAGCTTCCATGGTATTCTTCTCTTTGAATAATAAAGCATCGTGTGTTGTATGCAACCTCAAGTTCTATCACACCGCGACCAATCAAAGTAGCTATTATGAATAGTAATACCCACGTTTTGAAATTATATAAATTTTATATTTCAAAATGGAATTCATTTTTGTATTCTGAATATAGAAATTATCCTAATTTTAATTTTTTGTAATTTTCTGAGAACTTCCAATTTTCCAGGAATAGAAGAATACTTAAACACAACTTTTTCAACCAAAATAATTTATAGTGATAAATTATACTATTTAGTGGTTTTAAAGTATAATTATAATATATTTTTACCATTTTATCCAATGGTGGTCATTATAATTAATTTCACTTTGAAATTGGACATAAACAATTGTCAATCTTTTGATATATATGGTTTCTTAAAAACACGCTATTTGTTGTGACAGCGGGAATTAATTATTAAATTAATTAATTAAACTTATATGTTTTGAATTTTTTAAAATAGACATCATTTTATAATTTGGAATATCAAATATATCTTAGAGTTAATTTTTGGTATTTTTCTGAAAAACATCGATTTTTGATGAATAGTGAAACCACTAAGTGGTAGTTAAAAAAAAACTGATTTTTCGTTTAAATGAAATTTTACCACCTCTGTGATTTGAATTTCAAAAATCCTACATACATCATTGTCATTAATAAGTAAAATGTGGTCCAATGGGATTAAAATAATTTTTGGTGAATAGTAACTTTTAAGTTCTATTAATCGCGATTAAAGTTAATTAGTGTAATTTAAGGTAAAAATAATGTTATAATAATATAAAATTGACTTGACAATTTCCTACTCTTATTTGATGAGTCATGGCCGACCATGAAAATCCATGGGTCAACTTGGGGGCCCCATGGAGCCACTTGGGTAAGAAAATGACATTAATAGCTTTTTATTTAAAGTAAAAATAAAATTGTCACAAACATGTATTGTTTTACTAAAACAATTTTTACAAGGGATTATACAAGTTATCTTCTTGACTATAAATATTCATTGGAAATATAAAAATAGTTCCTACATCATGATATATTTTTATAATTTTTATACATTAAATAAATTAAATTTTTTATGACACCATGATGATGCAGCGATTACCTCATTAATTAATGATTTAAATAAAATAAAATGATAATGTAAAATGTAAGACTTAAACTTTTCAAAAACCTATTAGATGAGTAGATTTCGAACCCTTATCACCTTATCCTAGAAATATATAATTGTGTGACCTTTTAAATCTGAAACTCATTATATAATAATGTAACATTTCTTGACATTCCAAAAGTGCCCCTCCTCTTCTCTTATAAAAGGCCCCACCTCTACCACCTTATTCACACCTTCAAAGCCATTTGGATCGGCTAAACTCTTCCCAAATACTCTCTAAACTTCCATATCTTACTCCTAGTAGTCTCACTTTGGGCAGAAATCTTCCCAAGGAATCCTTTGGCTCAAATCAAAAATAGTTACTCGATTTTAAGGTAATGTCATCTTTTATGTTCTTTTGTTTTATTTTGATTCTCCAACCCCTTAAAATCATTTTATTATATTATTTTGTAACAAAAATAGTATCTTAAATATACTAGGATGTTCTTATGAGATTTATTTTATTTACACTTACACACACCTTCGTCTAATGGTTAAAGAACATACTATTTCTGTGGTTGGTGAATTACCGGCTCACGAAACGATGATTGTTCAATCTTCGTTTAACACCTTTCATGGTGGCCATTAAGAAGTAACTATATTTATATATGATATATATTATGTTTATGTTTTAATTATTATTCTGTATTTTCCATTTATGGAATACCTTTATGGTTTCCATTATGGGTAAATGTGATATCTTCATTTAAGAAAGTGCGGACTACCGCCCCCTCAAAGTGATTTGAATCGTTAATGCCATATGTGGTACATATAAAGGATGGAGTAAATGATATTATATATGATAGTATACTAGAATTATAATATACCTTTATACCATTATGATTTCATTCCATTAAATACAAAATAAAAATTGAAGTAGCGTTCATGCATACGTACGACTTACCGTCTCCATGAACGGTGCATTTCATTTCTTACCTATAAATGTTATGTAATATGATAAATGCATGTATCTACTGGATATGTATGATATATATTATATGTACATCATGAATATAATTCTGAAGATAATGGATATTCTACCACAAAAAAACTTGTAAATATAAGAAGTTTATTGTTGACTCAAGTACCAAAGATCGACAAAACGACCGTTATTAACATAAAGGACTACATAATTTTAATGACATGGTAATAAGTTATATAAAAGGGATAATGAACTTGAAAAATGTTATTAAGCAAGTAGAGATTATCTCTAGTTTATTATCTAGGAGATTAAAGAACAATCGAGTCAAGTCGGACATGAGGTAAGGGACTTCGTCTCAATCTCCTTTCATTGAGACGTATTTTGTTTTATACACAACTTTCTTTTATACGGTGTATAAACCACTTTGAATTTTATGTTTATTCAAAAGGAATCTTTTTTATACGAATCATTTTACTAAATTACAAAAGGGAATGTTTTTGTTGTTGTACGTATGCGGCGACAACGACTTCTCCTCCACCGTGACCATTATTTGAGTTTTGGCTTCCTCTACAAGCCATAACTTTTTTTTAAAATCAAAAATAAATACCATGTTTTACTTTACTTTTATTTTGGTATTGAAAATGGTTTTATAATGTTTTTATTATATCAATGTGTTGTATTAATATCCTGTGATTGAAATGTGGAAATGTTATGTTTCCTTTACGCATGTTTTATGTGATACTATTATGTTATGGTTTATGATATGTTTAAACCTTTCATATACGGAATGAATTGGACTTAGTAAGTGAAGGGTGGAGCCCGATATAGCTCCTCGATGCATCAGAAGGTCTCATGAGACAAACTAGTGTCTTGGCATGAGGCCTTGACAAAATCATATTTGTAGTCTTGGAACGAGGCCTTGGCTACGTGGTTATGATAGTCTGGCATTATGAATTCCATCATTATGAAAGTGGTTATTGATATTTCATGTGATTATTTGACTAGTAGAATATCAATGTGAATAAGTAAATGGCATTATTTCATTTTATTTTTTCCATATTATGCTGAAGTGCAAGTTTAAAAGGCTTTTTTAGTTATACATTGCCTTAAATGTTTATGTTTATTTATGAAAGTTTCCGCTGTATTGTTATCCTTAATGAGCATCTGAGCTCACCCATTTCTATGTTTTATTTTCCCAGGATGTGAAGAAATATTTTAGGACTGACCTACAGGGATAGTCTAAAGGGGATAGGAGTGTGGACTATGGAGACCATGTTATTGTAGTTTTTCACTTTATGATGTAATGTAATTTTTATGAATGTATCTAGTGTTTCCAAGGCTACTAAACTAATCGGCCTTTCAAGACTTGATCTTTTGTGATCATGCCAATGTTACGTAACAATGAACTGACTCTGGGAAACTGGGGTCAGGGAATTACAAATCTATCCGCACTTTCAACATTGGAATTCAGGTTGGCCCTACACCATCTTCCGTTTTTCATTAGTGTTGAGAAGTTGAAGCTTCACCCCACTGTGACAGTTACAATCTATATAGACATCTCTTCCACAATTTTAACACATTCCACTCCTGAGAAAGTAGTTCCTAGAATTCTTTTTCCCACATTTGTTGCATGTAGGAAGTTACACTTGCTTTCCTCCTCTTCCATGATCAAAGTTACACCCTAAGTTTGGATCCAAATATCTATTATTTTCATTATATTTTTTGACCCTTATGTCTCTCTATACTCTAGTTCAACCATCATAGTACTTCATACTATTTCCTCATAGCTATCATAGTCTCGATTGGATAGATTCCTCCACAGATGGGGTCTTAGTACATCGAAGAATCTAGCAACCTTTCCATTAGGATCTATAAAAAAGATAGAGGTGTAATGAGAATGTATTGTAAAATTCATCTCATAGATTCCCACTGATTCATTTTCCTTATTCTTTAGATCTATAAATTACTTCTCCATTTTTTTTATATCAAACGGGGGAAATAATTTTTGAAAAATGATCCCCTGAACTATTCACATTCCATATCATCAATATCCCTTTTTAGATTTGTGTTTTTAGTTAGTTTCCACCAATAATTTGCTTCTACCCCTAAGAGGTATGAAATTAGGGTGACTTTATCTTATTTTGAAAAAATGGAGTACAAAAAATATATTTTCTATAGATATTGTCCATTGTTCAATAATAAATGGGTCGATAGATCCACTGAAAAAAGGAGTTTATAGACACATAAAGGAATCAATGGAATGTTTTTCCCTTCAAGGTTAATTCATTATCTCGGTTTGATTAAATTTATTTTTCATAACCCGAGTTAGTTGATTCATCATTCTCTTGAAGTTTTCTATTCCTTCTTCCATTGGAGGACCATCTATGCATGGTCCATTTCAGTCATCATTTATGTAGTACCTCCTATCTCCTAGTATTTTATAAAATAAGAAAAACTGAGTGAGAAAAATATATAATTTACGAATATTATAATTCTATAGGAGTTTTATGTCTTATAACATCATTCTAAAATATGTTATTATTAACAAAAAAATATACTTTTTATAAAACCTACATAATTGTTTATAAAAATATTGTGATTTACTAAACATATCCTCTAGGAGTGTCAAAATAGGAGTGCATCAAGTTCAATTGTAATGCACCAGTTCCCATTCGATTCTAGCTCAAAGAGGTGTTTTCAGGTGTTACCCCTAGATATATTCGTGCTAGAGCCACATCCACATGTTTGTATTCAGATAGGGATTTCATTTCTTAGAAACTAATTAATATATTTTTTTTAAAATAATTGGATATTTTCATATATTTAGAAATTTATATACGATTCTTCCTAACTTTTTCAAATCCCAATTTCTATAATTAACTAAGCTATTATTTGATAATAGCTATGGGATCTCACCTTTTTATTTCAAAACTTTTCATTACATTATACAAACAAAGGATCTTTAAAAGTTTAATTTCTTTGAAATAAGGTACATCATACATGAAAATTTAATAAATTATTATAATTCCACTTGAATAAATCCTTATGGGTTCATATTAAGTAAATTTACTACATCTCATATCTTGGGGACATATATCAAAGGAAAGGGGTGAGCATGGGGGCTAGTAAGAGAAAATAGTTTAAATGTGATCATGAGAAATATCAATAAGAATTTGAGGAATGTGATTAAATAATGAGAAGATGAAAATAAAGAATATCATAATAAAAATATCATGAATCATAAATTGGAAATGTGGCTTAAATATTTAAATTAAACATTCATAATCATCTCACCAAGGTTTGTCATCGAGGTGTCAAAAATAAAAATTTCCACGGTTATTCACCAAGGTATCATAAAACATGTCATCTATAGAGATTAAATTTTTTACCCAATGAATTGGAGCACTATCAGGGAGAAAATTTCATAAATATTAATTAATGTGATCCACATAGTTCATAATCAAAAATTTCATAAATAACCTATGTATAATAAAAAAAGTGTTTCATATCAAAATCAAGGAAGTTCAAAAGTGCTTAATAAAACATGATCATTATTCCATTTTCAACCCATAAAAGAGGAATAAGGGTTTAATATATATTAATCCCAGTATAAAATAAATAATTTTGATATTTAGGTGAATAAAATTAGAAAATAAAGAGTCTTGGGTATTCATAATAATAAAATAAAAGAGAATTTCTTGAGGAGAAGAGGGAAATTTGAAGAAGTAAATTTGACAGTATAACATGTATAAAATGTGGTCTTAGAAAAAGGTAAAATGATATGGGATAAGGATATTAAATTAATAAAACATAATTTGAAAGTAAGTTTATGAATAAAATTTCAATAAAAGAGATTAATCATAATAATTATAATACATATACAAAAAGTGGTTGTTTAATTGAAGATAAAAGAATGATAATTCTCTTATCTTGAAGAGTTACTAAAAAAACTTGTTGATTGGGACCTTGGGGGATTGAATAAACCTTTGGGGGACTCCTTGAGAGTTAAAGATACTAGATATTTGTTGATTATGGATTGTGAGAGAAATTAAATGGATAAATTTATGGGTATTTATATTCAAATTGGAGTATTTTTTTAATAATTTCCAAATATAGGCCTTGGAAATCTAGGTTGTGGAAAATGAAAAACCATTGTCTTACCGATGGGTTTTTACCATGGTTTCGGGAATTTTGGACATATATTTTGTTATTTTTACCCAAAATATCAATGAATAATTTTATATTATTTCTTTTCTCAAGGAAAAACGATTTTTCCAAAAAATAATTTTTGTAGGAAAAAGTTCCCATTTTAGACTTTGAAAAGTTACTTATAGTTTTAGAAATTGATAAAAATATATTAAAATACTTGATATTAATAAAAAATTATATTTTAAGTCTTTTATTGTGTTTAATAAATTATTAAATAATTATAAAATAATTTTCAAGTCATTAAACATATTGAAAACCTCAAACTCTATTTTTACTATTCATAGAAAAATAAAGTATTTTTAGAAAATTTTCATAAATTCACCCTAACCTAATTTTAGAGTAAAAATTTAAAAAATGATGTTTATATTATCATAATAATTCTATAAGTATGATAATTTTATCATTTAAAAATAAAAATCCACATTTATTAATAAATTAGAGGGTTAAAAATGCATAGTAAAATTTATGACAGTTAAAAGTTTTCAATGAAATAATAACATTATTTTATCATTTATATTTAAATAAGAGTGTTTTTATCAAACTATTTCATTAAAATAAATATTATTCCTAATAACTTAGTTTATTAAAAAAATTACATCCTTTCTAAAATGTATAATTTTTTCTGAAAAAATAAATTATCAAATTCCTCATATTTAAGAAAAACTATTATTAAAACGAGATTGATGGAATAAAAATTTTATTTAGACAATGGAATTAAATATTAAGTGAATAAGGTTGGGACACTTAACCTCTTATAACACCTTTATACAACCTAAGGGTGAGGTGTGGGATAGTGATAGATTCATGGGGTGGCTCGACTAACATCACCAGAGTGATATTTTATACTAACTTGATGTTCTCCCACAAATTATTTTGTTCAAGATTCACTTGCTGAAGATAATATTGATCTTGGTAAAGGGAGAACCACTATTATGCTACCTCCCTCCAATGTTTTGAAAAATGGGTTTCATACCACATGACTCTACTTGTTGAGTTCATCGCTTCTCTTTTCTCCATTAATTATCCTTTGTCATTTATACTTATAAACAAAAATTATAAAATTAAAATTAAAACCAATAGTATTATTTCCAATGTTAATATTGACCAATGGTCATATACCAGTCTTATATTGATGTCCACATTTCTCTTTATATTCTATAAATATCACTTCATTATTAAAGTGATATGGTTTTGTAGTGTAAAATAAAATAACACGCATTATCAAGAAAAAAAAAATATCATTTAAAAAATCTGTGTCAGTACAATTTGTCATTGAATTCAATATATCTATATGTAAAAGTTGAGTATTAGATATGAAATTTGGATCACACATTTTTATTCAAATACTAAAGCTAAGTTATTCTAAAATATTATAAAGGGAAAGGTGGATCTCCGAGCAACAAATGGTGCAAGACTGAAAGCATTAGTAATGGGAGATTACCACGTAACTTTTCCAAGTAGCTTGGTTATTTTATAAAATAATAATTATTATGTTCCTTCGATTAATAGAAACATAGTTTCATTTTAAATCATAGTCACTATGGGTTTTCATTTCATTTTTGTAAATAATTTTTTTCTATTTTATAAGGATAACATATGTTATTTTATGGAACATTTTAAAAATGGATTGTATATATTTGAAATTGAAAACCCTATTTTGGAAATCAATGAAAAAACCAATGAGAATGAATCATATCATACTCACTTATGTGACATCGAGATAGGGAATGTAAACAAAAACCATTTAGAAAAATTGTATCAAGTAGTGTATTTAGACTCTATTGAGTCAAAACACTTGAATGTATGAAACACTTATTTACAAGGTAATATGAAAAAAGAAAATCTCAGTGGGAAAGGAGAAAGATCCATAGACCTACTAGAGTTGATTCATGCTGACATATGTGGATTATTTCTAGTTGTGGAAAGTGGATGGTTATCTTATTTCATTAATTTTATCAATAAATTTAGTGGGTATTTTTATATCTACTTAATGAGTTATAAGTTATATTAATTTTATATGTTTAAGGAATACAAAAATGAAGTAGATAATCATATTGGTAAAAAATTAAGAATCTCATCTTAGATTATGAAGGGGAATATTTAAACCAAGTATTCACTGATCACCTAAGGGAGTGTAGAATATTCTCCCATATCATACCTCCCCGTACATCTTTTTGGAATTGTGTTAGTTAAAGGATTAATTGTACATTTCTTGGAATGTTAAGATTCATAATTAGTTATGAAACTTTAATATTATCCTTTTAGGGATATTTATTGTAGACTGTGACATATACACTATACTGAGAACCAACCAAAGAGGTATATTATATTCCATAAGAGTTATGGTATAGAAAGAAACCTACTATATTTCATATATGTATATATATATGGGTTTGTGAGGTGATTTTTAATACTATGCCCAATGTAAAAATAGAATTTCAATGCATGAATTGAAACTTTATAGGTTACCAAAGGAAACTAAATGATAATAACTATATAACCCTTATAATAGGAAAGTAATTATGGAAATGTATGCCATATTAATATAAAGGGAAAACATTTCCAATGTAAACAGTGGGAGTAATATTGAATTCAATGAAGTTGATTATCTATATGCACAAGAGTTAGTATATGAACAATATTTAAAATATATATTTGGAGATAAAGATGTTCTTGATAATTAAGTACCGCATAGATCTATGAGAGTGTTTAGATAACTAGAGTGGTATGGTTTTCTTATCACCGACTCATGTGACACATTACTCCTTGAAGATAACGAACCTCTAACCTGCATGGAAGTAGTAGATGGCATGTATTCTACTAAATGAAAAAAAGTCATGATTTATGAGATCGTTTCCATATACGAAAATCAATTTTGGATTTTTGTAGATTATCTTGCCAATGTTAAACCTATTGGGTATAAATGAGTATTTAGAAAAAATTCAGACATGGATTATTAAGTGAGTAATTATAAATAATGTTTTCTTACGAGGGATTTTAGTAAACTTCAAGGCATTGAATATGATGAACCCTTCTCACCAGTGGAGATGCTGAAGTCCATTTGAATATTACTTGTAATAATAGGCTTCCATGATTATAAAATCTTGAAAATATTTGTCAAAACTACTTTTATAAAGGTGAGTTGTTTGAATATGTCAATATTACACATCATGAAGGGTTTATTATTTCAAATAATGCCAATAAAGTATAAAAATTGCAGAGATCCATTTATGGATTAAATAATAAATCAAAATTATAGAATTATCATTTTGATGAGGACATAAGAGAGTTTGGTTTCAAAAATAATGAAATAGATCCATGTGACTAGTTTAGTGAGAATGTCATTGTTTTCTTGTTTTTATATATTGATGACATATTAATCATTGGAAATGATGTGAAAGTATTAAAATTAGCAAATACTTGTTTAAATGAATAATTATCCATGAAATACTTAGGTGAAGAAGCATACATTCTTGGGATTATGATAAATAGAGATAGATCTCAAAGTATTATTGGTATAAGTCTAATTATATACATTTACAAGGTACCCAAAAGTTATAATATGAAATAATATAATAGGGGATTATTTCCAATGTCACATGGTGTTAATAACTATAAGAAAATGTGTTTATAGATAACTTATTAGATTGAAAGGATGAGTATAATACCTTATGCTTTGACAACAGGATCTATCATGTATGACATGTTATGTACTAAGTTTGATATTTCATTTACATTAATCATGGTTGTAAGATATCAGGCCAATCCAGGAGGGTTGCATTTAGAAACTGTGAAAACTATTATGAAGAACTTTATATGTAAAATGGATATGTTCCTAGGGTTTAGAATCAAAGTATATGAAAGATTCTGATAGAATCAGAGTATATGAAAGATTCTAATATATCTACCAAATTAGTTTAATTTTTTTGTTAGAACATGGTGTCATACATAGTTTTTAGAGACTTGTTAAAGTTTATCTTGATTACACTACAACAATGGTACTTTCCATAGAACCTATTTCACAATAGAGGTTGAAAAATATACTTATAAAGTTTCATTTCATAGGGAATTTTAATAATATAGGAGAAGTTATAGTAAAAAAATCTTCTATATATGATAACCTGGATTACCCCTAACTAAATCCATATCTGAACTGAAGCATTATTCTCATGTGAGAGCTAGTGGGGTGAGAGTTTTTAGAAGGCGACTCTAGTGAAAGTGGGCATGTTAAGAGTGGATTCTCTAGACCCAACTCCTTCATGAACTTGGATTACCATTGCATGTATATAGTTTGATATATACATTTATTTATATTACCATAATATTAAATTTTCTTCTTCATATACTATTTTTATGACAATTTACTTAGATTGCATGCTATATCAAAAGGTTATATAAGTTCCTAGATATAATGAGAACATAGTGATACTATAACTGTAATATTAAATATATGTTCTATGGTTTAGATACATAATACTAATAGGAAACATATTATGTATGATTATCAAGTGTTGGGGGCTCATAATCATTGATAGTTCTTCTCATTAGATTTTTTCAGTTGGTAATCATGATCAAAAAAGATAATGATGATCGACCCCCTAATAGGAACACCACCTTTTAAGGTGACAATAATTGTTTCTATCTATGATTATTTTTATTTTTCTCTTGAACTTATATCATTATCAATGTGTACCATTTGATCACATACTTTAATGAAATAATAAAACCATGTAATTTAAGTTTTGGTGAGGTAACTTGCGTTGGGTGTGTCATTTCTTGTATGACATGCATTGAATAATCAAGACATGATTTGTTTCTTTTGAAAGAAATAGGCATCTCGAGCCCCATTAATTAGGATAACATTACCTTTATTAAATACATGGACATTATTATTGAAGGTAAGTTCATCTATTAAGGTCAATGAATAAATAAATAAATAAATAATGGATAATGAAATAGATTGTTTATGCTTCTTTATGAGAAATCATGAGATAAAGAGATTAGAGTATATGGTTCATGTTCATAGGAGGTTGTCACAACTATGATATTATTTTTCTATTTATGGGACATGATTTGATGATATATACTTCTATTGTTCTATGGTTATGACTCACTCCTATCATGGTAAGGTCCTAGAGACACACTAAGTGTATCCACAAGTTTTACTTATTCGGCTGAATATGAGTTTAGGAAAAAGTCAGCCCCACGTGTAGGGGCCAGTGAACATCTGTGTGTGAATGATCACAAGTATAAATAATTTAATTATATTATTCATGTTTATAATAATAATTATTGAATTTATTTCAAAATTTATTTAATTATAAAAGTGAATTCGAGAACAATATAGTTTTTCGAATGAACATAACATGTTCAAGGTTCATTAAAGCATTAAGGGAGCTTAAAAGCCAAGAAAATAGTTTTCCTTTTATTATGTGACATTTTATTAATTTCATAAGATAATGATAAAATATTTATGTCACTTACAACATGTTAACTATGTCATTAGTGGTGTTATGGGTTGGTTTTTAAGGCACAAAATTTTATGTTCATTAATGGAGTATTTAAGAGTTTAACATAGATATAAAAACCAAATTTTAGCCCAAAAATGAGAATTATAGATTCTTTCACAAATTTAATCTCTTATTATTCTATCTATAAAGTTATATATAGAGACATTAAGAGAAGAAAAAGATATTATTTTTTCCAACATCTTAGGATTGAGTTTGTGTACTTCACACGATCGAGTAGACATCATAAAGTACTTTTATTTTCCGTTCTAAAACCTGTGAATCAAAAAAAGATAACCCAAGATACATGGTACATGTGTTGGAAATATATTGGATACATCACTTGGAAACGTCAACTTACATAATACTAATAGTGATAAAATAATATTAGCATTTTCAAATGAATAATGCTCCATTTATGATTTTCATTAATTTTTTTCATCATTCTTGAATTTAATTTCATGTAATCAATGGAAAAAATTTAGGTGAGGGGTATATCATATTAACTATTTTTAACATGTATCTAAACCCTAAAACATAAAATACATATTTTTCACACTTTTCCAAAGCCCTAGGTTCCTTCTGTGAAGGATTTGTGACATCAATTTACATAGAAATGAAATATAAAGGTGTTGAAGGTGATGTATGAAGAATCAGTAGTGAAAGTATTGAAGTTATACTAGTGACTGCATTAAGTGTTGAGAAAGATAAAATCATATCAAATCTATGGAGGGGTTGTAAGGTCATATCCCAGCTCACTATAATTGGTTACCATACCAGTTCACCAGATGACCTCAGGTGTGCTGCTCTATATGCTAAAGGCTTCTAACTAAGAGAGAGGGTCTAGTGGGAGATGTGGAGAGACTATACCATCATTATCAAAGTAAAATAATGGAAAAAATAATAATAATTAAAATAAGAATTATTTAAAATAACCAGTGGATAACTACACATCACATAACCAAATCCCAAAATTGGGTAAGGGATCACAAAACAATATAATAAACATGTCGTGTCATAATTGTGTCATTATCAGAAAAATAAAAAATAGAAACACACTGAATATCCCCAAAATGTGTCCTAATATCATATTTAGTCTCATAATCCAGGATCTATCCCGATTCTCAACTCATACATCTTCTATAGGGACCTTTCCATTATCCATACCTGCAATCACAATGTCTTATTAGGTACCAATGGAGGTCCGAGTAGGGTGGGAGTAAAATTCAGTAGGCCACCAACAATGATGTTTAATGAAATATCCAGTTTAAATAATGGTTTATATATGTATAAAAGTAAATAATAGACAGAAAATAATAAAAAAAATGTTTCCTAAAAAACTATATTCAACTAACCATATTTTCCCCCAGGTTCTAAGTAACACCCAATTCAATTAAACCTTCTTACCCCCATTCCAGTTATCTAAACAAGAAAGCATAGGTTTTAAACACTTTAATTCATAGATTTATGTTCATTAATAAATTCAATTCAAGGTATAAAGGAGAATCTATTCAATTACATACATCATTTCAAAGAATTAGTTCCGGAAGCACCATTCTAGTAAAAAAGACTTGTGTAACATCAATGATTCTTAGAGGATCAGTCTCGACCATCCCAAAGATGCGGATCCTTAGTCTACCATCTAACCATACTATTAATAACATTTTCCAAGTTCATTATCGTTCATATTTTAACACAAAAAATAATAATGGGTCACCATTTTCACCTATCATTATTTTTATAGCCCATTAAATTCAACACCTTTGAACTTAATTCTATAATTAAAAGAAAAGGGCCTAAATCCATGTATTTAGACCCTTCACATGTTTCTAAATCTCATGGTACTCAGAGGACTAGGGTGGGTCTATAGGTGATTAGCAGCTAAAATCTATAAATAATGGAAATTCATGATGTATAAATATTTCACATCATGAATTCATAGTTCACAACTTGTTTTATGCTAGTTTATGGAGTGTTACATGATGTGTAAATAACCGGGATTAAATGATTTTAGATGAAAATCTTTTCGGTAATATCTAAAGCCTGATATTTACATGAAATTAAAGGGTTTCAAACAGTGTAAACCCCTTGTGAAATGTGAATTTATAAATAATAGGGGCCTTAGGTTTTCTCAAACCCTACTACCTTATTCTCTAATACTACGTGATCAATAGTGATCCCATTAGGAATTTTGGGATTATTTTGATGGGGATTGATTCATAGTTTTCCATCTTCAATCTTTGGTGATATGAGGTATGTTATACGTTTTCTATCAGGTTTCTCCAATCTAGTTCCACCCATTTTTTATTTCTATGTGATGTAAGATCATATATATGTTTTTAATGAAGTTTTTCTTGGTTTTTTTGTGGCCTTGTGTTGTAGAGTCCTTGGATGGATGCAACTTCGTATGGAAGAGGTGATTGGGATCTATGACATTGATAAGTTATTGTACAAAGTATGTTGATGCCTTTGAGGTAGGGTATTCATTGATTCATTATTTATTTACATGAAATCATAATTTGATCATGGTTTAGTCCTTTTTATGGAAGTAAAGTTAACTTAATAATGATTTAACCATATTAATAAAGAATAGGTTGTCATGATCGCATATTGATATGATTTATACCATGATAGTAATTTGCCTCTTGATTTTCAAGATAATGTGATATCAAGGCTATTCTTGTTATCATGTCTTGTTATGAAATGGATTAGAATATCATTCTTAATGGAAATTGGTAAAGAACATAAAGTCAGAATTAATTAACTAATTATCTTCAGAATAATTATAGAAAAGGCATGTCTGAATATGGTGTTTTATTATAATTTTGTGATAACCAAATTGATGCAATGCAGATGTATAATTGAAAATGATATTCCATTTGATTAATTTAATTTTTAAATAATGTGAATCACGATAATACTTATTGATAATGTTGATAATAAATAAAAATAATATTAAATGAGAATGGTACTTCTCATAGTTTGATGAAAATGGTTTAAATACTAGAGAGAAATTTTAGCATTTGATAACATATTATAGCTTTATTCCTTAGGTTGGATATAGTTTGAACCTATGAATAATTAATTGTTTAATTCATGATGGAAAAAACTAGTTTTTGATAAATATAATTTATAGGTCCTGAGTTTCCTATCCACTTGAGAAGGCTAAGTGCCTTGAGTTTTGAGCTATGGGAGATCATTTATGTGTGAAGGCATGATTACTTGTTTTTAGGGCCTAGATTTCACTATTATCTTTGCTTCTTTGTTTCATACTACTTTTATGGTGTGATTCATATGTGAGATTATCTATGTGATTTGATATAGGGTAGGGAGGACCAGATGTGACATGATCCTAGGATGACTAATGTTATGTGGGTGGGTGGTCGGGATGATGTGGAAGTAGTTGAGGCCTATGATGGTTAGATTAATCAAGATATAAATGTTGGTTTCAGGGATGAAACCAAATATGATAGAATGGGTTGAATCTGGGATTTACCATTGATGTGATGATGAGAGTTGGGATACTCACTTATGATTTTTAATGGCTAATGGATATGGTTTTTGTTTTATCTGTATTACTTTCCCCACTACTTGAGGTAGCTGGATGTGCTTGGTTTCATGTTTCCTCTTGTAATTATCTTGGGTTGGTATTCCTTGAGTATCTGGATCATGGAATGAAACTATTAATGAATAAATAATTCTTAACCCATGGGATTTTTATTTATGTAATGAAAATGCTAAAAAGATGTTAAACTTGATAAACAATAGGCTTGGTTTGGATTATCTTCAGAGGTAATGGACTTAACTATAACGATTAATATAATTTAATGTGTAATAATGGTAATGGTTATTTAATGGATAATAAATTAAATAATTTAAAGTGAATTATTTAATAAAAAAGTTAATTTAATGAAACTGTTTAAATTCTTGTGTGCTTATAGGACATTCGGTCTTAGTAGTGGCATCCATGAGTCTGAGCAACATTAGCTATGGTTGAGTCTAAGACTAGATTTTCCCATATTGTGGTTGTGATATATACTATATCTTTTATATTATGTTATTTCATACGCTGCCCCACCCGTGTCAGTTAGGGAAACGAACACCAAGTGGACTATGGGATGGTGTTTTCCCCAACATCCCAATGAGTGGATGGATGGATAACTACCCCCTTTGGACCCTCTTTCTTCACTTGGAAGTTACTTGTGTTACTATGCATGATGGTTATTTTCCCCATATATATGTGTAGAGGGATGTGATGTCTTGTGGTTATTTCACACAGATGTCTTCCCAAATATGGTATACAAAGGATTATTATAGGTATGGTGTATATTGGTTGTGATGGATTGAGGTACTTACTCAGTGTATGAGATATAATGGCTAGAGGTATAATACCCGATGTATGATAAATGTCATACAGGCTGTGTTGGATCCCCAAAAACTACTTGGTTACTATATATGGTGATGTGATGTGGGATGATGTGATGACATGATGCATGAGGTGCATGTTGTGATGCCTTTCCCAAGTCTCTTTGGTCAAGATTATTTTGGAGAGAGATAGTTTAAGACATATGACTTTGGGTAAGAGAAAAAAATTAGTGGGGATGTGGGAGAAGGGTACCCTTGATGTTTCATTACTCTATTATATACTCTCTTGTATGCGGTACTTAGTGAGAGTTAACCATGGTTGGATGGTAACTTTGTATACCTATATAGGTGATGAGTTTGTTTCATTATTGATCATTGTTCTTTAGAATGTTTTATTTATCTTTTGAACATGAGTTTATGGGGATGATCCTACTAAGAATAATATTATGCTCACCCTATGAATATATCAACTATTTTTTAGGTTATCCAACACAAGATGGAGATCTGAATAGATATTAATAACTTTTGTTTTTTCAAGAGCTATTTTGGATTCGTGGTTACTACAGTCTTTACCTTTTTAGTACTTGTAGTCTTCCTTTTAGTTGTTATAGTACCCTATTGCATTTCATGTTAATTCTTGGGTTCTATTAATATATTTTTCTGAGTAGGTGTTGATTGGTGTATATGTTTTATTTATCTCTTCTACATGTTATTTTAGAGGTTAATGCCTCCCATTTTTATATTTATTATACCCTCGATGCTAGTCTCAAAGCTAGGGCCTTCTAGAGGCGGGACTCAGACTGTCAGCATCTCCCTTACCTCATTTCTAGCCTATAAGGGGGGCTCTTGGGGGTGGGGGGTTCATGAAAGAGTGGTATCGAAGGTTCATGTTTAAGGGATGTGATGGATTTTGGAGTTAGGAACATGTGAGATTATATGGGTTGGTAGGGAAAGTGTTCTAGCTAATTTTTGTGAGATATTTAAACATAGGAGACCAGATAAGACATGGGTATTTAAGGTCCCCTGTGATCTGATGCATAGACCTTTTAGTTTACTAATCCTACCAAATGAAGTGATACTAGTTTCAAGGTAGAGACCTAGGAAAGGATCATGAATCATTCTTATTTGTGCCTGTGTTTGGAATAGGTTGGCCTTGGGATAAGTTAAAATATTAACAAGATAATAAAAAAATTAATTCATTAATGTTAAATATTCCAAATTCGAGGTTTAATAGATCTAATAATTTATTCTTTTTCCCGGCATGGCTCCCATTTTACATCCTCATCGGGTTATTATTGAATATGTTCAATAGGATTTTCTAGTATATTGTCACAGAGTATTGGTCAATGAAAATGAAATTTTTAGGAGGAATCTTAAATATTTTTAGTGATAGAATTTTTATAATTATGATATATCTATTAAACATTCAATCACAAAAGACTTGTTCGAGGAGGTTTAGATAAATTCCAGTTTGATTTGTGCTCAGAGGTAGCACTTGGTTTCGTTGACTGTGATAATACTGCATGGAGTACCGAGGTAGTGGTGGTTCTTATTGAGATTTTTTTGAGAAAAAATCCGGAGTAAAGTTAATTTCTTTGATTATAAAGGCAGATAGTCACCAGGATCTTCTTAACCTCTGGCATGGGAGTTCCAACAAGTTATAGTTTGAGATCTGTTCCAGGTCCCTTCTCAGATATAATTTAGACCTATAACTTGATGAGGAGGCTAGAGAGATGAATTTATAGGAGTATTTGCATCCATAGATCCATTGGAAGTTCACCTCATTTATAATGACCCAGTCTTGATGTATATAGAAATTACATAACATTTTAGTAATACATAAAACATTAACAAATGGACATCCAAAGATCATATTAGTTTAGTACCTTTAGAAATATGGAAACATAAAAAATAGTGCATAAGCAAGATATGTGGATTACCACTAGGTTCTCAAAGACTAACACCCCTTCTATACATATCATACATGAAATATATCTTCATAACCTGGTGAAGGAAACATAAAAAAGGGGTGATCTTAGATGCTCAATAATGGTAAATAAGGGATACATGTAAGCATAAACATTAGAATAGGGATATGACAATGTGATCATAACATTATAATATGATTTCTATAATAGCCATGTCATTGCTACCAAGACCATCTTAGCTGTATGGGTTCACTCCCCATACCATATTGATAGTAGTGGTTCACTCCTATGAACATCTCAGTAGCATGAGTTCACTCCTTATACCATCTTAGTTGTCACAATTCATTCACATTTCCATCTTAGTAGTCAAGGTTCACTCCCAAAAACATCATAATATATCTCCTGAGATATAAATATTTACCCAATGCATTGGAGGGAGATATAGGTCCCACCCATCTCATAGTAAAATAATACATACATAATATAAAAAATGATAAACAATCATATCATAACCTAGGAAAATAAATGTGTATCATAATAATGTAATCATATCATAACCTATGGAAAAAATAAAATAGTTTCATAACCATTTCATCAATAAAATAACCTGTGAAAAGAAGATGGTTTCAAAGGAATATATCCCATGAATGATAACCAGGTTTCATAAATGTCATTCAATCAAAAAATAAACCATTCAGGGAAATAATATGAATAGAACCATTGATTTGTTTCCCCATAAGGGCATGAGTAACATCAATTAATGTCATATTAGGTGGAAAATAATTTTGAAATATCTTTTAAAAACATTTCTTGATGAAAATATCCTTTCTTATTTGAAAAATTCTTATTAAAACATAAATCCTTTTGAAAACCATTTTCTTTAAAATAATATAAAAAACTTATAAATAAAGATTGGAAAAGTTTTGAAAATCATTTTACTTGAAAAATTATAAAAAAATATTGAAAAAATATTGAAAATTATTATCCTAGAAAAATTATAATATAAGCTTCAATAAATTTAAAAAACCTTTTTTTTAAAACTTATAAAAAAATGTTGAAATTGTTTTTAAAACCATTTCTTTGGAAATAGTTTAAAAGTTGAAAATGTTTTCAAAAAAATTTCATTAAAAATAAATTTAAAAAATATAAAAAAACCTAAAAAATTTAAAATACATTTTAAAACATAATACATGTTTTTGTAAACCTTTTAATCTAAAAATATCTTTGAAAATTTTTAAAGGAAACATTAATAACCATTTTTTTTTGAATTTTTTTATTGAAATACACTTTTAAAATAATTAATTTTCTGAATATTAGGAAAATATTTTCTTTTAAAAATAATAATTTTTTATTATTGAAAATTAATATTCAAAGGAATGTCAGTCATGACAATGGGTAAAATCTCTATACACCAAACATTCCTTTTACACCGTAAAATGGTTAGAAAAGTGCCTCTACCGAAAATGAAAAGAACATTACTTTTTAAGAACCATTATTTAAATGTAAAAAATTGGTATAAATGAATTTTAAATATAATAAGATAATATTAAAATATTTTGGAAACTTTTATCTTTGGAAAATATGGATTGAAGGAACACATATTTCCAACCGAAGATAGGGTAAAGTCATGCTTTTATAAAAATACTTTCTTGATCATCTAATATACCAAAGAGTGGTAAAATAATACCATTAATTGGATATAACATGAATAAAAGTAGGTTAATAAAAAAATGAGAGTTATTGAGTTATGGATCATAATATTTCATCAAAGTATGTATAATCATTAACAATCTTGAAAAGCGATGAGATTGTCTCAATAAAATCTTACCACTTGGTAACTTGGGATCATAATATCCTCGTAAGGAAATTAAATTATATGAATCTTAAAATATCATTAAACTAATAAAATTAATGATATAACATGTAAAATACCCCCTAAAATCAATGTAGGTTGATAACAAAACTTATTCCTCAAAGAAGGAAAATTGAGACAAAAATTTATTACTAATTTGGTAACTCTGGAAACATAAAACCCGTGAAATAATTATCATAAAATAGATATTTAAATCCCATAAATTTAGTTATAATAATCATATAATACATCCATGAAAGGTATACACACCACAAAAAAGTAATGGGTGGTGAATAAATCATGTATCTCCGGAAAAATAAAAAGTGGGATGAAATTATCCCACCTTGTGTCTTGACTCTCATCGTACTCGTAAAAAATTCCTATATAATAAATAAAAGTTTTTTATAAATATATATCATAACCATATTATTATATATAATTCCATATATGTTTTTATTATGAAATTATATTACCCCCTTATTAACAATTCAATGTTAATGTTTCCGTTCGGGTAATATTTGCTTTGTTCTTCGTATGTGTCTTAATTTGTTATATCTCTGGTCCTTATACTAATATCATGATTTACATAATTTAAACCATGATATAAATATCATTTATATTATGTATGTATGTATTATAGTAATCTATATAATATTATATTATGAAATGGAATACACCGGTCATGGAGACGGTAGGCCATACGTACGCATGTGTGTTGTTTATATTTTATTTTCAGATTGAATGAAATAAATAAAATGATATATATGTATATTTGTATATAATATTATTAAATTAAAATTATGAAATCATATATATAATATAATTTCACTAAACTCATCCCTAATACATTCCATGTAGTGTGTGAAAGAATCACATCACTTTGAGGGGGTGGTAGTCCATACTTCCTCAAACAAAATTATTGTATTAGCACAAAATGAAAATTATAAAGATAAGTGTTTTAAAAGGATTAAAAAAGTTTAAATAAATAATAAATATAATATATAACATATATAAATATAGTTTCCATCATAATTTCTTCCATGATATGCTGTAAAGGGAAAATGAACAATCATTGTTTCATGAGTCGGTAGTTCACCATACACATAAACAATATGTTCATTACCCATTAGATGTAAGTGTGTGTAAGTTTAGGAAAAAACCTTAGAATAAAAAAAATACTAGTATATTTTTGGATACTTTTTCTTTTATACTTTAATGGAATAATAATATTTGATGTATGGAGAATGGAAATAACATAAAATAACTTCATAGAAAATGTAACCTCTTATTCAGGTAACTCCTTTTGGTTTTAACCAAAGGGCCTCCTTGGATTTATTTATGAACAATAGAGAGGATTATAGGATTAAGTTAGGTATGTTTAAGATATATTTATATAGATATTTGTTGAAAAAAATTGTCTTGAGATGTGTGGGGAAGTGGGAGGATAGGAAGCCCTTTTATAGTGGAGGAGGAGTGGCACTCTTGTAAATTTTGGGAAAGTGAATTACACCCATGTTTTTCCCATGTAAATTAGATACCATAATGGAAAAAATTTATAAAAGGGGGGTATGGTCGAAATATTGACATAAAATGGATATTGGAAAATTTTCTAGGTCATTTGGGCCCTTAAGATTAAAGTTTAGTCGCTTATTAATCTTAATTTTACCCTAATCATTATAATTAATCTTAATTACTTTCAATAATGTTTTTTTGTGAAATACTAATTTTAACTTGTTATAAATTATAAATTCTTATAATTACGAATATGGAATCCATTTTTTCAATTTCTAATCGCATAACTAGTAGAAATTAAATTAAATTTAATCTTGCAGTCGGGTTGACAATGCAGGTTTTTAAAGTAAAAACCTTTAAAATTTAGGTATGTTTTTATATTAAATTTCAAATTGAAATTGAATAAAATGAACCAAATTGGTTTTAATGATACAAATATGATATAATTAAACTTTTAAACTAATTTAAAATATAACTTAACCTTATAAAAAAATTATATAAAAAATCAATTTTGAACTAAAATTCATTAAAAAAATAAAACTTCACATAAAAATAACAAACATTTACCATAACCTAATTCTTATGTTAAAATTTAAAATATTAAGTTTATTTTGACATATTAAATCTATAAATTTTCAAAAATTTGATTCAAAATGGGATTTCCATTAAAAGGTACTACAAATTCCTTAAAAATATAGGGTTTTAAGCATAAAATTAGGTTTTTTATTTTCTTATGTATATCAAATATGTTATATGAATATAAAAAATATATGGTTGAATTTATAAAATATATATTACATTAATATAATTTACTAATTGTAATTAATTTAATTTATTAGTGTAAAATAGCTTTATGACCATAAAAAATATTTTTATTTATATTCAATTGATTTTCATATTAATATCTAATTAATTAGTAGCCTATGAATTCATAATATATTTTTATATAAAATTTATTTTCATAAATTTGTTAATACCATTCATATATGATAATTTAAAAACATGGATACATCTTGTTATATTAAATAATAGCATTTTAATAATATATTATTTTTCGGTAAAACTCAGTCTTGCATGTTACACAAGTCATTGAGGAAATTTAGTCTTTCATGCAACATAAGATAACATCAGTATTCCACGTAGAGATAACTAAAGTTTAAATTTCATATAGTGTATGATTAACTTGGTGTTGCATATAACATAACCCATACATAGTTCTTTAATATAAAATAAACTATTTTCAGTGTTAAATGAAATGAAAAATATCAAAAATATTAAATTAATTAAAAAAACTCAAAATATATGAGGGTGTTACATTTAACCCTCTTAAAATGAATTTCTCTCTAGAAATTCATTTGGGCTATCAAAGGTTTAATAATTGAACGTTCCTTTTAGAGAAACCCACATCTTAAAAGATGAACACTAAAACTTCCCTTAAAAAGGGAATGTTGGAACCATAATGGTTTCCCAAAGTAACATGTAACCTGGTTTCCTAATAGGAGAATATAGTTTAGAATTGAAAACATGTACTTTTAGGAAATGTGTAAATATTCATTTGGAGTGACTGGGGTCATCAATCACAAACAATTGAATGATCAATGAAAATTTGATGGCCTCAAAGTCATCAACCTATGATGATTTAGAAGTCCATCAGTAAAAAAATTAAGGTATTGGGAAAAAAATTTATTTCTAGATTTTTTACTAAAGCTTAATAAATTTTATGTAAAGATATAGTTGTATGATTTCAGGAAAACCTCACCTTTTGTTGTTCCTTGACCCACTTCACCTCTTTCTCTAAAAAAGAAGGTGAATTTTTCATTCCTGAATTACTAAAATATCACGAGATCTATGATATTACATCCCATTTTTCATCATTTATCATCAACAAAAATTTGTTAGATCAGGTTATCCATTATGCATAAATCCTCATGTGGTGAGATAACACTTTAATCTTATCGACTTCATCTGAAGTTTAAGCTAAAATTTCCATAAATTGTTAAAATTATATCAATTTTGAAAGATGAAAATGAAAATATTTAGAAATAATTACACAAAATCATATTAACAATTATCCCCCATATATGAAAATTTATCTCTTGGTTGTTACATTCCAAACATGTGAATACCCTCATCATATATTCCCTTGAAACAAGGTAATAACCTGAATTACCATAAATACTTTTGAAAAAAAGCATGCTTCCTTATTCTAATGATTACTGGATAAATTCTTTAAATATAAGATGTTGTAAAATTAATCCTTAATGACATAAAACACTTTTTCAATAATTTGTTCCAAGGTAATATAAATCGTCCAATTTACTTATTCATTTCCAACATATCTTAGTCCAAAGATCATTATCTCAACATGAAGCATTAGTTAAGGGTTACCTTCCCTTAATCAAAATATCACATTTCCATGAAATGACTATTCAACATATACTTTTCAATACTTAATGAAACATTATTCTGAAAATACTTATATATTTGATGATTCATATAACATAATCTTTGAATTCCAAAACATAAATACTTCATTCATCCAAATTTTTTCTTAAACCATTAATCATGCTTCATTAACTTATTCATTAATAACTATTTCCTATAATATGAAATACGAATCATGTATTAAGGTTACTCAAACTCAAAACAATCATGACTATTTATGTTTAATATAAAAAATACTAGAAGAACATCACATACCTTTCACATGTCATTTGCGATCTCTTTATCTTCAAAAGAATAACCAATAATCAAACCACCTTCCTGATGATATTTCCACTTGGAAAATCATTTTTTATAATTCCCATACATTAAAAATATGAAACATTTAATGTAAACTATGTTCTTTATAGTTATAAATATTTAATAAAACCATAAAGCATAGTTTGCGAAACACTTATCATAGAAAAAACCTCATAATCAGGAAAAAGTACTTATAGGATATCCAAATTCTAACACCTACTTTTTATTGATGAAAAATTAGGTTTATCCTAGGTTATTCATAGTCATATTCCATTAACATCCTTCATGGTGGTTCATGAAGATTTTATGAATTTCCAAAGCATATACCTGAGAGTGTGAAACTAGGTGTGAAACAAAGCCCACTATTGTGTACCAGATTACCCCAAGTTAGGTTTGGGACATCTTTTCATATTTGTTACCCCTCAGTACATCTGTTCTATATCCACATACACTTTTAGTATCTATAAAAGGACGTATTTCTAAAAAACCACTCAATATATCCTTTACCACAATTCTAGGTTATTTTCCTAAATGTTAACTCATCCTTATTATTTTCCTTAGAGGCATCCCTAGACTTATCCTTATAAATATACATAGGGATCTCACTAAAATTTTCTCATCCTAGATTCCAAAGGTTAACTAAACCTTTTCTCTAATACCAACTATAACGACCCTGTCTTGAAGTTCATAGGCATTACATAACTTTTTCAGAATACATAAAACATTATACAAATTGACATCCAAAGACTATATTAGTTTAGTTACTTGGGAAACATGGAAACATAAAAACTAGTACATAAGAAAGATAAATTATCTCCCACTATTTTCTCCAAGACTAGTACCCATTTTTGACATATGATACATGAAATATATCTTCCTAACATGGGGATAAAAACATAAAAAGGTGTGAGCTCAAACGATCAATAAAAGTAAAAAGGGAGACATGTAAACATAAATATAAGGACCCAACCTTAATACATAACATAATCTTGATTTTATTCAAGAATTCACCTCCATTTACATTGAGGATATTTTCAAGTTTATATCTTTAGATAATTGGGACATAATACATTCATAACATTACACATTGTTATAGAGTGGATACCATAAAAATAGTTTCCATTTTTTTCAAAATATAAAACATTAAAGATTATAACATGATTTATTTGAAAATTACTCAAAAATTTAACTTGGATTCCTTATTTGTATTAAACACCCTTATGAAATATGAAAATCATTTAAAAATCTTGGTATGAGCAAAAAAATCTCAGTAAGGGGTGTAAAATAAGGAAAGATCACATTAGTCCATGAATACTTGTGACGTATGAAAATATTTTCAAAAGACATAATCATCACTCATATATACTTACTTTGTGAAACATGATATTTAAAAAATATTTACATAATACATAAGAACATAAATATAACAATAAAGGTATATTGGGGCATTACTTACATAATCTTGTAACCCTATCGGCTACCTTATAATTTGTAACCATCACGGCTACCTTACAATTTGTGTAACCATCGCAGTTACACTTGGGTAACCAAACAACCAAACTCTAACATACACATAACCAATGAATTATAGGGAAATATAGGACCCACCATTTATCATAAACAATTCCCAAGATCCATAACATCATCATAAAACATGAATAATTTCATAAAAAAAATTTCTTTTGAATTTTGTAAAACAGAATTTTAAAAAATGATTTTTAAAATGAAAGTCCCTTATAAATATCATATAATTGAAGTGAGATTTAATAGAGTGGATGGAATATGTATAAACACTATAAATAAAAATAATTAAACATAATACAAAGAAAAACCATCACACAAACAATTTTAATAACACATAAGCAATGAAGTAGAAGGTTAACCCAAAGAATAGAAATCGGGTTAAGAATTCCCTTATGTCGGGTTTGTCTTACTTACAACTCATTTAAACATCCTGTATAATGGTTAAAAGAGTGTTATTAACATATTAAAGAAAAATATCCATTTTTATAATACCTTATATTATCATTTAATTACATCATTTCATCCTTCAATTGTTAGTATTTTGTTCCTTGCATTGTTTTGGGCGAGTTCTTTACATGATTTTCATAATCGGTTCATGATGGAGTGTTCTTGTCGATTGGAAGTGAAACTCCATAATTAGAATAGAGTAGTAATTACATGTTTATAGAACCATAAATTATACAATTTATCAATATGAATTATGAAATGAAGATTATTCATATGTTAAAACATTAATGATGTTTGTTTAAATAATTTTAGTGGTTCTTTGATAATAATGACCTAATTTTGTTTTATAAATTAAAACCATGTGTAAAAAAGAAATAAATAACCATGGATGAGACAAAATACATATATTATAACCTGGTTCAACCATAAACATTGTTTAATGACCATACTTGAAGTAATTAAATCAAATTGAAATAACATCATCCATGATGCCGGTAGTTCGACACATCACAGACAATGTTTTTAATTCCATGGAAAAGTGGGTGATGATAAGAATTTTAATGATTAATTTTCCATGAACATGAGAACATCCATAATATACATGATTCTAGAGCTTTCATTCCTCTTGTATAAAATTATGCAAGGGAAGAAAAAGAAATGAACTCAAAATAAAAGAAAATTTGAGGAATCTCTCATGAAAATTCGGCAGCCTAACGACGTCACATAAAATTTCAGAAAGTAATTTGATGAGAGAAAAGGGGTCTCTAATCATTATTACATAATTTATGAAGTAAGGGGGATATGGAATGAAATATCCCTACATAATCCAAATGGAATGAAAAATAATAACATAAAATGAAAGAAAAGAAAGAAAATAAAAGAGGATGTTTACCTCTTGATCGCTTCTCCATGAGATCATTCTTAAAGCCCTTGGTTTTGGGCTTTTAGTGAGACCAATAGCTCTAAGACGTGGGGAAGAGCCTTAGAAGGAGTTTTGGGCAGATCCTAGGTGAGGCTCAAGTCTTTAGAGTTGTGGAAGGAAGAGGGGAATGAAGGTGGTATTTATGGTGGATGAGAGGGGGTATTTTTCATTATTTTAATCATTATTATAATATTTTTCATCAAGACAATGAATAATCTTAATTAATGTGACCCAGAATAGTAATAATTGAATTTCAGTTCTAAATAAGTAGGATTAAATTACTTATGATGTCATAAATATTTTATTTTACTAATAATTTTAATATATGGTATTTTACCATATTTCACTATTCATCAAAAATTCAAGAATTTTAGAAAAATCCCAAAAATTCATCCTTACCATTTCTAGATGTGTAGAATTCAAAAATGAACTCCATTTTTGGAAAATAATTTTCTAAATATTATTAATTTTATTTTTCAAAAAAATCATACATAATTCAAAAATTAATAATATAAAAACTATAACTACTTTTATATCACATTGAAAAATTAACAAAGTGGTCATTATCTTAAATCATTAAGAAAATAAAATATAAAAACAATTTACTATTCATTAGGGTCATATTAATATTCATATTAATATTCATAAGGGTATGTTAATATTCACTTAAAAAGAAAGTTGGTTCTATTAGGCTTAAAATGACATACTGAACACAATTGTTGATGACCGTTTTTAAAAATTTAAAACATAGAAGTGTAAAAATTATTTTTAAAGGATAGTTATTAATATATAATTAAAACAAAGTTTCATTCATTTCCATTTATTTTTTTAAAAAGCTTGGGGTGTTATATTATCCCCACTTTCTGAAAATTGCATCCTCGCAATTTTATTTACTTATTAAACAAGTGAGGGCACCTTTCACTCATAACATTTTCAGACT
The DNA here is from genome assembly GCA_963277665.1 of Viscum album. NCBI lineage: Eukaryota > Viridiplantae > Streptophyta > Magnoliopsida > Santalales > Viscaceae > Viscum > Viscum album. Next base: position 1,938,346,911 of record OY728155.1, read on the forward strand.
CCCATGTTTCTTCTTATACCAAGTGGTTTCTACACAAAACCTTTTCCTGGTGGATTACCTTATTTTGAAATACCCGTTATCTTCAATCAACGATCTGAACCGGTTTCTCTTCATAATAAAGGTTCTCTTCTAGCTGAACAACTTCTGGGCTCAAGACATGTGATGAATCTAGCACATACTTCCTCAACATCGAAACATGAAAAACATTGTGTACCTGAGACAAACTCGGAGGAAAAACTACTCAGTATGCAACTATTCCAACATTCTCTAGTATTTCAAAAAGGAATGATGAACCATAGACTTAACTTTCCTTTCTTACCAAAATGTATCACACTTTTCCAAGGAGAAATTTTAAGGAAAACATGGTCACCTACCTCGAAAGAGATGGCTTTCCTTATATTATCTGCATAACTTTTCTGCCTACTCTAAGCTATCCTCATGTGCTACTGGATCATCTTCACTTTCTCAACCACTTATCTACTAATTTTGGCCCCATCAACTTTCTTTCACCAACTTCATCCCAAAATACTGGAGTCCGATATCACTTCCCATACAAATCCTCGAAAGGTACCATCTATATACTGGAATGAAGACTGTTATTATAGGAAAACTCAACTAAATAAATATGATGATCCCAACTTCCCTGGTAGTCTATTGAACAAGCTCGAATCATATCCTCCAAAGTCTAAATAGTTCGTTCTGATTAGCCATCTGATTGAGGATGAAAAGTTGTACTAAAATTTAATTCTGTACCCAACGAATTCTGAAGTCCCTTCCAAAAGTTAGAAGTGAACTTGGATCATGGTCATATACAATGTAAAGAGGAAATCCATGTAACCTAACAATCTCTTTGAGGTACAATCAAGAAATCTGATCCAATGACATTGTATCTCGGATAGATATAAAATGTGCATATTTTGTTAGTCGATCAGTAATAACCTAAATTGCATTGTTACCTTGAGAAGTCTTTGGTAGTCCCACAACAAAGTCCATTGATAAATTCTCCCATTTTGACTCTGGTACTGGAAAAGGTTGAAGCATCCCCTTTGGTAATTTCCACTCTACTTTAACCTATTGACATTTCATGCATTTCACAGTAAAATCAGCAATATATCTTTTCATTCCATCCCATCAATAATACTCCTGATGGTCTCTGTACATCTTAGTACTACTAGTATGAACCTAAAATGGAGAACTATGAGCTTCACACTATAAATATTTCTTCAACTGAGAATCATAAGGCACACAAAACCTTTTACCAAATCGTAAAACACAATCTTTATCAAGGTTAAATTTTGGAAACATACCCATGTTAACCAATTCTATGTTTTTCTATAGCTAATTTTATTCCTTCTATGCTATATTAATTCTATCTGATAATGATGACTGCACTGAAACCTAAGGCAAAACAGAGGTATTTCCCGCACCAATAACTTATAATCCAAAATTCATCAAATCAATAATCAAGAGATCATTTTCTAAACATAACATTTTTAATGATGGTTGATGTTTTCGACTCAAGGAATCCTCTACTTTGTTTCCTTTTCTAGGATGGTAATTAATCATGCAATCATAATCCTTTATCATTTCAAGCCATCTTCTATGACTTATGTTTAATTATTTCTAAGTGAATATATACTTCAAACTTTTATAGTCAGTATATATTTGACATTTGGCTCTATATAAACGATGCCTCCAAATTTTCATAGCAAAAAAACACAACTGCCAATTCCAAATCATGTGTGGGATAATTCAACTCATGAGGTTTAAGTTGTCTTGAAGCATAATCAATTACTTAATCATTCTGCATCAAAACACAACCATGTCCCTTCAAAGAAGCATCACTATAGATGATAAACTCACCATTTAGGGAAGGAAAGTCCAAAACTGAAGTATTCACCAATCTCTTCTTCGGTTCCTGAAAACAAACATCACATTATTTCATCCAAATAAATTTAAATGATTTTCATGTCAACTTAGTTATCATGATAGATAACCGTGAAAATTTCATAAAAAACGTCAGTAATAACCTGCTAATCCAAGAAAACTTTGAATATCTGTAACATTTGTAGGTATTGGACATTCATCAACCAAATTTTTTGGCAGGATCAACCGTTATTCCATACTTATTTACAATGTTTCCAAGAAAAGAAATCTGTTGCAACCAAAAATCACAGTTGTAGAATTTTCCATATAGTTTCTTTTCCATTAATTTTTGTAAAAAAATCCTCAGATGTTTTTGAAACTCCTATTTATTTTTAAAAACACTAGAATGTCATCAATAAACAAAACCTAAAAATTATCCAATAACTCATGAAATATTCTATTCAAAAGATTCATGAATAAAACAAGTTCATTAGTTAACCCAAATGGAATAACAAAAAATTCATAATTCCCATATCTAGTATGAAAGGTTGTTTTTGGGATGTTAACCTCTTTCACCTTTAGCTGATGGTATTCGGATCTCAAGTCAATCTTGGAAAAGAACTGAGCTCCTTGGAGCTGATCAAACAAGTCATCAATGTGATGCAAAAGATACTTTTTTTAACAGTGATGTTATTCAAAAATCTATAATCATTGAAAGTCTTATGGAACCATATTTCTTTTTAATAAAAAAAATAGGAGCTCCCCATGTTGAAGTGCTAGGAAGAATGAATCATTTATCAAGAAAATCCTGCAACTGACTTTTCAACTCAAGAAGTTATATTTGAGCCATATGATATGAGGGTTTTGAAAATGGATTTGCATCAGAAACTAAGTATATTGTGAAATTGAATTCTCAATCATGTATGACACCAGGTAACTCAATAGAAAAAACCTCAAGGTATTCATTTACCACTGGAACATCATCAATCTAAATAGTTCCCTTGTTTTCAACAATAAGAGCAAGATAAATTTCATTTCCATATTTCAACAATTTTTAATATTCCTGATATGTTATCAATTTTATGGGTTCATTCTTGTATAAAAACTGAAAATCTTTCTGAAAATCAACTTCTTTAGCTCTACAGTCAGTCTTAGCATGACAAACAGAAATCCAATCTATTCCCAGAATAACATTAAACTCGAATAAGGGTAAAACAACAAGGTTTTTAGGTAAAGTCTTTCCACAGACCACAATAGAAAGATTTTTATAATTCGAATTTTCTATAATAATTTCCTCTAGTGTTTTAAAAACAACTTATGGTATCATATTTTTAGGTGATATATCCAATTTTCCATAAAATTTCTCAGAGATGAAGGAATTTATTGACCCCGTATTAAACAAAACTTTAGAAAAATCAGAGTAAAAAAAAACAAATTACCTGATAAAACTTCATTGGATGTCTCGACATCTGCTGACGTAGTGGCATAATATCTCACTACAGCTTTCTGCTTATAGTCTGGCTTCTTTGCATCATTTGGATCTCTCTTTGGGCAGACATTTGCTTAGTGACCCATCTCACCACATTTAAAACACTTTACATTTTACTTATCATGATTAGTTTTAGGATCATTTTCATTACAATCTCAGTCCATATGACCAAACTAAACACATTTAAAACACTTATTAGTTTTTCTAAGACATTCCCTGGGGTTCTTCTTGCCTCACTTTTCACAAACTAGAAAATGGATTTTCTTACCATCAGATTTCTTTTGTTGATTCTTACCCATTTCTTGCTATCTGGAACTCTTCTTCTCCTTGTTTCCAAAATGAACGTGATCATCAGAAAAATCCATCTCTACCTTCTTAGCACATCAGAAAAGTTTATCATAACTTTTGAATTCATCGGATGCCAATTCCCTTCAATACCTTGGCTTCAGTCCTGAGTAAAAGTGGTTTATTTTTCTATCAAGATCCAGAATAATATTTGGATCATACCTCGCCAGTCTGGTGTAGTTTTCTTCATACACAACCATTTAATCCTCTTTCTTTTTCTTCAATTCAAGGAATTATTTCTCCATCCTAAGTCACACCTCCTTAGGAAAATATTTTTCAAGGAAAAGACTTTTAAATTCATACCACTCTAAGGAATAAATTTCCTCTCCATCCCTAATATTATTTACCATTGACCACCACTGATTAGCTTCACCATCAAAACGATAAATGAAAAGACTTAACTTTTTATTGTATGAACATCCCAGGACATTGAGTATCTTTTCAAGGTATTTGATCCATCCTTCACCCGCTACTGGGTCAGAAGATCTATTGAAAGTAGGAGGGTGTTGTCTCATAAAATGTTCCACTATTTTCATGTTCTATTGTGGTGCCTCTAGTTGTTCTCTTGTAAGGATTACATCAACATTTACTTCTTGTGTTAGTTGAGCCATTACTATGACAAAATACTCAGTTCCAATCCCTACTATTCTGGGCTACAGATTCGAAAGGATGTCGTTATGTTAGTGCCTCTCCTCCTCAGCTTCCCTGTTTCTTCTGTGGACAACCATTTTGAACAAACATATCTTAGATGAAGAAAAATGGAAATATTTAAATGATATAACATTTCAAATTAATCATAGAGTAAAAATCATATATGGTATTATTTTAAAACCATCCTAACCCTTAAAGTTATTTAAACCATCCTCTGATACCAACTAAAAGGACCTGGCGTTAATAAATAACATAATCTTTATGTTAGTCAAGAATTAACTTCCTTTTACATTGAAGATGTTTAAAGTTTATATATTTAGATAATTGTTACATAATACTGTTGAGCCCTCTGGAAGATTGTTGACTTCTTCCTATGATTGCTGTTTTAATAATCACAAATCATCAATTACTTAATCCGGTTGGATTTCTCATAATCACAATCTCTTAATGAATCTGTGTATATTGGATGGATATGTTTTTATCTCTTTGTTATTGATTTACAAGTATTCTAGAAGTGATCCATATCAAAGGACAACGGTCTCACCGATGCTGATCGAATGAGTCACTGAAGATGTCTCACCGACGCTGATCGAATGAGTCACCGAAGATGTCTCACCGACGCTGATCGAATGAGTCACCGAAGATGTCTCACCGACGCTGATCGAATGAGTCACTGAAGATGTCTCACCGATGCTGATCGAAAGAGTCACCGAAGATGTCTCACCGATGCTGATCGAATGAGTCACCGAAGATGTCTCATCGATGCTCATCGAATGAGTCTCCGAAGATGTCTCACCGATGCTGATCGAATGAGTCACCGAATATATCTCACTGATGCTGATCGAATGGGTCACCGAAGATGTCTCACCGATGCTGATTGAATGAGCCACCGAAGATGTCTCACTGATGCTGATCGAATGAGTCACTGAAGATGTCTCACCGATGCTGATCGAATGAGTCACCGTTGATGTCTCACCGATGCTGATCGAATGAGTCACCGTAGATGTCTCACCGATGCTGATGACCCACCGATCACTTGACACACTGATAGTCATAAACAGCTGTTTGAATTTTTTTATCTTTATTTAATCTAACCAATGGTCATATTAGGAATATTTTAAATGATCTGTCATTTATTTAATGTGTGTTGTTGGATGTCAGGGAACGGTACCTCGTACCTGAAAAAAGAAATCATTTCCTTTGCCGGAGAACGTTCTTTAAATAGAGGAAGGATGTGCTACTGCAAAGAGAGAAGAAATACAAGAAGAAGTGAGACATACATAGAAAAATAGACAGACCACAAGGTGTGCTGAAAGAACAACCGGGTGTGAATGCAAAGAGACGACTGAACTTACATGAGGAAATCTTTCATCAATGCAAACCAGTGAAGAGCTGAGAACGAGATCATAAAACAAGAACTTCATCGACTACTTCTTCTCTATCTCTGAACCTGGAAGTCAAGGAAACAGACGATACACTGTTTTCCAGACAAAAACAAGAAGAGGACTCAGAGCGAATTCTGATCAACCAAAGGAGTCCAGAACTGCACGACAATTCACTAGATCCATTTCTAAACTCTAAATATTTGCTCTGGGATTTATCCTTTTACATATTGAGCAGTGTGTGTTATCTGTTCTGTTTTACACACACACTTTCTCCTGTACTCTAACTGGAGGATTTGTAAATCCTTACTCAATACTCTTACATCTTTTATTTCCCACTAGTATAGTGTTAGAGGTCGTGTGACCTGTACAACTGGTTGCTGTTGTGTTTGTTCCCACGAATAACTGTGGTAGAGGTCTTGGACCTGGACAGCTGGTTGCTATTGTTATCCCCGATCCAGGGTGTGGATCATATTTTTATAAAAGCTTTTGAGAGGACTATGTCTCGGCTTGAGACTGAACCTCTTGGTTATATCTGCTGTGCTATATCTTTCAAAGTTATTCTTTTATTTCGCTGCTAATCTCTTTAAAACCAAAACTGTTTTAAAGTGACTTTGATAATTAAATTCTCAAGTGTTTATATCAGTTGTAAATCAGTAAGTTGGTTTCAAAAGTTAATCAACCTTTCTGTTTTGATTAACTGGGAAATAATCAATCCCTCGAGAACCCAACTGAACCCTTACTTTGATATAAATTCACTACAGTTTAATTCCGTATTTTATTTGGGGGTTTTAAGATAAAGTTTTTAAAACATAAATTTTAATTGGAACTCAATTCACCCCCCTCTTGAGTATCCACTCCGACCAACAATTGGTATCAAAGGATGCATTAAAGATTTTCTAAAAGTTTTATTTTAACTGTGATTTTAGTTGTATTTTAAAGTTCTTAGAATTTATGTTATTTCTAAATTTTTATCTCTTTAAAATATTTGCCTTAGGTAAGCTATCATGGATAATAGAGTTGAAGGTTTTGCTACCAATAGACCACCATTTTTTAATGGCACTAACTATGCTCAGTGGAAAATCAAGATGAAAATTCATTTAGAAATCATGGGTTTTGATATTTGGACTGCTATAGAATCTGAATATAAAAGTCCTACTACTGTTAGAACTACTTGGAATGAAGCTACTAAGACAGCCTACAATAATAATTGTAAAGCAATGAATGCCTTATACTGTGCTCTAGGAGATGAGGAATTTAATAGAATATCTGCCTGTAAAACTGCATATGAGATTTGTGATACCTTAGCTGTTTCTCATGAAGGAACAACTAATGTTAAGGAGATGAGATTGAACACTTATACTATTAAGTATGATAATTTTAAGATGAAGCCTGATGAACCCATTTCTGATATGTATCTCAGGTTCAATGAAATTGTCAACACAATGACTTCTCTGGGAAAGGATGTTCCAGCAAAGGAACAAATCATGAGAATTTTGAGATGTCTACCTGAAAGATGGAGAGGAACCTCTGTCTCCATTAGAGAATCATGTGACATTGGTGAACTACCAGTCAAAGAACTAATTGGAAAGTTGATGATGTATGAAGAAGAACTCAAAGTGAACAAATAAGAAGATGATGACCCTAGAAGGAAGTCTATTGCCTTCAAAACTACACCCTCAAAGAATAAGGATAAGGAAAAGCTTCAAGCTATCAATGAAAGTTCAAGCTGTGAATACAGGGAGAGTGAATCTGAAAGTGATGCTGAGATGGCTCACATTTCTAGAAGGTTTAAGAAATTTTATAGGAAGAAGAAGTTTTTCAGAAAGACAAACTACAAAGGAAAGTATGAAAACAAGGGACATTGGAAAAAGGATTGGAAGAAATCTGACAAATCAGATTAAGTTGTTTGTTATGAGTGAAAAAGGAAGGGACACATAAAAGCAGACTGTCCCAAGATGAAATACAAGAAGAAGTATGAATACAAGGATAAAAAGTATAAGAAAGACATGAAGGCTACTTGGAGTGCTTCTGAGGACAGTTCTAGTGAATCTGAAGTTTCTGAAACTGAACACGGAAACAAGGAAAACATGTGTTTTATGACAAACGCTTCTGAGGTAACTTCAGAAACTCCTGCTTCTAATTCATATTATTCTGGAGATGATTCTGAATGTGATAAAATGTCTAAATCTGAACTGTTTTAATATTGTGATATGTTATAAGAAACCTGTAATGAGCTGAAAGACAAATACAAAGGTTTAAAGAAATAGTATGCTTTAACTGTAAAACATAAATCTGATCTTGATATTGAAATGAAAAATAATGCTCAGTTGCTTAAAGAGAACACTGAACTAAAATTATCCAATGAACAACTCATGAAAGACTTAGAGAAATTTAAAAAAGGTAAAGATACTCTTACTCAGATGCTACGTAATCAAATAGCACCTAGATACACTACTGGTATAGGATACCAACCTGGAAAAAGGAAGATTACCAAAACTAGATTCATTCCTAAATCTGGACAGAATGTAGCTAGCTCTGGAACTTCATATGCTTCAATGAGTTATATTCATAGTTATAGATCTAATAAGTTTTATCTTTCCAAATCTATTGATTCTAGAAATTCTATGAGACCCATTAGACAAATATGTGTACCTAAAGTATTATTGGCTAACCTGTCTGGACCCAAGAAGATCCGAGTACCAAAATCATTTCTTATCTAAATCTGTTTTGTAGGAAACCTGCTTAAAGAGCTCCTATAAAAAGACCCGGTACTTGGACAGTAGATGTCCAAGACATATGTCAGGATACTTCTCATGCTTTAAAAGCTTAGTCAGAGTTGATGGAGGGTTTTTCACCTTTGGTGATAATTCTAAAGGGAAAATCATCGGATTAGGCCAGATTGGTAACACTAACTCAATATTAATTTCTAAAGTTTTATTTGTTGATGGACTTAAATACAATCTGTTAAGTATTTCTCAGTTATGTGATGATGGTTTTTATGTTAAATTTGAAAATGATTCTTGCAATGTTTTTAATTCTAAAAATGCTTTGGTGTTTTCTGCTTTAAGAAATGAAAACATTTATGATGTCGATTTAAATTCTTTAGAAAATCAAAATATTACTTGTTTAAATGATTTTCATAAAGAGTCTTGGCTTTGGCACCCAAGATTAGGACACTGCAGTGTGCATTCACTTAGAAAACTTGCTAGGAAGAACTTAGTTAGAGACCTACCCAAACTTGAATTTCCAGCAGACAAAGTTTGTAATCCCTGTCAAAAGGGAAAGAAACATAAATTTTCTTTTAAATCAAAGAAAGAAGTGTCAACTTCTCAACCTCTCGAGTTGGTTCACATGGATTTATTTGGACCTTCTAGAGTTTCTAGTTTAAATGGGAAGCATTATGTCTATTTTCTTGTAGATGACTTTTCTAGATATACTTGGGTATACTTTCTAGCTCACAAAAGTGAAGCTTGTTCTTACTTTGTTAAATATTCCAAGTCTGTAGAGAACCTTAGTGGACTTAAAATTAAAACCCTGAGAAGTGATCATGGTCGTGAGTTTGAAAATCATGAGTTTGAATCTTACTGCTCACACAGTGGCTATAGTCACAATTTCTCTGCCCCTAGGACACCTCAACAGAATGGTGTCATAGAAAGGAGGAATAGAACCCTGCAAGAAATTGCTAGAACTATGATTAATGAGTATGACCTACCCGTTTACTTTTGGGCTGAAGCTGTAAATACAGCTTGTTATGTTATTAATAGAGTCTTGATCAGACCTGTTCTTAAGAGGACCCCTTATGAGTTATGGAACCATAGGAAACCTAAGGTTAACTACTTCAAAGTTTTTGGCTGCAAAGTCTTTATTCTTAACACTAAAGATAATCTTGATAAGTTTGCATCCAAGAGTGATGAAGGAATTTTTCTAGGTCATTCAACTTCCAGTAAAACCTATAGAGTTTTCAATAAGATAACCAAATGTGTGGAAGAATCTGTTCACATCAAATTTGATGAAACTGATCCACATGAACCTAAGACCTCTCTTGAAAATCTTGAAGATGATCTCTCTGGTTTGAACCTTAATGATAAAAATAGTGGACCTGTTGTTAAAACATCCAGTTCTGGAAATTTTCTAGAACCTGCTTCTGTTGAACCTCAACCTGTAGATGAACTTGAAATCTCGAGCCCTACCATTTCTAGACCAACTAGAATTCTAAAGAATCATCCTTTATATGCTGTTGTAGGAAATCTTGATAGAGGGACACAGACTAGAGCTTCTCTTAGAAATCAGGTTGAACATCAAGCCTTCTTGTCACAGCTAGAACCTAAAAATATCAATGATGCTATCAATGATGAATCTTGGGTAATGGCTATGCAAGAGGAACTAAATTAATTTGAAAGAAACAAAGTCTGGAAATTAGTAGAAAGACCTAAGGAAACTATCATCATAGGCACAAAATGGGTGTTTAGAAACAAAGTTGATGAATCTGGAAACATCATTAGAAACAAATCTAGGCTAGTTGCACAAGGTTACAATCAAGAAGAAGGAATTGAATATGAGGAAACCTTTGCACCTGTAGCTAGATTAGAGGCTATTAGGATCTTACTTGCTTATGCATCACATCTGAATTTCAAGGTATATCAAATGGATGTGAAAAGTGCTTTTCTAAATGGTTTTATTGTTGAAGATGTTTTTGTAGAACAACCACCTAGTTTTTCAAATCCTCATTTTCAAAATCATGTTTTTAAACTTTCTAAAGCTTTATATGGTTTAAAACAAGCTCCAGGAGCTTGGTATGAAAGACTTTCAAACTTTCTTATTTCAAAAGGATTTTTAAAAGGAATTACTGATCCCACTCTTTTTATAAAAAGAATTTCAAAAGATGTATTGATAGTACAAATCTATGTTGATGATATTATTTTTGGATCTTCTAAAAATTCTTTATGTACTGAATTTTCACAGGTTATGCAAAATGAGTTTGAAATGAGCTTAATGGGAGAGCTTAAGTATTTTCTTGGTTTTCAAAATTTTCAAACTAATGATGGAATTATTCTAAATCAAAGTAAATATACTAAGGATTTATTAAAACGTTCTGGTTTGGATAGTATTAAGGAAAGTGATATACCTATGAGTACCACCTGTAAATTGGATATTGATGAAACTGGTAAACCAGTAGATCAAACTAATTATAGAGGTATTATTGGGAGTTTACTTTATCTTACTGCTAGTCGACCAGATATTATGTTTAGTGTGTGTATGTGTGCTAGATTTCAAGCTAATCCTAAAGAATCACACCTACTGGCTGTTAAAAGGATTTTTAAATATCTTGAGTATACCGTGAATTTAAGTTTGTTTTATCCAAAAGGACAATCATTTGACCTAACTAGTTATTCAGATGCTGACTTTTCTGGATGAAATTTAGATAGGAAAAGCACATCTGGAACATGTCATTTACTTGGAAAATCTCTAGTATCATGGTGTAGTAAGAAACAGAACTCAGTTGCATTGTCTACTGCTGAAGCAGAATACATCGCTACTGGTAGTTTTTGTGCACAGATTCTGTGGATGAAACACACCTTATTGGACTATGGATTTTATTTTAAACAAGTTTCAATTAACTTTGACAATACTAGTGTGATCAACATATCTAAGAACCCTGTGTCTCACTCTAGGACTAAGCACATTGATATTAGACATCACTTTCTAAGAGATCATTATCGAAAAGGTGATATTTCTCTAGAATTTATTAGTTCTGAACATCAATTAGCTGATATTTTTACAAAGCCTTTATGCTCTGAAAGAATGATTTTTATTAAACAAGAATTGTGTATGATTGATCTGTGAAACCGATCTGTGAAACCGATCTGTGAAACTGATCTGTGAAACCGATCTATGAAACCGATCTGTGAAACCGATCTGTGAAACTGATCTGTGAAACCAATCTGTGAAACCGATCTATTTAACTGATCTGTGAAACTGATCTGTGAAACCGATCTGTGAAACCGATCTGTGAAACTGATCTGTGAAACCGATCTTTCTTTATATTAATTTTTATTTTGTGATTAATTAACTACTTTTATCTTTATTATGGGAACCCTAAATGATGAAATAAATGATACACGACTATTACTATTCCCCAAACCGTCGACCTTTCATTTCTTTCCCGCCAAACATTATTTTCTCTCTTCTCCTCCACTTCGAACCTTCGAACTCCTGCTTTCCCCAGAATCGTCAAATGGCTAAGCAGAAGAGACCGAGCAAAGGATCAGAAAGTCCTGAACCTTCAAAGCGCGCTCGAGGAGAGTCGAGTAGTACCACTCAAAGATCAGTAAATCTGAACCTGGAAACTCGTATTGTTACTGTAGAAAAGGAAGTCAGCTCTGCCTGGCTTTTGACAAGTAAGTCGCTATTGTTACAAGTTTTAGATTTGCAAGGATGGAAAGCCTGGTTCTCAGACAACACTCGTGTATACTACCCAAATCTAGTGCATGAGTTTTATATAAATATGCAAGTTACTTTAGATGGTGTCAAGGCTTCCATAATGTCTTCGGTATTAAAAGGAAAGAAAATATATTTTTCGTCAAAACATTGGGTTGAATGTTCGAATGTACCCCATGAGGGTCGGTATGAGGATTATGCTGGAAACATTCCTCCAACCACTGAATATTTCTCTTATGAGTTAGCCTTAAAGATTTTTACTGGAAACAGAGAGTCAAGGAGAATCACAGCATCAGAGCTGGATGGTGAATGTTGGCTTCTCTTTAAGTTTATTCAGCACCAAATTTTCTCCAGGAAAGGAGATTTTGCTGCTGTAAGATACCAGGATGTTTTTCTATTGTTTTTACTAAAGACCCATGAGAAGATCAATTTGTGTAGATATCTAATGGTGCACATAGCTGGAATGGTGAAACCTTCTAAGAAAGCCACTGCCCTGTTCTATCCCAAAATGATCTCTGCTATATTAAAAAGTCTGGAATGTGTTGATGAAGCTGATGAGATAGCTGAATCTGATAGTGCTTTTTGTATTACCAAATAAATTTGTAAACAGATGAAAATAAACTAGAACCCATGGAAAAATGTTGGGTTGATGATGAGGACAAGTTGTATGAATCCTACAATCCCACTGATCATGGAAAGAGGCCTAAGGGTTTGAGATACCCTGGTTTGAAATCAGATGAGGAACCAATTTATTCTGATGATGAAGAAGAAGTAAATGTTGAAAGGAATAAAGACACTGAAGAGTCTGGTAAACAAGGGATGGAAGACACTGAAACAGAAGAAGGAAGTATGTCACCTCCTGATTATAGGAGTGATCCTGATACTATGAGTCCTAAGAGACGAATAGACTTTGGACCTTCCAGTCCACCTTTACCCTTACCTGAATCAGAACCAGTTCTTGGTGACGAAGAATCTAGTGACACTGAAGTATCTGACAGTGACGTTTCTGTGAAGAATGGAAATGAGAATGGAGATGATGATGATGATGATAATGATGATGATGGTGATAACTGACCAGTGGATGGTTTTGCTGTACCTCCAACGGAAACACATCAAACTGTACCAGAAATAGATGCCAATGGCAAGAGATAATCTCTTATAAATAGTGGAAAAGAAAGTTATGATAAACCGAAATATACTTTGTGTGCTATTGTATGGGATGATTACCCTGGTTTTGCTGTTTTGGGTTTAGAGTATTCTGAGGAAGAAGAATAAGAATCAGAATCTACTGTGGTTATAATGGAAAGCCAACTAGTTGGGGCAAGGTCTGCTCATGTTGTTGATGCTGCTGGTGCTCATCTACCTAGTTCTACTGTCTCTCAGTCTGATTTTGACAAGTTCAAAAGGGAGTTTCTTACTACTGTGAGAGACACAGTCAGAGAAGAAATTTCAAAGGCTATTACACCAGACCTGGCCAATACTGGTGAGTTTATTGGCAGACACATAGCCTCTCTAAATCAGATTCTAAAGGATCTACAATCTGGGTTAGTTTCTTTATCCAACGAATTTAGATCCACCATCTCTAGTATGATGGAAGTGTTGAGAAATATGATTGAACATCTTAAGAAGTATGATCTAAGAAAGTTTAAGGCTGAGATAACTCAGATAGTTTCTCAAGCCAGTACAGCCAAAGTAACCAAGATCACTACTCGTGAGCTAGAGGCTCTAAAGCAGTTTGTGCATGATGAATTGGCCGCCATTAGGCAAGTTCTTGATTTGGACTCGTTAAGGAAGATGAAGGATCACAGTGATCACATTCATAAGATGGTAACAGTATATTCAGCAGATGCCACTAAAGCTCAAAGAGAGATCAAGGAAAAGGTTGATCACTACTTTTCAAAAATCTATACCAAGCATGAGATGACAACTGATTTCAAAGTGTTAGCTGAAAATCTAAGACTACCTCCAGTCACTCAAGTTTTCAAGACTCAAGTTCGACAGTTGCAAGATTTTACTCCAACCTTGGAATGGTTCATGGAAAATAAGGATGATTTTGAGATGTCTATGAAGTATGGTGTAGAAGTTATTCAGAATTTCATAAATCTTTTGAAGCCTTATCTGAATGCACAAGCCACTGCCGTTGTGCTTCCTACTGTTGACCCTCTCGGTGCCTCTGATGTTGCTCCAAATCAGATCTCTGTTGCTCAAGATCTCTCTCAACTCCGACCAGTTCCTCAGAAATCTTCTCAACTAACTCCTACAGATCCTTTATCTCCTACAGCTCCACAGCAAATCCCAGTGGCATCCTCTCCTCCAACCTCCAGAGTCATTTTACCACCGTTTCAAATTTTCCCAGTTCAACCTTCCTCCAGGCCTTCCAACTTACCCACCATTGATCCGTCCGACAAGGGCAAAACCCCGTTACACCCCCAGAAATAGTTGTGCATTTTTGGTAATAGGGTGAACCCTGTTGTGATTGTACTATGATGTCTTATGAACTTTATTCTATTTTCTTTTTATTCTCACTGCTGCCGTCTTTTAATCTCATCTTTATCTGTTTTCCCTCCTTTTTGATTATCCCAAAGGGGGATAAATCTGTATATCTATGGATCCATGGGAGATATGGGGGATATGGGAGAAATATGAATATCTATGGATTTATGGGGGATATTGGGGAGCTTCATCTCTAAAGGGGGAGATTTATATCTTTTTATGGAAATGCTTGCATAAGTATTTAACAGGATTAATTTCAGGGGGAGATTTATATCTCATTATGTTTTTATTCTTATTATGCCTTATTATTGATGATATCTTATATTTATTAATGTCTAAGTTTTTTGATTGGATAAGAGTTGTGATTATCAAAAAGGGGGATATTGTTGATCCCTCTGGAAGATTGTTGAATTCATCCTATGATTGCTGTTTTAATAATCACAAATCATCAATTACTTAATCCAGTTGGATTTCTAATAATCACAATCTCTTAATGAATCTGTGTATATTGGATGGATATGTTTTTATCTCTTTGTTATTGATTTACAAGTATTCTGGAAGTGATCCATATCAAAGGACAACGGTCTCACCAATGCTGATCGAATGAGTCACCGAATATGTCTCACCGACGCTGATCGAATGAGTCACCGAAGATGTATCACCGACACTGATCGAATGAGTCATGGAAGATGTCTCACCGACACTGATCGAATGAGTCACCGAAGATGTCTCACCGATGCTGATCGAATGAGTCACCGAAGATGTCTCACCGATGCTGATCGAATGAGTCACCGAAGATGTCTCACCGATGCTGATCGAATGAGTCACCGAAGATATCTCACTGATGCTAATCGAATGAGTCACCGAAGATGTCTCACCGATGCTAATCGAATGAGTCACTGAAGATGTCTCACCTATGATAATCGAATGAGGAACCAAAGACGTCTCACCGATGGTGATCGAATGAGTCACCAAAGATGTCTCACCGATGCTGATCGAATGAGCCACCGAAGATGTCTCACCGATGCTGATCGAATGAGTCACCGAAGATGTCTCACCGATGCTAATTACCCACCGATCACTTGACACACTGATAGTCATAAACAGCTATTTGAATTTCTTTATATTTATTTAATCTAACCAACGGTCATATTAGGAATATTTTAAATGCTCTGTCATTTATTTATTGTGTGTTGTTGGATGTCAGGGAACCGTACCTCGTACCTGCAAAAAGAAATCATTTCCTTTGCCGGAGCATGTTCTTTAAATAGAGGAAGGATGTGCTACTACAAAAAGAGAAGAAATACAAGAAGAAGTGAGACATACATAGAAAAATAGACAGACCACACGGTGTGCTGAAAGAACAACCAGGTGTGAATGCAAAGAGATGACTGAACTTACATGAAGAACTCTTTCATCAATGCAAACCAGTGAAGAGCTGAGAACGAGATCATAAAACAAAAACTTCATTGACTACTTCTTCTCTATCTCTAAACATGGAAGTCAAGGAAACAGATGATACTCTGTTTTCCAGACAAAAACAAGAAGAGAACTCAGAGCGAATTCGGATCAATCAAAGGAGTCCAGAACTGCACGACAAATCACTAGATCCATTTCTAAACTCTAAATATTTGCTCTGTGATTTATCCTTTTACAGATTGAGCAGTGTGTGTTATCTGTTCTGTTTTACACACACACTGTCTCCTGTACTCTAACTGGAGGATTTGTAAATCCTCACTCAATACTCTTACATATTTTATTTCCCACTGGGATAGTGGTAGAGGTCGTGTGACATGGACACCTGGTTGCTGTTGTGTTTGTTCCCACGAATAACTGTGGTAGAGGTCTTGGACCTGGACAGCTGGTTGCTGTTGTTATCCCCGATCCAGGGTGTGGATCATCTTTTTATAAAATCTTTTGAGAGGACTAAGTCTCTGTTTGAGACTGAACCTCTTGGTTATATCTATTGTGTTATATCATTCAAAGTTATTCTTTTATTCCGCTGCTAATCTCTTTAAAACCAAAACTATTTTGAAGTCACTTTGATAATTAAATTCGCAAGTGTTTATATCAGTTGTAAATTAGTAAGTTGGTTTCAAAATTTAATCAACCTTTCTGTTTTGATTAACTGGGAAATAATCAATCCCTCGAGAACCCAACCGAACCCTTACTTTGATATAAATTCACTACAGTTTGATTCTGTATTTTATTTGGAGGTTTTAAGACAAAGTTTTTAAAACAGAAATTTTAATTGGAACTCAATTCACCCCCCTCTTGAGTATCCACTCCGACCAACAAATACATTCATAACATTAAAAATTGTTACAGAGTGAATACCATAAAAACAATTTCCATTTTTTTCAAAATATAAAACACTAATGCTTAAAACATGATTTCTTTGAAAATTATTAAAATATAAAAATTGGATTCATTCTTTTTCGTAAACATACTTATGACGTGTGAAAATAATTTAAAAAACTTGGGATGAGCACAAAAATATTATTAAGGGATGTAAAAGAAGGAAATATCACATTAGTCCATGAATACTTCTGACGTATGAAAACATTTTCAAAAGGACCACTCATCACTCATATATACTTACATTGTGAAACATGATATTTACACAAGTTTTACACAATATATAAGAAAATAAACGTTACAATAAAGGAATCTTGGGTAATTACTTATATAATCTTGTAACCCTCTTGTCTACCTTATAATTTGTAACCATCATGCCTACCTTGAAATTTGTATAACCATCGCAGTTACCCTTGGAGTAACCATACGACCGACCACCAAATTACACATACCCAATGAATTGGAGGGAAATATAGGTACCAAAATTTATCATAAACATTTCCCAAGAACCATAACATAATCAAACAACATTAATAATTTCATAAAAACATTTCTTTTGAATTTTATAAAACAGAGTTTTAAAAGATGATTTTTAAAAGGAAAGTCACTTATAAATATGATATAATTAAAGTGAGACTTAATAGAGTTGATGGAAAATGTATACAAACTGTAAATACACATAATTAAATATAAAAGAATCAATATCCATCACAAAAACAATTTTAATACCACATAAATAAGGAAGTAGAAGGTTAACCCAAAGAATGGAAATCGGGTTAAGAATTCCCTTACCTCAGGTTTTTCTTACATACAACTCATTTAACCCTCATGTATAATGGTTAAAAGAGTGTTAGTAAAATATTAAAGAAAAATATACATCTTTATAGTACCTTATATGATCATTTCATGACATTATTTCATCCTTCAATTGTTAGTATTTTGTTCCTTGCATTGTTTTGTGTGAGTTCATTACAAGATTTTCATAATCGGTTCATGATGGAGTGTTTTTGTCGACTGGAATTGAAACTACAAAATTGGAATATATTAGTATTTAAATATTTACAGAACCATAAATTATACCATATATCAATTTGAATTATGAAATTAAGATTATTCATAAGTTAAAACATTAATGATGTTCACTTAAATAATTTTAGTGCTTATTTCATAATAACGACCTCATTTTGTTTAATAAATTTAAAACATGTGGGGAAAATAATTACAGAACCATGGATGAGACATAATACATATATTATAACCTGGTTTAAACATAAAAATGGTTTCATTACCATCCTTTAAAGAATTAAATCAAATTAAAATCACATCGTCTATGATGTTGGTAATTCGACACATCACGAACAATGTTTTTAATTCCTTGAATAAGCAGGAGAGGAGAAGAATATTGATGATGGATTTTCCATGAAAATGAGAACATAAAGAATATACATTATCATGGATCTTTCATGTCTCTTGGATAAAATTAGGTGAGTAAATAAAATTAAAGGAACTCAAAATAAAATAAAATTTGATAAATATCTCATGAAAATTCGGCAGCCTAATGACGTCACATAAAATTTCATAAAATAATTTGATGAGAGAAAATGGTTCTATCCTAATTATTAAATAATATGGAAAGTAAGTGGATATACCAACATAATCCAAAGGGGATGAAAAATAATAATATAAAATGAAAGAAAAGAAAGAAAGCAAAAGAGGATGTTTACCTCTTGATCTCTTCTCCTTTAGATCCTTCTTAAGGCCTTTGGTTTTGGCCTTTTGGTGATACCAAAAGCTCTAGGACATGGGGAAGATCCTTGGGAGGTGTGTTGGACAGAACTTAGGTAATTCTCAAGGAATGAGAGGTGTGGGAGGAATAGGGGAATGAGGGTGGTATTTATAGTGGAGGAGAGGGGGTATTTTTCATTTTTTTAATCATTATTATAATATTTTTTCTCAAGATTATGAATATTATTAATTAATGTGACTCCAAATAGTAATAATGGCATGTGATTTTGAACTAAGTGGGATTAAATCACTTATAATTTCATAAATAGTGCATTTTACAGATAATTTGAATATACAGTATTCTACCATATTTCACTATTCGTCAAAAATTCAAGAATTTTAGAAAAATCCCAAAAAAATCAACCTTACAATTTCTCAATGTGTATAATTCAAAAATGGAATCCATTTTTTGAAAATAATTTTCTAAATATTATTAATTTAATTTTTAAATAAAATCATACTTAATTCAAAAATTAATAATTTAAAAACTATAACTGCTTTTATATCACATTGAAAAATTAACCAAGATGTATTTATCTTAAATCCATAAGAAAATAAAATAATAACACAATTTAAAATTTATTAGGGTCATATTAATATTCATAAGTTCATGTTACTATTCCACATAAAAACAAGTTGGTTCCATTAGACTTCAAATGACATACTGAACACAATTGTAGATGACCTTTTTTCAAAATTCAAAACATAGAAGTGGAAAAATTATTTTTAAAGGATAGTTATAAATATCTACATAAAACAAAGTTTCATGCATTTCCATTTTTTTAACCTTAGGGTGTTACAATAAACTTGAGAATATGGGTATGATAATGTTATCATAACATTATAAGATCATACCATGAATATCAAAAGACCGTAAACCTGAACCATGGAATAAATCTTGGATGTTTATAAGACATGAATCATAATTAAATAATGAACACGATCCAAGAAAGCATAAAAAATAAATAAAACATGGAATTGTGGAAAATACATAAGAATATAATTTTATTTCCATTGTAGGCAAGGCATTGCTACCAAGAACATCTTAGTAGTATGGTTTCACTCCCCATACAGTCATGGTAGTTCTAGTTCACTCCCATGACCATATTAGTATCATGCATTCACTCCTCACACCATATTGATAACAATGGTTCACTCCCATGGCCATATTAGTAGTCAATTTTCACCCCGAAGACTATCATAGTATATCACATGAGATATAAATATTTAACCAATGCATTGGAGAGAGATATAGGTAACACGCATCTCAGTGTGAAATCATGCATAAATATTCTACAAAATCATAAACAATCATATCATAACCCATTAAAAGAAATTAGTAACATAAGAATGTAATAATATCAAAACCTATGAAAAAATATACAAGTTGTATAATAATTTCATCAATAAAAAACCCGTGAAAAGTAGAAACTTTCAAATAAATACAACTCGTAAAAGAGAAACAAGATTCATAAATACCATTCTATCAAAACATAAACCATTAATGAAAATAATATGAATGTAACCTTTGATTCATTTCTCTGTAATGACATGAGTAACACAAAAAATATGTCATCTTAGATGAAAAATAATTCGGAAATATATTTTAAACACATTTCATGATAAAAATGGACTTTGTTCTTTGAAAAATTATTTTTAAAACATAAAACATTTTGAAAATTATTTTCTTAAAAATGAACTTGAAAACTTATAAAGAAATCTTGAAATCATTTTGAAAAAAAAAATTATTGAAAAAATATAAAAGAAACTTAAAATCATTTCGAAAACTATTTTCCTTGAAAACTTATAAAATAATATTGAAAAGAATTTGGAAACTATTTTCCTTGAAAACTTTTAAAATATGATTCAATACATTTTAAAAACCATTTTCTTTGAAAATAGATTTGAAAACAAATAAATAAAGCTTTAAAATATTTATAAAACCATTTCATTGGAAATAATTTGAAAACTTAGAAAGGAATAATGAATTTTTTTTTGAAAACATTTATTTGAAAATACTTTGAAACTTATAAACTAAGATTAAAAACGTTTAAAATAATTTTTAAAACATAAAACATCTTTTGACAACCTTTTCCCTTAAAAATAGCATTGAAAAATTTTAAAGGAAGCCTTGATAACCTTAAAACATTTTTGAAATACTTGTTCATTGAAATAAACTTTAAAAATAATGAATTTAGAGAATATTAGAAAAAAAAATATTTTGAAAAGTATAAATTTTTAATCTTGAAAAGTATGCATCAAGGGAATGTCAGTCATGATGGTGGGTAAAATATGCACACACCTAACATTCCTTTTTCACCATAAAAAGGTTAGAAAAGTGCCTTGACTAGAAAATGAAATAAATATTCCTTTTTAAGAACCATTTTAAGGTAAAGATTGGATATAAATTTATTTTAAAGATAATACGATAATATTATAATATTTTTAGAAACTCTAATTTTTGGAAAACTTGGTTTTAAGGAACCCAAAATTCCGACCAAAGATAAGGAAAAGTCAAGATTTCTTAAAAATGTTTTATTAATCATATAATTTACCAATGAGTGGAAAAATGGTACAATTAATTGGATATAACATGAATAAATATAGGTTAATAAAACTCATGATAGTTCTTGAGAGATGGATCATAATATATCATCAAAGTAAACATGATCATTAACAATCTTGAAAAGCGATGATATTGTTTCAATAAAATCTTACCACTTGGTAACTTGGGATCATAATTTCCATGTAAGAAAATTAAATTAAATAAATATTAAAATATTATTAAAATATGTATATTCATGATATAAAATTTCAAATAAACCTCAAAAAACAATGTAGGTTCACAACAAAACTTATGCCTCAAAGAAGAAAAATTGAGATAAAAATATCTTTCAAATTTAGTAACTTTAGAAATGTAAACCCCATGAAATAAATATCATCAAATGTGTATATAAATATCCATAAATTTAGTTATAATAATAATATAATAAATACATGTGTAGTATAAACACCACATAAATGGAATGGGTGGTGAATAAATCATGTATCTCATGAAACAAAAAAGTGAGATGAAATTCCCTTATCTTGTGTCTTAAATCTCATCATACTCGTACAAAATTACTGTATAATAAATATAATTTTATTATAAATCTATCATGGAAAAATATAATTATATCTAATCCATATATGTTTTGATTATGACATTATATTATTGTCTTTTTAACAAGTCTATGTTAAGGTTTTACTTCGGTTAATATCCTCTTTATTCATCACATATGTATTAATTTGTTAAATCTTTAGTCCTTATACTTATATCATGATTTAAAGAATTGAAAAAATGATATAAATATTATTTATATTCATTATATGTTTATTATAAAAATATATAGAATATAAAAGTATGAAATGGAATACATCATTCATGGAGACGATAAGTTGTACATACGCATGAACACTTTTTCCGTTTTATTATCATATTGAAAGAAATAAAGAAAGAAAATGAAATATATGTATATATGTATATGTCATGACCCCCTCCCACCAAAGATGCCTCTCCTGAGCTGGAAATGGTGAAAGGGAGATAATGACCCCCGAGTCCCGCCTCCAGTAGGCCCCGGGGTGGCGACTAGCACCAAGGGTATGAGTTTTCACAAATATGGGAGGCATTACCCTTTTTATTTATTCAGGATCGGGAAATAGGACAAGTCAACCACCAAAAAAGAAAAGCACTAGTGTATATAAATAAACCCAAACCAAGCCCACATGCATGTTTAAATAATTTTATAACAAGGTACAAGTACAAGAATGGTCAAAGTACAATACCAAAAGAAAACAAAGGTACAACAACAGCAACAACTCCAACTGTCCAACTAGTAGGGTCCCGAACGG
Source organism: Viscum album (assembly GCA_963277665.1). Classification (NCBI taxonomy): domain Eukaryota; kingdom Viridiplantae; phylum Streptophyta; class Magnoliopsida; order Santalales; family Viscaceae; genus Viscum; species Viscum album. The sequence goes on from OY728155.1 coordinate 1,938,369,612, forward strand.
CCCTGGCAGTCCTCCTGAAAACCTGAAAGTAAACGTAGGGTGAGCATACAAGTATACTCTGTAGGGAAAACCTGAAGCTCTCATGCACAAGTGAGGGGACATCCTAATGTCCTGTGAGAACAACAGAAGAAACCTAGCAAGGAATTCTATCCACCCAACCTCACCAGCCACACTAACCAAAACACAATCACAACAGGTAGTAGTAGTATATAAGAACATGAGTATTGGTTACCCCACACCATTTACCTTTAGTTGGATGCTCTTCCTAATGAAGAATGTTCTGCCGCTGCCACACTCTCCCCGCCCGCACACACCTGGGCCTCACAACCACGTATCCCGCCCGCACACACCTGGGCCTCATCCCGAAGATTCTTGGGAAACAGTAGAACCTTCCTGAAGAGTCTTGGTCTAAAACCACCCCAATAGAAACCTACCCAAAGAGTCTTAGGTGTAAGGTCGCCTCAAGCCATCACAGCCTAGGGGAGAAGGATCATGAAGAAGCTAGTAACTAAGTGAAAAACACCCTCTCCCATAAAATGGGAGTGTTCGACACTAAGTGCTCAACATGGGTGGGGTGCGACAAAACACAACAGATACAGATATATATATATATACCAAACACCCAGCCCAACCTATGGCTTCTAAACAGAGAAACTGAGCGCGTGCCTTGGCACTGCTACCACGAAGCATGCATACAACAACAACCCCCACCCCATTTAGGTTTTCACGTTTAAGCAGAATTTGTTTATTAGTTCCTTAACTACTGGGAAACTATCCACAACCAACCACATCAATCGTTCGTAAAAATATCCCTACCATCCACAAATCAAGTTAGAAAAAAAAACACAAGCAACACAACCAAGCCCTTCTTATCAACCAACCAACCCCATTGATTATTAAACCCGTTCCATTACCATGACCCACCATTCATTAACTCTTACACATTTTATTTATTAATCACAACCCATAACCCCTTCACATTAAAACCCAACCCTTCATCCCCGCTGCCAACCACCATAACCACAACCACACCGAAACCCGTACATCAATATCCCTTTAATACCATTTTTTGCAGCCTCGCTGCCCATCACCAACATAGCATTCACACCAACCCACAACCAAGCCAACCATAGCCCCACTGCTCACACTATCCACAACAACCCATAAAACACCCCCATCACATGCCTCGTAACCAAGACAACACCCACATGTTCATTATTCCATTTTGTTCAACCGGGGTGATCACACAAGGGTTCCAGATTTTAAACAGCCAACTTTACGTGATTAACCAAATTACACATTCCACAAGGTTTCCATCCATAAGAAAATCTAGAAGGAGAGGGAAAGATTTAATTGCGAAAGAAAAGGCCACCAATGACCGTGATTTTCAGTAGGTAAAATCTCATTCAATTCACAACATAATATCACAGGATATAAAGTAAAATCAATCCCAACTTCCCATTCCCATTATATAATCCGGTTATTATATTTATTTAACCAGTTCAAAAGTGTTTCACATAAACAAGAGAACACCCACCCCGCATGATGTACAAAGTAGAGAGATGAAGGTAAGATCCCTACCTCAACAGGTTCTTGATCGCAATGCTCCCCCAGATCAACCTTAGAAGACGTCCATCGGTGTATGTCACTTCTGTCGGGTCTCAGCAAAACCTCCTCAGGTGGAAGTTGGAAAGGAAAGGCCGAAGGAAAGACAACAGATCCAAACTCGGAAGCTCCGCCTCGTCGTTACGATCCCGTGGCCGCTTATGGATCGTAAATCGGAGCTCAGATGAAAAAGTTATGGAAGAAAGAGCCTACGAGTCTCTTGGGAGAGCTCTGCTCAGAGGAGAGGGGAGGAGAGGTGTGAGTTGAAAGGAGGAGGGGACCCCTCCTTTTATAGTCGTGAAAAGAAAAAGTACACAGCGTTTACTTTATGGTACATGGCGTGTACTCGGTTCTTTCACACGGTCTCCACGCGGCTTCCAACATGGCTCCGCGGCTGTTGACTAGTCAACACACAGTTTGAGGGTAACTCATATGCGGGGAAGGACTACAAGACATGTAGTTTAGACACACGACGTGTACTCATTTATTGCACACGGCAAGGAAACGGCTCCAACACGGTACACGACTGTTGACTGGTAACACGTACGCGGGGAAAGACTACATGGCGTGTAGAACTGGACACATGGCGTGCACCCATTATTCCACATATCAAGGACACGGTCTGCAAAACGGGGTATACCTGGGAAGGGGGTACATGGTGTGTACTCAAACTACACGGCGTGTAGTTTCAAAATTCTGGAAAGTGTGGGAAAAGTCTATTTTACCCTCCAGAACACTTCTTGACCTTCTTTTTGACAAATGAATGGGCCGGAGAGGTCCGGGCCATTACATCAGATACCTCTTAAAACATTCTCGTCCTCGAGAATTTAAAAACAAACCCAAGGGAACCCGACAAGATACCTCTTAGGGTTCTTGTTATAACAGGAACCCAACCAACAACCCTAATCATATGTGTTAGGAATTCCTTCTCCTATGTCGAGATATTATCCACTTTAGGCGGCACTGACTCGCCTGCACGAGTTTAATCGCATCCTCATTAATGTGTCTCGATTAAGAATTGGGTCTTCCCACTTCCATACATTAGATTTTTTCAAATCGCACTAACCCCAACACCACACAACCAACACATTGCCCGAACACATGGGTTTGGGAAATTTCTTTACCTACGTCAAGATATTACCCGCTTTAGGTGGCATTGACTCGCCCACACAGGTTCAATCGCATCTGCATTAATGCATCTCGATTAAGGGTCAGGTTTTTTCCTTTCCCACACATCCGAACATGTTACACATTACCAGGGAACAAAGAAACAAAATTTCTCACAACTGACAAGCCAAGCATTCCATATAACAAGGGTACATAATACAACATCAACACAATCTTAGAAGAACAAGGGAAAAACAAAAGTCAAAACAACTCTGGGTACTGAGCGTGCATCTGGGTCTCCCGCTCCCAAGTGCTCTCCTCGAGGCTGCCATGCCTCCACAACACACGAACCAAGGGAATGGTTCATCCACGGAGCACCTTCTCTTTACGATCTTCGATTCTGACTGGTCGTTCCTCGAAGGTCGTGTCGTCTCCCATATCTAACTCTCCCCAGTCAATAACGTGGGAGTCATCGTGTAAGTACCGACGAAGCTGGGAGACGTGGAAGACGTTATGAACCTTCTCCAACTAAGGTGGCATGGCTAGCTGATAAGCCACCTCACCAACTCTCCTCAACACCTAAAAAGGTCCAATGAACCTAGGTGAGAGCTTGATCCCCTTCCCAAACATTCGCTTTCCCCGTCGAGGGGAAACCTTCAAGAACACATGATCCCCCACCTCAAACTCCAAGGGCCTCCTCCGAAGATCAGCATAAGACTTCTGTCAGTCCTGAGACCCTTTCATCCTCTCATGCACAAGATGGACTTTCTCTGTGGTGCTCTCAACTACCTCTGGCCTAAGAGCACCTGTCTCACCAACCTCTGCCCAGTAAATGGGTGAATGACATGGCCTTCCATACAAAGCCTCAAACGGTGCCATGCCAATAGTAGAGTGGAAGCTGTTATTGTAGGAAAACTCTACTAAAGGAAAGTGTCGTACCCATGATCCTCCAAAATACAGAATGCATGCTCGTAGCATGTACTCCAACATCTGGATAGTCCGCTCTGTTTGCCCATCAGTCTGAGGGTGGAAAGCAGTGCTAAGGCGTAGCTGGGTGCCAAAAGCATGCTGTAACCCCCTCCAGACTCGTGAGGTAAACCGAGTATCCTGATCTGAGATGTTAGTCCTCGGAACTCCATGCAAACGCACCACCTCGTCTACATACCTCTGCGTTAAGGTACTCACCGGGTCCGACTCCTTGATTTCTAAGAAGTGAGCTGATTTCGTCAGTCGATCCACCACCACCCAAATAGCATCATAACCACCCTGAGCTCTGGGTATTCTTGTGACGAAATCCATTGATATGTCATCCCACTTCCACTCGGGGACATCTAAAGGATGAAAAAAACCACTGGGAACACGGTGTTCAACCTTCACTTGCTGACACACTAGGAATTTAGCCAAAAACTCTGCCACTGCCCGTTTCACCCCGGGCCACCAAAACTGATCCCTCAGGCCTCGGTACATTTTTGAAACTCCTGGATGTACCGCCAAGGCTGAGCTATGACACTCACCGAGAAATACCTAACGCATCGCCTTCGGAACAAACAACCTTCCATGGAAAATCATCTGATTTCGGCTGTCCTCTGACCATCCTTCTGGAGCATTCCCCTAATCGACACGATCCCGCATCACTTTTGCCTCGGAGTCCCCCCCCCCCCCCCCTGAGACTCTTCCACCTGCTGGAACAAGGAGGACTGCACCATCATCTGAAACAAACAGCCTCTAACACCTTCTACCCTGGCATTTAAGTGCAAGGCAGCCAACTCTCCCATTGCCTTCTAAGCATCAGGAGATTCCCAGACCACTTCCTGATGCGACTTCATGCTCAGGGCATCAGCCAAAACATTTCCCTTACCTTCAATGTAAGATATCTCAAAGTCATAGTCTTGGAGAAACTCGACCCATCTCCACTGCCATAAGTTCAGGTCATGCTGGGAGAAGATATAACGCAGGCTCTTGTGATCTGAGAAGACCACAAAGCGCTCCCCAAAGAGGTAATTTCGCCACAACTTCAGTGCGAACACTACTGCTGCAAGCTCCAGGTCATGGGTGGCATAGTTACGCTTGGGAGGGAGCAACTGCCTAGACCCATAACAAATCACTCCTTTCTTCTGCATCAGCACGCACCCCAGACCAAGGCCAGAAGAATCACAAAACACCTCATACAACAACCCTTCCTCTGGAAACCTGAGTACCGGAGCACTGACCAACTTCTCCTTCAGGTAGTCAAAAGCTTTCTGGAACTGCTCGCTCCATAGGAAGACCTGGTTCTTCCTCGTCAAAGCTGTCAATGGAGAAGCAACTCAAGAGAAGTCTGAAAAGAACCTCCGATAGTAACCTTCTAACCCCAGAAAACTATGAACATCTGCCACGCTCTTGGGTGCTTCCCAAGAAACAACTGCCTCCACCTTCGACGGGTCCACTGACACTCCATGCTAAGACACCACATGCCCAAGGAAGTGTACTTCTTGTGTCAAGAACTTACACTTCGACAATTTCCCGTAAATCTAGTGGTGTTGAAGTACTTCCAAGACTGCCCTGAGATGATCAACGTTCTCCTCCTCAGATCTTGAGTAGATCAGGATGTCGTCGATAAACACAATGATGAACCGGTCCAGAAACTCTCGGAAGACAAAGTTCATAAGTCCCATGAACATAGCCGGTGCATTCGTAACTCCAAACGGCATCACTACAAAATCTAAGTGCCCATACCTACACCTGAAATCCGTCTTCGAGATGTCACTGTCCTTTACCCTCATCTGATGATATCCCGATCGTAGATCAATCTTAGAGAACCAACCTACTCCCCTCAGCTGGTCAAAGAGATCATCTATCCTTGGAAGGGGGTAAATGTAACACCCGAGACTTTTATGAGAAATATTTTGTTTTTATGTTATATAAATCATCAAAGGAATCTTTCGCTGCACGCAATCGCGACCTTCCTCGATAGCGTGTGTAGTACGCAATACCGAGTTCCACTAAATGACGATATATTATTATAATATTATAAACTAGCCGTTATGAATAGTATTAACTGAATTTTAAATTTTAAAACATTATTATTCATCTTACACATTTTATAGAACATGGTAAGAGAACAAAATAATTTTTTTGGGTAAAATAAATATTTATCAAAAAATACAGTTTTGCCGCCTTTTGATGGCGCACCCACATTAAATCTAGTTTTTGACACATTTATAAGTTCAATTTGACAAAATAAAATTCTTCTTTTGAATCAGGATATAAAAATTTACTTTGGATAAATTTTTGATATTTTTCTGATAACTTTCATATTTTGATGAATAGTAAAAATACGCTAATTTTTAATTAAAAACAACTTTTTTCATTGAGATAATTTATATGGTTAAATTATAATATTGAATGGTTTTAAAGTATAGATATAATATATTTTTACCATTTAATATAATGTATGTAATTATCATTAATTTCACATTGAATTCATAGGTAAAAAAATTTCATTCTTTAGCAATGTTTTAACTTCTAAAACCTATTTTCTTAACAATGGGATTTATTTTAAATTAATTACTGCAACTTATATGTTTTGAATTTTTAAAAATGGATTCCATATTCAGAATCAGTGTGTCCAAATTATTTTAATAGGCTACTTTTTATTTTTGGGCATTATGAATAGTTAGTACGGTAAATTTTATTTACCATAGTTAAAGGTAAATCAGATAATTAAGGGTAAATATAAGATTATAAAATTACCCTAACACCTGCCAAAATCCTATTGAATTACTAAAAGTAGACCCATATCACCTAAGGGTTGGATTAGATTCATTTAATAGACTTTTGTCCATGAAAAGAATTTAATTATTATTAAAACCAAAGAATGTGACAACATGTCACTTTCTTAAATCTTATAAGTATAATAATTTTAATTTGGTGATAAACTTATTGAAACATCAAACATGAATAGTATCCAAAAATCTAATACAATTATCTAAATCATAGGAATTTATTTAGAATTTTTAGGGATTAAATAATTATCATTAATAATGACACAATAGTGATGTTGAAATTATTTGATTAATTAAAATATCAAATAAATGGTTTTAAAATATTAAAATAATTATTATATGCACTATTTAATGTGATCCACTAATTTTATAGATACATATGACATTTTATTAATCTGTTAAAGCTTCTATTTTGAACATATCCTCTGTATATGTTTTATTTAAATTCAAATAAATGAATAGTGTCAAAATTGACACTATTGTTATTTTATAAAAATAACATATTATAAAATTGTTTAAAAATCAGAAAAATATTTAAAAATTATAAATTAAAATTTATATGGTCGAAAATTTCATAAAGTGTAAAATTATGGAAAATTCAGAACACATATTTAATTATTAATAATAATTTAAAATTTAGAATATTATTACCACAAATAAAATTAAATTGATAAATAAGGATAAATCAAGTTGGTAATGTTTAAAATAAATTCCTAAAATGTCTAAATTTTATTGGTTGATGAGATTACAACCCTATCTCATCTAATATTCGGATATGACTCATTTTGGAAGTTTTTAAGTGGGGTTGGGATTTAGTATAAACAAATATTTCTTATATTTCCAAAGGTGCCCCTCTCCTCCCTTATAAAAGGGCACCTCCTCCCTCTCCTCCTCACACCAATTTGAGGCTTCAAGCTCTGCCAAACCCTGCCCATTTCACTTCCCCACTTCCCTAGAATCATCCTAGAGGTTCTGGTCTTCTTCAAAGACCAACCCTAGTGCCCTAAGAGGAGGTTAAGAAGAGGCGTGTCAAAAAGAGGTAATATCCATTACCGATCCTTTCCAAATTCTTTCTTCTTCAACATCTTCTTCTTTAGTTGTTTCATTATGAAGTAATAACATCAGTTTCAATCATATACGGATATGTTATTATAAGTATGAAACAACCCTATTTCAACATCTATCCCGCCTATGGAACACGAAATCACCGTGTGTGCGTACGTACGGAATATCGTCTCCACGCCGTGGTGTACTCTATTTTCCCCCACCACCTTAATTGGATGGGTATAATGGTGTAAATAATTACTATATATGGTTATTGTAAAGTTATATTGATTCTGAAATAGTATACATACACTTCAATACAATTCCACGATCATGGAAACGATATCATCGCCCGTGCGTACGTACGGAATACCGTCTCCACGATGTGATGCAATTCGTTCTACATGATCTTCATTTCATAATGATTATATAAATGAATTTACTGAATAAATATGATATATAGTACATTAATACCATTCTGGAAATGATGTATCTATAACCTAAAGAGAAGAATAAGAATTTATTCGACAAAACACGCATAAGAACAAAAAGTTATAAACACCCGAATAACAAGTAGCAATGAAATATTACTACTAAGAAGCTAATAATATGACCATATATGATATCATAACAATAATTATTATTCTGGAATAAGTCAATAATATTATTTAAATCATTATACAGGAGGTTCGGACACATACGAGGCAAATCGGACCTAAGGTAAGGGAAATATCACAATCTCATTTTTATCCGAGATTGTTTATACTTTAGTATTTACTGGGGTGTATTTTGTCATCCAAATCCATGTTTCATCAATATTTAATATTATTTCCATCCACCTACAATTTTTTAAATCCAATTTTACCCTTCGGTGAGTTTTCAGTAAAGGATATGAAAGGAATCTTTTATCATTTTTCATACGAGGTACTTTTTGACTTTTCCGACAAAAGTACGAAGAATGTTTTTTTAACTTATACGGCATGAATGTATTTTTTAAAAATTATTTCCAAGAAGCTTCCTTTACAAGTTTTCAAGTTTATTTTTAATCAACTTCTTTTAGTTTATAACTGTACGACATGTTAAGAAAGGAAAAGTGTTTTTGAAGCAGAAAGAATATTTTCCTCAAGAATGGAGTTCAAGTGTTTTATCAAAATTATTTTCCATCTAAGATAATAAAGGGTTCTATTTATATCCCTATTATTATTAAATTGATTTGATTCTGTTGTGATGGAATTATATTTTTATGAATTCCTTTATCTTATATGAATTTTTTTATGATGTCACGATGTTTAAGATTCCCATTTTAATTACATGGGTTATGATATGATGTATGGTTTCTGATTTTGTGGCACACATAAGAATGGTATCATTATGAGATGGGTGGGAACTATATCTCCCTCCAATGAATTGGGTAAAGATTTTATATCTCATGAGATAGACATGGCTGGAACGGCAGGTTAAACCGGTTCAGTGAAACAGGACTGAAACGAGGAGTGAACTCAGTTCAGAAATGGACTTTGTCCACAAAGATAGTCTTGGAAATGAGTCTTGACTAATAAGAAATGATTCTCTATGATTATGTGTGTATGACACAAAGTTTCATGTTTTATGTTATGATTATTGGGATTACATCTCACTACTAGGATTTATCCCATGTTATGATATTATGATCTCTTTTGCAGGTTAAGATTTCCAAAATGTTATGTTCTTATGTATTTGATGTGATTGATATTTCTTTTGTTTGCCCTTACTGAGCATTTGAGCTCACCCTTTTATGTTTTCTTTTCCCCAGGATATAGAGAAAGATTTTAGGTAAAAAAAGAATATCTTTATGGGAGATTTTGAAGATCTTTCACCACTATTAGAAGATTATATTCCGAGTTTCCAAAGACACTAAAGTATTGCGGTCCTTGTGTGTGTATTTTTGTTATGTACTAAGTATTCCGCAAAAGTAATGTAATGTCCATGTACGTCAAGCTTTGGGTCCCTACAGTTGGTATCAGAGGAAAGGTTTAGTCAACCTTTGGAAACTAGGATGCAAGAACTTTAGTGAGATCCTTAGAGATATTTCTAAGGTATGTCTAGGGATGTCCCTAAGGTTAAGTATACATTATAGTCCTAGAATTGCGCTAACCATCTTAGAATTAAACCTAAGATGTTAGATATTGAAGGTACTCCCCCTTTATTATATTGCTTTCCCTAGTGTGATTTTTACCTCTCACACTATTCTTTTTGGGTTTTAGACGATGGCTGGAACCCGAAGGAACCGTGTTGATCAATGTAATGGACAATGCAATGATTTTCCTCCTGAACAAAAAAATGTTATGGGAGATGGAGTGAAAAATCTTATTTCTATACTTACACAAGCTATGAATCATTCTGGACTTCCAAATGAGCAGAGAAGGGAACAATATTCTATTGATTCCTTCATGAGGAAACGTCCACCTTCTTTTAGTGGGTCTTCTGATCCACTTGTTGCTGAACAATGGATCAGTACTACTAAAAAGATATTTTCAGTTCTTCAATGTTCTAAACATGATAAAGTCATCTTAGCAGTGTATCGTTTGGAAGGTGATTCTGATCAATAGTGGAATCTTATCAAGAATATGAGGCCAAGAGATGAAATTGAGTCCATGGAATGGGACGAGTTCAGGAACTTATTTTTCAATAAGTAATTCCCTCGTATTCTCCGAACAAAGATGGAGAAAGAGTTTCTTGAACTGAAGCAAAAGGATGATGAATCTGTTGGTACTTATGAAGAAAATTTTGTAAGACTTTCAAGGTACACTTCTGGTATTATTATCCAACCTGAGAGTAAGATCGATCGATTCATTAGTGGCTTAAAACCAAGTCTTTGAAGGGCGTTAGCCATAAGGGACTTCAATATCTATGAGGAAATCGTTCGATGTGCTCTCAAAGTCGAGATGGAGATTGGAGTAACCCATCAGTCATATGGGTTTGATAAGAAGAGGAAAATGGAATTCAAAGGAAAATCTAAAGAGAACACTGAAAAGAAGATGTGCTTTCCCTTATGCTCAAAGTGTGGAAAGAAAAATGGAGGGAGTTGTCTTAAAGGGACAAGTAAATGTTTCAAATGTGGAAAGGAAGGTCATCGGTCATTTGAATGCCGCACTGATGGGAAGAAGATGTCTAATGATGCAAACAAAGGAAGGGACACATAGAATGAACCTACTACACTTCAATGTTTCAAGTACAAGGAGATGGGGAATTATGCCAATCAATGACCAAATCCAAGGGTTGATGATGATGGTCGACGTCAACAAACTCTTCAGGCTAAAGACAAAGGAAAGTCACATGCAATTTCTATCAGCGATGTGGAGTACGATAACGATGTGGTGAAAGGTACACTTACTATCCACTCTAAAGTAGAAAATGTTTTATTTGATTCTGGATCCACCCACTCCTTTATTTCTGAATAATTTTCTAAGGATATCACCATATTACCTCAACAGTTAGATATTGAGTAAGCTGTGACAACCCCTAATGGAACAACAGTCACATCAAAAGTTTATAATTCTTCTCTGATTGAAGTTTGTGGGAAAGTGCTTCCTGCAAATCTTGTGATCCTTACTATAGTGGAATTTGATGTGATTCTTGGCATGGATTGGCTTTATCTACATGGAGCTCATATCAATTTCCAAAGAAGGGAAGTCACAATTCATATTCCAGATCAATCTATGATCGTCTATCGATGCAAGGATGAACATAACCTTCCAGTGGAAATTTCTTCCATTTTATGGGTATTGATTCCACTAAATGAAGGTTATTTATCTCGAATGGTTGGTGAGAAACTCATGATTAAGAATATTCCCATTGTATGGGAGTTTGATGATGTCTTTCTGGAGGAATTACCGGGTCTCCCACAAAATCGTGAAGTTGAGTTTTCAATAGAACTCGTACCAGGTGCTTCGCCTATTTCAAAGACACCTTATAGAATGGCTCCAATTAAGTTGTAGGAATTGAAGAAGCAACTCCAAGAGAATCTTGATAAGGGGTTCATATGCCCTAGTGCGTCACCTTGGGGAGCACATGTTCTGTTTGTTAAGAAGAAAGATGGATCAATGAGACACTACATTGATTATCGAGAACTTAACAAGATCACTGTCAAGAACAAATATCCTCTCCCACGCATTGATGACTTATTTGACCAACTACAAGGAGCTCAATACTTTTCCAAGATTGATCTTCGTTCAGGGTATCACCAATTAAGGGTCAAAAGGGAGGATATACCAAATACAGCTTTCCATACAAGGTATGGCCACTATGAATTTATAGTGATGCCATTTGGTCTTACTAATGCCCCTTCTATCTTCATGGATCTGATGAATAGAGTCTTTAGAGACTATCTTGATCAGTTTGTGGTAGTATTTATAGATGATATTCTTGTATATTCAAAGAGCAAGGAAGAACATGAAGATCACTTGAGAATTATATTGAGGACCCTGAGAAAGGAGAAGCTTTATGCCAAATTTACCAAGTGTGAATTTTGGCTTCAAAGAGTTTCATTTTTGGGTCACATAATCTCAAAAGAGGGGATATCTGTGGATCCAACAAAAATAGAGGTTATCGAAAGATAGTCGAGACCAATAAAAGTGACTAAGATCCGAAGTTTTCTTGGTTTGGCTGGATATTATCGACTTTTTGTGAAAGATTTTTCATGATTATCTAATCCACTCACCAAGTTGACTCAGAAAGGAGTTAAGTTTGTTTGGACGGAGGAATGTGAAGACAATTTCAAGGAGTTGAAAAGAAGGTTATCTAGTGAACCTGTGCTCACACTGCCTTGTAGTGTGGAAAGGTTTGTGATCTACAGTGATGCATCCAAGAAGGGTTTGGGGTGTGTTCTTATGAAAAATGATTTGGTGATAGCTTATGCCTCACGACAGTTAAAAATACATGAGCAAAATTACCCAACTCATGATTTGGAGTTAGCTGTGGTAATCTTTGCATTAAAGATTTGGAGGCATTACCTTTATGGTGAAAGGTGTGATATTTATATTGATCATAAAAGTTTAAAGTATATTTTCACACAAAAGGAGATGAATATGCGCCAAAGAAGATGGTTGGAGCTGATTACCACCCTCGAAAAGCAAACAAGGTGGCAGATGCATGAAGTCGACAAGACCATGCCAGTTTATCCATGATGAGGATCACAAAAGATCCAATATTTATGGATTTACAAAGGATAGATCTTGGAATTATAATGAAATGGGAAAAATCGTATCTTTCTCAAATGAATGTTCAACCATCTATACATGTGAAGATTAAAGAGGCACAGAAAGAAGATGTCGAGTTACAAAAGAAGGTGAGAAATGTTCCTGAATTCAACCTTGATTGTGATGGGATAATAAAGTTCAGGAATCAGGTCTGTGTTCCTCCCATCCTCGAATTAAAGAAGGAGCTGCTGGATGAGGATCATAGTTCTTCATTCTCTATTCATCCTAGAAGCACGAAGATGTATAGGGACCTAAAAGAGTACTTCTGGTGGGACGACATGAAAAGAGATGTTTCTGAATATGTCTCTCGATGCTTGGTTTGTCAGCAAGTTAAAGCTGAGAGACAAAAGTCTAAGGGGATGTTACAACCATTACCCATACTCGAATGGAAATGGGAAAAAATAACTATGGACTTTGTCACAGGACTTCCTAAAACATCCAAAGGCAATAATGCTATCTGGGTCATAGTTGATCGTCTTACAAAGTCTGCACACTTCATCGCTATTAGAGAGGATTTATCTCTAGATCATCTTTCCAAGATATATGTGAATGAGGTGGTAAGATTGCATAGATTACCACTGTCTATTATATCTGATTTGGATCCGAGGGTTACCTCAAAGTTTTGGCGAAGTCTTCAGCATACTTTGGATACAGAGTTGAGTTTCAGCACTGCTTATCATCCTCAGACAGATGGTCAGTATGAGAGAACAATTCAAACTCTAGAAGATATGTTGAGGGCTTGCTCTATGGATTTCAAAGGTGGTTGGGATCAACACCTACCTTTGGTGGAATTTTCTTATAATAATAGCTTTCAATCTAGTATTTAGATTCCTCTTTATGAAGCTCTCTATGGAAAGAAATGCAGGACTCCAAATTTCTGGGATGAAGTTGGGGAAAGAAAGCTATTAGGACCTGATATTGTTGATGAGATGGTAGAAAAGGTCCGATCTATTCAACAACACATAAGAGCAGCTCAGAGTCGACAGAAAAGTTATGCCAACAACCGAAGAAAAGACCTAGAGTTTGAAGTGGGTGATAAAGTGTTCTTACGAATATCTCCCTGGAAGAGGGTCATGGGATTTGGAAAGAATGGGAAGTTGAGCCCTAGATATATCGGTCCTTCCCAAATACTGGATCGTGTTGGGAAGATAGCTTACTGATAGGCACTTCCACTGAATCTATCTCAAGTTCAAGATATGTTCCATGTATCTCTCCTGAGAAAGTACATACCTGATCCTTCACATGTACTCAGCTCAGAAGTTGTACCGCTGGAGCAAGATATTTCTTATGAAGAACAACTGATAGAGATTCTGGATCATAGTGAAAAAGTCCTACGAAACAAGACCACTCGCTTGGTGAAAGTTTTATGGAGGAACCACCAATTAGAAGAAGCTAATGGGAGCTTGAGGATATGATGAGGGAGAGGTATCCTCATCTATTTGTTACAAAGTGACGAATTTCGAGGGAGAAATTCATTTTAAGGGGGGTAGAATGTAACACCTGAGAATTTTATGAGAAATATTTTGTTTTTATGTTATACAAATCATCAAAGGAATCTTTCACTGCACGCAATCACGACCTTCCTCGATAGCGTGCGTAGTACGCAATACCGAGTTCCACTAAATGAAGATATATTATTATAATATTATAAACTAGCCATTATGAATAGTATTAACTGAATTTTAAATTTTACAACATTATTATTCATCTTACACATTTTCTAGAACATGGTAAGAGAACAAAATAATATTTTTGGGTAAAATAAGTATTTATCAAAAAATGCAGTTTTGCCGCCTTTTGATGGTGCACACACATTAAATCTAGTTTTTGACACATTTATAAGTTCAATTTGACAAAATAAAATTCTTATTTTGAATCAGGATATAAAAATTTACTTTGAATAAATTTTTGATATTAGTCTGATAACTTTCCTATTTTGATGAATAATAAAAATATGCTAATTTTTAATTAAAAACAACTTTTTTCATTGAGATAATTTATATCGTTAAATTATAATATTGAATGGTTTTAAAGTATATATAGAATATATTTTTACAATTTAATATAATTTATGTCATTCTCATTAATTTCACATTGAATTCATAGGTAAAAACATTTCAATCTTTGGCAATGTTTTAACTTCTAAAACCAGTTTTCTTAACAACGGGATTTATTTTAAATTAATTACTGCAACTTATATGTTTTGAATTTTGAAAAATGGATTCCATATTCAGAATAAGTCGGTCCAAATTATTTTAATAGGATACTTTTTATATTTTGGCATTATGAATAGTAACTACGGTAAATTTTATTTACCATAGTTAAAGGTAAATCGGATAATTGAGGGTAAATATAAGATTATAAAATTACCCTAACACTGGCCAAAATCATAATGGATGACTAAAAGTCGACCCATATCATCTAAGGGTCAGATTAGATTCATTTAATAGACTTTTGTCCATGAAAATAATTTAATTATTATTAAAACCAAAGAATGTGACAACATGTAACTTTCTTAAATCTTATAAGTATAACAATTTTAATTTGGTGATAAACTTAATGAAACTTCGAACATGAATAGTCTCTAGAAATATAATACAATTATCTACATCATAGGAATTTATTTATAATTTTTAGGGATTAAATAATCATCATTAATTATGACACAATAGTGATGTTGAAATTATTTTATTAATTAAAATATCAAATAAATGGTTTTAAAATATTAAAATAATTATTATATGCACTATTTAATGTGCTACACTAATTTTCTAGATACATATGACATTTTATTAATCTATTAAAGCTTTTATTTCTAACATATCCTCTGTATATATTTTATTTAAATTCAAATAAATGAATAGTGTCAAAATTGACACTATTGTTATTTTATAAAAATAACATATTATAAAATTGTTTAAAAATCACAAAAATATTTAAAAATTATAAATTAAAATTTATATGGTCTAAAATGTCATAAAGTATCAAATTATGGAAAATTCACAACACATATGTAATTATTAATAATTATTAAAATTTAGAATATTATTACCACAAATAAAATTAAATTGATAAATAAGGATAAATCAAGTTGGTAATGTTTAAAATAAATTCCTAACATGTCCAAATTTTATTGGTTGATGAGATTAAAACTCTATCTCATCTAATCTTAGGATATGAGTCATTTTGTAAGTTTTTAAGTTGGGTTGGGATTTAATATAAACAAATATTTCTTATATTTCCAAAGATGCCGCTCTCCTCCCTTATAAAAGGGCACTTCCTCCCTCTCCTCCTCACACCAATTTGAGCCTTCAAGCTCAGGTAAACCCTACCCATTTCACTCCCCCACTTCCCTAGAATCATTCTAGAGGTTCTGGTCTTCTTCAAAGACCAACCCTAGTTCCCTAAGAGGAGGTTAAGAAGAGGCGTGTCAAAAAGTGGTAATATCCATTACCGATCCTTTCCAAATTATTTCTTCTTCAACATCTTATTCTTTAGTTGTTTCATTATGAAGTAATAACATCAGTATCACTCATATACTGATATGTTATTATAATTATGAAACAACCCTATTTCAACATCTACCCATCCTATGGAAAACGAAATCATCGCGCGTGCGTACGTACGAAATACCGTCTCCACACAGTGGTGTAATCTATTTTCCCCCACCACGATACTTGGATGGGTATAATGATGTAAATAATTAATATATATGTTTATTGTAAAGTGATATTTATTCTGAAATAGTATACATACACTCCAATACAATTCCACGATCATGGGAACGATATCATCGCTCGTGCGTACGTACGGAATACCGTCTCCATGATGTGATGCGATTCGTTCTACATGATCTTCATTGCATAATGATTATATAAATGAATTGAATGAATAAATATGATATATAGTACATTAATACCATTATGGAAATGATGTATCTATAACCTAAAGAGAAGAATAAGAATTTATTCGACAAAACACGCATAAGAACAAAAAGTAATAAACACCCGAATAACATGTAGCAACGAAATATTACTACTAAGAAGCTAAGAATATGACCATATATGATATCATAACAATAATTATGATTCTGGAATAAGTCAATAACATTATTTAAATCATTATAAAGGAGGTTCAGACACTTACGAGGCAAATCAGACCTAAGGTAAGGGAAATATCACAATCTCATTTTTATCCGAGATTGTTTATACTTTAGTATTTACTGGGGTGTATTTTATCATCCACATCCATGTTTCCTCAATATGTAATATTATTTCCATCCACCTAAAACTGTTTAAATCCAATTTTACCCTTCGGTGAGTTTTTAGTAAAGGATATGAAATGAATCTTTTGTCGTTTTTCGTACGAGGTACTTTTTGACTTTTCCGAAAAAAGTACGAAGAATGTTTTTTTAACTTATACGACATGAATGGATTTTTAAAACATTATTTCCAAGAAGATTCCTTTACAAGTTTTCAAGTTTAATTTTAATCAACTTATTTTAGTTTAGAACTGTACGACATGTTACGAAAGGAAAAGTTTTTTTGAAGTAGAAAGGATATTTTCCTCAAGAATGGAGTTCAAGTGTTTTATCAAAATTATTTTCCATCTAAGATAATAAAGGGTTCTGTTTATATCCCTATTATTATTGCATTGATTTGATTATGTTGTGATGGAATTATATTTTTATGAATTCATTTATCTTATATGAATTGTTTTATGATGTCACGATGTTTAAGATTCCAATTTTTATTACATGGGTTATGCTATGATGTATGGTTTCTGATTTTGTGGAACACATAAGAATGGTATCATTATGAGATGGGTGGGACCTATATTTCCCTCCAATTCATTGGGTAAAGATTTTATATCTCATGATATAGACATGGCTAGAATGGCAGGTTAAACCGGTTCAGTGAAACATGACTGAAACGAGGAGTGAACTCAGTTCAGAAATGGACTTTGTCCACTAAGATAGTCTTGGAAATGAGTCTTGACTAATAAGAAATGATTATCTATGATTATGTGTGTATGCCACAAAGTTTCATGTTTTCAGTTATGATTATTGGGATTACATTTCACTACTATGATTTATCCCATGTTATGATATTATGATCTCTTTTGCAGGTTAAGATTTCCAAAATGTTATGTTCTTATGAATATGATGTGATTGATATTTCTTTTGTTTACCCTTACTGAGCATTTGAGCTCACCCTTTTATGTTTTCTTTTCCCTAGGATATAAAGAAAGGTTTTTGGTATAAAAAAAGATCTTTATGGGAGATGTTGACGATCTTTCACCACGATTAGAAGATTATATTCCGAGTTTCCAAAGACACTAAACTATTACAGTCCTTGTGTGTGTGTTTTTGTTATGTACTAAGTATTCCGTAAAAGTAATGTAATGTCCATGTACATCAAGATTTGGGTCCCTACAGTAACGGTTCTTGACTGTTACCTGGTTCAACCTTCAGTAGTCTATGCATAGCCTGAGACCACCATCAGTATTCTTCATGAACAAAACTGGAGCACCCCATGGAGACACACTGAGTCGAACAAAAACCTTATCCATTAGATCGTCAATCTGAATCCGCAACTCCCGTAACTCCGAAGGTGCCATCCGATAAGGGGCCATCAAAATCAGACGGGCACCAGGCTGTAAGTCTATCCCGAACTCAATGTCACGTCAGGGGGGTAGAGTCACAACCTCCTCAGGGAAAACATCGAGGAACTCCCCAACAACTTCCGGGACATCCATCATCTATGTATCAGCTAGAACCACTGATAACCTGCCTAACAAGGAAAGGAGAGGCTCCACACGCCAGCTTCCCGCCTGATAGCTCCTCTCGCCAAAAAAAGATACGCGCTGCCCATCCACGTCGGAGAACACGACTCTTCTTCAAAAGCAGTCGATAACGGAACTAATAGAAAACAACCAGTCGATGCCTAGGATGACATCGTATGGCTGCATCTGTAACAGAAGAAGGTCCCCACTAGATCGGTGTGGTCCCAACGTCAGCCCAGATCCCCGGAAAACACAAGATACGCTGGTCTGGCCCCCAACTGGTGTACTCAGTACCAGTGGTACGGAAAGTCTCTCTACATCTAATACCAAAGCATGGGCTATACCAGGTGCAACGAAGGAGTGAGAAGCTCCTGAATCGAACAAAGCAGAAACAAGAGTGATGAACAAACAAATCGTACCTCGCACCACCTCTGGTCCTGCCGGAGATGCCAACTCTGCTGCGTGCAACTGTCCACGCCCAGCTCCTCTGACTCTCTGATGTCGTCCACCTCCCCAGCCACGCCCTGGTCGAGCTCCCTGAGGAGCACCCTAAGGTCGGCCTCCTCCTGCAAAGTCTGCCCTCGGAGGAGCATGGTCCTGCTACTGCTGGAAGGGCCTTGCTGGCAACTGGTGCTGCTGAGGTGGGCGTTGAGCCTGCCCACCTCCACCGTACTGAGCTCGGGTCGGGCACCGACTCTGAACATGCCCGAAACCTCCACAAGAATAACACCTCGGTTCTGGGCTCGTGAAAAAGAGACTAGGACCCGAAGATCTGAACTGCTGGGGCCTGCTCCCCACTAGCCGGAACCTAGAAGGTCCCGTCGTAGGAGACCTGCTGCTGACTGCTTTCCACTTCGACAAGCCTGGCTGGTTCCCCTCACAGGGTGCACCTCCTAGCGAGTGAATCCTCTCTACAACCTCTACCTTCTTATGTACTGCCAAGTACATCAGAAGGGTGAAGGGGGTGACAACATACTGGAGCGAAGGACGGAGCGCCTCCTCCAAACGTCTCGCCCGAGACTCATCATCCGAAAAGAGATCCGGAGCAAAGCACAGAAGATCCTTGAAATTGATCCCCAGATCTCGTACCGACATACTCCCCTACTGAATGAAGATTAACTCCTACCGCTTCTCCGCCTTGATCATGGAAGAAAGGAATTCCTCTCGGAATTCCTTCTCAAAGTCATCCCATGGAACCTCTGTCTCTATCCTCTCTCCGAGGTAGAGCGTCCACCACTATTGCGATGTACCTCTCAGCTGACCGACTGTTAGGGGAACCCAATACTCCCTCGAAGCATGGATCAAGGTAAAAGCAATCCCTAACTCCTCAAGACACCCCTCCGTCTCCGTATCCGAAGTAATACCATCGTACTTCTTGAGGGTCTGCCGCTGGAAATAATGGAGAGTCTTCTGCCATAGGCTATCTTCCTCCTCTCGGTCAATCCTCAACTGATCGACCGCCTGAATCTGCTAGGCCTCGGCCGTCTGAGCCACCTGGGGATGACGTCCAGGTGCCATAGCTGTATGGTAAACAAGGATCACCTAAGTCCAAGTAGTAAGGAAAAACTCAAGGTTTCATTTTATCATTTTATTTCAATTTCTTTCCCAGAACACCCAAATCCAGTAAAACACAATCATGATGATGCATGTACCTTCCCTAGGGTCTCTACCCTGCAATCAATGTAGTCTCACTTGGTTGTTTTGTAGGCTCAGAGTCCGTGCATCGGATCACAGGGGGCCCTGAAATCTTGTGTCCTAGCCGGTCTTCCCTGGCCTATGTCACACACCTAGATTAACTAACACTGTTGCCCTACCATCCCATGCAATCCCCACTGTGCCTAACTCCAGACTCCATCCTATCTCTCAACCATCACCTTTGATACCATTCTGTCACGACCCCCTCCCACCAAAGATGACCCTCCTGAGCTGGCAATGGTGAAAGGGAGATAATGACCCCCCGAGTCCCGCATCCAGTAGGCCCCGGGGTGGCGACTAGCACCAAGGGTATGAGTTTTCACAAATATGGGAGGCATTACCCTTTTAATTTATTTAGGATCGGGAAATAGGACAAGTCAACCACCAAAAAGGAAAAGACCCAGTGTATATAAATAAACCCAAACCAAGCCCACATGCATGTTTAAATAATTTTATAACAAGGTACAAGTACAAGAATGCTCAAAGTACAATACCAAAAGAAAACAAAGGTAAAACAACAGGAACAACTCCAACTATCCGACTAGTAGGGTCCCGCACGACCCTGGTAGTCCTCCTGAAAACCTGAAAGTAAACGTATGGTGGGCATATAAGTATACTCAGTAGGGAAAACGTAAATCTCTCGTGCACAAGTGAGGATACATCCTAATGTCCCGTTAAAACAACAGAAGAAACCTAGCAAGGAATTCTATCCGCCCAACCTCACCAGCCAAACTCACCAAAACACAATCACAACAGGTAGTAGTAGTATATAAGAACAAGAGTATTGGGTACCCCACACCATTTTCCTTTAGTTAGCTTCTCTTCCTAACGACGAACGTCCTGATGCTGCCACACTCTCCCCGCCCGCACACACCTGGGCCTCACAACCACATATCCTGCCCGCACACACCTAGGCCTCATCCCAAATATTCTTGGGAAATAGTAGAACCTTCCCGAAGAGTCTTGGGCTAAAACCACCCAAATCGAAACCTACCCGAAGAGTCATAGGTGTAAGGTCGCCTCAAGCCATCACAGCCTAGGGGATAAGGAGAAGGAAGGCGCTAGTAACTAAGGTCAAAACACCCTCTCCCATAAAATGGGAGTGTTCGGCACTAAGTGCTCAACATGGGTGGGGTGAGACAAAACACAATAGATATAGATATATATATATATACCAAACACCCAGCCCAACCTATGGATTCTAAACAGAGAAACTGAGCGTGTGCCTCAGAACTGCTACCATGAAGCATGCATACAACAGCAACCCCCACCCCATTTAGGTTTTCACGTTTCAGAAGAATTTTTTTATTAGTTCCTTAACTATTGGGAAAATATCCACAACCAACCACATCAATCGTTCATAAACATATCCCTGCCATCCAAAAATCAAGTTAGAAAAAAACACAAGCAACACATCCAAGCCCTTCTTTACAACCAACCAACCCCATTGATTATTAAACACGTTCCATTACCATGACCCACCATTCATTAAATCTTCCACATTTTATTTATCAATAACAACACATAACCCGTTCACATTAAAACCCAACTCTGCAGCCCCGCTGCCAACCTCCATAACCACAACCGCACCAAAACCCATACATCAATATCCCTTTAATACCATTTATTGCATCCCCACTACCCATCACCAACATAGAATTCACACCAACCCACAACTAAGCCAACCGTAGCCCCACTGCTCACACTATCCACAACAACCCACAAAACACCCCCATCACATGCCTCATAACTGAGCCAACACCCACATGTTCATTATTCCATTTTGTTCAACCGGGGTGATCACACAAGGGTTCCAGATTTTAAACAGCCAACTTTACGTGATTAACCAAACTACACATTCCATAAGGTTTCCTTCCATATCAAAATCCAGAAGGAGAGGGCAACATTTAATTGCGTAAGCAAAGGCCCCCAATGACCGTGATATTCAGTAGGTAAAATCTCATTCAATTCACAACATAATATCACAGGATATAAAGTAATAACAATCACAACTTCCCATCCCCATTATATAAGCCAGTTATTATCTTTATTTAACAGGTTCCAAATTGTTTCACTTAAACAAGATAACACCCACCCCACATGATACACAAAGTAGAGAGACGAAGGTAAGATCCCTACCTCAACGGGTTCTTGATCACAACGCTCCCCCGGATCAACCTTAGAAGACGTTCGTCGGCGTATGTCACTTATGTCGGGTCCCGGAAAAACCTCCTCAGGTGGAAGTCGGAAAGGAAAGGCCAAAGGAAAGAAAATGGATCCAAACTCAGAAGCTCTGCCTCATCGTTACGATCCCGTGGCCGCTGACAGATCGTAAATCGGAGCTCGGACGAAGAAGTTATGGAAGAAAGAGCCTTCGAGTCTCTTGGGAGAGCTCTGCTCAGAGGAGAGGGGAGTAGAGGTGTGAGTTGAAAGGAGGAGGGGACCCCTCCTTTTATAGGCGTGAAAAGAAAAAGTACATAGTGTGTAATTTATGGTACACGGCATGTACTCGGTTCTTTCACACGGTCTCCACGCAGCTTCCAACACGGCTCCGCAGTCGTTGACTGGTCAACACACGGTTTGAGGGTAATGCATACGCGGGGAAGGACTACACGGCGTATAGTTTAGACACACGGAGTGTACTCAATTATTTCACACGACAAGGACACGACTCCAACAAGGTACACGACCGTTGAATGGTAACGCGTACGCGGGGAAGGACTACACGGCGTGTAGAACTGGACACATGGGATGCACCCATTATTCCACACAGCAAGGACACGGTCTGCAACACGGGGTATACCCGGGAAGGGGGTACACGACGTGTACTCAAACTACATAGCGTGTAGTTTCAAAATTCTGGAAAGTGTGGGAAAAGTCCATTTTACCCTCCAGAACACTTCTTGACCTTCTTTTTGACAAAGGAATGGGCCGGAGAGGTCCGGTACATTACAATATATAATATAATTAAAGTAAAATTATTATTTTATATATATCATATAATTTCACTAAACTCATCATTAATACATTCCATGCAGTGTGTGAACAAATCACATAGCTTTGAGGGGGCAGTTGTCCACACTTCTTCAAACAAAATTATTGTAAATACACCAAATGGAAAGCATGAAGATATGTGTTATAAAATAATTAAATAAACTTAAAGACATAATAAATATAATATATAAAATATATAAATATAGTTTATATCAGAATTTCCACCATGAGAGGCGGAAAAAGGAAAATGAACAATCGTCGTTTCGTTAGGTGGTAGTTCACCGTATACGTAAACAATATGTTCGTTATCCATTAGACGGAAGTGTGTGTAAGATTAGGATAAAAATTATATTAAAAACATCATAGTATATGTATGATACAATTTTTTTGTAAAATCATTGAATAATAATATTTTAGTGGATAGAGAATGGAAATACTGTAAACTAACTTGAGGAAGAATGTTACCTCTTATTCCGGTAACAACTTTTCGTTTTCCCCAAAGGGATTCCTTGGATTTCTTTATTCCGAAAGGGGTGGCTTCTATGATGAGGGGAGGGATTTTTAGAATCTATTTTTTAATATCTTGGTCAATAAAAAGTGACTTGAGAGTTGTGATGAAGTGGGTGGAGAGGAGGCCTTTTTATATAGGTGGAGGAGTGACACTCTTGTAAATTTTGCCAAAGTGAATTACACCCACATTTTACCCCTAGAAAGTGGATCCCATAATATAAAAAATTCAATAAAATAGATTATAGGGTCTGAATATGGCCATAAAATTGATCTTGGACAAGTGTCTAGGTCATTTGGGCCCTTAAGCATAAGGTTTAGTCCCTTATTAAGCTTAATTTTACCTTAATCATTGTAATGGATTTTAATTATTTTCACTAATATTTTTGGTAAAAAACTAATTTTAACTTTTTATAAATTATAAATTATGATTATTAAAAATATTTAATCCATTTTCTCAAATTAAAATCTCATAACTGCTAGAAATTAATTTAAATTTAATCCCTCAGTCAGATCGACAATGCCGAGATTTAAAGTAAAAACCTTCAAAAGTTTGCTATATTTTTATGTTTAATCTCAAAGTGTAATTGATTTTGATGACCTGAATGGGACTAATTTTTAAAAATATGATCTAATTAAACTTTGAAACCAATTTAAACTATAACTTCACCTTATCAATAAATTAGATTAAAAATTAGTTTTATACTAAAATTCAGTATTTTTCATGATACATTAAAAAATGAAACGCCATAGAAAAACCCCAAACATTTACCCCAATATATTTATTTTGTTCTAATTTAAAAGCTATATTTTATTTTTCGATATCTATAAAAGTTAAAAAAATTTGATTCAAAATGGGTTTTCCATTAAAAGGCCTTAAAAATGACTTAACAAAAATATAGGTTATAAACATAAAATTGGGTTTGTTATTATCTTATGTCTATAAAATCCATTAGATGAATATTAAAAATATTTTATTGAATATATTAAATATAAATTAAATTAATATCACTCAAAAATTTTAATTAATTTAATTTATTTTTGTAAAACAAATTTGTGGCCATAATAATAATAATATTTTCCTTTATATTCATTCAGTTTTTTTATTCATTTATAATTAATTGGTAACCTATGAATTTATCTTATATTTTTATAAATAATAAATTTTCAAAAATTAGTTAATAATACTCATATTTTCTAATTTAATGGCTTGGTTTTATATTATTATATTAAATAATAACATTTTAATAATATATTATTGTTCAGTAAAACTCGGTCTTGCGTGTTATGAAATCCATCGAGGAAAGTCAGTCTTTCATGTAACGTAAATTAAAATCGATGTTTCGTGTAGAGACAGATAAAATTTATGTTGTGTGTAGTGAATGATTAAATTATTGTTGCGTATAAAACATGACAGACATAGTTATTTATTATAAAATACACTATTGTCAGTGTTGCATGAAATGAAAAATATCAAAAAGATTAAATTAATTCAAAAAATAATAATTCGCAAAATCTCACGGTGTTACACCATTTATTTTTATGGCATATCTTGAGGTAATTTAAAGAGTAGAGGTTATTGATAGAATGATAGCCAAAAAAGGATCAATAGAAGAGGGGAGTCTTTAGGATTCCTAGCTTAGTATAGTTATGGTCTGAGGTTCTTAATGTCAGGACATAAGATATTTCGGTTAGCTGGTAGTATGTATCAAAACTCATGATGTTGTTTTTATGGGGGAAATGAAACACATGCCTATGCCAAGAGATCAGATGCATGCTTTTATTATGGAGTTCATGGTCATCAGTGGTGAGAGTGCCTGACCTTTGTGATTAGTCACTATATTCTTGGGGTTCCGCTTTAGGTTCCTCCATTGGGGCAGTTTCAGTTGTGGCAACAACAATGGGATTCTATATTTTGGGATTGATATAGTGGAGAAAAGGTAGGCATAGTACATCCCCAAAATGATCTATATCCTCAAAGACCAGAGAACGACTATGTACATGGTCTTCAGTAGGGTTAGAGAGGCCACATAGCAGATTGTGGCCAGCTTCATGCTTTTTCATTTCCAACACCAGGTGAGACAAATGTCATTGAAGGTACCCTTTTCTTGTTTTCTACATGGGTTCATGGTTTGTTTAATTTATGAACAATACACTCCTTTATTACAGCTACCCTAATCCATTCTTTTGGCCTTGAGGTAGAGAGGCTTCAAGTTCCCTTGGCATTGACTACACTAGTTGGAGGTCGATCTAACTTGTATGAAGTATGTAGAGACTGTAATCTAGTGATAGGATAACACTGATATTTGGGAGACTTCATATGTTTACGAATACAACTCTATGACGTCATCCTTGACATGGATTGGTTACATTCAGTGTAGGATATCATAGATTTCTTCTGGAGTCATGTAGTGTTTTATGATGATGATGAATATCTAGTAGTTTTTGGTGGCATGTGAGACCCTTGGATGGGTGAGATGCACATTTTTCCTCGTCTTCCTTGATGGAATAGTTGATATTGAGATCATTATAAGTTTATAAGTTAGTGTTTCCCAGGGTTGTAGAAGAGTACCTTGATGTATTTCCATAAGAGGTTTTAGTGTTACCCCCTAGACAAGAGTTCGAGTTTGGGATCGAGCTACATCCAGGCATGTCTCTGATATCGATGTCTCTATATAGGATGTTTCTTCTGAGTTGTGAGTGCTATGAGTACATCTTAATGGTTTGTGGTAGTGAGTTTTTGTCCAGTCGAGTGTGTCACCTTGGGGTGCACCACTTTTGTTCGTGAAGAGGGATGCGGAAAACTTGTAGCTCTGAATCAATTATCATCACTTGAACCGGGTGACAGTGAAGAAATAATATCCTATTATGTGGATTGATTATTTTTTTGATTATTTTAAGGGAGAAATTTGGTTCTCAAATATCTATTTTTGGTCTGGATATCATCAGATGTGGGTGAAGGATGAAGTAATTTAGAAGACTAATTTACATTGATGTTATGGGAATTTTGTGTTCATTGTGTTTCCATTTTCTATGATGAATTCCCCAAAAATGTTCAGTGGGTTGATGAATTTTGTGCTTAGAGACTAACTAGATAAGTTAATGGTGGTTTTCATCTATAACATCATTGTTTACTCCATATATGAGGAGGAGAATGCAGAGAATATACATGCCATTTTGGGAGTTCTTTGTCAAGAGAAGCTATTTGGGAATTTTTCTACATATGAGTCATGGTATTGTGAAGTATTTTTCTTATATAATGTTCTTTCCAAGAAAGGATTAGCTATGGATCCTTCAAATATCGATGCAGTTGTGTCTTGGGAATCCCCTGAGACAGTGATAGAGGTCTATAGTTTCCTTGGTATTACCTGCTATTATAAGAGGTTTATTGATGATTTCTCTCAGGTTGTGACTCCTCTGGCATCCTTGAACAGAAAGGATCAGGCATTCTTATGGACTGACCAGTGTCAGGAAAGTTTTGTATACCTGAAGGAGAAGTTGTTCAGTGCCCCAGTTCTTTATTATCCAGCAGAATGAGTTCTGTTCAAGGTTCTCTACGATGCTTCACATCTTGGGTTGGAATGTGTTTTTATGTAGTAGATATATATTATATCTTATAGCTCTCATAATTTACCTCCCCATGATAATAACTATTCCACCCATGATCTTTAGTTGTTGATAGTTGTGTTTTCTTTGAATTTGCGGTGGCATTACTTCATCAGTGAGCGGATTTTGGTTTTTATTGACCATAAGAGCCTAAGGTATGTCCTTTCCCAATGTGACTTGAACCTGCATGAATATCAGTGGATAAAATTATTATAGGATTATGAATGTGATATTTCATATATGCCAGGAAATAGAAATATTATAGTTGATACACTTAGTAGAAAGTAATGTAGTGATGCTGTGTGTGAATATGAAGATTCCTAGAGAGTGATAGAAGAACTCTTAGTGATTAATCTAGTAATGAGAGAGGTTGTATGCTTAGGTTTTATTTTATATATGATATTAAAATCATCCTTGGTGCAACCGGTGGAAGATTCCTAGGTAGGGGATTCTAAGGCAGAGTTCTAGAGAGACTGAGTTGTTTTTTGTGATGCCCCTAATGGTTGGTCTTAGGATGGATAACACCTGGTGTTATTCCAGATAAGTATTTTCATTCCTTTGATGATGCATGAGATGGTTCTCTATGAGTTCCATAGCTCTCCTTTGGTGGTACATCCAAAAATAAAAAATATGTACTGATACTTGAGAGGTTAGTTTTGGTGGCATTGGTAGATGCATGCAGTTGCAAAGTTTTTTCTTGATGTTTGGTCTACCAGAAGGTGAAGGTTGAGCACTGTGACCCTAATAGTTATATCCATCCATTATATGTTCCCTGGTAGAATTTAGAGGAAATATTGATGCAATTCATTACATTTTTACCTCAAGATTAGGGAAGTTATGAAGCTATATGGGTGATAGTAGACCATTTGATGAAATTATCCCACTTTATAGAAATTTGGGAGTCAAGCTTAGTGGAGGTTCTGTTGAGGTAGTATCTATAGGAGGTGGTGTGACTCAATTGATTCCCAAGGTATATCATATCTAACCGGGATCCTTATTTTAAATTTAGGGTTTGGAGAGGTCTCTAACATTATTTTGGATCTCAGTTATGACTTCGAACTACTTTTCATCCGTATAAAGAAGATCAGATAAAGAGGACCATCTAGATTCTTGAAGACATGTTGCAATATTGTGACATAGATTTTAGAGTTTCATGGATGAGTCACCTACCCTTAGTCAAGTTATTTTATAATAACATTTTCTACTGTATTAGAATCAATGGTTTCCATAGCTGTAAAAAGATTTTATTTTGTGTTTGTTGTTAATCCACAATGAGATAATCAAGAAGTTTGCAAGATAAGTGATCTTATGGTGAAAGTTTATTTAGTGTTGATGGTTGTGTCATTTTTTATTATTTTTCAAATTTTTGGGGTCCAAAATGTAGAGGAAGGGCCAAGTTTTGTGAAAATTTGATTTCTAGGGTTGACTCATAAAAATATAGAAAAGGCACAGAATTCATGAAAGTTTGGTGTTTCATAAAATATTGTTGTTTTATGAAATTTTGTTATCATAGAGGTTTGAAGATTCATGAAATAATGTCTCTCAAAATATGGATGAGGCATGAAGGAAAAATTTTAAGTTACACAATTATATGAAATTCTGTGAATGGAAAATTTCTAGGAATGTTTTGTGGAAAAGGAGATTTTAACACACGAATGAAGAGTTTCAAGAAAATGCGGTGGTATTCTTGAAAGTTACCTGAAAGTGGATGGAGGTTAATATTTATAAATAGGACACCACTCTTTATATGTTTATCCAAAATGTTCTAGATAATTGTTGAATTCTCTAATTTCACCAACGTATTACACAAATTTAATTCTTACATGAATTAGTAAATTTACGAGAACAAAAGTTTCACAAAAATAATGGTTGAGAAATAATTTATGATAAGGAATTTCAGTGATAGAGCTTTTTGAAAGTTGATAGTTTCATTATAGTAAGAATTTTCATGAAAGTTAAGATTTTTTTTGAAAGACGGGAGTTTCAAGAAAGTGTGAAGTTTCATTAAAGCATATTGTTCTTTGAAGGGGGGGTGGTGAGAAAAAGGGTGTTGTGGGAATGATACTTTCATGAGAATACTCGAACTTAGGAAAACATTGTGGAATGTATTGAAGCATCCTAAGTGGAACTGAATTTTGAAAAATATCAGCTTCATGTTCTCCGATATAGAAGAAATCTTCATGTTGATAATCTAATAATGGAATCACCCAAATCAGTGATTAAGGGGGATTCGATGGAAGTAATATAAGGGAGGAAGTGTGTTATCCCTAAAATTATTGTAAAGGAAGTGTTCCTATCATGGAGTTTCATTGTCTAAATAATTTTAATACACAATATATATTAATGATTAATGTATTTAGTTATGACTAACACACTATAGGCATATGTTCCTTGGACTAGCCCTTAGTGGTGAAGCAAGTAAAACTGCCATGTTGTGTTTTTGTTTCTTCCTATGGGTGTTTGATAATTTCACCATTCTATAATATAGGTTTAAGAAGTTCCTACCTACATGGGGATAAGATCCATACCATTCAATGAAAAATTTGACACCTCGATTCATCCCTCCCCTCTCAGGGTGTTCCATGGTATTACAAGTGGAATCAAAGGTAGGTTTTAGGTGTTAAATATGCACACTAGTTTGTTTTTTTATAGATAATTATGTGAATGTTAAGGGGTCCCATTTCTGAAGGAAGAAACATCCATATTTATAAGAATATAATGAAATATCATCTATGATATCATATATGATCTATTGGTATAGAAGTTATCTATTATACTATTCATGGGATTTAGGTTAGTGATGAAACAAGTCTTTTGATGACTGAAACAGATTGGAAAATGCTTAATGTAGATGCCAAATCTCAAAATGATCTTACTGAAACACAATATAATTAAATATATTTAAATTTAATGATTTTTAATATATCCAATTCCATATTGGAGAAACTAGAAAATATATATGAAGGTGATTACAAAGTGAAGAAGGCCAAACTTGATGTTTTGGACAACCAGTTTAATGATATGAAAATGCATCCAGATTATAATATATATAATTTATTTAATCACATTAGTGAATTTTTTGGATAAATTCAATGAATTGTGGAATAAATTAGGGATATTGACATTGTGAATAGAATAATGAGAAGTCTTCCACCTATATACAATATAAAAGTGTCATCCCATGAGGAAACAGATCTTTCTAAGCTTTGTTTTGATGATATGATAAGTAGTCTAGTGGATTATGAAATGAGATTCAGGATAGAAGAAATATAAATTCAATTAATAAAGGAAATGGTATTTAATGACATTGAAAAAAATTACATTTCTAAAGTTATTTACGATGGATATGATGTGGATGATGGAATCCTTTATCTTTTTTTTCCTAGAAAATTCTATAGCGGAAAATGGGGATTTAAAGGAAAGATTTATTTGGCTTGTTTTTGGTGTGGTAAGGTAGGGAATAGTTATTCTCGATGCTCAAGAAAATTCAATGATATAGGAAGTGAAGAAAAAAACATGAATATTACCCAGATGAGGTTCCCAAAAAGGAAGAATTCAAACCAAGAAATAAATTATAGTGGAAGAGAATAGTTTTCAAAGAAGAACAAGATCTTAATGTAATTTTGGAGGATATAGGACCATAATTTAAATATGATATTGAAGATTCCATGATATATATAGTTTAAAAGGTAGAACATAAAAAGGAGGAATATAATCAACCGAAATGTTATGTCAATCTAAAGGTGGAACTTGACGGTTCTCTTGATGAGTTTGGAATTTAAATAAAGAAAAATAAAAATATTATAACTTTTTTGAAAGAGTCATGAGAGTATGTGAATCATCTTGAAGTTGATATTGATTGACTACAAGGAGAGGAATAATAAAATTCGACAACTCTAAAAATCTCATAATATGTTATTGGGTTTAAAATAAGGATTGAAGAGAAGGAAAAATTTATCAATGAACTTACATCGAGATTGGAGGAAAAGGCTAAGATAGTTGAGGGACTTGAGGAAAAAGTCATTTATTTAAGGATTGTACATGAAATAGAATCAAAATTGGGGTAAATGAAGAAGAAATTACAGTTCGGAAGGTTTTCAGATATAGAGATTCTGGAAAGAGGTATACATGGTTTCAAAGAAGTAGAGAAATAATTGAATGATCAAATATCTAAATTTATGGGTAGAAGTGGAATTAGATGTAATATATAAACCTCAAAGGCTTAAATTGAGATGATCCAAAATAAAGGGAAGCATAAAGTTGGACATATAATTTTTTTCTTAATGTCATAACAAAGGAAGATTTGAACTAAACAGAGAAGAGAGATGAAAATAAATCTTAATAAACCCGAGATGATCGATAATCAATGATCTATACAAAAGAAGGGGATATGTGGAGTTATAGAAGTGATAAGATATTTACTCTTATGAAATTTCAATTATGTGGATTCTCGGTCCATACCATGTATTATTGTGAAGAGAAAAGGATCTATCTAAATGGAGAAGAACCTAGAAATAAAAAAAAGAGAATGAGACCATATCCTTCACCATATAAAACATCCAATTTCTATGGATATTTTTTTTCAATGTTCTAACTTTTTCCATAAAGCTATTTATTACAGGAGGAAAGGTGGAAACCATCACTATAGAAATCTGAGAGAAGTCAATACTATTTAACAAAGTAGAATTATCCTTAGAAATAATTATTATCATCTAGAATAAGAATATGAGTATGATTCAACAATGCATTTTGAAAAGATATTTGGGAGGCCATTTTATTACTCCACTCAATCAAGTATCTCATGGAAAGAAAATAAGAAGATTGAGAAAGTTGACTTGGGAAAGATCACTCTTAAAGCTACCAAGAATAGTAGAACCTAGATTCTTGATAGTAGATGCTAACCCAAATGATAGGAAATGAAAATTTATTGCAAAATGTTATGAAAAGGGTTTATGTAACAGTGATATTTGGGAACAATGGAACCTTAATGATCAAAGGCTGTGGAAATACAACATTAGAAAATGATGAGCTAATGAATACATAAGTGCTCTATCTGGAAGAATTTCATCACAATATTTTGATTGTGAGTCAAATCTATGACTCATAACTAGTAGTGTCATATAATTAGAAAGGGTTCACCATCAAAGGAAAGATATATAATTTTTTCATGAAAGGATGGGGGAAAATGGTAATTTATACTGGGTATATAGTAAAGAAAACCATTTTCTCATAACAATTGAAGTGGAAAACAACTTGTGGAAAAAGAGGTTGGGCCACATTAATCAATATATTATGAAAAAATTATCCAAGATAAAGTTTGTTGTTGAAATTCGCAATCTTAAGCATGATTGAGAAAAGACATGGGATGATTGCATGCGAGGAAATATGGTCTGGAGTTCCTATCAGCTAAGGAACAAAAGGGAATCAAATATTCTTGATCCAATCCACACAGATGTGTGTAGTACAATGAATATGGTTGGAACATATGGAGAGAGGTAATTCATTTAATTTATTGATGATTATGTATAATTGATTGTGTTATGTTTATGTAGTGTAAGCGAGAAGTGATTGCATGCATGAAAAGATATCTCCAAAGTGTTGAGAATGAAACTGACCACCCAATCAAGATATT
The DNA here is from genome assembly GCA_963277665.1 of Viscum album. Taxonomy (NCBI): domain Eukaryota; kingdom Viridiplantae; phylum Streptophyta; class Magnoliopsida; order Santalales; family Viscaceae; genus Viscum; species Viscum album. The sequence continues at coordinate 1,938,402,587 of OY728155.1, forward strand.
ATTATATGAAAAGGTAATAGAATGCACATAACTTGAATTTAAAAATTACTTTGAAAGACATGGGATCAAGAATGGGGTTTCATCATTGGGAACACCTAAAAAAAATGTGGTCATTAAACACAAAAATCAACAGGTGAATAATATTTCCAAAACTATATTGACTAAGATTTATGTTTCTCATCATTACTAGAAACAGGCTATTCAAGTTATATTGTACACTCAAAATCAAATAGGGATGAGTCTAAGAGAGTAAAGGATACCATATGAGATATGGCATGGAAGGAATACCTCACTAAAGTATTTTCATGTTTTTAGAAGCAAATGTTTCATCTGAAACACAGAATCTAATCAAGGAAAGTATGGTGATGTTTTAGATGAGGGAATATTATTTGGATACTCAATGAAGAGTAAATCCTATAAATTATGTAATAAACATCTTATAAATCTTATAGAGATAAATAAATTCAATATAATCAAGGATAAAACAATGAATAACTCAAGGATCTCATATGTTGATATGATTGAAGACAAAGAAGAAAGTATAAAATGGGAAAAATTCAAATACAAAAATTGTGGAAGGCTTTCCCAACATTCAAGGTTATCAAAATGATGATAATTCAGAATTATAATCAGAAGAGGAAGTGATTAATAAATAAACTCTACCAGAACCTCATTGGATAAATATAAGATCATAAGTTTATTAGTCCAACATTGTTGGGGATTAGAATACACTTATATAGACAAAGAGAATGAGGAATGACACATATGTTTCTATCTTATCAATTTTGAAACCAAACTTTTTTGATGTAGCAGTGAAGGATGAGTCATGGGTTAAGGTCAGGAATGAAGAACAAGGTCAGATTGAAAAAAATTATACTTGTTATCTTGTTAAGAGATAATAAAATTATAATGTGATTGGAACAAAGTGGAACTTAATTAAATTTATGAGCTAAGAAATGTGATCAGAAATAAGGCATACTTGTTGTGTAAAGTCTATGCACAGATTGTAGGAACGGATGTCGAAGAAATGTTTTCTCTAGTAGCTTGATCGGAATCAATTCTGATCTTCCTAGCCATAGTGATTTAAATAGGGTACAAAGTTTATTATATGGATTTCAAAATGGAATTGTTAAATGGTGTTCTTGTAGAAAAAGTATACATTGAAAAACTAATTGTATTTCTAATTGGAAATGATGAAACATAGGTTTATAGATTAAAGAAGGCTCTTTATGGTATAAATAAGGAACTATAAGCATGGTATTCTCAACTGGATGCTTATATGAAGAAGCTACAATCTAAAAGAGGAGGTGTCAACCATAATCTCTATGTAAGAAATTCCCAGGGAGAACAACTTATTGTCTTTGTGAATGTGTATGATATTATATTTAAAAGAAGCATGCATAGATCAATGAATTTTTTTTTCTAATCAAATGAAATTAGAATTTTAAATGTCCATGACTGGTGAAATCACATAATTTTTGGGGATATAGGTGATTCAAAATAAATAATAAACATTCATTTCTCAGGAAAAGTGTAACACCCCAAGGTTTTCTAAAAATAAATTGAATTGATTGAAATACTGTTTAAAGTAGATATTTATAAGTATCCTTTAAACATAATTTTACTTCTTATATGTTTTGAATTTCAAAAAATGGTCATCTACAATTGTGTTTGGTATGTTATTTAGAGTCTATTGGAACCAACTTGTTTTATAGTGAATATTAACATACCCTTATGAATAGTAATATTAATAGTAATATGACCCTAATGAATACTAAATTGTATTATTATTTTATTTTCTTAAGTCTTTATGATAATGACACCTTGATTAATTTTTCAATGTGATATAAAAGAAGTTATAGTTTTTAAATTATTAATTTTTGAATTAAGTATGATTTTATTTAAAAATTAAATTAAAAATATTTAGAAATCTATTTTCAAAAAATGGACTTTATTTTTTAATTCTAAACATCTATAAATGGTTAGGGTGATTTTTTTGGAATTTTTTGAAACAGTTGATTTTTCGGTGAATAGTAAAAAATATAGTATTTAGTTTCATTGTGTTAATGGCATCATTAATGATGTAATAATGATTTCATAAATATAGTAGTATTATGTACAGTTAAATAATATGTGAGGTTTCCCAAGTGGCTTATACCATGGGCAAGCCCGTGGTTTTTCAAATACCACTAATGAGATGTCCCTTGGAAATTATTAAAATAATCCCTCACTTTCGCTATAAATACCAACCCATTCCTTCATAAACTTCATTCAAAATTCTTCATCAATGATTCTATTTCCTCTTTATCTTTCTATAAGTCCTCCCAAGGTTTCTTGAAGCCCACAATGTCCAAACTTTAATGTTATAGGAGTTACTCAACAAGGTAAGAAAATTCACAATTTCCTTTTTTTCCATTCATGTTGTCTTTTATGTGGTATAACATTCAGGTTTCCTTACCATGTTCTTATTTACTTATTATTCTTGATCTATTTTTTATTATGATTCATTTATTTATGGGTGACCCTTGTCCCCTCACTTTTTAATATTTTCTAAAACCATATTGCATAGCCGTTGGGCTGTCGAATATTTGTAAAGGATTTCTCACTTATTCTTTTATTTTGAGTTCATTTATTTTCTTATTATATATTAATATTTTCTTACCCAAAAGGCATTAAATCTCCTAAAATAATTTATATTCTTTATGTTCTCATGTTCATGGAAAATTCATCATCATTATTCTTCTCCTCTCCCACTTATTCAAGGAATAAAATATTGCATGTGATGTATTGAATTACCGACATCGTGGACGATGAGATTTCAATTTACATTAATTCATTCAAGTCTGGTCATGAAACCATTTATATGGTTGAACCAGGTTATAATATATGTATTATGTCTCATCCATGGTTCTGGAATTCTTTTCTACTCATGGTTTTAATTTATAAGACAAAATGAGGTTGTTATTATCAAAGAACCACTAAAATGATCTAAATGAACATCATTAATGTTTTAACTTATGAATCATCATCATGTAAGAATAAAAAATGATAAATGGTATAATTTATGGTACTGGAAATATATAAATACCATTCCATTCAAATTCTATAGTTCCACTTCCAATCGATAAGAACACCCAGCATGAACCGATCATGAAAATCATTTAAAGAACTCACCCTAAACAATGCAAGGAACAAAATTCTAACAATTAAAGGGTGAAATGAAGTTATAAAATGATAATAGAAGATGTTATAAACATGAAAATTTTTCTGTAAAATATAAATAACACTTTTTTAACCATTATATAGAAGGTTTAAATAAGTTGGAAGTAAGAGAAACCCGAGGTAAGGGAATTCTTAACCTGATTTCAATTCTTTAGGTTAATATTATAATTCATTATTTATGTGGTATTAAAATTGTTTTTGTGATTTTTTTTGTATATATTATATTTAATTATGTGTATTTATAGTGTGTAAACATATTCCATCCACTCTATAAAGTCTCAGTTCAATTATATGATATTTATAAGAGACTTTTATTTTAAAACTCTCTTTTAAAATTCTGTTTTATAAATTTCAAAGGTGACGTTTTTAAACAATTATTCATGTGGTATGATTATGTTCTGGTTATTGGTCATTGTTTATGATGATGTTTGGGACCTATATCTCCATCCAAGGCATTGGTTATGTGTATGTTGGTGGTCGGCTGTATGGTTACTCCAAGTGTAACTGTGATGGTTACACAAATTATAAGGTAGCTATGAGGGTGACAAGATTATGTAAGTAATGCCCCCAGATACCTCTATAGTTATATTTATGTTCTCATGTTTTGTGGGAATCTTGTGGAAATATCATGTTTTACAAAGTAAGTATATATGGATGACAAGTATGTCTATTGAAAGTGATTTCATATGTTATAAGTTTCATGGACTAATGTGTTCTTTCCTTATTTTTATATCCCTTACTAAGTTGTTGTGATCATCCCAAGTTTTTAAATGATTTTCACAGGTTAATGGATGTGTAAGACAAAGAAGTAAGCCATGTTAATTGTCGAATAATTTTCAAGTAGTCATGTTTTAAGTTTTAATGTTTTATATTTTGAAAAAAATTGAAACTGTTTTTATGGTATCCAATCTATAACAATATGTAATGTTATGGATGTTTTATACCCCAATTCTCTAAAGCTCTAAACCTGAAAATATCCTCAATGTATGAGAAGTGTTTTTTTGACTAAAATCAAGATTTTTTATGTAATAAGGCCAGGTCCTTATAGTTGGTATCAGAGGATGGTTTAGATAACTTTAGCGGTTAGGATGATGTTAAAATAATACCATAAATTATTTTTACTCTATCATTAATGTGAAATGTTATAGCATTTAAAGATTAACATGTTGCCTCATATAAGATATGTTTTTTCAGAATGGTTGTCCGTAGAAGGAACAAGGATACTGAAGAGGAGAGGCACTGACAAAACGACATCCTTCCGGATCTACATCCTGAAATAGTAGGGATTGGAACCAAGTAGTTTGTGATAGTAATGGATCAGATAACGTAGGAAATAAATGGTGGTGGCATCCATGCAAGAGAAAAAATAGAAGTACCACAATGGAACATGACAATAGTGGAACATTTTATGATACAACACCCTCCTTCTTTCAATTCATCTTCTAACCTAGTAGAAGTTGAAGGATGGATCAAATCCCTTCAATATATATTCGATGTTATGGGGTGTTCAGAAAATCAAAAGGTAAGTCTTCCCATTTATCATTTTGAAGGCAAAGCTGATCAGTGGTGGTCAATGGTAAATAATATTAGGGACATAGAGTATTTTTATGCCTTAGAGTTGGATGAATTTAAAAGTCTTTTCCTTGAAAAATATTTTCCTAAGGTGGTGCGACTTAGGATGGAGAAGAAATTCCTTGAATTAAAGAAATATGAGGAAGATTTAGTGGCTGTGTATAAAGCGGACTTCACCCAAATCGTGAGGAATGCTTCAAATATTATTCTGGATCTTGATAGAAAAATCAACCGCTTTTACTCAGGACTGAAGCCAAGGTATCGAAGGGCGTTGGCCTCCCATGAATTCAAAAGTTATGAGAAACTTTTCCGATATGCTAAGAGGATAGAGATGGAGTTTGATGAGGATCACATTAATTTTTTCAACAAGGAGAAGAAGAGGTCCAAGTGGAAAGTGATGGGTAAGAATCAACCAAAGAAATCTGATGGTAAGAAAATCCAACTTCCAATTTATGAAAAATGTGGCAAGAAACACCCTGGGGAATGTCTTAGAAAAACTAGGAAGTGTTTTATATGTGGTAAGTTTGGACATATGGCCCGAGATTTTAATGAAAATGATCCAAATACTAATATTGATAAGCAAACTATAAAGTGTTTCAAATGTCGTGAGATGAGTCACTATGCAAATGTCTGCCCAAAGAGAGATCTAAATGATGCAAAGAACCCATACTACAAGCAGAAAGGTGTAGTGAGATCCTCTGCGACTATGTCAACAGATGTCGGTTCATCCAATGAAGTTGTATTAGGTACTTTTTTTGTTCACTATGATTTTTCTAAAGCGTTTTTTGATATAGGGTGTAAACATTCCTTCATCTCTGAGAAATTTTCAGTTAAATTGGAAATATCACCTCAACAAATGAGACTAGGGCTTGTTGTTAAAACACTAGGGAAAGTATTATAGCAAAGAAGAATTATAAGAATCTTTCTATTATGGTAAGTGGAAAGACTTTACCAGAAAACCTTGTTGTTTTACCCTTAGTCGAGTTTGATGTTATTCTAGGAATGGATTGGATTTCTTTTTATCTTGAAAAGATTGACTGTAGAGATAAAGAAGTTGTTTTTCAGAAAGAGTTTCAGTTTTTATACAAGAAGAAACCCATACAATTGATAATATATCATGAATCTGAAAAACTATTGATATATGGAAATGAAAGTTATCTTTCTCATATTATTAAAAACAAGTGAACTGTTTTGATTGATGATGTGACTGTGGTAAATGAATACCATGATGTTTTTCCTGATGAGTTACCCAGTTTCATACCTGATCAGAAAGTCGAATTCACAGTTGACTTAGTTCCTGATGCTAAGCCAATTTCAAAACCCGCTGATCGTGTGGATCAAATAGAACTTCTTGAATTGAAAATTAATTTGCAAGATTTGCTGGATAAAGGCTTCATTCATCCTACCACTTCACCATGGGGAGCTCCTATTTTTTTTGTTAAAAATAAAGATAGTTCCATGAGACTTTTCTTTGATTATATAGATTTGAATAGCATCACTATTAAAAACAAGTATCCTTTGCCTCACATCGATCACATGTTTGATCAGCTCCAGGGAACTCAGTACTTTTCCAAGATTGACTTGAGATCCGAATACCATTAGTTTAAGTTGGAGGAGGATGAAATCCCAAAAACAGTCTTTTCTACTAGATATGGGTATTAGGAATTTGTTGCTATGTTGTTTATATTAACTAATGCACCTATTGTATTCATGAATCATATGAATAGAGTATTTCATGAGTTCTTGGATAAGTTTGTGGTTGTATTTATTGATGACATTCTGGTTTTTTCTAAAAATAAATAAGAGCATGAAACACATCTAAGGGTTGTTTTTAAATCCTTAAAAGAAAGGAAACTATATGAAAAATTCAGAAAGTGTGATTTGTAGTTGAAACAGATTTCTTTTTTTGGGAACATTGTAAATAAGGATGGAATAATAGTTGATCTTGCCAAAAAAAAGTGGTTAATGAATGGAAAAGACACAAAAATGTTATAGAGATTCGTAGTTTTCTTGGTTTAGTGGGTCATTACCGAAAGTTTGTTAAGAACTTTGCATGGTTATTTATCCCGATAACTAAGTTAACACAGAAATGGGTTAAATTTTTTTGGACAGAATAATGTGATGTTTGTTTTTAGGAACTGAAGAAGAGATTGGTGAATACTCCAATTTTGGCCTTGCCTTCCCAAAATAGTGATTTTGACATCTACAGTGATGATTCGTTGAAAGGACCTGGTTGTGTTTTGATGCAGAATGATCAGGTAATTTCTTATGCTTTGAGACAACTTAAAACTCATGAGCTAAATTATCCCACACATGATTTGGAATTAGAAGCTGTGGTTTTTTATTTGAAAATTTAGAGGCATCATCTATACAGATCCAAATGTAAAATATATACTGACCATAAAAGTATGAAGTATATATTCACTCAGAAGGAATTAAACATGAGGAAGAGAAGATGGATAGAACTGATAAAGGATTATGATTGCATGATCAATTACCATCCTGGAAAAGTAATCAATGTGGGTGATGCCTTGAGTCGAAAACATCATGCATTATTAACCATGTTACATTTAGAACATGATCCCTTGATTAATGATTTTTATGAATTTTGGATTATAAGTTCATGGTGCAACACATACCTCTTTTTTGTTTCAGGTTTTAGTGCAGTCGTCATTATCAGACAGAATTAAGAAAGTGTAGAAGGAAGACCGTGAGATACAGAAAAAGGTAGAATTGGTTAAAATGGATAAATTTTCATAATTTAACCTTGATAAAGATTCTATTTTATGATTTGGAAAAATGTTGTGTGTTCCTAGTGATTCTTAGTTGAAGAATGATTTTTTGTGTGAAGCTCATAGTTATCCATTTTCAATTCATCCTGGTCATACTAGTATGTACAGAGACCTTCGAGAGTATTATTGGTGGGATATAATGAAAAGAGATATTGCTGATTTTACCATGAAATGTTGGACATGTCAACAGGTTAAAGTAGAGTGGAAGTTACCAAAGGGGTTGCTTCGGCCTTTGCCACTGCCAGAGTGGAAGTGGGAGAATGTATCCATAGACTTTGTGGTTGTAACACCCCGAGATTTTATGAAAAATATTCTTTTTAATTTCATTAATGTCTTGTGTTGTACAATACACCAAAAGGAGCTTGCACAACACACATCCTTGACTTGCCTTTCAATACACGTAATCGCGACCTTACTCGATAGCGTGTGTAGTACACAATACCAAGTTTCACTAAACAACGATATATTATTAAAACTAGCCGTTATGAATAGTAATAACCACTTTTTGAAATTTTGTAAATTTTATTTTTCAAAATTGAATACATTTTTGGATTCGGAATATCGAAATTAGCTTAGGGTGAAATTTTGGTACTTTTCGGATAACTTTCATTTTCTGATGAATAGTAAAAATTACTAAATTTTAATTAAAAACAACCTTTTTAATCAAAATCATTAATAATGATAAATTATTAATTTTAGTGGTTTTAAAGTATATTTAGAATATATTTTTACAATTTAATACAATGTTGGTCATTGGATGTAATTCTACATTTAAACCAGACATAAACAATTGTCAATCTTTTGATAGTTATTATCTCTTAAGAACACGCTATTTGTTTTGACGACGAGAATTAATTTTTAAATTAATTAATGCAACTGATATGTTTTTAATTTGGTAAAATAGACATAATTTTTGAGTTCATAATATCCAATATAGCTTAGGCCAAATTTTTGGTATTTTTCTGGAAACTTTCATTTTTTGATGAATAGTGAAACCACTAAGTGGTAGTTAAAAAAATGAATTTGTCATAAAACTTAATTTTACTGCTTCTGTGAGTGGAATTTCAAAACTCCTAGAGACATGGTTGATGTTATTAAGTAAAATGTGGTTCAATGAGATGAAAATAATTTTTGATGAATAGTAACTTTTTACTTTTTTTTACCACGGTTAAAAGTAAATAGGGTAATTAAGCGTAAAAATGTTATTATTATTACCCTAACACATGTCCTAATTCTATTGGATAAGTGTAATTCGACCAAAAACAACCTTAGGAATAAAATATGATCATTTAGGCCCACTTGGATTAGATTAGGACATTTATTAATAATTTATTTAAAGAAGGGTTAAAATAGTTAAAATCAAAGTTTAATAAGTAAATTATTTTTAATATAGAGTTATACATAATATAAATTCGACTATAAATACTCATTAGAAAGATAAAAGGATTTCCTACATAATGGTATTTTATTTGTAATTTTTAGACATTAAATAATTTAATTTATTTATGACACAAAGATGATGCAGTAATTATCTTATTAATGAAATACTGACATAATTGATGTTATAAATACCCAAATAAATGTAATTTGAAACTTTTTATGAATTCCACTAATTTTATAGGTTAATATGACATGTTATTATTGATTTAATTAACTATTTTAGAACTAGTCATTCTGTTATGAGTTTCACAAAAATCAATTACTAAATAGTGTCAAAATTGACATAAAATAGTTTTTAAAACAAATATTATATTATTAATTGTTATTTTATTCCTAAAAATATAAGGTTCGGCCAAATGACTTATATAAGGTTATATATATTAATAATAAACAACTTGGGGTTATTTTGGCTTGATATAGAAATTTTATTAACCTTATAGTGTAAGAAAACAAGAAGACACGGTAAAAGTAAAATTATCTAACTTAAAGCTAAATATAAATGATAAGGTTAAAATAGGAACCTAAATTTGTCTAAATTCTATTTTATGAGAGGATTTCGACCCATCCCCACCTTATCTTAGAAATAAATCAATTTGGAGCTATTTAAAACCGAATTTGGATTTATAATAAAATAATATTTTTAGTTATTCCAAAGGTGCCCCTCTCCTCCCTTATAAAAGGGCACCCCCTCCCTCTCTTCCTCACACCACATTGAGACTTCAAGATCGGCCAAACTCTGCCAAATTCTCTTCTACACTACCCTATAAACATCCGAGAGGTTCTGGTCTTCCTCAAAGACCAATTTTAGTGCCCTAAGAGTAGGTCTCAAAGAGGCGCTTCAAAGAAGAGGTAATTTCCGTTACCGATTCTTTCACCTTTATTTCTTCTTCCACTTCTTCTTATAAGGTTTTTTAATTATGAAGTAATAAAATCAGTATCACTAATATAATGATATGTTATTATAAGCATGAAACAACCCTATTTCACCATCTATCCATCCTACGGAAAACAAAATCATCGCGCGTGCGTACGTACGGAATACCGTCTCCACGCCGTGGTGTAATCTATTTTCCACCACCACCTTACTTGGATCAGTATAATGGTGTAAATAATAACTATATATGATTATTGTAAAGTGATATTGATTCTGTAATAGTATACATACACTCCAATAAAATTCCACGATCATGGGAACGCTATCATCGCTCGTGCGTACATACGGAATACCGTCTTCACGACTCGATGAGATTCATTCTCAATGATTAACCATTAATGAATGATTATAAATTATATATAATAAGTAATCATGAAATATATGACATAATAATGATACTGGATTTATGTGTATATATATGTATGTCATCTACTTAATTCCATTCAACTCAATAAGTAAACGAAAACAGCGTTCATGCGTACGTACGGCCTACCGTCTCCATGAACGGTGTATTTCTTTCCAATTACTGATTTATTATATATATGTATATTATGAATATATATTATATATAAATCATGTTTTATATTCTGGAATTAAGAAATCATGATCTAAGTAATCATATGAATAATTACATGTCAAAACACGGATGACAAATGAAACGATTTTACCCAAAAATCTCTTTAACATGGAATTTACAAAAGAATGGGTAATATAAAGTCATAAGTGAACCATATATGATATCATAACAATGAGTATGATTCTGGAATAATTCAATGACATTATTTAAATCATTATACAGGAGGTTCGGACACTTACGAAGCAAATCGGACCTAAGGTAAGGGAAATATCACAATCTCATTTTTATCCGAGATTGTTTATACTTCAGAAATTACTGGGGTGTATTTTATCATCCACATCCATGTTTCCTAAATATGTAATATTATTTCAATACACCTACAATTTTTTAAATCAAATTTTACCCTTTGGTGAGTTTTTAGTAAAATATATGAAATGAATCTTTTGTCGTTTTTCGTACGAGGTACTTTTTGACTTTTCGGACAAAAGTACGAGAAGAATGTTTTTTTAACTTATACGACATGAAAGGATTTTTAAAGTTTTATAAATCCATATTTTCATGAAGCTTCCTCAAAAATATTTCCGGACTATTTTCAAGAAAATCCTTTTCTTTTAAAAATTCATGACATTTTGTGAAAAGAAAATGATTTTAAAGAAGAAAGGATATTTTCCTCAAGAATCCGTTTCAAGTGTTTTATGAAAACCATTTTTCATCTAAGATGACATTATTTCAAATTTGTATGTTTCAAGTATCATGTATCTATGATTTACATGGTTTCACTTTTCTTATGATGAAATGATATCCATTTTTTATATACGGATTATGTGATGACTGGATGATGTTTATGAAACCCATTTTATTTATTGGGTTATTATGAATGGTGTATGTTTATTTTGTGGCACAAGTAAGAATGATTTCATTATGAGATGGGTGGGACCTATATCTCCCTACAATTCATTGGGTAAAGATTTTATATCTCATGAGATAGACATGGCTAGAAGGGTAGGTTAAACCGGTTCAGTGAATCAGGACTGAAACGAGGAGTGAACTCGGTTCAGAAAGGGATTTTGTCCACTAAGATAGTCTTGGAAATGAGTCTTGACTAATAAGAAATTATTCTCTATGATTATGTGTGTATTCCACAAAGTTTCATGTTTTATGTTATGATTATTGGGATTATATTTCACTACTATGATTTATCCCATGTTATGATATTATGATCTCTTTTTCAGGTTAAGATTTCCAAAATGTTATGTTCTTATGAATATGATGTGATTGATATTTCTTTTGTTTACCCTTACTGAGCATTTGAGCTCACCATTTTATGTTTTCTTTTCCCTAGGATATAAAGAAAGGTTTTAGGTAAAAAAAGGAAGATCTTTATGGGAGATGTTGAAGATCTTGCACCACGATTAGAAGATTATATTCCAAGTTTCCAAAGACACTAAACTATTACGGTCCTTGTGTGTGTGTTTTTGTTATGTACTAAGTATTCCGCAAAAGTAATGTAATGTCCATGTACGTCAAGCTTTGGGTCTCTACAATTGGTATTAGAGGAAAGGTTTAGTCAACCTTTGGAAACTAGGATACGAAAACGTTAGTGAGATCCCAAGAGATATTTCTAAGGTATGTCTAGGGATGTCCCTAAGGTTAAGTATAAGTATAGGTTATAGTCCTAGAATTGCGCTAACGATCTTAGAATTAAACCTAAGATGTTAGATATTGAAGGTACTCCCCCTTTATTATGTTGTTTTCCCTAGCATGATTTTTGCCTCTCACACTATTCTTTTTGGGTTTTAGACGATGGATGGAACCCGAAGGAACTGTGTTGATCAATGCAATGGACAATGCAATGATTGTACTCCTGAACAAACAAATGTTATGGGAGATGGAGTGCAAAATCTTATTGCTATACTTACACAAGCTATGAATCATTCTGTACTTCCAAATGAGTAGAGAAGGGAAAAATATTCTATTGAGTCCTTCATGAGGCAACGTCCACCTTCTTTCAGTGAGTCTTCTGATCCATTTTTTGCTGAACAATGGATCAGTACCACTGAAAATATATTTTCAGTTCTTCAATGTTCTAAACATAATAAAGTCATCTTAGAAGTATATCGTTTGGAAGGTGAAGCTTATCAATGGTGGAATCTTATCAAGAATACGAGGCAAATAGATGAAATTGATTCCATGGAATGGGACGAGTTCAAGAACTTATTTTTCAATAATTACTTCCCTCGTATTCTTCGAACAAAGATGGAGAAGGAGTTTCTTGAACTAAAGCAAAAGGATGATAAATCTGTTGGTATATATGAAGCAAATTTTACAAGGATTGCAAGGTATGCATATGGATTTATCATCCAACCTGAAAGTAAAGTTGATTGATTCTTCAGTGGCTTAAAACCAAATCTTCGAAGGGCATTAGCTATAAGAGACTTCAGTAGCTATGAAGAAATTGTGTGTTGTGCTATCAAGGTAGAAATGGAAATTGGTGTTACTTATCCATCTCATAGTTTTGACAAGAAACGAAAGATGGAGTACAAGGAGAAATCTCAGAATAATGGTGAAAAGAAGATGAATGTTTCTTTATGCTCAAAGTGTGGAAAGAATCATGGTGGAGATTGTCTTAAAGGGAAAAGTAAATGTTTCAAATGTGGAAAGGAAGGTCATCGGGCATTGGAATGCCGCAATGACGGGAAGAAGATGTCTAATGATGCAAACAAAGGAAGGGATACATAGAATGAACCTACTACCCTTCAATGCTTCAAGTGCAAGGAAATTGGGAATTATGATAATAAATGCCCTAATCCAAGGGTTAGTGATGATCGACATGAGCAACCACTTAAGGAAAAGGACAAAGGGAAGTCACATGCGATCACCATTGACGATGTCGAATATGATAACGATGTGGTGGAATGATTAAGTGTTTATGTAATGGGATTACAAAATAATGTTGTATATAGTATCGTGGAATATTGGAATATTTATGTATTGGTCTATTGTGGTTTTCAATAATTTTATGGTACCGATAACCATGAAAAGTGATTCAAATATTTTGGAAAGTAGATGACATGCGCATATTGAAGGGATAAGGATAAAATGAAATGTTTGACAGTATTCATGAGCTCATGATTGATATAAGGACTAAGTGATATCATGGTTTGAGTATATAGAATTTTGAGGATTTTGGTATGTGGAAAGTGTTAACTTTTAACTGCATTCATGTTTTCACTAAGGTTCAATGGGTATTCAAGAGAATACATGATTAAGGCCTTTGAATGTTTGGAATGTGACCAACAAGACATATCTTATGATATATGGGGACCAATGATGGTATTAAATCTCTGGTAATCGTTTTCACTATATTATGAGAGTAGACTGCAGTATTATGGATAAGCCTAAAGATTGGAATGGATTATGTTGGACATAAGTTAGTATTGTTTAAGGATAGAAGTTTTTTTTTGATATTATTCATGGGATGTTATAGTAGTATAGTTTTAGAAAAAAGAAAACCTGCAGGACAGGCGACAACCCATCACGTCGGACAAGGCTGTGGGAATCGAACCCACAACTGAAGTGCGACTGGACTTTATCGCCTACCACTGGCCTACAGGAAGTCCCTGGTTAGTAGAAACTAGTTTTATTTTATTAAGCGGTATGATATATGAAGTATAAGTTTATTTTTGGAACCATATACGATTAATCTAACCATAATATGGACTTATAACTTTTGCTAACCTTTTGTTTGAAAGAGATGGAATAACCCATCATTCTATCACATGATCTGCTAACACATCACGAATAACAAATTCAACTTCATTTCTTTAAGGGATGAAGTGGAAATTGTTCAATTTATGAACAACAATGAGATTGTACCAAAATCATGTAAGTATTTCTTTTAATTCATCAACTTTAGGGAAATGATCTTGAAAACCAAAAATGTTGTCCTAGTTCCCTTATATCTGATGAATCAGATGGTACATTAGATCATCACAAATATATAGCTTTGTGATTGTTGGATTTTTCATAGCCATGTTCTCTACCACACCCCATCAGAACTTGATGATTAGATTTCTCTTCCATATCCATATTTTCACCTATGTGGAAACCCAGTGATTAGTTTATTTGAGTAACTATTACGTTTCATACTTTTGTTTTTAAATATTGGTTTTGGTATTCCTTTTTATGATGTGGGTTTCTATTAAACAAACTTTCGAGTAGTAAACCATTTATAACCCCGACGAATTTCGAGGGCGAAATTCATTTTAAGGGGAGTAGAATGTAACACCCTGAGATTTTAGGATAAATATTCCTTTTAATTTCATTAATGTCTTGTGTTGTACGCTACACCAAAAGGATCTTGCACAACATGCATCCTTGACTTGCCTTTCATTACACGTAATCGTGACCTTGCTCGATAGCGTGTGTAGTACACAATACCGAGTTTCACTAAACAACGATATATTATTAAAACTAGCCGTTATGAATAGTAATAACCACTTTTTTAAATTTTTTAAATTTTATTTTTCAAAATGGACTTCATTTTTGGATTCGGAATATCGAAATTAGCTTAGGGTGAAATTTTGGTACTTTTCGGATAACTTTCATTTTCTGATGAATAGTGAAAATTACTAAATTTTAATTAAAAACAACCTTTTTAATTGAAATACTTATTAATGATAAATTATTAATTTTAGTGGTTTTAAAGTATATTTAGAATATATTTTTACAATTTAATACAATGTTGGTCATTGGATGTAATTCTACATTTAAACCAGACATAAACAAGTGTCAATCTTTTGATAGTTATTATCTCTTAAGAACACGCAATTTGTTTTGACGATGAGAATTAATTTTTAAATTAATTAATGCAACTGATATGTTTTGAATTTGGTAAAATAGATATCATTTTTGAGTTCATAATATCAAATATATATTAGGCCTAATTTTTTGTATTTTTCTGGAAACTTTCATTTTTTGATGAATAGTGAAACCACTAAGTGGTAGTTAAAAAATTGAATTTTTCATAAAACTTAATTTTACCGCTTCTGTGAGTGTAATTTCAAAAATAAGAGAGTCACGGTTGATGTTACTAAGTAAAATGTGGTTCAATGAGATGAAAATAATTTTTGGTGAATAGTAACTTTTTACTTTTTTTACCACGGTTAAAAGTAAATAGGGTAATTAAGGGTAAAAATGTTATTCTTATTACCCTAAAACATGTCCTAATTCTATTGGATAAGTCTAATTCGACCAAAAACAACCTTAGGAATAAAATATGATCATTTAGGCCCACTTGGATTAGATTAGGACATTTATTATTAATTTATTTAAAGAAGGGTTAAAATAGTTAAAATCAAAGTTTAATAAGTAAATCATTTTTAATATAGAGTTATACATAAGATAAATTCGACTATAAATACTCATTAGAAATATAAAAGGATTTCCTACATAATGGTATTTTATTTGTAATTTTTAGACATTAAATAATTTAATTTATTTATGACACAAAGATGATGCAGTAATTATCTTATTAATGAAATACTGACATGATTGATGTTATAAATACCCAAATAAATGTAATTTGAGACTTTTTATGAATTACACTAATTTTCTAGGTTAATATGACATGTTATTATTGATTTAATTAACTTTTTTTGAAGTAGTCATTCTGTTATTATTTTCAGAAAAATCAATTATTAAAGTGTCAAAATTGACATAAAATAGTTTTTAAAACAAATATTATATTATTAATTGTTATTTTATTCCTAAAAATATAAGGTTCGGCCAAATGACTTATATAAGGTTATATATATTAATAATAAACAACTTGGGGTTCTTTTGTCTTGATATAGTAATTTTATTAACCTAATAGTGTAAGAAAACAAGAAGACACGGTAAAAGTAAAATTATCTAACTTAAAGTTAAATATAAATGATAAGGTTAAAATAGGAACCTAAACTTGTCTAAATTATATTTTATGAGAGGAGTTAGACCCATCCCCACTTTAGCTTCTAAATAAATCAATTTTGAGCTATTTAAAACCGAATTTGTCTTTATAATAAAATAACATGTTTAGTTATTCCAAAGGTGCCCCTCTCCTCCCTTATAAAAGGGCACCCCTCCCTCTCTTCCTCACACCACTTTGAGCCTTCAATCTCGGCCAAACTATGCCAAATTTTTTTCTCCACTACCCTAGAAACATCCTAAAGGTTCTGGTCTTCCTCAAAGACCAATTTTAGTGCCCTAAGAGGAGGTCTCAAAGAGGCGCTTCAAAGAAGAGGTAATTTCCGTTACCGATTCTTTCACCTTTATTTCTTCTTCCACTTCTTCTTCTAAGGTTGTTTCATTATGAAGTAATAACATAAGTATCACTCATGTACTGATATGTTATTATAAGTATGAAACAACCCTATTTCACCATCTATCCATCCTACGGAAAACAAAATCACCGCGCGTGCGTACGTATGGAATACCGTCTCCACGCTGTGGTGTAATCTATTTTCCACCACCACCTTACTTGGATGGGTATAATGGTGTAAATAATAACTATATATGATTATTGTAAAGTGATATTGATTCTATAATAGTATACATACACTCCAATAAAATTCCACGATCATGGGAATGATATCATCACTCGTGCGTACGTACGGAATACCGTCTCCACGACGCGATGAGATTCATTCTCAATGATTAACCATTAATGAATGATTATAAAGTATATATAATAAGTAATAATTAAATATATGACATAATAATGATACTGGATTTATGTGTATATATATGTATGTCATCTACTTAATTCCATTCAACTCAATAAGGAAACGAAAACAACGTTCATGCGTACGTACGGCCTACCATCTCCATGAATGGTGTATTTCTTTCTATTTACTGATTTACTATATATATGTATATTATGAATATATATTATATATAAATCATGTTTTATATTCTGGAATTAAGTACTCATGATCTATGTAATCATATGAATAATTACAAGTCAAAACACGGATGACAAATGAAACGATTTTACCCAAAACGCTCTTTAACATGGAATTTACAAAAGAATGGGTAATATAAAGTCATAAGTGAGCCATATATGATATCGTAACAATGAGTATGATTTTTTAATAATTAAATGACATTATTTAAATCATTATACAGGAGGTTCGGACACTTACGAAGAAAATCGGACCTATGGTAAGGGAAATATCACAATCTCATTTTTATCCGAGATTGTTTATACTTCAGAAATTACTGGGGTGTATTTTATCATCCACATCCATGTTTCCTAAATATGTAATATTATTTCCATCCACCTAAAATTGTTTAAATCCAATTTTACCCTTTGGTGAGTTTTTAGTAAATGATATGAAAGGATTCTTTTGTCATTTTTCGTACGAGGTACTTTTTGACTTTTCCGACAAAAGTACGAGAAGCATGTTTTTTTTAACTTATACGGCATGAAAAGATTTTTACGATTTTATAAAGCCATATTTTCATGAAGCTTCCTCAAAAATATTTCAGGACTATTTTCAAGAAAATCCTTTTCTTTTAAAAATTCATGACATTTTTTGAAAAGAAAATGATTTTAAAGAAGAAAGGATTTTTTCCTCAAGAATTCATTTCAAGTGTTTTCTCAAAACCATTTTTCATCTAAGATGATATTATTTCACATTTGTATGTTTCAAGTATCATGTATCTATGATTTACGTGGTTTCACTTTTCTTATGATGAATTGATATCCATTTTTTATATATGGATTATGTGATGATGGGATGATGTTTATGAAACCCATTTTATTTATTGGGTTATTATGAATAGTTTATGTTTATTTTGTGGCACAAGTAAGAATGATTTCATTCTGAGATGGGTGGGACCTATATCTCCCTCCAATGCATTGGGTAAAGATTTTATATCTCATGAGATAGACATGGCTGGAACGGTAGGTTAAACCGGTTCAGTGAAACAGGACTGAAACGAGGAGTGAACTCGATTCAGAAAGGGACTTTGTCCACTAAGATAGTATTGGAAATGAGTCTTGACTAATAAGAAATGATTCTCTATGATTATGTGTGTATGCCACAAAGTTTCATGTTTTAAGTTATTATTATTGGGATTACATTTCACTACTATGATTTATCCCATGTTATGATATTATGATCTCTTTTGCAGGTTAAGATTTCCAAAATGTTATGTTCTTATGAATATGATGTGATTGATATTTCTTTTGTTTACCCTTACTGAGCATTTGAGCTCACCCTTTTATGTTTTATTTTCCTCAGGATATAAAGAAAGGTTTTAGGTAAAAAAGAAGGAAGATCATTATGGGATATCTTGAAGATCTTTCACCACGATTAGAAGATTATATTCTGAGTTTCCAAAGACACTAAACTATTACGGTCCTTGTGTGTGTATTTTTGTTATGTACTAAGTATTCCGCAAAAGTAATGTAATGTCCATGTACGTCAAGCTTTGGGTCTCTACAGTGGTGGGACTACCTAATACCTCTCGAGGTAACTATGAAATTTGGGTTATTGTTAATTGGATAACAAAATCTTCACATTTTCTTTCTATTCGAGATACAATGTCTTTGGATCAGCTTTGTCGACTGTACCTCAAGGAGATTGTCAGGTTACATGGATTTCCTCTTTCCATCGTATATGATTGGGATCCCAGGTTCACTTCTAACATTTGGAAAGGACTTCAAAAGTCATTGGGCACAAAAATAAATTTTAGTACATATTTTTATCCTCAATCTGATGTGCAGTCAGAACGAAAAATTCAGACTTTGGAGGACATTCTTCTAGATTGTTCAATGGAATACCATGGAAGTTGGGATCAACATCTTTCTTTAGTTGAGTTTTCATATAATAATAGTTTTCATTCCAGTATACAGATGACACATTTTGAGGGTTTATATGGAAAGTGGTGTCAGACTCCAGTGTTTTGGGTTGAAGTTGATGAAACAAAATTGATGGGGCCAGAATTAGTAGAATAAGTGGCTGAGAAACTAAAGATGATCCATCAACACATGAGGGAAACTCAAAGCATGCAGAAAAGTAATGTAGATAACATAAGGAAATACTTCTCTTTTGAGGTAGGTGACCATGTTTTCCTTAAAATATCTTCTTGGAAAAGCGTGATGCGTTTCGGTAAGAAAGGGAATCTAAGTCTGCGGTTCATCGGTCCTTTTGAAATCTTGGAGAAATTTGGAACAGTTGCATACTGAGTAGCTTTTCCTCCGAGTTTTTCTCAGGTACACAATATTTTTTATGTTTCGATGTTGAGAAAGTATGTGCCAGATTCATCACATGTCTTGAGCCCAGTAGTAGTTCAATTGGAAGAGAACCTTTCTTTTGAAGGGAAACCAGTTCAGATCCTTGATCGAAGGGAACAAGTATTGTGGAATAAGGTAATCTACCAAGTAAAGGTTTTGTGGAGAAACCACATGGTAGAAGAAGCAAAATGGGAGTCTGAAAATTCTATGAGGGTAATGTACCCTCCCTTGTTTAATAAGTAAATAAAATTGCGAGGACACAATTTCCAGAAGGTGGGAATGATGTAACACCCCAAGTTTTTCTAAAAATAAATTTAAATTATTTAAATCTTGTTTAAAGTAGATATTTATAAGTAGCCTTTAAACATAATTTTACTGCTAATATGTTTTGAATTTCGAAAAATGTTCATCTACAATTGTGTTCAGTATGTTATTTAGAGTCTATTAAAACCTACTTGTTTTTTAGTGAATAGTAACATACCCTTATGAATAGTAATATGACCCTAATGAATAGTACATTGTATTATTATTTTATTTTATGAAGGCCTTAAGATAATGACATCTTGATTAATTTTTAAATGTGATATAAAAGTAGTTATAGTTTTTCAATTATTAATTTTTGAGTAAAGTATGATTTTATTTAAAAATTAAATTAAAAATATTTAGAAAATTAGTTTCCAAAAATGGACTTCATTTTTTAATTCTACACGTCGATAAATGGTTAGGGTGAATTTTTTGGATTTTTCTAAAACAGTTGATTTTTCGGTGAATAGTAAACAAATATAGTTTTTAGTTTCGGTGTGATAATGACATCATTAATGATGTAACAATAATGTCATAAATCTGGTCGACTTATGTACAGTTAAATAATATGTTAGGTGTCCCATGTGGCTTATACCATTGGAAAATACCATGGTAAATCCCATGGATTTTCAAATACCCCTAATGAGGTGTCCCTTGGAAATTATTAAAATAATCCCTCACTTTTTGTATAAATACCAACCCATTCATTCATCAACGTCATTCCAAATTCCTCATCAATGAAGATCTAGACTTTTTACCTCTCTAGTAGTCTTCCCAAGGTTTCCTCAGGCCCCCAATGTCCAAACCTTCATGTTCTAGGATTTACTCAACAAGCTAAGAAAATTCACAATTTCTTTCTTTTTTCCATTCAAGTTCTATTTTATGTGGAATAACATTCAAGTTTCCATACCATGTTCTTATTTCCTTCTTATTATTTATCTATTCTGTATAATTATTCATTTAAGGATGGTTTAACCTTGTACCCTCTCTTTTTAATATTTTCTAAAACCCTATTGCATAGTCGTTGGGCTGCCAAATTTTTGTAAAGGATTTCTCACTTATTCTTTTATTTTGAGTTCCTTTATTTTCTTATTATATCTTCATATATTCTTACCCAAGAAGCATGAAATCTCAAAAAATCATTTATATTCTAGATGTTCTCATGTTCATGGAAAATTCAACATCATTATTTTTCTCCTCCCCCACTTATTCATGGAATAAAAACATTGTCCGTGATGTGTCGAATTACCGACATCGTGGATGATGTGATTTCAATTTACATTAATTCTTTCAAGTCTGGTCATGAAACAATTTATATGGTTGAAACAGGTTATAATATATTTATTATGTCTCATCCATGGTTCTGGAATTCTTTTTTACTCATGGTTTTAATTTATAAGACAAAATAAGGTTGTTATTATCAAAGAACCACTAAAATGATCTAAACGAACGTCATTAATGCTTTAACTTATGAATAATACTCTTGTAAGAATTAAAAATGATAAATGGTATAAGTTATGGTAATGGAAATATATAAATACCATTCCATTCAAATTCTGGAGTTTCACTTCCAATCGACAAGAACACCCAGCATGAACCGATCATGAAAATCATTTAAAGAACTCACCCTAAACAATGAAAGGAATAAAATACATACAATTAAAGGGTGAAATGAAGTTATGAAATGATCATACAAGATGTTATAAACATGAAAATATTTCTGTAAAATATTAATAACACGTTTTTAACCATTATACAGGAGGTTTAAACAAGTTGGAAGTAAGAGAAACCTGAGGTAAGGGAATTCTTAACCTGATTTCCATAATTTGGGTTAATATTCTACTTCATTATTTATGTGGTATTAAAATTGTTTGTGTGATGGGGTTTTTTATATATTATTTTTAATTATGTGTATTTATAGTGTGTATACATATTCCACCCCCTCTATAAATTCTCACTTCAATTATATGATAATTATAAGGGACTTTTCTTTTAAAATCCTCTTTTAAAATTTTGTTTTACAAATTTAAAAGGTGATGTTTTTACACAATTATTCATGTTGTATTACTATGTTCTAGTTCTTGGTAATTGTTTATGATTAAGTGTGGGACCTATATCTCCCTCCAATGTATTGGGTATTTGTACATTAGAGGTTGGATGTATGGTTACTCCATGTGTAACTACGATGGTTACACAAATTGTAAGGTAGCCGTGAGGGTTACAAATTATAAGGTAGCTATGAGGGTTACAAGATTATGTAAGTAATTCCCCAAGATACCTTTATGTTTATATTTATGTTCTTATTTTTTGTGGTAATCTTGTGGAAATATCATGTTTTACAAAGTAAGTATATATGGGTGACAAGTATATTTGTTGAAAGTGATTTCATATGTTACAAGTATTCATGGACTAATTTGTTATTCCCTTCTTTTTATAGACCTTACTGATCTTTTGTGCTCATAAAAAATTTTTGAATTATTTTCATAGGTTAATGGATGTTTAAGAAAAATAAGGAATCCATGTTAAATGTTGAAGAATTGTCAAGAAGTCTTGTTTTATGTTTTAATGTTTTATATTTTGAAAAAATGGAAACTATTTTTATGGTATCCACTCTGTAACAATGTGTAAAGTTATGAATGTTTTTTGTCCCAATTCTATAAAGCTCTAAACTTGAAAATATACTCAATGTAAGAGAAGTGTTTTCTTGAGTAAATTCAAGATTATTTATGTAATAAGTCCAGGTCTTTATAAAAAGTATAAAATAAATCTTCTAAAGAAATTCAGCATGCATGAATCCAAACCAATGTTTACTTTGATTGAAGTCAAGACAAAACTAGGAAATCCTGAAGAAGAGAAATATACAAACCCCACCATTTATTTGGGTATCATATTAATCTTATTATATTTGACTTCAAAATGGAAATATAGTGCCTTTATAACCTGTTTATAATCTCTCTTACAATGTAATTTGAAGGAAGATAATTTTTTAATAGTTAAAATAATCACGTGGTATATTCAAGTTACTCTTAACTTTGGATTATAATTTTAAGTAGGAAGGGATAATGAATTATTGAAACTTTATGATGATGATTGAGCTAGAGATGTAGTGGATCATAAGAAATTAACTGGGGGTGAATTATTTATTGGAAACAAATGTGTGTGATGGTTGAGAAAGAAACAAGAAATCACTTTGCTTAGTACAGTTGAATCAAATTATATCTCTATGAAAAAGAAATGCACTCAACTATTGTGGATGAAGTAACAAATTACTGATATTGGTGATGAGGTGAAACAACTGATGGTTATACCCTGTGACAACAAGAGTGAAATCAAGCTCACAAAAAATCTGATTCAACACCCTCATATCAAACATATTGAGATCAGATCTCACTTCATCAAATAAAAAGTTGAATAAGGTGTGATTAAAATGGATCATGTTGGAACTAATGATCAAGTTTCTTGAATCCTTATTAATAATTTGGAATTAGTAATGTTTGAGAAACATTATTCAAACCGCAGTGTTCTTCCACCTCACATTTCATGAGGAGGTTTTTATTTAACCACTTTACCCATTTATTTTAATTATTTTAATCTATTAGTGCATGTGATGTAGGTCTCTGGGTAAGGCACAATCTATGGGTGTATTTTATCACTAATGTTCAAATACAATTTATTTAGGGTTATTAACGAAGGGGGACAATTAAATGGATTAAATTCAAGGGATTTTAGTATTAAAGGACATGATTACAAGATAGATCGGTTGTCTCTCAAGGAATAGGTCAGTGATCTCTTAAGGAATGTAATTAACTCTTGAAACTCTTGTTTTCTACACTGATCATTTATCACATAGACTTAGAGTTGTAGAAGATTTATTTATTTCTTATCAGGTTTTTGTTCAGGGCTGGTGATTTCTTGAATTTCTCTACATATTTCCATCAAATCTAAAGGAGGATATTGATAGAACCAATGGTTTTTACTGACATAAATGTATTTTATTTTATGATTATTGTCAATAAAAACTAGGTTGATCATGAAGGTTCAAAGAATGGTGATAGTATGGTGAAAGTGGCTTTATTATTGAAGGTGGAATCATTTCTTACTATAGGAAAATTTTTTGGGGTCCAAAATCCAAATGAAGGGCCAAGTTTAATGAAAGTTGTATTTCTAGGTATGCCTCATAAAAATATATCAAAATCACGGAATTTTAAAAATTTAGGTTTTTCATTAAAGATTGGTGTTTTGAAAAAGTTTGGGGTTGTGAAGATTTGAAGATTCATGAAAGAATTTCTATGATATATGGATGAGACTCGAAGGAAAGATGGTAAGTTACATTATTTTTAGATGTTTTTTAACAAAACCGTTCGTTGAATGTTTCATGAAGAAATGGAGTTTCACAAACATGAATGAAGAGTTTCAAAAAAGGCAGTGATGAGCCTAAAAGTTTCACTAAGGGGAGTAAATGTCTATTAATAAGTCATTTCTCATCATTTGGGTATCTAAAACATTATGGAGAAGGTATTAATGCTTTGATTTTGAGAAGGTCTTATGTGAATCAGGAACATTAAAGGAACATAAGTTTTTCATAAACAATGTTGTGAAATAATTAATTCTAAATAATTTTAGTGAATGTGTTTCATTAAAGTTTAGAGTTTTGTGATAGTAAGTAGTTTATTGAAAGTTAAGAGTTTCGTGAAAGTTAGGTGTTTTTTGAAAGTTGAGATTTTTTCAAAAGTGTGTAGTTTCGTGAAACCTGACAGTTCTTTGAAACAAAAACGGGGTTTCATGAAAAAGGGTGTTTAATTAAAGATACTTATTTGAGAATGATTTAACTTGGGAAAATATTGTGGATTTTATTTTAGCATCATAAGTGGACCTACATGATGAAAAACATCACCTTTATGTTCTTTGATATGGAATATATATTTGAGTCAATAAATTGGGAAAGGCTTCACCAAATGAATCGATCAAGGGATAGTCGATGAAAGTGATGAGAGGTAGGATGTGTGATATCCCTAAAATTATTGTGAAGTTAGTGTACTTTGAATTAAATGAATATGTTTGAAAAATTGTATTCCATAATATCTAGTGAATTTTCGCGGATTTAGGTAAGGCTGACGCACTTAAGGCTTATTTTACTTGGACTTAACCTTACTGGTTAACTAATTAAAACAACTATTTTGTGTTTCTATTTCTTCTCATGGGTGTTTGATAATTACATGATTCTATCCTATTGGTTTTATAAGTTCCTACCAATATGGGGATAACATCTATCTCATTAAAAGAAAAATTTTATACCATGATTCACCCGCCTCTCAGGGTGTTCCAAGGTATTACATATACTATAGTTGGTATGGCTCTATTTGAAGCTTTTTATGATTTAATTTTCCATTATACATTGTGATGGATTGGGGTTTGAGATACAACAATTCTCAGGAAGAAATTGACACAGAAAACAATAGATATGGTTCAGGTAATTCATGAGAGGATGAAGATAGTGAAGGATCATCAGAAATCCTATGCCGATCAAAGGAAGAGGCATCTAGATTTCGACGTTGGATATCATGTGTTCTTGAAGTTGAATCCTAATTATGGGTAGAGAAGAGTTGGTATTGGGAGTAATATTTATCCGATATTTTTTGTGACTTTTGAGGAGATATCTCATGTTAGAGTGGTGGCATATCAGATATCACTTATACCCATAGATGATATGGAAACATTATGTTTTATGCATTTCATGGTTTCATAATTTTCTTCATGATGACTATCATGTCATCGATTGCATGAAGATTTTTTTTTTAATGATGACAACTTAAATAAATTTCCTATGGTGATGTAAGACCACTAAAAGAAGGAGTTACATGGGCATGTTATTCCCTTGGTTTGTGTCTTGTCGAGACACAATGGCATGGATGAGAGTACCTAGGAATGTGAGTCCTAGATGTACAATCAATATCCCAACATTTTTAATGTTTATCTATTCTCTTGTAACATTTTTATCTTGTGGATTTTGACATTTTTGGTTTATGATATGGTTTACGCTTGTACCTTGTTGTGACTTTACACTTTTTTGAGTGGTATCTCCCCCAAGAGAGTATTTGGGATCTATTTATTGATATTTTATAGTTTTGTGCTTGTTTCATCTGATGAAGTGGATAAGATCTTGATATAGAAATATCATTGAGAGGCATATCATGGGGTTGCTATTCAGAAAAACCCATTTCATTTTATCTTTGGGTTTTGTTTTAGATTCTCAGGGATGAGAATTGATTGAGAGGTATCTAATGTAAGGGGACTAGATCCCTATAGTCTGAAACATTATGTATTTCTAAAACCCATGGTGCTAGATAAAATCCTATAGTGGTTATTGAGGTGATTGAATGCTAAAGTCTAGAAACAAGGGGAATTTATGATGTGTAAATATTTCATGTCATGAATTCATAGTTTATTGCATGTTTGAGGCTAGTTCATGGGGTGTAACTTGATTTGTAAATAATTAGGATTAAATACTCATAGGAGATGCATTTTTTGATGATATCTAAAGCCTCACATTTACAAGACATGAAAGGGTTTCATATTGTGTAAATTCCCTATGTAGCAAAAATTTATAAATAGAAGGGGCCTTGGGTTTTCTCAATCCCTATGACCTTCCTCTCTAATTTTAGGTGATCAGTAATGATACCTTTAGGATTTTTGGGATTTATTTGATGGGGATTGATTATCAACTTCCTATTTTAAATCCATGGTGATTCAAGGTATTTTCTACCTCTTCTCTTGTGCTTCTTGGATATAGTTCCTCCCATTTCTTATTTCCTTGTGATGGATGACCATATACTTATTTCTAATGGAGTTTTTAGTGTTTGTTTTTTGGTGTAGTTGTGATGTGCTGTCTTTGGAGGGATGAAGCTTATAAGGGGTGTGGTGCTCAGGATCTACACTGTTCTTTCGTTCACATATGAAGAATGTTGATTCCTTTTATGTAAGGTATTCTTTTTTTTATTTTAATGAAAAAAATTAATCATGGTCTATCCCCTTGGATGGAAGTAAAATTTACTTAATAATGTTTTAAAAGGATTAATAAAGAATGGGTTTTAGCAATCCCATATTGATGTTATTTATTTTGTGATATCATTTGGCCTCTTTATTTTTTACCTAGAGTGATATCTATGCTATTATTGTTAGAATTATTTGTTATTTTGTGGATTAACATGTTGTTATTGATGGTAATTAGTAAAGAATGTAAATATGGAATTAATTGATTAATTTTATTAAGAATAATTAAAGAAGAGTCATGTTTCAATCCAATGTTTTGTTATAATTTTATGATAATCAAACTGATGTGATGTACATGTAAAATTGAAAATGATCTTCCATGTGATTAATGGAATTGTTAAAGAATTTGGAGAATAATAATTCTTGTTGATAATGTTTATAATAAATAAAAGGAAAGTTAAATTAGAATGGTACTTCTCAAAGTTTGATGAAATTGGTTTAAATGCCATAGATCATGTTCAGATTTTGATAGCTTGTTATCACATTATTCCCTATGTTTCCTATAGTTATAAATTTTGGTGTAATGTTCCATGCCCTCCTGGTTGGTTACTTTTCTAGTTTTGGCTGTTTGAGGTGTTCGAGTGAGGTTTCAGGTGTTTTGTGGGAGTCAGTAGTGTAACAGAGCTCCTTTAGAAAATACACATCATGTAGGTGTATTACATGATGTGAAAGTTGGTCTCAAAGCTTGTTCAAGAATGGTTCATGGAATGTATATTTTAGGGGTTAAATGATAAAAAGGTAACACATTTTTTTAGCAAAACTGAACCCTAAGGATTACATAACATGAAAGGGGATTACACATCATTAAAAAACCCGACCTAGTGCAGTTTTAAAGTTATTTTCCAAATGAATTTTCATCCATTCATCTATGCCGTCTTCCTGCACTCATATTTGGTTAACCCTAGCTTCCTTGAAAAGTTACTCAAGCCCTCTTCCTCACTATATGATCAGTTGGTCCTGGTTGTTGTTTGTTGTAAATCTGTGGTTGATTTGTGGTAGGTTCTTTTCCTTTCTTGTTGGTTTTTATTCTTTTCTTCTCCCAAGGATTCACTATGGTGATGTTCTTATGGTTTGGGGTGTGTTTTCGGTTTTTATGGTATTTGGTTGCGGTGGAGGTTGATCCATGGTTTTCATGGTGCGGTTTGGGTTTGTGATCATTCTTCTTCACCCTGTGGTGTGCAGGGAGTTGATAAGCTTTTTTGATGTAGGTATTTACCTCATTTATAATTATTGTGTGTCATATGGGATGGGTTTATTATTTTATCTATGGGTTATAGTTGTTCTGGCTTAGTTAGAGATAAATAATTGTTTAATTTATTTAAAAAGGGTAAATTGTATTTGGTTTTCAAGATTTTAAATCTTTGATATTATTTTTGATATTTTGAATTGTATGTTCTTGATTCCCTACTGATAATTGTTGCCACTGGGGGATTTGTTAGTGTTGGATAAATGTTCTGTGATTGTTTCATTGGTGGTTATTGTTGTAACATCACCCTAAAATGTAAATTAATTAACCACTGATATTTGTCTAATGAAATGGTTTCTCAAGGATTTTGTATTGTGTGATAATGACCCTAAAATAAAGTGTAATGTAATAAAAGGACCTTTATAAATTTGTGAAATGATCTTGATGTGTTGTGATGCATGGATGTGTTTGTGGGATGACGATGTGTGGTTGAGGCATGTGGTGATGATAGTTTGTTTGGCCATGATTTTGGGGAGGTGTGGAGGCAGTTTGTTTTGCCGTGATTTTAGGGTGGTGGGGAGGTTGTTTGTTTCGTTGTGCTTTTGGGATAGTGAGGTGGTGGTTATTATTTCTAGATTCTTTATTAGTGATGGAATACATGAATAATAGTTTAATAGTGTTTGGAATGGCATCTGTTTGTTTTGTTAATGGGATGAAATGATTAGTGGATAATTAAAATATGAGTTTCATGACTAAACATGGTTGATTCTAAATAATGAAAAGAATGGAAAGATTAAATGGTAATTGGCTGGGAATGTGAAATGGGGGTGTGGTCTATTATGTGGTGTTATGCATTTATAGGTGGCAACAAAAGTGATGGTGTTTTGATTTGGTTTGTTTGTTTTTGAACCCATAGGCTAGGTTTGAGTGTTTGATATTATACATATATACACACAAACTTGTACATAATTGTGATTTCTATGCACACCCCACCCACATTGAGTACTAAGTGCTGACACATGTATAGTTACACGAGGGGTGTTTTTACCAACATCTGGTGAGGAGTATGGATGGATGGGTACCCGCTCTTTCCTACTCTCTCTTCCAGGAGAGGTAGGTATTGCACAAGATGTGATGGAAGGAAGTCTATTAGTGAATTAGAATGTTATTTTGATGGCCCAAGTGTCTTTAGGTGAAATGTGATAGCCCAAGTGTTTATAGATGAGATTTGATGGCCCGGGTGTTTTTGGGTGTGACATGACTGTGATTATGGGGAAGCTTCTGATGGGGGTCATGCTTGGTAGGAGGAGGTAACAAGGTTTATGTAAAATATTTTCATGATACACTATTACTATGGTTATGGTATTGGTCGTGTTGCAGACAAGGTGTTTTTAGGTGAGATTTTTTGTGGATGTTCTTTTGGGGCGCTGAACCCAGGTGTCTGCAGGCAAGGTGTGTTGTGACCATGATTTTGGGGTGGTGTGCTATACATAAGATATGGGAGTTCCAAGAAGTATGATGTTGGGTGTGAGAGAAGCATACCAATGAAAAAGTGGTGTGGGGTACCCTTATTGATGTGATTACTGTTATATTATATTACATGGATTTCATTTTTTGGTGAGTGCGCCTTGGTGAGGCTGGGATAGTTAATGTATATTGAAAAGTGTTGTTTGGTTCTACTGTTTTCTCACAAGGGAATTAGAATTTTTATTTTATATGTACATGAGAGACTTATGTTTTTCCTTCTGAGTATACTCGTATACTCACCCTACATATATAAAAATATTTTTAGGTTTCTAGGAGGATTATGTGGATCATGTTAGGCATTATTAGCTTGGACCTTTTGATATATGCTAGGTCACAATGTTAGCTTTAATTTGGAGACTTTTATCTATATCAGTTCCTTTTATAAATAAATTTTGAGATGGTTTTTGGCTTTATTTTATATTTTATATTGGTGTTTTTTGTGGATGATCCATATTATCAACCGATCCTATTTATTTTATAGAGGGTAATGCCTCCCATATATGCGATTTTCATACCCACAGTGCTAGTCACCAACCTAGATCCCACTAAGGGCAAGACTCGGGGGGGGGGGGGTCATTATATCTATCCCTTCATTATTGTATATTTGGAGGGAGGGGTTATGAAAGAGTGTTATTATAGTTTATGGTTGAGAGATATTATGGAGTTTGGAGTTAGGCATAGTGAGGGTTGGATGAGTTGGTCTAGAAACAGTTCCAGTTGACCATGGTGTATGAAATAGGTTGGGGAGACTAGTTAGGAAATAGGATTTTAGGTCCCCCATGCTTCAGTGCACGGAATCTGAGATTATTGAATGACCAAGTGAGATTGACCTACTAATAGGTTGGAGACATTGTAAGGGTACATGTATCATAATAGCTTATGTTTTTATTTGAATTGGGTTGTTTTGGTAAATTTTAAATGAATAAAAAATGAATTAAATGAGTTAAAATGAATCTTACTGAAATTATAAACTACTTTGGATTAGTAAATCCTTGTTTTCCTTTCAGTTATAGATCCTTCTCATCGTTCAGGTGTGGATTAGGAAGTTTAGGATCAATAGATTGATTCAATTGATCATTGCAGATTTGATCCAGTTGAGAAGGAGGATCAGTGGAATAGGATGTAGAATGCTTTTCCAGTGATAGGATTTAGGGAAGTACAAGGGTAGTGTTTCAGATGTGGAGACTGAGAGTTGGATGGAGGAGCTCAAGATCAATTTTAGTTTGATTCAGGCCCCGATAGAGTACTAGGTCCCTTTGGTAGTAAGTCAGATGCGGGGAGTTGCTCATAAGTGGGGGACACTAAATCTAGGAGAGTAGATAGATGTATATGTTTTGTGGGTAAACTTTCAGAAGGAGTTCTTGGAAGAGATCCTTTCATCAAACATGAAGGAAGTAAAGAGGCAAGAGATTATTTCTCTTTAGCAGGGGAGAATGTCATAATGAGAGCTGGGAATCAAGTTTAAGGACAATTTATGTTTTCCCTATATTTTTTTCTGGATGAGGAGTCTCGTGTGAGATGTCTTGAGGAGGCACTCCTTCTTTCTATCTAGTATCCAGTAACACAATTTACATTGCCAACATATCTGGAGGTTTCGAAATGGAATAGGTGATCGAGTAGATGCACTCATGAGTAGGTTTTTTCATGAGAGGGGAAACAGTTAGGTTCCTCAAGTGGTATAGTTGTTAATGGTAGGTCTTAGGTTCTAGGGACTTTGAGGTTTCGAACAACAGGAAGTCGAGCTCAATAAATTCTTTTCCAGCCTTCTGAGGCCAGTGGTTTCTATTCTTTTCCTCAAACTTTTGTGCTATAGTTTTTTGGTTGTGTGGTTCATGTACATACCCAAAACTAGTTTTCAGTGCTTCCTCGAGCTCATTTTGGTTGAGTTGGATAGGTTCAGTGCCAGACTCAACAACATTTTACAGTGAGGCTATTTTAGCAGTAGGGGAAACATGTTTTTTCTCTTCCAAGTGGAGATAAAGTAGGTAGAGGCCGACCTCAGGATATTCCTAATGTTCAAGGACCATGAACCGATAATGATAATGGAGTGGGTTATTAGTAGAGATGTAGATTATTTTTTCATAGCCAGTTTCACATAGTAGAGGCAACAGTTCTAGTGGGATCAGATATCTTTGGAGGTATGATCAGTTTGTTCAGAACTCTTGTTCGTGCCTTGTTTGATTTAGGAGCTTCATGATCTTTGTTTCACCCATCCTAGACCATGCTTTGGGACTAGACGTAGAGAAGATTACTATTCCTCTGGTGTTGGCTATTCTAGTTGGAGGCTAAACCAGGTTGTTTGTTGTGTGAAAGGGGTGTAGAATGATGATGGGGAAGCATAAGTCATTTGTGGATATTTTATTTCTATTGATTAATCCATATGATATCATCCTGGGAATCAACTAGTTGTATTCTTTATGTGATGCTATTGACTACTTATAGAGGAGAGTCATGTTTTCTAATATGGATGGCCAAAAAGTACTTTTCATTGGTGATTGGGGTTGTCAGGTGGGAAGTCAGTGTGTGGATCCCCTTATTTCATTTTTGGATGGGTTTGTAGTGGAATCATTGCATGATGAGATATTATAGGTTTCCAGGGTCATTGGAGGAGTTCATAGATGTTTTACCTAAGGATGTTTTGATGCTACCCCATGACATGGCGTTGAGTTCGAGATAGACTTTCATACTAGTGCTTCTTTGATTTTGATGGATCCTTATCGGATGTAACCTTCCATGTTATGAGAAATGAGAGTTCAGGTAGAATATCTAATTCATAAGGGTTTTATCCATCCCATTGTGTCACCATGGGGCGCTCCAATGTTGTTTATAAAGAAAGAAGACGGTAGTTTTGAGGCTGTTCATAGACTACCAAAGGTTGAATCAGGTGACAGTCAAAAAAAGTTATCCTCTTACGAGGATAGATGATCATTTAAACTAGATGAGAGGTGATATTTGATGTTTTAATAACAATATGTGGTCTGGATATCAACAGTTAAAGGTGAAGGAGGGTGATATCCTATAGACTGCCTTCTGATGCAGGTATGTGAACTTTGAGTTTGTAGTCATGCTATTCGGTGTTACAAATGCACTAGTGGTGTTCATGGGGAATATTAACTCTTTGTTTTGTGAGTTCTAGGATTGATTCATCATCATATTCATCAAATGTGTCTTAATCTACTCGAATTCAGAGGATGAGAATTCCTAGCATCTCATAATTGTCTTTCATATTCTTCGATGCAACCAACTCTATGAAAAATTTTCCATGTTTTTGTTTTGGGCATGATAGGTTCATTTCCTTTGGAATGTGGTGTCTCAGTAGGGTGTGGTTTTAGACCCATCAAAGGTCAAAGTAGTTGTTTCATAGGCAACACCCAATAACATGGTAGAGGTTCATAGTTTCCTTGGTATCACATACTATTATCAGAGGTTTGTACCCAATTTCTATCAAGATACAGTCCTACTGACATCTTCGACTAGGAAAGACCATGATTTTGTGTGGAGTGATCAATTATAGGAAATGTTCAGTTACATGAATGGAATGTTAGTTAGTGCTCTAGTGATTCAGCTGCTAGAGGATAGTGTGTTGTTTGAGGTGTTTGTGACACTTCACATCTTGGCTTCAGATTCATACTGAAGTAGTAGTGGGAAATGATCTCTTATGGGTATAAGAAGTTACATCCCCATGAGTGTAACTATTCCACCCATGATTTGGTTCTATTAGCGGTTGTGTTTTCACTGATGGTGTGGTAACCTTATCTCATTAGGGAGTTCTTTGTGGACTTCACAAATCAAAATATTTTTAGGTATGTATTTTCTAAGTGTGATATAAACTTGAGACTATAGAGGTGGATGGAGTTTATTTATAATTATTATTTTTATATCTCCTACACCTCAGGAAAGGGTAATGTTGTAGCTGACACTTTGAGCAGAAAGATAGGGAAGGGTGTTATTCAAGAGTCCGAGGGTGCTTAGAGAGCAATGGAGGAGTTGACACCCTTGTACTTAGATGTAAGAGTGGATGGTGGTAGAGGCTATTTTTTTAATATGATGATGAAGTATTCTCTAATCCAGTAGGTAGAGGATTCTCAGAGGGGGAATCAGAGGTAGATGTGATGTGTGATCATGTTGGCTATAATGATGCTCCAGAGGGATGGTAAGAAATAGATTTTGTTTCATGGAAAGTTGTTTGTTCTGATTTTAATTCATAATGGAGTCCTTGTTGAGTTTCATAACTCACCTTTGGTGGTACACCCATGCTTTTCCAAAAAGTATCATGGCTTGAGTGTGCATTTTTTGTGGCTTGGGGTGAAATGGGTAGTGGAAGAGTTTGTGTAAAAGTGATTGGTTTTCCTTCAAGTAAAGGTTGAGCATCATGTTTCTTTTGATTTTTTGTATCCCTTGGATTTCCTGAGTTTAAATGAGATGACATCTCGATGGATTTTTTCACAGGGTTACCCAATGATCAGGGTGGTTTTGATGATATCTAGGTGATAGTGGATTGGTTGATGAAATCTGCCCACTTCGTAGCGATCAAGGATTTAGGAGTAGTGGGTGATTTGGCTAAGAGGTATGAGGATGAGGTGGTGTATTAACATGGATCTCATAGGTCTATTATCACGAATTGGGACTCATGTTTTACCTCCTGATTCTAGAGGGTATTAAAACCTTTTTTTGGGAACTCAGTTACACCTAACACTATTTTCCACCCTCAAACAAATGGAAAAATAGAACAAACTATCCAGACATTGAAGGATATGTTTCGTGCATGCGGCTTGGACTTTGGTGGATACTGGGTATGACAACTTTCTCTGGTAGAGTATTATTATAATAACATATATCACTCTTCCATTATCATGGATCCATTTGGGTATTTTTATGGAAGACCGTGTCATTCTTCATTGTACTGGATGGAGGTTCGGGAGATAACTATTCTCAGTTCCGATGTGGTGCAGAACATGACAAAAAATGTTCATCTTGTTCATGAGAGGTTGAAAGAAATACAGGATTAATAGTAGTCTTATTCCAATAATGGGAGAATGAACTTGGAGTTCGAGGTTGTGGACTATGTTTTCTTGAAGGTTATCCCTTGGTGTGGGTAGTAATGGTTTGAAAGAGAGAGTAATCCTTCTCCCAGGTTTTTTGGGGCCTTTTAGGTGTTGGGGTGAGTTGTCAAGGTACTGTATCAGTTGTAATTTCCACCATAGTTAGAGAGGATCTACAACATCTTTCACATATCTCATCTTTTTCGGTATCTTCATGATGACTCCCATGTCATTGACTGGGGAGAGTCAGATATCAAGGATGACACAATGTTGAGATCAAGGATCTCCAAGACAAGGCACTGCATGGATGGAACATTTCTTTTGTTCATGTGTCATGGAGGATTAGTTTCCTGGAGGAGAGTACATGGGAGAGAGATATTCAGATGCGTACCTAGTACCAAGAGTTTTTTATTTGATTTTTTCTTTTTTCTGTTCTTATTTGGGATGTGATATTTGGATGATTTTTTTTATGAGATGAGATATTTTCTATGCTTTGTGATGTGTGTGGTGTGATGTGTGATAAATTCATGATGTATGAAAATGGGATAACCTAATTCCTAATAAAAAAACATTAACTATGATTCAATTAGACCCATGCAGGCGAGTCAGTGCAGCCTACATTGGATAATATTTAACATGGAAAAAAGAATTCTCTGATTCATGTGTTCAGGATAGTGTGGTTCATTAGTTGTAACAGTTGTTGGTTAGGGTTTCATAGAGGTTGATATAGTTGTACAATAGTGATGTGTTGTTCTGGTTTTGTGAGAGGAGTTGGCATGTTTATCCTGTGGTAGTGTTTGAGATATGAAGAGATCCTTAAGAGGTATCTCATGGGATGGTTATTTAGAACCCTTTACATACGGGCTTTGTTTCAGATTCTCAAGGTGGGGGGGGGGGTAATTGTTTGAGAGGTATCTGAGGTAAATTTTGTGCCCTCCTGGTATGTTATATTTCCAGTTTTGGTTGTTGGAGGTGTTTGAGGGAGGTTTTGTGAGTTTTCATGGGAGTTGGAGGTGTATCATAGCTACTATAAGAAATAAAAGTCGTTTAAGTGTATTACATAACGTGAAAGTTGGTTTCACAGCTTTTCCAAGTTTGGTTCATGATGTATAAAATTTCATGGTTAAATAATAAAAAGGTGAGGCATTTTTTGGTGAAACTAAACCTCAAGGATTACACAAAGTGAAAGGGGATTTAAATTCCTGTAAACCCCCAATCCAGGGTAGTTTTAAAATTATTTTCCAGGTAAATTTTCATTCAGTTGGCTATAGATTCTTCTTCCTCTCATTTTGGGAGAACCCTAGGCAAACCTAGGAGTCTTTAAGTCCTTCTTCCTCCCTCTTTGATCTGTTGGACCTAGTGGTTGTTCTTCAGAAATCTGTGGTTGTTCTGTGGAAGGTGCTTCTACCTTATTGGTCTTTTTTCTTCTGTTAATCTCTTGGGGATTCATTGTGGAGAAGTTTTTATAGTTTGGATTGTGTGTTGGGTTTTATTTTAATGGTATTTGGTTGTACTGTAGGTTTATGTTTGGTTCCCTTGGTTTAGTTGTTGTTTTTGAGCATTCTACTTTCCCTTGTGGTGCACATCGAGTTTGAAAGCTTCTTTGTGGTAGGGATTTCCCTCATTCCTCCTTACTTTGTATCATGCGGGAGGGGTTTAATTTTGTTTATCTATGTGTTATGATTTTTCTATATTAATTAAAGGCAAATAATTGGTTAATTGAATTGAAATGGGTAAATGGGTTTTGATCTGCTTTCTTTTATATCATTGATATTATTTGTGATTTTGTAAATTGTACGGGCTTGATGCCCCATTGAAAATTATGGCCATTTGGGGATTTATTTATGCTAGATAAATGTGTTGTGATTTCTTCTTTGGTTATTATTGTTGTGATATAATCCTAGAATGAAAAGTGATTAGCCACTTATATTTGGCTAATGAAATGGTTGCCCCAAGATTTTGGCCTGTATGATAATGCCCCTAAAATAAAGTGGATTGAGATAAAATCCCTTTTAAAAATTTGGGAAATGATCTTGATTTTTTGTGATGTGTGGCCATTCTTATGGGATTCTAATGTGTTGTTAGGACATATGGGGATGATTTTTTGTTTGTCTTTTCTTTTGGGGTGGTGGGGAGGTAGTTTTTTTGTCATTATTTTCAGACATCGTGGAGGTAGTTTGTTTGGCCATGCTTTTGGGGGTGGAAAAGTGGTGGTTGATTTGTGATAGATGCTCGAGTATTGTTGGAATAAATGAATAATTATTTAATATTGTTTTAAATGGAATGAGTTGGTTTGGTTAATGGGATTAAAACGGTTAATGGATAATTAAATGATGAGTAGTGTGATTAAATGTTGTTGATGATAAATAATTAAATGAATGGAATGATTGAATGGGAATTGGATGGGAATGTGAAATGAGGTTTGTGCATTGTGTTGTGGTGTTATTAATTTAGAGGTGGCAGAAAAAGTGATGGTGTTGTGAGTTGGTTTGTTTTTTTGTGAACCCATAGGTTGGGATTTAATGTTTGATATTATATATATACATGTAAATTATCGTGATTTCTATACACACCACACCTACATTGAGAACTATGTGTCGAAAACTGCATAGCCATACATGGGGAGTTTTCCCCAACATCTGGTGAGGAGTATGGATGGTTGGGTACCTACACTATCCAGCTCTCTCTTCTAGTAAAGGTATGTATTTCCCAAGCTATAATGCAGAAAGGCTTATTAGTGCATTATATGTTTGTTGTGATGGCCGAGGGGTCTTCAGGTGATATGTGATAGCCTGGGTGTTTGCGGGCGAGATGTGATGACCCAAGTCTTTTTGGGTGATATGTGACTATGATTCTGTGGTTTCTTCTAGTGGGGGTCATGCATGGAAGGAGGAGGGAATGAGGTTGATGCCCTTCATTATCATGATACCATACTACTTTGGTTATGGTGGTGGTTATGTTTTGGCCCATGTGTTTTCAGTCGATATGTTTTGTGTCCATGCTTATGGGGTGGTAATCCCAGGTGTCTGTAGGAGAGGTGTGTTGTGACCATGCTTGGGGGGTGGTGCAATATACAGAATAGATGGGAGTTCCAGGTTGTACAATGTTGGGCGTGAGAGCAGCAAACCAATGGGAAATCGGTGCAGGGTACCCTTATCGATGTGATTCCTATTATATTATATTACTTGGTTTGTGTTATTTGGTGAGCATGATTTGGTGAGGTTGTTATTGTTAGTATACCTTGTTGGTACTATTTGGTTCTACTGTTTTCTCATAGGGACATTAGTATGTTTCTTTCACATGTTCATGAGAGACTTGAGTTTTTTATACTGAGTATAATTGTATGATGACCCAATGTATATAAAACTAATTTTAGGTTACCAAGAGGATTACTTGGACCGTGCTGGGAATTACTATCTCAGATATTTGTATAGCTTCCATGTCATTACTTTAGCTTTACTTTGGAGAATTTTAACTATATTATTTCTTTTTATACATTCATTTTTGGATGGTTTTTTATTTCTTTTATATTATGTATTGGAGTTTTTTGTGGATGATCCATCTTATCTTCTGATCTTATTTATATTATAGAGGGTAATTCCACCCATATATGATATTTTCATACCCTTAGTGCTAGTTGCAAACCCAGGGCTTACTGGAGGCAGGACTTGGGGGGTCATTTACTCTATTCCTTACGCTATATTTGGAGGGAGGGGGTCATTACATATGGATAATTAATGAGTTAATTCTAGATGGAATAAAAACCAGTTGTTTGATAAATATAATTTATTGGTTTTGGGGTTCCCATCAACTTGATAAGGCTGAGTTCCTAGAGTTTGGAACTATGTGATCTCGTTTATATTTGAAGGCTGGATGATTTGTTTTTTATGTACTATATTTTCCTATTGGATATTATTGTTTTTTTATTATTGATTTTATGTTGTGATCTGGATGTGAGCTTCACTACATGATGTGATATGGTGTTGGGAGGCATGAATTTGATATGATAAAAGGATGGATGAGCCTAGGATGACTGATGTAAAATGGATGGGGAGACTTGGATGATGTGGTTGTAGTTGAAGCCTATGACAGAGAGATACATCAGGATATGAATTTTCATACCAAGAATGAAACCGGAGATGAGGGTTCAGTTTGAAGCTGGTCTTACCCATTGACATGATGTCAATAGCTGGTATGCTCACTTATGAATCTGTTTAATGGATAATGATTAGGTTTCTTATTTTATGTGCATTCCTCTTTCCCCATTACTTGAGGCGGTTGGATGTTCTTTGTTTCTTGTTTAATTTTGGTGTTATATTAGGATGGTTTTGCTAGTGTACTAGGATTATGGAATGATTATATTAATGAATAAACATTTATTAACCCATGGGTTTGGTGTTGATGGAATGAAAATAGTAAAAAGATGTTAATCTTGATAAATTGTGGACTTGGTTTAGATTATTATTGGAGGGAATATACTTTACTAAGATAATTAATGTAATTTCATGTTGACTAATGATAATGGTTAATTAATGGTTGAAAAATTAATTAATGTAAAGTTATTTTTTAATGGATAAAAGTAATATAATCTTTCTATTTAATTTTTTATATGCTTATAAGATATTTGGTCTTATTAGTGGTATCCAGAAATCCAAGTGGCTCGAGCTACAATTTATTATAAGAGTAGGTTATACTCATAGTGTGGTTGTGAGATATATTATATCATGTATATTCTATGCTTTCATGAACCACTCCCTTGTTTTTAGGGAAACTAACACCCAATGGACTCTAAGAGGGTGTTTTCCCCAACATCTATATGCGAGGATGGTTGTATGACTACCCCCTATGTCCCCACTCTCTTCTCTTGGTATTTAGTTATGAAGGTATGCATGATGGAAAGTTTCCCCATATATGTGTTTAGAGGGATGTGATTTCTTTTGGTTATTTAAAACACATTTATTCCTAGATATATCATTGAAATGATTATTGTTGGTATGATATGTATAGGTTTTGAGGGATTGACACACTTACTTAGCGTATGGGATGTAATGGATTGAGTTATAATACCCAATGTATGATTCACATCATACGAGATCTAGTGGCTCCCAAAAACAGCTTGGTTACTATATATATTGATGTGATATGGAATGATGTGATGATGTGATGCATGAGGTGTATGTCGTGATGCCTTGACTAGGTATCATCAGGCTAGATTATTTCAGAGAGAGATGGATAAGGTTGAGAAACATTGGGGTAGAGAAAAATATTATTGGGGAACCCAGAGTGAGGTACCCTTGATGTTTCATTACTATATTATATGCTCTCTAGAATGTGATACTTAGTGAGAGTTATACATAGTGAGGCTAAGAACTTAGTATACCTATTTAGGTGAAATATTAGTTTCAATGTTGTTTGTTGTACTTTATCATGATTTATATAAATCCATTAATCAATATGAGCATTCCCCTTTAAACATTTACCACTTATTCCATTTTTTACATCATAAATCATTTAGTTTTCTAAGTTAAGACCACAAACCCTCATTCCATGATAACATGACCAAAACAAGTATGACTAGTTTAAACTCTTAAAACCTCTATTCCATCATTTACAACCCATTTTAAAATTTTCAAGGGATTGGAACACTCCAAGGGTGGCCACAGGAACAATCTCATAGTTTTGATAAACCCAATGGGATCCATGAAGGGTCTAACAATACATTTAAAATCCCAATTTAATATTCTTAAACAAGGAATCAATTTCCAAGTATGTTGGTGCAATAATATATAGCACATACACCTAAGAAATACCAATACAATGGAAAATAGATTATAGAACACCAACATTATGCTCATAGAAAACCACTCATCTAACCCCAACATTTGATTCAAGCTAAAATGGCTGCAAGTACTAAGTCAAATAACTCCCTATAAATAGGGATCATGATTCTTAGAAGAAGAGGAAAAACCAAACTATGAATCATCTAAAAAAAATAAGGAAATGTACTCGTAGACTAACCTAGGGCCAAAAATATTAAGAAAAGGAACTTCAAACACCATAGAATCGAAGGAGCGACACCCTTGTGAGAGGATGAAGACTTTGGTTCACACCCTTAGCTGATGGGAGTGAAATGAGTGGAACAATCAAGATATATAGATATAATATTAGGAGGGATTTTTTTTAAACTTCCACATTTAAAAAGACGTACTCTTTCGATCCATGGTTTGACCAATGATATTCTAACCATGAAATATCCTATATCCATATGAAACTCAAGTCACATGGTTTTTTGGGTGACCTACATGGTTTAAAAAACCACACAAAAGCTGTGTGAATGGATCTAGACTAACCCCACACATTTTCCAGGCCACCTTTCATAGTTTGTAAACCATACTCCTCCCTTGATCTGTGTCATATGATCCTGATTCATGGTTATAACTATCTATGAACTAACCTTATTACAGGAATTGTAAGATCTATTTTCCATATTTTCCAAGTCATGAACCCATAAGAAACTCCCGAAACCTTCTATACTCTTAGGAAGAATTCTAAAATTTATTTAAAATAAGTTTAAACAATATTTAAATATAAATGTACCTATTCAAAGGGTTGGGATCTTAAAATTTACATGAGATAAATATATCTTGAATAACAATTGAAGTATAAATTTTATGGAAGAATTGATGTGGTAACACTATGTTTTTTTTGTCTTATATTACTACTAAAAGGAGTATATGTTTTATTAAAGGCATTTAAATAAGGTTGGAAGTCATTTTATAATGGAGGAAAAAATCACAATTTAACAGGTTTAGGTCACATTTAAATAGTCTTCATGACATATTAAATGGTTTTAATATAAGGTTTGTTGGTTTAAATGAATGAAGAAGAAATCATGTTGATATATTAGGTGTTTCGGTGTGATATGTGGAACTAAAATTTAATTATTAAGATGTATAGTTTTAGTGGTTCCATTGTAATTGTGTTTCATTCTATAATAGAATATATCACACCATAAAATAAGTCCATATAAATTTAGTTTAAATATTGGATTAGGTCAGGAACTTTGACGTAATTCATGATGAGGTCACTCTATACTATATGAAGAGTGTTATTACATTATATATAAAAATATAGACATATTGAAGGTTTAGTTTAAATTCAAAAAGTGGGAAATATGGATCAAGATTAGAATGGTTTACTTGATCTAAATAGATTATTTTCATCACATTTAAATAATTCTGAAACATTTCATGATCATGGAATATCATTAAAACATATATTGATATCAACTAATGATTATTGGGTTGAATATTTGGAAGGCATTATAAATTTCATTGTGGAACATTTAGAGAAAAGAAGAGAGAGATTAACTTATATATTTGGTTTTAATAGAGTAGATAACCCATTGAAAAGATTTATTAATACATCTATTTTATTGATTAATTAATAAATATATATATACTTCTATTGATCATATTAATCTTATCACGAGAAAGATAAATAAGAATGAAATTTAATTAAATTTCTAGAATTATTAATTATATAGATGGGTTAGATGCTCCTATAAAATTTGGGTAAAGTGAAAAGAATCTAATCTCTTCTTGGGAGGTTTATATTACCTGAATTTTTAGTAACAATTAAATAAGGTGGTCATCATTTCCATGTCAAATTTAGAGTTTTGTGATCTAGAAAGTATCATTCTCATATACTGGTCTTGGAGGGGATGTCATGTCTATTTATCAAGAAACATTACCCTAAAGTAGTGCATTAAGGTAGAAGAATAGGGAGTTTATCTTGGGAGGTAGTGTACTATACCTAATCATATTATAAGGGAAATGAGACTTAGTGTCAAGTGATTGTTGATGCTGAATAAACACTCATTACATGAGATGTCGAGGAATAGACAAATGTTCCCTAGCGAATCCAGACCGAAACATGCAAAAAATAATAAAAGGGGGTATATTAATGAAATTGAAAACCTTAAATAATATCAAATTCATTGAAAAGGTCCTTCATATGCTATGAAAGATAATTCATGAGAAATTAAAATAGCCTTCATGCAACATATTCTTATGTGTGAAGGTCTCCACCCAAGTTCGTACTTTAAAAAAACATACCTAACATATGGTAAATATCACGAAGAAAACATTCCTGCATTTCTATAACCAATAAATACCTCCCTTAAGACAACATTTAAGGGTAACATTACCTTTCTAGTTTTTTTAGATGCTCCAAATTCATGAAACTTTAACCTTTATGAGAAAAATAAGAGATATATCTCTACAGGTAGACATCTTTTTTTGAACAACCTTTCATGAGTTCTTGAATCTCAAATACCATGGTTGAGATGAATTTCATGAAGATTTATGAAGTTTTTTATAGAGGAAAACCCCTCTAATTTTCTGGGTTTTCATGAGTTAATTATCCATCGTGAAACCTACTATATAGGAGCCAAGAATTTACCCCAAGGCAGGGAAACCCTATTTCATGATAATCGTAACATTGTGAAACCCTTGAACTGTGTGAACCCATAAATTTCATGAAACTAACCTCATTATTCCCTATTTGATGTCTCCTTTCAGTAGACCCACCTTCATGATAGATGAGTTCCCAGTGGCCCTATACCCATACAAATTCGATTCATATGTTCCCTAATATTATTATTTATCGGTATCATAAACCCTCATGTCCAACCTCTTTTCTTCAAGAGTGGCCTATATAGTTGCATCTCTCCTTGATCCTAATAATAGTCACCTTAATTTTGGTATCCCCATTTACCACTTCCCCATAATGGTTTTTACACCATACGCCACCCAGAGGTGACTGTGTAGTGAACATGTAAGACTTGAATGTACAATCATTAAGGGAAACTATTCACCTTTTCCTGTAGGGAGATCTAATGTCATATCATACTCTACAACATAGAAATGGTCTCCCAAGTAATATGTCCCCTCCACATGTAAGTTGACATATGTTAACATACATATCCCAATGTCCAAGTTGCACGATATTAAATTGTACATAAATTTACTCAACACGTGATGTTAAACTGTGGACCTACCCTTTATGGTGAACACATGATGCCCCGAGTATGATTGGAATTAGATGAAACAAAACTTCCTACCATGTTTTATGAACACATGATTCCCCATATATGATCATAATGGGATGACACCTACTTCCCCATCATGGGATGATCCACCTATAATGAGAATCCTATATGCATAATCCCCACACTATCCATTGATATCTCTCTTTTTGTGACATAATAATCCTTAC
The DNA here is from genome assembly GCA_963277665.1 of Viscum album. Lineage (NCBI taxonomy): Eukaryota > Viridiplantae > Streptophyta > Magnoliopsida > Santalales > Viscaceae > Viscum > Viscum album. The sequence continues at coordinate 1,938,446,794 of OY728155.1, forward strand.
CATATGATGTTAAACTGTATAGACTGATCATATCACAGAACCTTAAATAGTGAAATCAAACTACATGTATTTTTATCCCTATCATTTAATAGGGTCCATAGGACCCACCCCATAGGTCTAATCCCAAAAAAGTTGGGATACCTTTCTATGGTTCAATCCTAATGCTCTAATACCACCACTAAATATGCATATCCTCCCCTTAGAATGAATAAAAATTTATGTGTGATAATCTCCATCTAGGAAACAATCATCTTCACCAACCTATCCCCAATAGATGTTAAACATATGAACAAACTGTCCCCACAAGATGTTAAACTTATGACTAACCAGTCCCCACAAGGAGCTAAATATGTAAAAAACAATTCTTCACAAGACGTTAAACATATGACCACAGTTTCCCCAAAAGATGTTAAATATATGACCAATATGTCCCCAAAATATGTAAAACCTATGAACAACCTATCCCAACAAGATATTAAATATATGATCATCCTATCCTCGAAAGATGTTAAATATGTGACTAACCTATCACTAAATGATGTTAAACCTATTACCAACCTATAGACACAAGACATTAAAATTATGACCCTACCAGATGATGAAAAATCTCTAACTCATGTAATGAATAGGGGATGACCATAATAAAATCCATAGTAATCTTACACCCCTTACACAAATTACCATATGGCACACATTGGATGCCTTGGGTCTCACTCCTAAGATTCCCTACACACAATATTCCTTCAACTTAGAAAGTAGAATAATATATAGGTTCCCAAAACACTCAAAGTACACTGATTTCTTCATGTTTCCAATGTTTCTATCATCTCTGACCCCATGTAGCTACTATATTATGGAAGAAGTTGTGAAATTAAATAGCGCCCCCCTTAAGATGGTACCGAGAATGAATTTCATGAATATGAATTAAATAAATGAGGGAGACCTGAACTAGGAAATGATCTCCAACGAGGAATTCATTAAAGGAGGAACCAGAATCTTATCATCCCATTTTGATCAAGGAGCCAACATCACCAATCATAGTGGTATAAACCACCACAATTTGGAAATCAATAATACAAGGAAACTAAATAACCACCATGGAAGAGAAGATACCATTCTATTGAAGCAAACCACTTTGTGAGAGGAAATGAAGGACAAAAAGTGCACCAACAAGCATGGTGTGAGGCTCTAGATCCAAAGTATCAAGGAAAAAAATGGTGAACCTGATGTGAAATCTCTCATCCTTCAACCATGAGTAGACCAGTAACATTAGACACCACTATATGTGGATTTCACTAACTCCACAAATTTAGTATTAAGCTCACCAAACCAACATGATGGGCATGAAATAACACTATTCTATTACAACATGGGGAAAATGAGCAATTTTGTGCATCTCTAGTTTAAGGAATCATCGATGTGGACACTTTATCTATCTTGTAACCATCTTGGAAAGAATAAATAATATTGGGAATGTTGAGAATCACTTTCATCATACTTGTAAAAAAATTTGACTATGTGGGTGATACAAGACTCAAGCTATTGGAAATGTTCAACTACCCACCTCTAGAATGCATGGGGGTAGGAGAACTAGTGTAACATATATCTTGCAAAATTATGATCCAAGAATGACTGTCGACACTTCTATAGGTATTGGGATCCCTCTCCCTATATCCCTCTTTGAGACAATATAGAGAAGAGTTATCCATGCCATGATTGATTGATATAAACTGGAAGGGTTCATACCAACTAGGGATATGGCCTGTTGGGACCTTAAAACCTCACCACCTTTCCGACACCACAACCCCTAAGAGACACGTAGGGGGAAGACCCCCTGATCACAATGAAAAATCTCTTTGGGATTCTATCCCAAAAATGGTCCACCAACCCTCTTCCCTATTTTGGAAAGGCAGATTCTGTGTGGGTCAAACCTATGGCCACTTCCACTAAGGATCCTCCCAAGAGTGATCCCACCCAACCATGATAATAACACCGAATAGTTCCATAATCCAACGAGCATGCTAATCCTACCTTTATACCATTGGTCCTCATCCGGAATTCCTATAACCTATACTAGGGGTAGTTCATAAAACCTTCCCAACATGAGGCCTCTCCCTTAACACTAGAGCCCCCTTACACCTCTAGTGCACCTCACCCCACCCTCGTGGCCACCATATGAGGTCCTATCTTCACCTGATTGGGATCGAGACCCGAACTACCCACAAGGTTGGTTGGGTTGACTATCCCCATCATGGGAACCATCATAAACCATCACAATACATTACATTATGATTAATTTAATATCATTGGTCCTACCCACAATTCCATAAGTCAACATAGAGCTCCTCCCTATGCCATATAATTTCATTTCCTAGAAGATTCATCCTATGGAAAAAGGATAAACGATCACCATAGGGGTTGTACTCATGGTGTCGACCATGGTGATCATGGTAGGGATCCTTACAAAACCTAGGGTTTACACTCATAGAAATACCATGCCACTTGATGAAGGAATGAGGTAATAGACATGTCATCGTAGACCTCTCAAAATATGAGATGACATATGGCTTAATTGATATGACTATTCCCCCAAAACCATAACTAGGGGTATAAGCCCATCATTTGAGGATAACTATTGATGAAGCAAGTTCCATAAGGTCCCTAGATCCCTCCATAAGAACTTGAATGTGGAGGATGATCTGACCTACTTCTATGGGATCACATTGCAACTCTCCCCACCACCATCGACCTCCATCCTCTATGACTGCAGTTTGGAAGTGGGAGAGATGATGGAATCAGGTTTGGCACCCTCAGATTATGGTGAATTCACTATTGATCTGTGGAAGGATGATTCCCTTCTTAATCAACATGGGTCCATAGATACCCCATCCTATATAGATATGGCTATGAAGCTAGCCTACCTCGAGAAGACACCTCAATATTCTAAGGATGATAAGAACATGAAACATTCCCTCTACTAAAGGATCAATAACATAGTAGATCATCATCGCTTCCACCCCTAGTTTCTCATCCAACACTAATTGGGGAATTGGGTGATATGGAACTAGGATCCCCTCTAGCTAACGAGTAGAAAGATAACTTTTAGGAGGTCCCAACCACTATCAAGATTTCAGTTATATTTTTTCCACCTAGAAATCTATGATTCATTGTATCAGAGTTAATAACTAATGACCAGGAATATTAATTACCTTAAAACATATGGGCGATGTACAATAATATCTGAGATCACCATCTGGACTACCCCAGAAGCCTCAAGAATCTTAAGACCATTCACTAATAGTGATAGAGTGTTGACATGCTGGCACTTCTGTTAGCTTAGTACCCTGATTTGTATGGAAAGTGCTAGACATTCTAGAGAACCTATGTTAGGTGCCTCACTATACTCTAATTAATCATGAATGAGGCATCTCACTATGTGCAGATATGAGGCTATGGGTAGAACACTTCTCTCTAATTAGTTCCCTTCATCAGAAACAACGAGGCCATCAGGATATCCATCCCACTAATAATGAAACCCCTCCAAAAATCTCCATGGTGAAAATCATCACAATCAATCCATTTTATAGTTATAGAAATTGGGATGAAAACATGGGAGATAATGGAGAAAACCCACAATAAGGGGAGATATATTATCAAGTAGATACCTTGATTTATTCTAACACCAGTTAGTAAAGATAGACACTGGGCCTTAGAAGTCCACCTATGATGTAATACCACCCGCCCATTAAAATATTGACAAAGAAAAAGGGGTCCCCAATCTTATTATGACATTATAGGATGTTCTAATAACCAAGTCAGATGTTAGGTTGGCCGCTTTTCTCCAAGATCTCAAAGTCTATAAGAGGATAACTTCCATGCTCATTTTCGAGTAGAATTTATAGTAGGATAATGTCAGGGTAGACCTCATCTCCCCTCTGGTTGAGCAACTAGTTCTCCATGACTGAGCACTTATAGTTGATGTAGGATTCCCCATGCATCTAATCAGGTTAGAGGTTAGTGGAACTGTAAATCATCCAAGATATGACCTTCCTACCCCACATGAACAACATGACTTCTCACCTTGGGACCATGATCGCTATGCATCATGATCCAACAAACTAATTAGAGTTTTTATAATTACCAAAACTCACCAAGACAACATTATAAACACTCTAATCCCTCATATTATGGATCTGTAAATGAAATAGTTTCAATTTCTTCTATGTAGAATCCATACACAGTATGGGTAGACCACATCCTTCTGACCCCATAATTTGATAACCATAGATTCACCCCATTCAATGGAATAAGTGATCAATTGCAACACCTAAACCACATCACATCGAGGTGTACCCCGATGCTGGGTACTCTCGAGAAATAATAATTCTCTAAGATTAGTTACTTTATCCAGACTTTGGAAGGACCTACTGATGTCTGGTGCAGTTAGATAACCCTAGGGTCTATCACTATCTAGGATGGTGTTTTCATAAAGTTACTCTATCAATTCATCTCCACAATGTTCAAGAACAACATCACTGACCTCTCCAAATTAAATTAGAGGCTTGATGAGTGTCTTGATGACTTTATAGAACATTAGAAGATATTGACATACTTCATGTATATACAGATCCCTTAAGAGAAATATTGATGATGTGCATGGATATTTTCATAAAGGAGTTTTTCCTTACCCTCATATCTCTTAGATATCTTGGGGTATTTTGAGAGTTTCATGAAAGAGATTAGCATGTGGAAGAATCTTTTTAGAAGGCCAAGAAACAACAGCTCACATTACCTCTTACAACTCTTATATAAAATCATATGAAGGAGGAAACAACTAATATTATTCCGACTGAGGCCCCATAGATGGTCTACATTTAGGTACCTCTATAGTACATTCCTCATTGGCAAGATATTACTCATCAACTAAAGCCTCATTGGTGAATCCTTACTTTGAATGAATTTCCCAAGCCTCCTGTTAATGCCAGAAACCAAGTATTACTTTATAGATTTGAAGAATACTTTCTACTCCTTCAATGATGTAATGGTCCTAGGTTACATCATCTATTCCTTAGAGAAGAACAACCCAAATCTGACTGAATGCAGAGTGTTTGAGGATGATAACCACATCAATCATGCCAACTTTTTCTCCAAACAAAGAGTCCTCGGGTATACAATAAAATAGTGTTTCATCTTTAAATATTGGCTCCAAGACATAATAGATCACAAATTATTTTAATTGGGTGATGTCGCTCCACAGGTAACACATGTATCTATTGACCACGATAGTAGCAATGAATACACCAAAAAATGGAAACATGCCCTAGGCCTGGGTACACAAAAGTATGACTAGTTGGACCATAATATGGTCATTATCAACCAATTAATTATATGTTCCTTTTTGAAAAAACTAGTACCCCTTGTCATCTCCGCATCCACTCAGGCCACCTCATCAGTATCACATCCTTCTACATCTCAAAATAATAGGCATCAAAGATGCCAGGGAAATCAGAGCCCCCCATTGGTTCTAAACTAGGAATGCACTCTTGGTGACTTCATTCCTCTTAAATTAGGATATACCCCTAGAATTCACCATGTCCTGTAATATTCCATTGATAAAGTTCAAGAATATGCTTCCATGAATATTATCGGGCTAGTAGATCATTGAATGGTACTCATTGATGAGGAATGCCATAGTCCACTATCAAATAACTCTAGATGAAACCATTAGAGGGGACGAAGTAGCCACAATAATAAGAATGAAATATAATTTTGTGATATATAATAGAATATTCATTCCATATAGACCAAATAGCATGCCTCAAGTAGGGATCAATAGGCACAACCTTCCTAGGATTCTCTATCAAGGATTCCTCTACAACCAACTATATTGATTGAACATATGAATCAACCATAGCAACATCATGCTCAACCACAACAACCCATAGACCAACCTCAATTGTCTATTGCTTAGACTAATTCATCCTGTCATTAGTAGAATATGTCCAGTCTGAGCCTAGACCCAGTGCCTCATCCAATGAAACCTTCTGTGCTCCCTGTTATTAACTGGCCCTTGGTGGGAAGAAGCATGCCTCATGACCGAAAATATTATTTTCTGAAACACATCACTAATATTCCAAAAATAATCTCAATACTCAATGAACTCCATTTTTAAAAATAGATGAAAAATGACCTTATTGAGGCCTTGAAGATCCCCTTCATATTTGGTACAGAGGTAGCTACTATTGAGGCCTACCAGTAGAGGAAGATGATCTGGAAGAATTCCAAGCTATCGTTTCTTTATTTGAAGAAGATGAGGGTAAAAATTTCCAAGGGAACATTATCTATTTGTATGTCACAGTCCATATTAATGGCATTGAAATGTGATGTTTTCTAATGGAATTTAGTTTTGGGATCAACCTCATTCTAATCCAGATGCTTCATAAACTAGGGCTCACAGAAGATGACTTGCATCCCTACAACCTAACAATTCAGGTGTATTATAAGAGTGAGATGAAACATGTAGAAAGATACAATTAAATACCCAATTCAGTAGACTTGTAGAAATAATTGAGTTTTTGTTAGTCTCATAGGATATGACCTACAACACTCTAATGAGAAGGACTTGGATCCACTTGCATACAATGGTCCTTTCTTTGAACCATAAGTGCCTCAAATACACCATCAATGGTTGAGTAAGGGTACTCCAGGGTGAATATTCTCCCTTAAAATCTTATGATACCCATTACCTAGAGTCTTGGTATTAAAAAATGAAAAAAATAATGATCCCAAATCATGGGGTTGAGAATATCAACACCCCCGATGACATGATAGCCACCCCAATGAATCCTTAGGTAGATTTGAAACACATATTCATTTTGAGGGTCCACAAGTTAGATCCCATGAACCTAGACATGGGATAACATTTCATCATATCCAAGAAGAAGTATTTCTCACAGAATAACTCATAATCCTACATGGTACAAGCTCAAAAAATACTATAAAATATGACTCTTATGAAATACCAAGGGATTCACCCAATGGACACCAACCCATGACACCACCACATGTTCCAAAAGGAAGGGTTGAATAAGTGTAAGTCCACTTGAAACCATTATTTTGATATATAAGGTAGGTATCATGGCCAATAACTACATTTGATTGGATAAATATCTTTCATTAACACAATCTATGCAGAATTAGAACCCCACATCAAGGATTCCACTTACGCTAGGGAATATACTAGTACTTCTACTAGGTATACAACTCTTTTAGGGTATCCTCCTCCCTATAATCCTAATTTCTCAGATAAGGAATAGGATCTTGGTGATTCCCCTACAGTGTTTGAAGAAGGTGTATCCAACATGGTTGATGAGATGAACCAGGTAAATCTCTACAGAAAGGAAGACTAGAGGCTAACACTGATGAGTACATTATTGTCTCTAGAAGAACAAAAATAGTATACATATTTCTTAAAATTTTATTAGGACATGTTTTCCTGGATCTAAAAGGATATTTTAGGGCTCAATACTCAGATTTCACTTCATTTCCTTGGCCTCCTAGTGAGCTTTCATGGGTTCAAGAAGCCTCACAGGAAGATGAAACCTTATAATAGTGTCATGGATAAGACCTAAGTTGATAAAAAAATCATAGATAACTTCATCAGGGAGGTTCAATACCCCAAGTGTCTAGCCATAATTATCTAGGTCTTGAAGAAGAACGAGTAGATAAGAGTCAACATCAACTTCCAAGGCCTCAACTAGGACTTCCTGAAAGATGATTCCTCCACTCCAGTAAGAGATCTATTGATTGATTCTATGATTTTATTCCAAGACCTCTCCCTCATGGATGAAAATTTTGGGTATAAATAGATCTTGATCGACTGGAAGGATGAGGAGGCCACCAATTTCATATCACCCTAGGGAAACTTATGTTATAGAGTGATGCCATTTAGTTTGAATAATGATAGAGCTATCGATAAGAATTCCATGCACCATATCTTCAAGAAAATTCTTAAGTCATTGGTAAAATTATTTATTGATGTTTTAGGGGTTAAATATTACTAGTTCTAAGACCATATCAAGGATCTTGAGAAGGTTTTTGACTTCATCCACTCCCATCACCTAAAAATGAGCCCCTTAAAGTGTGTATTTAGGGTTACCACTAGAATGTTTCTTAGATTCGTTGTTAAGTATAGAAAAATTGAAATAAATCCATATAAGATTAAAATTATTAGTAATATTCCTCCTCGACACAACCTTCATGTGTTACAAGGAATTTAAAAGAACTTGGCCTATATCTGCTGATTCATTGTGAATCTGGTGGGAAAGTGTAATATTTTATCCAGGATAATGAAGAAAGGAACCATATATCTATGGTAAAAAGAATATCAAAACACATTAATGGAAATAAAGTAGTATATACTATATCCTTTGATCTGAATTCCACCCATCCTAGGGAAGCCTCAATTTCTTTATGTGACTTCCCTAGAAAAGTATTTGGGTTACCTTATAGCTAAGAAAAATAAATATGGTAGATAAAATAGCATGTATTATATCATTCACACGATCATTGACATGATTTATTGATATTATCCCATTAATAAGACTTTTCTCACCCTAGTATTTGAAATTAAGAAGCTAAGACACTAATTTTAACACCACATGATACATTTGGTATCCTACATTGATCCATTAAAGTATATTCTCAACGTTCCCCTTTTGAAAGGACAACTAACTCATTGGGTAGTAATTCTGGTGGAGTCTGACATTAGGTTCATCTCACAAAAAGCTACCAGGGTCCAAATCTAGGCAGATTTTCTATCCGCACATTTGATTCTTGATAAAATGACCCTATATGTTGATTTACAAGATGAGTACATCCTCAACATGGATCAAATTCTACCATTTTGGAAGATTTATTTCAATGGTGCCTCCTATATCCCAACTAATAGAAGGATCAATAACCCCAAAATCAATAGGGTGGGACTTGGGATTGTCTTCATCACTCAAACATAGGCTATCTTTCTGTACTCTTTACTATTTTAGGAAAGATGCTACAAAAAAAAAGTCTTAGTACTAGTTTCTTATCACCAGCATCGAGTTAGCCCTTGATATTTATTTCCTTCACCTTCTTGTAAAGGGAGACTTGGATCTAGTAATAAAATAGATTAATGGTTACCATGTCATTAGCAAATAAGAACATGTTCCCCTACTAGAGAGAACTCATGAATTGATGGCCCAATTACCTTACCACAAAATTTTGACTCATGTACCTTGATCATAGAATGATGAAGCTAATGATTTGTTTGGCCTAAACTCAGATCTTTTAGAGGAAAAAAAAGATGACTTAGTCACACATGTAGCACATTGAAGGTTCATTACCCCCATCACTTTTGATGATGAAGACTGATAGGTAAATCAGTTAGATATTGTAACTTCTATGGCAGGGCCCTCAAGTTCCCCAGTAATTGAAGATGTACCTGATTAGATGGATCCCTTTGTCAAGTATCTCCAAAATGGAACTCTCCATCCAAACTAAGATGAGTGTGATTGAATCTATTGCCATGTAATGTAATTTATCCTCTCCTTTGAGATAGCCCCAACCTTATGTAGACCCTCTACAGGTGAAGATTCAATGAAATATTCCTCCATTTCATTAAAGTAAATTCAGCTCCTCAAGTCATCAAATAGGTCCACACTATGTCATGTGGGTCCCATAAAGCGGGATTGAACCTTTCCCAGAAGATCTGAAGATTGGGTTACTTTTATCCCACCATGGTACATGACTGTATTGAGTTCACCAATAGGTGTAATGCATTCTAGATCCCTTATAACTTCATGAATCAACTATTGTATCCTTTACATACATCCAGTTACTCCTAGACCTTTTCCATATGGGTACTTGATGTCATGGGAATCTACCTCTAGAAACAACTGGAAAATATAGGTTCATTCTCTCTACCACAGACTTCGTTTCAAAGTGGGTGGAGACCATTCCCCTCATGGAGTTCAAAAACTATTTTGTGATAGAGTTTTTGAATTCCCACATTGTCCATTAGTTTGGGATTCCACACACCATTCACACAGACAATGACACCAACATTCTTGTCATAAAGCTATAGAAGATGTATTCCAAGTACAATATCCTATCCAACCACACTTCCTGCTACTATGCGTAGGATAATGGGTAGATTGAGGCATTTAATACGACCCACTCAAACACCCTAAACAGTATGGTAGGCTAGGATAAGTGGATTTATCCCGATACACTCCCTAATTACTTATGGTAATATAATATGACATCTCAAAATTCCATGAAGGAGACTCTCTACTCTATACTATATGGGACATAAGTAGTTATACCTATATAAATTTTGTTTTCATCACTTATTAAAGTCTTTTATGATAAAAATATGACAGATAAAAGAGTGAAATTTTGGTTGGAAAAGTTGGAATCTCTTGAATAAAATAGGATCTAGGAGTTTCATAACTTGTAAGTGCATCAGAACCATGTGGCACAAGCATTCAATAAAGGCCCACCTTTTCTCTTTACTTCAGAGTGATATGGTATTGGCTGTTAGGATGAATATGATACCTTGAATGAAAGAACTAAAAATGAAATTCACATGGGAATAAACTTATGTCCTTGATACTTTCTACTCCAATGGTGTATATTCATTTATCACCATGGACATAGATCACATAATTCCTCCCACCAATAACATGTTCCTCAAGTGTGACTTGCTTTAATGTTTAGTTCAATATGTACATTTTAAACTAAAAATCCCAAAATCCTTATCACATGAAATTAAAATATATCCTTGCCCTATGTGATAAAAATAGGATTCTTCATATGAAAAAGGTGACATTATCCAAGAACAACGTCCTTATAACATGAAGATAAATTATATCCTTACCCATTGTGATTAAAATGAAATGCCTCATATGATTAATGTTAGATGATCTAAAACCAACATCCTCAACACATGAAGTTAAAATGTATCCTTACCATGTGTGATAAACATTGGATGCCTCATATGATAAATGTGAGATAATACAAAACCAACATCCTCAACACATTACATTAAACTATAGCCTTAACTTGTGTAAAAAACATGGGATTCCCCATATAAAAAATTTGAGACGATCTAAGACAAACTTCCTCATCCCATGATGTTAAACTATACCCTTAACCGATGTGATAAACTAAATATTCTTCATATGATAAATATCAGATGATCTAGAACTAAATTCCTCATCACATGATGTTAAATTATATCCTTATCCTATGTAATAAACATGGGACAGATCATATGAAAAATGTGAGATGATTTAATCCCAACATCCTTAGTACATGACATTAAACTGTAGTCATACCCTATATGATAAAAATAGAATGCATCATATGAAAAAGAAGATATGATCCAAAACTAATGACCCCTTTTCATGATGTGAAACTGTGAGATAATTTGGGTCCTTGTAATAGAATATTATACCCTTCCGACATTGGTATCTTACTAAAACATGTTCTAAAACTATGTGTGCGTTTATTCTCAGACCCATGGGATACATAGTGATTCCTAGACCCCTTTTCATTAAGACCAATAAGAAATTCACCCCTAGAGTGAGATCATATTTTATATCATTGGGACCCCATTTCCTTTATTCATGTTGGATCTATGATTTATAGTTAGAAAACCCACTCCAACCTTACTACATTTTAACAACCTAGTCACATGATGAAAAATTGGATGACATCATCCAATATGTACGACATTAAACTTTAGTATATCCTATGTGATAAGCATAGGATTCCTCCATTAACAAATATGAGATTCATTATGTGTCAATAATAATATGACTCATGTAACGATCATGAGACAACCCCAAACAATATAAATCATATTCCTTGACCCACCCACTATTTGGGAATCCCCCATGTATATCCATCCTAATACCAAGTGGTGACTATTGTCCTCGTAATGAGGTGTAATCCCTAGTTATCTTCCCCTGGTCTATCAACAAGCTAAGGTATCCTCATTAACTAATATGAGAAGGAAGTAATGGTAGGACCTAGTGTGAAAGCCTTAGATATAACCCCATAAACCCCAATCACCCCTAGGGTTCACATCCCATTCATATTCCTTAACCCACCATTGGGTCAAGATGCCTTCATTTTTTTATATGAGGAAGGAATGATGGGAATATCAATGGCTAAGTCTTATTCCACCATCATTGAAAATGACATTAAATTGTGGAATTTCCCCATGAAATTTCAATGGGATGCCTTGTTTGATAATAAGATAATTCTTCATTTGATAAGGTGATAGGGCTCATGTGATAGGAAAGAGGAGATACACTCATCCCTCTGAAACTTCCATGTGTATCCACCAACCACACAATATTTTCTCAATACCACCTCTCTCAAAGTTATATGAACATAGAATAAAATAACCATGCATCCTCACTGTATGATGTTAAACTATGTTCTCATCATCTTTTCTTTAGAATGTTAAAATACACAGTCTACATCTTTGTCACACAATGTAAAACTGCATAATAACTTGATCCCCCACATGGGAGGGTACCCTCTTTTTTTGCGTTAGTAATCTACCATACCATGTTACAGAACTATGTGTGTCTTGGTTCCTAATTCCAGGGGATACATAGTGAATCCCATATATTATATCCTGATCCTAGCCTAACCACCAGCTTATTTTGGGGTCACCCCGCTTTGTAACATTCTCCACCCATTCCTACCAATATTTTCATTCAGTGCACTCGAGTTCATGAAAAAATATCTCCCAAAGTGTTTAACTCCCCCCGAGCATCCAAACATTTTCAATACCACACTTCATACCTTACTCAATTCTAATCATCATTATTCCCAATCTGAACATGTCTCCTAATGGTAACAGTTCCAAGACACACTGGCTCACCTACCATATTGGTAACACACCTTTAAGGATATATTGAAATAGATGATGGGTCCTATGTTTCGAATGTGTTCAATAGTTGATCCAATATTTTTTCACCCCACCCTTGACTAGTGTGTTTGTGGAAATTGTGTTTTTAATAGGTACAACAATCATTCCTTTCTCATCAGTCACCCCCTTCGCAATAAATATCTTGGAAGTTTCAATTTACCTTCCTTACAATGCCCCTTGTTCTATTAGAGCTTCAACACTCCCGGTATTATTCCCCCATGTGTTCTAGCATGATTACCAACCCAATTGGTGTCATTTTAACATTTTCAAGTTGGATTATTTTTACCCTTCTTGTTATTTCCCTTATAATAAGGGGAACTCGATGCCACTATTTGTTTCTCACAATGATAAAGGATCACATGGGCTTTGTATTCCTTGTGTAATTTCCCTGTACATGGTTGAAGTGAAAAATAATCCCTTAAATGGAATGTCGCATGGTCCAAAATCTATGAACATAAACTAGGATCCCAAATCTAAAAAACATAAACTTAAACTATGTGAAACTTTCACTAGGGATGTTTTATGTGGAACCGAGCCTTCTTGGATATCTTTTTACATTGGTTCAATACCCTTTCATTCTAGAGAAACCTCCATGAAACAAAATCTCACTATAGTCTAAGACCAATGACCTAAAATTACATGTACTTAATCCCACAGGTGTTGATGTGGAACTCAGCCTCCTTGGCCCCATTTCCACATCGGGTTACTTCCACTTCATACCACATATCCTATCGAAACACCAACCTTATATGGTCCAAGAATCATGACCTTAAAATATTTTCAAGATCGTAATCTAAGTTCCACGAATCTAAACTGGAAGCAAGTCCCTTTTTCCCTAGCTGCATAACCTTAAACCACATATCTAGCGTCTTTCTATATAAAAACTTAAACTACAATGTAAATTTCTCATCCTCTCATGTTATGATATCCCCCTTTCATTGTTGGTCTCCTACCACATCGTGTTCTAGAACTATGTGTTTCTTGATTCCCTGTGCCATGAGATATATAGTAATGTATAGACATTCTATATTTAGACCAACTAAAAATAATCCCATTTGGTGGGACCATGTTTTCTAGAAGTCATCCCTCTAACCATCTGTTTATGATGAATTGGTATATGAGTGGCGTAAAAAACCATTCAGCAACCCACAAATGGTAAAAAATCTATAATCATGAACTAGGAGACTTGGTCCAAAAATCATGACCTTAAACCATGTTCAAATTTTCTCAGGGCTGTCTTGTGGGGAAATGGGTCTTCTAGGACCTATATTCATGTTAGGTTTCCATTCCTTTTATGCTCAAAAAATATATACCAAAAACATTCACCCCCTTTAGTCCATGATCTATGACCTTAAACTGGAAGTAGCCATGGTCCAATCATTGTGACATCAAATTTGTGAAACTTCCCCTTACACCCCCAATGAATCTAGATTGTCTCACCTCTACAACATAATCAAACTAATGCCCCATCTTTTTTCTGAATCCTCACTTGAGAGGAATTCCCCCTTCTAACATTGGTATTCTACCATTCCATGTTCAAGAACTACATGTGTTCTGATTCCCATTGTCATGGGATACATTGTGATTCCTAGATATCCTATCATGGGCCCAACTATAAATATTCTCTCCTCCCATGCCTTTTTTTTGGTTCTCCTTTCCCCACTATGGTCCTTAGTGACTTTATAAATACTAAGGAATTATGACGCTTATGAGAAGTTGGTGAATGCATTATGACCTTGAACTATGTGAACACTTGTGTGGTATTGGGTATTCTTAGCCCTCTCTTTATGTCAAGTTTATAATGCTTCCCACACCACACAAGCTCTTCCATGTGGTTCAAACTCTATAACCTTAATCTAGGACCCCTAGTCCAAAATTAATGACTTTAAACTATATATATCCGCCTATATATATTCCCCTAAATATATACCTACCTGGTTTGATTGGAATGACCGTAGAATCTCCCTGGAAAAAGGAACATATGTCTGTTAGGTTAAAAATACACTGCGGAAACATAGGAAAAATCCATAATTTCACCCACCATGTCACCCTTATGACATGGGAAGAATCAGGGTGTAAATTGAAAATGCATCAAGCCAAAATAAATCATCAAAAAGCCATGAAAAAAGTCTGGCTATACTTCTTGGACCCACTAGATCAGAAAAACGTTGGCACCAAACCTTAACTCCTATCTTAATTCACATCGGTTCACACATACTGTTCAAAATATGCTAAGCTATACTACATATGTCCTCACCATATAATGCTAAACTATATGTAATCATGGTTAATGATATGTACCCTTAAATTGTAGAAATAACATATCCTCATTGTATGACGTTAAACTGTGTGTTCCACATCCTTATCATAGTATTTTAAACTGCATAATTCCAATCCAAATTTAATGATATAAAACAATGAAGTATCTTAGGACCTAACCTAAGAGAATATTTTTCCCCCTTAAGTTCTAGTATCCTATCAAACTACTTGAGTTATTTGACTGTCTCATTGAAACTGAGAAGAAATTCCCCTTGGAAGCTGAGTCAATATTTTTTTAGACTGATATGTCCACCCAATGTTCCTAGATATATGGTGGTGTAATACTAATAGTGTTGATATCCATAAATAAATTCCCCAAATCCATCCTCATGATTCACATATTCCTCGATTTTGGATCCCCATCATCATCCATGTCCAAATAATCCCCCTAATGGTGATGGTGCTTGGACAAAATGGATTGCCTCCCATCCTAGGAACACACTAGAAGGAGACTAGATGAAAATTTGACTAGACCCGCATTTCAAAAATGGTCAATGGTCAACCCTCATTTTTATGTCCCCACTCTTGGTAGTACAATAGTGGAGTCAAATATTTAAACATGGTAAGAAGTAATCCGATCACTCATTATGTTCCAATTCCTGGATGTATTGATTCATATAATCTGTCGTCCCCTTTGTTTAGGAAGAATCCAATGCCCCTAGAATTATGCCACTTGTGCAACTACAAATGTTGGGAAATCACATCAACTGTTGAAGTTCGACTCCCCAAACAAGGATTTCTTATCCAGGACCCCCAGTGGTTGGTGGATTATTCCATCCCCACCCTACTTAGAACTCTGATATAAGTGAGTGGTCTTTTATTTATCTATTGTTTCTCACAACAATAATGACTAACATGGTCTTAGGTGTTTATAGTTGATTGTATTAATATTATTTTTGAGATGAAAAAATAAGATATATGTATACATGGAATTAAAACAAATAATACTGGAGTCTTTTTAAGGAGGGTCACACATAGATAAGAGTCCCTCCTTATTTTAATAAAAGTATGCACCCTACAAGTTGGCCCAAGATAGGTACTGCTCGAGTTCAACTAACCTCATTAGGATGGCCTCAAGGAATCACTGTTACTCTGAAAGCCTTGTCATTTCCTCTTTAGTGGCAGGGAAAACTTCACCACCTAATATCTAAACACATCCTTGTTCAACTCTACACTTTTCTACCAAGTTTTTAACCTATTATAACTCATCCTCAACTGCTACCAAATCTACTCTCAATTGGATGATGATCTATCCCATGGCATTGGAAACTACCTCATGTTACTACACTCACCCTTCTTACTGAGAAATCTCTTTCCCCACCACTTAGAGAGCCTTGGAGTCCGTATATTTCTCCTTGTAACAAGTGATTTCAATCTCTTAACACTTTTTCCATGCCTGCTCAGTGAGAAAATCCTAATCCATAGCATGGAGACCAATGGATTCCACCTCTAGAGTCCCCAAACATACTATCCAATGATGGAGGGATCCTACCAGACCTTTCAGACCAACCAATGGAGCGTGGGTGATGAAATTTCACACACTCATCTATACTCTATATCAGATAATCTAGTTCTCCTTAGCCACATCGAAGTCATAGTCCTATAATTCCTCAGGAAGTGGGTGCTTGTTTGTAGGAAAATCTTCCAACACATTAACCATGGGATTATCTATTTGAATTTATTTAGATGGGTTAGTTTACATTCCATGAAAAAATTCACTTTCATCCAAATTCCCACCCACTTCCTTTGGCACCTCTAAAACAGGCTCGACTACTGCAGCCTCATTAGTCACCACTGTTGGGCCTAAAACTTCAACCACCAATTCTCAAAAAACCTATGGGTAGTTTTTAAAAGATATTTATGACCAATATTATGAAAAACGATTGTGGTCCTCTATGGGACCCCTCCACCTATTTATAGGCCTGGGTTAGAGCTGAGTTTTGTGAGAGGGGGGGGGGTCCAAATTACTAGTTTTTGGGTATTTTACATTCAAATATGACCCTCATATCCTACATCATCTCCCATTTTGAGGGGAATTTTGTTAACTATGAAAAACCACTCATTATGGGAGATGGGGAGGAATGAAAAGACATTATGAGGTGAATTCAGGATAAAATAGACCCAAAATCCACCAATGGGACTGGATTCATGAAAGTTAAAACCTTCAAGAATATAAAATTATTTTTGAATGTAGTCCATTTTTAATGAAAGATAACTCATGAGAAATTATTGTATCCTTCGCACAATTTATATTTCCATGTGAAGGCCATCACCCAAGTTAATACTTTCATGAAATGTACCTCTGAGGTGGTAGACTTTGTGAAATAAACCTTACCATATTCATAGATTTGATACATACCTCACTTTATCTGAAATTTATGGCTAATGAACCCTTTGGACTTCTTTTAGAATCTTTGAATTCATGAAACTTCAACCTTCAAAAGAAAAATAAGAGATAGATCCCCACACATAACCATCTTTTATGAACAACCACTCATGAGTTCTTGAAACTCAAAGACTATGGATGAGATGACTTTAATGAGGTTTCATGATCTTTGTGATTGAGGAAAATGTTCAAAATTATTGGGGGTATCATAAGATAATTATCCTTCATGAAAACACTCCATGGGAGATAAGATTTTACCCCAAGGTATGGACACCCTATTTGAAGATGATCATACCTTCACGAACCACTGACCTTCACAAACCCCTTGAATTTTAAAAAACATAATCTCATAGTTACTTAATTCATTCATTATTTTAGTAGACCTACCTTCATGAAAGTTGAGTTCTCAGTGTCCCTATAACTATACAAACACAGTTCATCTGTGCCCCAATCTTTTGCCCAGCTAATATCATCAACCCTCATGTCCATCCTCTTTACATCAATCATGAAGTGAATAATTGTATAACCTATTTTTCTTAATCATAGTCACCCTAATTTTAGGATCCTTATTTCCCACTTCCCCATGGATATGTTTATTCCATGCTCTACCTAGAGGTACCTATGTAGTGAACACATAAGTCCCAAAGGTGGTATCATCAAGGGAAACCACTCAACATTCCATGTAGGGAGGTCTAATTCCATGTTCTCCTCTCCTACTCAAAAATGGAATCCTCAGGCATAACCCCCCCGTCCATGTCTGAACTATAAGAAATTAAATATAATATACCTATATAGTGGTTATATGATGTTAAATTACATGAAAAATTCCTCAATACATGATGCTAAACTATGGACCTACCATGTTTGGTAAACACAGGATGCCCCATGTATGACTAGCATGGGATGACACCACACCTCTTACCCTATGAGATGAACACAAAATCACCCATGTATGATCATCATAGGATGAAACCTCTCCTCTCATCATGGGGTGGTCCACCTATAATAGGAAACCTCTATTCATAATCCCAACACTATCCTTTTTTCACTCCATCCATGATGCCAGAGTCCTTACTGTAGATGTTAAACTATGTGGACTGGTCTTGTAACACTACCTTAAACTATGACATCAAACTACATGGGGTTTGATACCTATCTTTGAATAGGCTACATATGATGAATACTTGAGTTATAATCCCAATAACCCTCATATACCTCTCTAAGGTTCAATCCTAATTCTCCAACACCACCATTAAATCTGCATGTCCTCCCCTATAAGGAAACAACTCCGAAGTGTGTTCATCACCCTATGGGGACCAATCAGCTTCACCAACCTCTCCCCAGTATACATTAAACCTATAACCAACCTATCCCAACAAAACATTAAATATGTGACCAACCTATCCCCATAAGGTGTCAAATCTATAACCAACATGTCCCCAAAAGATGTTAAACTTGTGCCAATATATCTCTACAAGATGTTAAACCTATGACCAAATAGTACCCACAAGATGTTAAACATGTGACCAACCGATCCCCAAAATATATTAAACCTTCGACCAAACCATCCACACAAGAAATTAAATCTATGATAAACCTATCCCTACAAGATTCTAAACATGTGACCAACCTATCCCTATAAGATGTTAAACCAGTGACCTTACCAGATGATCCATATTATCAACCTCATGCAATGAACATGGGATGACCAAGGTGAAAAGCCTCATTAGTCTTATTCGCAAAGAAAAAAATTACCCCATGGTGGATAGGGATCCCTTGGGTCTCATTTATATGATAACTCACACATGATATTCACTCAACATCAAAATAGGATGACTTTATCAGTTACCAACACAACCAATGTCCGTTAATGTCTAGATGAGTCCAATGTCACATCAGTTTCAACCATAGGTAGCAACTATATCATAATAGAAGAAGCATAATTAACTAGAATCCATTGTAAAATGCTACCAAGTATGAGCTTCAAGAACATGACTAAAATCTATGAGGGAGACATGGGTTAGAAAATGATCTCCAAAGTGGAATCCATGTAAGGCGGAGCTGAAATACCATCATACCATTTCGATCAAGGAGAAAACATCACCAATCATAGTGGTAGTGGCTTCCCATCTCTGGAAAGTGGGAATGTAAGGAAACCAATGAATCACTCAAGAGGAGGAGTGTCCATTCCATTTATGAGAATAACTTCAAGAGATTAAATGAAGGGGAAAAAAGTGAACCACAAGGCATGGTGCATAGGCCTAAATCAAAAGCATCAGAAAATAATTACAAAAACCTAAACATTATATCCTCAAAAACAATGTGTTAATATACTATTGTAGTAAACTGACAAATAATCACGTGAATTCTCGTTGTATATATCATGGTGTTGGTGAACTATGTAAAATCATTATATTCATATGTACTTTAATTTTTTCCTTTATATTAGATATTTAGTGTGAGAAAAAAGGTGGTAAATATAGATTTACCGTTTTACTCTATAATAAGGGAACACAATCCAATATTTAGTGAGGGTTAAATCTTTATAGTGAAAAAGATTTTGAATTTATTATCATCCTGATTCAACCCCATGTTGAGTTTGTCAAATTTTATATTATTTTTTACTAGAATTTATGTAGTATAGTAGGAACTATAAGAAATATCTTGATGGATCCTTAGATAATTAATTTAAAATTTTGGTTTTGATTATGAAAATAAAATTGGAATAAGATTTTATAAAAATTGTATTGTGTTGATTTAAGAATCCAATAGATAAAGTAATGTGATAAAACAAAGTGAAAATTAACAGAATTGATTAAGCATGATCAACCCAAGGAAATATCACAATGCTTATCATTCATTGATTCAATATAAAGGGTATATAAAATTTAATACATGGTTTTTTACACCTAGATCCATAATTTTATTGATTTTATACTAGTATACTTCTTAGGGTTTATTCAGAAACATAAAATGATTCACTGATTACTGCCGATGATTGGGTGATTTGTGTTGGACTTCATAATAAAAACTCACCAAGAAAACACACAAAGAATTTGATGTGTGATCCATGTTTTTATATTATTTCAATTTTTTACCATTAAATTAAATTATATGGTATTTTAATTTTTATATGAATTCAATCTACTAATATTAACCACACAAACACCATAATTGAAAGATAGAAGAAGTGGGGAATAGTGTGTGAAACATCACATGAATGGGTACCCCCAAAAATGATCATATGAGTTGGGTATGACATAATAGTATATAAATAAATTAAATAAGAATATATTATTAATTAAAACAACATAAAAACCTAGAATAAAAAATATTATTCAAATATTACAAACAATAAGCTCAGGATTTACATCATATTCCTCCCCATGTGATAACAAGGAGTTTAAAACTCCATTTAAAGGGAGGAAACCATAACTGTTTAATAAGAACTTACAAAAGCATCTAATATTACCCTATGGTCTATAAATATCATATAATGACAGTTAAGAGTGTTTTTATGGGAAAATACATCAAAATTTTCACAAAATAATTCAAGTGCCTAAGGGACTAGGTGAATATTCATGGTAGAATTTTTCTTAATTAATATGAATATATGAATTACCAAAACACGTTAAATTCTCTTGCAATTAGTTTTAGAGGTGAAAATACGATTTATTTATCAAATGGAGGTGGAATCATCCCAATTGGAGATCCGAGACCCGAGTTATGACCCAAATATGGTAGGGTGGTCCATTTTGTCCCACCTATAATTTCTTCACATTACGAGCCAAATTTAGGCCTCTATTAGATATATTAGGATCCATGGTCTTCTATATAAATACATCCCACATATGTTTACATCATTTCACCAATTTTCATCATAATTGGTTGAATGTATTATTCACAATAAATATTTATGCCCACATGTATGCTTGGGATCTTGCATAGTTTGGACCATTTTGCTTGAATTCTATCGTGGGCTCTCTAAATCATCTCCTCATACAATGAAATCATAAAATAATATTATTTACATTCATAAAAGTGTTAAAAATTAATTAAATGAACCAAATCTTATGTTCATTTTTTTATTATTCTTGAAATTATAATACAAATTTAGTTCAACACAGTGGTATTGGGGTGGAAATAAATGGTGAATTACTATGCTATCAAACCCCCAAACATAGAAATTTTCACTCCTAGGAAAATTCATATATCCAAAAAAATGACCCATGGAGATATTCCAAAACTTAATTATGATTAAACATTCAATGAAATTTTAAATCATTATAGAACTATGATCAAAGAAAAAACCACATGAAGGAGTTATTCTCAGTGATCATGAAAAAATATGTCCTATAAATTATATCAGAATGAAATGAAAGGATATGTATGATACCAATATTATAAAGGAATTAAAAATTATACCATGTCACTAACTCTCCACATGTGTGTCTAAAAACCATTTCACTTTATATCCCGTAAGTATAAGTTATTTTATGATTTTTCTTCTTACACGATTCTTTCCACCGAACCTACCCTGCATTATTTAAAATCAAATCTGAATACCTAATCACTTAATAATTCATGAATGTCAAACCTTAAACTCCCGACCTAGATATACCCATATTTTTTTAAATTTCATCACTCCCCAAATTATTTAATGACTTATTATTACTGTTATTGTTTTTTTATTTTATTTTGTTTTTAGGGTATAAAATAGTTGGATAATAGGAACACATGCATAGGTAAATATGGTATAGTAATGAAATAGACTGGATAAGTAATGGACATATGATAAAATAATTTTAAAAATCTGATAAATATTAACCTTACTTATATTTACCATCTATTAAGTAAGATATTTTCAAACATCATGGTTGGGTGAAATAATATGTGGAGATATTAAATTATATGATTTTCCCATAAACCAATAAAAAATGGTATCAATCATCTAAAAGGATTCATAGATATAAAATGATTTATATCATCAACAAACAACCAATTTATTAAAAATCAAACCCCAATGTTAAATTGATTCTAAAATTCACATTCCATAATTGAAAAAAAATCAATAAATGTTAAAACAATATGATGTATGGAATTTCAACATGCATTTTTAGTAATTCCCATGGTCAAGTGGGCATAAAAAGTTATTATTCTGGCACAAAAGTAAAAAAACAAATAAAATAGGTGGGAGTTAAAAATAATATTCATCAATCGAAAAAGAGTGTAAAGAAGAAAGGCGATGAAAATCCTAATGAACTAAAAAAGTTCGGGAGAAGTAAAAATAATATGTATCAAGAGGAAAAGATAATAAATAAGAAAGATGATGAAAATCTTAATGAACCCAAGAATTTACCCACCCCTACACCTAGAGTGTGCAGTGTCCTAATTTTAATAAAATAGAATATGGGAAGGAAGTGTAAAACCTGGTGGGTGTCACTGGTATGTTTCTTCTTGAAGTTGGATTTAATTCACCAGATTCTTTGGAAAATCCTCATAGAAGTGTTTTATGTCTTTTTCCATTAACGATAATCCTTGGACAACTATGATCATTCAAAACCTGTATTGCACCAAAGGAGGAATCATTAGTAACAATTTAAGGACTGATCCATCAAGAACAAATCTTACCTAAGTGGATATTTAGCCTAGAATATTATATGAGGACCTTCTGATTAATATGAAACATCCACTGATGAGTCATATTTCCATGGATAGATTTATTCTTATCTTTATAGATTTTGGAGTTCTCATATGAATCGTGCCAAATTTTTTCCAACTTCTGAATCTACAACTTTTTATGCTCAATTGAATCTAAAAGGTTCATATTACATTATTAATAGCTTAATATGTATGGTTCTCTACCCCTATTGGGAGGTGAAAAATCCTTCGAAACACAATCTTATTTGGTGAAATTATTTTTAGGGTTTTAAAAGTTGTATGGTATTCCCAAAGTGCATCATCCAAGTGAAAAATCCAATATTTTCTATTGGGTTGTACCGTTTTTTTCAAGATTCATATAACATCCCAATTTGAATTTTTTTTCTTGTCTGTAAGTTTGGTGTTTATGTGTAGTGAATACTTTATGAACAACCCCATGCATACAGAGTAAGTTTTTCTTGTTTTGATTTCAAAAATATGAACCCTGATTACTAATGATGAATCTTGAAGAACCAAACCTACAAAAATATGAGATTGTACAAAGTCAAAAACCACTCGAAAGTCATCAATCCTAGTATCCTTTTCTTTAACCCATTTAGAGATGTATTCCATATCTAGTAATATGTACAAAAATAGAAATGAATTTATAAAAGGCCCCATGAAGTCAATTCCCCATGAATCAAGTATTTCCCAAAATAACATGGGTTATTGGGGAATTTCATTCCATTTGGAGATATTCCCAATGAATTTACTTCAAGTGCATGATTTAAAAAACCAATGGGAATAACTATAAATTTTTTTTTTCAAAAAAGACTATATTTAAGGACCTTTAAAGATTTATATTGAGGGCCAAAGTTTCCCTCATAAGACAAACTATGGAATAATCACAAAATAGAGGCTAACTCATGGATGGGAACAGAGCGATGAACACACTGGTCTTTAAAAATTCTCTAAAATTATGAGTGATCCCAAATGCACCATCATGAATAATGCTTAAAAATTTGGGATTGTGATGTGATAAAATAAATGGGTACCATAGATGCTACTAGATAATTCACAATGTCTGCATACCAGTGGTAAGGTATACAACATCAAAAAGGTGATCATAAGGAATTTTTTTCCAATGGTGAGGAATGAGTCAAAATGGTGGTACAATGGTGGAGAAATACTACTAATATGGTTCGTTACCACATTTTACACTCCATTTGTATCTTGAATATCAAGGCCAAACTTCTATAGGGGGAGAATCCACCGTATTAGGTGGGGATTAGCCTTAACTTACTTAAGGAAAAATTTTAGGGTAGCGTGATCAGAAAACATAATGAATTTTGACCTTTAAAAATATGAGAAACATTTGTACAAGAAAAAACCAATAGAAATAAGTTCTTTTTTAGTGGTTGTGTAGTTTTATTGGGCAAGGATAATCGTATGTGATGAATATGTAATTACATGAGGATCCCTTTTAACCCTTTGTGATAAAACTTCCCCAACTAAAAAGTTAGAGGCATCACACATAAGTTAAAAAGAGGGACCCCACATTAGTGGTTGGATGCTGAGCGGTGATTTGAGACACTTTTTTAGTGAATTAACTGAATCCTTACAATTTTTATAAAAAATAAAATGAAAATATTTTTGTAATAACTTAGATATGGTAAGTGAGATCTTACTAAATTATTTAATGGATAAATGGTAAAAACTATAATGAACCAAAAATTATGTCACCTCAAGAACAAATTTTGGATATATAAGGGATGGATTAATTAATTTTTTAATTTATCCACTTGAATTCATTTACTTGAAATAACATTCCAAAGAACTACCCCCACTCATCCATGAAATTATATTTCTCATAATTTAATACAAGATCTTTTTCAATGAAAGGGCGGAGGAAATAACCTATATGTGACAAACAATAATCAAAATAAAAGAAATAAACTATGAAATCATCCATAAAAACTTCCATATAGTTCTCATGGTATGCATATAATATACTCAAAATAGAACATTGAAAAGTACTAGGATAATTATATAGACCAAAATTCCTCATTCTGTATGAAAATGTGCTGAATGGACAAGTAAATATTGTCTTTTATTAATCATCAGGGGCTATATGGATTTTAAAATAACCTAAATAACTATATAGGAAACAATAATGGGACTCACTAGCCAATCTATCTAATTTTTTATCAATTAAAGGTAGAGTAAAGAGGAAATTTCTCATGAATTTATTTAGTTGATGGTAGTAAATACAGACTCACCAACTTTTTTCACATGTGTTGGAACCAATTAATTCCTTTCATTTGATACTATTGTTATTCAAGTTTTTTTTATAATTAATTTTTACTGGGCTAACCCATTTACTATTAGATATGAGATAAATGTTCCTAGAAAAAAGTAATTTACTAACTTCTAATTTTACTACTTCAAGGAGTGTGGGATTTTACCAGTGTAGTGCTTTCCTTGTGGGTTTACACTCATAATCTAAAATTATACGGTTCATGAAAATTGATGGATTAATTATGATAATATCATCCAATGTCCATACTTGCACCATTTTATATTCTATAAAAAGTTCAAGCAGTTTTGATTCCTACTATGGATAGAGGTTGTTAGAAATAATAATGGGAAATCAGTTAATAGCGTTAAGATATGCGTATTTTAAATTAGATATAAGGTGTTGTAAATACAACACCATTGGTTTTTGGATTGAGAGAGGGGATTTTTTTGGAGTGAGGTCCATGAAAGGTATATCTACTCATGATTAATATCCATAGAAATAAAATTAATGGAAATGATATTTCCTGAATTATCAAAAGTCATGGGTATATTAGAATGAACTCACTCATTGATTAAAGAAAAAAATTAAACTTTTACAAACCCACAAAACACTCAAAACATGAATCACAACTCAAATTATTCATGGGTGATGAAGTGGAAATGAATTAGAGTATGGTTTTAGGAGAGAATATTGTGTGTGTGTGTGTGTGTCATTAGAGAAGAAATAAATTGAATAGACATGAAGAGTGGACTGATCATAAATGGGGTGTTTTGTAGAATCAAGGATATTGAAACTTAAATTTTATCCAATGAAATTCATGGATATCATAATTTTATGAATGTTAATGACCATATTTTCTGTTTTTTGGAATGACCTTCCAAGTATGAGAGAAGTATGTCCTAAGGTTCATGTATCTTCCGTATCAGGAGTGTAAGAAGTCTGTGGGGAAGGTGATATTCATCACTCTTATGAGGACATCCCTGATTACTCCTGATGGGTGTGTTTTTCACTAGTTGGAAATTTACATGATGATTCCCATTGGTTGAAGCTCTCTAACCTATAGATAAGTATACATAGATTGAGGAATTAAATTAATTGAAGCACATAAATCAAGAATTTCATCAAAAAAGATGTCTCTCATATGGTTAACAGTATCATTAATGTTTCTGTATCCTTGTATTTGGTTGAAATCTGCGGTCAGATCAAGGATGATACATTCCTTCCATGTTTTACACTCTCATTTACCATTAGTCACCATCTATGGGAGATATGTTCTTTAATAAATTTGTCATAGTGATGATTTTTAACTACATCCAAGAGAGTAATATTAACTTGTACCTTTTTAAATGTATCCAAGATTTATTTGTAAATTTCATTATCAAAATTTTTATTGGATTTATAGAGTCTTTATGGAATGGGAAGAGAAATGGTTTGTTCAGGGGAATCCTCATTGATAACTTGTTTACCTTTATTGTTTTGTTTTTCATCACAATAATCTTTTGAGGGTAGATAAATAGAGTTTTCAAGATGGGGACATACCCTTTAGGTAGAATATTTGTAAGAAAAAACTTATTTTCCACTATGAAGTGTGATTTCATATAAATTACTTTTATACTTATGATTAGAAATAGTTTGGGATGATAGTTTGATAGATCCTTACATCTCTATCTCAACATTTATGATTTCCAATTGTACCACTTGAGTTCGTAGGCCTTGAAAATCTAATTGCACAGTTTTTTAGAACTAGAGGTTCTATGATTCCATTTTCTTCACCATGTCCTCGAGTATTGGTTCAAATTTGGGAGGAGGAGGACTATTTTATGATGTTAAATGATAAGAAGTTTTCATAACATGGTATTGTTGATTTTTATTTTTTTGGTATAGCTTAAGTTTCCTCCTTGTTGGTAATGTGGTTGTGGTTTCCACCTGGGGTATAGATTTTTCCTGAATGGTTCATTCATGAAGGGAAGTTCTTATTGAAATAGACTCCCAGTAAATATAGATGCACAAGAATAAAATGAATACTAAATTTTGGGGCATTAATAAGATAAATTAGTGTTGTCATAAAAAATAACACAATGTAATGGAATAGGCGTAGATTGTGAATTATCTTGATCCTGAAATAATTTTATTAGAAGGGTATGAATTTAATCAGGTTTTTTATCTACCTTTTATTATAAGTATGAATAGATTACCTCATGAATTCCTTGAGTTTGTGTAATTGATCATGTACCAAATTGGTGTTCATTTTAAGACATGTTTGTTATTAAGTCACAATCATCTATGGGATTTTATCCATTAGTGAACCACCAGTAGAAACATCTATCATTTCATAATCCATGGGGACAATTCAGTCATAGAAGTATTGAATTAGAAATTTTCACTAATTTTGTTGTGGGTGAAACTTTAAAAAATTATTTTGAATGTCTCCCAATATTCATGAAGGGTCTCTCCTTGTTATTTTCCTAATTCCATAGATTTATTTTCTAATGGATTCTGTTTGGGAGTCAGGGAAGAAATTATCTATAAAGAGTAGTTCAATTTCAATCCATCCCCCAATTTTGGTAGATAGATAATATAGTTAGTCCTTGGATGTAACATAAAGGGATAAAGGGAGATCCCTAAACAAAATGAGGCCCTCAGTCACATTTTGGGGTTTCATAGTGGAGAAAAAAATGTAAAACTCCATGAGATTTTTTTGAGGGTCCTCACCAGGAAGATGATGTAATTTATGAAGGAGGTGGATGAAGGCTGATATCATCTCAAAGTTGGATTATTTTTTAGGATATTGTATGTATATAGGATGGTATTCTACATTGGGAGTGGTCATTTTTTTAAAAGTTTGATTATTTGTATCCATGTTTTCTGGTGCTTGATTTGGTTCACTCTTATATTAGGTTATGACCAATTAATGTTCCACAAGGGTCTCCTCAGCATTATTTGATTTTCCTACTTTAGATGACCTAATTTGTGAGTGTAGTGTATTTTTAATTTATATTTCAATTGCAAGTAAGATTTCTTTTCCAGATCATGTATTGCAATAATGATATCATTTTTTTTGTTTTATTTTTGATTTTTTTAAAGAAAATATGAGTAAAATAAAAAAAATTAATAAAATTTAAGGGGAAAATAAAATAGAATGCTATATTATATAGTTAGAGAGAGGAAGAAGAGAGGGAGATAAGACACACACAAACAAGAAAAAAAAACAAAAACAAAAACAATCATATGGAAAGGGGAAAACATTGAAAGGAGTAGGATATAAAAAATAAAATAATGAAATAAAAGGGAAAGAAATTTTGGCTCCCTAGTAATGGAACTAACATTTGGTTAGGTTGTCGAGCATGTAAAATTAGATATTATTTTTTTACTAGAATTTATATAATATAAAAGGAAACCTAGGTCATCTCTTTATGGAACCTTATACCATTAATTTAAAAATAATTTTGAGATTATGAAAATAAAAGGGGAATTTTATTTTTTAAAACTTTTGTTTTTTTAAGAATCCAACGGATAAAGGAAAGAGATAAAAAAGTGAAAATTAATTGAATTTATTAAGTGAGATCAACCTGGGGAAATCTCATGATGGTCATCCTTCATCACTTCAAGAGAAATATAAATATTTTAATCTTTATGTTGGAACATGCATAAACCTAATTTTACTTATTTTATACTATGATATCTCCAATGGTTTAGTCAGAAATACAACATGATTCACTGGTTACCACCAATGATTGGGTGATTTGTGTTCGACATCATAATCAAAAATCACCAAGGAAACTCATGAAGAACTCTACGTGTTTTCCATGTTTTAATATTATTTCAATGCGTTTCCATGAAATGAAATTTCATTTCCTTGGTAGTGTTTTTGTGAATTAAATCTACTAATTTGAACCACACAAACACTGTAATTGAAAGAGACAAAAAAAGTTGTGAACAATGGGTGAAACATCACATTAATGGGTACCCCCAAACATAATCATATGAGTTGAGTATAAAATACCAGTATTTAACTCTGTTAAATATTAATATTGTATGAATAAAAACACTATAAAAATATTTAATTAAAAATATAATTTAAAATATTATAAACAAAAACCTTGGGATTTACATCACGTTCCTCCCCTAGTGACCACAAAGAGTATATAACTCCATAGAAAGGGAGGAAGCCATATATTCTAAATAATCACTTACCAAATCCTCAAATAATACCATATCATCTATAAACGTAATATAATTAGGTTTAATTGTGTTTTTCTGAGAAAATAAATCAAACTTTCCACAAAATAAGTCATGTTCCTAAGGGACTAGGTTACTATTCATGGAAGACTTTTCCCCCTATTTATCTGGATGGTTGACTAAAAAAGATGGGTTAAATTTTCCCAAAATTAGGTGTATATTTGGGCCTTATATTTATCTATCCAATTTAGTTAGAATAATCCCAATTATAGATCTTATTCTTGATTTATAACCCAAATATAGAAAGTTTGTACAATCGGTCCTAACCAGAATTTCTTCCCATTGCGGGCTTCTTTTGAGCTTCAATTGGATTAATTGTGATCCATTATATTCTATATAAATGTATACCACATAGTTTTTCATTATACCACCAATTTTCATCCCAATTTAATGAACTTATTATCCACATTAAATATTTAAGTCCACATGTATTCTTTGGATCATACGTAATTGGCCCGTTTTGCATGGATTCTCTCATGGGCTCCTCAAATCACCTCCTCATACAATGTTATAAAAAAATATTCATTTTTAAAAGT
The DNA here is from genome assembly GCA_963277665.1 of Viscum album. Taxonomy (NCBI): domain Eukaryota; kingdom Viridiplantae; phylum Streptophyta; class Magnoliopsida; order Santalales; family Viscaceae; genus Viscum; species Viscum album. The sequence continues at coordinate 1,938,477,198 of OY728155.1, forward strand.
GAGAAAATTTAATTAATTGAACCAAATTTTATGTTCAATTTGATATTATTCTTGGAATTTTAATACAAATTCAGTCTAACATAGTGGTATAAGTGGGGGAATGAATTGTTATTCACTACACAATCACCCCACCTCTCAAGGTTCCTTGGGTATCACATATTAATCTCATGGTCCCAATAATTGGTATTAACGTTTTTGAATTGGATTTCAATATATTAAATATAGTTATGCATTTTATTTACACATGGAATCATTGATAAGGGTTATGGTATGTAATGGTGTGTACTTCATTGATTAGATGGAAGAGGTGATTTTCAATCTAAAGTATCATGAAAATGATTTCATGGAGTATATAAATTGTGATTCTTTTTTTAAGAGGCATAGTGATAGATTTCATAATATATAAGAATAAAGGATCATGGTTTGTGTTATAACTAATGAGGTATTCATGAAAAATTATCATTGTGATATTACTTTATAATTATTGGAAATAATTAATGTGATTTATGAAAAATAAAAGAATGAAAAAATATGTTCATATATTCCTCAAAATTTTATTAAAATTTTTTTATAATTAGTCATCATTAGGTAAATTTAGTTAAAATTTCCTTATATCAAGAGGAAAGAAGAGGCAGAGTAAGAAGAATAAATCCCCTAAGAATTTAGACACACCTATCAAGGTAAGTGTGATTGGTTTTCCTAATAAATATGATTTTAACACTATTTTTGAAGTCTCTTATCAAAATAGAATCTAAAATTCCCCCATTGTTTTTTAATTGAATAAGTTTAAATAAAATCAAATTTTCAATCATGTTAATGTTCTTGTAACAATCAAGTAGAGATACAATCCTTACAAGAAAATATATATCAATCATTCATGGAGTGGATTATGAAATCATTGTATAATTGGTATAAGAGAATATAATATTTAAGAAAAAATAATTTTCCTTGAGGTGATATATTAGTATGATGGTTAAAAATATTAAGAAAAAATTATATTTACATAGAGATCTTGAAATTGATACTGAAGTTTAAATGGTTAAATAGAAGGAAGTTGAAGCAATTTAAATTCTTCTAAAAAACTTTTAGAGTGGATAGAACTTTGAAAATAATTTGATTCTAGAATAGAGTATATGGTTTCCTAAATGAAGGAGTGGGATTTGAAAATCAAGGAGTTTTAAATGATGTTAAAATCATCAAATGGAAAGGTGTAGTTTTATATTATAGAATATTTGAGAAATGGAGTTTAAAAAGATAAAAATATGTATTCTTTTAGTGAAATGGTTGTTCTTGATAAATCTAGAAATAATATTTCCCATAGGATGTTAACATTGAAGTGATACTACTATGTAATTGTTGTACATGCCACAGATGTGTGTTTGAAATCTAAATTTAGCAACAATAGAAAGATACCTAATGTTATATCTAAAACTATGAAAAAATAAATGATGTTTGGTTTTATCATGATATGTTTTATATGTGCTAATCATGGGAATATGGAAAAGTATTGAAACATGAGGGGTGGAAATGATTTTAAGGGGAAGGTCCATACTCCCATGTCAAGGGGGAGGAAAATAAAAAAAAAATCTATTTAACTTTAGAAAATTATGGCATTGGAAAATTGAAGGGTGAAAATAAATGGAGAGTGAATCATGAACCAGTGGTTTCTTATTATAACAAAACTCTGTTGATTTACCCTAAACTCTGGATGACTTTCCACTGACCATAATTTCATTCCATCTAATCACCCTAGGCTACTAAAAATCGGTGATTGATACGCATGAACCATGGGGTAACAGTTTACCTTGAACACTACAAATCCATATAAAATACATCCATTGACACCTAATGTAAAACATGGTAAAATATAAACGCATGAAAATTTCAAATTCCTTAAAAAAATGTATAAATTCAATATAATTTAATATAATGTAATAAAAAACTTATATTCATGGCCTAAATGTCTAGAATTATTTTTGGACCACTATTGACCCACCTATGAGCTTTATTTAAGAACACTTTCCCACCATTGACCAAATCAATGAATGATACCATCATATACTTGAAATTAGCATAAGAAAAAAATTTAAATATATACCATGGTTTATATTTAAGGGGTGAGTATATACATACCCAATAGGAATTTCCTAAAAAGGTTTCTACAATAATTCAATAAAAAGTAAACCAACCATACATGTTTTGAAAAGCATACATGAAAGTACCTTTTCCATTTTTATGTGAAAACAAGAAACAAATTTGTCATCTAAATTATCCTACAAAAGTACACAATCATATATATAATGAAAATTATATATATGATATTAATATATACAATTATGTGGATAGAAACATAGGTTAAAAAAAATTTATAATAAAAATTAAGTTAATACATCATTGGGGACTAAATATGGGTATAATGAAGAAAGATCTAGAAAAATTTATAGATATCCATGTCCTTAAGGTTTGATTTATAAGAGAGTTCTAGGTAACTGTGGTTTAATTTATAAGGGAGTGATATTCCCCTATTATTTAAAACATCACATAAGTACTTATCCTCAAATTTACCCCCTAATTAACACAAATTTCCAATGATATTTTCTGAAATAAAAGGGTTTATATAAATTTAAAACATATGAGGGCCTAAATCCTACTATCCCTTCCATTTGCGTGTTTGAGATATTATAGGTGATAATAGTAGGAAAGAGGAGGAATCATGGGATTTGGGATGAAATTTCAGCATAACTTGTCTCTATAGCGCGGAGCCTTTGGCTACTCTGTAAGGCAGGTCACCGTGGTGTGGAGAGCCTAGCTACGGTGTAGGGGGATCAGGGGAGGATTTTGAATCCACTATTATTTTTGGAATGAATATGGTGTGTTGAAAGTATAAATCATACCCCTTAACAAGGCTAATTTTATTCTATGTCTTGGAGAGGTAAGATAAAACATTGGGTTTCGAGGAGTGAGTCTACGCGGTTCTACCAAATTTGGTGCCCCAACGATGTTATGGTAGGATATAGTGTTGAATCCTTCTAGGTTTATAGGTCTTGTGTCCTGATATAGGAGACTGCTTTGTGGTCCTCTTCCAAAAATATAGTTTATACTGCATGTTCATCATATGCACCTTTAACCAAGTAGGATGCGGCGTGGTCCCTTACACTATGTTGTGGTCCTTCTAATTATAACTAGTTATGTAATGTGGTCAAGGGGGTGCACCATGGTGTTGTGTTTTCTAGAATGTCTATAAATACTCGAAAACCCTCTAAACCCATTTTAATACCAATTTTCTATCTCCTACCACTGACACCCAATACATATATTGATGTCCTTTGGAGGCACTTTTGATTGTATTCAATCCCCGACTTCCCGTTTTGGATCCTTGGTGATCCTAGGTGAGTTATTTTTTTATTCATGTTTATTCTACACCTGTACTTGTTTCCTCCCGTTATTTCATTCCATGCTATGGAAGTTAATCTCCATTACTCTAATAGAGTTTCTTTTGATGTTTTTTGGAACGTTTGTGGCATGACATTCGTGGAGGGGCATATTTTCTTTACGAAACAGGAGATTAAATATCAATGATGTCATTCCATTTATATTCAAAGATTGTTGAAATCCTTTATGTAAGGGATTTTTTCTTTACCTTTTTATTTATGATAAATCATAAGGATATAATAATTTATCCCATTGGATGATGATTAAATTAACCCTAATAAATATTAAACAAGATTAAGTAATTATCTTAGTTTATGGTTGTTGTGATCACATATTTTACAATATGATATTGGTTTGCCTCTTGATTTTTTTATATAGTGTTTCATCTATGTTTTTCATGGATTAACATGTTTGTTGTGGTTGGGTTAACTTGTATAATTTAATGAAAACAGATAAATAACATGAAGTCGATAATTTTTGGTTGGATAAATAATTAAAAGAGAAATATTTAAAAAAATCTTTTGTTCATTATAATTTTATGGAAATATAATGACTATCAACACATCATTAATTAAAATTGTTCGTCCATGAGTTAATGGAAGTTGCTAAAGAACTTGAAGCTAAAATGCATGATGATAATAATAAAGTGGCATATTAATGAACTTTTTCTTTCCCAAAATGTTGATCAAGATTATATTATATAAATATTATTTAAATGTTTATAGATTTTATATTTTATGCCTTAGTTTACCCATAATTATAAACTGTAATAAATGAATTTGTTAATTCAATATGGAATAAAACCAATTTTTTAATATAGATATACATTTAGTTCCTAGTTAGCCTATTTTATTATGAAGTATGAGTGACTTTTTTATGTCCTAGATTCCCTATTGAATCTATTTTTTATTTTTTGGCTTTTGTGTTTGGTTCAGATATGTTATTTGCTATGTTTTGTGATGTGAGCCTAAGATAGATGACAGGTTGATGAGATATGGGAAGGGAGGACCAATTTTATGGAAGCAATTGAAGCATGTGTTAGAGAGATGATTGATGTTGTTGAGGATGGAATCATGTTGTATGGAACTGGTTGAAGTTGTGATTACCTGTTGTTGTTCTTAAGTTGGCATTATTTCTTGTTAAATCACATTCAAGTCCAATTGTTGGAGTATCTTGTTTTCCTGTATTCCTTTCCCAATTACTTGAGGTATATGGTTGTTCTTGGTTTTTCATTTATTTAATGGTAGATTTGGATTTTTCCTAGAGTACCCATAATTATGGACTATTAAATATAATGTTCAATTAATTATTTAATTCATGTGGTCGATTATTGATAGAATGAAAAATATGTTAATCTCAATAAACAATGGACTCATTTGGATTAGGCTTAGAGGGAATAGAGTTCACTTTGATAGTTAATGAAATTTCATTTGGAGTAATTTTAACTAATGGATAATTAATTAATTAACATAAGGTTAAATGCTAAAAATGAAATAATTACATCAATATAGCCCCATTATGTGATTTTGTGCCTATAGGATATCTAGTTCTTAGCAGTGAAAATTGTGTATCTGAGAAAATATAGCTGAAATTGAGTCTAAGACTAGGTTAATACCCATATTGTGGTTGTGATCTATATTATATATTATATGTTTTATGATTTTATACACTACCACACTCATATTGTTAGGGAGAATGGTACCCACTGAACTCTGGGAGGGTGTTTTCCCCAATATCTTGGTCGGCATGGAACGAATGGCTGACTACCCCTCTGGAATTGTTCTCTTCTCTTGGTAGTATTATATAATGGTATGTAAAGTGGTTATATTTCCTCTTATATGTGTATAGAGGGATATACTGGCTTTTGGTTATTTCACAAACATGTATCTTAAGATGTAGTATCCTAAGGATTATTATAGGTATGGCATGTATGGGCTGTGATGGATTAAGGTAAATTACTAAGCGTATGGGTTATGATTGATTGAGCTATAACACCTAATGTATGATATATGACATATGGGATGTGGCTGTTCCTAGAAACTACTCTGTTAAAATATGGATATGTGGAATGGGGTGATGAGTTGATGAGATGCACAATATTCATGTAATGATACTTTTTCAAAGGTGTTTACATGCTAGCTTTCTTTGGATATAGATGGATTGGGACATATAACATTGGTTAAAAGTGTAAATCTAGTGGGGAATATATAGTAGGGTACCATTGTTTTATTACTATATTATATAATGTATTTTATGCATTACTTGGTGAGAGATTGATGTAGTGGGACAGAGAACTTACTATACCTATTTAGGTGACCAGTTAGTTTCTTTTTTTGTTCATAGTGATTTAGCATTCTTTCTTTATCTTTTTCATGATAGGATTCTAGGTGGATCTTATAGAGTATAACATTTACGTTCTCCCTATATATATATATATATCTGTGTGTGTGTGTGTGGTTTTTCAGTTTAGAATGAGTAGGTTGAATTTCATGAAGGATATTACTAGCTAGTGGCTATTTAGGAGCTGATTCGGCTTTGTGGAAACTACCAGGTTTATCATTTAATTCTTGTTTTTCCTTATAGTTGTTCAACTGTATGAAATTACATTCATGTGCTTTGGATTTCATTCTTTTATTTTCTGGGAAGGATTTGATTGGTGTAGCTTTATTATCTCTTGTTCCTCATTTTCTCTTTGAGGGTAATGCCTCCCATTTGTATATATGATATACCCTTGATGCTTATTTCCAACACATGGAATATTAGAGGTGGAATTAGGGTGGTCACTATCTATATTATCTCATTACCATCCCATGATTGGTACCTTTGTGGGGAGGATGTTGCGGTAGAGTGGTATCAAAGTTTCAGGTCGAGGGTTATGATGGAGCTTAGAGTTGGTCAAATGTGAGGACTTCATGGGTTGGTAGGGAAAAATGTCAAATGAACTTAGTAAGTGATGTAAACAATTGAGACAAAATGAGACATATGTATTCAGTCCCCATGTGATCTAATGAACATACCTTTAAGTTTACAGATCCAACTCAGAAATGTGACACAGGTTTCAGGATAGGTACCTAGTGAGGGATCATGCATCATTATTCTTTTATCCTGGGGTTAAAATGGGTAGACCTTGGGATAGGTTAAAATAATTAAATAATTAAATAATTAATCTTAAATATTATGTGTTCCTACTTTAGGAGTCTATAACCATTTGTTCTTATTTAGGTACGACTCCATGTCAACATATATATTAGGTTTATGATGAAGATGTTTAGTAGGATATGCCTTTAGATCATCATAGAGTAGAGTTTAATGATGATGAAACTTGAAGGAGGAAACTCTAAGAGTTTTAGAACAAGATCCTACAGAAGTATGTGGGTTCTGTTTTAGAATCAGTGACCGAATAATGGTTGGAGGAGGTAGAGATAGCATTATATTTTATATGTTCTTGGAAGGAGTACTGGGTTTTTCCGATGGTGACGATGCTGCATGTAGTAGTGAGGAAGTGGTGGATCATGTTCTCTAGGGAATATGAGAAGTTGGAGGCCTTGTAAGAGAACATTGGGGACCAGTTCTGAGCTAATTTTTATTCTTTGAATGCGAAGGTGACCAGTCACTTGGATATTCTTATGATTTTACAGAGTATTTCTAGCATGTGGGAGTTTGGGATCCATTTCCAAAAATTTATTAGTTATACATTAGACCTATTTTCAGATGAGTAGGCTATGGTGAGGAATTTTGAGGGGTATTTTTATTTAGATATCCAATTCCAGTTCACCCCATTCATGTTGTTGACATATATTTACGTGTTGGAGAGGGAAGAAGTCATTGATAGAATGCTGGAAAGAACTAGATCATCACAAGAGGGGAGTTTTCAAGACTCTATACTAAGTAGAGTTGTGGTCTAGGGTTCCCAGTTTCCTAGAAAAAAGGAATTTCAGAGAGATGAGGTTTGGTTCCAACTCTCAAAATATTGTTTCTCTATGGGTGGTGTATCTTAGGACTTTTCCAAGGGATTAGATGAATGTTTTTCTTTTGGTGTATGATTTCATCAATAGCCAGAGTGTCTGAACTTCTTGATCATATACCATGAAACAGATATTACACTTCAATTTTATCTTTTGATGTAGTTTTAGTATAGGTAGAAGTAACATGGTTCTCTAGCTTGGGATCATTACATAGGATATGGGGTATGAAGAGGACAACCTCAAGATGATTCTTGTCCTTAGAGAGCATAAATGGACAACTGGAAAATTCTTACTTAGGTTTAGTGAGGCCATAGAGAAATCCATGTCTATATGCATACTCTAATGTTGTGAATCCTAGTAAACCAGACATCGTTTTAGGTACCCTTTTCTTATTTTCTACTTGGTTCATGCATTTTTTAATTCAGGTGTTACACACTCTTTCATATCACCCTACCTACTCCATGCATTGGGACTTGAGGTGGATAGGCTTCTAATGCCTATGACATTGACTATGCCAGTTGGAGTTTGAAATTATCTATATGAATTATATAGATACTATGATCTAGTGATTGGGAAACAATCTTCTTGGGGAGGTATACTATGTTTAAATATATATCTATATGGAATAATCCTTAGCATAAACAAGTTATATTTGATGCGGGATATTGTGGATTGCTTCATAATAAATGTTGTGTTTTATGTTGCTGATAGAGAGTCCACCATGTTTTTTGGTAAACGAGACCCTCACATGGGGTAGAGATGTGTTCATTATCTATCTTCCTTAAGGTACAAGCTGATGTTGAGTTCATCATAGGATCAACTAATAGTGTTTCCTTGGTTTTTGGAAGAGTTCCCTGTTGATTTTCCTAAGGAGGTTGTAGTGTGAACCCCTCAAAAGGAGGTCAAGTTTGGAAGAGAGCTACAAATAATCATTTCTTTTATCTTGATGTCTCTATATAGGATGGTTCTTTCTGGTATCTAGTGTTGTGAGTAAAACTCAATGATCTATTACAGCGAGGTTTGGTTCGACTGAGTGTGTCATCTTAGGATAGAATGGTTTTTTTGTGAAGAATTCTAATGGTATTTTTCATCATGATATCAATTATTATGACATGAATTAGGTGAAAATGAAGAACCACTATCCAATTTTGTGGATTAATGACTTATTTGATCAGCTTAAAGGAGAATGATGGTTCTTGAATATCGATCTATAGTTATGATATCATCAGTTATGGGTGGAATATAAAGATATTATAAATACCTATTTCTGATGTTAATATGGTAATTATGATTTTATTGTTATGATGTTCAGTGTGATAAATTCTCCAGTCATATTCATAGGTTTGATGAATGTAGTGTTCATAGACTTTCTATATTGGTTATTTGTGGTTTTTAGTTATTAAATCTTTGTGTACTCTAGGTTTATATATTAGAATAAAGAAAAACTATGTACCATTTTGGTAACTATTCATCATTAGAAGTTGTTTGGGAAGTTGTAAAAGTGTGTTTTCTAGGATTGTGTGGTTTTTTCTTATGGGATTTTATTTCCTAGGGGGTAGTAGAAACATGACCTTTGAAGATTGAGGTATCTGTTTCTTGGGTATCCACTAAGATAGTTATAGAGTTGTGAAATTTCCTTGGTCTTGTAGTATATTATAAGAGGTTCATAGAAAACTTATCTTAGGTTACATATCCACTGACAAATTTGACCATAAATTATCCTAAGTTCTTATAGACTAATAATTTTATGATAGAGTTAGTAACCAAAGTAGAAGTTGTTCACTGATCTAGTTATTCATATAATAAAAGAGGGAATTCAGTTAATGAATTTTTGTGACACATCAAATCTTGGTTTGGGTTGTGTTTTGGTGCACTAGAAATTGATTATTTCTTATGGTTCTAAATAGTTACATCCTAATGATCATAACTATGTCACCCATGATCTTGAGTTGGAAAGAGTTGTATTTCATTGAAATTGAAGAGACATTAACTCATTAGAAATAATATTTAAGTTTTACCGATCATAATAGCATGAGGTATATATTTTCCTAGTGTGACATTAACTTGAAGAATCAGTGGTGGATGTAATTTTTACCAGATTATAAATCCATGTTTTCATATACATCATTAAAGCATAATGTTTTAGCTGATGTTGTGACATCTCCTATGTGACTATATTGTTGTTTTTGTATTATTTTATCTTATCTCGATTGGGTTTGGGTTATGTTAGTTTTTGGGATGGAATATAATTATTTTGAAGGATTTTTTGGAGAATCATGGTTAACATACATGGTTAGGAGTAACTGTGTAGTTACCTTGCAGATGGTCCTTCCATAGTGATAGATACATTTTTCACAGCTTCTACATGGGTTTTAAAATCGTGAAGATCTCCCCAAAAACCATGAAATCTATTTGTTTTAGGAAAATACGGGGAAAAAGTTACTACATAGTTTGGAAAACCATGTGCCCAAACCATGGAGGTGATCTGTGTCTATGCAGTGGGTGGCACACTGGTGGTTCAAGGTTTGGAAAATGGTGTGGCTCAACCACATGGCTTGTATAAAGTATTGAATTTTTTGAAAATTTCCCAAAATTATCTCTATAATTAAGAGGTGTTTCACCACTCTTCTCCACCATTCACATTGGTAAAACCTTGGGAGCCCATGAAATATACCCAACTTTCTCCTCATTTGTTTTTTCCTCTATTTGGTGATTTCAAAGAGGTTTTGAGGAATTTATTCCTCCATTTTCCTCTTCTTTTCTTCCTTATCTATTTCCTCTTGGATTTGGATTCTCCAATGAACTCTAGATCTCTTGTAGATTATTTTAGGGTCTTCGGTAAATCTAATGTTGGGTTTTTATAATTTAGGATTTGTAGATTCTATTTCTATCCCAAATGTTGTACTCTCCATTGAAGGAGATATGTTTCCACTTGGTTTCCACATCCTCCAAGTATGCATTTCTATGAAATTGTTTTATTTTTTAATTTAGAGAGTTGTTATGATTTATATGTTCCATTTTTATTGAAATTATAAATAAATGAGATATCATTATTTTCTTCTAAAATCACTTAATTGATTTTTTATCTTGTTAAAAAGGGGTTCTCATAAAAATCCCATGTTTTAATGGTTGAAATGGAATGTTTTCATGTGATAATATTTTAGTGATTTTTTGTGTAGATTTGGAAATGTTTTTAAATTTAATTGTTTAATTTGTATTTGGTTTTACTCTTCAAGGATTGAAAAATATTTTTTAATGTCATTTTTGTTTAAATTGAGGTTTTGACATTAAAATGATTTGTAAAGGGGTTATTCATTAAATTTTAAATGGTGGTTTGAAATATGTGTGTGGTTTACCTCGTGTGGAAAATACCATGATTGATATTTTTAAATTGTTTAATGGAAATGGAGGGCCTTTGGCCTTATTTTGGATTTCAAAAATGTAGACCCCTATTTATGGGTAGGTTTGAAATGTTTTTCAATGGTGTATGTTATTTAAATCATTTTTTATAAAGTTTTAACATGGTGTTTTATAAAATATGAAAGGTCTTGGAATCCCGTGCCATGTTTTTTGATAAATACCTAGTTGGAACCATGGTTTTAATATGGTTTATGTGGAAGATACCCCTTGATTTACCCATTTGATCTGTTTACCTCTTGTGTTGGTTGTTTGGCCATATTACCCCTTGTGTGGGTTGTTTCTCTATGTTAAATGATTATTTCTCCCCTTATGTGGGAATGTTATTATTTATGTTTTTAGTTCATGTTATGTATGGTAAAATTTATTTTTTGTGTATCAGGGGGTGAGGGTTAGTATTTTTTTCATTGTGTGTTAGACTTGGATTGCATGTCCTTTTTCCTCACTTCCCAATTTTCTCCACAATAACCTGGGTATTAAGTGGGATATTTAAGTATATTATTCTATTTTTTACATTCCATTAGTGTCTCTCTAGTTATTCAAAGAATAAGGTCTAGGAGGGGATTCCATCACATTATGGAATGTGTGGTATAATTGGATGAATTGTGGTTGGAACATCAGTGCATGTTAGTTGATGGTTTAGGACTTGGAATACTCTTATATGGTTAGAGGATTTTCACATTAGTCATTTGGTCTGGAGTCCATGAAACATTAACTTGTTTAATTAGTTATTGATATATGGGAGTTTTATTTAGTATTAATTTATATCATTTACCCTACTTGTATTGTTATGGCCCCATTTCCTGTTTATATTGGTTGGTTGAATTATGATACATTCTGCCAACATATTATGCTTGAACCATGCATGTATCAGGTTTTTTTTTGGAAAATGATATTTCAAATATTTTTGGAAAACATAATTTGAAATTAAGACCATTGTGTGGGGTTTTAAAGTGAATTTCAAATTGCCTGTTTTGGTTTAAAGGTGTATTGAGCAAGTTTAATACTTATAAAGTGACAATTTTCATTTTAATAAAAAAAAGTGGTTTTTTTTGAGAATTTTTAATGGTATTTTGGTTTTTTAAATGGATTAGTCTAGTGGAAATGTTTTCAGATCATGTTTTTTCAGTTTGAAGAAACAAGGTGAAGCATTTTTAATGATTATTATGTTTTTTTTCCATAATCCACATTAGAAAATCTTACTTTTTAGCATTATTTTCAAACTAGCATTAATGAATTTCCTTATGAAACATATTTCATAGTTTTATAAGGTTTTGGTGATCTACTCAGTTTTTTAGCTCACAACTATATATTTTATGTTCTTGGTTTTATTATGTATTCTATTTTGATCCATACAGCCAATGTGGGGTGAGTTGGGTTGTGGTGAGAAGCAGGAGGTTTCATAAAGAGGGTTCAAGATCAGATCAACTTGTTTTGTAGTTTTTTTATTTTTGGTTAGTGTTGTAATTTTTCCTCGTTATTGTATATTTATGTGTATGGGTGATGTTTTTGTATATACAAATGGGTTGGACCAGTCTAGTTAGTACTTATTTGTTTGAAATGTTTATTTATTTTGGATTTTTTATTTATATATTCCATTGTTTTTATCTTTGATTTGGTTGAAATAATTCTTGAATGGATTATTGTGATGTCCAAAAACATGTTGACAGCCTATGGGGATCAAGAATTCCCTTTGTGCCTTATGGAAGGCCAAGTGGGGTGTCCATATCATTGGAATCCTGGGTCGGCTTGTTATAAAATGGAATTAGTGGTTTCTGGGTTTTTACTTGGTAAAATTTTTTTTTTGAGTAACACTAGTTATTTATGGATGTACTGGTAGAAAAGGAGACTGAGGTTGTTGGAGTTCGACATTTAAGGGTGGGAGTAGTCTAGTTATCTCTTTTCATCTTGAGTATCATGCTTCCAAGGTAAGCTAGTTTTCAAATTGTGAATTCAAGTTTGTTTTGTGTTGTTTATGCTGTGAATTGGAATTAGTTTGATCCAATTTGATTATATAAGTGATATTAGGGGTTTCTACTTAGTCATAGGGTCAAGATAGAGGTGAACTGAAGTTTCACACATAGTTCACACGTATTTGGAAATTATGCAGTGCTGATGCAGTTCTGTCTGCCTCTTTTACATAGCATGCTTCGTGTTTGGTACATTCTTTCTCAACCCATGTGGCTAATGAATTCACTGAACTTTTTCTTTCATAGTTATCATGTTTTAACTCCTCTCAATTTTGGATTTCTATAAAAGTGATTTTCACTTTTTTGAGGTGGATTTAGGCGTATGTTGATTCCATTTATGGATGGGGTTCTTATGAACCTTGTTTAAATGCTCATGCAATTATTTAATCGATCTTGGATTTTTAAATCCATGTTTTTGAAAATGAAGTGGTTTTTTAAAATTTTTATTTTCAAACTTTCTTCCTTGTGTTTCATGAAAGAAATTGTTTTCATAAAGGGGGTTTGAAATTAATTTTGGGAAAAAAGAGATTTTGTTTTGAAACAAGTTTGGAAGGTGTTTTCAAAAGGTAAGTGAGTTGGATGAGCATTCATTGGATGATTTGTTTTCAAATGGAATGGGATTTTGATAGGAGTTTTCATAGTGTACCTTGTTTGGGTGATGTGTACTCCCATGAGTTTTTTTTAATGTTTAGGTTTTATTGGTTTCCAATCATACGCCTTGGTATAGGGCGATCTCAAAATTCCTTGGTGAAAATGGTGGTTTCAAAAGAAAAGTTTCTTTTCTTAGAGTGAATGATGTGTTTATTTCTTAGTGGATTGATTATAGGCTCATTAATGAATCATTTTTTTATGATTTAAGAATGAATTGGTGGTTTTCATGTCTTCTATTGTTTGTTGTATTCCGCCTAAAATGTGGAAAATAGTTTCCCCAGTTCTGATGCCTTTCCATACTATGATTAGAATGGTGGTTGTCGAGCCACACTTGTGACGAGAACCCATTTTGGACTTCTTGAATAATCACAAACCATTATTTAGTATTGATAAATGGTCAGTAGAAGTAGTGAGTTGGTGTAAAAAGATTTATATGACCCTAAGATCTATTGGGACACGTGAAGAATCATGGGTGAGAGTTACTGAGATATTTCTTTTTAGTTTAAGCTATGTTTTGTGGGATTATATGGTAACTTATTAGCTACATGGAAGTATGTCATAGGAGTCCTTCAGGATGGAATTCTTTTAACTATTCTTTTCCATGGTCATGAAATTAGATAAAGAGCATGAAATTGTGGACCTTTATCCGGGTGATCGATCAATGGGAGTGTAAATCAATCACTTCTTAATTTTTTTCATATTTTATCCAAAGTTGTTTTCTAGTGATACTGATAATGATTATTTATTAAGAGGCCTCCTTCCCCAAATGTTGGTTTAGATATACTTGGTTCAATCCTAAAATATTTTAAGGTGGATTTCAATGAGGCCATTCATGTGGAAGATGACTAGTCTAGGAAACCTACATTTGGTGATGTCTTAGTTATATCTAATGTGTATTAGAAACATGGTGGGTGTAAGGATAACCCGGTGATTAAGGAGAAAAAGCATGAATATCCATATATTTGGGAATAGAGTCTCTCTAATGGGAAGAAATGATATTACATGTTCTCACAATGCAATCCTATGGGGCATGATAAGCCTTCTCTTCTGAAGTCTCTTATATTTTGTCATCATTGTTTTTATCTGGTTCATCTTTAGAAGTTATTAATTGAATCCTTTATAAGATGTGTCAGGTTTCATCCTTTTTTGGATGTGTTTTTTTGAGACATTTCCTTTGATGGTTTTAACCTTGGTGTTGGAGCTTCGGTTGTGGTTGTTGGAATATTGTGGATGGTTTCCTTTTGATATGGTTTTTTTAAATGAATTTGAGTGTGGTTTATTAATTGTATTAATTAATTTTTGGACCACCTATAACACCCTCTAATATTCCATGTAAATGTTTTGCATTTGAATGAGATTATTTCGGAACCAGGCTCTAAGATGGCACATGATTCCGAGGCCTGGAGAGGCTGGAATGTATTTTTTTAAAACATTATTTAAACTAATTTCAGTAATCGTGCGAGAGGGGTTTTTTATCTTTTGAACTAGTGCCCGGATCAAGAATATGAGGGCACCATTGAGTTCAGAATTCCAGGATTCACCTAGGAACGGCTTAACCTCGACTAGCATGGGTTGACCGAATAAGATAAATTTCGGGCTTTTTAAAGAAAAGGATAAAATAAACTTAAAATTTTATTTTATTTTAAATGAGTTCACTACGACACAATGACCGGTGAGTGTTGCGGTGTAGTGATGAGGCAACACTGAATCATTAATGAGTCTCATTAATGAATCAGCATGAAGACACAAAACATGTCTCCCACCTCTGATTAATTAGAGATCCAGGGTTAACAAAAAACCTTGGGAAAAACCTCTGGCGATGAGCATCTATCTCTCTCTATCTATAATGATAATGAATGAAGAACACTCATGGAGAATGAGATAAGGTCCTAGAATTGACGAGCGGTGGAGAGTGTTAGAAGTTCACGGATTGACGAACAACGACAAAAGATAGTAGAACATAGGCCAACAATGACTCAGATCACACTCCTTCATCAATGACAGATCTAAAATCTAGGTAGGAATTTTTTTCGGCGTTATATGTGATCACCATCCCACATTATTATTTTCAACAATGAATACAGATCAACCCATGAATAGGTTGACCCACATTTCGTTCATTCTTATAGGATCGAGTCTTGATATTATGGGGAGATACAAGATTTTTAAATCTTTGTTACCATTCTTGAACCCCTTTGAAACTTGTTTATAAGCTCTAACGCAGATAGATAGGGCCAACACGAACAAGGCCTGGATCTCTCCATAGTGGGTTTTTGTGTTATTCATATCCAAATTTTAGAATTGACAAGAAGATGGCCCTGAGACTATTGTAGTAATAGAGGCGACCTGAGAGGCCTGAGGGTGCAATTGGATTTAAAAACGAACAACCAGAGCATTCTCGGTGGTCCGCAAAACATCAGGCTAGCAGCAGTGCCGATGGCCGGCGGTGGCACCGAAAACTGGTGTCGAAGGCCGCAAGAAGTAGTGGCATGCTGAGGAGGGTCGTGACAGAAGTGGGCCACAATAGATCTGCGGGGCACCACCGACGTGGGCCGACGGCTGGTGGAGGCGGCACGCCATGTCTGAGTAGTAGGATGCCATGGGCGGAAGACTGCGAAAGACGTGCTGGAGACGCGGTAACACTTATAACTGTATGGAAGAGGCGGGCTACACATGTGGGACATGGTTTGAATAGAGGAGCGGCTAGTTTGACTGGCTGCGCACGCCCCCAGCCAGACCGGTCGAGCCGGTCGAGGCCAACCCTGGCCGACCCACTGAGCTAGGACGGGCTAGTTGGACCAAGCCGCCCAAGCAGCCATGCCAGTTGGACCAGGCCTCATGAATGGCTGGGTCAATTCCTTGAGCCAATATGTTTTAGCATAATGGGCATGTGATTCAAAGTCGGGCCGCATAGGCCGGTATACGGCTTGTGTAGGAAAAAAAAGACCTGCCCCTTCCAGAGTGGAGCGGGCCAGATAAAACTAGGTCACTGGGTGACCCGGTGGACTGGAATCATGGCCAACCTAGTCCAGGTCTAGTGAGGACCAATGGTCTAGACAGAGTGGTCGGGTCATGCGGGACCCCGAGTTAGGTTGGTCGGGTGGGTCCAAACCAGTCGGATGGGGCCCAAATGCAACCATACCCTGTTTACATAAATGCCTATATCTCTCAAAATGGGTGTCCTATTGACGTTCCATCAGTGGCGTTGGGACCCTTGTGACGAGCTGTCCTTTTGGCTTACTCCGGTTGGTTCGACCGAGTTAGACCGGGCCGAGATGTGACCAGAACCTGTTTTCAGAAAGGGTCGTATCTTTTAGACTGTACGTCCGATTGACGCACCGTATTCATCATTGGGACCCTTGAAATGAAGTGGTCCTTTTAAGATACTCAACGTGAGTTTTGGAGGAGGTTGGAATATGTATGGTTCAGATCAAACCTGAATTTAACCTGGCCCTTTTTTACAAAAAGGGCCATATCTTTCAGGTCGGGCGTCTGATTGACGCGCTGTCTATGGTGTTGGGACCCTTAAAAAGAGATGGTACTTTAGGTTACTCTATGTGGGAGTTTCAAGTTGTTTAGGTACAAAAAATTTATTAAGGAGTATATACTCCCAGAATCAAGCGTTCTATGTGCGGGAATCTAGTGGATGGCTGTGACGTGAAGAATGAAGAGGGACCCTTTATAAATCAACATGAGAGTGACCCTCTATGGATAAGCATGAGAGAGAACATCTATAGACCAGAATGAGAGAGACCCTTCATGTATTAGCATGAGAGTGACCCTCCATGGATCAGCATGTCAGTGACCCTTCATGGATAAGCAGTAGTTTGACCCATCAGGGATCAGTCGTAGAGCGACTCATCGTGGATCAATAGCAGAGCGACCTGTTGTGGATCAACAGTAGAGTGACCCTTCAGGGATCAGTAGTATAGCATCCCTTCATGGATCATCAGTAGATCCACTCAATAGAATAAGATGATCTATCTTTACAACTAATCATCTTTAATTCTGTACTTAATTTATACATGGTTTGAGCTATGCCTTTTTATTTGTTCTTTACTTTGAGATCTTGCTTTGTGGTATTTTCCTTTGTGTATTTCTGTGAGACAAGAAATGGTCTCGGGGTCCCTACTGAGAATTTTTATACTCACCCTTGAATGGGCTTATCCCACACCTGCTATTTCTTCTGCAGACGACATACAACTTTTACTATGACTATGGGGAGCCTGGGCTTGACGGTTCTCGGAGGTGGATCGATAGATGTGGTGTGCTGTAGTGACATCCGATAGTGAGATGTACCTACCCTTCAGGTCGTATCCTTGGAAAAAGAACTCCGAAGCTTGCAATTTTTTTGTTATACTTTCCTATCAGTTGGTAGTGTGTTCCATCCCATTTTACTTTCTATAGTTTTTGTACTTGTTGTTGGTTCCAGTTTTCACTTACTTTCCACAGTATTGGCTGTGTGTGTGTACATGTTGAAAGTATGTTCCTTACCTTTTTGGGATATGCCTTTTTGGTGTTGGTCATGACACCCTAGCCTATGGAAGGTGGGATTAGGGTAGTCACGACATGGGCCATGGGGGATGAGTCATGACAAGTGGTATCAGAGGAGGTCAGTTCTACCAGATGAACTAAGAGTATGTAAATTTTGATGGGTAAATAGTCTTAAGTGTTTTGAGTTTAGCTTTCAGGCTAGGGAGTCTAGTGTTGGTGTAGCAGCTGAAGTATCCATACACAAGGACCCTGAATTTTGTTTTCCGACTCGGTACACGAAATAATTGTTTACATGTTTTTTGAAATTTTTTTCTCTTGATCTATTTTGAGTCTTATCACTAGGTATAACTTAAATGACTCCAATATATATTGAATTCTCTTAGGATGCCTCCATGAATACATATAGCCAGGATTCCAGTGGGGGATCGCGATGATGGTTCATAGAGCAATGAGGTGTTGGTGCAAGGACTATTTATAGAGATAGAACCACCGAGTGGTGCACCAGAAGAACCACCACCAGTTGAGAAGCAGTTGCTTCCAACTTTTCTAGCAGAGGATGAATGACATCTGAGTGAATTGCATGAGTTACAAAGGCATATACCTCTGAGGTTTCGTGGTGAGTTAGATCCTCAAGTAGTTGAGGATTGGATAGAGGTAGTGAGGTGATTTTTCTGCCTAGTGGGGACTACCCCGTGATAACTAGATCGAAAATACGAGACCACATGGGTAGTGGACACCAGTAGAGGGGAAGGATGCACCTATCGTGTGGCAGGAATGGACACTTAGCTTGAGACTACCTGAACCGCCGTACAGACGACCAACAGATGGTCGAGGGGCACTGAGGTAGAGGAAAAGGATTGAACACGGATATACACATATAAGAATATGTGGAAGAGGAGTGGAATGGATGCTAATAGGTGGGAATAGGTACGAGATACTACCACCACCACCCCCATGTGGTCCACCACGAGCTCTGGGAGTAGGTAGATAGGGGCAGGGAAACTTCAGACGATAGAGGCCTATGATCATTGCATTCCATAGATGATTAGAGGTGTGATATGTTTCTACTCCACCTTAATTGCTGCTCTTATAAAAATAGGTACCAATCACTCATTCCTTGCCACAGACCTTGTTTGGATCATAGAGATTCCGATCAAGCTATTGGCCTAATCTTTACTATTAGATACTCATACGAGAGGTGATTTAGTAGTCACACACTGGTGACGATAGTATGAGATTACTCTAGGAGGTGATAGCTTTGGCTGGGATCTTATAGTAGTGGTGTCGAGGACTTATGACGTCATTCTGGGTATAGACTACCATGATTCATGTTCATATTGACTGTTTTAGGTGTGCAGTGCGGTGTATCCATAGAGATGGTAATTTTTTTTTATTTTTCTGTGAGAATGAGAAAGGAGAACCACATGATGGAATCACACATAGAAGGGTGTTTCCGATCACTCTTCAGTTGGCTATCATTACCCTTAGTGCGGTTGATAAGATGAGTCCACAGTTTCTTGTAGTGGTAGACAAATACGAGGAAATCTTAGTGGTGATGTTTGGCATAGAGAGCACCCCAGCAGTGTTCATGAGACTCATGAAAAGGATCTTCCAGAAATACATATACCGTTTTTTAGTGGTCTCCGTTGGTGAAATCTTGGTGTTTTCGGCGTCCGAGTAGGAGCACACGATACACCAGAGGATGGTATAAGACACACTCCAACAGAACCGAATTTACAGATAGCTCCTGAAGTGTGTGTTCTATATATGAAAGGTCAATTTCCTTGGACACATCATCTTAGAGGTAGGAGTTGCAGTAGATCCAAAGAAGATCAAGTCGGTACTTTCTTGGGAGCAACCCAAGAGTGTTACTGAGGTGAGGGGTTTCCTTGGGCTGGCTGGGTACTATCGAAAGTTTGTACCCAACTTCCCTAGAATAGAGTCAACTTTGAAAGCATTGAAAAAAAGGGAAAACCCTTAATTTGGACATAATGATGCCAGTAGATATTTTAGCAACAGAGGAAGAGCATGACAAGTGCTCCTATCTTGAGGGTGCCAGAGGAGGGCACTGACTACATGGGGTTCTGTGATGAATCAAGAACCAGGATTGGTTATGTCCTAATGTAGGGACACGATGTGATTTCTTATGGATCATGAAATTTAAGACCACTTGAGAAGAATGATAAAAATCATGAAATTGAGTCGGCATCGGTAGTCTTTGCACTAGAGATGTGGTGACACTAACTTTTGGGCAAGCATTTAATCGTATACTCAGACCAAAAGAGTCTGAAGTATATCTTTCCTTAGAAGGATCTGAATCTGAGATGGTGATGATCACTGGAGTTCCTCCAAGACTATGGCATTGAGATAGTATATACTCATTGGAAGGGGAACATTGTGGAAGATACTCTCAGCAGAAGATAGTGTTCACAATTATTGAACGATTCCCCAAAGAAGTTGGCCTCGCTTTTGATATCCTTGGTGAATAGGGATGAGACATATTTTCTTCAGTCGATGGTAGTTTCCCCTCCACTCTTACCATGAGTTAGGGAGGCGCAACTCAAAAATTCCAGTTGCAAGACTACACATGCTCAGATATTTATAGGGGATTCTCTTGATGGATATTAAAAAGATAGGGAATATGTTATCATTTGTAGAAGGAGCATTTTGGTACTAGTGATATTGCGGGAGGAGGTGTTGAGGGAGTTTCATACACACCCTTTGGTTGTACATATAGGTATTGAAAATATGTACTAGGACCTTTGATGATAGTACTGGTGGTCGGGGATGAAGAAGGCAGTGGAGGATTTTGTCTCGAGATGCCTCACTTGTCAGCATGTGAAGGTTGATAACCTAGGTACAGTAGGCTTGACACAGGCCCTTGGGGTACCTAAGTAAAATTAAGATGGGGTATCGATGGACTTCGTGATGGGATTATCATGTACGTCCCGGAGGAATGATACCATTCAGGTGATCATTGACCGACACACCAAATTGGCCCACTTACTACCCCTTTGAGAGTAGGGTTCAGTAGAGGGCTTGTGATGCCTCTACGTACAGGAGACTGTTAAACTCCATAGAGTTCCATATAAGATAGTCTCAGATCATGATACATGTTTTGAATCTTGGTTGTGGAAGGGATTTTAGGAGGATTTGGGGGACTCATCTGTGCTTGAGCATAGCCTTTCAACCATAGACTGATGATCATACTTAGAGGACCATTCGGACCTTGGATGAAATGATTCATGCTTGTGTCATTGATTTTGGTCATAGTTGAGAGGACGAACTACCACTGGTGGAGTTTCATACAAAAACAATACCACTCCACCATCGGTATGGTGTCATTAGAGGCTTGGTATGGATGACCGTGCCGATCACTGTTATGATTGACAGACCTAGGGGAGTCAGTACTCATGGGTCCAGAGATGGTACATGATACAATTGAGAAGGTTCAGGTCATTAGAGAGTGGATGAAGACTGCACAGAGCTGAAAAAAGTCACATACTAATAGGTGAAAGATACCCCTGGAGTTTGAGGAGGGGGATCACATGTTCTAATGGAACTCTCCTCTATGGGGTATACAAATATTTGGCTGAGGAAAAAAGTTATATCCAAGGTTCATCAAAACTTTCTTGATCTTCCATAGAGTAGGCAAGGTGGAATACCGCTTAGCCCTGCCACCATAGTTTGAGAAGGTTAATGATGTCTTCCACATATCCCTACTGTGGAGAAACGTTCATGAAACTTCTCACATCATCGACCACACAGAGCTGGAGATTGATGACGAGGCAACTTTCATGGACCACCTGGTAGAGATAGAGAATCTATAGGAGAGGATCCTTCATGGATTGTTGATTACTCTAGTGTGTGTTCATTGGTAGCATGAGGATCTCTAGGAGAGCAAAAGGGAGCGAGGGGCACATTTTTGTGATCATTACCCCCTTTGTTTTTGATTATCCCATGTTTGTCTTTTGTGGATGTAAATACCTAAGGTGGGGAGAATGTAACACCCTGGAAAATTACATGTAAAATTTTTGTGTTTGAATGGGATTATTTTGGAACTAGGATCTGAGACGACACATGATTCCGAGTCCTGGAGAGGCCAGAATGTATTTTCTTAAACATTATTTAAACTACAGTCAGTAATCATGTGAGAAGGTTTTTCAAACATTCGAACCAGTGCTCAGATCAATAATCTGAGGGCACTGTTGAGTTTAGAGGGCCGAGATTCTCCTAGGAACGACTTAACCTAGACTAGTGTGGGTTGACCGAATAAGATAAATTTTTAAATTTTTAAAGAAAAAGATAAAATAAACTTAAAATTTGATTTTATTTGAAATGAGTTCGTTGTGACACGATGACCGGTCAGTGTTGCGGTGCAGTGGTGAGGTAACGCTGACTCATTAATGAGTCTCATTAATGAATTAACATGGATACATGAAACACGTCTCCCACCTCTGATTAATAAGTTATCTATGGTTGAAAAAACCATAGTAAAAACCTCTAGAGACGAGAATCTCTCTCTCTCTATCTCTTTGACAATGATGAACGATGAACACTGATGGAGAATGTGATGAGATCTGGGAATTGACGAGGGGTGGTGAACGCCAGCAGATCACTGATCAATGAAGGACAGTGGATCACAAATCAAAGATGACTCAGATCATCCTCCTCCATCAACAAAAGATTTGAAATCTAGGTATGAATTTTTTTTCTGCATTCTATGTGATCACCTTCCCTCGTTCTTCTTCTCAATGATGAATGATGATCAACCCATGAATATTTTGACCTATGGTTTAGTCGTTCTTTCGGGATCAGGTCTTGATATTGCAGAGAGATAGGAGATTATTAAATTTGAGTTAGTATTCTTGAACCCATTTAAACCTTTTTTATAAGCTTTAATATAGAGGGACCAGGCCGACATGAACAAGATTTAGATCCCTATATAGCGGGTGTTTGTGCTCTTTGTGGTCGATTGTCATAATCAAACAGTAGATGTCCCTAAGGACATTACAGTAATAGTGGTGACCTGAGAGGACTGAGGGCACAATGGGTTGTACCTACCCTTCAGGTAGGATCCTTGGTAGATGACCTCCAAAGTTTTTACTTCTTTTCAGTACTTTTCTTTCAGTTTGTCTTGTATTATGTCCCATTTTACTTTCTGTAGTATTTGTACTTGTTTTTGGTTCCATCTTCAACTTACATTCCACAGTATGAGCTATGTGTGTGTACAGGTTGAAAGGAAATGCCTTCCCTTTTTGGAATATTCCTTTTCAATGATAATAACCTGCCCCTGGCCTATGGAATATAGGTTTCGGGTAGTCACGACACAGCCCCTGGGGGATGGGTCGTGACACCACCAATGACTTGTGGTTAGATTTTTTTGGTTTTTATTTTGGTTTTCCTTGTTCTTTTGTGGTTGGATTTGAGTATTTTTTTGTCGAACCTCATTGTTTAGCTGAACCTTCATTGAGATTTTTGGGTTTCACCAATCATTATGTCGAGCCTTATACGTGATCATTTTTTTCATATGTGAAATACCTTAGTGGAATGATTGGGAAACTAGGGCATGTGATTTACCAGTTGAGTTTGGTATAATAGCTAGTGTATGGCTATAACTATTTTGGATTTACTATGTGAGGTCGATCCATATTTTGAAACTATGTTATCTGTGAGTGCCATGAACCAAGGTGATATCTCATGTCATTAAATTTAAGCTTCTTATGGTTGTTCTTCCCCCATTTGGGTTTAGAAGTGCTTTGGTTTTGAGAGTGAGTTTATCTCATGGTTTCTTGGTTGTTAAAGGATGTGTTTCTTAGTGGTTTATATTTTATTCCACGATGTTAGAGGTATTCTTAATTGTGGGAAGACCATGTGAGGTATCTAGTGATTTGTAGGATTTATTGTTTGAAGTTTAGTTTTGGTTGTTCTTAGAGGAATTTGGAATCCTTTTAGTTAGTTTAATAGATAATTTTTAGGATTTCAGTTGTTGTCTTTAAGGTTCAGTGGTCTTAAGTGGTTCTAATAATATTGTTCTTCTTTGGATATTTTATATCTCACCCTT
Organism: Viscum album; assembly: GCA_963277665.1. Taxonomy (NCBI): domain Eukaryota; kingdom Viridiplantae; phylum Streptophyta; class Magnoliopsida; order Santalales; family Viscaceae; genus Viscum; species Viscum album. The sequence continues at coordinate 1,938,501,191 of OY728155.1, forward strand.
TTGTTTCAAATATACTTTCTTGGGGAAGAATGTGTCATAGTGGGAATATTATGACATGCACTATGTCATTGTGTTATTGTTTAACATTATCTTGAGTGGTTTTTGGTTTCAAGAGTTTTTGGGATAAAATTTCATGTTTTTGAAGGTTTTTTGTGTGAATCATGATTACCCTGCATGTTTCAGAGTAAACATGAAGTGGATGTGCGGATGGGTCTATATGGTGATAGAGTTATTTAGAACAACTTCCTCATGTGTTTTCAAACTATAAAGAGCTCCCCATAAATTTTGTGACCTTTTTGGATTAGGTAGTGGTTGGTACATGGTAAGCACATAGTTTGAAAAACTATGAAGCCAAACTGTGTGGGTTATCTATGTTAAGGAAATGGGTTGTGCATGGTTGGAACATTGTTTGACAAACCATATGGAGAAACCATGTAAACTTTCCATGTTCTTAAATTTTGGGGGATTATCCAAAATTACCTCTCTAATTAAGAGGGGTTTCACCCCTCTTCTCCCACAATCACATCAGATAACTCTTCAGATCTCAAAGAGGAGATCCAACCTCCTACTCCTTTGACTCTTAGACCCTCTTTATAGATTTCTAAGAGGGTTTTAGGTATTTATTCTTCTTTTTTCTTATTCTTCTATTCCTCCTATCTTTCCTTTTGGATTTTATTCTCCCATGAACTCTAGATCCCTTGTCTCATATTTTAGGGTTCATGTTGGATCTAATGTTGGGATTTTTGGCATCTAGGGTTTTTATATTTCTTTTCTATCAATGTAGGTTTGTTCACCATTGAAGGTGATATGTTTCAGCTATGTTTCAGCTTGTTCAAAGTTATTTTTTAATGAAATTGTTTCATTTTATAATTCAAATATTTCTTATGATTTTCTGAATCAATTTTTATTAAAAGTGTGAATATGTGTGATATCCTTGTGATTCTATGAATCCATTTCATTTTTATTGAGCATAGAATAAATGGTTTCTCTTATAAATTCGATGTTTTCACATTTCTAGGGAAATGTTTTCATGTGATAAGATTTTTCAAAATTAAATAGAGATTTTAAAATGTTTTTAAATGCACTTTTTGGTTTTTTATCCGGTTTTAATTTTCAAGGATTGAAAACTATATCATAAAGTGATTTTTTTAAAGTTAGTTTTTGACCTTAAAATGATTTATTTTTAGGTTATTCATTTAATTTCAAATAGTTTTTTGAAATGTGTGTATGGTTCATCCATTATGGTAAATGCCTTGATGAATGTTTTCAAATGGTTTTATGTAAATGGATGGAATTTGGCCTTAATTTTGATAAAAAATAAGAATAACTTTGTTTAAGGGTAACATTGAATTTTTTTTAAATAGTGTGTGTGACTTCCTTCCTTTCTTTATAAATTCCTAAATTTATGTTTTGAGAAATGTGAAAGGTATTGTTATCTTGAAAAAAGTTTTATTATAAGGGATTGGTTGGAACCTTGGGTTTAACACTTTTTATGTTAAAGACACCCCATGATTGCACCCTTTTACTTGTTTATCTCTTGTGTGTGTTTCTTCTCTCTATTATATTTATGTAGATCCCCTTGTGATGGAACATTCTTGTTAATGCTGTGTGTGTATATGATGTATGGGAAAATTAAATTTTTAGGAGTTAGGGGGAGGGTTAGCCTTTATTTGTGCCTTATGCGTTTGATTTGGTTTATATGTACATTCACCTCAATTCCCATTTCTAGTAATGGGGACCTAGGTACTAAGTGATATACCAATGTTTATTCATCTAGTTGGTTCACATGCTACTAGTGGACATACAGTCTGGCTAGGTTCAAGGTCTAGGAGGGGGTGTTATCGCAATGAGGCTTATGTGGGCTAGTTGGATGACATGTGATTTGATGTTCAGATCATTACAAAAGTTGATTAACAAGTTATAATACTCTTATATCATTATATGATATTCATGTTAGGGGTTCAGGGTAGATCCCATGATACATTTGACTGTTTGAGTAGTTATTGATATAAGGGAGTCAGATCTAGTATTTGTCTGAATCATTTCCCTTTATTGCAATGTTATGACACCATTTCTTTTTTATATTTGTTTTTCTCATTATGATACATGGTAACTACTTATTTTTCTTCACCCATGCCTATGGTGGTTCATTTTCTTTGGAAAATGACATTACAAATATGGATGGAATTTTTTTTTAAAATGTAAATACTATTCTATGGGGTTTTAAAGTGGATTTAAAAATGGGTGTTTTTTTTAAAGGTGGATTTGGATGGTTAAATTTTTGTATGCAAACCTTTTTTCATTTAAATAAAAAATTGGGTTGTTTTGATAAATATTAATGGGAGTTTGGTTTTTAAATGACTTAGGCTGACGAATTTTTTTTCAATTCATGTGTTTTCAGTTTGAGAAAAAAAGTGAAGTGTTTAGAAAGATTATTATGGAATTGTTTTGAGTTTACATAAGTTTTATTATAAAATATTTCTTTATAGAATACTTTAAAACTATCATTGATGCATTTACTTATGAAAAATATTTCATAGTTTCTGTGGGTTGTGGCATCCTACTAAGAGTTTTAGATCACACCTATATATTTTAATGTTCTAGGTTTTTACAATATCATATTTTGACCCCTATGGATGATGTGGGGTATTTTGTGACCATGTTGTCTAGAGTTTTTGTTTGTATTATGTTTTCTCAGAGGGTTTTCTTTTTTTTCATTACGAAAAATCACCTCATTTTTTTTATTCGGTGATCATATGAAGGAATATCAATCACAAAAGATCATATATAGATATCTTGAGAAATTTCATAAATTAATGTTTTTTATTCTGATTTTTGTTTACATAGAGCTATTATTTTCATAATTATATTTTTGGAATGGATATTTTTGAAACAAACCAAGAAGATGTATCAGATACAGAATGTCATCGTAGATGTTCTACATAAAAGACCAGTAATTTATATACTGATTTAAATATTTTAAACATCATGAAAAAATGATGATGTAAGAATGAGTTTGCATAGGACATGATAAATTTGAATTTATAGTGTTTCAATGAATTTTATGTTTTCTATATTCAGATCAATAGATAAAGAAGCACAAAATACCAGTGTTTTTTTAAGACAAGAAGTGTGAATTTTCTAATGTTATAAGATTTGAAAATTTTCTAATCGGATGATTTACTTCATGTGAAGATTTATTCAATGAACAAATTCTTCTAATAAACCAATCTATAAAATGAAGTATCATTTTCTGAGTTTTTTATAGAAATAAGTTTCTTTTGATACCAATATGTTGAACTAGTTGTAGCCATCGATCAATCAATTGAGTTGTTGACACTGATCAATCTGAAAGATTTCTAACATAGATCAATCAGACAATATTCTGATTCCAATTCATCATACAAGATGAAAGATATTGATTCATTGGATGATATATTTAACACTAATAAGTCATTGATTACTTAGTTTCATTGGATTTTGTTTCATTGGAATAATGAGTAGTTTAACCAATGAAGAAAGTGGATAAAAATATGTTACATATTGAAGTTGCTTCTAGATATTTGTTATAGGGTTATGAAGTATTTAGATTTTGAAAATATATTATCAAAGAATTATTATTTATTTGTATCATTAGAGTCAGAATTATTTTGTTTTACTTATTTTTTTTTTGGGTTAAGAGAACCAAAATGATGAATAGTTCTTTAGACTAAGATGTTCCAGACTATCAATTTTTAGACTAAGCACTTGTAATATTATTATTCAAGTAAAGGTGAGAGTTAATAAGTTCTGGAGAATTCGTGAACATTTTATAAGACCCCAAAAATTTTTGAAAATAATTTATAAGTGGTCAAATAGAGATAAAATAAATGTGAAATTTAGAATTATGAAATTTGTTTGAGTGGGAAAATTAATTCAGGTTCCTTTATTTTCATTTTAAATCATACCTATATAAAGGTATACAAGTAAAAAAATACTCTTATAATATTCATGTGCTCAAAAATGTAAAATGTTGGCGTTTTGGTTTTTAACTAGATTCTAGATAAAATAAGTGAAAAAAGTAGTGGTGGTTACCATTAATTGGATCAGATTGAACAACCAGAAAGATAGATTCTAAAAGAAGAAAGAAGATGGAAAGAGTGGGGTTCTGTTTTTCTTCTGGAAAACCAATCTAACTTTTTTCGAGATAGATGAATCTAACTGATGAATTAGTTAGAATAATTGGTCTTTTTTTATATAAATTTCAGAGATGTTTTTTCTACCTTATGTTGGGTAATAATTTGAAAAATCATTTTTTGATGAATTATAAAAGTGATTGTTGTTGAAGAAACATTGGGACAATGTTCTTAACCTGTTGGTGAAGGTTTATAAACTTGTTACAACTTCTTATTTATATCATTCATACTAGAATAAACACATTCACTATTGTATTAATCATAGTTCTATGAAAGTATAAGGGTATTTCCTACTTACTATATCTAAACAAAAACAATTTTTTAGTATATTGTGTGGAATTTTATTATTTATAAACTATTCAAAGGAACAACTAATCTTATTGAGTAGTGAACATTTTAAATATTTGTGTTATTATGGATGTGTCTGAATGTTTGTTTTTTAGAAAATTTGTTTCTCTTTAATTGGAGGAAAATATTGATAAGAAAGTTAACATAAAAATAAAAAGATATCACTGATTCACTCCTCAGTCACTCAGTGATTACATTAATCCTATATAGGCCTTTTTAATTTGTATCAAAGGGAGGTTCCCATTGTTTAGTACTTTGATAAATTTTGATGAGTAGTTTTAATGGATAGTTTTAATTGTGTTAAATGTAAGGGGATTTTAGTTTTTGATCAAAATAACTACCATATTTGGAAATAAAGAATGTTTATATATATTATATCTCATGGTTATGATGTTCTAGAGGCTTTTATTGATGGATTTCCTTCTCATACTGAGTATGTTTCTCTTACAATGGTTGATAATAAAAATATGGAGAATGATGGAAGGGATAAAAATTATTTACATTCATCACTCTTTGAAAGTTAATTTCTTAGAGTGAAGGGAGTTGTAACTACTAAAGGTATTTGGGAATAGTTGAAAAATATCTATGAATGAAATACAAAGGTGAATAAGGAAAAGTAACAAATCTATAGGCTTAATTATGAATATCTAAAAATGGTTGAGTATGAATCTATTTGAGACTTCTTTACATGGGTGAATGATTTTTTAAGCACCATAATATGTCTTGGTGAGAAGAAAAGAGATTCAACTAATGTCAAAAATATCTTATGAATTCTTCTTTACAATTTTGATGCCAAAGATTCATCAATGGAAGATAAAGGTCATGAAACTATATCTTTGTAAGAATTATATAACATTATCAATATATATGTAATGAGAATAGATAAATTTATGAAAATAAAATAAAAAGTTGATGAAGAAATTTCTTTCAAAGGTACCATGAATGGAAAATATAATAATATTCTTGAAGATTAAGAAGTTTATGACTCTAGAACTAAAGAAAATGTTAGTAATAATTTTGATGAATTCTTTTCATTTTTTTTAAAATATTAAAGGAGTATTAAGAAAGTATAAAGGGAAGTTACCACTAAAACTATTTGGGTGTGGAGCTATTAATAATATTTATAAAAATTTCCCTCGAAGAAAAGATAAATAAGAAATTGCTGAAGATAATAGTAGGACAAAAAGATCTTTGAAGAAACATGATGAAAAATATAAATATTATTCAAAAAATAAGGATAAAAAGTTCTCCAAATTTAAAAGGATAAGGTTTTTGTCTAAGGATGATGAAGATGATGATAGTGAAGATGAAAATGAAAAATTCACTAGATTTTCTATAGAAAACATATTTACTGAAAAATTAAATGATGAAGAGTATATTAGTTGTGAAAGAATTATTTCTAAAGAATATACTGAGTTAGAATTTTATTTTAAAATAGAGTTTAAATAATTTCTTCAAAATAAAAAATCTTTAAAGAAAAATCATAATATTAAAAATGAATGTTCTACAACAAATAGTCAAGAATATTTTCTTGAAGTGAAATAAAAGTTTCTTGAATAGATTGATCATTTTAAGAGATATCTTAAAAAATAAATGAATCTGAATGAACATGTTTAAGTAATGATAAACATGAAGGAGGAATAATTAGAACTTGTTCAATTTTTTTTCTAAAACTGAGTAGGTAGTTATGAGTTTCAAATACTCTGTTTCTAAAATTGGTGAAATATTTGAGAATTGTAAACCCAAAAAAATCAACAAAAGTTATCTTCAAAGGTTTAAAATAAAGGTGAATATGTTCTTAAGATTAAGACAGCTGATAAAATCATATATGTTTCCAAAAACAAAAAAATTAAAAATTCCAATGTTTCAAAAACATCAAAGTACAAAACAATTGTGGCTACTACTAGTGATTCTGTTGAATATGGGAAGAAATCCAACTTGAAAAGGAATATTATGAAAAATATTAGAACCTTTGTGGATCGACAATGTACTAGCATGGAAAGTAATAAATTTGTAGAAAAACAAGTTTACAACTCCAAAAAAGTATGGATGGTATAGAGAAAAATATTCTTTTTAGGGCTATTATTGGAATTGTGAGGTATTTATAAATACGAAAAATATGTGTTTGTTAAATCAACAACACTAAAATAATACATGAATAATTGGAAGATTTTTTAGGTTGATCCATCCTCTCAAAGAATAAACCCTGAGAAAGTTATGAAAGTTGAAAATAGATTACAACAATTGGAAAATATATTTTAAAGAAGTGAACAACCTGGACATCTTGAAAATGGATGTCATGTTTTTTTACCAGAAAAACAAAACTTTTATAACAATTCTCAAAATTTAGAAGTGAATAAAGATAAATTAAAAGAAAAAGCTCTTGTTGAATAAACTTATCTCAAAGATATAATAGGAGAACAACCCTAGATCATGGATAATGGGTGCACTTCAAATATGATAGGAGACAATAATTTTTCGAATAATGTGAAATATTTTAAAGAAATAATAATGGCTTTTGGGATTGTGAATCACTTAGAATCAAAAGTGGTGAATCTTCTATTATTGGGGAAGAAAAACAAAAATCTATAAAGGCCTCGTTTGTTGATGGTATGGAACACAAATTTTTAATTGTTTCACAACTTTGTGGTGAAGTTAATAATGTTTTTTTCAGAAAATATGGTTTTTTAAATATTATAAGATTGAAAAGTTGTTATGAGAGGCCAAACTACAAACGAGAACATTTTTTCATGTTGTTGATATCCACAATTCATATTATCTAAGCATGATTGAAAAAAATAAACTGGGGAATAAAACCTTGGGACATATGAGTAAGAAGAATATTATAAAGTTAACAAATCGAGATATTATTCATGATATTCCTTATTTTTCAAGAAGAATAGATTGGTGATGTTTCATTTTTCAAAAAGACAAAATTACACACTCAGTGTATAATAAAGTTGAAATTCGTTCAACTCATCCCATAGAACTCATTCAAGCTGATATTTGTAGACCAATAAGAAAATAATAAACTTTTAGAGAAAATTAGTTTATTTATGTCATTAATTATTTTACATTCATTACATGTATTATGTATTCAAAACATAAATCAAAATCTATAAATTGTTTTATGAGTTTCAAGATAATAGGTGAAAAGGAATTTGGATATTCTGTAAATATTTTGTGAACTGATAATGGTGATGAATACAAAAATGAAGAATTCAGATGTTATTTTGAAAATCATGATATTTTTAATTAGTTAAGTGAACATGACACACCAATTTAAAATGGTTTTTATGAAATAAATAATATAATTTTGTTGGATATGGGATGTACTATGTTAATAAATCACTGTCTTTCTCACTATTTCTAGAGGCTGGAGATGAGTACAATAGTTTACTTTTAGAATTAGTATTTTTAATGATCATGTTCTGATATAAATATATATAAAATTTTCTACAATGAAACTCCATGTTTGAAACACTTAAGGGTTTTCCATATCCCCTACATCATAAAAATAGAAAGTGGAGATCTTGTAAAATTTGATCAAAGATGTAATGATTGAATTTTTCTTGGCCATGCTCCTAATGGTAGAGGATATAGAAGTTTGAACAAATAATCTGGGAATATTATTGAATCTATGGATGTAATATTTATTAAAAACTCTGAATAATAATTTTCATAAACACATAAAAATTAAGAACATTGGAGAGATGAGAGAGTTTTGGTTGAGAAACATGAAAAAATGTACAATAGTGATGATTCCACTCATGTAGAAGATTTGGTATCAGCTATTTATAGTGATGGGGAATAATTTCATACATCCAATCATAGGATGAGGAAATCAATGTAATAGAAAAACATCATTAGTGATCAACAACACAAATTTCAAACAAGAATAACATCAAATTTTGTTGCACATACTTCTTTGTATCCAAAAGTTTATCTAAAATATGTTAATTAATCTTTCAATAATCCTGATTTAATTCATGCATTGAATGAATATTAGGACTAGATTGAGAAGAACGTTACTTGGGAACTTGTACCCAAACCAAATAATAAAAATTTTATTTGTAGGAATTGGTTGTTTCGAAATAAGTTAAATGAAGATGTTGAAGTGATAAGAAATAAATAATCAATGGTTTGAAAATGTTACAAAAAAATTAAAGGCATTGATTTTGATGATACTTTTTATCCAGTAGAATAGTTATAAATAATTTCAAATTTTTTTGTTATTTCTGCTAAATGAGGTTATAATTGTTTTGAGATGGATGTGAAATCAAATTTGCTCAATAGGGAAATTTATGATGAAGTTTATATTTAACAAATGTGTCAAATTATAGTTGGAAAACATGAAAGCTATGTATACAAGTTTAAGAACGCCTTTTCTAGGATAAAGCAATCTCCAAGAGCTTGGTATTCAAAATTGGATTCCGACTTAAAGAACTTGAACTTTAATGAAAGGAAGAGTTGGTATTAATATCTACATAAATAAAAATTATTAAATGTATCTCATTATAACTATTTTTATTAATGATATTATATTTTACATGAATGATGAAAGAACTTTTGAGAAGTTTACAGAAGAAATGTGGATGTTGTTTGAAATGTCTAGGTTTGGTGAAATGAAATACATTTTTGGATTTTAGTTCTCATAAAAGAAGAAATATATTTTTTTAACTCAAGAAAATTATGCTAAGTAACATCTTAATAAAATTTTCATGGAAAATTCAAAACCAATCTCCAAACCAATTTCAGGGGAAATAAGTTGTATAAATATGGATAAGGAAAGTAAGTGAATTATATGGAATTTAGAATGTTGATTAAAGGTTTTTTATACTTGACTACTTCAAGAATGGATATTATATATTCTATTACTTTATGTGAAGGATTACAGAGTGCTCCAAAATAATCTCATCTCTTGGATAGAAAGGAAATTCTCATATATATCAAAAGCACAATAGTTTTTGATATAATATATGATAGCTTAGGAAAAATTGATTTGTTGGTTACAAAAATACTGATTGGGGAGGAAGTGTGGATGAAAAAGGATATACATTTGGTGGAGTTTTCTTTTTGGAAGGATTTTGTGTTAGTTGGAACACTAAAAAACAGAATTATATAACTCTTATCAAATATGAAGTAGAATATATTTTCATTTCTCATGCCGCAACACAACTTATATCGATAAATCCACAGTTTGAATATTTTCTCGTTGAAGTAATGTAACCTCTACTATTGAGTTTTGATAATCAAAGTTCTATAAATATCACTAAAAATATAGTGAAATGGTCTTAATCAAATCATATTGATATAAAATATCACTTCATCAAAGAGCATGTGGAGAATAATTATCTCATATTGAAATATGTTCTTACAATTGAACACGTTGCTGACATATTCACAAAACCTTTACTAAAAGAAGTTTTTTATAAACTAAGGTTGAACATGGGTGTCCAACATCCTTCTCTCTAAGATCGAGGGCATTTGTTTCTATTCCATATATCATCTTGTCTTTGAACAGTGTTTCATGGGGGAGAAAATCGATGTTTCATAAATCTATCCATTGGTATTTTCTAAACATTTTAAGGAAATATTGTATTCAGGGGGAGTTTTTAAAAAGGGTAAGTAGTGATATCATAATGTGAATATGTGAACTATTTTAACAGTTTTTTGTAGAACTTATAAGAAATTATTTTTTAAAAAAGTTAGCATGTTGTGAAGAGAAGATGGTTGGTTTGAAGTTCAATAAGTTGTATCATAAGTCACTGCTTATGGACAACATGGTTTTTTTGTTGAATTAATCTCATTTCCTACATTGATTTTGATCATGTAGGCATGGAATTATTGATAAGTGATCCATATTTTGAGTTTACACATTTTTAGTGATTTATGTATCTTGGATGATAACAAACTCCAAAGGGGGAGATTTTTTTGGTACAATTTGGATGGAGGTGTTTGTTGAATGAGGTATGATGGGATTTTTATCTTTTGTTATCTTATTGAAAAATCAACCCACTATTTTTTCGGTGATCATATAAAGGAATATTATTAACAGATGATTTGAGACAGATCTATTGAGAATGTCAATCAATTGATTTTTTTGTTCTGAATGTTATTTACTAAGTTCTCTAGTTTTTCAGACTTTCCTTTCCAGAATAGAGCTTTTCAGAATGGACCAAGAAGTTGTATTAGATATATAATTTAATCATAGATATTATGAAAAAATTATCAAAAAATTATATACTAATATCAACATTATAAACATCATTTAAAAGTCCTGACAGAAGAAGGGTTTTTTAGAAGAAAATTGAAATGAAAATTTCAGGGGTTCATATGATGTTGATGTTTTTTGGCTGGAGATCATTAGATTTAGAAACACTGTATATAGAAGTTGTTTGAAGACTAAAAGTATGAATTTTATGAAATTATAATATTTGAAAAAGATCTAGTTGATCGATCTATATGATGGGTTAATCCATCAAATTATCCCTTTTACCATATCAAACAATCCATAAATGAACCATTAGTTTTATAGTTATTTAAATAAAGAAGGAATGGTTGATACAAGTCCATTAAAAAAAATTTAGTTATAGATCCATTAGTTGAGTTGTTTAAATCAATCAATTAGAATAGTTATTGACACCGATTTATCAGAAGATCTTCAGACTGTAATCTATTAGACAACCTATATGATATTGATTCATCAAATGATCTTTTTGATAGTAATAAGTCATTAGTTGATGAGTTTCATCAGATGCAGTTTCATTGGATAGAGGATCATCTGAGCTAATGAAGAAAGTATATGAAAAGGTGTGACATATAGAATTTTCTTCCAGATAGTTGTTATAGAGTTCTGATGTATGTAGATGTTTCAACATTATTGTCAATGATTTTTTATTAGTTGGGAGAATTAGGGTGATAATTATTTTGTTTTTTATGTTTTTGATTGGATTAAGAAAACTAAAATGATGAATAGTGATTTAAATTGACATGTTATGGACTATCAATTTCTGGATTGAGAATTTGTAATGTTATTATTCAAGTGAAGGTGAGGGTTGAAAGTTTCTAGAAAATTCATAAATATTTGAGAATACTCTAGAAGATCTAAGAAAAATTGAGAATTGGTCAAATGGAGTTCAAATGAATGTGAAATTCAGAATTCCCAAAAAAAATCAGCGGGAAAATTATTTCTGTTTCATTCTTTTTTTTGAGATCACCTATATTAATGGTTACGAGTAAATTTTAGTCTTAAAATGAACATGTTATCGAAAAGGTAAAACAAAGGAGTTCTAGTTTAAAACTAGTTTTTGGATAGAATAAGTTATTAGAGAAGTGGTGGTTAAAATTCATTGGATTAGACTAAAATATCATCTAGATAGATTATAGATGAAGAAAGAAGAATGGAAGAGTGGGGTTCTAATTTCCTATGGGAAAACCAAACTGACTTGTTACATAATTCATGCTTGAAGAAGTATATTATTTATTTTACTCATCATAGTACTATGAAAGTGTAATGGAATTTCATACTTGCTATATCCACAAAAAAGGGGTTTTTTCTAATGGATTTTGTGGTATTGGATTATTTCTAAACAATGCCAAGGACTCGCTACTCTTATTGAGTATCGAAACCATGTAAATACTTATGTTCATGTGGATGTGTTTGAATGTTTGTTTTTAGCAAAGTTTTTTCTCTTTAATAAGAGATGAAGGTTGTTAATAAAGTTAATATAAAAATAAAAATATATCACTGATTCAACCCATAACCATCTCAGTGATTACATTGATCCTCCATGGGAATTTTCATAGTGAGTTGATTGGTGTTAATAAACCATAGGTTGGATCTTTGTGTTTATGAGTGATGTTCATGTTTATAAAAATGAGTTTGATCACTCTGGTTGGTTATCACCTTTTTGACATGTTTTTTAATTTTTTATTTAGTATTTCTTTGTTCTACTATATTTATCTTTCATTTGGGTTAAATTGTTCCCAAAGGGATTCATGTGATTCCCAATAACCTTTTTCCAGACTTTGGGGATTAGGAACACCCTTCGAGCCTTGTGGAAACCTTGGTTGGGTATTAGGATCTTTGGAAGCCCAGGTTAGTTCCTTATAGAAGCACTAAGAAAGAAGTCATTTAGTGATGCCATGAATGAATCTAGAGATTCCTAGAGAGTTATCAAAGTACTAAAAATGATTTATCTAGATATGGGATAGGCTTGTGGTAGATGTTGTTTCTTTTATATGATAGTGCAATTATCCTTGGTTTAACATGTGGTGGAGTCTCAGCTAAGATATTTTTAATTAGAGGTTTGGAGAGAACAATTTTTTAGTGATACCCATAATGGTTAGTTTGATGATGAATAGCACTGATTTTTGGTCCATGGGTGACTTTTCATCCCTTTTTCAATTCATTAATTTGTTGTCCATGAGTTATATAACTCAACCTTGTTGGTATATCCTTGCATAAAAAATATGTACCATGCTTTGAGAGGAAATATTTTGTGGTGTTGGTTGAATCATGGAGTTTTAGAGTTTGTATGACAATGTTTGTGATTCCAGAGGGTGAAGACCGAGCACCATGTTCCCGATGGTTTGATCCATCCATTAGATATTCCTCACTGAAAGTGGGAGGACATCTCAATGGATTTCATTATCAACTTAGCTTGATCCCATGAAAGATATGTTGTTATATATGTGATAATTGACCATTAGATGAAATCATTCCACATTATAGAGATCATGTATTCATTTTTAATGAAGGTTTTATTGAGTTAGTACCTATAGGAGGTGGTGAGACTCCATGGATTCATGAGGATGATCATCTATGATCGTGATCCTCATTTTACCACCAGGGTGTGAAGAGGTATTCAACATGATTTTAGCTCCCAGATATTCCTTAATACTTATTTTCATCCACATAAGTAAAATAATATAAATAAGATGGTCCAAAATTTTGAAGAAATATTACATTATTGTGTCATATATTAGAGGTTCATGGGTTAGGCACCCACCCTTGGTCTATTTTCCTTACAACAATAAATTCTATTACATCATTTTCATGGAACTTTTTAAAGTTTTGTATTACAAATATTTCCATTCTTCATTGTGATGTATTGAGGTCAAATATTTGACAATTATTGAGGTAGATCTAGTGAGGAACATGACGTAGATGGTTCAGGTGATTCTTGAAAGGATGAAAAGAGGGTAGGATCATCAGAAGTCCAATACCGATCATCGAAGGAGCCCTATAGAGTTTGATGTTGGAGATCATGTTTTCATAAATCTGAATACTTTTTTGTGGGAAATGGAGGTTCAGTCATGGGAGTAGACTTTCTCTATGTTTTTTTGGGCCTTTGATATGTTGTATCATGTTTGTGTCGTGGCATATTATGTAGAATTTCCCTCGTGAATGATCCATATACATGATGTTTTCCCTATCTCATAGCTTGACCATTTTCTTCTTGATAACCATCACATCATTTATTTAGGTCAGATAAATGTTGGCGATGATGCGATCTATGAGGAGTGTTATATATAGATCTATGACCACCATAATAAGGTTTTTTTGGGAATTATATTCCCTTAGTTCATGTTTTTTTGTGACATTATGGCATAGAGAAGAGTGCTTGGGAATATGAGTCACAAATGACTTCTTAGTACCCATGTATTTTTTTTGTTTAGATATTCTCTTATAAAGATGATCATATTGCGGAATTTGAACTTTATTTGGTTATGATATGGTTTCTTCTTGATTTTTAGTGAGTTTTCTCTCATTTTAAAGGTATGTACCTTGGGAGAGTGTTTAGGAGATAGTTTTTGTTTTTGTTGGGTGGGTTTGAACTAGGTTCCTCTAAGAGAGACCATTGAACTCCTATGTTGGATATATTATTGATAAGTATCTCGTGTGGTGTTTTTTCGTAATATCATTTTTATTTTATTCATATTGGGTTTAGTTTTAAATTCTTCAGGATAAGAATAGTTTGAGAGGTATTTGATGTAATAGCCCAGATCCTAGTAGAACTTCACTTTGTGTGTTTGAGGCGTCGAGGTGATATTGGAGGAGAAATCATGAGATTTGGGATAAAATTTTATATTGTAAGGTTTCTATGGTGAGGAGCTTTGGGATTCAAAATAAGGTAGGCTTCTACAGTATGGAAAGGCCAGCTGTGGCATAGGGGGATCAAGGGGGGATTTTAGAGCCACTTCCATTTTTTTCATGGCTATGAAATGGAGAAATGATGCAGTGTATCCCTTCCCTAGGTCAGTTTTCTTTAGTAGTGTGGAGTGATAGTATACAGAATATGGTTTTAATGGGTGAGTTTGGGTGGTTCAACCAAATTCAGTACCAATGTGTCATGGAGGTATGTTGCATCATTGGATCTTTCGGGTTGCTGGGTCCTACAACATTTTGTAGGAGACTGTGTCATGGTCCTACTCCAAAAATATTGGAGCTGCATCATGGTCTGTGATATGATCCTTATAAGGACCTTTGAATATGAAGGTTGTGGTATTAACCCTTTCATTGTTACCTAGTATTTATTTTAGATAGTTCTAGAGAATAGTCAATGAGGATGCACTGTGGTGATTTGTTTTGTAGAATGTTTATAAATAACTTGAACCTATCTAAACTGACTTTTCTCTAACATTTATCTTTTAAACCTTAGACACCCAAGAGATCGTTTATAATTCCTTTGAATACCCTTTCAATTAGATCCAATCACTAACTTCCCATGATCTATATGCGGTGATCCAAAGAGATTTCTTCTTCTTTTATTTCTATTTATTCTCTGTTCGATATTGTTTCATATTATTTTTTCCATGATATATAGGTGATCTACATCACTCTAATGGGTTTTATTTTTAGGTTTTTTGAATGGTTATGGCAGGATGATCTTGAATTTTCATAGTTTACCTGTGGGAGAGGTGTTAATATATACACATCATTGTTCTATTTCTATTCAAATAGCATTTAAAGCCTTAAGGTAAGAGATTAATTTCTTCTCATTTATTATTTATGTGAAATCATAAGTTTATCAAGATTTATCCCTTTATATGATGGTGTAATTAATGATAATAAATATTAAACTAGATTAAAAAATGAACTTGGTTTATGGTTGCAATGATCATATGTTTTCCATAGTGATAAACATTTTCCTCATAATTTACTAGATAGTGTTGTATCTATTTTATTCTTGGTTTAGAATGTTTGTTATGATTTTGTTAGCATGTATAATTTGATGAATATGGTTAAATAATGTAAAGGAATTAATTGTTGGTTGTATAAATACAAAAAAGAGGAATTTTTAATGAATATGTTGTTCCTATAATTTTATTGAAATATAATGATGCATAATTCATATTTAATTGAAATTTTTCTTTTATGAGTTAATGTAAGTCGCTAATGAACTTGAATCTAGAATGATTGATGATAATAACAAATATGGATGTTAATGGATTTTTTCTTTACTTAAATGTTGAACTATATTATAAGATATAAATAATATTTAATTTTTTATAACTTTTATAGCTAATGCCATAGGTTAACCGTAATTGAAACTAGTAATAAACGAATTGGTTAATTCAAGATGGAATAAAACCGGTAGTTTGATAAATATAAACATTTGGGGTAATGTGATACCATTTTCTTATAAAGGATGAATGACTTATTATAGGTCCTAGATTCCATGTTAACTCTTTTTTTGGCTACATTTTGTGTCTTCTATGGATATGAGAATTGATATGAGATGTGGTGTGTGCATGGGATGGATAATGGTTTGATGATATGTGGGAGGGGAGGCCCAAGTTAGTGGTTGTAATTGATGCTTGTGATGGCGAGATGCATTGTAATATACTTGATGATGTTGGGGATATAACTGGGCTTGATGGAACAAGTTAAAATTGGGATTACTCATTATTGTGAAAAAACTGGAAAGCATTATCATTAAATATGTTGGAAGGATGAATGACATAATTACTTGTTTATTTCCATTCCTTTACCCACTACTTGGGGTAGCTGTTTTTTATTGGTTATGAATCTATTTTATGGTAGCTTACTATTTTTCCACGAGTACCTGTAATTATAGAATGATAATGGTAATTCCTCGTAAATTATTTATCCCATGATATTGGTGAATTATTTAATGAAAAAGATGTTAATATCAAGAAATCATGGACTTAGTTGGATTATTCATGATGGGAATGGACCTCACATTAATGGTTAATGAAATGTTACATGAAGTAATGTTAACTAATTGATTTTTAGTTAATAAAATGTATGGTTAATTTATGAAAAGAAAATAAGTAAATCAATAAAGTCTCCTTATGAAATTATGAGCATATAGGATATATAGTTGTCATTGGTGGAAGATGGGTGTTTGAAAGAAGATAACTACAATTTATTCTAAATCTAGGTTAGTTCCTATAGTGTGGTTATGAGATATATTATATCTTGTATTTTTTGTGATTTCATATGATACCCCACCCATTTTCGTCAGTCAAATGACACCAAATTCACTATGGGAGGTTGTTTTCAACAAAATCTAGGTTGTTAAGGAATGAATGGATGACTACCCACTGTATACCACACTCTTCTCCTAGTAGTATTATGTGCTGGTATGCATAGGGGTTATATTTACCCATATATGTGTGTAGAGGGATGTAATGTATTGTGGTTATTTCAAACACATATAACCTTAGATATAGTATGTTATATATTATTATAGGTACGATGTGTATGTGATGTGATGGATTGAGGAAAATCACTTGGCGTATAGGCTGGGATGGCTTGAGGTATAATACATGATACATGTTACATGACATAATGGCAATGGTATATCCCGAAAAAACTTTGTTATTATATGGATATATGGCTTATGATCAGAATAATATATGATGCATGAGATTCATGTTATGATACTTTATCCTAGGTGTTTTTGGACTGAATTATTTTAGAGAGAGATGGATTAAGACATACAACATTGGGGCAGAGCGGATAACCAGCGGGGAAGATGTAGCGGGATACCCTTATCTCATTACTATAATACGTGACCCCTTGTATTCATTACTCAATGAGATATATTCATGTTAAGGCCGAGAACTTAGTATACCTATTTTTTGATGATTTATTTTCACCTATTATTCCCTGGTCTTTATCATTATTTCATTATCTTTTTCACGAGAGGTTAGAGGGAGAATCCTAAGTATATATGTTATTCTCACCCTATATATATATAAAGTGTTTTGAGGTCAGTATGAGTAGGTTGAAGTTTAGGATAGATATTACTGCCTCATGGTTGTTCAGAAGATATTTTTTGTGTGGTCGCAACTGACTTTATCTTTTGGTTCTTATAGTATTCTTATAGTTTTTAGTTCTATGACATTACAAGCATGTACTTTATATTTTTGTCTTTTATCTTCTGAGAAATATTTTATTTGTGTACATATCTTATCTATCACTCCTCATTTTATCATAAATTTTATTACCTCCCATGTGTATGTATGGTATTCCCTTGGGGATTTTCACCAACCTGTGGCCTATTGGAGGTGTTATCCAGTAGGTCACTATATCCCTTCCCTCATTGTTTTCCAAATAGGGGTACTTTTGGGGTGAGGGGGTCATGAAAAAATAAGTACACCAAACAACACCTTGATCAATATACATCAACCATTTATCAAAAAATATATAGTTATCATTTTATAGTAAATAGAATAAAAATACCAAAGAAGGGAATACACATAATGAACAACTCTAACCATGGAAAATTTTCCTTTATTCAAGAAAATTATTTTTAGACCCACTTTATTAAATCATTATAACTCATTTGAAAAAATTCTATAAAAAACTCCGTTTGTTTCATTAAAAATCCTTTGTCAGTATTTTTATGTACTCTTGATGGGAATTAATGAAAATGAAAAAAATAAATATATTTTAAGAATTACCCATACCATATAAATTGATACCAAGGATAAAAATATATATCATTCATACAAAATCTACATTGATAGAATTCATACATTTTTAAGTGTAAAATTAGCTTAAATTAAAATCATAAAAGGTTGTATCAATTTTAAATGAGTTAAAAAAACCTTTACCCAAGTTAATAAACAAAAATAAGAAAAACACCCAGGATAAACACTAATTAATCTATAATCAATACCTAACAAACCGTAGAAATCCAAGATCATAATTTATTTAAATAAAAAAGAAGGTTCCAAAAAGTACCAAATATCAACATACTCACCATTCGTCAAATTGGATATTCCTTTGTTCATGTTAAGTATATGATTTAAATATTATTTACTCTTCCATAAAAGGACAAAACCAAATTTTTGAAAGTGAAGGCTTCATTATCCCATGGTGAAACCCCTAAACATTTTATATGGTGGGTGTAATGGATTGATTGATAATAAAAACAATATCATATATATGTATCCTCATAATAATAGTTTTCTCCAAGTCAAAACATTCCTTATGTTTTCTTATATTAAAGTGGTGTAGGGTTATGAATCTATTCAAGTTCATAATTGGTTTTCCCATTTTATCACCTTTTTCAAAATAAGGATTCTTCAATCTGATAAGATTTTTACAATAGATTTATATCATGAACTACTTCTAAATTATCATTGAAGTCATCACCTATTGCTTGGAACAAGTTTTCCTTTTCCTCCCTATCAATTAATTCCTTCCATTTAATCTCCTCATCAGGACCCATCCCTCTAAATGTACCATAATAAAAGAAGAAAGATAATGACCACAATTCATACCTCTAGTTGGACCCATATAACAACCCTTCTCTTTATTAGACACTTAGACTTGATTTATTACAAAAAATTCACTTGATTCAACATAGAAGATCTATAGGTCTAGTGTCTTTGGGGATTAATAACATTATATAATAACTTATAACATAAAACACACAACATATTTATTGAAAAATTCCTTTACATAACCACAACATTCCCTCATACTTAGAATTGTATGGGATAACCTAAGGACATGCATATGAAAAGGGTGAGCTATAAAGCACAGTAATGGAGTAAACAAGGCATAACATAAAGAATACAATAAATGTTAGGCAGTAGGCATATCAACGTAGCATAAAAGAAACATGAACATAAAGTAATGATATATCATTATTACCATAACATGGAAATGTGCAATAACACTTAACATGGTATTAGCATGAGCCAAGGCTCATTATACATGGAGAATGATTAAACCCCAATTGCACTTGAATTATCATGAGTAAACCTTAATTTCACATGAATTATCATGATTAAACCCCCATTTCACTTGACGTATCAAGATACTAATCTTTACCCAATGCATTGGAGCGCTATCTGGGCGCACCCTTCTTAAAAATTTCATTTCATGCATAAGTGTGCCACATGGATCGTATAACATGGAATCATTAAATATCATCATTTATTTCATGATAAATTAATGATTAATTAATATATAAAACTATATAATAAATAATTAAATGTTTATAAAGGTGAATATCCTTGATAGAGAAATGGGCATGGTATTCACAACACAATGACTTTGGCTTGGAAAATCGCGAGGCATTTTCGTCAGCATAATGGCGTGACATAAAAATTCATAAATATGGTTGATGAGAGAGAAAGGGGTGTCTCATAATATGTAAATGAAATGGAATTTAATGGGGTAATATATATACATGTCACAACATATGTAATGTAATTTTAGATTCATAATACAAAAGAATTGCTTGAATGTAAATTAGGAGAGAGAAATTCCTTATGGAATTTCGGCATGGAAACTAGTATACATGGGAGGAATTAATGATAGTGAAAGGGATATCTCATCATTCAAACATAAATAGGGAATTATGGGGGAGGTGTGAAATCATACCCCAAAATTTTAAATTTAAAATAAAACGGAATAACAACATATAGAAATTGGAAAAAATGAGAAAGGAAGAAATCCCATACTTGGAAATGTGATCCCAAAGGCTTGTGAGGGGCTTGAGAGAGGCTTATTGAGATCTTGGGGCGCCTTGGGAGAATTATAGAAAGAGGAGGAAAAGGTTTCGTCGAGATACAAAGGCATTGTGTAAAGAGTAAGTGAGATATTTGGTGGGTTTATATAAGAAAGGAGAGGGAATTCTTTATTATTTAGGTTTGGGTCACCACACATTAAACTAATCCAAACCACAAACCATCCCATGGTTTTGCCCATGGTTTTTTCCAAAGGGGATTGGAAAACAATATTTTATAGGGACAATGGCCGAAATCCTTAAAATAAAAGGGTTTCTTATATGGAGGTGAGTCACACTCTCAAGGAAATCAATTTAAAAGCGTAAAATATTTTATAAGTCTTGAAGGGTCTACTAAAGCATTGAAAAATAAATTAAACAAAACTAAAATATCATTATTTTAATTGTAAAAAATATATTGTCAGAACATAATGTTTATAGTATTTTATTACATCACTATTGGGTCATTATGATGTCATAGAACACATTGTATATTTAAACGGTATTTAATTTTTATCTAGAAATTCAACTGTCTCAAAAAATTATGAAAAATTAACCATTGGATAATTTTGACAACCTGATTCCAAAAAAAATATTCATTTTATCTAAATAATTTTTTAAATATTTAAATTTTAACTTTTAAAATAAAAACCGACATTTATCGAAAATTCAAGGGTTTTGACAAAAATAGCTTTCAAACCTTAATAAAAATCACAATCGTATTCATAATAATTATATGTTCATTTATATTATATGAAAAGTAATTTTGTAATAATATTTGATTAAAATAATATTTAATACAAAAATCCATTAATTCATCAGAATAGATTTCTTCATTGAATATTTATTAAAAATACTATTTTTTATTTAAAACTATTTACAACATAACAATAATAAAATGAATGTATATTCATTATAAAAAATAATATACATAATCACAGTACTAGGGTATCTTTACATAACTCATTGTAACACCCGCTTAAGGCCGAAGGGTAAGGTGTGTGATGGTGACAAACTCCTGGGGTGGCTTAGATAACATCGCTTAGGTGGTAATATCTATCAACTTCCAATTCTCTCATAGGCAGTTCCACTCGAGCTTAACGTGTTGAAGCTCGGTTTGGGATTAGTCTAGAGTGAAGCCCAATGACACCACCTCCTTTCTGAGCTCCAACAATTGGGCTTCGTACAGGGCAAGTTTACTGGATGAGGTCATCACTTCCTTTGTCCGTTTAAATTGGATTTGTTAAATCCCTATATTTATACTAATCATGTAATCACTGTTCAATGACTATATTAGCAATGATAAAAATTCTTAATGGTATTTTGAAATCCAGAATCATTAAACCAAGTAAGTGCATATTTTATATAACCATTTTTCATTATAAGAAATTGAATTAGATTAATAGGAATTTTCATTGATAAAAGTTTGGGTCATTACAATCTCCCCCCCCTTAAGAAATTACGCCCTTGAAATTTCTTTTTCCCACACTAAAACAGATGCAGGTAACTCTGCTTCATCACTTTCTCCAATTCCCATGTTGCTTCTTCAAACTTCTGGGTTTTCCACAACACCATGATGAGGGGCATTGTCTTATTTTGTAGAAATTTTTACCTATAATCTAAGATCTTCACTGGATGATCCTCATAAGAAATATCATCCTCTAACTGTACTTCCTCTGAAGAGTGTACATGTAAAGGGTCTGATATTTACTCCTTTAAGAGAGATACATGAAAGACATCATGTAATTGTTTCATGGTAGGTGGAAGTGCTAGTTGATTGGCCACATCCCCAAAACGATCAAGAATCTATAAGGGGCCGATATACCTAGGACTTAACATACATTTCTTTACAAACCTCATAAGCTTCTTCCATGGATATATGCGTAGAAATAACATGTCTCCAACTTTGAACTCAAGGTCTCGTCGATGGTTATCTGCATAACTCTTCTATCGACTTTGGGCTACCTTGATATGCTGCTAAATGGTTTTCACCTTCTCTACCATTTCTTCAACCATTTCAGGTCCTAGCATCTTATGCTCACAGACTTCATCCCAACACGCCAGTGATCAGCACCTTTTCCCATAAAGGGATTCATATGGTGCCATTCAAATTCTCGAGTGGAAACTGTTATTGTAGGATAATTCAACTAGTGGTAGATGTTGGTACCATCCTCCTTTGAAGTCCATAGAACATGATCTTAACATATCTTCCTATGACTAAATAGTTCTCTCATATTGGAAATTAGTTTGAGGATGATAGGCCATACTGAAGTTCAATTCAGTGCTTAGAGCATGTTGGATACTTTTCCAGAACTTCAAGGTGAATCTTGGATCATGATCAAATACAATAGATAGTGGTACTCCATGTAGCCTTACCAATTCTGTGATGTAAATATGTCTATTTTGATCCAACAAGAAGTCCTCTCGAATTGCAATAAAGTGATCTATCTTCGTAAGACAAGCCACAACGACCCATATAGAATTGTTTCTTCTAGATGTCCTTCGACGTCTAGTGAAAAAGTCCATGGTAATGTTCTCCCACTTCCATGTTGGTATGAGTAGTGGTTTCATCACCCCCTTATACATTTTATTCTCATCCTTCACTTGCTGACATACCAGGAAATTTGATGTATACTCAGAAATCTCCCTCTTCATATTGTCCCACCAAAATTTTCCTTGGAGATCTCGATACATCTTTGTGCTCCTTGGGTGAATAGAGAAGGTTGAGCTATTTGCATCATCCATAAGCACATTATTTTCCTTTGGATTAGATGGTACATATAATCGTGACCCAAATCTCACAATTCCAACCTTATTAACCACAAATTCTGAGTATTTCCCATTTCTAATAGCTTCCACCCTGTTCAGAATTTCCACATCCTTTCTTTCAGAATCCTTTATTTTCTCCATGAGGGATAGTTGAGAAATAATTTGAGAAAGGATTTATTATGTTCCAACCATCATGATTACCATGTACATCCTCTATAAATATAAGAATATTTGATCCTTTCCAATTCTCACCATCGATAAAGATGCATGATCCTTTCTTTTTATAGCATCTACCACCTTGTTTTCCTTACCAGGATAGTAGTAGATTGAGAAATAGTAATACTTAATGAGATCTATCCATCTTAGTTGGCACATATTAAGCTCTTTTTGCATTAATATATATTTTAGGATCTTGTGATCATTATATTTCTCACACTTCTCCCCATAGAGATAATGCCGCCAGATTTTCAACGCAAAGATTGAAACCGGCAACTCCAAATCATGCGCAGGAGAGTTTTTCTCATGGAGTTTTAACTACAATGATGTGTAGGATACCAGATTATCATTTTTCATTAGCACATAGCCTAAAAACCACTTTGAATAATCACTGTACACCAAAAAGAGTTCTCCACTTATTGTGAGTTTGAGTATGGGTGCAGTGATAAGCCTCCTTTTCAACTCCTTGAAGTTCTCTCCACATTCATCCCTCCAAGAAAACTTTACTCCATTATGAGTTAGCTTGGTAAGAGGGTTGAAAAAGTGTGAAAAATTTCTCACAAATTGGTGATAATATCTAGCTAACCCTAGGAAGCAAAGGATATCCATTACCGATATTGGCCTCGACTATCCCTCAATTGCAGCTGTCTTGGAAGGATCTACATATATCTAATTTCTTGTGATGATATGACCCAAGAATGAGACTTTCTTCAACCAAAACTCACATTTTATATACTTTTCATAGAGATTCTCCTTTCTCAAGGTCTCATGTACAGTTCTAAGATTCTCTTCATGCTACTCCTTGGTTTTGGAGCATATTAGAATATCATCTATAATGACTACCACAAATTTTTCGAGGTAATATCTAAAGACTCTATTAATAAAGTGTATGAATATTTCTGGAGCATTAGTGAGTCTAAAACGCATTACTATGAATTAATAGTTCCCGTACCTTGTATGAAAAGTAGTCTTGTGGATATCCTCCTTCTTCACCCTTACGTGGTAATATCCCGACCACAAATCCACCTTGGATAAGTATTGTGCTCCACAAATTTGATCGAACAAGTCATCAATTATACCCAGAGGATACTTGTTCTTTATCAGGATTTTTTTGAGCTCGTGATAATTAATTCAAAGGTGCATTGACCCATCCTTCTTCTTGACAAAGAAGACTGGAGCACCCCATGATAAAGCACTTGGGTGTATAAACCCTTAATCCATATTCTTCTTTCGTTGTTTATTCAACTCCTCAGGCTCCAAAATAGCCATTATATACGGAGTCTTGGATATTGGAAACACCATAGGTATAAGTACAATTGAGAAATCAAAATCTCGTCTAGGAGGAATACCATGAAATTGATCAAGAAACAATTCAGCGAATTCCCTCACAATAGGAATGTCTTTAATGATGGTTGCTTCCTTAGACTCAATCATCTAAGCCAGATACACGTGCTCATAGGACAGTAATATCCACACTTGAGATGATGGTGCTAAAGAATATTCATCTTCCTCCTTGAAATTTTATAGAATAGGGGGTCGATTATCCATATGTAGAGTGATTTCCCTCTCATAGAAATTTATGTTGGATATATATAAGGAAAGCCAATCCATGCAGAGAATTTCATCAAATTCCACCAGAGGGAGTATGACAAGGTTCACCAGGATGTTTAATCCAAAAAATATGACATGGGAGGAGTTATATTCATCGGATGCAATGATTACCCCATTTACTGTACTCACTAACATCTTTACTTTCATGATTTGTGGTGGTGTTGGGATTGTTCTACTAAACTTTCAGTATATAAAAGAATGCATAGAACCAAAATAAAAAAGTAAGATCCCTATTCATGAATGAATAACTAGCATAACTATCACCACTTTGTTGTCAGGGTTCAATTTAGCGGTAGTGATGGAGAAAGCTCACCCTTACTGTCTTAGAGGTTTTTGGTTTCCTCTGAAAACCCTTAGCTTAGGGCACTGATTTACAAGGTGCCCTGGTTCTTGCAGTTAAACAAATGAACAACACATTGAGGGTCGAATAGTGTGTTCCTCTCCTCTGTTTTAGCCACATGTTTTTATTTTAGACACTTAATGGCTAGGTTCCCTTCTCTTACACACCTAAATCATTTCCTCATCCCCTTCAGGAAAGTTTTGGGGTGCTTCTTTCCGCACCTCTAGCAAGTGGGGTGCTGGGTTTTCTTAGAACCATTTGATTTATACATCAGACTACCATAATTGAATTCCACCTTAGGCCTCTTATCCCCTTGATAACCCAAATATTCTTTAATCTCTATTTTTGACCTTGAGGGAACATCGGAAAATTTTATCATAGCTATCGAAGTCAAGGATCACCAGGGATTTCTATAGGCTATGTTTTATCCCACTAAAGAAGCGTTCAACCTTGCATTCAGTGGTAACAAAAAAGGCGGAGGTGTATCATGTGATCCTTGTGAAGTTGTCCTCATACGCTTTGATGAATTATTCATCTTTTTTTCTTGAGTTAAAGGAAGTCGCTTTTCGTCTTAAGTTGGATGGTGCATGGAAAGTATTTATCGAAATATATTTTTTGAAAATCCTTTCACTTCAACACCTCAATATCCTCCTCAGGATTCATTTTTTGATCAATGTACACCATTAATCAGCTTCACCCTCCATATATTAAGCTGCGAGAAGAAAATTATCTTGTTCGGAACATTGAAGTATAGAGAATATCTTTTCAATGTAGTGGATCCATTGTTTGGCAATTGAGGGATCAGATGATCCATTAAAAGAAAGAGGTCGTTGTCTCATGAAGCTCATTAGGGGGGTTGAATGTTCCTCTTGACCCATGTTTCTATTAAAATCTTGAGTTAACTAAAAGTGTATCATGACAAAGTTCATCAATCCTTCTCCCATTGGATTGGAAATCTCATTAGAACACTCCTCACATTGATCTTCGCATCGGTTGTTAGCCCAAGTCCTCCTATTACTGGCCATTGGCTCGAATCAAAGGATATATAGGTGTAACACATAAATGGAAATCCAAGGAAAAAAACAGATGACTTATAAGTAAATTTATTTCCTTAACTTATAAATCTATAGGCTTCAATATATGTTATCCATGATCTACTTCCAAACATACATTATTAGGGGAATTTTTTTAGTTCCCTTAGTAATGGTTCATACTAAGCCTGTGAATTTACCAAAGCATATCCTCTGGGAGTGTCATAACCAAGAGTGTAGAAAGGCCCATTGTCGTGTACTAGGATACCTCGGGTCAAGCCTGAAACTCCTTTTCAAAGTTTTAAATCCTAGGTACATCTATGCTAGAGCCGACTCTACCTGCTCATATCCAGACAGAGATTTATTTTCATGATAAACCACTTACTCTATACTCACCAAAATTTAGGGATGTTATTATTATACTTAGTCTTATCCCTAAGGCTTTCACCATTGTTTTCTTATCCAAATATGAAAATAACTAAGCCTATCCTCTGATACCAACTATAACAACCATGTTTTTTATTACACACTTAAACGTGATTTATTAAATAAAATTAACATGATACAACATAGAATATCAAAAGTTATAGTGTCTCTGGGTCATTGGAACATTACATAATAACTTAGAAAAAAACACACAACCTCTTTATTGAAAAATTCATTTACATAACCACAACATTCCCTCGTACTTAGCATTGCATGGGATACCCTGAGGACATGCATAAGAAAATGGTGAGATATAAAGCCTAGTAAGGGAGTAAAAAAGACATAATATAGTGAAAAGAATAAATTTTAGGGAATATTAATATCAATGTAGCATAAAAGAAACATGAACATAAAGGAATGATATAGCATGATTATCATAACATGGAAATGTGGCAACAACACTAAACATGGTATTAGCATGAGCCAAGGATCATTGCACATGGAGCATGAGTAAACCCTCATTGAACATGAATTATCATGATTAAAATCTCATTTCATTTGAACTATCATGAGAAAATTCTCATTGCACTTGACAGAGCCTGATACTAATCTTTACCCAATGCATTTGAGTGCTATCAGAGCACACCCTTCTTAAAAATTTCATTTCATGCATAAGTGTGCCTCATGGATAATAGGATAGTAATATCCACACTTGAGATGATGGTGCTAAAGAATATTCATCTTCCTCCTTGAAATTTTATAGAATAGGGGGTCGATTATCCATATGTAGAGTGATTTCCCTCTCATAGAAATTTATGTTGGATATATATAAGGAAAGCCAATCCATGCAGAGAATTTCATCAAATTCCACCAGAGGGAGTATGACAAGGTTCACCAGGATGTTTAATCCAAAAAATATGACATGGGAGGAGTTATATTCATCGGATGCAATGATTACCCCATTTACTGTACTCACTGACATCTTTACTTTCATGATTTGTGGTGGTGTTGGGATTGTTCTACTAAACTTTCAGTATATAATAGAATGCATAGAACCAAAATAAAAAAGTAAGATCCCTATTCATGAATGAATAACTAGCATAACTATCACCACTTTGTTGTCAGGGTTCAATTTAGCGGTAGTGATGGAGAAAGCTCACCCTTACTGTCTTAGAGGTTTTTGGTTTCCTCTGAAAACCCTTAGCTTAGGGCACTGATTTACAAGGTGCCCTGGTTCTTGCAGTTAAACAAATGAACAACACATTGAGGGTCGAATAGTGTGTTCCGCTCCTCTGTTTTAGCCACATGTTTTTATTTTAGACACTTAATGGCTAGGTTCCCTTCTCTTACACACCTAAATCATTTCCTCATCCCCTTCAGGAAAGTTTTGGGGTGCTTCTTTCCGCACCTCTAGCTAGTGGGGTGCTGGGTTTTCTTAGAACCATTTGATTTATACATCAGACTACCATAATTGAATTCCACCTTAGGCCTCTTATCCCCTTGATACCCCAAATATTCTTTAATCTCTATTTTTGACCTTGAGGGAACATCGGAAAATTTTATCATAGCTATCGAAGTCAAGGATCGCCAGGGATTTCTATAGGCTATGTTTTATCCCACTAAAGAAGCGTTCAACCTTGCATTCAGTGGTAACAAAAAAGGCGGAGGTGTATCATGCGATCCTTGTGAAGTTGTCCTCATACGCTTTGATGAATTATTCATCTTTGTTCTTGAGTTAAAGGAAGTCCCTTTTCGTCTTAAGTTGGAAGGTGCATGGAAAGTATTTATCGAAATATATTTTTTGAAAATCCTTTCATTTCAACACCTCAATATCCTCCTCAGGATTCATTTTTTGATCAATGTACACCATTAATCAGCTTCACCCTCCATATATTAAGCTGCGAGAAGAAAATTATCTTGTTCGGAACATTGAAGTATAGAGAATATCTTTTCAATGTAGTGGATCCATTGTTTGGCAATTGAGGGATCAGATGATCCATTAAAAGAAAGAGGTCGTTGTCTCATGAAGCTCATTAGGGGGGTTGAATGTTCCTCTTGACCCATGTTTCTATTAAAATCTTGAGTTAACTAAAAGTGTATCATGACAAAGTTCATCAATCCTTCTCCCATTGGATTGGAAATCTCATTAGAACACTCCTCACATTGATCTTCGCATCGGTTGTTAGCCCAAGTCCTCCTATTACTGGCCATTGGCTCGAATCAAAGGATATATAGGTGTAACACATAAATGGAAATCCAAGGAAAAAAACAGATGACTTATAAGTAAATTTATTTCCTTAACTTATAAATCTATAGGCTTCAATATATGTTATCCATGATCTACTTCCAAACATACATTATTAGGGGAATTTTTTTAGTTCTCTTAGTAATGGTTCATACTAAGCCTGTGAATTTACCAAAGCATATCCTCTAGGAGTGTCATAACCAAGAGTGTAGAAAGGCCCATTGTCGTGTACTAGGATACCTCGGGTCAAGCCTGAAACTCCTTTTCAAAGTTTTAAATCCTAGGTACATCTATGCTAGAGCCGACTCTACCTGCTCATATCCAGACAGAGATTTATTTTCATGATAAACCACTTACTCTATACTCACCAAAATTTAGGGATGTTATTATTATACTTAGTCTTATCCCTAAGGCTTTCACCATTGTTTTCTTATCCAAATATGAAAATAACTAAGGCTATCCTCTGATACCAACTATAACAACCATGTTTTTTATTACACACTTAAACGTGATTTATTAAATAAAATTAACATGATACAACATAGAATATCAAAAGTTATAGTGTCTTTGGGTCATTGGAACATTACATAATAACTTAGAAAAAAACACACAACCTCTTTATTGAAAAATTCATTTACATAACCACAACATTCCCTCGTACTTAGCATTGCATGGGATACCCTGAGGACATGCATAAGAAAAGGGTGAGATATAAAGCCTATTAAGGGAGTAAAGAAGACATAATATAATGAATACAATAAATTTTAGGGAATAGTAATATCAATGTAGCATAAAAGAAACATGAACATAAAGGAATGATATAGCATGATTATCATAACATGGAAATGTGACAACAACACTAAACATGGTATTAGCATGAGCCAAGGATCATTGCACATGGAGCATGAGTAAACCCTCATTGAACATGAATTATCATGATTAAAATCTCATTTCATTTGAACTATCATGAGTAAATTCTCATTGCACTTGACAGATCCTGATACTAATCTTTACCCAATGCATTTGAGTGCTATCAGGGCACACCCTTCTTAAACATTTCATTTCATGCATAAGTGTGCCACATGGATCATAGGATAGTAATATCCACACTTGAGATGATGGTGCTAAAGAATATTCATCTTCATCCTTGAAATTTTATAGAATAGGGGGTCGATTATCCATATGTAGAGTGATTTCCCTCTCATAGAAATTTATGTTGGATATATATAAGGAAAGCCAATCCATGCAGAGAATTTCATCAAATTCCACCAGAGGGAGTATGAAAAGGTTCACCAGGATGTTTAATCCAAAAAATATGACATGGGAGGAGTTATATTCATCGGATGTAATGATTACCCCATTTACTGTACTCACTGACATCTTTACTTTCATGATTTGTGGTGGTGTTGGGATTGTTCTACTAAACTTTCAGTATATAAAAGAATGCATAGAACCAAAATAAAAAAGTAAGATCCCTATTCATGAATGAATAACTAGCATAACTATCACCACTTTGTTGTCAGGGTTCAATTTAGCGGTAGTGATGGAGAAAGCTCACCCTTACTGTCTTAGAGGTTTTTGGTTTCCTCTGAAAACCCTTAGCTTAGGGCACTGATTTACAAGGTGCCCTGGTTCTTGCAGTTAAACAAATGAACAACACTTTGAGGGTCGAATAGTGTGTTCCTATCCTCGGTTTTAGCCACATGTTATTATTTTAGACACTTAATGGCTAGGTTCCCTTCTCTTACACACCTAAATCATTTCCTCATCCCCTTCAGGAAAGTTTTGGGGTGCTTCTTTCCGCACCTCTAGCAAGTGGGGTGCTGGGTTTTCTTAGAACCATTTGATTTATACATCAAACTACCATAATTGAATTCCACCTTAGGCCTCTTATCCCCTTGATACCCTAAATATTCTTTAATCTCTATTTTTGACCTTGAGGGAACATCGGAAAATTTTATCATAGCTATCGAAGTCAAGGATCGCCAGGGATTTCTATAGGCTATGTTTTATCCCACTAAAGAAGCGTTCAACCTTGCATTCAGTGGTAACAAAAAAGGCGGAGGTGTATCATGCGATCCTTGTGAAGTTGTCCTCATACGCTTTGATGAATTATTCATCTTTGTTCTTGAGTTAAAGGAAGTCCCTTTTCGTCTTAAGTTGGAAGGTGCATGGAAAGTATTTATCGAAATATATTTTTTGAAAATCCTTTCATTTCAACACCTCAATATCCTCCTCAGGATTCATTTTTTGATCAATGTACACCATTAATCAGCTTCACCCTCCATATATTAAGCTGCGAGAAGAAAATTATCTTGTTCGGAACATTGAAGTATAGAGAATATCTTTTCAATGTAGTGGATCCATTGTTTGGCAATTGAGGGATCAGATGATCCATTAAAAGAAAGAGGTCGTTGTCTCATGAAGCTCATTAGGGGGGTTGAATGTTCCTCTTGACCCATGTTTCTATTAAATTCTTGAGTTAACTAAAAGTGTATCATGGCAAAGTTCATCAATCCTTCTCCCATTGGATTGTAAATCTCATTAGAACACTCCTCACATTGATCTTCGCATCAGTTGTTAGCCCAAGTCCTCCTATTACTGGCCATTGGCTCGAATCAAAGGATATATAGGTGTAACACATAAATGGAAATCCAAGGAAAAAAACAGATGACTTATAAGTAAATTTATTTCCTTAACTTATAAATCTATAGGCTTCAATATATGTTATCCATGATCTACTTCCAAACATACATTAATAGGGGAATGTTTTTAGTTCCCTTAGTAATGGTTCATACTAAGCCTGTGAATTTACCAAAGCATATCCTCTGGGAGTTTCATAACCAAGAGTGTAGAAAGGCCCATTGTCGTGTACTAGGATACCTCGGGTCAAGCCTGAAACTCCTTTTCAACGTTTTAAATCCTAGGTACATCTATGCTAGAGCCGACTCTACCTGCTCATATCCAGACAGAGATTTATTTTCATGATAAACCACTTACTCTATACTCACCAAAATTTAGGGATGTTATTATTATACTTAGTCTTATCCCTAAGGCTTTCACCATTGTTTTCTTATCCAAATATGAAAATAACTAAGCCTATCCTCTGATACCAACTATAACAACCATGTTTTTTATTACACACTTAAATGTGATTTATTAAATAAAATTAACATGATACAACATAGAATATCAAAAGTTATAGTGTCTTTGGGTCATTGGAACATTACATAATAACTTAGAAAAAAACACACAACCTCTTTATTGAAAAATTCATTTACATAACCACAACATTCCCTCGTACTTAGCATTTCATGGGATACCCTGAGGACATGCATAAGAAAAGGGTGAGATATAAAGCCTAGTAAGGGAGTAAAAAAGACATAATATAATGAATACAATAAATTTTAGGGAATAGTAATATCAATTTAGCATAAAAGAAACATGAACATAAAGGAATGATATAGCATGATTATCATAACATGGAAATGTGGCAACAACACTAAACATGGTATTAGCATGAGCCAAGGATCATTTCACATGGAGCATGAGTAAACCCTCATTGAACATGAATTATCATGATTAAAATCTCATTTCATTTGAACTATCATGAGTAAATTCTCATTGCACTTGACAGATCCTGATACTAATCTTTACCCAATGCATCTGAGTGCTATCAGGGCACACCCTTCTTAAACATTTCATTTCATGCATAAGTGTGCCACATGGATCATATAACATGAAATCATTAAAGATCATAATTTATTACAAGATAAAGTAATGTATAATTAATACATGAAACTCTATAATCAGTAAGTGAACGGTCATAAAGGTGAATACCCATGATAGAGAAATGGGCATGGTATTTACAACACAGTGACTTTGGCTTTGAAAATCAGGGTGCAATTTCGGAAGCATAACAGTGTGACATAGGAATCCATAAAAATGGTTGATGAGAGAGAAAGAGGTGAATAATCTTATGTACATTAAATGTAATTTAAGGGGGTTATATAGATACATTTTCCAATATAATTAATAGAATTTTAGATTCATAATACAAAAGAATTGCTTGAATGTAAATGAGGAGAGAGAAATTCCTTATGGATTTTCGGCATGGTAACGAGTGTACATGGGATACATTAATGAGAGAGAAAGGGATATATTATAATTAAAACATAAAGAGGGAAGTATGGGGGAGGTGAAAAATCATACCCCACCATTTGTAATTGAAAATAAAAGGGCATAACAACATAATGAAATTGGGAAAAAATGAGAAAGGAATAAATCCCTTACTTGGAAATGTGATCCAAAAGGCTTGTGAGGGGCTTGAGTGAGACTTATAGAGAGCTTGGGGTACCTTGGGAAGATTATAGAGAAAGGATGGTAGGATTTGGTTGAGATCCAAAGTCTTTGAGTGAAGAGGAAGTGGGAGCTCGGGTGGGTTTATATAGGAAATGAGAGGGAATTATTTATTATTTAGGTTTGGGTCACCACACATTAAACTAATCCAAACCACAAACCGACCCATTGTTTTTTACAAATGGGAGTGGAAAAAAATATTTTATAACACACCTATTGTTTTTTACAAAGTCTTTGAGTGAAGAGGAAGTGGGAGCTCGGGTGGGTTTATATGGGAAAGGATAGAGAATTCTTTATTATTTAGGTTTGGGACACCACACATTAACCTAATCCAAACCACAAAATGACCCATGTTTTTTTCCAATGGATGAAAATATTAAATTCCATTTAAATATATAATGTGTTTTATGACTATTGGGTGATTATGATGTCCTAAAACACATTATATATTTAAATGACATTTAATTTTTACCCAAAAATTCGACTGTCTCAGAAAATTATGAAAAACTCACCATGAGATAATTTTGATGTCCTGATTCCAAAAATAATATTCATTTTATTTAAAAAAAATTCTATATATTGTGAATTTTTACAATTAAAATATAAACTGATATTTATAAAAAATTCTTGGGTTTTGACAAAAATAGCTTTCAAACCTTAATAGAAATCACAATCGTATTCATAATAATTATACAATCATTTTTATTATATAAAAAATTAATTTACTAATAATATTCAATTAAAATATTATTTAATTAAAAAATCCATTAATTCATCATAATAGATTTCTTAATTGAATATTTACTAAAAATACTATTTGTGCTTTAAAAACTATTTACAATGTAACAATAATAAAATGAATGTATATTATTTATACAAAAATAATGTACATAATCATAGTACTAGGGTCTCATTACATAATGACTTATAACACACGCATAATATCAAAGGGTAAGGTGTGCAATGGTGATATACTCTTGTGTGACTCAGATAACATCGCCCATGTGGTAATCTCTGTCAACTTCCACTTCTCTCGTAGGTGGTTCCACTCAAGCTTAACGTGTTGAAGCTCGGGTTGGTCTTGGTCAAGAGTAAATACCAAAGATGCCACATCCTTTCTGATCTTCAAAAAATGGGCTTCATATGGGGCATGTCTACTGGATGAGGCCATTGCTACCTTTGTTCGAGTAAATTAGATTTGTTAAATCCCTATATTTATACTAATCATGTGATCACTGTTCAATAACTATATTAACAATGGTAACAATTATTAATGGTATTTTAAAATTAAAAAAACATAAAACCAAGGAATTTAATATTTTATATAACTATTTTTCATAATAATACATTTAATTAGATCAAGAAGAATTTTCATTGATAAATGTTTGGGTCATTACAGCCCAGGTTGGAGACTATTTTCAAGGGTATATAAATCTCACAAATTAGAGTAATTACTCTATATAATGTTTAATAGGGTCTAAATATAGGATAAAACCCCATAAAGTAACTCTAGTGGATAATGGTAAACCAAAAACCATCCCACAATACAAGGAAAAAGTAAACTGATACATATACAAAAGTCCCCAATATAAAGTATAAAAAGAAAATTCTATGGAAGTAACTAAAAAATAGATCCATCCCAACTATTAATGTCCAAATTGGTTCCCAAATGCCTCATGGATAACTAAAAAATAGTTTACATAAGGAGGGTGTGCATACAAGTATACTCAGTAGGGACATAACAAAGGTATCAACTGAAAATGTGAAAAGAGAATACTAATGTGGAAGTGACCAAATAATAGAACCGAGAGGAAAATAAATTGTTCAAATAACTATCCATGCCTCACCCTTGATCACTCAATGATTCACACATCCAATACAGTAATATAACATCGGGATAATAAAAAAGAAGGGTACTCCACTTCCACTTCCTCAATGATTTTCTACTCTTATGAACCAACGTTGAACATCCTATGATCTCATACCTTCCACACACACACACACACAGATATATATATATATATATATATATATATCACATCACATCACATAACAACTATCTCTAATTTGTGTTAGGACACATACCTACCTACCCCACCATCGCAAGGTATAGGATCTGTTGATAAAATCAGTAACCATCATATCTCTTCTCACACGAAGACACTTGGTCGATCACACCAAATATAATCACATAACCAGAGTAGTTGGGTATCATGAACAACAAGGACATCAAAATAATTAACTCCTCCTACCATGAATGCCCACCACTATATATCAAATCTCATCATAGCCTCATCACATCACATCTTTCCCAAAGACACCTCGTCCATCACTTCACATCTCACTTGAAGACACCTGATATATCACTACTAAATGAAGAGTGGGGAAGAAGGGGTTGATAGACCTCTATTTCACCAATATCCTGGATTTTACTGAAAACAAAAAAACCCATAACCACAATGAAATGGTATGGTTATCCAACTAGGGTGGGGAAAAAATAACATAATTAGACATGATATATAGATAACACAAAATACCCAACCGATGGGTTCAGAAACACAACACTAGGCCAAATCACATCACTTGCACCATAACACACATCATCCATCACTACCACTACCAAAAATAAATGAACCATCATACTTCCACCACACAATCCACACAACATTCCCACTTTCATTTTCCAGTTCCACTAACCTTCGTTACTAATCAACTTCTTTCACATTCACACATCCTGTTCATTTATCTATAATTAATTTATACAATTTTTTTCATATCATGTTCCACACCATTCATTTATTCATTCCATTCACCATCATCAATTTCTATATGTATATCTAGGAAACTATTACAACCACACCATGACACAACTGGCCCATCTCAAATAACCATCACCACAACACCTCACATCCACCTTCATTGCTGCACCACACTAACCAAATAATCCTACCACAATATCCACAAGTCTCATCCAACACACACCATCACTACCACACAACCAAAACCACAACATAATATCCACTATGCACTACAAAACATCGCCGAACATCATAGACAAACTGTACACCATAACTACATTGCAAAATACCACCACACATCATCACCACTTTTCACTACACCTATGTGTACCTCAATGATATCACAAAACATCCCACATTTCATCCCTGAAAACCATCCACCACATCACAACCTCACACAATTTAAATTACATATAGTCATCACCACTACCATAAAATAGTTTAAACCATATAGGTAAACCAATAAGAATGAGCACACATCACAACTACACAAACTAGATTCTAAAATTTATTAAAGGGATTTAATTTCATTACTTATTTATTTATCTTGGGTATTACCAAAAAAATAAGATTCCATGGGAAACCAATTCATTAGCCAAATAATTTTTTTATGGGGAGACAAAAAAACCACACAATAAGGGTCTCAAATTATATCATCTACTATGAAAATAAGGCTCCAAACAAAAATTATTTTTAGCAAGTTAATAACATGGAATAATATAATCAACAACAATATCGAAGTAGTCAAAACATTAGATATCTCCCCATACCCATAAATTTTAACAATGTAAATTCCTTATCTAATTTATTCCAAACCTTAGTATTCACCCAATGGAAGGAAAAATCATGAAATCCTTACAAATAGAACATAAAAATGAAAAATATCAAGGACCCCCTATTTAAAAGAAGCATTGTGATATCACTACACACCACATGGTGAATAATAAATATCCCACAAACAAAAAACACCCAAGGTAAACCTTGGTTTAACCTGTACCAGATCAAGGGATCATTAAGACATACCACAAACTCATCCATAATCAATGAAACACCACTGTAGTGAGTCCTTGATAGAATAATTGAAGGAAACAATGCGGGAGGGATAATAAATCACCACATATCACCATAAATCGATCACTAAGACCCACTTATCGATGCAAGAGGAATGAGGAGAGAAGATCCCAGAAAATAATCTATGGTTCACTCAAAATGAGAGAGAGATGAGTGGTCAAATGAAAAGAAATTTGAATGAACAAGACTAATAAACAACCTATAACTCATCCCTTCTATGAGATAAAACCCTCATTTACAATATATAAATCATGTATATGAAAAATTTTGTCGTAAAACCAACCATTAGACAATAAAACCATCAAAACCTCAACTTCCTCAAAAAAATGGCATCAAGATCTTAAATATACTTACATTGTTAAACCCATCCTTACAGTTTAAACCCATTTTACACTCTGCA
Organism: Viscum album; assembly: GCA_963277665.1. Taxonomy (NCBI): domain Eukaryota; kingdom Viridiplantae; phylum Streptophyta; class Magnoliopsida; order Santalales; family Viscaceae; genus Viscum; species Viscum album. The sequence goes on from OY728155.1 coordinate 1,938,538,981, forward strand.
CCTCTTCCACATGCAAGTTGTAAACCTCAAACCAAAAAAACATTAAACCACCATATTACACCATAAACCCATATCTTATGGTTTAAAATTCATGTTTTTGTTTTTTTGTAGCTCCATATCCACTTAACTTCAGTTATCCTCCTCTGAACAACTTTGAATGCCTCAAATTTGAAAAGTAACATGATGAAAATGCATAGATCATTATATTAGAAACCTATCAAATGATTCTCTCCCTCAATAATCATAAAAAAACCTGAAATAGAAATGGGTTTTAACAAACACCCCATGAGATACCCCTCAAGCATCTCATTACACATCAAACACCGCCAATTAAACACACCAATCAAAACAACCACAAAACATCCCAGGTAACCACATCACCACACAACCACGCCAAAACCTCTCACTAGGAATAACCACACATATCCAGTACCATCCAATTTCCATCACTTTCCACATATCCATCCATATTAACATCTCAACCTCCACACTAGCCAAACCACCCACTATCACAACTAATACATAGCAATACCCTGAGCAGACAAATATGAGAATTCCATCTTCCATGTCAAGATATTATTCCATTTAGGTATAACTAACTAACCCACATAGTTTTAACCACTTTATAGTGAAAAATTTATTGATTGGGAATTATGTTCCCCATTTTCATATGTTAGAAACTTTATCTCGCATCACATATCAACAATAACCTACACATCTCATAAAACAAAAAAAATACAAAATCACATCATCAAAATACAAAGGGAAAAGAAAAACTCAAAACAACACCATTTAATTGGTTCACATGTACATCTCTCACTCCAAAGTACTCTTTTCTAGGCCACCATGCCTCCATGGAACAAAAATCAAGGGGATAGTTCATCCATAAAGTACCTTCTCTTGATGGTCCTATATTTGTACTACCTGCTCCACAATAGAAAACCATCATCGATATCCAACATTCCCCAGTCAATGATGTGGGAGTCATCATGAACATACTAATGAATCTAAGAAACATGGAAGACATCTTGGATCCTCTCTAACTATAGTAGAAATTCCAAATGATACACCACCACACCAACATGCCCCAACACTTCAAAGGGACTAATAAACTAGGGATAAATCTTACCCCTGCCAAAAATGTATTTTCAATGCCAAGGGGACACTCTAAAGAACACTTGATATCAAACTATAAACTCTAGGGGTCTCTTAGTAAAATAAACATAAGCCTTATGATGGCCATGTGCCACCCACATACTCTCTTGAACTAACTCGATATTTTTGGACATGCTATGAAAAACATCTGGACCGAGAACTACTGACTCTCCAACCTCCATCCAGCACAATGAAGAATTTCATATACAGCTATACAAAAAAATCAAATAGATCCATGAAAATGTATGAGTGATAACTATTAATATGTGGAAACTAGATTGAAGTTAAGTGCCTTAAGCAATACCCACTAAAGTACAAGATGTAAGTTCACAACATATCCTCTAACATCTATATGGGCCATTCTGTCTTCTCATCTATTCGAGGGTGGAAAGAAATGCTATGGTGAAATTAATAGTAAAAAGAAATATACAATTCCATCCGAACCCATGAGATAAAATGAGGATCCTGATCAGTGATGATGGTACTCAGTACACAATAAATCCCAACCACATCATCCATATACCTCCTTGCTAAAACATCCAAGAAAATCAACTGATAGATCACCATGAAATAATCCAATCTCATCAGTTGGTCCACTATCACCCAAACATCATCGTAAAATCCCTAATCTTGGGGTAATACTTTGAATAAGTCCATCTAGATTCCATCATATTTATATTCAAAAACATATATGGATTTCAACAAAACTTCATGAAAATGGTGATCCACTTTCACTTACTGACATTCTAGACACCTCACCACTAAATTTTCCACTGATAGTTTTATCCTCAACCACCAAGGAAACCACCTCAAGACTCGATACATATTTTTCACCCTAGAATTCACCACTATGGTGAGGTGTGTCTCAAAGATAGCTCTCTCATGCATCACATGAGGAATGGAAAACCTTCCTTGGAAGAACACCCTATTCTGACCATCATACGAACATCCCACATGGACATCACTATGGATAACACGATCACACATAAACTCTAACTCAAAGTATCCCCATTGAGACATCTCCCCCTAATGCATAAAAAAATACTCTATATTAATTTGATAAATACAACTAGGACCAATTCTCTCTCCAATTTCAAGATGCATCACTTCAATATTCTCCATCCCTTTTCAAGCATTCATGGACTTTCAAACCATATTCCCTCATGAATTATTGATTAATTCATTGGAAACCAAATTCCCCTTTACAAGGGTGTAATAGAACACAAAATCATAATCCATAAGAAACTCTATCCACATCCACTATAATTTATTTAGATCCCACAATGATAAAATATACCTCAGGCTCTTATAATCCATGAAAACTATAAATAATTCACTGATGAGGTAATGAAAAAAAAAATTAGCGCAAAAACAACCTATTTTAACTCCAGACCATTTTTTATATAGTAATTATCATGGGTACATAACTTCCTAGACCCATAATAGATCATCATAATCTATTTCATCAATATACATCCCAATCCTAGATAGGACACATCACAGAAAACCTTGAAAACGCACCCTACTATGAAAATTGAAGCACTGGAGTACTAATAAACTTCTCCTTCAGGAAACCAAATACTGGATGAAATTGATCCCTCTATGGATAATATTGGTCTTTACTATTAAATTCCCATATAAGGGTTGAAACTTTATAGAAATCATGAAAAAACCTTTGATAATAACTGGCCAGACTAAGCAAACTATGTACCTCTACCATATTCTTGGTTGATTCCAAGAAAAAACTTCCTCAATCATTGACAGGTCCAATAACGCACCCTACTAAGACACAACATGTCCAAGGAAAGACACCTATCTCATCTTGAAATCTCACTTGGGTCACTGCCTATAGAGTTGGTGTTGTCTAATTACCTACAAAACAACTTTTATATTCTTGACATGCTCCTCCTTTGACCTCAAGTAGATCAAGATGTCATCAATGAATACAATGATGAACCGATCCTAAAAATCATGTAAAACAGAGGTCATGATCCTCAAGAACACATCTAGTGTGTTCATAACACTGAATGACATGACTACAAGATCAATGTACCCATATATGAATCTAATGGCAGTCTTTGAAATATACTTATAATTCAACCTCAACTGGTGATATCTAGACCATAGATTGATATTTGAAAACTAACTTTCTCTTTATAGTGGGTTGAAAGGATCACCTATCCTTAGAAGAGGGTAAAGGTTCTTGACTATCATCTAATTCAACCTCTTATAGTTTATACACAACTTCAGACCACTATCTTCCTTCTTAGAGAACAACACTAGAGTATACCATGGTGACACAACGGGTCAGATAAAACCAAAATACATCAAATAATACCCTCAAAACCTCAATTAAAATATCACCATAGGCTCCATATGACAGGGATCAATCAAAATCAGAAATTCAACTAACTAAAAAATTATCCTGAATGCAACATCCCATCAAAGGGGTAGGGTTATAACATCCTATGGGAAAACATCCAGGAACTCCTCCACAACCTTTGGGACACTATCATGGATAAATTTCTAAATAAAGAATATAATAAATTACCTTATCCTTTCTGTGTACATCAAGATATGTATGGATTGAATATTATGTGACTGTATAACTGATCACTGGGCACAAATCCTCTTCCAGACACCACACTCTAGTCTTATCATCTAGTAAAACATATGGAGGAAAGTGCAAGAGGTCCTTAAATTTGATCCCAATCTCCTAAAAACTAAAACACCCTTCTAAATAGAGATTAACTACTACCTTATAGATTCCCTAATAACTGCTGAAAAGAACTTCACTCATAAATTCATCTAAAATAAAGGCCACAACACATATTACTCCTTGCAATCATAAAAATACAGTGTCCACACATCTAAATCACTTACAAAGAAACCCATAACCCAGTCTGTACTAGGATAAGACTGAATGTGATCCCAATATGCTCTATCTTGTGATCTATATCTAGATCTGAGATTCTCCCCTTGTACTCCCCAATCTCTTTCACTGAAAGGAAGGTAAGGTTCTCTGCCATGCCTCATAATCTATCAGGAAAAACCTTCAAAAATCAATCAGACCAGCCTACTAAACATCAAATTTATAAGCAACTTGATGATGATGAACATGATCCATTCTTGAAAACTAGGAGAATATATTAAGCTTTGTATCATGAAATTTTAAAAATACTTATTTATTTATTTAATTTTATGTTCCTACAACAATCCAATTCAATAATTTATATAATAACTCATGTTGAATGCACCTACCATATATATCTTCCCTATAAACAGGTCCACCTCACTTAGTTGTTCCATCGGCTCAGAGTCTATGCAATCAGTCATAGGGGGACCTAAAATCCCATTCTTTAGATGGTCTCCATAGCCTATGTCACACACCAATATCCACTAGAACCACTTCCCTACTAAACCATGAAAGTATCACTATGAATAACTCAAAACTCCACACTATCTTTCAACCCAAACAATCTGATACTAATTAGTCGTGACATCCTCCCTCCATAGATATCGTAATGAAAGAAGAGAGAAAATGGACCTTGAGTCCCTCCATCAATAGGCACTATGTTTATGACTAGTACTGAGGTCAAAAAAATATCAAAAATGGGAGGAATTACCCTCTATAATATGAAACAGGATTGGGAGGTAGTATAAACAACCAACAAGAAACTCTAGAAGATAAATAAAATGTAAACAAAACCACTGCATAATGTATGAATAAAGAAAACTGATACATGTATAAAAGTATCTAATATAAAGTACCAAAATGAAAGAATATATTAGTGACTCAAAAATAGTTCCAACACCACTAGTAATGTTCCGATCAGTCCCCAAATTACTCCTAGAAACCTAAAAAAAGTATATATATGTAGGGTGAGCATAAAATTTTACTTAGCAGGGAAATAACCAAGGTATCATGTGCACATGTAGAAAGAGAATTATACTACACCAGTGAACAAATAGTAGAACTCACAAGCACCTAAATAGTTCAAATAACCAAACCAACCTCACCATGGCTCGCACACCAAATAATGCATCCAATATAGTAATATAACATATACATTATAAAAAATAATGGTTCACCACTACCACTTCCCCACATATTTTCTACTATTACACTGTAATGCCCCGACCCTAATTACTTAGAGTCGGTGCATTATTACATAACATTTGCATGATCACGAGAAAGATCAAGTCTCGAAAGATCGATTAGTTTAGTAGCCTTGGAATAACTAGATACATCCATAAATTTTACAATACATCATAAAAAAACATCTTGTCTTCATATCCCCTCATACTATCCCTGCAGGTCATTCATAAATTACTTCTTCATAATCCTGGGAAAAAATAAAACATTGAAAGGGGTGAGATCAGATGCTCAGTAAGGACAACATTATAGCAGAAGCTTTCATAAATAAGCATAAACACTTAAGGCAATTTATAACTAAAACAAAAGCCTTTTAAACATGAACTTCAGCATAAAATGGAAAAGGTAAAATGAAATAATGCCATTTACTTACTCACATGGATATTCTACTAGTCGAATGATCACATGCAATATCAATAACCACTTTCATAATGATGGAATGCATAATTCCAGACTATCATAACCACATAGCCAAGGCCTCGTGCCAAGACTACAAATAAGATTTTGCCAAGGCCTTGTGCCAAGACACTAGATTGTCTCATGAGACCTACCGATGCATCGAGGAGCTATAGCGGGCTCCACCCTTCACTTATTAAGTCCAATGCATTCCTCATATGAATAGGTTTAAACATAAAATAAACATTCGTATTAAAACTAGCATACGAAATGTCAATACTTTAACCACAAACCATGAATGGAATAAAAATAGAACATCCACAGTCAAACATAACTCATTTGATACAATATGGAAGATTGTATTGTATCACATTAACCTCAATCATGAAAAATGAAGGATGTTGACATAGATGAAAATAATCATCAAAACTATTTGAGGGAAATATCCCCCTTTTCTTGAAATCATTTAAAAGTCACACTATTTGTCAAGAAGCCATTTAAAAATAGATTTTTTTTGAATCAAAGTGTCCCATACCACTTTGAAAATTTTAAAAGGAGTTTTAATTTTAAAAATTTAATGTCCATATAAATAAATCCTTAAAACCATTTTTAAAACATGGACATCAATGAGAAATATATAGAAGAATAAGTCTTTAAAACATTTTAAAATGGTATTTTGGTTAGAGATTCTAACCAAAAGAGAGACACTTGAATACAAATATTTGAGGTAATCAAAAATTTGTAATATCATGAGAATAAATGGATTCATGATATACTATGTCAAAGTAAATTATATACACCACATAAAAGTGATTTGGTGTATATCAACAAAGAAGTCTCAGTTGAATGTAAATTGAGATGAAATCTCTCATAAAGGCTGTATCCTTAGGTTAAGAATAAATCAATGACATAATTATGTGTGAAAAAAATATAAATACACTAAATATGATTGAATATTCAGTGTAAAACAATCAAAGGATAATCACACATATTATTGTAGAAACAACACCAACAAATTGGATGTTTAACTCAACAAATGGTGAAAGAGTTAAAATTACTCTTATCAAATTCATATTAATGACTTGAGAATTATCAATGGAGTGATTATGTGTATCAAAAGTATATCCACAGGAAGGGGAGTGTAAATTATGACATAATCAAATGAATAGTGATTCCACACATAATCTTGGAGTAACATAATCAATGAAATATGCGTAAAGCCGAATGAGTGGAAATTGAAATCTCAAATTCCCTTATCGATTTGGTAACTTACGAAACAAACAACCATGAAATAAGGATCATACCATGACTATGTAAATACCCATAAATTAAATTATATTAGACAATGAATACAATCATGGGCAGTACACATACACCACATGTAATAAATAAGTGGTGAACAATGGAATTCTCACGAAATTAAGAGCGAGATAAGAAACTCCTTACCACGTTAATCAACTGATTCGTATGGCCAAAAGTTAATTACCACCAAATGATTTACAGAATAACATGAATATAAAGATAATCATGATAATATATATCAAATGGCAGTACACAATACACCACTTTCAATAATTTAGTGGCGAACAATGGAAATCTCACGGAATTGAAAGTGAGATAAGAAAATCCCTTACTTGTACTTTTTCCTTGGTCGATGGTAGGTTTACCTCCTATATAATGGTGAAATAATTGTTATTTAATAATACAAGAATCATTTACTTTAATATGATATCATATATGATCTTTTAACATTGATTTGTTAATAATATCTTAGAATTATCGTTATTTCGGGTGTTAACGGGTTCATTTTACTTTATATTCTTTGTTATGTGAGCCATATTCGTTATTAATGGGATGTATATTATTCATATCCAGAATGATATCAAGTCCTTAGATACTATTTTTAAATCATCAATTTATAATTATACTTGAATGGATATGATGGACAATGAATCTCATCGCGTTCGTGGAGACGGTAGTCCGTACATACGCACGAGTGACAATATCATTCTTTTGATATTAAAATAATATATAATTGGATTTTATATCATATATACATAATCATTATCATGTTATATTTATTATTTACATGAGTTACACATCATTATTATACCCATCCAAATAATAATATATTGAATAACAATTACACCACGACGTGGAGACGGTAAGCCGTACGTACGCACGTATGGTGACATGTTATTCAAAGGATGGATAGAATACTGAATATGGTTGTACCATATTTATAATAACATCACAGTATATATATGATACTGGAGTTATTATTTTATAATGGTAATAACAAAGAAAGAGGAAGTGGAAGAAGAAAGGAACTTAAAAAGGGGTGGTGAAAACATTACCTCTTCTTTGGGTTCTTCCTTTTGATTTGATCAAAAGGGCTCCTTAGGTTGGCTTTCTGATCAAAATAAGGACTCTAGGTTGTAGTGAGGGAAGTTGGGAGAGTATTTGGGCAGATTTTGGCCGAACCAAAAGGCTTTGAAGGTGTGAAGAAATGAGAAGGAGAAGTGCCTTTTTATAGGAGGGGTGAGGGGCACCTTTGGAAAAGCTAGAAATATTAATTTATAATAAATTCATATTCAGTTTCTAATGGCTCAAAAGTTGACTATTCAAATATTATGGTGGGGATAGGTCGAAAACCACTCAAAAAATAGAATTTAGACAGGTTTGGGTACTTATATTAACCTTATCTTTAAGTATTAACTCTAAGTTAATTAGTTTTACTTTTACAATGTCTCTTTGTATTTTTATATAATATGGTTATAAACTTACTATATACACCTAAGAGACCCCCAAGTGGTCCATTAATGATGAACCTATCATGATATAAGTCTCTTGGCCGAACCTTAGATTTTTAGGAATTTAATATCAATTAATAATATAATATTTGTTTTAAGAACTCTTTTATGTCAATTTTGACACTATTCAATAGTTGATTTTTGTGAAACTCATAACAGATTGATTACTTCAAAAAAAGTCAAGTAAATAAATCCTAATATATCATATTATACTAGAAAATTAGTTTAATTCATTAAAAGTTTCATACTGTATTTATTTGGGTATTTATAATATCAATTATTTTAATTTTTCACTATTATAGTAATTACTGTATCATCATTGTGTCATAAATAAAATAAATTATTTAATGTCTAAAAATTATAAATAAAATATCATTATGTATTAAATCGTTTTATCTTTCGAATGAATATTTATAATCGAAAATCCAACATATATAACCCTATGTAAAAATTGTTTTTCTAAAAGATATATGCTTGTGTCATTTTTGTATTCATTTTAACTTAATTAAAATAAAGTGTCATTATCACTTACAAGTGGATCCATGGGGTCCCAAAATCGACCCAAAGATTCCCATGGTAGACCATGTATCAACCAATAGGGTTAAGACACGTTTTAGGGTAATTTAGTATTATTATAATATTATTTTTTAACCCTTATTTACCGGATTTACCCTTAACCATGGTAAATAAAATATTTACCGCAGTAATTATTCAAAATGTCTAAAAATAAAAGTTACCTATTTACACAATTTGAACATCCTGATTCCAAATATGGAATCCATTTTCCTAAATTCAAAACACAGAAGTGGAAGAAATTAATTTAAAATTAATTCCCGCCGTCAAAACAAAAAGCGTGTTTTTAAGAGATAATAACTATCAAAAGATTGACACTTGTTTATGTTCAGTTTAATTGTAAAATTATGTCCAATGACCAACATTATATTAAATGGTAAAAATATATTCTAAATATACTATAAAACTAATAAAATTCATAATCTATCACTATTAATTATTTTGATTAAAAAAGTTGTTTTTAATTAAAATTTAGTAATTTTCACTATTCATCAAAATATGAAAGTTATCCGAAAAGTACCAAAATTTCACCTTAGGATAAATTAGATATTCCGAATCCAAAAATGAATTCCATTTTGAAATATAAAATATATATAATTTTAAAAAGTAGGTATTACTATTCATAACGGCTAGTTTGATCGGTTGTGGTGTGTGTTAAAACTCGAAGTTGCGTACAACACACGCTACTGTTTTATTCAAAGGAAAGCATACCGTGGATGTTTGGGATGTTTCATTTTAAATTTTTTTTGATGTCTCCATTTAGTCAAAAAGTTTAAAATATTGTATTTAAAATGTTTTCACTATTAAATGTTGATAAAAGTGCAATACTGAAAATGAATCTGTTCTTGCATTATGACTAAGAAACTCATAATATGGATTCTAAAATTATAAGGATTATATAAAGTTTAAAATTTAGTTAATACTATTAATGACCTCTTTTAATGGCTTTTTTTTTTGTAAGTCAATGTGTCATTGAACTCGGTGTTGCGTGTAGTGAAAGTTATTGAATTATTTTGAAGAAATAACACACTATGAAATCTTGGGGTGTTACATTCTCCCCTCCTTCAATAAATTGCGTCCTCGCAATTTGAAATTGTTCTTAGAAAATAAAAGGTTGAAAATAGAAAATATATTTGTGGGAAAACCCACATCGGAAATTGGGTTTCTAAAATTTAGTCTTAATATGAGGAAAAGAGAAATGAAAGGGTCACCATCGAATTATGATCTCGATTACGAGAACATTGGTGGTAATTAGAGACATATAATTGGAGGAAAAACGTAAATATTTATAGGTAGTGATTGAGGTCATCAATCACAAACAAGTATAAAAGTTAGGTCCTTAAACTCATCAATCTATGATGATTTGAAATACCATCGGTCCAATAAAACATAGGGTATTGGGATAACACATTTTTGACGTTTCAAAATATCTTAGTTGAAATCCCACATCGAAAAATGAATTAATGAGGCCTATATTTAAAATAAAGAGTGGAAAGTATGAAGATTACCGAAAATAACACATACTAGGGTTCCATGTAGGAAAATATGGATATGGAAGAGAAATCTAACCATCAATTATCTGATAGAGAGTGGTAGAGAACATGGCTATGAAAAGGCCAACAATCCCAAAGCCATAAATTAGTGATGATTTAAGGTACCATCTAGGACAACATTTTTTTTAAAAGTTACATTACATAAGGAAGAGGAATTCATTTATGATATTGACTAAGAACATTATGAGATATACTTACATTTTAAGTATATTTTCATTCTTTAATAAATTTCCACCACTAACTCAATTTTTTTAAACGATAAGTATTCAAGAACACTTGGTCACACTAAAAGAGCTAGAATAAACTTCTATAGAATCACATGATCCATGCAGGATAAACCATATATTTACATTGTCTTTGAAGATTAATCAAAACCAAAATGGTTAGTGAATGATCTAATGATCCCCCAAAAGGATATTCATTGAGATAAATATGTACTAATCTTAATTTCTAAAATTAAACCAACAATACCCCAAAGTTAAATAGATACCATTCAATAACCAATTGTCCTTAAAATCCTTTAATATAATCCAAACTAATATTGAAACCCAAAACATAGAAGAATTTGATTATGTAGTCTCCCATGTTACATTGTATCTCCAAATGACATCAAACACTCTTAAAGTCACATACTTAAAAGTAATTAACATCATCACATATTCTCTGTTATAGGTTAATCATTTCCATAAATAACCCAAATCACTATAAATCAACAATAAAAACGTAGATAAAAATCCACCATTACTCTACAAATGAAACCTCATTGTATTCTATTTTCCTTGGGCATATAGTGTTCCTAACAAAACGAACATCTTCCAAAATAACATTTATCACTTAATCACCAAATCATTTTCCTATACCAAGGGTATTCATTTGATAAGACATAAGAACCCAAATCATCTTATTATTGATCAATAAAATCATTTAACAAAAAAAATAGTCACACTAACCAGGGACTTCACGTAGTCCTGTGGTAGGCGATAAATCCCAATCGCACTTTGGTTGTGGGTTCGATTCCCATAGCTTTGTCCGACGCGACGGGTTGTCACACGGTCTACGTGTTGTAATTTTTCAAAAACTATATTTTATAATATTACCAAAATGAGATAAATTCCTAAAAATAACATAATTTAACCACAAATGTTATATCATACTTTACATTTTCATCCCAAATTATAATAACTTATCATTTTCTCAAACCCCAATGATCATATAAAACCAAATGGTTATTTATACCTATATCCACAAGAGAAGAGACAATTCTTCCTCAAATATCATTCTCACATGGAAAACAGTGGGGTTACAAATACAAGAGAAAATTATTCCAAAGTAAACCCATCAACAAGGAGTGCTAATACTTTTTAAATTTTTCTCCAACCATTTATTTCCACATAGCTTCTTCTTTGACCAAGAAAATATTCTATAGAATAGGACATTCATTCTGGTAATGGCCAAGTCCCCTACATTTACGGAAAATGACTGTAAATGGACTCTTGGGACCATTTTTATCTTCTTCCATAGTACTCTTCATTTTTCTTCGGCAATTATTCACTTTATGTCCTTCCTTCCCGCACGTAAAACATTTCGTTGTCCCATTGAGACACTTTCCTGGGTGTCTCTTTCCACATTTCCTGCATGATGAAAATTGATGATTCTTTTCTCCATGGTCTCCATTGCTGGAGGTCTTATCATTTATCACCTTTCTCTTCCTTGTTGAGTCTGGGAGTTGGTTAATATATATGTTGTTGATCATATTTTTGGAAAACTGATTTGGCATAAAGATGATATCTTTTATGCCTATCAACATTTCATTTTGTTGCTCATTGCCACCACCGTTCCCACCTTGTACATCATTCTAAAAGTCACTATGACTTCCTTGGAATCCAGCCATTGACTAAAACCAGAAAGCATTGTGTGAGTAATAGTAGTCGTAAAATCATTTAGAGATTAAAATGTCACCATATTCTCACTTTGAAACATATTAGGATTAACCAAGGTCATTTACTCTCATCTTATGTATATATTACTTAAATCGGTTTGTAAAGAAAATGTAAATTATCCTAAGAATATCCCCCGGGAGTGTCGTAACCAAGAGTGCAGCAAGGCCCGTTGTCGTGCACCAGTTCCCGTTCGAGTCTAGCTCAAAGCGGTGTTTTCAGGTTTTACCCCTCGGTACATCTGTGCCAGAGCCGCCTCTACCTGCTCGTATCCAGACAGGGATGTATTGCTCGGAAAACTCACAAAATCTCCACAATACCAAAATTCTAGGAAGTTCTTTTATACTAATCCTCAAAGTTTATCTTAGGTCTACGTGCTCTAATCAGAGTTTATCTAAATCTAGCTACCAAGTTTTGTACTAAACTTCCTCTGATACCAACTGTAATGCCCCGACCCTAATTACTTAGAGTCGGTGCATTATTACATATCATTGTCATGATCACGAGAAAGATCAAGTCTCGAAAGAACAATTAGTTTAGTAGCCTTGGAATAACTAGATACATCCATAAATTTTACATTACATCATAAAAAAAACATCTTGTCTTCATATCCCCTCATACTATACCTGCAGGTCATTCATAAATTACTTCTTCATAATCCTGGGAAAAAATAAAACATTGAAAGGGGTGAGATCAGATGCTCAGTAAGGATAATATTATAGGAGAAGCTTTCATAAATAAGCATAAACACTTAAGGAAATTTATAACTAAAACAAAAGCCTTTTAAACTTGAACTTCAGCATAAAATGGCAAAGGTAAAATTAAATAATGCCATTTACTTACTCACATGGATATTCTACTAGTCGAATGATCACATGAAATATCAATAACCACTTTCATAATGATGGAATGCATAATGCCAGACTATCATAACCACATATCCAAGGCCTCGTGCCAAGACTACAAATAAGATTTTGCCAAGGCCTTGTTCCAAGACACTAGATTGTCTCATGAGACCTACCGATGCATCGAGGAGCTATAGTGGGCTCCACCCGTCACTTATTAAGTCCAATTCATTCCTCATATGAATAGGTTTAAACATAAAATAAACATTCGTATTAAAACTAGCATATGAAATGTCAATACTTTAACCACAAACCATGAATGGTATAAAAATAGAACATCCACAGTCAAACATAACTCATTTGATACAATATGGAAGATTGTATTGTATCACATTAACCTCAATCATGAATAATGAAGGATGTTGACATAGATGAAAATAATCATCAAAACTATTTGAGGGAAATATCCCCCTTTTCTTGAAATCATTTAAAAGTCACACTATTTGTCATGAAGCCATTTAAAAATAGATTTTTTTTGAATCAAAGTGTCCCATACCACTTTGAAACTTTTAAAAGGAGTTTTAATTTTAAAACTTTAATGTCCATATAAATAAATCCTTAAAACCATTTTTAAAACATGGACATTAATGAGCAAGATATAGAAGAATAAGTCTTTAAAACATTTTAAAATGGTATTTTGGTTAGAGATTCTAACCAAAAGAGAGACACTTGAATACAAATATTTGAGGTAATCAAAAATTTGTAATATCATGAGAATAAAGGGATTCATGATATACTATGTCAAAGTACATTATATACACCACATAAAAGTGATTTGGTGTATATCAACAAATAAGTCTCAGTTGAATGTAAATTGAGATGAAATCTATCATAAAGGCCGTATCCTTAGGTTAAGGATAAATCAACGACATAATTATGTGTGAAAAAAATATAAATACACTAAATATGATTGAATATTCAGTGTAAAACAATCAGAGGATATTCACACATATTCTTGTAGAAACAACACCAACGAATTGGATGTTTAACTCAACAAATAGTGAAAGAGTTAAAATTACTCTTATCAAATTCATATTAAGGACTTGAGAATTATCAATGGAGTGATTATGTGTATCAAAAGTATATCCACAGGAAGAGGAGTATAAATTATGACATAATCAAATGAATAGTGATTCCACACATAATCTTGGAGTAACATAATCAATGAAATATGCGTAAAGCCGAATGAGTGGAAATTGAAATCTCAAATTCCCTTATCGATTTGGTAACTTACGAAACAAACAACCATGAAATAAGGATCATACCATGACTATGTAAATAACCATAAATTAAAGTATATTACACAATGAATACAATCATGGGAAGTACACATACACCACATGTAATAATTAAGTGGTGAACAATGGAATTCTCACGAAATTAAGAGCGAGATAAGAAACTCCTTACCACGTTAATCAACTAAGTCGTATGGCCAAAAGTTAATAACCACCAAATGATTTACAGAATAACATGAATATAATGATAATCATGATAATATATATCAAATGGCCGTACACAATACACCACTTTCAATAATTTAGTGGCGAACAATGGAAATCTCACGGAATGGAAAGTGAGATAAGAAAATCCCTTACTTGTACTTTTTCCTTGGTCGATGGTAGGTTTACCTCCTGTATAATGGTGAAATAATTGTTATTTAATAATACAAGAATAATTTAATTTAATATGATATCATATATTATCTTTTAACATTGATTTGTTAATAATATCTTAGAATTATCGTTATTTCGGGTGTTAACGGGTTCATTTTACTTTATATTCTTTGTTATGTGAGCCATATTCATTATTAATGGGATGTATATTATTCATATCCAGAATGATATCAAGTACTTAGATTATATTTTTAAATCATCAAATTATAATTATACTTGAATGGATATGATGGACAATGAATCTCATCGCGTTCGTGGAGACGGTAGTCCGTACATACGCACGAGCGACAATATCATTCTTTTGATATTAAAATAATATATAATTGGATTATATATCATATATACAGAATCATTACCATGTTATATTTATTATTTATATGATTTACACATCATTATTATACCCATCCAAATAATAATATATTGAATAACAATTACACCACGACGTGGAGACGGTAAGCCGTACGTACGCACGTATGGTGACATGTTATTCAAAGGATGGATAGAATACTGAATATGGTTGTACCATATTTATAATAACATCACAGTATATATATGATACTGGAGTTATTATTTTATAATGGTAATAACAAATAAAGAGGAAGTGGAAGAAGAAAGGAACTTAAAAAGGGGTGGTGAAAACATTACCTCTTCTTCGGGTTCTTCCTTTTGATTTGATCAAAAGGGCTCCTTAGGTTGGCTTTCTGATCAAACTAAGGACTCTAGGTTGTAGTTAGGGAAGTTGGGAGAGTATTTGGGCAGAGTTTGGCCGAACCAAAAGGCTTTGAAGGTGTGAAGAAATGAGAAGGAGGAGTTCCTTTTTATAAGAGGGGTGAGGGGAACCTTTGGAAAAGCTAGAAATATTAATTTATAATAAATTCATATTCAGTTTATAATGGCTCAAAAGTTGACTATTCAAAGTTTATGGTGGGGATTGGTCGAAAACAACTCAACCAATAGAATTTAGACAGGTTTGGGTAGTTATATTAACCTTATCTTTAAGTATTAACTCTAAGTTAATTAGTTTTACTTTTACAATGTCTCTTTGTATTTTTATATAATATGGTTAATAAACTTACTATATACATCCAAGAGACCCCCAAGTGGTCCATTAATGATGAAACTATCATTATATAAGTCGCTTGGCAGAACCTTAGATTTTTAGGAATTTAATTTCAATTAATAATATAATATTTGTTTTAAGAACTCTTTTATGTCAATTTTGACACTATTCAATAGTTGATTTTTGTGAAACTCATAACAGATTGATTACTTCATAAAAAGTAAATTAAATCAATCCTAATATATCATAGTATCCTAGAAAATTAGTTTAATTCATTAAAAGTTTCATATTATATTTATTTGGGTATTTATAATATCAATTATTTTAATTTTTCACTATTATAGTAATTACTGCATCATCATTGTGTCATAAATAAAATAAATTATTTAATGTCTAAAAATTATAAATAAAATATAATTATGTATTAAATCTTTTTATCTTTCTAATGAATATTTATAATCGAAAATCCAACATATATAACCCTATGTAAAAATTGTTTTTCTAAAAGATATATGCTTGTGTCATTTTTGTATTCATTTTAACTTAATTAAAATAAAGTGTCATTATCACTTACAAGTGGATCCATGGGGTCCCAAAATCGACCCAAAGATGCCCATGGTCGACCATGTATCAACCAATAGGGTTAAGACACGTTTTAGGGTAATTTAGTATTATTATAATATTATTTTTTTAACCCTTATTTACCGGATTTACCCTTAACCATGGTAAATAAAATATTTACCGCAATAATTATTCAAAATGTCTAAAAATAAAAGTTACCTATTTACACAATTTGAACATCATGATTCCAAATATGGAATCCATTTTCCTAAATTCAAAACACAGAAGTGGCAGAAATTAATTTAAAATTAATTCCCGCTGTCAAAACAAAAAGCGTGTTTTTAAGAGATAATAACTATCAAAAGATTGACACTTGTTTATGTTCGGTTTAATTGTAAAATTATGTCCAATGACCAACATTATATTAAATGGTAAAAATATATTCTAAATATACTTTAAAACTACTAAAATTCATAATTTATCACTATTAATTATTTTGATTAAAAAAGTTGTTTTTAATTAAAATTTAGTAATTTTCACTATTCATGAAAATATGAAAGTTATCCGAAAAGTACCAAAATTTCACCTTAGGCTAAATTAGATATTCCGAATCCAAAAATGAAGTCCATTTTGAAATATAAAATATATATAATTTTAAAAATTAGGTATTACTATTCATAACGGCTAGTTTGATCGGTTGTGGTGTGTGTTAAAACTCGAAGTTGCGTACAACACACACTACTGTTTTATTCAAAGGAAAGAATACCGTGGAAGTTTGGGATGTTTCATTTTAAATTTTTTTTGATGTCTCCATTTAGTCAAAAAGTTTAAAATATTGTATTTAAAATGTTTTCACTATTAAAAGTTGATAAAAGTGCAATACTGAAAATGAATCTGTTCATGCATTATGACTAAGAAACTCATAATATGGATTCTAAAATTATAAGGATTATATAAAGTTTAAAATTTAGTTAATACTATTCATGACCTCTTTTAATGGTTTTTTTTGTAAGTCAAGGTGTGATTGAACTCGGTGTTGCGTGTAATGCAAGTTATTGAATTATTTTGAAGAAATAACACACTATGAAATCTTGGGGTGTTACATACACCACAACATTGAATGTCTTTTTCTCCCATACCTTCTATATTTATATACATATATCATATTAGATGACATATCGACTATATGTGATGTGGAATGGGATGAATCCCTACCTACCCCACCATTTCAAGGATGAGAATATTATTATAGCATGAGGAATCACCACATCGTGTCTCTCCCAAAGACACCTAGGCCATCACAACACATCTCACACAAAGAAAGCCAGGTTGTCACACCACATATCCTCACATAATTAGAGTAGTAGGGTGTGATCAACATTAAGTACATAAATGTTGTGACTCCCACCATGTCATATTGTTGTTCCTTTGATGTTATTTTGATAAGTGGAGGTATGGGTTGCGTTTCTCTAGGGATTCGACTCATAACAAGGAAAAATTTTATGTTTTTCCTACTGTGCACATTTAGGGTGGATGGTTAGAGGTAAACCATGTGGTATCTCATCATGAGGATCCCTTTCAGTTCATATTGAACTGTGTATGGGTTTTCATCATGATCTACACATGATTATGTCTAAACCGTGTGGCCCCAATGAGAAATTGTAAAGATTCCTTGGTGTCTTTGCGGTGGGGTTTATAGACTATGCATAATTAAAGGAACCATGAAAAAGCATGCAGTGGGATCTATAGTTTTTGATAGTGTCAAGTGACTTGGTTTTAACATGGTTTACTCAACTGTGCAACACCCAGGAGTGACTGTACAAGGTGGTTTTTGGACTAGGTAGTGGCCAGCACATGATCTGTAAGACCATGTTCCCTATAGAGGTGTTTAAATTTCGGGGGTTTCCAAAAACTCCTTCAATTAATTTTATGGATTTTCACCACCCTTCTCTCCCTATTTGAATCAAACAACCCCTAGGGGGCTCAGATAAGCTCCATCTTCATCATCACTTAGATTCTTTCTCATCCTTTGGTGTTTTTAAAGAGGTTCGTAGGTATTTATTCTTCTATTCCTCCTCCAATCCTCATTTTCCCTTCTCTCATAGGTTCTAAATTTCCTCTTGGAATCCTAATCCATTGTTAAAGATATGGATGGATTTTGGGGTGAATATGAACTATGGGTTTATACTTTTATTATTTTCAGAAGAGGTATTCTTTATTGTTGGAGTGGTCACCATTGAAGGTGACACATATCAGATTGTATCGGGCTTCTTTGAGGTAGGTGTTACTATAAAATTGATTCATTTCTCAAATAAAAGTGTTATAATACTTTTTAAATTCATTTTTTATGTAAGTCTAATTATATTTGATAGACTTATTTTGATTTGAATGAATTTCTTTATGTTTTGATCTTGGAATTAATGGTCTTTCTGTGAAATACACACTTTCATGTTTAAAATTTAATGTTTAGATGTGATAAGATTTTTTGAATTGTTTTTATGGAATTTTGAAATGGTTTTCATGGTTCATATTATTTTTTGAACTAGTTTTTGGTTTCAATGAGTTAAAAAAGGTTTTAGAGGGAATTTGGTAAAATATTGAGGTGTTGAACTCAAATTGGTTTGACAAAGGGGATATTTTGGGGATTTCAAAAGGTTATTTTGAATGTGAGGTTGTTTTAACCCTTATGAAATTAAATTGTGTATTTTTTTAAATATTTTGATATAATTTGTTCGCCCTTAGACCATATTTTTGTTTTCAAAGAGAATGACCCTTTTTGAAGGTCAACATTGAAACATTTTAAAAATAATGGAAGACTTTGCTGAACCGATTAAAATGTTTTAAGTGGTGTTTTTTTAAATCATGATGTAAATGAAGGAACTTGTCTATGTTTTGGATTTTTAAAGAAAAGATTAATTTTTAAGGGTGAATTTTAAAAAATTTAAATGCTTGGATATTTTCCACTGTTTTCCAAATGGTGTTTGGATAATATTTATTTGGAATTAGAAAAGGTATTGGAATTCTAATTTCTGTATTGGTATTAAAGGCCTAGTTGAAAATTTGGGTTTTAAATGGTGAGTGATACCACTTGATTTCCCCTTTATTGTTTACCCCTTGTTTGGTTTTTTATCACTATGTGATTCTTATTTTCTTCCCCTATGTGGTAACATTATTATTATTCCATGAGTGAATATTATGTGTATATGGAAATTTTGATATCATTGGGTGTTAGGGGTGAGGTTATCTATAGTTATGAATTGTGTGTTAGACCTATATTGTTTAGTTCTATGTCTCAATACCTTATTGGTCATTTTATACTAGGTACTAAGTGGATGATCTAGCTTGTTCCTATAATTGCTTTACATGATTCTAGTAGCCCACTAGTCTTGCTAGGAATGAGGGCTTGGTGGGGGCTCATCATCCCTACAAATATTGTGTGGTATATAGGGATTATAGTATGAACTTAGTGCATTCCTTTAGCTAATTCATATGGTTATACCATTATACGGTTAGATTTTTAGCACATTAGAATTCATAGGGTAGATCCCATGGAACATTATTTTTTTGGATGAGTATTATTGAGGGGAGTTTAATCTAGTTCTTGATTATATCATTTTACATACATAAATTATTTTGGAACATTCACTTATGTAATTTGTATTTAATTAAAACATGTTTGTGATATATGGTGCCTACTTATTGTGCCTAAGTTGTGTGCATGTGTTGAGTATCTTCCTTTGAAAAGAAGGTCTTCAAAGAAGTTTTGGAAATCCTGTTTTGGATTTAAAATGATATTGTGTTTGAGTTCTTTAAAATTGATTTCAAAATGGGTGTTCATATTTAGAAAGGTAATTATCCATTTACATGTTCTCAAATGGTATCTATTTCATTTTAATAAATAAATTTGTTTGTTTTTAAAGAAATGGAAATTGGTGTGTGTGGGTCTTGTAAATGTAACATTCTAGTGTATTGTTTTTTTTAAAATGTATTTTGGTTTTGTAAGACAAAGATAAATGTTTTCTATAGTGAAAATAGATATTTTTGGTTTTTATTATATGTTATATTTTAAAATCATATTTTGTAGTTATTGTTCAAACTAAAATAGATGAATTTTCTTATGAAACATATTGCATAGTTTTGGTGGACTATGGTTACCTACCTGGATTTTTTGATCATTCCTAAAAGAACCAGGTTCTAGGTTTCTAGTTGGAATTAGTTTTGTTCATCGTGGATCATGTGGGGTGAGTTGGGTTGTTGTGTGCAACTGTAGGTTTCTTGAAGTTGGTTTGGTCTCATCTCAAGTTGGTTTGTTGCTTTCTTTTGGTTAGTGTGGTATATTCTGTGCCAACTATATCTTCATTCTGGATGTTGTTTATGTTTATAAAAATGAGTTGGATCATTGTAATTGTTTATGAACGGTCTGTAATGTTTTTTTTGTCTCTCTTGTTTATTTATTCAGATATTATGTCTATAATTGGTGAAAAATCATTCCCAAAGGATTTCACGCGATTCCTAGTGGCTTATCTCCATCCTATGGGGATCATGAATTCCCTTCGGGTCTTGTGGAAGACTGGGTTGGGTGCCAGGTTAGATGGTATTTTAGGCTTGTTTGTAATAAAATGGTATAATATCGTTGAGTTTTCATTTAGTAGGAACCTAATATTCCTAATCCACCCTTTTTATTTATCTATGTCTTGGTAATAGGGAGGTTAAGATTGTTGGAGAATCTAAGGTAAGGGTGGGGAGAGTCCAGATAGCTCTTGTTCAACCCAAGCCTTAATCTTATAGGGTAAGTTAGGCTTGAAAATATGAATTTGAGTTTACCTTTTTCTATATTGGTGGGTTTCATTTAATGGATTTTATTTATATCCCCTTCTATTTTGTATGTGATATTAGGGATTTATCTTTGGTTTAGGGTGGAATGGAAGGAAACTCAAGGGTCAGGTTGGATCACCTGTCCTGAGAAACCATGTGGTGCTTATGCGTTCGAGTTAACCGTCTTTGTGGGGTGTGTTACATGGATGACCCCCAGTCACCCAAACCATGGTGGTCAATCCACACACTACACTATTCCTCCCCGGTTATCCTATTGAAATTCTCCTGATTGTGGATTTCTACAAGAGTGATTTCCATTTGTGGGAGGTTAATTGAGGAGGTTTTTGATTCCCTTTGTGGATATGGTTCTTGTGATCATTGCTTATATTCCTATGTATTGCTTGTATGCTCTTGGTTTCTAAAACCTTTTTTGGGAAAATAAAAGGGTTTTTTGAATACATTTATTTTCAAACTTTTTTTGGATAAAATAGAAGATTAAAGTCCTATGTTTTAATGGATTGATTAATAAAATGGTGGTTTCCCTTATCATATTTGGAAATTGAGGTGTTTCAAAATAAAGTTTTATATTTTATTTATTTAAAGTGTTTGGAAAAGGTAATAGTTTTTGAAAATAATTTTGTATGCTTGGTTTTCAAAGTGAAAAGGGAATTTGCTGCTTTCCTTTTTTGAGGAAATGTTTGTGTTCCACCATTGTTGTTTTATTTTAAAACCAATGATGGTTTGGATTTTTTAGTGTGCACCTTGGTAATGGGTGATTTAAAAAATTCCTTATTGAAGTGGTGGTTTTAAAAATAAATGTTTACTTTTTTTGGAATGTGTTGTGCCTTGTTTGAGATATTGTTGTTGTGGCCTTGATTCCTACCTCATGGTGGAATCATTTGAGTTCTGTTTTGGGACATGACATCAAGTCCTTTTTTCTATTATCCAACAAATGTTTGAAAAGGTTTTATCTAGTTCTTAAGCCTAACCATACTTTAGGTGGAGTGGTAGGCATAAAAACTTCATTGATATTGTAAGAAGAGAGTTATTTGAATGAGATTGAGGCGACCCTCAATTCTATTGGGTCACATGAAGCTTCTCAGGTGAGAAAATTTTAGTGCTTATTGTTATTTTTATATATTATGGTGGGAGTGATTGGTCATTCATCTATTGAGTGAAGGTCCATTTTTAATTCTTTTAATGTGGTGTTCATCTTATAGTTCTTCTTGAGGTAGTGAAGGAAGAGAATGTGCTGGTGTTTCCTTGACTTCATCTCCATTTTTGTATTCGGGTAATTTTCAGAAGTTTATTAAGAATTGTTTTTAGAATAGGTCCAAGGTTTGATCTCTTTAAGAATGTGTTGTTTTTAAGATATTTCTTTTGATGGCCATAGATCAGCTGTTGAACCTTGTGTATAGTTCCCTTTTGGGATTTTTTGATGGTTGGTTCGAATGATTAGGTTTGGCATGTTTGGTTTTGGTTTTGGAATTCCCCCCCCCCTCTACTTACATTTTTGGTTGTTCTCATGGTTGTATGAGAATGCATTTTTTGAGCCTCATTTTTGGGTGGAACTTCCATAAGAGGTTTTGTCATTCCCATTCCTTTTCTGAGACTTTAGGTGCTAATTTTTTGTAAATGAGATAGACCTTTGGGTGTGTGACTTGGTAACCAGGGTGTGTGATTCATTAGTTGAGTGTGGTATTATATCTAGTGTTTTTCTATGGCCATTTAGGATGCATTATGTAAGGTTGATCCATTTTCCATCCTAGATTATCTATTCATGTTGTGAGATGAGGTGAGATATCTGGTTTTTCTTTTGAGTATGATAGTGATTTTTCTTCCTTCCATGGGGTTGGAAGAATTTTTTCTTTAGAGTGTGTTTCTATCATGGTTGTTTGTTGTTAATGGATTCATTTCTTGGCAGATTTTCTTCGGTGCCACCATGTTAGGGAAACTCTAAATAGTGGGGAGACGATGTCCGGTCTCCCATTATTCATAGTGATTCTTGTTGAGGTTCCTATGCTGGTTGTGTGTGGTGATTGTTGGTATCTTATGGTTGATAAGTTTGATCATTATGAGGATCATGGTTGTTGATTAGTTTTCTCAATATTAATGCACTTTGAGGAGTTTATTTAGTCAGGTTCTCTTGGGATCTTTTATTTTCTTTGCCTCTAATTTCGACTATGGACTTTGTAGGTGAAAAAGTTGCATAGTAGGGAGGTTATTACACCCCATGTCATAATGTTGTTCTTTTTTTTTTATTTTTATAAGTGGAGGTATATTCTTTGTTTCCATGGGGTTCTGACTCAGAACATGGAATTTTTTAGAGCTTTCTTATTGTGAATGGTTAGAGGGAAACTGTGTGATCTCCCTTTGTGAGGATCAATTTATGTTCAATTTTAACTATGCATAGTTTTTTAAAATGGGTTGTGCATTGTTAATTACAAACTAAATAGACCCTAGGAAAAAATCAGTTGGGTCCTTGGTGTGCTTGGTGTGTGGTGTATGACTTGCACATGGTTAAAGGAACTATGTAAAAAGTGTTAAGTGTGCTATGTTGTTTTTTAGAGTGTTGAGTGGCACATTTTATGCATGATTATCTCAACTATGTAGAACGTAGGAGCATCCTTATGAGTTGGTTCTTGTCCTAGGAAGTGGCCAGTGCATGGTTGGTGTATAGTTTGAAAAAACATGCAACCAAACAGTGCACCTTATTCAGGTGTTTAAACATTGAGTTTTCCCAAAATTTACCTCTTACATTTAATTATTTTTACCTATTTTCGCCCCATTTTCATCATCCACCCCTAGGGGTCTTGGAGGATCTTTATATTCTTCTTTCTTGGAATATTTCATCTCCTTTTGTGTTTTTCAAGTGATTCTAAGGTATTTATTTTTCTCTTCCTCCTCTACTCTTCCTTCTTTTTTCTCCCCCAGGTACCCCTTTTCTCTTGGAACCCTAATCCACTATGAAAGATTGGTACTGCTTTTTGAATGGTTCTGACCCATGTATTTGAAATTTTATGGATTATAGAAGAGGTTTTCTTGTTTGTTTGAGTGGTTTTCATTAAAGGCGACATGTTTCATATTGGATTCCATTTCTTTGAGGAAGGTGTTACTAAATAATTGTTTCATTTTGAAAATAAAATTGTGATTGTGCTTTTTAAATTACCTTTTTATATGAAATTATGATTAAATTTGATAATCTTATTTCAATTTGAAACCATTTTTTATGTATTGATCTTGGAGTAAATTTTTTTTAATTTGTAATCCATGTTTGTGTGTTTAAAATGGACTTTATAAAAATGCTAATATTTTTTTGAAGTGCTAGTATGGATTTTTTAATGGTTTTGGAGGTGTGTATTTGGTTTTGTCATGGTTTTGTTTTTCAATGAGTAAAAATAAAGGTTTCATTGAGAATTTGTTTATGGGTTGAGGTATATACTACAAATTTGTTTCACAAAGGGGTTCTTTTGTGTATTTCAAATGGTTATTTGAAATGTGTGTGTGGTTTACACCTTGTAAAATTCAATGGTGTATTTTTTAAATGGTTTGATTTAATTTTTTGGCCTTTGGTAAATTTTTATTGTTTTCAAAGATTAATTCCCTTCTCGAAGGGTAGATTTGAAACATTTTTAAAAAAGGAGTGACTTCTTTAAACCCATTAAAGTGTTTTAAGTGGTATTTTGTGAAAAGTGTGATGGAAATGAAGGACATCATCAATGTTTTTGATTTTAAAATAAGATTTCACTTTTGTAAAGGTGAATTTAAAATGTTTTAAATGCTTGGGTGTTTTATATCATTTTTAAAATGATCTTTGGAAATTATTTATATTGAATGAGATAAGGGATTGTAATTTTGAGCTGTATTTTAGTGTTTATGGAACAGTTAAAACTTTTGTTTTTAAATGGAGTTTAAAAACCCTTGATTTTCCCATACTTTGTAACTCCTCATGTGGGTTTGTTATCACTATGTGATTCATTTTTCTCCCATTTTTTGGGAACACAATTTTTATTCATCGATTTCATGTTATGTATATATGGGGATTTTCACATCATTGGGTGTTAGGGGTGAGGATATCTATGGTTATGACTTGTGTGTTATACTTGGCTTGTTTGGTTCTATGCCACAATTTTTTATTGGTGTTAGAATTCTTGATACTAAGTGGAAGATCTATCTTGTTCTTTTAGTTGGTTCACATGATACTAGTTACCCACTAATCGTGCTATTTATACGGGCTACATAAGGATTCTTCATCATTGTGATGGTTGTGTGGGATGGAGGGATGATAGTAGGGACTTATTGAATTCCATTATCTAGATTAGTGGTTATACCCTTACATGATTAGATTCTTGGCATATTAGTATTACTAGGGTTGAGCCAATGAAGCATTATTTTTCTTGTAAGAGTAGTGATTGTGGAGAATTTGATCTAGTTATTGATTATATCACTTCCCATAATGTTATTGTTATGGAACCTCTACTTGTGTTTCTTGTATTTCATTATTATATGACTGTGATGTATGGTTCATGTTTATTATATTTGACCCATGTGTGTGAGTAGGGTCATTACCTTTTAAAATTAGGATTTTAATTATATTTTGGAAAACATATTTTGGAATTTAATGGCTATTGTGTGTAAGTGATTTTAAAAGTATTTCAAAATGGGTGTTTGAATTTAAATCCTTGAGATAAAGGATTTCCAAATCCTTCATATGTTTTGAATGTCACAAGAACTTCAGTTCATAAATTCTAAAAGACCCAATGAAATCATGTGTTTTAAAATTAGTCATGGACTAGGAAGGGGAGCATGGTGCATGCACTCACATGCATGGGTCAGCATGGAAACAATGTTTGGAGGATGTGGAAGTGGCCACATGTATGGGATGCAGGCAGTGGAGAATATTTAATTGTTTCCTTCATCATCCAGACTTCAAAGTGGTTGGATATAAATTTGAAAAGTGTTTTATGGGGGTATTAGTAAGGTGCATAGGTGATGGAATGTGGTGTTGAGGCATGACATGCCAAATAACATCGATATCATGATTTCTAGGGAAGTATAGATGGAGTTATTTGGGGTTAGAATGGTTGGTTAGTGATGGAAAGAAGTGAAGCACGATGGAGGATTGTTCCTCCTGGTAACCAAGTGTAGGGGGCATAGATATGGGAAAACAATGGTGTTTTAGTAAAAGAATAAATAGTAACCACTCATGTTCACATTGCACATAAAATCAGGATTGTGGAGAGATGATGGTTTATAAAATTGAGTGTGTATCCCACACCACAATGAAGTCATGTGGGAACCATATAAATCTCGCCTACTACTGAATACTACCCTGTCCTAGTGATGCTTTTAACATAATTCTGCACGAAGCTTCCTCGTGCACCACCACTTGGTTCTTGTTGTAGACATGAACCCACAAGATTGACCACCTACATAAATTTTATGCATGGGCTTGATTCCCCCACACCCCTACCATCTTATGCTATCCTTCCTATTAATCCACCATTGTTGGCCGACACTCCATGTGCTATCTAGGTGACTTGGTATTGATGTTTGAGGGTCGGCCAAATCTTGGATTTTTTTTTGTTAACTCCTAAAAACAAGAGTTTCAAACACATAATTAAAAATATACCATCAATTATAACTAAATTAGTAAAATCAATCATTTTACTTCATTTCATAAATCCATCAAACAATCATTTATAAGTTTTAAAAAAAATATCACTAAAAAACATCATCCACATTCATTTCGAAACATCATTTCAAATTTCTCATTATTTGTTAAAACATTTTAATTCATGGTAATAATTCATTAAAATATACTAAAAACCATTTCAGTTTGATTAAAAATATGAAAAAATGAGTCGATAAAATAACCCCACACTCAATCTATGCTTTTCCTCAAGCATAAAATCTCAACATTGAAATAAGAGGTAACCAATGTTTCCAATATTTAAATTTAAAACAGTGAAATAAAACAATTTTCAATATTAACTAAAAATTTAAAATTTCACATAAAATATCAATTTATTTTCTCAATTTTCAAAGAAACAATGAACTAAAGTAATTTTTTCCATTTGAGAATGATGGTACTTTTATTCTCATTACATGAAGATCCTTAATTTATTATTATTAATCATGCCAAACCATGATCAACCTCACTTAAATATTTTCTCTCATCTCTCAAGAAACAAATTAAGTGGTGTTATACTCATATCATGATAACATGCTTCTTATCCAAAATATTTTAAAGGAACTAACTTCTCTAATTTTTAAAGGGAAAATGAAAATAAAATCCTAAGGGATTTCAATTAAGGTTCAAATCTATCCAATGCTTAAGGTTGGTAGGAATTATGGTTTTTAAAATTTAAAGATCATGGTGTAGGATTATCTCTTAAAGAAAAGTGTATGATATAAAAAGTAAAATTGTAATGATATTATACCCTTTAAATTATAATAACTCTAACTTACCCAAACTTAAAGTAAGGTCATGATAAAAGTAAATTATAATGAATGATTTGTGCACCCTCTTGAATTTTTTTATTACTTTTTACCCTATTTTCTTGTTTTAATGTTATACTTATAATAAACTTTAGATCGACTACCTAAAAACATATGATAAATATATTTGGTCTAGTAATGGTGATTTTTGGTTTCCCCAAATAACATTCCATTTTTTAATTTTTTGGTTCTTTTTTTCATTTTCTCTATTTTTTTCAAGAGGCGCAAAACAATAAAGAGAAAAATGAATGAATCAATAACCTTTATCATTACCCAAATTATTACCTTTAAAATTATTAATTACAATTTATATAATCCCTTCCACTATCACTCCCTTCACCCCCACACTTGTACTTTAAATTATCATGAAATTACAAAGAGGGGTAGGAATGAATAAAAATGGATTGAAACATAGATCATTTTTAACAAGGTCATTCACGGTTCCTATGGTTTAAAAAATAATTTATGTAAAGGTGGTCCTTTAAGAATAAGTTATTTTCAAGGTATGCCTCAATAATTTTGAATGTGATTTTTTACAGTCAAAGATTTGACAAGTTCAAATTCAAGTTTGGGTTAGTGACAACTCCCAAGATCACTTAAGAAATATGATCAAGAAAAATAGGACGTAATGGTTGTAGAAATCATCTTGGGAATAGGAAATATGATATTAGGAAATCATTCATGCCATTATTATTAATAACAAATCAATACAAATTAATTTCATAAATTCGAAGAATGGAAAATGATTGGGAAATTTCATTTACATGAATAAAATAATTCCCTCAAATCAGGAGTACTCATTTAAATATCCATTCTTCACATTAATAATCCAAATATCTATTTTTCTCATTCGATATCATTAGAATTGAAATCTAAAACATGGAATTATAGTATTCTTAAGAAACTCATGTCTTATTGATAATCCAACTAATAAATAATTCAAGTAAGGTCATGCAATTTCAAATTAAATCTCAAATCATGTTTTTGGAAAAAATGGAGGGAGTTTAAAAGATAATAATTAATGTGAACTCCCTTTCCCATGAAGCTTAGTCCTCTTCCTCTACTATTTGTTGATGAATTGTACCATCATGGTCCTAAAAAATAGAATTACTCAACTAAGCACAATAATCATCTTATTAAAGCTAAAAAAGATAAGAGGGAGTGGGGCTGCGAGAAAGAATAATAAAATTTATACCCTAGAAATAAATTAAAGTGAATCCTTGTTATAATCCCCCAAGTGGGCTCTGGATTTTTACTCAATCCAGAGGATGGTACTAGTTGTCATCTAAATTTTGTTGGTGGGTGGAGTTTCTAGATTTTAACCACCACATGTTGTTCTTCCAAGCTTATGCATATTCTTTGTTGGTGAGGAATGACCCATGGATATAGTATACCAACACCCTTCATAATTAACTATAGATTACATGGAAGGGTTGGATGAATTATGAGTCATCCCATTCTTTGGTAGTTACATTTGAAACACTATCTTGATCTTCCAGTGCTATTTTAACATGGGATGCATGAATTTGATGATAAAAGGGTGAGTAAACATGTATATTTACTCGAATAAAATTTTAATTTGAATTTTTAATAAGTAATTACCCCTTCCAATATTATCAACCTCTATATTGATATCCTCGGGCTCAACAACATTTTAATTCCTCATGGGATTCCTCAAATTCATGTTCAGTAAAGTTAGGGAGCTCCATGTGTTCCTTAATATGTGTGTTCTTAGTTTCTTC
Source organism: Viscum album (assembly GCA_963277665.1). NCBI lineage: Eukaryota > Viridiplantae > Streptophyta > Magnoliopsida > Santalales > Viscaceae > Viscum > Viscum album. The sequence goes on from OY728155.1 coordinate 1,938,568,821, forward strand.
ATATTCCACTAAGTCATTTCAATAATAGTTCAAATATGAAAATTCGAAAAAAAATAAGGAGTGACACTCAAATTAGATTGAATAAAATCAGAAAATAAAGAGTTAAAATAAAGATCATCACCCTGAGTTTTTTCTAGTTTAATCACTACCTTAGTGTTATGTGCCTCTTGAAGGTGTATCTCAATGGATGGTGGCAGGTAGTCAAGATCTTCCATCCTTTCTTAAAATTACATAACTATTATGGCTTCCCCTTCCATGGATAGAGTTAAATGAAATTTTACTAGCTCTTCTACATTATAGGGATTAGGGAGATCAAGTTTAACCTCATATTCATTCCAAAAGTCTCCTAGATCTTTTTTTATCTCTCATAGTAAGCTTAATAAGAAAGTTATCTTCATCATTAATACTCTATATCTCATCATGGTATTTTTGTACTTTGGCATTTATATGGTTGGGTTGGGGATAAACCTAAATATGGGACCCAATCTTGGATTGGTGGACGTCATGTTGTTCCTAATTTTTTATAAATTTTATTTTATGTTTTCGGTAAATATGAGTAGCACACAAGAGTGTGGAAAATGTACTCGATGTTGTGACAATCCCCCATGAAATACAACTCAATAATTTTCTATTATTTTGTTTCATAAACTTTACCTATATTTTTTGGCTAGATCTTTACATGATGGAGTTGAGTGAACCAATGGATGAAACAACATTGATAAATTTTGGGTCCTAGATGATGTCACAACTTTGACCAAGCGGTGTCATCATCCTTGAATATAGGTGGAGGTGGAATTGAAATTTCTTAGGTATTTAAATATTCCACAATTTCAAAATAAAAAGAATAGTAATTCATCATGATATTTCATGTTTGTATTATCAAAAATAAAGTCAAAAAAATAAAATATAATAATGGTTGAACCCAAAACCGTACCCAAAATCAACTTCTTTCTTTGTTAACTCATTTTGTTTATAATTTCATGTTATTTTAGTTTAAATTATCCTATTTCATATCATTTAATCATATTAGAAAAAAAGAAACAAAAACCCAAAAGATTTATCATTGATTTTATAAAATAATCAAAACAACAAAAATAATTAGTCTAGATGAATTAGATTAAGTTGGTGAAAAAGTTGTGGTGCTCCTCAAGTTAGACAACCTTGGTCATCCAATATAATGTATTAGGAAAATAATTTTCTTTTTTATATTCCCTATGATTTCATCACCAACTTCCAACTAGGTTTCTAGAGAAATCTATATCTACTACCCTGGAAATCATGAGCTCGATGCCCAATGAGCTCAAACCCGAGCTTCACATTCCATATAGAAGGATAAATCCACTAGAGATCATCTGTTCTCCCTCATATGACCACCATCCAATAAATTTTGAAGGTTACTTTGACCAATTAAATGGAAATAGGAGGAGGAGGCTTCTACTACCACTACCAACCACACTAGCATGCACCGTCCAGCTACTTCTCATGTTCAAACACCGCTTCCACCTCATCCTTCCACTTCCACATTGAAGCACCACTATACCGCCCTGTTTGGATCTTATCCACACACAAATATTTAAACACCCAATTCTCATGGGTGTTTTAATTATTCTCTATGGGTCTAATGATATTCAAAATCATAAATGAATATTTAATGATCACATGGGTCTTGGGGGAAGTCATGAAGGGAAAGGCTTCCAAGGCTGGTCTTTCCCTTATACAAAGAATACATTGCCACTGCTAAGGGGGATCGAGGAAACAAGGAGGTAATTCACTCATGTCTTTGACGTTGCTACTTATTTCTTCATTTTTTTCATTGTATTTTTGTTTTATTTTATTTATATCTTAATTTTATTTATTTTAGATGTAATTTAATTTATTTTCTTTCAATATTAATCCATGCATTTCGTTAACCAAGTGCATCTCTTCCATCACTCTTCTTTTTCTTCTTCTTATATTCATCTTATTTTTTTTGTATTTATTTATTCTTCATATTACAATTTTAAAATTCATTCCATATAGTATATATATTTCTATTTATTTTATTTTATTTTCTTCTTCCATATATATATATATCTTCTTCTTCTTCTCTTTTTTTACTCTTGTTATTTCATATGTATTTTCCCTTATTCATTTTTCAACCTCATTTTTTTTCACTTTTCTTCTTCTAATTATATTTTTATTTTATTTATTATTCTCTTCTCTTATTATATTTCCACTAAAGTGATCTCTTACTTCGGATAATCTGACACTAACTCGAGGCTTGGCCCAAGGGAGGTCATGGTGTTCTAGAATTTTTCTTAATGTTTATTTTACATTTATGGTATATATGAGTAGAATGTATGGGTGTGGAGAATGTCCCCCCTGAAAAGAAACTCAATCTATTTCTACTCTTTTGTTTAATATATTTCCCCACACTTCAATAGTTATCTCCAAACATGATGTATTGGAGTGAATTAATGGATGAAATGACATCGATAGAGCCGATTACTGGAAGATGGAACACCCCATACTAAGGTGTGTCATCAACCATGATTACAGGTGGAGGAGGAATTGAAATTTCTTAATACACTCTAGATTTCCTAATTTATAAATAAAAACAATAGCAATTCATCCTGATATTTCATGTTTGGAATATCAAACTAACATCAAACAAATAAAGGATAATAATGACTGAACCCAAAATTGACCTTAAATCCAAGACCTTTCATTATTAACTCATTCTGTTTAGTATTTCATATTAGTTTAGTTAAAGTCTCATATATCATTCCATTTTATTTTTTGGAAATTAAATTACCAAAACCAAAATTAATTTTTCTTCTTTTTTTCATAATGATAACTTAAAAAAGAAGAATTAGGTGATTTTGAATAAGTTAGTAAACAAATTGAGGATCTCCTCAAGTGAGATAACCTTGGTCAGACACTATGCTTAACTAGGAAAATAATTTTCTTTTTCCATTCCCCATGAAATTCATGCATCCAAATTAGAATCCCTCATTGGATAGAATACTAGTTTTGATTCACTCTTTTTGTAGGATGTCAAAAAATAAAATTATTTTCCTAATAAAACAAAATGGATGATCAGGTTCATCTCACTTAAAAAATTCTTAGTTTGTTCACCTACTTAATATAATTCAACTAAAGCAGTTTTTTTTTGTTTTGATTATTTTATGAAATAAATGATAATTTTTTTCCGGTTTTTCTATTATTTTATATGATAATGAAATGATATGAAATATGATATTTTAAACTAAAATAACATTAAATGCTAAATAGAATGATTTAAGGAAGAAAGAACATGGTTTTGGGTTCAATAATTATTCTTCTTTGTGTTTTTTATTTTAGTTTATAATAAAAACATGAAATCTCATGATGAATTAATATTTTTTTTTATTTTGAAAATGTTGAATATTTCAATTCCTAATAAATCCCAATTCCATCTCCTCTTGTAATAAATTATGTTCACACACCTTGGTCGAGGGTGTTCCATCTTCCATGACTTGGCTCTATATATGTTGTTTCATACATTAATTTTCTCAACTTCATCATGTAAATAGGTATCCAATGAATATTGGGAAAAGATATTAAACAAAAGAATGGAAATAGATAGAGTTTCATGTTTTGGGGTATAGTCACCACACTGAATAAATTTTCCACACCTATGCATGCTACTCATATATAGAAATAATGTAATCTAAACATTAATAAATATTAAAGAACACCTTGAACTCCCATAGTCCAAGACTTGGTTCAACCCTTCACTTTCAATGGTAAGAGATCACTTTGGTGGGGTTGGAAAAATAGAAGAAATAAAATAAAAATATAATAAGAGAAAATAAAATGAATGAGGATTCAAAAAATAATAAAAAAGGAATAAAAAAATAATTGGGATGTGAGAGAGTGTGTGCAAGAATAAAATAAAATAAAAATAAATAATATACAGAAAAATTTTATATTAATAATAATGATAATAATAATAATAATAAAGAGAAGGAGGAGGAGAAGAAGAAAAAAGGGTGGAACACTTGAAGAGAAATGAACATGCATGAGTTATATATTTAGATAAAATTGAAACTAAAATTGAAATAAAACTAAAATGAAATGTAAATAAAAAATAAAATAAAATAAATAGAAGAAATAAACTGGGGGAAGTAGTATCCTTGATCCCCCTTGGTGGAATCCATCCTTGGTGGGTATCGAATCACTTGTCTTGGCATCAGGCTCCAGTTTTTATATCCAACGGAGTGGATTCTCAACATCTATTTATTTAAATCCCTAAGATAAAGGATTTCCAAATCCTTTATATATTTTGAATTCCGTGAGATTCCCAATTCATAAATTTTAAAACACTTGATGAATAGTGGACATATGCATGGGACGTGGGTAGTGGAGAGTAGTTTATAGTGGCCTTCATAATTTGGCCTTTGAAGTGTCCAGATAAAATTCAAAAAATGTATCATGGGGGTTGTAAAAGTGTGAATAGTTAATGAAAGGTTGTGTGGAGGCATAGAATGCCAAGGGATGTTGAGATCATTCTTTCTAGAGTGACAAAGTTGGAGTTATCCAACAACATAGTAGGTAGATAATGATCATAAGTGGAGAAGCACGATGGAGGATGGTGGGGCCTTTTAACCGAGTGTGGTACACATGGATATGAGTGGTACTATAGAGTTTCAATAAAAATGAATAATAACCACTAATTTTCATGTCTCACATAGAATCAGAAGTGAGAAGTGGTGATAGTTTATAAACCTGAGTGCATATCTCACACCATAATGAAATCATGTGGGAGATGGGGGACTCCCTCCCTCTACTATAGTCTGCCCCATCCCAATGAAACCATCCTCCTGGTGCCGCATGAGGATTCCCTATGCATCACTTCTCAGTTCTTGTTATATCCATGAACCCATAGGATTTACCACCTATGGGCCTTCTATACATGGGCTTGATTCCCTCTTGCACCTCCACCAGGTCATGCTAGCCTTCCTATTAGTATATTGTGGTCGGATAACCCTACATGGGCTAGCTAGGTGACTTGGTTCTAATGGTTGAGGGTTGACCAAAGCATGGATATTTTTTGTGTTAACTCTTAAAAAAAGAGTTTCAAACACAAAAGTACAAATAAAATATAAATTATAGTTAAATTACAAATATAAAACATTATTATGCATGTTATATATCCATAAAACATTAATTTATAAGTTTTGAAAAAAATTAATCACAAAAAATTATCATCCAAATTCATTTCAAAACATTATTTTAAATTTTCCATTATTTATGAAAACATTTGAATTCATTTTCCTAATTCATTAAAATATACTCAAACCCATTAAAATTGATTATAAAATTTCATGAAAATAAGTTTGTAAAATATCCCCACACTTAAACCATGCTTATTCTCAATCATAAAATCTCAACATAGAAATTAGAGGGAACTAATGTTACTAATATTTAAATTTCAATGTAGAGAAATAAAATAATTTTAATTGTTAAATAAAACGTTCAAATACCATATTAAATATCATTTAAATATATCAATTTTCAATGAAATAATATAATCAAGGTGACTCAAGGCTTCTATTTCCCCCATTTTTGTTCTTCTATTTCATTTTTTTCATTTTAGTTTAGTTTTATTTAAATTTTAGTTTTAATTTTATTTAAATAGATAACTCATGTATATTTATTTTTCTTCAAATATTATACCTTTTTTCTCTTCTTTTTATCCTTATTATTTTCATTATTATTTTTATTATTTTAACATTTTTCTTTATATTATTTATTAATATTTTATATTACTCATACTCCATCTCTCTCTCATCACAATTTTTTTATTTTATTTTTTATTTTATTTTTCTCATCCTAATTATTTTTATTTTATCTTCTTTTATTTTTAGTTTACTTTTTCTCCTCTTTACATGCCACTAAAGTGTTCTCTTACAATTGAAAATGAGGGGCTAACCTAAAGATTATTCTGGGAGAGGTCAAGGGTTTCTTGAATTATTATTAATGTTTATTTTATGTTTTTGCAAAATATGAGTAACATGCATGGGTGTGACGAATGTCGCCGGTGTGGTGACTGTCCCCCATGACATGAAACTCAATATATTTCAGTAATTTTATTTAATATCTTTTCCCTCTCTTCATTGGATATCTCTTCACATGATGGAGTTGAACGAATCAATGGATGAAATAACATAGATAGAGCCACATCCTAGAAGATGGAACACCCTCAACCAAGGTGTTTCAAAAACCTTTTTTATAGGAGGAGGTGGATGTGGGAAAGAAGAGAGAGAGATAGATAGATGGGGGAGAATAATAAAATCATAAAATTAAATAAAAAAATGTTAAAATAACAATAATAATTTCTTCTATTTCAACTGCTTATTCTCAGTTTCTTCACCTAATTATTCTATTTCACCAAAGCTATTTATTTTTTTTGTTTTTATTATTTATGGGAGTAATGAAATATTAATCTTTTTTTTTAATAAATGGAATGACATGAAATATGAAAATTTAGACCATATACTAACATGAAATGATAAATAGAGCGAGTTAATGGAGAAAGAACATGGCAAAAAGTACAGTTTTTGGTTCAATAATTATTCTCCTTTATTTTTTTAATTTCAGTTTGATAATACAAACATGACATCTCTTGATGAATTATAATTATTTCATTTATAAATTGTAAAATCGTGAATTCTTAAAGAACTCTCAATTCCACCTCCTCCTATAATCATGGTTGATGGCACACCTTGGTATAGGGTGTGACATCTTCAAGACCTAGCTCTATCAATGTTGTTTCAACCATTGGTTTTCTCAACTCCATCATTTGAATAGATATCCAATTAAGATAATAAAAATAAATAAAACAATACAATTGAAATAAATTGAGTTTTAGGTCATTGGGGACATTCTCTACACCTAGGCATTGAACACATATTTATCACAAACATAAAATAAACATTAAGAGAGAATACAATAACACCATAACCTCCCCTGACCCAACCTCAGGTCAGAATCCCATTATTGAGGGTAAGAGATCACGTTTGTGGAGTGGGAAGAAGATAATAAATAAAATAATATAAAAAATAAAAAAAATAAAAAAAATGTGGATGAGAAAAATACAAAAATAAAATAAAATAAACAAAATTAGATTGAGATAGAGAGTAAAAAGTAAAATAAAATAGAAATAAATAATATAAATAATAATGTTAAAATAATAATAATAATAATAATAACAAGGAGAAGAATGATAATATTGAGAAGGAAAAGAAAGAGAAGAAGGAGAATAAAAAGAGAATAGGGGTGGAACACTTTAAGAAAAATGAATGTGCATGAGTTATAAATTTAATTAAAATTAAAAATAAAATTGAAGTAAAAATAAATCGAAATGGAAAAAATGAAAAGAAATAGAAGAATAAAAAATGGGGAATCAAGTGCCTCAATCCCCCTTGGTGGAATCCCTCCTTGGTGGGTGTTGAATCCCTTGGCTTGGAAATACACTCCTATTTGTATTTACAAGGTATCGAAGTCTTGCAATCACTTCATTTAAATCCTCAAGATTAGGATTTTAAAATCCGTAATAATTTTTTAAAACTGTGAGATCCAAATTTCATAAATTTGAAAACAATCGATGAAATAGGGTGTTTTCAAAATGAGTGTGGATTGGGAAGGGGGCGTGTTGATTGGATTTGCATGCATGGATTGAAAAGGATAGATCATTTATAGGATGTGGAAGTGGCCGCATGCATGGGACATAAGAATTGGAGAATGATATGTGGTGTCCTTTATTTTTTGGCCTTTGATGTGGCTAGATGAAATTTAAAAAATGTTTCATGGGGGTCGTAATGGGATGTAGAGGTGATGGAAGGCAGTGTGGAAGTGTGACATGCCGAAGGACGTCGATCTCTTGATTTCTAGGGAGGTAGGGATGAAGATCATTGTAAACAGAGAGGAAAAATAGTGATGGAAAGTGGTGATTCATGGTTCAAGATGGTAGCACCATGTAACCAAGTGCGGGGCACACATAGTTGGTAAGAACAATTACATTTCCGTAAAAAAATTGTAATTTCTCATTTTTGCTTCCCACATCAAATGGGGAGTGCCGAGTAGAGATGGTTTATAAAATTGAGCATGTATAACACATAGAAATGAAGTTTTGAGAAAGTCATAGGTCTCTTACCTACCACTACGGACCACCCCGTCCCATCGATGCCTTCCTACCAGTGCCCCATAGAGTTTCCCTGTGTGTCAACACTCAGTTATTTTTATAGACATGCACTCGTGGGATTGAACACCGGTGTTCCTTCTATGTACAATATTGATGCCCCATGAACCCCTACCAGCTCATGATTTCCATCCCATTGGTTAACCATAGTTGTTTGACCCTCCAAGGGCTATCTAGGTTACCTAGTGCTGGTAGTTAAGGGTCTTCCAAAGCATGGATAATATTTTTGTTAACTCCAAATACAAGAGCTTCAAACAAATAAGTAGAAAACCAACATAAATCATAATTAAATTACAAAAATAAAACATTCTCATTCATTTCATAAATCTATAAAAAAATCATTTATATGTTTTGACAAAATAAATCATACAAAACCATTATCCATATTCATTTCAAAACTTCATTTCATGTTTCCCATTATTTATTAAGAAATTATAATTCATTGTCATAATTGATTAAAATCTATCAAAAACCATAATAAATTGATTAAAAATATTCTCCAAAATGTGTTTATCAAATATCCCAACAATTAAACCATATTTTCCTAAAACATAAAATCTCAACATTGAAATTAGATGGAACCAATGTTTCTGATGTCTTAATTTCAATGTAGTGAAATAAAAAAATAATGTCAAATATAAATTTAAAATTTGACATAAAATATATATTAAATCTCTTAATTTTCAAAGAAATATTCAACTCAAGTATTTTACTTTTTTCTATTTGAAAATAATGGTACTTTTCTACTCATTTCTTTAAGCTCGTTAATTTATTATTAATAAGACTGTGAAATAACGATCTACCTGACTTAAATATTTTCTCTCATCTCTAATGAAACAAATTAAGTTGATTTATTCTAATATCCTAAGAACTTACTCCTTATCCATAATCTTGTGAAGGAATTACTTTATCAACTTTGTAAATACAAAAGGTACATAAAATCATGCGGGATTGAAATTAAGATTCAAATTTCTTTGAGGCTTAAGTTTGATATATTTTTTTTAAAATTTATGGATCAAGGTGGAGGTTTATCTCTTAAATAAAATGTCATTATATTAAAAGTAAAATTTTAATGAAATTATCACCTTTAAATTATAACAACTCCAACTTCCCCAAACTAAAATTATGTTCATGATAAAAGTAAAGCATAATGATTGATTTTTTCACCCTCTAGAATTTTTCATTACTTTTATACCCCTTTTTTTCTTTTTCAAAAGTTATAATTATAATAAATATAAAATCCACCAAATAACCACATATTATAAAAATAAGATGTCTCATAATGGTTATTTTTGTTTTTCACAAACCACAACCCATTTTTTTCATTTTTTTGGGTTCGTTTTGTAATTTATTTTTCAAGAGGGGTATAAAAATAAAGAGAAAAACAAATGAATTATCAAAATTTCTCATTACCCAAAGTAGCTTCCCACACACTTATTCCTAACAATGTATGTCATCCCTTCCACCCAAAATCCCTTCACCCCCACACTTTGACATTAAAATATCATTAAATTACTAATATAAGGGTAGTAAAGGATAAAAACTGATTGAAACATGGATAATTCCTAAAAAATTCATTCATGGTTTATATTGTTTAAAAAATTATTGATGTAAAGGTGGTTTTTTAAGGATAAGGTCTTTTCAAAAGTTACCTCAATCATTTTAAATGTGGTTTTGTACAATCATAACTTTGAAAAGTTCAATTAAATGTTCTAGTTGGTGACATGTCCCAAGACCACTCAAGAAATACGCACAATGTAAATAAGAAGTAATAGGTATATAAATCCTCTATAGAATGGGAAATATGATATTGGAAAATCAGTAAAGGCGTGATTGATAATTAAAAATCAATTCACATTAATTTCAAAAATTTAAATAATGAAATTTGATTTACATGAATCAACTAATTACATCAAATCACAAGTCATCATTTCAATATCCATGGTTCACTTTAATAATAAAATTCTTCATTTTACCAATTAAATATTATTAACATTGAAATCTAAAACAGGGAATCATATGATTTATAATAAACTCATGTCTACTAGATAATTCAAGTATATTATAATTCAAGTATTTAATGTAATTTCTATTTAAAGTTAAAATCATGATTTTGGAAATAAAATTTATATAATTTAAAAGATAATCATAAAAGTGAACTTGATTTCCCATTAATCTTTTTCCTCTTCCTCTAATGTTTTGGGTTGCCTTGTTCCATCATGGTCATATAAAATAGAGTTATTAAATTAATTACAAGGAACATGTTAGTTATTCTAAAAAATATAAGAGGTATTGGGGATAAATTATAGACTAATAAAATTAAAATCCTAGAAATAAAGTAAATAAAATTGTTGTTATAAACCCCCATGTGGGCTTTAAATTTTTACTACCTCTAGAGGGTAGTACTCAGTGTTATCCAAATTTTAATGGTTGGTGGAGTTTCTAGGACTTAACCACCACATGTTTTTCATCCATACTTGTGATTATTATTTGTTGGTGAGGAATGATCCATGGCAAGATTATAAAAAATCCCCTATTAACAATTAATCACATCTTGAATAGTAGGGGTATGATACAGTATGAATCTCCCACTTCTCCGGTTACTAATTCTGAAATATTATATTACTCTTCTAGTTCTGGATCAACATGTTATTCATGAATTTAATGATCAAAGGGAGAGTAAACATGTATTTTAACTTCAATACAAGTTGAATTTGAATTTTTGATAAGTAATTTCTCCCTTTCAATATGATCAGCCTATGTATTTATTTTATCAGGCTCATAAACATTAAATTCCTCAAATTCATGTTCAATAAATTTATGGAGCTCTATGTGTTTCTCAATAAGTGCATGTTAGGTTTCTTCATATTTTTATAACGCATGGAAATAATTGACCAAATCTATAAATTCAAAACAATAAGGAGTGATACTTCAATCCGATTGAATGAAAACAGAAAATAAAAGTTCAAATAAAGATCATCTCCCTAATTTGTTTCTGGTTTAATCAATACCTTAGTGGTAAGTTACTATTAAAGTTATATCTTAATATATGGAGGTAGGTAGTCTGGCTTCTCCATAGTTTCATAATATTCCATCACTGTTTTGAATTCAACCTCTTCCATAGCTAGAGTGAAATTCAATGGTACTAGGTTTTCTAATTTTTGGGATCAGAGAGATCAAGTTGTACAATATATTCATTCCACAAGTCATTCAGATCTTATTGCTCTCCCACAATTAGCTCAAAAGGAAAATTTTCCTCATCATGAATCTACTATTGGTCATCATGGTATTTTAGTATTTGGATCTTTATATGGTTGGGATGTGGATAATATTAAAGATATGACTCAACCTCTACGATTTATTTTGTAAAATTTGGAAGCCTTGATGGCACTTCCTTTATGGACTTTAGTTTTTTATAATCAAGTTTGACTTAATCAAACATATCTATAAGTTCATGAAATTAAATTATGATGTTATACACATTTATCATAAGCTAGGTCAGGTCAGTGAGTTTATTGAGCTTTTGTATTAGAGCCACCTATGCATCATTTTGAAATACTGGTTCTTGAACCTAAGATTAATTATTCTATTAATTGAAAAAAAGATATTTTGAAAACATCATTGAAGAAATGATTTTTTGGGGTTTTAGAGAGAAAAATGAAATTTATATAATGTGTGAAAATAGAAAAAGTTAAGAAAAATACTAATTAAATCCTAAAAAAGAATTCCCTTTTTGATTGAATGCCTATCATTGGGTGTGACAAAAGGAAATTATTTTCATAATACAACATAATGGCTGACCAAGGTTAGCTCACCGATTTAATCTAATTCACCTAAACTAATATTTTTATTCTTTTGATTATTTTATGAAATAAATGATAAATGTTTTCAGGTTTTTAAGATGAAGAAATGGAATAAAATATGAGAATTTAAACTAAAATAACATTAAATTATAAATTAGAATGACTTAAGGAAGAAATAACTTGAATTTGGGTTCAGTTTTAGGTTTAACAATTATTCTCCTTTATTTTTTTATTCTAGTTTTGTAATAAAAACATTAAATCTCATGATGAATTACTATTCTTTTTTATTTATAAATTGTGGAATCATTGAATGCCTAAGTAATTTCAATTCCACCTCCTCCTATAATCAAGTTTGATGTCACACCTTGGTCAAGGGTGTAACATATTCCAGAACCCATCTATATCAATGCCATTTAATCCATTGATTCACTCAAATACATTGTGTGAAGATCCAACCAATGACGATAGAGAAAATTGATTAATCAAAGGTATATAAATAAATTGAGTTTCATTTCATGGGGAAATGTTTCCACACTAGGGATATTCACCACACCCATGAAATCTAATCATATCTACCACGCTCATAAAATAAAATTTAAGAAAAATTCATGAACACCTTATCATCCCTTGGGATAATCCTTAGGTCATCCCCTCATTATCAAGGGTAATAGATCAATTTCATGGAGTAGAAAGAAGTGAATAAAAGAAAGAGAATATAAAAGAATAAGGATGAAGAGAATAAAATAAAAAGAATAGAATAAAAATAATTGGGATATGAGAGAGGGAAAGTAAGAATAAAATAAGATAGAAATAAAGAATATAAAGATGAATGTTAAAATAATAATAATAATAATAAGGAGAAGGTGAAGAAAAAGATAAGAAGGGTGGAATACATAAAGAAAAATGAACGTTCATGAGTTACCTATATAATAAAATTAAAACTATAATTGAAATAAAACTAAACTAAAATGAAAAAAATGAAGAAATAAAATAAATGGAAGTAAAAAAATGGGGGAAGTAGTAGTCTCAAGCCCCCTTGGTGGAATCCTTCCTTGGTGGGTGTCGAATACCTTGGCTTGGCAGTAGGATCCTATTTTTATAGACAGGGGAGTGGAGTCTCAACCTCTCTTCAATTAAATCCACAAGATCATGGATTTAGAAATCCTTTATATGTTTTTTATGTCAACAGACTCGTGGTTCATAAATTTGAAAACAAATGTTTAAATCAGGTGTTTTAAACTTTAGTGTAGACTGGGAAGGGGAGTGTATTTCCTAGCCTCACATGCATGGTTCGACATGGTGAGGATTCTTGGAGGACTTGGAAGTAGACACATGCATCTTAATGCAAGTAGTGGAGAATGGTGTGTGGAGGCCTACATCATCTGGCCTACGAAGTGGCCAGATGAACTTTGAAAACTATTTCATGGGGGTTGTAATAGGGGGTTGAGGTGATGGTAGGTGATGTGGAGGCGTGACATGCTGAAGGATGTTGAGATCGTTCTTTCTACGGTGGTGGAGATGGAGTTATCCAACAATAAAGTGGGAGACCATTGATTGAAAGTAGTCAAAAATATTGGAGGATAATGGTTCCTTATTACCAAGTGCGGAGCATGAAATTATGGGTTGAATGATGATTCAATAAAAAAATGAATAACAATCACTCATTTTCGTGTCCCACATTGAATTGAAAGTGCAGATCAGTGATTTTTTATTTTATTTTTACTCTTTCTCTCCTATCCCAATTCATTTTATTTTATTATTTTTATTCTCTAGTACAAATATGGATTTTATCACCTATAGAAAAGGGAATTAATAACACTAGAAAAGTGTTTTTAATCGAGGTGAAGATAGGGGGTCCCTTTTATCAGCGCTTCGAAAATCACTGATAAAGGCCCCTTTTATCAATGATAAATAAAAGAGCTAATAAAACGTATCTTTTAACAATGCTAAAAAAGTGATGATAAAATGGTCCTTTATCAGCACTTTTTAGCACTGATAAAAGACACCTTTTATCAGTGCTTTTTTTAAGCACAGATAAAAGTAAAAAAAATTGCATAAATTTAAAAGGAATATATAATGCGGGGGGGGGGAGCTTTTAACAGTGGTAGGAAGAGCCCCCTCCCTCTAAATACACGCTGCCCTTGCCCACGCAACCCACTCCCACTTGCACCCGCACACCCTTGCTTCCACCAGAACTCAAACCCAAGACCTCCCCCCTTGCACACCTGCATATTTACCACTAAGAAAATTAATTTTTTATCCATTTAATGATATATATATTAATATATATAGTTATATTTATTTGTATATTAATATAGATTCATATTAATATAAAATTATTTAGTTATATTAATATATATATATTTATTCGTATATATATATATATTCTTATATTAATATATATTTATATCTATTTATATATATATTTTTAGTTATAAATTTTTATCTGTATATTTATTTGTATATTAATATATATTTATAAGATTAGTTTTAAAAAAATTTATAAAAAAATGTTTTTATGTGTGTTTATAAATAAATAAATAAATACATACATACATATATACAACACACACACACACACACATTTTTATGAATAAATATATATATATATGTATCTGAAAAGTAATAGAATGTTAAAAAGAACATAAATTCTAATCCAGAAGCCCTTTTCAACTCCAAAACATGTCAAATCAAAGAACATGAGACTATCTTTGATATGATATGTGGTAAAGGTCTAATGAACTTATGGATTATAAGTTATAGCTGTTTGAATGTTAAAAAATCGGGGTATCCCGACTAAAAACTCGGTTTTGGAGGCCTTCTATGCCTTTTAGACTCAATGAATGTGACCGATGGTTCCTTTTATTAGCGTGTAGTTATCATTGCTGGCTTCAATTTGATATGCTATAGAGCTCAAACTGACACCCAGATCAAAAGTTATGGTTGTTTGAAATTTGAGTTACATTTTCAACTTATTTTAGATCTTTTTTTTTTTGATTTTGTGTGTCCTTAAATTATTATTAAAAGATTATTAGTCAATAATAATTACCAAATTACTAATTAATAATATTTTTTAAAATATTTTAAATCCATTTCACTAAATTTCTCATATATTAAATGAATTAATCTATTTATAGTTATCTAAAACATATTTATAAATATATATTATATTTATATCAATATAAATATACTTATATATCAATATATTATTTTTCATGAAAAATTATTATTTTTTGAAATGTATACATTATCAGTGCTAGATAAAAGTGCTAATAAATCCTCCACTTTATCAGCGCTACTAAAAAAGCACTGATAAAGAGGTATCCTTTAACAATGCTAAGAAACACTGATAAAGGGGGGCCTTTATCAGTGCTAAAAACGCGCTGATAAAGGGTCACTTTTAACATCTCTTTTTCATCATTGTTAAATGTGCCCTTTATCAGCTCTTTTTTTAGCACTGATAAAGTCACCCCCTTTATCAGTACTTTTTTTGGCATTGATAAAGGGTGGTGCTACAGAAACCCTGTTTTGTGGTAGTGATTTTATATTTCTCATCCTCACTGTTTTTATTTTATTTTATTTTATTTTTATTTTATTTCTTATCTTCTTCCCACTCCACAAAATTGATCACTTACCATCAATAATAAGGTGCTGACTTGAGGCTTGGCATGGGGGTAGTCATGGTGTTCTTGAATTTTTCATAAAGTTTATTATACATTTGTGGTAGATATAAGCAGCATATATGGGTGTAGATAATGTCCCCGATGAAATTTAACTCAATCTATTTCTATTATGTTGTTTAATCTATTTTCCCTCTCTTCATTAGAAATATCATCACCTGATTGAGTTGAAAAAATCAATGGATGAAACATCAATGGTAGAGTGGGGTCCTAGAAGATGGCACACCCAAAACCAAGGTGTGTCATCATCCTTGATTACAATAGCAGGTGGAATTGAGAGTTCATAAGGAATTTGATATTTCACAATTTCTAAATAAAAATAAAAGTAATTGATCATGATATTTCTTGTTTGGATTATCAAACTAAAATCAAAAAAATAAAAGAGAATAATGATGGAACCCAAAACTAAACCTAAAAATGAACCTAAAACCAAGTCATTTCTTTATTAAATCATTCTATGTAGTATTCTAATTTTAGTTTAGATTAAATTATCATATTTTATGTCATTTCATTATATTATAAAATAAAAAACAAAAACCCAAAAATATTTATCATTGTTTTGATAAAATAATCAAAATAAAAAAACATAAATAGTTTTACTGATTTATAATAAGTGAGCGGACAAACTGAGAAGCTCCTCATGTGATTCGACCCTAGATAACAATTGTGTTGTACTTAGAAAATAATTTTCTTTTTCCACACCCTAATTTCAATTTGGATGACATTTTTGCTCTATAAATTAAATGTTGAGATTTTATAATTTAGGAAAATCATGTTTTAAGTGTGGATGTGTTTGAAAGAATTTTTTTTTTGCATATTTTTTAAACAATTTTTATTAGTTTTTAATGGATTTGTACAAAATAATTCCATATATTTCAATGTTTTAATCAAATGTGGAATTTATATTTAAATGAATAGAAATGGTGTTAAAAGAGTAAATGCTCATAGAGGAATCTACCTAGTACAGTGGCTTGTCGGGAAGGGTTCTCTAACCTGATTTTCAGCTTCATTAAGGAAAGGTTCCCATGCATGAGCTTATAAGGGAGTGCTTCCCGCATTTCCAATTCGATGTAAGATGGAAAAACATTGAGGTTACTGTTCATTTTTTTCTAAAACGTTGTCATTCTACCCTTTTTTTCTCACCCCATACTTGGTTATACAATGCACTTCCATCCTCCAATTTGCTTCGTCACTTTCCATCACTAGACACCCACTGTTTTGCTGAAGAAGTCCTGTTGGAATTACAAACAATGCCACTCATCAAAGTTGCCCGCATTATTTCCTTTAGCATCATTTATTACATGCACATTTTTTGTCTTCTTCCATGGGTCCACCTCTATTTTTCTTAATTAATTTAATGTTCTGTATTTAATATTTTTTTATTTCTATGTACCATCATAAATGCTCTTCATTTAATGTTTTTTTCTTTCTTTGTACCGTTATAAATGCTCTTTATTTAATTTTTTTGGTCTTTATTTGTACCAAAATTAATGCCCTATATTTAATGTTGTGGGTCTATAATTGGATGTAATTGTAGTCTAAAATTATAATTAAATAGAAATCTTGAAAGCTCTTTTGTGTTGTGTGCCAGTTTTATTCCTCTTCAAATTTCTTCCTCTCATATTTCTCAGCTTGTATAGCCAAAAAACTGGTATCAGAGGCAATTACCAAGATCCTCCAAATTTTTTAAAGATGGCCACAATCCAACCGCGAGTTCCAAAGCTGTCTAAGGACAACTATGAAAGATGGGGCATCCAAATGAAGGCGTTATTTAGGTCACAAGAATTATTGGAGATCTTCCCTGATGGGTATATTGTACCCTCTATAGATGAAGAATCTGCCTTCATGAATAAAGAAAAGGCGAGCCTTAAAAATCAAAGAAATAAAGACAACAAGTCATTGTTCCTCCCCTATCAAGGGTTTGATGAATCAATGTTTGAAAAGATTTCTGAAGAAACATCAAGCAAGAAATCTTGGGATACCCTTGACAACATCTTCAAAAATGTTGATCGAGTGAAGAGGGTAAGTATTCCAACATTAAGAGAATATTTTTAAGCGACGCACATGAATAAAGTTGAGAGTATCTCCAATTATTTATCAATATTAACTGTTATAGTTAACAATTTGAAAAGGAATGGTGAAAAAAGTGGTGGAAATTTGAGTTTTTGAAAAATCACTTCGATCTCTCACAACCAAGTTTGAGAATGTGGTTTTGGAAATCAAAGAATCAAAATATTTGGAGAGAATTTCCATTGAAGAACTGATGGGGTCATTGCAAGTGCATGAGAAATGGATGAAAAAGAATGTTGGTTCAATAATAGAGCATGCCTTAGAGTCCAAGTTGACTGTACAAGAAAAAAAGAATGGCCTCATGCAACGAGGTGGTCATCATTCAAGAGGAAGAGGGCATAGATATTATCCAATCCATCAACAAAAGAAAAAAAATTATACCTTCTTTAATGGAAGAGGGAATGGTGGAGGATGATTCACACGTGGTCATGTAAAAGCAAAGAACATTCAATGCCACAACTATATGAAATTAAGACATTATGCCTCTGATTGTTGGAGGACAGTGGATCATGATGAACGATCCAACTATGCTGAAGCATCTCATCATGAATAAGAAGGTACCACACTCCTCCTCGCACATGAAAAGGCATGTGAACACCCCGATGTGTGGTATCGTGACATGGGTGCAAGAAACCACATGAGTGGTAATAAGGAACTATTCGAGGAACTCACCGAAGAAGTTTGTGGTGACATGATATTTGGAGACTCATCAATATTACCTATGATTGACAAAGGTAAAATCAAAATCTATCAGAAGAATGGTGAGCCAAATTACATCTCTAATGTGTATTATGTACCAAACATGAAAAACAATATCATTTGTCTCAGCCAACTCCTTGAGAAGGGGTATGTTGTACACATGGAGAATTCATATTTTTTTATAAGGGATGCTCACCAGAGACTTTTTTCTCAAGTCAAAATGGAGAAGAATCACATGTTTTCATTTCGTATCAACACAAAGGCCGAGGAGTGTCTTTTGGGACTCATAAAGAATGACTCATGAAGATGGAATCTACGATTTGGACATCTGAATTTTAGAAGGCTTAAAATTAGATCCTCATCAAGCATGGTGCATGGATTGTTGACAATTGAAGATCCAAATCATGTGTGTGAGGGTTGTACACTTGGAAAGCAACAAAGGAACTCCTTTCCAAGTATAGTGTCAAGAAGAGAAAATGAACAACTTCAGTTGGTTCACACTGATATCTGCGGGTCACATGAAACACCATCACTTAGAGGTAATAGGTATTTTATTACTCTCATTGATGATTTTATAATGAAACTATTGGTGTATTTCATCAAAGAAAAAATTTCTACATTTGCGATCATTAAAATGTTCAAAGCTCGTGTTGAATCTGAAAGTGGTTATAGATTCAAAGTTCTCAGATATGATAGAAGTGGAAAATACACTTAAAATGAATTTCATGATTTTTTTAGGGAACTACGCATCAAGAAACAATATACTACTTCCTAAATGCCACCAAAAATGGAATTGCATAAAGGAATAACCGCACCATCTTCAATATGATATGGACCATGCTGAAGGAGAAAGGTTTTCCAAAGAATTTCTAGGCAGAAGCAGTGGCATGTACTGCCTATATTTTCAATCGGTGCCCAACCAAGAGTGTCAGAAACATGAAAACACAAGAGGAATGGAGTGGCTAAAAACCGAGTGTAGCACACCTAAGAATCTTTGGGTGTGTTGCCTACGCTCAAGTTCCATAAGCGATAATAAGGAAGCTTGATGATCATGGTGAAAAGTGCATCTTCATGGGCTACAATAAAGAGTCTAAAGCCTATAATCTCTACAATCCACTAACCAATAAATTAGTGGTGAGTAGAGAACTGGACTTTAGTGAAGAAGAAACTTGGAAATGGAATGATGGAGAACCAAACAAGGAGAATCTAGTCGAAATAGAAGATCCAGAAGAAAGGCATGATCATCTAGAGAAAATGCCAACAACACCTTCCCCAGGCACTTCGTCAGTACACAAGAGTTTAGGTGTACATTCCATCACTCTTAAAAGGACTCCATCAATTCAACATTTGGTGAGCTCATCCTCACCCATGGCGCCCATAAAAATGAAAATATTAAGAAACATTTATGAGAAAACTCAAGAGGTAAATATTTTTTTCCTATATGAAGATCATGATACTCTGACATTTCAGGAAGCCACGAGGTAATAATGTTTTAGAATGGCTATGGAAAATGAAATTCATGCCATAGAGGAAAATGCCACATGTGAAGCAGAGTACATGGCGGCATCATCCACAGTTTGTGAAGGAATATGGTTTAGAAATATGCTGAAGGAGATGATGAATCTGCAAGATGGATCTTCAGTGGTATATGTGGATAATAAGTTGGAAAATAAACATGCCAAAAATCTGGTGCAGCATGCATGAAGCAAGCATATTGATACCCGATTCCATTTTCTGAGAGATCATCTAAAACACATAATGATAAAATTGGAATATTTTCATACTACATAATAGGTGGCTGATATTTTCACAATGGAATTACCAAAAAATGTATTCAAAAAACATAGAATGATGCTCAGAATGAAATCAGTTTTGGTTTGAAAGGGAGTGTTGGAAGTGAAAACAAAACTACGCGTCAAAGCTTCCCGCATTTTTTCCTATGGCATCATTAATTACATGTACATTTTTTTCTTCTTCCATGGGTCCACCTCCATTTATTTTTCATTGAATTAATTTATTGTTCCGTATTTAATATTTCGGTATTTCTTTGTACCATCATAAATGCTTTGCATTTAATGTTTTGGTCTTTCTTTGTACAGTTATAAATGCTATGCATTTTATTTTTTGGTCTTTCTCTATACCAACATAAATGCTATTAATTTAATGTTGTGGGTCTATAAATTGATGTAATTGTATTATGAAATTATAGGGAAATACAAAGCTTGAAATCTCCTTTGTGTTGTATGCTAATTTTCTTCCTCTTAAATTTTCTTTCTCTTATATTTCTCAGCTTTTATATCTAACAACTCCATATCCACAACCTTGGAAAGCATGAGATTGATGTCCA
This sequence comes from Viscum album, assembly GCA_963277665.1. Classification (NCBI taxonomy): domain Eukaryota; kingdom Viridiplantae; phylum Streptophyta; class Magnoliopsida; order Santalales; family Viscaceae; genus Viscum; species Viscum album. The sequence continues at coordinate 1,938,589,644 of OY728155.1, forward strand.
TCAACATTTCATGCCACAACACCACCTTCCATAATCTCTTCACCCTATTATGATGACTATGAAATATTTTTTGATGTTTTTATGGGCACTTTGAAGTCCGGATGATGAAGGAATCCATAGACCAATCTCCACTTCCTACATCCCATTCATGTGACCACCTCCACGTCATCCAAGAACCCTTTACACGTTGATCCATGCATGAGATCCTATGCACCACACTCCTCTAACCAGTCCTTTCTCAATTTCAAAACACCTAATTTAATCGAGTGTTTTCAAATTTTTGAACTGCCTGTCTCACACCATTCGGAACTTACGGAGGATTTTTAAATCCTTGATCTCAGAGATTTAAATGAAGAGAGGCAAAGACTCCATCCCATTTTCTATAACAAAGGAGAATGCTTCCAAGATAAGTGGTTCGATACCCACCCAGGAGGGGTTCCACCAAGGGGGATCTGGGCTGATGCTTCACCCATTTTGTTCTAAAATTTCATTTCTTTCTGCTTTTTTATTTTCATTTCAGTTATGTTTTATTTAAATTTTAGTTCCTATTTTATTTAATTAGATAACTTATGTACGTTTATTTTTCTTCAAGTGTTCCACCCATCTTCTCTTCTTATTTTCCTTCTTCTAATTATTATTATTATTATTATTTCTATTATTATTATTATAATAAAATTCTTATTTATATTCTTTATTTCTATTTTATTTTATTCTTACTCTCACTCTCTCTCATCCCTATATTTTCTTTTGTTTTTTTCTCATCCCCATTATTTTTATTTTCTCTTGTTTTTTTGTTTGATATCTTCTATTCCTCCCACTCCACCAAAGCGATCTCTTACCCTTGACAAAGAGGGATTGAGTTTATGCTTGTCCCAAGGAAGGTCAATGTGTTCTTGAATTTTTCTTAATGTTTATTTTACATTTGCACTAGATATGACTAGAATGAATGGGTGTGGAGAATGTCCCCAATTTGGAGATTGTCCCCCATGACATACAACTTAATATATTACTATTATTATTTTTAATCTCTTTTTCTCTCTTAATTGGCTAGATTTTCACAAAATAGAGTTGATAGATTCAATTGATTAAACAAAATCGATAGAGATGGGTCCTGGATGATAGAACACCCTCGACCAAGGTGTCATATCAACCACGATTATATAAGGAGGTGAAATTTAAATTTCATAGGCATTCATATATTCAAATTTTTTTAAATAAAATGAATTTTAATTCATAATGGTATTTCATTTTTGGATTATTAAACTGAAATCAAAATAAATAAATAAAGGAGAATAATGAATGAACCAAAAACTGAACCCAAAACTGAACACAAAACCAAACCCAAAACCATACCCAAAACCAAACCCAAAACCAAACGCAAAACCATGTTATTTATTCCTTAACTCAATCTATTAACCATTTAATGTTAGTTTAGTTTAAATTATCCTATTTCATGTCCTTTGATCATCTTATAAAATAAGAAAAAAACTGAAAAAATATTTATCATCGATTTCATAAAATAATCAAAACAAAAAAAATATGTAGTTTAGGTGAATTATATTCAGTAGGTGGAAAAACTAAGAAGCTCAGAAAGTGAGATAAACCTAGTCAGCCACTATTCTATATTGGTAAAATAATTTTTTCCATGACCTATGATAGTAATTCAGTCAAATGGGTAGTTTAGTTTTTTTAATATTCTATGAGTCTTGGTTGGTTGTATGGTTTATCCGCACATTTTTTGAAAAAGGCATTAAAATTTTACCCCACAATGGACACACTTGAAAGAAACATAGTTGGACAACATAGTTGGAAAAACCATATCCCAGCTATATAATATGTTAATGCTAAAAATTTCTTGTCTCCAACAATTTTTCCATACAATTAGACCATAGTTACTACTAAACGTGTGGGATAACCATGTGCCTTTTACTAAACCCACCATTACATAGTACTCTAATTGGGGAATGGAATTAGACTCTAGGAAATTACCAAAATCCAATAAATAAATAATATTATAAATAAAGTCATGGTTGGGGTGTGACAATTCTCCCCTCCATAATATCTTCAACTCTTAGAATGATTCTACAAATTCAATTGATCAAAATAGATGGTAAAACTCAATTTAATCTACATAAATTAATTCTATAAAACCAAGAAACCCTATGACTATAATAAAGATAAATAAAAAAAATAAACTAAAAAATCCACATTCAACTCTCGAACTCAATTCATCTTCTGAAGAACATCTAAATCCATAATCCACTATATGAAATTATTTCCTCAAAATGAGAATCCATGAATGAATCTACACCATATCACCAAAAGAACCAAGCCCAGATCAACTGAAATGGTCTCCCACCATATAAATATTACGATAATTATTAATTACAAAAAAAACCATCATTAATTTATAGTTTCCACAAAAGACACCCGAATAAGCATAACGTCAAATAAATATTAAGGGATAAAAGCTTAGTTGGAAGAACAAATAAAGAATAAGAATACCTAAAGTAGATACTCAATAAAGATCAAGTCCAACAAGTTAAACCTAGAAATCCTCCAAATATGTTGATCTTATTCCACTCCATCTATGTGTGAATCATTTACAAAACCTTTATAGATAACATAGTTGACTAGAACAATGATAGGTCTTTGGAGTATTTCATTATGAGGGCTTCTTATGTATCAACATGGAACACTAATGTAACAGTAGTTTTATAATGATCCATACTTTACAGACATTATTATTACTTAAAAATTTAATCACACTTATTACAACATATAACAAAACCACAATAGGACTGTATAGGTATAGTGTCTTTAGAAACTGGGAAACATAAACAACTGGTTCATAAAGCATCTACATTTTCTCCTATTTATTTCATCATATCTAGAAATCCATTTTTGGCATATCCAACTTAATACCATTCTTCCTGACCTAGGGAAAAGAAAACATACAAAAGGGTGAGCTCAAATAACCAGTAAGGGTAAACAAAGGAAATATCAATCACATCATATTTATAAGAACATAACATTTGGGAAATCTTATCTTGCAAAAGAGATCATAATTTCATAACATGGGATAAATCATAGCAGTGAAATGTAATCCAAATAATCATAACATGAAACATTGTGGCATACACACATAATCATAGAGAATCATTTCTTAGTAGTCCAGACTCATTTCCAAGACTATATTAGTAGACAAAGTCCATTTCTGAACCGAGTTCACTCCTCATTTCAGTCCTGTATCACTGAACCGAATTATCCTTCCATTCCAGCCATGTCTATCTCATGAGATATATATCTTTACCCAATTCATTAGAGGGATATATAGGTCCCACCCATATCATAATGATACCATTCTTATGTGTTCCACAATATCATAAATCATAAATCATAGCATAACCTATATAATAAAAATGGGATTTTTAAACATCATGCCATCATAACATAATCCATATAAGATAAAAGGACATACTAAAAATAATTTCATCATAAAATAATCAAATCAATGTAAAAATAGGGATAGAAATAGAGCCCTATATTATCTTATATGGAAAATAATTTTGATAAAATACTTGAACTCCATTCTTGAGGAAAATATCCTTTCTACTTCAAAAACATTTTTCCTTACTTAACATGTAATAACATTTTAAACTAAAATAAGTTGATTAAAAATAAACATGAAAACATTTAAATTAATCTTCATGGAAATAATGTTCTATGAAACCATAAAAATCCATTCATGCCGTATAAGTTAAAAAAACATTCTTCTCGTACTTTGGATGGAAAAGTCAAAAAGTACCTTGTACTAAAAACGACAAAAGATTCCTTTCATATCATTTACTAAAAACTCAAAAAAGGGTAAAATTGGTTTTAAAAAATTGTAAGAGGATAGAAATAATATTACATATTGATGATGATAAATATTCCCCAGTAAATTCTGAAGTATAAACCATATCGGTTAAAAAATGAGATTGCGAGATTTTCCCTTACCTTAGGTCTGATTTGCTTCGTACGTGTCCGAACCTACTGTATAATGATTTAAATAATGTTATTTACTTATTCCAGAATCTTACTCATTGTTATGATATCATATATGGTCATATTCTTATCTTCTTATTAGGAATATTTCATTGCTACTTGTTATTCAGGTGTTTATTGTTTTTTTTTGTTCTTATGCGTGTTTTGTCGAATAAATTCTTATAATTATTTTTAGGTTATATATACCTCATTTCCAGAATGGTATTAGTGTAATATATTTCATATTTATTCATTAAATTAATTTATATAATCATTATGCATTGAATATCATGTAGAATGAGTCGCATCACATCGTGGAGACGGTAGGCCGTACGTACGCACGAGCAATGATATCGTTCCCGTGATCGTGGAGTTGTATTGAAGTGTATGTATAATATTTCAGAATCAATATCAATTTACAATAATCATATATAGTTATTCTTTAAAACATTATATTCTTTAAACCATTATACCCATCAAAGTAAGGTGGTGGTGGAAAACAGATTACACCACGGAGTGGCGACGGTATTCCGTACGTACGCACGCGTGGGGATTTCATTTTCAGTAGGATGGATAGAAGGTGAAATACAGTTGTTTCATATTTATAATAACATATCAGTATATGAGTGATACGGATGTTATTACTTCATAATGAAAAAAATAAAGAAGAAGTAGTAGGAGAAGAAATAAAGTTGAAGGAATCGGTAACGGACATTACCTCTTCATTGAAGAGACTCTTCTTAAACGCCTCTTAGGGGACTAAAAATGGTCTTTGAAAAATAAAAGGACCTCTAGGATGTTTCTAGGGAAGTGGAGAAGAGAAATTGGTAGGGTTTTTCTGATCTTGAAGGCTCAATGTGGTGTCAGGAGGAGAGGGAGGAGGTTCCCTTTTATAAGGGAGGAGAGGGGCACCTTAGAAAAAACATAGAATATTATTTTATAATAAAGTCATATTCAGTTTTTAAAAGCTAGAAATTGATTTATTTAGAAGCTAAGGTGGGTATGGCTTTAAATCCTCTCATCCAATAGATTTTAGACAAGTTTAGGTTGCTATTTTAACCTTATCATTTATATTTAACTCTAAGTTAAATAATTTTAGTTTTACCGCGTCTTCTTCTGTTCTTACACTATATGGTTAATAAACTTACTATAACAAGCCAAACGAACCAAAAGTGGTTCATTATTAATATATATATCCTTATCTAAGTCATTTGGCAAAACCTTAGATTTTTAGGAATAAAATAACATTTAATAATATAATATTTGTTTTAAAAACTATTTTATGTCAATTTTGACACTATTTGGTAATTGATTTTTTGTGAAAATCATAACAGCATTATTAGTTCTAAAAAAGTTAATTAACTCAATAATAATATGTCATATTAACCTATAAAATTAGTGAAATTCTTAAAAAGTCTCAAATTAAATTTATTTGGGTATTTATGATATCAATTATGTTACTATTTCCTTAATAAGGTAATTACTGCATCATCATTGTGTCATAAATAAATTAAATTTTTTAAAGTCTAAAAACTATAAATAAAATAACATTATGTATTAAATCTTTTTATATTTCTAATGAATATTTATAGTCGAATATAACTTATTTATAACCCTATATTAAAAATGTTTCAGCTATTAAACTTTGATTTTAACTATTTTAACTCTTCTTTAAATAAAATAATATTAAATGTCCTAATCTAATCCAAGTTGACCTAAATAGTCATATTTTATTCTTAAGGTTGTTTTTTGTCAAATTAAACTTATCCAATAGTATTAGGACATGCGTTATGGTAATAATAATATCATTTTTACCCTTAATTACCCTATTTACTTTTAACTGTGGTAAATAAAAGTAAATCATTACTATTCACCAAATATTATTTTTATCTTATTGAACCACATTTTACTTACTAATATCAATCATGTTTCTCAGATTTTTAAAATTCCACTCACAGAAGTGGTAAAATTAAGTATTATGTAAATTTTTAAATTCTCTTAGGAGGTGGGTAAAAGACGGTCAAAAGTTCAATAAAATTTTTATATATCTAAAATTATTATAAAATGACGCCAATGAATTACATTGAAATTATATAGGTATTATATATCAATTTTGACCTAGAATAAATTTAAATAAAATAAATAATTATTAAAATAAAAAGTTGGTTTTTAAATAGTAACACAATGTTTTCACTATTCATAAAAAATTAAAAGTTTTCAGAAAAATACAAAAAATTCATCCTAGGCTAATTTCGATATTCCAAATCCAAAAGAGAAGTCCATTTTGATTTATAAAAATTATTAAATTTAAAAAAGTGGCTATTACTATTCATAACTACTAGTTTTAATAATATTTTAATAGAATATCGTTGTTTAGTGAAACTCAGTATTGCGTACAATTAATGCAATCAAGGAAGGTCATGATTGCGTGTAAAGCAAGACAAGATAGTGTTGTGTGTAGTGAAATATTACTTTGAGGATATATATAACATAAAAACAAAATATTTCTCATAAAAATATCAGGTGTTACATTCTACCCCCCTTAAAATGAATTTCACCCTCAAAATTCGTCACTTTGTAACAAATAGATGGGGATACCTCTCCCTCATCCTATCCTCAAGATCCCATGTAGATTCTTCTAATTGGTGGTTCCTGCATAAAACTTTCTCCAAGCGAGTGGTCTTGTTCCATAGGACTTTTTTATTATGATCCAGAATCTCTATCAGCTGTTCTTCATAAGAAAGATCTTGCTCCAGCGGTACAACTTCTAAGATGAGTACATGTGAAGGATCAGGTATGTAATTTCTCAGGAGAGATACATGGAACATATCATGAACTTGAGAGAGATTCAGTGTAAGTGCCAATTGGTAAGCTACCTTCCCAACATGATCCAATATTTCGAAAGTACTGATATACCTATGGCTCAGCTTTCCCTTCTTTCCAAATCTCATTACTCTCTTCCAAGAAGATATTCGTAAGAACACTTTATCACCCACTTCAAACTCTAGGACTTTTTTTCAGTTATCATCATAACTTTTTTGTAGACTCTGAGATACTCTTATGTGTTGTTGAATAGGTCTAACCGTTTCTACTATCTCATCAACAAGATCAGGTCCTAATAGCTTTCTTTACCCAACTTCATCGCAGTAAGTTTGATTCCTGCATTTATTTCCATAGAGAGCTTTATAAGGATCCATTTGAATACTGAAGTGAAAGCTATTATTATAAGAAAATTACGCCAAAGGTAGGTGTTGATCCCAACCACCTTTGAAATCCATAGAGCAAGCTCTTAACATATCATCTATATTTTGAATTGTTCTCTCAGACTGACCATCTGTCTGAGGATGATAAGCAGTGCTGAAACTCAACTCTGTATCCAGAGTATGCTGAAGACTTTTCCAAAACATTAAGGTAAACCTCGGATCCCGATCAGATATAATAGAAAGTGGTACTCCATGCAATCTTACCACATCCTTTACATATATCCTGGCAAGCTGATCATGAGAGAAATCCTCTCTAATAGCAATGAAGTGTGCCGACTTTGTAAGACGATCAACTATGACCCAGATAACATTATTTCCTTTGGATGTTTTAGGAATTCAGGTGATAATGTCTATAGTGATTTTTTCCCATTTCCATTCTGTCATGGGAAATAGTTGTAACATCCTCTTAGACTTCTGTCTCTCAACTTGAACTTGCTGAAAAACCAAGCATCGAGAGAAATATTCAGCAACATCTCTTTTCATTCCATCCCACCAGAAGTACTCTTTCAGATATCTATACATCTTCATGCTTCTAGGATGAATATATAATGGAGAACTATGAGCCTCATCCAGCAAATCCTTCTTTAATTCTAGGATGGGAGGAACACAAACCCGATTTCTGAACCTTATTATCCCATCACAATCAAGGTTGAATTCAGGAACATTTCTCACCTTCTTTTGTAACTCTACATCTTCTTTTTGTTCCTCTTTAATATTCACATGTATAGATGGTTGAACATTCATTTGATAAAGATAAGATTTCTCCCCTTCCACTATAATTCCAAGATCCATCCTTTTTAAATCCATAAATATTGGATCTTTTGTCATCCTCGTCATGGATAAGCTAGCATGGTCTTGTCGACTTAATGCATCTGCCACCTTGTTTGATTTCCCAGGGTGATAATGAATTGAGTAGTAGTAATCCTTAATTATCTCCAACCATCTTATTTGGCACATATTCAACTCATTTGTGTGAAAATATACTTTACACTTTTATGATCAGTATAAATATCACACCATTCACCATAAAGATAACGCATGCATATTTTTAATGCAAAGATTACCTCAGCTAACTCCAAATCATGAGTTGGGTAATTTTTCTCATGTATTTTCAACTGTCATGAGGAATAAGCTATCACTGTATCATTTTTCATGAGAACACACCCCAGTCCCTTCTTGTATGCATCACTATAGATCACAGACCTTTCTCCACTACAAGGCAGTGTGAGCACAGGTGCACTGGATAACCTGCTTTTTAACTCCTTGAAATTCTCTTCACACTGCACTGTCCTAGTGAACTTAATTCATTTTTGAGTCAACCTGGTGAGTGTATTAGATAATTGTGAAAAATATTTCACAAAACGTTGATAATATCCAGCCAAACCATGAAAACTTCAGATCTCAATTACTATTGTTGGTCTCGACCATCTTTCAATAACCTCTGTTTTTTCTGGATCCACAGATATCCCCTCTTTTGAGATTATGTGACCCAAAAATATAACATTTTGAAGCCAAAATTCACACTTGATAAATTTGGCATAATGCTTCTCCTTTCTCAGGGTCTTCAATACAATTCTCAAGTGATCTTCATGTTCTTCCTTTCCCTTTGAATAGAAAAGAATATCGTCTATAAAGACTACCACAAACTGATCAAGATAGTATCTAAAGACTCCATTCATTATATCCATGGAGATAGTATGGCCATTAGTAAGACCAAATAGAATCATTATAAATTCATAGTGTCCATACCTTGTACGGAAAGTTATCTTTGGTTTATCCTCCCTTTTTACCCTTATTTGATGATACCCTGAACGAAGATCAATCTTGGAAAAGTATTGATCTCCATGTATTTGGTCAAATATGTCATCAATTCATGAGATAGGATATTTGTTCTTGATAGTGATCTTGTTAAGTTATCGATAATCAATGCAGAGTCTCATTGATCCATCTTTCTTCTTAACAAACAGAACAGGTGCTGCCCAAGGTGACGCACTAGGGCATATGAATCCGTTATCAAGATTCTCTTGGAGTTTCTTCTTCAATTCCTGCAACTCAATTGGGGTCGTTCTATAAGGTGTCTTTGAAATAGGCATAGCACCCGGTATGAGTTCTATTGAAAACTCAACTTCGAAATTTGGTGGAAGACCTGGAAATTCCTCTGAAAAGACATCATCAAACTCCTATACAATGGGTGTATTCTTAATCGTGAGTTTCTCTCCAACCATTTGAGATAAATAACCTTCATTTAGTGGAATCAAGACACATAATATGGAAGAAATTTCCACTGGAAGGTTATGTTCATCCTTGCATCGATAGAAAATCATAAATTGATCTGGAATATGAAATGTGACTTCTCTTCTTTGGAAATTGATATAAGATCTATATAAAGAAATTCAATCCATTCCAAGAATCACATCAAATTCCACTATAGGAAGGATCACAAGATTTTCTGGAAGCACTTTCCCACAAACCTCAATCAGAGAATAATTATAAACTTTTCATGCGACTATTGTGCCATTAGGGGTTGTCACAGCTAACTAAACATCTAATTTTTTAGGTACTACATCGGTACCCTTAGAAAATTCTTCATAAATAAAAGAGTGGGTGGATCCAGAATCAAATAAAACATTTTCTACTTTAGAGTGTATGGTAATTGTACCTTTCACCCCTTTGTTATCGTACTCCACATCACTGATAGAAATTTCATGTGAATTTCCTTTATCTTTAGCCTTAAGAGTTTTTTGACATCGATCATATTCAAGAACCCTTGGATTAGGTAATTGATTAGCATAATGCCCCATTTCCTTGAGCTTGTAACATTGAAGTGTAGGGGGTGCATTCTGTGTAGCCTTTTCTTTGTTCGCATCACTAGAAATATTTTTCCCATCCCTGTGGCATTCAAATGCTCGATGACCCTCCTTTACACATTTGAAACATTTACTTCTTCCTTTAAGACATCTCCCTCAATGTTTCTTTCCACACATTGAGCATAAGGGAAAACTCATCTTCTTTTCAATTTGGTCTTTAGATTTCCCTTTGAATTCCATTTTAATCTTCTTATCAAACCCATATGACTGATGGGTTACTCTAATCTCCATCTCAACCTTGAGAGTACATCGAACAATTTCCTCATAGCTATTGAAGTCCCTCATGGCTAATGCCCTTCGGAGACTTGGTTTTAAGCCACTAAAGAATCGATCGATCTTACTCTCAGGTTAGATAATAATACCATAAGCGTACCTTGCAAGTCTTGTAAAATTTTCATTGTAGGTACCAATAGATTCATCATCCTCTTGCTTCCATTCAAGAAACTCCTTCTCCATCATTGTTATAAGAATACGAGTAAAGTACTTATTGAAAAATAAGTTCTTGAACTCATCCCATTCCATGGACTCAATTTCACCTCTTGGAATCATATTCTTGATAAGATTCCACCATTGATCACCTTCACCTTCCAAACGATATACTGCTAAGATGAATTTATCATGTTCAGAACATTGAAGAACTAAAAATATCTTTTCAGTGGTACTGATCCATTTTTCAGCCACTAATGGATCAGTAGACCCACTGAATGAAGGTGGACGCTTCCTCATGAAGGATTCAATAGAATTTTGCTCCTTCCTTTTCTCATTTAGAATTCTTGCATGATTCATAGCTTGAGAAAGTTGTGTGAGAATGGCTAAACGCTTTTTTATTCTAGCTCCCATAACGTTTGGTTTCTCAGGGGTACAATCATTGCATTGCCCATCACATTCCCCATTAACATGGTTCCTTCGGGTTCTAGCCACTGACTAAAACCAAGAAGAATAGTGTGAGAAACACTAATTAAAATAGGAAAACCACATAATCAAGAATAAAATTTCACACTTAAGGTCTTGTCATAGGTTCTTCATGGAAATTTCTAAAACACTAAGATTGTGTTCTATGCTCAGATATATCCTTAGGGTTCTTACTAAGGCTTTCACATCCTAGTTTCCAATGGTTGACTATACCTTTCCTCAGATAACAACTATAACGACCCATACTTTACATACATTTTTATTACTTCAAAATTGAAGCAAACTTATTACAACATATAACAGAACCACAATAGGACCGTATAGGTATAGTGTCTTTAGAATCATGGAAACAAAAAACAACTGGTTCATAAAGCATCTACAGTGTCTCCCATTTATTTCATCATATCTAGAAATCCCTTTTTGGAATATCGTGCTTAATACACTTCTTCCTGATCTGGGGAAAAGAAAAAATACAAAAGGGTGAACTCAAATTCTCAGTAAGGGTAATAAAAAGAAATATCAATCACATCATATTCATAAGAACATAACATTTTGGAAATCTTAACCTGCAAAAGATATCATAATTTCATAACCTAGGATAAATCGTAGTAGTGAAATGTAATCCCAATAATCATAACATGAAACATTGTGGCACACACAAATAATCATATAGAATCATTTATTAGTAGTCAAGACTCATTTCCAAGAATATCTTAGTGGACAAAGTCTATTTCTGAACCGAGTTCACTCCTTGTTTCAATCTTGTATCACTGAACCAGATTAACCTACCGTTCCAGCCATGCCTATCTCATGAGATATAAATCTTTACCCAATTCATTGGAGGGAGATATAGGTCCCACCCATCTCATAATGATACCATTCTTATGTGTTCCACAAGATCATAAATCATACATCATAGCTTAACCCATCTAATAAAAATGAGATTTTTAAACATCATGCCATCATAACATAATCCATATAAGATAAAAGGACATCATAAATATAATTCCATCATAACATAATCAAATCAATGTAAAAATAGGGATATAAAGAGAACCCTATATTATCTTAGATGGAAAATAATTTTGATAAAACACTTGAACTCCATTCTTGAGGAAAATATCCTTTCTACTTCAATTTTTTTTCCATTCTTAACATGTCATACAATTTTAAACTAAAATATGTTGATTAAAAATAAACTTGAAAATTTTTAAATGAAGATTCATGGAAATAATGTTCTATGAAATCATAAAAATCCATTCATGCCGTATAAGTTAAAAAAACATTCTTCTCGTACTTTGGCCGGGAATGTCAAAATGTACCTCGTACTAAAAATGAAAAAAAGATTCCTTTCATATCTTTTACTAAAAACTCAATGAAGGGTAAAATTGGTTTTAAACAATTGTATGAGGATAGAAATAATATTACATATTGATGATGATAAATATTCCCCAGTAAATTCTGAAGTATAAACCGTCTCGGATAAAAAATGAGATTGCGAGATTTTCCCTTACCTTAGGTCTGATTTGCTTCATACGTGTCCGAACCTCCGGTATAATGATTTAAATTATTTTATCTACTTATTCCAGAATCATACTCATTGTTATGATATCATATATGGTCATATTCTTAGCTTCTTATTAGTAATATTTCATTGCTACTTGTTATTCGGGTGTTTATTGCTTTTTTTGTTCTTATGCGTGTTTTGTCGAATAAATTGTTATTATTCTTTTTAGGTTATAGATACCTTATTTACAGAATTGTATTAGTGTAATATATATCATATTTATTCATTAAATTCATTTATATAATCATTATTCATTGAATATCATGTAGAACGAGTCACATCACATCATGGAGATGGTAGGCCGCACGTACGCACGAGCGATGATATCATTCCCATGATTGTGGAATTTTATTGAAGTGTATGTATACTATTACAGAATAAATATCAATTTAAAATAAACATATATAGTTATTCTTTAAACCATTATATTCTTTACACCATTATACCCATCCAAGTAAGGTGGTGGTGGAAAATAGATTACACCACGGCGTGGAGACAGTATTCTGTACGTACGCACGCGTGTTGATTTTGTTTTTCGTAGGATGGATAGAAGGTGAAATAGGTTTGTTTAATATTTATAATAACATATTAGTATATTAGTGATACTTATTTTATTACTTCATAATGAAACAACTAAAGAAGAAGAAGTATAATAAGAAATAATGTTGAAAGAATCGGTAACGGACATTACCCCTTCTTTGAAGCGCCTCTTCTTAACCTCCTCTTAGGGCACTAAATATAGTCTTTGAAGATAACCATGACCTCTAGGATGTTTCTAGGGAAGTGGAGAAGAGAAATTGTCAGGGTTTGGCCTAGATTTAAGGCTAAAAGTGGTGTGAGGAGGAGAGGGAGGAGGTTCCCTTTTATAAGGGAGGAGAGGGGAACCTTAAGAAAATCTTAAAGTATTATTTTATAATAAAGTCATATTTGATTTTTAATAGCTAAAAATTGATTTATTTATAAGATAAGGTGGGGATGGGTTGAAACCCTCTCAACCAATAGATTTTGGACAATTTTAGGTTACTATTTTAACCATATCATTTTGATTTAACACTAAGTTAAATAATTTTACTTTTACAATGTCTTCTTGTTTTTTACACTATATGGTTAATAAACTTGCTATGACAAGAAAAACTAACCCAAAGTGGTTCATTATTAATATATATAACCTTATCTAAGTCATTTTGCCGAACCTTAGATTTTTAGGAATAAAATAACAATTAATAATATAATATTTGTTTTAAAAACTATTTTATGTCAATTTTGACACTATTTGTTAATTGATTTTTTGTGAAAATCATAACAGAATTATTATTACGAAAAAAGTTAATTAAATCAATAATAATATGTCATATTATCCTATTAAATTATTTTAATTCTTAAAAAGTCTCAATTTACATTTATTTTTGTATTTATAATATCAATTTTGTTAATATTTCTTTAATAAGGTAATTACTGCATCATCATTGTGTCATAAATAAATTAAATTATTTTAAGTCTAAAAATTATAAATAAAATACCATTATGTATTAAATCTTTTTAACTTTCTAATTAATATTTATAGTCGAATTTATCTTATTTAGAAGCCTATATTAAAAATGTTTTAGTTATTGAACTTTGATTTTAACTATTTTAACTCTTCTTTAAATAAAATAATATTAAATGTACTAATCTAATCCAAGTGGACCTAAATGGTCATATTTTATTCCTAAGGTTTTTTTTGGTCGAATTAAACTTATGCAATATAATTAGGACATGTTTTAGAGTAACAATAATATCATTTTTACCCTTAATTACCATATTTACTTTTAACCGTGGTAAATAAAAGTAAAAAGTTACAATTCACCAAAAATTATTTTTATCTTATTGAACCACATATTACTTACTGATATCAACTGTGTCTCTCAGATTTTTTAAATTCCACTCACATTAGTGGTAAAATTAAATTTCATGTAAATTTTCAAATTCTCCTAGGAGGTGGGTAAAAGACGGTCAAAAGTTCAATAAATTTTTTTATATATCTAAAATTATTATAAAATGACTCCAATGAATTACATTGAGATTATATAGGTATTATGTATCAAATTTTTACCTAGAATGTATTTGAATAAATTAAATAATTATTTAAATAAAAATTCGGGTTTTAAATAGTAACACAGTGTTTTCACTATTCATCAAAAATTGAAAGTTTTCAGAAAAATACCAAAAAATCACCCTAGGCTAATTTCGATATTCCAAATACAAAAATGAATTCCATTTTGAAAGATAAAATTTATAACATTTAAAAAAGTGGCTATTACTATTCATAACAGATAGTTTTAATAATATTCTAATAGCATATCATTGTTTAGTGAAACTCAGAATTGCGTACAACGCAAGCTATCGAGGAAGGTCGTGATTACGTGTAAATCAAGCCAAGATAGTATTGTGTGTAGTGAAATATTCTTTTGATGATGTATATAACATAAAACCAAAATATTTCTCATAAAAATCTCTGGTGTTACAAGTTTCCTACCTCCATAAGAAACCTATAACATTATAGGAGGCCTCTTAATAATAACACCATGCAGATCAACCTCAGGTCGCTTCCCCTTTCCTTTACTAGTGCTCTATTGACCACTTTTGGGAATAGAGGAAGTATCATTCACCTCTGAAACACCCGCCAAAATTAATTCAATCCAAACTTCCTACCTTAATACTTTTTTATATGGGGTCAAACAAGAATCCAACTCCTTTAACTACATATCAAGATGAATTACCCATTCAAAATACTAGTCCTTCAAGAAATCCTCCGTGTTCAACTCCAAAATATATTAGACTAGGCCAATAAAATAAAAAACATACACCAAAATCAATTGACTAGAATTTTTAAGATAGTATAACTCTATATACTTCACATCACTCATGGAAAAAGAGAAATATTATTAGATAAACAAGGTCATAATATTCTACCATGAATGAACCTCTCATGGCTTAACCCAAACAATGAACTTATAACACTTAGAGATTGGACATTCTAGTATAGAAGTGGAAAACATGAGATTCAGTGTCTTAGGTAAATAAATAATCAAGAATATACTATTAATGTTCCATATATATTTCTATAATTCTCAAGTACATTGATGAGTATAAAATAATTGAGGGTTTAACTTTTAAAGCTCTAGAAAAAAAACTTCAGGTTGGTTAACTAAAAGGATTACTATCAGGGAATCACTATTGGAATTCCCTTAGGAATACATCCAGACATGTTGGGGATATTATCCAAAATAATACAAATATACAACATAATAAAAAAACCTAAATACATCCAAAATTAAAATATTAAATATTAAATAAAATAAATTAAAAAATTCGAATAATATTATCCAAATCCACTCACACCACTTTGAAAACATATCCAAGAGGAAACTTAGGATTTCCAAAACTTCCTTATATAAATATCAATTCAATTAATTTAAGAAATATCCCTAATTTTCTTCCCCAAAACCCAACTTTACTCTTAAAAACCAAATTTTCATTGAAAACCCCTTTGAAATATCATCCAAACTAACAAACACTAACTTTTAAAAATTGGAGGACATACCAAATCCTATTTTAGAAAACCATTTTATTAAAACCATTTTTTTAAACTCATTCATACCATTTATATTTAAATTAATTTTAAAAAATAAATTATCATTTAAAAAAATACCCTTTGGAACCGAGTTTTATGAAATTTTTGAACCAAGTTTTATATAAAGAACATGGACAAGTCATAATTCAAAACAGTTAATATAAGTGGATATCAAACACCAAATTCAAAGGCGTATAATTTCTTATGTGTAGCCTAGTTATATGGATTTATGTTTCATGTGCCAACTACACAACTATAACCATGACTTATATTGAACAATGTTACTAGGCTCAAAATGAAATGCAAGACCCTAAAAAATCACTAGGTACCACTAGGTCAGTCCCACCATAAGCCTTCAAAACACAAAACAATCCTAGATCTCAAAAAATATTTAATAAAATAAAAACTACCATAAATGGTAATAGAGAAACATTATAAATAAATGAAAACTAAATTAGAATTAGGGACTTATAAACCAACATCCCCTGGTGATTGAAAGTTCCAAATGAGAAAGATCCCATGAGGATATCCCCACACATACCTATCATGTTTTTATATTCCATCTTCAATAAACCATTACCTCTCAAATAACAAATGAATATCGAGAACCTAGGCCCTTTTAAGAACCCATCTTTGACAAAAAAATTTCATGAACCAGCTCTGGGCTAACCCTGATCTAGCCACTTGAGTTATCCCATGATATACCTGAGCCCATTCCTGATCACCCTAGGTTATAAACATGTTCTAGGACATTAGAAATAAACTTGTGGGAATGATTTCACCCAATAAAATAAATATAGTATAGTGGAGTTTTTCTAGAAATTCTGATATGATCCATTTATATATTGGATGTCAACATTAGATAAACAAATACATTTATAAATAAATAAGAACAAAACTAAGCGTAAAAAATAACAAAACAACTAGCTCAAAAGTATTAAATACAACTAAGACAAAAAAAATAGAAAAGTTATTGATCAGGATGATAAAGATATAAATACACATAACCAAAAAATTAAATAAAATTGAATGACCAATAAGATCACCAGGTGACCTTACATCCCACTATCCAACCACAATTCCAACATCTATAGAACCCCTGATTTAAGTTAATTAACCCATTATTTATTTACTTTAAGTATATAATGTAATTGTGTTATGTTTGGGACGGTTTTGAGGAGTTTTGGATTGTTATTGGAGAATTTATGGAAGTGCATGATTTTATAATTCTTAGTAGAGATGGTGTAACACCTTCATGAAACCATGCAAGTGGAAGCAGAGGTCACTATACAGGTATACAATTGGCCTATGGTTTAGCCAAACTTAGCGGCCACCCAGGAGGAACCATGAAAGTGTGAATAGAGGGACTGAGTATGGTTGGAACATTGTTTATCTAACCAAGTGATCTAAAAATGTGAGGAGTGTTTAGAGGTAATGGCTATAACATGGTTTGCACATTGTTTTCTTAAATGTGAACCCTAACCCTACAACAATAAAAATTAAATCTGAATTTTTTGGATCTAATATGAATAACATCTTAGCCCAATTACTCCTAATCATCTCCTAACTCAAATTCCTCTCCCTCCCAAGGTTTTAGAGACCCTTAAATTCAATTCGAGAGTGATCTGTTGGTAATTAATGGTGCCATGGAGGAAATATTCCTTGGTAAGTGCCCATTATTATTGTGTTTCCTTAGTTCTCATTTTCTTCTATATCTTTTCTTCCTGGATCTAATTCATTATGGATAGATCCATGTTGTCTGATTCTAATCATGATGATCTATGGTTGTGTTTATGATAGGGAATAAGATTTAAGGCTGGTTTTGGAAGATCAAAGAAAATTTTGATGAAGAATTTGTGTTGTTCATCATTTCAACATAGGTTGTGAGGTAGGTGGATTCACTATAGACTCCTCTTATTAGAAATTGATTTCGTGATTTCAAATTGATTGATTTTATTGGTTTGAATTGTGAAATTGGCATGAAATGGTTGTTGGAAACCCTCTTTAGTGATAGTTTGTAAAATTGTAGAATTTTGTTATTTAGTGGAAAATGAAATTGGTTACAAGATTTTAAAATGATGATTTTGAAATGGTGGTTCGGTTTTTTATTCCTTTAAAATTAGTTGTAAAGTATTTTAAATAGATATTTTGTTTTATTAAAATGTTTTGGCACATTATTATTGGTTTTTGGAATAAATGGTTGGAGTGTTTTCATTTTTGTTGAGGTGACTCTATGGAAGGGGCATGTGCCATTGGGGCACATAATATCTTTTTACCTTATGATGAATTGGTATATTGATGAGATACTTCTAATGAGTATGGATCTATCACTTGGGAATTCATATGTGGATGTGTGGATGTGTGGATGTGTGGAATGGAATGGGTTATGCTAAAATGGAAACTATGAAAGGGTTTTAAATAATTTTTGGTTTCTTTCTTTAGAATAATTGGTTTTTTTTTGGGAAAATGTTTTTTCCTTGAGTTAAACTATTTTAAATATTTTTTATAATTTTTTTACATAAATGTGATAACATGTTCTATCCTAGTTACATGAGTATGGAAGTAATTTAGTGGAATCCTAATGATTTTTATACTCACCCCCTTCTTGGGAAGATTGGTGTGTTTGCAGATGTGATATATTGAGACAGAGGTAATGGTACGGTATCCCGGTTCATTAGTGATGCGTCATGATTCCTTAAGATATATTGCGATGTTGGATCTTGAAGCATATTGTGATATTTGGAGTTTATGTCTTTGGAGTTGTTGAGATTTGTTGGTTTTTCTTTCCTCTTTGTATTCCGATATTGGTTTCTTGGTTTCCTCATTATACTCTGATATTGTTTGTTTTGGTTTTTTTACTTTATGTTGTATTAAATTATACACGTGCATCATATAGTGGTGTTCTAGGTTATGGTTATCTTGGTTAGGTGTTTTTATTTTCAAAGTACAAATCATCCCCCAAATTTTTATGAATCACATCACATTTATTACTAGACTTAGAGGTCTTGGGGATGTAACATAAGGCCTAGTAAAACATCCACCCCTAATACCAATCCCTTTAGGAGGGTTGGGATATTAAAAATGGTATTAGTGTTGGTCGGTCTATCTTTCATATTGGAACAAATGGTATTGTTTTGGTTGTCTTGGAGATGGAAAATCATTTTGGTTTAGTCCGTGAGTTATATTAGTACCAAGGAGTAGGATTTATGAAAATTGAATTGTAGAGCATAAAGAGGAATAACTAACATATTTATATTGAACCTCAAGTTACCAAGGAGTTGTGTACATAAGTGTTTTGAGACACTTATAGGAGTTGTAACATCATCATCATGGGTTTAGCCAATGAGAAGATCATGGAATGCATTAATGGAAATGAATTCCCAAGAGGAGTGGGTAATTGATTTTGAGTAATGATTTATGATTTGATGAAAAAATGGTTAAATTTTCAAATATCATGGTGGAATTATTAAAAATGGGTTAAATAAGGAATGTTTTGAATTTTGGAAGGAAATGTTGTGATATGTGTGATCTGGAAAATTTGAAATTGATAATAATTTAGGGGCATGAGAGTGAAAATAAATGGTTGTTTTATTTGGTTATATAAATACAACCATTTAGGTGTAGAAGAAACTAACCAGAAGTGACTACTGATAATGTGGTAAAACCTAATCCATAGGTGAACCGACAAATCATTTAGAGTATTTTCCAGGCTTTTCAATCCATGGATATAGGGAATATAAGGGATGAACCAAGGCAAGTCGATCATTATGCTCACTTCCAAAAGTATAATCTACCCATATTATGAGGAGATTCCAAACCAGAAAAGGAATATGTGTGGCTGAATAGGGTGAATCAAATCTTAGATTTCTTAAGTATTCTAGCTGAATTGAAAGTCATGTTAGTAACGTACATGCCATAGGATGTTACATTCCATAGGTGGGATTTATCAGTACAAGAAAAATTAGACCAAGGTATTACATGGGAGGTTTTTTAATAATTTTTCAAAAAACAATTCGACCATAAAAATTTTAGAATTGAAATAATGATAAACCTTTTCATCTTAATGAATTTGAATCTATCGGCCATAGAGTATATAGAAAAATTTATGATTTTAATCTGATTTTAACCTGGAATTTCTTCAAGTTCATCCTTGAAAGAACACATTTTTTAGTTATGGTTAAATCCATAAATTCACTCAAAGATTTTTTTTCTTTGTATAATGGATTACATGAAGATGAGAAATAGAGAAATTGTGGTAGAGAGATACATATCAGGAACTATGGTTAGAGGAAGCATGTTGATACATACAAGAAATGGTGGGAACTTTAAGGATGATAATAAGAGGAAGAGGGACACCTAATTCCAAGGTGGGAGTATGACACATAATTAGATTGTTAGATTGAAAAATCTTCCTCTAAATCCAAAGATCAATCCTGGATGTTTTCAATATGATTCTTTTGATCACATCATTATAGATTGTATGATACCACCTAGATCATGCCATAGTTTTTACTAGATGAGACATCTTCAACACTATTGTTGTAGTGCTCCAAGGTTTGGATCATGGGGCACATATCACTTTTCAAAGATGTCGTATGATTTGAAGAGATAAGAGAAGAAGAATATTTCTACTCAGTAGAACAAATGAATCCATGGTAATTTTTGGAATACCATGAATCCTTAGAAAGAGAAATCTCAATAAGTAAATAAAGAACAAAGTGTAGTGAGTAAGAAGTTTCATGGAGTTGAGAAAGTGATCATTGATAATAAATCTAGACCTTCAATGGTGAGAGGTATGAATATTTTAAATTATAAACTTATGAAAGATTTTTTTTTGGAATAGGTGAATCCCATCCATATTTTTCATGTAATGTTGTTAATCTTATAGGTTTTCATATTGAGATGACGCCTTCTGTTTTGATACTTCAAACTCCACATGGTCAAAGTGAGTGTCGATCCTTTATGTGAAAATAATGTTATATAAATATTATAGGAGTTAAATTGAGTCTATATTTTTATTTTTTTGAGATGTATGTATATGATATAATCCTGGGTATGAATTTTCAAAAAATATATAATGTTCAAAACCACTTTTAAACCTGAAGGGTTAGTTTTACGACAAATGATGGCTTCAAGCATATCTTCCGAGGAGACCAAAATGCAAAGGTAGGTAAAACAGGATTGTTGGAACTAGAAGATTGAACTATCTCATACTAGTTGGAAGATTTTACCATTTAATTTGTGGAAGATATTGATAATAGTGGTTTTCCAACATTTTTCAATCAATTTAAGGATGTTTTTCTGATAATTTATTAGGATTTAAAAAAAATAGAAGTGGATTTTATGATTGATCTCATACCATGGACCAATAATATCTCACCTCCATCTTATCAAATGTCACCAATTGAATTAATTAAATTCAAATTCCTATTGGAAGATTTGGAAAGTAAATGGTTCATTCAGCCCAGTACATCCTAGTGGGATGTTCAATTTTTGTTTGTGAAAAAGGCAGATGAAACTTTTCTACAGTGTGTGGATTATCAATAGATTAACCAAGTTATAATAAAGAATAAATATCAATATCCATGTATTCATGATATTTGTGAACTAATTTCCGGATCCCAGTGGGTTTATAAAATTTATTTGTGATTCAGATATCAACAAATATGGGTTTGGAAGGAAGATATTCTAATGACAGATTTTCAGAGTAGATATAGACATTATAAGTATGTGGTTATGCCTTTATAAATTATAAATTAAATATATGTATTTATTTAATTGATGAATCATATATTTTAAAGGTATTTAGATTATTTTTTGGTGGGTTTTCAAGATGACATATTGGTGTATTCATGGAAAAGGGTTGAGCATGATAAACACTTGGACACAGTGTTGAAACTTTTGTGTGATCATCGTCTATATTCCAAAATATGAAAGTGTGATTTTTGGATACAAGTGGTATATTTTCTTAGCTATTTTATATTTTAAAGAGGTGTTACTATGGATCCAGAAAAGATATATTCTGTAATATCTTGGAAACCCCCAAAAAATATCTTTGAGATATGCAATTTCCTTAGATTAGTTGGTTATTACCGATGTTTTGTACATAATTTTTCATGACTAGCTTCACTAATGACATCTTTGATGATGAAAAATGTTCTATTAAAATAGAATGAGGAATGTCAAAATAAATTTTATTAGATGAATGTTTTAATTACATCAACATCAATCTGAATATTTACAAAATCCTGAGAAGGGTATGTGGTGATTATGATGCTTTATGATCTAGGTTGGGATGTGTTCTCATGTAGGGAGATCATGTTGCTTATTATGGATCATGACAGTTATAGTTTCATGAGAATAACTACCTAACAAATTATTTAGAGTTAGCCACTGTAGTCCATGCTTTGAAAACTTGGAATTATTACCTCTTTGGAGAGAAATTTACAATGTTTAGGGATCATAGTAGATTGAAACACATTTTCTCACAAAGTGATTTGAATCTGAGACAATGAAGATGGATGGAGTAGCTCCAAATTCTCAAATTTTACTTGATGTATACACTGGCTAAAGTAAATTTAGTGGCTAATGAATTTAGAAGAAAGTTGTATGCTTAGTTAAAAAGATAGGCTTCAGAATAGTGGAATTTGATGTTGGTGATAACTAACATGCACTTGGATTGTTAATACCAATGTAGTTTTGTGGTTTTATTCATGGTTTTTTTGTTCCTAATGTGGTTAATATAGTTAAAGTGGCAAAAAAATCCTCTTTTTAATGAGTTGTTATGAGGTCAAAAATCAATGGTGGGAAGACCATTGAGAGATTTAAGATGGATGGGATTTCAGTGTTTTGGTTTAGAAATTAGATGGTCGTAGATTTGGGATGTTAAAAACAACTCATTCATGCTTACCACCATTCGAGATAGGATGTTAATCATAGAATATAAAATATTTATAAGGAAATGAAAGTATAATTTTGGTTGGTTGGTATGAAAAGAATAGTGGGTGAGTTTTTTATGAGATTCCTTGCTTTTCTCTAGGTTAATGATTATCAATAGTGGATACTAGGTATGATGTAGTCATTACTAATTCCCATGATGAAATGGGAGTAGATAGCCATATTTTTTGTGATAGGTATCCCTAGAATGGTTTAGAAACATGATTCCATATATGTGATAGTGGATCAACACAAAATGTTATCCCATTTCATTCCTATTTGTGAATCTTATATGGTAGAGGATCTCTCTAAAATATATATATGATAAGTGGTTGAGAGGAACAACATACTGTTCTCGATAGTATCAGACCAAGATCCAAGGTTTACATCTTGTTTGTAGAGATCCATACAGCAAGCTCATGTGACTCAGTTGAATATAAACATAGCATATCATCCTCATACGCATGGAAAATCATAAAGTATAATACAAACATTGGAATATATGATTTGGGATTATGTATTTTCTTTTTTCGAATCATGGTAATACCACATATTGTTAGTGGATTTATCATATAACTAAAATTATCATGAATTGATACATATGGATCCTTTTGAATCATTCTATTAAAATCCTTTTTCATTCTCCACTTTTTTGGGTGTAAACATGTGATACTTCATTGGTTAGATCAAGACTTCTGAAATAGATAATAGAGAATATTCATTTGATCATAAAGAGGATGGAGATGACGTAGAGTTTTCATAAATCATATGTGGATCATCATTGATGGTTATTTTCATTTGAGGTGAGTGATCATGTGTTCTTGAGAATCTCTTTGAGGTTTGGGAATCATAATTTTGGTGAAAATTGAATGTTATATCCTCCATATATAATCCCTTTTGAGATACTTGAATGGGTTGTTGAGGTGGAATATTGGTTGGATTTTCCAACAAGGTTAAGTTCAATGCATAATGTGTTTCATATATCTCAATTGAAGAAGTATCAAACTGATCCTAACCTTGTGATTTGATGATATCATATTGACCTAGAGCTAGATACTACATTGTTTCATATGCTAGTGATGATTTTGGATACCCAAGAGAATGCAATGCATGAAAAAGTCATTGGTCCAGTGTGGGTTTTAGAGTAACATTTTCAGATTCAAGAAGAAAATTGGGAACATGAAAAGGAAGTGGTTGAGAAATGGCACAAACTCTTTTAGTACAATGGAAGTTTTTCACTTTATAGGGATGTACAAACAAATGGTTGGGAAAATATAGAACCCTAGGTTTTATGAAATTGACCCTCTATTTATGTATTTTAAATATATAAATTAATTGGGTTATGTTTAGGAAGGCATGGAGGAGTTTTAGAATTTTTTTATGGTTATTATGAAGGTTAATAGTTTTAGAATTATTAGTATAAACCATGAAACACCTACATGAAATAGTGAAAAGGAAAACATAGGTCACTAAGAAGGCTCATGGTTGGAATATGATTTGTACATACTTTGTGGACACCTTAGAGGAACTGTGAAAGTTTGAATAAAGGGGCTAATCATGGTTAGTTAATGGTTTGTCTAACCACGTGAGGAAACCATACAAGGGGTTTTTGGAAGTAGTGGCTGGAACATAATTTGTGCATAGTTTTCCTAACCATTCACTGTAATCATGAAACAATAAAAAATAGATCGAGATTTTGTAGATATAATATAAATCACCTCTTAAAGAACTTTTTCCCCTCAATCAGAACCTAAATTTAATTTATCTCCCTTATAAGGATTAGGAGACCATTCCCTTCGATCCAGGAGTGTTCTATTAGTGAATCTTGGTGCATTGGAGGCTGAATTCATTGGTAAGTGCCTGTTTTTAGTGGGTTTCCATAGTTTTATTCTTCTTCTCTATCACAAACCTTCCCAATGTGGTATGTTCCATGACTCCCCAAATTCACCTCCAATAGGCTTGGGGATGACGTTTATCACCGAATATTCATGTCACTAACATGGGATGTGTTACCCTAAGTACTTGTACACACACACACACACACACATCTTGAAGCATTTAAAATGCTAAAATGTAAAAAAACTGAACAAACTTGCTTGAATACATCTAAATCCCACAATTGGAGTAAAAAATGAAGTAAAGAAAACAAAATAAGGCTAAGTAAAATCCCTCCACAAGGTTTGTAAAAAATTCCAACCTAGTAGTAAAGGGAATGCTATCTAGGTACCGTAAGAACACACCTTAGTTTGTTTTGTTTCACTAAGAACCATCTGGTCCTGGTTTTATAAGGACTCTATCAAAAGGTCAATCATCTGCCCAAGACACAACATGTGAAGGAAAATCCTGTGCTATCATGAGTATAATAATACTCATTACAACACCGCAAAACTACAAATAATACAACAAAGGAAATATAGTCAGCTCTAAAAATGTATATGTGTACTGAACATATATCAACAATATCCAAATATACTCTACAAAGACACATAGTCTAAAGGTGAGTCACAAACATAGTATAAAAGCATAGGATTCTATCTCAATGGTTCCACAAACCAATCATCTGATAGAAGACACTCCTCAGTTTGATATAATTTTTTAGGTTCATCCTAGAGGTATTTTTTGTTGGGTCTATTCCTTATTAGTACATGGTGATTGTCCAAAGAGAATACAATACATAGGTGAGGAGCACTCCCAAGTCCATTGGGTGATACCAATAACTCAATATATATTAACCTACTAAGTAGAGGATTGAAACACTCATAGTGTAAGTCACAAAAATACCAAGTACTCCACTTAGTTCATGAAGATGAATAGAAGATCTCACTCTGGGCATCAGGGAGGGATTCCAACAACTCTATCGAAGAATTCTTTTTGAAATGTTCATTTTCCTAGGAGTAGGTGATGATTCTATAATAACCCTTAGAGAATGGATAAGGGGAACACATTCTAATGAACCTTTTCCATGATATATAGTACAAGGGATCCAAGACATGTATAATAAAGTACACAACAAGTAGTAAAGGTCACACGCTATGTCCATTGACCCTGTGTCCTACCCGTGTAAATGGCTTATGTCTCAAGCCATGTCCATGTATAAGTACATGGTGTGTAGGTTGTCCATGTATTCTACTCGTGTGCCAGTACATAGATTTATCCTTTTTACATGTGACCATGTACCAGTACATGGATTAGCCTGTGTACTTGGCCCAGTCCGTGGCCATATGTGGGAGTACACGATGTGCTCCAACCCATGTACTCCAAACCATCTTCGTATACCCTCCTAGGCACATTCCAAGTCAATGGGAAGATACCACATGTTATTTGATAGGGGTAACATTCCGTGTGATATTTAGGTTCCTCTGAAACCAAAGCTACTGCATACGGGTGCCAACACGGTATGTAGATCCTATTTAGATGTTGTGTAACACAAGACTTTACAGAAATACAGATCTGGTTTTGTGCATCTTGTCCATTCCTCCAACCATCGATCCAGTTATCATTTTGATAAAAAAAATCTCAGATCAAACCTCGTCAAGTCATTCCATTTCTAATAATCACGTTACGATCCTTTGATCCACTAAGAAAACAAAATCAATATTCGTTCTTTTTTTTTGAACTGAATAACACAAAATCCGGGTATCTATGTCATCCAATCAACTACTACTACCACCATCACACATCCGTTGCATCATTCTGATCCTATATCTACAAAATTGGATCATTTCATGAATAAATAGATATGCAATGATTGATTGATCAGAATATGTCAAACCATGGTACCAATTAAGAATGCCCACAATGAATATAGAATCGAGGAATAAAAACACAATAAAAGTAATGATGAAAAAACCTTGATCAATGTTCATGTCAACCATGATATGTTTCAATGAGAATAACAATGAAGAATCAACAATCACAAAGAAAATTATCCCCAAATAAACCTAAAACTAAACCCATCTTGTAACCGATCCATACACAAATCAATATGTTTGTTGATTGATTTTCTATCCTCATAGAAACTAATAATGGAGAATAAATCCAATCAAAAATACCACACTACCGAGATTTGGATTGATCATTTATGAAGAACGAGACTACTCTATGATCATTGGATAGATCCATTGTATCTGTTGTGCATCGATCATCAATTTATAATCTGGTCAATGTAAGTCTGAGATAAATCCTCCAACTCTCTTCAATAGTTCTCCTACCATTTGTAGGGTTATGAGGTTAACTATAAAATTCTAACATAATAGTATATTTAAATAATATCTAATCGTTGCAATAAAAAAATAAAAATAAAACAATATATTTTATTATTTTATTCCTTTCCATGCCCATAATGTTGTTTCCACAAATGAATCAAAACACCTAAGGTTAAGTTTCACCTAGAGTAATCACCGCATTCTAAACTAAAAAATTATCTCAGATATATGGTTAGGGCCCCTGTTTATATGTTATTCCATTTGTTTAGGAAAATTGCATGTGCATTCTATTTAATATATTTAATATATTTTGAACATTTATTCCGGGAACACCTAGCCTCATAATATTATGACATATTAGTTTCTAGTCTCAAAGACAATATAGTCAATATAAAAAAATATAACATGGAAAATATGAGTCATTAAATTCTCCCTACCTTGGGTCTTTATGTCCTGAAATTAAAAAACAAGGGCTGGACAAAGAGATGTGGGTATTGAACATGAATATATTCCTCCCACTCCCAAGTGATCTCCTAAATAATCCAATAATTCCACCAGAAACACATTAAAAGAATTTATTTTTCTCAAATTAACCTCTCCCAATGATCAATGATTTCTACCGGGTACTCAGCAAAGGTAGCTCTATAATTGATGTCCATCTCACCGCATTTGATAACATGTGATGGGTCATGCATGTACCTCCTCAAATGAAATGTGTGGAAGACGTCATGTACTTGGTCTAACTACAGAGGTATAACTAAGCGGTATTCCACCTCACCAACTCTACACGTTATATGGAAAGGTCCAATGAATCTCAGAGATAACTTTTCACCCTAGAAATATCTCCATAATCCACGTTAAGGTGAATCTCATAAGAACACATGGTCCCCTTCCTTGAAATACAAAGGTCTCTGTAGTCTGTCAGTATAATACCTATAATGAATTTGTGTAGTATTCATCCACTCTTGGATGATCTTAACCTTCTTAGTAGTTTCTCACACCAACTCCGGTCCCATGAGTGTTGACTCTCTAGAGACACTCTAACAAAGTGGTGACATACAGGGTCACCCACCGTACATTAAAAATTCAAAAACAACATCCCCAGATTTCACAATATAGGTTAGAAAATCAAAATGGTTAAAAATAAGAAACCACAGATTCTAAAATTCCACCCATTAATCCTAGTTCCACAATTAGAGAAATCAATTAAAATAAAGTGGACCATGCCGAAACATAGATCCTCCCACCAACTACGTGTTGATCGCCGTTACCAAGCCATAGTTGTTGCAACTGGTTCGTGACCATCGTCAATAGAGAGAACAACTTGAACCACTATATCTATACCGAAACCAACACCAAACACACCACCTCCAAATAAGTCACAGAAACAAAACCACGCATTATTCCTATCATATCGACACCTTGAACAACTGAATTTCAGGCATATAGAGAAAAATGAAATTGTCTGTTAGAAATGAAAACCACACCGAATGAAGGACCACCAGAAAAAACCATCAGCACCATGGAAACAACATCTTACCGGCCACCAGGGATCACCACCAGCAGTATAATGACCAGAATCATCATGAACACTATCAGCAAGGCCACACCTCGTGGAACCCTGAAACCCATACAAACACGTCCCAAAACCTCCATGAAATACAAAGGCTCAAACCAACTGGGAAAAGGAAATGATAAACTGGGAAGAAAGGGAAGATTTGAAAAGGACAGGAAGTCTCGTGAACCGAGACCTTTGACATCAAATACATCCACTGCAAAGAAGAAAAAAATTCTTGTCGAGCCTCCTGTAAAACCTTCGTCGCTTGATGAACACATCTTAAAGCCTTATAAAGAACTATCACACCAAGCCGCACTATAGTGGAGCAAAGAACCCTCAATCCAGAGCAGAGATAGAATTGGATTGGGGATCGAAAGGAAGGGGTGACCAAGTAGGAACAATATCCTCGGAGTGAGAGAACCTTGTAATCAACTGGGGATGAGAGGAAGGTGGCTATCAGGTGGAAGGGGAAGAAGCAGGAGAGGGGTAGGCCTCACCAGATAGAGTTCACCGACCTCCCCCTTCCAAACTACAGTGGATTTAGAACCCTAGATGAGCACGGGGAGGACGATGTTGCTCGTCACCCACATAAAGCATTGAATGGTGCCATAACAATTGTGGAATGGTATTTGTTTTCGTACGCAAATTCCAATTTTTGTAGGTGATCCTACCAACTACAAAAAAAGTCTAACATGAAAGCCCAAAAAATGTCCTCTCTAACCTGAATGGTCTTCTTAGTCTATCCATAACTTTGAGGGTGAAATGATATGCTAAAGCGTAATTAAGTCCCAAACACCTCCTGTAATCCTTTCCTTAACTGGGATGTGAAAAAAGCATCATGATTATAAACAATTATCGATGGAACTCCATGGATTCATACTATCTTCCGAACATAGAGGCATCCCAATATCTCTAATGAACTCTTCTCCTGAATAGCTATGAATTGAGCTAACATGGTGAGTTAGTCTACAATCACTCATATGGATTCTTGTACCCAAGAAATACATGTAAAATCATCACATGGTTTATGGATATCCCATCCCACTTCCATTCTATCACCTCAAGGGGTTGAGATAAACATGTTGGAACTTGTTTTCTAGCCTTCACTTTCTGAAATGTAAGTCATCGAGAGACAAACTATGAAACTCCACTCTTCATCCCTGGACCCCAAAACTAACATTAGTGGTCCTGATACCTCATATCCACATCTGGATATACATACAAAGGAGATGTATGAAACAATATCATAACCTCTCCTCACAACGTAAGTAGTACCATCATGCATCCTTTTAAAAGGAAAACATGCTCCACACCTTTAAAAAAATCAATCAGTATCATGTGTTGTAGATATCTGTGTAAATAGGGTCTCAAAGTGTCTATCCCTAAGATATGCCACCCTGACTCAATGCAAGATTGGAGGGGTGACAACCATTGCCTTGAGGTAAGCCACTCCAAATCCATCTACGAAGGATAATTTGAATGAGGATCATTTCTCCAACACCTCATTCAAAAAATGCGAATAAAATCTATTGCTGAGATCATCTGATACAACATTCCCCTTATTAAAAGTGTAGAAAATTTCAATGTCATAGTCTTAATCGAACTCTAGAAATTTTCTCTATCTAAAGTTAAGACCTTCACTTGAGACTCTTATGATCAAAATTTACAATAAATATCTCTCTCATTAGGTAGTGTCACCACATATTTAGTGCGAATATTACCATTTATAACTCAAGATCATGAGTGAAATAGTTCTTCTCATTTTGTCTCAACTAACATGAACAATAAGAAATCACTTCTTACCTCTACATTAGAACACAACCAAGACTATCTCTTGATTCATCATAGAAAACTATGTACTCACCACCATATTATCTCAATATTAATAAGGGATCACTTTTCAAAATCTACATAAACATCTGAAAAGAATGATGGAACTTATCTGTTCCCATGAAAGGCTTCCCTTTATGGTCAAAACTATAATGGTTGCTGATATTTTGATGAAATCAGGTATGAATATCCAGTAAGATTATTCCAACCCAAGGAATCAATGCACTTACATCACACTCTGAGGTGTCTCGCAAGATAAAACTACCTTGACGATGACTGGGTCCTCTGCTATTCCATCATTGAGGAAAACATGCCCAAATTGTTGACCTCTTGAATCAAGAATTGGAACTTTGATAAAATTTTTTAAAGTTGGTTCTCTTAGAGAAAATCCATAACTATCCTCAACTATCGTGTGTTCTCCTCCTCAGACACCATTTACACTGGATTTCATTGATGAATTCTACCAAGAACTAGTTTACGATAGGGTGAAATATCTGGTTCATGAATCCCATGAACATTGTTTGGGAATTTGTCACACCCAAGGGAATCACCAAGTATTCATATGGACTATAGTGGAATAAAAATGTCATCTTTGGTATATCGTCATCTGATTCTCAAAACTGGTAATATCCTGACCTGAGATCAACCTTCGAGAACCATCATACCCCTCTCAACAGGTCAAAGAGGTCATCAATCCTCAATAGTGGATACTTGTTCTTCATGATCACCTGGTTCAAGCATCGATAGTATACACACAAACTCAATATATCATCCACTATATTATTGAACAAAAATGGGGCTACCAAGGGTGAATCATTGGTTTTAACAAATCCATTCCTCTATAAGTCCTCCAACAGCACCCTCATCTTGCAATGATCTGCGGGATCCTTTAGACATGTTGGCGTAGATATCAATGTTATCCTGAGGTGTAGATCAATGATGAACTCTATCTCATGGCGAGGACATCATTTGGGATAATTTTCTCATACTTCTACACCGCTGAAAGAAATTTAGAAACTATAATATCCACTACAACAAGGGTCAAGCTTTACAACTGATGAGTAAGCTATTGTACACTCCTATACATGAGTCAATTCTGCATTGCATTGGTTTCCTTTTCATCGACAAAGAATAAGCAGGTTCTGTCACTACAAACACACTATGTCCTCTTCCTAAAATAGTCAATCTGGGCATGCACTGTTGATAACCAGTCTATACCTATGATGAAGTCATAAAGACACATTGTTTCTATAATGATATCCCCAAAAAATTCTCACCTCTAAGATCCCAGTCACATAACCAACACAATTGTGTGACCATTGAATATTCTCCAGTAAGAGTCTCTAATCATAAGGGTCAAGCTAAGGGATCCATTATAATATCTATTTCATGAATAATATATTAGGAAAGAACGTAATGAAAAGAACCTGTGTCAATCAGTACTCAAACTAATGTAGAAAATAAACAGATAATACCTTGAATCATTTCAGAGCCTCTTAGTTATAAACATCAACCGCCTGCAGCTGTCCCTGCCACTATCCTCAAGCTCCATGAGCTTGGCATAGAACACATGAGGGTGGTGGTGGTAACAAGTAAAATCATCGACCACATCATGCTTCTCTTCTATCTCACCTACCATGTACCCCACCTTGAGAACCTTCCTACTCATACCATTGACTCTACCTTTGAGGCCAATCTAAAATCTCTCTATCTACCGTATGGTGGGTTGGAAAATCTAATTTAAGATGTACCCTACCATAACATGATTAGAACCATATCTATCTGGGATGATTGTACCCACCCTATGAATACTAAACCATGGACCCTCTATCTTGGGATCTCATCCTGAAACGTCTCATATATCCAGGTCCCTAAGATTGATGTTGGCTCCCTTATGGAGAGGTCTCCACTCCTGGTTTCCAACTACTGAAAACCATAAGCTGTATCTACTCATCCAAGAAACTCTCAACCACTAAAGATCAATCTAGTACCCCATTATAGGTAGGAATTCATAGAGGGATAACACTAGACTGAATGTCTCTATGCATACCTCTCTCAAAATTCTGAGCCCTGAATAACTAATCCCAAGCCATATATATTGAGTAAATGAATAGTTTGGTAAACCGAAATGAATAATCCACTACTTTCATGCTTCCCTTCAAGAGCTATAGAAGCTTTTGAAAATGTGCATCCCTTATCATAGTTGGAGATAACTCCTCTATAAAAAGGTGATCAAACTTTGACTAGACTAGAGTCACCTCATCATAAGACTGGGTCACCAAACCTCACCATCACCCTATTTATTAGTGAAGAATGTTATCTTCCAGGACCACCATCTAATATACTAGTGTCCTAACTAGGCATAAAACATAGGACACCATCTCAAGAGAGTCCTCACATGCTTGTGGGTTTGGATGACCTCAGAACTTGAGGGGTCTCTTTTACTGAAACTCATGAAGTGTTCTATTTCTGTACACCTCAACCGCTAGTAATGCATATATCATTATCTTCTCAACAGGTGGTATAACTGGTTCCCCACCTAGAGGTATCACCTATGGAATAATCCATTTATCGACACCTCACCACTAGGGGGATCATACTCATGATCATGATGCTTAATCCTATATGGAATACATGTGGAGGATTCATGAAATAAACAAGATGTACCACATCCAATTAGTATATCGGGAGAGCAAACTCAAGAAGGACATGGAAACAAAAACCCATTCCAATACAATGAATGTACCATTTTCCCCCGCAACCAATTTTCTTAAGCATCATGTCAAAAAAGTAGCTGATCAGTATCCTGGTGTATGGATACTTTGTCCACTTCACCAATACTAGAGTCCATGTTCTGAAGGATGAACTCTAAGAACTTAACACTATTACCCCAAACCAATATCATAATATTTGGTCCTAAAGTAGAAATAAAAGCTCTGATACCACTATGTCATGACCTATCCTAGTGGGGTCCAGGACATGACTCACCAAGCTCTCTTTCAATAAGCCAAGGGCTAGAGACTAGTTCCGAATAGGCATTTCACTAACATGAGAAGACTTATCCTAAGTACATGCATGCACACACACACACATCTGTAATCCTATAAAATAATGAAATTTAAAACAAGTGGAAAACATGCATGATTAAATATAAATACCACAACCTGAGTATGAAAGGAAGTAATGAAAAGTGAACATGGAAAATACAGGCCTACCACAAAAGTATGAAAACAAATCCAACCTAAAAGTAAAGGGATTGTTGTCTAGGTACCGCAGGAATACATTTTAGTCTGTATGGTATCACTAACAACCATATAGTCCTAGCTCTTTAAGGACTCTATCAAAATGTAGATCATCTACACAATACATGACACATGTGGGAAAATACCATGCATGGGTGAGTATAAAAATACTCAGCAGGAAGCACCAAAACCACAAAAAATACAAAAAAATAAATATAATCTGATCTACAAAGGTACATGTCTATAACACATATAACAAGAATATCCAGACATACAAAACAAAGGCACATAGTCTAAAGGTAAGTCAAAACCATATTATACCAGCCTAGGATTACAACTCCTAGGTTAAAAAAATCACTCATCTAAGAGAACACACTTCTGAGTCTGATAGCACTGATGACGTTCGTATGAGAGGTACTTCTTATCAGGTCTCTTCATTAAAAGTAAACTCAGATAGTCTAAATAGAATATGATACAAAAATAAGGATCACTCCCAAATCCATGGAGGGATAAAAATAACTCAATATGGATTAACCCCCAAAGTAGAGGTTCAACATTAAAAAAGTCTAGGTTTTGATGTCACTAAGAACTACACTTAGGTAATTAAGATGAATATTGTATTTAACTGTATGCCTTATGGAGGGATTCCAATAAATCAATCCAAGAAGTCATGCTAAAGAGGTCATTGTCTGAGGAGTAAGAGATGATTCTATACCAATCCTCATAGAAAAGATAAGGGTTACACACCCTAATGAAACTTGTACAAGATAAAGATTACAAGGAATCCAATCCATGTGTAATAAAGTACAAAACATGTAGTATGGGTCACAGACTGTGTCCCTTGACACTGGGTCCTACCCGTGTAAATGGCCCATGTCTAAAGTTGTGTCCGTCTAGAAGTACACGACATGTTGGCTACCTGTTTAGCATACCTTTTTACATTAAACAACTTTAGCTAGTGTAAATGTCCCTATATACCAGTACATGGCTTAGCCCATGTACTTGGTCTCGGTCGTGTCCATGGGGAGGGAGTACATAGATAGATCCAACCTATGCACTTAAACCCATGTCTGTGTACCCGTTGAGGTACACATTGAGTTACCATGAAAATACCACACAAGATTTTATAGGGGTCACACACTGGTTAATAATTAAGTTCCTTCAAAACCCTAGTCAATGCATGGGAAGCCCATAGAATTTTTTGATCTCGTTTAAACATCATGTAGCATAATATTTTATACAAATACAAATCTAGTTCCACAAGTCCTGACTATTCTTACGGCCTTCGATTCTGTGATCATTTTGCCAAAAAATCATAGATCGAACCTTGTCAAGTCATTCCATCACCGATCGCCACGTTTTGGGCCTTTGATCTGATTAGAAAATATGATCATTTAACATTCTTCATTTTACATAGAAGAACATGAAAATTAAGTATCTACATCATCTGATCCAGTACTGCTACCACCGTCACCCCTCTGTTTCATTGTATCAATCCCAGATCTAAAATTGCTGGTTGTTTCCATGAAAAATTGATATGAAACAATTGATTGATCCAAATATGTCAAACCATGGGCCAAATGAAGAACTCCCATGATGAATGAATTATTTGGGGAGAAAATCATAAGGACATTAAAGGGGAATGAACCTTGATCGATGTTCATGTTGACCTCGATCCATTTCTGTGAGAATATAAACAAATAATCAACAATCGCAAAGAAAAATATCCAAAAAATAACCCCACAAATAAACCCATCTCACAATTGATCAATCCATAAATCAATTAATCCATTGATTGAATTTAATTCATCATACAAACTAAGAATAGGTAAGAAATACAATAAAATCAACTTCCCTACCTCAATTTTGATCAATCGATAAGGAAGAATGTGGTTGCACCATGATTTTTGGAGAGATCCTTTGAATTAATTTCACATTAATGAATTTTGTATGAATGACCCAAGAAAACTAAGGACAAGTAACACCAAGGGTAAACCCCACATTTTGAACTCAATGGTTCCCTCAAATTTTTCATATGGGATATTTTTTATATATTATTCCACTTTTTTAGGAAAACTGTGCACATGGGCTACATTATATATTTAATATATATAAAATATTTTTTTGAGCACACCTGGCCTCAGAATCGCATGTCGTATTAGTTACTTTTCTTGAAAATAATCTTTCCAATATCCAGAAATAATTTATTTAAAATCCAATTCATTAAATTTCAACTCTCTGATTCATTTAAATCATCCTTTTGTGATATATTAATGTTATTTATTCCAATAATAAAGAGATATAGTTGTGTTGATGATAGAGAACAATGTCTATGGCTAGTTTTGGTTGATCTTAGCCATGTTCGTAGGATAATTTGTCTCATTCTTCATTTTCATCTATCTTGCGAGGTATGTGGATTTAATCTCAACTCCTCTCATTAGAACATGAAGGATTGGTTTCAAATTGATTGATTTTATTGATTTTAAAGGTGAAATTGGTGTGAAATGGTTGCTGGAAAACCACTTTAGTGATGGGTTGTAAAAGTGTGGAATTTGGTTATTTTGTGTAAATATAAATTTGTTAAATGATTTTAAAATGATTATTTTAAAATGGTTATTTTTTTGGTGAATGTAAAATTTGATAAAAGTTCTTTTTCAATAAAAGGGACTATTTTATTGAAATGGGTTTTCACAATTCGATTGGTATTTGACAGAAACCTTTGATGTGAGTTCATTTTCATTAATGTGACCCCATGTAAGGGGAATGTTCCATTGGGGAACTTTTTATTTGGTTTCCTGGTGTTGAATTGGTAGTTCGATAAGAGACCACTCATGAGTATAGAACTATGACCCGATAATGCATGTGTAGATATGTGGATGTGTAGAATGCAATGAGTAATGCCAAAATGGAAATTTTGAAATAGTTTTAAAGAACTGTTTGGTTTCTTTCCTTGGAATAATTGGTTGGTTTGGAAAATTGTTGGGCCTTGAGATAAAATGTTTTCATTTTTTTATATATTTTTTTATATAAATGTGATATCATGTTATATTATAGTGGCATGATTAGGGAATTAATTTGGGAAATCCTAATGAGTTTTATACTCACCCCCTTCTTGGGGAATTTGTTGTGTTTTATAATATGATATATCAAGACATAGTTTTGGTAAAGGTATCTCGGTTATTTAGTGTCGCGTCATGATACCTTTAAAAATATTATGGAGTTAGAGCTTGGATCATATTGTCACCTATAAAGTTTATGTATTTTTAGTCGTTGAGATTCTTTGGGTTTGCTGTTATATTTGTATTCTAAAATTGGTGTCATGGTTTTTGAATTATAAGATGATAGAGTTTGGTTTAGTTTGGTTTACTTTGAGTTGTATAAAATTGTACTCATGCATCATATAATTTTTTGTTTGGTTATGATTCTCTTGTTTTGGTTGTTTTATTTTCAAAGGGAAAATCATCCCCTAACTTTGTATGAATCCCTTGGAATTTATTTCCAGCCTTTGGTGTCCTGGGGATATCACCTAATACCTAGGATCACTTTCACCTATTCCTAATCCAATGACGAGGGGTGAGAAGTTACAACATCAATCCAAGGAAACCCAATCTGAATGAGAACCTAAAAATAAAACTAAAATGATAATAGGAATGATCATAAAATATCAGTGGGAATTCTATATGAAACTAAAATCCTTGTATAACATTAAAATAGATTATAAATTTCAATCTAGTCGAAATACATCTAAAATTACGCTTTTATCTTTAAAAAAAAATATGTGGTCATCAAAGTCATAAAACCATTTCATTTTTAAAGAAAGGATCGCGTATTTGAGGGAAAAATTTCTTATAAACTATTAAAGATAAAGAAGAAATTAATTTCTAAATTAATTTCATTTTTATGAAACCAAAAAATTTTATTTTTAGGGAAAAATAAAAAATAAATAAAGAATAACCATATAATGTAATCATAATAAAAAAAGCGACAATAATCCAAGCTAATAAATAATGATTGATGATCCAACAATAACTAAAATACCAAAAAGGTTCAATAATCAAATACATGTATAACTATACTTGGGAATAATTTAGAGCTAATAGGAACCTTATACAATAGTTATAATACATTATCCTTCATATCAGTGTTCCTAATGTAATTAAATTTCTCTATAACACGGTTGTACTCTATCTGGCCAAACCGAGTGGAAAACTCCAAAAGTAGAGAATGATTCACACTAAGGGCCACTAGTTAGAGAATGTTCATGAACTAATGTTTCATTTGTATATGAACATACCTATTTCTATGTTTGGTTACCCATGGCATATAAAATTGAGGTGGGAAAATAAAATAAAACATGTATTTATATGAACACACACATATATATACTGATAATAATAATTCTAATCATATTAATATTAAAAAACAATATTTTTTTAAAGAACCATAATCATAACCACAACTATGAGAAACTCTCTCTCAAAGCCACCCCTCCATTACAACATAAACATGATATCCCATGATGGGGACTAAATACTATCCATAATAAGGGGAATGCATCAACGGTATATTCTGTTTAGAAAACAAACTCCCTTTGAAGGTTCCAAAAAAGCATCATAGTAACTCTTTTAAAATAAATAATTATATAACTATCTAGAAACAATCTATAAATATTTATAAAACATCGAATAAATTTTAATTCTTTTAAAACAACCTTCCAAGAGCTAAGAACACCACCATATTCCAAAAACAATTTGTAAAATCACTTAATACCTTAATACTCTTTTATATGAGACATATGGGAAATTTTTTGAACACTTATTGTGAATGATAGTACACTAAGAATGTGAAATCATATATTTTAATGAAAAGAACCATTATTACCGATAATTGAAAAGAGGGAAACCATAATTTCCTCCTTAAATAATTTAGGAGGCACATATTATATTTTTAATAGACATCAAAAATAATTTAAAAATAACAATAAATAAATGGTTTTAAAATTTAAGGATAAGACATGGGGAAACCTACCTGAAACTAATGGTATCAAGTCACTTCCACAATTTGTTATTGAAATACCCTTATAGGGTGAAAAATATCCTCAAGAAACCAAGAAAAAGCCTAAAACATAGAAATAACCAATTTAAAATTAATCTATAAGGGACCCTAGGTATCCAAGACCTCTCTAGGGATAGAACAAGACATAAGAAAGATGAAAATATGAGAAGAGAGGGGTGGAGAGATATTTTCATGAGATTCTAGACCTAAATCACTATGAAACAATACAAAAATTATTTAGAAGAGGAGAT
This sequence comes from Viscum album, assembly GCA_963277665.1. Classification (NCBI taxonomy): domain Eukaryota; kingdom Viridiplantae; phylum Streptophyta; class Magnoliopsida; order Santalales; family Viscaceae; genus Viscum; species Viscum album. Next base: position 1,938,628,969 of record OY728155.1, read on the forward strand.
AACTAATTAATAAGGGATCCATAGTCCATTATCATGAAGGGCTGGGAATAGAGGGGTGAGGGGTTTAAAATCATGGAGGGTAGCTTAGGAATTTAAATATTTTAAAAGTTTGGGTAGGACACACAATTTATAGAAGTGTTTGACAACCATGTTCCCCTCACTGAACACACCTAGAATATGTATGATTGGAAAACCATATTTGAAAAACTATGCACCAATGATGAAATATGGGTCTTCTAAAAAATTTTGGTCACCTATATGGTTTACACATAGTTCGTACAAACCATGCAGGCTTTCCATGAGCCTAGAACTAAAACCTGAAAATGTAAAAAATTCAACGGGGGAATAAGCAAGGAATCATAGAAAACACTAAACATTAATAGATAAATAAAATTATTATGAAAATCATAGTTTTGGTGTGAAAAATAAAATATATAAAATTTGAAGCTAAAAAAATATTTTAATTTTTTTTTAAAAAAAATTCATATGGAATGCATAGCTAACTTTCATGGTCCCCGTGACCATACACTCGAACATAAAATACTCAACATGTTCCAAAACCTGAATTTTACAATCATATAGAATGGTCCCCATGATCATGCAACATGACCATAAAATTTAACCCATTTTTATGATAATTACCATTAAAAAAATTTATTTAAAAAATTATTAAAAATGGGTGTCACACATATTTTTAGAAACTATAAAGGAAGGTAAGGTAGAAAATTTTGAGGATAAAGAATAAAAATACCCCCATTGAACATAATTATGATCAAAATTTACAAAAAAAAATCCAAAGGATAAATAAACTGAGGTAATCTCAATGGTTATTGAAGAGTGCAAGCACAAATCATGCCGAATTGTCTTTTAAAGTACCGCTAAAAGGAAATATAAATGGTGTAATACCCTAAACCAAATCATTAGTCCTAATCCAATATAACACATGACCTAATGTGTGCCTCCCCTTTAAAAGAGGCCACTGAATAGAGGTGAGGGTCTAAGGTGACCTGGGGATACTATATCCTCGGTAATCATAGCCAAACCTAAAAAAACTCAATATAAACAAAATCCAACCAAACATCACATTAGAAAATAACATAAAAAAGATGCTATAAAAAATCCATTCTATGTCATAAAATAGTAAACTAGATGGACCCCCAAATGTGGCAGGTCAACTAATAAACACATAACTAGAAATAAATAAATACATGATTCTACGACAACAATCTAGAGTTTGTCCCAATATCAATTCAATCTCCTAACTCCATGATACTTAGAAACCTATCATTACACCACTAACCTTATCTGGATATATAATCATGAAATCTATACATAAACCAAGATTCTAGTGTAGGGTGTGAGTATAAACCCTGTAGACACCCACCAATTCATCCTTAACACATTTGAACTTGTATATATAGGTTCATGTTATGATGGAAGTGTAAGTGTAATACAAGTATATAATCAATCATGTACCAAGTTATCATGTAATAATTAAGATAGTCTAAACCTTGGCTATACCTACTATGATGATATGATGAAATAATGTCAAGATTATTCACCACATGACATATATCATGATATATGTTTGCACCTCATTAAAGGACAATACACTACCCACCATTAAGGAACAAATCCACTCCCACATTTAATATAATGTGTCTCCCATAACCTATGACTATCCTCGGATGGTACACATGTATATAATTACCACAATAATATAACTTGATACATAGGCAAGGATGTTCCCCACTAGTATATCATATTGGCATACAAAGTGTAACAACTCTAAATCCAGTATCCTAGAGATGGTCTCTACTTTATTACATTGGAATAAGATAAAAAGGGGACACATCACCACAAATAGATCAATTTGGTAGTCTCAAAGAAGAAGATACATACATGATTCCAATATTACATCTTAAATATAAAATATATAGTATAAGACACATTATTTTTTCATGATATTATTCATATTATACTTGTTCATATCCCAAGGAAAGGAAAAAAACAAAGTGTATTCTAATATGGTCATTAAGGGTTATATATAGTGGAATAAATCATAAATAAATAAGGCATAATCAATATATAACGGTAAATAACTAAAAAAATTTCATTTAATCAATAAGTTAAACATGAAATGTATCCATAGATAATATAAATACAGTAATATCATATATAATAATAATTTAATTCCCAACGAAGGAAATGCTAAATGTTGGACATTCTGATTTTAAACATCATGATATCTTTACCATCATGTCCTTGAACTAGGACAATTTAATGAATGGTTAGGTATACACTAAATACCCATTCAATATGTTTGGACTACTAGTTTGTCTCATTTGACCAATAGAATAATTAATGGGATATCTATAATTGGGACCCACACTTCACTACATGTCCAATGCATCCCTCATATACTGAATGATCAATTTTATTCATAAACAAGATGTCTTATCAAAAAATATCCATAGTGAGTAAAGAATATGGAATATTATGGTTTCCCTATTCAATCAAATAACTTTCATTATAAAATACCATATGTAGAAATGATATTAGGTTTTGGAAATAATCATATTCATGATATTAAAAAAATGTATTTTTAAGAGAAATGTAAATTCCAATGAAAAATGATCATAAGAAAGTTAATGTTTCAAGATAAATTTAATGACCCAAAAATTAATAAGAGATAAAATATGAATATGAATTCATCATAAATATAGTTTTTATAGTAAAATACTTTTTTGGATAAAAAAATTCTATGTGAATCATTAAAATAAACTTTAATTAAAAAAATTTCCATTAAAAACCATTGAAATCTTATAGAAAGAAGATAAATTGTTTAAAATTGTTATGGTATTGGAGAAATCTATTAATGTTGTATATGTTAAAAAAATCATTTTGATGTTTTAAAAAGAAAGTTGAAAATGACAAATTCAATAACCCTTAAAAATATTCCTCTAAATCCATGTAAAAAATCAAGGATAACATATAATTACCTTAATAAATCATTTGAGTACATAAAAATGAATTTTGTAAAACAATTTTGAAAAATATTGGCATAGATGAAAAATATACACGATCAAAATAAAAATAAGATTATATTTTCATTTAAAACATATATTTTATTAATTAAATCTCAAAATAGAGGAAAATATATAATATAACATTGAAAATACTTAAATTTATTGAGGACAATAAAGTATATGGATTTTATTTATGATAAATTATCAGAATCCTTCAATAAAAATTAGAGAAATCATAAAGAAATGAGATTATAAAATAAATTCATACCTATTTGGTAACTTTAAAATCATAACCACTTGAAATAATAAACTTGAATTGAAACATTAATGATAAATAATAAATATATATTAACTTTAAATATATCAAAGGGGTATTATATGCACCACATAAAATTTAATAGTTCTATAATACTGAATATGTCTCAATGGAGTGAAAATCGAGATAAAATCCCTAACCTCAAGTTCAATGTTCTTTCTTTGTGATTTCAACTTCTTATATAATAAATTTAGATTTATTATAAATAAAAAACATTACCATATCCATATCTATAATATAATACATTATCCATTTATAACATTCTATCACCAATTTGTTAACAATATTTTATTACTATCATTGTTTCATGTGTTGATTACTTTGTTTTACATGTATGTTTTGATTTGATAGTTATGGTCCTTGTATATGTATGATATTTATAAAATATAAATAATGTTAATAATTAGTTTAAAATCATAAATATTCATTATATACATATTTAAAATCATCATTGAGGAATAGACAATAAAAATGAATCACATCGCTTTGTGGAAATGATAGGCCATACATACGCACAAGCGATGTTACAAATTGGTAATATGTGGAATGGTTCATAAGTAGATGATATATTATACTTAAATAATTATAATTATTTAATTATTATATATATATTTATATTCATTACATCATTATGACAATCCATGTGAAGCGGTAATGGAAAAGAAATTACATCGGTTCATGAGGCGGTAGTCTACCATACACATGATGGTAGGTTTTGTTTTTGATTAGATGGACAAAGAGATGGATAAATATTATGAAATAAAGATAATAACATATAATTATATGGAAAATAATTTTTTTATTGTATTTTAATGGTTTGGACATAATTGAAGGTGGTAAAAGAAGAATAAAAATGAAATTTCTTGGTGAATATGATTACCTATTTTTTGAAATTGCTCCTTTAGATCTCCTCTTAAGGGACATTGAGTTGGTATTTTTGGAAGAAAAGAATCTATTTAAATTTTATAAGGATGTTCATAATATTTTTTTTCTATTTTTTTCTAGGATAAGTGGCTCTATGTTGTGTATAAATGATAGGATATGTGGTGCCTTTTTATAGTGAACGAAAGGACACAAATGGAATTAATTAAAAGATATACATATAATAAATTAATTTCCATGTGAAAGTGGATCCATGTATCCTAAATTTAGAATCTAATATATTTTATGGTTGATATAACTTAATCCAATAAAACCTGGTTAAGTTTAAGTGGTATTTTAAACCTTATCGTTTGGTTTAATGCCTTTATTAATTTTTTAAACCCTAATTGCTATAATGAATTTTCAATTTTAAAGGGTTATAAATTTAATTATAAGGTAAATTTTTTCTCATAAATGTAAAATTTATGATATTTTAGACCATTTATGATCCTAATTTTCAACTTTAAATATTTTAATGGTCTTTAAATAATTTAACAAAATATTATTTTTCATAAAATATCATTAATGTTGTTTTTAACAATATTCATTTGATTTGAATTTAAAGGATTCAACATAAATATGGAACTATAATATAACAATATAAATATTAATATTAAATTATTATTAACTATAAAACTCTTTTGGAACTCTAATTCATTTCAAAAACATTATTATCAATGTTTTTAAAGTTATTTACTTTGATTTTTTTCTCTGCCTACACAAGCACTATGCCATTATTGTATAACCATTTAAGGTAATTATATATTCACTAAAATTTTAAAATAAATTACCCTTATTTAAAAAAATTCATTATTATTCAAAATAACCTTAATATTTATTAAAATGTTATTTCTATCCATACATGATTATATAAGATAAATTTAAGTCGAGATAATGACATTTTGTATTTATCCTTCTCCTAAAATAATATAATTGTCACTATCAATGAAAAATGGATCAAAAAATTAATATATTATAGTTTATGATGGTTATAATCTAATTAATTTCATAAAATTAAATAAAGGTAAGTTTTGGATAGATTTTTAACGTCTTATCACATTATTTTTAACCTTAATTATATGATTTTCCCTTTATTGAAGTGATAAATTTTACCGCAATAACTATTCGTAATGCCTAAGAATAAAAGCGCTATTATTTAACAAATTTTAAAACTCATGATTGAAAATATAGAATAGATTTTATAAAATTTAAATCCTATATGGTTCATAAATTAATTTTAAAATAAACCCGTAAAATATGAGGAGAAATAGTTTTCTAGAAAGAATTTGTTTTATTTAGTATAAAATGTTTTCATAAAACAATACTACATAAAATTAATTCCAATAACCGAAATTAGAATATTTATAATATAAATTAACTAATTTTAATTTGAAAACATTTTGAAAAAAATGAAACCTTTTATATTCTCAAAAAGAAAAGATTGTTTTGAATAAAAAGTTGTAATTTTAAATATTTAAGGGAAAAAATATATTTTCAGAAAATTATCAAAAATTTATTATAAGGTAATTTTGACATGATAATTTACAAAATTAATTAAAATTTTCTCCAAAAAATTTATAAAAGTATAAAGTTCTAATTATATTTTTTTCCTCTTAAAAAGAAAAAAGACAAATTTAGAGGGAAAATGTATTTTCAAAGAATGTAAAACTTTACTAAGAATTGTGTACTTATTTATAAATATATTTTATGTATCTAAAACCTCAATAAATTTTATTCAAATTATGGATGTTTATATTCATGCCTCCATTTTAACAGCTATTTTATAATAGTATACTATATTATAGTTCATTTTGACATGAGGTTTAATATATCACAAGTTATAAAAGATATTAGATTTATTTTAATATATCATAAAATTTTAGGGTGTTGAAAAAAAATATTACAATGGTTTTTATAATCTTTATTATATGGTATAATTATTTTATAAGATTAGTTATTACCCATCCTATGTCTAGATCCATAACTAGAGAGTCATGTCATCTGAGACCCCCTTATATAGAACTGACTAAGTCCATCATGGCCACATTCCAACCTATAAACTGAAACATAGGTTCAAAAAACTATGAAAAACCCAAAATTAATTGATGACATAATAAGGAATATTATGTTAGAAGTATTATTCCACAATCTATGACATAAAAAACAAGACACAATATAACAAGGAATAAACATGGCATATAAAATAATCCCTGACTATGAATTAACAAAATACAAGGTGAAACATAGTAAGGAACACACAATATATACCAAACAAGGTCTCATGGGATACTCACACATTCCAAAATACATATCATGAAAGGGTATCTATACTAGAAAAATACTAAAAATACAAGCATGAAAAAAAATCCCATACAAAATCCCATGATTGAACGGACTTCCTAAGTTAAGCACATTGATGCCAATTCCCAAGATCTAATGAGGAATGATACTTGTACTATTCCCACACACAAAGTTTTACTATACAAGTACCCAATCTATCATAATAGAGTCTCGAGAATTGGTATTCAAATAATATATCATGGAAAGGGATAAAATCCACATCAACATACCAAAGGAAAATCATCACTAATGGAATATCTAGGATCGATCAACGATAGGACACCAATTATAATGATCCAACACCAATCTATAAATTTATCATGAACCCCATATAATATCCTAGTGTAAATTCATAGATATGGCCAACTTGGATTGGGGTTATGATCAATTCTATAAATAAGAAGGAGAATGAGGATTAGAACAAATAGATATTACCCTGAAGGTGGCCTAAAAATTGATCTAGTCTTCAAGAACCTGATAGGTGAGGAATAGAAAAATTAGAGCGCTAAGGAAGATATCTCTAAGTGGTTTTGGTCACAAATGGTTCAGATTAGGGTGAGGCTTATATTAATAATTAGATTAGGGTAAAAATAATAAAACACACTAAATGACGGGGTTTTATGGGAACCATTAGCTAGCCAGTGTTCCTAGGGACAATGTAATAATTTTCCATATGCATTAGTTTGATGGTGGTTTCTAACAAGTTGTCTTGTAGAATCTATAGAAATTAAGGTCCCACTGCTAGCACCACCGGTAGGCTGGTGGCTTTGTTTCATCCATCACGGAACCCATATGCCTCCAAACTCTAAGAATCAAACTTAGAGAAACTTTTACCCATAATACACTCCTATAAGGGATAAAATATGACAATTTCTTTATAATTATACTATAATACCATGAACATTCAGAATATTGTAAAAAATCTACAATATTATCTCTCCCATGGAAAATAAAACTCAGGGAAGGTTGTAGTGATAAGGAATAATTGGGTGAAAGTGAAATAATAGTATTAATCTCAAAATATAGAAGTATTTAAATAAATATGAGATGATGGATTAAAAATAAAATATATAAATAGAATTTTTTACATGTGTTGTTCCACACAGATGAACAATAAGAAAGGATTGGAAGGATGTTGGAAGTGAATAATTGGTTCATTAATACCAAAAAAATTCCTCAACCTAGGTATGATTTAGAAGTACCGCACCATATAAATATTTAATTTTTAAAACAATTTTTTGGTGGTTCGAGTTTATAACAAACCATTATTTTAAAAGAAAACCATGTTCAATGGAATATTCAACATGTAACACTGATTTTAAACGATTCGTGACATATTATTAAAATATGATCATTTTAATATAGCCAAAAAATTAGTGGGTTTTAATGGGATTAAATACTTTATGAAATAAATATATATAATGTTTCTAATCAAAATAAATTTATTTATAAATTCTTAGTAAATAAGCACTAATTTTTTAATAAAAAAAAATTATTTCAAAAAAAAAATTATTTTATTTTGTGACAAAACATTATAATTAATTGTTATAAATTTTATAAATTTTATTTTATAAAATTAATTTTATTTTTCAAATTAATTTTATTGATATTAAATTAATGTATTTTTTTTATTTTTTAGAAATTTTTATTTTTTCTTTGAAAAGAGAAAAATAATGATGTTTATAAAATTGTCATTTTATTTAAATAAATTAGGCAATTTTAAAGTTCCATCATTATTTTACTGTGATTTAAAATTATCATATGTATTATTTATTTATATTAAATCCAATTAATTACATTGAAATAATATTTATACTGGATTTTTGTATGAGTTTATTATCAGGCTTTAAAACACATTTTCTGAAAAACTGTTTTAAATTACACAATGTTTCTCTATTTTAATAAATTAAAATAACCCATATAGAGGAATGATTTAAATAAAATTTATATTGTATATCAATAAATATAAATATAAATTAATTAATCTATGATTTCATTTCATATAGTTATTATGAGAGATCATCTTATGCTAGAGAAAAATGTATTTCTGGGGGAAAACGTTTTTTCGATACATCTGCGGGTTTAATTTTAAATTAAATTATTAAACTTATGTGAGTTTAATTGTGAAAAAATATATTCCATATTTGGAATCATAATAATTTATATTATCTAATAGGTCCAACATAACTGTTGACTATAAGGAAAAATGAAAAAAGTAAAAATTAATTACCACGGTAAAGTTAAAAACAGGTTTCTTTAGAGATTAAAAAATAGTCCAAAATGACCCAAAACGTGTCTAATTACTATTATTTTTTCGCAGCTAAGGTTTATATATTTTAATTTTCTAATATGGTCCATTTTGGAGATTTTTTTTCATGTAAAAAATATGGGTGTAATTCAATCTTTTCAAAAATTTCAAATGTGTCATCTCCCCCACTTATAGAAGGCCACCCCTCTCATCTACTTTAAACTCACAAAACCAATTGGTTTGGAAAAAACTATACAAATAAATTAAATAATTCCATACCAACATTATATATTACCTTTTTTGATCCTAAATCCAACCTAAGAAGGCTTTTAGGTGAAACCAAAAAAAGTTTCTTGAAGAAGAGGCATCATTCTTAACAGGGCATCTTGTTTTATTTCTTGTTACACATCCATAAAATATTATCAAAAAAATATGTTATATTAAAAAATATATATTAAATATAATTATATGGTTTTAATTTTAGGTTATGAACTACATCAATCTCCTCCACCATCTATTGGGAAATGAAACCATTGATTGTGTGCATGATGGAGTATCGCCTTGAAAACCGTCATAATGTTTTTTCCATCACCACTTCTCAATGGTGGATATAATGATATATTTAATATTTGTATATTATATATATTATATAATTATACATTTGGAATTTTAATATCACTTATATATTTTTATATTACATTCTATATGGAATACGATAACGTCACTTGTATGTATGGTGAAATACCTCATAATTAAGAGATGCTATTATTTTTTCATTATACTTTATATTGAATGTAATAATGATCAATTTTATATTCATATATGTTATTTATGAAATAATAATCATTATGGAAAATAAATTTATAATATACTTTCTTAACTTACCATCCATTGAATAAATGAACATGTATTTCATGTTTATGACATACTACCACCTCACAACGCAATGTGACTAGTTTTTATTAACACATGAGATGGACGATATATGTAAATATATTTAAAGAAATAATATTATATTTATAAAATAATTATCCTCTAGTGGAGATAAAATAACATGTATGTTCTTTCCATTATGATCGTCAAAAAACGGAAACACTGCTCATGTATATGTACGACCTACTGTCTCCATGATAGTAACAAAGTTCATTTTTCATAACCATATCCAATGATTCAATATAAAAGTATAGTTTATGTATGAAAATTATAAATATGTAATTATTACCATTATATATATTCTTAAATAATAATATATCTGACCTTAGTTAACTTAGTAAATTTATTTTGGTCATATGATCTGTTTATCGTTAAAATGTCTGATGTGAAATTAATTGGTTTAAAAGTTGAATATTACAGGGTATAAAATAATATAAAATTAATAATAATTTTTTATATAAGTAAATAATTAACATAAGTTTATTATTTAGGAATATAAGGGACACACATGATGATTCAAGATCGTGGTAAGGGTTTTATCTCAAGACTTCATTCTTTGAGACACATGTTCTTTTATGCAGCTAATTTCTTTTATATTGTGTATATTCTACCCATTACGATATCATTAATCATTTTTAATTAATGTTAATTTAATTTATATTTCATTTAATTTATTCTTGTAGGTTTTGATTCAAATGTTACCAAGGCGGTATGGGTTTTTGCATAAATCTCACTTTATCTGAGATTGTTTATACATGAATTTCTAATAAAGGAAATTGTTTGATCATTGTTTAATAAAATCCATTAATTTTTTTTTCATATTTTTATTCATGAAATTTTCAATTTATATAACCATTTTCAACTCTTTTTTAAATCAAAATGTTGAAAAAATGTTTTTAAGGAAAATCAACTTTATTTATCTCTTCAGCCAAAAACCCCTTCTCATTAATGTCCTTGTTTTCTGTAAAGTGTTTAAATTTTATTATAATATTATTATATGAATTTTTAATTTTTTTTCTTATTTTTGAATTTTGAAAAAATATTTAAAAAAGTAATCTTCTTGTCGTATTTCGAATGAGGTACTTCTTGAGTTTTTGTTGAAGGTGTAAAAGGAATCTTTGTTTTAATGTGTACGATATGAATGATATTTTCTATAGTTATAAAATTTATTTGGTTTTAATGTTCCCTAATAATTTTACAAGTTTAATTTCATATAAGAGTATTTAAAATATTTTTTTTTAAGTTTTTGTTTTTCAAAAAGTCTTTTTCAAATAGAAAATATTATTTTCATCAATATGTTTTTTATATTTTTAAATGTATTCATATTTATTAAGGAAAATAGTTTTTAATGTTATATAATTATTATGAATACTATATATATATATATATCTTTTACATATATACCTTTCTCACTCTACCTTAATTTTATGGGATAATACATGCCTTATTATCATTTCTCAAATGCCTTCATTGTGAAATTTCCTTTGATTATGATATGAAGTTTGATTATGGAAAAAATTATTTCCATTGTTAATTAATATATTATTCCTTATGATTTATTTCATATATATGGAACACATGTGTCACGACCCGACCTCGGAGCCCGCGCCGTGACTACCCCAAGCCCGCCTTCCATAGGCCAGGGGCTGGCGACTAGCACCAAGGCGTAAATCCCGGTAAAAGGGAAGGCATTGCCTTTGTAAAGTAAAAAAGCACCACAGAGTAAGCAAGCAGAAAAGGTAAACACTAAGTAAAAACAGGTACAATAGTAAGTGCGGAAAGGTAAGTGGGCCAGAATACAAACCCAAACTGAAAGTAAAGTACAACTCGAAAGGGGAAAACAGCAACTGAAAAGTAAAGCCGCAACGTCGAGCCGTCCACGGGAAGTCCCACCTAAATGGTGGGTACAGAAAGACTCCACTGCTCCTCGGGTCCAGCCGATTTCTTTGAGAACGTCCCACCCAGTGGTCCACCTCCAGGTATCATTGTAGAGACCCAAAGCCTGACGTACATTGACATTACATTACTTTTGTGGAATACGTAGTACATAACAAAAACACACACACAAGGATCGTAATAGTTTAGTGTCTTTGGAAACTCAGAATAAAATCTTCTAATCGTGGTGAAAGATCTTCAACATCTCCCATAAAGATCTTCCTTTTTTTTACCTAAAACCTTTCTTTATATCCTGGGGAAAAGAAAACATAAAAGGGTGAGCTCAAATGCTCAGCAAGGGCAAATAATGGAAACAAAATTCATATCATATCTTTTTGAAAATCAAAACCTGCAAAAGAGATCATAATATCTTAACATGGAATAAATCATAGAAGTGAAAATGAAATCATAACTTAAAACATTACTCATTGTGGCATACACACATAATCATAGAGAATCATTTCTTGTTAGTCAAGACTCATTGCCAAGACTATCTTAGTGGACAAAGTCCCTTTCTGAATCGAGTAATCCTCGTTTCAGTCCTGTTTCACTGAACCGGTATAACCTACCATTCCAGCCATGTCTATCTCATGAGATATAAAATCTTTACCCAATGCATTGGAGGGAGATATAGGTCCCACCCATCTCTTAATTAATCCTTTCTTATGTGTGCCACAAAATCATAAATCATACATCATTGCATAACCCATGTAATAAAAATGGGATTCTTAAACAACATGACATCATAAAACCATTCATATAAGATAAAGGAATTCATAAACATAATTTCATCACAACATAGTCAAATCAATGTAAAAATATGGATAGAAACAGAACCCTTTATTATCTTATATGGAAAATAATTTTGATAAAACACTTGAATTGAATTCTTGAGGAAAATATCCTTTCTTCTTCAAAATCAATTTCTTTTCACAAAACATCATGCAATTTTAAAAGAAAGAGATTTTATTGAAAATAGTCATGAAATCTTTTAGAGTAAGCTTCATGAAAATAAGGCTTTATAAAACAATATAAATCCGTTCGTGCCGTATAAGTTAAAAAAACATTCTTTGTACTTTTGTCGGAAAAGTCAAAAAGTACCTCGTACGAAAAACGAAAAAAAGATTCCTTTCATATCCTTTACTAAAAACTCATAGAAGGGTAAAATTGGATTTAAACAATTGTAGGTGGATGGAAATAATATTACATATTGAGGGAACATGGATGTGGATGATAAAATACACCCCAGTAAATACTTACGAATAAACAATCTCGGATAAAAATGAGATTGTGATATTTCCCTTACCTTAGGTCCGACTTGCTTTGTAAGTGTCCGAACCTCCTGTATAATGATTTAAATCATGTTATTGACTTATTACAGAATCATATTCATTGTTATGATATCATATATGGTTCACTTATGACATTATATTACCCGTTCTTTTGTAAATTCCATGTTAAAGAAGCGTTTTGGGTAAAATCGTTTCATTTATCGTAGGTGTTTTGACTTGTTGTTCTTGACATCATTATTACTTATATCATGATTTACTTACTTCAAGAATATAAAATATGATTTATATATCATATATATTCAGTATATATATATATATATAATAGGTAGATAAATAAAATGAAAAACACCGTTCATGGAGACGGTAGTCCGTACGTACGCATGAACGCTGTTTTCCTTTCCTTATTGTCTTGAAATGGAAGTAAGTAGATGACATACATATGTATATATATACATAAATCCAGTAGCTTTATAATGTCATATATTTCATTATTATTTGTTATATATACATTATAATCATTCTTAAATGGTTAACATGGAGAATGAATCTCATCGCGTCGTGGAGACGGTATTCCGTACGTACGCACGAGCGATGATATCATTTCTATAAATATTGAATTGAATTGGAGTGTATTATACAATATATCAGAATCAATATGATGTTTTAATAACTATGTATAGTTATTCTTTACACCATTATACCCATCCATGTAAGGTGGTGGTGGAAAATAGATTACACCACGGCGTGGAGACGGTATTCCGTACGTACGCACGCGCGGTGATTTCATTTTCCATAGGATGGATAGATGGTGAAATAGGGTTGTTTCATACTTATAATAACATATCAGTATATGAGTGATACTGATGTTATTACTTCATAATGAAACAACCTAAGAAGAAGAAGTGGAAGAAGAAATAAAGATGAAAGAATTGGTAACGGTAATTACCTCTTCTTTGAAGTGCCTCTTTGAGACCTCCTCTTAGGGCACTAAAATTGGTCTTTGAGGAAGACCAGAACCTCTAGGATGTTTCTAGGGAAGTGGAGAAGAGATTTTGGCAGGGGTTGGCCGAGCTTGAAGGCTCAAAGTTGTGTGAGGAAGAGAGGGAGGAGGTGCCCTTTTATAAGGGAGGAGAGGGGCACCTTAGGAATTCTTAAAAATATTAATTTTTAATAAATCTAACCCCACTTAAAAACCTCCAAAAATGACTCATATTCGAAGCTTAGATGAGATAGGGTTGTAATCTCATCAACCAATCAAATTTAGACATGTTTGGATCTTATTTTAAACCTTATCAATTAGATTTAACTCTAAGTTAAATAATTTGACTTTTACCGTGTCTTTTTGTTTTATTTCACTATATGGTTAATACACTTACTATAACATGCCAAACGAACCCCAAATTGTTTATTATTAATATATATATCCTTATCTAAGTCATTTGGCCGAACCTTAGATTTTTAGGAATAAAATAACAATTAATAATATAATATTTGATTTAAAAACTATTTTGTGTCAATTTTGACACTATTTGATATATGATTTTTGTGAAAGTCATAACAGAATTAAATGTTCGAAACAAGTTGATTAAATAATCATTAATATATCATAGTAACCTATAAAATTAGTGTAATTCATAAAAATTCTCAAATTACATTTATTTTGGTGTTTATAACATCAATTATGTCAATATTTCATTAATAAGATAATTACTGCATCATCTTTGTGTCATAAATAAATTACATTATTTGATGTCTAAAAATTACAAATAAAATATCATCATGTAGGAAATCTTTTTAGCTTTCTAATGAATATTTATAGTCGAATTTATCTTATGTATAACCCCATATTAAAAATGATTTACTTATTAAACGTTGATTTTAACTATTTTAACCCTTCTTTAAATAAATTAATAATAAATGTCCTAATCTAATCCAAGTGGGCCTAAATGGTCATATTTTATTCCTAAGTTTGTTTTTGGTCGAATTAAACTTGTCCAATAGAATTAGGACATGTGTTAGGGTAATATTAATATCATATTTACCCTTAGTTACCCTATTTACTATTAACCGTGGTAAAAAAAAGTAAAAAGTTACTATTCACCAAAAAATTATTTTCATCTCATTGAATCACATTTTAGTCCTTGATATTAACCGTGTCTCTCGGATTTTCGATATTCCATTCACAGAAGCGGTAAAATTAAGTTTTATGCAAAAATTCAGTTTTTAACCTACCACTTAGTAGTTTCACTATTCATCAAAAATTGATGTTTTTCAGAACAATGCCAAAATTTCATCCCAAGCTATATTTCATATTCCGAATTCAAAAATGAAGTCTATTTTACCAAATTCATAACATAAAAGTTGCATTAATTAATTTTATAATTAAATCCCGCTGTTAAAACAAATAGCGTGTTTTTAAGAAACAATATCTATCAAAAGATTGACACTTGTTTATGTCTAGTTTAAATGTGAAATTACATCCAATGACCAACATTGTATTAAATTGTAAAATATATTCTAAATAAACTTTAAAACCACTCAAATTAATGATTTATCACTATTAATTATTTCGATTAAAAAAATTGTTTTTAATTATAATTTAGTAATTTTCACTATTCATCGGAATATGAAAGTTATCCGAAAAGTACCAAAATTTCACCTTAGGATAAATTCGATACTCCGAATCCAAAAATAAAGTTCATTTTGAGAGCTAACATTTCTAAAATTTTAAAATGTGGTTATTACTATTCATAACGGCTAGTTATAATAATATTTTAATAGCATATCGTTGTTTAGTGAAACTCGGTATTGCGTACTACACACGCTATCGAGGAAGGTCGCGATTGCGTGTAATGCAAGACAAGTCAAGGATGTGTGTTGTGCAAGCTCCTTTTGGTGTAGCGTACAACACAAGACATTAATAAAATTAAAAAGAATATTTTTTTATAAAATCTTGGGCTGTTACATTCTACCCCCCTTAAAATGAATTTCGCCCTCGAAATTCGTCGGGGTTATAAATGGTTTACTATTCGAAAGATTCTTTAATAGAATCCCACATCGTAAAAAGGAATACAAAAACTTGGCTTTAAAAACTAAAGTATGAAATGTAACGATTACCCAAATAAACTAATCGCTGGGTAAAAATATGGATATGGAAGAGAAATCTAACCATCATGTTCTGATGGAGAGGGGTAGAGAACATGGCTATGGAAAATACAGTAATCACAAATCCATAGATTTGTGATGATATAAGGTACCATCTGATTCATCAGGTATAAGATCACTAGGACAACATTTTTGGTTTTCAAGATCATTTCCCTAAAGTTGAAAATTTGAATTAGAAAAAATACTTACTTTATTTTGGTACAATCTCACTATTGTTCGTGCCTTGAACAATTTCTACTTCATCTCTTAAATAAATTAAGTTGAATTTTCTATTTGTGAAGTGTTAGCAGATCATGTGATAGAATGACTGTTCATTCCATCTGTCTCAAACAAAAGGTTAGAAAAAGTTATTAAATATACATAAGTCATTCTATAGTGAGATTAATCATATATAGTTCCTAAAATGGAATTATACTTCATATATCATACTGCTTAATATAATAAAACTAGTTTCTACTAAACAGGGACTTCCTGTAGGCCAGTGGTAGGCGATAAAGGCCAGTCGCACTTTGGTTGTGGGTTCGATTCCTACAGCCTTGTCCGAAGCGATGGGCTGTCGCCCGTCCTGCAGGTTGTCCCTTTTTCTAAAACTACGTTACTATAACATCCCATCAATAATATCGAAAATCTTCTATCCTTAAACAATACTAACTTATGTCCAACATAATCCAGTCTAATCTTTAGGCTTATACATAATACTTCAGTCCACTCTCATAATATAGTGACAACGATTACCATAGATTTAATACTGTCGTTGATCCCCACATATCATAAGATATGTCTTGTTGGTCACATTCCAAACATTCAAAGTCCTTAATCGTGTATTCTCTTGAATACCTTAGTGAAAACATGAGTGCAGTTAAAAGTTAACACTTTCCACATACCAAAATCCTCAAAATTCTATATACTCAAACCATGATATCACTTAGTCCTTATATCAATCATGAGCTCATGAATACTATTAAACATTTAATTTTCTCCTTATCCCTTCATTATGCGCATATCATCTACATTCCAAAAATATCTGAATAACCTTTCATGGATACTGGTAACATTAATCATATACTTTCAAAACACAAGGAAAGACAACAGTGTAACAATCCATAGATGTCTCTTTATTCCAAAATTACACATGATAAACATGTAATCATGCCACTACATTCTCAAACCATTGACCGAGCTTCAAAAATTCTTTCATCTCACATATCATTTGTAGTCTCTTCATCATCATCCACATAAATACTACCCATATGACCATACTGATTCTCTTCATGAGTCTTTCCCTTAGGGCATTTGTTTTCATAATGCCCATACATTCGACATTTAAAACACTTAACCATTTTTGATGTTGTAGCAATACCATTATCCTCATCCATGGTGTTAACCGACCCTTTTCCTTTGCACTTACTTGCTTTGTGTCCTTCTTTTCCACACCCAAAACATCTTCCAGTTCCCTTGAAACATTCTCCTTGATGCCTCTTCCCACATGATTTACATAGGGGAAATTGAACTTTCTTTCCTCTATGATCATCATGGAACTCCATCTTTCTCTTATTAGTCGAGTCAGGAAACTTACCAAATTTTACTTTATTGATCATGTTGTGAGATTGCTGATTCGGCATAATAATGATGTTTGGACATCCAAATCCCATTTCATTTGGTTGCACATGAAGAATATCATTCCATTGTCCATCATATCCTCCATTATTGTGAATCATCTTGTTTCCAGCCATTTTCTAAAACCCAAACAGAATAGTGTTATATGAACAAATCGTAATAAAGGGGGAGTAACTTAAATATCTATTATCTTTGGTTTAATCTAATATCGTTACCATAGTTCTAGAACTATATCCTATACGTATACTTATCCTTAGGGGCATCCCTAGACATACCTTAGAAATATCTCTAGGGATCTCACTAACGTTTTCGCATCCTAGTTTCCAAAGGTTGACTAAACCTTTCCTCTAATACCAACTGTAGAGACCCAAAGCCTGACGTACATTGACATTACATTACTTTTTTGGAATACGTAGTACATAACAAAAACACAAACACAAGGATCGTAATAGTTTAGTGTCTTTGGAAACTCGGAATAAAATCTTCTAATCGTGGTGAAAGATCTTCAACATCTCCCATAAAGATCTTCCTTTTTTTTACCTAAAACCTTTCTTTATATCCTGGGGAAAAGAAAACATAAAAGGGTGAACTCAAATGCTCAGCAAGGGAAAATAATGGAAACAAAATTCATATCATATCTTTTTGAAAATCAAAACCTGCAAAAGAGATCATAATATCTTAACATGGAATAAATCATAGAAGTGAAAATGAAATCATAACTTAAAACATTACTCATTGTGGCATACACACATAATCATAGAGAATCATTTCTTGTTAGTCAAGACTCATTGCCAAGACTATCTTAGTGGACAAAGTCCCTTTCTGAATCGAGTAATCCTCGTTTCAGTCCTGTTTCACTGAACCGGTATAACCTACCATTCCAGCCATGTCTATCTCATGAGATATAAAATCTTTACCCAATGCATTGGAGGGAGATATAGGTCCCACCCATCTCTTAATGAATCCTTTCTTATGTGTGCCACAAAATCATAAATCATACATCATTGCATAACCCATGTAATAAAAATGGGATTCTTAAACAACATGACATCATAAAACCATTCATATAAGATAAAGGAATTCATAAACATAATTTCATCACAACATAGTCAAATCAATGTAAAAATATGGATAGAAACAGAACCCTTTATTATCTTATATGGAAAATAATTTTGATAAAACACTTGAATTGAATTCTTGAGGAAAATATCCTTTCTTCTTCAAAATCAATTTCTTTTCACAAAACATCATGCAATTTTAAAAGAAAGAGATTTTATTGAAAATAGTCATGAAATATTTTAGAGTAAGCTTCATGAAAATAAGGCTTTATAAAACAATATAAATCCGTTCGTGCCGTATAAGTTAAAAAAAACATTCTTTGTACTTTTGTCGGAAAAGTCAAAAAGTACCTCGTACGAAAAACGAAAAAAAGATTCCTTTCATATCCTTTACTAAAAACTCATAGAAGGGTAAAATTGGATTTAAACAATTGTAGGTGGATGGAAATAATATTACATATTGAGGGAACATGGATGTGGATGATAAAATACACCCCAGTAAATACTTACGAATAAACAATCTCGGATAAAAATGAGATTGTGATATTTCCCTTACCTTAGGTCCGACTTGCTTTGTAAGTGTCCGAACCTCCTGTATAATGATTTAAATCATGTTATTGACTTATTACAGAATCATATTCATTGTTATGATATCATATATGGTTCACTTATGACATTATATTACCCGTTCTTTTGTAAATTCCATGTTAAAGAAGCGTTTTGGGTAAAATCGTTTCATTTATCGTAGGTGTTTTGACTTGTTGTTCTTGACATCATTATTACTTATATCATGATTTACTTACTTCCAGAATATAAAATATGATTTATATATCATATATATTCAGTATATATATATATATATAATAGGTAGATAAATAAAATGAAAAACACCGTTCATGGAGACGGTAGTCCGTACGTACGCATGAACGCTGTTTTCCTTTCCTTATTGTCTTGAAATGGAAGTAAGTAGATGACATACATATGTATATATATACATAAATCCAGTAGCTTTATAATGTCATATATTTCATTATTATTTGTTATATATACATTATAATCATTCTTAAATGGTTAACATGGAGAATGAATCTCATCGCGTCGTGGAGACGGTATTCCGTACGTACGCACGAGCGATGATATCATTTCTATAAATATTGAATTGAATTGGAGTGTATTATAAAATATATCAGAATCAATATGATGTTGTAATAACTATGTATAGTTATTCTTTACACCATTATACCCATCCATGTAAGGTGGTGGTGGAAAATAGATTACACCACGGCGTGGAGACGGTATTCCGTACGTACGCACGCGCGGTGATTTCATTTTCCATAGGATGGATAGATGGTGAAATAGGGTTGTTTCATACTTATAATAACATATCAGTATATGAGTGATACTGATGTTATTACTTCATAATGAAACAACCTAAGAAGAAGAAGTGGAAGAAGAAATAAAGATGAAAGAATTGGTAACGGTAATTACCTCTTCTTTGAAGTGCCTCTTTGAGACCTCCTCTTAGGGCACTAAAATTGGTCTTTGAGGAAGACCAGAACCTCTAGGATGTTTCTAGGGAAGTGGAGAAGAGATTTTGGCAGGGGTTGGCCGAGCTTGAAGGCTCAAAGTTGTGTGAGGAAGAGAGGGAGGAGGTGCCCTTTTATAAGGGAGGAGAGGGGCACCTTAGGAATTCTTAAAAATATTAATTTTTAATAAATCTAACCCCACTTAAAAACCTCCAAAAATGACTCATATTCGAAGCTTAGATGAGATAGGGTTGTAATCTCATCAACCAATCAAATTTAGACATGTTTGGATCTTATTTTAAACCTTATCAATTAGATTTAACTCTAAGTTAAATAATTTGACTTTTACCGTGTCTTTTTGTTTTCTTTCACTATATGGTTAATACACTTACTATAACATGCCAAACGAACCCCAAATTGTTTATTATTAATATATATATCCTTATCTAAGTCATTTGGCCGAACCTTAGATTTTTAGGAATAAAATAACAATTAATAATATAATATTTGATTTAAAAACTATTTTGTGTCAATTTTGACACTATTTGATATATGATTTTTGTGAAAGTCATAACAGAATTAAATGTTCGAAACAAGTTGATTAAATCAACATTAATATATCATAGTAACCTATAAAATTAGTGTAATTCATAAAAATTCTCAAATTACATTTATTTTGGTGTTTATAACATCAATTATGTCAATATTTCATTAATAAGATAATTACTGCATCATCTTTGTGTCATAAATAAATTACATTATTTGATGTCTAAAAATTACAAATAAAATATCATCATGTAGGAAATATTTTTATCTTTCTAATGAATATTTATAGTCGAATTTATCTAATGTATAACCCCATATTAAAAATGAATTACTTATTAAACTTTGATTTTAACTATTTTAACCCTTCTTTAAATAAATTAATAATAAATGTCCTAATCTAATCCAAGTGGGCCTAAATGGTCATATTTTATTCCTAAGTTTGTTTTTGGTCGAATTACACTTGTCCAATAGAATTAGGACATGTGTTAGGGTAATATTAATATCATATTTACCCTTAGTTACCCTATTTACTATTAACCGTGGTAAAAAAAAGTAAAAAGTTACTATTCATCAAAAAATTATTTTCATCTCATTGAATCACATTTTAGTCCTTGATATTAACCGTGTCTCTCGGATTTTCGATATTCCATTCACAGAAGTGGTAAAATTAAGTTTTATGCAAAAATTCAGTTTTTAACCTACCACTTAGTAGTTTCACTATTCATCAAAAATTGATGTTTTTCAGAACAATGCCAAAATTTCATCCCAAGCTATATTTCATATTCCGAATTCAAAAATGAAGTCTATTTTACCAAATTCATAACATAAAAGTTTCATTAATTAATTTTATAATTAAATCCCGCTGTTAAAACAAATAGCGTGTTTTTAAGAAACAATATCTATCAAAAGATTGACACTTGTTTATGTCTAGTTTAAATGTGAAATTACATCCAATGACCAACATTGTATTAAATTGTAAAATATATTCTAAATAAACTTTAAAACCACTCAAATTAATGATTTATCACTATTAATTATTTCGATTAAAAAAATTGTTTTTAATTATAATTTAGTAATTTTCACTATTCATCGGAATATGAAAGTTATCCGAAAAGTACCAAAATTTCACCTTAGGCTAAATTCGATACTCCGAATCCAAAAATAAAGTTCATTT
This sequence comes from Viscum album, assembly GCA_963277665.1. Lineage (NCBI taxonomy): Eukaryota > Viridiplantae > Streptophyta > Magnoliopsida > Santalales > Viscaceae > Viscum > Viscum album. The sequence continues at coordinate 1,938,651,069 of OY728155.1, forward strand.
TGAGAGCTAACATTTCTAAAATTTTAAAATGTGGTTATTACTATTCATAACGGCTAGTTATAATAATATTTTAATAGCATATCGTTGTTTAGTGAAACTCGGTATTGCGTACTACACACGCTATCGAGGAAGGTCGCGATTGCGTGTAATGCAAGACAAGTCAAGGATGTGTGTTGTGCAAGCTCCTTTTGGTGTAGCGTACAACACAAGACATTAATAAAATTAAAAAGAATATTTTTTTATAAAATCTTGGGCTGTTACAATCATCCTGCTCTGAAAGCCTCCACCACGATCAGTGTTGTCCGTCGTCTGAAACCAACACAACATAGTGCAGGCATAGCCCATGTAGGGGTGAGTATAAGCTACTCAGTAGGGACCCCGAGACCCCCGAAGGTCTCCCAGAATCAAAAAAAGATAAACCACAAAGGAAAGATACAATCACGAAGTAACATCAGACACGGCTTAGGTATATGCCCATACATATACCTAAGTCTTCAATTCTCGCTCGGCTCCAACATCCGAGCTCAAGTACAACCCAGTCCACACAAGAAAGAAAAATGTAAATCCACACAGGATAGCACGACACAATCCACATAGGAAAGCAAAACGAAAATCCACATAGGATAACAAAGAGGATTCAACTCACACAAGATATACTTCTTCGTAAGACGATAGAGATGATCAGATGTAGCCACTGATTCATCTAGCCGTTGGACCCACAAAGGATCGGTAGGTACTAACCCCCGCAATGACCCACATAGGATTGATCATAAAGTTGAAAGCATGGCTATAGGGAAACTCTTTCTCTATCAAGTACAGTGGTTATACCGCTACAACCAAGCGCTTCCTTCTAACCTTGGACTTTTGTAGTACTCCACCTATCGAGTACTGTGGGCCTGCTGCTACAACCAAGCGCTTCCCACCATGGGTCTTCTGCTACAACCAAGCGCTCCCCCTCATAGCCTCTAGTGGTACTCCTTCTATTGAGTACCACGGGTTAGCTGCTACAACCAAGCGCTCCTCCATCGTGGGTCTGCCACTACAACCAAGCGCTCCCCCGTGCTGCTACAACCTAGCACTCCTCCGTCGTGGGTCCGCCGCTACAACCAAGCGCTCCCCCATGCTGCTACAACCAAGCGCTCCTCCGTCGTGGGTCTGCCGCTACAACCAAGCGCTCCCCCTCATAGCCTCCGGAGGTACTCCTTCTATTGAGTACCGCGGGTCTGCCGCTACAACCAAGCACACCTCCGCCGTGGGTCTGCTGCTACAACCAAGCGCTTCCCACTGGGCTATCCATAACACACCGAGTCGTTCGATCAGCAGTCGTCAAGTCTCAACCGGCTCTAGGGTTTCCGCACACAGCATGATCATTCTGGGAGGGTCTACTCCATGACCCAAGAGGTCGATGCATCAACTGACATGTAGTCCGGAGTTGATGTATCCCAAGATGAATCGTAGTGGTCACTGCCGAAAACACGGAGGATTACCGTACTGTTTCCATCATCGTCGCAGTCGCAGCCAGCTCTAGGGTTCCCGCACACTGCAAGCTCGTTCGGGAGGGTCCGCTCCATGAGCCAAGAGGCTGATACATCAACTGACACATAGTCCAGAGTTGATGTATCCAAAAGTTCTGTATCGTCAACAGGAATTCAACGTCGCAGACGGCGCGTCAATCGGACGCCCAGTCTGAGAGTTATTGGCTTTTTCGTCCAAGGGGCCCGGTTGGTTTCTAAGGCAAAACCAACCCGACCGTACTCCACCTACATCAAAACCTCGGGCGGAGTATGCCAAAAGATCCGTCTCACTTAGAGGAATCCATCAAAGTCGATGGCACGTCAATCGGACATCCGAAGCTTAAGATATGAGCGCTTCCGCTCCGAGGGCCCGGTTGGTTTCATGTACGAACCAACATGGCCGAACCCAAAGCATTCCGAAATCTTGAGTGTGATATAACGAAACGACCGTCTCGATCCAAGGATCGCATCTCCGTTGAAGGCGCGTCGTTCGGAGGCACGTAGCTCATGCTATGATCGAAATACCGAAAAGATTCTGGAAATGGGGGGGTCTCGGCCTGGACCGACCCGGGTCCAGGTCTGACCCGGTTTGGCGCGACCCGACCCGGTGGGTCGGCCAGGCTCGGCTCGGCCGAGCAGAGGAAGCCGCAGGGGGGGGGGGGGGGCGCTGCCCCCGCGGGATGAAGCGTCGTGGCCCCGCGTGGGGCCGCGCTGGGTCAGCGGACGTGGCTTTGCCACGTCCCGTGTGTCACCGGACCCGCACGGTTGCGGGTCTGGTCGGCCGTCGCCGCCATGGCTTCAGCCGCGGCGGCTCCCTCCGGCAGCGCGCCGGGGCACCGCCGGTGGATTCTGCGGGCCACCGGAGTTGCTCCGGTGGTCTGATTCCACTTCCGTCTGCGCCGAAGCTCCTCCCGGGTCCCAGACTTCACTGCCTGACCCTCAAATCGCCATTGCGGCTCCGTTTTTCATCATTCGCCAATCCACGCATTAACGGAAAACTGTAGAGGGTTGTCGGGCCGTGTTTGCATGGCCCGCACCCTCCGCGTTAGGTGAAAACAATCGGGAAAATATTCAATACATGAATAACAAGAAAGACACAATTTTAATCAAAATTAAAATTGAACTTTGATCCAGGTTCTTTGTTTTAAATGAAACAACCATGGGAATAAAGATAGTTCTCAAATAAAACCCCTACCTCGCCGTCGTCGTCAAGCGTGCGTTCTTCGCGGAATTGATCGTCGTGGAAGAAGAGGATCGTCGCGTCTCGGAAGGGCATCGCATCGTCGCGGTAAACGGCGTCACGTCGACAATCTCCGAGGGGTAAAGAAAACACATAGATTTAATTTAAATGAATTAAATCCATGTCAAGTATAAAATCCACAAAGGAATTTAAAAGATTCGTAAACTCCTACCTCAACCGGATATTCGAAGATTTGTCGCGGAAGAAGGAACATCGCAGAAGAACGTCGCAGGAGAAGAATTGTTGGCGTCGCGAAACACGGCGTCGCGTCGTCGATCTCTGAGGGTTCGGCGTTCTTCATCGCCTTTCGTCGAAGGCCGGCGTTCTTCGCGTTCTTCACGTTCTTCACGTTCTTCGCAAAGGAGGTTGAAGGACTTAAGGTTTTGTCAAATCCTCTCAACGAACAACACACAAGAAGAAAAATGTTGGTCTTATTTTATTACATGCCAACAAACAAAAAAACTAAGTTAAGTAACGACCCATTAATTAATAGAATTAATTCAACGAATAAAACTGCCTAATTAAAAGGAGCGTTTAATAGATTAAGAAACACCCCAGTTGACGTTCAACTAATAGGGGTTTTCGCGGGTGCGTTACTTAGCGGAAAAGAAACGGTGGGGCTCGTGCGGGCCCCACCTCACAAATATCCTACCAAGAGGGTAGGATATTTTGAATTGTACCCTATCCGCTTAAACTTAGCTTAAGCATATTTAAGTGGCATTAAGCGGCTTTAAGTGAAATAAAATAAAGTTTGTCGTACCACGTTATTTTATTTCTTAACTTAAAGCCCAAAAATTAAAAACCACACCTAAGCAAACGCAACTCCAGAAGAGGTGTTTCTAAGCAAATTATGGTGCTGCGATTCCATCAGTGCCCTCAGAATTCGATTCCGAGCACCGGTTCAAAATTTAGAAAAACCCCCTCGTTCGTTCACTGAACGTACCTGATCCAAACTTCGGAAATTGATTCCGGGGACACCGGGCCTCGGAATCAGGTGCCGTCTGAAACTGCGTTCTTGTAAAATTCCAAAGAAAATTAAGAAAAAAAATTTCCTTGAAATTTACGGGTCTTTACATTACTCCGACCACAGGGATTTACTTCCCCGTAAAGATTCACCACAAACTTAGGGATTCAAAGGCGGTACTGAGCACACATCTGAGCCTCCTGCTCCCAAGGCCTCTCCTAGAGGTTCTCATGCTGCTATCTGATGCGCACAAGAGGAATCAACTGTCCACGTAGGACCCGCTCCTGTCGATCCTCGATCTCCACCAAGACCTCCGCAAAGGCCGCCCCATCATCAACGTCCATCTCCCCATGGTCAATGATGTGTGTCGGGTCGTGCACGTATCTCCTCAGCTGAGATGCGTGGAAGACGTCATGCACCTGGTGAAAATGAGGTGGTAGAGCCAGGCGATAAGCCACCTCGCCAATCCTGTTGAGGAACTGTAACGCCCCGACCCTAGTTTCCTAGAGTCGGTGCATTATTACATAACATTGGCATGATCACAAGAAAGATCAAATCTCGAAAGACCGATTGGTTTAGTAGCCTTGGAAACACTAGATATATTCATAAGTTTTACATTACATCATAAAATCAAAAACTACTACAACAACATAATGTTTCCACAGTCCACACTACAATCCCCTCATAATATCCCTGCAGGTCATTCATAACTTACATCTTCACTTCCTGGGAAAAATAAAACATAGAAAAGGGGTGAGCTCAAATGCCCAGTAAGGATAACAATATAGCGGAAACTTTCATCAATAAGAATAAACATTTAAGGCAATGTATAACTAAAACAAAAGCCTTTTAAACATGAACTTTCAACATGGTATGGCATAAATAAAATGAAATAATGCCATTTACTTATTCACATGGATATTCCACTAATCGAATAATCACATGCAAAAATAAATAACCACTTTCATAATGATGGAATGCATAATGCCAGACTATCATAACCACATATCCAAGGCCTCGTGCCAAGACTACAAATAAGATTTTGTCAAGGCCTTGTGCCAAGACACTAGTTTGTCTCATGAGACCTACCGATGCATCGAGGAGCTATAGCGGGCTCCACCCGTCACTTATTAAGTCCAATGCATTCCCATATGAAAAGGTTTAAACATAACATAAACATTCGTATTAAAACTAGCATACGAAATGTCAATACTTTCACAATAAACTATGAATGGTATAAAAATAGCACATCCACAGTCAAACATATCACAAAACCTTCAATACAATATAGAAGTTTTGTATCATAATAAATCAACTTCAAATAATCTTAAAATCCATCAAAGGATGTTGACATAGATGAAATCAAAATTCTTTTTAAAGAAATATCTCCTTTTATTTTGGAATCATTTAAGATCCATATAAAATAAAACATTTTCTTTGAAAATATTCTTATAAGCTTGTAAGGAAAGCTTTGAAGATTTTATAACGGCGTAAAATAACCGCACCCGCCGTATAAGTTAAAAAAAACATTCTTACCTCAATTCTGTCGAAAAGGTTAAAAAGGACCTTGTTTTGAAAACGACGGAAAGATTCCTTTATTAACCTCTTATAAAAAGTCAAAAAAAGGTATAAATGACTTTAACCCATATTCTTGTAAATAGTAAAAATGTTTTGAAATACATTTTTAAGAAACATGGATGTGGATGATAAAGAGATCCCAGTAGATTATTACATATAAACAACCTCAGATAATGAAGAGATTGTGAAATAACCCTTACCTTGTACTTTTCCTTGGTTGGGGTAGGTTAACCTCCTGTATAATGGTGAAATAATTGTTATTAAATTATACAAGAATCATATACATTAATATGATATCATATATGATCTTTTAATATTGATTTGATAATAATATCTTAGTATTATCGTTGTTTCGGGTGTTAACTTACTTGTTTTCTTTCATATGTTTTGTTACGTAAGCCATGGTTGTTGTATCTTATTCATATCCAGAATGATATACAGTCCTTAAAAATCATTTTTAAATCATCAAATGATAATTATACTTGAATGGATACGATGGAGAATGAATCTCATCGCGTTCGTGGAGACGGTAGTCCGTACGTACGCACGAGCGACAATATCATTCTTTTGATATTAAAATAATATATAAATGGATGGTATATCATATATAAAGAATCATTAACATGTTATATTTATTATTTACTTGAGTTACACATCATTATTATACCCATCCAAATAATATTATATTGAATAACAATTACACCACGACGTGGAGACGGTAAGCCGTACGTACGCACGTATGGTGACATGTTATTCAAAGGGTGGATAGAATACTGAATATGATTGTACCACACTTATAATAACATCACAGTATATGTGAGATACTGGAGTTATTATTTTAGAATGGTAAGAACAAAGGAAGAAGAAGTGGAAGAAGAAATGAACTTAGAAAAGGGTGGTGAAATCATTACCTCTTCTTCGGGTTCTTCCTTTTGATTTGATCAAAAGGGCTCCTTAGGTTGGATTTCTGATCAAACTAAGGCCTCTAGGTTGTAGTTAGGGATGTTGGGAGATTATTTGGGCAGAGTTTGGCCGAACCAAAAGGCTTTGAAGGGGTGAAGAAATGAGAAGGAGGAGTGCCCTTTTATAAGAGGGGTGAGGGGCACTTTTGGAAAAGTTAGAAATATTAATTTATAATAAATTCATATTCGGTTTCCAAAGGCTCCAAAGTTGACTATTCAAAGGATGAGGTGGGGATAGGTCGAAAACAACTCATCCAATAGAATTTAGACAGGTTTGGGTACTTATATTAACCTTATCTTTAAGTATTAACTCTAAGTTAATTAGTTTCACTTTTACAATGTCTCTTTGTATTTTTATATAATATGGTTAATAAACTTACTATATACATCCAAGCGACCCCCAAGTGGTCCATTAATGATTAACCTATCATAATATAAGTCTCTTGGCCGAACCTTAGATTTTTAGGAATTTAATATCAATTAATAATATAATATTTTTTTAAGAACTTTTTTATGTCAATTTTGACACTATTCAATAGTTGATTTTTGTGAAACTCATAAAAGATTGATTACTTCGAACAAAGTCCATTAAATCAATCCTAATATATCATATTATCCTAGAAAATTAGTTTAATTCATTAAAAGGTTCATATTATATTTATTTGGGTATTTATAATATCAATTATGTTAATTTTTCACTATTATAGTAATTACTGCATCATCATTGTGTCATAAATAAAATAACTTATTTAATGTCTAAAAATTATAAATAAACTATCATTATGTAGGAAATCGTTTTATCTTTCTAATGAATATTTATAATCGAAAATCCAACATGTATAACCCTATGTAAAAATTGTTCTTCTAAAAGATGTAAGCTTATGCCATTTTTATTTTTATTTTAACTTTATTAATATAAAGTGTCCCTACCACATACAAGTGGCTCCAAGGGGTCCCCAAATTGACCCAAGGATGCCCATGGTCGGGTATGTGTCCACCAATAAGGTTAGGACACGTTTTAGGGTAATTTTGTATTATTATAATATTATTTTTTTAACCCTTATTTACCGGATTTACCCTTTAACTATGGTAAATAAAATATTTACCACAGTAACTATTCAAAATGTCTAAAAATAAAAGTTACCTATTTACACAATTTGAACATCCTGATTCCAAATATGGAATCCATTTTCCTAAATTCAAAACACAGAAGTGGCAGAAATTAATTTAAAATTAATTCCCGCTGTTAAAACAAAAAGCGTGTTTTTAAGAGATAATAACTATCAAAAGATTGACACTTGTTTATGTTCGGTTTAATTGTAAAATTATGTCCAATGACCAAAATTATATTAAATGGTAAAAATATATTCTAAATATACTTTAAAACCACTCAAATTCATAATTTATCACTAGTAATTAATTTTATTAAAAAAGTTGTTTTTAATTAAAATTTAGTAATTTTCACTATTCATCAAAATATGAAAGTTATCCGAAATGTACCAAAATTTCACCCTAGGCTAAATTCGATATTCCGAATCCAAAAATGAAGTCCATTTTCAAATATAAAATATATATAATTTCAAAAAGTAGGTATTACTATTCATAACGGCTAGTTTGATTAGTTATGGTGTGTTAGAACTCGGTGTTGCGTACAACACACGCTATCACATTATTCAAAGAGAAGCGTACCATAGAAGCTTGGGGTGTTACATTCTCCCCTCCTTCAAATAATTGCGTCCTCGCAATTTCTAGGGTATTACTGCATAAAACGACTCGGGTGGTTCTTCATCATAAGTTCCTCGGGTTCCCACGTTGCCTCTTCCATCTTATGATTTCTCCACAAAACTTTTACCAGACGCGTCGTCCGGTTTCTCAGTACTTGTTCTCTTGTATCAAGAATCCTGACGGGCTCTTCGCAATAAGACAGATCGGGTTCCAGTTCTAATTCCTCATAGGTGAGTACATGCGTCGGATCAGGCATGTATTTCCTCAATAGAGATACGTGGAATACATCGTGAACTTTGGAGAGACTTGGCGGCATTGCCAATCGGTAAGCTACAACCCCAATTCGTTCTAGAATTTCGAAAGGTCCGATGTACCTGGGACTCAATTTACCTTTCTTACCAAAACGTATGACTCCCTTCCACGGAGATACCTTCAGGAAAACATGATCACCGACTTGAAATTCCAAATCCTTCCTTCGATTATCGGCATAGCTCTTCTGCCTACTTTGAGCTGCTTTGATGTGATTTTGGATTACTTTCACCTTTTCCACCGTTTCCTCCACCAGTTCTGGGCCTACAAGTTTTCTTTCACCAACGTCATCCCAACAGGTTGGTGTACGACATCTCTTTCCGTATAACGCTTCATATGGTGCCATCTGAATACTCGAATGGAAGCTATTGTTATAGGAAAATTCTACCAGAGGTAAATATTGATCCCACATACCCTGAAAATCAAGTGAGCAAGATCTCAACATGTCTTCTAAGGTTTGAATAGTCCGTTCTGATTGTCCGTCTGTCTGAGGGTGGTAAGCAGTGCTCAAATGAAGTTCAGTATCCAGGGATTTCTGAAGACTTTTCCAAAATCTTGAAGTAAAACGGGGATCACGATCAGAAACAATCGATAGGGGTACTCCATGAAGTCTCACAACTTCATTAATATATAGTCTTGCTAGACGTTCCAGGGGTAGATCTTCTCTTATAGCAAGAAAATGTGCTGACTTGGTAAGACGATCAACAATCACCCATATTGCATCATTCCTTCTAGGAGTCTTTGGTAGCCCCATGACAAAGTCCATCGTAACATTGTCCCATTTCCACTCCGGTATGGGAAGAGGTTGCATGACTCCTCCAGGCTGTTGCCTTCCAGCTTTCACTTGTTGACAAACCATACACCTTGACACAAAATCAGCAATCTCCCTCTTCATGTTGTCCCACCAAAAATGTTCCTTCAAATCCCTATACATTTTGGTGCTCCCAGGGTGTATAGAGAAATTGGAACTATGAGCGTCATCCAGCAATTCCCTTTTTAGATCAGGTATATTGGGAACACAAAGTCTCTTCCCGAATTTCAAAATTCCACCTTCATACGCAAAGTCTCTCAATCTCCCATCATTCACAGCTTTAATCTTCTTTTGGAATTCTTCATCATTAGTCTGAGAACTCTTAATCCTTTCTAGTAAAGATGGTTTGGCAACCATTTGAAAAAGCATTGATGTTTCACCTTCCCTGGTTATTCCCATGTCCATTTTCTCTAGATCCATGAAAATTGGGTCCCTTTCAATTCTCATCATGTTCAGAACTCCATGGTCTTTTCTGCTCAAAGCATCTGCTACTTTGTTTGCTTTCCCCGGGTGGTAGTGTATCGTGCAATCATAATCCTTGAGTAATTCAAGCCATCTCCTTTGCCTCATGTTGAGTTCTTTTTGTGAGAAAATATACTTCAAACTCTTGTGATCAGTATAAATCTCACATTTTTCACCATAGAGGTAGTGCCTCCATATCTTCAAAGCAAAGATCACAGCTGCTAACTCAAGATCATGAGTAGGATAGTTTTGTTCATGAATTTTCAACTGTCGTGATGCATAGGCAATAACTCTATCATTCTGCATAAGGACACAGCCAAGTCCTTTCTTTGATGCATCACTATAAATAACGAACCCATCATTCCCCGATGGTAGAGTCAATATAGGAGCATTGACTAATCTTCTCTTCAGTTCTTCGAAACATTCTTCACACTCTTTTGTCCAAACAAATTTAACCCCTTTACGTGTGAGCTTCGTTAATGGGTTAGCCAATCGGGCAAAATTCTGGACGAAACGTCGATAATAACCTGCCAAACCAATAAAACTACGTACCTCAGTTATACTCGTAGGTGCTGGCCATTCTTGGATTGCCTTGGTCTTAGAAGGATCAACAGAGATTCCATCTTTAGAGACAATATGGCCAAGAAAAGAAATCTCCTGAAGCCAGAATTCACACTTGATAAACATTCCATATAATTCATGCCTCCTCAGAGTCTTCAAGATAATGCGCAAGTGATTTTCATGATCTTCATAGGTTTTGGAGTATACCAATATATCATCAATAAATACTACCACAAATTCATCGAGATACTCCTTGAAAACTCTATTCATCAGATCCATGAATACAGAGGGTGCATTGGTCAATCCAAACGGCATTACAGTAAACTCGTAATGCCCGTACCTGGTTCGAAATGCTGTTTTCGGAATGTCTTCCTTCTTCACACACAACTGATGGTATCCAGATCGAAGGTCAATCTTTGAAAAGTATTGAGCTCCATGCAGTTGGTCAAATAAATCATCAATATGAGGTAGGGGATACTTGTTCTTTATCGTTATAGCATTGATCTCCCTGTAGTCAATACATAACCTCATAGATCCATCTTTCTTTTTAACAAAAAGAACAGGGGCTCCCCATGGAGAAACACTAGGGCGAATAAATCCCTTATTACTCAATTCCTCTAGTTGTTTCTTTAGTTCGACTAACTCTACAGTGGCCATTCTATAAGGGGTCTTCGATATAGGCTTTGATCCAGGAATCAAATCAATAGAAAACTCAACTTCTCGTTCTGGAGGATGTCCAGGTAAATCTTCTGAAAATACATCTACAAATTCTTTCACAACAGGTACATCCTCTATTTGAACATTCCTTTCCTCACCGACAGTTATTTCATTCTCTTCCTCCCCAATAATTGAATTAAGTTGAGCTACTGGGGGTGGATCTAAATAAGAATTAGGTGGTGACGATTCTGCTCTAAAAATAAGGTGTTCCTTATCATTATCATCAAGAATCGTAACCTCTTTCTTCTTACAATAAATCTTCGCATCATAGTCCGAAAGCCAGTCCATACCGAGGATTATATCAAACTCAATCATAGGTATGACGATGAAATCAGCAGATAAAGAAAATTTATGTGCCCTAATGGGGACTGATTCACAAATTTTGTTGCAACGATACTTCCCTTAGGAGTTTTAACTGACAACTCCCTTATTAAATCAAATTGGAAATATCTAATTTTCTTAGCAAATTGGGAAGATATGAAACAATGCGATGATCCAGAATCAAATAATGCATTTGCTAAACTTGAGGAAACCATTAAATTACCTGCCACCACGTCTTTCGGAGTTTCTACCTCAGCAGTAGTGATAGCATAAGCCTGGCCTTGATCCCTTGGCCTTTTTTGAGGTAAGTTCTCCTGACGCTTAGGACATGCATTTGCATAATGCCCCATCTCCCTGTAATTGTAGCACTGAACATTGGTAGCTTCCTTCTTCCCCTTGCAATCATGAGCTTGGTGGCCTTTTTCACCACACTTGTAACAGACTCCCATTCCCTTCAGGCAAGCACCGGGGTGTTTCTTCCCGCACTTAACACAAGATGGATATTCAACCTTTCCCTTCTTCCCCTTATTTCCATTCCCAGATTGATCAGCAGGTCTCTTCTTCTCTTGCTTTGCTTTAAAGTCATAAGACTTAGAGAATTCATTTTCGGTCTTTATAGCACATGAGACAATGTCTTCGTACGATGAAAAGGATTGTGAGACTAATGCTCGATGGAGAAATGGTTTTAACCCATCAAAGAAACGATCAATCTTACTTCTTGGGTTGCGAATATAATCACCAGCGTACCTCGCTAACCTTGTAAAGTTAGCCTCATACTTTGTGACATTATCATCCTCCTTTTGTCTCAGACTCAGAAATTGCCTTTCCATATCTGCTCGATGGTCGCGAGGAAAGTATTTTTCTAAAAACAGATCTTTGAACTCCCTCCATTCCATGTTTGATACTTCATCATCTTCCTTCATGTTTTGAATCAATGACCACCATTGATCAGCATCTCCAGTGAGGCGGTAAACTGCCATGATAACTTTTTCCCTTTCACTGCTCCCCAAAGCCTGAAATATTTTCTCTAGGGAAAATATCCATTGCTCAGCTACTAAGGGATTTGTACTTCCATTGAACGTTGGTGGTTGTTGTCTCATGAATCGATCTAACATTGATCCTCCACGCTGCGGATCAGGGTGCTCCATACGGGTAAGGTTATTATTCATAACCTGAGTAAGTTGTCCCAGTACGGTGATTAGCTGATCAGCACCAGTTGCATCACCAGCCCCACTATAATTATCTTGAGCAGGAGGGCAATCCCTACATGGAGTGCGTGCATTGATACGGTTTCCATTTCTTCCACTAGGCGCCATTTCTAAACAATGGCATAAACTAGATCAGTTTATGAATCAAAATACATAATCCCATACTTATAAAACACTTAACATAAATTGAACTATCTATGGATATAATCCATAATCATAAATATGTTTTCTTTGAGGAAGTATATACTCATAAACCCTTCATAATGATTTGTAAAGAAAGTGAGAGTTATCCTAAGCATATCCCCCGGGAGTGTCGTAACCAAGAGTGCAGCAAGGCCCGTTGTCGTGCACCAGTTCCCGTTCGAGTCTAGCTCAAAGCGGTGTTTTCGGGTTTTACCCCTAGGTACATCTGTGCCAGAGCCGCCTCTACCTGCTCGTATCCAGACAGGGATGTATTGCTCGCAAAACTCACAAAGTCTCTACAATACCAAAATTCTAGGAAGTTCTTCTATACTAATCCTCAAAGTTCATCTTAGGTCTACGTGCTCTAATCAGAGTTTATCTAAATCTAGCTTCCAAGGTTTGTACTAAACTTCCTCTGATACCAACTGTAACGCCCCGACCCTAGTTTCCTAGAGTCGGTGCATTATTACATAACATTGGCATGATCACAAGAAAGATCAAATCTCGAAAGACCGATTGGTTTAGTAGCCTTGGAAACACTAGATATATTCATAAGTTTTACATTACATCATAAAATCAAAAACTACTACAACAACATAATGTTTCCACAGTCCACACTACAATCCCCTCATAATATCCCTGCAGGTCATTCATAACTTACATCTTCACTTCCTGGGAAAAATAAAACATAGAAAAGGGGTGAGCTCAAATGCCCAGTAAGGATAACAATATAGCGGAAACTTTCATCAATAAGAATAAACATTTAAGGCAATGTATAACTAAAACAAAAGCCTTTTAAACATGAACTTTCAACATGGTATGGCATAAATAAAATGAAATAATGCCATTTACTTATTCACATGGATATTCCACTAATCGAATAATCACATGCAAAAATAAATAACCACTTTCATAATGTTGGAATGCATAATGCCAGACTATCATAACCACATAGCCAAGGCCTCGTGCCAAGACTACAAATAAGATTTTGTCAAGGCCTTGTGCCAAGACACTAGTTTGTCTCATGAGACCTACCGATGCATCGAGGAGCTATAGCGGGCTCCACCCGTCACTTATTAAGTCCAATGCATTCCCATATGAAAAGGTTTAAACATAACATAAACATTCGTATTAAAACTAGCATACGAAATGTCAATACTTTCACAATAAACTATGAATGGTATAAAAATAGCACATCCACAGTCAAACATATCACAAAACCTTCAATACAATATAGAAGTTTTGTATCATAATAAATCAACTTCAAATAATCTTAAAATCCATCAAAGGATGTTGACATAGATGAAATCAAAATTCTTTTTAAAGAAATATCTCCTTTTATTTTGGAATCATTTAAGATCCATATAAAATAAAACATTTTCTTTGAAAATATTCTTATAAGCTTTTAAGGAAAGCTTTGAAGATTTTATAACGGCGTAAAATAACCGCACCCGCCGTATAAGTTAAAAAAAAACATTCTTACCTCAATTCTGTCGAAAAGGTTAAAAAGGACCTTGTTTTGAAAACGACGGAAAGATTCCTTTATTAACCTCTTATAAAAAGTCAAAAAAAGGTATAAATGACTTTAACCCATATTCTTGTAAATAGTAAAAATGTTTTGAAATACATTTTTAAGAAACATGGATGTGGATGATAAAGAGATCCCAGTAGATTATTACATATAAACAACCTCGGATAATGAAGAGATTGTGAAATAACCCTTACCTTGTACTTTTCCTTGGTTGGGGTAGGTTAACCTCCTGTATAATGGTGAAATAATTGTTATTAAATTATACAAGAATCATATACATTAATATGATATCATATATGATCTTTTAATATTGATTTGATAATAATATCTTAGTATTATCGTTGTTTCGGGTGTTAACTTACTTGTTTTCTTTCATATGTTTTGTTACGTAAGCCATGGTTGTTGTATCTTATTCATATCCAGAATGATATACAGTCCTTAAACATCATTTTTAAATCATCAAATGATAATTATACTTGAATGGATACGATGGAGAATGAATCTCATCGCGTTCGTGGAGACGGTAGTCCGTACGTACGCACGAGCGACAATATCATTCTTTTGATATTAAAATAATATATAAATGGATGGTATATCATATATAAAGAATCATTAACATGTTATATTTATTATTTACTTGAGTTACACATCATTATTATACCCATCCAAATAATATTATATTGAATAACAATTACACCACGACGTGGAGACGGTAAGCCGTACGTACGCACGTATGGTGACATGTTATTCAAAGGGTGGATAGAATACTGAATATGATTGTACCACACTTATAATAACATCACAGTATATGTGAGATACTGGAGTTATTATTTTAGAATGGTAAGAACAAAGGAAGAAGAAGTGGAAGAAGAAATGAACTTAGAAAAGGGTGGTGAAATCATTACCTCTTCTTCGGGTTCTTCCTTTTGATTTGATCAAAAGGGCTCCTTAGGTTGGATTTCTGATCAAACTAAGGCCTCTAGGTTGTAGTTAGGGATGTTGGGAGATTATTTGGGCAGAGTTTGGCCGAACCAAAAGGCTTTGAAGGGGTGAAGAAATGAGAAGGAGGAGTGCCCTTTTATAAGAGGGGTGAGGGGCACTTTTGGAAAAGTTAGAAATATTAATTTATAATAAATTCATATTCGGTTTCCAAAGGCTCCAAAGTTGACTATTCAAAGGATGAGGTGGGGATAGGTCGAAAACAACTCATCCAATAGAATTTAGACAGGTTTGGGTACTTATATTAACCTTATCTTTAAGTATTAACTCTAAGTTAATTAGTTTCACTTTTACAATGTCTCTTTGTATTTTTATATAATATGGTTAATAAACTTACTATATACATCCAAGAGACCCCCAAGTGGTCCATTAATGATTAACCTATCATAATATAAGTCTCTTGGCCGAACCTTAGATTTTTAGGAATTTAATATCAATTAATAATATAATATTTTTTTTAAGAACTTTTTTATGTCAATTTTGACACTATTCAATAGTTGATTTTTGTGAAACTCATAAAAGATTGATTACTTCGAACAAAGTCCATTAAATCAATCCTAATATATCATATTATCCTAGAAAATTAGTTTAATTCATTAAAAGGTTCATATTATATTTATTTGGGTATTTATAATATCAATTATGTTAATTTTTCACTATTATAGTAATTACTGCATCATCATTGTGTCATAAATAAAATAACTTATTTAATGTCTAAAAATTATAAATAAACTATCATTATGTAGGAAATCGTTTTATCTTTCTAATGAATATTTATAATCGAAAATCCAACATGTATAACCCTATGTAAAAATTGTTCTTCTAAAAGATGTAAGCTTATTCCATTTTTATTTTTATTTTAACTTTATTAATATAAAGTGTCCCTACCACATACAAGTGGCTCCAAGGGGTCCCCAAATTGACCCAAGGATGCCCATGGTCGGGTATGTGTCCACCAATAAGGTTAGGACACGTTTTAGGGTAATTTTGTATTATTATAATATTATTTTTTTAACCCTTATTTACCGGATTTACCCTTTAACTATGGTAAATAAAATATTTACCACAGTAACTATTCAAAATGTCTAAAAATAAAAGTTACCTATTTACACAATTTGAACATCCTGATTCCAAATATGGAATCCATTTTCCTAAATTCAAAACACATAAGTGGAAGAAATTAATTTAAAATTAATTCCCGCTGTTAAAACAAAAAGCGTGTTTTTAAGAGATAATAACTATCAAAAGATTGACACTTGTTTATGTTCGGTTTAATTGTAAAATTATGTCCAATGACCAAAATTATATTAAATGGTAAAAATATATTCTAAATATACTTTAAAACCACTCAAATTCATAATTTATCACTAGTAATTAATTTGATTAAAAAAGTTGTTTTTAATTAAAATTTAGTAATTTTCACTATTCATCAAAATATGAAAGTTATCCGAAATGTACCAAAATTTCACCCTATGCTAAATTCGATATTCCGAATCCAAAAATGAAGTCCATTTTCAAATATAAAATATATATAATTTCAAAAAGTAGGTATTACTATTCATAACGGCTAGTTTGATTAGTTATGGTGTGTTAGAACTCGGTGTTGCATACAACACACGCTATCACATTATTCAAAGAGAAGCGTACCATAGAAGCTTGGGGTGTTACAGGAACTGGAATGGTCTGATGAAGCATGGAGATGACTGCCGCCTCGGCCAAATCTCCATAATCCACGTCAAGGTGAGACACGCCAGAAGACGTGGTCACCGTCCTCGAACTCTAGTGGCCTCCGCTTTCTGTCAGCACAAGACTTTTGCCAGCTCTGAGCTGTCCTCATCCGCTCATGGATGACTTGGACCTTTCTGGTCCTACAAGAGCTGCTGATATTTCATCTTTGCTGATAAGAGAAATCTGGTTTTATCCCCTGGATGAACCAAGTTCTTCGCCTGATACAGTCAATCCCGACATGGATTGATACTAATCCATACCAAGGATGACGTCGTAAGGCCTCGACGCTACTACCAAGAGATCCAACCGTTACTCTCGCCTCCAAGGGTTGAGTCACACTGTTGGCATCAGTGTGTGGTAACTGGGTCTCCTCCAGTAGATGTCTCACAAGTGAGGCTCAAGTCAATAATCTAAACTGGAACCTCTTAGTAACAACACAAATGAGGACAGGAATGAAAACATCACAAAGGAATGCATCTTTTTTTTATTGTAGCTCATAATACAAAGACACTACACAACAACAACAAGGAACTAGAAGTACAAAAGAGGTATCCACTAGTTCCACTCCTTTCCATCTTCTCCCAGAGCTCCATGATCGAAGGCCTCGGCTGCTTGAAGCTGAGTTCTCCCATGTCCACCAACTCCCTGTGGTCGGGGTAAACCTCATGGTGGTGGTGGTAGCAACACCTCAAAGTGTCGTCCACCTCCCGCTGCATGGCCATCTCCCCTGCCACGATCTCCTGCTCCATGAGATCCGCCTTGATCGAACCTATGCCTCTGCCTGGGAGGTCCTTCGTTCATCTGCTGGTCATCCGTATGGCGGGTCGGACAGTCACGAGCTATGTGATCAACCCCGCCGCAGGAGTAACACTGTCCGCTCATGGTAAGTCGTTGTCCACCCCGGGTGCCTCGCACAATCGATCATGTGTCACGCGGTCAACCACCAGTATGTCTAGTCCTCTTGGACCCCTACGTCATCTGTCTACTGCCCACTGCAGAAGACTCTGTCACATACTAGCTAGTGGTGGGTCCTGCTGCTAGAGACTGCTCAGCAAGGAAACTCCCCACTAAGAGGGCTCGCTCCAACACTCCTGTTTGTGTCGGAATGCGGTGAGAAACAACTGAAGCTCTGATCTCTCGCCTGAGCCCCTGCTCGAAGGTTCGGGCCCTGAAGAATGAGTCTTGTACAATGTCCATGGAATAGCGCGAGAGATCGGTAAACCTCGCCGCGTACTGGGCTACTATCATGTTTCCCTGCCGCAGCTGTAGTAGCTCCTGGATGCGCACCACTCAGAGGGCGGCTGGGACAGACTCTGAGCGAAAAAGGCTCTCAAAGTCCGTCCAAAGGAGTGATGCCTCATCGTGCACCTAGAGCATCAAGCTCCACCATCTGCCTACTGCCACATGTAGGAGGCTCACTGCAAGGACCACCATAAGGTCTGCTGGTGTCCTCACTAACCGGAAAACGCGTACAACCGCCTCCAGCCAGTCCTCAGCTGCCTGGGGGTCCGTCTCCCCGCGGAACCTGGGCGGTCGCTGGCGCTGGAACTCATGCAGTTCACTAAGGCGACGTGCATCGTCAGTGGACGAGGATGGAAGCATCGGTGACTCGGCGGGTAGTGGTACCACCGGTGCCTCTTCTGTCAAAAGGCCATGTACCGAGGTCTCGTCGCTCGGCGGGCTGTCGTCACGTACGACTCTCAGAACCCTAGCTGGCTGCCGTCGTGGGGCCATCCTGAAAGGAAACAGGTGCGCCATGGTCAGAACAGTATACCTGGTGAGATGATACAATTAATCACAAAGAAAACTTGAAACACACATACAATCAATGTATTTGCGCATTAAGTCGGAAATCAGAAGTTAGGGTCCGGGTGTACGGATACGTCAGCCGCAACACCAACACTGGACTCCCTGGACTGATAACCACACCCAATACGCTAAACACTATTGATTCACATAGAAATGATCAGAGTCTGCGGTAGAACCGAACTCCTCTGATACCAATTTGTCACGACCCGACCTCGGGGCCCGTGCCGTGACTACCCCAACCCCACCTTCCATAGGCCAGGGGCTGGCGACTAGCACCACGCCATAAATCCCGGTAAAAGGGAAGTAATTGCCTTTGTAAAGTAAACAAGCACCATAGAGTAAGCAAGCGGAAAAGGCAAACACTAAGTAAAAACTGGTACAATAGTAAGTGCGGAAAGGTAAGTGGGCCAGAATACAAACCCAAACTAAAAGTAAAATACTACTCGAAAGGGGAAAACAACAACTGAAAAGTAAAGCCGCAACGTCGAGCCATCCACTGGAATTCCTACCTGAAGGGTGGGTACATAAAGCCTTCACTGCTCCTCGGGTCCAGCCGACTGCTCTGAGAACGTCCCACCTAGTGGTCCACCTCCAGGTACCATCCTGCTCCGCAAGCCTCCACCACGATCAACGCTATCTGTCGTCTGCAACCAACACAATGTAGTGCGGGCATAGCTCGTGCAGGGGTGAGTATAAGCTACTCAGTAGGGACCCTGAGACCCCTGAAGGTCTCCCAGAATCCACAAAAGATAAACCACAAATGAAAGATACAATCACGAAGTAACATCAGACACGGCTTAGGTATATGCCCATACATATACCTAAGTCTTCAATTCTCGCTCGGCTCCAACATTCGAGCTCAAGTACAACCAAGTCCACACAGGATAGCACGACACAATCCACATAAGAAGGAAAAACGTAAATCCACATAGGATAACAAACAGGATTCATCTCACACAGGATATACTTCTTCGTAAGACGATAGAGATGATCAGATGTAGCCACTGATTCATCTAGCCGTCGGACCCACAAAGGATCGATAGGTACTAACCCCCGAAATCACCCACATAGGATCGATCATGAAGTTGAAACCATAGCTATAGGGAAACTCCTTCTCCATCAAGTACAGTGGTTATGCCGCTACAACTAAGCGCTTTTTTCTAACCTTGGACTGCTATAGTACTCCACCTATCGAGTACTGTGGGCCTGCTGCTATAACCAAGTGCTTCCCACCATGGGTCTGCTGCTACAACCAAGCGCTCCCCCTCATAGACTCTAGAGGTACTCCTTCTGTTGAGTACCACAGGTCAACCGCTACAACCAAGCGCTCCTCCGTCGTGGGTCTGCCGCTACAACCAAGCGCTCCCCCGTGCTGCTACAACCTAGCGCTCCTCCGTCCTGGGTCTGCCGCTACAACCAAGCGCTCCCCCTCATAGCCTCCAGAGGTACTTCTTCTGTTGAGTACCGCGGGTCTCCCGATACAACCAAGCGCTCCTCCCCCGTGGGTTTGCTGCTACAACCAAGCGCTTCCCACTGGGCTATCTGTAACACACCGAGTCGTTCGATCAGCAATCGTCAAGTCTCAACCGGCTCTAGGGTATCCGCACACAACATGCTCATTCCGGGAGGGTCCACTCCATGAGCCAAGAGGTCGATGCATCAACTGACATGTAGTCCGGAGTTGATGTATCCCAATATGTACCGTAGTTGTCACTGTCGAAAGCACAGAGGATTCCCGTACTGTTTCCATCATCGTCGCAGTCGCAGCCAGCTCTAGGGTTCCGGCACACAGCAAGCCCGTTCAGGAGGGTCCGCTCCACGAGCCGAGAGGCTGATACAGAAACTGACACATAGTCCAGAGTTGATGTATCCAAAAGTTCCGTATCGTCAACAGGAACTCAACATCGCAGACGGCGCGTCAATCAGACGCCCAGTCTGAGAGTTATTGGCTTTTTCGTCCCAGGGGCCCGATTGGTTTTTAAGGAAAAACCAACCTGATCGTACTCCACCTGTGTCCAAACCTCGGGCGGAGTATGCCAAAAGATCCGTCTCACTTAGAGGAATTCATCAAAGTCGACGGCAGGTCAATCGGACGTCCGAAGCTCAAGATATGAGCATTTCCGCTCCGAGGGCCCGGTTGGTTTATTGTACGAACCAACCCGATCGAACCCAAATTATTCCGAAACCTTGAGTGTGATATACTGAAACGACCGTCTCGATCCAAGGATCGCATCGCCACTGACGGCGCATCGTTCGGAGGCGCATTTCTCATGTTATGAGCAAAAGACCGAAAAGAGTCCGGAAATAGGGGGTTTGGGCCCGGACCGACCCGGCCCAACCCCCCAGGGTCGGCCCGAACCGGGCGACCCGACCCGGGTTCGGGTCCGACCCAGTTTGGGGCGACCCGCCCCGGCCGGGGCACGACCCGGCTCGGCGGGTCGGCCCGGATCGGCACGGCCGAGCGGCCTAGCGGAGGAAGCCGCAGGGGGGGGGGGGGGGGGGCGCTGCCCCCGCGGGATGAAGCACCGCGACCTTGCGTGGGGCCGCGCTGGGTCAGCAGACGCGGCTTTGAGGCGTTATGTGTGTCACCGAACCCGCGCGGTCGCGAGTCTGGTCAGCCGCCGCCGCTGTGGCTTCAGTGTGGCGGCTCCATTCGGCGGCGCGCCGGGGCACCGCCAGTGGATTCCGCGGGCCACCGGAGTTGCTCTGGTGGTCCGATTCCACTTCCGTCTGCGCCGTAGCTCCTCCCGAGTCCCAGACGTCACTGCCTGGCCCTCAAATCGCCATTGCGGCTCTGTTTTTCATCGTTCGCCAATCCGCGCATCAACGGAAAACTGCGGAGGGTTGTCGGGCCATGTTTGCTTGGCCCGCACCCTCCGCGTTAGGTGATAACAATCGGGAAAATATTCAATACATGAATAACAAGCAAGACACAATTTTAATCAAAATTAAAATTTAACTTTGATATAGGTTCTTTGTTTTAAATGAAAAAACCATGGGAATAAAGATAGTTCTCAAATAAAACCCCTACCTCACCGTCGTCGTCGAGCATGCGTTCTTCGCAGAATTGATCGTCGCAGAAGAAGAGGATCATCGCGTCGCGGAAGGGCGTCTCGTCATCACGGTATACGGCGTCGTGTCGATGATCTCCGAGGGGTAAAGAAAAAACACGGATTTAATTTACACGAATTAAATCCATGTCAAGTATAAAATCCACAAAGGAATTTAAAAGATTCGTAAACTCCTACCTCAACCGGATATTCGAAGATTTGTTGGGGAAGAAGGAACGTCGCAGAAGAACATCGCAGGAGATGAATTGTTGGCATCACGGAACACGGTGTCGCGTCATCGATCTCCGAGGGTTCGGCATTCTTCGTCACCTTTCGTCGAAGGCCGACGTTCTTCGCGTTCTTCACGTTCTTCGTGAAGGAGGTTAAATTACTTAAGGTTCTGTCAAATCCTCTCAACGAACAACACACAAGAAGAAAAATGTTGGTCTTATTTTATTACATGCCAACAAACGAAAAAACTAAGTTTAGTAATGACCAATTAATTCATAGAACTAATTCAACAAATAAAACCACCCAATTAAAAGGATAATTTAATAGATTAAGAAACGCCCCAGTTGACTTTCAATTAATAGGGGTTTTCGCGGGTGCGTTACTTAGAGGAAAAGAAACGGTGGGGCTCGTGCAGACCCCACCTAAAAAATATCCTACCAAGAGGGTACAATATTTTGAATTCTACCCTATCCGCTTAAACTCAGCTTATGCAGCTTTAAGTGGATTTAAGCAGATTTAAGTGAAATAAAATAAATTTTGTCGTACCACGTTATTTTATTTCTTAACTTAAAGCCAAAAAATTAAAAACCACACCCTAGCAAACGCAACTCCTGAAGAGGCATTTCTAAGAAAATACCGGTGCTGCGATTCCATCGGTGCCCTCAGAATTCGATTCCGAGCGCCGGTTCAAAAGTTAGAAAAACCCACCCATTCGTTCACTGAACGTACCTGAGCCAAACTTCGGGAATTGATTCCGGGCACACCGGGCCCCGGAATCAGGTGCCGTTTGAAACTGCGTTCTTGTAAAATTCCAAAGAAAATTAAGAAAAAAAATTTCGTTGAAATTTATGGGTCTTTACAACATGATCATGAACATGTTATTATGGGTTCAACTAGATAGCACTATAATAAATTAGGTAAAGCTTTAGTCTCATGAGACATCATATAAGGTATTAGGGATTTGACTTAATCTATTATGGGACTATGTCCACCATATGATAATATTTAGAATGTTATACTTGATTCATTTTTATTTAATGTTAGATGTTTATTCCAAATTTCCTATGTTATGATAATCTTATGATACCATGTTCTTTATGTTATACTTCCATGCGATTACTCATGATTCTTATCTTTTCTGATATCAAGTCATACCTTTGACTCACCTGTTATGTTTATTTTTCGTGTTTATTACATTATTAGGATTCATAGATCACCCATTTTTATATGTATTACCTATGTTATCTTATATAGTTTTAGGATCTCACTAAGGAAAAAAAGGATTGAATGTTTCAGTTTCCTTGGGGTATTTTAAACCTAATCTTCCAAAGACACTAGAACTCATGATATTTGGGTCGTAATTAATGGATGATTATATTAAAAATAAAGTAATAATATGTGTAAAAGGAATGCGTCTATATATTTGGTATCATAGAAATAGTATTATTAACCTTTATAATTATGATGAGAAAAATTTAGTGATAACCTAAGGGATAAGTCTAAGGATAAGAATAAGTATAGAAAAATATCCCAAAATCATAGTGAAGTATATAGGAAGTGGTTTTCAAGAAATTACTTCCCTGTATAGTTACTAAAATGGGATGTGGTTCTAGAATAGATGTTCCTAGAGGTAAGAAATCATAAAATGAATGTCTGGATTCACTCGAGTGTTCCATTTTGTAGGTTTATTAGTTAATGTATTCTCATATTCTCATAATTCTTTTAGTTAATATTGGAAAATAGGAGAAATCATGCCAATAACCAATGTGACAAATAATGTAATGATTTCTATAATGATATGCCTAACCTAATGGGAATAGAATTTAGACATCTTATGATTATTACGATAGATCTTTCCTAAATTATGATTAAAAACAGGAACGTATATGAGTTTATAAACATTCCAAAAAAGAGAATGGTGGAAAATCATGGATGTTCAGGTGATAAAGATAAAAAGGAAAATAAGATTCAATTTACTACATGAAAAAACATTCGATGAGGAACCACAGAAAATTCTATAAAGGAAAAGAATGATTCATTAGGTGTGGAAAAGGAGGGCACAAAATAGCTAATTACTGAATAAAATGAAGAGTATGGTTAACAAGATGCAGGGAAATAAAGTTCAAACTAATGAACCAATAACAGTTCAATGTTTTAAATGTGGGGAACTTGGTCATTATAATATTCAATTCCCCAATAAAATGATTAAACACTAAGTTACTGTGTTATGAAAATAATTGAAGTGTAATGATTGATGTGTGTAGGTTTTTTATTTTTAGAAT
The DNA here is from genome assembly GCA_963277665.1 of Viscum album. Lineage (NCBI taxonomy): Eukaryota > Viridiplantae > Streptophyta > Magnoliopsida > Santalales > Viscaceae > Viscum > Viscum album. Next base: position 1,938,675,254 of record OY728155.1, read on the forward strand.
CAAGTTGTAAAAGTGTTTTTATTAATTGTATCATGATACCTCTAAGTGACATTCTATAGTAAAGTTTACTTAAGGATTTAGAAGATTATTTTTAATGTTACTAATGAACTATAATGGTTATTTAATGTTAAGGTGATACTCTATAGAAAAATGTATAATTGAGGAAAAGATAATCTTGGAAATGTGCTTAATGTTGATGCAATTATAGTCAATTAAAATTAGTATATTTTATAGAAAAAGAATTATCTGTATAGAAAAACTTAGTGAAAAATATGATTTGATGAATAATGTATTTTTGAATAATTTCATCATATTATTGAGAACATTATATGATCATGATGAATTATGAATATTATTGTCAAATAGGTTCTTCCATAGGTTAAGAAAAATAGCCACCCATAAGCTGTTTGATAACCCATCACATCCTTCAAGGTCACAATGCTTGAACCCACAATTGAATGGAGATAAGAGTGTGTCGAATAACATTTTCCTACATGATATATTGGTTAGTATAATATTGTTTTTACTTAAATTATTTTCTAGATAAATATTAAGTTGACTCTTGGAAACACATTAAAGGATCATATATTTTTATTTCATTTTATTTTTAGGATATTAATGATATTTTGGGAAAACATTTATTGGGTTAATATATATAAAAACTATATGTTTAATGTAAAGGATTACTTGGGAATATTTATATCAAGTTTTTGGTGATTTAAGTTGGGTGGTTATGAGATAAATTTTGAGGTTAAAACCATATTTCATGTTGAGGTTATTGAGGTTATTTCATAAATAGATTTATTTACTTAAGGAATGATCTATGTAAAATGTTTGGTTTCATTGTTGAAATTTTGTGGATTAATATATTCATATTCATTTTGGGTGTTATTTTACTTTTTTATAATCATTTTGGTTTTAATAAATATAAGAGGAATACTTTGTTAATATTATATGGATCTTATGATCTATTAAAATTTAATGTTAGTACTTCAGGCATACAAAATTCATGTTGGATATTCATTCCTTAGAGTAAGAGGTAAAGTAGAATGTGATTGAAGCACAACCAAAGGATAAAATTATGTTAATAAAATAAAAATATATCAGTTAATAATAGTTTATGGTAATATCTATCATAATAGTACATGAATCCATCAAATATATGTAAAGGATCTCGAAAAAAAATATCATATTACCTTTATATTTGATTAATAAGTAGTCTTTAATTTCATAATAGATTTATGGTTTTTTTGGATATTGAATTTCTTAGTATCATTCACTTAATGTGATTAATTATCTCTACCACTCTCTAGAATTATTTATTCTTTTATTCTATGTACATATTCTCATTTCACACCACTTTTTATATAACTTTTAACCTTAGTTGATTGTTATTTCAGATGACCTTCATATTTCCCTTCCCCTCTTTTTAATGTAAAGTTTTGTTAACCCTTTTTACGATGTGGATTTTCCCACAAAGAAAATTTCAAGTGTGAAACCCTTGATTTCTGATAAGAACATCAAATTAGGTGGATATAATTTATCTAATGGGGGATGAATGAACGGCACCATGATTTAAAAATAAAACCATGTCCAATAGGGTATTTTACATGCAATACTGAGTTTAAACAAACTGAAAAATATTATTAAAATATCATCATTTAAATATAACAATTTTAAACTAGCCATTAAATTTGTAGGTATGAATATGATTAACTAATTTAGTAAATATATATAAAGTTTTTAATCAATATAATTGTATTTATATACTCTTAGGATATAATCACTCAATTTTTAATAAAAACAATTATTTCAAAAATGATTCTTATTGATTTTTTTGAGAAAATATTATTATTAAATATTTGAAATTTTAGAAAATAAAGTTATAAAATTGTAATTATTCTTTAAATCATTAAATATATATTAACGTAGGGTTAATTTTTGTTTTCAGAAAACATTATATTTCTATCCAATAGTTAAAAAATAACAATTTTTATAAAATTTCCATTTTATTTTAATAAATTAAGTAATTTTAAAGTACAATTATTATTTTAATCTTATTTAAAATTAATATAAGTTTTATTTAGTTACAACAAGTCCATTTAATAACATTTAAACCGTCTATATAATTAATTTTATTATAAGTTTATTCTTAGGTTTAAAAACATATTTTTAGAAAAACCTTTTAATGTGCATAATATTTAACCAATTAGATTAATTAAAAAACCATAATTAGAAGATATTTAAATAAAAATTTTAGATTATATATCTATAATTATTAATTGAAATTATTTTAATAATTATTAATTTTAATATCAATATTATAAGGTCAACTTATGCATGAGAAATAATAATTTCTTGAAAAAAGTATCTTTCCAACACATCTACGTGGTTAATTTTGAATTAAATTATACCTGTTTTTTTGAGTTGAAATTATAAAAATGGATTCCATATTTTGAATCAAAATAATTTATTTTATCTAATATTTTCAACTTAATTTTTGACCATAATTAATATTGAAAATATAACAAGTAATTAATACAATTAATGTAAAAACTGGTTTATCAAGGGGTTAAACTAAAAATATAATGGTTAAAATGAACCAAAACATATATAATTCCTCTTATATGGTCAAATTTTTTACTTTATATATTTTTTGTTTTAAAAATAGGGCATTTTAGAGCCTTGTGGAATGTGAAAAATGTGGGTGTACTTCTTTCTTTTAAAAATTATAAATGTGTCCTCTCCTCCAATTATAAAATGACACCCCGTATCTGCTCATTTAAAAACATAAAAAAAAATTGTTCCGGAAATACCTACACATATCACATACGTAATTCCATAAAAACTTACTAGAGGAATTTTTTGATAAAAAAACTGACTTAGGAAGGATTTTTGTTGAAACATAAAGAAGTCGTCTGAAGAAGAGGTATCTTCTTAACATTTAGTTTTTTTATTTCTTCTTCAACCTCATTAAAATGTTATGAAAACATGGTTATAAAATAAAATAAGTGTCTAAAATATAATTATATTTTTTATGTCAAATTAATGACCTAAATATATCTCCTCCTCCCTAAAATGGGAAACAAAACCATTGATCATGTGTATGATGGTCTACCGCCTCCTGAACCTACATAATTCATTTTTCATCACCACTTCTTAAAAGTAGATATAATTATGTAGTTAATGTTTATATATAATATTTATTATATAATTATACTTATAGAATTTCAATATCACATATAAATATTTACTATCTGTTTGATAGGGAATATGATAATGTTGCTCGTGTGTATGGTAGACTACCGTCTCATGAAGCAATGTGATTCATTTTTCACTTATTATTTACTAGGTAGTTAATAAGGATTAATTTTTTTATATATGATATTAATTTCATATTAATCATTATATTTTAAAAAATATAATATATTATATTACCTTTCCTACCATTGAATAAATAAATACATTGTTTGTGTGTATGGTAGACTACCACCTCGTGAAGCAATGTGATTTGTTTTTATTACCGCATCACATAGATGAAATATTTAAGGGTATTTAAATAAATAATATTATATTTATGATATAATTATCATAATTTTGATATAAAATATCACTTACCTTGTTTTCATCATGATCATTAAAAATGGAAACATTACTCATGTGTATAACGACCTACCATATACATGATTTCATGGTAGACCACTTTTCCTAATCATATTTGATTGTTGGTTTTATAAGAATAATATATGAATAAAAAAGATAATTATATCAAAATTAAAATTATGGATTTTATTTAAAAATAATATCCTCGACTTTAGTCAACTTACCATAATTATTTTGGTCATATTATCTGTTTATCACAAAAATGCTTGACATGAAATTAATTGGTTAAGTAATTAGATATGAAATGGTAAAAAATAAAACAAAACTAATAATAGTATTTTAAAATATACTTAATCGAGTAAATAATTAACATAACTTTATTATTCAGAAAGATAAGGGATGCACATGTCGATCTGGGCTCAAGGGAAGGGTTTCATCTAAAAAATTCTTTCAATAAGAAACATATTATTTGAAGTTCCTCATTTATTTGATATGGTCTGTATAATGATACTTTAAATATTATATCATTAATCCTTCATAATTCAAGGTATTTTAAGTTATAATTCATTTACTTTATTTATAGGTATTTTTATTCAAATGTTACCAAGGTGGAATGGGCTTAGGCTTCAATCGCATTTATTCGTGATTATTTATGTTTGAGTTTCAATTAAAGGAAATTATTTTAACATTGAATAATATAAACCTTATTATTTATTCTAATTTGGTTATTCATTAAATTTTCAAGTAATAGTACAATCTTCCCCTCTTTGGTACTTTAAAATATTGTGAAAATGTTTTTCTATAAAATAAACTTTGTTTATATCCTTGGTTGAAAAACCTTTCTCTTCTATGCCAATGTTTTATTAAAAGTGATAAAAAAAGCTTTAATATTATTCTATGATTGTTTGAAGTCATTTTAACCCTTGATTAATTTTTAAAAAATGTTGTAAAAAATAATATTCTTTTCATTTTCTGAAATAGTTGCTTCTTGGCATTTTACCAAAAATGTGAAAGGAATATTTTTTTAATGTATACATCATGAATGGTATTTTCCAATGTGATGAAAATTATTTTTCCTGAGGATTTATATAAAACATTTCCATGTTTATTTTTATATAAAATATATTTACAATATTTTTTCATTTTTTGTTTTTCAAAAAGTTATTTTCAAAGTGAAAAGGTTATTTTCCACATGAATGTTTTTAATATTTTTAAAATTATTTATATTCTTCAAATAAATAATCGTTGATGTTATGAAATGCTTATAAATATTGTATATATATATATATATCTTATATATATACCTTTCTAACACACCCTTACTTTTATTGGTTAATATATTACTTATGATCTTTTCTCAAGTGACTTCTTTATGAAATTTCCTTTTTTATGATATAATGTAAGAGTTTGAAACCCATTTTTATTCGATGGGTAATTTTTATATTTTCCCTTATGATTAATTTCCTTTATGTGGAACAAAAATATCATGAGCATGTTATGATGGGTGAACCCAGATAACTCTATAAGGAATTGTATAAAACTTTAGTCTCATGAGACATCATGTATGGGATTAGGGATTAAACTTAATCTGTTATGATACTTTTCCCACAATATGATATTTTATAGGATTTCAGCCTTAAATCGTGTTTGTTTCATGTTTTGTGTCGATGCCACATTTCCTATGTTACCATGATATTATAATACAATTTTATTTATGTTATTATTCTATATGATTCTTCATCAACATTCTCTTTTATGATATCAAGATATTACTTTTACACACATTTTATGTATCCTTATCATGTTTATTCCCTTACTAATATTTATTTCTCACCCCTATCTTCGATGTATTCCCTTGATTATCTGATGTAGTTTAATTAGATAAATTCGATTTTGTATCTTACTCAGTAAAATAATAAAAGGATGAAATGTTTTAGTTTCCTTGATTTATTAAGAACCTAGTATTCTAAAGGCACTAGGGATCATGATATTTGGGTTGTAATTAATGGATTATAATGTTAGAAACCATGTAATAATGTGTACAAAATTCATGATTTTATATAAATCATAGATGGGATATAATATCTATGGGATGAATGTGTTGAAATATATGAGTGTAATTAAATTCATGATAAATATATAAATTATTTAAAAAGAAAAAGAGAATTAAAATAACTAATATATAATTATAGAAAGTAGTGGGACAATTGGTAGAAAATACAAAAAAGTGTTTTGAAGTTCTTAAGTAACTTTTCATGGAGGGTATTAAAGTATAATATATATATTAGTGTTGGAGAAATTAAATTGGTATCAATCCTACTAAAAAAAGGGTTATAGTAGTTATCAAATCAGGATTTATAAGTACTAATGGTATTAGAGCTATTACAAATGGTATCATGGATCATTATGAAACTATAAATGATTAATTTGGAATTTCAAGTGATATATAGATAAATATGGAAATATATAATTATTATCAATACAAAAAAAATTATTATTATATATCAAAGAAATTAGAGGAATTTTTTTTAAAGAAGTATAAATATTCAAGTAGGATTCATGTTTTTTTCCTTAATCTAATAGTGGCATCATTTGATTGTTTTTAAGACATTAAAATATAGAGAAGAATAATGATCCCCATGATAAATATTAATTTTTTAATTGACTTTAAATCTGAATAATTTCATGGAGGAGTTAAATATAATGTTATAATGGCTATTTTACCTAATTAAATAAAATAGATATTTAATGTGAAGAGAAAGAGGAAAATTAGTATAAACAAGTGGCATGACTCACACAACTTGTTCTTTGTGATTTTTATATACAATCTTGTAAAAGTGTGATTTGGATACCAAGGAGAAAAATTAAGGAATTAAAATCTCAAATATAATTTTTTTATGTGATCAATTAAGTGTAATGGAAAATATTGAAGTTTTTTACAAACACTATGATTTCCTACACTATGTTTAAACTTAAAAGGTTTAGTGGATTATTTTATACCTTTTTGTAAATTAGCAATGTGACTTTCAAAAAATATTTGAGAGTGTATAAAAAATTTAGGAGTAAATGTTGTAGTATAAAAATGTACATGAAAAATTAAATTTCAAGTGGTTGATTGAGCCTAATGGTGTTTAAGAAATTTAAGAATCTTAGTTAAATAGGAAAAATCAGTCAATTAGAATCAAGAAAGGAGAGAGAGGCTATGAATAAAATTCATGAAATTTAAAATGTATTAAACATATCTGATTTCTTAATTTCCATCCGGTTATAATAGGTAATGGATGGAATAATGTGGTGAGTAAAGATTTATATGAAAAAATGAGAATTAAATTTTTCTAAATCTAGAAACATATTTTCATTAAGTGGATAAGATGGATTAATCTGAAAATTTTGTGCACATATTTCACTAGAAGAAAGGTATAATAAAGAAAAATTATAATGATGATATATTTTGGATTTTATTAAAATATTGGATAAATAATAAATAATATATCCATTTGAAATATTTTCATAAATTCATATGTTTATTTGAACTTTGATTAAAAATTAAAGGAGGTAAGAAATATTTATAATTATTAAATATTAATGGATTTATTAAAGTTTCATCAATAAAATATAAAGGGGTAGAAGGATGAAACCAATAGGTTGAATGTTGTATTTGTTTAAAATATTGTATGTGGTTATAATTAACCTAAAGGATGTAGGTAGGAGTGTATAGATAACCAATGTTTGCTATATTGGATATATTGGTGATCAATGATGGAGGTATTAACTCTAATATAGGGAATATACTAGAAATAAATACAATGATGAGTGTTTTACGAGTTATTAGTTATGAGACAAAGTCAAAATGAATAGCAAGTTGTAAATCAAAGTTTGTAAGATATAAATATCATATAAATTTGAGAATGTTGAAACAAGTAAATATGTTGGTATATGGGGAGATATCAGAAGATACAGTTATTCAAAAATGATTTTGAATGTGTTTATCATACCTATAATCCATACTTGGTGAAGGATTCATGACATTGAAATACAGTAAATTAAAACATGAAGTTATCAAATGTGTTTCACATAATACTATTAGTTGAAGTATTTAATTCATGTGAATAAATACATGAAGTGCTAGAAAAATAAAATTCATGTCAAGGATAAGTAAAATAATTGAGATGAGATGAATATTTCTTGAATATAACTAGAAATATGGATTTTATGGAAGTATTATTGAGATAACATCATGTATTATAGCTTATCATGGCATTAAAAGGATTATGATTTTTTCTGAAGGAGTTTGAAGAAGGGTTTAAGTTATTTTGCGAAGGAGGAAAAAATAATGCCCCAAAAGGATTAGGTTATTCCATAATCATTATCATGTAAGAATAAATGGTTTTCACATATGGTTTTCATGGTTTTGTAACTAGATAAAAATTCACCATGAAATGTACAGTGTTGGGTTGTGATCTTATAACTACAATATAATGGCTTTGAAATATAATTTTGGAGCTTCATACAGACTTTAGATTCACACTATAATTAATTAAGCACACCAAAATGGAATAAAACATACTTTGGTGATATCGTTGGAATATGGGTAGCATTATAACCAAATTTCATTCACTATAATGTGTTCAAATATGGAACTGTTATACATATAAACAGATGAATCTAGAATTTTAAATATCAAATCAATCCATGAATTTAGATGGAATTCATGAAGAGGTCATGTAATACTAAAATTAAGAGTATCACATACTTATATATAAAGAATATGTATAAATAGAAGATTCGGTTTTAATTTACAGAGGGGAATATGTTAATATTAATTTAGAAGGAATACTTGATCTAAATTGATGGATTTAATCACTATTAAATGAGTGTGACACATGTAATGATCATGGAAGATATTGAGAACTTTGCTTGATCTCAACCACTGGTTGAAGGGTTGGATATTTTAAAGGATTTATGTCTTTTTTGAAGTATATCATGAGATAAAAAAGATAAAATATTAACCAATGCATTCAGTTTTGAGAGAGTAGAGAGACCATTGAAGATTTTCATTAATAATTTTATTACATTTATGAAAGGATTGAGATACATAGATTTGTATTTACTATATCTAGCTAATTTTTCAAAAGATTAAGTTGAATTGTAGGTTATTCCAATATAATAATTACTATCTATATGGATGGGTTATTTTTTTATAGAGTTCAAGGGAAGTGAAATGAATCAACACTATATTATTGAGTGGTTGATCTTACAATGTTTTTTTGAATGAAGGCATCATTATTGATGATGCACTCACATTTTCATAAATTTTTTTTTAACTTTTTCTTATAATTTTAAATGAATTTTAGTAAATATTACAACATAACTTATTGTTTTATTAAAATTTGGGAATTTACATTTGAGGAATTAATATAATATGAAATGGATTAAAATGTTAAATTTCTATGTTTGAAATTTTATTATGATTTTTTTGAGATATTATGTTTTTATTTAAATGTTTTTTAGGTAAAAAATATTGAAAGCTGTGCTAGACCTCAACCACGGGATCCACTAGCCACATAGCTAGCCCAGTATGGGTTGTCCATTCAAGAAATCCCTCAGGAGAGCTTGATCAAGTAGTAAGAGATGATTGGGTCATAGTGGGAGGAATCCATGTAGTGTTTGGGCCAAGGACCATGAAGATCACGCATATCGACATAGCCCATATGTATATCTGCATAGTGTAGTGGGAGCTCATCTCTGCAATAGGCTTATGACCTCTAAATTCCATGGGTTAACTTCTATGGTAGTGTTCACCCACACTGATTACTTATGTTGGATGATGGGTCATGAGAGAATTTTTCATATTACAAAAATTCCACAATTATATGCTTCAGCTGTGCTCAGCCCACTCACACATTTCCACTCTAACACCTCCACCACTTAGTGTCAACCGCTACCGTTTGTACTCACCAGAGAACACCATGGAAACATCCATGAAATGTTGGTCTCAAGATTATGATCAATTTTTTAGACTAGGTCTTCCATGGATCACCTATGGGACCTTATATGACCTCAGTGAATAAATTCATGAAGATAATGGAATCCATTCATAAAGAGGAGGTTGACCCATCTGACCATCGTGAACGATGGATGTAATGATGAATTTTGATGATGTTGAACCCACCACCATACTGTGGAATCACCAAGATAGTTCTATTGCATTGAGGAGATATCAAGAAATAGATATGTTATTCTTATAGAAAAAATGACTATGTGAACCAAGGATACAAACAGTTATGTCCCACCACCATGAATGAAATTTGCTACGTAACAACTATGAGAATCTGCTACGTGATGCAAAATGATTACACTAGGTGTGCCATCATGGGTAATTACAATGGTATATTCTGTACTAATATAAAGAATGATGATATCTTATAAACAGTATCACTGGGTATTCTATGATGGATAGTGGAGATTGGAAATGGTAGTGTCGTGGTCGACCACTCATAGTACATAATAGAAAACTTAGTAAATACAGACAATAGATGATGAAACAAATGCACAAGATGTTATACTATGATGCATGACGATAAATGTGAGCTACCATAGTGATGATTGACAGAATTAATATAGAGGAGTCGGTCATGGAAGATTCTAAATGGTAGGAAAAAGGTGTTCTACCATGGAAAAGAACTAACGGCTAATGCACTGGTTGACCAAGTAGTTCCCATGCATTATTTAAATCATATACGTCACACCTCACATGAATTGGCCACATGAACCCATGAGAAGAAACAACTATACCCCAAGTAATGAAATATGGTATCTTAAGTATAAGATGTTTGGGCTATGTGATTTATGTGGGTAAAAATAGCTATGTGAAATGGCATGATTATGACAATGTGAAGTTCACCAAAATAAAAAACCATAAGGAAAAATAAATCCATTTAAAAATAGATGGAGCCAACATTGTGTAAGTTGTTGGAGAGTGATATTAGAAGCCCCAAAATATCTAAAATTATTTAAAATAAATATAATGTCATTCATTGACTGAGATAAATGAAGATATGTTAGATTTAAACATAAGAAGAATAGTGGATTTCACCCTTAATAAATAAAAGGGTGATACTGCCAAATAAAATTATCAGTGCATTGAGGGATCAGAGAAACAAACATTCTGTTTCTCTAATAATTATGGAGAATTTATTTATAATCTTTTTTTAAATGCATTCTACCCAATATAATACACATAATTTCTTCTTTAATAGATGGGGTAGAATCCTTGAGTATTTTGGTATCGGGGAGGGGATCCGATTTTATTATTTGAGTCCAAAATTTTATTAGAATTCATGATTATATTTAACCTATTCATTTGGTTTTCCATTCTTAACTTCAAAATATAATATGAATTTGATTTTATTTATGTTTGATCATGAATTTTAATTATTTACTTGTCTAAGAGATATTTTCTCCCTACAACTAGTTTTGAATCATATCGATTATCTAATTTAGAATTATTTGGAAATTGTTTAATGAATACTAAATACATGAGGAGGAAACAATGGTCTACATATGTTTCTTGCTAAATTATATACCATATTATGTATAACCTAGGTTAAAAAAGGATATTAATTCTTTATTTCACATAATAAAAGGGGAATTTCCCAATAAAGGAAATTGGGAAGAATATTTTCATCATCAACAAAATTAATCAATGGTGAAAACTAAATGAAATTTTGACTCATTACATTTAATCAATTGGAAAGTTAAGATATTAATTTATAAGGAAACTATGATGTCATTACAAAAGAGATTCCAATCCAAACCCCAATCATTTCTCTATCATTATGTAATTTTCAAATATCTTATTCTGGTTTTGATAGTCCTAAAATATTGTTAGATTTTTTGATTTTGCAATATAAAAACAAGATTAAATAAATGATCCTTGTATATGAATTTGGTTAATTCTAATACTACATAACTTATGGAAAATAAATTCATTTTTCCACACCCCACAATAGGTGTGTGACAAAATATTTATCCACTATCAACTAGTGAATGATAATCTAAGAAAAATTTTATGACCAGTGTATCCAATTAAGAATTGTTTACTTTTTATCTTGATATAGATAGTACTTTTATAACATTGATTAGAAATATTAATCTAGGGAATACATTTTAACTAATAATTATTTAGGACTCTAGGGAAACTTTAAGTGATCACTTTGGACCTGTATTAATTTCATTTAACCCACAACATACCCTATGGGACTTTTGTGCCCCACAATTTCCCTACCAACAAAACTAGTTATCCATGCTTTCTAAAAAAATGATTTTTAATTTCATGTCAATACTATTCCAATGATACCTAAATTTTATGACCTTTGATGTTAATATCCCAACCAACACATTAAAAGATTAGAATTTTTTTATGTTAAATATTCAATCTCTAAGGTGTAGTTGCAAACCAAGTCAAGTAGAGAGAATTCCCTTTTTCACAGGATGGAGCCTCCAAAGAGTGGTTATATTGTTTTAACCCAGAGATATACATGAATGGTTTTATCTTTAAATAATTTTTAGGAAACTATTCTTCCCATCCATTTGAATAATAATAATATGGAAGGAAATATATGTCATCCGACAAGCTATGGGTGCGACCATCTATGAGAACAGGGTATTATTCAAGATGCTTTGTGTAAGATGCCCACATAAAGTGATGGGAGAGAGCCACTTTCTAGTCTTATTCTAAAAAGGACTACTATGTAATGAGAGTAACCTCTTGGATTAATCATCTAGAGGATATTTGATTAAAAAATCATCAATAAACTCTTGGATCCTAATTGAGGAAATAACATGTAATTCCCAAGAGTTCATAATAATAAGTATATGAGCAAGAGATATTAATAAGGTAACAACTTCTCAACCATCAACTTTACTTGAAACCATTATTGAATAATTAACAAGTATTGTGAGACAAATTAATATAAAATAAGTGTGTGAAAAACCTTCCCCACTACATGTATGTGGTTTTTGTTCATCCTCCCATCAATTCATTGATTAAGGTGATAAGATAGAGGGTATGTAGAGCTGTTCGGTTTCATTCCAAGTAAGAAAAGTTAAAAAATAAATAAATCATGGAGTGAAGATAAATTCCAAATGGGATTTGGGTGTTAAAAAAATGCCATACTAACCTTTTCCATCTAATATTATAATAATATCCCTTTCCAGAAGATATTATATAATCCACCATCATTCCAAAAACAATATAATAAACCTTACAAATAACAAGCCTATCAGCCACCAGACTATTAAAAAAAATATTATGAAAAAACATCATTTAATGCACCACCATATGAATTAATATAATTAATTAATCTTAAGTAGCTTAAAAATACTAAAAAGGATTTGTCAAATAAATTTGAGAGACTCATGGAAATGCTTTCCAAAAACTATAGAAATCCACCAAATCTGATAATATTGAACCCGAAGGAGAGTTTGAGTATGATCATCACGAGAAGAGGCAAGAATATTTATCCACATAATCTCATGGAAATTCAAGTCGATTTGGAATAATTTCTATCTAAAAATTATAGACAAACTCTGAAAAAACAACCCACTAAATAAAAATAATAAGAAAAAAAAGAAAGAGGAAGTGAAGAAAATATTTTGAAAGGAAAGTCCTGAAACTACTTTGAAAATTTATCAAAGGTAGAGTGAGAATATTCCCCTTACATTCCCTTTTAGGTTTACTGAATCAGTGAATATAGAGGAATATATTGTTCAATGATAGATCCAAGCGACCTTTCAAAAGTTTGAAATTAACATACCTCCCTTAAAATCCTTCCAAAAATTCCTAAACATGCTAAATTTCTCAAGGATATTTATACCAAAAGAAACAGTCTTTAAAGGAATGATAGAATCATCCTATATATGAGTGTCTCATCCATGATCACACCACCATTTCCCAAAAAAATTCATGATCTTGGGAAATTTTCTTTTACTTGAACTTTATGTTATTTAATGTTTTATGATGCTTTGTGTGACCTTTGCACCTCTATAAATTTCATGTATCATTCTATTTTTTAGTCTTTTCAAATAGGTTAATTGAATCAAACAAGAGTGGTTTCTTGACTGGAAAACAAATACAATATTTTTATAATAGGTGTTTTATAAGTTGTTCTAGTGGGAGTGGAAGGGATAATTTTTCCAAGAATTTTTTTTTCTCAAAATTGAAGAAGAAAATGATCCAGGCCATTCCCCCATCATATTGGGGAGGTCATTCCAAAAAACGTATAATACAATAATCAATGCGCATAAAGGTAACCTTACCATGTAATTTTGAGATATAAAGGTGTAATTCCATATTATTGACTCCAAGAAGAATCCTTTATGAAACAACTACCTATTTAGAATCACTAAAGAATAAAGTATTGATCCCATTGAAGGCTCTGGTATGATCTGATAATTTCTAGAATTAGTAGATCACTTTTCTTTTAAAAACATAAAGAAAAAGTTTTTACTAAAAAATAAAGAAATTCTTTTTTGTAGATTTAAAGGATAAATAACCTATTATTTCATTGATAAATTTTTATAAGAGAATTTCATGATTCTATTTACACATGAAATTAAATATTTGAAAGTGGGGAATTAGAATTCAATCTCATCTCTAGAACAACCCCCAAATATAGAATAAAAACAATTACTATATGATTTAAAACAAGTGTATCTTATATTAGGAAAACAATTTATGGTTATCATAGATAACAACAAGTATAAATACCATGAGAAAACATTAGTTTTCTCTTTAAAAATAAACACCCAAGACATATGGTGAAGTCTAAAAAAAACTTATAATTAACCCAAAATGTGCCCCGCATAGAATATTGTTTAAAGGGGATTTCAGAACTACTTGGAATCCCCAAAATGAGTCTAAATACCATAATCATAGTTTTTGTGGAAAAGGATATAGAGAAGTTTCTACAAGCTGATATCATTAACCCAATCTTAGATTCATAGTGGGTCAACCCAATATATATTGTCCCAAAGATAACAGAACTGACCATTTTATAGAAGGAAAAAAATTAATGGATTCCCATAAGAGTTAAAAACAGTTGGAGAGTGTGTATATATTATATAAAGTTAATCACATTACCCAAAAATACCATTTTACCATCCCATTCATCTATACAATTCTAGAAATGTAAGTAGAGAAAACACACTACTAGTTCATGGATGGATTTTTAGGACACTTTTAGGAAACATTCGCTCCAAAACACCAAGAAAAGAGGACATTCAGTTGTAATTTTTTGGAAATTATCCAATAATATGATTAATTAAGATATATTTAACTCCCCAGGTATATTTTAGAGATTTATGGTAAATATATTATCAAATCACATAGAGGAATTCCATGAGATATTTTTTAACGAATGTACTATTTTAAGTGATTTTTTTTATTATTTATTAGGGATTATAGAAAAAGGTTTGAAAATATGCATTGAGAAAAAAAATTTAAACTTTGTAAAATTTCATTTCATGTTGAAGAAAATAATATTTCTAGGGAAAATAATCTCAATGAAAGTCATTGAGGTGGATAAATTAATAGTTGAGGTAATAAATTCTTTTCTATATCCTAGTTTTGTAAAACATATAAGATAATTCATGGTCCGTGTAGGATTCTATAGAATATTCATCAAGAAAATCAATAATATTTAAATTATAATTTTCAGATTTATTTTAAAAATAATTTAATTTAATTTATTGATGATTATAGGAAGGAATTAAATGAGATAAAGTATGAACTGGTTACCCTATCAATAATGCAACCCCAAAATTGGGATCACCCATTTGAATTGATTTTTAATTCATCAATATAGGCTATAGAAGAATCCATTTCCCAATGAATTTAATGAAAAACAAAAGTAATAACTTAGGATTTAAGAAACCTAGATTCCACTTAGCTAAATTAAATAATATATGAAAAAATAGTACCTTGTTTTTTTTTGTGGATAAATTTAGATATTATTTACAAGGAACTAAATTGGGTTTATTTTTTTATAATTAGTCACTTAGTAATTTAATAATGATGGTAGACTCCAAGACAATGTTGGTAATATGGATAAAACTCTTGAAAGAGTTAAACATAGAGATCAAGGAAAAAAGGGAGCTAAAAATCAGGTGGTATATGGCTATAAATGACTTCCAAACACTACAGAAAAAAATCCCATAATTTAACCCACTCAATAATAACATATTAGGATAAAAACTCTACATTAAGGAAGGTGAATTGATAGAGGATGCGAACATAGTAAAGTATTTAGCTGCATATTAGGAATAATGTCACCTGACATATTATAAAAATCAAAAAATCAAGGCTAAATATAGATTCCATGTTTTTGAGGATCATTTCCTTTGGAATATTTTTAATGATCAAGTCATAATGAGGTGATTACTATCAAGTGAAATAGAATAAGTATTTGAATGTTTCAGACACTTTCTTGTGGTGACCACTTTATACCTAAAATATTGATTTTATAATTATTGGAATCTATAATTTATTGGATATGCCTTTTTAAATATTCTTATGAGTATTTTAATAAATTTAATAAGTGTCTATTGTCTTCAAATATTTCAAAAAATTATGAGATACCATAAAAATTCATCATTTTTAATGAAATATTTGTAGTGTGGGGAATTTATTTTATGGGTCGTTCCTATATATTTTAGAAATTATTAAATTATAAGTGCTATTGATTATGTATCAAAATGGTTAGATTTTAAGGATAGAAAGACCATTAATTCTAAAGTTTCCTGTGATTTTTTATTGTCAAACACATTTTGTATTTTTAGAGTGATAAGATAAATCATCAATGACCAAGGGACCCATTTTTTAAATTTAATAATGGAGTCTATGCTTATGAAATAAAAGGTACAACATAAGACATCAACACCCTACCATCCTATAACAAATTACTAAGCTAAAGTGTCTAACTAGGAGATTAAAGGTGTCTTAGAGAAAATAGTTAAACCTAAATTGAAGTATTAGAGAAAAATAATTGAATACACCCTATGGTCCTACCATATATCTTATAAGACAACCTTAGGTATGAACCCCTACCACTGATTTTTGGGAAAAGTTTTCATTTTCCGATAGAGTAAGATACCCAATAATATTGGGCTGTAAAGAAGATGAATTTGGATTTAGTGAGGGATGGAAATGGGATAAAACTTTAGTTAAAAGACATATAAGAAATCATAATATAGTATTTTTAAAATTATAGACCTTTTAAAAGGATAACATGAGAGGAACATAAAAAATGGAATCATTATAATACCTATCACCATGGAATTCAAGTTCTACTCTCCAATTATAGATTAAGGTTAATTCTAGGTAAGATTTGTTACAAGTTGGAAGGAAATTTTACTATGACTAAGTTATACCCCATTACTTCCATTAAGAAAAATAACTATTAAAAAGGAAACCTATTTAATATAAATGGGAAAATGATGAAAATGTTTAATGGTATTTTACCTCAAGAATCAGGGAGTAACACAAAATTATCCATCCCAGATATTGATTTCTTATCAGGAGGTTATTTCAAGTCAACAACATTGAACAAGGGTGATTATGGTAGAAAACATGAAGTTTATTTTTTTTCTTAGGATTTAGATTTTTTAGGATAAATTAACCTCATCCATTTACCCATTTGAGCTTAAATTAAATGGTTCTAACAATTAATGATTTATTTTGTTGGGACCATCACGGAATGAAGTCACCAGACAACCCCTAACCAAAAATGATAAGGAAGGGGAGAAAAATATTCATGAGGATAGAGGAGTTCAATATTACATTTTCAATTTATAATGTCTGTATATTTTGACTAAAATACTATTTTCAATTGAAATAACCATCATCTATGCTAAATTATAAATCTCAAGACCATGCTTGGAAATTTTTCTCAAGTTGAACAAACTAGGAGACACGAGTTTCTTAGGAAACCAATGATGCCATGTTTTATATTTTAATGAAAATTATATTGAATTATTAAAATGGAAAATTAAATTATTAAATTAAATCACAAATATGGAATTA
Source organism: Viscum album (assembly GCA_963277665.1). Taxonomy (NCBI): domain Eukaryota; kingdom Viridiplantae; phylum Streptophyta; class Magnoliopsida; order Santalales; family Viscaceae; genus Viscum; species Viscum album. Next base: position 1,938,692,940 of record OY728155.1, read on the forward strand.
ATGACTCATGATTTGAGGGAATTGGTTAGTTCATGTAAATGATATTTCCCCACCATTTTTCTTAGCATTAATTTCGTAAATTCATATCAATTGACGTATTATTATTAGTCATTCCATTAGTGATTTTATAAAACAATATTTATGTTACTATGAGATTATTTTTATACCAAATTCTTTCTATTTTATCATGAACATATTTATTTAGTTATCTAGGGACATGTGAGATACTATGAATTTTATTGGAACATGTCAAATATAGACGATGAAAAAAAACACATTTAAAATGATTGAGTCATTTTTATTGATAATCACTTATCCTTGAAGAACCTTATACATTAATTATTTTTTACCCCATAGATATTATGAATGATTTTTTTGGAATGAGACACATTTTAACCAATTTATACCCATTCCTAACCTCCAATTTGTATTTTTAATGATATTTTAAAGTTTTTGTGTGGGGGTGAGGGAAGTCATGGTGAAATGGAAGTACTAAATTGTAAGTAAAAAAATCTGATGGGGATAATTTTGGAAATGAGAAATGTTTTTGAATCATCCATTCTACTTAATTATTTTCCATTCATGAAAAATAAAAAAAAGTAATGGGTTATGTATTGGGAAAATAAAAAACCTATTATTATAGAGATGATTTTAATCATATTCTGTTAGGTGGTGGATGTGATATTAATTCCAAGAATGACTTTTGAAAAAACTTTAAAAAATAAAAATGTAGTTTGAAAGAAAAGAAATAAAATCAAAATCAAAATCAAAATATAAAATTAAAAGAGTAATTATTTCATTATGAAATCATTGATCATGACATTACTTTGAGTACTAGGATGTGGGTGTCATCATTTTGAAGGGGATAATTACATTATGATTTTACATTTTATATAATGATTTATAATTAATAGAGAAACCTCCTATTTGAGACTTAATGTTTTTAACATCAATTCCTACCAACATTGAGGCTTATATTCATTAGATGCTCGATTGAAATTGATCATGATTTCAGTTGTTTTTTTACATTACTAATTAAATAAAGTAATTCCTTTCAAAGTATATTTAAAAGGAAAATGTTCTTATGATATGATCATAACTATACTTGAATTTTTATCATGATCAATAATAAAGGAGAATTCAAAATGAGGTATATCATGACTTGGCATGATTAATAATAATGAATTGAGAAGCTTGAAATAATGAAAGGAGAAGTTACACTAATTTAAAAAGTGATAATGTAAAATACTTAGGTTAATTATCTCTTTGAATAGTGTGAAATTGAATTTATGTTTTATGAGGAACATAAAAATGTGGTTTTAAAATGATAATAATTTAATTTTAATTCTTTTATATTTAAATATTTGTAACATTTTGGCCCTCATTAATTTAATTTTTACATTCAATGCTCGAGGAAAATCATAGTTTACATGTCGGTGTATATGATGCACTCATATTTTTACAAAAAAAAATAAATATTTTGTTATAATTTTGAATGAAATTTTATGAATATGGACATATAATTAATTATTTTTTTAAAATGTGGAAATTTACATTTCATAAATTAATATGCTCTTAAAAAGATTAAAATGTAAAATACAGAAGTTTTGAATTTAATTATGAATTTTTGTTGAAATGTTATGTGTTTATTTAATTGTTTTTAGGTAAAATTATATATCGAGTTTGTACAACCCTCAACCATGGGAGCCGCCAGCCACATAGCTAGTGAAATATGGGTTAAAAGGCCAAAAAGACCCACGAAGAGGCTACTCGAGTGAAATGTGGTGGTCAATCTATGGAGAGAGGAACTCATACAATGGTTGGGATAAGTCACATGTGGATCACACATGTTATCATGACCCATATGGGTCTATGTATAGTGTTTCGAGATCCTGTCCCCATTCCACGATTCTAAGTTGTGAATACCATTGGATATCTTATATGATAGCACTCATCTATGCAAAAGATCTATGTAGGAAGAAGAGTGATTAGGGTTATGTTCAATATAACAAAAACACCACAATTCTATGTTTTATAAACACTTGAACTACCCACCCATTTAATCTCTTCCACCTCCACCACTCAATGTCACCATTCGCCACATGTACACATCAGAGAACACTATGTCCTCAACCATGAAAGATTAGACTTGAGTTTGTGATCATTGATGATACATGGGACATACATGGATCACTTATGGGACCTAGAAAAACCTCATTTAAGACATTCACCAAGAGAAAAGAATCCATTAATGAAGTATAGGTTGACCCATTCAAACAATATGAAGGATAGATGGGAGGAGTAATATTGATGTCATTGAACCCACCATTGTGTTTTAGACTCACCAAGAGAGTTCTATTTCCTTAAGTAGATATCAATAAACAGATATTCAATTCCTAAAGATGAAAATGGATATGTGAACTGAGTATGAAAATGACTATATCCCATTTCCATGAAATAAATCAGTTATGTCACACATATGATAATCTTCTACGTGATGCTAAACAACAAAACTGGGTGTGTTACTAAGGATATCTGAAATGGTAGATACTCTACTACCATGAATAATGTTGACATATTATTAATGGTAGAACTAGATATTCTATCATGGATAGTGGATATTAGCGATGTTAGTTCCATGGGGGAACAATCATGATACATATGAGCTATCATAGTGAAGACCAATGATAGATGATGAAATGTTAGCACATGCTATGATACCGTGAAGTCCGATGGTAGATATGGGATGCCTTTGTGATGAATAAAAGATATACCCTTGAAGAGGCTAGTATGGTATATTCTAAATTATATAATAAGGTGTGCTACTATGGATAAGAAACAGTTATTAATGTTAATCATGGCTATGTAGTGGTCATGAAAAATATAAATCAGCTACATAACACATCACCTGAATCATCCATGTGAACCCATGGGAAGAGATTATTACATTACACCCCATGAAAAATGGATATGTAGGGAGGATAAGGTTTGTATATGTGTTTCATATGGGTATAAATAGCAACATGAAATTCGATGAATATGACAATGTGAACTTTTTCAGAATGAAAATCCACATGGAACGATAAATTCATATAAAAAGGGATTGATCCTGTGTCCTAAAAGTTTCTATAATGTGACATTAGAATCCTTGATATATCTATAGATATTAAAAAAAATATAAATTCCAATATTATCAAAGATAAATGAATATATAGGAGATTCAAATGGGATAAGAAGAAGGTATTCCTCCCTTTATAAATAAAAGGATGTTGTTGCCAAATAATGTTATCACAGCTTGGAGGGATCTGAGGACCATTGTTGCTAATAATTTAAGAAATCTATTGAATTTATTTATTCTTCATTTTTTTAAATTTATTCTACACCTTATACCCCATAGTGTCTTCTTTAATGGAGTGGAATATTCCTTAAGTGGTTGGGTGAAGGGTAGGTGACATGATTTTATTTCTTGAGTCTAAAAACTTTATTTGAATTCATAATTCTCATTTCTATGTTAACTTGGTTTTCAATTATTAATTTTAGAATGAAATATTAATATATTTGTATTTACATTTGATCATTAATTTTAAATATTTCTATGATTAAGATATATTTTCTCCATCTAACTATTTTAGAGTCATATCGATAGATTGTTTTATAATTAATTAGAGATTGTTTAGTGATTACTAAATATGTGATGAGGGAAATGTGGTCTCTTTAGGTTCATTGGGAATTTCATCACCAGATTGGTTATCTCCTAGGCTATCAAAAGGATGATCATTATGGATTTAACACAATGTAGGGTTATTAATCCAAGCATGTAAATTGTGAATAATATTGTTAAAATCAATAAACATAAACAAACATGGAATTGAAAAAATATTGCAACTCGTTATAATTAATCAATTGAAAAAGTAAAGGGATTCATTTATAAGAAGAATATGATGTAATTAAAAAGGAAATATAATATAAACCCTAATCACATACATCTTATTATTGAATTTTCAAAACCATTTTTCATTTATTGATAGTCTTAAAATCTTGTAATATTATCCTCCCCCGAAAACTAAGTTAAAGAACTTATCCATGGATAAGACGTTGATTATAACTAATAAAATATCCCTTAGAGAAAATAAATATATTTTTTAACACCCCATGGAAGGTTTGTGTCATTGGACATCATTATCACATAAAATATAGTGTTTTTTGAAACAAAACATATCTATTTATTATACATAACTTTGATAGACCGTCATATATATAAATAGAGGAATACCTCCCTAATATAGTTCATATAGGAGTAATAATATGAAATCACCCTTATGAGTTTGTGTACTATACCTAAAAATTTTGTTAGGGAAGTGAGCCTTAACATAGAGTGAACATAGCCAAAATAGTTAATCCAATGAAATAATATATTAATCGTGGATTTTGGTGCAGTAGTACATCATCATTTATATGCAACATAGATATATCCATGTGTGTATGAACCGAGTAAAATTATTATTATTTTTTGTGTTTTTTTAATTTATATTTGATATTCAATGTGAGTAAAAATGTGGAAAATATAGATTGAATAATTTTCAACTAACATGAGAAAAAATATAATGATTGATGAGGGTTAAGTGTCTAGAGTGAAGACGAATTTTAATTGGTTATCTCCATGATTGAACCCCTATTAGGGTGCCTTAGGTCTCACATATTTACTCAGTGGTATCAGCATATATTCCTTTTGAAACGTACTATTTCCAATGTATAAATTAATAAAATTTGGGTGTGAAAAATTATTGATTATCATATAACCTCAAGCCATTTTTTAATGACCCATTACAAGATTCATAAAACACTATTTCTACTTCAACAATCATGAAAACATAAAAAATAATAATATCTACAGTATTGGAATGTCACTAACACTCTTCATATTTTAAATTAAATAGATATAAAAAAATATTCTATATACCTAAAGGTTTTGACTAATATTCATCCTCTAATCACCTTCTATATAACCTTTATTTCAATGTTCCACCATCACAGATAAATAATATGGAGAGATATAATTGAGATTAATGTGTCATTCTAGTCATCTAGTTACATAACACTTAGTTTAAATACATCAATGAATCTCTTAAGTAAAATCCCAATTAAATTATCCAAATCCTCCATTTTAATTCCTTTTTCATAATCTCTATTCAGTCTCTACTATAATACCATCAATATAAAATTCTACTTGAATATATGTTTCCTCCACAGTGAATCATATGGTGTAAAACCACCATAACCCATTGACTAATATCCATTTTCCCACAATAATATAGATGGAATACCACTATCAAACATTATCTATTTATTCGTTTAATTAAATCATAATTGATTATGATAACAAAATCTAAATGAATATTTCAATTCAAGATCCATAGAATCAATTTCCTTGATTTAGTCCTTTGAATCAACTAGTTATCTAAATTATAAATAATTTCATGAAAATAAATGAAACACCTTGTAAATAAAAATATAAATTTAATTACATATCCATAATAATACCAATTTAATAAATAAAACAAATTCGTTATTAATTTCCTTAAATAAATTAAAAAACATGGGCATTACACAATTACACAAAACTATATAAATTTATTGCATAAAATTCTACAATGGAAATCCCCGCTATTATATCACTATAAATGAAATATTAGGAATGTATATATAAAATGTAAATGGTGAGCCAATTTACCATTTTTGGGAAAAGTATAAGGTAGATAAACCAAAATTATAAAAGTGACCATAACGAATATTATTATGGTATATGCAGAAGAAAAAAATATAATATTAATATATAAACAAGGTACATGACATAATAATGTGTAAATCATAATGGAGTGATCATGAACCATTAAAACATAAACCTGAAAAATAGATTTATATTCTTTCACAATCATAATTATTGGATTTCATAAACATAAAAAAGGCTCACTACAAAGGAATCAAAACACTACATACTTGGTTCCCTTCCCATGTACTAAATATACAAAAGGAGATATAAGTCTTAACCAATATATTAGAGATTATATCATTTTAGTAACACCTGTTAAATCATAATATATCCATATATATGTGAATCAAATCAATATTGGAATAATAATATATCTATAAAAAGTCATAACATGTGTTACTAATGTGACAAAAATGGGTTACATAAATGTTTTTATGAGGTATAAAGGTAATTTACAAAGATAAAGATAATGGTACCAATAATATAGATCTCTTGAGAAAGGTAAAAAGTATAACATAATGGGTTCTCGAAGTGTGGAACATAAAATAATACTAATATAGATATAAAATTCAATGAATGAAAATAATAGATTGTAAAAAAATACACTAAAAAATTTCCTTATTATTTTTATTATATTGTTGTTATCAAAAAAATTAACGGGGTGATTTAAAAATGGATTTTAAAAATTCTTGAAATGTTTTTTAATATACATAAAATAAAAAAATTTATTTTGAGATATAAAAATAATGTAAAATAGAAAAGTAATGAAATATAAGTAAGGAGTGTCATTCAAAATAAGAGATGATATTATAAGAAAATTAAGAAGAAAGTATTTAGAATTTTAAAATTTTTATAAATAATGGAATGATAAAAAAATTGAGTACAGAGGAAGAAGAAAATATATTTAAGGTATCCAATAAAAATTTCATATTAAAATTTTAAAGTATGTAATATTAAAAATTCGAAGAAAAAATTGAGAGAGAGACCAAGTGAGAAACATAAAGTAGTGAGAATAAAGTTCCATTCAAAATTAAATAATGTAGGAAGTAAGCATCAATCAAAATAAAATATGAAATAAATATCCTTTTGAAAAATTCAACAGTACAGTATTTATCCACAAAAATGAGATATAAAAACCATTAAGAACACAGATATTAAAGAAAAAGGTGTAATCAAAATTGATGTCATGAAGATTTCCCCTTTTTGAACATCATAAGGTATCAATTAAACATAAAAATTTGGGAACTAAAGAAATTTGAATATAAATACCCAAAAATGATTATTTTATAAAGAATATAATGGCTTAAATGTAAAGTGAGTATAAATATTCCAAATAAATATTATATAAAGATAATATCAAATAAGAAGAGTGGTCAAGAGAGAACACCATACCTTAACTTTTGAATTCGACAAACATAATATAACTCCCTATATAATCAAATTTTGTAAATAAATTAAATATTTTAAAAAGATATTTAAATTTATTTCATTTAATATTTCTTAATTATATTCATTTATCACTTGTTTATTAGTAATTAATAGTATATATAGCCATTTAATGACTATCATCCTAAATTTTTTTATCTTTTATTCTGTTTAACTATCTTAATAATTGTTTTTTGTTCATTATTTTCTTAGATATAAAGTATTTAAGCTCATAAATTCATTATTTTTTATATATTTTTGAAATCCCATATTTGATCCTAGGTGAGTATGGACAATGTTTTAATAAAATTAATAAATAATCATTCATTCAATATGATTTTATTATCCATGAAAAGTTATTTTATAATTTGTTGTGATTTATGAAGAATAATTATAGAACTATAAAAAAATTAAATATATGATTTTTTACTTATATAAACATTATTTATGTTTTATTATTTCTCCATGATTATAATTATGAAAAGAAAGTAGTGTCATTCATTTAGGTTGTTGAATCAACCAAATCCCAAATGTGTTGAATAGAAAGCATTATTATAAATAAATAAATATTAAATATTATATTATTGATAAAAAATATAATGATATTAATTATATTTTACTAAATTAATTATTTATAATTTAAAATATTTAAAATGATAAATATATTAATTAGGCAATGAACATGCATTATTTACTTTGATGAAGTCTGATAATCACTTACGTATAATCATTATTTTTAATTGCTTGGGACTTCTTCTCATGACTATGGGCTTCCAATCATAAGGAGGATGAAAAGGAGTAAAAATTTGGGAAAAGAGGGGATATAAATAAATAAAAATTGCATAGTTAACAAATGGTGAATGAAGGACTTATTTATAGATTAAAATTAGGGACATGTTCATGAATACCAATTAATTAATGGTTAATGTAGTGACCCCTAAACATGTAAATTAAATTAATGAGTTAACCTAGTTTTAAAATTTAGAACGTATCGGTTAAAATTATGTATTGATTAAAATTTTGGAATTTTATTAGGAGAGTGTTTATACATGGTGTTTTAGGATGTTTTGAATGTGGATTTGGTGATGTTTGGATGAGTAAGAAAGTCAGAACTTATAATTTAATGGACTAGTATAAGGAAAATTCTAATAATGCGGCTGAATGTCACCGCTAGGGAAATGGTATATAGTTTAAAATTATTTGATGATCAATATAGAGGGGTACTATCCCCTAGAATACCATCGAGTGGTTAGTGGGGGTCCACTGAGTACCTGGGGTGACCCTTGTTGATTTATTTTAAAGTGTGTTTGTGGTGGGGGGGCTTGAATTAACTATTCCACTCCTTCAATTTAAACCCCTATAGTGGTTTTCTTTGAGATTACCTTGAAAAACCCTTCTGAATGAGGGGGAGAGACCCCTATTTGGATCTCTATTTCCATTACTTATTCAATCTTTAATCCATGGAATTAAGAATATATTTTACTCACTGAAAAGTTTATTTTTCTTCCATTTCAAAATCTTTTCATCTTCTATTTTTATATATTTTTTTGTTTTTAGGGTTATGCATGTTGTTACCCAGAAGCATGGTAGAATCACTTTTATTGATAGGTATTTCTTATTTTGTTACACAATAATGATAAGAAATGTTTATTCCACTTCTCCAATCACTATTATGATGATAAGTAGTTTCTTGGTAGATTTTTAGATGGATTTATTTGTTTTAGGTTTAAATTTTTGGTGGTTTAAGATTTATATATTTGTTAATTTTATGATCAGTTTTTTAAAAGTCCCACCATGAGTTATTTTTGGGAGTTTTTATTTGGTATTTTATTAATTATTTATGGAAGTTTATTCTTTATATTTAATTATTTATAAAACATTATTTATTGATTATAAAAAACATTTTTATTTATTTAAATGTATGATGATCTCATCATTAGGTTATAATGGCTGGTTGTCCTAACCCCCTTGGATTTTATTAGGATGTTCTTGTGTTTTACTTGATATAAGATTTCTAAACCTATAATAATACTTAATAGTTCATTATTGAAATACAAATGATTGATTTTTTTGGAATATTTTGATGGGTCAAATTAAATATTTTTCTATAGAAATGTAAAATTAATGCATAATATATTCTTGTTATATGCATTCCCTACATTCCCTATTGACACACCAACATTTGAATTTTAGTTGTTGTTAAAGGTTTATTTAATATATTTTTTATTTCTAAATCCATATATACATTATCTATTTTGTTTTTTGAAAAAAAAATTATATAAATGTCCTTGATCATGTCAAATTATTTCATTCTCTATCATCTGAAAACATTAGATGTTTCTTTGTGAATTGTTAATTTATTGGAAATATTCCATTTACACGACTATAATCATATTTTTTCAGGTTAAAACACTAAATGTAAAATATAATCCCCAAGATTCTACTATATTAAATAAACATTTCTTAAAAAAAATTATAGTATCATGCAAATTATATCATTTAATCATAATAGAAAAACATAATATTACACAATAGAGAACATGGGAATTAAGCTTATAATAAAATATAAAATGAACACCATAAAATCATTTGGTAATAATATAATAAATAATTAATAATATATATATATTGACTAATAATAATATAACTAAACATGTGCATATAATAATATAAATAAGAAGAGTTGTTTAATTTTAGGTGCAAGATGCATGATTTTAAAATAAATAAGTTTTTATATCTAATAATAAAATTTCTCATAAATAAATAATTATTTTAATAAAAAGTATTTTCAAATTGGAATTAGGATGTCAAAATTTTCCAATGGTGATTTTTAAATAATTTTTTGAGATTGATTTTTTTGGGTAAAAAGTAAAATCCAATGTGAAGATATAGAAAGTATTATGACATCATAATGACTTAAAAATGATTTAATAAGAAAAATAATTTATTTTTTTTGAGAAAATACAGGTTTATTCATTAAAATAATTTATTTAAAGGTAAATAAATATTTTTATAAACCCATAAATAATATTCCAAATCCTAAATTATATTTTATGTTTTAAAAAAATTATGAGCAAGAATCTTATCCATGTAAAAAGTTTGATATTTTTAATTATTTTGAATCCTAAACATTTAAAAACTAAAAACTAGGCGCAATATGTAAAATAAGATGGACTACAACCATTATAAAGACAATGGTTTTCTTTTTTTATGAACTTAGAGTCCAAGGCCTATGTTTTCAAACTAATAAATAAATCCCTCGCATTTACTATAAATAGATACCCATCCTCTCATTCTCCTCCACTCCAAAATTAGTGATCATCATTCTACTCTCATTTTATCTCTCAAGAGTCTCTCTAAAGAGTTTCTAAGTTTCTAAGTTACTCTTCTCAAGAATTGAGAGTCATTATTTCAAGGCAAGAGTTCATAATCCTCATATTTTCTCTTCAATTATAATCCTTTATTATTATATCATTTAATTATCTTTATATACTTCCATGCTTGAAATTACATGTTATTTTCATCCATTTTTTATATTATTAATGATATATTACTTATTTCCTCTCATTATAACTTATTCATAAGTTGTTAATATGCCGATGTAAGGGTCCCTAATCCCTTACTATCCTTTATTTGTGTAATAATCTACAATTAATTTTCATTTCAATGTTAGATATTATTATGCATAATTTTTATTAATTCATTATCATATTATCAATAATATATCACCACTACCTCTCGTTACATTACCTTCATAATACGTGACAATGCTTAAACCTTACTAAAACCCCTAGGGATATATCTAAATATAAAAAAATCACAAAATTTAGGTAAATTAATTTGTATGTGGTTTCAATGCAATTACATACTTTTCCAAATACCACAAGTTTATGTAGGATCTAGCTCATATTCTCCTAGGGTTAAAAACCCTAATAAAAGTTGGTTGGGTTTTAACTTGATCATCACCTGGTGTGAAAAAATGAGTCATACTACATACATAGTTTTATACTCCTATGGATATGATTTGAATGATTCAAAATATTTTTATGAACCATATTGAGGGATTTTAAAATATTTTCATGGTATTGTGATAAAATTTCAATTTAAGTATTAAAATTAAGTATGTGTTGTACTAGATCTGTAAGTGTGCTTCTAGGGGTTATTTTTACCATTTCATTGGTCTCATACAATTGAAAATTATTGGAATCAATGACTATTTTCTATTGATATATACACACCATGAAAGTAAGATTTATTAGTACCTTATTATCATTCATTTGATAAGGGTACTTTCTATTACATTGTGAATATCTTTTACTTTCTAATTTAATTATGGTATATTTAACTAGATTACTATATTTTTATATTAAATAGGTAAATATTTATATTTTATATATCCATTATTTATATATGGAAAATATTGATAACTTATCTAAGGATATGCATGATTTTCATTTGGGAACATTATAGTATTTATTTTTTGGGTATTATATTCATGTGATGGATGTATTTGACTTATAATGTGATAGGTGGGGCATGAAATTATATAACCCTTTGAGGAATTAGTAGGTATCATGAGAAAAAATATTTGAGTGTTTTTTTAATACTTATCAATTTATGAATGATTTATTAGCACAATCCTTTAATGGTATGTTTATGATGCCTAATATTATGAATTCCATCACTATTAGATCCATTATTCTTATCCACGAATTTATTTATTGTTATGGATTTATATGCTCAAAACCCCATTTTTTTGTAATTTATTTATTGATTTAATTCTATGGATTCCACGTTCATGTATGATAGATTCCACTGAGCGTTACCACTTCTTCGGTGTATAAGATGACCACTTTATATTGTTTCCCATTTACTTTGGAATCCACAAATATAACCGAATGTGACTTGTTGATTTATAAGGATAAATAATAATTTTTTTTGTATTACATTTACATATATTATCTTTTCAATGTAAGGAAATGTTCATTTATATTTTTAGCTTACTAATAAATCTAAACTATCTTATCATACGTATTATGATCTATGTAATGTATACCATTGTAATAAAATAAACACCAGCTTTGGGTTCCCGATTTCAGTGTGTTACCATTGGGATCAAAGAAAGTTTAGAAGAAACCTTAAGAGCTATATTTATATAAAATAGATATAGGACATAACATTATGATTAACCCTTAGTGAAATTTTGAAAATTTTCAAGATTACAAGACATGAATTCTAAATAAATGCATATGATTTATATACTATGATTTATAATTCATAGTGTTATTCATTGACTAATTAGATAAATTCTATTTTCTAGAAATGACACTTAATTTAAGGAACACTAATCATGTAATCACATATAACCAATGTAAGGGTTTTCTTATAGATAAATATTATCAGAGTGGTGTTGGGGTGGAGAATATTATAACTATATTAGTGAATTTTAATCAGGTTATAACCAAAAAACTTTATCATATAAAATAACATGGTGATCTAAAATGTGGTGTAACAATGTTGTACCACTTTATGAGGTAGAAACCTCTATCCGTCAATATAACCACAAATAAATTAGTAGCTAAATAATGGATCAATTCCTTGCATAATATATTCCTTACCTTGGGTTATAGTGATAATGAGAAGGTTATCAAGGAATTATATCATCTAAATGGATATGCTTAATAATTTTGTTCATTGATTCAAAATAATAAAAATGAATATGATATAGAGAATATGGAATATATGTATATTAAGGTGGTATTATGTACAATGTACTTTCCTAATGAATTTTTATTTGACAGGGATTAGTAAATATTAAATTTGAGACCAATGGAAGAGGAAGTTTCCACTATGTATGAGGATAAATTTACAATGATATAATAAAATATTATAGACTATGTACACAATATATAAAGAAACATTGATCACTTATTTTATGAGTTTAATCAAACAATTTGAATGGACTTACTCTCTTAAAGAGTTTACCTTTATATTAGGATAGTGAAAAACTTCATCAATATCGAGAAGTAATTATCTAAGAATTTTATTTTAAATGGGAAGAAATAGAAGACTAGGACAACAATTTTCTATATAGATATAAATTTATTGAAGTAAAAGAAATGAAAGATGTAATTACCAACATGAAATAACTATGGGATGAAACACACTAGGGACTTATTTAAGGAAATGAGAATTTTCTATAAGTGTGGAGATAATAGCCATCAAGTTAAAAAATGAAAATGAAAAATAGAATCCATGAATGTACATTACATAAATTGAAATGATATTAGAAACTATTAAAATAAATACCCTAAGCTTTAAGGGAATCTAGGCTATAAAGGGCCTAAGAGATAATGTCCAAGATTATAAAATCCCAAAAACCGAATTTGACGTTCTAAATGATGTTATAGCATGTACATTAATGATAAAATCAATGATAAGTAATAAAATTTTTAATAATATATCTACAAACTATTTTATATCTTTAAATTTTTCTGAAAACATTTATGAAACTCCTAATACTATAAATAAGCATTTTCTAGATAATACTCCCAGTGGAAATCTTATAGTAGTGAAAGTATATTGGTCCGTCTCCATTAAAATGAATGGTGGTTCTTTAGATCAAAACTTTTTGGAAATAATAATGGTTAACTTTGAAATAATTCTTGGGATAAATTGGATCTCAATTTATATTGTAATAATTTATATTAATGAGAATAAGTTAAAAATATACAAGGACGGAATAGAGTCCCATTTTTTAAGAAGAAACTTAATTGAAAGAGTTTTGTTTAGAACTACCTCTAATGTAATATATTAATGAAATTCTTGGAGAGGATAATCAATGAATAATAAGGATATCCATAGAGTAGAGGATTTATCTACCGTGAGGGATTATATTTATGTGTTTACTATGGAAATTCCTAGATATAGACCTGACCATGAATTTTAATTCTCCATTAACCTTACTTCAATTGAAAATACCATATTTAGTCCTCCCTATCCAATTGATCTTGTGGAATTAGTGGAATTAAATAAACAATCACAGGAGTTATGTGATAAGGGATATTATATGCCCTCATATTTTTCCTTAGTGAGAACCAATCTTATTTGTGAAAAAATACGGGTATATGAGGTTGTGATTTAAATTATAAAGAAATGAATGTCATTTCTATTATGAATGTGTAACCTCTACCATACATCAGTGATATATTTGATCAACATAAAGGATCCTAATAATTATGAAAGATTGATATCCACTTTACTCATCATAAATTAATTCTAATGAGGGATTATATATCAAAGGTAGATTTTTTTAATAAAAATATGGTAATTAAGAGGTCATAATAATTACATTTAGGTTAACAAATTTACTATATATGTTTTTGGATCTAATTAATAAAGTATTAATGGATAATATGTATAAATTTTTTATATTCATATTGATGATATTTATATATATTGTAGGCACTATGAAGATCTTGAATATAATTTATGGGTTATACTTGATACTCTAAGGGGAGATGGAGCTATAATTTTTTTAGTAAATATAATTTTTGGCTTCAAAAAATTTCTTTTATTGGATATATTATCTTTGAAGATGGAATATTATTGGACCCTAAAATTATAATATTTGTTAAATATTTACCCACAAAAATGAATATAACTAAGATATATAGTTTTCTTAGATTATCTGGTTATTATAGGAAATTTATTACAATTTTTTCATGACTGTCTATTTTGTTAACCAAATAGACATATAATGGGTTCAAATTACAATTTTCTACTAAATGTAAAGAAATATGTGCGGAACTAAAGAATATATTAATAAATTCACTTGAATTAACACTAACATATCTAAAGGAGTGATTTTTTTATTTTCAATGATGCATCAAATAATGGGCCTTATCGTGTACTGATGAAAAATGATAGAGTTGTTTCTTATGAATCAAGGAAATTGAAGACCGAAAAAACTATATAAATCATGATATTGAGATAATATCTATGATATTTCGTTAAAGATATAGAGAAACTATATTTATGGTGAAATATGTGACATATATATGGATAAAAAAGTTTGAAGTATTTATTCATGAAAAAAAACAATATGGGACAAAGGAGAAGGAAAGAACTACTCAAGGACTATGAATTTTCAATACACTACCACCCTAGGAATGAAAATAAGGTGATATACATATTTAGTATGAAAGAATAAAAAATTTCAACCATGATTAATATGGAAAAGGATCTTATATTCATGGATTTGTTAATGTTAGATATGAAAATTATTTAGGAAATGAGGGCATCCTTACTTTTAAAAGTAATAAGAAAACCATATTTAATATAAAAGATAAAGGGGTATCAATATAGTGAAATGGGTTTACAAAATAATATTTAAACATTAAAGAGGTTAAATTGATAGACTTAAAGATTGAAGAAAGTTTGTTGATGTTTTCAAAAAGACTATGTGCAACATCAGTACCCGAAATAAAGATAGAATTACAAGATTATGCACATAACTAAAAACTCTCTATACAACCAGGTAGTACCAAGATATATAGGGATCATAAATAAATTTATGGTGATAAAAATAAATTTTGAAATTTCATACTGTGTTTTAAGATTCTTTCAATGGAAATAAATAAATTATAAGAGATAACTCGCAAAGGGTGACATGAAACCTCTCCCTATATAAGTGTGGAAGTGGGAAAATATCAAAATGGATTTTTTACATAAAATCCTAAAATATATAAGAAGAATGATAATATATGGATCATTTTGGATCGACATACCATGTATGAATATTTTATAATAGTAAGGAAGGATATACCCCTTGAACATTATACAAAACATTATATAAATGATGTAAAAGGACTCATAGTGGACCTTTATAAATTGTATTTGATCATGAACCTTGATTCACATAATTTCTTTTCCAAAAGTTGTAAAAATTATTTAGACTGTTAGATATATTTGACCCCTTTCTATCATCCTGAAACTAATGGATAGTCTAAAAGGACTATCTAGACCTTAAAGGACATGTTATGGTCATGATCACTTGAATTTTAAGGAATATTAGACCTCCACATACCTCTGGTGGAATTCGCATATAAAAATAGATTTCATTCAACAATTCAAATGGCACCATTCTAGGCCTTGTATAGAAAAATATATCATACTCCAACCTATTGGGATGAAGTTATAGAAATTATGCTAGTTACTTCAGAAATAATTAAGGAAATAACTAACAATGTGGAAGATATCTAAAATCATAACAAGACAACATATAGAATATGATACATTTATGATGATAATCAGAGGAAAGACATGGAACTCTAAGTGAAAGAATATATTTTCTTGAAATTATCACTATGAAAGGGACTTATAAGGCTTCGTAACAATGGGAATCTAAGTCTGAGGTATATTGGACCTTTTTAATTTTTATAGAGAATTGGAGCTATGTCTTATCATTTTCCTTTTCCACCCAACCTATCTGAACTGCATGGTTTCTTTCATGTCTCAATTTTAAGGAACTATATGATATATCATATGAATGTACTCACCATAAGTGAAATTGTGTTAGATCCTAAACTATCATATATATAAGATCCTATAAGTATTCTTAACATAAGAGATAAAATATTAAGGAATCATAGAATATAACTAGTGAAAGTTATTTTGAGTATTCATAAGTTAGAAGAAGCAATATGGGTGCCTAAGGAAGCTTTGAGGAATAATTTTCCACATTTTTTACTAGATTTATGTATACCCCAAATTTAGAGGGCAAAATTATTTAAGGGGGTATAATGTAATACCCAAGATTATACCATAGTAAATAAACATTTAATAAAACTATTTAAAAACAATTAAAATTCTATTATTTCATCATAATAATACAAAAAACTATAATACAACAAAAAATAAGAAAATTAAATTTATAATAAAATATAAAACCATCTCTATAAAATCAAGTGATGACAATATAATTAATATTTAATATATATATATATACTAATAATATTATTATTACACACATGTGTCTTAGAATCAAAATTCAAAGAGTTTTCTCATTTTAAGTGAAAAATTAATGATTTTGAAATACATATGTGTTTTTATTTAATAATTAAATTTCAAATAGATAAAGAAATATTTTCATAAAAAATTATTTAAATTTATAATGAACACCTGAAAATTAGACAGCGATGAATTTTTTATAATTTTCAAAGACAGTTGAATTTTTGAGTAAAATGTGAAACATCTTGTGAATATATGTAAGTATTATGACATCATAATGAATTAAAGATGAATTAATAATTAAAATAAAATATTTTAAACCAAAAATGGGTTTATTAATTATGTTAATTTATTTTAAATTAATAAAATTAATTTTCCAAACCTATATATAATCTTCCAAAACCTGAATTATATTTTATGATTTTGAAAGCAATTCTTTATGAATAAAAATTGTATAAAAATCAAAAACAATATATATTTTATAGGAATTACTTTCTTAAAAATTTAAAATCCAAAAACTAGGCCCTTCATGTAAAATACCATAGTGTAAAACCATGTTAAGGCTAATCGTTTTTTATTAACATAGAGTCCATGACTATGTTTTGAAATTAATAAACAAATCACCCTCATTTACAATAAATACCTACACATCCTCCCATTATTCTCCAATCCAAAATTATTGAACTTGGTTATAATATCATTTTATCTCTCATGAGTCTCTCCAATAAATTTTTAAGGTTCTAAGTTTCTCTTATAAATATTTAAGAATCCACCTTTCAAGGTAAGGATTCATAATCATCCATTTTTCTCATCAATTACAATCTTTTTTTATAATATCAATAAAAATATTTTTTATATACTTACATGATTTTAATTATAGGTTATTATCATCCATTTTATATATTTTTTATGATATATTACTTAATAAATCTAATTATATCATTTTCAATAAAAATTATTATAACAACACAATTTCGATGGTTTTCAGGAAATCCAAAACAAATTATCCTTTAAGAAATGCAGTATTGTGTTTCCCAGGGCTGTGTCATTATGAAGTTTCTTACTAGATTTCAAAATTTTACCTTTTTATTTATTTTTTTAAAATTAAATAAGAGTTGGTATTTTATGTTTTTTTAATAAAAACTAAAAACAAATTAAATTGAAAATAGATAAAAGTATATGTTTTTTAAAAAAATTAATTTTTTTGGAAAGAATAAAAAACAAGATTATATGATAGAAATCATGGATAAGTTTTGAGCCTTAAAACGACATATTTTTTACTTTCTAAAAAATATTACCTACTTGAATCCCCCAATGCTCTGTAAAATTAGTTCATCTAAACACCAAATTATACTTGAATATCAAACCAAGACTTTGATATGAATGTTTATCTTTGATTAAAAGTTATTCAAACACCTAAATACCTCAGGGAAGGTAAACCAAATTAAAATATCTATACACTTAAGTGATACATAGCTTAAGAAATTTAAACATTTGAATTAGTTACTTTACTTAATAAATTGGATTACTATCTAGAATATATTTTATGAAAGTTAATTGAAAAAATAAAATAACCACCTTATTTAAAAAACACTATATCTTGATAAAATTTAAAAACTAAAATGGAAATAAAAAGAATCAACTAACCACAAAGGCTTTGAAGCTTAACATGGAATGAGTAAATTAGATCACATCTCTTAAATTTTCCTTCCTTCATGCTCACTTGCCTAGACTATTACAATATTATACGCGTTACATTTTTATGCAGGGTGAACTCTATAGCATCTCTCTTTTGGTCATAGCCTCCTCATACATTCATTATAGATGGAAAAATTTTGAAAATTTAATGTCATTAAAATTTATCCAAGGAACCTGCCATGTGTAAGCATAACTTTTCCATTGTAACACCCCAAGCTTCCATGGTATGTTTCTCTTTGAATAATATGACAGTGTGTGAAGTACGCAACACCGAGTTCAAGTGCACCATGACCTATCAAAATAGCTATTTAAAAATCAGTGCTTTTTTGATAACTTTCATATTTTGATGAATAATGAAAGGTACTAAATTTTAATTGAAATCAATTATTTTAATCAAAATAATTTATAGTGTTAAATTAAAACTTTTAATGAATTTTAAGTATCATTAGATTATATTTTTATCATTTAATCCAATTTTGGTCATTGGAAGTAATTTTAAATTTAAATTAGACATAAACGTATATCAATATTTTGATAATTTTTACTTCTCAGAAACTCCCTTTTTAGTTTTGAAAATGGGAATATTTTTTTAAATTAATTAATACAAATTTTATGTTTTTAATTTGGTAAAATAGGCATAATTTTTGAATTTGGAATATCAAAATTAGATTTTTGTGAATTTTTGGTATTTTTCTAAAAACATTCAATTTTTGATAAATAGTTATAAAAATTGCATTATTGTTCAAAGCCAACTTTTTATTTAAATAATTTTTAATTTAAATTAATTTTAAAGTAAAAATATATACATAATACCTATACTAGTTCAATGTAATTCATTGAAGTCATTTTATAATAAGATTAGATATATAAAATTTTATTGAACTTTTTATTATCTTTTACTCACCTTCTAGGAACATTTGTAAATTTGCATAAAACATAATTTTATCGCTTTTGTGAATTGAATTTCCAAAATCTGAGAGACACGGTTGACATCAGTAAGTAAAATTCGGTTCAATAGGATGAAAATAATTTTTGGTGAATATTAAATTTTGAATTTTATTTACCACTATAAAAAGTAAATAGGGTAATTAAAGGTAATAATGATATTATAATTACCCTAAAATATGTCCTTATTCTATTGGAATAGTTTATTTCGACTGAAATCAACATTAGAAATAAAATATGATCCTTTTTTTCCACTTGAATTAGATTAGGACATCTATTATTTTTTTTAAAGAAGAGTTAAAAGTGTTAAATTCAAAGTTTAACAAATAAAACATTTTTAATATAGATTTATACATAAGATAAATTCGACTATAAATATTAATTATAAATCTAAAAATATTTCCTACCTAATTTTATTTTATTTATATTTTTTATATATTAAATAATTAAATTTATTTATGACACAATAATGATGTAGTAATTACCTTATTATTGAAAAATTAAAACAATTGATATTATAAATATTAATATAATTGTAAATTGAGACTTTTGATGTATTAAAAGTATTTTATAGGTTAATATGAAATGTTATGGCAGATTAAATATTTTTTTCGAAGTGATAAAGTAGTTATGACTTTCACAAAAACCAAATACTAAATAGTGTCAAAATTGATATTAATGAGTTTTTAAAACAAATACTCTATTATTAATTGATACAATATTCCAAAATATATAAGGTTCAGATAAAGGACTATGATAAGGTTATATATATCAATAATTAACCACTTTGGGGTTATATTGGCTTTTTATTGTATGTTTATTAACCATTTATTATAATAATACAAGAATACACGGTAAAAGTTAAACTATTTAACTAAGAGTTAAATCTAAAACATAAGGTTAATATGGTGACCTAAACCAGTATAAAACATATTGTTTAAGATTTTATTTACCCAAAACCACCTTATCGTATAAATAAATCTTTTTTGAGCCATTATAATCCGAATATGATTGTATAATAATATAATATTTCAAGATTTTCCTAAAGTGACCCTTACCTCTCTTGTAAAAGGGTACTTCATCTTCTCTTAAAATCACACCTTCAAATCCATTTCGATCATCCAAAAACTGCTAAATTATCCTCTCAACTACCCTCACTTCAACCTAGAGGCCTTAATTTTTTTAGAATCCAATATAAGGACACCTTTTGATCAAATTAAAAAGGAAGAACCTAAAGAAGAGGTAATAATTTCATCACCTCTTTCAAATATATTTTCTTCTTCCTCTTCCTCTTTCTTTGTTGTTTCCATACCAAAATAATAACTATAGTACCTTATACATACTATGATTTTATTATAAATATGGTAAAACCATAATCATTATTCTATCCATCATATAAATGACAAAGTCACCATATGTGCGTACATACGACTTACCATCTCCACGTTGTGGTGTAGTTTTTTATTCAACACATCATCATTTAGATGAGTATAATATTGAGATTAATTGATTTAAATAATAAATATAACATGTTAATGATTATGTATATATTTTATACCATCCAATAACATTCTATTTCACAATCAATAGAATGGTATTGTCGCTCATGCGTACGTACGGATTACCGTCTCCATGAACGCAATGAGATTCATTCCCCATCATAACCATTCAAGAAAAATTTTAATTTTATGATTAAAAATAATTTTTAAGAATTTAATATAATTATTTATTTGAATCAAATACATTCTATCCATATCAAAAATGACTTACATAATATTAACATATAAAGGAAAACGAATCAGTTAACACCCAAAACAATGATACTGTTAAAATATTATTAACAAAGAAGTATTAGAAGATAATATATGATATAATATTATATATGTGGTTCTAGTATACTTTAATAAAAATTATTTCACCATTATACAGGAGGTTCACCTAACCTCTACTGAGGAAAAGTACCAGGTAAGGGGTTTTCATCTCACTTCTAATTCATGTGAGATTCATGCCATATTGCCACTATTTCCTTTTGTGTGGTGTATATACTGATCATGATTGTATTATTTGTGTAATATAATTTAATTTATGGGTATTCAATTCTTTATTTTATGATTTTTCTTTCATGGGGTGTATGTTTTGTACATTACCAGATTAGTAAGAGAATTTCTAATTTTGATTCCACTCATTTGGTTTTACAAAAACTTCATTGATTATTTTACTCCAAGATTATCTGTGAAGTCATAATTTATTTATTTATGTAGTAATTTACACTCCCTTTTTTGTGGATATAATTTTTATACACATAATCACTCCATTAATAAATTCTCAATTCATCGATATGAACTTGATAAAAGTACTCTTAACTCAATTTCCAATCATTGAGTTAAACAACCAAGTCATTGGTGTTGTTTTTAAAATAATATGTGTGAATGTCCTCTGATTTATTTAAATTTAATATCCAATAATATTTAGTGTATTTATATTTTTAACACATAATTATTTCATTTATTTATCCTTAACATAATGATACAGTCTTTATAAGGGATTTCTTCTCAATTTATATTCTATTGAGACTTCTTTGTTGTTATGCGCCAATTCACTTTTATATGGTGTATATACTATACTCTGACATAGTATGTCATGAATCCCTTTATTATCATGATATTATAATGTTTTTATTTCCTCAATTATTATTTTTTCAAGCGTCTCTCATTTGGTTAGGAACTCTAACTAAAATATCATTTTAAAATTTTTAATGATTTTTTCTTCTAGATCTTTCTCATTAATGTACATTCATTAAAAATGTTTTTAAGGATTTATTTATGTGGACATGAATGTTTTAAAATTAAAATTCCTTTTAAAAGTTTCAAAGGGTTATGGGAAACTTTGATTAAAAAATCTATTTTTAACAACTTCTTGATAAATAGTCAGACTTTTAAATGTTTTCAAGAAAAAAGAGATATTTCTCTCAAATAGTTTTACTGATTATTTTCACCTATGTAAATATCCTTCATTATTTTTTATTGAGGTTGATTTATTATAATATAATCTTCCATATTTTATTGAATGAGATATGTTTTACTGTGGATGTGATATTATTATACTATTAATAGGTTTTGGTTAAAATATTGACATTTAGTATGCTAGTTTTAATACGAATGTTCAGATTATGTTTCAACATTTTCAGATGAGGAATTCATAGGACTTTGTAAGTGATAGGTGGATCCCTCTATAGCTCCTCGAGGCATTGTTAGGTCTCATGAGACAAACTAGTATCTTGGCACAAGGCCTTGACAAAATATTTATTTGTAGTCTTGGAACGAGGCCTTGACTATGTGGTTATGATGTCTGGCATTATGAATTCCATCATTATAAAATTAGATATTGATATTACATGTGATTATTATGCTAGTAGAACATCCATGTGAATATTTAAATGGAACTATTTTATTTATCTTTTACATATTATGTCTAATTTTAAGTTTAAAAAGCTTGTGTTTTAGTCTTTTACATTGCCTTAAATGTTTATGATTATTTATGATAGTTTCCACTGTATTGTTATCCTTACTGAGCATTTGAGCTCACCCCTTTATTATGTTTCATTTCTCATAGGATGAAAAGAAGTATATGATGCTTGACCTTTAGGAATAGGTTAAGAGATATGAGTGTGTTCAAAGGGGACACATTTTTGTTGTTTTTATGATTTAATGTAAAACTTATATATGTATCTAGTACTTACAAGGCTAATAAACTAATCGGCCTTTCGAGACTTCATCTCTTGTGATCATGCCAATGTTATATAATAATGCATCGACTCTGGGTAACTGGGGATGGGGAGTTACATCCATAATTTCTCTAGGTGGACACAACAACATTTTCTTCTTCACATACACATTAACAAGATATATTCATATGTGTTGTACCTTTAATCCTATTTAAATCCTATATTTTTTTCATGAAAACAAAAACTTCCCTTTAAATAATATCATGTGGTTGAGATTTGGTTTGGCTGAAATATATTAGAACAAAGTATTTTCTCATATTTTCCCAAAAATATCACAATGTAAATAGACTCATGTGAGTTTTTAGGCTATATGAATATCATTATCAAATAATTTTGAAGTATGAAAATATGAATAAGTTATATTATAGTGGTTTTGAAGTAATATAGAATCTCAAGAGATTATTATAATAATTTTGAAATCTAATGGGATGGAAATAATATTGATATGAGATTTAATCTCATTCAAGTTTCTTAGTCTAGTCTTAAAATATTGAAAACATTCTTATGTGGCTCATAAAATTCATACAGATTGAGTGTTATGAATAGGAAATTTCTTACATGATTCTAAATTCATAAAATAATTAATGAAGAATTAGGAATTGGAATAGTATTATTGGATCTTGTGTAAAAGTATTATGTTTCATTATAAAGTCTAATAAAATCATATTTTTAATGTTATAAGAATTGGAAAAGACGTTCGATGGCTCCCAGAAGTTCATATAAAATCACATACGTCATACTAAACTCAATGAAAGTCATGCATAAATTTACTTAACCAAAATTATGTCAAATTAATGTTGATTTTTCCCCAAAAACACTTATAAAAACATGGAATGTTAAATTATTTCCAAAAAACTATTAAAAATAAAAAATCCTAAATTTTTAAAGTTCACAAGAATTCCCAAAAAAACTATAAAAACAAAAAATTATTTTATTTTACTTATAAAATAAAAAAATTCTATGATTTAGTCCTTGAAATTTCTATAAAAATTAAGGAAAATATCATATCTATCAACCCCCTCACTCAATACATGGACTCCTAGGAAAGTAAGAATAAAATAAAACACCTAAGTAAATTGAAAACATAACCCAATGAGGTCAAATAATTAAACAAAAAGGAACCCAAAATTTACATGTATCCTTAATAACCACTATTTCAAATCCTCCATTCTGTTCATTTAGTCTATTAAAACTTCATTTATCTTCCCATTCACACAAAAACTAACCTCACAATATTTTTTATTAATCACAACGATTTTTATTTTTTTTAGAAATCTTTTGTTCTACAAAAAAATTCAAGGGTAACTATATATCATGACCCCCAACCTCAAAAGATATTGTATTTAACAGAGAAATATAATGACACCCCGAGTCCCACCTCTAGTAGGCCCTAGTTTGGCGACTTTGGTTGAGGGTATAAATATATCATAATATGGGAGGCATTACCCTAAATATTAATATGGGATCGAGAGATAAGATGAAAAATCCAAAATAAAATCCATGAAATAATATAAAATAAATCCAAAAATTATCCCATAATGCATGCATAAATAAAAAATAAATATAAATGTCTCCAAATTAAAAATCCCTAAGAAAGATAAGGTAATGACACAACAACTATCAAATGTTATAAACCAGTATTGTCCAAAATTTTCCACATAATCCTCTTGGAAACTTAGAAAATTAGTTATATATATAATGAGAATACAAGTATACTCAGTAGGTAAACAAAATTCTATCATGCACATGTGAAAAGAGAATACTAATACACCCATGAGAAATCAACAGAACAAAAAACACCTAAACATGTCAACTATCCATCCCAACATCACCAAGTCATGCTCACTAAATAATGAAATTGAAGGGTAAGAACATAAAATGAATCATATTGATATTGGGAACCACACACTGCTATCCCACTAATTTTACATTCTCACACCCCAACATTGTTCATCCAGGTACATCAACCACTTCTATATAACATCTCATCAATAAAATTACATGAAATATCATCTCATCACATCACATAACATATATTCCCATTACATCACATCACATCCCACCTACAGAAACATTGGACACCACCTCACATCATCTCCCACCCACATACACATGGTCTAAAACCTCACTTTATGGTGGTAACTAGAGAAGTTGGGCATCAGAAGCATGCAAGATATCAACCTCATGTCTTCCTCCTATCATTCATGACTTCCAAAATAAATCACCTCACCATCTCACCCAAAAACACTTGGTTCATCACATGTTACCTTGCTTGAAGACACATGGGAAATCTCATCACTTCATAACACATATCGAAAGTGGTAATTTTTATATATGGCTATCATATCCCCTACATGTCATAATTTCTTGGAAGAGGGATCAGTGAAGATTGGGTATCCATCCATCCATTATCACCACTTAGATGTAGGTAAAAACACCCCCAAAACATTTGGTTGTTGACACTAGGTTATTTACATGGGAGGTGCGCATATAGAAAATAAAAAAGAACATAAATAGAGTATATAATATCATAACACACAATCAAAATTTATTGGTTTACAACCAAATCAACAACTAACTCAAAACATTACCCACATCCAATGCCACCTCTAAATGAACAACACCACACAAAAAGACAGAACCCGCATTTCAAATTCTGAAACCCCTTTCATATTGATCCATAATCAAGATTTCACATTATCATCCAATTTCATTTAAAAAATTATGTCATTCTATAATTTTCATACCATTTAATTTATTCATAAGCCTTTTTCACATTTAGTCCACTGACACATTTAGTTCAACATTCGTTAACCATTTATCTACCATTTCAACTTTTATATTATAATTTAGTTCCAATACTACATAGGAAACTAGTACAAAAAAGACACAAAAACAAGAATAATACAATATCTCATCTTTCCTATTTCCAAGAAAACCACGAACCATTACCACATTCCCATCCACATAGCTCAATAGCAACCAAATCACCCTCACATTCCAGCATAACCGCCCCATAGCTTGACCTCACACCCCATCACACATTTCCCCATACAGCATCACAAACACACATAGTAGCCTCACCTCATATCACCGCACCCCATATCATAAGCCACAAAAAACCACTTCCTACACACCAAAATATAATAAAAATACATGCTACACAACTACTTCCATAAACACCCTCTACATTACACAAATAAATGCATTTTTATATTTTTTTCATGGGATATTTTTCACATTCACTTCATTATTTAGGGGATTTCTCACACAATCCATGTATCTAAGGGAAAAAAATTGATTATAAAAATATAAGTGATTATCCAATTTTATTTAGGATGAAATAGAACAATCACAAAAATAGGGGTTCCATAACAATACAACTATAAGAAAAAAAATCTACCAACGACCATAATTTTTCAGCAAGACATTATGCCTATACAAACAAATATAAATAATAATAAATCATGTAAAAACATGAGATTATTATTCCATTTACCATTTTTAAATTAGTTAAACTAATTAATTTTTATTTATTAATTTGGATTCAACCATCTCCAAAAATATAATCAAAATAAACCCTCCCGGCATGATACACATAAAGAGAAACAAAGGAGAATGCCTTACCAAGAAGAAAGAAGCCTCACTTGACTTACTGCACCAAAACAGGGGGCATGTACCAAATGAAATCACTGTTGGAGAACACGAGCCCCTGAAAGAAGGGTTATGTGACTCTAAAGGAAATGTTCTAGGATATCTGGTCTCAATAGAAAGAAAGAAGGAAGAAATGAAGTTGGGATCGTTGTTTCTATGTCAACAGATATAGAAAAATCAGGTTATCATATCACAATGGAATTGATTTACCAATTATTATGGATATCGTTAAAATCCTTTCACAAGGACTCGTTTACAACCAAATTCATAAAAACAACAAATTATATAATTATCCTTGATGAATCTTCCTTTGAAGGACCTCGATTCACACCGCTGACTGAACCACATGGCTATTTTCTGAAAATGGAGGAAATATCTAGCTGTCCGATTTCATGTTGCCAATATCCACACATAGCCGATTCAAAAAGCTAATCGATAAAATATCCAATTTCCAATACACATATACAACCCACATAGATGATCAATCATATATCCAATCTAATTATCTGATATAGCCATGTCATTGATCCATCAACATAGCTGATCCATGTAGCCGATAACTTATATAGCTTATTCATCTATGTATCTGATTCATCCCTGTAACCGATTAATGTAGCTATTTCATCAACGTAATGGATTCACATAGACGATTTTTACACACAACCAATTCATATAGTCATTATAAATATTTGATATATCTATAGAGTCAATTTATGTAGCCAATTCATCCACATAACTGATTCACAGAGTTGATCGACATAGTTAATCATAGAATATGACCAATTCACATAAGTGATGCATCCACATAGATGATTCAAATGACTATGAGGATAAACCTTAGAAAAAATGGGGAAATTCTCCGAAATCCATCTACCACCAAAAATATCAATTTAATGGGTCAAGAAGGCACAATCTGTCACATCATATACCTCTAAACCAATTATAATCCTCAAGAATCATAAAAAAACATTTGTAAAAAAATTCCATTGAACAACCACCCCATGAGTTACCTCTCAAATATATTGTCTTACTACTAACATTACCACCAACCCAACTGACAAACAAAAATTCCCAATCACTTCCCAAGAAACCGTATCACCACATGACCATATAGCACAAACCACAACCCCTTTAACCAACAGACCACACTGTACTGAACATTAGATTCAAGGAATTTCATCGACCATGTCAAGATACTATCTGATCTAGGTGGCACAGACTCTTTCACATGGGTTTAATCACATCGTAGTTTAATTCATATCAATTAGGAATTTTGTCATCCCATTTTCATACGTCGGAACATATCACAAAACACACATAATGAAAATCTCACATTAGCGGAATAATAAGTCTTATAAAACCTCATGATCCAAACATCAAAAAATCTAGAAAAAACAAATAAAATCAAAAATAGTTGCAGTTACTAGGAACATATCTATGTATCTCACACCTAAGTCCTCTCCTCTAGGCCACCATTCTTCCGCAACACATGAACCAAGGGAACAATTCATCTATGTAGCACCTTCTCTTGATGATCCTATATCTCTACTAGCCAATCTATGAACATCACCTAATCCTTAATATCCAAATCTCCCTAGACATATATATTGGAGTCATCATGAAGATGTGGATGAAACTAAGATAGATAGGATACATTCTTGATCCACTTCATCTATGGGGGATATTACGACTGATATTCCAACATGGCTACTCACCCCAATAGCTCAATGGTCCAAATGAACACTAGAGAAAGATTACTCCATATTCAAAACCTCCACTACCCATGTCCATGGGAGACCATCAAGAACACATAGTCTCCATACTAAAAGTAAAAGGGAATTTACTTGTGATAATCATAAGACTTCTACCTACCATACAATATGTTCATCCTCTCACGAACAATATATACCTTTTCTATTGTACGGTATACCACATCATGTCCCAAAACTGCTAAAAACCCCACCTCCATTCAAAAAAATGGAGAATGAAACAACCTCTTATAAAACACCTAAAACATAGCCATACTGGTGGATGAGTGATAGTTATTTTTGTAAGGATACTCAACCGAAGGAATGTATCATTCCCATGATCCACAAAAGTCTATGATATATTCACAAAACATATCCTCTAGTGTTTGGATAGTCCACTCCACCTATACGTCCATTTGAGGGTCAAAAGAAGTTTAAAGGTGTAATTGAGTTCCAAAAGCATGTTTCAATCCCCTCTGAACTCACGAAGTGAAACACTAATTCCTTTCTGAGAAAATGGATCTCATGGATCTTTTCACCTACACCACCTCATCCACAAACCTTCATGCCAAATATCCACATCACATGGATCATTGATCACTAAGAAGTAGGATTATTTTTCATGAAATCCGCAATTACCCAGATAGAATCTCAACCACCTTGAGCTTTGGGTAACCCAAAGATGAAATCCATTTATATGTATTCCCATTTCGACTCGGAAATATCTAAAGGCTAAAAAAACTTCTAAAAACATAATGTTATGTCTTTAACTGCAGAAAAAATAAACACTTCACAAAAAACTCCACCAATTCATGTTTTATCTTGATCCCCCAAAATTATCTCGTTAATCCATTGTAAATAGTGAAAACTCCCCTGTGTACTAGCAAAGGTGAAATATGAAACTCACAAAGAGCTCCCATTCCCAAAAATATTAAGAAACATTTCCTTGAAACAATATATTGTTATGACCATCCATTGAACATCCCTCTAATGAATCACCATGGCCAACACAATCCCGCAACACTTATGCCTCTGAGTCTCTTCAATGAGACACCTGCACCCACTGCATAGAAGATGAATGAACTTTA
Source organism: Viscum album (assembly GCA_963277665.1). NCBI lineage: Eukaryota > Viridiplantae > Streptophyta > Magnoliopsida > Santalales > Viscaceae > Viscum > Viscum album. The sequence goes on from OY728155.1 coordinate 1,938,723,063, forward strand.
ATTTGAAACAAGAAACCTCCACCATCATCCCCCCTTGCGTCTAAGCGTATGGATTCCAACTCCACCATCCCTTTACAACTATCTCTAGACTCCCAAACTACATAATTCCTTGAATTTATTCTCAAAGCATCAACCGAAACATTTACCTTCCATGAGGTATAAGTCACCATAAAATCATATTCCTATAGAAAATATATCAAACTCCGCTATCATATAATCATATCACATTTAGAAAATACATACCTTAGAATCTTTTGATCTATAAAGGCCATGAATCCCTTTTCTGTGAGGTAATTTCGCTAAAACTCTATATGAAACACAACTAATAATAACTACAAATAATTTCTGTCAGAATTATGATCATGACTATGTATCTACCCATATAAATAAGAGAACACTTCCTTACACACCAATAAAAAGAATATCAAGACTAGAAATGAAGCATTACATAACACCTTATAAATAACTCAATCCTATTAAAACTGAAGCATTAGAGCACTGACCTACTTCTCCTTTAGGAAAACAAATTCTACCTAACACTAATCATTCCACCTAAAATCTTGGTCATTCTTGGTCAAGGGTATTAGCTGGGTCACAAATAAAGATAAATCAGACATAAAACTATAGTAATAGCAAGTAAAACTAATAAAACAATGATCCTATTCCATCTATTGGGTGATATCCAAGAAAAAAATACCTCAAAATTTCATGGGTCTACTTACAAACCCTTTCAAGACAATTCATTCCCAAGGAAATAAACCTCTTATGTTCAAAACATAACTTGAAAAACGTCCTATAGAGTTGTTGGTTTCGAAGAACCAACAATATAGATTTGAGATATTCAACATGACCCTCCTTTGTCTTTAGGTAGATCAATATGTCTTCAATGAACATGAATATAAACAGATCTAGGAATTCATGGAAAATGGAGTTCATGAGACCCATCAACACAATTGGATAATTAATGACACCTAATGATATGAATATAAATTAGATGTTCACATAGCTGCATCTAAAGGTAGTTTTCATGATATCTCCCTCCCTCACCCTAAACTGGTGATACCCAAACCATTGATAAATCATAGAAAACCTAATTTATCCTCTCAACTAGTCAAAGAGATCATCTATCATTGAAGGGGGTAATGATTCTTGATCATTACCTAATTCAACCTATAGGAATAGTTACACAACCTCATACTACCATTCCCCTTATTGTAAAATAACACTAGAGCACCCTATGGAAACACACTAGGCTAGATAAATCTCTTTTTCATCTTATAATCTATCTGAATCCTCAACCTCCCGTCTCCAATATAGAGGGTTCCATATTATAGGGATCTATATAAATAAAAGAAGCACTGGGCTGTAATTCTGTCCCAAAATAAACATCACATTGAGGGGGTTATATCACAATCTCTCAGGGAAAAGAATCTAAAAACAACATGACAACCCTAGGATCCTCCTCCATCCTGGCATCTAAAGACTCCACCGAGTTATTTCCCATCAAATATATAAGGGGTTAAACATGTATTTTATTGAACTGATGTCCCTGATCACCAATAAAAACCACACATTATCCATCCACATCTAAGACCTCGATTATTAGATGAATGTAGTTGATAACAAAACATTGATAAAAAATATTTGATCACAATAATGACATCATATAGGTTCATATGAATCAATAAAATATCCCCATGGGACTAATGTGGGAGCATCATCATTATACACCCTATGTACAAATAAAAAAAGATGGTAAGGCCTTTGACTGGTGGAGTCAACACTATAGGGATGTGGATCCTCTCTATTTATAGTTATAAAAAACATAACAGTTTAGGCTTAACAAAGGAGTGTGAGGCTCATGTATCAAACAAGTAAAAGACAAGGGTACTAAACAAAATTTTCATACTTATAACAATCTCGAGATTCATTGGGGAAACTACCCCCAGAGCTTATAACTAACCACACCCAGATCCCATACCCCTATGTTGATGGCCACCACCATGACTACACTCTAACCTATGACCCTGAACACGAGGAACATCTTTGGGTCAGACCCTACCACTCTATCTTCTCTCAAAAGAGCATAAGCCAACTTCCCCTATTTCTGAAATAGAATCACTAGAATGTTATGTTGATATTTTCACTAAAACTAACCACCTCAACTAAGTTGAGGCCTAAGAACCACTAGGCACATGTCCTAATAATGAACACAATCTCCACAAGAAAAAAAAACTATCCTGAATCTCCCAAGAGGTAAAAAAGGAAACTATTGAGGTCAAATCCCTACTGGTCAAAACCCTAAAGGCCCTGGTGGCTGAAACCTACTTCCAATAACTCCAATCCTCAAGGAACCCTTCTTACTCTTCTCTTTCGACAAACCTTTATACGAGTGCATCCACTCAATCACTACATCCTTTTTATGAACCTCCAAATATATAAGAAATGTAAAAGGATTAACTTCATTCTAGATCAAAGGATGAAGTGACTCCTTAAGAAATATCACACGAGACCCCTCATCTAAGGAAATATCTAGGAAAAAAGATGAAAGTTCCTTGACATTAATTCCATGATCCAATACTAACTTGCTCCTCTACTAAAGAGAGAGCATATCTCGAATCTTCTCTTCCCAAATCCTTGATGATATAAAATATGAACAAAACTCCTTTAGAAGTCTAACCATAGAACATATGCGCCTTCCACTAACCTAGAAACAATTTCCACCACTGATGCACAACTCCCTATATCCATCTGACTCCTAACGTGACCCAATACTCTACCCTGGCCTTTATAAATCCACAATAGATCTATATCTCCTCCAACCAGTTCTTTGTCTCTACATTAGATATTATTCCCTTGTAATTTCTCAAATCCTACCACTGAAAATCATGCAATATCATCTTCTACTGATCATCCACCTTAGTCAGACCAACCCTCTAGCGATCAACCGAGCCTATCCACAGAGTCTCCATTACCAAAGCCACACACAGACGTTGACTGGGATCCATATATATAAGGGAATAAAATATTTCCTAATCCTGATAGTAATGGTATTTTATTAAGTCTTATTTAATTCATATTTAAAATATTTAATCTTTTCCAGAACCAATACCACCCAATTCAAACAAAAACAAAAGTCATCATGATTCTTGTACCTCTCTAGGCATCTTCACTACAAATAGTGCTACCTCAAAAGGTCATTCAATAAGCAGAGTGTCCTTGAACTGGATTACGTGGGACCCAAAATCCCATATCCTAGATGGTTACATTTTCCTATGTCATATACCAAGGCCATCTGTAACTATTACTATACCAACCCATGAAATTTTCATTGATATTAACTCCAAAATCAATCTTATCTATCATCCATCACCTCTGTTACCACTCTGTAATGACCCCCACCCGCCAAAGATTCCACGTTAAAGGGAGAGAGATAATGACCCTAAGTCCTGCCTCCAGTTGGCTCGAGGTTGGTGACTAGGACTAAGGGTATAAAAATCACAAAATATAGGATGCATTTCTCTATATATTGATATGGGATCAAGAGATAAAATAAACCATTCACCAAAATGTCCATGACATAATATAAAATAAATCCAAAAACCATCCCACGAGGAATTTATAATTAAAATAGATACATATACAAGTCTCTAAAGTAAATACCTGAAATAAAGATAAATCAGTGACACAACAACTATCCAAAGGTCAAAACAAGTAATGTCCAACTTGTTCCACAAAACCCTTATAGAAACATGAAAATAAATTTTATATATGTAAGGGGAACATAAAAGTATACTTATAAATAAAACCAAAGTCCCTCATGAACATGTGAAAAGAGTATTCTAATTAAACCATGATCGGGCATTAAAACCAACACCACCGAAACACGTAAATTATCCATCCCAATGTCACTTAGGAATGCTCACCAATTAACACAGTCCAAGTGTAATAACATAATATTATTCATATCGATATAGGTTACCACACACCACTTAACCATGGGTTTTCCACTCACACCCCATCATTGTATGTCCTAGTGATCCCAGCTCTTTCATATAACAACTCATCACATCATATCACATCACACCATAGTCTTAATAATTTTTGAAATCTCCACCCTAATGAGTTGAGGACATGTTTTTATCATGAGTAATTTTTACGTAGGTTCATAGGATAAGGAATTGTATATTTTGGATGTCAAAAATATATGAGGTAGAATAATTTGGGTTACATATTTTTAAATAAATAAAATTATTATTTAATTTTCACTCAACAATAGTCATCTTCTTCCCCCACTTTTATAAATTAAATATCTGAAAAAATCATGAAATATTCAAGGACATTACACACCTTTCATTATTTCATCTATAATTTTTTTTTTCAATCAACATCCATGAACAAAGTTGATTTTTAATTTTTTTGTTTTTAAATTCCATACAGATTGATTTTTGAAGGCTGTGTGGGTTATTGTTTCTGAATTATTACACTTATTTCATGTAGTGGTTTGGATTATATTTATGTGGTATTATTATTTTTATATTCTCAAAATTTGTTTTTTGTTATTATTCTACAAAATATATAAGCATAACTGATTATTTTCATTTTTATATTTTTAGGAATTTTATTCAAAAAATCATACATAGAATATAGTTTCTAAAAATATTTTCATCTCTAAAAAACTACTTATTAGGCTTAAATATTACATCCATGTTTTCCCCAAATGATGAAGTAACCCATAAGACAACAACCCCACAAACTTGAATTCAATTAGATTATGTAATTTCAGTTTTATATTATGTTGGATAGAGATTACATGTTTATAATATTATTCCATAAAATGTAGTTCATGGATTTATAAGGGTTCACAAGGGTTTAATGTAAAGGTTAGTAAAAAATAAAATGTTTTTTAAATGAAATTTTTTAAATCAAATAATTCCCTCAATAATCCTAAACACAAGTACATAAATCTTTAATATTTTAATTTCAAAAAAATAAAAAATTAGGTTAAATCAAGAATTTTTTGGTTCTATCATGAATTGAAGTTTATGAAAAAAATATGTAAAAAATGTTTATAGCCCTGTATGACAGGTGATTAAAATTTTTTTACAATGAATTGTGGCATGGAAATAAAAATTAATGGTCTTTTCTTGAATTCCCCAAAAAAATTGAATCAAGAACAAGGTTCATTTTAAAATTCATTTAAATTATATTTCAATGGTAATGGGTGTAAATAAATACACAGGTGTTTAATTTGATCTTAAATGTTTTTGAAAAAGTCGTTAAAAATGTAAAATAAATACAAAAAAATAAAATAAAAACTGAAATATTTAAAAGAAAATAGAAAATAAAAATTTGAAAAAACATACCAAATCCAAATATATTTAAGTATTTTCCTTCCCCAAACATATTTTTTCCAATTTATTCATTGTATATAAATTCATATGTGGAATAAAAATCATAAATGATGGACAAAAAAAGTATAAAGGTAGTCACCAATTATTATTTAGTTGTACTTAGCTTCTTGAAGGTGGAATTCCACAATCGAAGGCTCTTGAAAATTATCTCTGAAATGATTTAATCTTTACCCATTGACTATTAATGGTTTTTGTAACACCCCAAGATTTCATAGTGTGTTATTTCTTCAAAATAATTCAATAACTTGCACTAACACCGAGTTCAATCACACCTTGACTTACAAAAAAAGCCATTAAAAGAGGTCCTAAATAGTATTAACTAAAATTTAAACTTTATATAATCCTTATAATTTTAGAATCCATATTATGAGTTTCTTAGTCATAATGCAAGAACAGATTCATTTTCAGTATTGCACTTTTATCAACTTTTAATAGTGAAAACTTTTTAAATACAATATTTTAAACTTTTTGACTAAATGGAGACATCAAAAAAAATTTAAAATGAAACATCCCAAACTTCCACGGTATGCTTTCCTTTGAATAAAACAGTAGCGTGTGTTGTACGCAGCTTCGAGTTTTAACACACACCACAACCGATCAAACTAGCCGTTATGAATAGTAATACCTACTTTTTAAAATTATATATATTTTATATTTCAAAATGGACTTCATTTTTGGATTCATAATATCTAATTTAGCCTAAGGTGAAATTTTGGTACTTTTCGGATAACTTTCATATTTTGATGAATAGTGAAAATTACTAAATTTTAATTAAAAACAACTTTTTTAATCAAAATAATTAATAGTGATAAATTATGGATTTTAGTAGTTTTAAAGTATATTTAGAATATATTTTTACCATTTAATATAATGTTGTTCATTGGACATAATTTTACAATTAAACTGAACATAAACAAGTGTCAATCTTTTGATAGTTATTATCTCTTAAAAACACGTTTTTTGTTTTGTCAGCGGGAATTAATTTTAAATTAATCTCTGCAACTTATGTGTTTTGAATTTAGGAAAATCGATTACATATTTGGAATCAGGATGTTCAAATTGTGTAAATAGGTAACTTTTATTTTTAGACATTTTGAATAATTACTGCGGTAAATATTTTATTTGCCATGGTTAAGGGTAAATCCGGTAAATAAGGGTTAAAAAAATAATATTATAATAATACTAAATTACCCTAAAACGTTTCTTAACCCTATTGGTTGATACATGGTCGACCATGGGCATCTTTGGGTCGATTTTGGGACCCCATGGATCCACTTGTAAGTGATAATGACACTTTATTTTAATTAAGTTAAAATGAATACAAAAATGACACAAGCATATATCTTTTAGAAAAACAATTTTTACATAGGGTTATATATGTTGGATTTTCGATTATAAATATTCATTAGAAATATAAAAAGATTTAATACATAATGATATTTTATTTATAATTTTTAGACATTAAATAATTGATTTTATTTATGACACAATGATGATGCAGTAATTACTATAATAGTGAAAAATTAAAATAATTGATATTATAAATACCCAAATAAATATAATATGAAAATTTTAATGAATTAAAATAAATTTATAGGATAATATGATATATTAGGATTGATTTAATTGACTTTGTTAGAAGTAATAAATCTGTTATGAGTTTCACAAAAATCAACTATTGAATAGTGTCAAAATTGACATAAAAGAGTTCTTAAAACAAATATTATATTATTAATTGATATTAAATTCCTAAAAATCTAAGGTTCGGCCAAGAGACTTATATCATGATAGTTTCATCATTAATGGACCACTTGGGGGTCTCTTGGATGTATATAGTATGTTTATTAACCACATTATATAAAAATTCAAAGAGACATTGTAAAAGTAAAACTAATTAACTTAGAGTTAATACTTAAAGATAAGGTTAATATAAGTACCCAAACCTGTCTAAATTCTATTGGTTGAGTGGTTTCCGACCTATCCCCACCATAACCTTTGAATAGTCAACTTTTGAGCAATTAGAAACTGAATATGAATTTATTATAAATTAATATTTCTAGCTTTTCCAAAGGTGCCCCTCACCCCTCTTATAAAAAGGCACTCCTCCTTCTCATTTCTTCACACCATCAAAGCCTTTTGGTTCGGCCAAACTCTGACCAAATACTCTCCCAACTTCCCTCACTACAATCTAGAGTCCTTAGTTTGATCAGAAAGTCAACCTAAGGAGCCCTTTTGATCAAATCAAAAGGAAGAACCCGAAGAAGAGGTAATGTTTTCACCACCCCTTTTTAAGTTCCTTTCTTCTTCCACTTCCTCTTTCTTTGTTATTACCATTATAAAATAATAACTCCAGTATCATATATAAACTGTGATGTTATTATAAATATGGTACAACCATATTCAGTATTATATCCATCCTTTGAATAACATGTCACCATACATGCGTACGTACGGCTTACCGTCTCCACGTCGTGGTATAATTGTTATTCAATATATTATTATTTGGATGGGTATAATAATGATGTGTAACTCATGTAAATAATAAATATAACATGATAATGATTTTGTATATATGATATAAAATCCAATTATATATTATTTTAATATCAAAAGAATGATATTGTCGCTCGTGCGTATGTACGGACTACCGTCTCCACGAACGCGATGAGATTCATTGTCCATCATATCAATTCAATTATAATTATAATTTGATGATTTAAAAATAGTATCTAAGGAATTCATATCATTCTGGATATGAATAATATACATCCCATTAATAAAGAATATGGCTCACAAAACAAAGAATATAAAGTAAAATGAACCCGTTAACACCCGAAATAACGATAATTCTAAGATATTATTAACAAATCAATGTTAAAAGATCATATATGATATCATATTAAAGTAAATGATTATTGTATTATTCAATAAAAATTATTTCACCATTATACAGGAGGTAAACCTACCATCGACCAAGGAAAAAGTACAAGTAAGGGATTTTCTTATCTCACTTTCAATTCCGTGAGATTTCCATTGTTCGCCACTAAATTATTGAAAGTGGTGTATTGTGTACTGCCATTTGATATATATTATCATGATTATCTTTATATTCATGTTATTCTGTAAATCATTTGGTGGTTATTAACTTTTGGCCATATGACTTAGTTGATTAACGTGGTAAGGAGTTTCTTATCTCGCTCTTAATTTCGTGAGAATTCCATTGTTCACCACTTAATTATTACATGTGGTGTATGTGTACTGCCCATGATTGTATTCATTGTGTAATATACTTTAATTTATGGGTATTTACATAGTCATGGTATGATCCTTATTTCATGGTTGTTTGTTTCGTAAGTTACCAAATCGATAAGGGAATTTGAGATTTCAATTTCCACTCATTCGGCTTTACGCATATTTCATTGATTATGTTACTCCAAGATTATGTGTGGAATCACTATTCATTTGATTATGTCATAATTTACACTCCCCTTCCTGTGGATATACTTTTGATACACATAATCACTCCATTGATAATTCTCAAGTCATTAATATGAATTTGATAAGAGTAATTTTAACTCTTTCACCATTTGTTGAGTTAAACATCCAATTCGTTGGTGTTGTTTCTACAAGAATATGTGTGAATATCCTTTGATTGTTTTACACTGAATATTCAATCATATTTAGTGTATTTATATTTTTTTCACACATAATTATGTCGTTGATTTATCCTTAACCTAAGGATACGACCTTTATGAGAGATTTCATCTCAATTTACATTCAACTGAGACTTCTTTGTTGATATACACCAAATCACTTTTATGTGGTGTATATAATGTACTTTGACATAGTATATCATGAATCCCTTTATTCTCATGATATTACAAAGTTTTGATTACCTCAAATATTTGTATTCAAGTGTCTCTCTTTTGGTTAGAATCTCTAACCAAAATACCATTTTAACATGTTTTAAAGACTTATTCTTCTATATCTTGCTCATTAATGTCCATGTTTTAAAAATGGTTTTAAGGATTTATTTATATGGACATTAAAGTTTTAAAATTAAAGCTCCTTTTAAAAGTTTCAAAGTGGTATGGGACACTTTGATTTAAAAAAAATCTATTTTTAAATGGCTTCTTGACAAATAGTGTGACTTTTAAATGATTTCAAGAAAAGGGGGATATTTCCCTCAAATAGTTTTGATGATTATTTTCATCTATGTAAACATCCTTCATTATTCATGATTGAGGTTAATGTGATACAATACAATCTTCCATATTGTATCAAATGAGTTATGTTTGACTGTGGATGTTCTATTTTTATACCATTCATGGTTTGTGGTTAAAGTATTGACATTTCATATGCTAGTTTTAATATGAATGTTTATTTTATGTTTAAACCTATTCATATGAGGAATGCATTGGACTTAATAAGTGACGGGTGGAGCCCGCTATAGCTCCTCGATGCATCGGTAGGTCTCATGAGACAATCTAGTGTCTTGGCACAAGGCCTTGGCAAAATCTTATTTGTAGTCTTCGCACGAGGCCTTGGCTATGTGGTTATGATAGTCTGGCATTATGCATTCCATCATTATGAAAGTGGTTATTGATATTGCATGTGATCATTAGACTAGTAGAATATCCATGTGAGTAAGTAAATGGCATTATTTAATTTTACTTTTGCCATTTTATGCTGAAGTTCAAGTTTAAAAGGCTTTTGTTTTAGTTATAAATTTCCTTAAGTGTTTATGCTTATTTATGAAAGCTTCTGCTATAATGTTATCCTTACTGAGCATCTGATCTCACCCCCTTTCAATGTTTTCTTTTTTCCCAGGATTATGAAGAAGTAATTTATGAATGACCTGCAGGGATAGTATGAGGGGATATGAAGACAAGATGTTTTTTATGATGTAATGTAAAATTTACGGATGTATCTAGTTATTCCAAGGCTACTAAACTAATCGGTCTTTTGAGACTTGATCTTTCTCATGATCATGCCAATGTTATGTAATAATGCACCGACTCTAAGTAATTAGGGTCGGGGCGTTACAGTTGGTATCAGAGAATTTTAGTACAAACCTTGGTAGCTAGATTTAGATAAACTCTTATTAGAGCACGTAGACCTCAGATGAACTGTGAGGATTAGTATAAAAGAAATTCCTAGAATTTTGGTATTGTGGAGATTTTGTGAGTTTTCTGAGAAATACATCCCTGTCTGGATACGAGCAGGTAGAGGCGGCTCTGGAACAGATGTACGTAGGGGTAAAACCTGAAAACACCGCTTTGAGATAGACTCGAACGGGAACTGGTGCACGACAATGGGCCTTGCTGCACTCTTGGTTACGACACTCCCGGGGGATATGCTTATGATAATTTACATTTTCTTTACAAACCGATTTAAGTAATATATACATAAGATGAGAGTAAATGACCTTGGTTAATCCTAATATGTTTCAAATTGAGAATATGGTGACATTTTAATCTCTAAATGATTTTACGACTACTATTACTCACACAATGCTTTCTGGTTTTAGTCAATGGCTGGATTCCAAGGAAGTCATAGTGACTTTGAGAATGATGTACAAGGTGGGAACGGTGGTGGCAATGAGCAAAAAAATGAAATATTGATAGGCGTAAAAGATATCGTCTTTATGCCAAATCAGTTTTCCAAAAATATGATCAACAACATATCCAACTCCCAGACTCAACAAGGAAGAGAAAGGTGATAAATGATAAGATCTACAGCAATGGAGACCATGGATAAAAGAAACCTCAATTTTCATCATGCAGGAAATGTGGAAAGAGACACCCAGGAATGTGTCTCAATGGGACAATGAAATGTTTTACGTGCGGGAAGGAAGGACATAAAGTGAAGAATTGCCGAAGAAAAATGAAGAGTACTATAGAAGAAGATAAAAATGGTCCCAAGAGTCCATTTACAGTCATTTTCCATAAATGTAGGGGACCTGGCCATTACACGAATGAATGTCCTATTCTATAGAATATTTTCTTGGTCAAATAAGAAGCTATGTGGAAATAAATTGTTGGAGAAAAATTTTAAAAGTATTAGCACTCCTTGTTGATGGGTTTACTTTGGAATAATTTTCTCTTGTATTTGTAACCCCGCTGTTTTCCATGTGAGAATGATATTTGAGGAATAATTGTCTCTTCTCTTGTGGATATAGGTATAAATAACCATTTGGTTTTATATGATCATTGGGGTTTGAGAAAATGATAAGTTATTATAATTTGGGATTAAAATGTAAAGTATGATATAACATTTGTGGTTAAATTATGTTATTTTAAAGAATTTATCTCATTTTGGTAATATTATAAAATATATTTTTTGAAAAAGGACAACACGTAGACCATTTGACAACCCGTCGCGTCGGACAAAGCTATGGGAATCGAACCCACAACCAAAGTGCGATTGGGATTTATCGCCTACCACAGGACTACGTGAAGTCCCTGGTTAGTGTGACTATTTTGTTTGTTAAATGATTTTATTGATCAATAATAATATGATTTGGGTTCTTATGTCTTATCAAAGGAATACCCTTGGTATAGGAAGATGATTTGGTGATTAAGTGATAAATTTTATTTTGGAAGATGTTCGTTTTGTTAGGAACACTATATGCCCAAGGAAAATATAATACAATGAGGTTTCATTTGTAGAGTAATGGTGGATTTTTATCTACGTTTTTATTGTTTATTTATAGTGATTTGGGTTATTTATGGAAATGAGAAACCTATAACAGAGAATATGTGATGATGTTAATTACTTTTAAGTATGTGACTTTAAGAGTATTTGATGTCATTTGGAGATACAATGTAACATGGGAGACTACATAATCAAATTCTTCTATGTTTTGGGTTTCAATATTAGTTTGGATTATATTAAAGGATTTTAAGGACAATTGGTTATTGAATGGTATCTATTTAACTTTGGGGTATTGTTGGATTAATTTTAGAAATTAAGATTAGTACATATTTATCTCAATGAATATCCTTTTGGGGGATCATTAGATCATTCACTAACCATTTTGGTTTTGATTAATCTTCAAAGACAATGTAAATATATGGTTTATCCTGCATAGATCATGTGATTCTATAGAAGTTTATTCTATCTCTTCCAGTGTGACCAAGTCTTCTTGAATACTTATCGTTTAAAACAAAAATTGAGTTAGTGGTGGAAATTTATTAAAGAATGAAAATATACTTAAAATGTAAGTATATCTCATAATGTTCTTAGTCAATATCATAAATGAATTCCTCTTCCTTATGTAATGTAACTTTAAAAAAAAATGTTGTCATAGATGGTACCTTAAATCATCACTAATTTATGGCTTTGGGATTGTTGGACTTTTCATAGCCATGTTCTCTACCACTCTCCATCAGATAATTGATGGTTAGATTTCTCTTCCATATCCATATTTTCCTACATGGAACCCTAGTATGTGTTATTTTCGGTAATCTTCATACTTTCCACTCTTTATTTTAAATAGAGGCCTCATTAATTCATTTTTCGATGTGGGATTTCAACTAAGATATTTTGAAATGTCAAAAATGTGTTATCCCAATACCCTATGTTTTTTTGGACCGATGGTATTTCAAATCATTATAGATTGATGAGTTTAAGGACCTCAATTTTATACTTGTTTGTGATTGATGACCTCAATCACTACCTATAAATATTTACGTTTTTCCTCCAATTATATGTCTCTAATTACCACCAATGTTCTCCTAATCGAGATCATAATTCGATGGTGACCCTTTCATTTCTCTTTTCCTCATATTAATACTAAATTTTAGTAACCCAATTTCCGATGTGGGTTTTCCCACAAATATATTTTCTATTTTCAACTTTTTATTTTCAAAGAACAATTTCAAATTGCGAGGACGCAATTTATTGAAGGAGGGGAGAATGTAACACCCCAAGATTTCATAGTGTGTTATTTCTTCAAAATAATTCAATAACTTGCACTACACGCAACACCGAGTTCAATCACACCTTGACTTACAAAAAAAGCCATTAAAAGAGGTCATGAATAGTATTAACTAAATTTTAAACTTTATATAATCCTTATAATTTTAGAATCCATATTATGAGTTTCTTAGTCATAATGCAAGAACAGATTCATTTTCAGTATTGCACTTTTATCAACATTTAATAGTGAAAACTTTTTAAATACAATATTTTAATCTTTTTGACTAAATGGATACATCAAAAAAAATTTAAAATGAAACATCCCAAACTTCCACGGTATGCTTTCCTTTGAATAAAACAGTAGCGTGTGTTGTACGCAACTTCGAGTTTTAACACACACCACAACCGATCAAACTAGCCATTATGAATAGTAACACATACTTTTTAAAATTATATATATTTTATATTTCAAAATGGACTTCATTTTTTGATTCGGGATATCTAATTTTTCCTAAGGTGAAATTTTGGTACTTTTCAGATAACTTTCATATTTTGATGAATAGTGAAAATTACTAAATTTTAATTAAAACAACTTTTTTAATCAAAATAATTAATAGTGATAAATTATGAATTTTAGTAGTTTTAAAGTATATTTAGAATATATTTTTACCATTTAATATAATTCTGGTCATTGGACATAATTTTACAATTAAACCGAACATAAACAAGTGTCAATCTTTTGATAGTTATTATCTCTTAAAAACACGCTTTTTGTTTTGACAGCGAGAATTAATTTTAAATTAATTTCTGACACTTATGTGTTTTGAATTTAGGAAAATGGATTCCATATTTGGAATCAGGATGTTCAAATTGTGTAAATAGGTAACTTTTATTTTTAGACATTTTGAATAATTACTGCGGTAAATATTTTATTTACCATGGTTAAGGGTAAATCCGGTAAATAAGGGTTAAAAAAATAATATTATAATAATACTAAATTACCCTAAAACGTGTCTTAACCCTATTGGTTGATACATGGTCGACCATTGGCATATTTGGGTCGATTTTGGGACCCCATGGATCCACTTGTAAGTGATAATGACACTTTATTTTAATTAAGTTAAAATGAATACAAAAATGACACAAGCATATATCTTTTAGAAAAACAATTTTTACATAGGTTTATATATGTTGGATTTTAGATTATAAATATTCATTAGAAAGATAGAAAGATTTAATACATAATGATATTTTATTTATAATTTTTAGACATTAAATAATTTATTTTATTTATGACACAATGATGATGCAGTAATTACTATAATAGTGAAAAATTAAAATAATTGATATTATAAATACCCAAATAAATATAATATGAAACTTTTAATGAATTAAACTAATTTTATAGGATAATATGATATATTAGGATTGATGTAATTGACTTTTTTCGAAGTAATCAATCTGTTACGAGTTTCACAAAAATCAACTATTGAATAGTGTCAAAATGGACATAAAAGAGTTCTTAAAACAAATATTATATTATTAATTGATATTAAATTCCTAAAAATATAAGGTTCAGCCAAGAGACTTATATCATGATAGGTTCATTATTAATGGACCACTTGGGGGTCTCTTGGATGTATATAGTAAGTTTATTAACCATATTATATAAAAATACAAAGAGACATTGTAAAAGTAAAACTAATTAACTTAGAGTTAATACTTAAAGATAAGGTTAATATAAGTACCAAAACCTGTCTAAATTCTATTGGTTGAGTGGTGTTCGACCTATACCCACCATAACCTTTTAATATTCAACTTTGGATCCATTAGAAACTGAATATAAATTTATTATAAATTAATATTTCTAACTTTTCCAAAGGTGCCCCTCACCCCTCTTATAAAAGGCACTCCTCCTTCTCATTTCTTCACACCTTAAAAACCTTTTGGTTCGGCCAAACTATGCCCAAATACTCTCCTAACTTCCCTCAATACAACCTAGAGTCCTTAGTTTAATCAGAAAGCCAACCTAAGGAGACCTTTTGATCAAATCAAAAGGAAGAACCCGAAGAAGAGGTAATGTTTTCACCACCACTTTTTAAGTTCCTTTCTTCTTCCACTTCCTCTTTCTTTGTTATTACCATTATAAAATAATAACTCCAGTATCATATATATATTGTGATGTTATTATAAATATGGTACAACCATATTCAGTATTCTATCCATCCTTTGAATAACATGTCACCATACGTGTGTACGTACGGCTTACCGTCTCCACGTCGTGGTGTAATTGTTATTCAATATATTATTATTTGGATGGGTATAATAATGATGTGTAACTCATGTAAATAATAAATATAACATGATAATGATTTTGTATATATGATATAAAATCCAATTATATATTATTTTAATATCAAAAGAATGATATTGTCGCTCGTGCGTATGTACGGACTACCGTCTCCACGAACGCGATGAGATTCATTGTCCATCATATCCATTCAAGTATAATTATAATTTGATGATTTAAAAATAGTATATAAGGACTTGATATCATTCTAGATATGAATAATATACATCCCATTAATAACGAATATGGCTCACATAACAAAGAATATAAAGTAAAATGAACCCGTTAACACCCGAAATAACGATAATTCTAAGATATTATTAACAAATCAATGTTAAAAGATCATATATGATATCATATTAAAATAAATTATTCTTGTATTATTCAATAACAATTATTTCACCATTATACAGGAGGTAAACCTACCATCGACCAAGGAAAAAGTACAAGTAAGGGATTTTCTTATCTCACCTTCAATTCCGTGAGATTTCCATTGTTCGCCACTAAATTATTGAAAGTGGTGTATTGTGTACTGACATTTGATATATATTATCATGATTATCTTTATATTCATGTTATTCTGTAAATAATTTGGTGGTTATTAACTTTTGGCCATACGACTCAGTTGATTAACGTGGTAAGGAGTTTCTTATCTCGCTCTTAATTTCGTGAGAATTCCATTGTTCACCACTTAATTATTACATGTGGTGTATGTGTACTGCCCATGATTGTATTAATTGTGTAATATACATTAATTTATGGGTATTTACATAGTCATGGTATGATCCTTATTTCATGGTTGTTTGTTTCGTAAGTTACCAAATCGATAAGGGAATTTGAGATTTCAATTTCCACTCATTCGGCTTTACGCATATTTCATTGATTATGTTACTCCAAGATTATGTGTGGAATCACTATTAATTTTATTATGTCATAATTTACACTCCCCTTCCTGTGTATATACTTTTTATACACATAATCACTCCATTGATAATTCTCAAGTCATTAATATGAATTTGATAAGAGTAATTTTAACTCTTTCACCATTTGTTGAGTTAAACATCCAATTCGTTGGTGTTGTTTCTACAAGAATATGTGTGAATATCCTTTGATTGTTTTACACTGAATATTCAATCATATTTAGTGTATTTATATTTTTTTCACACATAATTATGTCTTTGATTTATCCTTAACCTAAGGATACGACCTTTATGAGAGATTTCATTTCAATTTACATTCAACTGAGACTTCTTTGTTGATATACACCAAATCACTTTTATGTGGTGTATATAATGTACTTTGACATAGTATATCATGAATACCTTTATTCTCATGATATTACAAATTTTTGATTACCTCAAATATTTGTATTCAAGTGTCTCTCTTTTGGTTAGAATCTCTAACCAAAATACCATTTTAAAATATTTTAATTACTTATTCTTCTATATCTTGCTCATTAATGTCCATGTTTTAAAAATGGTTTTAAGGATTTATTTATATGGACATTAAAGTTTTAAAATTAAAACTCCTTTTAAAAGTTTCAAAGTGGTATGGGACACTTTGATTCAAAAAAAATCTATTTTTAAATGGCTTCTTGACAAATAGTGTGACTTTTAAATGATTTCAAGAAAAGGGGGATATTTCCCTCAAATAGTTTTGATGATTATTTTTATCTATGTCAACATCCTTCATTATTCATGATTGAGGTTAATGTGATACAATACAATCTTCCATATTGTATCAAATGAGTTATGATTGACTGTGGATGTTCTTTTTGTATACCATTCATGGTTTGTGGTTAAAGTATTGACATTTCGTATGCTAGTTTTAATACGAATGTTTATTTTATGTTTAAACCTATTTATATGAGGAATGCATTGGACTTAATAAGTGACGGGTGGAGCCCTCTATAGCTCCTCGATGCATCGGTAGGTCTCATGAGACAATCTAGTGTCTTGGCACAAGGCCTTGGCAAAATCTTATTTGTAGTCTTGGCACGAGGCCTTGGCTAGGTGGTTATGATAGTCTGGCATTATGCATTCCATCATTATGAAAGTGGTTATTGATATTGCATGTGATCATTAGACTAGTAGAATATCCATGTGAGTAAGTAAATGGCATTATTTCATTTTACCTTTGCCATTTTATGCTGAAGTTCAAGTTTAAAAGGCTTTTGTTTTAGTTATAAATTGCCTTAAGTGTTTATGCTTATTTATGAAAGCTTCTGCTATAATGTTATCCTTTCTGAGCATCTGAGCTCACCCCTTTCAATGTTTTATTTTTTCCCAGGATTATGAAGAAGTAATTTATGAATGACCTGCAGGGATAGTATGAGGGGATATGAAGACAAGATGTTTTTTTATGATGTAATGTAAATTTTATGGATGTATCTAGTTATTCCAAGGATACTAAACTAATCGGTCTTTAGAGACTTGATCTTTCTCGTGATCATGCCAATGTTATGTAATAATGCACCGACTCTAAGTAATTAGGGTCGGGGCGTTACAGTTTTTTATTCTTTTTTTATTTAATACACACAACACTAAAGGGAAAACATGAGTAATAATAAAAAATTTAGAGTATTTGAAATTAAATTTACCTAGAAACAACTTTAGTATAATTTTAAATCATAGAACATTATATCCCTTTTTAAACTCTTTATTGGGAATTATTCTATCTGAAATGTTTTTTCTCCTTGGAAAACATGGAGTTTTCATATGAATTGATCTTATCTCTTCTAACTCATTCAAGAAGAATTATCTTTATTTTCTATGATAAAATTGATTCATGTTATAGGATTTAACAACCCAAAAATATGTTAGATATAAATACAATGGTGTGTGAATAGAATTTATATACACAAGTAAGAATGGTGAAATTGAAATTAATGTTTTTAAGTATGTTCTATAGACCCAAATGGAAACATCCAATATCAAAATACAGTCTTTTTTATTTGGGTGGATAGTTTTTTCCAAAATATATTTGATTTATCTATTTGAAAACTCACCCATTACATTTGTGTAGGGTTGATTAGGTATATTTAACCGATTATGAACTCTATATTTTCATAAAATATATCCCAATGTACTTTTTTTTGAATACTATCCTTGTTCAGTGATGATAAAATTTGGTAAAAAAATCTAGGAATCATATTTCCTTTCAAAAACATGGAATAAAATTTGACCTCATAAACTCTATTAAGAATAACCTCTTCCCACTTGGATAAAGAATAAGTAATAAAAAAATTTAATGGTATCCAAAAGAGTTATGAAATGGTCCCATGAAATCAATACCCATGACATCAATCAAACCACCAAAAAAGGTTGTTGATGAATTTATTTACCCTGGGAAATGTTACATTTAAATTATAATGTTTTACATGTTTTATAGAATTAAAAATCATCTAAAAAAATGGTTGGATAATATAAACCTAATTCAAGAACTTTTCAAAAAATTTATTTGCAGTCTAAAGTTAAATACACAACTTAAATTCAGGAAAACATTCATTAGTAATTGTAATTTAGTATCTTGGATACATATATTTATTATTTGATCATTTCCAAAATTTCTTAAGTAAGGATCTTCATAAATGTAATAATATTTAATTCTTGAGAGAATAATGACACTATGAAAATTATTAGTAAGGAGCATTAGGTAATCTAAATCTAAGTCTATGTGGGCCAACCTAGAGTAGAAAAAAAGAGATATTTCATCAAAGCATGAAACATATCCACATACATTTATTTATGTGGAACCAAATCTAAAATTTATTTCATTGGGAAATTTTAGACATATTTTTATGAATTTATATGTTCCTACCCTCTACTACACAAAACACATAAAAACATTTAAGTGACAGGTTTTTCTTCCTCATTTTAATAGATATTAACACCCATTGATAATAAATCTAAAATAAATTAAAACAGAGTTAAAAAAGTAAAAATCATACTTCAAAATTTATATTTTACTGGGATATTATGATTTTTTGTTTCAATATAAATGATTAAATATTTGGTAGCCTATAGTTTTTTGTAGGCCCCTCTTAAGGGATCATTTCTATAAATATTCACCATGGTAATGAAAAACATGCTCCATGAATACTTGATAAAAGATAATGTTTGACAAAAATTGAAAATGAATAATAAATGTAATAATATCTATGATGGTTATCTATACAAAATATACTAAAAATCATAACAAGTAATATTTATTCCTTTTCATACTTCACCTTCTATTCCCTCTACAAAGTAGCATAAAACCCCATGTATTTTAATAAGGTGTAATTCTATCATCTCTTTAATTATATCATCGTGGCTGAGAATTATTTCTCAGCCCAAGTACTCTATTCATTGAGAGGCTAAAGTGTTTTGTTTTTTTCCAATATTTTATTTTATTTATCTTTCAAAGTATATTTTTTCTTTGGTAAACATAGAATCCTATTAATTCTCAAATTTCTTCATAGATAGAAATTTCTTCTTCCCTTTAGCTAGAAAGGAAATTTTTTATTTCTTAGATTTCTATAATATCTTGGACTTTTCAAAATTATTTGGACTCATGATTAATATATATTTAGAAACATTCCCTTTGATAATTTTTGTATGAGCATCTTTTTTATAGCATCATATTTTTCAATTAAAATTAGTGGTGAATCAACATTGTCTTTAAATAGATTTTATTGACAAGGAAAACATGTCATGAATTTATTGGCTTTGTGAACTATCTTATTTCACTTTAAAAACACATATTCATTAGATTTTGAGTTGTATTTATAAGTAATCTTCTCCCACCCACAACTTGGGGTGGCATTCACCATGTGTTTCTTCTTGTTAATTTCTGTTATTGACTCACTTTTTGATTTCATCTCGACCCTTGTGATTCATCTCATATCCCTCTTCCCAAGATTCTTACTCCTCCCTCCCAGATCTTTCTTGGTGTTCTTCTCACTTATTGATTGATTTGATGAGTGGATTTGGTGGTTTTGGTGAGGCTAGGTCTCTCTAGTGACGCCCAAGTCAGATTTAAACATTGCTCTAGACTCATGTACCTTCACAGATCTCCCATTTGGTCTGTGGTGGTGGTTTCAAGGAGGATCTTGGATGTGATGTCTATTCGGTCGACCATGTTTCAGGAGGCGCATCCATCATTTGTTCTATTCTGGGTTGTGGTGGTTCCATCATGTTCCTTTCATCGATGAAATGAGGTTTAGGGTGCATTTATCCAATTATGGTCCATCGCTGATGATTTTTAGAAGTGTTCATGGTTCTGGAATTGGTCCTTCTTGCTAATATGGCCTTAGTATGCTTAACATCTTCTTTGGATTCCGGTTCCATCTCTCCTCCCCATGTCAGTCTGGTGCGATGGATCCCAGGAGGATTTGGGTCTTGCTGGATGAGTGACTCAAGAGGTTCCAAGAGGTGCATCCAATGTCTTCTTGTAGATTTCTATTTCAGTTTTTCTTGGATTTGGTGTTTTTAGTAGCATGTTGAGATATGCGATGTTTGCATGGTTGTGGAGTGATTTAAACTTCATATTTGTTTGTAAGATATTTCTGGTTTCGATGATTTTTTATGGAGTGTTGAAGAATGGGGTTATGTGATGATATTACTTGTGGTTTCTATGATGTATGTAGTGGTGGTATGATCTCTGGTGGGTCTCATGGATGATGTAGTGACATAGTGTGAGTGATTTCCATTTTTAATTTCAAATTTGTGATGTGGTTTGTTATATTAGAATTTTAAAATGTGGTTGCAGTTCGGTTTAAATCCAGTTGAATGTGAGGTTCCCATTTACCCATATGGCGTCTTTTGTAAAATAAAAAAGGATTTGTAGGTGACATATTTCTTTGATTTCATTACTAGATTCTTGTGAGTAACCTTCTTAAAAACTTTAATCACTTCTTAACTCATCATGGACGACTTATTTACAATTCATTATATCTTATTCTATTGTAGCATATTCACATCATTATAAGAACTATGTTGGGTTAGTACATACCATAATTATTTAATTAAGTGACCAATTATCTTTTATTATTTAAATAAATTATCAATACTATCATATTTTTTATTATAAAATATATTATACTTTTTCTGTGCATTATGTTTATGTCGAAAAATTTGTTCCTTTATTTCATCACCAAACCAAATTTCTTCTAAATTTATCTAATTTGAATATGTTTAAATATTATACCAACAATAAATTATCATATTTATAAACCTACAGAAACACCAATAATGGAATAAAAATCACTTTTTCTAGTAATCTCAACCAGTCGAGATTTTTATTCTTGAGCACCTCACTATTTTTGGGTTGCCTCACAAATACTTTGCAACCCATTTTGGGGTATTCTATTCATATAAATTATTTTATATAAAATTTATATTATAGGTATTTTTAATCATTTTTTATTACCCATATTTTTATTGATTTTTAGTTTTTTGAGTACTAATAAATAAGGTATATTTGGAATGAACAGATTTATCAAGGATGTGGGATACCTTTTTCTATGAGCATAAGGTGGAATCTTTTCTAAATGTTTTTCCAATCTAATTACCACTATTATGAGTCTATTTTGAGGTGAAAAAGTTCTCTAAAACATCAGTCTCAACATAGATTCTTTTAGTATCTTGGGTGTGTCATGATTATATGTTTTGATTTTACTTCCAATATTCTACACATCATATTGAGGGAATAGTTTTTCTTCAACTGAATTCAATGTACATTTCCAATATCCCTTCAAATTATAATTTCTTCTTCTTGAATCTTGGTAATCTCCCATAGTTTACTATAAATCCCATTTACCTTCATTTATTTCACCTCTATTTATGCATGCTTGATATTCAAGGAGACTTTGTGTAACTTATACAATGCATGGATTACTTTTTCAACTAAATATTTTAAAAAAACCTTCTCAAAAACATTATTTTTCAAGTATTCAAGATCTTAAATATATATTTTGTTGAAATTAAATATTTTTTTATCCTTTCATCTTAATGGATTTGTGAGGGTGTTACATATTACAACACTTTTATCTAATTAATTTTTCATAACATCATATTCAAAACATAGATGTAATTTATCTTCAAATAGTTCCTTCATAAAATCATGTATCTTTGTTATAACATCACAAGGAACCTTATTCAAATAATAACTAACATAAAAGTAGAATTATTCAACAATTTTTTATTTATTCAATCTCTTAATACTCTCCTATTTTTGATCTTAATTCACTAGAAGAATAATAATAAATATATTCATCTACAAAATTACCAATTTGACTAACATAAATTAGCGGTTGTAATAATATCCTATTTGAGATTCTACTTCACTTATCGGTCTTTTTTCTATTTATGTTTTCGCTATCTGGTATGTGAATTTAGATTCTAAATAAATATAAATAACTAGTTTTTATTCTATGTAAATTTTTACTTTTAATAAAAAAATATAAAATTCATCCAATTAAAAATACAATATATTTCCAAGTAAACAAAAATATCACTATAGGGAAGATATTATCTATTATAACTAATAAATCACCTTAGTAATGGTGCAAACACCATGGGGGGGGAGCGTTGAATTAGGTTGTGTGAAATTTTTACCAAAATATAAATCTTCATATCTTCTTTAAAAAATTAATCCCCTCTGGTTATGAACCTTTGTTTTTATTTATGAATGTTGAATCATTTTACGATTTACCAATAAATCAATAACCCCATGTAATACAGGTAAAGAAAGTAAATATTTCACATGGATGTTTTAAAAAGGTCAAACTCTAAGAACTACTCCTTATCATGATTGGTTATTATACCGAATCATAGATTCTAAACTATAATAAATATATAACTACAATGGTTTGCATCTTCCCACACCTACACAAAGTCATGTTATGTACATAGTTTCCAAA
Source organism: Viscum album (assembly GCA_963277665.1). Classification (NCBI taxonomy): domain Eukaryota; kingdom Viridiplantae; phylum Streptophyta; class Magnoliopsida; order Santalales; family Viscaceae; genus Viscum; species Viscum album. Next base: position 1,938,746,653 of record OY728155.1, read on the forward strand.
TTTTCATTATATATAAACAATATCAACTTTACACTAAAATAATACATTCACACCATGTTTTCCTAATATTCCATGAGTTGTATAGGTTCCACCACATCCCACCATGTGTATACAAGTTCTTCTATCAGCTCCTCTTGAAGTATATTACTAGTCTGTACAAGGATGTATTTGTATCCTTAGAATTGGTATCCTTCCTATCCCTAAAAAATAATTTAACTTTAACTTGTTCTTCAAGAATACCTACTTATAGGTTGGTCTCTAATTTTTTTCTTATCTCTATATCTTTAACCAAACTAGTTTTTCTAGATTCTCCATTCACTGAGCTTATGTGATCTTCTTGAATCAAACACCAACTAAATATCCAAAAGACTTGAAAATAAAGATTAAAAACATTAAAAAAAGGATGGTCTATCCTAATATTATTCTTCTTGAACTAATCTAGTAAAATTTGTCACAATAGCCTCTTATTATTCTATATTTGATACCTAGATGATGGAACATCCAAATCACATGATCGACATCACGTTCTTACTCTTATTTTAGAGTTTAAAGTTCTTCTTCTTCTTCTACTCAACCTCTTGATCTCCAATTTTGAAAACCTCACTATATTTCATATTTTCATTTTTATATATTTGTCTATAGAAATAGAAATTTATATATTTAGAATATATAAAATATCCCATCATATTTTGTTCCATGATTCTAATTTGATTATTCTCAACTTATTCATATATGGTGAATTATCATAATATTACATTTTTTCACCTCAACCACTATCTCGCATAACTTTACATGAATTCCATCATTCATGTCTTCTTCTCATTTCCCATTAGACAATGGTTTTACTAGATTCTTAAACCAGTGTATCTTGTGTCTTCTCCTCAACTCAAAATACTTCCACTATAATATGAAACATAAATCACTCTTCACTATTATAGGAAAACATCACAATAATCCCAGTTTCAATATAACTCTTTTACTTATGGTGTGAGAGTATCATATTTTCTTATGGGTAGTAAAACCTGTATATTTATTATCATAGAACACCGAAATTTGATCCAATCATTTTCCCCATCTTTATTTAGATTTAATGATAGACATTTGTGATTTTTAAAGAACTCAATAACAACTCACGCATCTTCATATTTATTTTCAAGATTTACTAAATAAGGAAATCCAGATTCATGCTTGAATTATTTATCATAAATCCATACTTCATTCATATGTTACAAAAAAAACTGAAGTATCCTGGATTATAACTCTCTTTTTATGTTTTGATCATTGAAAATCATCTCAAGAAACATAAAATTTCATTTTAACCAGAATTATAAAATATTTTTAAATCATATTTTTATGACTTGAAATATCTCTCAAAATCTCAATGTGTTAATGTCATATGCTTTAGAAAAACACCATATCATATGTCATTAAATAGATATTAAATTTCAAATTCATATTCTCAAACATAAAATATTTATTTTTTTCTAGAAGAAAAATTTTTGTATTAATTTAAAGAATAATGAAATGTATTAATTAATATGAAATGAATTCGTACAAACTACATTAATCTATATGATATTCTAGTGAAATACTTACAGAAGATAAAATTCATACACTCTTATGTGTCTTCTGAGATAGGATAGATCAAATTCATAGGTACATGTTTATAAAATCATGAAAAAAGTCTCACTAAGTCATATGAACATAGTGAAGTTATATATTATACCTAGGATTCTTATGAGATTCCTCATTTTGTATGACCTATGAAGTCATACGATATGCTCATTGTCATATGATTTGATAAAAAATCCAGTCAACTAAAAATGACTTCAAGACTTCTTCATATCAACTATAGACCATCTTTAATCTCTTCAAAACACTTAGACTCAATTCATAAGAACTGATATAACATATTAATACTCAAGATAGAGTATTTCTATGAAAATCACTTCCATTTACATCTCATCTTTAAATTATCCATCTAAAATCATCAATACATGTGTTTCTTGAAGAAAAATAATTATTTGATGGGTTATTCAACTCATTAGGTCTATAATCTATTAAATAAGATATATTTTTAGACATTTTTATACAAATACTCATTATGTTTACAACAATCAACACTTTATTATTTTACACTATTGAAGAAAAAACTTTGGAAACATAGTTAGAACTATTCTTGGACTTGAAGACTAGTACGAAAAATCATATGATGTTATGGGGAATGCTCAACTATAATTGAACTCTTAAGAAATAACTTTTAAACTTATAAAAATCATTTTTAATATATGATGATTTCCAACTCTTCTCTTTTACCCATAACATATTTACAACCTTTACGTCTTTCATTGGTTGGTTATAGTGTCACTCTATCACCCAGTTTATTAGAGACACTTATTAACATCTTCATTTAAAAAAATGAATTCAAAAACCAAATGTAACATGACTTGTTTATTGGGTGACCAATATAGGCATGATCGAGTCTATAATGAGTATCATTAAAGGGGATATCTACATCTTTAAGGTGTGAAATACTTACGTTTACTAATGTTATATGTATTTTCATATGATGTGTGATATTATAAGTGGGTTATGTGGGTGTAGATAACCTTAATGAAATATAATTTGTCTTAAAGGGATGTTAAATTTTTGGGAAACCTATCAGGGACATGGTTAAAATCTCATACATGTTTCTTTTTTTTTCATTTATGTGGAATTAATTAGATAATGAATTTAACTAAAATATAAAAGGATTTAGTGGAGGGTTTCCAATATTGAGTGATGAATATATTGAACCAAATATGTCAAATTTATTGGTGTATACAATCCATATAGAGTTCTGTGCCATGGGTAAGCCATGTAATGGGTTACTTGAGTAACTATATGAGAATTAGATTTTCTACGGGGGTAATCACTATGTATGAAGTAATATTACTTGATAGAGGCCCAAAATGTACCAAAAAACCACTAAAAAGTTTTTCTAACTAGGTTATACTAGGTAGTTAACCATACAATGATTCTTGTAATTAGTGGTTCATCTATGAGATAAGTTAGAGATAAACCTTATGTTCTTTTTCACCTTGTAAGAGTTAACTTATGAGTAAAACATAGACCAAATAGGACATTACCATATTACTCTTCTATGATTATGGGTGATAAACTAATGAGGGTAGAGATCTATGTAGTTAGAAAATGATGGTATGACACTATGACCACAGGAATGAGAACTTTTAGTAACAACCTTAAGAAAGTTTTAATATAGTGGGGTGATTACTTTGAATTGAAGGTTCTTCTTAGGATTGATAAGCCTAATGTTATGTTTGATGAATTATAGTTTCAATATGAAATTTTCATTCTTGGTATATATTTTAGTCCTATATAGATTTATTTTTTATGTATAATATATGGTATAATATAAATAAATATTAAGAACCACATATAAGAAATAAGAAGTATTTTTTTCTTTAATATAAAACATTAAATAAGTTTGATAAATATATTACTGAAAATTAAAATAAGTATAATGAGATAATAAACACAAAAAATAAGATGTCTATAATTTGAAAAGCAGTAAGGTCATAGTCTCTCTAAAATAAAACATCTAGAGAAACTACTATAATAATTAAGAAAAATGATTAGAAGTATGATAAGAATTTTATAAAAAAATAGATATAAACTAGAGATAAAATTAAGTGAATAAAATATGTGGTGTCTAAGTGGTATCTATAGGATAGTAAAAGGAAAATTCACCATTACAAATGCGGTAATTAGAATAGTAACCTCACTTTAAAAATAATAAATAGACCATAACTATTTAAATGACTAGATAATTTAATAAATAGCAATGTATGAATATAAAAATATTATAAATTAAAATTTAAGGTAATAAATATAATGTTTCAAATTATATTAAAAAATATGTTGGTAATGTATTTTATCTATTCTTATTTGAATTAGTATTCTAAATTCAAAATTAATATTTAATTTAACTATTATGGATTTTTTTATAAAATGGTATTTGAAAATGTTAAATTTTATTTATTAAATCTATAAATTAATTTTCTAAAACTAAAATAATATTTTTTAAAAGTTTGGAAATATTTTACAAGATAAAAAAATGAATTATATCATAAATTGATTTTATCATAGTTAAAAATTTATTTTCCTAAATATGTTCAATATTTGAATTGGGATGATAATATTATGATAGGTTAAAATTTTAGCATATTTCATAAATATTGATAAAAATAAATAAATAAATGGTATAATGTGTTGTAAAAATGGCATAATGATGAAAACATTATGCAAAAACATCATACACTAAGTAAGAATAAATTTTGTTTGACCAAAAAGGGTTTTTAATCCTATTTTTTATCATATAGAAGAACACTATTTCATGTCTTGATCATTATTTTAATTAATATTGATTATGTGATACTAAAATATCCCATTCAAGTATAAATACACCCTCTCACTACAAATGAATTTAAAAAATTCAAATCAGTTCCCAATATCTAACCATATTTATCCTCATAAGTGTTTTAAAATTCATTGATCCATTCTATTCTCTCCCCACCCATAACCATCAAGGCACTTAACCCATAATAAATGAGTAATATTAAAATAACATGTAACAACTCTCAATAATTACATTCATGATTTATATATATATTTATTAATATTTTCATCCATTGTATCTTAATAATAAAAAAATAAACATAATATAAATTTCATAAAAATTCTATAATATTAGTTTGTGGTATTTTAAATTTTATTTTTTATCATCTTTCGACACATCCTATTAATGGTTGGTTTTACCATCTATGAGAAAATTTTCGTGTTTTTAATTATCACCAACTTCATGGATTGTTGGTTTATTATACATAATATATAAATATATCATTATAATTATGTTTAAGGTAATGTGATATTATAACTAATATCAAATAATATATTGTATAATTTCTTTTCTCACTAGTTAAATTATATTAAAATAAAAATCAAATTCCATGAATAAGAAATATCAATATCTAAAAAATGAAAGTAACAAATTAAAAATGGAAATATATAACTCTTAATAAGTAATATGTGTATAATTATAGTTCTAGAATAATGTTTTAATAAACCCAATTTGAATATTTAGGAATTTTGAAGCATGGTAATTAAAAACGAGCCCTAAGATTTTGGGTTGACTCTCAATATTTCGCTTCTAGATTCTAATTTATCCCACAATTTTTGAAAATAATAATTTGTAGTGGCCACTCTAATTCCTATAATTATTCACTTATTTATCTATTCTATATATTTTATACTAATTTAACCAAATATAAAATATTTATATGTATATATTACCTTACAATGTTAATAAGGGGTTCCTCTAACGATTGTTTCTGTTTTTTGATAAAATTATTTACTCCTATTTCTTTATTTATACCTTTTATTTTTCTATATTAAATTATAACATTATTTTTCATAAATTTTGGGATATTATTTGATTAACAAATTTATGAGAATAAATTATATTCTATTTAAATTGATATTATGAATCATACTTAATGAATTTTAAGATATTTTAAATAAATATGGAATTAATGAAAAATAATAAAAAAACCACGAAAACTAAACATTAAAGTTATATTAATCTGTTTCATTATTTGTTTGGATATAATTGTAATGGTAAATTTTTATTTCCTATTTTTTGTTGGTTTATTGAAGTAATAATGACCAAGTGAATCAATTCACAATCAAAGTAATAGAGATTTCATATATAATGACAAGAGGATATTTTTATTAGGGATAAACAGAACTAATAAAGAAACTTGTAACAATAGACGTTTATTATAAGGCCCCAGCCTTAAACCTTACTAAATCTTGAGTTATTACAAGATTACACATTGAGGATCTTTTCGGGTTTAGAGTTTTAGAGAATTAGAACATTAAACATGCATTACATTCCATATATAAACAAAGTGGTTACATAAAGATAGTATTAATTTTTCCCATCAATGGAAACATATTTAAAATAAAACATGGATTCATTCTTGACACTTCCTTGACATTATCATCATATCATGTACCCTTCCCTTGACCTGTGAAAAATATTTCAAAAAAAACTGGGGATGAGCATAAAAAGCTCAGTATGGGTTATAAAAATATGGAAAGGAAACATAAGTTCATATATACATAAGAATGAAATCATATATTACCCATAAAACATAATCAATTTGACATACCTCATCCAATCAGGACTAAATCATAGAAATCATAAGACATAAAGGTAACTTGAGGCATTCATAACATTCTTACGTAGGGAGTAACCCTCTTGGTTACGTTTGGAATACCCATCACAGTATATTCCCTAAATCTCTTCGGAGAAACCTTAACGTTTCACTCCTTCATGTTACCCAATGCATTGGAGATCTATATCGGGCTCACCCGCCCTTAGTTTATCACGGAACCACCCGTCTTCATAATAATTCCCAAGAACCTCAACATAATCATATCACATAAAACATGCATATAGGAAACATAACATTTCCACATTTCAATCACAAGATATCAATACAACACATTGATATAAAAACATTATGAAAACAATTCTCAATACCAAAACAAAAGAAAAGTAAAACATGGTATTTATTTTTCTTTTTAAAAAAGGTATGGCTTTTAGAGGAAGCCGAAACTCAAATAATGGTCACGGTGGCGGAGAAGTCGTTGTCGCCGCATACGTACGACAAAAACATTCCCTTTTGTCGATTAGTAAAACGCTTTGTATAAAAAAGATTCCTTTTGGATAAAAGTAAAAGTCAAAGGGGTTTATACACCATATAAAAGAAGTTTCTGTATAAAACAAAATATGCCTCAATGAAAGGAGATTGAGACGAAGTCCCATACCTCGGGTCCGACTTGACTCGGTCGTTTTAACGATCATTGGTACTTGAGTCAAAAATAAACCCATTATAATTACATGTTGTTCATGTATCCATTATATCCATAATTATAATCATGATATATATATCATATATATCATATATATATCCTGTATATATATGCATTTATAATATTACATAATCATTTAGAGGTAAGAAATGAAATGCACCGTTCATGGAGACGGTAAGCCGTACGTACGCATGAACGCTACTTTCATTTATATTTCATATTATATTGAATGGAATCATAATGATATAAAGGTATATTATAATTACAATGTAATATCATATATAATATCATAACTCTATCCTTTATACGTCCCATATATGGTATTTAAGGAATCAAATCACTTTGAGGGGGCGGTAGTCCGCACTTCCTTAAATGAAGATATCGTGTTTACCCATAATGGAAACCATAAAGATATGCCCAAAATGAAAAATACAGAATCTTAAGGAAAACATAAACATATTATATATCATATATAAATATAGTGTCATCTTAATGGCCACCTTTGAAGGTGTTAAAAGAATGTTGAACAATCATCGTTTCGGGAGGCCGAAATTCACCATCCACAGAAACAGTATGTTCTTTAATCATTAGATGTAGGTGTGTGTAAGTGTAGCTCAAATCATTCTTTTAAAAACATCCTAGTATATTTAATATACTGTAGTTGTTACAAAAGAAATGAATAAAAAGAGTTTAGGGGGTTGGAGAAGTAAAATAAAACAAAAGGACTCAAGTGAAGACATTACCTTAAAATCGGGTAACTCCCTTTGGTTTGAGCTCAAAGGCTTCCTTGGGAAGGCTTCTGCCAAAAGTGAGGCTTCAAGGAGTAAGAGAGAGATGTAGAGAGACTAAATGGGAAGGGTTTGGCCGAGCCAGAGGCTTTGGAAGTGTGGGTAAGGAGGTAGAGGTGGGGGCCTTTTATAAGAGGAGAGGAGGGGCACTCTTGGAAAGTAAAGAAATGTTACTTTATTTTGAAATGAGTTTCAGATTCCAAAGGTCCCACAATTATATAATTCGAGGGTAAGGTGATAAGGGTTTGAAATCCACCCATCCAATAGGTTTTGGACATATGTAGGTCATAGATTTTACATTATCATTTCATTTTATTTAAATCCTTTATTATTGAGGTAATCGATGTATCATCATGATGTCATAAATAATTTAATATATTTAATGACTAAAAATTATAAAAAAAATATCATGATGTAGAAATATTTTTAGATTTCTAATGAATATTTATAGTCAATAATCTGACTTGTATAACCCCATGTAAATTTTTTTAGTAAAACATTTCATGTTTGTGTCATTTTTACTTTTACATTAAATAATAAGTTATTTATGTCATTTCCCAACCAAAGTGGCTCCATGGGGTCCCCAAGTTTACCCATGGATTTTATTGGTCGTCATGACACATCCAATGAGGGTAGGACATGTTTCAAGCTCATCTCATATTATTAAAACATTATTTTTACCTTAAACTACACTAATTACCTCTAATCACGATTAAAAACATAAAAGTTACTATTCATCAAAAAAATATTTTAATCTCATTGAACCACATTTTACTTCTTAATGACAACCATGTATGTAGGATTTTTGAAAATCAAATCCCAGAAGTGGAAAAGTTTCATTTAAACAAAAAATCAGTTTCTTTAACTACCACTTAGTGGTTTTACTATTCATCAAAAATTGATGTTTTTCAGAAAAATACCAAAACGTCACCCTAAGATATATTTGATATTCTGAATTCAAAAATGTTGTTTATTTTAAAAATTCAAATCATATAAGTTACATTAATTAATTTAATAATTAATTCTCACTGTCATGACAAATAGCATGTTTTTATGAAACAATAAGTATCAAAAGATTGACACTAGTTTAAGTCCAATTTCAAAGTGAAATTAATTCTAATGACCAATATTGGATTAAATGGTAAAAATATATTCTAATTTAAATTTAAAACCAATTCAAAAGATAATCTAATCATATAAATAAATTAGATTAAAAAGCAGTTTTGATTGTAAATGCAGTATTTTTCACTATTCATTAAAAAATGAACATTGTCAGAAAAATACCAAAAATTCACACAATGTAAATTTTGATGTCCCAATCATAAATAATAAATTTATTTTGAAAAACATAGCTTATAAAATTGGTAAAATATAGATTTAAAAATGGTTTTCCATCAAAAGGCAGTAAAACAATCATTTATAAATATTAGTGTATTCCATGCTTAAGATTGGATTTAATTTCTTTTTAAGACTCTAAAACACTATCTAATTAATTTATAGACATAGATAAAAATATCTATTATTCATTAATTACTTGAGATGTTACATCCTTCCCCCCTTTAGAAAATTGCGTCCTTGCAATTTATTTACTTATCGAATAAATGGGGGTACTTATCCCTCATTGCATTTTTAGATTCCCATGTTGCCTATTCCATCATGTGGGTTTTCCACAAAACCTTTACCTGATTAATCACCTTATTCTGTAACACTTGATCCCTGTGGTCAAGAATCTGGACCGGTTGTTCCTCATAAGATAGGTTCTCTTCCAGCTGAACTACCTATGGACTCAAAACATGAGATGGATCTGGAATATACTTTCTCAACATCGAAACATGAATAACATTGTGAACCTAAGATAAACTCGGAGGTAAAGCCACTCGGTAAGAAACTGATCCAACTCTCTCCAGAATTTCATATGGCCCAATGAACCTTGGACTCAACTTTCCTTTCTTACCAAATCACATCACACTTTTCCATGGTGATACTTTGAGAAAAACATGATCACCTACCTCAAAAGAGAGATCCTTCCTCCTGTTGTCCGCATAAGTCTTCTGCCTACTCTGAGCTGTCCTCATGTGTTTCTGTATCAGCTGAACTGTTTCTGCCAACTCTTCTACCAATTTTGGTCCCATCAACTTCCTTTCACCCACTTTATCCCAGAAAACTGGAGTTCGACACCGCTTCCCATATAACGCCTCAAATGGTGCCTTCTGTATACTGGAATGAAAACTGTTATTATATGAAAATTCAACCAAAGAAAGATGTTGGTCCCAACATCCTTAATAATCCATAGAGCAAAAATGTTTCATATCTTCCAATGTATGAATTGTTCGTTCTGACTGCCCATCTGATTGAGGATGAAATGTTGTACTAAAATTTAATTCAGTACCCAACGACTTCTGAAGGCCCTTCCAAAAGTTAGAAGTAAACCTGGGATCACGATCGGATACAATGGAGAGAGGAACTCCATTTAACCTAAATATCTCTTTATGATACAAACAGGAAAGTTGATCTAGGGAGAAAGTATCTCGTATAGCAAGGAAATGAGCAGATTTAGTCAAGCGATCAACAATAACCCAGATTACATTATTATCTCGAGGGGTCTTCGACAATCCCACAATGAAGTTCATGGATATATTCTCCCATTTCCACTATGGCACTGATAAAGGCTGAAGCATCCCTTTCAGTAACTGCTGCTCTGCTTTAACCTGTTGACATGTCAAACACTTCACAGTAAAATCAGAAATATCTCTTTTCATTCCATCCCACAAGTAATACTCCCACAGATCTCTGTACATCTTAGTACTGCCAAGATGAACTGAAAACAGAGAACTATGAGATTCACATAACAACTCTCTCTTCAACTGTGAATCACAAGGAACACACAATCTCTTCCCAAATCTCAAAACGCAATCATTATCAAAGTTGAATTCAGGAAACTTACCTTTCTGAACCAGCTCTACCTTTTTTTGCAACTCACTATCTTGCTTCTGTGCTTTCTTGATTCTATCTGATAGAGAAGATTTCACTGATACCTGAAACCAAATAGAAGAACATCCTGCACCAACAACTTCTATGACAATGTTCATCAAATCCTTAACCAAAGGATCATGTTCCAAATGCAGCATTGCTAATGAAGCATTACTTTTTCAACTCAAAGCATCAACCACTTTATTTCCTTTTCCTGGATGGTAATGAATTGTACAATCATAATCCTTGATTAATTCTAGCCATCTCCTTTGTCTCATGTTCAATTATTTCTGAGTGAATATATACTTTAAACTTTTTTGATCAGTATATATTTCACACTTTGTTCCATACAAATGATGCCTCTAAATTTTCAAAGCGGAAACAATAGCAGCTAATTCCAAATCATGTGTAGGGTAATTTACCTCATGAGTTTTCAACTGTCGTGAAGCATAAGCAATTACCTGATCATTCTGCATTAGGACACAACCAAGTCCATTCAATTAAGCATCACTGTAGATAAAAAACTCACCATTCCTGGAAGGAAGTGCCAAAACTGGAGCATTCACCAATATTCTTTTCAATTCCTGAAAACAATCATCACATTTTTTTTCCAGATAAACTTAACGCCCTTCCGATTTAGCTTAGTCATTGGACTAGATAACCGTGAAAAAATTCTAACAAACCTTCGGTAATAGCCTGCCAAACCAAGGAAACTACGAATCTCTGTTATATTTGTGGGTCTTGTCCATTCTTCAACAACCTTTGTTTTTGCAGGATCAACGGTTAACCCATCTTTAGAAACAATGTGACCAAGGAAAGAAATTTGTTGCAACCAAAACTCACACTTGCTGAATTTCCCATACAATTTTTTTTCTTTTAAGGTTTGCAAAATAACCCTTAAATGTCTTTCATACTCCTCTTTTCTTTTAAAAAACACCAAAATATCATCAATGAAAACCACCAAAAACTTATCCTAGAACTCATGGAAAATTCTATTCATTAAGTACATGAATACATCATGTGCATTGGTTAGCCGAAAAGGCATTACTACAAATTGATAATGGCCATATCTTGTACGAAACATAGTCTTCAGAACATCTGCTTCCTTTAGCTTCAGCTGATGGTACCCCGATCTCAGGTCAATCTTTGAAAAAAACTGAGCTTCCTGGAGCAGATCAAACAAATCATCGATATGAGGAAAAGGATATTTGTTCTTAACAGTGATGTTATTCAAGGCTCTATAATCAATGCAAAGTCTCATAGAACCATCTTTCTTTTTAACAAATAAAATAGGAGCACCCCATGGTGACGTGAAAGGTCGAATGAAACCTTTCTCTAATAAATCTTGCAATTTCTCCTTCAACTCTAGAAGTTCAATTTGAGCCATTCGATAAGGGGGTTTTGAAATTGGCTTAGCATCAGGAACTAAGTCAACAGTAAACTCAACTTCCCAATCTGGTATTATTCCAGGAAAATCACCAGGAAAAACATCAGGATACTCATTTACCACTGGCACATCATTAATCTGAACAGTTCCTTTATTTTCAATGATGTGTGCAAGGTAACATTCATTTCCATATTTTACAAGTTTCTCAGCCTCTTGATATGTTATCAACAGTAAGGGTTCATTCTTGTACACAAACTAAAAGTATTTCTGAAAAGAAACTTATTTAGCTCTACAGTCAATCTTAGCATGGTAAATAGAGATCCAATCTATACCCAGGATAACATCAAACTCTACTAGAGGTAGAACAATAAGGTTTGCAAGTAGGTTCTTTCCACAGATAAGGATAGGAAGATTCTTATAAATTCTTTTTGCCTCAACATTTCCCCCATGTGTTTTTACCAAAAGTTCAGGAGTCATTTCTTGAGATGGTATTCCCATTTTACTAGAAGTGTTTTCAGAGATGAAAGAATGTGTAGACCCCGAATCAAACAACACACTGGCATAATCTGAAAAAACAAACAAAGTACCTGATACAACTTCATTTTATGGCCTGACATCTGCTGAAGTAGTTGCAAAGGATTTCACCACCCCTTTCTGCTTGTAGTCTAACTGCTTCCCGTCACTCAAGATCTTTATCGGACACTCATTTGCATAGTGACCCATCTCATTGCACTTAAAACATTTTACTAACTGTAAATAAAATTTTGTCTTACCATTACCCTGCTCTTTTTTAGTGCAATCACGAGCCTTATGTCCCATCTTACCGCATCAGTAGCACTTTCCAGAATTCAGAATACATTCCCCAGCATGCCTTTTCCCACATTTATCACAAACTGGAAACTTAGTTTTCTTACCATCAGACCTTTTTTGAAGAATTCTTTCATTTCTTCTGCCACCTCGGTCTCTTCTTCTGTTGGTTGTTATAGAACACTTGATCATCAGCAAACTCCATTTCCACCTTCTCATCACATCGAACAAGCTTTTCATAACTTTTAAACTCATGAGAAGCTAATTCCCTTCGATATTTTGGCTTTAATCCTGAGTAAAAATGATTGTTTTTACTATCAAGGTCTCAGATAAAATTTGGAGCATACCTTGCCAATCGAGTGAACCTTTCTTCATAGGCAGCCACTAAGTCTTCCTCTTTCCTCAATTCCTAGAATTGCTTTTCCATCCTAAGTCGAACAGCCTTAGTAAAATACTTCTTAAGAAAAAAACCTTTAAATTCATCCCAGTCAAGAGAATCAATCGCATCAGCGTCCCTAATATTTTTAACCATCAACCACCACTGATCTGCTTTACCCTCCAAATGGTAAATAGAAAGACTAACCTTTTGATTGTCTAAACACCCCATGACATCGAAAATCTTCTCTAGTGCTTTAATCCACCCTTCAGCTAACACAGGGTCAGATGATCCTCTGAATGATGGGGGATGTTGCCTCATGAAATGTTCCACCACTGACATGTTCCTCTGTGGTTGATCTAGCTGATCTCGTGCATGGATACCACCACCATTTATCGCTTGAGTCAACTGTGCCATTACTGCAACAAACTGTTCAGTTCCAATTCTGACCATCTCAGGATGCTGATTCGGAAGGTTATTTCCTTCTGTATGCCTTCCTAGAACTGCTTCCCTGTTTCCTCTGCGGAAAACCATTCTGAACAAACATGTCTTCGATGAAGTAACATGGTAATCTTCAAATGCTATATCATTTCAAAAAAAAATTATTTTTGGATAATCATTTAATATAATTCTAACTCCTAAAGTTATCTAAACCGACCTTTGATACCAACTATAAGTCCCCAGCCTTAAACCTTACTTAATCTTGAGTTATTACAAGATTACACATTGAGGATCTTTTCAGGTTTAGAGTTTTAGAGAATTAGAACATAAAACATTCATTACATTCCACATATAAACAAAGTGGTTACATAAAGATAGTATTCATTTTTTCCATCAATGGAAAAAAATTTAAAATAAAACATGGATTCATTCTTGAAACTTCCTTGACACTATCATCATATCATGTACCTTTCCCTTGACCTGTGAAAAACATTTCCAAAAAAACTTGGGATGAGCAAAAAAAGCTCAGTATGGGTTATAAAAATATGGAAAGGAAACATAAGTTCATATATACATAAGAATGAAATCATACTTTACCCATAAAACATAATCACTTTCACATACCTCATCAAATCATGAATAAATCATAGAAATAATAAGACATAAAGGTAACTTTAGACAATCATAACATTTTTACATAGGGATAACCCTCTTGGTTACGTTTGGAATACCCATCACAGTATATTCCCTAATTCTCTTTAGAGAAACCTTAACGTTTCACTCCTTCGCGTTACCCAATGCATTGGAGAGAAATATCGGGCTCACCCGCCCTTAGTTTATCACCGAACCACTCGTCTTCATAATAATTCCCAAGAACCTCAACATAATCGTATCACATAAAACATGCATATAGGAAACATAACATTTCCACCTTTCAATCACAAGATATGAATACAACACATTGATATAAAAACATTATGAAAACCATTTTCAATACAAAAACAAAAGAAAAGTAAGACATGGTATTTATTTTTCTTTTAAAAAAAGGTATGGCTTGTAGAGAAAGCCGAAACTCAAATAATGGTCACGGCGGCGGAGAAGTCTTTGTCGCCGCATACGTACGACAAAAACATTCCCTTTTGTCATTTAGTAAAACGCTTCATATAAAAAAATATTCCTTTTGGATAAACGTAAAAGTCAAAGGGGTTTATACACCGTATAAAATAAGGTTTTGTATAAAACAAAATATGCCTCAATGAAAGGAGATTGAGACGAAGTCCCATACCTCAGGTCCGACTTGACTCGGTCGTTTTAACGATCATTGGTACTTGAGTAAAAACTAAACCCTTTATAATTACAAGTTGTTCATGTATCCATTATATCCAGAATTATAATCATGATATATATATCATATATATCATATATTTCCAGTATATACATTCATTTATAATATTACATAATAATTTAGAGGTAATAAATGAAATGCACCGTTCATGGAGACGGTAAGCCGTACGTACGCATGAACTCTACTTTCATTTCTATTTCATATTTTATAGAATGGAATCATAATGATATAAAGGTATATTATAATTCCAGTGTAATATCATATATAATATCATAACTCCATCCTTTATACGTCCCACATATGGTATTTAACGAATCAAATCACTTTGAGGGGGCAGTAGTCCGCACTTCCTTAAATGAAGATATCGCATTTACCCATAATGGAAACCATAAAGGTATGACCAAAATGAAAAATACTGAAGCTTAAGGAAAACATAAACATATTATATATCATATATAAATATAGTGTCCTATTAATGGCCACCTTTGAAGGTGTTAAAATAATGTTGAACAATCATCATTTCGGGAGGCTGAAATTCTCCATCCACAGAAACAGTATGTTCTTTAACCATTATATGTCGGTGTGTGTAAGTGTAGCACAAATCATTCTTATAAAAACATCCTAGTATATTGAAGATACTAGATTTGTTACAAAATAAATGAATAAAAAGAGTTTAGGGGGTTGGAGAAGTAAAATAAAACAAAAGGAATCAAGTGAAGACATTACCTTAGAATCGGGTAACTCCCTTTGGTTTCAGCTCAAAGGCTTCCTTGGGAAGACTTCTGCCAAAAGTGAGGCTTCAAGGAGTAAGAGAGGGATGTCTGGAGACAAAATGGGCAGGGGTTGGCCGAGCCAAAGGCTTTGGAAGTGTGGGTAAGGAGGTAGAGGTGGGGGCCTTTTATAAGAGTAGAGGAGGGTCACTCTTGGAAAGTAAAGAAATGTTACATTATTTTGAAATGAGTTTCGGTTTAAAAAGGTCCCAAATTGATATAATTCGAGGGTAAGATGATACGGGTTCGAAATCCACCCATCCAATAGGTTTTGGACATGTTTAGATCATATATTTGACATTATCATTTCAATTTATTTAAATCTTTTATTAATGAGGTAATCGCTGCATCATCATGATGTCATAAATAACTTAATATATTTAATGACTAAAAATTATAAAAAAAGTATCATGATGTATGAAATTTTTTTATCTTTCTAATGAATATTTATAGTCAAAACTCAGACTTGTATATCCCCATGTAAAAATTTTTTTAGTAAAACATCTCATGTTTGTGTCATTTTTACTTTTACATTAAATAAAAAGTTATTTATGTCATTTCCCAACCAAAGTGGCTCCATGGGGTCCCCAAGTTGACCCATGGATTTTCTTGGTCTTCCATGACACATCCAATGAGGGTAGGACATGTTTCAAGCTCATCTCATATTATTAAACCATTATTTTTACCTTAAACTACACTAATTACCTCTAACCGCGATTAAAAACATAAAAGTTGCTATTCACCAAAAAAATTATTTTCATATCATTAAACCACATTTTACTTCTTAATGACAACCATGTTTGTCAGATTTTTGAAAATCAAATCACAGAAGTGGTAAAGTTTCATTTAAACGAAAAATCAGTTTCTTTAACCACCACTTAGTGGTTTCACTATTCATCAAAAATTGATGTTTTTCAGAAAAATACCAAAACATCACCCTAAGCTATATTTGATATTCTGAATTCAAAAATGATTTCTATTTTAAAAAATTCAAAAAATATAAGTAACATTAATTAATTTAATAATTAATTCCCGTTGTCATGACAAATAGCGTGTTTTTATGAAACAATAAGTATCAAAAGATTGACACTAGTTTAAGTCCAATTTCAAAGTGAAATTAATTCCAATGACCACTATTAGATAAAATGGTAAAAATATATTCTAATTTCACTTTAAAACCAATTCAAAAGATAATATAATCATATAAATAAATTAGATTAAAAAGAATTTTTGATGTAAAATGCAGTATTTTTCACTATTCATTAAAAAATGAATATTGTCAGCAAAATACCAAAAATTCACACAAAGTAAATTTTTATGTCCCAATCATAAAGAATAAGTTTATTTTGACAAACATATCTTATAAATTTCTCAAAATATAGATTTAAAAATGGGTTTCCATCAAAAGGCAGTAAAACAATCTTTTAAAAATATTAGTGTATTCCATGCTTAAGATTGGATTTATTTTCATTTTGAGCCTCTAAAACACTATCTAATTCATTAATAGACATAGATAAAAATACATATTATTCATTACTTACTTGGGATGTTACATATATATCCACATAAATATATATATATAAATCCTAAGTGGTTGATAATGTGTTGGTTTTTTATGATTTATTACATTTAATATGATATTACAAAACATGAGACTTAATTATAAAACTAAAAATCTTGTTGAAATCAAAATACCTTTGATTAAATAATCACAGTAAAATATAAAATAAAAAGTTACATTCAAAATAAAGTAAAAATTAGTGTATTAGAACAAACAATAATATATGATAACACTATAATACTGAACAATAGGGGATCATAATCTATAAAGAAGTTCAAATATATAAAATAAATTACTATTATGAAGAAAGAAATGTGAAATGGAGTATAAATATTATAATAAATAAGTGAAGGATATAAATGATTTTTTATATTAAAATGAGGTTTATATATAAGGTGTAATATAAATATTATATGGGAGAGGTGACCATTAGAATATGACCATTGGGAATCAGACAATAAGAATAGTAACATTCCAATATGACAATAATAACATAATGTAACTATTAAACATAAAGATTCCAATAAAATAAACAAAATAATTTACAAATAATATAATTAATAATTGATAATAATATAAATTCATCAATTAAGAGTAATATAATTATAAACATATTAATTAGAATAAAAAGAATTTATTATTTAAGAATATTTTATGAATTTTTGGTTTTAAAAAACGATTTTGAAATACTGACATTTTTTTAAATAAATAAAATTTTAATACATATAAAATTATATTAATAAAAATTAATTTAAAATTTCAATCTACATATCGAAGATAGATAATGGAAAATTTTTGAAAATTTTCTAAAATAGTCACATTTTGTATAATTGTAAAAAATGGTATGAATCTATGATAAGTATTATAAGTTTCTTATCATATAAACATGATTTAATAATTAATAATAGAAAATCCTTGGAAAAATATTTAATTTTTTAAATAATACTTTAAATTTATCAAAAATCAATTTCAAGACTTGTAATGGACTTTATGAAGTCTAAAATTTTAAATATGGTTTTGAAAAAAAATTCTTTGTGAATAAAAGTATTTTACATGGATAATGTAATATTAAAATACTAGATATTTATTATTAGATGAATAAATGTAAAAATATATATTATAAATTTAAAAACTAGGTTTTAAAACCATGTGTAAGCTAATGGTTTTTTATTTTCCACAACTTATATTTCCAAAAGCTAAATCCCACAATTAATAAATAATTCTCCATCATTTTATATAAATACCGTCACATAATCCCATTATTCTTCACTATAAAATAATTATACTTGGATGTCTTCTTAAATTCAATCTCAAGAGTTCCTACAATGAGTTATTAAGGTTATAAGGTATTCTTTCTCAATATTTAAGAAGCTATTTTAAAAGTAAATGGTTATTAATCTATCGTCTTCCTTAATTTTGGGTAATCATTTTAAATTCCCTTTACTTACAATATGAAATTCAATTATGCCTATTTTTTAAAAATTATTTACTTTAATATCATTTATATACCCTTATTCTAATTAATTATAATACCTTCATAAGTCATTATACTACTGAAAAATTTATGTACCCATAAAACATCATTATCCATATAAAAAAAGAGATTTATTTATTGAATTATTGAATTATTAGTTTTAGGAGAAATACTTTTCCCAATGAATAATGACTGTGGAATTTTCAGGGAAACCTATTTCAGGTTTATAGTGAATTATAATTTATTTTCTCCCAAGTACACCTTTCATGAGCAAATAATACTCAAAAAGAAGTTTATTCTTAACGGAATTTTCTATTCCATCACAATAAGATAAATTATTATTATCCATGTGATTTTTTATTTTCATTTTTTATTACATTTGTAGATATATTATTCACAGGATTTCATTTATATGATTTTTTTATTTTTTATTCATTTTGTATTTTTTATGTTTCATTTATATTATATTTCACTATATTCAATCCCTTACCGAGTGAATGAGATCACACTTATATATTGTTTCTATTTTCCTCAAGGAACTAAGAATATTACTACATATTACGTAAGGATATTAATGTAAAATTAGTAATTTTTGATGTATTGTTGGGTATACTTGGAAGTTATAATATAATTTATTAAACATGTTTGTTTTTAGTCTCTAGTGATTCTTAAATTTCTAGATCCTATATATTGTGATCCATATATTATATACCATTATAATAAAATAACCTATGACTATAGTTTTCTGAGTCATTGTTGAAATACTAGGCTACCATGAAAGTTTAATATAAATTATAGGAACTTGATTCATAAGAAAATAGATAGAAAATAGAACCTTATGAGAAACCCATAGTAAATTATAGAAATTTTTCAAGAATGGATACAATACTTGATATAATTTTTTAATAAATACATATGAATTGTATATTATGATTAATAATTCATTGTGTTAGTATATGAACTAATTAATTATGTACAATTATTAAAAAATAGTTCTCAATTGAATGAATGGGATCCATGTCAATAACCATAATATGTATAGGGATTTACCTCCCAACAAATTAAACTGGTAGTGAATATGAGCACATTATGAATATATTAGGGATGTTTACTTAACTTATGAAAAGTAATCATTCTCATATGAAACTACATGTTTCCCCACAAAAATTTATGACATCATTGGTTCAATTCACTAGGTAGAAACGTCATTCTTTCCATGGAATGACTAATCCATTAGTACAAGATCAATGTATCAAGTATTTATTTAATATATTACATGAATTGTGATTTAATGGAAGAAAGAGTGTTATCATGGAAGAATATCATCCAAGGAGTGACACTAACTAATTGTTATCTTTGTTAAAAAATAGTAATAAGGTGGAAAAGATATAAATAAAGGAGTAGAATAATTTTAATGTGACATTTCTTAATATAAATGAATATTTAGATAAAGGATATTCAATATAAAGCGAATTCATAAATTTAATAAAAATGGAAGAGGGTGTTATTGTTGAGTATAAGGAAAATATTTCATGGTTTTCTGGACATGTTATTGGTTATGCACAAAATCATGAAAGCAAGGTTGATCAATGATAGATTAAATATAAGTCTTAGACCGAAATTAGTTTCTCAAACATTCTCATCTAATTAGGAGATTTGGACATGTGTCATAAATACGATATAAGATTTCAGAAAGAATTATATTTTCAAACAAAATTAACAGAAGAAAAGGGAAACTGAGAACCATAATGAGATAATTATAGAAAAATAGAACTAAGGAAATGTTAAATTTACAGCATAAAATAATTGGAAAATGAAATACCTAGGGGAATTCTTGAAGGAACTCTAGGTTTCATCAAGTGTATTTAAAAAAGAAATCAAGCTCATGAGTGAAATGGTAAAATAGAATTTACAAATTTCCAATGCTTCAATTGCAATGATATGGGATGCTATTTTAATGAATTCCCCAAGAATTAGGGTAACCTACCACAAAAGTGGACAAGGGTGAACGAATAAAATTACTAAGATATAATATAAGCATCCGAATAATGTGACAATGGGTAATTTGATCTTAAAATATAAGATATGTAATAAATTATTTAATAATTTACATATGTACTCTTTTATGTATAAAAAGTTTACTAAGAACATTGAAACATCCCCAAATACATTAAAGAAATATTTTGTTAGTTAAAAATATATATGGAAAGATAATTATAAAAAATATATATTGAGTTATATCTATCAATATGAATAATAGTTTTCTAGTTAAAAACCTAGTAACAATACCAATGGTTGAATTTTATGTAATCCTTGGGAGGTATTGACACTCAAAGTATAATACCACATTTAATTAAAGAGATAAGAAGATTATAATTTATGAATTTATAAAATAATATGTTGTTTTTAAAATAAAAAATTAATTGCCAAAGTTTTTTTTGGAACCTTATCTAGTGAATAATCGAATGAAATTAATTGGGGAAGAGGAAGATAAAATTTAATATAAGAATAACAGTGATATTATAAAAAATGAGGATGTATATATTTCATAATATTATATTGATGTATGTTGTATGAAATTAACTATATATCTTCCTGATCGTGATATTGAATTTTCCAATGATCTCACTCTTGATTAAAATCCCATATATATTCCTCCCTATACAATTGATGTAGTAGAATTGGTGGAATTAAATAATAAACTATAATAATTTTATGATATGGTATTCATACACCCTAGTGTATCACCTTGGAGAGATCTCATCTTATTTTTGATGAAAAACCATGTGTCTTTGAGGTTGTTCATAGCCTATAGGGAAATAAATTCCATTATAATTAACAACGACTATCCCTTACCTCATATTTATGATTTTTTGGATCAACTTGAAGTGGAAATACATTTATCTAAGATTTATATTCATTTTTGTTATCATAAATTAAATTTTAAAAAAGATAATATCCCAAAGATGTATTTTTTATGAGGTATGGGCATTAGAAGTTAGCAATTCCATTTATATTAACAAATTCACAATATTCGTTTATAGCTATGATGAATAGAGTATTTAAGGATTATCATAGTAAATTTTTTATAGTAATTATGAATGATATCATGATATAATTATTATGTTATGAAGAACATGAGAACATCTTTTATATTTATTCAGAGAATCTAAGATAAAATAGTTTATATAAGAAATTTAGTATACGTAAATTTTTTCTCTAAAATGTTTTATTGGCCATATTTTCTCAAAAGATGGAATATATTTTTCCACATAAAAGATAAATTTGGTCATATAATGTCCTACACTAATAAATATAACCAAGATATGAAGTTTCCTTTTCATCGATGTTTTTTATCGATCATTTTTTAAAAACTTTTCCTAATTTGAAAACTCATTGATCAAGTTAACATGTAAGGTATTGAAATTCACATGGATAAAGGGATGTGAAGAAAATTTCGAGGAACAAAAGAAGATATTAATCAATGAGCTGGTATTACTGTTACCATTATAGAGGGTAGGATTTGTGATATTTAGTGTTGCATTAAGGAAATGACTAGGGTGAGTCCTTATACAAAATGATAGAGTCGTTACTTATAAATCAAGGAAATTAAAGACCCATGGAAAAATCAATTATATTCAATAACTAGAGTTAAAATATTTAATCATTTCCTTATAGATATGAAGTGACTATAATTATAGTGAAATATTTAACACACACACACACATATATATATATTATAAGAGTTTTAAATATATATTCACATAGAAATAGAACAACATAATACAATGGAGATAGTTGAAACTATAAGTATGTACAAGGGGTTGATACTCATAGATTTAGTAAATATATATACAAAAAATTCTAGGGAATGGGAAATCTTATTCATTTTATATGTAATTTACCAACCATATTTACTTGATAAGACAAAGAATCTCTAAAAAGATGAAAAAATTGACAAAATAAGATTAAAGAAATTGAATATGGGATACTTGATGACTTTATTTATGAATATGGGGTTCTGATGTTTGGAAATAAACTATGTGTACCATCAATTCCATATATAAAGAAGGGATTTATAGAATAATCTCATCGATCAAATTTATCTATACACTTTAGTCGCACCAATGTGTATAGGAGTTTAGGAGAAAATTTTTAGTAGTATATAATGAAGCATGAAATTGGGTACTATGATACAAGATGCTTGTATTACAAAAAGTAAAGGATGAGAGAAAACTTCTAAATTGTTTTATGAAACACCCATATACCTATTTGGAAATGGGATAATAGCAAAATTAAATATATTACTGGAGTACCTTACATATCTATGAAGAATTATTATATATGGATTAATGTGGATTGAATGCACATTATCATGGTGTGTGAAAAATAAATTATTTTATAGGCTAATTTTTGTTATAGTGGAAACATTTATAGTCAAATGGGGTAGAATAGGACACAAAAATAAATTGTTACTTTTTAATTTTCTAAATAAGGGGGGCTTTGATTGTGGGTTTGTGAATAAGAAACCAAAGAAAGAAATTGAAATAATGAATTGAAAACAACTAATGGTGAGATGGTGATTAGATCACGTAACACCCCTAGATTTTAAACTGAATTTATTTCAAAAAAATTGAACACTTTTATATATTGTGGTATAGGAAAAGCTGATATTTTAAAATAAGAACATTATGTTCGATAGTATACACAACAGGTAACCCTGAGTTTATGAGAAGCTTGAAATAATATACTATTATAACATATCCTTTAAATTAGAGGGTACGAATATTACTAACTATATTATAAAACTTTTATAGCATAAACCTATAAAAAATAAATTCAATGGATATATACATATTATAAATAAAATAATAATCATTTGAAAGAATTTTTTTGGAATTACACTTTTCACAAATAATTTGAAATTAATTTTCACCCACATTAGAAATTAAATTTTAAAAAATGAACTTAATTTATTATATAAAAATGTCAGAATTATATTTGGCTGATTTGTTCTTAATTTTATTAAAAGAATGATTTTTTTATGATTAGTAAAAAATATGGGTTAATTTTTGTAAACTTTTTTTCGTTCAAATTATTTAAAGGTTTCATTTTAATTTAAAACTGTTTTAAATGTAAAATTAGATAAATAATATTATAATAAATAAAATTTAGCATAGTGGATTCAATTTGAAATTGAATTTTGATATTAAATATTTTTATACTCATGAGAATTTTCGTTTTGAAAAACCACTTTTTCATTGCGTCTCTGGGTTTAATTTTAAATTAAAAATTTCCACTTATGTGAATTGAGTTTTTAAAATTTTAGTAATTTTTTAGAATCGACATAATCAATTTAATATAATAATTTCAAATTATTTTTTGGTCTTAATAAATAGTAAAACAAATATTACCGTTTTTAATGTTAAAAGGAGTTTACTGTGGGGATAAACTAAAAATTCCTGGGTTAAAAATGACCTAAAAATTTCTTATTTACTATTTTATGGCCATATTTACACCCTTATCACTATAGGATCTATTTTTAAGAGTTTTTGGGAAACTCTTTCATGGAGGTGACATATATAATAATATAAGTAAAAAAAAGACAAAATGCCACCCTCTTACTTTTAAATTTTAACTATGTGTTCATATAGAGGAAAATATTGTTTTTAATGAATAATAATGGTAATTTTTATCTTGATTAAATTATTTTCATGAGTTTATTTTATTTCTAGTTTTTAATTATTATATAATTACATTAAAATATCATTCAAAGTCAACACATTAATTATTTAATTAATAAAAAATAATATAAAAGTTACTAAAAATATTAAAATTAATATAAAATGATTGAAATACTGTTTTAAATGATTTTTTTGGATTAATATATCATATTATTCAGGTTTTAAAATAATATATTCAAAATAAATCAGTATCTATATTTTTAATGTTAAATTAAATGAATATTATCAAATTTGGAATTAATTTAATTTTATAATAAATAATAATTTATTAAATGATTTAAAATTCATAAAAACCATATCTTATATAAGTTGATTTATAAATGCTTAAAAATATCAAATATGGTCCATTAATAGACAAAATGTTCTTTTATAGTGACTATATTGACCGATTAAATAGTAAAAAACTTTGTTACTACAGTTAAGGTTAAGACGACATTTTTACATGTTACATTTTATTATGTTATAATTAATTTTTAACAAAGATTCAATTTAATATTTATAACTGGTGGTTATAAATTATCTAATAAGGATCATTTTATTTTTAGGCTAAAAGGATAAATTAACAAGGTATAAAAAATAATTACTATAATGAAAACTAAAATGGTAAAACTGATTAAATTTAATGGATAAGGAATAAAATTTTCAAAACATGTAATTTATTACAGTGGAGGTTTGGATAGAACATATCTTACCTATGCTCCATTATTTTTCAATTTTTTAGGCACTTGGGGTTAGAGTGACATCCCATTACAGAATAGTATTGGGTATTTAAAAAAATACCAATCCTCCTTAATTATAAAAGGTAACTTCCTCCCCTCACTTACTCAAACCTCATAAGAAATTTTTTTCAAAAAAAAAATATTCCAAAATAAATACCAAACATACTTAGAAAAATTCAAGAGCTTATAGCGTTCCCAAAAGAACTACCAAAGGGTCCTTAATATGAGATCCAAAGGGGTATTCTCTAAGATAATATAATTTTCTTAATGATGTTATTTCTTTTTATTTATCCTTTTAAAAACATAAATAATTTCTTAAAATTTAAAATATAATAACTCCATTATCACAAACATACCGAGATTTTATGATGTTGATGGAATAATATTTATTCATCCCCTCTTCTTTTAAATCAGAAATGAAATCATTGATCGTGTGTATATATTATGACCACCTCACGAACTCATATAACTCATTTTCCATCAACACCTCTCATGGGTGGATATAAAATGGATTTATTATATTTACTTATACATAATATTTAGGATAATATTAAACATTTTTAATTATAATATCAAAAAAAAAATTTAACTTCCATTCTGTTTAAAATATAATAACGTCGCTCATGTGTATAGAGGACAACCACCTCATGAAGCAATGCGATTTTTTTTTCACTTATGATTTATATGGAAGGTAATAAGTATAAATTTAATGAATATATGTGATATATATGAAATTATATAGATTCTAAAAAAATAATATATCACCCACTTCCTTACACTTTCACCCATTGAGAAATGATATCATTACTCCTCCATAAATTCAACTTACCATTTCCACTAAGTGATGCGCTTCATTTTATTTATCTAACTTAAGAATGAATCTAAAAATGTATAATATGATTAAATATGATATATATAAAATTAATGTTATTCATTATATGACTTAAATATTTCTTGTACATAAGAACTATAACTTTAATGACAAAACATTCATTATATAACAAAAAAATTAACTGAAATAATAATACAAATACAAGATTGTTAATTAATGGGTGGTAAAATATTAAAATAGGATAAGATATTATTTTATAAAAATTAATGTGTTTTGGGTATAAATTAGTAAAATGATTAAAACCATTATACATGAGGCTAAAGAATGTTGAACTAAAAGGAAGCGCGAAGTAAGGGATTTTCCCTCAATTTCCTTTCATTGAGGCATATTTTAATATTATGCACCATATTTATTTTATATTGTTTATATACATAAATTTTGAAAATAATATCATTAAAATTTAATAATTAATTATATTGTATTTTTAAATTTGAATTATTTCATCCATAGGTATTTGAATTGAAAACTACCATGTTTTAACTAATTTCATACACAATTTCATTTCATTGGATTATATTATTTATTCATTTTATTTGATTTTCTTATATTTATGTGTGTAATGAATTTTGAGTACATTTTGTTTTACTTAAACCTATTTTATTTGAACTTACATTTCATACAAATAACTTATTCATTGATTAGTTATCACTTAAACATTATGATCATTTCTAGGGTTTCTCGTCTCAAATTTTATTCTCCGGGACATATGCCATGTTATAAACCTATCTTCCATTAAGAGGATTATCAAATGAAGAATTGATATTTTATGTAATATATATATTTATTTTCATGGTATTAAATTATTTTTTTATGTTATTACTTTTAGGGGGTTTATGATTCAAAAGTTTGCAAAATGGTAAGATATTTGTGTTACTGTATCATTTTAATTTATGTTGTATATACATGAATTTACATTGAAGGAAAGTTTTTGATATTTTTTTAATAAAAACTTCTATTTTATCCTTTAATTGTTATTCATGAATTTTTCCTGTAATAGTACTATTTCCCACTCTTTGGTCCTTAAAATGGTTGATAAAATGTTTTTCATAAAATCCACATTCATTTCTCTCTTTGATTTAAATTAGTTTTTATTTCAAATACATGTCTTCATAAAATGATTTCAAAAATTATTTAATCTGAATTTTAAAAGTCATTTTACACATAATTGGTTTTTTTAAAAAAAATTGAATGGAATCTTCATGTCCTGTCTTGAAGAGGTTTTTTTGACATTTCTTACAAAAATTTAAAAGGAACCTTTGTTTTTAACATCCTCTGTATGAACAGAACCTTCCCTCATTTTAAAAAATATTTATTGGATGATTAATTTATATGAATAAAACTTTATTTCAAAATAAATTGTATTTCTTAATATTCTTGATTTTTTTAGTTTTTAAAAGTGATTTTCATCTTTAAAATTTTATTTTCATCAATAATGTTTTTAAAAATATTTTTATTGTATTTATATTCATCAATGAAAAGAAGCATTTATTTTACATTTAATATACCAATGATATGATGTAATTATACTATTTTTATTTCATATTTGGTTGTTTTACGATCTATTTGACCAATGAAAGAAATTACATTCTCTTTTTAGATTAATTTTTGAAATAATTATCTTTCCCTTGAAATATTTACTTTATTTTGATCATTAAAAATTACATTTCCCCTAAATATTCATATTATTTATCATTGATATTATTATTACATAATATAAAAAATATTTATATATATATTATTTTACATTGAATGTTATATGATTGATTGAAGAAATGTTTTTTAATATGTATTCCTTACACGGTAATAAAATTTATTAATAACGCATATTGTTCATGAATTAAATCAACCATTTTATATATGAGGAATCCATTGGAAATAAAGTTATGGGTGGGGCCAAATTATATATAGCCCCTAAAAACATCAGTAGTCTAGTGTGATGAATCAGTTGGATAGCCTAATTTAAATGGGTTTATGCAGTATAACTAACCATTAGTTAAAATGTAGTGGCACAAGGTCTTAATGGTAATGATATCACGATTTATGAGATCATGATATCCAATAATTGAGAATTTCCTTCATTAAGAGTTTAATTATTGTAAACCATGAGATTATTTCATTGATATTATCTGAGGATACATTTTTTTCTCAAGTAATTGATTAAACAGAAGGTGTGTTCGGTTATTTAACTTTCTAGAATGATTATGCCTTATCTAACCAAGATAGTAAAGTTATTGATTAAATGTGTTTTTTTATTTGATATTTAAATTTACACATTTATTATTCCTTATTAATCATTCTTTATTTACTCATGATAACTTCTTCCATATGTAGACCTTACTAAGAATTTGAGAACACCATTATTTTATTTCACTTCATAATAAAACATGAAGTTTATAATTAATGATATTCAAGGATATGATAGAGAATATAATGAAATTCTCATAAAAAATTATGTTGAAATTTTAATATTTAAATATAATATGGGAATAATTTTTGTATATATTTGACCAAGAAAAATAAACTATTTGGTCTTTTAAGATGTGATCTCTTATATATTATTCCAAAGTATTAATGTAACCAATGACTTCAGGCTACTGAGGTCAGGATCTTTACAGTTTGTAGAAAAAAAGTTTAGTATAAACCTTGAGAATTAGATTTTTAAAAACAATTATTAGAGAAAATAATACTATAACTAACTTTAAAGATAATTTTAAGTATATAATTACATCATAAAGGTTTGGTATGGTCAATATATATGGTTTATTAATAAATAAATCCCTATCTGGATACTACAGGTGGATATGGTTTTGGAACAAATGAATATTTAGGTAATAACCCTAAAATAAGTTTTTTGAGTATCTGTTAGACATAATTCTGGTGAACGGTGAGTGTTCCCTTACTATAAACATGGTTTGACACTCTGTAGGGATATTATTTAGTTAATTGACATTTTATCTATAAAAAATTACAATAATTTAAAGAATCAAACCTATGGAAATATATGATATTCCATAGTTATATAGGATAAACCTAATGTGCCTTGGGATGATATGTCTAAAGTTAATCATATGTTTAAAACCATAGATACTCATTTTGAGGTTTTAAATTATTTAATTTAATGATGATTAATATTATTTTGGGAGAAATTTATGGCAATACTATAAGGCCCCCGCCTTAAACCTTACTTAATCTTGAGTTATTACAAGATTACACATTGAGGATCTTTTCGGTTTAGAGTTTTAGAGAATTAGATTATAAAACATGCATTACAACCCACATTTAAACAAAGTGGTTACAATAAAAGATAGTATTCTTTTTCCCATCAACGGAAACATATTTAAAATAAAACATGGATTCTTTCTTGACACATCCTTGACACTATCATCTTATCATGTACCTTTCCCGTGACCTGTGAAAAACATTTCAAAAAAACTTGGGATGAGCATAAAAAGCTCAGTATGGGTTATATAAAAAAAACAAGGAAATGAAACATGAGTTCATATATAAATAAGAATGAAATCATACTTTACCCATAAAACATAGGCACTTTAACATACCTCATAAAATCATGAACAAATCATAGAAATCATAAGACATAAAGGTAACTTGAGGCATTCATAACATTCTTACATAGGGAGTAACCCTCTTGGTTACCTTTGGAATACCCATCACAGTATATTCCCTAAATCTCTTCGGAGAAACCTTAACGTTTCACTCCTTTGCGTTACCCAATGGATTAGAGAGCTATATCGGGCTCACCCACCCTTAGTTTATCACGGAACCACCTATCTTCATAATAATGCCCAAGAACCATAACATAATTGTATCACATAAAACATGCATCAAGGAAACATAACATTTCCACATTTCAATCACCAGATATCAATACAACACATTGATATACTAAAAACATTATGAAAACCATTTTCAATACCAAAACAAAAGAAAAGTAAAACATGCTATTTATTTTTCTTTAAAAAAAGGTATGGCTTGTAGAGGAAGCCGAAACTCAAATAATGGTCACGGCGGCGGAGAAGTCTTTGTCGCCGCATACGTACGACAAAAACATTCCCTTTTTTTATTTAGTAAACTCTTCGTATAAAAAAGATTCATTTTGAATAAACGTAAAATTCAAAGGGGTTTATACACCATATAGAAGAAGGTTGTGTATAAAACAAAATATGCCTTAATGATAGGAGATTGAGACGAAGTCCCATACCTCGTATCTGACTTGACCCGACCGTTCTTTAATCTCTTGAATAACAAACTTGAGTTAATCTCTACTTTATTAAGAACCCTTTTCAAGTTCATTATTCCTTTTATACCATGTTATGAACATCATGTAATCATTTAAGTTAATAATGTTCATTTTGTCGGTATTTGGTTCTTAAGTCAAACATAGACTTCTTACACTTACATGTTGTTAATTTGGTCAAAGGTTCATTATATCTAGAATGATATTAATGATTTGGATAACATATATATAATATATATTCATCATATACAAGTATTTATAATATTACATCACATTTAGAGGTAAGAAAATGAAATGCACCGTTCATGGAGACGGTAAGCCGTACGTACGCATGAATGCTACTTCCATTTCAATTTCGTATTTTCTGGAATGGAATAATAATTATATAAGAGTATATTATAATTCCAGTATAATAACATATATAATATCATTAACTTTATCCTTTACACATCCCACATATGGTATTAACGAATCAAATCACTTTCAGGGGGCGGTAGTCTGCACTTCCTAAAATGAAGATATCGTGTTTACCCATAATGGAAACAATAATGGTATGCCATAAATGAAAAATACAGAAGCTTAAGGAAATAATAAACATATTATATATCATATATAAAAATAGGGACATCATAATGGCCACCTTTGAATGTGTTAAATGATTATTGAATAATCATCGTTTCGGGAGGCAGAATTTCACCATCCACGGAAACCGTATGTTATTTAACAATTTGATGTAGTTGTGTGAGAGTTTAGCTTGAATAAATATTATAACAACATCCTAGTATATTTAAGATACTGTTGTTGTTACAAAAGAAGTAAATAAAAAGAGTTTAGGGGGTCGGAGAAGCAAAATAAAACAAATGAACATGAGAGAATGAATTACCTTTAAAAGTGTAACTCCTTTTGATTTGAGCCTAAAGGCTTTTTTTGAAAGGATTCTGCCCAAAGGAAATCCTATAGGATGAGGATAGGGATGTGGAGAGAGTAAATGGGCAGGGGATGGCCGAGAAAAAGGATTGAGGAGTGTGTGAAATGAGGTAGAGGTGAGGGCCTTTTATAAGAGGAGAGGAGGGTCACTTTTGGAAAGTAAAGATAAGTTACTTTATTTTAAAATTATTTTCGGATTCAAAAGGTCCCACATTGATATAATTAGATTATAAGGTGATAAGGGTTCTAAATCCACTCATCCAATTGGTTTTGTCCATGTGTAGGTTTTAGATTTTATATTATCTTTCCATTTTATTTAAATCGTTAAATAATGAGGTCATCGCTGCATCATCATGATGTCATAAATAATTTAATTTATTTAATGTCTAAAATTTATAAAAAAACTACTATGATGTAGCAAATCTTTTTATCTTTCCAATGACTATTTATAGTGAAAAATCTTAATTGTATAACCCCATGTAAAAAATTATTTTAGTAAAACATCTCATGTGTGTGTCATTTTTACTTTAACATTTAATAAAAAGTTATTTATGTCATTTCCCAACCAAAGTGGCTCCATGGGGTCCCCAAGTTGACCCATGGATTTTCATGGTCGGCCATGACACATCCAATAAGGGTAGGACATGTGTCAAGGTATTTTCATTTTATTATAATATCATTTTTGCCTTAAACTACACTAATTACCACTAATCGCGATTAAAAACTTAATAAGTTACTATTCACCAAAAAATTACTTTAGTCTCATTGAACCACATTTTACTTCTTAATGACAACCATGTATATCGGATTTTCGAAATTCAAAACACAATGATGACAAAATTTCATTTAAACGGAAAATCAGTTTTTATAAGTACCACTTAGTGGTTTCACTATTCATCAAAAATTGAAGTTTTTCAGAAAATTACCAAAAATTCAGCCTAAGCTATATTTGATATTCCAAATTCAAAAATGAAGTCTATTTTACAAAATTCAAAACATATAAGTCACATTAATTAATTTAATAATTATTTCCCGCTATCATGACAAAACGCGTGTTTTTATGAAACAAGAAGTATCAAAAGATTGACACTAGTTTAAGTCCAATTTCAAAGTGAAATTGATTCCAATGACCGCCATTGGATAAAATGGTAAAAATATATTCTAATTTCACTTTAAAACCAATTCAAAAGATAATCTAATCATATAAATAAATTAGATTAAAAAGAGGTTTTGAATTAAAATACAACATTTTTCACTATTCATTAAAAATGAACTTTTTCGAAAAAATACCAAAAATTCACACAAAGTAAATTTTGATGTCCCGATCATAATGAATACATTCATTTTGAAAAACTTGGCTTATAAAATTGTCAAAAGATATATTTAAAAATGGTTTGCCATTAAAAGGCAGTAAAACAATCTTTTAAAAATATTAGTGCATTCCATGCTTAAAATTGGATTTATTTTCATTTTAAGCCTCTAAAACACTATCTAATTCATTAATAGGCATAGATAAAAATATCTATTATTCATTACTTACTTGGGATGTTACATCCTTCGCCCTTTAGAAAATTGCGTCCCCGCAATTTATTTACTTATCAAATAAATGGGGGTACTTATCCCTCATTGCATTTTTAGATTCCCATGTTGCCTCTTCAACCATATGGTTTTTCCATAAAACCTTTACCTGATGAATCACCTTATTCCGCAATACCTGCTCCCTGTGGTCAAGAATCTCGACCGGTTGTTCCTCGTAAGATAGATTCTCTTCCAGCTGAACTACCTCTGGACTCAAAACATGAGATGGATCTGGCATATACTTTCTCAACATCGAAACGTGAAAAACATTGTGTACCTGAGATAAACTCGGAGGTAAGCCACTCGGTATGCAACTGATCCAACTCTCTCTAGAATTTCGTATGGTCCAATGAACCTTGGACTTAGCTTTCCTTTCTTACCAAATCGCATAACACTTTTCCATGGAGAAACTTTGAGAAAAACATGATCACCTACCTCAAAAGAGATATCCTTCCTCCTAATGTCTGCATAACCTTTCTGCCTGCTCTGAGCTGTTCTCATGTGTCTCTGAATCAACTGAACTTTTTCTGCCATCTCTTCTACCAACTCTGGTACCATCAGCTTCCTTTCCCCTACTTCATCCCAAAAAGTTGGAGTTCGACATCGTTTGCCATATAATGCCTCAAATGGAGCCATCTGTATACTGGAATGAAAACTGTTGTTATAGGAAAATTCAACCAAAGAAAGTTGTTGGTCCCAACTTCCCTGATAATCCATCGAACAAGCACGTAACATATCCTCCAATGTCTGAATTGTTCGTTCTGACTGCCCATCTGATTGAGGATGAAAAGCTGTACTTAAATTTAATTCAGTACCCAACGACTTCTGAAGGCCTTTCCAAAAGTTAGCAGTGAACCTGGGATCACGATCAGACACAATGGAGAGGGGAACTCCTTGCAACCTGACTATCTCTTTAAGATACAAACGACAAAGTTGATCTAGAGAGAATGTATCTCGAATAGGAAGGAAATGAGCAGATTTTGTCTAGCGATCAACAATAACCCAGATTGCATTATTACCTCGAGATGTCTTTGGTAATCCCACAACAAAGTCCATGGATATATTCTCCCATTTCCACTCTGGAACTGGTAAAGGCTGAAGCATCCCTTTCGGTAACTGCCGCTCTGCTTTAACCTGTTGACAAGTCAAACACTTCACAGTAAAATCAGCAATATCACTTTTCATTCCATCCCACCAGTAATACTCTCGAAGATCTCTGTACATTTTAGTACTGCCAGGATGAACTGAAAACGGAGAACTATGAGCTTCAAATAACAACTCTTTCTTCAACTGTGAATCACAAGGTACACACAATCTCTTCCCAAATCTCAAAACACAATCATTATCAATGTTGAATTCAGGCAACATACCTTTCTGAACCAGCTCTACCTTTTTCTGCAACTCACTGTCTTGCTTCTGTGCTTGCTTGATTCTGCCTGATAGAGAAGATTTCACTGATACCTGAAACAAGACAGAAGAACTTCCTGCACCAACAACTTCTATGCCAAAGTTCATAAAATCCTTAACCAAAGGATCACGTTCCAAACGCAACATTGCTAATGAAGCATTACTTTTTCGACTCAAAGTATCAGCCACTTTATTTGCTTTTCCCGGATGGTAGTGAATCATACAATCATAATCCTTGATTAATTCTAGCCATCTACTTTGTCTCATGTTCAATTCTTTCTGAGTGAATATATACTTTAAAATTTTATGATCAGTATATATTTCACACTTTACTCCATACAAATGATGCCTCCAAATTTTTAAAGCGAAAACAACAGCAGCTAATTCAAAATCATGTGTTGGGTAATTTACCTCATGAGTTTTCAACTGTCGTGAAGCATAAGAAATTACCTGATCATTCAACATTAGGACGCAACCATGTCCTTTCAATGAAGCATCACTGTATATAACAAACTCACCATTCCTGGAAGGTAGTGCCAAAACTGGAGCATTCACCAGTCTTCCTTTCAACTCCTGATACTACTTAATTCGATGGCCCAACATCTGCTGAATTAGTTGCAACAGATTTCACCACCCCTTTCTGCTTGTAGTCTAACTGCTTCCCATCACTCAAGCTCTTTGTCGGACACTCGTTTTCATAATGACCCATCTCATTGCACTTAAAACATTTCACTAACTGTAAATCAAATTTGGTCTTACCATCACCCTGATCTTTTCCAGTGCAATCACAAGCCTTATGTCCCATCTTACCACATCGGTAGCACTTTCCAGAATTCAGAAGACATTCCCCAGCATGCCTTTTACCACAATTATCACAAACTGGAAACTTAGTTTTCTTACCATCAGACTTTTTTGAAGAATTCTTCCCTTTCTCCTGCCACCTCGGTCTCTTCTTCTGTTGGTTGTTATAGAACACTTGATCATCGACAAACTCCATTTCCACCTTCTCAACACATCGAACAAGCTTTTCATAACTTTTAAACTCCCGATAAGCTAATGCCCTTCGATATTTTGTCTTTAATCCTGAGTAAAAACGATTGATTTTACTATCAAGGTATCAGATAAAATTTGGAGCATACCTTGCCAATCGAGTGAACCTTTCTTCATAGGCAGCCACTGAGTCTTCCTCTTGCCTCAATTCCTGGAATTATTTTTCCATCCTAAGTCGAACAGCCTTAGGAAAATACTTCTCAAGAAAAGTACCTTTGAATTCATCCCAGTCGAGAGCATCAATCTCATCAGCGTCCCTGATGTTTTTAACCATCGACCACCACTGATCTGCTTCACCCTCCAAACGGTAAATAGAAAGACTAACCTTTTGATTATCTGAACACCCCATGACATCGAAAATATTCTCCAGTTCTTTAATCCACCCTTCAGCTTACACAGGGTCAGATGATCCTCTAAATGAAGGGGGATGTTGCCTCATGAAATGTTCCACCGCTGACATGTTCCTTTGCAGTTGATCTGGCTGATCTCGTGCATAGATACCACCACCATTTGTCGCTTGAGTCAACTGTGCCATTACTGCAACAAACTATTCAGTTCCATTTCCGACCATCTCAGGATGCTGGTTCGGAAGGTTATTTCCTTCTGTATGTCTTCCTAGCACTTCTTCCCTATTTCCTCCACGGAAAACCATTCTGAACAAACATGTCTTAGATAAAGCAACATGGTAATCTTTAAATGCTATATCAATTCAATTTGACCATAATAAAAACTTTTGGATAATCATTTCATAGATTTCTAACTCCTAAAGTTATCTAAACTGACCTTTGATACCAACTATAAGGCCCCCGCCTTAAACTTTACTTAATCTTGAGTTATTACAAGATTACACATTGAGGATCTTTTCGGGTTTAGAGTTTTAGAGAATTAGATCATAAAACATGCATTACAACCCACATTTAAACCAAGTGGTTACAATAAAATATAGTATTCTTTTTCCCATCAATGGAAACATATTGAAAATAAAACATGGATTCTTTCTTGACACTTCCTTGACACTATCATCTTATCATGTACCTTTCCCGTGACCTGTGAAAAACATTTCAAAAAAACTTGGGATGAGCATAAAAGCTCAGTATGGGTTATATAAAAAAAAGGATAGGAAACATGAGTTCATATATACATAAGAATGAAATCATACTTTACCCATAAAACATAGGCACTTTAATATACCTCATAAAATCAGGAACAAATCATAGAAATCATAAGACATAAAGGTAACTTGAGGCATTCATAACATTCTTACGTAGGGAGTAACCCTCTTGGTTACGTTTGGAATACCCATCACAGTATATTTCCTAAATCTCTTCAGAGAAACCTTAACATTTCACTCCTTCACGTTACCCAATGCATTGGAGAGCTATATCGGGCTCACCCTCCCTTAGTTTATCACGGAACCACCCGTCTTTATAATAATGCCGAAGAACCATAACATAATCGTATCACATAAAACATGCATAAAGGAAACATAACATTTCCACATTTCAATCACAAGATATCAATACAACACATTGATATACTAAAAACATTATGAAAACCATTTTCAATACCAAAACAAAAGAAAAGTAAAACATGCTATTTATTTTTCTTTAAAAAAAAGGTATGGCTTGTAGAGGAAGCCGAAACTCAAATAATGGTCATGACGGCGGAGAAGTATTTGTCGCTGCATACGTACGACAAAAACATTACCTTTTGTCATTTAGTAAATGCTTCATATAAAAAAGATTCCTTTTGAATAAACGTAAAAGTCAAAGGGGTTTATACACCATATAAAAGAAGGTTGTGTATAAAACAAAATATTCCTCAATGAAAGGAGATTGAGACGAAGTCCCATACCTCGTATCCGACTTGACCCGACCGTTATTTAATCTCCTGAATAATAAACATGAGTTAATATATACTTGCTTAAGAACCCTTTTCAAGTTTATTATTCCTTTTATACCATGTTATGAACATCATGTAATCATTTAAGGTAATAATGTTCATTTTGTCGGTATTTGGTTCTTAAGTCAAAAATAGACTTCTTACACTTACATGTTGTTAATTTGGTCAAAGGTTCGTTATATCCAGAATAATATTAATGATTTGGATAACATATATATCATATATATTCAGCATATACATGTATTTATAATATTACATCACATTTAGAGGTAAGAAAATGAAATGCACCGTTCATGGAGACGGTAAGTCGTACGTACGCATGAACGCTACTTCCATTTAAATTTCGTATTTTCTGGAATGGAATCATAATGATATAAGAGTATATTAAAATTAAAGTATAATAACATATATAATATCATTAACTTTATCCTTTACACATCCCACATATGGTATTAACGAATCAAATCACTTTCAGGGGGTGGTAATCCGCACTTCCTAAAATGAAGATATCGTGTTTACCCATAATGGAAACAATAATGGTATGCCATAAATGAAAAATACAAAAGCTTATGGAAATAATAAAAATATTATATATCATATATAATAATAGTGACATCATAATGGCCACCTTTGAAGGTGTTAAATGAGTATTGAACAATCATCGTTTTGGGAGGCCGAATTTCGCCATCCACGGAAACCGTATGTTATTTAAACATTTGATGTAGTTGGGTGAGAGTGTTGCTCTAATAAATCTTATAACAACATCCTAGTATATTTAAGATACTGGTGTTTTTACAAAATAAGTAAATAAAAAGAGTTTAGGGGGTTGGAGAAGCAAAATAAAACAAATGAACATGAGAGAATGAATTACCTTTAAAAGTGTAACTCCTTTTGATTTGAGCCTAAAGGCTTAATTTGAAAGTATTCTTCCCAATGGGAATCCCCTAGGATGAGGAGAGGGATGTGGAGAGATTAAATGGGTAGGGGATGGCCGAGCCAAAGGCTTGAGGAGTGTGTGAAATGAGGTAGAGGTGGGGGCCTTTTATAAGAGGGGAGGAGGGGTACTTTTGGAAAGTAAAGATAAGTTACTTTATTTTAAAATGATTTTCGGATTCAAAAGGTCCCACATTGATATAATTCAATGATAAGGTGATAAGGGTTCGAAATCCACTCATCCAATTGGTTTTGGCCATGTTTAGGTTTTAGATTTTACATTATCTTTCCATTTTATTTAAATCGTTAAATAATGAGGTCATCGCTGCATCATCATGATGTCATAAATAATTTACTTTATTTAATGTCCAAAAATTATAAAAAAATACTATGATGTAGGAAATATTTTTAGCTTTCCAATGACTATTTATAGTCAAAAATATGAATTGTATAACCCCATGTAAAAATTGTTTTAGTAAAACATCTCATGTGTGTGTCATTTTTACATTAACATTTAATAAAAAGTTATTTATGTCATTTCCAAACCAAAGTGGCTCCATGGGGTCCCCAAGTTGACCCAGGGATTGTCTTGGTCTGACATGACACATCCAATAAGGGTAGGACTTGTTTGAAGGTATTTTCATTTTATTATAATATCATTTTTGCCTTAAACTACACTAATTACCACTAATCGCGATTAAAAACTTAATAAGTTACTATTCACCAAAAAATTATTTTAATCTCATTGAACCACATTTTACTTCTTAATGAAAACCATGTATGTCGGATTTTTGAAATTCAAAACACAATGATGGCGAAATTTCATTTAAACGGAAAATCAGTTTTTATAAGTACCATTTAGTGGTTTCACTATTCATCAAAAATTGTAGTTTTTCAGAAAATTACCAAAAATTCACCCTAAGCTATATTTGATATTCCGAATTCAAAAATTAAGTCTATTTTAAAAAATTCAAAACATATAAGTCACATTAATTAATTTAATAATTAATTCCCGCTGTCATGACAAAAAGTGTGTTTTTATGAAACAATAAGTATCAAAAGATTGACACTAGTTTAAGTCCAATTTCAAAGTGAAATTGATTCCAATGACCACCATTGGATAAAATGGTAAAAATATATTCTAATTTCACTTTAAAAACAATTCAAAAGATAATATAATCATATAAATAAATTAGATTAAAAAGAGGTTTTGAATTAAAATACATCATTTTTCACTATTCATTTAAAAATGAATTTGTTCGAAAAAATACCAAAAATTCACACAATGTAAATTTTGTTGTCCCGATCGTAAAAAATACGTTTATTTTGACAAACGTGGCTTATAAAATTGTCAAAAGATATATTTAAAATTGGTTTGCCATTAAAAGGCAGTAAAACAATCTTTTAAAAATATTAGTGTATTCAATGCTTAAAATTGGATTTATTTTCATTGTAAGCCTCTAAAACACTATCTAATTCATTAATAGGCATAGATAAAAATATCTATTACTCATTACTTACTTGGGATGTTACAAATACAACCCATTGGTTAAGTATATGTTTAAGTAAAAATGTTTTTTATGGAATAATTCCTTTACATTTTGTGGACCTAAGTATAATGGTATTGGTAACTTTTAAGTATTATCTTATCTTTGATGTTTAAGTAATTATGAGTTAATAAAATTTGGGATTTTTGTAGGAATAATATTAATAATATTTTGGAAAAAGTATAATCTGCATGCCAGGTGATAACCCATCATATCCAGAAATGTCGCGGGGCTGAAACCGACAAATAAAATGTGATAGGGATGCATTCCCGATAAATGCACTAAATTGTTTACTAATTATTATTATATTACTTTTACTTAAATGATTTATTGGTTAGGAAACATATTATGGCATCAAATATTTTTTGAATTTTTATGAATTTGAGATAAATAATGATATTTTGGGGATGTTTTATTTGATTTAGGTACAGATATAACCATGAGGATTAATGTTATTGATTATTTCCAAATAATAAAATTAATTTTTTGTTTAAGTTAAAAGGTATGAAATAACCTTTATGGTTAAAAACATTTTTCATGATGAGGTTATTCATGTTATTTGGGATATAAGATTAATTAATTAAGGAATGATATATGTAAAACCTTTGGTTTTACTATTTAATTTTCTAGATTAATATATTCATTTTAAATTCGGGTATTATCTAACATTGTTCTAACCAATTTGGTTTTAATAAATATATAATGAGTAATATGTTATTATTTTGTAAACTATATTACCTGTTAAAAGTTAATTTTAGTGTTTCAAGCATAAAAAAATCATCTTGGATATTCATGTATTGGAGTAATAAACGAAGTGAAAATTTATCAAAACACAAAAAATAAGGAATTTAAGTTTATGAAATAATAATATAGCAAGTAAGTATATTTTATTGTGTTCCCTCTATTTATTGTAAAAGAATACCTAAACTTTAGGAAAATGATTTTGAAATAAACATTGTATCCTATTATATTAATATCCATTGAATAAATATTCTTTTAACTCGTCACAGATTTATGGTTTTGTGGTTACTCATGTTTTCTTGATCATTCACTTTTGTATGAACAATAATCTCTACCATTCTGCATCATTATTTATTATCTTCTTCCATGTCCATATTTTTATTTCCCATACATGCTCTACAAAATGAAAACCTAGTTATGTGTTATTTCATATGATCTTAATATTTCCCTTTCCCTCTTTTAATAGGATGTTTTTTACCCTTTTTACAATGTGGGTTTTCAATAATGGAATTTTCAAATTTCAAACCCTTTACTTCCAAGTGAAAGTTCAAATTGTAAGGATGCAATTTATAGATAGTGGGGAGAATATAACACCCAAAATTGTAAAGTATATATTTTTAAAATAATTTTAATATCATTAATATATTTGGATATATGTAGTCGTGATATTTTAAAATAAGAACATTGTGTTTGATAGAATATATAACACACAACCTTGAGTTTAAGAGAACATTAAAATAGTATATCATTATAACATTGTCATTTAATTTGTGGGTATGAATATTAATAACAGAATTATGAAAATTTTCTGTTTACACATATATAAAATAAATTCAATGGACATATATTTATTGTAATAAAATAATAATCGTTTGAAAAAATAGAAATGTTTTCTAAAAAACTGTATTTCATTAAAATGTTGTTTTGTTTCACTTTATGCACATACATTAAAATAAATTTGTAAAAAATATAGAAAAGTTATTTTTAAAAAATAACTTTATTTTTGAAATCATTATTTGAAAATATTCTTAGGGTGTGTTTTTTGAATTTTCTAAAAAACCTAACTTTTCAATTAATATTGGAAAATAATAGTTTTTATTGAAAACAACATTTTCCATTAAATAGTTTCAAGGTTCTATTTTGATTGAAAATAGTTTCAAAAGTAAATTTTTTCAATTATATTATTATCAATACAATTTTTTATATCATAATCAATTTCATATTTAATTTAGATATTGCAACTTTCTATTCTTAAGAGAACTTTCTCTTTGGAAAACCGCTTATTCGTCACATCTACAGGTTTAAATTTAAATTTATTTTCATCAATTCTATGAATAGAAATTAGAAAAATGGATTACATATATATAATTTTAATAAGTAATATTATATAATAAGTTCAGCATAATATTTGGTCTTAATGGGTAGTAATAAGAGTGAAAATTAATTACCATGACTATGGTTAAAACAAGCTTACTGCGGGGTTAAGATAAAAAATAACGGTTAAAAATGATGAAAAACATGTATAATTAATATTGTATGGATATATTTAGACCCTTATCAAATTAGGATTTATTTTCATGAGTTTTTTGGAGACTTATACATGAAATTGACCGATATAATATTTCATGTAAAGAAAAATACAAAATGTCACCCTCTTACTTTTTAAATTTAAATTGTGTGTTAACATAAGGTAAAAATCAAGTATTATATTAATATTGATTGAAATTTTGAGTTTGATGAAATTATTTTCATGAAATTAATTTATTTATAATTTTTAATAATTATATATTTACATTAAATTCTAACGCAATGCCAACACAATAATTATTTAATTAATAGAATAACAAAATAAATGATTCTAAAACTATTAAAATTAATATAATTTGAATAAGTTTTTTTTTCACATGAATTTATAATAAAAATATATAATTTAATTCTCTTGTTAAGATAATTTATTATAATTCCATAATTGTTTAGATATTTTTAAAGTCAAACTAAATTAATAGTGTTAAAATTGAGATTAATGTTATGTTATAATAAATAATATTTTATTAAATGGTTTAAAATTCCAAAACAATAGTATCATATACCATGTTATTTTTAAATTTTTAAAAATAAAAACTATGGTCAATTCCGGGACCAATTGTTCTCTTATTAGGAATATATTAACCCTTAATGAGTAAACAACATTCTTATAACAATTAAGGTTAAATCAAAAAATTTGAACATTACATGGGATTGTGTTGAAATTAATTTTCAACACACATAGGTTTTTTATTTCATAAATTAGATTTTATATTTATAAAACATATTTAAAAATTATATAATGATGCTGATTTTATTTTTAGGCATAAAGGATAAATTACCAAGTTGAAAATCTAATTACCGTGGTGAAAACTAATATTGTTAAGGTGAGTAAACTTAAAGAATAAGGAATAAGATGTTCCAAAAAAGTTTTTTGTTGGTGAAGGTATTTTTAGATCTTATATTCACTCAAATCTATTATTTATCAATTTTTTAGGCATATGGGGTTAAATTCACTTTTTATTATTGAATACTTTTGGGTATTTAAAAAAACCCACTCCTCTTCAATTATAAAAGGAAACCTTCTCCCCTCATTTATTCACAAATAATAAGAAATTTGGAACATAAAAACCTAGAAACATCCCCCCTAACATCCCTATTCACATTCTAGATCTTATGGTCTTCTAAAAATATCAACCTTAAGGTCCATAAGAGGAGATTAAAAAGTGGTTTCTATAATAGAAGGTAATTGTGTTAATGAAGCTCTTTCTTTTAATTTATTTTTTACATCATTAAATTATGCATATAAAGTTAAAATATAATTAAAAAAATATCACCCACATAATTATATGTTATTATTTTTTGGGAATAATATTTATTCATCTTTCTTTCCATCAAATGGAAAATGAAATGTTGATCATTTGCAAAGGGACTACCTCTTCATGAACCGATGTAACTCGTTTTCCATCATCATGAAGTGATGTGATTTATTTTTCACTTATACATTACAAGAAAGGTAATAGAGATAAATTTAATTAATATATGTGATATAAATGAGATTATTTTTATTTTCTAAAACACCCTTCCACCCGTTAAGAAATGATATCATTGCTCGTGCTTACATACAACTAACTGTCTCCACGAAGCGATATGATTCACTTTTTATGACTAACTTTATAGAATGGTTATAAAAATACATATAACAAATATATATGATATTTATAACATTATTTTCATTCATTAAATGATTAAACC
Source organism: Viscum album (assembly GCA_963277665.1). Taxonomy (NCBI): domain Eukaryota; kingdom Viridiplantae; phylum Streptophyta; class Magnoliopsida; order Santalales; family Viscaceae; genus Viscum; species Viscum album. The sequence goes on from OY728155.1 coordinate 1,938,790,485, forward strand.
ATATCCTATAAAAATAAATAAAAATTTCATAAAAAACTGCTTGAGGAAATAAGGAAATTAACACAAAAACAAAAATAAAAAAAAACAACAACAATAATTGGTTATTAACAAATGGTTGGTAAGATGTTATAAGATGATGATATATGATATTGTAAAAACGAATATTATCATTTTATAATTTAATAACATTCTTAAAACTATTATATTGGATGTTAAATAATGTTCAAGTAAAAGGAAGTGCAAGGTAATGGATTTTTCCCCAATTTCCTTTCATTGACGCATATTGCAGACTTATAAAAAATTATTTTATATGGTGTATATAATTTAATTTTACATGTAATATCTGTAGTAATATATACTTAATGGTACTTTAGGTTACAATTTGAATTATTTAATCCATGTGGTTTTTATATAAAAATTATTTAGTTGTAATGAATTATATAACTCAATTTATTTTCATTGGGTCGTATTATTTTGTTTTTTTGAATTTTATATTATTTGATTATTTATGTAATGAGTTTTGATCATTGTATGATTTAATTATTATTTTTCTGTGGATTTAAATTTAAAAACACAACTAGTTTATTGATTAATTTTCACTTCAATTCTATGATCTTTGTACGGGTTTCTCATCTCAAATTTTATTCTTTGGGACATATTTCATGTTATAAATAATGTAATCAGTCTGGGAGCCACTAAACCGGTTCCATGAGTCGATTCGTCACATGAAACCAAGCACACCTCCTCGTACTCTAAAGGATTTCGACTAGTAGTGATGGTCTAATAAGATATTTGGGGAGACTATACCCTCTTTACCAGAGTAAGACACAACAGAAAAAAATTTAAAGAGAAAAAAATATGGTGTAATCAATAAAATTAATAAATAACCCACTCCCAAACATGGTACAAACCATATCCAATAGTAAATATTTCTTACCATGCTATATGTCCATGTAAAAAACCCCAAAAATAAATACAAACAATGGAATCCACAAAATGGTTCTATCTCCAAGTATCAGACCTCATTCATCCACATATTGAACCCAACTCACTTCCAAAGTATGGGGCCCTAGCCCTTTTCTTGACCTACAACCATGAAATATGCTTCAGAACCCAACGACGGACTGAGAAAGGTGTGAGTATAACTCAATAGGCCACCATTGATGGTGTCTAAAAAATTATTCAACAAAAGTAGATAGTGAATGTAAGTGATAAATTATTGAAAGAAAAGGTGAAAATATCAATAATCCATTCTAGACTATGTTACTTTAAATTATGCTATCTGTGAATCCCAATTCACCACTTAGGAATCCCATGGTTTAGTCTACCTTTTTCATTTTTCAATGGATTAGTAATGTTCAATACTCTCAATCTTATGGGAACAAAATAAAGTCTTATCTCACTTTGAGTCACATTAAAATAACGTAATAATCTTCACCTCGAAGCCTCATTCCAGGTGGAATGAAACTGTTATGGGAATATCACTCTTTACCCTTCCCTAACCCGTGCATGTAGGGGTGGAGCTAGAACCTTGGTCTAACTCGACCCGTGGGTGTAAAACCTCAATTATATACCCCAATCTACCAATCCATGGAGAATTCATATTTATCATTCACCACAAATAACCACAAAGCATAACCAGTGCAATTAACATTGTTCAAACAATAGCATCAAGGGAATTAATGTCATTCCAAAATCCATTAACATATTTAAAATTCATATTACATACCATTTAACCCAATTCCCTTTCCCCATACCTATCTCACTATATATAATCAAATGTAAACCAATTACCCTATCATGCTCACATTAACCCCATTTACATTCCACCCAAAAAAACCCTTAAACATTAACCATATAGGACAAAACTACCCACAATTACATTATATCTCATTATGTAACCATTTAACACATTATCTAGTGCTCTACCTCTTCATGGATCAATTTCACACCTTACAGTATCGTTTTCCCAATTAAGAGGGCCGACGCACCCCATGAGTGGCCCTAATTTGATCAATTCATCCTCTATGCATCCCATGTGGATCATGAGGGGTTCAATTGGTTGATTTCACACCCACTATGTTAAACCTTTTAATGTAAACCATGATCACATTAAGGGAAAGTCAAGAACATAACCCAAAATGCACAAATCCAAGTATAAATTATGGGATATCACTTGTAGACCACCTACATTGAATCCTTTAGAGAACACACACTTAATCTAGGCCTTAGATCCTATTATAAACCCCCTTATAAGCTTCACCATAAATATCACTGAAAACAAAGGGCTTTAGGGATTTTGATAGAGATAAGAGGAAGTTACAAACACTAATCAAGAAAAAGAAGAAAGGAGGGCATTAACAGTAACCCAAAACATTAATACTCATTTCATGGAACTCCAAACAGACTAGGATCGAAAGAAAATAACCCTTGATAGTTCTAGGAAACCTTGTCTTGTCACTAGAGTTGAAGGAGGACGAAGGGGGAGAAATCCTGAGTTGGTATAAGAAATTCTGTAATGAAGTTTTTGTAATTTTATAAAAAATAATTGTCTGAACTGTTTACCCACACAATTTTCCAAACTGTGCACAAACCGTTTAGATGCTACTGTCTGAAAATAGCTCCCTCACTCAGTTACCTAGGATTTCCACACAATTTTCAGTAACCATTCAAAAACAATTTATCTTTCCAAGAAACTCCCTTTTTCTTCCTCTTTCGTGTCCCAAACACCCAAAAGAACCTTGGTTACATAAAGTTGAAAACACTTATTTAACCAAAAGAGGAACTTAAACCGAAACATAAACAAAATCATACCTTAAGGGAGATCTGGTATATTACAACCTCCCCACCTTATGATGAACTATCCTCGATCCTCTCTTCCTAAGCATCATTGGGTTTCTAAAGGAAAGAGATCGGGCCAGTGGGCCCGCATATCCGATTCCCTCTCCCAAGTTTCCTCTTGAATATTTCCATGTTTCCATAGAAAAATAACCAAATACATAAACTTTTCACACAATACCTTCTCATTATGATTAACCATATGAATTAGGTTCTCTTTAAAGGATACATTAGCCTCAAACTCGACATCATCTGTGTTTCTCACATGAGATGGATTTGGGCGATAATTTCAGAGTTGTGAAAGATGGAAAACATCATGCATCCCACTATACCACTGTGGAAGAGCTAATACATATTCCATAGGTCTGGTCCTCTATACAATATCAAATGGACACACATACCTTGGTTCTAACTTTCCCTACCTCCGGATACGACAATGACCCTACCTTGGTGACACGTGAAGAAACACATTATCACCCACTATAAAATCAAAAGGTCTATGATGTTGACCATAATATGACTTTTATATACTCTGAGCCTTTTTCATACACTTTTGTATCAATAAACCCTTCTTCTATGTCTCCTGGACGAGACTCGGTCCTCACATCTCATACTCCCCAGCCTCTGACCAATAAAGCAGGATCTACATGGTCTCCTATTGAGTGCCTCAAATGCAGCCATCTGAATTATATCCCAAAAACTCTTGTGGTAATAATGCTCAATGAGTGATAAGTGACTTTCCCACAAACCACCAAACTCCAGGACACATGCTCTCAACATTTACTCTAATACCTGAATTTTTTGTTCCGATTTCCCAATAGTCCATGGGTGAAAAGATATTCTCAAAAAAAAAACTTTGGTTCCAAGAGCCTTCTGTAGTCCCTTCCATAAGAATGAGGTGAAACAATGGTCACAATCCAAAACTATGTATCTTATCACACCATGCAATCATACTATTTCTTGAACATAAAGTTCTCTCAAATGGTCGACTCTATAGGTTTCCTAGATTGGTAAGAAACGAGACACTTTGGTCGGTCGATCTACCACAACCCAAATTGCATCATTCTTATGAGGTGTTCTCAGAAGACCCAATATGATGTCCATTTTTAGGTCATTCCACTTCCACTCTTGAATAGGTAATGACTACAACAACCCACCTTGATTCCGATGTTCAGCTTTCACCTTTTTATTGGTAAGACATCATTCCAAAAAACTAGAAACTTCTTTCTTTATTCTCGACCACCAAAATTGCCTATGAAGATCATGATACATCTTAGACTAGTCAGGATGAACTACCCACTTTGACGCGTGAAACTCAAGAATAAACTTCCCCCGTAAACTTTTCATCACCACAACACAACCATGAACAGAAGAAAATCCATCACCCCCAAAATTCCTACTAGTAGGTGACTCCCCACCTTTAAGACTTTACTTCATAGAAAAACATGCCAGATCCACTAGATGACTCTCTTTAACTCGGTTAAAAGGTGTAGATTCAACTGCTATAGATGCATGGGTCATCTGCCTATGCCATACCTCCAAATATATCTCAGAAAACAAGTCCATCAATAGCCACTCTGAAATGGATTCCTGAACCACCTGATTCTGAGTCTTTGACTCAAAGTAGTAGTGACAATATTCTCTTTCCCTAGTGTGTATACCAACTCAAAATCAAATGATTGTAGTTTGTCAACCCATCTTCACTATCGAAGATTCAAATCCCACTGAGAGAAGATGTACTTGAGACTTTTACAGTTGGTAAACACAATGAAACATTCTCCCAATAAGTAATGCCTCCAACTCTTCAAGGGATGAACCACAAAACAAGCTCAAGGTCATGATTAGGGTAATTCCTTTCACGGTGCATCAATTTTCTCAACCAATAAGCTACAACATGGTCATAATTCATAGAAACTACCCCAATTACAACACAGATCGCATCATAGAACAAGTTGTACCTCTTACCTAGTTCGGGTAAGATGAAAATCGGTGCATTAGTTTGCCGCTTCTTCATCTCTTGAAAGGAATACTCACAAGTCCATGACTAATCAAACTTAACCCCCTTCTTGGTTAGGACTATGAGCAGTGTTTCCAAACTAGATATATCTCTATTGAACCTTTGATAATAATTGGATAAAACTAGAAACCTCTGAACATCTGAAACATTCTTGGGATGCTCCCAAGAAACCACAACCTTCATCACATGGCCTTAAAAAACATGTTTTGCAAAATATTTATACTTAATTTCTAACAATTTAATTAATTATTATGACACTTTTTACTAAATAAGTGATATTTTTTATTTTTTTAGATATATTTATTAATTAATTAAATTTTCCATGGAAAATTGTATTTTAATCTTATAAATAATTAATTTATTTTTTACTTTACTGTTATAGTCTAATATCTTTTTATTTAGCTTGGGGTTTTAGTTTTCATATTTAATAATTTAATATTTAATTGGTTAATAAATTAATTATTCATTTACAAATTAATAATGTAGTTTTAATATATCATTTCTTATGTTAAATAATTATTAATCAAATTAACATTATATAAATACTTACAATCTTTTAATAATTAATTAATTATAATTTACGATTATAAACACACTATATTTTATTAAATATATTTAATTTAATTTTATTAATTAAAATAGTTCTTTAATAATAGAATATTTATCTGTTTACTTTAATTAATTTAATTTTACATAATAACTATTATAAATAATTTAACTTTTTTTAAAAAAATTTAAATTTTATAGTAACTTTTAATAATTTAGTTTCTTTTTAATTTTAGTTTTAGTTTAGTAATAATTTAAGTTTTATAAATTCATGTTAATAATAATCTATCTTATGTTTAAATGGTTTTATAAGTTTATTAATGTTTATGGTGTACTTAAATTTTCATTTGATCTTATTAATTTGTAGTTTTATTTAATTATACTGTTTAGATTTTATTTATGTTTTAAATTATTTTACTCTTCTATTTTTTTTGGAAAGTTGTGGTGACACCATATTTCTCTTTTGTAGTGCCACCATATCAACCTTCTGGCACCGCATTCCCTACGACGGTATCCTCTTCATAGTTCCACCTCCTCATGACTTCATCTAAATAGGTGCCATCGTAACTCCCTCCCACCGTTTCCCAGTTATCCTGCAACACTATTTCAACCTTGTCATGGTGCCACAACAATTCCAGGCACCGTATCAACCCATTACTATGGAACTATATCTCCTTTACGATGTCACCATAATTTTAGCTATGGTTTCATCTCCTCACAACATCCTATCTTTTAGAACTGTTTCACCTCCTTCATCATAGTACCAGTTCAACCCCTCCACTGGTGGCACAGTAAGTCACCCACATAGTTTCCTTCCTCCTTTGTAATACCATTTATTTTTTTGCAACACTACTACACATCCGACAGTTCCTTAATCTCACCCACATCAGATAATCAAATCACTGATAACATTATGAATATAAATTAGATCACTCCAAATCATAATAAAACCAGACCTGAAGAACTTCACATAGACCGTTTCCACCCCATCATCACCAAATCTTTCTCGAATCCAAACACATGTTGCTATTATATGGAATACATACATTATGCCACCACCTATCATTGGATCTGAGCTACCAAGGCCGAGTCGTGCCTTGAGGGAGGAGGAACCAATGCCGTATTTAGAGGGATAGCCCACTGGTGTGCATCCGCAGCAACATGAAGAACTTGTTGATGAAGGAGAAACTGATACTGGTGACCAGTACAACTCATGTTGTGCCACTAAGTGAAGTTGAGGGCCCATTAGTTATAAAATATTGTCATCTCCAGAGATTTGAGGTAGAGTAGAGGAAGATTTGGACACTGTTTGAGACGCCACCCTACACACGACCATAACGTCGAGGAGAAAGAGCCTCCTAGAGGGTTTTCCACTGAGCGGAACCACTGCAAGACACCTCCTCATGCGAAATCTCCATCACTAGGTTGTTCAGCAGAATAAATATACTAATTAGATTAATAAATTAATTGATATTAATATAATTTAAGAATTTAATCAAGTTATACTAATTAATTATTAATAATACATACTCTAATTAAATAATTTATTAATAAATTTGAGACTTAATAATTTTATTAAATTAAAGATTTAATAATAAAATTAATAACTTTAATAATTATATTTAATTAATTAAACAATATTTATCAGCTAAATTATTTTTTAATTGACTTTATTATAAGTAATATAATTTTTATTTAAAAAATAAATTTCATATTTTAATTAAATTTCTCTCATGTATTATTTGTTCTATTTTCTTGGTATTATGAAAGTTCATATAAGAGTTAGAAACACATCCAGGTTCACTTAACTAACTCATTGAGAGTTAGTTACATGGGAAAAGATAGCACGCCATGTGAGTCGCTAAAAAACCCAAGAGTGCGGTGCACACGTGAAGGACACTAAAAGTCGGTGGAAGGATGTGGTGACGAGAAACCTCTGACAGTTGATAAATAAATCAGAGCATCTATGAAATTTAGAGGGACACTCATGCTCTTTCCCTGAACAATCCTTTGGATATCAGATCCATGAGACTCTCATTCTGATTTCATGCCACACGTTTTGAGAGATAAAACTCTTATGAGATGACAAGAACAATACCAGTGACTTGGAGTTGTAGGAGCAGGGCCACAATTCAAGATTTTCATTAGTATAGGGAGGCTTATTCTACCTCTGTTATATTATTTTTAAATTTTATTTTCTAATTTTGATTGAAGATGATCTTAGTTTAATTTCTCATTTTAGAAATTTTAATTACTAGTGGTTCATACTTTCTTCTCTTCATTATTACACTTTTTAATAAGAATCAAATTCTTTTAGCGAGATTCATTCTGGTTCTCAACTTAAATTGAATTTTCATCTGAATGAACATAATTTCAACATCAATGTTCTTTCGGTGAGATTTATCATTGATATTTTTCTTTTATAACTATAAATTTAAATTTCAGACACTAAGGATGAGAAATATTTTTGTTGACATCTTAATCTCAAATTGTTGTCTGTGGTTTTTGATGTAGTGAAACTCAAGAACTATAATACATAGTGTCAATTATTATAGAGAGGAAGGATTAAAAACTCATTTTTGAGGTGTGAATTTATTCATATGAAGAGTCATTCGTTTAACCATTATATTTCAAATCATCTGAGCTCATTCTGTGATCAATTATCAGCACTCCTATTTATATTTCATGTTATCTTTAGTATATAATGTTACTTTTAACTATTTCATCTTCCAGTTAAGTATATAAGAGATCTATAGAATTAGTTTAATTTGTTTTCACTTCATCATAAAGAAAATATAAAAAAATTTTGAAAAGTAAAAAATGTTTCCCCACTGCTAAAAACAGTGGGGGTTGTGAAAAAAACTTAGAGCACTCACTTGCCTTCTATGTGGATTGTCCCTACACTAATGTGCTAATGTAGGAGTGATAAATTTAATTTTGTGGGCCATGATGACCTCTAGCCACATCATGATTTGGCATCATTGTCGGGGAAGGAACTCGCTGAAAGTCTAAGATTATAATAAAATGTAAAAAATCAATAAAAAATAATAATAATAAAACAATGAAAAATCTTCTTTAAAAGAAATTTTGATCTAGATCCTACTTCTTTTGTTGGACTTTAAAAATTTGCATCAACTTTGAGACTTTCTTTGTTTAAACTCACATATTTGTAGTTTTAAAAAATGGAAGTTCATGAAAACTAGAATCAATTGGGGCTTCATTGTGCTTGTTGTGGTAGTTATGGGGAAACTACTTGGAAATGCTTTTATAACCTACCACAACCGGATATTTACGTTGAAGTAAATGATCAATATGAGTCTAGTCCTAACACCCTATTAAAAATTGACCTAATCAATTCTAAATTGGATGCTAGGGTGGAACTATGTAACAATTGGTTATCTAAAACCCATGAAATTCAACTTATAGATTCTCAAGAGCAAGATAAAAAAAATTAAAAGATTAGAGAACATGCTTTGGAATTACAACATAAGGTTATAGAACACGAATAATTTGAAGATAATGAAAATAAAATGTGTATAAAAGATTTTAAAATCAAATTTAAGAGGAAAGTGATATTAAAATTTGGAAACAACACTTTATTTCTGAAAATCTGAATTTGATGAACCCATTTTGGAAACTATCAACTCACCAAATAAAGAACATATTGTTGAAGACCCAAAATATAACTTTAATGATGCTGAGTTGGATAATTTTGAAATTGAATTGAAACATATTGAAAAATATTACCCAACTCTTTTCATCACCCCTTATTTCATGAAAGACCATTGTTTAAGGAATTTTGAATAGGAAGTCACTCGGGTAGAAGAGATATTTGAGAATGAAAATTTTAATGTTAAAAACTATTCACCTAACCTTTCTGGTGTTGTAAACAATGAGTTTGAACATAATATTGGGAAAACTTTGGAAGAGAACCTTAAGCTGGAAATCATAGAATGTCAAATTTTTTAACTTGAACTGAACACTTCTCTTCCATGTTTTGAACCTGTAAACCCAATAATTCCTGAAATTTTTTTGGATGGAGAGTTTGAAGTAGTGTTATTTGAATAAAAGGTTATTAATGAACTTTCACTACCTAGTTTTCATAGTAATCACTTTTCTAAAACATTTCTCTTTGAATTTGTAAATAATGTTGATATACTTGGGGCTAAATGTTTAAATTTGAAGAATCTTGAATCTTAATTTATTGATGCTGAATTGAACATTACTTCTCCCGATTTAAACTCTTTGGAACACACTACATACCTTATTTTGGGAAATGATACTTTTTAACTTGAACATGAAAAGGAGGTTGAGAAAACACTTGAATTAGGTATAATTGATTTATTAGATGTAGTAGATAGTCTGTGTGAGTTAACAGATGAGGATCTTTTGGAAAAACTTTGTAGCATTGTCACACCTGAATTTGTTTGTGATACAATAAATTATTTTCCCTCTGTGTCACTTTCATCCTTAACTATTAAGGGTGTTGAGGATTCTCATGATACTTATAGTAGTCTATATGGAGAATCACACTTGAGTCCCATTGTACATGATTTTATTCAGCACTATGTTGAATCCCCTCTTGAGCCTACTATTTAGTACTCACCCATGAGCACCTTTGAATTTGAATATGTCAATGATGAAGTTGAGAGAGATAGCCATGAGAATAAGTTATTACCCTTTGAAGCACTTATTTTAGTATTGTCCCATCATGTGAATTCAAATATTGAAAAATATGAACTTAATCTGGAAGTGCACAACATTATGCTTACTAATGTCAAGGGGTGTATCTTAGAGGTTATTCCAGGCTATGAGAGTTTAGTTTCTATTAAGTTTAGTTTTGATACCCACATAATTCATCATTATGTTAAAAACAATTGGGCCAAGCATATGTGGTGGTTCCTATTATTGAAACCACATCCACCTAGTGACTACAGTTAGTTGTTAGGTGAGTCCGGATGGAGACATTAAAACTTAGCACTACATGGGAGGCAACCCATGGTTTTTTTTGTTTTCAACAAAACAAAAAAATGTGAACTTAAAAATAAATTCTAACTGAAGACTTTAAATTTAGTGCTTCATGGGAGTCAACCAATGTTCTTTATTTTGTTATTACTTTTGTTTTTTGTTCTTGTTGTACTTTTAATAAAGTGCTGTTGTTTTGCCTTCTGTATGCTCGCACTCTGCTGGTTTTTGTTTCTGGTTTTTATGATCTGTGTTTTTAGAGATCTTCTGGTGTGCTTCGGGGAAGAGGAGTTGTGGGTGATGTCGTTGATACCAAAGTCGATACTCGTTGCTATTTAACAGCACCGATAGCAAAGGAGTTGTGAGGGTTTACTAAAGTTGTCACCTTGTACCAAGAGCCACCAGAGGAGGTCAACCCATGTCTGAATGCCACTGCAAGAATGAGATGATGTCCATCTGGGAGCCATCGACATTGTTCAACAGAGTCTAACCCTCCTCTCTTCGATTTGCAGCATGATAAATAATAATAATAATTATTATTATTATAAAACATATAAATCAATAAAATTTATTATTAAAACTAAAGTAATGATAATAACTTATAAATTTAAGTTAAAATAAATAAATTGAATTAAATACTTTCATAAATATAATAATTACAATTTAACTGCTTTTTGAATAAAAAAAATAAAAAAATATTCAATTTTAAAAAATTTAATAATTAAAATAAAACTATTTATTTTGAAAAACTTAAATAATAATCTAAAAAACATAAATATTTAAAAAAACTAAATAATAATATTATTAATTTATTATTTTAAAAAATACTAAAATTATAATTTAATCTCATTAATAATTAATCAAATTAATTAATTAATTAAATAAATAATAACATATAACTAAGAAAATTAATTATCAATAATAAATAAAATAATATCTAATAATTATTTAATTTTACGTTTAACTTTTGTTTATAAAAGTAAACATTTAATGCTAAATTTTTTTGCTGTCTTAGCTATTCAAGTTCAAAATGGAGTCTGAAACACATGTAGGTTCACACATAAGACTAAATAACGTCCAGGAGATTTCAATTAACTCACCATGAGTTAGTTACATGGACAAGGATAGCCTGACGTGTCAGTCATGAAAAAATGTACATGTATGGTGCATAATTGAAGGACATATGAAGTCGGTGGAAAACAATGGGAGACGTGCAGCATGTGTAAGTAAGTTTAAAATAGAGCAATGGGAATTATGGGGAAGGAATTTTATACATTCAATGATACACTTCCAAGTAGAAGAGAACTTGGGGGTGAATCTTGGAGCACTTCTTAGAGAACCACTTCCTGGAGACCCGAGGGCCAGGAGCTATAGCGATTCAAGATAGGAGAGGGAGATATCTTCCTCTATTTTCTTTCAAATCTCTTTCTTGTAATCGAATGATTTTAGATTATGTAATAGAGACAATTTTAGGTGAAATCTGACAGTTCGGGGTTAAAATCGAGTCTGCTGGTTACCTTTCTTATTCCTTCTCACTATCATTTTAAATGTGATTAGAATTGATTAGTGAGATCAGCTGTGAACGCATTCAATTACAACGTACCATTAGCACTTAATCTCGATACTCCACAATCATTTGGTGACTCTGATTATAGAATAATTTTCTTAAAAAAATAAATTGAAATGAAAACTACAGAACTTATGGAGAGTTCATTCTCTCGTCTTTTTCAAACAATAATTCTCATTGTTTATTAATCTTGGAGTGGCGAACTCCAAGATTTTTTATCTTGAGTGACTTATCTCATGGGGAGGGATTTAAACCACTCATTTTCTGTGGTATTAGTTGTAGTCACTATCATGAGAGTGAATATTTTCAAAACTAGTAGAATGAATATTTTTCCCTAAATGTATTTCTCTTGAGTGTTTTCTAATCCACATTTTATATCTCTGTTACTTTCTGTTTTTTACCTATTTTTTGTTTCGTTATACTTTAAAACAAAAACTCCAAAATATTGTGGTTTTTCATGTTTCATTTTTTCACAATAAAAATAAATAAATATATGTTTTAAAAAATAGAAAATCTTTACCATTTCTGACCATAGTGGGGTATTTTGAATGTTTTTAGAAGATTAGTGGTCATAATCACCTTCCTTATGAATTTTAAATCTATTCTGCATGAATTTAAATGTTTAGGAAAATTATGCAACATGTGTAAGGAAAATTAATTATGTTTCATGACTTGAACTGTATAAAATTATGCTTCATGTCTTGATACTGAAATTAAAAAAATGGCATATATTTAAAATTCTTCTTGTATGGGAATGAAATTATGCTGCATGTCACTAGGTAAATAAAAATTATGCATGTAATTCACTGCTGAAAAATGAATATCATTTCTTTTAAAATCTTCATACTTCTTAAAAATAGTGTGGTAGGGTACATGCAGGCTGAAATATTTTGTATTGAATATACTCTAGGTTGGGGTGTTTTAGTATTCATTTTTTTGATCTATTGAACACATTATTGAACTCAATCTGTTAAAATGATTGCACCTAGTAAATAGTACACATACACCTCACATGTTCCATATGAGCTATATTGAAAATTATTCATTGGACTAAATGTTAATTCATTGTATTACTAATTAACCTTCTTTTAAGTTATTCATTGTGGCGAACAATACATTTTGAGCTTCAAATAGACCCTTTATACGTGTCAAAGATATTCTCTATTGAAAATCTACTTTGAACTATAACTATCAAATTGTTCTCCACCACCTTTGAAGTCAACTTTGGGGAAAAATATGGGATTTAAGTTTGGGGGAGGGGGTAAATTATTGAATGTGTTGAACTATGCTTTAATGTGAGCATATTAATTCCCACTTCACTTCAAACTTTTAGTAGAAAATAGTTCATTTTTTCAAAATTATTTCACAATTTTAGGCTTTACACCGTACCCAATTGTGTCTTACCTTTGGATGATGTATGATTGGTTGTTAAAAATTTCATTGAATCTAAAATTAATGTGGTGGATGATTGCTGTGTGATCTTACTTAGTAATTTATTGGAAATTTGGTTGAGGAACTACTTTGAGAGTGATTTGGGTAACTAGTTAGTGGAGTTATGATCATAGCCCTTGGAACTGGAAGTCTGATCTGGATCATATGGGTCATATATTTTTATTATTTATTCAAATTAATTACCTTAGTGATACAATGTAAGTGGTTTTCATAAAAATATTTTGAATCTTGAGTAATTTGGGCATTTGGGATCCCACAGTGAATCTCTAAGACCCTAAATGCTAGGTGTGTTTCTGTCCTTAAGGTGAGGTGAATGATGAATGTTGGATGAATAAGGGGACACTTGTTTATATGAGATTCATTTAGGCTGTATCAATATGGTGATTCCAAAAAAATATTTTTTTTGGAACCTAGGTGAAAAGTCAAAGTACAAAGTTCTTCCTGTTAAGTTTTTAATTCCACATAAATTTTACCTCTTGTCACTCTTGGACTTAGAACATTAGCTTGTATGAATGATTCACTAAGCAGATTCACATATGAGACTGGAAACTTTCATTAATATATGTTTCATTGTTTTCCTGATTTCAAATAAGATATTTTTTTAGGCGGGACTTGATTCGATATTTCATTTTCAAAAAGCCTAAATCAATTTTAAGTCTTCTATTTAAAAAGTTCTAGGCATGTTACTATTTGAACAGATTCGTAAAACATTTTTATGTCTCAAAATGATAATAAAACTTGGGATTGTTTAAGAATAAACAATGATTAAGTGTGGGGGGAATTTGATGTGGCCTTAAAAACACATGTTTTCACACATCTTTTTAATTAATTTTAAACAATTTAATTAATTATTATTACACTTTTTTCTAAATATGTTCTATTTTGTATTTTTATAGATAAATTTATTAATTAATCAAATTTGGTAATCAAATTTTTTTTTATTTTATAAATAATTTATTTATTTCTTAGTTTAATTTTATAGTTTAATAATTTTTTTTAGTTTGGTGTTTTTGTTTTCATATTTAATAACTTAACATTTAATTAGTTAAATAATTAATTATTCCTTTACACATTGATAAAGAAGTTTTAATTTAGAATTTCATATGTTATGTAATTATTAATAAAATTATCATTATATAAATATTAGCTATCTTTTAATAATTCATTAATTACAATTTAAGATTATAAACTTACTACATTTATTAAATCTCTTTAATTTAATTTCATTTATTAACATAATTATTTAATAACAGAATATTTTTCTGTTTACATTAATTGATATAAATTGATATAGTAACTATTATAAATAATTTATCTTTGTTTTAAAAATGTATAAATTTTATATTAACTTTTAATAATTTAGTTTCTTTTTAGTTTAAGTTTTAGTTTAGTAGCAATTTATGTTTTATAAATTCAAGTCAAAAATAATTTAACTTATGATCAAATGGTTTGATATGTTTATTAATGTTTCTGATTTACTTAAAACTTCATTTTTTCTTATTAATTTTTTTTTCTAATTAATTATATTGTTTATATTTTATTCAAGATTTAAATTATTTTGCTCGTCTTTTTGTTTTGCAATGTTGCGGTGACACCACTTTTCTCTTTTGCGGTGCCACCGTATAAAACTTCTGGCACCACATTCCTTACGACCATATCCTCTTCATGGTTCCACCTCTTCACAGCTTCATCTAAAATAATTCCACCGTAACTCCCTCACACCATTTCCCAGTTATCCTGCCACACTGTTCCAACCTTATCACAGTGCCACAGCAATTCCAGACACCGTATCAACCCATTACTGTGGCACCATATCCCCTTTACGATGTCACCATAATTTTATCTACCATTTCATCTCCACACCGCATCCTAAATTTTATAACTGTTTCACCTCCTTCTTTACAGTACCGGTTCAACCCCTCCCCTGGTGGCATTGTAAGCCACCCCCACTGTTTCCTTCCTTCATTGCGATACTATTCCTTTTCTTGCAACACCGATACCCATTCCACTATTCCTTAACCTCACACACATTAGATAATCAAATCACTAAGAACATGATGAATTTAAATTAGATCACTCCAAATCAGCATGAAACTAGACTTGAAGCCCTTCGAACAGAACGTTTTAACCCCATCATCACCAAATATTTCTGGGATCCAAACTCCCATCGCTATTCTATGGAACACTTACATTGTGCAACCACCTATCACTAGATCCAAGCCACCAAGGTCGAGTTGTGCCTTGAGGGAGGAGGAGACAACACTGTATTTGGAGGGAGAGCTCGTTGGTGTGCATCCGCTACAGCTTGAAGAACTTGCTGAGGAAGGAGAAGCCGATGTTGGTGACCAGTCCAACTCATGTTGTGCCACCATGTGAAATTGAAGGCATGCTACTTCTCAAAGCCTATCTCCACTGGAGATTTGAGGTCGCGTAGAGGAAGAGCTCGACACCACTTGAGACGCTGCCCTACCAACAGTCAAGGCGTCAAGGAGAAGGAGCCGCCTAGAGGATTTTCTACTGGACTAAACCACTCCAAGCCACCTAGAGCTGTGTCTCTAACCACTGCTGAACAACCCGGTGATGGAGATACCGTGTGAGGAGGTGTCTGCCAGGCTACTTCTAGAAGTCACCACAAATTCCTCCTCCCTGTGCTGCGTGAATGGGGGGGGTGGAAGAAGATAATAAAAAAACATAAAAACTTAAACTAAAATCTATTTAATTAAAACTTAACTAATTTAAATAATAATAATAATAAAACTATTTAAATAATAATTTTAATAAAATATAAAATATAAAATTAACTAATTAAATAAAAAAATTAATAATTAATTAATTTTAAAATAAAAATAATAAAAATAATACATAATAAATAAATTAAACAAATAAAAAAATATAATACATATTAATTATAATTTATAAAAATTATAATTTAATTAAATAAGTTATAAAATAAAACATAAAATAAAATAATAATTTTTATTAAAACTACAATAATAATTTATAAATAAAATTAATTATTTATATTAATTAATATATTTAAATTAAAACTTCAATGATCATTTAATTTTAACAAAATAAATATAATAATTAGATTAATAATGTAATTGATATTAATCTAATTTAAAAATTTAATAAAGTTATACTAACTAATTATTAATAATAGTTACACTAATTAAATAACTTATTAATAAATTAAAGGCTTAATAACTTTATTTAAATAAAGATTTAATAATAAATTAATAATAGTAATAATAATATTTAATATAGTAAACAACATTTATCAACTAAATTATTTATTAATTTACTTTATTAAGAGTGAGATAATTTTTGTATTAAAAAAAGTAATATTTTAATTAAATTTCGTTCATGTTTTAATTGTTATGTGTGCTTTTTATTATGCAGGTTCATGCAAGAGTCGGAAACAGGACCTGGTTCACTTAACTAACTAATCTAGATTTAGTTACATGGGAAAA
This sequence comes from Viscum album, assembly GCA_963277665.1. Classification (NCBI taxonomy): domain Eukaryota; kingdom Viridiplantae; phylum Streptophyta; class Magnoliopsida; order Santalales; family Viscaceae; genus Viscum; species Viscum album. The sequence continues at coordinate 1,938,807,343 of OY728155.1, forward strand.
GATATCACAATGTGTGGGTCACTAAAAAAGACGCATGTTCAGTGCACATGTGAAGGACACTTAAAGTCGGTGGAATGATGCGGTGATGAGAATCAGGTGAAAGTAGATATATAAAGAAGAGAATTAGTGAAATTGGGAGGGACGCTTAAGCTCTTTCCTTGAACACACCTTTGGAGAGCAGATCTTGGAGACTCTTATTCGAATTTCACGCCACAATTTTCAAGAGCGGAAACTCCTTGGAGAGAACAAGAGCAGTACCGGTGACATGGAGTTGCAGGATTAGGGCAACAATTCATGATTTTCATTCATAGAGGGAGGATTATTCTACCTCTATTCTATAATTTTTACATTGTATTTGCTGTTTTTCATTGAAGTTAGTCTTAGTTTAATTACTTGTTTGTGAAATTTGAATGACTATTGGTTCATACATTCTTCTCTTCATTATTACTCTTTTAAATAAGAATAATATTTTTTTGGTCAGATTGATTCTGGTTCTCAACATAAATTGAATTTTCACCCAAATTATTCTGGTTTCAACATTAATGTTCTTTCAGTGATATTGATCATTGATTTTTTTCTTTTAAAACTAGAAATTCAAATTATATAAACTATTGGTGAGATATATTTTTATTGGCATCTTAATATCAAATTGGTGTATGTTATTTTTGAAGTGGAAAGCATTAAGAACTATAATATAGAGTGTTAATTACTCTAGAGAGGAAGTATTAACAATTCATTTTTTAGGTGTGAATTTAATCATATGAAGATTCATTCGTTTAAGCTTTAGATTTCAAATATTCCGAGCTAATTTTGTGATCAATTCTCAGCACACCTTTTTATATTTTAGGTTATCTTTTGTCTATACTATTACTTTTAGCTATTTAATCTTCTAGTTATGTATATAGGAGATCTATAGAATTAGTGTCATTTTTTTTCACTTCATTAGAAACAAAATATAAAAAATATAAAAAGTTGAAAAGTAAAAAATGTTTCCCGACAACTGACAATAGTAGGGGTTGTAAAAAATCTTAGAGCACTCACCTGCCTTCTCTGTGGATTGAACCTACACCAATGTGCTTGTGTAATAGTAATAAATGTAATTTTGAGGGCTGTGAAGACCTCCAGCCACATTAATTCACCTTTTCTAGATCGACCAAAACACCTGACTCAGAAATGATGTGTCCTAGAAAGTACACCTCATCAATCCAAAACTAGTGTTTTGATAGCTCGGTGTAAATCCTATGCTCTCTTACTGTACTCAAGATGGTGCCAAGATGTCGGAAATGATAACCATGAGTTCTATAGTACAATATATCATCAATGAAGAAAACTATGAAATAATCTAGGTAGGGGTTGAATATCCAATTCATCAAGGACATGAACAAAACTGGTTCATTGGACTATCCAAACAGAATCACCAAAAATTCATTCAACCTGCACCATCTTCAGAAAGATATCAAGGTTATGTCAGAAGGTCTCACCCTCAACTGATGGTACCTTGATCTCAAATATATCTTAGAAAATACCGAGGCACCTCTGAGATGGTCAAATAGGTCATTGATTATAGGAAGTGGGTATCAATTCTTAATATTCATCTAGTTCAGCTTCCTATAATCAACAGATAACCTCAGTGATCTATCCACCTTCTTATAAAACATCACAAGAGACCCCCAAGGTGATGTACTAGGATAAATGAACACCTCATGCTCCAACTCCTATAGCTAATCCTTATGTTCTTAGAGCTCTACTACTTCCATTAGATATAGAAGAATCAAAATTGGGTCTTCCCCTAACAACAATTCAATTGTGAACTCAATATCCCCCTATGGTTGTAACCCTGATAAGTCCTTGGGAAAAACATCCTAAAACTGTTCCACAATAAGAGGGAATATTGGCTCCACATTCTCCCCATCATCCAATATAAGTCATGCTACCTAGGCTATGAATTCTCCAAACTACTGGAATAGTGGCCCTACACATCCCACTCGAGTATCCCACTCACCACGAAGGACATAAGTGATTCCATTGAAGGATGTAAATGTTACTCAATGTCGGTAATAGTCGATATGGTCCTGATATAACATCAAATAATCCATCCCTAAGATTAGGTAAAACCTTGAAATTTGTAGGACAAATAGATCCCATAGAAAATGATATCCACCAACCTCCAGAGCACAACCCTTACACTACCTGATGTCCTCAACACGTACCCCTAGTGTAGTATCAAGTGATATTAATCAACAAGATCTCTCTATGGTTAAGATCCACACAAATAAAAACTGTGAAAAAATAATATAATGTGTATCACCTATATCAAATAAAGCACTATAAACTATGGAATCATCAAGAATCATACCTCGAACAGTAGACAGTCCCACCCCACCACCTTAAGGTGTAGTATGAACTGTGTGGAGATGGACTTCCCATTCACCCTGGGCTCCGGCCTAAGTAACCTGCACTACACTTCCCTATTCGTAAGGATTATCTCTCTCTAGAGTTCCACATCCACCGACCCTATCAGTACGACCCATGGAACTCCTACTGCCTACCCTATATGGGGTAATAGACGGCCTTCCCACACTCGGTATATGCCTCTAACCTCCCTCATTCCCATAATATCATGGGTTCCTCCATAATCTCTTTACATGGGATAACCTTTTGCATGATCGGCACTCGACTGGTGGGTGGGGATAATGGTCACACTTGTGCCCCGACCTGCCACACTAATAATTGAATACCTAGTCGTCACCCTAAGAAGTTTACCCCCTCGTCTGACGGCTCTATGCACTTACACCTTACTGAAAATTACCAAATTGGAACATCCAACTCTCAAAATCCACACCACTTTCCTACCCAGCTAGAACCACAAGTTCACTACCTAAATATTTCTTCAGTTTCCCCTCTGATATAAGGTATTGGTCCAGAAATTCAACAAACCTTTTTAGATGGAATATATTCACCTAAGACCAAATCTCATATCTCAACTCTTCTAGGAATCATTTTGCCATGTCTACCTTTTCTCCTATCAAAATCAGAATGAATAATTGAAAATTAGTGAAACGACTATCATAGTCTATTATTAAAACTGTTCCTTGGGTTAACCTCATAAAATAAACATCCTTATCCAACCTAAAGTATTTTGGGTAAAATTGTTCAAGAAACTTCTCCAGGAAATAATTCCATATCATTCCTTCAATTTGATCCTTCTGAACCATGATGTCCCACCAAAACTTTTCTTGACCTCTCAGTATATAGGCTACTAACTTGACTCTATTCTGGAGAGGAGTCTCTATATGGTCAAAAATATTTTGGCTGGACTCTATCCAGAGTCCACTGTTTCTAGACCACCCTCTCTGATAAAGGTTTTAGGGTGCTACAAATTAAACTCCCAGGTCAGATCAAACATACTTGGTGAATCCTATCCTGGGTCTCATTCCATCATTTGTATAAAATGAGAAAAGTTCTCATAGAACTTCTATTCCCTATTTTATTGGATCACCACGTTCTCTTTCCCCACTACTGGAGGAGCATTCTCAATAATGTCCTCCTATCACCCAACTGAAACTCATCTTAGAGGTGAATATATCTACAATGCCAAATATGATCTTTATAAGACAACCATAAATATTTTTATGAAATGGAAAAAGATATATGTAGAATCATCATTTTACATAACCAAATTTGTTCGCATACACTACCCAAACGAGTCTACTCACAACCAAATCACTACCCTTCGCCATCTCTCCTAAGGCCATAGCTAATAAAGGTATCTAATTCCCTTGGTTACAAGACTTATCTTTTACACCAACTCAAAAAAAATTAAATATCCCAATTTACTATTACAACAGGTTAATCCACCTTTACTTCTTTATCAAGCTCCATTTTCTAATTACTACTTCACATTTTCCCTTCCCTTTTTACCCATTCATACCATCTAATTAGGCACAATTTCATTACTTTTAAGAAAAATATATATCCTAACCTATATATCCCACATACCCATCTCATGTGTGTGCATACCATGATGCATGTCACGTACCTATATAGGTTTCTAGAATTATGCATGAATTCACAACCTCATACCCTTTCAACCACAAGAGAGATATCACAAAACTGTCAAATCACACAACAAGTGCATCACCCGATGGTGAAATATCATCAAATAAAAAAACACACAACAAGAACAACAATCCTCTCCCATAGTGACTTGGGTTTTCCCTCATACATGGGTTAGATACTCCAAATCACAAGATCATTACCAAGACCTTAAAATTTACTAACCTCTTGCGTACCATCCCTAATAGTAAGAAAGAGAAAATAACTCATGTGATACCACTTTGTAATGTCCTTGACTTGGGACCCACTAAATCGATTCCTTGATCCGGGCCACCCCATGACCTCAAGATTGGAAGTCCATGCGCAAAAGGTTAATGAATAGCTGCGAGGGTCTAATAGGATACGTGGGGAGACTATACCCTATTTACCAGATTAATCCAAAAAAGAAAACAATTTAAATTGCAAAAACAATAGGAAACAATCAATAACATACATAAATTACCTACTCCTGAACATGGTATAAACCATATCCAATAGTAGACATGTCATATAATGCTATAGTTCCAAGTAAATAAAATCCAAAAGAAATAAATATAGTAGAATCCCTAAAAAAATCCTAGATCCAAGTCTTAGACCTCATCCGTGAACATACCGAACCCGACTCACTTCCCAAGCATGTGGCCCTAGCTATTTTCTTGACCTCCAACCATGAAATCTGATCAGGTACCCATCAACGGCCTGAGCAGGGTGTGAGTATAACTTAGTAGTCCACCACCAACAGTGTGTACAAAAATATCCAGTAAAAGAATATAGTGCTTGAAATTGATGAATAATGGCAAGTAAAGTTAAAAAATTCAATAAATATTGTAGACATAGTTCCAATAAATTATGCTACTGTTTAATCCTACTTCACTACTTAGGTATTCCATGGTTTAGTCTACCTTTTCCATTGTTCAATAGATTATGAATTTTCAATACTCTCAATCATATGGGATCAAAATTAAGTCTTATATCACTAGGAATCACATTATAATAACCATATAATCTACACCTTGATGCCTCAGTCTGTGTAGAATGCAACCATTAGGGGAATATAACTATGTCCCCTTACCTAACCCATGCATTTAGGTGTGGAGCTATAACCTCAGTCCAACTCAACCCGGGGGCATAGAACCTCAAGTATATACCCCACTCTACCAAGCCATGTGCACATGATTATTTATCATTACCCACAACTAACCAGAAAGCATAACTAATATCATTAAAAATGTTTAAACTATAGAATCATGGGAATTAATATCATGAGACAATCCACTAACACATTTAACATTCATATTACATACCATTTAACCCAATTCCCTTTTTTCATACCTCTGTCAATAAGTATGATCAAATGTAAACCTATTACCTTATCATGTTCACATTAACCCCATTTTTATTCCACAAAAAAAATCTTATCCCTTAACCATATTATACATAACTACCCAAAATTACCTTTTAGCTCATTACATAATCAATTAACACATTCTCTAGGGATCTTTCTCATCATGGGTAAATTTCACACCTAACAATACCATTAGACCAATCGGGAGGGTCGTCGCACCCCATGGGTGTCCGTAATTTGGTCAATTCATCCTCTATGTACCCTTCAGGGATCACAAGGGTTTCAATGGGTTGATTTGACACCGACTATGTTAAGCCTTTCAATGTAAACCAAGAGAACAACAAGGTAAAATCAAGAACATAACCCTAAATGAAAAAATAAAAGTTTAAACTATGGGATATCACTTGTAGACCACCTAACTTGAATCCATTGGAGAACAAACCAATAATGGAGGCCTTAGATCCCATTATAAACCCCCTTCGAATCTTCACCAGAAATTTCACCAAAAAAGAAGGGTTTTAGGTCATCAGATAGAGAGAAGAGGAATATATTAGACCTAATAAAAAAGAACAAGGAGGGGATAAGCCATACCTGGATATTTAATATATAATTACGGGCACTCCAAATGGCCTATTATTGAATGTGAAACACCCTTGGCAGTTCTTGGACACTATAGATCGTCATTAGGTTTGAAGGAGGAAGAACGAGGAGAAATCCTAAGATGGTATAAGAAATCCCGTAATGTAATTTTTGTAATTTTCTAAAAAATTCTCGGCCACATGGTTTACCTGCACAATTTTCCAAAGCATGCGTAAACTATGTAGATGTAACTGTCTGAAAACATCCCCCTCACATGGTGGCCTAGGATTTCTAGATGGTTTTCACAAACCACACGCAAACTGTGCAACATTCCCAAGAACCCCCTTTTTCTTCCCCTTTCATGTCCTAAACCCCTTGAACATCCCCAAGTCTTCACATAAACTTGATAAAACACTTATTTAACCTAAATAAGCATCGTAAACTAAAACCTAAACAAAAAAAATACCATAAGGTAGATTCATGATCTTACATTATACACTTATCTTATTTTATGAGGTGTATCCACTACCCATTTTGTACGTTATATCATGAATATACTAAAATTCATGGTATCTAATTTTACACATGAGTTTATTCATTTAATGGGTTTTATGATTCAAAAGTTACCAAACTATTAAAATATTTATGTTTCATTCTCATTTTAACTAGGATTGTTTCTAATTGAATTTAAACGGAAGGAAATTACATAATTATTTTATAATACTACCATTTTATTTTATCCTCCAGTAGTTATTCATGAAGTTTTAATTAATAGTACAATATACTCTTGTTTTTACTTAAAATTATCAAAAAATATTTATAATTAAGTTCAAAATATTTTTTCTCTTTCATGGAAAATAATTTTTCTTCCAAATCTATTTTTTATAATATTGTTTCCATAAATAATTTACTATGATTGTCTAAAGTTAGTTTACACATAATAAGATATTTAGTTTTTATTAAAAGGAATATTCCTATCATTTTCAAGTATATGAACTTTTTTAAATTTTCATATAATTTTAAAAGAAGTCTTATTTTAACATACATGGCATGAATGAAACCTTCCACCATCATGGACAATCAATTATTTAAATATTAATTCAAGATATTAGAAGGTAATTTTTAAAGAATTTTATTTTCATAATATTATGGAAATATTTAGTTTTTTAAAGTGATTTTCAAAGGTTAGTGTTTATTTTCCTAAAAAATTTATATATATATATATTAATGGTATTTCTATTGATCTAAAACCTAAAAATTGTATTTTACATATAATAAATTGGATATATATTATTGTAATAAAATATTTATACTTTCTCTGGATGGTTTATTATCAGTTTGACCAGGGAATGTATTGACACTCTCTTTGGATGAATTTTTGTAATCATTAACTTTACCTTGAATTATTCAAATTCTTCTGATAATTGGACATTAAATTTCCCCCCAAATATCTATATTATTTATTATTTATACGATTGTTACTTAAACCATATATAACTTCTATAAATGATATTTTACTTTGAAAGTTATATGATCGACTAGGGGAGTTGCTGTTAATCAGTATTCCTTAATCAGTACAAAACATTATTGAAATTTAATGTTGTTCAAAATTAAATTAATCGTTCAATATATGATGAATGAACTGGGCGTGTAGGTAGTGGTGGGGTCCAGTTATAGATAAAACCTTGATACATCTGTAGTCTAATGAGATGAATCAATTGGATAGCATTATTTAAAAATGTTTCTCCCATCAGTCAATCTGTCTTGGAATTATGTTTTAATGGTAATTGTATCATGATGATTGATATCATGACATCCAATAATTTTAAATTACATTCATTAATAATTCACTTATTATTATCCGTGAGATTATTCCATTGATATTATCAATAGATTCATTTTTTTATCAAGTTATTGATTAAATGGAATGTGTGTTAATTTATTTACCGTTTCATATTGATTATGCCTTATCTAACTATGATAGCCATGTTATTCATTTAATGTAATGTGTATTCAGATATTTATCTTTACATATTTCTTATGCCTTATCTAACCATGATGGTAATGTTATTGATTAAATGAAATGTGTGTTAATATATTTACATTACTATATTTATTATTCCATGTTGACTATTATTTATTTAGTCATGATTTCCTCTGGTATTCGTAACCCTTATAGATAATTTGAGCCTGTCCTTAATTTTTTCCTTTCTTATGCATCTAGGATGTGAACTATGAGTGAAATAAAATGATATTCTAGAGGTAAAAAATATATTCTAAAAATAACTAGTTTTTAATTTTTACATTAATATGTAATATGAAAATCATGTAGGTATCTAGTTTATCGATAATATTAAACATTTCGGGCCTTTAGAATGTGATCACTTGTATATTATGCCAATACAGTAAAGTAACCCCTTACGTCAGGCTATTGGGGTTGGGTGTGAATTACAGAACTCAGTTCACTCAATATTAACCAACCTTGGTGGGATACATTACCTTTAGAGAACCTCTCCATACTCTAGAAGATTCCTACTACCAAAAAGGTTTTCATGGGAGAACATTGGGGATGTGATAACCTCATGATCAGAGTGTATCACAATGGTATAATAATATCAAACTATAGAAAAATCATTATAAAATAATGGAAGATAGATGTAGAAATATCCATATTATAAATAACTAGGTAAACACATACTTCAATGTCATATATAAGATGATAATTATGTAATTCAATACAAAAAGGAATCTAGGTAATACCTGGAAACATGAATCAAATAAAATACATGCATAAAATGTAAAAAAAGAACCAAAAAATGAACTATCCCTAGATAGCATCAGGACTCTTAGCCCAGTCTTATGCTCTCTAAATTCTCTGAAAGAATCGATCAAGCATTATCCAGTGGGAAATTTCCTATATCCCTACCTATATCCATGTGGTATGTCTGGGTACTATAAAGGCGGTCCAAGCAGGGTGTGAGATAAACTCAGTAGGTCACCACCAATAGTTTCTAATTTTATACAGTATACATATTTATAATAAACAGTGTGTAGGTAATAATTAAATATGAAATGAATTGTGGTATATAAATAATCTACATAGTTCTGGGTTTCCATGGAACACCCATCCTATACAACCTTCTTTGGCCTAATCCAAACTCTCAATGATTAATAAATCAATCATGATCTAATTAATAATGAAGCCTCAAGACCAGTCTCATATCCTAAGAATCCCCCATGTAACATCTACAATGGGATGTTCATGGTAAGGCCTTCAGTAAAATCGAAGGCTTCAACCAAATCCAATCTTGTTCTTTTTCTTGGAATACATGTCATATAATCATTTAATTATTATATATTTCAAAGGTAACCTAAGATCATTCTTGGCATTCCAAATTTTGAAACTGGGAATCTCTCCATGTATGTCATGAACCAACACCTTTCAAGTACATCCTATGAACCCCTCATTGGAATCCATGAATTTCTATAGGTGTGGTATAAAGTCACCACCCACTGAGTCCATCCTTGGCCGTCCATAAATGGATCCCAAGTGTCACTCACCTTGTACATCATAAGATTCCCACTGATTCCATCCCTTGAAGTCCAAAATAAGAGTCCAAGTGTCACTCATTCAATAATAATGTTCTTCCATCTGAGTCCATCCTTAGAAGACCCAAAATTAGTCCAAGTATCACTATAGAATATATGAGATAGATTATTAATGAGTCTATCCATGTATTTCGCTAAAGAACCCATGTTTGAACCTAGGTGAAGAATAATTGTTCACTAAAAATAATTTAATTATTCAATATAGGAGAGCCTATTTATGGAGATCCTAAATTAGGGACCATATTTCACTCATGGTATGTCTATAAGAATGGTCATGGTTCATAGTTTACCCATACCATATAATATAACCTTTCAATATAAATGGTAATCAATGTTATAATCAAATAACTCACCTTATAAGGTGGTTTAAATAAAAGAATTATCTTAGAAGGACTAACGTCACATGAATCCTTCCATTCATTTTAATTGTCCATTTAATTTATAAATAGGTCTCAAGCATAAGTGATCAAGAATAATGGCCAGAGGTATAGGTACATGGACTTACATTTCCTCTTTGATTTATTCAATTAAATTTAAAATTCAATGAATTTACATAACATCCCTAAGGGAAGGGGTAAAGGACACACCTCAATAGGTGAATCAAATAAAAGGTCTTTTCATGGTGGTTTAATAGAATTTAACATCACACCTAAGGGGTAGTTTGAAATCAAGGTCCCTAACCTATAATTACACCTCAATAGGTCTTATTGGTCATCTACTTCATTCCCATTGAATCAATTGTTATTTCAGTTTGTAATCATTTCCTAAAAAAATAGGCATGTGAAAAAAATGAAATAGTATATAATCATATATAATTTAAGGTAAAAGAATGAGACCACCTACCTTAGATTGATAGAAGAAAACTCATCCATTCTCAGCCTCTAATTATATATATATCAAAAGAAAATGGAAAAAATAACAAATAACCTGAAAATATGTCAAAAGATCCTACACTAATGTAACATTACCGATAAGAAGGAAAATAGAGAAAGGTGAAATATGAATATAAAACTCACCAATATGCATCCAAAAATACCAATGATAAGTGATTCAATGTCTAAATTGGAGAGTTCTGGAAAATCCTAGGCTAACGCTTCATGAGAGCTCACCTAGGAGGAGGGTCAAGAGAATGAGGGTTAATCATTTAAGGAAATATGGGAAACAAACTAATTTCACCTCTAAAAATTGGGTCTCACGGTTTGGCTAGACTATTAGCCAAACCATGCACCAACAGTGCACCTTCACTGCCTCAATATCCCACTCGCATGGTCATGGTGCAATGTTTGAAAAATTCATTGACCATGTAGTTTCCCTATATCATAAACTCTATAGTATTTGCAGGGATGTGTTTCCTAGGTCACATGGTTAGGTAAAATCATTCACCCTCTACTATGAAATTAATTCCCTGTATGGTTTACTCAAATCGTGTGGATTTGGTTTCATATTTTCTACTTACCATGCGACCCATATTCCTCCTCAAAAAACATAGGCTCTGAGATTCTTACAAGACCCTAAAAACCTTGTTTCCTCTATGACCCCATTAGGAACTCCCATAACGATAAAATTTTGGAATAAAATAGAAATTAAAAGGCTTAAATACCTCATAGAAAATCTATGATTTTACAATATCCCCCCTTTAAATAAATTCATCCCCAAAGTTCCCTTCCAAGGGTTTTAAATCATCATCTAAGATTAAATCTCGGCATTATGCATGTACATTAGCTTCCCACTCCCAAAAATTTTATATACACAACCACTCTTCCAAAACACCCACTCTAGAGGAACCTAAAATACTTGGATAACCTTCATGGCTCAATCAACAAAACAGATAGGGTGCTCCCCAGAGGACATATCTATCTCCAACTCAACCTCATTCAGCTGAAAAAATCTAATTAATCAGATTGATATGAGCATAGTTGAGATATGTGGGAGACATAATGCATGAACCAAAACCTCTAAGGTAACTGCAATAGATAAGCTACTGGACTAAATCTCTCCTCAGTCTTGAAGGTCATAAAATAACAAGGTTATGGATTTAATTTCTTTAGAATATATCTATGTCATATTATACATGAAAAATGTATGAAAAACCAACTCCCCACCTAAAACTCTGGATATTGATAATAAAAATAGGTGTATGATTTTTATCATTATTTAACTATATATATATCTACTTTTTAATAATCTAAACCATAATAAAAGTTGTTTATACGATACATGGACCACATAGCACCACCTCACATGACTCTAAACGACATGGCGGTGAATGAAATAGACTATTATATAAGGACTCATAAGGATCCATTTTTATAGTCTTCTAGAATATGTTATTATAAGATAAATAGGTGAGAGATAAGTTTTTCTACCAAGAAACCCCAAAATCAAGGATGCATGGTAAGAGAATATCCACTAAAACCTATATTGTATGCTCATACTTATCTTTGGTTTGTGGGTTATAGGATACACTGAGTAGTACCTATGAACCCAGTTTCCTCTAAAACCCCTTCTAAAACCAAAATGGGAATCAAGTGTCTCTGTCTGATACAATAGAATACGGAACCCCTAGAGAATTATGATCTTATAAATATAGAACCTATTGTTCTCATCCACTAAAAGAGTCTCATGAAGAGGAATAAAATGGAAAAGCTTTATCAACCTATCTACGATCACTCATATAGTGTCACTATCCCAAGGTGATATAGGCATAACCATCATGATATATCTGAAGATCTTGTCCCATTATCACTTTGGAATATGAAATTTATGTAAAATCTAAGTTGTTCACTGGTGTTTTTCATTCACTAAATGATTGGTGGAACACCTATTAATAAGCCCAAGTATCTCCACCTGCATCCTAGGAAACCATTGTTGAAAACATAAGTCACGATACATCTTGGTAAGATTAGGATGTACAATCCATATAGAGGCATGAGAATCCCACAAAAAATCCTTCTTTGTATATGTAGAAACCTAGATAGATCCATAGTTGTGAAAGATATCATCCTCATAAATGACCCAAAACTGGAGGGGGTCATCACCTACAATGATCTTACGTAGGACCGGACACTCAGAATATGAAAAATTCATCATATTTACTTTATCTAGAAGAGAATAGAACACTAATAATTATTAAGGTGAATACTATCCATGTTAGTCCAAAAACTCTATAAGAATCTCTGAAAATAGGTCCATAAGATGTTACCCGCTACTAGCCCCCTAAACTACCCGTGTCTGAGTCCTCCTACTCAGAGCATTAGCAACTTCATTTCCCTTTATAGGCATATTGGTATGGTTTAAGTTGAAGGAATGAAGTTTCTCAACCCACCTTCATTTCCTGAGAGTCATTTCATGCTTTTTAAATATGCACTTAAATATTTTGTGGTCCGTATACACCACAAAATTTTCTCCCAATAAGTAATAACTCCTACAACACAAGGCATGAAAAATAACATCTAACTCGAGATCGTGTATCAGGTAATTAATATCATGTGGAATAAATTGTTGAGACACATACACCTTGAACTTCCCCTCCTGAATCAGAAAATATCCTAGACTAATACCTGATTCATCATAGTATGTTGTATATCTTATTCCCGGCTCTGCCAAAATCTGGATTGGCACTGAAGTCTGTCTCCCTTTAAGCTCTTTAATGGATATCTTATAGGCTTATGATGATATCAACTTCACACCATTATTATTAAATCCCTTGATAGGTGCTCCTAAGAATAATAAGTCATGTATGAAAATCCAATAATGACCATATATCCTCAAAAAACTCTATATATAAAAGATATTATCAATATACTCCCAGGTAACTACATCTCTCACCTTTTATAGATCAATTGATACTCCTATCTATGAGATAATATGGACCATGAATTGAATGTTATCTATCTAGAAGTGTAACTTTATGCGCTTAACATATAACTATTTCTCAACCAATTTATCTATTACGATATCAATATGTTTGGCAGAGTCATGTTGAGCGTGAGATTACACCAAGATATTTTCCCTGAATATCCCCATAAATGAATCCATATTAGGATGAAAAAATAGATTCCTTAATACCATGAAAACTACAGGAGAACTCATGAGAACAAATGAAACAAACAAATAATCATACAATACATACCTATTATGGAATGTTGTACATGGAATATCTGATGGTATAACAAGCACCTGATAATAGCCCGATCACAAATCAATCTTCAAGAATAGCCAGGATCCTTGGATTGGGTCAAAGAGATCATCTATATGAGGAAATGGATACCATTTCATAATCATAAGTAGGTTCAATTGATGATAATCCATTTAAAACCTACGGGTACCATCATCTTTCTCAGTGAAAAGGACTACTGAACCGCATAATTAATATTTGGGTCTTATAAACCTCTTCACTTCCAACTCATCTTACTTACTCTTAATATCTTTTAACATAGTAGTATCCATATTGTAAATAGTAATGGATACTAGTGAAACTATATATAGTAGGTCGATGGAAAACTTTACCTTTTTCTTAAGAGGTATTCCAAAAAAGTCATTGGGAGAAAATCCCTAAAATGATCGATAACTAGAGGGAAATATTCCTAATGTGTTCCCTGATCATCCATATATAAGACAGAAATATGGGTATCATCCTCCCTAACCCACGATGCTCTAGTCTATATTGGATCTCTTGGAAATCCCATTAACTCTTTTCAATAAAAACTATGCCCTATAGTGATATAAAGTTCATACCGTAGTGATAGTATTCAATATAATCCTGATAGAGAACTAATCAGTCCACCCCCTAAAAAATGTAAAAACCTATCATCTCGACTACAAAAAGGTTATATACGAAGAAACACCCACCTATCTCAGGGGGGAACTCCCTGCACCATTAAACACTCTCCGATCAAATCCACAACAGAGTATCAAGTGTAATAATTCCCAAAAAAACTGGAAATCAAGCACAAAGTTATCCATAATATGCATCGATATGAAATAATGAGATGGGCCTATATTAAAAAGAGTCGATAATAATGTAGAGGAAACTATAATAGTACCTCTCGCCATATACGGTCCAACACTCTATTCCTCATAATTGACTATACTATATACATATGGCATAAACCATGAACCTGAGAATAGCTTGATTACACTGAGTAGATATCCTCTACTATCTCTAAAAGTATGACGTTGGATACCCCTATCATGACCAAATTGTTGAGGTGGTGGGCCCTGGGTGACCAGTAGAACCTCCATTAGTGCCTTCTTTGGTACTACCAGTTATACGCAATATGGGTACTAATTCCTAGTTTTAAGACAGGTTCTCATGCCTTATGAAGACCATTCAAGGAGCCCTACAACCTACCCTTACTATGGCAGAGTTGATTTGTGAGTTCCAGCAGTAGAATCCACACATGTTTTTATGGGATGGATGGACACAAGTTTTAGAGTCATGTCTAGAGTCAATTCTATCAATTTACATGCATCTCAAGACACCTCCTGAGAGGAGAGTGAAGCTCTCCATATATATGCGTCTCAATTTAACCAAGAGATGGTGGAACATGATTAGATAGAATAATTATCATCAAGATATGGCTTGGTGATATTTTCATATGGCCTTATATGATTATGTCTATAATTAGAAATCGATGGCTGATAAGGCTATAGAGTTCATGAACTTAGATTAGGGTTCATTATCAATCATGGCATGTACATCCCATTTAACAGTGATCCAGTGCCTCACACATATTCTATCAGGTGATGAGTTATCTAAAGCTAGAATGTTTGACGATGGTATCAGGGATCTCTACTTTTCTATATGTCTTGAATACTTTTTTTCTGTTTGATTCTTTAATTTTATCTTTATGGGAGTCCCTAGTGGGATCACGTGGGAAATGGGGGTGTTCGGAGCTTGAACGGAGCTCGAATCCTGAGTTTTTTGAGGAAACAACTGGTTATCATTGTTAGTAGAAATCATACAGTCCATGACACATGACTTGAGAAAATCATGTGGGGGTTTCCAATTCATAGTACATGGAATGTGGTTTTACCTAATCGTGTGACCTAATCCATAAGCCCATAAAAATGTTGGAGGGTTTTTGAAAGATGGAAAATGAATAGCTAGTGCACAGTTTGTCTAACCATGCACCATGACCATGGGAGAGGGGTGTTGAGACAATGAAGGGTGCATGGTGGGTGAACAGTATGGCCAACCATGCATCAAAACCATGAGACCTTGTTTTTATAGAGGAAATATTCTGTTTCCATTCATGTATTAAATGTTTAAACCTCCTTATTTTTTCCCTTATTCCTCCAACAACGAGCCTTCCTTCCTCTTGAGTGAGATTCCATAAAGCATAATCCCAGTATTTTACATAATTATCTCATCTAGACTTCGAATCACTCACAGTTGGTCTCATTGGATTCATGATGGTGAATTATCTATTCATCTTGAACCTTTCACTATTTCCATTATATCAATGATGTTATTTTAGTGCATTCCCTTATTCCCTATTTTCAGGTTTTTATTCATCCATCCATTTTCATTTGATCTGGATCAAATCAGAGTCTGATACTAGATGAGTGTACTTATACCAAGATAATGTAAGTGGACTTATGATTTTCCCTTAATGTCGGGATGTTTATATACTATTCCACTATTCCACACACTTGTTCTTCTGTGCGATGCTTGTAAATTGAAATTATATTTAAATTGATTGATTGTGGATGACCTAGATGACCCATGATCTACTGAGTTGTAATTATATATTAAGGACCTTGAAATTGAACCATCCCTTCACTACACTAATAAATTGGATTAAACCACCATGAATAGCACATGTATTTGATTCACCTTTTAAGGTGTGTCCTTTACCCCTTTCCTTATAGATGTTATATGAATTGATTAAATTGTAAATTGAATTAAATAAAGGATAGAGGGAATATAAGTCAATGTACCCAGTCCTTTGGGCATTGTTTTTGATCCCTTATTTTTGATTTTTATTTATAAATTAATTAGAAAAATAAAAAAATGGAAGAGTTCATGTGATACTAGGCATTCCATGAATATGCTTTTATTTAAACCATATTATGAGGTGAGTTATTTGATTATAACTATGATGACTAGTTGGATTTAAATGTGATCTTATATGTCATAGTTATACTAGAATCCATGAACATTATTATTGACACACCTAGTATGAAAGGTGGGCCTCAATTTAGAATCATCATACACATCATCTCCTTGCCTGAAAAATTATATGATTTTAATGAATGATTATTATGCACCATAAGAGTAAAATGGGTTATTTCATGAATTATATAGACGTAATCATATAGAATATAGATAATATATTCCAGAGTAATACATGGTATCCTTTCTATATTGTTATTTCTCACTTACTCTTTATGAAATCTTAAACCTGGTTGACTCAATAGTAACCAAATCCAGCTAGACACATGGCCTCAACCGTGCCTCCTCATACATCAGAGTCCACTGAAAAATAGTCATGATCCATGGTGGAGTAGGGGGAGAATATAACCTCATGAATATAGTGTTGAAAAGTGGACTGATAATATCAAACAATATCAGAATAATGAATAGTGTAAGTCTAAATATCTATTATATAAATAAATAGGTAAATAAATCCATCAACTTCTTAAAAAATAAAATTATCATGGAATGATATAAAAAATGAATCCAGGTAATACATGAAAATAATCATTAATTACAATAAATGTTTCAAAAGTACCAATAGACTGAAAAGGAACTATACCCATATTGAATCATGACTATATCCCAGTCCCATGCTCCCCAGATCCTAGGAATGAATTGATCTAGCATCATCAATTGAATTCTTTACCCTTTCCCTACATGCATCCCTGAGGTTTGTCTGGGTACCATAAAGGCGGATTGAGTAGGGTGAGAGATAAACTCTATAGTCCACCACCAATGGTATCTAATTCCATATAGTTGGTGGATATATAAAAAAAGTGTGTAGGTAATAATAATACATGAAATGAAGTGTCGTATATAAATAACCCACATAGTTTTGGGTTTCCATGGAATACCCATCTTCTTCTACCTACTTTAGCCTAATTCAGAGCATCTCCCAATAATCAATAAATCATAATTTAATTAATAATGAACTCTCGGGGACTAGCTCATAGACTAAGCATACCTTGTTTAATATATCTAATAGGATGTGTATGGTATGGTCATCTATAAAATGTAAGGCTACGACTGAATCGAAGCATGTGATTTGGCATAGTAGATGCATCATATAATCATTTAATTATTATTCATTTTAAAGGTAACATGAGCCAATCCTTGTCATTTCTATGTTTGAACCCCAGTATGACTATAATTATAGCATGATCCAAAACCATAAAATACCATCCTAGTTATATTGAATAGGAATCCTGGAATCACTCTAGATGTGATATAAAGTCATCACAAAAAAATTCTTTCCTTAGTAGTCCATAAATATTTCCCAAGTGTCACTCATGGCATACATGATAAGCTTCTCTCTGAGTCCACACTTGACCATCCACAAAGGGCATCCAAGTGTCACTCTGAAATAATAATAGTCTTCCCACTGATTCTACCCATGGAATTCCATAAAGGCGTCCAAATATCACTTTGGATTGTATGATAAATCCACCAGATGTGTTTGTATATGGAATTCAAAAAATAACCCATGAGTCTCCCAAGGTGTGTAATAACCACTCAATAAAAAAAATCAATTATTCAACCCAGGAGATTCTTACTATCTAAATCTTAAACTGGGACCTACCTTTCACTCTCAACACATAAATAAGAATTGTCATGGCCCATATTATAACCATACCATATAAGCTCACATTTCAATTCAATTGGTCATCATAATTATTATAAAATACATCACCTAAGAAGGTTGTTTGAATAAAAACACATGCTTAGAAGGCCTACAATCCATGAATTCTTCTACTAGTTCTAATTGTCTATTTCATTTATAAATAAATCTCAAGAATAATAGATCAAAAATAGTGGCCAATGGCCTAGGGACATGGTCTTACATTCCATATTTTCTTTATTTAATGTAATTAGTAATTTAATCAATTTACATAACAACCCTATGAAAAGGGGTAATGGACACTCCTCAAATGGTGAAACAAATACAAGGGATACTCATGGAATTTTAAACCAATTTAAGAATTCACCCAAGGGGTGGTTAGAATTAACTGTCTTTAATCTATAATTACACTTCATTGTGTGTAATGGGTCATCTAGGCCATTCTTATTCAGTTAATTTAAATTAAATTTCAATTTATAAGTGTTTCCCAGAATATTCAGTGTGCAACACAATGAAATAGTATCAAAACATTATCACGTTAAGTGAAAATCATTAGGACACCTACCTTATATTGGTAAAAGAACACTAATCCATTATTAGACTCTAATTTGATCTAGATCAGAAGAAAATGGAAGAGTTAAATAACATCTTAAAAATTTGTGATAAGATCCTACATAAGAATAATGTCATCATTATAAAGTAAAATTGTGAAAGGTGAATGATGAATTGATAACTCACCAGTGCACATCTAATGAGACAAAAAACAAGTGATTTGGAGTCATGATAGGATAGTTATGGAAAATACTATGTTTAAACATCAAGGGATCTCACTTGGGAGGAAGGAAGGCTGGACACTAGAGGAATAAAGGAAAGGCAAAAGAGGATTAAACATTTAAGGAATTAAGGGAAAACTGGTAATTTCCCATATAAAAGTTGGGATACATAGTTTATCTATAAGATTGGCCAAACCATGCTCCCTTCACTGACTCAATACCCCCATTTCAAGGTCATTTCATATATTTTGACAAACCATGCATTGACTGTACATTTTTCTGCTGCTAGATACTCTACAACACTCACCTGATTGTGCATCCTAGGTCACACGATTATGGAAAACTATGTTCCCTTTGATGTGTAAAAAAATAACCCACACAGTTAATTCAAACCATGTAGCTTAGGATTTATGGTTTCTAGTAACCACGTGGCCCAGTTTCCTCCTCTAAAAACTCGAGCTCTAGGCTCCATTCAATCCTTGAACACCCCTGTTTCCTCCGTAACCCACAAGAAAGTCCAATAAGTATAAACTTAAGTAATAAAATAGAAATTACAAAGGTTTCTTAGATACTTTAAAAGATGGTAACTTACATCAGGTTATTTATAGGTTAGGGGCTAGATTAACCACTTATAATGTTATCCAAGTCCTAATATTATCCTATTGTAACACCCCGACATGAACTGCAAGTAAAATTTTATAGGATCTGACGACCTCATGTGTGATTCCCTATATTTAATAGTCTAACAACTTGCAGTGAGGGTATTTTTCCACAATTGGGGAGACTATACCCTTATTATCATCTTATGGAACAAATAATATTTTAAAAAAAATATTATAAATAATCATTGTTACATGAAATAAATGATATATGGAACTCATGTCATAGAATAAAATGATAAATAAACTCCCAAGGTGGAGATCCAATACTGAGAATATATAGAAGATAAAAAAAATAGATAATAATAGTAGAGTCCACTGGTGTCTATCCTAGTTTACCACCATTTCCATGCTCCTCTACTCAACAATCTTCTGCATGAACCTTTTCCTTACTTGGGTCCCTAAACATGTTGTCTGCACATGCATTGAAATCCTTGTTCAAGGTGCGAGTAAAAAAACCCAATAGGGAACTACCAATGCATCCTAGATAAGTGTGGTCAAGTGTAATAGGTTTATTACATGATAATAATAAACATGTGATGGTCATAATAGGCATACCACATGTATGGTCATACATTAACCAAGCCTTCACAGACCCCAAGCCCTACCATCTTTTGCTCCATATTTGTAGGAAAATCATTGGATTTTAAAAGTGAGAGAGAAAATAACACTATGTTCCTAACATGTATTCTAGTGGCCTCAAGGAATATAGTCAGATCATGCCCCCAGACCTTCATATGTCAACTTCGTCATGGACTAGGCCTCCAAACTGTTATACCCTATACGTGTCTTGGGTCAGGCCTTTGGGATGTCATTCCCCAAATCCACTTCCTCGAGCTAGTCCTACATGTCGTACTACCCCTAACATGCTACCTCAGTTCCAGACTCTTAACCTTCATTCCCTAAACCTATTCTCAAACCCATCACCATAATTGTGACATTCCATGCACACTCCTCATCTAAGGGATAAACATCACATTATTTCCCACCTTTATCAAGTAAAAAAACCTCCAATTCCTATTAACACACACACACACACAAAACACGATAGATCGTTTGAGGAGAGCATAACATATCATCATGATAAAAAAATAGTAGAAATATATTATAAAATTTGATCATCATCAAATATGGAAATTAACTACTCTAGAAATAATTATGGAATCAACATCATAACATTTCTTTTAGGCTATACACACAACCACATAAAATCACAATAAAGTATAGCCATGAAGTTATTCTAAAAATTAGAATTATACCAAGTAAAAAAGGTGTATATGATAGACCAAAATGGTAATGAACTTCTTAAATCAAGGTTTCTACCATCAATATCAATGTTAATCAAGGTGTCTTCACCTAAATATTTCTCAAAGACCAACTGAAATGCCTCACATGATAGGGAATCAAAGAAATAGTTCTAATATCTTATGACATTTATTCTAGATTAATCAAAAGGGTAGAACCAATTCTTACCCAATTTTCACCACCATAAATAGTAGAATTCAACATTGAATGGAATTTTGGAAGGGAAAATGAAACAAGGATCGTAAAGGTATAGAAGTCACCACAATACAATAAAGTCTCTAAAACATGGATATATACTATAAATTTCCACCATAGTGATAGGTTAGCCACCATAACATATGTGTATTAGATAATAGAGAAACATGGTGAACAATAGGGTACTACATCATAGAGAGTCCTATAAGTCGACATCTATGGTATAGAAAGGTCGACTATAACATAGAACTGAAAATACTATAGCAAATTGAGAGAACTATATGATGGATTTGTATCTACAACACATATAGACTCATGGAATGCTCCCCAATAAATATGGGGTATTAATAATTATAGGTGTAATACACTCATTAAATCCACTAAAATTTCCAAAAATGGTTCTCCAAATAAAATAAAAAATTGATCATTTAAATCCGTAAATCATAAAGGACAAATGGATGGACCACTCTCTTTAACTTATGTGGAGAAGAATCTATGGAGTGGTATAACTCACCATGACATAGCATCCAACAACATGCCTACATGGTGAAGCATATACTGAAATATATATAGGTTTGAATCACCATGGTGCAACCCTTCTGTTGCAGTGTGGCCTCAAACTCACTTCACCTCTACGATGCAACAACACACACACACTACAACATGGTGTTACATGTTTTATCTAGAAAATCCATAAAACCCACAAACCATTACATTTTTAAACAAAAAGTATTGGTCTTTTACAATATTACCTATAATGATTTATAATACCCATGAAAAATCCCTAGGGTTCTTTCTTTGATAAATCAAGCCACTGAGATAAAATGTTAGTTTCCCATTCCCATGTGTCCTCCTAGATCTGACCATGTTTCAATAAGATCCAGTTATGTAAAAATATTTTACCTTGAAGTAATTTCCTGCTTCATTCTATGATCTAAAAATGTGATTGTACATATGATACATAAGGATCCAATTTAACTTCCTTGTATTCAATAACATTCACAAGATCAGGCATGTACCTATGGAGCTAAGACACAAGAAACACATTATGTATACCTTTATTGTGTAAAGTATGATCCATACTATATGACACAATACCAATCAACTGGGTCATATTTAATGGATTAACATAGTGTGGGTCTAGATTTTGTTACATCCTTAGATATTAGTGTCCTATGAAAGGTGTCACTCTCTGAAAAACTTTATTGCCTCCAAAAAAAATCCAAAAGACTCTTCATGTGGTCGATATAAAATATATGCCTATTTTGAGCTCTAACAAAAATATTCTGGATCAAATAAAATCTATCAAAAATCCCTTAAAGTATACTAGGACCCAAAACTACTACCTAAACAACCAAATTCCAATTGAGTAGTGAAGAACAAGGATTTCAATAAAAAGACTAATAAGGTGACATATGAATAAAATCATGGTAATTGTTGTTGTAAAAAAACTCATTCAGATCGATATGATCATACCATGATACAATGAAATATAAGTCACAATCTTATATCATATAAGACAATAAGAGATATTTTCTCTCGGGATATCCATCTATCTGGGGATGGTACACTGTGATCAATCTTTCATAAGACCCTAGGGACTTCTGCCATCCCTGTTGAAACTGTGATGTAAAACATGTGTGTCTGTTAGATAAAATGCTCAAGGGAACTCCATGTAAGTATACATTCTCATATACATATAACTTTCATACATTATCCACTATTTTTGTCTATTATATTAGAAAGTATTGGGAAAATATCATCAACCGATCAATAATAACCCAGATAATTTCATGACTTCTTGAGGTCCTGGGTAACCCCATCCAAAAGTCCATAATAACATCTTCCTGCTTTCACTTGGTAACCAGAAGTGGATTGATCAAACCTCTAGGATACTAGTTCTTGTACATTACCCTATATTAGGTAAGGCATCAGGATAAATAACTATCCATATCCCTCTACATCCATGGACACCGTAATGAAAACCTAAAGTTGTAGTACATCTTCTTCACTCCTAGATATACCGCCCATTTATAGGTATGGAATCTTCTAATCAAGTGTTATATGATGGAAGATATGAATTCCACACTCCCTTCTACCAAGATCAAACCCTTATCATCCAATGGCCACCAGGGTATCAGAGTAGCTCTACCTAGCAGTTCCCTCATCGAATCATAGTTTTATGTCATTCATTTACCAGGTCTACCAAAGTAGAAGAAATCACTAGTGGAGAACATGTCATTGATTATATATCCTCATTAGCATCCATCCTCCACTCATCCAATAAGATAATCAGTCACCACTTCTCTTCAAAATTACACTCCCCAAGATATTGTACCACCTGTGTATTATGGATAAGAGAATATTCTACAATGTTACCTTTCCTTGGTGCATAATTCATATTGATGTACAATGTCAATATAAACTCTACCTAGTACCTATTACTTAAATTATGGTCTATATATGTGAATATTTGATGAAGGATCCTATGGTCAGCATAGAAAAAAAATACCACGAGTTAACGAGATAGTGTCACCAACACTTCAAGGCATGGACCTCATCTTCTATTCCTACATCAATGGTAGTGAAGTTCCACTCATGGTGTCACTAATAAAATAATTCATAAGCTAATACGTTATTTTTCTAAATTAGTATTCTCCTTAAACCAACACCTAATGCATCACGATATAAAACATAACTTATTCTAGTCTTAGTATGTTTATGTACTAAAGTTTTAGTCAACCCCTTATTCATCTCAAGAAATACCTCTTCACACTAGTTAGACCATTATAACTTCACTCCCATATTTTTTAGAATAGTTATAAGTGCTGATAGATGGGTGAAGTTCAACATAAAATTTACATAGTATCAAGCTAAATCTAGAAATCACTAAATCTCAAATATATTCTGGGGACATGTCCAAGCCATCACTTCCTCCACTTTCACTAGGTCCATGTATAAACCTTTATTTGAAACCACATTTACCAAGAATATACCCTACTAAATCCAAAAATTACACTTTGAAATATTAATGTAAATACGATGTTCTCAAATAATAATCATAACTTTCTCAATATGTTTATCATGCTATTATGGGGTCAATGAGTATCTAAAGATTTCATCAATGAACAACACGATGAATGAGTCTATGTATGGGTGAAACATATTTTCCATGAGATCCATGAACACTAATAAAGAATTAATCAATCAAAAAAGAATAAACAAGTATACATATATATCTTATATTTTCTATAAAACATTATTTTTTGGATTTCTTACTCTCTAACACACAACTGGTGAGATCTTAGTTGAAGATCAATCATAGAGAACCCATAGATTTCCCTTTAATTGGGAAAAAAATCATCCATCAAGGGAAAGATATATCTATTATCTACCATCACCTAGTGTAGATTTTAGTAATCAACATGGAGTTGAAGACTATATTCCAATTTATTGGTCAATAAGACAAGTTCATCCCATGGTGATGTACTTGGCCTGACAAAGGCCTTCCCCTCCAATTATTCATACTATACCGTGATATACTAATTCCCAGATGGTTCTATTTGATAAGGGGGTATATAAAAAGGTTTGTGTTCCTAAAATGAGATCTATCTCAAATAAAAATACTCTATTTGGGGGAAGTCCTATGAATTCATATGGAAAGATTCCTAAATAGGTATCCATGACTAGAAAAAAATGTTGAGGGGTCTTCCATTGATCCTAATGAAAGAGAAACCCCACCATATACGTGATGATCATATATAGGTGAATCAAATCTATACTGACTCTGCCTGGTCCCAGTTTTAATTATCAAATCATCACATACATCTCTCCCTTCAGTGAAATAAATTAAACTCATCTCCGATAGAAATTTATGTGGTCTTAGAAGTTGGCTAGCCATTCAATACTAAGAATCACATTGAATATCATCATCTCCAGTATCATGAAGTCCCATAGTTTTTCATAACTATGAAAAATTATAGGATACTTTGTAAATCACTAAATATTGTTTACTATCATGACCAATAGTAAATAAAGTGAAAGTAACTCAGAGTATAACCTGACTGATATGTCAGTTGTAGTAACTAATTTGGAAAATTTGGAAAAATGGAAAGCCCCAGTATTAAAATAAGGTAGTTGTTAAAGTATAAGTAATCAAAATAGTACATAAAATAGTATATGGTCCTCAAAAAAAATTATGTAGTCTAATCGAATTTTTACAGATAACCTTCCTTAGATTCATGATCCTATCCCTGATACAAATAACCGGTCTAAGTCATAAAATAAATCTATTAATCAGAACCATGGATAGATCCCTCGTTTGCCAAAGAAAAATTATTTTCCTTACCCCTTATATAATCTCAACCTAAAATATATATGTAAAATATAATTGAGAGGTTCCAACTTGACACATTTCCTATACTTGTTATGAGGTGATGAAAAGGCCCTATGGTGGTGTCTGATCTTCCCAAAATTGAAGAACTGAGGGTAAACTCTAGAGGAAACCAAACAAGAATACCTATACTAAACCAGTATACCTTTACTCTACTACATGTAGCTGATATTCTTCTTTCTTATATAAGAAATAGTAAATGATACAATTTTAAGATGAACACCCTTTTGATCATTGAATGGTAGAATATAACTAACTGCTCAACCCTTTTATAAGATCTTATTTTTGATCATGGCCTTCCATATAACCTCTTCGTATGATTCTAAGTCAAATATTCAGACTTATTTTATAATTTTGGGACATAATAAAATCTTAAAATTATTATACAACTTAGCATCATGACCATCCATAAGTGGAGGGAATCAAATAAGATTAATCAAAGTAGAATATTTGGAAAACACTACCATAGATCTATATTATATATCTAGGAAAACCTACACTCAGTAAATGTTTATTGCATCGGTAAATAACTCCCTATTGAATTTGATCCATGATGGCCTCCCATGTGAGTCCATCCTATCATATAGCCTATCCCATAACACCCCACTAATTCTTATTGGGTATTTTTAACATAAAAACTAATATCTTCACCATCATGTATGTCGGTGTCTTGATGAGATGAAGATACCCTCAGTGATCTCCATGCAATCCTTAGTATTCTATAGTCTACCAGAGACTTGATAGGATGGAGGCTACTAGAGATAAAAATAC
This sequence comes from Viscum album, assembly GCA_963277665.1. NCBI lineage: Eukaryota > Viridiplantae > Streptophyta > Magnoliopsida > Santalales > Viscaceae > Viscum > Viscum album. The sequence continues at coordinate 1,938,833,889 of OY728155.1, forward strand.
ATAGCATAGTAAACCATGGATCTTGGTGGAAAGACTCCCTAATGGAGTTATCCTGCTACTTAAAACACTGGAGAAAGGGTAGGAGCTTCAGTTATACACCCCTATATAGTAGGAAGTAGAATAAGGGCATAGGGAACACACCAAATCATATTAAGAAGAAGTCTTATATGTCATCTATGAGGAGGTATGTTCCATGTCCCTGAATGTTAGTCTCCATACTATTTTATATACTAAAAAATAAAATCCTACTCAGTTAAATTATTTAATTGAGAATAATATATATCAAAATAGCATGTTATCGTAGATATATCATTCAATAGATGAATTACCACAAAAATTAGTACAAATTAAGGCATTTAAATAATGAATTAATATTAAACAAATAGGTATATATATGGCATGTAGACCTACATTACTAGTAATGATACAAGAATTAAACTAAAAAATAATCAAAATTTACCAAAATATAGTCAATGTTACCTTGAAGTATGGTCACACATGAGCTGGCTAGGCACATGAAAACTCCCTTGCTCGAGTCCCACACAACTATATTTTTTCTATTATATCTCAGGTTAGTCCAAAAGAAAACAAGAAAATATTATATAATAACATTTTGAAACTATAAAACCCCAAGTAATTATAGAATAAATCATTTTCAGGTTTATTAATATTTATGAATGAGATAGTTATATTAATTTTAGAAATATTAAGTGATTTTAAAATACAAAAAGAAAAAGTTTTAATTAAACACTTTTATTATAAGGTTTTATTGAAAAGTTTAATTTATAAATTATATAATTTAAAATTAGAAAAACTAATTTCATTTTTTAAATCACAATATAAAAATTTACTTAGGGTTAAATTTAATGATTTTCCAGAAGATATTGTGTTTCAGTGAATAGTGAAAAATACCAACTTATGCAAAACAAGCATTTCTTTTCAATAAATTAAGTAATTTAAAAGTATAATTATGATTTTAATTTTATTTAAAGTAACATAAGTATTATTAAGTTCTTTTTTTTAATTATATTTTAATATAATTTATACTATCCTTTTGAATAATTTTATTTTGGGGTTTAAATATTCATTTTTTCTAAAAACTATTTTCAAGCGAATAATGTTTCTCCATTTTAATAAATTAAAAAAAACCCATTATGAAGAATATTTTAAATGATGTGTATTTATTATGTATCTATAAATATTAATTTAAATTCATATAATTATTATTACTTGTCATATATATAATATAAAATCATCTTATGCTTGAAAAATACGTTTCTTGAAAAACAACTTTTTTTATCGCGTCTACAAGAATCATTTTAAATTAAATTCTAAAAATTATAATAATTTGATATGGTAAAATGAATTATATATTTTTAATAATAATAGTTTATAATATATATAAATTTGAACTTAATTTTTGTTCATAATTAATAGTGAAAATAATAAATATATTTTATCATTGTTAGGTACAAATAGATTACTAGAGGGTTAATCAAAAAATATATGGGTTAAAATGAACTAAAAACATATGTAAATTCAATTTTATGTACATATTTATACCTTATAATGTATCATTATTTATAAAGGACCATTTTGGATCCATTTAGAAAGTAAATAACATCATTATCACATTTCTTTTAAAACGTTCCAACTGTGTCCTCCCCCCCTTATAAAAGGCCACTCGCTCTCCCCTCATATTCTCACCTCCAATGAATTTTGGATAAAAAAAATAAAAAAAATATAAAATAACTTGATTAATTCCCTATGAACATCCTAGATTCCATGATTTTATTCAAAAACCAATCTATGAATTCTTTTGGTTTAAACATTAATAAGTTTTCCAATGAAGGGGTATTATTCTTAACCAAGAATTTTTGTTTTATTTATTCTTCCTCCTCCCTAAAATATTATTCAAACATTTTGAAAAGAATACCATATATTGATATTTATCGACCTCCCCTTCCATAATATGGGAAACGAAACTATCATTCATGTGTATGATAGACTACCTCCTCACGAATCAATGTAATTAATTTTCTATTATCTCCTCTAATGGCTGGTTATAATAATGGATTAAATAAATATATAAGATATATTTTAACATATTTATACATATTTAAATATTATATCACATATACCTTATAATATTCCATTTTTTGGGGGATAGGATAACGTCCCTTGTGTGTACAGAAGACTACTGCCTCACGAAGTGATGTGATTCGTTTTTCAATAAAATATTTACATGGAAGGTAATGATGATAAATTTAATTAATATATTAATATATATGAAATAATTATAATATTAGTGGCATATATTTATCATTATTAAAATATAATATGTCATTTTATTTATTACCTTTACACTCACTGAAAAATGATAACGTCGTTTGTGCGTACGTGTGGACTACGGTCGTCATGAAACAGTGTGAATATTTTTTAATAACAAAATTTCATGGATGATATATATAAGTATATTTAATGAAATGATATGTTATTTTTTATGTTATTGTCATTATATAATGGTGGAATATTATCTATGTCCTTTACATAATGATCATTGAAAAATTGAATTGTTACTCATGCGTACATCTGACATACTTCATCATGAACATAACATAGTTCATTTTTAATAACCATCATTAATTATTAGTTTAAAAAGTATTATTTATGAATAAAAATTATAATTATTTTATTATTAATATTATTTATATTTTTTAATAGTGACCTCTTTGAATATAGTCAACATATCAAAGTGATTTGGACATACAAACCAAATATCCTCAAAATATATGGTGTCATCATAATTGATTAATTAAATGAATATAAAATGGAAATAAGTGAAATATAATGAATAATAAAAATAATAATATTTTTCAATAAGTAAATAATTAACACATGTTTATTTTCCATGAAGATAAAGTATGTATGTGATGTATTAAAATCAATGTAAGGGGCTTCATCTCAATTTCATTTAGTTGTGGAAAATTTTGATGTTATGGACATATATTGTTTTATAAGGTGTATATGGATCCCCCTTTTACATTTTATATCTTGAATCTATCTATTACCAAGATATTTAAAGTTTTATAAATTTTATTTTTATGGGGATTAGGATTCTAATGTTACCAAAGTGGTAAGGGACTTTATTTTAAAAAAATTATTTTAAATATTTACTTTTCAACATCTTTTCCTCAATGTCCATATTTTAAAAATTATATTATGTATGTTTTTATGTAGAAACAAAATATTTATTAAGAAAATTTAGGTCTGTTTTTCCTTTATTTTAATGGGTTTTAAAATGAATCTTTTAATGTTTTTTATATGGAATGTTTTGTTAAGAACACAAAAAGAATGTTCTATTTTAACGTATACCAAGAAAATGAACTTTCTTCTATCATATAAATTTTATGAGGATTCAATTCCATTAAAAACATTAATTTTTTATGAAAAGAAAACCCCTCATTCTATTTTATAAGAATTTTTATTGATTTTTTAAAATAATTGGGTATTCTGGTATCCAAAAGTTTTTTTCATACAAGTTTAACATAGTTTTACAAGGGTTTTACTATGTAAAGACACAATATTAGAATGATTTATTCCTGACATGTTCCATTATAATTGTTTATACAATGGGTTAATCCCCATTATAGCTTATGTGTGATCCCAATATAACATATAATATGGGTGAACCTACATAGAACCAGGTGATATCATTATATATTATATGATGGGTGCACGTAGATAGTGCTCCATAGCATTGGGTAATGATTATGTTATCTTGAGAATTATATTAGAACTCATCCATGTGTTTATTCCAATTGAAATGGTTCCTTAATTTTTATATGATGATTATTTCCCAAGGAGACTACATGAATTTTATATGTTTTAAAATGAATTTCCATGAAAATAATTTAATTTAAAATGGTATTAAAATGATACTTTTTAAGGAAAAATGAACCAATTTTTGGGTAAAAATGTATGTTTTTCAAAAAATATTTTTATAGGTTTTTATTTTTTTGACAGGGATAACATTTTTTTCCTATTTATGTACCTTACTAATATTTTTTTCATATACCATGTTTTAAAATATTTTTCGTAGGATTTAAGGATGGGTATGTGAAATTAATAAGTCATGTCGAAAATCGTTATGATTTTTCATGAAAAGAAAGCATGTTTTATATTAAAAGTATATTATTGTTGGAATAATTTATACTGATTATAAGTGTCCACTTTTTGTATACATGGGTCTGTTATATAATATTTATGACATAACTATCTAGAACTCTAAACATAAATGATCATTGAAAATGTGAAAAAGTGAATTATTTTTTAAAGTCATTAAAATATGAAATGTTTAAGGATGGGTCCATATAGTTGGTATGAGAACAATGGTTTAGATAAATTTAGGTTTTAGTATAATATTAATATAACACCATTAAAAGTTTTACAAAATGGTTAAGTTGAAATGATATAGAATTTGAAGATTACTATCCTAGTTCATCTAAAATATATTTTTTAATAATGATTTTATGTAGAAGAAACAAGGAGGCTATAGTAGGAAGTCACCGAGTGGAAAATATCCTTCTAAATCAGTAACCTAGAATGGTCTGAATTGGAACTAATTAGTTTTTTTACAATGATAGATTAGTTGGCTCAAACTTTAAATATTGGTGGAATCAATGCTAGAGAGAAGCTGGTTCCCCATCAAGGAATATGATAATAGAAAATCATTTTATGAGAAAATATACTCCAAAATTAAGTGGATATTATATACCAAATGTATCAAAAATATGTATGAATTCCCTAGAGAATATATCTTAAGAAATGGAATTTTTAAAATGTCAAAATATAACCCTTTACATTTATCATTTTGAAGGTGAAGCTAATTGATGGTGGTATTTTGTTAATAAGACTAAATAGATAGATGAAATTTATTACATGAGATGAGAAATATTCAAGAATATATTACTTGATAAATATTTCCCTAAGGTAACTTGACTCAATATTTAGAAAGAATTATTCTAATTTTGGAAAAAGCTGATGATTCAGTATCTATGTATTAAGAGAATTTTAAAACATTGGCCAGGAATACACATAATATTATCTAAGATATTGATATTAAGATAAATCAGTTTTATTTTGGATTAAAACTAATATACTGATGAGAATTATCTTCTAGAAAATTATTATGTTCTATGAAATGTGCTCAGATTTATAAGAATTTAAACATGGAGTTTCCCAAGAATCATGTATTCCTAGACTACAACAAGAAAAAGGATAGGATATAAGTAAACGGGTATGCATTGAATTAAGAATTATAGAGTTAATATAATTATATCCTCATCTTATCCTAAGTGTGGTAAAAATCATCTTGTGGAATATCTAGTAAATTCTAATAGTGTTACTTGTCTGGTAAGTTGGGTGACATAACTCATAAATGAAAAGAAAAGAGTCTTGAATAATCAAACAATGGGGTAACAAATAGCCATCCATTAGAGAGATTTTTTAGTCATAAAGAGTTGGGAAATTATTCTAATGTGTGTTTAAAATTGGTTACTTATGATGGAAATCAGCAAGATCAAAATCATAAGGGAGTGGAAAAATATTTTTATACTATTATTGTTGATGTTAGGACATCCAATGAAGTGGTAATAGGTATGTTTCTAGTTTAGCTGAATTATTCTGATACCCTATTTCACTCGTGATCTACATATTTAATCATTTCTGATAATTTTCATGTAAATTGGGAATATTACCTCAGGAAATTATGATAAAAACTTTTGTGAACACTTTTGGTGAAAATATTAAACCAACCAAGAGTTATAAAAAAATTATTATTATTATCTTTGGAAAATAATTTCCCTCAAATACTATTGAACTATCCATGGTAATGATTGATATTATTTAGATCATGGATTATATTTTAGTTTACCATGATAAGAAATATTAAAGATCCAATAAATTTTTATTCTTTGATTTCATACCATTTATAACATATCATGAAGCTAATAAATTGATTATAAATAGAAGTGAAAGTTATTTATCACATGTTATTTAAATTAAATAAATCATTCAGATTATTTATGTCCAAATAGTGAATGAATATATGAATTTTTTTATAAAGGATTTAACTGGTGTTATAATTAATTGGGTGGTTGATTTTACTATTTATGTATTGCCTAATTCAAAGAAAATTTCAAAACCCCCTTATGAAATGGATCAAATGAAACTTTTAGAATGAAAAAAGATTACACGAGTTACCAGATAAAAGATTCAATAGAACTATAAATTCACCATGGTGTGATCCTATTTTGATTTTTAATAATAAATAATGTTGCATGTCGCTTTTATTTGATTATAGATATTTTAATAACATCACTATTAAGAACAAGTATCCTTTTCTCATATAGATGATTCGTTTTATTACCTCCAGGAATATTAGTATTTTTCAAAGGATGATATGAGGTATAAGTACCATTAGGTGATGGTGAATGAGGATAATATTTTTGAATACAAAATTTCATAATAGATATATGAATTATGTGTTTTTATTTATACCCATTAGGTAGTCTAATGCACTTGTTGTGTTTATGGAAATTATGAATAAATTCTTTTATGATTTATTGGATATGTTTTTTTCTTGTTTTTATTTATTATATTTTGGTGTATTATAAATGTAAGGGGGATCATTATATATACATAATTATTATTTTGAAAAACATAAAAGAAAAAAGTTTTATGGATAATTTAGTGTGTGAACATTAGTATAAAAAATTTATTTTCTTGGACATATAGTTACTAAATATGGAATAAAGATATACGTAGATAAAACTAAATTTGTTGAAGAGTGGAAAATAACAACTAATTTCACATATATTCATTGTTTTCTTGGTTTAGTAGGTTACTACTAAAGGTTTGTTGAAAATTTATCTCGATTGTATAGCCCGTTAAGTGAGTTAACTTTAAATTGAGTTAAATTGATCAGGATAAAATAATGTTATGATTTTTTTTGTAACTAAAAATAATATTGAAAAATCCTTATGTTTTGTTCTTCCCTCTAGGGGTGGTGAATTTTTTATCTACAATGATGCTTTATTTAATGGACTTTGTTGCATTTTGATTCAGAATGATCAGGTAATTTCCTATGATTTACGGAATTTGAAACCCCAGAAGTTAAATTACCCTACACATGATCTATAATTAGCTGCTATGTTTTTTTCTCAATTTATTTGGAGGAATCATTTGAATATAAATTTTAAAATATATAATAATCATAAATGTTTAAAGTATTTATTCAATCATAATGAATTTACAAAAGGTAGAGAATTTGGATGGAATACATCAAGGTTTACAATTTCATGATTCACTACCATTATAGAAAAAATGTGGCTCTTGTTTTGAGTTAGAAAAATAATGCTACATTAGACATGTAATATTATTAATCTTTGGTTAATGATTTTGGGAATTTTAGACTAGATGTTTTGGATGTTAGGACATCCTCTATTTTTTTAGGTTTTATTGTATTTGACTTTGTAAGAAACAATTAATCAAACATAGAATGAGGATTGAGCTTTTCACAAAAAGGTGGATCTTATTAATAAGGGTATATTTCATGAGTTTAATTTTGATGGAGAAGGTGTTATCATATTTGTAAAAATATTAAGTGTACCTTTTGAATTCCATTTGAAGGTATAGTTTTTGAGTGAAGTTTATAGTTCTCTATTTTTTATTCATCCAGGATGCTCTAAGATATACCAATAATTTTAGGAGTACTATTTGTGGGATTGTATGAAAGGAAATATTTCTGAATTTACCATGAAATGTTTGAATTTTTTCGGGTAAAGGAAGAATGAAAATTAACAAAAGGAATGATTCAACCATTTCCAGTTCTAGAGTGGAAATTGGAAAAATACATAAATGGATTTCATTATTGGATTTCCATGTTATCTTGAGATAATAATATGAATTGGGTTATTTCTGATCGATTAAATAAATCTCTAAATTTTCTTCACATTTGAGAAATTATGTATTGAGATTAAGTTTATCGACTATATAATAAAGAGATATTTAGGTTACCTAGATTTCCGCTCCCCATTTTCTCTGACTATGATCCTAGATTAAATTATAATTTATTGAAAAGACTTTATAAGTCATTGGGTATTATATTAAATTTCGATACAACTTATTATCCTCAACCCAATGGTCAGTCTGAGTAGATGATTAAAACCATGGAATATATTATTCTTTATTTATCCGTGGATTATAAGGTAATTTTTGATCAAAAACATTATTTGGTTTAGTTTTCTTATAACAATAGATTCAATTCCAATATATAGATTACATCATTTTGGGAATTGTAGGAAAAGTGGTGTCGAACACTATTTTTTTGGGGATAAAGTTGGAGAAACGAATTTTATGGGACTATGGTTGGTTGATTAAATGCATGGGAAGGTTTAGTTGATTTAGTAACATATGAGGTTGGGTTAGATAATGAAGATAAGTTATATAGAGAACTGGAAGAAAGATATTTCTTTCAAGGTAAAGGATAACATTTTTTATAAATTAACTACATGGAAAAGTGTTATACATTGTGGTAAAAAGGGAAAGTTAATTCCATGGTATGTCTAGCCATATAAAATCCTTGACAAAGTTGGATAATTTTCCTATCAAGTGTATTTTACTCTGAGTTTATCCTAGTTACACAAGATATTTCATTCTTCAATGTTAAAGAAATATGATACAGATTCATCTCATGTATTGGCCTTGAAGTAGTTTAATTGGAAAAGTATATTTGTTATGAGGAAAATAATATTTATATTCTTGACCATATAGGGAATTTTCGGTGTAATATGGTGATTTAATGGGTTAAATTTTTATGGAAAAACTATATGGTTGAAGAAGCAACATGAGAATCTGAAAATGCTTTGGGGGAAAGATATCCCCACTTGTTTAATAAGTGAATTAAATTACAGGGATGAAATTTAAAATTGGGGGAATATAACATCCCTGATATATATATAATAAATAATTTTCATGTTGGTTAATATTTATGAATTAGATATTTATATTCACTATAAAAATATCAAGTAATTTTTAAATCATAAAAAATTGCATTAATAAAACTAATTTATTGTAAGGTTTTATTAAAATTTTTAAATTAAATATTTTTAATTTGAAAAAAGAATTTAATTTTTAAAATATTCACATCAAAATTAAATAACGGTGAAATTTAGGTATTTTTTAGGAAATATTGATTTTTTAGTGAATTGTGAAAAATACATAATTTATAAAAGTGTCATTTCATTTCAATAAATTAATTAATTTAAAAGTAAAATAATTATTTGAATTTAATTAAAGTAATTTAATTATTATTAAATTATATTTAATCCAATTATCTACACTTAATCAGTTTTATACATGATATTATTATAAATTTATTTTTGGTTTTAAAAACACATTTTTCTAAGAACTGTTTTTAAAGTGCATAATATTTCTTCATTTTAATTAATTAAAATACCCTATACCGAGGAATGTTTTAAATGAAATTTATAGTTTTTATATCTATAAAAATGAATATAAATTCATTTAATTATTTTTACTAGTCACAAATAAATATAAAATCATCTTATGCTTGAAAACTGCTTTTTCATCGTGTCTACAAGATTAATTTTAAATTAAATTAAAAAAATTATATGAATTATATTTTTTAAAATGGATTCCATATTTTTAATCATAATAATTTATATTATATAATAAATTATACTTATTTTTAATAATGAATAGTGAAAACATAAAAAATATTTTACTATAGTTACGCTAAAGAAAGATTTTCTGAGGGGTTAAAAACGACAAACAATAAAATGACTTTAAAAGTTTTATAAATTATATTTTATAACAATATATCTAAATTATATAATATAATACTCATTAATATTCCATTTTGGATCCTTTTTCATGTGGAAAATGTGGTATCAATTTTATTTTATTTTAAATTCCAAGTGTGCAATCTCCCCCACTTATAAAAGGAATCCACTCTCCTATCCTCTTCACTCATTAAAATAATTTTAGTTCCAAAAATACCTTAATTAATTTACTCCCCACATCATAGATTCCTTTTATATGATAAAAATAATCTAGGAAATCTTTTGGTGCTAACCTTAAGAGGTTGTTCAAAGAAGACATATCATTCTTAACCAAGAATTTTTAATTTATTTTTTCATCCACCTCCTTTAAAATTTGTTTAACCATGATAAAATAATAATACTAGTATCTACCATATTATAACGTTTTATTATATTAATGAAATAAGATATATATTTCTCTTCTTCCATCAAGTGGGAAACAAAATAGTTCATTTGTACGGTGGACTACCGCCTCACGAACCTATGCAATTCATCTTCCATCACCGCCTATTAGGACTAGTTATAAGGATGGATTTAAATTATATATATAAGGAACCGGCCTTACAACATTACATAATCATGAATTAAATGAATAATTCACATTGAGGATCTTTTCAGGTTTATAGTTTTAGAGAATTAGGACATAACTATTACATCTCAATGATTACAAAGTAGACACATCTACTCAGTTTCCATTTTTTTTCAAAAAATAAAAACTCTTGAACAGAATATTCATGTCTAGTTCCATGTTTTAGACAGCATGACATTTCCTTGATCCCATCCTTGACCTTATTCCACTTTATTTCTGGTGAAAAACATTTCAAAAACATGGGATGAGCATAAAAATCTCAGTAAGGGATATTAAAATACGGAAAGAAAACATTAGTCCATGTATACATAAGAATCAATGAAATCATAATTTACTCATAAAACATAATTACTTTAACATAACTCATGAAATCATAATATTTATGAATAAATCATATAAATCATAAGACATAAAGGTAACTTGAGGCATTCATAACATTCTTACGTAGGGAGTAACCCTTAGGGTTACATTTTGAATACCCATCACAATATCTTCCCTAAATCTCTTCGGAGAAACCTTTCTGTTTAACTCATTCAAGTTACCCAATGCATTGGAGAGCTATCTCAGGATCACCCTCCCATAGATTATCATAGAACCACCCATCCTCATAAACAATTCCCAATAACCATAACATAATCGTATCACATAAAACATGTATAAAGAAAACATAACATTTCCACATTTCAATAACAAGATATAAATACAACACATTGATATAATCAAAAAATTATCAAACCCATTTTTAATACCAAAATAAAGTAAAACATGGTATTTATTTTTCATTTAAAAAAGTTATGTCTTGTAGAGGAATCCAAAACTCAAATAATGGTCACGACGACAGAGAAGTTATTGTCTCCGCATACGGAAGACAAAAACATTCCGTTTTGTCATTTAGTAAAATGCTTCGTGTAAAAAGATTCATTTTTAATGAAATTAAAATTAAAAAAGGGTTAATATACAAGTAATAAAATACGGTTGTATATTAATTGAAGTTTTCCTTAACGAAAGGAGATTGAGACGAAGTCCCTTACAAAGACGGTATCCTTAGATTAAAGATAAATAAATTACATAATTATGTGTGAAAAATATAAACACACTCAATATAAGTGTATATTAAGTGTAAAAAACATAGGTCATCCAAATATATTCATATCATGACATAATCATGAAGTTTAGGTTTAACCCAAAGAATTGAAATTGGGTTAAGAAGTCCCCTTTTAGAAATTTGACAGCCTAACGACGTCACTTTAAAATTCAGAAAATGAGTTGATGATAGATAAAAAGGGTATCTCATCACTTGGACATAAAATTTATAGCAATAAGGATATATATAAGAACATATCTTAACATAAAAAGTTGTAAATTAAAAGACCTAACCAAAAGAAGTCTTTTAAAAAGAAGAGGGTGAAAGGTTCCCTTACCGATTTGGTAACCTACGAAACAAACACCCCATGAATGAAAGACCATACAATGTTGATTTAAACAACCATAAATGGATTTATATTACTCAAAGAGTAGAATATTGGTCATTACATACACCACTTAATGGAGATAGTGGCAAATATAGCATGAATCTCATGAGAATAAAAAGTGAGATAAAGCCCCCTTACCTCGTTGTAATCATTCAAGTTGTATGACCAAAATATAATAAGAACCAAATTAATCACAGAATACCATGAATATAATCATGATAATATATATCAAATGGTAGTACACAATACACCAAATTCAATAAATAATTGGCGAACAATGGAAATGTCACAGAATTAAAAGTGAGATAAGAAATCCCCTTACCTCAAGTCTGACTTGTCTTGTTCGTTTCTTTATATTCCTGAATAATAAACATTGGTCAATTTATAATTTCATAAGTAATTACTTTAAAGTATATTATTCAATTCAAATCACATATTATCGTGTAATAATAATTAGTTAATCATGTGTGTTCATATCATACGTTTTGTCGATGTTCGGTACATGAGTTTAAAATGAACTTGTTTGAAAATAATTTCCCATGTAGTTGTAAGTATATCATATCCAGAATGGAATTAATGATTTTAATTATCATATATATCTAGTATATATAAATTTTATACTATTCCATGACATTTGGAGATAAAAATGAAATGCACCGTTCATGGAGACGGTAGGCCGTACGTACGCATGAACACTACTTTCATTTCATTGTCATATTAAAGGAATTAAAACTAAATGAGACATATATATATTATAATTCCAGTATAATATATATTTTATATAGGTAACATAATTTCATTAATTAAATTATTTATAAATTCCATGTTTGGCATTAACAAGTCACATCAATTGATGGGGCAGTAGTCCACACTTCCTCAGATGAAATTATCATAGTTCCACAACATGAAAAGCATAAAAATGTGATTTAAGAATAAAATTCAGAAGCATATTGAAATAAATAAACACCATATATATCATATATAAATACAGTTACATCATAATGGACACCATGAAAGGTGTTAAAAAAATATTGAACAATCATCGTTTCATGAGGTAGTAATTCACCACCCACATAAACAATATGTTCTTTAAGCATTAGATGAATGTGTGTGTAAGTGTAGGTAGAATATTTATCATAAAAGAATAATATTATATTCAGGATACTGGTGTTATTATGGGATCAAGTAATAAGAAGATAGTGTTGAGTGAATAAGGAAAATAAAAGAAAGAAACTCGAGAGAAGACATTACCTCTAAATCGGGTAACTCTTTTTGATTTGAGCCAAAGGCTTCCTTGGAAAGAATTCTGCCCAAAGTGAGTCTTATAGGAGTAAGAGAGGGATGTGTAGAGATAATATGAGCAGATTTTGGATGAGCCAAGGAATTTTGAGTCATGTTTAAGGGGGTAGAGGTGGGGGCCTTTTATAAGAGGGAGGAGGGTCACTTTTGGAATGTCTTGAAATGTTACTTTATTATAAAATGATTTTCGGATTTTAAAGGTCCAAAAATGATATATTTAGATAATAAGGTGATAAGGGTTATAAATACTCCAATTAAATAGGTTTTTTACAATTTTAGGTCTTATATTTTACCTTATCTATTCATTTTTTTTAAATCGTTCATTAATGAGTAAATCACTACATCATCATGATGTCATAAATAAATTTATTTATTTAATGTATAAAAATTATAAAAAAAAATAACATGAGTTAGGAAATATTTTTATATTTCCAATGAATATTTATAGTCTAATATATCATTCATGTAAACCAAATTAAAATTGTTTTACTTAGGATATACAATCCTTTGTTATATTTCTCTTCTTTTTAAAAAATAATGTCATAAATGTCACTATTACACCCATGTGACTCCATGGGCCTTCAAGTTCGGTAAAAAGCATCCCATGGTCGGCCATGACTCAAAAAAAAGGATTTTTACACATGTTTTTTAATAACCCAAGCTTCCACGGTACTCTTCCCTTTTAATAATACAGTACAGTGTGATGTACGCAACTTCAAGTTCTAACACACACCACAACCAATCAAACTAGCCGTTATCAATAGTAATACCTTCTTTTTGAAATTTTATAAATTTTATTATTCAAAATAGACATCATTTTTGGATTCTGAATATCAAAATTATCCTGGGGTGAATTTTTGGTATTTTTTAGAAAGCATTCAAATTTTGATGAATAGTGAAAAATTCCAAACATTAGTTAAAAACAACTTTTTTAATCCAAATAATTTGTAGTGATAAATTGTACTATTTAGAGGTTTTAATTATAATTAGAATAATTTTTTACCATTTAATCCAATATTGGTAATTTTATGTAATTTCACATTTAAAATATACATAAACAAGTGTCAATCTTTTGATAGTTATTATTTCTTAAAAAACACCCTCTTAGTTTTGACAACAGGAATTAATTTTAAATTAATTTATACCACTTCTATGTTTTGAAATTAGAAAAATGGATTCCATATTTATAATCAGGAGGTCCAGATTGTGTAAATAGGTAAATTTTATTTTTAAACATTTTGAATAATTATTTCGGTAAATATTTTATTTACCATGGTTAAATAGTAAATCTGGTAAATAAGGGTAAAATTTTATATTATAATAATATTAAACTACCATAAAATGTGTCCTAACACTATGGGTCGATAACTTCCCAACCATGGGAATCTTAGGGTTGATTTTGGGATCTAATGGAGCCACTTGTAAGTGATAATGACACTTTATATTAATTAAGTTCATGTAAATACAAAAATGACATAAGCATATATCTTTTAGAAACACAATTTTTACATAGGGTTATATATGTTATAATTTCAACTATAAATATTCCATAGAAATATAAAACTATTTCCTACATAATGGTATTTTATTTATAATTTTTAGACATTTAATAATTAAATTTATTTATGACACAATAATGATGCAGTATTTTCCTTATTAATAAAAGAATCAAATAATTGGTATGATAAATGTTAAAATAAATATAATTTGAAAGTTTTGATGACATAAACGAATTTTATTGGTTAATATGTCAATTTATAATTTCTTAAATGAATTTAGTTCTAATTAATAATGTTTTTAGGACTTTAAAAAAATCAATTATTAAATTCCATTAAAATTGACAAAAATGTGTTCTTAAAACCAATAATATATTATTAATTGATATTCTATTTCTAAAGATCTAAGTTTCATCCAAAAGACTTATATAATGGTAGTTGTATCATTAATGGACCACTTGAGGGTATCTTGGAAGTATATAGTATGTTTATTGACTATATAATATAAAAATACAAAGAGACATGGTAAATGTCAAACTATTTAACTAAGAGTTAAATCCAAATGATAAGGTTAATATAGTGACACAAACTTGTCTAAAACCTATTGGTTGAGTTGTTTTAGACCTATCACCACCTTAAAATTTAAATAATCCACTTTTGATCCATTAGAAACGGAAAATTAATTTATTATAAAATAATATTTCTAGCTTTTCCTGAGGTGCCTCTCAACCCTCTTATAAAAGGGCACTCCACCTACTCACTAATTCACACCTTCAAAGCCTTTTGGATCGGCCAAACCCTTAAAAAATATCCTCTAAACTTCCCTAAATTCATCTTAGAGTCCCTGATTTTGTCATAAATCCAACTAAAGAAGCCCTTTTGATCAAATCAAAAAGAAGAACTTGAAGAAGAGGTAATAATTTCACCACCCTCTTTCAAGTTCTTTTCTTCTTCCACCTCTTCTTTTTTGTTATTTCCATTATAAAACAATAACTATAGTATCATCTATATAATTTAATGTTATTATAAGTATGGTACATCCATCTTAATTATTCTATACATCCTTTGAATGACATGTCACCAAACGTGCGTATGTACGGATTACCGTCTCCACGACGTGGTGTAATTGTTATTCAATACTTTATTATTTGGATGGGTATAATAATGATGTGTAATTAGTTTAAATAATAAATATAACTTGATAATTATTATGTATATATGATATACCAATTAATTATATATTATTTTAATATCAAAATAGTGAAATTGTTGCTCGTGCGTACGTACGGATTACCGTCTCCACGAATGTGATTTGATTCATTCCCCATCGTATTCATTCAAGAATAAATTTCATTTGATGATTAAAAATAATTTTTATAGACATGATATCATTATGGATATGAATAAGATACATCCCATCCATAAAAAATATGGCTCACATAACAAAGAATATAAAGGAAAATGGATCTGTTAACACCAGAAATGACGATAATTCTAATATATTATTAACAAATCAATGTTAAAAGATCATATATGATATCATATTAATTTATATATCTCTTTTATAATTAAATAAAAAATATTTCAACATTATACAGGAGGTTAAAATACCATCGACCAAGGAAAAAGTACAAAGTAATGGTTTTTTAATCTCACTTTTAATTCCGTGAGATTTCCATTGTTCACTGCTTATTTATTGCATGTGGTGTGTGTAATACCCATAATTGTATTAATTGTGTAATATAATTAAATTTATGGATATTTACATCATAATTTTATGATCCTTCGTTCATGGGTGTATGTTTCGTATGTTACCAAATCGATAAGGGAATTTGAAATTTCAATTTCCACTCATTCAGCTTTACGCATACTTTATTGATTATTTTACTCCAAGATTATGTGTGGAATAACTATTAATTTTCTTATGTCATAATTTCCACTACATATTCTGTGGATATACTTTTGATACACATAATCACTCCATTGATAAATTCTCAAGTCATCTATATGAACTTGAAAAGAGCAATTTTAACTCAATCTCCATTTGTTGAGTTAAATATATAATTCATTGGTGTTGTTTTTACAATAATATATGTGAATGTCCTCTGATTGGTTTACAATTAATATCCAATAATATTGAGTGTATTTATATTTTTTACACTTAAGTATGTCTTTGATTTATCCTTAACCTAAGGATACAGTCTTTATAAGAGATTTCATCTCAATTTACATTCCATTGAGACTTCTTTTTTGTTATACACCAAATCACTTTTATATAGTGTATATAATGTACCTTTACATAGTATATCATGAATCCCTTTATTCTCATGATATTACAATGTTTTTATTACCTCAATTATTTTTATTCAAGTGTCTCTATTTTTGTTAGGAACTCTAACTAAAATATCACTTTAAAATGTTTTAAAGATTTATTATTCTAAATCTTTCTCATTAATGTCCATGTTTTAAAAATGGATTTAAGGATTTATTTATATGTACATTAATGTTTTAAAATTAAAATTCATTTTCAAAGTTTCAAAGTGGTATGGTACACTTTGATTCAAAAATCTATTTTAATTGCCTCCTTGATAAATAGTGAGACTTTTAAATGTTTTCAAGAAAAAAGGTGATATTTCTCTCAAATTGTTTTGATGATTATTTTCTTCTATGTCAATATCCTTCATTATTCTCGATTGAGGTTAAAATGTTACAATAAAATCTTCGATATTGTATTGAATGAGTTTTAATTGATTTTGGATGTGCTATTTTTATACCATTCATGGATTTTGGGAAAAGAATTGACATTTCGTATGCTAGTTTAAATATGAATGTTTATGTTATGTTTAAACCTGTTCATATGAGGAATGAATTGAACTTAGTAAGTGATGGGTGGAGACCGATATAGTTCCTCGATGCATCGGTAGGTCTAATGAGACAAACTAGTGTCTTGGCACAAGGCCTTGACAAAATCGTATTTGTAGTCTTAGCACAAGACCTTGACTATTTGGTTATGATAGTCTGGCATTATGCATTCCATCATTATGAAAGTGGTTATTGATATTTCATGTGATCATTCGACTAGTAGAATATCCATGTGAATAAGTAAATGGCATTATTTGATTTTATCTTTTCCATATTATGCTGAATTTTAAGTTTAAAAGGCTTTTTTTCTTGTCTTATACACTTCCTTAAATGTTTATGCGTATTTATGAATGTTTCCGCTATAATGTTATCCTTATTGAGCATCTGAGCTCACCCATTTCTATGTTTTATTTTCCCAGGATGCAAAGAATTATATTATGAATGACCTCCAAGGATAGTCTATGGGATATATGTGTTTTCTATGGAGACAATGTTGTTGTGGTTTTCCATTTTATGATGTAATGTAATACTTATGAATGTATCTAGTACTTACAAGGCTACTAAACTAATCGGTATTTTGAGACAAGATCTTTTATGATCATGCCAATGATAGGTAATAATACAATGACTCTGGGCTTCTAGGGTCAGGTCTTTATAGTTGTTATCAGAGGAATTTTAGTACAAACCTTAAAAACTAGATTTAGGTAAACTCTGATTAGAGCACATTGACCTAAGATTGACTTTGAGGATTAGTATTGATGAAATTCATAGAATTTTGGTATTGTAGAGATTTTGTGAGTTTTCCGAGCAATAAATCCCTGTCTGGATATGATCAGGTAGAGGTGGCTCTATCACAGATGTACCTAGGGGTAAAACCCGAAAACACCGCTTTGAGCTAGACTCGAAGGGGAACTGGTGCACGACAATGATCCTTGCTTCACTCTTGGTTACGACACTCCCGGGGGATATGCTTAGGATAATTTAAATTTTCTTTACAAACCGATTTGAAGTATTTTAATATAATATGATAATAAATGACCTTCATTAATCCTAAGGTGTTTCAAATTGAGAATATGGTGTCATGATATTCTCTAAATGATATTATGACTACTGTTACTCACACAATGCTTTATGGTTTTTGTCAATGGTTGGATTCTAAAGAAGTCATAGTATCTTTGAGAATGATTTACATGGTGGTCACGGTGGTGGAAATGAGCAAAAAAATGGAATGTTGATAGGAGTAAAAGATATCATGTCAATGCCAAATCTTTTCCAAAAATATGATCTATAACATATATGTTTACCAACTCTCGGATGTAACAAAGAAGTGAAAGGTGATGAATGATAAGAGCTCTAACAGAGGAGACCCTGGAGAAAAGAATCCTCAATTTCCATAATGTAAGAAATGTGGAAGGATACACCTAGGAAAGTTTCTCAATAGAACAAAGAAATGCTTTACCTGTGGGAAAGAAGGACATAAAGTGAAGAATTTCCGAGGAAAAATGAATAGTACTATGGAAGAAAATAAAAATGGTCCCAAGAATCCATTTATAGTTATTTTCCGTAAATTTAGGGGATCTAGCCATTACCTGAGTGAATGACCTATTAAATAGGATATTTTCTTGGTCAAAGAAGAAGCTATGTAAAAATAAATGGTTGGAGAAATTTTTAAAAGTACAAGTACTCCTTTTTGATGCGATTACATTGGAATAATTTTCTCTTGTATTTGTAACCCTACAGTTTTTCTTGTGAAAATGATATTTGAGGAAGTATTATCTTTTTTTCTTGTGGATATAGTTATAAATAACCATTTGATTTTATATGATCATTGGGTTTGAGGCAATTACAAGTTATTATATTTTGGGATGAAAATGTGAGGTATGAGATAATATTGGTGGTTAAATTATGTTATGGTTATTTTGAGAAATTTATCTCATTTTGGTAATGTTATAAAATATAGTTTTTGAAAAAGGAAAACACGAAGACCGTGTGACTACCTGTCGCATCAGACAAAGCTGCGGGAATCGAACCCACAACCAAAGTGCGATTGGGATTTATCGCCAACCACTGGACTACATGAAGACCTTGGTTTGTGTGACTAATTATTTTTAGTTAAATGATTTTATTGATCAATAATAAGTTGATTTGGGATCTTATGTCTTATCAAATGAATACCATTAGTATAGGAAAATGATTCAGTGATTAAGTGATAAATGTTATTTTGGAAGATGTTCTCTTTGTTTGGAACACTATATGCCCATGTAAAAAAGAATTCTATAGGATTTCATTTGAGGAGTAATGGTGGATTTTTATCTATGTTTTTATTGTGGATTTATAGTTATTAGGGTTATTTATGGAAATGATTAACTAATAATAGAGAATATGTGATTAAGTCAATTAGTTTTAATAATGTGACCTTAAGAGTAGTTGATGTAATTTGGAGATACAATTTAACATGGAAGACTACATAGCCAAATTCTTCTAAGTTTTGGGTTTCAATATTAGTTTGGATTATAATGAAGGATTTTAAGTACAATTGTTTATTGAATGGTATTTATTTAACATTGGGGTATTGTTGGTTTTGTTTTAGAAATTAATATTAGTGTTTCTTTCTCTAATAGAATATCCTTTTCGGGGATCATCAGATCTTATAATAACAGTTTTGGTTTTGATTAATCTCTAAGGACAAGATAAATATATAGTTTATCCTTCATGGATCATTTGATTCTATAGATGTTTATTCTAACTCTTTTAGTGTGACCATGTCCTCTTGAATACTCATCATTTAAAAAAAAGAGTTAGTGGTAGAAATTTTTTAAAGAATGAAACTCTATATAAAAAGTAAGTATATATCTTTATGTTCTTATTCAATATCATAAATTAATTCCTCATCTTTGTGTAATGTAACTTAAAACAAAAAAATGTCGTTGTTTTGCTCTTCCTACTGGGAGACTAATTACTATTTGTCCCATTACAAGTTTGTGGTTTTCTTGTTGTTAACTTTATCCTGATCATATTTTATATCCCTCTCCTTCATAACTTGACACTTAGTTTATCATCCATATCCATGTTTTCTTACATGGAATCCTAGTATGGGTTATCTTGGGTAACCTTTATACTTCTCTTTCTTTATTTTAAAGTGATAGTTTTATTGACTCTTTCTCCGATGTGGGAATTTCCATTATATTCCCAAGCTCAATTTTTAAAAAAAAAATCGAGGACAAAATTGTTTGAAGGAGAGGAGAATGTAACACCCCAAGCTTCCAAGGTATGCTTCCCTTTGAATAATACATTAGCGTGTGTTGTACGCAACTTTGTGTTCTAACACACACCACAACCAATCAAACTAGCCATTATGAATAGTAATACCCACTTTTTGAAATTTTATAAATTTTATCTTTAAAAATGGGAATAATTTTTTGATTCGGAATATCGAAATTATCCTAGGGTGAATTTTTGGTATTTTTTAGAACAGATTCAAATTTGATGAATAGTGAAAATTACTAAACATTAGTTAAAAACAACTTTTTTAATCCAAATAATTAATAGTGATAAAATATACTATTGAGAGGTTTTAAAGTATAATTATAATATATTTTTACCATTTAATACAATATTGTTAATTGGATATAATTTCACATTTAAACTAGACATAAACAAGTGTCAATCTTCTAATAGTTATTATTTCTTAAAAAACATGCTCTTTGTTTTGACAATGGGAATTAATTTTAAATTAATTTCTGCCACATTTTTGTTTTGAATTTAGAAAAATGTATTCCATATTTAGAAACTGGAGGTACAAATTATGTAAATAGGTAGCTTTTATTTTTAGTCATTTTGAATTATTACTTCGGTAAATATTTTATTTACCATGGTTAAAGGATAAATACGATAAATAAGGGTAAAAATAATTTATAATAATAATAAATTACCCTAAAACGTGTCATAACCCTATAGGTTGATACATGTCCGACCATGGGCATATTTGGGTCGTTTTTTGGGACCCCATGGAGCCACTTTTAAGTGATAATGACACTTTATATTAATTAAGTTAAAGTAAATACAAAAATAACAAAAGCATATATCTTTTAGAAAAACAATTTTTACATAGGGATATATATGTCATATTTTCAACTATAAATATTCATTAGAAATATAAAAGGATTTCCTACATAATGGTATTTTATTTATAATTTTTAGACATTGAATAATTAAATTTATTTATGACACATTAATGTTGAAGTATTTTCATTATTAATGAATGAATCAAATAATTGGTATTATAAATGTTAAAATAAATATAATTTCAAAGTTTTTATGACATACAAGAATTTTATTGGTTAATATGACATGTTATAATTTCTAAAATTAATTTATTTCGAATTAATAATGTTTTTAAGACTAAAAAAATCAATTATTAAATAGTGTCAAAATTGACATAAATGAGTTTTTAAAACAAATATTATATTATTAATTTATATTCTATTCCTAAAAATCTATGTTTTGGCCAAAGAAATTATATAATGATAGTTGAATCATTAATGGACCACTTGGGGGTATCTTGGAAGTATAGAGTAAGTTTATTAACTATATAATAAAAAAATACAAAGAGACATGGTAAATGTCAAACTATTTAACCAAGAGTTAAATCTAAAAGATAAGGTTAATATAGTGACCCAAACCTGTCTAAAACCTATTGGTTGACTGGTTTTTTACCTATACCCACCTTAAAATTTTAATAATACACTTTGAATCTATTATAAACAAAATATGAATTTATTATAAAATAGTATTTCTAGCTTTTCCTAAGGTGCCCCTCACCCCTCTTATAAAAGGGCACACCCACTACTCACTAATTCACACCTTAAAAGCCCTTTAGATCGGCCAAACCCTACCCCAATATCTTCTAAACTTCCCTCACTTAATCCTAGAGGCCATAATTTGGTCATAAAGACAACTTAAGAAGCCCTTTTGATCAAATCAAAAGGAAGAACCCGAAGAAGGGGTAATAATTTCACCACCCTCTTTCAAGTTCTTTTCTTCTTCCACTTAATCTTTTTTGTTATTTCCATTATAAAATAAAAACTCCAGTATAATATATATACTGTTAAGTTATTATAAATATGTTATAGCCATATTCATTATTCTATCCATCCTTGAATGAAATGTCACCATACGTGCGTACGTACGAATTACCGTCTCCACGACGTGGTGTAATTGTTATTAAATACATTATTATTTGGATGGGTATAATAATGATGTGTAATTCATTTAAATAATAAATATAAAATGATAATGATTCTGTATATATGATATGAAAATGAATTATATATTATTTTAATATCAAAAGAGTGAAATTGTTGCTTGTGCGTACGTACGGATTACCGTCTCCACGAACGTGATTTGATTCATTCCCCATCGTATCCATTCAAGAATAAATTTCATATGATGATTAAAAATAATGTTTAGAGACATGATATCATTATGGATATGAATAAGATACATCCCATCCATAAAAAATATGGCTCACATAACAAAATAATATAAAGGAAAATGAATCCGTTAACACCCGAAACGACTATAATACTAAGATATTATTAACAAATCAATATTAAAAGATCATATATGATATAATATTAATGTATATAATTCTTGTATAATTCAATAACAATTATTTCACCATTATACAGTAGTTTAACCTACCCTCGACCAATGAAATATTACAAAGTAAGGGGTTTCTTATCTCACTTTTAATTCCATGAGATTTTCATTGTTCATCGCTTATTTATTGCATGTGGTGTGTGTAATATCCATGATTGTATTCATTGTGTAATATACTTAAATTTATGGATATTTAAATCATCATTGTAAAATCCTTATTTAATGGGTGTATGTTTCGTAAGTTACCAAATCGATAAGGTAATTTGAAATTTCAATATCCACTCATTCAGCTTTATGCATACTTCAATGATTATTTTACTCCAAGATTATGTGTGGAATCACTATTCATTTGATTATGCCATAATTTCCAATCCTCCTTCTATGGATATACATTTGATACACATAATCACTCCATTGATAAATTCTCAAGTCATCTATATGAACTTGATAAGAGTAATTTTAACTCAATGTCAATTTGTTGAGTTAAATATCCGATTTATTGGTGTTGTTTTTACAAGAATATGTGTGAATGTTCTATGATTGATTTACACTGAATATCCAATCATATTGAGTGTGTTTATTTTTTCACACATAATTATGTTGTTGATTTATTCTTAACCAAAGGATACAATCTTTATAAAATATTTCATCTCAATTTACATTCAATTGAGACTTCTTTGTTGTTATACACCAAATCACTTTTATATGGTGTATATAATGTACCTTGGCATAGTATAACATGAATCCCTTTATTCTCATGATATTAAAAAGTTTTTATTAACTCAATTATTTGTATTCAAGTGTCTCTCTTTTGGTTAGGAACTCCTTCTAAAATATTATTTTAAAATGTTTTAAAGAGTTATTATTCTAAATCTTTCTCATTAATTTCCATGTTTTAAAAATGGTTTTAAGGATTTATTTATATGGACATTAATGTTTTAAAATAAAAATTCATTTCCAATGATTCAAAGTGGTATGGTACACTTTGATTAAAAAATCTATTTTAAATTGCCCCTTGAAAAATAGTGAGAATTTTAAATGTTTTCAAGAAAAATTGTGATATTTATCTCAAATAGTTTTGATGATTATTTTCATCTATTTCAATATCTTTCATTATTATCAATTGAGGTGAAACTGTTACAATAAAATCTTCCATATTTTTTGAATGAGTTGTGTTTGACTGTGGATGTGCTATTTTTATACCATTCATGATTTGTGGGTAAAGTATTGACATTTCGTATGCCAGTTTTAATATGAATGTTTATGTTATGTTTAAACCTGTTCATATGAGGAATGAATTGGACATAGTAAGTGACGGGTGGAGCCCTCTATAGCTTCTTGATGCATGGGTAGGGATCATTAAACAAACTAGTGTCTTGGCACAAGGCCTTGACAAAATCTTATTTGTAGTCTTGGTACAAGGCCTTGACTATGTGATTATGATAGTTTGTCATTATGCATTCCATTATTATAAAAGTGGTTATTGATATTTCATGTTGTCATTCGACTAGTAGAATATCCATGTGAATAAGTAAATGAAATTATTTGATTTTATATTTGCGAAATTATGCTGAAGTTCAAGTTTAAAATGTTTTTTTTCTAGTCTTATACATTGACTTAAATGTTTATGCTTATTTATGAAAGTTTCCGCTATAATGTTTTCCTTAATGAGCAGCTGAGCTCACCATTTTCTATGTTTTATTTTCCTAGGATGAAAAGAAGTATATTATGACTGACCTCCGGGGATAGTATATGGGATCTCAGTGTTGTCTATGGAGACAATTTTGTTGTAGTTTTCCATTTTATGATGTAATGTAAGACTTATGAATGTATCTAGTACTTCCGAGGGTACTAAACTAATCGGTCTTTTGAGAGTTGATCTTTTATGATCATCCCAATGATACGTAATAATGCACCGACTCTGGGCTTCTGGGGTCGGGCTGGTATATTTTGGGGTCATTTTATATTATTTTGATATTATTTTATTACCCTTAACTACACGATTACTAATTAATCACGATAATTAAAGATAATTACCATCATTACTATTCATAATATTAAAAAACAAGAGTATTAATTACATAATTTGGACATTCTGATTCCAAATATGGAATCCATTATACCAAATTCCAAACATAGAAATTTTAGTAATTAATTTAAAAATAATTACGGTTGTCAAAAACAAAGACGAGTTTTTAAGAAGTAAAATTTATCAAAAGATTGACATGTTTTTACTTCCAATTGAAAAGTGAAATTACTTCTAATAAACATCATTGAATTAAGTTAAAATAACATAATTAAATTAAACATTAAAACCAATTAAAAGGACAATATAACTATATAATTGAATTAGATGAAAAATAAGTTTTGAAGTAAAACGCAGTATTTTTCACTATTCATTAAAAATAAACATTTGTCAGAAAATACTAAAAATTTATCCAAATTAAATTTGATATTAAAAATTCAAAAATTATTTCCATTTTACCAAATTAAAAAAAATAAGTTTCATTAATTAATTTTATAATTAATTCCTGCTGTCAAAACAAATAGCGTGTTTTTAAGAAACAATATCTATGAAAAGATTGACACTTGTTTATGTCCAATTTCAAAGTCAAATTAATTCCAATGACCACCATTGGATTAAATGGTAAAAATATATTTTAACGACACTTTAAAACCAATTAAAAATATAATCTAACCATATAAATAAATTAGATTAAAAGGGGGTTTTGAATTAAAACAAAACATTTTAACTATTCATTGAAAAATGAACTTTATCGGGAAAATAACAAAAATTTACACAAAGTAAATTTTGATGTCCCGATTCAAAAGAAGGATTTTATTTTTTCAAATATAACATCTAAAATTGACAAAAAGTTGTTTTAAAAGGGTTCGCCATCAAAAGGCGGCTAATCAACTGTTTAAAGAATATTAGAATATTTATGCTTAAAATTTGATTCATTCGCATTTTAGGTATCTATGATTTATTGGATAATTGTTAAAATATTTAAAAAACAAATATAACCATTTTTTAGTTAGTTCTATTCATTCCCACCATTATAACAGCTAGGCGTTAACTACCATTTAAAATAATATTATTATATTATTAGTGTGCAACGTACGATTCTCAAAGAAACTTGTTGTTGTGTATTGGGTACGCCATCGAACATAGAATTACCTTTAAAGTAATATTAACATTTTATTCCCAAATATTAATAAATATGAAAATGTCATATTCTTTATTTACCTAGGATATTACAATATATATATATATATATATATATTATATTATATTTTCTAAATAATTATAATTTTATAATCATAATATCACATATACCTTCTTACTTTTCATTCTGTGGGGGATACAAAAATGTCACTCATGTGTACGGAGGACTACTGCATCGTGAAATGATGTTATACATTTTTCACTAAATTTTATATGGAAGGTAATAAAGATAACATTAATGAATATATGTGTTATATATGACATAATTATGATATTAATGAAACATTTATCATTTATAAATGATTATATATCATCTTATTTCATACCTTTCCACTCACTGAAAAATGATAATGTCGCTTATCCGTACGTGCAGACTATCACCTCACAAAGAGACAAGATTATTTTTCATTCAAATGCATTATCTATATAATAATATTTAAAGAAAAAAATAAGGTATTTTAATATGATTATCATTATTTAATGATAAAATATTTCATACATATTTTAAATAATGATCTTTGAAAAATGGAAATGTTACTAATGCGACCATACGACTTACCACCTCCATGATCGTAACATAGTTCATTTTTTATAACCATATTTCTGGATTGGTTTTATAAGTAAAATTTATGTTTAAAAATGATAATTATTTCATTATTATTTCCTTGTAAATGTTTAAATAATTACCTCTTTGACCATAGTCAACCTACCGAAGTCATTTTGGGCACACAATCGAAATATCATTAAAATAGCATACGTAAAATTAATTGATTAAGTAATTGAATATAACAAGTAATAAGTGAAATAAAAGGAATAATAAACTTGAAACGACTCGTAATAAAGTAAATAGATAAATCAAGATAATTAGTCAGGTCTTTAAAGATCCTATGTGGTAAATCAATCATGAGGTAAGTGACTATATCTAAATTTCTTTCATCATGACATATTTTGAAGTTATGCACCTATATTCTTTTATAAGTTGTCTATGCATCCTCATTTGACATGTTATATCATGTATTTCTCTATTATCTTGATATTTATTGTTTTTAATGATTTTATTTCATGGGTTTTATAATTAAAATGTTACCAACATGGTAAGGAACATTATTTAAACAAAATTAAATATTTATTTTTCATATCCCTTTTATCTAGGTCAATATTTTTAAAAACAATTTATCGATGTTTTTATATGGAAATAAAATATTTAAATATTAAATTTTATGTCTCGTTTTAATTTTATTAAAAGGTTTTAAAAAGGTATCTTTTTACGCATTTTATACAAAATGTTTGAAAAAAGAAAAAAATGTTCTATTTTATCAAATATGGTGATAATGACATTTCCACTACTATAACCATGATTTAAATTTTAGTTTCCCATAGAATATTTTGTATTTTATCAAAGAAAACCCCCATTTCATTTTTTGGGTATTTTTTAATGAAAATGGATTTTTTAAGAGAAAAGGGTATTTTTATATCCAAAGGATTTCTTCCATATTAGTTTAAAAGAGTTTTTCAATGGATTTATGATGAAAATTCTCCAGATTAAAATGTTTAATTCATTATATGGTCCTTGATCATGGTTTATATGATCGGTTTCCCCCATTATTACTCACGAGTTAGCCCAATATAGCTTACACTATTGGTGCACTAAGATATAGGCAGGTGATCCCATTATAGCTTATATGATTGGTATGCTCAAATAGCACTACAATGCATTGGGTAATTACTATTTTAACTAGAAAATTATATTTTAAGTAATTATTTTGACTATTTAAATTGCAATGGTTATATATGGGTCATATGATGATGATATTCCAAGTAACCTACATGAATTTTCTATGTTTTCAAATGAGTTTTCATAGAAATCGTTTGATTTAAAAATGTAAGATAATTACCTTTTTAAAGTGAAAATGGTAACATTTTGGGTAAAAGGTATTCTTTTATGAAATGTTTTTTAATTTTCATGTTTTTTTCTGGATTAAAGGATTTATTATTTTTATGTATCTTATTAAGATATTTGTATGGGTCCCATGTATTAAAATTTTTTGTAGGGTTTCAGGATGAGTAAGGGAAAGGCAGAATTCAAGTAGAGAGTCATGATGATTTTCCAAGAGTGGAAATAATGTTTTATATTAAAATATTTATATTGTGTGAAAAATGGATTCTGATTAAAAGTCTCCACTTTCCAAATATATGGGTTTTTTATGTAAGTTTTACAACCTAACTATCTAAAACTATAAACATAAAATAACTTTGGGAATGTGTAAAAGTGAATTCTAGTTTAAAGTCACTAGAATATGTAATGTTTAAGGTTGGGTCTTTATAGTAATACCCTAATGCGAACCGTTAAGTACAAGATGGAGAATCACATAAACTCATGCATACCTTCTTTTATACAAGAAGCTACAAACTATTAATGAGGGTCTAAGTCTGTTAGTGGGGAGACTATACCCTAAATATCATGTCATAAAGAAAATATTATTTTAAAAAACCAAACAATAAACAATCATAGTTACACGTAGAAAATGATAAATGAAACCCTAATAGTATAATAAAATGATAATTGGACTCCCATGGTGGAAAACCAATCCAGAGAATTTGTAGTAGATAAATAGATATATAAAAACATCAATTTCCTCTAGAGTTCATCCTGATATGCCACCAACTCTATGATCCTATTCTCATCCATTATCCATGGGCCCTTTTCCCTTATTATAGTCCTTAAACATGTATTTTTCATGTGAACCAATATTATGAAATAGGTTTTTAATAAAAAACCATGTAGGGAATAACCAATGTGTCCTTATAAAATTGTATCAATTGTAACATGTTTATTACGTGATGATAATAAACGTGTAATGAGAATAATAGTCATACCAAAACTATTAAGAGATTGTGTTCTAACCAAGACTCCAAAGACCCCCAGTCATACCTGCTTCAGCTCAATGCTGGGTGGATAATCATAGGATTTTATAACTGAGAAATAAAAATCTACTAGTCTTATAACATATCTTTAAGAAGTCTCAAGAAAAAAAGTCTTATCAATTCCCAAAACCATCGTATCTTAGCTCTGTCATGGGTTAGGCCTCTATGTTATCATACCACATCTATTATTTTGGGAAGGACTATAATCCATCATGCCCCAAATTCACTAATTTGGGTTATACCACTAGGGAATCATGCCCTTACCACACTACCGTGAGCCAAGTATATAGGAATAAACTACCCTACTCTATGCTTAGGTTTATCATCATCATCCTTGTATTCTATGAGCACTCCCCCACTAAGGGATTAACATCACAAAATGGTCCACCTTTCTCATGTACCATGAACAACCTCCATGTAATGGTAATACACACACACAAAATAGGCTAGAGAATGTAAGGAAATCATTGAATAAAAATATGATAAAAAATTGTAGAAATAAATTTTAACATGTGATCATCATCAAACCTAGAAAAAAGATACTCTTACAAAAATCATGGAATCGATAGCATAATAGGTCTCTCGGACTACATAGACACTCACATGTGATCAAAATTAATAAAGTCCATCAACTTATTCCTACATCTTAATTATATTAAAGAATAAAGTGTATAGGAGAGCCCCAAATGATAAGAAACCTCATAAATTTTGTTTTTTTATATCAATATTAAGGTTAATCAAGGTGTCACCACCCAAATCTTGATCACATTGAAACTAAAACACCTATCATGACACAGAATCCTAAATCTGATTCCAATACAACCTGACATGAGTTCCAGATTAAGGAAAGGTGAAACAAGAATATGGGTGGAACTAATTATTAACAAATGTACATCATTATCAATAGATTATTTCATGTTCTGTTATAAATATCGAAGGGACAAAGGAACAATGGATCTGGATATTTAGAATGTTCCACGATGCAAGAAAGGTACTACCTCATGGATATGTGCTATAAATATTCACCATGGTGCATAGTTATCCATCACGGTGAAGGGGTATTATAGAAGATTCCACTGTAGTAGAAGATATGGTATTGCGATGAGTAGAGTACTGAATGTCAACCTCTATGACAGAAAATTGAGTAATGTTTCATAAAACCACAATATCTATATAATTGGCCGATCACCACATCATTTAATAATCTTTAAATCCATTTGTTACTCCTAGAATTATTTCACATGAACATGGTAGTTTGGTATTTTTAGGGACAAATCCATATAGAAACCCTTCATTAAAGCCTCTTAAATTTCAAAAACTAATTATCCAATTAGATTACAAGAAAAATAATTTAATGCCATAAATCCAAAAGATCAAACAGCAAGAACACTATTTATAATTTAATTTGAAAATAATCTATGGAGTAGTCTAATTCAACATGGAATATACTCCTCAAACAACTCTCTGTGATAATGGATTTGACATAATCTCCATCGGTGGTAATCCCCATGACATAACCCTTAATATATATAATGGAATTGTACTCACTACACCTATACATTGAAACCAATTTGACATTGAATTGGTTTTATGTATTTTAGCTAGAAAGGTAACAAAACCCACAATCTTTTACATTTTTAAACAAAAAGGTCTTGGACATTACGATTTATTCTAATGTTAATCCTGGTGAGATAGAGATTCTAAATTTACTTCCCCTCACTCCATTGTCTAAATAGTGATAGTAAGAATAATCCAAACTATAAATACCTGGAAATTTCAAGGAAAATTGTTTCTTAAATACTTTGGAATTTTACAAGTCTGTGGATTCTGACGGCACATGATTCCGAGGCCCAGTGTGCCTGGAATCAATTTCCGAAGTTTATCTCAGATACGTTCAGTGAACGAACAAGTGGGTTTTTCAATCTTTTGAACCGGTGTTCGGAATTGAAATCTGAGGGCACCGATGAACTCACAGCACTGGTAATTGCTTAAGGGGACCTTTACCGTAGTTGTGTTTTATTCGGGTTGTATGTTAAAATCTGGGGTTTAGTTAAGAAGTTAAATAAAATTTTTGGAACCTTTTTATTTATATCTTTGGAAGTTAATTTCTTCCATGGGAAGTTATTGGTGGGTCCCACACCCACCAAACTTCCCATGTGTGGATAATGGAGAGGTGGAGAGGTGGGGCCCACACGAGCCCCAACCTTTCACCTCCCATAACTCTTTTCAACCCCCCTTTAAAATCCCATGTTTAATTCATGACAACCCCACATATTTATGAGGATTCCTTCCTCTCCATCTCTCCCTCTTAATTGTTTGCCAACATTCCCTAATTAATAAATTCAACGTCTTCACTTAATTAATTATGTGATTTGATTTTTGAATTTATAATTACTTGTGTTAATAAAATAATAGCTTAGGCTTATTATTTTATTTTTGTGGAAATCACTATGTTAAGGAGAGTGGGGGAGAGAGCTTTTGAGAAGGGAGAAAGGTATTCCTCTCCTCAATGAAGAACGATGCTCTTCTCCGACGAAGAACTCTCACCTTCAACGAAGAACGACTCGGAAAAGAATGCTCCACGTTTCTTCAATCCTTTTCTTCCTCCGTATCAAGGGAGGAGACAATGACGCGGAGAACTCGCCAATGATGACGATTATTTCTCCGACGTTTACCAAGAAACATCACTACCCATGTATACGACGAACAAACCATATTCGAGGTAGGGGGATTATATAAAATTTTAGTTGATTAAAAATTTACATGTTCCTCGTTGTTTTTTCTGAAATGAATTCGGCCATGTGTTACCGCCTAACGCAGAGGGCGCGGGCCGAACGAACACGGGCCGATGACCCTCCAATGAAACTTGATATTTTTGGAATCGGCGACTGGAGGTGGAACATGGAAGATGTCAGCCGTGCAAGGGTCGTCGTCGCACAAGCAATGAAAAGCCACGACCAAGAGAGCTGTGGCGGAGGAAACACATCACCGTCGTGCCGGGCTGGGAATGCAGAGCTGCAGCCAGGGAAGGCTGCGGCGGAGGAAGCCGCCATCATCACGCCGGCTGTGTGGAAGGAACAGCGTCCCGCTTTGCAGGCCGCTTCGGGAGGAGAACCGGCCGGCCCATCGGCTGGCCAAGCGGAGGAGAGTCGCAGCGCGAGGAGGGTGCCACGCCAGACGAACCGCAGCCCGCCCATGCGGGCCGCTTGCACCAATAAGTCTAGTCAGCATCAGCCGACCGGTTAGGTAGGGCGGCACCGCTTAGCACTGCCAGTTCGGGAAACCCCCCCCCCCCCTCGGACCGCTTGACCTTCGGGCCGCGCCCCGTTGGGCCGTACCCAGCATGGACCCGCGCCGCTGGGCCGAGCCGCGCCCCCTTGGGCCTAGCCGCACCCCTCAGGCCGAGCCGCGCATTTCTTTGGGTTGGTCCAACACCCCTGCCAGGTCAGACCTGTCAAAATAGGTTTGACCCGACCTACCAGCCCACCGGGCTTAACGGGCCAGGCCCGTTTCCACTTAAAGGTGAATAACTTAAAGATTGCGCGTCCGATCGACGTGTCATCTGCGGCACTAGGACCCTCGCGATGAGGTGGTCCTTTTGCGATAGTCTAAGTGAGTTTTGGATGACTTGGATAATTACCGGGTTAGAAACGAACATATTTCTAACCTGGCCCCTGGAACAAAAAAGCCAATATCTCTCAGACCGGGCATTCGATTGACGCGCTCTCTATCGCGTTGAGTTCCTTTTGACGAGACAGAACATAAGGATACATAAAATATGTACTTAGTGAGAGTTGATGTATCGATCCCCCTTTACTCGAGGAGAGAACCCTCATGAAATCGAGTACGCTGTGTGTGGGAACCCTAGATATGGATGCAACTACGACGACTACCGTGCTGGGATCCTCCGTGGGTTAGACGACGATGACGACTGTACTTGGATCCAATGTGGGTTCGATAGTGAGGATGATTGTACTTGGATCCTTCGTGGGTTCGGCAGTGATGACGATTGTATTTGGATCCTACGTGGGTTCGGCAGCGATGGTTACTGTACTTGGATTCAACGTGGGTTCGGCAGCAACCAATTCTGTACAAGGATCCGACATGCATTTGGAAGAGGAGATGATTCAGAAGCTACATCTAATCATCTCCACCCTTCTCCGTGAGGCGTATACCTCTGTGAGCTGAGTGTAGTCTTGTAATCATTTCTAACAGTGTGATTGACTCCTTTCCTATGTGGACTGGGTTGTGTTTGGGCTCGAGAGTTGGAGCCGGACTAGAATTGATGACTTAGGTATATGTATGGACATATACCTAATTAAATTTGGTTGATATTTCGTGTTTGTATATTTCCTTTGTGTTTTATCCTTTGTGGATTCTGGGATACCTTTGGGGGTATCAGGGTCCTTACTGAGTATCGTATACTCACCCCTGCATGGGCTATGCCCGCACTACGTTGTGTTGGATGTAGACGACGGACAACACTGATCATGGTCGAGGTTTGTGGAGCTGGATTCTATCCTGAGGTGGACCACCTGGAGGGACGTACACAAAGTGGACGGATGGACCCGAGGTACCGATGAGACTATCTATTCCCATCCTTCAGGTGGGATTCCCGGTGGAGGACTCGGTGGTTGTTGCTTTACTTTACAGTTGTTGTACTTTCTTTCTCAGTTGTACTGTACCTTCAGTTGGGTTTGTATACTGGCCCATTTACTTTCCAGCACTTACTTTTGTACTCAGTTTTACTTAGTGCTTACTTCACTTGCGTACTCTGTTGTGTTTGTTTACTATTATAAAGGCAATTCCTTCCCTATTATTGGGATTTACGCGTTTGGGGCTAGTCGCCAGCCCCTGGCCTATGGAAGGCGGGGTTGGGGTAGTCACAACACGGTCCCTGAGGACGGGTCGTGAGAAATTGGTATCAGAGGAGTCAGTTCTACCGCAGAACTCAGGACTCTGATAATTTATTCTCTGTGAAGCAATAGTGTTAAGAGTATTGAGTGTATTTATCAATCCTAAGAGTCCAGTGTTGGTGCGGCGGCTGACGTATCCATACACCAGGACCCTGACTTCTGATTTCCGACTGAATGCACAAAAACATTGATTGCATGTGTGTTTCGAAAGTTTTCATTGTGATTAATTTGTGTTAGTGCACCAGGTATACTGTTTGACCGTGGCACACCTATTTCTTTTTAGGATTTCCCCATGAAGGTAGCCATCTAGGGTTCCTAGTTATGTGCGACATGGAATCCCACTGAGCAATGAGGCCTCGGTGCAAGGCCCCATTACATCAGAGGCACCAACGGTACCACTACCCACCGGGCCACTGATACCACCAGCCCGAGCAGCAGAGAGTGCACGCCACCTGAGTGTGTTGCACGAGTTTCAGCGATAGAGGCCGCCCAGGTTTTGTAGAGAGACATACCCTCAGGAAGTCGATGATTGGATGTAGACTATTGTCAGAGTCTTCATATTGGTAGGGACACCAGCAGACCTTATGGTGATCCTTGCCGTGGGTCTCCTACATGCAGCAGCAGATAGATGGTGGAGCATGATGCTCCAGGTTCATGATGAGACATCACTACTTTGGATAGACTTCGAGAGCCTTGTTCCATCCACCCTCTGTGCGATGCGCATCCAGGAGTTACTTCATCTATGATAAAGGAGGAATGACAGTAGATCAGTATTCAGCGAGGATTACCGACCTATTGCGCTACTCCACAGACATGGTACGGGACCCATTCTTCCAGGCCCAGACCTTCGAGCAGGGACTGAGGCATGAGATCAGAGCTTCGATGGTCTCCCTCAGTATTCCGACGCAGGAAAGAGTGCAAGAGTAGGGCCTTCTTGTGGAGAGGTTTCTTGTTGAGCCGACACCAGCAGCGAGACCCACCGTAGGGTGACACGTAGTGGAGTCTTCTGCCTCTTGCAGTAGACATATGTCGCAGAGGTCTAAGCAGACCAGTCCATATAGTGGGCGACCTCAGGATACAGGTTCTGATGTGCGGGGTACACGAAGTAGAGCCAGCCATACGTCGGGAAAGAAGTGCTATGCATGTAGAGGGAAGGTCCACATGGATCATGACTGCCCGAATCTCCATGCAGACGAGCAGCAGACAGTAGAGGGGCCTCCCATGAAGAGGTGGAGGTTCGACCGTGGCAGTCCGTAGGGAGCAGGCGGACGAGGAAGAGGAGTTGGACGACAAGTGGGTGGTGGACTACGCTTCAAGGCTCTACCACCACCACCACCTGGTGGACCAACCCGACCACAGGGAGCTGGCAGACATGGGCAGGCTCATGTCTAGACAGTCGAGGCCTATGACCATGGCACACCTGAGATGATTCAAGTTACTATCTGTGTCTACTCCACCCTTGCTGCGGTTCTTATAGACATATGAGACAGTCATTATTTTATTGTCGCTGCCATTTTTCAGAGCTCAGAGATTCCGACGGAGCCATTGGATCGACCCTCATGGCTAGAGACTCCTACAGGAGTAGACTTGATGATTACGAACTGGTGCCGGTAGTGTGAGCTTACTCTAGGAGGCGAGAGCTTCGGCTGAGATCTTCTTGTAGCAGCGTCAAGCCCTTATGACGTCATCTTGGGTATGGACTTGTTGTCTATAGTCCATGGTCAGAGTGACTGCATTAGGCACAAAGTGTTGTTTGTCCGCACAGATGGGAGCAGGTTCACCTTCACCGGAGAGAAGGGAGCCTTGGTATCACATGATGGACTTATGCAGAGGAGAGGGCAGCCGATCACACATCAGTTGGCTAGTCTCATCCTAGGAGCAGTTGATGTACAGAGTCCAAGTTTTCCTATTGTGGTGTATCAGTATGCGTATGTTTTTCCTGATGAAGTTTTAGGACTACCTCCTCACAGAGAGTTAGATTTCTACATTGACGTGTACCCCGGGACAACACAAATATCTACTCCCACATATCGGATGGCTCCCGCCGAGCTTCGTGAGCTGCGGGTACAGCTGGAGGACTTACAGGGAAAGGGATTCGTCTGACCCAATGTTTCACCCTAGGTTCTCCAATTTTATTCGCCAAGAAGGTGGATGGGAGCTTACAACTATGTGTCGACTACCGTCGCCTGAATCAGGTGACCGTAAAGAATAAGTACCCACTCCTGAGGATTGACGAACTCTTTGATCAGCTCAAGGGAGCCCAATGGTTCTCGAAGATAGACCTCAGGTTAGTATATCACTAGCTCAGAGTTCGAGATGAGGATGTGCACAAGATGACCTTCAGGTGTCGGTACGGCCATTATGAGTTCTTGGATATGCCCTTCAGTGTGAAAATGCTCTAGCAGTGTTCATGAGTCTCATGAATAGGATCTTCTAGCCTTACCATGATCGGTTTTTCATAGTCCTCATCGACGACATACTGATTTACTTGATTATTAAGGAGGAGAACGCCTAACACTTTCGTGTTATACTAGACACACTATGAGAGCACCGGATTTATGGTAAGCTCTCGAAGTGACAGTTCTGGATTTGAGAGGTTCATTTCTTAGGGCAAATCATCTCGGCGGTGGGAGTTGTAGTAGATGTTGTGAAGATCGAGGTAGTACTTGCTTGGGAGCCACCCAGGAGCGTGACAGAGGTGCGGAGTTTCGTAGGTCTGGCTAGGTACTATCAGATATTTATGCCAGACTTCTCAAGAGTTTCAGCACCGCTTTAATCTTTGAAGAAGAAGGGGAAACCCTTCATGTGGTCTGACAGATGTCGTCAGATCTTTCAAGAGCTGAGACAGAGATTGAACAGTGTGCCCATCTTGAGGCTACCGGAGGAGGGAGTAGGGTACGTAGTTTACTGAGAAGCATCAAGGACTGGACTCGGGTGTCTCTTGATGCAGGATCGAGCAGTGATCGCATACGGTTCACAACTGTTGAGACAAAATGAGCAGAACTACGCTACCCATGACCTGAAGTTAGCAGTAGTGGTCTTCGCCTTGAAGATGTGGTGACACTATCTTATACGAGATCCCTTTACAGTATAATTTGACCACCAGAGTCTTAGGTACGCTTTCTCATAGAAGGACATGAACCTGAGACAATAGTTATGGCTTGAGTTCCTCCAAAACTATGACTTTGAGATATTCTATACTCATGGGAAGGGGAACGTAGTAGCTGATGCTCTCAGAAGAAGATCGGGCATACAACTACTAGGGGAGGCGACAGATCAGTTAGCCGCTTTGCAAATATCCTTCATGGATAGAGATGAAGAATCCATTCTATAGTCTCTCAGTGTCACTCCTCCACTACTTTAGCAGGTCAGAGAGGCATAGCGTGGGGACGTTGACTGTGAGACACGATGTGCTCAGATTTCCACAGGGCATGTGCCCGATGGATTTTCAGAAGGGGGAGAGCACGTCATCCTCTTCAGGGTACGTACCATGGTACCAGTTTCACTACTGGAGGAAGTGATGTGGGAGTTTCACACTTCCCCTCTATAGGTACATCTAATAGTGATGAAAATGTACTAGGACCTCAGACAACAACACTGGTGGCTGGGTATGAAGAAGGTGGTAGCTGAGTTCGTTTCATGATGCCTCACTTCCAGCAAGTGAAGGTGTAGCCCCAGGTACTAGCAGGCTTGGTACAACCCTTAGAGGTCCTGGAGTGGATGTGGGATGGGATATCCATGGATTTCATGACGGGGCTTCCATGTAATTCCAGAGGACATTAATCGATCTGGGTGACCATAGAACAACTCACCAAGTCGGCCCACTTCATACCGATCAGAGGGCAAGGCTCAGTAGAGAGCTTGGGATGCCTCTACGTTCATGAGATCATATGGTTTCATGGTGTGCCATCGTCTATCGTCTCTAATCTAGACGCTCGCTTTACTTCCCGGATTTGGAAGGGGTTATAAGAGGTATTTGGGATGTAGCTACACCTAAGCACCGCCTTTCATCCTCAGACAGATAGCCAGACGGAGAGGACCATTCAGACTCTCGAGGACATGCTCCGTGCATGTGTCTATGACTTTGGTCGCATCTGGGAAGATCACCTACCCTCAGTGGAGTTTTTATACAACAACAGCTACCACTCCACCATCGGGATGGAACCTTACGAGGCACCGTACGGACGACCATACAGATCACCTCTGTGCTGGACTGACCCTGGGGAGTCAAACCTTGTAGGACCAGAGATGGTCCAGGATATGAAGGAGAAGGTCCCGACCATCCAGGAGTGGATGAGGACTGCACAGAGCAGATGGAAGTCCTATGCTGATAGGAGATAGATACCACTAGTGTTTGAGGATGGAGACCGCGTTTTATTACGGGTCTCACCTCAACGTGGATTATGGAGGCTTGTCCAGGGAAACACGTTATCTTCGTGCTTCATCTTTCCTTTCCAGGTCCTCAACAGAGTAGGCGAGGTGGCTTACCGCCTGGACCTTCCACCTCAGTTGCACCAAGTGCATGACGTATTCCACGTATTTTAGCTGAGCATATACGTGCATGACCCTTCACAAATTATTTATCACAGGGAGCTAGAAATCAATGACGGGAAAATTCATGGAGGTCAGGGTGGAGATTGAGGATCTACAGGAGCAGGTCCTACATGGATGGTCAATTCCTCTGGTGCACATTCCTTGGTACTACAGGAACCTCCAGGAGAGTACATGGGAGCAGGAGGCTCAGATGCATACACAGTACCCTCATTTGTTTCCCTAGTTCATGATGTAGCTTTATAGGGACATAATTCCCTGAGGTGGGAGTAATTTAAAGACTTGGAAATTTCAAGGAAAATTTTTTCTTAAATACCTTGTAATTTTACGAGTCTGGCTTCTGACGGAACTTGATTCCGAGGCCCGGTGTGCCCAGAATAAATTTCTGAAGTTTAGCTCGGGTACGTTCAGTGAACAAATGAACGGGTTTTTCTATCTTTTGAACCGGTGTTTAGAATTGAAATCCAAGCGCACCGATGAACTCGCATCACCAGTAATTGCTTAATGGGACCTTTAATGTGGTTGCATTTTATTCGGGTTTTATGTTAAAATATGGGGTTTAGTTAAGAAGTTAAATAAAATTGCAGGAACAATTTTATTTATATATTTGGAAGTTAATTTCTTCCATGAGAAGTTATTTGTGGGGCCCACACCCAACCAACATCCCATGTGTGGATAATGGGGAGGTGTAGAGGTGGGGCCCACACGAGCCCCAACCTTTCACCTCTCATAACTCTTTTCAAACCCCCTTTAAACTCCCATTTTTAATTCATGACAACCCCCCCTATTTATGAGGATTCATTCCTCTTCCTCTGTCCCTCTTAATTGTTTGCCAACACACCCTAATTAATAAATTCAACCTATTCACTTAATTAATTAATTGATTTGATTTTTGAATTTTAAAATTTCTTGTGTTCATAAAATAATATCTTAGGATTATTATTTTATTTTTGGGGAAATCGATTTGTTAAGGAGAGTGGGGGAGAGATATTTTGAGAAGGGAGAAAGGTATTCCTCTCCTCAATGAAGAACGATGCTCTTCTCTGATGAAGAACTCTCACCGTCAATGGAGAACGACTCGGCGAAGAATGCTCCACATTTCTTCAATCCTTTCCTTCCTCCTCATCAAGGGAGGAGACACTGATGTAGAGAACTCGCCAACGACGATGATTCTTTCTCCGAAGTTGACGAAGCAACATCGCTTTCCGCATCTATGACGAACGAACCATATTCGAGGTAGGAGGATTATATACAATTTTAGTTGATTAAAATTTTACTTGTTCCTCATTTATTTTTATGAAACAAATTTGGCCATGTGTTACCGCATAATGCGGAGGGCGCGGGCCAAATGAACACGGCCCGAAGATTCTTCGCTTGAACTTGATCTTTTTAGAATCGGTGACCGGAGGCAGAATGCAAAAGAGGCTGGCAGCACAAGGGCCGTCGTCACACACGCAAAGATAAGTTGTGGCCAAGTGAGATGCGGTTGAGGAAGAACGGCGCCATCACGCCGTATCGGGAACGTGGATCCGTGGATAGGGCAGGCTGTGGAGGAGGAAGTCGGCGCCGTCGCGCCAGCTGTGTGGAAGGAACTGGGGACCGCTTTGCGGGCCACTTCGGCAGGAGAACCGGCCGGCCCATCGGCCGGCCGGGCGGAAGAGAGCCGCAACGCCAGGAGGGCTACGTGCTGGACAAACCACCACCCGCCCATGAGGTCCTCTTGCGCCAAGAAGGCTGGTCGGAATCGGATGATCGGTTAGGGAGGGCGGCACCGCCGGTTCAGGTAGACAGGGGGCCGCCCCTCCCCCCTTGGACCGCTCAGCCTTCGGGCCGAGCCAGCTGGCTCGCACCTAGACGGGTCACACCCTGCCGAGCCACGCCTCACCGGGCCATGCCGGGCCGGGCCGCGCCCCCTCGGGCCGAGCCATGCATTTCTTCGGGCTGGTCTGACACCCCTGCTAGGTCGGACCCATCAAAACAGGTTTGACCGGACCTGCCAGCCCACCGAGCTTAACAGGCCGTGGCCGTTTCCACTTAAAAGTGAATAACATAAATACCGCGCATCCGATCGACGCACCGTCTCTGAAACTAGGACCCTCACGAATAGGTGGTAGTTTTTCGGTACTCTGAGTGAGTTTTGGATGACTTGGATAATTTCCACGATAGAAACAAACAATTTTCTAACTAGGCCCCTGGAACGAAAAGGTGAATATCTCTCAGACCGGGCGTCCGATTGACGCATCGTCTGTCATGTTAAGTTCCATTTGACAAGACGGAACATCGGGATACATCAACTCTAGAATTCTTGACAGTTGATGTATCAACCCCCCCTTTACTTGAGGAGTGGACCCTCCCTAAATCGAGTATGATGTGTGCGGGAACCCTAGAGCTGGCTGCGAATACGATGAAAACCGTGCTGCGATCCTCCGTGGGTTCGACGAAGATGACGACTATACTTTGTTCCTCCATGGGTTTGGCAGTGAGGACGACTGTACTTGGAACCTCCATGGGTTTTGCAGCAATGATGATTGTACATGGATCCTATGTGGGTTCAGCAGTGATGGTTACTGTACTTGGATCCTACATGGGTTCGGCAGCGATTACTTTTGTACTAGGATCCTACGTGGGTTTGGAAGAGGAGATGATTTAGAAGCTACATATAAACATCTTCACCCTTCTTCATGAGTAGTATACTTGTGTGAGCTGAGTCTTGTCTTGCAATAATTACCAACGGTTTGGTGATAAGTTGTTTAGTTCTACCAATGTTTAAATTATTGCTGGAAATGCAGTTGGTGTTGGTTTTGTTGATGAATTGGGGGTTTTTTGTTGAAATTGGTTTAATTATGGAAGTCTAGTTTTCTCTTTGTAAGGAAGGTTCTTTGGCAAGTGGTTTTTCTAGTCATTTTGATTCTGAAACCCATATTGAATGTTTGTTTTTCTCCTTCATCCTTGTTTTTGCTTCTAAAATCTTCTTGGTTAAAAGTTTGATTCAAAAATATCCATGCTATACACTTCATAAAATGGGTTACTGAAATGATTATGTGATAAGTATATCCAACATATATTATTCGGTTCTTACTATCTAGATATTTGATTTAGATCCATATTTCTTAAAAAAACTATCCCTTGAAGTTGAGTTTCTAGTAATGGTGATGAATCAAAAGTTCTTACCTCATGTAAACCTCAAGCTCTAGTACCTATTATGAGGATTTTGTTTGAGTTTTGAACCATATTTTCAATCATTTCATTGGGGTTTTCAAAATATTTTTCAATCAAGTATCCTCTTAAATGTGACATAAAACATGTTTATATCAGTTTTCAACCTTCCTTGATATAACAATAGAAGGAAGTGGTTATATTATATAACTTCATGGGTATATCTAGCACATAGATTCTTAAAACTCTTATAGTACACATAGATATTATATCTATATTCTAATCTGATAACATATATTTCAATTCTTAATACATTACCACAAGAGGTGGGAAATACTATTTTTATGATGTATATTTTAAGATCATACCAATCATGGATTTCATCTAGTTATAGGACGAACCACCATTCTTTAGAAGCTCCTTTAAGTGAGATCACATAGGCCTTCAACTTCATTTGTTTAATAACCTCTCCTTGGGGTTTTAGAGTTGTGAAAAAAAGTGTGAATTCTTTTATATTCTTTTTGGGGTCTTCACCTACAACACCATGAAACATGGGAAATGTATGGATGAGATAAATTTTCAATTAAATTTTATTTTTAAATTCTTTCATAAAAAATTTGATTATGTTGATTAGAAAATTAAGGTGCATATAAGTTTTTTAGTGTTTAGTTGGTATTTTTATCCATAGTGATGGGATTAAAGTGAACACTTAAGGTTTCACTAAAGACCACTTGAAAAATTTCATCAAATATTTCTAAAAAATAATGTTTATCAATTTAAATATAACAATTTCTCTTTTATGATCAAAATCAATTAATGGTTTATTAAATATTCATTTCGTGTAATGTTTAAAATAATGGTTTTATGGAACTACAAACCCAACAAATAAATCAAGTTTAAAACACACCCTATTTTGGGGTGTGAGAAATCCACCATTCCTTATATTGATTTATTTACTATTGAACCCTAGGTAGTATCCTTGATATAAGTTCAAAAAAACTATTGTCACTTTTTAATTGGTTAAATAGGTTAGGTTTTTGATTTTGTATTTATAATTACAAAAACAAAGTAATTAATTGAAATAATGAAATAATAATAACTAATGGTGATATGGTTATTAATTATAGGGTAGAATTAACCTATTTTAATGCAATAATAATCCCAAAGTTATCCTATATTCTTATACTAATCCATGAGAGAGAGAGATTCAAAATTATATGTAAAGACACATAAATTTAAAGGAAATTTTTTTCTTAATTTTATTTCGAATTTTACAAGAACGCAGTTTCTGACGGCACCTGATTCCGAGGCCCGGTGTGCCCAGAATCATGTTCCGAAGTTTGGATCAGGTACGTTTAGTGAACGAACGAGCGGGTTTTTCTTACTTTTGAACCGGAGCTCAGAATCGAATTCTGAGGGCACCGATGGAATCGCATCGCCAATTTTTTCTTAGAAACGCCTCTTCGAGAGTTGCGTTTGCTCGGGTGTGGTTTTTAAATTTTGGGCTTTAA
This sequence comes from Viscum album, assembly GCA_963277665.1. NCBI lineage: Eukaryota > Viridiplantae > Streptophyta > Magnoliopsida > Santalales > Viscaceae > Viscum > Viscum album. The sequence continues at coordinate 1,938,877,458 of OY728155.1, forward strand.
GTTAAGAAATAAAATAATGTGGTTCGACAAACTTTATTTTATTTCACTTAAAGCCGCTTAAATCCACTTAAAGATGCTTAAGCTGAGTTGAAACGGATTGGGTGCAATTCAAAATATCCTACCCTCTTGGTAGGATATTTGTGAGGTGGGGCCCACACGAGCCCCACCGTTTCTTTTCCCCTAAGTAACGCACCCGCAACCCCCCTCTTAAATGAAAGTCAACTGGGGCGTTTCCTTAAACTCTTAAATGCACCTATTAATTTGGCGTTTTATTCATTGAATTAATTATATGAATTAATGGGTCGTTACTTAGTTTGTTTTACTTTTTGTTGGCATGTTAATAAAATAAGACCAACGCTTGTCTTATTGAGGATTACTCGTTGAGAGGATTTGGAGAAGACTCCAAGGCTTGAGATCTTCATCCTCCTTCGCGAAGAACGCGAAGAACGCGAAAAACGCGAAAGGCGACGAAGAACAGCGAGCCCTCGGAGATCGACGACGCGATGCGAAGTACCACGATGCCGACGATTATTCTCCTGCGACGTTCTTCTACGACGTTACTTCTTCCGCGACAGATCTTCGTTCATCCGTTGAGGTAAGAGTTTGCAGTCCTTTTAATTATTTTTGGATTATAACAACAACATGGATTTAATTGTTATAATTAAATCTGTGTGTTCTTGATCCTCGTGTTCGTTGACGCGACACCGTATACCGCGACGATGCGACGCCCTTCTGCAACGCGACGATCATCTTCTACCACGATGGTCAATTCCGCGAAGAACTCGTCCGACAACTACGACGAGGTAGGGGTTGTTTTGAAAAAGATAATACTCCATGTTTGTTTCCCTTTAAGGAATGAACACAGACCAACTAATTAACAAGTTGGTCCGTGGATTATTATTGCGGTTCGGGTTTATCAAATTGATGGGAAATATTACGGTGTTGTTTCAAACCGCTAATGCGGTGGGTGGGGACCAACGAAAAAGTCCGAACCAACGCATTCTTTCTCGTTCTTAGTGTGCGGAATGGCGGAAAATGACAAACGGGGCCGAAAGGGCGATTTGAGGGCGTTGCCGTGATGGTCGGGTCCCGGGAGGACCACTAGCGAAGACCGCACGTAAAACGGACCACCAGAGCGCATCCGGTGGTCTGCGTAATCCCACGCCGGCGAGCCACTGGAAAAAACCCGCCGCGGCTGAAGCCACGATGTCGAGGCGGTTCCGCGGCCGCGCGGAACCGAGAGGCGGGATGCGTGCGGCATGCCGCGTCCGGGTGCTGCGGAGCGGCCCCCGCGCGGGGGGCCGCGGTTCCTTCGCTCGGCCAGGCCGAGCCGAGCCGAGCCGACCCGCCGGGCCTGGTCTCGCCCAGGCCGGGCCGGGTCACACCAAACCGGGTCGGGTCGACCCGGTTCGGGCCGACCCAGGGGGGTCGGGCCGGGCCCAGAACCCCCATTTTCGGACTCTTTTGGTTTTTTGCCCATATCTTGGGCTACGGACCTCCGTTTGACATACCATCAGCGGAGATGAGATATTTGGATCGAGGCGGTCATTTTAGTATATTACACTCAAGGTTTATGAATACTTTGGGTTCGGCCGGGTTGGTTCGTCCACGAAACCAATCGGGCCCTCGGAGCGGAAACGCTCATAACTTGAGCTCCGGACGTCCGATTGACGTGTCGTCGACTTTGATGGATTCCTCTTAGTGAGACGGACCTTTTGGATTACTCCGCGCGAGGTTTGGATGTATTTGGAGTACGGTCGGGTTGGTTTTGACTTAAAAACCAACCGGGCCCCTGGAACGAAAAGGCCAATAACTTCCAGACCGGGCGTCCGATTGACGCGCCGTCTGTTGTGTTGAGTTCCTGTTAACGATATGGAACTTTTGGATACATCAACTCTAGACAATGTGTCAGTTGATGTATCAGCCTCTTGGCTCGTGGAGCGGACCCTCCCGAACGAGCTTGCTGTGTGTGGAAACCCTAGAGCTGGCTGCGTTTGAATCAATGAAGACTGCTAGTCTTGTATCCTATGTGGGTCCCGGCATAGATGATTCAGTGTTGGTCTTGTATCCTATGTGGGTCCTAGCATAGATGAATCAATGAAGACTGTTGGACTTATATCCTATGTGGGTCCCAGCTTAGATGATTCAGTGCTGGTCTTGTACCCTATGTGGGTCCCAGCATAGATGAATCAATGAAGACTGCTGGTCTTGTATTGTCACGAACCGGATCTGGTCGCCATCAAACCGGCACCAAACCCCACCCATGCCAAGGCCCGAAGGGCGTTCCCGATCCCCACGGGATGGAACAAGTGCCCGGGTATCATATCTTGATAATTGGGAACGATTTACCCGATTTTATAAACATTAAACAATAAACAAACTCAATAATACAAATCTGGATTTTTCAACTAAAACCGTCTTTTACAAAATTTCAGAACTGAAATACATAAGTTAAAACTATGTTTAAAGGCCATTACAATGGTATAAAACCAAATAAGGACATCCCAAGAACCTCCACATGGAAAGAGGAACCGCCCTCAAGCCATCTCCACGACACTGCATCCCAATGGACAACTAAAAACCTGAACCAATGGCATAAAACCTGTACCCAAACCTGTGACATAAAATAAGCAAGTCTACTTACACCCAAAGGTGTAAGTAGGGTGTGAGAAAAAGCCCAACAGGATACCAACTCTAAGAGATTCCATGTGATAAACATTTCATGACAAAAATCCTTGCAAGATTTGTAAATAAGAAATGCTAGTTACAATTTTCTAAAGGATGCAATAATAAATGAAAACAGTTCTCATGTGGGGTAATTTTAAAGGACCAAAATTTTTAAAATAAATAACAAAGCTACTGAATTTTCCAGCCAACAATACCGTATGCTGACGGTAAGTACAAAGAATCTAATGAGCACAAGTAATAGGAAATAACCCCTACGCACTAGCTAGATGTGGGTCCCAGGTACCACGTATCTCGGTGAGAGTAACCACAAAAAATATTTGTTCTCATGCACGATCCACTAGTAGGGATCATACCCATAACCTAGTGGTCCCAAATCATCATCATCATCATTGTTTAGTTAGAGTTGTAAGTGTCAATCTTGCTAAGTGAAACTGAGGCCAAACCCCACGGATTCACTAGCATACTAGTACACGTCCACCCACCTAGATACCCGGGGTTTCCCTTTGTGCTCAAACAAGTTCAACAATCCAAGAAGTATAGTTTTCACATGAAAATATTACTTCCACATCACACATTAACCAAATAGCCCCATGTACATCACACAAGTCAAAAATTCCACTTTTCATTCAAATGTATTTTGAAATCAAACTCACACCAAAATTTCCTACAACACTTTTCACATTTCTTTAACACTTCCACAAATCCTTTAAACGATTTTATAAAACCATTACAAGATATTCAACTCACATAACAACCCACACACATGTCACATAATACCCTTCTCAACTCCACAATTCATTTTATCAATAAACTCACACGAAACATCACACGCTCGTGTTTCGCACACAAAACACAATTTAGTAAAACATTTCAGCAATTTATAAAACATTCTAAAATTTTTTGACATCTCAAATCAGCACTTTACCTTTCAAAAACCCATATTGGGTGAACACACTCACCCAAACAGTACATATACACCCTTTCCCAACTTTTTTTAACCAAATAAAACATTTGCAATTTTTATAAAACAATGCCAAGTGGTATAACCATTGTTTGTACACTAAACCCATTTCAAACCCCTCATTCAAAACCAAAATCATACCAATAACAATTCAAAACAAAATTTTCAGCCCTAAAACAATTATTAAAGCACCCCCAAGTTTTATAAAAATACATCAAATAATACCACAAAGATACACATGAAAAACACATGTTTTTATAAATCACCTTCAAGAAGTACAACACAGTTTTACGCCTTAAACTCAATCAACAATCTCTTTTCAAGGCCCACATGATAATAAGTAATTACCAAACCAGAATTTTCATCCCCTTTCAAGACTAAAAAATCAATTTCATATGTTTTAAACTAAACCCAAACATTACCCCAAGAGTCACACATGAAAAGTACCCAATTTCAAGCTAAAATACAACTAAACATTATATGTTGAACCAAATTCATCAAAAACAGTTTTCACACCACACAAAACAGATTATAAACATACTAAATTAATAAACCAAGCAATCTAACTCGTCATAAAATGGTTACACATGGAATCACCTACCTTTTGAGTTGAAACCCTCAAAACTTGGTGCGAAACCTTAAGCGCACCACCGCCGCACCACAAGGAATATAAATCCAGACCTAGACCACCAAAAATTGACCCAAAAGATACCAAATCAGACCTTAGGATCGAACCCTAACTTCTGGACATTTTAGAACATAATGAAAGAGGGAGGAAACCCTAAGGAGAATGAAAAATTGAAGAGAGAAACACTTACTCAAAACACTCTTGAATAAAAAGACCCAAAATCCACAAGAATCTGGATTTAAAAACATCCAAACATTAAATTGATGTTCGAATAAGGATTATTAGATCATATAGGAACTGGAATGGGGGAAAAATAGTAAGAATTGAGAGAGTTATGATGGAAATAACTTACCTCCTCAAATCTGCCCGATTTTAGAAACCCTAAGAATTTCAGCCCTCAATCGCAATGAAAACGAGCTCCAAAGAGGGGGAAAATGAATGTGAGCGCGCCTGGGATTCTTAGGGTCGAGGGAAAGGTGGAATCACCGAACGATTCATTATAATGAATATGATATTAAACAATTAAAGAAACAATTTAAAACTGGAAAATGGGCTTTCGGGTTGCCCCAATTCTCAAATAAAAACCCAAATATTCCATGATTATGGATTTATAATGGCTCCAAATTTAAATTTTGTGTTAATATATCATGGTAGGACATTTAGGAGTTGGAATTACTGAAAAATATTAAAAAATGAAAAAGTTATAAAAGAAAAAAAATTATTTTTAAATCTGGAATTGGACTCACGGTTTGGTCCAATTCATGAAAACTCACCTATTCTCCATAAAACCTTTAGAAACCCCCAAAATAAAGCAAGAATGGAAAATAAATTAAAAATAAATTTAAAATAAGTTATTTATGTGACAATTCTCCCCACCTTGAAAACTTTCCACCCCGGAAAGTCGCAGCAAGGTTAAAGCAACAACCAAACCCCACTGAGAAACCAATAGGTACTCCCTTGCGAGGTTTCACCCCCAAAGGCCAAAACACCTCCAGTGATCAATTAAGGAAGGATTACTCTCACAACCAAAACCTACACCACTTTCCTGAAAGGATTAATAACATTCATAATTTATCCCAAAATAAAACTCTTCAAACACTATCTGAACAAGACTCAAGCAATTCACCCAAACGAACAACAACTCTGAACAAGGTTACACTTACCTTACATTAACTAAACCATTGGGCACTCTCCAATCCCAACGTTTACTCAAGGAAGATGTTGGTATCTAGATATATCTGAACGATACTATCTACACCAAGACAAAACCATAGATAAATCTAAGTTACTGGTACAGGGGGACACTAATATGCTCCCCACCATAAGAGACAACCAATATTTTTTTTCGAGATAGAATCAGGACACTAATAGGGGGAGGCCTGAACGGACTCCCTGGTACCTAGGGTAGGCTTCCATTCAAAATTTCCTAAGTAACATACATGATAATCATAGTGGTTCTCCCCACCATAAGAACCAACCATCTTAATCGACCAGTATAGGCCGGCACAGAAAGACCCAAAAATTTCAAGATTTGGGAAGGCCGCATGGTTAGTCTGCATAGTTTGTGAAACCGTGAACTAACTGTGCTGATCAATCATCCTACATGGATTTCAGGCACACAGTCTCTCTTAATCGTTCACAAACCATGTGCTCAGCATGTCTATCCAAATTTCCAACCATTCTCCAAAGACTCAATGGAAACCAAAGGGGGAGGGAATGACATTGGGCAATGTCATGGGTACAAGGCCCTCCATCTATTTCCACCAAACATGAACAAGAGAAGAAAGATAATGATACCAGAGTTTTAAACTCATCCTATATTTAATATTTAGGATATGACTTTGTAAAAGTTTTTAAATGACCCTATGATTTCCCCTGACTATGAGCCAGCTTCTCTCCGAGACCTATGGTTGGAGCTCAAATGATTGAAGCATCTTCGGCCTCGCAGTTAGTCTTCGGAAACCCAATGAATGAGAATTCTTCTTTCGGTGCCACCAATAACTACACCGCAACCCAATATAAGTTTTCCAGACATTAAAAATTCCATACTCACTTTACCCTATCCCGATATTTCACTGAAACAAGGGATAAGAAGATGCACACACATCACACATTGTTTCTTCAGGTGATAAACAATAGAATTAAAGAACACCTACACTCATATTCCTCTAAAATGGAAGATTTTGAAGTTTTTTCAAGGGAGACATTCAGCCAACACAATAGGGACTCTCGTAGGATTTCACGACTTTCACCTATATGGTCAATCGATCACATGACATCATAAGGCATCGCCTAACATGGCCATTGCGACTGATATAAACAATGCATGGAGAGGGACCTTATACAACATCCCCAAACAACACACAATTCTAGAATGTGGCCACAATATCCTATCATGACCATATTTCCCACACTGGTGGTTTTACATGAACTCATGCTTCAAAGAAACTTTGAAAAACCCCAAAGTCCCTCTTAGACACCATCGAGACACTCATCCACACTAAAAAACGTAGACCACATCCACCTTTGACGAATCAGGAAACATAAGAAACTATGGTCTCTTTCACCCTTCCACAAGCACTCTCTCATTACAAGAGGATCTAAAAATCAAATAAAGGAATGGGTGTAGACTCACTCTAAAAATATCAAGATAAATATTCCTTATATTGATCAATTTTAGGGTCTTCAAACGGTGAAACAATCCTAGTTGCACTTCAGTTGTGCACTAACCTTTAATGGGGGTGTACCTTATCCAACGGTTGAACCCATGGACCCAACCAAGATGGTCCATTAGTCAAGATATACCACAAACCAGATCCAAACACATGAAGGGAACCATCATAATGGCGTCCCGAAACATTTTTCAAAAGAGACCACTAACTGTCCCTATAACACAACTTACTGACCAAACCCAAACCCAAAACGCAGTTCAAATAGGAGGGGTTCTTGGACTCAAAACATGCCACAACATCAAAATTTTCCTAAAACACATAATATAAACCATTCCAAACAATTCATCAAGTCTTCATGTTTCTCTTTAAAAACATTTCTTTGAAAACAAATGGTTCAACAGTTAGCGCATCCACCAATGGTACCCCATGGGCCTTACACATGCATGTTTTTGTGCCACACCGGGCACCCTCCTCATATCCATCTCGACACTCATCCAATCATGTCATCAATCATCCATCTTCCCATATAACCCCATGCATGTGGTTGCTCACGAAAATACCAAAGTTTAAAACAAGAATTCTTTCCACTTTTCAAAACCAAAATGGTCAACCAACACATCCTTTTTTCTCAAAACCGCTAACCACGAGATCAAAATCCCAACTCACATCTTACAAAAATTTTCATAAAGTCACAACCATTTTGAAATTAACTCACTTTCAAGATATTCACATCAATTTCAAAACATCTCATCCCATTAAAACACAATCTGATTGTTTAGAAAACTCTATTGGAAACACTTTTCAAAACCAACTTCAATATAGTTCCTGCTTTCAAAGAGGTGTAAGCACACCATTTTACATTTCAAATCAATTTTGAAAATTCAGTTCCGCCATTTCATTAAACAACCATTCCTTCTTTATTTGAAAACATTTCATAAAAACTTTAATCTTCTTAAAACCAAGTCACCTTAAAACCAAAGTGCCAAGATTTCAAAACTAAATCATAAAACAATGCGAGAGGAAACTAGTTTCAGTGGGTGACTTGGAAATATGGTTGGCGGCCATATTCTAATCACTTCACTATCACAGAGAGTGTTCTAGGGAATATCTCCGGCTTCACATGGTTTTCCAGGCCCTGCGAGCTCACTGAGACCATTAACCCAACTCTCTTTTCATTTCCCCTAATCATTATCAAAGCAAGAAAACCAAAGGAATTAGATAAATCCTGACTTCCCATGGCGACTCAAATCCTGTCATGAGGTGTGGTGATTAGGCACACTACCCATAACCAAACTACCAAGTCCTAACAATCCTAACTTTATACTATCCTGATTGTTCCCTAAATAACGTGACCCAAATAGTTAACCAGAACCTCCTCTGATACCATTTTGTCATGAATCGGATCTGGTCTCCATCAAACTGGCACCAAACCCAGCCCGTTCCAAGGCCCGAAGGGCGTTCCTGATCCCCACGGGATGGTACAAGTGCCCGGGAATCATATCATGATAATTGGGAATGATTTACCCGATTTTATAAACATTAAACAACAAACAAACTCAATAAAACAAATCTGGATTTTTCAACTAAAACCGTCTTTTATAAAATTTCAGAACTGAAATAAATAAGTTAAAACTATGTTTAAAGACCATTACAATGGTACAAAACCAAATAAGGACAGCCGAATAACCTCCACATGGAAAGAGGAACCGCCCTCAATCCATCTCCACGACACTGCATCCCAATGGACAGCTAAAAACCTGAACCAATGGCATAAAACCTGTACCCAAACCTGTGACCTAAAATAAGCAAGTCTACTTACACCCAAAGGTGTAAGTAGGGTGTGAGCAAAAGCCCAGTAGGATACCACCTCTAAGAGATTCCATGTGATAAACATTTCATGAAAAAAAGCATTGCATGTTTTGTAAATAAGAAACGCTAGTTACAATTTTCTAAAGGATGCAATAATAAATGAAAACAGTTTTCATGTGGGATAATTTTAAAGGAACAAAAATTTTAAAATAAATAACAAAGCTACTGAATTTTCCAGCCAACAATACCTTATGCCGACGGTAAGTACAAAGAATCTAATGAGCACAAGTAATAGGAAATAACCCCTAGGCACTAGCTAGCTGTGGGTCCCAGGTACCTCGTATCTCGGTGAGAGTAACCACAAAAAATATCCATTCTCATGCACGAGCCACTAGTAGGGAGCATACCCATAACCTAGTGGTCCCCAATCAGTATCATCATTGTTTAGTTAGAGTTGTAAGTGTCAATCTTGCTAAGTGAAACTGAGGCGAAACCCCACGGATTCACTAGTATACTTGTGCACGTCCACCCACCTAGATACCCGGGTTTTCCCTTTGTGCTCAAACAAGTTCAACAATCCAAGAAGTATAGTTTTCACATGAAAATATCACTTCCACATCCCACATTAACCAAACAGCCCCATGTACATCAAACAAGTCAACAATTCCACTTTTCATTCAAATGCATTTTGAAATCAAACTCACACCAAAATTTCCTACAACACTTTTCACATTTCTTTAACACTTCCACAAATCCTTTAAACGATTTTATAAAACCATTACAAGATTTAAAACTCACATAACAACCCAAACACATGTCACATGATACCCTTCTCAAATCCACAATTCATTTTATCAATAAACTCACAAGAAACATCCCACGCCCATGTTTCGCACACAAAACACAATTTAGTAAAACATTTAGGTAATTTATAAAACATTCTAAAAATGTTTGAAATCTCAAATCAGCACATTACCTTTCAAAAACCCACATTTTGTGAACACACTCTGTAACACCCCGAGCTTCCACGATACGCCTCTCTTTCAATAATGCAATAGCTTGCATTGTACGCAACTTCGAGTTCTAAAACATCGCGACAAATCAAAGTAGCCGTTATGAATAGTAATAACCACTTTTTAAAATTATAGAAATTTTATATTTCAAAATGGACTTCATTTTTGTATTCCTAATATTGAAATTAACCTATGTTGAATTTTTTGTAATTTTCTGAGAACTTCAAAATTTTTATGAAAAGTGAAAAATACGTAAAACAACTTTTTTAATCAAAATAATTCATAGTGATAAATTATACTATTGAGTGGTTTTAGAGTATAATTAGAATATATTTTTACCATTTTATCCAATGGTGGTCATTAGAATTAATTTAACATTGAAATTGGACATAAACAATTGCCAATCTTTTGATATAAATTGTTTCTTAAAAACACGCTATTTGTCGTAACAGCGGGAATTAATTGTAAAATTAATTAATGCAACTTATATGTTTGGAATTTTGTAAAATAGACATCATTTTTGAATTCGGAATATCAATTATAGCTTAGGGTGAAATTTTGGCCTTATTCTGAAAAACTTCAATTTTTGATGAATAGTGAAACCACTAAGTGGTAGTTAAATAACTGATTTTTCGTTTAAATGAAATATTACCACTTCTGTGATTTGATTTTCAAAAATCCGACATACATGGTTGTCATTAAGAAGTAAAATGTGGTTCAATGAGATCAAAATAATTTTTTGGTGAATAGTAACTTTTAAGTTTTTAATCGCGATTAGTGGTAATTAGGGTAGTTTAAGGTATAAATAATACTTTAATAATATTAAATGACCTAGACACATGTCCCAACCTCATTGGTTGTGTCATGGCCGACCAAGACAAGCCATGGCCTAACTTGGGGACCCCATGGATCCACTTTTGTTGGGAAATAACATAAATTACTTTTTATTTAATGTTAAAGTGAAAATGACACTAACATAAAGTGTTTTACTAAAACAATTTTTAAGTAGGGTTACACAAGTCCAAATTTTGATTATAAATAGTCATTGGAAAGATAAAAAGATTTCCTATATCATAGTATTTTTTTTATAATTTTTAGACATTAAATAAATTTAATTATTTATGACATAATAATGATGCAGCGATGACATCATTATTTGACGATTTAAATAAAATGGAAAGATAATATAAAATCTATGAACTACACATGGCCAAAACCAATTGGATGAGTGGATTTCGATGCCTTATCACCTTATCCACGAATTCTATCAATGTGGGACCTTTTAAAACCGAAACACATTTTCAAATAATGTAATGTTCCTTTACTTTCCAAAAGTGCCCCTCCTCTCCTCTTATAAAAGGCCCCCACCTCTACCTCATTTCACACACTCTTCAAGCCATTGGCTCGGCCAACCCCTGCCCATTTGCTCTCTCCACATCCCTCTCCTCATCCTAGAGGATTCCCTTTGGGCAGAATCCTTTCAAAGGAAGCCTTTAGGCTCAACTCAAAAGGAGTTACACTTTTTAAGGTAATCCATTCTCTCATGTTCTTTTGTTTTATTTTGCTTCTCCAACCCCCTAAACTCTTTTTATTTACTTCTTTTGTAACAACACCAGTATCTTAAATATACTAGGACGTTGTTATAAGATTTATTTGAGCTACACTTCCACACAACTACATCAAATGGTTAAAGAACATAAGGTTTCCGTGGATGGCGAAATTCTGCCTCCCGAAACGATGATTGTTCAACACTCATTTAACACCTTCAAAGGTGGCCATTATGATGTCACTATTTTTATATATGATATATAATATGTTTATGTTTTCCTTAAGCTTCTGTTTTTTTTCATTTTGGGCATACCTTTATGGTTTCCATTATGGGTAAAACACGATATCTTCATTTTAGGAAGCGCGGACTACCGCCCCCTGAAAGTGATTTGATTCGTTAATACCATATGTGGGATGTGTGAAGGATAAAGTTAATGATATTATATATGTTATTATACTAGAATTATAATATACTCTCATATCATTATGATTCCATTCCAGAAAATATGAAATAGAAATGGAAGTAGCGTTCATGCGTACGTACGGCTTACCGTCTCCATGAACGGTGCATTTCATTTCTTACCTCTAAATGTGATGTAATATTATAAATGAATGTATGTACTGGATATATATGACATATATGATATCTAAATCATGAATACCATTCTGGATATAATGAACCATTGACCAAATTAACAACATGTAAGTGTAAGAAGCCTATTTTTGACTTAAGAACCAAATACCGACAAAATGAACATTATTAACTTAAATAATTACATAATGTTCATATCATTGTAATAAGTGATATAATAAGGATAATGAAGTTGAAAATGGTTCTTAATAAGGTATATATTAACTCTAGTTTATTATTCAGGAGGTTAAAGAACGGTTGAGTCAAGTCAGACACGAGGTAAGGGAATTTCTTAACCCAACTTCCATTCTTTGGGTTAATCTCCTACTTTCAAATTATGTCATGATATTATTATGTCCTATTTTGTATTTTTACTTTCTTTATGTGTACCTATAGTGAATACACATAATAGATCTATTTTATTTTAAAAATGATCTTTTTAAGGACTTTGTCTCAATCTCCTTTCATTGAGACATATTTGGATTTATACACAACTTTCTTTTATACGGTGTATAAACCCCTTTGACTTTCATGTTTATTCAAAAGGAATCTTTTTTATACGAAGCATTTTACTAAACGACAAAAAGGGAATGTTTTTCTTTCCGTACTTATGCGGCGACAACGACTACTCCGCCGTCGTGACCGTTATTTGAGTTTCGGCTTCCTCTATAAGCCATCTTTTTTTTTTATGAAAAATAAATACAAAGTTTTAACTTTCTTTTATTTTGGTATTGAAAATGGTTTTGAAAGAATTTTTATTATATCAATGTGCTGTATTGATATCTTGTGATTGAAATGTGGAAATGTTATGTTTCCTTTATGCATGTTTTATGTGATACAATTATGTTATGGTTTATGATATGTTTAAACCTATTCATATGAGGAATGCATTGGACTTAATAAGTGACGGGTGGAGCCCGCTATAGCTCCTCGATGCATCGGCAGGTCTCATGAGACAAACTAGTGTCTTGGCACAAGGCCTTGACAAAATCTTATTTGTAGTCTTGGCACGAGGCCTTGGCTATGTGGTTATGATAGTCTGGCATTATGCATTCCATCATTATGAAAGTGGTTATTGATATTACATGTGATTATTCGACCAGTAGAATATCCATGTGAAGAAGTAAATGGCATTATCTCATTTTACTTTTGCCATATTATGTTGAAGTTCATGTTTAAGAGGCTTTTGTTTTAGTTATACATTGCCTTAAATGTTAATGTTTATTTATGAAAGCTTCCGCATTATTGTTATCCTTACTGAGCATTTGAGCTCACCCCTTTCAATGTTTAAAAATTTTCCAGGTTGTGAAGAAGTATTTTATGACTGACTTGCAAGAATAATCAGTGAAGATATGAGTGTGGAATATGAAGACCATGTTTTTTTTGTAGTTTGTTTAATTTTGATGTAATGAAAGACTTATGAATGTATCTAGTGTTTCCAAGGCTACTAAACTAATCGGTCTTTCGAGACTTGATCTTTTGGGATCATGCCAATGTTACGAAGTAATGCACCGGCTCTGGGTAGCTGGGGTCGGGGTGTTACAGTTGGTATCAGAGGCAGTTTAGTACTAACCTTGGAAGCTAGATTTAGATAAACTCTGATTAGAGAACATAGCCCAAAGATAGACTTTGAGGATTAGTATAGAAGAACTTCCTAGAATTTTGGTATTATAGAGATGTTATGAATTTTCCGAGAAATACATCCCTGTCTGGATACGAGCAGGTAGAGGCGGCTCTGGCACAGATGTACCTAGGGGTAAAACCTGAAAACACCGCTTTGAGCTAGACTCGAACGGGAACTGGTGCACGACAACGGGCCTTGCTGCACTCTTGGTTACGACACTCCCGGGGGATACGCTTAGGATAATTCTCATTTTCTTTACAAACCACTATGAACGGTTATGAGTATATACTTCCTCAAATAAAACCTTTTTATGATTATGGATTATATCCATAAATAGTTCAATTTAAGTTAAGTGTTTTATAAGTTTGTGATTATGTATTTTGATTCATAAACTAATCTAGTTTATGCCATTATTTAGAAATGGCGCCTAGTGGAAGGAATGGAAACCGTATCAATGCACGCACTCCGTGTAGGGATTGCCCTCCTGCTCAGGATAATTATGGTGGAGCTAGTGATACAACTGGTGCTGATCAGCTTCTCACCGTACTGGGACAACTCACGCAGGTTATGAATAACAACCTTACTCGTATGGAGCACCCTGATCCGCAACGTGGAGGATCAATGCTAGACCGTTTCATGAGGCAACAACCGCCAACCTTCAATGGGAGTACAAATCCTATAGTAGCTGAGCAATGGATAAATTCCTTAGAGAAAATATTCCATGCCTTGGGGAGTAGTGAAAGGGAGAATGTTATCATGGCAGTTTACCGCCTCACTGGAGATGCCGATCAATGGTGGTCACTAATTCAAAACACAAAGGAGGATGATGAATTAACAAACATGGAATGGCAGGAGTTCAAAGAGCTATTTTTAGAAAAATACTTTCCTCGAGACCATCGAGCGGATATGGAAAGGCAATTTCTGAGTCTGAGGCAGAAGGAGGATGAGAATGTCGCAAAATATGAGGCTAACTTTACAAGGTTAGCGAGGCATGCTGCAGATTATATACGTAACCCAAGAAGTAAGATTGATCGTTTCTTTGATGGGTTAAAACCATTTCTCCGTCGAGCTTTGGTATCACAATCCTTCTCATCATACGAAGATATTGTCTCGTGTGCTATCAAGACAGAAAAGGAATTCTCTAAGTCTTATGACAACAAAGTAAAGCAAGAGAAGAAGAGAACGGTGGAACAAGAGACAGATAATGGGAAAAAGGGAAAGAAGGATTTTCCATTATGTGATAATTGTGGGAAGAATCACCCTGGTACTTGCCTAAAAGGAATGGGAGTTTGTTATAAATGTGGAGAAAAGGGTCACCAGGCTCGTGATTGCAAGGGAAAGAAAGAGGCTGTCAAAGTTGAATGCTACAATTGTAGAGAAATGGGTCATTATGCAAATGAATGTCCTAAGCGTCAAGGAAACTTACCTCAGAAAAGGCCAAGGGATCAAGGACAATCTTATGCTATTACTACAGTTGAAGCAGAATAACTAATGTATTGGGGCTTTTGGACTCATGGATTATATTCTGGTTATTAGAATAATGTGATCTATATAAGGATTGTACTGCAGTACTTTTTGATTTCAGTAAGGTTTTAATATGATTAAGGTAATCATATTTTTAGTATGTGACAATAAGAGAAACTAATATTTGTTTGGGGAATCTGATAAATTGATTTTGGAATTAAGAGACCTTTTAGAGAAAGTCTGGATAGAGGTATTTTGGATAACTATAAAGGTTGGAGTGGATTAAGTTGATCCTTGGATAGTAAATTTAAGGTTAAAAATTTTCTGGATATTATTCTTGGAATACTATAGTTTTATGAAAAGGACAACCTGCAGGGTGGGGCATAACCCGTCGCGTCGGACAAAGATGCAGGAATCGAACCCACAACCATAGTGCGACAAGCCTTTATTTCCTACCACTAGCCTACAGGAAGTCCCTGGTTATTACAAAATAATTTTACTAATCTAAATAATATGTGTTAATATTTGGAACCTTATACAATTAGGATAAGTATAATATTTTTGAGTTCTATTATCATTTTGAGTGAAAGATGAGTTGAAGGTTGAAACTCTAATTGTCAAGCATAAATATATATATACCTATCTCTTATTCAATGAATAAATTAATTCTTAAACTTTAGTAAAGGGATATTAAAAAAATAAAATAAAATGTGTTATCCTAATACCTTATGTTTTGTTGAACTGAAGACATTTTAAATCAACATAGATTGAAGGCTTTGAGGCCCTCAATTTGACAGTTGATTGTGATTGATGACCTCAATCACTCCCTACAAATATTTACGTTTTTCCTCCAATTATATGTCTTTAATTGCCACCAATGTTCTCCTTATCGAGATCATAATTTGGTGGTGACTTTCTTATTTCCATTTTCCCTCTTATTAAGGCTAAATTTTATTAACCTTATTTCCGATGTGGGTTTTCCACAAAGGTATTTTCTATTTTCACCCTCTTATATCAAATTGCGAGGACGCAATTTATTGAAGGAGGGGAGAATGTAACACCCCGAGCTTCCACGATACGCCTCTCTTTCAATAATGCAATAGCTTGCATTGTACGCAACTTCGAGTTCTAAAACATCGCGACAAATCAAAGTAGCCGTTATGAATAGTAATAACCACTTTTTAAAATTATAGAAATTTTATATTTCAAAATGGACTTCATTTTTGTATTCCTAATATTGAAATTAACCTATGTTGAATTTTTTGTAATTTTCTGAGAACTTCAAAATTTTTATGAAAAGTGAAAAATACGTAAAACAACTTTTTTAATCAAAATAATTCATAGTGATAAATTATACTATTGAGTGGTTTTAGAGTATAATTAGAATATATTTTTACCATTTTATCCAATGGTGGTCATTAGAATTAATTTAACATTGAAATTGGACATAAACAATTGCCAATCTTTTGATATAAATTGTTTCTTAAAAACACGCTATTTGTCGTAACAGCGGGAATTAATTGTAAAATTAATTAATGCAACTTATATGTTTGGAATTTTGTAAAATAGACATCATTTTTGAATTCGGAATATCAATTATAGCTTAGGGTGAAATTTTGGCCTTATTCTGAAAAACTTCAATTTTTGATGAATAGTGAAACCACTAAGTGGTAGTTAAATAACTGATTTTTCGTTTAAATGAAATATTACCACTTCTGTGATTTGATTTTCAAAAATCCGACATACATGGTTGTCATTAAGAAGTAAAATGTGGTTCAATGAGATCAAAATAATTTTTTGGTGAATAGTAACTTTTAAGTTTTTAATCGCGATTAGTGGTAATTAGGGTAGTTTAAGGTATAAATAATACTTTAATAATATTAAATGACCTAGACACATGTCCCAACCTCATTGGTTGTGTCATGGCCGACCAAGACAAGCCATGGCCTAACTTGGGGACCCCATGGATCCACTTTTGTTGGGAAATAACATAAATTACTTTTTATTTAATGTTAAAGTGAAAATGACACTAACATAAAGTGTTTTACTAAAACAATTTTTAAGTAGGGTTACACAAGTCCAAATTTTGATTATAAATAGTCATTGGAAAGATAAAAAGATTTCCTATATCATAGTATTTTTTTTATAATTTTTAGACATTAAATAAATTTAATTATTTATGACATAATAATGATGCAGCGATGACATCATTATTTGACGATTTAAATAAAATGGAAAGATAATATAAAATCTATGAACTACACATGGCCAAAACCAATTGGATGAGTGGATTTCGATGCCTTATCACCTTATCCACGAATTCTATCAATGTGGGACCTTTTAAAACCGAAACACATTTTCAAATAATGTAATGTTCCTTTACTTTCCAAAAGTGCCCCTCCTCTCCTCTTATAAAAGGCCCCCACCTCTACCTCATTTCACACACTCTTCAAGCCATTGGCTCGGCCAAACCCTGCCCATTTGCTCTCTCCACATCCCTCTCCTCATCCTAGAGGATTCCCTTTGGGCAGAATCCTTTCAAAGGAAGCCTTTAGGCTCAACTCAAAAGGAGTTACACTTTTTAAGGTAATTCATTCTCTCATGTTCTTTTGTTTTATTTTGCTTCTCCAACCCCCTAAACTCTTTTTATTTACTTCTTTTGTAACAACACCAGTATCTTAAATATACTAGGATGTTGTTATAAGATTTATTTGAGCTACACTTCCACACAACTACATCAAATGGTTAAAGAACATAAGGTTTCCGTGGATGGCGAAATTCTGCCTCCCGAAACGATGATTGTTCAACACTCATTTAACACCTTCAAAGGTGGCCATTATGATGTCACTATTTTTATATATGATATATAATATGTTTATTTTTTCCTTAAGCTTCTGTTTTTTTTCATTTTGGGCATACCTTTATGGTTTCCATTATGGGTAAAACACGATATCTTCATTTTAGGAAGCGCGGACTACCGCCCCCTGAAAGTGATTTGATTCGTTAATACCATATGTGGGATGTGTGAAGGATAAAGTTAATGATATTATATATGTTATTATACTGGAATTATAATATACTCTCATATCATTATGATTCCATTCCAGAAAATATGAAATAGAAATGGAAGTAGCGTTCATGCGTACGTACGGCTTACCGTCTCCATGAACGGTGCATTTCATTTCTTACCTCTAAATGTGATGTAATATTATAAATGAATGTATGTACTGGATATATATGACATATATGATATCTACATCATGAATACCATTCTGGATATAATGAACCATTGACCAAATTAACAACATGTAAGTGTAAGAAGCCTATTTTTGACTTAAGAACCAAATACCGACAAAATGAACATTATTAACTTAAATAATTACATAATGTTCATATCATTGTAATAAGTGATATAATAAGGATAATGAAGTTGAAAATGGTTCTTAATAAGGTATATATTAACTCTAGTTTATTATTCAGGAGGTTAAAGAACGGTTGAGTCAAGTCAGACACGAGGTAAGGGAATTTCTTAACCCAACTTCCATTCTTTGGGTTAATCTCCTACTTTCAAATTATGTCATGATATTATTATGTCCTATTTTGTATTTTTACTTTCTTTATGTGTACCTATAGTGAATACACATAATAGATCTATTTTATTTTAAAAATGATCTTTTTAAGGACTTTGTCTCAATCTCCTTTCATTGAGACATATTTGGCTTTATACACAACTTTCTTTTATACGGTGTATAAACCCCTTTGACTTTCATGTTTATTCAAAAGGAATCTTTTTTATACGAAGCATTTTACTAAACGACAAAAAGGGAATGTTTTTCTTTCCGTACTTATGCGGCGACAACGACTACTCCGCCGTCGTGACCGTTATTTGAGTTTCGGCTTCCTCTATAAGCCATCTTTTTTTTTATGAAAAATAAATACAAAGTTTTAACTTTCTTTTATTTTGGTATTGAAAATGGTTTTGAAAGAATTTTTATTATATCAATGTGCTGTATTGATATCTTGTGATTGAAATGTGGAAATGTTATGTTTCCTTTATGCATGTTTTATGTGATACAATTATGTTATGGTTTATGATATGTTTAAACCTATTCATATGAGGAATGCATTGGACTTAATAAGTGACGGGTGGAGCCCGCTATAGCTCCTCGATGCATCGGCAGGTCTCATGAGACAAACTAGTGTCTTGGCACAAGGCCTTGACAAAATCTTATTTGTAGTCTTGGCACTAGGCCTTGGCTATGTGGTTATGATAGTCTGGCATTATGCATTCCATCATTATGAAAGTGGTTATTGATATTACATGTGATTATTCGACCAGTAGAATATCCATGTGAAGAAGTAAATGGCATTATCTCATTTTACTTTTGCCATATTATGTTGAATTTCATGTTTAAGAGGCTTTTGTTTTAGTTATACATTGCCTTAAATGTTAATGTTTATTTATGAAAGCTTCCGCATTATTGTTATCCTTACTGAGCATTTGAGCTCACCCCTTTCAATGTTTAAAAATTTTCCAGGTTGTGAAGAAGTATTTTATGACTGACTTGCAAGAATAATCAGTGAAGATATGAGTGTGGAATATGAAGACCATGTTTTTTTTGTAGTTTGTTTAATTTTGATGTAATGAAAGACTTATGAATGTATCTAGTGTTTCCAAGGCTACTAAACTAATCGGTCTTTCGAGACTTGATCTTTTGGGATCATGCCAATGTTACGAAGTAATGCACCGGCTCTGGGTAGCTGGGGTCGGGGTGTTACAGTTGGTATCAGAGGCTGTTTAGTACTAACCTTGGAAGCTAGATTTAGATAAACTCTGATTAGAGCACATAGCCCAAAGATAGACTTTGAGGATTAGTATAGAAGAACTTCCTAGAATTTTGGTATTATAGAGATGTTATGAGTTTTCCGAGAAATACATCCCTGTCTGGATACGAGCAGGTAGAGGCGACTCTGGCACAGATGTACCTAGGGGTAAAACCTGAAAACACCGCTTTGAGCTAGACTCGAACGGGAACTGGTGCACGACAACGGGCCTTGCTGCACTCTTGGTTACGACACTCCCGGGGGATACGCTTAGGATAATTCTCATTTTCTTTACAAACCACTATGAACGGTTATGAGTATATACTTCCTCAAATAAAACCTTTTTATGATTATGGATTATATCCATAAATAGTTCAATTTAAGTTAAGTGTTTTATAAGTTTGTGATTATGTATTTTGATTCATAAACTAATCTAGTTTATGCCATTATTTAGAAATGGCGCCTAGTGGAAGGAATGGAAACCGTATCAATGCACGCACTCCGTGTAGGGATTGCCCTCCTGCTCAGGATAATTATGGTGGAGCTAGTGATACAACTGGTGCTGATCAGCTTCTCACTGTACTGGGACAACTCACGCAGGTTATGAATAACAACCTTACTCGTATGGAGCACCCTGATCCGCAACGTGGAGGATCAATGCTAGACCGTTTCATGAGGCAACAACCGCCAACCTTCAATGGGAGTACAAATCCTATAGTAGCTGAGCAATGGATAAATTCCTTAGAGAAAATATTCCATGCCTTGGGGAGTAGTGAAAGGGAGAATGTTATCATGGCAGTTTACCGCCTCACTGGAGATGCCGATCAATGGTGGTCACTAATTCAAAACACAAAGGAGGATGATGAATTAACAAACATGGAATGGCAGGAGTTCAAAGAGCTATTTTTAGAAAAATACTTTCCTCGAGACCATCGAGCGGATATGGAAAGGCAATTTCTGAGTCTGAGGCAGAAGGAGGATGAGAATGTCGCAAAATATGAGGCTAACTTTACAAGGTTAGCGAGGCATGCTGCAGATTATATACGTAACCCAAGAAGTAAGATTGATCGTTTCTTTGATGGGTTAAAACCATTTCTCCGTCGAGCTTTGGTATCACAATCCTTCTCATCATACGAAGATATTGTCTCGTGTGCTATCAAGACAGAAAAGGAATTCTCTAAGTCTTATGACAACAAAGTAAAGCAAGAGAAGAAGAGAACGGTGGAACAAGAGACAGATAATGGGAAAAAGGGAAAGAAGGATTTTCCATTATGTGATAATTGTGGGAAGAATCACCCTGGTACTTGCCTAAAAGGAATGGGAGTTTGTTATAAATGTGGAGAAAAGGGTCACCAGGCTCGTGATTGCAAGGGAAAGAAAGAGGCTGTCAAAGTTGAATGCTACAATTGTAGAGAAATGGGTCATTATGCAAATGAATGTCCTAAGCGTCAAGGAAACTTACCTCAGAAAAGGCCAAGGGATCAAGGACAATCTTATGCTATTACTACAGTTGAAGCAGAATAACTAATGTATTGGGGCTTTTGGACTCATGGATTATATTCTGGTTATTAGAATAATGTGATCTATATAAGGATTGTACTGCAGTACTTTTTGATTTCAGTAAGGTTTTAATATGATTAAGGTAATCATATTTTTAGTATGTGACAATAAGAGAAACTAATATTTGTTTGGGGAATCTGATAAATTGATTTTGGAATTAAGAGACCTTTTAGAGAAAGTCTGGATAGAGGTATTTTGGATAACTATAAAGGTTGGAGTGGATTAAGTTGATCCTTGGATAGTAAATTTAAGGTTAAAAATTTTCTGGATATTATTCTTGGAATACTATAGTTTTATGAAAAGGACAACCTGCAGGGTGGGGCATAACCCGTCGCGTCGGACAAAGATGCAGGAATCGAACCCACAACCATAGTGCGACAAGCCTTTATTTCCTACCACTAGCCTACAGGAAGTCCCTGGTTATTACAAAATAATTTTACTAATCTAAATAATATGTGTTAATATTTGGAACCTTATACAATTAGGATAAGTATAATATTTTTGAGTTCTATTATCATTTTGAGTGAAAGATGAGTTGAAGGTTGAAACTCTAATTGTCAAGCATAAATATATATATACCTATCTCTTATTCAATGAATAAATTAATTCTTAAACTTTAGTAAAGGGATATTAAAAAAATAAAATAAAATGTGTTATCCTAATACCTTATGTTTTGTTGAACTGAAGACATTTTAAATCAACATAGATTGAAGGCTTTGAGGCCCTCAATTTGACAGTTGATTGTGATTGATGACCTCAATCACTCCCTACAAATATTTACGTTTTTCCTCCAATTATATGTCTTTAATTGCCACCAATGTTCTCCTTATCGAGATCATAATTTGGTGGTGACTTTCTTATTTCCATTTTCCCTCTTATTAAGGCTAAATTTTATTAACCTTATTTCCGATGTGGGTTTTCCACAAAGGTATTTTCTATTTTCACCCTCTTATATCAAATTGCGAGGACGCAATTTATTGAAGGAGGGGAGAATGTAACACCCCGAGCTTCCACGATACGCCTCTCTTTCAATAATGCAATAGCTTGCATTGTACGCAACTTAGAGTTCTAAAACATCGCGACAAATCAAAGTAGCCGTTATGAATAGTAATAACCACTTTTTAAAATTATAGAAATTTTATATTTCAAAATGGACTTCATTTTTGTATTCCTAATATTGAAATTAACCTATGTTGAATTTTTTGTAATTTTCTGAGAACTTCAAAATTTTTATGAAAAGTGAAAAATACGTAAAACAACTTTTTTAATCAAAATAATTCATAGTGCTAAATTATACTATTGAGTGGTTTTAGAGTATAATTAGAATATATTTTTACCATTTTATCCAATGGTGGTCATTAGAATTAATTTAACATTGAAATTGGACATAAACAATTGCCAATCTTTTGATATAAATTGTTTCTTAAAAACACGCTATTTGTCGTAACAGCGGGAATTAATTGTAAAATTAATTAATGCAACTTATATGTTTGGAATTTTGTAAAATAGACATCATTTTTGAATTCGGAATATCAATTATAGCTTAGGGTGAAATTTTGGCCTTATTCTGAAAAACTTCAATTTTTGATGAATAGTGAAACCACTAAGTGGTAGTTAAATAACTGATTTTTCGTTTAAATGAAATATTACCACTTCTGTGATTTGATTTTCAAAAATCCGACATACATGGTTGTCATTAAGAAGTAAAATGTGGTTCAATGAGATCAAAATAATTTTTTGGTGAATAGTAACTTTTAAGTTTTTAATCGCGATTAGTGGTAATTAGGGTAGTTTAAGGTATAAATAATACTTTAATAATATTAAATGACCTAGACACATGTCCCAACCTCATTGGTTGTGTCATGGCCGACCAAGACAAGCCATGGCCTAACTTGGGGACCCCATGGATCCACTTTTGTTGGGAAATAACATAAATTACTTTTTATTTAATGTTAAAGTGAAAATGACACTAACATAAAGTGTTTTACTAAAACAATTTTTAAGTAGGGTTACACAAGTCCAAATTTTGATTATAAATAGTCATTGGAAAGATAAAAAGATTTCCTATATCATAGTATTTTTTTTATAATTTTTAGACATTAAATAAATTTAATTATTTATGACATAATAATGATGCAGCGATGACATCATTATTTGACGATTTAAATAAAATGGAAAGATAATATAAAATCTATGAACTACACATGGCCAAAACCAATTGGATGAGTGGATTTTGATGCCTTATCACCTTATCCACGAATTCTATCAATGTGGGACCTTTTAAAACCGAAACACATTTTCAAATAATGTAATGTTCCTTTACTTTCCAAAAGTGCCCCTCCTCTCCTCTTATAAAAGGCCCCCACCTCTACCTCATTTCACACACTCTTCAAGCCATTGGCTCGGCCAACCCCTGCCCATTTGCTCTCTCCACATCCCTCTCCTCATCCTAGAGGATTCCCTTTGGGCAGAATCCTTTCAAAGGAAGCCTTTAGGCTCAACTCAAAAGGAGTTACACTTTTTAAGGTAATTCATTCTCTCATGTTCTTTTGTTTTATTTTGCTTCTCCAACCCCCTAAACTCTTTTTATTTACTTCTTTTGTAACAACACCAGTATCTTAAATATACTAGGATGTTGTTATAAGATTTATTTGAGCTACACTTCCACACAACTACATCAAATGGTTAAAGAACATAAGGTTTCCGTGGATGGCGAAATTCTGCCTCCCGAAACGATGATTGTTCAACACTCATTTAACACCTTCAAAGGTGGCCATTATGATGTCACTATTTTTATATATGATATATAATATGTTTATGTTTTCCTTAAGCTTCTGTTTTTTTTCATTTTGGGCATACCTTTATGGTTTCCATTATGGGTAAAACACGATATCTTCATTTTAGGAAGCGCGGACTACCGCCCCCTGAAAGTGATTTGATTCGTTAATACCATATGTGGGATGTGTGAAGGATAAAGTTAATGATATTATATATGTTATTATACTGGAATTATAATATACTCTCATATCATTATGATTCCATTCCAGAAAATATGAAATAGAAATGGAAGTAGCGTTCATGCGTACGTACGGCTTACCGTCTCCATGAACGGTGCATTTCATTTCTTACCTCTAAATGTGATGTAATATTATAAATGAATGTATGTACTGGATATATATGACATATATGATATCTACATCATGAATACCATTCTGGATATAATGAACCATTGACCAAATTAACAACATGTAAGTGTAAGAAGCCTATTTTTGACTTAAGAACCAAATACCGACAAAATGAACATTATTAACTTAAATAATTACATAATGTTCATATCATTGTAATAAGTGATATAATAAGGATAATGAAGTTGAAAATGGTTCTTAATAAGGTATATATTAACTCTAGTTTATTATTCAGGAGGTTAAAGAACGGTTGAGTCAAGTCAGACACGAGGTAAGGGAATTTCTTAACCCAACTTCCATTCTTTGGGTTAATCTCCTACTTTCAAATTATGTCATGATATTATTATGTCCTATTTTGTATTTTTACTTTCTTTATGTGTACCTATAGTGAATACACATAATAGATCTATTTTATTTTAAAAATGATCTTTTTAAGGACTTTGTCTCAATCTCCTTTCATTGAGACATATTTGGCTTTATACACAACTTTCTTTTATACGGTGTATAAACCCCTTTGACTTTCATGTTTATTCAAAAGGAATCTTTTTTATACGAAGCATTTTACTAAACGACAAAAAGGGAATGTTTTTCTTTCCGTACTTATGCGGCGACAACGACTACTCCGCCGTCGTGACCGTTATTTGAGTTTCGGCTTCCTCTATAAGCCATCTTTTTTTTTATGAAAAATAAATACAAAGTTTTAACTTTCTTTTATTTTGGTATTGAAAATGGTTTTGAAAGAATTTTTATTATATCAATGTGCTGTATTGATATCTTGTGATTGAAATGTGGAAATGTTATGTTTCCTTTATGCATGTTTTATGTGATACAATTATGTTATGGTTTATGATATGTTTAAACCTATTCATATGAGGAATGCATTGGACTTAATAAGTGACGGGTGGAGCCCGCTATAGCTCCTCGATGCATCGGCAGGTCTCATGAGACAAACTAGTGTCTTGGCACAAGGCCTTGACAAAATCTTATTTGTAGTCTTGGCACGAGGCCTTGGCTATGTGGTTATGATAGTCTGGCATTATGCATTCCATCATTATGAAAGTGGTTATTGATATTACATGTGATTATTCGACCAGTAGAATATCCATGTGAAGAAGTAAATGGCATTATCTCATTTTACTTTTGCCATATTATGTTGAAGTTCATGTTTAAGAGGCTTTTGTTTTAGTTATACATTGCCTTAAATGTTAATGTTTATTTATGAAAGCTTCCGCATTATTGTTATCCTTACTGAGCATTTGAGCTCACCCCTTTCAATGTTTAAAAATTTTCCAGGTTGTGAAGAAGTATTTTATGACTGACTTGCAAGAATAATCAGTGAAGATATGAGTGTGGAATATGAAGACCATGTTTTTTTTGTAGTTTGTTTAATTTTGATGTAATGAAAGACTTATGAATGTATCTAGTGTTTCCAAGGCTACTAAACTAATCGGTCTTTCGAGACTTGATCTTTTGGGATCATGCCAATGTTACGAAGTAATGCACCGGCTCTGGGTAGCTGGGGTCGGGGTGTTACACACTCACCCAAACAGTACATATACACCCTTTCCCAACTTTGTTTAACCAAATAAAACATTTGCAATTTTTATAAAACAAACCCAAGAGGTATAACCACTGTTTGCACACTAAACCCATTTCAAACCCCTCATTCAAAAACTAAATCATACCAATAACAATCCAAAACAGAATTTTCAGCCCTAAAACAATTATTAAAGCACCCCCAAGTTTTATAAAAATACATCAAATAATACCACAAAGATACACATGAAAAACACACGTTTTCATAAATCACATTCAA
The DNA here is from genome assembly GCA_963277665.1 of Viscum album. NCBI lineage: Eukaryota > Viridiplantae > Streptophyta > Magnoliopsida > Santalales > Viscaceae > Viscum > Viscum album. The sequence continues at coordinate 1,938,903,881 of OY728155.1, forward strand.
GAAGTACAACACAGTTTTACACCTTAAACTCAATCAAAAATCTCTTTTCAAGGACCACATGATAACAAGGAATTACCAAACCAGAATTTTCATCCCCTTTCAAGACTAAAAAATCACTTACATATGTTATAAACTAAACCCAAACATTACCCCAAGAGTCACACATGAAAAGTACCCAATTTCAAGCTAAAATACAACTAAAAATTATATGTTTAACCAAATTCATCAAAAACAGTTTTCAAACCACACAAAACAGATTATAAACATACTAAATTAATAAACCAAGAAAGCTAACTCATCATAAAATGGTTACAACTGGAATCACCTACCTTTTGAGTCGAAACCCTCAAAACTTGGTGCGAAAACATAAGCGCACCACCGCCGCACCACAAGGAATATAAATCCAGACCTAGACCACCAAAAATTGACCCAAAAGATACCAAATCAGACCTTAGGATCGAACCCTAACTTCTGGACATTTTAGAACATAATGAAAGAGGGAGGAAACCCTAAGGAGAATGAAAAATTGAAGAGAGAAACACTTACTCAAAACACTCTTGAATAAAACGACCCAAAATCCACCAGAATCTGAATTTGAAAACATCTAACCATTCAATGGATGTTCTAATAAGGATTATTAGATCATATAGGAACTTGAATGGGGGAAAAAGAGTAAGAATTGATAGATTTATGATGGAAATAACTTACCTCCTCAAATCTGCCCTATTTTAGAAACCCTAATAATTTCAGCACTCAATTGTGATGCAAACGTTCTCTAAAGAGGATGAAAATGAATGGTAGCTCTCCTGGGCTTCGTAGGGTCGAGCAGGAGGTGGAATCACCGAAATATTAATTATAATGAATAAGATATTAAAAAATTAAAGAAACAATTTAAAACTGGAAAATGGGATTTCGGGTTGCCCCAATTCTCAAATAAAAACCCAAATCCCACATGATTATGGATTTATAATGGCTCCAAATTTAAATGTTGTGTTAATATATCAGTGTATGAAATTTAGGAGTTGGAATGACTGAAAAATATTAAAAAATGAAACAGTTATAAAATAAAAAAAATTATTTTTAAATCTGGAATTGGGCTCACAGTTTGGTCCAATTCATGAAAACTCACCTATTCTCCATGAAACCTTTGGGAACCCCCAAAACAAAGAATGAATGGAAAATAAATTAAAAATAACTTTAAAATAAGTTATTTATGTGACATGTATCCTATGTGGGTCCCATCATAGATGAATCAATGAAGACTGCTGGTCTTGTACCCTATGTGGGTCCCAGCTTAGATGATTCAGTGCTGATCTTGTGTCCTATGTGGGTCCCAACATAGATGAATCAATGAAGACTAATAGTCCTGTATCCTATGTGGGTCCCAGCTTAGATGATTCAGTATTTATATCTGATCATCTCTTTCACCTTTTCGATGATGTATTCCTGTGTGAGCTGAGTCTTGACTTCCAACCCTTAACATCAAGATGATTGGGTTGTGCTTTCCTGTGTGGACTGAGTTGTGCTTTCCTGTGTGGAATTTGTTGTGCTTTCCTTTATGGAATGGGTATGTTTTTCCTGTGTGGACTGGGTTTTACTTGGGATCGGATGTTGGATCTGATATGGGATTGATAACTTAGGTATATGTATGGGAATATACCTAAGTAGTGTTGGATGTTACTTTGTGATTGTATCTTTCCTTTGTAGGTTATCCTTTGTGGATTTTGGGAAACCTTCTAGGGTCTCAGGGTCCCTACTGAGTAGCTTATACTCACCCCTGCACGAGCAATGCCCTCACTACATTGTGTTGGTTCCAGACGGCAGACAGCGCTGATCATGGTCGAGGTTTGCGGAGCAGGACGGTACCAGGAGGTAGACCACTGGGCGGGGTGTACTCGGAGCGGACGGCTGGACTGAGGAGATATGGAGGCTATCTATACTCACCCTTCAGGTGGGACTTCCAGAGGACGGCTCGACGCTGCGGCTTTTTCTTTCAGTTGCTGTTTTTCCCCTTTCAGTTGTACTTTACAGTTGGGCTTGTATTTCCGGCCCCCTTTACTTTCTGCACTTACTGTTGTACCCAGTTTTCTTCTAGTGTTTACTTCTTCTGCTTGCTTACTCTGTGGTGTATGTTTACTTTACAAAGGCAATGCCTTCCCTGTTTACCGGGATTTACGCCTTGGTGCTAGTCGCCAGCCCCTGGCCTATGGAAGGCGGGCTTGGAGTAGTCACGACACAGGCCCCAAGGACGGGTTGTGACAAATTGGTATCAAAGGAGTTCGGTTCTACTGCAGAACTCAGGACTCTAATCTTTTTCTATGTGAAGCAATACTGTTTAGCATATTGAGTGTGGTTATCAGTCCAGGGAGCCCAGTGTTGGTGCGGCGGCCGACGTATCCGTACACCAGGACCCTGACTTCTGATTTCCGTCTTATTGCACGAAAACATTGATTGCATGTGTGTTTCAAGTTTTCTTTATGATTACTTTGTATCAGCTCACCAGGTATACTGTTCTGACCATGGTGCACCTGTTTCCTTTTCAGGATGGCCCCACGACGGCAGCTAGCTAGGGTTCCGAGAGTTGAGCGTGATGACAGCCCGCCAAGTGACGAGGCCTTGGTGCAGGGCCCTTTAACAGCTGAGGCACCGGCAGTACCTTTACCCACTGAGCCACCGATGCTTCCTGCCGCTGATGATGCACGTTGCCTTAGTGCACTGCATGAGTTCCAGCGCCAGCGACCACCCAGGTTCCGTGGGGAGACAGAACCCCAGGCAGCCGAGGACTGGTTGGAGGCAGTAGTCCGAGTTTTCAAATTAGTGAGGACACCAGTAGAGCTCATGGTGATCCTCGCAGTGAGCCTCCTACACATGGCAGCAGGAAGATGGTGGAGCTTGATGCTCCAGGTGCACGACGAGACATCTCTCCTCTGGACGGACTTTGAGAGCATCTTCCGCTCCGAGTTCGTCCCATCCACCCTCCGTGCAGTGCGCATCCAAGAGCTGCTACAGCTACGACAGGGCAGCATGACAGTGGCCCAGTACTCGGCGAGATTTACTGATCTCTCGTGCTACTCCACAGATATGGTACAGGACCTATTCTTCTGGGCCCGGACCTTCGAGCAGGGACTGAGGCATGAGATCAGTGCTTCGATGATCTCCCTCAACATTCCGACGCATGCAGAGGTGTTGGAGAGATCCCTTATAGTGGGGAGTTTTCTCACCCAGTAGGCTCTAGTGACAGGGCCCTCCGCAGGATGGCCCATAGCAGGGTCTTCTACAGCTGGCAGTAGACAGGTGACACAGAGGTCCAAACAGGCCAGACCATTAGATGGGAAGTCTCAGGATGAAGATTCGGTTGTGCGGGGCACACGAAGGAGAGCCAGCTACACGAGGGGCAGACATTGCTACGCATGCGGCGGGAAAGGTCACATGGATCGAGACTGCCCGACTCGTCTTACAGATGAGCAGCAGGTAGTAGAGGGATCTCCCAAACAGAGGTTCGACCATGGCGGACCGCAGGGTGTAGGCGGGCGAGGCAGAGGAGCTGGCCGAGCAGTAGGTGGTGGACGAAGCTTCGAGGTGTTGCCACCACCACCACCAGGAGGTCCACCCCAACCGCAGGGAGTTGGTGGACATGGGAGAGCTCAGCTTCAGGCAGCTGAGGCCTTTGATCATGGAGCTCTGGGAGCAGATGGACAAGATCAGAACTAGTGGATACGTCTTTTGTACTTCTAGTTCCTTGTTTCTGTTGTGTAGTGTCTTTGTATTATGAGATACAATAATAATAGACGCATAACTTTGTGATGTCTTCATTACTGTCCTCTTTTGTGTTGTTACTAAGAGGTTCCAGTTTAGACTGTTGACTTGACCTTCATTTGTGAGACATCTACTAGAGGAGACCCAGTTACCACACACTGATGCTGACAGTGTGACTCAACCCTTAGAGGCGAGAGTAACGGTTGGATCTCTTGGTAGTAGCGTCGAGGACTTACGACATCATCCTTGGTATGGATTAGTATCATCCATGTCGGGATTGACTGTATTAGGCAAAGAAAGTGGTTCATTCAGGGGATGTGAACAGGTTCCTCATATCGGCAAAGAAGAAATCTTAGCAGCTCTTGTGGGACCAGAGAAGGTCCAGGTCATCCAGGAGTGGATGAGGACAGCTCAGAGCCGACAGAAGACTTACGCTGACAGGAGGCGGGGGCCACTAGAGTTCGGGGATGGCGACCACGTCTTCTTGTGTGTCTCACCTCGACGTGGATTACAAAGATTTGGCAGAGGCGGCAAGTTGTCTCCATGCTTCATCGGACCATTCCTGGTCCTCAGCAGGATTGGCGAGGTGGCTTATCACCTGACTCTACCACCTCAGTTGCACTGGGTGCATGACGTCTTCCACGTGTCTCAGCTGAGGAGATACATGCACGACCCGACACACATCATTGACCATGGGGAGCTAGACGTTGATGATGGGTCGACTTTTGAAGAGGTTTTGGTGGAGATCGAGGATCGACAGAAGTGGGTCCCACGTGGACGGTCGATTCCTCTAGTGCGCATCAGATGGCATCACGGGAACCTCCAGGAGAGCACTTGGGAGCGGGAGGCTCAGATGCATGATCAGTACTGCCTTTGTATCCCTAAGTTTGTAGTGAAGCTTTACGGGGACGTAAAGCCCTGTGGTGGGAGTAATTTAAAGACCCGTAAATATCAAGGAAAGTTTTTTCTTAATTGTCTTTGGAATTTTACAAGAAAGAAGTTTCTGACGGCACCTGATTCTGAGGCCCGGTGTGCCCGGAATCATGTTCCGAAGTTTGGATCGGGTACGTTCAGTGAACGAATGAGCGGGTTTTTCTAACTTTTGAACTGGTGCTCGGAATCGAATTCTGAGGGTACCGATGGAATCACAGCGCTAGTTTTTGCTTATAAACGTCTCTTCCGGAGTTGCATTTTCTCGGGTGTCGTTTTTAATTTTTGGGCTTTAAGTTAAGAAATAAAATAATGTGGTTCGACAAACTTTATTTTATTTCATTTAAAACTGCTTAAAGACACTTAAAGTTACTTAAGCTGAGTTGAAACGGATTGGGTGCAATTCAAAATATCCTACCCTCTTGGTAGGATATTTGTGATGTGGGTCCCACACGAGCCCCACCGTTTCTTTTCCCCTAAGTAACGCACCCGCAACCCCCCTCTTAAATGAAAGTCAACTGGGACATTTCCTTAAACTCTTTAACGCTCCTATTAATTGGGCGGTTTATTCGTTGAATTAATTATATGAATTAATGGGTCGTTACTTAGTTTGTTTTACTTTTTGTTGGCATGTTAATAAAATAATACCAATGCTTGTCTTATTGAGGATTACTCGTTGAGAGGATTTGGAGAAGACTCCAAGGCTTGATATCTTCATCCTCCTTCATGAAGAATGCGAAGAACGCGAAGAACGCGAAAGGAGACGAAGAACGCCGAGCCCTCGGAGATCGACAACATGACACCAAGTTCCACGACGCCGACGATTCTTCTCCCGCAACGTTCTTCTACGATGTTCCTTCTTCCGCGACAGATCTTCGATCATCCGTTGAGGTAAGAGTTTTCGGTCCTTTTAATTATTTGTGGATTATAACAACAGCATGGATTTAATTTTTATAATTAAATCTGTGTGTCCTTGATCCTCGTAGTTCGTCGACGCGATGTCGTATACCGCGACGAAGCGATGCCCTTCCGCGATGCGACGATCATCTTCTACCGCGATGGTCAATTCCGCGAAGAACTCGTCCGACGACTACGACGAGGTAGGGTTTGTTTTGAAAAAGATAACACTCCATGTTTGTTTCCCTTCAAGGCATGAACGCGGACCAACTAATTAACAAGTTGGTCCGTGGATTATTATTGTGGTTCGAGTTTATCAAATTGATGGGAAATATTATGGTTTTGTTTCAAACTGCTAACGCGGTGGGTGCGGACCAACGAACAAGTCCGAACCACCGCATTCTTTCTCATTCTTAGTGTACGGAACGGCGGACGATGACAAATGGGGCTGCAAGGGCGATTTGATGGCCTTGCAATGAAGGTCGGGTCCCGGGAGGACCATTGGCGAAGACCGCACGTCAAACGGACCACCGGAGCGCATCAGGTGGTCCGCAGAATCCCACGCCGGCGCGCCGCCGGAAAAAAACCCACCGCGGCTGAAGCCGCGGCGGCGAGGCGGTTTCGCAGCCGTGTGGTACTGGGAGGCGGGACGCAGCCGGCATGCCGCCTCCGGGTGCTGCGGAGCGGCCCCCGCATGGGGGGCCGCGGTTCCTTCGCTCGGCCGGGCCGAGCTGAGCCGAGCCGACCCGCCGGGCCGGGTTGTGCCCAGGGCGGGCCGGGCTGCCCTGGCCAAGGTGGGTCGCACCAAACTGGGTCGGACTCGGACCCGGGTCGGGTCGACCCAGTTCGGGCCGTCCAGGGGGGGTCGGGTCGGGTCGGTCCGGGCCCAGACCCCCCGTTTTCGGACTCTTTTGGTTTTTTGCTCATATCTTAGGCTACAGACCTCCGTTTGATGTACCATCAGCGGAGATGCAATCCTTGGATCGAGACGGTCGTTTCAGTATATTAAACTCAAGGTTTCAGAATACTTTAGGTTCGGCTAGGTTGGTTCGTCCACGAAACCAACCGGGCCCTCGGAGCGGAAACGCTCATAACTTGAGCTCCGGACGTCTGATTGATGTTCCATCGACTTTGATGGATTCCTCTTAGTGAGACGGACCTTTTGGCTTACTCCACTCGAGTTTTGGACGTATTTGGAGTACGGTCGGGTTGGTTTTAACTTAAAAACCAACCGGGCCCCTGGAACGAAAAAGCCAATAACTTCCAGACCGGATGTCCGATTGACGCGCCGTCTGTTGCGTTGAGTTCCTGTTAACGATATAGAACTTTTGGATACATCAACTCTGGACTATCTGTCAGTTTATGTATCAGCATCTCAGCTCGTGGAGCGGACCCTCCCGAATGAGCTTGCTGTGTGCGGAAACCCTAGAGCTGACTGAGTTTGAATCAATGAAGACTGCTGGTCTTGTATCCAATGTGGGCCCCAGCATAGATGATTCAGTGCTGGTATTGTATCCTATGTGGGTCCCAACATAGATGAATCAATGAAGACTGATGGTCTTGTATCCTATGTGGTTACCAGCATAGATGATTCAGTGCTAGTCTTGTATCCTATGTGGGTCCCAGCATAGATGAATCAATGAAGACTGCTGGTCTTGTATCCAATGTGGGTCCCAACTTAGATGATTCAGTGCTGGTCTTGTATCCTATGTGGGTCCCAGCATAGATGAATCAATGAAGACTGCTGGTCTTGTATCCTATGTGGGTCCCAGCATAGATGAATCAATGAAGACTGCTGGTCTTGTATCCTATGTGGGTCCCAGCTTAGATGATTCAGTATCTATATCTGATCATCTCTTTCACCTTTTCGATGATGTATTCCTGTGTGAGCTGAGTCTTGACTTCCAACCCTTAACATCAAGATGATTGGGTTGTGCTTTCCTGTGTGGACTGAGTTGTGATTTCCTGTGTGGACTTTGTTGTGCTTTCCTTTGTGGATTGGGTATGTTTTTCCTGTGTGGACTGGGTTGCACTTGGGCTCGGATGTTGGAGCTGATCTGGGATTGATAACTTAGGTATATGTATGGGAATATACCTTAGTAGTGTTGGATGTTACTCCGTGATTGTATCTTTCCTTTGTGGGTTATCCTTTGTGGATTCTGGGAGACCTTCAGGGGTCTCGGGGTCCCTACTGAGTAGCTTATACTCACCCCTGCACGGGCTATGCCCGCATTACGTTGTGTTGGTTGCAGACGGAAGACAGTGCTGATCGTGGTCGAGGTTTGCGGAGCAGGACGGTACCTGGAGGTGGACCACTTGGCGGGGTGTACTCGGAGCAGACGGCTGGATCGAGGAGCTGTGGAGGCTATCTGTACTCACCCTTCAGGTTGGACTTCCAGAGGACGGCTCGACACTGCAGCTTTTTCTTTCAGTTGCTATTTTTCCCCTTTCAATTGTACTTTACAGTTGGGATTGTATTTCCGGCCCCCTTTACTTTCTTCACTTACTATTGTACCCAGTTTTCTTCTAGTGTTTACTTCTTCTTCTTGCTTGCTCTGTGGTGTATGTTTACTTTACAAAGTCAATGCCTTCCCTGTTTACCGGGATTTACGCCTTGGTGCTAGTCACCAGCCCCTGGCCTATGGAAGGCGCGCTTGGGGTAGTCACAACACGGGCCCCGAGGACAGGTTGTGACATTATAATCCTCTATATAATTTTTTATATATGGTGTTGGTGAAAATAAACATAACTAAGATTTCAGTTCACTATACCCTCTTTCCCATATAATAAAGTGTTGTAGAAGGACCATCTATTTGACTTAGGTAATCCCCAATCAGGTCTTATTATTACTAAACAACTAAAAGTGCCCACTACCACTTCAAAATGTGCTGAAAATCTTCAAGTACTTCACTGGCTAGCTCTTGTATATTCCATCATGTTCAAACCAAACTAGGTGGAGGGAGTTAATGGATCATCTAATGAGAAAATAATTTGTAATAGAATACAAAAATGGATATGTTTGAAATTTATAACAAAAGATTTCAAGGGAATATTGAAACTAGTTTAACTTAGTTTATGGTCACTTGACATCCAAGGTACTTGGGAATAATATCTACCCTTGTAAGAGTTCACTTAAAATAATAATTTTTACTATAATATAAAACTGGAACTGTATGGAGCTCTGTGTATGGAAAGATTTCATACTGTATCCTATTAGGATAAAAGTAGTTAATGAGAAATTTTTTTGAAGAGGAAATTTACAAAGTGTGAGATATATAGATTCATATTAAGACTGATAAAGTAGAAATAAATTCTGTTATTATAATTGGAGGAAGTACTTGAAATTTAAAATTAGGGATCATGTCATATTAAAAGTATCACTATAGAAGGATGTTATATGGTTTTTTAAGAATGGGAAGTTAAGTCAAAGGTACATTGAGGCTATGTTGATTTTAGAGATAACTTGAACTATGGGTTATTATTTATTTATACAACCCAACCAATATAAAGTGCATGAAATCTTCTATATGACACTATTAAATTAGAAAATTATTTAACCCATGCTTGTACTCACAACTAAAGAAATTATTCCAAAGCATGACTTATCCTATAAATAAGAACCTATCGAAATTCATAACAATAGGGATAAAACATTATAGAATCAAAATGCCTATAATGTAAAGGTACATTGGAGGAATCAAAAGATAGAGGTAGAAACATGGGAGCCCAAGTAAGAAATTAAGAATTAATACACCAATTTCTTCATAGATTGATCTACATCCAAAATTTCCAGGACAAAATAATTTAAGGTGGGTGAATGTATGTTTCACAAAGGGAATATTAAAAATTAACACCATATTAAAATCATAAGACATTCGATTACATAATCATATTATAATATACAATAAATAATTACATTGAAAATAATGGATGAAACTATTTTTACAAAACAGAAAAAAATATAGGTCAAAACCATATTTTTGAACTTTAGAAGATCATATTCTAAAGAGTGAAAAATATATCAGTTACCATGATATTATGAAGAAATAATAATAAATGGGGTAGACATGGAATATGAAATAATATAATGATATCAATTATTTTAAATTTTATAATGATGTGTGTATATATAAGTGTTAATGTGATCATTATATGTGTAAAAAAACCACTTGAATATGACCATTGAGAATCAAACTGTTGGAATAATAACTTCTCAATATGATAGTTGTAATAACAATATAACTATAATAATGCTTATAAAATAATCTAATAGTTTTATATAATAAATTATTTTCTTATATATAGAAAAATATTTTCATAAAAATAGTATAAATTTAGAATCATTGCATAAAAATTATCCATTTTGGAATTTTTTAAAATTTTGTGGGACATTAATTTTTTTGAAAAAATAGTAAAATATAGTGGGAATATAAATGAAGTATTATAAGTTCATTATGATTTAAAAATGATGTAATAATTAATATATGTTAATAATACATAAAAAATATGTTAATTTCTTAAAAAATTTATTTTAAATTATTAATATCAGATTCCAAACCTATAATAGACTTTACCAAGTCCAAAATGGAAAATAATGTTTCTAAAAAATTATTCTTGAATAAGAGTAATTTCTAGGGAAAAATGACAATAAAAATAGACTTAAAATATTAAATGAAAATTTTCAATTTTTTTAATAATTATCCAAATCCATGGAAAAAACAGTGGTTTTTTAACGTCTATAACCATGATTTTCAAAGCATAAATCTAAAAATTATTAAACAATTCCTCCTTATTTTCTATAAATACCAACCCAACATTCCATTCCACTACAATAAAAAAATATTAAGCATGGATATCTTATAGAATTATCTCTCAAGAGTCCCTCTTAGGAGTTCTTAAGGTTATTATTTGTTCTTTCTCAAGCATTAAGAAGCTAATTGGTGAGGTAATGGTTTCTAATAGCCAATATTCATTGACTTTGTATAATACATATCAATTAATTTTATATGAAATATGAAATTTTATTACGATTACTTTTTATAAATTCCTTAATATAATATTTGTGAAAAAGAACTATTCCTTATCCTTGTATCGCCCTCAAATGTCATTATAATGCTAAAACATTTCCATAGACATAAAATTTTATCATTCAAATCCCTATGTTTGTGATAACTTTTTGGTATTATTGATGTAATGTTTAAAATAAGGGAAATTAATATAAATAAGGATGACTATCATATATATTTGTTACACTTTATTTTTTCCTCAGTTGATTAAAATTGATTTTTTTTCATAACTTCAATGTTGATGATCAAAGCATACCGACTGTGAAGTATCTCCTTGAGACAATTTTATATCCCTAATTCTTAGACATTACGTGTGTCACATAGTCCTAATTTTTAGAGGGGATTTCTCTATTAAAGATTTATCCTAATATAAGTGGATAATATTATATCCAAGGACTAATTGAAATTAATATCATCATATGATTAAGGTATCCTACACAACAACTATATTATCATCCCTTTGATGGTGATAATTTATATTTCACTATGAATATCATATAGAATCATTTTTGGTTAATTAATATTTACCTTTATAACTATATTATTCCATTTAATATGGAAATATTGACAATCCGTATATGTATTTTTTCTATACGAAAACTACATATTACTAGGACATGTTAATCTATGAGGTTCATTTGGGAACATTTTTTATTATATTATGTGGACACTCTACTCATATGAAAGATACAATGGTCTTATTATTTGATGGAAGTGGCTAAAATTATTTATTTCCTTATTGTATTAGTAGGTCTCATGATGTAAACTATCATGGGTACTTGGTGTATGTCTAACCATTTTTGTATGATGTCTAGGGATGAGGCCTTGATGGTATGGTTATGTTGTCTAACATTATTATTTACATCACTATAATTCCATTTCTTATTTTTCATGTTATTATTTTATTCATATTTTTATTCTATACAAGTATATATTATGATCATGTTTTCTTTTTTATGTAATTTAGTTCATTATTTATTCCTACCATATTATGTATGTCATACTTATGTAATATTAGCCAATGTTGTACGCTACCCCTTACTATGTTTCTGATCTCACCCATTTATATTTTTTCCCTTTTCCTAAGGTATCTATGAATATTACTACATGTGAATTAAGGATAATAATGAAGGATTAGTATGTTTTGACATATTCCTATAATGAACTTTTAATTTCCAATGTAATGTATTGAGGACATATGTATCTAGTCTCCTAAAACTACTAAAAAAGTTTATACATTGTATTGTGATCTATTTATTCTATACCATTATAATAAAATAACAATTTAATTTGGGTGACCATGGGTAGGGTTGTTACAGAAATAGCCATATCATTTAAAAAAATGGGTACATGAAAATCGTAAAAGTTTTGGGGGAATCATTATAAAATTTTTGTTATGAAATAACACTATAAAATAAAGAGTTAGTTTCCTTGATAATGACGCATATTTATAATTTATTACATTTTAATAATACCATTATATTCTAATATGACTTCATTTTATGTAGTATTTAAATATAGTGAGTTGATATCATAAGATTTGATATCAAAATTTTAATGGAATACAATGGTGTTGTTATTTCTTGATAAAGGAAATCATTTCTATGATATTATCACAATATGTGACCATATTATATCATCAGTGGTAAAGATTATCTATTTTGGGGTAGAGGGGTATTGAATTATGTCTATTATTTATTATAAAATCTTTATATTAGTGGGACTGGTACAATATTTTTATGGATGTAAGGTTATAATGTCATGATTCGTCCCTATGAAATGGTGGAGAAGGGAATGCCACTAATATTTCTTCCCAATCATAGGTATGATAAGACAATCTACATATATTATAAATTAAATATTAGTGTAATTACCAAGGGGATATTTGATATTATAGGCCCAATGTGATGTTTCTATTATGAGATACTACAGTCGTCATCAATTAAATGATAAAAACTAATATCATCCTATATGACATTCAAAGATAATAATTCTATTCAATTTTATCATAATTAATTTTATAACTATAAGTTAACAATATAATTGATTCCATTAGATCATAGATACCTCAAAAATTAACATCTAAATGTTCTATAGGGAATGAAACTAAGATGAAGGTTATCAGCCTAGGATAAATGAATGTAGAGATGAGGAATGCATGAATAAAGAGGTAATATTCTTATAAATAATGTATATATAAATTTGGTAATAAATTAATGAATTTTATAGGTGGAAAAATCTACATAGTGGAGGATATGAATAGGGATCATTAGACTTATAGCTGAGGGGAATTGAAGATAAGTTGGAATGATCAAGAATAAGAAAATTACATGGGGAAAGGATATTCAGGTATCTTGTACTTGTAGAATAATCCTTATGAAAAAATCCTATGAAATTTATATGATAACTAACAAAGTAGAATAAGGAATATATTTTTTGTTTTGAACATTTAGAGGTATATTTATACCAAATATTATTGGAATTAGAGGAATAAAGTATCTAAAATTTGATCAACATATTTTATGAATTTTTTTGAACCTTATTATTTAGTTTAGCATGAGTGACTAATTAATTATAGTGGGGATGAAGGGGGTGTTATAAAAAATTATTTTATTTAGTTTAAATTAGATTTTTTATTCAAACTTCTTTTATTTATCCTTTTATTGATTGATCACCTATTGTATAACAATATGTAGATGGTGATAGGGTGACACTGGAAGGCTAATATATGAAAAATATTTGTGGATACTAATTTATAAAGGATGAGTTTACTAACAATTTCATGGAAAACATAATAATTAAACTTGTATTAAACCACTAATTATATGATATAATATAAACATTATGAGTACTAATGATCTTAGGAGTATGTCTTGGGTTTATAAAAGAGTATAACCTTATCAATCATTAATGTTGTTAATAAGATTATATAAAAATTTAACTAAAATGCACTAAAAAGTATAGTTAATATCCAAATACATATCTTCCCTCTAATAGATTCAAATAATTGAAATATATTGTTTATTACCAACTCAAAAACATAATAACTCAAAAATAGAATCACATATATAATTAAAAATACCAAAAGCATTTACATTATAGTCCTGAAATACACACAAACTCATAAATTCTTATTTTCATTCACAATACATAAGTAATTTAGTCGATTAACCAATTCATATCCCCATGTATATGACTTGGAATCCATCTAGTTAAAGTTCTATTGGGATCATGTGAGATTACAAAATTTTTTTACTTTACACTATAAAAATACATCAATTCAAGAATTTTTGGGAATAGTGAAATCTAATGCATGAACTTTTTCGGAATAGTGTAATCTAATGCATGAAATTTTATATTACAATAGTAAATTCGTCATTAAAAGTGAAAGAGAGAAATTTAATTGTAAATTATAAGAAAAAAATTATTATAAATGATCTATTTTATATCAAATTTCATATAGGATAAAGAATTACTAAATTTTTTCTCAAAAGGTGAAATGAAGTTTTATGATTATTATTACTTCTTAATTTCAAGTAAAAAAATAATCTAAATATCATGAGAGGAAGAAACATGAAAATTTTAGGTAGAAATATTCATGATCTAATAAATTTAATTAAGGTACATGAAGGATTTTGGTGAAATACTATAAAATTTAAAGAAATCAGTTGAGAAAGATTGGTTATATTAAAGACCTAAAATCCAACATCTCTCGGATTAATAAACTAGTTCATAGTACTCATATACAAAATACAAGGATTAATGTTAGAAATTATTTAGCTCCTCATATCCCCATGAAGTATAATTTGGATACAAATTTCACCAAATATTTTGTATTTTGGGTAATTATGAGAATTTGAGATATTGGAGGGGGATTGGGGGCTTGTTTCAAGAAAAAAGGATAGGTGTCAGGATATACATACATTGGAAAAGGCCACTAGATACCTAGTTGACTAGTACTAGGTATATAGTGGGTGAGGTAGTGAAGGAAATGATTCCAGGTGATTCATTAGGAGGTTGGTAACCCTTAGGTGGGTCCTGGTTCCCCCTAAGTACCTGATGCTTAGCCAGTGGGAACCTGATGGCTTCCTATAATGTTTTTTAACATTACACAATTAATTAATTATCTTACTTTTCAAGAATGATAAATTATTATCCTTTATTATCCACCATATCCATTCCATCTACCCTTATTCTCTTGTTCTCTCTACCTCTCAAAAGTGGATCTCAAATATTTGAGCTTGAAATCAAAAGTAATTCATCATAGGAGGTCTTAACCAGTAATGATATGAATCATATTACGTATATTACTCAAGTAAATTACTATTTTCTATATATTTTTTGTTATTAAAAATTATTTGGAATTTTCCATATTTCTTGATTCCATCTATTTGAGGAAAAATCAACCAGTGGTATTCAAAAAACAGGACTCAGGTAAACAAAGGTAGGGGCCCTTGCATTCTTGATGGTATTTAGTTATTTTTATTATGTCATATGAATTATGAGACATGATAATTTTTTAATTACACCCAAAAAATTAAACTGGGTTACTTAACTACTTTTGGTGATAATGGAACCAGATAGGCTATGAGTGGCCCATGTGAGGTGTGTGTTGACACCAGTGGTTTCCAATGACAAATTATCATGTGAATTTAAATATAAAACTCTAAATATGGACCCATTAACAGTGTATATGATTACGAAATAAACATATAAACCTTCTGTGGTTTTTAGTTAACTCATTAGTGATAATTAGTTCGATTAAATTATATGAAAGAGGTAATATGGGACATATAATAGAATTTAACATTATTGGATGGATTTTGAGCATAAAATTTTATTTTTTAATGATTGTTATTTATATATATTTATATTGAATGATTTATTACTCATATTAGTATATGATTGACATGCATTGGTACCCCATCCACATATAATTTACTATTGGAATCGCATCATCCATCCTTTTTATGTTTTTGGCATCCCATCCACCTAATTTGGGCCAGTAATTCATTTTTCACCATATATACAATGAAATGGGAAAACCTAAACAACTTTTTAATTTTACAATAGTGGAATATCACCCACTTGATGTCTTTTATTGGTAGAGCTTCATTAACTTATATGATATGTCTTTAGGGTAACTGGTCAACTTGGGGACCAGTTTCAATGGTATACCTTCCAACTAATATTAGATGTTAATGGTTTATCAAACACGAAATATGTGATACTAGTGATATATCATCCACTTAGAGGATAGTTTTAGGGGTTCATTTTTCACAAAAAAGATTACATCTTGGTGGTGTATCATACACAAGGGGATTGTTACAATGGTCTTCATTCCACCACAAGATTGATATCGGTATGATATCATCCACCTAGTTGATATGTCTTTGTTGTGACTTTTCCACACAGGCTATAAAATTGTGGTATATTATCCACCATATCATGGATAATTGTGGTGTAACTTACTCATAGGTCTGGTGATACCTCATTCATCAAGATAAAACTCAATTTCATTTGATTATACTTTAATAAAGCATCATTCACCTAGAATATATGATGTGATAGTTAATTTACCCAGATTATTATAGGAGGAGTGATACATACTTCATCCCAGATGTGTATTAAGACTTTGAGTATATATTCCTATTAAAACATCAGGTGATGATGGTATGGTCACCCTAGGTTTATTAGGATCACTGTAACACCCCAAGCTTCCACGGTACGCTTGTCTTTCACTAATGTAATAGCTTGCATTGTACGCAAGTTAGAGTTCTAACACACCGTGACCAATCAAAGTAGCCATTATGAATTGTAAAACCAACTTTTTGAAATTATATAAATTTTATATTTCAAAAAGGACTTCATTTTTGGATTCGGAATATCGAAATTAGCCTATGTTGATTTTTTGGTATTTTTCGAAAACATCCAATTTTCGATGAATAGTGAAAAATACATAAAAACAACTTTATTAATCAAAATAATTTATAATGATAAATTATACTATTGAGTGGTTTAAAATTATAATTAGAATATAATTTTACCATTTTATCCAATGGTGGTCATTAGAACTAATTTCACTTTGAAATTGGACATAAACAATTGTCAATCTTATGATTGATATTGTTTCTTAAAAACACGCTATTTGTTTTGAAAATGGGAATTAATTATAAAATTAATTAATTCAACATATATTTTTGAATTTTTTAAAAATAGAAATCATTTTCGAATTCGGAATATGAATTATAGCTTAGGGTGAATTTTTGGTATTGTTTTGAAAAACATCAATTTTTGATGAATAGTGAAACCACTAAGTGGTAGTTAAAAAAACTGATTTTTTGTTTAAATGAAACTTTACCTCTTCTAGGAATTGAATTTAAAAAATACTACATACATTGTTGTCATTAGTAAGAAAAATTTGGTTCAATGGGATGAAAGTAATTTCTGGTGAATAGTAACTTTTGAGTTTTATTAATCGCGATTAGAGGTAATTAGGGTAATTTCAGGTAAAAATGATATTATAAGAATATAAAAATATATTTACATATGTCCTACTCTTATTGGATAAGTCATCATAGACCAAGACAAACCATGGAATGATTTGTGGGACCCCATGGAGCCACTTGTGTAAGATAATGACATTAATACCTTTTATTTAAAGAAAAAATAAAAATGTCACAAACATGTATTATTTTACTAAAACAATTTTTAGAAGGGGTTATACTAGCCATATTTTTGACTAAAAATCTAAATTGGAAATATAAACATATTTCCTATATAATGATAATTTTTTATAATTTTTAGGCATTAAATAAATAAAGTTATTTATGACACCATGATGATGCAACGATTACCTCGTTAATGAGTGATTTAAATAAAATGAAAAGATAAGGTAAAATATAAGACTTAAACTTGTCTAAAGCCTATTTTATGGGTTTATTTTTAACCCTTATCACCTTATCCTATAAATATATCATTTTGGGACCTTTAAAATCAGAAAATCATTTCATAATAAAGTAACATTTCATGACTTTCCAAGAGTGCCCCTCCTCTCCTCTTATACAAGGCCCCCACCTCTACAACCTTATCCACACCATCAAATCCATTTGGCTTGGCCTACCTCTACCCAAATACTCTCTAAACTTCCCTCTATTACTCCTAGAATCCTCACTTTGGGCTGAAGTCTTCCCAAGGAATCCTTTGGCTCAAATCAAAAAGAGTTACCTGGTTTTAAGGCAATGTCTTCTCTTATGTTCTTTTGTTTTATTTTTCTTCTCCAACCCCTTAAACTCTTTTTATTACTCTATTTTGTAACAACATCTGTATCTTCAATTTACTAGTATGTTGTTATGATAATGATTTGATTTACACTTACACACACATTCGTCTAATGGTTAAAGAACATACTATTTCTGTGGGTGGCGAATTACTACCTCACGAAACGATGATTGTTCAATCTTATTTTAACATCTCTCATGGTGGCCATTATGATGAAACTATTTAGATATATGATATATATTATTTTTATGTTTTATTTATGCATCTGTATTTTTCATTTATGGCATACCTTTATGGTTTCCATTATAGGTAAACATGATAATTTAATTTTAGGAAGTGCGGACTATCGCCCCCTCAAAGTGATTTGAATCATTAATGTCATAGGTGGGACGTATACAGGATGGAGTTAATGATATTATATATGATATTATACTAGAATTATAATATACTTTTATATCATTATGATTTAATTCCATTAAATATGATATAGAAATGAAAGTAATGTTCATCCCTATGTACGGCTTACCATCTCCATGAACGGTGCATTTCATTTCTTACCTCTAAATGTTATGTAATATTATAAATGCATTTATATACTGGATATATATGATATATATGATATATACATCATGGATATAATTTTGGATATTATGGATATTTTACCACATTAACAACTTATAATTATAAGATGTTTGTTTTTTACTCAAGTACCAAAGATCGACAAAACGACCGTTATTAACTTAAATAATTACATAATGTACATAACATGGTAATAAGTGATATAAAAGGAATAATTATCTTGAAAAAAGTTCTTAAGCAAGTAGAAATTAACTCTAGTTTATTATTCCGGATGTTAAAGAACGATCGAGTCAAGTCAGACATGAGGTAAGGGACTTCGTCTCAATCTCCTTTCATTGAGGCATATTTTGTTTATACACAACTTTCCTTTACACGGTTTATAAACCCCTTTGACTTTTAATTTTATTCAAAAGGAATATTTTTATATGAATCATTTTTACTAAATGACAAAAGGAATGTTTTTTCTTACGTATGCAGCGTCAAAGACTTCTTCGCCGCCGTGACCATTATTTGATTTTCGGCTTCCTCTACAAGCCATAATTTTTTTTAAATGAAAAATAAATACCATATTTTACTTTTATTTTATTTTTGAATTGAAAATGGTTTTGATTATGTTTTTATTATATCAATGTGTTGTATTGATATCTTGTGATTGAAATGTGGAAATGTTATGTTTCCTTTATGCATGTTTTATGTGATACGATTATGTTATGGTTTATGATATGTTTAAACCTTTTCATATAAGGAATGAATTAGACTAAATAAGTGATGGGTGGAGCCTGCTATAGCTCCTCGATGCATTGGTAGGTCTCATGAGACAAACTAGTGTTTTGGCACAAGGCCTTGACAAAATCTTATTTGTAGTCTGGGCACACGGCCTTGACTATGTGGTTATGATAGTATGGCATTATGCATTCCATCATTATTAAAGTGGTTATTGATATTGCATGTGATTATTCGACTAGTAGAATATCCATTTGAATAAGTAAATGGAATTATTTAAATTTATTTTTTTCCATATTATGATGAAGTTCAAGTTTAAAAGGCTTTTGTTTTAGTTATACATTGCCTTAAATGTTTATGTTTATTTATGAAAGTTTCCGCTATATTGTTATCCTTACTGAGCATCAGAGCTCACCCATTTCTATGTTTTATTTTTCCCAGGATGTGAAGAGATATTTTATGACTGACCTGCAGGGATAGTCTGAAGAGGATATGAGTGTGGACTATGGAGACCATGTTATTGTAGTTTTTCAATTTATGATGTAATGTAACATTTATGAATGTATCTTGTGTTTCCAAGGATACTAAACTAATCGGTATTTCAAGACTTGATCTTGTGTGTTCATGCCAATGTTATGTAATAACGCACCGACTCTGGGTAACTGGGGTTGGGGTATTATAGTTGGTATCAGAGGAAGTTTAGTACTAACCTTGGAAGCTAGATTTAGATAAACTCTGATTAGATCACATAGCCATAAGATAGAATTTGATGATTAGTATAGAAGAACATCCTATAATTTTGTTATTATAGAGATTTTGTTAGTTTTCTGAGAAATACATCCATGTATAGATACAAGCAGGTAGAGGTGGCTCTGGCACAAATGTACCTAGGGGTAAAACTCGAAAACACCTCTTTGATCAAGACTCGAATGAGAACTGGTGCACAACAACAGGCCTTTCTGCACTCTTGGTTACGACACTCCCAGGGGATATGCTTAGGATAATTCTCATTTTCATTTAAAACCATTATAAAGGGTTTATGAGTGTATACTTCCTCAAAGAAGTCATTTTTATGATTAAGGATTATATCCATAAACTATTCAATTTATGTTAAGTGTTTTACAAGTATGTAAATATTTATTTTGATTCATAAACTGATCTAGCTTGTACCATAGTTTAGAAATGGCGCCTAGTGAAAGGAATAAAAACCGTATAAATGCACACACTCCATATAGGTATTTCCCTCCTACTCTAGATAATTATAGTGGAGCTGGTGACACAACTGGTGCTGATCAGCTTATCACCATACTGGGACAACTTACTCAGGTTATGAATAATAACCTTACTCATATGGAGCACCCTGATCCGCAACGTGGAGGGTCAATGTTAGACCACTTCATAAGGAAACTACCACCAAAATTTAATGGCGGTAAAAATCCATTAGTAGCTGAGCAATGGATAAATTCCCTAGAGAATCTATTTCAGGATTTAGGGAGTGGTGAAAGGGAAAAAGTTGTCATGGTAGTTTATCACCTCACTAGAGATACTGATCAATGGTGGTCATTGATTCAAAATACAAAGGAAGATGAAGAAGTGTCAAGTATGGAAGGATTAAGTTGATCTTTGGATATTATTGTTTAAGGTTAAAACATTTCTGAGGATTATTTTTGGAATATTATAATACTATAGTTATAGGAAAATGACAACCTGCAGGTCAGGGGATAACCCGTCGCGTCAGACAAAGCTACAGGAATCAAACCCACAACCATAGTGCGACATGCATTTATTACCTACCACTAGCCTAAAGGAAATCCATGGTTATTAAAAAATAGTTTTCATATCTTAAATTGTATGTGTTAATATTTGGAACCTTGTACTATTAGGATAAATATAATTTTTTTTAGTTCTATTATCTTTTTCAGGGAAAGATGAGTTTGTGGATGAAATTAGTTGACGGTTGAAACTCTACTTGTCAATTAAATATATATATACCTATCTATTGTTCTATGAATAAAATAATTCTTAAATTTTAGGAAATGAATATTAAAAAAATGTGTTATCCTAATACCTTATGTTTTGTTGAACTGATGATATTTTAAATCACCACAGATTGAAGGCTTTGAGGCCCTCAATTTTACACTTGTTTGTGATTGATGACCTCAATCACTCCATAAAAATATTTATGTTTTCCCTCAAATTATTTGTCTCTAATTTCCACCAATGTTCTCCTAATCGAGATCATAATTTTGTGGTGACCTTTTCATTTCCCTTTCCCTCTTATTAAGGCTAAATTTTATTAACCTTATTTCCGATGCGGGTTTTCCACAAAGGAATTTTCTAATTTCAAATGTTTATTTTCGAATAACATTTTCAAATTGCGAGGAAATAATTTATTAAAGGAGGGGATAATGTAACACCCGAAGCTTCTACAGTACGCTTCTCTTTCAATAATGCAATAGCTTGCATTATATGCAAGTTCAAGTTCTAACACACTGTGACATATCAAAGTAGCCGTTATGAATAGTAATACCCACTTTTTGAAATTATATAAATTTTATATTTAAAAATGGACTTCATTTTTTGATTTGGAATATCTAAATTATCCTATGTTGAATTTTTGGTATTTTTCTGAGAACATCCAATTTTCAATGAATAGTGAAAAATACTTAAAAACAAATTTTTTAATCAAAATAATATATAGTGATAAATTATAATATTGAGTGGTTTAAAGGTATAATTAGAGTATAATTTTACCATTTTATCCAATGGTGGTCATTATAATTAATTTCACTATGAAATTGGACATAAACAATTGTCAATATTTTGATTGATATTGTTTTGTAAAAACATGATATTTGTTTTTACAACAGGAATTAATTATAAAATTAATTAATGCAACTTATATGTTTGTAATTTTGTAAAATAAGAATCACTTTTGAATTTGTAATATCAATTATATCTTAGGGTGAATTTTTGGTATTGTTCTGAAAAACATCAATTTTTGATGAATAGTGAAACCACTAAGTGGTAGTTAAAAAACTGATTTTTCGTTTCAATGAAAATTTACCGCTTCTAAGAATTTAATTTAAAAATCCTACATAAATGGTTGTCATTAGTAAATAAAATTTGGTTCAATGGGATGAAAATAATTTTTGGTGAATAGTAACTTTTGAGTTTTATTAACCGCGATCAGAGGTAATTAGGGTAATTTAAGGTAAAACTGATATTATAAGAATATAAAAATATATTTACACATGTCCTACTCTTATTGGATGATTCATGGATGACCGAGACAAACCATAGGACGGTTTTTGGGACCTCATGGATCCACTTGTGTAAGATAATGACATTAATACCTTTTATTTAAAGTAAAAATATAAATGTCACAAAAATGTATTGTTTTACTAAAACAATTTTTAGAATGGGTTATACTAGTCATATATTTTACTATAAATATTTATTGGAAAGATAAAAATATTTAATACATCATGATAGTTTTTTTATAATTTTTAGGCATTAAATAAATAAATTTATTTATGACACCATGATGATGAAGCGATTACCACATCAATGAGCGATTTAAATAAAATGAAAAGATAAGGTAAACTATAAGACTTACACTTGTATAATGTCTATTTTATGGGTGTATTTCGAACCCTTATCACCTTATACTCGACATATTTGATTGTGGGACCTTTAAAATCCGAAAATCATTTCATAATAATGTAACATTTCATGACTTTCCAAGAGTGCCCCTCCTCTCCTCTTACAAAAGGCCCCCACCTCTAACACCTTATTCACACCTTCAAAGCCATTTGGCTTGGCCAAACTCTACCCAAATACTCTCTCAACTTCCCTAACTTCTATAATCCTCACTTTGGGTAGAAGTATTCCCAAATAACCCTTTGGCTCAAATCAAAAAGAGTTACCCGATTTTATGGTAATGTCTTCTCTTATGTTCTTTTGTTTTATTTTGCTTCTCCAACCCCTTAAAATCTTTTTATTCCATTATTTTGTAACAAAAAAAGTATATTAAATATAATAGGATGTTGTTATGATAAGTATTTTATGTACACTTACACACACATTTGTCTAATGGTTTAAGAACATACTGTTTCTATGGGTGGCGAATTACTGCCTCACGAAACGATGATTGTTCAATATTCTTTTAACACCTATCATGGTGGCTATTATGATGAAACTATTTCTATATATAATATATACTATGTTTTTTTCCTTATGATTCTGTATTTTTCATTTATTTCATACCTTTATGGTTTCCATTATGGGTAAACACGATAATTTCATTTTAGGAAGTGCAGACTACCGCCCCCCTCAAAGTGATTTGAATCGTTAATGCCATATGTGGGACATATAAAGGATGGAATTAATGATATTATATATGATATTATAATGGAATTATAATATACCTTTATATCATTATGATTTCATTCCATTAAATATGAAATAGAAATGAATGAAATGTTCAAGCGTACGTACGACTTACCGTCTCCATGAACGATGCATTTCATTTCATACCTCTAAATGTTATGTAATATTATAAATGAATTTATATAATAGATATATATGATATATATAATATATACATAATGAATATAATTCTGTATATAATGGATATTTTACCACATGAACGACTTGTAATTATAAGAAGTTTATTTTTGACTCAAGTACCAAAGATCGACAAAACGATCGTTATTAACTTAAATAATTACATAATCTTCATAACATGGTAATAAGTTATATAAAAGGAATAATGAACTTGAAAAGGGTTCTTAATCAAGTAGAAATTAACTCTAGTTTATTATTCAGGAGGTTAAATAACGATCGAGTCAAGTCGGACACGAGGTAAGGGAATTCGTCTCAATCTTCTTTCATTGAGGCATATTTTGTTTATACACAAATTTACTTTATACAGTGTATAAAACCCTTTGACTTTTACTTTAATTAAAAAGTAATCTTTTTATATTAAGTGTTTTTACTAAATGACAAAAGGAATGTTTTTTCTTACGTATGTGGTGACAACAACTTCTCCGCCGTCATGACCATTATTTGAGTTTCGGCTTCCTATACAAGCCATAATTTTTTTAAATGAAAAATAAATACCATGTTTTAATTTTCTTTTATTTCGGTATTGAAAATGTTTTTGATAATGTTTTTATTATATCAATGTGTTGTATTGATATCTTGTGATTGAAATGTGTAAATTTTATGTTTCATTTATGCATGTTTTATGTGATACGATTATGTTATGGTTTATGATATGTTTAAACCATTTCATATAAGGAATGAATTAGACTTAATAAGTGAAGGGTGGAGCCTTCTATAGCTCCTCGATGCATCAGTAGATCTCATGAGACAAACTAGTGTCTTGGAACAAGGCCTTGACAAAATATTATTTGTATTCTTGGCACAATGCCTTGACTATGTGGTTATGATAGTATGGAATTATGCATTCCATCATTATGAAAGTGGTTATTGATATTGCTTGTGATTATTCGACTAGTAGAATATCCATGTGAATAAGTAAATGGAATTATTTCATTTTATTTTTTCCATATTATGCTGAAGTTCATGTTTAAAAGGCTTTTGTTTTAGTTATACATTGCCTTAAATGTTTATGTCTATTTATGAAAGTTTCTGCTATATTGTTATCCTTACTGAGCATCTGAGCCCACCCCATTCTACTTTTTATTTTTTCCAGGATGTGAAGAAATATTTTATGACTAACCTGTAGGGATAGTCTGAAGGGGATATGAGTGTGAACTATGAAGACCATGTTATTGTAGTTTTTCACTTTATGATGTAATGTAACATTTATGAATGTATCTAGTGTTTCCAGGGCTACAAAACTAATCAGTCTTTCGAGGCTTGATCTTTTGTGATCATGCCAATGTTACGTAATAATACACCAACTCTGGGTAACTGGGGTCGGGGCATTACAATCACTGCATGGAGTGACAGGTTATTTATTATTCAATTAATCATCACTTTATCATGGGAATGTAAATTTATTTGATATTCTTTCTTGTCTCAACTTTAGTAGTGGACTATAGATTTTTAATCACACCCTAATCTTGTGTCTAGGTACCTGAGTAGACTCCATGTTTATGGAATTAGGTAAGGAAAAGGTCCCTATTGAATTTGATGGATGATCTAGAAGAGAATGATCAAATTAAAAGGTGGGAAAGGTCTATAACTCATGACTATTCTCATGTATACCACTCTTATTTTTTTGAGTTTTAGAGATCGTTGTATATAATTTTCCCATATGAGATCATGTTCATTTTTATGACTTTTATTCCATGTACAAATATACATTTTAACATTTCATTGTATTAATGTTACCCCATGGCTATAATTTAGTTGTGATGACCTTTTTGGAACTTCTTCTTTATTGTGATGTTTAGTTTATGATATTTTATTCCAATGTTATGATAGTTATTTATATTTCCAGGAATAGTTTCCCACATTTTTTATATCAACCCTCGCCACTAGTCATCAGCCTTTAAATTTCAATGATTCATTATTAAGGTATGTAGAACTCAATTTAATCATGAAATATGTGAACTAGATTTAAGACATTATAGTTTTTCATGAGGGTCTTGTTTTTTATTATAATATTGGATATATTATACATGATATAGTATCTTTTAGGTATTTATAATGATCATGGGCCTAGAAGTATCGAACCCACATGTGAGGAAATTCCATGTTACTAGGGATGAGATTATTGATCTTAGTTTTAACCTTTTATTTGGTTTACTTTACCCAATTTTGTCATTTTTATATTGATATATAATTTATTTGTATTTACTCTTAGCTAAGGGTGGAAGAATAGAATGTTATCATGTATAATCTTTAGAACATAGGGATGACATGAAATTTTATTATTTTGTATTACTAACATCTGGGTTATTAATTTGGGTTGGGTAATTTAAAGTGTAAAAAAACTTATATAGATTTTTCCTATATAAATTTTTGGTAGCACTTTATTTGACCTACTCATGATTATTGAAAATTATTGTGATATGTTGTGACTATTTTGTGACCCTTTGGAACATTATTCATTAAATAATATTTGGTAGGTTATTCTCGACACGAGGATATATTTTTATGAAACATGTGTTCTTGGGTGTGTTTTTAGGGTAGAGTTACTTATTCCTGAAATTTATTACCATAAACTATGATATATATACATATGATAATAGTTTGATTTGATTTACATTATTTTATTGAAT
Organism: Viscum album; assembly: GCA_963277665.1. Taxonomy (NCBI): domain Eukaryota; kingdom Viridiplantae; phylum Streptophyta; class Magnoliopsida; order Santalales; family Viscaceae; genus Viscum; species Viscum album. The sequence continues at coordinate 1,938,930,372 of OY728155.1, forward strand.
AGATATTATATCATGGGGAACTTCAGTCGAGTTCCAAAAGGGTAAGGACAATAATTCCCCATGAATTTTGGAGTTACAGACACCTTTTGGGCTCATTCCTCCGAATAACTAGTATCTATAAACGAGTCTTATTAGGTTCCTATAATCCATAGGGAATAGGGTTCCATGTGTTAGGTTGGCTATATCAGATCTAACCTTTGTGTTAAATTTGTAGAATACACCACTCTTTTTGGGAAAGAGTGGGCCACCTTCTACTATGTACTTGATAGAGTCAATGAAGACTATCCGTGATCATTTTGAGACACCCCTTGAGAGGTGAGTGAATATCTTATCCAAAATTATTTAGGGGATAGTGTGTCACTGGTTGGAAATTTTTGTCAAGGAAGGAAAATAAGTAGAAATTTCGTGGAAGTAACTTCCTTTGGGATTCTTCAAACACTTGTTCCTAGAGACCCTGAGATACAAAAAACCAATGTAGTTATTATATTTGGTAGAGAGAGAATGTTGATGATGGATTATTCCACACACTTTAACAATCTATTAATGTTTTTCCTATACTAGACGGTAATGATACTACTAGGGTCAGGTGTTTTGAGGATGTACTAATACACACTATTCATTCCCAAGTAAATATATTTAAGCTGAAATCTTAGAGGTCAAAAATCAGTCCTTGATTATAGAGTTGAACAATATAGATGGTAGATTATTTGGGTAACACACTTCTTCTACTAGGTCTATAAATGACTTATTGGTAGGTATGAATTAGATTTATGTTTAATCTTTATATAGAGAACATATACAGAGTATCTAGGGAAGGGGTTTGATGTTTTCTTCAAGTGGATAAGACTTTATGAATTGTGATCAGTGGATTCCACATGAATATATCAAATCTTATTTTTATAAAAAGATAAAGGAGTACCACACTTTTATGTAGTTGAGGCATCTATATAGGTGTTGGGGAATGACACCATAATTAACTGAGCGGTTTAGATATATTCAGATTTGGGGTTTTATTGTAGGTCCATGTATACAATATTAATTGGGAAGCTTGGATTCCTTTGGACATTTTGGTCTTTGAGGAGGTTCATGTACCTAGAGTCAATGGAAAAAATTTCAATTGATAAATGTGCCTTAGGGGAGTCAACACAATGTTTTTAAGGCCAAGGATCATTCCATATTTATGCCATCCAATATAATTTTACCATGTATGGTGGGAAGCCTTCTATAGTTCAATATATTATTTTTGGTGGAATTAACCTGAGCATATTTTTTATTCGATACAGGTGTGTCAAACTAATTCACAACTAAGAAGCATATCATTTATTTGAGGAATTAAATATATATTTTTTATGGTGGTATTTTATATCAAATTTATATTTTGGGAACTATTAAAGTGCATTGGGAGATATCAAGAGTGTTCTATAGAGATCAGTAGATTTAAGATTCTCTACTAATCTTTTGTTAGATATATTCAACTTTTATGTGATCATTGGGTTGGATTAGTTTTCTCTTTATTAGGAATTGACTGACTGATATCTTTGATTATTATCTTTATTTTTTATATTGGGTGGCTTTTTTATATACTTTATTAATTGGTATTTTTTTTGGCTATTTAGGTCTTAGCCATCAATAGTTAGATGTGATTATGAACCAGCTAGATATTGCTTCATTAATATATGAGGATATTCATTAGGTGGTATTTTCCAAAATCATTGGTCATTTCGAGGATGTTTACCAAGTATTTCATAGGATTTAAATGCGAACATGAGAACAAGGTCATAGTAATGATTTTTACTGGTATAGATCCCATAAAAATTTAGCCTCATAAGATGGCTCCTAAAGAGAATTGAGAGATGAAGGCTCAATTAGAATATTATGATGTTAATGGGTTCATTAACACTAGAATTTTCCCATGCGGTGATCTTATATAGTTCTATAAGAAGGAAGATATATTGCTACATTTAGAAGTGGATTATTAGAGGTATAATGTATAGACCCCAACCCCAGTTGTCTAGAGACAGTGCCTTACTTTGTTACATTATTATAATAAACAAGGAATTCACATCCCAAAGGACTGAATAGTTTAGTAGTTTTGGAAAATTAGATAAAAAGATATGTTTTATATGAAAACTTGAAAGTAAAATAAATATAGAAACTCCTTTGGAAGAATCCTTAACTCCTAGATTATCCCTGTAAGTAATTCATAATATACATCTGTGCATCCTGGGGAAAAATAAAACATAAGAAATGGATGATCTCAAATTCTCAAAAAGATTAAGTAATAAAGTAGAAATTAATACAAATAATAATGAATTATTAATGACTAAAAACACATTCCATCCAAAAATAATCTCAAGAGGAATATGAAAATAATAAAAGTTGAATAAATAATTCCATATAAATAATCATATGAGAAATAAGATTAACCATATATATTCTAATAGAAGAATAATTACATGGATTATTAATTACTGATACAACATTGAGGGAATTCATAATTATGCACATAATGAACATACCATCAAGGCCTCATCCAAGACATATGAAAATAAATGGTTAAGGCCTCTAAAAATTCATTTCTATTTTAGATCAGGTGGCATATCGATGCATCGAATGGATATAGAGGGCCTCATCCATCACATACTAAGTAGAATTCAATTATCATATGAATGAGGATAAACATAAACAAAAAATTCATTTGAAATGGAAATAATATTTCTCAATCTATAAATATAATCTCCAACCATTTTCAGTAGTATGAAGAATGGTAAGATAACACATCCATAATCAAACTAATCAACAAAAATTAATAAAATATCTTAGATGATAATCCTCAGAGGTCAATATTAATAAATAATAACATTGAATATCAGTTCTTTAATATTTGAATATAATTTCATAAATTCATTAGATAATTCTTGAAAGGAATGCCCTTTTTACATTGCAAAGAAGATTTCTTTTGAAAAAATCAATTGTATATGTCAAAAATATTATTATAAAACCAGAAATGAAAAAATATATTTTTCATGAAACAAGTAGTGATTTTATAAAAATAATTATGTATTAAAATGGATAATGAATGATACTTGGAAATGGTTAAGAAATCGAGAAGTTCCCTTTAATCGGGCTTGTATATCAGAAAAAATTCAGAGAGGAACCTTGTAAAACATGTATTTACCCATAAAAAATATCAAATAATATATATTTTGGAATATATAAAAATAATTAAAAATAAGTTTATAAAAATAATTGAAAATTAAATTTCTGTAAAGAGGGAGAAAGCATAACCTGAATGAAAGTGGATGTTCATGAAGAAACCCTTACCTTATGTCAGAAAGTGTTTTTCACTTATACTTAATCTCATGGCTAATAAAATTATATTAATTAATTAATTAATTTAGAACCATTTTACCTTTATTTTATTTATTATAATTTTTTTTACGTTCATTTATGTCCTTTTTATGAGTTATGATATTCAATTTTATAGTTTAAGAGGGTTCTTTCCATGAATTTCATGATCGATTTACTTTTAAACGTATATTGAAGATCATGTAAAATGTAAAATATTATATAGAATTGAAATTATATTTTATTAATGAATGTATGGATAATTAAATGGTATTATATGTTATTATGTTTCCATATATGAGCCTGATTCATTGGATATAATTTTAATGATAATCGTTTCGATCATTTTGGCATTTTTTAGATCGTCACAAACTTGTTTTGTCTTATTAATTAATATCATATATATGTAATAGTACTATAACAACAAATAAAATATGTTATTTTTAATAAAATATGTTTTAACAATTATTAAGTTTTTATAACGATCCTTTAAATCATTTATGTTAAACTATTTCACGTCATCCATGATGGCTGTAAATCAACACATCACGAATGAAGTTTTAATTTTTTGAATAAAATGGGGGGGAGAATGGGGTTGATGATGGATCTTACATTAACATAATAAAATTATATTATATATAATATAATTTTTTATCAAGTTTTTTTGGTCATAATAGGTAAGGATATAATAATATGAAAATAAATTAAAAGAAATTGGAAGAGGGAGAAAAACAATTTACCTCTTGAATTCTTCTCCTTAATAACTTCCTTATGGAACATTGAAATGGTATTTTGGTGAGACCAGAAAGACCAAAACGTGGGGGAGATGATTGGTAGAGGAAATGGGCATAATAGAAGCAAGATTATAGGATTTTTAAGTGTTATGAAAATCAGTGGATAGGGGTGGTATTAATAGTGGTCAAAGAGGAGTGTTTTTTAATATTTTATTCATTTTTTAATTATTTTGGATTAAGATTTTGAATAGTTTGAGAATAATCAATAAATATAACAAAATAATGAAGTTTAGTTTTAGATTATGATCTTACATCAGAAATACATCATTTATGACTCAATAATTCATCTATTTATTAAATAGGGTAAATTATAGTACTCTACTATTCACAAAATTCAAGTATTTTAGAAAAATTCAAAAAATTCACCCAATTTTTTTTTCCAAAATATAGAATTTAAAAATGAACTCCATTTTATGAAAATAATTTTCTAAATATGATAAATTTAAGCTTAAAACAAAATAATCATTTACTTGAAAAATACTGCTTTTAATATTATAACTATTTTTATGATACTTTGAAAAATTAATTATAGTTTCATAAAATTATTTTATAATAATAAGGCAAACAAATATTAATTTTTGATTCTATTTTATGAAAATATATTTTATATTAAAACATTATATTAATTATAAAATTATAATTAAATATTTTGACTTACAAAAATAAAAACACTTAATTTATCATTTTTTTAAATATTTATTTAATTATTACATGATATAAATATACAATATTTTCATTTAAGTGATACCTAAGTTTTACTTATACTTTAATTAGAGTTTTTACTATTATATTGGTCATATTAATATTGATAAAGGTCACATTACTATTCTCATGGTCATATTTAATAGTATATTATGGTTTTAAACTTGGTGTTGTGTGAAGAATAAACTAATAGGCTACTAAATTTTAAAAGGAATATTCTATAAGATCTTGGGGTGTTACATTCTTCCATCCTACAAAAAAATCATCCTCAAAATTTCTATAATTTTATCTCATAAAAATATTTGGGTACTTCATCATGATAAATTCCTCCCATTCCCACATCACCTCTTCAATTTTATTATTTTTTCAAAGTACATTTACCATCTGAGTCATCCAATTACTTAAAATCTTCACTCTATTGTTCAGAATCTAGAGATTCTCTTCGCAGTAAGTTAAATGATGTTCCAATTCCATTCCATCAAAAGTGAGTACATTCATTGGGTATGGCATGTACTTCCTTAACAAAGATATGTGGAACACATTGTGTACTTTAGAAAGGCTAGGTGACATTGACAAATGATAAGCCACAAATCTAATTCTCTCTAGTATTTTAAAAGGCCTAGTGTACCTAGGGATTACTTTACCTTTATTTCAAAATATCATAACAACCTTATGTGGATATACATTCGAAAAAACATGATCTCCCACTTCAAACTCAAAATCATTTTTCTGGTTATCATCTTAACTTTCTTTTTCAACTTTGAGTTGTTTTGAAATGTGTTTGAATAGAATTTACCTTTATTTTTGTTTCATCTACATGTTCTAGGACTACAAACCTCCTTTCACCTACTTCATCCCAACATGTTGGGGTATGAAACATCTTTTCATACAATGCCTCATATGGTTCCATTTGAATAATTGAATGGAAACTATTATTGAACTATAACTCTACAAAAGGTAAATAATGATCTCACATGCCTTGAAAGTAAAGTGACTATTATCTCAGCATGTCTTCTAATGTTGGATCATCCTTTCTGACTACCCATCTATTTGAGGGTGATAAGCAGTAATCAAATGAATATCAGTATCAAATGATTTCTAAATACTATTCATGAATTTCGATTTAAATCATGAATCACAACAACAACAAATTGAAATATTTTCTCTATGAAGTCTTATAACTTCATTATTATAGATTCTTATAGGGATAACTAGTGTAAAATCATCCTTTATAATGAGTAAATGTGTAGATTTGGTAATTTGATCCACAATTACCCATATTGCAGCATTATTTCATGGGTTTTGGGTAATCAAGTGAAAAATACATAGTAATGTCATCTCATTTAAATGTAGGAATAAGAATAGGTTGTATTATTCTTTTAGGATGTTGTCCTTAAACCTTCACCTATTGAAAGAATAAACATCTAGATACATAATCTATAATTTTCTACTTCATATTATCCCCAAAAAAATTCTATAAAGTATCTATACATCTTAGTGATACTAAGGTGTATAGAAAAATTTTAGCTATGAGAATTATCCAATAATTCCCTTTTTATCTTAGGTATAGAGGGAACACAAAATCTCTTCTTAAATTTCAGAATTCTATCCTCATACACGATGTCTATCAACTTCACATCATTTGCAACATTAATTTTCCTTTTAAGATTATCGTAATGAGTCTCAAAACTTTTACAATAAATTTTTTTGGGAAAGCAATTGAAAAATTTATGATGTTTCACCTTCCATGATAATTCCCATATCCATATTTGCTAGATCCATGTACAAGGGGTTCTTATAAATCCTCATCTTCTTTAGAAATCCATGATCCTTCTTTCTCAATTCGTCTTCTATGGGTGGTAGTGTATTGAACAATCATAATCCTCAAGTATCTTGAGTCATATCCTTTTCCACATGTTGAGTTCTTTATGTGGGAAGATATATTTCAAACTCTTGCTCTCTGTTTATATCTCAAATCATTCACCATAGAGATTGTGTAACCATATTTTCATTGAAAATATTACAGATTCTATCTCAATATCATGAGTTGGATAGTTCTATTAATTAGTTTTTAATTTTCTTTATGCAAAGAAAATAAGTCTATCATTATTCAGGAGGACACAACCAATTCATTTCATTGAAACATCACAATAAATCAAAAATACACCATTTCATAATGGTAGAGTCAAGTTCAGAGCATTCACTAATCTCCTATTCAATTGTTCAAAACATTCTTGATATTATGTTTTCCATATGAACTTAACCTCTTAATGAGTAATCTTAGTTAACAAGTTAACTAGTCGGGTAAAATTCTATATGAAACACCGATAGTAACCTACTAATCCATTGAAACTTTGTACCTCAGTTATGTTTGTTTGTGTAGTCCATTTTTGGACTACCTTTGTCTTCATATGATCAATTGAGATCCCATACTTAGAGATAATATGGCGATGAAAAGAATATTTTTGAATCCTGAATTCACACTTTCTAAACTTCCCATATAACTCTTTCCTTTTATGTGTCTCTAGAACAACCCACAGGTGGTTGTCATGGTCATTATTTAATTTTAAAATATATGAAGATATCATCAATAAATAGAAAAAAATCTCCAAGATATTCCTTGAACACTCTGTTCATTAGATATATTAAAAAAAGGGTGTATTAGTTAGTACAAATGGAATTAATATTGAATCATAATGTCCATACCTAGTTTTAAATATTTTCTTTGGAATATATTTGTTCCTCACATGTAATTGATGAAATACATATTGAAGGTCAACCTTCATGAAATATTGAGCTCTATGAAGTTGATAAAATATATCATCATTATAAGGAAAATTATTCTTGTTCTTTATTATAACAACATTTATTTCTCTATAATCAACATATAACCTCAAGGATCCATCTTTCTTTTGACAAATAGAACATGGGATCTCCATGGAGAAACACTAGGGTGAATATATCAATTTTAACTCAATTCCTATAGATGTTTCTTCAACTATACTAATTCTATGATGACCATTCTATAAGGAGTTTTTGATATAGGTCTTTCACCAGGAATTAAATCAATAGAGAAATCAACCTCCCACTCTTTGAGATGTCTAGGTAAATCCTCTAGAAATACAATAATGATTTATTGCATAGTAGGTACATAATAAATTTGAATATTTCATTCCTTGTCCATAGATGAACTTTTCTCTTCCTCCCCATGAATTTACTTTATATGAGGCACTAGAGGCTGATTTGGATAAGTACCACATGATGACGATTCTACTCTAAAGAGAAGTTATTCTATATCTTCTTCACAAATTGTAACTTCATTCTTCATGAAATTAATTTTTTCATCATATTTGGAATTCTAGTATATATAGGGATTATATAAAAATAAACCATAGGTATGATGATGATTTTTTAAACTACAACAAGTTTATGTGTCATGAAGGGGACTGATCGAAATATATTTGTTGGAATGATACTTCCCTTAGGTGTTTTGACTGAAAAATTTTTTATTAAAAAAATATGAAAATTTATAATTTCCTCGGATAATTGGGAAGATATATAAATTAATGTGATGATATTGAATCAAATAATTCATTGTCTATGTTTGAGGAAATGATTAAATTACCTTCCACCACATCATTAGGAACTTTAACCTCTGCAGTTGTGATCACATAAGCTGGTCCTTGATCTATTTCCCTTTTCTATGGGAAATTTTCAATGATGCATAGGAAAATCATTTTCATAGTGTCACATTTACCTATAATTATATCATTAAACATTGGAATATTTTTTCTTTCCCTAACTATCATGGCCTTGGTGGACTTTTTCTCTAAACTTATAACATACTTCTTTTCCTTTTAAGATGGAACCATGCTATTTCCTTCCACAATTTTCGCACATTGGAGAATTACTTTTTTTATTCTCCCCTTTATCCATTAATTCCTATGTCACCCTCTTCTTATCTTGTTTTCCCTTAATGTCATAATACATGGATAATTCCTTCTCTATATTGATATCACATAAGACTATATCATCATATGATGAGAAATTTTCAGAGACCAGTTCCCTTCATAGAAAGGTTTTAAACCATACAAGAATAAATCAATCTAGATACTTGTATTATTTATGTTTATCATGGAATTAATTGATAACCCTATAATGTTGTCTTCATACTTCTCAACATTTTGATCCTATTTTTATTTCAAACTCAATAATTGACTCTCCATATCCTCTCACTATTTTCAATCCCAATTTGAAATTTCTTCTTCCTATATTGTGTTTTGAATGAATAACAAAAAATTATCAGTATCTCCTGATAGATGATAAACTACCATGACAACCATATATGGTTTATTACTTCCCAAAGAAATAAATATCCTTTCTAAGGAACCTATCCACTAATCTCCTACAAATGGGTTTGTAGTACCATTGAATAGTGGAGGTTTTTTTACATAAATATGTATAACATTTCCCATCTATGTTTTGGATAAGGAATCTATATACAGATATGGTTATTGTTCATAACATGAGTCAATTGTCCCATTATAGTTATAAGTTTCTCAACACTAGTCACAACTCCAGTAACAACATCATTATCTTACATATGAGGGAATTCCCTACATGGGATACAAATGTTTATATAGTTTCCATTCCTCCCACTAGGATCCATTTATATATAATTTAATATAATAAATTTGGTTATGAATCATAATTCGTAATTTCAAAACAATTAAATAAATTTAAAATTTACGCATAGATATCCTACAATCGTAAACATGGTTTCTTTGGGGAAGTATTTACTTTTGAATCCTTCATAATGGTTTGTAATGAAAATTTGAATTACCATAAGAATATCCCTCAAGAGTTTTATAACAGTTTTGTAGTGAGTCATGTTGTCGTGTACTAGGTTACACCGAGTTAGGCTCAACAAACCTTGTTAGAGTAGTTAACTATAGGTACATATGGGGAAAAACCACATCCACATGTAGTGTCTAGACAAGAATGTATTTCTAGGAAGAACCAAATAATATATACCTTACCAAAATTCTAGGATGTTATTATACGCTTATCCTCAAAGTCAATCTAAGGGTTATGTTCCCTAATCTTTTTATTTAAATCAATTTTCCAAGGTTTCTACTAAATGTCCTCTGATAGAAATTCTAAAGAACCTGAACTTACTTGTCAAGATATGGTTCATTAATTTATTAAATTGGTATAATAAAACATCATGAATGAGCTAATAGTTTAGTAGTTTTGTAAAACCAGATACAAGCATAAGTTTTACATTACAATTTGATTAGAAAAACAATATAGAAACTCCATGAGAAACATCCATAACTCCTAGATTATCCATTCAAGTACTTTATAATATACATCTTTGCATCCTTGGGAAAAATAAAACATAAGAATTTGGTGAGATAAAATTATAAGTAAGGTTAATTAATATAGAATATGTTAATAAAAAAAATAAGGCATGATGAATGACTAAAAATACATTCCATTAGAAAATAATATTGAGCATAATATAACAAGAATAAAATCTGAATAAGCAAGGACATATAAATAATCATGTGGTAATGATACTTAGAAAAGGGTATTATACTATTAAAATAAAAAAATGAATATAAATTTATAATATCATATTTAGGTAATGAATAATTACAAACATCATAAGCATACCATCATGGTCTTATCTAAGACATTTGAGAAAAAATAGTTAAGGCCTCGACCAAATCCATTCCTATTTTGTCTCATGAGACCTACCAATGCATCGAGGAAATATAGAGGGCACCAATAATCACTTAATAAGTCTTATTAATTCCTAATATGAATGTTGTTAAACATATACAACATATACATATGAAATTTAAATAAAATTCCCCAATCCCTAAACATAATCACTAACCATTCTGAGTAGTATGGTGAATGGTAAGATAACACATCCCCAGTAAAAATGATCATAATCCATTTAATAAAATGTGGTATATGATAATCATAAGAGTAAAATATCAATACATAACAAGATTCAACATAGGTGTTTAAATATATTAAAATACTCTAATAAAATCATCAAGGAATTTTTGTGATAAATACACTTTTTTACTTTTCAAAGAAGAGTTATTTTGGAAAACTAATTTGTATTTGTCATATTTGTTTGTATAAAACCAGAAATGAATAGATATATTTTTTCATGTAAAAATTAGAGATTTTTTATAAATAAATATTTAATAAAAAATATTATGGTTTGTACTTGAAAATGGGTATGAAATCGAGAAGTTCCTTTTTAATTGGGCCTGCATATCAGGAAGATTTGAAAAGGGAACCTTGAAAAACATGTATTTCCCCCAAAAAGAAAGATTAAATAATCTGGATACATGATCTTGGAATATATAAATATAATTTATAATAGGTATATAAAAATAATTAATAATTACATTGGTGTAAAGGGGGAGAAATCATGACCCGAATGAAAATGGAGGTTTGGGAAGAAACCCTTACATTATGTCTGAAAGTGTTTTTCACTTGTGATTAATGTCATGGATAATGAAATTAGATTAAATAATAAATTAATTTAGAACCTATTCAACATTTATTTTATTTTTTTAATTATAATATCTTGATTTTTATCCTTCTTGATCAGTTATGAGATTCAATTTCATCATTTGGGAGTGTCTGTTTCCTTGGTTTTCTTGATTAGTTTACTTTTACACGTATATGGATGATCATATAAAATGGAAATAATTCTAAAGAATTGATATTATATGTTATTAATTAACATACATAATATTTTATGGCATTATATATATATTTTCCAGATATGATAATGATTCATTATATATAACTTTAATGATAATCCTTTGGATTATTTTTGTGCCTTTTTGATCGTCACGAACTAGTTTTGTTTTATTAATTAATATCACATATATTTAATGGTTAAAAATACTAAATAACTAATAATATGTATAATGAAATATTTTTTAATCGTAATTATGTTTTTATAACAAAACTTTAATGCATTAATGGAAAATGAATTCGCATCGTCCATTATGGCGGTAAATCAGCACATTACGGAAAATGTTTTCCTTTTTATAATAAAAGGGGGAAAGAGAAGTGGTTTGATGATGGATATTACATTAAAATAATATAATTATATTATATATAATATATAAGAAATGTAATTCTTGTTTGGATAGTAAAGTTTAGGATATAATAAGAAGGAAAAAAATTAAAATAAATTGAAAGATGATGAAAAATGATTTACCACTCGAATTATTCTCCTAGAGAACTTCTTTAAGTAACATTAAAATGGTATTTTTTTGAGACCAGAAATAAAAGAACAAGGGATATAGGTTTGGGAGATTAAATGGGTATAATATAAGAAAACATTAAGGCTTTGGAAGTGTGAGGAGAAGAGGTGGTGAGGGGTGGTATTTATAGTGGGAGGGGTGGAGTGTTTTTGAATATTTTATTCATTTGTTTATTATTTTGGATTAAGACTTTAAATAGTTTTATAATTATCACTAAATATATTAAAATAATGAAGGATATTTTGATATTGTGATATTACCTCAATGATACATCATCTATGACTCAATTAGTCAAATATTTATTAAATATGATAAATTAATGTATTTCACTATTCTACAAAAATTCAAATATTTTAGAAAAAAAACCCAAACATTCACTATATACATTTTCCAAATGATTATAATTAAATAATTAACTCCATTTTATGAAAATAATTTTATAAATATGAGAAATTTATTCTTTAAATAAAATCCTCGTTTACTCGAAAAATACCAATATTAATATTATAACAATATTTATGATACTTTGAAAAATTAATTAAGGTATAATAAAATTATATTATATTCATAAGACAAGAAAATATTAATTTATGATTCTATTTTATGAAAATATATTTTATATTAAATCATTATATTAATTATAAAATTGTAATTAAATATTTGTGACTTACTAAAATAAAAACATTTAATTTATCATTTTAAAAAAAAATATTTTCTTATTCCATTATATAAATATACCATATTTTCATTTATAAGATACATAAATTTTATTTATACTTGAATTGGTGTTTTTAATATTCTCTTGGTCATATTTCTATTCCCAATGGTCACATTACTATTCCAATGCTCATACTTAATAGTATATTAAGGTTTTAAACTAGGTGTTGTATAAAGCATAAATTATGAAGGATGCTAAATTTAAAAAGTAAAACACCAAAAGATCTTGGGGGTGTTACACAGATGTTGACACTCCTTTTCATCACATTGTCTAAAAGAATGGAAATGGAAATGACTTAGCACAAAGTGATTCATCCTTTAAATAAAACATCAAAAATCGACAAAGGAATGAAAAAGGATTCAAAGGACCTAGGGTCGTGCAAGTTCCCTTACTGTCATGAAAGTATACTTTCGTGCCGCCTAATGGTCGCGCAAGTGACTTGAGCACCCTAAGTGATAACCGCCCGGGGTCTTCTCCAGCCTATAAATACCCCCGGTGGGCCCCCCATTTAAAGAAGGATTTTTTTCCAGAATTCACATACATAGATCTGAACGCCCAAGTCTCTTCTTCAGGTCTTCCAAACACTTCTAAGGTAATTATTTACCTAGAATGGAATGTCTAAACAAAAGTAGTAAGGTATAAGTGTTAGAATTCACAAACACTTGCGCGCCTAAGTGTTTTACCCTTAAGGGAAATGGACACACTTGCACGCCGCCCTACCTCTTCACCAGAACATGCGCGCTATCTTCTGGAAATCCTCTATGGATAATAGTAAGGGTTTGAGCCAAGTCTCACCCAAGTATTACCCTAAGGGCTGAAAATCGCACAATTACCCATGTGTCGTGCAGGTATACATGCGCGATCAGGGACTTGCGCGCCCACGCAGTACCTGTGTGCCAGCTAGGACTTGCGCGCCCCTATCTTTTTGGGTTCCCTTCTTTCCCATTTAACCCATATTATGCCATTCCACCTATCCAATTCATGATTTAGTCTTCAAGACACTCTTCAAATCCATTTATGGCATGATTTATTAATTTGACTTCCTTATCTGAAAGGAACTCCATGGAACATATCTCAAAACCTACGGATTTACAAATCTTTATGTCACTAATTATTGTGATTTCATTCATTCAACCTCATCCATTAAGATGAGAGAACCCCTTAACCAGGGCCTCCTTTTCAGGAATAAACCCCAGTAATAATTACCATTAATTTTGGGCATCCTCCTTAGGAGTAAGACCCAACCATAATTCTCTTAACATGGGCTCTCTTTTCAAAAGTAAGCCCCAGTCCCCTAATTTGGGCATCCTCCTCAGGATTAATCCCCAACCATAATTCCTTTAACATGTGCTCCCTTTTTAGGAATAAACCCCAATCTTAAAGTTCCCAAATATGAGAATCCTCCTTAGGAGTAAGCCCTAAGTCCCTTAATTTTTTCAAGTCCCTTAACCTAGGCCTTTTTCTCAAGAGTAAGCCCCATTATTAATTTCTATTAACCAGTCTTAATTTACTTTTGATTTGGACTTCCTTCTCAGGGGTAATACCCAATCATAAGTCCCCTCCTAACTTGGGAATCATCCTTAGGAGTAAGCCCCAAGATTAGAGTATCCAAATCTCCATGAAGCACATATACCTTTATGGACCCTGTTCTTATATTTCATCCCTGAAGTAAATCTTAATACTCATCTGTTTGGGAAGTCATACATACATAAGCCCCACATCATTGAATCTTTCGTGGCATAATTGTTTGATTTTACCAATATATCTTGTTTCTCACACCAAGCATGACTCACGTGAGCATAGAGTGTAAAAGTAATTATGACATCTTTCTTTGAGCCATCAATTGTGCATAAACATCATAATCTCTTTCTCAAACTACGTGGGTTCTGATTCCTTTTCTAAAATAAAGGATACGTAGGTAGCCCATCTGCAGGTACAATCCCAACTCTGAAATAATTAATGTCCTTCTGAATGACAATAAACTTCAAGTGCCCCACTGAGTGGATTTAAAACCAGTATAGTCATCATAATGACCAAGATACTTTTATGCATTGAAGGATACCATTGACTAAGAATCTCTAACAAATAAAAATGATTCTCCATCAATGAATAACCTCGAATACATATAAAATATTCTCTAAATTCCCTACATATCAATCATTGATTGTCAGATCTAAAGTAAAACTCATTTTATACTTGGTAATGTAATAAGGATTCACGAACATAACTCAAATCTATAAAGAGAGTCCCAGAGTAGACAATAATTCCCCTCAAAAGGGTGTGATGAGTCCGACCTCCCATCCTCTCGACCAATGTAAATTCCTAAGCCTCATCAGTCCACAAATAATGAGAACCTACCTTTGGAAAGTAGGTTCAAATGGATATGGAATCATTGGATGTTTCTGGTTCTACGAACAAACCTGTTAGAAACCGCATGGAATTTTTGAACCTTCAATCAACGTGGTCGTCCCCAATTCCAGAGGGAAACAAAAAATGGTGAACCCAATGTGAATCCTTAAACAAGATAAAATGATAGTTTACTTACATATTAGGCCCCTATTTAAAACTCAGTGAGAGGGCCAATAAGATAATCAATAACATATGTGTTCATCCAAAAGATGTAGTTGCCAGACTTATCTTGATTATGGATGTTATATCAAAGAGGCACTCTTTTCCAAGATCTTATGCATTTCCAAAATGGCGTCTCTTATGTTCACACTCGTGAATACGTCTGCTGTGAAAACCTCTGCTGTGAATGCCACTGCTGCTACTCCTGCTGGATCGTCGTCCGCTCTGAGGACGACATCACCTACTCAACGTCTTCAGCACTAGGTATCAAATGCCATGGTTAAGGAGTACCATCAAAAAGTTACTATTCCAACTCTGGAGGTTGCTCAACGAGCCCTCCAAATGAACAATTCACCCTGGTCATCAGGATAGCGAGGGCCAGTGATCAAGAAGCAGGCGGTGCTAACCACCGTCTCCAACCGTTTCGTGTCGTTATCCCTATAACTCAATCACCATTCACTCCCATATTCTGACGAGGTGAATGAGTAGGTCCCTTAGGGCCTTAATTCAAGGAGATAGGAGTCCTTCCCAAGGGCTCCCATTAACAATCGATGCCAGACTCGTGCGGTAGTGCGCCCTCAACATGATGAGGGTACCGACTCCAGGCGTTCGGCTCAGGTTCCTTGAACCCAAGTAGGCAAGACGAATCACCAGAGGCAAAATCTAGTTAAGAGTGAGTAGGTTCTCATCTCTGCCATCTATGGAGAAGTCCACCAACCTAACTTGGTGGGAGGAAATAAGAGGGCACACACACCTGCCAGTTTTAATTCCGTTGTCCAGCAGACTCGTCTGGCAGCATCACGCCAATCCCGCCAGGCAATTCTTGCGGAGTACTATAGGCAGGAACATATACTTGTTTATACATCATCAGCTAGTCAGCAGGCTTGTCTGACTACATATGATGGAGCTCGTCAACCACATTCGGCGAAGTGCAATCAGCAGGCACATACACATGCTAGTACTGATCAAGCCGACCAACAGTCTCTCTTGGTAGCATTCAGAGAAGTCAGTCGGAAAGCTCCAGTGATAAACAAGAGGCAGACTCAACTCTCTGCCACTACACTTGAGTACTGTCAAGATTCACTGACAGGAAAAGGAGGACAGGAGTAGGAACACACACCTACTCCAAGCACGGAATGGATGTATATCCTTGTTCCGACCGCTGAATTCACCAAGAATATTCTATCAATGGTGAAAGATCAGAAGCAAATCCCTGGTCATATTCTGGATGCTTGCAAGGATATTATAATAGCTTCAGCGGCATCTCAGGGAAAGACGCATAAATATATCCCTTCCAGTGGAGTGACACATCAAAAGTTCACTCCGGAACAGACACACACATCTATTCCAGTCCAAGAGGGTTGTGGGTCATACTCCCCCATATCATACGAAAAACCAAGTCAGGAACATACAGCTGATTTGAGTATATATCGTCAGCATAACCTGGCCATCTCTCCTGATCAAGCACATATACCTGCTCAGAGAAGCCACTTTCATAAACAAGTGGTTTCAAAGGTGAGTAAGAAGGCGTCTTAGAAGAAAACCCGCCCAGCACAGTTAAGAGATCAAGAGCCACTTTGTAACAAGGCCATGCTCGATGATGGAGTTCTTGATGCCCTCAGATAGTTATCTTTTGGAATTCAAGATTCTACTCCCTCATTTCCCAATAGTGGGAACATTAATTCTGAAGGCCTTCAACAGAAACTTCCTCATGAAGGCTTGGTTCATGAAAATTCGGTCGATCTCAAAGTATTATCTTTAGATGAGAGCCACAGGAACCCTCTATGTGGTCAGAAGTCCAAGGAGAAAGAGATCTCATCTTTTTCTGTAACCCACCATGGTGGTCCTCCCCATGATGATGAATTTCTCTATGAAAGTCCTCTCCGCAGTAGTGATGCACATTGCCCGAAAAATGCTATAGTGGACAATGTAGTGCCGATAAATCCCTCTTATCTTGAGGCACTATAAAATGTGAAACCAGTCATGTTTGATTCTTCATCTCTAGCAGGTGAAATACTTTCTCAATCGAAAGATAGCCCAGGGTGTATGTCATTCTCCGAACCACCCCTAAGTCATGCATCTTCTAGTTTGATGAGTGATTTCTCTACCAATCTTGTTGAATCTGATGAAGCAACAAGTAAGCACCCGCTCTAGTCAAATCAGGTAGAAGAATCTTCATTGAATGATAAAGAGGAAATGTTGAACATGAGAAACAACTAGCGAAAGGTGAAGTTCCAGTCATGTTTTGGCCTCTGGCTGACTCTCAGTATGACATTCCAGAGATGTTTACGTAAGATGGAATTCATGATATTCATATCAAAATATGGAAAACTCTTTGTTAGTTGAAAAAGAAAGTATTATCTTATGATTAATATGAAAATCATGTTAAGATAATAGAAGGGTTTCAATGTCAGATTGATATGGCATCTCTATCAGTCTCTTGATATCTGATGGTAGAAAAGCAGTAGAGAGCCTTTCAGTATTCATTCCTTGGTGCACTAAGAAGATTGTGCCAGTTAATTGCCAATGACCCATATGGTATTCATGTTAGAGGATGGGGTGTTCATGGAGAACTACATTTCATTGTGCTCTCCAGTCAGCAAAGCCCACCAAAAATGGTCTCATGTAATGTTATTGCCCATGGCCGGCCACAGTCAATGGGTTTTTTTTGTAATCAAAAGCTTGCCCAAGAACAGGCCTCAACTAGTTCTTCTCAAAATCAAGAATACAGAAAACAAGTTGTTGAATTACTCCTTCATCAAGAAAATTAGAATATTGAATAGGCCTATCGTATGGAGAAATCACATTATCAAGTGATAGAAGTGTCTGAAATCATCCAACAGTCTTTCGATCCGGGTGATAAAAGTGGATGTCGATTGATGCATCTACCTAATTTCCAGAATAAGGTCAGCAAGATCAGGAGAGATTTTAATAAAGTCTCAGACATAGCATGTCAGGAGCCACCCCAGCTCGCCAGACTGGGGACTCTATTATCCTAACCCTCAGAATCAACGAATAGGATTCGAGGAGTTGAGCAAAGATAGCAGAAACAGCCCTAGTCCACCAGACTGGGGACTTTTTCAAATCATCAACCCCCTCCTCAGAGAAAGTAGGTATTTTATCAGTTGGGGAAGAAACCACAAGAGGAACCAAGATCCAAATTATCAAGATATTCTCTCCAAATTACAGTTCGCCAAGAAGTTCCTGAGGGATCAAACCAACAAAAGGGAATGTCTCATCAGGGGAATGATAGAAGAAAATATCACAGAAATGCTGATGGAAGGGATGCAATGCATTATGCATCAATTAATGTTATCAATGTTGTTTTTGTTGATCCACCAGATGAGCCTCACTCAGAGGGATCAGATGAAGAGGTTCATGTTCAAGAAGTTGTACACACAGACACAAATGAAGAAGGTGTGCGTACACGAAATCAAAGGATTACTTAGAACCTAGGTAATCCTTCAAATAACCCACTTCCCCCTCTCCGAATGGGATCAAACAAGGGGTAGGGAAATAATAAGGTTACATATCCTTCCTCTAGAGAATGCAAATCGCTCTCACTAGAGAAAAGATTTGCGCAACAGGAGGAAGAAATTAAGGAATTGAGGAGGATGAATGCATAACTACTTCAGGGTGGTCTTCCTCCTAAACATGATGGAGTCAGTCAGCCAAGGGAGTTTGTTGTAGCTACTGAGATGGATCAAGAATATCCCTTTTTATCAGTACACCATCATAGGTCTAATCCCATGGGTCAAGTGCAACAAAAATTGGCACTGCTGCCATCAGTTGTTGTACCAGCTGCCATACCTATCCAAACTCCAGTCATTGCACCTGTTCAGATTCAAGCTCAACTGGATGTTTCTCAAAAGTTAATAAATACCATTGATCCATTAACAGCTCGTTTAGAGACTATGGAAGGGAAGCGTGTGTAGGTTCAACTAGAAAAGAAAGATTACCCTGAATTGGTAGATTCAATCTCTCCCCCATCAAGTTTTGGGAATCATGTATTCCCTATTTTCAATGGATCAGGAGACCCTGAACATCATTTGATGCATTACGTGTCTTGTTGAGATCCTATGATGGGAACTCCGGAGTATCAAGAAGTAGTGAACCTCAGATGCTTCGTGTGAACCTTGTAAGAACCGGCTTTTTTCAGGTATATAGGCTTTTAATCCTAGTCAATTACCGGATGGGAGGATCTTTGCCAAATATTCCTTCTCCAATTCAGCTCAACATTTCCAAAGATAGCAGTTTTTGATCTTACAAATTGAAAGAAAAGGGAGAATGAAAGGGTCTCAGATTTCATTGCTCGCTGGAAGGGATGAACATATTCCCTAAACATAACACTCCCTCAAGAGGAATTGTTTCCAATCTGTGTGGAAAATCTGCGTGAAGAATTACGCACACCACTGATCCCTGTGAAATACACAGGAGGGTTTAGAGACCTTACTTCAATCGCTCAACAGATTGATGATTTTATTATACAGACTAAGGCTAAATCTCATATAATTCCATCAGCTCCAGGAAAAAGAATGGGTAAAGAAGAAACTGCTACAGTGATGCTTAAACAAGCACCTGTACCTGCTTCTACTTCAAAACCTTCATCTTCTCGAAGGGCTCCACCTCCCGAGTTCCTACAACAGAGGCTGTTTCGTCAAGATAATCAAAGAGATCAAATACAAAAACAATTTGAGGATTTGAAAAGAAAAGTTTACTCTTTCCAAAATGAACAAGTTCCTAGTTATTTCAATTCGGCTTTGGAAAAATATTTGGTTCAATTTCCAAAGCCCAAGAGGCCAAACAAGGAAGGAGATGAAGACCATCCCAAATATTTCCTATTTCATTAAATGTTGGGGCATCCCATCCAGAAGTGTTTTTTCTTCAATGACCTCCTGCAAAAGATGATCGACTCGGGACAAGTCAAACTGAAAGGTTCTTCAACTAAGGTAGCATGTATTAATTCTACAGTTCCAAAAGAGGAAGGTGAATGGAAAGAAGTAAAAAAGCAAAAATGCACAAAAATATGATGATTGGATGGTCAGAAATATGATTAACCGAAATCATGCTATTTTGCAAACATAATTGAAGAAACCAATTGTGCATCCTACCATGAATGTTGTAGAAATACCCTCTTCATCAGAGGGAAAATACTCAATGAAACGGCACAATTCCAAGAAAGAGGAACAATAAGAAAAAGATGAGTATGTGTCAAATCCTAAGTTGTCTTTGACTCTGGAAGATTTCATGCCATCTAATTCGAAGCTACGGGCACCGTCCCACCAAATGGCACAGCCTAAATAGGCTAATCAGGCAGAGACTTCATCGGATGAATAGTTGATTTTCAGTTCTGTAAATATGATTCAATTAACAGATCTATATTCCAGTTGCAGTTTCGATTTTGATGAGCCCGAATTCCCTATATCAAATAGAGGAATCAGATGAAGTCCCAGAGGCTCAGGATACAGGGGAAGACGTGGATCTTTCAGAACCCACTATTCCAATTCTACCCCTGCTAGAACTGTGTATGCAGTAGAAAATCGTGGCAGAGCCCTTCAGCGAGCTCAACAAGAACAAACAATTTCTTCCACCAATAGCAAATTCAGTCCTGGCACAGTTATTCTGGAAGACCGGTTGAAGGTTCCATCTTCTTCCTCTTAGCAATTAAATGGATGTAATCAGTCTAATATTCTAAATATAGGAATATTTCCAACTCCTATCCTGATACAAGATGCATCAACTTCCAAAGCATCAACTTCCAAGACACCTATTGAACCACATGTTCCTGTTTGGAAACGTAGACCTTTGGATCAAAAGTATGATATATTGAAACACCTGGCCCAAGAACTGGCCAATTTATCAATTCTGGATGCCTTGAACTTATCAAAGGATCTTCAAGAATCACTCATTGAGGCTTTGTCAAGTCCTCAGGAGTTTGAAACTAAAATTGCTGCAGCTGAAGTCTATCACATAGAGAATAATCCTGCAGAATTCCATGCAGTAATATCTTTTACTGATGAAGATGAATATGATGTCATGCATGGACATATTAGACCATTGTACTTATCTAGCAAGGTCAATGGCTTAGACGTCCGAATATATTTCATTGATAACGGTTCAGGAGTCAACCTCATGCCCATTCGTTCACTTCGTCGATTGGGCCTCACGGAATCTGATTTATCTCCTTATACCATGATGTTACAATGATATGATAAAAATGAACAAGAACCACTAGGCGAAGCTACACTCAGAACTCAGTTTGGAGATCTTGTATCCAATTCAGATTTCATTGTTGTTGATCAAGACTCAGCCTTCAACATCTTTCTTAGAAGACCCTGGCTACATCAACATAAGGTTATCCCTTCATCATACCATCAATGTCTCAAATATTGTTTCAATGGTCAAGTTGGGACATTGTATGGTGATAAGACCCCGTTCAAGACATGTGAGACTCAATACATTGAGGCGGAATTCTATCACATGATGGGAAGGGAGAAATCCACAACAAAGGAGATTACCAAAGTTAATGCTCCATATGGTTTAGAGAAAATTCTAGTAAATCCATTTACACATGTGAGTAAATACTATGTGTTTCCTATCAGTGAAATTGACAAGATAGACCCAAATAAAAATAATCTTATAGAAATATCCATAATGTCAATTACGGCAATCGAGCCAGACAACATGTGAGAAATTGGTAACCCACCAAGCAGTGATAAAAGCCCAAATGGTGATGTCTTCATTTCATCTACTGAAATCCAAAAAGTCTATACTTCGCCAATCAGTCTAGAAGAAGTTATAGTAACATCAGAGGTAAACAATGATATCGATTCTCATTCCACCATCTCCTCTTTATTTCCCAAAGAAGACCCTTTTATCATCAATCAGGTCAGAAATGGAAGCTTCTTCTTCAAGATGTTCAAATTTTAACATCTCTTCTGATCATGGAAATTCTGATTTATCATCTACTATGAAAGTAGAAACGGAAGAAATAACACATGTTGAAGAAGAAAAGGAAGATCTTAGAGATGCTCCTCCATCATTTGAAGAGGGTATCTCTACCACTGTGGATGAACTCAGAGAAATAAATATGGGTACAAAAGAAGATCCACGCCCCATTTTAATCAGTGCGGCCATGACTCTTGAAGAACAAGAGATGTATAATTCATTTTTAAAGAAAAATCGAGACATATTTTCTTGGAACTATACAGAAATTCTTGGGATTGATCCTGATGTTGCTACTCATCATTTGGGTTTACCATTAGAACATAGAGGATTTAAGCAATCCGCGAGAAGAACACACCCAACTTATGCTTCCAAAATTAAAGCTTAATTGGATAATTTCATCAAAGCTAACTTCGTTAGAGAATTTCAAAATCCCAATTGGTTGAATAATATTTTCCCCATGAAGAAGAAGAACGGA
Source organism: Viscum album (assembly GCA_963277665.1). NCBI lineage: Eukaryota > Viridiplantae > Streptophyta > Magnoliopsida > Santalales > Viscaceae > Viscum > Viscum album. The sequence goes on from OY728155.1 coordinate 1,938,953,232, forward strand.
CAAATTAGAGTTTGCATCGATTTCAGAGATCTTAATCGGTATTGTCCTAAAGATGATTTTCCAGTTTCGATTACAGAACTTTTAATCGATGCAACAGCTGGCTATGAAGCACTTTCCTTCATGGATGGATATTCCGAATATAATCAAATCCAAATGGCCCTAGAAGATGAGGAATCCACAGCCTTCAGGGCCCCTTAGGGTGTGTTTTTCTATCAGGTAATGCCCTTTGTCTTAAAGAATGCAGGCACAACATATCAGCGTTCCATGCATTGTATCTTCAAACCTTTTTTAGGGATGTTTGTTGAATTCTATGTGGATGATTTGTTGGTCAAATCCAAAGAAACTTATAATCACTTGGATGATTTGGAATTCATATTCCACAGTCTTCAACAATATAATTTGAAGATGAACCCCTTAAAATGTGCTTTTGGGGTAACCTCAGGAAGATTTCTCAGATTGTTGTATTCCATCGTGGTATTGAAGTCGATCCTTAGAAGAAAAATTCAATCCTTGGTATGTCACATCCTCGAAATTTGAAATAATTAAGAGGACTTCAAGGACACTTAGCCTATATTCAACATTTCATCGCCAATTTGGAAGGAAAAAGTCTACCCTTCACCAAATTGATGAAGAAGGGAGTCACTTACCAGTGGACTGAAGAATGTAAAGAACCATTCGATATTCTAAAGAAATAACTCTTGAGTCCACCGGTACTCATGCCAACTGTTGAAGGAAGACCACTTATCCTCTACGTGACAGCTTTAGAGTGATCATTGGGTGCCTTTCTTGCTCAGAAGAATGATGCGGGGAATGAAAACAGCCTCTACTACCTCAGTCAGACTATGCTTGAAGCAGAAACCTGGTATTAAAGTATTGAGAAGTTGTGCCTGGCATTAATCTTTGTAGTTCATAAGTTGAGACACTACCTTCAACATCACAAGGTCCAATTGGTATATCACAATAACCCGCTCAAATTCATCCTTAGTCGTCCAATGCTTACAGGACGTCTAGAAAGGTGGGTAGTTATTTGGTAGCAATTCGATATTCAGTATGTGTATCAAATGGAAATAAAGGGCCAAGCTCTGGATGATTTCCTGGCTGAAATCCCTTCAGTGGAAGACACTTCTTCAGATATTGAACTCCCTGATGAGGAATTCTTCTCTATTCAAGAAAGTCCTCAGGCATGGGAAATGTATTTTGATGGTGCTTTAAGAAGTCCAACAAAGACGAAAATGGAAAATCCTAAATTCAACAAAGTTGTCTTAGGAATTGTGCTCATTATTCCAGAAAAGGTAGTGCTACCTTATTCCTCCTTATTGTGGGAAGGTGGTACCAATAATGAATCAGAATACCAAGCTCTCATCGCAGGCTTGGAATTGGCGCTTCAAGCACAAGTGAATCACTTAAAGGTGAAAGGTGATTCAGACCTGGTAATTAAACAAGTCAATGGTGATTATGCCATCAGAAAGGAAGAACTAATCCCTTTGTATGATTACGTCAGAGAGTTAATGGCAGAATTCCCTTCGGAACCGACATTTTCTTATGTCCCAAGATCACAAAATGCTCAAGCTGATGCACTGGCTAATATAGCCACAGCTCTGGAAGATCCAAATTGGGATGAGACAACCATCAGTATTGCCCACCTTCGTGCAATTTCACCTTATGTTTGAATCAGAATAGAGGAAATTAATGAAATTAGTCCCATTAAGGAACTGTATGGCATACTACAGGATGGATGTCACCTATTAGGGAATACCTTCAAAATGGAACACTTCCACCAGATAGAGCCGAGAAAGAACAAATCTGGCGACGTGTGGTCAATTTTACTCTTTATGATATCCCAGATCACCTAGAGAAAATTATCTACAAACATGGTTTTTATGGAGTTCTCTTCAGATGCATTGATGGTGAAGAGACAATGGCTGTCATAAAAGAAGTGCATGCAGGAGTCTACGGTGCCCACCAGTCTGGACATAGACTGTCTGATCAGATTCGAAGGCTTGGATACTTTTGGCTTTCAATGACACAAGATTTTTTTGATTTCACAAAGAAGTGTCATTCATGCCAAGTACATGAAAACTTCATTCATCAACCTCCAGAGTTTCTTCATACAACTAAATACTCGTGGCCATTTGCCACATGGGGAATGGATGCGGTGGGACTATACCCTTCAGCTACAGCCAAGCAATTTAAGTATATTCTTACTGCTACTAATTTATTTTCCAAATGGGAAGAGGCAATACCTCTTAAGGAAGTCAGTTCTAAATTCATTGTTACCTTCATCAAGTCTAACATAATTACATGATTTGGTGTCCCTCATAACATATTGACGGACAATGGCACCAACTTCTGTTCATCCGATGTGAAGAAGTTGTATCAAGAATACAACATCAAATACAACCATTCAACTCGGTATCATGCAGCAGCCAATGGCTAGATAGAAGCTTTCAATGAGACTCTTTCAAATATACTGCAAAAGATGGTGGATAAAGATAAGAAATCATGGTATGATGAACTCTTTCATGCTTTATGGTCTTATCAGACTACCACCCGCATTGCAACGCTGCAACTCCATATTCACTGGTATTTGGAATAGAAGTCATCTTTCCCATTAAAATTAAACTACCCTCGCTCAGAGTATCCATTTATGATCAGTCATCTACAGATGAAAATTCTCAAAAGAGATTGAATGAATTGGAACGGTTAGATGAGAAAAGATTGTGCACTTTTCACCACTTAGAAGTCTATCAGAATCGAATAGCACGAGCCTTCAACAAAAAAGTTTGTCCTCATTCATTCACTCAGGGAGAATTGGTATTAGTTCTCAGAACTCCAATGATACAAGGAAAGAAACCTCCCAAGCTTGAGCCAAAATGGGAAGGACCTTACTCAATACATAAGGTCTACTCCAACGGAGCTTATTCTTTAATCTCAATGGATGGAGAACTCATCACTACTCCAACAAATGCTAGATTTCTGAAGAAATATTTTTTATGAACACAAAATACATCCACAGTCCATGCATACAACCTTAAACTATTTTCATTCCCCTTATGTCCAGCATGACGTTAAACTGCACGATCTAGGGTCAATGCATATGACCTTAAACTATTCGTACTTTCGTCCAACATGACGTTAAACTATGTCCCCCTTCATCATCCTTGCTATATGATGTTAAACTATATAGAAGTCCCTTATGTCCAACAAGATGTTAAACTGTATAACCAATAGTCCATGCATACGACCTCTAACTATTGGCACTTACATCCAACATGACGTTAAACTGTATCATCCCTTTTTTATCCAACATGATGTTAAACTTTGAAAAAGTCCCTAATATGTCCAACATGACGTTAAATGGTGTACTCTTTTGTCTTCACTGCATGGCATTAAACTGAACAGTCCCCCTTTTGTCCTCGCTGCATGACATTAAACTGCATAGTCCCCCTTTTCTCCAATGTGACATTAAAACTACATAGTCCTTTTATATGTCCTACATGACATTAAACTGTGTATCATTAGGGTTATTGCTACCTCTTTTTTCTCACACTGAGTATGACTCACGTGAGCTTAGAGAAAACTTCAACCATAACACTCTCTCTAGGATACTAACCATGTGTAAGTCCCAACACTATTTTTTTGGTCGTTGTCCCCAAGGACAACTTGATCACTAATTCATTCTTTAATTGAACTACGCGGACTTTGATCCTCGCCTTCTCGGCTGGGTATGTAGGCAACCTCCCAAGGTTCAATCCCAAAACCAATCTCTTCACATCGGTTCACCTCCATCTCATACGATGTTGAATCGTGAAACTGACCCTAGAAGCAATATCTTTACATTGGTTCACTTTCATCCTTTCTATACGGCGTTAAAATATACAACACTTTTGTCCAGTATGACAATAAACTATAATATTCTTTGATACCCTTGCCTGAGGGGGAATCATTATTTACATTTATTTTCAATCATGTTTCATTTAAAAGACTACGTACAGACATGACAATGCCCAAACCTTTTATCTTGGGTTAAACCATAATTGCACTAAGGTTCCCTTTCACCCTTCACATGTACAAACCAAATTTTACAGAGGGTATTTTTAGAACTATGTGGGCTTGATTCCCATCCTTATTGGATACGTAAGAATTTTTTAGTGTCCCTTGAATCCAACCCCATGTCTTTTGGACCAAACCCCAAATTCCACTTTCAGTCCCCTAGCTGAAAAGTCCCCATGAAAACACACACTGTGTATTTCATATAATGGTCCAAGCTCTATGACCCTAAACTAAGATCTCCAATCCTTTTGTCCCACATGACATTAAATTGTAGTTCAAGAACTACGTATGGCTTGATTCCCATCCTTATGGGATATGTAGTGAAGTCCAACATTTACATTCAGGACCCAATCACAACATGATCATGGTTAGCATTGATCTGTGTATCTCTGCATACATTGGAAAATACACATCTTTATGTTCCAAAATCCTAACCTTAAATATTTTCAGATCTTCATAACCCGTTTCTTAACTTCTAATCACAAAAGGCCTGAAATTCTGAGATTTCTTTTGCCTGACCATGAAGCGCGTGCCCTTAGGGGGCCTTGCATAAACAGTCTACATAATGGACGTGTCAGCCAAAAGATGATATTATTTGACTATGCAGTCAATGCCCTTAGGTGGACCTGCATAATTCAAACCCCTAATGGGTTGGTTAAATAGTGGTAACTTCATTCTTGGGAGGAAAACCTCTTTTGTCTTTATTTTTCTTGATAATATGTAGGGATCCACAAAAATATCCATCCTTAAAATATTTGTCCCATATCCTTTTTTCATGATCTGAAAGTATTCAAGTCTATGGTTTATATTCTCCTTCCCTACGTTTGGGTCAGACCTTCGTAGGAGTGATATCCATCCAGTTCTTCGATAATATTGTTTGGAAATATATTCTCTATATTCAAGTACCTATTTCCATACAGCAAACTCTATACTTTGGAAAATTTGAATCTCTATAAACTTTCACTGGCTTTTTAGCACTAGGAAAGTAAATTTCTGAGAGTTCTTTTGCCTGACTATGCAGCACGTGCCCTTAGGTCGCCATGCATAAGTAGTCTAGATAACGGACCTGTCAGCCAAAATATTTTGTTTATTTGACTATGCACCCAGTTCCCTTAGGTGGCCCTGCATAATTCAACACCCTAATGGGTTTGTTAAATACTGGTAACTTCTTTCTTGGGAACTACTTATTCTAATTCCTTTTAGCTCTTTTTCATATCATTTTTCATATTCAAATATTCTTAAGTCATAGTTTACATATTTTCCCTCATACTTGAGTATGGTAATATGTTTTCAGATAAATTGTCAAGGAATTGAGTCAATTTTAATCCATTTTGGTCAAAGCTATTCCGACCTTAAACATTAGCCTCTTTATGTACGACGTGCATGACTTTAAACTACCCAAAAAAGACAAAGGAACTCTGAATAAAAGTCAAGTTCTAGATCACTAAACATACATTTTGTATGATTTAGGTAATATTGAGAAATTATAATATTCAAAGTCTGTAGGGTTATTTACATTAATCCAAGTAAAAAAATCAAACTATGCTTACTAGGCCCATTGGCTTAGGTAATATTTAAAGCAGGTAGCAAAATAATACAAGAATAAATGAATGAAGATAAAAGTACTCTCCATTGATGCACAAGAATTAGAGGGACATCCACATATTGGAGCCTCTTCTCTTTTTCAGGAAATTACAAAAGACTGCCAACATAAGTCTTCACTTGACGTACAACATCACGAGCTTCATCAGTAGCTACTTTAAGCTCGTTCACTCGACCAGCTTCACTCTTCTCATCTTTATGGAGTGCCTTCTTCACATCTGCAATGGCTTTCATAACATTCGTTTGAGCTCCCTCCAATGAATTATTGAGCTGGTCAAGTTCCCTAGTAACAAAAGCTTACTGTTGCTAGAGCTGCACCTGCTGGATGACTTTTTATTTGATCTTATGCTTCATCTCCTTCATATTGGCAGCCTAGTCAGCCTCAGCTCGGGATACCGCAGCCTCAAATTCACTGATGTTGATGGGAAGTTTCACCCTGGTCAGATCTTCGGGGCACTTTTTCTCCTACTCCCTTCCTAAGATGGCTTGTTTCACCTTGGTATGGATCTCTTGGTATCCAAAACCGCCAAGTCCTCGCATGACAAACTGGGATGAAAATCGGGAAATCTTTGATGACAGCTCATCACGAGGCACTTCAGGTATGATTTTCTATATGTTGTTTCATGCCTTGCATCATGAAAATTTGAGCGCCTTAAGCACCTCCAGGTCTGATTTGACATCATCATCACAGGGGGAATGTAATATGGGATTAATGCACTTAAGGAGGTGCCATGTTCTACTCCTTCCCCCATGATCTTGGTTTCTTCACCTTCTAATACTATTTGGGCAGAGGTTGAGACTTCACCTCCAGTTCTAGACATTAATGTTGGTAGCCCTGTTTGATCAATTAAAAGTATGGTTACTTTAATATAATAATGGAAGTTGGATGTATATCTTGAAAACTTAGTACAATCATTACCTAACAGTAGATCAACATCTTGAGATGACTCCTCCCCATCTTTCCCAGTTTCAACAGGATCTTCAAGATGGGTCTCAGGAGGGTTTTCTGGGTGTAGCTCCACTTGAGATAATGTTTCTGCAATGGTAGGGTTGACATCAATGTCCACACCCTCTTCAGGCATTGGCAGTTTAGTAGCTTCTATGGATGGAACTGCATATTATTTTCAGTCATGATTAGAACTGTAAATTATAAGAAAATTTACTGGATGAAGGCTAATACTCATTCCCAAGGTCTTCTAAATCACATGATAATTTAGCATGATCATAAAATTCTTCAAAATACGTGCCATGATTCGTCATTACATCTAATGATATTTCAGAATCCTGGTCAGTCTCACTAGTGGGAGCATTTGATGTGTCCTCTTGGCAACCCTCATTCTACGGCCCCTGACCCTGGACAGCTTCTTCAGAAAGGATGGTAGATTCATTTGCTGCACCGCCAATGATTTTGGTGCAGGTTCTTCTCTACTTATAGCAGCAGAAGGAGCAGTACTGGGAATAAATGTTGGCTCTTTTTCTGGAGCAGCCAAGTCATCCTATATTGGAATTTGTTCAACAGCACCCTCCGTGGTCCTCAAAGGAGGATCAGTCCTTTCCCTCAGAGGGGAAATTGAAGAATCCCCTACAATCCCAAGGAAAATGAGAAATATTTTTCATGGTTTAAAATTCATGATTATCTGAAGGACTTACCACTACTGATAAAGAGTTTAGTGGTGGAATTCCTCGTTTGTCACCTTTTTCCTTTTGGATTTTTGGGAGTTTCGGCAGTCTTTATTATTGGCACTTGAATTGGAAAATGGAAGGCCATGTCCAAATCCTCATTCTTGGCCTACTAGCCTGGAGATATCTCGCCCAGTTCACGAGGAGATTCATCAGCAGCCCCAATGGTAGAACCACCAGGGCTATATTGTGGCGAAGGAACCTCAGTAGTTCCTTTATTTTCAAGCTGCAAGATGAAAAAAATAACTTCCTTAAGTAACGAATCTTCGACTAAAATCATGTTGAAAAGCAAATAAGTAAAGAAAACTTACGTCTTAAGGAGCCACATAATCATGCCACTCCTCATCTCCAGAACCACTAGCCCCCTCAGTGGCGCCACAATCAATCATTTTTTTCACCCTCCTGGTGACAGGAATTGACTCATCAGTGGAATATCTGAGCATTTCCATCTCTCTGATATAAGCATGCACTTCACTGGGGTTATCCTCGTATTGGATATCTGTAGAAGCCAGAAGATTCCCTATTCTAGGAAGTTGTAGGCCCTCACACAAATCCAGCCATGCGGTCTCAGTACCACAGTATAAACTCTACCATGTCTGGACAGCTTCTGGTCTTAGATATGAAGGCTGCGAGGAAGGTCCTACAATCTTTGATTTCAGTTTCTTCCCAGCTCCTGCAACTACAGATAGAGAATAAGAAAATAAGACTTATTTCTTTATAAAGTAGTAGTGATTAAAGTACCCCAATGAAGTAACTCACCAAGAGTTGATGGAGTGGGTCTTTTGATTCTGATGGGAGGATTATATCGGGCACGAGGGTGCTTTTCCACTTGTTGCGCCTCATCATCCCCATATTGGGAATCTGGTGAACCAGTCCTAGAGGAGGAATCTGGCGAATCAGCTTCAGGTGGGGGAGCATCACCTTCATGAGGGAGGGTTTATTTCTTTACAGTCCTCTTCTTTTTTCCCACCTGATAAACAGGGTGATTTAGCACCCCTTTAGGGTATGATTCTATCCAGTTCTCGGAATACCATGTAGTCAAGTTATGTGCCGCATTTTCAACTGGTAGATCAAATACCGCCCCAGTCTTCTCCCTTGATGTCAATAGCCACAGTTTTAGGGCAACCATCAGATGTTTCTGTAACCTGACATGTATTGGGGGAGATACAATAATCTATTGCAGACACTTGAATTGATGTGAAAATCTATATGGAGCACAGGCATCGCATATAATTTCTCTGTCAATCCTGGAAACTAGCACACCATCTCTGCAAGCCAGCATGTATGCCCTTAAATCCAAGTGGGTTGTTCCATCATCAACAAACCGCCCGGTTGGCGGGTTTCCATAGGGAAAAAAGTTGAAATACTTAAACATGATCAACCTCACTTTCATTTCATAGGCATTAAGATATTATGGAGAAACTCTATATAATGCTTTCACTGATGACATGAAAGAACTTCCAAGAATTTGTACTCTATTCTTTACATTTTAAGTCTTGAAGTGAGTGGAAATCCATCCCCATAAAACTTGGAATGGTCCCACTATTCTCAAAGGAGATTTACCCATGAAGACATGAAGTAAACTCCTGTGAATCTTTTCTAAAATGGGGGTAGCCAACCCAACCATTTTCCCCTTATCCAACTTTGCCGCAATAACGATGGTCCCTAGCCTGACGCTTCCCTTCGAGTCCCTAACTGGGAAGAGATAAACGCTGAGCCACGAAGCCAAGAAGCCCTCCAGATGAGTCTTCTTTTGGATCCTTTGATTCACCTCATATCCCTATTTCTCAAACTCTCTTGCTTCTATAGTTGTCCAGAATGTGCTAGGAGAACCCCTCTTCTCAGGTTCTGGACAGGTGGTAGGACAGGTGGGCCTCTTATCCTTGGATTTCTTTTTCTTGGATGCTTTCTCTTTCATCTCCTTCTCCTTTGGATACTTCTCTTTCTTCTCAATAAGAAATATATTCATCCACTCCTCCGGATGAATATCCTTTCTAGAATGAGTTAAGGAGGTCTCTGAACTCTTGAGCCTGTGGAAGATTTTAAATAATTTCCGAGTTAATGCAGGAGTCTCCTCTGAATCATTCCAAGTCACCTTGGGAGGAATTAATTCATCAAACATGTCACCCAAAATTGGATCCCCTGAGATCATTTGGACATCCCACAGACTGATGCCTACTTTACCATGAGTCATATGGAAAGAATTAGATTCTGGGCTTCAGTGGCTGAGTATCTCCATCACAAAGTTATCATTTCGGTAAACATATGTTTTCCCAACCCAGAATGCTTCGTATATCGCCACTCCTTTCAAATCCTCGACAACTTCTGCATAGGTTCTTCTCACCTAGTATGACCACATCCAAGTTGGATTCACACCTCCCCCAGGACGGATGTCCCAACATTTCTTCCAGCCTTTGGATTGATCCATCTGAGCGTTTCGGGAGATTAAGGGATGAAAATGTGGTTTCAGCTCGGACTTATGAGGTTTCAGATCTGGAAAACAAGGATTTTTATGCATCATATGGGCCTTCTCCACTATTCCAGTATTTATAAATCCTCCTCCACATGAGATATTTGCTGAAGCAAAGTTGGTATAATTCTGAAACCAAGAAATTGGGAGACAGTTCTTTGCTTCTAGAATAGTGACTTCTCGCAGATGACCATAGCCATACAAAGGCAGATAAATGCTTTGGGGGAAGTCGCGATGATATTTCTTCAAATACTTGGCCAAATTCGGAAGAGTGCTATTTTTTACGGTATAATAATCGTGGCCAATGATATCCATCATATCATCAAGATTTTTTCTTTCCAGTTCATCAGCTATTCTGATTCTCCTAAGAGCCATTGATTCTGCACAAAAGTTGAATAATTAACTCTTAAGTAAGTTGATTTTTCATAAAATTTGTCAAAGAATTCAGAAAAAATGGCAAAGGCATTAAGGCGTGCAAGTCTAAAAACTTGGAGCGCAAGTGTGGATGTGTCATGCAAGTATTTGGCGCGCAAGTATCACCACACAGGTCCAGATACCTTGACAGCAGCACGACAACACAGGAAAAGAAGAAAAGAGATTAACTTGTGCGGCGGAGATGACCTGCGCCACGAGAGCTCAAAAAATCCGAAGTTCTGTGCAATGTGGGGAAAATGAGCACATATATATAGGCCAGGCCGGCCACCTGCACACCTACAACCATTGCACTCCAGCCCTGCGTGACTCGCACCTGCGCGATGATGATTGCGCGGTGAACACCAGCGTGCCTCTTTCCCTTTGGTTTTCTTCTTTTCCTCAGAGTCACATCCTTATTTTTTCGGATCCAACTCTGAGGGGGGACTTTTTTTGACGCACCTTTTCATCACATTGTCTAAAAGAATGGAAAGGGAAATGACTTAGCACAAAGTGATTCATCCTTTGAAGAAAACATAAAAAATCGACAAAGGAATGAAAAAGGAGTCAAAGGACCTAGGGTCGCGCAAGTTCCCTTACTGTCGTGCAAGTATACATGCGCACCGCCAAATGGTCACACAAGTGACTTTCATGACCTAAGTGATAACCGCCCGGGTCTTCTCCAGCCTATAAATACCCCCGGTGGGCCCCCCATTTAAAGAAGAATTTTTTATAGAATTCACATACAGAGCTCTGAACGCCCAAGTCCTTTCTTCAGGTCTTCCGAACACTTATAAGGTAATTCTTTACCTAGAATGGAAGGTATAAACAAGAGGAGTAAGGTATAAGTGTTAGAATTCACTAACACTTGCGCACCTGAGTGTTTTACGCTTAATGGAAATTGACACACTTTTGCGCCGCCCTACTTCTTCACCAGAACTTGCGCGCCATCTTCTGGAAAGCCTCTAGGTATAATACCAAGGGTTTGAGCCAAGTCTCACCCAAGTATTACCCTAAGGGCTGAAAATCGCACAAGTACCCATGTTCCGCGCAGGTATACATGCGCGACCAGGGACTTGCGCGCCCACGCAGTACTTGCATGCCTTCTAGGACTTGCGCGCCCCAATCTTTTTGGGTGCCCTTCTTGCCCATTTAACCCCTCTTATGCCATTCCACCTCTCCTATTCAAGACTCAGTCTTCAAGACACTCTTAAAATCCATTTATGGAATGATTTCTTGATTTTACTTCCTTATCTGAAAGGAACTCTGTGGAACATCTCTCAAAACCTAGTGATTTACACATCTTTATGTCACTAAAGATTGATATTTCATTCATTCAACCTCATCCTTTAAGTTGAGAGAACCCCTTAACCTGGGCCTCCTTTTCAGGAATAAGCCCCAGTCATAATTACAATTAATTTTGGGTATCCTCCTTAGGAGTAATCCCCAAGTCCTCTGATATGGGCATCATCCTTAGGAGTAAGCCCCTACCATAATTCTCTTAACCTGGGCTTCCTTTTCAGAAGTAAGCCCCAGTCCCCTAATTTGGGCATCCTCCTCAGGAGTAAGCCCCAACCATAATTCCTTTAACTTGGGATCCCTTTTTAGGAATAAACCCCAGTCTTAAAGTTCCCAAATATGGGCATCCTCCTTAGAAGTAATCCCCAAGTCCCTTAATTTTTTCAAGTCCCTTAACTTGGGCCTTCTTCTTAGAAGTATGCCCCAGTCTTAATTTCTCTTAACCAGTCTTAATTTACCTTTGATTTTTACTTCATTCTTAGGGTTAAACCCCAATCATAAGTCCCCTCCTAACTTGGGAATCTTCCTTAGGAGTAAGCCCCAAGATTAGAGTATCCAAATCTCCATGAAGCACATATACATTTATGGGCCATGTTCCTAGATTTCTTCCCAGAAATAAATCTTAATCCTCATATATTTGAGCAGTCATACATACATAATCCCCACATCATTGCATCTTTCGTGACACAACTGTCTAATTTTACCAATACCTCTGGTTTCTCACACCTATCATGACTCACATGAGCTTAGAGTGTAAAAGTAATTATGAAATCTTTCTTTGAGCCATCAATTGTGCATAAAAATCATACTCCCTTTCTCGAACTATGTGGGTTCTGATTCCTTTTCTAAAACAAAGGATATGTAGGTAGCCCATTTGCAGGTATGATCTCAACTCTGAAATAATTAATGTCCTTCTGAATGAAAATAAACTACAAGTGCCCCACTGAGTGGCTTTAAAACCAGTATGGTCAACATAAAGACCAAGAGACTTTTATGTATTGAAGGATACCATTGACTAAGAATCTCTAACAAATACATATGATTCTCCATCAATGAAGAACCTCTAATACATATAAAAGATTCTCTAAATTCCCTACATATCAATCATTTATTGTAAGATCTAAAGGAAAGCTCATTTTATACTTGGTAATGTAATAAGGATTCATGATCATAACTTAAATATATAAATAGAGTCCCGGAGTAGACAATAATTCCCCTCAAAAGGGTGTGATGAGTCCGACCTCCCATCCTCTCGACCAATGAAAATTCCTAAGCCTCATCAGTTCACAACTAATGAGCGCCTACCTTTGGAAAGTAGGTTCAAATGGATATGGAATCATTGGATATTTTCGGTTCTATGAACAAACATGTTAGAAACCTCTTGGAATGTTTGAACCTTCAATCAACGAGGTCATCCCGAATTCCAGAGGGAAACAACAGAACTAATATAAATTTAATAATTTATATCCCCATTATCATATCTATGAATTATTCGATCAGCTAAGAAAATCCAAGCAGTTCGTTATGAAAAATTTAAGGTTCGTCTATCATTGATTGAGATCAATGATTTTTGATATACCCCATGCTTTATTAAAGATTAGGTACAACCTATTTGAGTATCTAATGATTTCCTTCAAACTAATGAACAAGATAATAGTGTTCAAGGCCTTGGTGAATATGGTTTCTTGTTATTATTTGGATTCATTCATAGATGGTTTTGTTGATAATATTATAGTTTACTCTCGATCAAGGGAGGATCAATGTCATCGTTTATATATTTTTTTTGAGTACAGTAAGGGAGAATCAACCTAATGGAATGGTTTTGAAGTACCGTATGGAATGGTTTTGAAGTGTTAGTTCTAGACCTATGAGGTGTAATTTTTAGAGAATTTGATATTTAAGGTAGGAATATTAGGTGTACCAAATCTGTTTGAGGATATGGTTTCATGTTGTAAGACCGATAATATTATTTATATCCATATATTCCTAGGTTTTGCTGATAACTTTATTTTATTTATTCAATATTTTCCCATGATAGACCTTACAAATAAATGGTTGTAGTTTATGTGGTGTACTATTTGTGAGAGATCCATATAAGATATTAAAGGGATGATGATGTGTTTACTAATCTTGACCTTACCTAAGTTGGGTAAAGAGTATATATTGTATTATAATACTTAAGGAGTAGGTGTCGGGGTAGTATTGATTAAGGGAGGGAAAGAGGTCACTTATACACCAATGACTTGAATGTTTCATAAGTGGAACAACCCATTGCATGATTTAGACTTAGTGGCAGTGGGGGATATGCTAAGATGTTTGAGTCCCCACAGTCTAGGTGATAAGTTATTTTTTATATACCAACTATAAGAGTCTCAGTCTTATCTTTTCTCAGAGAGAAATAAAACTTTTATTTAGAATGTGGGATGAGTACTTATAGTCCTATGATTTTAAGATGGACCATACCCTTTTGAAGGTTAATTTTTTAGTTTATGCATAGAGTAATAATACTTATGTGTATATCGTGAAAGTAGATTGTAGGAAGTGTCAGATGTTCTAACTTTGGGTTAATATGTTCCTTGAAGTCTAGAAGTATCATTTTAGAGTGACCTTGATATATTTTTGTGTTTTTTGAACTCACCACTTGAGATAATTAAATAGATTTAGTAATCTAACATGAGATACATGGTGATGAATGATAGTATATATGGTGGGGATACACAATCTAATTAGTTTATTAATTATAATAAGGTTCTTTATATTTAAGGTCATGAGGTTTTTCCTATTGGATTGCATAATAGGATTATGTATGATTCAAAACACATGAGTTTGGATATTCTCCCAAAGTCTTACCAATATAGATCTTGAAATTCTGGGGAAATAATGATAGTCTGAGATATAGAAAAACATAACAGGGTTTGTTTCAAGATGATTTACTTGTTAGTATTTAAAATGATAGCATCAGTGACCCTCAATTATTCCTCAGTCATTATCCATTCCCATGTTGAATTGGGAAGATGTGACTATTGATTTCATGATGATATTTCCAAGTTCATCTCATGGAAGATATGTGTCATGATTTATTTTTAACCAATTGATGAAGGCCATATCTTTTCTACCAATCCTAGAGACCTATTCTATTGAATATTTTTTTAGGATATATGTTTGAGATATAGTATGATTGCATGGCGTACTTGTGTGGGTCATTTTTACTGGAATTACCATTTTACATCATGATTTTTATGAGTAATATAGAATGATCTCCATAGATAGGTGAACTTGGGAACTTATTACCATCCTCACTCTGAGGAAAGTGTGATCATGCCATTTGGGTGTTGGAGGAAATGTTATGGATGTGCATCTTGGATTTTTGAGGTTCATGAGAAACCAATATTTAAATTATAGTGTTTTACTATAAAAATAGTTATCAATATTAAATTAATATGAATCCTTTTTATTCCTTATATGGTAGATCATTTTGATGATCTCTGTGCTCATTTGAGGTAGCAGTGTCATCTTTTTTCAGTCCAAGTATTGTTTACAATACACAAGATCATATTTTTCTAACTATGAAGTGTTTAATAGCCTATTAGAGTAGAGAATATAATATTTCTACCAGTGACGTTATCCAATGGAGTTTTAGGTGGGTGACTAGGAACTTTTATAAGTGTTACCTCAAATAGTGAACACTCATATTCAAAGGTAAGTGAAGCTATTAGAAATGGTCATATGGAATTTTATAGTTATTGAGAGGATCAATACCATGAAGTATCAGTTAGAACTTCAAGAGAGATATATTTTTAAGAATGATGAATTATTTTTATCTTAGATTTGATGATACCATTTCAACCCTTCTCACATGATCAGTACGGATGAGGGTGATCTAGATATGTACTTATCATTCATGGAGTAAAAAGTTCATATAGTGGATCAGATAAAGAAAGATCTATATAGTAAGATAGTGGTTTAGATATGTGTTCATTTACATGTCATTCATATCAAGGATATGGCTTGGGAGAGGGATTGATATATAATGGTGTAGTGGCAAGAGATTTAAACCGAAGACGCTCGGTGTTGCTTGGAAGAAAAACATTGGGATGAGATGTTATATGGTGGGGTAGTTGTAACCACCCCCATATATGTAATTGGAATGTATGTTTTTAAAAATTCACCAAATATAATGTATTTTTCATAGTTATGACTGCTTTATGAGTTTTTAAGGGATTTATATCCTGTTTTTTTAAATAGATTGCTTTTTAGGACATCTTCCTTTTAGAAGATACCACTAAGTACTTGGTAGAAAAGTAATGGGCATCTAGTGGGTGAGATAGTGCCTCTAGGTGGGTCACCAGGTTCCTGGTGAACCTTGAGTGGGTACATTTTTGGTTGATACTTGGTTGGTGTAGTTGTGGAGGAATTTCCTCATGGTTAGTCTGTATGTGAAGAAAACCCTTGAAAGGCAACCTAATCCCCAACTGTTAACCAGTAGTTTATCTATAGGTACTTGAGGGATTCTGGACTTTTTTTTTTAAATTTTTCCATATATAAATCCACCAATAAATTATTGTATGTTTTTAAAATGAAAAATTATTCTCATTTCTTCCCCATAGTATTTATGGCCTCCTCCCCCTTTCTCTTAGTCTCTCTACCTCTCAAGATTAGATTTATACTATTTGAGATTCTAATGATTAAATTTTCATTAAAGGAGGTTTTAAAATATATTAATATGGATCCGTTTTGTTCTATTTTTTGTTTTTTTTCACTAATTCTCCATATTTCATTTGTTATTCCAAATTCAGAGGAATTTTTTACAGATTTATCGATTTCATATAATTGATGAGGAATCAGCCAAGGGTTTCTGATGAACCTGACCCAACTAGATCAAGGTAATATGTATCTTAATTTCATGTTTTTATTTATAAATTTCTCATATACCATATTAAATACAAGAAATTCTAATGTATTTGACATTCCCTAAAAGTAATTTAAATTTGTTTCGTTATTTTCCTATGTTATGAATGGAACTGGATATTCTGTGAGGGGATTATATGTGGTACGAATTGATACCAGTGATCACCAATGACTGATTATCATGATAAATAAAAATTTAAATTGTGATATTACACTTGAAACATATGAATTTTATCGAAAAATGAGAATAAGATCCTAGTGTAGTTATGTAGTGTACTACTTGGTGATAATTAACTAGATTAATTACTAGGATAGAAGAAATATAGCCTAGTCATATGAATATGACTTGGTATGATGGATTTAAAGAACAAGAATTGATATTTTTAATGATTATAAATGATTTATATATATTTTAATGGATTTATTATTTTTATTAATGGCCTCTTGTTACAAGGTGGAACCCTATACACATAGAATTGTCTTGTGGAGTTGTATAGTCCCCCATTATTACGTCGGTGGTATCTAATTAACCTAAATTATATTGGTGATCCATAATTCACTTTATATCCAATTAAAAGATGGAACTATATCAATTTTTAATTTTGTATTAGTGGAAAATCATCCACTTGATGTTTCAAGTTTGTTGAGAACCATAAAAAAATATGGTCCATCCTGGGGGTATATTTTCCACCTTGGGATTGGTTTCAATGGTAAAATATCTATGTAATATTTTATAATTATGGTTTATAGTCCACTTGAGATACGATAATTATGGTATATCATCCATTAATATGATGGTATTGATCCGGAATCTTCCACCTATAGATGTCATGTTAATGATGCATCATCCATATGGAATCGTGTGATAGTGGTATGTATTCTAACTCAAGAGTGTTATCTATCATATAACATCCACCTAGTTTAGATATCATAGAGGTTCATCATGCACCCAAGATATGAAATGGTTTTATATTATCCTTTTGATCATTGATAATTGTGGATTATCATCCACATGGGTTTGAGAATGTCTCATTCACTATGTGATGACTCATTTTTCATTGAAAATAGTTTAGTGATGCATTATTCACCTAGAATATGTGTTTTTGATACTCCATTCATTGTGATTATTATATGAGGAGTGATATAGAATTAATACTTTATTTGTGTTCATACTATAGGTATATCATCTCATTTTGTAACTGGATGAAGTAGGTATGGTCACTTGTGGTTTAGTTAGAGGACTCCATAGGGTGACATTTTATTCCTTTATTTATTTATTCCCATTTTATATCAATAATTCACCTATATTTAATAGACCATCTATAGAAACCATTGGTGGTGGCCATTTCATTTATACCCACAAATTTCAAGGGAATCCTGGTACCTCAAAACAAATTATGTTTCATGACCTAGGTAAGGGAAAGTGCCCAAAATTATTTGATAACTATGTTAATATATCTTTATTAGATTTAGGATTAGGGATCAAGATGGTGCTCATGATATGTTTTTTTGGGAACTTTCCATACTTCGGATTACTTTTGGGCCAAATTTTATATGACATACCCACTGGATATCTTGTTTAACCTTGTATGACTTGTGTGGAATGTATAAGTATTCATTTTTATATATCATTATGTTGATATTTACTCCTGGAAAGTATATAGCAATGATATATTTTTTTACCTCCTCTTTACTTTAGTGAATCATTTATAATATTTTCTATGACTAATTTTATTGATGATAATCTATACCTATGTTTATAGTCTCCCCACCTATTTATATTGAACAATGTTTTAGGTTGGCCATCTCCTGTATAAAGGGAGGCATGATTTTGGAACATTTCACCGAATTCAATCACAATTAATTTAAAATATATTTGGGATGTTCAACTATAAAAAATTATTATAAGGAATAATGGGAAAGTCCAAAACACTTATCAAATAAACCATATGTAAAGAGTTATGGAAATAACCATAAGAAGTGGAATTTTGGTTAAAATAATTAATTCACTATTATTTAAATAGGATTTAATGAATGAAAATAAAGACCATGTTTACATAAAAGATTAATAAACTATGGGTAAAATTAGTGGAAAAAATCTCTAGAGTTATGGAGATAAGTGGATAGAATAAGGAAAAAAGGAATTGATTAAGAACTATAAAATTAAAGAGCACCCAATCTATTCCTACAAAGTCATATAAATATTGATAACCATGGAGAAAATAATTTCATGAAATTATTACCTTATTTTTAGAAATTTTATATCCCCAAACCATTTTTATAACCCTTAAAAAGGACAATAACATAAAATTAATACTAGAATGTCATTATTTTAAACTATATAATGTTTATTTTACCTTTTACTTATTATTAAATAATAAATTGTAGTTATTCAAAGAATGACCCCTTAAAGATAAAATATCCTTAATGTTTTAATGTTATTTGTGAGTTTGAGGGGAAACAATTTATGCAGCTACTTTATTTATTTATGATAAAGGATTAAAATTATTCTACTCATAGGGTCTAAGGAATTAGATATTGGATATTTGAGCAGAAAAATGTGTCATTATAGTGGGTATATAAAGCAACTACTTATCGAATTGAAGTCATTAAATATGTTTTGGTAAAAATTTAATAGAAAATATCACCTTTAAACTTATTTGTATTTGATATAGAGATATATAGAGATGTTCCTATCATTACTGGTGTCCCATTCTTGGCCATAATAGAAGCCCTAATTGATGTACCTGAGGGGAGATTCACATTCAGTTTGGGGGAAGATAACAAAGAGTTATTTTTATTCCATGTTGTCAAACAACCTTCATTCACAAAATATTATTTTATGAGTGATGCTATCGATTTTCTTTTTAATGATGAAAAGAATGATGTTATAAAAATCCCTCTTAAGACCTCTTTCATACCTAAGAAAGTGAAGTAAGTAAAAGAAAAGTTAAATGAAGCCATGATTTCTACCTATTTATTATGCATGAAGATAAAATGTTGATCTATTATACATGGAAAACATGATTCCATCTATAGGTGGGTGGAACTGTCTCAGTTGAATAGAGACTAAGCATTTTAGACAAAAATTTCCCTATAAAAAATCTGTAAATACAAAAAATTATTCTTAAAGCATGATAAAATATCGATAATTTTGTTTTCCAATGATGGATGATAGTTGGGTTATTCTCTCTATAGTATTTTGATCCATTTGAATGAATTGATGACACCGCATGATTCTATGTTTCATACACTCTACCATAGTTTTATATCATCAAATACATTGTATGAAACCCCACTTACACTTCGACCACTAAAGAGAGAAAATGGGATTTCTACATCACTAATTTAAGGAAAATGGTGTCATTCGTGTTTGATTTGTATCAATTATGTGTAAAGTAAGAGACATAATGAACGATATGGTTTCTTCTTAAACCATTATATATAGACAATAGTCATAGAGTCAAGGTGTGGGTTTTACTTTTTTTACAGTGTGAATATTTTCTTTTTCAATTTTTTAAAATGATTTTAATAATTCAAATTTTAATTCCATTACTATTCACATCATATAAAATAATGAAATTGAAATTCTATTAATATTTTAGATTATTTCCAATCTCACTTCCATAAAAAAAAATTGTACATCGAATAAGGGCTCAAATTTTTCTTAAGTAAATATTATGATCTTTTTAATGATGAAAAAATATTCAAGGCTAAACATAGAACGAAATTTGGTTTCTCAATGAAAATGGTTGAATATTTTGGACAATAAAGGGATCCTTTGGAACCTTATATTAATGAACAACCTAATTTGGAAATGTAAAATATTCTTTTTACATTTATTGATGAATATTTGGGTAAATACAACAAACATATGATGATAATTAAATCAATTCCAGATTAAAAATAAGAGAATAATCTTTTATAAGTCATTGAAACACTAAAGACGTAATTTTCTTGGTAAAGAGAACAAATCCATTAATATATATTATTATATTATTTTCTATATAAATATCCAATAAACACAACCCAAAGACCATGAGGCCTAGTCTATTAGGAATACTGGGTTCATAATACATCAAAAAGAAATAAAAACCTAAAATTATTATTTTATCATCCTTAATGGGATCTTAAATCCCTTTGAGATCCTACAACTGCATAGGGTTAACTGGGGAATACATAAATGGAATGTGTGAGCTATAAGGTATAGTAAGGGACTAAACATGGTAATAAAAAAAACATGTGAGTCAAACAACATAAAATGATATCATAAAATACAATGATCATGAATAATCATATAGAGTAATAACATAAAAAACATGAAATCATAATATCATGGAAAAATAGGAGTGGGGATGCAATATAAAACCTGACATAATAATAAGTCAAGGATAACCACCAAGAAAAGATCACATGGTGGATAAATACCTATCATGTATTAGGTTTACACCCTAATCCAATATATATATTGTATCATGTGATAAAAAATTATAGAATTCATTATAAAACTATCTGGTAAACCCATAATAAAATGTACATGGTTATACGAGGTGTGAAAGGAAATAAATCATAAGATATAAACATAGCATAACCATGGAAATAAATGGGTTACATAACCATTTTAATAATAATAACCAGGTGGAATATCATAATGGTTCTCATGAAAGAATGTATTTAATCAATCCTATGTTTTCATCATTATATTTCATGAGAAATTATGTCCAAGTGGTCTTGATACTTGAAAAAAAGATGGGTAATACTTACATAAATGTACCTCTTAAGTGGGGCTTTTGAAAAAGGGTAACCAGTATTTAAAGAGGGAAAGGGAATAAAATATTTATAAAAAGTGGTATAAACTGGGTTTCCATGATAAAATGAGAAATTTTATATAACAATTGTGGTTTAAAATTTTTTAAGGAGTGATTCTTGTAATTGGGTAAGGAACAGAGAATTTCCCTTTATTTGAGTTTTTTTATTGTGAAAAATTGATAATGGAGCATTTTAAAACATGTTTATCCCCATAATGTAAAGACGAACTAAGATTAGTATATATTCATGGGTGTGGATATTGTTTTAATGTTATTCTTAATTTTTTGACCCTTTGATAAATTACTTAAGGTAACATGAAATTAAACTGTCATTATAATTCAAAATAATAATAATTTATAAATAATTTTTTGAAAATAAAATTTCGTTTTAAATCATTATATTTTTTATAAAAATTAAACTAAAACATAAATATTTTAAATAAATATCAACACTCATTTTATCATTTTTAAAACATTTATTTACTTTTATCATCATATAAATATGACATATTTTCATTTTATATGATAAATAAATGTTATTTTACACTTTAATGAGTGAGGATATTGTTTTAATAGTTACGTTACTTTTACTAATGGTGAGATTACAATTCCAATGGTTAGGTTATTACTACAACAGTCAGATTTACAGTGGTCAAATGAGATCTACACTTTATATAAATACCACATATTTCATTAATGATTTATTCATGTCTATTTCATCTCATGTTTATATATATATATATATATATATTCATTTTCATGAAGAATATGGTTTTACTAATATTATTATTCAATTATAATATGTTTTTCATGAGTTTGATTATTCTTGGGGATTGAGCAGATCAATGTTTTTTCTATTATTGTTAACCTATTTTCTATTTTTATCAAATTATAATATTTTCAATTATTATTCCCATTTTTATTCTCTAAATTCCATTCTCAAATTAGAATGACAAAATTATGTTGGTTTCATCATGTGGGTTTTGGGAATTATATAACATTTATTACTAAATATGATATAATTATATAAGCATAGGAGAAATTCCAATGATAAAATTTTGGGTTATTATATTCTCTCCCCTAAATAAATTTCACCCTCAATGTTTGCTTTTACATACTATGGTGAAAATATTATAGGGTTCTAATACTTCTTATATTCCTCATATTTCCATGTTTTCTCCTCATAATTTTGGTTTCACAATAATACTTTGACTAGGTGAGTTTCATTTTTTACATAAAAGTTTTTTTTCAATAGTATAAGAACTTCACCATATGCTACACCAAAAAGAGATAATTTTCTATCTCTACCGCCACTTATTTCAGTACATGTGAGTGATTTGGTATGTACTTCCTTAAAAAGGATATGTGGAACATGTCATGTAGTTGAGATATGGTTGGTGTGATTTCTAGTTGATAGGACACAATTCTAATGTGAATGATAATCACAAAGGGGCCGATGTACCTGAGACATAGGTTTCCCTTATTCCCAAATATCATGAATCTATTCTATAGAAATATTTTGAGGAATAAATTATCGGAATCCTCAAACACTAGGTCTCATTTATTATTGTTAGGATTTATCTTTTAACGACTTTGAGAATCCCTGATGATATATTGAATGTCCTTATCATTTTCTATTATTTCCTCAACAATTTTAGGTTCTAGTAGCTTTTGTTCACCAACATCTCCCTATCACATAGGTGTTCTACATCTCTTCCCATAAAGATATTCATATAGAACCATTTGGATACTTCAGTGGAAACCATTATTGTATGAGAACTCTACCAGAAGAAGTTTTAGATCCCATCATTTGTTTAAATTCATCAAGCATTTTATCAAAATGAATTGAAGTTCCTACATAATACTCTCATATTGGATGTTAGTTTGGGGTGATAATCCACGCTGAATTTCAATTCAGTATTTAGATAATGTGAAATTATTTTATAGAACATAGAGCTAAATCTTAGATCGCGATCAGATACAATCAATAATAAATTTTCATGTATCATCACCGCTTCTCTGATGTATATATTTGTAATATTATAAAGTGAGAAGTCATATAGAATTATAGTGAAGTGTCCAGTCTTTAAAAGAAGATAAAATACTACTTATATTTCATTATTTCCTATAGATGTCTTTGGAGGACCAGTTATAAATTCTATGGTGATGTTTAGTACTTTTTCCTTTCAAAAATCACTTGTTGATATAATTGGAAATGTGACGAATATTCCATGTTCTCCTTTCTCATATTGTCCCAAAAAATATTGCAATCGAAGATCTAAATACATCTTCATTCTCCCTAGGATGATTGAGAAGGTCCAACCATGTGAATACTTTAATAAATCATTCTTTATCTCATAATCTGATGCTAAACATGGTGATGGACCCTAACTTACAACTCTTTCTTCATAAATTTTAAAGTATGAAGATTCAAATTTTTTTATAGCTACCAATTTCTTCTAAATTTCCTCATTATCTGTTTGATAATCCTTTATCTTCTTCATATGGTATGGTTGAGAAATAATTTTTTAAAGGAATAATGATGTTCCTTCTTTTATGATTCCCTTTTCCATCATTTGAAATTATAAGATTGATTAGATCCTTATCAATTCTCAACATTTATAAGGTTTCTAGATCTATTATACTTAGAGAATCAGGCACTTTCTTTTCTTTCCCAAGATGGTAGTGGATTGAGTAATCATAGTCCTTAATCAACTCTAGCCATCTTCAGAGGTGCATATTAATTTCCTTCTATGTGAATATATACATGATGCTTTATGATCCATATATATATTTCACACTTCTATCATACAGAGATAATGCTACTAGATTTTAATTACAATTATTACTAAATCCAACTCTAGACCATGTGTTGGATAGTTATTCTCATGAGAATTCAACTTTCTTAAGGTATAGTTTATTACTTTATCATTCTATATTAGTACATATTTGAACCCCTTATTTGATACATCAATGTATACCATGGAAATTATCCCACTTGAGGGTAGTATAGGGACTATTATAATGACAAGAATCTTTCTAAATTACTTGAAGGTCACTTCACATTCATTATTCCAAATTAAATTTACCCCTTCCAAGTCATATTATTTAGACAATTGAAAAGTAACTACAAGTTTCTCATAGATCATTTATAATTCCCAAATAGTCTAACAAGACTATGTGTCTCCCTAGACCACTCCTTAATTTCTTTTACCTTAGAAGGGTCTATATATACATATATATTTTATAGTGATAACATTCCCTAGAAATGATACTTTATATAGAATAAACATTAATAGATTTTTCTTATAACTTTTCCTTGTTTGAATGGCCTTCATGGGAATATATTCCATATTTACCTTTAATTAGTGATATCCAAAATTAATGTCCACCTTATAGAAACATTGGTCCCCACATAGTTGATCTAACAATTGATATATCCATGGAATGGTATACTTGATCTTTATCATGATCTTGGTTAGTTCATGATAATCAATGCATATACACATTGAACCATAATTTTTTCTAATGAAGATTACTAAAACACCCCTCAATGAATCACTCAATCATATAATACCCTTTCAAATGTCCTCTTATAACTCCTTATTTAATTATTTCAACACAATAGTGTCCATTATGTATGGATTGATAGACATGGGTAGAGATCCAGGTAAAATTTCAATTGAGAATTAAACTTCTCTATCTGGAGGAAGATTAGAAAACTCTTTGGGGACCACATCAGTATAATCCCTCATAATGGGAATAACTTCAAGAATGAATCTATCCTTATTTTAAATAATTTTATCTAGATATTCTTACTCATAAGGAAATATTATGTGGAACTTATAAGAAGATTCCAAAGTAGATTCATCTCCCTCCTTACACATGTATATAATCAGAGGATTACTTGGGATGTGAAGAGTGATCCACCTCTCTTGATAGTTGATGTTATATTTATATAATTAAAAATAATACATGACCAATATAAAATAAAACTCCACCAAATGATGTAAGATAATATTTTCTAGGAGTTTCTGTCTACAAACATTGAATGAGGATAAGTTATATACATAGAATGTAATAATTATTCTGTTTTCTATTCTTTCAGATAGCCCAACCCTAATGTTTTTAGGTGGGGTTTGAATATTTCTACTAAAATTGAATGTTGTGAAATAATGTATTGAATCCTAATAAAAAATTACAATTACTATTATTGAATGAATAAATAGTGTAACATTCACCACATCGTTTTTTGGATCCACCTTAGTAGTAGTGATATCATATTCCATTTTTTAGCTCTAGGACATAGAGGTTGTTATCATTTATTTTCTCTAACAACCCTTGGATTATAGAATTGGTTTACCTAATTCCCATTTTCCTTCCAATTGAAACAACATACTACAAGTAGAGAGTTGATCAAAACATTATTTTCTTTTATATCAATAATCAGATTCTTTATCTCCCACAAACATTGATTATCTTGATTCTCCTATTTTCCACATTTGAAACATTTCCTAGTTCTCTTGAAGCTATTTTTGAATGATTATTATCACATTTTTCAGATGTGGGATACTAGGTTTTCATTCCTCCATGATATCTACACATTATTACACTAGAAGAGAACTCTATTTTATGCTTTTTTATCTTCATGATCACGAGATCACTTAGAGTATACGATATTTATCTCGACCTTGAGGGAAAAAACCTCTTCATATATGTTAAAGTATTAAATAAATAAATCATTCATAGAATCATCATTATCCCAATAATTCAATAGTCCACCTTACATACAATTTTAATGAAAAAGAAAGAGGCATACCATGGAATCCATGTGAAGTTTACCTTTTATGACTTGATAGACTAGTATTACATTTACATCATTTTGGGGAACTCACACTCCATTTTAAGATGAAAATATTGGGGAATACAGTAATTGAAAAATAATTTCATGAATCCATCCTATTCCATGGAATCAATTTTATCTTGGGACTTCGTGTTCTTGATCAGTTCCGACCACTGATCAACTTCCCCTCCATATGATAATTGGCTAGTAAATATTTATATAATGCTGAGAATTGGAGTATAGATAATATATTTTCAATGGATTTGATCCTTTTTTATGATGAGGGTTTCATAAAATCAAATAAAGTTAGGATTAATTTTTCAAATTAATGGAATTACTACAACTTTCTCCTTCATAGGATAAGGATGCAATTTTACACGATACATGTTATTATTCACAACATGTGTCAACAGAGCTAGTAATTAAATGAAGTTCATAACTCCCTCTCCCATAAATTTATTCATATCATTAGGTAAATAATCACATTTCCGATCATGTTGGTTGTTGTAATGGTTAATCCTATTTCAATCCATTAACTAAAATAAAAAAAAGGATGAGAATACTCAAAATAAGAAAAATGTTAAAAGGAAAATTGTGATAATTGAAGGTGTAACTTATAAATGAAATGTATATCCTAACTTATGGGTCTCTAATTTACAATCTATTTTATCCATGTTAATTTTGTTTTAGGTTTTCTAAGATAACAATCCATTCATGTCCTTCCTAATGGTTTGTAAAGAGTTTGATATTTTTTTTCAAGTATATCCTATGAGAGTGTCACACCAGGTGTACCATAATTCCTCTTTTTTCAACTAGGTGATAATCGGGTTTTTCATGACCCCCTACCCTAGAGATACTATAATGAAGGGGGAGAGATAATGAATTCCAAATCCATCCTCCATTAGGCCTTGGGAAGGTGAATAGAACCAAGTGTATTAAAATCCCACAAATGGGAGGCATTATCTTCTTTAACAAAACAACATTTGGAGATAGGATGTATCAAACACAAGAAACTAAATTACATAATATAAAAAAACAAGAAACATCCCACAATTCATGTATATAAAAAATAGATTCAAATAAAATTCGTTATAGTAAATACCCAAAATAAAAGATATAGAAGAAACACATCAACTATCCCCTAGTTTGAGATAGTAATATCCAATACTATCCATGTAGTCCTCTGGGAAACATAAAATTAGTTATATATATAAATAGGATGAGTGGTTATGTATACTCAGTAAGAAAAAACAAAGTCTCTCATGCAAATATGAAAGAAGAATACAAATTCACCTGTGAGAAAACCATTGAACAACTAATATCAAAATAGGTGATCTATCCAAACCAAACCACACCTAGGATTTATAACCAAATAAAACATCTAATTATAATAACATAATAATAAGAATGTCGATAAGGGGAACCTCGTACCACTATCCCTCTAAATTTCCACTCTCTCACCCCCAACATTTTATCCCTGGTCACTTGAATATCTTATGAATAACATATATAATTTACCCAACAAATGATATTATCACACCATGCCTATAGAAACTTGGGCCACCACCCCATGATATGGTTACATCACATCATGACTGAAGAAACATAGGCCACTTCCCCATAACATGGTCACAACACATCTCACTTGGAGACACATGGTAAATCACACCACATCAACTACCATTACTATAGTAGTGGGGTATCATGAATATGTAGTACATAAACCCCATTCCCCACTCCTACCATGAATTACCCACACCATTACCCACCCCATATCATAGTCACATCACATCTCACTCATAGTCATCTATTCAATCACCTAGTTCGCTATTTGACCTCGGACCATGACGACCTATGCATATCTACTTGCCTAAAAGGGGGTGTGGGAAAGTGTGGGTAGACATCCATCCATCCTCACCACTAGGATGTTATAAAAAAATCCTCCCCTCTATATATTTATAATTATATGTATATATAAACATGGGTGTTGGAACATGGTTCTCGATGTGGGTTGGGTGCATATAGAAATCATAATGTATATACAAATTATATATATATATAACCACACACAAGACCATCCTAAGGATTAGAAAAAATCACTAACCAACCAACAACATCCCCACCATACTCACAAGATTTCCAATTTCACTACTACCACTGAATTCATAAAAACACATAACAAACACAAGCCACAAGACACTTATTAAAAAACAAGAATATTTCATTTAAAATCCCATTCCATTCATTATTTATCAACAAAATCATGTGAACACACAAGCCAATATTTATTCCTCCATTAACCATTTACATCCCATTAACCAATAAAACCAATCCCACTTAAAAAATTATTAACAAATTATACCTTGACTTCCTAGGCATATACCACAATGTAACTAATCTTATCTCATACACCATATAATTCAACCACTAGTCATAACCACACATTTTTTCTCTTAACCAAACTACCAACACACATCACCATCCCATAGAACGAACTCAAAGTAACAACACATCATGAATCCACTACACAAACTCATACCAACCACACATCACCATCCCACATAATAAACTCATAACGTCCACACATAGATTCCCCATATAACGACCTCATAAAATCCAAAAAACATTACCATGCCTCCTGGCCTCATCATAATACATCAAAAAAACATAGAAAATTTCATATTTTGGAAGAAAGGGGATTTCATCACATTATAATTATTTATTTAAGGGTTGTCACAACCCCTCCCTCCAAAGCTACCACAATGAGGGGAGAGAGATAATGGAACTTGAGTCCCACCTTCAGTTGGCCTTGGGTTGGTGACTAGAATTGATCATGTAAAAATACCATGAAATGGGAGTCATTACACTCTATAATTATATTGGATAGGATGGTAAGATGAATCATCCAAAAAAAATTCCATGAAATCAAATAAAAGAAACCAAAACCATCCCATAATGCATGTATAAATAAAAATGATACATATTAACATATCCAAAGTAAACTACAAAAAACTAATGCTAATGTAGCGACAAAACATCTATCCAAGGTCCAAGATACTAGTGTCAAGAACAGACCGCATAATCCTTCTAGAAACTTAAAATCAGTTTATATATGTAGGGTGATCATACATTTATACTGAGTAGGAAAACCAAAGTCTCTCCCGCACATGTGAGAGAATCATGTTAATGGAACTGTGAGAAAACATAAGAATGAAGAACACCCAAATATGTCAAATGTCTATCCCAAACTCACCAAGGAATTCTCACTAAATTTCATAATCCCAGTAATGTAAAATAATAATATGAATATCGATAGAGGGTACCTCGCTCCGTCTTCCCGCTGGTATGCCACTCTCACACCATAATGTCGTACATCCTAGAACTCCCATATATTCTATATATCACACTACCCCACAAGAATGGTCACATCACACCATTCCCAGAGACACCAGGGCCAACCACCCCACAAGGTTGACCACATCAAAACTCACTCAAAAACACATATTCCACCACATAAGAACCACTAACATAATTAGAGTAGTAGTGTATTTTTAGTATATAGGAAATAAAAATCATGATCTCCTCTTACCATGAACGACCCCCACCATATGACACCCCATAATCATGGTCATATTATATCTCACCTAAAAACACTTAGGCCACTTCCCCAAAATCACGGTCACATCTCAATAGAAAACACATGGGCTATCACAACCACTATCTGATATACTAACAGACCTTGGGTCATCAAAGCCCATGTACTACCTACCTCACCTGAAAGAGAGAGCGGGAAATAGTAGGTACCTATCCATCCATAATCCTCATTGAATGTTATGAAACCCCCCCCCCCACATGACTATGCTTGTGGTGTCACATAGTTCTTGATGTGGGTGGGGTTAATATAGAAATAACAAGAAATATATAAGTATATATATAGCCACTCAAACAATCCCAACTTATAGGTTTAAAATCAGACACTAAACAACACAACACGTCATCAATTTTTCTACCACCTCTAAACGTATAACACCACACAACTCACAAGACACATCACACCACAAACCAATTTCATTATCCATCCCATTAATATCATTATTTATCATCAACCACATTAAACCCCATAGCTAAAAAATTAATTGATTCATTAACCATTTCCATCTCACTAACCAAACCAAACACCATCCATTCCAATCATTATTAAATAATTATTTATTCTATCACTACCCGAGAATCTATCACAACACAACCACATATCCTAAAAAACTCATAATACCCTTAATACCATCACCTTGCCACCACAATATTAAAACCAAATAACCACCTCACAAAAATAACGTCCAAAAAAACACATTACCGCCCCAAAATAATGAAAAAAACAATTTAATAACAAAAAAGTATGCCCAAAAATCCACCACTCTACCCTAAGATCACGTCCATCAAACAATATTTTCATCACCACTAAAGAATTGACCAAAAAACACCTAACTACACCAAAATAATGACCATCAAACCATTATCCCCACATGCCCCAACCACAAACAAACCACACATAAAATTTATTTTATTGATTTATAAAGTGGCATTTATCACATTAAACTTTATTTTATAGGCATTATAACACAAACTAAAATCCATGGTAAAAAATTTTATTCAAAAAAATATATGTAGTTAGATAATTTCCATTTTAAGGTGATATCACAACAATCAAAATAAAATAATCAGTCATAGAACAATAATCCAGAACTAGGAAATCCCCCAACAACCACAATTTTCAACGGTGCATCAAGATCGTACCATCACAATATCACAATAATAATAAGTGTTTAAAAACATGAAAATCAAATCCCTTAACTCATCAATTTCAAATTCACAAAATCTTTATCTTTAATTAAGAGAAAAAAACCATATCCCATCGATAAACATGAGAAAAAACATCTAGAATCCTAAAAAATAAAATTATGTGAGGTATTACCTACCTAAAATAATTTTTCAAACTCATTGTGCACCATAGGGTAAAGGATAAATTACTATAAACCATAAACACACCATAAGATAACATGGATCAACATACACAACACCCAATGATCATCAAAACATAGCCCAAAAACACCAACCAAACTTAACCTCACTAACATAGTGAAAATATAAATAAGAATGAAATTAAATAGATGAGAACGAGAAGAGAACTCAATACGTATCTAAGATATGAAGACAATAATAAATCATCATTGAAAGGAATCCCAGACTCTTGAAAAATGTGTAGCTAGATTGACTAGAATGAGAGAAGGGATCATTGACCATAGGGTTTAAGTAATCCCCTAAGCACTCAAAACCTTATAACCAAACTGTAATGGGAATTTACATAAGGTGTTATCCCCTTTAAAATTGTTTAATTTTGGGATTTTACGTTTTGAAAAAAAATATGTCACCTCAAAGGAGTTTACACATAAATTAATTACATGTTATGAATCCCATTTAAACAATGTGTACCCTTTAAATGTGATAACATTATACATGTACATTCCATGAACCAATCGAATATACAATCCATGAACCATCATTATAAACAATTTAATACAATTACATTATGTTTATTTCCTTCATACACTCGGCTACACAGCTAGACTCTCTAAAAAACACTCACAACCTCCCCTGAACACCTCCAATGCCTAAAACGAAAAATGTTACAGACTAGAATATTTCCTCCCTAAAAATTACCACCCTCAATAATATACAACCAATCCCAAAAGAAAATGGGTCCAAAAACCACCCCATGAGATATCTATTAAGGATATTTCCATAACTAAAATGATACCGCCAACTAAACATGCCAAAATAATTGGCCACAAACATATCGCATAACCATATCAATTCAAAACCACATCCCCACAACCATCCACCCTCACAGCCATTGTAAAACCATCTCAACCTCAATGTATCCCAAACTGAAAATCATTACATCCAACAAAATGCACCATCCTGAACATATGAATCAGGTAATTCCATCATCCATGTAAATATATTATCCTCACTGGGATGAAATGACTCTCCTTCTTGGTTTTAATAACATCATAGTTAATGAATCTTGATTATAAATTAGTTCCTCCAATTTTTATATTTCTAAAATATATGATTCATATTAAATCACAATCAAAGGAAAATAGATCATCTTGGAAAACAACATCAACACATCAAATCATAAATAATAATATATCAAATAAAAAATCAAAAATAACTCATGGTACTTGGATTTCATATTCACCTCACATTTCCAAGTACTCTTCTCTAGGTCTCATGCCTCCACAACACATAAACCAAAAGAAAACTTCATCCTCACTGCAATTTCTACAAATAGTCCTATATCTCTATAGGTGACTCCATGAATTTATCATCATCCTCAATATCCAACTCTCTCCAATCAATGACATGGGTGTCATCGTTAAGATATTGATGAATCTAATAGATGTGGAATACATCATTGATCTTCTATAGTCGCGTTGGAAACACTAACTAATAAAACACCTCACCAACACAATAAAATTCCCCAAAGGGACCAACAACCCAATGAGAAAGCTTACTCCCTCTACTAAACCTCCTATACACACTTTGAGGTGAAAACCTAAAAAAAACATGGTCCCCAAACTCAAACTCCAAGGGCCTCCTCCTCTTATCAACGTAAGACTAATTCCAGTTCTGCACTTCATTCATCCTCTTACGAACAAGATAAAACTCAATTTTCATGCTTTTTACCACATCAAGACAGAGAGATACTACGTTCCAAACCTCCATCCAACACAACTTTGAATGAAATAATATCTTGTACAATGCCTCGGGTAAATATATGATAATAGAAGGGTGATATCTATTATTTTAAGGAAACTCAACCAAATTTAGGATTTGTAACAAAGATCCACTAAAGTACATGATACACAACCATAACATATCATCCAATTTATGGATTGTCCACTCCCTTTTATCAAACATATGTCAGTGGAAAGCAGTGTTGAGGTGTAATTGTGTGACAAAAGCATGATGTAATCCCCTCCAGACTCATGAGGTTAAATATGTATCCCAATTAGAGAAAATGGACTTCAAAACTCAATTAAACAAAACCTCCTCATCCACCTACCTCTTATACAAAGAATACATTATTCATAGCTCCTTGATCACTAAGAAGTGGGATGATTTCTTCAACTAATCCAAGATCTCTCAGATAACATCAAAATCTCCCTGATCTATAGGTAAAACTTGGACAAAATCCATCGATATGTCATCCCATTACCACTTGGTAGCATCAAAGGGATACAAAAAACATTCAAGAACATGATGGTAAAACTTTAACTACTAGAAAACCAAGAACTTCGCCAGAAAATCCTATGTTTCACATTTCATCTTGGGCTACCAAAACACCATCCTCAATCCATAATACATATTGTAAATTCCTAGGTGTATTGTAAAATCCGATCTATTAAACTCATGATGGAATCCCCCATGCATCACCACCCAAAAAAATCCTCCCATAAAACAACATCATATTCTGATCGTTCTCTTACCATCCCTCTGGAGAATCACCATTGCTAACATGATCACACATCACCTATGTTACCGAGTCTCCCCACAAAGACTCCTCTAATTTATGCATCATAAAAGAATGCATCATTATTTACAACAAATAGCCTCTACCACAAAACACCCTTGAATATATGTGCAATTATCTCAACTCCCTCTTTTCTCTCCTAATATCCATGGTCTTCTAAATAACATCCTTCCTCCACTTTATTCTCAAGGCATCAGCCATTAAATTTTCCCTTTCATGTGGTATAAGTGATCGAAAAATAATAACCCTATGGAAAATCCATCCCCCTTAACATCCAAAAATTCACATCACTCTATGAAAAGATATACCTCAAACTCTTGTGAACTATGAAGATCACAAATCACACCTAAATGAGGCAACGTAGCCAAAAAATCAGAAAAAAAAAATAACTACTTTCAACTATAGATCATTGGTGGCATAGTTATTTTAATGTGTAAATAAATTCCAAGCCCTATAATAGATCAATTCCATCTATTTAATCAAAACTATTCCCAATCCCAAACTGGAAGCATCAAAAAACACCTCAAAAATCACCCCATAATCAAGAAACTAAAGCACTAGAGAACTAAAAAAATTCCCATTTGTGTATCCAATCACTGACTAAAATTGATCAGTGTACCGGAAACCCTAATATTTCCTAGTAAATTTTTTCAATGGGGATGAAAATCATAAGAAATTAGGAACAAAATTCAAATAATATCCTTTAATTAAGAAGAAAACTGGGAACCTCTTTCATGTTCATGGGTGATTCCTAAGAAAAAACCATTTTGGTCTTCTATGGGTCCATTGAAACACTAATTGAGACACCACATGCCTGAGGAAATGCACTTCTCATGTGAAAAACATACACTTGGACAACATTACATAGATCTGGTGGTGTCGAAGGATCTGAAAAATATATCTAATATGCTCAAAAATATCCTCCTCTATCTTTATGTAAATCAATATATCATCAATGAATATGATGAGGAATCAATGCAAGAACTCATGGAACAAAGAGTTTATAATCCCTATTAACACAATTAGTTAATTTGTGACATCGAATGGAATGATAATAAACTTGAATTTTATGTATCTTTGTATGAAGCCATTCTTTAAGAAATCACCCTCATTTAACCTCAAATGGTTATATCTAGGCTAAGAATCAATCTAGGAAAACCATCTTTCCCATCTAAGATATTCAATAAGATCGTTTATACACTATAGAGGGTAACAGTTCTTATCCATCACCTGATTCAACCATTGATATTCTATTCATAACCTCATACTACTATCTACCTTCTTAGAGAAAAACACTAGAAAAACCCATGAAGAAATATTGGATTGGAAAAAACCCTTCTTCGTCATATCATTTATATGGATACTCAACTCCCATACCTTATATGGTGCCATCTGATAAGGATCAATAAAAATTAGTGAATCACCGGGATTTAAGTCTACCCTGAAATAAACATTGTGTTGAGGGGTAGCATCACAACCTCTATAGGGAAAACATCTAGAAAATTCCCAAAAACCATAGGGAACTCCACTATCCATGCATACACAGATTTTACCAATAACTCATAAAACTAGGAATGTAGGCGCTCTACATGGAAACTACATAACTAAGAGTCCTTCTATCTAAAAAACAAAATGTTATCCATCCATATCAAATAAAAAAATCTCCTCCAGAAGTAGGTGATAAAAACACATAGGGAATATAACTATTTGATGTTGAGATAACATCATATGAATGCATCGGTAGTAGGAAAATATCCCCATTGGATTGATGTGGCCCCATCATCAGTTTACCCACAACACACATAAAAAAAGATCAATTAGCCACCGAATGGAATTTTCAACACCAGGGGAATGTTAAGCCACTATATATCTCATACCAAATCATGGAATATAGTGGGTGAATTAAAGGATATTGAAGATATCAAATAAAACAAGGCACTAATAAGGGTACTAAACAAAATGGTCATGCCCTTCACAATCTACGGACCCTTAGGCACTACCACCTCCAATGAGTGAAACTGACTATGGCCAAATCCCCTAAATCTCTTCTAATGACCATCTCCATAACCATGCTCTATTCATAGTAGTTGAAATAGAGGAATATCTTGAGGTTGGAATATTCAATGTACATCTCCCTTCAGCAAATCATAACCCTAATGTCCTTACTTCTGAAATAGTCACACTGGATATGGCATCCCTCCTTTCATAACGTTACTTTTCATTACATTTTACAAAAACAAGGATTCTTAAGGTTTAGTGTCTTGGAAACCAGGATCTTAGTACATGACAACAAAAAACATTCTTCTTAAACACTTGATAGGATTATTCATTGTAAATCCTAAGTTCATTACAATATCTCATAACCTAGGAGAACACATCAAAGGAAAGGGTGAGCAGAAGGCCCAGTAAGGGAAACAAGAGAAACATTTTACATGTGAACTTGAGATACATCAATAAAGTCGTGATAAATAACTTTAATGCAAGAGAAAGAGATCATGAGGCATATCATAATAAAATTAACGTTTTTCTTAACATGAATATGTGGCTAAAACATTTAACATAGAAAATAATTTATGTATCACTAAGGTCCATCCCCAAGGTGTCATTATAGAATTACCATTGTTATTCACCAAGGTATCATTAAAATGGTCATCTCTAGAGAATAAGTATGTACCAAATGCATTGAAGCACTATCAGAAAGAACCCTTAATTTGTCTTTATTATCATGTGAACAACATATATCATCATAAATAATTTCATAAATAACCCATATAGCATAAATGAAATGGGTTTCATTTCATAGTCATAACATTTTAAAAATTGCTTTAAAGATGTGATCTTTATGTCACTTTAAACCCACGGAGAAGGAAAGCGGGTCTCAAGTATGTAAATCCAAGAATTTAAAATATAAAATTTTTATATATATGTGAATACCCCTATAGAATAAATATCTTTGAGTATTCACCTAATAAAATAAAATAATTTGATAAAAAGAGAGAGAGATTTTGAGACGAAAATTCTACAGCATAAGAGCTATGTTACAGGGTTTTAGAAAATATTGAAAATAAAGGGGACATGGGTCACCCACACAAAAATGATCCATAAAAAAGTAGAGGGATAGAATATAAATTATATAATAAAATGGTAATGATATTTTAAGGACATGCCATAAGAAATGAAAAACTTGAAATGAAGATAAGAATATGATTTCTCTTATGAAGAATTCGGTAGCCTAACGGCGTCGCTTAAAACATCAAAAAAAATGAATTGATGAGATTAAATAGGGTCTCTAATCATGTGAACATAAAATGAAATTATTATTAATATAGATATCATACCCCAACCTGGAAAAAAAGAACATGAAAGCCTTGACATGAAAGTAGAACATTGAAAATGGGAAAAGTGGAAGAATCCCTTACAAAAATTCGGCATCCTAATGACGCCACTTAAACATTCTAAAAATGAATTGATGAAAGAAAGATGATATATCTAATAATATGAACATGAAAAGGAATTTAGTATGAATATAAAATAACATCTCCAACATAAGAACATGGAGATTAAAATAAATAACATAATAGAGAATACATGAAAAGAAAGAGAGAGGTAGGATCCCTTACCTTGAAGAGTAACTTAGAAATATTGAAGTTTGGAACCTTGGGAGGCATGAGGGCACCTTGGTAGGACTCCTTGGGAGGTAAGGAGACCATTACTTCGTTGAGTAGTATTTTAGAAAGGAAATGATGAGAGAATGGCTTTGTATTTATAGGGGAAGTGAGGGGACAAGGCAGTAATGGCCAAGGGACACCTCATTGGTGGTATTGGAAACACCATGGGCTTACCCATGGTATTTGTCCATGGTATTGGCCACTTGGGACAAATCATACCTTATATTACTATTCATAAGTATACCAGAATTATTAAAAATTTATTAAATCCTTAATGATGTCATTAAACACACGAAACTCTAAACTTGAAATTAACTATTCACCAAAAATTTAACTTTTTCAGAAAAATCCCAAAAATTCACCTTAACATAATAATGGTGATATGAATTTAAAAATGAACTTAATTTTATAAAAATAATTTTCTAAATAATTTAAATTTAAATTTTTAAATAAAAAACACTATTCACCTGAAAAAACTAATACTTAACTAATAATTTCTGAAACAGTTATTTACCTATTTTATTGAATCACATTACTTAATCAAGGTGCTTAAATTATTTTAATAATTTATTTAAGTGGGCTTACTAATCCATTTGTTCACATTAGTAATCCTAAGCGTAAAATACCTATTCATAATTTACTTTTCACAAAAAATTAAGTTGATCTTATTAGACTCTAAATTTCTTACTGAACACATTTACAGAAGACTATTTTTTGAAAATCCTTACACATCATTAATTATTTATGGTTTACATAAATATTATAAAATATACTATTTTTCAAAATAAGATACATCCTATTTTTATCCGGACATCTGAAAATTCACAAAATTCACCATAGGAAGAAATCACAATGTTAATTTAAATCAATGGATTACACAAGGTAGTTACGGTATCGTTACATATCCCCTTATAACACCAGAATAGGACCTAAGATTAAGGTTTTATAGGGTGATAGAATCTTGGGGCGGCTCAGCCAACATTGCCCGAGTAGTGATTTATATCAGTTTGAACTTTTCGCAAAGGCGATTCCGTTCCAGCATCACATGATGAAGTTCATCTTGAGTTTTGTCCAGAGAAAATACCAAAGGTGCTACCTCCTTACCAAGCTCTGTTAGATGGGATTCTATTGGCCCAAGACTTCTGGATGGGGCCATAAACTCTTCTTTCTATATTAATTAATCAATATCACTTGTGTTTATAGACAATAATCGCAACATTTAGTTTCCAACAGTCATATTGACCAACGGTCATATAACAGTCGAAACCCAACAGTCTTATTTTAATTATACTCATTTTATTAAATAAAATATTTTTGTTGAGTATAAAATAAAATACCACACAAAGTTAGGAAACAAAATTTATTCAACATTTCGGGTCATTACAATCTTCCCCCCTTAAGAAATTACGTCCTCACAATTTTAACATTAGGCTTGTAAATTTCATTGAAAGTACCACATCGGAAAAAGATTCAATGAAACTATTACTTTAAAAGAAAGAAAGGGAAGTAAAAAAGGTCACCCGAGTTAACCAATACTAGGATTTCATGTAGGAAAACATGGATATGGAAGAGAAAACAAAGGGTAATGTTTTGATGGAGAGTGATAGAAAACATGATTAGGAGAAAATTTATAACCATAGAGCCATAAATCTGCGATGATCTAAGGAACCATTTGATTTATCCAAAAAAGTACTAGGATAGTACTTTATTATTATTATTTTTATTTTTATTTTTATTTTTTTTCAAGATCCATTCCCTGGAGTAAAAAAATTAAGTTAATTTATAAACTAAGAACACAATGAAACATACTTACTTACATAATATGTAGAGTTTCCATCTTTAATAAATTCCACTACAAACTCATCTTTTCCTCCAAATTATGAGTGTTCAAAATGAATTTTGTTTTTTACATAAAGCACTAGAATCAACTTCTAGACTACTTATAGATAATCACATAATCCACAAAATATTAACTATATATTTCTTCTATCTTTAAACATTATCCCAAAAATAGAAAGGTTAAGATAAAATAAGTCTTCAAAAAGAAATAACCCCGTAGAAATGGAAACTACTTTTAATCTTCAAAATTTCATGGTACTACCCAAAGTTCATCATAGACAATTCCATAAATAAATATCCTTAAAATTCCTCAAAATAAACCAAACTAAGATTGAAACCCTGATATAAGAAGGATTTGATAACATTGTCTTCCAAGATAAACTTTATTCTTCATATCCAAACAACATCAACCACTATTAATGTCTTATAACAAAATTATCTAACCTAATCAAAATTTCCCCAAGACAGGTTAATCAATTGTATAAGTAACCTAAATCACCATAATTTCACCTTAAATTCATCGATTATTCAAAATATAAGTCAACCTTTACTTCTCAGAGAAAATAACGTAGTAATATATTTACCTTGATCAAATAGGGTTCTCAAATTAGTGAAAGTCTTCAAAAATAATATTCATCTTTTAATCCCCTAATAATTTTTTAGGAAGAACAACTTCACAACATAAACATGTGAAACATAACAATAGATGTTTTTTTAATGATATAATACTATCTTAGGTAGTGACTTGATGTTCTTAGAAAACTTTAAAGATATCCTCAAAGAGGACGAACTAAAATACAACCTGACATAGACAATTATTGCGAAGAAGTTACATGTACTTCAGTCATAATGATCCATCTCAGTATAAGAATTGCATTGTTCCATTGTCCTTGATGATTGTTGGTGCTCATCATGCTTCTCATCCCTTCCAAGAGAGCATTTCCTTGGATAATTTCCAACTTCTCCACATTTATGACATTGAATAGTATATGGTACATTAGATTGAACCTTATCTCTATACATCACATTATCCATTTTTTTAATGAAATTGGCTACTTTATACCCTATCATCCCACACTTAATACATCTCTTGGTTCCTTTTTGACATTTTCCTTGGTGCCTTTTTCCACACTTTTTTCACAAAGGAAATTGGGTCTTCTTTCCCTTATCACCTTTATCAGATGAACATCCTTGAGACTTCATCTTCCTCTTCCCGGACTAATTTGGGAATTCAAATAGGTACCAATTATTAATTATGATTTTTGACAGCTAGTTTGGCGTAATCACAATATGTTTAAACTGATCTCTTGTTGTCTCTATCATATTAAATAGGTCAATCGTCACATTTCCTATCACATTGGTTGTTGGGACTTGTTCTTATATTTCCCAACATTAACTTAGAAAAGAAAGTATAATTAGATGGCTTAATTACTTATAAAATAATCATGAAAAGGAAACTTTAAGCATGGAAGGATAAACTTGTAGAAGAAAAGTATATCCTAACTTGTGATCGCCTAAGTTCCAATCTAGGTTATCCATGATCATAAATTCTTATGTTAATCTTTATTTTATTTTATCTTTGTT
Organism: Viscum album; assembly: GCA_963277665.1. Taxonomy (NCBI): domain Eukaryota; kingdom Viridiplantae; phylum Streptophyta; class Magnoliopsida; order Santalales; family Viscaceae; genus Viscum; species Viscum album. The sequence continues at coordinate 1,938,993,994 of OY728155.1, forward strand.
CCTTTAATAATGGTTCATACTAAGCTTATAAATTTACCAAAGAATATCCCCTGAGAGTGTCAAACCAAGAGTGCAGCAAGGCCTGTTGTTGTGCACTAGGTTTCCCTAGGTCAAGCCCGAAACACCTTGTAAGAGTTTTCACTCCTAGGTACATCTGTGACAGAGCCACCTCTGCTTGTTCGTATACAGACAGGGATTTATTTGTTTGGAAACCACTTACTCAATACTTCACCAAAATACTAGGATGTTTTCCTATATATAATATTTTCATTAAGAAACCTTGAAATGTTTTCAAATCTGAATTTCCACAAATAACTAAACCATACTTTGATAGAAACTATGGCATCCCACCTTTTATAACATAACTTTTCATTACATTTTAGAAAACCGAGGATCTTTAAGGTTTAGTGTCTTGGAAACTAAGAACTTAATACATGAAGACATAAAACATTCTTCTTAAACACTTGAAAGGCTTATTCAGTGTTCATCCTAAGTTCATTACAACATCTCATAACCTGGGAGCATAAATCAATGGAAAGGGTGAGTAGAAGGCCCAGTAAGGGAAACAATAGAAACATTTTACATGCGAACTTGAGATACATCAATAAAGTCATGTCAAATAACTTTAAGGCATGTGAAAGAGATCATGAGTCGTATCATAATAAAAATAACGTGTTTCATAACTAGAAGATGTGGCTACAATATTTAACATAGACAACCATTTTTGAATCACCAAGGTCCATCCCCAAGGTGTCATTAAAAAATTACCAATGTTATTCACCAAGGTATCATTAAAATGTTCGTCATTGGAGATTAGGTCTTTACCCAATGCATTGGAGCGCTATCAGGGTACACCCTTAATTTTCTTTTATTATCATGTGATCCACATGTATCATCATCAATCATTTCATAAATAACCCATATATCATAAACTAAATGGGTTTTATCTCATATTCATAACATTTTAAAAACTTCTTTAAAGATGTGATCTTTATGTCGCTTTAAACCCACGGAAAAAGAAAGCGGGTCTCATGTATGTACATCCTAGAATTTAAAATAGAATATTTTGATATATATGTTAATACCCCTATATAATAGAGAGATTTGAGTATTCACCTAATAAAATAAAAGAATTTGAGATAAAAAGAGAGACATTTTGAGATGAAAATTCTGCAACATAACAGCTATGTTACAGGGTTTTAGAAAATATTTAAAAGAGAAGGGACATGGGTAAACCACTCATAAATAATCCATAAAACAGTAGAGAGATAGAATATAAAGTATATAAGAACATGGTAATGAAATTTTAAGGACATACCATATGAAATAAAAAACTTGAAAGGAAGACAAGAATAAGATTTCTCTTATGAAGAATTCGGCAGCCTAACAACGTCACATAAAACTTCAAAAAAATGAATTGATGAGATTAAATAGGGTATCTAATCATGTGAACATAAAAGTACAGTATGATTAATATATATATATCATACCCAAAAAAGGAAAAGAACTTGAAAGACTTGACATGAAAGTAGAACTTTGAAAATGGAAAGAGTGAAATAATCCCTTAAAAAAATTCGGCCACCTGACGACGCCACTTAAACATTCATAAAACTAATTGATGAGAGAAAGAGGGGATCTCTCATCATATGATCATGAAAATGGAAGTATTATGAATATAAAATAACATACCCAACATAAGAACATTGAGCTTAAAATAAATGACATAAAAGAGAATTCATGAAAAGAAAGGGAGAGGTAGGATCCCTTACCTTGAAGAGTAACTTCAAAATATTGATGTTTGGGACCTTGGGAGGCTTGAGTGAACCTTGGTAGGACTACTTGGGAGGTAAGGAGACCATTACTTTATTGAGTAGGATTTTATAATGGAAAGGATGAGATAATGGCTTGGTATTTATAGGGGAAGTGAGGGGATAAGGCATTAATGGCCAAGAGACACCTCATTGGTGGTATTGGCCAAACCATGGGCTTGCTCATGGTATTTTCCCGTGGTATTGCCCACATGGGACACCTCATACCTTATATTACAATTCATAAGTCTAATAGATTATTAAATAATTATTGCATCCTTAATGATGTAATTAAACACCCGAAACTCTAAACAAAAAATTCACTATTCACCGAAAATTCAATTTTTTCAGAAAAATACCAAAAATTCACCTTAACATAATAATGATGATCTGAATTAAAAATTGAACTACATTTTAAAAAATAATTTTCTAAATGTTTTTAATTTAATTTTTTAAATAAAAAACACTTTTCACTCGAAAAAACTAATACTTAACAAATAATTTCTGAAACAGTTATTTACCTATTTTATTGAATCACATTACTTAATCAAGGTGACTAAATTATATTAATACTTTATTTAAGTGAGATTACTAATACATTTGGTCACATTACTAATCCTAAGCATAAAATCACTATTCCTAATTCACTATTCACACAAAAATTAAGTTGATCTTATTAGACTCTAATTTTTTTACTGAACACATTTGCAGAAGACCATTTTTTGAAAATCCTTACACATCATTAATTATATAAGGTTTACATAAATATTTTAAAATACACTTTTTTCAAAATAAGATACATCCTATTTTTATCCGGACATCTGGAAATTCACAAACTTCACCATTTGAAGAAATCACAATTTTTATTTAAATCAAAGGATTACACAAGGAAGTTCCGGTCTCATTACATAGCCCCTTATAACACCAGAATAAAAACTAAGAGTAAGGAGTTCTAGGGTGAGAGAATCTTGGGGCACCTCGGCCAACATTTTCCGAGTAGTGATTTCTATCAGTTTGAACGTCTCGTGAAGGAGATTTCATTCTAGCTTCACACAATGAAGTTCGGCTTGGGTTTTGTCCAGAGCAAAGCCCAAAGGTGCCACCTCCTTCCCAAGCTCCATCAGATGGGGTTCGATCAGCCCGAGGCTACCAGATGGGGCCATAAAATCTTCTTTCTATATTAATTAATCAATATCACTTGTACTTATAGACAATAATCGCAACATTTAGTTTCCAACGGTCATATTGACCAACGGTCATATAACAGTCCAAACCCAACAGTATTATTTTAATTATAATCATTTTATTAAATGAAATATTTTTGTTCAGTATAAAATAAAATAACACTCAATGTTATGAAAAAAAATTATTCAAAATTTCAGGTTGTTTCACTAGAAACTATTGTTATCACTGAACCTATCCACCTACACCAAACTATTCTTAGAGAACCATTGGAAACTAGTTTGGGTGATGGACACAAACCCCACAATGAACTAACACTTGAACAAAAACCCCCAGGAAGATCATGAAAATCAATGTCCCCAGAAGGCCGAATGGGAAACCTCTATACACAGTTCCTCGCCATTCGAAACCTCAAAGGTCCTAGCACAAAATACCTTCCATTGATATTTATTCCCCATGATTAACCCTACTAGTTAACCTATCATAGTAAATCTCTTTGTGACTATATTATCACAATCAACTCTACCTTCTTTTGAACCAAAAGATGCATTAATGACATAAAAGATGTAAATGCATACTATATTTAAGGGTAGGTTTCCTATTCAAGAATCCCCACATGAGACTCCTCATCTGGAAAATGATCTGGAAGAAAACAAATAATATTTTTGACCATGATTCCATGCCATGATACTAAAATACCACCCTATTTAAGAGAAATGAAATCATGCCTCTTTAATGCCTTCATAGTTGATGAAAGTAACTCTTCCCAGAACTCTTTCTTGAAGTAAATCCATAAAACATGTTCCTCATTCCACTCTCCCAGATAAAATTTTCACCACTTATGCACAACTTCACACATATTATTTACCACCAAAATGACCCAGTATCCCACTAGGACCTAGATCAAACTGAAAACAATATCCAGGTCCCCCATCCAGATCATTTTCCCTATATCTAAAAAAATTTCCTCATACTTCCCTAAATATTACTTTTTAAAAGTTCATAACTCCCTCTAGAAGCCTCATCCTCCAATTATAGATCAACCCTACAATGATCATTCATATTATCCCACTGAATCTGAAATACATGAGACACATACAGACAAAAAACAAGAGCCATAACTGAAAATAAAACAAGAACTTCCTAAGCCTGATAATATGGAAATTTATTTGAATTATTTTTAATTTACATTATTCATTTTTAACCTTCCTAAATAATAATTAAAACAAGAAAAGAATTCATCATGATGCATTTTCCTCTCCTAGGTCTCTACCCTACAAATAAGTCCACCTCACTTGTTTGTTCAATAATATCAGAGTCTGAGCACTAGATCATTGGGGTCTCTAAAATCCTTTTTCCAAGCTGGTCTCCCTAGCCTATTTCATACACCAAGGTCAACATGCACTACTTCCATAACAACCCAAGAAATACTCCCTATGCATAACTCCATACTCCATCCTATCTCTCATGCATCACCTTTGATACCACACAGTCATTACCCCCATACTACAAAGAATCCATAATAAGGGGAGGGAGATAATGGCCCCTGAGTCCCATCTTCAGTAGGCCCTAGGATGTAGACTAGTATCACTGGTGTAAAAAACTCATGAAATGGGAGGTATTGACTTCAAAAATAATATAGGATAAGGAGATTATATGAATCATCCAAAAAAACACTATGAAATAATATAAATGGAACCAAAATCATCCCACAATTCATGTATAAAGAAAACTAATACATATTAATGTTTGGAAAGTAAAATACCCAACAGTAATGCTAATGCATTGACACAGTAGTTATTCATGCTCTGAGATAGTAATGTACAAAATAGTCTGTGTAATCCTATTTGTAACCTGAAATCATTTTATATATGTATGTTTAGCATACAATTATGCTTATTGGGGAAAACAATTTCTCTCATGCACATGTGAAGGAAGCATACTAATGTACCTGTGATGAAAAATAATAACCAACAACACCTAAAAATGTCAATTATCCATCCCAACCCCACCAAATCACGTTCACCAAATACCATATGAAAATTGAAATATTATAAAAGGAAAAATATTGAAAAATGGTACCCCTCACTTATTTCATGATGGTATGCCACTGTAACACCCCAACATCGCACATTCTGGGGCTCCCATCTCTTCAACACCACAAGGATAGTCACATCTCATCAAACCAGTAAACACCTAGGCTCGATACCCCAAAAGCATAACCACATCACATCTTAATAATAGGCATTGGGTCAAGAAATACTAACCACAACCATAACGATTGTATAATGGTATTGTGAACATGTAGGAAATAAACTGTGTGCCCTCCTCCTACCCTTCACAACCCCCCACAAAAATCCTCCCCACCAGCACAATCATTTCACATCTCATCCAAAAAAACATGGGCTATCACAACCACCATACAATTCACTAAAAGACCTCTAACCATCATAGCATGTGCAGTACCTACCTCTCTTAGAAGTGGCAGTGGGAAATAGTGGGTACCAAACCATCCGTCCTTCTAACTAGATATTGGGAAGACACCCCCACTTGACTATGTGGGTGTCAGAACATAGTGCTCAATTTGGGTGGGGTGAATATAAAAATCACAAGGAATATTAAATTATATACATATTCCACACACAAAATCCCATCATATGTGTTCAGAACCAAACACTAACAAACTCCCCAGATCATCACTTTTTTCCACCTCTAAATGCGTAACACAACAAAAACTAGAAGCCATATCACTACACCAACCAATTTATTTATCCATCGCTTTCCTTTCATTATTTAGCATAGAACATATTAAACCCCACCACCCATATTTTATTTTTTCATTAACCATATCCATCCCATTAACCAAACCAAACCCCATCCATTTCAATCATTATTAAAAAAATACTTATTCGATCACTACCTATGAATCTAGAACAATAAAACCACATATCAAAAATATATCATCATACCTATAGTATCAACACCTCTCTACTCCAAAGTAATTTACAAACAACCACCTCATCACCACCCCAAAACATGGCCAACAAACGACTTTTTTGTTGAAAATTCAAAGCCAAACATCTACCTTGCCTCCCCAAAAGAATAGCCAAAAAATGCATCACTTTCCCAAATGCATGGATTTCAAACTATCCCCCAGCTAACCTAAAAGAACGAGTAAACAACCACCTCACTAGAACAGAATAAATACCATCAAAACATCACCCCCACACACCCCAAACACACATCAACCACTCATTAAATCCATTTTACATATTATAATGGGTATTTTATACCATTCAACTTTATTTTAAGGGAATTATCACAAAAACCATAATCTTGAGGAAAATATTTTTTTAAAAAAGTATAAGTGGTTATCCAATTTTCATTTTTGGATGATATAAAAAAAATCAAAAACCATAAAATAGTCATATAATGACCATCCAGTACAAATAAAGCCCCCAACAACCACAGTTTTTAGTGGTGCTTTAATCCCATATAATCAAAATAGTAGAATATTAATAAATCTTTATGAACATGAGTATCAAACCCATTTACCCTTAAAAATGAAATTAACCAATTAATTACCATCAATTAATATAGATAAACTATCTCCGTAATATAAAAAATAGAAAACCCCTCTATTATGATACACAATAAAGAAAAAGGAGGGATTCCCTTCCTCAAAAAAGATTTCCAACTCTTTTCACACTTTAGGGTGATTGAGAAATTACTATGAACCACATTTTCACCAAGTGATACTACATATAAACCTACATTGATCCCAAATATCATCACAAAAAAGCTCAAAAAAACCACCCAAACCAAACCGCAACACTATAGTGAAACTTTGAAGAAGGATGGATAGAAATGGATGAGAATAAGAGGAGAAATAACCATGGATCAAAGATGGGAAGCCAAGAAATAGTCATGTTGAAAGTAATCCCAAAATCATAAAGAAGGTGCCACTGGATTTCTAATAATAAGAGAAAGGATAACCAACCATAGGGTTTTAGGAAACCTCTGAAAAATAATACCTTATAACCACAAAACATATAGGATTTATATGAAATGTAATCCCATTTCACAGTGTGTAATGTGAGGATTTAAATTTCCTCCAACAAATGTGTTTCCTTGAAGGATTTAACATCTAAATTTATTATAAGTCATGAATAAAACACACATGATGTGTATCCTTTTCACAGGAAACCCCTTATCCACCTATAATTCATGAACCACTTGGGTACACAATACTGGAACCACCATTACATGTTGTTTAATATATTTACATGGTTCATATTTCATACCGAAACTCTTCTACACCTGTATCACCCACTAAAAACCTCAAACCCTCCCCCAAACATCTCTAAAATCAAAAACCGACAATGTAACAAATCGAAAGGGAATAAACCATTAAAACAGAATTCATACACAATTAAAAAATAGAGTGGAAACCATTTTATTAGGTGTATATAAGTGGTTAGACATCTTCTATTTTGTCGTGACATAATAGAAACATATAAAAATGTTTCAATATCAGAAAATATATAGGACAATAAAATGATCTGAATATCCATTATTTTTTGGGGTGTTAAGTCCATCAATTCAAAATATCATGATAATAATATTAAATATATAAAAAATTGTGGATCAAACCCATTTACCCTTATATTTTTATTAAAGGAATTATTAATCTTGATTAGGCCCGGAAAAACCATCCCTATTAGATAAATAAGAGTAATACCCTACCACATGATACAGAAAAGTGAGAAATGGGGGATTCCCTAGCTCAAAGAGGCTTTTCCAACTCATTGTGCATCATAGGGTGAAGAAGAAAATCCCACAAACCCCAAATGAACACAAGAAACCCCATATCAACCCACACTACACCCAAGGATCATCCAAATATAGCCCAAATCACACCCCATACAAAAACCACAATGATGCATCAAATTATCCCAGAAGAGGAAGAGAAATAATACCATGGGGAAGAGAGGAGAACATACCTTAATCACCAATACACAACCAATGGAACCTATAGATCTATTTAGGAGAATGGGGCTATAAGATCTTATAAAATAACATAGGGTTCCTCAAAAAATAATATAATTTTGGATAGATAAAATATTGAACATTCGGCCAAATAAAAGATATAAAAACCTAGAACCATCCACTATCACATTGTGAATTACATTAACGACATGAATTATATGGGATCTTTTAGATTACAAGCCATGAATCTGGTAGAGGGCCTAAAACCCACATATATTTTTTCTACATGGAACAAAGTCTCCTCAAATAAACTTAATTAGATGCTATGAACTCCCATTTCATGATGTGAATCTATCTCTAGGATTTCCTCCACTACCACACACAAGTTGTAAAATGGTCTGGCTACACAATTTGTGAACCTCCCACCCATGACGTGAATCCAGTTCACATTGCGAACCACCTTCCACAATGCTCCCGCATCTCCCTCCTCCACCAAAACCTTTAAGGATTCCTCCATACACTCCCCAACCACCAAAATTTGAAATTTAATGTGATGATAAGACACCCAAAATTACATTAGATACCTATCAAATGATTCAAATCTGCGAGAATAAAAACCAAACCTGAGGATGAAAGGTGTCCAAAAAATCACCCCATGTAATATCTCTCAAGGATATCATCATAATTGTAACACTGCACCATTAAATATTTCCATCCAAAACTCTTGTAACCAACCCAAAAAAATGCATCACAACACAGCTAGACCACCACCTCTCACTGGTAACAACACCACATCATCTAGTACTAGCCACAAACTATTTCATTTACACATGGCACATCACCAAAAAACCATCTCAACCTCCACATATCTCATGTCAATTAATGCTATAACCAACACACAATAATACCCATTCAATAAAATTAGTTAATTCCATCCTCCATGTAAATATACAATTATCTTTTCGTGTCACTAAATCAATCCCACTATTTTAATTTCATTATAGAATAATGTGTCATGATTAGGATTCTGATCATCCCCTATTCATATGTCAAGTGATTTTTCACACATAAAAACATCAAGTAAAATAACATCTCATAAAACAACTAGATCCAAAAATCAAAAATAAAAAACAGAGAAAAAAACCTCAAAACAACTACGGGTACTGGGCACAAATCTACAACTCACATTCCCAAGTACTCCCATATAGGACACAATGCATCCACAAGACAAGAATTAAGGGAATGGTTCATCCAAGAAACACCCTCTCTCAATGATGATAGATATCAATTGACTCCTCCATGAATATTGTGTCACCCTTGATATCCAACTCTCCCCAGTTAATGAAATAAGAGTTTTCATTGAGATAATGAAAATTTTGAGAGGCATGTAAGATTTCAGGGATGCAGTCTAGTAGAAATGGGATCAACAACCAATATTACACCACACTAACTAATCTCAATTCCTCAAAAGGGACAGAAAACATGGGATAAGGCTAACTTACTTACCAAACCATTATTTACTTTATCGAGGGGAGACTTTGAAGAACACGTGGTCTTTGATCTTCAACTCCAAAGGCCTCCTCATTCGATCTGAATATGAATTATTCCAGTTTTTCAGTGCTTTCTTCCTCTCACAAAAAAGATAATCCTTTTCAAACACGATTTGTTCCATATTAGTAAAAATAACAACTGAATCCCCAACTCCTGTATAGTATAATAAATAATGTCATTACCATAATTACAATTCCTCAAACAGAGCCATGATGAGGGATGAGTGATATATGTTATCATACTAAAACTCAATCATAGTCAGGTTCAATACCCATTATCCACCAAATCCTAATATGAACTCCTAAAACATATCCTACATCATCTAGATAGTACGATCTATATGCCAATCCATCTGAGGGAGGAGAGCAGTGCTGAGGAATAATTGAGTGCTAAAACGAATCCTGGAATTCCCTCTAGAGATGCAAAGTAAAATTTGAATCTTGAAATGTGATAATTTACCTTAGAACTCTATTAAATGAAACCACCTTATCCATTGACCTATTTTCCAAAAAAATCCATGACACCCGGCTCCTTGATCACAACAAATTTGGATGATCTCATCAACTGATCCATGATTACCAATATTACATAACAACATCACCGATATCATGGTAACTATATGAGGAAATCCATTGATATATCAACACATTTACACTCAAGGTCATCAAATGTTTGTAATAAATTATTGGGAACATTTTACTCAACCTTTAACCATTATAAAACTAGTCATCGACCCAAAAAACTCTTCCACTTCCCATTTCAACTCAGGCCACCAAAACTATTTCCACAAGTCATGGTAAATCTTGAATATTCATAAGTTTACCGCCAATGGAGAGATATAAAAGTCAAGAAGGACTCTATTTTTCATCACTTATGGAAAGAAATGTCTTTAATACAACATCATCCAATTCCTACCATCCTCCGACCATCCCTCCTAATCGTCGTTATGCCTAACATGATCATGCATCACCTATAATTATAAGTCTCTCCACTATGATTCCCCCGCCTAATTTATTATATAATATTACATTATCATATGAAATATAAATCCACCACCTTAAACCATTCCCACATCTATGTATAGTGTTCCCAACTCTATTACTTCCCAAACATCCACCAAACATCCATGGGATCCTCAACAACATCCCTCTATAATTTTATTCTCAAAGCTTCATCCACTATATTCTCCTTTCCTTAGGTTTAGGAGAACTAAAAAACATAATCCTAAAAAAATCTATCAATATAAATATATGTAGATTAAGATCATAGTCAGAAAAGATATACCTCATCTTCTTATGATTGGTGAAGACCAAAAAGCTATTCTTAATGAGGCAATGCCACCACAATTTCAGTGCAAACACAACCACTACAAGCTTTATGTAATAGGTGTAATAGTTATACTAATGGAAAAACAAATACTATGATCCATAATAGATCATCACATTCTACTTCGTTAACACATATTCAGAATATGGAAGAAATTTGTTATAGAAAATATCAATCAAGACACCCTCCTATCGAATCTAGAGCACTGGGCCATTGAACAATTTCACATTGATGTAATTGTATTCTACATGAAACCAATTATTTCACACAAATTATGGGTTCTTCTCGGTCAAAAATATCAATAAGGCAATAAATTCAGACATATAGGTCACAAACCTCTTATAATATCCTGCAAGTCAAAAGAAACTACTAAACTCTACCATTTTCTCAGGTGTTTCCCAAGAAACAGCAGCCTTGACCTTCGACAGGTCCACTTCCACAACATTCAAAGACACCACTTTCCTAATGATATGAACGTATCATGTACAAAACCAATGCTTAGACAACTTTACATAGATCTAGTGGCATTGAAAAACATGCAATAAATCCTTGATATGATCGGTATTCTCTTTCTCTGACATCAAGTAAATCAATATGTCATCAATGAACATGACTATGAACTAGTCCATGAATTTACAGAACACAGAGATTAGGATCCCCAGGAACATAACAATTATGTCCGTGACACCAAACGACATGATCATGAACTCAATGTTCCTATACCTATATATGAAGGTAGTATCTTGTATATATCTTTCCTTCACCCAATGTTGTTGACACCGAGATCATATATTGATCTTAGAAATTAAATTATACCCTCTCAAGATATCAAAAATATCAACTACCATTGAAATAGGGTAACATATTTTTATCATCACTTGATTCAACCTCTGTTAGTCAATACAAAACCATATACCACCATCCACCTTCTTGGTGAACAACACTATAGCACCCCATGGCTACCCACTGGTTGGATGAAACATTTCCACATTAGATAATCTATCTGAATTACTATATCCTAAAACTTAGAATGTGTTATCTGATAAGAATACATCAAAATTATAGAAGCACTAGACTATAATTCTGTCCTGAACTCATGATTACATCGAGGGGGTAGTGCCACATCCTCCTTGAGAAAAAAACATCCAGATACTTCCAAATAACCCTAATAAACACCACCATAATGTTGTTTAATATTTACCTAGAAAACTAATCTATAAAATAAATGACCAGATCCCTGCGTCAAATTCCCACCTAAAAACCAATCTCGCCATTGAAAACCACATGTTGTATATGGACATCTAAGAACATGAATATCCTTCAGATGTCATTGATAACAACATGCATATAATACAATAATTCCATACCAAGGATGACATTATATGACTAAATTTTAAGTAATAAAATATATCCATGGGACTAATATGGACCCATATTCAGTCTATACCCTCAACATACCTCAAATAAGATGTTTTTGCCTCCCACTGGAGTAGTCGATACCAAGGGCACCATAAGTATCTCTACTTCGAGTCTCATAGAATGGACAAGAGTAGGTTCACCAAAGGATTGTGAAACTCCAGAATCAAGAAAAGGCATAAAAGGGCACACAATAAGATAAGCATTTTCCAAATGATATTTGGAGCCTACGACATTACTTCCACTATTTTTGGCAATTGACCACACCTAGTTCCCCAACCTCTCTTTGTTGGATATCAGAACAATCAGAGAGGGGAGGTGTGAACCAGGGTGTTAACTTTTTATCTTAAAGTGATGGATCATTTTTATGATTTTTTTAATTTCTTGGATTTTCAATGCATTATTTTTGAATATTATATGGAATTATTTCAAGACCATACCTTTCAACGACATGCGATTCTGAGGCCCGGAGTGTCCAGAATAAATGTTTGAAAAAAATTTAAATTTTAAGCAGTGCAGGTGAGCGATTTGCATATAAAAGTGGAATAACATTTAAATGGACACCCAGATCATAAATCTGAGTGCACAGTTACATTTATAGCAGTCACTTAACCTTAGGCAAGTACTAACATCAACCATCATGGGTCGGTTGTAAAATTTAATTTTTGGGCACTTTATAAAAAACATTTTAGAAGAAAAAAATATATTAATAATTTATTTTATTTTACAATGTTTCTATAATGAAACGATGCTTATTTTATTTAAATAATTAGGATACCAGTGTTATAATCATAAACCTATATATTTACCCCTAGAATCCTTTGGAGCTTTGGAGAGGAGCCAACCTTGGAGAATTTTTTATAGGCATCGACGAATGACGACATGTTAATCGTTGCGTAGCGAGATCGAATACCGAATGATGAACAATATCCCTCTTCGTTGAAAATAGAGGCAGGGGTTTTTATTTTGATTTAATTATTCATCATTATTTGATTAAATGATGACCACAGATCAACCCACAAACAAATTGATCTGCGGTTCGTACATTCTTGTGGGAGGGTTATTATTTTCATTTCTTCGGGTTTCTAATTCAAGGATTTAATCCATGATAGATTATTTTTAGTTGTTTTGATTCTGACACATTTTATCATACTAATGGGACTGAATCAATTCCTTAACAAACAATGGTGGATGTTCGTTCCTCCAATTTCTTTTAGTTTTTTTCCCTTTTTACTTGTATTCTTCGCATTCTTCGTGGGGCGACGAACAACAGATTATTCCACATTCGTTCTACAAAGAAACGATCCCATGTTGAAGTTCCAACATCATGAAGACCTATAGAATGTGAAAGGGATATGGTGGCAGACGAGTCGACATAGTTTGGGAGTTCCCGTTCTTCAATCGTTCTTTGCGCGGGTGGATCAGAATGAATTTTCAGGGCCGATCGGAGGTCCGAAACCGAAGGAATAAACTTTGTGATGGTAGGAAGACCTAAAATATTACGTTTCGAGGTGATTGGATGGCAGGATTATGGATTGGAGGAGAAATCAAGGAGTGGTGGTGACGGGTATCATTTCTTGAAATTTCTGAAGTACACGGTGTGTATTCCAAATAACATGTTGAGTAGGACAGGCTCAACGTCGTCTAGGGTTCCGTGATGAACAAAGCGATGGCACAGCATGTTCCCCTAAGAAAACGGTGTGTGGGTTCATACAAGGGAATCGGCATGTATCATGGGTGATACATGGTCATGAGATGGAGTACAGAGCTGTGTACTCCACCACATGGCCAGACCAAGCCAGCTGCATGGGTTACCCCATGTACCGGTTAGATGGGATGGCACACACAGGATAAAGCTTTGTACGGGCACACGGCTGCGTACACGAAGCTGACCCCAGTTACTCGGACATGGCCTGTGATCTATACTACACGCCATGTACTGACTTTTCTATATGAAAAGCCTAGCGACATGGGCCGTTGTACATGGGAAGTACCTAGGATCAGAGGACACGACGTGTGACCCCTCTACACACTGTGTACTTTTCAGTACATTGCTTGATCTTCTTGTACACCGTATGTTGAACATGTTTCTTTTGGGTTTGTGCCCCTTTTTTCTCACTCCCCTGAAGGTTATGTATCATTCCATTCTACAAGAGTATGATCCCTTCAGCAGGACATTCCTAGATAGAGTCAGGTATCCCTCTGAGAGGCTCGGAGTGAGATTCTATATCCATTATTGACCCAAGTTAGAGTCAGGTATCAATGTGACTAATTCCATAGGGTATTGATCTGCTTCCTATAAGGTGAATCCTGATGAGTAACGGTATCCTCCGTGGACCTGGAAGTGATCCTCATATATGTATCATGATCTTTCCCCACTCAAGAGTGTGTTCTCCAAGAATGAGTGTATCTATCTCTCGTGACTTTGATGGAATGTACTTCTCGGAAGGACGTCATCAGATCTAGCAGACTTTTCGAGTGAGTTATCTCAGACAAGTGCTTCGTGAAATCTTCAAACTGAATCCCTAGTGGGGGTATGCTGTTACGTGACTTGTCCTTAGACCAAAGGTTGGGGATTTGAGTATATATGGGTTTTGTTACTCTTGTTATATGTTCAGTAGATATATTTTGTGTAGAGATTATTGTACCTTTCCTTTTTGTATTTCTTTCTATTTTTAGGGTTCTCTACTGAGTATTGTTATACTCACCCCTACACAGGTTTTCCCACACATGTCGTGTCTTGTGCAGACGAGAATCCTTTTGACAGTGTCCAGGGTGGACAAGGATAGGACTAAGATTTTTGAGTCCCATACGGGCCGAGGTGTTCCTACGGCTACGAGCAGAAGTCCCAGTACCTCTTTGTACTTACTGGTTGGACTTTTTAGTTTTGATACTCTAGTTGTTTTTGGTGGGCCTATATTCTATCTTAGTTTACTTGTAGTACATTACTTTCCATCGGACTTTGTTGGTTGTGTTTAGTTGTATGCATTCGTTTTGTTCCTTAGTATTTTTTACATTTCATCATTTGTGGTCTTGGAGTTGTGTGCGTGTGTACAGGTACTTAGAAAATTCCTCCCATGTTAGTAATATGCCTACTCATTTCTAGTCACCAGCCCCTGGCCTATTGGTGATGGGCTTGGGGATTCACGGCATGGGACCCATAAGGACAGGTCATGACAAATTGGTATCAGAGCTTGTCAGTTCTACCTTAGAACCAAGAGTCTGTGAGATTGGTTTGGGGAAACCGTGTTAAGTGTTTCGATCTCGGATTTTAGGCCAGAGACTCCGGTGTTGGTGCGAACGACCGACATATCTATACATCGGGACTCTGATTACCTACTTTTTGACTCGGTACATGAAAACACAAGTTTTAGGGAAGTATAAGAATGCTACATGAATTTTATAGGAATGGGTTGGGTTTTCCATGTCATTTGTGTCAACTATCCAGATATAATCATTGACCATGGTACAACTTGTTTCCTTATAGGATGCCTCCGCGATGCATACTCGCTAGGATTCAAAAGCGCGATCATGAGGATGACCCCCTCAGTGATGTGGCTTGGATACAAGAACGAGTTCCCCTGGAATTGCCTCTAGGTGGGGCACCTGCTATACCACCACCAGTAGAGCAGCAAGTGGTACCTGCAGTACTGACCGACTAGGGGCGTAGGCTGAGCGCGCTCCATGAGTTTCAGAGATAGACACCCCTCGGGTTCGGAGGTGATCCCAAACCTCATGTGGATGAGGACTGGCTTGAGGCGGTGGATAGAGTTTCTATCTCATGAGGACACTAACAGACCAAATGCTGATCTTAGGAGTGAGCCTTCTTCAGGGTTCTGTAGGACGACTGTGAAGTATGATGACACAGACTCATGACGAGGAGACTCTTTCATGGATGGAGTTTGAGAGACTATTTAGGGAGGAGTTCTCATTAGTTACGCTGAGAGAAGTGCGTATCTAAGAGATTTCTCAAATCCAATAGTGTAGTTTGATAGTGGATGACAATTCATTGAGGTTCACCAACCTAGTGAGGTACTCGATGGATATGGTCAGGGATCAGTACTTCAGAGCTCGAACCTTCGAGTGAGTTCTATGATGAGACATCTGAGCTAGTGTCGCACCTCTATGCTTTTCGACATATGCTGGAGTGCTCGAGTGGGCCTTGCTGATCGAGAGATTCTTGGCAGAGCAGAGACAGTTGACGAAAGTTAGCAATAGGAAGATAGGTGAGGAGACCATGGCAGTATGGTGCCAACATCAGGCATAGGGATCTGGATGTGGGAGACATCATTGGAGGTCCCAAGACAAGGGCTTGATAGTCCAAGGATCTCAGGCTGGATCCAGTCAGCCTTGGGAGAGGTGGTGATAATCTTGTGATAGTAGGGGACATCTCTCTAGGGATTGTCTGACCTATCGATATACTGATAGGGAAGAGGTGGATGTACCACGAAGGAAGAGGCATAGAGTGGAGAAGATAGACCCGCTAGGCGGCGGATGTGGAAGATGAGTAGGGAGAGCTGTAGGTGGTGGCAGATGCTTCAATCTACATCCACCACCACCCCCAGAGGTCTTCACTTGGCTCAGGGTGCTGGGGGTAAGGGTGGTGACAGTTACATGGAGTCGATGCATACGACCCAGGGACTCTAGGGATGATCCTAGGTAAGATCTGTGTCTTCTCTACCTTAACTTCCATACTTATAGACATAGGTTCCAATCATTCCTTCATCACCACATTTCTTTTGAGAAACCTTGAGATTTTTATAGAGTTATTGAATTGATCCTTATGCTTGGAGACACCTACATGAGGAGACTCAATGATCACAGAACATTGCAGACAGTGTGGTCTTACCCTTGGAGGTGAGAGTTTCGGTTGTAACCTCTTGGTGGTAGCGTCAAGGCCTTACAACGTAATTCATGGAATGGATTGGTTATCTTCGGTCCATTCCTAGATTGACTAATTTAGGTGAAGGGTGCAGTGTGTCCGCAGGGATGAGACAAGTTTTTTTTTGTCGGAGAAAATGAGACCCAGACAATACAGAATGGGATCATGCATAGAAGGGTGTAGCCGATCACTCATGAGTTGGATATCCTTACTCTCAGAGTAGTAGATGTTGTGAGATTCTAGATCCCAGCAATAGTGGAAGAGTACGAGGAAGTCTTCCCCAAAGATGTTCCAGGACTACCACCCTGCCGGGAAATCAACTTTTTCATTGACTTACACCCCGGGATGGCACCAATTTTATCATCAACATATCGGATGGCTCCCGTAGAACTTTTCCAACTGAGGGTGCATTTTGATGATTTTCAGAGCAAGGGATTCATAAGACCCATTATTTCACCCTGGGTGGCTGTTTATGATGCTTTTTCTAGGGCGCGTGTGTCCGTATGCTTGAGTTCGATAGCCGCGGCTTTGTTACCCTGCATTCCCATTTTCCAAAGGCAGGCAGCATATGTTCCTTATTTATAGACGCTTTCTCCTTGAACAAAATAGGATGATGGGATGTTGGTTCTTCCTTCAATGGATTCCTCCTTGGAACTCATCACCAAGTTTGGGTCTCCCTAATAGATTTAATACATTGTTCATGAAACTCTTCCTAGTGTTATATCTTCATGGA
The DNA here is from genome assembly GCA_963277665.1 of Viscum album. NCBI lineage: Eukaryota > Viridiplantae > Streptophyta > Magnoliopsida > Santalales > Viscaceae > Viscum > Viscum album. Next base: position 1,939,011,881 of record OY728155.1, read on the forward strand.
CACCATTTGATTACGCTTCTTCTGTCAGGACATTCCAAGGGGTCCGATTAGGGCAGCAACCTTCGGTTAGGGGAGTAGTCATGCTGGGCATCACTGGCGTGTCTGGATGCTGGGGATTGGTGTGTCTCTCTTCTTTCTCTTATTATAGGGATTCTCTAGGGTGTCGTAGCCCAAGTTATCCCACATAGAACGCGGGGAATAGTATTCCAAAGGCATGTATTTGATGTTTTCCTCTTCTTACTGTGTTTAACATAGGGTATGCCGTAAGTTTAACATCCAACGGAGATAGATCAGACTGATCGGAACACTGATTAGAGTGGATCAGACAAAGGAACCCCTAGAGGTAACACTGATATTGGGGAAAGAATGTGGGCGACTTCTCGAATGATGTGGAGGGGAATGAGGTGGCATGATCTCACTGGGATGTGGCGGCTCTGGTAAGAATTAGGATGAACAATGGTTTTGGGCTTGATCCTTGAAGATACTTCCTATGTATCCTCATAGCATGGAATCAAAGTCAGCTTAGTTCATCTAGCAACAGCTTACCATCGAATGAGGTTGACAACAGCTTACCATAGAATAAGGTTGCAACAGCTTACCGTGGGATGGGATCACAATGGATTACTGCTAGATAGGGTCGAACCAAAGTGAAGGTGGTTGGAACGACTGGGTGGTGGTGGGGTTGAACTTTAAGGAGGCTTCCTATGTACCATGCCTTGACAGGGATCAAATTTCACATAGTTCTGGTGGAGAATATAGTTTAACATCATGCGAGACGGGGGAGAACCGACATGAAGATGGATCAGGGGTCCGATGGGTAGTGGGCTTGAACCTCATGGAAGCTTCCAACATACATGCCTTTACATTGATCAACGTCTACGTAGTTCAGAATGGGTTAGGGCTTACACTCTAGGGCGGCCCAAGGTGGCGGTTGAACCGACATGACTGAGGTCGGAACGACCAGGTGGTAGTGGTCTTGAACCATAGGGAGGATTCCTACATACCATGCCTTGACATGGATCAATGTTCTCGTAGTTTGGGTTGGGTGTCGGTGAACTGATGTGAAGATGGACCGAGAGTCCAATGGGTGTTGGGCTTGATCCCCGTGGAGGATTCCTACATACCATGCCTTGACATGGATCAAAGTCTCTGTAATTTGGGTTGGGTTGGGGCTTACACTCTAAGGCGGCCCAAGGTAAAAATGGGGATTGGTACACTGACACTGAGATGGTCGTGGCCAATGGGTGTTAGGCTTGAACCTCATGGAGGATTCCTATGTACCAAGCCATGACATAGATCAAAGTCCATGTAGTTTGGATTGGGTGTCGGTGAATCGACATAAAGATGGACCGGGGGTCCAATGTGTGATTGGCCTAAACCATGTGGAGGCTTCCTACATACCATGCCTTGAAATGGATCAAAGTCCCCACAGTTTGGGTTGGGTTGGGGCTTACACTCTAAGGAGACCCATAGTGGTTGGGGCTTGAACCTCGTGGAGGATTCTAACGTACCATGCCTTGACATGGATCAATGTCCCTATAGTTCGGATGGAGAGGGGATTGAACCTTAGGGAGGCTTCCTAGATACAATGCCTTGACATGGATCAAATTCCACGTAGTTCAGGTAGAGAGGGGATTGAACCGTTGGAAGGCTTCCTACGTACCATGCCGTGACATGGATCAAAGTCCCCGTAGTTCGGATGGAGTGGGGCTTGAACCTCAGGGAGTCTTCCTATATGCAATTCCTTGACATGGATAAAAGTCCATGTAGTTCAGGTAGAGAGGGGATTGAACCTCAGGGAGACTTCCTACATACCATGCCTTGACATGGATCAAAGTCCTCGTAGTTCATGTGTAGAGGGGCTTGAACCTGAGGGAGGCTTCCTACATACCAAGCCTTGACATGGATCAGAGTCCATGTAGTTCAGGTGGATAGGGTCTTGAACCTCAGTGAGGCTTCCTACGTACCATGCCTTTACGTGGATCAAAGTCCCTGTAGTTTAGATGAAGAGGGGCTTGAACCTCAGGGAGGCTGCCTACGTACCATGCCATGACATGGATCAAAGTCCACGTAGTTCGGAAAGGGGCAGAATACAGTTTAACATCATGCGGGAAGAGAGTGATGTCATGGTCGATGCTTACACTAAGCCCATGTGAGTTAGGCTCAGTGTGAAAAACAAGAGGCAAAAATGACCTGACGACCACGTCGCAAAAGGTGTTTCTGTGGGAAGTGAAGAGGGGCTTATGCAAGGGGGGGGGGCAGTAAGTTGTGGCTTACTCCAAGATGGAATCCCAAGGGCGACAAAGTGTAGCGGGAGATGGATTTGGGTCTAAAGAAAGGATGATCCATGTCCCCTATCACGCCCTCCACTGTCCTTGGGGACTGAAGATGAGAGGAGGATCAGGGATGCTGCCTCCGGAAAGAAAATCTAGGGGCTTACACCAAGGTGGTTGCCCTTCCCCCATGGACAAACACCACTCCCATTAAGAGGATATCATCCCCTATGGAGACCAGGGGGCGTAGAGAATGTCCGAGGTGGCGGCACACCACATGCGAGGCACGGGGAGAGGTCATAGTTTAACGTCATGCACTAAGGATGATGGTGCTTTGTAGTTTAACGTCCTCCAGCTCGGACGAGGTGGGTTTGCTCCGCATCTCTAGGTCTTACATGACTGGTACCCTCTTCTCCTTGTGGGAGGGAAGGCATTGGCAATGCCATAGTGAGGGGGTGTTGTGGGGAAAACCATCGAGGGGTCCACGTTAGCGTGGCTATGCAAATAAGCAATAGCCATTATAGTGCATATGCAAAAAATCATTAGGCAAAGCAACGCAATGGGTGGTCTCGTCCAAGGGACTTTGAAGTCACATCGTGCAAACCTGGAGGGTCGCACGGGAAAATAATTTTCCAAGTTGAGGGGTCTATATGCAGGGGCCTTATGGAGCTCTGTTTCTCTTCGTGGTGGAGGGAAATTGAAAAGGGGTGTGCTTTGCGATGTGTGGTGCCTTAGCCTTAGCATGGGGAGGAGGTGAAAATGGGAGGTTCTTCATGAAGTGAATTGGCATTCACTGAGCACATCCTTGTAGAGAAAAGGTTACTCGTGAGGAAAGTTGTCAGGAAGCAATGTGATTCATGAAGTATAGTGACCCTGCCTTAGCATGTGGATCATGTGTACATGAAGGGTGTTTTGTGAACCATAAATGCCCCATGTTGACCCGGGTCCCCTTGGGGATTCCCTTCCATCACGAAGACCCTTAGTCTTCACGAAAGGAATCCTTCTCGGAAGTGGGGATCAAAACCAGACAAAGGGGAGGCACTTCGTGGAGCAGAAGTACCTCGCACATCTCATGGTTCATAGAGTGGAAGGATGCTTTTAGATTCGGGATATGGGAATCCAAAAGGTCGGATTGTCCGTCCTCAGAGATCAGGGGGAGCCCGATATTTATAGGGAAGAGGCTCCACATAGCGGTGCTCACGCAACATGAAGAGGGGCTTGGTGGCTTCATAGTAGGCTCACGAACATCAAATGCGGTCTCGGAGTGTCCCGCCTCCTGGCTGCGTGGTGGGGTTGCGAATATCAAATGCGTTCATGGAGCCTCCCACCTCCTTTCTTGGCGGTGGGCTTGGGAATGTCAATTGTGTTCGCGGAGCCTCCCTCTTTCTTGCTTTGTGGCAGCCGCGGTGCTAGGGAACCTTGCAAAGGGGCTTCATGAGGAAGTTATCTGGTTCTTATTTGGGCCTCTTCTTTGTCCCAAATTTTGGCGCCAACAAATGCCCCCCCTCAGACTTGGAGCCATGGAGAGATCAAGGGTCGAAGTATGAGGGAAATCACCAAAATCCTCGATCATTCGTGGTGCTGACTCATGAAGAGGCTACGCGAGGCGGATAGGGGACGCGTGGGCCGAGTGCACCACAATTCTCTATGCGAACTGGACATTCCACGATGCTCTGAAGGCCATCGCATATAAATAGGGGGTGTTCCCTCTCTTTTTTCCTTTCCCTTCTTCGAGATTTTTTCTTCTTGCGCTCTCGATTTGCAACGCACTGCGTACTCCGTGAGTGGTATCTGCAAATCAAGTCTTCTCGGAACATAATGAGTCCTTGACTCTGCGTTTGCACTCTATGATCCGGAAATGAATGTCGAGGCAGTGCCCTGCGATGAGTATTCGCAAGTGGGCTTTGCGAACATGCTTTGAGAACGATCTTCGTGAACCAGCCAAAAAAATCACAAATCTAGAACAAATGGCCCACTAAGAAGCTACCCAAGGGGTCCTTTTGGATGTGGAAGAGGATGAGGATCCAAATAGCGAGCTCACGAATCTTGGACATGGAATGAGGGGAATGTCCCATGAAAATTCCACAATTCGGGCTATTTTTCAAACACATCTAAATACGACAACGAGATGTATTAGATAGAGGGGGTCGAGTCCCTTCCCATAGGGAGACCATAGTTTAAGGTCGTAGAACTCGGACCATAGATGGTAGGAAATAAGGGAGACATGTGGTGGGGTAACTACAAAAACCCAACGTGAATGCGAACCGAGGGTTCCGACCACCACGTGTTCCTTTGAGGGGTTTTAGGTCAAAGGACTGAAAATGAGAGTTGATCTGGGCATACGACAAAGTGCACAGGTGTTCCTACATATTCCAGGATAATGAGGATCAAGCTACACGTAGTTCTTGAGGTTTCATGGTAAGGTACCGGTGCTAGGAAAAAAGGGGCGTGCAAGCATGGCCATCGCACCAAGAGAAGTGGTATTTAATAAATATTTTTTTTCCTTTAAGGTGAGTGTTTGTTTTGTGAAGCGACAGGCCTAGGGTATCAAGACCTAGTGTTTCCAAAATAATCAAGTCGTAGAAGGCATTGACAAATGGAATGGCATGTGACCAATACCAAAAATGGTGTCTCCTTGAGTGAGAACATCACAATGCAGTGCTGTTTTTCATCATGCGGACAGGATGATAATTTCACAGTTTAGGTTCATGTGATAGGACCAGGCGGCATAGTTTAAAGTCATATGGCTTGGAAATGAAAGAATGTGCCCGACGTGGTACAACGTACTCAACGTGAATGAAGAAATAATACTACACTACACTGTACACAATTATGAGAAACGAGCCTCAGGCCAAGGTGCCTATATAGAGGTAAGAGGGAAAAGGGGGAGGATAAACTAGCTCCCAACTGAGCTGGACCGGAAAATGAGACGTTCGGGTGGTCCTACATATCCCATAAGGATGGTAACTAAGCCCCACGTAGTTCTAGATGAGATATTAGTTTATTGTCTTAGAGCTCATACCATTGATAGAGTGAACACCCTCCAAGTAAGTGTGCAGACCTCAACCCGATCCCTAAGCCCATGTGAGTTAAACTCGTTGTGGGAAACAAGGGAGGAAGATGTATTTTGAAAAACCTAGAACACACGCCAAAGGGAAATCAGTGCAGAGCCCCAAATGATGCCCCTATCACAGCTTTGGTCCTCCTAACGTGCAGATGCGCATTGAGAAATAGTACCAAGAGTTTCAAAGTTTTACTTGGACATGATGAGGTGGAGAAGTATGTGAATCATGTAACCGACATTTTGGGATTCATGGGGTTGGCGTGGCGATGGAGGATAGATACTGATCGTGTTTGAAACATAGTATCCATATCACGTTAGCCTGAAATGGGAACAACAAATGAGCATCAACTGCTAACTATATTCGCAACGTGGGATTTATATCGTCTTGTTGTCTGTGACCCTCAGGGATGTTGGCTCATAATGGAAGGAGGGCCCTTAGTCCTAGAATCCATGCCACTTGGGGGGTCCCTTCAAGTGTGAAAGGCGATGGAAGCCCTAATGAAGGGGGACACAAATCCTGAAAAGTGGGTGGAAACATGTCCGAGTAGAGTCCGACATTCCAGGTACTAAACCAGAGTACACTTAGGCACATTGGTGAACCACAAAAGAGGGTCGACGAGGGTGTTTTAGAGGGAGAGGAACTTGGCATGGTTTTTACAAGCCTGACGTGAACAAGGACATAATCCCGTACCACACCGTATAATCCGGGTAAGAAATTGGGTCAGGGGCCAAGAAGACCAAGGGGCCAGAAGCTGGGCCTTGGTCAGGAAGGCTTGACCAGTTTTTAGTTTAATGTCTTGCAGTGCGGACGAGGGCCAGGGGCCCAAGAAGGCCAAGGGTCCTGAGGATGGGCCTCAGTCAGGGAGGCCTGAACAGTTTGTAGTTTAACGTCTTGTAGTGAGGATGAGGCGGAGGATAAGGTGTCTCATTCAGGGATGTGTACGGAATGGTGAGAAACCCGACATGAATGAGTACATAATCCCATACCATACCACACAATCCCATAAGAGATAACCTAGGTCGGGGGCCTGATGGTTGGCATTTCCTGAAGGGAGTTCGTCGCTTGGAGATACAACGGGGTAGAATGAACCACTACACTCGATGTTTGCAACATCTTGGGGTGGCCCTAACGATCCAGGACAACTGTTGACTATTGATGCTCCTTTTCGTCACATTTTCTAAAAGAATGTAAAGGGAAATTACTTCACACAAAGTGATTGATCCTTTGAAGAAAACATCAAAAATCGACAAAGGAATGAAGGAGTCAAAGGACCTAGGGTCGTGCAAGTTACCTTACTGCCATGCAAGTATACTTGAACTCCGCCTAATGGTTGCGCAAGTGACTTGCTCGTCCAAAGTGATAACCGCCCAGGGTCATTCCAGTTTATAAATACCCCCGGGGGCCCCCCATTTTGGGAGCATTTTTCCTAGAATTCAGATACAGAGCTCTGAATGCCCAAGTCTCTTCTTCAGGTCTTCCAAACACTTCTAAGGTAATTATTTACCTAGAATGGAAGGTCTAAACAAGAGGAGTATGGTCTAAGTGTTAGAATTCACTAACACTTGCGCGCCTAAGTGTTTTACCCTTAAGGGAATTGGAAACACTTGCGCGCTGCCCTACTTATTCACCAGAACTTGCGCGCCATCTTCTGGAAAGCATCTAGGGATAATACCAAGGGTTTGAGCCAAGTCTCGCCCAAGTATTACCCTAAGGGCTGAAAATCACGCATGTACCCATGTGAAGCATAGGTATACCTGCGCGACCAGGGACTTGAACGCCCATGCAGTACCTGTGCACCTGCCAGGACTTGCACGCCCCTATATTTTTGGGTGCCTTTCCTGCCCATTTCATCCCTCTTATGCCACTCCACCTCTCCTATTCAAGATTCAGTCTTCAAGACACTCTTCAAAGCCATCTATGGCATGATTTATTGATTTTACTTCTTTATCAGAAAGGAACTCTGTGGAACATCTCTCAAAACCTAGTGATTTACACATCTTTATGTCACTAAAGATTGAGATTTCATTCATCCAACCTCATCCTTTAAGATGAGAGAACCCCGTAACATGGGCCTCCTTTTTAGGAATAATCCCCAATCATAATTCCCATTAATTTTGGGAATCCTCCTTAGTAGTAAGCCACAAGTCCTCTAATATGGGCATCCTCCTTAGGAGTAAGCCCTAGTCTTAAAATTTCCAAATATGGGCATCCTCCTTAAGAGTAAGCCCCAACCATAATTCTCTTATCCTCGGATTCCTTTTCAGGAGTAAGCCCCAGTCTCAAATATGGGCCTCCTCCTTATAAGTAAGCCCCAAGTCCCTTTAATTTTCAAATCCCTTTAACCTGGGCCTCCTTTTCCTAAGTAAGCCCCAGTCTTAATTTCCTTTTGATATGGGCTTCCTTATCAGGAGTAAAACCCAATCTTAAGTCCCCTCCCAACTTTGTAATATTCCATAGGAGTAAGCCCCAAGATTATAGTATCCAAATCTCCATGAAGCACAAATACCTTTATGGACCCTGTTCCTGGATTTCTTCCCTGAAGTAAATCTTAATCCTCATCTATTTGGGCAGTCATACATACATAAGACCCACATCATTTCTCATGATTGCAACTTTCGTGGAACAATTGTCTGATTTTACTAATACGTCTTGTTTCTCACACCGAGCATGACTCACGTGAGCTTAGAGTGTAAAAGTAATTACGACAACTTTCTTTGAGCCATCAATTGTTCATAAACATCATACGCCCTAACTCAAAATATGTGGGTTATGATTCCTTTTCTAAAAACAAAGGATACGTAGCTAGCCCATCTATGGGTACGATCCCAACTCTGAAATAATCAATGTCCTTCTGAATGACCATAAACTTCAAGTGCCCCACTGAGGGGCTTTAAAACCAGTATGGTCATCATAATGGCCAAGAGGCTTTTATGTATCAAAGGATACCATTGAATAAGAATCTCTAAAAAATATAGATGATTCTCTATCGATGAAGAACCTCGAATACATATAAAATATTCTCTAAATTTCCTACATATCAATCATTGATTGTCAGATCTAAAGGGAAGCTCATTTTATACTTGGTAATTTAATAAGGATTCACGAACATAACTTAAATCTATATGGGGAGTCCTGAAGTAGACAATAATTCCCTTCAAAAATGTGTGATGAGTCCGACCTCCCATCCTCTCGACCAATGCAAATTCCTAAGCCTCATCAGTCCACAACTAATGAGCGCCTACCTTTGAAAGTAGGTTCAAATGGATATGGAATCATTGGATGTTTCCGGTTCTACGAACAAACACGTTAGAAACAGCTTGGAATGATTGAACCTTAAATCAACGAGGTCATCCCCAATTCCAGAGGGAAACAAAAAATGGTGAACCCGACGTGAATCATTAACCAAGTTAAAATGATAGTTTACCTACTTGTTATACCCCTATTTAAAACTCAATCAGAGGGCCAACAAAAAAATCATTGACATATGTGCTCATCCAAAATATTTAGTGGCTGAATTTATCTTGACTACGTATGTTATATCAAATAGGCACTCTTTTTCAAGATTTTCTGCATTCTAAGAAATGGATTCTCTCAAGTTCACACCTGTGAATACCGCTGCTGCGAATGCCACTACTGCTACTCCTTCTGGATCGTCGTTCGCTCTAAGGACAACATCACTTACTCAGCGTCTTCAACGCTCGGTATCAAACGTGTTGGTTAAAGAGTTCCATCAAAATGGTACCATTCCAACTATGGAGGCTTCCCGCCAAGACCTCCAAGTTAACAACTCACACCGGTCATCCGGACAACGACGACCAGTGAACAAGAAGCATGCGGTGCTAACCACCGTCTCCAACCGTTTCGGGTCGTTATCCCCGGAACACAATCACCATTCACTCCCATATTCTGAGGAGGTGAATAAGCAGGTCCCTTGGGGCCTTAATTCAAGGAGACCGGAGTCCTTCCCGAGGGCTCCCACCAACAATCTCCACCAAAATCGTGCGGCAGTGCGCCCTCATCATGATGAGGGTTCCGACTCCAGGCGTTCGACTCAGGTTCCTCGAACCCGAGCAGGAAAGACGAATCTCCAAAGGAAAAATCCGATTAACAGTGAGAAGGTTCTCATCTCGTCCATCTTCGGAGAATTCCACCAACCTAACTTGGTGGCAAGTAATGAGAGGGCACACACAACTACCCGTATTAATTCCACTATCCAGCAGACTTGTCTGGCAGCATCAAGACAATCCTGCTAGGCAATTCCAGCGGAGTACTATATGTATGAACATACACCTGTTTATACATCACCAGCTTTTCAGCAGGCTCGTCTGACTACATATGATGGAGCTCATCAACCATGTTCGGCGAAGTGCAATCAGCAGGAACATACACCTGCTAGTACTGATCAAGCCTACCAACAGTCTCGCTTGGTAGCATTCAGAGAAGCCAGTCGGAAAGTTTCGGCGACAAAGAGGAGGCAGAATCAAGTCTCTGCCCCTATACTTGAGTACTGTCAAGATTAACTGATAGGAAAAAGGAAAAAGGAGCAGGAACACACACCTACCCCAAGCACGGAATGGACGTATATCCCCATTTCGGCAGCTGAAGTCACCAAGCATATTCTATCAATGGTGAAAGAGTAGAAGAAAATCCCTGCTCATATTCTGGATTCTTTCTAGGATATTATAATAGCTTCAGTGGCATCTCAGGTAAAGAAACATAAATCTATCCCTATCAGTGGAGTGACACATCAACAGTTCACTCTAGAATAGACACACACATCTGTTCCAGTCCAAGAGGGTTGATGGGCATACTCCCCCATATCATATGGACAACCAAGTCATGCACATACATTTGATTTGAGTGGAGATCGTCAACCTTACCTGGCCATATCTCCTGATCAGGCACATACACCTGGTCAGAGTAGCCACTTTCGTTAACAAGTGGTTTCCAAGATGAGTAAGAAGGCATCTAAGAAGAAAACCCACCTATCACCGTCAAGAGATCAAGATCCAATCTGTAATAAGGCATTGCTCGATGCTGGAGTTCTTGAAGCCCTCAGACAGTAATCTGTTGGAATTCAAGATTCTACTCCCCCATTTCCCAAAAGTGGGAACATTATTTCCAAAGGTCTTCAACAGAAACTTCCTCATGAAGGCATGATTCATGACAATTCGGTCATTCTCAAAGTTTCATCTTCAGATGAGATCCACAGGAACCCTCTGTGTGGTCAGAAGACCAAGGAGCAAGAGATCTCATCTTTTGCTGTAACCCACCATGGTGGTCCTCCCCATGATGATGAATTTCACCGTGAAAATCCTCTCCGCAGTAGTGATTCACATTGCCCGGAGAATTCTCTAGTGGACAATGTAGTTCCAAGAAATCCCTCTTATCTTGAGGCACCTGCAAATGGGAAACCAGTCATGTCTGACGCTTCATCGCTAGTAGGTGAAATACTTTCACAATCGGAAGATAGCCCAGGGTGTAGTTCATTCTCCGAACCACCCCTAAGTCATTCATCTTCTAGTTTGATCAGTGATTTATCTACCAATATTATTGAATCTGATGAAGCAACAAGGAAGAACTAGCTCTAGTCAAATCAGGTAGAAGAACTAGTAGAAAAAAGGTCTTTAACATTGTTTTTTTTATTTTTTACGTCGGTTTTTAACCAACGTTGAAGTCGCCGACGTAAAAAATATTACTTTTTTTATGTAGTTTTTTGTACACCGATGCCAAAAACAAATTTCAATTGCTTTTTAGCATCGTTTTTGTAAAAACCTGACGCCAAATAAACTCATTCGCGTCATTTTTGGCGTCAGTTTCCTTAAAAATCGACGCCAAAAAGTTGAAAAAATAGTTTCAGTGTTGGTTTTCACAATAACCGACGCCGAATGGCAATTTTTTATTCTTTGATGTTTTAGAGAATTTTCTAATCTTCGATTTCACTAGTCGTGGAGCTAAAATGGAGTTACGGATGAAAAGTTATGGCCATCGGAAGTTGAACATGTCAAAGTATCGATTGATATAACATGTTTTAAAGAAAACAAGATAAACACAAACTAAAATCACATACACCAAATGATATAAAATACACATAATACTTCAAACAAATTTGGATTATTTTTCGATCTTCCATTGAAATGATATGTTGTTTATCATCATATCTCTTATATTTAGTGTAGAACTCATGTGATAATGAAAACGACGATCGATAATTAAACATACCCCAAGCTTGGTAAATCTCATCCAAATGTTTTATATTTTTAACTCAATAATAAAAAAAAATTATCATTATATGAAATCTAATCGAGTTTCTTATAAATTAAGGACATTAATAATAAAGAAAATAAATAAATAGAATACGTACCGTATTCAAATTAACGATTGATGCTGTGTTGAAAACTTGATTGAATCGAAGAGGATGAAAATGATGAATGATGGAGAAACAAATTTATATATAGTAAATGAAAATATTTTCAATTGAGTTGTATGAAAATATAGGTAGGATTTTAAAAAGTTAAACGCACGTTGTGAAAAAAATTGAAATTCTGATCCCGCGTATTGGTGAATACTATTTGGTGTCGGTTTTGATAGAAACCGTTGCAAAAGAGAATATATGTTGGTCTTCTGGCATCTGTTTTTTAAGAAAAATGATCCCAAAAATTACAATCGATATCATTTTTGGCGTCGAGTTTTAAATAAACCGATGCTAAAAAGATAAAAAAATATATACGTTTCGCGTCGTTTTTTTTAAAAACTGACGCGAAAATTAAAAATAAATTGTTTTTCACGTCAGTTTATAAAAAAACCGATGTGAAAAAAAAAATAGTTTTGGCGTCGGTTTTTATGAAAACCGATGCGAAAAGTAAAAAAAAAATTTGGCGTCGGTTTTTTTTAAAACAGATGCGAAAAACAAAAAAAAAAGTGGTGTCGGTTTTTATGAAAACCGATGCCAAAACAAAAAAAAATTACAAGGTTTTAGAAAATTCTTTAAGCTTCGATTTGACTGGTTGTCGAGCTAAAACGGAGTTACGGATTAAAAGTTATGGCCTTTGAAAGTTGGACTTAATTAAGACTTCTTTTAGAGAAGATCAACTTCCAACATCCATAACTTTTAATCCGTAACTCCGTTTTTTCTCCCTGACCAGTCAAATAAAAGCTTACGGAATTATCTATAGGACTGTAAATTGTTTTTACATTTTTGGAATCGGTTATCATAAAAAATGACGTCATAACTTTTTTTTTATTTTTTCGCATCGATTTTTAAAAAACCGATGCCAAAAAGTATCCGCAAAAATATTTTACGTCGGTTTATAAGAAATTGATGTCAAATTGACGACATTAAAAATGATTTTTCTACTAGTGAAGAATATTCATTGAATGATAAAGAGGAAATGCTGAACATGATAAAACAACTGGCGAATGGTGATGTGTTAGTCCTGTTTTGGCCTCTGGATGACTCTCAGTATGACATTCCAAAGATGTTGACAGAAGATAGAATTCATGATATTCATCTCAACATATGGAAAACTCTTTGTCAGTTGAAAAATATTTTATTATCTTATGATGAATATGAAAATCGTGTTAGGATAATAGAAGGGTTACAACTTCAGATTGATTTGGCATCTCTATCAGTCTCTCGATATCTGAAGGTTGAAAAGCAGCAGAGAGCCCTTCAGCGTTCATGCCTTGGCGCACTGAGAAAATTGTGCCAATTAATTGAAAATGCCTGATCTAGTATTCATGTCAGAGGATGGGGTGTTCATAGAGCACTACATTTCACTGTGATCTCCAGTCACCAAAGCCTGCCAAAAATGGTTTCATGCAATGTTATTGCCCATGGACGGCCACAGTCAATGGGTTTTGTTTGTAATCAAAAGCTTTCCCAAGAACAGGCATCAACTAGTTCCTCTCAAAATAAAGAATACATTGAACAAGTTGTTGAATTACTCCTACATCAAGCAAATGATAATATTTAACAGGCCTCTCGTATGGAGCAAGCACATCATCAAGTGATAAAAGTGTCGAAAATCATCCAATGGTCTTTCGAGCTGGGTGATAAAAGTGGATGTCGATTGATGCATACAGCTAATTTCTGGACTAAGGTCCACAAGATCAGGAGAGATTTTAAGAAAGTATCAGACATAGCATGTCAAGAGCCACCCCAGCTCGCCAGATTGGGGACTCTTTCAACCCAAACCTCAGAATCAACAAATAGGATTCGAGGAGTTGAGCAAAGACAGCAGGAACAGCCCCAGTCCACCGGACTGGGGACTTTTTCAAATCATCAACCACTCCTCATAGAAAGTCGGTCTTTTCTCAATTAGGGAAGAAGCCTCAAGAGGAACAAAGATCCAAATTATCAGGAGATTGTCTCCAAATTACGGTTCACCAAAAAGTTCCTGAGGGGTCAAACCAACAAAAGGAAATGTCTCGTCAGGGACATGGCAAAAGACAATATCACAGAAATGCTGATAGAAGGGATGCAATGCATTATGCATCAATCAATGTCATCAATGACGTTGTTTCTGATCCACTAGATGAGGCACATTCGGAGGGATCCGATGAAGAGGTTCCTGGTCAAGAAGTTGTATGCATAGACACAAATAAAGAAGATGTGCGTACACGAAATCAATGGTTAACCCAAAATCTGGGTGTTCCTTCAAATAACCCACTTCCCCCTCTCTAAAGGGATCAAACATGGGGAAGGGAAAGAATCATGTTACTTATCCTTCTTATAGAGAAGGCCAATCTCTCTCACTAGAGAAAATATTTGTGCAACAGGAGGATGAAATGAATGAATTGAGGAGGATGAATGCAGAACTACTTCAGGGTAGTCTTACTCCTAAATGTGTTGGAGTACGTTAGGAAAGGGAGTTTGTTGCAGCTACTGAGATGGATCAAGAATATCGGCCTTTATCAGTACACCCTCACAGGTCTAATCCTATGGGTCAAGTGCAACAACAATTGGTAGTGTTGCCATCAGTTGCAGTACCGGCTTCCATACCTGTCCAAGCTCCAGTCATTATACTTGCCTAGGTCCAAGTTCAACCAGATGTTTCTGAAAAGTTAATAACTACCATTGAGTTATTAACAGCTCAGTTAGAGACTATGGAATGAAAGAATGCACATGTTCAACCAGAAAAGAGAGCTTACCCTGAATGGGTTGATTCAATCTTCCCCCCATCACGTTTTGGAAACCATGTATTCCCTGTTTGCAATGGATCAGGCGATCCTGATCAACATTTGATGCATTACGTGTCTTGTTGTGATCCTATTATGGGAACTCTAGAGCAGCAAGAAGTAGCAAAACTCAGATGCTTCGTGCGAACCTTGCAAGGACCATATTTTGTCTGGTATACAAGTTTGCAATCCCGGTCAATTACTAGATGAGAGGATCTTCGCCAAAGATTCCTTCTCCAATTCAGCTCAACATTGCCAAAGACAACAGTTTTTGATCTTACAAACTGTAAGCAAAGGGAGAATGAAAGGGTCTCAAATTTCATTGCTCGCTGGAAGGGATTAACATATTCCCTAAGCTTAGCACTCCCTCAAGAGGAACTATTTCCAATCTGTGTGGCAAATCTGCGTGACGAATTACGCACACCGCTGATCCCTGTGAAATACATAGGTGGGTTTCGAGACCTTACTTCAATCGCTCAAAAGATTGAAGATTCTCTTATACACACTAAGGCTAAATCTCGGTTAATTCCATCAACACCAAAAAGGAGAATGGGTAAAGCAGAAACTGATATAGTTATGCTTAACCAAGCACCTGTACCTACTTCTATTTCAAAACCTTCATCTTCTCGAAGGGCTCCACCTTTTGAGCATAAACAACAGAGGTCATTTCGTCAAGACAATCAAAGAGATAAAAGACGAAAACAATTTGAGGATTTTAAAAGCAAAGTTTAATCTTTTTGAAATGAACAAGGTCCTGGTTATTTCATTTCGGCTCTGGAAAATAATTTGGTTCAATTGTCAATGCCCAAGAGGACAAACAAAGAAGGAGATGAAGACCGTCCCAACTATTTCCTGTTTCATCAAATGTTGGGGAATCCCATCTAGGAGTTTTTTTCTTCAAAGACCTCCTGCAAAAGATGGTCGACTCGGGAAAAGTCAAACTTAAAGGTTCTTCAGCTCAAGTATCATGTGTTACTGCTACAGTTCCAGAGGAGGAAGGCGAGTTGCAAGAAGTCAAAAGAAAAAATGTGCAGAAATATGATGATTGGATGGTCAGAAAAATGATCAACCGAACTCATGATATTTTGTGAACACAATTGAAGAAACCAATTGTGCCTTCTTCCATGAATGCCGCAACAAAACCCTCCACATCAGACGGAAAATCCTTAATGAAATGGCACAGTTCCAAGAAAGATGAACAATTAGAAGAAGATGAGTATGTGTCAAATCCTAAGCTGTCTTTGACTCTGGCGGATTTCATGACATCTACTTCAAAGCCATGGGCACCGTCCCACCAAAAGTCATAGCCTAAACAGGCTAATCAGGAAGAGTCTTCATCGGATAAAGAGTTGATTTTTGGTTCTGTTAATATGATTCAATTAACAGATCCATATGCCAATTGTAGTTTCGATTTTGATGAGCTCTAATTCCCTATATCAAATAGAGGAATCAGAGGAAGTTCCAGAGGATCAGGATACAGGGGAAGACATGGATCTTTCAAAATCCACTATTCCAATTCTACCCCTGCTAGAACTGTTTATGCAGCAGAAACTTGTGGTAGAGCCCTTCAGCGAGCTCAACAAGAACAAACAATTTCTTCCACCAATAGCAAATTCAGTCCTGGCATAGTTATTCTGGAATACCGGTTGAAGGTTCCATCTTCTTCCTCTCAGCAATTAAATGGATCTAATCAGTCTGATCTTCCAAATCCAGGAACATTGCCAACACCTATCCCGATACAAGATGAATCAACTTCGAAAGCATCAACTTCCAAGACACCTTCTAAACCACAGGTTCTTGTTGGGAAACGAAGAACTTTGGATCAAAAGTATGATATATTAAAACACATGGCCCAGGTACCGGCCAATTTATC
Source organism: Viscum album (assembly GCA_963277665.1). Classification (NCBI taxonomy): domain Eukaryota; kingdom Viridiplantae; phylum Streptophyta; class Magnoliopsida; order Santalales; family Viscaceae; genus Viscum; species Viscum album. Next base: position 1,939,028,272 of record OY728155.1, read on the forward strand.
AATTCTGGATGCCTTGAATTTATCAAAGGATCTTCGAGAGACACTCATGGAGGCTTTGTCAAGTCCTCAAGAGTTTGAAACTAAAATTGTTGCAGCTGAAGTCTATCACATATAGAATAATCCTGCAAAATTCCATGCAGTAATATCTTTTACTGATGAAGATGAATATGATGTCATGCAGGGACATATTAGACCTTTTTACTTATCTGGATAAGTCAATGGCGTAGACGTCCGAAGAGCTTTCATTGATAATGGTTCAGGAGTCAACCTCATGCCCATTCGTTTGCTTCTTCGATTGGGCCTCACGAAATATGATTTATCTCCTTCTACTATGATGTTACAAGGATATGATAAAAATGAACAAGAACCACTGGGAAAAGTTACACTCATAACTCAGTTTGGAGATCTTGTATCCAATTCAGATTTCATAGTTGTTGATCAAGACTCAGCCTTCAACATCTTTCTTGGAAGACCCTGTCTACATCAACATTCGGCTATCCCTTCATCATACCATCAATATATCAAGTATTGTTTCGATGGTCAAGTTGGGACATTGTATGGTGATAAGGCCCCATTCAATACATGTGAGTCTCAATACATTGAGGTGTAATTCTATCACATGAAGGGAAAGGATAAATCCACATCCAGGAAGATTACCAAAGAAAATGCTCCATATGGTTTGCAAATGATTCTAGTAAATCCATTTGCGCATGTGAGTACAAATTATGTGTTTCCTATCAGTCAATTTGACAGGATAGACCCAAATCAAAATACTCTTATGTAATGAAACATAATGTCAATTACGGCAATCGAGCCAGTCAACATGGGAGAAATTGGTGATCCTCCAGGCAATGATGAAAGCTCAAATGGAGATGTCTTCATTTCATCTGTTGAAATCCAACAAGTCTATACTTTTCCAATCAGGCCAGAATAAGTTATAGCAACATCAGAGGTGAACAATTATGTCGATTCCCAATCCATCATCTCCTCTTTATTTCCCAAGGAAGACCCTTCGTCATCAATCAGGTCAGAAATGGAAGCTTCTTCTTCAAGATGTTCAAATTTTAACATCTCTTATGATCATGGAAATTCCACATCATCATCTACTATGCAAGTAGAAATGGAAGAAATAACACATGTTGAAGAAGAAGAGGAAGATCTCAGGGATGCTCCTCCATCATTTGAAGAGGGTATCTCAACCACCATAGATGAACTCAGAGAAATAAATTTGGGTACAAAAGAATATACACGCCCCACTTTAATCAGTGCGGACATGACACTTGAAGAACAAGAAATGTATATTTCCTTTTTAAAGAGAAATCAACACATATTTTCTAGGAAATATACAGAAATTCCCGGGCTTGATCCTGATATTGCTACTCATCATTTGGGTTTACCAGAAGAACATCGAGGATTTAAGCAAGCCACGAGAAGAAAGCACCCAACTTATGCTTCCAAAATTGAAGCTGAAGTGGATAAGAATATCAAATATAAATTCATCAGAGAAGTTCAATATCCCAAGTAGTTGGCTAATATTGTCCCTGTGAAGAAGAATAACGGACAAATTAGAGTTTTCATCAATTTCAGAGATCTTAATTGGCATTGTCAGAAGGATGATTTCCCAGTTCCATTATAGAACTTTTAATTGATGCAACAGCTGGCTATGAAGCACATTCCTTCATGGATGGATATTATGGATATAATAAAATCTGAATGGCCCTAGAAAATGAGGAATCCATAGCCTTCAGGGACCCTCAGGGTGTGTTTTGCTACCGAGTAATGCCCTTTGGATTAAAGAATGCAGGCGCAACATATCAGCGTGCCATGCATCATATCTTCAAACCCTTTTTAGGGAAGTTTGTTGAATTCTATGTGGATGATTTGGTGGTAAAATCCAAAAAACGTTCTAATCACTTGGCTGATTTAGAAGTCATATTTCTCAAGCTACGACATCATAATTTGAAGATGAACCCCTTAAAATGTGCATTTGGGGTAACCTCAGGAAAATTTCTCAGCTTTGTTGTATGACATCGTGGTATTGAAGTCGATCCTGAGAAGAAAAAGTCAATACTTGGTATGTCACCTCCTCAAAATTTGAAATAATTAAGAGGACTTCAAGGAAACTTAGCCTATATTCAGCGTTTCATCACCAATTTTGCAGGAAAAAGTTTACCATTCACCAAATTGATGAAGAAGGGAGTCACTTACTAGTGGACTGAAGAATGTAAAGAAGCATTCTATATTCTCAAAAAATACCTCTTGAGCCCACCTGTACTTATGCCACCTATTGAAGGAAGACCACTTATCCTCTATGTGGCAGCTCTAGAGCGATCATTGGGTGACTTTATTGCTCAGAATAATGATTCTAGGAATGAAAATAGCCTCTACTATCTCAGTCGGACTATGCTTGAAGCAGAAACCCAGTATTCAAGTATTGAGAAGTGCGGCCTGGAATTAATCTTTACAGTTCAGAAGTTGCGACACTACCTTCAACATCACGAGGACCAATTGGTATCTCGAAATAACCTGCTCAAATTCATCCTTAGCCGTCCAATGCTTACAGGACGTCTAGAAAGGTGGGAAATTATTTTGCAGCAATTCGACATTCAGTATGTGTCTCAAAATTCAATAAAGGGCCAAGCTCTGGATGATTTCCTTGTTGAACACCCTTCAGTGGAAGACACATCTTCAGATATTGAACTCTATGATGAGGAAGTCTTCTATATTCAAGAAATTCCTCAGGCATGGGAAATTTATTTTGATGGTGCTTCCAAAATTCCAACAGGGAGGAAAATGGAAAATTCTAAATTCAAAAAAGTTGGATTAGGAATTGTGCTCATTTCTCCAGAAAAGTAAGTGTTACCTTATTCCTTCTTATTGTGGGAAGGTGGTACCAATAATGAAGCAAAATACCAAGCTCCCATTGCAGGCTTGGAGTTGGTTCTTCAAGTACAAGTGAATCACTTAAAGGTGAAAGGTGATTCAGACCTGGTAATCAAAAAATTCAATGGGGATTATGCCATTAGAAATGAAGAATTAATCCCATTGTATGATTACATCAGAAAGTTAATGACGGAATTCCCATCGGAACTGACATTTTCTTATGTCCCAAGATCACAAAATGCTCAATCTGATGCACTGGCTAATATAGCCACAGCTCTGGCAGATCCATATTGGGACGAGACAACCATCTGTATTTCCCACTGTCGTGCAATTTCACCTTAGGTTTGAATCAGAACAGAATTAATGAAATTAGTCCCATTCCTGAACCGTATGGTCATACTATAGGATGGATGTCACCTATCAGGGAATACCTTCAAAATGGAACACTTCCACATGATAGAGCCGAGAAAGAACAAATCCGGTGACGTGTGGTCAATTTTACTCTTTATGATAGCCCAGATCACCTAGATAAAATTCTCTACAAACATGGTTTTGATGGAGTTTCTTCAGATGCATTGATGGTGAAGAGACAATGGCTACCATGAAAGAAGTACATGCAGGAGTCTATGGTGCCCACCATTCTGAACATAGACTGTCTGATCAGATTCAAAGGCTTGGATAGATTTGTCCTTCAATGATAAAATATTGTGTTGATTTCACAAAGAAGTGTCATTCATTCCAAGTACATGCCAACTTCATTCATCAACCTCCTGATTTGCTTCATATAGATAAATACTCATGGCCATTTTCCACATGGGGAATGGATGTGGTGGGACCTTACCCTTCAGCTACAGCTAAGTAGTTTAAGTATATTCTTACTGCTACTGATTTCTTTTCCAAATGGGCAGAGGCAATAACTCTTAAGGAAGTCAGTTCTAAATGCATTGTTAGCTTCATCAAGTCTAACATCATTACCAGATTTGGTGTCCCTCATACCATATTTACGGACAATGTCACCAACTTCTGTTCATACGAGGTGAAGAAGTTGTATCAAGAATACAACATCAAATCCAACCATTCATCTCGGTATCATGCAGCGTCCATTAGCCAGATATAAGCCTTCAATAAGACTATTTCAAATATACTGCAAAATATGGTGGATAAATATTAGAAATCATGGCCTGATAAACTCTTTCATGCTTTATGGGCTTATCGGACTACCACCCGCACTGCAACGTGGTCAACTCCATATTCACTGGTATATGGAACGGAAGCCATCTTTCCCATTGAAGTTCAATTGCCTTCGCTCAGAGTAGCCATTTGTGATCAGTCATCTATAGATGAACTATCTCAAAAGCGATTGAATGAATTGGAATGGTTAGATGAGAAAATATTGTGCACATTGCACCACTTGGAAGTCTATTAGAATCGAATAGCACGAGATTTCAAAAAAAAAGTTCATCTTCATTCATTCACTCAGGGAGAATTGGTATTAATTCTCAAAACTCCAATGATACCAGGAAAGAAGCCTCCCAAGCTTGAGCCAAATGGGAAGGAACTTATTCAATACATAAGGTCTACTCCAATAGAGATTATTCTTTAATCTCAATGGATGGAGAACTCATCACTACTCCAACCAATGGTAGATTTCTGAAGAAATATTTTTTATGAACACAACATATAGCAACGGTCCATGCATACGACCATAAACTATTTTCACGTCCCTTAAGTCCAGCATGATGTTAAACTGCACCATCCAAGGTCAATGCATATGACCTTAAACTATTCACACTTTCGTCCAACATGAAGCTAAACTGTGTCCCCTTGCATTGTCCTTGCTATATGACGTTAAACTATATAGAAGTACCTTACGTCCAGCAAGAAATTAAACTGCATAACCAACGGTCCATGCATACAACCTTAAACTATTGGAACTTATGCCCAACATGATGCTAAACTGTATCATTCATTTTTCATCCAACATGACATTAAACTGTGAAAAAGTTCCTAATACTTCCAACATGACGTAAAATGGTGTACTCTTTTGTCCTCACTCCATGAAATTAAACTGTATAGTCCCCCTTTTGTCCAACGTGACATTAAAACTGCATAGTCCCTTTATATGGCCTACATGACATTAAATTGTGCATCATTAGGGTTTTTTCTACCTCTTTTTTCTCAAAATTAGTATGACTCACATGATCTTAGAGAAAACTTTAACCATAACACTCTCTCTGGGCTACTAACCATGTGTAAGTCCCAACACTATTTTTAGGTCGTTTTCCCCAAGGACAACTTGATCACTAATTCATTCTTTAATTGAACTACACGGACTTTGATCCTTGCCTTCTAGGCTGGGTACACAGGCAACATCCCAAGGTTCAAGCCGAAAACCAATCTATTCACATCGGTTCACCTCCATCTCATACGATGATGATTCGTGAAACCGCCCCTAGAATCAATATCTTTACATTGGTTGACTTCCGTCCTTACTATACGACGTTAAAATATACAACACTTTTGTCCAGTATGACAATAAACTAAAATATTCTTTGATTCCCTCACCTGATAGGGAATCATTATTTACATTGATTTTCCATCATGTTTTATTTCAAAGACAACGTGCATACATGGCAATGCCCAAACCTTTTATTTTGGGTTAACCATCATTTCACTAAGGTCCCCTTTCACCCTTCACATGTATGAACCAAACTTGTACAGAGGGTATTTCTAGAACTATGTGGGCTTGATTCCCATCCTTATGGGATACGTAGGAACATTTGAGTGTCCCTCGAATCCAGTCCCAATTCTTTGGGCATAACCCCAAATTCCACTTTCATCCCCTTGGTTGAAAAGTCCCCATGAAAGCACACACTGTGTATTTCTTATAATGGTCCGAGCTCTATGACCCTAAACTAAGATCTTCAATCCTTTTTTCCCACACGACGTTAAATTGTAGTTTATGAACTACATATGGCTTGATTCCCATCCTTATGGGATACGTAGTGAAGTCCAACATTTCAATTCAGGACCCAACCACAACATGATTATGGTTAGAATTGATCTGTGTATCTCTGCATACATTGGAAAAGACCCATTTTTATGTGTCATAATACTAACCTTAAATATTTTCAGATCTTCATAACCCTTTTCTCAACTTCTAATCACAAAAGACCTGAAATTATGAGAGTTCTTTTTCCTAACCATGCAACACATGCCCTTAGGTAGCCTTGCATAATCAGTCTACATAATGGACCTATCAGCCAAAAGATTCTATTATTTGAATATGTAGTCAATGCCCTTAAGTGGCCCTACATAATTCAACCCCCTAACGGGTTTGTTAAATACTGATAAATTCATTCTTGGGAAGAAATCCTCTTTTGTCCTTATTTGTCTTAATGACAATATGTAGGGATCCTCAAAAATAGCCATCCTTAACATACTTGTCCCAAATCCTTTTTCATGATCTGAAAGTATTCAAGTCTATGGTTTATATTCTCCTACCCTACGTTTGGGTCAGACCTTCGTAGGAGTGATCTCCATCCGGTTCTTCGATAATCTTGTTTGGAAATATCTTCTCCATATTCAAGTACCTTTTTCCATACAGAAAAATCTATACTTTGGAAAATTTGAATCTCCATAAACTTTCAATGGCTTTTTAGCACTAGGAAAGTAAATTTTTGAGAGTTATTTTGCCTGACTATGTAGCACATGCCCTTAGGTGGCCTTGAATAAGTAATCTACATAACAGACCTGTCAGCCAAAATATGTTATTTATTTGACTATGCAGCCAATGCCCTTAGGTGTCCCTGTATAATTCAACCCCCTAACGGGTTTGTTAAATAATGGTAACTTCATTCTTGGGAACTACTTCTTCTAATTCCTTTTAGCTCTTTTTCATATCATTCCTCATATTCAAATATTCTTAAGTCATAGATTACATATTTTCCCTTATACTTGAGTATGGTAATATGTTTTCAGATAAATTTTCAAGGAATTGAGTCAATTTTAATCCATTTCGTTCAAAGATATTTTGACATAAAACATTATCCTCTTTATGTTCGACATTCATGACATTAAACTTCTCACAAAAGACAAGGGAACTTTGAATAAAAGTCAAGTTCCAGCTCACTAAACTTACATTTTTTATGATTTAGGTAATATTGAGCAATTAAAAGATTCAAAGTTTGTAGGGTTATTTATAATAATCCTAGTAAAAATAAAACTATGCTTACTAGGCCCATTCGCGTAGGTAAAATTTAAAGCAGGTAGCAGGAAAATACATGCACAAGTGATTGAAGATAAAAGCATTCTTTCCATTTGATGCACAAGAATTAGTGGGACATCCACAGATTAGAGCCTCTTCTCTCTTTCAGAAAATTACAAAAGACTGTCCACATAAGTCTTCATTTGATGTACAGCATCCCGAGCTTCATCAGCAGCTACTTGAATCTTGTTCACTCGACCAGCTTCACCCTGCTCAGCTTGATGGAGTGCCTTCTTGGAATCATTAATGGCTTTCATACCATTCGCTTGAGCTCCCTCCAATGAATTATTGATCTGGTCAAGTTCCCCAGTAACAACATCTATCTATTGCTGGAGCTGCACCTACTGGACGTCTTTTTCTTTGATCTTATGCTTCATCTCATTCATCTTGGCAGTATAATCAGCCTCAGCTCGTGATACTGCAGCCTCAAATTCGTCGATGTTGATTGCCAGTTTCACCCTGGTAAGATCTTCGCGACACTTTTTCTTCTGCTCCCTCCTGAAAATGACTTGTTTCACCGCGGCATGGATCTTTTCATATCCAAAACATCCAAGTCCTAGCATGAGGAACTGGGACAACAACCGGGAAATATTTGATGACAGCTCTTCTAAAGTCACCTTAGATATGATTTTCAATATGTTGTTCCATGCCTTGTGTCATGAAAATATGAGTGCCTTAAGCACCTCTGGGTCTGATTCAACATCATCATCATAGGGGGGGCATGTAATCTGGGATTAATGCACTTAAGGAAGTGCCATGTTCTGCTCCTTCCCCCCTGACCAAGTTTCTTCACCTTATACTACTGTTTGGGAGGAGGTTGAGACTTCACCTCCAGTTCTATCCATTAAAGCTGATAGCCATGTTTGATCAATTAAAAGTATGTTTAGTTTCATAGAATAATGTAAGTTGGTTGTATATCTTGAAAAATCAGTCCAATCATTACCTAATAGTAGATCAACATCTTGAGAAGACACCTCCCATCTTCCCTAGTTTCAACAGGATCTTCATGATGGGTCTCATGAGGGTTTACTGAGTTTAACTCCACTTGAGATAATGTTTCTGCAATAGTATGGTTGAAATCAATGTCCACACTATCTTCAGGCATTGGCAGTTCGGTAGCTTCTTGGGATGGAACTGTATATTATTTTCAGTCATGATTAGAAGTGTAAATTATACGAAAATTTACTGGACGAAGGATAACCACTCAAGTCCATGGTCTTCTAAATCACATGATAATTTACCATGATCATAAAATTCTTCGAAAGGCATTCCACGATTCATCATTTCATCCAATGATATTTCAGAATCCTGGTTAGTCTCACCAGTGGGAGCATTTGATGTGTCCTCTTGGTTACCCTCATTCTATGGCCCCTGACCCTGGACAGCTTCTTTAGGAAGGATGGAAGATTCAGTTGCTATAGCCGCCAATGATTCTGGTGCAGAATCTTCTCTACTTATAGCAACAGCAGGAGCAGTACATGGAATAGATGTTGGCTCCTTTTCAGGAGCAGCCAAGTCATCCTGAATTTGCATTTTTTCCACATCACCCTCCGTGGTCCTTAAAGGAGGATCATTCCTTTCCCTCAAAGGGGAAATTGAAGAATCCCCTGCAATCCCAAGGAAAATGATCAATCTTTTTCATGGTTTAAAATTCATGATTATCCAAAAGACTTACCAGTTACTGATAAAGAATTTAGTGGTGGACTTCTTCCTTCGTCGCCTTTTTCCTTTTTTCTTTTTGGGAGTATCAGCAATCTCCCTTATTGGCACTTGAATTGGCGAATGGAAGGCCATACTCAACTCCTCATTCATGGCCTGCTGGTCTGGAGATATCTCGCCCAGTTCGCGAGGAGATTCATCATCAGACCCGATGGCAGTACCACCAGGTCTATATTGTGGCGAAGGAACCTCAGTAGTTCTTTTCTTTTCAAGCTGCAAGATAAAAAAAACTTCCTTAAGTAACAAAGCTTCGACTGGAATCAATTTTCAAAGCAAATAAATAAAGAAAATTTACATCTTCAGGAGCCACATAATCATGCCACTCCTCATCTCCAAAACCACCATCCCCCCTCAGTGGCGCCATGATCAATCATTTCCTTCACCCGCTTGGTGACAGGAACAGACTCATAATTGGCATATATGAGCATTTCTAGCTCTTTGATGTAAGCCCGCACTTCATTGGGTTTATCCTCGTATTGGATATCTGTAGAAGCTAGAAGATTCCCTATTCCAGGAAGTTGTAGGCCCTCACACAAATCCATCCAGGTGGTCTCAGTACCATAGTATAAACTATGCCATGTCTGGACAGCCTCTGGTTGTAGATATGAAGGCTGTGAGGAAGGTCCTACAATCTTTGACTTTAATTTCTTCCCAACTCCTACAACTATAGATAGAGAATAAGAAAATAAGACTTATTGCTTTATAAAGTAGTAGTGATTAAATTACTACAATAAAGTAACTCACCAGGAGTTGATGGAGTAGGTATCTTGATTCTAACTGGAGGATTATATCAGGCACGAGGCCACTTTTCCACTTGTTGTGCCTCATCATCCCCATCTTGGGAATCCTGTGAACCAGTCCTAGAGGAGGAATATGGCGAATCAACTACAGGTGGGGAAGGCATCACCTTCACGAGGAAGGGTTTCTTTCTCTACAGTCCTCTTCGTTTTCCCCACCTGATAAACTGGGTGATTCAACACCCCTTTAGGGTATGATGCTATCCAGTTCTCAGAATACCATGTGGTCAAGTTATGTGACACTTTCTCAACTGGTAGATCAAATACCACCCCAGTCTTCTCCCTTGACGTCAGCAACCACAGTTGCTGAGAAACAATCGGATGTTACTCTAACCTGACATGTACTGGGAGAGATATAGCAATCTGTTGCAGACACTTGAATTGACATTCAAGTCAATATGGGTAATAGGTCTCACATATAATTTATCGGTCAATCCTAGCAGCTAGCACACCATCTCTGCAAGCTAGCATGTATGCCCTCAAATCCAAGTGGGTTGTTCCATCATCAACAAACCGCCCGGTTGGCGGATTTCCATTGGGAAAGAAGTTTAATTCCTTAAAAATTATCAGCCTAACTTTCATGTCCTAGGCATTAAGATCTAATGGAGAAACTCCAGAAAATTTTTGCACCGACGGCCTGAAATAACTTCTAGGAATTTGTAATCCATTCTGTACATTGTAAGTCCAGAAGTGAGTGGTGATCCATCCCCATAAAACATGGAATGGTCCCCACTATTCTTAAAGGAGACTTACCCATGAAAACATGAAGTAAACTCCGGTGAATATTTGCTAAAATGTGGGTATCCAACCCAACCATTTTTCCTGCAGGCAACTTTGCCGCAATGAAGAAGGTCCCTGGCCTGACGCCTCCCTTCGAATCCCTGCCTCGAAATAGATAAACGCTGAGCCACAAATCCAAGAATCCCACCAGATGATTATTCTTTGGGATCCTTTGATTCACCTCATATCCCCATTTCTCAAACTATCCTACTTATAGAGTTGTCCAGAATGTGCCAGGAGCACCCCTCTTCTCAGGTTTTGGTCAAGTGGTAGGACGAGTGGGCCTCTTATCCTTGGATTTCTTTTTCTTGGATCCTTTCTCCTTCGACTCCTTCTCCTTTGGCTCCTTCTCTTTCTTATCAATAAGAAATATATTCATCCACTCCTATGGATGAATATCCTTTATAGAATGAGTTAACGAGGTCTCTGAACTCTTCAGCCGGTGGATGATTTTAAATAATTCCTGAGCTAAAGCAGGAGTCTTCTTTGAATCATTCCAAGTCACCTTGGGAAGAATGAATTCATCATACATATCACCCAAAATTAGAGCCCCTGAGATCCCGTGGACATCCCACAGACTGATGCCTACCTCACCATGAGTCAGATAAGTGCTTTGTGGAAAATCGCGATGATGTTTCTTCAGATACATAGCCAAATATGGAAGGGTGCTATATTTGATGGTATAATAATTGTGGCCAATGATATCCATCAAATCATCAAGGCGTTTTCTTTCCAGTTCATCAGCTATTCCGATTCTCCTAAGATCTATTGATTCTGCACAAAAGTTGAATAATTAACTCTTAAGTAAGTTGATTTTTCATAAAATTTGTGATGGAATTAAAAAAAATGGCAAAGGCATTAAGGCGCACAAGTCTAAAACTTGGCGTGCAAGTGTGCATGTGTCGCGCAAGTGTGGATGTGTCATGCAAGTATTTGGCACGCAAGTATCACCACATAGGTCCAGATACCTTGACAGCAGTGCAACAATAAAGAAAAAGCAGAAAAGAGAGAAACTTGCGTGGCAGAGATGACCTGCACGGCGAGAGCTCAAGAATCCTATGTTCTGTGAAATGCGCGACAAATGAGAGCATATATATAGGCCTAACTGGTCACCTTATCGCCTGCAGCCAGTGCACTCCATCCCTATGTGACTCGCACCTACGAGATGATGGTTGCGCGGTGAGCACCTGTGCGCCTCTTTCCCTTTGATTTTCTTCTTTTCCTCAGAGTCACATCCTTATTCTTTCAGATCCAACTCTGAGGGGGGACTTATGTTGACGCTCCTTTTCATCACATTGTCTAAAAGAATGGAAATGGAAATGACTTAGTACAAAGTGATTCATCCATTGAAGAAAACATCAAAAATTGAAAAAGGAATGAAGAAGGAGTCAAAGGTCCTAGGGTCACACAAGTTCCCTTTCGGTCGCGCAAGTATACTTGTGCGCCGCCTAATGGTCGTACAAGTGACTTGAGCGACCTAAGTGATAACCGCCCAGGGTCTTCTCCAGCTTATAAATACCCCTAGTGCCCCCCCAATTTCGGGAGGATTTTTTCCAGAATTCAGATACAGAGCTATGAATGCCAAAGTCTCTTCTTCAGGTCTTCAAAACACTTATAAGGTAATTCATTACCTAGAATGGAAGGTCTAAACAAGAGGATCATGGTCTAAGTGTTAGAATTCACTAACACTTTCACACCTATGTGTTTTACCCTTAAGAAAAATGGAAACACTTGCGTGCCACCCTACTTCTTATCCAGAACTTGCGCACCATCTTCTGGAAAGCCTATAGGGATAATACCAAGGGTTTGAACCAAGTCTCGCCCAAGTATTAGCATAAGGGATGAAAATCGCGCAAGTACCCATGTGTCGCGCAGGTATACCTGCACGCCCAGGTATACCTGCACGCCCAGGGACTTGCATGCCCACGCAGTACCTGCGCGCCTACCAGGACTTGCACGCCCCTATCTTTTTGGGTGCCTTTCCTGCCCATTTCACCCCTCTTATTCCATTCCACCTCTACTATTCAAGATCCAGTATTCAAGACACTCTTCAAAGCCATTTATTACATGATTTACTGATTTTACTTCCATATTTGAATGTAACTATGTGGAACATCTCTTAAAACCTAGTGATTTACACATCTTTATGTCACTAACGATTGAGATTTCATTCATCCAACCTCATCCTTTAAGATGAGACAAACCCTTAACCTGGGCCTCCTTTTCCGGAATAAGCCCCAGTTATAATTCCCATTAATTTTGGTCATCTTCCTTAGAAGTAAGCCCCAAGTCCTCTAATATGTGCATCCTCATTAAGAGTAAGCTCGAGTCTAAAAATTTCCAAATATGGGCATCCTCCTTACGAGTAAGTCCCAACCATAATTATCTTAACCTGGGCTTCCTTTTTAGGAGTAATCCCCAGTCTCAAATATGGGCCTCCTCCATAGGAGTAATCCCTAAGTCCCTTTAATTTTCTAATCCCTTTAACGTCGACCTCCTTTTCAGAAGTAATCCCCAGTCTTAATTTCATTTTGATCTGGGCTTCCTTCTCAGGAGTAAAACCCAATAATAAGTTCCCTTTTAACTTGGGAATATTTCTTAAGAGTATGCTCCAAGATTAGAGTATCCAAATCTCAATGAAGCACATATACCTTTAGGGACCATGTTCTTGGATTTCTTCCCTGAAGTAAATCTTAATCCACATCTATTTGGGCAGTCATACATACATAAAACCCACATAATTTCTCATTATTGCATCTTTCGAGGCACAGTTGTCTTATTTTACTAATACCTCTTGTTTCTCACACCGAGCATGACTCACGTGAGTTTAGAGTGTAAACGTAATTATGACATATTTCTTTGAGACATCAATTGTGCATAAACATCATACTCCCTTACTCGAACTACATGGGTTATGATTCCTTTTCTAAAAAAAAGGATACGTAGGTAGCCCATCTGCGGGTACGATCCCAACCCTAAAATAATCAATTTCCTTATGAATGACAATAAACTTCAAGTGCCCCACTGAGTAGATTTAAAACCGATATGGTCATCATAATGACCAAGAGACTTTTATGTATCAAAGGATACCATTGGATAAGAATCTATAACAAATACAGACGATTCTATATCGATGAAGAACCTCGAATACATATTAAGGATTCTCTAAATTTCCTACATATCAATCATTGATTGTCAGATCTAAAGGAAACCACATTTTATACTTGGTAATGTAATAAGGATTCACGAACATAACATAAATCTATAAACAGAGTCCTGGAGTAGACAATAGTTCCCCTTAAAAAGGTGTGATGATTCTGAACTCCCATCCTCTCGACCAATGCAAATTACTAAGCCTCATTAGTCCACAACTAATGAGCGCGTACCTTTGGAATGTAGGTTCAAGTGGATATGGAATCATTGGATATTTCCAGTTCTATGAACAAACCTATTAGAAACTGCTTTGAATGTTTGAACCTTAAATCAACGAGGTAATCCCCAATTCCAAAGGGAACATTGAGCATGTTCGAAACACAACATTCCGAGAGTGACCTAAAATGGGAGAAACAAAGGAGAATCAACCACTAACCCTATTTGAAACACAGGACTTGTATCGGCTTGTTGGTCGACATCCTCGAGGGCATTAGCCCGAAGTGGTAAGAGAGACCATAGGCTTGGAATCTATAATGTTCAAGGGGCCTTCCGGATGGGGAAGATGATGGAGTCCCAATCCAAGGAGTGGGTTAAGCATAGTTGTAACCATCTCTAAAAGAGGATAATGTTTCCATGGAGTAGGACGTACGACCGGATCGAGGTTATCTCGATGTGAATTGTGGAAAAAGATTGCACCCCTGCCATAGGTCTTGACCTGAGGGGAAGATTCTGGCATTTGGGCTAGGCCAACAGATGAAATGTCCTAGAGTTCCTACATATCCCATGAGGATGGTAATCAAGCCATAAATAGTTCGTGAAGGCCATGCAGTTTAATGTCACGCAGTGAAGGCGTGGGAGGATAGAAGAACATGAGTGTGAACATGATGCGACCATTATAATCCTTGTATGAGCAGGGATGGGGAAGCCTACACCATATCATGTGAGGATCCTCCGAGAGAACTATACCCAGGGGGATAGTTAAGAAGAATATTATGGGGGCTCGGCTCAAAACGAGGCATCTGAGCGTTCCTACATATCCCATAAGGATGGGAATCTAGCCATATGTAGTTCTCATGATGCAGTTTAATGTCATGCAAGATGATGCACAATTTAAAGTCATGTAGGACCAAATAGTTTAAGGTCATGCGAGATTATCGTGCAGTTTAGGGTCATACAGGACCATCCAGTTTATGTTCATGTAGGACCATTACGCTTAGTCAATGTATTGCTTGAGAAACTTGGCATTGGTGGGAGGAGTTATACACCCACAATCCATGGTTACCAGGGAGTATACTCCATTGAGGTAAACCCTGTGGACTATGTAAGGTCCTTCCCATTTGGGCTCTAACATGGGTGGTTTCCTACCAGGGATCATTGGCGCTCAGAGGTCCAATACCATGTTGCCTTACAGAAAAGAGTGGAGGCAAACCTTTTTATTGAAGGCTCTAGCCATCTTATTCTGATGCCTTTTCAGACTGTGCAGGGCACATAGCCAATTCTCGTCAAGTGCTTTTAATTTAGCAAGGCGTATTTTGGCCACCTTATCTAGAATCCACTTGTCATAGACTGCGGTGCGTAATGATGCCAGCTAGATCTACATGGGTAGGATGACCTCGGCCCCGTACACTAGGGAATATGGAGTCACCTGGGTGGAATTGCGATTCGTCGTCCGATAAGCCCAGTGGGCGTTGGGGAGCTTGTTCGGCCAACTCTTCTTATTCTGGCCAACCATTTTCTTCAAAATGTTAGAGAGGGTTTTGTTGAACGCCTCTATCTACCCATTTTCCTGCACATGATAGCAGGAGGTATGGTTCAAATAGATATTGTACTTAGCGTACAATTTCTTCAGTTTGGCTACACAGAAGTTGGTGTCATTATTGGTGAGGAAAACATGAGGGACCCCAAACCGGTGGATGATGTTGGAGCTCACGAAGTCAATGATGGAACGGGCCTTTACTTCCTTGAGTGGAATTGCCTCTTCCCACTTGGAAAAGAAATCTGTGGCGGTTAGGATGAACCTTCATTGCTGAGATATCAGCAGTAGATGGGGTCCCACGACGTCGAGTCCCAACACCACAAATTGCCAAGAGTACTTGGTGGAGTGGAGAGGTTCTAGCAGCTGATTCTGGAAGTTTTCATGAACTTGACACGCGTGACATCTATTGGAAAACTCGATACAATCATGGATCATAGAGGGCCAAAAGTACCCCAGTCTCCAGATTTGATGGGACAGCTCCGGCCCAGCCTGGTGGGCACCACAGGAACCAACATGAACCTCTTTCATGACATGTAGAATCTCGACTCCTTGGATGAAATAGAGGATAACATCATTGAAACCACACTTATAGAGGATCTACTCAATATTGGGACCACTCTGGAGGGTAAACTGCAGCGCGCAGTGTCAGATTCACTCGCGTTCGGCCCGATCAGTTGGGAGGAAAGCATTTTGGAGATACTTGAGAAAAGGGGCTCTCCAGTCGGGATTCTCTTCAACCACTGCATCTAAAGAGCCTAGTAGTCTTGACGTGGAGAATCCTGCTGTAAGATGGCTTACTCGCAGGCCGTCATCATCCTCTGGGGTGATGGGGGAAATGAATATCTGGTGTGCCACATGTATAATCAGATCATCCTGCTTGGGCTCTGCAGGTGATACAGCTAAGCTAGACAAAGAATCCGCTCGACCATTCTATGACCGAGTGACATGGGTAACCTCCAGTTGAGAAGGGAACTAGGCCATTAGATTGAGGGTGCGCTCCAACAATGGGGTGAGCTCTTGCTTTCTGACAAAGTAGTCACCATTGACCTTCTTGATGACTAGCTCAGAATCCCCTTTCACATGAAAATAGGGCACATAAATCTTGAGAGCTAGCTCAAGGCTAGTGATAAGAGCCTGAAACTCTGCCTCATTATTGGTGCAGCCTTCGGACAATAGGAATGAGTATGGCGGAATGACTTGCACCAGGGTAATAAAGACGATACCTAGGCCTACTTTGTTGAGACTAGGATCATTGAGCCTCCTACCGGTGGGGATCAGGGAGGCACCATCAAAGTTAATTTTCCAATATGGGATAGCTTGATCGACTGAGAGGATTTCCTCATCAGGAAAATCCATGTCCAGGGACTGGCCTGAGGAGGTTGGATGGGTAGCTAGAAATTCTGCCAATGCATGCCCATTGATAGCCTTCTGAGGCACAAACCAAATATCGAACTGCTGGAGGATTACTGCCCACCGTGCTAGATGTCCAGTCAACATGGGGTGATTCATAATGTACTTCAATAGGTCTACTCGAGAGACCAGTTGTACTTCATGGTGCTATAGTTAATGTCGTGACTTCTTCATAGAAAATATGGGTGCAAGGCAGCTCTTCTCGAAGGGGGGGGGGGTATCTGGTCTCTGTATCGGGAATCATGCAGTTGAGGTAGTAGAGACTGTTCTCTGTCCCCTCGTTGTTATTTTGGGCGAGATGGGAACCAAGAGATCAGTCCAGGGCTGTCACGTACAGGATTAGTGGCGTACGAGAGATGGGTGGCATCAAAATCAGATGCTGGAGAAAGTACTACTTAATTTCCTCGAACAAGGTATGGCACTATTCATCCCATTCATAGGAAAAGCCTTTCTTCATTAGATGAGAAAAGGTCTTACACTTTCCGGCCAGATTCTCAATGAATCAGAATATGTAGGCTAAGTGGCCTTAAAAACCTTGAAGCTCTCGGATACTGCTCGGGGGAGGCATCTAGCTAATTTCCTTGATCTTCTTCAGGTCGATCTCAATGCCTTGGTACCTGACAAAAAAACCAAGAAACATCCAAGAAGTGACCCATAATGCACACATCAACAGGTTTATCATCAAGTGGTGGGAGGGTAGGAAGCTGAACACTTTCTCAAGGTCCTTGAGATGGTCCTAGCACTGGCGAGATTTGATCACTAGATCATCCACATAGCATTCCACCAATTTCCTGAGGATTGGCTTGAATATGCGATGCCTGGACTGCTGATAGGTGGCACCTGCA
Organism: Viscum album; assembly: GCA_963277665.1. Taxonomy (NCBI): domain Eukaryota; kingdom Viridiplantae; phylum Streptophyta; class Magnoliopsida; order Santalales; family Viscaceae; genus Viscum; species Viscum album. The sequence goes on from OY728155.1 coordinate 1,939,045,882, forward strand.
TTCTTCAGGCTGAAGGTCATAACCTGCTAACAGAAAGTTAATTGGGGTGCCCTGAAATCTATGGACTCTTCATCCTTAGGGGCCATCCGGATCTGATTATATCCAGAGTAACCATCCATGAATGATAGGGCTTGAAACCCAGCCATAGCATCAATCAACTATTCAGTCACCGGAAGGTGAAAATCATTCTTCGGACAGTGACGATTTAGATCTCGGAAGTCAATACTGACTCTGATCTGTCTGTTCTTCTTTCTGATTGGCACAATGTTGGCAAGACACTTGGGGTATTGGACCTCCTTGATGAAGTTGGATATGATGAGCCTATCAACATCATCCTAGACCATGGCACTATGAGAAGGGTGCATCATTCCAGGAGGCTGCTTAAACCCGCGATGGTTTGTCGGGAGATCAAGGCGGTGGACGACTACTTGAGGATCTTGTCTTGGGATCTTTTCGTAACTCCAGGAAAACACATCACGATTCTTTTTAATGTAGTCCCATTACCACTACTACTTCTTGAGGGACATGGAAGCATTGATCAATGTGGGTCTCAGATTTTCCTCACTACCAAGGTTCACATGTACCAGTTCATCGACTGTGGCAGATATGCCTTCTTCAAAGGTGGGGGGAGCATCCTCCAGATCCTATTCTTCACTTCTGAAGGAGGTATTTCTAGGGGTGGAGCTTACCCTGGGTTAGAAGAACCTGATAGGAGGCTACTACCAGCCTGGACAATAGTGGACAGCGTATCAGGAGATTCATGTGCCACTGAGAGCATAGCGAAGAAGGCATTTGATCTGATCCCATATGCTCTTTGGCCTAAGGAGCCACGCTTGATGATATAAAGGAAATAGTAGTGTGTTGGATTGATACGATTAATTCTAGCCCGGTGGAATAGACATGTATGACGTACTGTCGTTGCCATGGGGTGGACGTCCCGATACCGTATGGGGGAAGGAGGTTCCAGGATCACCTGAGCCTGGTTTGTGTAGGAGTACGAGGTTATTTTCTATCGTCGGTTAGACTTGGGAATATGCCTTACTCTTGTACCAGATAAAACAAAGCATTACCCCATGTCAGGGGTCGTGGCCTTTAATAGATGCATTGGGAAGACATAGGCATCATCCAGAGCTACCCAGGGGTCACTGGTGACCGTGACGGGCTCAACCTCACTTTCCAGAATCTACTTATCCTAGATCTTGTAATAGTCAACATCAAGATAACGGGCTTCAAAAGAGGTGAAAGGAGATGCACCACCTTGAAGTATGACTACTCGACCATTAAGGGAGTACTTGAGGAATTGGTGGTTAGATGAGGGGACTGTCGCGTATAGATGGAGTTGTGGTATTCCCATCAATGCATTGTACGCGGTGTCCTAGGAGACGAACATAAATTTAGTACTAGCATCTAGGCCACCGAACTGGGTCTTTAAATGGATCGTGATGACCTGGATCTGCTCTGTCCTGTGATATCCCTGGATCCTTAAATCGATGGGATTCAGGTCATCCTCAGATAACCCCATATTCGGAAACATCCGGGTTGGGATAAGGTTGACCCCAGAGCTGGTGTCAATGAGACAGTGGCAAACCTCCACGCCATTAAATTGGCCAGTGATGTAAAGTGGTCGGATGTTCCCCTATATGGGAGAGCCTTAATCCACTCCGGAGAACAAAATTATGGCCTAGAATTCAAAAGTCTCAACTGCTTCAGCATGAACGGCTTCTACAGCTTCTACCTCCGTCTCAAACTGGAGGGGGCTCTTTAAAGTCTCAGTGAGGGCCACACGCATATCTGACCACAGGTGAGGGGCTTCAAGGATGGAAAGCCTCGCTGGGATACTGGTGAGATGCTTGAAAACAACATACATCTATGCCAGGCGTGAACATCTTCTTATAGGAGGCCGCTCTGCGATTGGAGGCATGGAAGGCCCTATCCGCTGGACAGGCGACTGGTTGGTGCTGGGCATATCCCACTGCCCACTAGTCGAATCCTGAAGAGTAACTTCCGGATGAGGTCTGGACGACCGAGGTCGACCCGTAGCGGGTAGAAGTTGGTCACGGTGCGACCGAAGTGGCTCTTCCTGATCCAGTAGCACAAATGGTGGCGGTGGTAGTCCTGATGACACCAGATGAAGAGGCTGCGAGTGCTGAGCTCTACACTGGGATCACTGTCTCATCTCAGTGGCACGCACAGACTAGTTGGAGGTGCCGACTGGCATTCCACGATGACCCATATAGTCGTGGCTCTATAGACATTGGCGTCAGTTGGGGGTGTTGGGGAGGTTCGCCCGGCGTTCCCCCTCGTCAAGAGTCATATATTCCAACTCGACGGTGTTAACTGAAGTGTACCCTTGACTATAACTCGAAGAATCACCCACCACTGGGCGGACATTGTGAGGGATCCTTATCTAAGGGGGTATTAATTCGTCGAGAGTGTGGTACGACGACAACATTGGTGGGGCGCGTTGCTTCTTCTTACGCCGCCAATGCTGGCTCTTCTTAGAAGAGTCCGGATGAGATGATGATGCAGAAGTGGCGGTAACAGCTTATGAAGGCTCCAGGTGATTCAGGAATGCACAGATAATGTGACGGGCATGACAAACTGTTTTACGATCCATCCAGTCATTGTACTTTTGGGATCCGCGGCTGGGAACCTGCTGCCACTCACCTTCATCATCGCTACTACTATCTGACCTCACAAAGACACCTGCCACTTGTGTTGGGGCTAGGCCCAGCTTAACTATGTTGTTATTGACCTGGTCTTGGAGCTAGTCCTTAAACACATATCACTACTTGAGGGTGTGCCCTAGAATCCGATGATAGGGGCAGTAGTTGGGGCGATCGGTGAGATTCGCCTCTATCGTCCTTCTGCACTCAGGAAAGCATACAATCCCCTGCTCTAGGGCACTATAGAAGTAACCAGGGACCAAATTCTCACTGAATGATTTAGTCTGGTGTCTTCTTTCTAGATATGGAGCCCTTGGAGCCTGGCCTTGATGAGGAGCCACAAGGTCTTATCGAGGAGGTGGACCCTGATTGTCCCACTTGGGCGGTGGCAGCACATTACATGGGAGCGCCTGCCAATTCTGGGGATGTTGCAGAGCTAGAGGATGTGCATGAGGTGGAGGAACTTTGCGAGGCTATGGGGTTCGGTGCTACTGGAAGCAATTCTAGCTACTTGGGGGATTCTATTTGGGCCACCGCGACGGGCTCATCCTTGGAGGCTCTCCTTGCTGAGATTACATGGGGTAGCGAACATGCCTGCCTGGTCTATTTCAAGGCTTCTTCAAGGCACTGTGCCTTATCTGAGAAGTCTCTGAACCCTTCCGGATAGTTCTGAGTGGTCAGGGAGGGAACACGTTCCGTCTTGAAATTCCCTACCCACATTTTCATTAATTTCTCCTGAATCAGTGGCATGTCGAGGGAGTATGTGAGCCCCTTCCACCGGGTGATAAAGTCCACGACTCACTCATCAGGCCTTTGTTTGCACTTGAAGAGGTCTGTGATGCTGGTCTTCTAGGTGGTAGAGCTGAATTGGTATAGGAACTGCCTGTGAAGGTCCTCCTAGATGGTCACGGATCCGACGAGGAGCTGGCAATACAAGACGAGTGTCGGCCCCTCCTGTGTCTGAACGAAACAACGGAGCTCAACGGCCTCCTGCTACGCTGGAGTCCCCAACATGGGCACACATCTTGAGTTGAAGTGGTCCAGATGTTGTGGCGGGTCCCCTGTCCCATTAAAGGGGGAGAAGGTGGGATTCCTGAAACCCAGAGGTGCCGAAATATCATCCACCCAGGCCGGGTATGGCTTGCCATCTGGTGGGATTACCACCTACCACGTTTCCAATGCCTCAAGGTAGGCTATGAGTGTCTCTATAGGATTATCCAGGCAGGGGTACCTATCTTGATGAGGATCCCTAATCACAAGTGCGTTGTCGGGCTATTCGACACGGTAGATGGGTTCAGCAGCTCATGGAGCGACTAGTGGAATGGCCTGTGGGGTAGTTGGGGGAACCTGGATCAGATTCCTCAGATTGTCGTGCCATTCGAGAGGTTTTGGTGAAACTTACCGCACCCTCTTACTGTGAGTTCTAGATTCAACCCGGTCTGCATGAGTGGTATGATCAGGGTTACCTGGGGGCATTTCACCAAGGGGTAGTTGTTCCTACCCCTACTGCCCCAGCCTAGGATCAACATAGTCAGGTTGTCGCTCTATAATGCGTTCAGCCAAGAGTTTGTCGACCAACCTCTTTTTCTCCCCATGTTACTGGCGCAACGCGGCCTTCTCGGGGTCATCCTCCGTCTTCTGCACTATGGTTATGGGTTGGAGTGCTTGACAGCTCCAACATGCTCTTTTCCCTTACTAGCATTCCAGCTGAGTACCAACGACTCGGTGGGCACATGGAGACCAAGTAGGTTCCTCTGCTGACGAGTAATCCTCCTGATGGGTCTAACAGTGGTGGCACACCCTCAGGGGGTAACTCTCCATCGAGAAACTCTAGCTCGTGCTTCTTGTCCACTACATTGGCCATGGGGACCGTGACCCTTCCCATGGGCATGTACTCAATATCGCATAGCGAGTCAGGCTGCCACCGGATTGGACTGAAGAGGAGGGCGGTGTACTACCCCCAGCCATTGATTTTCACATGGCGGGTAGCCTACCTGATAATTTTGTGGAGTACCTTGATAATCTGAACACATTGCTACTGGAGGGCCTCACGATGACCTGGTGACTCGATGCACTAGGCCACAGGGAGTGCGGCTAGATCGACTAGAAGGCACTTCTCACTGATGTATTCGAAATGAGTTTGGATCCTTGGATAAACCATGCACTGATGATAGAGACTAAAATGTGTCGCCCATAGGGTGTAGCGGAAACACTCAACTTCCTCTGGGGTGAGGGACTCGGGTATGCAGAAATCCTACGCTGCTGTGGGCTAGAACTTCTCGGGGAAGTGGTCCACTAAAAGGATTATCTAGAAGCTCCTTAGCTCAAATTAAATGTCTGGGCCTTGATTTCCCCACTCACCAACTGGGGGTAGTTGAGGAACTGGCAGCAGTACTGAGGCAGACCGTTGGGACAGCAGGTTGGCTGGTGGAAAATACGGCGAACGAGCTGACTGGCCACCGATTCTCGGGCTGTCCTCCGAAGAGTGCAACGACATGGCCGCTACGTCGTGGTAGGATGAGATGATGACTGTCATTCCTGGCTCAAGGTCCAGGGCTACTGGTGGGGGGTCGCACTGTTACTTTCCCGCCATTGGTCCCCAGAATAGCTCTCTGTGATTTCTTATGGAGGTAGAAAGCGCTTCCGGTGATGATTGTTGTGATTGCATGACCGTAACCTATGGGGTCGCAGGATTTTCATCCTCCAGGAAATAACTATGAAGGGAGACAGCAATCCTATGGACCTCACATTCTAGGAGCACTAAGATAATGCACCACGTCCCTACCCCAACCGTGGACTCGGATGGGTGAGGGGAGTGTTCCTGAGCTGAGTCGCACTCTGCTTCAGAGTCTGGGAAGCAGACCGATTTGATCTCCTTCTGGGCCTTCCCAAGATTTTTCCTATGGCGGTGACGACCTGCCTTCCTACCCCTGGGGGGATCCTCGGGAAAGGGCTGATTTCCGACATGTGGTCCTTCGGCTGCACTGGTGCCAAGGCGTAGAGGGTTTCTACTTGAGACAGCCAAGATGCGAGGAGCACCGGTTAAAATGTCAAAGGGGACATGGGGATGACCTCCATGAATAACACCTAAGTAGGAAAAACCTCTTCTAGAACCAGCGAGAGAATGGGGTGGACCTTCGTGCTTGGTTCGGGTGGAGCGAGGATGGCCTTCACCCTTCTAGTTTCCGGGGCGAGGAGGACCCTCTCTAGCTGCAGAGAAGACGTAGGGAGGATCCCCATGTTGGAGAGAGACTGGATGGGTAATGTCTCCACATCGATGATCGGGGGAAGGAGTAAGGGTTCCATACCCAGTGTGATGGGCGCGGGAGAGGCTTCCGTACCAAACATCACCGCCACGGGGTAGACCTTCATTCTGATCGGGGGTAGCACGGGGCAGACCTCCATTCCGAGCCTCAAAGCGGGGAAGATCCACACTCACTGAGGTGGTACGGGGAGGACATCTGTATGGGGTGGAATCATTGTGGGTTGGATCACGATGACCACCGCTCGTGTCTGTGACTAGGAGAGTCGAAGCAGCCTGCCTGTGGGTCAGTTGGGGCCTCGATCCCAGTTGGCATATGAGCGCCCCTCCTTAGTGTGTGAAGGGACTTGATGATATGTGTCAGCGGTGGCTTGGGACATAGTAGCCGTCGACATTGACACCCCTTGGCGGGCGTCCACAGCTCGTGCCTGATGCTGGCATCAGGTCAGGCGAGCCGGTGCTGGTGGTGTAGGTGCATAGCTTACCTGCTCCTTCGGTAAGGCTGGGTGGCGGCAGAGACGTGGTCGGGTAGGGGCCCTTGCTGGGAGCCCCTAGATGGAGACTCTGATTGGGCTGGTTAGGACATCCCCCACCTCATCAGCATAAGTCAGGGAGTCATCAAAGTGCTCCGGGGATAGGCTCCCGAAACGATTGAATGTTAGGGTGGGGAGCTACAGCTCCCTGCACGGCCCTAGGGGGTGGCGTTGACGGTGTGTCCTAAATGCCTCTAGATCCAGGCGGGCCATATCCCCGGTTGGGATAATGCCCTCCTCCTCGTAACGACTTACATGGTCATTAATTACCCTTCTTGGATAACTTTTGATGTGGAGATAGGGCGTGGGTGCCCCATGGTCATGGACGCATAAACCATTGTGGAATTGGTGAAGCCACATGGAGCGGCTGTGATGTCATTGCCCCTGCCCCTACATAGGTGGGTGGGCGGTGATCGCGTTCCTGTGGCAGCAACCTGATTTCTGAGAAGCAGAGAGATGAATTCGTCGGTGATAAAAAGAAAAAGGAATCGACGACCAATGCCCCAACACCATCCTGCCTTCCATGACCGGTAATGGGGATCCACACTGACAACGTCACATAACGGGATGTCCAACATTCTTCTGCCCCAACTTCTGGTGAGTTTCACGCTAGACCCACTATTTTCTTGGAGGGACCTGGTACCGGATAACTGGATCTGGTGACATGTCAATCCATTGATTCCATGAGCACTACTAATCTCCATATTGAGGAGAAGACCTTCACGTCGGGTTCACCATTTCTGTTTTTGACACTTTTTCCGGGGTGTGCACATCCGTCTGCTTGAGTGCGACACGTGCAAATTTGTTACCCTGCATTTCTGCTTTCTAAAGGTGAGTGGATATCCGTTCCTTGTTCAGGGACGTTTTCTCCTTAATCAAAATGGGATGATGGGATGTCAGTTCTTCCTTACGTGGATTCCTCCTCGGAACTTGTCACCTAGTCTGGGTCTCCCTCATATATTTAATATGTTGTTTGTGAAACTCTTTCGGGTGCCATATCTTCATAGACACCAGTTAATTATGTCTCTTATATCAGGACATTCCAAGGGGTCCGGTCAGGGCATAAATCTTCGGTTAGGGGATTAGTCATGCTGGGAATCCCTGGAATGTATGGACACTGGGGATTGGTGTGTCTCTCTTCTATCCCTTATTATAGGGCTTCTCGAGGGCGTATAAGCCTGAGGCATCCCACATCGAACATGGGGAATCATATTCCATAGGCATGAATCTGAGGTTTTCCCCAACTTCCTATGTTAAAAATAGGGTATGTCGCATGTTTAACGTCTAACAGAGATGGATTAGACTGATTGGAACACTGATTAGAGTGGATCAGATGGAGGAACCCCCTGGAGGGAACAACGATATTGGGGCTAGCACATGGGTGACTTCCCGAATGCTATGGAAGGGAATGGGGTGGAATGATCTCACCAAGATGTGGCGGCCCAGGTAATAATCAAGATGGATGATGGTTTGGGCTTGAGCCTCGAATACACTTCCTACATGTCCCCGTGTAAGGGGAATCAAAGTCCACGTAGTTCATCTGGTGATGGATTAACATTGAATGAGTTTGATAACGGCTTACCACTGAATGAGGTTGTAATGGCTTACCGCGGGATGGGATCACAAAGGCTTACCACTGGATGGGGTCGAACTGACATGAAGGAGGTTAGAATGATCGGGTGGTGGTGGGATTGAACCTCAAGAAGGATTCCTACGTACCATGCGTTAACATGAATCAAAGTCCCTGAAGTTCAGGTGGCGAATACAATTTAACATCATGCAAGATGGGGGAGAACTGACGTGAAGATGGACCGGGGGTCCGATGGGTAGTGGGATTGAACCTCGTGGAGGCTTCCTCCATACCATGCCTTGACATGGATTAAAGTCCACATAGTTCAGAATGGGTTCGGGCATACACTCTGAGGAAGCCAAAGGTGGTGGGTGAACCGACGTGAATGAGTTCGGAATGACTAGGTGGTAGTGGGATTGAACCTTAGGGATGATTCCTACATACCATGCCTTGACAGAGATCAAAGTCCTCATAGTTTAGGTTGGGTGTCGGTGAACCGACGTGAAGATGGACTGGGGGTCCTATGGGTGTTAACCTTGAACCTCATGGAGGCTTCCTACTTACCATGCCTTGACATAGTTCAATGTCTCCGTAGTTTGGGTTGGGTTGGGGCTTACACTCTGAGGCGGCACAAGGTAAAAATGGGGCTTGGAATACCGACATGGAGATGGACAGGGCCATTGGGTGTTGGGTTTGAACCTCATGGAGGCTTCCTACGTACCATTCCTTGACATGGATCAAAGTCCCCATAGTTCGGGTTGGGTGTCGGTGAACCGACGTGAAGATGGACCGGGGGTCCGATGGGTGTTGGGCTTGAACCTCATGGAGGCTTCCTACGTACCATGCCTTGACATGGATAAAAGTCCCCATAGTTCGGGGTGGGTTGGGGCTTACACTCTGAGGTGGCCCATGGTGGTTGGGTCTTGAACCTCATGGAGGATTATTACGTACCATGCCTTGACATGAATCAAAGTCCCCATTATTTGGATGGAGAGGGTCTTGAGCCTCAGGGAGGCTTCCTACGTACCATGCCTTCACATGGATCATAGTCCACGTAGTTCAGGTAGGGAGGGGCTTGAACCTCAGGGAGGCTTCCTACGTACCATACCTTGACATGGATCAAAGTCCCCATAGTTCGGATGGAGAGGGGATTGAACCTCAGGGAGGCTTCCTATGTACCATTCATTGACATGGATCGAAGTATACATAGTTCAAGTAGATAGGTTATTTAACCTCAGGGACTCTTCCTACGTACCATGCCTTGACATGGACCAAAGTCCCCGTAGTTTAGGTGGAGAGGGGCTTGGACCTCAGGGAGGATTCCTATGAACCATGCCTTGACCTGGATCAAAGTCCACGTAGTTCAGGTGGAGAAGGGCTTGAACCTCCAAGAGGCTTCCTACGTACCATGCCTTGACATGGATCAAAGTCCCCATAGTTTGGATGGATAGGGGATTGAACCTCAAGGATGCTTCCTACGTTCCATACCTTGACATGGATCAAAGTACACGTAGTTCGGAAAGGTTCGGAAAACAGTTTAGCGTCATGCGGGATGAGGGTGATGTCATGGTTGATGCTTATTCTAAGCCCACGCGAGTCATGCTCGGTGTGAGAAAAAAGAGGCAGCAAAGGCCTGATGACCACGTCGTGAAAGGTGCATCCGTGGGAAGTGAAGAGGGGGTTATGCACGGGGCGGCCCAAGAAGTCGTGGATTACTTCAGGATGGAGGCCCGAGGGTGAGAAAGCACAGTGGGAGAGGGATTTGGGATAGAAGAAATGAGGAGCCTCGTTCCCTATCACGCCCTCTGCTGGACTTGGGGCCGAAGATGAACGGAGGATCATGGATGGTGCCTCTAGCAAGAAAAGATAGGTTCTTACACCCTGGTGGTTGTCCTTCCCCCGTAGACCAACGCCACTCCAACAAGAAGGATATCATCCCCTTTGGAGACCAGGGGAATGGATAATGTCTGAGGTGGGGGCACCCCGCGTGTGAGGCATGGGGCGACGTCACAGTTTAACGTCATGTGGTGAGGACGATGGTGCTTGGCAGTTTAACGTTCTACAGCTTGGACGAGGAGGGTTTTCTCTGCACCCCTAAGGATTACTTGACTGGTACACTCTTCTCCTTGTGGGAGGGAAAGCATTTACAACGCCGTAGTGAGGGGGTGTTTTGGGGAGAACCATCGAGGGGTCCACATTAGCGTGTCTATGAGAAGAATAAATAGCCATTAGCATGCCTATGTGAAGAAGCATAATGTGATGAAACACAATGGGATGTATCATCTAGGGTACCTTGAAGTCACATTGTGCAATCCTGGAGGGTCACAAAAAAAGGATTTTCGAAGAAGAGGGGTCCATAGGCAGGGGCCTTGTGGAGCTCTTTTGCTCTACGTGGCGAAGGGAAATTACGAAGGGGTGTGATAATCAAAGTGGGATTCCTTAGCCTTAGCATGGGGCGGAGGTGCAGATGGTAGCTTCTTCGCGAAGTGGACGAGCATTCGCGGAGCACAGCCTCATGGAGGAAAGGTGCCTCATGAAGAAAGGTGTCGGGAAGCAATGTTCATTGCGAAGTACAATGACCCTACCTTAGCATATGGATCATGTGTACATGAAGGGGGTTTCGTGAAGCATAAATGCTCTGTGATGACCTAGGTCCCCTTGGGGATCCCGTTCCTTTGCGAAGACCCTTAGTATTTGTGAAAGGCATCCCTCTCGGAAGAGGGGATCAAAATGAGACAAAGGGGAGGCACTTCTCAGAGCAGAAGTACTTCGTATAGCTGATGTTTCATAGAGCGTAAGGATGCATCACAATTCGGGAGATGGGAAGCCGAAAGGTCGGATTTTATGTCCTTAGAGATCAGGGGGATCCTGATATTTATAGGAAAGAGGTGTCGTGGAGCAGATATCATGTAGCGTGAAGAGGGGCTTGGTGGCTTTGCGGCAGGCTCGCGAACGTCAAATGTGGCCACGGAGCATCCCACCTCCTGGATTTGCGGTGGGGTCGTGAACATCAAATGCATTCACGGAGCCTCCTACCTCATTGATTCGCGGAGAGCTCACGAATGTCCAAAGCATTCATAGAGCCACCCGCCTCCTTTCTTCGTGGCAGTCACAGTGCTAGGGAACTCCGCGAAGGGGCTTCGTGAGGAAGTTCTTTGGGCCTTCTTTGGGGTGCTTCTTTGTCCCGAATTTTTGTGCCAACAGATACCCCAGTCTTGTTAGAGAAGAAGGATGATGGGAGTTTGAGGTTGTTTGTGGATTACTGATTCTTGAACTAGGTGACAGTGAAGAACAAGTATCCACTACCGAGGATCGACAACCTCTTCCATCAATTAAGATGGGCACAGTGGTTCTGAAAGGTGGAAATTTGATCAGGTTATCACCAGTTATGAGTACGTGATGAGGATATACTGAAGATGGATTTCAGATGCCACTATGATCATTATGAGTACTTGGTGATTCCTATCAGCATGACAAACTCCCCCGAAATGATCATGGGATTGATGATACCAATCTTTTAGCCGTACTTAGACCGGTTAGTAGTGGTCTTCATCGAAGAAATCCTTGTGTACTCAACATCAGAGGATGAGCACACGAGACACCTGCAGATGGATCTAGATGTACTACAAGAGAACTAGATTTATGGGAAGCTCTCGAAGTGCCAGTTATGGATTCAGGAGGACCAATTTATGGGAAATGTCATCTCATCAGATGGTGTAGCTGTGTTCCATCTATGGTGGAGGCAATGGTAGTATGGGAGCCACATCATATCATGACAGAGGTGCGAAGTTTCCATGGGTTGGCAGGATATTACAAGAGATTTATTCATCAATTCTATGGAATATCAGCACCGATGATGGCCTTAACCAGGAAGGGGAAACCATTCATATAGATGGAGATGTTCTACCAGGCTTTTGGGTAGTTGAGGCAGAGTTTGACGAGCGCCCTGGGCTTGAGATTACCAGAGGAGGGTGTCAAGTACATAGGTTTCGGCGATGCATTGGGGACCGAGATTGGTTGTGTCCTGATGCAGAGATAGGTAGTTATTTTTTATGGTTCGTGCTAGCTTAGGCCACATGAGCAGAACTATGCGACGCATGATCTCAAGTTATCAGTGGTAGTCTTCGTGTTGATGATGTGGAGACACTACCATATGGACGAGTGGTTCATCATCAAATTTTACCACAAGATCCTCAAGTACATCTTCTCATAGAAAGATCTGAATCTGAGATAGAGACACTGGCTAGAGTTCCTCCAGGACTACGATTTCTATATCATCTATACTCCTGGAAAGGGGAACATGTGGTTGATGCTCTTATTAGAAGGTCGAGCTCACAACTGTTGAGAGAGGCGAAAGAGAAGTTAGACACATTGATGTTATCCTACGTGGACAAAGAGCATCCAGCTTACCTACAGTCAATGGTTTTCACCCATCCACTCTTACAAAGAGTTAGGGAGGAACTTCTCGAGTATATCTACGGTGAGGCTTTATGTGCTCAGTTATCCACAGGACATGCTTCTGATGGATATTCACTAGGTGGGGAGCACATACTTTTTTTAGAGGATGCAATTTTGTTCCGGTGGAATTGCGGGAGGAGGTCATGAGGGAGTTTCATACATCCCCATTGGTCGTACATCCTAGAGTGTCGAAGATGTACCATGATCACTGATGACAATTATGGTGGTCAGGCATGAAGAAGGCAGTAGCAAAGTTCATTTTTCGATACCTTACTTTCCAGCAGGTGAAGGCTAAGCACCAGGTTCCAGTGGGATTAGCTCACCCCCTAGAAGTTCCAGAGTGTAAGTGGTATGGAATATCTATGTACATCATTATGGGATTAACGCAAATTTCAAAAGAGCACAATTCCATATGGGTGAATGTTGACAAACTCACCAAGTCGGCCCACTTCATAGATATGTGGGAGAAGAGTTCTATAGAGATCTTGGGATGCCTCTACGTGTAGGAGATAGTTAGGCTTCATGGCTTCCCTTCAACAATAGACTCGGATCGAGAAACCCGTTTCACATCCCGATTTTGGAAGGGATTGCTGGAGGCTTTTGGGACTTAGCGACCCTTGAGCATGACATTCCATCCCCAGACTGATGATCAGACAGAGAGGACCATTCAGGTTCTGGAGGATATGTTACGGACTTATATCTTGGACTTCGGTCACAGTTGGGAGGACCACTTACCACTGGTGAAGTTTTCATATAATAATATCTACCACTCCATCATTGGTATGGCCCCGTTCAAGGCCTTATATGGGAGACCCTTCCGGTCACCATTTTGTGGGACCGACCCCAGAGAGTCAGCACTCAAGGGTCTAGAGTTGGTGTGAGCTACCACCGAGAAGGTGCATATCATCCGAGAGCAGATGAATACTGCACATAGTCAGCAGAAGTCTTATGCTCATAAGCGACAGAGACCTCTGGAGTTCGAGGAGGGAGACCACGTCTTCCTTCGGGTCTCACCTAAATGAGGGTTACAGAGATTTGGATGGAGAGGCAAGCAATCTCCAAGGTTCATTATAAATTTCTAGATACTAAAGAGAGTTGTCAAGGTGGCATACCGCCTAACTCTACCGCCACAATTTCACTGGGTACATGATGTCTTCCCCATGTCGCAGCTAAGGAGGTACGTGTATGACCCATCGCACGTCATCGACTGGGGAGAGCTGGATATCAAGGATGGAGTGATCTTTGCTGAGTACCTAGTGGAGATCTAGGATCGGAAGGAGAATATCTTCCATGGGTGATCGACTCCCTTAGTGCATGTCTGGTGGCAGCACGAGAATCTTCAGGAAAGCATGTGGGAGCGGGAGGCTCAGATTCATGCCCATTACCCACATCTTTTTGATTAGCCCATGTTTTGGATTTTTTGGGATGTAAATCCCCTAGGTGGGGAGAACTTAATGTCTCAGATTTTTCGGGTATTATTTTTGATGATTATATGGGACTATTTTGGGACCAGACCTTTTGATGGTGTGCAATTTCGAGGCTTGGAGTTCCCAGAATAAATGTTTAAAATAAATTATAATTTTAAACAGTGGGTGTGAGTGGTTTTCATATAAAAGTAGATTAACATTTAAAAAGGTGTCCTGATTAGAAATCTGAGGGCACTATTGCCTTCAGAGTAGAAACTTTACCATAGGAAGGGCCTAACATCAACCGGAACGGGTCGACTGCAAAAACTAGTTTTTGGGCATTTTAGAAAAAAAAATAGAAGAAATAAAATAGATTAATAAATTATTTTTTTTAAAATTTTTCCATAAAACAACAACACTTATATTCTTTAAATAAGAAGAATCCCAGGGTTAGAATCATAACCTAAGAGATTTCCCCCTAGAATCCTCTTGAACATTAGAGAGGAGCCATCCTTGGAGGATTTTTGATGGGCCCCAACGAACGACAATGCGTGGATCATTGCGCAGTGAGATCGAATCTTGACCAACAACCGATATCCCTCTTCGTCGACAACAGAGGTATGGGTTGTTATTTTTATTTTATTTTCCCCTTTCTTGGATTTAAAGTTGTACACGGATCAACCCACAAACATGTTGATTTGCAGATCATATGTTCTTGCAGGACGATTATTATTTTCTTTTCTACGGGTTTCTAATTCAGGGATTATATCCATGCTAGATTATTTTTGGTTGTTTTGATTCTACTCTATTTAATCTTACTAAAGGGTGTGAATCAACTCCATGAAGAATGATGGAAGAGGTTTGTTCCTCGAAATTCTTTTGGATTTCATTCCCTTTTTACTTGTTTTCTTCGCGTTCTTTGCGGGGTAATGAACAACTGATCATTGCACATCCGTTATGCAATGCAGTGATCCCAAATTGGAGATACGACATCATGATGACCTAGTGGAGGTTCGACGACGATGGAGGAAAATGAATCGACAAGGTTTGGGAGTTCTCATTCTTCAAGAGTTCTTCACGTGGGTGGATTAGAATGAATTTTCGGGGTTGACCGGATGCCAAAAACTGAAGTAATCGACTTCATGATGGTAGGAAGACCTCAAATATTCTGTTTCAAGGTGATTGGGTGGCTGAATCAAGGATTGGAGGAGAAATAGGGGCATGGTGGTGACATGCGTTGTTTTTGGAAATTTCCACAAAACACTGCGTGTATTTCGAAGAACATGCCTTATGGGACCGGCTCAGTGGTGACTAGGGTTCCACGATGCACAGAGCAATGACGCAATATGTTACCCTAAGAACACAACATGTCGGTCCTTATGAGGGACTCAACATGTATCCTAGGTGATACACAGACACAAGGTGGAGTACACAGCCGTGTACTTCACCACACTACCAGACTAGGCCGAATGCACGGGTTACCCCGTGTACTGGTTACATGGGAAGGCACACATGAGATAAAGCTGTGTACGAGCAGAAAACTGCGTACATAGAGCCAAACCTAGTTACTCGGACATGGCGTGTGATCTGTACTACACGCAGTGTGCTGACTTTTCTACACGACAAGCCTAGCGACACAGGCTATTGTACACGGGCAGTACCCAGGGTAAGAGGAAACGACGTGTGACCCCTCTACACGTTATGTACTTTTCAGTACATGGCTTGATCTTATTGTCCACCATATATTAGACATGTTTCTTTTGGGTTAGTGACCCTTTTTTCTCATTCCACTAAAGTTCAGGCATCATTCTCTTCTACAAGAGTATGATCCCTTCATCACGACATTCCGAGATAGAGTCAGGTATCGCTCGGAGAGGCCTGGAGTGAGATCCTCTATCCATTATTGACCCTAGGTAGAGTTATGTATTGACGTGACTACTTACATAGGGTGTCAATACTCTACCTAAAAGGTGAATCTAGATGAGTCATGGTATTCTTTAAGGCTATGGAAGTGATCCTCATATGTGTATTGTGATATTTCTCCACTCATAAGTTTTTTCTATGAGAATGAGTGTATCTATCTCCTGTGACTTTCCCAACAGAAATTACTTCTTAGATGGATTTCATCACAACT
This sequence comes from Viscum album, assembly GCA_963277665.1. Taxonomy (NCBI): domain Eukaryota; kingdom Viridiplantae; phylum Streptophyta; class Magnoliopsida; order Santalales; family Viscaceae; genus Viscum; species Viscum album. The sequence continues at coordinate 1,939,061,911 of OY728155.1, forward strand.
ATCAAAATCATGGAGTGATTTCTCTCGGACGAGTGCTTCATGAAATCTTCAAACTGAATCCCACGTGGGGGTATGTTGTTGCGTGACTTGTCCCTAGACCACAGGTTTGGTATTTGAGTATATCTGGATTTTTTTACTCTTGATATATGTTTAGTAGAAATATTTTGTGTACAGCTGAGTTTACCTTTCCTTTGTATATTGCTTTGTGGTTTTCGGGGTCCTATACTGAGTATTGTTATACTCACCCCTGCACGAGCTATGCCCACACGTTTCGTGTCTTGTGAAGACAAGCATCCTTTTGACAGAGTCCAGGGCAGACCGCAACAAGTCTGATATTTTTGAGTCCCCTAATGGCCGAGGTGTTCCTATGGCTATGAGCAGCAGTCCCAGTACCTCTTTGTGCTTACAGGTTGGAATTTTCAGTTTTGAGACTCTTTTTTTAGTGGTCTTGTATTCTGGACTAGTTTACTTTCAGTACATTACTTTCTGTCGTACTCTATTGGTTGGGTTTATGTGTATGAATGCATTTTGTTCCTTATTGATTTTTTACATTTCAGCATTTGTCGGCCTGGAGATGTGTGTGTGTGTGTGTGTGTATAGGTACTTAATAAATGCCTCCCAAGTTAGTAATATGCCTACTCAGTGCTAATCATGAGCCCCTGACCTATTGGAGGTGGGCGTGGGGAGTCGTGGCACAGACCCCACTAGGACAGGTTGTGACAATTTTGGTAGAAATTGATTAAACCTATCTAATGGAATTATATAGTTATAAAACATTCCCATGTAGATATACAACATCATAATTTTACTTAGTTCACTGCTAATGGATGTTCTAATGAGTATAGGCTGACAATATATTGTTCATACCTAAATCCACTAATCATTACACATTATTGTTGAATACAAAAGTTCAAACATAGTTACTTTGTGCCCTGAACACTAAATTTACAAGATTTTATGTATAAAACATTGCCTCCCTAACAAAACATTTGATGACTCCCCCTAGATCACTAATTTGGGTAAATTATTACTCTGTTTAATGACTTAAATGTCAATTAAGTAGATTGGAATTTAAGTTTTTTACCTTGAATAGAAAGGGACTCTTCATGCACCAAAAACCCCAAGTTGATGCACTTGAAAGAACTGATCAAACAAACCGGATAATCAAAACGTGATAGTATAACAACTCAAGAACTTGTGGGCAATACATGTACCTACACACCAGTTTTGGGTTTTCTATGCAAGAAAATGTTTCACAGCACTTATCTTTCGCACAACAATATAATGAGTTTTACATGATTTTCACTTGGTCTCAATAGACACAAGGAACACTCTGTGCTAATTTTTTACTACACAAAAATCTTTTATGCACAACTCTTTCACATGAAATATCCACATGAAATTTATTTGAAAAGTTAATTTGAATTAAGGGTGTTGTTGCCTATCTATAGAAATGGACAACCCAATGCCCAAGTTCCTTGCATGTATTCCACTACGCATGAAACTATAGTTTTTTACATCTTATTTAGCATGTAATATTGTTTCACACCTTCCAAAGTGTGTAACTTTCCTATGTCATGAAAACACATCTTTTATATATGTTTAGAACTTGTGCGCAACTCATGCCTTTTCTATATTTTAATGTGATGACCCCAAAAAATAACTTGCACTCATGTTTCTGAATGACCTTAAACCTCACACGAAACATGATTCCTTTATCAAAAAAAAATTCTCCATCCTCCAAATTTCAGATCAAAAAATTTGAAAAACATAGGAAAATAATTCCACCTTCAACACTGTAGCCATATTCACCATAAAACAATTATCTTGTGAACTCATTGATAAAACCTAGTATGTATTTAAAACAAATAAAAAGCACATCCTTTTTTCAGTAGTGAAAAACCATGTTTCCAAAAATCACCCCTATAGGTTTGTTGGAAATCTATAGATAAAATTCAATATAGAACTAGCCTCAAGAAAAAACCTAAAATGTGAGAAACCAATCATTCAAAACTCTATGTCTACATGAGGAAATATCATTTTTGAAAATAAGAGGGGAAGCATTAATTGGGTTCTCTTGTTTTGGAACACTTTAATATTTCCATGCTACGAACTAAAAAATATAAACTTTTTCCTCATAAAACCTAATTCTTATTTTTGTCAAATGAGCATTGAAATATCTTTCCTCATATCACCTAATTCACATCATGTCATATAAGAATTGAGAACAGTTTCCTCAGAACACCTAATTATCATCATTCCATAGAAGCATTGAATGGTTTTTTGAAAATACTACAACAACAAAATTTTATAACATTGAATATCTCCATTCTCCCCATTTTTCAATAACACCAAATAATCTATATTTTTTACTATTATAGCTAATAACTCCCATGGATCATATATCCCCCATAAACCTATATCACTTCCATAAACAGATTAAAATATTTAATAAAAATTGGGAGAGGGGATGAACCATAACCTCCTCAAACATTATGTGGTGACTGAACACCGAGGTTATACCGATGTTTCTCAAAAACATGTGATGCCAATGGCTTAGTCAGACTATCAACCACAAGGTCATCAATTCCAACATTCTTAATTTAAATCACAGCTTGTTTAACATTTTCCATGATGAAGTGATATCTGTTCTCAATATGTTTTGTTACAGAGTGTTGAACCAGATTATTCATAACATTGATCCTTCTCTTCTTGTCACAGTGAATCATCATTGACTATTTCACCTCATCATCAATATCTATTAGTTGTTTTTTCATCCACAATAGTTGAGTGAATTCCTTTATACAATATATATACCTAGATTCTTCTATTCTAAGAGATATTATTTCTTGTTTGTTTCACAAAAATCCTGTACATTTTTTCCAATGAAGAATGCTCCGACACCTGTAGAACTTCTATCTACCACATGTCTAGCCCAGTTAGAATTATAGAATGTTGATAATTCATTATATATTCCTACAACAAAGTATAAGAAAAAATTGAGAGTAAATTGAATATATCTCATGATTTTTTTGACTATTTCCAAATGCTATTACATTAGATTAATTTGAAAGTGGTCCACTAATCATGTTGAAAAGAAGGTATATTTCATTTTTGTGGTAAAGTATAATAAACTTCAAATGATTCTTCTTTATGTGGTCGGTTCTACAGAAGTATCATCCTCATTATTTCCGGTTTCAGTCCCAACCAAAATTGGCATTATCATGGGTTTGGATTTACAAATGTTGAATTTATTCAGAATATCAATTGTGTATTATTTATAAGAAATGAAGGTGTAATCCTTTTCTTGAATTAGATACATCTTCATGAAGTATGTGAGTTCAAAAATCATAGATATTTAAAATTATGATTTCACATGATTAGAAAATTCTTCTACTAATACCTTCCTACATTCACAAAAAATAATACAATCCACAAACACAATCACCATAATGTGATATTTATGAGAATTATTAACATATAGATTATGTTCAACACCTCCTATTTTAAATTCTAGCTTCTTTAGATAAAAATCCAGTCAAGAAACCCATGCTTACGGTGCCTAATTCAGACAATAGAGTGCCTTTATTAATTTACAAACCTTCATTTCATCATTTCTAATTAGAGAATCCACTAATTATTCAATGTAGACATATTCATCAAGAAAAATATTTAATAATTCTATTCTTACATCCATATGAAGAACATTATACTGTATTTGAATTTCCATGTAATTAAAGATCCCGATCAACTTCAATCTAGGCACTAAATAAATTATTTCATCAACATAAATTCCTTTAATATATTTATAGTCATTACACACCAAGAATTCCTTATTTTTTTATCACATTTATATTCTCATAAAAGTTGTTTTTAATGATTCACATTGTTCTAATCACATTTTGATTTTTGGGTCTCTTAATAAGATCACATGTCTTGTTCTTATAAATCTAATCCATTTATTTTGTCATGGCCGTAACTCATGATTCATCCTTCACTAATTCTTTAAACTAGGTTTGTTCCATAATTTTTTGGAAGGATGATGTGCTTCATTCCTCAATGTCATTGTCTATGTAGGTGTGGTCCAATCCTCGATGATGTTGGATTGATCAATTTTTTCTATTCTATTTATCTTGTGAGTGTTTGATGAAGTTTTTTTAGCTTTGGTTTCCTCTTCTGATTCTTCTTATAAATCATCACCACTTTGGGAGCCCCAAATATTTTCAAGCCTTCCACTATTTCTACATTTGAATATGTCCCTTTTTTACTTTCTTCTTTGCCTTTTGTCACATCAGCATATGATCCCATCAACATATTCGTGGTTTTATATTCAATAATATTGACATAGTAACATTTGAAAATTATCCCAATATGATTATTGTAACATTTTTAGTATCTACATTCCATTGAATAAGGATGTAAAATTACCTTATCAACATCATCACTATACTTTCCTTGATTCCCTTCATTGTTTCTGTTGAAACATTTATTTCTAAAAACATGAAAATAATTTTGTGGGGGATTTATTCTATATCATAAATCACATAGTTTCTTAGATTCTCCCATAAAACCCCCATTCTATTTTGAGAATACACCACTACTTGAATAGTCTCTTTCTAGTAATGATGAGAAATACAACTCTCAATCAACATAGTTATGTACATATTGTTCAGCATTCAATTTATGTTTTCAATAACTCTATATTCATGTGGGGTTCTCACTAAAACCACATCATGATTTATTCTATATCGTAAATTAATTTTTAAATTCAATGGATGTGTATTATCCACCATTGTTAGATCATAGAATCTTGATTGTGGGACCATTTTCATTATTAGCTATTCAATGAAAACTTTTCATGCAATCAAGAACATATAGTTTCCTCTCTATAATCATTACTCAATATATTATACTATAATAATCAATAAAGAGAATTAAGTACCTCTCTACATATTTTCTAGCCAAATTTGTTAGACCACATACATCAATGTGGATTAGATCAGGCATATTTTATTTGCTTTTGTTCTTCAGCCGATATAAACTCTTGACCATCTTTCCCTGCATGAATGAATCACTTGCCTTTTCTCAATCACATTTCAAACTAGAAATGTAGAAAACTATCACATGTATAGATATCTATTCCATGCTCTGTTAATTAGTGAGACCCATCCTTCGTTGCCAAAATTTTTATTCTTCTTAAACTGTTATATAACAAATGTTTCATTTACTGTTGACCTTGAATAAATTTCCATTTGTTCATCATCATTTCATGATAGAATTATTTATATTTAATTTAATAGTGAACCTGTTTGGATAAAATTCCACAATCAGTCCTGATTCATAGAGTTGACACACACTTAAGAGATTGTGATGCAAACCATATACAAAGATAACTTCTACTTTTCTTAGATAATAATTTTCCAATTATGTACTTCCACTACCTTTGATCTTTAATGTGACATTGTTACCAAATATCACTATTCCACCAACATTTTTCTTTAATTTTTTTAATAATTCTATATTTCCCATCATGTGGAATGTAAATCCACTATCCTGAATCTGGTGCTACTATAATTTGTAGCTTTAAGGGCTAATTCTTCAAGGTAATATTTCTTGATTTTATTTTTTCCTTCCATGAGATATTTGATTGAGGGAAGGAAAAATATGACCTTTCCAATATATTTTCAATATGAATGGTTTAATAATATTCTTATTCTTATTCAAGAGTATAATACCTATTTTAAATAGAAATTATTCTTGGTTGATCAGTATTGACTTTTCTGAGGGACCTATAGTTATTATTCCTACCTTTCCTCTTTCTTCAATCAATAGCTTTAGGAATATAGTTAGAACTGTGAAAAAAATATATAGATAAACTATTTATTAAATATGATTAAAGATATAGTATCATTCTCATTTTTTACTTCCAAGTGATTTGGCATTCAAATAGCTTGTTGTTTCTTCACTGTATGACATGGTATGGCCATGAAAGCCACAAAATTGACATTTCATAATAGGAAATTTCTTCACACATTCATTCCTCCCCACAACCCCATGTTTTCTAAAAATATTTGAATAGTGATCATCTCTAGATACGTGAGGATAATTTCCAACTATATTTTCTATTCTATTTGAATATATATTTGTTAAGAAATCAAGTGCCTTTGTGACATGTGAAACTTTCTTCTTCTCTTAAATGTTGTCTTCTAGTTTCCATCCTTTGATGTTTCATCATCACAACCATTTCCAATTTCTCCTATACATGTAGATCTCTAATCATTCAAAGAATTTTATACTCCTTTATAAAAACATTTAGATATTTCTAATAGATCTTCATATGAGAATATTCCAAACTCAAATATAATGATTTTTCATGATTTTTATTTATTTTATAGTTTACTCCATATAATAACAACTTATTCTTAGAGAACCTTGACTTTATTTGACATATAATCTTATTTTTATGTAATGTCGTTGATGAATTTTTCCTACTCTTTAATCCTAATCTTAAATTACATTACTTATTCTGATATATCAAGATTTTTTAAATGTTATTCTTTCCCTACTTCAAGTTGATCATTTTTTTCTTCAAGCTAATCAAAATACTCTGAAGACTCTTCCAAAATGAATCTCATCATTCTATTTATTTTTCTTTGAATTTAAACCATATAAATATCACCCTCAAGTTTCACGTTGAGATCAAAAACACCAATCAACTGATTATATATATGTTTTTAATGTTATACATTTTCAATTGTAGCCATCATGGATGCTTGGGTTTCATATTTAAAAAATCGTTCTGCATCCTCCAAAAATTTATTATCATCGAGTGATTTTTAATAGAAAAAACTATTTCACTAATATTTCTTTTTATATTTTATGTCTCTATATGGGGGGAACCTTTTCTAATGATTTTTCATGATTTATGTTTCAATTTTTTAATTATCAAACTTCTTTGATAACAGGGAGGAAATGTTCTTAACTCTACCATAGAAAAAATAGGTGAGAGGAAGCTTTCCTTAAAATATACCTTTTTTTCTCTGGAATTTCTCAGAAAAAAGAGGAATAAGTTCATCTTCTTTATTATATCCATCAAAAATATTTCTATATATCTCATGTTTTTCCATGGATTTAAATTATTTTTTCTTAATTACTCAGGTTGTTGCTTATTCTATTTTGAATCTAATTTCATAATCCACCAGAAATATTAGTAGATCATCAATAGAAAGTTTAGAAAGATCCATATCCTAACCGTCTGACACTTTTAGATTGTATAAGGGTTTAATCATTATCTATATTTTCAACACAATGTCTATATTTGTAATTTCTTCATAAATTCGTCAAATTTATCTAAAAAAATCATTACTTCTATTAATTTTTTTTATTTTTCATCAGGATTTATTTTCATATAATAAAACTTATAGTTAAAAAATTGTACTTTTAAATCATTTACATTATTTTCACCATTGAATATATTTTCTAGTTTCTCCAATATTGTCTTTGATGAAGTGAAACTCGTCACCTTAAAATATATTTGATTTGATATAGCTTCAATAATAGAATATTTTTCTTTGAAATATGAATCAATAATTTTTCTATATATTTTAGTCATAGAAAGACATGTTTCATCAGTGACCTGAATACCTTATGTAGTGAAAAGAAGGAATTCCATCCTAAGGGATTTCAGATGAGATCTCATCCTATTCTTCCAAATCTAAAAGTTTCATTCATCAAATAGGGTGAATCCACTAAGATTAATTGAATAATACATGAAAAAATAAAGGAAAAATCTAACTCTAGTATCCTATATGATATGATACCTCTTTTTGGACCCCAGAACACCCTGGGATAAGAGGAGTGAATCGGGGTGCGAAGTTTTTTATTTAAAGTGAAAAATATTATTATGATGTAGGTAGGAACTTGTTAAACCTATCTGAAGGAATCTTGTTATAATAAAATATTTACATACATTGAGAGAACACAAGAATTGTACTTGGTTCCCCAGTAAGGGATACTATATGGATAATATGATGATAGTAAGTTCATTGTACCTAAATACACTAATCATCACAAATTTTTGTGGATTAGAACAGTTTAAACACAATACCTATGTGCCAGGAACACTAACTTTACAATATTATAGGGATATGAAACTGCCTCCTATAGAACAGTTCTGTTTAATTCCTCCAGCTCACTATATTGGGTGATGTTGTACTTAGTTTAATGACTGGAAAGTTGCTTCAAGATATTAGTATTTAAGTATTTATTCCAGACTAACACGATAATATGATTGCACCGTAAACATGAATTAATTTACATGAAAGAATTGATCAAACAAACTGGATAATCAAAACTTGATAGTAATGTAACTCAATCAATTACATGTAACAAATGTACTTTCATGCAACATTTTGGTTTATCGCAAAAGATAAATTTCACGTAACACTTATCTTTCATGCAGTTATATCATGTGTTTCAGAAGATTTTCACTTGGTCTTAATATTAAAATGGAACACAATGAATGAAATTTTTACAGCATGAAACTCTTTTATGAAAAAATATTTCATGTGGCAGAGCCACCAGATCTTCGTTGGAAAAGTTAATTTAAATGAAGGGGGTGTCCACCTATTTATAGACACAAATGTCCCTATTTGAAAATTCCTTGCATTCCTTCCAACATTATTGAAACTATTACTTTGTCATATGTGTCATGTATGTGTCTTTATCTCCTTATATGGTATGAAACTTTCCCATTTCACAAAAACTCGCCTTTCTAGCATGCTCAGATCTTATGCACAGCTCATTCCTTTTCTTTATTTTGATGTGATGGTCTGAAAACATCACTAGCACTCATGTTTCTAAATGAACATTAACATTCCATGTAACATGATTCCTTTTTCAAAAACAAATTTCTCCATCCTCCAATTTTTTGACCCAAAAATCTATAAAACACTAGAAAACAACTCCACCATCAATATTAAATCCATATTCACCATAAAAATAGTTCTATTATAATATCCTCAATCATCCCAAGCATGGATCGATAAGATACACAAAACAAACTCCTTTTCATTATTGAAAAACATTAGTTCCAACACTATGAGGATATCTAATTCCATGGACACACTCTAACCTCGGTCAATAAACACAAGGAACATCCTGAGGTCAGCCTCTACCAATTCCTTCTTACCTTAGAAATGTATATGTTTTCTTCTCCTACTACTAAAAAGGACTCATTGGTAGTTTTTGCTATGGTTGGTGTTAAACCTGATTGCCTGAACTAAACTAAGACGAGAGATCTATAGGGAACTGGTTCATTTGATGGAATAAAACACTATAAAAAATAATGTAGCTTGGATTCCCCTAGAATATTATAGAAACCACTAGTCAAAGAAGGTCAGAAAAGAGACTTCTAAGGTTGACTCCTCACTGGTCGAAACCTTGAATGTTTGGGTTACTGAGACATGCCACTAAAAACATTACTCCTCATGGAACCATGTTGACTACGTTATGATGTTAGACATCCTTGTTAGTGAATTTTCTCAAATTTAACTTCATTCTTCTAAAACTCCATTTATTTAAGAAATGTAAAAACAGTAACTATATACTAGATCAAAGGGTTTGGTTACTCCTCAAGACATATCACATGAGAATCCTCATCTAAAAAAGGTCTATGAAATAATGCAACAAGTCCTTGAACCTAATCCTTGGCTCCATCACTGGAATACTCACCTGTTGAAGATAAATAAGCTCATGCTTATTCATTTACTTCATGGTTTATGAAAGGAAATCTACCTAGAACTCATTCTGATTGTCGAACAAAAAACCCCTACCTTTCTCTCACCTAGATACATTGTATACAACTAATTAAGTTACCCATATTGGACTGACTTCCAATGGGACCTAGTATCCTACTAGGGTCCATAAAAAACTGAAGGCAATCTTGAGCTCCTCCAACAAGATCTCCATATCTACATTATAAATGTTTCCCTCATAATTCTCCAGATAATGCCTCTAGAAATATCATAACATAATCTACCACTAATCATCATTCTCAACTAGATAAACCCTATGATAATAAACTATATCAGAATATTAAACCTCTACTTCTTGAACTACAAATAGAAAACATCCTTGATCTATAGCTAAATGAGAGAACAAGGATTTCCTAAGCTCAATAGTATGTAATTTTATTAATATTTATTCAATTAATTTTAATTCTTTTAGACTTCACATAACCTAAAGCACATAAACGATGTAAAAAACAGAAGTAATCATGATCCATGGACCTCTCTTAAGTCACTACCCTACATATATTTCCACCTTACTTGGTCATTCAATAAGACAAGATTCCTTACACTAGATCATGAGGGGTGGGGGTTAAAATCCCATTTCCTAACCAGTATCCATGTCCTATGTCATGAACCAACATCAAATGGAATTATTCTGATACAAACCCATGAAATCATCAATGTTAATAACTCTAAACTATATCATATCACTCCACCATCAGCTCTGATACCACTCAGTCTTGACCCCCTCCCACCAGAGATACCATAATGAAAGATGAGTGATAATTACCACCCATGTTCCACCTCAAGTAGGCCCTGGGATAGTGACTAGAACCAAGGGTATATAAATACCACAAATGGGATGCATTACCCTCTATAATAAATTAAGATCAGTATATAGGATGAATAAAACACAAGAAACATCATTACATAATATAAAAAGAAAATAAAACTATCCCACAATTCATATATAAATAAAAGATACAAAAATAAAAGTCTCAAAAGTAAATACCTAAATGAAATGATAAATTAGAGACATAGTAATTATCCCAATGTCTGAGTTAGTAATGTCCAACATGGTCTATATAGTCCGCCCGGAACCTGAAAATTGATTTTAAATACACGTGGTGATCATAAACGTATACTCAGTAGAAAAATAAAAGTCTCTCATGTACATGTTAAAGAATCATTCTAATACACCCATGAGAAAATAGCTGAACCAAAATCACCTCAATAGGTCAACTATACAACACAAACAATTCTAGGGATCACTCACAAAATAGCATATCCATGTATACTAATATAATAAGATATGTATCAATAAAGGGTACCATATACTACTTTCCCATTTATTTTAGACTCTCTCGCCAAAATGTTGTACATCCTGGAACTTACTTCCCTTCTATATAACTTAAAACACAATCCCATAGAACGACCACATCACATCATTCCCATAGAAACCTAGACCACCACACCATATCATGGTCACATCACATCTCTCTTGAAGATGCCTGGGCCATCACCCCATAGCATAGTCACATCACATCTAACCTGAAGACACCTTGGAAATTACACCACATCCACTTCCATAACCAAAATAATAGGGTATCATGAACATGAAATACAATAAATGTGTGCCATATTCATACCATTAATGACCCCCCTTTAAGTATCCATATAGCATGGTCACATAAAATCTTTCCCACATACATTGGGGCCATCACCAAGTGCACTATCTGATCTTTGGAAACCATTACATGTTCATATCTACTCACATAGAAGAGAGATTGGGTAACCAAAAATCCATCCTCACCTTGAAGATGTTGTAAAAAACACTCCCACCACATATTTATATATACAGGTGTTAGCATATGGTGATCCATGTGGGTGGGTTGCATATGGTAATCACTAGGAGTATACAAAGTATATATATATATATATATATATATATATATCCATATAAAACCACATCATATGGGTTTGCAACAAGAACTAACCAACTCATAAGGTCACCACCCAACCTCACAAAACTTCCACTTTTGCTAATATAACTAAATGAAAAAAAACCATATAACAAACACAATACATAAGATACTTCCCACTTTTCATTACAAGACAAACAAATTTATTTTAAAAATATAATCCCTTCCATTTTTATCAATAATTTCATTTACCCACACAACCCATTATCGATTATTTCATTAACCATTTCTATCCCATTAACTAAACCAAACCAATTAATTTAAAACATTATTAACTAGTTATTCCATCACTACATGGGAATTTAGAACAATGAAACCATTCTTAACCCATCTACTGGATCACACAACAACACATCAGAACCACACATTATGCATCTTTATTATACCAATAAAATCACATTTCCACCCCCCACAAATTGAATTTACAAAGTCCACACATCTCCACCCCACAAAATGACTCGTACTAACCAAAAATTACCACCCCAAAACACGGCCGCATACCATTAACACATCGCATCACCATAGACTAGCCTCATAAAACCCTAACATCACTAACCCACAAAAAAAACTCATCCCAATCATCACACAAACATAAAAGTTTTCTTATTTAAGAAAAAATATATTTCATTACATAATAATTCTTTATTTAAGGACATTCTCCCACAAACCAAAAATATAGGGAATATAATGGCCCATAATTTAAATGTAGATATTACTTCAAATTTGAAGAATATTAATCACATAACATAATATAAACATTCTAGGACCATATAGGTTTAGTGTCTTTAGAAATTGGCATACATAAACAATTGGTTCATAAAACATCTACATTTTCTCCTACTTATTACTTCACAACTAGAATCATTTTTGACATATCTTAGTTAATAACCTTCTTCATGACCTAGGGAAAAGAAACATATGAAAGGGTTATCTCAAATTCTTTACAAGGGAGAAAAAGGGAAATATAATTCATATCATAATCATAAGAAAATAATATTTGAAAATCTTATCCTGTATATAAAAGATCATAATATCATGTCGTGGGATAAATAATAAAAGTGAAGTGTAATCCCAAAAGTCATAACATAAGACATGATTTTTTTGGAATATACACATAATCCTAGAAAATTATTTCATATTAGTCAAGGCTCATTGTCGAGACCATTATAGTGGACAAATTCCATTTCTGAACTGAGTTCACTCCTCGTTCCAGCCCTGTATTGCTAAAATGGATTTACTTTCCATTACAGTCATGTTTATCTCATGAGATATAAATATTTTCCAAATTAATTGGAGGGATATATATTTCCCACCCATCTCACAATTAAACTATTCTTACGTGTGACAAAAAAACATAAAAACATTCACCATAGAATAACCCATGAAATAAAATGTGTTTCTTGAACATCATTCCATCATAATCCATATAAAATAAATCAATTTCATAAAAATAATTCTATCATGAACACAATAAAATAAAATTAATAACAAATATAGAAACATAAACCTATGTCATCTTAGATGGAAAATAATTTTGATAACACACTTAAACTTAATTATTGAGGAAAATATCCTTTCTTTTTCAATTTTTTTTATTTTCTCAAAATGACATAGAATTTTAAATAAAAATAATTTAGTTGAAAATATTCTTAAAACAACATATAGAAATATTCATGTAAATAAGGTTTCATGAAACTATAAAAATCCATTCATACTGTATAATTTAAAAAAACATTCACCTCATAATTTTTCCAGAAAAGTTAAAAAGTACCTTAAATCGAATAAGGACAAAGGATTCGTTTCATGATGTTTAATAAAAATTACTCAAAGAGTAAAATTAATTTTAAAAAATTATATAAGAATAGAAATAATTTTATATAATTAGGAAAAATGGATGTGAATGATTAATATACCCCAGTAAATACTTACGTATAAACCATCTCGGATAAAAATGTGATTGTAAAAGTATCCCTTATCTTAGGTCTGCTATCATTGGTATGTATAAAAAACTATAGTATAATTATTTAAATAATATTATTGACTTATAAGTGAATCATAATGATATTTATGATATCATATGTTATTATATTATCCTCCATTTGTTAGTAACATTTCATTGTCACTCGTTATTCAGATATTAACTACTTTGTGTTCTTATTCAAGATTTGTTAGATAAATTCATGTTTTTATTATTAGGTTATAGTTAAATCATTTACAGAATAATGATAGTATAATATATATCATATATATTCATTTAATTAATGTATTAAATCATCCTTTAATGAAGATTATATAGAACAAATCACATCACACTATGGAGACAGTAAGTCGTACATATGCACGAGCGACGATATCCTTCCCATATTTGTTGAAAAATATTGAAGTCGATGGTGTTTGATATTTAAAAAATTGTATCATGTTATAATAATAAAATATATTTATTATTTCCATCATTATACCCATACATGTAAGGAGGTGGTGAAAAACAGATTACACCACGGTGTGGAGACGATAAGCCATACCTACGCATGTGTGGTGGTTTCATTTTTCATAGGATGGTTAAGAGGTGGAATATGGTTGTTTTATTTTTATAGTAACATATAATTATATGAGTGAAACTGATTTTTTTACTTTATAATGATACAACTATTGGAGATGATGTAAAAGAATAATTGTTTTTGAAATAATTGGTAAATGATATTACCACTTTTTCGATGTGCCTCCTCTAAATCTCTTCTTAGAGCACTAGAGTTGGTCTTTGAAGAATACCAAAAAATATAGAATGAAAATAGGGAATTTTATAAGGAAAAATGGAAGTGGTTTTCTGAGCTTGAAGGAGAAAAATGGAGTGAAGAGGTGAGGGAGGAGGTGCCCTTTTATAATTGAGGTGAGGGGCACTTTTGGAAACTCTATAAATGATAATTTATAACAAACTTAAACCCTTCCAAAAAAACCTCCAAAGTGTCCCAATTTCGAATATAATATGAGATAATATTGTAATACCATTAGCCAATAAATTTTTGAAAACTTATGTTTTAAATTTAAACCATATCTCTTTAATTGACACTTAGTTATTCTATTTTATTTTAATTGTGGTAATAGCATTTTAAATATTTAATGGTTATAAATATTTACTTATATGGTGTTAATTGAAAATAAATAGATATTTAATGACCTTTTAGAGCTTAAAATTATAACTTTTTAATTTTTAAATATATTTATTATTTTCAAATAATTTAATAAAATGTTATTTTTATAAAATATCAATAGTGGCAATTTTGACACTATTCATTTAGTTGACTTTAAATAAAACCCAAATAGAAGATATATTAAAAAAATTATTTAAAACAGTCCTAACATGTCATATTCACTTATAAAATTTTTGGAACCCAATAATTAGTTCATATGTTATTTCTTTTAATATTTTTAAAACCAATTTGTTTGATTTTTTTATTAATAAAATAATTTCTACATCACAATTGTGTCATTATTAATGATAATTATTTAATATATAAAAATTATAAATAAATTTATATGATGTATGTAATTATTTTAGATTTTTATAGAATATATATAGCTGATACTATCTCTATGTTATCTATATATTAAAATTAATATACTTATATAAAATGAGATTTTGACATTTTGTCACATTCATTAGTTTTTATTACATTCATGTCATATTCATAGGTAAGTGGCAATAAAGTGAATAAATTTCTAAAAATATATTATAAGGGTTTAATTTAGTCATCCAATAATATTTTTACAGGTGTTAAGGTAATTTTATAATATTATTGTTACCTTTAATTACCAGATTTATCTTTAACCATGGTAATACAAATAATTACCAATGTTATTATTCATGATTCCCAAAACTAAAAGTAGCCTATTAACATAATTTGGACCAATTGGTTCCAAATATGGAATATATTTTTCAAAATTGAAAACACATAAGGTGTAGTATTTTTAAAATTAATCCCATTGTTGAAATGAGAAAACATGTTTTAAAAGTTAAGACATTGCAAAAGATTGAAATATTTTTACCTATGAATTGAATGCAAAATGAATGAAAATGACATAAATTATATTGAATGATAAAAATATATTATATTTATACTTTAAAATCATTCAATATTATAATTTTACCATATAAATTATCTTGATGAAAAAAGTGATTTTTAATTAAAATTTAGCGTATTTTTACATTTCATACAAACATGAATGTTATCAGAACAATATAACAAATTTATCAAAAGTAAATTTTTATATACCACATAAAAATAACATACTTATGTTGTCAAATAAAAATTATTAATGTGTAAAAATATTAATTTAAAAGGGGTTCACCGTTAAAATGTGTAATACTAAAATTAAAAAAAAATAGGTTTTTATTCATATTATATGACTAAAATATCCACTGGGAGAATATAAATACTATTTTATTAAGTATATAAGACATAAATATATCATTAATTTTATTACCAAAAGTAATTCACTAAAAAATACAAATATCTAATTGATTTATGTTTTTCATAAATAATTGATAGACAACGAATTCACAATGAATTTTCATAAGTTATTTATAATTATTCCTGTTATCCTAACAGCTAGTATAAAATGTAAATTTTATAATAAGGGTATCTTGTGGTTAGTTTAAAATCACTATTTTATGAAAATAAAGCTAATTAAGAATAAAAATTATTTAAAAAAACAAAAAAACATCCGGGTTTTACATTATACCCCCCTTAAACTGAATTTCGCCCTCGAAATTCGTCACTTGGAAACAAACTCATGAGGATACATGTGCTTCATAATATCCCAAATTTCCCATGTAGCTTCTTCAAATTAGTGGTTCCTCCATAAAACTTTAACTAAGTGAGTGGTGTTTTTTCATAATTTTTTTTCGCTACGATCGAAAATCTCTGTCGGATGTTCTTCATAAGAAATATTTTTCTCAGCGGTATGACTTATGAACTTTGTACATGGGAAAGAGCGAGTAAGTACTTTATCCAAAGAGAAACATGGAACACATCATGAACTTGAGAGATATTTTGTTGATGTTACAATTAGTAAGCTACCTTCCCCACACGATTGATAATTCCAAAAGGACCGATATACCTAGGGCTCAGCTTGCCATTATTTCCAAATCTCATTACTCTCTTAGAGGGAGATATTCATAAGAAAACCTTATCACACACTTCAAACATTAGGTATTTTCTTCGGTGGTCAACATAACTTTTTTGATGACTATGAGATACTCATATGTTTTGTTGAATATATCTGACCTTTTCTTTTATTTCATCACAAGACCAGGTCCTAATAGCTTTCCTTCCCTAACTTCATCTTAGCAAGTTGGAGTCCTGTACTTTTTTCCATAGAGGGATTCATAAGGATCCATTTTAATACTTGATTGAAAGCTATTTTTGTAAGAAAATTCCAACGAATGTTGGTTTTGATCTAAAAAATCATTTAAATACATAGATAAATCTCTCTACATGACTTCTAGAGTTTGAATTGTCCTCTCAGATTGACCCTCTATCAGAGGAAGATAAGTAGTGATGAAACATAACTCTGTATCCAGAGCATGATTAAGACTTCAACTGAACATCGTAAACCTCTGATCCTGATTAGATGTAATGGAAAGTGGTACTACATGTAATCTTACCATTTAATTTATATATATATCATAGAAATCTGATCAAGATGTAAATCCTCTATAATAGAATTGAAGTGTGACGAATTTGTAAAACGATTACCTATAACCCAAATAGCATTATTTCCTTTGGATGTTTTGGGAAGTCTGATCACAAAGTCCACAATGATGTTTTCCCATTTCCATTCTGGTATTGGTAATGGTTGTAACATCCCCTTATACTTACGTCTCTCAGGCTTATCTTTTCTACAAACCATCGAGAGACATAGTCAGAGACATCCTTTTTCATGCCATCCCACCAGAATTAATCTTCTAGGTCCATATACATATTTGTGATTCCATGGTAAATAGAGAATGATGAACTATGAGCCTCATCCAATATCTTTTTCTTAAATTCTGGTATGTGAGGAATACCAACCCGATTCTTGAACCTTATTATTTCATCATAATAAAGATTGAATTTAGGAACATTTCTCACATTATTTTGTAACTCTGAAACTTCCTTCTATGCCTCCTTAATCTTCACTTGTATAGATAGTTGAACATTTATTTGAGAAAGATAAGATTTCTCCCCTTCTATTAAAATTTCAAGATCCATAATTTCCAAAACCATGAATATTTTATCTTTTATGGTCCTCATCATGGATAATCTAGCATGGTATTTTCGACTGAAAGCATCTACCACCTTGTTCGCTTTCCCTGGGTGGTAATGTATTGAGTAGTCGTAATAATTAATCAAATTCAACCATCTTTATTGGTTCATATTCATCTAATTTTTTGTGAAAATATAATTTAAACTTTTATGGTCCGTATAAATATCACACCTTTCACCATAAAGATAATGCCTCTTTATATTTAATTCAAAGATTGCATCAAATAACTCCAAATCATGAGTTAGGTAATTTATATCATGAATTTCCAACATCCATGAGTCATAATCTATCACCATATCATTTTTCAGGAGAAAAAATACTATCCCCCTCTAGGATGCATCACAGTAGATCACAAACCTTTCTACACTATAAGGCAGTGTGAGCATAAGTGCACTGGATAACCTTATTTTTTTCTCTTTGAAATTCTATTCACATTCCTCTATATAAACAAACATAACCTCATTCTATTCCAACATAGTGAGAGGATTAGATAATTGTGAAAAATATTTCCGAAAACGTCGATAATATCCATCCAATCCAAGAAAAAATCAGATCTCAGTTACCCTTGTTGGTCTCATCCATCTTTCAATCACCTCCCTTTTTTCTGGTTCCCCAAATATCCCATCTCTTGAGATTATGTGACCCAAAAATGAAACTTTTTGAAGCCAAAATTTACACTTGGTAAATTTTCCATAAATCTTCTCTTTTCTCAGAGTCTTCAGTACAATTCTCATGTGATATTCATTTTATTCATTTCCCTTTGAATAGAAAAGAATATCATCTATAAAGACTACCCAAAACTGGTCCAGATAGTATTTAAAGACTCTATTCATTAGATCTATGAAGATAGTATGGGAATTTGTAATAGAAAAAGGTATCACTATAAATTCATAGTGTATATACCTTTTACGGAATGTCGTATTGATTATATCCCCCTTATGTAGCTTAATTGATGATATTCTTAATAAAGATCAAGATTGGAAAATGATTGAGCTCCAAATAGTTGTTAAATAATTCCTCAATGCTGGGGAGAGGATATTTTTTCTTGATAGAGATATGGTTATGTTCTAGATAATAAATTCATAGTCTCATTAATTTATCTTTCTTTATAACAAATAGAACAAGTACTCCATAAGGTGAAACACTAGGGCACATGAATCCTTTATCAAGATTCTCTTTGAATTACTTCTTCAATTCCTACAACTCAATTAGGGCCATTCTATAAGGTATCTTTGAAATTGGCATAGCACCCGATATGATTTCTATTGAAAACTCAAATTCACGATTTGGTAGAAGACCTAGAAGTTCATATGGAAATACATAATCAAACTCTCATACAATGGATGTATTATTTATCAAGAGTTTCTACCCAACCGTTTGAGAAAAATAAATTTCATTTATTGGAATCAAGACCCATAATAAGGAAGAAATTTCTACTGGACGGTTATATTCATCATTGCATCAATATATGATCAAATATTGATCTGGAATAAGAAATGTGATTTCTATTATTTGGAAATTTATATGATCTCCATATAGATAATGAGAATTCATTGCAAGAATCACATGAAATTCCACTATAATAAGGATCACAAGATTTGTAGGAAGAAATTTCCCACAAAAATTAACCGGAGAATAATTGTAAACTTTTGATGCGACTGTAGTTCTGTTAAGAGTTTTAACAGCTCAGTCAACATATAATTGTTGAGGTTATACGATGATACCCTTAGAAAATTATTTATACAAAAAAGATTCGATGGATCAAAGACCAAATAAAACATTTTCTACTTTAGAGTGGATGGAAATTAAACCTTTCACCACTTCATTATTGTACTCCACATCGCCGATAGTGATTTCATTTGACTTTATTTAGTCTTTGTACTTACAAGTTTGTTGAAATTGATCATCATCAATATACCTTTGATTATGGAATTTATTGGAATAATGCCCCATTTCCATGAACTTGTAACATTGAAGTGTATGATCTGAATTATGTGTAGGCTTTTCTTTGTTCAAATCAGTAGACAATGTTTTCCCATCACTTTGGCATTCAACTACCCGATTACCTTCTTTTCCACACTTAACAAATTTACTATACCCTTTAAAAAATCCCCATGTTTCTTTCTACACTTTGAGAATAAGGGGAAACTCATATTCTTTTTAGTGTGGTCTTTAGATTTTTCTTTGAATTCCATTTTTATCTTCTTATCAAACCCATATGACTAATGGATTACTATAATATCCATCTCAACCTTGAGATCATGTCGAAAAATTTATTTATAGCTATTAAAGTCTCTTATGGATAATGCCCTTAGGAGACTTAGTTTTAATCCACTAAAGAATCAGTAAATTTTAGTCTCAGGATGGGTACTAATTCAAGAAGCGTACCTTGAAAATCTTCTAAAATTTTCATCATAGGTACCAATAGATTCATGTTCTTTTTATTAAGTTCAAGGTACTCATTCTCCATATTTTTTAAAAGAATAAGAGGAAATTACATACTGAAAAATAAGTTCTAGAACTTATCCCATTCCATGGACTCAATTTCATCTCTTTGCCTCATATTCTTAATAAGATTACACCATTTATTAGCTTATCCTTCCAAATGATAGACTTATAAGATGAATTTATCATGTTCATAGAATTGTAGAACTGAAAATATATATTCAGTGGTATTGATCCATAATTTAGGCTCTAATGGATCAGAAGACCCGCTTAATGAAGGTGGATGATATCTCATAAAGGACTCAACAGAATGTTTCTCCCTCCATTGCGTGTTTAGAAGTCATGCATGATTCATAGATTGAGAAAGTTGTGTGATCATGGCTATAATATTTTTCATTCCATCTCCCATAACATTTTGTTTCTCAAGGGGATAATCATTGAATTGCCCGTGACATTCATCATTAACGTGGTTCCTTCAGGTTCCATCCATTGAATAAAACTATGAAGCATAGTGTGAGAAACACTAATCATAATAGTAAAACCACATAATCAAGAATAAAATTAAAATATAGGAAACTTTAGGTTTTATCCTAGGTTATTTATGAACGTCTCTAAAACACTAGGATAAGATTGTAACCTATACTTAGACATGTCCTTAGGGTTCTTACTATGGTTCTCTCATCCTAGTTTCCAAAGGTTAACTATAAATTTGCCCTAATACAAACTATAACGACACATACTTTACATGTAGATATTACTTCGACATTGA
Source organism: Viscum album (assembly GCA_963277665.1). Lineage (NCBI taxonomy): Eukaryota > Viridiplantae > Streptophyta > Magnoliopsida > Santalales > Viscaceae > Viscum > Viscum album. The sequence goes on from OY728155.1 coordinate 1,939,083,204, forward strand.
GAATATTTATTACATAACATAAAAACCTCACGCTAGGACCATATAGGTTTAGTGTCCTTAGAAACTGGGAAACATAAACAACTATTTCATAAAACATCCACATTTTCTCCCGCTTATTTCTTCATAACTAGACTTATTTTTGTCATATCTTATATAATACCCTTCTTTGTAACCTGGGGAAAAGAAAAATATGAAATGGTGATCTCAAATGCTTAGTAATGGAAAACAAGGTAAATATAATTCATATCACAATCACAAGAACGTAACATTTGAAAATATTATCCGACATATAAAAGATCATAATATCATGTCATTGGATAAATCATAAATGTGCACTGAAATCCCAATAGTCATAACATAAGACATGAAACTTTGTGTCATACACACATAAGCATATAAGATCATTTCATATTATTCAAGGATCATTTCTGAGACCCTCATAGCGGACAAAGTCCATTACTGAACCGATTTCACTCCTCATTCACACCTTGTATTACTAAACTAGATTTATTTTACATTACATTCATGTCAATATAATGAGATATAAATCTTTACCCATTACATTTTAGGGATATATAGGCCCCACACCTCTCATAATGAAACCATTCTTACATGTTCCAAAAAAACATAAAAATCATTCACCATAACATAACCCATGAAATAAAATGGGTTTTTAAAACATCATTACATCATACTCCATATAAAATAAATAGATTTCATAAAAATAATTCCATCATGAAAAGAATAAAATAAAATCAATAATAGATATTGAAACATTACCATATGAAATCTTATATGGAAAATAATTTTGATAAAACGCTTGAACTTAATTTTTTAGGAAAATATCTTTTCTTTTTCAAAAATGATTTCTCTTCTAAAAATGCAATGAAATTTTTAAAAAAAAAATTAGTTGAAAATAATAATTAAATAATGTATAGTTAGCTTCATGGAAATAAGTTTTTATGAAACTATAAAAATCCATTCGTTCTATATAAGTTAAAAAACATTCTCCACGTACTTCTTCCCGAAAAGTCAAAAAGTACCTTAAATCGAATAACAACAAAAGTTTCATTTCAGACCATTTAATGAAAATTACCCAAAGGGTATAATTAAATTTAAAAATTAAATATATAATAAAATAAATAATTTTACATAATTATAAAATATGGGTGTGGATGATAAATATACCCCAATAAATACTTATATATAAACAATCTCAAATAAAAACGAGATTGCAAAATTATCCCTTACCATAGGTCCGATATCCTTCGCATATATCCGAACCTCCTATATAATTACTTAAATAATTTTATTGAATTATTCTAGAAAAATAATAGTTTTTATGATATCATATATGATTATATTATCATCCATTTATTAGTAACATTTCATTGTCACTCGTTATTCAGATATTTACTACTTTGTGTTCTTATTCAATATTTGTCAGATAACTTCATGTTCCAATTATTAGTTTGTAGTTAAATAATTTAAATAATTATGTTAGTATAGTATATATTATATTTATTAATTCAATTCATATATATAATAATCCTTTAATTAAGATTATGTAGAATGAATCACATCACACCATGGAGACGGTAAGCCATATGTACGCACGTGCGACGATATCGTTCCCCTAATTGTTGAATGGTATTGAAGTGGATAGTGTTTGATATATCATAATAAGTACCATGTTATAATAATAATATATAGTTATTATTTCCATCATTATACCCATCAATGTAAGGTGGGGCTGAAAAACAGATTACACCACGTCGTGGAGACGATAAGTCGTACGTACATACGCGTGGGGATTTAATTTTTCATAGGATGTGTAGAAGGTGGAATACATTTGTTTCATATTTATAATAATATATAATTATATGAGTGATATTGATGTTTTTTAATTTATAATTATACAACTATGAATAGTAAGTATAAGAAGAATGATGTTTGAATGAATCAGTAAATGATATTAACTCTTCTTTGATGTACCTCCTCTAAATCTCTTCTTAGTTCACAAGAGTTGGTCTTTGAAGATGAATTGAACCTCAAAAATGAAAATACTGAAGTTGAGAAGGAATAAGGGCATGGGTTTTCTGAGCTTAAAGGACTAAAATGGAGTGAAGAGGATAGGGAAGAGGTTCCCTTTTATAATTGAGGTGAGGGGCACTTTTGAAAACTCCATAAAAAATAATTTATAATAAAATCAAAACCTACCCAAAAACATATAAAGTGTCCCAATTTAAAAGATGATATGAGTTAGGTTTTTAATCTCAAAATCCAATAAATTTTTTAAAACTTATTTTTTCAATTTAAACCATACTGTTTTAATTGACACTTAGTTATTCTATTTAATTTTTATTGTGGTAATAAAATTATAAATATTTAATAGTTATAAATATTTACTTATATGGTGTTAATTGACCATAAATAGTTATTATATGACATTTTTGACCTTGAAATTATAACTTTGGGATTTTTAAGTATTTTTATGATTTTTAAATAATTTAATAAAATGTTATTTTTATAAAATATCAGGTGTTAATTTTTTTACACTATTCATTTATTTGATATTAAATAAAATCCACAAAAAATAATTATTTGAAAAAAATATTTAATACACTCCTACCATGTCATAGTTGCCTAAAAAATTATTAGAACACATTAATTAGTTCATATGATATTTCTTTTAATATTTTTAAAACCATTTCTTTTTTATATTTCTATTAATAAAATAATTTCTATGTCACTATTGTGTCTTCATTAATGGTAATTATTTAATATCTAAAAATTATAAATAAATTCCTATAATGTGTTTAATTATATTATTTTTCAAGATAATATATATAGTTGATATTATCTCATAGTTATCCATATATAAAAATTAATATACTTATATAAAATGAGATAGCGACATTTTGTCACATTCATTAGTTTTTATTACATTCATGTCATATTAATAGGTAAGTGGACATAAATTGATTCCATTTCAAAAAACAGAAGAAAAATGTAGAAATTATCCTTCCAATAGAATTTTTATAGGTGTCAAGGTAATTTTATAATATTATTTTTCCTTTAATTTCTTGATTTACCTTTAACCATGGTAATAAAAATAATTACCAAAGTTACTATACAAAATGCCCAAAAATTAAATTAGAGTTTTAACATAATGTGGGCCTACTAATTAAAAATATGGAATTCATTTTTTAAAATTCAAGACACAGAAGTTGCAGTAATTTTAAAATTAATCCTATTATTGAAATGAGAAAATGGGTTTTAAAAGTTAAAACATTACAAAAGATTGTAATTTTTAACCTACGAATTCAATGTAAAATTAATGATAATGACATAAATTATATTTAAAAAAATATTCTATTTATACTTTAATACCATTCAATATTATAATTTGAACATATAAATTTTCTCAATTAAAAATTTTGTTGGTAATTAAAATTTAGCATATTTTTAATATTCATAAAAACATGAATGCTATCAGAAAAATATCAAAAGTTTATGCAAAGTAAATTTTTATATCCCACTTAAAAATAACATGTTTGTGTTGTCATATAAAAATTATTAATGTGTAAAAATATTTATTTAATAGGGGTTATCGTTTCAAAGGTGTAAAATTAAACTTTAAAAAAATAGGTTTTTATACATCGAATAAGGTTTTATTCATACTCTATGACTAAAATATCCATTTTAAGGATATCAACAATATTTTACTAATTATATAACAAATATATATCTCATTAATTTCATTACCAAATTTAATTCACTAAAAATAAAAAAAAATCTAATTTAATTATATTTTTCCTAAATGATTGATAGCCAATGAATTCACAATGCATTTTCATAAGTTAGTTATAATTATTCCCGATATTCTAATGGCTAGGATAAAATGGTAATTTAATAATAACGGCATCTCACGGTTCATTTAAACTCATGATTTCATGAAAATAATTCTACTGAATAATTCAAATTATCTAAATAAAATATTTTATAAAAACATACGAGTGTTATAAGGAAACCACTTTATTAGTTGAATATAAGTGGTTAGAAAAATTCTATTTTGGGGTGATATCACAATAACATATAACCAGGGTTCCATATCACAAAAACTAATGCACAAGAAATGGATCCCAATAAATTTTTTTTAGTAGGGTGTCAAACCATTCAATTCAGAATATCAACATAATAATATTAAATCTATAAAATAATGATAATCAAACCACTTTCCCAATAATTTTCAATTAACCGATTAATTTATCTTGATTAGTGCAGCAAAAAACATCACCAATATATAAAAAAGAGTAATCCCCTCCAACATGATACAAAAAAGTGAGAAACAATGGATTCCCTACCTTGAAGAAGTTTTTTAGACCTACTACAAGCCATAGGGACAAGAAGAAACACCAAAAAACAACAACTACAAACATGAAACTATGGATAAACCTACACAACAGCCAAGGATCCTTAAAATGTATCCAAACTCACACCCCAAACAAAAACCAATACACTGTAATGGATTCCCATGATAGTGTAACCTAAATAATACTACGGGTAAGAGATGAGAACATACCTCCATCCCAATGATACACTATCATAATCCATCTGAATAAGGAGGGAAGAATGATACATCAAAATTAGGGTTCCCCATAAAAATGAGGTAAGGGAGAGAGGCAAAATAGTTCAAGGGTTATCCGAATAAATGATATAAAAACCCATAACCCACCCCTTTCACATCATGAATTCCATTCACAACATGAATTTCATGGGGTGACATAGAATATGAGTTTTGAATCATGTATGGGGAATGAAACCCAAATATCATTGGTTTATATCAAAAATTATGTCACCTAAGATTGAACTAATTACATGTTGTGAATGAAAAATTCATTAACTGAAATCATCTCATGGATTTCCTTAACCAATAGACAAAATACATGAAACCAACCAGATAAAAAATATATGAACCACTAACTCATAATGTGAATCTATTTTATTTCCTAAACCACCTATCACATTACTCATGTAGCTTTAACATCCACTGAACCCTCTGAGGCTTCCTCTAAACATTTTCAAACCACAAAAATATGAAAAGTAAAAGACTAATAAGTCATCAGCTGTAATAAAGTTATTATAGAATGTTCTCTTTCTAGGGTTATCACCCCATGCTTTAACTATTCCAAATAAACATCCACTTATAGTATCTATATAGGGATTAAATTTCTTTGAAACCACTCCCGCTATACTTCAAATACATTACAAGATATTTTCATATACATCTAATTTTCCCTATAGTCCTCACTGAAGTATTCTTGTCCTAATAACCAAAAATAACTTGAACATGATTTGATATCGAATATAGTGACCCATGCCTTTTACACATATTATTACATCCCTTTTTATATAAATATCCCATAAACACAACCCAAAGATCATGAGTCCTAGTATCTCTGGAAGAATAGGATCAAAATACACCAAAAAACATAAATAGAACATATTTAGTTTTAACCAAATTAAGTTTCTATTAAATTCCTCTATGCTTCTAAAACAACATAGGGTAACCTAGGGAATCCATAAAAGAAAGTGTTGAGCTATAAATAACAGTAAGGGAAGAAACATAGTATCAAATAATAACACATGATTTAAACAACATAAAAAGATATAAAGAAAGAGAAGTCTTTGGAATAATCATATGGAGACATAAAATGAATAACAATTAATTATAAGAACATGGAAAGAGACGAATGTGGAAGGAACATAAAACATGAAATAAGAATAAGTTAAGTCTAATTACCATGAAAACATTACATGATGTACAAATTCCCATCATTGATTAGGTTTACTCCCTAATCCCATACACATCATCTCATGATACAAAAAAATTACCCAATGAAATGGTTAATTATCTAGTCACACTAATAAAAAAAATCTAAATTATTATAAGTTATATAGAATGAAATAAATCATAAGGCATAAACATAATAATTATTAATGGAAATAAATAGGGTTCATAACCATGAAATAAACCCTAACCAGATGAAATATCATAAGATTTTCCCTAAAAGAATATTTTTTATAATTATTTGATGTTCATAATAATAGTTCATGTGAAATTATTTCCATGTTTAGTGGTGATTTTAAAAATATTATAGAAATTACTTTGGAAATGTACCTCTTAATAGGGTCATTAGAAAAAAGGATATTGAGTTTTTAAAGAGGGAAAGTGAATAATAAAATCCATAAAAATAGAAATGGTCTAAAATTCCCTTCCATGAAAAAATTTTTTATTTTAAAAATCATGGATGTTTTAAAAAAATTCAAGGAGTGATGCTTGTAATGGGGTAATAAATATAGAATTTACATTTATTTAGGTTTTCTTATCGAGATAAACTCAGATGGGAACCTTTTAAAAGATGTATATCTCTATTAAGGAAAGACAAATTAATCTTGGTATATATGAGTTAGATATATATATATATATATATTATATAATATGCAAATAATAATATTAGAGTGATAAACTAGGTAAATGAGAGATAAATCATAATCCTAAAAAAATTACTGTGGTTTAGAGATATCCCTTACCTTATGTTCTAGAATCATTCCAAACCTGCACTTAATATCCTAAATAATACAATTAAATTATATAATTAACTAATTTATAACATTTTATATATATATATATTATTATATTTTTATTATGTTCATTTATAACCATTTCAATGAGATATTATGTTTGATTTCATTGTTCTGAGGGTATTTGTTTCTGGGTTCGAAGGTTGGATAACTTGTGGATAATAATTGATGTTCGTGAAAAATGTTACTAAAACTATAGAATCTAAATGAAATGGTAATAATGTACTTATAAAAACTTAAATGGTCTCAAATACCCATATGTGTTCTTATATAGAGACGATTCACTTAGTAAAAAATTAACATTATGTGGTTAGTTGATTTTTTCTTTGTTACCAAACATCACAATCTTGATTTGTTTTATTTACTTAAATTATTATTAAAACATTAAAAACATTAATTGAGTTATAACGTACTTTTATAATCATATTTTAGGATAATAATATTTATATATCCATTCTTAAAGGTGGTGGAGAAAAATGAAGTATGTTGTTCATGGAGGTGGTGTACCGACCATATGCAGGTAACATTTTCCTTCTAGAATCAATTGAGGGAAAGAGAATATGACGGGAAATAAATATTAAAATAAAATATTTAAAATTAATTTATATATATGATACTATAGTAATAATTCCATGTTATTTGAAATTTTTTTCAAAGGGTGAGGAAGAATGAAATTACAGGTATCAATTGGGGGAATTATCTTTCCCTTTGGATATATACTCTTAGGCTTCCATATAAGAAAAATTGGATTGGTATTTGGATTATTTGAAAATAAAAAAATATTTTTGGGAGTTTATTAGTACGGTATTTGAGTACAAATTAGGTAAGATAAAATTCTTAGAAGTTGTGAGGAAAAGGGGTTGTGAGGGGTGGTATTTAGAAGATGAGGAGATGAGTGTTTTTGAATATTATGATATTTAGTTTATCATTTTAGATCAATACAATGAATATTAATGATTATTATTACTCTATATAGTAAATTATTCATGTTAGTTATAAATAATGGGTTATTACATCACCAATGACTCAAAAATTTATGTATTTATATTATAATGTTAAATATCATATTTTTCTTTATCTCACTATTCTCAAAAATTAAACTATTTTAGATAAATAAAAAACAAAAATAATTATTTTTCATCATACATAATTGATAAATGAAATCGATTTTATTAAAATATTTTTTTAAATATGATAAATTTAATTTTTTAGATAAATTTTCTTTATTTGAAAAAAAATCAATTTTAATATTATTATTACTTTTTTGACCCTTTGAAAAATTCCTCAAGGACTCATAAAATTATATTATCTTTATAATACAACATAATAAAAATTTATAAATCCATTAAATTTAAAAAATATATAAATCATTATATTTTTTTATAAAAATGAAAATAAGATATTTATTTTTCACAAAAATCCAAACCCATATTTTATCATTTATAAAACATTTATTGAATTGTATCAAGATATAAATATTCCATATTTTCATTCTATAAGATACTTAAAAATTATTTCACATGTCCATAGGTTAGTATACCATTGTAAGGGTGAAGTTTCTATTCTAAAGAGTCATATTACTATTCTAAGGTGCTTATTACTATTCCAACAACCAGATTTGTAAAAAAAATATGGGATCCCTACATCCTATATATTCTTTATATTTTATTTATTTCTCAATCATTTTTATTTTATCTCAATATTATATATATGTATATATATTTGTTTTTATAATTAATTTTTTTTCACTAATATTCCGCTTCATTTCTATGGTGTTGTTAAAGGGAATATGGAAGATCTAAAATTTCATATTATTTTTATATTACATTCTATTATTTGTCCCATTGAAATATTTTCAATTATTATCTCCATTTTTATCCTATAAATGTAATATTATAATTAATATAATAAAATTTTGTTGGTTTAATCATGTGGTGTGTGTGTGTATTCAATAATATTATGTTACTATATATGACACAATTATATATTCCTAAAGGAAATACCACAGATAAAATTATAGTTTATTTCACTTTATCGTTTATAGATATGCAAGGAATCAGTTTGTGTATGTGAATGCATAAGATTCTTATGGATTTTGATTCTATGAAATGAGTTTAGTGATAAATAAAACTGAATCCTAACTTGAAAGATGTGGTATAGTATAAGGTGATTAAACTACATCATGATGTAATAGTTTACCCCATTTCAGATACCTCTTAGGTTATTCCAAATCAAGTTATGCTTAATAATGAAGGAAAAATAGCAATGCAAAATGATAATAACAAACCCATTCCGAAAAAATTATATGAACCTATAGGGTGTTCATAGATTACAAGAAGTTATATATAATAATAAATAATAAAAATTTAATTTCCCTTTATGGATGTACTACTTAAGATATTTTATTGGCCTGAATTATACAATTTCATATATGGATACTCTAAAGATGACTAGGTATCTATAGCTTCTATATATCCATAAAATGAATACATTCACCTACCCATATGAAAATCTTTCTTATAAAATAATACCTTTACGATTTTTGGATCCAATGAATCTTTTGAGAGGTGTATAATGGTAATATTCTATGATTTTATAGAGAAACGTAACAAAAAAAAATTATAGATGACTTTTCTATCCTTTTTTATAAACTTTCATAAGTTCTTACAAAATCATTAAATATTTTTAAATCGATGAGAGGAGATAATAATGTTATTAAACTAGAAGAAATTTCATTTTAAAGTGAAGGAAGAAATCATACTTAGAAATAATATTTCCAATATAGGGATACTGATTAATAAATATAATATAAAATTCTTTTTAAAAAATCCGTAAACGACATCAATGAACCGATTAATTTAACTAAATATTTATTGAATATTTTTCTAGGATTTTATGACAAATATGATCTTTTTTAAAATTATTGTCAATCCATTTTTTATAATCAATGAAATGAGGGATTTAAATAATTTAAAAAGAATTTTATTTAAACATGTATAATAACATTACTTGATTAGAGAATCCCTTTTTTAGTTTTGTGGAATTCTAGTGACTTTACAATTGGTTATATTCATAGGAAAAATAAATACACGAATTTTTTATCTATTTTACAAGAAATCCATTGAATGGTGCCAAATTTAACTTCTAAACTACTAAGAAAGAGATACAAATACATATTATTTTCATGGGAAAAATATAGACCATATTTGATTGGTACTATAGTTATGTTATTCACTCACCACTAAATACTAAAATATTGGAAGATAAAAAATAACATAAAACCAAAGCTCGTCTAGTAGTAACTACCACTTCAGGTGTTTTATTTGGAAATTAAATATAATAAGGTTGTTGAGAACCATTTTTAAAATCAATTATAAAGGATTGAGGAAGCACGTTAAGTATATTTTCAAACCACTAGAACATTATTACTTCTTGAACAATTACTTGCATTGAAGACATATAAACTACCATTATATTCTAATATTGTTATTTAATTGATTGCAAGAATATTTCAATAGAAATTTTTATTCTACCATAAGAGGATATTCTTGGAATATATAGATCACTAATATTTGGAGGATCCATAACTATTTACATGCAAAGGGGATTAAATTATCAAGAGAAAAATTCAAATAGACGAGGTATCTTCTATTCTTAACAATTTTCATACATCACTTATTGGAGGACATTATGGGATTTAAAAAAATGTAAAAAAATTACTATAAAGTGGGTTTTATTGGACAAAAGTTTTCATTAATTCAAGAGAATTTATATAGTCGTGTAAAAAATTCAATGGATTAGATCAATTTTGTGAAAGGAAGATATTCGACATTATTACATATTTAAAGTATTCTTATTGGATGATTGTAATATTTTTTTAATTAGAACATTAAAAATATCATAATGAAATAAATATATTATAGTGGTAGATAACTATGTATCAAATTATATTGAATTAATAACCTACCTAGCAATAAAGTAGCATGTGTGACGAAGTTTCTAATAAAATCATCTAAAATAAATTTTAGTTTTCAAGGGATACAATTAGTAAAAAAATATTTATTTCTATAAAATATATTCTTAAGTTATTGAAGGAGGAATAAGTATATAGACATAAATAAGATACAAAATATAATTCGCAAACCTGTTAAAAATTTAATGTCCCAAACATGACTATAAAAAACATGGAGAAACTTTTTATTGGTTTAAGAAAGGATTTACCCTTTAATTTGGATGATTCAATGTTGTCTTATAGGAAAACATATAAAGCTTTTATACAGATTTCACCATATAGACATGTGTTTGGTAAGTCCAGTCACGTTCCTATGGTAATTGACTATAAGAAATTTTTGGATGTCAATTAATTGAACATGATTTTGAATGATGTTGGATATTAGAGGATTTTAAAGTGGAATTAAATTTAAGAGATAAAAATGGATTATTATATAAATGATAGGATATTTAAATAAATAACTAAGGATTTATAGAATTCCCACATAAAATATAGGGAGTTTAAAGAGGTATATTAGGTGCCTTCTTTAAATCATAACTGAAATTATTCTCTAGGAAGTTGAGATATGGATGGTTAGATGCATTTCAAATTGTACAAGTATAATCTAATGGTGTTTTTGAAATTTCATCATTAGAAAAGGAACCATTTTTATTAACATAAAAGGGTAGAAGTCATAAATTAAAGAATTATCTATTAGGGGGACCCATATCATAATCCATACTATATTGGAAGAAATTGAAGTTTAGATGAAAAATATAATGAAATAGATTTTAGGATGGAACCCAGTTTCAATAAATTCCTTTTTCTTTTCAGTTTTCTTGTTCTATTAGTTCAATAGTAGATTTTTTACACATTGAACCGATTTTTTTATAGTAGACTGATGAATGGAATCAAACACTTTTTCAAGGAATTATTAATTTCAATCATAATTGATCAATATAATATTGAACCAAATTCTTTTTTGTGTGTACTGATTTTATATTATTATTTTACATATTCTATATTTTCATGGTGCATTATGGACCTTAAAATGGGGATAATTTTACTCACATATGGGAAAGTATTTGATATTATTAAGGATATAACTATAATTTTTTATTCATGAATTTTATATTAATTTGATTATTGGTAAGGTTATAATTATTGCTGAGTGACTAACACTAGATGAACATTGAAATATAATTAATCCATCTTCTATATTTTTAAAAATTCTGGTGAAATAAAAATGATGTGAAATCCCATGCGAATTATTATTGTCCCATGATAGAATTCACAATTTTAAGAACATTGTAAACCTATTTACCACATATTGTAACAAAATATTTTCAAGTGAGTCACAAATTATGACTTGATTGATAAGAACATGAAGTTTCTTATGTTAATGATTCTGGAGATTAAGTCTGGTTTTAAGTTGACTATGAAAAGATTATTAGAACAAAATTTTTAAACTCTTATGAAACCACCTCAAGACATCTATGTACTTTTATCCCTAATAATACAATGGTTAAAATTATATGTAACTTTATTACATGCCTGATTTCTTATTAAAAAACCACTTAATGGAATTTCATGATTAAAATTGAGGATTTTTATTGGCGAAGGATTTCCTTCATCATTTTAAAATGGAAAAAATGTTAAAAATATATTAGATGTGTTTAATTTGAACTAAAAGGATATTCCACACCAATATTTTTAATTTTAAAACTTCCCTTTTCCTCTATGATATTTAAAAAAAATATGTTAAGTGAAAAAATTTATGAGGAAAAGAAGATATACTTGGAGAAGAGAGATTGAAATAATTAAATTGATAAAATATTAAAATGTTATTAAAAAATGAAATATTGTATGAATTGTGATGTAAATTAATTTAAATGGATATCGGTTAGATACCTTTAATAATTGTTACACCATTTATCATGAAATTTACGTTATATGATAAAAACTCAATTTATTTTTTATATTTTCAAAAATTCCCACCAACCTTAGTCCGAAGATCAACCTTTTAGGTTATTGGTTTTGAATCAATTTATTAACTATGTTTTTGGATAATTAAAATAATATAAGACTACGGTGACTCTTCCATGAATTCGAATAGGGATAAAATTTTCATTGAACAACATTAAATGAACAGGGAACCAAATATTCCAATTTATGTATAAATGAGTATGGGTTGAAACAAAGAGTGGTGGAATATTGAACTATATTGAAGAATAATAGGAAATATATTTTAAATACAATGAATAATGTGTTTTAGTTATAATATATTGAGATTAAACCCCACTATTTCTGATTTTTGAACACGACATGGTTTCAATTTTTTTATCATGACCCGGAGTGTAAGGATTTAAGTGCGGGAAGAGTGAAAAATGAATTTTTAATCAAAACATTAACTTTTTGAATATATTTTACGAATTATACATAATTAATTAAAGAACATTTTACTTATTTAATGATAATATATTTATCATATCATAATATTCATGAAAAGTTGACCCAAAATTTGAAGTGATTAACTTTATAAATATTTTGGAAAAAAATAAATGTTCAAGATTTGATTTTATTTTTTTGATGGTTGAAGGTGGGATAATAAATATGTGAATTCATTATAAATCAAAGGAATGGATATTTCACATATGGAAAAGTGATGAAATTATATGGAAGTAAAATATTTTAGATGGTGGTACTATAGAAAGCAATTTCCCAAAGGATCCATGATAGGTGATTAACTGTCACATCATGAACTTAATAAACCATATCTGTTATTTTATAAAAAAATATTCCATTACATACACACATAAAACCTTTTAGTTTTATAGTTTTAGTGAATTTGGAAAATATTTCATATTAAAAAAACATACTTTCACAAAATGAAATTTCTCCCCCTAAACCAAACACTCTAAATGAAACACCTTCCTTATTCAAGGATAATGTATTATTAATCATAATATACCATTTAAATCATTAATATAGTATTCTTGGTACCATGCAGGAAATAAAATAAATAAAGGAGTGATCTTAGATGATTAGTAAGCGGTATAATACAATATATTATATCATGGAATAAATTAGGCCCAAATAATATGTACATAATAAATAATATCCAAATAATGATATATAATTAAAAAAACAAAATTTGTCAATGGAATAAGTAAAAAATGTAAATTATCACATGGAAAAATATAACTGATTTCCTAGTGATTGAATGAATTATAACAGATATTTCATTCAAGTCATCGGGTCCTCATTCAATGAACATATAAATAAATGGGACATCATACAAAAAATTACCAAACTAGTCTGTTTCATGAGACTTATCAATGATTTATTGGGAAATATGATTATAAGCACCACACATTAATAAAAAGGGACAATTAATTCATCATATAATTGGAATGAAAAAATATAATACATATTAAAAATTTCTTTTTAGTTTGAAAACATCCATATTAAAATAAAAAGTATTCAAATTATCAAAATTTCTATAGTTTACATGTGCAATAACATTCCTTATAAACACCATTCAATATTGATTAAAAAATATAGGGTGTTCAATGTTTAAAAGGTAAATCTTATAAGATAATGTAAAAAATTATGAAATAATAAATTTGTTATACACAATCTTAGAAAACTATAGTTATTGTAGAAAAGATATAACTCAGTGAAATGAAATTTAATAAATAATCCCCTTACCTTGAGTCCTGAATCACCTCATAAATCCTCTACAATAATATATAATAAGAATATATTAATAATTTACGTGATTAAGAAATAATTTAATGAAAAATATATGATTATTACCCCATTTAAATCATGTACTATAATATATAATTCAATTAATAAATTGTCATTGTTCATATTGGTCATTTTGAGTTCTTTCGGTTAACAATCACAAAAAATACCATGATATAATTTTAAGTATAAAAAATCATTATAAAATGGCTCTTTAATGTCAATAATCATCATGGTATTATATTTATATCATTCCATAAGTCAAAGAGTTTAATAGGCTATGTTATAGTTACCATTCAGAGATGCTTACTTGACATGCCTTTTTTACGATTAAAAATGACTATGATTTTTTTAATTTAATTTTTATTATTATGATTAATATTTTACCATTAAATAATCATCATAATTATATTAAAATAATATTCAGTTTTTGTTTAATCATGAAATAAATTTTTAGTAATATCCTTGAAATACATAAGTTTTTTAAAACATCGCTATTTACTTAGGTAGTGTAAAACTACAATGGTAAATAGTGTTTTTTAAAAGATTTTAAACAGAAGAATAATTATAAAATATTTGAGTTTTATCAAAAAATAGAATATAGTAAAAGAAATAAAATTTTATGGTTAATTTTAGTGAACAATTATGTTATTGAATGAGTAAGACGATAATTGAATGAAAAGATACAGTTTTTAAAAACCCATATTTTGATATAGCAATGGCTTATAGAAAACATTTTGCGAGAGGTAATGGGGGAAATATCACTATTTATGGATGAAAATTATTAAAATAACATATTAGTGGATTCATTTCAACAAAATATATCGAGGTTTAAATATTTTTAAGACTAATAATCACTATTAGAAAACTATAAAGAGGTTTGGAAACTATTTTCTTTATATTTGAACCACCTCCTTCGGATTGAGTCTAAAACATTTTGAGAAAGGAACTTAGGGAATGAAAAATACTTATAAACATTAAAATTTATGTTTAGATAATTATTTTGGTATAATATGGTGATTAAAATTAACTTGTGAAGTGTTTTGGAAGTGTTAGAATTACTACATTATAAAGGAAATATTTGATGGAATTTCGGAAAATATTCAATATTTGTCGGAAGTAATGTAATTTTAAAATGGAATGTGCGTAATAGATAGAAAATTGATTATATTATAGAAATTTATACATTCCCAATTCACTCAATATAAATTGAAATAATTTTTTTAATAGTTTATAAATCATTTTCATAATTAACTATGTTATAAAGTCATTTTCATGGTAATTTTCATAATTTGACTTTAAAAATATCTAAAAAACAATATAGTTAGAATATAAACATTTAAATAATTTTTTAAAAATCATGTTTACCCATATAATCACAAAAAACCATAAATATTCTCAATCTTATCCTTTTAAATATTCAAAAATACTATTTACTTAAACTTTTCTACTTCTCATACAAGAGCAACATGGATGTTTGGCAAGAGTTTTAGATAATTATATATTAATTATATATTAAAAAAATAGAATAAATATATTTTATTATTCAGAAATATTATTATATAAAACCATTTATAATACTACTAAATATTAATTATATATTGAGAAAATGTTTATGAATATTTTTTGTAACCTTTTTACCTTTCAAAAGCATTGGGTAAGAAATTGAGAAAATATCATGTTATTTAATTATAAAATTTATTAAAAATAAGTAAATATTAGTTTATATTAATCATTTTTATATCCTAAGGTCAATAAAATAGTTATCAATTCCAAGATAAAATCAATAAAATGCCAATTTTTCTTTTCCAATGTCATCCATACACTACATTTGCACAAATAATTGTATTCGTTTTTATCTTGATCAAAAAAAATTATTTAAAATAATTGAATAATATTTATATAATATTTATAATATATTATCATTAAATTGTTTTTTAATATATTTTTTTCATATCCATATCATGATAATGTCATAAAATATTGGGTATTCGCCAAAACTGTATTATTTTACAATTCACTAAAAACATAAACTTTTATAAGAAAAATAAAAAATTTACCCTAAGATAATTAAGAAATTACAATAAAAATATAAATTACATTTTATAAAATAAATATTCTGAAATTTATAAATTTTACTTTGAAATAAAATTATAAAATACATGGAAAAATTATTTAGAATAAATAATATTTTCTTTTAAAATGATAAATCATATTATTTCCCCATCCCTTGATAGAATTAATTATAAGATTATAATAATAATAAATTTCAATATGAAATTATATAATTAACATGAATATAAATTTAAAAAGTATATATTAATTATATAATTTATTAAATATATTAATATAAGACATTAGGGTATGAAAATTTATTTTTACATTATATAAAACATCCCTTATAAGATGAATTAAATATTATAATTTTAAATGTATAATTAGAATATAATTAATTATATAACATCATTTGAGACATGATATTAACATATATACATGTTTAATGTAAATTTATATATTCATAGTCCTAAATATTAAAAATTCATAAAACTGATATATTATTAAAAATACCTAGTTTATATCATTCTTTCCCCTTATAGAAATTGCATCCTCTAAATTTTAAAATTTTAAAACCACAATGAATGTATCTTAACATAGGTATAATATCATATATATATATATATTATTAGGATATTTAATTTCTATGTTAATATTGGGAAACTGGTCATTTCTAAAATAACGATTAATTTATCATATTAAATACCATTATAAGATAGATACCTTTGAATGAGTTTAGAAAGGTTTACCTTGATAGTCATGTGATATTTTTAATATAATCATCAAAATATTTATCTTCATTTTTCTTGGTTTTGAGGAATTATTTTACCTTATTTGTAGAGAGTATGAGAAAATTTAATTAATTTATTTATATCTATTCCAAAAGCCTAGTTTTGCCCATTTTTTATATTAGAGTCCACTATTGACTCACTTTTGTTCCAAATAGTGGATATAAAAGATGAATATTTATTATCTTTGAGGAATATTTATTATCATTGAGGTAGAAGAATAAACTATTAATGGATCATGAAAGCCTATAAAGGTTAATTTTATTATTGTATGAATTTTTTTCATGAGAAGTTATTCCTCCTGCTTCTAGTTATTTAGTAAATACCAAAATGGTTATTTTTAATAATGTAAATACCCAAATAAATTATATAATACTTTAACCATAAGAACCTTCATCATAAAAAATAAAACTACTTCAACCTATATTATCACATGTTAAATATACTAACTCCTCATTTCCTAATCTTTAAAGATAATTAAACCCAGGTATCAGAATAACTTATTTCACATGTTCTATCAAAAAATGAATATAACCTTTATCCTAAAAATTGATGATCCTAGATATTAATGGATCTTTATCACTATTTTATAAAACAAAAATAGGTTATTCCTTTCCCAAAATAGCTTAAATCACTATGACGTAGAACCTTATAAAAATAAAAAAAATCGTGAACCCTAATTTTATATAATCACATATTACCCAATAATTCCATATATACGCCATAATCATGTAATGTTAAAAAAATTAAATAGAAAACCTCCAAGATAACATTAATCTTTTTTCCACTAAATAACTTTTCAATCACTAAAGTTATCTGTATCACTAAACTTATATGCCCAAAGTCAAATATCTATATTCTTTAATAACCATAACTACATCAAAATAAAATAACACACTAACCCTATTGGTTATCAATACCATTAAATTATGTTTCTAAAAATCTAATATAATTATTCTGGAATAACCTAAATAACATTCAGACTAAAAGAGCATATTAAACATAAGGGTTTTATAGACCCCAATCATGTATTTCTTATACAACCCAATTAATTTGTCTTAAAATATAATTAATCACCTTAAAATATTTCTACATAAGGCCTCAAAATGGTGTATATGACTTTAAATTTATGA
This sequence comes from Viscum album, assembly GCA_963277665.1. Lineage (NCBI taxonomy): Eukaryota > Viridiplantae > Streptophyta > Magnoliopsida > Santalales > Viscaceae > Viscum > Viscum album. The sequence continues at coordinate 1,939,101,569 of OY728155.1, forward strand.
CTTCATATTATCTTATTAACCAATGGCGACATCTAAAAGTATTACATTATAATTAATTAATAATATTCCATCATATAATGTAATCTAATCTATGTTTGATACTAACTAGAATAACTCAAACATAACCAACCCATATTTAAAGAATTTATAGAAAATATTTCATCACATCCAAACCCAAGAACATTTAGGTTTAGTGTTTTATATAATTGATAAAATCCCTTATAAAGTAAATTTTATACATGCATCTAATGGACATTTTACCAACAAAACCCAACTCTACAAATGAAATTCCTTCTTTACTCGAAGATGAATTAGTATTACTCATAATATTACCTTGAAATAATTCATATTAGTCTTATTTATACCCCAGGGAAAATAATAAAATAATAAATCAGTGATATTAGATGCTCAATAAGGAGTATCATATTAGTGAAGCTATTATAGAATGAACAAGGCATGAATAATATGACATATATAAATAATAGTAAAATAATTACATATAATTAATAACATGTGAATGAAAGATATTAATTCATAACATAAAAATGTAAATAATCACATGTAAAAAATAACTTATTTCATGGTGAAGAAATTGATAATACTGGAAATCTAATTCAAACCAGTGCAACCTTGAGAAAAAACATTATAAATAATTGGTTTTACATACACCAAACACCCAAACTAGTTTTTCACATGATACCTACTGATACATTAATGTCCTATATAATTTTAGGCCCCACAAATAACTAAATAAGCTTATTACATTAATCATAGTAATGGAATGAATAAAAAGATACATAATAAATATTTCAATGTAACAAATAAACATCCATATTGAAATAATAAGTATACATATTGTTAATATTTATGTAGTCAATATATGAAATTAATTTATTGGTAAACAACCATAAATATAAAGTAAGAAATATTGAGGGTTCATACTATATAGTATAGAGGGAATCAAGTCAGAAAATAATGATTGATTAATAAAAAATCGTAGAAAATAAAAACCAAATGATAAAATAAATAACTCAATGAAAGGAAATTGATTTAAGAATCCCCTTACGTCATGTAAAATATCTATTCCTACATCCTCTAACCTAAAAATAATAAAATTATATTAATTATTTATATTATTCACAACCTATTTCTTTTAATTTTACAATTATTATTCCATTTACTCCATTTATTATTATATTTTATTCAATTACTAAATTATTATTGTTCACGTTAGTCATTTTGAGGTCGTTCAGTTCATATTCTGGAAAATTTGGAAGATATAATTGTAATCGTAAAAGATAATTTTAAAATGGTTCAATAATCAAAAAAATGTGAATATTTATTGTCTTAAAATTATTCCAAAATCAAAGGAGTTCAATAGGTTATGATATTGTAATCATTCAGATAATCTTCCTTGATAAGCTGGATTTTAATGGTTAAAAATGATTATGAATGTTTAATGTATTTTTCATTTTTATGATGGTTATTATACCATTAAGTATTAATAATAATGATATTAAATTAAAATTAAGGTTATAATAAATCATGAAATAAATTTTAACAATATCCATGCAACACATATGTTTTGGAAAAAAATTCATTTACTTAGGCATCGTATAACTACCATGATAAGAGATGTTTTTCTAAAGTGTTTAAGAGGAATAAAACAAATTTAACATTTGAGTTTGATAAAAACCTTATATTACCATAAAATTAATATTTTAGGGTTAATTTTAATGATAAATCATGTTATTGAATAGATTAAGGGGATAGTTGAAATGAAAAGACACGATTTTTGAAAAACCTATATTTTGATATAGTAACGACTTATAAAAAAATTTGGTGAGTGGTAATGCGTGATATGTAATTATTTATAGATAAAATGGATTTTAATTCCATATTAAATTATTAATCACAATAAAATATTTATATTTTAAAAAAGTGGTAAGAAAGAGTTTCCCTTAAGAAACAAGAAAGAGGTTTAGAAAAATTTACCTTTCTAATTGAGTTGCCTCTTTCAGATTGAGTTTAAAGCCTTTAGATAATGTACTTTTTGGAAATGGAATTTACATATTAATGTGTAAAGTTATGTTTGGATATATATTTTTTCACTATATGGGATGAAATAAAAACTTGATACATGTTTTGGAAAGGCTGGAATGATTCCCCTTTTATAGGCATGATTCGATGGCGTTTTAATAAATATTCAATCTTTAAGGGTCCATAATGTAATTTTAAAATTCAAAGTGGTTATAAATGGAAAATTAATGATATTATAGACTATTACACATTTAAAATTGACTTAATGTAAATATAAGTGATTATTAATGAAATTATTAATTATGTATAACATGAAATACTTCCTAAAGTCATTTTAGAGTTATTTTTATAAGTTGAATTTGAAAATATCTTGATAAATATTGAATTTAAATTGAAAATTTTTCATTAATTCCTATTTTTTATGTTTATTACCAAATATTGAATATCACCATAGTTTATCCTTATATTATCAATTTTAATTTATTTTTAAAACCATTTACATTGAATTTTCTCGTACTTTCACAAGCTTAGAATCAATACTGCATAAGTGATTAGGATAATTTTCCTATAATTAAATACTAAAAAAATGAATAGATTATTATATATTTTAATAAATAAAAATAATCATATAAAAACATTCATAATACTATTTATTCTCATTTATATCATGATAACATTTTTAAGATATTTATTTTTATTTTTTTACTTGGTGCAAGCATTGTCTAACCATTTGGGTAATTATATTATTATTCAATTATAATATTAATTAATATATTTCAATATTATTTTTATTCGTATTTTTTTTATCTCCTATTTTTTCAAAAATACTTATCCCTTTTTATAAACTATCTTAAAGGAATCATTTTGATTTTTCAAATGTTTTGTAAACACTATGTTAGTGCGAATAAATGGTTTCATATTTATCTTAACATAAAAAAATTATGTAAATTGAATAATATTTATATAATATTCTAATTATATTATATTTTAATATACCTTCCATAAGTTTTAAAAAAAATTATGTCATATTTATTTAATGATGACGTCATAAATGATATGGTATTTTTACAAACTATAATTTTTTAACTATTAACCAAAAAATAAGCATACACTAAAAAATCAAAAAAAATGTACCTTAAGGTGATTTTTACATGAAAATATATAAAATAAAATCTATTTTATTAACTTCAAAAATTTTAAAATTAATAAATTTTACTTTCAAATAAAATCATATTATACTTAGAAGAAAAATATTTTTAAAATAAAGAATATTCTTTTTTGAAAATGGAAAATCATATTATTTTCTCTTAACTTAATATAATTAATTCTAAAATTATCATAATAATAAATATCAATTTGATTTTACATATTTACTAGGAATACCTATTTATAACAAATCAAATAATTAAATTATTCTTTTAATAGCTGCGAATAAGAAATTAAGTTAAGTGAATCTATTTAACCTTTATACAATCATACCTTATAAAATGAAGTAAAAATAATAATTTTAAATGTATAATTTGAATATATTTTATTAAATTCTATTACAATTTATTTTAAATACATAAAATTTTAATGTAAATATATAAATTCAAATTTATGGTTATTAATAAAAAATATAATTGATATATTTTTAGAAATACCTAATTATCAATTTAACAAACCTCCTATGGATGGCCTTGGATGTGAAACACTCGGAAGAAATAGGTGCCACACTAGGATATGAGAGTATTTTAGTGTTCTTGATAATAATTTAAAAAATTATCCCCCAGACATAAACACTTTTTATGTGATGGGTGGGATCCCAAAAAAGAACAAAACAATGTGATGCATTTCCAAAATATAAAATATCATGAAGAGTTCTGGTAAGGTGGGAATACATTCACTATATATGGTATCAAATCACATGGCCTTGGGTTTAGTAACACTGGGTATGCGTTTATGGTGAGATTACTGGGACCATATATAGTGCCTTTACCAAGGATCTATAGAAGGGGATTTATAACCTTATCATAAAAAATCATGGGATGTGCCCTTCCAGAAGACATGAGAACCACATTGGGGAATGAGAGGATTTTATAGTGACTAATAGTAAAGGAATAAGTGCTCACCTAGACACAATGACTTTTACTATGATGGGTGGGATATCGAGGAAGAAAAAAGCTATATTGTGGAATATCAAAGAGGAAAAATCAATATAGATGGTTGGTGAGGCGGATGTGTGTACTTCCTATATAAATTTTTGACCATATTTAAAGATGATATTTTGATTTTTGTAAATACATATAGATTAGACATACTAATTTTTATTTGAGAAAATGTACATGATGATTCCTAGATAAATAGGTAGATATTCCATGATAAGGGTTAAATATGATTTAAGTTGAGTTGAAGATGTTTTAAAATTCTAAGGTGGTGATGGAATTTTGAGAAAGGAATACATATTTTATTAGAGATTTAGAGTTGTAAAATGAAAATAATTCATCGGAATATGTAATATATTTTTATTCATAAATAATATATTCCATGTGATTCATTATATTATTAGTAACACATAATATCATTTAGAATTATGAGATATTTTAAAGGAAATTCTTTTATGTGGTTGTATAATATGTTTTTAATGATAACAAGTATATTTTAAGAGATACATGAGATTATTCAGAGAATATATAAGAAAATTAAAATCAAATAGAATACATGTTTTGAGTAACAAATTGAAATGTAGTAAATTTATGACTATAATGTGATATATAATAAATGGTATAGCATGAAGAAGATACTCTTTAAGAAATGTAAGATAGATTTTTTCATTATAGTGATATATACGAATTTTTATTTCTTATGTAAGGTTTTCTAGTTTTTAAAATATGAATAAATATTAAATATTTAAATGTGACATCATCGATCTATCCTTCATGTATTACATATATAAATTCTAAAAGAGATTCTGTAGAGATCAAAGATAAAAACTGTAAATAATTATGTAGAAAGTTGTGATGATATTTTCCCACTATTTTTGGATATTCAATATTGAATGATTATTGAAAATTTATAATGATAAAAAATTAGAGGATTTATATGGAATATTAAATTTTATATTAGATAATAAGAAGAAGGGTAGTTATGTAATACTAGTTGAGTATCATGTATGTAATACCCAAAAGAGTTTTTGAGAGTTTGTTATGGATTGAGGATCGTGGAGTGAAAATTCACCTAGTTTTCTTGAGGAATAGTAGATTCTAGGATTGTGATTTCCATTCATTAATTCATTTCCATCATTTAACATTGTAATTCATTATGATTTAAGGATATTATAATAAATGGGAGAAGAAGAAAGGATGATAGGATACTGGAATGATTATGTAAAAAAGTTATGATAAAAGAATATCCCACTGGGATTACTGGATAATAAGACGAGGAATAAGATCATGATCATATAATCCATTAGTGGTACATTCATACACTATTGATATCTCATCTATATTTTTGTAATAAATTTTTTGTTTGTTTTGAACTATTTTTTTTCATGCGGTTGTAGTATGATCAATGTTATTCCTTTGATTATAGCTTCATCTTGATAAAAATGGAAGTAATGTGTGTGTGTGTGGGGGGGGGGGGGGGTAAAAACCATTATACACCAGAATATAGTCATACACATTGTAGGAAAATTGTGTTTAGAATTGTTTTTCATTTGTTGTTAATTTTATATAAGATTATTTGTTATAAATAACATTACTAAATAAGTTTTAGGGAACTTGTGTTTAAGAAAATAGGTATCAACACTAATTAACACCACTCTCTGCATTGAACACATCACTAATTGATCCTAATAATTGGTATTAGATTATAATATTTCCCTCGATATCTCTATCAAAATTATTATATATCATCCCACTCAATCAATAGAAAATAAATTCCAACTTTTAATGGTAAGGGATTTCATATTTGGAAAGAATGTATTGAAATTTTATACTCTCCCTTACAATTTATATCCTTGATTTATTTTTTCTAGGTTTTATTTTTAAAATTATGATAAATAAATAATCTCTTTTTTAATTAGAATTTAATTTTTTTTGAGTAATGGAAAGGAAATAAATTCCTTATTATACTATTTATCTAAGAATTAACTTAAAAAAGTAATGGGATGCAAAACTACTAATGAAATATGGAGAAAGATTCAAATCATATTTGAAGGATATGAAAAGGTAAAGTGATAATTTTTTCAATTGTGTTTAAGATAGTTAGAATATATGAGAATGTATGAAGATGAATTAGTTTATCAGTATTTTACTAGGTTTAATATTGTTTTCATCACAATTAGAGGTTACAGAGAAACTATTAAATACTCTACAGTGATGAAGAAAATCAAAAGAATCCTTTTAAAACAATTTGATGAAAGAAATGTCATCTCTGGAAGAAAAATATATTTATTTATAAAAAATTAATCAACTACAAAACACATTAATCAATTATGAGATAAGAGGAGGAATTTCTCTCTAAATCAAGTCTAGGAAGTAGAAAGAAACAGATCTAAATACTTAATGAATCTGAAGATTATAAATAATTACAATGCCTCTGATGAAGAAAATAATTTAGAATGATTTGATGATATTATTCCCTGAATTCTATGAAATTTCAAAAGGGAAAATGGTATATGTAATGTAAATGACTAGTGCATAGATTCTCCACTATAATGTAGTAACTGTTACATTGGTTGAATATGAAATCAATCCTCTAGCCAGTGTGGCCACCTACACTTGGAGGAGGGAAGGAAATAATCACTTCCCAATGTTTCTCCTTATACTTGGAGGGGTAAAGGGAAACATTACACTTCCAACTTGCAGTGAGTAGGATATACCCTTACACTAATTGGTTATTTATACTGCCAGTGTAGACAGTATCTTGTATCTTATAGTTGGTTATTTATACTCTCTCTGAAGACAATATTCTCTCTGTTGAAATTGTTTGCGACACCAAAAGATTCTTCCACCTATTGAGACATGTTGGATGCTATAGTGATACTTTTTTCTTCCACACCATTCTTCTTTTTTTTACCTGATTAATAGCATGAAAGTAACCAAACTATTTTTTTTTCTACAAAAAAATTGTAGGCCACACACCCTTCTAATTATTTTGTTTCTTCAATGAAAAACCATCTGCACTAAAACCTATTCTTCTTCACACTTTCTCTTTCAGTGAAAAATCAACCGCACTAAACTCTTCTTCTTCTTTTTCCTTCTAGAATCACTATTTATCTATGTGATTATTAAAAAAATGACGTTTATCTCAACTTACCATCATCACAGTTGATCAGAAGCTGGTAAGAACATCTAGCACAACTCAGAGCTGGCGTGGCAATCCCTAATTGCACATTATCCTACTTACTCACCTCCATGCTTGTGCACCACCAACTACTTGGGAAATACAATTGTGCACAACTTATAACTTGCGCACCACTTCAGGGTTATACACAACAAACTTATTGCACAAAACTCCCTGCTTGCACACCTCTTAGAACTTGCACGCCACTTCTGCTTGTGCGCCACACTTCTTACAAGCCACTCTGCTTGCATGCCACTCTACATGAGAACCACTCATCTTGCATGACTCCCTAATTACGTAGATTATAAATAACCCTCAACCTACGTCCCACTTCATCTTGTGTTCCACTTTCTAATACTTGCGCAATCAGAGCTCAAATTTCCTCTTAAGTGTTGAGAATTGAAAAATGAGGACGGTAATCATCTATTTATAGGAATTTTGGTGACCTTAAGCGTGAGGAATGCAACTCAACATGTGCACCACTTCATTACCTGTGCGCCACTCCCTCACTTGGGAACTGTTCCATCACTTGCACGCTGCTGCATCACATGTGCTCCACTTTCTTTCCTTTGTCATATTTTGATGTGATGATGTTTAAATATGACTTTCACACAACATACACTTGTGTTCCATTTATAATTTCACACCACACTTGGGTGACACATACACTTTCATGTCACACTTTATTTCCATTGTAAATTGTTTTTGTGATGATCATTGAAATATGACTTTCATGCCACATACACTTACACACCACTTATATTTACGTGCCACATATGCCCTCCACTCTTTTACTTGCGCACCATTTTCTTTACTTTTCCAAAAAACTTATTTTCTCCCTTAATACTTCATAATTATTTCATCATATGTTCTCTAAACTTATGATATTTATGAAATAAAAAATAGAAAATCATCGTCATATTTTTGTCTATTCTTTTTGGAATATGAATCCAAAGTACTTATTCATCCTCACTTCAAATATTCAATTCCTTTTGGATTGTTAATTCCAAAGAACTCTAATCACCTATGTTCATCAAAAAGTGGAGGCTTAAGGCTTCTTCAAACACCTTCAATGTTATAGAAAATTTTTCAACTTTGAACCATATATTTTGAACTTTATGAACAGTGCAACAACTGTCTGATTTCATGACAATGTGTCATGAATGACCATCTTAGAATGTAAAGCCCTTACACACTCTCTTCTTCTTCAACCATAATTCTATACTTTAAATCCTCATTCTTATTCAATCATGTTCATTAAGATGACACTTCACCATTCTACTCCAATCATCCTCAAATGGATTATAATTATCCATTATTCATTGTTGTATACAATGTTTCAACTTTGACACAAGTTCTTTAAACATAGTATCAGTTGAATAATAATCTAAATTGATCTTCTTAGAGAATTTTCCAAGTATGAAATACAATGTTATGATTCCATAACAATTCTTCAGAAAACCTAACTTCAGACAATCTCCATTTACTTTTTATTCTTTCTTCACATCCTTCTCCATTTTGACCAGTATTGACAACTGTTGACAGTAAATAAAATATTCATACACAAAGTGGTCCCAAAAATCCCCCCTTTGTATTTTGTTTTAAATACCTTAATGTATCCTCAAATAAATGTGACAATATCAAAATTAGAATCTTATCTCTCCCCTTTAATTCTTTCTAACCCCCTTATATTTCAAACTTTCATTTCACATTCTCTCCCCTTATTGACAATAAATACAAAGTTCATGGTTGAGAGGGTATCTATAATTACTTAAGTAGTGTGCCATCAATAATTTCACTCTACATATACTTGAGTAAAGCTCGATGTAGAAAACAAATGGATTTTATTTAGACAACAAAGCTATCCATTATCCACTGATCATGATACCTCATGAGGTGATATCTTATAAACTTTTCTTCAAGGGTTTTCCACTTTCATTCCAGGCCAAAGATATTGAATGTGATAGGAAATAATCAACCTGATATTCCTACACTCAATTTAACAAATAGATTAAAAATATTCAAGTGAAATTGGTGGGATATGTGGTCTTGGGGAACCTTCATTCTTCTAATGTCACTGATTAACTTAGTTACTCCCCTTTGTAAAAATATATTTATTTTGAGTAACCAATTATGAGAGATTAAGAAACTAAATACCTTTTCAATTACATGATATTAAAGGAATTTCCACAGTAATTTAATTTGATACATACTAAAGTTGGTATTTATTGAAATAATAACTTTGTAAGATTCTTCATATGTCTCCCTCTTAAGGGAACACCCATCATCATCATAATCATTGATGATCCCTCACCATATTAATATTTGAATATCAGTTGACTAATTTCCACATATGAAACCTTCTTTAGATTTTATATCAAGAGTTGATAGCAATCACTACTTATCAGGTTCTCCCCTTGAGAGCTTGCTTCACCTTCAATTCGCTGTATTATCAGAACAAATACAATACACAATTAATTAAGGGAATAAGGTGGATCCTTCTTTATTCTTCAATGTGAGCAGGAAGGTTGAGATGATTTTCTCAACCAAGATGCTCCATTTTCTCCACTCCTCGCACTTTCACATATAATCGTCGATTCTGAATATGGTTTTGTGGATATCAATACTTCTTCCATTTGTTTGAGTGTCAATCTTCTTTATTTAAGATATTTTTAAGCATTAGAATCTCTTTGTGCAGTTTTCATAATTTTGATAAATTCTTCTTGGGCTGGAATAAGTTCAATGAAATTTTTAATAGTGTGACTAGCCTTATTTCACCTCACACGCAAAACTTCCTGAACATGAGAGACTCCTTTTATTTTCAACCTCTTACTCACCTTTTCTTTATCATGTGGGATCTTCTTATTACTTTTTGTACTATCCTTCTCCTATGAATCTTCCTTTTTTCTCATTCTTTCAAAATATTTAGGCGAGGTAACCAACATTCCTTTAGTAATTGTGGGAGAATGTTTGTAATTTTTACATGGCATCTTTAAAGTGTCATCCTTCTTGATTGTTCTTTTAGATGCACTACCCATCAACTTCTCGGATTTAGAATCCAAGGACTTATCAGTTTTCCTCCTTGTAATATTCTTGGGAGTATTCGCGTTTGCAACATACTTCTAATTACTTCCCAATATAGCTTATTCATTATTAGATAGCTTTTGTGGTCTTCTTTTCTTATTAGCATTGAATAAATTCAGAGATAAGCATGCACCATTCTTATGACCACTCCCATTGCATACATCATAGATGTAATCCAGAATTCTAAATCTGTTTGCAGAATTAAGTGGTTTCGGGATCTTTATATGTTGCTTCTTCTTTTCTGTCTTTCTCCCCCTTGATATGGGCTTTATCTGTGATTTTACATATAAGGGATTGTACCAACAATCCAGTGCACAATGCCTAAATTTGTTACAACACCATCATTGACTGACAAATCATGACTTCTTGACATCTTCTGTGTTAGACTGCTGAGCCATCTTCTTGATGTGTTTATCTCTATCTAGGGAACCATCTTCCATATTATTCTTCTTATTTACCCTATCCATGGTGGTATTCATCTCTTCACCATTCCTCATCCATACTTGTTTAGAGTTTTTCTTCCAACTTGTACTTTTTATTGAAACATTTTTAGAAACATTGGTACAAGTTGGCATGGATTGTACCTTCACATTCTCATATTATTTTGATAGATCAATGAGTGAATCCATGATCTTCTTATCACATGTTGGAAGTATTGTGACAGTAGAATCCTCCAGTGATCATTGAGTAGTTACAAAAACTATTCCCATCTTTTGTGGAGACTCAATATGTGTTTTCTTAAGATTTTTCAACTGAGCTTCCAACACTAGATATCTCATATTGAGGATTACTTCTTGGTCTTCAATAATAGTCATCTTATCTTCACAAGCCTTCTATAATATTTAAACTTCATCTTCATTCATCCTTAAATTGTTTTGTTACAAAGAGTCAAGTTATTTGATCTTCTCCGAGTCTTCTTCCAAATATATGATCTTGATTTCAGTCCTCATTTTCAGATCATCTTCAAGTGCATGGATATTATTTTCTAGAGTCTTGTGGACTCCCTCCTTTTCTTCAACATATTTGATCCACTTTTAAGAACTTAATTCATATACCCTCTTTGTTTATTCAAGGGCTCCAACATTTCTGTAGAGATTTAAACATTAAACAATTTTTTCTTGTAATCATTTCTCCAAAAAAACAGTTTCTTCTTCCAACTAAGTGATATTTTCCTACATTCATTGAAATACTCCACAAACCAGGGATATAATTTTTTCAGGAATACCATGAATAATCATTCCTAATCTATCAACTGATATTTCATGTGATTTTTTAGATTAATTATCACCACTTGTTCTCACATTTTCATCATGAAAATAACTTCCAAATATACTAACACATACCTCATGATCATTTGGAGTAGGAAGGTTGTCCATATTATTGGTGGGAACTTGAGTCACCTTCTAATTACTTTACAAGTATGGTGTGTCTTCAATTTCATCTATATATAAAGTAGTAGATGCTTCCTCTTCTTTAGATAAGAGGGACTTCTTCTTCATCTTTCTCTTATCCTTCTTTTTCCTATTCATCATGGTTTTGGTAGATATCTAATTCTTTTGAGAGATAACTGAATCTCCATCAAAAAATTACTTCATTGTTAACTTTTGAATGAATCTCAAGTCATCAAAAGAGAATATATTCAATGTAAATAATCCAATAGAGGTGAACTAATCCCTCTAATACCAATTGAGAGGACCAATTTGGGATATTCCTAAAACTGAGAGGGGGTGGTGAATCTGTGTTAGGGACCTTTTTGAACCAATTTATTCTTTTTACCCCAATACCTATTGACTTTTTAGGATCTTGATTCTCTTATTCTCTTTTCCCTATTGCATGAAATAATATGAAAGCAGTAAAAATATTCACACAATATTAATACAAGGTTCACCGCTTAATAAGAGAAGTTATATCCTTACCGTGTATGGTAATGACCAGTGCACATATTCTTCACTATAATATAGTAATTGTTATAGTGGTTGACTAGGAAATGACTCTAATAGTCAGTGTGGCTCCCTACACTTAGAGGGGGGAAGTAAATAATCACTTCCCAGTGTTTATCCCTACACTGAAAAGTGGGGAGGGAAACAATCCTTTTCTAACCTACAGCAAGTAGGATATACCCTTAAACTCCCTGGTTCTTTATACATCTAGTGTAGAAATTCTCTTTCAGACTCTAGCTGGTTCTTTATACACACTTGAAGATAATATTCTCCCTGTTCAAAGAGTTTGTAACACCAATAGAATATTCCACTTATTGAGACCTATTGGATAATACAGTTCTACTTTGTTCTTCCACAACTATATTCTTTTTCTTGTTACTTTCGTAGCAGCATGCAAGTAACTAACCTCTTCTTTGTCTGAAACAAACATGTAGGTTGCACACTCTTCATCTTCTTCTATTTCTTCAACACAAAACCAGCTGCAGTGAAACCTTCTCTTCTTCACACTTTCTCTTTCAGTGAAAAACCAACTGCACTAAACTCTTCTTCTTATTTTTCTTTCTAGAATCATTAGTTCTATTTTTGATTGTTAAAATAATGAAGTTCATCTCAACTTATCATCATCACAGTTTATCACAAGCTGGTAAGAACTTCTATCACAACTCACAGCTTGAGCGCCAATCCCTACTTGTGCTCCATCTTACTTGTGGGCATCCCTGCTTGCACGCCACCAACTACTTGGGTTCCACGATTATGCAAAACTAAAAACATTCCACCACTTTGGGATTAGACACAACACACTTGTTTCACACAACTCCCAGCTTGTGTGCCTCTTAAAACATGTGTGTCACTTCTACTTGTGTGCCACTCTACTTGCACGCCACTCTGCTTGCACACCACTCTGCTTGCACGCCACTCTTCTTGTATGCCTCACTACTTGCGCACCTTATAAATATTCCTAAACATGAATTCCACTTCAGCTTTCCCACCACTTTCTACTACTTTCACGATCATAGTTCAAATTTTCTCTTAAGTATTTAGCTTAGAAAAATGAGGAGGGTTACCATCTATTTATAGGCATTTTGGTGACACTGTGTGCAAGTCATGAAACTCAACTTGCATGCCACTTCATGACCTATGCACTACTCCATCACTTGTGTGTCGGTCCATCACTTTTGTGCCACTCCATCAATTGCGCGCCAAATTATTTCCTTTGTAATATTTTGATGTGATGATGTTAAAATATGACTTTTGCGCAACATGCTGTTGCACGTGTACATGCACACCGCACTTGTGTGCCACATACACTTGAATGCCACACATTCATTCCATTTCCATATTTTGATGTGATGATCTTTGAAATATGAATTTTATTCCACATTCACTTGAACGACACTTATATTTTCACACCACACTTGTGTGCCACTCTTTGACTCGCACACCACTTTATCTCCTTTTCCAAAAACACAACTTTACTCCCGCTATCCTTCATAAGTCTTGAATAAATATTTCTCTAAACATATGATATTTGTGAAATACAAATCAGTAAAGAATCGTCATAGTTTTGGCCATTATTTTTGGAATATGAGTTCCAAAGTACTTCTTTAAACTCACTTAAAATCCTCAATTCCTTTTGGAGTGACAATTCCAAAGAACTCCAATAATCTATCTTAATCCAAAAGTGGAGGCTTGAGGCTTCTTCAAACACTTCAATGTTGTAGAAAATGTATCACCTTTGATACATGTATTTTGAACATTAAGAACAGTGCTACGGTCATCTGATTTCACGACAATGTGTAATGAATTACCATCTATGAATGCCAAGCCCTTCTATACTCTCTTCTTCTTCAACCATCATTCTCTACTTCAAATACTCATTCTTCTTGAATCATCTATATATAGATGATACTTCACCATTTTTCTTCAATCATCCTCAAATTGATGATACTTATCCATTCTTCATTATTGTAAACAATGTGTCACCTTTGACATAAGTTCTTTGAACATAGGATCAGTTCAAAAATTGTCTGAATTGATCTTCTTAGATATTTTCTCAAGTATGACATCCAATGCTATGATTCCATAAAAATTCTCCATGCAACCTCACTTTATCCAATCTTCATTAACTTATTTTCCCTTCTTCATCTCCTTCTTCATTTTGACGAGTATTGACAATTGTTGACAACAGATAAAATCATCATGCACAAAGTGGTCCCAACAATATTCAACACCAAGCTTAAACAACCCTAAAAATATATTTCTTTAAATTTAATTTCTTAAATTTATTATGGAGCCCAGACCCCCAATTATAAAAGACCTATAATATTGAATAGAATTATAACATTTCTATTTATTTAGAGGGTATGAATAGTAATAACTAAAATATGAAAATTATGTGGTTTAAACATGTAAAAACTTAATTAGTTATCTATATATATTATAAATAAAATAATAATCAAATAAAACAAAAATAAATATTTTCAGAAAAAAACATTACTTTTTCTAAAAGATGGTTTAACCTCACTTCACATGCATAATATAAATTCATTATTACTACTATTATAAAAATTTTATAATAGAATTAACTTAATTTTTTAAATTATAATATTAAAATTGTCTTAGGTATAATGTTTTATATTTTTCTAAAAAGTGTCATTTTTGTGAATAATTTATATTAATGAATCTTAATTGAAAGCTAGATTTTTGTTTAAATTATTTATAAATATAAATTATATTTTTAAATTTGATTTGAAGTAAAATTAGTTAAATTTTATATATATTAATCTAAATTTTTTCATTTGAATCATTTTCATATTGAATATTGATATAAATACTTTGTAAACATTGAATCATTTTCTCTTTAAAAATCCCATTTCTCATTGCATTTGAGCGATTAATATTAAACCAAAATTTTACAATTATATGAATGTAATTTGGAAAAAAGGATTCCATATTTACAATCATCATAATTTATATTATCTAAAAATTTCAACTTAATTTTTTACCATAATTAATAGTTCAAACCTTAAAAATTATTTACCATGGTTAAGGTATAAATCAATTTACAAGGGGTTAAACTAAAATGATAAGGGTTTAAATAAACTAAAAAATTATATACAATATATTTAATGGAAATATTTAAGCCCTATAATTTCTAATTCTCAATAATAATCCATTTTGTAATGTTTTTCATGTTAAAAAACATTATTACACCATTTTCTTTCCAAAAAATACCAGTGTGCCACTCACCTCATTATAAAAGGCCTCCCCTATCATCTATTATTCGAACATTGAAGCCATTTTGGTTCAGAAACTATATATAAAAATCATATCCAAAATTCATTAATCTCATTATATAATCCTTTATTTTATCAATAATCCATTCTAGGAATACTTAAGGAATAATCTTAAAGTGGGCGTCCCAGAATATGTAAAATTCTTAACTATGTGTCTTTGTTTATTTCTTCCTCAATTTCATTCAATTATTATTAAACCATGATGATATAATAACCTTAGTATATTCCATATATTTATATCTTGTTATGTTATGTTAATGACCTAAAACCATATCAACTTTCATTAAATGGGTTATGAAATCATCATTCATTACTTCGGTAGACTACCACCTCACGAACAGATGTCATTTGTTTTTTCATAACAACATCACTTAGTTGGGTATTATGTTGAGTATAAAGGATATATATTCTATTTATAAAATAAATATACCTATTTATTAATTATATCATATAAAACTATTTTTTTAATTTCCATTTTGTAGGGGATACGATAACATCATGTGTTTGTAAGATGGACAACCACCTCGTGAAGCGGTGTGACTCATTTTTCATTAACACTTTTACATGGAATGTAATAAGGATAATTTTAATGAATATATGTTATGTAAATTTAATAATTAAAATATACATGACATAATTATCATTATTAAAAGTTAATTAGTCATTTTATTTCATACATTGAAAAAATGATAACGTCGTTCATGTATGTGTGTACAACCGCCTTCACGAAGTGATGTAAATCTATTTTCATCACCACACCACATGGATGATATATATAAGTATATTTAAAGAAATAATATGTTATATATGTTATTATATTCATTATTTAAATATATAGTATTACTTAACTTTTTTCCATAATGATCAGTGAAAAATGGAAATGTTACTCATGCATACATATGGCCTAAAATCGCTATGATTTCAACATAGTTCATTTTTCATATCCATATTTCTTGATTGATTATAAAAGTATAATTTATGTATATATGATTATTATTTAATTATTTTTATACTTAATTTTTTTATATAATGACCTCTTTGACCATAGTCAACTTAACAAAGTCAATTTTGACACATAAGCTAAATATTATGAAAACATCTAACATAAACTTAATTGATAAAGTAATCATATATAACATAGTAATAAGTGAAATAAAAGAAATGTTAAAATTGAGAAAATATATTAATTATGTAAATAATTAACATAATTTTATTTTTCATGAATATAAATAACATACATGATGATTCCGACTCAAGGTGTGGGTTTCTCATTTCACTTTTACTTCCGTGAGATATATTTCATATTCACCACTTAATTATTTTTTGTAGTGTATATAATTATATTTTTGTAAGTTATATCATTAATTAATACATATTTATAAAATTTATTATTCTATTTAAATATATTTCTTTCATGGGAATATGATGAAAAAGTTACCATAGTGGTAAGGGTTTATTTCAAAATCTCATCATTATTGAGGATTGTTTTTGTTTAAGTATTCCTTGGAGGAATTATTTGGTGTTTATATCTTGAAATAAATTTATCTTAGTAAAATATATTTATTCATTAACTTTTTCATGTTATAATATCATTTACCCAGTCATTGGTACTTAAAGTGACAAATAATATTTTTTTAAGAATATATGACTTTATTTCCCCCATCGGTTGAAAATACTTTTTCATCCAAGACCATTTTTTCAAAAAATGTTACCAAAAATGTTTTAAAATTATCTAAATGAATTATTAAAAATATTTATACCCATGTTTAAATTTTTTTAATTTTTTTTGAAAGGAACCTTCTTTTTATTTTCCAAATGTGGAACTTTTCTATCCTTTTTAAATTGTTAAAGGAATGTCCTTTTTAACTTATACAACATATAAGTAATTAACCACCGTCATGATCGTAATTTAATTTAAGATTACATTAAATGTTTATAAGGATATTTATTAAGAAAATATTTCTACTAATATTTTTGATTTTTTTTTCAAAATATATTTTAATGAAATGGATTTCGATAATATTTTTTGAATTTTCTAGTTTAAAAAAAGGGTGATTTTCAATGAAATTTTATTTTCCTCAAGTAATGTTCCATGATATATTTCAAAATCATTTTACATCAAATAATATATCCATTTATGTTAATTTTTATTTAATTTGGATATACTCAATGATATAATCCTTATTATTTCTTTGGATGTTTTATGGCTAGTTTGACTAGGCATGTACTGTGTTGATACTATTAAATTTACTCTAGATGGATTATGATTTTGGTTATTGATTGGGGGAAGTGTTTACATTTAATTTTTCATTTTAAATACTAATTTATATGTGCATCATGTTTCACCCATTTCATACAAGGAATGCATTTCACTTATTAAGTGATATAAGGGGACCACTATAGCCCCTAGATGCCTCTATTTGTCTCATTAGACAAAATATATTGGGTTTTGTACAAGGTATTAGCAATTTATATTGATTTCTTATCATAAGTCTTTGATGATATTAGATTTCTTGGAAAAAGTCCTTGATGGTGTTATATGTCTTTGAAAAAGGAATAAACAGTATGTTTTAAATTCCTTTCACTATGAATTATATCATTATGAATTTAGTTATTGATATTCAATGTGATTATTCTATTAGTTAGAATATCGATGATTAAGTTTCATTCTCATGTTATTATTTATATGGTATTATTTTATCATCATTTATTCATGTCATACGATGATCAAGTTGTTAATTAAATGAAATGTGTTTTATTTATTTAAATTTCCATATTGATTATGCCTTATTGATTAATAGATTATATTGTACACTTTCCCTTATTGAGAATATGATGTCACCACTTTCTTATTTTTTTTATTTTCCCCTAGATATGAGTAACTGTTTTTTATTGACACGAAGGGATACACTAAGGGGAGTAACGAAATTATCAATGGAAATTCATTATGTATCTTATATTTTGGAATGTAATGTTAAATTAAAATACATATCTGGTTTACTAGGAATAAAAAACCATTCAGTCCTTCAGGATGTGATTATTTGTATTATATTCTTGTATAATAAAGAAACCTCTAGCTCCATTCCATTAGGGATAAGGGAACTACAATTGTTATCATAGGATGATTAGTAAAAACATTGAGAACTATATTTAAGAAAACATTGAATAGAGGACACAACCAGTTATTGTCTTTGAAGATAAGTATATAAGTGAATCCTAAATTTATTTTATGGATGATATTATATGGTTTTTTACTATAAAATAAATCCATGTATAGATAAGATAATTTGATATGGTTTAGGTATTTTTTTACCAAGGGGTAATAAATCCTAAAAGCTCATATTAGGCTTGTCCCAATAGTCACTTGGTTTTTGAAATTGGGCCTAAATTTTCACCTAGTTTGAAAATCCTAGGGTATATGCTTAGGATAAATCACATTGTATTTGAAAACCATTATAAAGGATTTTAATATAATGATATACCAAAAGAAAACTTTTTCTTGACTATGAGATTTTCTATGCACAATTTTTTTGATATATGTTAATTATTTCACTTATTTTGGTAAAATAAATTATGTTTCATAATGATTGCATCTAATATAGAGTATAACATTATTTTTAAATGGATATTATAAGAAGAAATGTGAACCACATAAATGAACATAAAACAAATAGTAATAATGATTGTTTCTTTGATGGGATCAATCCAATATTTATAAGGGATCTAGTCTCCCAAACATTCTCATCATATTAGGACAATGTGTCATGAGATAAAACGATAGCTAAATAATCATATAACTATTATGGTTTTGAAGGGAAGAAAGATAAAAAACTACGATAGAGAATAATATGGATAAAGGAAATAAGGTATAAAAGGATTAACCACGTGTTATAATTATGGAAAGAAATATCCTAAAAATTTCTTAAAGTTAATGCGAGTTTTCAATAAGTTTGGAGAGAAAGGTCACAATTATATTGATTTTAAGGGAATGAAAAATGTTTCCAATGTTTAATGCTTCAACTATAATGATATGGGTAACTAAAAAACCAATACACTAAGAGTGAATGGATTACACCTTAAAAGTAGCTAATGGATCATGGTCAAGATTATGATATAACCACATAATAAGTTGAATGATTAATTATCTTGTGTTTAGATTCAATAATTATTCCATTTTGGTATTTTTTCCATGATATGATTGTCATAAGAATTCTGAAATGTATAAGTATTGTATTTAAGTGATTTTTCATTAAGGATTTGAAAGTTTATGTTAAATGGTACCAATAACCAATAAAAATCATTAAGTGAAAAGTTTAACTTAATGGGAAAAAAGGATTAAAGGAAAGATAACACTTAATATGTTTCTGATTTTGAGATAATTATTTTTGGATAAAGAGATGATTGATATAGATAATGTAAATTGATTAGTTCTAATATCCTAGGAGTTTATTAATGATTTGTTGAAAAGTGGGTTATGCTATCATTAATGGAGTAAATAGAATTTTTGGATTTTAGGAATATATCCTAAAATCAATGTATTGTTCAATGAATAAGGAATCGGGCATGTTTTCAGTAAGGTTTTATGGTAATTTAGGTTATAACCATGTTTCTAGAGTATAAATGATAAAGGTATTCACAATTTCAGTATGTGTGGTTTATGAAATGATTTATGTTTTTAGGGGATTAATTATAATTTCATTATGTATATTTAGTGGCTTTATTTATAATTTTTGGATTTTAAAATTTTGGATGGGTTATAAGGCTACCCATTTATGAAATGGATTGAGTTCATATTTGGACATTTTTTTATCGATTAATGTATTTATCCACCATATTATGATTTATGAATATTAAATAACTTATAATAACCATTTTATTATAACTAAAAATAGAAATCGAGGGAATTACTTATCATTCCAATATAGATTTTAGTATCTATTAAAAGTGAATTTTAGTGCTTTATAAAAAACAAAATAAATTTCTTAGAGTAAGTGATTAATTGGAATTTGATCAAATCTCCACCAAAATATGAAATTGTGCCTATGAAATATAAATATATCATGTAATTATATTTTCATATATTATCAGTCTAGATGGTAAGGAAATTTCTCATCTACAAGAAAATTATATTCAAACAAAATGATATCAGAATAAATTCATTTATGTTGAACTAGTGGTCTTCTAAATCATCATATATATTTATGGATTGGATATCCCTAATTATCCATGACCATTAAAATTCTTGTGATAAATGGCATATACCACTCTCTATAATAATTTACACTTTTCATCCATGACCATATCTTCACAAGACACCAATTTTCTCCAATTTATAAACCTAGTTATGTGTTATTACATATGATCTTTTGTAATTACATTACTCTCTTGTTAAGAGGATATTTTACTAACAATTTTTTATAATGTGAGTTTTGAATAAAGGAATGTTCAAATAAAAAACCCTAGATTTGTATGTGCAAGATCAAATGGAGAAAACAAAATTCATTAAGGTGGGTAGAATTTAACACACAAATATTTTAAAGGAAAAATTTTATTAGATAGAGTATACTATACGAGACATTGTGATTACACAATGATTTAAATATATTTCTTTAAAATTAATCTTATCGATAGCTTATAGAACACAAAACCCTGAGTCTAAATGAAACATAATATAACATATCATTTTAATATAGCCTTTAAATTGGTGGGTAGGAATAATACTAATTAAATTATGAAAATTATATGGTATAAAATTTTAAATAAAATCATTGGAAATCTGTTGATTATAAATAAAATAAGGATTAGTTAAATGAAAAATAAATGTTTTCTAAAAACTACAGTTTGTTTAAAAGATTGTTTAGTCACATTTTGGGATAATAAAATAAAATTAATTTTTATCCCCATTGTAAAATTTATTATTGATTATGAAATTAATTTTTTATATTATAATATCATAATTATATTAGTGTGAATTTTTTGGATTTATCTAAAAAGATTCATTTTTGGATTAATAGTAAAAATTAATAAATTTTTATTGAAAACTGCAATTTCATTTAAATTATTTATAATGTTATATTATTTTTCAAAATGTTTCTAAGTTATAATTAGTTGAATTATATATCTATTAATCTAATTTAGTTTATTTTAACAATTTTCATATTTAATTTTGATTTATATACTTTGTAAACATTTTCATATTTTTCTTTAAAAAAAGCATTCTCGTCGCATTTGTAAGATTAATTGTAACTTAATTTTCTCCACATATTTAAAAGAAATTTTGTAAAATGGAATAATATTTGGAATTAAAATAATTTATATTATATTATAAGTTCAACATAATTTTTTAACATAATGAATAGTAAAAATATTAATGATTACTTAGCGTGGTTAAGGTAAAAATGGATTTACTTGGAGATAAAATAATACAATAAGGGTTAAATTGGCCTAATTGTTTTTTCTAAAACCTATTTATGGAAATATTTAGACCCTATAAATTATATTTCTCAACAATAATCAATTTTTGACACTGGAAAAGTTAAAAAACTAGGTAGACCTTTTTCCTTGCAAAAATTACAAGTGCTCTACTCACCTCACTTATAAAAGGACACCACTCTCCTATATTATTAAAAACATAAAACCGATTTTGGTAATTAAATACCTATAAAACTAACATCCTCACATCCATATAATAATTTTAAAAACAATTTTTTGGTCTGTAATTCAATCTGGGAATACTTTAGGTATAATCTTAAAGAGGTGGTCTGAGAAGAGGTAAACTTTCTAACTATTCTTATCAAATTTATTTATTTATCCACCTACTTAAATTATTATTAAAATATCATTATATAAAATAATTAGTATAATAAATATACTTAGTATTTATTATATTATTTTCATGAATTATAACCATGTCCCACTTTATTTAGCGGGCTACGAAATTATCATTCTTCTATATGGAGGACTACCTCCTTAAGAACTGATGTCGTTAGTTTTTACATTACAACCTCTCAGGGTTGGGTATGATGAGGGTTATAAATATTAAATATTATAATTATAAAATTATTATACTTCTTTATTCCTAACATCATATATAATTTTTTTTACTTTCTATTCTGTAGGGGATGTGATAATTCCATCCATGTGTGTGACAGACTATCGCCTCACAAAGGGATGTGATTCATTTTTCACTAATGCTTTACATGGAAGGTAATAAGTTTAATATTAATTAATATATGTGATATAAATGAAATAATAATTATATAAATTACATATTTATCATTATGGAAAGATAATATATATTTGTATTTCTTACACGGAAAAATGATAACATGTTCATGTATGTGTGGACTACCACCTTCAGGAAGCGATGTGAATCTCTTTTCATCCCGACACCACATGGATTATATATATAAGTATATTTATATAAATAAAATTGTACATATGATATTATGATATTTATTTAATGATAAAATATTAATTTACTTCTTTTTTATAGTGATCATTGAAAAATTGAAATGTTACTCACGCTTGCGTATAACTTATCATATCCTTGATTGTAACGTAGTTAATTTTTCAAAACCATATTTCATGATTGGTCTTAAAAATATAAAACAAGTATAATTTGATAATTATTTCATGTATATAATTATCTAAATTTTCCAATTACGATCTCTTTGACCATAGTCATCCTACAAAAGTCATTTTGACACATAATCCAAATATCGTTGAAGCATCTAACATAAAATTATTTGATTAAGTAATCGTATATAACATTGTAATAAGTGGAATAAAATGATAATAAACTTGTAAAAGGTTCTTAAAAATTTAAATAATTAATATCAGTTTATTATTTAGGAGGATACCAAACATATGTGATGAGTCAAATTCAAGGTAAGGGTTTCTTGTATGACTTTTACTTCTATGAGAAATACTCCATTTTCACAACTTATTCATTTGTTTAGTGTATATACTGACGTTTTTGTTTGTTATATCATAGATTTTTTTTCTTCATGTTATTTAATTTTTCATTTAATTTTATCTCTTTCATGAGGCTTATAATAAAAAAAGTTACCAAAATTGAAAGGGCTTATATAAAAATATCATTATTATTAAGTATTATTTTTGTTTAAGACTCCCTTGGGGGAATTATTTTATATTTATATCTTAAAATAATTATATTTTCTTCACATATGGTTTTTATTGAAATATTTTTATTTAATAATACCATTTCCCCACTCTTTGGTATATAAAATTATTAAGAAAATGTTATTATGAAATCTGACTTTATTTGTCTCTTCACTCAAAAATCATTTTTCATATAAAATATTATTTTATAAAATCTCTTCAAAAATGTTTTAAAATAATCTAGATGATTTATTGAAATATTGTTTTACCATGTTTTAACTTTTTTAAAAAAAAATTAATGGAATCATCTATTTTTTTTTCAAAAAATACAATTTTCTAACCATTTTATAGTGAAAACATAATGTATTTTTACTTTATAGGGATTTACATAGTTACCCACCATCATCACCACCATTAATTTGATGCTTCATTTTCCAGTTTTCATGATTATTTTTAAATGAAATGTTTTTCTAATATTTGTAAATTTTTATTTTTTAAAATTGATTTTCTAAGAAAGGGACATTAATATTTATTTTATGAATTTTTTAGTTTTAAACTAAAAAGGGTGATTCTAAAAGAAAGGTTATTTTACTCATGGAATGTTCCAAATGATCTCTCAAAATCATTTCCCACATATGAATAAAACCTTTGAAGTTAATTATTTTTTAATGGGAATACTCTACAATGTTACCGTACTAATTATTTACCCGGATGGTTTATGATAAATTTGACTGGGATGTAATATATTGATACCAATAAATTTACTCTAGATGGTTTATGATAATTTTTATTTATTGGAGAATGTAATTAAGTTTTATATTCTAGTTTAAATATTATTTCTTATGTGAATTATGTTTCACGACTTTCATATGAAGAATGCATTGGACCTAGTAATTGACAAGCGAGGCCCGCTATCACCCCTCGATGCATCGGTAGGTCTCACTAGATAATCTACATTGTGTTTTGGATGAGGTATTAACCATTAATATATATTTCTTTCCACTAGGACTCAACTATATTAGATGTATTGGAAGAAGGACAAGATGATATTAAATGTTTTGGAACAAGGACTCGATGGTATGTTTTTAATTTCTAGTATTATGCATTCCATCATTGTCAATTGTCTTATGGATATTCAATGTGATTATTTGATTAGATAGAATATCCATTATTAATTTTTATTATCAAATTATTATTTATGTGGAATTATTTGATCATCATGTATTCCTGCCATATTATGTTTATGTAATTGAGTAAATGGTATGTGTTTTAGTTATTTACCTTGTCATATTGATTATTCTTTATTTATTCATAGCTTCTATTATAGACATACCCTTACTTAGATTCTAATCTTACCCCTTTATTATGTTTTATTTTCACCATGATATGAGGAAGTGTTTTGTGCTTTATATGAAGATATTCCATAAGGGAAATAATGGTATTACTTTATATTTCTTTATTTTATGTTTTAAAATATAAATGTAAAATTAATGTATATATCTAGTTAAAATTGACTGATAAACCATATTATCCTTCATGATGAAATTAAGTTTATCTTATACCAATTTAATAAACTATCCACTGACTCTAGGCTACTGGGGTCAAGGGTATTACAAAGATTCAACTAAGAGATAGTTCTAGAAAGTATATCCCAATATGAAAAATTAGTCTTAGTCAAAATGTAAGGAGAATATTTCATCCAATCACTTTAGAATAAATTTTATATCCTTATAAGTAGGTTGTTATAATATTGAAGAAGGCTATGATGATGAGGTAACTCAAAAGTAATATTTACACAATGTACTTATTATTTATAAAGAAAAACATAGTTCGTCCTTAGAGGATGACACACAAAATCATAGTGATTTTACTATTGAAAAAAGAGGGATATATAAGTAATACACCATGATAATTGAGATCAATATATTAATAAATATGATTTGGTGGATAAGTGATGAAAATTAACAACTCAAAAATGATATTTATGAAAGAAGATATATTGAAATTGAGAAGTTAATACATGAGAATACTAAGAAAAGGAAGCTTTTTAAAGATATGAATTCCACTATCATACATTTTTATAAATAGGTGTAATATTTGAAGATGAAATTTGTTAATGTGGGAAACAAAGGTAAAATATCAAGCTTGATTACAATAGAGAAATCATAAGGGTAGTTGAATGATCCAAGAAATTTTATAATCTTATCACTACCACTTATTCGTTATTTTTTTCATGCTGAAGAAAACCTATACATCTTGATGAAAAACGTTTGGATATAAAAAAAGTAAGTTTTTAAATATTTCCCTTCAAATAAAGATCTTAGATTTAGGAAAATCCATTTGAGAATAGCAATCAGGGTTAAATTGGATAGATAAGGAAAATGAAAATTTTGTTTAAATTTAGAAGGAGTAAAGTTCTAGGAAAATGTCCAAAATATACTCAATTTTATAAATAAGAGATTAACAAATTGATTTAGTGGAATCATCTTACTATATGACTAAAAACGTGGATGGAAAACAACCTGTAGAATTAACATATATTTTTATAACATAATAATATTTCAAGTCTATTACTCATGGTGTGGTATGTTTAGCCATAAATATTATAGTTTCAGGTACAAAATGTCTCTAGTAGACAAATAAGGTAGGATAAATTAAGTGGGATACAACAACATCTTAGAAATAATCACTATTTGAAACAACTTATGAAGAAAGTTAATGTGAAAATTATTGTTAATATTGTTAAATAATTCTATGGATGGTGTAATCAAGAATGACACATATCAAATGAGTTTCTTTAAATCCCAAAAAATCAATTAAATCCATGTTTTATAATTAATAATAGTAAGAAAATAATTATTTCAAATGACATAAAAATTTCATTTATGTTTCATTCAATTCATAATGATTACAGAATCAATGTATTAATATTATTAGGTGTTCCTACCACATGAAATTCAATATAAATAATCAAAATACTCTTTAAATATAGAAAGGATGAATTTTCACATTTGGAAATAAAAAATCATTAAAAATCAAAGGTTTTTGGATGGCTAAGATGTGTAAGAATTATATCAACCCCAATAATGTACTTTTTATTGATTGTTTGAAGCATAGTTTTTTTAGTGTATCAAAATTCTATGATGATGGAAATGTTATTATTTTAATAAATAATAGTTACGTTATAAATAGACTAAAATATTGGGAAATGTTAACATAAGGGTTGAATGCCTAAGGTAACTTATTTTATGTTATAAATTCCAAAACACAGTAATATATGATTATGAAATATGAGAAACATTTATGAAAAAAAGATATATACATACTGAAACAACATGGATATGCTCATTAGATAATAATCCATGACAAATATTCATGTCATAAAATAAGTAAACGTAATTGTTTTCGGTACATGTAAAAAGTGGAAGATGGTGTGTAAAACATTCAAGAGAATTGAGATCTAGAATAAAAGACCATTTTAGTTAGTTCAAAATAATATTTGTGGGTGTATGTATAATAAATAAATATGTATAGATAAGTATTATATATCATTCATTAGTGATTTACTTGGATGATAAAAATTATGATTACTTATCAATAAAATCTATATTTGAACATGTTCAATGATTTTGGGAGACTTTTTTAAAATAAAATATATTTTTCTTTAAAGAGGATAATATTAGAAAATTGAAGTGAGTATTCCAAAACAAATATATTATTCTTAAAAAATGGAGTAAGATACACCTTTATTTCACTTTATATCCCATAAAAAATGGAGTGGATGGATGAAAAAATAAGAGTCATGTTCAAATGGCTAGATCCATGCTAACTAATCATGAAACCTCAAGTTGTTTTATGGTTTCTAGATATCCACACTATGTAAATTATTCAAAATAGGTTCTTATTAAAGAAATATTTTGATATAAATTCCTATGAAATGTAGTTTAAGTGGAAACCAAATTTGAAACACTTTAGCGGGTTTTTGATTCCATGCTTAATTAAGAATATGGTAAATATAGTGTAAATATTGATTAGAGGTATGATGAACTAATATTAAATGGTTATTCACCAAATGGAATCTCAAATAGATGCAAAAAACAATAACTCATTGAGGTTAATTGAATTTTATTACATTTTTTTCATTAAAAATGAATAAGAACAAAAAAATCAGAATATAATGATGATTAGGATAATGTTTTCATTACAAAACCTACTTTAAAACCCGAAGAAAATAAATAAATTTCTATAGATGATGTGGATTCAACATACTCTTTTGATGAGTATTTGAATAAGAGAACCACAAGTACAAACTAAAGTTTGATAAAACATTTCATTTCTTAAAATATCATTTTATATGATGCTTAAGGGGTGAGAACAAGAATGCATGTTGTAACATCTAGTTACATTGGTCTATTTTCATAATTTGTGCCCCAGACTAATTATGAGGAATTTTTACACAAAGACTTGATATGAATAAATAGATGGATCAAATGAAAAATAATGTAACATGGGAGCTTATTACTAGGGCCAAGTATAAAAGCATCAATTGAAATAAATAAGTTTTCAAGAATAATTTAATTAATAAAGTTTATGTTTTAGGAAACAAAACAATACTTTTCTGTAGAAAAAAAACATATTAATAGCGAGATTTTAGTGGGGGTTATGCACAATCCCACTAAATTCATTTTAGAGGGGTTTCAGACCAACCATCACTAATAATTTAATTTTGATGGGTTTTACAAGACCCTGTACAATTTTTATAACTATTTTTTAGTATTTTGGTGGATTTTAGGGGTGGTGATGTCAAAATATTCGGTAATTTAACAATTAATGGTAATATATGTTCTGTTGGATTTTAGAGGTGGTATATATATATATATATGCTTATATATATATGTGTGTGTGTGTGTGTGTGTGTTTGAGTGTTTTTTTTGTTCATTTGGAAATTAGATACCATTTATATATAATGAAATTTTTTAAATGGAAATATTTGGTGTTCACAAACTCGTCAAATATCTTAAATTAAAGGGGGGTTTGAACCCCTGCTAATATAAGAAATTATAGGGGGTTTATGAACCGCTACTAATTCCTTATATTAGAGGGGGTTGTGAACCCCCTCTAATTTATTACATTAGAAGGGGTTTCGAACCCCATTTAATTTAAAAAATTATATGGGGTTGTGAACCCTATCTAATTTATGACATTTGAGGGGTTTTTAACACCCTCTAATTCATGAAATTAGAGGGGGTTCTTCAACCACCAAAAATCCATTTGATTATAGGGTTTTTTAAACCCCTGTACTTTTTTATTTAGTTTTTAAAAATAAATATCATATAAATTCAAAAATTTTTAATATATATGTGTGTGTGTGCCTGTCTGCACACACACACACACACACACACACATATATATATATATACTTTATATAAATACTTATACATATAAGAAATACATATACATATATAAGTATTGGTATACCTAATATAAATGTAATTAAGAAAACATTTATTCAAATATATAAAACTTATATATGATTTTATGAATAATATAACTTTATATTGGGATTTATATTATACATATATTATTTTAAATATATTTTTTTTATATTTTTGTATAAATACATTATATTATATTATGTTTATAAATATGTATAATATAGACAAAATTAAATATAAATATATATATTATATATTTATATTATATATAATATATTATTAATATTTTATTATATATAAATATTAAATATATATGTTATTATTTTATATATATTGTACTATACCATATTAATTATAAATTAATTTAGTAAATATATATATCATTTAACTATATTATATATATTTTCAATTATATGAATTTATTTAACTACATGTGTATATATATATGTGTATACATGATATAATATAAACATATATTCTTACATATATAAATATAAAATATAAATGTATAATATAAATCATAAAATATATAAGTGTATAGTATTTATAAAACCAACATATATTGTTTAATAAATAACTTTAATAATAATAATAATAATTAATAATATTGTTATTGTTCCACACAGACAAACATATATATATATAAGCATATAAAAATAATTATATATATATATATATTATATATATATTATATTTATATTATATTTATAAATATTATATAAATACATAAATACCCACACATAATAATATTAATGTATTTACAAATATGTGTTTAAATATTTATTCATATTTTTTAATATGATTATTTTTCTATATTTTATATAAACAGATAATATATATATATATATTAAACATAAATATATATTATATTTTAATATATTACACAAATATATTATATACTTTATGCAAATATATTATATATACACAAATATGTGATGTTATTTATATTTATACACACTAATATATATATATATATGTGTGTCTGTGTGTGTAATCCAAAATTTCTCTATCTAAATAAATATATTTTACCATATATATGAAAAAAACCATCTTCATCCGTATTGGTAGATGACTTCTTTGGTTTCAAGAAGGTCCATGGTTCGATTCCCAGTGGGCGTATTTTCTCCCATTTAGCATTGGTGAAATGCGCGTTGTGGGGTGGGTCCATGCTGATTTGTTTGTGGGTAGGCTTGTGCTTGGGCCTGGGGAGTTTTCCACGGGGTTCAGGGTGTCTGGGGGTTTTTGGTAGGGTTTTCCAAGGGTGTTTCCAAGAATCTAAGGTGTTTACAGAGGGTTGTTATCCAAGGGTGGTTCATGGAATCTCAAGTGGGTCGGGAGGGTTTTCCATGGGGTGTCGGGGTGTTTGGGAGTGGCGTTGTCTGAGGGGGTGGGTGGGGTGGGGTTTAGGGAATCTCATGTGTGTCGGGAGGGTTTTCTAGGGGGTAATGGGGCATCTCGGGGTGGGTTGCCTTGGGGTGGTCAGTGTGGGGCATCTTTGTTTTTCCTGGGTGGGAAAATAAAAAATAAAAAATGGGTAGTTTAAGGGAGGTTATACTAAAACCACCCGTAAACTAGGAACATGGAAGTCAATTAGGGGGGGTTAATAGCCCCTAAATTGATAATTAAATTAGGGGTAGTTAGAACCACCCCTAATTGACCTATTTATTGTGAATTTTTTGTGAAATTGGACTGTGTTAAAACCCATTCTAATGTACTCGCTGCTGAATACATGCTCATTCTACTAGTTCTTGCCCTGAACTGCCTCTAAAAAGTGTATGTGGACACTTTTTAAGTAGTTATGGCTAAATGAAGATGATTATATGTATAAACTACAGGATTTTTTTTACTAGAAAAAGATTGAAAAAATGTTTTTATAATTGATAATTCTCGTTCTTAGGTGAATCAAGCCCCAAAATCTTTACATTTGAAGCAGGATCAAAACATGAGAATCATAGTATATAAAAAATGTATAGGTGGAAAACATATTATTTGAAAATAATACTGACAACCCTCACTTATTATGATCATATTTTTATGTCATTATCTATTCTAGAAAGGAGCAAAGTTTTTTTGAAACAAATTTCACAAAAATGAAGACCTTTGATTTGTATTTTCATAGGGAGGTGAGATTATTTTTGGATTTGAGTATTACCAAAAAATCTTTTCACATTTTTATTTATCAAGATATATATTTCAATGAGTTATTGATACTATTTTAAATAGAGGAATTAGAAGGAATTTCTACACCAATTCTAGTGGGAATAAATTTTAAAAATGATGGTAAAAGGAAAGTTGTTAATAAGAAATAAATATGATATTTTATTGTTAATAGTTTTAATTTGACTATATTAATTCCAAATATTGTGTTTTTTATCACGATTTTCATTATAAATCAATCCAATCCAAAATAATCAAATCTCACAATAGAAATGAGGATTCTATGATATATCAAAAAATGCATCTTATTATGGATTTCTGTTTAAAAGAAATATGAGTAAGACCTATATGGATTCACATATGCTGATTTTGATAGTTATTTGGATGATAAAAAACACATTAGGAGGATTATTATTCATTGGTCTAAGATTTGTTGCATCACATTCCAAGAATAATTCACTAGACCATTTGTGTTACACTAAATCCTAAAATTTGGTAGTACTATAGATATAAATGATATGGTTGAAAAGTAAACATGACGATATGCATGTTGTTTCTTAGTATCCATTAGAAATAGGTTATGATAATAAAAGTACTATAAATATATCCAAGAATCTAGTTCAACGTTAATTATTAAATCACACTAATATCAAATATCATTTTCTAATTGAGATGGTTCATGGAGGGATATAAAATCTATAATTGGACCCATATTAGGATAAAATCACTTATATTCTTATAAAACCACTTCCAACTAAGTCATATGAGAATATAAGGATATAAATTGGTGTTAAACCAATTATCTAAAAACATTGAGGTATGTTTCTGATTATCCTCATAATTTTCAATTAAGTTTTCTCTTTTGTAAAGGGTAATATATAATCTAAATGGGGAGAAACCTACAT
Source organism: Viscum album (assembly GCA_963277665.1). NCBI lineage: Eukaryota > Viridiplantae > Streptophyta > Magnoliopsida > Santalales > Viscaceae > Viscum > Viscum album. The sequence continues at coordinate 1,939,133,875 of OY728155.1, forward strand.
ATGAATCAATTTTAGGGTTTTTTTAATTAGAAGAGAGTAGTAAAAAATTCAATGTTATCTTAAACAATATCTATGTTAATATCAATTGTTGAAAAAAAAAATCGATTTCCTTTATGATTGAGATAATATTTCATATTTTCTACACTGAGTTAGATCATGTGAACATAGAAATGACTGGTTTACAACACATTAATATTAAGAGTATGATTCTACTCCTTTTAAGAGAAAAATTATATTTATTATAAATCAGGCTGAGAATAGAATATTTCATCCTACTTGATTAGCGGGAAGTAGAAAATATATCAAAATTATTAACATTGAGATGGTTAAATAAAATGTAAGGTATTGAAAAAAAATATAAATGGGAATATTATGAAAAATCTTTGAGGATTCATTTTCATTTTTTATTAATAAATTTGGTTAGTTATTCATACACATGAGTTAAGGTTGTGTAGGTGGAGATATTTTGACAAGTAGGTGGAGATTCTCATAGAAGGTTTGAAGATATTTCATGTTAAGTTGAATAAGTTATGTAATTATATAGTTTAGTTTGATAAAAAGGAATATGTATGATATTGAAGATGTAGAATTAGGAAATGAAAAGACTTTACTGGAATACATAATATAGTTTGGTCAATGGGTAAGATATTCCAAGCGATATTTAATATTTTTCTAATACATAATATCCATAAGAATTATAACATGTAAAAAACATAATGATATCATTGGGATATGTATTGTATTTTAAAATATTTTTAATTTATTATAAATTATGTGTAAGATTTTACAAAGAATATAGAAGAAAATCCAGTTCATACAAAAGATATATATCTTAAGATCATAATGAATTATAGAAAATCAATTATTGTACTGTAGTACATAAAATATTTTAAGGCATGTAAAAAAATATTATTGAGAACACGTAAAACAAATTTCTTACTATAGTGATATGTAAGATTTAAATATCCTATATATGGGTTTACATTAAAAAATGTGATAATTTAGGAGACTTAAATAAAAATTATTTTGATCTATTCTTCAAATATTAAATATTACTGTGATCAAACGATGAAGGATTTATTGGGAATATTCTTCACCATTTTAAATTAGAAGATCATGGGTAACTATGGAATATTAGTTGAGGATCGTGGGAGGTAGCCCCACATGATGATTTGAGTGTTTTTTTGGATATACGACCATGGGGTTCCAACTTAGGTGATTCTATTAAGGAATATAATATTCTAGGATTGTGATACCTATTCATTAATTATGACTTCCATAATTTAATTATAGGAATTTATTATTATTCTAGGATGAGAATATAAAAGGGTGAAGAAGAAGAAGAAAAACAAATAAATTGATTGTGAAAAAATATAAAGCCGAACTATGAGAATAGAAAAAATCATTAGAATTTTTGGATATGTAATGAATGAAAAATATATAGATTAGAATTAACATTGGCATCTCACACTTACTCTCATGATGTCTCGTCAAAGAAGGTTCATCGTATTCAATTGAGTACAACGTTGAATCTTTTTTTGAACTGGCTAGTGTCAAAGGTTGAAACAGGTTCAAGGATTTTACCACTCTTATATCATTAAATTGATAATAAAACGGAATCCATAGGTATATGGGATACAAACCACCATACATCAGGGATGAATTTATACACGTTGGATGTAATCCTCATTAATAAATAGACAATTTTATATATTATAATTATACACCAATATAAGTTAGAGATATTGTGACTAAAAATGAAGGAGTGTATGATTAAAAAGGAGAGTTAATACTAATTCAACCACCCTATCACTATTGATTACATCACCACGTGATCCAAAGAATAGATCATAATATTCACATAACACTGTTTATGAGAAATCTCAAGACGGTGATAATGTGTATTCTTTGTTTATAATAGAAGCTATTGAATATAATATAGACATTTCATTTTTACAATAAGGAACGGTATTTAAAAACCATGGAATGTATAAGAGGTGACATTGAAGAGTCGTCCTTATGATATAATCCCATGGATTTAATAGATAAAATCTTTGGAAGCAATATGGAGTTTTCATTTCTGATGTTATAATTTTTTTAAAGATTTGGGGCCATAACCTCATTTGTTATTAAAGCAAATCAAAGACCTCTTTTAACTGGATAGATGGAGACCCATTACATATCCCGAAGGTCTAGTGGGAATTTAGCCCATTACGAGGCCCATAGGCCCAAATTTGGGCCCAAGGCCCCTTTCAATTGAAGGATATTGTAAGTATAATAAAATAACACCCTAATACATGAGTAAAGCATGAGAAATCCATGATGAAACATTGGGCGGAGTCACGAACAATTTCCATCATCTGTAATGATATCATATATCAGTGTAAGTTATAAAGGAATGTGATAACTTGGAGGTAATGAAAGTGTGATTCCATTATATGTGATAGAAGAGATAAATTTATTGTTACTTCAAATTATAAATCATAGTTGCAACATCATTATTTTTAGAATCTAGAATGTGAGTAGTGTCATATCTCTTATTATAGAAGGACAATATCAAAGACTATATGTGATTTCCCCATCATGATACACTGAAATCATGACCAATAACCAGTTTTATAACTAATATCCATATCTATAATATTCAAATATCATAATATTTTTGAATGGAAATATGAATTAATTATAACAGCTCAAATTTACTTCTCAGTTGATTCCAATGGATATAAAATAATTCATAAACCAAAATAGGGAGGATCTATAATAAGGAATATCCATAAGAATCTTGAGACATATGGATCAATGAATAAGGAAATATATAATACATACAGGTAGAGGGAATCTTCTTGTATGAACTATTTGGGTAAATTAGGTAATACCTTAATAAACTATACAAGTGGAAACAGTCCAATTAAAGATAAACATGGACATAGATCAGGGTACATGTATCCAATAAGAATGTAAATATACTTTTTAATGACCATGAGTATATAATGTAAATATGGAAAAGTTCATCTAGTGTCATATCATTATGAAATATTCTCAAGTAAAATTAGATCAAGTATATTATAGAGAACTGTAAAAGGAGAATAAGTAATATATTTTAGGTGTAAGTCATTTTGAGGTAGAGCTAAATCAAATAAGATATGGATTAAATAAAGAATTATATGGGAGTTTGAGATACATCATTAGACAAGATTACTATGCTTTTTATTCTTTCAAGAATGAGTAGATAAGTATTTCTAGAGTTGGAGGAATGTGATACAACTATAGAGAGTATTTTATTTAGTTAAAAAGAATTTCCCTTATTTAAATAATTTAAAATAATTCCATAAATGATTGATCATCAGTTACGTTTTCTTATAGCTAAAGTCTATAATCCTAATCTATTTAATGGTGCTTTGAACATTTATTTCTAAGGGTTGATATTTATATAAATTTTAGTGACAAACTAATCACAAAATGTTGTTAAAATCACTCATTTTTATATAAAAGATAAAACTTATAGTGATACTTGATCTTAAGTGTAATTCCTTGTTTAATTTGAGAGGATAACATTAGGAATTAGTGATGCTATTAATATAATTTTATGGAAATTGATAACAATAATTTTAAATTTATAATAAATGCATGGATCTCCCCACTCCCCTATCGTTAATTTAAAACATTATTTTTTATTATATTATTCTATCTCAACTATACCATCAGTCATGAAAAAAAATAACACAATTAAAGAAAAATACCCAAAACAAATATTCCAATCATGACACACACACAAATATAAATATATATTTTTATTTTCAAAAAATAATTTATTCAAGTATATAAAGTTTCATAATCCCTATTGAGATGACCTAGATTCTTACCAATTTTAGTGTGGTAAGGATCTTATGAACTTACACGTATTATATAGCATAAAATGCACAAAAAATTAAGAATTATACTTTTCAATATCCCATTTATATTGATTATGAAGTTGTAAAAGATCATCCATTATTCCTCAATTTAAAACCAATTGGTTTTATATATACTATTTTAGAAACATTTAACTAGATTTAAATTACATAGGTTTTTATTTTATTATTATTATTATTTGATGATTTACATATCAATATCTAAATTTTAGATTAATTTATGCTACTATTTAATTTTACTATAACTTTGAGGGAATATTTTATCATAATTTCCCATAATTACCTCCCACTTCATATTTTAAATAATTTACATCTATTGGAGAAAAAATATGATTTCTTCCATAATAATGGATCACTCTTATCCCCCCCAGATATATTTTATAGCAATTTCCATATATATTTTATTTTTTAATCATAAGTGATTCTAAGACAAGCTATATATTATATATGTGATTAATTTTTTAAAAACATATATCCTTGTTATTATTATTGAATGTTGTATTATCCATGAAATATTTATTTTATTTTTGGAACAAATTATATTAAAAATAAAATAACTTGATGAGTGTGTTTGGAATTATATATCCCTCTAATTAATTAGGTAATGTTTTTTTCTCATGTAAAATAATATATAGGCTATGGGAAGTGATCATAGCCATACTATTTTATATCTACATGGAAATAATCCTTTTTATATGCTTATAATTTTTTATTACATTTAATATGTAACATTTATAAAATATTTACATGATTCTTATATTCATATAATGATTTTACCATGCTTATATTATGATAAAAGATGGGACCGGGATGTTTTGAGTTTTTTTTATATTGGATGTTTCTAAGAAATATATTAAGAAAGGTTTATTTTTTTGGTCAAACATAAATCACTAACATTTTATAATAATTTCATTAATTAGAGAATGATAAAATATTTCCTAAAACATACATCAGATTAACTATTTTGGATAATGATTTCATGGTCTTTTAATTTTTTTGAATGTTTATCTTCTAAAACGTAAAAAGTCGTCAGGAAATGTTTTTGATGAAAGAAATTTATGGATATTCTTTGATATTCTGAATTTTTCCCACATCATGAGTTATAAAAACATCATGATTCAAGAATTCGAATAAAGTTGGATACACTTTTTTGTATATATGAATTTCATAATATGTTGATATGAGAAATTTTTTGGACTTCACCTAATAGAAAAAACTGATTAGAGGTTTGGATGAGGAAAACTTGTATTCAGATGTTATGAATTTTGGAATCTATTATAATATTATGTTTTTATTATAATAACAATATATGATGTTTTTTAAACAAAGTAATGGTGTTGAAGTTCCAGGAGAGGATGGTGAGGAAATAAATGGGACGAATTCCAAATTGGATGATGCCCAAATCAGGTGATGTTTAAATTATATGGAGTATAAATCAGATGGTGCCTAATTATAAAAGTATTCAAATGATGTCTATTGGAATTTGTTTATACATATTATATCATATGAACATAAAAAACATTGTTATTATGAATTTAGTCAAGGATGATTAGTTATATTTTTTTATAATGATCATTGTATAAACATTAGTGAATAAAGGTAATGAAAAGAGGGTTATGATAGTTGACATTAGATAGAGGAAGATTTTTTGAAAGTATTTTGATAAATTCATATGACATTCTATAATGGAAGAATAAGATATATATTTTCTATATGTCTGATTTTTTATACTTTTTTAATGGAAAATTCATTTGAGGAATAATGTTTTACAAGTTCAACAATCATTTATAATTTTTTCATAATGATATCAAACTGAAAATGACATACTAATCGTTTAAAGTAAAAAAATTCATGGATGGAATATATATTATTGTCATATATTTTTATAGACATTCATTAAAATTAATTAGATGATAAAATTAATTATATTCATTTATAATTCCATATAATAATTGAGAAACATCCAAGTGAATTTTATTGAGCATGATATTTTAATTCTTGTTTTTTTGAGTAGCAAATTAAATTAAAATATTTACCTTTCACCTTGTCCCACATCTATAAATAGTTTTCAAGAACAATAAAGAGATTATTTTATAGTTGATGTGTACAAAAAAAATTATATAGAAACTAGTATCTAATAGAGACACCAGATGAACTTATGAATGCAAAAGTTTGAATAAGAATGTTTCCAACCAAGGAATCTCTTGTTTGAAATAGAAGAAGGATTTGGTATCAAATTGAGGTACTGTGTTCAGGGGAAACCAACAGAAGTCATCATAATTTTTATATATATTGTGGAATTATGATTTTGTGTACATAGGTGATTACACAGACAATAAGTAATAAAAGTTGATTCAATTACTAGAAGGCACTATAAAAACTTTTCTGGATGGTGAAACTAGATAGGTAAATCAAAAGAAATTAAAGGATGAAATCTTCACAAATAAGTCAGAAGAAGAAGCTATTGACAATAGTGGGGAATGAAAGTTGCGATTTAGTTTTTAAAATAATAGAACGTTGAAGAAGTAAAAGTATCATAGTGAAAAAAATGTACATGTTGGTAAAGGTTTTTAAAGGTTTCTACAGAATATTTTTTACATATTTATATGTATAGAGATAACGTGGTGCTTTATTTAATCATATTTAAATGAACGTGTAAGGATATTACCTTCTTTCTCTAACAATATAAAAAGGATTTTTCTATATTGAATCATGTTTCATTGGATTATTTCTAAACCATGATAAGGAATAGCTACATTTACTAAGTAGTGAACCTCATAAATTTTTGTGTTCATATTGAATTCACTTATGTTCTTGTTTTCTAAAATGTTTTAATTATATAAAGTAATGCTAGGGTTGTTTTTGAAGAAAGTACTTATAAAATGAAAACATGACTGATTCACCGCCTTAATGAACATTCATATCCTATTGGTTCCTTTCAACTAGTATTAGAGATAAAATTCCATTCATTGAAACTTTTCTTAATTTTGAAGAAATATAATCTACTATGGATGGTTAGAATTATAAGTATAATAATTGGATTCCTAATTTTTATGTATATAAATTGAATAGATAGAAATATAGAATGTTACCTTATCCTATGTACTTTGTTTATGGTGTTATTTAAGTTTCTACAGATTGTTTCCCACCTAGTGTTGAGGGAGTTCCCCTAAAAGATACTCATAAGAAGAATTTGGAGAATAATGGGTGAGCAAGAAATATTATAATTTCCTCACACTATGAAATTAAGTCAATTTGAGTTAAGGGAGATTGAAAAAATAAAATTATATGAGAAAATATAAAGAACTTATTTGAAGTAAATAATAAAATACATAAAGTGATCTTACAAATTAGGATGTTGAAGTATGAAGATCATAGGATGGGGTATTACGAATCTGTTAGTGACTTCTTTAGAAAGGAAAATAGATTTATAAGAATTGTAAAACTTATTACTGATAAGTTAGAAGATCAACCTTTGTTGAAAATATCTTACAAATTATTGATGATAAATTTAATGAAATAGTCTCATTGTTGGAAGATAGAGATCCTGAAACTCTATCATTGAATTATTTACATAACACTCTCAACACTTATGAAATGAGGAGAGAAAAAAATATAAATAATAAATAAAAATTTAATGGAGAAAATTACTTCAAAGATACTAAGAAAGTTAAATCTATTAATGTTAATGAATAATAAATTTATAAATATAACACAAAAATGGGGTTAGAATATTTTTTTGATAAATTGAAGTATTTTTTCTGAAAAGGTGAAAAGAGGATCAAGAAAGTAGAAAGGGAACTTAACACTAAAATGGTTTGTATGGAATTTTATTGGTAATTTTTCTAAAACTTGTCCTCAGAAAAAGGATAAATATTAAAATTATGAAGATAAAAAATCAAGAATATCCTTTAGTAATATAGTATAAAAATTCATAACATATCCAGAGGATAAGGATAATAAATTATCTATAACCAAATGGATAAAATATTTATCTTAGTTTGATGAAGATGATGAATGTGAAGAAGATACTGAAAATATTAGTGACGATGATTCTGAAAAACCCTATGATGCTAAAGTTAATGAGGAAAAATTCACTTGTGATTAAAGGATTAGTTATAAAGAAGAATAAACTCAGATAGAGTTTATTCGTAAGAGAGAGGTGAAAGAATTTCTGGAGGAAATTTTTAGACAAGAAAGGGAGATCAATAAGTTGAAAAGGGGATATAATTCAATATAAATTGAAAAATATTTTCTTGATTAAAAATACAAGTTTCTAAAAAAATATAGATAATATTAAGAAGTTGGTTGATGAAAAGAAGAACCTCGGCATAAAACATGAATAAAAGTTTAAGGCGAAGGAGGAAAAGTTAAACTTTTTCAATAAATACTTATTAAATATGAGAAATATGTTATTAATGTCAAAAAACCACTTTCAAAATTTGTTGAATGTTTTAAAAAATTGATCATAAGGACCATCATAATTTATCCTCAAAATATGATTTTAAGAATAAAGATGCTAATGAGGAAAAAATTCTAAGATGACTACTTATTTACCTATAACATCCATATATAAAAATATAAAATTTGATAATATAATTGATTCTATTAATCATAAGAATAAATATATGATAAAGAAGAAAATATTATTAGGTAACCAAAATATTAGTGTGTGGTGAAGTAAAAAAATAAAAGGTAATAAAGTAAATGAAAAATAAAGACAAAACTATAATGCCCCATCCTCAGAGACATGGATCCATTGAATTATTAGAATACATTGGAATGATTTAAAGGATTAATGTCTTGAAGAATCAATCAGTTTAGTATTCATGGAAATACTAAATAAAATAGAAGTTTTAAATAACAAATTTAAATGAAAAACAACATGTTATCCCCTTTGAATGTAGTTATATCGTTTAGACTATCATTTCATGTCAATCATAATATACTTCTTCACATCCGGGGGGAATATGAATCATAATAAATGGGTGAGATCAGATTCTTAGTAAGAATAAATAATATAGTGAAAGCTATCATAAATAATTATAAAATTTTAAGGGAAGGTATAAAACTAAAACACAAGCCTTTTAAACATTATCTTCAAAATAATATGGCACGAATAAATCAAATAATTCAATTGAAAATTTCACATAGATATTCAAATAGTCGAATAATGACATGAAATTTCAATAACTAATCTCATAATGGGGGAATTCATAATTCTATACATCTGAAACATATTGTCAAGGCCTCTACCAAGACATCTAAAAGTAAATGGTCATGGCCTCAGACGAATCAATATCAGGAAATAATTGGGAAAGGCCTCAGCCATGTCCATATCTATATTGTCTCATGGGGCCTATTGATGCATCAAGGGGTTATAACGGCCCCCACCCTTCAAATACTAAGTCCAATAAATTCATCATATGAAAATGGTGAAATATAACATAAACATTCGTACTAAAATTAGAATTGTAAATGTTAATACTTAAACTATAAGACATGAATGGTATAAAAATAGAACATCCATAGTCAAACATATCATAAACCATTCAATACAATAAGGATGATTTTATAATAATAAATCAACCTCAATGAAGCATAAATACGACAAAGGATGTTGACATAGATGAAAGTAATCTTAAAAACTCTTTTAGATAAGTATCTTTTTTTAAATTGTAATCATTTAAAATAATGAATAATTAAAAAAGAAATAAATTAATTTAAAAATATACTTGTAATATTTTAAGGAAAACTTCAAAATTTTAATTCTTAATAGTAGAAAAAATAGCCTCTCGCATCGTATAAGTAAAAAAACATTCTTTATTTATTTTTTTTAAAAGGTCATAATGTACATTGTTTAGAAAGTGATGGAAATATTACTTTCAAAATGTTTTATAAACAGAAAAACATGGGTAAAAATTAATTTAAAAAATTATAGAGAAATATTAAAATTATTTTAAAATTTATTTTTACAAAACATATAAGTGGATGATAAATATTCGTTTCTACATACTTACATATAAACAATCTCTGATAAAAAAATGAGATTGCAAAATTAACCCTTACCTTAGGTATGATAGTCATTCTACATGTATGAAACTCATGTATAATGTTTTTAAATATATTATTAATTTATATCAGAATCAAAATAATATTTATTATATCATATATTATTATTTTATGACTTTATATTACCCATTTATTAACAATTCTAAGTTAATGCAACATTTCGGGTAATAATCGCTTTGTTTATTATATGTGTTTTGACTTGTTATTCTTGATCATATTACATAGATCATGATTTACTTACCTCCATAATGTATAAAATGATTTATATATCATATATATTCATAATATAAATATATATATAATAAATATATATATTAAATGGAATACGCCATTCATGTGGACGGTAGGCCACATGTATTCATGAATGTTGTTTTCGTTTTCTTATCGTATCGAATGGAAGTGAATGAAGTATATTTACAGACACATAAAGAGAGAGATATATTATTAAATTGGCCTTAATATGTCATATATTTCATAATTATTCATAATATGTACTTTTTTATTATCATTCTTGGATAGTGAACATGGAAGATGGGTCTCGTCGCGTCATGGAGACGGTAAGTTGTACGTACACACAAGCGACGATATCATTTTTTTAATGGTTAAATGGTATGGAATTAGATGGAATATGAATTTTTACATAAATAATATCATGTTATATTAATTATTAAAGTCATTTATATTCATCATTATACCAGTCTAAATAAAGTATAGATGAAAAAAATTTACACCACTGCATGGACATAATAAGTCGTACGTACGCACGCATGGTGATATTGTTTTTCATAGTATGGGTTAAAGGAGGAATATGGTTGTCCCATAATCATAAAAAAAACTCATAATAAAGTATATTATGGAGTGTTTAATTTATTATGGAAAAAAATTAGGAAGATGAAGTAGAATAAGAAAAGAACTTTAAAAGTATGGTTAAAATGATTACCTCTTCTTCATGTGTATCCTTTTGATTTGAAAAAAAGGATTTCTTAAGTAGATTTTATAACCAAAGAGTGTCATATAGGATAAATAGAAAGAATTTTTAGGAGGTTTGGGCAGGGTCTAGCCGAGACAAATGGCTTTGTATGTGTGAATAAGAGAGAAGAATAAGTGACCTTTTATAGGAGAGGTGAGGGACACTTTAGGAAAATATTGAAATATTAATATATTATAAATTGATTTTAGTTTTATAATGTCTCAAAATTGATTTATTTACTGGATAATATGATTATGTGTCGAAATACTCTAAAAAAATAGGTTTTAGACATGTTTAGGTCATGAATTTAACCTTATATTTTGTCTTTAACCCGTAGTTAAATAAGTTAACTCCTACCATGTCTACTTGTATTTGTATAAAATATGCTTAATATAGTTACTATAAAATTCCAAGAGAAACTCAAGTGGATAATTAATGAAATTTTTAACACAATCTATTTTAGTGGTAAAATCTTATATTTTTTATGAACATTATATTATTTAATAAAATAATGTTTATTTTAAAAATTCATTTATATAAATTTTTACATTATTTATTAATTTATTTTTTTCAAAGTCATAACAACTTGATTAATTCACAAAAAATGAATTATATCATCCCTAACTTGTCAATGTTGTCTAAAAAATTCTTTTATGATATCAAAAAATCTAATTACATTTATTTTAATATTTATAAAATCATTTATTTCTATCATTCATTAATAAAGTAATCATTGCATCATTATTGTGTCATAAATAAATTTATTTATTTAATTTATAAAAATAATATATATAATACCATGATTAATGAAATATTTTGATATTTCTAATTAATATTTATAGGTGAATATATCATTTAAATAAACCAAATTAATTTTTTTTAGTTGGGAGATACAAGTTTATTTAATATTTCTCTTTTCTTAAATTAATCATTATAAAAGGTCATTATCACACCCAAGTGGCTCCATGGAGTCCTAAAATCAGCCTAACGATTCTCATGGTAGGTCATATATAATAAAATAGTATTATTACATGTTTTAGGGTAGTTTTATATTATTATTATATTATTTATTGCCCTTATTTACCTGATTTACCCTTTAACCATGATAAATAATAATAATTAGTGAACTTACTATTCATTATGTCTAAAAATAAAAGGTTCCATTTTAAAAAATTTGGGCCTTCTAATTAAAAATATAAAATACATTTTTAAAAATTCAAAACACATAATTTTCAGAAGGCAATTTAAAATTAATAACCGTTGTCGAAACCAGAAAGCAGGTTTTTAAGTAGTAAAAACTATCAAAAGATTGGCATCTGTTTATACAAAATTTCAATGTGAAATTACTTTCAATGATAAAAATTGGATTAGAATATAAATACATAATCCAATTACACTTTAAAACTAATTAAAATGATAATCTAACTATATAGATAAATGAGATAAAAAGGTAGTTTTGAATAAAAATGCAGTATTTCCTACTATTCATTAAAATATGGATTTTATCATCAAATACCAAAGATGTATCAAAAAAAAATTATATCCTGATTCTAAATGAAAATTTAATTTTTTCAAATTGAAAATATAAATGTGTCAAATATTATATTTAAAATAGGTTCTCCATGAAAAGTTAGAAAAACTATTTTTTTTTGAAAAATACTTCTTTTTATATAAAAAATGAAATTTGTCCTTATATTATATATAAGAAACACATAAGATCAATTTTAAAAGTATATGGGATATATATGAAATTAAAAATTTATTTAATACTATTCATAGCTATTTTCTAAATGGCTAGTTTGATAGGTCATGGTGCACTCCAACTCAGTGTTGCGTGTAGCATAAGCTAGGATGGTGTAGTGTGTAGCAGAAGCTTATATTGGTTTAGCGCACAAAAAAAGATAATGAATTTATTTAAAAAGAAACATACAATAGAATCCCGGGGTGTTACATTATCCACTTCTTCAATAAATTGCGTGCCCACAATTTTCTATTTTTCATTTAGTAACTATGGTTTGATTATTCAAAATCCCTTTATTACAATCCCACACTAGAAAAATTGGATGATAAAAATTACACTTTAAATTAGAGACCGAAAAGTAAAATGGTTACCCAAGATAAAATATACTAGGATTCCATGTTGGAAAATATAGATATGGAAGAAAACTTAATGATCATGTTATGATGGAGAGAAATATAGAATGTGATTAGGAAAAGGTTAACAGCCATAAAGGTACAAATATATGATGATCCAAATGGAAATTTTATTAATCAAAAAATAATGTATTATGAATTTTTTTTTCACGATCATTTCCCTAAAGCATAATAACATGAGATGAAATACTTACTTGATTTTAGTAAAATCTCACCGTTGGTCATGCCTTGAAAATTTCCACTTCATCTCTTATTCAAATAAACAAAGTTGAATTAGTCATTCCTGAAGTGTTGGAAGATCATACGATCCATAAATAGAATGATAGGTAATTATGTGTCTCAACAAAAAAAGTTAGCACATGTTGCCACATATGCTTAAGTCCAACTATAGCAATATAATACATTAATCTGAAAAACTACAACTGGAGTATAACTTATTCTATCCATAAATGGATAACCTTAAAATCCTTCCAAAAAACATAAAATCTATAACTTTAGAAAGAGGTTAACCAAATCGTTTTAGCATTTATCTTCCATATCTCAAAGGTCAGTTCAGGGTTGTCACATTCTAAATATATGGTTACCTTTATCATATTAAAACCTTAATGAAAAAAAGTTCTATAGTAAAATCCTTATATATATCACATTTTTCTTATAACCATAATATATTCCAAAAACACAAATACATTAATTATTTCACTACAACCATAGTAACAACATAATCTTAACCTAGATCCCTTTTCTTCTTCTAAGACATATTTCTTGATGCTCCAGAAAATCATTTTCATAATTTCCCATTTCGTTAAAATTATATAATTTCACATATATATATTCATTCTTTCCCTTACAATCATAAGCATAATGGCCTTTCTCAACACAATTGAAGCAAACTCCTTTTCATTTTAAGTAGAAATCGTGGTGTTTCCTTCAACAATTTTCACATGTGGGAAAATCCTTCTTTCCATTCTTCCCATTAAATATCTCTTACTACACCATTATCTTCATCTTTTTATTTCCCTTCAAGTCATAAGACTTAGAAAATTCTTTCTCTGTCTTGAGATCACATTATACTAAATATTCATATGATGAGTATTTTTTGGAGACCAGTTCCCATCAGAGGAATGGGTTTAACCTATCAAATAATCAATTAATATTACTTCTTGTCTTATGTATGTAGTCTATAACATTCCTTCCTAACCTTGTGAAGTTAGATTTATACTTTTCAAAATTCACATCCTCCTTCTTCCTTTGACTTAGAAATTATCTCTCTATATCATCCCATTGTTCATTAGGTTACTATTTTTCTAAAAAAAGTTCTATAAAATCTATCCATTTCATATTTTTTATTTCTTCGCCCTCTTTCATGTTTTAAATTAATGACCATCCTTCATCTGCATCTCCTCAGAGATGGTAAACTGACCTGAAAACTTTCCCCCATTTGTTACTTCCCAAAGATAGAAATATTTTCTCTAAGAAACTTATCCATTGGTCATCCACAAATGGATGTGTTGTCCCATTGAATGTTATAGGTTGTTGTCTTATGAAGCAGTATAACATTAATCATCCCCGTTGTAGATCAGGGTTCTCCATACGGGTAAGGATACTTTTCAAAACCTATGTTAGCTATCGCAATATGGTTATAAGTTTTTTAGCACTAGTTGCATCCCCAGATCCACTATAATTATCATATAAAGGAGGTAAATACATACATTGATTAAGTGCGTTGATACAGTTTCATTTTATTCCCCTAGGCACCATTTCTAAATAATGGAATGCACTATATTAGGTTATGAATCATAATGCACAATTCCAAACTGGAAAAATGATAATCATAAATTGAAAAAATTATGCATATCTAATCCATAATCATAGATATGGTTTCTTTATAGACATATTTACACATAAATCTTGCATAATGATATATAAAGAAAATATGAATTATCCTATGAATATCCTCTGGCAGTGTCAAACTAGGTGAGAAGTAAGGCATGTTGTCATGTACTAGGTTACCCAGAGTCAAGCACAAAACACTTTGTCATAGTTTCAACCCCTAGCTACATCTATGCTAGAACCATGTCCATTTGTAGTATGCATACATGGATGTTTAAAATATTTGCATAATCTCTAATTTTACAAAATTATAGGGGGGTTTTCTATAATTATCCTCAAATTCAATCTTAGGGTTATGATCTATAATCTATGTTTTCTAAATCTATTTCCAAGGGTATTGCTGAACTTCCTCTGACACCACCTCTAATGCCCCGAACCTAGAAACCTAGAGCTGGTGAATTATTTTAATAAATTGGCATCATTGAAAGTAATAAAGTCCCTAAAGGCTGATTAGTTTAGTAGTCTTAGAAATACTTGATACAAACATAAGTTTTATATTATAGCTTGAAATGAAAACAACATATTATCCACTTTGAAAGTAATTATATACATTAGACTATCGTTATATGTCAATAATAATGCATTTATTCACATCTTAGGGGAAAATGAAACATAATAAAGGGGTGATGTTAGATACTCAGTAAGGATAAAAAAAATTATTGGAAGCTATTATAAATAAGCATAAACTTTTAAGGAAAGGTATAAAACTGAAACACAAGCCTTTTAAACATAATATTCATCATAATATTGAAAGAATAAATCAAATAATTCCACTTAAAATTTCACAAGGGTATTTTAATAGTATACCAATCACATGGAATATCAATAACTAATCTTATAATTAGGGAATGCATAATGTCGAACATCTGAAACATACTGTCAAGGCCTCATCCATGAAATCTAAAAATAAATGGTTATGGCCTCGACAAAATCTATATCTGAAAATAAATGGTCAAGGCATTGACCAAATCTATATATTTGTTGTATCATTAGACCTACCGATACATAGAAGGGATATAGAGGGCCCTAACCATCACATACTAAGTCCAATACATTTCTAATATGAAAAGGGTGAAAGATAACATAAACATTCATATTAAAACCAGCATGAAAAATTTTAATACTTAAACTATAATCCATGAATCGTATAAAAATACCATATCCACAGTAAAACATATCATAAACCATTAAATACAATAAGGATTATTGTATAATAATAAATCAATTTCAATCAATCATAAATCCGAAAATGGATGTTGACATTGATGAATGTAATCATAAAAAACTTTTTAGAGAAGTAACCCTTTGTTTACTTTGTAGTCATTTAAAAGCCTGTGTAATTATTAATGAAAAAAATTCCTTTTAAAAATAAAATAGTAAGCTTGTATAGAAAACATCAAAATTTTAAGGCTTTATATCGGTGGAAAAGAGCTTCTCATGTCGTTTAGTTTAAGAAACATTCATTTCTTAATTTTTTGAAAAGGGCACAAAGTATCTTATTTGGAAAGATATGGAAAGATTCCTTTTAAATTTTTAATAAAATATAAAACTTGAAAAAACGTGACTTTAATTTTTTTTAGATAAATAGTGAAAATATTTTAAAATGTATTTTTTTGAAACATGGATGTGGATGATAAATATTCCCTTGTAGATACTTACGTATAAATAATCTTAGATAAAAAAAATGAGATTGCAAAATTAACTCTTACCTTAGGTCTGATATTCTCTATACGTGTCCAAAACACATATATAATATTTTTCAACACATTATTAACTTATATCATAATCAAAATAATACATATGATATCATATATGATTCTTTTATGACTTTATATTACCCATTTATTAAGAATCCCATGTTAATGTAACATGTTGAGTAATAACCGCTTTCTTTATTGTATGTGTTTTGAATAGTTATTCTTGATAATGTTACTTAGATCATGATTTAATTACTTATAAAATGTTTAATATGATTTATATATCATATATATTCATAATATAAATATATATAATATATATATATATATGAAATTAAATACATTGTTCATGGAGATGGTAGGTCGTACGTACGCATGAACATTTTTTCCATTTTCTTATCATATTGAATGGAAGTAAGTGAATGAAATATATGTTTATATATTTATATATATTATTCTAGTAGCCTTATTATTTCATATATTTCATAATTATTCATAATATGTTTTTTTCTAATCATTCTTGGATGGTGAACATGGAAGATGAGTCTCATTGTGTCATGGAGATGGTAAGTCATACGTACGCACGAGTGACGATATCATTTACTTAATGGTTAAATGGTATGAAATTGGATGGAATATTAATTTTTAAATAAATAATATCATGTTATATTTATTATTTAAGTCATTTATATTCATCATTATGTCCGTCGAAAAAAATTATAGATGACAAACAGTTTACACCATGGCGTGGAGATGGTAAACCGCACGTACGCATGTATGATGATATTATTTTTCATAAGATGGGTAAAAGGAGGAACCTGGTTGTCACATAATCATAAAAAAGTATCCGAATATATTATATTCTATATTTATTATTTTATTATGGAAACCACTGAGTAAGAAGAAGTAGAAGAAGAAAATAACTTTGAAATAAGGGATAAAATGATTACCTCTTCTCCGAGTGTCTCATTTTTTATTTGAAAAAAATAACGCATTAAGTTGGTTTTATACCTAATGGGATTCCTCTAGGATTAATTTAGGGAAGTTTTTATGAGGTTTGGTCAGAATTTGGAGGAACTAAATGGATTTTTAGGTGTGAATAAAAGCGAAGGAGAAGTGCCCTATTATAGGAGAGGTGAAAGACACTTTAAGAAAGTCTTAAAATATTAATTTATTAATTTTTTTTGTTTCTAAAGTCTAGAAAGTGATTTATTCCGATTATAAGATGATTATGGGTATAAATACTCTCTACCAATAAGTTTTATACAAGTTTAGGTCATGAATTTAACCTTTATCTTTTCTCTTTAACACTTAGTTAAATAAGTTAACTCTTACCATGTATTCTTGTATTTGTATACTATATAGTTAACACAGGCACTACATCGTTATTATTTCATAAATAAATTTAAATATATAATGTCTAAAAATGATTAATAAAATAACATGATTTATGAAAAAAATTAGATTAATAATTAATATTTATAGTCTAAGATATAATTTATATAAACCAATCTAAAATTGTTTTACTTAGGAGACACAAGTTTATGTTATATTTTACTTTTCTTTAAATTAAACGTTATAAAAGTTCATTATCACACCCAAGTGGCTTCATGGGGTCATAAAATCGTATTAATGATTCTCCTGGTTTTACATCTATCATTAAATAATATTAGGACATGTTTTAGGGTAATTTATAATATTATAATATTATTGTTTACCCTTATTTACCTGATTTACCCTTTAATCATGGTAAATAAAAATATTTACCAAAGTTACAATTCATAATGTCAAAAAATAAAAGGTACCTACTTACACAATTATTACCCTATGATACCAAATATGGAATCCATTTTTCAAAATTAAAATCATTGAATTTTAATAAATTAATTTAAAATTAATTTTTGTTGTCAAAACCCAAAAACATGTTTTAAGAAGTAAAAATAATTAAAATATTGACAAGTTTTTATGTCCAATTTCAATATAAAGTTACATAAAATGACCAAAATTGGATAAAATGATAAGAAAATAATCCAATTACACTTTAAAACCAATTAAATGTACAATCTAACAATATAGTTAAATTATATTAAAAGGCAGTTTTGAAATAAAATGCACCATTTCCCACTATTCATTAAAATAACGATTTTATCGGAAAAATAAAAAAAAATATCCAAAATAAAATATTATTTCGGGATTCTAAATAAAATTTTAATTTTTTCATATTTAATATATCAAAGAGCCAAATATTGGATTTAAAAAGGGTTCTCAAAGAAAAGGCGGAAAAACTGCATTTTTTTAAAATACTTCATTTATCTAAAAAATTAAATTTGTCCTTATATTATGTACAAGAAAAACATAAGATTAAGGTTAATATTATATGGGATATATATAAAATTCAAAATGTTTTTAATACTACTCATAACCACTTTTTAAACTACAAGATTGATAGGTCATGGTGTGCTCAAACTCGGTGTTGCATGTATCCCAAGATAAAACAGTGTTGTGTGTAACACAAGCTTATCTTGGTGTAGTGTACAACAAAATATATTTAATTAATTTAAAAATTAACATATCATGGAATCTTGGAGTGCAACAAAAACTCTGAACTACATGCAAGTTATATAGAAATATATGATTTTTATTATTACTACCAGAATTGTGGTGGATTTAGGATTAAAAATATATATTCGTTCAACCATCCTAATTAAATAGAATCTTGAAGAATATAGATAAAAAATTTTAGGGGGATTCATCCAAATAAAATTATACATCCTAATAAAATTATTTAGATGATTTGAAATAGATTCCATCCTTTGGGAACTATTTTTTAATGATATGATCAACCTAGAAATCGTGAAAATTGATGTATTGTTGTGATACTGATAAACAAAATTAAATAAAAAATCTCTAAATTCATGAGAGAATAAATAAAATTGTTGTAAAAAATAGTTAGTTGTTGAAATTTCTATCAAAAATAAAAAAATGAGAATCAAACTATATTGAATAGTCGATGTTCTTTGCTTATGATATAATATTTAAAGTCACTGAAGAATGTGACTGATTTTAAAGAAGGTAAAATGTATTTTATAAATGATGATTCACTTTTAATTAAAGGTGTTGGATATACTATCATTGGGGTATAAATGTACAAACCCAACATATCCATGCATGTTGAAGGGATGAAACACAATTTTTTATGTGTTTAAAAACTTTTTAATGAAGGTAACAACAATATTTTAGAAAATATTGTTTTTAAGAATATATAATATGGTAATGTTTTTAAGAGAGTCCAAAAAACAAAGGAAGACCTTGTTCAAGTCAGTTATTAAAAAATTTAATTCTATTTGAGAATGATAAAAGAAAATCATCTTTGTAAAAAAATTGAGGTATATGCATCAGAAAAACATGAGAAAGATTACAAAAGGAGAAATTATTCTTGACGTTCTTCATTTGAAAATAAAAAGGTATTGGTGTTTCTTTGTTTTTTGGAAATGGAAGAAGAAAAGCATTCTACATAATAACTTTGAGATACATTTAAACCATCACATGGATATAATACGATCTATTATCTATGGGCCCATTAGTAAAAAATCAACACAAAGAGATAAGTAAATTATATCTTTTATTGATTAATTTACTCTCATTAAAACTATAATTCTTATCAAACATAAATAATATTCCTAAATATGTCTAAAAGTTTCTAGATAAGTGGGTAAAATAGTGTGGATGTTCAGTAAAGAATATTTGAAAAGATAATAGTTGTGAATATATATGTTTGAACTTTAGATACTATCCTAAAAATCCTATAATTCATCATGAGTTTGGTATACTGTACACAAAAATACAAAGAGTGATTCTGAAATAAGAAAGAGAAATTTGGTTCAGAATTCATAAACAATGATTATCGAACATGATACTTTTCATTATTTTATGGTGGAAATATATTATAGAAATAGTTTATATTAAAAATGGATACTTCTGTAGTACAAAAATTGATACGATTCGTTATGATATGAATCCTTATGAGATGTATTACACTGTTTCATTAATTTTTAGACATATAAGGCTTTTTTCTTATCTTTGTATTATAAAATTTTAGGGCGAAAATATTGGAATGTTTGATGATAGGTGTTGATAGAATCTTAATAGATTCCTATATAATGGTAGAGAAAAAAATTTTATAATAAATAAATATAAATGATGGTTTATTCTATTGATGTGAATGTCCTCAAATGATCTAATAAGAAAATTTCAAAAAAAATATAATATGGAAGAAATAGGGATGAGGTAGTTATAGTCAAATGACAATAAAATTTTAAAAATGATAGTAACACTTTTTAACTAACTCAAGATAAATATTTCTAATAATTTATACCATGTTAAGAGGATTAATTACGTACATACCATCCAAGGCTGGGGAAGTAAGTGAATATTCATAACATCATTGAAGATCAATGTAAAAATATTCAAACTCTAACAACCTCATATTAAAATTCACATAATTATTTAAATTCAAAGGTTTATTCAAAATATTTTGATGAATCTTGAGAGAATCAAGAGTGGATTTATCATAAAAATGAAGAGTTGAATCAGATTACGAATAATGATACATGGTAAATATTAACTGAAGAAAATAATAAAATGTTTTTGGTACAATGTGGGCGTTCTGAAATAAGTTGAATGAAAAAGGTGAGGTTTTAAGAAACATGGAATGCATGTTTTTTCAAGGATACCCTCAAATTTAAGGAATTGAAATTTATGAAACCTTTTCTCTAGTGATAATATTAGAAACTACATGATCTTTCATGATAATTATATAAATTTAAGATATAATAATTTTTAGATGGATTCGATGTTATAATTTTTTAACAGAGGGCTCGATGAAAAATTTTGTATTGGAAAAACATGTGGGTTCATGATTGAGAAAGATTAATGTATTATGTTCAAGTTTTAAAAATTATATTTATTGGATTAAGAAAACTCTAGGATCTTTCTATTATAAATTTTATATGTGCTTAAAAATGTTTAACATCAATATAGGAAGTGTTGATAGTAACCTCTACATAAAATAAAATTAAGAGGTTTCCCTCATTGTGACTATTTACACTGATGAAATTATATTTACAATGAATGTTGAAGAAACTTGTGTAATGTTTTTTAGGAGATAAAGAACCTTTTTGAGATTTCCATGCTGTGAGAAATGAAATAATTTTATTTCTTAAAAATAACTACAAATAAGATAGATATTTTACTTTATCAAGTGAATTATTATATATAACTTCTAAATATGTTTGGAATAGAATACTCAAAGATAGTTTCCATTTAGATATTAGTGGTAATAAAATTTTATAAAAATGGTGACAGAAATGAATTAGATCCTAAATAATTTATAAGGTTGGTTAGAAGCTTATTATATCTAACAACTTCAAGAATAAGCATAGTGTATATTGTTTCACTTTTTTCTAGGCATCAATTTGAACCAAAATAATATCTTCTTATTTTTAGAAAATAAATTCTATTATATATCCAAAGCACAATAAATTTTTGGTTGAATTATAATAGTTTATGAAATAATGATTTATATGGTTATATTGATGAATTTTGGGAAGGATTTATTGGTTTTAGAAAATCCACATTTAGGGGTGTACTTTTCCTTGGAGAAAGATGTGTCAGTGGGCATAAAAATAAACAAAATTCCGTGACTCACTATATAGTGTAAGCTTAGTATGTTGCTACCACTGAAAATGGAACACAACTTATTTGGATAAAAAAATAGTTGTAATTATTATTAATTTATTTAAAGATTTCCCTTATATTAGGTTGTGATAATCAGAGTTCTGTTAATATCACTACAAATTTGTTGTAGTTTTATCATTACAAATACATTGATATTAAATATGACTTCATCAAAGAGACTGTGGACAATAATTAACAGAAGTTGGAGTTTATTCTAATTATGGAGAAAGTTGTTGATATTTTCACAATACCACTTCTGAATTAAACATTTGATAAGATCATGTTGATAATTGGTTTTCAAACTCCCACATTTTAATGATAAGGTAAGGGATATCCATCCACACACTATCTATTCTTTAGATAGTGTTTTTAAGGGGTAGAAAATTGTTTATTACATAAATATATACATTGGTATGTGTTTAACCTATCAATGAAGGGAATATATTTAGGTTGGATTTTTAAAATATTAAATCTTCTAATTTAGATTTTGTGAACTTCATTAACAGTTTTTCAAATTCATCATAGGATTGTCTCTATTGTAGGTTAGAGTTATTTTTCTAAAGAAATTTTGATGTGGACAATGTGGTGTAAAAAAAGTTTCTTAAGTCACTATTTATTGAAAACATAATATTATTTTACAATGATTATTCTTTCAAACATTTTGTTTACTCACATAGTCCTAGAATTGTTGGATATATAATCAATTTAATTATTTAAATAGTTTCAATGATTTATGTTCCTTGAAAGAAAAAAAATCTAAATGGGGAGATTATTGGGACCTAGAATTTTGGATGTTTTTTTGACATTGTATCTTACTATGATTGATGTTTAGATTGTTTTTTTGTTAAATATAAATCACAAAAGTTTATTTATTTTTCAAAGAATTGGGGAATGATCAAAATTCTCCATACAATTTCTATTAGATGAAGTATCCTAGAAAAATATTTCTTAGTGTTAGAAATGTGTTGAATGATTATCTTCTATAATTTTTAAATTCATCATAAAATTATTTTTATAGAAACAAATAATGATGATTTTATTTTTTGAATGTTTCTAACATTCTGAGTTAGGGAAAATCTCATTATTCAAGTGTTTGAAGAAAAGTGGTAATTTTTTTGTATATATGAATTTCATACTATGAAATAATGATGATTTCATTGTATTTACTTTTATAGAAAAATTCTATCTGAATTTTAGATGAATAAAGTGTGTATTCATTGTTTATGAAGATAGGATATAGAGACAATACAATGTTATTATTGGAAAAATATTTTTATGTTTAGTGAATAATAGGAAGGTGTTGAAGGAAAAGGTGAGGATTCTAAGTAAATAAATTAGGTTATGTCCAAATTTGATTATGTCTAAATCAGATAAATTCCAATAAGATAAAGTATTCAGATGATGTCCATCAATAAAACCTTTTGCAATAATGCTATCAGAAGAACATGATTGAAGTTTTCATGATGAAGTTGGATACGGATGATCTAATTGATTTTTTTGTATAATGATCATTAGATATAGGTTATAAAATGAAGGTAATGAAAAGCAGGTTCTGATGAAAGTTATTAGATTTCATAGTGGTTTGGTAATGTCATTATAGAAGTTAATTTGAATTTTTGTAAAGTAATAATCAGATAATTATTTTCTAGATATAATATTTTTTATATTGTTTTTTTACTGGACAAACATTCCGAGGTATATTGTATTATGACTACAACAATTCCCAATGATATTTTTGTAAATTTTTATTATGTAATTTTGTTGTGATGATCATTAAATGTTCAATATATCATAGAAGGAATATCTATGATTCACATCACGTTTGAGAGAATTTTTTTTTGAAAGATTGAATGATTAAATTTAAGAGACAATTTATGAATTCTATAGATTCTTTGAGAAACATCCAAGAAAATTTTACTAAGATAGATATTTGAATTTCATGTTTTCATTGAGTGGAAAATAAAATTATAAATCCCAAATTTTATCCTTCTAACACATATATAAATAGGATTCATGTATAGTATTGTGGTTAATGTGATTTTCAAACAAACAAAAGATAATGTAATTTAAGAAATATTATCGGATAGTAGAACTAGAAGAAATTTTGAAATATGATGTTTGAATAGGGAAGTTTCCAACAAAGGTACCTCATGGTTGAAGAAGAAAGATAAGTTAGTATTGATTATAGGTGCTGTGTTCTTGGGAAACTGAAAAATTCATAGAAAATAGTTTTATATGAGGTGGAATTAGTTAATTATATGTAGATGAGATCAAATAGATAGTAAGTAAGACTTTTTTTCAATTATCGGAAGGCACCAGGTGGACCTTCCCATATGGAAAAATCAAACAGTGAAATCAGATGAATATTGAATGGAAAAATGTTTCATATAGAAGTCCAATGAAGATTTCTTATATGATTCTTGTAAATTAAGTGTGCAAGTAGTTTTTGTAAGAAGTGAAATAATTAATAAGTACAATAAACACAATGAAAAATAATGAATCATATTGGGGAAGTTTTCTTAAATTTGGGTAAAATATTTTTTTCATATTCTTTTGTGTGCAGAGTATATGGACTATTATTCGATCCAAATGAAACACAAGTGTAAAGATATTAAATTCTTTTTATAACCATATAAATTGTGTTATTTTCTAGTGAATTAAGTGGTATTGGATTATTTCCACACCATTTGAATAACTCGCTAATCATACTGCGTAGTGAACATTGTAAATTACTTTTTTTATATAATGCACTCATGTTATTGTTTTTAGAAAATTTATAACTCTTTAACATGAAGAAAAAATTATTTCATAATAAAAAAACTATAAAATAAAGATAACTAATTTACCCCTTCCCCTTTTTATGATCGCAAAAATCTAGTGGGGCCCTTTCAATAACAACCATTATTATCATTAATGTGCTCATATTGATTTATATATATCTTCCTTTTCTATTATTCCTTATAATTGTTAGAATTTTATCACTATTTCATTGATGAATGTACCATGGTGATCATATGTGTTAAAAATATTATGATATTATATTGGATTCCTATAGTGGAGATTTAAATATTTGTATGGTTTTATTTGTATTGAAGTTTCAAAATGATACTAATTTTCTTAGACATTAATCATATAGAATCGTAGATGTTTAATATTATTGATAATTAAAAAAAATGTAATAATTGTATAGGTGATGTATGGGACACTATTTTTGTAATCAATTAATGGTTCTATAAAATTGGAAATTAGGTTATATAATGAAAGATAACTTTCTTGGATTAAATGATTTTATAAAGTGTGTATATTAGAAATAAAAATTAAACCACCTATAAAATTGTTTCCATGCATTACTAACTTTTTTTAATTTTCCCACAAACTTTTTTTTGTCTTAAAAAATAGTGGTAACGTTGAAAAATAAAATGAAGCAACGAATGGGACACTATTTAATATATGATGGAAATAATATTATTTGATTCTAGTTTGATATATTCCATAATATATTTTCTATTTTCAAGAATTACTCAATTATATATTTGATAATTTTATTTATTGATATCTATGAAAAATTCTAATAATAAATTGGTTTCCTTATATATGTTTGAATCTTTCTTAATAGGTTTCTTTAGGAATGTTCTTTCAGAAAATCACTAAATTCTTCCTTTGGTGTAATTTGATTCCATAATGGGTAGATAATGACTATATTTATATATAGTCCATATTAATTTTCTGAAAAATTTAGTCTCATTAAATGTCTTTAATTATAAAATGATTCAATATAAATTAAAGGATATTTTTTATTCCCCTTTAATAATTCCATCACAAGAATGGGTGTTGGCATAAAATGAATATCCATATATTGATCAAATGGTTAAGGAAATGAAAATTATAAACCTTAAAGACATGCCTATTATGAGGGAATATTCTAATCGTTTTCATAAAGAGTTTCCTATACATCCATCTGATCATGATGTAAAATCATCATCTGATCTTATACAAAGTGTGACACCTATTTCAGAGAGACCTTATAGAATAGTCCAAATAGAATTAGAGAAATCATAGAAGAATTAGAAATATCACTTAAAAATGGTATACACCAAAGTTAATCCCATTAGAGGGGGAAAATACCTTTTCATGAATAATAATGGAAAATTTATCATTTAATATACTATTATGTGATGAAATATATCATTATAAAGAATAAGTATAATCTTTTAGGGACTTATGACCTCTCCAATCAACTCCAAGGGGCTCAATAATTCATAAAAGTAGATATTAATTCTAGATATCATTAACTAATGTGAAGGGAGATAATATTAAAAAACATTAAATAAATAATATGGACACTATGATGCTATAATTATTCCATTTATAAAAAAACAAACCAAAAAATTTATGTGACTTGATTAATGGATTCAATAATTATGTGACGACCCGCCTTCACCAAGATGATATAACGGAAAACAGATTGACAGACCCTTCCTTCTTCAAGTTGAAGTAGAGAAAATGACCCTCGAGACCCGTCTTCAATAGGTCCTGGAGTGGAAAATAACACAAAGGGTATGAAAACACATGAAAAAGGGAAGGAATTACCCTTTTTATTTAATAGGATCAGGAGATAAGATAGTAAGTCCCAAACAACACCAAAAATGGAAGAAAAAGTAAGTCCCAAACAATCCATTCCCATATGCTTGTTTCAAATAATAAGTTCTACAAAACAAGAAAACTCCAAAGGTAAATACCAAAGAAAAGAGAAACAAAAACAACAATTGTCCCAATTCCCAAACTAGTACAATCCTGAAAGGTCCTCAAAGTCATACTGGAAACTTGAAAGTAGTTTTATATACGTAGGGTGACTATACAGGTTTACTCAGTAGGGAAAATAAAAAGTTCCCGTGCATAGGTGGGGAGGCATTCTAATGCCCCGTGAGAAAAGGATATAACCAAGCACCTAATAATAAAACTATACACCCAAACCTCAAAAAGGACCACTACCCAAATAACTCAAGTCAAGTAATGTAATAGTAATAACACATCTATGTTTGGGTACCCCGCACCACTTTCCCACTGGTTATTGAAGACATCCTTCGCATCAGACCTCTCCTGCAATTATCACTGCAGTTTCATAGACATACCCCTCCAGAACACACCGGGGATACCACAACCTCACATATCGCCCACAAACACATTGGCCACAACCACCCATAACCACGCCCGCAGACAC
This sequence comes from Viscum album, assembly GCA_963277665.1. Classification (NCBI taxonomy): domain Eukaryota; kingdom Viridiplantae; phylum Streptophyta; class Magnoliopsida; order Santalales; family Viscaceae; genus Viscum; species Viscum album. The sequence goes on from OY728155.1 coordinate 1,939,161,529, forward strand.
CTGGTCCAGAACAACTATCGCCACGCCCGAAGACACCTTTTCCAGAAAAACGACCATCATCCCCAAAGAAATATGGGCCTCATCTCGAAGACACTTGGGAACAACCTTCCCACACACACTTGGGCCAATCAACACAATGTACCCTACTCGAAGAATCATGTGATATAATGGACCTCAGGCCTTCACAGCCTACCTGAAGAGTCTTGGGATAATCGGGAAAGGGGGCAGAAAAGGGGCTAATAACCAGCCACTCATAGGAGTGTTGGAAAAAACACCCTCCCCCATTGAAATGGGTGTGTTTGGAATGGCGTGTTAAAATTGGGTGGGGCGTGAACAAAAAACATAAAAATTAAATTATACATATAGGTAATCAAGCATTCATCCCAACCTAGGGGTTCCAAAACCAGCCTATACACAAACACCCTCATTATTATTTATTAATAAAAAGCACAACACCCATGGTCAAGTCAGAAGTCATTCCGATAAAACAATTACCCATTGAACCCATTCTTTTTTTCATATTAAAGTTATTCTATTTAAGTACTTCTTCACTACCAGGAAACTAATAGGCATAACCATAAACCATGGAAAAATAGTCAGGCAACAATTTAAGCATTCACACATGGTTCTCATTTAAAGTCACAATAAAAAAAGGGATACATGAGTTCCCTCAGAGTAATAGAACCAAACAAAGCCCCACCATACAGCCCCACATGACTTTAGATCCTCAAACCAAAAACTGCACTACAACAGGGGATCCCATCCACACCCATGTCACCCAACAAGCATTAATCAGATCAACCACCCATGTTACCAAGACAGAGCAGGGGGGTTCCATATTATATCACACCATTCGTTGAGTTTCTTATTTTTTTTGGTTTTCCGGGGTGATCACAAAAGTATTCTTGTTCATTGGACATTCATTAAATCAACCGATTTTACTTGATTAACTAGTTTCCATGTTACAACCATTCAATCATATAATTAACTAGAAAAATAGAGGATAATTAGTGCACAAGGAAGGGCCACCAAAGGCCACAGTTTTCTGTGGACATAAGCCCATAAAATTAACAACATATAATCAAGGATAAAATAGTAAAACAGAATCATGAAACACACCCCTTAATTCTTTAAAAGTACATTCATTGTCTTTCTTAAAGTTTGTTTTCATCCATTACCAAAGGAACCATTATCATATGCACCCAACATGATACACAGTAAGGAGATAAGAATGAATAACCCTAATTGGATGATCAACGATCGAAGTTTCTCTCCATGCAACAATAACTGGGGATGCACGATTTGCAAAGGATGAACTCTGGGGGATCCAAGATTGGGCAGGAAGGCTCCAGCATAGGTTCACCACATGCCTCTGAAAGGGGGAACACCAAACTTACCAAGGATAAGAAAAAAAAGAGACCACCTCTGATGAAAAGGAATTCTCATGTGATAAAAAGGTGATATCCTGGAGTTACGGGATATTAAATTCTTGAACATCTTTAAAGGAAGATCATGGTTTCACAATGCGTTTGGATGGTTACTCATGATGGAATTAATTTCCATTTAATAATTCCCCACAGAGAGGTGTTTATAACAACTGTGCATTAAACAGTTTCCTTTAATCAGAGGAAAATGCATAATAGGGGAGGAACTCGAAAGTATAGGGAAAAGGGTGTGACACCAAGGAAAAGCAACACGTTTTGGTAATTCAAGGGTCACCCAGATCTTGGGTGATTTTAGATATCATTTATAGGTTTTTAATGGATTTAAAAGGGGTATTAAAACACTCTTACGAAAAAAGAAACATTGCGAGGGATGAATTGGGAAAAGATACAAGGGTGGGACACCGTTTGGTGTGACACCGTAAGCGGTGCCATGGTCACGGTTCCACCCTCACGGTGCCACCCTCACGGTGGCAACGTAAGCGGTGACACTGTTTCAGTGTACGACAGTGATGGTGCCACCTTCATGGTGCCACCGTCAGTAGTTTCACCACTTCGGTGTGCGACTGTGATGGTGTTACCCTGACATTGCCACCATCATAATGCCACCGTCATTGTGCCACCATCACAGTGCCACCTTCACAGTGCCACTGTTTTGGGTGAATCGTTTGATGGAACCAAGTTTTGGGAAAACTTCTTAACAAGTCGTTTCCTAGTTCATTTCATCAGATACCTCTCTAATTATTATCTCCCTCTAGAATCAAACTAGACCCGAAGAGAATAGATAGTTCTGAACAACCACCTCGAAATATACCTCTAAAGGGAAAACCTCCTTTTCATCTAGAAACAACTCTCCCTCAAGTAACCACATAACATATAAAGGTGTCACTATCTAGACATATGTATTAGGGAGTCCCTTTATTCATGTCAAGATAATATCCTCTTTGGGCAACACTAACTCGCCCACATGGGTTTAATCCCATCCACTCTAATGCGTCTTGATAAGGGATTGGGTCCTCCCTTCCCCAAAGTATGGACCCCTCACACACATTCAAAGAAAAAGGAAAGTGACACATTTCGTAGTTAACAAGGTCAAGAACTACATCATAAAAATTATGCAACAAAACAAAAAAAACAACAAAAAACTATGGGTACGGGGTGCACATCTGTGCATCCTGTTCCCAGGTACTCTCATTGAGGCCACCATGCCTCCAAAACACATGAACCAAGGAAATGGTTCGTCCACAAATCACATTCTCCTCACAACCGACGATCATCATTGGTCACTCTATGAAAGCCGCATCGTCCTCAATGTCTAGCTTTCTCCAGTGGAGGAAGTGAGAATCATCATGTATATACCGATGGAGATGAGACACATAGAAGACGTTGTGCACTCTCAGTAGCGGCAGCAGTAGCTCTATTTTATAAGCCACTTTGCCGACCCGCTGCAACACCTCGAAGGGTCCAACGAACCTAGGAGAAATGTTACTCCCCCTATTGGACCTCTGTTGTCCATGCTGAGGGGATAACATCAAGAACACGTGGTCCCTGACCTCGAACTCCAAGGGTATCCCCATGTTATCATCATATTAATTCTGTAAGTACTAAGTAGCCATTATCCTCCCCCATACAATCTGAACATTCTCCACCATTTTCTGTACCACTTCCGGGCCAAGAACACCTGCTTCCCCGACCTCTATCCATCACAAAGGTGAGCGACACGGCCTCCTATACAAAGATTCAAACGGATCCATGCTAATGGGAGAGTGATGGATATTGTTTTATGAAAAATCTACTAGAGGAATGTGTCACACCCATGATCCCCCAAATTCAAAAACACATGTCCATAGAATATCCTCCAACGTCTGGATGGTGCACTCTGTCTGTCCATCTGTCTGGGGGTGGAAAGTAGTGATGAGGAATAACTGGGTGCCAAAAGCATGTTGCAATCCCTTCCAGACCCATTAGGTAGACTAGGTATCCTGAACGGAGACTGTAGACCTTGGAACTCCATGAAACTAGGCAACGTCGTCCATGTACTGCTATGCTAGGGAATCCACTGTACTCAACAACTTTATTACCAGGAAGTGAGTTGATTTCATCAGTCAGTTAACTACTACCCAGATAGCATCACACCCCCTTGAACACTAGGTAGTCCCATGACAAAATCCACTGAGTTGTCATCCCACTTCCACTTAGGGACATCTAAAGGGTGTAACAAACCCCCTGGGATGTGGTGTTCAGCCTTCACCTACTGACATATGAGGCACTTCTCCACAAACTCTTTCACTGCTCGCTTCATCACGATCCTCCAAAACTGACCCCTTAAGCCACGATAAATATTGTAAACTCCTAGATGTACTCTCAGGGGTGATTTTTGGAACTCACCAAGAACTACCTCATGCATTTTTTCTGGGAAAAAAATCACCCCTTAGAAAAGAATCTGATTCTGACCATCCTATGACCACCCTTCAGGAGCATTGCCTTGGTTAGCCTGATTGTGCATCACTTCACTCTCTGAGTCTCCCCACTGAGACTCCTCTACCTACCACAATAAGGAGGACTACATTGTCATTTCAAATTGACAACCTCTACCACCATCCACCCTGACATCCAGGTGTAGGGTATCCAACTCCTCCATCGCCTTCTAAGCATCTTCTGACACCCAAACTGCATCTTTCGGAAAATTCATTCCCAGGGCATCAACCACCACATTACCCTTAACTTTAGTGTAATAGATTTCAAAGTCGGTGTCCTGAAGAAACTCTATCCACCTCTTCTGTCGTAAGTTCAGGTCCCATTGGCAGAAGATATACTTTAATCTCTTGTGATATGTGAAGACCACAAAGTGCTCCATGATGAGGTAGTGTAGCCAAAACTTTAGTTCGAAAACAACCACTACGAGCTCCAATTCATGGGTGGCATAATTACTCACATGGGGATGTAACTTCCTAGACACATAAGAGATAACCCCTACTATTTCATCATCACACACCCTAAGCCTCATCCCGAATAATCACATAACATGTCAAACATCACTCCTTCTAGAAACCTCAGTACTTGGGCACAATCCAGCCTATCCTTCAAATAATTCAAGGTTATCTTGAACCAATCAATCCATACAAAAGCTCGATCATTCTTGTTTAAGGTTGTCAAAGGTGCTGAGACTCAAGAGAAGATGGGAACGAACCTCTGGTAGTAACCTACTAGACCCTGGAAACTAAGAACTTTTGCCACATTCTTGGGTGCTTCCCAAGAGAGAACTGTTTCGACCTTCAACGGGTGCAATGCATTCACCTGCTCGAACACCATGTGTCCTTGGATGTGTAATTATCATGTCCAGAACTTGCACTTGGAAACTTTATAGTAGATTTGGTGACGTTGAAAGACCTCTAAAATTGTTCTCAGATGCTCAGCGTGATCCTCCTCTGATCTTGAGTAGATTAGGATGTAGTCAATAAACATGACTATGAACAGGTCCATCAATTCATGGAAGATGGAGTTCATGAGCCCCAAGAACACAACTAGTGAATTCGTAATTCCAAACGACATGAATACAAAATCAAAGTGCATATATTTGAACCTGAAGGCAGTCTTCGAGATGTCACCCTCCTTCACCCACAACTAGTGATATCCTAACCTCTAGTCGATCTTGGAGAACCATCCTACCCGCTTCAACTGGTCAAAAAGTTTTTCTATCCTAGGGAGAGGGTAATGGTTCATGAAAGTTAACTAATTCAGTCTCCAATAGCCTATGCACAACCTGAGACTACCATATGACTTCTTCGTGAACAAGACTGGAGCTCCCCACAGTGATGCACTCTGTCAAATAAACCCATTCTTCATCAGGTCATCAATCTAAATTCATAACTCTCGTAGAGCAGAAGGCGTCATCCGATAGGGAGCCATCAAAATCGAACGGCCAATAGATTGCAATTCTATCCTGAACTCAACATCATATCAAGGGGGAAGAGTCACCACCTCCTCAGGGATGACGTCAATGAACTCACAGAAAATCCACGAGACATCCACCATCTTTGTATCTGCCGACTCTACTGATATCTCAGCTAACAAGGAAAGAAGGGGCTCCACTAGCCAGCTATCCTCCTGGAAATCCTTCTCACCGAAAAAGGTCACACGTTTTCCACCCACATCTGAAAACACGATCCTTCTTCAGAATCATTTGATACCGTCACATATAGAGAACAACTAGTTAATGCCTAGAATGTCATTTTATGGCTGCATCTATGGAAAAATGAGATCCCCACTGCACTTATGTGGTCCCAACATCAGTATACATCCTCGACAAAGAAGAGACATGCTGGTTTGACATCTCAATGGCGTACTCAAAACCAGGGGTATGGGAAGTCTCTCTCCATCTAGACTCAAGGAATGGGATAGATTGGGTGCAACAATGGAGTGAGGAGATCATAAATCAAACAAGGCATATTCAAGAGTTCTGAACAAGATGATCATTCCTCGAGCGACTTTCGGCCCTGCTGGAACTGCTGCCTCTACGGCGTGTAACTACCCACACCCAGCTCCTCTTCCACTTGGTTGATGACCACCTCCCCAACCACTCCCTGGTCTAGGTCCCTGAGGAGCGCCCTGAGGTTGGCCTCCTCTCACAACATCTGCTCTTGGAGGAGCGGGATCTTCGTGTCCCTACAACTGCTGCTGAAAGGGCCTAGCTTGAAACTGCTACTACTGAGGTGCACACTGAACCAGCCCACCTCCACTATATTGCACTCGGTCCGAGCACTGATTCCAAAGGTTCTCATGGCTACCACAGATGAAGCTAATCGGTCCTAGGCCCAAAAAGAAATTGCGAGGACTAGGAGATCGAAACTAGAACTGTTGGGGCCTGCTCCCCACTAGTAGAAACCTAGAAGGCCCTGATTTTGGAAGCCTGCTTCTGACGGCCTTCCGCTTCGACCAGCCCAACCGGATCCCCTCTCATGGAACACCTCCAGGCGTGTGCATCCTCTCTACCACTTCAACCTTCTTCTAGACCTTCACATACATCGGTAGAGTGTAGGGAGTAACAAAATACTGAAGATAAGTTTGGAGTGCCTTCTCTAAATATCTCTCCTGAGACTCCTCATATGGGAAGAGGTTTGGAGCAAAGAAAAGAAGAACCTTGAATGTGATCCCTAACTCCCTCACTGAAACACTCACCTGCTGAAGGGATAATAGCTCCTTCCTCTTCTTAGCCTTCATCATGGAGGAGAGGAATTCTGCCCGGAACTCCCCCTCGAAGTTAGTCCACATAAACTCAGCCTCCCTCTTCTCCCCAAGGTAAATCATTCACCACTGATGCGCTACTCCCTGCATTTAGATTATAGATAGAGGAACCTAGTACTCTTTTTGAGCCCAAATCAAGCTGAAAGCTATCACAAACTCCTCGATCCTTATCTCTCTCTCTCTCTATCTGATATGCTACCTTCATACTTCCCGAGGGTCTGACACTGAAAGGAATGAAGCATCCTCTACCAAGGATCATCCTCCTCCTCTCAGTCAGCCCTCTATCGATTAGTTGAAACAACCTCCTGGGCCTCGATCACCCGCACTACTCGTGGTTGTCGTCCTGGTGACATAGCAGCAAGGTAAAAAAGGAATGCCTAATCCTGAGTAGTGTAGACGTTTTATTTTAAATTTTCTTAGACTTCTTGTTCATTTTAAATCCCTAAAATATTCAGGACACACAAGAACACAATTCATTATGATGCATGTACCTTTCCTAGGGTCTCTACCCTACAATCAATGTAGTCTCACTTGGTCGTTTGATAGGCCTAGAGTATTTGCATCAGATCACATGGGGCCCTAAAATCCTTTGTCCTAGCTGGTCTTCCCTGACCTATTTCACTCCCCAAGATTGCCTTACACTGTTTCCCTACCATCCCATGAAATCCTCACTATGCCTAACCCCGAGCTCCATCCTACCTCTAAACCACTCCTCTAATACCATTCTATCATGAACCACCTTCACCAAGATGAGGGAAAGTACATCAGATTGCCAGACCCTAATTTCATTAAGTTGAAGAATAGATAATGATCTCTGATACCCGCCTTTAACAGGTCCTGGACCAGCGACTAGCACCAAGGGTTTGGAAACACACGCAAAATGGAAGTCATTAACCTTCTTATTTAGTAGGATCGGGAGATAAGATAATAAGTCCCAAAAAATACAAAAAATGGAAGTATAATTAAGGCCCAAACAATAAATCCCTATATGCATGTTTCAAATAATAAGTTCTAAAAAACAATAAAACTCCAAAGGTAAATACCAAAGAAAAGAGAAACATTAGCATCAATTGTCCCAATGTCCAAACTAGTACGGTCCCACACGGTCCTCAAAGTCCTCCTGGAAACCTGAAAGTAGTTTTATATACATAGGGTGAGTATATAGGTATAATCAGTAGGGAAAACCAAAAGATCTCATGCACAAGTGGGGAGGCATTATAATGCCTCGTGATAAAAAGATATAACCAAGCACCTAGTAAGGAAAATATCCACCAAAACCTCACCAAGTAACACTACCCAAATAAAGAAATTCAAGTAATGTAATAGTAATAACACTTTGATGTTTGGGTACCCTGCACTACTTTCCCACTGGTTATTAAAGACATCAAACACATCATACATATCTCTCCATTATCACCGCAGTCCCATTGCCATACCCTTTCCACACACACCTAGGCTACCACAACATCACATCTTGCCCGCAAACACCTAGGATAAAACTACCCATAACCATGCCAGCAGAAACATGGGCTAGAACAATTACGACCACACCCAAAGATACCTGGTCTAGAACAACTACTGTCACACCCGAAGACACCTGGGCCTCATCCCGAAGACACTTGGTCACAAACTGCCCACACACACTTGGGCCAACCACCACAATGTACCCTACCCAAAGAATCTTAGGATATAATGGACCTCAGGCCTTCCCAGCCTACCCGAATATTCTTGGGCTACTCAGGAAAGGGAGAAGAAAAGGAGCTAAAAACCATCCACTCATAGGTGTGTTGGAAAAAACACCCTCCCCCATTGTAATGGGGGTGTTTGGCACGACGTGCTCAACTTATTTGGGGCACGAACATGAAACATAAGAACTGAATTATATATATTGGTAAAAAAGCACTCATCCCAATCTAGGGGTTCCAAGTACAGCCTATACACAAACAACCTCGTTATAATTCATTCATAAAAATCACAATACCCACGGCCAAGTCACAAGTCATTCTTGGAAAACAATTCCCCATTGAACCTGTTATTATTTTCATATTCAAGTGATTTTTTAAGTAATTATTCACTACCAAGAAACTAACAGTCTTAACCATAAATGGAGAAAAAACTGGCAATCATAAATTTAAGCATTCACACCTGGTTTTCATGTAAAGTCACAACAACAAAGGGGATCCATGAGATCGCTCAAAGTACTCGAACCAAACCAAACCCCACCATACAGACCCACACAGCCTTAGATCCTCAAACCAATAACTCTACCACAACAGGGGATCCCATCCCCACCCACATCACCCCACAAGCATACATCATATCAACCACACATGTTACAAAGACAGAGAAATGGAGTTTCTAGATTCTATCACGCCATTCCTCGAGTTTCTTATTTTCGTTTGGTTAGCCAGGGTGATCACACAAGGATTCGTGTTCACTGGACATTCATTAAATCAACTGAGTTTATATGATTAACCAATTTACATGTTACAACCATTCAATCATAGAATTTACCAGAAAAATAGAGGATCATTAGTGCACAAGGAAGGGACACCAATGGAAACGTTTTTTAGGGGACATAGGCCCATAAAATCCACAATGTATAATCAAGGATAAAAGATTACAATAGAATCATCAAACACACCCCTTCCTTATTTAGAAGTCTATTAATTATATTTGTTATGGTTTGGTTTCATACATTCCTAAAGGATACATTATCATACCCACCCAACATGATAAAAAGTAAGGATAGATGAAGAAAGAAACCTACTTGGATGATCTATGATCGATGTTTCTCTCCATACGCCAAGAATTGGGGATGCACGATTCACAATGGATGAACTTAGGGGGCTCCATGAGTGGGCATGAAGGCTCCATCACATGAAAACCACTTGCCTTGGGAAGGGGGAACTCTAAAAGAACCAAGGAGAAGAATGAAAAAAAATACCAGCCCTGAAAAAAAGGAATTCTCGGGTGATAAAATGGTTAGACCCTCGTGTTATGAGATATCAAAATCATGAATGACATTAAAGGTCGATTTGGGTTTCACCAAGAGGTTTTTGAAGTTACACATGATATAATTAATTTTCATTTAATAATTCTCATCGGAGAGGTTTCCATAATAGCTGTGTGTTAAACAGTTTCCTTTAGTCAGAGGAAAACACAAAAAATGGGAGGAACTAGAATGTATGGGGAAAAGGGTGTGAAACCAAGGAAAACCCACATATTTTGGTAATTCAAGGGTTTCCCATATCTTGTGTGATTTTAGATATCATTTATAGGTTTTTAATGGATTTTAAAGGGGTATTAAAACACACTTACGTCAAAAGATACATTGTGGGAGAATAACTCAGAAAAGAAACAAGGGTGGGACACCGTTTGGTGAGACATCTTAAGCAGTGCCACGGTCCCTGTGACACCATGGTGCCACTGTTTTATTGTGCAACCATGACGGTGCGACCATTATGGTTCCACCATCCCGGTGCCACCCTCCCAGTGCCATTGTCATGGTCCCTCCGTCACGGTGCCACCATCAGCGGTGCCACTACTTCTATGTGTGACCATGACGATGCGACCGGTATGGTGCCACCTTCAGGGTGCCACTCTCATAGTGCCACCTTCATGGTGCCACCCTCACGGTGCCAATATCACAGTGCCACCATAAGTGATCCCACCATTTCGGTGTGAGACCATGACCGGTACCACCGTTTTGGTGGAACCATTTGATAGAACCGAGTTTTTGGAAAACTCATTAACGAGTCATTGATCGGGCCATCACAAATGATCACTTAAATAAATCAATGGTAGTATTTATTGATGATAATATTATATAATCCCAATTAAAAGAAGAGCATGAATAACATCTTAGGTCTTTGCTAATATCATTATGTAATAATAATTTATTCAAAAAATCAATCCTATATAATCTTGGTATGAAACATTTTATATTAAAAGAGCACGTGAACTCAAGTATGAAAATTTCCATAGACCCCTTATAGATAAAAAATGATAGTTGACAGGGGCTGGCTGTATGTGTCATTAAGATCTATAGTTTTCATGTATTGATTGTATAATAAGGATTATTTGTGATAATTTTTTCACAATTTTATAACTTAATAACTAAATCAATATAGAATAGATTAATGTTTGTTTTTGATGATGAGTGTGAATGGAAATTTAAGTAGATCAAGAAGATAAGGGTCACTGCACATGTAATCGCACTAAATTTTATTGGAGTAGGGTTTATGATATATAATGACACATCAATTTTAGTATTGAGATGTATCCTCCTTAAAAATGATTAAGTGACAACTTATATATCATTATAATTGAATATTTATGATCAAAATTATCCAAATCACAACATATAGTTAGCAACAAAAATCTTAACATTGAACATTTAAAGACATTAAAATTACAAATTGTTGTGTAAAATATAGACTGATCACAATTTTTTAAAATATATATTATTATAGAAGTAACTTAACATGAATTAATTATGATTTTTTGACCAATCCAAGGAATGAGAAAGGTAAATAAACTACCACATTATAATTAAAATATGGTATTTGGTGCTTTTAGTGGAAGTAATCCTAGTAACCTATCCATGTTTAGAATTGATAATGATCCAATCTTTATTGGGATGAAACAAATGGATTTAAAAATCATAAATAAAGGAATCACACCGACATTACCTAAGTGGTTTTCAAATCATCTATTCAAAGGAAATTCATTGTGTCACAAAGGAATAACATATAATCATAAAAGATGTTAACAGATACTAAGGAATGGGATAATTTTAAAATCAATACTTATAAATATGGAGTCATTTGGTTTGGAAGTAGACTACCATCAAGATAAAAAAAGGTAATAAGGTATTATTTTATTATTCACAAGGAATATTTTTATTCCTTCACTATGGAAGTGTCAAGATGTGTTTATATCCTCAAGAGAACATCTGGAGGGAAAACATTGTGATGGTTTTTTTAGTATACATTAAAATTCATCATATATTTGAACATAAAGAAAAACTATAATATGTGTAAAAGCTAAGAGGTTACTATAGATTTAATTTTTGTTTTCTTCGAATTTGATTTTTAATATAGGGAGAGAAAGAGATAGTTTATAAGTGATCTAGAGATGGAAAACTGATTTTTGTTATTATGGAGGCTCAAACAACATATTTTTAAAAAATCTTTAACATTTTAGAGGCTAGGATGATGATATGGGAATAGTGTGTTATCCATTTTAGGGATTTTATTGATCCAAGGTCTTAAACAAATATTTTGATAGGAGTATTTATTATTGAGGATCTTCACATTATGATGGCCTAGGTATTTGTGTGAGGTAATTTGGGTATATTTATATCCTAATCTTGTGAAATTTTGTATGTTTTCCTTATGATAAGGGTTAGTAAAGGACTAGAAAGTAGTGTTTTATGTTCTTAAAAAGTCTTATAAATAAACCTTAATAAATATTTGATATTATGATACAACAAAAGGTATTTTCAAATAGAGGGTGGTTGTATAAGATTATATTATTTTGTTGAGAGGATATATAAGTTTAAAATTTCTAGATTGAAAGTGGTTCACACCATAATGGATGATGGTTTCTCTATGAAGATCTTTCAATAGAGGGAATTACATCCATAAGGGCAGGTTCATTCCCCAATGTGACCTTTGGGGTGAAGGTTTATTTGTTATGTTAGAGAGATATTATCCAAAATGTTACCCAAAGGTCCATAGTGTAATGGGAAACTATAGTATAATATATATTTAGTGGAAGTTATATAGTGGTAATTTCAAAAACTATATCCAAATATTGATTTACACCATTTTAATGATGATTTTAAAAAGCATAAAAAATCCTGAACTTCATGGATTTTATAAAAAACACCACATATAAATAATATTTAGTGGTATTTTTTTATTAAAACTTCCATTAACTATTTTAAGAAAATAACAGCCTTCCTTTTTCTTCCCTCATAGCCTCGATCCCAATATCTTCATCCTTAATCCATCTATTATCTTCCTCTATCTTCAATATTCACTCCACTTTCACCACCTTATATCACCGACCTTCACACCATCACCATGATTCACTATGATTCCAACCCCAATTTGTTTCCATCCTAATCTCTCGATCTGTATCTATTAGAATGTTCTTACTTTATCATTGACATCCATTCCAACACATAAATAGGGAAACATCATTATATTTTGATAACAGTAAATTATTCGAATTAAATTACTATTTTATTATTATTATGGATAGATTATAGTAGAATAAATATTTAAGCAATGATCATGTTGTTTAATAATAATGTGTAATAATTATTTTCAGCAAAGATTCAATATGAGATAAATAATCTTTATCTTATACTTAGTGTTCAAGAAGATATTCCCATTATAATGATAATTTTGGGGGTCATTGGATCCATTGAATATAATTTTATAAAAGGATAAGTGATTATTTTACAAGACATGAATGATTTTCATGAGGTGTATTTCAGGGTTTTTAATAAGGAATTAAGTTCCCATGATACTTGGAATAAGGTGGGAAATATTAATTTATTTTTGGAATGAATTGAGAATACAATAGAAATATGGGTATAACTAGGTGTATCGAAATTTAAGGGTGAGGTTTTTGGATAATGGTAAACCCTTGAGTTAAAAAAAAGAGTTTAAATGTTATCTATTGATTCCCATTCTCCCTCAAAAAGATAATTTTTTTATTTTTTTTATTATAATTCTCCCATTTTTACACTATTAGTTATTTTTATGTAGAAAATACTATTATATTTATGTTATTTTTATGTATAAAGTCATTTTATGAGTTTGTACATGTTCAAAATTTAGTAATACATAATGATAGAAATTAAATAAAATATTAATACTGTATGGAATATCCTGTATTAAAAGTTATGTTTGAAATTATTGTATAAAAAAGAAGCATGGTTAAATTTGATTTATGACCCTTGATTTCTATTGTAGCTGATAATTTTCATGATTTTTCATAATCATAATTATAAACTAATATAAATATATAGAGGGAGGTGAACATAATGATTTTTTATTTAATATGTATTTTCAATCACGGATGATTTTTTTTGTAAACTGTAGAGGTTTATAATCATATTTTTTTATAATTTTTTCTATTTTGATTTTTATATTCAAAATTGTTACTCGGTAACATGTGTTTTATTTCATGTATGTCTTTTTAGGTGTTTTATTTAGGTGTGTCTTATTATTTTAACTAAAATTTATTCTATTATTCCTATATATTTATATTAGTACATGTTTCATTTAAAAGTGAATGAAATTGATTATTTATAATATAATTTGGATTACATTAACTCAAAACAAATCCCACTATTCTAAGGGTTTATATATTATTTTGGATTTTACAATTTAAAATTGATCCATTGATGACAAAAAAAATTATATACTAAATTTAAATTAAAACAATTGTTGAAGAGAAGTGAAGTATTTGCTCACATGATATTGAAACAAATTCATACTTAATATATGTAGTGGACTTGGCATAGAGAAACATACATTACAGAAATTTTGAGTAGTTATGTATAGCATCAAAATAAATAGGTTAATTCAAAAAATATGGATAATGAATTTCATAACGAAACAAATGATGCTTTTTGTAATTGTAGGGAAATGACTTCATCTTCTAGGAAAAAAAATTCCCTATATATGGATATTGAAAATATTAATTATTATTTTAGAACTATAATACTACCCAATCAAGATGATAATATATCAATGGATGGAATTTTGAGATTAAGACAATGGAATTCTGAACTAATAATTTTTTCCCTTTTCTAAATTAATAAAATATTGAAATAAATAATTATATGAGTGATATTACAAAAAATAAAAACATCATTTTCCATTAAATCGATACCACATAAAGTGCCTATATTGAATTACAAATAAAGTAATGTCTATGATATTTGAATTATTGTGTGATATATTTTAAGAGGATAAGATCCCTACATCATTTTATGGAATGAAGAAGATTATTATCAATTTTGACCTCATATATAAGAAGATACAAGCTTGTGAAAATGATTATATGTTATAATCGGGAGAACATTATTATATATAAGAGTAAAAAATTAAGTTTACTTCTATATTTAATTTAAAAAATAATTGTGCTAGTCTGATTTAATGTAATACCATAAATAAATAGAAAAATAAAACCATAATGATGGTTTTACATTAATTTCCTTTAAATTTATTATTGGAATGAATTTTTATTCCATCTAGAACCTCCAAACATATATAGTAGAAAGTATTATACATTTATAATGATGATTTTAGGAATATAAAGTAGATTCAAATATTTCTAAGGTGATTGATTTATTAGATCCCAATTTCAATTATAATCCTAGAAATATGCATTTGGGATTACCAGTTGATGGATTCAATATTTTTATAAATTATATGGAAATTATAGTGTATGAATGACTGTTTTAACGCTTATAATTCACCTCTATTGATGTGTTTTCAACAAAATTCATTCATCATATTGAGTATTATTCATGGAAAAAATTCTTGGAAAATACATTGATCTTTATCTTCTGCCTTCTATCCAAGAATTGGTGGAGTTATGGAATGATGGGGTATAATCATATAACACATAGAGGAAAAAATGTTCAAAATGAACACTTCTCTAATGTAGATCATTAGCATCATTCATGGAATATAAAAAGTTTCCAATTGGAATGGAGACAATTTTTTTCCTTGTCAATTATTTAACTTTGATTTCGATTATCAACCACTAAATTATAGAAAAAGTTGGTGTTTCATGTGTCATCATCGATTCATTGATACATATCATCTATTTAAGTTTAATAAGACACAAATAAATGGAAAAAATGATACAAGTATTCCACTAAATTTATTATCTATTCTAAAAAACATTGTTCTAATGTACTAACTGAGGATAAACCAAAGCATCACATAAGCTGAATCAGCACACAACCCGTAGTGTGTTACCAACAGCCATGGGATTGAAACAAAAACTGGGCATAACTGAAAAATTATGTAGAATGGTTTCATCACTAGTAAACTAGAACTACCCATACGTAAAATGGGATGACCACATAAAAAATAAGAATAGACAGAGTAATACAACATAATTTAAATATATACCACAAACAAAAATGAACATCATATGAAAAACATTCAATAATTGTAAATAAACATGGTATCTCAAAGCATACCCTAAAACTCAAAATAATGGTGGGAAAACCAAATGGGGACCAATAAAACCTTAAAATAGATAAAAAATACCAAATTAATTGACATGATCTAATCCCTAAGAGACCATTTCTCCACCAAAAAACACCGGATGATGGTAATCATGAAGGGCCACCCAAGAACATGGTTCCCTTTCCATTACCTAGGTTTTATAAAATGAAATATATAAATGTACAAAATTTTCCCAAGTAGGGAGTGAGGAATGAATCCCAGTAGGATACCATCATTATATTTTTATGTATTTTAACAATAAAAGAAAATAAACTTGTTTGAAAAAAATTTCAAAACTAATCAACTTGAAAACAAACCAATTTTAAGTAAACCTTTAAAATTCCTTTAGTTTCCCTTTTCAAAAAAACATGCAGTTTTCCAAAAACTATTTCTAAACATGGATCAATTAAATATGAAATTATACAAGGTACCACATGCTCAACATAACAAAAAATCCATAATAAGGGTGATCTTACACATCAATATCATTAGACAATATAAATGTAAAATGAACAAATGGGTATAATACAACATATCACATCAAAATGGAACTAATCAAATTAATAAATCAAATAAAACAATCCTTCATGAGTAATGTGAACTAAGGGATATAATAATCAATACTAACTTCAATGAGTAAACAATTAATCTAGATAGCTATGAAAATAGAATCTCTTATGATATTCCGCGGGACAAACATGAAAGGTCACATGGTCTTCCTACCCAAAGAACTAATGGTTTTTGGTAAACAAATTAGTGTCTCGTACGGTCCTAACTCTGATGGATGACATGGAGACTCCAAAAAACCATAATGGAGTATCACAGGGTATTCCCTATATAGTATCACATAGTCTCGTGAACAAACCCCTCACTTGCACCCAATTTAACCATTGTGCTACTCCATTTCAACACATCAACAAGCAAGTTACCATATCAAAAAAGCTATAACAAGATCCATTAATAAAGCAATATTACCCTTTTATCAAAACAACTTTACTATGGTAAAACCATTTCTAAAAACATTTTAGAAATAAATTCAATCCCACAAACATTTTTGAGAAATTTTATCCTAAACTGGGGTTTCACACAAGAAAACCCCATTTGGAAAACCCTATTTAAATAGACAAGTTATAAAACCAATCCCCAAAACACATAACAAATTGAATACGTACAAATATTTAATCATATTAATGGAAATTTACACTACACAAACTAGTGGAGATTATAAATTTAATTATAATCCATGAAAAACTCCCTCAAATAGAGAAACCGACCTCAGATTCAGTCAAAATCTTTTTGACCTTGATGATGATTACAAATAGGAGAAATAATAATACATCAAACTTCTAACCCATAGTAAAGAAACCCAAAACCCCATTACACACCCTATAATTAGACAACCTCACCCTTAGGTTTTCATATTTTCAAATAAATGGAAGAAAATTATTGATAAGGGTAAAGGATAAGAGACTTTAAATAAATCAACATAGCTTATAAAAAACACTAATATTTCCAAGATAAAATCACCACCATGGAGAGGGAAGAGATCAAAAACAAAAAAATAGAGGTTGTTTGCCTAGGGGAAGGATAATGAGCTCTAAAAAATTAAGAAACCAATGGGGAAAAATGGTTAAACCACATTTTTAAGTAACCAAGACAAGATGCACGATTTGGTGCATGAGTAGGAAAACTGAGCAACAACCATGGTGGCTCCACTATCCACCCAAAAAAAGCCACATGGTTCTTATCATGTTTGAAAAGGTTTGATAAATTCTTCCAAAGCCATGTGAAGCCACACTATCACATATCATAGACCCATCCCACGGTTAGGTGTAGGGTTATATAAAACATGCGCTAATGGTTTCCCATGGTATATCCCCAAAACAACACCTAGTTTAAACCCTCCACACCTAGGAACTCAAAGCACACATCAAAAGATAAAAAAATTGAAATTGGATATAATAGGGACCCAGAAGTTGTTATAAAACTCCCCAACATGCCACTTTCCACCCCCAAAAGTCCTCAAAATTCACTATAAATAAACATGTGAGGCCACTACTCCCTCATAGAAGATAATTACATATATTTATCATGGATATTTCCTCATCACCAATATATCACCTGGAAAAATAAGATTAACTTACAATGGAGAACCTTGTTCAGAATATCTATGATATGAATACGCTACTCCACCACAATGGAACTAGGCTCTATCTCCAAATCATCCCACTATAAAACATGATATGGGTCTTAATGGTATGTATTAATCTCTTAAACATAAAATAATTCATAGATCAATAATATCGATGGTGGAATATCTAATCGATAGGCTACCTTCTCTAGATTCTCCACAACATGAAATGACTCGACATAATGTGGCACCAACTTTTCATGGTTTCCAAAATAGCAGTGACCCATTTGAATACATTACAAATGAAACTCATGATCACTAAGATAAAAATATAATGGAAAACACAGATTTTCTAAATACCACTTTTGGAAAATTTTAGCTATCGATAACCATATTTTAATCAGCCACATTTCCTTTGTTGTCTCATGGATGAGGCTAGTACAACCAATGGAACATTTCCTACCTCGGTCCATCAAAATTGGTATTTTCATGAAATCCCTTGCAACAACTCAATGGGTGATATTCGGATCAAGTCCTGTTAAATATTGTTATATGAAATCTCATCCAATTGTAGGTTTCAATACCACAAAACACTAAAATCAATCACACATGTCTGCAAATATCAACAACAGTTTGGATGTATTTATCATACTCTCTATCCATATGTGGAATATACTCAATTCTGAACCTCAATGGGGTTCCCAAATACTCTTGGAGTCAATTACAGAAACAATATATAAATGGGAATTCTTATCTAACACTTTCATTGAGGCAACTTCATGAATTTGAATGAACTATCAATCATACTAGTGTTTGAGGTTCTCTACCTTCATCCACTCCCTAATGGGAATAAAGTGGAATGATTATTCATAATGATTAACATTAGAACATATATAATCTTTCCCACTTAGATTTTGAGGTAGTACAATCATGAAATACATAGATATCTCATCCAACTTCCACACTAGTGTGATAAGTGGCTGTAATAATGTGGATGGTCATTGATGTTCATCTTGGATCATCTGGGAGGTCAGACTCTTAGAAGAAAAGACTGGCACTGCATGAATGATCCAGAGAAACAAATACCATCCTCTAATGGTATAAAAAATCATGGTCACCCTTAAATAAATAAACCAACTAGAATGATGTACCTCCAATATCACCTCCTACCTATGGCTCAAATTAATTACAAGCCATTTATGGAAGAAAAGTGAACCATCATGAGATCAATGTCAATCGCTCAAGGTATCCCTACACATTAAGGCGCTACTAATTTTCTAGAATTCCTTTTCAGATATATTCTTTGTCCTCACTCAATAAATTAGAGTTTGTGCAACCTGGAAAGTGTCCAATAACACCCTCACTCCATCCACATGCACTCCCATCCTTGATTATAAAACAAACTCACTAAAACCCATTCATCCATTGATTCTTGAACTTCATGCACTTGAGTATTTCTAGTCAATTTATGGAAGACCATATTTCTCTTACTGGGCATATAACCCATCATGAAATTAAATGTTTGATTGTATTCCACATAGTGTATCTACCTCAGGTTTTGATCCCACTATTTGAAAATTTTATTTAGGATATTATGATTTGAATATACTTTAAAACACTCATTGAAGAGGTAGTGTCCCCATGTATTTAATTCATGAATCAATGTTTCCATTTATAGGTTTTTGGTGAGATAGTTCTACTCATGTGTGCAATTATTCCACTGTCCATAGGCAACCAAATGTTAATCATGCATCAACACATATCCCAAAACCATATTGGAAGCATCAAAGTACACATCATAATCTCTTCTAGGAATATTAAGAATCAAAATAAACATAGATTAGTGATGGGACTACAACTACTCAACAGCACCCTGAAACTTATCATCCCACACAAACTTCACCCCTTTCCTTACCAAACTCATCAAGGGAGAGGCTAGTCTAGAGAATTACCAAATGAAACATCTATTATACCTATTCAATCATAAATAATGTGAATATGTAACATAATATTCTCAAGGAATAATTTCTCATAATTTCTCGGGATTCACTTAAGACACTTTCCCATGGATTATTTGGGGGGGGGGGGTTCGTTCTCTCCATGTAGAACCCTAACCCATCATTTTGATGATTTAGGGGATAAAATGTCTTCCCATGTTATGAATAAGAAAAATCGCTTTCCTTATTTTTGAGGTCACGTCTACCTTGATACCTATGTGCTAGATTTGATACCGATGCATGTCGTATCGGTTATCAAATCCCATAAGAAATTGACCCAGAATATTGAGAACATTATTTCAGGATTTATTTGGGATTCCTAGGGTGAGGGATGATACCATTGGTATTTATGGGAGAGACTAGATAGGGAAGTGGAGGATGGGGTTTATAAGTTTATAATTTTCTTGGAAACTATTCAGTTATTTTAGGGTAAACTAGAATGGAACTTCTTGGGAAATAAATCCTTGTGGGCATGTCTCATCCATTTAAAATATTGAACAAATACTACTAACTCAGGATGGAAAAAAACTAAAACATGGGATCTGATCAAGAGGAACCTCCCTACTCTTCACAACCACTCCAGATGGATTGTGGGGGAATGATCTGTTAACTTTTGGAGTGATAATTGGGTGGGACATGTCATCATCTTACCTAGATTCTCAAAGCCTGATATTTCCTTCAATCGGGCCAGCACAATTATAGGCCTCATCAACACAGTTCTTTGCCCTTATCAGTAGGAGATCTTACAAGGTATTTTCTCAACTCTAATATAGACAAACATGTCTTTATAGGATTTTAATTGTGTTTTTTCACGATGAAGGTATACCGGAAGGCATTGCTTACTACCTAAAATCATGATACCTAGGGGTCTTCACCCTAGTGAACCGAAATTACCTCAAATATCTACTTTCATGTATGGATTTTTCACGACTATTCTCTTCCAACTGATGATCGGGTTCAGCACAAGGGAATATACATGGTTTCTAAATGCACATGTTGTTTCATCCCGTAAGAAGATACTTTTTCACACTTGTTTGTCATGGGAGAGTGGGCCTCTATAGTCTGTAGATGCTTCTATGTTCTTAATGGTGGTGAGATGTAGGATCTTAAAGGATAAGACTTTCCTGACTAATGGTTTCATAGAACAATGGACAATACACATAAAAGGAACTCAGGATACTTATTTTTTGTTATTGGATATTGGAACATTTTTAATTCCCATAATAAAGAAAGTAATGAGGGTACAGTGAGATCATGCATGGATATGGAGGTTTGGGTGAGGTCTATGGAGGCTGATCATGGCCTTCTCTCCAAACAATGGGAACGCTCACCTTCAATCCATGACCTTATCCCAAATGATAGGTTTCTCAGAAGTCCATTTCATCATGGTAACTAGGTGATATTTTCCCCATTGGGATGGGGACTAAAGCTAAATTCTAAGGGCTCATGGAGGAATGGTGTTATACGGGGTGTGGGTGATTCACGACCAATCTGGTTCTGTCATGATGGACTTCAGTGCTTTATTCGGATTAGGAGACTCCATCATGGTGGAATCCGCAATAATGATAAAGGGTCTTGAGATTCTACACTCTTGCAGTATACCTCTATTTTGGGTGGAGATGGACTCTATTACATTATATAAGGACAACAACAACGAAATCATCACCCCATGGGAGATCACCGATCTTATCCAAAAATGCAAAGGTCAGCTCTACATCCACATGGAGATATCACATACCCTGTGGAAGGGAAACAAGGTGGATGAATTATTGACCTCTTAAACAATCTTAAATAGTTCATGTTCCATTTTTACATCCCCTGTATCGCTTCCCATATGAGTTTTTTATCGTTGTCAAGGGTGATGCACTTGGTCTTCACTACTTGATACCCCCTTGATCTTTTCAAGATCAATCGTTCTATTAATAAAAAATTCTCAATATTTTATAGATGGTATTTAGAATATCCTTTTCTTAGATCCTTAACTAGTGGTGCCCAGATATCATATCAATTTTGTAAAACTAATGGGATCCCCTGAGCTGGTCAATAAGATCATCAATTCTATGAAATTTTCATTTATTATTTATTATTACTTGATTGAGATTAAGATAATATATTTAATGTCGAATGATATCATTCACCTTATTTTGAAATAGCACTGGAAACACCCATGAATACACTCATGGATGGATAAAAAAATTTCCCTCATGATCCTATAGATTAACATTCATCCCCTTCATATTGAATGGGTCCATCTGATAAGATTAAAAGGAAATCATGCTCCTCCCGATAAATAGATCGATGGTAAACTCAACCTCTTACTGTGTAGGTAATCCCAAAAAATACTTGGAAAACACATCGATGTATCCATCCATGACCCTTGGAATTTCATCTACTAAACCCTACTCAATAGATTCAATAAAAACCTATACAACTTACACGATATCAAGCCCAACTCTAAAGAAACTAGTCCCCCCATTCCCGAATACATATCCCACACACCCTGAAAGATATGAGTACTCCTATGAAGATACTATGATGATAATAATCAAAAATTATATTGATTAAAATCAACCAATCCTTGGAGATAATAAGGTTGAAAACCTCCAAGTCCAAAAAAATGATATCCTAGATGACTCCCATACTATCTACTAAAACATGAAACTCAGGGAACATGAAACCATGAACCTTATTTCTAGCCGAAAGGGATATTAAATCAATAAATCGAGGCATTAAATCATCCATAAAAACCAAATAATAATTATACTAATTAAAATTAAATAATGGAATGATCCAGTGTTAAATAAAACTAATTGTTTTAAAGATTCAATAAATGTCAAACCTATAATGGTGGATATACCAAAATCAGAATCCTCTGGAATAACCTTTACTTAAATGAGTCTCCCTAGATTAGACCTGTATGAAGTCCTTTTTTACTTGGTGAGATTCCACCTTTAAATGATTTTGATATCCTCTACACATATATTCCTCTAACTTCACCTAAGATACCTTTGAAAAGGTGGACCCCACCCTACTCCCCCATGAAGACAACTGACAAAAGCACTAGATATGAGCTAATTTCCCACACTATTGGCACATCCTCAGAGTCTCTGGTCACTTCATCCTGATATGTACCACATTACCAAATTGATAATAGGAAACCAATCAATGTCCCATAGGATCTATATATCCTGAAGCAAAATACTATTGGACACTCTTTCCACTACCATGATGGGGATGACCCCTCTTTCAGTTTTTCCTTGAAGAAGAATGATAGCTACCGACCACTGATGAATCCCCACTAAGACCCTTCATGAAAATCATATCTTCCTCATCCATAGATATATTTTCAAAAACCTATTAATAGGTTTCTAAACAAAGAAGTATGAGCATAGATCTGACCTATGGCCTCAAACCCATCTCAAAATGCTTATCCTTGAGAAAATTATTCATGAGGAGATCCAGTGATACATGGACCATCTCAATAAATTTTGAGGCATAATACATCATAGAATGATCACCATACTCTAACTCCAAAAACTCATGGGCCTTAACCACTATCAATGTATCGGGGTAGAACTTCTAATTAGAATCCACATTAAAATATGTCTAGGTGAGATCCTTCTGCTTCCAAAAAATAACCATCATCCACCACAAATTCGAACATTAAAATTTTATTACATACATGTATAATTCCTATTTTTAGGTATTAGAGGTCTTTAATAACACCAAGATTCACTTGATATTATCCAACCACTCCTCAAACTCATTAAGGCCCTTGTCACCCTAGAATAGTGGTGAATTATGCCTTGAGAACTCTTGATCATGGTCTATCATTCGTGTTTTCTAGTGACCACCCACTTGAACCAAGTTTAGGATCATATGAATCACTAAATATAGTAATGTAAGATAAACATGGGGGTTCACCTATGTAGTGTTCTCTACCAAACCCTCTTAATCCTATATGAGGATATTCTAAGAGATATTTTCTAAAAGATATGTAACACAATCTACATCAAGAACAACTCAACCAGAAACACATCAAAAGAGAAAAAATAAACTGTCAACATGGGAATCAATAAGAATTATAAAAACTAGAAGAATATATAAAAAATAGTATCAAAAAATTATAAAAGAAACCCATAACTGGGATAAAAACTTAATGATAACCTCAAACCACCTAGGCAACTCAATGTTCAACATGAATAAGAGATTTTTAGACACTCCAATGTTCCTACCCCTTGAGTACCAATGGACCTATCTCTAATATACCACTGATTCCCAATTAAAGAACCACTATTATGAAATTTTGTAATCAACCAAATCAGGTCAACCTAATGAATCACCAAATTCGGCTAACCATATGGATCGAAACATATTCTGGGTTTCCATGGGCTAACAATAAGCATCTGGTATAACTAAAAAATTCTTGGGAATGGTTTCACCACTAGTAAATCAACATTAACTATCTATAACATTGGATTTCCATCACCTTTTTTTAGAAGGTAAATCCCATGTATAACATGGGATGTTTATAAATAAATCATTAGTTTTAATATTAAATAATGGAACAATATCTAGAGAAACGCATAATATGTTAAATATATATCAAAAAACACAATGGACATCATATACCTCACATTCCATAATAAAACATAGATATGATATCACAAAACAATCCCACAACTCTAAATAAATCGAAAAATGCCAAACAAATACAAAATAAAAATTCTAATGGATAGAAAATACCAAATGGATTCACATGAGACAATACTTATAGGACCACATCTCTACTAAAAAATAATGGATGATGGTAATCAAGAAGATTCACCTTGGAACCTGGGGTCCTTGACTTTACCTGCGTCCTATAAAAAATTCTACAAACACACAAAAAGAGACCTAGACAGTTCTAAGTCATGTATCATATTAGGATACCACCATGAATTAATTTAAGTATTCTAACCATGAAAATATTTAAACTAGTTATAAAATTTTTTCAATACAAAACCACTTGAAAATAAACCAATTTCATGTAAACCTTTAGAATCCCTTTGGATTTACTTTTCAAAACAAAGCTTAGTTTCCCAAAAAAAGAATCCAATCATTACCCAAATAAATAATAATTTTTTCAATGCATAACATGATCAAAATAAAAAAAGTCATAATAAGGGTGATCTTACACATCAACATCATAAAAACAATATAAATAGAAATGAAAAAATTGTCATAATATATACCATCACATAAAAATGGAACTAATACAATTCATAAAGCATATAAACCATTTAAAGATGAGTAATTTGAACCTTGGGATGTTACCATTATGCCTAAGTTGAGTGAGTAAACAATTATCCTAGCTAGAAAAGAAAATGGAATCCCATACAGTCTTCCTTAGGCCCAATATTGAAGCTCACGTAGTCTCCCTACCCAAAGGCTCTCAGAGTCCCTTGGTAAGAAAATTGGATGCTCACGTGGTCCTCCCTCTAATGAATCACATGGAAACTTGGAAAAGAACATAATGTGAGATCAAACGGTCTTCCCTCTAAAGACTCACATGGTCCCTTGTACAAACACCTCGCTCACACCCAGGTTTACCCATGTGCCACTCTATGCTAACATATCCACAATAAAGTTCCCATATTAAACAATATATAACAAAATACATTTAAAAAACAACATTCCCCAATTATTAAAATACATATCCCAAGGTAAAACTATTTCTAAAGACATTTTAGATATCCATTCAAACCAGAAAACGTCATTGTTCCATTTTATCAAATATTTGTGATCCACACAACACAAACCAATTTGGAAAACCCTCTTTAAACACCCAAATTGACAAAAAAAATCAATTAAACACATCATAATTGGAGTACCTACCATGCATAAATCAAACTAATATAAATTTAAACAATAAAAACAAACAATGATAATAAATTTAATGGTAATCCATGGAAAACAGAGTTAAATAGAGACACCTACGTCATATTTGGTCAAAATATTGTTTCTCTCGATGATAACTACGTAGAAGAGGAATAATACAACCACACACACCTAACACACAAGAAATAAAACAAAAACCTAGATTACACACCCTATATTTGTCCTACACCACCCCTAAGGTTTTACAATTCCACAAAAATAAAAGAAAACAGATTAGGAAGGGGAAATTCAAAATAATCCTTAAATTAATCAACTTAACTAAAGTAAAAAAACAAATATTTTAAAGGGAAAATCACCCCAAAGGAGGGGGAAAACTCCAAAGAAAAAAGGGAGAGGTTACACATGCATGGGAAGGAAAATGAGACCCTAATCCTTAATAATTTGAAAAATTAAAAATGAAAAAACTCACTTTTTATGCGACTTTGATAGACTTCCTTATTTGGCCTCATGGTTAAGAGAACCGTGCGCCAATAGTGCAGGTTCCATTATTCATCAAAAAATGGGCCACACATTTTTTACTATTATTTAAAAAAGTATTCCAAACTATTCCCACACTATGAAAACCCACACTGTCACAAATTCTACTCCCATCACATGATTAGTTGTATGGTTATACAAATGTTTCACTAACCGCGTGCCTTGGTTCCCCCAAATTCTTTGTTTTGAACCCCAATGCCTTGGAAATATAGAAATACATTAAAATATTAATAAAAAACAAAATTACTCATAACAATAACCCATAGGGTTTCATAATATAACAATTAAAAAACATTATTATGGCGTTTATAAACAAATTTTAGTTAAATGAAGGTGGGATAATATTTTGAACTCCATCCAATTCGATTAGAAAATAAAAATGGAAAAGGATGATTTTTATATATTAAATATTAGGAATTGAATTACATAAATTATTATATCTATTTTATTCACTTTGATAAGAATGCATGTGAACATTTTATTTATCTAATGTGTAATGAGTAGGAGAAATATAAGGACCATATAAATTCCTATAAAGATATAGAAGCACTAAATATCAAGATTTACCTTTGGTAAATTGGAATGGAAGGTGTCCAACTAAAAAAAGTTTCAATGAGAAATAAACAAAATGTTTTTTTCTTCAAATGTTAAAACTTTTAAAGTAACTATTGGATATTCAAGTAACATTTCAAGATGTATTGATTAGAGGTAGAACACATTACGTATATTGAGAAGACATGACTCACATATTCGGATGGATTGGTTGCTACATTATTTTTTAAATTTATGAATAGAAAAATAATTATAGTTCTATAAACATTATTCAAATAACCTTCTAAGAATACCCCATGCTTTATAAAGTTAGAAAAACTTCAAGAAAGAATTTTAAGAAAACTATTTCATTTAGAGATAATCTTTTCAATATCATTTTTTTCTATGATGATTTATTTGACAAATATTTTAGTTAATGAATTTAATATTGGATTCCCCATACATTATTTATGATTTATACTATATATAAGTAATTTATTTTAATTTAATTATTTGCAATGAAAAATAATTGTTCTAATCACTGCTTATGAAGTTTACTTATTAATGTATTAATTTCATTCATTAGGGATATTTTTCATCCGAAGTCATATATGATCAATAATGGTAAATAAAAAGGAATTATTATTAAAGTTCGCCTTGTTGAGGAGTTCATGAACTTCTACTGAAGGTATTTGGATTCAATAGAGATATATTCAATTGAGTAAGATGTGATGATTATAATAAAATTAATTATCCAAATCATACTATATCATAATTATTTTCGACAATATGTTGAGAAGTTGGAAAAGTCTCATAATTTTCATTTATATAGTTTTAGGTATGTAAAGTAGACATATATGTGATAATCAATTCTAATATTTATAATCTATATATTGAATAATTGAGGTAATAATTAAAAATATATCCCCGAAGTTGAACATGAAATGAGGCAGAGTTAAAAAAAGAGGTTAATAATGAAAATATTAATTGGATATCATTTAATCTAAGTAATTAATCTAATACAAATTTTTAAAATCAGTATGGTGATAATTATCTAATTAAATAAAAATATTTTATATCAATTTAATATAGGTTAAAAATGATAATAAATGAGTCATAAAACCATATGAATTTATGAATTTTTCTGAGGCACCTATGAATTATTCTAGGATTTTAAATTCTTATGATATTTTTTGTTTCTATTTTCACACTATAGGTCACGGGGATGGTTTAAAACCAGAAGAAATGGTATTTTTAAAGATGTAGATAATGGTTACGATAGAATGTTGGTTAATATTATTGATTTAAATTATCATGGGAAATTTTAAATTTTATTATTCAAACACATGTGGGTCAATATTAACAATGTTATATGGTAATAATAATTATAATTTACTTGTGTACACTTCTCTTGGTTGACCAATACTGGTGAATGTTAAGAACACAATTCATATATTTTGGATTCCCAATAAAAAATGTTATATTATATTTATGATATAGTAGATGAAGAAAAAACTTTTTTTAAAACATTAGACCTGGAGACATGTATGATTTTTGTAATGTATGTGAAGTAATTTTTTATATTGAACCCCCTCAACAATATCACATTGAACTTTTTTCACTAAATATATTGAAAAAATTGGTCTTTCAGTAGAGGGTGAAGATAAAGAAGAAGTAGTAGTGTTTACAAAAAAAATATAATAATAAAATTTATAACTAAAAGGAAAGTAATTTTAAGATAGAATATGATGTTTTTTATTATTTAATTGTATACATGCAAATCTACTGATCTGTAATTGTAATATTTCGTTGTTTTGAAAAAATAAAATTATTGACGAGGTTTTGAGATAATGTCCAATATATGGTACAAGAATTCTATTCTACCCCCACAAGACTGAGTTTATCAAGAGTACATTAGATTAGATCTACCATTGTTACACAGTGTCCACTATTTACACAGTGCAAAAACTCTACCACTACTACCCATATTACACCGATATTGCGGGACAATCAATCTACTAATTTCGTATAGGGAGTTCATGAAATTTGATCTATTGATGCTATATTGGGTATACTTCTACACATACATTGTATATATTTTACTATTATATTCTCATATCCCATTACACATTAATTCATATGTATTCCTACTATTTAGTATGTAAGAGAATCGGGATTTTTGAGTATGACTCAATTACCAGTGAGATTCTATTAGAATGCTATTATTATTGGTATATATTACAACATGATAACATTAATTTCTTAAAAAAATTACACTAATGTTTTTATATGTATTTAAAATTAATAAATAATAATAATATGATGTAGATAAACTTTAATACAAAAAAATTTGTTAATTTCATAGACAAAAATATAGACATCTCATCTGATTTATATGGGGTACCCATCACGGATACTACATGCATAAATAGGAGGATTACAGAAAAGTTATCATGTGAGGTGGAATCCATCACCATTCATTATTTTTATTAGAGGAATATTATTTTATATAAGAAAAATGTCTTGTTTTATATTCAGATAAAATCAATATCTAATTTCTTATTCATTTATCATTAAATTGAAATATTTCTCTTTGTATGTTAATAAAATAAATAAATTTTTGTATTCTACTTATAGATGATGTTCTATTTTGATGTGTTTGATGTTATTTCACATCCATGGAAGTTGAAAAACCTAAGAAAAAAATAGAAATAATTTATTTAGAGACTATAACATAAATTTAATGAAACATCTCTATCAATGTCATAATTGTATTTGAATCTCCTTGGGGGAATGGCTAAGGGCCCATGGAAGTTGTTTGTTTTTCATCATCAGTCCAAATAAAATCCATAATATTATTATAAGTTATTATATTAATGAAATTATATTAATAAAAAAATTTGGTTTACTTATATAAAATTATTTTTTATGCATTCTAGGAGAAATGATTCTAGTCATTATAAGCAAGTAATTAACCCACTTAATAGTGCCAAAGAGTTTTGCTAGGAAACAAGATTTCATGGAACCATTTGATTTATTTCAATATATATCTATAAAACATAAAGTAATATATATTTTTAAATGTCTTAATATATTTTTTGATATACACAAAGGAGGTATATTATCCTATTGAACAAACAGATATGTTCTTGGATGTACACAAAATGGATAAAGGTTACGTGAATAAACCTATATAAAACATTGGGATGACAAATTTTAATTACTCCTTTGTGTAATTAAACTACTTAAAGATTTAATAATGTTATTTACATTATAGTGAAATATCAATTAAGGGTTGGATTTCAACCCTCATCAATCTTCTTCTTTATCCTCAGAGGATATCATTGCTTAAGTTTTATATAATATGACTACTTTCATGTGATGTGTATTGGTTGCAGACCATATTTTTTATGAGACTTTTATAGGTCACATAAATATTTTCCATCAACATCACCTGTAGGGGGTGGGGTGGGTTATATCTTTCCTTGATCCTCAAATATAAATGGAAATTCATACACATAATTATACCGTTAAATATCATGGTTATCTTATTAAAAATTAGTATGATTATGTGTTAACATTAGGGATTTCACTATCTACTTAATTTAAGAGGATGAAAGTATGTATTCCCAAATAAATTATGATACTAATTAGAGATTTAGGGCCAGTAAAATCCATAGAATCACACTTATATCATAGATTTTCTTAATTGAATTTTCTAATAGATCGGCCTCATTATCTACACACACATAAACACAAAACAAAAGAATAACCTTATATTATTTGGTGTAGTTTAGTCAAGGTGACAATAGTTATTTTTGAGAATATATTAAACAAAATAATTCAAATCCTCATTAACTAACCCTAATTCTCATTTAAACATACCAATATACTGTTATTAAATTTTGAAAAAATATTACTTTACTTGAAATAATTATCATAAAAAGTTTAATCATGAAATTTGAGATAATATTTATATAAAAATAACTCATCAACATAGATATTCCCACCATAAACAATTATATATTTATTATTTTCATTTATAACCATGATAGTAATTCCAATAAGTATAATTAAATATACATTCAAACAATACAGGATCAAATAATAATTACAACGAAAATTATACACCTATTATAAAGTAATGATTTTTTTGTTGTGAAATAGTATATAAAATGATTTTTAAATTTTGGTGACATCAAACACAAGATAATAACTAAAAATGGTGTTGAATATTTGGTTATGATGTTTTATTTTTATATAAATCATTGTGTGATTATGTTATAATTTTTGAAAATAAAAGTATATGTTTGTTAATTGAATAAATGATCGTAAAAAAAATAAAAGGAGAGTATGAGAGGATGTAAAAGGATTATTGAAATTTTATTAATGTGTTGATATGATTTGAGTAATTCGAGTAAGATTTAGAATGAATTCAAAAAGGTTAATAATTTATTTGAGAAAATTTGAAATACCCCATATGAAATTTTAGTTAAGTATATTTTTTTGAATTTAAAAAATTAAAAATATCCTACTATGAGGCCATGTAATATTATTGACCTAAAAATATGGAATGTGAAAAATTAATAAGGTATTTTACCTTCATAGTAATCTTTTTGACTAGTGCATATGTGATTTTTAGGAGTAAAAATTGGAAAAGTAAATCATCACATGTTGAGATTTAATGAGAACATAAGAGAATTTAACTACACACAAGTGCTTGTATGATAATTGATTTAAACATTAATCCAATATGTTAACTGACTTATGGACAAGAGTTTTTGATAGTTCTTAATATACATTAATTTTTGAAAAAATTCAATAATTCAGAACCATGGTTTTTAATGTTTTAAATAAAATGAGATATATTTAGAATTATGTATTATGGGTAAGGGATATTTAATTCATATGATGAAATTAAAATATTGTTTATGAATCAAACATCATGATCATAAATGGATCACGATTCAAGATGATATCATGTTAGATCTTATAAGGTAAAAGAATCTAATGGTGACAGAGTTCAATGCCAAAAAGTGATGTCCCACAACATATTAACATAAATCCATCCTTATGAAAAAGGATTAAGAGTAAAAATATAAAAGTATATTTAATATGTTTTTTAAATAATGTGAAGGATCAAAATATTTAAATTATTTCATGAAGGAAGATAACTAAGTATTTATTTTAATTTTTAGGAATATTTGAGTGAATCCTTGACTTGAAGATAATGATGTTTAAATGAGTTAATGCATTTCATAGATAATCATGGATATTTTTTTACAATTATAGAAAAAATATTTACATAATATTTGGTGAATATAAATAACACGAAATGAATAAATATTTCTATCGGAAAATAATTAGAAGAAGATATGATACACTAATATATCAGTAATGAACAACTGATAAGAATTTACAGGAGACTACTTTGTAAGGAAGAGAAAGAAGATCATCTTATATAGTCTATGTGGAGGCTCATACACTCACCAGTGAAAATTATTTTGAAGGGTTTATTTTTTATTAAATATTGTATTGGGTTTGTGCCATCAGTTGAATGAGTTCAATTTAATACCTTACATGAGTTCCGATTGATAATAAGGGGACTATGTGTGAGGGATAATAACCATGACATATAGGGGATTTAGTCATCCTTAATGGAGGAAAACCACATTAAAAAATATTATCAGTCAATTTTTTTAAAATCACTGAGAAAATTGAGAGGGAGGTGATGAATTAATATGAGATTTAAAAGGTAATTAAATAAATATACAAGACAATTCAACCCCTCTCAATGTGTATCAACCCTTATAGGATCCAACAATTTGTATCAATGTCCAGACTATTCTCTAGGTTCTCCCAATATCTAGTTATAGATCAACATATTCTTCTTATTATTAATGTAATCCTAATGTTTTTTTAAATGGGTTTCATTTATAAGAGGAAAATATGGATCCCGACATTATTTCTCTAGGACTTGATTTCTTGATTCTCTTTAATATGGATTTAGTTTTCTAGATGAATCCACAACATGGACTCTTACTAATAAAAAATATAATAAATTATGGGAAGACCATGAATGATTTATTATCAGCCTTATCAGAGAAGGTTCTGAAATAATTATGGGATAAATAATTTCTAATTATATTTCAAATAAGCTTCAAAGAATTTATGAAGGAAACAAAATGGTGAAATAAGTAGACAAAAATAAGTCTATAATAGTTTGAAAATGTTATAATGTAGGAGCATAAAATCATTGATGAATTTTTTACCTGAGTGACTCTTATTGTTATCATAATAAAAGGGTTAAAAGAAACTCTTTAAGACACTACTACTCATAAAACTCTAATGATTATATTTTAAAAATAACATTAAGTCAATATATCATCCCTATAAGATAAATATCTTGATGAATTCAATTTTAATGAACTCCATAGTACTCTTATTAATTAGGAATTGAAAAGAAAACCTGCACATGTAAGGAATGGAAAATAGGAAAAGGAAATTGCTTTTAGGGAACTTAAATTTAGAAAATTTTAATAAAAATTGGTCAATACATACGAAGGAGAGAACAAGGTTGACTAAAAAAATTATTTTTACACATAGAAGGAAAATACTACTTGATAGTGAGATCTTAAACTTTCCCCCCTCCCCTTAAAGAGAAGGTCGGGGAAGAACTACTCTAAAATGAAAAAGATAGTGTCTACAAGATCCTCCACTAAGGTGTCAAGGAGGATCGATGACGATATTCTCAATATTTTCAATCAAGGTAATTCTGAATATGAATTGGAAATTATAGATCAGTTTGACCATAGAAATGAATTTTCATAATATGATTTGTATATTCACTCTTGATGGATGTGGGCAATAATTTTCTACCATATATTATCTCCTTGTTGACCTTTTATTTTATATATAGTTATAGGATTCAACCTTTCACTGGAATTTCCTAGTTGATTTAAAATGCTTTATTAGATGAAATTTTGGAAATTTATTTGTTAATTTTCCAATAGAATTTAAATTAGAAAATGATAATGAGAAAGAATCCCAAAATTTCAAAAATAGAGATCTATTATTTGATCATTCAAATGTAATGACAAATATGAAATCTAGTTCTTTTATAAGAAATTTCCTATCAGTATAACAAGGTGCATCTAAAAATGAAGAAATTGGTGGTGAGGAAGTTACTAGAGGTGTCTCTCAAGGAGTTATCCTTGTATAGGAAGAATAATAGGTGAACCCCTTAGGAGATGAATCTCAATTCAATGGTGAGTATGTAGTGGAGGTATGAGAGATGGATAAGGAATAAACCATGATAATAGAGATAAATACCAGTTTAAATGAATTTGGATGGTCAATAGAAGACAAAAATATTCTTAAAAGAGGGTCAGATATGAGAAATTCAACTTCCAGATGAAAAATAAAATCTTTTCAAAGAAATTGAAAATCGAAAGTCTATATAAGACCTATTTAATGGTGGAAGTAATTATATTCCTAACACCAATGAAAGGCTAAATTTTGGGGAAACCAAGAGTTCTATAGAAAATATCAATTCTTCTCAAATGATGAAAGGAAAAAATTTCAAAATAATCCTATATACTATATAATCTTTCATGTAATATTCATTCAAAATGTATTTTAAATGAATACTAATTTTAGGAATAATAATAGAATAAGATAGTAACCTATTCAATAGTATATTTCTTATCAGAATAGTAGATTTCTAGGTTACTTATTGTGTAGTGGTTGGTTTTTTCACTAGGAATAATTTTTTTGGAGAAATAAGTATTTCCCTGGACATAAAAGAAAATGAGAATCAAGGATAAACCAAAAACAAATGGGAACTTAGAAAATGATTCAACATCTCAACCATAATTTTGATATAAGAATCATATTTGAAATCCTATAAGATGTATATGGATGTTGTAATAAATAATAGAAAACCATACATGTATGTGTTTATTTTATACCATCTTAGTTGAATATATGCAATTTTTTTGGTAATAACATGAATAAATGCCAGTTTGGGGAGTAGGAAAATGTGGATGAAGTAATTAATAAATATTTTAAGTAACAAAAATCTTGGATCATGGAAAGTGGATATTCATATACCATGATAGTTGATTTGAAAAATTATAATAATGCAGAAAAATATGAAGGGGAAGTTGTGATATTTGTAAATAATAGCTATTGAATATCAATGGTGTTGGAAAATAAAACAGTGGGAAAATTAAATTAGACCAGATAGGGTTTTTTATGCATAGAAAAAATGATTTTTACTATATCGAAATTGTTTAATGATAGGAATGAGGTTATTTTCAAAAAATATATTTATTCATGATAATAATGTATAGTGTTATTGTTTCATAATGTTTGAGAAACCCTATATATTTTTTTCGAGGTAGGGAGACAAATGTAGGTTGTTACTTAAGATAAAAAGTAGAAAAAATGTAATAGAATTTAAGGATTAGTTATACTGAACAAAATAATATGGTGAATTTTATTCAAGAAGAATTTTTAGGGATTTTCCCTTTTTAGAAGGAGATGAAACTACTATTTGTAAAGCACATAAAAATGGGAAAATGGTCAATTAAACTCATAAGGTAGGTGAAAAAAAATATCTTAACTAATTCAATATGATGTGACTATACTTATGAATAAAAAGTTAATGAGTAGAGTAAGATATTTCATTACCTTCATAGATGATTTAAAATGAATGAAATGTTTCATGATTATGAAATAAAAATCATAGGCCTTGGATAAATTCAAAATATTTTAGGGAATGAAAAAATAGGTTTTATATTAAATATTATTAGGTTAAAACATTGTTGTGAATATGAAAACATTTAGTTCAATTAAATTCTTAAATCTTGATTTTGAGAATTAGGGTGGTTATACTTGGAGCCATAATGATTTAGAGGTTGTTTATAGCTTAAATTGGATTTCTAGTTATTTTAGGTTACACCACATGAATGAACACAAATTGGTATATGATGTCTTATTCCTATAGGTCACCAGAGTAAAATAGAAAGGGAAAATATGACCTAGGATGGTCTAGTATTAGGCATGTAGCACAGTGATTCCTCTTGTAGACCATTACCACATCATCCTCACCTCACTATGGTGGATGGAGTAGTGCATCCAAAATGTGATTGTTTCAATTACTACATCATTGTGGTTTTCCTATCATTTTTTCTAGATTGGGTATGTTTGAGGACACCGTAGCCCTGGTTGGAATCACCATTCCATGTTGGTAGTTAATTTAGAATTTAAAATAGCTAAAATAGCCTATGAACATTGTGTGTTCTGATCATTTTAAAGAGAAAATCATGAAATCTTAATGAGGGGGTGTTTAATGTATTATTAACTAATTATTACCTATATTAATTTATCCTCCCTCATATTCATGCTAGTACTTTAGATCTATATTTTTTACAGATAAATTTAGGTGAAATAGTGGGTGTTCTTCATTGAGAAAGGACATAGGGAAATTCCATCCATTTGCGTCTTGTTCTTATTGACCAAGAATCATAGGGACCTAAGGCTCTCTTCACTACTCAATATTATGGGAGTGACTAGATATCTTCCTTCAAGTATACCTTGATCTTACATTGATGGTAGTCATCATTTCAAAAGTGATATGGTGATATACAATTAGAGTGGTTACTTTATTTAATTTCATTCTAAATCCCTTATTATGTTGGTTAGAATCAAAACTATTGAGTTCTTATCATGGGATATTTTTTGTTGGAGTGCATACATGATACTAGTGGTGACTCTCTTGGAAAATATTATCATTTAGGTTAATATACTTGAGGTAGGAAGCTCAATATCATATAGTGTATTTTTATATGGTTTTTATTGATATATTTTCATGTGATTGTGTTCTTTGACCAATGATTGATATTGATCGCATTCATGTGTGTAGCCCATGAGTGACATATTTTAGTTTGATCACATGGGTGTATAAGTATGGATATTGATAAAAATATTTTATATGTTTTGTTTTTATTATATGTTTTATTACTGATTGTGTGTGAATGTATATCCTTTTTATTTTTTTCTTCTAGGAGAAAATGGAATTAAAATTGGAAGGGATTGGTTATCCCTTAGAGGGGGATCATGTGTGATATTTGATGATGGATCGAGACACAGGGTATGTGTTTGAAATATTTGAGGCTAGAACCAATGTAGTTTTGTGATTCGATGACCATGTGTACTAACTCATGATTAATATGGGGGATTGTTTGTCTTATGTCATTACTCATGATAAACAAAATGGATCGACAGCCTTATGGTTTGACCAACAATATTTTGTCCTAGTGGGTACTTAGGGATATATGTGGCGGCCTCATGGAGAACCATGTTCATGAAATACTTTTTGACTATTCATTATATATAGTTCAGAAGAAGGTGTTATTGAGGTTTGTGGTTTCTTGGTTTGTTCATGACTTCTCAGTTTAAGTTTTATTATTTCTTGATTGTGTATTTCCCTATAAACATGACATACACCTCTTATAAATATTAACTTAAGTTAAAGACATCATTGGTTATGTCTTAATAGTTTCATAGTCACACCCAATAAGTGATTCTCTATGCATGTCAACATTTCATTATCAAGGATCAAGGGAAGGATAAAGGCCTAATAATAGAAAGTCAATGAGACAGAGCATGGTGGCAGAGGCAATAATGAAATATACTCTAGATAAATTATATGTTTTCTTTATTTATTTTTCCTATTATAATAAATTGGTTTACTTACCACATTGCAGGTCCTTGGTTTATTTTTATTTTAAGAATCTATGATACTTGGCATGAAATCTGATATAAAATTTATTATCTTTTATATCCCCATTGTATTTTCAGGATATTAGAGTTTTCTATGATTATGGTGTATGGATTTTTAAAATAAGGGTATAATCTACCTACTATGTCATTCAAACCCTCAATCCTAGTCAAAACCTAATGAGTATGGGGAGGTGTTCATGAGGTCATGATTCACTCCAGTTGGACCAGATGATTCAGGTCAGGGTATTACATAAACAAAGGAGAAATATTTATGGAAGAGGTGAGAACTCTCTGGAATTCTATTTGTCATTTTAATTTTCTCATTTCTTATTCATTAAAATTATATCTAAATAATAACAATATAAACATAAAATATATTTTTTATAATATTTTAATTATATTATTGTTATGTATTATACAGTTCTCTTACATATTCTCTTTTAATATAACCTTTTAGTGGCTATTTTTACCACATATATGGATTTTTTTCTATTATTTAATTATGAATACCTTTATGGTTAGTTTATAATAATTTTTTTTTAAAATATATCATTTTAATTTTATTAAATTATTTAAATGGTTGAAATATTATTATATAATATAATCTATAATATTATTTGGGGCTTGTTAAACCACATTAAAATGATTATGGAATATCACAGACAAACAATATCGATATCTAAAAAAATGTAAGTTAAATTTTTATTAATAAAAATATTAAATATAAAATATTATAAAAAATATTATTTATAGTTTTATAATAATTTTCCATTATGGATAAGTTCTCTGTACAATATGTTTTATCCGTGATGATGGAAAATGAGACTGATATTAAGGGGTTCACCCTCAATAATTATCCTTTGGATTCTCTCTCTTTATCTAACCCTATTTTAAAATTCTTTTAATTATTTTTTAATCTAATTTTAATGTTATATTATATATTTTTCTTTTATATGGATTTACATAACAATTTATGACAATCTAAAATATTTACCTTTAGGTATTAACTAAAAATGTTTGAAATAACTTTATCAAACTATTTTTTTACTTGGGTATGAATTTATTCTATTAATGTTTTTTTGTTTTATAAATTATGTTATATCCTATTAATATTTTTTATATGTCTCTTATATTTTTGTATTTTTTTAATATCTCATTTATGTAGATCATGAGATTTTGTAAAATATTCATTTCTTTCTCACATGAAAATGCAGTCTACTTGTATATATTCATTCCAAATATTTACATGAAATTTATATTAATTTCCCATATCAATTTATATTATTATTTTTTAGTGATTTACAAGTGGTTATATGAATATTAACTTGATTTATTACTTCATTTAATTTTACAACACATTGGATAATAATTTCCCCATGTTTTCCGTCTATTTTCTCTAATGTCATTTCTGAATCATTTACATTTATTATTATCAAAAATGTTATTTATTTTTTGATAATGGAACAATATTATGAATCTCCCCTCTAATTAATTAATATTTAACTATATCATTATAATTTTCCATGATTTATACTAAGAAATTATATATATTATTTTAATTTAACCCATTTCATTTTCATTATGGGTTATCCATGTTACACCTATTGAATGATGCGTGTTCTCAATACTATTTATTTTATATATAGAATTAATTATTTACAACATAATATGATGTGGTGGGTGGAAATAAAATTTTATAACTTACTAATTAATTGGGTGAAGTTATTATCTCTTGAAATACTATGTACGGGGAATGTTCATAGATCCTAGTACAACCATGTTATGTTATCTTGGTATTAATACATGAAGTATGATTATGATGATCCATTATTATTCATTTTAGAAATTACATTTCTCATTAATATGATTATAGTATACTTATAGTGATGTTACAATTCTTTTATTATAATAATGAACTTTATAATCATTCATTTATTCAACTTGATTCATGTATCTATTTCTTTTAGATTATTCAACCCCTTTCTAGTATTTTAGCTCAACCATAATTTGAGGTATATCCCATGGTGATTTTATGTTTTTGTAAGTCTTATGGTTTATAGGAGGTTCATGATTATGATTTAATTAAATTAAATAGGTATATGTGTATCAAAATTATTAAATGAAACTAGTTTTCCAAGATACTAAACCTATTAATTTTGGGATGAGTAATATTATGAATGATTATCTAACAATAATGTAACAATTATGTATGTGATTTATGGGTCCCTATAAAGAGTATATTAGTAATCATGATACTTATAAGGTGTTCGTTGATGTTATCTGAGGGACAAAAGAGAGGTATATTGGGATGTTTCCTCCTAAGGTGCATTGGGTTATTCACTGATGGATTGGATTGGATAATGTATTATCAAGTATTTTGATTGTTTCTTTACACTTATGTTGTTATATGATACACAATTCACTTCTAGGAAGATAAAGTTACAAATTAAATTTCCCTTTAAAGTATTATTTTAGATGTTTTGAGTCAATTATTGATTGTATAATGATATGTATTCCCTTGCACTAGAGGTAGGTTGTCCAAGGTAATAATAAAATTATGAGTTTGAATTTTTCAAGAAATAGGGAATTCCATTATCCAGTTTATTATAATCTTGGATGGGTGAGAACTGATTCACCAAGTTTCTTCAGGACATAATCAATCTTATTATTGTTTTAATTCATGAACTCTTTTTCATCTAGTATCATAATTTTATACTCAATAAATTTATATTTTGTATGGCTCTAATCATGTTCATCTTGTATGTCTGGGATATACTTAGTTATATTACAGTTTTGGTGGGTTGAGTCAATGTGTCCTAATAACTCATGGATATACATAATCCTATTATATTTTAGACTTACGGAATATATGTTTCCTAGAATCCCATGGGTACACTCGAGCTAGTAAATATACAGTATATCACAACCAAATGGTAGACTATGGCTATACATGATCACACAAAACTAGGAACATTGATGAATCATTTTAAAAAATCCACATATAGGGTCGTGATATATTGCATTGATTACATATGAGTAGACATTGAGAAACTCTCTCTGGTATTCAAGTATTAGACAAATTAAGTAGGGGTCAATCATTGGTTTGACTTCTTTAGTTCTTGATGGAAATATGGGTGTTATGGAAATAATTTTTCACCACATACATTTATATCTTAGATGCATGAATATATATATATATATATATAGTTTTATATTATAAAGAACATTTTTGGTGGCCTATTTTGATTTATGTTCACACCATTCATGACCACCTTAGTTGATGTGAAGACATTTGGTTTGGAATAAATGTTTGGTATCAGCCTTATCATATGTGAGTGTGAAAAAATAACTCGATTGAGATATGGAGAAATATTCATATGAGGTGACTGACTAATAGTAGTGTATCCATTATTGTTTTATTTCAGGGGATACATATTTACTTTTTATGTTAATCCCATCAAATGATCACTTTAGGTGTTTTACTATATTAGATAAAAAATGATTCATTTCTTATCACATTATATATGTTATTTATTATTATTATCGTATTTTAATTGTAATTACAAATAATAAGAATTTTGGTGTTTGTGACATATTTTTAAACTTTTTTTTGGGATAATAAGGTTAATTCTAGCAATATTATTTTATCAAAGCCTCTTTTCTAGTCATAAGCCTATAGAATAAGGGGAGGCACACTTGAGGTAACATGGAGTCACATTTTGTGAGAATAGATAGTCATTTAGGCTAGGATGTTATGAAGTGTTATCATAGAATTATTTTAAATTTCATAAGGTTTTGGATACAATAGTTAAGTATATGACTAGTTGGAACATAGGATGAAATATTTATCTGTTCTTAGATGACTCCCTTATGTGTAAAAATCCATGTTTTCTAGGTGTTAATATTTTTATTATTTATTTTCAATATTACTATTTTTATATTATGATTATGTTTGATGGTTATGTGTTATTATTTATAGTCTTATAATTTTCAGTTGGTATGGTTTTTGAGTGCTAAACCACATAATCATTCATAAAAAAGACCTGAGTTTTAATCTTGTAAATCCCCTTAGAGGATTTGTGATATAGGTGTTGACCTAGGTTCAAACATAGGGGGCAGTGGCGTTGGCATTATATAGGCAAGGGGTGAAACCCCATGTAAATGATGATGCAATAAGGGACTTTTGGCCATAAAAAAGGGCCTTTTATACATCCAATTCTAGGACTAAGGGACTTTAATATATGAATAAATAGTGACAGATGGGTGGGATATCAATTAGGAGGCTATGACCTACCTTTCTGGCCTATGTG
Organism: Viscum album; assembly: GCA_963277665.1. Lineage (NCBI taxonomy): Eukaryota > Viridiplantae > Streptophyta > Magnoliopsida > Santalales > Viscaceae > Viscum > Viscum album. The sequence continues at coordinate 1,939,203,658 of OY728155.1, forward strand.
TGTGAGGTTTGTTTGTGTGTTTGAATGTAATTATACCCCTAACCACATAATATATATATATATGTGTGTGTGTGTGTGTGGATCTAAAATTACAACATGGTGGTAAGAGGTCTTCTTTAATGAATTACATATAACATATTGGTTTACATGGAATTTATATTCTTCTGTGTGAATGAGAAGATTTTTTCTAAAAACGAAATTGGGTTTTTTTAATTTAAACATCCATAATAATATCTACAACGTATTCCCAATAATAACATGTTGGATATGACTAATTTTATTTAATTCGGTTATAATAAATTTCAAGATATGAATAATTTTCTAGAAATTTCATCATGATATGAACATGGATGTAAGGATGATAACCATATAGTGGGTAGTATGGGTATTATATTATCAATAACTTATTCATCAATCACTGACCTAATTTTAATATTCCACACCACCTTAATCATACCCACTTTTAGTTATAGGAGTCTATCTAATAATGAGGGTATAATCTATATATTAGATAGATTATTCCTTCAATGTGTTATCCATCTAATAATATTAAATAACATAAATTATTAATCATAAATCTAGTCACTTTATGGAATTATAGTATAATTATAACCCAAAAAATAACATTACCCATACCATAAAAATTTATGAAAAAACTATGCTCTATATACATCAACTATAAAATATTTAATTTCCCTTAGATGTTTAATATTATAAATTATATAAAGTGAAATAAATAAAATCAATAAAAGAAAAATATATCAAAATCTATCCATAGTGTTGAAATAAAATTATGGATACATCCCCATAATGATACTTCTAATCAAACAGTTATCTCATTTCCTTATCCTATTTATATTACATAAGAACTAGACATTAAAAAATCTTGAAATATAGGGTTTTTATATGAAACTTAGAAGTCCACCAAAAAAGAGAACATATAATAATCCACAATTCATTTCTATGATTTCACATATAAATAAATTAATAATTTAAAAAACTCATTATTCATCATGAAAGTCAAACTTTAATGTACTAACCCATATAACACTATGACCAACCCTACATGCTTCAACTTGTTCCAGTGAGTCCCACCACTCATACTAAAATGATAACATAATGGACCTACTATTACCTAAATAGTTCAATAAACCTAGCATTGGAATCCATAACATTAAAGAGGTATAAAACGGCTAGTCCTTCATAAAATAACATCATCGTGGGGTCCATAAAAAATTATCAATCCCCTAGAATCTGAAAAATCAATGGGATGCATATCCAATATAACACCAAAAAACTAAAATTACATGATTTATGACCAGGGTCTCACTTTATAATATTTGGGTATTTTTTGGTTTATAGTTTTAGAGAATTAAGTAAGATGTTACATAATAATATGGACATTTCCACACAATATCCATTTTTCCAAAAAAAAATGTTCCTCATAAAGACACTATTGCTTCATTCAAGATAACTCTTATATCGTGAACTATGAATTTATTAAAATTTTAAATCATCCTTTATCCATATGAAATATCATTTTAAAATATTTTATGAGGAAAAAAACTTCATTATGGGACATAAAGTAAAATAAACATATCGGTACATTTGTAAACATGAAAAAACAATAATAAATTTTTCCCTTTTCACATTAAATTGTTTGAAAAAATACAAATTTACATTCCCATGAAAAAAATAATAATTTTTTGCTGTATTTTATAAAAATTTTCATATTAACTTATAAAGGAAAACAGAGAAGAATAAGTGTTTCTTGTAAATAATTATGACTCATGGAATCCTTTCCTTGAAAAAAAATTATTTTACTTTTATTTAAAATAAGGCCATAAGATTTCCTAAAAAACCTTTCATCAAAGATATATTAGGATAACATGAAATTAATATTAAATTTAAAAGAACCATAGAATGAATAAAAGATACATCTTTCACTTTAATCATAAATCCCAATATTAATTATCATTAAATACTATAAGTAATATAATTTTCCATTATCTCATAAATAGGATAAAAAATTTCTATTTTCGTAGAAAAAAATTATAAAAAAATAATAAAAATATTTAGATAAATAAATTATTTTAAAAAAACCATGGAAATATTTATAATAATATTTATATCTAATAATGGCTATGGTATTGGGAAAAACTATTTAAGCTTTACACCATAAAACAATATTTTTTCACTTTTGTAAAAAATTCCTAATTAACACTTTTTGGAAACATTGAAAATATTAATTTTAAGCCTTTGTAAATAAATTCAAATATATAAAAAAATAAACTATATAATCCTCTTCGAAATAAATAATAAAATTATGGAAACATTTAAAAGAACACTGATATTGATGGGAAAAGGTTTAAAACATTTTAAACAACTTTTCAAAAGAAAATCACTTACATCATCTTCCAATATTCCATGTATGTCCTTTAACTCATGTATATTGTACTTTTATTAATTATTTACATTCTTAATAAAATTTTCAGGATTATTTAATTAACATAATATCTTCTATTTCATCTATTACCTTGTTATATATAGTTACTAAATCAATTAATTTCAAGTCAGAAGTTTTGAGGGCATTCAATTCATAATTCTAAAAAACAGCTCAAATGGTTAAAAAAGGACAAAGAGTTAATTATTAAATAATTTAAGAATAATATTAATAATTAAATAATTATCATTTTAATATATTAAATCATTTTTTTATTAATCCATGAATGATGGACCTAAAAAACAAATCACCTCTATTTGTGGAAGAGGTAGTTCACACATAAACATGCGGTCAATTAAAAAAGATTTTAATGGGTGGAAGGGTAATAATTTAAGTGATATAATGTATTTATGAAATCATATTTTTTTCATAAATTTCATATAAATTTAATAAATCAAACCTGATAACCATCCTTGGGAGGTGGTGATGAAAAATAAAACACATCGTTTCGTGGAGGTGGTAGTCCACACACACAGTAATGATGTTTTCTTTCCCCGTAGGATGAAAAAAAGATGAATATAGATTATAAAATAATTATAATAAGATTTGAATATATTTTAGATAATAATTTAATTATATAATGATTTTTTAATAAAATTTAATGGATTTTGAAGATTAAATAAACATGAAACTTTCTTTAAATAATTATTCATCTTATTTGGAAAACCTCCCTTAGATTACACCTGAATCTTTTGTAGGTTGGTACATTGGTGAGACCATAACCTATAGAACTCAATTTGTATTTTTGGGGATATATTTAGGTAGTCATTGGGAAATATATAGTTCTAAAAATGTGTGTGTAACACTAGAGACGAGATTACCTTTTATAAGTGATGAGTGGACACACCTGAAATTACATATAAGATTAAAAAGTTATTTTTGTATTTATAAACAAAACTAACTTCAAATGGAGATGTATTTAAATTTAAATTATATGTGGTGGAAATATAACCACTAAATAAAATTTACACTTGTTTTTTTTTCCTTTTGAACATTATCTTTTGGTTTAAACCCTTAGTTAGCCCATATTAACCTTAATTGTGGTCACACATGTTTTATTTTTTAAGGGTTATAAATTCAATTCATAAGTAAAAAGTGGCTCAAAAAAAGTATATTCATGTAATATTAATTTATTTACATGTCCCACTACACTATTTAAATATTATTTTTAATTTTTAAATAATTTATTAAAATATTATTTATCCAAAAATATTATTAAATTCAATTTTGAATCTATTTGTTTAATTTGACTCTAATGTAATCAACATAATATTGGATTAAGAATATAAACAAATTAAAACTAAATTATATATTATTATTGAAAATGAAATTATCTATACACTATAATTCACAAAATAAATTTTACTTTTAATGTTTTAAAAATAATTTCATTGATTTTATTATTATTTTCACAAGAAGTGTGTAAGTATTGCGTTAGGATTTAAGGAAATTATACCATCACAAAAAATTAACATAATATAAATAATTTAATTATTTTAAAAATAACCTTTTATATTCTTTCAAAACATCTCTTTGTCCCTATGAAAACAAATCAGATAAATTATAATTAAGAGCGTATCATTTTTTATTTATCTTTTTCCTAAAATAATATAATTTTTAAAATCAATGAAAAAGTATACTTAAATAATTAAAAATAATATGATAGGGTTAGAAAAAATATCATCCGATAAGAAATAATTTGAGATTTTATTACTTTATCACTTTATTTTAACCTAAATTAACATGTTTTCCCTTTACAATAGTGACACAATTTTACCGTGGTTACAATACATAATGACCAAAAATGAAATTGAAATTATTAATAAATTTGAACCATATTGTTCCAATTATTAAAAATATATTTCAATATTCAATATGTATAACTATAAAAAATTTAATTTTAATATATGTTTTCAAAACATAATGAAAATAGTTTGTAGAAAATTGTGTTTTATAAACATAAAAATGAACTTAAAATAAAATAAAATATTATATTTAAATATATTGAATTCTAAATAATTTTTTATTAAAATGGATCTTATGTTACTCTTAGATAAGATCCATAGCCAAAATGTAATGGTTCTTGTGTTATATGTTTGATCCTAGGATAATAGATATAGGATCAATATCTTGATGCACTCAAGAGGATTCAACAATGTTACCTTATTTATTTTCATTAACTCTATAAAATATATTCGGTATTCCGCTTTGGGAGACCATTTTATTTATTTTTATTACATGGGTTTCATATGATATTACACTATAATGATTTATCTTTTCCCATGATTAATCTGAGTTTTTATATATTATTTATATTTTTGGTGTATCACTATGATATTGAGGGTATAATCCCCTTGATGATTGTGTTCAAACCCATTAGGTAGTCGATATCCTTTTGCATATGGGGATGAACACATGCAGTCTTATAACTCTCCAGCTCAGACTTAGTGGTTCAGGTCAGAGTGTTAGAAATATTTTATCTTTCTTACATTTATAGAACATTTCAGTATTTGGTTATTTAGATTAAGGAAAATTAGTAGCTAATAATGTGGAAATATCCACATATTATCCATTTTACCCAAAAACATGTTCTTTTAAAATAAAAACATTCTTCATTCAGGGTAACTACCATATCTGGAACTCTAACATCATTAAAAAAAAATTTCGTCCTTAATCTATAAGAAAAATCATTTCAAAACATGGGATGCACAAAAATATATATAAGGCATGTCAAAGAAAATAAACTTATTAGTTCAATTATAATACTTTAATATCTATAAGAAAGTTTTTATTTTTTTCCCATAATAATTTTAACACAAAAAATGTTTAACTTTATATAAAAAACATAATTTCATAATAGCATTCATAAAATATTTAATATAAAATAATAAAGGAAAAATCATAAGATTATCTGTTTCTTTGAAATCATAAAAACTCGTGTGAACCATTCATTGAAAAATAATCCTTTCACATTTATTTTGAAAAAGGTCATAATAATTCCTTAAAAACATTATCTCATTTTATTACCTTTTGAAATAAAACAATTTCTTTTATAAACCATTAAATGCATATTTTTAGGTTCTAGGTGCAGTGAAAGCTCCTATGGAGGGTGATCTAGTTAAAATTTATTTTAAATAAAATGTAACGAAACCCTAAGAGAGGATGTTAAATTTTAAATTTATAATTAAATTTTTTATCAAAATAATAAATTTACGAATATGATATATTTCATTGATGATGATGTATATCATATGTAAAACCTTCTCATATTTCCATAATTTCCTTAGGAGGATTCAAGTATAGAATCTCTCATGAATTGATCCACATATGATCCCTTGATCTTCATATAATGCCGATTGTTTTATGGGTAATAACGTGATGAATCAATCATCTTGTATTGTTCATCTTGATCTATTTAATATCCTTTGGTGTTGAAGGAGTTCTTCCCATTATTGAGAGAAATATCGGTGGAGTTCAAGACAGAGGGAGAGAAGTACATTGTGCACAATGATTCTCTATTTTCAATTTACAATGTACTCTACATAACTGACATAAACCTCTATTTATAGATATTTGGATTAAGATAAAATATTATTTAATTTTATAACATAGTTTAATTAATATAATAATGTTTTTAAACCCTGTGAAAATAATAATAATAATAATAATATTATTATTTGGAGCATGTTCAAACCAACGCAATAGAAAATATTACCTAATTATATTTTAAATTATAATTTGTTACTGAACACTGTATTAGTCCATTATAACTTTTTTATATTTATTGAATACATGAATAAATAATTAATAAAAAATTTTGTTCATAAATAAATATTTTTGATTGATAAAACGTGAATAAAATTATTTCTTTGTATTGTGAATAATATTTATTCTATTATTTAAATTCAAAAAGAATTTAATCAAGATAAATGGAAACACATAGTGTGTGAATCAATAGGATTATTTCCCATTGGAATTAGGTTAAATCATATATTCTCCAAGATTACTATCCAGTAATGGGATAAGGAACCCAAGAGAAATAACTTAATTTATTAATCATGAAAACCATTTACCAATTCTCATTGGCTAATAGAATTAATTTTTTTATAAAATATCATCATGTTGGTTCTATATCTTTATCACCATCCTACATGCTCAGTACATCTTTCAGTTACTAATTAATATAAACACATTATTCCACCATGTCCATTGTTTTTGTTCTATTCCAAACAAGTGGTATATATATCAATATCTATATAGATGGAAGGGAAAAATACTTCCTCAACATATCCACTAAAAACATGTAATTCATGAGATAGCCAATATACCCTAATTCCTTCCAATATATGCCATGATGTTTTTGTTCAACAAATCTAAATGTGAGAGTAGTGAAATTAATCAATGATAATCATAATGTCAATGGATCATTACACATGCTTGTAGATATGAATATCCAATGACACCAAAACACGCATAATTCTTACTGGTGAGTCAATTTTCTGAATATACCATGTAAGAGATTACCTATTGAGAACTTCATGAGAATAAGCCTCATATACTTAATATTACTAAAAACTTACAATAACTTTCTATGTGTCCCATAATATAATGTTATTTGACTGTAGACCTTTATTTAAGAATATCATCATGGCATTTCAAGGTTCTTATCATAGAGGGGAACTGATATGACCTTTTCAATGAAACAAATACCATAGAACATTATTATATTAACATCATGAAGAGAAATGAATAGTATGTAATAAGGTGTTTTTATTAACATTAAAATCATCTAATATACATCTAATCAATGTACTAATAGTTCTTCCTAGGACTCCAGCTCAAAAAAACTCAACCTTGTAATAGATTCAACTACGTACGACTTTCAATCCACTATACCTCACAAGTTAATCACGTTTCAATTGAGTCAAGGATTTAGTTAAGGGGTCTTCCATGTTGTATTCCATGTAAATACTACTCACCAAAACCTCAAATCACTAGAAAAATATCCCTTAATAGTTGGTACTTACAATTTATATTCATTATCTATACATTTAACCATTACCCCTTAAAAAGGACCACTACTACAATATTATCAGAACATAGTGTGATATGATCTTTACTTCTAGGTACCATTTGAAACTCCTGGATGAATTTTTGTATCCATATTTCTTCTTTAGCTACCCAAAAAGCCATAATATACTATGAATCTACTATAAAATCTGTGACTGCAACCTACTTTGAGTTCTTCCATATCACATAAACTCTATCAAGATTAGTTATTTTCCTTATTTTTGATTTCATATCATCTTGATTTATTTTTAAACTATCATATAAAAAGCCTATGATTAGTATTTCCTCATATCCTCTATCGACCAAGAACATATCCTTAATACACCTTAGGTACTTAAGGATAGTCTTGACTTCTATCCAATAGTAATCATCCATGTATTCTTTATATCAACCTACTATAATTAATGTGTAATCCATATTTATCCCAGTAAATATCATAAAATACATGAATGAATCAATCACCAACACTTATGGAAAACTTTCCATTCTTTTTCTTTTATCATGTGTTTGAGGACACATTTTCCAAGAATGATGAATTCCATGGGACACTACGTAAAGTACTCTCTTGGGTTATTCCATACTGAATCTATTTAGAATCCTATCAATATATATGTTGACATAGGCTGAGTAGCCTCATGGATCTATCACAATGGATATTGATCCCAAGAATATATCATGCCTCAACTATGTCTTTCATAGAGATTCATTTGTTCAACCTAAACTTAATAGACTATAAGAATGGTATTTAAATTATAATATGTAATATGTATCGACATATACTATTAATAAAAACAACCTCATTCCCACAAAAATAATTATCTAAATAAGACTCATATTCATTCTTTATGAAACTAAATTTAGTTATGGTTTCATAAAATTGAATGTTCCATGACCTAAACACTTTATTTAATCAATAAATAATTTTTTTTGATTTTCATATCTTTTTGGAATCCTTGAGAGTAATAAAAACTTCAATTTATGTTATATAGATATCTCCATAAAGGATAAAATTAAGAAACCCTGTTTCGATTTACATTTTACAAATATCAATGTCATTGAAGGTTATAATGTAAGATAAAATTATAATGGATTTCAGTATTGAAACTGGTGAAAAAAGATTCATCATTGTCAATATCTTGTTGTTGTTTACACAATTTTGAGACCATTCACAATATATAGGTATTTAATTGTCCTTTCATGTCTTTTTTCTTATTGAATATCCATTTATAATGAACAAGATTTACATCTACTAGGGGATCTACCAAAATATCAACTTTGTTTTGGGATGTGGATTCAATCTTAGAATTCATGGCATCATTCCACTTGGAAAAATCTATGCCACATACTGCTTACTTGTAGAATATAAGATCATTTTTATCAAATAATAATGATTAACCATCCTTGGTGTCTATAAAAACGTACCTTTTTTATTTAACTTCTCTGTTACTTCTATGTAGTACTTATGTCTCTATAATATCTTCTTCTTCCACATGGATTCGTGGAATCTGTTCTTGTAAAAACTATTATATGTACTGATCCGAGACTTCATCAAAGTATATATATATATCCCACTATCTATTTTATATTTTTTCTCCCAATAAAGGAATATGTAGTTTCATTCCACTATTAACATCTTTATTTGAGATTTTGTATATGTAATATCCCCACATTTCTGTGGGGTATCCATTAAAGGTAAACTTTTCACCTTAAGGTGAATGGTTATTTCCTAAAGAGACCATAACAAATGTTTTTCTACCCTATACTTATAAATCTTACCACATGTTTTTTCCTCCACACAAAATTTCATATAGAATACTATTTAAGATTTAGTTTGCATGTGCTTTGGTTTTTGTACTACTATTTCTAATGTGTACCTATAAAAGTATAATTTAATACTCACATGAATCATCACTGATCTCACAATTTATAATAAGGTGTGGTTCCTCCTTTCACATACACCATTGTATTGAGGTGTATTAGGATGATTGAGTTGAGATAATAACCCAAACTCTCATAAATATTCAATGAAGTCTTGATTAAGATATTCTACACCACAGTATGAGTGGAGGTTTTTTATATTCATACTAAGTTTTTTCTCAACATCATTCAAGTATTACTTAAATTTTTCAATAGTATCAAACATAATATTCATTATATATAAATATACATATATAATAAAACCATCATTAAAAGTTATGAAGTTTGAGTAAACATCCCTTGATCAATAGGAAATGGTCCACAAATATTGATATGAAACAATTAAATAAGACCATTATTCCTTTAAACATTCTCAAAAAATGGTGAACTATTCATTTTAACATATAAACATTCTTTCCATAAATTAAATTGTTTTAGTTCAAAAGAATATAAATATCCATCATGGGGAAATTTAGTCAAACATGTTTCATTTATATGATCCATCTGATGATGCCAATGTTTGGTATGGTTTGAGTCATGTGAAGTTGTTTCGTTATCTATTTTCATTACATGGTTTGTGCAGTCCAACACATAAAAACTATTATTTAATTGTGACTTTACATAAAAAATGTTATATTTATTAAAAGAGAAACATTTATTTATAAAAATGAAAATAAAACCATCAATTTTTTTCTGGATACATAAATAATGTTTTTGGTAATATATGGAACAAAATAATAATTCATCACAACCAATATCATTTTGGATAGAAATTTTAGATGATGGTCACTGATAGCTACAATAAATAATTTTGATCATTTTGATAAGCATAAATCTATCTCCCATCTATCAATATTTCTAAATATAACTGGTTCTTATATTCGAAAACATATGTGAACCTCAAAGGTTATATCTAATACACAATATTTAGAAATAAATAAATTAAACTTGTTATAAAATTCACCAGATTTTTCCCCTTGCATCTTTGGCTGGTATAGTTTTTCTTCCTATAGAACTTATTTCCACATGTTAAAAATACAACATACTTCTCCCCTTTCTTCCCCTTTGATCTTTATCCTCTTGGAAGCACATGAATAATATTTGGAATTTGATCTCTTCGCATTACCATTCTATTTTTTCACCATAAGGATAAAAACATTTCACACTTCATCTCATAATCTACATGTTGATGAATGGTGAGTAGATCTAGAATTGAATTTTCAGTGTTTTTTATAATGAAATATAGAAAAAGCTAGATGATCATTGAGAGAGTGATGATATAATGAGATGTATGGTTAGTTCACTATGGAGTTTAAACCTAATAATTTCAAGGTGATCATGTATCTAAGGAGCTTTACTATGTGATCCTCATCTTGTTCACCCTCTCCATGCTTTCTATGAAATAAATCCTTGGCGATCTCAAACAATTCTTTCACAGCTCTTTCCTGGTATAGAACATGTAGATGATCAAGCATGATATAATAAACAATGTTTTATGAGACTTCATAAAATAACTAGACATAGATGAAAACATCAAACATTTAACATCGAATACACCATTAATATGTTTGTTATATAAGTAACTATTCATCACTTTTTTGCTTATAATAAAGATCATGAATAAAGGATTCTAGAATGTAATATTTCCATTCATGAAGCAGCATAACTTGAAGGTGTCTAATCAACTCCAAGAAGTTACTTCCCGTGAGGAGATGGTATTTCTATTATATATATCATAGGGAATTTTTGGATGATATAATTTTCATTTATTCTAAAATTTAAAAGAGTATATTATTAGTACTTTTCTTGAATAAAAATTATATAATAAATAAAATCTTATTTAGTATCCCATTATTCTAACAAGTCCCCAAAGCACACACTATTGAACTCATAATTTAAATTTTATTTTAAATTTAATTGGAAAGGATCCCTATTCCCAGTTACATAACTCCAAAAGGTTTGATCAAGCTACTTGAAGGTATTTAGGTATGAAAGTCTTTTATAACTGTGGGCTTGTAAGTCCTTGATTTATTGATTGGATTCCCTAATCTTGAAATTTTGACTTTTATTTCATCAACACTTGCCTCCAAATTACACAAAGTATTTAAATGGAAACTCATATTGATTTAAAATGGCCCAAAATACCCAAAACCCTATTAAGAACACCTCTTATAAATGTTAGTGTCCTAACAAGGGTTGTTTGTGAAATTTATTCTTTGTGTTTCACGTATTATCTTGTAATGGAAGGCTAAGTATGAATCATTACATATTTGAAGGATTAAAATTTATTATTCAAAATTTTTACCTTGTTTTAACCTTTAAATAATTTTTTAATATAATTTTCACTTTAATTAATTAATTAAGCATCTTGGATAAAACATTTATGTTTAATATATTAATTTAAATTCCACCTTGGTACAATAATTATTTTTTTATGTGATATAAATATTCAATACATAAAATAAATAATTCATAAGTAAAAATAAATAAATAATAAATTTCCAAATGATGAGTTGTTCTAATGTTTGATTTATATAGTAAAATAAATAAACCTTTAAATTAGGGAAAAATTACTTATTCTATTCTTAACACGAGTTGAATAATTCCACCTATAAACCATTGTATCACATGGGTTGGAATCATTATGGTTCTAATTGGAAAAACCTCTACACACCTTGGGATACTCCATTAATTCAAATTATTTATAACTCACACATATGTGAGGGGAACCAAATGATTAGTGAAATGGGATTACATAAATAACCATGGACAAACATGTCCTACATAATAAAGGAGGGAGGGCTGACAAACAGTACATCAATTTAATTTAATAATCAATAATTGAAAACCAATGAAATAAATTAATTTAATTACATAGAAACACATACATAGGTCTTGGTGAGGCTCATGATCATTCGAACATGAAATGAATATACAAATGTAACTGACTAAAATATATTTATTTTTTATTTTTTATTTTTAAGATAAAAAAACTTGAATTACTTATTAATTAATTAATTAATTAATTAACTTCATATTAATGACCATCCAAAAACATTTACATATACCCATACTTAATGGAGTTAAGGGAAAATAAACAAGACTTAGAGAATATGGGTCTGCTGGAGAATGCGGTCTTAGGCGAACAGAGAAGAAACCCTCATGATGATCATCGAACTTTCGCAGAAGTCATGGATAATCATCAACGAATGAAATCTCATTGTGACTCAAAGGATGTGGTGTGCATTGAACCGAAGGTATATCATCATAGAGGTCTCTTTGTGATATCCTTTCCAAAGGAAGAGGTATATTTACTTTCTTTGGATCTATATTTTTTTCTTTTTCGGAAATTTTTTAAGTGAAGAACCTCCCTTTTCTTCCCTCGAAAGAACCTGGAATCTATCAGATTTGTGTCTTTTCATGTGGGACTACTTAATTACTCTAGTGTGGATTTCCAATTCATGTCTGATAATGACTACTATTGGCTTTAGACAAGAGGTTTGTGGTCCATTGGTGGATTTTCCATGAAGGTTTTGAAATAGTCAAAATATTTCATCACTGATTTTGAGCCTCTTATTTCCCCTATTTGGATTGGGTTCCTTGGTTTTCCATTACATTTCTTTAAACCGAAAGCTCTATTTTCAATTCCATCTTAATTAAACAACAACTCAAATTAGATTTTGTCACTAAAAATCTTTATATACCTTTTGTGGCTAAAATATGTGGTGAAATTGATATATGACAACCTATACCTTCCCACATTTGGATCCAAAATGAAAATTTTGGTTTTTTTAGAAGATGTAGTTTTCGAGAACCATACATTTTATTGCCAAAAATGCCTCATAATTGGTGGTTCCACCATGGAATGTGGAAATATTTATTTTTCTTCCCAACTCCCTACATATTATAATTAAATTTGGGTTAAAAAAATGGGAGTATAAGTGGATAGATGTTGTTTCCTCCGATCATCTTAGGGATCCTGTTCAAAATATAGAAAGACCCTATGAAAATCAATTCTCTCTTATAAACTCCTCTAGAGTGGATGTTCTTCAGAATTATCAATCCATTTATAAGGAAAAATATAATATTTACATGAATGACCCACCTATTGTTGATATCCCAAGTTTTGTACAACCATCTCAAGAAGGTGATAAAAATTTTCACTCTGATTCCAATGAAGCATTACATGATAAGGATGATAAATTTTATGAAATTGAGGAGGATTACTTGAATTAGAGGATGAGAAAAGGTAAAAAAGCAATGGTTGACCAAGATGGTTTCATTACTCTGAATTCCAAGAATACTTAAATATGTATATATTACTCTAATCTTGAAAGAACAATGCTACTAGATCCTTAGGGGCCTCTAGGATTGAAAATTAAGTCATTCCCCCACAACCCTTTTCTGTTGAGTTACTTGTTGATTTGAATGGTAGAAATTGTGATGATGAAGTTGATCCTGCTATGAGGGAAGCATATCAATTTGAGGAGGATTTGGATGAAGAATTTGATTCATGGTTAGATGAAAAAGATATAATTGTTTACCATAGATAAAAATTTAGTGAACATATTTCTTATACTTACCATCAAATTATAAAATGAATTTTTATTAAGATGGTGGAGGAATATTAACGAAATTCTAATTTTATCATCTGGCACATTCAATATAAATAATGCTTTATTGTTCTAAAATGATGGATTCCTTGAATCTTCTTTAACCTTAGTAGTCGGGTAGCTTTTCTTTTTTATCCATGAAACTATTTTTCTGATCTTTTTTTCATTCTATTGTTGGAAATATGTGGGTTTGGTTTTGTTATTGTAATAGGTCTCTTTAGCTTGTGGAGATTTTGGCTTGTTGTTGTCTGCTTTTGTGGCATCCAATTTTTCTTGTCGTGTTTCAGCTTTAATGATTAATTTATTGGGATCATGCATTTGGGGTTGGTTGATGTCAGGTAGTGGAGTTTTTTTTGGGTGGGGAGATGGTTTCTCTAGTTCCACTTTCTTTGACAGATCTTTATTGGATTCCTTCAGTTTGCTATTTTTTGACGGGCTTATTTTGTTTTTTCCCCAGGTCTCCCAATGATTTTTTTCTTTATATGGATGGAAGGTTTGGCCTGAATATGCGTCCTCAAGTGAAGGAGTTCACTGATAAATCTTTTTGTGATCATGGTTGTTGGATTTAGTATAGGAGGAAGTACATCATCACTAGGTGGAATCGGTAGAGGTGGAATCTAGCTGTGATCATTTTCCTCCTAGGATAGAAGACATAGACTTTTGATGCTCTACAGATTATGTATCCTCAATTTTTGAAGGTTGGACTTTGGAATCTAGAACAATCCATTTAAGTTTTCTTTTTTTTGGGGTCATGTTCCATGTCTATATTTTCCACTTTCAATTTCCAGATGGTGTAATCCCAATACACATCACGTATGAACTGTATCTCTTATTTTTCTCTAATAATTTTTTGCAGAGATATGGTTTGGGTGAAAAACTCATGTCTAAGTTAAAAAAATGGAAAATAAACAAAAGAAACAATAATTATAGATTTATTATAATTAATTATATGAAAATTTAAAATTATATAAAACCTTTATTTAATAGTAAAAAATAATAACTGACATTCAATAAAATATATTTCTAATGCTAAAATTTTGAATTTAGTGTTATTTTACTTCCAGTGTTAATTGGGAGACTACATAGTGTGTAACATCTAGATATATGTCATGTACCTCATTTTCCATTTATCCAGGTTACACGCATGGGGTTTCAACATGTAACTTAGCCAAAATACATGGCATGTACTAACAAGATACACAACATGTGTTTTTTATTGTGTTCCTGATGTACATGTCTGGGTTTTCTATGTGCATCTTAGTGAATTACAAGGTGTCTATAGGATAACTTCATGTTGTGTGGTCTGAATGCTCAGTGCCTGTCCTACACATCAGAATACATGGTGTGATATCAGAAGAGAGACTATGTGATGTTTATAGTCCAACTATATGTCATGTATATCTTATTAAGTTTTTTCATTTTTCTTATATAATGGATTTTTATAAATTTCAGATATAGAAAATAATGAACTACACATTGTGTACACTACATACAAGTCATTAATATCATTAATTATCTATCCACTCAGTCTCATGTAGTTTTACCATCTATAATGACTACATAGATTGGACTAATTTCTTCCCTAACCCCTGAAAATACAAGGTATTTATGATAGATACATGCCAAATAATCAGAAATTACATGTTCCAGGTTGTCCTGGTCCCAACATTTTGTACAATTAATGCACCACATGTAACTAACTACTCAACATTCCATGTATCACATGACACAGCCAGGTGTAGTACACTTTGGTACATGGAGTATACTCTGGCTACACATCATGTAGTTCCATGCTATCCAGACATATTACTTTAGTACATCCCAATGGAATCTCAAGTCAATGTTCATATATTCTAAGACCTTTTAGAAAATGAAACACTATATGAACATGATCAATATTTCATTAATATTTTAAATCAAATCAGATTAAAGATTGAATAATATGAAATGAAAATCTTACAAATATTGTTCATAGATAAACACAAAAATAAATAAATAAAATTTTGACATGTGAATATTCTGATACCACTTTTAGGTTTCTGGTTCTACATAAGTGAGAATGGTGGGTGTTATTTTTAAAATTTAGTTCAAAGAAAATTCTATGAATCCTCGACAGAGGAACTTGCATGATATATTTATAATTAAATTATTTAGATCGAAAGAATAAATTACCTCATCAAGGATGATTCTTTGAAGATGATTTTTATCATATGTAAACCCTTCTCATATTATCTTTGTTTAATTAAGAGGAATCTAGTGTAGAATCCCTTTACTAGAGATCCACATGTGCACCATTAATATTTGAGTAGCATCGATTGATTTCCAGGTGTTATCATGGAGAATTAATTTTCATATGTTTTTCATCTTGACGCCTTTAAGATCCTTTAGGAATTAAGTTGTCCTTCCCATTCTTGGGAGGAATATATGATGAGTTCAACAGAGAGAGATAAGTCTATTGTGTGAAACGATTATCTTTTCTCAATTTACGACAAACTCTACAAAATTGAAATAACCACCTATTTATAGAGAATGTGTTTAGGTTAAAATATTATCTATTTTCATACTGTAAAATATATATTATGATGATATTTATTAAACTCCATTCCAAAAATATTAAAATTATTTTTATTATTTTATGGAATGTGTTTTATCTTGCACAATATAAAATATTATTTTACTAGCTTGTAAATTTATAATTTTTACCTGATGCGATCTTGGTCCATTTGAACTTCTCACCATTTATTAAATACAAGAATAATAATTTAATAAAATATTTTATTCATTATTAAATATTTTTTATTGATAAAAATAAACAAATTTATTCCTTAGTCTTGAGAATAATAATTATTCCATTCACTAAATTTAAATGGAATGTAATTGAGATCAACCTAAAAAATTATTTTGTGAATCTCAAGGATTCTTTATCATTTGAATTTGGTAGGATCACCTAATTTCCTAGATTACTATCTAGAAACGGGTCATGGAACCTTGGAAAAATAACCTAATGTAATAATGATGAAAACAAAATAAAGAGACTCACTAGGTAATATAATCCATTTGCCACAATATCTTATCAAGCAGGTTTCACGTCCATGTCATCAACCTATATGATCGATACATATTTCTTTAAATATTTGAAATAAAAACATCATTACATCATATCCATGAAATTTAATGTTATGGTTCTATTCCAAAAAAAAGTTTCATGATATCAACCTCCATAATTAGAGAGGTGAAAAACATGTTCACAACTTATCCATTAATAACATGTGATTCATGACACATCCAACACACCCTACTTCCCACCAACATTTTTTATGACTATTTTAGACAGTATATATGTGTGTGTGTGTGTTTGTGTGTTCCATTAGATGCATTAATTATAATATTAATGTATAGGAACCATTACATACACTTTTATATAAGAATATCCGATGACACTAAAACATGCAGAATT
The DNA here is from genome assembly GCA_963277665.1 of Viscum album. NCBI lineage: Eukaryota > Viridiplantae > Streptophyta > Magnoliopsida > Santalales > Viscaceae > Viscum > Viscum album. The sequence goes on from OY728155.1 coordinate 1,939,221,218, forward strand.
TCTACTAGTGAGTACATTCTTATAATATCCTTTAATGAAGATTACCATGTGTAAACATTTTCATGGAAACCTCTTGCAAAAGATTCAACAATGATGAGAGAGAGATCAAGACCCCTGAGTCTATCCTTCAGTAGGCTCTAGGTTAGTGACTAGCACCGATTGTATAAAAATTTCACATTATGTGAGGCATTAGCCTGTATAAACGAAATAATATTAAAAGAGAGGATAAAAATCACTAAAAAACTCCAAAAAAAATATAAAGGTAAACCAAAACCATTATTTAATCCATGAATCAAGTTAAAATGGTACATATAAAAGTCTCCAGAGTAAATATCAAAAAGTTAAATCTATGAAAATGACTCAATAACTGCTCCGACCTATCTAGTAATGTCTAGCGAAGTACCTATTGTCCTCCTAGAAACCAGAAAAAAAAAATTATACATAGGGTGAACAAAAAATTTATACTTAGTAGAGATATAACCAAGGACTCTAGTGAACATTTGAAAAGATCATTCAAATGATCTAGTGAATAAATTACAGGATCAACAAGCACATTTGTATACCATCTAACCAAACCCATCCCCAACAAGGGTCACTCAGAAAATAAATCACTCAATATAATAATGTACAATCAAGATCATAATAAAGAAAGGTGCCCCACTAATACTTCCCCGTTAGTTTGATGATATTATGCCCCAACATAGAATTACTTATTCTCATGTCCCATCCACAAAAATCAAATTACATCAAAATATATCCTACTCATAGACACCTATGCCACACATCACAACACATCCACCCTGTAGACACCTAGTCCACACATCATATCACATCACATCCCACCCACATATTCCTAGGGAACACATCCCATCAAATATATCCTATAGACAGGTGATATAAACACCTCAACACATACCATATTTAGACACCAGGGCCACACATCAGATCACATTATGTCTCACCCATAGACACCAGGGTCAACTAATCACATCATGTCACAACACATCTCACCATTAGAAACAAGTTCCATCACATATTTACTAAAGGATAAGTGGTGGAGAGGGGCTATATATCTATCTGTATCACTACCATCCTAGATTTAGTGGAAAATAACCATAACAGAGAACATATGAGAATTGATAAGGTTATCCAACTCAGGTGGGTGAATATAAAATAACATAAACATACAAGATATATAGAAAGGGCACAATACCAAATCTATGGGTTCACACAAAAATCACAAGATAACACCACATCACCACCAATAACCATATATCAACCACCCCAACCACTAACACCACTATATGTAACATTAGACAACAACCACACAAGACACACAACATACCACATTCCACTGACTAGTTTTTCAACTTTTATTTTTTATCCATATCATTTCACATTAAATTACTCATTCATTTAGTTAGTTTAGTTAAATCCCTTATCATATATATATTTCTAGTATTCATTATTTATTTACTAGTCTATTTTGTTTTGTCCATCATCATGGTTCATCCCATGGCTAACCGAAGAACTAACAAAACCATACCATGTTTAAATTGACCCAACTCACACAACCACCACCAAACCATCACACATTCACCATCATCACCACATCACATTGCCCAAGATATCTGACCCCTAAAACTATACATCGCATATATCACACAACAACAACATCCACACACAATAACCACTTCCCCAAAATCATTATGCCCTAACCACTGCACCACAACCACTACACCACAACAGTTATGCCACAACCAATTCCCATAACCATTGTGCCATAAAATAAGCACACCAAATAACACAACTTACCACATTGTATCCATGATAACAAACCTCCACAACATATCCCCACACATCACACAACCTATTCTGTGAACTACATCATTGCACAACATCCAAAATTTCATAGGTAAAACATAAAAATGACAAAAATATGAAATAACAACACAAACCATCTTACACAATTATTCCAAAGAATTATAAAATATCTTATTTATTTTGAATGTGTATTATCACAAAAACTGGATGTCCAGAGGAATCCAATTATTCTCCAAATATACAGTTGGTAAAATTTAATTCAGGTTGTGATCACTCAACCACATTACAAGGGTCATTATAGCATAACAACTATAGTGAAAACATGGCTCAGAATAATCATTTTTTAGAATTTCCGATAGGAATTCATAATGAAATAAACAATATCTATCAATGTAATAAATCATGTCATAACTCTCTATACACATCAATTTTAGACATGAAAATTAATTATATCATTTTGCCAACCCTTACTATTCCCATAAATGTAATCAAAAGAAAGAACATCTCACAAGAAAAACATAAACATATGAGAATATGGATTACCTACCTCAAGAAGCTGTATGATCTCACTGTACACCACATGACTCTAAAGAAACTTCCCAAAAACCACATGTGTACAAGGAACTCATGGATCAAACAACACCTCCCCAAAGGGTGGTGAATAAAGAAACCCATAACACCCCATACCAAAACCGCGCCACAATAGCATATATCCAAATATGAACTAAAGGAAAATAATGATAAATAGAGTAAAACCCACCACATATCACCAACAAGCATCCACTAGATCATAAGGATTGAAGAAAATGAGAAGATGGATTGAAGGTATCCTCCGGGGGCCTAGGGTTTTATGGATTGGGAGAGAGATAGAGAGTGATGTATGATTAAATGAACAGAAATTATTATTAATATTGATAAAATAACATGGAACAAAACAATTTCACATCGCATAACACATTCATGATGTGAATTATGATTTTTAAATCATCTATCGAAATTCACATTGCCTCAAATAAAATTAATTAAATGTCATGAATTCACCTTTCATGATGTGAATCCATTTCACACTACACACCTCAACCAAAAAAATCTATGAATTCTCCTACTTCACAAGTCATGAATAACCAATTCAAATCTTGTAAACCATTAGTGATGTGAATATTCTGTAGGATCTATACTTCACCTCCAACCACCACAAAAAACCCTTTATCCCCCTCTGAAACACCTATAACACCCAAAAAAAATTAACAGACCCCAATGGAATGGAACATTACATTAGATACCTCCCAAATTATTATAACCCTTTATAATCAAAAACAAAACCTAGAAGGAATGGGTTCCGAAACAACTTCCTAGTGAGATACCTCTCAAGGATCTCATTAATTCTCAATTATGCCACCAGTCATTCATTCCAACCAAAACTCCCATGAAAACACAACATAGTTATATAACCACATATCACTAGACACCACACTACATTATCATGTACCATCCCCCAAAAAAATCTATATAAATACACTAACCTATGGATACCCCAAACCAACCACTACCAAACCAATATACATCCCCACACTAAGAACATATATCATATAATTTCATCCTCTATGTCAATTTATTGGCCACATTGGGTAGAACTAACTCAACCACACTGATTTAATCTCAACATAGTATAATGGTTCTCGATTAAAATTCAGGTTACCTCCTTTTCATATGTTGGGGCACTTATTAAACATCACACATTAAGAGGAAAATCACATCTCATAACATATAAGGTTAAAAATATCGCCTCAAAAGAAAAATAATGAAAATAGAAACTCAAAATAACTCTTTGTACTTGGAACACATCTACATATATCACTCCTAATTACTCTCCCCCAAACCAAAATGACTCCATAACACACAACCCAAGGTAACGGTCCAATCAAAAAATACCTTATCTTGTTGATCTGGGATCTATACTACCCACTTCATGAATATTTCATCGTCCTCGATATCCAACTCTCCCTAATCAATAAAGTGGAAGTCATCATAAAGCTACTGACAAAGATGAGATACGTATAAGATTTCATGTATCCTCCATTATTGAAGTTGTAATACCATCCAATATTACACATTTCCAACACACCCCAACACATCATAGGTCCCAACAAACCAAGGAGAAAGAATAAATCCCAAGACAAACTTCCACTACCCATGTTTAGGGGAGACTCTCAAGAAGACATGGTCTCCATCCTCGATGTTAAAGGGACTATGTCTATTATTATAATAGTCTTTATAATAGTCCCCCACCATCCTCATCCACTGAAGAAAAAACATTATCTTCTTAATCATGCTTTTCAACACATTAAGTCCAGGAACTATTGACCCCCAAACCATCATCTCACACAACGAAGAATGACATGGTCACCGATACAACACCAAAAACAAAGGCATGTCAATGGGTGAGTGATAGGTATTATCATATGAAAACTATATTAATTGTAGGGGTCATACCCAAGATACACCAAAGTCAAATAATCTTGAAAGAAACATATCCTTCAATGTTTGGATAGTCTTCTCCATCTTCCCAGCTTTTTATGGTTTAAAGAAGTGCTAAGGAAAAACATAGAGCCAAAATCTTGTTGTAATATCCTCCAGAACCATGAGGAAAAATGAGAATCCTGATAAAATATGATGGTCCACATTACCCTATGATCCCTAACTACATGGTCAATTTTCTCCCTCTTTAAAACATCCATGGAACTCGATTCATATATTTTTCTAAAGTGAGATGATTTCACCATTCGATCAAATATCACCCAAACTACATCACATCCTTCTTGAGATAAGGGTGACCCACTAATGAAATAAATTGAGATATCATATCATTTACACTTAGAGACATACAAGGAATGAAAAAAACATCCCAAAACATGGTTCTTCTATTTCACTGATTTATAAAATAGATATTTTCCCCAAACTCTACCACTAGCCATTTTATCACTGACAACCAAAGATGTCTCCCAAATCCAAAATACATATTTTTCACAAAAATATGTACAACTAAAGGTGAGATATGAAACTCATGAAGAACTACCTCACATATTTCCTATGGAAAAAACAACATCCCTTTAGCAGCACCTGGTTCTGATCATCATTTGACCATCCCTTAGGTGTGTATCCATGGCCAACATGATCATGCATCACCTCTTCCTCTATGTCTCCACACTGAGAGTCCTCCACCTGCCACATAAAATATGAGTCAATTGTCATCTTATAAAGGCATACTCAATAACTTCTCTACCAAACATTATGATTCTTTATTGCATGATCCTTCATTACTATCAAATCTTCTGTAGAATCCTCATCCACATCCTTTTGGGACATTTGAATCAATGCATCATAAACTAAATTACACTTCCTTGGTTCATAATAGATCATAATATAATAATACTAAAGAAATTACATCAAACTATGCTATTTTAGATTCAGATACCATTTATAGAAAACATATCTCGGGATCTTGTGGTTCGTGAAAACCCTAAAATGCTTGCAGATGAGGTAATTCTGCCTCAAATTTACCATAAACACAATTATTTCCAACTATAAATCATTGGTGGAATAGTTTTTCTTGTGGGGACATAAATTATAAGACCAATAATTGATCACCACTCTATGTGGCATCAACACACATCCCAAGACCAAACAGGAAGCATCGTAGAAAACCTCCAACAATAGACACTCGTTCGGAATTTCAAGATGTGAAGCACTAAAAAACCTCACCATTATGTAATTTAATGTTTCATGGAAATGATATGTCTATATAAAATCATGATCCTCTCTAGTCAACACAGTTATTAGGGATATAAATCAATATAAATCATGGAAATTCCTCAGATAACGGCCTATAAAACAAAGAAAACTGTGAATCTATTCAAAAGTCTTTGGTGTCTCCTAAGAAACAACTACTTTGACCTTTGAAGATTCCACTAACACTCCATAAAAAGACACTACATGTCTAAGGAAATACACTTCTCACATCCAGAACTCGACCTTGATCAACTTATCATAAATCATGTGGTTTCAAATATCCAAAAAAACAACTCTGAGATGATCGACATACTCCTCTTATGACATAGACTAAACCAAGATATGATTCATGAATATAAAAATGATATATTCCAGAAACTGATGGAATACATAGTTTATAAGACCCATGAACATGACTGGTGTGTTCGTAACACCAAACATATTGAATAGAATCTCTATTTTCCCATACCAAAATCTTAAGGTAGTATTCTGAACATCATCATATTTCACCCACAATTGGGGATATCTAGACTACTAATCGATCAAATATTACTTGATAACCTCTCTCAACTAGTCGAACATATCATCTATAATTAAAATAGGGTAAAAATTATTTACTATTATATAATTCAACATCTGAAAATCTATACACAACCTCAGACTATCATTCTCCCTCTTAGAGAACAACACTAAATCATACCATGGTGTCACATTCAGTTATATTAAACCCCTATGAATTATATGATCCTACTATAACCTTAACTTGAGAGACACCATAGCCACCACCTGATAGGGATCTAGCAATCAACATTGGGGATCTTCTTGACTTAAATTCAATCCTGAACTCAATATCACATCGAGTGGGTAGTTCCATAACCTACTCAAGGAAAACATCCAGGAACTTCTCTACAACCCTGGTAAAAACTTTAACCTAATATTCTTCTATCATCTCCACTAATTGTAACAAAATAGTCTCAACTTGAAAACCACCCAATTGGTAACCTCACTCTCCAATGAACACCACTCTCTTGCCCTCCAAATACGAAAAAATCTCGTCTCTGAAATTAGTAGATGGGTGAACTCATGGAATACAACCAATCCATACTGAAGATAATTTTTTATGGTTGTATATGAAATAAGAAAAAGTCCCCCATTGACTATTGCTTCCCCATAACCAGTCTATTTCCACAAAACACATCAAACAAAGAATCATGAAATCCAATAATATAAATAATGACTTGGGCATCAGAACTCTCTCCACATATAGTCTCAACATATTGACCATATACAGATAAACAAATTAGTGTGAGGCTCCTAAATCAGACAAATAACACACAAGGGTAGATGTTAAACTGACTATACCTCAAACAAATCTTGGCTTTTCAGGTGCTTCTTCCTCAACTATGTGCATCTTACCACACCCATATCTTATTCTTCTCTACCATCAGCATCCACGAAAATGATATGGAATATGTAATTAAGGATGGGAACTATCATGAGGTCCCCTCTTCCAACTCCACCCACTCTTGGATACTAAACAACAACCATCAGTCCCTGGCATTCAAACTACCTCAAAAGCAATAGCTACTATTGAGAAGGGGCCTAAATTTCCATAACAAATTGACCTCTCTATTTGGTTGGAAACTAGTCATAAAGGTTCCCATATCTCCCATAGTTATCACACACAAATAGAAAAATATTGTATGGAACTCAAAAACCACTATCCCTAATGGCCGAGAAAGAAAATTTCATGGATTGTTCACTGCTGAACAGAACCCTGACTACCTGAACACTTGTAGAATAATTCATGTTTCTCTTCACCTTGAAACACCTTGATAAGGCTCAAATCCTAAGGAAATAATTTTCTTGATAATATTAGACTCTTTTCTCACATATAGATAAGGTAGGTGTGTAAATAGAGTGATCATATACCTAATCACTGGGTAAAAAGCCTCCTCTAGATGCATTACTCAAACTTCTAATCTGGGAAACTAGATAAAGAAAAATGAAGGAGGTAGTTAAACCTGATCCCAAGATTCTTCACACTCTGAATCCCCTATTCAATGGATCTCATTCCCTTCTACTGGAAACCCTTATCGTCAATGATAAAAACAATCCCTAAAACTCCCTCTAAAAATATGGCCAAAACACCTCCGACTCCTTACATTCACCAAGAAATAACATCCACCATTTAAATATAGATACCCACATATAAATAACTTCCAACAGTACCCAAAACTCAGATTGTGCTTGGATTAAACATAAAGTGATCTCGAGATCCTCCAAATAGAGTGGTATCTCCTGATTAAAGATTATACCCTCAAATTTACCCAAACTATGCCGCTAAAAGGAAAATGAGGATCACATTCATGCCTCATCCTCCTCTATTAGGTTTACCCTCCGATGATCAATTAGATTAGCCAGATAAACCTCATCTTCTAGAGAAACACGTAGATAAAAAACATGAACCATTTCAGAATGCAAGGGGAACATCCCAAGACCTATAGCATCAAATTTCAACTAGGATCATTTATTCATATTATTTTCCCACAAGAACCCATTTTATACATGAACACATAAAATCAAAATACATGTACCTATCTGAGGTCTCTACCCATCAATTATGTTTTCCTTACATGTTCATTTAATAAGATCAGAGCCTGTGTAATGGATCATGGTGGGCCCTAAAATCTCATATCCTATCCGTTCACCCTAGAATATGTCATGTTTGATGGTCAAATAGAACATTTTCTATACCAAATCATGTAATTATCTCTATTCCTAACACAAATCCCTATCCTATTTCTCAACCACCAGCCAAAATACCACAATGTCATCACCCCATCTCACAAAAGATACCAAAATGATGAGATAGAGATTATGACACCTGATTCTTGCCTCTCGTAGGCATCGAGTTTGAGACTAACACAAAGGTTATAGAAATATCATAGTATTGGAGTAATTACCCTCTATAAAGGACATAAGATCAGGATATAGGATCAAAAATCACCAAAAAATATAGCATAAAATAGAAGGGTAAACCAAAACCATCCCACAATGCATGAATAATATAGAACTAGTACATATAAAATTATCCAATGTAAACATAAAAACAAATCTATCGAAGAGACTCAATAGTTGTTCCAAAACAGATATTAATGTTCAACTCAATACCCAATGACCTCTTAGAAACCAAGAAATATCTTATATACATAGGGTGAGCATAATAGGTATACATAGTAGGGACATAAATAAGGCCTCAAGAGCACATGTAAAAAATCATGCTAATGTGATAGTGAAATAAAAATAAAACCAATAAAAACCAATAAAAGTCATCTAACTAAACCTTTCCTCGCCCAAAATCACTCACCAAATCATGAATCCAATATAATAATATAGCTTCAAAATCATAACAAATAAAGGTTCCCCACAACTACTTCCCCACTAATTTTTGTCTCTCATGCACCAACATTGAACATCTTATCCTTCTTTAACTTCCACAAATATAAAATCACATCACATCCCACTGGTAGACACTTGGCCCACACATTACATCGTGTCATACCCATAGACTCCTGGGCCATAACATCACTACAAAAGGAAGAGAGGGGGAGAGAAAGCTAATAACCATCTGTATCACTACCATATTAGATATTTCGAAAAAATACTTGGAACTCATAACCTTTTAGTATTTATAAGCTTATAATATTTATGCTAGGGGAATATAAAAAATCATAATTTTTATATTGATACCAAAAAACAACCAACTTATGAGTTCACATAAACAACACTATCATACACCACTCCAACACCATGTAAAACACATCAAATCTCACAACCTCTACAACCATAATATGAAACATCATGAAACAACCACACAATCCAAAAAAAATTACACTTTCCACTTATATGGATTTCCACATTTATTCATTATCCATTTCATTTTACATTACACTAATGATTCATTCATTTAATAAAATTTATGTAATTTATCACATATCTATTTACAACCCACCTTGTTTATTTACCAAGTTATTTTTTTATCATCATGGTTCATCCCATGGATAACCAGGAGACTAATAAAACCACACCATGCTACAACTTGGCTAGAACACACTACCACCACCACAACATCACACATCAACCATCATTTTCACATCACATCACCCAAGAAATGTCTCCATAATAACACAACAACTCATCTATCACACAACCAAAACATTCATGCACCACAACCACTACACCGAAACCATTCCTCCACAACCAATGATCCATAAACACTTCACTAGAAACATTTCTCAACAACCATTGTGTCGCATCCATGACACCACAACCTCACTACACCACATCACCCAATTTCCCACATCACATCCATGCTAACCAACATTTACATAATAACCACACACTTAAAACATCCTAGTCTTTCACCTCTATCATCACACAACATTTTAAACCACTTATAGAAAATTAATAATAATAAATACTCAACAGAAATAGAAATCAACATCAGAAATTTTTCAGGGGAATTATCACATATTGATTTTTATTTAGTATGAATATTATCACAAAACCAAAATGTCCAAGGGAAACCAATTATTATCCAAATATATAATATTTAACATTTTATTAAGGGTTCAATAACAGAAAAACCATTATTACAACATAATAACTACAACGTAACAAAGATCCCAATGTCTTTTTTTTATAATTGGAAATAAGAATGCATAATGACATAAAAAATATATATCAAATAAATAAAGAAAACAATAACCCCCCATACCCATCAATTTTAAATATTTCAATTATTTATGTCATTATTATGACACTTAATATTCACCCAAAGTTAAGAAAAATCATGAATATCTCACAAATATCAAATAAACTAGGGAGAATGAGGATCTCCTTCCTCAAGGGAGCTTTTTGATCTCACTGTACACTATTGGGTGAAGAAAAAACTACCCAAATACCATCACCGCACATGGAACATACAGATCAACCAACACCACATAAGGGTTGTAAAAAACTCAACTTATACACAATACAAACAAAAAATGATCCACAACATAACATCTCTGAAGAATAACAGAAGTAACCCCATAGAAAAGAGAGGAGAACTCACCATAGATTTCTAGTAGCCATCTACCCAAACCCAATGATCAATGAAAGGGAAAATAAGGCAAGAATGCCTCATCATAGATCTTAGGTTTCATTTGTATTGAGAGATAGAGGTATGGATAAATTAAAATAAATCCTCAGAAAGTGTTATAAAATAACTTATAACCATATTCTTTCACCTTGTGTGACACATTCACGATGTGAATTCCCATTTTTATATCTTTTTCCAATATTTATGTCACTTTATCTCAAATTAATTATAAATCATGAATTCAGATTTCATAGAGTGAATCCATTCCATGTTGCAAAACTAATTCAAAAACAAGCTGTTAATTCTCTAGCATCTCACGCCGTGAATCATTAATTCATATTTTGTAAACAATTAACAACGTGAATATCCTATAGCAACATTGTTGCACCTCAAACCACTATTAAAAATCCTATTTCCTCCTCTAACAATCCTCCAAAACCAAAACTATAAATGAAACACTCTAGAAAAGAACTTCCTATTACAAACATCGTGGGAAGAAGCCTAATCAGTTTATGAGTAATCACATCTAATAGTCTTGTTTTATTTGTCTCATTATAGAACATTATCTAACCATAGAACTATATTTAATAGTATCATCATGGAATTTTAAGGTTATCATAATAGAAGGTAAGAACTATTACCTTATCATTGTGACATATACCCTAGGATATTATGACATTAAATTCATACAGAACAATGAAAATTTCATTAAAAGATATTTTATTAATATTTAAATCTTGGAATTTTAATATAATAAAAGTAAAAATAGTTTTTACTAAGACAAAAAAATTCAAAAATATACTATAGTTAACTTGGGAGATTATCCTAACATTTACCCTTAATAGAACCCTTATAATTGAATCATATTATAATGCCCCAACCCCAGTTACCCAGAGTCAGTGCATTATTACATAACATTGGCATGATCACAAAAGATCAAGTCTTGAAAGACTAATTAGTTTAGTAGACTTGGAATCACTAGATACATTCATAAAGTTTACATTACATCATAAAGTGAAAACGACAACAACATCTTGTCTCCACACCCAGATCCCCTTATACTATCCCTGCAGGTCATTCATAAAATACTTCTTCACATCCTGGGAAAAATAAAACATAAAAAGCAGTGATCTCAAATGCTCAGTAAGGATAACAATATAGCCGAAAATTTCATAAATAAGCATAAATATTTAAGGCAATTTATAACTAAAACAAAATCCTTTTAAACATGAACTTCAGCATAATATGGAAAAAATAAAGGAAATAATTCCATTTACTTATTCACATGGATATTCTACTAGTCGAATAATCACATGCAATATCAATAACCACTTTCATAATGATGGAATGCATAAGGACAGACTATCATAACCACATAGTCAAGGCCTTGTGCCAAGACTACAAATAAGATTTTGTCAAGGCCTTGTGCCAAGACACTAGATTGTCTCATGAGACCTACCGATGCATTAAGAAGCTATAGCGGGCTCCAGCCGTCACTTATTAAGTTCAATGCATTCCTCATTTGAACAGGTTTAAACATAACATAAACATTCGTATTAAAAATAGAATACGAAATGTCGATACTTTATACATAAACCATGAATGGTATAAAAATAACACATCCAAAGTCAAACATATCACAAAACCTTCAATACAATATGTATGTTTTGTATCATAATAAATCAACTTCAAATATTCTTAAAATCCATCAAAGGATATTGACATAGATGAAATCAGAACTATTAGAGAAAAATATCTCTTTTTTTGAAATTATTTAAAAGTAACATAATTATAAAATAAAACATTTACTTTGAAAATATCTTTATAATCTTTTAAGGTAAGCTTAGAAGATTTTATAATGACAGAAAATAGCCGCACCCGCTGTATAAGTTAAAAAAAGACATTCTTACCTTAATTCTGTCGAAAAGGTTAAAAATGACCTTGTTTGGAAAACAACAGAAATATTCCTTTATAAAATTCTTTTAAAAAGTCAAACAAGGGTATAAATGACTTTAACCCATAGTTTGTAAAATAGTAATAATTATTTGAAATACATTTTTAAGAAACATGGATGTGGATGATAAAGAAGTCCCTGTAGATAATTATGTATAAACAACCTCAGATAATGAAGAGATTGTGAAATAAACCCTTACCTTGTACATTTCCTTGGATGAGGGTAGGTTAACCTCCTGTATAATTTTTAAATAATTTTTATTAAATTATACAGGAATCATATACATTAATATGATATCATATATTTCTTTGTTAACAATATCATTGTATTATTGTCGTTTCGGGTGTTAACTTACTCGTTTTCTTTTATATGTTTCGTTACATAGGCCATGTTTTTTATGGATAGGTTGTATCTTATTCATATCCAGAATGATATTAAGTCTTTAAATATTATTTTTAACCATAAAATGAAAATTATTCTTGAATGGATATGATGTGGAATGAATCTCATCGCGTTCGTGGCGACCGTAGTCCGAACGTACGCACGAGCGACAATATCGTTATTTTGATATAAAAATCATATATAATTGGATGTTATATTATATATAAAGAATATTTATAATTTTATATTTATTATTTAATTAAATTATACATCATTATCATACCCATCCCAATAATAATGTTTTGAATAACAATTACACCACGACGTGGAGACGGTTAGTTGTACGTACGTACATATGGTGACATGTCATTAAAAGGATGAATAGAATACTGAATATGGTTGTAACATATTTATAATAAAATTATATTATATAGAATATAATGGAGTTATTATTTTATAATGGAAATAACCAATAAAGAATAAGTGGAAGAAGAAAAGAACTTGAAAGATGGTGGTGAAAACATTACCTCTTCTTCGAGTTCTTCTTTTTTGATTTGATCAAAAGGGATCCTTAAGTAGGATTTATGATCAAACTAAGGCCTCTAGGATTACTTGAGGAAAGTTGGGAGAATATTTGGGTAGGGGATGACCGAGCCAAAAGGTTTTGAAGGTGTGAATTAGAGAGAAGGGGGAGTGCCCTTTTATAAGAGGGGTGAGGGGCACCTTAGGAAAAGATAGAAATATTATTTTATAATAAATTCATATTCGGTTTCTAATGGCTCAAAAGTGGATTATTTAAAATTTAAGGTGGGTATAGGTCGAAAACCACTCAAAAAATAGGTTTTAGATAGGTTTGGGTCACTATTGTAACTTTATATTTTTTTATTTAACTCTTAGTTAAATAGTTTCACATTTACCATGTCTCTTTTTATTTTTATATTATATATTAGAAAACATAGCCAAAAGATTAGGGCATAGACCTTCTTATTAAAAAAAGGAAAAAAAAAGACAACATGAAAGATGACGGGGTCATACAAGCACACATGCCCTCGTACCTAAGTTGAAGCATAGAGAAAAATTCAAAAGTCAAAGTCACATTGATATGATTTTTCATTGTCACCATCCCAGTCAGACTCAAAGTCCAGAGGGCCATGAGACCTGGTAACCATGGTTGGCTTTAGGTATGAGTAATACCTCCTCGGTCTCACTTTCCTAGAAGGAATAGGTTGAGATCCTTCAACATCCACCATGACATTTTTCCCTTTGGACAAAACCTGACTGTATGTTGGTTTTTTTGGAGAATCATCCTCAACTTCATCCCATCTTCCCGTGATGTCATGCGAGTCCTTTAGTTTAAGAATTTCCATGAGATTCCCTGAAATCTGCTCACCTTTCTCTGCCAGAATAGGGTCCACTATCTCCTGCTCCTTTCCCACAATCACTTCTGGTGTCATGTCACCTTCACCCACAGTAGTGAACTCCTCTGTTTGATGCTCTGGATCCGCATCCTTATCCACCTGAGGCTCATGGGCAGACTTTTGGGGAGCATCATTCGCCGCTCGTGATGCATTGGCCTGCATTTAATGTTTCTTCACCTTCTTCCTACAAGAAGTCGCATGATGTCCTTTTAATGAGAAAAAGGTGCAAGCAACATTTTTAAAACACCTCTCTTTAGCATGTCCAATAAATTGACAGTCATGACAGAAATCAGGCAATCTCTCATACTCCACCTTGAGAGAGATATCATCATCCAAAGCAGATAAGAGGATATTATGAATAAGAAAAGTGCTTAAATAAACATCCACCAGAACTCTAGCATAGTGACCAAATTTTGCAGCCTCGGTGGTCCGGTCCATTTTAATTGGAATGCGAACCGCAGAGGCAATGTCAAAGAGAATTTTAGGATGCCATAAGATCCAGTGAAGACCAACAATTTTGATCCAGACCTGAACTCTGGTGTTTTTAATAGTGAATGGATTGAAACGGAAATCCCATTCTTGAAATCAATATCAATTAATAATATAATATTTCTTTAAAAACTCATTTATGTCAATTTTGACAATATTTAATAATTGATTTTTCTTAAAGTTCTAAAAAAATTATTAATTCTAAAAAAAATAATTTAAACAATAATAACATCTCATGTTAAAAAAAAAATTTTCTATGTCATCAAAACTTTCAAATTATATTTATTTTAACATTTATAATACTAATTATTTGATTCTTTCATTAATAAGGAAAATACTGCATCATTATTGTGTCATAAGTAAATTAAATTATTTAATGTCTAAAAATGATAAATAAAATACCATTATGCAGGAAATTTATTTATATTTATAATGAATATTTATAATTGAATTTATCTTATTTATAACCCTATATTAAAAATGTTTTAGTTATTAAATGTTGATTTTTACTCTTTTAACTCTTCTTTGAATTAAATAATAATAATAGTCCTAACCTAATCTAAGTGGACCAAAGAGGTTATTATTTTATTAATATGGATGTTTTTGGTCGAATTATACTTATCCAATTGAACTAGGACATGTGTTAGGGTAATAATAATATCATTTTTACCCTTAATTACCCTA
Organism: Viscum album; assembly: GCA_963277665.1. Classification (NCBI taxonomy): domain Eukaryota; kingdom Viridiplantae; phylum Streptophyta; class Magnoliopsida; order Santalales; family Viscaceae; genus Viscum; species Viscum album. The sequence goes on from OY728155.1 coordinate 1,939,236,903, forward strand.
TTTACTTTTAACCGTTGAAATAAAAGTAAAAAAGCAACTATTCACCAAAAGTTATTTTTATCTTATTAAACCACATTTTACTCTTTGATATTAACCATGTCTCTTGGATTTTTAAAATTACACTCATAGAAGATTTAAAATTAAGTTTTATGTGAACTTGCAAATTCTCTTCTGAGGTGGGTAAAAGACGGTAAAAAGTTATATAAAATTTTTATATATCTAAAATTATTATAAATTGACTCTAATGAATTAAATTGGACTTATATAGTTATTATGTGTCTATTTTGCCCAAAAATAAATTTTATTAAAATAAATAATTATTTAAATAAAAATTTGGTTTTAAACTATAACTCAGTGTTTTTCACTATTCATCAAAAATTGAAAGTTTTCAGAAAAATACCAAAAAATCACCCTAAGCTAATTTAGATATTCCGAATCCAAAACTGAAGTACATTTTGAAAGATAAAATTTATAAAATTTTAAAAAGTGAGTATTACTATTCATAACGGCCAGTTTGATTGGTTATGGTGTGTTAGAACTCGAAGTTGCGTACAACACACGCTATTGTATTATTCAAAGAGAAGTGTATCGTGGATGCTTGGGGTGTTAAACTTATAACATGGAAATTTCTAAATATAATAGAAGTAACCTATCACTAGTAAACTTAGTTACTTTACAAAATGCATTGGTAAGTTATATCAGCTTTACCCATCTTCAAAGCTATTTTGGTCTCACCCTCCATTCATATAAAATGTAAAAGAAACATATTATGAATAAAATAAATATATATATATCATTAACCGTGAAACCCATTTTGAATTTTCATTCAGGTCCATAAGTAAAAACATTTTCAAATATCCCACAAAGATGAGAACATGATTTAGCTTCCATAGAAATAAAATTTAAAACAAAATATTCCCAGAATATTGTGGGAAATATTTTTTTAAAATATACATAGAACTTTGTAGAGGAATATTAATAATTAATAATGAAAATGATAACCAAAAAAAATAATATAGGTTGTATATGTAAAAAAATATTCTATATGACCTTTCGTAAAAAATTCAAAATTAACCCATAAAGATAATGTAGAAAATATTAGTTTTTTAAAGTTTTTAAAGAATATAAAACATAGATAAAAATTTACTTTTAAAATCATTGTATCTATGGATAATAATATTCTTGAAACATTTATAATAACATAGACATGTAACAGTAATAGTTTAAAACGTTTTAGATAACATTTTAATAGAAAATTACTTACCTTCCCTCCCAACATGCCATGTACATTATTTTAATACTATATAATAAAATTATTCTCATTATTTTATTTCTTAAGAACCAATTTTATTTTTATTAACTTATCTTGATATATTTTATTTCATTTATTACTATGTCTTAAATAGTTAACAAATTGATTAATTTCATGTTAGAGGTTTTGAGGATGTTCGGTTTATAATTCTCAAAAACGACTTCAGTAGGTTGGAAAAGGTGAAAGAGTTCATTACATAAACATCTAAATAATATTAATCCAAAAAAAATTATAATTTATAAATATTAAATTCAATATTATGATGGTACATTAATGGGTTACATTAAAAATGAATCACATTGCTTTGTGGTGGTGGTAGTCCACACGTATACACGAGTGATGTAATCATGTTTTAATTGATGGATGGTTTAGGAGGTAATTAGTATATTATAATTTTAGAACCATAATTATTTACTTAATATCAAAAATATTTATTAAATACATCATAATAATCATACTTACGAGGTGGTGATGAAAAATGAAATACATCGCTCTATAGAGGTCATAGTACACACATACATACAAATCATGTTTTCATTCCCCTTTGGATATAAACGGATATTAATAAGGTTTTCACCATAAAAAAATAAAATATATGTATAGTGGTTATAATTAAGTTATTATATCATCATGGTTTTGGAATATTTGAAGGAGTGAGAAGATGATATAAACATGAAATACTCTGTAAAGAAGAATACCTCTTATTTGGAAAAACTCCATTGGATTAAACATTAAATTTTTTTATGTTGGTATTTTTTGATAATAAAAGCTCTATGACATGGATATGGATAATGGATATATAGTTTTTATGTATTATCAATGATAAATTTCGCAAAATTTATGTGTAATAGAGGATAAGATGTTTCCTTTTATAATAACTGAGGAGAGGGCATAGTTGGAATTACTTAAATTATTTAAATATAATTAATGACTTTCTCAAGTAAAATTCATCTAAAAGGACATGAATTTAATTAAAAATATGAAAATTTTGAAATATAATCATACAATAAAATTTATACTAGTTGCCTTTTCATTTTCATCCATATCTTTTGGTTCATCTTTTTTGTTAACCCTTTTTAACATTAATCGTGGTAACACATGTTTTTGCATTATGGATCATAAATTTACTTGTAAGGTTGAAAAATGGAAAAAAATGGCCCATGTATAAAATTAGAGAATAATTATCAATAAACATTCCCACATTCATGTTTTTTTATTTTTAAACTATTTAATATAATATAATTTAACATAAAGAATCATTATAGTCATTTTAGAACAATTAATTTATTTTTAATTTTAATTCATCATGATAAAAATGGATTTTGTATATAAATTCTCTTACCGTAAATTATAAATTATTATTAACCATAAATTTATTGTAAACCATAATTCACCCAAACCATAATGCTTTTAATCTTTTTAAAATCATTTTATTTTATTTTTCTACTTCTTGTATAAGAACCATAACAGATTTTCATAATTGTTTATAATAATTATAACATTAAAAATTATAAAAAATAAATTACTATGATATAAAAATTTTATTAATGTTAAAAATAAACTTTTATATTCATTTTTACTTCTTTTTATCATTATGAAAACATTTAAGAGAAATTAAAATCAAATGATTGACATTTGGTATTTATCCTTTACCTAAAATAAAATAAAAGGTATAATAAATGAAAACTATCAATTAGACAACAAAAATTAAAAAATATTGAAAAGGTTCAAAATAATATCATAAAATAAAAATTAAGATAATATTTTTTTTACAATTTTTCTTAATTTTAACACTAGTTAACCTTTTTACCCTTCAAAGTGGTGACATATTTTTACCATGGTTACTATTCATAATAACCCAAAATGAACTTGAAATTATTGATAAATTTAAATATACTAATTAAGAACTTCAAATACTTTTTCCATGATTTAATATTTATATGTGAAAGAAATTACTTTTATATAAGATCATTAAACACAATGAAAAAAGGTTTTTAGAAAATTCAGTTTATAAGTATAAAAACGAACTTATACCAAAATCAGATATAATGTTGATTAAATTAGAATTATTTATATAATTTTTAATATAATGTATCTTATATTAATTTAAGGAAAAATAAAAAAACAGTACTTTTGAATTAGTTTATTTAATGAAAAGAAATGATAGTTTTTTCAAAATTATTATTTTTAACTATTCACTCAAAAATAAATATTTTCAAGAAAATACCAAAAATTCGTTCTATGACTATGAATAAAGGTTTATTTCAAATAATATATCCATTTTATCAAATAAAATTTATGATATTTTCAAAAATTAATTATATTATATGCGCACAGAATGCAATAAAACCCATTATTGATGAAAATATATTTTTGAATCATAAAATGACATTCTTCCAATTACTTATCTTATATCCATAATAATTTTAATTTTAATTTTTCCATTTTTATATATAATATACCTATTATAACTATTTTTTAATTATTATTTATTTGATATATTAAAATCAAAATACATTGCAAAAAAAGTTTTCTCAAAATATATCTTTTACGTTGAATAAAAATTATCATTATTTATAACCAATTAGTAATGAATGTTTTAGAAATTTTTAATTGTATTAAGGAAACAATATCTACATATATTTCATAATACATGTATTACTATTCATACCTACCAAAATAATGACTCGGTCATAAATTTTGTATTTAAATCACAGTATATCATGATACATTGGAGGTCAATGTTGTATATAACACAAACTATCAAATATAATACAAAAATATAGAAGTTACAAAATCATGGGGTGTGGCATAAAAATAATATGAGATTCATATAATAATCAGAATCCCTAATTAAACCCACATCATGGGGTACCATTGTAAGAACATTGTACACCATGACTATCCAATTATGGCACCACTCATCCTACTCAAGGATCGTCTCTAAGATGATCACCCAAACAACATTCCATAAATTTAGTATCCTCGGTTTTTGGTATGTAACCGTTACTTGATGATTTTCATGGTTATAAAATTTAAGTGTGATAAATGGGAAAGTTGGGAGAAATTTTGAAGTAGTTTTGAGGAAAAAATGAAGTCTCATGGGCGGTGCATGGTTTTTCTAATTGTGCGGCCAAACTATGAATAATTGGCCCTCTTAAGGCAGTGTCTCCTGCATGGTTGGAGCACGGTTAGGGAGACCGTGTGAAGTTTTTCCTAGGTAGCAGCTAACACACGGTTATCACATGGTTTGTCTAACCATGCAAACTAACCGTGAGGATGGTCTAAGTGATAACCTAAAAACGTTTATCTCACACATTTTTCCTCTAAGTGGATCATTTTTACTCTAAGAGGCCATAACATAGGATTTATCTTCATTAGTGGTAGGATAACCTCTCCCAATAATATGGGAGTCAATTTGAAGGCTTTCCTTGGTGGATCGTAGATGGATTCATGTCCTATGTGATTATTCTTCATTGTTCTTGATCAGTTTCATAGATCTACATAGATATACTTATCCTATTCTCTTTATTTCTTATATCTATGTCCTTTATGTGTAGATATAGGGGTTTTGAGGAAAGATATGACTAAATTTGGTCTTGATATTTCTAGAAGAAGATATCTGAGGCAGGTTCTTGAATAATCAACGTGGCCTTCTTATGCGTTCTTCGTTCATTGGGGTTTTCGCCAAAATCATCAAGGTAGGAGGATTTTTTTTCTTGACTAAACCTTTTAGAAATGATTGTATTACTTTCAAATTGTGTGTGTGGTGTTGAATTGATTGAGATTTGGTTGTTTAAAACTTGTTAGAAACCTTCTTGTGTGATTGTTGTGAAATCTGGAAAATCGGCTATTTTAAATGAGTGCTTTGGTTATTGATTTTAAAATGTAGATTTTAAAAAGGGTATATTCCTATATTATTAAACATGATTAGTATTATATGTTTTCAATAAAAAGGAGAATGTTTTGTTGAAACTAAATATTTCATTGAAATTTTTGGTTCTTTCGTTTTTAATAAAAGTTTAGTTTTTTTGAAATGGTTTATTATGGAAATGGAATTATTTGGAATGAATTATGTTGGTGTGAGTTCATTATTAATGGGAACTTATTAAGGGATGAGTACCAATGGGGTACAAGGGATTTGACCTTGGGTCAGGGGTGTGTTTCATTGGCACACAAGGTAATTGGATGAGACACCGCTCATGATTATGGAACTGTCAAATGAAGCATGCATGTGTGGGTGTGTTGTGAACAGTGGAATGGGTATGCCAAATGATAAGAATAATTGGATTGAAAAACTTTATTCGTTATTTTTCTGGAAAAATAACTTCCTAGAAATTGGTTTCATTTAATTTTTTTTCACTTGGTTGTAAAACTTTTTAGATCTTGTTTATATTTGGTTATAAATTGTTTTGTTAAAAAAATTATATAAATAGTTATATATAAATGTTGATAACTTTTCAATCCTAGTGTCATGAGTAGGGAAGTAATTGGGAAAAAAAACTAATGAGTTTTATACTCACCCTTGCTTTGGCACTTTGGTGCTTTTCAGATTCTCTCTTCCAAGATAGGGGAAAAGGTAACGTTTCACACATTTTTAGCACTACCTTGTGAGGTTTCGGTTTTTGGTGATTGTGGAGCTTGGAGCTTGTAGAGCATGGAGTCTTGTGGTATTTTTATAGTGTTTAGTTTGTTATCTGCTCTGTACTTTGATACTTGGTTGGTCTTCTTTTTTTGCACACAATGATGTGGTTTTGAGATGCGTGAAGTTGTCGAGTTGTCTTTCTTTTATTCAAGCATTATTTAGTAAATGGTTAGTTGGTTATATGGTTTATTTATTAAAGGGTAAATAATCCCAAATTTTTATGTGAAACCCTATGGAATTTATTTCCAACCATTGGAATCTTGATTATGTCACTTAAGGCCAAGTAATGACTCGTTGTGCTCTAAAGCCAGTGAGATTGAGTGGGTCATTACAAAGGGTATCAATCTGGTCCTTCCATTGTGGTATAAATGTTATCATCTTGTTCAGTCCTTTACAAACAAGTATTTATCAATGTTTTGGGCTTGGAGTTGAAATTCCTTCTTGTCTATTCCTTGGAATAGAATTTTATAAAGGAGTATGATTTTTGGAAATTAAAATTTATAGAATAAAATGACGTAGCTAACCCTTTTATTCTGAACTTCAAGTTACTAGGGAGTTGGGTACATAAGTTTTTGGAGAATATACAGGATTTAGGGATATCATTGTCATGGGTTTGTCCAATGTGATGATCAAGACATGCATTGACAACAAATGACTTCCCGATAGGAGTGCATACATAATTTTGAGGAATGATTCTTGTTGTGGAAAAGTGTTATTTTCTTAAAAAGTATGATTTTTTTTCAATTGAATGATTTTGAAAAGGGGAATGTGTATGGTATTTTGAAAATGGTTTAATTTTTAAAAATAATGAATGAATGTTTTGAAAAATGGTTGAATATGGAAAAAGGTTGTTTTTGCAAAACAATGGTGTGATAGTTGATGTGATAGAATTTAAAATGTTAAGTCATCAGTTGCTAGAGAGTGAGATTGATGGAGTTGTTATTAGTTTAGAAAATGGGACCAGGTATTCATCATCGAAACCAACCCGAAGAATGTTCATAGAATTTGGTTCAACCTAAACCATTAGTGAACCAAGAGCTGGTTCAAAGTATTGTCCAATATTTTCAAGTTGTTGATACGGGGAATTAGAGGAATGAGCCAAGACACGTGGATCATACCATCATGTTAATGAAGAAAAATCCACCTAACTTCCGAGCTGATGTTGAACCTGAGAAGGCAAAGGTGTGGCTAGGTAGGATGAATCATATCTTTTATTTCATCGGCACACTGGTGGAGATAAAGGTAAATATAGAGACATATATACTCGATGATGTTGCATGGAAGTGGTCCGATTTATTGGTGTAAGGTAAATTGGATGAAGGCCTTACATGGGAGGATTTTGAAGAATTTTTCAACAAACAATTCCATCCTCACATGTTAAATATATATAAAATGATGAATTTATTCATCCAAAAGTAAGAGAGTCTCTCTATAAAAGATTATGCATCTAAATTCATGTATTTAGTGCACTTTTCACCAGAATGTTCTGTAAGTGTGTCCTTGAAGGCACGCATCTTAGAACTAGGGCTACGGTAGGAGATTTGGTCAAATATTATAGTGCACAGTATCATGGATTATACAGAGATGGTGAACAGAGTGACTATGGATGAACATGATATCTCAAGATCTATGGGAGGAGGTATGATGATACCAATAGGAAATGGCGGGAACTCAACCATTGGGAACAAGTGGAAAAGGGACACCTATTTACAAGGTAGAAGAGGAAATCAAAATCAGACGACTAGATTAGTGAACCTTACTCCATGATCCCAGAGCAATGTAGGTTGCTTTCAATGTGGTTCACTTGACCACATAAAGAAAGAGTTTAAAAAACAACCTAGGGCATTCCATAATTACAAAAATATAGGACATCTTTAGTGTTATTGTCATAGTAATCCAAGGTCAGGTTTTCGAAAAACTTTTTAGGTGTCACAAGCATTGTATGATTCGATACGGTGAGGACAGTAGACTAAGTCTCGTCATAATAATAGATCTATCCATGGTGATTCTAGATATTTTGTGACTCCTCAACCAAGGAAATCTCTCTAAAAATAAGAAGAACAGTGCAACAACGAAGAAATTGTATAGAGCTGAGCAGATAATTTTTAATGATCAAGATGAACCATCTACAGTGAGAGGTACAATTCATTTGAATTATACCCTTAATCAAGTTCTCTTCGATAATGGTGCATCGAATTATTTCATTTATTCTCTTGGTGTTTATTTTCTATGTTTCAAGTTGGAAATGATTCCTTCTATTTTAAAACTCCAAACCTCTCTCATTGGAAGAGACTGTCAAGACTTTGTTTGTTGAGAATGTGTTGTAATTATTGATGGAGATGAGATGAAATGGTATTTCTCGATGTTGGACAAAGATGTTGATGAAATAATCCTAGGTATTGATTGGTTGACAATGTTCAAGGCTCACATCAAGTATTATATGAGAACAGTTAGTTTCATGACTGAGGACAGCATCAAACATCTCTTTAGAGGAGAGAGGATGGAAAAGAAATGTGAAAAGATCTTGTTGGAACTGATGGTCGGAATGATCTATTATCAGTTGATAGAATTGAATTTGGTATCAGTGGAAGATATCGAGGTAAATAATTTCCCAGTAGTTTTGGGTAAATTTCCAGATGTTTTTTCCGATAACATCTCAGGGTTTCCACCAATAAGGGAAGTGTAGTTTAGGATTCATCTCTTTCTTGGGACCGGTCCTATTTCCCTTATGTCTTATAGGATGGAACCAAAAGAGTTAAGGGAATTGAAACTAATGTTAGAGGAATTAGAAAGAAAGGGTTTCATTCATCCAAGTACATCCCCATGGGTATAACCTCTTTTTTTCGTGAAGAAAGAAGATAGAACTATTAGGATGTTTGTTGATTATCATATGCTTAACCAAGTTGTGATAAAGAACAGATATCATATTCCATGCATTGATGACCTGTTTGATCAATTAAGTGGATCTCAGTGGTTCTCCAATATTTACATGCGATCAGGATATCACCAATTGTGAGTTTGGAAGGAATATATCCCAATTAAAGCTTTTATAAGTAGATATGGCCACTATAAAGATGTAGTCATTCCTTTTGTTCTGATGAATGCACCAGCGGTTTTCATGGATTTTATGAATCTAATATTTCATCAATTTATGGAATCTTTTTTTGTGGTGCTTGTGGATGACAACTTAGTGTATTAAAAGAAAAGGGCTGACCATGAAGAGCACCTGGAAATAGTCTTACAAATCTTAAGAGATCACTGTTTGTTAGCCAAATTATCACAGTGTGATTTTGGGATACAGGAAGTACATTTTCTTGGCCATTCCATTTCTGAAAATTTCTTTTTTATTGATCTCCAAAAGATAGAGGATCTTATCTCATGCAAACCATCAAATAATTTCTTGGAGAAACAATGTTTTCTTGGTCTAGCTGGTTATTACTGACACTTTTTGTGGGATTTCTCTTGACTATTTTTGCCAATGACAGCTTTGAAAAAGAAGAATACTCTATTCCAATGGATAGAGGAATGCCAAAAATATTTCCATGAATTAAATGTTTGTCTTACATCAAAACCTATAATTATTTTTCCAAAATCATGACATGGGTATGTTGTATACGATGATGCTTCGGGGTCAGGGTTGGGTCGTGTTCTCATGCAAAGAGACCATGTGGTTGCTTATGGTTCAAAGCAATTGAGGGTGGATGAGAAAAATTACAAAAAATGAGATTTAGAGTTAGCTGCAGTCATCAATGATTTAAAAACATGGAGACACTATCTCATTGGTTAGAAATTTACTTTTTCACAGACCATAAAATCTTGAAACACCTTTTATCACAACGGGACTTGAATCTGAGGAAAAGGAGATGGATAGAATACCTCTAAATGTTTGACTTTGACTTGATCTATACACCAGGAAAAGCGAATTCAGTGGTGGATGCATCGAGTATAAAGTCATATGCTTAGTTGGTGAAAGAATCTTCAGTTGAATGGAATTTGATGTCGTTCCTAGCCGACATGCATTTGTAATGTGAAAACTGAGGTGATTTCGCAGTTTTCTTCTCAGCTATGCTTGTTCCAGATTTGGAAAATATTGTCAAAGAGGCATAATCATCTGATGAAGAATGTCTGGTTATGAGTTCAAAACTCAATGGTGGGGAGACCCTTGAGGAATGGAAACTTGATGTGAGTTCAGTTTTGTGCTTTCAAAATAGAATGGTTGTACCAAAGTCTTGTCAGGAACAACTCCTTCATTATTTACACCACTAGAGATTTGTTGTACATCCAGGCACACAAAATATGTATAAGGTGTTGAAGGTGCTATTTTGGTGGAGCATCATGAAAAGGAAAGTGGTCGAGTTCATCATGTGAAGATTAACATGTCAGTAGGTTAAATAATAACATTAGAGACTAACCGGTATGTTGTAGTCTTTACATATTCTAGTGTTCGAATGAGAGAAGATTGTAATGGATATTTTTACGGGACTTCCATGAAAGGTTTGGAATACAATGCCATATGGTTGATAGTGGATCAAATTACCAATTCGGTCAACTTCATATCTATTCGTAAAACTCATAAAGTGGAGGATCTGTCAAAAATCAATATCAAGAAAGTGGTGAAGAGGAATGGAATATCAGTTTCAAAATTCTCATACAGAGATCTTAGGTTCACGTCTCGTTTCTAGAAATCCTTATAGAAATCCCTTGGGACTCAGTTGACTATGAGCACAACGTATCATCCTCAGATATACTACTAGTCTAAGAGGACAATATAAATGTTGGAAGACATGTTGCAGTCATGTGTAATGGGTTTTGGTGGCTCATTGGAGGAGAATATACTCTTAGTGGAGTTCTTGTATAATAACAGCTATCAGGCCTCGACACATATGGCTCTGTTTGAAACATTGTATGGGCGTCCTTGTTGTTCTACACTATGCTGGTTGGAAACATGTGAAAATTTACTAGTCGATCCAAGCCTTGTCTAAGAAACAACGGATAATATCTAGTTGATTATAAAGAGAATAGAGATGGCTCAAAGATGTCAAAAATCTTATGTAGATCACCTTCAAATATCGATGTCGTTTTTCGTGAGTGATCATGTCTTTTTGAGGATATCTCCAAGGATTGGACATCATCATTTCAAGAAGTAGGGAATGTTATCTCCTAGATACATTGGGCCTTTCAAGATACTATAATAGGTTGTAGAGGTGGAATATCAGTTTTCATTACTACCATGGTTCACTTCCGTGCATAATTTGTTCAGTGTATCTCAGTTGAAAAAGTACTAGCCTGATCCTGCCCACGTGATCAAATGGGATAATGTTTACCAAGAGTTGGATGATTTGTTGATACATATCCCAGTTTAATTGTGGATAGGTGATATAAAGTCATGAGTGGTAAAATCATTGGTCTAGTGTAGTTTTTATGGCAGCATGGTCAGATTCAAGAAGATACTTGGGAACACAAGAAGAAGATGAAAGAGAAATGGTCGTTACTCTTTCAGATGGGTGATGGTTTTCTACTTTATGAGGACGGTAACAACAATGGTGGGGAGAATGTAGTACCCTCAATTTTGGGTATGTAACCCATACATGATACTTTTCATGGTTATAAATTTTAAGGGTGATGAATGGGAATGTTGGGTGAACATTGGAAGTAGTTTTGAGGCAAAATGGAAGTCGCACGGGTGGCGCACTATTTTCCTAACCATGCGAAAAAATGGTGCGTAATTGGTTCTCTCGATATAGTGGATCCAGCACGGTTAGATAACGGTTAGGGAAACCATGTGAGGAATCCATTCAAGGCTCTTCATAGGCAGTATCTAATGCAAGGTTAGCATACGGTTTGTCAAACTGTGCAAACTAACCGTGCAGATGGTTTAAGTGAGATCCTAATAAAGTGTATCTCATATGTTTTTGAATATAGGTGGATATTTTTTATACTAGGTGGACATAACATGGTATTTCTTTTCCTTGAAGGTATTATAACAACTCCCAATCATTTTGGAGTCAATCTGAAGGCTTTCCAAGGTGAATTGAATCTAGATTCTTGAGGTATGTGATCATTCTTCTTCGTTCTTGATCGGTTTCATAGATCCACTTAGATCTAATTCTATTATTCTCTTTATTTTCTAGATCTATTCCTTTTATGGTTAGATATAGGTTTTGGGTGCCAAATATGATGAAATTTGGTCTAGATCTTTTTAGGAGAAGAGATCTATGGTGGGTTATTGAAGAATCAACTCACCTTTCTTTTGGGTTCTTCGTTTGTTGGGGTTTTCACCAAAAACATTGAGGTAGGAGGCTTCTTTATCAACTCCACTAAGTATAACTGATTTTATTACATTAAAATTGAGTGTATGGTGTTGAATTTATTGGGATTTGGTTTTTGATAACTTTTTAGAAGCCTTCTTGAGTGATGGTTGTGAAATCGGGAAAATTAGGGATTTTGAATGAGTAATTTGGTTCTTGATTTTAAAATATGGATTTTAAAATGGTGATTTTCTAGGATTTTTGGAACATGATTAGGATTAAATTCTTACAATAAAAAGGGAATGTTTTATATTATATAAATGTTTCTTTGGAATTGTTGGTGCTTTGGTTTTCCATAAGAGTTCAGTTTTATTAAAATGGTTTATTGTGGAAATGGATGTATTTTGCATAAATTGTGTTGGTGTTAGTTCATTCTTTATAGTTCCTTAGTAAAGTATGAGTACCATTGGGTTACAAGGGATGTGACCCTATATCAGGGGTGTGTGTTATTAGGACACAAGTTAGTTAGATGAGAGACCGCTCATGAGTATGGAACTTTCAATTGAAGCATGCATGTGTGGGTGTGTGGTGAACTGTGGAATGTGTATTCCAAATGATAAGAAGAATTTTTTTTAAATCATGATTGGTTATTTTTTTGAAAAAATAACTTTCAAGAAATTGGTTTTATTTAGTTTGTTTTCACTTGGAAGTACATGGTTTTTGGAACTTGTTTATATTTGGGAATAAACTATTTTGGTAAATTATTTTATATAAATAGTTTTATATAAATGTGGATATCTTTTATATCCTAGTGGAATTATTTGGGAAGTCATTGGGGAAAACCTATTGAGTTTCATACTCAACCCTGCTTTTTAAATTTGGTTCTTTTGCAGATGCTATCTTCCCAGACATGGGAAAATGTAACGTTTCCCACATTTTTAGCACTACCTAATTATGTTTGGGTTGTTCGGTGATTATGGATCTTGGATATTGTGGAGCATGGAGTCTTGTGGTATTTTTAGATTCATTTGTTGATTATCCAATGTGTACTTTGATACATTGTTGGTCTTCCGTAGTTGCACAATTTTATGTGGTTTTGAGATACTTGAAGTTGTTTGGTTGTCCTTCTTTTATTTATTCATCATTTAGTAAATGTTTTGTTGGTTATTTGGTTTATTCCATAAAGGTTAAATCATCCCCCACTTTTATATGAATCCCTTCAACATTTATTTTCAACCTTTGGCATCTTGGGGATGTTGTTGAAGGCCAACTAATGACTTGTGGTTCTCTCAATCCATTGACATAGATAGGGTCATTACAATAACACATTATACTATACCCCAACACTCAATTAAAAAAATCTATTTAATCAACTAATAAATCCAACCCATGGTATATTATTTCAATCATCCATCAAAGAACCAAAAAGGTTCTATGGAACCCTCCATTCACTACCATGGTAATCTTTTAGCCTATAGGCCATCTTTATACACACATTATTTCCTTATCCCCTCAAGAGAACCATTCACTAGGTATTAACCTCAAGACCCACTCCATGTGGACTACTATAATTGGTAAAATAACACCCCATTGTATCCATGAGACTATTTCCTAATCCTATATTTTTTCTTTAAAAGTTATCTCAAAATCCAACCCATATTACCCAGAAAAATCACTCCTAAAGTGATTTAAACTACCTTAAAAACATGTCGCAACACTTAAACTAACCACAAATGATATGTAAAACCCATAACCAAATCATTAGTTATAGAATCCCCTACTTTTATCACCCTCATTACATATCCATAGGAGAAAAATTTAGGAAACTTGTGTTTAACCATGCACTCAGAAAAAAATGGCAACCTTCTCCTACTATAAACCAAAATATAAGAATGTGAAATTATTTCTAGATAATTATAAGATAATTACATTATGAATAAATTTTTATTATAGTTATAAATTCATAATTTATTGTTGTACTCTCTTAAAAATCTATTTTTTCACTCAAGTAACATTTTCTCATATACCTCATGCTTGTATAACACATTTCACATGGACAAAGAAAGTGAATTTATTTATACCTCTCAAATGGAGTTGACCCTATGATCATTTTTTATAAAATTTAATCCTAGCCTATATCAATATTCCTTGGACACATGAGCCTCTATCTCATGCCTAAATCCTTTATTAATTAATTAAAAACAATTTTTAATAACTATAGATATTTAATTAAAATTTTAATAATTGGGGTAATTCTCATAGAATGTCATAATGAAACATATTTCATATGGATCTATGAACCAAAATATCATATATGACTCTCTTATTCTATTAGAAAAAAATCTCCAAATTTATAATTTCAATATTCTTCCATTTTCAGCACTAATCAATGAAAATCCTTGAATAATATACTAAGTCACTTTTATCATGAGAAATAATATCCAATATAATACATTAATCCTCAATTACTCTCTAATCACCATGAAATTCAAAATCTATAAGTGTTATTATCTTTGAAACAAATTCTTTATACTTTAGATTACTTTAATATTCACAAATTTTAATATCAAATAAATATCTGATCACATATTGTTTTTTTATTCTATATAACATTAATATAATAATGTTATAGATTATTTGTTGCATTGAAAACATTATAATTAGTTTCAAACTATTTTTATAACCTTGATATGTTATGATTATAATCTCAAAATTAATTATACAGCCATGTGCCATCATCTGATGGGACACAAATGATGCAGTATGTTAGGTGGAAATAATTTTAAGTGGATGGGACTATATCGCATGCATGTTTCACATGATAATCTCCATGACTAAAGAATATATGTAAAAAACCTACAAGTATGAATCCCACATGTCTAGGTGTCATATGGGTATTCCTACATGCAAGTGTGTGTAACAATCATCATAAATTAATTTTATTATTAATTCTATCATGAGTCGTGTACTTAGATGTATTATCGTAAAAAGTGTTGCCATATGTTCACTATGAATTTGGGTAGATTGTGTACATCATAAGTGTATTATATTAATGAATATGTTGAGAAAATATTTGTCTCCTCCATATTTATGGATGTTGATATCCCATCCCATTGATTGAAATTGAATTATTGAACTAAATTCCAAGTAAATGTTATGTGGAAAAGTTTATTTCATAAAGTCAAAGAAAGATGTATCAAGCATAATGGTTGATGAAATAGGTATGAAACTTGTATGATGAGATATCAATAAAATGTATTACATTACTTGATAAGCATTAGTGTGTGGTTATCATCATTTTGATATTAACTTCTTTCTCTTGGGTGCCTTTACATGATTATAGACATTGATATTAGACTTTATTTCATCTTTCCTAATTCCATCGAGGAGGATGCATAGAGGGTCACACTCTTATTATTTCCATTGATACCAGTTAAATATTATTTATGTTTAATAGTTGAAATGAATATTATCTTTCAGTAAAAAAAAGAAAATATATTTATTATTTATTTATTATAACTATTAAATAAAAATTTAGTCACCATACAGTGAATATAATATGTTTGTGTTTATTTGTTAAATGAGAAATACTTCTTTAAATATTTAGTTTGGGCTTAATAAATAATCAAAATAATTATAGGATTTAGTATTGTATCCAGTGATAAATATTTATTCACTAGATTGTAAAACAATATTTATCACTATGAGGGTTATCACGCACTAAAGAACAATATTTACGATATAATATTTCATAAAATGGATAAATTTATGGGTGTAATATATTTTTATGGGCGTATAAGTGACTAAGAAGCATTTAATCCCAAGATCTAGGATTATAAATTGTTGGTTATATCCATTTTAGATATAAATAATAATATATATAAATTTTATAGATATATCTTTTTTAGATCGAATCTATTATGGAATCAAACCATTATAGATAAAAGTGGTTGTAGATACAATCCATTGTGCATTGCATTATACAACCCAAATAATTATCTATAAAAAACAAAAAATAATATCTTTAGGGTTTTTATAAATAATAATACATGTGACTATTCTCCTCTATCCTATCTAGATAAAGAGATTGGAACTAATTCTTCATGATTGAAGTAAATTTGGTAGCGATCAAGGGAGCAATGAAATATGATAGATACCATCATGATAGCACTAAGAGTATCATCAAAGATATTTGAGATCAGGGTAACACATGTGGATCACTACAAGAGGGATTTCATAATTTAAGCCTCAAAGTATAATGTTAATTAAATAAAACTGAATTCATATGATAACATATTATATGAATAAAGTTTGTCAATTTAGAGTTAATTTTATTCATATAAATTAATTAAAATTTTAATGTGAAAAATCTACCCATGGTTTCTTCATTATTTGTAACGGTTTTCTCTATTTTTATTTTTTGGTCATGAATTATTTTTCACATACATTTTCGTTAATACATTTAATTCAATAAAGGTAGAGTTTTTTCTAACCCAAATTTGTAATTTTAATATGTCTGAATAATTCAAGTTCCATCAGAGTGATCACATTAAAATTTATAATTTCTAATTAAATGTTTTTCAATTTATGATTCCACATTCAGTTTTTTAATTTCTATAATTCATTACTTAAAATATAAATGTTGAGATCTTCTCTTGTTATTTTTATTTCTTACACATATAGTCAATAATTGGTTAATAATATTAAAATGACATCTGAAGAACCTATTCAAAGGTACCAGGATTCTAGATGGATAAAAAATATGACAAAACATATATCTCATTGGTACGCACTATGTATCCATGTATACTTATCTAAAAAGAACCATGATAAATCAAAATATTCTTGTAATAAATACACGTGTCTTGTTTTATTACACACCTTTTGTTTATTAGGACATCTTGGAACATTATTATTCTAACTTCACTTCATGTAACTCACATACACACCTTGTAACCCTTAAATTTTTGAGGAAGAAAAAACATAGTTAAATACACTTTGTATATTTATATATAACACATGTGGATGATAACCATGCAAATAAGAGGTTATACAATGTTTAACGCACATAAACATTATGTACCTCAATAATATTTATGACAGAGAAACATTCCCAATCCCTAGGAATGTGATGAAACTAGGTGATGAAGATTCAAACAAGACATGTAGCTGGTATGTACATTCTAGGCATCTTACCTATATATGTGAATTAATAAAATTAAATAATTATTTCTTTAAATAAGATCTACACTTTTCCATGTGTAATTTCATGATACCACACGACATGTGATATATATTTTTATAGATTAAATGTTTAATTAATTTCTACATAATTTTTAAAATAGCTTTTCATGTATGGTCATTACATAAAATAAACTCCACATATATTAAAATCATGACACACCATGTAATTTACAAGTGTCAATTTTTCATTTATTGAAAAAAAAATCATGAAATTAAATTACATGTTGTGTATACTAAATTCTGTGTGATTACCCAGTGCATAACAAGGAAGTTTCATCTAATGGCTACTCTAGAGGGAGACCCTACTCCAGAGAGAAACCCAACTCAAGTGTAGAGAACCTTTGTAGATGTGGTTGCTGGAAGATCATTTATTCCAAGAGTTAATGATGTCATGGGCATGATATTCACATTAACCCTAAACACATTCATCATCATGGCCAACCGACAATTTCTTTCTCTGTAAATGATGTAAACCTTCTTGCTTAAGATTTCTGATTTGTTCTTGTTGGATGATTTGCGTTATGTAGAACACATCTGAAATTCCTTAGAAATTGTCTTGAATCCATTGGATTTTCGGTTTATTATCTCAGACTTTTGAATTTTGTGAATGTTTTTTTTTGATTTTCCTCCATGAATGATTATTATAGACTTTGGGCGACGAGGTCACTGTCTTATGGGGGATGTTCCATAAGAGTTCTCAAATGGACCCTAGATTTCAATCCCTTTTCTGAACCTCCCATTATTCTGATTTGGATCGGCTACCCTTGTATTCCACTCCACATGTTCAAACATAAAGCCTTATTTCCGATTTCCATGCTCATTGGAAAGCCTTTGAAGATGGATTTGACTACGAGGAATCTTAAAAGACCATCAGTTGCTCAAATATGTGTTGAAACTGATTTCTCCAAGAATCATCCTTCCCAAATTAGGATTTAGAATGGTGAGTCTGGTTTCTTCAAAGATGTTATTTATGAAAGACTTCTTGATTACTTCCATTAATTCCTTAAGTGGGGGTATAATCGAAAGTAATGTGACTGCAAAATCACACATAATGGGGCCAAGAAAGTTACTTGGGTTGAAAAAAGAAATATGAATCCTGGAATAAATGAGAGGAATGTTAGTCATGTAACTAATGTTTGTCCTTATGCTAATAGAGAGAATAATTTAGATGTTATCAATAAGATTCTCTTATACAATACTCATCCTTCTCAAAGAGTATGCCATTTTATGGAGATGTCAGAATTTTTTTATTCTCTACCTAATGTCACAAAGTTTAGTAATGTTCCTTCCACCCGGGTGAAGGATCAGGAAAATCATCTTGAATATCCTGACCCAAGAGATAAGGAGTAAGATGAAATATCTAATTCTGGTGAATCCTTTCTAGAGGTTGATGATCAACCTAATAAAATTGGAGAAGACTTCATCAAATTGAGTGCCAGGAAAGGGAAAAAGTTGATGGTGGATGTTGATGGTTACATTACCTCGAATACTAAAAAAACAAGGAATCAAAGTGACTATTCTCACCTTTAAAGAAAAATAGTAACAAGATCTCTTGAATCCGCTAATAAGGAGACTCCATCACTCCTACCTATGGTTGATCAAACGATTGAAATCTCTAGTTCAGATGATGAATATGATGAAAGAGAGCAGTGACCTATATACAGAGATGCCTATTACAATGAGAAATTGGTGGGATAAGCATCAGATGCTTGGATGGATGAACAAGATGCAATCACATTCAATAAATATCAACATGGTATCATTACTGATAAGAAATACCTTGAAATTATAAGATGCATGTTTATTAGGATATTGGATGAACATAATAGAAACCCTGATTTTGACTTCAAATCCATACCTTGCGAGTGATTTCTCTCTTTTGTTATGTTTGTATGTGTGACAGACTCTTTGAATTTGAATGTTCATAGGGCTTGTGTTGGAGTCTGGTCTAATTCTAATTTTCTATGCTCTTCTTCAAGATGTCTACTATTTGGGTTTTCTTTTCTTGATGGCCTAATGATATGCAGTTCCACCTTTTCTTTTGTGGGATGTTGTGTGCTGCTTGACTTCTCTTTAGTAAGGTGTTGTGTGATGCTTGAAAATCTAAATATTCATTGGAGATCTTTGACTTGGAAGAGTATTGGTCATCTGTGGGAAGATAATGAATATCATGTTCGTTAAATTTATCCTTATCAACATCTTGTTGCTTGGTGGTTCTTGGTATTGCTCGATAATATGAGTGCGTTGAGGGATTTTCTAGGATTCACAATGAAGAGATGTTTTGATTGATGATTTTTTGAAGACTCTATGTTGTTCATACTTGATAGAGGTCATGACTGGGGTTCTTTTTGCCTTCTATTTTCAAGGATCCCTATCATTTCAAATTAATATAATTCATGTTTGTTGGTTTTTTGATTCATTTTCAATGCTTAACTTTATAGAAAGGATGAGCTAGTTGCTAACAAGGTATTTTGTTCATTTTTTGCTACTAGAGATTCTTGTTTTTCTTCTTGGTTTCTCAACTTGTATGCCCCTTAAATCCCTACTGGTGTAAGTTATTTACACCATGTGATTGTACTAATATTTCTACCTTTTAATAAATTTCATGGGGCATGAATTGGGTGACCAATTCATGTCACAACCCTTATAAAAGAATAGTACTTGACAAGGACCATGTAGGGTAGTTTAGACACGTACACTCTATGTTTCTTCATATATAAATGGTGTTCACTTTTTTAAATTTTCAGACAAATTATTTTGTTTAAATTGATTAAAATTACTTTGGATGATAACGACATCTGATGTTTAGATTAAAAATTAAGATAAATAAATGATTAATTAATGATCATAATTAATTGATTTGAGTGTATATTATCTTGAATAATATCAATGAAAAGGAATGGTAGTTTTTTAAATGCATATTCATTTCATTTGTGGATTATCATGAGCTTATTTCTATCTCTATATGAGATTGGTTTCATTTAATTTAATTATTTCATAAGTTTTTTAAAAATAAAATTATTAAATTAAAATTATGGCATGCATTTCAACCCTCCCCACTTATTATGTAGGGTTCTATGTGGTCATGGGTTCTTTTATGAAAATATCCATTTGAGTTCCCTTTATTTTCATTTAAAGTGGATGCATTATAAAGATGTAACTACTAGGTGCATGGGGTCAATTCCAGATAGAATAAAGGTGAAATAAATCTGTCTGATGCATATGATAGTGGGGGAATACTACAACATGATCCAGGATTATCTCATTGATCTTTTCTACAGGGGTCAATGGTTTTTTTATGTTCCTCCAATAAAAAAATTAATAAATAAAATCTCATGATCATTCCATATGTTTAATTTATCTTATGCATGGTTATTTATTTCATCATATGGATACTATGAAACCATCATATAAAAAAATAATTAAATAGAAAGAATTAAATGATGATATAAAATAACTACATAATGCATAAAAATCAATTTTATAAAAAACATTTGTTAAATAATTATATAAAATCCACATAATATTAACCAGTCATGTTTACATATAATAAAAAAAATCCCTTCTACCAAATATTAGGTAAAAAAACATTGCATCATCTAAATTAATATTAAACCATAGTTAAAGTGTTGGTGAATCCTCTATCATGGGAAAATTTAATTATCGAGAAGTCTTACAAAATAAGTGTTGAATTAAAAAAAATTTCATTAGGAATAATAGATATATCTCATATGATACAAATTTTCATTTATGTATTGATGAAATCGAAGATAATATTTCTGGATAGGGGAGTCCACTCAACAGATCAAGTAACTACTGGTTTTTA
This sequence comes from Viscum album, assembly GCA_963277665.1. Classification (NCBI taxonomy): domain Eukaryota; kingdom Viridiplantae; phylum Streptophyta; class Magnoliopsida; order Santalales; family Viscaceae; genus Viscum; species Viscum album. Next base: position 1,939,258,178 of record OY728155.1, read on the forward strand.
GTTGGTATGACTGCCTATCTAAATAATTTTTTATCATTTTCATTTCCTCTATCTGGATTTTATGAATAGAAATAGGGAACATTTAAACTATAATATCGATGTGAAAGAAATTTCGAATCAAGGTTCATGGATTTAGGTTTGATAAAATAGTTGGATACTAACAATTAAATTTATTCCATGTTACATATTTTTGTAATCATATGAAGTAATTATTTATTTTTATTCTATTATTGTTAAATGGAAATTTAATCAACAACATTATCATAATGATCTATTATATAGAAAAGAGATCTCCTTACTAGAAGTAAATTCCATGACTAGTGTTGGTGATTACATGTTTTATTTCTCTATGAATGGAAGTCTTGCATGTGAGAAACATCATTACCTAATCATCCAACTATGGAGGCAAGTGATGAATATATCTCTTTCTATGATAAATTTTTTGATAATGTTCTAGATGTCCATTGATAGATGATTTAATTCATGACTGAATAACTCAATAAAACTCATATGATAATGAATAATTTTTGAATAATCAAGAATCTCTAAGATCTTTGTCAAGGGGAATCTAGATATGAGTGGTTTGAGATATCCTAGGTGATATTCCTGAGAAAATAGTGATAATATGTGCCAGTATGACCTCACATATTCATGGTGATTATATATGATGAGATTCTATAGATTTTTGGTTTTCCAATTTCTTGATGAATTGCACACCAATCTCAATCTAGAATCACTCTTTCGAAACTTCTCCAGTTTCATTATTAATTTTATCACGGAAAATATTCAAAATTATCTCCAAGATATCCTCATTCTACTTCACCAATCTGATGAGGACATAAAGTATGACATTATTTCTGTTATTATGGTGAATAATAGGAAGGTAAAATAAAAAATCCAAAACAATAACACAAAGAAAAAAAATATTCTTAAAAATTACATTCATTGAGACAAAAGATCAAGGTATACGTTGGGGAGAAGGAATATTTCTACTTTTTGTATAGAAATAAGGTCCACTAGAAGAATAATTACACCTAGAAAAAAATAAGGGGAATCTTATAGTGAATTCATTATCAACTATAATCTATCGATTTATAAAAATAGTGTATTATATATAACATGTAGTGATCACATATGTGTTTATATACATGAACCCAGTATATTATGAAAGAATTTTCACGGTGTGATTAATCTAGAGGTATCTAACAGAGCCGAAATTGTTGTTGTGGCTTACAAGGACTACCACCCCACATTGGAAACAAATATAATTTTGATTTGAAAATATTTTTATTATGTTACATAGGTAACAAAAAACATTATTTCTATTTCTATACTTGAAACATATGGATTTTTTTCAAAATTGAGAATAAATATTTCATCTTTTACACAGATACCATTAATTTTGGTAATTAATATTTAAGAAATAGTCATTATGCATTGGATTTCACAAACAAATTAATGAAAATATATAATGATTCAAGTTCACATGAATCAAATCACATCAAAGTATGGAATCATCGACTATGACATGTAAAGTAAAATGGGTTGACATGATTACACATAGATGAATATTTAGATGTTTTTGTTCAAAAATAACATGGAGTGTGCCACACTTGTTTGAAAAAATCCCAATTTAGGGTAATATGTTAAAAATTCATAGTTCTTCTTGTGTTTATTTATATTGATGCATGTAGTACATTTCTAATTCAATCAAGGGGTGGATAATCATAATTAATAATGTTTTCTGGCTTGTTTAGTTGGAACATATATGTTAATTAAGAAGGTATAAGTATTATTCCTTTTATAATTTCAAGGAATTCAAGAATGAAGTTGAGAATAAACTTGGTATGAAGATTGAGAAACTTTACTTAGAACATGAAATAGAATTTATTAACCAATTTTTCATTTTTTATATTTGAGATTATTGGAATTTATCTCAACCCACTCATCTGTATACACAATAATGGAATATTGTATGTGGAGAGAGAAACTGCAACTTACTAGACATGGTGCAATAAATGATCAGTCATTCTAGTTGTTTGTTAATCTTTTTGAGACATAAATTATAGAAAACATCGTACTTTCAATATTGGGTGCTAAAAAAGGGTAAGAAAATATTCCATATGGGCTCTAATATGGAAATAAACCCATATTGTTTTATATAATAAAATGGGGTTGGGAAGTATTTGCGAAGGATATTTTTGGAAATAAACTTGTACCTCAAGGCACTAAATGTATTATTATAAGATTCCCTTTGGAAAAAAGTGGATATTTCCAATATAACCCATTAGATAAAAAGGTTTTAGTTAATATACACCCAACATTTCTGGAGAGGGATCATAATTATAAAATAGATATTGTGAGCGACATAACCTTTTTTGAATTCATATATCAATATATATAAGAGTTGGCTAATGAAAATATTCCACAAAACCCAATGGATGAAGTTGTTCTGGAGGCAAAAGTAATACGTAGGAGTACAAGATAGGTTAGAGATCTTAAATGATATTGTTTTTTAGTCACCAATTATGGTGACTCATTAATAGTTGATAATATTGATCTAATAATCTATAAGAAAGTAGTAATCTATATATAAGCTTCTAAATTGAAGGAATCCATGAATTATAAAATGATTTGATATACTAAATCTAGGTATATATTTTTTTATGTCCTCTAGTGGATGTAAATATCATTGGATAAAAATGGGAATTTAAGAAGAAAAATGACATGGAAGGACATGTTAATACCTATTTGGCACAATTGTTCGTGAAAGGGTTCAAACAACATCAAGGAATAGACAAAGGTGAAACCTTTTCACAAGTTTTGATTATAAAATCCATCATAATTTAAATAACCATTGAAAATTACCATGAATATGATATTTTAAATATGGATGTCAATATAGACTTCATTAAATGTAACCTTCATGAAGATGTCTATATAACACATCTAGAAGGGTTTGTTAGTATAGATAATTAAAATAATGTATTCAAGTTATAGATATCCATTTATGTATTGAAGCAATAACTAAGGTCGTAGAATATTTATTTTGATGAATCTATAAATAAATTTGGATTCAGAATTAATGAATACAAGGCTTGTGTATATATGTGGTTTATTTGGAGTCTAATCGTTTTATTGATTGTATATATTGATGAAATATTACTGATTTTAAATGAACTACTAGTCATATAGATCATTTAGAATTGGTTAAATTTATTCTTCTCTATGAAGGTTATAAGTGAAACAATATATATTCTAGGTTCAAGATCAATCATGGTTGATACAATAGGCTAATTAGACACTGTCAATGTGCATACATTTTATAGATGTTGAAGAGATTTATTATAGAATAATCCTAAAGGGGATTTCTTCCAATATCACATATCATTAAGATATCTAAGAAAATGTGTCCTCAAACACAATAGTAGAGACAGGGAATAATAGGGATTCTATACACACCGAGAATTGGGTAAGTCAATTATGTTATGCTATGTACTAAACAAGATGTTTCCTATTACTTAATTTCTATAGGCAGGTGTCTAGTTAACCCAGGTGACTACCACCAGATTGTAATTAAGATAGTACTTAAGTATGTAACATGAACTAAGGATATATTCTTTTTTTATAGATGATATGATAAAATATTACTCATAATATATACACATGATAGTTTTCAAATAGTTGAAGTTGAAATAAAGGCCCAAATGGGATACATATTCACTCTTAATAGAGATATTATGAGTTATAAGAGCTCAAACCAAGATTTGGTGGGTCATTTAACAACATATTCCATGTATATAATGAATTTTAATATAGGTAAAGTATAATTTTGGATATGAAACATTGTCCAAGAGATATAAATGGTGCATTAAAATAAAAACCCCATCACACTAGTTTTTGATAATATTTTATTGTTGACTCTTAAAAAGGGGACAAGATCACATCAAGAGATGAATATTGTACACTAAAAATATTATCTCTTGATGGATTTTTCTCAGAGAGATAGAATCATAGTAAGAAGATGTTCCATATAAGGAAATTTGGTAGACCCGTTGACAAAATACCTATCTCAATATAATAATGAAAATCATATGATAACTAGTGGAATTATGTTCATTAGTCGTTGTCTCTTGTAAAAATTGGAGTATTTTGGAGTTTTTCTTCCTAAAATAAAATTCTTCATACATTAGATTACTTTCATATTTAGAGACATGAATATTAAATATATATTTTAACACATATTGGTTGTTATTCTACATAACTTTAATGTGAAAATTTACAAGAGTGTCTATCCCATTGAAATGTTTATAAACAATTCCATGTTATGATGAGAACCTTGATATGCAATTATGATATTCTTAAACATATTCCTATGGTTTTGTTACATCATTTAACAGGACAAAGATGTTTCATAATATTAGGTGAAAATGCTTGTAAGGTAATTAGACTTCATATCACGATTTTTTACATGATAATATTTAAGAGTGAAGATTGTGAATACAGACTAAAGTCAATAGGTTTTCATGTCATTGGATATTATTATCTTTGATCTAGTGTAATTATCATTGGGATTTATGATTATTACTAATTCGTATAATGTGTTTTTTACCTAGATATATTTAAATAAATATAGATGAAATGTATTTATGGTGAAGTTAGGTACATTATATGTTTCATAATTGTCATGTTATCAAGGAATAAATAGATAAAGGATTTGTTTGTTCTATGGTTATAGAAGTTGATATCTCAACCCTTTGATTTCAATTAAACTTTAAAATTAAATTCAATGGCCATGGTGTGTGGATGATTTCTTTTTAGGAAGTCAAAAGAAGGTGTTTCAAGAACCTAGGTTCATGACACATATAATAAATTTTTTGATGAGATATCAAGAAACGAGGATAATACTACCCAGTAAGAGTTTATATGTGGTTTTCATCATTATGAAATTAACTTCTTCATCTCAGGATCCTTTGTCTGTTGTTAAGCACTCATATTAAACGTTAGGCCCATTTTCTAATGAAACTAAAGAATAATCATAGAGGGCATACACATAGTGTTTCATTTGATCTAGTTAAATATTTTTATATTTAATAGTTGGAATAAATATTATTTTCTAGGTCAATAAAGAAATATATATTTTATATTTATTGATCGTAAATATTAAATAAATATTTCTTTTCTATATATTGAATATAATATAATATTTATTATCTAATTAATGTGTAATATTATTTAAATATTTATTTGAGGTTTAATAAATATTCAAGAAGATTAGTGGTTTGAGTATTGGGTTCGGTGATATATATTTATTTAAAAATCATTCAATAATATTTATCATTGCATGAATTATCATATTCAATAAAGAAAAATAATATTATTAATATTTTACAAGGCATGGGGAACTTTATGGGTTTAATATATTTTTAAGGGGATTTGTGAAATTATGAAATATTTATCACCCATTCATTGGATTATAAATAGATGGTCATATCCATTATAGATAAAAACCATTAAAGATATGATCATTGTAGATATATCCATTATATATATAATCTAATATAGATACATCCCATTGTAGATATAAATAATTAAATATAAAATTCATAGTGAAAAACATTCTCCACCCTAGATTATTCTCTTTAAAAATGAATAAAGAAACAAATCCAGGGTTCCCTTAAGAATAAGTGTAGTAACTCTTATCCTCCATCAACTCTATCAACGGGGATCAGAATTGATTATTCATGACTGAAGGAATTATGGTAACGATCAAGGGATACATGAAAGATGATGAATACTGACATTATAGAACTCTAAGTATTATTTAAAACACTTATATATCAATATAAAATTTTTGGATCACTACTAGAGTAATTATACACTTGTATCCTTAAAGTGTAGTGACAAAGAAACAAAATTATGTTCATATGGTCAGCCTCTTCTTCAGAGAAAGAGTATTATGATAGAGGTAATTTTATTGTTATAAATTAATTATAAATTTAATATGGAAAGACCCAATATTGATTTTTGGAATTATTTATCATTTTTTTCTTTAGTTTTATTCATTGTCCTCAAAAAAATTACATGTTGGATTATCCATTCAATTTGATAAAGGCCAGGTTTAGCCCAACCAAAATGAGTGATTCTGTTATATCTAAAAACATTATAATCTATAATTAATGGGTTAAATTTCACAATAATCCAGTGAAATCAAAAAATAAATCCATATATAGAACCACTATATATCAAAGGATAAAAAAGAAACGAGGTAATATGATTGAAAAGGGAAGAATCCTTAACATAATGATGATTCCCAACACTCACAAACCTCTAAGAATCAATTGCGATTATGGAAAGGGAAGAGAAATAAGAGATAAAAACATTGTCATATCAATTCATTAGAAATAAAGGGTTTTGAAGGGGGTTCTTAATATATCCCCTTAAATGATAACATTACCCAATAATATGTGGGATTGTGTAGACTAGTGGAACTATGATAGACATCACTTAAGTTTTTGGGGTCTACCAGGTCCCTAGTTCCCATTATTGGGACCATAGTGGTGGGTACTGAACCCACTAGAAAGATAGCATAACCTTGATCATTCCCAAAGGGGTTCTAGTTAGATTTTACTTTAGACCATCCATTGGAATCAATGTAATATAGTTTAAAGTTAGAATTTGTTTTTGTAATCCATCTTATTGAAATGGATAACGTTATAGTGATTTTATATTATGTGACAAATTGGTATTGAAAATAAATTATTGTTTATGTTTGTGTAACTATAATGTTATTACAGATTTTAAGTAAATAAAATTACATGGTATAAGTTTGGAAGTCTTTATATTTTTTGGAAGAAGTTCAGAGACGATTTTTGTGTACTGGATAGAGTATCACACTAGTCAGAGTTATTTCATGCTAGTGAAATCTTCTTCACACAAGTAGATGAATATTTAACTAGTTGGGAATCACACTTTTCAGGTGGTAAAATTCTAGTAGGATACACACAGATCATTCTTTTCATCCAAGAATTTTTATGAGCTTATTAGTTGGTAATAATATGAGAGATTAATGTTAGTCAGGAACTGATGATGTGTATCTTCTTGAATGAAACATCGTGAATATTAGAGCATTAAGGGATGTATGAAGGAGTGGTATTACCAATAAATATGTGATTATAATATTTTTTGGTAACTACCGTATATTTTTGGAAGGATCAAATGGATTATTTCATGCAAGGTTCAATTAAGAAAAGTTAGTTGCATGAACTGGACAAGATAATGTTACATGGGAGAAGTATGATACATGAGTATTGTTCATGATAGATAATTTAGAGACCATACCTAATATAAAGTATTTTTTGAAGGTAGTTTAGTGAAGAAATTATAAGTGAAGGTATTTACAGAAATATAGTTTTTGGAATTGGATAGTTCAAAGGATGTTGTGGGAGACATACTTGGGTAGACTCACCTTAGATAAGGGAGTTGTGAAAACTGCACATTATATAGTACTCTTTGGGGATATATATTTCATGAATGAAAATATAATTTATTAATGAATATTGAGAAAAAATACATAAGAGAAAGAAATTATATGGGTGAATAATTACTATTAGTGATTATTCATAATGAGGTTTACTTTGGAGCATAATTATTTGGTCATTTTGATGAAAAATATCCAATATATTCTTGATGATATAGGAGAAACCTTCCTGTAGATAAACTAAGGATACATTATTAAAAATTCTGTTTTATAGGAGGATTCACAAGAATTGATCCAAGGGAGGATTTTCACTTATTCCAAAATCTAATTGTGAAGGTAATGATCCTGGTATGGAGTGATTGTTATGAAACACTGTATCCATCAAAGTAGTGAATATTTTTGGATTCTGGAATAGTGGGTCAATTATATTTGTATTCTAATTGGATATACTTTAGTGGTGAACTATGTAAAAATATTTATACCTTTTTTTTATTTCTATATTTTTTTTGTGGTAGATGTGAGATTAATTGTGACAGGTTAAATGAGTTTCTTAAATTGTGGGAACAATAAAACACATAAAGAATACACAATTCACACCTTGAACCCACTTTTATTGGTCACTCATGTTTAAATAATTAATATTACAGTCAATTTTACATTAATTTATCAATATAGCTTAATATTTGTATGAATAACATAGTGAATACAAAAGGGTTTCCCTGTTTGATAAAGAAATAATTAAATTTTTAGTAATAGAATGATATCACACTTATGATATATTAGGATCAATATTTTCACTATAATAATACATGGGATATATGTTAGTTATTCATTAGAACCATCCATTAAAAAAATCATAAAACTACTCAATGATGATTTCAAAGATCAATTTGATCTATTTAGAGCATTGTCAAAAAAGAGTTGTGTTAAGTTTAAGGGATAAACCAATGCCAATGTCATGTGGAATAATCAAAATAATATATATGTCATACACAATGTGTTTAGTTTCGTTTTTTTAATATTTTAATATGTTCTTGGTCAATGAATTAGTGATTATTGTTCTATTTTTATTGAAATAATGGATGCCATGCTTGATAGGGAAATCCTCCCTTTAATTGTGAAGATAGTTTCATTAATATTTACTATAAAGAAAAGTTTTTATTGTTGAAGAAAATTATTCTACTAAATGTTGGAAGTGTCTTTCAGATAATTGAGAAGTATTGAAGTGAAATTTGGTTCTGATGAGAATACAGTGATATTTGGAAGTAAAAAGTATCTTCATAAAGATATTCAAAAAAATTATGAGTATTCATAAAGGTAATCTTGGCCAATATAATGGTAAAATTATTATTTTTCCTCAATGAAATTTTCATGATGGTAAATTAATATATCTTTAACTAAATAAAGTTCATGAAGTGTTGTGTATATTTAATATTTTTGTACATTGTAAACATAAATGTAGCACATGCATTACTGAAATGTACTCCAGTAACCAGTACCTATGTAAAAATAAACAAAAAAATGTATATGGGTAATGAGAATTCTCTAAATGATAAATAAGGGTATCCTAAATGACATAAGGGTCATTTCAGGTCCCCTAGAGCTTCCTAACATCTAAAAAACTATCCCAATATCAACATGAAGGGTAAATGAATAATTAATTTATAAGGATTTTCTATGATATTTATAATACTTAATATGAATAAATTAAGAATTAATTGGAATGAATCTAATGACTCACTATGTTTTTATTTTCATTGATTCAAAATTAAATTTAATCCTAGCTAAGAATCATAACATCTAAAAAGGTGATTCTTTAAGAGTAAAGAAAAATGAGCTGAGAATAAGAAGATAGATACAATTCTGAAATGGGAAGATGAGAGTGTACATGACATAGTTTATTTCAGGGTCACTATAAACCAAATACAACCACGCCATTGTAATTTTTATGGCTGTTTTACTAGTAATTTCACACGGTATATGACACCATATATAATACCATGTTATTAGGAAATTTTAGTGATAATTTTTAGACTTCATGAAAGAGATAAATATAATAATGAATGGAAGTTCTAAAATAGTTAGTCTTTTCTCACCATGCCACAATGATGATGTGGTAAGATCTTAATTCACTTATATGAAAAGTGGTGTTGCAAAAAAATTGGGTTATTTATAGTAAATTTTTTGAGTAGCTTTATATTCTTAAAGGATCCCAAGACATGTTTAAATAAAATTTTCATTAAAATATCATGAATAAGTGGGGTAGAATTTATATGGCATGTGATCTGTGGAGATGATGAAGCTATGATAATTTTTGTACCACGTAGAAGAATTAATACCAATTTTTAATAGATTTGAGTACAAAATAAAATATTGGGGATTTAAATGATTTTGAAATTTTAATTATTGAAGTTAATATCTATTGAAAAATGTTTGAGTGTTCAAGTGACTTAAATAATTTTGAGATTTTTTACTAAATATGAAGATGAAGATCCTAATAGGATTTTCAGGATATTAAATTTTAAATAATACCTATAATAAATGAGAATAATATTTTTAATAATACTATGGATGTAAAATTTGAATTTAGGTATATAAAAATGTATAGAATTTTTTTAAATAAATTTTTAAGTAATTTTTTATAACACTGATAGTTAATAGAACATCTCTTTGGTGGAGAAACATGGAAGAGTAAAACCAATAATAATTGAGATCATATGTGGAATTTTGAGACAATAAATTCTAATGATGTTATTGAATATGGTACGTGAAAATATTTTTTTATCCCTTATGATTGTGGAGGAAGATAAATTAATGACTAGTTTTATGACAGCAAATATATTATCAAGGGAATTCCAATACTGGATCAATGAAAAATGAGGTTATGATTGCAGTGAATAAATAGTTACTAAAGAATATTAATTGGTGTGTATAACCAACTAATGATTTTGTGGGATTGAGGAGTATAATTAGTTCCTATTGTATTCACATAGAAATCTATTGGATAATCCATGTTGGGGTTGCCTAACCAATATAGAAAGGAATAGGATTTTTTGCCAAACTATGTATGTATCATGTTCTATACTCTCTATATATTTTTATAACACTATATAAGGTGATGAGATGATATGTTATTAAAAGGATCAATAACATTAACAGGTTGAAGTGATTGAGTTTTAAAAGAAGAAAAAAATTAAAAGTAAACCACTGATTCACCCCCTCTCTATGGTCATCCAACCTAGGGTACAATAAGTGGTATTAGAGAGAGGATTCATCTAAGGATATAATAAAAAAATAGAAGACATAGAAAATTATAAATTATTTAATAACTGATGTGTTACCACATTTTATGGGAATAATTATAACATATTGGGGAATATGGTGTTACCCTGCCTTTTATTATGTGTCTTGTAAGTGGGATATGCTAAAATAGTGGGTTTTCAACCAAGTTCTGAAGATTCTTCCATGAACCGAGATAACATGATACATATGGAGTTAGATGGAAAATCACAAAATGTTATCTTGATGTATTTATTATATATGGTCTATAATAAATTCAGGGATCTTAATAGTACCAAAGATATTAAAGAAAAATTGAGAACAACTTATGAAGGCAATATCAATATAAAAAATCGAATCTATATGTTTGGAGGACACAGTTCAACTACATAATAAACGATGATGATGACACCATTTATGACTAATTTATATGGTTTAATGGAATTTTTATCAACATCCACTATTTTTTTACAATCTAAAAGATTCGACAACTATTAAAAAATTAATAAGGAATTTTCAAGATTGATTTTATTTTCAAATCAAAACCGTTAAATAAAGAAATGAATTTTCACAAGATGAGTTACATAACATAATAAAAGTATATAATATAGGGAAAAATCTATTTTAATAAGTAATTAAAATATGAGATAGCATTTAATGTAATGGGAATAGGAAAAGTTAAATAAAAAATGGTTTTTTAAATAATCAACTAATATAATTAGAGTGATAAAGCTGTTAATGTGAGTATTTAACTTATACCAAGTAAGATTAAAATGGGAAATTAGAAAGGAAAAGGAAAATAATTACTAAAGAGTTTTAATGTTTATGGAATTTTAAAATATATCTATGAGTATCCAAATAAAATTACTAATGAATTTGAATGTAAAGATGATTGTGAGAAACCTAAAAAAAGATACATGAAACAAAACTAATTCAAGTATAAACAGGTGGAATGTAGTGAGAAATCATGACAAATATGATTCATATTTAGTTATATATTCCACTGATGAGGTTAGTTTTCTTACTAATGATGAAAACATGGATTGATTCATCAATGAGGGATGATTTTAAAGAAGAAATCATAGAGCTATAAAAAAAATTAAACCTGGATTGGAAGAATCTATTGAATAGATTACAAAGCTTAATAAATTGAAAATTTTTCTAACTTATAAAAATAAGGTTGTTGAAGAAAATTAAAATATAATAGAAAAGGAAACAATAAATATTAATGTGATCTGTATAAACAATAAGAAGGTGGTTGATTCATAAAATATATCTTGTGATCCTGAAAAAAAGATGGCTCTAAGGGGAGAAGAGGTATTTGAGGAACAAGCCATATGTTCCATGGTTGATAATGAGTTTTACATGGAAAATAATGACTTCAAAAAATAAATAGATGTAAATAGATAATATTATCAATATGATGAGATGAATGGTTCTAATAATTAGGGAATGTATAGTGCGTATAAATCTTAATCAAGATCTACTAAAATAGATAGTACAAGTTTCAAAATTAAAAATATATATTTTTGAACCTTAAAAGTTTTTAAAAGCCATTAATTACTATTATAGGAAGAATTTAAGTTAAAAAAAATATCTAACTACAAAAAATAATGATAAATTTGATGTAACACATCCACCAAAAATTGTTGGACAAATTTACACATATAATATTAGGCCATAGTTCAAAGTATTTATCTGGTGTTATAGAAGGTATGGAAAATCATATTATTTTTGGTTTAAAATTTATTTTTTGGGGATTATTATAGATACAAGGGAGTCATTTGGAGAGAAAATATGAATAAAAACATAAATAAAAAAGATATGACTATGAACACACCAAATATTTTCACCCAAAACTGATTTGAATATTTATAGGTTGATTATGGAAGATATGGAAAATAAGGTCATAAAGTTGATGAGTTCATGATTATATCATAACGATATATTTCCTATGGTTCAAGTGGTAAGAATATTTTGAAGGTCAATGAAGTAAAAACATTTAACTTTGTGTGCGTTAAGAGTTCATGTGAAAATCTCAAAGATGTTGAGAAATAAAACAAAGAGTGCATTATTATTTTTTGGAATCATCTATATAAAGAAAAATAGATAAATAAATATTAATTGAATATCAATTATAATACAAATAAATTTTTTACAGAGGATGAGTTTAAGATATAAGAGGATTCCTCCACATATATTGTCTTGAAAATCTAAAATAAATGTAAAATATTTGAGAAAATTTGACATCGATAAAAATATTGTATACCAATATTTGTATATGTAGATGATTTTGGGAAGAAGAAAATTCAAGCATCAGGAAATGAATTTTCCTTAACATCTAAGGTTAGAAGAAAATATTGGTTTATATTAAGAGGAAACTCACACCCTGAGTGTCATTTTCGATGAATCCATAGGTTCATCCTATTTCCTAATTATTTTATGTTCTTTGAGGTAAATTTTTGGGAATTGGAGGATGGTTTTTTTCTATAATTTTTTTTAAAACAATATGATCAGTTATCATGTATTAATATTAAATATAATTATCCCTAGTGATGAAGAAATAAATACATCCTAGTATGGGGAGTTTAAATGATATGTGACTATCATATTAAAAAATTCCAATGAATTTTTAATCTTTGGGATGCTTTGAAAAATAGAAGAAATAGGTATAACATTAATACATTAATATCTTATTTTTTTGTATAAACTATAATTTTTATAAGGGGTGTGTTTTTTTGTATAAAGTATAATAAAAAAGGGGATTTATAAGAATTTTACATGAACTGTTTTTAGGGTCTGTTGAGGTTTGTGGATGTATCACGTTTCTTTTAAAATTATATATTAATACATCCCCTAAAATTATAATTTTTAATTATTTGGATAATGGTGTCACATGTTTTAGTTATATATAATATTGGGATAGACTTGGTTTTATATCTCTTTTTTCCTATATGGGGTTTTACCATATAGACTTAGAGTAGAAATATAAAATGATATTTGATAAGAAATTTTTGTGACGTTATCCTTCTCAAAAGAAGAAACATACTATTATTTAGGTATGAAAAGGGAGAAGTGTATGAGAGTTATTAAAGGAAAAAATTTAGATGATAATATCCTTTAATCATCCCTTTTAAATTTCTTTTTTAATTATGAAGATAAAGGAATTATCACACATATTGACTTTAGAAATGCAAGGTGATACTGATAAAAAACATAAAGATAGATATTGTTGTTACTAATGCGCTTGGTTTTTATTGTTTTTAATAAGTCAATATGTTCTTGTAATAATAAGTGTTGATTATTAGAGTATTATTATGGAATCAATGTATTCATTTATTGATAAATAAATCCTCCTGTTAATTATAATTATTGTTCCATATATATTCAAGAAAAAGAGAAGAGTTTATGTGTAAGTGAATAATGAATACTACAAGTTTGAAGTGTGTTTTATATAATTTGTAAGGAATGGCATGTGTTTGAGAAGGTTATTATTTTAATATATGGAATTCATGAAGAAACTTGTAGCTACTTAAATGTATTTAATGATTTACATAGGTTATCTAAGGGTAATCGCAACCTACATAAGGCTAAATTAAGAATTACATTAGTAACATAAGGTTATTTTAATAATGGTAACTGGAAATAATAAGCATTGCATAAATGTAATTAATTTCAATGTAAATGTATTTATTCAAGTGCATTATCTTTATAAATGCAGTTTATACATTACTTAAAGTCACAGTGGAAAGCAGAACTATTGTAAAATGAAACTAAACCCTACAAAAGTGAATTGAGAAGGCTCTAAAGGATATATAATTGCACCCTTAATGAGCAATGTAAGGGTTATTACATGTATTTAAAAGTAACATAATGGTTATAAAGTAATCCCTAGATATACATAAAGTGGAAATACTTTATTAATTTATGGGGTGTTTCTAATAAATTCAATATAATTATTCTTAAAAATTGATTAATTAAGTATAAAAAATTAGATGATGCATTTTGTGACACTTTTCATGGATTAAAAATTATAAAGAGATCATAATATCTAGTTATTCAGTATGATAATTAAAGTATAAAACTAAATTTTATTAATTATAAGTTAATTAACAATAATTTTATAATAAGAAGTTTGAATGAATTATGAAAATAGGAAGTTGAGAATTTCCATGCCACAATATAGGTCTTGGTCACTCTAAACCAAAGACTACAACATCATAGGGATATTTCTGTGTTTTTGTAAATGGAATTAAACATATGATACAATGACACGCCATTAACAACATTATTTTAAAATTTACAAGACCTTTACATGTCATCATGAAAGAGTTATGTAGTGGATGAGATGGATGCATTAAAAGATAGATTATTTCTTCACCACAATGCAATGCTAATTTTCATAAGATATTAATTAACATATAGGAAATTAATTGTAATATAATTAAATAGTTCATTTTTTGTGACCATTTATAGTGGAGTTCGACACATAATGTATTTTTGAGCCACATTCTGAGAATATATGGAATAGAAATATCATATATATATAGAGTATGAATAAAATAGAATAATATTTGTGTAGAAGATGAAGATATAATAATTGAGGTACTTTATTGAATAATTAATCCTTTTTTTTGGGAGGTTAATATACAAAATAAAATTATAGGGTTTTAAATGAGTTTGTTGGAGATATTATAGAAGTTAATTTTTTTGGAAATGTCTGAGTTTTCAGGTGATTTAAATAATTTTTATATTTGATTGCTAAATAAGAATAAGAAGATACCGTAGAATATTTCCAAATATTATATATCTAATAATATCCTAGAATATTTGAGAATAATTTTTTTTATATTATTAAGTATCTAAAATTAGAATTCAGGTATTGAAGAAGTTGTGGTGAATTTTGTGGGAAATCACAAAGAACATTGAAATAATTATGAGAGATGATACAAATTCATTGTCAAGGTGAGTTAATGAAGAGGATAGAACTAATTACTCAAGATCTAGAGAATTATTTTGAGACCTTAAACTCTACAGATGTTCATGAAGATTATATTTGATAAGACCTATTGATCCAACCTGTATGTGTAGGAAGATAAATTCAAATCTATTGTAGTATCATCCAAGATCTTATTAAGGTCATTTTTATCATATGAACAAAATAGATTTTGGTTATAACCTTTGTGTCTAGATGGTGTCTTTAGAATTTTAGTTTGAGTGTATAAATAAATACTGGTATTGTGGGATAAGGGTTTATAAAATGACCATGTCGTATTGACTTAGATATTTAGTAGATAATCCATGTTTGGGTGCCTAACCAACATGTAAATGATTATAATTTTAGGCTAAACCTTATTAATATCATGTTTTATGAACATTATTATCATTATTTCATACAAGTTGATGATTTGAGATATTATTGATAGGAGTAAGAACATTAACAGGCTCAATACATTAAATTTTAGAGGTCGAAAATTTAATATAATTAAACTAATAATTCACCACCTCCCTCATTAGTCATATATCCTCAGGAAAAAAAAATATAAATGTTAATTTAATTTGAAGGTAGAAAAGAAACATGGGATTCAAAATAATTTTGATGACTTATATAAGTTCCAAGATAAATTTTTTTATCTATTATTTAAATGAATCATTGGGTTGTTGGACCTTTATATGGACATGGTGAATTGATAAAATATATGAATATTATAAAAATTATAATAATAACACTACTGCACCAATATAATAAAATGTTTTTAACTCTTAAAGAGATGAATTTTTCATAACATTCACTGGATGATCTATATATTTACCTTATTAAAAATGAAATTCATGTAAAGTGAGAATGAATTTCAAGTCACTCAAATAATGGGATGGATTTAAAAACTATATAAAAAATGAAATTTATAAAGGATTCAACAATGAAGAGGATATGGTTGATTAATTTAAATCCATTTTGAGTAAAAATTTAATGATTAAAAAGGGTTGAATCAAAGGTAATCTACCCCTATATTGATTTTGGGGTAGTAAAGTTGTACATAATGCAACAAAATTTCCAAATAAATTTGATAAATATTGATTAAAATAAGAACTTACTAAAATGAAAAAGTAGGTTCCCTCACAAAATAAACTTTAAACTAAAATATATATCTAGAAATAAGTATAATAGGATGATCTTAGTGAGTTAATAGAAAGGATACATGGAGGAATATTTGGAGGAAGTAGTAAAAAAATTTAAATTATATGATGAAGATGTTATGATGGATATGGATGAAAATAATGAATTTGTATTTAGGGAATACAATCCACTAGAAGGAATTGTTGATCTTATGTAAGAACTTGTGGGGGTATCAAATAACTATATGAATAGAGAAAAAGAAATAAAAAGATTATTAGATTGCTGTAAAATTATTAAAATATGGTACAAATGATTTTGAATAATAGGAAAAGAAAAAGAAAATTAATAATAAAGTAAGGTGGGTTCATACTAGGCGGTAAATTTCAAGATAAATACAAATTAACATGATAAGTTAATTTCTAACCATAATTCTTGTGTAAATGAGAGAACTAAAAGGTCAAATACAATGAATAATAGGTTGTTTATTTATGAATGAAAATTTGAATCAAAATTATAGACATACGCTTCAAATAATAAACTACACATCTTGAGTTTCTCAAATGAATAAATACTATAAAGTGATAAGTGAGGCAAAGAATTTTTTTTCAAATTCGGTAATGAGTAAGTATCCATATTTGTCCATAAAAGTGGAGTTAGCTGTGAGTATAAGGAATGAAAAAACTAAATAGTAAGATTTCAAAAAAGGAGAATTATAAATTTATTGACTATTGTTTCAACAAAAAGTCATAAATTTTATGGAAACGATATATAAAATCAAAATAAAATTAAATAGTTTGAGACACTTTTCAATCCCTATATATTAATCAATAATCAATGATCTTTTCAAAGGTTGAGTACATGTGGTATAAAAAATAAGAAAAGTTATGTCCACTTTGTAAATTTCAATGTTGTAGATTTGTTAGATAGAACAAGTCCTGCTGTGAATATATGTGGAGTGGCATAAATGAATAATTTCCCCAAAGTCATAAAATAATAATGATACCCTATCATTCACATTGAATAAGAAATTATTTCTCTTTATATTTCTTTCATTGTTCAAATTTCAGATATAAATATGTAAATTGTATGTAAAGGACAATAAATATTGGGTACCACTATGGAAGTTAGGAAAGTGAATACAAAGAAACTTGACAAGGTAATGTTGAAAATAGACACACCTTATTGGAGGAAAAATATGAATATTATTATACTTCTTACACAAAAGATAAATATGAGAGGCCATATTATTCCTAAACACAAATTGTCCTATCATAGAAGAAAAAGATAAATGGATAGAAGGATAACCTTATTGATATCTCTCTAAAAGCTACTAAGAACAATGATAATTGGATCCTTAACAGTGGATGATCATCCTATATCATATGGCAAATAAAAATCTTGAAAAAAATTAATCCAAGAGTTGATGAAATAGTAAATTTTGGAAATTATGGATATATGCAAATTAAAGTAAGAAATAATACATTGTTGGTCTGTTATGAGCTGAATAAGAAACAATTTCTCTTTGTGTACATCTTGTGGATGAAATTAATAATGGTGAGTCAAATATATGGCTCTAGACCTATGGTAATATTTAATCAAAATGGATAATTGATCAATTATAAGGATAGTAAATCACTTATATATGTTTATAGAAAAAATGGTGATATTTACCAGGTGGATAGCTAATAAAAAAATTGTTCTATTAATGGTTGAAGAATATGAAAACATATGGCATAAAAGGTTGTGGTAGATATTCCTAATATGAATCAAGGACATGAAAAGGAAAAAAATACATGTATGTGGAAGAAATATGGACATAAATATTTGTTCATATAAGGAAATAAAATCCATTATCATTGGTCTAGTTTACAGAGATTTGTCTGGCCTAATGAATCAATTTGGTATAAGTGTTGAGAGATATTCCATTATATTTGTTGGTGACTATTTTTACGCCCTCAATCTAGTAACATGGAGTTCATGGTTAATATTTCACATTGTAACAAGATACATGGTATCATATCAGAAAGGATCACATAGTTTATAAGTATTAGGATACTAGATAAATAAATGTTTTCTATATCCTATTAGAAAACTTTAATCATTTAAAAACAAACTTCTTGAATTCATTTTAATTACTTTTATAGTACATCATTGAATTCTATTAAATATCCCTTCTTATAACACTAGGGAGGGAAAATGGCAAGCTCAAATGATCAATAAGTGGAATTTTACAGTGTAATAGATCATGGATACAAATGATATACACATTATGGAAGAGTGAATGAACAATAAATATTCCATATAATCATTAACATGGAAGTTAAATATATCCATGGATAACATAGAAATTTAAATAATCCCATGGATAAAAATAAATGGATACATGGTTATGGAATGAATAATATCAAAAATCATGACCTTGTCATCAAGGACTTGTTCCAAGTAACCATTATTATTGTCAAGTCCACAGGAAGAATGCCATTCATTCTATCAAGGCTATATCCAAGAGATAATTATTTAATAGTCTATACTTAAAAAATACCCCAAACCTCGGTATCATGATACAAATCAATGCATAAAAGGGGTTATATATTATTGGACAAAATTTTCACTTCATTATATCCAATATATTCACCACATGAAAAAAATTATTAAAAATTTTATTCATAATAAATATTCTTAAGTCATCCACAAATTTATGAATTGGTATAAAATCATAAAGGATTTTTATGATCTCCCCATTTAATAAAAATTATCATAATCCATTGAGATAAATCAGTTGTTTGGTATTATTAAATCATATCCCTAATGGGAATAAAATTAGTTTCATGAAAACATAGTTAAATAATCATTATCATAATTCATCTTGAGAAAGTTGATTGATTGTATTATTTCATCATATCCCATGTGGTAATGAAATGAGTTTCCTAAAAACTTATTTAAAAATCACTAACATAATTCATCTGGAGAAATAATATGGATTATATTATTTCATCATATCCCACATGGTAAATAAAAGTGTTTCATTAAAACTTTCTTAAAACAACATCATCATAATTGTCGACAGAAAAATTGTGGATTTTATGATAAGTAAACATCATAAGTGTAAAGTATGGTACATCAGAGGATTTTTAAATTTACAAAAATAAATATTTTGGATTATAAGATAAATATATTAGGAAAACAGGAAAAAATATCAATACATTTAAATACTTGAAAACTCTATAAAACGTTTTTATTTAAAATGAAATTCTTTAAGTTTATATAAAAGTTTAAAATTACCCTATAAAATAAATTTTTCAAAAACAAACTAATTTTATAAGATAATTATTTTTTCATGAAATTTATTTAAGAATATAATAAAAACAAATAATAGATATTTCATCAAAAAATCCTTTAAAATGAATTTTTAAATCAAGAATTCAATTTTTAAAATTAAAGTTTTACTTTTTAAAAATATAAAAATAATTCATTTTCTTTTAAAAACATTTATAGAACCATTTCAAAGTATATATAAAGCAATATTATTAAATAATAATACCTATAATGATGAAATAATGTTTTAATAAAGAAAATGTAATAATGTTATAATTTTGTTAAAAATGTACATGTGAAAATGTTAAAGCATTAATTTAAATATTTTAAAATAATGAAAAATAGTATATAAATACAAAAATAAATTATTTAATAATTGATACGGACATTTATAAAATGAATATAGACATGGAGGAGGAAGTCTTATGACTGAAATGAATAAGTGGGGTATGTTTCAATTATAAGTGTCACATTAGTAAAATTATTTATGAATGGAAATTAAATTCAGATATTATATGCAAAATTCCTATAATAACCAATGTAGAGGAAAATTTTTTGTTTTGTAGAGATAAATATAGAACAATTTTTACTAATATGGGAATTTATTCACAGAAATGTTGATCTGAAAATGATATTTGAAATAAACCCTTATGGTTTTGATGAAATTTGAGTCAAAACCCAATTGAAATGGAGAAAATTGGATTGATTTTTTAATCTCATAAATACAAATATACATGTATAGAAAATATATACATGGGTTGTATATTCACCACAAAATAAAATAGGTAATGTTTAAAAAAAATATCTCAATGAAGGAAAATACAGATGATGAAACCCTTAAAACATTAGTTTCTCTTAAATAAAATTACAATATAAGATAAAAATTAGGGTGGATTTTTAAATAGTTTCAGTTTCATGAAAATATGATAAACATTTATAGGGTAGTATTTACATCACATGATATGAATAATGTGGTGATATAGAATATATATCAAATAAATAAGTGATATGAGAAAATTTACCTTTAGCTCCCATATTTTATGAAATCTCTTTAACCTTCTCTATAATAAACATAGACATTTAAATTAAATTTATAAAAATATTATCCATATCTTATAGATTTTATATTTATCAATTTTTTTCATTATCTAAAAATATATTTTCATCTCTAGTTTATTTCGATGATTAGATTTTAATACTTTTGATTATTTCATGTATGTTTCATAATTTTGGTGTCAAAACCCATTACATAAATAAAATTTAATCATTTAAATATTAATTATGTTACCATAATATAATCATTATAAAGTAACAATTTAAATCCATGAAAATTTTATTCATAATTCATGAAGATAAAATCACTGATGATATTGTTTCATGTAATTTACTAATATTAAAAGATTACTTTATAATGGTTGTTATGTTTTATTGTATCCCTATAGAATAAAATTCATTACACATATTAATTTTTAATATCAATTTAATACATAGAATAAATTTTTTATAAATATACATTTTTGTTGATAATGAAAAATGAAAAATGTTGTTTATAAAGTTGGTAGTCCGCATCGTTTTCCACCGAAAAAAAATAATTCAGAAATTGATTTTTTAGAAAAATAATCATTTTAAAAATTTAATATTTATTCATTACTAATATTAATATTACTATCCACGAAATTTTTTATTGAAAATTATGTTTTCTTTTCATGGAAGTGATTGTTTCACATATGCATGGACAACAATTTATTTTTTCAAAAGATAAGAGAGGAAATAAATTACTCATTATTTAATCAAAATAATAAAAATTTTGTCTAAACCTTATAATGGTGTTACTATATTAGTATGGTATAATATAAAATAAAGATACAATAGGAATATATAAATAAAAAAATAAAAATGGTGGATATGATATTATTTAGCTTACTACTTAGAATAACTCCATTAAAAATTATATTAAACCTTTGAAGGGTTATATTTTTAGGAGAAAAGAATATATAGTCAATTAATTGGAGTGATGGGAATTAATTTTTGTATAATTTTTTTGAACCATGTGTCTAAATATGTGAGGCAAAGTTATATGGTGAAAGGATCCTTTACTAGTGATTGGGGTGGTTCAATTGTAAATAACTATAACATTATTTTAATGTGATGTAACATTCAAAGGAAAGTGGACCTGAAAGTGTAAAATAATGTATATGGAATTATTCTGGGTCATTCAATCCCCCAACTACTCATGTTAGGACATATTTTAAAAGGTGTTAATTATTTTTACCATTTTTTTCACTTTTACCAAGATAAGTAATTTTTACCCAACAAATTTTTTAATGCCTAAAAAATAAAATGGAATATATTTCATGATATTTAACTTCATATTAAAAATTTGAAAATAATTTCATTATATGAAATTTATAGAATAAAAAAATTAAGGAAATAAATTTATAATGCATTAAATTTTTTTTGAGAAACATATAACTCAAGTTTTAAAATCATACTATTTATTTAAAGGGGAATTAAATATTAAAATATCAATGTGTTATACCTATAGTATAATGTACTATGTTATTTTCATGAATAGAAAATGTGATTTGTATGGTCTGTATGAAGATATATCGAATGAGATTTGAAAATGAGAATGGGTGAACAATAAAAATCTCACAATTTGAAAATTAAATAGATTACATGTCTATTTAATTAGAAAAACACCTTATTAAATAATATAGTAAGCATAAAGTATCATTAGTATGAATTAAAAAATGGAATCATTTAATGGAGAAATCAGAATGAGAATAATATGACCAAAACATTTCTTATTGATTGTGCCATCACATTCTACTATTGGTAAAAATATTGTATGAGTTGTAGTATACATGAAAAATCAAGTAGTGAAAAGATTTTGGAAATAGAGGAAACCATATGAAATGTGAAATAAAATGAATCCCTCCTTGAAATATTTTTGGGTATTTGGTAAAAGATTTAACATTATAAGAAAACAAAAAAAATTAAGCCAATTATGGTGATGTAAAAGATGAAGGATTATTTCTAGGCTACCCAATAAATATTATGAAACAAAAATTCTTCAAAAAATGATAAATAAAATTATAGATATTAATAAAATAAATTTTAGTGAAGATAAACCTGAAACAAATCTATAAGTTAAAACTTTGATGAATTATGTGATGAATATGGGGGAATTAATACAATTATGGTGGTTGGACAAGTATCCCCAAGTGATAAATACTATGAGGTTAAATCATAAGAGGAGAATATTTTTGAATAAATTCATTCATTTCCTTAAAATTGAAAGCAATAAGTAGATGTTGATCAGTCCAACATAATTATAGATAGAAATTATTATACACAAACATGAAGAATTAGTGATTTCAATCACGTTTCTCTAATATTGGTGGTAAAACCAAGATCTTATGAGGGCATAAAAAAGTTTTAATCATGTGTTAGAGACATGAATGATGAAATTTAATAAATTGAAAACAATAAAACATGGTATATTATAAAGAATCCCAAAAAAGATAATAGGATTTAAAAAAATAGGACCATGAAGAATAGATTTTTTTAACATGGTAATGCAATTCATAATAGGGCATGAATTATATGAAGATGTTATTCGTAGATTGTATTAGTTGATGTTGAAAAAAATGTTTTCATCAGTGAATCTACATGAGTCTATCTACCTTTTATTTTAAATAGTGATACTATTCAGATATAAAATTTTTTATATAGACATTAAAATAAAATTCTCAAATTATATGCTTCATGAAGTGATCTATATTGGATAAATAGTAGGATTTCTAATTAGAAATAATAAAACTAAATATTATAAGTTAATAAGGACTTTTATGGTTTACATTAAGTTCCAAAATAATTATATGATCAACCTAATTCATACATAAAGAATATGTAATTACAATGGAATGGTTTGGACCTCAATATTTATTGGAACACATCCACAAAAGAACAATTCAGGGTGATAGCCTATGCACATGGCATCATATATAGAGGAATGTTACAGTAAAATATTGAGTAATTTTCTAGTATGATGAGGTTGGATTTTGAGATGTAAATGATTGGGATATTATATAATTTCTGCTGATTAATTTAATTTAAAATTATATATACAACATTATCTATCAAGGTAATTATATGAAATGGTTACTGAAAAAATTTAACATAAATGATTTCATACCATTTTTAACCCAAATTTTTTTTTAAATCAAACATAGGAAACATTGGGATAGAAAATATGTGGATCCTACCATGTATTGGAAGATAATTTTAATCTTTTTATATTGTAATAAAAAATAGATATCATATTTGAAATATTTTTAGTGACAAATTTTTGAAGTAATCCCAAGGAGTATAATCTTACAGTAATTTAAAAAATTACAATGTAAATCCAATGTAATCATAATTTTTTATTATTATTTGATGATGGGAATATTCATGGGTTATCTTTATTTTTTTATGTGAGATGGGTTGGTGATGTAGTGGACTGTATGTCCATAAGTAATGGTTCACTATTGATTGAAAATATGTGTGTTGGATGGTTGAGAAATAAATTTATGAGGTACTTTGTTGATAATTAAAGAGAAAGAATAAAGTACAATAACCAAAGAAATCACTCAACTTCTATGGATAGATAATTAGTTATAAGATATTAGTGAACAACTAAAACAACATATTGTGATCTTTAATGATAATAAATGTGTGATGAATAGGTTTAAAAATCTAGTAAAACACTCTCATACAAAGAATATTTAAATATGGAGAAACATTATTATTAAAAATATGGAGTATGTAATATTCATAATAGAGCATGTTGGAACTAATAAACAAGTGGAAGACAACATTAATAAGCCCTTGTGTGTAATAACATCTTAGAAACATTTTTTAAACCATAGTTCTCATACACCTCTCATATATTGAGGTGGTGTGTATGTTTTCCATATTTCCATTTGTATATATTGATTTATCTGGTTTCTATCATTATTGGATGGTTATTTATCCTTTGTTTTATATTAAAATGTGAAAAATGACCATTTTGGTAAAATTAAATGTTGTAAAAAAATTCAATAGATAATAGTGGAGTTTGAATATGTTTTGTATGAAATGGTTCCATTTATTAGTGAAAAGTAGAGACTATTCTGAGATTATCATAGTAAGGGAAGTTCATGATATGAATTTATGGGGGAGATATGATGCAAGATAAATGGATAAATGGTGTTTGATTAAGCTATAATATAAGGGGTTTTTATGAAAGTGGAATGACATGAGGCATAAAATTATCTCTTGAACTCTTGTTTTCTACATCGATTAATACTCATGTAGAATTCGAGTGATTGAAGAGTTTTTATATTAACATATAGATTTACTTTTGTATGTTTAGAGTTAAATATCACTTTGTATTTCCAAAAACCCCATATAGGGATAATGTTAGAACCAAGGTGATATATTTTGATGTCTGATGCCTTGGTTTTTTTCATATGGCTGTAGTGGATAAGGTTTTTCATATTGTGTCTTGTGTGAAAAAAATAGAATTAAAAACGAATTATTAAATAATTTTATGTCTCTATATTCCATACATATTTTAATAAAAGGTAATAACTTGTTAGATGATTGAATGTTTGGATGTTTTTAGAGGAATTTCAATGTTGATTTTGGTGAAAATGATGAAGTTATAAAATAGTCATATAAATTTCATTATAATAGAAGATACTTCATGCTATTGAAGGTTCTTCATGATAGTTGAGTGTTTCACTGGTTAGATGGGTTTGAACTTGTAAGAATTACAAGTCAAGAGTATCACACTAGTCAGGTTACATGATTTTCATGTGAGTTCAAGATGAGGGATTTGTGCTAGTCGGTCACCATAATGATGGATCTATGTGAATGAAGCATCATGAACATATAAGGGTGAATGGTTTCATGAGGGTTTGGTTTTGTCTATAAAAAAATATTATCTTGTTAATTAAAAACTAATGAATATTTGGGGAAGTATTAGTGGTTCCCTTTTAATGAAATACTCACATGAGTGAAGACATTTTTGTGACCTCAACATGACTAAATTATCTCTATGAATTCAGTTGTGTGAGGATTTTTATTTAAGTAATACTTGAGAGAACATAGAAAAATAGAAGGTATTTTCATGATGGTAGCTCAAAAAACAGAAATTATGTGGATGAATTTTATTAAAAATTGTTATGAAAACAATGTATAGAGGAGGAATTTATGTGATACATACTCTGGCTAAATCACCTCAGTGAAGTAATTTGTGTGAACCACATATAGAAAAGAACACATGATTGATGGAGGTTTCACATGGGGAATTACATAAAAAAATACTTTTGTGAATATACATAGATGAAGGTAATCAAGTGATTATTTCTAATTGAACTGTAAGAAAAAGTACTTGGGTGAAATATAATATTTGGGTGGATTATTACTTCAAGATATTCTTAAGACTACGTATTATATAAGATAATTATAAATTATTCCTCAAGATTAAAAACACACAATATATTATTGATGATACTGAGGTCACCAACATATCAATAAATTTAGGAACAATCCTTCTAGATAAGTTAGTAGAGGAGAAGGGAAAAAAGTGATCTCAGGTAGGCATTGTGCTTATCTTGAATCACAATTTAAGGGAAGTATTCCTGGAATATAGTGATGGTGACCGAACATCATATCTACTGAACTAGGGATGATTTGTGGATTGTGGTACTTTATAATAAAAATGTGTATATTATCCTTGGACATTATCTTACTGGTAAAACAAATTAAAATTATTGTGCTTTATTTTCATTTTTTTTAATTTTTTATAATGGATGTGCAACTAATTATGACATATTTAATGAGTTCCTACTAATTTAGTAAAAACTAAAAATGTAACAAAAATAAAACAAATAAAACCCTAATTAACCCCTCACCCCTCATGTTATCTTGAATATAACCACTATTCAACCAAGTCCTACCTCTTCATGATGAAATATGAACATATAAATTATCAATAAGCCATTCCTTTTCCCAAATACATATTAAAACTAGTTAGTGACTTTAAAAGAAAATTTAATCATGATTTGTTGTAGAAAATATAAATTGAGAAAAATAATGATCCATAAAAAACCAATTTTTATTTGATTCCCCTAATATGTTAATGTGTAGTTAATTATCACTATATATTTTCTCTTCTAAGGATATAATCAATATTCATATCTGTTGAATCATATCTAGAAATAGAGTTTAGATGCCTATTTTTCATCATCTTATCCCTGTTGTAAATGGGTATGTGGTTATTGAATTTATCCCACCAATATTTATTTTATATAAAAATAATCAACATATATCAATTAATTCTCTAATTATAACTTTAATGATACATGAAATTATTTTTTATGCCACTTCAACTTATAATCATGAGAAGGGTTGGTCAGTAATGCATCACACTAACATACTTCAACCATTAAATGGATAAAAATTATGATTCCAAAAATATTTTACACCACAATCAGTGATTTCCCAATCACATATATCCATATAATTAAACTATATCTAATGTTAAAATATAGTGGTCAACTTCAGAAATACCCTTGATTCTGATTCCTCTTGTAAATAGCATGCCCATATCTAATTATAATCTACACATGACCTAAGTTCTCCTACATGAGACTCAATCATCCATATAAAACATATTTCAATTCATTCCTTTCATTAATCCCTTTTCTTAGTTACTAAAATTTCAAAATATCAGATTCATATAAAGATCATTCACTAAAGTTCAAACATTAATATAAAATACAAATATTCAATCTACCTACACATCACTAAAAAATATAAGAATATATTTTATTATCTAGATCTAGATATAACTCTTCCACCGTCCATTCAACAATTGATGTGAACCCCTAGTCAAAGGATTCTTTAGTACTCTAAATTAATTACAATCTACTAATATTATAATTTATAAACTCATATTGTTTCATTAATCCAGACATAGGATGCTTGACACCATAGAATTCCCTATATTGTCACTGTATCTATTTGGTTACACCAAGATTTTGATATTTTTTCCAAAAACTATCTCTCATAATACACACTCAATATATCCTGTAAATCTTTACCCACATGGATATATTTAATATTAAATAATATAATGATATTATACATAATAATTTTTAGTCATAATAGGACATCAGTCATCAAAACCTATAAATACATATTTATATATCAGATAAATATTTCTTGGACAACATAAAAAATGTCATGTAAATTTACCTTTAATTTTTTAATGAGCTTAAGAAGTCAAATCTATCCTCAAATAAATAACCCTTAGTCTCTAACACTTTATTTTAGTATATAAGATATTATAAACCTTTTACTTTCCTAAAATAAGTGTCATAAAACCTCAATAATATCACAACTCGCCATGGTTGAGACATGGTTTATCAATACCTTCCTTCACAGTGGTCTTTCGCCACATATAAGTATTATATTATTGATTTCTAATATCACACTAAATTATCATTTTGACTTTAGAAACAATATTATGCACAATGGATTTAATACCACATTTAAATTCTAAGCATTCTGTAATACCCCATGTATTTGGTAGGATTTACAATGAATTTTTAACTTATGTGACCACCTCACTTCTCCCTTCCTGAACCCTATTGTGAGACAAATAAAGATACATAAAATATTAACTGTAATTGTTATTTTTACTACATATTATCCCAATAGATGTTTTTTTCTTTCTCCACTCAAAATATCATGAGTAACTACTACTCTATCATTTTTTTTGTAAAAAAAACTCACCCAATGGTCATATAATAGTGATCCATTCATAACACTTATTCATTTTAATTACCACATATGAAAATTATATATCCAATATAACCCCAAGGGTTGTTCATTTCACATACACATGGAAACCATACAAAGTTTCTTGTACAAATATTTTATTTAAATAATATTTCTATCTAGGATATTTCCACCATTACATAATATCACTCATGGGCATGAAACTTATTCATTACCATACTACATACTTTCTCCCAATATTTTCACTATTCTAAAATCTATGCCACTAGGTCTTACTTGGTGATTCATGCTTAAATCACCTCTTATACCATAACATAACTAATAAAAAATTCATCACACCTCTTTATATCTTAACCATACCCACTAGTAAACTTCAATCTCATTGTTACAATTACTAGATCATCTTGAATGGAATTTTAGGCCACAAAAAAAGTTCTAAAATCCAAATGGTCTTTGATCCATACATTTACTTTGGTCCACATAGCCTATGTGATACAAATAGTGTGATTTAGAGCCATAGGTACTCTGGGGAATGAAGCATTCAGGTTAGAACACATTGGAGAAGTCCCTAGAAGAGGAATCAGAGAAGCCAGGAAATGCTAGCCACAAAGTGGGGATCCAGGAACCATCAATGATGTAGATTCTATGGAGGGGAATTTCCACATTATTTAGGTCATTATGAATTAATAGTCATGTATTGGGACTTATTCCTCTAGCCTATAGGTCATGTAAGGGTTCCCTCTCAACCAAGTTAAAAATGGTATTATCCCAAAATAAATAGAAATCTAAAGGCATTGGAGGTTGAGAGGAATGTGCCCAAGATGCCTGGGAAAGATCCAACCAGTATATCCCATTATATACCTTATCGATATCCCATGAATTATTATATATACTAATAATCCCATACTCATCCAAGGAACTCACATTCTGTACTCTACCAACTAAGGAGTTTTTAATCCTCAAAAGAATCACATGACCAAATTTTTTCTTATATAGGCCTCATATTCCTTTAGAAAAAAACTTTATAAGAAAGAAATAATTATCATACCCATGTAATAAAAATTATCAAACAATATAAACATATAATTTTCACTATTTGTTGTAAAATATTAAATAAAAACCTTATTATTTTTAGTTAATTAACATTCACCAAATAAGTTATTCAGGAAAACTTTGAATAATTTATTATTCATATTTAGTTAACAAAACCCCACTTCATAAACACATTATTAAAATTATAATTACTAATAATATAATCCACCAATAATTAAAATATTTATAAAAATGGTTTCACATTCATATATCTTGAGGATCTTTTCAGGTGAGAGTTTTTGATAATTTTAAAAAACTCTGACATATAAAACTCTTACTAAATATAGTGTACATTTACACTCAAAGTCCATTTTTCAAAAAAAAAATTATTATGCTAACACTACTATTTTATTCATGAAAATTTAACTTCAATAAAGATGTGTCTTTATTTTCCATTCAATTATCAAAATACAACCTTAATAGTGATGAAAAAAATTCAAAAACATTTGGTTAGAAAAAAACCCAATAAGGGACATAATAATTAAAGGAAACATATTAAAACTTTTAAAATTCAATAAAAACATATTTTAGTTTTCCTTTTTATATAATTAAATTTTGAACTCAAAATAATAATTTTATTACTCATGAAATCATCTTCAAGTTATATATTTTTTATAAGACATTATATAATAAAGTGTAATGGTAAAATTGCAGTTATTAAATTTTCTTAAGAAAACATGGGAAATCATGATATTATTTTCATATAGTATGACATAAAAATATTTCCTTTAAAAAAAATAGAATGAATTGAAAACCATGCAATTAACTTCAAATATTATTCTTATAATCACTATTACAATGTAATAATCTAAATGGAATATTCTCATATCTTTGAGGAGTATCCTATCACCGAAAAACATTTTCACATTACACAATTCATGGGTGATCTATGTTGGACTCACTCATCATTAGAGATATTTCATGATTAATCACAATTCATATAAATTTTCCAATAAAAATTTCTTTAATAAAGCACATATAACTTTATCTTTAATCGTAAAACCTATTTTAATTGGAATTCATCACCAAAATAAATAATAATTTAATTTTTCTCATAAAGATGAAAAAATATTCCATTTTCATATAATTTTTATAAAACAAAAAATTATAGAATATTGAGAAAAAGATTTTATTTTAAAATTATTATGAAAACTTGTAAAGAAATATTGATAACATATAAGGACCATGATTGTGGGAATGGGTGGTCAAGTTTTATACATTTAAAAAAATTCTTTTGTACTTTTGTAAAAAGATATAAATAAAAAATATGGAAAATGTTGAAAAGATTCTATTAAATTTATTAAAATTAACTTAAAAATAGTTTAAAATAAAAATTATAAACGATTTATGCATAAGAAATGAAATTATTGAATCCTTTCAAATATCCTTGGCATGGAAGAAAATTTTTTTGAGGGAAGACTTTAAAAAAATATTTTTTAACAGTGTCCCTTTCATTTAACTTACCTATTAAATCTTTACCAAAAAATGATGATATGGAAAGAAAAAAATTAAACCCAAAAAATAATCATATTTTATAAAAATATATGGGGTTTAAGATATTAGGATCATATAAGTTGTCTAAAAGAGATATAAATGTAAATATTTACTAAATAAATTGAAATTATAATAGAAATACTTTACCTCAAGTCCAACTCTCCACTTACATTCATTAAATCGGGAATACTAAAATTATAAAAAATTTATACATTTTTAAGAACCTATTTAACTTTTATTATTTTTTAATTATACATTTTATTTCATTTATTTCAATGTATTATATAATATTAAATCAAGTAAGTTCATGATGGATATTTTAAGGATGTTTAATCCATAATCACAAAAAAACGGAATGTTGTTGATGGTAAAAGTGTTAATTGTGACATAGTATCATGATTATTAATAATGAAATAATTATCATTTTTATACATTAAATAAAATTTTATTACCCTTCATGAAAGGTAAAAATGATAAATGAATCGTATCACTTCATGGAGTTGGTAGTCCATACAGATGCACGAGTGTTGTTATAATTTTCTAACGAATGGAAGGACTAGGTGGTAAATAATATACTAACATTAAATAATTAATAATTAATTAATTAATATAATATAAATTAATTAAATACATCATAATAACAGAAATTGTGAGGGGGTGATGAATAAGGAATTTCACCGCTTCGTGGCGGTGGTAGTCCACACGTACGCAGAAGCGATCATTCCATTTCCCATAGGATGGAAAAGAAGATGAAAAATGATTTTAAAATAAACATAATTACATGAAATATATATATATTATATAATTATTTTTTGATATTATCATGGATATAGAATATTTTAATGTGTTAGAAGAGTAAATAGACATGAAACAGTTAGTTGAGAATTATACCTCTTATTTGAAAAACATCCATTAGTTTACACCTTAAGCCTTCTTTGGTTATTATTTTGTGGAGACTATAATCGATAAGACATGGGGAGGAAGGTTTGGAAGGTATTTGGTAAGTTATTGGTAATGATAAATGAACTATTATTTGTGAGGAAGAGTAGAGAGTAGATTCCATTTTATAAGAGAGGTGTGTGCAAACGTCTAAATACATAAAATATTAATATATATTATTTTTTTAACTCATGTGAAATAGATAAAAATGAATTAAATTATAATATAAGAATAATATGGTCTAAATAAAATCAGAAAATAAATTTTATAAAATTTTTGGTGTCAGTTTCAACCTTACCTTTTGGTTTAACCCCCTCATTAACCCTATTTAACCATAAATGTTATGACAATTGATTCACTATTTAAGAATCATTTAAGTAATTTTAAAATTGAAAATTTTAATATAAATGAACAATGAATGAAATTGTAGAAAATTTATAATAAAATTGAGTCAATATAGTATTTTTATAACTTTCTAATGGTTTAATAAAAAAAAGTACCGTTAAATATCATTTAATTTCATTTTTGGGAATATTCACATATCATAATCTTAAAAGAATCACAATAATAATATAATTATAATATAAACTCTCTCTCCATAATATATACATTATTATTACCCATGAAATCCATGTTTAACTATAATTAATCAATGATATATTACTTTTATTATTTTTATCTTCTTGTATTTGATATTTCTAGTAGTAGAACAAGAATTGTGCCCGTATTGTGAAATCATTCAAGGTAAATATACATTTACTAAAAATTTTAAATAAATTACAACCATAATTATTTTTATTAAAATTCAATAAATACTTTTATAAGAATTCGTATATTATTTTTATCCATATGAAAACATATTTTAGATATAAAAATAAAGAGAGTAAAATTATCTAATGTTTCATAACTTAAAATAATATAAAGGTCATAATCAAAGAAAAGTGGCACCAATATAGTGTATTTTCTTGGTTATGACAGTCACAATTGAATTAATCAAATAGAATGATATAAAAATCTAGTGTTGGTTGATCTTGAGAAATTACCCAAAAAATATATCCCTAATTAACCTATTTTACCCATTATTATTGTGAAAAACATTTACCATGGATACTATTCATTGCAGAAAAAATTGAAATTGAACATTTTAGAAAAATTATTCCTGCTGATTCAAAATATGAAATTAATATTTTCATATTAAATTCCACTAATTTTCAGTAATATATTTTTCTATATCTACACAAAATGCAATGAAAATAGTTTCTTGAAAAAGGTATATTTAAGTATAAAAAATACAAAGGAAAAAATTAAATATAATGATGATTAATATATAATTAATTATATTATGTTTTATAAAATTTCTCATATATTACATTAATACAAGACCCAAATATAGAAAAATTTTAATTAGTTGATTTAAAGATATAAAATTAGTGTTTTTCAAAAATTAAAATTTTTCACTATTCATTAGAAAAAAAATCATTTCAACAAAATCTCAAAAAATAATCATAACCCTATTTTGAATGAATTTTAAAAAAAATATATGTATTTTTTCAAATAAAACTTATAAAATTTATGAAATTAAATAAATTATTCACACACAAAATGAAATAAAACCCATTTTTTAAGAAATTGTAAATTTAAATCATAAAATGAATTTATTCACATTCAATTCTTAATAAAAAATATATAAATGATAAGTCATTGAATTGGATATAGAATCTAATTATTTCATTATAATCATTTATAAATAGAAATTTATTTTAATTATTATGATTAAAATACTTTAAACAAATAAAAATAGTTCTATGAAAATATCTATTCTACCTTCAATTTTTTTTTATTTCCTACCAATTAATAGTAAATTAATGGTTTAATTTTATTTTTATAAAATAAAAAATGTATCCATATATTTCATAAAACTATTATTCATAAGTGTATCCACTAAACTGAGGACTAGGTTATGTTGTTCATATTTAAATAATAGTCCATAATGGCTCCTTATGATTGCTTCTATGTAAACCACATTCAATTGAATATATTATATAAAGAAAATAAATTCTAAAATATTGGGTTGTTACTTTCTCTTTTTTAATGAAATTGAATCCCAAAAAATTTACCTCATGCACCATAGAATGGGTTTAAATATTTGTAAACTTTAATTCCAAGGAGGGAAAGACAAAACATATGATTAAGAAATGATTTTTTTTAATATTTCATAAATATCTTAGTTTAAAAGCCACTTAATAGAAAATTATAGAAAAACATCATTTTGAAAATGGGATAAGGTTAATATGAAGTTCACCCAGAAAAACACCTAATATGGTTCCCACATAAGGAGATCATTGGAGGGAGGTGAAAATATTGATATTGAAGGGAAATCACCACTAAAAGGATGTAAATTATTCTCAAAAACATTATAATTTTTTGAAAATAAGTTTATAAATGAAGAATATTTTAATTTAAATTTCATTTATATAAATGGAGAGAGGCCATAAATTTATTCAAAATGATTATAAAAACATTTAATTTTCATTTGACGATTCTTTTTATTGGGTCTCGTATTGTATTTATTGTCAATTATATGTCAATATGTGTTTTGTAAGATAATGATGAGAAGTGATGATGCTTGGAGAATTGTTATGGATTAGTAGAATTGGATTTCACACTAGTACAGTTATTGATGTAAAATTTGATCAATGTTTTAAGTGATCTTAAATTATTAATAAATGTTCTAAAGGAGTTTTTCCTATCTGATACAATAAGTAAAGGCCATAAAAAAGTAATTTCATAAAGAATAATTAATGAATCCAATGAATTGTGTTTTAATGCATGAGTAAGTGAGGAGGATTCCATTAAATAATAAAATTTCACATATAAACATGATGATCTATTGAGAAGAGTATAATATCACATAAGTGATGTTGGATTTGGAATCATTTTTTGGTAAGTCTTTGATATAATTTGTTACTTAGAAATTATCTTAGCATCGTTGTGGCCATTATTAAAAAAATTAGTCCATCACCAACAAGATACCAAGAACTAGACCTCTACCACACTTGGGGGGTCAGGGTCAAATACCATTGAAAGGCATTACTAAGGAAGCATGTAGAGTGGTTTGAGTGGTTTTATGAGTTCTCCCACAAAATATCCCATAAGATAGGAAATGTCACCATTTAGGGTGGCATAATAGATTACAAAAGTTGTATAGGGTGGTACTGAGAAGGGGAATAGATTTATTATGGGTCTAATCAATCACATTATTTTTTTATCATAGAAAAGTGGAATGGATGTTTTTATGTGGACATATAAGGTGGGTAACTATTTCTCTGTCTCTTAAAAGGAGGAAAGCACCGACACCACATGATCATTTGATTCAGGCCATCCGATTTCTTGATCCCCATTACTTTAAACTACTATTGTCATTTTCATCAATCTAACAATCATTGGAAAACATGTTCATTTATGTTCATCATGAACCACCATAGATCGAGTCGAGGCTGACAAGGTTATTCTAAAATCATGATGAGGAATAAAAAATCCTTCAAAGCACCATTCATGCATGATATTATTTTCATTAATGTGATAAATTTAAGAAAGTCTGTTTTTCTCTAGGTTGATCCACATTTGAAGAGTGATTCACTCATTCTTATAAAAAACATGATGAACCATGTGATTCCATCCATTTTATTTGAGATGAAAATTTGGACTTTGTTAAAATAAATTCCATGATTATCATTGTATATTTGACATACCCCATATGACATGGGTGTTTAAAGAAGTTCTAGACTCATAATTATTCTCAAATCATTTAATATGGCCTCACCATGACATGATAAGTAGAGGACATGCATTTCTCAATAGTAATCAATGATTGAATGAGGGAAATATTAAATATTTCCTACTGAAAGAGAGAAGGAGAGAGATCTTATTCCCAAAAAATAGATCCACAATGAATGTCAAGATTAAAAATTAGAGTTCCAAAAATTCTTGGTTTATTGGAAGGAGAAGGAGAATAATGAAGGTGTTCAACTTGTTCTAAGCTCACTCAAACAACTTCATGAAGAATTGAGTTCCACAAAGCATTCAAGAAAGAATGATAAACTTTACATGCATTGCTTATATTTTTCAATAATCACCAATATATCATGTCTAAAAATAGTAGAACCCTCAATATTGTGCTAGGGATTTTAGAAAACCAAGAAACAATGTGTATATACTCTTTTTTAACATAGATAATATCATGGTTACATAAAAATATCTGACAACCATTTGGTTTAGAACATAAGAAGAAGTGGGAAAATGAATGTTTCCTTAGTTTAGTTGGTTTGGTTGAAGAAGTAGTTTTGTAATACAGAAAGTGCATATTTTGAGATAAAAAGAGAACAGTGTGGTTCCAAAAACCTCTGTTTTATGAAGAAGGAATTACATGTGTGAATACTTTCATGGAGGAATTATCATTTGAAAATATGTACTTGGTATCATGGAAGTGAAACTATATGAAAATTAAGTGTATAAAATTACAATAAATAAGCTTTTATGATATAAATAGAGTGAGAAAGTAGTGATAAGAATTATGATAATTAATTCATGTTTACAAAAATATAAATTGATTGAGAAGTCTTGAAATTAAGTAAGGGAAACAAGCATGTTGCATCAATTGGTTGATATAGTTGATGACTTATTCATAAGATGTTTTCAAGATCATTGAAGAACTAGGGGGATGATAGTAAAAACAACCATAGATTTTTAAGAGATATCTCAACTGGTGGAAGACTGTATAAAGAGAAATTGTGGGATTCTAGTCTAAATATCCTTTTGGGAGATGTTCAATAGTAATCATTAGTGATTAGAAATTATATTTGTTTTTTATGTCATACATTTTGAGAGATTTATTATATTAATAATCACATTCATTATTACTAGTAGAGAATATATGTCTCATATTGTGTCACGACCCGACCCAATGGGGCTCGAGCCGCGACTCCCCAAGCCCGCCTCCAATAGGCCAGGGGCTGGCGACCAGCGCCGAGTAGGCTATCACACACATGGGAGGCATTAGCCTAAGGTACCTGTACACACGCACCCACAAACACCTCCATGCAACAGTGCAGAGATATAGAAACTGAAAAGTAAATGCATGCATACAATCTATCCCAAACCAGAGTGCAACAGTAAAAGTACAAGGGCAAAACAGGGCCCACCAAAAGAAAACTACAAAGCGCGTCCAACCTGCTCTGAAGAAGGGGAACGCTGCCACAAACACCCGCCGGAAAGCTCTCTCGGCACAGCTCCGGTAAACACCCCGGGTCAACTCGCTCACAAAGCTTCGCCTGCTCCGGGTCCTCCTGGGACTCCGTCAAAAGGCCTGTGGTCTGCACAAGACACAAACATGTGCGGGCAAAGCCCGTGCAGGGGTGAGTATAAACATACTCAGTAGGCACCCCAAAAACCCAAAACCCCAGGGAGCAACTGAAGGCAACAGTCCGCTCAACCCAACCAGAGGGAACCCAGACGAGAGAGAAACTCCATCTCGTGACCATCCTCGGCTAAACACAACTAGTCAGCTCAGCTCAGCTCAGGTGTATGCCCATACATACACCTTGAACTATCCAGATATACACAGCTCACGCCACAAAGACACAAGAGGTACCGACCTCATCACCAGCAACTGTCCACAACCAGGAGAGTACACCACGAACACTGTCATACAGATGACACTCATCCGAGAGATGCACTCCATCGGGATACTCGCAAACATCTCAGACGCTCACCCGAGAGACCACGCTCGTCGGATAGCATCACCGAGGAAACATCACTGAAACACCATAACCACCAAACTCCTCGGATAGGGGATCGCCGCTAGGGTCCGCTAGGGGATACCAAGACCCACTCCGGTATACGTAGCTCATAGATAGGGGATCAATCCCAGGGTCCGCTGGGGGATACCATGACCCGATCCGGCATACGTAGATTTCACAGATAGGGGATCACACCCAGGATCCGCTGGGGGATGCCACAACCCGATCTGGCGCTTGACAGAAGCTTCACACTCAGAAAGAGGATCATCGTCCATATAAAGATGGTCACGACGATACCGGAACCCTATCTGGTATAACTCGCGCTGTAGGGGATCGAACCGACGATGCCACAACCCTACCGGAACCACGCGCTGAGTAGGGGATCGCATAAACAACGATACCGCAACCCTACCGACATCAAGCGCTGAGTAGGGGATCGTATAACCAACGATACCGCAACCCTACTATAAACATCATGCTGAGTAGGGGATCGTAAACCCGACGATGCCACAACCCTACTGTGCACGACCCACCGCGTAGGGAATCATATTTCTGATGATGCCACAAACCCTACGGGGTTAACCAGCTAGATAGGGGATCGCTGCCCGTGAATAGGTGGTCACAGCGATACCAAGAACCCGATCTAGGGTAAAGATGTTAGAGGATCCACTCCGGGCCCACCGGAGGGATACCACAACTCTAACAGTTTAAACACCCCATCGAGAGGATCACAAACCCATACGAAGGTTGTGATGCCACACGAACCTCGTGGGAACGAACCAAGGGAGAACCCTCAACCACTGCTGGTCCAAACGTCGCTAACCCGAGTGACCCGCCACAACGCCACACTGCGCACCCCCTAGGCCAAAACCGAGGCCACCATCGCGCTCCACGCGGAAAAACACGCAGGATAGGCTGTTTACTCGCCCGAAACGGAGCACCGGTGAAAAAGACACTATTCACCGCAGCTAGCTCGTGCGGGGCCCACACAACGATCCCGAAACCCATCGAGCGGATCACACTACGACGATCCCCTCGAAAAAAACATGCGGAATCGACTACTCGCTCGCCCAAAACGGACACCCGGTGAAAAATGTACTATTCACCGAAGGCCAGCTCGGGTGGGGTCCACGCCTGGATTCCGAAACTCATCGAACGGATCGCACCATTGCGATCCTCTCGGAAAAACACACAGGATCGACTATTCATCCGCCAAAATCGGACTCCTGGTGTAAAAGCTGCGTTTCTCCGCAAACACCCAAAACCGGCCTCGTGGGGCCCGCGCCCCGTTCTCAGTCCCATCACCCGGAAACCATCTCAAAAAGTCCGTCGTACCATCAGGGTCTCAACGCCACTGACGGCACGTCAATCGGATGCTCCGGGTAGAAGTTACAACGGCCCGAAGTCGTAAGATAATAAAATAATATTATTTTTTACGACGTTTCTCGCTTCCGGGCCACGATCCTGAACCTTTAAACCCTCGAACCCATACCGGAGGGTTCGGCTCGTCGTCAGGGTCACGTCGCCGCAAACGGCGCGCGAATCCGACTCCCGGAGTGCAAGTTACGGGGGTTTAAAGACCCCCGTATGCGAAGAGTGGCCGGACCGGCCCCGACCGGCCGGTCCGGCCGGCCTGGACCGGCCGCCGCCGCCGGCCCGCCCTGGCCGGCGGCGCTCCGCCGCGGGCCGCCGCGCTGGGCGGCCGGCCGCCGCGGCTCCGCCGCGCGCCGCCGCGCTGGGCGGCCGGCAGCCGCGGCGCCGGCGCCGCCGCGCCGGTGCCGCGCCGGCGGATCTTCCGCGGACCGCCGGGGGCACCCCGGTGGTCCGTTTTGCGATCTGGAGGCGTCTACGCGACCCTCGGGACCCGATCTATACTGAAACGGCTTCAATTCACAGAAAAATGCAGTAAAAACGGGATCGGGGGTTAAAACTCAAACCGCCTACCTCGCGGGCGAAACGCCAACGTTCTGCCTCAGATCCGCGCTCCCGAGCTTCCGCTGCGCGCTCCTGGAACGTCCGCCGTCGAATTCTGAGCTCGTGGGCACTCCGTTTGCTCGATTTGGCAGAGTGGCGGCGAAGAACGAAGAAGAACGGCGAAGAACGATAAAAGGGGGGGGGGGGGCGCTGATATTTATATCAGCCGCCCGCCGGCGCCAAACCAGCCTCGGACCCGTCGCCCGATGCGAACAAACGTAAGGTCACCCCTAGGGTAAACGCGCCGTTCTGAACGCAACAGCGGTCTCAGATTTTTCATCCGAGACTCCGTTCATAAGTTATTCGAGCCGACGCTCGCACACCAACTTGCCACTTATTTACGGAAACGCCCCTGGTGGCGTTTCTCACCACAGGCCCGCGCCCGCAAAGATTACACCCCGCCTAGGGTAAACGGCACGTTCCGGACGCAACCGTGCCCTCAGATTCCCGTTCTGAGATACCGTTTAGGAGATATCACACCCCCGCCACGTGCATAGTAAAAAAAACTTAACATTTTTATAAAATTAATTCCGGGCACACCGGGCCTCGGAATCGCACGCCGTCTTCGCGCCTAGCTCTGGAATTATTCGTAGAAATATTCCAAAGTCTGACAAGGCCAAAAACCTGAGTCGCTACATCCTCCCCCCCTTAGATCTTTTCGTCCCCGAAAAGCCCTAAGCACAAGGAAAGCGACTGGACTCTCACTGGGTCTCACACACCAGCGAGCTCACCAACAACAACCACTCAGGGTCTTACCAACGCCCTGAACAAAACTCGAGCAAGCAACAAAAGGAAAGAGTACCGCTAAACAGTGTCTGACAAACTACTGCAGTAAGTAGAAAAGACACAAGGCGTACCTCTATCCATCCGCGGTGCCTCTGGGTCGACTGCCTCCAGGGCATGCAACTGTCCTCGCCCTCGGCCACCAGCTCCCTGAGCTTGGCGTGGACCACCTGGGGGTGGGGGTGGTGTCAACTGGTACTGTCTACCACCGCCTCCCGCTGCACCAGCTCCGACGCCACGTCCGCCGCCATGTGGACCTCCTTGCTCGAGACGCTGCCTCTGCCAAGGGGGCCCATCGACCGGCTCCCTCTCAGCAGCACGTCGGGTCGGACAATCTCTAGCAAGATGTCCCCGACCATCGCAAGCGTAACACCGCCTCTCCTGCGGCTGACCAAAACTGGCCTGCGAGCCCTGTGAGCTCCGAGGCTCAGACCCCCCATCCTGGGGTCGCCTCCTGAAACGTCGGCCACGTCCAGACCCCTGAGTCTGACGTCGGCTACCAGATGCCGATCCGACCGACGAAGTCTCAGCTCTCGCGTGCCCAGCACCAACAGGAGAGATCTGCTCAGCCAGAAAGCTTTCCACCACCAGCGCTCGCTCCAGCACTCCAGCATAGGTGGGCAGGCACAAGGAAACCACACCTGCTCGGATGTCCCCGC
The DNA here is from genome assembly GCA_963277665.1 of Viscum album. Classification (NCBI taxonomy): domain Eukaryota; kingdom Viridiplantae; phylum Streptophyta; class Magnoliopsida; order Santalales; family Viscaceae; genus Viscum; species Viscum album. Next base: position 1,939,299,947 of record OY728155.1, read on the forward strand.
GTAATCCCTGCTCGAAGGTCCGAGCCCTAAAGAACGGGTCTCGAACCATATCCAGGGAGTAGCGCGACAGGTCTGTAAACCTCGCTGAGTACTCCGACACAGTCATGCTCTCCTGACGAAGCTGCAGAAGCTCCTGGATCCGCACTGACCTCAGCGTCACCGGATAGAACTCCTCCCTGAAGAGCCGCTCAAACTATGCCCACGTGAGCGTCTCCTCGTCATGGGACTGCGTCACCAAACTCCACCATCGCCCGGCCGAACCATGCATAAGGCTCGCCGCTAGGACCACCATCTGATCTGGAGGTGTCCTCACTAGGCGGAAAACTCGGGTGACTGCCTCAAGCCAGTCATCAGCTGCCTGGGGGTCTGGATCACCCCGAAACCTCAGAGGTCGCTGCCTCTGGAACTCGTGCAACGCACTCAGCCTGCGTGCAACCTCGTCCTGCACCGCCGGTACAACCAGCTGCTCGACAGGTGGTGGCTCAACTGGCAGACCACCTGGAGGGGCAACCTCAGAACCTGCGCCCTGCTCCACAGCCACTACACGGGGCGGGTCATCAGCACAATCCTGCTGAGGAACCCTCACTGGCTGTCGTCGTGGAGGCATCCTGAAATACATTCAAGACACACCACAGTCAAAGAGTATATCTGGAGAGCTGACTCAAGAAGGACAAGGTAAATGACCAAAAACCCAGTCCTATATGATGCATGTACCATGATGTCCCCGCGACCAGTGTACGAATGTCCCGAGTCGAAAGGCAGGTTATCAGAGTCCTGGTGTATGGATACGTCGGCCGCCGCACCAACACTGGAGTCCCTGGCCTGAAAGCCGAACTTGAAACACCCTAACACTGCCGCTATGCAACCCAAACCAAACTCACAGCTAGACCAGCTACGCTCTGAGATCCCAAAGGTGGAACCTCCTCTGATACCACTCTGTCACGACCCGACCCAACGGGGCTCGAGCCGCGACTCCCCAAGCCCGCCTCCAATAGGCCAGGGGCTGGCGACCAGCGCCGAGTAGGCTATCACACACATGGGAGGCATTAGCCTAAGGTACCTGTACACACGCACCCACAAACACCTCCATGCAACAGTGCAGAGATATAGAAACTGAAAAGTAAATGCATGCATACAATCTATCCCAAACCAGAGTGCAACAGCAAAAGTACAAGGGCAAAACAGGGCCCACCAAAAGAAAACTACAAAGCGCGTCCAACCTGCTCTGAAGAAGGGGAACGCTGCCACAAACACCCGCCGGAAAGCTCGCTCGGCACAGCTCCGGTAAACACCCCGGGTCAACTCGCTCACAAAGCTTCGCCTGCTCCGGGTCCTCCTGGGACTCCGTCAAAAGGCCTGTGGTCTGCACAAGACACAAACATGTGCGGGCAAAGCCCGTGCAGGGGTGAGTATAAACATACTCAGTAGGCACCCCAAAAACCCAAAACCCCAGGGAGCAACTGAAGGCAACAGTCCGCTCAACCCAGCCAGAGGGAACCCAGACGAGAGAGAAACTCCATCTCGTGACCATCCTCGGCTAAACACAACTAGTCATCTCAGCTCAGCTCAGGTGTATGCCCATACATACACCTTGAACTATCCAGATATACACAGCTCACGCCACAAAGCCACAAGAGGTACCGACCTCATCACCAGCAACTGTCCACAACCAGGAGAGTACACCACGAACAATGTCATACAGATGACACTCATCCGAGAGATGCACTCCATCGGGATACTCGCAAACATCTCAGACGCTCACCCGAGAGACCACGCTCGTCGGATAGCATCACTGAGGAAACATCACCGAAACACCATAACCACCAAACTCCTCGGATAGGGGATCACCGCTAGGGTCCGCTAGGGGATACCAAGACCCACTCCGGTATACGTAGCTCACAGATAGGGGATCACTCCCAGGGTCCGCTGGGGGATACCACGACCCGATCCGGCATACGTAGATTTCACAGATAGGGGATCACACCCAGGATCCGCTGGGGGATGCCACAACCCGATCTGGCGCTTGACAGAAGCTTCACACTCAGAAAGAGGATCATCGTCCATATAAAGATGGTCACGACGATACCGGAACCCTATCTGGTATAACTCGCGATGTAGGGGATCGAACCGACGATGCCACAACCCTACCGGAACCACGCGCTGAGTAGGGGATCGCATAACCAACGATACCGCAACCCTACTGACATCAAGCGCTGAGTAGGGGATCGTATAACCAACGATACCGCAACCCTACTATAAACATCATGCTGAGTAGTGGATCGTAAACCCGACGATGCCACAACCCTACTGTGCACGACCCACCGCGTAGGGAATCATATTTCTGATGATGCCACAAACCCTACGGGGTTAACCTGCTAGATAGGGGATCGTTGCCCTTGAATAGGTGGTCACAGCGATACCAAGAACCCGATCTAGGGTAAAGATGTTAGAGGATCCACTCCGGGCCCACCGGAGGGATACCACAACTCTAACAGTTTAAACACCCCATCGAGAGGATCACAAACCCATACGAAGGTTGTGATGCCACACGAACCCTCGTGGGAACGAACCAAGGGAGAACCCTCAACCACTGCTGGTCCAAACGTCGCTAACCCGAGCGACCCACCACAACGCCACACTGCGCACCCCCTAGGCCAAAACCGAGGCCACCATCGCGCTCCACGCGGAAAAACACGCAGGATAGGCTGTTTACTCGCCCGAAACGGAGCACCGGTGAAAAAGACACTATTCACCGCAGCTAGCTCGTGCGGGGCCCACACAACGATCCCGAAACCCATCGAGCGAATCACACTACGACGATCCCCTCGAAAAAAACATGCGGAATCGACTACTCGCTCGCCCAAAACGGACACCCGGTGAAAAAGGTACTATTCACCGAAGGCCAGCTCGGGTGGGGTCCACGCCTGGATTCCGAAACTCATCGAACGGATCGCACCATTGCGATCCTCTCGGAAAAACACACAGGATCGACTATTCGTCCGCCAAAATCGGACTCCTGGTGTAAAAGCTGCGTTTCTCCGCAAACGCCCAAACCCGGCCTCGTGGGGCCCGCGCCCCGTTCTCAGTCCCATCACCCGGAAACCATCTCAAAAAGTCCGTCGTACCATCAGGGTCTCAACGCCACTGACGGCACGTCAATCGGATGCTCCGGGTAGAAGTTACAACGGCCCGAAGTCGTAAGATAATAAAATAATATTATTTTTTACGACGTTTCTCGCTTCCGGGCCACGATCCTGAACCTTTAAACCCTCAAACCCATACCGGAGGGTTCGCCTCGTCTTCAGGGTCACGTCGCCGCAAACGGCGCGCGAATCCGACTCCCGGAGTGCAAGTTACGGGGGTTTAAAGACCCCCGTATGCGAAGAGTGGCCGGACCGGCCCCGACCGGCCGGTCCGGCCGGCCTGGACCGGCCGCCGCCGCCGGCCCGCCCTGGCCGGCGGCAGTCCGCCGCGCGCCACCGCGGCTCCGCCGCGGGCCGCCAGAATCCGCCGGCGCCGGCGCCGGCGCGCCGGTGCCGCGCCGGCGGATCTTCCGCGGACCGCCGGGGGCACCCCGGTGGTCCGTTTTGCGATCCGGAGGTTTCTACGCGACCCTTGGGACCCGATCTATACTGCAACGGCTTCAATTCACAGAAAAATGCAGTAAAAACGGGATCGGGGGTTAAAACTCAAACCGCCTACCTCGCGGGCGAAACGCCGACGTTCTGCCTCAGATCCGCGCTCCCGAGCTTCCGCTGCGCGCTCCTGGAACATCCGCCGTCGAATTCTGAGCTCATGGGCGCTCCGTTTACTCGATTTGGCAGAGTGGCGGCGAAGAACGATGAAGAACGGCGAAGAACGATAAGGGGGGGGGGGGGGGGCGCTGATATTTATATCAGCCACCCGCCGGCGCCAAACCAGCCTCGGACCCGTCGCCCGATGCGAACAAAAGTAAGGTCACCCCTAGGGTAAACGCGCCGTTCTGAACGCAACAGCGGTCTCAGATTTTTCATCCGAGACTCCGTTCATAAGTTATTCGAGCCGACGCTCGCACACCAACTTGCCACTTATTTACGGAAACGCCCCTGGTGGCGTTTCTCACCACAGGCCCGCGCCCGCAAAGATTACACCCCGCCTAGGGTAAACGGCACGTTCCGGACGCAACCGTGCCCTCAGATTCCCGTTCTGAGATACCGTTTAGGAGATATCACACCCCCGCCACGTGCATAGTAAAAAAAACTTAACATTTTTATAAAATTAATTCCGGGCACACCGGGCCTCGGAATCGCACGCCGTCTTCGCGCCTAGCTCTGGAATTATTCGTAGAAATATTCCAAAGTCTGACAAGGCCAAAAACCTGAGTCGCTACATATTGTCCCAAACACAACAAAGATGTTGTCACCCACAATGAGGGAGAACCTTATAAAAATACATGTATTCTTTTTCAGTGATTTTAGATATTTTCAGAAAGGAGAATAAAGACACTAAAGAACGATCGATTGAGATATTAACCGATCATGGTGGTTTATTAGAAAATAATAAATTGGAAAAGTACATCACATATTTACCCCTCCCCTTCTTAGTGATATATCTAATCTGAATCTCTACAAGTGGTATCATTATACTAGGTTCTCTCGGTAATGATCCAAACATTACTGAATATCTAGTAATGGATATTTTTAATTCAGTAAACACTAGAGGAGTTACTTCCTTCTATGTAAATAAATATTATGGATGGTATAAGCGAATTCTTCCATATTTACTTTCACATAGCCATGAAGTTAGTTATGCTATAAAAATGATTTAATCCTACCAGGAGTTTATGCTTCTATAAAATATGTTAATAATAAATATATTAGACTAAATTCGAAGTCATAACTATTATTTTTTCATCATTGTCTAATAAAGTGTTCATTATGGTGATGTGACTATAATCATCTTAAGATATGTGGGATAAACTCAAGAATAAGTATGGAGGGAATGTGGATATTAGTGAATCTAAATATCAAATCTAGTGAGATATGTTTTAATAAATTCTAATAGCTAATGATGATATTGTTGATGACTACTTTAATAGGTTAAATTAGATAGTTATTCATATCAAGGGTTTTTGAGATACTTTGTAATATTCATCTATTATCAAGAAATTGAAGAGTAAATTTCAAGATATATTTTATCCAATTATTTATTTATTTGAATAATTTAGATACTTACTTCTTGACTAATTTCCTAATACACTTCTCAATTATGATATGAGAATAAATCATATGTTCAAAAGGTAATATAAAGAGGAAACAGAATTCAATGCTATGAAATGTATAAAGTTGAAGGAAAATAATGATGAATCATTCTCATATTCTAATGAGGATGAGGTAAGTTATGCATATTATAAATAATTTTTTTCCTTTATATCTAAAAATTACAGAAGAGTGAAATGAAAATATATTGGAATTATTCTTTCCAAGTTCTTTAACTGTGGTCAAATTGGAAATTTTTTAATTGATTGTCTGAAGAATGAATATAATGATTTTTGAGAGTGATTATGAATAATAATTCAACATTAAAAATATATCTAAAAAATATAGAAATGGTGATAGTAGAAAGAAGAGAAATTTCTCATAGAAGTACAAGAAAAATATGTCGAGTATGAGAGTAAATGAAGAGTAATTAGCACGGACTAACTCAAAATATTAAAGCTCATCTAAAAATCATTAAACTTTCACTGCAAAAGTCATGAGACTAGTCAATTATTTATAAAGTGATGAGAAACAAACGAAGTGACATATCATGAGAACATGCTTAGATCTGAACTTGTATCATATCATGATAAAAAATCATGTTGTAATAAAGTAATCAAACTAACAGATAAATATAAAATAAATGAAAACAATAATGATAATTTTCCTATTGAAGAGGTCAATACTTCTAAGGTGAAAATTGAATAACATCATAAGATGTTTAAATATTATTGGATAAAACTACATGAAAAAAAAATTGGATGAGCCATAATCTAGGTGTATTAATGCAGAAAAAACCATAAAAATGATTAGAGAAGAGTTTGATAAAAAAATTTATGTTCAAGAAGAATTATATAATTATAATATGAAGACTAGTCCAAAGAATAAGGTACATGTTATTTCTAAATTTACTAATAATATTAAATATTTTTCATCTAATGGTGCAGGATCTGACACAAAAAAAATTTAATAGGAATTGATGATGATGTGATAAATTAAGTGATTTGGGAAAATAATGTTCCCCAACACTGAGGAAAAATAATAGCATGATTATATCCAGATATAAAGTTTCTTATCACCTAATAAATTATCAAGATTATGGAAGATAATGTTTCAGAGGTTATTCTTGGTGTTGCAGTAAATTTGGGAACAACATGTACAACTGTTAATACAATATTTCACTTCCTAGGAATTGGAACACATCAAGGGGGTCAATTATGAAATGAAAATAAATATGTCATGGAGAATATGGAACAATCTTATAATATTGAAGTAAATTATTAAGAAATCAATAAATATTTTAACATATGATAAATTTGATTATTTAAAGGAAATATTTAAATGATGTGACCAAAAATGTCATTATGATAAATATTTCATGAAAAAACTTCTTGGAAAGTTCTTACATATGGATAAAGAAAATAATTATCTAAGAAAAGAAAAGTTTGATTTCCATTTTATTCAATTAAATTTTTATTAAAAGGTAAAAAATGAGAAGATTGAAAATTTCATGAAATAATTCCTAGTTGGTCGGCCAAATTAGTTGAAACTATCTGAATAATTAGAGAAATATAGGAAATTTTCTAAATCTAAAGGAAAGAAATTGGTCTTAGAAAATTAAGTGTAAGTTGACAAGAAGTTATCCATTGGTGGAAATATGAAGATTCAAAAGACCATGATTGATAAATCTATTCCAAAAAAATAGAAGGGAAGAAAAATGATAATCAAATCAATGAGACTAAAAAGAGTCCAAATAAATCTTCATAAGAAGAGATTGGAAGAAAATAATGGCCCAGCTTGAGAGGAACATCAAATTATGATATTTCTGAGAAACCAAGAGGCCCCTACTTATTCCCTATTTTTTAATATTCTTTTAATCTAAAAATTTAGGGAATTGAGTGAGATGTCTGAGGCAATAAATTTTAGAAAACATAATGAGATTTTATATTATGGAGTTTACTGAATTTCATGAAATGGAATAAAATTTTTCATACCTTATAGGGACAAACCATGATAATGAATATAAAATCCATGGGGAAGAATCAAAATTATATTACAAGGTATTCTAATCACATTTTCATCCATTACACTTAATTTTATTATCTAATATATTAAGGTGGGGGTTTGGTTGATGAAAAAATAAGAAAAATAGGATGATTTATCTTTTTTCATGAAATTTTTTATGATTTATTTAAAGAATGTGTAGGATTTAACATTTAATTGAGAAATATTACTAGGTATGGCCCCTTTAATGAGATATCCTGATCATGATTTCACATGTATGGTTGTTTATTTAAAATATTAAAAACCATAGTCATATCTATATATTGTTTCTACATTGGGTTAGCCCAATTAGACTTACTTTTTATTAACTAAAGGCTCCTTGATAAGAGAACCTTGTGACATCATCCCTCTCATAGATACATTGAATAAATAATAATTAAATTGAGGAGAATATGATTTTGAGAAAATCCCCACTTTTTCTTTAAATTTGATTAGGAATAAGTGGGAGAAAATTATGATGACACTTATTGAATCTTACAAAGAGTTCTAAAGAGGTATTAACAATAGAATACATGGGGGGATTTTTGGGTCAAATGTTTTATCTATTTTCAATTATGTTAAATATGATGATTTATTAAAGTGGTCTTAAAGGATTAATAAATGTGATGAAGGAGTTTTACGAATTTGATATAATAAGTAAAGTCCATGTAAAAAGTAATTGCATGAAGAATAATTAAAGAAGTATATGCATCATGTTTTAATGCATGAAAATGTGAGTAGGATACCATGAAAGAATAAAAGTTCATATATAATAATAAATATATATTAATAATAGAATAATATAACCGAATATAAGTCGTTATGCCATTATCTTTGAAGAATTTTTTCACATAATTTGGTACTTAGGAATTATCGAAGTATTTTTGTGGAATTGAATAAAAAATTTAGTCCAACACCTATATTATAACAATAACTATCCCTATACCACCCTTGGGGGTACCAGAGGGACACCACCCTTGGTAAGCCATTCACAAAGAAGTGGAAAATTAGGTTTTAGTGGGCTCTGGTGCACACCTAGAGAAAATCTAACAGGAGAGGAAGTTCCACCATGTGGGGAAGCAACCCCATGCATAGTATAATAGAGGTTGGTATAAGTTATATGTGGATGAACCAAGAGGGGGAGGAGATTTATGATGGGCCAAATGCATCACATGATTTTTATTCCATTGTAAAGTTTTGTGGAATTTTTGACGTGGAAAATATAAGGTGGGGAACTATTCCTCTATCACCAAAAAAGTTGGACATTATCAACACTATAATATTATTTGATCCAAGATGTTCGATCTCTGACACCCCACTTGTCTAAACCAGTGATGTCTTCTTTGTCTATCTGAACCTCAATATTAAACATGTTCACCATAGTTCATCCATAACCACCAATGATCGAAATGCGGCCAACATGTTTGTTCTATGACCGTGATGAGGAGTCAATGATATATTGAATCAATGTTCCTGAATTCTACACTTTCCATGAATTTTATAATTTAAATAAGGAGAATTTCGACCAAAGATAAAATGGATTTGTAGTGGGATGAATTCATTCTTACAAAAAATGATGATGAATCATGTGATTCCATCACATTCATGTGAAAAATGTTGAATTTTTTAAGATAATATCCCTAATTCTCATCATATGATTGATTTAATCTAAAATTCTCGGGTGTTTGAATAAGTTCCAAGACTCAAAATTATTATTGGAGAATTTAATATGTTCTTGGAATGACATGAATAGTAGAGTATAGGTGTTTCTCATTACCTATAAATAAACTGAAACTGATGCCAATATTAAATGATGTTTACTAAGAGAGAGTGATCTTTTTTTGAAAAACAAAAACAATATGAATGTATGGTTCATGAAGAGTAGTTCTATGAATCATTAGATTATATAAAGTAGAAGTATAATCATATGGTTGTTCCACTTATTCTAATAACACTCATACAACATCATTAATAACAATGTTCCTTGAAGAATTTTAGGAACCGTGATAACCCTTACACAAATTCCCAATTTCTTCTTGAAACACCAAGAAATCATGCAGAATAATAGTAGTACCTTCAATTATTTGTTAAGGATTTGAGAAAAATAAAATATACTGTGTATCTATTCTTTATCTCATAGAAAAGATCATGTACACATAAAAATAGCTAATGCCCATTTGTGTAAACATGTAGAAAGAAGTGGAAGAGTTCATGCTTCTCGTTTTTACTTAGTGTGTATGAAGAAGTAGTTGTACAATATATATAGTGTGTGCATTAAGATATAGAAATTGGACATTGTGGTTCACACACCCTCTATTCTAAGAATAAGTAATTCCATGTGTTCATACATGTGTTGATACATTAGCATTTTACAATACCTGAATGATGTCATGTAAGAGAAACATTATAAAATGGAAATTTAGTGAGATGCATGAAATATTCTTGTTTGATATAAGAAGAGTGAGAAAACAATGATAAGAATTATGAGAAAGGCTTTTAGTTTACCAGAAGAATAATTAACTGAGATTTCTTAAAATATATCAAGAATAATGACCATGACATATCAATTTCCATAGGTAGTTGAATACATGTTCATAGGAGGTTAAAAATATTATTAAAGAACTTGTGGGATGTCAATATAAACAACCAGAGCTTTTTGGGAGTTATCTCAACTGGAGAGAGTCAGTATAAAGATCATTGATGGGATTCTAGTCTAAATATCTCATCAAGAGATAGTCCATAATAATCATTTATGATTAGACATTATGGTAGTTTATCTATCATAAATTGTCTGATATTTTTTATACATTTATTAATATTCATTATTACTAGTAAATAATATCTATCTCATATTATCTCAAACACAGTAAGTACATATTCACATGCATTGGGATAGAACCTTGTATAAATATGTGTGTTATTTTTCAATGAATTTAACTATTTTTATATAGGAGAAGTGAGACTCTAAATAATTATGGGTCAAGTCTTAACTGATCATAGAGGTTGATTTGAAAAAATTAAATTTTAAAAATTAAATTTCTGATTCACCCCTCCCCTTATTAGTGATATATCTGAACCTATACTCTACAATTTTTTATAGAGTTAGAGGGATTCATTTACTGTTAGGATAGGTAACATGAGAATATATAAAAAATTGATATTAACTAAACCATAAATTTAATTTAATCCATCAGTTTTATTTTACGAAGATTTACACCTCTATTTTATACCACATTCTAAAGGATAAAAGATATCATTTTCATTCATGAAGCACTAAAATTAACATTCAATATATCACAAGATAAAAAAATAAGAATAATTATTTCTCATGTTTCTATACAACAATAAAAACCAATAATACTTATCACATGTAAAGATAATACATAATGTAAATAAACCTTCAGATAAATAAATACTACATTAATCTGAAATTTCATAATAATAACACCAAAATTTAACCTAAATCATTCCATAAATAACTAACATTAAAACTCATCAAAATTATTCTTAATGAAATTCATAACCCCAAAACAAAAAAAAAATTATCGCATGTTCTTTTGAGTTTAATTTCACATTTATCTCTAAAAAATAGTAATCAATCTTAAAGTCACATACCAAAAATGTATATTCCCTAATCAAATAATCTCTAAAATATTATAATCTTTTCTATAGATAAAATTAATCACAAGAAAACAATTTTAAAAAATTATATGCTTCAAAAATAAAATTCACTCATTATTCCAAAAAAATTGATAATTTATTTTACCTTAATCGTATAATGTTTCCAATATAGTGAACTTCTTCAGAAATATCTTTAATCACTTAGTCACTAAATCAATTTTCAATCCCATGGTTATCTATATGATAAATCATATGTTCTCAAAATTTAATAACCATTTTATCTGAATTAACCATAACTACATCAACATAGAAGATCATATTAAACCTAAAAGTTATCAATACCTTTAAAATTTTATCTATAAAATAAAAAAGCATCCATCATCAAATTACCTTTTCAGCACAACAAAAGTTAAACATAAGGGTAACATATATTTTAAGTATTTATTAAAACTAAATAAAAATCACCCAAAGTACTCCCATCAAAAATCCCTGAAAGGGGTCTCTATGAATTTAAAATTATGATAAACCATATACTTATTAACCCATAATTTCATACAAAAATATTGAAATATTTTCATATGAATCATATTGACCTCTATAATTATCTAAATCATTCTCCTAATACCAACTATAAATCTATATATCTTAGAAATCTCATAATTTTATTATTTATAATAGAGGATTCGATTTATATGTTTTTTGGATATTTTTGGTTTAGAGTGTTAGATAATTCAGAAAAACTATTTCATATTGAGACCTCACAAAAAGTTTACATTTTCTCTCAATTTCCAATTTTCTAAAAAATATTGTTTCTTAGGTTTACACTCCTATTATATTTATGAAACTTTCACTTCATTCAAGATGTATCATAATTGTACTTTCTATAATCCCTACACATCTTTAATACTCTTAAAGAATAATTGAAATCATTAGATGAGAACAAAAATATCAGTTAGGTATTTAAAAATTAAGGAAACATGTTAATCCATTTATTATTCATGAAAACCCATAAGTTAGTTTTCCTTATAAAATGATAGACTTTTGAGCTAAAAATATCAATTTAGAAAAAATTTAAATAAACTTTAAAGCCCATAGTTTTCATAAAACATTTTTTAATAAATAATAATTTTAAAATAATTATCAATATATTTTCTTAGGTAAAAATGGGAAATCATGAAAACAAACCTTTCACTATTAGAATATTAAAAACATTACATAAATATTCAGTTCATTTTATTATCTTATGAAATAAAAATATTTCCTTTAAAAAATATATATATACCATTTAAAACCCATAAAGGTAACTTGGAACATTATCATCACAATCACACTTACAATGGAATCACATAACTAGATAATTATCACCTCTTAAGAGTATCCCATCACAGATAAACAACATCATTTTACCCAATGCATTGGAAAAATATAATGGAATTTATTGGCATTATAGATATTTTGGTCTCACCCATAATTTATATAAAATTTCTAAGAACCATAGAATAAATAAAAAATATATATATTTCAATTTAATCATAAAACAAAATTTAATTATAATTCAATCCCATATGAAATAAAACTTTCCTTTATCTCATAAAGATGAGAAAATTTTTTCCTTTCCTTATAAAAAATATTAATTATAAGAATATTAGAATATTGAGAGAAAGAGAATATTTGAAAATAAAAATGGAAATTTTTTAAGAAATATTGATAATGTATAACATCTATGATAGTGGTAATGGGTGGTCAAACCATATATTTTAAGAAAAAAAATTATACTTCTGTGAAAAATTTAAAATATATCATTCAAATAATGTTGAAAAACATTCCATTCTAATACATTTTAAAAAAAAATCAAAAATCAGTTGAAAATGAAATTTATTAACATTGGAATCATAAATAAGAAAATTCTTGAACCATTTATAATATCCTATACACAGAAGAAGAAGAGTGGGAATGAACACATTAAAACATGATTTTCTAAAAGACATTCGTTTACCTATAACATGCCTATAGATAATTTATCTAAAAAGTATGAAGTTTAAAATAAATATGTAAAATCCAATAAAAACCATATGATAGTAAAATATATGGGGATTATGATATTAGGATCAAATAAATTTCATAAAGTAAATATGAATATAAGTTATCGATAAATAAAATAAGATTGTAATTGAAATAAAATACATCAAATACAAATATCCACGTATGTACTTGAAATCCATTATAATAATCTAATAAAAATTTTACACATGGTTAAGAAATTTTTTAGTTATTTTTAATTGTTATAATTACATTTATTTTATTTATTTAAATGGTTTGTGTAGTTATTAAATTAGCTAAAGATCACACCAGGGGTTTTGAGGATATTCATATCATAATCCCAAAACAAATTATGTTGGTTGCCCATGGTAAAAGGTTAAATTTTTCATCATATAAAAAATACAAATCATGGAATAATTATCATTTACACACATTAAATACAATTTTATAACAAGTAATCAAATGCAGAAAAGAAAAACGAATCAGATCACATTGTAGAGGTGGTAGTCCACACATATGCACCGGTGGTGTTATCATTTTACAAAGACGATAAGTTTAATAAGGTAAGTAATTTAATATATTTCTATAATAATAATTTTATACTCATTAAATAAATAAAGATAACCCTAATTTTGAGGTATTAATGAAAAATTAAACATGTTGCTTAATAGAGGTGGTAGTCCACCGGTACACATGAGCATTGCTAACATTTTCCATTAGATAAAAAAGGTTATGAAAGAGGGTAATAACATAAGCAAAAAATTAATTCAATATATCTAATATTTTTACTTTACAATATAATTATGGTAATAGAATAATTGATTTAATTATAATAATAAATAAACATGGAACACTTAGTTAATAATTATACCTCTTTGTGGAAAAACTCCCTCAAATTACACATTAATTCCACTTAGGATGGTATTTTGGTGAGAAAAGAACCTTTAGGACATAAATTTGAATTTTTGGAAGTCATTTGGGATAGTATTAGTTAATCTAAATTTCTCAATGGGTGTGAGTAAGAGAGGATAAGAGATACCTTTTTATAAGGGAGTTGGGTGGAAAATTTTTAAAATGTTTAAATATTAATATATAATATTTTTCTACATCATCTAAAATTGTTGGAAACAACCTTATAAAAAATATAATGAGTATAAGGTTTAAATTTAATAAATAAATAAATTTTATACAGGTTTGGTTTCATTTTCAAACCTATTTTAACCCCCTCATAACCCTGTTAACCTTATCTATAATGATAAATATTATACTATTTAAGAGTCATAAAAGTAATTTTAAAAATGAAAAGTGGAACATATATGAAAATGAATGATATTATCAAAAAATTCACATACATATATTTCAATATAGGATTTTTTTTAAATAACAATTTGAAAATAAATTTAAAACATTAAATACCATTTATAGTCATTTTTTGGACTATTCACATGTCGTGACCATAATGGAATAACAATAACACTGGAATTAGAATATAAAATCTTTACCCATAAGATATAAATTATAATTATACATTAAATTGATTAATAAAAATTGTTTATCCAATATATATTTCTTTTAGTTTTTTAAAATTCATTTATTTTACTTTTTTACTACTTTCACAAGCTATGTGCCATTGTTGAGTAAGCATTGAAGGAAATTATACTATCTCTAAAAAATAAAAATATATTAATATCATAAAATTAATATATTAATTTTTATATTTACTATATATAACCATAAATATATTATTTTTACCCCTATTAATACATGTTAAAGATATTAAAATAAATAGAATGATATTATATAATTTTTCATCACTTAAAATACTATAAAGATTGTAATCAAAGGGATATGGCCCCAAAATTCCAAAATTTTATATTACGTTTGGTTTTGGTCAAATTAATCTCACAAAATAAAATAAATTCATATTTCTTGTTTCTCTTGAAACCTTATCCCATAGTTTTATCCTTGGTTAACATTTCTCCCATTACTAAGGTGATGAAATTTTACCATGGTTACTGTTCATTTTTACCAAAAGTAAAATTGTTCTATTTACCAAATTTTAACCTAATGAATATAAATATAAAATTCATTATTCAAGATTAAATCCCATGAATTTTTAGAAATTTATTTTAATATAAGTATGAAAACACATTTAAAATAGTTTCTAGAAAAAATATTTATTAATAAAGAAATAAAATTTTACCAAAATAAAATCAAATAATGATTCTAATAGAATTAATTATATAATTTTTTATAAAATGGAAATTATTATTCTTTAAAACCAAATCCAAAATATTTTCATACTTTTAAACTAATTTCTCTAATGAAATGAAATTCAATTTTTTCAAAAAAAAATTTAATTATTCACATAGAAATAGATATTTAAAAAATCTCAAATAATACTAATATTATTATTATTAAATGATGATTTATAAAATAAAAAACAATTTTTAAAAAATAAAATTTATAAAAGTGGTATAAATTATTTATAATATATTGACACAGAATGAAATAAAACCCATTTCTAAAGAACATGTATTTTTGAAGCGTAAAATAACTTGATTCTCATTATATGCATAATAAACATAATTATATGAATGTCAATTCATTATATTAAATATATAATCTACTAATTTCTTTATAATCATTTATAAAAAAAATCATTGTAATCTATTAATATTACAATACATTACACACATAAATAATATTTTATGAGAAATATATATTTTACCTTAAAAATAATTTATCATCATTTCTATATAATTTAAAATAAATATATGATTGACAACTATATTTAGTAAAGTAAAAATCTATATATATTTCATAATACTATTATTCTTCTTTATATCCATCAAACAAACAGATCAGTCATAATTTCCATATTAAAATAATAATACATCACAGTTTTTTTAATATCATTGTTGCATAAAACAAATGATATCAAGCATATTATTTATTTAAAGTAAATTATAAATTATTGGGAGTGTTATTAAAAGAATAATTTTAATAAATATTTATCCAAAAAAATATTTTCAATTTTTTTAGTCAAACATTTCCATAAAGATTCAATGTGGGCATATATACCAAGTTTGATAGATGAAAACTTATCCTCTTACCACATTAGGGTATGAATAAAATGGTAAATTAATAACCACAATATCATACATTAAATAAAAGTTCAACTGTAATAAAAAATGAAACCGTAGTAATCCCACAACCTTGATAACACAGACTTCCATTATTAAAGTCTTTAAGAGGCACAGGGATAGTATTTACCCCATGTTTTAAATAATTTTATATCCATCTACTTTAAATTAAAATCCTAATAAAATAAAGTCTTTCACTCTATTTTAAATAACCCATACCATGTCACCAACTAATGAACTAATCTAAAGATGCCACATCACCTCAAACACACCCCATTTTCTGCTAAAGGTTGTCATCTACAATAAAAGGACTAATCCAAATAATATATAGACTATACCATTGATATCATTACTATCAAATTAAGGAAACAAATATAAAAAATAATTTTTCAAAGAATAATATGGAATTATACTAGAATGATAAGCATAACAATAAAATAACCGATTTATATCAAAATGAAACCTATGTTATGTATACATAACTCAAGAAATATAAGATATATATTTATAGGATGATAATATATTTTATTGAAATTAAAATTTAAAAATTAATATTAGACAACACTATTTATAACCCAAACCTAGGTTATGGTAGTAAACCATATAAATTTTACACCTACCTACATCAAATTTAATGTCTATTATTGATCCATTTCCCTATAAAATAGATGAAAAATTAGGGTTTTATAGCCATTGAGATTCATGCATAGGGTTTGAGAATGAATCTATACCAAAAACTACTAAGGGACCCCTTAAATATAATTTAATAAATATAATTGTGTGTCTATACAAACCAATAAAAATGAAATAGAACTTAGCATTCAACACTCAAGTAAACCCCTATGTACTTATACCACTTCTAGCGAGTTTGAGTAGTTATATTAAAATTATAATATTGTTATTACTGGGTGTCCCAACTAGTCCATCCTGCCATGGGATAGAATAAAAATATTATAAGAGGCAAAAAAATTATAATCTCTTAGAAAATAACAACAATTTGATGTATATAACTCACTGTTGATCCCCCAACATCCTAAAAATTTTTCAAAAGTGTATCAAAATGATGGTGACGTATAAGATATTTATTTACCTCAATCTAATCCATATTTTGGGTTATCATGAAAATATATATAGGTTATCCTTATAAATAAATCAATTAGGAATAATTGATACCTTAAGAACCACATGACTCACCCCCATTCCCACACAGTTAAGGCCATTAGTGAAGGAAAACCTGGAAAGAACCATGATGTCCTAATCACGTTTTCAGAATTATATTGTTGTTAGGAAAATAAAAAATATCCAAAGAATAAATCAACCTACACCTTTCCATAATTTATACATAAATTCATCTCTCATTTATGATAACACACATCTATCCTAACCGTCTACTAAAAAAATCACATTGCAAGAACCTTGTATATCTATCCAAAAAAAATTCGGCACCACTCATCTGACTCATTGGTGTTCTGATATATGGTCAAGTAATATGAAATAAAAAAATCACTAAACAATACCCCAAAACCTATGTGAAAAACTAAATGATAATTTAATCCATCATAACTATTATATGCCATCTCACTCAATCACAAAGGAACAAATCTATTTCTATGCATCAAATTATTCACCTCAACAGTGAGATTTTATTCAATAGTTTTGCATTATACAAATACAAAACCCTAATCCTCATGAGAAAATTATTCATTGATTGTTAACCTCATGGTACAATCTAACTGGGACACTCTACTAGGTCAAATATCACCGGACTTGAGTTTTTGGACTATTTATTTAACATGAATTTGACCTTATAAGTTCTATCACAATCCAACATATGATACAGAGACCAATCACTCATGATGTTATTTATAAGGTACGATAATAGTTCTATAATTATTATGCAAACCAAACTGAATACGGAGAATCCATTAAAAAATCATCAAACACATAACCCTCCTACAATAGAAAACCCATTACATAACCACAAAAGACCATCCAGGCCCCTTATTCTCATCCTCACTATTAGATACCCATTAGTGTCTTTCTATAGTGACCAACTGGAACATCACAAGGGGGAACGATCTCTAAGAAATTACAAAAATATACTATTGTGAATAGAATTGGTATCTTAGTAAAAATTGGTCATGCCTATTGTCATACTTGTTCTAATCTAATCAGTTTCCACTCGAGTCATATTGAATGGATTTCTCATCCCCAAAATTCATATAATACATAAAAATATAAAATAATTGGAGTAATAATTTATTGACCACTTACCTTTATATTTTAGTAAACCCCTCAAGGAATTTTCATCCAATTTTATCTATGGACACTCAATCATAACTCCACAAACAATCCCCAATCGTATTCCAGAACCACTAATTATATAATTATAAAAAACATACAATAAATTTCCATAATAAATTTAAAATTATTCAGTAGGGGAAACATTCATAATACGATATAAAAATTCTAATTTCACATGAAATAAAGCCCTAATAACTCAAAGATGACTCCAAGTACACTTATGAAAAAAAAACCAAAATTTATAGAATTAATCTTTGGTCAATTTTACCCCTAATTAATGAAAATACAAGAATAATGTAACATCCCAAAAATTAATTCAGTTAGTAAAAAATTAAATGTTTCAAAATGAATATTTTATAATGTTTTATAATTGAGCACATATAATTACTATTACATTTCATAGGAACATTAAACGTCATAAAATAATATTTTCAATAAAAATAAAGAATATTATATAGAGATAAATACCAAATAATTGTGAAAATACTGTGGAAAAATCCATAGGGCATAATTTTCCCATGAATATCACTTATTTCATAAATATTGTAAAAATAAAGTGATGTTTCAATAATATGAAAGATATTTTTAAGGAACATGTAGAAATTTTGAAATTGAAGTAGTTAATGATGAGTTATGTGAATTTTGGAGTATATATAGGGTGTAAACAGTAATGTGACCATTAAGATCTGACTATTACCTGTTCGTTGCAATGTGAACATAATATAATCATTATTAAAGTAATAATATTAAATATAATACTAAAAAAATAGTTTAAAATAAAATTAATTAGTATTATAATTATATCATAAATATGTTATTATATTAATTAATACATATTATATTACAAAATTCTGAATTCCATAAGGTGAATAAACAACATGTTTCCATTTAAAAATATTATTTTACATAAAATATATAATTTTATTTAAAATATTTATTTATCATACATATGAATTTATTTTGATAAAAAAAATAATGTTTTTCGAAATTATAATCTGGAATGTAATTTAAGGTTAAATTTTAAGAACATTCTAGCATACTTGTTTTTTAGTGAATAGTAAAAATATCAAATTTGTGTTTTTGGTCACTTCTGTTACATCATAAACATGGAATAATGATGTAATAAATTATAAAATAGAATAGAAAACCAAATTTAAGTTATTTTATTACTAAATTATATATTACTAAATTAAATTAAGTTTCTAAACCAATACGTAACTTCTGAAAGACTAAAATAAAAATTAATATTTTCTAAAAACCATATTTTGTGGAATGATTAATTTCACATTCCTAAAGTAATATTAAAAACTGGATCTTGGTTATAAATTGGATATAATTCAATAAAAATACCATAAATTTTAAAAACATGAGCTTAAACCATGGGTATACCAATATTTTGTTTCACAACGTAGATATCTATGTCTTGTAATTAGAAATTCATAAATAATTATCTTCATTTTGTATATAAATACCTACCAATAAAACCAATTTCATTTACAGAAATTATTATTATAATTTCCAATTATCTTTTATTCTCTCATTAATAACTTTTAATAATCACTCAAGGAACCACTCCTCAAAGCGTAGGAAGTGATATTTATGGTAAAATATTATCATCCTCATCCTTTATAATTCATGTACTTATTTAAAAGTTTGATTTCAAATTTTCCAATTACACTTTTTTATACACTAATTATTATTACATTACTATACAAGGTAGTTTCTATCAATTAGATACTTCAATTATCTATCATTTACCACATTCTATTAATTTTTTAATGCATCCTTTATTCTTTCAAAATAATTGTTTCAATTTCCATGAAACTTTTGTTTTGAATACACAATCCTATATTATATAATGGGAGTTAATATAAATATATGTGTACATCCTTGAAAGTTTATTTACATGAATGAAACTCCCCTTAAATTTTCGTGGGTTTAAAATATTGAAGGGAACATTCTTTTATCACTTATGAATTCAAGATTTTTTAATGAAACCATTTCCCATTATCGACACTTTATTGATAAAACTATTTATTATGTTATATGATCTATATAGAACAAATTAATTTGAACATATGAGTGGCAAAACATAATATATATCAAATTTCATTGTATAATGCTTTAATTTTAGGAGATACCATATATACTACATAGGTTTTTAGTCTTTCATAATATGTTATAATATCTTGGTAGTGTTCCTTGACTTATTCTTATGTTGTCATGCTTTAGGATTTTTCAACATTACTTCATTGAAACTACATTATGAATTCATTTTTTTCATGTCACATAACTATATCAATTTCATATAGTTTTAATAATTTTTTGTCCATATTTTATTTTGAACTACTCTTGGGGTTTTACTGGTGTTTTGTGAGTTTTTGAACTTTTTTGGGCATGTGTACAATTGGAAAATGGATAGGAAAACATGTTTGACATTCATAGGAAAAAAACTAAACTTTTAGAGATTTGGGATAGTTATTATTAACATTGTTGGAACATAGTTATAAAATTCACTTAACCAACCCATGAGACATCTCCCAGTGGGAAGAAATGCGAACATGGTAGGTACATGGTTTATTAAATCATGCATTCAAACCATGAAATGAGTTTTAGTTAATCTAAAAATTATTTTATATAGCTAATAAACCTCTTTATTCTCTTATTATTCCTCATAAATACTATAATTTTGACTCCAAGGGCTTCATTTAGATATTTTGGAAATCTAAACTCTTCTGTGGAGTCATTCTAATGGATCTTGGGGTGTTAGATCTTGGATTCTCGAGTTAAGAGACTATTCTTTGATTCCTTTCACCATTATTCTAGATGTCCTCTATTTTTCATGAAAGTGACCATTAAACTGGGATGCAATGTCAAAATATATTGGTTTTTTCATGATCTTATGTTAATACTATTAGACATATTAGGAGGAGGGAAGAAAGAGACCATATTTATGTTCGTTGTTATTCACACATTTTATAATTGTCTTGGTTAGAGGTTTTACTTATGTCATTTGATCTTATGTATGTTTAATTTTGGTTTTTTATATGGGTATCGTGGTTTATAGATCTCATTTTATTTCTATGATTATTCATTCATCTTGGTTCTTGGATCCCATTCAGTTAATCAATAGACCAAGTATTTGAGGTGGGTGGTTTCATATAGTGTATTTTTTTGTGAACATTTATTACTTTATAATCATAAATTGGTTTTATGAATTCTTTAATGGAAATATATATGATTCCCAAAATTTGAAAATTTTGGATTATATTATAATATTAATTTTCCATTTTGTATTATTGATGAAAATGGATTTATAAAAAAAATTTATGTACTATAATGGTTGTTAGATTATTTATGTGTAAAATTACTGTTGAATGATTTAAACTATGAAAATAAAAGATTTCATGTGTGCGTAATTTTTTTAAACTAAAAGCCTCTAAGTGTGGGATGTTTTTGAAATTCAAATCCTACAAGTGTGGTCTATGGTACATGGGAACCTAGGGTACATAAGAGTAGTATATATAGGTACATGCATGCTATAATGGTTTGTGGCGAGTGAGCATGGACTTATGTCAAAACTGTAACATAAATTTGTTATCAGGGTGGGTCACTTATTGGGGTATTATCTTACACATTGACCTATATTATAGGGATATATTCACACTTAGTTATTTCACTAATAATTTGTGAATATGAAACCAAACTGAGACCTAACCACCCCTAATACTAGTTTCTATGGTGATCCTTTTGGATTGATTATTAATAAATGCTTTGAGAAATGAATAATTAGAGAATTTTTTGAATTTTTTAATTAGGAATCCTTTATCAACTATGATAAAAAAGGCTCAATTTAAATATTTATTGAAATTTTTTAAATCTATATTTTATCCCTTATCTTTCCTTAAATAAGAATAATTTTCTTTTTTAAAAAGACAACTTATGAAAATATTTGTGGGTTCCTATATGGTTTATTTCCTCACACCTTGCACATACCTTTAGGTACGTGTAGATATAATTTTATCTAAATAAGTTAAAGTAAAGACTCAAAATAATGGAGGTGGGTATTTTTTTAACTCCTCTAGACTTTAAAAGAATAACATTTTGTTTGATAACTAATACGACATGCAACACCAAGCTAAAACCACCTATGAGATATACTATTTAAATATGACCACTATAACATAGTCATTGGATTGGAAAGAATAAATAGGATTAAAACATTATAAAACGTATAAGGGATATAATTACTATAAATATAATGATTAATTATTAGGAATTCAGTATACAAATTTTAGTTAAGTCATATTAAGCATCAAAAATATTTTTTCCGTAAAAACTGTTTTTTATTGATTTTTGTGTGAGAAGAATAAAAATAATTTTTACCATATTTAGAAAAGGTGTTTTATAAAAGGGGTATTATTTTTTAAATTATCTTATAAAAATTATCTCGGGGTTGATTTTTTATATTTTTTTGAAATGATTGATTTTTCAATGAATAGTGTAAATTACCAAATTTTCAAATACATCCATTTATTTTCGTTAAATATCATAATTTAAATGTCCCAATATATTTTTTATTTGGTATTAAAGTTGAATATAATCCATTTTATTTATAATATTCAAATTAATTTCATTTGAATTATTAATTTTCATGAATTTTTTATAAGTTTATTTTTATGCATAAAACACATATTTTCCAAAAAACTATATTTGAGTGAAAAATGTTTTTTAATCTTAATTACTTAGAATATCCTAAAAATGTGGAAGTATTTAAAATTAATTTAAATATTATATATCTATGTACATTAATTGAAATAAATATAATGAAAGTTAGTAGTTATTAAGTTAATTTAAAATCAGCATTTCATTGAAAAATACGTTTTCCTGAAAATAAATTTTCATCGCATTTTACACGCTTATTTAAAAATTAATTTTTTCCAATTTTAGAAAATATATTTGAAAAAATAAAATTAATACTTTAAATAATGATTTAAAAATTATTTTAGAGTGGATTTTTGATACTTTTCTAAAGAAATATTTTTTTAATAAATAATGAAAATACTAATTTTTATGGAAAACTAAGTTTTCATTTAAGGAATTTATAAATAAAAATTTTGTTTTAAATTTTTCTCAAAGGTTTTATTGGTTAAATTTTAATATTATTAATATAATTAAGTTAATTTAAAAAAAATTATGTTGATTTCTAATATAAAAACTTTCTATACTTATGAAAAAAAAGTCTTCTGAGAACTATTTTTTCATCCCATATATGGGTTTAATTTTAAATTAAATTACTCAACATATGTGAATTGAATTTTGTAAAATGGATTCAATAATTTAAATCAGGATAATTAATATTATTTTATTAGTTTAACATAGTTTTGGTGATAATGAATAGTGAAAATAGTAAAAAAATCTATTATTATGGTTAAGGTTAAAATGGGTCTATCGGTGGGGGGTTATACCAAAATACAAGATGTTTTTTTCAATTAAAAATGTATAAATATTACATTATAGAACTATTTAAACCTTATCTTGTCTTTTATATGAATATATTACCTTTTGGAAGCATTTTTCTTGAGAATGACTATAGCAACCTGACCATAAAAATCCTGGAACCAGGGTCTCCTACCTTTACATTAGCATGAGATATAAGTAAATCACTTCCCTAAAAACTGAAATTTTTAGTATTATTGGTAATCTAGATACATACATGAGTCTTGTATTACAAATGAATACACTAATAAAAAAATTCCTTTACTTTTTCAAGGTTAATAACTCTATTCCATCTTGTGTGTCCTTGAAAATCATTCATAGTACAAATCAGGGAATCCTTAGGAAAGGAAACATAATATTGGTAAGCTCAAATACTTATTAAGGGTAAAGTATAGCAGAATTTATAGTCAATAAAAGAGAATAATAATTATGGTGAGGTAAATAACTAAACACACATGACATATAATCAATAAACTGAATGGGTAAACAATATGACAAGGTAATAACTGAGAACTCATGCCATTAAAATAACTGGACAATGCATAATCAATGTGGTAAGGTGGGAAATGTAAAACACATGCCATTTTAACCAATAAAATGATAATTAAATGAGTCCATAGATATGTTGTGGAAAAATATGATGGATAACAAATTATGAATCAAAATTAAGGAAATGCTTAATTATTGGATTCCATTCTTCTTAGGTACAGGGTAATATTACCATTAGGAACTTTCACAATATATTTTATAACATACTAGGTAAAAACCGGATTATATTATTATATCCAAATGATTCTTCTCATAGTACTATAGATGCATTGATGGGATATCTATAATAGGTCCCCACCCATGTCGTACATATCCAAAGAATTCCACATATATCGAATTTTGAATTTAACAATGTGCCTTATAAATTATCCATATAGAGTAGAAGATATGGATTTATCAATATTTACCTAGTTAATCAAATAACTATCATGTGCACATCATATGTAAAAATGGAAAACTTTTTATGAAATAACCATATCCATGATAAAGGATATGAATATTTAGGGGAAACATAATGTTTAATGGTAACGAGAAATTGAATATTTCAAGGGGACTATAAAAATAAATCAAGGAAGTAAATGTCAATATTATCCTTAAAAAATCAATAATAAACCATCCCGAAAAATAATAATGATTGTATAAATAAAATATATCCCAAGTGGATTAAGGATAAAGGGTTTTTGTCATTGATGAATAGAAATACTATAAACGATATTTTAAAAACAATATTTAGGAAAATATCCTTTTTATTTTAAAAAACATTTTGCAAATCATTTTACTTGAAAGTAACATTTAAAAACATTTTCTTTAAAAATTAACCTTTTAAACTTGGATGGAATCTTTGAAGAAATGATGGTGTAAAAATATATACATGATTTGAAATGTAAAAAAAAGAACATTCATTTTCCAAGGTAAAACTGTTTAAAAAATTCCTTGTTTAGAAGGAGACAAGAACATTCCTTTGAGAACATTTATAAAAGATTAAAAGAGGTAAAAATTTATTCATTAAATCATTTGAGAAATATTAGGGGAATTTTCAAAAAAAAATTAAAAAACTTGTTTTTTAGAAGAAAATAAGTTCTCTAACTAAACATAGAAATGAAGTTGGGTTTTCTTAAAAATATTTTGTAAAACATTTTATGTACCAAATACTGAAAAAATGGTACTATTACCTAATAAAGATCATTAATAAACATAGGATAATAAAAATAAGGGGTTTATTAGACAATTATCAAATAATTTCCCTTAATTTAAATTCATGTGAAAACAATCCCACAAAAAATGAGATTGTATAATAAACCCTAGGAAAGATTATTACGTAGAAGTGAGAATTAATAAATGAGTTGATTATGTGCATCAACTATAAATCCACAAAAATAAGTTTAAATTCATCAATAGATAATTATATTAACTATACACATAATCATATAATATTAAATACAATGAGTAAGAATTATAACTTAATGAAGAGGAGTTGGGTTATTAATTTTTTTCCACCTAGTAATGCTTAAATAAAATCCCCTTAGGTGAAATAATTCAAATTAAAATTAAAAATATCATAAATAATAAATTAATTATGATATTATATATATCTAAATGGTAATTTTATACACCACACCAAATAAGTAAGTGGTGAATAATACATTTATACCAAAAATGAAAATATGTGAGATGAAAATCCCTTACCTTGCATTTTCTTTTGGGTAAAAATAATTTAACATCCTCTATAATTGTTTTAAACATGTCACTAACTTATACACAAATGTTAATAAAATTTATAATTTCATATATTATCTTTATATAATATCTTATTAACTGTTTTTAAACAATCTCTAATTTTTTCACTATTTCGAGTGTTAATTTTTTTTTAGAATGTTTAAACTTATTATTTGTTGTTACTATTAAATAGATCATGGTTTTGTCATATATAGAGTGTAAACCAAGATTTAATTATCATATATATTCCGTATATATTTATTAATAATAATTTTTAATATTTAGATATAGAATATGAAATACACTATTTATGGAGATGGTATGTCGTACGTATGTATGAACACTACTTCCATTTCCTTATTGTATTTAAAAGAATGAAAACTAAATTATATTTATGTATATTTATATTGTAATTATAGTAACATATTCATTTAATATATTTCATATATTTTTATTAAGATTATATTTTATACATTCAATGTATTTCATGAACAGATCACATCGCTTTGAAAAGGTAGTAGTTCATACTTCCACAAAAGATGTTATCAAATACCCACAAAATGAATATAATAAAGGTATGTGTTATATAAAAAATTCAGAAGTTTAAAAACATTATAAATATCATATAAGTAATATAAAAAATATTTATATCTTAATTCCCATCTATGATAGGTGGTAAAGGAAAAACCGAATGACGTTGTTTTGCGAGGCGGCAGTTCACCGTACACAAAAACGGTAAGCTAATTACCCATTAGATTGAAGCGTGTGTATGAGTAGGTATAACCCTTAGAATAAATACATATCATTAAATTTATTATAATGAGGTTATTATTTAATCATGTAATAATAAAATTGTAGGGTGTGGAGAATGAAAATAATACAAAATATCTTAAGGATGGATGTTACCTCTTATTTTGGTAACTCTTTTTGGTTTGCAACAAAGGCTTCCATGGATGGATTTATGCCCAAATTCAAGTTTCTAGTTTGAGTGTATGGGTTTTTAGGATCTATATAGGTAGATATCGGTTGAGTAAAACTATATTTGGAGGTGTAAGGAAGTGGGAGGGTGAGTTCCTTTTTATAGTGGAGGATGAGTTGTATTCTTTTAAATTTTTTAAAACATCATTTCACCCACATTTTTCCAAAACAATGGATCCAATAATGGTAAAATTTTATTTTAAGGGAATATAGGGTTTAAATATGAATATAAAAAGGATTTTTTTTAAGTGTATAGGTAGTTATTTCCCTTAATTTTATGGTTTAGTCCCTTGTTAAGCTAATTTGTCTCTTAATCATTAAAATTAATTTTAATCACATTCACTACTATTTTTAGACATAAATTAATTTTACATAATTATTCATTATATATAATTCTTAATAAAAATATTTAATCCATTTTTTAAAATTAAAATCACAGAATGTTGTTGGAATTTATTTAAAATTAATCCCACATATGGGATGAGAGTGCAGGTTTTTAAAGAAAAAACAGTAAAAAGATTGCTATGTTTTTATATCCAATTTTTAAGTGAAATTGATTAAAATTATCCAAATTGGATTAATATATGTAAATTTTATCTAATTTAACTTTAAAATCAATAAAAATATAATTTAACATTATAAATAAATTAGATGAATAAAACAGTTTTGAATTAAAATCCATTATTTTTCACTATTTATCAAAAAAATAAAACGCCATAAAAAACACCAAACATTTACTATAGGATGATTTTTATGTAAAAATTTAAATAATGATGTTTATTTTGAAATATAAAAGTTATAAAATTTCCATTATTTAGTTTTAAAAAATGTTATCCATCAAAAGGGAGAAACTTTTCCTTGAAATAAATATTCCTTTTTATATATAAAATTGGGTTTGTTCTTATTTAAATCGTATAAAATAAATTTTATGAATGTATAAACTATTTTATATAATATATAACATATATTATTCATTAATATAATTAAATAATATTAATTTAATTTAATTTATTAAGACAAAACTCTTTTGAGATAATAAAAATAAAAAATATATCCTTTATACTCAATTTGTTTATATTTTCATTTCTCATTAATTGGTAACCAATTAATTTAACATAGAATTTTATAAAACCTATATTTTCATAATTTTTTTAATATTATTCACATAATATAATTGAAATTTGATGTTATATCATATTATATTAAATAATAATTTTTTAATAATATATTATTGTTCAGTAAGACTCAGTCTGGCATATAATGCAAGTCGTTGAAGAAAATTATTGTTGTGTGTGTTGCACGCTAACTCAGTATCACATGAATTTAAATATATATCATAAATAGGATTTATTTAAAATATAAAATATATCATAATGTATTGGGATATTATAATCCCTTACAATATTGGTGTTTTGTGTCATAAACCCTACCAGATACAGTGTACTTACATTAGAATTTAGGGGTATTACATTCCCCCCACCATACTTAAATTGTATCCCCACAATTTAAACTCGATATTTTATTGTAAATTGTTTTATATTTCCTATTTTAAAATACAACATCATGATAAAGGTTTATAAAATATCCTCTAGAAAATAGAGAATAATAAGTACAAAGGTCACGTGGAATAACATATAACTAGGTCTCTAAGTTGGAGAACACAGACATCATGTGAAAATATGGACTTGGAGTAAAAGTGTAAATATTTATATGAATTGATTTATTTCATAAATCACAAAAATTTAATGATCGATTTTTTATTGAGGTCCTCAAATCCATAAATCATTGATGGTTTATACAACCATCAATTCGATAAAAATTAAGGTATTATGATAACATTGTTTTTTGTTTCTGATCATTTTCCTAAAGTTTAATTACTCTTTCAATGCCTAATTATATTAGTAAATATAATTACTTGATATATTCAAACAGATACAATTTCAACCTTTGGTTGTGATTCGATCAATTTTCAATGCATCTATTACTTCAAGAGATGGATATCCAAAAATTAATATTGATGCTTGAAGAATTAAAATACTTTTTAATGGATCTTAAGGCCTTTAAAAGAGTGAAAAATCATACTATTTGTCTCTAAAAACTTCTAATGTCAATATGGTTAGTAACTTAATCTCTAAACCAAATAAACTAACACTACTGGTTCATCATTAATATTTATTCATCAAATTATTTAACTAAAAATAATTACACATTTACTAGGAAATAACACTTGCCAATGGTAGGAGTGAAAACCTTATTATCCTTTGATCGAAGGTTCATGTCACATGAATTTTCCAGACATGGTTGATTTTCCCTGAAAGTATATGTTTTCCTTTTCTAAAACCATATTAGTATCATTTATGTAATAAATATGATGGACCCCTTCAAATTTAATCAGTAAAATACCCTTTTCACTACAATTTTAAATACAACCCTAAATACTTCATCCATTTATGTAAAAGTGGGTCCTTTATTGGTCTATGTTTTATCCATAATATAATTTTTTTGTATTTATAAATCATGAAACCTTATCTTAAATTAATAAAATATAGGATTAATGTAGGTCATTAATTGTCAATGTCCTTCATAATGGGTTGTAAAAAAATGTGAATTATCTTAATCATTTGCCCAAGTAGTGTCAAACTAGGTGCATAGTGAGGCCTATTTTCATGTACCAGGTTATGTTTTATTTAGTCCTAACACTTCTTATTTGGATTTATTACCCCTAGGTAAGTCTATTCGAGAACCATTCCCACTTGTAATATGCATACATGGACATATTCCTTTGAAGATCCACATAATTTTTACCATACCAAAATTCAAGTATTTTTTCTATACTTATCCTAAAATTATACCTTAGGTATATGTTCCATAATCTATGTTTCTATAATTATAGTTATCAATGTTACTACTAAAAATGCTATGATTCCAACTATAATAACCCAACCACAAAAATACCAGAGCAGATTTCTACTATAATTACATTATCATAGGATATATGTACTTCATGTTCCAAAGGACCAAAAAATTTAATATTTTTCCTAAACTAGATACATACATGAGTCTTGTATTATAAATTAATACACTAATAACAATATAATTTTGTTTATTTTTTAGGATAATAACACTACTCCATAGAGCATATCCTTACATATCTTTCTCATCACATTTTAAGGAATCTTGGGGAAAGTAAACATAATAAGGGTGAGATCAAATTCTCAGTAAGGGTAAAGTATATCATAAGAAATAATGATTTAATGAGAATTATCATCATGGGAAGGAAAATAACTGAACATTGATGAAATATAATCAATAAAGTGAAAGGTAAACAATATGGAAAGGTAATAACTAAAAAAAATTGATTAAAATAAATAGATAAGGAATAATAAATATGGAAAGGTAAGAAACTGAAAAAACATTACATTTTAATCAATAAATTGAGAATTAAATGCATCCATAGATATGTCTAAGAGAAATCTCATGCAAAATAAATATTAAATCTAAATGAAGACAATGTATAATTATTGTAATCCATATTCCTAGGTACATGGTATATTTTCCATCAGGTGCTTTCATAAGATGATTTATAAAAAACTAGATAAAAATACATTAACTTAGGCTAGCCAACTAATTCTTCCTATGAGACTATTGATGCATTGAGGGGATATCAATAATCAGGCCCTACCTATGTCATACATATACAAATCATTCTCCATATATCAAATAATTGATCTAACTAAGTGCCTTATCAAATATCAATATAGATTAGAAGATATTTATTAATCAATATTTCACCAGTTAACAAAATAAATATAAAGTAAATAGAATATATAAAAAATTTATACGATTTATGAAATTATCATATCCATGATAAATGATATTGATATTTAGGGAAAACATAATGTTCAATGATAATTAGAAATTTAATATTTAAGGGGACTATAAAAATGAATCAAGGAATTGAATTTCAATACTATCGTTTTCCAAATCAACCATAACCATATAGATAAATAATATGTATCGTATCAATACAAAATATCATAATTAGAGTAACGATAATGGGTTTTTTCATTGATGAATAGAAATAAAATGAATGATATTTTAAGAACATTTTTGGGTAAAATACCCTTCTTATTTTGAATAATATTTTGAAAATAATTTTCTATAAAAACCACTTTTAGAAATATTTTATTTAAAAATTAACCTTTCAAACATGAAAATGAATCTTCAAAGAAATGTAAAAGGATAAATTCGTACATGGATTACAAGGTAAAAAAGAACATTCATTTTTCATGGTAAAAATGTTAGAAATATTCCTTGTTTGGAAAGAGATAATAATACTCCTTTTTGTTTTTTTAAAGAAAAAAAGTGATAAAAAATACATTAATAAATCATTTTGTAAAGTTTAAAAAAAAAATTAAAACCTTTATAAAAAACGGTGTTTTTAGATGAAAATAGGTTCTCCGACCAAAGAGAGAAATAATGTCAGGTTTTCTTAAAAACATTTTTTAAATCATTTTATGTAACAAAGATTGGGGAAATAGTACTAAAAATTGATAAAGGCCACAAATAACAAGAAGAGAATAAAATGAATGGGTTTATAAGTCAATGAAAAAATAATTTCCATTGATGTAAATTCAAGTGTAAACAATCCTGAACAAACATAGATTGTAAAGTAAATCCTTTAAAAGATTATAATGTTTATGTGAGAATCAATCAATGAGTAGATTATGTGTATCAACTATAAATACAAGAAAATGATTTTAAATACATCAATAGATATTCAAAGTCATTATACACATAATAATATAATATTAATTATAATTAGGAAGTAGTATAACCCAATGAAAAGGAGTTGGGTTATGAAATTTCTTTTCCACTTGGCAATGCTTAAATAAAATTCTCTTAAATGAAATAACTCAAATTAAAACTCAAAATATAAAGTACAGTAATTTAATAATCATATTATATATCAATATTGGTATTACATACACAAAAAATAAGTAAGTTGTGGATATGACATTTATTTCCCATATGTAAAAAGTGAGATAAAAATCATTACCTTGTATTTTCTTTTGGGTAAACATATTTAAAAATCAAGTATAATGGTTCTAAATAAGAAAAACCATATACCATAACCATACACATATTTATAATTTAATATATTATCTTCTTATAATATTTTATTACCCATTTGTTAACAATCTCTCATTTTTTCACTATTTTGGGTGTTAATTGCCTTTTTTAGTATGTTTTGACATGTTACTGGTTGTTCATAATAATTGGATCATGATTTCATATTGTAAAGAATGTAAATCATGATTTAATTATAATATATATTCATTATATTTTTATTTACAATAATCCATAATATATGGAGATAGGAAATGAAATGCATCGTTCATTGAGACGGTGGGTTGTACGTATGCATGAACGCTACTTCCATTTTCTTATCGTATTTAAAAGAATTATAAGTAACTTATATATTTTTATATGCATATTATAATTATTTTATCATATTCATTTCATATATTTCACAAAGTTTTATTAAAACCAATATTTATACATTCCATTTATAGTGTGAACGGATCACATTGCTTTGAGGAGGTGGTAGTCGAGACTTCCGTAAATGATGTTATCGTATTCCCACAAAATGGAAATCATAAAGTTATTTGTAATATAAAAATTAAATAAATATTTTGGATTTATAAATATTATATTTATATATCACATAAAAATATTGTGTCCATCATAATTTTAAACAATGGGATGTCATAAAGTAAAAATGAATGATATCATTTTGTGAGGTGGTAGTTCGTTGAAAATATAAACAGTATTTTAGTTACCCATTAGCTGAAAGAATATATAAATTTATGTCAAAAACTTATAATAAAAATGTCATAATATATTTAGGATATTTATTTTATTACGTAATCCATTAATAATATTATTTTTTGGGTGGAGAGTGAAAATAAAAAAAGAGCTTGAGGAAGGATATAACCTCTTATTTGGGTAACTCTTTTTAGTTTTCACCTATGTGCTTCCATGGAAATATTTACACCTAAAGTGAGGCTTATAGATTTTGGGGATTTATTTTTATGATTTATTTGGTAAGATCATGGTTGAGAAAAAGTTTCTTGAGAGGATTGAGGAAGTGGGAGGGGTGAGTGCATTTTTATAGTGTCTGAGGAGTGACATTCTTGTAATTTTTTTGAAACGGAATTATACCCACATTTTTTCTTTGAAAATTGGCTCCAATATTAGTAAAATTTCAATAAAATGGATTATAGGTTCTAAATATAAACATCTAATGGATTTTTTAAATTTTTATAGTTCTTTATGACCTTATGTTTATGGTTTAGTCCCTTGTTAAGCTAATTTTTCTCCTAATAGGTGCAATTTTTTTAATCACATTCACTAATATTTTTGGTAAAAAACTATGTTAAAATTAGTAAAAATTATAAATTGTGATGAATAAAAATATATAATCTATTTTTCCAAATTAATATCACATAAGTGGAAGAAATTAATTTCAAAATAATGTCGTAGACGGGACGACAATGTGGGGTTTTAAAGTAAAAATTTTCAACATATTGCTAATTTTTTATATCAAATTTCAAATTTAAAATTATTCTAATGATATAAATTGTATTAATATATATAGAATAAAGAAAAATAAACTTTAAAACCATTAAAAATATAATTTAACCATGTAAATAAATTATATGAAATAGTAGTTTTGAATTAAAATCCATTATTTTTCAATATTCATCAAAAACTTATACTTCACAGAAAACCCAAATAATTCACCCTAAGCTAAATTAAAATTCTGTTTCCAAAAAATAATGTTTATTTTCACATGAAAATTTTATAAAATTTATAAAATTTTGTTTTTAATAAGGTTCACCATTAAAAGATGAAATAATTGCCTTTAGAAAAATATTGCTTTTTATTCATAAAATTAGGTTTTTTCTTATTTTATGCCTATTTAATCAATTTTATTAATATCAAAAAAAATTAATTGAATATATAGATTTTTTTTAAAATTAATATAATTAAATAATTTTAATTACCTTAATTTATTAAGACAAGATTCATTTGAGTGTAAAATTAAAAATATATCTTTTATATTAAATTAGGTTATATTCTCATTTCTAATTAATTGGTAACCAATGAATTTATCTTAGATTTTTAAAAAACATATATTTTCATATGTTTTTTATTAATATTCATAAAATATAATTTAATAGATAGGTTATTTCATATTATATTAAATGATAATGTATTAATAATAATATAAATTATAGTAAAACTCAATCTTGCGTGTAATGAAATGTAACACCCCAAGCTTCCATGGTACGCTTCTCTTTGAATAATAGAGCAGCGTGTGTTGTATGCAACCTCGAGTTATAACACACCGCGACCAATCAAAGTAGCTGTTATGAATAGTAATACCCACTTTTTGAAATTATATCAATTTTATATTTTAAAATGGAAATTATTTTTTTATTCGGAATATCAAAATTATCCTATGTTGAATTTTTTGTAATTTTCTGAGAACTTCCAATTTTCTATAAGTAGAAGAATACTTAAAAAACAACTTTTTTAATCAAAATAATTTATAGTAGTAAATTATACTATTTAGAGGTTTTAAAGTGTAATTAGAATATATTTTTACCATTTTATCCAATTATGGTCATTAGAATTAATTTCACTTTGAAATTGGACATAAACAATTGTCAATCTTTTGATATATATTGTTTCCTAAAAACACGCTATTTGTTGTGACAGTGGGAATTAATTATTAAATTAATTAATTCAAATTATATGTTTTTAATTTTGTAAAATAGACATCATTTTTGAATTTGGAACATCAAATATATCTTAGAGTGAATTTTTGGTATTTTTCATAAAAACATCGATTTTTTATGAATAGTGAAACCACTAAGTGGTAGTTAAAAAAACTGATTTTTCTTTTAAATGAAATTTTACCACCTCTGTGATTTGAATTTTAAAAATCCTACATACATCATTTTAATTAGGAAGTAAAATGCGGTTCAATTGGATTAAAATAATTTTTGATAAATAGTAACTTTTAAGTTCTATTAATCGCGATTAAAGATAATTAGTGTAATTTAAGGTAAATATAATTATATAATAAGATGAAATTACCTTTACACTTGTCCTACACTTATTGATGGTTCATGTCTGACCAAGACAATCCATGGGTCAACTTGGGGGCCCCCTGGAGCCACTTTGGTAAGAAAATGACATTAATAACTTTTTATTTAAAGTAAAAATAAAAGTCTCACAAACATGTATTGTTTTACTAAAATAATTTTTACATGGGGTTATACAAGTCATATTTTTGACTATAAATAGTAATTGGAAATATAAAGAGATTTACTACATCAAATTATTTTTTTATAATTTTTAGACTTTAAATAAATTAATTAATTTATGACACCATGATGATGTCGCGATTACCTCATTAATGAACTATTTAAATAAAATGAAAAGATAATGTAAAATCTAAGACTTAAACTTGTCCAAAACCTATTTAATGGGTGTATTTAGAATCCTTATCACCTTATCCTCGAAATATATTATTTTTGGATCTTTAAAATCTGAAACTCATTATATAATAAAGTAACATTTCTTAACTTTCCAAAAGTGCCCCTTCTCTCCTCTTATAAAAGGCCCCCACCTCTACCACCTTATTCAAACCTTAAAGCCAATTGGCTCGGCCAAACTATGACCAAATACTCTCTAAACTTCCCTCTATTACTCCTAAAAGCCTCATGTTGGGCATAATTCTTCCCAAGGAAGCCTTTGGCTCAAATCAAAAAGAGTTACCCGATTTTAAGGTAATGTCTTCTCTTATGTTCTTTTGTATTATTTTGTTTCTCCATCCCCTTAAACTCTTTTAATTCCTTTATTTTGTAACAATACCAGTATATTAAACATACTAGGATGTTTTTATGAGAATTATTTGATTTAAACTTACACACACCTTTGTCTAATGGTTAAATAACATAATATTTCTGTGGGCGATGAATTACTGCCTCACGAAACGATGATTGTTCAATATTATTTTAACACCTCTCATGGTGGCCATTATGATGAAACTATTTCTATATATTATATATATTATGTTTATGTTTTATTTATGATTATGTATTTTTCATATATGGTATACCTTTATGATTTCCATTATGGGTAAACGGGATAATTTCATTTTAGGAAGGGCGGACTACCGCCCCCTCAAAGTCATTTGAATCGTTAATTCCATAATTGGGACTTATAAAGTATGGCGTTAATGATATTATATATTATATTATACTGGAATTATAATATACCTTTATATAATTATGATTTAATTCCATTAAATATGAAATATAAATAAAAGTAGTGATCATGTGTATGTACGGTTTACCGTCTCCATGAACGGTGCATTTCATATCTTACCTCTAAATGTTATGTAATATTATAAATTCATGTATCTACTGGATATATATGATATATATGATATATACATCATGAATATAATTATGGAGATAATGGATATTCTACCACATAAACAAATTGTAATTATAAGTAGTTTATTGTTGACTCAAGTACCAAAGATCGACAAAACGACCGTTATTAACTTAAATGACTACATAATGTTTTTAACATGGTAATAAGTGATAGAAAAGGGATAATTAACTTGAAAAAGGTTCTTAAGAAAGTATATATTAACAATAGTTTATTATTCAGGAGATTAAAGAATGATTGAGTCAAATCAGACATGAGGTAAGGGACTTCGTCTTAATCTCCTTTCATTGAGGAATATTTTGTTTTATAAACAACTTTCTTTTATACGGTGTATAAACCCCTTTTACTTTTACTTTTATTTAAAAGGAATATTTTTATATGAATCATTTTTACTAAATGACAAAAGGAATGTTTTGTCTTACGTATGCGGTGACAACGACTTCTTCGCCGCTGTGACCATTATTTGAGTTTTAGCTTCCTCTACAAGCCATAACCTTTTTAAAAAAAATGAAAAATAAATACCAAGTTTTACTTTTCTTTTACATTGGTATTGAAAATGGTTTTATTATATCAATGTGTTGTATTGATATCTTGTGATTGAAATGTGTAAATTTTATGATTTCTTTATGCATGTTTTATGTGATACAATTATGTTATGCTTTATGATATGTTTAAACCTATTCATATGAGGAATGAATTGGACTTAATAAGTAATGGTTGGATCCCAATATATCTTCTCAATGCATCGGAAGGTATCATGAGACAAACTAGTGTCTTGGCACGAGGCCTTGAAAAAATATTATTTTTAGTCTTTGCATGAGGCCTTGGCTATGTGGTTATGATTGTATGACATTATGAATTCCATCATTATGAAAGTGGTTATTGATATTGCATGTGATTATTCGATCAGTAGAATATCCATTTGAATAAGTAAATGGAATTATTTAATTTTAATTTTTCCATATTATGCTGAAATTCGAGTTTAAAAGGCTTTTGTTTTAGTTATACATTGCTTTAAATGTTTATGTTTATTTATAAAAGCTTCTGCTATATTGTTATTCATACTAAGAATCTGAGCTCACCCCTTTATATGTTTTATTTTTCCCAGGAT
This sequence comes from Viscum album, assembly GCA_963277665.1. Classification (NCBI taxonomy): domain Eukaryota; kingdom Viridiplantae; phylum Streptophyta; class Magnoliopsida; order Santalales; family Viscaceae; genus Viscum; species Viscum album. The sequence continues at coordinate 1,939,337,725 of OY728155.1, forward strand.
GTGAAGAAATATTATATAAATGACCTACAGGGATAGTGTGAGGGTATATGAATACAAGATGTTGTTGCAGTTTTGTTTTAATTTATGATGTAATGTAAAACTTATGAATGTATCTATTGTTTCAAGGATACTAAACTAATCGGTCTTTCGAGACATGATATTTGTGATCATGCCAATGTTACGTAATAATGCACGGACTCTGGGTAACTGGGGTCAGGGCGTTACAGTTGGTATCAGAGGCAGTTTAGTACAAACCTTGGAAGCTAGATTTAGGAAAAAATCCGATTAGAGCACATAGCCCTAAGATAGACTTTGAAGACTAGTATAGAATAACTTCCTAGAATTTTTGTATTATAGAGATTTTGTGAGTTTTCTGAGCAATACATCCCTGTCTGGATATGAGCAGGTACAGGCGGCTCTGGAACAGATGTACCTAGGGGTAAAACCCAAAAACACCGCTTTGAGCTAGAATCGAACAGGAACTGGTGCACGACAACGGGCCTTGCTGCACTCTTGGTTATGACACTCCTGGGGGATATGCTTAATCTAGTTATCATTTTCTTTACGAACCATTATGAAGGTTTTATGAGTATATACTTCCTCAAAGAAAACATCTTTATGATTATGGATTATATCCCTAAACCGTTCAATTTACGTTAAGTATTTTACAAGTTTGGAATTATTCATTGCAATTCATAAACTGACCTAGTTTATGCCATTGTATAGAAATGGCGCCCAGTAGAAGGAATGTGAACTCCAGCAATACGTATGATCCAAAGAGTAAGAAGGATCATATCTTTCATGGTATTAAGCCGACATTTAGAAGGGAAATAGTCTCCCATGTTTTCTTAACATATGAATAAATAGTATCATGTGTTAATAAGATAAGTAAATAATTCTTTGAGTCCTATGAATTTGAAGGTAAGAAAGAGAAGAAAAGGGTGGAAGAGAGAAATTTGGATAAATGGAAGAGGGAAAAGAATAATTTTCCAATATGTGATAACTGTGGGAAGAAACACCATGGGACTTTCCTCAAGAGAATGGGAGTTTGTTATAAGTTTGGAGAAAAAGGACACCAAGTGCATGACTATAAGGGTAAGAAAAAGGTTTCAAATGTACAATGCTTCATCTGCAAGGAGTGGGGACACTACGCAAACCAATGTCCAAATCATCGGAGTGTGCCCCAAATGATTCTATTGGATAATAATCAAGTTATGATACTACCATAGATGAGGGGGAATGATTAGAGTTCTTATGTTGTTATTAAAGAATTATTTCATTTGAGTTTTGTATCAATGATGTACTGGTTATATTAATTATGGAGTATATAAGGATTGTACTGTAGTACTAATTCATTAAGGACTTGAGATTGTGTGGAACCAAGAAAAGTGACTCAATAGCAGGTTCTTTTTTTGGAAAATATATGGTTAGGAGAAAGATAAACAATAATATGGTTCTAATATTGAGATAGGGATTTTGGAATAATACATGATTGATTTGGATAAGTTATATTTGATATTATTGACTTCCTTGAAGTTGATTAATGATTTGTATACATTTTTGGATAGAAGGAGTATATCTAGTATTCTATAAGGAATAAGGGATCATGAATGTAATCAATAAGGATTTTTGGTAATTCAGGATGTTTTAGTGTTTTAAAAGAATACATGATGAAGGTGTTCACATGTAATTACTCGTAAAAAAGGATCTTCATTGTGTGTACCTTCCTTATAAAATTTGGACTGTGAGTTTGGACAGAGGTATTTTGGATAACTATAAAGTTTGGAATGGATTATATTTTACATTGGATACTATTGTTAAGGTTAATTTGGGATATTTATAAAAAGGATAACACACAGACCGTGTGAGAACCCGTCGCGTCGGACAAAGATGTCGGAATCGAACCCACAACCATAGTATGATTGGGATTTATCGCCTACCACTCAACTACGTGAAGTCCCTGGAGTGTATAATGTAGTTTTTTTAGTTATGATAGATGAATTATAAAATTTATTTTTGGAACCCTATACGGTTAGGATAAATAGAATAGTTTTGAGTTCTATTACCTTTTGAAGTGAAAGATGGGTTTGTGGTAAAGATTTAGTAAGGAATGAATGTCTACATGACAAGTAAGTATATTTCCTTACATTCTTAGTAAATCTCATTAATAAATTATTCAAATTTATTAAAGGTAACTTAAAAAAAACCATTTTCAGTTAACTTTGCCTATTAAGGAATCAAAGACCGTTTAACCAATCACAAGTTTGTGATTTTCTTGTAGTTAACTTTCTCCTAATCTTGTTTTATACAACTCTCCATCAGACCTTGATGGTTTGTTTCTCCTCCATATCCATGTTTTCATATAATCCTAGTATGGGATATCTCAAGTGACCTTTTTATTTCTCTTTCTTTCTTTTAAAGTTATATTTTTATTAACCCTATTTCCGATGTGGGTTTTCCACAAAGGTATTTTCTATTTTCAACCTTTTATTTTCAAAGAAAAATTTCAAATTGTGAGGACGCAATTTATTGAAGGATGGGAGAATGTAACAACCCAAGATTCCATGGTATGCTTCTCTTTGAATAATAGAGCAGCGTGTGTTGTACGCAACCTCGAGTTCTAACACAACACGATCAACCAAAGTAGCTGTTATGAATAGTAATACCCACTTTTTGAAATTATATAAATTTTATATTTCAAAATAGACTTCATTTTTGTATTTGGAATATTGAAATTATCCTCTAAGTTGAATTTTTTGTAATTTTATGAGAACTTCCAATTTTCTATGAATAGAAGAATACTTAAAAACAACTTTTTAAATAAAAATAATTTATAATGATAAATTTTACTATTCAGTGGTTTTGAAGTATAATTAGAATATATTTTTACCATTTTATCACATTATGGTCATTAAAATTAATTTCACTTTGAAATTGGACATAAATAATTGTCAATCTTTTGATATATATTGTTTCTTAAAAACGCGCTATTTGTTGTGACAGCAGAAATTAATTATTAAATTAATTAATTAAAATTATATTTTTTGAATTTTGTAAAATAGACATCATTTTTGAATTTGGAATATCAAATATAGCTTAGAGTTAATTTTTGGTATTTTTCTGAAAATTATCGATTTTTGATAAATAGTGAAACCACTAAGTGGTAGTTAAAAAAACTGATTTTTCATTTAAATAAAATTTTACCACCTCTGTGATTTGAATTTAAAAAATCTTATATACATCATTTTCATTATAAAGTAAAATTTGGTTCAATGGGATTAAAATAATTTTTCATGAATAGTAACTTTTAAGTTCTATTAATCGCAATTAAAGGTAATACGTGTAATTTAAGGTAAATATAATGATATAATAATATGAAATTACCTTTACACTTGTCCTACACTTATTTTAAGATTCATGGCCGACCAAGACAATCCATGGGTCAACTTGGGGGCCCCATGGAGCCACTTGGGTAAGAAAATGACATTAATAACTTTTTATTTAAAGTAAAAAATAAAAGTGTCACAAACATGTATTGTTTTACTAAAACAATTTTTACATGGGGTTATACAAGTCATATTTTTTACTATAAATTTTCATTGTAAAGATAAAAATATTTCCTACATCATAGTATTTTTTCATAATTTTATAAATTAAATAAATTTATTTATTTATGACACCATGATGATGCAGCGATTACCTCATTAATGAACGATTTAAATAAAATGAAAAGATAATGTAAAATATAAGACTTACACTTGTCCAAAACCTATTGTATGGGTGGATTTAGAAACCTTATCACCTTATCCTCGAAATATATAATTTTGGGACCTTTAATATCTGAAACTCATTATATAATAAAGTAACATTTCTTGACTTTCCAAAAGTGCCCATCCTCTCCTCTTATAAAAGGCCCCCACCTCTACCACCTTATTCACACCATCAAGCCATTTGGATCGGCAAAACTATGCCCAAATACTCTCTAAACTTTCCTCTCTTACTCTTATAAGCCTCACTTTGGAAAAAAGTCTTCCCAAGGAAGCCTTTGGCTCAAATCAAAAAGAGTTACCCGATTTTAAGGTAATGTCTTCTCTTATGTTCTTTTGTATTATTTTGCTTATCCAACCCCTTAAACTCTTTTTATTCATTTATTTTGTAAAAAATCCAGTATATTAAATATACTAGGATGTTTTTATGAGAATTATTTGATTTAAACATACACACACCTTCGTCTAATGGTTAAAGAACATACTATTTCTGTGGGTGGTGATTTACTGCCTCACGAAACGATGATTATTCAGTATTCTTTTAACACCTCTCATGGTGGCCATTATGATGACACTATTTCTATATATGATATATATTATTCTTATGTTTTCTTTATGCTTCTATATTTTTCATTTATGGCATACCTTTATGATTTCCATTATGGGTAAACGCAATAATTTCATTTTAGGAAGTGCAGACTACCGCCCCCTCAAAGTGATTTGAATCGTTAATGCCATATGTGGGATGTATAAAGTATGGAGTTAATGATATTATATATGATATTATACTGTAATTATAATATACCTTTATATAATTATGATTTCATTCCATTAAATACAAAATATAAATGAAATTAGCATTCATGCGTACGTACGGATAACCGTCTCCATGAATGGTGCATTTAATTTTTTACCTCTACTTGTTATGTAATATTATAAATGAATGTATCTACTGGATATATATGATATATATGATATCTACATCATGAATATAATTCTAGAGATAATGTATATTCTACCACATAAACAACTTTTAATTATAAGAAGTTTATTGTTGACTCAAGTACCAAAGATCGAAAAAATGACCGTTATTAACTTAAATGACTACATAATTTTTATAAAATGGAAATAAGTGATATAAAAGGTATAATGAACTTGAAAAATGTTCTTAATCAATTATAGATTAACTCTAGTTTATTATTTAGGAGATTAAAGAATGGTCGAGTCAAGTCGGACACGAGGTAATGGACTTTGTCACAATCTCCTTTCATTGAGGCATATTTTGTTTTATACACAACTTTATTTTATGCGGTGTATAAACCCCTTTGACTTTTACTTTTATTAAAAAGGATTCTCTTTATAAGAATTATTTTTACTAAATGAAAAAATGAATGTTTTGTCTTACGTATGCGGCGTGAATGACTTCTTCGCCGCTATGACCATTATTTGAGTTTCGGCTTCCTCTACAAGCCATAACCTTTTTTTTAAATGAAAAATAAATACCAAGTTTTACTTTTCTTTTACTTTGGTATTGAAAATGGTTTTATTATATCAATTTTTTTTATTTATATCTTGTGATTTAAATGTGTAAATGTTATATTTCCTTTATGAATGTTTTATGTGATACGATTATGTTATGGTTTATGATATGTTTAAACCTATTCATATAAGGAATGCATTACACTTAATAAGTGACGGGTGGAGCCCGCTATAGCTCCTAGATGCATCGGTAGGTCTTATAAGACAAACTAGTGTCTTGGCATGAGGCCTTGACAAAATATTATTTTTCGTCTTGGCATGAGGTCTTGGCTACGTGGTTGTGATAGTCTGGCATTATGTATTCTATCATTATGAAAGTGGTTGTTGATATTTCATGTGATTATTCGACCAGTAGAATATCCATATGAATAAGTAAATGGAATTATTTCAATTTTATTTGGCCATATTATGCACAAGTTCAAGTTTAAATGGATTTTTTTTTAATTATACGTTTCCTTAAATGTTTATGTTTATTTATGAAAGCTTCCTCTATATTGTTATCCTTACTGAACATCTGAGATCACCCCTTTCTATGTTTTATTTTTCCCAGGATGTGAAGAAATATTTTATGAATGACCTGCAGGGATAGTATGAGGGGTTATGAAGACAAGATGTTGTTGTAGTTTTGTTTTACTTTATAATGTAATGTAAAACATATGAATGTATCTAGTGTTTCAAGGCTACTAAACTAATCGGTCTTTCGAGACTTGATCTTTGTGATCATTCCAATGTTACGAAATAATGCACCGACTCTGGGTAACTGGGGTCAGGGTGTTACATGCAAGCCATCAAAGAAACTAATTGTTTTGTGCAACACATGTTATCAAATATAAAATGAATTTAAATATATATTATAGATTAGATTTATTTAAAATAGAAAATATATTTTAACATATCTAGATATTATATTCCATCACACACTTGGTGTTGTGTGTCATACACACTATATAATAAAATGTTCTTACATTAAGATTTATAGGTGTACAATGACTTTATCATCTTGGAGTCTTTTAGGAAATTTCTATGTGGTTTATCTCCCCCACATATAAAATGAGATCCCTTATACTCTCCTCTCAAGAAATAAATATGCTTTTTAGGCCAATACTTTCCTAAATCCCTTACCTACATCCCTCCCCTAACCAAGAGTCCTTAGTTTGATCAGAAAACCTTCCATGGAGAGAATTATATATAAACGTAAATAGGTTATATGGAGAAGAGGTATACTTCCTAACTATAGGTATTCATTTTATTTATTCTTATCCCTCCTCTAAATCTTATTTAACCATGATGAAAAAATTATTATATTATATTCAGTATACTAGTATTTTATTATGTTAATGGAATGACCTATCCATATCAACTTCTATTAAATGGGAAATGAAATCATCACTCATGTGTATGGTAGAATAATGCCTCGCAAACGGATGTAATTCATTTTCCATCACCTCATCTAATAGATGGATACAATGATGTATTTAAATTATATATATATATATATATGAAATTTTGACATAATTATATATCTATAATTATAATATCTTATATATGTAATTATAATATCATATATATGTAATTATAATATCATATCTACATTATTAACTTCCAATCCATTAAAAAATTATAATATCACTTCTGTGTACGTGTAGACTATCACCTACATGAAACGATGTGATACTTTTTCATTTTGTTTTGAAATGGATGGTAATAAGGATAGAATTAATGAATATATCAAATAAATGTGATATAAATTTTATTTTGTAATGTTTAAATATTATTTTACTTTCTTTCATTTCATCCTATAAAAAATGAAAACCATTTTCCTTCGTACGTATGGCCTACCATCTATATGAATAGTGTAATTCATTTTTCTATCTCAAAATTTATGAATGACTATAAATAATTATATAAATAATATATATGATATTTATATCATGATTAATGTAACGCCCCGACCCCAGTTGCCCAGAGTCGGTGCATTATTACATAACATTGGCATGATCACAAGAAAGATCAAATCTCGAAAGACCGATTGGTTTAGTAGCCTTGGAAACACTAGATATATTCATAAGTTTTACATTACATCATAAAATGAAAAACTACTACAACAACATAATGTCTCCATAATCCACACTACTATCCCCTCATAATATCCCTGCAGGTCATTCATAATTTACTTCTTCACATCCTGGGGAAAAATAAAACATAGAAAAGGGGTGAGCTCAAATGCCCAGTAAGGATAACAATATAGCGGAAACTTTCATAAATAAGAATAAACATTTAAGGCAATGCATTACTAAAACAAAAGCCTTTTAAAATTGAACTTCAACATGGTATGGCAAAAGTAAAATGAAATAATGCCATTTACTTATTCACATGGATATTCTACTAATCGAATAATCACATGCAAAAATCAATAACCACTTTCGTAATGTTGGAATGCATAATGCCAGACTATCATAACCACATAGCCAAGGCCTCGTGCCAAGACTACAAATAAGATTTTGTCAAGGCCTTGTGCCAAGACACTAGTTTGTCTCATGAGACCTACCGATGCATCGAGGAGCTATAGCGGGCTCCACCCGTCACTTATTAAGTCCAATGCATTCCCATATGAAAAGGTTTAAACATAACATAAACATTCGTATTAAAACTAGCATACGAAATGTCAATACTTTCACAATAAACTATGAATGGTATAAAAATAGCACATCCACAGTCAAACATATCACAAAACCTTCAATACAATATAGAAGTTTTGTATCATAATAAATCAACTTCAAATAATCTTAAAATCCATCAAAGGATGTTGACATAGATGAAATCAAAATTCTTTTTAAAGAAATATCTCCTTTTATTTTGAAATCATTTAAGATCCATATAAAATAAAACATTTTCTTTGAAAATATTCTTATAAGCTTGTATGGGAAGCTTCGACGATTTTATAACGGCGGAAAATAACCGCACCCGCCGTATAAGTTAAAAAAAACATTCTTACCTCAATTCTGTCGAAAAGGTTAAAAAGGACCTTGTTTTGAAAACGACGGAAAGATTCCTTTATAAACCTCTTATAAAAAGTCAAACAAGGGTATAAATGACTTTAACCCATATTCTTGTAAATAGTAAAAATGTTTTGAAATACATTTCGAAGAAACATGGATGTGGATGATAAAGAGATCCCAGTAGATTATTACGTATAATACAACCTCGGATAATGAAGAGATTGTGAAATAACCCTTACCTTGTACTTTTCCTTGGTTGTGGTAGGTTAACCTCCTGTATAATGGTGAAATAATTGTTATTAAATTATACAAGAATCATATACATTAATATGATATCATATATATTGATTTGATAAAAATATCTTAGTATTATCGTTGTTTCGGGTGTTAACTTACTTGTTTTCTTTCATATGTTTTGTTACGTAAGACATGTTTGTAAAGGATAGGTTGTATATTATTCATATCCAGAATGATATCAAGTCCTTAAACATCATTTTTAAATCATAAAATGATAATTACGCTTTAATGGTTACGATGGAGAATGAATCTCATCGCGTTCGTGGAGACGGTAGTCCGTACGTACGCACGAGCGACAATATCATTCTTTTGATATTAAAATAATATATAAATGGATGGTATATCATATATACAGAATCATTAACATGTTATATTTATTTTTTTACATGAGTTACACATCATTATTATACCCATCCAAATAATATTATATTGAATAACAATTACACCACGACGTGGAGACGGTAAGCCGTACGTACGCACGTATGGTGACATGTTATTCAAAGGGTGGATAGAATACTGAATATGATTGTACCATATTTATAATAACATCATAGTATATGTGAGATACTGGAGTTATTTTTTCAGAACGGTAAGAACAAAGGAAGAAGAAGTGGAAGAAGAAATGAACTTAGAAAAGGGTGGTGAAATCATTACCTCTTCTTCGGGTTCTTCCTTTTGATTTGATCAAAAGGGCTCCTTAGGTTGGCTTTCTGATCAAACTAAGGCCTCTAGGTTGTATTGAGGGATGTTGGGAGAGTATTTGGGCAGAGTTTGGCCGAAACAAAAGGCTTTGAAGGTGTGAAGAAATGAGAAGGAGGAGTGCCCTTTTATAAGAGGGGTGAGGGGCACCTTTGGAAAAGATAGAAATATTAATTTATAATAAATTCATATTCGGTTTCTAAAGGCTCCAAAGTTGACTATTCAAAGGATGAGGTGGGGATAGGTCGAAAACAACTCATCCAATAGAATTTATACAGGTTTGGGTACTTATATTAACCTTATCTTTAAGTATTAACTCTAAGTTAATTAGTTTCACTTTTACAATGTCTCTTTGTATTTTTATATATTATGGTTAATAAACTTACTATATACATCCAAGAAACCCCCAAGTGGTCCATTAATGATTAACCTATCATAATATAAGTCTCTTGGCCGAACCTTAGATTTTTATGAATTTAATATCAATTAATAATATAATATTTGTTTTAAGAACTCTTTTATGTCAATTTTGACACTATTCAATAGTTGATTTTTGTGAAACTCATAAAAGATTGATTACTTCGAACAAAGTCCATTAAATCAATCCTAATATATCATATTATCCTATAAAATTAGTTTAATTCATTAAAAGGTTCATATTATATTTATTTGGGTATTTATAATATCAATTATGTTAATTTTTCACTATTATAGTAATTACTGCATCATCATTGTGTCATAAATAAAATAACTTATTTAATGTCTAAAAATTATAAATAAACTATCATTATGTAGGAAATCTTTTTATCTTTCTAATGAATATTTATAATCGAAAATCCAACATGTATAACCCTATGTAAAAATTGTTCTTCTAAAAGATGTAAGCTTATGCCATTTTTATTTTTATTTTAACTTTATTAATATAAAGTGTCCCTACCACATACAAGTGGCTCCAAGGGGTCCCCAAATTGACCCAAGGATGCCCATGGTCGGGTATGTGTCCACCAATAAGGTTAGGACACGTTTTAGGGTAATTTTGTATTATTATAATATTATTTTTTTAACCCTTATTTACCGGATTTACCCTTTAACTATGGTAAATAAAATATTTACCACAGTAACTATTCAAAATGTCTAAAAATAAAAGTTACCTATTTACACAATTTGAACATCCTGATTCCAAATATGGAATCCATTTTCCTAAATTCAAAACACAGAAGTGGCAGAAATTAATTTAAAATTAATTCCCGCTGTTAAAACAAAAAGCGTGTTTTTAAGAGATAATAACTATCAAAAGATTGACACTTGTTTATGTTCGGTTTAATTGTAAAATTATGTCCAATGACCAAAATTATATTAAATGGTAAAAATATATTCTAAATATACTTTAAAACCACTCAAATTCATAATTTATCACTAGTAATTAATTTGATTAAAAAAGTTGTTTTTAATTAAAATTTAGTAATTTTCACTATTCATCAAAATATGAAAGTTATCCGAAATGTACCAAAATTTCACCCTAGGCTAAATTCGATATTCCGAATCCAAAAATGAAGTCCATTTTCAAATATAAAATATATATAATTTCAAAAAGTAGGTATTACTATTCATAACGGCTAGTTTGATTAGTTATGGTGTGTTAGAACTCGGTGTTGCGTACAACACACGCTATCACATTATTCAAAGAGAAGCGTACCATAGAAGCTTGGGGTGTTACATTCTCCCCTCCTTCAAATAATTGCGTCCTCGCAATTTCTAGGGTATTACTGCATAAAAAGACTCGGGTGGTTCTTCATCATAAGTTCCTCGGGTTCCCACGTTGCCTCTTCCATCTTATGATTTCTCCACAAAACTTTTACCAGACGCGTCGTCCGGTTTCTCAGTACTTGTTCTCTTGTATCAAGAATCTTGACGGGCTCTTCGCAATAAGACAGATCAGGTTCCAGTTCTAATTCTTCATAGGTGAGTACATGCGTCGGATCAGGCATGTATTTCCTCAATAGAGATACGTGGAACACATCGTGAACTTTGGAGAGACTTGGCGGCATTGCCAATCGGTAAGCTACAACCCCAATTCGTTCTAGAATTTCGAAAGGTCCGATGTACCTGGGACTCAATTTACCTTTCTTACCAAAACGTATGACTCCCTTCCACGGAGATACCTTCAGGAAAACATGATCACCGACTTGAAATTCCAAATCCTTCCTTCGATTATCGGCATAGCTCTTCTGCCTACTTTGAGCTGCTTTGATGTGATTTTGGATTACCTTTACCTTTTCCATCGTTTCCTCCACCAGTTCTAGACCTACAAGTTTTCTTTCACCGACGTCATCCCAACAGGTTGGTGTACGACATCTCTTTCCATATAACGCTTCATATGGTGCCATCAGAATACTCGAATGGAAGCTATTGTTATAGGAAAATTCTACCAGAGGTAAATATTGATCCCACATACCCTGAAAGTCAAGTGAGCAAGATCTCAACATGTCTTCTAAGGTTTGAATAGTCCGTTCTGATTGTCCGTCTGTCTGAGGGTGGTAAGCAGTGCTCAAATGAAGTTCAGTATCCAGGGATTTCTGAAGACTTTTCCAAAACCTTGAAGTAAAACGGGGATCACGATCCGAAACAATTGATAGGGGTACTCCATGAAGTCTCACAACTTCATTAATGTATAGTCTTGCTAGACGTTCCAGGGGTAGATCTTCTCTTATAGCAAGAAAATGTGCTGACTTGGTAAGACGATCAACAATAACCCATATTGCATCGTTCCTTCTAGGAGTCTTTGGTAGCCCCATGACAAAGTCCATTGTAATATTGTCCCATCTCCACTCCGGTATGGGAAGCGGTTGCATGACTCCTCCAGGCTGTTGCCTTCCAGCTTTCACTTGTTGACAAACCATACATCTTGACACAAAATCAGCAATCTCCCTCTTCATGTTGTCCCACCAAAAATGTTCCTTCAAATCTCTATACATTTTGGTGCTCCCAGGGTGTATAGAGAAATTGGAACTATGAGCATCATCCAGCAATTCGCTTTTTAGATCAGGTATATTGGGAACACAAAGTCTCTTCCCGAATTTCAAAATTCCATCTTCATACACAAAGTCTCTCAATCTCCCATCATTCACAGCTTTAATCTTCTTTTGGAATTCGTCATCATCGGTCTGAGAACTCTTAATCCTTTCTAGTAAAGATGGTTTGGCAACCATTTGAAAAAGCATTGATGTTTCACCTTCCCTGGTTATTCCCATGTCCATTTTCACTAGATCCATGAAAATTGGATCCCTTTCAATTCTCATATTGTTCAAAACTCCATGGTCTTTTCTACTCAAAGCATCTGCCACCTTGTTTGCCTTCCCCGGGTGGTAGTGTATCGTACAATCATAATCCTTGAGTAATTCAAGCCATCTCCTTTGCCTCATGTTGAGTTCTTTTTGTGAGAAAATATACTTCAAACTCTTGTGATCAGTATAAATCTCACATTTTTCACCATAGAGGTAGTGCCTCCATATCTTCAAAGCAAAGATCACAGCTGCTAACTCAAGATCATGAGTAGGATAGTTTTGTTCATGAATTTTCAACTGTCGTGATGCATAGGCAATAACTCTATCATTCTGCATAAGGACACAGCCAAGTCCTTTCTTTGATGCATCACTATAAATAACGAACCCATCATTCCCCGATGGCAGAGTCAATATAGGAGCATTGACTAATCTTCTCTTCAGTTCTTCGAAACATTCTTCACACTCTTTTGTCCAAACAAATTTAACCCCTTTACGTGTGAGCTTCGTTAATGGGTTAGCCAATCGGGCAAAATTCTGGACGAAACGTCGATAATAACCTGCCAAACCAATAAAACTACGTACCTCAGTTATACTCGTAGGTGCTGGCCATTCTTGGATTGCCTTGGTCTTAGAAGGATCAACAGAGATTCCATCTTTAGAGACAATATGGCCAAGAAAAGAAATCTCCTGAAGCCAGAATTCACACTTGCTAAACTTCCCATATAATTCATGCCTCCTCAGGGTCTTCAGGATAATGCGCAAGTGATTTTCATGATCTTTGTAGGTTTTGGAGTATACCAAGATATCATCAACAAATACCACCACAAATTCATCGAGATACTCCTTGAAAACTCTATTCATCAGATCCATGAATACAGAGGGTGCATTAGTCAATCCAAACGGCATTACAGTAAACTCGTAATGCCCGTACCTGGTTCGAAATGCTGTTTTCGGAATGTCTTCCTTCTTTACACACAACTGATGGTATCCAGATCGAAGGTCAATCTTTGAAAAGTATTGAGCTCCATGCAGTTGGTCAAATAAATCATCAATACGAGGTAGGGGATACTTGCTCTTTATCGTTATAGCATTGATCTCCCTGTAGTCGATACATAACCTCATAGATCCATCTTTCTTTTTAACAAAAAGAACAGGGGCTCCCCATGGAGAAAAACTAGGGCGAATAAATCCCTTATTACTCAATTCCTCTAGTTGTTTCTTTAGTTCGACTAACTCTACAGTGGCCATTCTATAAGGGGTCTTCGATATAGGCTTTGATCCAGGAATCAAATCAATGGAAAACTCAACTTCTCGTTCTGGAGGATGTCCAGGTAAATCTTCCGGAAATACATCTACAAATTCTTTCACAACAGGTACACCCTCTATTTGAACATTCCTTTCCTCACCGATAGTTACTTCATTCTCTTCCTCCCCAATAATTGAATTAAGTTGAGCTACTGGGGGTGGGTCTAAATAAGAATTAGGTGGTGACGATTCTGCTCTAAAAATAAGGTGTTCCTTATCATTATCATCAAGAATCGTAACCTCTTTCTTCTTACAATAAATCTTCGCATCATAGTCCGAAATCCAGTCCATACCGAGGATTATATCAAACTCAATCATAGGTATGACGATGAAATCAGCAGATAAAGAAAATTTATGTGCCCTAATGGGGACTGATTCACAAAACTTTGTTGCAACGATACTTCCCTTAGGAGTTTTAACTGACAACTCCCTTATTAAATCAAATTGGAAATATCTAATTTTCTTAGCAAATTGGGAAGATATGAAACAATGCGATGATCCAGAATCAAATAATGCATTTTCTAAACTTGAGGAAACCATTAAATTACCTGCCACCACGTCTTTCGGAGTTTCTACCTCAGCAGTAGTGATAGCATAAGCCTGGCCTTGATCCCTTGGCCTTTTCTGAGGTAAGTTCTCCTGACGCTTAGGACATGCATTTGCATAATGCCCCATCTCCCTGCAATTGTAGCACTGAACATTGGTAGCTTCCTTCTTCCCCTTGCAATCATGAGCTTGGTGGCCTTTTTCACCACACTTGTAACAGACTCCCATTCCCTTCAGGCAAGCACCGGGGTGTTTCTTCCCGCACTTACCACAAGATGGATATTCAACCTTTCCCTTCTTCCCCTTTTTTCCATTCCCAGATTGATCAGCAGGTCTCTTCTTCTCTTGCTTTGCTTTAAAGTCATAAGACTTAGAGAATTCCTTTTCGGTCTTTATAGCACATGAGACAATGTCTTCGTACGATGAAAAGGATTGTGAGACTAATGCTCGACGGAGAAATGGTTTTAACCCATCAAAGAAACGATCAATATTACTTCTTGGGTTGCAAATATAATCTCCAGCATACCTCGCTAACCTTGTAAAGTTAGCCTCATACTTTGTGACATTCTCATCCTCCTTTTGTCTCAGACTCAGAAATTGCCTTTCCATATCTGCTCGATGGTCGCGAGGAAAGTATTTTTCTAAAAACAGATCTTTGAACTCCCTCCATTCCATGTTTGATACTTCATCATCTTCCTTCATGTTTTGAATCAATGACCACCATTGATCAGCATCTCCAGTGAGGCGGTAAACTGCCATGGTAACTTTTTCCCTTTCACTACTCCCCAAAGCCTGAAATATTTTCTCTAGGGAAAATATCCATTGCTCAGCTACTAAGGGATTTGTACTTCCATTGAACGTTGGTGGTTGTTGTCTCATGAATCGATCTAACATTGATCCTCCACGCTGCGGATCAGGGTGCTCCATACGGGTAAGGTTATTATTCATAACCTGAGTAAGTTGTCCCAGTACGGTGATTAGCTGATCAGCACCAGTTGCATCACCAGCCCCACTATAATTATCTTGAGCAGGAGGGCAATCCCTACATGGAGTGCGTGCATTGATACGGTTTCCATTTCTTCCACTAGGCGCCATTTCTAAACAATGGCATAAACTAGATCAGTTTATGAATCAAAATACATAATCCCATACTTATAAAACACTTAACATAAATTGAACTATCTATGGATATAATCCATAATCATAAATATGTTTTCTTTGAGGAAGTATATACTCATAAACCCTTCATAATGATTTGTAAAGAAAGTGAGAGTTATCCTAAGCATATCCCCCGGGAGTGTCGTAACCAAGAGTGCAGCAAGGCCCGTTGTCGTGCACCAGTTCCCGTTCGAGTCTAGCTCAAAGCGGTGTTTTCGGGTTTTACCCCTAGGTACATCTGTGCCAGAGCCGCCTCTACCTGCTCGTATCCAGACAGGGATGTATTGCTCGGAAAACTCACAAAGTCTCTACAATACCAAAATTCTAGGAAGTTCTTCTATACTAATCCTCAAAGTTCATCTTAGGTCTATGTGCTCTAATCAGAGTTTATCTAAATCTAGCTTCCAAGGTTTGTACTAAACTTCCTCTGATACCAACTGTAATGCCCCGACCCCAGTTGCCCAGAGTCGGTGCATTATTACATAACATTGGCATGATCACAAGAAAGATCAAATCTCGAAAGACCGATTGGTTTAATAGCCTTGGAAACACTAGATATATTCATAAGTTTTACATTACATCATAAAATGAAAAACTACTACAACAACATAATGTCTCCATAATCCACACTACTATCCCCTCATAATATCCCTGCAGGTCATTCATAATTTACTTCTTCACATCCTGGGGAAAAATAAAACATAGAAAAGGGGTGAGCTCAAATGCCCAGTAAGGATAACAATATAGCGAAAACTTTCATAAATAAGAATAAACATTTAAGGCAATGCATTACTAAAACAAAAGCCTTTTAAAATTGAACTTCAACATGGTATGGCAAAAGTAAAATGAAATAATGCCATTTACTTATTCACATGGATATTCTACTAATCGAATAATCACATGCAAAAATCAATAACCACTTTCATAATGTTGGAATGCATAATGTCAGACTATCATAACCACATAGCCAAGGCCTCGTGCCAAGACTACAAATAAGATTTTGTCAAGGCCTTGTGCCAAGACACTAGTTTGTCTCATGAGACCTACCGATGCATCGAGGAGCTATAGCGGGCTCCACCCGTCACTTATTAAGTCCAATGCATTCCCATATGAAAAGGTTTAAACATAACATAAACATTCGTATTAAAACTAGCATACGAAATGTCAATACTTTCACAATAAACTATGAATGGTATAAAAATAGCACATCCACAGTCAAACATATCACAAAACCTTCAATACAATATAGAAGTTTTTTATCATAATAAATCAACTTCAAATAATCTTAAAATCCATCAAAGGATGTTGACATAGATGAAATCAAAATTCTTTTTAAAGAAATATCTCCTTTTATTTTGAAATCATTTAAGATCCATATAAAATAAAACATTTTCTTTGAAAATATTCTTATAAGCTTGTATGGGAAGCTTCGACGATTTTATAACGGCGGAAAATAACCGCACCCGCCGTATAAGTTAAAAAAAACATTCTTACCTCAATTCTGTCGAAAAGGTTAAAAAGGACCTTGTTTTGAAAACGACGGAAAGATTCCTTTATAAACCTCTTATAAAAAGTCAAACAAGGGTATAAATGACTTTAACCCATATTCTTGTAAATAGTAAAAATGTTTTGAAATACATTTCGAAGAAACATGGATGTGGATGATAAAGAGATCCCAGTAGATTATTACGTATAATACAACCTCGGATAATGAAGAGATTGTGAAATAACCCTTACCTTGTACTTTTCCTTGGTTGTGGTAGGTTAACCTCCTGTATAATGGTGAAATAATTGTTATTAAATTATACAAGAATCATATACATTAATATGATATCATATATATTGATTTGATAATAATATCTTAGTATTATCGTTGTTTCGGGTGTTAACTTACTTGTTTTCTTTCATATGTTTTGTTACGTAAGACATGTTTGTAAAGGATAGGTTGTATATTATTCATATCCAGAATGATATCAAGTCCTTAAACATCATTTTTAAATCATAAAATGATAATTACGCTTTAATGGTTACGATGGAGAATGAATCTCATCGCGTTCGTGGAGACGGTAGTCCGTACGTACGCACGAGCGACAATATCATTCTTTTGATATTAAAATAATATATAAATGGATGGTATATCATATATACAGAATCATTAACATGTTATATTTATTTTTTTACATGAGTTACACATCATTATTATACCCATCCAAATAATATTATATTGAATAACAATTACACCACGACGTGGAGACGGTAAGCCGTACGTACGCACGTATGGTGACATGTTATTCAAAGGGTGGATAGAATACTGAATATGATTGTACCATATTTATAATAACATCACAGTATATGTGAGATACTGGAGTTATTATTTCAGAATGGTAAGAACAAAGGAAGAAGAAGTGGAAGAAGAAATGAACTTAGAAAAGGGTGGTGAAATCATTACCTCTTCTTCGGGTTCTTCCTTTTGATTTGATCAAAAGGGCTCCTTAGGTTGGCTTTCTGATCAAACTAAGGCCTCTAGGTTGTATTGCGGGATGTTGGGAGAGTATTTGGGCAGAGTTTGGCCGAACCAAAAGGCTTTGAAGGTGTGAAGAAATGAGAAGGAGGAGTGCCCTTTTATAAGAGGGGTGAGGGGCACCTTTGGAAAAGCTAGAAATATTAATTTATAATAAATTCATATTCGGTTTCTAAAGGCTCCAAAGTTGACTATTCAAAGGATGAGGTGGGGATAGGTCGAAAACAACTCATCCAATAGAATTTAGACAGGTTTGGGTACTTATATTAACCTTATCTTTAAGTATTAACTCTAAGTTAATTAGTTTCACTTTTACAATGTCTCTTTGTATTTTTATATATTATGGTTAATAAACTTACTATATACATCCAAGAAACCCCCAAGTGGTCCATTAATGATTAACCTATCATAATATAAGTCTCTTGGCCGAACCTTAGATTTTTAGGAATTTAATATCAATTAATAATATAATATTTGTTTTAAAAACTCTTTTATGTCAATTTTGACACTATTCAATAGTTGATTTTTGTGAAACTCATAAAAGATTGATTACTTCGAACAAAGTCCATTAAATCAATCCTAATATATCATATTATCCTAGAAAATTAGTTTAATTCATTAAAAGGTTCATATTATATTTATTTGGGTATTTATAATATCAATTATGTTAATTTTTCACTATTATAGTAATTACTGCATCATCATTGTGTCATAAATAAAATAACTTATTTAATGTCTAAAAATTATAAATAAACTATCATTATGTAGGAAATCTTTTTATCTTTCTAATGAATATTTATAATCGAAAATCCAACATGTATAACCCTATGTAAAAATTGTTCTTCTAAAAGATGTAAGCTTATGCCATTTTTATTTTTATTTTAACTTTATTAATATAAAGTGTCCCTACCACATACAAGTGGCTCCAAGGGGTCCCCAAATTGACCCAAGGATGCCCATGGTCGGGTATGTGTCCACCAATAAGGTTAGGACACGTTTTAGGGTAATTTTGTATTATTATAATATTATTTTTTTAACCCTTATTTACCGGATTTACCCTTTAACTATGGTAAATAAAATATTTACCACAGTAACTATTCAAAATGTCTAAAAATAAAAGTTACCTATTTACACAATTTGAACATCCTGATTCCAAATATGGAATCCATTTTCCTAAATTCAAAACACAGAAGTGGCAGAAATTAATTTAAAATTAATTCCCGCTGTTAAAACAAAAAGCGTGTTTTTAAGAGATAATAACTATCAAAAGATTGACACTTGTTTATGTTCGGTTTAATTGTAAAATTATTTCCAATGACCAAAATTATATTAAATGGTAAAAATATATTCTAAATATACTTTAAAACCACTCAAATTCATAATTTATCACTAGTAATTAATTTGATTAAAAAGGTTGTTTTTAATTAAAATTTAGTAATTTTCACTATTCATCAAAATATGAAAGTTATCCGAAATGTACCAAAATTTCACCCTAGGCTAAATTCGATATTCCGAATCCAAAAATGAAGTCCATTTTCAAATATAAAATATATATAATTTCAAAAAGTAGGTATTACTATTCATAACGGCTAGTTTGATTAGTTATGGTGTGTTAGAACTCGGTGTTGCGTACAACACACGCTATCACATTATTCAAAGAGAAGCGTACCATAGAAGCTTGGGGTGTTACAATTAAAATTCTTTATATGATGTAACCATGATGATAGTAAAAGGACCAAAATTATAGAACAAAAAAATTGATGAAAAATCAATGTAGTTATTACTGAACATGTGATTTTAATAGATAATTGTTAATAAATATGTTTTAAAAGGTAATATTGAAATCATACATAGTATAATATATGAATATGAATATTTTTCTATAATATATTTAATATAATAATAATATATTTACTATAAAAGTGTTTTTAACATGTATGAAGAAAGTCTATACTTGAGGTAAGTGTTTATTATCTCAAATTATCTTCCTTATGACATATGTTTTTTATAAAACTATATTATATTATGAGTTTTAATTAATTTAAATTTAATTTTAATATCATGGATTTATTTTAATTAATGATATTTTATTTTTTATATGAAGTTATTCATTTATGATTAGTATCATTCTAATGTTTCCAAAGTGGTAAGGAATTTTCATCTCACTTCTATTTCTACAGGACACATGCCATATTCAACACTTATTTATTTTTTGTGGTTTATATAATACCCAGGAATGTATATTATGGTTTTCTAATTAAATTTATAGAACATAAATATCTATATAAGATTATTTATTTCATTGGATAACAATTTGAAAGATACCAAAGTGGTAATGGTTATATGTTACAATCTTATTATTTCTTGGGAAAATTTGTGATTATATTTCTACTGATGAAATATTATGATCTATCTATCATGAAACTCATCAATTTTTATCTCCTCTAGGTTTTTATGTAAATTACATGTTATCCTTTCATTTTTATATCTTTTAATACTAAAGAGACTAAAATATTTACTTAAGGAAAACTGATTTTTTTCCCTATTTAATTGAAAATCCATTCTCTTCCATGTTTATATAAACTAAAAACGATTTAAATAATTATTTTACTATTAAATAATTATTGTTAAAAATAATTTATAGACAATTTTTAGTTTTATTTTAAATTAAATTTTATCTTCTTGTCATTTTCTAAATGAGGTGATTTTTGAACTGCAACCCAAATTGTGAAAGGTATTATTGTTTTAACATGTTTGATATGAATGGTATTTCCCTTTGTTCGGACCACACAATGATGTTATTCCTCAAATACTTATTTCCCTAAATATTATAAAATAATTTTTTTCTTCAATATTGGGAAAAATTTTACATTTTAAAAATTTATTTTAAATGTATAAAGTGTATTTTCCTCAATAATTATTTATTGATATTGTAATGGTATTTTTATTGATTAATGACAACAACCATTTATTATAATTTTGTTTTAATGGGTATATTATCTAGTGATACCATCCCTTTTCTTTCTATAGATATTTTATGATTACGATCAAAAGATGCTTATGTAACCGGTTTCTTTTCTATAAGTTATTATATGATGAAATGATGAAATTTTTATGAAACATGTTTCTTTTAAATGGATTACGATTTCATGAAATGATTAGGAAACCAATTTCCCTTTCCTGGGTTATAAAATTTTTAATGTTTTGTGATCTTTTATCTCACATATATATTATTTTAATTATGTGATGAGTTGGTTAAGAATTATATATCCCTCCACTGAATTTTGAAATTATAGAAATATCATGACAAAAATAGAACTAGAATAGGGAGTGAACCTAGTTCAGTAAGTGAATTTGACCCCTATGATTTTCTTAGATGTGAAGCTCGACTACTATGATGGTTTGGAGTGTGAACCCATTCCACTATTATAGTATTTAAAATTATCTATATCTACAAAGTTAAATATTTTCATTTCTTATGGGTATTCCACAAATATATATGTTACTTCTATGTTATACTATCATGGATCATGTTATTTTATTCCTTTACAATTCATTTCTTATAAAATTACAAGTTTTATTTCATGAAATAAGATTATGATCTATGATATCAAATTTATGGTTTTCAAAATTTATCCTCATATTATAATATCCTTACACTCATGTTATATTTAATTGATAATTGATATCTCCCTTGTTCACCCTTAATGAGAAGATGATCTCACCATTTCTATTGATTCCATTCCATAGGCTTTACAGAAATGTATTATGTATGAAATGTATAATATGTGTCCTAATTATGAAAGAAATAGCGGAAGATGATGCAGTTCACTTATAATCCAATGTTTTATGTATTAATATTTCCTAAGGCACTATAAATATTTTATTCTAGCATGGATTCTTATGTTATGTAACAAATATTCATTTATTATGATGTGATATCTATGTATGAAAAGTTTGGGTCTCTATAGTTGGTTTAAGATAAAGGTTTGGTTAACCATTGGAAACTAGGATGATAAAACATTACTGGGAATCCTTAGGATAATCTTAAGTATATGAGAATGCATATGTTCAGGTAAAAAGTGGAGTGTGGATTTTCAAGAGAAACATCCCAGACATGATACTACAAGTGGGTGTAGATTTTCTATAGATTCATGTAGTTTTAATAACCTGAAAAAAAAACTTTTGTTTGATTATATCATGTGCATCATTTTGGTTCATGGTGAGTGTTCTCTTTCTATGAACCCGGTTTGACACTTCATATTGATATTCCTATGTTAATTAAAATTTTATTTATGAACCATTATCTATTATTTGAATAGATTATTACTATTAATGAACTTGGTTAAACCTATGGTGTTCTAGATTGAAAATAATTTTTCATGATTAACACATCTTGTAAATATTTATGTGGTTTCCGACTATGATTATTATAATTCATACTTTGTTTTTTGGTTTTATTCAACAAATTAAACCAGGATTAATGATGATTAAAATGAATTTGATCGACCATATAGTGATTATGATCAATAAAATTGGATGATTCATGTTGTGGAATACATTTTGATTATTCCTAATCAGTTATCTCAAAATAAAATTTAAAATATCAACTCGAGTGAGTTTTTAGATACACCAAATAAAGTAATAATGGATTTTTATGAAGACTATGGGGGGAAGAATATTTTGTTTCCTTCATGTTAGGAATATGGGAATAAGTACCATTGAAAATATCTCAAAGAGAGGATAAGATGTTTTCTGTGATGAAATTATGGTCATATAGAAATTAATTTCCAAGGATTTCAATGTCTTACGTATAGGGAAAATAAGAATTGTCAGAATCAATGACATGATCCAAGAGTTAAATCCTATTACAAGGAAGGATCTATATTATACTGATCATTCAAGTGAAAGAGATGACGCATTTAATTATTGATATTCAAGAATTATGTTGTAATATTATTCTTTACTAATTGTATTTTTTTCAGAATCATGAATCATATAAGTATTGTGTTAATTTTGGAAGCATATAAGTATTTGTGTAAGATTAACTTAATATTTATGGATACCAGAGTGGGTTTATGAGTTTTAGATTGAACATATATTCAATTTCATAAAACCCCCATTTTGAATTATTAAGTGAGGGAATTTTAATGCGATTAAATATTTTTTAAGATTATTTTTATTAGGTTAAGATATATATAACCCTTAGGTTCAATATTAAGTACTATTTTAGAATAAAACACTTTTATTATGTTTAATTGTATTAATAACCTTCAGGGTTTATATGATCTTTTAGGATTATGGTTATTTATAGGATGTTCATCATATTTGTGGGGATGCAATAAGAATTACATTAATACAGTTTTAGTAAAAAGTACAACCTATCACATCTAAAAATGGTGCGGGGTTTGAACCCACAATTGAAGGGAGGAAATGGTATAATGAAAATTTCTAGCTTATGTGATGTCTTATTTATTATGACATTTATTTTTTATGATTTCACAAATATAGATTATTTTGATTCAATGTTTCCTTATATGATTGGATTTTACTTCAAGAATTAATGTTGAATTATATTTTGGTAGAATATATTATTTTAATGTGTATTTATGGTTAATAATGTTATTTATGGAAATAAAAATCATATTTTCGATATTATATGATTAATGCTTATAAATGTTTAGGTATATAACTGTTTTAGGGAAAAATGTTGATTGAATATAAATTTTAAATTAATCTCAGAAGGATATGTTATCCAATTCTCTTGATATTTTTTGTTTTGAAATTAAATGCGAATATTTTTAATTGTTTTGAGTTTATTTAGTTATCAAATGATCTATGAAAACATTAGTTATTTTTTTAGGATTTAGATATCCATGTTATATTTCATCATATGATGGTTTAATCATTTTTTAATTATATCATCTTTTTCTGAAAATTTTCATGTTGGTTAATATATAAAGGTATTAGGAATGTATTAATATACTTTTATGGATATTATTATTCATTTAAAGTTAATTTTAGATCATCAAGAATAAGAAAAATCCATCATGTATTTTCATTTTTTTAGTAACAAATGATGTGTAAATTGATCAAAACAAAACTAAAGGTTGAAATTGTGCATAATATATGGAATGGAAAAAATTAGGTATAATATTTCATTAACTATATTATAGTAAAATAATCCCTCAAATTTAGGAAAAATATCTTGAAATGAAATTTTTATCATATTGCTTCATTTCTAATGAATTGATGGTATTGTACACACTTCTTTGGTTTTTGGTTTTTATGTTCTTAAAGATTTTCATGAAAATTAAATTTTGTGAGATCATTAATCTATATAACACTTTATCATTATTTGGACATTACTATTTTCTTACATGTTAATATTTCAATACCCAATAATGTTTTCCTACTTGAAAACCAATTTTTTTGATATTCAAGGCGACCCTCGTATTTCACTTTCTATTTTATCTAGATGATGTTTTTTTAACCATTTGTATGATTTGGGTTTTTAGAAAAGGTATTTTCATATGAAAAACCTTTTATTACCATGATTATGTTAAAATTTTTAGGATAAAATTTATTAAATGCATGACAATGTAACAACATGGGATTTAAAAATAATTTCATTATGTTTAATGGTATATACGACACACAATACTGAGCTTAAATGACCTGTGAAATATTTTATTTCAAAATGACAGTTTTACCCTAGTCTCTAAATTAAAAAAATAATTTTTTTAACCAAATTATAAAACATAAAAGGGTCATGATAAATAAAAATATATTAGTTAGGTATTATAAAATATGCATACTATTTTTAGTAAAGTCATTTTAGGGTTCAAAAATACAATTTTGTGAAAAAATAAACTTCATTGCATCTTGTGCACATATAATATCATTAATTTCATCCAAATTTAGTAATGGTATTTCATAAAAATTATATAATTTATTAACATAGCATATAAAAATTATATTTGGGTGAAATATTGGGATTTTTTTTTGAAATGATTATTTTTTTAGTGAATCGTAAAAATTATCAATTTTTTAAATACATTCATATTTTTTTAATAAATAATGTAATTTTAAAGTCCCATTATATATTTATCTAGTATTAAAGTTACATAAAAATAATTTTTTTAACAATCAAATTAATTTCATTTTTATATGCAATTTTGATAATTTTAGTGTATTTTCTTTTTATGCTTCAAAGATCATAATATCTGAAAACTCTTTTTAACTGTAAATTTTTTTCCATTTCAAATAATTAAAATAACTTCTAATAAAGAATGATTTAAATTAAATTTAGATATTATATATCTATATATAATAATTTAAATTCATATAATAAAGATTTCTAGTTTTAGATTTTATGTCAAATCATATCTTCCCTAAAAAATCCATTTTCTTAAAAACAATTTTTCATCGTGTTATTCATGCTTATTTTAAAACTAATTATTTGTAATTTTAGAAAAATTAAATGAAAAGAATATTAATAATTGAAATTAGCATGTAATAAATATCTTAAAGTGATTTTTGATAATTTTTTTAAAAGATTAATTTTTCAATGGATAGTAAAAAATACTGATTTAGATTGAAAACTACCATTTCTATTAAATAACATAAAAAATACATTTTTTAAATGGTTTTAAATGTAAAATTATTTCAATTATATTATGGTTAATCCAATTTAATTTATTAGAATAATTCTTATGATTAAATTTTAAATAAAAATATTTTATAATTATGAAAACCTTTTCTTTAGAAAACTTATTTTTCATCACATCTATGGATTTAATTTTAAATTAAATTTTATTAATTCTATGAATTTATTTTTGTAAAATTATTTCCATATTTGGAATAAAAATAATTTATATTAGCTAATAATTTTAACTAAATTTTTTCAGAGACAATGTTTTTCCTTGTAATACTTTGAAATATAATTAGAAATTTTTACAGAGACATGGATTGGGATGGGGAATGACTGTGAGGCCCAATGTGACAATAATTAAATTTATAAAAATATTAAATTTATTTTATATTTTGTGAGATAATTTTTCAACAAAAATGAAATAAATCTTAAACCAAGTCTCAGATCAAAAACATGAGGCCATAATTGAATCTATAAGGAAAGGTTTACTAAAGGTGTAACATAAAATTGGTCAGCACAAAATTATTGGATAAAATGGCCGTTAGTGGTTACATTCAATGGATTGAATAATCAATATAATCTATTCATTAATTTAACAAAATAAATAAAATTTCCACTATAACTATAATATTCTGTAATATCTCTTGGTTTATCCTAATAACAATAGGATTATAGATATGAGGTTACACCACTCTCTATTTTTCATGAATCAAAATCAGATGATGATGAGCCTCCAGATCAAGGTGAATCAAGACATAGAGAATGCAACAGATCATCCTCTTTCATTGGAAATAATGTTCTTCATCATCAAATGAAAAAATATCATGGTAGGACTCTTCATATGTGTATTTCTACCCTAAATATTAAACGATTGAACATAACCAATTCATTCTATTTGATCTATGTTAATTTGAGCCTTTTCATGGACCCACATATCAGATTTGATTTATTTATTGGATTTACCCCATTGTGCCATGTTTTCTCACCCCGAATATTCCCAATATAATTATTTGGGAAATAATTTTTTTTCAATGTCGTTTTACCTTTGGTTTATATAATTTGTCATCATTGTTATTTTTTATCTTTTTTTATTACCTTATGGGGTCTTGGTTCGACATTACTGGGCTATATCAAGGGTGAACGGGCCACCAGATTCTTGGAAGATTCATGTGAAATGTATAGATTTTCTATTATAGTATGTATTGGGATTATTTTTAGTATATTGGTGATGATTTCTATTGATAAGGGATCTATTAATGATTGGAACAACACATGAAGAGTGACAATGGCATGCAAGTTTCATACAGGAGGATCATAACACTAAGTTACAAAAATCATAGGACTGAAATCATTGGCCAAATATGAGTACCTTCTAAAACATGAGGCCATTAGATGGATCTGGTATATGAGGATACATATTTGTAATGTTGGAGTAGATCTCGAGTTTCAAGAAAAAACCAAACTTCACACCTTGTAGTCTAAAAAATGCACATTGTTTAGGCCCCTGATTATGGTGGCTAGGGTTTATGGGTGAGTCAAATATCACACACCATGTGGGACCCCCCACATGGAATGTGACCTGGTGATGGTATCCTAGAATTTACTCTATGTGTACATGGACATGGTTATATCCAATCATAGGGATAGTGTACGTGGATGTGAGCAGAGTGCATGGAAAAGCTATATAGACACGACCAGAGTACACGACCAGGGTACACAAACATAGCTAAGGTACACTGATAGAGCCAAGAGCATAGGAAGGTCCTAGGGTGGATGGGGAAAACCATGTAGTTACCTGACATTCCATGTAGGGATACATGGGTGGTGATCCATGTATCGTAAAAGGACATGACCTAGTAGTAGACTGGGACCACTAGTTGTGTGGGTCCCCTTAGACATCATATACCATCATTTTTAGGAAATTTTAACCTCCCATATATTCTTAGTTTGGAATTGGATTTTATCCCATGGGTAGCCAATAATTAGTGTTTCTTCATGTAGAACATGATGGTGGCCTTTTTTGTGGATCTTCAGATACAATGTGATATTTTCTAAGTGTGATGATTCTTTCAGAAACACACAACAATAAAGGTGATCTGGCATGGTCATCACAAAAAGTAGAGTGGTACCCTCCTCCTGAGATATGTCATGATTACTCTATCAATAATCAGAGTGGAACCATGCTATGGGGAATGGATGTGGGTCATCTATCTAGTATTAGAGTGACACCCTTCTATAGTGTTATGGAATGGGTCCTTGACCATTAGTTTGGAAACATCCTATAGAGTCATGTAATGTATACTCGATCATCCGAGTGGAACTCTCTTATAGATTCAAGGCATGGTTCCTCAACCACTACAGTAGATCCCTCCTGGTGGAACATGGTATGGGTCCTCTATCTACTATCAGATTGAACCATCCTATGGAGTTAGGGCATGGGTCATCTACCCTCAGAGTGGACCCCTACTACATTGTTAAGGCATGGGTCATTGACTAATGGAGTGGAACCATCCTTATAGGAAAGGAATGGGTGCAATATATACTATTATATTGATAGCCGACTACTACTGGTAAAGTGAATGGGCATTCTATATACCCATTGAGTGGAACTCTCATATTGTTCCAGGGCATGGGTCCATAATCTACCCATTGAGTGGCACCCTGTTATTATACTAGGGAATGGGTAATTTACCTAGAGATTAATCCCCTTGACTATGCGACATAGTGTAATGGCATGGCTTTACAATGATGTTTCTACTAGGTAGATGTGTTAGATGCTATGAATCATTAATTGACCTCCTATAACTGATGGAATACTCTTTTCCTAGGATCTTCTGTGAGATGGAGATCCCCTTTCCCTATCATTTCAGTTTCTTTTATGAGCATTCATATATATATATTTATATGTTGTTTTTTATGGGTTTTCATTTCCCAATTTCTATTGGTTGATATGTCTATATATATCATGTACCTTACTACTAATCCTTCAAATTTTTGGGAATCCAACTTGGAATTTATATACTCACTCCGATGTGGAATTTTTCTGCACATGTCTTCCCTTATAAAGATGACAAACAGATTAGTGGTGATTATAGAGGAACATAGGGATACCCAAGTGAATTTGACCAAATACAATGGAAATAGATTAGAGATTCAGAGCTAGGTTGTCTTACTATTTACTTTCTAGATATTTTCAGTTTGGGAAATATTTCTATTTGGGAATGTATTTTTCCTTTTTTTCTTTTCAGATTATTCTCCCACATTCTTGTACTCTATTGAGGTTTTACATGTGTGTTTTATTATCTTGATGTTCCATACTTTTATTTTTCCTCAGAAATTATTCATGGATATGGTTTTTTGTGTGCATACATATAGACTAGGAAAATACCGCCGAAATTAGTTATGCCTTTTATCAGTTTTTTCTAGCCCCTTCCCTATAGAGGTGGGCTTTGGTGGTTACAGCATGATCTCCATCGGGTCAGGTCATGATAGATTAGTATTAGATTAGTTCATCATTTAGGATAGATTTTGGAGTTTTTAAATTTTGAGGACTTGGTTGGGAGTTAGGGAAAAGTTATCAAACTGTTTCGAGTGTGCCTTTCAGGCTAGGTAACCTAGTATTGGTATATCGTTCAATGTATCCATTATCAGCTCTTTGACCACCTTCCTTCCAACTTGGAAAACAAAGACATTGGTGGAATGGATAAATGGTACATTCATCATATAGGATTGAGTCTTTTACTATCCTTATTGATTTATCTCCCCATGTATATATTTTCATCTAACCATGGTATGTCTTGATTAAATTTTTAGGATGGATTAGTAAAGACAACAGACTATGTTACTGATTTTGGATCGTGATATAGATCTAATAATTGAAGAGTACTAAGTTTAATAGACATGTCGAAAGATACTTACTCTAGGTGGATATGTTGTAGCACCCTCACCTATTGAGAAGAAGATCATACCAGTATAATATGGTAAAGATACACATAGTCATAGTGCACCTTGCATATTCTATTGCTAGAGGCCGCTGAGGATCCACAAAGAAACAGATCCATAGGAAGTGGGGGATTTGATATAGTTGGTGGTATGTGTTTTGAGGCTTATCAAAATGTTGAATGGTTAGGTGGTTGCACCGGCATCCCACCTTTTCCATAGAGTACCTCGACACTAGTGCGGTCTTGATTCACAGATGCATGAAGAGATGACTCTCTCATCACCCAACTTTAAGCATCTATTTCATGAGGAGTACAACCCCTCACCCATTTTCTCAATTTGGATTCAATAGATTTTGAAGATGAAATAATGGGGGGTAAAAGTTGTAGCATATGATGAGAGGTTTAAAAACCTTACGTAGTACTCTGCCGACATGATTCTGTTTAGATAATTATGAGCATTGAAGATTGACCAGGGTCTCTACAAGGACATTCATACTAGTTTATTAACCCTATGCATTCCCACTAATGCCAAAGTGTTGTAGTGGGAGTTTTTGATATAGAGATTCCTATTATAGGTACCCTAAGTAGTTGGAACTAGCATTGGGTGTTATAAGGTCTTATCGTCTACAGTAGCTACCATTTTCCAGTCGATAAGACTTTGACACAAGATATATTGCCTATATTAGACATAGACATGCGTTCATGTGACACAAGGACCACATAGGGGACTATCAAATCCTGAATATGGTTGGTGCTATAAATTTTATGGCAGAGGTCTCATGGAATGTGATTTCCCAAACCGACATACTAAGGAGGGAAAGAAGATAATTGGTGGACCTAAATGCAAAGGCATCACTTTGATTGTGGATCTCCAATGTGAGGGCAGGGTGACTCCCAGGGAGGTACAACTAATAGAGGAGTAGGTGGAGATCTATAAAGAGGAGTTATGGGTGGTAGATGATGTTATTATCTCTTCCCACCACCACCACCAGGCAGCCTGTATAATGATCAGGGAGCTACTGGTTGGGACTACGAGAAGCTGCAAACTATGAAGGTGTATGAACCAGTGGCTCACGAGATGACTAGAGGTGTGATATATGTTTATTATACTCTTTATTCAATATTAGTATATACAAGTTTTATTCATTCATTAAAATTTGTAATCCTGATGTGAGAGTTAGATCTCCCGGATGAGATGGTAGCACTATTTATTTCCCCTGGGTTTCTTATAGGGAATGATTCTTTGATATATTTTATCTTCTCCTAGTGTGTGATATATTTTGGTGGAATGAGAATATCATGGGACATTTTTCTAATCCAAATGGGACCTTATGATGTCATCGTGGGTATGGGTTGGTTTTCCATGTTCTGATCCTAGATTGACTCTCACCAAAAATGAGTCAGATGATCTCTCATTAATGGGATGATATTCTCCTTTGGGGATAAGAGAGATGTCATCACAGGAAGAGTGGGTTTCATAAGAATGAGTCTGAAACTCGTCACCAATTAGTTGGAAAGTGTAGCCCTTGGCATAGAAGGCTCTTCAACTATCTGGATTTCTTCAGTCAATCAGGATTATATGGATGTCTTCCCTAAGGATGTTTGAGAACTAAATTTGAGATATGAGATAGAGTTTTTCATCTCATTTCACCTTGTTACCTCTTTAATTTCTTCTTCAGCATATCGGATTACCCCTACCGAGTTTCGGAAGCTATGGCCGTAGTCAAAGGACCTTTGAGATATGGGTTTTATTAGACTCAGTATGTCCCCCAGGGAATCTCCAGTGTTTTTTCATGAAAAGGTGAACAGGATCTTACTATTTTTTATGAATTAACATCACCTAAAATAGGCCATGATGAATAAATGATAACCATTTTTAATGATTAAAGACCTATTAGATCATTTTTTGTGAAAGGGATGGTTCAAGAAGCTCGATCTCAGGTTCTAATACTACTATTTAAGAGCTATCAAGGTTTATATTCTAAATATTTCATTCTGATGTCTCTACAGAAACTATAAGTTATTATTGATGCCTTTTGGTGTGAAAAATTCCCCCATTGTGTTTATGGATTTGATCAATTGAATTTTCCTACCATACTTGGAATAATTTTTTTCTCTATTCATTGATTTATAACTCGTATACTCTACGTTAGTGGAGGAACATTCAGAGCACTTGTGTAAGGTCCTAGAATTTTTTTAGGAGAACCATATTTATTGTGTGCTCTCAAATATCCAGTTCTACAACTAGTAATTTTTAGAGAATTTTATTTCTGAGCATGGATTAGTTGTGCATGTGGAAAGTATTCATGCAGTTATTTCTTTGGAACCACCCAAGATCATGTAATAGGTGTACACTTTTCTTCCTTTCATGGGGTACTACACGAGATCTTTGGGATAATTATCCAAGATTGTAGCTACTTTACCTCCCAAACATGGAAAGGGAAACAATTTATTTGGACTGAGGGGTGTCAGATAGAATTTTAGTAGTTGAGGATGTGGCTAATGAGTGATCCTTTTTTCAACAATCTAAGGAGGTTGTGGATTACATAGTATATTGTGATTGATATGGATCTAGGATTATCTTCGTGTTGATGCAAATATAAGATGTTGTTGCATATGGTTTGAGGTAGTTGAGACCCCGCGAGAAAAAATATGCATGTCATGAACTAGAGATGGAAATGGTAGTCTTCACTCTAAGTGTATAGAGGAAATATCTTCTAGGAGAGCACTTTATTGTTTACTTAGACCATAAAAGTCTTATTTATGTCTTCACATAAATATACATAAACCTAATACAAAGTCTATGGTTAGATATCCTTTAGGAATATGACTTTTAGATAGTCAATACTAAAAATATGGGTAATGTGGTGGAATATTTCCTTAGAAGGAAGTCCAAGTCCAGTTCTGTGTGGGAAGCATCTAATAAGATAGAATCCTTGTAGCTTACCCTCATTTATGAGGAGGTTGAAACATTTCTCTATTTGATGGTTTAAACTCCTCCACTCCTTTATAATGATAGTGAGTCTCAGTTGGGAGACATCATCTCTGAGGTCTTACATGACCAGATATCCTTAGAAGATTGACTAAATGGATTTTCTAATAGAGGTAATCATGTCATCATTTTTTAGGGATGGATGATGGTCTTAGTCATGAAGTTGGAGGAGGTGATGAGAGAGCTTCACACATATAATTTGGTTTTACATCATTAAGTGGGGAAGATTTACAAAGAGCTTCAACAACAGTTTTGGTGGGATAGAATGAGGTGGAGTGTGGTCGTGTTCATCTCTTGGTGCCTCACATGTCAATAGGTGAAAATTGGGCACCAAGTTTCATTAGGTTTATTGTATCCTCATGATATACAGGAGTTAAAATGAGATGGAATATCCATGTAAATTTTGAATAGGATTCTATAGATAGTGAGAGGACTTGAAACCATCTGGTTGATAATTGAATGACCTAAAAAGTTGGTGCACTTCTTGTCTATCAGGGAGCATAGTTTAGTGTAGAGGTTGGGGAAACTTTACATACAATAAGTCCTTCACCATCTTGGAGTTACCTCAATGATTGTTTGTAACCATGATGTGTGATTCACATCATGGTTTTGGAAAGGCCTACATGAGGCATCTGGGGCCCAGATGAGGATGAGTACAACCTTTCGACCCTGGAAAATGGGAATACCTAGTACAATATCCATGTGATAAAGGATCTTCCAAGTACAGTCATGTTATACATCATTCGGAACTGGTAGGATCACTTTACATTAGTAGATTTTGTGTATAATAATAGTTACCACTTTACAATCGGCATGGAACCTTTGAAGTTCCTATAAGGGAGACCATACAAGTCACCCTTATGTAGGATAATGATCAATGAATAATATCTTATTGAACCAGAGATAGTACAAGAAATGATGGAGAATGTTCAGTTAATCTGTGATTAGATGAGGACGTATCATATTAGGCATAAATATTACACAGATCAATGTTGTAGGATTTTAAAGTTTGAGCAGGGAGACCATGTTCTCCCAAGAGTCTCCCAATGAGCCGGATTCCAGTGATTTGGAAAGGGAGGAAATAAATCCTTGAGGTTCATCGGGCTGTTAAATATATCGTAGAGTATTGTTGAGGTTTAATACCACTTCTCTCTACCCCCCATAGTTGGATTTGGTTCAGACGTCTTCCATGTGTATCAGCTGAGGAGATACGCCCACAACCCTAAACACGTTATTAAATGTGGAGAGATGGATATCTAGGATAGAAAAATATTTCCTGGGGTAGTTGGTGGAGATAAAGGATCATTATGAGATGATCCTGCATGGATAGAACATCCCCTAGGTTCATGTTTTGTGGTAGTGGGGGAGCATGTCAAAGAGAACCTAGGAGCGAGATATCTAGATGCGGGGTCAGTATCCCAAGCTTTTCATTTAGTTTTTTCATTTCTAGGATGAAAATATTAAAGGAAATAATAATGTACAGAGCCTTTTTTACCTTGTATTACTTTCAAAAATATCATGAATTTTTTTTTGAATATAGGGGATGATACGAGGCATGACTCGGAGGCCCGACATGCTTGAAATTAATTTTTTAAAAATTTAAACATATTTTATATTACATACACACATTTTTTATGAAAAATGAGGTAACTCTTAAAATGAGTCTCTGGTTGAAAATATTAGATCACGGTGGAATCTAAAACACGAGGTTTACCCTAGTATTGAATTAAAATTAGTCGGTGTGGGACGCTCAGATAGAACTGACATTGGTGGGTTCATTCAATGGATTAATTAATGATTTTAATTAATTAATTATTTAAATGACCTAAATTTAATTTCCTCGTTAAGTATGATATTATGGAACATAACTAGGGTTAGATTCATAACCTTTAGATCCTTGAGAGGAGGTTTCGCCACTCTCCATTATTTTATAATCAAGATGGGATGATGACGAGCCACTAAATCAATGAAAATTAAGATTTAGTGAACACAACAGATCATCTTCCATCATTAGTCGTAGAGTTATTCATCATCAAAAGATAAAATATCAAGGTAGGATTAATCACATGTGTATTTCTTCCCTTATTATTAGATAATTGAGAATGATAAATTCCTTCTCATTGATCTATGTTAATATGATCCTTTTCATGTATGCATGTATTAGTTTTTATTTATTTATTTTATTTACCTTATTTTACCATTTTTTCTCACCCCAAATATTCCCAATATATTTCATTGACCATGAATTCGTAGACAATTTATATTGAACCTTTGTTTTATGTAATTTTCCTGTATCTTTCATCACAATCTTCACTGATTGGCCTATGGGGTCTCAGTTCGACATTTCTGGGTGGGATCGATTGCAATCAGACACCTAGATTCATGGAAAATTTCCACATGATGTATCGATCAGTGATCAAGGGATGGATTAGGATGCTTGGAAAGAGATGGTGATGATTCTCATGGATATGGGATCTAAGAATGACCAGCATGACACATAAATAATGGAAGTGGTTCATGGGATTCGTTCGAGAGGATAATAACATCAATTTTAATCTACTAGTGGGGAAAATTGTTTAATTAAGATTAATACCTTTAGAAACATGAAGTTTTTAGGTAGATCGAGTGGCAGATAGCCTAATCTATAGTACTATACCAAATCTGATTTTTCTATGAAAACCCTAACTACATGCCATGTTTTTTTGAATAACACATGGTGTGACATCCCCTGAATGCAATGGCTAGGGTTTCTAGGTGAGTTAAATATCAAATTCCATGAGGAACCCACCAAATGTTGTGTGAGATTGTACTGGAAACATGGCATGTATTTTGTGACTACAAGGTAATGGGAATAGATGTCTACATAACCAATATACACTAACATGACTAGTATATAATTCTATAGTACACAACCAAATTACACACGCTGCAAGAGTACACATATAGAGTACATGACCAAGGTAAACATATAGAGTATGATAAAGGGACATGGCTAAGGGAATGGGAAGGACCCCGGGTGGATAAGGAATGATGTGTAGCCCACTTACATGCTATATAGGGCTACATGGGTAGTGATTCATGTACTGGAAAATGATATTTCTAGGTAGTAGAGTAGGACTACAATCCATTTGGGTCCCCATACACATCATGTACCTTCTAACTTTTGGAATATTCTAATTCTCGTATCTCTTTTGTTTGGACTCAGATATTGGTTCATGAGTATCTTATCCCAAGTATTTCCCCTATAGATTACGATGTTAGACATCAAAGTTGATTGTGATATAAGATATTATATCTTTTGAGTGGGATGATTATTTTTGAAATGGTTGATGATGGTAGCGATTGATCAGGGTCATCATAGACACTTGAGTGGAACCCTTATACTAGGATAGGGAACAGGAAGTCTATCGACAAACAGAGTGGTACCCTCTTTCTTCGACATGTCTTGGGTCCTCTATTGACTGTTAGAGTGGTTTTATAATATGGATTTAGGGAATGGATCCTCGAATATTAGAGTGTAACCCTTCCATGGAGTTAAGGCATGTGTCATGCGCCCTTATATCGGTGCCCTCTTGTAGTGTTAGGGAATGGGTCCTTGACCAATATAGTGGAACCCTCCTTCTTGGACTGGGAATGGTTCTTCTATCTACTATCAGAATGTCACCCTCTTGTGTAGTTGGGGAATGGGTCCTGGACTATTATAATGGAAACATATTATGGATTCATTTCATGGGTTAATGAAAACATGAGTTCTAGCCTCCAGTTGATATAGGGTATGGGTCATCTATCTACTATCATAGTGGTGTCATCCTTCCAGGATAGGGCATGGGTCCTCTATCTACCCATTAAGTGGAATGCTACTTTTGTTTTAGGGAATGGGTCCTCTATCTACCCATTGGGTAGAATCATCCTATTGTACCAGGGCATAGTTCCTATACATAGATATTAGGTCCCCTTGACTCTATGGTACAACAATTATGTGTGCCATGACATGGATGTTTCTACTGGGTAGACGTGTGAGATGTTGTACATCATTAATGGAGCTCTTGGATCTGATGGTAGAATATTTTTTTAGATAGGCCATGTGATGGACTTCCCCTTCCTCACTCATTTGAGTTTCATTTATATGTGTATATATATATCCCTATTGATTGGTTTTCATTTCCCTATTGATATGGGTTGAGCTATCTATTTTAATATCATCTCTTACTACCCCCCCCCCCCACTTTAGCTTTCGGGGCGTCCTAATGGGTATGTATATACTCACCCTTTCGTAGGATTCTCCTACCTGTTGCATCTATTATATAGACAACAGATAGTTCAATGATGATTACAGAAGAGAATAGGAAAACCTAGGTGCATTTGACCTCATACAGTGGTTGTATCTTAGATATTTGGAGCTTGTCCCTCTCACCATTAACATTTCAGTTATTTTCAGGTTGGGACATATTATTGGTTGGGTGCATATTTCCCCCATTTTCCCTTCAGATCACATTATCATACTCTTTTACTCCCCATTGGTTTTAGATGTGTGGTTTATTCTCTATATGTTTCATATTTTTATTATTCTTTCAAACTTTTGTATGGATATTGTTGGGTTCATCTATACAGGTACAATATCCAAAGGCCTCCCAAATTTTTTATGCCTTTTGGTGATTGTCTCTAGCCCCTAGCCTAAGGTGGAAGGCTTGGTGTATTTGTGTATTGATCCCCATATAGTTTAATTGTGATAGTTTTTCATAAATAATAGTGAAAAAAACAAAAAAAACTATTATGATGGTTAAGGGTGAAGCATATTTATCATGAGGGTGTGTGGGGTTAAACTATACGATAAGGGTATGTTTTCCAATTAAACTAATCTAAATCATATTTAATGGCCATATTTTGACCTTATCCTATCCCAACATCCAATATATATACATTTTAAAGAAGTTTTCTTGAAAATAACTTTATCATTTTGTATTCTTTTAGGAAATTTCATAGTGGGTTACCTCACCCACTAATTAAAGGACACCTTCTCTCCTCTCCACTCTACACATAAATGGAATTTTGTATCTACCAATTCTTTTCCAAATCCCTTCCTTACATACATATTCATGACCTAAAGCCCCTTTTATGACTATAAATCCATTCTAGGAATGATCTTTGTATAAACCTAAAGAGGTTCTCTGAATAAATGGTATTGTTCTTAACCATTAGTTTTCATTTTATATCTTCTTATATCACCTTAAAATATTCATCAACCAGGATGAAATAATAAAACCAACATCTTCCATATACTATTACTTTATTATGATAGTTAAATTACCTATATGAATCTCCACTTACATCAAATGGGAAATGAATTCATTGATCTTTTGTATGGAGGACTACAACCTCACGCACAGATATAATTCATTTTCCATCATCACCTCTCACAGAAAGTCATAATGATAGATTTTAAGTATATATATATATATATATTATTTATATAATAATTATAATTTCTCATATACCTTTTTATCTTCCAATCAGTTGAAAAATGATAACGTAGCTCATGTGTATTTGTGTACTACAACCTTCCTGATGTAATGTGACACATTTTTCATTTTATTTTGATATGGATGGTAATAAGGATAGATTTAATAAATATATATGATATATATGATATAAAAATATTTTGAAAATGTTAATTGTTATTTACCATTCTTGATTTCTATCCATCGATAAAATAGAAGCAATGTTCAAGCGTACATACAACCTACCATCTCCACGAATGATGCAATTCATTTTTTATATTAATTTTTATGTATTTCAAATAAATATGTATATATTGAATATATATTATATTAAAAAAATTATAAAAATTATATATATTATGGAATAATGATCATTATACAATGACCAAAACTACTGAACCAAAACATATAAGAAAAACAAAGTAGTTATTACCTAAAACAATGATTTTAACAAATAATTGTTAATGAATGGGTAATAAAATATTTTATAAAAATAATATATGGTATTATATATATTATTATGGATATTTAATACGTTTATAATAATCCTATATTTATTATATATTAGGTTTGAATGTGTACGATGGAAGTTGAGACATCAGGTAAGGGTTAGTCGTCTCAAATTGTCTTTTTTAGGACATATATTTTATTACAAACTTGTATTATCTTATAGGATGTAATAACTTTCCATTTACAAGTTATAAGATCAATTTATTTTTATTCATGATATTTAAATATTCATTTTATGTTATTATTTCATGGGTCTTAGGATTCAAAAGTTACTAAAATGGTAAGGTATGTCCATCTCACTTCTATTTCCATGAGATACATGCCACATTCGCCACTTATTTCATTTTTTGATGTATATACATCCCATTAATTTATTTTATGATTATTCTCATAAATTTTTTTTATATACATATCTATATAAGGTTTTTTATTTCATAGTGATTATGATTCTAATATTTCTGATGTGGTGAGGGTTATATGTTTTAATCTCATTATTTATTGTGATTTTTTATGATTATGTTTATAGTGATGAAATATTATGATATATATATAAATAAAATAATTAAGTCTCATACCCTATGTTTATTTCTTGAAATTACATGTTTTATTTTCATTTTTCTCTCTTTATACACTAAATATACCAAAATAATATTTTTAATGAAAACCAACTTTATTTATTTCCTCAGTTGAAAATACTTTCTCTTCAATGTCCATGATTTATAAAGATGTTTTGAAGAAATTTATTTCTATTATCTAATTATTCATAAAAAAAATTTAACCATTTTTTTATATTAATATTTTTTTATAAAATTAATCTTCCTTTTTTTCCGAATGATTCCTTTTTTTCCTTTTTTTAAAAAATGTAAAATTAATTTTATTATAAAATTTATGGAATGAATGGTATTTCACACCATCATAACCAATCAATGATGTAAATATTTATTTACATGTTTTCAAGGTTATCTTAAAATAAATTGTTTTCAAAAATATTTTGTAAATTTTTAGATTTTGAAAATTTATTCTAAAAGGGGAAACGGTATTTTCCTCATGAATTTTTTTTAATGATCTTTTGAAGGTATTTATATTCATAAATGACAAAAACTATTGATTATAATTATTCTCTATTGGGGATATGATCCAATGATACGTCCCTTTTATTTCTATATATTTTTTATGATTATGATGAAATATTTTTTATGAAACCTATTTATTTTCAATGGGTTGTGTTATGATGAAATTATGAAATATTTATGAAACCCATTTCATTTCCATGTGTTATGCTATGATGAAATATTAATTAAAAAAATTCATTTTCTTGGGTTATTATATGAGGAATGTTTTATGTTCTTATATCACAGTTATATTTTTTCACTATGTGATGGTTGGTAAAGAAATTATATAACCATCCAATTAATTGGGTAATGATGGATATCTCATGATATAAATAGGAAAAGAATGGGGAGTAAAAACAGCTCAGTAAGGGGATTTTTCCACTATGATAGTATTTGAAGAGAACCCTGATTACTATGATTTTTTAGGAGTGAACCCATTACACTATTATAGTCTAGGTAATAGGCATTAGTTACTAATGAAATAATTTTTTATGCTTATGTGTATTATACAATTATATGTCTTATCCTAATGTTATTCTCTCGAGGTTCTTGTTCGTTGATTCCTTTATGATTCATTTCTTATGAACTACCAAGATTTATACCATGACTCAGGATAATGATATATGATTTGTAGGGTATGGTATTAAAATTTTAAACTCATGTTCTCATACACTTATGATCATGTTATTCTTAATTGGTCATAGATATCTGCCTTTTATACCCATATTGATCATCTACTTTAACTATTTCTCATGTTTCCTTTCCCCAAGTTATGCAAAAACGTATTATATATGAAATGTTTATGAAGGGTCATAGTTTAGAAGAGCATAGTGGAACATAATGTCTTTCACTTATGAACCAGTGGTCTATGTATTCATGTTTCTCAGCTGCATTGATTAACATATTTTGGTTTGATAAATTTTTTCCATTTTTTCTATGAATTTCATTGTATAACATTGTATTAGAATGTTTTATCCATTTTATATATATTCTATCTATTTATATTTCCTTTTATTTTAACCAAAATTATTCCCAAAGTTAGTTCTTGATGCACATGGAATTGTTTCCAGTCTGTAGGGATTGGAAATTCCCTTCTTTCATTTCCATTTTCTAGCTTTGGTATCCATTTTAGGGATGAACAGGGTTGGTTCATGGAAAATAGGTATTAAAGGATGGTTTATTATTTCGTGTTCATTGTGTATTTTTATGTCATGATAGATTTGTGATAAACTTTTCTAGGCATAAAGGGAAGGTTACAAGTGTGTGGTTGGCCATCTTTCATCATGGGTTGCCTTAATTTGCCATCATATATTGAGAAGTGTGTCTCAAATATTTTATTTAGATCTAATAATAATTTTTTTATTCTATTTTTATCTATAATATTGATATTGTTCACTTTTTTAATGGTCTCTTGTTTTTCATTGATGTAGTCCTATGCTCGCTGGAAGGCTTCCTATAGTTCCCCAAGAGGCTACTATAGTTGATGTTCCATATAGAAACCCTCAATTTTATTATATTATTTTTAAAATTAATATGTGTGAATTCCTTGCCATGGAATAGGGTCATTTATACACCCTAACTTGATATGGGGAAGTGAAACTAGGGATTAGGGGAGATAAGGATTAAGACCAATATTTTCTCCATCAAAAACTATCATCCATGCATGGAATGAATGATTCTCAATAACCAGAGGAATGGTTGGAGAATATTGATTATATTTTTAATTTCATGGAAACTCCTAATTTTTTTAAAGTGAAATGTACCACATTTAAGAATGAAGAACATAGTAGGAGATAGTGGGATACAATGGTTCATGAAAAATAGAATGTATTTTTTGAGTGGAAAGGATTCAAGAAAAGTTTATTCCAGCAGTTTTCCATGAATACTTGGTGATGGATAAATCCATGGAGTTCCCAACCAATGAAAATGGTGATTAGAGTAACTTGATGTTTTATCTCCAAATATTGAATCGAGTTAAAATTTTAATTCTTAGAGGTTTCAAATGGTCTTGAGATAGAATATTCAATGTCAAGTCTCTATGATGAAGCTTACACCTACTATAGTGTTTGAAAGAGCTCTAATGGAAGAGATTTACCTAAAAATAAGTTCAGGGTTAATTTAGATTCATATTTTTTAAAGTGGGGGTCTCATTGGATCCTCAAAAAATACAATAATTTGGTATGAGGCTTGAAAATATTATAGAATATTTTCCCAGTAGTGACATATTGTGCACTTTAAATTTAATTTATTAGTGGACGTTTGAGTTATTACTAGTGTGTAATGACAGGTCACATATGATGTTCCTGAACTATGACTCCAAAGTTTATACCTTTTGTGGATACTAAGGTCACTTGAAGTAGTTTTTTTGGGAAATTTATTCTCCAAAATATGGTAAAGTATCTTCAATAAATAAAGTATCTTCAATAAATAAAGTATCTTTATTTCATCTAGATGCATCAAATACTTTATGGTTTCAACCACAATCTTCTAGAAGAAGTTGCATGCATTGGAATAGTCTCTATGAAAATTTTATGAAGGCCCTAAATCTATAAGATATATAATATTTATAACATCATATATAATGACTACTTTATTTGACATATTTTCTTCTCATTTCTTTATATAAACTTTCTTAATTAATATTTTAATACATCCAACAAAAAACATGTGGGCTCTCAAAGATTTTATAAGGCCTCCTTCAATTATGAAGATCATATTTTTTATGTCCCTTCAGATTTTTTCTATATCTGAAGCTGAACCATTTTAAGATTTGTTGTTTATAGACTTTGATATCTTTTATTTTATCATAGGGATAGATTGTTTAGTTTCCCATAAATTAGTGATTGATTAATATCATTGACTGGTGTTCATTAAAACCTCTAATGGGAACTCTTTTATGTTAAAGGGATAGTGTGATATAATAATTAGTGGATAAAAACCTCATTTTCTAGAACATATAATTTTTATTTCCTCTTCCATACTTTTTCTTGGGGATGAACTTGTGGGTTGGGATATTCGTTTGGTTGTCAATAAATTTCCTAAACTTTTTTAAGATAATTTCTCTTACCTTCCACCCAAAAGGGAATTTTTTTAGATAAATTGTGCATAGAAAATTTAATTGATATCCATTACATTATACTGTATGGATCTAATATAATATAAGGAATTTAATCTTTAGTTGGATTATTTGAAAAATAAATTCTCTGTTAATCCTAGTGCATCACCTTTGGAAGATTCAATTCTTTTGTCCAAAAAAGATGATGTGAGTCTTCATTTTTTTGTCAATTATAAAAATATTAATCTAGTGATGATTAAAAATAATTATCCTTTTCCTCATATTGATAGCTTGTTTGATCAATTAATGGGAGTAAATTTGTTCTCATAAAACAACATTCAATATGGATATCATTGTCTCTAATCCAAGGAGTCGGATTTTCTAAATACCTTCTTCAGGAGAAGGTACGACCACATTTAATATCTTATGAATTCATTTGGTCTGACAAATTAACCATCTACTTTCATGGAACTGATAAATATTATTTTCCATTGGAATATTGTTTCCTTTTTCATTGAATTCATGGAACACATTATAGTTTATTGATGAACTAAATAGCATGACTATAACTAGAAATTTGTTTTATGAATCTTGAGGGATCAATACCATTATAATTATTATTGAAAATATCATTTTTATATTTGATAAGTTATGTTATTTTGACATGTAGTTTCATAACCTAAAATATTAGTTGATCCTTAGAAAGTGAATTTTTTCTTGTCCTAGGAGAAACCCCAAAATGTCTTTGATATTTGAAGATTCTTAGGTTCAGGAGTATATTAACTGTTATTCGATAATATCTTATAGAAGTTTTCATCTCTATTAAATACTATTACTATGAAAGGGGTAAAATTCATATGCAATTACAAGTGTTTTACTTCCTTTGAAGAACTAAAGTGAATTCTAAGGTAAACACCTATTTTTTAACAAAACTAAGAAATGAATATATGGTTTTTTGTGATGCTTCAGGTTATAGTTTGAGATGTTTTTGATTTAAAAAGATGCTTAGAGGAATATAACTTTTTCATATTTGGACGCATTAATAGAATTACTCAACCATGATTTTAAACTCAAATTTTTTATTCTTAATATCATGATTTGGTTTCAATAACTTTGTGAGGAAAGTTTCACTGTTTACTTTTACCATAAGAGTTCGAGTTACCTCTTATAATAAAAATACATAAACCTTAGACATAGGATATGGGTATATTGTCTCTAGTCATTCTACTTAAACATTTCCTATACCAAATTATATGGTAATGTTGTTGATTATTTTTAATTATAATTATTCCTTTTCAAGAATTGATGCAATTGAAATAAAAATGGAATGTTATGGGACTCTATACTCGACTTGTTCCAAGATATGATAATGGACGAGAGGAAAAAAGTTTTTTCTAGTGATCAATTGATTTTTTATTTTCACAAGTTTATTTTTTAAAGATAATAGTTGGATGAAGATTTTATTATTATCAAGTATCTTTATTTGATGGAGAGACCATTTTTTAGTGGTCTCTCTCCCCAGATGGCACTCTTTGTTTTAGAAATTGGTTTTTTGTTTCTTTCTCTATAAAATGGGATGTGATAGAAATTTTTCATTATTCCAAGTGTATTTTTCATCCTAGTAAAATTAATATGTACTATGTCATAAAGAATCATTTTTTGGCCAGATTTGAAATGAGACATAACAGATTTTTTGTCTCATTATTGTACCTCCCAACAAGTAATTTTTAAACACCAAAAGACTTATAGATTTCATAATCCTCTCTCGGTATCCATCTAGAAATGGTAAATGGTATCTTCATATTTAATCCTTAGGTTACCATCATATCCCTGAGGTAAGAATTTAATATGAGTGGTGATTGATCAAATAACCAAGTCATGTAATTTCATTTTGATTTGAGACACCAGTAAGGTTGATTATTTGGGAAACTATATGCTTCATAGATGATGAGGATGTACAGATCCCCTTAAACTATTATTTTAGATAGAGAACCCATTTTACCTCTTTATTTTGGAATATAAACCATGATGAGATGATTTCACATG
Source organism: Viscum album (assembly GCA_963277665.1). Classification (NCBI taxonomy): domain Eukaryota; kingdom Viridiplantae; phylum Streptophyta; class Magnoliopsida; order Santalales; family Viscaceae; genus Viscum; species Viscum album. The sequence continues at coordinate 1,939,382,648 of OY728155.1, forward strand.
TTATATTGATCACATCTTTCTATCCTCATCTATATATATTGATAGATAGATCTTGTGATTTGGATTTTGGAGGATATGAACAGTGCTTACATTATATACCTTGATAGTTTTTAAGATAGGTATTTGGGGATAGTTGAGTTATCTTATAGAAATAGTTACTAGTTATCCATCATAATGGATCTCATTGAGGCCTTTTATGCCAATCCATACATGTTACCTCTTTGTAGGATTGAGTTGGGTAAAATTTAACTTATGGGACCAAACATTATTTATGAAACTTCTAAAAAAATTAAAAAATTTATTCAATGACTGAAGATGACTCGGATTTGGAACAAATATTATGGATATCATTAGTTATTTCCTTTATAATCTTTATTATTTGATAGAGTTTTCTAAAATGTTTCACCTCGGTTGGATCACTATTTTCTTGGGAATCAAAAGAAATTGTCTTTGAGATACATTAAACATTTTGAGATAACCGATTGGATTGTATAAGAGTTTTATCTATTAGATTCTATTTCTAAAAAAAACTAATATTTTCAATTTTCATGTGTATCAGATTGAATAGTATCATTCTAAACCCTCTTTAATTGTAAACTAGAAAGAGATTGATTTGAAACTAGTAGTCAAATGAATAGTTCTAATGGTCCATTCTTAAGAAATGTTTTTTCATAGGCAATATATTCCATTAGTACGAGTATTATGGAAACATGAAATAGATTCTCATAGGATGTGAGAATGATAATAGTTAATGAGGTTTAAGTGTCCTTAACTTTTCTGAGATCATTCTTCATCATCTTGAATTTTTTAGTACAAAAATTAATATGGTGGGGAAAATTGTAACATCCCAATTTCACATTTAGGTACATATATTAATTCTTTTGAAAATGATTTTTTTAAAATATATGATTTTATTTTTTGGGTTTTTGTCGGTTTTTGTGTGTTTTCTGAGTTTTCTATACATGTTCATGGTTGGTTCATGGTTTGTACAAACAATTCAACATTCTCATGAAGTTATGTGATTTGTTCTGTTTTGGGATAGTGGTGTTTAACATGGTTGGAATACTATTAGAAAATATTTTCAAAAACTTGTTAATATTCTACTAGTATATAGAAACATTCATATGGTAGTTTCTTATTTTTTTAAAATATACCACTAAACCTTGTGATGTGAATTAATTAATCCAAAAATTCATTTTTGATCCCAACGTGCCTTTCATTTACCTCATTATTCCTCCTAAAACCTAGGCTCTCAAATATAGGGGATCCACATGGAGATATTGGAGATATAAATTATTTTATAGAGTTATTATTATGTATCTTGGTGTTTTTGATTTCAGGAACACAATGTAGAATCCTATTCGTTATTATTATTCATCATTCTTATAAATATCCACCTTTTTCTATAAATAAACCATTAAACTAGGATCTGATGGATAGATCAATGGGTTTTTATGATCATGTGAGAATAATATTAGATCTATTGTGATGAAGGAATAAATATACCAAATCTATATTAATCGTTGTATGATTCTTTGAGAAATGTCTTGGTTGGTATGTTTCCTTATATCTATTGATCTTTAGTTTGTTGAATCTAAGTCTCCTGATATGGGTATCATGGTTTACAGATCTTATTTTGTTATTAAGATCATTTATTCCACTTAGAATATAGATCCCATTTAATATTTTGGTATACCATGTGTTTGAGTTTGGTTATTTTATAAATAGGCTTTGTTTTATAAACATTTTGTGCTTATTTGTCATAAATTTAATTTCTAAATTGTTTAATGGGATAATAAATGATGCATTAAATATAAATGTTTTGGAAGCCCTTATAAAATGGATTTTCCCTTCATAATTTTGGAGGAAAATGGATTTAAAATATTTTATTTATATACTACAAGGGGCGTTTGATTAGTTATGTGTGAAATTCTATTTTGATGACTTATTCTTTGAAAATTAAATCCTCTAAGTGTGGTCAATTAGTGAAAATGAAAACCTCCAAGTGTGGTTTATTTTATAAATTTAAGGTCTCCAAGTGTGGGCTATGTTATATAGTAATTTAGGGTACTTATGATGGGTATAGATTGGGACAATCACACTAGGATGGTTGGAAGCTACCTAGCATGGAATTACCTTGAAACTCTAAAAAATATCTTCATACTAGCCTGTTGACTTATTTGGGTGTTCGATCATCACTGGGATTATGTTCGGTGGATCTTTATTCTCTTAATTAATTGATAATTGATCTTCAAGGATCTAATAAAACCCTTACCCAACCTACCCTAGGACTGGTGTCTAGGTTTCTCCTTTATATTGATTATTTATAAATTCATTGAGAAGTTTTTTGTTTGTAAATTTTTTGAAAAAGTTTTTTATAAAATAATTATAAATTTTTATAAAAAGGGTGGATTTACTTGTTTTATTAAAAACTATGTAATTATATATTTTAGGTTCTATCTTTCTCTAAATGGTAGTAATTAGTTTGTTTTAAAATATAACTTATAAAACACATGGTGGGATCTTATTGGGCTTATTTTCCCACATGATTCACATAACATTGTTTATGTGTAGATAAGGTTTTATATAATTAAGGTAAATTAATGATATATTGTAGTGGTGGTTGGTATCTGTGTTAGTAGGGTGTGATAGTTTTTTTTTGACAGAATAAGACGGATCCATTAATGATGGAGATCAGCAGAAATACAGTGGCATAACCACGATGGAAAATGATTGAACCAAAGCAAATCCTCGTAAGGAGGGCCAATGCCTGCCATCTTGTGAGCAGCTTCATTCGCTTCCCTTCTAATAAATGAGAAATTGCAGGAATTGAAGCCTTGTCTTCGCGAGTGAATACACCGGATAATGGGGCCGAAAGGTTGCAGCCCGCCGTCAGTGAGATTGATGGCATTGATTACAGTGAGGCAGTCGGATTCGATGTGAATGTAATCCCAACCGCGATCTTTTGCGAAGTTTAACCCAGCAAGGATAGCGGCAGCCTCCGCGACTAAGGGCTCCCAAAGTGCATAACGTGCTTCGTATTTGGCAGCGATAAGATTTCCCAGGTTGTCTCGAGCCAGTAAACCAAGTCCAACTGGGCCATCCTTAGGGAGAGAGGCATCCACATTGATCTTAACAATCCCTTCAGGTGGGGGGCACCAATGTTGGGGAAGAGGAGGGGGGTGAAAAGTCTTTGTTGTTCAGGGTGGTTCTGCCAGACCGCAATCCATGACAATGCCCGGTCAATCCAAACTCTGGGGGGGCCTCCGGAAATGATTGAAAATGGCCTCGTTCCGCCTATCCCAGATAATCTAAGTCAAAATGCACAGGGCGCCTACTTTAGCCGGCGAAAAAGAGGAACACCATCGCATCAGGAGAGATGTAAGATCTGATGCGGCGTCCAGGGACAGCTCTATAGTTGATCCCCAGCCATTCCAAACCTCCTGAGCCCCGGGACATTGAATAAGAGCATGGAGAGGGGATTCAGTCACATAAGGACAGAAAGGGCATGAGTTGTCGTTTGAAAAGTGTCTGTAGACAAGGAGGCTCTTGGTCGGAAGGATACTGGAACACACCTGCCACCAGAAAAAGCGAACTTTAGGGGGAACATTAAGCTTCCAATTTGATGTCCAGGGCCTCGCCTCTCCTTCGGTCATTTCCCAAGGTTGGATTGTGTGTATGGTTTAGGGATGGTATTGGATGTTTTATAACATTTAATACCATGATTCCATGTTAATATTATCATTTATTCTTTCATAATATTCCTTTTTGTATCATATGTTATATGAGTACTCTTATTGTTCTATTATTGGGATTATTAGGTCACCCTTTTCCATTATGTTATACTTTGTATATCCTATTCATTTTCAGAATATTAATTGTATATAGGTTGATGTGATGGTGTTTAAATAAACATGATGTAGTAGTGTTTAAAGTTTTTTCATAGAGAATATAATTATCCAAATACATTATACCATTGGGTCCTTAAGTTGTTTTTGGTTTATATTTATATTAACATTCATGTAATAAAATGTGTAATGAAATTTGGGTTGTATTAGCTAGTATCAGAGAAGGGTATAGTTCTTTTTGGGATTAGGAATGATAATACCTTAGTTAAAACCCCTATTAAAATGTCTAAATATAATAAAATTTTATAAATTTTATAAAATTATAGAGTGTATGGTTTCCTAGAAATTATATCCCTCTCAGGATACTGGAAAGTGGATGTGGTTTTGTAATCTATTCACATAGGGGTAATCACCTACAAAAGTAAGTTTGAGTATCAAATCAATCTTCACTATGTGCAAGATGAGTGAGACTTAGACTAAATATCTAACTAGACAATCCTAGGGGATATACTTTGGGTAATTCATGTAAACATTACAAACCATTATGAAAGTTTTTACCAAAGTATTATGAAAATAATAGGAAATATAATATGGATAACATAGATTGAAACATAGAGACTCCTTAGTTATTGTATATGTAATTCATTATATATTAAGTATGTTTCATTTTTATATTCTAGTTGAATCATGAATCCTAATCCAAAACATTCCATTATTTTATAAAACGTTTGAAGAATCATTTAAAAATCATATGTAATTGGATGTTTTTGATTTCCCTAACAAAATTCTTAATATGGATAGATCATGAGTTGTGAACATCATGGCTATACTACCGCAATTGGCTCAAATTATGAGTAATAACATGAATCACATCTAACATCCTACTTCTAAAAAGGGAGATAATGTTTCAAAAAATCCATTATATGAAAAAAGGATTCATACATTTATTGGATCTTTAGATCCACTAATTACAGGGAAATGAAATAATTATGTTGATAAAATATTCTCTCTCCAATAATGTTTTAAGCATGATAAAGTCGCATTGGTCTTCTATCGATTAGAGGGATAAACCGATCAATGGTAAAAAATGATCAAGAATACATTTCAAAATAAATACTTTTAATCCATAGAATTGTATGGATTCAAGAATATATTTGTTAAACAATTTTTTACCTACACTCTCTATCTTAAAATAGAGTGGGAATTCCTCTTACTAAATAAAAATAATTATGAACCAATTAGGTATTATAAAGTAAAATTCACAAGGCCTCCATAATATACATATAAATTTTTTACAGACACTAAAAGTAAGTTTAATTACTTCTTTAGTGGTTTGAAATCGATCTTGTGAAAATCCTTAGTGATTTTAGATTTCGACCGATATAATTAAATTTTCCAATGTTCCATGAAAATTGAGATGAAGATTTATGATTCTCATTAGTCCCATGGGACTAGATATAAGAAATTATGAATATATTTTAACACTAAAATATCATCATATAATTATCATGGGATAAAGGTAATTCTATATTCCATATTACATAAGTTAGGGAACAATCATTGTGGTAACTTTATAAGGGGATAAGGTTGTTTTTCATGTGTGGAAGGTAATAACATCTTGCTAATGAATCCTATAAGGAGGTGAATAATCTAACTAATGTTATGAATAAATTTAAGGTTATGTTCAATCATCAACCCATGGCCCAATGTTTTAGTTTTAATGAATATGTACAATGTGAAACCTATTGTTTGAAGGAAAGGGTTATTGAAGGTAACTTGTAACGCCCCGAGTCCGCTCTTCCGGACTCGTTGCTTTAAAATGCTGTGTAATAAAAAATTTTTTATATATAAACTTAACTTAAAAATTTCACAACACTTTAAACAAAACGAGGATCTTTTACCGGTCTAGGTTCTGGATGATTTAGACATAACCTTACATTTATCAGAGTCGAAACAATGAAACAACAGTCCACTACTCTTCCACTGCGCGCTACAACAAAGATGACCAATCTCTGAGATTCAAGATCACCTGTGAAAAACATTTCAAAAACGTAGGGTGAGCACAAAAGTTGCCCAGTAAGGGTTTTTAAAGCCTTTGATAAATCTCTTTTAAAAATATTACTTGATAATACATTTGAAATATTCAATTAGAAATACCCTTGTAAAATAATTCTTTGGAAAATAATTATACTTTGAAAGAAATTTTAAATTAATCCAGTGATTCGATAGAAAATATTAAGCAAGCTCTTAAAACAAAACAACTAAGGCCACTTGAAACTTTGAAGGCTATCATGGGCCTACCCACTTGAGGGATGGATTCATTACCCAACTCCCTATCATATTTACAAAGTTCAAGCACCATTTTCTTTATAAAACATTTTTCAGCTTGCCTTACTTACTTATAATTTTCACTGGAGTTTTAAATTTTGGAAACATGTTACGGCACTAAAATACACATTACACTTATATATATATATATATATATATTATTATGTATGTATGTATGTATGTATATATATATATATACATACATATGGACTTCCATCGCATTACACATTCATGTTTGGTTCTGACCAAACTTTTGTCACCCATACCTTTCATAAACATCCATGTACCTAAAATTTTTATGGAAGACACAATTTTCATATTGTTATAATTTTAACCATTAAAATGAAATATTGAATAAAAATTTCCATCAACATACTTGTTTAATTAATTTTAAGCATGAAATAATGTGATTATTTATAATCATATGAAATCTTTATGTCTCACATGATGTTTTTAATTGCATTTCTTATGCATTCACTCTTTCTTGAATATATATATATATAGTTCATACAATATGCATATTTATTATCCATACACGATTAGTGAAACCGATATGCACAACATACTATTAATAAAAATAATAGTCATTACTTATATGAAATTCATGAGTTAATTATAATACAATGAGTGTCGATGATGAGCATAATAACATGGCTATATATCTATGAAAATGCGACGCCCATGATATCGATAAAACATGATGGTATGCAATATGTTGTCTTTTTTTTTAACATGGCGATAATTGAAAACATTATAAACATCACAATATTATCCATATATATATATTGACATGTACTGCCATAAAAAAAACAACATAATTAAAACACTAAAATCATACATTAAAATAATGTTTTAACTCTTAATAAATTCTGTAGAAAAGTTTCCAAAACTAAAAGTTAATATTTAGCTTGGTATTGAAATACACATATAAATATCTATATATAAATCTGTATATACCAAGTTATATATAAAAAAATAGGTTTTTATTCACAAAACATAACATAAAACACTCTTTTAAATCATTTAAAAGAGGGATTGAGAACAACTTGAGTATATAAAGCTGCATATGAAATAATGGTTTTGTAAATTGAAGATAATTGAAAATAGTCCCTTACTATATTCTACCAAAATTTCATAAGTGCAAAACATGATGATTTCGAAAAAGGAACCATAAATGAAATAAATTTCAATTGCACAATAATAATTTTCGAAGAAAATAAATTGAACGAATAAATATAAAGGTCCCTTACAAAATTTTGAAAGGCTGGAATACTTCACTCCTTAAAACTTCTACTCGTATCTCATATTCAGGACCAGAAAACACAACACAATTCAAAGAGAAATATATCCCGCACACCCCTCTCAGACTCCTCTATTTATTCATTTGAAGGGACGAAACTATTAGTATATTTTATTCCCACTTGAAAATGAGCTTTCACTACAAGCTAATCAATGTCAAGCCAAAACAGTGAGATATAAATATTTTATAAAATTGGATTATTCTAATAAAGAAAACAACAAGTGTGTCCCCAAATTTATTATATTTAATTGATATAACATTTGAAAAACTGGGCTAAATTCAAAGGATGCAGACGAGTTCAATTAGTGTGAAATAAAAAATATCCAAAACGAAATCATCTGATAACAGGACCACTAGTTTCCAAGCAAATTGATAAACTAGCATTAAACTTCATCCACACACCACATGATCCAAAACAGATAAAAACAAATGTGGACCAGATAGATCACATATAATACTGGATAATGACTATTTAAAATACCATAACATCAATGACCAGAAACAGAATGACGTACGGAGGTGGAAAAATCTAGAAATACAGCAAACCGACTTAAAAAAAATTGAATCTAAATCTAGATTCGGATACCAAATTGCAGATATAAATGAAACGAACCAGGAAGAAAGAAACGATAGCTTTTCATTTCATCCGCAACATCGATCTGTAGCTTGGACTCAACTCTCGGATGAACACCTGATGAAAATCGATGGCCCCCAAAGCCTCGGCATCAACGCCCTTGGCATCAAACGCTACTCAAACCCCCGAATCGAGACCTGTACCTGATGGCTCCGCCTGGCTTGGTAGAGCTCATCCGTGAAAAACCCTAATACTCCTCTTTGCAATGACGAACCCTCCTCGACGAAACAGCCCAACATCTAACACGCTTAAAACCCTACTGCTGCGCTCAAAAACGAAACTACTTGCAATATTGAGACGATTTCCAAACTCAATGTCTAAATCGATTAAGAACAAAACAAAGAAAACAACGATATTGAATTTATTACGCTGAAATAAAATCCAAGGATTATATCCCGATAACTGAAACAGGGTAATTATACAAATCTGAATATTGAATCCCAGAATGCATTCATACCTCAAGATAGACTTCGCAAAAGAGGAACCTGGACCCTAACTGCGAAAATGGATTTAGTTCTTCAGTCTGAGCTTGATCTTTGGAAATGAAACTCATCCGAGCTTGAATCTCATCACCGCGACTTTGCTCGGTCCTTCTCGATTCGGCCGAGTGCCTTTGGTTCGATTTTCTACACGGACGGAGCATCGTGGATCGGCTTGCCTTCACGCTGAAGGAATCCCGACGGACCTCTCCTCATCGAGATCCTCCGCGTCGGACTCCCCCGAAGAACCAGGCTCAAAACCCCAATTCTCGATTTCACGATACTTTTATTTCATCCATTTTTTTCATTTGTTTTATTTTAATTATTGTTATTATATTTATACATATATATATATATCGCTTATATTAATATTTGAAATTTCATAATATAGTTTTCTAAATATATTAATTTTTAACGCTTAAAACCTTATTTATTAAATTGGATATATATATATATATATATATAAATTTTGTTTATTACATATTATTTCGGTAATAATATTTAAATTAGTAATGTTTTTATTTAGTTATTTTTATTTATACATCAACCATAATTTTTATTTATATATATATATATTTATTTTTTTAAAAGTAATAACGGATAGTTTTTTTTTGTAACGGTCGGATAAAACTCTATAAATACCAATGTTTTATAGGTCGTTCAAACACTCAGAAGAAAAATATCACGACGCCCCCACCACTGCTTTCAGAGATGGTTTTATATATTCCACTTATTTTTAGTTTCATTGCTATCATCCTTACTATAACATTTGTTCTTCTATCAGATCCAGGAGATGATAACTACTCGATCGGCGTCGTTGTGTTTCTCGGTAGTCTTCCAATTGTTTTATTATCAATAGCAGTGGGTTTAATGGGTTAGTTCTTGTGTATCAAGGGCGTATTCTGGTATTTGTATGAATAAAGTGCTCGCTAATTATATATTTTCATTTGGTAATTTATTTTATTACATCTTGAAAACATTGGAAAAACATAAAACATAATCTTAAACTCGGGGTGTTACATTCTACCCCCCTTAAATAGAATTTCGTCCTCGAAATTCATTTACACTTATCATTCTTAATTCCCATCTATTCTGAGTCTCACATGATGTCCCCACGGTCTGTATAGTTGTCTTCCACGGTATCCATGTCTCCCTAAGAAATTAAAGTTCAATGTGTCTTCGAAATCTTCCACTTCCTTCGCCCAAATGCAACTAGTGCAAGAGGGGTTGTATGGATGTAAGCATCGGAAGATAGTCCTCAAGGAATGATAATCAATATAGTATCCGAGAAGTTCTTCTTGAATTTGATTCCTATAAGAAAGTCTCATTGCTTCGTCTTCGAATGTTTCGAATTCATCATAAATTCTTCCTGTGAAGCAAAAGCTTAAAAGTTGACACATAAATGCTGCGCGAAGATTACCTTCTTCAGCTGCTCTATAAAAATTGGAGATTGATTCTGGTTGCTCAAACATTGTAAAACACCTAAAAAGTCCTTCGTAATATGCTCCTTGGCGTCGATAGAAATGACGTTGGATTTGCCTGATGTCTTCGAAAACGAAACCAGAACCATGATGAAAATGAAGTATATCTGGTGTGCCTGATATATTATAGAGACGTTTACAAGAAAGTCGCATGGCCTTATAGGGTTCAGATTCTTCTTTGCATGATTTTGCCATGATCATAGCAAGTAATTCATCCGGAAGGCCTAAGAGACTTGTTTGAGTTCTCCTTCCTTCCATCTGAAAATTACAAAGAAGTATGTTGAATGAAAAGGACAGTCAATTTATCAAAGGGTTCTAAATTTCCAGAGTTATCTAGACCGTTCCTCTGATACCAAGTGTAACGCCCCGAGTCCGCTCTTCCGGACTCGTTGCTTTAAAATGCTGTGTAATAAATTTTTTTTTATATATAAACTTAACTTAAAAATTTCACAACACTTTAAACAAAACGAGGATCTTTTACCGGTCTAGGTTCTGGATGATTTAGACATAACCTTACATTTATCAGAGTCGAAACAATGAAACAACAGTCCACTACTCTTCCACTGCGCGCTACAACAAAGATGACCAATCTCTGAGATTCAAGATCACCTGTGAAAAACATTTCAAAAACGTAGGGTGAGCACAAAAGTTGCCCAGTAAGGGTTTTTAAAGCCTTTGATAAATCTCTTTTAAAAATATTACTTGATAATACATTTGAAATATTCAATTAGAAATACCCTTGTAAAATAATTCTTTGGAAAATAATTATACTTTGAAAGAAATTTTAAATTAATCCAGTGATTCGATAGAAAATATTAAGCAAGCTCTTAAAACAAAACAACTAAGGCCACTTGAAACTTTGAAGGCTATCATGGGCCTACCCACTTGAGGGATGGATTCATTACCCAACTCCCTATCATATTTACAAAGTTCAAGCACCATTTTCTTTATAAAACATTTTTCAGCTTGCCTTACTTACTTATAATTTTCACTGGAGTTTTAAATTTTGGAAACATGTTACGGCACTAAAATACACATTACACTTATATATATATATATATATATTATTATGTATGTATGTATGTATGTATATATATATATATACATACATATGGACTTCCATCGCATTACACATTCATGTTTGGTTCTGACCAAACTTTTGTCACCCATACCTTTCATAAACATCCATGTACCTAAAATTTTTATGGAAGACACAATTTTCATATTGTTATAATTTTAACCATTAAAATGAAATATTGAATAAAAATTTCCATCAACATACTTGTTTAATTAATTTTAAGCATGAAATAATGTGAGTATTTATAATCATATGAAATCTTTATGTCTCACATGATGTTTTTAATTGCATTTCTTATGCATTCACTCTTTCTTGAATATATATATATATAGTTCATACAATATGCATATTTATTATCCATACATGATTAGTGAAACCGATATGCACAACATACTATTAATAAAAATAATAGTCATTACTTATATGAAATTCATGAGTTAATTATAATACAATGAGTGTCGATGATGAGCATAATAACATGGCTATATATCTATGAAAATGCGACGCCCATGATATCGATAAAACATGATGGTATGCAATATGTTGTCTTTTTTTTAACATGTCGATAATTGAAAACATTATAAACATCACAATATTATCCATATATATATATGGACATGTACTGCCATAAAAAAAACAACATAATTAAAACACTAAAATCATACATTAAAATAATGTTTTAACTCTTAATAAATTCTGTAGAAAAGTTTCCAAAACTAAAAGTTAATATTTAGCTTGGTATTGAAATACACATATAAATATCTATATATAAATCTGTATATACCAAGTTATATATAAAAAAATAGGTTTTTATTCACAAAACATAACATAAAACACTCTTTTAAATCATTTAAAAGAGGGATTGAGAACAACTTGAGTATATAAAGCTGCATATGAAATAATGGTTTTGTAAATTGAAGATAATTGAAAATAGTCCCTTACTATATTCTACCAAAATTTCATAAGTGCAAAACATGATGATTTCGAAAAAGGAACCATAAATGAAATAAATTTCAATTGCACAATAATAATTTTCGAAGAAAATAAATTGACCGAATAAATATAAAGGTCCTTTACCAAATTTTGAAAGGCTGGAATACTTCACTCCTTAAAACTTCTACTCGTATCTCATATTCAGGACCAGAAAACACAACACAATTCAAAGAGAAATATATCCCGCACACCCCTCTCAGACTCCTCTATTTATTCATTTGAAGGGACGAAACTATTAGTATATTTTATTCCCACTTGAAAATGAGCTTTCACTACAAGCTAATCAATGTCAAGCCAAAACAGTGAGATATAAATATTTTATAAAATTGGATTATTCTAATAAAGAAAACAACAAGTGTGTCCCCAAATTTATTATATTTAATTGATATAACATTTGAAAAACTGGGCTAAATTCAAAGGATGCAGACGAGTTCAATTAGTGTGAAATAAAAAATATCCAAAACGAAATCATCTGATAACAGGACCACTAGTTTCGAAGCAAATTGATAAAATAGCATTAAACTTCATCCACACACCACATGATCCAAAACAGATAAAAACAAATGTGGACCAGATAGATCACATATAATACTGGATAATGACTATTTAAAATACCATAACATCAATGACCAGAAACAGAATGACGTACGGAGGTGGAAAAATCTAGAAATACAGCAAACTGACTTAAAAAAAATTGAATCTAAATCTAGATTCGGATAACAAATTGCAGATATAAATGAAACGAACCAGGAAGAAAGAAACGATAGCTTTTCATTTCATCCGCAACATCGATCTGTAGCTCGGACTCAACTCTCGGATGAACACCTGATGAAAATCGATGGCCCCCAAAGCCTCGGCATCAACGCCCTTGGCATCAAACGCTACTCAAACCCCCGAATCGAGACCTGTACCTGATGGCTCCGCCTGGCTTGGTAGAGCTCATCCGTGAAAAACCCTAATACTCCTCTTTGCAATGACGAACCCTCCTCGACGAAACAGCCCAACATCTAACACGCTTAAAACCCTACTGCTGCGCTCAAAAACGAACCTACTTGCAATATTGAGACGATTTCCAAACTCAATGTCTAAATCGATTAAGAACAAAACAAAGAAAACAACGATATTGAATTTATTACGCTGAAATAAAATCCAAGGATTATATCCCGATAACTGAAACAGGGTAATTATACAAATCTGAATATTGAATCCCAGAATGCATTCATACCTCAAGATAGACTTCGCAAAAGAGGAACCTGGACCCTAACTGCGAAAATGGATTTAGTTCTTCAGTCTGAGCTTGATCTTTGGAAATGAAACTCATCCGAGCTTGAATCTCATCACCGCGACTTTGCTCGGTCCTTCTCGATTCGTCCGAGTGCCTTTGGTTCGATTTTCTACACGGACGGAGCATCGTGGATCGGCTTGCCTTCACGCTGAAGGAATCCCGACGAACCTCTCCTCATCGAGATCCTCCGCGTCGGACTCCCCCGAAGAACCAGGCTCAAAACCCCAATTCTCGATTTCACGATACTTTTATTTCATCCATTTTTTCATTTGTTTTATTTTAATTATTGTTATTATATTTATACATATATATATATATATATCGCTTATATTAATATTTGAAATTTCATAATATAGTTTTCTAAATATATTAATTTTTAACGCTTAAAACCTTATTTATTAAATTGGATATATATATATATATATATATAAATTTTGTTTATTACATATTATTTCGGTAATAATATTTAAATTAGTAATGTTTTTATTTAGTTATTTTTATTTATACATCAACCATAATTTTTATTTATATATATATATATATTTATTTTTTTTAAAGTAATAACGGATAGTTTTTTTTTGTAACGGTCGGATAAAACTCTATAAATACCAATGTTTTATAGGTCGTTCAAACACTCAGAAGAAAAATATCACGACGCCCCCACCACTGCTTTCAGAGATGGTTTTATATATTCCACTTATTTTTAGTTTCATTGCTATCATCCTTACTATAACATTTGTTCTTCTATCAGATCCAGGAGATGATAACTACTCGATCGGCGTCGTTGTGTTTCTCGGTAGTCTTCCAATTGTTTTATTATCAATAGCAGTGGGTTTAATGGGTTAGTTCTTGTGTATCAAGGGTGTATTCTGGTATTTGTATGAATAAAGTGCTCGCTAATTATATATTTTCATTTGGTAATTTATTTTATTACATCTTGAAAACATTGGAAAAACATAAAACATAATCTTAAACTCGGGGTGTTACATAACTCATGAAAACAACCTTCATTTCCAAGGGATAATATATGAAAATATTCCACTACTACTACTATGGTAGATCCATATAATTAATTTGTAACATGCAAGCTAGTTATTCAATCAATAATAATAAAATTATTTTTTTCGTTCTACACATTAATTCATATCATGCAATTTTAGTATAACTATTCAAACACCACCTAAAAACATAGAGAGTCAACTATCATTGAAAACATAAAGGTGGAAATTATTTCTTCTAAATAATATAACTCCTCCCTAATTGATATTTGTGGGTTGATTCTCCCAAAAAACCTTATCATAGTCCCCTTAATGGAATTTAATGATATATTGAGTGCAGATTGGATATACTTATATAGATCCTATATAAACATAATGGAAAATTAAATCACTTTATTTTTCATCAATCATCCTTTAATTATTTATAAATTTAAAATGAAAAATAATATCTAGATTAAATTAATGATATGAATGATATTATCACCCTTGAATACATTCCCATTATAAGGGATTATGATGAGGTATTCTTTTAATAGTTTCTTGTCCTTCATCATAACCATGTGGTTGATTTATCAATTG
Source organism: Viscum album (assembly GCA_963277665.1). Lineage (NCBI taxonomy): Eukaryota > Viridiplantae > Streptophyta > Magnoliopsida > Santalales > Viscaceae > Viscum > Viscum album. The sequence continues at coordinate 1,939,397,651 of OY728155.1, forward strand.
ATCTCATAGAAAAATCTGTGTTGGTATCCAAGAATTCCTTTAGAATAAAAATTATCAAACTAGAAGAACTGAAGAAACTACTAAAAGAGTATATGGACAAGGGTTTTGTAATTCCCCAACCCCAAAAGCCCAATTCCAGTTCCTTACTTTATTATATTATCATAGATACAAGCATCAAATACCAAGGTACTAAATAATTTATTATTTTTTGTAAAACCATATTACATAAACGATACCCATATTACAGTGGGAAAATAAAATAAATAACAATTAAAATAAAATTTCATCATCCATGAAACTCATTCATAGGATTCCTCTTTATAAAATGGATAATGTAAACAAAAATAAGGGTGATATCAAATGCTTGGTAAGTGTATGTATAGTGAAATAAATAATTAATCAATGATTATAATCATCATGGAAAGGTAAATAACTAAGCACACGTGCCATATAAATTTATCAATAAAGAATAACAAATATATAATAGTAGATAACTAAAACACAAGAAATTTAATCAATCAACTGAGAATTAAATTCATCCATAGATATGTCAAATAAAAAATCTCATAGATAATAATAATAATTGATTTCTCTATAAAATCAATGCTTAATTATTGGACGTTATGTTTTCCATGCATGAGATACCTATACTATCAAGTTTTTTTCTCAATGAATTTTAAATATTCTAATTTGGACAACTTATTTTTCTTATGAGACTATCGATGCATCGAGGGGTTTTCAATTACCGATTCTTAACTCATATAGTGCATTTCCAAAGCATTCCTGCTATCTTATAATAAATGAATTAAAAAGATATTTTTAAATCAATGTGTCATATACCACTTTGAAACAATTGAATTCCATGAAGATATAAGGATTCATGATATAGTATATCAAAAGTTGAAGTAGATACACCAAAAAAAGAAGTATGTGGTGAATATGACATTTATCTCACATATGTAAAAAGGGATGAAAATCCCTTACCTTGCATTTAATTTTGGGTGAAAGTACCTTAAAATCCTGTAAAATGTTTTTAAGAATGTTATTAATTTATATAATAACATTATTCATATTTATTATATCATATATGATCTTATTATATTATATTATCACCCTTTTGTTAATAATATTTCACCATTTTCACTATTTTTTGGGTTAATTACCTAGTTTCTCAAGTATGTTTTGACTTGATATTTGTTATTTCTATTACATAGATCATGATTTTGTTGTCTCCAAAATTTAAAACATGATTTAAATATCATATATATTCAGTATTTTTATATATAATCCATAAAATATAGATATAGAAAATGAAATGCACCATTCAAGGAGACGGTAGGTTGTATGTATGCATGAACGCTACATTTATATCATTGTCGTATTAATAAAATGAAGAGTAAATGATATATATGTATATAATAATTACAATATACAATATATTTCATATATACCACATATTTTTATTAAAACCATCCTTTATTTTTTCATGTATACTGTGAATGAATCACATAACTTTGTGGAGGCAGTAGTCCACAATTCCACAAATGATGTTGACATATTTACACAAAATGAAAAGCATGAAGTTATGTGTTGTATAAAAATTAAAGAAGTATGGATAAAACATAAATATCATATATATATATATAATATAAAAATATTTTTTCCATCCTAATAACCAACCATGGGAGGTGGTAAAGGAAAAATGAATGACATCATTTTGCGAGGTTGTAGTTCGTTGTACACGAATTGTAAATTCATTACCAATTTGATGGAATTGTGTGTGTGTGTACGTTGGAAGCTCCACACAAAAATATTTAACTATATTTAGGATAAATTTATTTTTATATAATAATTATATAATAAGATATTAATGAGTAGGGAATGAAATAAAACTAATGTTATCATTGAAGAACGTTACCTCTAATTTGCTAAATCCTTTTGGTATACACTAAAATACTTCCTTGGTTTTATTTATGCCCATTGTGAGAATTCTAGGATTAGGGGAGGTAATTTGGGAGCTTATTTGAGTATGTTTTGGATAATGTATAAGGATAAATGTTTTTTATGTAAGTGAGGTAGAAGTTCCCTTTTATAATTGAGGTTAGGGGTACTTTTGGAAACACTCAAAATATTAAATTAATATCAATTAATTTTCAATTATAAATGACTAAAAAGTGATATATTTATAATTTAAGATTATTATTTTTATAAATACTCTCATAAAATAATTTTTAGACAAGTTTTTTCCACATTCATACCCATGTCTTTTGGATTTAACCCTTAGTTAAACCCTTTATCACATACCATGAAAATAAGGGTTTTTACTCTTAAGGGTTAATATATTTACTAAAAAATGTCAAAAAATCCATAAATGAGTCATAGATGAAATTTTAAACTTTATAACAATAAGTTATCTAATTTTATGATTTATCAAAATTTTATATCATTTAATAAAATATTATTTATCATTAATATCAATTTTGACACTCTTCATTTCATAACTATTTATAAAATACCAATGCACAAGATAACTTCTAAACAAAACCTTTAATAAATAAATAATATGTCTTGGTAATATAGAAATTTATTTTATGAAATTAATTATATAAAATTATATCTATTTTCAAATTTTTAATAAGATTTATTTGATATTTCTATTAATTAAATAATTAATGGATCAGCATTGTAAAATCATTTAATTTGATTATTTCTTCGATAAAATTTAAAAACAAATTTTCAGGATTAAGATAAAAATTTTAGATTCCAATAAATATTTATAGTCTAATATATATTCTTAAACCCCATATATGAAAAATGAAATACTTACTAAAAACATGATTGTTACATATTGCACTTCCCTTAGAATAAAATACTAAGAAATTATCACAGTCATCCAAGTGGATCCATGAGGTCATAAAATAGTATCAGGGATGATTTTATTCAATAGTAACTCATCCAATAAAATTATGACAAGATTTAGGGTAATTTTCAAATATATATAAAGTTATATTTACAATTAATTACCTGATTTACACTTAACCGTGGTAATAAAAAGTATAAATGTTACTATTTTTTCCAAAAATAAAAGGTAAATATTTACTAAATTTGGACCTTATTATTATAAATATGGAATAAATTTTTCAAAATTAATAACACTCAATTATGTAAAATTAATTTAAAACTAATCCTCTTGATAAATTGAGAATATAAGTTTTTAAAGTGAAAAGGTTCAAAAATTGAAATGTTTTCATACCCAAATTCAATGTGAAATTGATTAAAATGATATAAATAATATTAAATTAATAAAAATATATCTAATTATACTTTAAAATAAATTATTAATATAATTTATCTCTACAAATTATTTAGATGAAATGGATATTTTCAATTAAAATGCAATATTGTAGCACTATTCATAAAATCATGAATCTTATTCGAAAAATACTAAAAATTCCTCCAAATTAAATTTTTATATTCCTACTTAAAATAATAAGTTTATTTTTTCAAATAAATTATATAAAATTTCAAAAAAATGTATTTAAAATAGGTTCCCCAATAAAAGGCTGTAAAAATGCCTTTAGAAAAATATAGGGTTTCATGTGTAAAATTTGGGTTTTTCTTATCTTATGACTATTAAATCTATTAGATGAATGTAAAATACATTTTATTTTATATATATTACATTAATATCATTCATTAATTATAATTAATTGAATTTATTAGGATAAAACACCTTTGTGGGAATAAAAACATTTCTTTTATATTTAATTGAATCTTATCATCAATTCTAATTAATTTATTACCAATGAATTCAACCATATATTTTCATAAATTAGTTAGTAATACTCATATAATCCCAATTAATGGTAATTAAATTTTTTTTATTAAATAATAATATGATAATAATATATTGTCGTTCGGTAAAACATTTCCTTACATGTAATGCAAGCAAGCTCATTATTGTGTGTAGCATAATCTTAACATGGTGTTGCGTATAAATAAATCTGAAAAAATAATTTAATAAAAAATTAAAATATTATTATGTCTCATAGTGTTAAATTCACCCTCCCCCCTAATTAAATTTCATCCTCAAAATTTAATCTTGATCTTGGTTGTATAGGGTTGGATATTTAAAATAATAAATTGTTGAAAAACTCACATCATAAATAGGGTTAATAAAAAATATTATTAATAATAGGGAAATGGACATGTGAAGGTCAGAAAAAAAAATTAGGCATTCTAATAGGATAACATTAGTAAAAACGTGGATATGAAAGAGCAATCTAACCATTACATTCTGATCGACACTAATAGATAACATGTTTATGAGAAAGTCTTTTAACACAAAACCTTAAACTAGAGGTGGTAATAAAGTTCATTGATATCATCAAAAAAATGATAATAGGAAATAATTATTTTTTCAGACCCTTTTCCTAGATTTGATAAATTATTTCACTCACTATGAATATAAGTAAATATACATACTTGATTCATTTATAACAACAATCTTATACTTGTTTCTTGAACTATTTTTACTTATTTTCATGGATCAGGATTCATCACAGGGTTATGTAATAAAAAAATATCTAAAACTTCATCCTAAGATCAATTTAGACCATTTCATAAATGGTTAACCTTATGACCCTTCCAAGTACTATGATCCAAAAAATTAGAAATAGTTTCAATGTTGTTAGTAGTATCCAATTTACTTTATCCATATCAATCATATCTTTATCCAAAATCATTATCTCTAAATCAGAAAGATATTAAGGCTTACCTTTCCCTTAACCATCTGGTTTCCCAAAATTTCTACATGTTACTAAATCACTTTTCTCGGTTATCATTACCAATCAACACAAACTTTTAAGTAATTTATAAACATACTAAAGTATTATCCTTATACATTCCACGATACTTATAACCAAGATAAAATTAACAACATACATTTAAAAAATTATTCAAGGATATAAAGACAAAATAAAATTAATCATTCCACTTTAGCTATGTCAATAAAAAAACTGACCATGAACCCTTACCTTCATTGAAGGCATACTCCCATGACCCTTGGGGAATTAGTTTTCATAGTGTCCCATATATTTGTAGTTGTAACACTGTATATCAGTGTTTTCTATCTGCCCTTTGCATTCCTTTTCAATGTGAATTTTCTATCTTCACTAATAACATACTCCCAATCCTTTCAAGCATTTCACAGGTTTATTCTTTCCATAGTTATCACATGGTGGAAAATCCTTCTTTCTCTTCCCCCCTTTATCTATTATTTTCTCTTCCTTTATCTTATTCTATTAATTAACTTTGAATCTATAATACTTGGATAATTAATTCTATATCTTTATTGCATGTAAAACTATTTCATCATTGTATGAAAAAGTATTTGAAATGAGTTCCATTTTAGTATTTGGCTTAAAATGTTCAAAGAAGTCGTCAATCTTACAATTCGTGCAGTGTATATAGTTAGTAGGTAAATTATAACCTTCTAATGGTAGATTCATACTCAAAAACACTTGCTTCCTCCTTTTTTATTTAAACTAGAGAAATTTATATTTATATCATTTTTTTCTCATGAGGGATTTATTTTTCAAAGAATGTATCTCTGAAAGTAATTCATTGCATGAGTTACAGTTCCTCTTCCTCCTTGTCATTCTAGATCAACGACCACCATTGAGCCATGTATCTATTGAGATAATACACTGAAATTATAACATTTTCCCTTTCACCTCATCCCAATGCCATTAATATCTTATGTACTAAATTACTCCATTTCTCAGATACCATTGGATATGCATTCCCACATAATTATGGGGGAAACTGTCTCATAAAGCAATCTAACATCATATAATCTCACTGTGGAATAGGTTTCTCTATAAACAAAAGGTTATATGTCATAACCTAATTAATATTCCATAATGTATCCATAATATTCTTAGTCACCATACCATCTATACCAGCTTTCTCAATAGGGAAACCTATACATTGTCCCTAATTATTGATACCATTCTTCCTTCCAGGTGCCATTTCAAGAAATGACATATACTGTATTAGTTCATTAAATTATGTAACATAATGTATAATCACTAAACTAGTGAAATACTTATCATAAATTGAAGAAATTGTCCATAACTAATCTCATATTTTATATATCTTTACTTTCAAATCCTTCATAATGGTTTTTATATAAAATGTGATTTATCCTAAACATAGCACCCAAGAGTGTCAAAAAAGGTGATAAGTAAAGAATGATGGCATGTAAAAGGTTGACCTCAAGTCAAGACCAACATGACTTTCTTGATTTGTTACCCCTAGGTACATATATCCAAAAATTACACCCACTTTTAGTATCCAGACTAGGATATATGGCTAGGAAGACCCATATAATCCCTACCTTACCAAAATTCAAAGATGTCCTTTCATGCTTATACCCAATTTATATCTTATGGTTATGTTACTAAATATATGTTTTCTAAATCTAGTTTCCAATGTTTCTAAGAAACTTTCTATGATTCCAACTACAATCCCCCGACCCCAAAATCCCAGATTCTATGACTTAAATAATTTTATTGGCATAGATACAAGCTTCAAATATCAAGGGATAAAAAATTTATTACTTTTAGAAAAATAGATTACATACATCATACCCATATCAGATTAGTAAAAAGTTCATAATCCTTAAAACTAATTAAAAGGATTCCTATTTATATCCTGGGGAAAGGAAAAAAAATAAGGGAGTGCTCAAATTTTGAGTAAGGGTGAGTAAAACGGAAGCAATAATGAATCAATGAGTATAATCATCATGGAATGGTAAATAACTGATCACACATGGCCTATAAATTTATCTATATGGAATAACCAATATGGAATGATGGATAACTAAATCACATTTCATTTAATCAACAAACTAAGAATAAAATGAATCCATGTATATTTTAGAGAAAAATATCATGGATAATAATAATAAATGATTTATCAATAAAGAAAATGATTAATTATTGGACGTAATGTTTCCAAGACACATGATACCTTTACTGTCAAGATTTATTCTCATGGAAGTTTAAACTATTCTGATTTTGACAATTAATCTATCTTATAAGACTAATGATGCATCAATAGGCTTGAATTAACTGGTCCACAACCCATATAATGTATGTCCAAATCATTTCTCATATCTTTAAAAAATTGATTTAAAATTTGTTTTTTAAATAAATGTGTAACATAAAAGTTTGAAACATTTGAGTAACATGAATATAAAATGATTCATGATAAAATATATTAAAAGCGGCAGTATATACACCACACAAAATAAGTAAGTGGTGAATATGATATTTATCTCACAAATGTAAAAAAGTGAAATGAAAATCCCTTACCATGTGTTTCCTTTGGGTTGAATGTACTTTAACCTTATTTATAATGGTTTTAAGCTTGTTATTAACTTATATAATAACCATATTCAGATTTTTTATTTCATATATGATCTTATTATATAATTTTATCACCTATTGGTTAATAATATTTTATCATTTTCACCATTTTGGGTGTTAGTTGCCTAGTTTCTCGAGTTCGTATTATCATGGTATTTGTCGTTCTTATTACTTATATCGTGATACCATCACCTCCAAAATGTTAAATATGATTTTAATATCATATATATTCAGAATATATATATTTATAATAATCCATAAATTTTGGATACTGGAAATGAAATGTACTATTCTTGGAGACGGTATGCTATACGTACGCATGAATGCTACTTACATTTAATTGTCATGTCAAAAGAATGAAAACTAAATTATATACATATATGTAATAATTCCAATATCATATATATTTTATATATATCACATATTTTTATTAAAACAATCCTTTATACATCCACGTATAGTGTGAAAAAATCACATCATTTTGAGGAGGAGGTAGTCCACACTTCCATAAATGATGTTATTGTATTTATACAAAATGGAATGTTTGAAGGTATGTGTTCAATAAAAATTCAATAAGTATAAATTTAAAATAAATATCATATATATATAATATAAAGATAGTGTATCCATCATAATGACTAACCATGAGAGGTTGTAAAGGAAGAACAAATGACATCATTTCGCAAAGTGATAGATCTCCATACAAAAACATGTAAATTCATTACCCATTTGATGAAAGTGTGTGTATGTGTAGGTAGAACCATAAATATAAAAACATATCTTTATATTTATTATACTGGTGTTATTATATAATAATGTAATAATAATAAATTAAAGAGGAGGGAAAGAAATAATATTAAAGTGATCATTGAAGAATGTTACCTATTACTTGGGTAACTCTATTTGGGAGGGAAAGAAATAACACTAAAGTTATCAATGAAGAATGTTACCTCTTATTTGGGTAACTCGATATGGTTTATACTAAAATCCATCTTTTTTTATTTATTCCCAAATTTATTCTTCTAGGATTTTGGGAGGGATTTAGGGATCTTATTTGATCAGGGTTCAAAGGAGTTATAAGGCCCAATGTTGTGTGAGGAAGTGAGGGAGGAGGTTCCCTTTTATAATTAAGGTGAGGCAAACTTTTGAAAACTCTCACAATATTAAATCAATATAAATTAATTTTTAACTCCAAATGACTCCAAAGTAATTTATTTAGAATATAAGATGATTATTGGTCGAAATAACCTCGTAAAATAATTTTAAGACATGGTTATGTAACATTATTACCCATATCTTTCAACTTTAACCCTTAATTAAAACCTTTAACTCTTACTATGACTACATGGATTTTTACTCTTTAAGGGTTAATATAGTTGATATAAAATGACAAACATACAATAAATGAGTGATTCATGTAATTTTAAAATTTATCCCACTAATTTTCCCAATTTTTAAATTCTTATGAATTTTATAACATTTAATAAAATATTATTTATCATTAATATCAATTTTGATACGATTCATTTAATGACTTTTTGAAAAATATCAATATAAAAGAAAACATTGAAAAAAAACCTTTAATACATTTCTAATATGTCAATTTAATCTTTAAAATTATTTTATGATATTAATTATGTCAAATTATATTTAGTTTCATATTTTTAATAACATTTATTTTATATATCTATTAATTAAAAAATTAATGCATCATCATTATGCAAGCCTTTAATAAAATTAATTCTTTTATAAAAAATAAAAGTAAATTTTCATTATTAAGATAAGAATTTTATATTTACAATTAATTTTTATATTCAAATATATCTTCTTAATAACCATATACAAAAAAAATTAATACTCCATAAAAACATGTGCGGCATATTGGACTTCCCTTAGAATAAAATACTAAATAAATGTTCAAAGTTATCCTAGTGGATCCAAGAGGCCATAAAATCGGTCTGAGGATGTTTTTTTTAAATAACTCATTAAATAAAATTATGGAATGTTTTAGTTTAATATTATAAAATTTATAATATTATATTTAAACTTAATTACCCGATTTACCATTAACCGTGGTTATATAAATTATCAATGTTACTATTCAGATTTTTTCCAAGAATAAAAGGGACCTATTTATTAAATTTGGAAATTATTATTATAAATATAGAATCCATTTTTAAACATTAAAAATATATAATTGGACATAATAAATTTAAAATTAATCTCGTTGGCGGAATGAGAAAATGGAGTTTTAAAGTGAAAATATTCAAAAGATCGAAATGTTTTTATATCCAAATTCAATGTGAAATTAATTATAGTGTCCCAAATTATATTAATAGATACAAAATTAATCTAATTATACTTTAAAACAAATTAAAATTGTTATTCAACTATTATAATTATTTATATGAAAAATATGTTTTTAATTAAAATGAAATATTTTAGCACTATTCATAAAACATGAAACTTATCATAAAAGTACCAAAAATTAAAAAAAGTAAAATTTTATATTAATATTTAAAATAATAAGATTATTTTTTCAAAAAAAATATATAAAAATTTAAAAATTTGGATTTAAAAAATTTTCTCCATTAAAAGGTAGTAAAACTATATTTAGAAAAATATAGGTTTTTTATGCATAAAAATTGGTTTGTTCTTATCTTATGGATATTAAATCTATTATATAAATTTTTAAAATATTTTATTTATTATATATTACATTAATATCATTCAATAATTTTAATTATTTTAATTTATTAGGATAAAACAACTTTGTGAGTATAAAATCATTTCCTTTATATTCAATTGGTTCTTATATTTATTTAAAATTAATTTGTAACAAATGAATTCAATAATATATTTTCATAATTTAATTAATAATATTTATAAACACCAACTTAACGGCTTGTTTATATGTTATTATATTAAATAATAATATTTTAATAGTATATTATTGTTCGGTAAAACATATTTGTTTGTATAACATGAGCCAACACATTTTTGTGTGTAGTGTAAACTTATCGTAGTGTTGAGTATAAAAAAAATTAGAAAAAAAAAATTTAATTTATTCAAAATTGAAAATATTGTAAAGCCTTCTAGTGTTATAGGTTTTAGATTTCTGGGTGCTTCACCATGGAGTGAACTAGTTATCTTTATCCAAAACCATGATTGTTTGATGCGTCTCTACAATGATTAATTTGAAGTGAACAATATCACAATAAAGAAAAAGTATCCCCTAAAAAAGATTTATGGCTTTTTCTATAAACCAAAAGGATCCTAGTACATCTATAAAGTGGATGTTAGGTTATGGTATCATCAAATAATTTTAAAGAAGGATGATATATCAAGGACTTCCATTCATACAAGGTATAAACACTATGATTAATAGTAATGACTTCTATACTCACCAATGATCCATAAATATTCATGAAAGGGATGAATAGAGAATTTTATGATTATGTTGAAAAATCTATTGTATTCATTATAAATGATATTTTCATATAACGAAAAATAATGTAAAAACATGTAGAGCATTTGATTACTATGATAAATTCACTAAGAAAGAAGAAAATATATTACAAGTTCCAAAATGTGAATTGTTTCTACAAAAGGTATCCATATGGTGTAATTTAATCACAATTTAGGGTATATAAATAGATCATTCAAAAATATAAGTTATTGAAGAATGTAAAAAACCATAATTTATAAAATAGATTCACAATTTCCTCAAATTATTTGTCTACTATTAACCATTTGTGTGAAACATGTCATGATTATCAAACGCATTAACCAATCTAGATTAGGAGGCTGTAAATATTTTTTGGACTGATGAATGTGTTTAGGGAATCAAGGTTTTGAAGAATAGGATAATCACAAGACCCATACTCATACTCCCCACTTATAGGGAAGGATGTGTGATCTATAATGATGCTACAATGAATGGATTGGGTTATGTACTCATGAAAAATGATAAAGTGAAAACCTATGTGCAACACCCCAAAACATTATCTTAAAAGATTAATAATTTTAAATAAAATATATATATTTAAGAAAATTTAGATATATTATAAAAATATTATTATTTAAATTTGACTATTATAACATAGTCATTGAATTATATGGTATGAATATGAGTAACTGTATTATGAAATATATGTATAATATTCCTACTCAATACAAATTTATTTATTTACTCATAGGAAATAAGAAATAAAATTTTAGTAAATTCATTTTATCCTTAAAAAGGAATTTTATTCAAAAATGATTTTTATTGAATTTTATTCACAAAAATTATGATTAATTTCTACCAAATTTTGGTGTTGTACACTACTAGAAACTGATGTTATACCAATGGTTGTAAATTGTTGGTATAGACCATAAAACCATTAGTATATTTTATACCGACGGTTTCAATAACCATTGGGTGTAATGGCATGGGTATATCCCTTTACCAACGGTTATAACTCAACCCTTGGTATATGCCTCTTAAAATTGAACTATAGAAATGGTTTATTAAGAATTGTTGGAATAAATATATGCCAATAGTTTTTCAACCATTGGTGTAGAGAATATGTGTGAAAAATCTACCAATGGTTAGAAACTGTTGGTATAGATTTCTACCAACGGTTTCCTAATAGCCATTAGTATAAATTCCCCTTAAAACAATACCAATGGTTTATGAACCATTGGTATTGAGTTCCTACAAAATTAAGTACATTATACCCCCACTATTTTTCCTAGAGTAGCTCGAACATGGAATAGAGTTCCTACAAAATTTAGTGCAGTATACCCTTGCTGTTTTTCCCAGAGTAGGTCCAACATTCAATATAGTAGACAATACCATCTCCAATATTCCATACAAAAAAAATACCATTCAAAACAACATTGGAAACAGTATAATACCATTCATAAGATTTAAAAAACTAATAAAACAAATTAAAATAGTAAAATACCATACACAAAGCACAAACATGGAATACAATGAATTTACTCACTATGGAATACAAAGAAATACATTGTTTTCTATACACAAAGAACAAATAAAAGAATACATAGAATTCAACTATTTTCCACTATTTTCTATTTCCCATAGAATTCCACTGTTTCCCACAGAATGCACAAAACTCCCCCACTATTTTCCATAATTTTTTCTATGCATTGCACAATACAACACCTGGAAATACACTATAATAAAACATACATAATTCAAAAATTAACTTATGCTTGCAATATACTGAATAAATTAGGATGAATTTAGATGTTTAGAAGACATTCATATCCAATTATTCATGGTATAATTATCAAAAAAACACCACATTTTAATTCATAACATGCCACTTGAGCTAAAATTTTATACCTATCCATGGAAAGTGAATCGTTCTTGACACATATATATTTTCTGAATTTCAATTACAGTATACATTGTTTAATTTTTTATTATTCTCTTATAGTAAATATATTCATTTGTTCGAAAAATGTTATTTTCTAATCAAAATCATAAAACAATGGGAAATAATAAAACTCAACATGAAGGTTACTTCAGATATGTCTAAGTAGGATAAATATTCTCTCACGTGAAACTCTAATAAAAATGTTTTATTGGACTATTCAAAATCCAATGAAAAGAAAATCCCAATTTTAATCACATGTATCATTTCATAATATTTTACTCTATAGTAATTATCATAAAAATATCATCATTTTTTTATAATAGATATCTATTTAAGGAGATTCAGACTCTTAATGAGTTGATACCTAGAGGAATGAGTTAGAGAAAAGAATAACAATTTTCTTTATTTCACTAAGGATGATTTTTAGTGGGAGATCATCTTGGAAAGTACCTAAAATTTTTTCAAAATTTATGATTTTGGATATCGTCTAGGTATGATGATAGAAATACTAACAACCCATAGTTTGGGAACCATACGATAATTATTATAGATGTTTACATGTCCATCATGCATATAGAAGAAGTGGTATTAACCAAAAGGGATGAAATAATTAACCTCTTTATCCAATATGAAGGGAAGCCCATGTTCTTCTTTAATTGAATGTTTTTTTGGTAATTTTTCCTCAAAAATGTGATAGGGACAAGGATTATTCCCTCTACCACATAAAAGGAAATGAAGATTTCGAATGATGAAGTGGGAATGGAAATAATAATATTCCGGTCCTTAATATGAAGATATGGGACATTGTTGGCCCATTATATGATGATAAGATAAGGGAATTATCTGTGGACAATGAATAAAAAACTAGGCAGCCCACCCCTTCTACTGATGACATCTAGACATATTTACATAATGTTATATCACACAGTCTATTGATAACTCGCATGAGTTTGACTATCATGGTCACTCTAGTGACACCCATCCTACTGATGACATCCATAATTTGTGCGAGGAGATTCCAGATGCACAATCGATCTAGAAAGATGGTCAAGTAAGAACCCTCTTTGTAGAGGATGGTCATCCTGGTGAAAACCTTGTTCCTTGTAAACAACATCAAGGGGATGGGAATGGCATAGAAAATAGTTAGGTGGAAACTGTCTTTGAGTCCACTGACCTCATTAATGTTGATATTATTTTGGATATTACCCCCTCTTATGAGTCACACATGCTTCTTTCTATTGTGCCATTGATTTATACCACACTATTATGTATGGTGTTCATGAGTCCCCCTCTTATAATATATTTTAGTATGAACCTAATGTTAGATAAGTGGTGATGAATGTGTATATTGACTGGTATAACTAACCTAGCTAGTGAGTGATTTGAGTTTTGATATCGGGGGTGGATGTGGAAAGGATGGGTCATATCTAATTCATTGAAAATACTAAATTATGGGGTTGAATAAGTCATATGAATTATTGATGAAAAACATATTTATCTTTATTTTTTTATATAACGTAGAGACATAAAAATATGTGTTTGGTTTTTTCTTACTAAAGGGTCTAGATACGCTATGGTGTAATGTTCTTGTGGAATGGAAGGATGAAAACATTGTTGGATGTGATTCCAGTTGATCTTCAATGTCCAAAAATTCCTAGATGAGATTAACCAAGATAGATCTTGATAGCTCTTATATATTAAGTAGGAAAAATTGTTAGTGATTGAATATGAATCAACATTCACTAATTTGGTAAGTATATGTCACATCATATGATTAATATAAGGATTAAGGTATAAATATTTGTGATGAGACTTTGACTAATGATGTTATCATGGACCAGTCTTCTGATTTTTCCGGCCTATATATTTTTGTTAGTATAGTGTCTTTGGAAAATATATATTTTCAATGAACATGGAAGGTATTTCTTTACTTCCACATTCTGGTGGAGGGAATAACTCATTTAGTAGTTCGAAGATTAAGTATAAGCACCTCTATGGTATATTTTTGGGGGTCTCATTTTTGGATTCTAATGAAATAGGATCACTATATTGTATTTAGTATATGGATCTAGTACACCCAAATATATTTCTCCCAAAACAACCATTCACATTTCCATGATTTGGTAATATTAGATATCTTAGGAAATATTGTGAGTGATTCACATGCTTGAGAAATGTTGGTGCATCTGACAAAGTGATGGAATTGAAGTTAAAGAGAACTGTTTTGATATTGGATGAGTTGTGGTCTCATGGTTGAGTAATTATACATTTTTAGAAAGAGATATTAGTAAAAGTTAGAAAAGTATACTCAAATTTTCTGCCCACTTTATGGTTTTATTGGTTTCGGTGTTATAAACTATGAAAAATCAAAGTACAACAAAGTATAAAATGAAAAACCTAACATAAAAACTATTGTGTGTTAAAAAATGAAACTAAAATAAACATAAAGTACAATTTGAAAAAAAATAAAATTGTAAAAATATTGCATGGATATTTAGATAAAAGAATGAAATGTCCAGAAAGGGATATTATAAAATACCAGTTCCAATTCAAAGGAAATATCTCCTTTTACCCAAGAGTAGTAGATGGATCTGTAATTAGATCGATGTTATAAAAGCTCTAGAAAAGGAACCTAATCAATATAAATGATATGAAGAAACATGCTTTGAACCCAAATATTCCTCAATAATAAATCAATAATATAAATAATTGTCCCTCATATTCTATTTAATATGTCTGATTGATGAAACTGTTATCACCAACCTTTTTCAAAATACACTGTTCGAAATAAATAGACTCCACACCTAGAATCACCGTGATCACTAAGATAAGAATAAATAATTATATGTAGAAAATAATGATCTTTTACAAATATTTCTCACTAATTGGAAGCTGTTGGAAATCACATTAAAAAAGAATATAATAGTATTCACGTTTAGAAAAAAATATTATTTATATATTCAAAATTAAAAGTATCTCATCACTTTTCTATGTATCTGTCATTACTCAAAGATTGGTGAGATTTATATATAACGTTGTAACAATGTTAAAAGGGTAGTTTCCAATAACACCATGTTAAGTTATTAAAGAATAAAAATCAATTAATATTTCTCTCTTGGATGTTTTATAATGACACTATAATTATTTAGAAATTATATGGATCATTCCATTCACAAAAATATCAAATATTTTATTAAAAAATATATAGAAATTATAAAATACTCATTTATTATTACATCAAAATAATTAATTTTAGGATTTTAAAAAATTATAAGAATTCACTAATTATATTCAACTATCTTTACTTTTTAACAATCAGTGGACAAAAATTAAAAAATAATGAAAATATAAGTATAATCACAATTAAAATTGAAAAATCCTTACACTATTAGATGAAATTTAACTTGATTATATCATTCGAAGAATATGTAATTCTAAATTATTCCCTTTTTAGACACAACTTAATAAACCATCAGTGAAATTAATTTTCTACTTTATGAAATGAAAACATACCTAATTCTCTAAAGTATCCCTCACATCTCTCATAAACATGCAGAATTTAGAAATTACCTGCAAGTATAATACATAATTTAATAGGAAATTATACACATATAGAATTTAATTCAGAATTGAATTCAGAATTCAGTTTATAATTGAGAAGTGAATTACCCTATGGAATATAAAATTTTGAATTGAATAAATACATAATTGAATACATAATTATGTATGTGTTATAAAAACTAATGAATACATACAGATTTCTGAATTATATACAGTGTATTCAATTTATAATTCAATACATACAGAATTGAATTCTGTATAACACATACATAATTGAATTCAGATTTAAGAAGTTAATTACCCTATGAAATTGCAATACACTGTACATAATTCAGTGGTTCCTGTCATTGTTACTCATTACCAATATGATAGGTGGGTGGATTTGATCAATTTCATGTTCTTGCCCAAGAATAATTTATGGCATTGAGAACTAGTAAAATACATTAGGATTGGACGAGGATTCATGATTATTATTTTCCCAATATCCTGGAGTTGCCTCGTTTTAATTCATTGGGATGAGTTTATTGACCTTTTTCAATATCAATGGTATGGGTGGAACCATGTAAAAATGTGAATTTTGGATGGTCTTACCCTCATGTGAGGAATATGAAATAAATGGAATTACAAGACATCATATGGGATATTGTGGTTCTATAGTGGGAAGTGGTATGGGGCCTTGGTGATGAACTTTTGATGTTATGGGGTATAAGATGCTTGTGATATCATGAAGATAATACCCAATTATAGATTTTGGGATGAATCTATGAGTATTAAATTAGAATATTCAATGGGTGAAAATTCTTGGGTGATGATATATATCTATACCGGTTGGTGCTCCATGATATTTGGTGTGTATATTCAAATTGGGGGGATCACACCATAAACTGATAATGTTTATGAACCATGGTTTATAATAAATCTGGGTAACATTGATTTAGATATGGATGAAAGATAAAACCAAATAATTAATATGGTTTTATGTTATTTTTTTAGTCATCATAGATGATTCATTATAGGTTAATAAATTTAGAATCATACTAGATGCATATTCTATAAATTTGATAGGGATTGTGAACCATACTATTGGGGAATGCGATGAGGATGATAATATATTAATCTATGTTATTAAATGAACAATTTTTTATTTATACCTTAGAGTAAGGTTCTTGGGATAGTTATCATATGATACTTCAGGAATGCATATTGAATTCTGATATTCATTGTTTATCAGATACTTGAGTATGACCCTAATGTAATATAAGTGGTGATGTGTCCTAGTCATCCCTTCTCACTCAAGGGATGACCAACATTATGTTCTATAGAAAACCCTTTCAATCAAGGGAGGATTCACATCACAAAAAACAAGGAACCTAGTTCTATTATGGCTATATCCCGAGTTACTTCTCAGTCAAGTTGAGTCATAGCCTCAAAATCTACACCCTCCCACCAGTATACGACTCCAACCATAAGCATCAATTTGACACATGTAAGAAACAAATAACATGTAACACATCTTGTTTCCCAACACACTGACTCTTAACTTAGTAATTAATCATTTGGGATCTATCCCCATGCCTCAATTCCCATCTAATATCCATCTTAACCTTATTAGTGTTATTTCACATACATATAGACCAACCCATCTCATCGACATCACCCAACATAATGAAAAAATATAAAATAAATGGATGTAGAAGAGATAACTAAGTTACCAAGTAACAATTTTAAGTGAATGAAGAAAAATTACTTGAATCAAAAATAGGTCACCAGTTGGGGAGTAGGGTTCATAGCCTAGAGATGTCGCTTTTAGGGAAAATTTTATAGATGAGTTTTGGAGGAAGTGCACTTGGGAATTAGGGTTGGTAACCTAGAGATATCCATTTGGGAGGAAGTGACTCTCAAAGAAGTTGGGAAATAGGGTTCGAGGATATCTCTATTGGAGGAGGAGGAGAGATTTGCTCATGAATTAGTCAGGAAGTAGGGTTCGAGGAGATATCTTTTGGAGGAGGAGGATAGATCTACTTGTGAATTGGTCGGGAAGTAGGGTTCGAGGAGATCTCTATCAAATGAGGGGGGTATATCTACTCGAGAATCATTCGGGGAGTAGGGTTCTATTGGATGAGGAGAGATATTCTGGAGAAACGATTGGGGAAGTGGGGATAATTGGGTTTTTTCCCCAACAGTTATTAAAACCCATATGTAATGGTTCTATATTCAAACTGTTCGAAAAACTGTAGGAAAAAATAATATATTATAAACATTCCTAGTGGTTTTATTAAATCATTGTGAAATTATATACCTTTACCAATGGTTTTGTTAAACCATTCGGAAAACCCAACTTATATTAGTTATGCCAACATTTTACTAGAACTATTGGTATATGTTCTTTATCCCAATGGTTTCTTCCAACTGTTGGGATAGAAGTGTTGGTATAGGTTGTATTTCCACCAGTGTTATTTTATAAAATAAGCATCATTTTTGAAATTATCATATCATAATTCATCTAGGGTGAAATTTTCATATTTTTTCTGAGATAATTGATTAAGTGAATAGTAAAAAAATACAGATTTTTCAAATAATATCACTCTTTTTCATTAAATAATGTAATTAAAAAGTCCAAAAATATTTTACATTTGTTATTAAAGGGAAATATGATCCATTTTATTTAGAATTAATTTTATTTGAATTACTAATATTCATGATTTTGACATAAGTCAATTTTTATGCTTATGTATTTATATTAAAATTGATTTATTCAACTTTTATATATTTATCATGAAAAATGCATACCTTATTTGGAATCATAAGGTTAAAATTTGATAAATAGTTCCCATTTATTTTTTTATAATGAATATAAATAGTGAAAAATATTTATCACCTTGGAAAAGGTAACATTGGAAAAAGTGGGTTAAAACCATGAGATATGGTCTTAAAATCAAATTATAACTTTTACTATTGAATTCAATAGAGTACATTAGACCATATATATCCCAATTTATAATATATGAAAGTTTGGTGTCATTTTTCCATGATAATGAAATTTATATTTTTTATAAGTAATGAAATTTCCAAAATGTCACCCTCTTGAAATTAAATTTTTTTAAGGAAAAATAGGATTATTTTAGTTATAAGTGATAACTATTAAGAAAATTTATTTTAATTTATAATATTTATTTATTTATAAATTTTAGTGATAAAATAACCACCTTAAATAACTACGCAATGCTGATACGGTATTTATTCAATTAATAATAAATAAAATAAATGAGTTTAAAAATATTAAAAGTAATACAGTTTGGGTGAATTCTTGTGTTCCCTAAATTGTTTAGGTAAATATAACATGTTATGGATGTTTTTAAGGTTTATATTCTAATTCCATCACTTTTTTTGATCACTTTGAAGTCGAAGTAAATGAATAGTTTAAAAATAGAAATTAATGATAATTTTTATGAAAAATAATATTTTATTAAATTTTGTAAGTCATAAAAATATTTAAAATGAACAACTAGGATGAAAAATGGTTTAAATTCCATCCATTTTCCATTAATTATCAAATTATTAACATATATGTAAAATTATTACCATTTAAAATTGAAAAGTTGTTACCAAATTTAATGTTAAATTCAGTTAATGGTTGGGTTGAACAAAATGATAAGGTTTAAAATGACATGAAAATATACCTATATTTAATTTTATGAGGATATTTATAACTTATACTATTTTTATTTTAATATTAGGATATTTGGAAATATTTTTCTTGTGGATAACTTAATTATATTTTAATTTTTTTGGTAATTCAAAGTTTTTCCTTTCCCTCCCTTATAAAATGACACCCCTTCTATCATTTATTTACACCACATTCAGTAACCTAAATAAACCAAAACCATCCCAATTATCTTTTAAACTTCCCCATAAATGAATTATAGGTTCTGGTATTATTAAAATACCATTCCAAAGGTTCTTATGAAAGGATATAAAGGAGGTTTACCAAATAATTGGTAATTATCTTACTCGAACTCTTTAAAATTATTTCATATTCTACATCTACCAATATCCACCCTCTATTCAATCAAATGTGAAGTAAAAAATATCTTTCATGTGTGCGTGTAGACTACTGCTTCCACGTAATGATAAAAGTCATTTTCTATCACCATCATTATTGGATCATTATTATGATGGGTATAAATTATAAATATTATATTTATGAAGTAATTATTACTTGTGAATTATAATATCATATCTACCTTATTACCTTAAGATTATTTTTAAAATGATAACTTCGCATGTGCGTACATGTGGACTAGCACCTCTACAAAATGATGAGATTCGTTTTCCATTTCTTCTTTACATGAATGGTAATAAAGATATATTTAAGGAATAAATAATGTTATATATGATTCAATAATTATTATTTAATGTATAATTGTTGTTTAAATTTCATTATTTTCATATGTTGAAAAGTGAAAATAGCTTTCATGCATACAACTGACCTACCGTCTCCATGAACGGTGTAGTTATTTTCTCTATATATACCATTTATGGATCACTATAAATATATATATACATATATATAATAAATGTATATTAAATTTATTTATTTTGTAACATTAATTTAATTATGGAACCATGATCCAATTATAAGTAGTAGAATGACCGAACTTAAATTCTCATGAAAAATGAAATAGTGAGCACCCAAAAATGATGATTTTAAAGAGGATTTATTAATAAATAGGAAATAAAATTTTATGATTTGATCATATGTGATATTTTATGTATTTAAATGACTTTTTTATATAATTATAATAAATTTAAATTTATTATATTGGAGGTTAATGTTCTTTTTATGAAATTTCAACTAGAGGTAAGAGATTTTCTTCTTAGTTTTATTTCTGTGAGACTCATGTCACATTCATCACTTGTTTCTTTTGTCTGGTAGATATAATTACCACTAATTAATTTTATGATTATTCTCATGAAATATATTTGGGTATTCATACTCATATATTTTTCTCTCTTACATGATATTTTTATTCAAAATTTACCAATGTAGTAAGAGATTTATGTTTCAATCTCATTGTTTATCAATATTTTTTATGATTAAGTTTATAAAGGTAAAATTTCATGATCTATTTTTTATAAATATCAGAAATTTTATTATTCAGTAGTTATTTATATGTATTTTATTTATTCATTTTATTTTAATCTAATAAATCAATAAATTAAATGAATTTTTATAAAAAAAATCATTTTTATTTCTCTCCTTGATTAAAGATGTTTTTTCTTCTATATCATTGTTTTCTAAAAATTAATTCAATAATATTTTTACTATTCTAAAATGGTTTCTTATAGTAATTTTCACCAATGTATTATTTTCTAAAAATTGGCCAAAATGAATATTCTAGTCCTTTTTTGAATGACGTACATTTGAATTTTTATCATAAATGTGAATAAAATCTTTGTTTTAATGTATAAAACATAAAAAAATTCTTATTATGATGAACAGTAAATTATTTGAAGCTTCCACTGCATGTTTCCAAGTTTAGTTTGAAAAAAAATGTTTTTTATAATGTTTTTGGAATTTTTTTATAATTTAATGAAGTGATTTCAAAGTGAAATGGTATTTTCTTCAAGAAATATTCCCATTGATCATTTACACACATTTTTATCTAAGATGAAATCCTTTAATGTCAATTATAATTTATTGGGGATATGATCTAATGATACCATCCTTATTCTTTATATGGGTTTTTTATGATTATGATGATGATATTTTTATGAAACTCATTAAATTTCCACATGTCATCATATATTATTAATAATTTATGATATGTTGGGACACATATTAATTGATTATAATTATGTGTATGGTCGGAACAGAATTATATATCCCTCTAATACATTGGGTAAATATGTATAACTCGTGACATGAATATATTTTGCAGGAACATGATTCTTTGTTCAATATTTTAATCACATGCCTTGTTTTCATGTCCAGGTGATTATGCATAGACTTGTTTTTTATGTCCATATGATAATTCATGGACCTGGTTTCATGTCCATAAGTTTATGTGAGGGATTGATTTCATGTCCACAACTTAATGAATGGACCGAATTATATTTTTAAATGTTTAAAATGTCATATAGATTTTTTCCATATTCTTGTGCCTATTTTCTTTTCTCATAGCTCATGACTAGTAATTTATGATTCTACACTCTTAAGAATATTGCCTATTATTATAATAAAGTTTTATTCTATAACTCAAGTTTATGTTCTATGATATATTTTGTATGAACATTTTAATTTATAGTCCTGATCTCATACCCTTGTTCATATGTTATGGTATTGTATTATCATTAATTTGTGTCTCCTTTTTACCCTTATAGTGTATCTAAGCTCACTTATTCTTTTATTTTTCCTTCCCCATTTTAAGAATAATGGTTAAAGTAGGTTATACCTAAGAAGAATTCAATTTGGGAAACATTGAATATATTTCATGAAATATGTGGATTATATATCTAGTCTCTAAATACACTAAACCTTTATGGTTATAAAATGGATCATAATTTTATATGTTGAATATTTATTTAAAATATTATAATATTTATGTTTGTAAATATTGGGTAGCTATAGTTGGTATCAAAGGAGGGTTTGGTTAATCATTAGAGATTAGGGTAAGAAAACATTAGTGATAACTCTATGGATAAGTCTAAGTATAGGCTAACATCATATAGATTTGGTAATGATGACATTATGTGGATTTCCAAGAAATACATCCATGTCTAGATAATACATGTGTATATGGTTTTGGAACAAATTAATCAAAGTGTAAAAACCATGAAATTATTTAATTCTGTATATAGTGACCACCAATCTGGTACACAGTGATTTTCCCCTTACTATGAATCTGTTTTGACACTCCCATGGTATATTCTTAGGTAAAATCACATTTTCCTTTAAAACCATCATAAAGGATTTGAGTAGATTATATCCAATGATGGACTAGTTTAAACCTAATGTTTGAAAAAATGAAAACAATTTTTTATGATTTAGATACCCAATGAATGATTTTTCATGAATATATGTCTTATCACTATGACTATTATTTGTCACACTATACATTTTGGTTTTAGTCAATGGGTGGAACCTATAGGAATCATGTGAAAAATGTTTTTATGGCTAATTCAATGACCATCCTCATGAGAAACCAAATGGATTAGGAGATGGAATGAAATATTATGTGGCTATACAAACAAAACACTATTAATACATTAGTTGTAACTTGGATCATATTAAACTTTTGAATCCAACAAGGAGGTAGAAACATGTCATTCAATTTTGTATATGAGTACTTCCACCCTTCTTCTATGAGTCTTCTGATTTGTTGTTTACTGAGAAATGGATTAATGTGGTGAAAATTATATTTTCCATTCTACACTGCTTAGAACATGAAAAATGTGTCCTACCATTTTATCATTTGTAAGGTGAATTAGATATTGGGAGGAATCTAATTAATAATATGAGTCAATAGGGGGAAATTTAATATATAGAATGAGATGGGTTTAAGAGGATATTTTTTAGTAAGTACTTTCCTCATATTCTACATATCTAAATTGAGAAGGAATTCCTTGCCTTAAGAAGGTGGATGATGAATCTATTAGTTCCTATGAGAAAAATTTTAAAATACATTTAAGGTATTCTTATAGTTCAATAATAATCCCTAAAAATATTTATTGATTCATTTGTTTTTTGAAACCAATTATTAAAAAGGAATTACCCCTTAGGGAATTTGGAAGTTATGATTAAATAATTCAATTTTTACTCAAAGTGGAAATAGATGTAAGAAAATTTTATGTTTCTAGTTATAAGATATAGAACATAGAGTTTCAAGGAAGCTTTAGTGGTATGTCACATATAGGGAAGAAAAAATTTCAACCTCTTACTTGATAGAAAACATTAAATGAGAACTTAGGTGAATGAGTGAAATGAATAAGAAGAAGATTCAAGTATATGAATCATTTCCATCATACAAAAGAATGTTTAAGTGATGTGAATATGATAAAAAATGAAATGATTAGACAAATATATAAATATAATACAAAACACAAACATCAGTGCTTTAGATACATGGAGTTTTTTCATTATGAAAATTAATTCCCAAATCAAAGGGTTAATGGTGATAATAATCCAAAAAAACCTCTAAAGTAAAAGGACCAAGGGAAAGCTATTATAGTTACAATAGCTAAAGTGAATCAAGATAGTTAGGTCCTATATATCATGCCATGAACCAAACCACTATGGCCCACATTTCTAGTTGTAATATGTGTGTAACACCCCATTCCTACCTCCAATAGGCCATGTTATAAAGACCAATGCCGAGTAGTCATATCTCACACATGGGAGGCCTTATTCAACATACTTGTACACATACAAACATCTCCAAATTTATATACAACAATGAATTATAAAAAAATATATTTGATACCCTAATGCATGAATAAAATCAATCCTATGTTAGAGTATCAAAAAAGTGTAGGAAAGTATAAAGATACAAATACAATCCCACCTATACTGTTAAAAGAATCCAACCTTCTAAGAGGAGGGGACGGTTGTCAATGTCACAACTCGATGGAACCATGGGAACTATAGATCACTATGAACTACTTAATCCTTATTCTCCTAGGACTCCATAAAAATTCCCTTCATCTATATAATAAATAACATGTGTGGGAAGATCTGATGATGTGGTGAGTATAACAATACCCAATAGGAATCTCTAAAATAACCAAGCATTAGCATCAAGAGAGTAGTAAGCTCCAAACAATCAGAATATGAGACATACCAATAATGAAAATTGAACCCAAAATATACCCATAACATACTACAAGTATCAAATATTTCTCCACCATACTACCAACCACAAGATAATTCTCAAGGATTTTAGGTAATTCTTGTTTGGGAGAACTTCATTTATGATCCATTCTATCACTGATGTCTTTCATCTAAGAGGACATTTTCATTGGCCCTTTACAATGAAGTACTAAAAATATCTTATAATATCTCAATATAATGATAGGGGATCACACAAAAGGAATATGTGGGACACTATAATCCCAATCTGAATTAAACTTCTATATAGGGGACTACACAACCATGTAATTTGGTCATGAAAATTCCTTAAACCCCACATAGGAAATACGATATGATAGAGGATCCGACCCCATTCCCCAGGAATGTATTCTTGATAACTCCATCCATAACCTACCTATATAAGGGTTGAAAATCTTATAATGAGGATTTAATGCCAAAATTTACCCTCTTAAGGAATTTACAAGGGAACACACACAACCAAAATTGATTCAAACTAAAGAGGTGGAGGGCCTCAAATTTCCTTGTAAAAAATACATGGTGTGTACTTGGGGTACATGGAATGTCTAACCTACCTTGAGTTTTCCTATATCTCACCATATCACTCTATCATAAAACATTCACCATAGTATAACCCATACAAATAAATTGGGTTTCATAAAAATTACATCATATCATAACCCACTAAATGGAAATGGGTTTCATAAACATCTCATCAATTCATGATAGCATAAACCACATAAAATGATGGAGTTACATAAAAATATCTTCATCATAATAACTCTCAATCCAAATAAAGAATAAGGATGTTAAAATTAGATCATATCCCCAGTAAAACCTAAGAAACATTGAAGGTTGTTTTCATTGATGAATAGAGATTCCATAAAATAACATTAAAAATTCCTTCAATAAAATATCCTTTCTATTTTGAAAACATTTTTTCAAAATAAATTTTCTCCCAAATATCATTAAAAACATTTTACTATAAAATAATCTTGAAAATTAAAAAGTATTCATTAAATCATTGAATATTCATAACGTTGATAAATATAGTTCATGTTGTACATGTTAAAGAAAATTTTCCTTTCACATATATATTCCTTATATATTTATATATATAAATACATAAAATTTATTGATAGAAAATAAATTACACCATTCATGGAGTTGTTAGCCCATACATATGCATGAAAAGAATGAAGGTAATATAAATAATATATCAAATTTATAAATTAATTAATATGTCTTATATATCACTTATATTAATAAAATGTTTCTTTATTATATTCTATGTAATGAATTAGAGGAAAAAAATCATATACCATCATGGGATGGTAGTCCTCCATACACATGAGTGACGTTATCGTATTCCGACTGAAATAAAATTAAGAATTTATATTTGATATTATAATTACAAAAGTATAATTATTTTATAATTATTATATAGATATATTAAATCCATCATATTACCACTTCGTGAGATGCAGCGATGGAATATTAATTACATCAGTTCATGAGGTGGTAGTCGGTCGTACACACAATTGGTGGTTTCATTGCCCACTTGATGCAAGTGGAGAATGATTTAGATAATAACATAAACATAATAAATCATTATTATAGTATTATAATAAATTTATTATATCATCATGGTTAAATAATTTTTGAATGGGTTAAAGGGAGAAATACAATGAAAATTCATAGATAAGTATTATACCTCTTCTTCATAGAACCCTTTTATGTTTACACCTAAATACATCCTTGGATGGATTCCTAACCAAAATAAGGTCGTATTCCTAAACAATATAAGGTATCTAGGATATGGGGAGGAAATTAAATAATGGATTTGGGTAGGTTTCATCCAAACCAAATGGTTTTGGAAGTGTGAAGTGGATAATAAAGGTGGTTCCCTTTTATAAGTGAGGAAAGGAACCCACATGGAAACTACATGAAAATTTCTCAGAAGAATCCAAAATGATGAATTCATTTCCAAAGATACTGACTAAAAATGAAAATTTACTCTATATTGGGATATTATAAGGTTTAAATATGTTCATAAAAATGAATTTAGAAATGTTCTATGGGAAAACATACCCTTATCTTTTTATCTTAACCCCTCAGTAAACTCGTTTTACCCTTAACTGTAGTAATTAATTTTTACCGTTTTGATTATTCATTTTTGA
This sequence comes from Viscum album, assembly GCA_963277665.1. NCBI lineage: Eukaryota > Viridiplantae > Streptophyta > Magnoliopsida > Santalales > Viscaceae > Viscum > Viscum album. The sequence continues at coordinate 1,939,425,081 of OY728155.1, forward strand.
CAAAAAATTAAGGTGAAATAATTAAATAATATTAATTATTATGATTAAAAATATGAAATAATTTATACCGAATTAAATTCACTGAATTGGAAGATTTTGTTTTATAATTAAACCCATAGATGTGACGAAAAAACAGTTTTTCAAATAATAATTTCACATAAGATAAAAATGTTTTATATAAAAATCCTATATGAAATTTATTATAATTAAGAAAATTAAATTAATATTGTTATTACTAAACTATTTTATATTTTATAATATTTTAAAATAAATTTTTTTTTTTTAATAATTTAATCGAAAAGGAAATTATTAATAAAAACTTCTGTTTTTCACTCTTCAGTGAAGAATTTTTCTTTTTCAAAAATTCTCAAAAATTATTTGTAAGAATATTTTGAAATTATAATTCCAAAAAAATTAATTATTTCAAATAAAATTTCTAAAATTAGAAGAAATAAATTTTTAGATAATTTCAAAAATCGCAACAAAAGAACATTTTAGAAAAATATAGTTTTTAAACATGAAATTGAATTTATTATTATTTCATATAAATAAACTAAATAATATGAATGTTAAAAAAATTATTTAATGTATAATATATATATTTCATTAAATTATTTCACCAAAAGTTATTTATTTAATTTATTAAGATTAAAAGTGTTAGTGTGCATAAAAATAGTTTTTCAGAAAATGATTACCTTTATTTTCAAATTCTTTTTATATTCATTTATAATAAATTAGTATTAAAATAATTAATTTTAAATACATGTAAAAAATTTATTTTCAAAATTTATATTATCTTATTCATACCCACCATTTCAACATCTCTATGTTTCATGTAACGCAAGATATAAAAGAATTAAAATTTATTAGAAAACAAAATATTTCTTAAAATATTTGGGTGTAACATACTAAACTCAAACAAACCAAAGTTTTATCAATTGAATTCCCTTATTATAATTATTACTTATAGTATAATAACATTAGAAAAAACTATGACATATCATGATATTAAATACTATGTGATCATTAAACATAATTTTTCAACTTCTATGTTTTAAATTTCGAAAATCTAACATACACGGTTGCGATCAGTAAGATGTTTGGAGTCCGATGGGACAAACTTATTTTTTGGTGAATAGTAACCTACCATTATGAATATTATTAGGACTCTTATTAACGGTAAATCTTCCAAAATAATATTAACCTTACTCTTGAATGATTAAATAAAATTTAAGAATCTTATAAGTGACTATTTTCCCATAGTTAAAATATTAGTATTTTTATAAGTAAAAAATAATTATTTAATAATTTTAAAATAAAATTTTATTTACCTAAAATGTTTTCATATATTAAAAATTCAATTTCTTTTGGTTTTTAAGATAATTTTATAATAAATTATGTAATTTTTGAAAGCATTATGAAATCAGTTTTAATTTTAAAATCTGTAATTTTCTAATAGATTATGATTTTAATTAAAAATTAAATTGATCAGATTTATGAATTTTTTTTTTTTTTGAAAAATAGTCTTTATATTTGGATTCTAAATGTCAACAAATGGTTTGGGTGATTTTTTGGGATTTTTCTGAAATACAGGAATTTTTGATGAATAGTTAAATTCAATAATTTACAAAATAAGTTAAATTCATGAATTATAGAGTCATAGGTGATGTTTTGATGATGTAATAACATATGGTTCTGATTAACATGATAAAATTACTTTATTTAGACATGGAATACTCACTATTCCTTATCTTGTGGAGAAATAATAAATTAATGAATATAATATTGAGAAAACCCCTCTCCCCTCCACTATAAATACCACCCTTTACACCCTCATTTCCTCACACCTCTCAAGATTCAAGACTTGTCTAAAATATACCAAAATATCTTCCCTAGACCATCACCCACTTCCAATATCTTGTTTTTTCATCAAACGACCAATATTAGGTTCTTTAAGGAGGATCTCAAGAGGAGGATTCAAGAGGTAATTCCCCTCTCTCTATTTACCTTTAATTTCCTTTCAATTTTAAGTTCTTTTCTTAATCTCTCCCCACATATCCTCATCTAAATGGTATTTTAAATAAATTATCATACATATAATGTAATTTTATGATAATAATGTGATAATATATCATCCAATCCCCATCTCCTCTTATTTTTATTTTAGAAAGGAAAACGTTGTTCGTGAGGTGTTAATTAATCACCATCAAGAATGACATGTTCTCTTTTCCCATTACCACCTTCGTATATGTTCATGAAACTGTTTTTATGGTTGAAAAATATTATATTGTATGTATTATATGATATTTAATGTTCTGGAACAAACTTATGTACATATTAATAAATGATTAAACAAAATGAGTTCGTTGTGGTCAAAAAACCGCCTAAATTAACCCAAACGATCACAATTAAAGTCTTATCTAATGATTAATTCTCATGGTATATAAAAAAATTATTTTTGAGATCATTTAACAATATATAACATCATAAATAAAATATAATTACAATTCTTAATGTTTATCCATGTTTTAAATGAACTTCTATTCGGGAATACAAGTGAACCATTCAGAAAAACTATAAAAAAAAACATTACCAAACAATGAATTTATGATTTATAACTCATCCAAAATCCCATAAAATAACTTAATGAAACCATAATAAACCATATTCATGTACTCATGTTTTTTTAATTGTTAATTAATGAATATAATTCCATTATATAGGAAAATAAAGTTAATAAAGCATTCAGATACAACGTAAGGGGAAATTCTCAAACCCAACATTCTTTCTTTGGGTTCTCCCTCTTTCACTCCATTTTTTGTATGGTCACCCATTAAATATAATTTTTTTCATCATTATATTACCTTTTTTTGGATATTCATGTTTTCCACTAGATTTTATGCCAAACAAATATTTTCAAAAATAAGTCTTCATTCAAAAACACAGCTTTTACTTCTCACTCAAGGTTGATGGTTCTTGTATCAAGTATGTTATTTCCTATTTATTTTGGGATCCCAAATTTTATGAATTTGTTCTTATGATATGAAACCCATTACTTTCCATGGGTTATTTATATTCATTTTATGATATATGTTCTATATGGGATTCATGATAATGAGATTTTTATGATGTGATGGGTGCTTACGGAATTATATAGCACAATATGAATGTTTAAATGTGACGGGTGCCCCCAAAATTATACAGCGCTTCAATGTATTGGGTAAAGTGATGAATCTCATGAGTAAAGGTTAAATGATGCATGAACTTGATACTATCATTTTTCATAACTATGTGTGGTAGATGACTACTAAGACCTGATGTTTCATTTTTATTCATTGCCACATTTCAGGTTATTTATTAATGTTTCCCCACATGATTTTTATGATGAAGTTATGATTATGCTCACCCCATGCTATATTGTTCTTATCTATCCTATTACTATGATTTTAGATCACCCATTTTTGATTTATATCCTCAGGTGACTACATGTACTAAGGAGAGGTCAAGTTCCATTAAGAAACTAAAAAAGAAGGAATTAAATAAATGTTTACGCTTGATGTTGTAAATGTTATGTTTGGTCCTAGTTTTCCCAAGACACTAAACCTATGAATATTCATGGTGTAATACTATTATTTTAATTATCTTTATAATGATTTAATGTTAATTTATGAATGTCTGGGTCGCTATAGTTGGTATCAGAGGAAAGGTTTAGTTAAATTTTGAATTAGGATTCGTGAACCCTAGAGAAAACCTCTACGATGAGACTAAGTACAAATATGCACACAAGAAGCTTTACATAGGGATCCCATAAGTTATTATTTTAGTGTAAATAATAAAAATCAATAATTTATTCATCACTTTTTGACTTATGTTATGTTATAACCTTTTCTATTTTACAAAATGGTGGGAACCAGGAGAAACCAGGACAAAAACTCATGCGAAGTCCAATGCAATGATTATTCGAACAACATCCCCAATGATTTTGGAGTTGGAGTTCAAAACTTAACAGAAATTCTTACCCTACTCTCTCATCTTATGAAAAATAAACAAAATAATTGAGAACTTCCTCCTTCACTAAAGAGGGAACAAATGGCTATCGAGTGTTTTATGTTGCAATGACCACCGACATTTAGTCGATCTTCCGATCCACTAGTTTCTAAACAGTGGGTATACTCCATGGAGAAGATATTTTTGTGCTTCAATGTTATGAGGTGTAGAATGTGATGTTAGCCGTTTATTATATATAGGGAGAGTCCAATCAATGGTGGTCTATTATTAATAACACCAAGCCAAGGGATGAAATTGAAGGAATGGAATGTCAAGCCTTTAAGATCATGTTTCTTAACACGTATTTCCCAATAAATATTCATACCAATATGGATATATAATTAACATAGCTCAAGAAAAATGAAGGATAATCTATCACGACCTATAGAGAAAATTTCACAAGGATTTCAAGGTATGCTTCGGGTTTTTTTAACAACAATGACAGAAAAATTGATAGATTCTTTAGTGTATTAAAACCACACCTTCAAAAGGCTCTTGTAATTCAAAATTTTGGAAGTTATGAAGAAATTTTTCAATTTTCTCTAAAAGTGGATATGGATTTTGTAGAATGGTCCCATGGATATGTGGAAAGGAAATTAAAGATAAAGTTTCAATTTGGGGATCTAATGATAAAGGTGGGAAGAAAACTCAATGACCCACATGCCAAAAATGTGGGAAGTTACATCATGGGAACTGCCTCAAAGGGATGGGGAAATGATTCAAGTGTGAGAAAGAGGGACACCATGCTCAAGAGTGTGGAAAAGACATGAGAATGAATGATAATGTGGTGGAATAAAGGAGAGAACCACCCATGGTTCAATGATATAACTGTTGGGAGCAAGGGCACTATGAAATCCTGTGTACTAAACCTCAAGTCTTCATGGGTAATAAGCGTAAGCCTCCAAAAAATACAAAGGAACAAGGGAAGTCTTATGCCATCAATACTATAAAAGTGGAGAAAGATAATTAAGTCATTCAAGTTACACTTCCTATTCACTCAATAATGGAAACAATTTTATTTGATTCTAGTTCTATGCATTCCTTTATATCCTCCATGTTTCCTAGAACTATAGAATCAAATCCCCAAAACCATGAAGTAAAGATATCTGTAAAAACACCAAGTTGTGTAATAATTACAACCCAAGTGTTTGACTCTTCTCCTATTGGAATATGTGGGAATATTCTTCCAGTAAATCTCATAACACTTCCCTTGGTGTAATTAGATTCTATAATAGGAATGGTTTGGATATCATTATATAGATCACATGTCAACTGTCAGGAAAAAGAAATATATTTTCATATTCCAAACCATCCCATGATCCTCTAAAAATGAAAACAAGATCATGAATCCCCTTTGAAAAATCCTTCAACAGTGTGGGTGTTGATACCCTATGAAGTAGAATACCTTTCCCAAATGGTTGAGTCAAAGGAAAGTTACAACCTTGAATAAATTCCCATCATTAGGGAATATGGTGATTTATTTCCTGAAGAGTTACCCAGACTTCCCCCATAATGTGAGGTAGAGTTCTCAATGTAAATCATACCTAGAGATACTCTTCTCTCAAAGTGTTCCAATAGTATGGCTCCTATCGAACTGGTGGAGATCAAAAAGTAGCTGCAATAGCATTTTGAAAAAGGGTTCATATGCCCTAGTGCATCACCTTGGGGTACGCAAGATCTATTTGTGATGAATAAGGATGGAACAATGTAGTCGTGTATCGGTTATCGATAACTCAACATGATCACCATTAAGAACATGTATCCTCTTCCAATGATTGGAAACTTGTTCGATCAGTTAAGAGGGGATCAAATATCTCAAAGTTGGATCTTCAATTTGGATATCATCAGCTAAAGGTGAAAAGGGAATATATTAATAAAATAGACTTTCGTAAAAGGTATTGGCGCTTTGAGTTTTTAGTGATGCCCTTCAGACTAACTAATTCCCCTGCAATCTTCATGGATTTTTTTAATAGAGTCTTTAGACATTACCTCAAAAAGTTTGTGGTAGTTTTTATTGATGATATTCTCATATACTCTAAGAGAAATGAGGAACATGAAGACTATCTAAGACTTGTGTTGGAAACATTAAGAAAGGAGAAGTTGTATTCCAAGTTCAGAAAGTGTGACTTTTAGATTAAACAAGTCACGTTCTTGGGAAATGTGATCACAAGTGAGAAAATTTCTTTAGACCCATCAAAAACAAAGTCAATTCAGGAATGTCCCAAACCCTCTAGTGTCACAAAAATCTGTAGTTCTGATGGATTAGCTAGTTACTACAAAATTTTTGTGAGCAATTACTCATAGTTGTCAATTTCGCTAACTATGTTAAATAGGAAAGGTTTAAAGTATGTTTGGATGGAAGAATGTGAGGAAATATTTAAGGATATAAAGAGAAATCTGTTCACTTCATTTATACTAACATTTCCAAAATGTAGAGAAATATTTGTGATATAGAGTGATGCTTCGAAGAAAGGCTTGTGTTGCGTACTCTTGAAAAACAATAATGTGATAGCCTATGCCTCATGGTAGTTGAAGATACATGAGAAGACTTACCCAACGCATGATCTAGAGCTGGAAGCTGTGATTTATTCCTTGAGAATCTGGCGGCAGAACCTTTATGGTGGGAAGTGTGACATATACACCGACCACTAGATCTTAAAGTATATATTCACACAATAGTATATCAACATGCATGAAAGAAGATGGTTAGAGCTAATCAAGGACTACGATTTCTCTATTCACTATCATCCTGTAAAGGTGAAAATGTGGCTAATACTCTAAGAAGAAAAGAACATGTTACTCTATCCATGTTATAGATTGAGAAATACCATATATTCTTGGATATGCAAAGAATGGACTATGAAATCATAAGGGAAGGATATACATCCTACCTTTCCCAAACGATTGTGCAACCATCAATCCAAGAAGGAGATTTTGGAATATATTTCAAGGTGCTTGATATGTCAGTAAGTTAAAGCAGAGTGAAAAAAGTACAAATGGATGAGGAAAACATTGCTTATACCCATGTGGAAATGGGAGAATGCCAATATAGACTTTGTCATGGGTCTCCCAAAGATGCCCATGGGAAATAATGCGATATGGGTTGTGGTTTAACGACTCACCAAGATAACCCATTTTATCACTATTTGGTAAGATCTCTCACTTGAACAACTTACAATGATGTATGTGAAAGAAGTGGATAAACTGCATGGTGTTCAACTATCAATAGTCTCTGATCATGATCCAAGGTTTACATCTAAATTCTGGAGGAACCTTCAACATGCTTTGAGAACTGAATTAAATTTCAGCACAGCCAATCACCCCAAACTGATGGCCAATATGAAATGAGTATTTAGATACTTGAAGACATGATAAGAGCCTTCTCTTTAGAATTCATAGGATTATGCGATCAGAATCCCTCATTGGTTGAGTTCTCATACAACAATATCTTCCACTCGAGTATTCAGATGGATCCATATGAATCTTTGTATGGAAAGCGATGTGGAAATCCAACCTGTTGGGATGAAGTCGTAGAAATGAAGTTACATGGACCCAATATTGTGAAAGAGATAATAAAGAAGGTTCAAGTCATCCAAAAACACAACAAACCTGCTCAGAGTTAGCAAAAGATCTATGCTGATAGTACTAAAAGGGACTTTCAGTTTGACATTGGAGATAAAGTCTTCCTTCGAATATCACCATGGAATAGAGTCATGTGGTTTGGAAAGAAAAGCAAGCTAAGACCAAGGTACATTGTCCCCTTTGAGATCCTTGACCTCATAGGATATATGACCTATCAGCTTTCACTTACACCGAATATGGATCAATTTCATGCTATGTTTCACGTATCACTTCTAAAGAAGTACATACCAAATCCCTCACATGTACTGAACTCAGAGTTGATATAGTTGGAAGATGATCTCTATTATGAGGAGAAACAGGTGAAGATTCTGGACTGGAGAGATAAGGTTCTACGCAATAAGACAACCCACCTTTTCAAAGTGTTTTGGAGGAACCATAAGTTTGAATAATCTACTTGGGAATTAAAGGAGGAGATGAAGGAGAAGTACCCTCACCTATTTGTGTCAAATGAAATTCCAAGGGAAAAATTTCATAAAGGAAAAATGAAACAACCCAATGTTTTATCAAAGGAATTCCCTTCTTATAATTATTATTTATAATATAATCACATTAGGAAACACAATGACATGTCATGATATTAAATACTCTGTGATCATTAAACATAATTTTTCCACTTCTATGTTTTGAATTTCGAAAAAATAACATACAAGGTTGTGATTAGTAAGATATTTGGAGTCTGATGGGACAAACTTTGTTTTTTGGTGAATAGTAACCTACCCTTATGAATAGTAGTACAACCCTTATGAATGGTAAATCATCCAAAATAATAGTAACCTTACTATTGAATGATTAAATAAAATTTAGGCTTGTTATAAGTGACAATTTGATCATAGTAAATATATTGGTATTTTTGTAAGTCCTAAATAATTAATTATAATTAATTAATTAATTTAAAATAAAATGTATTTTCCTAAAACGTTTTCATAAATTGAAAACACTATGACTTTTGGGTTTTAAGATATTTTTATAAGAACTTATGAAATTTTTGAAAGCACTATGATGTCAGTTTTAATTTTAAAATCTGTATTTTCAAGTAGATTATGATTTTAATTAAAAAATAAATTAATCATATTTAGAAAATTATTTTTGAAAAACATACTACAATTTTTGGATTCTAAATGTCAAAAATGGTTAGGGTGAATTTTTTTATTTTTCTGAAATACTTGAATTTTTATAAATAGTGAAATTTGATAATTTACAAAATAAGTTAAATTCATGAATTATAGAGTCATGGGTGATGTTTTGATAATGTAAGCACATGTGGTTTATATTCACATGATAAAATTAATTTACTTATTCATTTAATAGTCACTATTCCTTGTCTTTCAGAGAAATAATAAATTAATCAATATAATATTGAGAAAACCCCTCTCCCCTCCACTATAATTACCACCTTTCACACCCTTATTTCCTCACACCTCTCAAGATTCAAGAATTATCTAAACTCTACCCAAAAATCATCCCTATCCCCTCCCCCATTTTCAAGATCATCTGGTCTCATCAAAATACCATGCATAGGTTCCTTAAGTAGGATCTCATGAGGAGGATTCAAGAGGTAATTCCCCTCTGTCTCTTTCCCTTTAATTTTCTTTTCAATTTCATGTTCTTTTATTAATCTGTCCCCATATATCCTCATCCAAATGCTATGGTAACTATAGTATCATACATATATAGTAATTTTATGATAATAATGGGATAATATATCATCCAATCCCCTTATCCTCTTCTTTTTATTTTATAAAGGAAAATGTTGTTCGTGGGGTGTTAATTTATCACCTTCATGAATGACATGTTTTCTTCTTCCATTACCACCTTAAAATCTAGTCTTGAGAAAAAATTTATGGTTGAATCAGACTATATTATATGTATTATATCTTATTTAATTTTTTTAAACTAACTTATGTACATATTACTAAATTATTAAACAAACCAAGTTCGTTGTGGTCAAAAAACGCCTGAATTAACACAAACGGTCATCATTAAATTCTTATCTAATGATTCATTCTCATGGTATATAAAAGAATTATTTATAAGATAATTTAAAGATCTATAACATCATAAATAAAATATAATTACAATTATGGATGTTTATCCACCAATTAAATGATCTTCCATTCATTATTAAAAGTGAATCGTTCAAGAAAACTATAAAAACAAATATTCCTGAACAATGAATTTAAGATTTATAACTCATACAAAGGCCCATAAAATAACTTAATGAAACCATAATAAACCATATTCATTTAAAAAAGGTTCTTTAGTTATTAATTAATGAATATAATTTCATTATACATGACATTAAAGTGAAGAAAGTGTTTGGATAAAAGGTAAGGCGAAATTCCCAAACCCAACTTTCTTTATTCTGGTTCTCCCTCTTTCACTCCATTTTTTGGTATGGTCACTTACTAAAAAAAATCATCATTATCTTACCTTTTCATATATATACATTTTTTTCACTGGATTTTATGTCAAACAAATATTTTTTTAAAGAATTCCTATTTCAAAAACACACCTTTTACTTCTCACTCAAGGTTGATGGTTCTTGTATCAAGTATGTTGTTCCCTATTTCTTTTGGGAACCCAAAGTTTATAAATGTGTTATTATGAGATAAAACTCACTCCTCCATTACCTGGGTTATTTATGTTAATGTTTTATATCTTTTCTAGGTGGCATACATGATATTGAGAATGTTAAGATATGATGGGTGCGCTCGGAATTATACAGTTCTCTAATGCATTGGGAAAAGTGATGAATCTCATGAGTAAAATGGAAATGATGTGTTAACGTGTTGTTATAATTGTTCAAAAATATGTGTGGTATATTACCACTAATACATGATGTTTAAATTTTATATATTTCCAAATTTAAAGTATTTTATTAATGTTTCCTCTCGTGATTTTGATGATGAAGTTATGATTATGATCACCCCATTCTATATCATTCTTGTCTATCCTCTTACTGAGATTTTAGCTCACCCATTTTTTATATATATCCTTAGGTGACTAAATGTACTAAGGATAGGTCATTTTCTAATAAGAATCTATAGAATAAGAAATTAAATAAATGTTTATGCTTGATGTGGTAAATGTTATGTTTGGTCCAAGTTTTCCCAAGACATTAAACCTCTGGATCCACATGGTGTAATACAATTATGTTATTTATCTTCATAATGATATAATTGTAATGTATGAAAAGGAAGGGTTTCTAAATAAAAAATAAAAAATTAATTTATCCTATAAAATTATATCACTCTAATATAAAAACCCCAATGATACATCTACCTAATCATATCCTTAGGTTCCTATGTAGCTTCCTCATGATGGTGGTTTCACCACAAAACATTGGTCGGGTGAGTGGTATTATTTTACAAAAACATTACCTCTATGATCCTAAATATCCTCCATGTTATCCTCATAATACATATATTTCTCCAGTGGTATGACCTCAGAGTTTTGTACATGTGAAGGGTCATGTATGTACTTATTTAGGATAGATACATGGAACACATCGTGAACTCGAGAGAGGGTTAGAGAAACCACCATGCTATATGAAACCATCCTAACTCAATCAAGAATATAGAAAGAAACCATATACATATGGATTGAATATAATTTCAACCTAAATCTCATAACCATATTCTATGGATAAATTCACACAAAAAACCCTTACCACTAAAATTGAATTCTATATCACACTGATGAATATCTACATAACTTTTCTATCAAATTTTATTCTTTCATTATGTGTTGTTGAATGGATATAACTTTATATTATATTTATTTATCTATATAAATTATACATACCTTTATTTCTCCCACTTGATTCCATCATGTTTTAGATATAAACTTATTTCCATAGAGGGATTCAAAAGTATCTATATGAATTCTCGAGTGAAAGCTGTTGTTGTAAGAAAACTTGACTACATGAACTTTTTATTCCCAAACACATTTTAAATCCACATAAAAATGTCCCAAAATATCATATAGGGTATGAATTATTCTCTTGGATGGACTATATATCTATGGATGATATGTTGTGATGAAGCTCAACACTCTATCAAGGTCTTGAAGTTTAGAAATTAATTTTCAAAAAAACCAACATCATAAAATGATTAACAAAATATCCTTATAAAATATGTAAAATAAAAATATTAAGTTAATTTTAAATAACACATAACTAGGTTTTAAAATACAATAAAATTGGTTGGAAATGAAAATATGTACATGAAAGATAATACTGACACCCATAGATTAATATAGAGAGATAGAGAATATAGTTATTAGAAATTTATCCACCACTAAACCATAAATATGTGATGAGCTAACAGACCATTTATTCAATATAAATGATAGTAATATGACACTATTTTTGTCTCTATATATTTCTAATAATGATGTGGGAATTTTTACCATCGAGATAGATAACATGAGAAAATTTACTTATGTGATTTTATTCTATTTCATAAGCACAATCTCATCCTTTGGTTTTTATTCAATCAATTTCCACTTTATCTTTCATTTTTAGAAATTAAGATTATTTTTTTCAATATTAAAGAACTAACAGGTCATAACACCCATAAAATAATGATAATCCATTCCTTATATCTCTTTTTATCATAAAAAAATGCTTATCATAGGTTATCCAATATTCATATATCATCATATGTTGAAATAATAAATTAATCTCCAAAACATCTTAAAATGTAAAACATAAACCATTCTATAAATGGTTACCATAAATACCCTTACAAAATTATAAAAAATTTAAATATGGTCTCTAAATTTTCCAAAATCAATATAATATTATTCCCCCAAATATCATATTGTATATAATAATATTAAGATACAAAATATGTGAATACATTGGTCATGTATTCTCTTAAAAGATGGTAATAACCAAAATCACTATAAAATCTCAATAAATACATACATGATTACTCATTCCTTAAATGAAACTATATATTATTAAATATATTCCTTAAATATAAAAATGATGTAACCACTATCAATGATAATATAAACCACTTTATCATCAAATCACTAATCACTTCCAAGGTTATAAATACTATGTGATTTAAATTATCTATATCAATCATTTCATTATACAAACTAAACACCATAATTTCAACATCAGAAACATATTAAGGGTTATATTTCCCTTAGTCATGCTTTTATATAAAATATCACCTTTACTTTAAATCACTTTTCTCATTCATTTTCAACATTTAACATATTCTTGAAAATACCTAATGAAACAATCTATAGAACAATCTTTATATATATTTCATGATTCATATAAAATAATTATTTGATTAAAATACATAAAAACTTCATTCATACCACTTTATTCTAAAAAAATAACAAGTCTTCATCATCTATTTCTTTAATACCTCCCTCATTTCATATTTCATTTGTATTCTCTTCATCATCAATTGAAAATACCCTTATTAGTGAGACCATGGGGATAATCTTATTGAGCTTCCTCCCTAGTAAATTAATTTACATAATTCCCATTAATTCTAAATTTAAAAAAATCAACCATTGATGATTCCTTAGGGAAACCATTATTCTCATCCATTATGTTAATTGAACTATTAATTTTTTCCAAAAAATTTCTTACTATGTTCCTTTATTCTACACATATAAAACATCTTCTCATCCCTTTGATATATTACCTTGAGTGATTACTCCCACATTATCTATAAATATAAAAATAATTTTTCCTTCCATCATCATATATACCACCTAATATCTCAGTAAATTTTATCCTTATCTTATTGTGTGAGTCTGAGAGTTTGTTAAGATAAAATTTATTAATCATATATCATGATAAATTATTAGGAATAATCACTATATACTCCACCCCAATAATAATACAATTTTGTTTCTCATAAACACATTATCAATCACATTCAACATTAACCTAGTTCCTTCTGGTTCCCACCATTGAATAAAACCAAAAAACCTATGATGATAATTGAATATCCTAGTGGGAAACCATGTAATCTAGAAAAATAATTTATATCACATCTAAATCACAACACCTCATTTTCAATATGTGACACTATAGGTTTAAACTAGTACATTAATGGTAATCATCTATTAAAATCCTTCATGATGTTTTTTAAAGAAAATGTGAACAAACTAAAGCATATTCCCTGGGAGTGTCAAACCAGGTCCACAGTAAGGGCCGTTTGTTTATTCCAGGTAATGCTCAATTCAATCCTGAAACTTTTTTTTCGATTTATTACCACTAGGTGCATATCTTCTAGAACCACACCCACTTGTTGTATCTATACAAGGATGTATTACTAGGTTATCCATATAATATCTTCCTTAACAAAACATTATGATGTTATATTATACATAGGATTATCTTAATGGTTATCACTAATGTTTTCTCATCCTAGTATCAAAATTTTAACTAAACATTACTCTAATACTAACTAAAATGACCCAATATCTTCATTCATAATTATCACATCTTTTTGTATGAATATTCATTACATTTCACAAATACATGATCGTGGACCATAATGGTTTAGTTCCTTTAGAGACTAGGTATAATATATTCTTATTTAATGATATATATTCAAAATATCCTATAAATATCATCCCTTATTGTATTATTCATAAACATACCCTATATGAAACCTTTCTTCATAAACTGGGAAAAGGAATCATCAGAAAGATTAATCTCAGATGCTCAGTAAGGGTAAACATGGGAGATATAGTTCAATTACCTCATGAAAGAATAAGGTAAGAATAAGAGTATGATATGATGAATATAACATACAAATTTAATACCCACACTTTCATGGATCTTAAACACGATCCATGACATAAATAATTATCATTCTAAAATACATGATTAAAAGGATTAAGAAATCAACATAATTCATGAACCATAAGATCGTGTCATAAAAGTGTAGAACCAACATAGGTTTAGAATCAATTTTATTTTTCAATGTTAAATACCAAGTCTATAAAACCTAGTGGATTAGGCCTCATCACCTATTTCTATTTTTAGATGAAGCCCATTATTCTATTTCCCATTCTAGATCAAGCCAGTTGACTTGTTTCCCATTGTGGATCAATCTTTTCGATGATTTTCACATTGATAATTCATGAGATATAAAGCTCTATCCAATGAATTGTAGGGAGATATAGGTTTCACCCTCACATAATCCATAAATATTTGTGACATAAAACCATAAAACATCCACCACGTAATCACCCATGTAACTTAAATAGGTTGCATAAATATCTCATCATATCATAACCCACTACTTCGATGGAGAAGAGATGACTGTGAAACCCTCACTATGGTAGGTTTTGTGTGATCCTATGGTTGGTTTTGTGGGGTTTTATTTCATTAAAAAAATTAACATCGAGTCAATGTAATTTTTAATAGAAACTCACAATAGTTCCCTCATCCATAACTATGTACATAAATACTTTCCAAAAGGCAGGTGTCCAATTGGGGTTTAAGACCTAATGACTCTTAAAGACTCACATTGGTTGAGAGTATGGTAGTTTTGTCTCATCATCCCCTTGTAAGGGGATTTTTTCCCTACTCTATGACTCTCCTATAGATCTAAGATATGTTCTCAAATCCCTTTCTAATCACGATGTGGGGCCTATTACCCTAACAAAGTAATCATAGCTTTATTATTTTTATGTGAAAATAATGGGGATCTCATTAGTGAAGAGAGGAAAGGGGATATCATTAGTAAATACATATGTATGTATCTGAGGATTTTAATCCATTTCCAAACATTGGGTAGCTTATTATATGTTGAAGTCGTATAACCAAGTATTTCAGAATTTTCTTCCATGAGTGGAGGAAGTTAACATTCTTAGGAGGGGATTGATACCTTATGATCTTTACTATGTATCTTAGTTATTGGAGGAATCAGAACCTATGTAGTTCGTTAAACTCATATAGATTAACATCGTGTGGAGAGGAAATATGTGTGGGTATTGAGAAACTAGATATTTGAGCTCGAGCCTTGAGGATACACCTTATGTATCTTAGTAATAGTAGGAATCAAAGTTATTTTAGTTTAGTCACTCCCATGGGACTGGCCCCAAAGTAGATTCCCTTATGCGAGGGATATTCCTAATATACCACTCATCAGGGATTACATACTAAGATTTCCCTAGAAGGTGGAGATTTATGATGTTGATGAGGTGTTTTTTGTGTCTCCCTAATCCCACGTGATCCATGCTAGGTGTGAGAAACAAGGGATAACAAGTGATTAACATCATTTAATATGGATTTTAGGGCTTGTGTGCAAGGACATCCCTTTAGATTTTTAATATGGATATTGGCCCTCAAATAGGCATCCTACATATCCTGATTATGGATGGAATCATATTCATCATAGTTCAATGGATTTCTCAGTACACTAAGGGATGATGTAGAGTGATCGTCCCATGGGAATGATTGATTCTCGATGGTTGAAATGTCTCAGACATGGGGATTACATTGAAATGGTTGTTTATTTGAGCTCAGTCCTTAAGAAGGAATTTTATATATCCTGGTTATTATAGGAATTAGAGTTCATGTAGTCCATTTGATTAGGTCTTACATGCTGGTGATTCCTTTAGTTAGTACATATCATATTATACAATTGAATGGGTATTACACACTAATGTTTCCCTTACCTGGGTAGAGGCATATGATGAAATTATATGATCATTGCTTCTCTATAATCCCACATGATCTATGCTTGATGTGACGAACAAGTTATGGAAAATGATTGGTCTCACTGATTATGGATGCAGGACTTATGTTCTCGTATATCCCATTGGATTGTAAGTATAGTTCTTGGGCCTCAAAGAGGCAACCTATATAACCTAATTATGGATGTAATCAAATTCCTTATAATCCCCTTGATTGGGGCTTACATGCTAACTTTTCCATTTGGAATAGGCTTACACACTAAAGGAAAACAAAGATATCAAGCCCTGATATGCCCTTGGATTTGGTCTTACACACTAACATTTCCCTTATGTGTGGGATGTATCATATTATGCCACTGGTTTGGTCATACACACTGAAGTTTCCCTTATGGTTGTAACATATACAATGAGGATGAATAAAGTAATCAAGTCCTAGTATACCCTTGGATTAGGGATTACACACTAACATTGACCTTATGTGTGGGACATATCATATTATTCAATTGGTTGGGGCTTACACACTAACATTTCCCTATTGACCTGTCCTGCTTTCTCACATGTTCTGGATGGTTCACACGAAGTGCATGATGGCCAGCATGTGGGTACTTCACATATGTCTCCCACCATTAGTCTTTGTTCTAGAATATATATTTTGAATGCCTTATATTGGTTCAGTGTTAGTTTATTTTAAGTCTCACATGACATAGCATGTATATCGGATGTATTTCACATGTCCTTCTAGAAGTGATTTTCATAATCTGTGGGTGATCATAGGAAGAACATATTCATGTAGCATGATCATTCCGTTTTTTCTCCATTATCTTACCTGATTGAAGACTTGTTGGTTGTGAGATCAGCTGGTCCAAGAAATCCGCTCTAGCATCGATGTGAGGTTCCTAGATTTCATCCATACAGAGATCATAGTGGTTCATTTTTTATGCTAGGGTGGTTAATTTATATGACTTTCCACCCTGGTTGTTCACCACTTTGTGTGGCGCATATTGAGAAAATCTAGGCTGGAGTCAATGAAGGTATTTAGAATCATGCATATCCATGAGTCTCTTCCTTGTATTTCCCTAATGGTTTCATCTTATTTTTAGGGACCATGAGTCCCTCCTATCAACACCTCTTTTACTGGATTGTTTCCAATTAATGGGGTCTTTTTGAATCACATAGGAATGATGAATTAATTCTATATAATCATATTGACATATCCAAGTTACTTTTTGATATCATGTTGCCTATTGAAAGGCCTTCGTGAGATCTCAGGTGACTTGTCTGGGATTTTCCATGAGATAAGGATGTCTTGTAAAGGGGTCTTGAGAGACCGTTCTATAGACAACCTTAGCATGTAACAATATTTTTACGACTACAAGAGGCTTTCATCTCTTTGATATTTTATTTCATTTTTTTTATTTTAAAAAGGTTACGTAGTTTGTATGGTTTCTCAAATGTTTTCAAAGACAATCATTCTACCTCTTGGTGATGCTTCACATGACCATGAAATGTCCTATAAAGGTGTGTGATAATTTCATTGAAAAATCCATCTATTTTTTCTTATGGAGACAAAGGGAAAGTGCATGGTTTCTTGGACATACTCAAAATCCTTCCCATGATGAGGATGTCAAGATGGTGGGATTTTGAGAGATAATGCAGACATGTCACTAGGGTCTCGTAGTGTCTTGTTGATCACCAAGGGAATGTTGTGTTTATTTTATGACTGCAAGAGGCTCCCACATTCTTCTTTTAATATTTCTTATTTTTATCTTAAAATGGTTTAAGGATCTTTCATGTTTTCTAGGATTTTTTTAAGGAAAATAATCCTCACTATTGGTGATATATCACGTGATTTTTATGATAGTGAATGGATCCCAAATTTGGGTTATTTTCCACCACTTTTTAAAGAAATTTTGGATGTCCTATCAAGTATCTACTAGTTGATTATTCATGTGTCTGGAGGAGCTTATATGGCTACCATTGCATGACCTATGATTGTATAAGGCACCTTAAAGAGAGGAAAATTACTTCTTGAAGGTACTTCATGGGACCTTACACTAGCTATGAATTGTATGTGGTCATCCTTATAACCTTCGGATGATCATACATTCATGAACCTTCTCAGAGTTCACATGATCCATGGGTCTTCGACCGCATTCTTCTTATTTTTCTTTTGTATGGAAAATAACTCCCATATTTAGGTATTTATTTTTTTTATGGATTTTATAATGCTCATTTTCATGGTATCAACTAATCCCCCCCCCCCTTAGGAGAGACCTCCATAGAGACAAGGGATATATTTTGAGGAAAGTAAATGCTTGCCTGAGTATTTCTCATTTTCATGAGTCAGTGTCTTGGGAGATGTTTGGTCTGCCAGGAAATGGTTGGTATTCCAAAAAACACCCTATATATTGTGGGGTTGTAGAGTGATTAATTTAACCATATACTCATTCCCTTAGAGTTCTCTCACCTTTCATATGTCATGTGCTCTCATCGCAAGACCATTCCACAAGTCTTGATCATGAGGCCTCGACACAAGTCTATTCCATGTGAAATGTTCCCCAAGACCATTTCACGGGAACTCTTTCACAAGACCAAATTGGTTGAAGCTCCCATTGGAACCAACAATGAACTATTCTTTATAAATTTCTTGAACTTTGGATGTTGGAATATGATTATCTTGGGGGTTATATGGGATCTTCCATCCTAATCATATGATCTTCTAGCTATCATGCGGATCGTGTGAACATGTCCAGGTCACGATATCATGAGTCCTGTAAGGTCCTTCCAAATTTGAACTTCCTTGTGGATGTATGTGACCTGTGAGACCTCTGGGAATTATATGGCATGTGATCCCTTTTGGAAATTAATGATTTCCTTTGTTGATTCATGAGATGCACATGAAGATTCCAAAATTATTCCTTTTTCTTTGACAATTTTTTATTTTATCGGTCTGACATGCACCACTTACTTTTGTTTAGATGGATTCCATCTCACATCATACTTATTTTGCTACTATTAACCAAGGGAATATTATTGTTAAAAATCACATTGTTGATCCCTGATATCATGTGGATTTTGATAACATGATTTTGGAGATGTTCATCTTGGATGATCTCCATGGTTATCATATATCGCACTGACTTCATCTACACGGGTTTAGCTTATTGTATGATGCTTCCATTCCTCATTAAGATTTCAATTTTTCATCCCACTGGGTGTAAACTTACCTCAACTGTGTTCAGATGATAATTACCAAAGAGTGATAACTAGTTATAGATCAGTCCCAAGGGTTGTATTATATATTATAAAACTATCCATTGGGTTCAGAAAGTAGTGGCATTTCTCATAATAATATTTCTTAGATTTATTCAATTATATTCATCTTCTATCTGAACAACCCTTGTGGTGGATGGATATAGAAATGGGATCTTCATCGAGGTGGTAATTTATCTAATGAACATTCCTAGACATTCTAAGTAAGAAAAAGATTCTTGGAGTTTGCTAACCATTTATATAGGGTCCCTCTCTACAAAGAAGTATGGATCCCCCAATTCATTTTGTATGTCTAGAATAATATCCTACAAGAACTAATCATCCATTATTGTCTTATAACCAACACATTCCATCTGTTTTGTGGAGAAGTTGGTATCATCCAATGGGACCATTACCAACTAGATAGGATTCCACCACTTAGAGAGATGTATGATGAATTACTCCATGCTGCATATATTTGGAATGAACCCTCATAGAATCTAGTTTTATAAAGGGATATACTCATCAATATGAAGGAGAATCTGAGAAAGGACCTTATTTTTTTCTCACTCGTCTCCTTCAAAGACAGGATACATGTCTTCCTCTACTGGAGCAGAGTTAGGAAACATGTTATAAGCTTGCATCATTCCCCATACCAGCAAGTCTGTGAAAGTTCTGGCTCATTTTGGGCCATTATAAAAGTTGGGGATCATACCTCATTTGGATATCAAGTGAACATGGTGATCTCTTTGAGTCTTTGGCTTGAGGGATTCATGGGAATATTTTTTAATTTATGTATTTTCCCAACAGAGGATGCACATTCAGGGATTCTTGTTACTACGCTGGTGATGGTAGTGTGGCTAGAAGAAGGATAATGACATAATTTGGAAGTGTCAATCCTCATATTCCTTTATCAAATCATTATCCATATTCAACAAGGTATCACCCATTACAAGATCAATGGAACCTTCTAAATTTTATTTGGATTGATATAGGATCGGTACCATTACTTTGTGTTAGGTATCAAGACAGACAGAAGAAGCTGATGGGCCAGGAAATTAAATTTTTTGAATCACCAGAGTGACATAACATCTTTGACTCTGTTGATATTATCCCAGTATGGTCTGAGGACCATGCATGGTTTATACAAAGTACAAAAATAAACTGAACATGTACCTCATTTGGATCTAACGTGTGTAAGCTTGTCGCAAGATGCCAGTTACCGTTTCTCGAAGACTCTGATGTCGACCACCTATAGATCATCCACACATGCTAGTTGAATCTACTCACATGTTTTTCATCGGGATCTGGGTGCTAGCACGGAACTCCAATGACCACTTCAACGTGGTGACGATCACTACAAGACAATGTCTTCGATCTGAGAAGATAGATCTTGAATAACTTTCTCGTTTGAGAGAGTCTCTCTCTAGGATTCAAGAGAAGAGAGAGGATCTCAATTGCAACAGATGAATAGTCTTAGTGTGATGAACCTCTCTCCACTTATACAGTGAATATTTATAATACCCAATTTGGGTTCCTAGCTCCCCGTGTAATAAACATCCACTATATAATTATTATAAATAATTATTTATGACAAACTAAATTACACCATAAAAAATATTTATAATTTATAACTTACTATAATATATATTAAATATATTACATGAAAAAATTAAGTCTTTAACTTGACTCGCATCTCCTGATAATATTAAATGAACCTGATATATTAATAACCATTTGAATAATATTAATCCTTGTATTTACTTAATCACTTATAAATACATGTCATAAATAAATTCAACAGATTATATCAAACTTGAATAATTAAATAATTTATTTATTCCTTAGTGATCCATAGAAGTTGGATAATACCTGAACCCGTTGTGGGTCCCACCAAGTTCTAAATTCCGATTCAGTAGAATAGGACAAATTCTCAAAGTGCTATAGTGTGTGACCCTTTAGGCCCATATTTCAATAGTAGTGAATAAAATTCAAAGACCAGGAGCGAGTTCTAGCAACCAATTGAGACCCCTATAGAGATAAGGAAAAATCAAAGCAACGACTACCTTCCTATGAACATAGTCTGTGTAATATAATCTCTTCATTGTCGATATCTCAATAAATAATGATGCACACCTGTGTCATCATCCTTTTCCTTTTTTATTATTTTTGGATCTGTCTGGACGGACTGACCTTTAACTACCATGTACATGGATTTAATGAAGGTACTACCATCTTAATCAACTAGTCCTGAGATACTGCTTCCTCAACTCGGAAGTGACATATTCTATCTTGATCATTCAATCAATTTCATGTCACCAATGACATACCCAACAAAAACTACCTTTCCATGACTTCATCGATATGGTTTTTTTATTGCATCTAAGTTTCCAATAAAATGACATACATTGATAGTGATTTCAAGTCAGGAGACCATTACACATGTCCATAGATAGGAATAACCAATGACACATGAAACATGTGGTGTTCATATTAGCGGGTCTGTCCTCATAATATCAACTACTAGAGATCACCAAGTGTGAACCTCAGTAGAATAAGTCTCAATACTTATGATCCCCCAACACCAGATAGTGACACATCACTTATGTCCTATCAGAATGATGTAACTATAATATAGTATATTACATTAAGATTACTGTCATAGTATCAATATGTTCTCATTATATAATGGGATAATCTATAACCCTTCAATACAACATTTAATCTAAGTAAATTACCATAAAAAAGTGGATGTAGATGTATCTTCAATATTATGGAAAGATAAATACATGTATATATAAAAAATAGCATACATTTTGTGGTAATAAAAGTACAAAATAAGTTGGATCTAGGGAACCCACTTTCAACACTCCCACTTACACTAGATCCAACTTCTAACAAGTATTAATCCACTAGCCATCACATGAGAATCATGCTTCTGCAGATAAATGGCTTTAGTCAGGGGGTCTACCACATTATCCATTATGGATACTCTGCTAACTGCAAATTCACCTCATTGATAAAAATACCTTAAGAGAAGAAACATCCTAAAAATATTATTTTTCCTTTAGTGATACCTAGGCTCCTTGGATAGCACCACTCCATCAAAATTATTACAATAAAATTGTATAGGATCTTCACTTCTAGGAACAACACCAATGTATGACACAAGGTTTTGTATCCATAATTCTTCTTTTACTGCATTGGAAGCCACTATATACTCAGATTCTGCTATAGAATCGGCGACCACAGATTACTTTGAGCTTCTCCGGCTCAATGCACCACCATTCAGAAAAAAGATGTAGCTTGAATGTGATTTTAAATCATCATGATCTGTTTGGAAACTATGATTAGTGTATCCTATCTCTACTATTTCCTCATATTATCCATACACCAGGAAAATATCCTTTTTACACCTCATGTACTTTAGTATAGTTTTAACATATGCCCAGAGCAGCTCTCCTAGATTCTCTTGATATTTTCCAACCATTATTAAAGAAAAGGAATCATCAAACCTAGTACATATCATGGAATACATGATAAAACCCATTGTTGAGGAATAAGCGATTCTACTCATTCTATCAATATCCTCCTATGTTTTTGGAAACATTTTCTTGAAGAGATTGATACTATTTTACATGGGAAATAACTCTCTCTTGGGTCGTTTTATATTATACCTTGTCAATTTATGTAATTTTACTTATCCTAAGAAGCCTATGATATCTATCTCGATAGATATTAATCCCTATAATTTTGGCTTCTTCACCTAATTCTTTCATGGGGAAGTATTCATTTAACCAAGTCTTAACTGACTATAATAATTTCACTTTTTTTCCCATAATTATTATGTAATCAATGTATAATACTAGGAAAATGAAGGCATTATCATCAACCTTCTTATATACATAAGGCTCACTTCCATTTTTGAAAAAATCAAATTCTCTTATGGATTCATCAAAATGAACATTCCATGATCGAGATGTCTCCTTAAATACATAAATGGATCTCTGCAGCTTCACACCCTATTGGAATTATTGGACTTGACAAACCCTTCAGTTTGAGTCATATAGATGTCTTCAGCCAACTTCACCTTTAGAAAATTATTTTTTACATCCATTTTTCAAATATCATAATCATGAAAGGATGATATTGCAAGAAAAATTATGATAGATTTATGCATTGCTACTTATGAGAAGGTTTCATCATAGTCGATGCCTTGATGTTGTCCGAAACCCTCTGCAATAAGTCTTATTTTATAGTTGTTAACCTTAACATCCATTTCCTTCTTTTTCTTGAATACCCATTTTCACCCAATGGGTTTCACATCAGCGGGATGGTCTACCAAAATCCAAACTTGATTTTGGTACCTGGAAATCATTTCAGAATGTATAGAATATTTTCATATAATAGCTTCTTTTCCTTCAACTACTTCCTTATAGGTTAGGGGTTCATCATCCTCAATGAGTACTATTTCACCTGACTTGGTGATAAGAAAACCATAACTCTCTAGTTATCCAACATCTCAAGTAGACTTGTGCAGTTTTTGTGTCTCAAGAACCACTTCTACTTCCACTTTCTCTTATAGATATTGTTCTTTTACCAACTCTTATGCATCTAGGCCATTAACTTCATCGAAGTCAATATTTTTTCCACCATTTACAATGGATATGTTTTCCCTTTATAGAAATATCCCATATTTTTTCACAAAAACATTTCTATCTAAATTGTTGTATAGGTAATATCTTTTATTTTCTTTAGGATAACCAATAAAGATTCACTTTGTGATTATGAATGCTAATTTTTCACTTAGTAAAGTCTTGAAAAAATCCTCGCATCCCCATACACATAATTTTGATAGATTTGATTTCTTTCCACACCAAAACTCATATGGAATCCCATATAAATCTTTATTTGGTACTTGGTTAAGGGTATATGCCACTGTCTAAAAATCATATCCCAAAAAGGATAATGGAAGAGTTTCCTGACTCATCATTGATATGACCATGTATAGAAAGGTCATATTCCTCCTTTCAAGAACACCATTCCACTAGAGTGTATAAGGATGAGTGTTTTGGGATACTATACCACACTCCTTCAAGTGATCAATGAATTCTTGGTTAATATACTCTCCACCTCTATCTGGGCGGAGTGCCTTAATATTCTTACCAATATTATTTTCTACTTCATTTTGATATTCCTTAAATATTTGAAAGGAATCATACTTATACTGAATCAATTAGACATATCCATACCTACTATATTCATTGGTAAAATTAATAAAGTATGAAAAATTTCCCATTTCTTCTACTGGAAACGGACTACATACATCATTATGTATTAATTATAGTAATTTATTAGATCTTTCTCCCTTCCTAGAGAAAGGTGATTTGGTCATTTTCCCTTGTAAAAAAGCTTGACATGCATCTAATGGTTTTAACTATACAGATTCTAAATACCCTTCTTAATTTAACTTCTATAATCACTTCTGGTTTACATGACCAAACATAATGTGCCATATGTAGGTAATATATGATTCTTTCTTGTTGTTTTTGTCATTTATTATCATTATGGGGTTTTTGAGTTCAAGTATATATAAACCATTGTTATGATTTTCCATACCATAACACATGTTATCTTTATAGAAGGGACAAATTTTATTTAAAACATGAAATAAAATCTCATAGTATCCAAACATGACACTGAGATTATGTTTCTGGTTACAAAAGGTGCATAACAACAATTATTTAATACTAGAACAAACCACTAGGAATAGTTAAGTGATAGTCTCCCACTTCCAAAACTTCCATACTTGCATCATTTACAGCTCATAGATCCACTCCACCTCTTTCAATATTCTTAAATCTACTTGGTTCCTATATATAAATACATAGTTTTGAGGCATATTCCATATCAAATACCCAACTTGTATATAAAGAAATATTTCATTCAATTAAAAAAATACCTGAAGTAGAATCATCATCTTGCTTATTCTTCATAGCTCTGCTATTTTTCTTCTAGTGGCCTTTCTTCCCACTTCCAAAGTAGATAGCCTCTTTCTCATTACTCTTATTTTGAATCTTTTCCTTATTTTAAGGATGTTTCATTGGAGTCTTTATCCTTGGCTTATCCATGGACCCCTTTTCT
Organism: Viscum album; assembly: GCA_963277665.1. Lineage (NCBI taxonomy): Eukaryota > Viridiplantae > Streptophyta > Magnoliopsida > Santalales > Viscaceae > Viscum > Viscum album. The sequence continues at coordinate 1,939,450,854 of OY728155.1, forward strand.
TTGCCTTTATTTCTCTTGTTCACCATAGGGATAGATGAATTGGTATTTTTAATATCCTTATCATCTTGGAGAACTAAAGACAATAGATTTGGGAGAGACCTTTCCATATCATTCATGCTATTATTGACAAAGAAATTCAAAAAGCTTTGTGGTAAATATGCAAGAATGATATCTACTACTATCTCTTGGTTTAATTTGAACCCAATGTCTTCGAGCCTCTAAATGTACCTTATCATCTTGAGTATATGAGGACTGGAATGGTGCCCTTCTGCTAGCCTCAACCTATAAAGGGAACTTGAGATCTCATACCTTTCCTACTTGGCCCTCTCTTAATATAATTCCTAGATATGTGAAATAATCTTTTATGTATCCTCATCCTCATGTATTTTTGGTAATTGGTTGGATATGGATGAAAACATGATGCACTAAACATCAAGTTCATCCTCTACATGATTTCTATATTTATCATTGTCCACCTTAATTACTCCTTGAAGAGGATTAGAAGTAAATGAGGATTCTAGCACATATAACTTCCTTTCATAGCGTAGTACTATGCGCAAGCACATGTACCACTCTTGGAAGTTATTACCGGTCAGGATAGTTTCTTTATCTACAATAGATCACAAGGATAATGTACTTGTGGTGTTGGTGATTTCCATTTTAAATCTACATTAGATAAAAATTAGTAGTTAGTACTTTATATTTATTTTCATTAGACATTTATGATTAATTAATTATATCATTTTTAATGTCTCTCACTATTTTAGTTAACCTTAATATCCATCACTATTGGATTCTTAATAGACTTTCTCTTTAGTATTCTTGTGGAAAGGATCCTTGAAACTACTCTTTATAGTCTACAAGATTTTATTAGGGCACTACTTGTAGAGTTTCTAGGTAGGCTTTAGTTTTTCCAACCACATTAACTTGTGGTTCCTTGTATTATTGAGTAAAGTCCCAACTTTTTTAATATGTACTTGATTCCCTCAATATCTTGCCTCTAAAGTGGTAGCAAGCTAGCTTTGGCTACTCCTTTAATGCCAGATTTAGTCAAGTCAAACCATTACTCTTATAGTAACTCCCCAGTAGTAGGTAATACTCTAAACTTTGTCTGATGAGTATTACAAACAGCCGGATTTTCTCAAATTTGAGTGATGGAAGGTGTTAAGACTTGATATATCGTTGAGGGATTTTTGTTTATTGAAAAATATAATCCAATTCTATTTTATTCATTCAATCTAGGTTGTTGCACTCACAATTTAACAAATAATAGAAATACATTCATCACATCTTTATTATTTTTATCTAGTTTATTATTTTACGTGATCAATAAATAATCATGCATTTACATTAAATAATAAAACATTATTAAAGGAAAAGCATTTAATCTGGCTGGTCTTGAGCATTTCATTATGATCAATCCATAACTTATCAATCATAACCTAGGGGGTTCCATACCTGAGTCAATAGTTGACTCGTGTCCTGGCTCACCCCTAGCACAAAGTTCTTGACTCCTGTTTGAATTTCTACCAAGACATTACGGGGTCCGCATCTGAGATCATCAGTGTGTAATTACAAATATACTCGCACATGGGTGAGGGGATCTACGGGTACAATATACAACTGGTGCATTGGACGCACGGTCCCTTATACATACTTGAATTAAAGTTATGATTTGAAGTTCTTTATTTATCTAATTAATTAGTTCAAACATAGCACACATTGAATAAATAATTAAATAAATAAAATATAGACATGCACAGATCGATAACTATCTAAAGACCAGTCGGTATAAAATAATGTGAAATAAAATTGAAATGAAATAAATTCAATCAGTATGAGGGTGTTTTAATAAATTAAATGAATATCAACAAATTCAAATAATTTATTTATCGGTTCCAATTATTTACTTTTTATTATTTTAAAAAAATCTCAAAAATTAAATTAAACCATTAATTTAATGTAAATCTCTAATTAAATTAATATTTCAGATCATCTTATATTTTAAACCCAAAATTAATTCTAATTAATTTAATTTAAAGAAAATTAAATTATGTAAATTAATTTAAGTGGTTTACCTTCGGTCGAGGAAGGAGTTCAGCTGTACTGCTAACTACAGTGATGTTGTTTCACTAGAGATAGGCCGAACCAAGGTGTGATCGTAGTGGTACCGCAGCGTGAAAGTAGTGTGAATAGTCTGGTGATAGCCCATGATTTCACTCATGGGATTTGAAGGTGCGGCATTGGTAATGCCCGTTTAGGGTTCTGACTACATGAGGAGGGAGGCACAGGCAACCTCATCGGTGAGCGGAGGCCGACCGATGCAACTCTGATTAGGAAGGCGGTAGCCGAAGGGTCGTGGATGGTGTAGAGAACCCTGAACAGTGCCATCTGGTACTGGCTCCTGGCGCTGGTGAGATCAGATGGCACAGTGATTCGGGATCTGCATGATGGGTGTGTGGCGGCGGGGTGGTGACCACTGGGAGACATGGAAACCAGGACAGGGCGGCGGGCTCGAGCCGAGAGCAGCGCGGCAGTGGCCTCTATTCGGCATGCATAAGGAGAGGGTAGGCCTCTCTAAGGTGGGGTCGAGGGAAGGCGTTGGGTCAAGTGGCCTCCCTCATTTTTTTGACATAACCCACCCACCATTAATTGTCAAAACTTATAATGGTTTTTTTGTTTAAAAAAAGTTTATGGAAAACTTTTACAAAAATATAACATTAATTTTTTATTGATAAAAATAAAATAATATTATATCATAATATATTTTATTCAACTCATAACAATTCATCTCCACCAGAATATTTATGATGACCATATTCCAACCCCAACATGGTCATAATCCAATAATTTTCAAGAACATAAATAAATTAAAATGTGTTCTTCAAAAATAAAATTTATGAATCTGAAATGGAAAATTCATTCAACATGATGGTAATCCATTTAAAAATTTCAAATGGTCGTTACTTGGATGTTAAGAAAAAGATCTATGCGCATTTAGAATAGTTGGAACCACGGGTCCCTTTGATACCACAATTAAGTACCAGAACAGACAGTGGAAGCCTATGGGCCAGAAAATCAAAATTTTGGCATGACCAGACTGATGTAACATCATCGAATCTAGTGATCTTATCTTGGTACGGTTCGAGGACAACGAATGTTTTATACATAGTACAAAAATAAACTAAACATGTACCTCGTTTGGATCTGATGTGTGTAAGCATGTTGCAAGATTCCAGTGACCATTGTTTTCATAATCTGATCTAAAATCCCTCTAGATCATTGACACACAATACTATAATCTACTCGTGCACCGTTCATCGGGATTCGGGAGCTATATTGGAACTCTAAGACCACTTTGACACATCGATGATCATCACAAGCCAATGTCTTTGATCCGAGAAGACATATCTTAAAGAACATTCTTATTTGAGAGAGTCTCTCTCTTGGATTCCAGAAGAGAGAGAGGTTCTCAATTCCAATGGATAAATATTCAGAATGAGATGAGCCACACTCCACTTATAATGTGAATATCTAGAATACCCTGTTTGGGTTCTCGTCCCCTGTGTAATAACCATCCACTATATAATTATTATAAATAATTATTTATGACAAACTAAATTACGTCATAAATAATATTTCTAATTTATCACTAAATGTAATATATATTAAATATATTTCGTGATAAACTTGTTTCTTTAACTCGACTCATGTCTCCTGATAATATTAAACTAACTTGGGATAATAATATTCATTAGTATAATATTAATCCTTGTATTTATTTAATCACTTGTAAGTACATGTCATAAATAAATTCAACAAATTATTCCAAACATGGATAATTAATGAATTTATTTATTCTTTAGTGATCCATAGAACTTGGATAATACCCAGACCCATGGTGGGGCCCACTGAATTCTAAATTTATATTCAACAGAATGGAAAATATTCTCAAAGTTATATAGTGTGTGAGCCTTTAGGACCTTATCTCAATAGAACTGAATAAAATTCATAGATCGGGAGTGGGGTCTAACAACCCATCAAGGCCCCTATAGAGATAAGGAAAAGTTAAAGCAATGACAACCTTCCTACGAATACAATCTGTTTAATATAATCTCTTCGTCATCGATATCTTAATAAAACAGTATGCACACTTATGTCATCATCATTTTCCTTGATTTCTTATTTTTTTGATTTTTACGGACAGAATAACCTTCAACTACCATGGCCATGGATTTAATTAAGTTATTACCATCCTAATCGATCGGGACCAAGATATATCTTCCTCAAATCAGAAATGACAAATCCTATATTGATCATTCAATCAATTTCATATCACCAATGACATACCCAACACAAACTACCTCACCGTGACTTCATCTCCATGGTTTTAATTTTGAATCAAAGTACACAATCAAATTACATACATTTATAATGATCTCAAGTCAAGAGACGATTACACATTTCTATAGATAGGAATAACCAATGACACCAAAAATAGGTAGTTTTTTTATTAGCGGTTCTGTTCTCATAATCTCAACTACAAGATATCACCAAGTGTGAACTTCATGAGGAGAATTCTCAATGCTTCTAAGCCCCTAGAACCTGATAGTCACACATCATCTATGTCATGTTAGAATGATGTAACTGGACTATAGGACATTACTTTAATATTACTATCATAATAACTCTAGGTTCCCATTATAGCATGGGATCTACTATAACCCTTCGATACGATATGTAATCTAAGGACATTACCATAAAAAAAAGTGGATGAAAAAGTATCTTCACTATTATAGAATTATAAACACATGTATATATAAAAAAATTCATACATGTAGTGGCAATCAAAGTACAACACATTTTGGTTCTAGGTCACCCAATTTCAACACTTTGACTATTACAACACTACTAGGATCCCCGATGCCTCTTCTCGTCCCATATTACTGAACATATCTAGGGTTTGTTCCAAGAATTTAAGACATGAAGATGATACGAATGCCCTGATCTGATATGATAGCTTTGATTTCATCTTGGATCATGTACCAACTTAGTTGTTCATTGACAATGGAATCTGTTCTATCAATGAAAAGTCATACAATATCTCGATTCAGGGTGCATTTCTTATAGCTAGGGTGGAAGAGTTGATCATCTAAAATCCATATATGCCTTAAAGGTTTTATCATCATTTTGGATATATCTAAAGGGTCTCCCCTCTTCCCTTATATAGTGTGCGAGGAGAGTTACACACTGGGGTCATCCGCCAATTTTGGATGATGTTAGTGTTTGGAGACACTGATACTAAAATAATCCTTCCACGTGTTGAGGTTTTCTCATTTCTCACCCATGTTTAATCCTAGTATTTTGTAGTATCTTATCCAAGTGGCATGTTAATTCGAATGTTCTGTCATATAGGCATTCCATTTTATTCACCAACCTCTCTGTCTGTGGAAAAAAATGGACTTCATTGAAGACTTGAGAGAGACATCGAGGGAGCACCCTTGTCCTAACTGTGAACACCCTGATATAGGGTCATAATTTGTTAAGAAAGTTATCACTCTAGAACATTCTATGGTTAACACACCTATTAAGAGAATGTCATTTGAGGATTCATCTAATGATTTCTTACTGGATCAATTGGTATTTCCTCCTATTTTTGTTCTTATTCAATCAGTCAAAAAGGATCAGGTGTGGTGTAGGCTTCTCTGGAAGCATATTCAAACCTTGGTTACTAAGAATCCTCTTGAAATGTTGTGTGATCATGAGGATTGGCTTCACCAAATTTTGGATGACATAGGGGTGGATAGATTTTACTTCCAACCATTTAAAAATTTCATAAAGAAAATAACCCTAGTTCGATAATATTTGGTCATTTATGAGAGATACTTTCATGATTTTATAGATGATTATACCCTAATTGATAATATGAAGAAGGCTTCGGAGTCATCGAAGGTGGGTTTTCAGTTTATATTTAAACTGTAAGCCTAGATGGATGCATAGACTGCACAAATATAGATATGTGAGGAAATCATAGATCACTATAAGTATGGCATTTTAATCTTATCTTCCTCATTGGAAACTACTCAAAATAGAGTGGAAGAGCTAACTACTTTAGTCAGGACTCTCTTTCCTAGGGCAGAAGAAGAAGGGCTGAGACAACCAGGACTTGGCATTTGATTGATGCTTCTCTCACAACACTTGCTGGCATGGCTAGCTCAGCCGACCAAATATTTTTGTAATTAGATCATTGATATGCACCTCATTTTTTATAAGATTCTTCGATATACCTTGTAATGTGGGGATTTTTTCTATTTCATGATATTAATAAACAATTTTTCTGAAATTTATATGTGTTTTCAATTTTTCTTTTCTTTCATGATGTGCATGATTTTTCATTGATTTGGTATTATGTGAATTGCCAAGGATACCCATCCTCAACATAATATCATGTAAACCTGAATGTCTGAATCTAAATATTTAAATAATAAGAAATTATTTCCAAGAATCACTCATGAATTCCCACTAAAATGACATTACATACTGATAAATCTACTCCAGTTATCTTGAGATCACCTGACTCACAAAAGGATGATCAATTAGAATATATATCACAAAGGAAAATTTCTCTTGTTTTTCCAATGTCAATAGGCTTGGTGAGGATAACTTGATTTTTATAAGTTAATATAGCGTCCCTTACAAGCTTATTCATTTTTTCATACTACATTACCGATGTGATGAAGTTTATGGTCTTTAAGCTCAAACCTTATACCATTGTATTTTAGGGTCTTTTAGATCGGGCCATATATTTCTTTACTTTAAGGTATTTTACATCGAACCTTCTATGTCATTAGTTTAGGGTTTTTCTCTTAGACCTAATTTTTATTTTTTAGGGTATTTCAGCTCAGACCAAATATTTTTTTAGTTTAGAGTCTTTTAGCTCAAACAGTATATTTCTTTAGTTTAGGGTCTTTTATCTCAGACCTAATATTGCTTTAGTTTTTGTTACTTTATCTCATACCTTCTATTTCTTTAGTTTAGGTTCTTTTAGATAATACATGATATTTCATTAGTATACAGTCTTTAACTTGGACCTGATATTACATTATTTTATGTTATTTTATCTCAAACCTTCTATTTATTTAGTTTAGTTTCTTTTTGCTCGGACCTAATATTGCTTTAGTTTAGGGACATTTAACTCAAATTTTAAATAGATTTAGTTTAGGATCTTTTATCTTGGACCTTATATTGTTGTATTTTATGGTCTTTTAGATCGAACCGGATATTGATTTAGTTTAGGGTATTTTATCTCAGACCTTATATTGATTTAGTTTATGGTATTTTAGCTCAGACCATATGTTGCTGTAGTTTAGGGTCATTTAGCTCAGACCTTCTATTTCATTAGTTTAGGGTCTTTTAGCTTGGATATGATCGATGATCCTGGAGTATAGTAGAGAGATTATGGTAATGCCCCAAAACACCCTTGGGTGTTAGGTTCTGTCGTGGTGATACTGAGGCTTTCAAGGATTAGAAATCCCTTTTGCAGAGTGATGAATTTGGATGATGAGCATAGACACATATGCAGTATCCATAGGCATTCATTAATAATTAAGAAAAGGTTCACTTGAATATAGGTATAGTTTCCAAGGGTTATAGAATTTTTATGAAGGTACTATCAGTTTGATGGAGAAATACTAGGGATGATAGGTCAACCTGGGTAGTTTGAATATGGCTGATATATGTCATAACCCAAAACTTTGAGTCTTTGAATATGAGATGACGAAGACATGTCTCGTATGTTCCACAACCCACAAGGATTGAATCCACTTTCTGTCAAGGAAGAGATTCTTTTTAGTTGGTGGGTCAAGGACCTTATGCATCGGTAGAATAGTCAAGAAAAAGATGATATCCACTTCATTATGAGGTCCATGAAAGATTTGTGAAGACTCAAACATGAAGATGATGAGGTTGGTATGGGATAAATTCTATCAAGGAATAATTCTAGTACACTAGGACAATTCAACTCTTCATTATGAAGATTGATCCCTACTCCATCTGTCTTCAAATCATGTGGTGTGGGCTATCAAATGTTCAGGAATGGAGTGCCGCATTCTGGGATTGATCAAGGGTACGAAACATGGTGACCTAACTTTGAGGATGTTTAATCCACATGGATAGTTTGGTGAAGATATTTTAAGACGTTATCCAAAGTGCTTGGTTCGGGAGGATGATATAGGATAGTCATACACGGAGTAGTTCAGATCATACTAAGGTGCAGAGTTCTGCCACAACAATTTCTAGGATCATAATAATTGGAAATCCCTTTTCATAGAGTGACACATTTGTTTGATGACCATAGACACATATGCAGGATCCATAAACATACATGCATAGTCATGAAAAGGATCCCTTGAAGTCAACTATCCTTTCCAAGGGCCATGGAAGGTTGTGGTGATCCTAGGAACCCAAATCATGAATTTTTTTTGTAGAAAGTGTAATATCTAAGAATTTTTTGAGCACCCTAAAAATGGTGTCCCTTCCCAAAAAATATATTCCCTCGGTGAGGAGATGTGGAAAATAATTACTCTAACATTTTCCTAAACCTAGTGGTCTAGTGAGCATAAATTGGATTTTACTAGTCATACTTAGAATACCCTATGAGATTTATTACTTATTTATTTACACCCAATTTTTTTTTCCTAAAATCAGGAGATGAATATTTTAGTGAGCAAAGACTTGACTCTTTCTCAGGCCTCCCTTTATGGGTTTTCGACCTGAAAAGTTTTTTGTCTCTTTCTATAGTAGTTTAGGGTCTTGTGATTTGGACAATTGTAGTCTTGAGTTTAAGGTTGTATGAATTTGACCAATTTGAAGGTAGTTTAAGGTCATGACACAGATTGACCTAATATAGAGGATGATGCCTAAGATCCCAATCAGGGTACCCAGGGTCGAGAGTACCTCATCATCCTTTTGATCAGGGGATTAGAATATTTTAAATCATGTATTAAGGTTCTCAGATCCTGAATAATGATATGGAACAATCATATTAGGAGTTGTTCAAATCACAATGGGGTGTTGAGTTCTACCACGGTGATGTTAGGGATCATAAGGATCAGAATGTCCATTTTACTGAGTGAATCATTTTGTTGATGAACATAATAACATATTCAGTATCCATATACATACATTCATATTAATGAAAGGGGTCCCTTGAAGTTGTGTATTCTTTTCAGGTTCCATGGATGGTTTTGGTGACCCGAGGTTTCTGATACATGAATTATGATTTATTCATTGATATGATTAAAAGATTATGGGAGCACCTAGTAATATAGTTGAACGGTGGGAGGATATTTTGGTAATTTGATAAAGGGTGGACCATTGGTGGTGTCTACATAGTTTATCACCATGTAGTGGGGAAATATTTTCTTCTATTCATTTTAATGTCATACGATAAGGATTCTTGTCGTGCAGTTCATGGTAATATGGTAAGGGAATTTGATGTTCCATTTATTCTCATGTGGTAAGGAGGTTCTTGTTATGAATTTTTAATATATTGTTACCAGGAAATTCGAATTTTAGTTTTATGTCATGTTGTAAGGATGTTTACATTGTGCAGTTTTAATGTCATGCGCCCAGGACATTTTCCTTACATTTTAATATCATGTGGTAAGGATGTGGTAACCAACATGAATTTTTTTACAGAATATATTTAATGAACAAGAATATATTGTTTTCATTTGTTGTGGCTAGACCTATGATGGGGGATCATGACATCACTAAGTATATCTTAATAGTAAAAATCAAGCCACACGTAGTTCTTAATGGTTTGTATTGTTAAACATCATGTAGTGAAGATGTGGGTTCCCCGACATGAAATAGTAATATTGTGGTTGGGAACATGAATGGAATTTTTGGTGTCACTATGTATCCCATGGATATAGGAATCAATCCATGTGTAGATATTAAATAGGAAACTCTCTATGCAGGTATAACCCATACACAGTGGTGGGAATTGTTCCGGTTGATTGATGAAGCTGGTCCTATGATTGGAGATCCAAGAATCACTATGTATCATGTGATGAAAGGAATCAAGACACATATAGTTCTCAAGGAACTGTTCAGTTAAACATTATGCTACAAGGATGTTGGATTCCCTATGTGAAGAGGGATATACTGGATAGAACCAAGAACAGATATCCAGGTGTCACTATGTATCCTATAGTGAATTGGAATCAATACAAACATATTTCTTACAGCATAAGCCTCATGGGAAAGACTGAACTATGCACATGGGGGTATTTTATTATTTGTTGTGATTAGACCCCGGATTGAAGATTTGGGTGTCAACATATATTCTGCAATGATATGAATCAATCTATACATAGTTCTTGAATGAATTTGTGGTAGGAAACAAACACCAATGATAGTGGTCCTCTTGGGAAATGTCCATAAGAATGTGTAGGTTTATGTCGTGCACGGGATATCAACCATGCAGTTTAATGTCAAGCATCTAGGAATCATGGAATTCCTTTTAAGGTCTTTCATTAAGAACCATAAAAATATTTTCATGAGCATATATTCCTTGTTTTTTCAGGGAAACCCTTACTGAAATTTCTAAGCTGACATGAGCTATGCTTAGTGTGAGAAAAAATGAATAACAGGGGTTCCACTCACAATGTAGAGGAAATTAGCGATGGGTCAGGGGTATTTTGTATCATGCAGTGGATAGACAAAGATATAGGATTGAGGCATCCCTATTTACCCCATTAAAAATTAGGATAAATCCATATGTAGTTTTAAAAAACCAAAAAAAATTAACATCATGTAGAAAGGACATGTTTCGTGTAATTTAACGTCATGAGGTAAGGATGTGGATCACCCAACATGAAGGAAAAGGAATATTGTGGATAAATGAAATGCTATAGGTTTAGGTGTCACTACATATACTGTAGTGGCAGTAATAAAGCAACATGTAGTTCTATAAAAATCATACAGTTTAACATATTCCTAAGAGGACATCATCCACGCAACTTTAGCGTCTTGCAGTCAGGATGGATCAGTATAGTTTAACATAATGTGGTTAGGATGAACTCCTATAGTTTAACATCATCTTCCCAAGATGAATAGTGTGGCTTAATCTAATTTTAATTCCCATATGATGATAGATATGTGAAGTATTTTTTGGGAAACCTTGAATTGGTGGGGTGTGTGACACACTCCCCATCCATTATTGCCAATGAGTAAGCCCCATTGTGATAGATGTTATGTATGACATAAGGACCTTCCCATTTGGGTTCCAGCCTCATGGGAATATTTCCTAGTATCATTGGAGTCTTTAGATCCAACACCAGTTCCACTTGGAGGAATGAATAGAGGATAACCATATTATCATAAGGTTGTATGATCTGATTCTGGTGGACCTCAAGGTTATGAAATGTATGCAACTCGTCCTCCTTGAGATGCTCTAATTCAACCATCCTTTTTTGAAATTTTTCATCATCGAAAATCTGTAAAAAAAATGGCTATTCAGAGAGAAAGTAGCTATACTTCTATGTGTAACATTGACTCAGTCGTTTACAACAATGAGTATGGCATTGCTTGTGTAGAAGTACACTTGGTGGAACGGTAGGCCCATAAACCATGGAGGAGATTTTTTGGCTATGAATTATTATCCGTGTTCACCATCTTTTGGAGTATATTCAGTAGAGTCTTATTTAAGAATTCTATCTATTCATTTGTTGATGCATAATAGGAAGATGAGTGATTTGAATCGATATTGTACTCCTATTATAAAATTTTCAACTATGTGGAAGAAAGGTTGTTTCCTTTATCCATAAATATTGTGTGAGGGACCCCAAAAAATGGTGATTATATGGGACTTTATAAAGTTGATGATGTTTTTCATCCCGACTTAATTGAGGGGTATTGCCTCGTACCATTTTGAAAATAAGTCATTATCAGAAAGGATTTAGTTGAACTGCTTAGATGTAGCTGACGGATATCACCTCATGATGTCCATTCCTTAGATGGAAAATAAAAAAGAATATTTTGATATATGTAGAAATTCCATGGGTTTATGGATGAATTTTTCATGAATATATCATGCATGACATTTTTTTGGTGTATTTCATAAAGTCCTGTATCATGGTATTCTAGTAATAACCTTACCTCATAATTTAATGGGAGAGCTTGGTTCTATTTTGATGAGTGTTGCAAGAGCCTACACGGAATTCTTACATGATGATGAGAATATATCCTTATACTATGAATCATAGAAGTATTTGTCCAAATAATTTCTTATATAGGGACTTCTAGTCATTTGGACCATTCTACAAGGTAAATTTCACTACACGACCCTGAATCTATTGCCTTCAGGATCTATCTATCAAGACAGTCAGGTTTTGTAGATAACCAATTATAGGCTTCATCCATATAGGGTTGTAATTTGGTTCATCATACTCTGGGGTAGTGTTGATCTGATTGATTTATTCCATATCATATATGATGATCTATGAGAGAATTATTCGACGTGTGATATGGAAGATTGCTTCCTCCTGACCAGGGTCATCCAGGATAGTGGTTGTATTATACAATGTATTGGTGTGTGTATTCTAAGATCGTAGAACATGATTTAATGTGGGAACAAAAGGGAACTCTTCCATAAATCCCCTAATGTATCCAGTGAGAGTGCACAATTCTTTCTTTTTTATGGAATATTCACCATTCATATGCTTAATCACTAGTTCTGAATCCCCTTTGATATTCAGGTAGGCTATTTGTTGTTATAGAGCTAGTTCCAAGCCAATTATGAGGGCTTGCTATTCTACCTTGTTATTCATGAAGCCTTCAGATAGTGAGAAATATTAAGGAAAAATTCTTTGTTTGGTGAAACAAATACAATCCCTAAGACAACCGTATTGAGTTTCAATTTTTCCATCCTTTTGCTTATAGGACTTCAAGAGGCTCCATCAAAATACATCTCTCATGTGAGAGGAGTGTCATCAGTATATAATACCCCCTCATATGGGATAGCAGTGTCCACTAGTGTATTTTCCAAGGAAGTATGTGCTACAGGGAAACCATCCAAGGCTTTCCCTTTCACTGATATTTGTGATACAAACTGAATGTCATATAGCTACAGAATGACCACCCATTATGCCAAGAACCTAGTGAACATTGGGGGCCAAGGATGTACATGAGTGAAAAAATACAAGATACCATATGGACTTCTTGTTTCTATGTGTATTTCCTTATCTTTTTCAATGTGAAGATGAGTGGAAGGCAGTTTTTCTTAACATCAGAGTAACAAATCTCAGTACCCAGCATTGTTCGGCTGAGTTATTATAGAATTTTCTCTCACCTGGCATAATTTTCCTATGCTAGGAGGGTTTCCATTGAGTGTTACATGTATGAAATATATAATATTTTTTTCCTCCATTCCACCAGATGAATCAAGACTAGTCGGTACAACAGATACTACATGAGATTTTCAAAGGCTTCCTGGAAGTCATTCTCCCATTGATAAGAGATTCCCTTTTCACTATCCCCATGAATGGAAGAGAATTAGAGGCTAGGTTGGAAATTAACCCTCAAATTTTGTCAATATGCACATGGATCCCGATCAATTCTTTGATATATCTGGGGGTGACATTTTTTTGATTTCACTAGTCTTATATGGATAAAACTCAATGTCGATGTGGCTTACCACAAATCCGAGTAACTTCTAAAATAATTCCTCGAAGTCACCTTTCAACATATTCATCTTTAGACTATGTTATCGTAGCATGTTAAAGATTATTTAAATATCCATGATGTAATCAAATCATTCTCAAGATTTAACCACCAGTTCATTGGAATTATATTCAGCTATCATTATCAACAATGACTTAATGATATGATTTAAGTCACATTGATACAAGGTCCCAACATTCTCCAAGCCAAAGGGCATGAACTAATAGAAAAAGATCCCCTAAGGCATGCTAAAAGTAGTGTCATCTTTATCTTCAGGGGACATCTTTATCTAATTGTACCCTGAATACCCATCCATAAAATATAGTTATTGTAAGCCAGCAACCACCTTGATCAAGAGTTCTTTGATTATAAATTAGAAGTCATCCTTTGTAAAATGGTGATTAAGGTCTCTAAAATCAATACAGAGCCTAATATTCCCATTTCTTATCATGATAGGGAAAATTTTGGCATTCCATATGGGGTATTGATCTTCTCAAACAATGTTTTATGGATAAATTTGTTAACTTATGCCTCTAAATTGGTGTAATGAGAGGGGTTCATCCTCTTGGATGATTTCTTGAAACCTCAATGCTCGTCGGGTATGCCGAGATAGTGTATATCCACCTCTATATTCAAACCATAAATTTATGTGTAGTTCCAAGAAAACACTTGTCGATATTGCTTCAAAAATTTGATATACATCTCTATCTCTTTGAGGTTGGTGGAATCACTGATAAGTGTAGGTTTTTTGTCTTATTTTCTTCCCAAATTTACCTACCTAATCTCATAAATGGTGGTGCCTCAAATGGAGAAGAGGAGTTACTAAGGAAATCCTCATCTTCTTCCACCTCTGAGTCTGTGGATACATTTTTAGAAGAATTTTTCAATATGTGGGATTCTTCATTACTATTGGGGTGAGAGAGTACATGTGAAGATACATTATCATCCCTTACCACTAGGGAAATTTCAGAGAGATGAAAGAGTAGATTGTTTAATTACACTATCACTAAAGACAGAAGTGGATTGGACCTTCATGGTCAATTCTATTACCTTTACTAGATTTATAGGGAGAACATAGTTTTTGTTTAGAATACTCCAAGGATTTGTATGGGTGGTCCCCAATACATTGTGGGATGCAACCTGTGTATCATCATCCACCAATGGTGGATTGCCTCCCCCTTTTATAGAAACCTACTCCAACATATGTGGATCCTCAAGTCTCAAAAGGATTGTTGTCACCATGTAGTATGATGAAATTTCCATCAATGTGGTACTTAAAACACTTATGGAATTTTTACGGTACCAACAAGTGGCTATAGAGTCAGGGCCTTCCAAGGAGGGCATTATAAGTGGTTTCTTGTTGGATATCCATAAAGACTAAATCATATGTGAGAACCCCAAATTTTTTAATGGGTTTTATATTCCCAGTAAGTATTTTCTCATGCTTATGATACCCTTGAATGGTTAGCCTTATGGGAGGAAAATCCCCTTCACTGTATCCCAAACGTTGTAAGGTTTGAACTGGGATAAGGTTGATCCTGGAACCAATATCATTCAGGGACCTCTGGATACAAATATTATTGAGTATGTTGAAAACTTATAGGGGAATTAGGTTCCTTTGGATGACCTCTTCCTGGTCCTGGTCAGTGAATGAGATGGGGGTATTGAGTTCCTTTGACATGGTCTCTACAAAATAAACAACATTTACAGTGACTTCTATCTTGAACTAATATGGGTTCTAGAGGGATTCAACAATTTCCAACCTGAGTTCTTTTGAAATATTAAGTACATAAAGTAATGAGACCTTAGATAGGACAACCTCCAACTATTTAATAATATAATACTTTTTCACCAGATTATAACACACTCTGATGTGCTGATTCTCTTGGATATGTGTCTTAGGAGATGGAGAATTTTTAGGTGTAAAGGCTTGGTGCTTGTTAAAATGTTTATGGGGTTTCTATTTCAAGTGGTTTATGTCGTTCTAGCCTTCCCAATTTCTTGGGATGATCAGATAATCGAACCCCTGCTCTGAGGGTATGAAAGATAATAGGGTTTTGATGATTGCTGGAGGGTTCTGGGATTCCTACATTCCATTTTTGATCATGTACGACAACTTTCCAATGATTCTAAGCTTCATATAT
Source organism: Viscum album (assembly GCA_963277665.1). Lineage (NCBI taxonomy): Eukaryota > Viridiplantae > Streptophyta > Magnoliopsida > Santalales > Viscaceae > Viscum > Viscum album. Next base: position 1,939,466,726 of record OY728155.1, read on the forward strand.
ATTCTATATGGGGAAGTTTCCAAATTATTGGGTCTAACAAGACATGTGATGCCCTTTTTATCCTTGGTTCCTATGAAGCAAGCCTCCCATTCCCCAATTATTTGCAGGAAAGTCACATTATATGTCACATTCATCATCGGAGAAGGGGTTCTCTAAGTGAATCACATTGAAAGACCCAAATATGAGCTCTTCATCATATGGGGATTCCATTTAGTGGGAGGGTTTCCATCCTACAGATATTATAGGGATTAATTATGAAATAGTAGAGCTTGCGTTGGAAAATAATATGACTTGTCATCTTCTATTTCATCTAACTTATGATAGTCACACCGAATTTCAGAGGAATATATGATGACTCCATTTTAGGGGGTGGAGTTATTGTGGTCTTTCATGACCCATCCCCTGGGGCCCATGCCATGACTACTTCAAGCCCACCTTCCATAGGCTAGGGGCTGACAACTAGCACCGGAAAGGCGTATCCCTATAACTAAAAGGCATTGCCTTTAAACCTATACAGACACCCAATCCAAGAACACAACAAAAATCAACCACAAAGTAAACTGCTATAGTAAAAAGTGTACTGAAAGTAAAAGGGCCAAAATACAATCCCAACTAAAAAGTACAAGTACAACAGAAAAGAGAAAACAGATCATAGATCATCCACTAATGATCCTACCTGAAGGGTAGGTACAGCTCATGATCAGTAGTCACTACAGCACATCATGTCAAATGGTCCACCTCTAAGAACCATCCAGTCATGGATCCCTCAACCTCGATCAATGATTTCCATCATCTGAAAAATACATAGAAAGGTGTGGACGTAGACTGTACAGGGGTGAGTATAAAAATACTCAGTAGGGACCCCGGGACCCCTAAAGGTCACCTAGAGTTCCACAAAGGATAAACCACAAAGAAAGACCTCAAACACAAAGCATGAACCAGTCATCAACTCTACTTAGGTATATTCCTATACATATACCTAATTTATCAGGATATACTCGTCTCATACATGAGGAAACATAAGGCTCCAACTTTTAAGCCATTTGCACAACTGATCCATGAAGAAAGAATACCATAAAGGTAACACTATGAGGGTAACACCACGAAGGTAAAAGTACCAAAAAGGTAACACCACAATGGCCACACCATGAAGGTAAAAGTACAATAAAGGTAACACCACGAAGGTAAGGACTCATCACACAACAGGTATATAACTCATGTATAGAAGTATAGATGATTAGTCCTAAATCTAGATCATCTTATTCTGTCAAGAGGCTATGTTGCTAACCTAAATAGGATCGATAGATGCTGACCCACATAGGATCTCTAGGAACTGACCCACATAGGATCATCAAATACTGACTCAAAAAGGATTTCTTAGCACTGACCAACATTGGATCGATTGATGCTGACCAACATAGGATCGATGTGTATTCTTCACGTTACAACCAGCCTTGATATTTCCACAATAAGAAAGCCTGATTCCAGAAGGATCCTCTCCTCAATCCATAATTCATACCTCAACTACCATGAATTTCCATGAATAAGTATCCCAAAGGACCATCGTGTCTTAACGGTTCCAATGCGATAGACGGCGCATCAATCTGACACCGGGTCTGTGACTTATAAGTGTTTTAGTACCGAGGGCCTGGTTGGATTCGGGTTTGATCTGACCTGGTCATACACCAAAATTCTCCAAAACTCAAGTGGAGTATTACAAAAGGACCGTCTCGCTCCAAGGATCCCAGTATCGTAGATTGTTCATCAAAAGGATGCTCGGTTCAAACGTTATGGCTCTTTTAGTGAAACTGGGCCTGGAAGGGTTCGGGTCCGGTCTGACCCGGTCGTACCGACCCGGCCCGACCCGGTTCATGTCTGACCTATCTCAGCATGGGCCAGCTTGGTTGGGTTGGGCTGCGGTAGACCGGCCCAGCCCGCCTTGGCGGTACGGCCCGGCCCACAGAGGGGCATGGCCCGCGGGGATCGTGCGGCCCGGCCCACAGAGCAGTGTGGCCCGCTGGGCCGTGCGACCCGGCGCACGAAGGGCACGGCCTGCTAGAGGTGAATTTCAATAGATAAAGGTCCTATCTAGATAGAAGGAGTGTTCATGTTTCCCCCCATTCAGAAATTAGAGTGGTGGCACCACGGGGCGATGCCATGTCGCTCGCGGGACCTGCAGGGGTGCGGGCCCCGACCCTCCATCACAGCTTCTGAGCCGAGGCCACATTTAGAAACACACAACGGTGTGCCACTCACCTCTATCTGTGGTCAGCCGATGTCAGCTGGCACTATCTTCCATGGCTATATGTCGTGGCCCCCTTCTCCGATGGCACACGACTACGTGCCTCCACCTCCATCGCGATCGGTTGCCGCTTTCACCCACTGGCACCGGTCACTAGTGATGTTGTGCCGGTGCCACACCATCAGTATTCCACGGGTTACCAGGTGAGCTACGGTGGCCTGTTTTTTCATTTAAATGTACCAACATCCCTCTCGGGACACCCTCTTCACGGCTTGTCCCTCCGTTCTGAAATTCGTCCAATCCAAATAAAATCCCGTGAAGAACATTTTGGTGAAACAAGTAACAGAGGGTTCGGCCCATGTTTTTTTTTTCAGTTCCCTCCACGTTATCTTGATATCATGTGGGAATAATAAGATTCAACAATTATTTTAAAACTAAAACCAAATAAAAACCCAACCTCAATATCGTTGGATAGAATCAATGTTTGACGAAGATTCGGTGTTTGTTGGTTCGTGATTCGGTGGTGCTCATCCTTGCTTTCTATAATAGGTTCCTTCCTCCAAGTGGTTTGCATCGTGGAACTTTTCCCGAGCTTCATCACTTGGTGAATTCATGCCAATAGTCTACCCCGATCTCCATATAAATAGGTGAGGGGGAGGAGGAGTAACACACATGGAACTAATGGGGTTCATTTAATTAAGGAACCATTCTAATTTCAATGGTGTGGTTACATGAATAAAGGGGAGTCAATCCATTTAATAGATTGACATGTCGTTGGTCATGCCTCTGCTGCTCATCCATTGGATGAAAGAAAACATAAAAAATAAAATAACTTTGTTATTTTATTATTCTCTTAAATATCCAAAAACTATCTTTTTCTCCCAAACTTCTGCGGTCGAAGTAAATCCTCCCTTAAGAGAATCCGGGCATCGTGGATTCAACGGTGCCCTTGGATTTTTAAATCCGAGCACCGGTTTAAAAGTTAAAAAACACCACTCACACATTTACTGAACATACCTAAAAAAGTTCAGAAATTCATTCCAGGGACACCGGGCCTCAGAATCACGTGTTGTCAATTTTCACAGACTCTTAATAATTCGATATAATTAAAAAAATACATGAAAAATCTGGGTCTTTACATTCTCCCTACCATAGGGGTTTTCATCCCCGTAATCCACAACATAGACTAAGGAAATAGATGGGGGTACTGAGGACAAATCTGAACCTCCCGCTCCCATGTGCATTTCTGGAGGTTCTTGTGTGGCCAACGAACGTGCACCAGAGGTATTGATCATCCACAAAGGACCATATCATGTTAATCCTCAATCTCCACTGGAACCTCCATAAATTTCACCCCATCATCAAAGTCCAGATTTCCATGGTCGATGAAATGAGATGGGTCATGCACGTATCTCCTCAACTGCGACATGTGGAAGATGTTGTGCACCCTCTCCAACTGCGATGGTAGTGCCAAGAGGTATTCCACCTCGACAATCCTACAATGTTTCAGAAATGGTCAAATAAACCTCGGAGAAAACTTGTCGCCCTGGCCAAATCTCGGCAAACCTCATCGAGGTGAGACCTGTAGGAAGACATTGTCTCCCTCCTAGAACTCCAAAGGTCACGGTCTCATGTCAGTATAAGACTTATGTCTGCTCTGTGCAGTCTTCATAAACTCTCAAATGATCTACACCTTCTTATAGGTAGCCCATACCAACTCTGGAATCATAAGTGCTGACTCCCTTGGGTCTGTCCAGCATAGAGGTGACATGCAAGGTCGATCGTACAATCCCTCAAATGGTGTCATACCGATGGTGGAGTGATATCTGTTTCTTTACAAGAACCCTACCAAGGGAAAATGATCCTCCCAACTGCAGCCAAAATATAGGATTCAAGCACGAAGCATGTCCTTGAGTGTCTATATGGTCTGCTCTATCTGACCATCCATCTGAGGATGAAAGGCGGTGCTCAAACGCAGCTGAGTCCCGAACGCCTCATGTAATACCTTCCAAAACTAGGATGTAAAACACATGTCATGTTCAGAGATGATCGTCGATGGAACCCCATTAAGTCCTACAATCTCTCGTATGTAGAGGTGTCCCAAGCCCTCTACTAATCCCTGTTCTCATATGGGTAGGAAGTGGACCGAGTTTGTGAGTTGATCAATGATCACCTAGATGAAATCATGTCCCCTGGACATACATGGAAGCCCTATCACAAAGTCCATGGAGATACAATCCCACTTCCACTATAGAACCTATAGTGGCTTCGCTAAGCTTGATGGAATCTGATCCTCAGCCTTCACTTCCTTACAAGTGAGGCATCATGAAACAAACTATGCCACTGCTTTCTTCATCCCTGGCCACCAGTGCAAACATCAGAGGTCCTAGTACATTTTCACCACACCATGATGTACTGACAGAGGGGACCTATGGAACTCCCTCAACACCTCCTCTCATATCTCCACTGGTACTATAGTACATCCTATAAAATAGGATGATGTGCTCCCCACCTTCCAAAAATCCATAAAGTGCATGTTCTGATGATATCTGAGAACATTGAGCCTCACAGTCAATGTCCCCTAGATGTGCCTTCCGTACTCACTGAATACATGACAGAGTGACAGTCATAGACTGGAGTTAAACTTCTCTATCTTTATCCACAGAGGATATTTTCAATGTGGCTAGCTGCTCTGTGACCTCACTCAGTAGTTGTACACCAGACCTCCTGCTCAGTGTTTCTGCTACTATGTTCCCTTTCACAAGAGTGTGTACTATCTAAAATTCGTAGTCTTATAGGAACTCTATCCAATGTTGTTGTCTCAAGTTCAGGTCATTCTGTGAGAAGATATACCTGATACTCTTGTGATCAGTGTAGACTGTAAAATGTTTACCCATGAAGTAATATCGTCACATATTCAAGGAAGAGACCACCATTGCTAACTCTAGGTCATGGGTAGCGTAGTGCTGCTCATGTTGTCTCAGTTATCGAGAAACATACTTGATCACTGCTTGTTTCAGCATCATGACACATCCATGTCTGGTCCCTGATGTGTCGCAGTAGACTATATACCCAAGTCCCTCTTCTGGTAGTCTCAAGATGGGGGGAACTCTTCAGTCTCTAACTCACCTCCTAAAACCTCTGTTGGCATCTCTCCATCCATATGAAGGGTTTTCCCTTCTTTTTCAATGCTGAAAAGGGTGTCACAACTCCGGAAAAGTCAGGTACGAATCTCTGATAGTACCCATCCAACCCTAGGAAACTCCACACCTCAGTCACACTTCTGGGTGGCTCCTAAGCTAGCATAGCCTCTATATTTTCTGGATCCAATGCAACTCCAACCTCTGAGATAATGTGTCCCAGAAAGTGGACCTCTCATATCTAGAACCGGCACTTCAAGAGATTACCATAAATCTAGTTCTCCCGAAGTGTATCCAGAACTATCTGTAGATGATAGGAATGCTCCTCCTTCGTCACTGAGTACACCAAGATGTCATCAACAAAGACCACCATGAACTGATCAATTTATGGCTGAAATATCCTATTCATGAGTCCTGTGAACACTGCTAGGGAGTTGTTCATGCCGAATGGAATAACCAAGAACTCATAGTGGCTATACAGACATCTGAAGGTCGTCTTCTGCACATCCTCAACTTGTACCTCGAGCTGATGATTACTTGATCAGAGGTCTATCTTCGAAAACTATCGATCTCCCTTCAGTTGATCGAAGAGATCATCAATCCTTGGAAGTGGATAATTTTTATTCACGGTCACCTGTTTCGGGCGCCGATAGTCCACACAGAGTCTCAAACTCCCATCTGCCTTCTTGGCGAACAAAATCAGGGCTTCCCATGGAGAAATAATGGGATTTATGAAACCCTTCCTCTTCAAGTCCTCCAGGTTTACCCATAACTCACGAAGCTCCACGGGAGACATCCGATATACTGGTGTAGATATCTGTGTTGTCCTAAGGTACAAGTCGATGTAAAAGTCCACCTCTCTACATGGAGGTAGTCTTGAAACATCATCATGGAAGACATCGAGATACTGGTCCACCACTATAGGATATCTCATACCCTCAACATCAACTGCTTTGAGGGTAATTGTAGCTAATTGATGTGTGATTGTCTGCACCCTCCTCCATGTAAGTTCATCATGCACTAAAAAGGTTCCCTTCTCTCCAGTGAAGGAAAACCTGGTCCCATCCTCACAAACACACTGCACTTTGAACCTAATACAGTCAATCTGAGCATGTACTATGGACAACCATTCCTACCCAAGATGAAATTATAAGGCCTTTACACTGCTAATAGAAGATCCCAGCTGAATTTCTCTCCTCCTAGAGTAATCTCACACTACCAGCACCAGTGTATAATCACCGAATCTTCTCCCGTAGGAGTCTCTAACTGTAAGGATCGAGCAAAAATCTCCATTGGAATGTCTGACCTCCGAATGAGTGTTGTGTAAATGAAAGAGTGACTGGTACCTGTGTCTATAAGTACTGCAGCTAAGGTAGTGTAGACACATATCATACCTAGAATCATCTCTTGAGCATCGTGGTCGTAGGCCTCAGCTACTTGGAGCTGAGCTCTGTTGGAGTTGGTGTCCTAGAACCAACTACTTTGTACTTTATTCATTAATAAATGCCTTGTCACATCTTGATTGTTCTTCTGTGTGACAATACATGTGATAATGTCCTAAGGATAGCTGTTGCATTAAAGGGTCATAGCGGACCCCTGCTATGATGAGAACCCGGAAGTGCCATAACATTGTCCTTGAATATATTTTTTATGGCCATATGATGTTATTTGAGGGACACAAATAATACAGGCCATTAGGGGTGAGGACTCATAGAACTTTGAGGCACCATCTCATGGTGTGCGCCCTTGGTAATATCAAGGAGGATATTATGAGAACGAGACCCGCTAGTAAGAAATCCAAATTTCATAGTGTCATTGGATGTCCCTATCTGCGGATGTGTGTATTTATCCTTATACTTTAAAATTATTATTAATGGGTATTAAAACTCGCGCACTTAGATGTATTGACAAAAATTGTGATGACAAACTGTTCACAGCGAGGTAGGATACATTGGGTGTGTCACGATTAATACTACATTAATAGATAATGTGAGAAAGTATTTGTCCCTTTTGTTCCATAATGGAAGTAGATATCTCAGGCCCTTTGATAGAATTGATATAGCCTAAATAAATCCATGGCCATGGTAAAGTATGGGCGAGTTCAATTCCGGAAAGTCAAAGAAAGAATAATCGAGCACATGGGTTGATGGCACTAGCATGCAACCCGCTTGATTAGAGATATTGAGGAAAAGGGATTATATTACATGGTAAGCGTTCGTATGAGGTGACACGCCATTGAGGCGTTAAAATCTTTCTATATGGGTGCCTTGGCGTGTTGCTAGATGCTAACCTTGGACTTTAGGCAGGCTTCGCCTAATGCCACTGAGAAAGAGGCCTAGAGGGTAACACACTAAGTGTTTCCATGTATCTTAGTTAAATATTAATTTAACAAGTTAAATAAATATTATTCTCGACTGTGGTTTAATAATTATTTAAGGATGTCTAATTGCATTTATTTCGGCACTAGTTATTGGAGAGAATATATTGTGGATGAAATAATATTTATTAGCGAGTAATATAGTTATATTTATTTAAGAAATAAATAGCCATTACTCAAGGTCTAATAAATGTGGTGGAGGAAATAAAGAAAAGTGCAAAATAAAAGTACACGCCATGTATATTTAATATACACATTGTGTAGTTTTATGGAAAACAAGTACATGCCATGTATTAATGATTACACGATGTGTTGTTTTTCAAGTCTGGATTTTGAGGAAATAATATCATTATTGTGATATTTATTATAATCAGTGTTGGTGCATGTCAAGGAATTAATCATTCGACATGGGGGGTTTTCAATAAGAGTTAATGAAATAAATAAAACGCGTAAAGCGTTTATTTATTGTCATAACTCTATAACCTCAAACCTGATTATAAATATCCTCACAACCCCAACACTTTTCTACAAGCCAATCGTTGTGCACAACAATTATGGAGAATTCTTTAATGCCGAAAGAACTCCTTCCTCCAAGAACACTCTCAAGACTGACAGATCAAGGCGATTGAGGGTAGACATTTCAAGCAAAGGATCTTTCGTGCTAGAACCCAGATATCCCTTCAGAAACATCCAGAGATATGTGGCACATGTGTGGATCACCGCTAGAGGAATCCTACACTTGGATTCTATGACGCAACGACGGATCACAGAATCGTGACCGGAGACATCAACGAAGGAAGAATTCCACCAAGGTAATTCTTTTGAATTAATTAAATTAATTATAACCAACATATGATGATCTTATCTCTATGGTTCTGGGATTCCATCTTTTTTTTCGTTCTTCATTCTATTCTGAAGATCCGGCATTTTATATCGTGACGGATCTTGGTTTGAATGTTGTTTAACGCTAAAATTAAAGTTGGGAAAACCCACCAATGTGCTTCCACTATGCCCAAAAACTACAAGTGGTATCATAGGGGGTAATATCATTGATTATAATTATTTAGTTTTTTGTTGGTCATATATGCATTAAATAATTTAGTTGTTTCAATTCAAGTTTAATCGTTCTAGAAATATAAATCTCGAGATCTGTTCCTCCTCCCTCGTTTCTTGTTCACCTCATAGAAAGGAATTTTTTCCTTTAATTTTTATTGAAATAAAATAGAGGAACTCATCTGGAGGAGCCAAATGTTTCTGTCCATACAACACCAAAATACACGCGCGTGTATTCAAAAGTCCCGGCCGTGTAGTCTAGGTTCAATGCATTGACTGATCTACCAAATCAGGCCGTGTATTGGAGTATACCTATGTCATTAATGACACCATGTGTTGACCAGGAACAAGTGGCACACAGTTTCCGGATTACACGTCGTTTGGTCCAACTGAACAAGGCGTGTAGTCCCTTCGGGTTCGGGTTGGACCGTGTACCCTGTACATGGCTTACCCAGCAGGAAACCGTGTAACGCGGAAACTACACGGCGTGTGTCCCACTAGACACGCCACGTACTCCGAAAATTTCTGAAGTACATTAACATTCCATGTCCCAGGGCGTGTACTTCGGATGGACGGTGAAGAAAAGTACACGCCGTGTAGTCGGAACTACATGCTGTGTACTCACCCAAATTACATAGATTTATTAAAATTTATTAATATATTATACAAACATTTGAGACGTGTACCATAGTGCAGGTGTAAAGATGAGGCACAACACATGATAGGTGTTTTATATATATGTGTTTAATTTAACATCATCGTAATAAATGGGAATTCACCAGGTTGCCTCCAAGGTACAAGTTATGTACAATGATAATTTTAAATGAATTTATTTATTTAAAATTATGATGGATAAGAATCTCAAGAAGTTCATAAATGGGTTTAAGATAAAAGGATTGATTAATTAAAGATAATTAATTGATTCGAGCGTGATTTATATTAAACAAGAATGGTTAAAGAATTGAATGATAGTTTTATTGATGCTTAAATATTGTTGCATGTATTGATGATCATGAGTTAGACCGAGACCTTTGTATGTGAATGGTTACTTTTAATTTATTTATTTAAATTTAATTTGTTGTCCTGCGAGCCATCTCCTCATTAATATGTAGGGCATGCACGCCCAAGGATTCTTTTATGTAAAAACCACTTTTTACCCCTCACCTGCGTGTGAGATAAATGCATATGTAATGGATGTAGCTCCCAAGCTAGTGGAGGTGTCTCAAGTCAAGAGCCAAGGTGAAACCAATCCAAAGAGATACAAAGGTGGACAAGTGGAAAGTTGTAAACACAAACCTGAAAGGTTCAAGGTGTTTCTCCCCTAGGTCTTGGGTTAGTTTATCAACCGCTAGATAAACTAACCAATAGAAAAAGCTCATTATCATACCATTTATTTTATTTTTGTCATTTTCATGGTTTATTTATTTTGGGTGTTTTTTCACGATCACACAATTAATGAATTAAGCAAGCATGCACGATGAAACTAAAATAAAACCATCTTATATGTAAATATTATCTTAGACATGGTTAATCCCTTAAGTTTATCCCACTTAATATTAACAAGCATGTAATAAAAGATAATAAATTGGAAATTTACGTATAAGGATAAAATCCCTCAAAAGAAATATTAAGTCAGTATAGCCTTCCATAATCTTGGTTAGAATCGAACCATAATTCAAAGTGCTTGACCAACCCTAGTTGGGGTGCTTTCAATTATCAGGGAATTCTAATTCAAGGTTTTGGGTTGACTTGACTTGGTTCGCATCAAGGGTTTACTGCCACATCAGGACTTGGTGTGACCAAGAGGCAAAGGTTGAGGAAATCCAAAATGAAGGAGTCCACTCAACGGATCAAGGGGCTGTGAGTTAATGCAGTTGGCATTTGTAATGCCTACCTAAAACTCTTCAAGTTTCTTGACCAACCCTAGTTGGTGTAATGCGAAGTGAAATATGGATCCTTGCCACTAGAATATTTAGGCAACAAAATATTTTGAAGTCAATGGTGCGGGCTATTGGATTTTGATAAAATAGTGGGAGACTAATAAGTATTAATTTATTTATTTGTCTCAGTTTTGTAATAAATTACTAAACCTTTTCTCATCTTAATTTGTAGAAATGACAAGAAAATGACTTCAAACATATCATTGTGAACCATACTTGAGAAGGAAAACCTTCTCACTGGCACCAATTTCAAAGAGTGGTATAGGATTTTACGCATCATCCTTCACCACGAAAGGAAATTGTATGTACTGGAAGAGCCTATTCCAGTTGCGCCTGGGAAAGAGGCCAGTGATGAGGAATTATCTCTCTATATGAAACACATGGATGATGCCATAGATGTCACGTGTTTCATTCTATCATCCATATCCAATGAGCTCTTGAGGCAACATGAAAACATGGACACGTATAACATGATGTCTCATCTTAAGGATCTCCACCAAGAGAAGGTGAGAAAGGAGAGGTATGAGATCTCAAATGCTTTGTTTACAACTAAGCTTGGAGAGTCTGCGCCAGCTGGGCCTCATGTAGTCAAGATTATTGGCTACATTAAATGCCTGGATATCTTAGGGATTAAATTCCTGGATGAGTTACGTATAGATCTCATCCTATCATCACTGCCCAAGACCTTCTCTATCTTCATTGTCAATTATAACATGAGCGGTAATGAGAAAATTCTATCAGAGCTTCAGACCTTGATTCGCCAGGTAGACAAGGACATGGGGCGTGACAAACCCAAAGTCCTTATGGTGAAAAATAAAAGGAAGGACAAGGGAAAGGGTCCAAAGACTTATAAACAGTCTGAAGCCCCTGAGAACCGTCCCTCCAAGAAGGGGAAGATCCAGAGGCAGGGAAAGGAATGGGAGGAAGTGTGTTTTTCATGTGGCAATAAGGGACACTGGAAGAGGAACTGTACCCAGAATCTTGGGGACGCTAAAGGTGTGTTCTTTATCAAGTGTAATCTTTCTATTTCTAAACATTGGGTATTAGATATAGCTTTTGGGTCTCACATATGTATTAAAATGTAGGAACCAAGTAGATTTAGAAATATTTTCAGAGGAGAGGTGGATCTTTGAGCTGCCAATGGTGCAAGGCTGGCTGCGTTGGCTATTGGTGATTACCACCTCTCACAGCCGACTGGGATGATTTTGGTTTTACATAACTGTTATTATGTGCCTAGTGTTACCAAGAACATAATTTCTGTATCTTTTTTTGATATGGATGGATTTATTTTCAAAATTAGAAATAAGGGTTGTCTCTTTTATAATAACAACGTATGTTATGGTATGGAACATTTAAATAATGGTTTGTATGTATTAAATTATGAAAATCAAGTGTTGGAAATCGATAACGAAACAAACTCACCTGAATCATACATCACCCAATTGTGGGATCACAGTCTTGGTCATGTGAACAAGAAGTGCTTGACAAAGCTCTACTAAGATGGCTATTTAGACTCTAATAAGATAAAACCACTTGTTAGATGTCATGCTTGTTTACAAGGAAAAATGACCAAACTGCCTTTTGGTGGACAGGGTGAAAGGGCCACAGAGCTTCTAGGATTGGTACACACAGATGTCTTTGGACCATTTTCAGTAGAAGCTAGAGGTGGATATTCTTACTTCATTATTTTTATTGATGATTTGAATAGATATGGATATGTCTACTTAATGAGGTATAAGTCATAGGACTTAGAAAAATTTAAGGAATTTAATAATGAAGTAGAGAATCAGCTTTGTAAGAAGATAAAGAAACTTTGATTGGATCGAGGTGGAGAATATCTGAACCAAGAGATCATCGATCTTCTACGGGAGTCTGGGATTCTATCTCAACTCACTCCTCTTTATACACCATAGTGGAACGGTGTTAGTGAAAGGAGGAACTGAACCTTGTTGGACATGGTGAGGTCGATGATGATTCATGAAGATCTTCTATTATCCTTTTGGGTATATGCATTACAAACTGCAGTATACACATTAAGCTGAGTACCAACTTAGGCGGCAAATGGAATTCCCTCCAAGCTATGGAATGGAAAGAAACCCATTTTGTCGCACGCACATGTATGGGGATGTGATGCATTTGTTAAGGCATACTCAGGCAACAAACTAGCACCCCAGGGAACGAGGTGTATCTTTATAGGATATCCCAAGGAAACGAAAAGATATTACCTATATAACCCTTCAGACAAGAAAGTGATTGTCGCCAGACAAGCTGTCTTTCTTGAGAGGGATCACATCCTCAAGAAGGATAGTGGGAGCAAGATTGACTTCTACGAAGTTGATGCTCATGATACACAAGAGTTGGTACAGGGAGAAGTTCCACAGGTCCCCATGGAAGAAGTTCTAGAAACACAAGTACTGTGTAGGAGCTCAAGAGAGGTAAGGGAACCAGAGAGATTTGGTTTCCTAGTCACCGAGGATGGTGAATCATTATTGTTGGACAATGATGAACCTCTCTCCTATAAAGAAGTAGTAGAAATCTCAAAAGATGCAAGATGGCTAGAAGCTATGAATTCTAAGATGGATTCCATGTATTAGAACCAAGTCTGGGTTCTGGTTGATGAGCCAGTTGATGTAAATCCTATTGGATGCAAATGGGTATTCAAGAGAAATATGTACATAGAAGGTCAATTTAGCACCTATAAATCAAGGCTAGTGGCTAAAGGGTTCAGATAGCATCAAGGAATTGAATATGAGGAAACCTTCTCACCAGTTTCCATGTTTAAATCAATAAGAATCATACTTGACATAGTAGCTTAACATGACTACGAGGTGTGGTAGTTGGATGTCAAAACAGCATTCCTTAACGGGAACCTTCAGGAAGATGTATATATGACACAACTGGAAGGGTTTGTGACACCAGGTGAATCCAAACGGTTTTTCAAGTTGCATAAATCCATTTATGGATTAAATCAAGCATCCAAGTCATGGAACATTCGATTTGATAAAGTCATAAAGGAATTTGGGTTCATTAAGAACGAATGTGAGAAATGTGTTTATAAGTGGTTTAATGGGAATGTGATCGTTATCCTAGTAGTATATGTTGATGAAATATTGCTTATTGGAAAAGATGTACCATTCTTATAGTCATTTAAGGACTGGTTGAACAAGTATTTCTCTATGAAGGACTTGGGTGAAGAAGCCTACATTATAGGGGTCAATATCATTCGTGATAGATCCAAGAGGCTGCTTAGACTAAGTCAGAGTACATACATTGACCATATACTAAAGATATTTAGTATGGAAAAATCCAAGAGGGTATTGGTTCTAGTGTCACATGGCCTATATCTTTCTATGAAAATGTTTCCCCAGACACAACAAGAGAAAGATAGAATGATTAAGATCCCATACCCTTCGGCTATAGGATCCAACATGTATGCCATGTTATGTACCAAACTTGATGTTTCCTATGCACTGAGCATGGTAGGAAGATATCAAGCAGATCCAAGAGAAAAACATTGGATTGTTGTTAAGACTATCCTTAAGTATCTGAGAAGAACTAAGGATATGTTCCTGGTGTATGGAGGAGACGAGGAGCTTGTCATTAGATGGTATATTGACGCTGGTTTTCATACCAATTAGAATGATATAAAGTCGCAATCTGGATATGTTTCCTATCTCAATGGAGGAGTTTGGAGCTGGAAGAGTTCAAAGCAGCCAGTTGTCACTAATTCTACAACGGAGTCCGAATATATAGTGGCTTATGATGAAGCCAAGGAAGCTGTCTGGATTTGGAACTTTATCTAAGAGATTGATATGGTTCCTAGCAGTAAATATCCCATTACATTGTATTGTGATAATACTACAGTGGTGGCTCTTGCAAAAGAACCAAGGTCACATCAACGGACAAAGCACATACTCCGTAAGTATCACCTATAGAGTAATTTTTATCAAAGGGGTGAAGTTACAGTGAGCAGAGTTTCCACAGAAGAGAACATGGAGGACCCCATGACTAAAGGCCTATCTCAAAAGAAGCATGAATATCATGTGAGAGCTAGCGGGTTAAAGGATGTTAGCATTTGTCTCTAGTTCAAGTGGAAGTCTATTGGAGTTGGTGGCCTAGAACCAACTACTTTGTACTTTATTCATTAATAAAAGCCTTATCACATCCTGATTGTTCTTCTACGTGACAATGCATGTGATAATGTCCTAAGGATAGTCGTTGCATTAAAGGGTCATAGCGGATCCCTTCTATGATGAGAACCCTTAAGTGCCATAACATTGTCCTTGAATATATGTTCTATGGCCGGATGATGTTATTTTAGGGACACAAAAAATACAGGCCATTAGGGGTGAGGACTCATAAAACTTTGAGGCACCATATCATGGTGTGCGCCCTTAGTAATATCCAGGAGGAAATCATGAGAACGACACCCGCCAGTAGGGAATCCACAATTCATAGTGTCATTGGATGTTTCTATCTCTGGATGCGTATATTGATCCTTATACTTTAATATTATTATTAATGGGTATTACAAATCACGCACTTATATGTATTGACAAAAATTATGATGACACACTTTTCGCAGCGAGGTAGGATACGTTGGGTGAGTCACGAGTAATACTACATTAATAGATAATGCGAGAAAGGATTTTTCCCTTCTGTTCCATAACGGAAGTAGATATGTTAGGCCCTTTGATGGAATTGATATAGCCTAAATAAATCCATTTCCATGGTAAAGTATGGGTGAGTTCAATTCCGTAAAGTCAAAGAAAGAATAATCTATCACATGGGTTGATGGCACTAGCATGTAACCCACTTTATTAGTGATATCAAGGAAAAGGGGTTATATTACACGGTAAGCATTCATATGAGGTGACATGTCATTGCGGCGTTATCTTCTTTCTCTATGGGTTCCTTGGCATGTTGCTAGATGCTAACCTTGGACTTTAGGCAGGCTTCGCCTAATTACACTGAGAAAGAGACCTAGAGGGTCACACACTAGTGTGTCCATGTATCTCAGTTAAATATTTATTTAACAAGTTAAGTAAATATTATTCCCAACTATGTTTTAATAATTATTTAAGGATGCCTGATTGCATTTATTTCGACACTAGTTATTAGAGAGAATATATTGTGGACAAAATAATATTTATTAGCGAGTAATGCAGTTATATTTATTTAAGAAATAAATAGCCATTACTCAAGGTCTAATAAATGTGGTGGAGGAAATAAAGAAAAGTGGAAAATAAAAGTACACGCCGTGTATATTTAATATACATTCCGTGTAGTTTTATGGAAAAAAAGTGCATGTCGTGTATTAATGATTACACGGCGTGTATTTTTTAAAGTCGGGATTTTGAGGAAATAATATCATTATTTTGATATTTATTATAATCAGTGTTGGCGTATGTCAAGGGATTAATCATTCAACATGGGGGGTTTTCAATAAGAGTAAATGAAATAAATAAAATGTGTAATGCGTTTATTTATTTTCATAACTCTATAACCTCAAACCCGATTATAAATAACCTCACAACCCCAACACTTTTCTACAAGCCAATCGTTGTGCACAACAATTCTGGAGAATTATTTCAAGGCTGAAAGAACTCCTTCCTCCAAGAACACTCTCAAGACTGAGAGATCAAGGCGATCGAGGGCGAACATCGCAATCGAAGGATCTTCCACGCTAGCACCTAGATATCCCTTCGGTGACGTCCAGAGATACGTGGCACACGTGTGGATCACTACTAGAGGAATTCTACACTTGGATTCTACAATGCAACGACGGATCACAGGATCGTGACCGGAGACATCAACTAAAGAATAATTCCACCAAGGTAATTCTTGTGAATTAATTAAATTAATTATAACCAACATATGATGATCTTATCTCTATGGTTCTGGGATTCCCTCTTTTTTCGTTCTTTGTTCTATTCCGAAGATCCGGCATTTTATACCACGACAGATCTCGGTTTGAACTTTGTTTAACGCTAAAATTAATGTTGGGAAAACCCACCAACGTGCTTCCGCTGCGCGCAGAACCTACAAGCTCGTCCCTGTCCACTTGATCCCTATGGTCAAGGTGGACCACATGGAGGTGGTGGCGGTAGAACCTCGAATCGCTACCCACCGCCTACTTCATGCTCATCTCCTCTTCCACTTCATCCACTCCGTGGACCTCCTCACTCGAACCTCTGCCTCTACCTTGGTGGTACCTCGACCATATTCTAGTCATCTGTAAGGCGGGTCAGGAATCATGAGCCATGTGACCCTACCCACTGAACGAGTAGTATTGTCTACTCCTCATCTATCTTCCTCTGTCCTGTGAGCCCTGCACCACTGACCCTGTATCCTAAGGTAATCCACCAAAAGGTCTGGCCCGCTGGGCCCCTTGCGTCTTCTGTCTACTTCCTAATGCGGATGACTCTATTACATGATGTTTGGTGGTGGCTCTCATTGTTAGTCCTTGCATAGCTAGGAATCTCTCTACCAAAAGTGATCTCTCTAGAACTCCAACCTATGCCGGAATGTGAAGCGATATCATCAATGCTCGGATCTCCCATCAAAGACCCTGATCAAAAGTCTAATCCCTAAAAAAAGGGTCATGTACTATGCCGGTGGAGTAGCAGGAGAGATCAGTGAACCTCGCCATGTACTGGTCCAAAGTCATGCTTCCCTGCTGTAATTTTAGAAGCTCATATATACTCAATGATAATAGGGTTGTTGGGAAAAATCTTCCCTGAAAAGGCCCTAAAAGTCTGCCCAGGTGAGGGTCACCTTGTCGTGTAACTGGAGTGTCTAACTCCACCATCTCCCACCTGCTCCCTGGAAGAGACTGACAGCTAGGACCACCATCAGATCAGCTGGTGTCCCAACTAAGTGAAAAACTCTGGCCACAGCCTCAAGCCAGTCCTCACATGCCTACGGATCTATCTCACCTCGGAACCTTAGAGGCCTCTTCTGCTCAAACTCATGCAACACGCTCAATCGGCATGCACCCTCTACTGGTGGGGCTGGTGGCATCTGCTTCCCAATGGGTGGTGGTGCTACTAGTGCACCACCTGATGGTACTATCACCGTAAGAGGGCCCTGCACCGAAGCCTCATCGCTCGGTGGTCCATCATCATGTACTCTCTCGAGAATCCTGGCTAGCTGTCTACATGGTGGTATCTGAAAAGAATATAGGTGTGCCACTATCAATAATTTATACCTTGTGAGATGACTCAAATAGATAATAATAAAAACTTTTCAAAAACACACGCAATCAGTGTTTTCCTGCACTGAGTTAGGAATTAGAATTCAGGGTCCTGGTGTATGGATACATCAGTCATTGCATCAACACTGGATTCCCTAAACTGAAAACCACACTCATAACACTTAACATTATTGCTACATAGAAAATATCAGAGATCTAGTTCTTCGGTAGAATCGACTCCTCTGATACAACTTTGTCACAACCCGTCCCCCAGGGCGCATGCCTTGACTACCCTAAGCCCACCTTCCATAGGCCAGGGGATGAAAAGTAGCACCGGATATGCGTATCCCTATAATGGGAAGGCATTGCCTTTAAACTTGTACAATACATAATCCAATAACACAACAAAAAGCAACCATGATGTAAACTGTTGTACTAAAATGTGTATTGGAAGTAAAAGGGCTGGAATACAAGCCCAACTGAAAAGAGAAAATAGATCCTTGATCACCCACCGAGGATCCTACCTGAAGGGTAGGTACATCTCACAATCATTAGTCACTGAAGCACGTCATGTAAAATGGTCCACCTCTAAGCATTGTCCAGTCCTGGATCCCTCAGCCTCAATCAATGTTGTCTGTTATCTGCACAAGACACAGTAAGGTGCAGGCATAGCCCATGCATGGTTGAGTATAACAATACTTAGTAGGGACCCCAAGTCCCTCAAAGGTCTCCCAGAGTTCTACAAAGGATAAACCAAAAAGCAAGACCTCAAACACTAAGCACGAAGTAGTCATCAACTCTACTTAGGTATATTCCCATACATATACCTATGTTATCAAGATATAATCATCTCATACATGAAGAAAAATAAGGCTCCAAATTTTAATCCATTTTCACAACTGATCCATGAAGGAATAATACCACAAAGGTAACACCATGAAGTTAAAAGTACCAAAAAGGTAACACCACGCATGCAACACCCTGAAGGTAAAATTACCACAAAGGTAATACCACAATGGTAACACCACGAAGGTAAAATTACCATAAAGGTAACACCATGAAGGTAAGGACTTATCACACACCGGGTATTTAACTCAAGTACAGAAGTACATATGATTAGTCGTAAATATAGATCATCTTATTCTGTTGAGAGGCTCTGCTGCTAACCCAAACGGGATCGATAGATAATAACCCACACTGGATCTCTAGGTGCTAACCAACACAAGTTTGACAGATACTGACCGACACAGTTTCTCTAAGCGTTGACCCACATAGTATTTATATATGCTCACCCACATAGGATTGATGTTCTTTCTTCACATTACAGCCATCCACGAGATTCCCGCACTAAGTACACTTGATTCTAGGAGGATCCTCTCCTCAATACATAGTTCATACATCAACTTCCATGAAGTTACTCGAAGAAGTATCCCAAAGGACCGCCATGTTGTAAGGGTTCCAACACGATAGACAGCGCGTCAATCAGACGCCTGGTCTGTGACGTATAAGCGTTTTAGTACCGAGGGCCTGGTTGGATTCAGGTTCAATCCAACCCGATTGTACTCTAACTTTATCCAAAGCACAATTGGATTATACTGAATAGACCGTATTGCTCCAAGGATCAGAGTTCCATAGATGTTTCATCAAACAGATGCCTGGTTCACAAGTTATGGCTCTTTTATAGAAATTGCTCCTTGAAGGGTCCGAGTCCGGTCCGACCTAGTTCGGGTCTAACCCAGCCTGGATCGAACCAACATGGGCCGGCCCAGTTGGTCTGGTCCGCAGTGGGCTGGGTTGCAGTGGGCTCAGCCCACTGAGCCGTGGACTGTCCTAGCCCACCTGGGCAGTATGACCCGCTAGGCTGGCGCAGCCCACTGGGCTCACACGTCCCGGTCTGCGAAGGGCACAGTATACTGGAGGCGCGGCCCACTAGAGCGGGGTTATCCCTAGCTGGAATGGGGGGACATTTCCTCCCATTCGGAAATAGGAGCGGTGGCACCACAGGGCACCACCAGGTCACCCATGGGACTCGCAGGGAGCGGGTCCCGGCACTCCGTCGTGGCTTCCAAGCCGCGACCACCTTCAGCGGCGCGCGACGGCACATCACTCGCCTTTGTCTATGGTTGGCCAATTCCAACTTCCACCATATGTCGTGCCCCCATTCTCCAGAGGTTACCGAAAGCACGCCACCACATCCTTCGAGGCCGGTCGTTGATGGCCGCCACCTTCACCCACCAGCGTCGGTCACCGGTGTTGTCGTGCCGGTGTCGCACCGGCGGTCTTCTGCAGATCACCAGGTGAGCTCCAGTGGCCCGGTTTTCCTTCTGAAGCTACCAATGGCCCTCTTGGTACAACCTCTTCACCGCTTCTCCCTTCATTTTGAAATATTTCCATTCTGAACAAAATCCCATGGAGAACATGTTGGTAAAATATGTATCAGAGGGTGTAGGCCTTGTTTGTTTGGACTGTGCCCTCCGTGTTAGCTTTCTATCATGAGGGAAGAATAACATTCCACATTTTTTTTAATCTAAAACCAAATAAAAACCCTACCTCATGATCATTGGAGAATGTCTGCGTTTGTGGAAGATTCAGTGTTCGTCGGTTCGTGATTCGGTGGTGCTCATCACCACTTGCTAGAATCGGTTTTGTCTTCCAAGTGGTTGGCGTTGTAGTACTTTTCCAGAGCTTCATTTCTTGGTGAAGTCCTGCCAATACTCTACCCTGAGCTCCATATAAATATGAGAGGGGGATGGTGAGTAACGCACGTGGAATTAATGGGGTTCATTTAATTAAGGAACCTTCCTAATTCTAACAATGTGGTTACAAGAATAAAGGGGAGTCAATCCATTTAATGTCTTGACATTTTGTTGGTCCCGCCACCACCGCTCGTTCATTGGAGGAAAGGAAAAAATAAAATAACTTCGTTATTTTAATGTTCCCTTAAATGTACAAAAACTAAATTTTTCTCCCAACCATCTACAGTCGTAGTGAATCCTCCCTTAAGTGAATCTCACCGTCGTAGATTCAATTGTACCCTCGGATTTTTAATCCAATCACTGGTTCAAAAGTTAGAAAACGTCGCTCGCGTATTTTCTGAACGTACCTAAAAAAATTTCAAAAATTCATTCTGGGCACAGCGGGCCTCGGAATCATGCGCTATAAAATTTTGCAGACTCATAATAATTCCATATAATTAAACAAAATTACATGGAAAATCGGAGTCTTTACATGGGTCTTCATAGTAATGCTATCAGGGTGGCATAATCTCGTTCAACTATTTTTGGATTCATCCTATCATTGAACTTCCGCTCATGCCTAGCCTAAACATTCATACAATCACCATCTTCTTATAATTGGGAAACTATTATACAAGCCACCTTCTCTAAAAAGTTATCTAATGCCACCTATTTAGAATTTACCAATCCTTTAAGGACGTATTTCATGATTTAGTAGTCCTGGATATTATGAACCAACCTTCTGTGGAAAGGGAAGTACTCATTATGGTTGGTGACGTTGACCTCATTGAGCTTCCTGGGATATAGAAGCATGAGTAGGTAATTGTCTATGGCTACTAAGAAATAACTGGGGACATGTTCATTTTTGATGGAGAATGGTTTTTTCATTCATGACTTAAATCCTGATGACCCTGGTTTCTCTATGCCTATGTCTAAGGGTGATTATATGGTTTTTGATACTCGATAGGAGATGTTGGGTGGATCAAGACCTTCTTGGGTGCTAGGATAGAAAATTCTACTGGCTTCACAGTGACAGATGCATCTTTTTCTTTTCCTAGACTTTTCCCCAGTGTGACAGGTATGAGTTAAGTTTCGAATCATGTTTGCGGAATGGTTTCCTCAAGAAGTTTCTTAATTTTTAAAATCTCATAGAATCCACCTAGATACTTCATTTGGATCATAGGTGTCAGAAACTCATCCCTAATATTTTCAGCATAGACTTCCAATAGTGGATTCTATGAGAGAGGGATGTTGGGTTAATAGGTTAAACCCTTTCACCTTTCTATGAATTCAGACACCCTCTCATTCTCATGTTTATTGAAGTTCTTTAGGTTGATGATCATAATTTTCTTCAATGTAGAGATGAAATCCAATTCTGTAATAGATCCTACTATAGGCTTCTATACCATACAAAGCATGTCCCTATAATAGTTTATAAACACCTTATATTTTTTTCCTCCTATTGATCTTTAGAACCCATCATCGACCCACATCCAGATGTGAAGTGTGTGAGATGATGTTCAGGGTTTTCTACATTGTCCAATTTGGATAAGGTATGATTGCCTAAATTGTGTAGATGTGGAGTATCATCTTCCCATTTGAGATATGTCTTCCACTTGGGTTATAAAAATGTGTGTCTCCCTTCAGTGGATTCCATTCAAGTAGATATAGTCTTGATGACATTAAGAAACATTAGAGGAATTATTGCTTCATTTTCCTCCCCACTATATGTAGTGGGTGGGGGTTGATGAGGTGGCCCTGCCTTTTTCTCCTGCTAAATCTCAATTATTCATAAGACTGAATGATCTCTATATAGGGGGATAATTTTTCACCACAATGGATGGAATTCACGATCATTTTCAACTTCTTCATTTATGTTGATTGAATTTTGGGATCCGGATCTATTATAACGATTATATACCAATCTAGCTGGTAGATCAGCTATGGGAGGGAGAATATTTATATCATCTAGAAGATGAGACCTAGTGGATATATTTTCCCTAAGTAGATCCTAATTGAGTTGTCTTAGATATTTTATCTCACTATCATATTGAGACAACTATTTCTCCATGGAAGGAACCTCAAATTTTCTTAGTGGTGATCAGGATGTACCCAAACCTTTCCCTTTTCCTTAGAAATGCTATGCCCTGGAGGTGACAACTCGGTATTCGGAGGTTCCAGGTTTTGGATATTTCTTTGGATTTAGGTTTACATAGCCTCATTTGGTACATCCAAATAACCCTACTCCTGGGGAATGTTTGCTATGATTCATCCCTCTTCATTTTTTTCTTGTTCCACAATTTCCTCCATTTCGATAGTGATGACATTCATAGATGAATATCATGCAATGGAGGTTGTGTCATTACTTTCAATGCAACAGGCTAATTATGAACTACATTCATTAGGGTCATTATTCATTCCCTTGGCCCTATTGGATCATTTTATCTTTCAATCTCTGATGAGTATGATCTTCTTCACCATACACTCCTCCCATCTTGGTCTGTGAATAGTGACTTTGATGTAGTTTTCATTCATGTTTTTCGAACGGTACTTGAATAGTAAAGGTTTTTCATAAGGAGGGGAGAACTGGTGGAATTCCGATTGTTGATATTTACATCCCAACCTGGAGAATAATAATTCCCTTGGTAGTGATGATGATGAGGAAAATTCCTTATCCTTACAGGATGGGGGTTATTCTGGTCTGCAGTTGGAATTTCTTGATCATGTTTTCGAGGATCCAATGAATCAATTCGGAAAATTTTTTATTCCCGGTATGAACATTGAGATATAGATCCCCCCATCCTAGAAATGTGGGGTTCAACTACAATCATATTTTATTTCCCCAGGATCCTCTCAGGTGATGATGAACCCGTGAATTGCGATTTAGAAATGAATGTCCTCGGACCAGCGGGTTGGGGTTTATTTGAAGATGCTGCCAATGTGTCCCAAATCCTCTTGGGAGTTGATGATCTGAGAGGTTGAGGGGTTGGTGGATATTCCACCAACATAGTGAGAAAGGTTCTCTCTTGGAAAAATGATATGGAAGCTGCTACTATTTCTTGTTTTATGTGGAGTATCTATGCTCATGTAGGAGTTGGGTGTGATGGAAGTCCATGATGAGAATAATTCTTCACGGGATGTATTCTGGCTGATTGCAGCTTCAGTCTTTATGTCTAAAATGTATTCTCATTTATTTTAGGGGTCTAGTTTGATGTCTTGTTGGATATCATATCCCCCCATCCATGATGTATGGGAAACATTGAAGAGGGGGAATTCTGTTGTAGTGACCAACTGGACCGAGTGTTAACCAGTCCCCTAATTTCATCTGAGGCTATGACATTACAAGATACTATATTTAAAAGGTTCTATTATTCTAGGGGTGAGGAAAAGTGTAACACTCCATATATTCCCAACCTTGAAATTGGATGCATTCCATGGATTCAAAGAAAATATACAAAAGATTTGTGATGTAATAGAGGCAAGCATGATACATATTTTCACTATGCTTTTCCTATTTTAGATCCTGATCAATGAAGATCACAACCAGGTCTAGTGAAAAATAAAGTATCATGACGGTATGAAGGTGGACCTCATATCTCGAATAAGGGAGGTGTCTATCCTTCATTCTCATATTAGCTTCCCACATAGTTTTTAGTAGATAAGGAATGAACTCCCCTTATAGATCATGTAGGATCTCATAATCCGAAGTGGTGAAGGGTCATAACATGATGGGCAGGTTTTTTCAGCTAAGTCTCTCCATATGTAAATTTCTACCACCTTTTTATCATAACAACATGACTCTATCTAGTCATACCATAGAATATGCTTCTATGGGTCTCCTACTAACCGGAGTGGAGTGATGCTGGAAGTTGATGGGGAACTATATGCAGTTTACCCCGATGTTTTGAAAACCTCTCTAAACAAAGGTGTCTTAGATTTGAACACCTCTCTATAAGAAGATTCGTGAGCATTGAAAACCACTCTATATGAAGGTTTCTAGGAAATGATTGGATTTCATTGTCTATGGTAGATATCATCGTGGGGAGGTTATCCTCGATTGATGTTAGTAATAGAGTCCATGTGATCCATCTTCACACTACCACGGGGAAGACTATCATGGTAATGATCATATTTTACATTGGTGAATGACTTTACGGAAACATGTGGTGTTGATAATGTGTCTCGAATGAACACAAGGACACTCAAATTGAGTAGATTAGAAATATGGGTCATGTTTTGTGTTGTGGTCAGAATATGAAAAAAAACATTTTGGGATTCTGCATGGATATGAGCCTACTGTATGATGGTTTCTGGAACTTACTTACAATCGTCTGGTGTTATGGGAGTATGATCATTCTATTGAGAAAATGAAAGAATATTGAAATGATATATCTAATTATTGGAAGGATTATGAGCCTATCCTAAGGCATGTTCCCCACTCAGTTGGTGATCCCTAGCCAGAATGAGGATATGGGCCCGATCTTGGGCCTTAGGAATGTTCCGCTGGACTTTTTTGACATGCATGTTCCTCTACCCTGAGTCATGTTTCACTCTCACTAATTTTTAATTGGTTGGAATAATAATATGATCTAGATATTATTCCTCATCATTTATCTAAATATGTTGATAATACTCTTGGATAGGAGAAAGAGTGTATGTCTTCTCCAAAGAAGCCACTTGTTCATGATGATAGGAGTGTTGAGTTGTACTGGCTGTAGGTATAAGAATATGCACCTGTACGTTTATATAAAAGAGTCCCAGAATATTTTGTATGATTTCTTCAACTGTTGATAAAATATGTTGTAATTTTAGAAAAGTGTATGCTAGGATATAAGTCATCACATTTTTCATCTTCATTATACATTGGCAGGTGTCTTTGATTAAATTAGATATATGCACCCAATTATTTCCTCCTTGTACCAATATAATATTCTAATGGACTTCATGGATGGGGGTAGGTTTATGCACCTCCCCCATTCTTTCTATCGGAATATTCCCTTAGAATGGTTCCAAGTGAGCAGGGATATGATTCTATTTACTAGTTTCTACCAAAATATTTCATCATAAATTATAATCAGGAGTGAAGATATGAGACTACTACTAGATATCCAACACCTTTCTCTCTTTGTGAGACTGCTAGGTTTCACATTATTTGGCATTAGAGGAGAAAGTTTTTCGGGTGGTACCCTAAGTAGGCAACTGGTGGGTACCGACAGGATGATGGTGGTGTTGGTAGGTGGAGGGATCCCTCTGGGGTGAATCTTGAACTGAAAGGAAGTCATATTTGGATTGTTATTCCGTCTTAATTGAATGTAGAATGTGGAAGTTTTCATGATCCAAGGATAATATCCCTAAGTGGTTGGTTGTGGCAACAAGTTCCACTGGCTTGGTTACAACATTCCATGGATGATACAGACTCATCAGCATTAGTTCCTATAGACCCTCGTGAGTAGTTTTGAGGGTTTGGATTGTACTATATCTATGGTACAACAAAACCATCATGTTCACCATGCGACGTTGATGTTTTTGGGAAGGTGAGATCATATTTTATCTCATGGGGGTTGCATCCATAACAAGCTTTCCAGAATGATCACTAGATGAGGACATTATCTCAAATTGGGATGTTGGTGATGAGAGTAGTATCTGTAGTCACATAGATAACAAGGAACAAGTTCACCAATTATTGAAATAACATAGGCATGATGTGCCCAATTATATATTCATTGTTATCAAAATTTTCCTATTATTCTCGATCTAGCCATTCTGCTCATGTGGACTTATCAACGTGAGGATGGACTTATCTTGTGATAGCCCTAGTTATAGAGTATCAACATAAG
Source organism: Viscum album (assembly GCA_963277665.1). Lineage (NCBI taxonomy): Eukaryota > Viridiplantae > Streptophyta > Magnoliopsida > Santalales > Viscaceae > Viscum > Viscum album. Next base: position 1,939,493,245 of record OY728155.1, read on the forward strand.
ATTATTCCAGTATTATTATCATTGTTTTCATAGGGTATAAAAATGGCTTGACATGTGATTATCCAATCATTATATAATTTGAGAGATTCATGTTGGGTTCACCATTTCTGTTTTCATATAGTGTGAAAAAAATAGACCGATGTATAATAACACAATCATTTTTTATTTAAATGATTCTTATCAGGTTCACCATTTCTGTTTTGATGAAGAAGAGATGACTGGAAAACCCTTACTGAGGCGGGATCGATGTGATTTGACAGATGATTACAGGGTGTTTGATTTCTTGCACAATCATTAATATCAGGTCAATGTCATTCTTAATAAAAACTCCCAATGGTTTCATCATCTATAATTGTGTGCTAACCTACATTCCAATGTTAGGTGGAAAATTGGGGGGTTTATACCCAATGACTCTTTGGGACTCACATTGGTCAAGAGGATGGGTGATTGGGCTCAATGATCCCATTTGAGGGGAATTTTTTTCTACACTGAGACTCCACTATAGATCTAAGATATGTTCACGAATATCTTCATAATCCTGATGTGGGACTTGTTACCCTAATAATATAACCATGGGTTAATTCTATTTATGTGAAATAGAAAGGGGATATCATTAGTGAACAGAGGAAAGGGGATCTCATTCATGAATCCATATATATGTATCTGAGGTTCTTCATCCATTCCCCAATGATGGGGAGCTTCTTATATGCTAAAGTCATATAACCAGGTTCTTTAGAATCTATTTCCATGTAGGGAAGTAGTTAACATATGGAGGAGGGTATTGATCCATTATGAGGAATCCTACGTATCCTTGTTATTGAAATAATAAAAACCCTCTTAGTTCATTAAACCCATGCATTTTAACATTATGTGGAGATGATATATGTGCAAGCACTGAGATGCCAGAAATTTGATCTTGAGTCTCAAGGATATGTCTTATGTATCTTCATCATAGAAGGAATCAGAGTTACCATAGTTCAATAATTCCTCTAGAATTGACCTCGAAGTAGATTCCCCTCTATGAGGGATATTTATATTGTACAACTCATTGGGGATCACATACTAAGATTTACCAGGCTGTTGGAGATTCATGATGCCAATGAGGTGTTTATTAAAGCTCTCTAAGTCCTGGTGAGCTATGATCAATGTGATAAACAAGGGATGGAAAGTGATCAACATCATTTCATAAGGATGTGGTGGTATTGTGTGATGGGACTACCCATGGGATGTTTAACATGGATTAGATCCTTTAAGAGGTTTACTATGTATTTGGATTATGGAATGAATCATATTTATCATAGTTCAATGGATTTATCAGTCTATTGAGGGATAAGGTAGAGTGATCATCCTATGGAAATGATTGGGTCCCAATTGTTGAAATTTCAGATACATATGAATTACATAGAATTGGATGTTCATTTGATATTGGGTCTTAGAAAGGTATTCTGTATATCCTGGTTATTTTAGGAATTAGAGTCCTTGTATTTTAGATGTTCGGGTCTCACACACTGACATTTCCCTTTGTCGGGACATATCATATTATGCCACTGGTTGGGGCTTACAAATTTATGTTTCCCTTTTATTGGTAGAGACTTATGATGAAAATTATATGATCATTATTGCTCCATATTCCCACATGATCCATGTTCATTATAATAAATAATGGATAGAAAATGGCAAGTCTCACTACTTATGGATTTATTAATTATGTTCCGAAAAAACTCTTTGGATGGTTAGTGTAGTGATCGTATATCCACCCTCACTTTTCGAACATTAACATTACATAAATTTTTTTCAATACATAAACCATATACAAACATATTCCCAAATACCATAGTTGGTATAGTGTCTTTGGAAGTATAAACACTAGTATATATGTGATCTACATCATCTCCCACTATGTTCTTATTTACTAGCACCCTTATTAGACATATCAAACATAGTACATATCATAATAACCTGGAGGAAAGTAAATATGAAATGGGTGATCTCAAACGCTCAGTAAGAGTAAAGAATGGATACATTTAAGCATAAACATGAGAATAAGGTTATGAGAATATGACCATGAAAATAGATGATCATACCCTATATATCAATGATCATATACATGAATCATGGAATAAAGCTTGGAAGTTAATAAGACATGAATCAAAACGAGGTAAAGGATAGAATCCATAGAAGAATGACATAGAATTAAGACATGGAATTGTGGGAATACATAAGAATATACTTATTTCCATAGTATCCAAGGGATCAATGCCCAGACCGTCTTGGTGGAAAAATTCATTTACTGAACCAGGTGAACCCCCGTTCCATCCATGTATTACTAAACCGAGTAAACCCTCATTCCAGCCCTGTATTACTGAACCATGTAAACCCTCATTCTATCCCTATATTACTGAACTGATTAAACCCTCATTCTATCCTTGTCTATCTTATGAGATATATATCTTTTCCAAATTCATTGGAGGGAGATATAGGTCTCGCCTGTCACATAATGAAATCATAAATACAAGTTCCATAAGATCGTAAATGAACATATCATAACCCATGACATGAAATGGGTATCATAAACATGTAAACATCTCATAACCTATGGAAATAGATAGGTTTCATACTCATTTCTTCATAAACATAACTCATGAAAAGAAGCGGGTTTCAAAACCATATAACTCGTGAAAGAGAAATGGGTTTCATAACATCATGCCATCAAAAAATATTCCATTAAAAGAAATAATATGAATGGAAAAATTGAATAATTTCTCTATAAAGACATGAGAAACACCAATGGATGTTATCTTAAATGGAATATAATTTTTAAATATATTTTAAAAACAATTCTTGAGGAAAATATCCTTTATTCTTTGAAAACTTTTTTTTATTACATAAAAACTTTTAAAAAACTTTTTCTTTGAAAATAACTTTGGAAAATATAAATGAAGATTTTATAATAATAAAACATTTTTAAAATCCATTTTTCCTTTCGAATTATCTTCAAGGATACTTTGAAAACATTTTTGGAAACATGTATTTTGAATACAATAGATTTCCGACCAAAGAGAGAGGTGGTCGTATTTCACTAAAAGAATTATCTTATGTACCAAAGAGTGGAAAATGGTAATAAGAAATGAGTAAATCTTGAAAAAAATAGGATAATGAAACTCATGAATATTCCTGAGTAATTTATCATAATATTTCATCAAAAGAATTATAAACATAAACAATCTCGAAAAAAATGAAGAGATTGTCACAATAAAATATTATAACTTGGTGACTTGGGATCATAATATTCATGTAAGAAAAGGAAATTAAATGAAGATTAATATATCATTAAAATAATTAGATTCATGATATAACATGTAAAATGTAAGTATATACACCTCAATGAAGAGTTTAGGTGCATAACAAAACAAGAGTCTCAAAGAAGGCAAATTGAGACAAAATTGTTTTACCGATTTGGTAACTTTTCAAAGTTAAACCCCATTAAAGAAGGATCATATAATAGATATGTAAATAACCATAAATTTAGGTATAATATACATATAATTAAATCATGTGAAGTACATGAACCACACAAAAGTAAAGAGTGGTGATCATAACATGAATCTCACAGAAATTAAAAGTGAGATGAAATTCCCCTTACCTTGTGTCTTAACTCTCTCCATACACATACTAGATTAATTAATAATATATATAAGTTTATTATAAATATTTTACCAAAGTATATCGTTATAAATAATACCATATGTGGTTTTATTATTACCTTATATTACCCTCTTGTTAACGATCCTATGTTAAGTTTTCACTTTGTGTAATATTCTCTATGTTCTTTGCATGTGTCTTAATTTGTTATGTTGTTGGTCCTTATACTTATATCATGATTTTAGAATGTAGATCATGATATAAATATAATGTATATAAATTATATTCATATTCTAATAATTTATATCATATTTATTTATGAAATGGAATACACCATTCATGGAGATGATAAGCCATACGTATGCATGAACGTTGTTTCATTTTTTAGTTATCGTATTGAAATAACAAAATAAAATGACATATAAATATATATTTATATGTATATATATAATTATTATATTAGAATTAATATATCATATACGTTTATTAAACTCATCCTTAATACATCAAATGTGGTGTGTGAATGGATCACATCGCTTTGAGGGGGTGGTACTCAACACTTCCTCAAACAAGATTATCATATTAACACCAAATGGAAGGTAAAAAGGCATGTGTTGTAGAAGGAATAAAGAAGATTAAATAAATAATAAATATAATATATTACATATATAAATAAATTTTCCATTATAATTTCCATCATGATTGGTGGTAGAGGAGAAATGAACAATCATCATTTCGTGAGGCAGTCGTTCATCGTACACAAAAACAGTATGTTCAACATCCATTAAAGGAGGTGTGTGTAAGTGTAGGTCATACCCTTTTCAAAAAAACATCCTAGTATACATAAGATACTGGTTTTTTCACACAATAATGCAATAAATATATTTAAGGGTCGTATAAGGAAAATACAGGAAAGGAGCTTCAGAGAAGATGTTACCTCTTAATCGGGTAACTCTATTTGATTTGTGCTAAAAGGATTCCTTGATAGGGTTACATCACTAAGGGAGGATTCAAGGTCGAAGGAAGGGTTTTTTAGAGTAAAATTGGGAAGTTATTTTCGGAACTTAAGATTCATGAAATGTGTTAGTAATGGGTAGAGGTGGTGTCCTTTTATAGGGAAGGGAAAAAGACTCACATTGAATTTTTAGAAACAAATTCGTTGTGCACATGTTATTACCCAAAAAAGTATTATAAAACCAAAAAAACTAAATAATGGAAGTTTTATTTCAGATATATGTACATAAAATTGGTTTTATACAAGTTTATAGGTCATTTGGGCTCTTCATTTTAAGGTTTTTTCCCTAAATCAGCTTATTTTGGCCATAACTATTGTGATTAATTTTAATCACTTTTACTAATCATTTTGGTCAAAAATTAACATGTTCTTATTAGACTATGAATATTAGACTGAATATAATTATTTAATTCAAAATTTTTAAATTCAAATCATTGAAGTGGAAAAATTATGATTAGGGTTAATCCTACAGACTGGATGAAATAACGGGGTTTTAAAGTAGGAAAATGTTCAAAAGTTTGTTATGATTTTTTATTCAGTTTCAAAGTGAGGTTGATCCTAATGAATTTAATTTTATTATTGGATGTAATATTCATCTAATGTTACCATAAAACATATTTATAATATAATTTATTATTAATAATTAATTATACAAAAAGGTAGTTTTTAACTAAAAAAGTAGTATTTCTCACTATTCATCAAAAAATAAACTTTCTAGGATAAATCCTAAAAAATCACCCTAGGATAATTTAGAAATTCTGAATTAAATAATGAATTTTTTTTATCCAATTAAATTTCTAAATGTGTCTAAATTTAATTTTATTATTAAAACTGATTCATTCAAGAAAACAATATTTTTAACATAAAAGGACTTTACCAAAAATATTATCTTTTATTATCAGTATGTTTTATTTATATAAAACAACAATATTTGAAAATATTTATTACAATGTTTAACAGATAGTTTATAATTAACATATTTATATAATTAAAAAAATAGAAAGAGTTGTTTCGTAGAAACTCATTATTGTGTGAATCATACGCTAATTCTATGTTTCTTGAAGCGTAAGCCAGTTTGATATTGTGTGTAGTGCAAGAAAAGTTGGTATTGCATGTGAAATGAATTTTTGACTTAATTTTCTAATAAATATATATAAATATCTATTTTCAGTGACATGTGAAATGAAAAATATTGAAAAGTTAAATTAATTTGAAAACAACTTCTCCAAATCTCTAGGTGTTACATTCTACCCCCCTTAAAATGAATTTTACCATTGAAGTTTTTCTGGGTTATAAAAGGTTTAATAATTGAAATTTTTATTCCTAGAACCCCACATCATAAAAATGGATACTAAAAATTCCCTTAAAATAGAAATTTGGAACCATAACAGTTACCCAAAGTAACATATAAATTGGTTTCCACATAGAAGAACATTGGTTGGGAGTGATGATTAGACATTGAAGAAAAGCATAAATATTTATAGAGAGTAATTTAGGTCATCAATCACAAAAAAAATGAATGATCGAAGAAAATTTGAGGGCCTCAAAGTCATAAATCTATAATTATTTAAAAGTTCATTAGCTCAATGAAAATCAAGGTATTAGGATAATATTTTTTTCAATCACTTTCAGAACGCTGAGTAATTATTGATAAATTTATATAAACAAAATTTTATTCTTGGTTTGTTCTTTGAAATTTTTCTAATACATCCATTACCTCATAGAATGTATGTCTAGAAATTAAATTTGATGAATGAAGCACTAAAATACGCTTTTAGTGGATCTTAATGCTCATAAAGAATAAAAACTCTAGCTATTTGTATCTAAAAAAACAACTTACAATAATCTATAAAAATAAAAAGTAACACTAATAGTTCATAATAAATATTTATTCATTAAAAATAAATACACATTAACTAGGACATCATGTAGGCTAGTGTTAGGCATAAAACCCTTATCGTCCTTCGGTCAGGGGTTCAAGACCTGCGGCCTTTCCAGAAATGGTTGGTTGTCACCCGACATACATGATGTCTTTTTTTAAAATATCACTAATATAATATATAAGATGGATATCCTTTAAATAAGGTTAATCACTAATTATCCTTTTAACTAAGGTTTTCAACACAAACTCAATGCACTAAAAATTCCTCTGAAGTTTAACTTAAAATTTTAATGAACAGATAACCTTATAACCCTTCAGAAAGATGAAAATCCAAAACCTTAGGAAGAGAGTCACAAAATCAGACTAACATTGATTCCCTTGTATAATAAAAAGTATCTCTTTGTTGTCACATTCCAAGAATGTGAATACCCTTATTGTATATTCCCTTGAAACATGGTAACAACCTGAATTACCATAAATTCTTTTGGAAAACATGCATGCTTCCTCATTCTAAAGTATATTGGATTTAATCTTTCAATAAAAATGTTTTGTAAACATCATTAGTGGTAGCATAAACCACCTATAAATAGTCCCTTACTTATTTCCAAGGTAATCAGTACTTTCTGATTTACTTATTCATATCACATGCATCTTTATCCATACAACATTATCTTAACATAAATAACATGTTAATGGTTACCTTCCCTTAGTCAAAATGATAAATTTCATGAGATAACCATTCCAGTCCATCATGACCATTCAACATATTCTTGTAAATACTTAGCAAAAACATAAACTGAACAATACATACATAATTCACCACACTTAATTCTTGAATCTAAATAGATAAATTCGTCGATTACATCATCCTTAGTCCATTAACAATACTTCCCCATCCTATTACACAATAATTTTTCCCTTCACATTTCATTCTTAGTATATTCATCATCCACAATGTAACCATTACTTGCACCACACTGCAAATTCGCTTCACAAAATTTCCTCTTGGAAAATTGAGTTTTATAATGTCCATTTATTCCACACTTAAAACACTAAAAATTATTTGACGAATTTGGGAGTCCAAAATTCCAATCCATTTCATTAATCAAACGCTTCATTTTTCTCTTGCAGTCACTTTCTTTTTGTTATTATTTTCCACAATCAAAAACCCTTATTGTTCCTATAATACATTAACTTATATTATTCTTTCCACATTCCTAACAAAAAGGAAACTTAATCTTCTTTCCTATGTGGTCTCCATTACCCAAACTCTCAGCAAACTCCTTCTTTCTCTTCCTTGGTTAGTCCGATAGTTGGTTAAGGTAAACCTTGTTAATCATGTTCCATGAAAAATATTTAGGCATGATCACTAAATATTTCACTCCAGTGATCTTCCCACTTGATTGCTCATCAAAAAATCTCCCATCACATTCAATATTAATCCAGTTTCTTCTAGTTTGTTCCATTGACTAAAACATGAATCACAGTTTGAGCATTACTTATCATCGCATAAAACCACATATTCATGAAAATAATTACATATAGGATGTATAAATCATGACACCTTTCATAATATATGACACCTTGAGTTTATATTAGGTTATTCATAGCTACTATATATATATATAAATCCTTTATTATGGTTCATGAAGAGTTTGTGAATTCCTAAAGCATATCCCATGGGATTGTGAAACTAGGTGTGCAGCAAGACCCATTTTTATATACCATATTACCCCGAGTCAAGCTTAGGACATCTTATCAGAGTTGTTACCCCTAGGTACATCACTACCAAAGCCTCATCCACTTATAGTATCCAAAAAAGGATGTATTTCTAGGAAACCACTCGCTCTGTCCTTTACCAAAATTCTATGACATTTTCCTAAACGTTAACTCATCCTTACACTTTTCCTGAGAGATATATGTAGACATATCCTTAGAAGTTTACCTAGGGATATCACTAAAGTTTTCTCATCCTACTTTTCAAAGGTTAAATATACCTTTTACCTGATACCAATAGTAGCAAACCTCTCTTTTCAAAAACTAACATTACATAACTTTTGCGGAATAAATAAAAAATTTACAAGTAGATTCCCAAAGATTGTACATGGTATAGTGCCTTTAGAAACATGGAAACATAAACACTGGTATATATATGATCTACATCATCTCTCACCAGGTTCTTGTTGACTAGCACTCTTCTTAGATATATCAAACATAGTGCATATAATCAAAACCTGGGGGAAAGGAAACATAAAATTGGTGAGCTAAAATGATCAATAAGGGTAAAAAAGGGAGACATGTAAGAATAAACATGATCACAGTGTTATGAGAACATGATCATGAAAATAGAATATCATACCCTTCATATCAAAGATCATATACATGAATCATTTCATAAATCTTGGAAGTTCATAAGAAATAAATCAAAAGGAAGTAAAGGACATAATATGTGGAAGAATAACATAGGAATAATACATGTGATTTTGGTAACACATAAGAATATGCTGATTTCCATAGTATCCAAGGCATCAATGCCAAGACCATCTTAGTGGACAAAGTCCTTTACTGAACCGGGTGAACCCTCATTCCAGCCCTGTATTACTAAACAGAGTAAACCCTCTTTGTAGCCCTATATTAATGAATGGAGTAAACCCTATTTCTAGCCTTGTATTATTGAATTGAGTAAACCCACATTCCATCCCTATCTATATAATGATATATAAATATTTACCTAATGCATTGGAGGGTGATATAGGTACCACCCATTGCATAATCAAATCATATATACATGTTCCACAAGATCATAAATGAACATATCATAACCCGTGAAATGAAATTGGTATCATAAACATGTATACATATCATACCCTATGTAAATATATAGGTATCATAATAATTTCATCATAAACATAACCCTTGAAAAGAAGCAGGTTTCAAAATCATATAACCCTTGACAGGGAAATGATTTTCATAACATCATGACATCAAAACATAATCCATTCAAAGAAGTAATTTCAATGTAAAAACTAAATAATTTCCCCATAAATGCATGAGAAATTCCAATTTATTTTATCTTATATGGGAAATAATTTTTAAAAATCTTTTAAAAACACTTCATGAGGAAAATATCCTTTCTTCCTTGAAAAATGATTTTTAATACATAAAACCTTTTGAAAACATTTTTTATTGAAAATATCTTTTAAATTTTATAAAGTAATATTTTAAAACAATAAAATAAATTAAAATAAATTTTTCCTTGAGAATTATCTTCAAGGATATTTTTAAAACATTTTTGAAAAAATGTTTTTGGAATACAATAGATTTCTGGCCAAATAGATAGGTTTTCAGATTTTACTAAAAACATTATCTTAAGTACCAAAGAGTGAAAAAATGGTAAAAAAATGAGGATATATTTAATAAACAGAGGATAATGAAAATCATGAATATTATTGAGTGATGGATTATAATATTTCATCAAAGTATTCATAAACATAAACATTCTAAAAAAAATGGGAAGATTGTCTCAATAAACTCTTATAACTTAGTAACTTGGGATCATAATCTCCATGTAAGAAAAAGAAATCAAATGAAGATTAATATATCATTAAAATAATTATATTCATTATATAACATGTAAAATGGAATTATATACACCTCAAAGAATATTTTAGGTGCATAACAAAACATGAGTCTCAAAGAAGGAAAATTGAGACAAAACTATTTTACAGATTTGGTAACTTTTGAAATTTAAACACTGTTAAAGAAGGATAATAGAATGGATATGTGAATACCCATAAATTTAGGTATAATATACATATAATTAAATCATGTTAAGTATGTACACCACAAAAAAGTAAAGAGTGGTGATCAAAACATGAATCTCAGATAAATTAAAAGTGAGATGAAATCCACCATACCTTGTGTCTTGAATCTCTTCGTACTCATACAAGATTCCTATATAATAAATATAATTTTATTATAAATTTTTTATATAAGAATATAATTATACATGATACCATATATGGTTTTATTATCACCTTATATTACCCTCTTGTTAATGATCCTATATTAAGTTTTCACTTTGGGTAATATTCTCTTCGTTCTTCGCATGTGTCTTAATTTGTTATATTGTTGGTCCTTATACTTATATAATGATTAAAGAATGTAGATCATGATATAAATATAATTTATATTTAGTATATTAATATTGTAATAATTTATATCATATTTATGTATGAAATGGAATACACTGTTCATGGAGACGGTAAGCCGTACGTGCGCATGAATATTGTTTCTGTTTTTAATTGTTGTATTGAAAGAAAAAAATAAAATGATATATATTTATATTTATATAAATATAATTATTAAATTATCATGAATATATCATATATTTCATATAATTTTATTAAATTCATCATTAATAGATCTGATGTGGTGTATGAACAAATCACATCACTTTGAGGGGGTAGTAGTCCACACTTCCACAAATGAGATTATCGTATTAACACTAAATATAAGGTAAAAATATGTGTCTTGTAAAATTAATAACAAATATTGAATAAAAATAAATATAATATATTAAATATATAAATAAATTTTCCATTATAATGTCCACCATCATTGGTGGTAGTGGAGAAATGAACAATCATCATTTCATGAGGCAGTAGTTCGTCATACACAGAAATAGTATGTTCAACATCCATTAAATGGAGGTGTCTGTAAGTTTATTTCAGACCCTTTTAATAACAAAATCCTAGTATGTGTATGATACTGGTGTTTTCACACAAGAAGGTAATAAAGATATAGGAGTGGTGGAGAAGAAAAATAAAGGAAAGGATCATGAGAGAAGACGTTACCTCTTAATCGAATAACTTCTTTTGGTTTGTGTCCAAAGGCTTCCTTGAGAGGGTTTTTTCCCAAAGGGAGGATTCAAGGTAGATGGGGGATTTTTGGGAGGAAATATGGGTAGTTATTTCCCAAAATTAAGATTATTTAGAGGTGTTATGAATGGGTAGAGGTGGTGGACATTTAGGGGGAAGGAAAAGGACTCACATGGAGTTTTTAGAAATAAATTAGGTGTGCACATGTTCTTGCCTATAAAAAGTCTTAAAACCAACCAAAATCAATAATAGAAGTTTTATGGATGAAATAAGGACAAAAAATGGGTTTTAGATGAAACTCCCCTACCCCAGTTAACCATATTTGATGCATTATTACAAAACATTGGCATCATACAAGGAAATCATGTCCCAAAAGGCCGATCAGTTTAGTAGCCTTGAAAATACTAGATACATTCATAAGTTTTACATTACATTATAAAATGAAACACTAAAACAACATTGTCTCCATAAACCACACTAATATCCCTTAGACTATCCTTGTAGGTTAGTCAAAAAATACTTCTTCACATCCAGGGAAAAATAAAACATAGAAAGGGGTGAGCTCAAATGCTCAGTAAGGATACCAATATAGTAGAAACTTTCTTAAATAAGCATAAACATTTAAGGAAATGTATAAGAATAAAACAAAATCCTTTTAAACTTGAACTTCAGAATAATATGGAAAAGATAAAATCAAATAATTCAATTTACTTATTCACATGGATATTCTACTAGTGGAATAATCTCAAGCAATATCAATAGCCACTTTCATAATGACATAATGCATAATGTCATACTTCATAACCACATAGTCAAGGCCTTGTGCCAAGACTAAAAATAAGATTTTGTCATGGACTTCTGCCAAGACACTAGTTTGTCTCATGAGACCTACCGATGTATCGAGGAGCTATAGTGGGCTTCAATCATCACATACTAAGTCCAATGCATTCCTCATATGAAAAGGTTTAAACATAACATATAAATTAGTATTAAAACTACCATAAAAATTTTCAATAATTTATCCATAAACAATAAATGGTATAGAAATAACACATTCATAGTCAAACATATCACAAAATCTTCAATACAATATGGAAGTTTTGTATCATAATAAATAAACATCAAAAAAGTTTAAATTCCATCAAAGGATGTTGACATAGATGAAATAAAAACTATTTGAAAGAAATACCTCTTTCTATTTTAAAAACATTTAAAAGAAAACATTTATTTTGGAAATATTATTATAAGCTTGTAGGAGAATCTTTTATGATGTTATAATGGAGGAGAATAATTTCACCCGCCATATAAGTTAAAAAAACATTCTTACCTTAATTTTTTCAAAAAGGTCGTAAAGTAACTTATTTGAAAAATGACAGAAAGATTCCTTTAAAAACATATAAGGTAAAATAAGGGTATAAATCACATCAACCTATAGTCCATTAAATAGTAAAAATGTTTTTAAAAATAAATTTTTAATAAAACATGGATGTGGATGATAAAGAGGTCCTAGTAGATACTTACGTAAAAACAACCTCGGATAATGAAGAGATTGTAGAATTAACCCCTACCTGGTAGTATTCCTTGGTCTAGGATAGGTTAAACTCCTGTATAATATTGAAATAATTGTTATGAAATTATACAATAACCATATACATTAATATGAGATCATATATGATCTTCTAATATTTCTTTGCTAACGATATTTCAGTAGTATCATCATTTCGGGTGTTAACTGGTTCATTTTCCTTTATATGATTTGTTATGTAAGTAATGTTTGTTATGTATAGGATGTATCTTATTCATATTAAGAATTATAATAAGTCATTCAAAATTATTTTTAATCATCAAATGAAAATTACTCTTGAATGGTTATGATGGGGAATGAATCTCATCGCGTTCGTGGAGATGGTAATCTGTATGTACGCACGAGCGACAATATCATTCTTTTGATATTAAAATCATATGTAATTGGATGTTATATTATATATAAAGAATAATTATCATGTTATATTTATTATTTAAATCATTTATACTCATTATTATACCCATCCAAATAGTAAAGTGTTGAATGACAAACTACACCATGACGTGTAGAAGGTAAGTCGTACGTACGCATGTATGGTGACTTTGTCATTCATATGATAGATAGAATAATGAATATGGTTGTACCATTTTCATAATAAAATCACAGTATAGAGAATATACTACAGTTATTATTTTAGAGTGGAAACAACAAAGAAAGAGGAAGTGGAAGAAGAAAAGAACTTGAAAGAAGTGATGAAATATTAACCTCTTATTCAGGTTATTCCTTTTGATTTGATCAAAAGGGATCTATAGGTTGGATTTATGACTAAAGGAATTCCTCTAGGATGAAGGGAGGACATTTTAGAGGATATTTGGGCAGGGTTTTTCCGAGACAAATGGCTTTGAAGGTGTGAATTTGAGAGAAGGGGAAGTTTCCTTTTATAAGAGGGGGTGAGGGGTACATTAGGAAAAGATTGAAATATTATTTTATAATAAAATCATTTTCAGTTTGTAATGGCTCCAAAATGATTTATTTCGAGGATAAGGTGTTTATGAGTCTAAAACAAATCAACCAATGATTTTTAGATAGGTTTGGGTCACTATATTAACCTTATCTTTTAGATTTAACTCTTAGTCAATTAGTTGGACATTTACCATGTCTCTTTGTATTTTTATATTATATGATTAATAAAATTACTATAATAAGCTAAGAGAACCCCAAGTGGTTCATTATTAATATATATAGCCTTATCTTAGTCATATGGATGATCCTTGTATTTTTAGGAATATTATATCAATTAATAATATAATATTTGTTTTAAAAACTCTTTTATGTCAATTTTGACACTATTTGGTATTTAGTTGCATTTATAAATTCATAACAGCATTATTACTACGAAAAAAATAATTTAATCAAACCTAACATGTAATATTAATCTATAAAATTAGTGTAATTTATAAAAAGTCTCAAATTAAATTTATTTGTGTATTTGTAATATCATTTATTTTAATATTTCATTAGTAAGGAAATTATTACATCATCATTTTATTATAAATAAATTAAATCATTTAATTTCTAAAAAATATAAATAAAATACCATTATATATGAATTCTTTTTAGATTTATAATTAATATTTATAGTCTAATTTATCTTATATGTAACCCTATATTAAAAATGGTTTAGTGATTAAACTTTGAATTTAACACTTTTAACTCATCTTTGAATTAAATTATAATAAATGTCCTAATCTAATCCAAGTGGACATAAAGGATCATATTTTATTCCTAAAATTTTTTTTGGTAGAATTACACTTATCAAATAGAATTAGGACATGTTTTAGTGTAATAATAATATCATTTTTACCTTTAATTACCATATTTACTTTTAACCGTGGTAAATAAAAGTAAAAAGTTACTATTCGCCAAAAATTATTTTTATCTTATTGAACCACAGTTTAATTACTGATATCAACCATGTCTCTCGGATTTTCTAAATTCAATTCACAGAATAGGTAAAAATAAGTTTTATGCAAATTTACAAATGCTCCTAGGAGGTGGGTAAAAGACTGTAAAAAGTTCATTAAAAATTTTATATATCTAAATTTATTATAAAATGACTCCAATGAATTACATTGAACTTATATAGCTATTATGTATCCATTTGGACCTAAAATAAATTTAAATAAAATAAATAATTATTTAAATAAAAAGTCGGTTTTAAATAATAACTCAGTGTTTTTCACTATTCATCAAAACTTGAAAGTTTTCAGAAAAATACCAAAAATTCACCCAAAGCTAATTTCGATATTCCGAATCCAAAAATGAAGTCCATTTTGAAAGATAAAATTTATTAAACTTCAAAAGGTAGGTATTACTATTCATAACGGCTAGTTTGATTGGTTGTGGTGTGTTTGAACTCGAAGTTGCATACAACACAAGCTAATGTATTATTCAAAGGGAAATGTATTGTAGAATCTTGTGGTGTTACATTCTCCCCTAATAAAAATAATTTCATCATCAAAATTTCTAGAATATTACTGCATAAAAAGATTTGGGTGGTTCTTTATCATAAGTTCCTCAGGTTCCCACATTTCCTCTTCCATCTTATGGTTTCTCCATAGAAATTTTACTAGATGAGTCGTCCAGTTTCTCAACACTTGATCTCTTGTATTAAGAATATTGACAGGCTCTTCGCAATAAGACAGATCATGTTCTAGTTCTAATTCCACATAGGTGATTACATGCATTGGGTCAGGCATGTATTTTCTCAATAGTGATACGTGAAACACATCATGAACTTTGGAGAGACTTGGCGGCATTGCCAAATTGTAAGCTATATCCCCAATTCATTCTAAAATTTTGAAAGGTCTGATGTACCTAGGACTCAATTTACCCTTCTTACCAAATCGTATATTTCCCTTCCATGGAGATACCTTCAAGAAAAAAATTATCTCCTACCTAAAATTCCAAATCCTTCCTTCGGTTATCAACATAGCTCTTCTGCCTACTTTGAGCTGCTTTGATGTGGGTTTGGATTACCTTCACCTTTTCCATCGTTTCCTCAACATGTTCTGGGCCTATGAGTTTTCTTTCACCAAAATCAACCTAACAGGCTGGTGTGCGAGATCTCTATCCATATAACGCTTCATATGGTGTCATCTGAATACTTGAATGGAAGACATTGTTATAGGAAAATTCTACTATAGGTAAATATTGATCCCACATACCTAGAAAGTCAAGTGAGAAAGATCTCAACATGTCTTATAAGGTTTGAATAGTCTGTTCTAATTTTCCATTAGTTTGCGGGTGGTAGGTAGTGCTCAAACGATGTCCAGTATCGAGGGCTTTCTGAATACTTTTCTAGAATCTCGATGTAAAATGGGGATCAAAATCAGAAACAATCGATAGGGGTACTCCATGAAGTCTTACAAATTCACTAATATACAGTCTTGTAAAACATTCAAGTGGTAAATATTCTCTTATAGCAAGAAAATGTGTCGGCATGGTAAGACGGTCAATAATGACCCATATTGCATCATTCCTTCTAGGATTCTTTGGTAGTCTCATGACAGAGTCCATCGTAATATTATCCTATTTCCACTCAGGTATGCAAAGATGTTGCATGATACCTATAGGTTGTTGCCTTCCAACTTTCACTTGTTGACAAACCATACATCTTGACACAAAATCAGAAATATCCCTCTTCATGTTTTCCCACCAAAAAGGTTCCTTCAAATCTCTATACATCTTGGTTATCCCAGGGTGTATAGAGAAATTGGAGCTATGACCATCATCCAAAAATTCCCTTTTTAGATCGGGTATGTTAGGAACCCAAATTCTCTTCCCAAATTTCAAAATTTCATCTTCATATACAAGGTCGATCAATCTTCCATTGTTTATAGATTTAATCTTCTTTTGAAATTCCCCGTTATTAGTGCGAGAAATTTTTATTCTTTATAGTAAAGATGGTTTGAAAACCATTTTAAAAAGTATTTATGTTTCACCTTCTATGATTATTCTTATATCCATATTCACTAGATCCATGAAAATTTGATCCCTTTCAACACTCATCTTGTTCAAAAATACATGATTTTTTCTACTCAAAGCATCTACCACCTTATTTTCCTTCATGGGGTGGTAGTATATTGTGAAATCATAATCCTTGAGTAGTTCAAGCCATCGCTTTTGCCTCATGTTGAGTTATTTCTATGAGAAAATATACTTCAAACTCTTGTGATCAGTATAAATATCACATTTTTTACCATAGAGATAGTGTCTCCATATTTTTAGAGCAAAGATTATTGCTGCTAACTCAAGATCATGAGTAGGATAGTTTTTCTCATGAATTTTTATCTATCGTGATGCATAGGAAATAACCCTATCATTCTGCACAAGGACACAACCAAGTCCTTTATTTGATACATCACTATAAATAACAAACCCATCATTCCTCGATGGTGGAGTCAAGATAAGAGCATTGACTAATCTTATCTTTAATTCTTCAAAACATTCATCACGCTCTTTTTTCCAAACAAATTTAACCCCTTTGCATGTGATCTTGGTTAATGGGTTATCCAATCGGGCAAAATTCTGGACGAAACGCTTGTGACAACCGGGTCCTAGTGACTACATAGCCACCCCGCCTCAACATGGTTGTCGGGTCCTAGCCCACCTGGTACCCCCAGTTGCCCACGCAGACACGTGGGGCCCACCCCAGGGTCCACCCACATGCCTGAACGGGTCATTTTTTCAAAAATACATGATTTTTTCTACTCAAAGCATCTACCACCTTATTTTCCTTCATGGGGTGGTAGTATATTGTGCAATAATAGTCCTCGAGTAGTTCAATCCATCGCTTTTTCCTCATATTGAGTTATTTCTATGAGAAAATATACTTCAAACTCTTGTGATCGGTATAAATATCACATTTTTCACCATAGAGATAGTGTCTCCATATTTTTAGAGCAAATATTACTGCTGCTAACTCAAGATCATGAGTAGGATAGTTTTTCTCATGAATTTTTAGCTATCGTGATGCATAAGCAATAACTCTATCATTCTGTACAAGGACACAACCAAGTCCTTTCTTTGATACATCACTATAAATAACAAACCCATCATTCCTCGATGGTATATTCAAGATAAAAGCATTGACTAATCTTATCTTTAATTCTTCAAAACATTCTTCACGCTATTTTTTCTAAACAAATTTAACCCCTTTGCGTGTGATCTTAGTTAATGGGTTATCCAATCGGGTAAAATTCTGGACGAAATGCTTGTGACAACCGGGTCCCAGTGATTACATATCCTCCTCGCCTTAACATGGCGGTCGGGTCCTAGCCCACCTGGTACCCCCAGTTGCCCCCGCAGACACGTGAGGCCCACCCCAGGGTCTACCCACATGCTTGAACGGGTCATCTAACTAATGACAGCCCCCACATGCCAACACTTGTCCTTTCCAGTGTGCTTTGTCCTCACTCACACACACCCTAGGAAACTTCCCAGAAGGTCACCCATCCTGATCACTACTCTAGGCCAAGCACGCTTAACTGTGGAGTTCTAACCAAGTAGGATCCTGAAAAGGAAGGTGCACCTTTTTGACATGAGTCATATCATTTAGTCATTTAACCCTTTATCATTTGGGGATGTTACAACGCTGATAATAACCTTCTAAACCAATAAAACTGTGT
This sequence comes from Viscum album, assembly GCA_963277665.1. Lineage (NCBI taxonomy): Eukaryota > Viridiplantae > Streptophyta > Magnoliopsida > Santalales > Viscaceae > Viscum > Viscum album. Next base: position 1,939,511,879 of record OY728155.1, read on the forward strand.
ACCTCAGCTATACTTGTCGGTGTTAGCCAATCTTGGATTGTCTTTGTCTTAGAAGGGTCAATATAGATTCCATCCTTAGAGACAATATGGCCAAGAAAAGAAACCTCCTGAATTCAGAATTCACACTTGCTAAACTTCTCGTATAATTAATTTCTTCAAGAGACTTTAGGATAATGTGCAAGTGATTTTCATGATCATCTAATCTTTTGGAGTATACCAAGATATCATTAATAAATACCACTACAATTTCATCAAGATGTTCCTTGAAAACTCTATGCATTAGATCCATGAAAACAAAGGGTGTATTAGTCATCCGAAAAGGCATTACTCTAAACTCATAATGCCCGTACCTGGTTTGAAATATTGTCTTTGTAATTTATTTCTTCTTCACACACAACTGATGATATCTAGATCGAAGGTCAATCTTTGAAAAATATTGAGCTCCATGAAGTTTTTCAAATAAATCCTCAATGCGAGGTAGGGGATACATGTTATTTATTGTTGTGGAATTGATCTCTCTGTAGTCAATGCACAACCTCACAGATCCATCTTTCTTCTTGACAAAAAGAATAGGGGATCCCCATGTAGAAATACTAGGGAGAATAAATCCTTTATTACTCAATTCCTCTATTTGTTTCTTTAGTTCCAAAAATTCCACCATGACCATTCTATAAGGGGTCTTTGATATGAGCCCTGAACCAGGAATTAAATCAATGGAAAACTCAATTTCTCGTTCTAGAGGATGTCCAGGTAAATCCTTTGGAAACACATCAACATATTCTTTCACAATAAGTAAACCCTCTATTAGAATATTATTTTCCTCACCCACAACTATTTCATTCTCTTCCTCCCCAATAATTGAATTTTGTTGAGCTACTAAGGGGGATCTAGATAAGAATCAGGTGGTGAAGTTTCTGCTCTAAAGATAAGGTATTCTTTATCATCATCATCAAAATTTGTAGCCACCTTTTTCTTACAATAAATTTTCGTATTGTGGTCTGAAAGAAAATCCATATCAAGGATTATATAAAATTCAGTCATGGTTTTGACGATGAGATCAGCAGATAAATAACGTTTATATGCCCTAATGGGAACTGATTCAAAAAACATTATTGCAATGATACTTCCCTTAGGTTTTTTGACTGATAACTCCCTTGTTAAATCAAATTGTAAATATCAATTTTCTTAGAAAACTCGGAATATTTTGATGAATGCGATGATCCCGAATCAAATAAATCATTGGCTAGACTTGAGGAAACCATTAAATTACCTTCCACCACATCTTTCGGAGTTTCAACCTCAGTATTAATGATCGCATAATCTTGGCCTTGATCCCTTGGACTTTTTTGAGGTAAGTTTACTCGGTGCTTAAGACATTCATTTGTATAATTCCCCTTTTCTATACAATTATAGCATTCAACATTGACAACCTCTTTATTCCCTTTGCAATCACGAGATTGGTGGCCTTTTTCACCACACTTATAACATACTCACATTCCCTTCAGGAAAGTACCAGGGTGTTTCTTCCCACATTTATTATGGGATGGATATTCAAATTTTCCCTTCTTCCCCTTATTTCCATTTCCATATTTTTCGACAGATCTCTTCTTCTCTTACTTTGCTTTAAAGTTGTAAGACTTAAAGAATTTCTTTTCCATCTTGAAAGTACATGAGACAATGTCTTTGTATGATGAGAAGGATTGTGAGACAAATTCTTGATGGAGAAATGGTTTTAACACATCAATGAAATGATCAATCTTACTTCTTGGGTTACGTATACAAATTGTTGCATGCCTTGTTAACCCTGTAATGTTAGCCTCATACTTTGCGACATTCTCATCCTCCCTTTTCCTCAGACTCAGAAATTGTTTTTCCATATCCTCTCAATGGTCATGAGGAAATTATTTTTCTAAGAAAATATCTTTAAACTCCTTCCATTCCATGTTTTATACTTCTTTATATTCCTTTTTGTTTTGGATTAATGACCACCATTGATCTGCATCTCTCATGAGGTGATAAACTACCATGAAAACTTTCTCCCTTTCACTACTCCCTAAAGCATAAAATATTTTCTCTAAGGAACTTCTCCATTGCTCAGTTACCAATGTGTTTGTACTCCCATTGAATGTTGGTGGTTATTGCCTCATGAAGCGGTCTAACATTGATCCTCCACATTGTGGATCAGGGTGCTACATATGGGTAAGGTTATTATTCCTAACCTGAGTGAGTTGTCCCAGTATGGTGATAAGTTGATCAACACCAGTTTCTTCACCATCTCCACTAAAATTATCTTGAGTTGGAGGTCAATCCCTACATGGATTATATGCATTGTTACAGTTTTCATACCTTTCTCTATGTGACATTTCTAAGCAATGTCATAAAATTGATTAGTTTTTCAATCGCAATACATAATTCCAAACTTGTAAAACACTTAACATAAATTGAATAGTGTATGAATATAATCCATAATCATAAAATGTTTTCTTTGAGGAGGTATATACTCACAAATCCTTCATAATGGTTTTTAAATAAAATGTGAATTATCCTAATCATATCCCCTGAGAGTGTCGTAACCAAGAGTGCAGCAAGGCTCATTATCGTGCACTAGTTCCTGTACGAGTCTAGCTCAAAGCAGTGTTTTCGGATTTTACCCCAGGTAATATCTGTTCTAGATCCGCCTCTACCAATTTGTATCCAGACAGGGATTTATTTCTTGGAAAACTCGCAAAATCTCTAGATTACCAAAATTCTAGGAAGTTATTCTATATTAATCCTCAAAGTCTATCTTAGGGTAGTGTTCTCTAATCATAGTTTTTCTAAATGTAGATTCCAATGATTTTACTAAATATCCTCTGATACCAACTGTAACCGTCCAACCTCAGTTACTCAGAGTCGATGCATTATTACATAACATTGGCATGATACAAGGAAATCATGTCCTGAAAGACCGATCAGTTTAGTAGCCTTGGAAATACTTGATACATTCATAAATTTTACATTACATTATAAAATGAAAAAAAAAATAACAACATTGTCTCAATAGACCACAATCATATCCCTCAGATTGTCCCTATAGGTTAGTCATAAAATACTTCTTCACATCCTGGGAAAAATAAAACATAGAAAGGGGTGAGCTCAGATTCCTAGTAAGGATAACAATATAGCAGAAACTTTATTAAATAAGCATAAACATTTAAGGAAATTTATAAGACTAAAACAAAATCCTTTTAAACTTGAAACTCAGCATAATATGGAAAATATAAAATCAAATAATTCCATTTACTTATTCACATGGATATTCTATAAGTCAAATAATCACATGCAACATCAATAGCCACTTTCATAATGATGGAATGCATAATGCTAGACTTCATAACAACATAGTCACGGCCTTGTACCAAGACTAAAAATAAGATTTTTTCAAGTCCTTATTCAAAGACACTAGTTTGTCTCATGGGACATTCCGATGCATCGAGGAGCAATAGCGGGCTCCACCCGTCACTTACTAAGTCCAATGCATTCCTTATATAAAAAGGATTAAACATAACATAAACATTCATATCAAAACTAACATAAGAAATGTCAATACATTATCCATAAACCATGAATGGTATATAAATAACACATCCATAGTCAAACATTTCACAAAACCTTCAATAAAATATGGAATATTTGTATCATAATAAATAAACTACAAACAAGTTTAAAATCTATCAAATGATGTTGACATAGATGAAATGAAAACTATTTGAAAGAAATACCTCTTTATATTTTAAAACCATTTAAAATAAAATATTTATTTTGGAAATATTCTTATAATCTTGTAAGATAAGCTTTGACAATGATATAATGGTGGAGAATAACCACACCCACTATATAAGTTAAAAAAACATTTTTACCTTAATTTTGTCAAAAAGGTCATAAAGTACCTTGTTTGGAAAACGTAAAAAAGATTCCTTTCAAAACATATAAGGTCAAATAAGGGTATAAATTAATTTAACCCATAGTCTAGGATATAGTAAAAATGTTTTTCAAAATACATTTTTATGAAAACAAGGATGTGGATGATAAATAGGTCCCAGTAGATACATACGTAAAAACAACCTCGGATAATGAAGAGATTGTAGAATTAACCCTTGCCTGGTAATTTTCCTTGGTCGAGGGTAGGTTAACCTCTTATATAATGGTTAAATAATTGTTATTAAATTATAAAATAACCATATACATTAATATGATATCATATATGATCTTCTAATATTTCTTTGTTAATGATATTTCAGTAGTATCATCGTTTCGGGTGTAAACTGATTCGTTTTACTTTATATTATTTGTTACGTAAGTAATGTTTTTTATGGATACGATGTATCTTATTAATATGAAGAATGATATTAAGTTAATAAATAATATTTTTAATCATCAAATGAAAATTATTCTTGAATGGTTATGATGGGGAATGAATCTCATTGCATTCGTGGAGACGGTAATCCGTACGTACGCACGAGTGACAATATCATTCTTTTGATATTAAAATCTTATATAATTGGATGTAATATTATATATAAATAATAATTATCATGTTATATTTATTATTTATATCATTTATACACATTATTATACCAATCCAAATATTGAAGTTTTGAATGACAAACTACACCACGACGTGGAGACAGTAAGCCATACGTACGCACGTATGGTGACTTTGTCATTCATATGATGGAGAGAATAATGAATATGGTTGTACCATTTTCATAATAACATCATTGTATATATATGATACTGGATTTATTATTTTAGAATGGAAACAAAAAATAAAGAGGAAGTGGAAGAAGAAAAGAACTTGATAGAGGTGATGAAATATTTACCTCTTATACGGGTTCTTCCTTTTGATTTGATCAAAAGGGCTCCTTAGGTTGGCTTTATGACTAAATTAATCTCTCTAGGATTAAGGGAGGATAGTTTGGAGGATATTTGGTCAGCGTTTGGATGATCCAAATGGATTTTAAGGTGTGAATCTGAGGGAAGGGGAAGTGCCTTTTTATAAGAGGGGGTGAGGGGCACCTTAGGAAAAGATTGGAATATTGTTTTATAATAAAATAATTTTAGGTTTATAATGGCTCAAAAATGAATTATTTAGAGGATAAGGTGGGTATGGGTTGGAAACCACTCAACCAATGGGTTTTAGACAGGTTTGGGTCACTATATTAACCTTATCTTTTTGATTTAACTCTTAGTTAATTAGTTTGACATTTACCATGTCTCTTTGTATTTTTATATTATATGGTCAATAAGCATACCTTAACAAGCCAAGAAAAACCCAAGTGGTTCATTATTAATATATATAACCCTATCTAAGTCATTTTTAAAAACCATATATTTTCAAGAATATTATATCAATTAATAATATAATATTTGTTTTAAAAACTCTTTTATGTCAATTTTGACTTTATTTGGTTTTTTCTAAATTCATAACAGCATTATTACTTTGAAAAAAATCATTTAATCAACCCTAAAATGTCATATTAACCTTTAAAATTATTGGAATTCATAAAAAGTCTCAAATTACATTTATTTGGGTATTTATAATATTAATTATTTTAATATTACATTAGTAAGGTAATTATTGCATCATCATTGTGTCATAAATAAATTAAATTATTTAATGTCTAAAATTATAAATAAAATATAATTATGTATGAAATAATTTTATATTTATAATGAATATTTATAGTCTAATTTATCTTATGTGTAACCCTATATTAAAAATGGTTTATTTATTAAACTTTGAATTTAACACTTTTAACTCTTCTTTGAATTAAGTAAAAATAAATGTCCTAATCTAATCCAAGTGGACCTAAATAATCATATTTTATTCCTAAGGTTGTTTTTGGTCAAATTAAACTTATCCAATATAATTAGTACATGTGTTAGGGTAATAATAATATCATTTTTACCTTTAATCACCCTATTTACTTTTAACCGTGGTAAATAAAAGTCAAAAGTATATATTCACCAAAAATTATTTTTATTTTATTGAACCACATTTTACTTACTAATATGAACTGTTTCTTTCGAATTTTTGAAATTAAATTCACAAAAATGGTAAAATTAAGTTTTATGCAAATTTATAAATGCTCCTAGCAGGTGGGTAAAAGACGGTAAAAAGTTCAATAAAATTTTTATATATCTAAACTTATTATAAAATGACTCTAATGAATTAAATTGAAATTGTATAGATATTATGTATCTATTTTTACCTAAAATAAATTTAAATAAAATAAAAAATTATTTAAATAAAAATTTGGTTTTAAACAATAACTTAGTGTTTTTCATTATTCATCAAAAATTGAAAGTTTTCAGAAAAATACCAAAAATTAACCCTAAACTAATTTTGATATTCTGAATCCAAAAATGAAGTCCATTTTGAAATATACAATTTATATAATTTCAAAAAGTGGGTATAACTATTCATAACGGTTAGTTTGATTGGTTGTGGTGTGTTTAAACTCAAAGTTGCGTACAACACAAGCTGCTGTATTATTCAAAGGGAAACGTACCTTGTAAGCATGGTGTGTTACATTATAGAATATTATAGGTCATTTGGACACTTAATTTTAATGTTTATTCCCTAATGAAGCTTAATTTTTCCTTAACCTCTATGATTAATTTTAATCACTTTTACTAATCATTTTGGTCAAAAATTAACGTGGTATTATTATAATATAAATATTATACTGAATAAAATGGTGTATGATGGATTTTTTAAATTCCAATCATAGAAATGGAAAATTTAAGATTACTGTTAATCCAGTAAATGGGTCGAAATAATGGGGTTTTAAAGTAGGAAAACTTTCAAAAGTTTGTTAAGATGTTTTATTCAGTTTCAAAGTGAGGTTGATCCTAGTGAATTTAATTGTATTATTGGATGTAATATTAATCTAATTTAACCTTAAAAAATATTTATAATATCATTTAGAATTAATAATTAGTTAGAAAAAAAGCAATTTTGAACTAAAAAGCAGTATTTTTCACTATTCATCAAAAAATAAAGTTTCTCAGAAAAATCCCAAAAATTCAGCCTAGGATAATTTTTATGTTTTGAATTAGAAAATTAAGTTTATTTTATCTAATTCAATTTATAAATGTGTCTAAAATTACTTTTATTTTTGAAATTGATTAATTCAAGAAAACAATATTTTTAACATAAAAGGACTTTACCAAAAAAATTATCTTTCATTATCAATATATTTTGTTTATATAAAACAAAAATATTTCAATAGTAGTTATTAATAGGTTTAATTGTTATTTTATAATTATATTATTTAAATAATTTAAAAAATAAAAAGATATGTCTCGTAGAATATCATTGTTTCATGCATCGTACGCCAAGTCAGTGTTTCTTGTAGAGAAAGATAAGTTGGTATTACATATAGTGCAATCCAAGTTGGTATTACGTGTGAAAGGAATGTTTCACTTGGTATTTTAATATATATATATATATATATATATATATAACTATTTCAGGTGTCATGTGAAATTCAAAATATTGAAAAGCCGAATTAATTTGAAAAACAATTCTCAAAATCTCAGGGTGTTACAGATCGGGCCTCGAAGAGGCATCCTACATATCTTGATTATGATAGGAATAAGCGTCCTCATAGTTGCCTTTATCTTGGATTACACAATGACATTTCCCTTTGGATAGGGCTTATAAACTAATGGTGTACAAAATTATCTATCCCTGGGATGCTTGTGGATTGGTTCTTACACACTGACATTTCCCTTTTGTGTGGGACATATCATATTGTACCTCTAGTGAGGGATTACACACTAATGTTTCCCTTATGGTTGGGGATTACACACTAAGGGTGAGAAAAGTTATCAAGTCTTAGGATACACTTGGATTGGGGCCTACACACTAATGTTCCCTTTATGTGTGGGACATATCATATTATGTCGTTGGTTGGGGCTTACACACTGATGTTTCCCTTTTTACCAAGCCTTCTTTCCCACCTGTTATGCATTGATTTCTCACTCTAAATTCCTTGTTTTTCTACCTAAAATGTTTGAATATGTCTACCTGACATGTAAAATAGTAAATCATTTGATCCATTTGACTCCTCCAAGATACGTCACATATCCTTGATGGAATGTCTAATGTATTGCCTCATGATCAAGGTTGGCATGTCTGAAGTATTTCGCAAGACCCAACTGGTAGACCCTGGAATCCATCACATAACCTCTGTTATTTTTCTAGATGGTGTCGCATGATTCAGCTACCTTTCCATGGTGTCATCACGAGATCTAGATGACATGATTAGAGGGAATTGTAAGAGATAATGTGACATGTATTAGAGGGTGTCACATATCCCGACTGATATGTTTTGAGGGCGCCATGAGACATGGATGATCTTCCCAAAGGGCATTGTGAGAACCAGTTGACATGCTCGGGTGCTACCACAAGACTCAACTAACATCTGCTGGTTACATTATATGATTTAGGCAATGTGTCTAGAAGGACATCACGAGTCATGAACTATGAAATCGGAGGGTCTCATGAGATTTAGGTGGTATACCTGAGGGGAACCATGTGACTTGCTTCGGCATATCAGGAGGACTTTTCATGACCCAAATATTATACCGAAGGAGAAATGCGATATCTGGGCGATATATCCTAGTGATTTCACATGTCCTGGGCAGTTTATGTGAATCACATGAGGGTCATTGTGTGTTTCCATCACATAATCCTCCCATATAATGTCTTTTTTCTAGAAATTAAATTTAGAATACCTTAAATTTGGCCACTTTTAGTTTATTTTAAATCTCGCATGACTTAGCATGTATCTGTAATGTCTTTCACATGTCATTCTAGAATTCCTTCATATGATCTGTGTGTGATCATGAGAATCACCTGTGCATGTTTTATGATCACTTTAGTTGTTCTCTAGTATCTTACCTGAAAGAAGACTTTTCGATTGAGAGATCAACCACTCCAAGAAATCTGTTCTCGCACCGGTGCATGGTTCTAAGAGTTCCTCCATCTGTTGTGAATAATAGTGCATTTTTCATACTAAAGTGGGGGATTTATAGGCCTCTTCACCCTAGTTTTTCAATTCTTTGGGTGGCACATATCATATAAATTTATGATGGAGTTAGTGAAGGGATTCATCATCACACTTCTTCATGAGTCTCTATTGTGGATTTCTCTAAGGGTGTCTCCTGATTTTTAGTAATTGTGAGTCCCTCCCACCAACATCTCCATTATTGGATTATTTCTAATTAATTGAGACTTTTTGAATCAATCAATCATGCCTAAGGACATTCATATCATCATAGTGACATTTCCAAGAGCCTTTGTGATATTAGGGAACCTATCGAAAGGTCTTCATGTGATCTCGAGTGACTTTTCTGGAACTTCGCATGAGATAAGGATGGCTTGTTAATGGATTTTGTGAGACCATAACATGAATAGAATTAGCACGCCTAAATATTTTTATGATTTCAATAGGATTCCACCTCCTCCATGTTTTATTTCTTAGGGTCTTTTTTACAAAGTTTTAGGAGTTTTCGAGGTTTCTTGAATCTTCTCAAGGAAAATCATTCAACCTCTTGGTGATGCGTTGTGTGGCCATGAAAGGTCCTATGGAGGTGTCTGATCATTTCATGAACAAATCCATTTCTTTGTCATTATGGAACCAAAGAATAATCACAAGGTTTCCTAGACATAACAGAGGTCCTAATTTTGAGGATGAAATTCTAGTGGGCTTTTTCAAGATGATGCAGTCATGTCACTGGGGTCTCATAATGTCTTGCGAATTTCTTGGGGTGCATCGCGTATTTTTTATGACTGAAAGAGGCTCCCACCTACCTATTTAATTATCTCCTTTTTTTATCTTCAAAAAAATAGGATCTATAGAGTTTTATTGGATGTTTTTAAGGAAAATCATAATCCCCATCAGTGATGTATCGCATGACCTTTACAACCATGAATGGCTCCTAGCTTTAGGATATTTTCCTCCTATTTTTTATGCACTTTTGGATGGTCTATCAGAAATCCGTCATTTGGCATGATGCGTTTCTGGAGGAGATAATATGGTTACCTCCACATGACCAGAGATTGTCTGGGGAACCTTGGAGAGAGTAAAATGACTTTTCTAAGGGACTTTATGGGACCTTCTTTAGGATATGTAGTACACATGGTCATCTGCATGGCCTCTTACTGGTCAAAATTTCATGAACCTTCTCATAGTTCATGTGATCCCCGGGTTATTGACCACCTTCTTCTTCCTTTCTTTTGTGGGGAAAATAACACATATATTCAAGCTTTTCTTAATTTATGGATTTTTTAATGCACATTTCACAGGTGTCAACCCCCACATAATGTAAATGTGTTTCAGAAATATCTCCTCAATTCAACATAGCATAAACCATGTAAAAGGAACTAGTTTCATAAAAATAAATTCATCATAATCATAAAGTATCTAGATAAATAATAATAATGGTATAATTGAATCATTTACCCATTAAAACATAATCATAACCAATGGTTTTTGTCATTGATGAAATGATATTTCATAAATGACCATTAAAACATTATTATGGAAAAATATCCTTTCCTTTTAGAAAACACTTCTTTAAAAATTAAATTTTTTCCAAATATTAAATAATATATTTTATTTTAAAATAACCTTCATAAATTTATGAGAAATATTTAAATCATTTAGTGTTCATGACTATTTTAAATATTTTTCTTTTCGCACACTTTAATACAAAAAATACTTTCACATTATCAGTAAATGCTAAAAGGGACTTCATTGGAAAATGATAAGTATATTCCTTTCAACCCATTTTATATAAAGTCAAAATTGGGTAAACATTTCTTCCAAAAATAAGTATATAATAGTACAAACTTATTTTAAACCATTTTTATAAAACATGGATATGGAAGAAAAAATGTTCTTAACCCAAGAGAGAAGTAAATATTATTTTTCTTAAAAATATCTTTTGGTGTATTTTGGAAATAAAGAGAGGAAAATTAATTAAAAACAGAAATTTTTATGAAATAAACAGAGGATAATAAAATTCATGCATTTATTGAATAAAATATTAAAATATATCATCATTATAATCATATCATAAATAATATCTATAAATAATGAGATTGTATCTTTAAACCTCTACCACTTTGGAATCCTTTGAATCATAAGTCCCATGAAATAAATAAAAATATATGGATATTTAAATCCTATAAATACCATTATAAGGATAATAAACTAAATTAATGGGAATTACATACACCATACAAAAGAAACAAGTTGTTTATAGGGATTTTTTCCCATAAAAACAAAAGTGAGATGATAATCCCTAACCTCACGTCTCGACTCTCTTTATACACATTCAAACATCCTATATAATAAATATAGGATTTTTATAAATATAATCCATAACCATAATCATATATATCATACCATATATTTTTTATTTTAATCCTTGTATTACCCATTTATTAAAAATTACCTTGTCAAAAGCATGTTTCGGGTAATAAATGGTTTATTTTTCATTTTTTTGTTTATTTTTTTTTGGTCCCTTTACATTGACCAGGGTTAAATCATCTCCAAAATTTTAAACATGGTATAAATATATTATATATTTATTATATATATATTTATTATAATAAATAAAATTTTCTATTATAAAATGAGTTACACTATTCATGGAGATGGTAGATCGTACGTACACATGAATATTGTTATCATTTTCTTGATGGATGGAATGAAAGTGTGTTAAATAATATATCACCTTTAATAATTAATTATTATTTAATATATATCACATATATTCATTAATTTTACCCTTATTACCTTCAACATAAATTGTAAGTGGAAAACGAATCACAATTCTTTATGAGACAATATTTCTTCGTACACACGAGCGATGTAATCATCTTCCCATGGAATGAAAAGTATGAATGTATATGTAATATTATAATTAAATAAGTATAATTATGTATAATTATCATACAAATATATTAAATCCATCATTATATCCATTCATGATAACTGGTGATTTAAAATTAATTACATTTGTTCGTGATGTGATAGTCTATCATACACACAATCGAGAACTTCATTTTCCACTTAATGGATGTAGAGATAGATGTAGGTAATTTCATTGAAATAGTAAAAAATTATTATATGTAATATATATATATATATATCATAATGGTTAAATATTATTTTTAATGGGATAGGGGAAGAAATAAAATAAAAATTCATAATTAAGGACTTTATATATAATATAGATAAACCCTTTTGGTTTACAACTAAATCCTTCTTAAAAGGATTTCCAGATAAATATTTTGCCTCTTGGATGTGGGTAGGGAAGTGAGGAATGGATTTTGTTAGGTAATTTATAATTCAAATGGTTTTGGGAGTGTGAATTAGAGGGGAGTGGGGGTTCCCCTTTATAAGCGGGTAAAGGAACCAACATGGAATCTACTAATAAATTTCCCAAAAGAATCCAAAATGATTTTCATTACCAAGAAACATTATTTCAAATGATAATATATTTTATATTTGGATACTATAAGGTCAAAATATTGAAAAAATTAGAATTTAGAAAAGTTTTATTTTCAAAATTAACTTTATCTTGTATTTTAACCCCTCATTAACCAGCTTTAAACTTTACTGAGCAATTAATTGTTACTATTTTTTCAATTCATTTTGACACAAAATTAAGTTGAAAATATTATTTAATATTAATTATTCTGATTATAAATATAAAAAACATTTTTAAAAATACCATTCACCAATGTGTAAATTTTTAAATTAAAATTAAACTTGTTGAAGTAATGAAAAAATGGTTTTCCCAAAAAAACTTCTAATGTCTTGAAAAAGTTATTCTTTCAAAATTAAATTTGAAATTGATTCAAATTACTAAAATTGGATTAATAAAAATATAATTTAAGTAATTTTTCTTTCAAATAAATCTTAAAACAATTTTATGTTTTTAAATGCTTTAATTGAAAAGAAAATTCTTAATAAAAATGAGTAGTTTTCACTATTCACTGGAAAGTTTATCTTTTCAAAAAAATAAAAACACATAACACTAAGATAATTTTTAAATTATTATTTAAAAAAATAATTTATTTTTTCATTTAAATTTCCTAAAATTATTAAAATTAATTTTAAAATAAGTGTGCAAAATGTGACAAAACACTTTTTTAGAAAAATAATGTTTTTAAGTGTTAAATTGGATTTATTCTTATCTCGTACCTATAAAACACATAATATGAATTTTATGCCCTTTAATAGAATATATAATATATTAATTTATTTAATATAATTTACCATAAGTTATTTTTTTAATTTAATGAGATATAACACATTTGTGTTCATGAAAATAATTTTTATTTTCAGCAAAACATTTCCTTCATTATCAAATGATTTTTATTTTCATTAATAATTAATTAAAAACCTAAGAATTATATATATGTGTGTGTGTGTAACTCATATATTTTTATAAATTATTAACCCTTTTCATACTCACAATTCAAACAGCTTATAAATAAATATAATATTAAATAATAATATTTTAATTGTATGTCACATTTTTTAAAACAGTGTTTCTTATAACACAAGCTATTTTAGAATTTAAATTTATCTGAGAAAAAATATTTTATACAATTTTGGTGAGTTACAAACATAAATAAAAACCCATTTTATAAGATCATTCAAAATTTTTCTTTGAAAAAACAATAACAAATATTCATTTCTATTAATAATTATAATTTTAAATTATAAATTGACAGAATCATGGGACCGAATATTTATTTATAAAACCATGAAAAATTGGAGTTCAATATTCATTATGAAATATTTTAGTTGAAAAAACATTATGAAAAATAGTTATAAAAGTGATAATATGAGTGCACGTGGAAAGTGTTAAAAAATGTTCTTTTTACACTTTTATAAAGACAGTGAATGTTGAAGAAAAATAACAATGCCGAAAACATTAAAAGAATATTAATTTTGTAGAGAGATCCAAGTATATTTAAAAATGTCTTATTAATTAATATAATCAATGATAGGTATGACCATAGAATAAAATAAAGAACATATATATAGAAGATAATGATTCTTGACTAAAAGGAAGAGATTAGGTCGACTATACATATGAATATCCTTTAGGTTTAATTGTATTCCAAAGGGAAAAGAAAATTATATAAGATATGTAAAACCCATGAATAAATATAGTGGTATAATATAGATAGGTTTTATAGATAATAACTTATAATTTCCTAATAAGGAAGTTCCAACATAAAAAATATTTATTTTAAAATGAAATTTTTAAAGAAACTCTTACCTTTACTTCTGAATTCCACAAATGTGATTAAACATTTTGTATAATAAAAATGATCATATTATTAACTTATGTAAGAACATTATTAATATATATAACTTTTTATATTCTTCCATTATAATCACTCATTACAAATATATTAGTTTTTATAGTCTTCTAATCATCAGATGTTAGTAATATTGATTATTTTATAAAAGTTTCATATTGGTGATGTCAGTTCTCATTATTTAATAAAAATTTCATAATTAAAAGACTATTAATAGAAAATGGAATATTTATGGTCCATTTGTTTATTTATTCTAGTATTCACTTTATTTAAATTATGGGTACCATTCACGAGAATGAAATCCATGATGAGTTTTTTCATGGTAATTTACCGATAACAATGAGTTATTTAACATTGAGCATCGATTTTTGTGTCATACTTTAAAAACAATATTCATGATATATATTAAACATTAATATTAAATATCACCATTATTAATGTCTTGATACTTATTCATGTTGAAGATGATGAGGTTGGTATAACATCATTCATATAGGTGGATGAACAAACCCAAACAATAACATTATATAGTAGTGAATGAGTAAGAGTTTAGAGTTATATAATAGTAGTATCATTTTATTAAATAATAATGATGATGATACAACATCATTAAAATGGAGGATGATATTTATATATACTAATTATGATAAGGTAATTGATAAAGTTATAGAAGAACATAGATGATTGATGAATTCCCTCCTTCTCAATAGGGATCCCTTTTGAAGGAAGGATTTAAGATTCCTTCTTGGAAATAGATGCTACTAAAAATAAAAATAAAGATTTTTGAGAGGAAAAATGTTCAGTGATTATAGAGGGAATTTTACAGTGTTATTGGGTTTTGAGTGGTGGTGAATAAATCATTTTATAAGGGAGTTTGAGTGTAATTTTCTTATGTTTTCCTTAAATATTTGTTAATCAAAGACACTTTTATATAGATAATGGCCCGATTAGTGTAAAACCCCAAGGAAGGCCAAGATTCCCACCATTATTTTCTTCTTCTTTTTTTATGTTTTATACATAATTTTAAACATATACTGTATTTTATAATTTTTACATGTTATCAATTCCATTAACTATTGACTGCAATAATGTTGTTCTTTCTAATTACTATATTTATATTCCATTCGTATTTTATTATTATATATAGCCCTTCATACATTCTTAGAATTATTCATCCTATTCATTTACTTCTCTTTCATCATGTAAATTATATTTATAATTCATACCTCATTTCGATAGTTATCATTCAAGGTATGAACTTGAACCCAAATTATGAGGGTAAGGATTACATGTTTGTGGTATTTATATTTACCTAAGGTTTTATTCAAGGTGTGGTTTTATAAATGTAGTTTCATATTGAAATATTATAATATTTTAATTTTTATCTTTTATTGTAATATTTTATTTCAAAAAAAATGTATCAGGGTTTATTTTAGTCCAACCTTATATATGAAACATTTGTTCTACATAATTTTTATTTATGAAAATATATATTGAAAAATAATAGGGTGTTATGTTCTAACCCCATAAAATAATTTTTCCAATGAAAATTCATTACTCTAATGAAAAAAAATGAGGTTAATTTTACCTCATTACATATCTAGGTTCCCATATAGCTTACTAAAACTTATTATTCCAAAAAAGTACTTTATCCAATTGGATGATTTTTTTTCTTGGTACTTTATATATATGATCCAATATTTCTACTTCTTGTTTCTCATAACATAGATCATGTTATTTTCGTACCGCATCTGACTTCATTAATGTGAAGGGTCGGGTATGTACTTTCTTAAAAGTGATAAATGGAACACATAATGCACTAAATATAGGATTGTTTAATATTCAATATGATAATCTAACATCCCCACATGATCAAAAATTTAAAGTGGAAATATATCCACAGATTAAATTTCCATTCTTCTTTAATATCATAACCCTATTCTATGATGATATTCGATGGAATACCTTTTCTCCAACATCAAATATAAAATTTCATTTATGATTATCAATATAAATCTTTTATCAACTATGCATAGGTTTAAGGTGATGATGAATGATTTGAATATTCTATAACATTTTCTAAACAAGATTAAGTCTCATCATTTTATGTTTTCAATCTTTATCCCAACATTTTAGAGTTCTACAACTATTACCATATAGAGCCTCATTTTTTTCCATTTGAATGCCATAATGTAAATTATTTTATATGATAACTTTTCATAGTAAGGTTTTTTCCCAACCACATTTAAAATCTAGTAAACATGATCTCAAAATATCCTCTAATTAATTTATATTCCTTTATGATATACCCTTATTTTAAGGATGATATATAGTGATGAAACTAAACTATGTATCTTATTTTTTTTAATAATTATATAGAACAAAAATATAAAACTTAGATCTTAATCAATAAAAATTAAGAGTGGTAATCCATATATACATAAATATTCTTTAACATATATCTTAGAAATTTTACCATGCAAGAAATATTCATGAGTAGAAAAGAATAATTATGACTTTATTAAGTGAGAAACTACAACCTCAATGTCATTATAACCTTTAGATGTTTTGAGAAGTCCTATAATAAAATCAATGGTGATATTCTACCATTTATATACAGGTATGGGTAATGGTTTCATCATATACTTATACATTTTTTGATCTATGAAAACTTACTATAATACCATGCATTGAGATAAATACTCTACAATCTCTCACTTCTTGACCACCCACTAGAATTGATTCTTGAGATATCTATAGATATTTTTTTCTAGTATAGATAGATAATGATGAGATTTGTGATTATCCATCAACTTATTCATTAATTATGGTATTGATGGAAAACATATTAATTTATCAAATTTTATAATTCTATTATTGTTAAAGTTGAAATGTATAATATTACCTACCATTTTTTGTAGATTTGTATCCCCCTTATGTGACTTCTTGATCTTTGCATGGATTGATGGTTGAGATATTATTTGGGAATGATAGTATTTCTCCAATTCCATTAAAATTTCAAGGACCATCATTTAAAAATATATTTATATTGGGTCTCATTCAATCCTCTTTATGGATAAGGTAGTGTGATCCCTTGAGATTGTGTTCCCTTGACCTTGTTTATATTCACATAGTGGTAATTTATTGAGAATTATTTGTCCATGAACAAATCCAACCATATTCTTTGGATCATTTACAACTCCTATTGTGTGAATATATATATTAATATATTTTTACCGATATATATTTCAAACTTTTTTCCATAGAGATAATGCATTCATATCATCAATGTGAAAGTTACTGGTGTTTTCTATAAATCATTTTCTAGGTAAATTTTCTCATGAATATTTCATTGATGGGTGGAATAAGAAACTAATATTTAATTTTGTATGGGTACACATACCAATCCATTATTTTATGAATCATTTTATAATAAATAGACTTATCCACTTCATAGTAATGTGAGAACCAATCTAGGGACCATCCTTCCCTTAATCTCATAGAAATTCTATTTATATTCATCTGTCCAGATAAACTTGACTCCCTTATAAGTTAACATGGTTTTTTTATTTGATATTCATGAAAAATTTCTAAAAATGTATTTATAATATTCATCCAATACAAGAAAACTACATATTTATATTATAATGGTTGGTTATTCCATTGTCCAGTCACCTTTTTGTTTTAAGGATCCACATATATAATGTCATTTTTTATTAAAAAATAAAAGAATCATAATTTTTGTAGAAAGAATTAAAACATGCTAAATTTTGTATAAATTTTATAATATATCAATTTTTGAAGTAAAATACTTAATTATTATTCATTATATCCCTTTCCCTTGGATTTTTTGTGAATATAATCTATAAAGACTACCACAAATTGATCAAGTTAATCTATACATAATTTATTCAGTAGATCCATAAATACTGTAGGGGGGTTTGTGAGTCCAAAAGGAATAAATATGAATTAATATCGACAATATCTTATATAAATGGTTTCTTTGCGTATATCATGTCTTTTAACCCTTAATAGTTAGTATCAAGATCGAATTTCAATCATTGAGAAGTATTTAGTCCCCCACAACTAATCAAATATGTAATCTATATTGGATATAGGATACATTTATCTTAATATTGTTTTGTTAAGATCATTATAATAAATTAAAAGATTCATTGATTAATATTTCTACATAAAAAATAGGAATAGTGAACACTGTGGAGAAGAAATGGGACATACAAAACACTTTTATATATTCATATGGAGTTTCTTCTTCTATTCCTCCAATTCAATTAGGTCTATTTTTTAAGGATTCATTGATATTGGTGTATCATCATGTTTTAGTTCTATAGAAAAGTCAACCTTGTAATTTTACAGAATATAATCCTATTGTTTTATAAAAACATCAACATATTCATTCATAGTTGGTATATAATAAATATTATATTTATACCTAACCATTTGAGGTGGAGATCCCTCTTGATTGAGTATTAATACCCATATCATGGAAGTAATTTCCATAGGGATTTAAAGTTTATCCTTTCACCAATAGATGATAATCATTTGATTTAGAATATAAAATGTGACTTCTATATCCTAAAAAATAATATGGGGTCTAAGTAGAGAGAGCTAATCCATTTCTAAAGTCACATAAAATTCAACTAATGGGATAATAATAAAAAATTTAGGAAGCAATTTTCCAAAAACTTATATTCAATATGATTTATATACATTTAATGTAATCATTGTAACACTATTAATTTTTATGAAAAATTCAATATATTTCCATTAGGGATATGAATTAATATTCTAACAGTCCTTTCAATATATGAAATAATTCATAAAACTAGGATAAAATAATATATTTTCAATACTGAGTATACATTTCACAACCCCAATATTATGATTCATTCATGTTTCCCTTACTAAAACCAAAATATTTATTCTAAGTATCATACAAAAATAGTTAGAGTAAGAAATACTATGATAAAGAAACTAAATCCTAATATTTCTAAAATTATGACACTAACATTTTAACCTATGTAATTTTAGGTTCATCCTATAAAAAAATCCATCAAAGGATGTTTTATGTTCTATCCCCTTATTCTTCATAACCTAATCCCTTGAAATAACTAAACCCCGGTGTGATACCAATCGAGGTGACAAAAGAAATACATATATATATATATATTACATCATTTTATGAGCATATTCAATACATATATCTTTAAATCACTCTCTATAACTTGAAGTTTTAGTGTGTTTTATGATTATAAAGATAACCAACTTATTTTATAATATTTGAAACATATCCCAAAAATATTCATCCCACATGATACCCTTTAGAGGTATCACACATAATATTCTCATTCATAAGATCAGGATTAGAAATATAAGAAATAGTGATCTAAAATTACTAATAAATGTAAACATGATAGAAAATAATTAATGATCATAAGTGGTTATAAGATAAAAAAGTGGGTGTGATAACATAGTCAAGGTTCATTGGTAGAACATAAGATAATCATACCCAATGAAACATAGAATCATGAGTCATGGCATACAGATTTTGTTATAACTTTATAAATCAGATATATTAAAGTGGAAACATGATTCAATAATAATTAATCATGAAAAAATATCATAGGCATAAAAATGTGTCACATATATAAGTATATAAAATCATTACATATGTTGAGTTTCACCACCAATTCCATCTTTTAATAGTGGTAAGTGTTCCTAGTATATTAGGATCACTCCCCATTCCCATAAAAGTAGTAAAAAGTGTCCCACTATTAATTTAGTTCACTAATAAGTCCCATAAAATTTATATCATTAGATAAAAACATTACCCAAAGCATTGGATATAAATAATTTATCAACTAATCACATGATGATAAACTGTACATATGTATTCCACATGATCAAAAAAATTCATAATTAAATTACAACATAACAAACACATGAAGAAGAAACTAGTATCAAGTATACTTTAACATAAATTTATCATAATACATAAAGATAAATAATGATAATGGTATCATTAGATAATATCCACGATTAATCATAAAAAAAATTAACTATATTAAAAATATTAAAGAAACGTTTATAAGTGTGTTAGAAAATTTCATTGAAAACCAGAAGAAATTTCCACTTCTTTTGATAAAATTTATTTGAAAATGAAAAAATCACAAAAAAAATTAAAAAAAAAATTCATTGGAATACCATATAAACATATATAGGAAGATTAATTATGAGAAAAAATATATAAAACTCTAAAAATACATTCAGGTGAAACACATCAAAATAATTAAGATTCTTTTGATAGTTTTTTTGAAATATATTCAATGATGGAGGAGAAAAAAATAAAAAAAAAAGTTAAAATAATATTCCTTTTACAAATCATGTTAATTACCATAATCAATCATAGAACTATAGACAAGTACATCCATAACACAAAATAAATAATATTGACATGGAATATAAACATTCTTAATATAAAAGAAGAGATAAGGTATATTCTAAATATAGAATTACTTTTAATAAAATTGTGTACCAAATAGATAATAAACGGTGAGAATACATGTAAAATCCATTAATAACAATTGGAGAATAATATAGATTGGTTTTATAGAAAATAACATATAACTTCTCTAGATAGATGTTCAAACAAAAAAATATTGATTTTAAAATGATATTAGTAAAGGAATTTTTACCTTTAAACAAAAATTCTATGAAAGTGATTTATCCTCATCTCTAATAAACATTATCAAGTTAATCAATTATTTTAGATATAGTATTTTATAGTTCTTACAGTTTATGGATGTCATTCACTATTCACCACGGTATCTTTATTATTGTAAAGAAATTTTCATTCTTAACTAATTAAAATGTTTTGATTACATAATTGGAATTAATTTAATAAAAATATTATAAATATGAGAAATTTAAAATTTATATTAAACCATCAAATGTTTAAGTAAAACATTTTTTTATTAAAAAAATAACTTTTTTAAACGTTATATTTTATCAATCCTATTTCATATCAATTAGAAATTAATTGAGTGTTAGTATATTTTTTTATTAATTGAAAACTTACATTAGATTAATTATTTAAAACTAATATATTTGATTTCTTAAGATAAAAATACACAATATTTAAAAAAATAGTTTGAAAAATAACATTTTGTAACAATAAATAATTGTAACCTCAACATTTTAAAACTAATTTTGTATCATATAAAAATTTAATTTTATAATTATATTAATAAAATAATTTAATTGTGTATTATATTTTTATTTAATTCCAAAATTATATTATTTTTAAATGCAAAACATACCCACTGGATATACCCAATGATTATATATCCAATTATGATTTTCCAAAGACTGTATTTTGAAAAACCATACATAAAATGGGAAATTTTTATTCTAATATATATATACATGAATACATTCTCAAACTCATTTATCCAATTAATTTACTTCTCTATCGAAATTCATATTATATTTCTAATTATTTCCCTATTTACATAATTTCAATCAGAGGTATGTTCTTCAACGAAAACTATAAGGACATGGATTACATTTCATTTGGTTTTTTACTTGTGGTTTTATTTATATTTTATTTTTCTCAATAATTTTTTATATTTCATTATCATAATACAAAAATATTTATCTTCGATTGTTATATTTTATATTAATAAATATTAATCTCTTTAATTTTAGTTTGGTGTTGCAAGGGAAACAAGTTATTTAACACAATATATATTTAATGGAAAAAATATATTGAAAAATAATTATTCATGACACTGCTAGGGACCTGGTGAACACCTTAGGGCTCTCAATTGTGGGTGGTACACATACTGTAGGGCCACTAAAACTTTGGTTTTTTACATTACTTCATTCAAATCATATCTCTCTCACCACTATTAAAACTATCCTCACAAATTCCCATATAAAAAACCCCTTTTTCAACTCCCTAGATACGTAAACATAGTTTCTATTGAGAATATATAGTAATGATGTGATTTTTAAGAAAAAAATGTAGGGGTGAATCAATGTATTGACCAATTTAATACTTTTAAAACATTAACCCTATCCCATTATCAGTTCATATTCTCATGTTAAAAGTAATTATACTTCAATAAACCCCCTTTATTACATTCACATCAAATATGAAATGTAAATTATAAATGGAAAATATACAAGTGAAAGATTAATTTTACTTCATCCCCCTATACTGTAACACCCCTAGATTTTTTGAAATATTTTTTCGAATTAATTTAATCTTTTTTATATTTTGTTGTTCACACAACACTAAATAAATACTGTGTTATATGAAATTTTATGCTAAACCATGTTAATATTTTATTATACGATACACTAATATAAGTTTTCTCTATACACAACATCGACTTGGATTGCCTTATATGCAACACTGACTTGGATTGTGTTACACACAACACTAAGTTTCCACGAAACAACATTTTTTAGTATAATTAATTAAATGATATAGTTATAACATAGCTGTTAAACATAACAATATAAATATTAATAACCAATTTTTAAATATTACTTATAATGTTATTATATTAATAAAACATAATGATCATAAAACATATAATTTTAGGTAGTATTTGTATGATTGGAAATATTATTTTCTCAAAAGAAATGTATTTTATGTCCTTATGTGAACAACAATAAAATTAATTATAGACACTTTGAGAAATTTAATTTGATAAAATAAACATAATTTTTTAATTCAAAATATTGAAATTAGATTTGGGTAAATTTTTGGTATTTTTCTAAGAAACTCTATTTTTTGGTGAATGGTGAAAAATACTGAATTTTAATTCAAAAATAATTTCTTGTCTAATTTATTTAAATACATAAATTATATATTAAGTTTGTTTTAAAGTAAAAATACATAAATTATACATGTATTAATCTAATTTTGGTCATTTTAATCATTATTTTGTTTGAATTTAGATATAAAATCTTAACGATCTCTTGAACATTCTCACTTTAAAAACCTGCTTCCATGCCACTTCTGTGTGATTAGCATTAAATAGAATTTTATTGTTTCTATTAATTTAATTTCAAAAAATGGACATATAAGGTTTTAATAGTTATAATATTTATATTCTAATAAGATAAAATTATTTTTTACCAAAAATATTAGTGAAAGTAACTAAAATTAATTATAGAAATTAAGGTAAAATTATGCTTAATAGGGGACTAAAACTTAAAATTAAGGGTCCAAATGACCTAGACACTTTTCCAACACCAATTTTATTTCCATAT
The DNA here is from genome assembly GCA_963277665.1 of Viscum album. Classification (NCBI taxonomy): domain Eukaryota; kingdom Viridiplantae; phylum Streptophyta; class Magnoliopsida; order Santalales; family Viscaceae; genus Viscum; species Viscum album. The sequence continues at coordinate 1,939,535,589 of OY728155.1, forward strand.
TTCTTCAATAAACCTTAAATTATTTATTTTGGTTGGTTTAGTAATTTTTTAGGTAAAAAAAGTGTACACCAAACTTTTTTTCAGAAATTCTATGTGTGTCCCCTCCCTACCCTATAAAAGGCCACCACCTCTCCCCCTTCTTCATATCACTTAGTCTCATAGGTTTGGCCATTATATACTCAATTAACTTCCCAAAATCCATCTATTACTCCTTTAATCCTTAATTTGGGAATAAATAAAATTAAGGATTCCCTTTGGTGGAAACAAAAAGAAGTTTCTCAAATAAGAGGAGGTTTGTCAGAGGACGAAAAGATTCAAGACATAAGGTAAAGTAATTTCATCTCACATTTTATTTTCACAATATACATGCCATATTGACCACTCTATTAATTTTTGTGGTGTATATAATTCCAATGAATGTATTCTATATTTAATATACATTAATTTATGGGTATTTACATATCCATTTGATGATCTTTCATTCATGGGGATTGTGTTTCAAATGTTTCCAATCGGTAATGTAATTTTGTATCAATTTTCTTTATTTGATACACATTCCATGTTATACACCTATATTTTTACATGAGGTGTGTATACTTCCTTTTACGTGTTATATAATAAATATCCTTCGTTTCATGATATGTTAAGCTTCATGTAATGTTATTCTTTCCATTGTGTTATGATTCAATGTTACCAAAATGGTAATGGTTTATAGCTATAATCTCACCGTTTATCAAGATTTTTTATGATTATGCTCCATTTTATGAAATATTATGATCTATATCTCAATAAATATAATTATTTTTTATCCTCTGGTTATTCATGTTATATCTATGTAATGGTACCATTTTACCACTCTTTGGTATATGAGTTGATCAAGAAAGTTCTTTTAAGAAAGTTCAACTCTACCTCTCTCTTTGGTTAGAAATATATTTTCCATAAAAAATATGTTTTCTAAAAGGTTTCCAAAAATATTCTAAAATTATCTTATAATACTTTAAATACATTTTTACCCATGTTTTACCTTTTAAACAAAATATTTTTTAAACAGTAATCATCTTGTATTTTTTCAATCGAGGCACTTTTATAAACTTCATATAGTGCAAAAGGAATGTTTGAAATGTATGGATGTACCTGCCATCATGACTGTCATTCCCTTGAGTCTTATTTTACAAGATTACAAATTTTATTTTTAAGTTATATGTTTCTTATTATTCTTTAAATTCTTTGATATAATGTTTTTTCAATGAAAAAGGTTTTGAAAAATGTTTTATGATAAAAATTGTTTTAAATTATTTTCAAGACATCCTTTATATGTTTATAAAGTTTTTTTTGAAGGAAAAGGATTTAAATTATTTTGATATCTTTATAAAAGTTTTCAAATTATTTCCAAAGAATAATCCTTTAAATTTTTTTTAATATTATCTTATAAGTTTTCAAGGGAAAAGGTTTTCGAAATGAGTTCAAGTCTTCTTTTTATGTTTTAAAAGTGGTTTTAAATGAAAATATGTTTTCAAAAAGGATTTATGATTTAAAAGAATTTTTTTAATGAATAAAGGTTATTTTACTCAAGAATGGTTTTTAAAAGTATATTTACCATCTAATATGACATCCACTGGTGTTACTCGTGCCTTTTTGGGAAATTATCCAAAGTTTTCATTCATATTATTTCTCTAGATGGTTTGTGTTATAATGGAATAATGTTTATGAAATCCATTTATTTTTCATGGGTTATATGTTTATGAAACCCATTCTATATCCATAGGTTTTATGCTTATGAAACCCAATTCTCTTCATGGGTTATTTTTTTATTAAATGATTATGAAACCATTATTTTTCCATGGGTTGAGATATGATTGCATATTTATGACACCTAATTCATTTCATTGGTTATGATATGATGTTTATGAAACCCATATCTTTTTATGGGTCATGATATGATGATTTGTTTATTATCTTGTGGAACATATATGAATGATTTTATTTTTATATGGGTGTGGCCTATATATCCCTATAATGTATTGGGTAAAGATTTATATCTCATTAGATAATGATGGGAACCAAGTCAACAAGATTGATCTACCATGGGAATATGGGTATGCCCAATCCCTTACAAGGAAAGAACTAAGAATGAGGATGATAGTGTGTCCTTTCCAGTAGGTGTACTCACCATGAAGATGGAATATAGGGAAACTCGATTCTCTAAGGAAAGAAGGAGAAACCCAATCCACTATGGGAATATGGGGAAACACGATCCCTTATAGGAAAGGAGATGCAACTGGGGATGGTGGTGTTTCCCAACCTGTAGGTGTAGTCCTCATGAAGATCCCTAATAATTTATAGTTAAATTTCTTAACTTATATGGAATAATAATACATGTTTATGTGTATTACACAATTACATGTCTTATCCTATGTTATGATTTCATAGATTAAGCTCATGTTTACTTTAAGATTTATGTATTATGAACTATCAATCTTTATTATTGTTTATGTTTATGATATTTTATATGTAGGGTATGATATTATAATGTTATTATCTTGTTCTCAACCCCATATATTCATGTCACACTTAAGTATTTCCTTTATTCATCCTTACTGAGCATTTAATATCACCCCTTTCATATGCTTCCCTTCCCCAAGTTATGAAGAAACTTTTTTAAAGTATAATTACTATGGGGGAAGATGTTTGGGGGAAACATTGAAGATCTTTCACTAAGTTAGAATTTTTTTTCTTGTTTCCAAATACACTAAACTAATGTGGTCTTTAGTCATATGTATTTTTAATGCATTAAGTATTATACAAAAATGATGTAATTTATTTTTATGTTAAAACTGGATTGTTATACTCAGTATCAGAGTGATGTTTTAGTCAACATTTAGAAATAACGATGAGAAAAATTTAATGATATCCCTTGGGATATTTCTAAGTGTATGTATAGGGGTGTCTCTATTGATAAGTCTAAGGGTAAGGGAAAAGTATAGGAAAATATCATAGAATTTTGGTAAATGAAAGAGTGAGCGGTAGCCTAGAAATACATCTCTGTTTTTATACTACAAGTGGATGTGGTTCTAGAACATATGTGCTTAGGAGTAACAAATCTAATAAGGTGCATTTGGCCTGACTCGAGTGTAACCTAGTATACAACAACAGACCTTATTGTGCACCTAGTTTAAAACTTCTTGGGGATATTCTTTGGGAATTTAAAAACTCTTTATAAACCATCATGAAGTATTTAAATAGAATATGACTATGAATAACCTAGGATTATTCTATGTTTTCAAAGATTAAAGAAGTAGGTTTCATGATTTATACATCCTATAAGTAATTAATTTTCATGATTATATGGTTTTCCTCTATGATAAGTAATGATAACACTATGATTTCTAGTTTTATCAATGGTGGGAACCAGAATAAACTGGGTTAACGTTGAATGTGATGTAAGATTTTCTGATGAGTAGTGAAACGGGATGATCATTGGAGTGAAGGATTTTGTGATCATACCAAATCATTTTTCATGGAACAAGTTACCAACATATACCTTAACCAACTCTCAGACTCGCCAAGGAAGAGGATAAAGGAGTTCTCTAAGAGTTTAGGTAATGGAGACCATGTAGGAAAGAATATTCAGTTCCCTTTTTTCAATAATGTAGAAATAATAACCCAAGTTAATGTCTTTGAGAAACAATAAGTTGTTTTGACTATGGAAAATATGGATACAATGAAATTAACTGTAAAGGAATGATGAAGGGTCTAGTTAATGAAATGTACATGAATATTGTCCTCCCTAAGACACCATCAAATTTTAAATGTTTTAAATGTGGAATGAAAGGCCATTATGCAAATCAATGTCCTAAGTGGAAATATCCTTAAGAGAATCATAAAGTTGGTGTGATTAATGGTTATATTTCTAATGATGATGAGACTGTAAATAAAATGTGAAACGAAAGAGGTATTAAGTAATTGGATGTGGTAATCTACATATGTATTATGTATGAAGTGGAATAATTAAAGTTTTTATATTTAGATTAAATAATTATTTTTTATGAATGGAAAAATATAGAAGTATTGTTCGGTATATGTTTTTCATGAAGTATTTACAAGATTTTGTTGAATTTTTTTGATGGAATAAAGAAGGGATTTAATAAAAAAGTGATATCTTGACTAAGGGAAGATAACCCTTAATATGTTTATTATGTTATTATAATTTGGATAGAGATATTTTGAATATGAATAAGTAAATTAGATGGTACTAATTACCTTAGAACTAATTGATGACTTTTTGACAAGTATATTATGTTATTATTGATTAAGTTTACAATATTTTTGGATTTAAGGAATATATCCAGTAATCATTGGAATAAGGAAGCATGCATGTTTTTAAAGATTATTTGTGGTAATTTATGTTATTTACATGTTTTAAGAGTATATAATGGGGATATTCATGTGTTTAGAATGTGACAACCAAGAGATACTTTGTGATGTATGGAGGATCAATGTTAAGTTGATTTCATTATCATATTTATAATGTTTTTTCGTCTTTCATAAGGGTCATAACGTTAACCATTTATGTAGTTTTTAAGTTAAACTTTAGATAATGTTTGTGATATTAAAGTATTATATCACCACATGAGTTTATTCATATTGGATAACCTTATCTAACAACTTTGTGTTGATGGTAACTGAAGATAGATGACATGAAATATCATGGATCTCATGATCTGTTAGTTTTCAGGAATGAAAAATTCACCATCCTTTTTGGAGAAAGAGGTGTAGTGAAAATTGGTCAAGACATGACCAAAGGATTATATTTTAATCATAAAAGGTAATAAAATAAATTAAGTATAACATCTCATGAAAATTATTCAACTATAAGGACGGAATCTTGAAACTGAAAAGGTTATCCTAGTGCCTTCTTTTCTGATTAATCAAATGGTCCCTTAGATCATCACAGATTTACGGAATTTTTATTATTAAATTTATCCTAACCATGTAATATATCACTCTCCTCAAAAACATGATAGTTATATTTCTCTTCCATTTACATTTTTTCACTTTCCACTTGTGTTCTCATGTATGGAAACCAAACTATGAGTAACTTTGGGTAAACGTTATGGTTCCAACTTTCTTTTTTTGAAGAAAGTTTTAGTGTCCAATTTTACATTTTTAGATTATATTAAAGGAACATAAAATTATTTAAACATTAATAAACTATACAAGTTTAGAGGGTGAAATTCATTTTAAGGGGAGTATAATGTAATAGCCAGAGTTTTGTGAAATATTTTTTTCCAATTTTTTTATTTATTTATTGATATTTTTATTTCATGAAACACTAAATATCGCTAGTGTCATCTGAAATAACCATGTTATTCTTCCTTTTTTACATTAATACAAGTTAATATTTCATTATACAATACCCCAAGATAATTTCTTTCTACATGAAACACCAACTTGGATTTTGTTATACGCCACACTAACTTAGATTGCATTATACACAACACTAAGTTTCTATGAAACAACATTTCTAAATTATAATTACTTAAAAGAGATAGTTATAACATAGTCATTAAACATAATCATATAAATAGTAATAACCAATTTGTAAATATTATTTATAATGGTTTTATATAAATAAAACATAATTATGATAAAACATATACTTTTTCATAAAGGCTTTATATGTTTAGAAATACTATTTTCTCAAAAGAACTTCTTTTTAGGTGCTTCTGTGAATAATAATAAAATTATTTTTCAATACTTTTTGAAATTTAATTTGATAAAATAAATATCATTTTTGAATTAAAATTTTCAAAATTATTATTGGGTGATGTTTTGGTATTTTTATGAGAAACTTCATTTTTGGGTGAATAGTAAAAAATACTAAATTTTAATTCAAAACTAATTTTTTGTATAATGTATATATATATTTAAATTATATTTAATGATTTTTTAAAGAAAAAATAGATAAATTAAATATCTATTAATAAAATTTGGGTCATTGGAATCATTTTTATGTTGAAGTTAGATATAAAATCTTAACAATCATTTGAGCATTCTAACTTTAAAAACATATTTTCTCGCAATGTCGGTGAGATTAGTATTAAACTTAATTTTTCCTCTTCTCCAAATTGAATATAAAAAAATGGAAATACACAGTTTTAATCAGTATAATATTTATATTCAAATAATATCAACTAAATTTTTGAACAAAAAGATTATTTAAAGTAATTAAAATTAATTACAATGATTAAGGTAAAATTAAGTTTAACATGGGACTAAACCTTAATCTTACGTGCCCAAATTACCTAACCACTTGTCTAAGACCCATTGTATGGACATATTTCGTCCATAAAACTTCCATTATTGAGTTTTTTTTTTGTTTCTGATGACTATTTTTAGGGAAAAACATGGGTATATCTAACTAGTTTTAAAAAATGCCAAGTTTCTCCCCTCCCTCCCCTATAAATGGCCTCTACCTCTCCCCCTTCTTCACACCTCTCAAACCACTTAGATTCATGCATTATATACTCAATTAACTTCCTAACACCCCTATCCTACTCTTTAATCCTAAATTTGGGCATAAATACAATTAAAGAATCCCTTTGGTGAAAACCAAAAGGAGTTACTCAAAGAAGATAAGGTTTGTACAAGTATGAATAGATTCAAGACATAAGGTTAGAGAATTTTATCTCACTTTTTATTTCTGTGAGATACATTACATATTCACCACTTCATTATTTTGTGTGGTTTATATGTTGACCATGAATGTATTCTATGATTCTTATACTTAATGTTTCAAGTATTTACATATCATGTTGATGATATTTATTTCATGGGATTTATGTTTCAAAAGTTACCAAAACTATAAAGTAATTTTGTCTCAATTTCCCTTCTTTGAGACACATTCCATGATATGCACCTATATTTTGACATGAGGTGTATGTACGACCTTTTACATGTTATATCAAGAATCCAATTCTTTTCATGATATGTTAAGATTCATGTAATGTTATTATATCCATTGTGTTATGATTCAAAGTTACCAAAATGGTAATAGTTTATATCAACAATCTCACCATTTATCATGATTTTTTATAATTATGCTCACACTGATGAAATATTAATATACATATCTCAATTAATCTTATGAGTTTTCTTACCCTATGGTTATTCATGTTATATCAAATTAATGGAATAATTTTCCCACTCTTTAGTACATAAGATGATCTTGAAATTGTTTTTTTGAAAGTCCATATTTACCTCTATATTTGGTCGAAAATCAATGTCCCTTAAAAACCATGTTTTCTAAATGGTTTTAAAAAATATTATAAAATTATCCTATTATATTTAAAATAAATTTTTACCCATGTTTTACCTTTTAAAAAATTATATATTAAAAAGGAATCCTCTTGTCGTTTTTCGGTCAAGGCACTTTTCTAATCTTTTGACGGTAAAAAATAAATGTTCATCATATATGGGTTTACCCTCCTTAATTATGGTCAATCACTTGAATATTATTTTACATTATTAAAAAGTTATTTTTAAGGAAATTTGTTTTCTAAGATTATGGAAAAAAATTAATTGATTTTCAATGAAAAAGGTTTTCAAAAATGTTTTATGTTTAAAAAGTGTTTTAAATAATTTTTAAAACTTCCTTTGTATTTTTTCAAAAGGTTTTTTTAAAATAAAAGGATTTAAATTATTTTATATTTTTTTATAAGTTTTCAAATTATTTTAAAAGGAAAATGATTTGAAAATTCTTTCAAGATTTTTTTATAATTTTTCATGGGAAAATGTTTTTAAAATGAGTTAAAGCCTTATTTTTATGTTTTAAAATTGGTTTCCGTTGAATTTTTTTAAAATTTTTGATGTTTTAAAAGTATTTTCAGAAAATAATGAATATTATCCTCAAAAAGGGTTTTAAAAGGTTCTTTAAAAAATATTTTCCATCTATGATGAAATCTATTGGTGTTACTCAGGCCTTTTTGGGAAATGATCCAAAGGTTCCATTAATATTATTTCTATGAATGGTTTATGTTTTGATGGAATGATGTTTATGAAACCAATTTATCTATCATATGTTATATTTTTATGAAACTGATTCCTCTTCCATGAGTTTTATTCTTATGAAACCCGATTTTTTCACGGTATATGCATTAATGAAATGATTATGAAATATTTATTTTTTCACAGGTTAAGATATGATTACAGGTTTATAAAACCCATTTTATTTAATGTTTTATGATAATATGTTTATAAAACCCATCTATTTTTATAATTCATGATATGATGATTGTTTTATCATCTTGTGGCACCTGTATGAATGATTGTGTTATGGGATGGGTGGGGCCTATATTTCCCTCTAATGCATTGTGTAATTATCTATATATCATGAGATAATGATGGGAATCAAGTTGAAAAGAATGATATACTATTGGAAGATATATAAACATGATCCATTTCAAGGAAAGGACTGCAACTGGGTATGGTGGTCTGTCTCACCTAGTAGGTGTAGTCACCATGAATATGTAAGATGGGGAAACCCGATTCACTATGAGAAGATGTGGAAACCCAGTCCATTATTAGAATATGAGGAACCTCAATCCCTTAAAAGGAAATAACTATGATTAGGGATGGTGGTGTGTCCCGGTGAGTAGGTTTAGTTCCCATGAAGTGACCTGATAGGTTCTAGTTACATGTTTTTGACTTATTGGAAATAATATTATGTGTTTATGTGTATGCCAAAATTTTATGTTGTATCCCTTTGTTATGGTTTTCGTGGTTAATCTATTTTTACCTTATGATTCATGTATTATGAACTAATAATATTTATTCCATGATTAATGTTTATGATCTTTGATATGTAGGTTATGATCTTATAATGTTATGATCATGTTCTCATACCCTTATATTCATGTAATGCTTATGTGTTTTCTTTATTTACCCTTCCTTATCATTCGATATCACCACTTTCTTATATTTCCCTTCCCCAAGTTATGATGAAAGGTTTATAAGTATAATTACTAAGGGGGAAGATATTTTTGGGAAACATTAAATATCTTTCGCTTAGTTAGAATATTTTTTTTCCATGTTTCCAAATAAACTAAACTAACATGGTCTTTGGGAGTCTGTTTTTGTAATGTTTTAATTATTCCCAAAAATGTTGTAATGTATTTATATGTTAATACTAGGATGTTATATATACATGGATAATAAAAAATTAATACATATTGATCACTAATATTATACCTTAAATTACTATCACAATCATTTTAGTGGATAAATTGTTTAGGTAATGTCACTCTCCATTAAGGCTTGCTTCCCTTATAATAAATATTTAGGGATAACTCACTCGTTATTTTTGGAAGACATCCCCCTTCTAATTAATTTCACTACTTTATGAATAAAACTATACCTAATGGTCTCTTTTTTATTAATATTTAAAAAAGATTAGATCCATGTCATCAAAATATGGGATTGATGCTCTATTTTAATCCATGTTGCTCGATCCTTTTTAACTTAGTATACTGTGATTAACTCTTCTTTAAATTAATTAAATGATATCCTATAGAAAATATTTTTAGTAAAAATTATATACATAATACTAATTTCATATATCAATTAAACTTTATTAATATTGAGCCTTTATTATATCCTAAAGAATATTTATCAAGAAACTTCCTATTCTCTATGATCCCTCATAATTCCTCTAAATTTTAAATATTATTCTCTCTAGATTTTTTTAGGATTATTCCATAGAAAAATTAATTGATATAATAATATAAAAATTATCAAATTAATAGTTATAATTGATTTGATTAAATTTGGTTATATGAATTCTTGTTTGGGGAGAGATATTGGAAGCATGAAATACCAATCAGTTGTAGTAATGATAAACCATCAAAAGCATGATCCACAGATCTACCATTATTTTTGGTGTAGATTAGAGCAGTTGAAAGATAAACCTTCTTAAGTCTAATTCACCTTAGAATATGTGTATTGAAACAAGGAATTCATTGCACCCTACCCACAAAAAAATCATCCTTATGCACACACATACCTTAAATAACAAATTCAACAGAAATATTGAAAACTATAATAAATTTAATTGAAGTTTGTAATGAATTAAATGAACACGGGATAATTTAATGTGCTTTGGATATTTTTCCAAGATGCATGATAGGAACCACTAAAAAATATTTGATATATCCAAATAATAAAGATTACAAACAATTGAAAAATATCATTAGTAATATTTCATTACAAAATTATTAACAACATGTAAAACTCTAAATCAATATTCTATATTAGTTCTACACCTCATTCTCATGGTTGATCCCCAATTCCTTTTATAGGAATGTTTTTTGGTTTTATAGGTCACACCACTTTCCCATATTCATGTATATTATTATAAATGGAATGTCATTAGTGATCACTCATGACACTATTATTCTCAACCACTTACACTAGTAAACACTTTTAGATTATTATTCCCAAAGAATTATATCTATAAGTTTCACTAACATTTTGGACCACTATATATGTTATTATAAGTACACACATCTAATATACCAAACACTGTTTAAGAGAAGAAGTGTCATTTCCTAGTCATCATTCCCAACCATCTACTGTTGATCGAATTTTCAAAGTATATAAATTTGATACGCAAAATTCTAATGTTGTGAATATCTGAGTATATGAATAGATGATACTCGAAATAAGGATACACATCCCAACAATATCCCAATTGAAGGATTATTCTCAAGAAAACATTATCAACCACCCTTAATTGTAATATTTTTCCTCCACCTTTTAATTCCTCCATTCACCTAAACCCCACTAAGGAATGATGCCACCTAATAATTTCAAGAGGTAAAGAATTAGTGAACTTGAATGGTGGTTTTTTTCTTCTGAAAACCTTATTGAGATATAATAATTTATCCTCCATCATATTTCTGATGGATTGGTATATTAACTCTATTTTCTTTTTCCTTAAATGTAATTTCATATTTTTATCCTAGAGGATTTCACATTCGCTATTACAAAAAAAATCCCCCATCTAGACTTATTTATAATTCCTTAAAAATATACTTCAACTAAAGCATCTCTTTCCTATATTATGTTTCTATGAATTAATATACTTCTATTTTATTTGGTGTAAAACTCATCTACAATCATAAAATTCAACAAATTTTTGTTCAATTTTAAGAAAATACGGATATTTTTGTGCTATTATGACAGTTTGAAACTCTTGAAAAGTATTAATCTACAAAACCTTATAACAAATATTTCTACCAAAAACATAAATCTTGATCTTATGATACTTTCAAATACTAAAGGATCCATTTGATATATTCCCAATGTTACTTTCAAGTGTTGGAGATAAATATTCTTACAAATCCTATTGAAAATCTAATATTCATTCAAACATTTAATACATTATGCTTTCGATAACAGAAGCATAAATCCATTTATCCATGTATTGATTCTCATATTCTCTTGTGAGATATTATTAATTATATAGTTTGAACTGTCAAGAAATATGCGAAGGCAATTTTTTTCATTCATCCATGAAAAACATTTCAATGATTTTCTAGATATACTTATTTTTAGATAAAACTAATTTTCCAGTCATCCAATATATTTATATCATAATACATAGTATATTCCTTGCATTCCTAAGATCATTCATCTCAAAAAATTTGGACTACCTATTTTTTAATTTCCAAATCTTTTGAAAATACTCTCTAGACAACAACATAACATCATAATAAAATATAAAAATTTTAAAATTCCCATAATCCCATTTCTTATGGTAATAGTAATGATTATCTTTACACCTTTTTAAGCCTTATTCTACCATAAACCCATTGAATTCCCAACTCCATTATATTTTTTCTTTATTTAGTACATAGAATATTTTATTCAAATTTTATACAAAATTATGATGCACAAATTCCAGTACACCTATTGTCTTTTTTAGGTAAATATCACCCTTAAAATAACCATGAATGAAAACTGTCTTATCATCTATTATCTCCAAAAATAGATCTTTCGATGTAATCATACATATAGTTGTTTTTATAGAATAATGTTTAGTTACCAGTGAGAAAATTTCAGAGAAATGGAATGATTCCTTCTACTGAAAAAACATTACTACCATCCATTCATTGTAAATCTCGTTTTCCATAATCTTTTACATTGATCAAATAAACCAACTTGTTTCTAAGTTCCCATATACCAACCCATAGTTCAACCATATCTAATGATCTGTTGAACTATAATGAATCTATATCTTCATTCATGTTTCACTCCCATTTCTTAGATTTACTAAGAGAAACTTCCTTCTATATATTTTTAGGTTCTCCTACGTCTTTTAAGAGTAAAAATTTCAAATGATTCCCAAACCTCTGAACTATTCTTCTTATTTTAGTTTATCTCCTCAATCGCATCAGCTTCTCTGAGCTTCTCAACTCTTATCTTTTTAGTGATGCCTAAACATTCATTAATCAAAATGTTGGAGCATGAAATTCTTGTACTCCACCTTGATTTTCATCTACTATTGAACTTTTGGAACATATTATTGTCTTGCATCAATAATTGCAGTTCTTTTAGTAGAACCATTAATGTTCATTAGGTTCTATATACTACTAGTACTCTGATCAATATGGATTTATATAAATCATTCTATTTCAACCTTATTCTCCATCAGGTTCTATTCCTTCCACAGAACCTTCCCAAAAAATACAGTATCCCTACTTTTCAGTATATATTTATTTTCAACATACCATAATTGATATCCAATATTTTCATCTCCAAAACCATGTAAAAACACATCTTTGATTTATATTCAAGTTTTTAATGGTCCTTATCATTTACATGTACATATTATAAATTAAAGAAAAATATAATATGGTGAACTTTTGGTTACTTTATAGACCACATATTCTCCTAATGTTCATTCCCAACTACCAATTCTAGAATTCTCTTGTAGAGATAAACTATTTTGTTATGTGCCTTCACCCATATCACTTGAGGTATTCTTGAGTGAAACCTTATACTTATGTATTTACCTATAATGTATAATTTGATATTTTAGCTACTCTATTCCACTTTGGAGGTCTAGGAACTACTTTCTCATTCCTTATTCCTTCCTTTTTTTAAAAGTTATAGAATATTCTTCTGGTTAAATCAGTTATATTTTTTGTTTGGATACACATCAAATTCAAAATGCATTCCCTTCCTTCCATCACGTTTAACTGAATGATCCCCTAAGATAAATCGTTTTTATAATTTATGAATTAAATACATTCATTATTTATAAAATCATTAATGAATTTTAGAATGTAATGGAAAATTTTGTAGGATTGAATAAGGGAAGGCCCCAAAACATCTGATTGTACAATTTCCAACATCTGATTCTTGGGTTCCCAAACATCTATATTAAAAAACACCATATTTTTATTTCCCATAAAAACATTCACTCTTTCAAATTTTTATATGATGAAGCTTAAATATTCCCATGTCCTTAACATTAATGTTCTTCTCAATAATTTGACCGAACCCATAGTTCCATACTTCTTGATAATTTAATTTTTTACTTATGATGACTATACTCCCATTTAAATTTCTAGACATGTAAAGGGTCCCATAATTTAAAAAAAATTCTATCACCATGGATCCCTAGGTAACCTTTTATACCTCATTTCAAAATCTACTTCCATAACCAACATCATCTAATTACCTAGTTAAAATTATATTCCCTCTAGGGATAGATATGTAGAAAACTTATGATAATATTTAGAATCCTTTATTCTTCATTTGGATATTGTCATCGCCTTTCCAAAAAACTTACAAGGATTTTCTATCTACCAAATGTAATTTCCAAATATTATGAGATTTCTAATATTTCACGTTACATTTGATGAATGGTTTAACAGAAATATGCACTATATTCAACCACACAAGCTTATACCTATGTATTTATACTTAAAAACCAATCATTATAAATATCTATTATATTGGTAGAATTTAAACTTCTATAAGTGGATGCACTTCCAGTGTTTTTATTTCTAATTTAGAAATTCTTCTTGAAATTTCCTTTCATCTAAAATTTTCAGTAGGTTAGACCAGAACCAACCGACATACCTCTAATCCTCTATCATGACTATTATTTATTTTTTTTATTCTGATAAAACATATTTTTAGGGGGTGAACTACCCATTATAAAAGTATTAATAGAACTATTGGAAGGTTCATGAACATACCTTCACCAGATTTCATCATTGAGCCTCAGATTCCAGATATCATCAAATACCTGATCGACTGTCATGACCTAACATGGATAACCCATCCAACTATGTTCCAAAATATAATATGACATTAACCAAAAGGTGTTCCAAATATCCATAGTATGGAGACTAGAACCCTGACATCAAACAACGATAAGTGGGAATGATTTCTCCCAAACTAAAACAAAATACCTCTCATATATATATAGATACAATGGAAAGAGAAACTAGAATGTAATATTCACTAAACCAAATAGAAAATAGTAGTTATAGAACCAAAAATAATGTCACCTATTTCAGGTTTTGGTAGTCCACACACAACCTCAAGATCCCATCTGCCTTTATGGAAAACAAAACCGGGGCTACCTAGGGTGAAACACCAGGTCTCACAAATACCTTTCTCTGTAAGTCCTCCAAATGTTACCTCATCTTTCGAAGCTCTATGGGAACCATCTAATATAATGGTGAAAATATCAGTGTGATCCTGAGGTGTAAATCAATATAGAACTTTATCTCCCAATGTGGGGTAATCCTAGAACATTTTCAGAAAATCCGTCTTCCTACACTGCCACCACTTCTAGAAACTAGAAGCTAATAACATCTATTGCACTGAGGGATAGGCTGTCAAAATAATTAGTAATTGGATGCACCCTCCTATGTATGAGTTCATCCTATGCTATCTGGGTTTCCTTTTCACCAAAAAAGTAAAACCTTGTTCCATCGTTGTAGACACACCGTGTTTTTCACCTAAATTAGTCAATCTGGGCATGGACTATAGATAATCAATCCATACCTAGAATGATGTATTAATGACTCAATGCTTCCACCAAGAGGTTCTGGCCAAAACTATTACCTCTGAGGTTCAGTTCACACTATCGGCACAAGTGTGTTATAACCATGTCTTCTCCAGTAGGTGTCTACAAGTATAAGGGTCTAGGAAATGGTTTAACTAGAATATCTACATCTCGAACAAAATATGTGGTGAGAAAGAAATGATTAGAACTTGTGCCTATAAATACTGAAGCTAAAGTATAAGAAAATATATTGTACCTTGAATCATTCTTGGATCCCCTCGATCATAGGCCTCGACCGCATGTAATTGTACCCTCCCCTTTCACCTAGCTCCCTGAGCCTGGTGTGGACCTCCTGGGGTGGTGGTGGTAATAAGTTGAAATGTTGACCACGTCCTATTACTCTCCCATATCCTCTTCCAAGTCTTCTTACCTTCAGATCATCCTACTCCTGTCACTATCTTTGTGTCAGTGGTCCCTCCACAGTCTCCCTTTTTACAGCACAACTGGTCAGAAAATATCAAGCGAGATATCCCCTACCATCACATGAATAGCACCATCTCTCCCTAGGATGACTAGACCCACCATGTGAGCCCTGAGCTGAAGATCCTCTTTCCTATAAACTCCTCTTAAAACTTCTCCCATTTCCAGGTCCCAGGGACTAACATCGGCTCCATACTACTGAAATCTCTGCTCCTGCTTCTCCACTGCTAACTATTACTAGTTGTATATGCTCATCTAAGAATATTTCAACCACCAAATCTCACTCAAGCACCCTAGAATAAGTCAAAATGAATACAGGGATAACACTAGCAGAGATATCTCTATGCATACCTATCTCGAAGGTATGATCCCTGAAGTACTAATCTCTAACCATATCCATCGAGTGCCTGTAAAGGTTGGTGAGCCTCTATGAATAATCAATCACTGTCATGATACCCTATTGGAGATGAAGAAAATCATGTATACGCACATATCTTAGTGTAACTAGTGATAACTCCTCTCTTAAGAAACAGTCAAACTCTGTCTATGGAAGAGTATCCTCTTCGTGAGTCTGGATAGCCAAACTCTACCATTTCCCTGTTGATCCATGTAGAAGGATCACTGCCAGAACCACCATTTCATCTACTAGTGTCTGAACTAGGTGGAAAACCAGGGTCACTACATCAAGCTAGTCCTCAAACTCCTGAGGGTTTGGATCACCTTAGAACCAGATGGGTCTTTATCTCTTAAACTCACGGAGCACACTCATCGTACGCTCCTCATCTACTGGTACTGGGGGTACAACGTGCTTCTCAACAGGTGGAGGTATAGATGGTGCACCACCTGGAGGTCACATATGGGGAACTGGTCCTTGTATCAAAGACTCGTCACTGAGGGGTTCATACTCATGATCAAGCTATTGAATCCTAGCTGATATGCATCGTGGAGACATCCTGTAAGAAACAAAGATTTACCATAGTTAATGAGTATATTTGGAGAGATGACTCAAGAAGGATATAGAAACCATAACCCATTTCTATATGATGCATGTTCCATTATTTTCCCTACAACCATTGTTTTTATGCATTGAATTGAAATGAAGTTTATCAATATCCTAGTGTATGGATACATTGGATGCCCACACCAACACTGAAGTCCCTCACCAAAAATCTGAACTTGAAACACTTAACATTGTCTCCCCAAACCAATCTCATAGTATTTTGGTCCTAAAGTAGAACAGACCACCTTTGATACCACTCTGTCATGATCTATCCCAGTGGAGCCCGTCCCACAACTCCCCAAGACCACATTCAATAGGTCAGGGGCTAGTGACTTGCACCGAGTAGACATATCACTAATATGGGAGGCATGGTCTATGTACTTGTACACATGCACCCATCTCCAAGCCCACAAAATACTGAAATGTAAAATCCCACTAAGTAAACAATGCATGGAAACCACTATATCCCAACCAACAGAGTATGGAAGGAAAGTAAAGTAAAGTGAAACTAGGCCAAATACAATCCCACTAAAAGAAGTCGATAACCACAGGTCCAACCTCTAAGAAAAGGTATCGGGACAACTATATATATACGTAGGAACATACATCAACCAACCTGGTCTCATAAAGCTTTGTCTGGTCTACGTCCACCTAGGACTCTGTCAAAAGGTATCTCATCTACCCAAGACACAACACGTGTGGGAAAATCCCATGCAGGGGTGAGTATAACAATACTCAGTAGGACACCCCAAAATTACAAATAAATACACGAAGGAAAGTTTCAATCATATCTACACTAGTATGTTTCTACAATATATATAAGAATATCTAGATATACTCAAACCATGACACGTATTATAGAGGTAAGTCACAACCAATGTATACCAACACTAGGAATTTAGCTCGAATATTCCATGAAGCACTCATCCAGAAGAACACACTCCAGAATTTGATATCACTTATGGCGTCCATCCAAGAGGTACTACTCGTCGGGTCTCATCAAGATAGAGATACACTGATAGATCTAAACAGAGAGATATGATACATATATGAGGATTACAACCATGTCCATGGGGTGATACCAACAAGTCAATCTTTATTAACCTCCAAAGTATAGGATTGATTCCCTGTAAAGTTGGTTGCATCAATACTGAAGAATCTACCTAGGTAATTAATAATGAATAAAATATCCTACTTTGGGCCCCTTAGGGGGATTCCAACAACTCTATCCACGAATTACTACAGAAGAGGTCATATTTCTATGAGTAGGAAATAATTTGTACCTACCTTTAAGGAAATGATAAGGAAACAAATCCTTAATGAAACTTATTCAATATATGGTGGAAAAATGGCTCAATCCATGTAAAAAAGGGTACACAGTGTGTAGTAGGGTCACATGTTGTGTCCCTTGACCCTAGGTATTTCCCATGTACAATGGCCTATGTCATTTAAACCATGTAATATATATGATGGGTAAACAGAATGTAGAAGGAGTCACACACTGTGTCCTATCATCTCGGGTCCACCCATCTGCTTTGGTCATGTGCGTGTACATGGTTTTAATTTGTGTGCCTTTATCCATGTACCAATACACAGGGTAGTCTGTGTACTTGGTCCAGGATAAGTCATATGGTGTGGTACACACTGTGTAGGAAACCTGTGTACTCCACCCCATGTCCATGTATCTCCCAAGATACATGTCGAGTCTCTAGGGAATATCTATACACTATGTGACTAGGGTCACATGCCATGTGATATTTAACTATCTCTCGACACTCTAGCCACCTCTCAGTGTTGGCCCACACACCGTGTAACCCTGGGTTACATGCTGTTTCATAAAGTTTTTTAAAAAAATCATGTTTTTCCTCCGCGTGCCTTAACCGATATCATGTGTTCTGATTCTATGGTCTGTTCTCATTGAAACTCTGGATCTAGGATTTTTTCATTACCCTAACACCGAATCATGTTGTGTAGAGCCTTCAATTAGATCATAAAAATGTTTAAATAGATTCTGACACAAACCCCTTGAAGAACAGTTTCTTCTGATTCGATATGATTCATCTGTTGACATCATCATCACACCTCTATTAGATCATATAGAGGTTGGATATTAAATTTCAAATTATTTTTTCAAGAAACGAAGGTGAAATTATCATTCTTTCATTGACAATACGACGAACAAAGAACAAGCATAGAAAATAGGGGAGAGAAAAACACAAGGAACAAATCTGAGGAACAAACCTCAACCATTATTCATTATTTCCTTGATCTGTTACCATAAGAATGATAATAAAATAAAATCATTTCAATTCTCAAATAATCCAACCCTAATAATCCCTCAATTAAACCCATCCCACAATAAATGATTGAACTGCAGATCAACATGTTCATTGGTAGGTCTGTGTTCATAGTTTAATTCAAGAACGGGGAAGGACAATCCAAAATAATGAATCCTATCTAGGAATTGGATCATTCTCTATTTAATATCAATTTCCACTTGCGAGATCCATCAATAATGATCTTTGATCCTAGTATCAATCTTTGTCACTGAGAGAATTCTTTAGGGTTTCTCTTCAGAGCCTCTAGGGAATTTCTAGGGTATGATCCCAAACCTAGATCCCTTCCTAAAGGATTACTTAAAATAAGAATAATCACCATGTCTCTTCATCAAAAAAACATAGAAAATAAAATAAATCATCAATTTATTTTATTCATTAGAAACACACAAAACTACTTTTCATAGCCGACCTACACCAACCAATGTTACGCTGCGCCTAAGGTAAAGTCACTGCTCTGAACACAATGTTACCCTTAGATTTCTAATCCAAGAAACCCATTATTATTTATTCCAATTATTCAGGAAAACTTCATGTGTGTTTTATTTAATATTTTAATATATTTCAAACATTTATTTCGAGCTGACCAGGCCTCAAAATTGAACATTGTCTCAACGCATGGTCTCAAATTAATTCCATATAATATTTAAAAATAATAAACAAAAAATACGGGACATTAAACCTTATATATCTCATGATGATTATAATCCATAACACCATTGATGAAATAATTCTTGAATACAAATACACATGAATATTAATCATTCTCATTCATTATTAAACCATTGAAAATGATTCATCGTCATATTTCTTATACCTCCTTCATTTCATTTTCCACTAGTAGCCTCTTCATCAATAGTATTATAATCATTTCTTCTATAAACTTTTTGATTCTAAACATTAACCAAACTAAAAGCACAAAGTGGGAAACACTAATCATAGTGATATAGTCATGAAGAAAAATTCATAGGATCTCTAAATGATGGAATCTTATTCTCAATCCATATTTCCATAGAATTAACCTAGGTTATCCATTACTAAATATAAAGAATCATATAATATACTTAAACATATCCTCAATTTCATTCATAGAGTTATGTTTTCTAATATTTATTTTCTATGTCTAGTTTCACAAGTTTATACTAAACTTTATTTGATACTAACTACAATTACCTAACCCTAGAAGCCTAGAGTCGATGCATTACATTATTACATTGGCATAGATACAAGAAATCAAATCCTGAAGGACTGATAATTTTAGCAGTCTTGGGAAATAGATTACATACATGAACCTAAAATTACATTTTAAAACATAAAGTAAAACATAGAAAATAATATATGAACACCATTATTCTCCTAGAATAACCATATATATCAGTCATAATACTCATCTATCCATCCTAGGAAAAAATGAAACATAAGAATGGGGTGAGATCATATACTCAGTAAGGGTTAGCATACAATAAAAGCTATTAAGAATAATAATCATAAAAAATAAGTAAAAGTGTATAACTAAAACACAATCTATTTAAACATAATCTTGAGAATAATATGGAATGAATAAATAATAACATATAAAATAGTCACATGAGCTATAAAACATAACCATGGATATTATAATAGTCAAATAATCACATCGAATATTAATAAATAATCATATAATGAGGGAATTATTAATTTTAGATGTTTGTACTATCAAAATAAATCCTCAATATAGATACTTTCAAGATCTATCCTCGTGAAAGTTTATGTATGTGGGTATAAAACCATCTGATTTGTGTCAAGATCTATCTTTGTGATAATTTAAAACTTCTTGGAAACAAACATGGAGGGTTTATCACCAACTGATTCATCTCATGAGACATACTAATACCTCAATGGAATAAAGTAGTGCCTATCTATCACTTACTAAGTCCAATGGATTCCTCATATGAAAACATAAACAACATAAATATTCTTATTTAAAACTATCATACAAAATGAAAATACTTTAATCATAAAACATAAATGGTATCAAAATAGCACATCTATAATCAAACTTATCATAAAACCTTCAATAAAATAAGGTATATTATATAATAAGTGACCAAACTCAATCAAACATAAAATTAAACAATGCAATTGACATAGATGAAAATACTCTAATAAAATTATTTGAAATATCTTGATAAAAATACCCTTTTTCTTTGAAAAAATTTATTTAAAAGTCACAGATTTATAAAATAGTTCATTTTAAAAAAAATTATTTTTTAATCAAAGTGTCCCATTCCACTTTTAAACTATTGGTATAATCTCAAAAATTTACATTTTAAAATATTAATTTCCTTATATATAAATCCATAAAACCCATTTTCATAACATGGACATTAATTAGAAATATTTAGAAGAATAATTCTTAGAAAAATTAAAAATGATATTTTAGTTAAATATTCCCTTACATAAAACCTTAAAAATAACCCTTTTGAATACACATTTAATAAACATGGACATGGATGATAAATATTTTCCAGTAAATAATTACATATAAACAATCTTGTATAATAATGAGATTATAAAATTAAACCTTAACTTAGGTCGGATTCCCTCTGTACATGAACAAAAATATTTTATAGTGGTTTTAAACAAATTATTAACATGTAACAGAATCATAATAATATTTATGATATCATATACGATTCATTTATGACTTTATATTACCCATTTATTAACAATTCCAAGTTAAAACAACATTTCGGGTAATAACCTATTTGTTTATCTAATGTGTTTTGACTTGTCATTCTGGATCTAGTTATATAGATCATGATTTACCTCCAGAATGTAAAATATGATTTATATATCATATATATTATGTATATAAACATATATAAAAGACATATATATGAAATATAATACACCATTCCTAGAGATGGTAGGTCGTATGTATGCATGAACATTGTTTTCATTTTCTTATCATATTGAATCAAAGAAAGTAAATGAAATGTATATATATATATATATATTATTCCAATAGAATTATAATGTTATATACTTCATATTTATTCATTATATACATTTTTATAGTTATTCTTGAATGGTTAACCTGGAAGATAAATCTCATCGCATTGTGGAGATGTTAGGCCGCACGTATGCACGAGCGATGGTATCATTTCCTTATTGGAAAAAGGGTGAGAAATTAGATGGTATATTAATTATAAATAATGAATATATTTTCATATTTATTATTTATATCCACTATATCCATCATTATACCCATACAAATAAAGTGGTGATGAAAAAAATTATACCACAAATTGGAGATGGTAAGTCATACATACGTATGCAAGCATGGTGATATTGTTTTTCATAGGATGGTCAAAAGAAATAATATGGTTTTCCTATAATTATAATAAAATCTTATAATATAGGTGATGCTGGAGTTATTACTTTAGTGTGAAAACAATATTTGAAGAGTATGTAGAAGAAGAAAAGAACTTAAATTAATGGGTAAAGCAATTACCTCTTCTTCGATGGACTTCCTTTGGATATCCTCTTAGGGACACTATAGTTGGTCTTTTGAGAAGACTAAAACCTCTAGGATATGTCTAAGGAAGTTTAGAAGAAACATTGGTAGGGTTTTTTTGAGAAATAAGTCTAAAATTGTTGTGAGTAAGTGGTGGAGGAGGTTCCCTTTTATAATCGAGGTGAGGGGCACTTTTGGAAATCTTCAAAATATTAAAATATAATAAGACTATTCTATATCCAAGTATATAAAAATGGCCCATAAATGAAAATTATAATACATTTTCTACTATATACTATCCTCTTGTGATTATTTATCATTTTTTTTGTTTTTTAAATTATTTAATAATAAATTAATTCAATAAGATATCATTATTGTCAAATTTGATACTATTATTTTAATTTGACTTCAAATACCTAAATAAAAAGTGGGAAATATAATATAATGTTTTAAAATATCTATAATATACCTTAAAGATCTATTAAATTCTTTATACACATTAAATCTTCAAAATATATCAAAATTGATATTTTTAATATTAATTATTTTGTTTTCTATTAATTAAATAAATATTTTTTTAGAAATAAAGAATCATTTAAGGTATTTTTATAATTTATAAAAATTAAAAAAAAAATTAAGTTAATTAATTTCATTATTATCAAAATAAACATTTATATTAGTTCATAGCTTAATTTTCCCCCCATGTGGACATATAAAAGTTATTAAAAACAAAGAGAGTGGTATTTTGTAACTATCTTTGATTTAAATAATATATAATTTATTTTCTTGGAAAAGTGATCATTAAACAACTCAAAATATATAATAATGTGATAATCATTGAATATTCATCATAAAATAATTTTTTTACAAGTTTATATTATGTTTTTAATCCTTAACATTTTGTTTTAACCCTTATGTAACCCATTTAACTATTAATGTGATGTCATATAATTTATACATTATGGGTGAATATAATTACTATAAAATTAAAAAAGACCACTAAATGATTAATTTATGAAATTTTATGACTTATTCCATTTATTTTTCATAATTTTAGTTTTTTATATATTTTATATCATTTAACAAAATATTAGTTATTTTAAAATATCTTAAATGTAAATTTTTACACTAGTCATTATTTTGTCTTATAAAAAAATCAATCCAACAAGATAAATTTGACTCAATACTTATAAAACATTAATAAAATGTTCAATTAATCAACTAAAATTTTTATGACATTAACTCACTCAAATTATATTTATATTAATATTTTTAATATCGTTTGTTTAATTCTTACATTATTAAAACAATTACTACATTATCATTATGTTACCATTTAAATTAATTATTTTATAATTGAAAATTATAAATAAATTATCATGATGTAGATAAATATTTTAGATTTCAAATTAATATTTATATTCATGTTTTTATTTTTTATAATGCTATAATACAAAAGGTATAGTTATTAAAAATGAGAGTATGACATTTTTAACTTATCATTAAATTAAATATTATAAATTTAATAATCTTAAAAAAATGGATTAAAAAGGTTATAATTTAAGACTAAGGTAGATTTGGGTATAAATATCTCATCCAATTTAATTATGACAAGTTTTATGGTACTTTATATTGCTTATAATATTATTTTTACCCTTAATTAACTGATTTACCTTTTACCATAGTAAAAAAATACTAAAGTTACTATTCCCAAAAAAAATTAAGTTGATCCTATTAGACAAAAAAAATTATATAATAATTACAACCATGTATTTCAATTTTTACAAATTTAATTCACATATGTGGAAATATTAAATTTAACGCTAATCTCGTGGATGTATCGAGAAAGCGGGTAAAAGAGATGTTCAAAAGTTCAATAAGATTTTATATCTAATTTCAATTTAAATGATTAAAATAAAATAAATTGGATTAATATGTGTATTATTTATCTATTTTGTCTTAAAAATCAATTTAAAGTATAACAATTATTTAAACAAAAAGTCCATTTTTTAACTATATTGCAATATTTTTCACTATTTATCAAAAAATGAAACTTCTCAAAAAAATACTAAAAAATAACCCAAATATTATTTAAATATTAAAAATTAAAAGAATAAGTTTATTTTTTCAAATAACATATATAAAGTTTTCAAAAATTGGATTTATAATAGGTTCTTCATTAAAATGTAGTAAAACTTGATCTTATGTGTAATGCAAGCTAACTCAGTGTTGTGCAAAGCATAAGCGTAACTTTGTGTATAAATAATGGTAAAAAAATTATATTTATTCTAAAAGGAAAATATTTTAAAGTTTTGGGGTGTTACAATTTTGATCTAAATGAGGATTCCCTAGAAGACCATAACTTATTACACCCTCCTCTATAATCCATGGAATAATTCTCAGAGGTATTTTACTACACACAAGAAATTGAAGAAAATTATAATATGATAGAATAATATTAGTTTAAAATAGAAAATTAAAAGTGTAAACTAAGATAAAAGTAAAAAATTTACACATTAGACACACAACCCAATATCCCATTGTAAATTAGGGCTCATCACAATATCATCTTGCTAAGAACTTGCTGAAATATACCACTCAAGCCCTATAATTACTATCTCTTGCCCACCAACTTCACAAGACTAATCATAACCTCATATGACCTGAAATTATCAATACCTGGCCCATATAACACATCCATCTAGGTTCCTAACTAAAAATTGGAATGACTTGAAGGGAATTCTTGATCCCTATGGTATGTATACTAACACCAAGGCATCAAATGATGATAAGAGTGAATGATTTCTCCAATAATAAAATAATATAAATAGAATATATATATATATACACACACATAATATAAAGATAAAAAATAAATAAATATGACATAATCTAAAGATTCAATTATACTAATAAAACAAAAAACCAAACAGAAAAAAAAACACAATACATTTTTGGAAACCAAACAAAGACAATAAAAACTAGAAACAAATAACCTTGTGATATGTGGGAAACTTCCCACCATCACACCACCATATATCCATACCCATCTAACAGTAACCTCACTAACTAACTTTGGTGTCTTTCCATTTCTTGCATCAAAATACAATAGGAGGTTTACTCACCCACAATGGAGTGCACATGGTGTGAGTTAAACATTCTCATTAGAATCCCATCCAGATGTTTTATATCAAGTCTCTATAAAATCATCCCAATATGATATATTTTACAGAAAAAAGGAATTACAGTAGTTAAGAAATTAATTATTTAAAACCATATTAAATAGTTTCCATTTTTTCATAGTTCCCAAAAAATAGGTCAAATGAATTCAAAACATATATCAAATAAACCATTTCATCAGTCAAAGCATGAACTATTTTATATGAAACTAATTTTTTGAATTCCAAAAAAAAGGATAAACAGACCAATGATAACATAAGTCAGGATAAATAGACCAATCTCACCTTAATCAATGACTATTGTGCACTAAAAGTCCCTATAACTCATGACTCATGTATAGGGAGCAGAGGAACACCCTGGAATTTAAAAACCCCAATGGTTAAACAAGTTATATATCCTATGAATCTATAAATCAAGAAAAATGTAATACCCTAAAATTTTAATCCCTTGAAAATATTGATGGATGAGTCCCAACACCACACTATCCACCTATGTACCCAAGGCACCAATGTGCACCACATTTCAAATCAATTGAAAATGGAATCACATTTCACAAAATTTCTAAAAAATCATATATTTAATCAAAAATATTTTTTGAAAACCCATTCCATAATATGTTTAACAATTATTTCAAAATAACTTATCTTTTTCCAAAATAAGGGTAAAATCCAACTTTTCAAAAAAACCCTCTTTACATACAAAAATAAATCAATCCTTATAATTTATTTGGGAAACAATTTATAAAACCAAGATTAATTATAGTTCATATTCCATAGTATATGGATGGAACCATATACCACAAAATCAATTCTCAAACCAACCGTGATGGGATCCACCCACCATAAGCAGAAAGGAAACACAAGAGAAATGAATATAGGTCCTAATAATGAATCACATATCATAGAATCAAACTCCATAATAAATAGGTTTGGATGATAGGTTAAATCAACACATACATAAATAAATTAATGAACTGACAACAACATACACGAGATCTACCCCTTGAAGAGGAAAACCCAATAGATCAAGAAATTATTGAATAACAATCTTGAAAAATCCCATTAACATGACCCAATGATGGTTATAATTTCCCTAAAAAATAAGATAAGAATAAAATGTTCTCAGCTACCAAAATATGATTATCCATTTCACATCCATGATTTTATTTTAAGGTATTATTTATTTTATTTTTGTTCATGTATTTATCTCTTGGATTTAACTAGGGGTTTTGGTGAAAATTAGAGTTTTTTACTTGATAGTAGGAGGAATGGAATTAGTTAAAACCATGTTCCAGCTGAGAGAAGACCATATACACTAGACACTTGCACAATACAGGATATATATACTATTTCATAGGCATACAACTAACCATTCACTGAGATGAGTGGGTTTTTTGAGGCATATAGTATACCACACATGTGTGCATCCTTCCCTAGAAAACAATGTGTCCAAACCGTGTGGCCTACACAACCTTTTAAAAAATTGAATTTCATAAACTATCCCCTACGTGTTTTAACCCCAATACACCATTGGATTACCCCATTTGGACTCCCCTTCCCAAGGTTCACCTCCTCCTTCATCTCCTCCCCCTTGGTCTTCAATCCTTGTGTGGATTTGGTGTGGATCATTCAAGAGACTCCATGTAATATCCTTAATTCCACTTCTTCCTTCTTCTTCTAGGGTTCCTTCTTCTTATCCCTTGGGTTTAACTTTCTCTAGTGGGTTGGTTTCCCTATAATTGGTTGAACCTTGCTTCCTTGGGTGAAATAATGATAGTTGTGGTTTTCCTTTGTATTTCTAGGGTCTTCATATGGCGTTATTGTGGTTTTCCATAGGATTATGGAAGTTTCCATGATATACGTAGTTCATTCCATGATTTATCATTGTTGGATGATTTTATTGTACTTGATGTTATTTCTAAATGTGTTCTTTGAATTGTTTTGGTGGAGTGGACTAGTTTTTCGAATGATTTTTTGTGTGTTTGGGTTTGAAATGGGGTTTTCCTTTAAAAATGGTGGATTTCATGCATGTTTCCATTGGTGTGTGTGTGTGTGTGTGAATTTTTAAGTAGTGTTTAGTATGACATATGAGGTGTATTTGAAACAAAGGGAATCATGTGTACTAGGTTTGGAAGACTAGGTCTAGTAAACTAGGCAGATCGACAAGGATGAGGCCTAGTTACTCCTAGTAGGATTGATTCATCAACACTAACTAAAAGTTTGATGACGATCAAAGACCACTATAAATTTTGATGGATTCATATCTAGTGGTTTGTTCATGAAGACGTTGTTGGTTATGGTTTCTATACCATATCACTAAGGTATAAGGATCCTAGGTCCTCACTAACCATATTTTATTAGGGGTTACTTGTGGTTATCTTGTTATGTTATTCTTACCATCAGCATATGGTGGAATTTACTTTGTATTTTACATTTCAAAGTATTTTTTCCATACATTGTTTTCTATTATTTTTCATAAAAACATGCATATAGATTTGTCTTATAATGTAATATCATGGAATCTCTTTAGGTGGTGTCCTATTAGGTATTTTATTACATCTTACATAATCCTTCATGTGTATATAGATCTTATTATGTTTGACCCGGGTAAAAGAAAGATATTTTATGGTGGTGATGGTGGATTTGGTTTCTAGTGTTCCTCTTCTTGTAGGTGTTGGCGGAGGTGTAATGAGGGAGTTGTCCCATTTATTTTATGGATTTGTTGTCTTGTAGTTGGTCTCCCTCCCCATTTTTGGTATTTTGGTTTTTGTTTAATAATTTAAACAACCTAACTCATGTTTGGTTGTGTTTTTGGAATTAGTTAGTGAATTTAATATGATTTTTTACTCTTGTGGGTTTCCTATGGTTGATATTCATGGGTGAAATATTTCCCAAAAATATATTTTTTGATGCCTAGGAACTTTTTTCCAACCCATGGGGATCATAAACACCCTTCGGGCCTTTCCATAGTCCAGGTCTGGTGTCGGGTTGGATGGAATCCCAAGCTAGTTCATGTCAAAATGGTATCAGAGGAGTTTTCACCTTTTTATTATGTCATAATCATTGGGATAGTTGGGACATACTAGAGCTGGGCATATTTGGGCTTCCTCTTTTGGTCTTTAGTGGGGTGTCTTGCTGACACACTTCATGAAAGACCTTAGGTCACAATGGGATGTTGGTAATTGGTTTGATTTTTCCTCTAGGTGAGACTTACAAGTTTTAGACTATGCATGGAAACCGACCGGGGGAGGAGTAGTCTGACGTGTTGTCATTCTTGTTGTGACTTTAGTATTTATTCAAAAGTTTTGATTTAAAGTTTTTTTTATTGTTGAAAATTTCATGGATTTTATGTTAATGTTTGTCTATGTTTGTCTGTGGTTTTAGAATCATGCCTCTTCATAGAATTTCTATTCAACTGCAGGAAGAGGATAGAGAGATTTCTCCCTCACCAATTGATCAGATACTAGTATTCATGGTGGTTCAGGCTATCTGTGAATTGGATTAGGGAGTGGGCTCTGGTCCTACTCATGTTAGGAAAGCCAAACTAGTTCCTAAAAAGGACAGGTATTAGGAGGCCCTTGTGAACAAGATTCCTTCCTTCTAGGGTAGCATATATCCCTAGGAGTTAGAGGATTGGATTGAAAATATTTAGAAGATGATTTGGTTTCTTGATACTCCTGAGATAGTTAAAGTGAAATGTGATTCGTGCTTTTTGGAATTTTTTAGTAGAAGGTGTGGGAACTTAATGGTTCAGTCTAGGAATCATAATTCGGTGAGTTGAAGGGAATTAAAGTTTGTGTTCAACCAGTAGTATTTCCCTAAGACCTTGTCCTTTTCTAATTCCCTAGGGTTTCTAGATCTCTAGTAGGGGAATCAAACAATGTTTGAGTCAAAACACCATTTTACTGAGTTGTTCTAGTTCACACCTAAGGTAGTTTCCTATGATTAGTTGAAGGCTTAACGTTTTGATATGGTGTCACAAATAGATATATGATCCCAAGTTTTCTTGATTAGGATAAATACATATGCTAAGGTGGTTTGTCAATCTCTGATGGTGGAGATTGATCAGGGTGGTAAATCTTATTTTTATGGGGAATTCTTAATAGTTGGACAAGGTAGTGGTGTTTCATCAGAGAAAAAGAGGAATCATGATGATCAATAGAGGGAGGGAGGTGGTATTTCATGCCATCCTTACTGACCTCATACTTTTTGTGACTTTGTATGTTGGAACAATTATATTCTATCAATGTGGGAATATGGGGAATATGCTGCCAGCATGCCCATCCCCACCAAGAACCTACCACCAGTGTTGATGTATGGGGAACTTGTAGTGGTTTTGTGGAGATATGTACCCATATCAGGATTTTAGGGGTTCTGTAGTCTCTAGGGTAATTATAGCCCAGTTAGAAACGCCTAAAAGAGAGATTTATTAGTTTGGTAGTCATGGAAGTAGGGATGGATCTCCTTCTAGTTATAGTCAGCTTAAGTAAGAGACACAAGTTAGTGGTCATTCTCAGGTTTAGGCATTGATGAGGAACCTCCATGATTTAGATCAGGCGCTAGTAGAATTTGATGTAGGGATCATGATGGTTCAACATACTATTTTTAATTCATCATCTATAGTTGTTCCATTATTTAATACAGGTGATTCAAATTATTTTATTTATTACCCTCTTGTGTAGTAGTTGAAATGTTTGATTGATATCATGTCATTGGAAATGGATTTGGAGAATCTTCATGATAAGAATAAATAGTAAGGTTTCAGGTGTCCATCTTGTGATCTCACTCTCTCAGGGTCGAGCTGGAATGGGATTTCAAGGTTCTAGAGATGGACCGCTTTAATTTAATCCTTAGTATGGATTGGATGGTTTGTTTCAATGCACACATTGATTACTATTGGTGGTAAGAGTGTTTTTTGGAACTTTATAGTAGTATACATGTTTTTATGGTGAATGGGATACTTTATCAAGAAGTGTTAGACATCCACTTACGGAGTTGGAAAATATTGTTTTTTACATTGCATCGATCATGTTGGAGGAAGATTATAGAGGATCTGATGGATGATTACATCACATGGTAGATGAGTTCCTAGAGGTGTTATCAGAGGATTTATCAGGCTTTCCTATATAGGATAATGTGGAGATTACCATTTATTTTTTGTCGAGAAAAAAATTGAAATCTCATCCCTCATACCATATTCCCCTACTGATTTTGGGGAATTAAGGATACAGTTGGATGATTTGGAATCAAAAGGATTCATCCACCCAAGTGTCACACCATGGACTACCCTGGTTCTATTTTCAAATAAGACCAATGGATCTCTCCAATTTTGTAGAAATTACCCAAATATGAATATGGTCACAATCAAGAAAAAGTATACCTTCCCCAAATTTATTACTTATTTGATTAGCTCAAGGGTAAAAGTGGTTATCCAATGTCAAATTGTGTTTTGGGTATCACTTGGTCGGTGTCTATGAGGCACATGTTCTGAAAATAATTTTCTGAAGTATATACGACCACTTTGAGTATTTGGTCATTCCATTTGAGATGAAAAATATTATAGTAGTCTTCATGGTTCTTATGAACTAGGTGTTCCATTAGTATATTGAATCCTTCATTGTGGTTTTTTTGGATGACATCTTGGTTTACTCTAGAATCGAGGAAGATAATGAGAGACACTTGATGGATGTTCTAGGAATTCATAGATATTTTCATCTCTATGTTAAGAATTACATGTGTACATTTTTTATCAAGGAGGTAAAGTTTCTAGGTCATGTGAGCTCAAAACATGGGGTTTTTTTGGAACCTGAGAAGATCAAAGTGATGATGCCATGGGAGCAGCCAAGGAACATCTTCGAGATCAAGATATTTTTGGGTCTAATAGGGTACAATAGCCGGTTTGTCATGGATTTCTCTTATCTTACCTCGCCCATGACTATGATTACCCAAAATGGGGTAATTTTAGATTGGAGCCTGAAACTTCAAGTGTCCATTGAGGAGATAAATTAGAATTTGAACATTGTCCCTATTTTTATATTAGAAAATTTTGGAAATGGATATGTTGTATTTTCTGATTCCTCAGGTGTAGTTCTTGGGTGTGTGTTAATATAGGATGACCATGTGGTGGCATATGGTTCTCGCTAGCTCCAAACATATAATAATAATTATCCAACCCATGACCTGTAATTAGTGGTAGTAATGCATGCCTTGAAGACATGGAATCACTGTCTCATCAGGGGAAAGTTTTTAGTCTAATTTGATCATAAGAGGTTGGCCTAAATTTTATCCTAGAAGGATCTAAATCTAAGGAATTTTCATTGGGTTGAGTACCTTTAGGGGTTATATTTTGATATCATATATACCCCAGATAAAGGTAATGTGGTAGTAGATGAATTGAGAAGGAATATTTTAGTTTAAGATTTAAAGGAGTCTAGTGATGAGTGGAATTTGATTGGGATTTTTTCCAAAATGCACTTGAAAGACAATGAGGATAATGGAGGTGTGTTTTTGGACAGTGTGCAGCTAACGCCCCCCCCCCCCTATGAATTTGATCTGGTAAGAACATCTTAATAATGAGATGTGACAGCATTCTATGAAATTACTAAATGGTGGGGACGTGCCTAGAAAATGGTCAATATCTCCTGAGTGAGTTCTCTATTTCGAGGGCCGCTTCATGGTGTTATTGTTGTTTCAGAGGATGATGGTGTAGGATGGACACTAGTCTCAATGTTAAAATCTTATTGGGACTAACAATATGTTTTATGGTGTGTATAATTAGATATGGTGGCTAGGTACGAGATGACATATAGATGACTTTATATCTTGGGGCAGTACTTTTTAGTAGATCAAAACCTAGAACCAAGACCCCTCTCGTTTTCTTCAGCCCCTATCTATTTCTACCTGGAAGTGGGATAAGGTCACCATGGATTTTATCACTAGATTACCTCATACGCCTCATAGAAAGAACACAATTTGGGAGGTTATAGACTATCTGAACAAATCATGTCATTTTCTTCCAATCAAGGACCCGACCAAAGTAGATGAGTTGGGTCGGATGTATGTTTATGAGATAGTGAGGCTTCATGGTGTTCTATTGTCCATTGTTTCTTAAAGGTACCCCCTTTTACCTCTCACTTCAGGGAAGGCCTTTATAAAAAAAGGGATCTATGGTCAGGTTGAGTATGATGTATCACCCTCCAAAGGAGGGTTAGAAAAGGGGGAGAATCAGATATTGAAATACATACTTCGTTCAAGTGTCTTAGATTTTGGAGTCTCATGGGATAGCCATTTTGGATTAGTTAAGTTTTTATATAAAAATTTTTACCAATCCTTGATAAAAATGGATCCATTTGAGATTCTTTATGGTTGTATGTGTCAGATGCCTTTGTGTTGGGTTGAGGTGTGTGATATCTCTTTGTTGGGACCAAGCATTGTGTAAGATATTTCTAATAAGATTTTACTGATGAAATAGTTTTTTTTTGAAGCATAGAGCTTGCATAAGTCCTATGAAGATCAGAGATGCTGAGCCTTATAATTCTTAGTTGGTGATTGGGTGTTTCTTATGGTTTCCCATCACTTGGGCCATCGACCTCTTATTAAACAAGGGAATATAATACTGAGGTATGTTAGACCTTATAATATTATCAAGAGAGTTGGTATAGTGGAATACCAGTTATCTTTTATATCTATGTTAACATCAACTCATGACCTGATCTATGTATCACAGCTGATAATGTATAATCTCGATTCGTCTCATGTGCTGAATTTGTCAAAATTGGAGATGGAATCTGATTTGTCTGTGTTTGAGTGGCCAGTGGAGATCGTAGATTGCCATGAGAAATTTATTTGAGGTAAATCAATATAGTTGGATTAAATTATATTTTTTCATGGTAATGATGAGCATGAGACTTGGGAGAAAGGATCATGGGTAGAATAGAAGTGCTCATATTAATTCTCTGATGAGACTTTGTGTTGACTTTCTTGGGGTAGAAATTTTTCATGGTGGGGATAATTTTCACTTCTGTGGTTTTATTTTGAGTTATTCTATATTTTATTTTTGGCCTTTCATTTATCTCTTGTATTTCATAGTATTTTTTTGGGAATAATGGATTTTTCTTGACCTAAAATCAAGTGTAACATGGTTATTAGAAACTGTGTTCCAACCTAGAGGGGATCGTGTGCCCTGGACAGTGGCATTGTCTAGGATGCATGAATAACCGAACAGGTATGTGACTAATCGTGCACCTCGAATAGTGGGTTTTTTTAAGGAACAAGGTCAAAAAAATAGTCTTGTTCCCTTCCCTAGAAAACTGTATGGCCTTGTTTCTCTTTGGAAAGATTAGGAAGCACTGTTGGTGCATGGTTTGGAAAATCGGGAATCCAAATCATGTTTCCTACAAATAATTTTAAAAATATTTAATTTATAAAACTACCATCCCTATATTTTAACCCTAATCCATTGTTTACTCATCCTATTTGATCTCCATAGTCATATCCACACCTCACCTTCCCCTCCTCTCCATTGGTTTTCAATCATTGGGTGGATTTGTTGTGAATCCTTAAAGAAACAACAAGTAAGATCCTTCATTCCTCTTATTCTTCCTTCTTATTGGCTTCCTTATTCTTCTCAATTGGGTTTGTATTTCTCTAGTGGGTGGGATTATATAAAATGGGCTGAACCTTGTTTCCAGTGGTAAAATCATGATAGATGTGGTTTAAATATTCCATTATAGGATCTTCTTATGCTGCAGTTGTGGATTTCCACTAGATTCTGAATGTTTATAAGTTTGAGGTAGGTGATTCCATTATTTATCATTGTTGGATGATTTTAGTGTGCTTTATGTTCTTTCTAAATCTATTATATTAATTATTTTGGTGGTTATAACTATTGTTTCAAATGATTTTGGAGTGCGCTTCAGTTTAAAAAAGGGTTTTTCTTTTGTATAATGGAGGTTTTCATGTGTGTGTTTCTATTTTCTGTGTGTGTGTGTGTAAGTGGTGGTTAGTATGCATGGTATACAGATTTTAGAAAAAGGGAAATATTAGGTGACTAGGTTGGTAAGAGTAGTTCTAGTATTTTAGGCATATCGGTAGGGATAAGGTTTGGTTCCCCCTAAAAGGATTGATGGTACAACACAAACTAAACATTTGATGATGACCAGAGACCACTAGAACTTTGGATGGATTCCTCTATAGTGGTTCATGCATGAGGATGTTGTTAGTTGTGGTTTCTATACCATATCACCGAGGTATAAGGATCCAAGGACACCACTAACCCTAGTTAATTATGGGTTACCCATAGTGCTCATGTGATTCTATTCTTACCATAGGCATACAGTGGACATTACTTTCCATTTTACATTTCAAAGCATGTTATCCTTAAAATTTTTTCCTTTATTTTACATAAAAAATTGCATGTTTATTTTTCTTATAACGTTATATCATGGAATCTATTTTGGTGGTATCCTACTAGTAATTGTATCACACCATACATATTCTCTAAGGTGTATTTAGATCTTCTTATGTTTGACTGAGGTAAAGAAAACATTTTACATAGTGGTGATGGTGGATCTAGTTTCTATCATTCCTCTTCTTGTAGTTGTTTATGGAGGTGGCATGAGGGTGTTGGATCTCTTGTTTCATGGATATGAGGTTTTTTAGTTAGTCCCCCTCCGTATTTTGGTATTTTGGTTTTTGGTTTATAATATAAACTATCTAAATCATGTTGTGTTGTGTTTTTGTAATTGGTTAGTAATTTGATATGATGTTTTACTCTTTTGGGTTTTCTATGGTTGATCTTCATGGGTATATCATTCCAAAAAATGTAGTGTTTTTTCCCATACACTTATTACCATCCTATAGGTATTGGAAACACCCTTTGGTCCTTTCCATAGTTCATGTTAGTTGTCATGTTGGATGGAATCCTAGGCCGGTTCGTTTCAATCCAACTAATCCCAAGACTGAAGCGCCAAAAGAAGGAGCCAAAAGGAGTAGAATCCACAATGAAATGACCAATGAAAACCTAGGGTTTATGGAAGGAGGTTAAAGATAAATGGGAGTGGAATCTTTCATGCCTAATAATAATAAAAAAATCGATGAAACATTACATGACATGAATGAATGGTTCAAAATGTGAATCTTACAAGATAAATGTATACTAAAAATGAATCACCTTAGATAAAAGAAATCATGCGTGAAAAAATAAGGAAACACTATATGTTCATGGAATGAACATTTTTCACACTCTGAACTAAACTCATTTTTTCTTCCTAGAGTATATTCACATCATGAATATTCAATTATATGATAACTTGTTCCTTTATGACATAATAATTCATGATTTATTACATGTAATCCAAACCAGAAGATTGAAAAGTCTAGTTTCTCTAGTTAATTAGGTACATTACATAAGAAATTAAAATAGGGGTACATCAGAATTATTTAAATCTTCCTTAACATGCTATGATTAATCCATCATTCTTAAAACTATATGGGATAACCAAGTAAAAAACATAATAACCGGGTGAGCTATAAATATAGTAATGGAATAAGAAAAGTATAACATGACCAATGTATTTCATGTTAAGAAATAGTCTTTTAAATGGGTCATAAAAGGATAGAGAATAATAAACATGAACAATAAGGTATGATATAACATGATAACATAAAGAAAACATGGGAATATGGAAACAACTTTAAACATGAAATCATAAGAATATGTCAAGGTAAAAAAGGCATCATAAAATATATTTTTAGGATAGCGTCCCTTGAACCATACATTGCTTCTCATGATACTAAAACATTAACCAATGCATTGTAGATCTATCTGGGTGCACCCATCATAATCATATCATGTACATGTATAAGTGTTCCATAGAGGTCATATATCATAAAAACATATTTCATCACATTTAATTCCATGATCAAGTAGTGTGAAATTAATACATGTAAATCCCAAATAAAAAATATAGGTATGTCTAAGTGAAAAAACTTGAGTGAATATAATGACTGTATTCAAAACATAATGGTTCGGAATGGAAAAAATCACAGTTAAATTTCAGAAGCATAACAACAGTACATAAAGGTTCATAAAATGATTTAATGAGCGTTAAATGGGGATAAAATCAATTGGAAATGAAATTTAAAGCATGAGGTATGCATAAAACATATCCCAACATTAGAAATTGGAAATAAAAGTCATAAAAAGAAGAATATTCTTGAATAAAGATGATAAGGAGAGGATCCCTTACCTTGGTAGGGTGATTCCAAAAAAAATGGTAGGACCTTCTTGAATTATTAGGGAACTTTAGTGGGAATTTAGAGATGTTAGGTTAAAATAAGGATGTGTTCCAAAGTTTTTTAGTAATGAGTAATGAGATATGGTGTGGGTTTATATAGGAAAAGAGAGGGGAGTTCTTTATTATTTCCTAAACATAGGTTTTGGACTCTATAATAAATTAATGAAAACCACAAACCTTTTCATGTATTTTAACCACTGTTTATACCTAAGGTGGTCTATTTTAAATATTTTATAAGGCCAAGGGATTATTTTAATAAAATATTACCCTTGGTGATGTGGAGTGAGTCATTTTAGTAATGAATTGATTTTAAAACATCAAAATATAATATAGGTTTTTGTGGATTCATAATGACATTATAAAATTTCTCAAATAACCTCAAAATCACATTATTTTAAATGGTAAACATTGGTTTGGTCGTGTATACCTTTTATAGCATTTATTACATCACCTTTAGTTTATTATTATGTCATAATACACACTATATATTTATACCATATTTAATTTTTACCTAAAAATTCGACTGTCGCAGAAAATTATGAAAAATTAACTGATGGATAAATTTGACATTCTATTTCCAAAAATATATATATTTTTTATAAAAATTATTTTATAATTTTTTTTAATTTTCAATTTTAAAATAAGAATCAATATTTTTTGGGAAACTCTATGTTTATTGATAAAAGTTTTGAAAACATATAAAAATTATATTATAATTTATATTTAATAAAAAATAATAATGGTATTAATTTATTAAATTTTCATTTATTTATAAAATTCATAAAATCATCAAAATGGAATGTCTTAATTGAAATTTAATGTTACAAAAAAATATAGTTTTTTATTTATCATATCAAAATAAAAATCATTTATAAAGTAACAACAATAAGAAGTAAATATATAAATTATTATATTAGAAATTCAATATACATATTAAAATTATTAGGGTCTTGATACATATACATTTATTAAACCAGAAAATGCACTGAGTTGAGGTGAGAAATTGTGATATTTTCAAAGGATGGTACTACATACATGGTTTGGGCCTTGATCTTGATGTGCTTGAACTTCACTCTGAACTTATTTCTATCATGATTTAGTTATTGTAACTTATATTTGGATTGGATAAGGTAAATACTGGTAATTCTATCTCACATATAAACTCTAACAAATGGGCGTCATAGGCTATGATCCTATTGTTTGGGGCCATTGTTTCTTTTTTCTATATCGACTGGATTTATCAAAACATTGTATTTATACTGAACAAATGATCAATTTTCAATGGATATATTATAAATGGTTATGATTCTTAATGGTATTTTAAGTATTTAGGGATATAATAAAACCAATTAAGTGCATTTTTTCTATAAACATAATAGGTCATCTAATTCAATCCCAAAGTGAATCTTATTTATTAAAGTTTGGGTTGTTACAATCATTCCCCCTTCATAACTTTCACCCTCAAAATTTTCATTTTACACATGAAAATTTGACAAGGATATTTTTGTTTCATCCCCTATTATGGTTCCCACATATATTATTAAAACTTATGGTTTCTCTATAGTACTTTTACCTGGTGTATTTTTAAATTTTGTATAACTTTTTCTTTATAATCTATGATATTTACTAGTTTCTATTCATATTAAAGATAATTATCTAATGGTACCACCTCTAGATTAAGTACATGGGAGGGGTATAGTATGTACTTCCTCAAGAGGGATACATAAAACACATAATGTACTTGATATAGGTTAGGTGTTAGTGTTAGTCAATAGGTCACCACTCTGATGCGATCAAAAATCTCAAAGGGTTCGATGTATCTTGGACTAAGATTTACATTCTTTCTAAATTTCATGACTTTATTTCAAGGAGATGTGTAGAGGAATACCTTATCTATAACCTCAAACTCTACGTCTTATCAACAAATGTCATTATAGCTCTTCTGTTGAATCTGAGTAGCCCGAATGTGATGTTGAATGGTCTTGACCTTTCCCACCATTTCCTCAACCATTTCAGGAACCATTAGTGTGTGTACCCAAACATTATCCCATCATGTAGGTGTTCTTCATCTCTTACCATAAAGGGTTTTATAGGGATCCCTTTTAGACTCTTGAGTGGAAACTATTATTGAATGAGAAATAGATCATAGGAATATGTTGATCTCGTCATAATTTGAGGTTAATTGATCATGATCTCAACATTTCCTCGAGTTTTTGGATATTCTGCTCATATTGGACATCATTTTGAGTGTGATAATCCATGATTAAGTTCAACTCAGTATTTGGAGCATGTTGTAATCTCTTCTAGAATATAGAGGTAAATCATGGGTCTTGACCTAATATAATCGTCAGTGGTGTTCCATACAACCTCACCAATTCTCAAATGTATATCCTTGTTACATGATTGAGTGATAATTCCTCACATATTTCAATGAAGTGAGAAGTATTTTAATGAAAATTCACCGCAACCCATATATCATTATCCTTGATATCTTCATAAGACCAGTGAAAAATTACATGGTTATGTGTTCCCATTTACATGTAGGTATGGGTAATGGTTTCATCAATACCCTGGATTTTTTCCTTTCATCCTTCACTTTCTGAAATACAAGACAACTTGATGTATTTTTCATGATCTCATTTTTTATATTATCCCAACAATATTGCTCTTGAATATCTTGATACATCTTCTTGATTCATGAATAGATAGAGAAGTTCAATCTATGTTCATCATCCAAAAGGTATTTAATCAACTCAATATTTTATGGTACACATAGTCATGATCCAAATATCACAACTTCTTATTAAAAACAATTAACTGTAAGGATTTACATTTTATTATAGCTTCCAACATGTTCTAAATTTCCACACCATCTCTTTGAGAATCCTTTATCTTATCAAGAAGGGATGGTTAGGAAATAATCTTTGAAATTATGGATGGTGTTCCCTCCTTTATGATTCCCATGTCCATTCATCTCAAGTATAAGAAGATCGAATCCTTATCAATTATCATCAATGATAAAAATGTTGGATCCTTTTTACTTAGAGCATCAGCCACTTTTGTACCTTCTAAGATGGTTGTGGATTAAGAAATCATTATCCTTAATCATCCCTAACCATCTTTTCTTGTTCATATTTATCTATTTGTTGGTTAATATATACTTTAGGCTATTATAATCCATATATATTTTTCATTTATCACCAAAGAGATAATGTTTCCATATTTTCAATGAAAATATTTCTACAGACAATTCAAAATTATGCATTGGGTAATTCTATTCCTGAACATTAAATTTTCTTATGGAATAGGCTATCAATTTTTCACAATTAATTAGTATAAATCCCAAGACATTCTTGAAAGCATCATTGTATACCCCAAAAGGTTTCCCTCTTATTGGTAGAAAAATTACAAGTGTATAGATAAGACTATTTATCAACTCCTTGATTCAATTTTTACATTAATTATTCCAAAAAATCATGATTCTCTTTTGAGATATCTTGGATAGATTTTTTTAATATCGTGATAAATTTCTCCAAAAGTGATGATAGTACCAACCTAATCCAATGAAAATATTGATTTATTTTATATATGTTGGAATCAACCATCCTTTATTACCTCTATCTTTTTAGGGTCCACATATATCCCATTATTTGTGATAATATTCCCTAAGAATGAGATTCCCTTCAACCAGAACTCACAGTTTATGTACTTTTCATAAATATTCTCCTTTTATAGTGCCTTTTGCATAGTTTTCAAATGGTCCTCATGATCCTTCTTTATTTTGGTGAATATTAGAATATTATCTATAAATACTACCACAAATTTTTTGATATAATATTTAAAGACTCTTTTCATCATTTCCATGATGATTTCTAGAGCACTAGTGATTATTAATGACATTACTATAAACTCATAGTTCCCATACCATGTATAAAATGTAGTCTTGGTGATATCCTCCTTCTTCTCCCTTACTTGATAATAATGTGACCAAAGATCCACGTTGAAGAAGTTTTGGGATACATATAGTTGATTGAACAAGCCATAAATCCATGGAATAAGATAACTATTTTTATCATGAACATGTTGAGATCATGATAATAAATGAAAAGGAACATCTACCCATATTAAATATCGATGAATAGGACAAGTGCACCACATAGTGAATCACTTAGGAGTATGAACCCTTTATCTATATTCTCATGTAGTTGTTTCTTCAGCTCCTCATGTTCCACAATATCCATTCTATATGGATTCTTGGATAATGTAAATTTCCTAGGTATAATCTTGAATGAAAATTCATCCTCTCACTAGGAGGAAGACCAAACATTATTTTAGAAACACATCAGTGTATTCCCTCACAATGGGCACGTCTTTAGGGTTATTCTGTTTCTTATACATAATCATTTTTTTCTAGATATGCTTGCTCGTAGGGTTATATTACCATTATTGATATGTTGGTGATAAAAAATAGTTATCCCACTCTTTAAATTTTTATATAATCATAGGATTATTTATGATATAGGGATTGATTTACTTCTAGTGGAAATTAATGCTGGATCAATATAATGAAATCCAATCCAAACCCATAATTACATTAAATTCTCTTAATGGGATTATCGCATGGTTTATTATGAAGTTTATCCCATAAATTTTAATAGGGTAGTGGTTATATACTTGGGATGTAATAATTTCCTCATTTTTCATTTTCACTGAAAAACTACTTCCATGATTTTTGGTGGTGTTTGAATAGTTCTACTAAACTTGTTTGATATGAAAGGATGTTTATAACTAGAATCAAAAAGTATGTTCACTATTATTTAATTCCTAATTATAGTAACTATCACCACTTCATTTCTGGGATCCACCAAATTAGTTGTGATGGAATATGCTTTCCCATGCTTCCTTAATGGTTGTTGGTATTCACCATCTATGAAAAACCTTTTCATAGGGTAGTAGTTCTCATAGTTTTCTTATTCCTTATAGTTGAAACATTGGACAATAGGATAAAGGTTGAATGGATCATTCCTCTCTTCAATTAAATTAATGGGTTTTTTCCCATTATAAATCAATAGAAATGTTCCCTTCCTTTCCACACATAAATCATTTCCTTTCCCCCTTAGGAAAATTATGGGTGAAAATATTTTCACACTTTTGATAAGTGGTATGTTGAAATTTCTTACTATTACTAGATTTATCCATCTCATAATCATAATTAAACTACACTTTACACTTCTTATCCCCATGAGACTCTTAAGATTCTAGGATCCTTATTTTTACTTTGTGGGAACGTTAGAAAATTTTCTTATAGATATCAAAGTCCTGAATCACTAGATACTTTCATAGACTAGGTTATAGCCCACCAAAGAAGCAGTAAAATTTTAATTTTGAAGTAATGACAAATCCAGAGGCTTATCACAAAATTATTTGGAATTTTTCTTCATAATTCCTGATGTATTCATCATTATTTTTCTTGAGGGAATGGAAATACATTTCCATTTTATATTGGTTCATGTGGGGAAAATAATTGTTGATTTTTTTTGAAATTCATTCCAACCCATTACTTTGATCTCTTCAT
This sequence comes from Viscum album, assembly GCA_963277665.1. Classification (NCBI taxonomy): domain Eukaryota; kingdom Viridiplantae; phylum Streptophyta; class Magnoliopsida; order Santalales; family Viscaceae; genus Viscum; species Viscum album. The sequence continues at coordinate 1,939,578,040 of OY728155.1, forward strand.
CAAGATTATTATTCTTCATCAATTTAGACTACTAATTAGCTTATCCTTCTAAATAATATACATTAATTATAAATTTATCATGCTCAAAACATTTAAGGATGAAGGATATCTTTTCAATGGAGTTGATTCGTTGTTTCACGATGAAGGGATCTAATGATCCATTGAAAGTCAAAGGACATTGTTGTATAAAGGTCTCAATTGTAGATTGTTATTTTTAGGGGGATTTTTCTGTTCCTCTTGATTTAGGTTTCTATTCAGAACCTGAGTCTACTAAGATAGTATCATCACAAATATTAATATTCTTTCTCCCATCAGGTTGGGAATCTAGTATGTGTAGTCATCACATTTCCCTTCACATTGGTTGTTTACTTAGTTCCTTTTATTTATGTCAATTGTCTAGAATAAAGGTAAATTATGTATGATTCATATTAAACTATTAAACACATAAATGTTAATCCAATAATATTAATGGAATAACTTATAAAATAATGGTTCATAATGATATTTTCACTTTACCAATGTATATCACTCAGTAGTTTCAAACTAGGTTTGGAACAATGCCCATTATCATGCACCAATTCTCAATCGATTCTATCTCAATATAGTGTGTTCAGGTGTATACCTTATATAAATTTATACTAGATACAAATCAACTTCTATTATCTAGATAAGGATTTATTTTCATAGACTTTAAATAATCTATAATTTACAGAAATTTATGGATGTTTTCTTATGTTTATTCTTATACTTGTGGCTTCTTCTGGAGTTTCCTAATCCTAGTCCCAAAATAACTAAACTTTCTTATGATACACACTATGAAAACCCTTTACATTATTACACATTATTTAATGTTTTATTAAAAATAATACAATCCATAATATTCAAAATTATAGTGTATTTTGGAAATTTGGTGCCTTACATGACAACTTAAAACTGGGGGTACATCAACATTGTTGAAAACTTCCATAACATATTCATATTATTCCATTATTCTTAAAATTGCATGGGATAACCTGGGGAAATACATAAGAAAGGAGTGACATATAAAGACCAGTATGGGAATAAAAAAATCATAACATGAAGAAAATATTATATGTTATACAATAATATTTTCAATGGGATATAAAAGGGATTAGAATAAAAAACGTGAACAATGAGGCATGATATAACATGATAACATAAAAGCAACATGCGAATGTGGAAATAAATTTAAACATGAAATCATAAGAATAAGTCAAGGACTAACACAAAACACCATAACATTATGTGATTAGGATAACCTCCCATACACCATATATAAAATATCATGAGACTAAAATATTACTAAATTCATTGGAGCACTATCTGGGCACATCCATCATAACCATTTCACATACATGCATAAGTGTGCCACATTAATCATATAACATAAGAATATATTTAATCACATTTAATTCCATGATATAGGAGTGTAGAATAAATTCATGGAATTAAAAAATAAAATAATTATAGATATGTTGAGGTGAATACCCATGAGTGGAAACAACGATGGTATTCATAACACATAGGTTTGGCATGAAAAAATCACAGTGAAATTTTGATAGCATAACAAGAGTAAATAAAGAATCATAAAATGGTTAATGAGAGATAAAGGGGGATGTAATAAATTAGAAATAAAATGTATAGGAAAATAGAAGGGTAATAATATACCAACAATATGAATTGGAAATAAAAGGATTAAAAATAATAAGATTCTTGAATAAATAGGAAAAGGAGAAGATTTATTTCCTTGAGAGGGTGATTCCAAAAACTAAAGAGGAGCTTCTTGAGATATTGTGGGCACCTTGGGAGGACTATATAGATAATAGGGAAGAGTAAGGACGTGATAAAAATTTTTTTAGTGAATGTGAATGGGATATTGGGTGGGTTTATATATGAAAATAGAGGGGAGTTCTTTATTATTTCCGAAACATATGTTTTGAAATCTATATAATAAAGTAATAAGGGAATAAATAGTACCATGGGTCATTCCCATTGTGTATTACCAAAGAGGGTTGGTTTTTATTATTTTATAATTTCAAGGGCCAAAAATAATAAAATATTACCCTTGGTGATGTTGAAGTGAGTCATGTTTATAAAAATTTATTTTAAAACATTAGAATATAATATAGGTTTTGAAAGTTTCATAATGACTTTAGAAAATTACTCAAATAACTTTAAAATAATATTATCTTAAAGGGTAAACATATATTTTATCTTGGGTACCTTTTATAGAATTTATTAAATCACTTTTGGGTCATTATGATGTCATAATACACACCATATATTTATACCATGTTTAATTTTTACCCAAAAATTCAATTATCTTAGAAAATTATGAAAAATTTAGTATTGTGTAATTTCAATGTTCTTATTCCAAAAATAATATTTATTTTATCAAAATTATTTTAAAATTTTGGGATTTTCACTTTTAAAACAAGAATCAATATATATTGATAAATTATGTGTTTTTTGATAATAACAGTTTTCAAACCCTTATAAAAATTACATTTCACTTCATAAAAATTATATTATAATTTATATTTAATAAAAATTATTTAATAGTATTATTTTATTAAATTATATTTTATTATTAAAATTCATGAATTCATCAAAATTGAGTGTCTTAATTGAAATTATACCTTTCTTAAAAATATAGTTTGTGTTTTACCATATCAAAATAAAAATAATTTATTAACTAAAAACATTAAGAAGTGAATATAACCATTATTATATTGGATATACAATATAAATATTCATATTATTAAGGTCATGATACATATCCATTTATTAAAATAGAAAATTTCCAGAATTTAATGTTTGTGATGGTGAGATTTTCATGGGGTGGTTCGACGTACATGGTTTGGGTTTTGATCTCGATGAGATTGAACTTCTCCCAAAAATAGTTTTTCTCAAGATTTAGTTATTGGATCCTGAATTGGGATTGGTCAATGGTAAAACCCAGTAATTTTATCTCAGTCAAAATATTAGATAAATGGTCTTTATAGGGTATGATCTAGATGGATGAGAGCATTGCTACATTTTTCTATTTCAATTGAATTTATTATAACCTTATATTTATACAAATAATATGATCACTATTCAACAGTTATATTACTAATGGTTATGATTATTAATAGTATTTTAAAAATGATAGAATATAATAAAACCAAGGAAATGTATGTTTTTTTATAACAATAATAGGTGATTTAATTTAATAACGAAGGGAATATTATTTATAAAATTTTGGTTCGTTGCATATTAAGGGTGTGAACTTGCTCATACAGTCATTACATAGTTTTGTTCTGATATAAAAAACCTTATATCATCTCTGATTCCCTCCAAACTCAATGTAAAAACTCTTAAGATAAAAGTACATGTACCTTAACTGGTATGTTACATTGACTTTTCCAATTGAATTACTAGTTATAGTGACCAATGCATCCCAACTCTTCAAAAGTGCAGAAAACATAAGAAACACCCATGCATCATAAAAAAAAGTAATATTTACCAATTGGAGATTCCCTTGAATCATGTTTAAGTCATTCACATGATCTTATATGAATCTTCCTTTTGATTTCCTCAATACAAACTATCACCATGGTTGAAAACTGTGTTAAGGGCTATTTGTGTTTCATAAATGTCATCCAATTCCTTTAAAACATCATTTGTTGTCTTGTACTCTTGAATTATGATCACAAAATTCCTTGAAAGAGATATTCATTCCATCACCAATGCATCCCTATCCAAACATTCCCATTCCTATTTTTGTATTACCACTAACTTTACCTTAGACAATAGATCATCGAAGTCCTTCTAAATCATATGTTCTTCAATATTCATTCTCTAAAACCAAAAAAACTACTCCATCAAGTTTTATAATATGTATCTTCCATTCATCTTATTCGGTTCCTTATGCTACAATCAATGTTCTAATCATGAGCTCAGAAATAAATTCCCTTTGATACCACTTGTTGGGAGAGAGATACCAGAATAATGAAATATCAATCACTTGTACTACAGATAGGAAATCATATGTATGATTGAGAGATCCATCTGATATTTACACATAGAGAATCACAATAGAAAAACAAAACTCTAGAAGTCTAATTCCCATTTGAAAATATGAACTAGAAGTAGGAATTCACTACACCCTACCCACCACACAAATTCAACATTTCACATGCACTTGAGCTAAAAAATGCAACATAAATATAAACAATATTAATACCTAAAACTAAAGTATGTAAATAAGTAAATAAAAACATTATAATTTAACATGATTATGGATTTTTTTTCCTATGTGTAGAAGAGGGATTTAAGACCCTAATATCTTATGATATATTTCTCTTCAAATAAATTTAATTTTTTTGATAGCTTGTGATCACTAAAGAAAATGAATTATACCAATTGAAATTTATTGACAGAAAATATATATATTGGTAAAAATGAGAAATTCCAATAGATATTGTGTTTTTTTTGTATTAATTTTAAGTACCAATAATTATTTTTTCCAGCATATATATCTATTGGTAATGATTATTTAACATCAACAAATATTTTTCCAATAGCTAAATCTATTTCATTATCATATCGTTACCAACATGTTTTCTAGAAATTAAATATATTATTAATAAAAACTATTACCAACAAATATTTTATCATAGATAAAATATGTTACAAAAAAACCATTCAATGACAACAACTAGTTAAGAGAAACCAAATTTTTTATATAGATTATTATTTTAATGACCCATGTCAATATTCTAATTTATATATTTTGTTAAAAAATATCATTAATACTGCTTACATTATCCAATATGTTTCAATTAATAAATATTATAATACTTTTCATAAAAAAACTAAATTGTTAAGATAATGGAATTTAATAAACATAATGAATAAAATAATTGTAATAGGTAATAAATAATAATAAACATAATTGAAATATAAGAAATTAATAATTGATATTCATATATTGAAAATTTATTTTATATTATAAAAATATTAATTTTTATAAAATTTCATATTCATTTTATAATAATAAATTAATTAATTAGTAATGGGTATTTACATATATAATTTTTTTATATAATATATTATTATATACTATATTTTTAAAATATTTTAAAATTAGAAAAAAAAATTATATACATATATATTGAAAATATTTTTAATTTAAAATATTAAATGTTTATTGGATGTGTTTATTTATGAAATTTATTTATTAGAAAAATATTTTCTACCCCTAGATGATATCCCTGATCGATCAAGGGATTCTATTGATCTTCTTTAATTTTTTGGATTCAATCCACGTGCTCTCCTCTGATTGACTACTCCACCTCAATTCACCAGTGCACATGCCTGATCTACCTCATTTTTTGAATCTTTATAACAAGTGTTTCCATCCATATTAACCAATCTACTTCAATCAATCCACCATGTGAATAATAAATATCTAACATTACCCAATTATAAAAGTAAATATTATTACACCATAATCCATTTGACACCCTATAAGGTAAAATGAAAACCATAAACTCTCTTCTTACTTTTTCTCGGAGGCTACTACCAGTCACCTTAGATTTGATTGGAATTTGATTCATCTCATATACTCTTCATCATTTATATAAGTATTATTCTAATCCCCCCTCATCCCATAATCTCTTACAATATTGGTAATTTTTATTAGATATATTATTTTATTCCATTTTCTTAAATTATACGATGAAACAAATGAAAAATCAATACTGAATTTTACTTTATCACCTCTTATAGTTTGATATTTCTCATTTTAGTTTTCATATTAATATATTTTATAATATATATTAAATTTTAATATGATTTATCCAAAATATAATATCTCATATTTTCCATATCATGTCCCTCCTTGAGTTTTTATCAAACCTTTTTTGTTTAGTTTCCCTTCATCTTTGATCGTTGGTGGTCGAGTCTTGTTTTTAGATGGAGTGATTTTACTGGTGAAAATGGACAAAAGTTTCATGATGTAGGTTTTTTTAATTAATTTATTATGGATAGAACCATGTAAAATTTAATTATGATGGTTCCTTATAAGTGTGGAAGGCTTTGTAGGTGGTTTGGGTTCTCCACAAAAACTGGACTGAGAGCTTTCGGTTGGCCATTTACTTCTCAGGAACATGTTACTCAACCTTTAAATGTCTCCATAAAGACATTATGAAATATTTCGTGGTATTAAATGGTTACATTTCATGAAAATGGTTCAATATGTGTAAATTTTTCCTATTAAACATTGTTAACTTGTTTAGGGTGCTGAAGGGATACATTCCATGAAACTGGTTCATGATGTGAAAATGTTTCCAAGAATTCATCGTGAATTGGTTTAGAGAATGAAGTGGTTATACACCATAAAACTGGTTACAAATGTGTAAATTTTTCATGGAATATTCCATGAACTGGTTTAGGGAATGAATTGGTTACACACTATGAAACTAGTTCACATCATGTAATGATCGATCAAGTTTTTTTATCCTGAGGTGACACATTTTTCAATGTGACTCATAAATTGAGAAATACATGATGTGAAAGGATTAAATGTCATTTATTTATTTGGAACATCATTGTTAAATCTATGTTATGTATAAAATTCATTATTCATCTACATACAACCCTTCTCTCTCAGACCCTAGAGAAACTCTAGGCAATTTTGGAGTGTTATCTTCCCTTCTAGACATATCAATCAAGAGTCTTGTCCCCTGTGAGTTTTTTTATTTTGGTTTCTCCTTTTATTTCAGTTTTTCTCCATTATAGTTGTGGAATCTCTTGACCATGATTATTTTGGGTTTTAACCTTAGCCTTGTGTAATTTAGGTTTAACCTTTATCATCTTTACCTTTACTCTTGCTGGTTTAACCTTTTAAAAGAATTTAATTAATCACCAAATAAAGGTAGGTTGTCTAAAACCAAACACTATGGTCTTTTTAGTTGTTTAAGTTTGTGTAATATTTTTATTTCACCTTTACTCTTGCTAGTTTAACCTTTTAAAATTATTGCATTAATCACAAAATAAAATAAGTTGTCTAAAACCAAACACTACGATCTGTTTATTTGTTTAAGTTTGTGTAATATTTTTATTTTACTGACATAATGTGTTCATTAATGAATTTAATAGTGGGAAATAATAGATCATGTGTTGGATTATTCTTTGTATCCCTTTGGATTCAATGGTGTTGAGACATGGCTTGCGGCTACCCATTTTTTGAGGCTACCCTAGAATAATAATGAATAAGTTAATGTATTATATTGTGTACATGAGACCTTAGGTAATTTGTTTTGATATATTTTCCTTTAAAATAGTTTAATTAATTATTTAAATGGATGATGATGACTTTATAATAATTGGGTGTGAAAACTAGTCTGAAAATGGTTAATACCAACTTCATAAATAAAAGGGATAAATTGAAAGATAAAGGTTTAATTGGTTGAATTTCCCATTTTGGTTTATGATTTTATATGTGTTATTGTTGATATTATATCTTATGATGTGATTTATGTTGTAATGTTTATAGGTCTTGGCCCAACTATACTGAACTACTTATATAATAGGCATGGATTGGTTATGTATAAATTATTATATAATGGGCATGGCCTGGTTTTACTAAAATAATTATATAGAGGGATTTTCCTAGATAATGAAATGTTTATATATAGGTCTTGGACTAGTTATACTAAAATTCTTATATAGAGATATTTTTTTGGTTATGTGATTACACATTGCACTTGTGGTTATAGTTGGCATAGTTATGAAACATGTTCAGTGATGTTTCGATATGGTGTTAAAGTAGGTTTATTTTTGTATTATATAAAGTTGATTGAATAATACACATGTTTATTTCTTTATTGCATGCATTTATTATTTGACTGGGTTTTTTTTTTGACATGGTGGTTTTGACCTATAGAGTTTTACTGAAACCCCATTTAGGATGTCGTTTTGTACCTGAATAGATTGCATGGATAAAAGTTTAGATAAGGGAAAGGGACCTTGTAGTTGATTGTTAAATGTTAGATGGGTTAGAGCTTGTCGATGGTACCAACATAGGGTTTGGGATCAAGTTATTTTTAGTTTATTTATGTTATCATGGTAATTTATCTATATTACCTTTAGTTTGAAGTTTATATACATTCCAACCTGTCATTACATGGTTTATTATTTCATGGTTTACTTGGTTCATCCTTTACCTTCCAGATGTATGATGTGCTATTTTCTCTATTTCTATTACTATGATATTTATTATTATTGTATATTTTCACTGTATTGTTACTTTATACTAGAGGTTATAGTCTCTCTACTACATTTTTTACACCCCTAATACTTTTTGGCAGCCTCTACCATATGGGGAGGTGTGCTTGAGGTCCAATAACCAACCATATTTGGCTATCTGAGAGAGTTCTAGATTAGGGTACATTACAATGTGGTATCATAAAAACGTATTTTTTCTTCTACTTTTCAATATTTTAAAGGTATAAAGGTGACTATTTTGTGTTGGGACTTGGTAATGTGCTTGTGTATGAGAGTATCTAACCTAGGTATGAGGAAAAATAAAAGTGCCCAGGGATAAGATTATTTTTCATGAAGTTCAGTTTTTAGGGTTGATGTTATTTCACCTTGGGTGATTCACATGTTGTGTGACATTATTGTTTCTTGATATTTATACTCATGGCTCGGTATTACACAATATTAGTATACATGCATCAAGTTAGGAACATAATGATATATCTTTAAAATCATTGTTAATTATTGGGACATATTTATTTTATGGGATATGTTTTCCTTTATGAAATGTTAAACGAGGTACCCATTATACTTTATAAATGAAATTAAAGAACTATTATGCCAAGCTAATTCACTTGTTATTCTATGTTAGAGAGTCCATGATTCAATTTTTCTCTTCCATTATCACATATTGAGATTGACCTTGTGACTGTCCAGTGTTCTGAGGAGTGGTTTTTCCTCATAGATAAAATTCGTCTTCATCATATTTTAATTGAGCATCGGGAGGGTAGTAATCATCATGATCCTAATGTGGTGCACCAGAGATTCCTGTATCTCATTATGATCATATGGATGTTCAAATTCATGATATATTCATGAGGTTCATGTGATCCATGTAAAGGGATACTTCTCACATCATGCCTTTAATTTTTGAGATGATGAGAGAGTTTCAACTGTAGAATTTTCCTATTTTCACAAGTGAGTGAGGCCCCCAGTTGATGATTTCTAGATTGATCCAGTCCATATAATCTTCAAGAACCTTGATACACCCATAGATAGGAGGGTAAATCTTACTTCATACATTCTTCATGGACCTTCCAATCATTTTTGGGGCATTCTTCATTTTTTGAGATGATGAGAGAGTTTCAACTCACTCTTGTGATTTTGCGTCTCTACTTGTCTCTTCATGTGTGCAGCTACTGCCATTCCAGTTCACCAAGAGAATTTTCAAGGAAAAACATAATGCTGTCATTGTTTGGGCTTCAGATCATTCTCAAAGTTGGGCAGTGAATTGCTCTATGTATCATGAGCGTTCTAATGCATATCTTGGTTGAAAGATCATTGTAGTAGACAACGATCTAAAAGTGGGGGATGTGTGCATATCTGAGCATGTCTTTAGTAGTGTCCCTAAAAATGTCTTTAAAATGACCATCTTGAGATTTATCTAAACTTGTGACTTTCTTTTAAATAGTGACTCTTTTCAGAACTGCGGGAGTTAACATTTCTCCAACATATTCACACACAAAATCACCCTTCGACATATCCTCCAACGTCTGCAGACCCCACCCTTTCCCCTCGGCTGTCAAAAAAACCTAAAAGACAATGGCTAGCAATGATCATTCCAAAATGCATTTAAACTGAAACCTTCTAGAAAAAAATAGAGTACAATACCTGCAAGTTGTAACTTAGGTCGCTTTGCACAAGCCGATTTCCACATTGTTTGTAGCAACCACATTTGCTCCAACACTCTAATGATCTTCATTGCTTCATGTCTTTTATACTCTTCCAGAAACTCTTCTCTAAGAAGGTCAACTATCGTGTATGCATACTCACCTTAAAATGTGACGTGTACGAGTCAACCCCGCCTCAATATGAGGCCTGTTGTGGCTGACACAACTCCAAGTGCCTCTGTTTTGTTCAAAATGGACTTATTTTTAAGTGAGAAATCAACAACTGACATACGGGAAACCGACCAAACGCCTTCGGATTGTGTTGACACTTTAGGAAAACGATTCATGGGTTATATGTGATGTGTACGACTCAACCCCGCCTCAATCCGAGACACGGTGTGACTGCACCACTCCAAGTGCCTCTGTTTTGTTCAAAATGGACTTATTTTTAAGTGAGAAATCAACAACTGACATACGGGAAACCGACCAAACGCCTTCGGATTGTGTTGACATTTTAGGACAATGATTCATGGGTCATATGTGATGTATACAAGTCAACCCCGCCTCAATCTGAGATGCGGTGTGACCGGTATCACTCCAAGTGTATGTAATTTGTTTAAAAGGGACAATATTTTACGTACACATGCCAAACCGATCTAACGGATTCTGATTGTGTTGATACTTTTTCAAAACGATCCATGACTCATGTGTGACGTGTAAGAGTCAACCCCACATCAATCTGAGGCCCGATGTGGCCGACACCACTCACAGTGTCTATGTTTTGTTAAAAATGGACTTAACTTTAAGTGAAATCAAGAACTGACATACGGCAAACCGACCAAACGCATTCGGATTCTGCTGAAACTTAAGGACAACCAAGATATGCATTAGAACTCTCATGATACATAGAGTAATTCATTGCCCACCTTCGAGAATGATATAAATCTCAAACCATGACAGCATTATGTTTTTCCTTGAAAATTCTCTTAGCGAAGTGGAATGGCAATAGCTGCACACATGAAGAGACAAGTAGAGACGCAAAATCACAAGAGTGAGTTGCCATTCCAGTTCGCCAAGAGAATTTTCAAGGAAAAACATAATGCTGTCATGGTTTGTGCTTCAGATCATTCTCGAAGGTGGCCAGTGAATTTCTCTATGTATCATGAGCGTTCTAATGCATATCTTGTTTGGAAGATCATTGTAGTAGACAACGATCTAAAAGTGGGGAATGTGTGCATATCTGAGAATGTCTTTATTAGTGTCCCTCAAAATGTCTTTAAAATGACCATCTCGAGATGTATCTAAACTTGTGACTTTCTTTTAAATAGTGACTCTTTTCAGAACTGCGTGATATGAAGGTATTTTGGAGATTTTACTGGTTCATGCATGATATGAAGGTATTTTGGAGATTTTACTGGTTTTTTTGTCCAAAGTCCAAAGAAATGTGGTCCATCATTCTTGCATGTTACTGGTGCATTTCATCTATTAAAATGGACAAATGACCCATTGGAGAAAGAATGTTTTATTTAATAATAATTACAATTTTTCTACAAACATTTACATACAAGAATGTTTTGTCTTTTTATCCCCATGAACCCCTCTCAAAAATTTCCGCCAATTATACGCGTTTGCAACTCTTGCAATAAAAGTCAGATCTTCATGCTATATCTGGACAATCTTGCATCAGGTATGCGGCCCACTTGTTTCTGAACATATCTACATCGTCTTGTGAATATGATGCTTTTCGGCATTCATAATAGTACTAAAAATTATATAAATAAAGAATTAATAAATAATTTAAATGAAATAGTACTTGTTTTCGAAAATACCTCTTTAGGGATGCTAATTTGTCCATTGAAAACGATCTCTTTCATGAATCTACAAACATAATAACCGCAATCTTTGTCTTTTGTTTGTTTTGGACACTGCAGAAACATTGATCATGAGGCGAGTAAGTAACTTCTGTTTCATATATGCTTGGATAGTGCAATTTTATTATATATACCCTAATATTTGTCCAGAAATAGTACTTGCTCGGCTCCTTATGCTTATCCCCTGTCCTCATACCATGATTTAGACGATATTGGTACACCGCCCTATCATAACATAATCCTCATTAAAAGATAATATATATTATATAAATTGATTTTTAGACCTAAAACGTAGGATGTAGTGTCTTACAGATTGACAAACTGCATCACATGCGGTCGGTTTGTTGGATATTCGTGCTTTGAGTCCAGAAAATAAATCTTGGGAGTATCCAAATGCACCGCAATTAGCAGCCAATGTTTCCTAAATACACAAAAAGGAATAAGTAATGAAAGAAATGAAAATATAATTGATATGATTTAATCGTAGAGTTTTACCCCTGCATGGTTGGTATGAGGAAGAGTCGGTCATCCGTTATCTTGCTGTCAAATGCTTTCAGCAAAGCAGTCGCTCTTTCCTTAATTTTTGATTCTGATAATTCTATTTCTTGTGTTGATGTGATATGAGGACTGACGAGTCCGAACTTTGGCTCATGAGGAAAACCCTTCAACTGCTTTTCATATATACGTCTGCCAATAATATAAAATGTATTTAATCATAATTAGCACAATATATCATCTTTTGTAAAAGCGACGGGGTTGAAAACATACCTCATATACACATTTACACTTGTGATGTCGAGCCACTGATACTCAAGGATCTCATTTACATTTTCAGCAGCAACAAAATCTTGTATTTCCTCTCCATACATATTCTCTTCAAAAACAACTACATGGCTACTACCATTTGTCAACTTCGTATCCACATGAGTCTTCAATTCAATTAAATGTGGATAGAGAATAGGCGGTGTAATTACACTTTCAGTAGATCTTTTGGATCGGTTGGTCGATCCTTTCGATGCTCCTTTCACTGCATCCCCTTTCTTCGTCTACAATAAAATTCATTGGTTTATACCTTTTTTTATAAAGGTTTGGCTTAAAAAACTGTAAATAAATACCTCTTTTTCGGCATGTAGTCTCACAAGTTGTGATGGCCATGCAATGAATGTCACAATAGCCTGTTCGAATGTACAAATATCATCATCATCAAGTGGAACAGGTAGTTGTGCTGTTGGCTCATGAGCTACCGTAATTTTCACTTTCAGATGATCTTTTGGAAGTGCTCTATTGTGCAGCGTGTCCTCTGAGATGTTGAATACTGTAGCCCTCGCTACAAGGCGATAGGTGGGTGTTGAAAGATATAAATCACAATCATTATCACCCTACAGAAGATCAGTATAGGAAGAAATCAGTGTTTGTCTGATTCACATTTTATCAGAACAATTAATAGAATATTGATTACCATAGCTAACACAACTCTTTCAGGGGAATGGCTTGCCTCAAAGCTGGTGGGGTGTGGGGCAGGATCTTCAGGCGCTGGTTGTTCCTGAGTTGTCTCTTCTCTTGGCTTCTGACCCATTAAAGTTGCTAGCAACTCTCCCAGCCATTGAAACTATTCTTCAAGAGTTTCTAGTCTATTTTTCATTGTTGTCATTTCTTCATTTTTTTGATCCTCTTGTTTTTTTTTCTCATAATATACTCGGGGTGTCACCCTAAACCCCCCAGCTCTGACGCGACCGTATTGTTCTGGTCGCTTCAAAGCTGTCGCTAATATATCTGCACTAGATGCAAGAGTACCTGACTCCTGTGACTGTCGGATATAAGAAAATAAGTAATTATTATTATGTAATAGCAATTTAAAAACAAAACATTTTATCATGTCATACTTACACATATTTCCCACACTTTTGTGTGTTTTCATCAACCAAATTCCCTTCCTTATCCACACATGCCTCCTTCCATAGCACATGACGAGGGATGGATGTGTGTTTGGTTTCAGAGGCATCAATCTACATATAAATAAAGAAATATTTTTATAAAGTTGTTTCTTGACACATAACAATATCACTGTAAATTTAAAATACGCACCATTTTCTTTTCTAGTGAGGCGTACCCCATCCTTGCTTTACGATAGGGGTACGTCGGTTTTGATGCGTGTTCCTTGTTTTCAGTACTAAGTTTCTGTTTCATAAATGAAATATTGACAATGAAAGTGATGAATACATGTATATCCTCAAACAACATATTATCAGTCACAATGTACCTGAAACTTTTGATCCCCACGATGACCAACAAATGAATCCCATGATTCTTGGGATATCAAGTGATTGTAGACAATGGGTGGTTGCGGTTTTATTTTACCCTTGGAATATTTCAGATGATATTTTGTAAGAAGAGTGCGAAAACCTCGATGACACCTTCCCGCAAGCCTTAGTACATAAGTCTTGTGTGAATCATCTACTATAAATGCACTCTGCAATGGATTGTGAAGAATAAGACATTGTTTCATTAATTTATTTTCTAGTAAATTAAAGAAATGAAATCAAAATGTTACCGTAATTTCTTCCCACATCACAGCCTTCAGGCCAGACGAAACATGGTGCCATGAAGCTATGTCAATCGGCACGCGTTGTCGAGTGACAATTCCAACGTAACTGCTAAACATTGCCTTGTTGGGGTTAACGTTTTGGCCCCGTGCATTCCACCCAACATCGAATTTGATTCCTTTTCTCTTTCCCTTCAAAACATTAGTCAACACTGTTAAACTACGACGCACCTATTTTTTCTGCGACGTCGCTCCTTTATCCCCAACCATTTCGTCTATATCAGCATCATCAATGTTTTCATCTAAAATCCTAGCATCAGCATGTTCAGATGGTTGTTGGACCTCAACAATAGGAGAACCAATAGCAGCAGCAGTACCAACAACAATATGTTGATATTGAGAGGCTTGAGAGGCTTGAGAGGCTTGTTCAGCAGTAGCAGCAGCAGAAGCAGCAGCAGCAGAAGCAGAAGCAGCAGCAGCAGCAGCTTGACAGGCTTGTTCAGCCTCGAGGTTAGGAGCACCAGAACGTACAGAAGTCATTATCTGCAAAAAAAGGTTTAACACTTAAGTTGGATTACATAAATGCAATAATGATAAGATAATAACATGAGATAACAATATTTATATTACAAACAAAATATAACCTGTTTATTGAACTCTTTTTTTTTCAAAGGCTGAATGGATTTGACACCTCTATCGATAATCCAAATCCCTTCATTATGGTCTCCTCTAACATACAAAACGTCGTCTTCATTGGGACCGCTGCGAAATGATTGCGACGTCCCACTGAAAGGATCATCCTCAATTGAATTTTCATCGGACCCTTCAGTAGTTTTGGATGATAACAGAACAATCGACCACTTTCGGTTTGCAGGGTCTGGAACATAAAATACTTGTACCGCTTGTGATGCCATTATAAATTGTTCGTCTTTGTACCCTTCTTTACTGAAATCAACTTTCACAAATCCCAATTCATCTATTTTAACACCATTGTTGTTATCAACCCAGTTGCATTGAAAAATCGGCAATTGGAATGTCGTATAATCCAACTCCCATATTCTTTTGATAATGCCAAAGTATGACATATTCGCAAAAATTGGATTTCTATCCTTACTACCAGAAACATGCATCGCTTCAGCCACAAGTGTTACTCCACTATTTTGCATGGTACTATCTTCATCATGTTTATCTGTATAGAATGTATAACCATTAATTACATAACCAGTGTAAGATAATACATACACGCTTGGTCCGGCAGCTAGCCATTGAAGTCGTTCTGAAATTGAATTCGGATTTTCATCTAACTCCTTAAAAATATGGTCTCGAAACCATCCTATAAACTGGTGATTATGTGTATTTGCTATCCATTTTTCAGCCCTTGATGGATTCAACTGCCTCAAAATTTCTTTGTGGGTTTCAATATATGGAGCAACCTCCCAACTGTTATGCAAAACATAAAGGTGGGTCTGCTCCCGATCAGTAATATTGATTGTCACAACATCTCTTCCAGAAATTCCCTCACCCTCAATGCATCCAGTGTGACGAGATTTCGGCAGACCAATGCTCTCCACATCAGATAGGTATTCGGTACAGAATTCAATGGCTTCCTCAACAATATATCGCTCCACAATACAACCCTCTAGACGACTTCGATTTTTGACATACCCTTTCAAAATATTCATATACCGTTCAACGGGGTACATCTTCAGTACAGCTGACAATGCAGTATATTTAGTGCAACCAGCATACAATGGCGTCTTTGCACAACTCTTTAATTTCTCAAACAATTTTGGGCAATCACGGAGTTCATGTTCAACTGTCCTTGTCATTTCCTCAATACGATCTTTATCATCATTGATATCTTTAATCACATCCTCTATACGGTCTTCTTCATTATCCATATTTGTAATCATATCTGATGATCCATAAAATGCAGTTTTATTCCAGCCAATAGCTACATTCGCTTTTTCCCCGTGTTTATTCCAACATTTATAACTTTTATCTATTCCGTGACATATCAAATGTTCTTCCAACTCCTCTGGAGTAATTAGTCTAGAATAACAACAACGTAAACACGGACAAAGGAGTTGAGAAGGATCCTTTGCATGATACTGTGAAAACTTGATGAACTCTTTCACTCCGTTCTCATACTCTATTGTAAAACGATTAGCATCCATCCAATATTTATTCATCACCATTAATTATGAATAAACAACATGGAACATCATGTCCATTAATTACAAATGAACAATAACGAATGTCGTGTCCATTAATTCCATGTAAACCATAAGGAGCATATTGTTCATTAATTTTGAATAAGAAATATGGAACGTCATGTCCATTAATTCCAAATAAATAATAAGGAATTTCATGTCCATTAATTCTGAATAAGCAATACAGAACGCCATGTCCATTAATTCCAAACAAACAATATAGAATGTTAATTCCATTAATTTTGAATAAGCAATATGGAAGTTCATGTCTATTAATTCCAAATAATCAATATGAAACATCATATTCATTAAAGAAGGTAATAATGATGTAATCACATCCATATCATATTATGATCAAGTCTAAGGAATATCACCCTTGCATTTTATCAATTAATTTGATAAATTTAAGTCTTATAACTGATAATTAGTAAGATAGGGTCCAAGGTATATAATAAATAGCACTACATTGTTTAAAAATGGTTAAGGAACATGGCCTTACCATTCAACTTTTATTTAATTCATTTATAAGTTATCAAGTAGTCCATGGGTATGTCCATTACACATAAATATCATTAATTCCCTTTAATAAACCCATGGGCATGGGATATATCAACACATGTCAAAGGTGGTTCAATTTCAAGCCAAAGATCAATAGGGGTCATGGGCCTATAAGAAACACACCCTAAGGGGGTGATTCGAGTAAGGTATACAACCCCCAAAGAATAAGTTTGGTGCACAATGACTAACCAATTTAAGACATGATAATCTACTAAATTAATTTTACATTTTATAGTCAATATGCAGAAGGTTCACCACACGGCACAATAGCGCATCATATAAACTAGGGGTGTCCATGGGTCGGGTCGGGTCGGGTTGGAGGTGTTTCAAGGCCCGACCCGAACAAAAAAGTTCGGGTTGGGTCGGGTCGGGTCACAAGCTTTTGGAGCAACCAACCTGACCCAACCCGACCCAGTGGGGTCGGGTTACCCGTCGCATGCCCGAAGGACCCAACCCAACCCAACCCATCGAGGGTCGGGTTATATGTGTAAACCCGACCCAACCCGACCCAAACCAATCCAACCCATCCCAACCCAACGGACCCGAACCATCCACTCAAACCCAACCCCCCTAGACCCAACCAGATGGACCCCCTGCACTGCACCAGCCTGCTGCACAAAAAAACCAGCCCCCCTGCACAAAAATTTCAGCCCCCTCCCCCTACACCCTCTGCCCCCTCCCCCAGGCACACCATCCCCCCCCCCCTCCTGTACCCTGTACAACACAACACCCCTCTCCCCCATGCCCCCTCCCCCCTGCACAGTCTCCCCCCTCCTACACCCCTGCACAAAAAACCCAGACCCCCCCCCCCCCCCCCCCGCACAAAAATTTCAGCCCCCCTGCACAAAAATTTCAGCCCCCTGTACCCTCTGTCCCCCTCCCCCAGGCACACCAGCCTCCCCCTCCTGTACCCCGTACAACAAAACAACCCTCTCCCCCTGCACTCCCTGCCCCCCTCCCCCTGCACTCCCTGCCCCCTCCCCTCCCCCCTCCTGCACCCCCGCACAACACCCCTCCACCCCTGTATGGCACCCTTGCACCCCTACACCAGCCTGCAGCAGCCTTTCACCCCCGCACCCTCCCCCCTGCACACACACACCAGCCTCTCCCTCCCCCTGCAAACCAACCAGCATGCCCCCCCTCTCCCCCGTGCCTACAAACCAGACCCCCCCCCCCTGCACCCCTGCACCACCAGCCTCCTTGCACCCCTGCGCCTGCCAGCCAACCTCCCCCCTGCACACACACTCCCCCCTACAAACCAGCCTGCCCCCTACAAACCAGCCAGCCCCCCCCCCCACCACCAGCACGCCAGAACCATCCCCCTCCAGCAGCACCACCAACCGGCCTCCCTCCCCCCTCATGCCCCCTACCCACTCCCTCTTGCAAACCATCTTGTCCCCTCTCCCCCTGCCTGCACACACTAAACCAACCCAGCCTATCTCTCCCCCCCTGCCTGCACACACCAAACCCAGCCTCCCCCCTACACACGCCAACCCCCTCTCCCCCCTTCCTGCACACACCAAACCTACCCATCCTGTACCCCTACACACACCAGCCCCCCCTCACACCCCCTGCAAACCAGCCCCCCCTAATGTGACTCACTATCAACACCAGTAACAGAACCAATTGAAGTTAAAGTGGAGTAAATTCATGATGAAGTAGAAATAAACATTACTAACATAAGGAAAATCAAATCAAAAAAACACACAGCAGTAGCAGATTTGAAGAACGAATAAGAGAAAATATATACAAAAAAAATCATCACCAGGAGTAGAGTGAATAACATTGATTCAGTCTGAAAAGAGGGAGGAGGGGAAGAAGATGCGACAAGTAAATGACAACCACATAAAAACCTATACTGCAAAACAATATTTAGGGCATCCACATACCTTGGGTGAAGAAATCGGAAGTCCAAAGAGGTGAGGGAGCCTTCTGCGCTGCCTGGAAGACACGACCGCCGGAGTAGGGGTGCACGGGAGGAGCCGCCAACCGTTGAAGAGGAGGAGTAGGGTTCGGAAGGGAGGAAGATCTGCGGAAGAGGGTCGAGAAGAAGGAGAAGGAGTACGGCGGAGGTCCGACAAAGGGAAGATCGGGGGGAGGAAGCAGTCGCAAGGGTACAGTCCCGCGAGAGCTTAGGGAACGATAAAAAAGAGGAGACTGTCGGCCACCTTTTAATAAAATCAGAGACAGGTTTTAACAGTGCTAGAAAAGCGCTGATAAAGCCCCCCTTTATCAGCGCTTAAATTTTAGCGCTGATAAAGGGGGGCTTTATCAGCGCTTTTCTAGCGCTGTTAAAACCTTTCCTTTATCAGCGCTAGAAAAGCGCTGATAAATCATCCCTTTATCAGCGCTTTTAAATAGCGCTGATAAAGATTATCCTTTATCAGCGCTTTTTGATTAGCACTAATAAAGGTAGCGCTTTGCTTGCCCGTTTTTGTAGTAGTGAATATTAATTCCACGTTTACTTTTCAAGATTCAAGCATGCATTTATAACATTGAATTCCCTTCTCTTTTATTCTTCATGTGTGCATGTGAACATGCACTAATGGATTTATGTGTTCTTAAATATGTATCCTAAAATATAAACACTTTTTCACCTTTAAAAATTCACATGAATACACATCATGTGCGATACCTTCCTTCTTCATGCAGACCCACTAAATATCCACTATTTTATTTCTAGTAGTATATGCATGAAACTACAAACTATTACTATAAAACCTTTCTAGTATGCATAAGCCCGAATGGTTGTAGACTATAAAATCACACGAATCCATCTTTAAGAGTTGCAGTGTAAGTTTACATTGTTCATGGAAACTCAAAGTTGTTCACACAAATCGGATATAGATATATGATTGATGCATGCAAGGTTTTTCTTCACTTAATACAGTGTATTCTTACACTGTCAAGTGGTATCTCAAACTTCCTAAAACTTTACTTCTTTCATGAATGAACTTCATGTAGGTATGCGCATAGGATCATGGTTCATCGTGCAAGAAACATCTATTCAGAACTTTAATTCATCTCATGGCTATCCGAGTATAAAAATAATATGTCGAATATACTTTAAGACTTCTTAGTGCAAACAGGAGTAGCGCGGGATCCTTCATGAGTGAAACACTCACAGAACTTCTTTCTCTCTGAAAACTATCTCTCGAATGTGAGAAAAAATGCACACCACAAATGAACCCATCATCAAGTATTTATAAATGATGATCGCCAACTCAGAAGCTTAGAGAATCATGGATGATCATCTCATTTATTCATTTCCCTCTTCTATAACTATGAATATCACCATCATATAAAACTCAATCTTCGGTATATCAATGATCCTTGGATTTTTCATTATAATATTATATAAATGTAATTTCATAATGACTTCGATCAAGTTTGGATCATAAAAACAATTAGATGAAGTCCGGAGGTATAAAATCAATAAAATTTTGATGTAGTATGGAGATCTTGACAAGAAAAAATCCTCAGAAGAACTTGAGGTAGAAGATAACATTGGCCGAAGATCAGATGGACCAGAATACTCAACAAATAGATAATATGTTTGAAAGCTCAATGAGTCAATTAGATGGCCAGGACATTTCAATCGGATGATCCAATGGATATGATGCATTCCATGTTAAAAAACATAATCCCACATCAAAACTGCTTCACTCGCAACTCTCCTTTATAATACAAACTGAGACAGTATTCGATCAATAACTTCACTTCCCCCTCTCTGGTACCACCCTATATCGGTTCACTACGGGCATGGTCATGCGCCCACCTATGTTGTTGTGCCGCCCCACACGGTGGTGCTCCACTAGTTGCGCCTTGTGTAGGCTCCCTATGCACACTACCTTTATTACGCATTTCGACTTGCTACTGTTGATCTCATCCACCCACATTGGTGTGTGTTTCTCCCCTAGTTGGCTGGTTGTGTGGTGTTTGCCATAATTTTTTGTATAAAGACCATTAAAAATGTTTTCCAAAATCCATATACCAAATCCACCATATTACAACCTTATTTTCAAAATAAAATATTCATCATGAAAAATTATATTTTGCATGGTCATAATATTTCCTCAAGGCCATAAAACACAATTATTCTCTATTCATCAGTCATTTTTGTAAACAATGTGCATCCATTTGCACCAAGCCTTAGAAATTAGGACCAGCTCTACAATCTTCAGATTTAAAACCTTAAACACATTGGAATCTTCCACGAAAAACTCATTGACAAAAAATTCAATTAACTAGACACTTAAATCTCCCCCTTTTTATTTGTTTTCAATACTAAAATCACTACTACAAAAAATGGGCAAGGGGAGCACCACCCTTTATCATTGCTAAAAAAAGCACTAATAAAGGGGACCCCTTTATCAGATCATTTTTTAGTAGCGTTGATAAAGGGGGGATTTATCAGCTCTTTTTCCTAGCACTGATAAAATTTATATTTAAAAAAATCATAAAAAATAAAATATTATTATTTAAGTATTTTTATATTGATATAAATATAATATATATTTTTTAAACATGTTTTATATAAGTATAAATAGACTATTACATTTAATATATAATAAATTTAGTAAAAATGGATTTAAAATATTTTAAAAAATATTATTAATTAAGAATTTCCTAATTATCATCAATTAATAATAATTTAATAACAATTTGAAGACACAAAAAATCCAAAAAAATGAATAAAAGATCTAAAATAAGTTGAAAATGTTAATCAATCTTCAAACAGCCATAACTTTTGATCTGAGTATCTGTTTGAGCTCGACATCATATCAAATCGAAGCTTGCAAAGATCTCTACGTGATAATGACCTAAGGGAACTTTCTGTCACATTTTTAGAGGCCCAAAAAGGTCCATAAGTCCTCAAAAACTGAGTTTTTAATCGGGATACCCTGATTTTTTAAGATCCAAACAAGTATAACATCTGATCTGGATGTCCTCTAGGCTTGTACCACATATCATATAAAATATTGTTTCATTTTATTTGATTTTGACAGGTTGTGGAGTTGAAACGGACTTATGGATTAGAAGTTATGGTCATTTTAACATTCTATGTCATTTTAAATACACATATATATGTATTTATTCGTAAATATAAATATATATATATATATAATTATATCTATGTGTGTGTGTTGTATATATGTATGTACGTATTTATTTATTTATTTATAAACACACATAAAAAACATATTTTATAAATGTATTTAAAACTAATCTTATAAATATATATGAATATACAAACAAATGTATGGATAAAAAATTATAACTAAATATATATATATATAAATTAATATACAAATAAATATATATACTGATATATGAATAAATATATACGTATTAATATAACTAAATTTATTTATATTAATATGAATCTATATTAATATACGAATAAATATAACTACATATATATAAATATATATTAATATATGAATATATATATATATATATATTTTAATAAATGAATAAATATATATGTATTAATATAACTAAATATATTTATATTAATATGAATTTATATTAATATATGAATAAATATAACTATATATATATATATCATTAAATAGAGAAAAAAATGAAATGTCTTAGTGGTAAAGGTGCAGGCCCGTAAGGGGGGAGTTTGCCGGTTCAAGTTTGGGTGGAAGCAAGGAGGTACACGTGGACATGTTGGGTGATGCGTGGGCAAGGGTAGCACATGGGAGAGTGGGAGGGGGTCTGTCTAGCGCTGATAAAGGGGGGTCAAGCGCGTTTAAAAGTCCCCCCCCCCATATTATATATTCTTTTTTATTTTTAAAAAAAATTAACTTTTATCAGCGCCTTTTAAAAGCACTGATAAAAGATGTCCTTTATCAGTGCTAAAAAGTGTTGATAAAGGACCCCTTTTATCAATGCATTTTTTTAGAGATGATAAAGGGGTCTTTTATCAGCACTTTTTTAGCACTGATAAAAGGGGATTTTATCAGCGCTTTTCTAAGCACTGATAAAAGGGAACCCCCCCCCCCCATATCTTTGCCTCTATTAACAGTGCTTTTTAGCGATGTTAATGAACTTTTATAGTGTTGATAAAGGCCATATTTTTAGTAGTGAATGATGTCAATGTGGTTACTTTTCTTTCTCCCCCTTATTGTAAATGAATAAAAATTTTAGTTTTTGAGTTCAAACATCAAACAACTTCTTCTCCACTTTTTTAAAGAATAAAACCTCAATTATTAACACTGATGATCTTTTAGTTAAACAACTCTAAGTCTATGTGGGGAAGCCTAGTGTAGAAAACAAGAGAGATGTCACCTAAGCATCAAAGTTGTTAAAATATTATAATTTTGATACCAATATCAAACTTATTTCTATAAATTCATCTAAGGGGAAAAAATTGAATAATATTTATAAGAGTTTTCATGCACACAACTCAACAAACAAATCATAAGGTTATAGTGAAAAATAAATATATTCCCCTTTAAAATTTATATTAACAGTATAAGGGTGATCATCATTTTCATAGAATTGTGAAAATTTGACAGCTTCAATTATCCCCCTCAATGTTGTACCCATCTCCTTCAATTCCATTCATATAAGTACAAGAGTATTTATAAAAGGGAATAAGGAGGAACCTATTTGTTCCTTAAAAATAACTCTTAGGCTGAGAGCTGCCTCGAAATCTTGTTTTTCTCTTCTTCCTTATAGATTCTGATTTGGAAGAGTTCTTCTTCATCTTTTGAGCTATTACAAGTATCATAAAAAAATTATGTCATGGCCAATTTGTCCACACCTTTCACATTTCATAATTTTCAAGTCATCATTTATAGATAAATCCTCATATCATTAAATTCTTTATATGTTACCACTTGCTCTTATTTTTCTCTGAAAAACTTCTTATCCTATTCAAATTGTTTCAACTTCTCACACAATTCACTGGTGACTGTAGCATTATTCATTGTCTAGATTTTCTTCTCATGTTCATTATGAGGAATCTCACTAGATAAAAAAACTTTGTATTTCTCTGCTTTATGACCTTATTGACAACATCTTCCACAGACTTCATTCAAACATTCATTTAAGTTCTACATTGAAAATTTAGATAAAGTATTGATCATATGCTTCTTTTTCTAATAATATGAATTTATCTGCTCAACACTGCTCCCCTTGATTCATGCCTCCTCCTTAGTAGTGACATATTATACAAGCATAAATAATATTTATGACCAAACACTCTATATCACTGACAATAGCCTCGGAACCATTATCTTCTAGACTGATAGAAATTCGGCTCTGAAGATTATAATTTTTGTATTTTCACAGACTATGGATGTATCTTCTTAGGATGAAATCTTCTGACTGAATTAGAACACCATTCCTTTGTGGGAATTATTTTCTCACTTGTTTTCCGGTTAGATTCAATATTTCCTTTCAGACTTGCATCAATAAAAACACCAAATGTACATTGATATTAATTTGATTTGGCATCATACTTTTTCTCTAAACCCTTCTACTCAATAGATTAAAAATATTCACCCTTAATTTAAACATATTTAGTGAAGTTTTCTTTCAAATTATTCAATTCAATTTGAGTTGTAGGATAGATAGATTGTGTCTCAGATAATTCTTTATCTTTCTCAGCAAGTCTCTCTTCAATATCATCCATCATTTTTTAAAATTTATCTAATTTCAAATGATTTAGTTTATTATATTAAAAAAATTATAATTCTCTCTTGTCAAGATCTTCTTTTTGAATAGTTTTCATCCTTCCTTATAACTCATCTATTTTCTATTAGTATTTCTTATTTTCATCAACATTAGATACTTCACTTCTATCATATTATTCTTTTTGAGCAACTAATTTTTTATTTCCTTTTTCAACCTTACTCTTCTATTTCTTGAGCTGAATATTTTTCTCAAGATCAGGTTCCAACTCTTCCTTCAATCTCCGCTCTAGATCAGTTCTGAAATCACCATCATCATCACTACTTGAAGAATTTGATTCTTTTTTAATATAATCAATGAAATTAAACTCATTAACTAAAAGAAATCTAGATGAAGAATCTTCTTGTATATGTTTCCTCATAAAATTCCTCTTTTTGTAATTGGAATACTTTTTCTTCTTATTATCCATTTTTTATTTACAAAATTTCTCACTTTCATCATTAGACTCTAATTCATCCTTTCTCATTGGAAAATTTATTGAAAATGTATAGTGTCATTACATCCAAATCACTTAATTTCTTTCCATTTCTTTTATATTTCCCCCTTTTGAAACCTCTTAAAATAAGAGAAAAAAATTATTGAGATACTCACCAACTTCATCATAATCATAATCAATTAATTCCTAAACTTTTAGTTCTTTGAACTCACCATTTCTCACAGCCTCAAAGGTTATCTCTTCTCTTACCTTATTCTTGAATGTTGTCAATTTTCTCATTTCATAAGATATGATAGTATTATGAAGTTCATCCAATGATTGATATTCTCTCTATTCGAGTTCTAATATCTTTGAGTCAAATCTATCAGGGAAATTTCTTATAAGCTTTTTCACAATAGTAGAATCATCCAACTTCTCACCAAAACCTCTGATATTTTTGACTATTTCATTTACTCTTGTAAATTAGTCATCAATACATTTATCATTATCCCTTTTGATATCTTCTAATTTACTTATCCAAATTTTCAACTTGGCTTCTCTGACTTGAGAATTTCCTTCATAGCTGCTCCTCATTTTATCCCAGATTTCCTTGGTAGTTTTAAGACCCATTACTTTAGTGTAAACTTTTTCTAATAATGCCATCAAGATTGAATTCTAAGTGTTTCCATCAATTTTAAGATTTCTATTATCATCTTGCTTCATAGAAACATCCTAATTAATAGAAGGTAAACCAACTATTTCTTCATCTCTCACTTCTAGGACAAGAGATAGAAGGTAAGGAAGCATCCTATTCCACCAACCATGATAATTCATGCCATCAAATATTCACTGAATTCAAATTCTCCATTAGAAATAATTATGGATCTACAGAGGTTTCCTTCCTCTCTGATACTAATTGAAGTGTTCAAGGATCAATTAGATACCACTGAGAGGGTGGATGAATCATGGGTATAGTGTTTTAAAAATTATTTTTGAATCAATTCAACCTCTATAACAGTTTAAATTCTTGATCCTTCATCTTTAAATCTCAGTTTCTCCCTACAAGATATAATAAAATAAAATAACAACACGTAAGGATTTTTACAAGGTTTGGTACTAAGACCTACGTCCTTGTTGCAACTAGTTATCATCCATGGTTACAGATTTTTCACTATATATAGATGGTTACAACCATGGAAAGTCCCATTCCCATCAAAACTGAGTCCCGTAGTGTTCCACTCTAGAGTCCCACAGGAGGATCTTTATACTGCATCCTGTAGTGTTACCAACATCCCGTCGGCCTACTCAAGAGTCCCACTAGAGACTTCCACGGCTTCATAATCCCACTTAAGACTTAAAAATCTTTAGTCACTCAAGATTCGATCCACTAGTAGGGTGATTATATAATCTTCCTTCATGAGCTTGTTGGATCAAATTAGCCCATGTACAATTCAAGAACCTTTGCACAAGTTTTTTTCTTTCCCAGTAAATTCCAATCACTTGAATATGATCAATTATCTTAGTTCAAATCTTCTTGGGAAAGAATTCTTTCTTATGATGAAGACCATGCTTTACTAACCACTAAAAACTTAGATATAGAAATATTCTAGAACACTGATAGAATTATTGCCCTGGCTTCAGTCTCAAACACTGCACACTGATTAAGAAATATTAATTCCACATGTACTTTTCAAACTTCATGAATGTATTTATAACATTTCATTCCCTTATCCTTTATTCTTCACGTGTGCATGTGAACATGCATTAATTCATGTAAGTATTCTTCAATATGTATCCTCAAATACACACACTTGTTCACTTTTCAAAATTCACATGCATACACAGCATGTGTGATGCCTTCCTTCTTCATGAAAACCCACTGAATGTCCATTGTTTTATTTCTAATAGTGTATGTGTGCAACTACAAACTCTTATTGTAAAACTTTTCAAGATTTCATAAGCCCGAATGGTTGGAGACTATAAAAGCGTGCAAGTCCTTCTTCACGAGTTGCAGTGTAAGTTTACATTGTTCGTGGAAACTCAAAGATGTTCATGCAACCCAGATATGGATATATGCTTGATGCGTTCAAGGTTTATCTTCACATAATATAGTGTATTCTTACACTGTAAAGTGGTATCTTAAAATTCCTCAAACTCTGATTCTTTCACGCAATACCTTCATGAAGATATGAGCATAGGATCATGGTTCACCGTACAAGAAAATCTATACATAACTTCAATTCATCATAAGGTTTTCTGAGTATGAAAAGAAAATGTAAAAAAGTTGTGTCCTTTTTCAAGACTTCTTCACACAAATAGGAGTAGTGCGGGATCCTTCGCGAGCCAGACACTCATGGAACTTCTTTCTCTCTCAAAACTAGCAATCGGATGTGAGATAAAATGAACACCATAAATGAACCCATCCATTGGTATTTATAGATGATGATCATCAACTCAGAAGCTTCGAGAATCATGGATGATAATCTCATTCATTCACTACCTTCTTCTTCGATTATGAATATCACTGTCACGTAAAAATCAATATTCTGCACATCAACAATCCTAGGATTTTTCTTTATATTATAATTAAAATGTAATTGCATAATGATTTAGATCATGATTGGATCATAAAAACAATCAGACAAAGTCTTGAGTTATAAGATCAAGAAATTGTCGATAGAGTATGGAGATCTCAGTTAGCATAAATACTCGGGTGAACTCGAGGTAGAAGATAACCTTAGTCGAAGATCATATGGCCCAGAATACTCGATGAATAAATTAAATGGTTGAAAGCTCAGTGATTCAATCGGATGGACAAGACATTTCAATCGGATGATCCAATGGCTATGATTCATTCCATGTTAAAAAACATGATCCCACATCGAAACCACTTCACTCCCAGCTCTCCTATATAATACAAATTGAGATAGCATTTTTTTGGATGACTTCTCTTCCCCCTCTCTGCTTGCACCTTGTGTAGGCATCCTATGTACATTTCCCAAAGAACACATTTTGGCTTACTAATTATGAGCTTAGCCACACACATTGGTGTGTTCTTCTCCCCTGGCTGGTTGTTTGGTGTTGTTCATAATTTTTCATATAAAGACCATTTAAAATTTTTTCCAAAATCCATATACCAAAGCCATCATATTACAACCTTCTTCTTAAAATCAAATATTCATCATACAAAATGATATTTTTCATGGTCATAATATCTCTTCAAGGCCATAAAACTCAATTATTCTCTATTAATTAGTCATTGTTATGAACAATGTGAATCCATTTGCACAAATCCTTAGAACTTAGGAAGAGCATATTTAAAACCTTAAACACATTGGAATATTCCACCAAACACTCATTGACAACAAATGAAATTCACTGGACACTTCAGAGGCAATGTGATTTTTTTCACTGCTACATGATCTTAATTAAGCATTTTCATTCACCGAGGAGGAAGAATATTAATTCCAGTAATGATTTCTAGGTATACTCTTTATATAGTTTATTTATGGGTTGATTCTCAAAGATAGATCTACATGTGTTTGGGTTGTCTTCTGTGGCAAAAGGTCATGAGATGATCATAAAAAAACCCAACACCTACGTATATTAAAATGATTTCTAGGTTTCTAGGAGGACTATGTGGACTATGATGGATATTACTAGCTCATAAATTTGGATAGTTATTATGTCACTTCTTTAGCTTTTCTTTTGGGTATTTACCTTGGAAACTTGTATATGCACCTATTTTATTTATACATGCATTATGGGATGGTTTTAGTTTCTTATTTATATTATATCATGGAGTTTATTTTGGTGTATTCATCCTATCTCCAGATCCTATATTATTATATAGGGTAATGTTTCCTATTTTATGAGATCTGTATACCCTCAGTTCTAGTTGCCAACCCAAGGCATACTAGTGGTGAGACTCAGGGGGGATTATCTCTCTCCCTTCATTGTGGTATATTTGGGGGGGAGGCGGTCATGACATGTGAACCCAAAAATGAAGTTATTATTTTATCACTCCTGTTAGTAGCATTTTAATCATTTGTTACATATTCCATTAATGATATTTTTGAAAATGTGAATCTATCAAGAGAAAATTAGTTTTAAAATAATTTTACAATGAATTATCTTAATCTCATTTTCATCACTATTATGATAGATAGTGGAACATATATTCATGGATTTATTTAGTATTACCAAGTATGTATTCACCATTTATATGATATATTGGGAGGGAACCATGTGATAATGTGAAATTAAAATGATAAAATTGTAGTGTGAGATGATTTTATTGGGTAGTTTTGTGAATAAATAACGATATGGGTTTATTGGGTCTTGTTGTGGGGAGGTGAGGAGATGGGTTTATTGGGATGTGTTTTTGGGCAGTGAAGAGATGAGTTTTTTTTTGTTTCCTTGTTATAGGGTGGCAGGGAGAAGGGTTTGTTTGGCCTTGTTGTGTGGTAGTGAGGAGATGGGTTTTTTTGGTCGTTCTGTGGGGAAACAATAATATAAGGTGGTATGTGATATTTTTGTCATATGGTGGTGATGTGAGGCTGGTTGGATTAGAAAGGTTAATGAGCTATTTGTTTCTAATGTGTTGTGATGTGGTGTTCTAGTTTCCTGGGTAGTAATGGAATTGGTTAATGATGTTGAAATGGCATGGGCTGGTTTGGTTAATGGGATAAAGATGGATAATTAATGAATTAATTATTAATTGGATATGTGTTTGAAATGATTAATATTTAAATATGATATATTTGGGATGGAGTAATGAAATTGGTTGGTAGTGTGAGATGTGTCTTGTGGTTTGTGTAGTGTTGTGCATTTAGTGGTGGCAGTGAAAGTAGCGATGTTGTGAGTTGGTTAATATATTTTTTGTAAACCCATAGGTTGGTCTTATGTGTGGATATATATAGATATATATATATATATGTTTTTTATATTCCTAGAATTTTTATATGTACCCCACCCACATCAAGCACGATGTGTTGACACCCGTATATTCACACAAGGGGTGTTTTGCTCAATATCTCGGTGATGAGGATGGATGGTTGGATACATGATCTTTCCATATCTCTATTACATGGGAGTATATTTAAACAGTATGTGATGGATAGAGGTTTAATAGTTCACTCGGTGATGTCCTAGGTTTCTGTGAGGGAGATGTGATGTGACCATGTAATGGGGTGGTGAGAGGTGATGGCCCACGTGTCTACGGGCGATATATTATGTGACTGTGTTGTGGGGAGGCTTATGGTGGGGGTCGTACATGGTAAGATGAGTGAATGAGGTTTATATCCTTAATTTTCATGATACCTTACTACTCTAGTTATGGTAGTGGATGTAGTGTGATTTCCAAGGTGTTTGCGGGTGAGATTTTATGTGACTGTGCTTAAGGGCAGTGGTATATTATATACAGAAGAGATGCAATCCTCGAGACATATGATGTTGGGGTGTGAGAGCAGCATCCTAGTGGGAAAGTGGTTCAGGTTACCCTTTATCAATATGATTCTTATTATGTTATTATAATTGACTTGTGTTATTTATAGAGAATTCCTTAGTGAGGTTCGGATTGGATAGTTGACTTGTTTATGTGTTGTTGGTTCTTCTCTTTTTCTCAAGGGTTAATTAGTATTCTTATTTCACATGAGAATGAGAGAATTTGGTTTTCCAACTAATTAAACTCATATTCTCACCCTACATGTATAAAACTGATTTTTAGGTTTCTATGAGGACTACATAGACCATGTTGTACATTACTATCTCAGACATTTGGATAGTTGTTGTTTTGTTTCTTTAGCTTTTATTTTGGGCATTTACTTTGGAGACTTTTATATTCACATATTTTGTTTATACATTCATTGTGGGATGGTTTTTGTTTCATTTATATTATATCATTGAGTTTCTTATGGTTAATCCATCTTATCTACCGATCCTATATTATTATAAAGGGTAATGTTTCCAATTTTATGAGATTTTTATACCCTCAATGATAGTTTCCAACCTGGGGCCTACTAGAGGTATGAAGCGGGGGGGGCATTATCTCCCTCCCTTCATTTCGATATCTTTGGGGGGAGGCGGTCATGACATGTGGACCCCACAATGATGTTATTATTTTATCACTCATTTTAATAGAATTTTAATCATTTGTTACGTATTTCATTAATGATATTTGTAAAAATGTGAATATATAAAGAGAAAAATATTTTCAAAATATTTTTACAATGAATGGTCTTAATCTCATTTTCATCACTATTATGATAGATAATGGAACATATTTTCATGGAGATATCTAGTTATACTAAGGATGAAGTCACCATTTCTATGATATATAGAGAGGGAACCATGATATAATGTGAAATGAAAATGATAAAATAGTAAGTGGAATTCAAATATTTTGATAATTTTATTCATATAATGTAAAAAAATAACAAAAATATAACTTTGTTATTGAGAAATCAATATTGAATGGTTCATGGGTTTGATAATGACCTTAAAATTTGGTCAAACCTCCATGATTGTCCACCAAATTCATATAAACCCCTAGTAAGTGGTCACCCAATATCATCCAATTAGAGTGGTGTCTATTTTACACTACAAAAAGCATTCATGCCTAAAATATCAATAAACAAAAAACTAAAAAAATTATTGAAACCCCAAATTTTATATATGTATGGGTAAGTACAAGACGCATTATAAGATAACTATAAATTATAACTCCCAACCATGGGTGTTGATTGATTTCAAGTATCTATTTATAATGTTTCATAGATATCACTGAATATTACTTATTTTATACTTAGTCTAGATGTTTTTTATAAATACTTAAATTAAATGTTCTATAATGAAATTATCGATAGTCAGTTTTATATGAAAAAAAATATTTAGATTCTGTGTTTTATATTTGTATCAATACCCTTTTTACCAAAACTAAAAAGGAATTACTATAACAAAATTGACTAATAGTGGTGGTTTAAACCACCTCTATATATCCCTTTTAAAAAAATATATAACTATAGAAACCATATCCCCAAGATAGAAAAACAAAATAATTAGATATTATAATATACAAATAGTATAACAAACTATTCTAGTATAATGATAACATAATTAGAACATGAAAATTTCAATTTATACAAAACCATATACTATAAATCCTTAATATAAAAAAGATAATAACCAGCAATTAATTAACATGATTAATGTTATTTAGTGTTCCTCTTGAGTTTATTTTGATGTCTAGGTCACATATTACCATTCAGTTTACCCTCATGTTACATAAATGATATAAAGTAAAACAAGTTGGGCATTTGTAAGCATTTCATGGACTATTGGAATAAGTTATATACCTTGTATCCCCCTATGATAAATTATAGAATGTTAAGGTAAGGAAAAAGTTGTGGTATCATTATGAATTAGTTGGAATTTGAAAGAGGTTGGGTGTGTGACTATATGTACCCTAGCTTTTGGATCATTTAGTGTCGAGTGTTTTTATAACCTATGATAATTGTTGTCCTTTTATGTTTTTTCTTAGTGTGTTTAATATTATCATTTTGAATAGTGATTTATTAATTATGTCTTAAGATTCACTATGATTGGATTTTATATGGGTGCCTTAGGACATGAGTTGGTTGAGAATGAAAACCGTTTTAATTTGATTTTATATAATGGTTATGTGGATTGGGTTGGTTGATGATTCCAATAATGTTGGGATCTGTGATGGAAATGTGGGTTGGGTTTTTATGTCAACTATGGACATGTGAGATGCTATCAAACATATTATGTGTTTTGGTTGTGGAATTCATTACAACCATGAATATGAACATTATGATGGATTGGATTATATGATGAGATAAAGTAAAGAATTCCAACCATGGATATGGGTTATATATCATGTTATATCAGCATGCACATTTATAGTGGATGTGAATGCATATAATGTGATTTTATTATAATAACATTATTATATAAGTATAATTATTTTATTTAGATATTATATAAGAGATAAATCATATCCAATATGAAATAGGATCTGAAGATAAAAAATAATGAAAATTATTTATTACTTATAAATAGGAACTTCTATTTCCCACTTCCAAACCTTCCTTATTTGGAGGACTTATAGTTTCGTCTTAAAATAAGGAGATTCCAGACATAAGGTTTCATTTTTAGGGATAGAATATAGACAATGAACTTTTAAACAACCGAACAGAAAGTGTGTCTTTAAATATGTATAAGAAGTCCCATTTTATAGATTAGAATGACTGGAATTTATGAAAATACTCATTCCTTAATCTATAAGGATTATAATTTTATAAGGAAAGTGACACAAAAAGAGACAAAGGATAAAGAAAGGACATGAATTCCATCACCCAAAAACTTCTATGAAAAGGTTCCAATATATTTTAAATAGAATTTATCACATTAAAATTTACATATTTCTAATATCTTAAAGTGTACTTGAAAACCCCCAAAATACCTTCACATAACCTCTAAGGGTGGGATAACAAATTTTCATAGTCGAGGGTGGTGATTCATCTAGTATAAATATTGAACCCACTTGGTTCTTCTTGTACTTTTCATCCATAAAGATGAATTTAATATGGATGGACTCAATATGTATTGTGAAGAACAACTTTGAAGTAGTTTGGAGTTCCCAATAATGTTGATGAGAATATATTTGTATGTTATCTCATGGTTTATCCATGCTAAATAACAGTTAATGTAATATAAGAAGTTTTTTCCATTAATAATACTAAATAAAGAATAATAATTTGGAAAATTAGCTTAAATATGATATATATGTTTCATCTTGTATCATGAATATATTCAAGATACTCATTATGAATAATTATTGTAACACCCTAGGATTTTATGAAAAATATTCTTTTAATTTCATTAATGTCTTGTGTTGTATGCTACACCAAGATTACCTTGCGTTATACGCAACACCGTATTAGCTTGCAGTATACGCAACACTATTCTTGGATCGTGTTACACACAATTTTGATAATAGTTATTCTACGCAACATTGAGTATATATATATATATATATATATATATTCAATGTATAAATGAAATATGGTTGGATTATGTTATACGAAACAACAAAGGATTCTTGCACAACACGCAACCCTGACTTGGATTGCACTACACGCAAGCGCGACCTTCCATGATAGCGTGTGTTGTACGCAATATCGAGTTTCTCTAAACAATGATATGCTATTAAAATATTATTAAAATTAGCTGTTATGAATAGTAATACCCACTTTTTGAAATTTTATAAATTTTATTTTTGAAAATTGACTTCATTTTTGGAT
Source organism: Viscum album (assembly GCA_963277665.1). Lineage (NCBI taxonomy): Eukaryota > Viridiplantae > Streptophyta > Magnoliopsida > Santalales > Viscaceae > Viscum > Viscum album. Next base: position 1,939,612,613 of record OY728155.1, read on the forward strand.
TCGGAATATCGAAATTAGCCTAGGGTGAAATTTTTTTATTTTTCTGGAAAATTTCAATTTTTGATGAATAGTGAAAACACTGGGTTACTATTTAAAAACCAACTTTTTATTTAAATAATTATTTATTTTATTTAAATTTATTTTATCTCAAAATTGATACATAATACCTATATAAGTTCAATGTAATTCATTGGAGTAATTTTATAATAATTTTAGATATATAAAAATTTCATTGAACTTTTCACCGTCTTTTACCCACCTCCTAGGAGAATTTGCAAATTTACATAAAACTTAATTTTACTGCTTCTGTGAGTGAATTCCAAAAATTCGAGAGACATGGTTGTTGTCAGTGAGTAAAATGTGGTTCAATGAGATGAAAATAATTTTTGGTGAATAGTAACTTTTTACTTTTATTTACCACGGTTAAAAGTAAATAGGGTAATTAAGGGTAAAAATGATATTATTATTACCCTAACACATGTCCTAATTCTATTGGATAATTGTAATTCGACCAAAAACAACCTTAGGAAGAAAATATGACCATTTAGGCCCACTTGGATTAGATTAGGACATTTATTATTAATTTATTTAAAGAAGGGTTAAAATAGTTAAAATCAAAGTTTAATAAGTAAATCATTTTTAATATAGGGTTATACATAAGATAAATTCGACTATAAATATTCATTATAAAGATAAAAAGACTTCCTACATAATGATATTTTATTTGTAATTTTTAGAAATTCAATAATTTAATTTATTTATGACACAAAGATGATAAAGTAATTATCTTATTAATGAAATATTGACATAATTCATGTTATAAATACCCAAATAAATGTAATTTGAGACTTTTTATGAATTCCACTAATTTTCTAGGTTAATATGACATGTTAGTATTGATTTAATTAACTTTTTTATAATTAATCATTCTGTTATGATTTTCACAAAAATCAATTACTAAATAGTGTCAAAATTGACATAAAATAGTTTTTAAAACAAACAAATATTATATTATTAATTGTTATTTTATTCCTAAAAATATAAGGTTCAGCCAAATGACTTATATAAGGTTATATATATTAATAATAAACAACTTGGGGTTCGTTTGGCTTGTTATAGTAAGTTTATTAACCTTATAGTGTAAGAACACAAAAAGACACGGTAAAAGTAAAACTATCTAACTTAAAGTTAAATCTAAATGATAAGGTTAAAATAGTGAACTAAACTTGTCCAAATTCTATTTTATGAGATTATTTCGACCCATCCCCACCTTAGCTTCTAAATAAATCAATTTGGAGCTATTTAAAACCGAATATGGCTTTATAATAAAATAATATTTTTAGTTTTCCCAAAGGTGCCCCTCTCCTCCCTTATAAAAGGTCACCTCCTCCCTCTCTTCCTCACACCACGTTGAGCCTTCAAGCTCGGTCAACCCCTGCCAAATTCTATTCTAAACTTCGCTAGAAACATCCTAGAGGTCCTGGTCTTATTCAAAGACCAATTTCAGTGCCCTAAAAGGAGGTCTCAAAGAGGCGCTTCAAAGAAGAGGTAATGTTCATTACCGATTATTTCAACTTTATTTCTTCTTCCACTTCTTCTTATTTAGTTGTTTCATTATGAAGTAATAACATCATTATCACTCATATACTGATATGTTATTATAAGTATGAAACAACCCTATTTCACCATCTATCCATCCTATTGAAAACAAAATCACCGCGCGTGCGTACGTACGGAATACCATCTCCACGCCGTGGTGTAATCTGTTTCTCCAACACCACCATACTTGGATGGGTATAATGGTGTAAATAATAACTATAAGTAGTTATTATGACATCATACTGATTCTTATATATTGTATCATCCACTCCAATTCAATTCAATGATTATTGAAACGATATCATCGCTCGTGCGTACGTACGGACTACCATCTCCACGACGCGATGAGATTCATTCTCCATATTAACCATACATGAATGATCATAAAGTTTATTTAATGAATAATAATGAAATATATGAAATAATAATGCTACTGGATTTATGTATATATATATATATGTATATGTATGTCATCTATTTAGTTTCATTCAATTCAATAAGGAAACGAAAACAGCGTTCATGCGTACGTACGGCCTACCGTCTCCATGAACGGTGTATTTCATTCCTTTTATCGACCTATAATATATATATGTATATGATGAATATATGTAAATCATGTTTTAAATTCTAAAATTATGTAAATCAGTATATAAGTAATAATATCAAGAACGAAAAGTCGAAACACATACGATAAATGAAATGATTTTACCCAAAACGCTGCTTTAACATGGAATTTACAAAAGAACAGGTAATATAAAGTCATAAGTGAAACATATATGATATCATGACAATGAATATGATTCTGTAATAAGTCAATGACATTATTTAAATCATTATACAGGAGGTTCGGATACATACGAAGCATATCGGACCTAAGGTAAGGGATAAATTTTCAATCTCATTTTTATCCGAGATTGCTTATACGTAAGTATTTTCTGGGGTTACGTTTATCATCCATGACCATGTTTTCTAAAAATGCTTTCATAAAATGTTTACCATTCTTCCATTGATGTTTAAAGTCATTTTTACCCTTTATTGACTTTTTACCACATTGTATGAATGGAATCTTTCCTTTGGTTACCATATAAGGTACTTTTTGACTTTTCCGACAAAAGTACGAGGAGAATGTTATTTTTAACTTATACGGCGTGAATGGATTTTTACGGTTTCCTAATGCCTCATTTTCAAGAAGCTTCCTCTATAAGATTACATTATTATTTTCAGCAAAACCCTTATCTTTTAAAATTGCATGGAATTTTGTGAAAAGAAAATGATTTTAAAGAAGAAAGGATATTTTTCTCAAGAATTCATTTCAAGTGTTTTGTCAAAACTATTTTCCATCTAAGATGAAATTATTTCATATGTGTATGTTTCAAGTAAAATGTCTCTATGATTTAAATGGTTTCAATTTTCTTATGATGAAATGATATCAATTGTTTATGGATTATGTTATGATGGCATGATGTTTAAGAATCCCATCTCATAGACATCTTATTCTATCTACAATACATGTGAAAGAAAGGGCACCTACAACAGACATAAAGAAATGGATCTTCTTGGTGAACCATGATACGGACATTCATATCATAGATTTATACTTCCTACAACAAGTACAAGTTCACGAAAAGGGACCTACAAGAAAAGGGACTTTTTCACATGTGTGGATCATGCCGCTAGTGTGAACCAGGATAGTGACACTTGATGTATGAGAGAAACAAGTTGTAGATAAACATATTTTTAAATTATGTTTAAAAAATTTATTAAAATAATACCTTTATTTTTTTGGAGTTTTATATAATATAATTAAATAAATATTATATAATAAATATATTTTTTTAGCAAAAAATATTAGAATACCTAAAAATAATATTTTTTTAATAAATAATTTAAAAATAAATATTAATTATTTGTATTGCTTACAACATTTTCAATAATATTACCATTAGAAAGATAAATTTTGGTATTAGTACTATCAATTGATAAATTTATCATATGAATCTTTTGCTACACATTTTAACCAATATATACATTATTTTTTGGTATTATTATAATTACAATAGAACTATTTAATCTATCACAATAACATTTAGTGAGAGTATTTTAATAAAAAAAATCTGAGATAATTTTTTTGTAAAAATTATTTTCCAATAGAAAATCATCGGTTAACAATAGATTTAACTCTACTGAAAAAACATTATAATTTTATAGTGGATACGCACAAACCCATGTCAAAATGAACTATAGGAGGGTATGTTGTTATATCCTAGCCATTAAATTTTTATAGTGAATAAGAATAACAATATTTAAAAAAATAAAGATTTTTATAAATTAAATATATATATTAATAAGTGCTCAATTTTTGGTAAATTCATTATATTCTTTAAAAAACATATTTTTCTTCAAAAAAGTGTTTTAATTATTTTTACGGGAAAATAATATAATTAATTGGTACTGTTATAAGAATAAATATTTTAAAAAATATATTATTTTTTAAATCAAAATTTCAAAATTATTTAAGAGTTAATTTTTGATAATTTTATGAAAAATTTATTTTTTAATGAGTAGTGAAAATGATGATTTTTATCGAAACTGACTTTTAAAATAAAGTATTTTAAAAGTTTAATTTTGTTTTAAAATTATTTCAAAATAAAATTATTTCATTTATATTATCTATAATCCAAATTAATTAATTGTAAAAAAATTAATTATGGATTTTACCGCAGAAAATTTTTATACTAGGAAAACATTTTTTCCTAGAAAACCACTTTTCATCATCTTTTGAAGGTTTAATTTAAAATAAAATTATGAAAATTATATGAATTTAATTTTATAAAATGGAATATATATTCATAATAAACATAATAAATATTATATAATAAGGTCCAAATAATTTTTTGTCATAATGAATAGTAAACACAATTATAATTCATTACTGTAATTGAGGTTAAAAACGTTTTTACCGGGGGTTAAACCAATATATATGGGTAATTTCACCAATTAAAATGGTTTAAATCTTATTTTATGGCCATATATTGACCTTATAGAATCCCAAATTAGAATATTTAGACATTTGGGATCATTTGGATTGTGTAAGACATCATTATATTTTAATCATTTAAGAAATACCATGTGTGTTCTACCCCCACTGATAAGAGGACACCACATTTATCCATATATGTCAACCCAAAAATACCTAATTATACTATAAAAATACCTTTTCATGATTTATAGGTTATGTTTATATTAAATGATAATTCAATGGGTCCTTACAGAATTATCTGAAGGAGGCCAACCGAGGAATATGTAATCATCTTACCCAACCTCTTTTAATTAATTTATTCTTATAACCCCACTAAATATATGGTATTAATAATAATATAATTAATTCAGTATCATTAATATAATTAATTTTTATTATTATCATGTAACCACCAATATCAACCCTCTATTCCATCAAATGAGAAGTGAAAATATTGCTTGAGCTTACATGTGGACTACCGCCTGCACGTAGCAATATAATTCATTTTCCATCACCATATTTAATTGATGGGTATTATGATTGGTTTTATGTTTATACATTATAGTTTTGAAAACTAATTGTATTTCATGTTAATATCACATCTTCCTTCTACCTTATAATAAGTTGGAATATGATAATGTCGCTTATGCGTACATGTAGACTACCACCTCCACGAAGTGATCTGATTCGTTTTTCTATTACGCTTTAAATGGATGTTAATAATGATAAATTTAATGAATATATATGTTATATACTATATAATAATTATTTTTTAATATTTATTTATTATTTCACATTCTTTCATTCTATCCTTAAAAAAGTGAATACAATGTTCATGTGTATGTATAGCCTACCATCTCCATTAATAGTGTAATTCAATTTTATATCTATAACTTTTATGGATGACTCTATATATAATGATTATATATGATTTTTATATCATATATAACATTATAGAGATGATGGAACCATGATAACATTATATGGACTAGAACAACCAAACTGAGATTTACATTAAAAATGAAACAGTTAACACCCAGAAACGATGATTTTAATATGGAATTATTAAAAGATTTGTGTTTATATGTTTTAATTGGGTCATTTATGATATTATAAGTATTTAAATTATAATTGAATATATATATATATGATAAATTTAAATTTATTATATATTTTTTTAGATCACATTCATTTAAATTCAAACTTGTGGTTTGGGATTTATGTTACAATCTAACTGTTTATCAGGATTGCCTATGATTATATTTATAATGTTGAAATTTTATGACCTATCTCTCATGAATCACATGATTTTATTATCCAACATTTATTTTTTAAAATTAATTATTTTCCTTTTATTGTTCCCTCTTTATGAACTCAATAGACTAAAAGTATTTTTTTAAGGAAAAGAGATTGTATTTCTCTCTTAAGAAAAATAAACATTTTCATTCATATCCATGTTTGCTAAAATTCGTTCAAGATTGTTTTTACTAATATTTAATGAATCATAAAATTCATTTTTACCCATTACTAACATTTTCTTTAATTTTTTAAATTGAATCTTTTTTTCATTTTCAGAATGAGGTACTTTTAGTTCTTTACTGAAAACAGGATAGGAATATTTGTTTTAATATAAAGTACACGAACAAAATTCTCCACCATCCTGACCAATAATTTCTTTGAACATTGATTTAAATATTTCAAATTATATTTTCAATTAAAATTATTTTCTTAATAATTTTAAAAAAATTATATTTTAATGAGGTTGTTTGAAAATCAAAATTATTTTTCCATCAAAAAATATTCTAATTGATTTTTAAAGGCATTTTTCATTTAATATAACATCATTTGATGATAATTATGAATTTCTAGGGATGTAATCCAATTATAACATAATTATTATTAATTTTGGATGGTTTCTTATTATGATTATGGGATTATTACAAAAAAAGTTTATTTTCTACATGTTATGATATATGATGAATGTTTTATGATATTGTGTAACCCATAAGAATTCATTATGATTATATAACATGTGGGAAAGTAATTATATATCCCTTCAATACATTATTTTATTATGGATATATCATAATATAATAAGGACCGGAATAGGGAGTGAACCCAGTTCATTAATAGACTTTATCCACTGTGATAGTCTTGGGAGTGAATATTGACTAAGGATATGATGGAATGGATAATGAACCAAATACACTATGACAGTTTTAGAAGTGAGATGTGACTAAGTAAATGATTTTATATAATTACGTGTATGCCAAAAAATTATGTTTTATACCAATTTTATCTTCTTATGGCTCATGTTCTTTGATTTATTTTTGATTCATATCTTATAAACTACTAATCTTTATGTCATGACTCATGATTATGATCTATGGTATGTAGGGTATGGTTTTTAAAATGTTAACATTGTGTTCTCATACCCTTATTATCATTTTATGATTATATATTCATTGATACCACCCATGGTGATTTCAGGTTCATTATGGTGAGAGTCGGCCCGGAACTCAATCGGAACTACATCCTAAGTCCTAACAAGACTTCATAGATGCATACTAACTTTAAGAAAAAATCTCAATAACCTACCTCTGATACCACTTTATCATGAACTAGCCCAGGCACCCTAGTAACCCAATAACCAAAATGGTCCTAACATTTCTTAAAGGGAATTCCAGATCCCCACGAATTAGTGACTAGCACCTGGAATCATACAAACTAAATGTGGGAATGATTTTTACCACAAGAAAGAGGAAGAAAAAGAAACAATACAGTATACATAAAAAAAATAAACCCCACTGCGAGTGATGTACCAAAATACAACAAGGCATAAAAATCACAAAGTACTACAACCCAAGTACCAAAATAGGATAACATCCCATGTCCCTAAGGAAACAACTCACCATATCCAAGGTTCAACAGCTAGATTCGCCTCCAAGATATCATTTCCCCTTGCTCGAACCTATAAGAAGATAATCTAAAAACACTAGAAGGAACAAGTAGGGTGTGAGTTAAAAATCCCACTAGGGTCCCACTAGGGTTTCCATAAGATATTCCAAAAATGGATTAACCCAATGAATACTTTTAATTTTATAAATAAACAAATTTGGTATTTTCAATGCATATTCAAAAAAATCATGCTATATAGTTCAAATGATGGAAAAATACATTAATAAAAGACTTTACAAGTGATGAAATGTTTCTAAAACAATGGATTAAGTAAATAATTTATATAAAACAGTTTATTTAAATTTATAAGACATGTAAAATAGTTTTACAACATTATCATACATTTATATCTCAAATATAAATAACAAGTGAGAAACATGGTCATCTTCCAAATAGGTGTGATAGTATTCTAGATACCGGAATCTACACTCTCTAGGTGATCTCAAAAATATTTGTATACACACATCACCCTAAAATTGTTCAAAAGAAGCTCACCACCATCTCATTGGGGATGTGACCCGCTACATGTATGTTTTAGAATGTTGTAATAGCATAGAGTGTGCCCAAATAACTAACCAACCACCTAAGGATTTCAAGTTATATTACACAATCAGGGATGGGAAAATTATTATAAGACTACTTAAAATATAGTTAAATCCCATTCTTCCTTTTCAATTCTAATTTTTCATTAAAAACCATAACGGGTTTTAATAAAAAAACATGCCTCTACAACAAGGTAAAACCACTGGGTTTCTATCAAAACATTTTAATCCATTTTCACAAGTTTGAAATATATTCAAAACAAATTCCATAAATTTAACAATTAATTTCTATAATTAAATTAAACAATTTAATTGAAATCATTTACATAAAAATTCCAATTAAAATTAAATAATTTAAATCATCTGATTTCCATAAACACACCCCAATTCAATGGAATTGGGGGTTTTCCCAATTCTCATGCCAAAACCATTTCAAATATACAAATTCACTAGAATTGGATTTTATTAAATCAATTGAGTGAAGGTTTTAGAAATTTAATTTAAATCAATGTTTTAATTAAATCAAGCAATTCAAAGTTAATCGATTTGGATAAACAAGACGGAATCACCTACCTTTTCTTGAAATATAACACTCACAACGACACCTGTCAATGTGAAAAATGATGAATAAGACCTTGAAACTCAACAAAGAAATGAGATACAACATCATGGAGAAAATATCAATCAATTTTAGGATGATCTATTGAAATGCGAAAGGCGAAGAAAGAGTTAAATATGAAGAATAAAGGAGAACCCTTACCCAAGAATCACACCGCAAGTACAACAAAGATAGAACACCAAACGAGAGGATATTAAAGGGTTGGTGAGCTTCAAGATAGCTTAGGGAAGGCTTTGGGTCAAGGGAGAAGAAACTAGAGATGTTTATAAAATATAAACTCATCCACACTGACTGTTTAAAAATAGCAGTCAGGATATTTCACGGATTGTAATTCCATTTCACTTCGTAAAATAGTTAATTCTCATAACCACTGAAAAACATGTCTCTTTAAATTGAAAACCATTTATTAGAAAACTCACAATGTGTAGAGTCTATTCATGATTTGTAACCTTCACAATGGGAATCCTTTCACAGATTTCCTTGAGAAACCATTACACAGAATTTAACCTAGTTACACGACGTATAAACCTATGATAGCCTATATAAAACACCGATGAAAGTTGAGAGTCCAAAAAATATATGAATACACCATTATAGGTATCCTCACAATTCATTATCAAACCTACCCAGTCAAATAAAAGGAAAAACCATGACAAGGTTAAAGACTTACCTATCAGATTGATAACAGGATGTTACTGGAATAGATTTGAGTGAACCCATAGTGATGGATTCGGAAAAAGAGTTATCCAATCAACTATCCAAGAATCATAAAAGTTATTATTGGGATGATTACTTACTTAAATAATCATGATTTTATTATGTGATAATAGATGTAAGTTAAATAGAAATATGGATATTGGATCACTAAATGGATATGATGTGCAGGCTCATCATTTTTTTAGTGGGAGAACTTTCATTAAAAGTCTTTAATGAAAAGATATAAAACATAATTAAAATCTGATTAAAAGTTATACTATAGATAAATGAATCATCATCATAAAACTAAAATTTATATTAATCCTTGAAATAAAGATATTAAAGTAATAAAATCCTAATACTTTTAGCTTAATAAAATTTATTGATCAAGATAGATATTATATGTGTTAGAACAGTTCCTTGAGTAACCCAGTATTGAAGTTATTCAATAAGTGAATCTAGTTTCTTATGGAATAATGGAATGATTCATTTAATGTTTAAAATTAATTTAATGCATAATTTTCCTAAGGAATTATATTCCCATATACTCAATATGATTGGGTATGTTCATGATATTCAATAAGATAAAATATGTTTGGAAAGACTGAATAATTTTTATAAGGAATGTTTAACTTAGGGAATTTATCCTATAGTCATAAAATGTTCTATAAATATGGATGCTTTCAAGATAAGTTTACCATATTCTCTCTAAGTGTTGAGAATATATCAACTAGGCATAAGATATCTAGATTATGGTACTGTGAAGACATTATAAGAGGGTAAAAATTCAAACTGAAAGAAGAAAATTATGTTCAAATAGTTCAATAATGTTTATTTAAAGGGCTGATCAAGGCCATTGAAACATAGGGTTATAAAGAATGAATAGTAAAAAATCAACATTATTGGATTATCCATGAAATAACTAAAGGGGTTTGGGAACTCTATAGAATATCTATGTCAGTTATAAGGGTTATAGAAATCAATTATTTAATTTTGAAGGGTATGTGATATCAAATTTATATTTTATAAAGTGTTGTAAATATACATGAGTTTAAAGTAAAAAGGATTAATTGAAAGAGCTTGTTGTTTTAATTCAATAGATGAAGTAAATATTTACTACATTGAGGATTTGAATGTAAAGTATTTTATCAAGTTCAAATGAATCTAAGTAAAAGATGGGTTTCCTCATCTCATTTCTCTCACGTGATAACAAAATATGTTTGATAAAAAAGTTATGTTATGAAAAATTTTGAGATGATTAATTGAATACACATGGTTTATGATTCATAAATTTCTATAAAATATTTTTATAAGAATATTTGGATAAAAAAATTTACCCAAGAAAAGGTGTTTATCCAAATATTTGTTAAAATATAAGGGAATGTGTTCCCACCATCCACTAATGAGATATTTTAATAAAATATTATTTACAAAAGGAATGTTTAAAAACACATATAATATAATATATGATATGGAAACAATTTTTTATTTGTTAAATATTCCTAATAAAAGGAAATAAATGTTATTTTTTAAAACACGAATTAGTTTGTGTTGAGTCTTAGAAAGATATTCTGAAGTGAATATAATGTCTAAGAGACTAGTGGGAGAATATTTTGGACTTAGAAAAGTTCAAAGTTAAACAATAAAAGATTTTACCAATCTGATTTTGAGTGATTTTTCACTTTATATTCTAAATAGTTAGTATATAAGATGGTATAGAAAAATTTAAATAGTTATATTTAATTACTTTCAAAAAGTTAATATCATTGTTATACCAGCTTAGTTACAAAGTGAAATTCACTTGATTTTCTCAATGGTTTAGGAAATATTGATAAAGTGATAATGTAAATAGTTACATTATTTTCAAAATATTTTAAGAAATAAGTTTGATGGAAAAGGTTACAAGGATGAGGATGATTTACTTAGAAAGTGTTCTAAGTAGACAACTAAATATAACACTGTAAAATTTGATGTAATTAAGGTAAAGAGTTTTGAATATAAGTTCAAAGAGTTAAACAGAAGGAATATGATTCCTAATTATCACCGTTATTCAAACTAGCTTGATTCATAAATTTCACTTGCTAAGAGGTTAGTGGGAGTATTTTATAATATGGTAACATAAAGATGTGATGGGAATTACATTTAGATTTAATGTTTAAATTTAATTATTGTAGTAACTGCATGTGGGTCCTGTTATATCTCTATGGTTTTAACACTTAAGGTATTGGTTTTAATTGTTGATAATGTATCATGTTATTATAATAAAGGAAATATCCATTTATCATTCATGTAGGCTGAAAATTATTTTACATGAATGGTCGAAGGATAGATATCCCCTCAAAGTAAAAACTTTGAGATGTCCCTAACTGATGGTCATCATGAAGTCTAATTGGTTGTGATGAAATGTAAAGGTTATCATGAATAGATTATTTTATCTGTTATAAAGGGTTATATATGAGATATTTAAGAATAGATTATTGAGGTAATAAGTAGATACTTATTACTTGGGTTTATCCACTAAATTATATCTCATAGAATATCATAAAGTCATAGAAATATTTAGGGGTGTATGCTTATTATCAATCCTTATTACCTAAGGTTATCGAGATACCTAAAATGAGAACCTTTATACTTTAATACCCTACTTTCACAGGTCTTCATATGAACTTAGCTAATCATGGGGTGGTTGGGTGTGTAGTTGATAATGTCGTCAGTTGGAGTGCAACCATGATAAGATTTATCCACTTGTATAATAAGGAAATACATATAACCATTAATTTAATTAGACTAAGGAAACACAAGGTAATACTTAGTTGTTTCACATGTGATGTGATCAACTACATGGGTAGTTATAGGTGATATTATTATTATATAGATGAATGACATGTGATGTATTCATTGACATGGTCAATCTTTTTTATAGAATAAATTAAATTATGAGAATACTATACTAGATTGACATGTTCCATGTCTAATGGTTGCTCGATTTCATAGAAAAATGGATTATATAAGATACAATAGTGTATATGATACATATTTTGGAGGAAATTTTCATATAGAGATATGAGTATGTTTGATGGAGATCACATCAGTCCCATTAGTAGCTTTAGTAGCACTGATTCTTTTCTAGAGGTTACCCTTTGCTTATATCTTTAAAATAGAGATTTCATAGTTGTTTTCAATGCTCTTAAGGCCCACATGGTTACACAATTAGTCCCTTGTATAAGGATAAAATTTGGGAAAAATAGTTTGTTAAAAATTAAGAGAGTTTGATGACAACCCATATCCAAAAGAGTTTAGATGGATTCATAATGAGTTGTGAAGTTATACATAAAGTCCTCATGTGATTTTAGAGTAAGTGGGAGATTGTTAGATATGAACTATATATATATATGATATTATATATATATAGTTTATATTTAACTAGATGAATTTAATTCATATAATTAATGGATTAAATATATGTGATAATAAATATATATATTTGATATATATTTATTTATACCAAGTGGTTTAATTATTAGTTATAATCTGTTATGAATAGATTAATTGGCTTGACCACTTAATGAATAGGATTCAATGAATTGTGTAAATAAATGTATATAGATACATTTAATATGGATGGCATATTTTCATTGAATGAAAACATGTCATGGATGGATATATAAAGAGATTTGATCCCTCCTATTGAAAATATAAAATTGTGAGAAAGACACTAATTTCAATCTTCCTCTCACACTATTGTACATCATTCGATATGAAGGCGATATCATCCCTTCAGTAGTCAGGTATCCTTGTAATATGACCATGGATCCATTGGTCAATGTACCCCCCTTAGAGGTTTAAGTGGAAAAGGATCAGTTAGATACCACTTAGAGGGGTTTTAAATTAGTGGTATACTGTTTTACAAATTATTTTGAATCAAATCAACCTCTGTGACTGTTTAAAGTCTCAATACCTCATATTTAAATATAATATTCTCCCTAAAAGAAACAATAAAATGAAATCACAACACACATGGATTTTGACAAGGTTTGGTACTAATACCTATGTCCTTGTTGCAACTAGTTATCACCCCTGGTTACAGATTTTTCATTGTATATAGATGGTTACAACCAAGGAAAGTCCCATTCCCATCAAAACTGAGTTCCACAGTGTTCCACTCTAGAGTCCCACTCGAATTTAAAAGTTCCTGCCAACACTAGTGACTCATGATTCCCACAGGAGGATCTTTATACTGTATCTCACAATGTTACTAGCATCCCACCAGCTAGCTCTAGAGTCCCACTAGAGATTTTCACTGTTTCAGAGTCACACTGAATACATCACAATCTTGAGTCATATAAGATTTGATCCACGAATAGAATGATTATATAATATTACTCCACAAGATTTATAGAAGAAATTTGCCCGTGTACAATTCAAAAACCATTTCCCTAGTTCTGTTCTTGCTCAATAAATTTTTATCACCTGAATATGATCAGTTGTCTCAGTACAAAGATGCTTGGGTAATAATTCTTTCTTCTATTGAATACTTAGCCTCACTAACCACTAAAAACTCAGGTATAGAAATATTTTGGAACATTAATAGAATTTCTACCTTGACTTAATTCTCAAACATTGTACATTGATTAAGAAAATTCCACGTTTACTTTTCAAGATTCAAGCATGCATTTATAACATTGAATTCCCTTCTCTTTTATTCTTCATGTGTGCATGTGAACATGCATTAATGGATTTATGTGTTCTTAAATATGTATCCTAAAATATAAACACTTTTTCACCTTTAAAAATTCACATGAATACACATCATGTGCGATACCTTCCTTCTTCATGCAGACCCACTAAATGTCCACTATTTTATTTCTAGTAGTATATGCATGCAACTACAAACTCTTACTATAAAACTTTTCTAGTATGCATAAGCCCGAATGGTTGTAGACTATAAAATCACACGAATCCATCTTCAAGAGTTGAAGTGTAAGTTTACATTGTTCATGGAAACTCAAAGTTGTTCACACAAATCGGATATAGATATATGATTGATGCGTGCAAGGTTTTTCTTCACATAATACAGTGTAGTCTTACACTGTCAAGTGGTATCTAAAACTTCCTAAAACTCTACTTCTTTCATGAATGACCTTCATGTAGGTATGCGCATAGGATCATGGTTTATCGTGCAAGAAAAATATATTCAGAACTTTAATTCATCTCATGGCTATCCGAGTATAAAAATAATATGTCGAATATCCTTTAAGACTTCTTAGTGAAAACAGGAGTAGCGCGGTATCCTTCATGAGTGAAACACTCACAAAACTTCTTTCTCTCTGAAAACTATCTCTTGAATGTGAGAAAAAATTCACACCACAAATGAACCCATCATCAAGTATTTATAAATGATGATCGCCAACTCAGAAGCTTCAAGAATCATGGATGATCATCTCATTTATTCATTTCCCGCTTCTATAACTATGAATATCACCATCATATACAACTCAATATTCTGTATATCAATGATCCTTGGATTTTTCATTATAATATTATATAAATGTAATTTCATAATGACTTCGATCAAGTTTGGATCATAAAAACAATTAGATGAATTCCGAAGGTATAAAATCAAGCAAATTTTGATGTAGTATGGAGATCTTGACAAGAAAAAATCCTCAGAAGAACTTGAGGTAGAAGATAACATTGGCCGAAGATCAGATGGACCAGAATACTCAACAAATAGATAAGATGTTTGAAAGCTCAATGAGTCAATTAGACGGCCAGGACATTTCAATCGGATGATCCAATGGATATGATGCATTCCATGTTAAAAAACATAATCCCACATCAAAACTGCTTCACTCGCAACTCTCCTTTATAATACAAACTGAGACAGTATTCGATCAATAACTTCACTTCCCCCTCTCTGGTACCACCCTATATCAGTTCACTACGGGCATGGTCATGCGCCCACCAATGTTGTTGTGTCGCCCCACACGGTGGTGCTCCACTAGTTGCGCCTTGTGTAGGCTCCCTATGCACACTACCTTTGTTACACATTTCGACTTGCTACTGTTGATCTCATCCACCCACATTGGTGTGTGTTCCTCCCCTAGCTGGCTGGTTGTGTGGTGTTTACCATAATTTTTTGTATAAAGACCATTAAAAATGTTTTCCAAAATCCATATACCAAATCCACCATATTACAACCTTATTTTCAAAATAAAATATTCATCATGAAAAATAATATTTTGCATGGTCATAATATTTCCTCAAGGCCATAAAACACAATTATTCTCTATTCATCAGTCATTTTTGTAAACAATGTGCATCCATTTGCACCAAGCCTTAGAAATTAGGACCAGATCTACAATCTTCAGATTTAAAACCTTAAACACATTGGAATCTTCCACGAAAAACTCATTGACAAAAAAATCAATTAACTAGACACTTAAATCTCCCCCTTTTTATTTGTTTTCAATACTAAAATCACTACTACAAAAATTGGGCAAGGGGAGCGCCACCCTTTATCATTGCTAAAAAAAGCACTAATAAAGGGGACCCCTTTATCAGAGCATTTTTTAGTAGCGTTGATAAAGGGGGGATTTATCAGCGCTTTTTCCTTGCACTGATAAAATTTATATTTAAAAAAATCATAAAAAATAAAATATTCTTATTTAAGTATTTTTATATTGATATAAATATAATATATATTTTTTAAACATGTTTTATATAAGTATAAATAGACTATTACATTTAATATATAATAAATTTAGTAAAAATGGATTTAAAATATTTTAAAAAATATTATTAATTAAGAATTTCCTAATTATCATCAATTAATAATAATTTAATAACAATTTAAAGACACAAAAATCCAAAAAATTAATAAAAGATCTAAAATAAGTTGAAAATGTTAATCAATCTTCAAACAGCCATAACTTTTGATCTGAGTATCTGTTTGAGCTTGACATCATATAAAATCGAAGCTTGCAAAGATCTCTACGTGATAATGACCTAAGGGAACTTTCTGTCACATTTTTAGAGGCCCAAAAAGGTCCATAAGTCCTCAAAAACTGAGTTTTTAATCGGGATACCCTGATTTTTTAAGATCCAAACAAGTATAACATCTGATATGGATGTCCTCTAGGCTTGTACCACATATCATATAAAATATTGTTTCATTTTATTTGATTTTGACAGGTTGTGGAGTTGAAACGGACTTATGGATTAGAAGTTACGGTCATTTTAACATTCTATGGCATTTTAAATGCACATATATATGTATTTATTCGTAAATATAAATATATATTTATATTTATATTTATATCTGTGTGTGTGTGTTGTATATATGTATGTATGTATTTATTTATTTATTTATAAACACACATAAAAAACATATTTTATAAATGTATTTAAAACTAATCTTATAAATATATATGAATATACAAACAAATGTATGGATAAAAAATTATAACTAAATATATATATATATAAATTAATATACGAATAAATATATATACTGATATATGAATAAATATATACATATTAATATAACTAAATTTATTTATATTAATATGAATCTATATTAATATACGAATAAATATAACTACATATATATATAAATATATATTAATATATGAATAAATATATATATATATATATATTAATAAATGAATAAATATATATGTATTAATATAACTAAATATATTTATATTAATATGAATTTATATTAATATATGAATAAATATAACTATATATATATATATCATTAAATAGAGAAAAAAATGAAATGTCTTAGTGGTAAAGGTGCAGGCCCGTAAGGGGGGAGTTTGCTGGTTCAAGTTTGGGTGGAAGCAAGGAGGTACACGTGGACATGTTGGGTGATGCGTGGGCAAGGGTAGCACGTGGCAGAGTGGGAGGGGGTCTGTCTAGCGCTGATAAAGGGGGGTCAAGCGCGTTTAAAAGTTCCCCCCCCCCATATTATATATTCTTTTTTATTTTTAAAAAAAATTAACTTTTATCAGTGCCTTTTAAAAGCACTGATAAAAGATGTCCTTTATTAGTGCTAAAAAGTGTTGATAAAGGACCCCTTTTATCAATGCATTTTTTTAGAGATGATAAAGGGGTCTTTTATCAGTACTTTTTTAGCACTGATAAAAGGGGCTTTTATCAGCGCTTTTCTAAGCACTGATAAAAGGGAACCCCCCCCCCCATATCTTTGCCTCTATTAACAGTGCTTTTTAGCAATGTTAATGAACTTTTATAGCGTTGATAAAGGCCATATTTTTAGTAGTGAATGATGTCAATGTGGTTACTTTTCTTTCTCCCCCTTATTGTAAATGAATAAAAATTTTAGTTTATGAGTTCAAACATCAAACAACTTCTTCTCCACTTTTTTAAAGAATAAAACCTCAATTATTAACAGTGATGATCTTTTAGTTAAACAACTCTAAGTCTATGTGGGGAAGCCTAGTGTAGAAAACAAGAGAGATGTCACCTAAGAATCAAAGTTGTTAAAATATTATAATTTTGATACCAATATCAAACTTATTTCTATAAATTCATCTAAGGGGAAAAAATTGAATAATATTTATAAGAGTTTTCATGCACACAACTCAACAAAAAAATCATAAGGTTCTAGTGAAAAATAAATATATTCCCCTTTAAAATTTATATTAACAGTATAAGAGTGATCATCATTTTCATAGAATTGTGAAAATTTGACAGCTTCAATTATCCCCCTCAATGTTGTACCCATCTCCTTCAATTCCATTCATATAAGTACAAGAGTATTTATAAAAGGGAATAAGGAGGAACCTATTTGTTCCTTAAAAATAACTCTTAGGCTGAGAACTGCCTCAAAATCTTGTTTTTCTCTTCTTCCTTATAGAGTCTGATTTGGAAGGGTTCTTCTTCATCTTTTGAGCTATTACAAGTATCATCAAAAAATTATGTCATGGCCAATTTGTCCACACCTTTCACATTTCATAATTTTCAAGTCATCATTTATAGATAAATCCTCATATCATTAAATTATTTATATGTTATCACTTTCTCTTATTTTTCTCTGAAAAACTTCTTATCCTATTCAAATTGTTTCAACTTCTCACACAATTCACTGGTGACTATAGCATTATTCATTGTCTAGATTTTCTCCTCATGTTCATTATGAGGAATCTCACTAGATAAAAAAACTCTGCATTTCTCTGCTTTATGACCTTATTGACCACATCTTCCACAGACTTCATTCAAACATTCATTTAAGTTCTACATTGATAATTTAGATAAAGTATTGATCATATGCTTATTTTTCTAATAATATGAATTTATCTGCTCAACACTGCTCCCCTTGATTCATGCCTCCTCCTTAGTAGTGACATATTATACAAGCCTAAATAATATTTATGACCAAACACTCCATATCACCGACAATAGCCTCGGAACCATTATCTTCTAGACTGATAGAAATTCGGCTCTAAAGATTATAATTTTTGTATTTTCACAGACTATGGATGTATCTTCTTAGGATGAAATCTTCTGACTGAATTAGAACACCATTCCTTTGTGGGAATTATTTTCTCACTTGTTTTCCGGTTAGATTCAATATTTCCTTTCAGAATTGCATCAATAAAAACACCAAATGTACATTGATATTTATTTGATTTGGCATCATCCTTTTTCTCTAAACCCTTCTTCTCAATAGATTAAAAATATTCACCCTTAATTTAAACATATTTAGGGAATTTTTCTTTCAAATTATTCAATTCAATTTGAGTTGTAGGATAGATAGATTGTGTCTCAGATAATTCTTTATCTTTCTCAGCAAGTCTCTCTTCAATATCATCCATCATTTTTTAAAATTTATCTAATTTCAAATGATTTGGTTTATTATATTAAAAAAATTATAATTCTCTCTTGTCAAGATCTTCTTTTTGAATAGTTTTCATCCTTCCTTATAACTCATCTATTTTCTATTAGTATTTCTTATTTTCATCAACATTAGTTACTTCACTTCTATCATATTATTCTTTTTGAGCAACTAATTTTTTATTTCCTTTTTCAACCTCTAATTTTTTATTTCCTTTTTCAACCTTGCTCTTCTATTTCTTGAGCTGAATATTTTTCTCAAGATCAGGTTCCAACTCTTCCTTCAATCTCCGCTCTAGATCAGTTCTGAAATCACCATCATCATCACTACTTGAAGAATTTGATTCTTTTTTAACATAATCAATGAAATTAAACTCATTAACTAAAAGAAATCTAGATGAAGAATCTTCTTGTATATGTTTCCTCATAAAATTCCTCTTTTTGTAATTGGAATACTTTTTCTTCTTCTTATCCATTTTTTATTTACAAAATTTCTCACTTTCATCATCAGACTCTAATTAATCATTTCTCATTGGAAAATTTATGGAAAATGTATAGTGTCATTACATCCAAATCACTTAATTTCTTTCCATTTATTTTATATTTCCCCCTTTTGAAACCTCTTAAAATAAGAGAAAAAAATTATTGAGATACTCACCAACTTCATCATAATCATAATCAATTAATTCATAAACTTTTAGTTCTTTGAACTCACCATTTCTCACAGCCTCAAAGGCCATCTCTTCTCTTACCTTATTCTTGAATGTTGTCAATTTTCTCATTTCATAAGATATGATAGTATTATGAAGTTCATCCAATGATTGATATTCTCTCTATTCGAGTGCTAATATCTTTGAGTCAAATCTATCTGGGAAATTTCTTATAAGCTTTTTCACAATAGTAGAATCATCCAGCTTCTCACCAAAACCTCTGATATTTTTGACTATTTCATTTACTCTTGTAAAGTAGTCATCAATACATTTATCATTATCCCTTTTGATATCTTCTAATTTACTTATCCAAATTTTCAACTTGGCTTCTCTGACTTGAGAATTTCCTTCATAGTTGCTCCTCATTTTATCCCAGATTTACTTGGTAGTTTTAAGACCCATTACTTTAGTGTAAACTTTTTCTAATAATGCCATCAAGATTGAATTCTAAGTGTTTCCATCAATTTTAAGATTTCTATTATCATATTTCTTCATAGAAACATCCTCATTAATAGAAGGTAAACCAACTATTTCTTCATCTCTCACTTCTAGGACAAGAGATAGAAGGTAAGGAAGCATCCTATTCAACAAACTATGATAATTCATGCCATCAAATATTCACTGAATTCAAATTCTCCATTAGAAATTATTATGGATCTACAGAGGTTTCCTTCCCCTCTGATACTAATTGAAGTGTTCAAGGATCAATTAGATACCACTGAGAGGGTGGATGAATCATGGGTATATTGTTTTAAAAATTATTTTTGAATCAATTCAACCTCTATGACAGTTTAAAGTCTTGATCCTTCATCTTTAAATCTCAGTTTCTCCCTACAAGAAATAATAAAATAAAATCACAACACGTAAGGATTTTTACAAGGTTTGGTACTAAGACCTACGTCCTTGTTGCAACTAGTTATCATCCATGGTTACAGATTTTTCACTATATATAGATGGTTACAACCATGGAAAGTCCCATTCCCATCAAAACTGAGTCCCGTAGTGTTCCACTCTAGAGTCCCACAGGAGGATCTTTATACTGCATCCTGTAGTGTTACCAACATCCCGTCGGCCTACTCAAGAGTCCCACTAGAGACTTCCACGGCTTCATAATCCCACTTAAGACTTAAAAATATTTAGTCACACAAGATTCGATCCACTGGTAGGGTGATTATATAATCTTCCTTCATGAGCTTGTTGGATCAAATTAGCCCATATACAATTCAAGAACCTTTGCACAAGTTTTTTTCTTGCCCAGTAAATTCCAATCACTTGAATATGATCAATTATCTTAGTTCAAATCTTCTTGGGAAAGAATTAGTTCTTATGATAAAGACCAGGCTTTACTAACCATTGAAAACTTAGATATAGAAATATTCTAGAACACTGATAGAATTATTGCCCTGGCTTCAGTCTCAAACACTGCACACTGATTAAGAAATATTAATTCCACATGTACTTTTCAAACTTCATGAATGTATTTATAACATTTCATTCCCTTATCCTTTATTCTTCACATGTTCATGTGAACATGCATTAATTCATGTAAGTATTCTTCAATATGTATCCTCAAATACACACACTTGTTCACTTTTCAAAATTCACATGCATACACAGCATGTGTGATGCCTTCCTTCTTCATGAAAACCCACTGAATGTCCATTGTTTTATTTCTAATAGTGTATGTGCGCAACTACAAACTCTTATTGTAAAACTTTTCAAGATTTCATAAGCCCAAATGGTTGGAGACTATAAAAGCGTTCAAGTCCCTCTTCACGAGTTGCAGTGTAAGTTTACATTGTTCGTGGAAACTCAAAGATGTTCATGCAACCCAGATATGGATATATTCTTGATGCGTTCAAGGTTTATCTTCACATAATATAGTGTATTCTTACATTGTAAAGTGGTATCTCAAAATTCCTCAAAATCTGATTCTTTCACGCAATACCTTCATGAAGATATGAGCATAGGATCATGGTTCACCGTACAAGAAAAATCTATACATAACTTCAATTCATCATAAGGTTTTCTGATTATGAAAAGAAAATGTAAAAAAGTTGTGGACTTTTTCAAGATTCTTCACACAAATAGGAGTAGTGCGGGATCCTTCGCGAGCCAGACACTCATGGAACTTATTTCTCTCTCAAAACTAGCAATCGGATGTGAGATAAAATGAACACCATAAATGAACCCATCCATGGGTATTTATAGATGATGCTCATCAACTCAGAAGCTTCGAGAATCATGGATGATAATCTCATTCATTCACTACCTACTTCTTCGATTATGAATATCACCGTCACGTAAAAATCAATATTCTGCACATCAACAATCCTCAGATTTTTCTTTATATTATAATTAAAATGTAATTGCATAATGATTTAGATCATGATTGGATCATAAAAACAATCAGACAAAGTCTTGAGTTATAAGATCAAGAAATTGTCGATGTAGTATGGAGATATCAGTAAGTATAAATCCTCAGGTGAACTCGAGGTAGAAGATAACCTTAGTCGAAGATCATATGGCCCAGAATACTCGATGAATAAATTAAATGGTTGAAAGCTCAGTGAGTCAATCGGATGGCCAAGACATTTCAATCAGATGATCCAATGGCTATGATTCATTCCATGTTAAAAAACATGATCCCACATCGAAACCACTTCACTCCCAGCTCTCCTATATAATACAAATTGAGATAGCATTTTTTTGGATGACTTCTCTTCCCCCTCTCTGCTTGCACCTTGTGTAGGCATCCTATGTACATTTCCCAAAGAACACATTTTGGCTTACTAATTATGAGCTTAGCCACACACATTGGTGTGTTCTTCTCCCCTGGCTGGTTGTTTGGTGTTGGTCATAATTTTTCATATAAAGACCATTTAAAATGTTTTCCAAAATCCATATACCAAAGCCATCATATTACAACCTTCTTCTTAAAATCAAATATTCATCATACAAAATAATATTTTTCATGGTCATAATATCTCTTCAAGGGCATAAAACTCAATTCATCTCTATTAATTAGTCATTATTATGAACAATGTGAATCCATTTGCACAAATCCTTAGAACTTAGGAAGAGCAGATTTAAAACCTTAAACACATTGGAATATTCCACCAAACACTCATTGACAACAAATGAAATTCACTAGACACTTCAGAGGCAATGTGATTTTTTTCACTGCTACATGATCTTAATTAAGCATTTTCATTCACCGAGGAGGAAGAATATTAATGTCAGTAATGATTTCTAGGTATACTCTTTATATAGTTTATTTATGGGTTGATTCTCAAAGATTGATCTACATGTGTTTGGGTTGTCTTATGCTGCAAAAGGTCATGAGATGATCATAAAAAACCCAACACCTACGTATATTAAAATGATTTCTAGGTTTCTAGGAGGACTATGTGGACTATGATGGATATTACTAGCTCATAAATTTGGATAGTTATTATGTCATTTCTTTAGCTTTTCTTTTGGGTATTTACCTTGGAAACTTGTATATGCACCTATTTTATTTATACATGCATTATGGGATGGTTTTAGTTTCTTATTTATATTATATCATGGAGTTTATTTTGGTGTATTCATCCTATCTCCAGATCCTATATTATTATATAGGGTAATGTTTCCTATTTTATGAGATCTGTATACCCTCAATTCTAGTTGCCAACCCAAGGCCTACTAGTGGTGAGACTCAGGGGGGATTATCTCTCTCCCTTCAATGTGGTATATTTGGGGGGAGGCGGTCATGACATGTGAACCCAAAAATGAAGTTATTATTTTATCACTCCTGTTAGTAGCATTTTAATCATTTGTTACATATTCCATTAATGATATTTTTGAAAATGTGAATCTATCAAGAGAAAATTAGTTTTAAAATAATTTTACAATGAATTATCTTAATCTCATTTTCATTACTATTATGATAGATAGTGGAACATATCTTCATGGATTTATCTAGTATTACCAAGTATGTATTCACCATTTATATGATATATCGGGAGAGAACCATGTGATAATGTGAAATTAAAATGATAAAATAGTAGTGTGAGATGATTTTATTGGATAGTTTTGTGAATAAATAAGGATATGGGTTTATTGGGTCTTGTTGTGCGGAGGTGAGGAGATGGGTTTATTGGGATGTGTTTTTGGGCAGTGAAGAGATGAATTTTTTTTTTGTTTCCTTGTTATAGGGTGCCAGGGAGATGGGTTTGTTTGGCCTTGTTGTGTGGTGGTGAGGAGATGGGTTTTTTTGGTCGTTCTGTGGGGAAACAATAATATAAGGTGGTATGTGATATTTTTGTCATATGGTGGTGATGTGAGGCTGGTTGGATTGGAAAGGTTAATGAGCTATTTGTTTCTAATGTGTTGTGATGTGGTGTTCTAGTTTCCTGGGTAGTAATGTAATTGGTTAATGATGTTGAAATGGCATGGGCTGGTTTGGTTAATGGGATAAAGATGGATAATTAATGAATGAATTATTAATTGGATATGTGTTTGAAATGTTTAATATTTAAATATGAGATATTTGGGATGGAATAATGAAATTGGTTGGTAGTGTGAGATGTGTCTTGTGGTTTGTGTAGTGTTGTGCATTTAGTGGTGGCAGTGAAAGTAGCGATGTTGTGAGTTGGTTAATATATTTTTTGTAAACCCATAGGTTGGTCTTATGTGTGGATATATATAGATATATATATATATATATGTTTTTTATATTCCTAGAATTTTTATATGTACCCCACCCACATCAAGAACGATGTGTTGACACCCGTATATTCACACAAGGGGTGTTTTGCTCAATATCTCGGTGATGAGGATGGATGGTTGGATACATGATCTTTCCATCTCTCTATTACATGGGAGTATATTTAAATAGTATGTGATGGATAGAGGTTTAATAGTTCACTCGGTGATGTCCTAGGTTTCTGTGAGGGAGATGTGATGTGACCATGTAATGGGGTGGTGAGAGGTGATGGCCCACGTGTCTATGGGCGATATATTATGTGACTGTGTTGTGGGGAGGCTTATGGTGGGGGTTGTACATGGTAAGATGAGTGAATGAGGTTTATATCCTTAATTTTCAGGATACCTTACTACTCTAGTTATGGTAGTGGATGTAGTTTTATTTCCAAGGTGTTTGGGGGTGAGATTTTATGTGACTGTGCTTAAGGGCAGTGGTATATTCTATACAGAAGAGATGGAATCATCGAGACATATGATGTTGGGGTTTGAGAGCAGCATCCTAGTGGGAAAGTGGTTCAGGTTACCCTTTATCAATATGATTCTTATTATGTTATTATAATTGACTTGTGTTATTTATAGAGAATTTCTTAGTGAGGTTTGGATTGGATAGTTGACTTGTTTATGTGTTGTTGGTTCTTCTCTTTTTCTCAAGGGTTAATTAGTATTCTTATTTCACATGAGAATGAGAGAATTTGGTTTTCCAACTAATTAAACTCATATTCTCACCCTACATGTATAAAACTGATTTTTAGGTTTCTATGAGGACTACATAGACCATGTTGGACATTACTATCTCAGACATTTGGATAGTTGTTGTTTTGTTTCTTTAGCTTTTATTTTGGGCATTTACTATGGAGACTTTTATATTCACATATTTTGTTTATACATTCATTGTGGGATGGTTTTTGTTTCATTTATATTATATCATTGAGTTTCTTATGGTTAATCCATCTTATCTACCGATCCTATATTATTATAAAGGGTAATGTTTCCAATTTTATGAGATTTTTATACCCTCAATGATAGTTTCCAACCTGGGGCCTACTAGAGGTATGAAGCGGGGGGGGCATTATCTCCCTCCCTTCATTTCGATATCTTTGGGGGAGGCGGTTATGACATGTGGACCCCACAATGATGTTATTATTTTATCACTCATTTTAATAGAATTTTAATCATTTGTTACGTATTTCATTAATGATATTTGTAAAAATGTGAATATATAAAGAGAAAAATATTTTCAAAATATTTTTACAATGAATGGTCTTAATCTCATTTTCATCACTATTATGATAGATAATGGAACATATTTTCATGGAGATATCTAGTTATACTAAGGATTAAGTCACCATTTCTATGATATATAGAGAGGGAACCATGATATAATGTGAAATGAAAATGATAAAATAGTAATTGGAATTCAAATATTTTGATAATTTTATTCATATAATGTAAAAAAATAACAAAAATATAACTTTGTTATTGAGAAATCAATATTGAATGGTTCATGGGTTTGATAATGACCTTAAAATTTGGTCAAACCTCTATGATTGTCCACCAAATTCATATGAACCCCTAGTAAGTGGTCACCCAATATCATCCAATTTGAGTGGTGTCTATTTTACACTACAAAAAGCATTCATGCCTAAAATATCAATAAACAAAAAACTAAAAAAATTATTGAAACCCCAAATTTTATATATGTATGGGTAAGTACAAGACGCATTATAAGATAACTATAAATTATAACTCCCAACCATGGGTGTTGATTGATTTCAAGTATCTATTTATAATGTTTCATAGATATCACTGAATATTACTTATTTTATACTTAGTCTAGATGTTTTTTATAAATACTTGAATTAAATGTTCTATAATGAAATTATCGATAGTCAGTTTTATATGAAAAAATATATTTAGATTCTATGTTTTATATTTGTATCAATACCCTTTTTACCAAAACTAGAAAGGAATTACTATAACAAAATTGACTAATGGTGGTGGTTTAAACCACCTCTATATATCCCTTTTAAAAAATATATATAACTGTAGAAACCATATCCCCAAGATAGAAAAACAAAATAATTATATATTATAATATACAAATAGTATTAAAAAAACTATTCTAGTATAATGATAACATAATTAGAACATGAAAATTTTAATTTATACAAAACCATATACAATAAATCCTTAATATAAAAAAGGTAATAACCAGTAATTAATTAACATGATTAATGTTATTTAGTGTTCCTCTTGAGTTTATTTTGATGTCTAGGTCACATATTACCATTCATTTTACCCTCATGTTACATAAATGATATAAAGTAAAACAAGTGGGGCATTTGTAAGCATGTCATGGACTATTGGAATAAGTTATATACCTTGTATCCCCCTATCATAAATTATAGAATGTTAAGGTAAGGAAAAAGTGGTGGTATTATTATGAATTAGTTGGAATTTGAAAGAGGTTGGGTGTGTGACTATATCTACCCTAGCTTTTGGATCATTTAGTGTCGAGTGTTTTTATAACCTATGATAATTGTTGTCCTTTTATGTTTTTTCTTAGTGTGTTTAATATTATCATTTTGAATAGTGAGTTATTAATTATGTCTTAAGATTCACTATGATTGGATTTTATATGGGTGCCTTAGGACATGAGTTGGTTGAGCATGACAACCATTGTAATTTGATTTTATATAATGGTTATGTGGATTGGGTTGGTTGATGATTCCAATAATGTTGGGATCTGTGATGGAAATGTGGGTTGGGTGTTCATGTCAACCATGGACATGTGAGATGCTATCAAACATATTATGTGTTTTGGTTGTGGAATTCATTACAACCATGAATATGAACATTATGATGGACTGGATTATATGATGAGATAAAGGAAAGAATTCCAACCATGGATATGGGTTATATATCATGTTATATCAGCATGCACATTTATAGTGGATGCGAATGCATATAATGTGATTTTATTATAATAACATTGTTATATAAGTATAATTATTTTATTTAGATATTATATAAGAGATAAATCATATCCAATATGAAATAGGATCTGAAGATAAAAAATAATGAAAATTATTTATTACTTATAAATAGGAACTTCTATTTCCCACTTCCAAACCTTCCTTATTTGGAGGACTTATAGTTTCGTCTTAAAATAATGAGATTCCAAACATAAGGTTTCATTTTTAGGGATAGAATATAGACAATGAACTTTTAAACAACCGAACAGAAAGTGTGTCTTTAAATATGTATAAGAAGTCCCATTTTATAGATTAGAATGACTGGAATTTATGAAAATACTCATTCCTTAATCTATAAGGATTATAATTTTATAAGGAAAGTGACACAAAAAGAGACAAAGGATAAAGAAAGGACATGAATTCCATCACCCAAAAACTTCTATGAAAAGGTTCCAATATATTTTAAATAGAATTTATCACATTAAAATTTAAATATTTATAATATCTTAAAGTGTACTTGAAAACCCCCAAAATACCTTCACATAACCTCTAAGGGTGGGATAACAAATTTTCATAGTCGAGGGTGGTGATTCATCTAGTATAAATATTGAACCCACTTGATTCTTCTTGTACTTTTCATCCATAAAGATGAATTTAATATGGATGGACTCAATATGTATTGTGAAGAACAACTTTGAAGTAGTTTGGAGTTCTCAATAATGTTGATGAGAATATATTTGTATGTTATCTCATGGTTTATCCATGCTAAATAACAGTTAATGTAATATAAGAATCTTTTTCCATTAATAATACTAAATAAAGAATAATAATTTGGAAAATTAGCTTAAATATGATATATATGTTTCATCTTGTATCATGAATATATTCAAGATACTCATTATGAATAATTATTGTAACACCCTAGGATTTTATGAAAAATATTCTTTTAATTTCATTAATGTATTGTGTTGTATGCTACACCAAGATTACCTTGCGTTATACGCAACACCGTATTAGCTTGCAGTATACGCAACACTATTCTTGGATCGTGTTACACACAATTTTGATAATAGTTATTCTACGCAACATTGAGTATATATATATATATATATTCAATGTATAAATGAAATATGGTTGGATTATGTTATACGAAACAACGAAGGATTCTTGCACAAAACGCAACCCTGACTTGGATTGCATTACACGCAAGCGCGACCTTCCATGATAGCGTGTGTTGTACGCAATATCGAGTTTCTCTAAACAATGATATGCTATTAAAATATTATTAAAATTAGCTGTTATGAATAGTAATACCCACTTTTTGAAATTTTATAAATTTTATTTTTGAAAATTGACTTCATTTTTGGATTCGGAATATCGAAATTATCCTAGGGTGAAATTTTTGTATTTTTCTGGAAAATTTCAATTTTTGATTAATAGTGAAAACACTGGGTTACTATTTAAAAACCAACTTTTTATTTAAATAATTATTTATTTTATTTAAATTTATTTTAGGTCAAAATTGATACATAATACCTATATAAGTTCAATGTAATTCATTGGAGTAATTTTATAATAATTTTAGATATATAAAAATTTCATTGAACTTTTCAGCGTCTTTTACCCACCTCCTAGGAGAATTTGCAAATTTACATAAAACTTAATTTTACCGCTTATGTGAGTGGAATTACAAAAATTAGAGAGACATGTTTGATGTCAGTGAGTAAAATGTGGTTCAATGAGATGAAAATAATTTTTGGTGAATAGTAACTTTTTACTTTTATTTACCACGGTTAAAAGTAAATATGGTAATTAAGGGTAAAAATGATATTATTATTACCCTAACACATGTCCTAATTCTATTGGATAATTTTAATTCGACCAAAAACAACCTTAGGAAGAAAATATGACCATTTAGGCCCACTTGGATTAGATTAGGACATTTATTATTAATTTATTTAAAGAAGGGTTAAAATAGTTAAAATCAAAGTTTAATAAGTAAATCATTTTTAATATAGGGTTATACATAAGATAAATTCGACTATAAATATTCATTATAAAGATAAAAAGATTTCCTACATAATGATATTTTATTTGTAATTTTTATACATTAAATAATTTAATTTATTTATGACACAAAGATGATGCAGTAATTATCTTATTAATGAAATATTGACATAATTCATGTTATAAATACCCAAATAATTTAATTTGAGACTTTTTATGAATTCCACTAATTTTCTAGGTTAATATGACATGTTAGTATTGATTTAATTAACTTTTTTATAACTAATCATTCTGTTATGATTTTCACAAAAATCAATTACTAAATAGTGTCAAAATTGACATAAAATAGTTTTTAAAACAAACAAATATTATATTATTAATTGTTATTTTATTCCTAAAAATCTAAGGTTCGGCCAAATGACTTATATAAGGTTATATATATTAATAATAAACAACTTGGGGTTCGTTTGGCTTGTTATAGTAAGTTTATTAACCTTATAGTGTAAGAACACAAAAAGACACGGTAAAAGTAAAACTATCTAACTTAAAGTTAAATCTAAATGATAAGGTTAAAATAGTGAACTAAACTTGTCCGAATTCTATTGGATGAGAGTATTTCGACCCATCCCCACCTTAGCTTAGAAATAAATCAATTTGGAGCTATTTAAAACCGAATATGGCATTATAATAAAATAATATTTTTAGTTTTCCCAAAGGTGCCCCTCTCCTCCCTTATAAAAGGGAACCTCCTCCCTCTCTTCCTCACACCACGTTGAGCCTTCAAGCTCGGTCAACCCCTGCCAAATTCTATTCTACACTTCGCTAGAAACATCCTAGAGGTCCTGGTCTTCTTCAAAGACCAATTTTAGTGCCCTAAAAGGAGGTCTCAAAGAGGCGCTTCAAAGAAGAGGTAATGTTCATTACCGATTCTTTCAACTTTATTTCTTCTTCCACTTCTTATTATTTAGTTGTTTCATTATGAAGTAATAACATAATTATCACTCATATACTGATATATTATTATAAGTATGAAACAACCCTGTTTCATCATCTATCCGTCCTATGGAAAACGAAATCACCGCGCGTGCGTACGTACGGAATACCGTCTCCACGCTGTGGTGTAATCTGTTTTTCCAACACCACCATACTTGGATGGGTATAATGGTGTAAATAATAACTATACGTAGTTATTATAACATAATACTGATTCTTATATATTGTATCATCCACTCCAATTCAATTCAATTATTATGGAAACGATATCATCGCTCGTGCGTACGTACGGACTACCGTCTCCACGACGCGATGAGATTCATTCCCCATATTAACCATACATGAATGATCATAAAGTTTATTTAATGAATAATAATGAAATATATGAAATAATAATGCTACTGGATTTATGTATATATATATATATATATATGTATGTCATCTATTTAGTTTCATTCAATTTAATAAGGAAACGAAAACAGCGTTCATGCGTACGTACGGCCTACCGTCTCCATGAACGGTGTATTTCATTCCTTTTATCGACCTATAATATATATATGTATATGATGAATATATTTAAATCATGTTTTACATTCTGAAATTATGTAAATCAGGATATAAGTAATAATATCAAGAACGAAAAGTCGAAACACATATGATAAATGAAATGATTTTACCCAAAACGCTGCTTTAACATGGAATTTACAAAAGAACAGGTAATATAAAGTCATAAGTGAAACATATATGATATCATCATAATGAATATGATTCTGTAATAAGTCAATGACATTATTTAAATCATTATACAGGAGGTTCGGATACATACGAAGCATATCGGACCTAAGGTAAGGGATAAATTTTCAATCTCATTTTTATCCGAGATTGCTTATACGTAAGTATTTTCTGGGGTTACGTTTATCATCCATGACCATGTTTTCTAAAAATGTTTTCATAAAATGTTTACCATTCTTCCATTGATGTTTAAAGTCATTTTTACCCTTTATTTACTTTTTACCACATTGTATGAATGGAATCTTTCCTTTGGTTACCATATAAGGTACGTTTTTACTTTTCCGACAAAAGTACGAGGAGAATGTTATTTTTAACTTATACAGTGTGAACAGATTTTTACGGTTTCATAACGCCTCATTTTCAAGAAGCTTCCTCTACAAGATTGCATGATTATTTTCAACAAAACCCTTATCTTTTAAAATTGCATGGAATTTTGTGAAAAGAAAATGATTTTAAAGAAGAAAGGATATTTTCCTCAAGAATTCATTTCAAGTGTTTTGTCAAAACTATTTTCCATCTAAGATGAAATTATTTCATATGTGTATGTTTCAAGTAAAATGTCTCTATGATTTAAATGGTTTCAATTTTCTTATGATGAAATGATAT
This sequence comes from Viscum album, assembly GCA_963277665.1. Lineage (NCBI taxonomy): Eukaryota > Viridiplantae > Streptophyta > Magnoliopsida > Santalales > Viscaceae > Viscum > Viscum album. The sequence continues at coordinate 1,939,644,739 of OY728155.1, forward strand.
CAATTGTTTATGGATTATGTTATGATGGCATGATGTTTAAGAATCCCATTTTATTTCATGGGTTATGCTATGATGTATGATTTATGATTTTGTGGCACACGAAAGAATGATTTCATTATGAGATGGGTGGGACCTATATCTCCCTCCAATGCATTGGGTAAATATTTATATCTCATGAGATAGACATGGCTAGAACGGCAAGTTAAACTGGTTCAGTAATACAGGACTAGAACGAGGAGTGAACTCGATTCAGAAAGGGACTTTGTCCACTAAGATGGTCTTGGAAGCAATGCCTTGGCTACTATGGAAATCATATCATGTGATTAATGGTTTCCATAATTACATGTTTTATTCCCATGTTATTTTATCATTCTTAATGTTTCTTTATGATATATGCCTTACGTACTTCCATGTTTTATGTCATTGCTCAAGATTTTGATGTTTAAACATTATGTTCATGTTTTTAAGTTCAAATGTATATGGTATGTTTTATTTTATCCATGCTTACCATTACTGAGCATTTGAGATCACCCTTTTTATGTTTTCTTTTCTCCAGGATATAAAGAAAGGTTTTAGGTAAGAAAAAAAGGGGGAAGATCTTTATGGGATATGTTGAAGATCTTTCACCACGATTAGAAGATTACGTTCCAAGTTTCCAAAGACCCTAAACTATTATGATCCTTGTGTGTCTGTTATTGTTATATATTAAGTATTCCAATAAAGTAATGTAATTTCCATGTACGTCAAGCTTTGGGTCTCTACAGTTGGTATTAGAGGAAAGGTTTAGTCAACCTTTGGAAACTAGGATGCAAAAATGTTAGTGAGATCCCTAGAGATATTTCTAAGGTATGTCTAGGGATGTCCCTAAGGATAAGTATACGTATAGGATATAGTCCTAGAACTACAGTAACAATATTAGAATTTAACCTAAGATGTTAGATATTGAGGGTGCTCCCCCTTTACTATGTTGTTTTCCCTATCATGATTTTTGCCTCTCACACTATTCTTTTTGGGTTTTAGAAAATGGCTATAAACAGGAAGATTCATGATAATAGAGGATATGATGGACAATGGAATGATATTCTTCCTGATAAACCAAATTAAACGGGATTTGGAAGTCCAAACATTGTTATTATACCTAATCAGCAATCTCATAATATGATCAATAATCTCAACTTTGGTAAGTTTCCCGACTCAGATAATAAGAGAAAGATGGAGTTTCATGATGATCATAGAGGAAAGAAAGTTCAATTTCCCTCATGTAAATCATGTGGGAAGAGGCATCGGGGAGATTGTTTCAAGGGAACTGGAAGATGCTTTGGGTGTGGAAAAGAAGGACACAAAGCCAGTAAGTGCAAATGAAAAGGTTCAGTTAACACCATGGATGAGGATAATGGTATTGCTACGACATCAACAATGGTTAAATGTTTTAAATGTGGAATGTACAGGAATTATGCAAACCAATTCCCTAAGGGAAAGTCTCTTGAAGAGAATCAGTACGGCTGTATGGGTATTATTTATGTTGATGATGATGAAGAGACTACAAATGATATGTGAGATGAAAGAATTTGTGAAGCTCGGTTAATGGTTTAAGAAGGTAGTGGAATGATTACATGTTTATCAAGTGTAATGTTGTATAAGTAATCTCATGGTACTACGGAATAAAGAGACATCTAAGGATTGTTACACTGTTGTCTTTCCTTGAGTTTTGAAAGTGTATGATTAATGGTACCAGTATCCATGAAAGGTTATTCAGATATTTTTGGAATGTAGATAATATGCGCATAATGAAGGGATAAGGAGAAAATTAAATTTTTGATAGTATTCATGATATCATGACTTATATATAGAAATAGTTATATCATGGTTTGAGTATATAGAATTTTGGGTTTTTGGTATGTGGAAAGAGTTAACTTTTGACAGCACTCATGTTTTTACTAAGATTCAATGGGTATTCATTTTTCAAGAGAATACATGACTAAGGCCTTAGAATATTTGGAATGTGACCAACAAGACATATCTTATGATATATGGGGATCAACGATGGTATTAACATACTTGTTATATGAAATCTCTAGTAATTGTTTTCACTATATTATGAGAGTAGACTGTAGTATTATGGATAATCCTAAAGATTGGAATGGATTATGTTGGACATAAGTTAGTATTGTCTTAGGATAGAAGTTTTTTCGATATTATTGATGGGATGTTATAGTAATGTAGTTTTAGAAAAAAGGACAACCTGTAGGACGGGTGACAGCCCATCGTGTCGGACAAGGCTGTGGGAATTGAACCCACAACCGAAGTGCGACTAGCCTTTATCGCCTACCACTGGCCTACAGGAAGTCCCTAGTTAGTAGAAACTAGTTTTATTTTATTAAGAGGTATGATATATGAAGTATAAATTCATTTTTGGAACCATATATGATTAATCTAACCATAAGATGGACTTATAACTTTTGCTAACCTTTTGTTTGAAACAGATGGAATGACCCATCATTCTTTCACATGATCTGCTAACACATCACAAATAACAAATTCAACTTCATTTCTTTAAGGGATGAAGGGGAAATTGTTCAATTCACGAACAACAGTGAAATTGTACCAAAATCATGTAAGTATTTCTTTTAATTCATCAACTTTAGGGAAATGATCTTGAAAACTAAAAATTTTGTCCTAGTTCCCTTATATCTGATGAATCAGATGGTACCTTAGATCAATGAAAATCTATGGCTTTGTGATTGTTGGCTATTTCATATCCATGTTCTCTACAACTCTCCATCAGAACTTGATGGTTAGAATTTTCTTCCATATCCATATTTTCACCTGTGTTCTCCTACGTGGAAACCCGGTGATGAGTTAATTTGGGTAACTGTTACATTTCATACTTTAGTTTTTAAAGCCAAGTTTTGGTATTCCTTTTTACGATGTGGGTTTCTATTAAACAAACTTTTGAGTAGTAAACCATTTATAACCCCGATGAATTTCTAGGGAGAAATTCATTTTAAGGGCGGTAGAATGTAACACCCCGAGATTTTATGAAAAATATTCTATTAATTTCATTAATGTCTTGTGTTGTATGCTACACCAAGATTACCTTGCGCTATACGCAACACCGTATTAGCTTGTAGTATGCGCAACACTATTCTTGGATCGTGTTACATAAAATTTTGATAATAGTTATTCTACGCAACATTGAGTATATATATATATATATATTCAATGTATAAATGAAATATGGTTGGATTATGTTATACGAAACAACAAAGGATTCTTTCATAACATGCAACCCTGACTTGGCTTTCATTACACGCAAGCGCGACCTTCCATGATAGCGTGTGTTTTACGCAATACCGAGTTTCGCTAAACAATGATATGCTATTAAAATATTATTAAAATTATCCATTATGAATAGTAATACCCACTTTTTGAAATTTTATAAATTTTATTTTTGAAAATGGAATTCATTTTTGGATTCGGAATATCGAAATTACCCTAGGGTGAAATTTTGGTATTTTTCTGGAAACTTTCAATTTTTGATGAATAGTGAAATCACTGGGTTACTATTTAAAAACCGACTTTTTATTTAAATAATTATTTATTTTATTTAAATTTATTTTAGGTCAAAATTGATACATAGTACCTATATAAGTTCAATGTAATTCATTGGAGTAATTTTATAATAATTTTAGATGTATAAAAATTTCATTGAACTTTTCACCGTCTTTTACCCACCTCCTAGGAGAATTTGCAAATTTACATAAAACTTAATTTTACCGCTTCTGTGAGTGGAATTTCAAAAATCCGAGAGACATGGTTGATGTCAGTAAGTAAAATGTGGTTCAATGAGATGAAAATAATTTTTGGTGAATAGTAACATTTTACTTTTATTTACCACGGTTAAAAGTAAATAGGGTAATTAAGGGTAAAAATGATATTATTATTAAACTAACACATGTCCTAATTCTATTGGATAAGTTTAATTAGACCAAAAACAACCTTAGGAATAAAATATGACCATTTAGGCCCACTTGGATTAGATTAGTACATTTATTATTAATTTATTTAAAGAAGGGTTAAAATAGTTAAAATCAAAGTTTAATAAGTAAATCATTTTTAATATAGGGTTATACATAAGATAAATTCGACTATAAATATTAATTATAAATATAAAAATATTTCCTACATAATTATATTTTATTTGTAATTTTTAGACATTAAATAATTTAATTTATTTATGACACAAAGATGATGCAGTAATTATCCTATTAATGAAATATTGACATAATTCATGTTATAAATACCAAAATAAATGTAATTTGAGACTTTTTATGAATTACACTAATTTTCTAGGTTAATATGACATGTTAGTATTGATTTAATTAACCTTTTTAGAACTAATCATTCTTTTAGGATTTTCACAAAAATCAATTACTAAATAGTGTCAAAATTGACATAAAATAGTTTTTAAAACAAACAAATATTATATTATTAATTGTTATTTTATTCCTAAAAACCTAAGGTTCGGCCAAATGACTTAGATAAGGTTATATATATTAATAATAAACAACTTGGGGTTCGTTTAGCTTGTTATAGTAATTTTATTAACCTTATAGTGTAAGAACACAAAAAGACACGGTAAAAGTAAAACTATCTAACTTAAAGTTAAATCTAAATGATAAGGTTAAAATAGTGAACTAAACTTGTCCAAATTCTATTGTATGAGATTATTTAGACCCATCCCCACCTTATCTTCAAAATAAATCAATTTGGAGCTATTTAAAACCGAATATGGCTTTATAATAAAATAATATTTTTAGTTTTCCCAAAGGTGCCCCTCTCCTCCCTTATAAAAGGGAACCTCCTCCCTCTCTTCCTCACACCACTTTGAGCCTTCAAGCTCGGCCAACCCCAACCAAATTATCTTCTACACTTCCCTAGAAACATCCTATAGGTCCTGGTCTTCTTCAAAGACCAATTTCAGTGCCCTAAAAGGCGGTCTCAAAGAGGGGCTTCAAAGAAGAGGTAGTGTCTGTTACCGATTCTTTCAACTTTATTTCTTCTTCCACTTATTCTTATTTAGTTTTTTCATTATAAAGTAATAACATCAGTATCACTCGTATACTTATATGTTATTATAAGTATGAAACAACCCTATTTCACCATCTATCCATCCTACAGAAAACAAAATCACCGCGCATGCGTACGTACGGAATACCGTCTCCACGCTGTGGTGTAATCTGTTTTTCCAACACCACCTTACTTGGATGGGTATAATGGTGTAAATAATAACTATACATAGTTATTATAACATAATACTGATTCTTATATATTTTATCATCCAATCCAATTCAATTCAATGATTATGGAAACGATATCATCGCTCGTGCGTACGTACGGACTACCGTCTCCACGACGCGATGAGATTCATTCTCCATGTTAACCATACATGAATGATCATAAAGTTTATTTAATGAATAATAATGAAATATATGAAATAATAATGCTACTGGATTTATGTATATATATATATATGTATTTTTTCTATTTAGTTTCATTCATTTCAATAAGGAAATGAAAACAGCATTTATGCGTACGTACGGCCTACCGTCTCCATGAACGGTGTATTTCATTCCTTTTATCGACCTATAATATATATATGCATATGATTAATATATGTAAATCATGTTTTAAATTCTGAAATTATTTAAATCAGGATATAAGTAATAATATCAAGAAGGACAATTCGGAACACATACGATAAATGAAATGATTTTACCCAAAACACTGCTTTAACATGGAATTTACAAAAGAACAGGTAATATAAAGTCATAAGTGAAACATATATGATATCATAACAATTAATATGATTCTGTAATAAGTCAATGACATTATTTAAATCATTATACAGGAGGTTAGGATACGTACAAAGCATATCGGACCTAAGGTAAGGGATAAATTTTCAATCTCATTTTTATCCGAGATTGCTTATACGTAAGTATTTACTGGGGTTAAGTTTATCATCCATGACCATGTTTTCTAAAAATGATTTCATAAAATTTTTACCATTCTTACATGGATGTTTAAAGTCATTTTTACCCTTTATTTACTTTTTACCACATTGTATGAATGGAATCTTTCCTTTGGTTACCATATAAGGTACGTTTTTACTTTTCCGACAAAAGTACGAGGAGAATGTTATTTTTAACTTATACAGTGTGAACAGATTTTTACGGTTTCATAACGCCTCATTTTCAAGAAGCTTCCTCTACAAGATTGCATGATTATTTTCAACAAAACCCTTATCTTTTAAAATTGCATGGAATTTTGTGAAAAGAAAATGATTTTAAAGAAGAAAGGATATTTTCCTCAAGAATTCATTTCAAGTGTTTTGTCAAAACTATTTTCCATCTAAGATGAAATTATTTCATATGTGTATGTTTCAAGTAAAATGTCTCTATGATTTAAATGGTTTCAATTTTCTTATGATGAAATGATATCAATTGTTTATGGATTATGTTATGATGGAATGATGTTTAAGAATCCCATTTTATTTCATGGGTTATGCTATGATGTATGATTTATGATTTTGTGGCACATGAAAGAATGATTTCATTATGAGATGGGTGGGACCTATATCTCCCTCCAATGAATTGCGTAAAGATTTATATCTCATGAGATAGACATGGCTGGAACGGAAAGTTAAACCGGTTCAGTAATACAGGACTAAAACGAGGAGTGAACTCGATTCAGAAAGGGAATTTGTCCACTAAGATGGTTTTGGCAGCAATGCCTTGGCTACTATGAAAATCATATCATGTTCTTAATGGTTGCCACAATTACATGTTTTATTCCCATGCTATTTTATCATTCTTAATGTTTCTTTATGATCTATTCCTTACGTACTTCCATGTTTTATGTCATTGCTCAAGCTTTTGATGTTTAAACATTATGTTCATGTTTTTAAGTTCAAATGTATATGGTATGTTTTATTTTATCCATGATTACCCTTACTGAGCATTTGAGCTCACCCTTTTTATGTTTTCTTTTCCCCAGGATATAAAGAAAGGTTTTAGGTAAGAAAAAAAAAGGGGAAGATCTTTATGGGAGATGTTGAAGATCTTTCACCACGATTAGAAGATTACGTTCCAAGTTTCTAAAGACACTAAACTATTATGATCCTTGTTTGTATGTTATTGTTATGTATTAAGTATTCCGCTAAAGTAATGTAATGTCCATGTACGTCAAGCTTTGGGTCTCTACAATTATTTTGATAAATTATTGAATTAACTAATTTTTAAGGTAACATTATAATTGGAGAACAGTTTTTTGGAGTGTATAGGCTAATGAAGATTTTATATCTATGAATAAATTGGTTTAAGGTCAGCTATCTAAGAGGAGAGTGAAGATAAAAATCTATATGTTTTACAGATAATAAAAATACTAGTGGGGTATCCAGATGTAGGTTGACCAGCTTGTTTAGTTATCTAGGTTATAATTAGTGAATTACCAAGTGGAATTCAGAACTAAATAAAGTTCATAAATGGTTGAAATAGACTATAGATTTTGAAAAGAATAGTAAGAGGTAGAATTTCAAGGAGTAATAAAACAAAACAAAATCTGAAGAGCCTATGAATTATTAGTATAAGTTAAACTTCATAATAAAACATTTAAAATAAACCAAGCATATACATTTTCATGAAATGTAAGGGAAAAATAGATATCTCTACCAAAAACCACAACATGGTTTATGAATCACCATATTAGTGTTAGTCTATCATCAGTTTAGTTACACATCATCACTGAATTAGAAGTGAACCCTAATCACTACCCGATGAACTGTGATCAACACCCTCCCTATCTCCATATCCACTCCCAACTACTGGAACCTACATGAAAATTATGTTGAAGTTAAATACTGTTGTATATTTAAATTTAAACTTAAAACCATTAAAAGTTTGTTTACTAAATGGTTATGAAGTTATGTGATTTAACTTCTCACTATAATCCATCGACGCAATATTACCAAGGACTGATCCAGTCATATTATGTTATAATTAAATCAATGATTTACGCAAAGCAATGACCTTTACATCTTACATATTTATATGACCCCCCTATTCCTGAATTATGATTTGAATTAAAATAAAATTTCTCTGAGAATATCGAGGTAGAGAGTAACTATAACCAAGAGTATATTTTTTTGTAATCCCTAGTGGTCTTCCAAAGCCCTCAGATAGTAATGGTCCCAAACCCATCTTTCACACACAACTAGGATTCTCCTTCCTAAGTACTTGACCAATCGGATCATTCTAGGAGATCAAGAAGGACTGCATGAGATTATAATCACATAGTTCTTCTATTTTTACATATAAACCAAATATCAGTCATATTAGAAGAAATTTTTATTAACATAGTAAAAAATGACAATAAGTTATTACAATGAAAAAGTAATTCATACCCCAACTTCTTTGGTGGGATTATTAACATAACTTCTATCATATTTTTTATGAACATCCAACAAAAGTTCTATTTAGGGTACTTGGTGGCCTAAAATATTCATCTATATTAAACAAATATAAATCAAAATAGATAATGTTATCTTATAAATATTTAAACTAATGAAAATATTATCACGGTCATTCTGTTTCTAGAAAAAATCTTTGACTTTGTAGTGTGGGGATGATTTTTTTAGCTCAACTTGGTGTTTTTTCATTAAAACATTCTGAAATAAATAACATTTAATTTAATAATAATGTATAAAATGTCATATCCTTTTCATATGCATGTATATATGTAAAACGGTATTAATATAATAATATATATTTTAATATTGTGTGCTTATAATGACGATGGCTATCAACAAACACCTTCTACTACTCTCAAGGTTCCCCTTTGGGTACCTTATCATACTATTACTAAATGGTTAGTAATGTATCATTGAATTAATTCCATGAAATCCATTTAAAATCTTTCCATTTCTTACCCAAATGTTTCAATGCCTAATTTCATTTGATAAAATCAGCAATGGTAAAGTGGAATAACATATATATAAAGAGATTCATTTTTAAAATATTATAATTTAATAACCTAATGATGTTAGATTACACCATAATTTATTAAAATTTCCTTTATCTAGGAAATAAAGACTTCATTTCTCCAATATTGAGGCACATGCCTCAAATCAGCATAGGTAATCAGAATGTTAACTGGCTTCGCCACCAGTTGGATTATAATATGGACAAATAATCCAAAAAAATATTTGTGGGGATTCCATAATAGTCAAATGGGAAAAATATCTTCAATTTGTTCAGATTCCATACATTTTAACTATTCATATTTCTATCCATAGTAACATTATTTGTATCTTTTATGAAAAAATAATTAGTAGTGTAAAAAAGTGCAATAAATTTATTCACATTAAAATGTGTACCTAAAACTATCACCCTCCAATATGCTCATGAAGAAATATGAGTGATGATCTATTTGTAATGTCTTGTAATTTCTGTGTAAATATTTTTTAAATTATATGGAATTATTTTGAGACCATGCGCTCTGAAGGCACCTGATTCCGAGGCCCAGTGAGCCCGGAATATAATTTTAAATTTTTTTATTTCATTTAAATAAATGTGCGAATGGGTTTTTCTAACTTTTAAATCGGTGCTCAGATCATAAATCTGAAGGCACTTTTGATCTCAGAATGGCGGGATTCGCCTAGAAATGACTTAACTTTGACAGGCAAGGGTCAACCAGAAAAGTTAGTTTTCAGAATTTTCAGAAAATAATAAAATAAATTAAAAGGATATTTTATTTTCTTCTCACAGTTTTGATCGTAATATAGAGGTGTTTTGGTGTAGTGATGTGGTACATTAAATTAGGCTAATTAATGACTCATTTTTGTACAGCATAACAATGAATTATTTAAAGCGTAATAGATACATTGTTTTATAAATGAAATAGTGTAAGGACACAACATCGCAGCATAAAAAAACATTGTGACGTATTTTCTTTTAATGGTTTAACGCATTGGAGAGTTGATAATCAAATGGTGGAATTTCTATGATGAACTGACGGTGAGAACTCTCTCCAATGATGAATGAATAATGTCGATGGATCGTTAACGAATTCGACGCATCTCAAAGAACAGGACTGGTGAGTGGTGAATGCCTTTGACGTCTTGAATATTTTCGGGCAGACCGCTTCAACATCAAACTACTTCAAGGTAGGGGTTTGTTTTGTTTTAAGTTTTCCTCATCCTTATTCTAAAACAACAAATGCAGATCAATCCATGAACAAGTCGATCGATGGATCATGTGTTATTGTGAGAGCGTGTTTCCTTAGGTATTTTTATACTGGGATTGATGATTATCTGATAGAATTGTGATCCCAAGCCTCCCCTATTTTTAAACTTCTAACACGAAGGGCACTGGCCGACACAAACAAGGCCTGAGCCCCTCTACTTTGTGGGTTCTTCGTGGATGAGAATTCAAATTGGTGGAAATTAAAATTCAAGGCCTTCACAGGGAAGGAGATGTCCCACAGAGGCTGGAGGCGTAGACAGCATGAACAATAGACCACCCGAGTGGACCTAGTGGTCAATAGAAGAACCCGCGGGCAGGTGGCGGCACGCCACAACGGCATGCCGAAAGGAACCATCGTGGGTGTCTCGGGTCACAGAGGAGCATCAATAGCCATTGGCCTCAATACCGATGGTAGGAAGTGGGGGGATGCGGCCACCCTGCCACATCGGTGCACCACAAACGTGGCACTACGCCGCATCGCACGCAGCAGGTCATGGTCAATTGATTGTGGAGAAGGCGCTGGCCCCGCGGATGACCTTTGGGAAAATAGGAGTCAAGAAAGGCACGGGCCACCCCAGAGGGCTAGACCGGGGTCAACCCTGGCTAGGCTGGGTCAGGGTTAGGTCCGGTCGGGTCGGCCCAACCGGGTCGGACCGGACCCGAACCCAACCGACCCCTTTTTAGAAAAACACCAATATATTTCAAAGAGGGCATCCAATTGATGAAATTTTTATGGTTTTAATGCCCTTTAAATGAGATGTACCTTTTGGAATACTCTATGGAGACTTTCATGGAAGTTGAATTTTGATGAATGGCTTGAGGAGCGGTTCTCCCAAAATCAAGTGCACAATGTGCAAAAACCCTGCGGTTGGCTGAGACCTAAAGACTACTGAAAAGTAACCCTGTGTGGATCAGCTACTATGGCCCAGTGGGAAGTGTCTTCTGTGTGACCTGGCAGGACCATAGTGGGGAGAATATTTTGTGTGACCTGACAGACCCACGGTACTCGACAAGAGGAGTACCTCAGTATGGCCAAGGTGGGAAGTGGCTTCTGCCTGACCCGACATGTCCATGTTGGGAAGTGGCTTTTGTGTGACCCAGTATACCCATGGTACTCATCAAATCTGAGTACCACAATAGTCCAAGGTTAGTGGGAAGTGGAATTTGTGTGGCTCGGCAGGCTCACTTTACTCATTGAGGAGGAGTTCTCCAGTAGCCCATGGTGTTTGATTATGTGACTAAGGGTCCTACTTTCCTACTCTAAATTATACCTAGTGTGAGGTATCTTGTGTCATGATCATTCTTAATGATAATGTTTCGTGGTTTTATCTATGAATTTATTTTTATACTTTTTTGTGGTCCCTACTAATTATATTTATACTCACCCCTCCACGGGTTTCGCCCACGCATGTTGTGTATGGTGCGGATGACTGTCACCTTAATAGAGGACTTGGTTACCTCAGACCCGGTGGTTCCCAGTGAGACCAGACAGGTGGGGGGTACTTCTATGTCTTCCAGCAGCTACTTTGTACTTACCCATCATGTGGGTTTTCCAGCAGACGAATTTTAGAGTTTTTCTTATACTTTCTTATTTTTAGTTTATCTTTTGTTGGGTTTGTATTATGACCCATTTTACCTACAGTTTTTAATTTTACTCAGTCTTTGTTTAGTGGCATCGATGTTTACTTTTCCATCTTTGGGATGTGGTTGTGTGTGCATGAGTACAGGTACTCATGAAAATGCCTCACACTTTCTTGTTGACGCCTTCGGTGCTAGTCATCAACCCTTGGACTTCAGGATGTGGGCTTGGGGTATGTCATGAAATGGGCCCTGGGGGACGGTTCATGACAAAGTGGTATCAGAGGTGTTCAGTTCTACCTCAAATACAGAGAGTCTGTTTTTTTGGGTAATAGTGTTGAATGTTTCGAGTTCGACTTTCAGATTTGGAGAGTCCAGTGTTGGTGTGGTGGTCGACGTATCCATACACCAGGACCCTGAATTCTGATTTTTGGATCTATAAATGAAAACACTGGTTGCATAAGTTTCTCCTTATGATCTTCTTGAATAAGAATTATCTCACTATTTATAATATTCTGAATATAGTACATCTTGATCTATTTCAGGATGCCTCCACGCAGACAGCCATCTAGGATTCCAATGCATGATCGTGTGGATATCCCACCTAGTGATGGGGTGTCGGTTCAGGGACCAATGATAGAGATGGCCCTTCCAGGTGGTGCACCAGTTTTTCCACCACCTTTTGATCAGCAGTTACTATTAGCATTACCAGTAGAGGACGTACGTAGACTCAGTACCTTGCACGAGTTTCAGAGACAGAGAACTCCCAGGTTCAGGGGAGAGATTGATCCTCTGGTTTCTAAGGACTGGATAGAGGTAGTGACATGTGTCCTTTTCTTAGTGAGGAAACATCTTGACCAGATAGTGATCTTGGTTGAGAGCCTTCTACAGGGCTCGGTAGGGAGATGGTCGAGCTTGACCATTCAGACTCATGATGAGGTGACCCTATCCTGGGTTGACTTTGAGTGGATTTTCTAGGGGGAGTTCTTCCCCTAAACCTTGAACTCAGTGCACATACAGAAGTTGCATCACCTACAGCAAGGCATCATGTTAGTGTTTGAGTACTCTTTGAGATTTATAGACCTCTATCGCTAATCTAGAAACATGGTGCGGGACCCATTTTCTAGGGCCCGGGCCTTTGAGTAGGGACTCAGATAGGAGATCAGGACATCCAAAGTGTCTCTCAGCATCCCCAATCAGGATAGAGTACTGGAGTGAGCCCTTCTTGTAGAGAGTTTCCTGGAAGATCATGCACCGATAGACGGAGCCACCAGCAGACATCAGGCGGTAGAGTCTTCAGTGGTGAGTAGCAGGCAACAGACGAGGGGACCTAAGTAGGTTAGGTCTTTTAGGGGACAACCCTAGGACTCCGAGTTGGTAGTGATGGGATCTCAGAGCATAGGGAGTCAACAGAATACCAGGTTGTGCTTCACATACAGTGAGTAGGGACACATGGCTCGTGATTGCCCAACCCACTGCAAAGATGATCTTTTGATGGTCGAGGGACCTCTAAGGCAAAGGCATAGGTTCGAGTGATGAGGTCTGCAGGGTGGTATACATGGTAGGGGAGTTGTCCAAGTAGAAGACAGTGTACGACGGTTTGAAGGGCTACCACCACCACCCCCAGGTGGTCCACCATAGTCTTAGGGAGCCAGCAGACAAGGGTGAATCCAGCTTTAGATGATGGAGGCCTACGACCACGGCACTCCAAATATGATTAGAGGTATGATTTGTGTCTTATCCACCTTATCTTAAGTTCTTATGGACACAGGTTCCAGTAACTATTTCCTTACTGCGGACCTCATTTGGGTCTCAGAGATTCTGGTAGAGCCGTTCGCTCGATCCTTACAATTAGAGACTCCTACGGAAGGGGATTTGACGATTGTGAACTGGTGTCGGTAGTGTGATCTTACTCTAGGAGTTGTGAGATTTGGATGATATCTCCTAGTAGAATCATTGAGGCTTTACAACATCATCTTGGGTATGGATTATCTATCTACAGTCCATGCTCATATCAATTGTATTAGGTAAAAATTGTGTCGTGTCAGTGAGGATGGGACCAAGTTTTCCTTCACTGGTGAGAGGGAAACTTTTTCAGCATAGGAAATACTTTCTCGGAGGAGGGTGCAACCAATCACTCACCAGTTGGCTAGCCTCACTCTCGGTGTGGTGGACGAGAGGATTCCAATCTATCCTTTAGTGGTGGATTATTATGAATATGTCTTTCCTGAGAATTTTTCAGGGATACCTCCTCATAGGGAGGTAGACTTTTCCATTGACCTATACCCCAGTACGAAACCAATATCCACACTGGAATATCAGATGTATCTCAAAAATCAATGTGAATTGAGCGTATAGTTGAAGGACTTTCCAAAGAAGGGCTTCGTAAGGCCCAGCATTTCACCATGGGTAGCCCCAGTGTTGTTTTCCAAGAAGCTGGACGGGAGCTTGAGGATATGTGTGGAATTCCAGCACCTGAACCAGGTGACTATGAAGAAAAAGTATCCATTTCCAAGTATTGATGACCTCTTTGACCAGCTAAAGGGAGAGAGGTAGTTCTTGAAGATAGACCTTAGATCAAGCTATCATCAACTTCAGGTATAAATTGAGGACATACCGAAGACAGCCTTTAGATGTCAGTATGGCCACTATGAGTTTTTTTATGCCTTTTGGAATGACTAATTCCCTAGCAGTGTTCATGGGACTCATGAATAGGATCTTCTAGCCTTATCTTGATCATTTCATGGTGGTCTTCATTGATTACATCTTTGTGTACTCAGTGTCGGAGGAGGAGCACGCTACGCACCTGCGGATAGTCCTAGATACACTTCAAGAGCACCATCTTTATGGTAATCTCTTGAAGTGCTAGTTCTGGATTCGAGAGTTCCACCTTCTAGGAAACATCATCTCATAGGCTGGAGTTGTAATTGATCCAATGAATATAGAGGTAGTGCTTTCTTGGGAACCACCCAGGAGCGTGACTGAGGTACGGAGTTTCTTGGGATTGGATGGATACTACCGGAGGTTCATGCCCAACTTTTCTAAATTAGTAGAACCTTTATTAGCCTTGACATGAAATGGACAGCCCTTCATGTGGACAGATAAGTATTAGTAGAGTTTCCAGGAGATGAGGCGGAGACTGACAAGTGCCCCTATCTTGAGACTACCAGAAGAGGGCGTTGGGTATGTATTCTTATGAAACACATCAGGGACTAGACTAGGTTATTTCCTGATGCAGTATTGAGCTGTGATCACCTATAGCTTATGGAAATTGAGGCAACATGAGAAGAACTATGTGACCCATGGCCTAAAGTTAGCAGCAGTGGTATTCTCCTTGAAGATTTGGTGGCACTAATTGATGGGTGAATGGTTTACCATCTACTCTGACCACAAGAGTCTCAGGTATATATTCTAAAAGAAGGACCCGAGCTTGAGACAGCGGCGATGACTGGAGTTCCTTCGGGACTATAACTTTGAGATATTCTATAATCCTAGGAAGGGGAACGTGGTAGGAGATGTTCTCAGAAGAAGTTCTGGTTTACAGATGCTGAGTGAGGCAACAGAGAAGCTAGAAATGATGCAGATATCCTTCGTGGATGATGATGGAGCAGATTACCTTCAATCAATGACTATCACTCCCCCACTCTTATAGTGAGTCAGGTAGTCACAGCTTGTGGATGTTAACTGCAAGGCCCAACGTTCATTGATATCCTCAGGATAGGATCCTAATGGATTTTAGATAGGTGGGGAGAATGTCATACATTTAATAGGATGCATCTTAGTACCAGTGACATTACAGGATGAGGTGTTGAGGGAGTTCCATACATCCCCTTTAGAATTATATCCTGGTGTGGAGAAGATGTACTAGGACCTATGATGTTAGTATTGGTGGCTAGGGATGAAGAAAGTGGTGGAAGAGTTTGTTTCATGATTCCTCACTTGTCAGCAAGTGGAAGCCGAGAATGAGGTCCCAACAGTCTTGGCATAACCACTTGAGGTACCAGAGTAGAAATAAGAAGGTATCTCAATGGACATCATGACAGGGTTACCATGCATGTCCAGGGGCCATGATTCTATCTGGGTGATCATTGACTGAATCACAAAGTCGGCTCACTTCCTACGCATCTAGGAGGAGGTATTGGTATAGGCCTTGGGATGCCTCTATGTCCAGGAGATAGTGCGACTTCACGGGGTACCTTCAACGATCATCACGGACCATGATGTATGCTTTAAATCCTGATTTTGAAAGGGATTACTGGAGGCATTTGGGACTCGGTTGCGCTTGATCACTGCTTTTCATCCTCATATGGATGGTCACATGGAGAAAACCATATAGACCATGAAGGACATGCTTCATTCCTACATTCTGGATTTTTGTTGTAGTTGGGAGGACCACCTGCCTCTGGTGAATTTTGCATACAACAATAACTATCACTCCACCATTGTCATGGAAACATTTTATGATTTTTATGGGCATCCATGCATATCACCTATATGCTGGACAAACCCAGGGGAGTCAGCACTCATGGGTCCAGAGTTGGTACGGCCTACCACTGAGAAGGTGCAGATCATCTAGGAGAGGATGAGGACTGCACAAATTAGGAATAAATTTTATTCTTATATGAGATAGAGACCCTTGTAGTTCGATGAGGGAGACCATGTGTTCCTCCGGGTCTCACCCTGATGGGGTTTGCGGAGACTTTTCTGGGGCGGCAAGTTATCTTTGAGGTTCATTGGACCTTTTCAGATTATTAGTAGACTTAGTGAGGTGGTGTACCACCTAGATCTTCCCCCATAGATGCATCGAGTGCACGATATTTTTCACATGTCGTAGATAAGGAGGTACGTGCATGACCCATCACATGTCATCGACTGAGGCGAGCTGGATGTTGATGATAGGGAGGCATTTGCGGAGTTCCAATTGGAGATAGAGGATCGATAGGAGTGGGTACTTCGTGGACGGTCGATTCCTCTAGTTCATGTTTGATGGTAGCATGGGAACCTCCAGGATGGCACATGGGAGCAGGAGGCTTAGATTCATGCTCAGTA
The DNA here is from genome assembly GCA_963277665.1 of Viscum album. Lineage (NCBI taxonomy): Eukaryota > Viridiplantae > Streptophyta > Magnoliopsida > Santalales > Viscaceae > Viscum > Viscum album. The sequence continues at coordinate 1,939,661,667 of OY728155.1, forward strand.
CCCCCATTTGTTTTTTTAGACTTGTTTTGGCTCATGAGGATGTGAATCCCAAAAAGGGGGGAGTAATGTAATGTTCCAAAATTTCCATGTAATTTTTTTTAAAATTGTATGGAATTATTTTGAGACCATAAACTCTGACGGTACCTGATTTCGAATCCCAGTGATCCCAAAATAGAATTTTGTACTTTTTTTAGTTCATTTAAATAAATGTGTAAGCGGTTTTTTCAAAATTTTAAACTGATGATATGAATAAAAATCTGAAGGCACCATTGAACTTAGAATGGAGGGATTGTCCTAGAAAGAACTTAACTTTGACCAGCAAGGGTTGACAGAAAAAGTTAGTATTCATAATTTTCAGAAAATAATAAAATAACTTTAAAGGTTATTTTATTTTCTTCCCCCACCATTGAGAAACAAATGGCGGTGTTGTGGTGTGGTGACAAAGATCATTAAATGAGTCTCATTAATGGATCATTTTTTGCATCATAACGACACATTATTTGAAGCGTAACAGATATTTTATTTCATAAATGAAACCATGTAATGACACAACATCGCATCATAACAGAAACACTGCGACATGTTTTATTTTAATGGGTTAATGCGTTTGAGAGTTGAGAATCAAATGGTGCAATTTATCTGATGAATTGACGGTGATAACTATCTCTAAATGAATAACGATGAATGCCAGAGGATTGTTAACGACTTCGATGCATATTGAAGAATGGGACTGGTGAGTGATGAATGCCTTCAACCTCTTGAATCTTCATGGGCAGACCACTTTAACATTGAACTGCTTCGATGTGGGGGTTTGTTTTATTTGAATTTTTCCCCATCCTTATTCTATAATAATGAACATGGATGAACCCATGAACAGATTGATCCACAGATCATGTGTTCTTGTGGGAGGTTGTTTCCTTGGGGTTTTTTCACTGGGAGTGATGATTATCTGATAGAAATTTGATCCCAAGCCTCACTTGTTTTTAAACTTGTAACGCATAGGGCGCGGGCCAACATGAACAAGGCCCGATCCCCTCTGCTTTGTGTGTTCTTAGAGGCCGAGCATTCAAATTGGCGGAAGGTAAAATTCAAGGCCTTTGCAGGGAAGGCAACATCCCACCTGGAGGTGCAGGAGGCAGGAAGAATAGACTACCAGAGTGGACCCAGTGGTCCATGGAAAAACCCACTGGCGGTGGCTGTAGGAGGGTGGCAGCACGCCACGACAGCACACCGGAAGGAACTTTCGTGGCTGGCTCGGGCCATGGTGGAGCGACAGTAGCCACTGGACTCAGTGCCGGCGGTTGTTGGCTAGTGGATACGTCCACCCAGCCACATCGGTGCACCGCGGATGTAGCACCACACTGTGTCACACGCATCACATCATGGTCAATTGACTGTGATGAAGGCTTTGGCCCCACGGACGACCCACGGGATGAAGGGGAGACGGACACAACTTCCAGCTGTGTCTAGGCCAGATGGACCGAGCAGGGTGCGGGCCACCCCCATGGGCTGGACCCATGGCCCAAGGATTCGGACCCAGGCTGGGCTGGGTCTGGGTTGGTTCGGTGGACCTCGGGCTAGGTCAGGTCAGGTCAGATCAACCGGGTCGGTCCGAACCTAAACCAAACCGGCCCTTTTTAGAAAAATGCCAATATATTTTAAATAGGGTGTCTGATTGATGATCTGTTTACAGCATTGGAACCCTCACGATGAGTTATATCTTTTGGCATAATCTATGGAGACTTTAATGGAAGTTAAATTTCAACGAATGTCTTGAGGAGCGGTTCTCCCGGAATCATGTGCAATATGTGCGGAAACCCTACAGTTGGATGAGACCTCAATACTGCTGAAAAGAATTAGATACTATGGCCCAGTGGAAAGCAGCTTCTGTGTAACTCAGTAGGCCCATGGTGTGGAGTGGATTATTTGTGACCCAGTAGACCCACGGAACTCTACAGAAGGATTACCTCAGTATGGCCAAGATGGGAAGCAGCTTCTATGTAACCCAGCATGCCCACAGTGGGGATCATAATCTATGTGACCCAGCATACCCGTGATACTTATCAGAGTTGAGTACCACTACATTCCAATGTTAGTGGTAAGCAGCTTCTATGTGACCCGATAGGCCCATTGTACTCATTGAGGAGGAGTTCTCTAGCAGTCCATGGTGATCTATGATGTGACTACTGGTCCTAATTTCCAACTCTAAATTATACCTCCTATGAGCTATCTTTTGTCGTGATCAGGCTTCGTGATCATCTTTTTTGGTTTGCTCTGTCTATTTATTTTTGGTCTTTCCTTTGTGTTTTAGGGTACCTACTGATTATATTTTTACTCACCCCCGTACAAGCATTGCCCGCACGTGTTGTGTCTGGTGCAGACGACTACCGCCTTGACAGAGGACTTGGTGACCCAGGACCCAGTGGTGCCCAATGAGACCAGGCAGGAGGGGCATACTTCTATGGCTTCTAGCAGCTACTTTGTACTTACCCATTAGGTGGGGTTTTCAGCAGATGACTTTTAGAGTTTTCCTTTTACTTTCCTATTTTCAGTTTATCTTCTGTTGGGTTTGTATTCTGGACCATTTGACCTACATTTTGTACTTTTACTCAGTGGTTGTTTAGTGGCATGCATGTTTAATTTTCTATCTTTGGGATGTGGTTTTGTGTGTGTGCATACATGTACTCAGGAAAATTCCTCCCACTTGCAGGTTGACACCTTCGGCCCTAGTTTCCAACCCCTAGCCTTCAAGAGGAAGGCTTTGGGTATGTCACGGCAAGGGCCCTAGGGGATGGGTTGTGACACTGTTACCTCGCGACTAAACTGGATGAATGGGGAGGCACTAACTCATATGATAATGGGATGGAGAAGGAGGTTTTTTTAGACACTAATAGAATTGAGGGTATGAGAGATGTTGAAGGGGGCAGATGGAGGGTGTCTAGGATTCTATAGGGAGGGACACCGATTGATCATCATCTATTGGTGTGGTTAAGGGAATGTCAATTGGGAGTTGACTGGGAATATTTAAACTATTATTACTTGGAATTACTATCATATAATCAAATAAAATTAACTTCAAAACATATATTTCAAAAAAAAAATCTGCAAAAAGAAAAATTTAGAAATGATAAAATATGCACCGTATTGAAAAAAATATATATACATTGCTATGATAATGAATTACTACACATATAACATAATTGGTTGATAAATTAATGGATTAATGCACATAAAATAATTGTTTCCTTCAATGTTATCATTTTCTTTCTATATCAGTACTTCATATACTTCATCCACCCTTGAAAGGCTAATATTTTCAATATCATGATGGGAAAATAAGTGTGTTTATTGTTATTGATGGGATTCAATGTTAGATATCAAATCTTACACTTTATCACCCATGTCATACAAGTCTCTTTGTTTTATGTGAACATCTACACTCCACAATTCATCCAAAAAATATTCCAAATAATATAATATTTTTTCTTATGATGAGAAGATAAATAGATCATGTAATTCATGATCATCGACATCCATAAAGCAAGAGAATTTCGAAGAAGTAAATTGCAAGGAATCTATTTTAATACCCTTGGTAATATCAACACGCCTTCATTTTAATAAAATAACTGAAAAATGCATGTGGTAGTTTAATTCGATAATATCAGTCAATTTTCTATAGAATCCCAGTTAGGAAACTATAAGTATACCATTATTCTGTGTTTTTAAACCCTCTTCCTGACCGACTATATGAAATTTAAAGTCATTTACATTGTAAGAATCTAATTTTCTATACTTTTTTAGAGGACCTCAAGCTAGAAACTTCAAATCTTCTGAAAAATCAACTCGAGTGTCAGTATTCATGATCTGTGAAAAGTAATATACATTATTATATTGAAAAAATATTTATCAACCTAATATGCTTATTGATTGTAATATTTATGAACTTACATGACATGCAAACCATTTTACAATCTCTTTATTAACATCTTTTGTTACTCGTTTCATGTTCGTATTATCATTTTTCTCTTTGTTTGTATCCTAATATATTCAATAAAAGGATCTATAATTTCACTATTTAGTAGCACATATCTATATGCATGTAAAAATTTCATTTCTATCAGTGTAACATTTGTGATTCTCCTAATTGATCGTCCAATAGTATGAAAGATTTTTGATTTCCCATGTAGTTAAGATTGAGTCGATTGGTCATCAATATGTCCAAATCGATTGAATATTGTCTCAATATCATCCAAGTATCTAGAAAAAGGTAATACACTCCTCTGTTAAATATACTTTAGAAAGAAATCCTTTAGGTTGAGCTTTGTTTTTTCATGTATGATTTCAAATGACCAAGATATATGTAAAATAAAATAAATAAAACAGAATTATGTATTTAATGAAGTGAAAATAATTGTTTAATTAATATTAAAAACATATAAATAAATTTCCTCTCAATTGGATACATCCATCAATAATGTACAGGGCATGCTAATTTAGTTTCCTCTACCAAATGCACAATTAAATGCATCATGGTAGTAAAAAGCAACAGAGGAAAGATCATCTTTTTCACACAAAGTATCCATAAAAATCTCTCCTAAAGGTTTTCAAGCTCATTTGGTTGTATAATTTTCTAACATATTTGTCTAAAGAATGTGAAAAATTGGAGTACAAATATAGTAACATTTTCATGTTATAATGTTTACAATTCCAAGGGTAGTAAATGTTGTAACAAAATATGTGAATTGTGAATTTTCAATCCACGTAACCTATTATGTTTTAAGTTTACACATATTAAGATGTTACTTTAATAACAATCAGATACCTTCACATGTTTTAAAATTTGTAATAATGTATCTTTATCCCTATTTTTCATTGCAAAATTGTTGAAGCATACTTTCAATTCTCATCTTGCTAGAGATCATAATTTATGTTCATTGTTTGTAAGTCCTTATAATTATTGATATGGTCCTTTGATTTTCCATGATCATTAACAAATGTAAAGATAAAATTGTAATAAAATTTCTCCTCAATATTCATAACATCAATATTATGTTGCAACAAATTAAATTCTCAATGTGAAAGTTTAAATAGTATGCTTTTTTCTTCATTTTTTTTCATTCCAACTTCACATGATGGTGCACTTAAAACTCATTTCCCACTATTATTCAAATGATACACCTTCCCAAATTTTGTTTTAACATTTCCAAGTTGTTTAACTATTTCAAAACCCTTCAAAAAAATTGGAGGTGGTCTATGATCAATAGAACCATTGAATTTTTACTTGTTCAACCGAAATATATGAGATGCATTGATAAATCTTTGATGAAAAAATAAGAACCATTTTTTACTATAAGGTATTCATTCAGGCTCAAAATCAAATTTAAATATAGGAAAAGACAAACCCATGTATTTTTTCTAACCAGATAAGTTCCCAAGTCCAGGGAAGTCACTAATGGTCTACATTAGTGCATCATGCATTTTAAACATTTTTCTAGAAGATACATCATTTGTATCAATATAGTTTATCCATAACTCTTGTAATTATTAAATTAGAGGCCAGAAATATAAAATAATATCATTTCTAGACATTTTTTTCTAATAATAATCATAAGAATGATAAAATATGTTTGTTGTTTACACATCCATATAGGTAGATTGTAAGGGATCAAAACAACCGTCCAAATTCTATAACTGCTGCACAAAGTCCTAAATGGGTTAAACCCATCAACATCTAATACTAATCGCACATTCTTAGGATCAAATGAAAAATTTGGATGTAATGAATCAAATGTCTTCCATGATTTTGAAACTATTGGATGTCTCATTAACCCATCATTGTTATTATCAATAGAATGCCACTTCATGTTCTCTGCAGTTTTCAATGACATGAATAATATTTGCAATCGATGATTTAAATGGAAATAATGAAAAACCCTTATAGGTGTGTTCTTTTTCTTATTCTTCATAGTATTATATTTATTTAGACTTCCAAAATCACCCATTGACTTCCATCTAGAAGAATAAAAAAAAATTAATTCTTTCTACATGAATCCTCTCCCCAATAAAACATACAATCATTGGGAAAAGAATGTATTTTTATATAACTCATTCCAAGCTTATTAAAAACTTTTTCAATGTCATAAAAATACTCAAGGATCTTAGATTCAGAAAATTAATCACACAACAACTCAAATATCATGGAAATCACCTTATTTGTAATTCTGTATAGTAATTTGATATTATAAAACTTCAGCAGAAAATAAAGTTTTGAATATTTCAAATATCCACCATGTAACTATTTATTTTCATCATTAACTAAATCATGAAATTCATTTGTATTCTTAGTGAAGTTCTCTCTTACGTTAGTCTCTGTATAATCAAGAGGAGGATCCAATGATATGTTACAATCTTGATCTTGTTTTTATATAGTCCCAAAACATCACTTGTCAAGTTACTATTGGTAACACCCTCAACTAGTTGTTTTTTATATGTTTTGATATTGATTTTTTTATTTAAATGTTGAAATCATAATTTATAAGTTTTTCATTTCATTTTCCATTATTTATGAATTTGGGAGCTCATTTGGTTGATTGACATCAGTTCTCAAACTTTCTTTAATGTTTGATTCTCCAGGAAAAATCTAACACAAACATTGAGTAGGGAATTACTTCAATATAAATGGTTAATAAAATTTATGTTTCTTCAACTATATTCTAAATTTAAATTTAGCACATGGAAATATTATTTTCCCATCAAGGGATCGATTTAAATTTTCAAAATCTAAAAACTCCTCAAAACCCTTAACATACTGAGGTGTATTCCTCAATAATGTGATCTAGATTTTATCCATATATATCACAATGTGCCTACACTTTATTAAAAAAATTAAACACATAAGTATTACTAAGTAAGAAAATAGATAAATGGAAGTGAAACAAACACAACCCAAGTAGTTATAGGAATATTCATATAAGTACTAAAAATTCAAAGTAAAAAAAGAATTCAATCATGGATAGTATTGTGTAAAATAGAATCGATAGAAAAATCATACAATCATTAATAAAACAAAATTTCAAATATTATTTGAAAATAATTTATCAAACTACACATTGAAAACCAATTTAGAAATCTAAAAAATTCCATAAAATCACTTTTTAAGGTAATACACCCCTCTTTGATGGAAGCCAATTGGCGTCAAGCACCCATTTTTCACGACCAAACTTTCACGTTTTAAAAACTTTTCAAGCCACCATGAGACTTATGGTCTCAAAAACATTTAAAAAATATTGAAGTTCAACTACATTTAATTACTAAAACATTCCTCTAAAACAACACATAGACATTTTAAATACAAAACTGGTGTTAAACACCCCTTTAAATAGTTATTTGGCATTAAAAAAGCCACGAGGGATTTTAACAACCACTTTGAATGTGTCATAGTTCTATGCTAAGTCATTAAACCTTTTGAAACCATTTAAATATCAAAATGGGAATTGATGCATGTTCTTAGGTTCATTCTAAGTATAAGGTATGGAATAACTAAAAAAATGGAATACTATAAGAAATATAAATAATTCCCAAGGCATGATATAAGTGACCACTGAGACATATTAATTGAAATATAAACAATTCATATGTAATTGAATAACCAAAATCTAGGTTATACTAATAGTAATCCAAGAAAATTACAAGAGGTAAAATAGGGAACAACTGATTCACATTAATAATAAACTAAACAAAGTATAATAGATGGAATATGAAGAAAATAATTCAAACTATTAGTATGAAAAAAATGATATAAGAGATATGAAATGAGACAAATTAACATACTAGTAGATAACTAAACAAAGGATAATAGATCTCGTAGTAAATGTCTAATTCATACTTGTAAAATTCCAAATGAAGCATAAGTATTGATTATGAAACAACCAATTCATACTTGTAGGAAACCAATAAAAGTATGAGATATTATAGAGGACATTAAAAATATATACTGATAGCATGAGAAACATTGTATAATACATGGTATAAAGAATATAAATACAAGAGGTTGTGGTTTTATAAACAACAATATATATGTATTCAAATTTCTCTACATGGCCAATAATTTAAATGGAATGTTTCATGGTAAACATGTAACTATGGAATAGAATAAAACTATGAGATCAATTTAGTAAATGATTAACAACATAAAAACATGATGAATATCTATTTTTTCTTACCTCACTATGCATAACAAAGTAGTGAGAATGTTGATCAAGTATGTTAATGAAAAAAAGACATGTAATTTATTTAACATAGCATGATAAACATTTAAAAACTCGTGAAAGAGTCACAAAAACAAATAATTTAACCGTGAAGGGTTTAGGGAAAACATTTACTAGTTTTAAACTCTTTAACCTAATATATTTCTCCCAACCCTAAACCATTTCTAGGTTAACCCTCTCTAGATATGAGAGGAAGAAGGGGGAAAACACTAATTTAATTGTAGAATATCTCTTTGAGGCCTCATGAAGAAGTTATATTATCTATTACAAATATTACCTTTAACAGTGCACAAAAAGGTTTTTAATAGTACTAAAAACACTATTAACCTCAGATTTGTTAAAGGGATTCCCCTTATTAGTGCTAAAAAACTTTGATAAAGTGGGTCCTTTATCAATACTAAAAAACGTTGATAAATGTCATCCTTTATCACTGCTAGAAATAGCACTGATAAAGGCCCCACCTACTGTAGTATGTTGTTTGTATAACAGTACAATGCAACAACTTGTAACCTATACACAAAATATATAATTTAATTTTAAAAAAATTTACATCAAAAATAAAAAAACTACTATATACATTTGAAACAATGTTTTGTATTAAATTTACAATTATTGTCCATAAAAATTTAAAAACATTAATGTTTCATCATCTTTCACTACTGGAAATATGACTTTTACCAACAGTTATGGCCAAACCGTTGGTATAGTTCATTAATTTGGACCTATACCAACGGTTTTCCAAAAACGTTGGTATAGGTCACTTATATGGACCTATACCAACAGTTTTGGACAAACTGTTGGTATAGGGGGGACCTATAGGACCTATACCAACGGTTTTGGCCAAACTGCTGGTATAGGTCCCCCCTATACCAACGGTTTGTCCAAAACCGTTGGTATAGGTCCTAAAATCCAAGGACCTATATCAATGGTTCTCAAAACCGTTGGTATAGGTACTTCAATTTTTAATCGAATCTTCTTACCGAGAACATTATATAAATAAAAATTTAAAATTATTAAAACAATACATATATTTATTTATGAAATTATGTTCACAAAATTCATGTTAGGTTAGTGGTTAAGTCATTCAATTATAAACTAGAGGTCCTGGGATCAAATCCCACCGAATGTTTTTTTTTTTGAAATATGTATACCAACGGTTTTGAGAACCCTTGGTATAGGTTTTCATATTACTTATACCAACGGTTTTTAAAACCGTTGGTATAGGTCTATACCAACGGTTTTCCAAAAACTATTGGTATAGACCTATTGTCACGGCTTACTTGCCAACGGTCCTCCAAACCGTTGGTATAGCCTATACCAACAGTTTGAGGGCCTATACCAATGGTTCCAAACCGTTGGTATAGGGTATTTTTTCAGTAGTGTTTGGCACCTGTAATCCCCTTTCAAAAAGGTCTTCCCATGGTATCCATTACCAAAAAAATCACCTCAACCCGAGTAAAAGAATCCACCTATATAAAAAAAACAAATATTATGTTAGTAATAATATAAAGAAATTAATTAAACATTCATATGAAAGAATACATTAAAAAATGTCAACTTTAAATAAAAAGGAACAATTGGATTTATACCAGTCACACTATGTATTTTATTAAGGTGAGGTTGATTCCAACATGTCACAAATGATTTATGGATCATTTACATAAATTATCAAAACAATTCGAATGCATTTTCTTAGTTTTGAGTATGTTAATTGTTATTTTTAATGAAATAAATGTCAGTTTTAAATAAAGACACACTTGGAGTTATACCAGTCACACCGTGTGTAGGAATGAGGTGAATCTGATTTATACACATCAAATATTACTTATGGATCATTTTCATAAGGTATCAAAACAATCCTAATGTTTTTTCTTGGTTTTTAGTAGGTCACTTGTGTTTTTTACTAAAATGTCATTTCAAACTGGAGACACGTACTTTGAGTCATACCAGTCACATTGTGTGTTGGATTGATGTGAGACTACTTCTTAAAAGTAACAAATTAATTATTAATTACTATCATAAATTATCAATATAATCAATGTGCATTTTATTGGTTTTTAGTGAGTGACACACATTTTGAACTAAAATGTCAATTTTAAACTGATAACAATCACTTTAACTCTTACCAGTCACACCATGCGTCGGATTAATGTGAGGATGATTCTTACATGTCAAAAATTATGCATGGATAATTTTTCTAAAGTATCAAAACAATATGAATGTGTTTTATCGATTTTAAATATATCACTTATTCTTTTTACTAAAATTAATGTCAAATAAAAATAGAAAAGACAAACTTAGAGTTATATCGGTCACACTGCATGTATGATTGATATTCAGTTGATTAATACATGTTTCAAATGACTTGTGGATATTTTTACTAATTTATCAAAACAATATGAATGCATTTGATCGGTTTTGAGTAGGTCAGTTGCCATTTTTACTAAAATTGATGTCAATTTTAAATAAAAATATGCACTTGGAGTCATACCAGTCACACAATTCATAAGATTGAGGTGTGGCAAATTCTTACACATCTCAAATTACTTATGGATAGTTTTCATAACATATAAACACAATAAAAATGTTTTTTCTCGGTTCCGATTAGGTCAGTTGTCCTTTTTACTAAAAATGATGTCGATTTTAAATAAAAAGACACACTTTGAGTCATATCGGTCACATCGTGCATCTAATTGAGGTTTGGGTGATTTATACACATAACAAATGACTCATGAATCATTTTCCTAAATTATCAAAACTATCTAAATGTTTTTTATTGGTTTTCCTTATGTCACTAGTTCTTTTTGCTAAAATTAATGTCAATTTAAAATTAAAAGACACACTTGGAGTCATATTGATCACACCATGCATCGTATTGAGATGAGGTTGATTCATACATTTCAAAAATGACTTATGGATCATTTTCATAAAGTATCAAAACAATATTAATGCATTTTATCTGTTTTGAGTAGTTTAGTTTTTCTTTTTCTAAAATTGATGTCAATTATAAATAAAAAGACCCACTTAGTGTTATACAGGTCACAGCGTACATCAGATTAATGTGAGGCTGATTCTTACAAATCTAAAATGACTTATGGATCATTGAATTAAATTATCAAAACAATAATAATGTGTTTTCTTGGTTTTGAATAGGTCATTTGTTTTACTAAAATTGATGTCAATTTTAAATAATAAGACACACTTGGAGTCATATTGGTCACATTGTGCATTGGATTGAGGTGTGGGTGATTCTTACACCTCAAAAATGACTCATGGATTGTTTTCCTAAATTATAAAAACAATATAAATGAATTTTCACAGTTTTCAGTATGTTATTTTTTCTTTTTTCTAAAATTAATGTCAATTTAAAATAAAAAGACACTCTTGGAGACATATCGGTCACACCGTGTTTCGGATTAAGGTGAGGTTGATTCCTACATGTATAAAATGAATCATGGATAATTTTTATAAATTATAAAAATAATATGAATTCATGTTCTCAATTTTGAGTAGGGTATTTTTTTTCTTTTTACTAAAATTGATGTCAATTTTAAGTAAAAAAGATGCACTTAAAGTCATACCGGCAACACCGTGCAACGAATTGAGGTTTGGATGATTCCTAAATATCTAAAATGTCTTATGGATCATTCCACTAAATCATCAAAACAATATGAATGTGTTTTATCAGTTTTTGAGTAGTTCAGTTATTCTTTTTACTAAAATTGATGTCAAATTTAAAGAAAAAAATGTTCTTGGAGTCATATCAGTCACACCGTGTGTTGGATTGAGGTGTGGGTGATTCCTACATGTCACAAATGACTCATGGATCATTTTTCTAAAGTATAAAAATAATTTGAATGTATTTTCTCAGTTTTTAGTATGTCACTTGTTCTTTTTTCTAAAATTAATGTTAATTTAAAATAAAAAGACACACTTGGATTCGTATCAGTCACACTATGTGTAGTATTGTGGTGATATTGATTACTACACATAAAAAATGACTTATGTATCATTTTTCTAAAGAATCAAAATAATATGAATTCATTTTATCAGTTTTGAGTTGGTTAGTTTTCCCTTTTACTAAAATTGATGTCAATTTTAAATAAAAAGATGCACTTGGATTCATACCAGTCACATTGTGCATCGGATTGAGGTTTAGATGATTTCTACACATCCCAGATGATTTATATGTCATTTCCCTAAAGTATCCAAACAATACAAATGTTTTTTCTCAATTTTGGTTATGTCACTTTTCTTTTATACTAAAATGTCATTTTAAACTGGAAACATGCACTTTAATTCATATCGGTCACATCATGTAACAGTTTTAAATGAGATCGATTCCTACATGTCAAAAATGATTTATGAATCAATTTCATAAATCATTAAGACAATGTGATCATGTTTTCTCAGTTTTCATTGGGTGACACATTTTGAACTAAAAGGTCAATTTTAAACTGATAATGGACATTTTGAGTCATACTAAGCACATCGTGTACCATATTGATGTGATACCAATTCTTACAAGTCAAAAAAGACTTATAGATAATTTTCATAAAGTTTCAAAACAATATGAATATTTTTTCTTGGTTTTGATTATGTGAGTTGTCCTTTTTACTAAAATTGATGTTAAATTTAAATAAAAAGAATCACTTGGAGTCATAATGGTCACACCATGTGTCGAATTAAGGTAATGATGATTCTTACATGTCCCAAAGTATCAAAGCTATCTGAATTATCGATGTTACCATGATTACTACTTCATTTATTTCTCAAAATTAAAATATTTCATATTTATTTGATGTTCATAATTGAAAAAACATTTTCTTTGTTGAAAACTAGAAGATTATAGCAAGATCTTCTGTCCATTATATCATGATAATTTGTTACAATGGGTACATGATATTCCTACACTCATTTTTTTTTCAACAAAGAAAAAGGTTTTTTGAATAAAAACATCGATTCAATATGCAGTGTTGAAAGATTGATAAAGAAACTCAATGTAAATCATTGTAAAATTAGTAAAAATGAACATGTTATCTCTTTTGTGTATTGTTGAAGATAGTAGAAAGAAAAATATTACTTCCCAAAAGATCTGTGAAAAAAACTAAATAAGTATTAGATAAAAATGATAAGGAGAATATCTTACAAATAATATATAAAATTATGAAAAATTAATTAAATAAGTAGTAGTAATTCACCTTTTCATAATGGTTGTATACATTATTGACCCATTTTTTTATTGTCATCATCTTATTTTCAGCCTCGAAGTTCAAAATCTAATGATAATAAGAAGCTTAGAACAAACCACCCCAACTCAAACAAAGAAATCCACTTGTTTAATAAAACAATTCTAATGTGAATAATACTATAAATAAATAACTTAAATATAAATATGAAAATAATTCATTACTTCTATGGAAGTCACATCTTCATATTATTTATGTACATTATTCCATCAAGTATGTTGACCATTAGTTTCTAAGAAAATTTATATCATGTTGTGAATATGAGTATTTTTTATAGTCATAGTAGTACTAGAAAAATATAAATACACAAAGGATTAATAAATATTTTAAATGAAATAGTAATTATGTTGGAAAATACCTCTTCGGAGATGCTAGTTTGTTGATGGAATGTGATCTCTCTCATAAATTTACACACATAATAACTGCAATCTGTTACATTTGTTTGTTTCAGAAACTTCAGAAACATTGAGAAAAATAATTAATTTGTTTTGATATGTGTTTGGATAATGAAATATTATTATATAAACCCTAATAATTTTATAGTTTTAGAACTTTTTAGGGTCCTTTTGTGCATTGGTTGTCTTCATTACATTATTTTTATTATATTTATACACCACCCTATCATAACAGAATTATCATTAAAACTTGATATAAAATATATACCTTGAAGTTTTGTTCTAAAATTTTATATGTAGTGTATTACAAATTGACAAACATCATCATGTGTGGTTGGTTTTTTGGGTATCCTTGTAGTGAATCTAAGAAATAAATATTTTTAGTATCCAAATTGACCGCAATGAGCATCCAATGTTTAAAAAAACAAAAAAAAAAGAATAAGTAATGAAAGAGATGAAAATATATGTTATATGATTAAATTGAATATTTTTTCCCCTGCATTGTTTGTATTAAGAAGAGTTCTTCATCTATAATTATGATTTCAAATTATTTTCCCAAGCATGCTAAAATTTCATTCATTTTTTTTAGATTCTATTTTTTTATTCTATAGAGGTGATGTGAGGACTAATGAGTCCAAAAAATCATAGGGAAATCCATTCAATTGGTATTGATATATACGCCTTTAAAAATATGAAATATATTTAGTAATAATTAACATAGTATATCATCTTTTGGAAATCAAATCATGAAAACATACCTAATGTATACATTTACAACTAAGGCTCCTATCCATTTATAGTTGAGGATTTCATTTACATTCTCAAAATCAATGTATTCTCTACCTTCCTCTTCGTACATTTTTTATTCAAAATCAACTATGCGACGACTACCATTTTGTAAAATCCTATATACTTGAACCTTGAATGTTAGTAAATGGGGATATTGAACGGGTGGGGTAAAGGTTCTTTCAGGAGATCTTTTTTATCATTTGGTTGATCCAATAGATGGTTTTGAGTCAACCATTCATTTTACCCCCTTTCCTTTTTATATCTGTAATAACATTAATCAATTGAGACCTTTTTCATTAATTGTTAATGTTTTAGCATGAAAAATAAATTGGAAATAAATACCTCCTTTACAACATGTGTTTTTACAAGATCAAAAGGCCATGAAATGAATGTTCCAATAGCTTGGTTTACTGTATGAATATCTTCATCATCAAGTGAAACAGGTAGTTCAGTGCTCGTCTCGTGAGCTATACTAATCACTACTCTCACTTGACCTGTTGGAATTGGTATGTTTTGAAGCCAATTTTCATGGATATTGAACATCATATCCTTCACTACAAGGTGATAGGTGGGAGTTGATAGATATAAAACATATTCATTTTCACCCTGTAGAATATCAATACAGGAAAGGTATCAGTGCTTGTCTGATTCAAATTTAATAGAAACAATTATTCGAATATTGATTACCTCAACTAAGATAGCTCTTTGATGGGAATGGATCACCTCAAATATGGTGGGAGTTGGGGTAGGATATTTTCATAATGGTTGTTCTTGAGTTATTTCTTCTCTTTGCTTCCCCCCGTAATAGTTTCTAGCAGCTCAGTATTCCAATTAAATTGTTCTTCAAGGGCATATAATCTTTCTTTTATATCTTCTATTTCTTTATCTTTATCCTCCTATTGTTGTTTTTTCTCAAAATTTATTGGGGGTGTCGCCCCAAAAACTGCATCTCTAACATAGACATATTGTTCTAGTCGCTTCAAGGCCACTAATAGTAGGTATTCATCTGGTACAGGTGTTGATGATTCCTGTGACTATGTCAGGTTGAAAATATTGGAAAATAAGTAATCATTGTTATGTAATAAATATTTAAATAAAAATACATTTTTATTATGTGATAATTTCACATGTTTCCCACACTTTTTGTGTGTTTTTATCTATTAGTATCCCGTATTTATTTACATGTTCCTCCTTCCATAGTACCTGGAATGGGATGGATGTATATTTGGATTTGTATTCAAAAATCTTTATATAAATAGAGAAACATAATTATGTTTTTGTTACATGTCACATAAAAGTATTATGATAGATTTAAAATATGTACCAATTTTTTTTCAAGTGAAGCATACCTTATTCTTACTTTAAGGCAGGGGTATGTTGGTTTCGATTCCCGTTGCTTATTTTTATCACTCAATTGTTCTTTCATAAATAAAAAAATCTCAATCAAAGTGATGAATACATGTATTTTCAAACAATGTATTACCATCCACAATATACCTGAAAATAAATCTCTACATGAAGTCTAGTAAACACATCCCATGCTTCTTGGGTTATCAGGTGTGTATACATAAGCGGTGGGTGTGAGTTTATTTTTCCTTCAACGTCATTAAGATAAAATCTCATTAGAATTGTGTGAAATCCTCTATGAATCCTTCTAAAAATCATTAATACGTATTTATTTTCAGATTCATATACTATAAATTCACTATACATGGGATGATAAAGAGTATGTCACTTTTTCATTATTTTATTTTTTAGTAAAATAAATAAATGATATCATAATGTTACCATAATCTCTTCCCAAATTAGTGTATTTAGCATGGGCACAACATGGTTCCATGAATATATCAATCATCATGCATTATTGAGTGATGAGTCCAATGTAACTACTAAACATGGCTTTTTGGGGTTAACATACTAACCCTTTTCATTCCATCCAACCTCAAATTTTATGCATTTTATTTTCACATTAATGATTATTTCTAACACTATCAAACTAAAAAACTACTATTTTTTCTACATAATTAGTCTTTCATCACCTACCATTTTCTTAGATTCAACATCGTCAATATGTCATTACTTTGTATCAGTATCATCGGCATGTGTATATGGTCATTGTACCTCTACACTGGGAGCAGCAGCAAGTTGAAAAACCTATTTTTCATCGGGATTAGGAGCACTAGCACATATAGAAGGTATCTATTCCTCTAAACTAGGAGAAACAATAGGTTTAGAGAACTGTTGTTCCTCAGGATTGGGAGCACCGGCACATGCAAAATTCATTATCTATATAATTGGTTTAACATTTAATTTAGATTACATAAATGCAGCAGAAAACAGATAATAACATGAGGTAACATAATATATATTACAAAAAATATAACCTGATTATTGAACTCTCTTTTTTTAAGGCTGAAGGGATTTGGCCCCTCTATCGAGTATCCAAATCCCTTCATTATGGTCTCCTATAACATTCAAAAATTTATCTATAATGGGAATACTGTGAAATGATTGCAACATCCCAATTAAAGGATCATCCTCGGTTGAATTTTCATCTAACCCTTTAGTGGTTTTGGTTAGTAATAGAATAATTGACCACTTTCAATTTGTGGGATCTAGAACATAAAATACTTTTACTTCTTATGATTCCATTATAAATAGTTAGTCTTTTTACTCTTCTTTACTAAAATCCAATTTCATAAACCTAAATTCATTTTTTTTAATATCACTTCTATTATCAACCCACTTGCATTGAAAAATTAGAAATTGGAATGTTTTATAATCCAACTCCCATATTTTTTTGATGATTCCAAAGTATGGAATATTCAAAAAAATTGCATTTTTTTCTTTATTACCAGATACATGCATCACTTCATCCATAAGTGTAACTCCACTATTTTATAAGGAACTTACTTCATCATGTTCATTTTTATAGAACTTATAAAAATTAATTACATAAATATTATAAGATAATACATACAAACTTGGTCCTCTAGCTATCCATCAAAGTCAATTTAAAATTGAATCCATATTTTCATCTGAATCCCTAAAAATATAGTCATGAAACCATTCTATAAACTATTTATTATGTTTATTTGATATCCATCTTTCAACCCTTGATAGAATAAAATGCATAAGAATTTATTTATGGGTTTCAACATATGGGGAAACCTCCAAACTCTAAGGAAAAATATAGAGGTGGGCCTTCTCCCAATCTATAACATTGATTGTGACAACATCTCTTCCATAAATTCGTTCACCTGCAATCCACCCAATGTGACATGATTTCGATAAACAAATGTTTTCCATGCCTTATAGGTAATCTTTAAATAATTCAATATCATCCTCAATAATATATCTCTCTATAATATAACCCTCTGGATGACTTTGATTTTTGATATACCCTTTTAAAATATTCATATACCATTCAATGGGGTATATCCATCTAAAGTGTACAGGACTATATAGTCAAATCTCTATCATCAAATGAACGATCATATAAAAGAATGTCGTCAAGAAGAAATTTCCAATTCACATTATATGATGGAAATTTTCATTTTTATAGTCGTAAATTTCTCTAGGTCTATAACATTATTGAATATAGATTTTAAAAAGAAATAGAGCTTGGTAAATGAATGAGGGACATTCTTGGGTAAAATGTAATGTAAAGATACAAGAATTATATCTAGCATAAAAACATGGCAGTCATGTAATTTCAGACCCTTTAACTTTAAATCAGTTAGTGGAATGATATTCTTGATATTTGATGAATACCCCTATGGAACCTTTACTTCGTTCAAGAAGTTGAAAAACTAATATATCTCCTTCCTAGAAATAGTGTAAGCAACTAGAGGAAGAAAAGTTCATTTTTCACCCTTCACTGGTACCAAATCTTCCTGTATCCCCATGTAAACCATGCCCAACCTTGCCTTAATTCCATCCTTTATTTCTTTCAGGTGCATTTAGTATTGTGTCTATGACACTATCACATACATTTTTTCAACATGCATAACATCAATAAAATTTCTGATGTACAAACAATTCCAATATGGTAATTCAAAAAAAATGATCACTTTTTTCAACCGGTTTTCATAAGGTTTCTCAAAAATGGTTTACCAAAATCAGTGTCTACATATTTTACTTTCTCGGATAGTTGATCACCTATTATTGGAGATGGTGTTGTACATTCTTCTGAACTTTCATCGAATAATGTTGTTTAAGATCAGAACTTATGTCATCGGGGTCGAAATCTATGACGTCATAGAAACACAATCTTTGATGAATGTTTAAACCTAATTAATTGTGTACCTTGTTCTCAAATGGGACACCCTTGATTTCCTTTAATATTATATCCTCAAAAAATTCTATAAGAAATAAATTCATTTATCATCCCATACAAAATGGATCTCAATGTGAAATCTTCATTTCTGTAAGAATCACACAACCTAACACATGAATCCCACAATAATTTCAAATCTTCGATCAATGGAGCCAAATAAACATTAATATCATTACCTGATTGTTTTGGTCTTAATATAATAATAAAAAACATGATGTATTTTTATTTCATGCATAACCACAGTGGAAATTTATAATTTACCAACATAATCGTCCATATACTATGAGTGCTTCTTTGAAAACCAACAAGATTCACTCTATCTATAGATAATGTAAGGAGAATATTTCTCAGATAATTTTCAAATTTAGGATACTCATGATCAATTTTATTCCACTAAGGAGAGTCTATTGGGTGACAAAGTTTCCCATCTTTATTTCTTATATTTGTGTGGCACATAAATTATCATGTAGTCTCATCACTTCTATATAGGTGTCTAAACATTGGAATGATTAGAAAGTACCATAAAACTTTTGTATGAACCGATTCATATTTATTATATTGAGAATCACTAAACTTTTGGAATTATTTAAGTGATTTTTGGTCCTTAAGAAATATTATACAATCATTTGGGAATGGATGTATTATCTCGGAGATCATACCCATAGAGTGTAGAATTCATTTAGCATTGTATGTTCATATTGAGATCCCATTATCTTCTGGGATCATATCATTCAAGAGAGAAATTGGTTCATCAAAACTTGCATCACTCTATATGTTGCCTGCTTTCAAATTAGACAGCTCCAGTGTGGCTAGAAATGCAGTATATTTAGTATAACCAGTATATAATGGTGTCTTTTCACAACTCTTTAACTTCTCAAACAATTTTTTAAAATCATGAAGTTCATCTTCAACTATCCTTGTCATTTCCTCAATTAGATATTCATCATAATTCACACTTGTAATCGCATCATTGATACGATCTTCTTCATTGTCCACAATTATAATTATATCAGATGATGTATAAAACGCAGTGTTATACCAGTCACTAGATACATTCACTTTTTCCACATGTCTATTCCAACATTTATAGCTTTAATCAATTTTCTGATAGATCAAGTGTTCTTAAAACTCCTATGGACTAATTAGTCTTGAATAAAAACAGTGTAAACATAGAAAAAGGATTTGAGAAGGTTCATATGCATGATCTTTTGTAAACTTGATGAACTCTTTCACCCCATATTCATATTCCTTTGTCATATAATTGGAATCCATCCATTCTCTATTCATATTCATTTTATTTTATTTGGTAATATTAATATTTAACAAAATAAATACACAAAATATTTTCAATTGAAGATGGATATCATGAGCTACTTGACAGAAAATAAAAAGATTGAAAAATGGTTTATCATCCAACATGATCAAAAAAAAACTTATTAAAGGAAATTTATAAATATAATGGAGGATATTTCACTTATAAAAACTATTTTTCACTTCATATTTTTAATGATAAAAACCCTTTTTATATGATTATAAATTAAGTATAAAATCAAATTTACATTATAAAAAACCGATGAAATATGACTATTAAATGTAATGATGTAAATATAAAAAAAATAAAAGATATATTATTTGAAAATACTTTTCATGATATAAAATATGGCTATTGAAAATAATAATGGTTTCACAAATAAAAAAATTATTATATTTTTTAAAATATTTTCAACACTGACATTGAATTTATGAAAGTATAAAAGTATTAAATTATTGATAAATTGAAAAAAAAAATTGCAGGTATAAAAGTATAAATTAAAAATGTATATATATTTATATTATTATATAGAATTATTGACTTATATAGAAGTATAAAATTATATATAATTTATAAATATATATATATTTATAAAACTATATAAAATTATATATATGTTATACAAGTATAAAAAATTTATAAAAGTATATGGTTTTAAAAATTTATAAAAGTATAAAATTTTAATATATAAAAGTAAAATTTATAAAAGTATAAATGTATAAAATTATTCAATTTTAGTCCATTCATGAAACAATAGATCTTGATTTTACAGTTAAAAACAACTCAAAGTGTACCTTGTGAGTCTCATCAACATTAAAACAATTTTAGTCTAAGGTACAACGACCATCCAAAAACTTAAATATCCTCTTGAGATAAACTAACCAACTCATCCCCCTATCCAATCTATCTCATAACCATTACTTGAGAAATTTTTTAATCAAATGGAGGAAATGAATTATGAGGTTTCATCACTAAAACTTTAATTACAAAAAATTAAAACTCGTAAAGCACCCAAGACCACATAGGTTGTCCCTTCCCTAACATTAAAGGGAGAATCTAGTTACATGAAAACCCCCATCATTCTTGGTCATACCTTTTAAGAAATAGTCAACTTCGTCATATGATTTAGGAATATAAAAATGATAACCTTTAAAAAGATGAGCCTTGATCTCAACATCTATAATACAAACTCTCAAATTAGTAATGATGATGAGTTTTATGTGGTGAATTGGATATAGAATGTTTAAAGTGGCCCTAGGTAATATCAAAGAATTGTTAAAGGATGTTTAAGTCAAGAAGAAATTGATTTAATTTATTCACATGAGGGAAATTTTTCTTCTTGGCTTGAATCTCTTGAATATAACACCTTTTATTATTTTTTGGGATCACTAATCACTAAACCCTTGAGATAAATCTTGAGCATAGAGTTTATGAATATTCCTAACACTAAACCAAAAAATTTAGAGGTTGAGACATCAGTTATATAGGAATCAATCAAGCCTAATTCCAACTCTCAATCTATCTGTTATGATTTAAAACATAAAATATTGCATATAATAGAATAACTCGTAATTAGCCAAATGAATTTTTTGAGAAAATAATAATCATATTAAAAAATTATAAAAATAAAAAAATATAATTTAAAGAAGTAAATTTTCTAAAAGCATAAAATTAGTAAACTATTGATAAATTGAATGAAGTATACAAGTTTAAAAGTATAAATTACAAATGTATATATATTTATATCTGTATATAAAATTATAAACATATATAGAAGTATAAAATTATATATAATTTATAAAATAATATATATTTTAAATAAATATACATTATTTGAAAACCCATTTTCATAATAGAAAATATGGCTATTGAATATAGTAATGGTTTCCATATAGTTTATAAAAACGTTCTTTTTAACTATGTGACCCATATAAATTTTAATATTTTAAAACTTTGAGGATAAAAAAATTCCTAAATGTAAAATAAATTATAATTATTTAAAATACTATAAAATATTTAACTATAGTAACACAAAATGTTACAAACTCACCACCATAACACTTTCTTCCCCTAGAAATCCATTTCCAAAAGATGGAAGATTACTAATCACTTTAAAAAATTAATGCCCTGATAAAAAGTGAGTGTTATGGGTGACTAGAATATATACTGATAAGAGATACCATTAACAAAACTATTCATTAAGACCAACAAAGAGAATCCTCATAAAAAAATACAACATATCTAAGAGTAATTAAATGAATTAACAAGGGACACAAGGCCTCAAAAACATTGAAATCTATTAGGGTATCCCCACAATTTATACATAATATGAAAGGGTGGGTCTACAACATTCATGCACTCTCTCTTTAAAAGAAACAACATTAGGAAAGAATCACTTCCCTAAAACACCCAAAACACCAAAACTCTTCTACCAAACACATCAATCATACAAAAAAGTAACATAAAAACACAAAAAATCTCATCATCTATCATGGAACCAAACTAGAAACACCTAAATACATATTTATGGATCTATAGGTATCAAATGTTCAACCCACCATGAAAATATTTTTATGAAATTATAGGTTTCGAGCATAGCGGAAGCGTGCGATGGGTGGTGCCCAACTTTACCTTATTCTGTGTTCAATGATCAATCTTAGATTGACACGATGATAAACATTGTGTTCAATGGAATTGAATCAATGAAGATAGACAACATGAATCGTGTCAGAACTAGAGAGAGGATCATCACATATTATTTTTAATTAATTTAATTAAATAATAATTACCCTGATGGAATTATTTATTAGTTGATGAATATGGAAATAGATCTTTGATGAATCATTATTTCATTGTAGGAATCAAGTGAAGATTCCTTCTAGTGTTGATCCACACATGTTCCATGAATCTCCAGATGTCACCGAATGATCTTCAGGTGAAAGCATGGTAGATCCTTACTCTTGCATCGTCTATCTGGGGTTGCTATGAGAATTGCTTCCAAATAATTCTCTAATATTTGGTGGATGAATATTTCTCTTTATTATTGGGAGTGATCTTGGAGAAGAGAGATCTCAAGGACTTGAGAGAATTCTCCAATTCCATTGTGCACAACCCAAACAAAAAAAAATTGTTCACTTGAGAAAATAATACAACTGGGTTTATATATCGCTAGGGTTAAAATAAAATAATTGCACAAGTTCCCTTAATTATTTATTTAATCCTATCGAAAACCCCATGTCAAATAATAATATTATTATTATTATTTATTGACATGATCTTAACTTGAAAATGAAAATTAAATATGTTTTAATCAAATAATATTCAATATTTATTATTTTATCACTAGACCTAAAATCTTGATCCATCATTCCTCCTTAATATTTATCGAACCATGAATAATTTCTATTTATTTATTAAATAAATATTACTTCATTATTATCCAATAAATAAATAAATATTATATTCACTAAATAGAAAATAAAAAATTATTAAATATTCCACTCACATTATATTCTCTCGAATAACTGGTGATGGAATAAATTTGATCAAGAAAAAATGAATAATCATTAAATCACCTACGGGAATAATATTTATTCAACATGTTAAATAATAAATAATAATATATTATATAACTGAGATTCTAGAGACACTTAGTGTGTGACCCTCTAGAACTCTTCTTCAGTGGCTTTAGGCAAAGCAGCCTAAAGTCCAAGGTTAGCATCTAGAAATATACCAAGGCACCCATAGAGAAATAATTTAATCCGTAAAGACATAATACCTCATACAAATTCTTTTTTTTTAATGTAATCCCTTTATCACAATATCTGAAATCAAGAAGGTTTCATGCTAGTCCCATCAACCTATGTGCTCAATGTCTCTTTCTTTGATTTTCTGAAAATAAAACTTGCCTATACAGCACTATGGACATGAATTTATTTAGGATATATCATTTCCATCAAAGGTATGGAGATATTAACTTTTGTTAAAGAATAAAAGGGATAAATATTTTTTCCCATTATTCATTAATGCAATATTACTAGTGACGCACCCAACATATCCTACCTCACCGTGAACATTTTTCATTATAGTTTTCATCAATACATCAAAATATGTGTCTCATCATACTCATTATTAAAACTATGAATTCTAAGATCCAATACACATGTCTGTATATAGGAACATCCAATGACACATATAAATATGGATTTCCTACTGGTGGGTCTCATTCTCAAAATATCCTACTGGATATTACCGAGGGTGTACACTATGAGAAGGTGCCTCAAAATTCTATGAGTTTCCACCCCTAATAGCCTATATCATTTGTGTCCCTCAAATGATATCATCCATCTATAGAATATATATTTAATAATAGTGTCGTAGCACTTCCAGGTTCTCACCATAACGGGGAACTGCTATGATCTTTTAGTGTGACAGCTATTCTAGGGACATTATCACATACTATGTTACAAATAAGAACATTCATGATGTGATAAGAAGTTTATTAATATTCAAAACTATGAATAAAAGTTATCATAAAGTACAAAAAATTTGTTTCTAGATCAGCAAATCCAATATGAATAAGTGATTATAGAGGAGAAGAAATAATCTCATACCTTGGAGCGGTAGGGAGCGATGACGGAAGGGTAGGGAGCGACGACGATTAGGAGAGAAGGGGGTAGGGAGCAACAATGGTAGGGACGGGAGAAACATTGATAGGGAGCGATGCCGGCAGGGCAGGGAGTGATGATGGAAAGGAGAGAAGGTGGTAGGGAGTGATGGCGGTAGGGAAGGGAGTGATGGTGATAGGGAGCGATGATAGCAGGGTAGGGAGCGAAGCCGACAGCACTATAGATCCATGAAATATTTAAGGAATAAATGAAGGAAACTCTATTAGGGTTATTTTTATAATATTAGGGAATAATTTTATCAACGCATTCAAAAAATCACTGATAAAGAGGTGTTTTTTCCATGCTAAAATAAAAAAACACAGATAAAACACATCTTTATCAGCGCTTTTTTAGTGTTGATAAAGATACCCCTTTATCATCGCTAAAAAAGAACTGATAAAATGAGTCATTATCAGTGCTTAAATTATAACGCTGATAAAGAATAGTATTATCTGTGTTTTATTAGCGATGGTAAAGGGCTATCTTTATTAGTGCTAAAAAAGCACTGATAATGCTTTAATGTTAACAATTTATTTATATATTTATATATTTATAATATTATATATATAATAAATATATATTTATTTATTTATAATTATATCTATAAAAAATATATATATTTATTTATAATTATATATATAATAAATATTTTTATAAATATTTTTATATATTTATATAATTATATATTTATAAAATTTTCAATATATATATATATTTATTTATTTATAATTATAAAATTATAATAAATATATTAATTATATTTATAATTGTAGTTGGGGGCTTGACCAAGTGGTAAAGGCTCCTCGTAATCCTGCATCAAACCCAAGTTCAAATCTGCGTAGGAGCGAATTACCGCAGGCAGGCGGTGACGCAAGCAGACGATGACGCAGGCCTGATGACACATGCAGTATGATGGAGGCATGACACTGCAGTGGGCATTCAGGCTAGTTAGTGGGTATTTGGGACATGTAATGGGTTTCATGCCCATTGGGCCTTCGAGCTGTATTCTGATAAATAAGTCTTGATGGGTGGGTTATACCTTAGGGATCTATGTATTGTCTTTTCGGTCTATGTGTGTGGTGTGTGTGTGTGTGTTTAATGTAATTATATCCCCAAACACCATATATATATATATATATATATATATATACGTATGCATTTATTTATCTATTTATAATTATAATTATAAATATATATATATATATTGAAATAATTATAAAATTATAATAAATATATTTATTATATTTATTTATAAAATTATAAATATAATAAATATATTTATTATAATTTTATAATTGTTTAAATAAATATATATTTATTTTTAGTTATATTTATAAATAAATATTTATTTATTTAAATAATTATAAAATAATAATAAATATATTTATTATAATTATAATTTTATAAATTAATATATATTAATTATATATATTTATAAAATTATAAATATAATAAATATATTTGTTATAATTTTATGATTATTTAAATAAATATAAATTTATTTATAATTATAACTATAAATATTTGTATATATTTATAAATATATTTATAAAATTACATATATTTATAAAATTATAAATATAATAAATATATTTATTATAATTTTATAATTATTTAAATATATATATATATATATATATATATAATTATAAGTATAAATAAATATATTTATAAATATTTGTATATAATTATATATATTTATTAATATATAAATAAATATATTTATAAAAAAATAATAAATTTGTAAGAACCCATGTTTTTAAACCAGATAAAATTCTGAGGGAATTTGAATTTTTTTTAATTACTGAATGGGTTGTTTTTAAAATTGAGCTTCATAATTGAATTCTGAGAGTTGGAGCCTTTCAAACTGCGGTTTTTGGACTTGAGTGAAGGCTCGTTAAGTTTCTCAGGTGTCTCGAGGAGTTTCGGGAGCACCGGACCCAGAAAAGCCAAGTTTTGAAAGGCTGTTGAGAGCACATGGTTTTTCTGAAACCGTGTGGCCCACTGTAGAAAACCGTGTAGCCTTAATTAAGGGGGTAGAGGTATTTCGCATGGGCTGCGCATGGTTTCCCAAACTGTGCACCTAGCCCATGTTAGGGGAGTCTCTTAGGGAGAAGGGTGTCCCATGGTCGGTGCACGGTTTCACTAACTGTGCGGCCCAAACCATACAATGTCTTAATTTTTATGAAATTAATTAATTTAAAATAAAATAAAATTAATTTTTTTATGAAAAAAAACCTAAACTAACACCCCTCACCCCCTCACTTGCTTAACCCACAGCGCGCAGTAAACCAAGGGGTTTCCCCCCTTCAACGCATGGCCCTCCCCTCTTATGGCCTCATCTCCAGCTCTGATTCTTCATAGATTTATATTGGATCATGGTCCAAAACTCCATGGTAGGTCTCTCTCCCTCCTGCTCATGCTTTGTTTCATATGATTTGGGCATCTCCTTCTCCCTACGGTGTTCGTCTGAACATAGGGTTGGGCTAAACTCGAGTTTTGTTTTCTTTTCTGGTTCTTGGTTATGTGAAGGGACTCTCGGGTCTTGTTCTTACGTGTTCCATCAACTGCCACCGAAGGTGATGAGGTTCATCTTCTTTCAGTTCTCCAGCACCATTCGAGGTAAAGTTTCATACTCACTGTTTGGTTTCTCACCCCTTATTTGATAGTTTTATGGCATTTATGAGTCCTTGATATGTGTTGTGTAGTGCATTGAACTCCATCGTGTGGTTTCAAGTTGTCAGAGTCTAAGGCGGCTCACCTGCGTGTGCATAGGTAAGTAAATATATATACGTGGATTCCCCCATTATATGTATAATCATCCATGGAATTTATTATACATGTATAGGTCTAGGTGTGCCCATGTATATATATGAAAATGTATATGTAGGTGAGTGGCTACAAGTATATGCATATAAGAATTTGTGTAAGGATTCCCTTGTATATGCTCATGGCCATGAAGGTGTGTGCATAGGGGCTAGGTGTCCTTACATGTATGTGAAGGTGCATATGCTCAGTGGGGGAGCAGTAGATTTTAGTTAAAAAGCATCAAGAGACGAAGTGGATGTCTTGGTTCCACTTTGAGGAAGGGTCCTCAACCTTTCTTTAATTTAAAAGTGTAGTTGTTGTTTATTTACTGATTGGATAATTTGAACTGCAATTCTGGAATCAGGTTCCTTTTTGGTGTAAAATGATTTTTTAGAATAGAAAATCATGTTTTATAATAAAACCCCTCCATCGAAGGGGAACTACCTTCAAGATAAAAATGTAGTTAATTGACTGTCATGTTTTCTTGGCTTGATTTTATATTATTTTCATAAGATTTCCTACTTAGAGGAAGTTATTTAAGTTAAAGGATCATGGTTTTCTTATCTATGAGCTGTTTTTCCTCCTTTTCGTGTTGGCGCACTTGGTATAAATGGTTAGAATGAACTGGAATGGGAAACAGGGGTGGGAAAGACTGTGTGGTATGCTTGAGGTTAATTGGTTAATTGAGTGGCAATACTCAATGGGTTGGATTTAGTTGTTTAAATGGTTAAAAAACAACAATGGAAAATAGATAAATGAGTAGGTAAACTCATAGAACATATTCAAATATGAAATTTCAACACGAGAGGGTATGCTCGTTAATTGAATTGTGATGATAAATGGTAAATGGTGAAATATGGTTGGGTGTACCCATATATTTGTTTAATGGAAATGGATTATATGAGTGGGTATACTCATATGTAAATGATGGAATGGTTTATATGGAATAGAATTGTTAAATGGATTATATGAGTGGGTATACTCATATGTAAATTGTGGAAGGGTTTATAGGAGTGGGTATACTCATATGTTTTGATTTGATATATAGTTTTCAATGAAATACTAGTTTAATAGATGCCATGGACTACTCTCCATGGGTATGGAATGTGGTAGTGGATGCCTTGGGTTGATTATACCCCTTGGATCTTGATTTCGTGGGATGCCTCAGGCCTTGCTACCCCATGGATCCGGATTGCTTGGACTCATGTAGGACATGTTTCTACACATGCTTATAGGACTCCAACTAGTGTCTAGACCAAGTTTCCACTGGGACGCCCATGGGACTCGATGTGGATGCCTTAGACAAGTTCCTTGGATCTGGCCCTTCATGTTCTAGAATTCTTATATGGATGACTTGGATGAGTTCCTTGGACCTGAACCTTTGTGGTCTACCCTTATTTATACAGCACGGCTATGAGGTATGTGATAAGCTCGAATATACGGCTTGGTCATGGTGAATTTTGACATGTTGAATGCATGGTGTGGTTGTGTTATTTATTTATTTTGTGCATTTCTTATAGCTTCCTTGTTAAAGGAGCTTGACTATATTTTGTAGGGAGCCTTGTAGTGGCTATTTTGGTATTACTGTTGGTAGTTTACATGCCATGGGAATTTATTATTCATATTTATCACTTACATATATACATTCACACTACATGTTTATATATTTTACAGACTGGTTTAGGCATGACGCCTTGGGTGACGGCCTACTGAAATGTTATCTCACACCCTGTTCGGGTACCATTGGTTCCCAAGTAGACTTTTCTTGTTTGCAAGGCTATGGGTCAATGCTTGTGTTGTTTTCACTTGTACCTGGGAGTTAGGAGTAAAGGACCAAGATGGAGCTCAGGATTCTCGTGGGGATTGCCTTTGGTATTTTCTATCTTTTATTAATTCTTATATTGAAATGTAAATCATGTTGTATTGTTTACTATTTTTTAATTATGTATCATCATCAACATGAATTCATTATATAAACTAGTGTTGTCCATTTTTCTATATTTAGTTGATATTACAATTTTCTTCTACTATTTTAGTTATTACTTTACACTGCTTATTTTTTTGTTTGATTTTTGCTATCTGTTATTGATGCACACTCTGAATATGAGGGTATAGTCTCCCCACTAACAACCTTTACACCCTTGCTGCTAGTCAGTAACCTCTATAGTATGAGGAGACATGCCTCAGGTTATGTGGTGACCGATATGGCTACCGTTTTAGTGGTCAGTCAGGCCGGAATGTTACAAAGTGGTATCAAAGGTTATTTTTCATTTGTCTTATTGTTTTAGGCTAGTAAACATGAGACTAGGAATGTGTCTACACTTAATAGATAGTCGTTCATGGCATTGATCAATCCATGTATGAGAAAGGACCAAGTGGTCGAGGTTGGGAATTGTTTTTTATATTGTTTGATGTTACATCTGATATGATTTCACCTTGGGTGACTTGTGTATTTTTCCGCTGCTTATTGATTCTGATAATTTTGAAAAATTTTCCTTGGCCTGATATGGCAAGGAATTTTCATTATATGCATCATGTTAGACACTTATAAATTCACATTCCATGAATATGAAATTCCTTGTATTTAAATTAGTAGGATGCCTACTAATTTTGGTTTTGTGCCTTGAGTGTAATGTTGTGCCTTTGATTTCCTTTATCATGCCTGCTTTTATGACATGTTTAGTTGATTATATTCCATGTTTCCTCTAATTTTATCATTTTTTTTGTTATTCCATGCTTCTATGTTATTTCATGTTTTTGTTTTACTGCTTATGATAACATTCTAGAGATGTTTTGATTTGTAAATGGTTGTGTGGGATGAATTCATTGGTTTCATTTATGATGGGATCAAGTTTCAGTTATAAGGTGTATGGGTGCCTTATAACTAGGAAAAGGGTAAACCATGTACTTGAACCATTAAAAAGGGATGATAAAGTTGAAATGATAAATGGATTTGGATGTGATCAATGGGATCCAATTTTCAGTTTGTGAAGTGTATGGGCACTTCATGAATTGGTAAATGAAAACCCATGTTAAATGTAAAGGAATGACACGTTTTAAATTATGTAATGTGGTGGCTATTAATTTTTTAAATTAAATGAAATGATTATATTAATGGGATTCAAATGTTAGTGGTAAGGTGTATGGGTGCCTTATCGATTGGTACATGGCCACCCATGTGGATGAGCCTTTGTATAACCATAGTGTGTTTGGGAATGGTTATAAATGTAAAAGTATTTATTTTTTATTTGAAATGGTTTTTCAATTTTTAAAATACTCAATTGGAACCATGTAGATTAGTTGGGGCATGTTTTTATGAAATTAACCGTTATGGGGTTACTTTTTGAAGAACCCAGTGTTGAATAAATGGGACCCTCATAGGTCTCCTAATCGGTTAAAAATGAATTTAGATGATAAATTTTCTGTTTATGATGGAATATCTTTCAATGTTAAATTTTTAAAGAGGAATTTTGTTATAAATTTCTTATTTTTCCCATGGGGTGTTGTTTAAAATCAAGTTCCTTGTTTGTGAAATGGTACTTGAGGTTTTGTTTAAAGTTATTTCAAATGTTTTATGGTTGAAATGAATTAATGAAATGGATTTAAATTGGAACCTGAAGTGTTGTCCCTTGTTTGAACCCATGGGGAGGGGTAGTTTAAATTGTTTCATGTGATATGCCTTGGAACGGAGATGTGAGCGATCACCCGTAGGCTATTTTTTTATTTGTTGCTTAATTAAAAGGGGATTTTGAGCCTAGTGAAATCTATTTTTCATGACTAAGAGAAAGGGTCTATGCATATGCTTCCTAAGGGGTTATCCCATGGTAGGTAGCGCCCTTAGATATTAATATTCCTTACTTCCAATATAATCTTTTTGGCATTGGTGTTTTTTGGGTGTCGTTGTCCCTAGTATGAATTTTGGGTTTTGAAAGAAATCTTTATTCAGAGGGGTGGTCGTGGTACCTTGACTCTTGTTATGGGAATAAGCATTGAGGAATGCTTGGTTCAGTAGGTTAGACATGCCTCAGGCATGGTCAGCCAGTTAGGAGATCATGTGAACCAATCCTTTATTTTGGGATGAACAACTCGATAATTCATCATCCGAGTTAATGGTTGTATGAGATAATGTTCCATTAGATTTTGTGATATCGAGGTGGTATGTGTTGACATACGTGGTAACCTTTTATTGTTTAGTGATGTAACAAACCGATTGAGTTTGGTGTGATCGTGGGTCCTTTGATGTTGAGGACATTCTTAGGTTAAATCCAGAGTAGAGTGACCAGGGCATTAAGGAAATAAGTTCATCCCACTGCTCAGGAGGACTTTTTTAGGAATCAGATGTTTTGACACGCTGATTGGATTGATTTCTGCTTTTATGAAAATTGATTTGATGTGGTGATCGTGGTTCATGGAATTTTACATGTGCATTTAATGTGTTCTGAGATAGTGTGCTTTTGAGCAGCTAGTTTTTTCTTTCGATGACATGGGAAATCCTAAGGTGGGTAGTATCACATCGGTTCTGGTGTACGCTTCAGTTCTTTATCGGCAGCACGAATTCGATGAGGTTGGAATTATGTAAAACCCTTTAGAAACTCCACTATTTTTTAACTTTTTTTAGTATTAAATCTTGAAAGGATGTGAATGCATCGATTGGTACAGGCATAGGGGTCCAATTGATGATGTGTTGGTAGGTGAAGTTGAGATTTTTGTAAAGAGTTGACCAATAGTGGTTCAACTGGACTTCTTGGTGATCTTTTGTTTACTCTTAGTGTGCTCTTATTAATTAAATGAGAATTTCCCCTATCTTGACCTCATCCTAGAGGTGTTAAGATGGCATCGATCTTACACCATTCTAATATCTAAAAAGTCATTGGGCTAGGTAAGTGGTTGGTATCTGGGTTGTATGTGGGATGAATGGTTATTTAGGTTACACCCTTGTTCATGCTGAGGAAATATAGTTTTAAGATATCCAAGTGATGTCTTATTCTAGGAATGTCACCACGATTAAGGTGAGTACTTTGGTGTGTGTGATTATGTTAGTTGGTGAATGCCTTGGGGAGGAAGGATTTGCGGTTCTGTTTAGGATGTGTTGGCTATCTAAGTCGGGCACCTTTGAGGATGGTTAGCCTGGTATGTCTTGGGTTGTTTCCTTCCATGCTTATTGTGTACAGTTGGTGATGAAACCAGTTCAAAGACATGTCACCAGTTTAAGGGCGAGTGTGGGTTTATGGGTCGACAATGTATTTCAAGGGAAGCATGTGTGTCCAGTTTCAGTTGGTTGATTTCATTTAGATTTTTTCCTTCGAGTAGGTATCTATTATGACCTAGGATGTAATAGGGTTCTCCCAATTTAATAAATCATGTGAGAAGCATCGTCGGAATTCTTAGGATGTATCCTCTTTGGAAATCCCAACGGTTAAAGAGCTTTGATTTGTAATTGGATGTTAAATGCTAATGCCCTTGGTGGGAAGCACCAATGGGCGTACGGATAAATATATGATGATAAGATTGTGTATATAGTTATGTGGGCTCAGTGAAATGTCACTTTTGTGTTTTGGGTTGGAGTTTGAGTTTCGTCTCGGGTTTTAAAGGCTTAAGCACTGGGCTTGTGAAATGGTTAAAGGTGTGTTTGGCATTGGAAGTGCAATGTGAACATTAAACAAAACCTCAAAAAATCTATGGGTTGGGTGATGCTTTCATAGTTCCTAAAAGCTTATTGAGGATGAGAAGTTTTAAGGTGGGTATATTGTTAAAACCCATGTTTTTAAACTAGATGAAATTCTGAGGGAATTTGAATTTTCTATAATTACTGAATAGGTTGTTTTTAAAACTAAGCTGAAAAATTGAATTCAAAGAGTTGGAACCTTTAAAACTAATTTTTTTAGACTTAGGGGAAGGCTCGTTAAGTTTCTTGGGTGGCTCGAGGAGTTTTAAGAGCACCGGACCTGGAAAAGAAAAGTTTTGAAAAACTGTAGAGGGCACATGATTTGTTTGAAACTGTGCATCCCACTGCAGGTAACCATGAAACCTTAATTAAGGGGGCAGAGTCATTTCGCATTAGTTGTGCATGGTTTCCCAAACCGTGCACCTAGCATGTGCGAGGGGAGTCTCTTAGGTAGAGGGGTGCCGCACGGTTAGTGCATGGTTTGACTAACCATGCGGCCCAAACTGTGTGGTGTGTTAATTTTTATGAATTTAATTAATTTAAAATAAAATATAATTTAAATTAAAAAAAACTAAACTAACACTCCCTCAATTTCTTGAACCACAGTGTACAGCAACCCAGGGGGTTTTTCCCCTTCGATGCATGACCCTTACCTCCTACAGCCTCCTCTCCAGCTTCGATTCCTCAAGTATTTCCAATGGATCTTGGTCTGAAACTCCATGGATGGTCTCTTTCCCTCCTTCTCATGATTTGTTTCAGCCAATTTTGACCACTCTTTCTCCCTATGGTGTTTGAACGAACTTAGGGTTGGGTTTAACTTGGGTTTTTGTTTTCTTTTCCGATTTTAGGTTATGTGGAGGGCCTCTTGGGTCTTGTTCTTACATGTTCCATCAACCAATATAGAAGGTGAGGTGGTTTGGCTTGTTTTGGTTCACTTCTGTCATCCGAGGTAAAGTTTCATACCTGTTGTTTGGCTTTTTACCCTTTATTTGAGAGTATCATGGTGTTTATGAGTCCTTGGTATGTGTTTTGTAGTGCATTGAACTCCATCCTATGGTTTCGAGTCACCAGAGTCTAAGGAAACTCACCTATGTATGCATAGGTAAGTAAATATATATATGTGGGTTCCCCCATTGCATGTATAATCATCCATGGTATTTATTATACATGTATGGGGCTAGGTGTTCCCATGTATATATATATATTAAAATGCATATGTAGGTGAGTGGTGACTAGTATATACAAATAAGAATATGTGTAAGGATCCCCTTGCATATGATCATGGTCATGCGGGTGTGTGCATGGGGTCTAGGAGTCCTTACATGCATGTGAAGGTGTATATTCTCAATGGGGGAGAAAAAACTTTTAGTTAGAAAGCACCAAGAGCCAAAGTGGACGGCTTGGTTCCACTGTGAGTTAAGGCCCTCAACCTTGCTTTAATTTAAAAGTGTAGTTTTTGTTTATTTACTACTTTGGATAATTTGAACTGAAATTATAGAATGAGGTGCATCTTTGGTGAAAAATGATTTTTTAGAATACAAAATCATGTTTTATAATAAAACCCCTCCATCTAAGGAGTGTGGCCTTTAATCTAAAAACGTAGTGAGTATACTATCATGTTTGTTTGGCTTGATATTATGTGATTTTACTATGCTTACCTAGTTATAGGAATCTATTTAAGTTAAAGGATCAAGGTTTTCTTATCTAGTAGGTGTTTTCCCCCTTTTCATGTTGACTCACTTGGTATAAATGGTTATAATGAACTAGAATGGGAAACAGAGGTGGGAAGGACTATTTGGTATGCTTGAGGGTAATTGGTTAATTGAGCGGGAATACTCATTGGATTGGCTTGATTTGTTTAAAGGGTTAAATAAACAATAATGAAAAATGGATAAATGAGTAAGTAAACTCATATAACGTTTTCAAATATGAAATTTCAACATGAGAGGGTATGGTCATTAGTTGACTTGTGATAATAAATGGTAAATGGTGAAATATGGGTGGGTGTACCCATATATCTTGTTTAATGGAAATGGATTATATGAGTGGGTATACTCATATATAAATGATGGAATGATTTATATGGAATGGAATTGTTAAATGGATTATCCTGGTGGGTATACTCATATTTAAATGATGGAACGGTTTATATGAGTAGGTATACTCATATATTTTGATTTGATAAATGTTTTTAAATGAAATAATGGTTTGATAGATACCACGGACTGATCTCCATGGGTCTGGAATGCGGTAGTGGACACCTTGGGTTGATTATATCCCTTGGGTATTGATTCCATGGGATTCCTTGGGTCTTGATACACTATGGATCGGGCTTTCTTGGACTCACGTAAGACATGCCGGTACAGATTCTCCTAGGACTCCAAACAGTGCCTAGACCGAGTTTCCATTGGGATGACCATTGGACTTGATATGGATTCCTTGTACGAGTTCCTTGGATCTGGCCCTTCATGGTCTAGAATTATTATATGGATGACTTGGACAAGTTCCTTGGATCCGTCCCTTCGTGGTCTACACTTCTTTATATGACACGGCCATGAGGTATGTGATAAGCTCTAATATATGGCTTGTACATGGTGAATTTTGAAATGTTGGATGTATACTGAGGCTGTTTTATTTATTTATTTCATTAATTGCTTATAGCTTCCTTATTAAAGGATCTTAACTATCTTGTGCAGGGAGCCTTGTAGGGGCTATTTTGGTATTACTATTGGTAGTTTACATGCCATGGGAATTTCTTATTTGTATTTACATCTTACGTATATACCTTCACACTACCTATTTACATATTGCACATATTGGTTTGGGCATGACACCTTGGGTGCTGGCCTACTGAGATGTTATCTCACACCCTGCTCGGGTACCATTGGTGCCCAAGTAGGCTCTTCTTGTTTGTAGGTATATGGATCTATGCATGTGCTTTTTTCACTTGTACCTGGGAGTTAGGAGAAAAGGACTGAGCTGGAGCTCGGGATGCTCTTGGTGATTGCCTTTAGGATTTGTTGTCTTTTATTATTTCATGTACTGAAATGTAAAGCATGTTGTATTGTTTACTATTTTTGAATTATGTATCATTATCAGCATGCATGCATTGTATAAACTAGTGTTGGCCATATTTATATATTCATTTGATATTACAATTGTCTTTGGTTGTTTTAATTATTTCTTTATACTACTTCTGCTATTGTTTGAGTTTTTCTATCTGTTACTACTACGCACTCTGAATATGAGGGTATAGTCTCCCCACTGACTACCTTTACACCCTCTCTTCTATTCGGTAACCTCTAGCGTATGGATAGACGTACTGGAGGTCATGTGGTGACCATTCTAGCTACTGATTTAGTGGTTATTTAGTCCGGGATTTTACAAAATGTATTTATTGTAATTTTATAATTATTTATATTTATTGTAATTTTATAAATATTTTTGAGAACATAATAGGTTCATGTGTATAACATAAATGAACCATATACCTATTAAAGTATAGATCATAAAAAACCAATGTATAAATAAACATTCATGATTAATACATAACATATGCATGTGTCATCGTAATATAGGTAAACTTAACATTTCACAACCCTTAGTCATGTCCAGAAATAAACTTATAATCATATAGTATCAATTATACTCATGCATAAATATATGAACATAAATAATAGAAATCATGTCCATGGATATTATAATATCCCATCTTTTTCTAGGGGTGTAGTAGGATTAAGTGGTGAGTTTTGGCTGCAGAAAAAATACGCATCATGGACCCAATTCACGGTGTGAATTGTTATGGGTAGACCTTGTGAATTTAATTCATCACTTGAATTAATTCACAACTTCAAAAATTTACACCCCCTATAAATGTTTTTACCAGATGTCAACATGTCACAAAAGTAGTTTTCATCACATGTCAACATGTCACAAAAGTTGTTTTTACCACTTGTAAACATGTCATCAAAATAAGTTACACAATGTGAAATTTCTTTTTAATATTTTTAAGGGGTAGCGATGGGATTTGGGGGAAAATAAAAAGTGGCTCTTATCCCTCTCTCCTACAGAGACTCTTCCTTGGACCGAAACTCCTTCGCACACCTCCGTGTACCACCTCCTTGGACTGAAGCTCCTCGACGCACCTCTTCCTTGGACCAAATCTCCTTCGTGCACCTCTGCCTAGGACCGAAGCTTCTCCGTGCACCTCCTCCTTGGACCGAATCTCCTATGTGCACCTCTGCCTTGGACTGAAGCTCCTCTGCACACTTCCGCCTTGGACCAAAGCTCCTCCACACACCTCTGTCTTGGACTGAAGCTCCTCCATACACCTTCATCTTGGACTGAAGTGTAGGTTCCGGGCACAGTGGAATCGTGCGATGGGTGGTTCCCAAATTTAATCTTTTCCATAATTAGTGATCAATTTGGGATCTATAAAATGATGAATGTCATGATCTATGGAATTTAGTCAAAGAAATAGACAAATAAGAATTGATCTAGAACTAAGAGAGACAGATCAACACATATTGTTTATAATTAATTTAATTAGATAAATAATTACCTCTACGGAATTATTTCATCGTTGATGTGTTTGGTGAAATGTTTTTAGTGCACCATCGTTGCGTTATAGAAACCAGTAGTATATTTACTCTAGCAGTGATCCACACATATTCCACGAATCTTCATACATCGCAGAAGGAGTCTCTGAGTGCTAGCATGGAAGATCCTTGTGCTTATGTCATCCACCTTTGATCTCCTTAAGAAATGATTCCAAAGAATTCTCCTTGATCTGGTGGAGGAGGATTTCTCTCTATTCTTGAGATAATTCTTAGAGAATAGATCTCTCTAGGCTTGTTAGGTTCTTCTCCAAATCCGTTGTACACTACCGAATAGGCTTATGAGAAAATAACATAATTGAGTATTTTTATTGCTAGGGTTAAAATAAAATAATAGCACAAGTGCCCTTATTATTTATTTAAACCCAAAAAAACTCCATGTCAAATAATAATAGTAATATTATTATTTCTTGACATGCGTTGAACTTGAGAATTAAAATTAAAAATTATTTAATTAAAAAATATTCAATATTATTATTTCTCACCGGACCATTAAAATCAATCTTCCATTCCTCCAAAATATTTATCAGGCCTTGAATAATTTCTGTTTATTTATTAAATAAATATCACTATATTATTCTCCAATAAATAAATAAATATTATATTTACTAAATAGAAAATAAATATTTATTAAATATTCCATTTCAATATATTCTCTCGAATAACTAGTGATAAAAAATGCGATAAAAAACACATGAATAATGATTAAACCATGTATAGGAATAATATTTATTAAACCTATTAAATAATAACTAATAATATATTATTTAACTAAGATTCTAGATAAACTTAGTGTGTGACCCTCTAGGCCTATTTTTCAATGACATTAGGCAAAGCAGCCTAAAGTTCATGGATAACATTTAGAAACATGCCAAGGCACCCATAGAGAAAGAATTTAATGTTGTAATGACATTTTACCTCATGAAAATTCTTACCATGTAATATAATCCCTTTATCACAATATCTATAATCGAGCAGGTTGCATGCCAGTGTCATCAATCCTATGTGCTTGATATCTCTTTCTTGGAATTTTTGGGAATAGAACTTTCCTATAGAACAGCATGGCCATGGATTTATTTAGGCTATATCATTTCCATACAAAGGCTTAATATATTAAATTTTGATAATGAATAGAAGGGATAAATCCTTTATCACGTTATTCATTAATGAAATATTACTCATGACGCACCCAACATATCCTTTTTTTCACAAACATATGTCGTCCTAGTTTTGGTCAATACATCTAAGTGTGCGACTCATAATACTCATTAATAATAATCTTAAAGTCTAATAACCAATACACATGTTCATAGATAGGAATATCCAATTACACATAGAAATGTTGATTTCCTACTAGAGGGTCTAATTCTCATAATATCCATACTGGACATTACTAAGGGTGTACACCATGAGAAGGTGCCTCAAAGTACTATGAGTATCCACCCCTAATAGCTTGTATCATTTGTGTCCCTAAAATGATATCTTCCAACTATAGAAAATATATTCAAGAATAGTGTCATAGAACTTCTGATTTCTCATCATAGCAGGGAACTTCTATGAACTTTCAGTGGAGGCTACTCGTAGGATATTATCACATACTATGTTACATTGGCGATGCAAAGCGGGCTTGCGGCCCGCGCGCTTTGTGGGTATGGGGCGGATGTGAGGCGGGGTGGGCCTAAAATTTTTTACCGTTTAGAGTGTGGGCCAATGCGGGTTGAGCCCGCGCGGGTGCGGGCCAATGAAAATTGAGCCCGTATTGGTGCGGGCTTGCTCGCGGGCCTGATTTAAAAAAAATATTATTTTTACAACATATGTTTCTTTAACATTTTAGTTTTTTAAATAAAAAAATCATGGTTAAATGGTGACTATGATTTCTCACCGTAATGGTCATACTAATTCACCATTTATTCACATGTGAATTTTAAATAGGCCTGTATTTATTTTTTTAATATGATATTATATTATTTATATAGTAATTATTAATCATATTCACATAGTGTGTCAACCCATCTCTTGAAAAATGGAACTCATCACCCCTGCGCATGGTTTCAATTCTATAAGAGTTATTATAATCATAATATTTTTTAGGTTGATTTAATTTTGTTATTATTTAATTTTATTTTGTTATTAATAGAATTGGATAGAACCTCATGAAAACACTAATAGATTCCTCTAAAACTGATCGTTACCTGGAGAGACTTCATTCATTCACAGGTTTAGTTGTTCACATCACCACACAACCAACATTATCATTCATCACCCATCACTGATCACTCACCTACTTTCTATCACAACAGTTCGCCACCACATCGGCATTACCGCATGCCACCATTAACCCACAAAAAAATGTTCCATCACATTCTTTAAGACTCTAGTTATTGTTAATTCATACTTCTCCCCACAAATACCTTTAAGAATGATAAAAAATATAGTATTTAAATGATTATAAATAGTATTTTTTTGTAAAGGTGGGTAAGCTCGTGGGCAACCCGTGGGTAACCTGAGGGTTTATGCGGGGTGGGGCAGGCTTGAAATTTTTTGTTCACATTATATGTGGGATTTTGCGGACAAACCCGCGCGGGCTCAAACCCATGTGGGCTTGTCCCGACCCGCCCGTTTCACATTACTATGTTACATAGAATAATAATCATGATGTGATATGGTGTTTATTAATATTCAAATAACCATGAATACAAGTTTATAATAAAGTAAAAAAAAGAAGTTGTTTCTTTGGCACCAACTCCAACAGAATCCCACTTACACTTGAGCCAACAGCTAACAACCTTCAATCCTATAGCTCTTACATGATACTCATGTTTCTGCTGAAATAGACCTTTGGTCAAGGGTTCCATGATGTTCTCTTATATGGGTACTATACTTACTTCAACTCACCCCTATGATAGAAATCCCTTAAGAGGTGAAACTTTTGGATTATATGATTTGTTTTTTGGTGAGACGTTGGCTCTTTTGCACGATCCACCGCTGCAATATTATCACAATACAATGTGATAGGGTCTTTACTTCTAGGTACCACATCAATCTCCTGGACAAAGTTATGAATCCAAATGGATTCCTTGGCTAAATCAGAATCCTCTATATACTCATACTTCACTGTAGAATCAACGAAAACTGGATACTTTGAACTCTTCCAGCTCACAACTTCTCCATTAAGACAGAAAACATATCCTGATTGCGACTTCGGATTATTTTGATCTATCTAGAAACCAGCATCAGTATAACACTGGATGGCCATATCCTTGTATCCTCTATACACCAAGAACATATCCTTAGTTCTTCTCAAATACTTAAGTATATCCTTAACAGTATTCCAATGTTGTTCTCTTGGATCTACTTGAAATATACCTACCATACTTAAAACATACGCAACATTAAATCTAGTACAAAACATGTCATACATGATTGATCCTATCAAAAAAGTTTATAGGATCTTACTCATTCCCTCTTTCTCATTTTGTGTCTGAGGACACATTTTCTTAGAAAGATTTAAACCATGTGACACTCGAACCAATCCCCCATTGGATTATTTCATACTAAATCTCTTTAGTATTTGGTAAATATATGTACTTTAAATTAGTCC
Source organism: Viscum album (assembly GCA_963277665.1). Lineage (NCBI taxonomy): Eukaryota > Viridiplantae > Streptophyta > Magnoliopsida > Santalales > Viscaceae > Viscum > Viscum album. Next base: position 1,939,703,375 of record OY728155.1, read on the forward strand.
AAGCATCCTCTTGGATCTATCATGAATGACCTTGATCCCTATAATATAGGTTTCTTTGCCTAAGTCCTTCATGGAGAAACACTTTCTTAATTGGTCTTTAATAGATTTTAAGACTAGTATGTCATTTCCAATAAGTAATATGTCATCAATATATACTACTAGGATAACGACTACATTCCCATTAAAAATTTTGTAAACACACAGCTCACATTGGTTCTTAATGAAAATAAATTCTTTTATGGCTTCATCAAATCAAATATTCCATAACCTAGATGCTTTCTTTCAATCCATAAATGGATCTCTGTAACTTGAGAATATTTTTGGCATCACCTGGAGTCACAAACTATTCTGGTTGTGTCATATAGACATCTTCCTGAAGGTTCTCGTTAAGGAATATAGTTTTGACATACATCTACCAAATCTCATATTCATGGTAAGATGCTATAGCAAGTATGATTTTTATGGATTTAAACATGGAAACTGGTGAAATGGTTTCATCATAGTCAATTCTTTAACGTAGTTTAAAACCTTTAGCCACTATCCTTGCTTTATTGGTACTTACTTTACCTTCCATGTCTAGTTTCCTCTTGAATACCCTTTTGCATCCACTAGGCTTTACATCAACTGGCACATTGAACAGAACCCAAACTTGGTTCTGATACATGGAATCCATTTTAAAATTCATATATTCTAGCCATCTTGTAGAATTTAATATATCTACTTCCTCTTTATAGGAGAGAGGTTCATCATTGTCAACCAATAATGCTTCAAAATCCTCGGTGACCATAAAACCATATCTCTCTAGTTCTCTTACCTCTATTGAGCTCCTATACAGTACTTGTGTTTCAGGAACTACTTCTTCCATGGGGACCTATGGAATTTTTTCCTGTACCAACTCTTGTGTATCTTGAGCATCAACTTCATTGAAGTCAATCTTACTCCCACTATCCTTCTTGAGGATGTGCTCCCTCTCAAGAAATACGGCTTGTCTAGTGACAATCACTTTCTTATCTGAGGGTTTGTATAGGTAGTATCCATTTATTTCCTTGGGATACCCTATAAAGATACACTTCATGCCACGGGGTGATAGTTTGTTACCTGATAAGGCCTTATCAAATGCCTCTCAACACCATACACATGTATGCAACAAAATGGGTTTCTTTACACTCCATATCTCGAAGATAATTCCATTTTCCACTTTATTTGGTACTCAGTTTAATATGTATATTGAAGTTTATAATGCATATCCCCAAAAAGATAATAGAATGTATACATGACTCATCATCAACCTTACCATGTCCAATAAGGTATGGTTCCTCATTTCACTAACACTATTCCACTATGGTGTATAAGGTGGAGTGAATTGAAATAGAATCCCAAACTCTTGTAGAAATTTGATGAAATCTTGGTTAAGATATTCACTAACTCGGTCCAAATAAAGCTTCTTTATCTTCTAACCAATATTATTCTCTACTTCATTCTTGTATTCCTTGAATTTCTCCATGGAATCGGACTTATAACACATCAAGTAGATATAGACATATCTACTCAAGTCATCAGTAAAAGTTATGAAGTAAGAATATCCACCTCTAGCTTATATTGGAAATGGTCCACACACATCAGTGTGTACCAATCCTAGAAGCTTTGTGTTCCTTTCACCTTATCCACCAAATGGTGGTTTGGTCATTTTTTTCTTTTAAACAATCATGACAGTTATCAAGTGCTTTTGGCTCAGAAGATTCTAAATAAACATCTTGAAAGATCTTTGTCAGATGCTTCTTGTTTACATGACCAATATGGTGATGCCACAAGTAGGTGTTATATGAGTCTTGTGAATGTGATTTGTTATCAATTTCCAACACTTGGTTTTCATAATTTAATACATGGATATTGTTACTTAAATGCTTCATACCATAACATATGTTGTCCTTATAAAAGAAAATACTTTGATTTCCAAATTAAAAAATAATACCATCTTTATCTAAACATGAAACAGAAATTATGTTTTTGGTAATTGTAGGTACATAATAACATTCAATTAAAACCAAAATCATTTTTATTGTCAATGAAAGGTGGTAGTCGCCAATGGCCGGACCATCCATCCTTACACCATTGGCAGCTCGCAAATCCATCTCTCCTCTAGAAATTTTATGGAATCTACTTGGTTCCTACATTTGGATACAGATGTGAGCACCACAAGCTATATCTAATACCCATTGTGTATATATGGAAATATTTCACTTGATAAAAAATGTTCTTTTAACTTCCCCAAGATTTTGGGTTCAATTCCTCTTCCATTTGCTTAGCTTTCCACATGAAAAACACATTGCCTCCTTTTCCTTACCCTACCTATGGATATTCTTCTTTTTGGTAGGATGGTGCTCGGTATCTTTAGATTGTTTATAAGTCTTGGGCCCCTTTTCTTTGTCATTTCTCTTATTATTCACTATAAGGAATGTGGGTTTGTCATGCCCCATGTTATTATCCACCTGGTTAATCAAGGTTCTAAGTTTTTGAAAGACTCTTCTCATTATTTCTCATATTATAATTCACAATAAAACTAAATAAGGTCTTGGGTAGTGATGAAAGTATGAGATGTAATGACCCAGACTCGACCAACCACCCGAAAAGTACCGAACAGGTTGGGTGTTACTACCTTAGGCGCACCTCCCCTGAACGCCAAAGGCTGCTGACTAGCAGCGAGGGTCTGAATAGGTATAGTAGGGAGGATATACCCTCTTGGAAGAATTAAAGGTACTGGTCCAAGTATTAAACTAAAATATGCAGTGGAAATAAATGACTCGCGAGACTCGAACCAGACCCGCAGAGCGGAAGCACTTTCAATAACAATAAAGAGCGAAAAAAATATAGAAACAACAACAGCGGAAAGTAAACAGAACATCACGCCATCAATCAGCTGCAATAACTGCTAAAACAACCAAGCATGCATCCAAGTAAGTCATACAAATCAATATATATATATAATGGCGCCAATGGCTAACCATAAGTAGCAAAAATATAAAGTAAACATGCTAATGCAAGAAAAATAATACTAAACAAGTAACTCCAGTATGGAACGAACTCAAGGTCCATGCTCGTCTCCATGTCAACAGCACTATAGTCCATCTCCTGAGGCTGACCCTCTACCTGCACACAATTTCATAAAGTCTAAATGCATCCTGAAGGGCCCGTGTAGGGTGTGAGACAAGTCTCAGTAGGATACCACCCAGAGGTTCATACCTAATATAAGTGTTTAGGAAGACATGCTTATATAAGAAAACAACGAATAGTGCAATGCCCAAAAGTAAACAAGGACTCCACTGGTGCTCAGCAGCCACCAGGAAGTGTCACCTGCTTCAGCCAACGCCGGAATCTCTAGTCTGTAGCCCGGCACCTCATGCCACCTGACACCATGTGTCTCAAGTATCGACATCCTGAAGGCATGCCCAAACATCGTAACCCAGCTCGAAATCTCAACCTGCCCATGGCACAACATCCGGAGGAACAGTGATACCTGTCCTCAAAAGATAACCGGAGGGATAGCGATGTCTGCCCTCAAATCACGGCGAGCCTCTACCACCAACCTTACTGCCTCTAAGCTGTCTTCTGAAGGATCCTCACCTTCCATGTGGCTTCCTATGTCAAGAACCCCCAAACCAAAAATACCTAACCGCAACTATCGGGGGCCTCTACCCAGCGAGTGGTCGTACCACCTCATCTCGGAGTCTATCTATGTGCACACTACCCAAAAGTACCCAGTGAGCGGTAATCACCTCAGTATATCCCAAGCCACAAAACTTCTGACACCTCGTGTCCCTGCGAACTTGTCACTCAAGTCTGATGGCCTCACCATCCAAGTAACCCGGGCCAAGCCCAACCTGACAGTCTGACTGCCTCAACTGACATCTATGATGCCCAATCCCATGGTAGCAACCACCAAAAGTAACCTGAACCAAAGCCCCAACCTGTGATCCTCATCACTCAAAAAATATCTGGGCCATGCCCAACACAACGAGCAGTTCAACACAGATAATATCACACATTGCATAACTATACTCAAGCATTACTTGAAATAGGAAATTACTAAAAAATTAATTACACTAACTTATGCCAAACAATACCAGTACCTAAGGTCTTAAATGCCTTAAACAATCACTAGAATGCTATAACAAATCAAACTCAGCAGTTTAATCCAACAGCAACAAAAGCAGTCTAAAATCAGAAGTTTAAATATTGGTCCAAATCATACGCATTTCGGCACCCCCAGCCGAATTTCCCCAAATGATCCATGACCTCTCACCTGTCCTTACTCTAGCACAAAAAGGGTCAGGGAATACCCAGAGGAATCCCACAATGCAGATAATTAATTAACAACAAATAAACAGGGTTTTGCTCAACACCCAACGTCGCGCCCAGAGGTCGTAACCCCAATTTGTCTACGAAAACACTAAAGAAGGTATGCACCACCCACCTCTTACTCGTACGATGACACTCCTTTGATTTTAGCCTCTGAATCGGACTAAATCGTGGTAGATCTTTGTTTCCGTCAAATCTGAAAATTCTGTTTGGATGGAATATGTGGAGGAAAAGGTGAGGGATCAAAGATTAAGAAGGGTGTGTGGGTTTAGCCTTTCCGATGCGGTCCCACTTCCACTGACGGATTGAAGAATGGAGGTCGTACGGAGATTCAAGGAGGGTTTGAGTTTTCGGGGTTTCTTGGATGAACTGTTCATCCCAAGGGGAAGAAGAAAGGACTTCTGGGAATGAGACGCGACAGCGTCTCGATCGCTCAAATAAAAATAAAAGCACACTGCGTGTATTTCCAAAGTACACGTCGTGTAGATGTGTTTCCTTACTCCGAATTAAGCAGAGTCCAGCACACAGGTTGGACCGTGTACACAGTCAACACAAGGCTAGGGTCTTGGCCGCTACATGGGACAAGGGTACATGGCATATCAAGGAAGGCTACATGCCATGTAGATTGAAATTTATACCTGGGAACCTCACGACATGTACTTGGCCATGCACGGGTAAGGGTTACATGGCGTGTCTATAAATGCATGCCGTGTAGTAGGAAACTTCTACACGATCTTCACACGGCATGTACTCGGCGAGCACACGGTCGGTCACTCGAGTAACTCATACACGGTGTGTACTTAAAGTACACAGCATGTAGTCTGGAAATTTCTAGAAACTGCCCAGAATTTCTGGACTTCTCAAAAATCAATCAAAAGTTTAAACAGGGTTGGAATTTGACCCATTTCTAAAAACCCGGGTTCTTACAAACTCCCCACCTTAACGTAGCTCATCCCCGAGCTACCAAACGAAACCAGAAGATGGCACCGAACACGCCCATCCCGGTTAAACAACCCGGACTACCCCGGTCTTAAGGTTATAGCTGAATTTCTAAAAGGGCTACCCACCTTAGGAATTTCCTGCTCGGTCTCAACCCAAAAAAAGCTCAAAGAAAATAAAATAAACAAGCAAGGCCCAACAACATATTTTCCAGACCCATGGTCCTCCGATGACGCATCGTCACCCCTACACCACTTTGGTGCTCACATGTCGCTTCCGACACCCAACGTAACCCTCACTGCATCGGTGTCAGCCTCCCTGAGGTCTTGCATCTAATAGATTCTCAAATCAAACCTGGTGCCATGCACCTCAAGTAACCCTCATCCACGATGCCCCGATGCCCACGACACCTCAAGTAACCTGCATCCTTGATGATCCTGATGCCACGCATCTCAAATATATAATAAAATTTATAACACATCTGATATGATGCCAATCCCACTAACTAGTCTCTAGTCAGTCCACAAGTAACCTATAAAACTCGTGCACTCAACCAAACACACCTCAAGAGGCCATGCCAAAAGAAATCAAAGAAACCCACGGCCACACCCATGGTGTACCTGCCACCATCCTCGGCTCTCCATCATTCTCAATCCCTGGCAGCTCCATAGCGTGCACCTGTCCTGAAACACGACTACCCGATGTCTGACCTCCTTGTGATGCTTCTCCAGTCACCGGCCACTGACCCCTCAGCTGGATCCTGTTATCCCTGTCACATCCCCTGCGTGCAGCTGAACCTTGGATACCCTCTCCTGGTACCAAACCTGAACCAACTCTTGACGCCATAGTCTGTCCTGGTCCCTGCCTGCCGGCTGTCTGAGAAGACTGCCTGCAAAACCTCTCCAGATGCCCAACCTGTCCACACGCCCGACACTCCTTCGGGGGCCTATCGCACTGAGCCCAAACATGTCCTGGTTTTCCACACTGAAAGAAAACCACCGCTAAACTACCACGAGGTGGTCTAGCTGAGTCCTTGGCCTACCCGCCCTACTGGAACTCATCTCTGCCTCACTTCCTGCTGTCTGAACCATCACCTGGGGTTGTCACCCTGCCAAAGCGAGATTTCTCTCTCTCGTTGCCCTCGGCTATGAGCGCCTGGTTCACCGCCTCAGAGAAGGAACCCAGCCTAAAGATGTTTAATTGAACCCGAATGGCATGTCGTAAGCTGTCCTCGAAGCACCTCACCCTAGCTGCATCATCACTCACCATACCAGGTGAAAAATGAGATAACTCTGTGAAGGTAGTTGCATAGTCCATGAAGGACATATCTCCCTGTTGAAGACTCAATAACTCCTAAGATATTTCTAACCTCAGTGTCTCTGGATAGAAGTGCTCAAAGAACCTTTCCTCGAATTCCTTCCATGCCAGTCCCTCGTGCCTACGAGCCTAAACTTGTACGTCCCACCAACGCTTCACCGGTCCTCTCAGCATGTACATCGCCAGCTTGACCCTCCACTCTGGAGGCGTCTCGAGCTGCTCGAATATCATGTGCATACTCTCTATCCAATTCTCTACCGCCTGTGGACCACCCTCACCCTGAAAAAGTGGCAGGTGTTGCGACTGGAACTCCCGCGTCAGATATGCCATAGAAGGCTCAGCACCTGGAGCACCTCTGTCAATCCCCTGCAAGACACGTACCAGGCTAGCTTGGAGCTGCTCGTCAAGCCACGGTCTGAACGCTGCCAAACCCGGCTACTGCCCTTCCTGCACTGGATCCTGAACCTGATCATGTCCCTGAGCCTATACCTACAGCTCATGCTCTACCTACACCAGATTCTGAACCTGATCCTACAGTACTGTATCCTCTCCTGCCTGACGTTCCATCGTGTCATGAAGGAGTAACCCGCTGAATACCATAAATGGTCAGACAGCCCATATATATATATATAACAATATATTCTACGCAGATAAGGAAGAAGAAAAAGGCAGTGCATAACAACTACCCTTACTCCCCCTCACTGCAACCATGCCCTTGGCATCCCGACCTCACGGCCTCCTTACCCGCCCTCAACAGATCCAAGTATCAATAGTACCTCGGGTAGTGCCCATCCTGACAACCAACATTGCTTCAATCCCGACGACCAAGTCACCCAATCCTGACAGTTACACTGCCTCAACCATAGTACCTGTCTGCTCTCATAAGATCCAGACCCATATGTCTTACACATGCAATTCTAAAAAAATACAAAGCATGGAATACACATTTCAATAAACAAGCAATTCTATCAGGAGTTTTTCCTATTCACATTTCAGAGCATATATAGCATGGCAATTGATTTTATTCACATGTTATTATCACTTCACATAGCATACATTCAGTTATGAAATTGAAATACCCTAAAATGTGCCTATCAAAATCCAAGCAAGAAACCCTTTCCATACCGTCCAAGGTTTACATATCATAATCAATAACATCGCACAACAAGTGATCCATCGAGGTGGAAATAATATCAACTGTAATCTGAGAAAAAATCAAACAGCAATTCCCACCCCAGAAACTCAATCTATCCCTCATAAATGGGGCTGCAGGCACCCAAGAACAAGTTCAAAAATCAAGTTCAAATAACAACCTATCTCCAGTCTACCATATCCCAAATAGTAAAACCAGCATAAATAAAAAAATAAGTCTCAAACTCATTAGTAGCCAGCAAATCAGTGCTACTAAATCCTTGTCAAAAACTCCTATGATAATACTTTGTAACGACCAGGACCCGACCAGCCACCCGAACAATGCCGAAAGGGTCGGGTGTTACTACCTTAGGCGCACCTCCCCTAAATGCCAAAGGCTTCTGACTAGCATCGAGGGTCTGAATAGGTATAGTGGGGAGGCTATACCCTCTCGGAGGAATTAAAGGTACAGGTCCAAGTATTAAACTAAAATATGCAGCGGAAATAAATGACTCAGCAGACTAAAACCAGACTTGCAGAGCGGAAGCACATTCAATAACAATAAACAGCAGAAACAATTTAGAAACAACAACAGTGGAAAGTAAACAGAACATCACGCCAGTAATCAGCTGCAATAACTGCTAAAATAACCAAGCATGCATCTAATCAAGTCATACAAATCAATATATATATAATGGCGCTAATGGATAACCAGTAGTAGCTACAATATAAAGTAAACATGTTGATGCAAGAAAAGGAATACTAAACAAGTAACTCCAGTATGGCACGACCTCAAGGTCCATGCCCATCTCCATGTTAATAGCACTACTCCTGAGGCTGACCCTCTACCTGCATGCAATTTCATAAAGTCTACACACGTCCCGAAGGGCTCATGTAGGGTGTCAGATAAGTCTCGGTAGGATACCACCCAGAGGTGCATACCTAATATAAGTGTTTAGGCAGACATGCTTATATAAGAAAATAGTGAACAATGTAATTCCCAAAAGTAAACAAGGACTTCACTGGTGCTCAGCAGCCACCAGGAAGTGTCACCTCCTTCAGCCAATGCTGGAATCTCTGGTCTATAGCCCGGCACCTCGTGCCACCTGACACCATGTGTCTCAAGTACCGACGTCCCGAAGGCACGCCCAACCGTCATAACCCAGCTCGAAATCTCAACATGCCCATGGCATAACATCCGGAGGAACAACGATACATGTCCTCAAAAGATAACCAGAGGGACAGCGATGTCTGCCCTCAAATCACGGTGAGCCTCTGCCCCCAACCTGACCGCCTCAAAGCTGTCTTCTGAAGGCTCTTCACCTTCCACGTGGCTTCCTATGGCAAGCACCCCCAAACAAAAAATACCTAACCACAACTATCGGGGGCCTCTGCCCAGTGAGTGTTTGTACCACCTCATCTCGAAGTCTATCTATGTGAACACTACTCAAAAGTACCCGGTGAGCGGTAATCACCACAGTATGTCCCAAGCCACAACACTTCTGACACCTCATGTCCCTGCGAACTTGTCGCTCAAGTATGATGGCCTCACCATCCAAGTAACCCAGGCCAAGCCCAACCTGACAGTCCGACTGCCTCAACCGATGTCTATGACGCCCAATCCCGTGGTAAAAACCACCCAAAGTAACCCAATCCAAATCCCCAACCTGTGATCCTCATCACTCAAAAAATATCCAGGCCACGCCCAACACAACGAGCAGTTCAACATAGATAATATCACACATTTCATAACTATACTCAAGCATTACTTGAAACAGTAAATTACTAAACAATTAATTACACTAACTTACGCCAAACCATACCATTACCTAAGGTCTTAAATGCCTTAAACAATTACTAGCATGCTATAACAAATCAAACTCAGCAGTTTAATCCAACAGCAACAAAAGCATTCTAAAATCATTAGTTTAAATATTGGTCCAAATCATACGTATTTTGGCACCCCCGGCCAAATTTCCCCAAATGATCCATGACCTCTCACCTGGCCTTGCTTTAGCACAAAAAGGGTCAGGTAATACCCAGAGGCATTCCACAATGCAAATAATTAATTAACAACAAATAAACTGGGTTTCGGTCAACACCTGACGTCGCGCCCGGAGGTCGCAACCCCAATTTTTCTACGAAAACACGAAAGAAGGTATGAACCACCCACCTCGTACTCATATGATGACACTCCTTTGATTTCAGCCTCTGAATCAGACTGAATCACGGTAGATCTGCATTTCCATCAAATCCTACAATTCCATTCGGATGGAATCTTTGGAGGAACAGGTGAGGGATCAAAGACGAAGAAGGGTGCGCGGGGTTAGCCTTTATGATGCGGTCCCGCTTCCAGTGATGGATCAAAGAACAGAGGTCGTATAGAGATTCTAGGAGGGTTTGAGTTTTCGAGGTTTCTCGGACGAACTGTTCGTCCAAAAGGGAAGAAGAAGGGACTTCTGGGAATGAGACGCAACGACGTCTCAATCTCTCAAATAAAAATAAAAGTACACGGCTTGTATTTCCAAAGTACACACCGTGTAGATGTGTTTCCATACTCCGACTTAAGCGGAGTCTAGCACGCGGGTTTGATCATGTACACGGTCAACACACGGCCAGGGTCTCGGCCGCTACACGGGACAAGGGTACACGGCGTGTCAAGGAAGGCTACACGCCGTGTAGATTGAAATTTATACCTGGGAACCTCACGGCATGTACTTGGCCATGCACGAGTAAGGGTTACACGGCGTGTCTATAAATACATGTCGTGTAGTAGGAAACTTCTACACGGTCTTCACACGGCATGTACTCGGAGAGCACACGGACGGTCACTCGGGTAACTCATACATGTCATGTACTTAAAGTACACGGCGTGTAGTCTGGGAATTTCTAGAAGCTTCCCAGATTTTCTGGACTTCTCAAAAACCAGTCAAAATTTTAAACAGGGTCGGAATTTGACCTGTTTCTAAAAACCTGGGTTCTTACATGAGATCTGTATGCAGATCATCAAATAATTTAATCCCTAAGATGTCTAGGTGTTAAATGTTTCCAATAATCTTGACTACATGAGGCCCATCTAGTGTAGACTCTCCAAGCTTACTAGTAAACAAAGCATTTTCTATCTCATACCTCTCTTATCTCGCATTCTCTTGATAGAGATCCTGAAGGTGAGACATCATGCTATAGGAATCCATACCCTCATATTGCTTCAAGAGATCATTGGACATGGATGATGGAATGAAGCACTAAACATCTATAGAATAATTCAGATATTTCTCATAGATAGATAGCTCTTCATCATTTTCCTCATTTCCATGAACAATTGGTAAAGTTTCTTCCAGCACATATAATTTCCTTTCATGGTGAAGGATAACCCATAGGCACCTTTTTCACTCTTGAAAATTAGTGGTGGTGAGAAGGTTTTCCTTACCAATTATGGATCAAAATGATATGTTTGATGTCATTTTATTGTTGTTTCTACAAAATGGATGAGCATAATTTTTGTACTTTATCTGATAAAATTTAGAAAAATAAATAATATTATGTTTATTAGTCTCTATTATTTTATTAAAACGCAATATCCCTCACCATTGGCTTTGGAACATCATGTTTATTGAATATCCTAGTGTAAATGATCCATATTCCCCTTCTCATTACCCCAACATTGGTTAGTCAAGCAACTCAAATGGTTTTATTTAGGCATTTCAAATGCCTACTATATTAACTCACAATTCCCTGATCTGTTGAGTGGACTCCCCAATCCTAAAATCATTAATTTAGATTTACTCAACCTTTACCTCTCAATTACACTAAGTCCTTCTTTATCAGTCAACACTTTATGTGAACCAAGTTATGTTAACCCAAAACCTCATGTTATAATTCCTCGATAATTGAAATCACCCCAACTTTGGCTGGTCAAGTGTAACGCCCCGACCCTAGTTTCCTAGAGTCGGTGCATTATTACATAACATTGGCATGATCACAAGAAAGATCAAATCTCGAAAGACCGATTGGTTTAGTAGCCTTGGAAACACTAGATATATTCATAAGTTTTACATTACATCATAAAATCAAAAACTACTACAACAACATAATGTTTCCACAGTCCACACTACAATCCCCTCATAATATCCCTGCAGGTCATTCATAACTTACATCTTCACTTCCTGGGAAAAATAAAACATAGAAAAGGGGTGACCTCAAATGCCCAGTAAGGATAACAATATAGCGGAAACTTTCATCAATAAGAATAAACATTTAAGGCAATGTATAACTAAAACAAAAGCCTTTTAAACATGAACTTTCAACATGGTATGGCATAAATAAAATGAAATAATGCCATTTACTTATTCACATGGATATTCCACTAATCGAATAATCACATGCAAAAATAAATAACCACTTTCATAATGTTGGAATGCATAATGCCAGACTATCATAACCACATAGCCAAGGCCTCGTGCCAAGACTACAAATAAGATTTTGTCAAGGCCTTGTGCCAAGACACTAGTTTGTCTCATGAGACCTACCGATGCATCGAGGAGCTATAGCGGGCTCCACCCGTCACTTATTAAGTCCAATGCATTCCCATATGAAAAGGTTTAAACATAACATAAACATTCGTATTAAAACTAGCATACGAAATGTCAATACTTTCACAATAAACTATGAATGGTATAAAAATAGCACATCCACAGTCAAACATATCACAGAACCTTCAATACAATATAGAAGTTTTGTATCATAATAAATCAACTTCAAATAATCTTAAAATCCATCAAAGGATGTTGACATAGATGAAATCAAAATTCTTTTTAAAGAAATATCTCCTTTTATTTTGGAATCATTTAAGATCCATATAAAATAAAACATTTTCTTTGAAAATATTCTTATAAGCTTGTAAGGAAAGCTTTGAAGATTTTATAACGGCGTAAAATAACCGCACCCGCCGTATAAGTTAAAAAAAAACATTCTTACCTCAATTCTGTCGAAAAGGTTAAAAAGGACATTGTTTTGAAAACGACGGAAAGATTCCTTTATAAACCTCTTATAAAAAGTCAAACAAGGGTATAAATGACTTTAACCCATATTCTTGTAAATAGTAAAAATGTTTTGAAATACATTTTGAAGAAACATGGATGTGGATGATAAAGAGATCCCAGTAGATTATTACATATAAACAACCTCAGATAATGAAGAGATTGTGAAATAACCCTTACCTTGTACTTTTCCTTGGTTGTGGTAGGTTAACCTCCTGTATAATGGTGAAATAATTGTTATTAAATTATACAATAATCATATACATTAATATGATATCATATATGATCTTTTAATATTGATTTGATAATAATATCTTAGTATTATCGTTGTTTCGGGTGTTAACTTACTTGTTTTCTTTCATATGTTTTGTTACGTAAGACATGTTTGTAAAGGATAGGTTGTATATTATTCATATCCAGAATGATATCAAGTCCTTAAACATCATTTTTAAATCATAAAATGATAATTACGCTTTAATGGTTACGATGGAGAATGAATCTCATCGCGTTCGTGGAGACGGTAGTCCGTACGTATGCACGAGCGACAATATCATTCTTTTGATATTAAAATAATATATAAATGGATGGTATATCATATATACAGAATCATTAACATGTTATATTTATTTTTTTACATGAGTTACACATCATTATTATACCCATCCAAATAATATTATATTGAATAACAATTACACCACGACGTGGAGACGGTAAGCCGTACGTACGCACGTATGGTGACATGTTATTCAAAGGGTGGATAGAATACTGAATATGATTGTACCATATTTATAATAACATCACAGTATATGTGAGATACTGGAGTTATTATTTCAGAATGGTAAGAACAAAGGAAGAAGAAGTGGAAGAAGAAATGAACTTAGAAAAGGGTGGTGAAATCATTACCTCTTCTTCGGGTTCTTCCTTTTGATTTGATCAAAAGGGCTCCTTAGGTTGGCTTTCTGATCAAACTAAGGCCTCTAGGTTGTATTGAGGGATGTTGGGAGAGTATTTGGGCAGAGTTTGGCCGAACCAAAAGGCTTTTAAGGTGTGAAGAAATGAGAAGGAGGAGTGCCCTTTTATAAGAGGGGTGAGGGGCACCTTTGGAAAAGCTAGAAATATTAATTTATAATAAATTCATATTCGGTTTCTAAAGGCTCCAAAGTTGACTATTCAAAGGATGAGGTGGGGATATGTCGAAAACAACTCATCCAATAGAATTTAGACAGGTTTGGGTACTTATATTAACCTTATCTTTAAGTATTAACTCTAAGTTAATTAGTTTCACTTTTACAATGTCTCTTTGTATTTTTATATATTATGGTTAATAAACTTACTATATACATCCAAGAAACCCCCAAGTGGTCCATTAATGATTAACCTATCATAATATAAGTCTCTTGGCCGAACCTTAGATTTTTAGGAATTTAATATCAATTAATAATATAATATTTGTTTTAAGAACTCTTTTATGTCAATTTTGACACTATTCAATAGTTGATTTTTGTGAAACTCATAAAAGATTGATTACTTCGAACAAAGTCCATTAAATCAATCCTAATATATCATATTATCCTAGAAAATTAGTTTAATTCATTAAAAGGTTCATATTATATTTATTTGGGTATTTATAATATCAATTATGTTAATTTTTCACTATTATAGTAATTACTGCATCATCATTGTGTCATAAATAAAATAACTTATTTAATGTCTAAAAATTATAAATAAACTATCATTATGTAGGAAATCTTTTTATATTTCTAATGAATATTTATAATCGAAAATCCAACATGTATAACCCTATGTAAAAATTGTTCTTCTAAAAGATGTAAGCTTATGCCATTTTTATTTTTATTTTAACTTTATTAATATAAAGTGTCCCTACCACATACAAGTGGCTCCAAGGGGTCCCCAAATTGACCCAAGGATGCCCATGGTCGGGTATGTGTCCACCAATAAGGTTAGGACACGTTTTAGGGTAATTTTTTATTATTATAATATTATTTTTTTAACCCTTATTTACCGGATTTACCCTTTAACTATGGTAAATAAAATATTTACCACAGTAACTATTCAAAATGTCTAAAAATAAAAGTTACCTATTTACACAATTTGAACATCCTGATTCCAAATATGGAATCCATTTTCCTAAATTCAAAACACAGAAGTGGCAGAAATTAATTTAAAATTAATTCCCGCTGTTAAAACAAAAAGCGTGTTTTTAAGAGATAATAACTATCAAAAGATTGACACTTGTTTATGTTCGGTTTAATTGTAAAATTATGTCCAATGACCAAAATTATATTAAATGGTAAAAATATATTCTAAATATACTTTAAAACCACTCAAATTCATAATTTATCACTAGTAATTAATTTGATTAAAAAAGTTGTTTTTAATTAAAATTTAGTAATTTTCACTATTCATCAAAATATGAAAGTTATCCGAAATGTACCAAAATTTCACCCTAGGCTAAATTCGATATTCCGAATCCAAAAATGAAGTCCATTTTCAAATATAAAATATATATAATTTCAAAAAGTAGGTATTACTATTCATAACGGCTAGTTTGATTAGTTATGGTGTGTTAGAACTCGGTGTTGCGTACAACACACGCTATCACATTATTCAAAGAGAAGCGTACCATAGAAGCTTGGGGTGTTACATTCTCCCCTCCTTCAAATAATTGCGTCCTCGCAATTTCTAGGGTATTACTGCATAAAAAGACTCGGGTGGTTCTTCATCATAAGTTCCTCGGGTTCCCACGTTGCCTCTTCCATCTTATGATTTCTCCACAAAACTTTTACCAGACGCGTCGTCCGGTTTCTCAGTACTTGTTCTCTTGTATCAAGAATCCTGACGGGCTCTTCACAATAAGACAGATCCGGTTCCAGTTCTAATTCCTCATAGGTGAGTACATGCGTTGGGTCAGGCATGTATTTTCTCAACAGAGATACGTGGAACACATCGTGAACTTTGGAGAGACTTGGCGGCATTGCCAATCGGTAAGCTACAGCCCCAATTCGTTCTAGAATTTCGAAAGGTCCGATGTACCTGGGACTCAATTTACCTTTCTTACCAAAACTTATGACTCCCTTCCACGGAGATACCTTCAGGAAAACATGATCACCGACTTGAAATTCCAAATCCTTCCTTCGATTATCGGCATAGCTCTTCTGCCTACTTTGAGCTGCTTTGATGTGATTTTGGATTACTTTCACCTTTTCCACCGTTTCCTCCACCAGTTCTGGGCCTACAAGTTTTCTTTCACCAACGTCATCCCAACAGGTTGGTGTACGACATCTCTTTCCGTATAACGCTTCATATGGTGCCATCTGAATACTCGAATGGAAGCTATTGTTATAGGAAAATTCTACCAGAGGTAAATATTGATCCCACATACCCTGAAAATCAAGTGAGCAAGATCTCAACATGTCTTCTAAGGTTTGAATAGTCCGTTCTGATTGTCCGTCTGTCTGAGGGTGGTAAGCAGTGCTCAAATGAAGTTCAGTATCCAGGGATTTCTGAAGACTTTTCCAGAATCTTGAAGTAAAACGGGGATCACGATCAGAAACAATCGATAGGGGTACACCATGAAGTCTCACAACTTCATTAATGTATAGTCTTGCTAGACGTTCCAGGGGTAGATCTTCTCTTATAGCAAGAAAATGTGCTGACTTGGTAAGACGATCAACAATAACCCATATTGCATCGTTCTTTCTAGGAGTCTTTGGTAGCCCCATGACAAAGTCCATCGTAATATTGTCCCATTTCCACTCCGGTATGGGAAGAGGTTGCATGACTCCTCCAGGTTGTTGCCTTCCAGCTTTCACTTGTTGACAAACCATACATCTTGACACAAAATCAGCAATCTCCCTCTTCATGTTGTCCCACCAAAAATGTTCCTTCAAATCTCTATACATTTTGGTGCTCCCAGGGTGTATAGAGAAATTGGAACTATGAGCATCATCCAACAATTCCCTTTTCAGATCAGGTAAATCGGGAACACAAAGTCTCTTCCCGAATTTCAAAATTCCATCTTCATACACAAAGTCTCTCAATCTCCCATCATTCACAGCTTTAATCTTCTTTTGGAATTCTTCA
Source organism: Viscum album (assembly GCA_963277665.1). NCBI lineage: Eukaryota > Viridiplantae > Streptophyta > Magnoliopsida > Santalales > Viscaceae > Viscum > Viscum album. Next base: position 1,939,720,261 of record OY728155.1, read on the forward strand.
TCATTGGTCTGAGAACTCTTAATCCTTTCTAGTAAAGATGGTTTGGCAACCATTTGAAAAAGCATTGATGTTTCACCTTCCCTGGTTATTCCCATGTCCATCTTCTCTAGATCCATGAAAATTGGGTCCCTTTCAATTCTCATCATGTTCAGAACTCCATGGTCTTTTCTGCTCAAAGCATCTGCTACTTTGTTTGCTTTCCCCGGGTGGTAGTGTATCGTGCAATCATAATCCTTGAGTAATTCAAGCCATCTCCTTTTCCTCATGTTGAGTTCTTTTTGTGAGAAAATATACTTCAAACTCTTGTGATCAGTATAAATCTCACATTTTTCACCATAGAGGTAGTGCCTCCATATTTTCAAAGCAAAGATCACTGCTGCTAACTCGAGATCATGAGTAGGATAGTTTTGTTCATGAATTTTCAACTGTCGTGATGCATAGGCAATAACTCTATCATTCTGCATAAGGACACAGCCAAGTCCTTTCTTTGATGCATCACTATAAATAACGAACCCATCATTCCCCGATGGTAGAGTCAATATAGGAGCATTGACTAATCTTCTCTTCAGTTCTTCGAAACATTCTTCACACTCTTTTGTCCAAACAAATTTAACCCCTTTACGTGTGAGCTTCGTTAATGGGTTAGCCAATCGGGCAAAATTCTGGACGAAACGTCGATAATAACCTGCCAAACCAATAAAACTACGTACCTCAGTTATACTCGTAGGTGCTGGCCATTCTTGGATTGCCTTGGTCTTAGAAGGATCAACAGAGATTCCATCTTTAGAGACAATATGGCCAAGAAAAGAAATCTCCTGAAGCCAGAATTCAAACTTGCTAAACTTCCCATATAATTCATGCCTCCTCAGAGTCTTCAAGATAATGCGCAAGTGATTTTCATGATCTTCGTAGGTTTTGGAGTATACCAAGATATCATCAATAAATACCACCACAAATTCATCGAGATACTCCTTGAAAACTCTATTCATCAGATCCATGAATACAGAGGGTGCATTAGTCAATCCAAACGGCATTACAGTAAACTCGTAATGCCCGTACCTGGTTCGAAATGCTGTCTTCGGAATGTCTTCCTTCTTTACACACAACTGATGGTATCCAGATCGAAGGTCAATCTTTGAAAAGTATTGAGCTCCATGTAGTTGGTCAAATAAATCATCAATACGAGGTAGGGGATACTTGTTCTTTACCGTTATAGCATTGATCTCCCTGTAGTCGATACATAACCTCATAGATCCATCTTTCTTTTTAACAAAAAGAACAGGGGCTCCCCATGGAGAAACACTAGGGCGAATAAATCCCTTATTACTCAATTCCTCTAGTTGTTTCTTTAGTTCGACTAACTCTACAGTGGCCATTCTATAAGGGGTCTTCGATATAGGCCTTGATCCAGGAATCAAATCAATAGAAAACTCAACTTCTCGTTCTGGAGGATGTCCAGGTAAATCTTCTGGAAATACATCTACAAATTCTTTCACAACAGGTACATCCTCTATTTGAACATTCCTTTCCTCACCGACAGTTATTTCATTCTCTTCCTCCCCAATAATTGAATTAAGTTGAGCTACTGGGGGTGGATCTAAATAAGAATTAGGTGGTGACGATTCTGCTCTAAAAATAAGGTGTTCCTTATCATTATCATCAAGAATCGTAACCTCTTTCTTCTTACAATAAATCTTCGCATCATAGTCCGAAAGCCAGTCCATACCGAGGATTATATCAAACTCGATCATAGGTATGACGATGAGATCAGCAGATAAAGAAAATTTATGTGCTCTAATGGGGACTGATTCACAAAACTTTGTTGCAACGATACTTCCCTTAGGAGTTTTAACTGACAACTCCCTTATTAAATCAAATTGGAAATATCTAATTTTCTTAGCAAACTGGGAAGATATGAAACAATGCGATGATCCAGAATCAAATAATGCATTTTCTAAACTTGAGGAAACCATTAAATTACCTGCCACCACGTCTTTCGGAGCTTCTACCTCAGCAGTAGTGATAGCATAAGCCTGGCCTTGATCCCTTGGCCTTTTCTGAGGTAAGTTCTCCTGACGCTTAGGACATGCATTTGCATAATGCCCCATCTCCCTGCAATTGTAGCACTGAACGTTGGTAGCTTCCTTCTTCCCCTTGCAATCATGAGCTTGGTGGCCTTTTTCACCACACTTGTAACAGACTCCCATTCCCTTCAAGCAAGTACCAGGATGTTTCTTCCCGCATTTACCACAAGATGGATATTCAACCTTTCCCTTCTTCCCCTTATTTCCATTCCCAGATTGATCAGCAGGTCTCTTCTTCTCTTGCTTCGCTTTAAAGTCATAAGACTTAGAGAATTCTTTTTCGGTCTTGATAGCACATGAGACAATGTCTTCGTACGACGAAAAGGATTGTGAGACTAATGCTCGACGAAGAAATGGTTTTAACCCATCAAAGAAACGATCAATCTTACTTCTTGGGTTGCGAATATAATCTCCAGCATACCTCGCTAACCTTGTAAAGTTAGCCTCATACTTTGTGACATTATCATCCTCCTTTTGTCTCAGACTCAGAAATTGCCTTTCCATATCTGCTCGATGGTCGCGAGGAAAGTATTTTTCTAAAAACAGATCTTTGAACTCCCTCCATTCCATGTTTGATACTTCATCATATTCCTTCATGTTTTGAATCAATGACCACCATTGATCAGCATCTCCAGTGAGGCGGTAAACTGCCATGGTAACTTTTTCCCTTTCACTACTCCCCAAAGCCTGAAATATTTTCTCTAGGGAAAATATCCATTGCTCAGCTACTAAGGGATTTGTACTCCCATTGAACGTTGGTGGTTGTTGTCTCATGAATCGATCTAACATTGATCCTCCACGCTGCGGATCAGGGTGCTCCATACGGGTAAGGTTATTATTCATAACCTGAGTAAGTTGTCCCAGTACGGTGATTAGCTGATCAGCACCAGTTGCATCACCAGCCCCACTATAATTATCTTGAGCAGGAGGGCAATCCCTACATGGAGTGCGTGCATTGATACGGTTTACATTTCTTCCGCTAGGCGCCATTTCTAAACAATGGCATAAACTAGATCAGTTTATGAATCAAAATACATAATCCCATACTTATAAAACACTTAACATAAATTGAACTATCTATGGATATAATCCATAATCATAAATATGTTTTCTTTGAGGAAGTATATACTCATAAACCCTTCATAATGATTTGTAAAGAAAGTGAGAGTTATCCTAAGAATATCCCCCGGGAGTGTCGTAACCAAGAGTGCAGCAAGGCCCGTTGTCGTGCACCAGTTCCCGTTCGAGTCTAGCTCAAAGCGGTGTTTTCGGGTTTTACCCCTAGGTACATCTGTGCCAGAGCCGCCTCTACCTGCTCGTATCCAGACAGGGATGTATTGCTCGCAAAACTCACAAAGTCTCTACAATACCAAAATTCTAGGAAGTTCTTCTATACTAATCCTCAAAGTTCATCTTAGGTCTACGTGCTCTAATCAGAGTTTATCTAAATCTAGCTTCCAAGGTTTGTACTAAACTTCCTCTGATACCAACTGTAACGCCCCGACCCTAGTTTCCTAGAGTCGGTGCATTATTACATAACATTGGCATGATCACAAGAAAGATCAAATCTCGAAAGACCGATTGGTTTAGTAGCCTTGGAAACACTAGATATATTCATAAGTTTTACATTACATCATAAAATCAAAAACTACTACAACAACATAATGTTTCCACAGTCCACACTACAATCCCCTCATAATATCCCTGCAGGTCATTCATAACTTACATCTTCACTTCCTGGGAAAAATAAAACATAGAAAAGGGGTGAGCTCAAATGCCCAGTAAGGATAACAATATAGCGGAAACTTTCATCAATAAGAATAAACATTTAAGGCAATGTATAACTAAAACAAAAGCCTTTTAAACATGAACTTTCAACATGGTATGGCATAAATAAAATGAAATAATTCCATTTACTTATTCACATGGATATTCCACTAATCGAATAATCACATGCAAAAATAAATAACCACTTTCATAATGTTGGAATGCATAATGCCAGACTATCATAACCACATAGCCAAGGCCTCGTGCCAAGACTACAAATAAGATTTTGTCAAGGCCTTGTGCCAAGACACTAGTTTGTCTCATGAGACCTACCGATGCATCGAGGAGCTATAGCGGGCTCCACCCGTCACTTATTAAGTCCAATGCATTCCCATATGAAAAGGTTTAAACATAACATAAACATTCGTATTAAAACTAGCATACGAAATGTCAATACTTTCACAATAAACTATGAATGGTATAAAAATAGCACATCCACAGTCAAACATATCACAAAACCTTCAATACAATATAGAAGTTTTGTATCATAATTAATCAACTTCAAATAATCTTAAAATCCATCAAAGGATGTTGACATAGATGAAATCAAAATTCTTTTTAAAGAAATATCTCCTTTTATTTTGGAATCATTTAAGATCCATATAAAATAAAACATTTTCTTTGAAAATATTCTTATAAGCTTGTAAGGAAAGCTTTGAAGATTTTATAACGGCGTAAAATAACCGCACCCGCCGTATAAGTTAAAAAAAACATTCTTACCTCAATTCTGTCGAAAAGGTTAAAAAGGACATTGTTTTGAAAACGACGGAAAGATTCCTTTATAAACCTCTTATAAAAAGTCAAACAAGGGTATAAATGACTTTAACCCATATTCTTGTAAATAGTAAAAATGTTTTGAAATACATTTTGAAGAAACATGGATGTGGATGATAAAGAGATCCCAGTAGATTATTACATATAAACAACCTCGGATAATGAAGAGATTGTGAAATAACCCTTACCTTGTACTTTTCCTTGGTTGTGGTAGGTTAACCTCCTGTATAATGGTGAAATAATTGTTATTAAATTATACAATAATCATATACATTAATATGATATCATATATGATCTTTTAATATTGATTTGATAATAATATCTTAGTATTATCGTTGTTTCGGGTGTTAACTTACTTGTTTTCTTTCATATGTTTTGTTACGTAAGACATGTTTGTAAAGGATAGGTTGTATATTATTCATATCCAGAATGATATCAAGTCCTTAAACATCATTTTTAAATCATAAAATGATAATTACGCTTTAATGGTTACGATGGAGAATGAATCTCATCGCGTTCGTGGAGACGGTAGTCCGTACGTATGCACGAGCGACAATATCATTCTTTTGATATTAAAATAATATATAAATGGATGGTATATCATATATACAGAATCATTAACATGTTATATTTATTTTTTTACATGAGTTACACATCATTATTATACCCATCCAAATAATATTATATTGAATAACAATTACACCACGACGTGGAGACGGTAAGCCGTACGTACGCACGTATGGTGACATGTTATTCAAAGGGTGGATAGAATACTGAATATGATTGTACCATATTTATAATAACATCACAGTATATGTGAGATACTGGAGTTATTATTTCAGAATGGTAAGAACAAAGGAAGAAGAAGTGGAAGAAGAAATGAACTTAGAAAAGGGTGGTGAAATCATTACCTCTTCTTCGGGTTCTTCCTTTTGATTTGATCAAAAGGGCTCCTTAGGTTGGCTTTCTGATCAAACTAAGGCCTCTAGGTTGTATTGAGGGATGTTGGGAGAGTATTTGGGCAGAGTTTGGCCGAACCAAAAGGCTTTTAAGGTGTGAAGAAATGAGAAGGAGGAGTGCCCTTTTATAAGAGGGGTGAGGGGCACCTTTGGAAAAGCTAGAAATATTAATTTATAATAAATTCATATTCGGTTTCTAAAGGCTCCAAAGTTGACTATTCAAAGGATGAGGTGGGGATAGGTCGAAAACAACTCATCCAATAGAATTTAGACAGGTTTGGGTACTTATATTAACCTTATCTTTAAGTATTAACTCTAAGTTAATTAGTTTCACTTTTACAATGTCTCTTTGTATTTTTATATATTATGGTTAATAAACTTACTATATACATCCAAGAAACCCCCAAGTGGTCCATTAATGATTAACCTATCATAATATAAGTCTCTTGGCCGAACCTTAGATTTTTAGGAATTTAATATCAATTAATAATATAATATTTGTTTTAAGAACTCTTTTATGTCAATTTTGACACTATTCAATAGTTGATTTTTGTGAAACTCATAAATGATTTATTACTTAGAACAAAGTCCATTAAATCAATCCTAATATATCATATTATCCTAGAAAATTAGTTTAATTCATTAAAAGGTTCATATTATATTTATTTGGGTATTTATAATATCAATTATGTTAATTTTTCACTATTATAGTAATTACTGCATCATCATTGTGTCATAAATAAAATAACTTATTTAATGTCTAAAAATTATAAATAAACTATCATTATGTAGGAAATCTTTTTATCTTTCTAATGAATATTTATAATCGAAAATCCAACATGTATAACCCTATGTAAAAATTGTTCTTCTAAAAGATGTAAGCTTATGCCATTTTTATTTTTATTTTAACTTTATTAATATAAAGTGTCCCTACCACATACAAGTGGCTCCAAGGGGTCCCCAAATTGACCCAAGGATGCCCATGGTCGGGTATGTGTCCACCAATAAGGTTAGGACACGTTTTAGGGTAATTTTGTATTATTATAATATTATTTTTTTAACCCTTATTTACCGGATTTACCCTTTAACTATGGTAAATAAAATATTTACCACAGTAACTATTCAAAATGTCTAAAAATAAAAGTTACCTATTTACACAATTTGAACATCCTGATTCCAAATATGGAATCCATTTTCCTAAATTCAAAACACAGAAGTGGCAGAAATTAATTTAAAATTAATTCCCGCTGTTAAAACAAAAAGCGTGTTTTTAAGAGATAATAACTATCAAAAGATTGACACTTGTTTATGTTCGGTTTAATTGTAAAATTATGTCCAATGACCAAAATTATATTAAATGGTAAAAATATATTCTAAATATACTTTAAAACCACTCAAATTCATAATTTATCACTAGTAATTAATTTGATTAAAAAAGTTGTTTTTAATTAAAATTTAGTAATTTTCACTATTCATCAAAATATGAAAGTTATCCGAAATGTACCAAAATTTCACCCTAGGCTAAATTCGATATTCCGAATCCAAAAATGAAGTCCATTTTCAAATATAAAATATATATAATTTCAAAAAGTAGGTATTACTATTCATAACGGCTAGTTTGATTAGTTATGGTGTGTTAGAACTCGGTGTTGCGTACAACACACGCTATCACATTATTCAAAGAGAAGCGTACCATAGAAGCTTGGGGTGTTACATCAAGCACTTTAAAATATAGTTTGATTGTAACTGAAGTAATTGAAGGCTATAACAACTTAATATTTTGTCCTTTATGAATAAATTTCCAATTATTATCTTTATTACATGTTTGTTAATATTAATTGGTATTACTTAAGTGATTAACCATGTCTTAGATAATATTTACGCATAAGCCAGTTTATTTTAGTTCCATCTTGCATTCTTGTTAATTCATTAATTATGTGATCACGACAATACATCCATAATGAAATAAACATGCAACTGGTAGGAATAAAATAAAGTGTATGATCATGATATTATACTAATGGTTAGTTTATCTAGAGGTTGATAAACTAACTATTGACCTAGGGGAGAAACACCTTAAACCAATTGAGGTTTGTTTTTACAGCTTTCTACCTATCCATATTTGTATCTCCTTGGATTGGTTTTGCCTTGAATCATAAATTGAACTACCTCCACTATCTCGGGAGCTCCATCCATTACATATTTCTTTTACTCACACACAAGTGAGGGGGAAAGGGGGTTTACATAAAAGAAACTATGAGTATACAGGACCTATATAATAATGAGGATAGAAGGCATGCATGCCAATAATTTAATTTAATAATAAATTAAATGAAACCGATCACATACAAAAGGTTGAGTCCAGCTCTTGATCATCTACATGCATGAAATGTATTATGCATTTAATAAAACTCTCATTATATTCTTTAATTGTTATTATTTAAGATAAATCGTGCTTGAATCGATTAATTATTATCTTTAATTAATCAATACTTTTATCTTAATTATTATATGAATTTATTAAGATTATCATTCATTATAATTTTAAACAAATTAAATAAATTCATTTAAAATTAACCTTATACATAAATGTACCTTGGAGGAAACACGGTGAATACCTATCCAAATCTACTCAACATGTATTATAATTATATAATTCTTTACTCTTGTGAAATATGGAATACACGACTCATAGCGTACTTTCACGATGTGTACTTCATAGATGATTACATGAATTGAATAATTTTTCCATCACATGTTATGCTTATATGTATGTAGAGTAACAACTTGTAATACGACTCATACATGATATAAAGATCTTGAACATTAAGCAGATATTAATTAAACATTTAAATATTTATGTATATTAAAACCTATCACATGGAGTGTCCTATCTTTATGACTACACATGAGTACATGTCATATGATTTTCATAGTAAAATAAATAAATTTTAAATTTGTGTCACATTTTATAAGTACACGATGTGTAGATCTAATCTACACAGTGTGTACACCTCTCACCGTCTATATGAGACACATGCCTAGGGACTCATCGTGTAGTCTATGACTTATAAAATTTGAAGTACACGGCATGTCCAATGGTCCACATGTCGTTTTGACCCCGTGTTACATGGTCACCCATCAGGTAGGTTGTATATTGAATACACAGCTCGTCTTTAATGCAAAGGGACCGCACGCCGTGTCCAACGGGCCACACAGCGTGTAGTACGGCTAACCGTGTGCTCTTCTGTCCTGATCAACACATGGTGAAAGAATTAACTACACCGCGTATCATTAATGCACACGAGTTGAGTAATTTTTGAATTAAATCCTAGTACATTGAACACAACTACATAGCGTGTAACTTCGGTTACACAGCGTGTACTATTTTGTTATCCAAGAAGAATCCTTATCTTCTATAGATGGGTTCCTCAATTTTATTTTAATAAAAAAATTAAACATCTTGATTAGATATACAAGAAACTAATAAGGAAGAAATATATCACGCAAATCACATTAAAATAACTATTAATCTTGAATTGAAAAACTAAATTATAAATACATAAATCACCAATAATATTAAATAATTATAAAAAATTATGTGTCCCATATGATACCACTTGTAGGTTTCAGGCGCAGCAGAAGCGTGCGATGGTTGGTGCCCAACAATAATTTTTTCCATAATCAAGGATCAATCTAGGATCTATACGAAAATGAATGTCGTGATCCATATAATTGATTCAAAGAAATAGATAAATAATAATTGTGTTGGAATCAAGAGAGGGATCAAAACCTATTGTTTATAATTAATTTAATTAGATAAAGAATTATCTCTAAGTAATTCTTTCTTCGTTGATGTGTTTGACGACAGATCGGTAGTGCACCACTATTGCATTGTAGAAACTAAGCGTATATTTTCTCTAGTGGTGATCCACATGTGTTCCAAGAATCTCCGGATGTCACTGAAGGATTCTCTGAGGGATAGCATGGAATATCCTTGTGCTTGTGTGGTCCGCCTTTGATCTCCGTGAAAACCGCTTCTAAATATTTCTACTTGATTCGGTGGAGGAGGATTTCTCTCTATTCTTGAGAGAATTCATGGAGAATAGATCTCTCTAGGCTTGAAAGTTTTTTCTCCAAATTTGTTATGCACAACCGAATAGGATCATGAGAAAATAACGTAATTGGGTATTTGTATTACTAGGGTTAAAATAAAATAATTACACAAATTCCTTTATTATTTATTTAATCCTAGAAAATACCCATGTCAAATAATAATAGTAATATTATTATTTCTTAACATGCATTGAATTTTTGAATTAAAATTAAATATTATTTATTAAAATAGTATTCAATATTATCATTTCTCATCGGACCATTAAACTTGGTCCGCCATTCATCAAAAATATTTATCAAGCCTTGAATAATTTCTATTTATTTATTAAATAAATATCATTGTATCATTCTACAATAAATAAATAAATATTATATTTACTAAATATAAAATAAATATTTATTAAATATTCCTCTCATAATATATTCTCTCGAATAACTAGTGATGAAATAAATGCAATCAAGTATACATGAATAATTGTTAAACCACATTCGGGAATGATATTTATTCAACCTATTAAATAATAAATAATAATATATTATTTAATTGAGATTATGGATACACTTAGTGTGTGACCCTCTAGGCCTCTTTCTGAGTGATGTTCGGCAACGCGGCCTAAAATCCAAGGTTAGCATCTAGAAACACGTCAAGGCACCCATAGAGAAAGAAGTTAATGTCATAAATACATGTTACCTCATATAAATGTTGACCATGTAATATAATCTCTTTATCATAATATCTCTAATCGAGCAGGTTTCATGCTAGTGTCATCAATATTATGTGCTTGATATCTCTTTCTTTGACTTTCTGGAAATAGAACTTGCCTATAGAATACCATGGCCATGGATTTATTCTGGATATATCATTTCCATAAAAGGGCCTAAGATATTAACTTCGGTTAATGAACAGAAGGGATAAATCTTTTCTCACATTATTCATTTATATAATATTACTCATGATGCACCCAATGTAACACCCAAAGGATTTACAAATAAATTTAATATAGAATGTAATGCACACAACACTGAGTCTTTATGAAACAAAACTATTTTATTACAATTATTTAAACAAGATAGTTATAACATTTCCATGAAACATAATTTTTCCACTTCTATAATTTGAATTTCGAAAAACGGTCATACACGGTTACGATTAGTAAGAAATTTAGAGTCTGATAGGATCAACGTAATTTTTTTATGAATAGTAACATGACCCTTTTGAATAGTAATGTTACTGTTATGAATAGTAATATAAACCTCATGAATATTAACCTCACCCACGAAATTATAAATAAAATTCAGGAACCTTATAAATGAAAGTTTGATATAATGGTATAAGTAAGTGAATACATTAAAAATTAATAATTAAGTGTTGGTATATTTTAATTGCAATTATATATTTAATAAATTGTTTTAAAAGAAAATTCATTTTAATAAAATTTATTCATAAATTAATATTTTTCTTTCCTATGATTTTAGGATAATTTAACTAGACCTTAGTTAATTTTTCAGGGTGTTATCAAATCAATTATAATTTTCAAAATTGTATTTTTTGAGTAAATAATGATTTTATCTAAAAATTAAATTTATCATATTTATAAAATTGTTTTCCTAAAATTGAGTTCATTTTTTAATTTTAAATTTCAAAAAATGGTTATGGTGAATTTTTGTGAATTTTTTAAAACACTTAAATTTTTGGTGAATTGTAAAAGATGATAATTTACGATAAATGTTAAATACAAGAATTTTTTAGTCATTGTTGATGTAAGGATGAGGTAATCATCAATAGTTATAAATAACATGCACTTATTACTATATTTTTTCACTATAATCAACACTATTTCTTTTCTTGAACAAAATAATAAAATAATGAATATAATATTGAGAAATCACCCCTCTCCTCCACTATAAAAACCACCCTCACCCCCTCTTCTCTTCACTCCTCTAAGACTCGAACCATATAAAAGTTCTAACAAAATCCTCTTCCCTAATATATCCCCACATATAGGAGCTCTTGGTCTTACCAAAATACTAAAACCCCTTTCCTTAAGGAGTTTCTCAAGGAGGGGTATTCAAGAGGTAAAATCCTCTTCCTTTTCCTTTTATTTTCTTTTCAAGTTATTTATTTTATTATATTATCCTCAACTCCTCTACCAAAATGATCATGATAACTCCAGTATAATATATATAATTTAATTATATCATGTTAATGTAATTTCCATCATCAATCTTCTTTCTCTCTCTCTTTTATTTTAAAAACAAAATCATCGTTTGGGAGGTGCCGATTTACAACCTTCGTGGACGACAAACCTTTGTTCTTCAATTTCTCCTTAAAGGATGTTCATGAAACCATTTTTATAGTTAAAATAGATTATAAAACATGTATTATGTCTCATTAAATGTTTTGTAACTATTATATATACATAATACTAATTCATACGAAAAAACCGGTTCATGATGATCAAAATACCGTTGTAATAATCCAAATGATTATCACTAATGTTTTATCTAATAACTCATTCTCATACCATATAAAAAAATTAATTATATAAACATTTATTCTTCTTTATGTTCACTAGTATCATATAAATTCAATTTTGGAGAATTATATCATTTCCACATGAACTTCCATACTCATGTACATGTACCGATTGTAAAAACCAAGGAAACAAACGCTCCCGGGTAATAAAATTGTATCTTATAACTCATCATACAGGCCATAAATGAACTTAATAAAATTATAATAAATAAAATAAATGTATATAAGGTTATGAATTAATTAATTAAGGGATTTAATTTTATTAAATATGTTTTTAAGTTCAAGTGTAGAACACATTCGTACATAAGGTAAGGGTTTTCTACCCGAACCTCCATTTTCTTTCGAGTTACTCTTTTTCTATTTTTACACCAATAAAATTCTTAATTATTATTAATTACTCCTCTTAAATTATATTTAAATGTTCTATATATGTGTACTAATCATAATCCTTCTTTATATTATGGGGATTTACATGTTTTAAAGGGATATTTCTCAAATTCTTCACAATAAACAAGCTCGGTTCAAGTGAACTTCTCAAATTCTTATCTATTTTCAAGGGTACTATATAATATATTTTAAGAAACCATTATTTTTATAAAAACTATAATTTTATTATGAAAAAACTAACTTAGTTCACTTCTAGTTTTATACAAATATTTTTTCAAAAGAATACTTCTTTTCAAAGTGAAAGAGTATTTCTGTCAAGAATTACATAATGATTTTATAAGAGTATTTTCATCTATTTCAACACTCTTTATAATTATTATGTTCAATTGGGATTAATATTTTATGATATCATCTACCATATTTTATTGAATGGTTTATGATTAGTTTGATTGTGTGTGTGCTATCTTGATACCATTCATCATATTACTCTAAATGGTTAGTGTTTATTTTTACTAATTGGGGAAAGTTATTTACATTTCATAATATAGTTTCCATATGAATGTATATGTTGATTATGTTTCACCCCTTTCATTTGAGGAATAAATTGTACTTAGTAAGTGTTATTTGGGGCCCGTTATAGCCCATCAGTGCATCGTTATGTCTCATGAGACAAACTAGTTTGGGTTTTTACCTATTTATGTATGGTCTTGGCATGAGACCTTGATAGAATGGTTATGATTTCCCGCATTATGAATTCCCTCATTATAAAACTAGTAATTGATAATCCATGTGATTATTCAACTAGTAGAATATCCATGGTTATGTTTTATTATGTAATTATTTAATCATCTTTTATTCCTGTAATATTATGCTCAATTTTACTTTTAATGGCATGTGTACATTTAATTATTCACTATGCCTTATTAATTATGTTTCTACTGTTATACTTACCCTTACTAAGAATATGATCTCATTCCTTTACTATGTTTTATTTTCCCCTAGGATGCAAATATGTGTATTATGAATGAACTATAGGGATAATCTAGGAGCTTATGTGAGATTAAAAATAAGTTGATATGTTGTATTTCATTTCAATTTGTAATGTTGAACTTATGAATGCATCTGGTTTTCCAATGCTATTAAACTATTAGTTCCTTTGGTATATGGCTTCCCTGTTATATTCCAATGTAATAAAATAAGGCAGTAGCTTTGGGTAACTAGGATTGGGTCCTTACACCCAACATATCCTACTTCACCATGAACATCTGTCATCACAGTTTTTTTAATACATCTAAGTGTGTGAATCATAATACTCAATAATAATAATATTAAAGTTCAAGGAGAAATACACACATTCGTATATAGGAACATTCAATAACACATAGAAATGTGGATTTCCTACTGCCGGATCTCATTTTCATAATATCTATACTGGACATTACTAAGGGCGTACACCGTGAAAAGGTGCCTCAAAGTCCTATGAGTCTACACCCCTAATAGCATGTATCATTTGTGTCCCTCAGATAATATTGTTTGGTTAAATAACGTATATTCAAGAATAGTTTCATAGCACTTCCGGGTTTTTATCATAGTGGGGAACTACTATGACCTTTTAGTGTGACAAATACTCTTAGGACATTATCACATACTATGTTACACAGAAGAACAATCATGATGTAATAAGGAGTTTATTAATATTTAGAAAACCATGAATAAAAGTTTATCATAAAGTAAAAATAAGTTATTTTTAGGGCACCAACTCCAACACGAAGCTTCTATGCGCACCACAGTCTTCGACTGAAGCTCCTCCGCACACCACCTTCTTTGACTGAAGACCCTCCGTGAACCTCCCGGGTATGGGTGTTATTCTTATTTAGATCTATCTCTCTCTTCCACTCCTCTTACCAGATAAAAGAAACATGTTTATCAACTATTAGGTCTATATTTAGATCTAGGATTGTTGGATCTTGATTCGTTTGATTTCAGATTTTAGTTTCGAATCTATATTGTGTTCTTCTTTGCGTTCTTGACCATTCCTTTCTTGATTAAATTAATTAATTTGGTGAATTAATTAATTAAATGAAATTTGAAATTGGGATATTGGTATTTTAGATCATGAATAATTAATTATTAAATTAATTATGAGGAAATTGAGAGTATTAATTTGGGGATAATTAAATGTTGAGTTAATTATCAAAACATTGTATTGTTGAATGAAATGATTAATTTTTTAATTAATTATGAGATATTGGGATTGGATTAGATAATTAATTAATGAATTAATTATAGGATATTGAATTTTTAGATATTGATTAATTAATTGGTGAATTAATTAATGGGTTTGGTGTGCTTAATTAATTGGGGAATTAAATAAGGAGATTGATGTGATAAACTAATTATTAAATTAGTAATGAGATTACATGGTAACAATAAATTTATGAATTAATTGGGGGTATTAAATTGATTAAGATGGAACAATTAATTGATTAATTAATTTGGGTTATTGAATTGTTGAGTTGAGATTAATTAATTGACGAATTAATTAATGATAGTTATGTGATTATTTAATTGTTTAATTAAATAAAGAGATTAATTAAGTGACGAATTAATTAATGAGAGTTGTGTGATTATTTAATTTTTAAATTAAATAAATGGATTAATTAATTGAGGAATTAATTAATGGGAGTTATGTGATTATTTAATTGTTGAATTAAATAAATTGGTTAATTAATTGAGTAATTATTTAATGGGAGTTATGTGATTATTTAATTATTTAATTAAATAAAGGGATTAATTAATTGATGAATTAATTAATGAGAGTTGGGTTATTATTTTATTATTAAATTAAGTAAACAGATTAATTAATTGATGAATTAATTATGGAAGTTATGTGATTATTTAATTGTTGAATTAAATAAAGTGATTAATTAATTTATGAATTAATTAATGAGAGTTGGGTGATTATTTAATTTTTTAATTAAATAAATGAATTAATTAATTAATGGGAGTTACGTGATTATTTAATTGTGAATTAAATAAAGGTATTAATTGATTGAAGAATTAATTTATGAGGAGCAATGTGATTATTCAATTGATGGATTAAATAATAGGATTGATGTGGTTAATTAATTGGTGAATTAATTAATATGGATTGTTGTGTTGACGCATTTGAATGAGTTAGATTAAATAATTGGTGAATTAATTAATGGGGATTGTTCTGTTGATACAATTGAATGAATTAGATTAATTAATTGCTGAATTAATTAATGGTGATTGAGGGGGTATGGAAACCGCCATTGGGACCAGGCACTGTGCAGCTTTGTACGAGACAATGTTAGTCGATCAGTAATTCAAGGTGGGGAGCTAGGTGGTCAATGATACGAAATCTGGGGAGGGGCAGTTCTAGTGGGTTGGGCCTACAGGTCATGTATGGGCATATATTCCTCTAGGCCTTCGGGTCATGTATTGAGAGTCATGTCGGGCTTTGTGCCTTGGGCCTACGGGTCATGTACGGGTTCCCCTTCAACACTTAAAAAGGGGGATTATCCATAATAAAATAAAAATGAAGGCCTTCGGGCCATTCGGGGTGATCGATGTGTTAATGAAATTGAATGAGTTAGATTAATTAATTGGTGGATTAATTAATGGGGATTGTTGTGTAGATGAAATTGAGTAAATTATATAATTAATTGTTAAATTAATTACAAGATATTCAGATTATTGAATTAAGATAATTAATTATTGAATTAATTAGTAAATATTGAGATTTGAGAATTGAGATAATTAATTGTGGGATTAATTATGAAATATTGAGATTATAAATGAGATAATTAATTATGGAATTAATTATGTGATGTTGAGTTCATGGATATTGATTAATTAATTGATAAATTAATTAATGGGATGGACGTACTTAAATTAATTTGGAAATTAATTAAGGGTATCTATGCAACAAAATAATTTTTGAATTAGTAATGAAGTTCGTGTGATTAGTTAATTGTTAAATTGACTAATAGAATGGATATGATTAATTAATTAATTAATTAATTAATATTCATGATGTGATTAGTTAATTGTTGAATTAACTAGATGAATCGAAATGATTAATTAATTTTTGAGTTAATTAATATACTTTATATGGTTAATTAATTATTGAATTAATTAACGTAAATGATGAGATTAATTAATTGAGGAAATTAATTAATCAAATGGGTATGAATAATTAATTAATTAATTAATTAATTAAATGATTTGTGAAATTTCCATTGGTGGCGTGTCACTTGTTGTGATTATGTTGGCATGGAATAACACATGGGTTAACCAAGGTGTGAGCGAGAGATTACTCGAGGAAGATCCTGAAAGCTTCCATTGTGATTTATAAATGACTGTGAGAGCCTTTGGGAAGGAAGAATTTGAGAGCATCCATTATGATTTAGAAATGACGGTGAGAGCCTTTGGGGATGAATATTGTGAGATCTTTTGTTTTGATTTCAAAGGTACCGTGTGAACTCTTGGGTTTTGTCCAGGGAAAATATTGTGAGAGCTTTTCCCCTTTTTCAAGAAATCTATTATGTTTCATTTAGTCTCACTTACTTTATACCCTTGAGGTTAGATCCCATGTGCACATTATTCATGCCGGACTGATTTACATGTTTTATTCATTTTATAAAATATAAATTGTGATAAGGAATGGTAACAATGACATTCAGTTATGTGATATCCCTTAAGGATAGTACAGTATCCAGCATGGGCTGAAACAGGTATAGAGATATGGGTGTCTATAAGAACTCGAGGTTTATATGTTTAAATAAAGGATAATTTAATAAATGTAAATTGTTTAATTTATTAATGGTATTTTATTCATTATACATCTTCATACATTGTTATTAACTGTAATTGTTTTAGACGCCATTAGTGGTAGCCTACTGAGTTGTACTCACACCCTACTCTGGTTGCCTAATCAGTACCTGAATATACTTTTTGTTTTCTGGACATGTTATGGTAAAAGGCCCTATGTTAAATGAATGAGTTGGGGTGGAGCATCGATGAGGTAACTTGATGCGGTTCGAGACCCTCTTAGGTGTCATGGGTGTATTTACTTTTGAGTTTAAAAATTGATGCTTAGCGCATACATTAGCATGAAATATTTAAAGTTCAGTTTTGATATTGTATTTCAAGTTTTGGTCATCTTGTGTTACTGGTACTATTCTGGTTATGTTATATCATTTGGTTGTTTTTATTATTTTCGTCATAACTTGGATAAAAGAAAAAAAAGTTATAGTCTCCCCATGAATAATATTAGACCCTCACTACTTGTCACCATCCTCTGGAATATAGGTAGGTGCGGCTAAGGTCATGTGGCGAACCAGCTCGGGGCACCGGATCATGACACCCGGTCCGAGACATTACAAATATCATCATTATCTCATGATATATATATAGACCAAATTCATTGGAGACATATACTTATTTATTTATAGTTATAATTATAAATAAATATATTTAAAAAGTACTTATATATAATTATAAATATTTTTTTTACAAGAAAAACCTAAAACCTTAGATATCATCCAAAGCCAAAGTACATAATTCCGCAGGAAAAGGAAAAACCCAACAATTTGACCTCGATGATTCCCAAAGGAAGACATAAAATGATCTGCATTATTTCCATCTCTCCTCACAAAATAGAAACAAGAAGAAGATAACAAAGGCACCAAAGATCTGATAATGTTGATAATGGACCCATAGGATTGGTGGCGACCTTCATCCTCCTTCATATCATTGATAATAATTTGACAATCAGATTCGACCAGAACATCCTTCCAGCCAAGATACAAGATGAACTGCATAACCTTCCAAATAGTCATAGCCTCTACCATAGGAGGATACCAACCAATGATGTCCAAGGAGTGATGAGCTGCAATAATAGAGCATGTATGATCCTAGAGGACAACACCTAGGCCAACAGAACCCTCCCCAAGAATCACTACATCAGTATTAAGTTTGAGAACACTTAAAGGGGGAATCCATTTGACAAGAGGGGAATGAATAGGTGAAGGTTGAAAACCCCCCTCTGCATCAAGCCACTGACATACCCAATTATGTATCCTGGAAAGCCAGACCCTATCATCTTTAACAATGTTTTTGAAAATGAATGTGTTACGGTGAAACCATATAATCTAGGCACAGATATACAGTCCAGTGATAGTCTGAGCAGGAAAATTTTTGAATCAATCCCCCACAATGAGATTAATGTCCCCAATATTTCTCCAAAAAATGAGATCCTATGTCGCGCACATGGACCAAATCTTAGTGACCCAAGGGAAGAAAAAATGGAATGAAAATTTGTCGTAGCCTTATTCCCACAGAGCGGGCATAGGGAGTTATCATATAGGTTTTTCTTAGCCACACGAGCGTATGTGGGTAGGATACCCCAACACATTTTCCAACAGAAAATCTTGGACTTCAGTGGAGAATTATGATTCCAAATATGTTTCCAAAAGGGGTCTAGGAACATTCACCTGCTATAACGTATGCCTTATATCCTGAACGAACAGTATAGAAACCAGATGAATCAATATACCAGTACAGTTTGTCCGAGAAAGCATCCTGGACCACTGTAACCACCATGATAGCCTTATGATCAGACTCATTAAACCATTGATTGATCCTCTAAAGGTCTTAGCTATAAAGGTCATCAACCAAGATCTCTTTAACAATATCATGCTCATAGTCAGGTGCTAGTGAATAAGCAGGAATCAAGCCCTCCAAAATAGGCATGTAGGGATCATGCCAGATATTAATCTAATCATCTATGTAAATTCTCCAAAAAATGTCACGGATCAAGACTACCTTTGACCCCTAAACACTCCTCCAGAAATAGCTCGGTCGAGGACCCATGATGGAAGAAAAAAATCATCATGGGGAATGTATGTAGCTTTGACAACTCTAGATCTCAAGCTATCATGGTTTTGTAGAAGGTGCTAGCCTTGCTTGTCCAGGAGGGAATTGTTAAAAACTTTCAAATCATGAAACCCCATGTCGCCGAAAGCCTTATAAGCACACATCTTCTCCCAAGAAAACCAATGTAAATTATTTTTCCCACTAGCATGGCCCCACCATATATTAGCGAAGGCGGAATGAAGTTGATGGATAAAGAATTTTGGGAGCTTGAAAAGGTACATCACGTAAGATGGAACTACCTGGGCCACTACTTTAATAATAACCTCCTCGCCTGCCCTGGAAAGATTTTTTCCAAACCATCCATAGATTTTCTTGTGGACTTTATCAATAATGAAAGAAGACATTTCTCTTTTGGAGCGTCCAAAGACCGTCGGGAGCCCCAGATATTTATTATGTTTCTCAATAACCTCAATGCCACACATACCAGCAATAGTATCTCTCATCCCCTCTTGCACCCCTCAACTAAAAGGCATCTCATACTTGGTGAAATTGGCCCATTTTCAAAAAGCATTGGTGATGGCATCAATTATTTTGAGAATATCTTAGCACTCCTGAGAATTTTCTCTTGATAAAAGGAAATGATCATTGGTGAATAAAAGGTGAGTGATGGGGATACTTTGCCTACAAACCTTGGCCCCATGAATAAGACCAACCTGGTCTACTTTAGATAAAATATGAGAGAAAACACCAGCAATAAGGAGAAACAAATAAGGGGAAAGAGGGTCACCCTACTGTAGTCCTTTGGAAGGTTTGAAATTAATTATGAGGAATCCATTAACATTGATTTTGTAAGAAATAGTTTTAACACAACCCATGATCACTCTCACTCATTTTGGACCAAAGCCCAGTTTTCTCATAACCTCTTCCATAAAGGCCCATTCCACCCTATCATAAGTTTTTGACATATCCAATTTCATAGCCAAAACCCCCCTCTTTGAGGTTTAATGAGTTTTCATTGAATGACAGATTTCATGGGATATGATAGAATAATCTGTAATGAGCCTCTTAGGAATGAAGTCATTATGGTTCTCAAAAATAATAGAGGGGAAGAATCTACCCACGCGATGGGAGAGAACTTTGGAGAATATATTGTACACCACATTGCACAAGCTGATCGGCCTAAAATCAAAAAATTTAATCAGGTTAGATATTTTTGGGATTAGTACAGTAAGAGTTTTGTTAATCTTTTCCATACTTGTAGACCCATCCCATAACCCATATATCAAAGAAATAATATCTGGTCCCACAATATGCCAGAATATTTTTTAGAAAAGTGCATGGAACCCATTAGGATTGGGCACCTTTGAAAAATGAATGCTTTTCAGGGCCGCCACAACTTCTTCTCCAGAGATATCTACCTCAATATTCATGGCCATGACCTCAATCACCTTAGGCTCAACATAGCTCAAAAGATCCCCTTGGGAGGTACCCCTCTCAGAGAAAAATAGATTTTGAAATAAAGTATCAATTAGCTCATGAATTACCACCTTATCAGAAGTAATGTTTTATTTCCTATCCTCCAAATTTGATTTAAGGTTCTTCCTTATTCTGGAAGAGGCCTTTTAGTGAAAGAATCTATTATTATGATCACCTTGTTTGATGAAGGTCTCTCTTTACCTAGAAAATCAATAACTTTATTTGTCTCTTAGGTCCTCATTCAGGTTTCTTTCTAGATTCAAAACCTCCTGCAGATGAAAACCAGTAGAAATATTTTCATAGCATCTGGAAAGAGCTTTCTCGAGCCAACGAATTCTCAGATCGAAGTCCCTGAAGTGTTTTCCACTCCAATGTTGTAAATGAGTAGTCACCTCCTTAGTTTTATCCCAAACCTGATCGTGAGTGGAGGACCAAGAATATTTTTCAACATCACTACAACTATCATTGCAGAGCTACATGCATTTGAAACGAAATATCTATATTATATTATCACCCATGGGCATAACCTGTAGATGAAGGAAAATAAGACAGTGGTCAGAAGAGACTGGAGGTAAGTGTGAAACCTCATACATCAGAAATAACTGCATCCAGTCGCAAGATTCTATAAACCTATCCAACCTTTCTGAATTTCTTAAATCCAGATCATTTCCAGGAAACCAAGTAAACTGACTCCCTAAAAAACCAAGATCTGAAAGCCCAGCCTAAAGCAAACAATATCAGAAGAGGTTCATGGAAGAAACACTCCGACTAGAGCCCCCAAGCTTCTCATAGTAGTATATGATCTTGTTGAAATCACCACCAAACAAAATGGGGTCCTGAAGAAGATTTCTGATAAAATCGATCAACTCCCAAGGTATCTATTTATCACTCACTCCTGGCCATCCATAAAAACCCACAAAGTGCCACTAGGGTTCCTGAGGCTGGCAGATTGAAACAGCAATGTGATGATCATAAAAGTTAATCACTAAAGTATTGAAGTCCTCTTTCCACATGAAACAGAGTCATCCCACATGACTCGACCGTCCGACCAAGAAATAGTTCTAGAAATCGACATTCTAAGCAATTCCTCTCATGTCCTTTATTTCCAGTATGGTCTCAGAAAAAAAGACCATGTCAGGGCTGAACTTAGAGCTCCATTGGAGGTGCATATAAACTGACTGTGGGTTTCCAAGACCACGACCATTCCAGCATAAGGTTTTCATTAAGAAAGGTAGGGCTGGTATGTGCCAACCTCCACCCCTGAAACTTCATGAAGAGAACCATCATCTGTCACTCTCCATATTTTTGGGAGCTGATTCTCAAGCAATGAAGCCTTGAAACCACTCTTAGAGCCACAAAAAACCAAATCATGGAAAATAAATCCCAAATCCTTTATTTTAAGCCTCTTCCACTTTAGAGGATTAATAGAACCTAACTCTAATCCACCATGGAGATTGGAACCTTCCCCAGATAAGGGTAAAGGAAGATCAGTATATGGGGAAAGGCCAGGGTCTGGAGGGTCAGAGAAAATCTGGTTCAGCTTGTAATGGGGCTTAGATGCATCCTCAGACACTGAGCCTATCCATGAGGGTAGAACATCCATCTCTGAACGAGAAACATCCTCTCCAAAAGGACTAATATCAAAAGCACTAGGAGCATACTGAGGAGTTTCCACCAAAGACTTAGTTTTGAGGCCCTCTCTCAACCTGGGTGGACATGATTCCCCCACCCCCACAAATGAAATCATGTTATCGAAAGAGGGATCCTTCATAGCCTCCTGAGCATCCAAAGAAGGAATATTAAGTTGATGAATAGAAGGGGGCCTGGATTCTGGATATCTACAACAATAAACTCATTCTGCCTTGTGGAATGTTGGATATGTGTCTTCAAAACTAAATTCACGGCTGAAGAACCTCGAAAACCCGAGAGTCCTTATCAACTATCCCCTGTACAGAAAGGCCAAGAGAAGAGGGGATCAGATCCACTAGATGAGGAAGGGGTGATCTATCTAGGGCCATGGGGAAACAAGGAAGACCCAACGGGATAACCTCCTTAGCGACCGAAGGGCCTTGGACCACCCGCCTATTGATAAAAACTCTAGCCTTATGTTTTTTAACCTCCAAAACGGAGCTTCACTTCGAGGGTTTAGCCCGAATCCATGGGCCGAAGTGTAGCGTCAATCGAACCTTCGAATCTGACTTCTTTTTTCCACAATCTTTAACACTGTGGACAATGATGCCATAGAAAAAACAGAAAGAAGTAAGTTTTTCGAATTCAAGAGACACTCAAATCTTGTCTTATGAGAGTTTCAAAAACAAACCCTATATAAAGGGGTTGAGAGATGTCCACCATAACCCTAATTCGCACGGAGGAACCCCATTGGATCAGATCTAAACCATCCCACTCCATGAATTCCTCGATAGAATTTCCAATCCCGTGCATGACTTGCTCATTTCTACCAATAAAGGGAATGATTTTTACCTATAACCAAAAAGGGGAGTGGGAGAAAGACATCTCATGAGTATTAAATCTATTTGAAAATTCATTGAGAACAATCATGTGATTATCAAAGGTCCACGTAAGTCCATTCAAAATTCGGATCTTGTCGGACACCCTATAGAATTCCAAGATAATCATCCTAACTTTGATTTCACTAATAGCAACCCCTTCTTCCAATCTCCATATTGATTTCATCGTGCTTTTACAGGCATTCAGGTTATAGGATCTGTTAGATGAAATCTTTCCCACCAAGAGGCGGGAAAGGTGATTCTGGAGATTGATGTCCTCTGCAGTACATACTTCCAAAGTTCAGTAATTGAAAACTTATCCCAATGATTAACCAAATCATCCTCCATAGATGTGGAGGGAGGAGGCGTTGAGGTTGGGGGATGATGAAAGAGCCGCAAATCACACTACACCCTATGAAACTCCAAAGCTTTGATTTCCAGTGGAAAAGGCCCAAAACAATGAAAAATGAAGATCATAAATTGAAAACTATTGGCTGTAAATCTATGTAGCAAGTCATCACAGATCGAAGATCTCTACCGCGAAAAATCTCAAAACGCCGAAACGAAACCAAAGATCACAAATCAGAACCATGGTGGAACACCGATTTGAATCTGTTAGACCTGAAGATCGTGGATCGCAAGTCGAAAACGTGGTTGATCGCTGAACACAAAACACAGATTGTAACCGACCCGGGTCCATCATCGATCCGTCGTAGGAACTTCAAAATTAAAGAAACTCGAAGATCCTAGAATAACCTGAATGAATTCGATCCGTCTCAAGATGCCAGATATTAAAGAAGATCTCGAAGATCAATGGAAGATGAAGAACACGAGACTTGACAAGGGTCGAAAATCCGATGAAGATCTGTCATAGATCCAAGCAAGGAAACCCAAAACAAGGGAAGAAACGCAACCCGTCTCTCTATGGGAACCAAAGGTCATCGCTTTGCCTTAAGAACCAGGGGTCACTACCAACAACCTGAGTAGGAAACCCCGGTGGAGGAAGGAATGAAAATAGAAACCCTAGGAAAACCTATGAGATGACCTCTCAAAGCGGAGAGACTACGGTTTATTAATTATAAATATACAATTATAAATGTATAATTATAAATATATAATTATAAACATATAATTATAAATATAAATATATAATTATAATAATTATATTTATTATTTATGTAGTTGGGGGATTACTCGAGTGGTAAAGGCTCCCCATATTCATGCATCAGACCTAGGTTCAAATCTGGGCATGAGCGAATTTCTACAGGCAAGCGGTGACACAAGCATGTTGCAGGAAGTATGTTGCCAACATGACGTTGCACTAGGCCCTCGGGCCAGTTAATGGACCTTTGGGATATGTAATGGGATTCATGTCCATTGGGTCTTTGGGTCATTTACTGAATAAATAAGGCTTGATGGGTGGGATATCCCTTGGGGGGGACTTTGACTTGTCTTTCTGGTCTATGTTTGTGTGTGTGTGTTTAATGTAATTATACCCCTAAGAACCTAATATATGTTTATTATTTTAAAATTTTATTTTAATTTTATAATTATTTAAATATATATTTATTTAATTATAATCTTATGAATAATTTTTTGAAAACATTATATATATATATAAATTATTAAAAAATATACACTAATATGTCATATTTATATTAATTATAAACACGCATTTTTAAATTAATGTATATAAATAAACATTATTTTTGAATATAAATATAACAATTATATATATATATATATTAATAATAATTTTTCTTAAAAAAATTTATCAATGCTAAGAATAGTGCGGATAAATCTCTCCTTTGATCAGCGCTAAAATAAAAGCTGATAAAAGATACATCTTTATAAGTGTTTTTTTAACGCTTATAAAGGTAACATTTATCAGCGCTTTCTGCTTAGCATTGATATAGGTGAGAATTTTATCAGTGATTTTTTCTTAGAGCTGATAAAAACAAAATCTTCTCTTACTCGGATTTGTGGTAGTGATTTCGTGCAAAAGTTAATCTCAACCACCTATCAAGGGATTGGAATTAGGTAAACACAATTGGCACTTGAGGAGAAAAAATTCAGGAAGCAAAACCCGGTGCTTAACTCAGATTCACCAAAGTAAAGCCTGTGTAGCTACTATTTTGGAAGGAACCCATGTGATTAGAAGATTATATCCCTTGATGACCTGTTGGCAGGGATGACTTGTGGGAGAAGAGGCGGCAAGTGGTGAGGGTGAGGGCTTGGGGGGCTTAAGGGAAACAAGAAAGTTGATGAGGGTGAGGGCAATGGGAATCAGAGCGTTGATGAGGGTTTAGGGGGCTCAGGGGAAACTGTGGTGCTGATGAGGGCTTGGGGAAAACTAGAGCACCAGTGAGGGCTCGGGGAAAATCGGAGCACCAACGAGGGGGGAAATGCAATGGTGGTGAGGTCTTCGGGTAAGGGGTGTTCAGGGGAGAGATGTAGGGTGGTGCTTAAAGGAGAGGGGCATAGCTCAGGGAGAAAATGTTTTTTTTTGCAAATGGATAAAATTTAGCGGCGGTTTTTTGAAAATTGTCGCTAAATTCTCTTAATTTTTTTAGCAATGGTTTATTAAATCCCTGCTAAACTATGAATTTGGTGTAGTGAATATCAAAATAAATTCATGAAAATAATTTTATTATATAAAAAAATACTTTACTCATGGTTTGATTTAGGATGATCTTTTGATCACTCTATTTATTTGAATATGGAATTCAGAGGTTGTAAGCTTTATATTAACACAAAATCCTCATCCTTTCATTATCTTTGGAAAATATTTAATTTAAAATCTTGGAAGGGGGAATGGCACTGTTTATGATTTCGTATATATTTATGGTAATTGATAGAAATTAATATCGAATTAATTAAATGGTTATTTTTTACATAAATTATTAATTGTTATTAATAATTGTGTTGTTAATTATTAATTGAATTATTAACTATTATTTTTATTCATTATATTCATAAATATATTAATAATTAACAACTAAATTATTAAATATATTATTGCATATTAGTAATTATATTATTAATTTTTAATTATAAGTATTGTTTTATTTATTAATTATGTATTATCTTAAATAATATTTTTTATTATTAATTATGTATTATCTTAAATAATGTTTTTTTATTATAAGGTGCCTCATGAACTTCTCGGAGATTTATGGGAGTTCGTCGAGCTGGAAATGGTGGTTCAGCAGTCGGAGGGATGGCTGGGATATTTGATAAAGTATAGTATGATTTTAAATGTAGAGGAGGCTATTATAGATTTTACAGTTGATTTTTTATTTGAAAACATTGATTTAGGAGGCTAATAAGTCTTCTCAGTAATTCAACATTATACTTATTATTTATAATTAATTTAATTAAATAAGAATTACCTTGATGTAATTATTTATTTGTTGATGGATATGGTAACAGATCTGTGATGCACCATTGTTGTGTTGTAAGAATCAAGTGCAGATTCACTCTAGCGGTGATCCACACGTGTTCCATGAATCTCCAAACGTCACCGAAGGAATATCCAGGTGTTAGCACGACCGATCCTTGCACTTACATCGTCTGTCTTTGATCGCTGCGAGAATTGCTTCCAAAGCGTTCTCCTTGATCTAGTGGAAGAAGATTGCTCTCTGTTCTTGGAAGTGATCTTGGAGAAGAGAGATCTCGAAGGCTTGAGAGAATTCTCTAATTCTGTTGTGAACAACCCAAAAAAAATGTTCTCTTGAAAAAATAACATAACTGAGTTTATATATTGCTAGGGTTAAAATAAAATAATTGCAAAAATGTCCTTAATTATTTATTTAATCCTAGAAAAAACTCCATGTCAAATAATAATATTAAAATTATTATTTCTCAACAAGCGCTCAACTTGCGGATTAAAATTAAATATTATTTAATCAAATATTATTTATTATTTATTATTTTCTCACCGGACTTAAAACCTCGATTCGTTATTCCTCAATAATATTTATCAGATCTTGAATAATGTCTATTTATTTATTAAATAAATATCACTGCATTATTCGCTAATAAATAAATAAATATTATATTCACTAAATAGAAAATAAATATTTATTAAATATTTGGATCACGTTATATTCTCTCGAATAACTAGTGACGAAATAAATGTGATCAAGAAAACATGAATAATTATTAAACCACGTGCGGGAATAATATTTATTCAACCTGTTAAATAATAAATAATAATATATTATTTTACTGAGATTCTGGATACATTTAATGTGTGACCCACTAAGACTCTTTTTTAGTGGCATTAGACGAAGTAGCCTAAAGTCTAAGGTTAGCATCTAGCTACACGCCAAGACACCCATAGAGAAAGAATTTTATGCCACAACGACATAATACCTCATATGAATGCTTACTGTGTAATGTAATCTCTTTATCACAATATCTCAAATCAAGCAGGTTGTATGTTGGTGTCATCAAACTATGTGCTTGATGTATCTTTCTTTGACTTTCTGGAAATATAACTTGTATATAGAACACCATGGACTTTGATTTATTTAGGCTATAACATTTCCATCAAAGGTATTTGTGATATTAACTTATGTTAAAGAATAGAAGGGATAAATCATTTCTTGCATTATTCATTAATGTAATATTACTCACGACGCAGCCAACATATCCTACACCGTCGCGAATATCTGTGGTCACAGTTTTCATCAATACATCAAAGTATGCGACTCATAATACGCATTACTAATAATTTTAAAGTTTAAGGACCAATACATATGTTCGTCGATATGAACATCCAATGACACATATAAATGTGGATTTCCTACTGGCGGGTCTTGTTCTCATAATATTCTACTGGATATTACTAAGGGCATACACCATGAGAAGGTACATCAAAGTCCTATGAGTCTCCACCCTAGATAGCATTTATCATTTGTGCCCCTCAAATGATATCATCCGACAATTGAACATATATTTAAGAATAGAGTCGTAGCACTTTCGGGTTTTCATTATAGTGGGGGAATGCTATGACCTTTTAGTACGACGACTACTCTAGGGACATTATCACAAAATATGTTACGCAAAAGATCAGTCTTGATTTGATAAGAAGTTTATTAATATTAAAAAAATATGAATACAATTTATCATAAAGTACACAAAAGTTGGTTTTAGACCACAACTCCAACAAGAATAAACAATTAAAGAGGAGAATAAATAATCTCACACCGTAAAGCGGCAGGGCAAGGAGCGGCGACGACAAGAAGCGATGGTGGCAGGGAGCGACGACAGTAGGGCAGGAAGCGATGCCGATAGGGAGGGACACCGATGGGGCAGGGAGTGACAGGGGGCAAGGAGTGAAGGTGGTAGGGAGCGACACTGGTTGGGAGTGACGCTGGTACGGTAGGGAGTGACGGTGGCATGAAGTGAAGGCGATAGGGAGCGACAACGACATGGCAGGGAGTGACGCCGACAACACTACAGATCCACGAAAGCTTGAAAGTGTGAATGAAGAATGCTCTCTTAGGGTTATTTTTATAACATCGGGGAAAACTTTTAGTAAATGGATAATATTTAGCATCGGTTTTTTGAAAACATCCGCTAAATTCTCACTATTTTTTTCGCGGCGGTTTGTTACATGGCCGCCAAACAAAGAATTTGGTGTAGTGAAAAACAAAATAAATTAATGAAAATAATTTTATTATATAAAAAACATACTTTACTCATGCTTCGATTTGATCTTTTGATCACTTTATTTATTTGAATGTGGAATTTGGAGGTTGTAAGCTTTATATTAACATTCATTATCTTAGGAAACTATTTAATTTAAAAACATTAAAGGTCGAACGGCGCTGTTCATGATTTCATACATATATAAGGTAATTGTTAGAAATGAATATCGAATGAATTAAATGATTATTTGTTACATAAATTATTAATTGTTATTAATAACTGTGTTGTTAATTATTAATTGGATTATTAACTATTATTTTTATTCATTATATTCATAAAATATATTAATAATTAACAACTAAATTATGAAATATATTATTGCATATTAGTAGTTATATTATTAATTTTTAATTATATGAAGTATTGTTTTATTTATTAATCATGTATTATCTTAAATAATATATTTTTATTATAATGTTGGTATAAGTCGAATCAAGCATTTAATTTCAGTTATATTTTGGAATTGAATGCAATTAATTTCACCTTATTAGCGTGTGAAGTAATTTTAATAAACAAATTTGAACAGATATCAATTTAAAAAACCCATTTATGTTTTTTTTTTTAATGTTCAAGTTTGATTTATTCATGAACAAGCGAAAGTTGGGGGTGGGAGTTTCAGTTATAAGCGGATTTATTGCTAGAGAGAATCGGAAAAACAGGAACGGGGAGGTTGATCCCGGATGGATGTTCGATGCAATTCCCATCCGAGATCTCGCCAGGGGTGACATGGGTCGGAGCCAGACTGTTTCCAGCGGCAGCTACGGTGGTGGGGGCGGCGGCGGCGGCGGCGGCGTGGGGAGAGGGAGCAGTTTCTGTGACATGAGCCTGAAGTGCGGGTGCCGGTGGAGATGGGGTCAGAAGTGTTTGATCTCCTTTACCATTGCCTTCATTCTCGTCTTCTTAGCTCTGCACTGGTCCTTCGGGGGGCTCTATGCGTGGCACACGGTCACTAGCTCCGGAGACACGGCCCTCCCAACCGTAGGGTGTAATGAAGATTCGGAGGGATCCTGGTCGATTGGGGTTTTCTATGGAGACTCGCCATTCTCTCTGAAGCCCATCGAGGCTGTCAATGTATGGAGAGACGGGAGCGCAGCATGGCCGGTGGCCAATCCGGTTGTGACTTGCGCTTCACCTTCTGATGCTGGTTTCCCTAGTAATTTTGTTGCCGATCCCTTTCTCCATGTTCAGGATGACGTTCTGTACCTGTTCTACGAGACCAAGAATTCGATCACCCTTCAGGGCGACATTGGAGTCGCTAAAAGCTTCGATCAGGGAGCCACATGGCAGCAACTGGGCATCGCCTTGGATGAGGACTGGCATCTCTCTTATCCCTACGTCTTTGACTACCATGGGGAGATCTACATGATGCCTGAGAGCAGTCAGAAAGGAGACCTTCGACTCTACCGAGCCCTGAACTTCCCGTTGCAGTGGACTCTGGAGAAGATCATCCTTAAAAAGCCCCTGGTCGATTCTTTCATCATCAGCCACGATCGATCCTACTGGCTCTTCGGCTCGGACCACAGCGGCGTCGGCGCTAAGAAGAATGGGTACCTCGAGATTTGGTACAGCAATTCCCCTCTTGGCCCCTGGAAGCCACACAGGAAGAACCCAATCTATAATGTTGACAGCAGCAAGGGGGCTCGGAACGGCGGGCGGCCGTTTGTCCACGAGGGGGTGCTCTACCGGTTAGGCCAGGATTGCGGCGAAACGTATGGGCGGCGCATCCGCGTCTTCCAGGTGGAGACGCTCACCCCAGACGAGTACAGGGAGACCGAAGTGCCTTTCGGGTTCGAGGAGCCGAGGAAGGGTCGAAACGCGTGGAACGGCGCACGGCATCACCATCTCGACGCGCAGCGGCTGAGCTCCGGCCAATGGGTCGGGGTCATGGACGGCGACCGCCTCCCGTCCGGCGATTCGGGTCGCCCTGGCTCCGTGGTCGTCTGGCTGGTTGTTTTTCTGGGGCTGTTACTCGGAGTTGTGACGGTTCTGCGCTCGAATATGTCGTTCTCCTCCAAGCTGAGACGGTTCGGCACCCGCCTGAGCGGGGCGGTTTGCAATCTCCGCCGCCGGGTGAACCGTGTGAGAAGATTGCTTCTCGCTTTCATATTCGTGGCTGGGGCGGCTCTCACCGTGATGCACATTTATGGCGGAACTGGCACGGAGGAGGCCTACCCCCTTCGCGGCCATTTCTCCCGGTTCACGCTCTTGACGATGACCTACGACGCCCGCCTCTGGAACCTCAAGATGTGTGTGAAACATTACTCGCGGTGCCCCTCGGTGCAGGAGATCGTGGTGGTGTGGAACAGGGGGACGCCGCCGGCGCTCGGCGACCTGGACTCGGCGGTGCCGGTGAGGATCCGGCGGGAGGATCGGAACTCGCTCAACAACCGCTTCCGGGCGGACCCCCTGATCCGGACAAGGGCGGTGCTGGAGCTTGACGACGACATAATGATGCGATGCGACGACGTGGAGCGGGGGTTCCGGGTGTGGAGGGAGCACCCGGACCGGATCGTGGGGTTCTACCCGCGGCTGATCGGCGGGAGGCCGCTGCGGTACCGAGGGGAAGGGCACGCGCGGAGGGAGCGTGGGTACAACATGATCCTGACGGGGGCGGCGTTCGTGGACGGCGCGGCGGCCTTCGGGCGGTATTGGGGGGATGCGGCGGCGGCGGGTCGGGCGGTGGTGGACGGGGCGTTCAACTGCGAGGATGTGCTGATGAACTTCCTGTACGCGAATGCGAGCGGGGCGGGGCGGAAGACGGTGGAGTATGTGAGGCCGAGGTGGGCGATTGACACGTCCGTGTTTTCGGGGGCGGCCATCTCGAGGAACACGAAGGCGCACTACCGGGCGAGGAGCAGGTGCCTGATGAAGTTTTCAGAGATTTATGGGAGTTTGTCGAGCAGGAAATGGGGGTTCAGCAGTCGGAGGGATGGGTGGGATGTTTGAAAATTGGCAAAAGAAAAAAGCTTTCGACTAATAAGTGTTCTCGGGAGTTCAACCTTGGACTTATTATATACTACATGTCACCAATATGTCAAAGGTCGGTTACTAGCACCCAGAGAACACTTATTAGTCGAAAATCACAAAGTCCATGAGCTAGTAATGTCCTACCAGATCACCAACTCACTCCTATAAATCTCTAAAAACACAACATTTAATATAGAGATGAGAATACAAGTATACTCAATAGTTTCCTCCCCAGAATCTAACATGAAAATGTATAAGAATTATACTAAAGGATTAGTGAGTAAAAAACCCACTTGTCATTTATGCCTAGTCACCCGTCCACTCAACCTCACAACGGTTCACTCCCCAAAATCATATACAAAATGTTAATATACCTATAAAAATAATATAGATAGAATGCTACCCACACCCACTTCCCTGCTGAACTAGTCCCCCCCCCCACGCTGCAACGACATTCATCTCAACACTCTCATCTCGCTTATAACAGCAACTGTATGTCACTGCTACATACTGCATACCACATACCATGACCACATACCACATCATTATAGCCACACACCTCATTTTTACATATCCATATATCCACCACATCCATATAACACTTCAAGTCAGCCATCTGTATATGACACGACCGAGACCTATACTATTGGATGTGGTGCTAAAAAAACAAATGCATTAATTTCTGGCTTTGCTACCAAGTGCGATGTCTCAATCCAAGCTTACATATATTTCTTGAATATAAGCATTACATCTCAAAAATGATCACACAATCCCAAAACCCAAAGGTTTAGGGTCTTTGGAGATTAACCATATAAAAAATTTATTGTGAACATTTCTCTATAATTGCACCACACTATATCCACTTATAGACATCTCCTAGGTTTTATTTATCTCCATAATACGGGGAATGAAAAACGTAAGAAAGGGGTGGGTTCAAATACTTACTAACGGAAAAACATATCAATATTTCATCAATGGTTAGATCATAATCATATGAAAAAACATGAGTTTTTGTGAAATATCTAATTAAAAGGACATAGAACAATTAGAGTTCTATATAAGGTATAATATAAGTACATGTAATCTCAAATGATCAAACAACTACTAGTTAAAATACAGGCTTCAGCATCTTGGTTTTAATATCTGTTTTTTAGAAACCAACTTTAAAAGTGACGAGGAAAACTTTTACTGTCCGTTTTTTTATAAAATCAAAGTTGACGGGTGTTACATTTTACTTTTAATGTCGGTTTTATAAAAACTGATGTTAAAAGTCATTAAAAAAACTCTTAACATCTGTTTTCAAGAAAACCGATGTTAAAAGTGTTTTAAAAAATATATATTGACACCCCGAAACCCTCATTTTTTCACTCAAAACCCTTTCTCTCGACTGAAAACAACACCTAATGGAACCCGATGCACCTCGACAATGGTTTATCATCTATTGCAGTCTATTTTCATCCACATTTCACATTGTTTCTCCTAAATATTCCATACTTTATCCTTCTTTCACTACCACAGTTCGACCCATTAACAACGTGCAAAAAGGGCATTAACAGTGCTATAAAAGCCATGTTTCCCACAACACTGTTAAAGGAGGTCTTTATAAGTGCTAAAAAGGAATTGATAAAGGAGGACCTTTATCAGCGCTAAAAAAAGTGATGATAAATGTTTTCTTTTATCACTACTAGAAATAGCGGTGATAAAGGCCCACTTATTGCAGTGTGTAGTTTGAATAACAGCACACTGCAACAAATACACCTATAACCTGTATAAAAATAAATTATTATGCAACTGCATAATTTAATTGAAATAAATTTTACTTCTCAAATGCAAAAAACACTACTATATTCATTTCAAAAAATGATATATATAATTACATTTTCAATTACTATCCACAAACATTTACAAACATTAATGTTTCATCATCTTTGGCACCCGCGAGCCCCACTCAAAAAAGCACAAACATGGTATCAATTGAAAAACAAACCACCCCAAGCTTCCACGGTAACACCCCAAGCTTCCACGGTACGCTTCTCTTTGAATAATACAGTAGCGTGTGTTGTACACAACTTCGAGTTCTAACACACACCACAACCAATCAAACTAGCCGTTATGAATAGTAATACCCACTTTTTGAAATTTTATAAATTTTATCTTTCAAAATGGACTTCATATTTGGATTCGGAATATCGAAATTAGCTTAGGGTGAATTTTTGGTATTTTTCTGAAAACTTTCAATTTTTGATGAATAGTGAAAAACATTGAGTTATAGTTTAAAACCAAATTTTTATTTAAATAATTATTTATTTTATTTAAATTTAATTAAGGTCAAAATAGATACATAATAACTATATAAGTTCAATGTAATTCATTGGAGTTAGTTTAGAATAATTTTAGATGTATAAAAATTTTATAGAACTTTCACAGTCTTTTACCCACCTCCTAGGAGAATTTGCGAATTCACATAAAACTTAATTTTACCGCTTCTGTGAGTGGAATTTCAAAAATCCGAGAGACGCAGTTAATATCAAGGAGTAAAATGTGGTTCAATAAGATAAAAATAGTTTTTGGTGAATAGTAACTTTTTACTTTTATTTACCACGGTTAAAAGTAAATAGGGTAATTAAGGGTAAAAATGATATTAATATTAACCTAACACATATCCTAATTCTATTGGACAAGTGTATCTCGACCAAAAACAACCTTAGGAATAAAATATTATCATTTAGGTCCACTTGGATTAGATTAGGACATTTATTATTATTTAATTCAAAGAAGAGTTAAAAGAGTTAAAATCAAAGTTTAATAACTAAAACATTTTTAATATAATATTATACATAATATAAATTCGATTATAAATATTCATTAGAAATATAAAACTATTTCCTACATAATGGTATTTTATTTATAATTTTTAGACATTAAATAATTTAATTTATTTATGACACAATGATGATGTAGTAATTACCGTATTAATGAAAGATTAAGATAATTGATATTATAAATACCCAAATAAATGTAATTTGAGACTTTTTATGAATTAAAACAATTTTCTAGGTTAATATGACATATTAGGATTGGTTATATGAATTTTTTTCGAAGTAATAATGTTATGAATTTATCAAAAACAAAATACCCAATAGTGTCAAAATTGACATAAAAGAGTTTTTAAAACAAATATTATATTATTAATTGATATTCTATTCCTAAAAATATAAGGTTCGGCCAAAGGACTTATATCATGATAGGTGTATCATTAATGGACCACTTGGGGGCCTCTTGGATGTATATAGTAAGTTTATTAACTATATAATATAAAAATACAAAGTGACATGGTAAATGTCAATCTAATTAACTAAGAGTTAAAACTAAAAGATAAGGTTAATATAATGACCCAAACCTGTATAAAATCTATTGGTTGAAAGGATTTCGACCCATACCCACCTTAGACTTTGAATAATCCACTTTGGGGCTATTAGAAACTGAATATGAATTTATTATAAAATAATACTTTAAGTTTTCCTAAAGAGACCCTCCTCCCCCTTATAAAAGGACACCACTTCTAACCAATTATTCACACCTTCAAATCCTTTTGGTTCGACCAAACCCTACCCAAATATTCTCTCAAATTCCCTCAATTCAACCTATAGGCCTTAGTTTGATCATAAAGCCAACCTAAGGAGCCCTTTTGATCAAATCAAAAGGAAGAACCTGAAGAAGAGGTAATGTTTTCACCACCCTCTTTCAAGTTCCTTTCTTCTTCAAATTCTTCTTTCTTTGTTATTTCCATTCTAAAATAATAACTTCATTATCTCCTATATAATATGATGTTATTATAAATATGGTGCAACTATATTCAGTATTCTATCCATCCCTTGAATGACATGTCACCATACGTGCGTACGTACGGCTTACCGTCTCCACGTCGTGGTGTAATTGTTATTCAAAACATTATTATTTGGATGGGTATGATAATGATGTGTAATTGATTTAAATAATAAATATAACATTATAATGATTTTTTATATATGATATACCATCCAATTATATATTATTTTAATATCAAAAGAATGATATTGTCACTCGTGCGTACGTACGGATTACCATCTCCACGAACGCGATGAGATTCATTCCCCATCGTATCCATTCAAGTATAATTCTCATTTGATGATTAAAAATAATATTTAAGGACTTGATATCATTCTGGATATGAATAAGATACAACCTATTCATAAAAAACACGGCTTATGTAACAAAACATATAAAATAAAATGAGTAAGTTAACACCCAAAACGACGATAATACTAAGATATTATTAACAATGCAATGTTAAAAGATCAAATATGATATCATATTAATGAATATGATTCTTATATAATTTAATAACAATTATTTTACCATTATACAGGAGGTTAACCTACCCTCAACCAAGGAAAAGTATAAGGTAAGGGTTTATTTCACAATCTCTTCATTATCCGAGGTTGTTTATACGTAATTATCCACTGGGACCTCTTTATCATCCACATCCATGTTTCTCAAAAAAGTATTTCAAATCATTCTTACTATTTTATAGACTATGGTTTAAAGTCATTTTTACCCTTGTTGACTTTTTTTAAGAATTTTATAAAGGAATCTTTCCGTCGTTTTTCAAACAAGGTCCTTTTTAACCTTTTTGACATAATACAATGTAATGGGATCTTTACTTCTAGGCACCACATCAAGCTCCTGGAAAAAGTTCTGAATCCAGACGGCTTCCTTGGCTGCATCAAAAGCCGCTATATACTCGGACTCCGTTGTATAATCGGCGACAACTGGCTGCTTTGAACTCTTCCATCTCACAACTCCTCCATTGAGACATAAAACATATCCAGATTGCGACTTCAGATCATTATGATCTGTTTGAAAACCAACATCATCATACCCTCTGATGACAAGCTCCTCGTCTCCTCCATACACCGGGAACATATCCTTAGTTCTTCTCAGATACTTAAGGATAATATTAACAGCAGTCCAATGCTGTTCTCCTGGATCTGCTTGATATCTGCCTACCATGCTCAGTGCATAGGCAACATCAAGCCTGGTACATAACATGACATACATGATGGATCCTATAGCCGAAGTGTATGAGATATTTCTCATCCAATCTTTCTCCTGTTGTGTCTGGGGACACATTTTCTTAGAAAGACGTAATCCATGTGACACTAGAACCAATCCCCTCTTAGATTTTTCCATACTAAATCTCTTTAGTATCTGGTCAATGTATGTACCCTGACTTAGTCCAAGCAGCCTCTTGGATCTGTCACGAATGATCTTGATCCCTAGAATGTAGGCTGCTTCTCCTAAGTCCTTCATGGATAAACACTTGTTCAACCAGTCCTTAACTGACTGTAAGGCTGGTACATCGTTTCCAATAAGCAATATGTCATCAACATATACCACTAGGATGACGACCGTATTCCCATTAAACCGCTTATAAACACATGGCTCACATTCGTTCTTAATGAAACCAAATTCCTTTATGGCTTCATCAAATCGAATGTTCCATGACCTGGATGCTTGCTTCAATCCATAAATGAATTTCTACAACTTGCAAACCCGTTTGGCTTCACCTGGTGTCACAAACCCTTCTGGTTGTGTCATATAGACATCTTCCTGAAGGTTCCCATTAAGGAATGCTGTTTTGACATCCATCTGCCAAATCTCGTAGTCATGGTAAGATGCTATGGCAAGTATGATTCTTATGGATTTAAACATGGAAACTGGCGAGAAGGTCTCATCATAGTCAATTCCTTGACGCTGTCTGAATCCTTTAGCCACTAGCCTTGCTTTATAGGTGCTAACTTGACCTTCCATGTACAACTTTCTTTTGAATACCCATTTGAATCCAACAGGCTTTACATCAACTGGCTCATCGACCAGAACCCAAACTTGGTTCTGATACATGGAATCCATCTCAGAATTCATAGCTTCTATCCATCTTGCAGCTTCTGAGCTTTCTACTGCTTCCTTGTAGGAGAGAGGTTCATCATTGTCCAACAATAATGATTCACCATCCTCGGTGACTAGGAAACCAAATCTCTCTGGTTCCCTTACCTCTCTTGAGCTCCTATGCAATACTTGTGTTTCTGGAACCTCTTCCACGGGGACCTGTGGAACTTGTTCCTGTACCAACTCCTGTGTATCTTGAGCATCAACTTCATCGAAGTCAATCTTGCTCCCACTATCCTTCTTGAGGATGTGTTCCCTCTCAAGAAAGACGGCTTTTCTGGCGACAGTAACTTTCTTGTCTTGAGGGTTATATAGGTAATATCCTTTCGTTTCCTTGGGATATACTATAAAGATACACTTCGTGCCCCGAGGTTCTAGTTTGTTGCCTGAGAAGGCCTTAACAAATGCCTCGCATCCCCATACACGTGTGTGCGACAAAGTGAGTTTCCTTCCATTCCATAACTCGGATGAAATTCCATTTTCCGCCTTAGTTGGTACTCAGTTTAATGTATATGCTGCAGTTTGTAATGCATATCCCCAAAAGGATAATGTAATATCCGCATGACTCATCATCGATCTCACCATGTCCAACAAGGTGCGGTTCCTCCTTTCACTAACACCATTCCACTGTGGTGTATAAGGAGGAGTGAGCTGAGATAGAATCCCAGAATCCCGTAGAAGATCGATGAACTCTTGGTTCAGATATTCTCCACCTCGATCTGATCGAAGCTTCTTTATCTTCTTACCAAGCTGATTCTCTACTTCATTCTTGAATTCCTTAAATTTCTCTAAGGACTCTGACTTATACCTCATTAAGTAGACATAGCCATATCTACTCAAATCATCAGTAAAAGTAATGAAGTAAGAATATCCACCTCTAGCTTCTACTGGAAATGGTCCACACACATCCGTGTGTACCAATCCTAGAAGCTCTGTGGCCCTTTCACCTTGTCCACCAAAAGGAGGCTTGGTCATTTTTCTTTGTAAACAAGCGTGACATCTATCAAGTGGTTTTAGCTCAGTAGAGTCTAAATAGCCATCTTGGCAGAGCTTTGTCAAACGCTTCTCGTTCACATGACCAAGGTGGTGATTCCATAATTGGGTGATGTATGAGTCATGTGAGTTTGTTTCGTTATCTATTGCCAACACTTGGTTTTTGTAATTCAATACATACAAACCATTATTTAAATGTGCCATACCATAACATACGTTGTTCTTATAAAAGAGACAACCCTTATTTCCAAATTTGAAAACAAATCCATCCATATCCATACAAGATATAGAAATTATGTTCTTGGTAACACTAGGCACATAATAACAGTTATGTAAAACCAAAATCATCCTAGTCGGCAATGAGAGGTGGTAGTCGCCAATAGCCAACGCAGCCAGCCTTGCGCCATTGGCAGCTCAAAGATCCAACTCTCCTCTGGCGATCTTTCTAAATCTACTTGGTTCCTGCATTTGAATATAGATGTGAGCCCCACAAGCTGTATCTAATACCCAATGTGTAGAAATAGAAAGATTGCACTCGATAACAAACACACCTTTAGCATCCCCATGCTTCTGGGTGCAGTTCCTCTTCCAGTGGCCCTGCTTGCCACATGCAAAACACACTGCCTCCCATTCCTTGCCCTGCCTCTGGATCTTCCCCTTCTTGGAGGGACGGTGCTCGGGAGCTTCAGACCATTTATAAGTCTTTGGCCCCTTTGCCTTGTCCTTCCTTTTCTTGTTCACCATAAGGACCGCAGGTTTGTCACGCACCATGTCCTTATCTACCTGGTGAATCAAGGTCAGAAGCTCCGATAGACTCTTCTCATTGCCACTCATGTTATAGTTGACAATGAAGCTAGAGAAAGTCTTGGGCAGTGATGATAGGATGAGATCTGTACGCAACTCATCCGGGAATTTAATCCCTAAGATGTCCATGCGTTCAATGTAGCCAATAAGCTTGACTAAATGAGGCCCAGCTGGCACAAACTCTCCAAGATTCGTGGTATACAAAGCATTGGAGATCTCATACCTCTCTTGTCTCACCTTCTCTTGGTAGAGATCTTTAAGGTGAGACATCATTCTATACGCGTCCATGTTTTCATATTGCTTCAAGAGCTCATTAGACATGGCCGATAGCATGAAACACTGGACATATGTGGCATCATCCATGTGTTTCATGTAGAGAGATAATTCCTCATCACTAGCCTCTTTCCTAGGCGCAACTGTAATAGGCTCTTCCAGCACATATAATTTCCTTTCGTGGCGAAGGACGACACGTAAACGCCTCTGCCACTCTTGGAAATTGGTGCCGGTGAGAAGGTTTTCTTTTTCGAGTATGGTGCACAATGATATGTTTGAAGTCATTTTCCTGCCGTTTCTACAAATTAATATGAGCAAAGGTTTAGTACTTTATTACAAAAATTGAGACAAATAAATAAATTAATACTTATTATTCTCCCACTATTTTATCGAAATCCAATAGCCCTCACCATTGACTTCGGAATATCCTGTTGCGTGAATATTCTAGTGACAAGGATCCATATTGCCCTTCGCATTACCCCAAATAGGGTTGGTCAAGCAACTTGAAGGGTTTTAGGTAGGCATTCCAAATGACAACTGCATTAACTCGCAGCTCCTTGATCCACTGAGTGGACTCCCCAATCCTGAAATCTTTTTTGGATTTCCTCAACCTTTGCCTCTTGGTCACACCAAGTCCTGCTGTGGCAGTCAACCCTTGATGCGAACCAAGTCAAGTCAACCCAAAACCTTGAATTAGAATTCCCCGATAATTGAAAGCACCCCAACTAGGGTTGGTCAAGCACTTTGAACTATGGTTTGATTCTAACCAAGATTATGGAAGGCTATACCGACTTAATATTTATTTTGAGGGATTTTATCCTTATACGTAAATTGCCATTTTATTATCTTTGATTACATGCTTGTTAATATTAAGTGGGATATACTTAAGTGATTAACCATGTCTAAGATAATATTTACGTATAAGCCGGTTTTATTTTAGTTCCATCTTGCATGCTCGTTTAATTCATTAATTGTGTGATCGTGACAACACACCCACAATAAATAAACCATGCAACTGACAGAAATAAAATAAATGGTATGATCATGAGCTTTTCTATTGGTTAGTTTATCTAGCAGTTGATAAACTAACCCAAGACCTAGGGGAGAAACACCTTGAACCTTTTGGGTTTGTGTTTACAGCTTTCCACCTGTCCACCTTTGTATCTCTTTGGATTGGTTTCACTATGGCTCCTGACTTGAGCCGCCTATACTAGCTTGAGAGCTCCATCCATTATATATGCATTTATCTCACATGCAGGTGAGGGGTGAAAGGGGTTTTTACATAAAAGAATCCTTGGGCGCGCAGACCCTACATATTAATGAGGAGATGGATCGCAGACCAACAAATTTAATTTAAATAAATAAATTAAAAGAAACCATTCACATACAAAGGTCTCAGTCTATATCATGATCATCCATACATGAAACGATATTTACGCATAAATAAAACTAGCATTCAATTCTTTAATCGTTCTTGTTTAAGATAAATCACGCTCGAATCAATTAATTATCTTTAATTAATCAATCCTTTTATCTTAAATCCCTTTTTCTGAATTTCCTTAAGATTATCATCCATCATAATTTTAAACAAATTAATTCATTTAAAATTATCCTTGTACGTAACTTTTACCTTGGAGGCAACCCAGTGAATTCCCATTTATTACGCAGATGTTAAATTAAATACATATATATAAAACACCTATCACGTATTATGCCTCAGCTTTACGCCTGCACCATGGTACACGTCTCAAGGGTTTGTATAATATAATAATAAATTTTAATAAATCTACGTAATTTGGGTGAGTACATGACGTGTAGTTACGACTACACGGCGTGTACTTTTCTTCACCGTCCATCCGAAGTACACGCCTGGGGACAGGGCGTGTTAATGTACTTCGGAAATTTTCGGAGTACATGGAGTGTACAATGGGACACACACCGTGTAGTTTCCGCGTTACACGGTTTCCAGCCGGGCAGGCCGTGTACGGAGTACACGACCCAACCCTAACCCGAAGGGACTACACGCCGTGTTCGTTGGACCACACAACGTGTATTCCAGAAACTGTGTGCCACCTGTTTCTGGTCAACACACGGTATCTTAAATTATTAGAAAGAATCCAATACACAACCTGATTTGGCGGATCAGTCAATGCATTGAACCTAGACTACACGGCGTGTACTTCCGAATACACGCCGTGTATTCTGGTGTTATACGGCCAGAAACGTTTGTCTCCTCAGGATGAGTTCCTCTATTTTATTTTAATCAAAATTAAAAGAAAAATTCATTTCTGTGAGGTGAACGAGAAACGAGGGAGGAGGAATAGATCTTGATATTCAGATTTCCAGAACGATTAAACTTGAATTGAAATAACTAAATTATTAAATGTGTAAATTACCAACGAAAAACTAAATAATTATAATCAATGATATGACCCCCTATGATACCACTTGTAGGTTCCGGGCGCAGCGGAAGCGCGTTGATGGGTTTTCCCAACTTTAATTTTAATGTTAAAAAACGTTCAATCTGAGATCTGTCACGATATAAAACGCCGAATCTTCAGAATAGAACGAAGAACGAAAAGAAAAGAAGAGTCCCGGAACCCTTAAGGAGGATCATCATATGTTGATTATAATTAATTTAATTAATTCATAAGAATTACCTCGTTGGAATTATTTCTTCGTTGATGTGTCCGATCACGATTCGGTGATCCGTCATTGCGTCGTAGAATCCAAGTGTAGGATTCCTCTAGCGGTGATCCACACGTGTGTCACGTATCTCCAGACATCGCCGAAGGGATCTCCGGGTGCTAGCGCGGAAGAACCTTCGCTTGCGATGTCTGCCTTTGACCGCCTTGATCTGGTGGAGGATATTGCTCTCGTAACTTGAGGGCGTTCTTGGTGGAAAGGGAATTCTCTATTTGGCTTGAGAGTATTTCCAAATTCGTTGTGCACAACAATGGCTCTTCAAAAAGTTGGGGTTGCAAGGATATTTATAATCGGGTTTGAGGTTAATAGAGTTAAGACAATAAATAAATGCGTTATGCATTTTATTTATTTCCTCTTATTGAAAACCCCCATGTCAAATTATTAATTCCTTGACATGCGCCCACGCTGATTATAATAAATATCATTTAATAAAACAATATTAAATCCTCAAAATCCCAACTGGAAGAACTACATGACGTGTAATAATTAATACACGGCGTGTACTTGTTTTCCATAAAACTACACGGCGTGTATATTTAATATACACGGCGTGTACTTTTATTTTCCATTTTTCTCCACCACATTTATTAGACCTTGAGTAATGACTATTTATTTCTTAAATAAATGTAACTGCATTACTTGCTAATAAATATATTATTTCATCTACAATATATTCTCTTGAATAACTAGTGTCAAAATAAATGCGATCAGACATCCTTAAATAATTATTAAACCACAGTCGGGAATAATATTTATTTAACTTGTTAAATTAATATTTAACCGAGATACATGGACACACTTAGTGTGTGGCTCTCTAGGCCTCTTTATCAGTGGCATTAGGCTGAGCCTGCCTAAAGTCCAAGGTTAGCATCTAGCAACACGCCAAGGCACCCATAGAGAAAGAAGTTAACACCACAATGACGTGTCACCTCCTACGAACGCTTACCGTGTAATATAATCCCTTTGTCTCGATATCTCCAATCAAGCGGGTTGCATGCTAGTGCCATCAACCCATGTGCTTGATTATTATTTCTTTGACTTCCTGGAATTGAACTTGACCATACCTTACCATGGACATGGATTTATTTAGGCTGTATCAATTCCATCAAAGGGCCTGAGATATCTACTTCCGTTATGGAACGAAAGGGAAAAATCCTTTCTCGCATTATCTATTAATGAGATATTACTCGTGACGCACCCAACGTATCCTACCTCACTGCGAACAGTGTGTCGTCACATTTTTCGTCAATACATATAAGTGCGCGAGTTGTAATACCCATTAATAATAATCTTAAAGTCTAAGGACCAATACACACGTCTGCAGATAGGAACATCCAATGACACTATGAAATGTGGATTTCCTACTGGCAGGTCTCGTTCTCATAATATCCTCCTGGATATTACCAAGGGAGCACACCATGAGAAGGTGCCTCAAAGTTTTATGAGTCCTCACCCCTAATGACCATTATTATTTGTGTCCCTCAACTAATATCATCCGGCCATAGAACATACATTCAAGAACAGTGTTATGGAACTTCCGGGTTCTCATCATAGCAGGGATCCGCTACGACCCTTTAAT
Source organism: Viscum album (assembly GCA_963277665.1). NCBI lineage: Eukaryota > Viridiplantae > Streptophyta > Magnoliopsida > Santalales > Viscaceae > Viscum > Viscum album. Next base: position 1,939,764,858 of record OY728155.1, read on the forward strand.
GCAACAGATTTCCTTAGGACATTATCACATGAAATGTCACGCAGAAGAACAATCGAGATGTGATAAGGCTTTTATTTAATGAATAAAGTACAAAGTAGTTGGTTCCAGACCACCAACTCCAACAAAGTGACCCTCACAGATCCTATAAACGAAAGAGAAAACATCAATATAATATAGATAAAACCAAAACCAAAACCAAAATGCATGTAATGTCATATATAAGCAAAATATTCCCAAATAAGGATATGAAAATCAACTCCTCCAATACTCCAACACCAATCACAAAGTCCATGAGGTAGTAGTGTCCTACCCGATCACCAACTCCCTCCCATAAATCTGTAAAAATATGATATATAATATAGAGATGAGAATACAAGTATACTCAATAGTTTCCTCCCCAAAATATAACATGAAAATGTAGAACAATTATACTAAAGGATTAGTGACTAAAAAACCCACTTGTCATCTATGCCTAGTAAACCAACATCTCAACCACATCACAGTTCACTCCCCAAATTCTTATACAAACAGTTAATATAACTATAAAAATAATATAGATAGAATGCTACCCACACCCACTTCCCTGCTGAACTAGTCCCCCCCCCACGCTGCAACGACATTCATCTCGACACTCTTATCTCACTTATAACAGCAACTGTATGTCACTGCTACATACTGCATACCACATACCATAACCACATACCACATCATTATAACCACACACCTCATTTTTACATATCCATATATCCACCACATCCATATAACACTTCAAGTCATCCATCTGTATATGAGGCGACCGAGACCTATACTATTGGATGTGGTGCTAAAAAACAAATGCATTAATTTTTGTCTTTGCTGCCAAGTGAGATTTCTCAATCCAAGCTTACATATATTTCTAGAATATAAGCATTACATCTCAAAAATGATTACGCAATCCCAAAACCCAAAGGATTAGGGTCTTTCGAGATTAACCATATAAAAAATTTATTGTGAACATTTCTCTATAATTACACCATACTATATCCACTTATAGACATCTCCTAGGTTATATTTATCTCCATAATATGGGGAATGAAAAACATAAGAAAGGGGTGGGTTTAAATACTTACTAATGGAAAAACATATCAATATTTCATCAATGGTTAGATCATAAACATTTGAAAAAACATGAGTTTTTGTGAAATATCTAATTAAAAGGACATAGAACAATTAGAGTTCTATATAAGGTATAGTATAAGGACATGTAATCTCAAATGATCAAACAACCACTAGTTAAAATATAGGCTTCAACATCATGGTTTTAATATCTGTTTTTTAGAAACCAACTTTAAAAGTGACGAGGAAAACTTTTACTTTTCCGTTTTTTTATAAAATCGAAGTTGACGGGTGTTACATTTTACTTTTAATGCTGGTTTTATAAAAACTGATGTTAGAAGTCGTTAAAAAAAACTCTTAACATCTATTTTCAATAAAAACGATGTTAAAATTGCCATAAAAAATATACATTGACACCCCAAAACCCTCATTTTTTTGCTCAAAACCCTTTCTCTCGATTGACGACAAAACCTGATGGAACCCGATACACCTCGACAATGGTCGATCATCTATTGCAGTCAATTTTCATCCACATTTCACATTGTTTCTCCTAAATATTCCATACTTCATCCTTCTTTCACTACCACAGTTCGACCCATTAACAACGTGAAAAAAGGGTATTAACAATGATATAAAAGTGATGTTTCCCACAACACTGTTAAATGAGGTCTTTATAAGTGCTAAAAAGGCGTTGATAAAGGGGGGCCTTTATCAGCGCTAAACAAAGTGATGATAAATGTTTTCTTTTATCAATGCTAGAAATAGCACTGATAAAGGCCCACCTATTGGAGTGTGTAGTTTGAATAACAACACACTGCAACAAATACACCTATAACCTGTATAAAAATAAACTGGTATGCAAATGCATAATTTAATTGAAATAAATTTTACTTCTCAAATACAAAAAAACACTACTATATTCATTTTAAAAAATGATATATATAATTACATTTTCAATTACTATCCACATAAATTTACAAACATTAATGTTTCATCATCTTTGGCACCCGCGAGCCCCACTCAAAAAAGCACAAACATGGTAGCAATTGAAAAACAAACCACCCCAACATGAGAAAAAGAATCCACCTATATAAGAAAACAAATATTTTGTTAGTAATACTATTAAAGAAATAAATTAAACATAAATATGAAAGAATACATTAATAAAATTTCAATTTTAAATAAAAATACACACTTAGAGTCATATTGGTTACACCATTCATCAAATTGACCCGCAAACGATTCTTACATGTCACAAACGACTTATTGATCATTTTTTCTAATGTATCAAAACAATATGAATGAGTTTTCTTGGTTTTGAGTATGTCACTTGTATTTTTTTACTAAAATGTCATTTCAAACTGGAAACATGTACTTTGAGTCATATTGGTCATATTGTGTGTTAATTTGATGTGAGACTACATCCAACATGTCAAAAATGATTTATGAATAGTTTTCCAAAATTATCAAGACAATCAGAGCATGTTTTATTGGTTTTTAGTGGGTGACTTGTGTTTTAAACTAAAATGTCAATTTTAAACTAATAACAGACACTTTGAGTCATACCAAGAACACGATGTATCAGATTGAGGTGCGAACAATTATTACACATCAAAAATTACTTATGAATAATTTTCCAAAATTATCAAAATAATCCTAATGTCTTTTTTGGTCTTGAGTATGTCAATGTTCCTTTTTACTAAAATTAATGTTAATTTTAAATAAAAAGACACACTTGGAGTCATACCGGTCACACTGTGCATCATATTTAGGTTTGGTTAATTTTTACACATCACAAATGACATATATATCATTTTAATAAAGTATCAAAACAATCCGTATGTGTTTTTTAGGTTTTCACTATGTCAATTGTTCTTTTTACTAAAATTAATGTCAATTTTAAATAAAAAGACACACTTGAAGTCATATCAATCACACTATGTGTTGTATTGAGGTGATATTGATTTTAACACATCAAAAATGACTTATGGATCGTTTTCCTAAAGCATCAAAACAATATAAATGATTTTTTTGGTTTTCAGTATGTTGCTTATTCTCTTTACTAAAATTAATGTCAATTTTAAATAAAAAGGAACACTTGGAGTTATACCAGTCACACCATACATCATATTAAGGTGTGGTTGATTACTACACATGAAAAATGGCTTATTAATTGTTTTTCTAAATTATCAAAACAATATGAATGTGTTTTCTTGTTTTTGAGTATGTCACATGTTCTTTTTACTAAAATTAATGTAAATTTTAAATAAAGAGATACATATGGAGTAATATCGGTCACAATTTGCATCATATTGAGGTGAATTTGATTCACACACATTAAAAATGACTTATGGATTGTTTTCCTAAAGCATCAAAACAATACAAATGATTTTTCTCAATTTTGAGAATGTCATGTGTGTTTTTTTACAAAAAAGTCATTTAAATATGGAAACACGTACTTTGATTCATACCAGTCACATCATGTGTTGGTTTGACATGAGACTTCTTCATAAACATCACAAATGACTAATGAATTATTTTCCTAGATAGAAAGTCAATCAGAGCATGTTTACTTTGGTTTTAGTGTGTGACACACATTTTGAACTAAACTGTCAATTTTAATCAGATAAGAGACACTTTGAGTCATACCAGGCATATAATGTATTAGATTGGGGTGTGACTAATTCCTACACATAAAAAATGATTCATGGATAATTTTATTAAAGTAGTAAAACAATACTAATTCGGTTTATTGATCTTTAGTATGTCAGTTATCCTTTTTACTAAAATTAATGTCAAATTTAAATCAAAATACACACTTAGATTCATTCTGATCACACCATGTGTCAGATTGAGGTGCGGATAATTTATACACATGAAAAATGACTTATGTTTCAGTTTCATAAAGTATTAAAACAATCTGAATGTGTTTGCTCAGTTTTCAATTTGTCACTTGTTCTTTTTACTAAAATTAATGTCAAATTTAAATAAAAAACACATTTGGAATCATATCGGTCACACCGTGCGTTTGATTGAGGTTATATTATTTCCTACATGTCCCAAATAACATATGTATAATTTTCCTTAAGTATAAAAAAATATGAATAAGTTTTATTGGTTTTCAGTATGTCACTTGTTCTTTTTACTAAAATTAATGTCAGTTTTAAATTAAAAGACACAATTGGAGTTATACGAGTCACGCCATGCCTAGGATTGAGGTTTGGTTAATTCCTACACATCAAAAAGGACTTATGGATCATTTTACTAAATTATAAAAACTATAAAAATATTCTTTCTCAGTTTTGAGTATGTCACTTTTTCTTTTCACTAAAACAAATGTCAATTTTAAATAAAGAGACACACTTGGAGTCATATTGGTCACACCATGCATCAGATTGAGGTGATTCTAATTCCTATACATCAAAAATGAATTATGGATCATTTTAATAAAGTATTAAAATAATTAAAATGTGTTTTATTATTTTTTAGTATGTCACTTGTATTTTTTACTAAATTATCATTTTAATTTGGAAATACACACTTTGAGTCATACCGGTCACATTGTGTCTCAGTATGATTTGAAACTACTTCCTACACATCAAAAATTACTTATTAATCGTTTTCCTAATTTATCAAGATAATTAGGCCAATGATCCCGTACCTGAGTGGTAAGGGCTACTGCTTGGCATCCAAGAGACCCAGGTTCAAAACCGGGTGGAGGTGAACTTCTGGGTTACTGTAGTAGTACTATAGAAGTACTGTAGTAGGTACTATTCAGTACTGTAGTAGCTAGAACTATTCTCCCAATTTGGGCCTACGGGTCTCCAGGGCCTTCGGGTCATCAAACATCTTCGGGTCTCATGGCCTTAGGGCCACAAAGATCATAGAGTATCCTAGTTCACACAGAGTAGGACCCAGAAGAGGACAAGAGCAACAAGACTAGCAGTCACCAAATGCAGAGCTACCAGATTGGAAGAATGAGAGGGCCTGACAACCGCCATCGAGACCTGGCATCGTGCATCTTTGTACGGGGAAATGCTAGCCGATCATCAATGCAAGGTGGGGAGCTAGGTGATCAATGATACAGAATCTAGGGGAGGGATAGTTCCTATGGATTGGGCCTATGGGTCATGTATTGGGAATAGTATGCCTCTGGGCCTTCGGGTCATGTATTGCAAGTCGTGTCGGGCCTTGTGCCTTGGGCCTACGGGTCATGTACATGTTCCCCTTCATCACTTAAAATGGGGATTATCTATAATAAAAATAAAAAAGAAGGCCTTAGGGCCATTCGGGTCAAGACAATTAGAGCGCGTTTTCTTGGTTTTCAGTGAGTGACACATGTTTTGAACTAAAATGTCAATTTTAAAATGATAACGAACACTTTGAGTCATACTAGGAACACATTGTATCATATTAAGATGTGATAGATTCCTGCATATCAATAATGAATTATGAATAATTTTATTAAAGCATCAAAATAATTAGAATAAATTTTATTAGTCTTGAGTATGTCACTTGTCCTTTTTACTAAAATTAATGTCAATTTTAAATAAAAAGACACACTTGAAGTCATATCTGTCACACCATGCATCAGATTGAGTTGTGGTTGATTCATACAAGTAAAAAATGACATATATATAGTTTTACTAGAGTATAGAAATAATCCGAATGATTTTTTTGGTTTTCAGAATGTCACTTGTTCTTTTTACTAAAATTAATGTCAATTTTAAATAAAAAGACACACTTGGAGTCATATCGGTCACATCGTGTATCAGATTTAGGTGAAGTTGATTCTTACACATAAAAAATGACTTATGGATCATTTTCTTAAATTATTAAAATAATATTAATGTGTTTTATCAGTTTTCAGTATGTCACCTGTTATTTTTACTAAAATTAATATCATTTTTAAATAAAAATACACACTTAGAGTTATAATGGTCGTACTGTGTGTCAGATTGAGGTGCAGTTGATTCCTACACATCAAAAATGACTTATGGATCATTTTCCTAAACTATAGAAACAATACAAATGTTTTTTCTCAGTTTTTAGTATGTCACTTGTTCTTTTTAATAAAATTAATGTAAATTCCATTATCTATACTATAGCTTTTAATTATCCCTTCCACGTGTCATCTCCACATTCATTTGGATGATGTGTCCTAATTTTCACACTTTTCGCATAATCCACCTCTATATTTACCTCATCCTCCTTAGTCTCTACATCATCCCAGCCTCCCCATTACCGCCTCTGCCTTTCCATATTCACCTCATCCTCACCATCATCACCTCTGCCTGCACCAGTACTTGCACCTCGCCACGTCTGCCTCCTCTCGGTCATCCTCGCCTCCACCTATACCTCCTCCATGGCCTCCTCCTCCACCTAGGTCTTCCACTTAGACTATGGATACCCCTCCATTTATGCCTCCATATCATCAGCATTTAGCTTCTCCACCCATGACTGCTCCTCTGCCTCAATCTCCACCTTTGCCTTCTCCATGACCTCCTCATCCTAGCTTCCCCCCCCCTCCCTACTTCCTCTTCTTACCTACAAGTGGTGAGATGAAAACCTAATCCCTTACCTCCTATCAGCCCTTCAATTCAACATAATATATCGATTCATCTGGGGATGTTTGTTCTTTGGCCTCTTTCATCTTCCTAATCTATCCATATTGCCTCCCCACCCAAAATCCCTACCACTTATCCTCCACCCAACAATTTTCATCCCCCCACAACCTACCCCAGTGCATCACAACCTTAAAAAAACCCACTTACACATTTTATCTCCCCACATCTTCGGCGGACCCTCAAATAAAGGATTTGAATGAATTCAATCAGGTCCTCCACTGCTCCCTACACACTAAAACTGGATTTCTAGTGCTCATCAGTAGGAAGACCAAAAAATTAAACATCCATTCCAGAATATAGGCATCTATGAAGACCTAGGATGTGACCTTTCCTGAGAAAAAATAACAACCCTCAATGTTCTTTGGGAGGCCCATGTTCCCTCAATTTATTTTCAAAAAGTCTCATGCGTTAGAAAGGGACAACAAGTCCTATGAAACCTGAACCTATCAGTCCATGAGGGTGGAGCTACTATTGTTCTGGGCTCCAAAGGCTCAGAAAAAACCATGATTATTCATTTTATAGCTAGGCTCAAACGACCCTCTACCGGTCATATTCTCAGATATCCACTGGATTCACTAGGTTTTTTTGAGCTTCAAAACTCCTTTTCACACCTTTTATATTAAGATAGTAAAATTTCCCATCCAAATTTAATCATATTCATGCATTGATTTTCATAATCCAGGTTTATTTGATATACCTTGGAAGAAGACCATGTGATTTTTGAACATGAACTTCATTTGGGATGATTCTATTCTCTAACCCCCTGATCCTATAAGATTAGAAGTGCTAGATCTAAGAAGTACCCATGTGGTTGTGAACATTCCCTTATCTATTGGAGATTAAACCTCTCTCAAAGCCTTATCCTTTCATGAGGTGGAGTACATGGCCCCTTATCTATACAAGGTGATGAAATTTATCATTCATTCATGTATTATAATTTAGAATAAATCTTATGTATTTAAATTAAGATGATGTTAATTCAAAATTTTCCACAATTGCTAAACAATCGCAATAGACACCTTATTCCACTTGGTGTCATATATTTTCTTACCACTTCAAGCATGATTTGGTCAAATGAATTATGTTATGTGTGAAATGAAGCATGTTTATAATGATAAATGACTTGAGTTGGTTCAAATAGAAACACATACTCTTTATTTTTCAATAATTTTGAATGATGTTTTTGTAGGACCCCGGGACACCTTGAGAGGGGAGGGGTGAATCAGGGTGACAAATTTTTCTTTTAAAGTTATGGATCTTGTTCCCATATTGGTAGGAACTTGTTAAACCTGTAAGATGGATATGATTAGAAAGCAAACATTAACAAGCAGACAGATGACACAACACTTTTTTACTTGGTTCACCACTAAGGGATACGTCCAAGGAGCATACGTCGACAGGTTTTTGGTCATAAAAATTCCACTAAACTTCAATATATGTAGATTAAAAAGGTTCAGGAACAATCACTCTGTCCTAGGCTCACTGCCTTTATAAAAGTTCATGGATAGCTCACTTCGTCCCTCAGGTCACTCCCATTGACTCCCCCTGGCTCAATACCTTTGGTGAAGTCCCACTCAGTTTATAGATATGAAGGTCTCTTCATCATCTCTAATGAATACATCCTCTATTGTATGTAGATGCTCTGTTTAAGTCCAACTTCCACCCAAATACTAATCTCACTTTGCACCAACGGTATTGGGAAAAATTTCAGATTTCGCACAACCCTAGAAAGACTGGAATACTTCAACCAGACCTGGCGTGCTTCTCCAAGCCCGACGCACAAGTTTCAAGACGACACACAAGTTCACCTCTCCCACTTGCGCGACACTCACTTCTTCAACTTCAAACTTGCGCGGCTCACATCCTTTTACGCCCAAACCGATTTTGGCGTGCAACTATGAACTATCGCGCTTCTTCAAATCCTAGCATGCAAGTGTCACCAAACCACCTGCGCAACAACTCCTTCACTAACTCCAAACTTGGGAGACTCAAATCCTTTCTCTCCCAAACCACCTTGGACACGCAGCAAAAAAATGTCGCGCAACTTCAACTTACGCGACCCACCACCACTTACGCGACCACAACACCTGCATGACGGGAGATCTGATTTTGTCTAAGTCTGAACTACATGCCAAATAGGGAGGGATCTACCTATATTTATAGGCATTTGGACACCCTGCGCGACGGCGTGCAAGTCTCACCTCAACGCGCAACTTTCAGCGCGCAATTCTCTGCCGTGCTAGTCACTTGCACGACCAACCCCAAAACTTGGGCACCCCTTCTTCCTTTGCCATATTTTGATGATATGATCTTGAAAAAAATATGGCGCTCAAGTTTCCAAGCCTCTAAGTCTTCGGCGCGCAAGTCCCTTTTCCAAAAACACTTTTCTTCATTTGTCAATTTTGAGTTCCAAAAATTTGGAAAACACTGGAAAACGATGCCACCTTCAATACTGTTATCTGCTTGTTTTGTATGATCACTTTGCTGGCACACATTCTAATCTTCCTCTGAGGATTTACAATAAACACAAACCATACTCTAATTCATGCATATAATGACCATGGTTCCAACAATCTCTCCCTTTGGGTTTGTTGGCAATCAGTAAATAAATTCAATAGAGCACCAGCCATAGGCAAACCATAAACACAAGAATCAACTCAGCCAACACTCTAAGTCTATGTGAGCAATGCTCGGTGTAGAAAACAAGAGAGGAAGCTTGAATTGGGTTCCTGTGTTTTGGAATTCTCAATGACGCCCAAGAAATTCTCATACAGTGTCATAGAAGCATTACAGATCCAATGTATTCCTTCCCATTCTATCATCGACATTGTATTCTCAACGTGTCACAAAAGCATTACATGCCTGAATTTATTCCATTCTCCCCCATTGAAAATAAAAACAAATACCGATAATTGTTCATTGTTCAGCTCAAAACACACTCCCCCTAGATAGTATCTCCCCCATAAACCTGCATCACATCCATAAACAGATTAAAAACAATTAACATAACTGGGGAGAGGGGTATTGCGTAACCTCCTTATGCACTGGGAGGTGGCTGAACATGGATTTTCATCCGATGCTTCTTAAAAACATCCGCTGACAGTGTCTTGGTCAAGATATCAACCACTTTCTCATCAGTTCCCACATGATCCATTCTAATCATGCCTTGTTCAACTTTATCTTTGATAAAGTGATACCTAATTTCAATATGTTTTGTACGAGAATGATGAACTGGATTCTTCATAAGATTAATTTCACTCTTGTTATCATAGTAAATCACCATTGGTTGCTTCACCTCATCACCAATATCTGTTAATTGTTGCTTCATCCATAGCAGTTGAGTGCATGCCTTTGTGGTGGATATATACTCAACTTCAACAGTACTAAGAGAAGTACTTTCTTGTTTCTTGCTCAACCATCCAACACATTTATTCCCAATATAGAATGCTCCACCACTAGTGGAATTTCTTTCCACTACATCGCCAGCCCAATCAGCATAAAAAATGCTGATAATTCACTGTCCCTTCCTACAACAAAGTATAAGCCACAATTGTGAGTACCTTGAATATACCTCATGATTCTTTTTAGTGCTTCCATATGTTCATACTTTGGATTACTCTGAAAGCGGGCCGCTAGAAATGTTGCAAAGACAATATCTGGTAATGTATCTGTCAGTTACAGTAGGCTCCCAATTATTCTCCTATACATGGTGGGGTCTACAGATGTCCCATATTCATGCTTTCCAAGTTTGGTTCCAACTGTAATCGGAGTTGACATTGGTTTGGAGTCTTGCATGTTAAACTTCTTCAGAATCTCTCTTGCATACTTTTCCTGAGAAATGAAAGTGTAATATTTCCTTTGAATAACCTGTAGCCCCAAGAAATATGTGATCTCCCCAATCATAGACATTTAAAATTCTTATTTCATGTGATTAGAAAACTCATCCACTGATTTCTGTCTGCGGCCACCAAATATAATGTCATCAACGTAGACTAGAACCATGAAATGATCTTTTGGGAAATTCTTCACATATAAATTGTGATCAACTCCTCCTCTTTTGAATTCCAGCTTCTTGAGGTAAGAATCCAGCCAGGAGTACCACGCCTGTGGTGCCTGTTTCAAGCCATAAAGAGCTTTCTTTAGTTTGTAGACCTTTGTTTCATCAGTACCAAGAAGAAAACCCACTGGTTGTTCAATGTAGACTTCTTCTCCAAGTACACCATTCAAGAATGCTGTCTTGACATCCATTTGATATAATTTTTATCCTCTTTGGAGAGCCATGGAAAGAAAAATCCTGATTGACTCCAGTCTAGCCACTAGAGCAAAGGTTTCCTCAACATCAATACCTTCAATCTGGGAATATCCTTTACATAATAGTTGTGCCTTGTTTCTAACAACACTTCCATGATCATCAAACTTGTTCTTGAAGATCCATTTTGTACCAATCACAATGTTACCTTCGGGTCTCTGGACAAGATCCCATGTCTGATTCTTTTCAATTTGTTCTAACTCTTCATTCATGGCTTTCGCCCAGGATTCATCCTTTGCAGCTTCTTAAAATGAGGATGGCTCCATGGCTAACAAAAATGCAGATTACGTGTTATTCCTCATCCTCCTTGTTTGTGTGGGTGCACTCCTATCCCCAATTATGTTAGATGGATCAATCTCAGCTCTTCGATATCTCCTATGAGGTTCAGTTGCATTCTCTCCACCAAGATTTCCTCTTCAGATTGTTCTTCTGATTCAACATCATGATGTGAGACATGAGTGTTTTTTACACCTTCCTCTATTTCTATATTTGTATTTACTCCATGTTCACATTCATCCTCATCTTCTATCTCCTCAACATAGGAATTATTTAAAGCATTTGAGGTTTTTCCTTAAATGATATTAACATCATTGCTTTCCACAATCCTCCCTAAGCGTTTATTGAAACACTTGTAGGCTTTTCTATTTATTGGATACCCAATAAAAATTCCTTCATCAGCATTGTCACCAAACTTCCCATGATTTCCTTCTTTATTTCGGATGAAACATTTGCTTCTGAAAACAAGAAAATATTTCAACGAAGGCTTCCTTCCATGACTCAATTCATATGGTGTCTTTGTTTATCCCATATAAAAACCTGTTCGATTATGAATGTGCACTGCAGCTTCAACAACCTCTTTCCAGTAGTGGCGAGAGATACAACTCTCAATAAGCATAGTCATAGACATATTGTTGATCTATTGATTCTGGCGCTCAACAACTCCATTTTGCTGTGGAGTTCTCATAGCAGCTACCTCATGCTATATTCCATGTTTTTCTAGGTAATTATTAAACTCAATGGATGTGTATTCCCCTCCATTGTCAGATTGCAAGACTTTTATTGTCCATCCAGTATCATTCTCGGCAATCTGGTGATAAGTTTTCATGCAATCAAGTACTTGTCTCTTCCTGTAAATCACCATTACACAAGCCATTATACTATAATCATCAATGAAAAGGAAAATGTACCTCTCTCCATGAGTTTTGGAAACATTTATTGGGCCACATACGTCTGTGTGGATGAGATCAAGAATGTGTGATGCCCTTTTCTTATTTGGTCGATATGAATTACAGACTAGTTTCCCTCATATGCAAGTATCGCAAGTATTTTCCCGTTCATGTTTCAGAATGGGGATATCCATGACAATCTTCAGCTTAGATATCTTTTCCATGTCTTGTTGGTTAATGTGCCCCAACCTTTGATGCCATAGGTTGTTTTCTTCTTCATAAGACAAATAGCAAGAGTTTACTTTGTTGTCAACCTTATATAAATTTCCATATGTTCTACAGCCTTTCATAAGAGAATTCCCTATTTTTCCCTTTATAATGCAGCCTTTTTGATTGAAAGTTACTATGATCCCTGAGTCCCAGAGTTGACTTACACTGAGGAGATCTTGGCGTAGACCGTCCACATAAAGAACTTCAGTCTTTTTCAGCTCTCCATTGGTGAGAGAAGTATTCCCACTGCCTTTAATCTTCAAAGCACCATTATTAACAAACCTTACTATTCCATCAACCTTATTTTTAATGTTCTTCAAAAGGTAAGAATTTCCTGTCATATGTGAAGAGCATCCACTATCAAGAATCTAGGTGCTACTGCTCTTTGTAGCTTTGAAGGATACTTCGGCAAGATTGGATTTCTCGATCTTCCTTTTTTATTTCCATGAGGTATTGGATTGAGTATAAGATATTGACAACCTTCTAATTATTTCTTCCACATAATCAGATTCTTTATACCCATAATCTTCTTCTAGAGGAGAAAACCTGTTTGTGAGATCAACACCATCAGGAGGATGAATATTGACCCATTTCTGAGAGTTGTATGCATCTCTTCTATCGAATCTCTGCCTGCAATACATAGCTTTATGGCCAAAGTTAGAACAATGAAAACTGTATCCATAGAAACTGTTTCTTCTATAAGATAGAGGATATGAAGTCAGTCTCCTTTGTTAACATCCCAGATCTTCCCCATTCAAGTAGCTCCTTGATTCTTCGCAATATGACATGGTATGGCCCAAGTAGCCACAGAACTGACACTTTATGAGAGGAAATGTCTTCTCACTCGAATTTATCTTTATACCTTCTTCCTCAGGAGAATAGTTATACTGCCTGTCATTTCTGAATGTTTGAGGATAATTTTCAGTTCTTCTTTTAGTTTGGATTGAGGGTTCCTTTTTCAGCACTTCAGGCAACATTTCAACATGTCCAACTTTCATCTTATCTTTATTTTGGATCTTTTCACTTCTAGCAGTTGATGTCTCAGCTTCACAGCTAATTCCACTCTTTCCCATGCAAGCAGGTCTTTGATCACTCAAGATTTTTCCAACCCCATTTGAACCACACTTGGCTCTTTACAGTAATTCCGCATATGAGAATCTTCCAAAATGTATTTTCTTTCTACCATCATTTGTGGTTGATTGAAATTCAATTTTACTTCTAAGAGTAACAACTTCTTCCTCAAGACCCTCAACGGTCTTGGAATTTTCTTCCAATCTGGATGAAAGGTCATTTATGACCTTTGATTGTTCTTCAATTCTAAGCTTTAGTTCCACAATGTCATTTGTACTTTCAAGGATTGAAGACTGAACTTTCACTTGTTCTTATAGTCATTCAATTTATACTTCAATATCATCGACACATTCTGACGATTCTTCCACCATTTCCTTCCACTTATTAAATCTCTTGCATTTATTCCCAAGATTTGAAAGGGAATCCTTAATTTGAATATTTGGATCACCATTAGTAGTAATCTGATTATCTCTGCCTTTATTGATCGGGGGTTCTGACTTTTCAATGGTAGCCATCATGGAAGCATGGTTTCCTGTTTTAAATTCTGGTTCTTCTTCTTTACAAAATTCAATATCATCATCTTCCTCTTCACATACAAAACTCTTACTCTGTATTTTCTTTATAGATTTAAAGTCTCCTTTTTTGAAAAACCTTTTCCGAGGCTTCTCGATGTCTTTTTCTTCGCTTTCATCATCATCAAACTTTCTTTGGCATTGAGAGGCAATGTGCCCGACTCTTCCATAACGAAAACATGCCAGAGGTAACTTACCTTTGAATTTACCTTTTCCCTTCTTCAGATTCTTGGTGATGAGAGAAATAATTTCCTTTTCCTCTTCATCTTCACCACCACTATATTCTGAAATTTTCAGTTTGTCCATGGCTTTGAATGCCATTTCCTTGCTTACATGAGTCGTGGCATCTTTGAGTTTGAATCTCATCTCATATGCCAATAGACTACTTAAATGATCATCCAGAGAAAGTTTAGATAGATCTCTTTCTTTAAGATATGACACCTTTTCATTGTACATAGGAGGAAGTCTTTTCAAGATTTTATTTAAAATATCAATGTCTTTGATTTCTTCTCCAAGACCTCTAATTACTCCCACAACTTCAGTAATTCGGTTGAAGAATGAATTTTCATTCTCATTAGGATGCATCTTTAGATCGTCAAACCTGTTGTGTAAGACTTGAAGGTTTTCCTCCTTCACTTTGTTGTCTCCTTCATAATTTTTTTCAAGTTTATCTCATATAGACTTTTCTTAGGTGAAACTCATCACCTTTAGATAGATCTGATCTAAGAGATCCGCATTGATAACATTCTGAGCTTTATCATCTGCGTCAAGAACTTTCCTATCTGTATCATCCATAATAAGCCCTGTTGGATCAGTATCTTGTATTATATGAACTGTAGAAATGAACACTTCCATTCCAAGGGATCTTAAATGATATTTTATTCTGTTCTTCCAAATTTGAAAATTACTTCCTTCGAAGAGAGGTATTCCCCTAGCATTGACTGCATTCTACATGATGACAAAGGGCAGATCTAACACCAACAACCATCCCTATGATACCACTTGTAGGACCCCGGGACACCCTGAGAGGGGAGGGGTGAATCAGGGTGACAAATTTTTATTTTAAAGTGATAGATCTTGTTCCCATGTTGGTAGGAACTTGTTAAACCTATAAGATGGATATGATCAGAAATCAAACATTAACAAGCAGAGAGATGACACAACACTTTTTACTTGGTTCACCACTAAGGGATACATCCAAGGAGCATACACCGATAGGTTTTCGGTCATAAAAAATTCCACTAAACTTCACTATATTTGTATTACAAAGGTTTGAGCACAGTCACTCTGTCCCAGGCTCACTGCATTTAAAAAAGTTCAGGGATAGATCACTCTGTCCCTCGGGTTACTCCTGTTGACTCCCCCTGGCTCACTACCTTTGGTGAAATCCCACTCAGTTTATAGACGTGAAGGTCTCTTCATCATCACTAATGAATACATCCTCTTTTGTATGTATATTCTCGGTTGAAGTACAACTTCCACCCGAAGACTAATCTCACTTTGCACCAACGGTATCGAGAAAACTTTCAGCTTTTGCACAGCCCCAGAAAGAATGGCATACTTCAACCACACCTGGAATGCTTCTCCAAGCCCAGCGTGAAAGTTTCAAGATGGCATGCAAGTTCACCTCTCCCACTTACACGACACTCACTTCTTCAACTTCAAATTTGCACGACTCACATCCTTTTACGCCCAAACCGATTTTGGCGTGCAACTATGAACTATCACGCTTCTTCAAATCCTGGCATGAAAGTGTCACCAAACCACCTGCACGACACCTCCTTCACCAACTCCAAACTTGGGAGACTCATCTCCTTTCTCGCCCAAACCACATTGGATGCACATCAAATAATTGTTGCATAACATCAACTTGCGCGACCCACCACCACTTGTGCGACCACAACACCTACGCGACGGGAGCTCTGATTTTCTCTAAGTCTGAACATTGTTATGAATGAGGAGGGGTGAAACTCTATTTATAGGCATTCGTACACCCTGCGCGATAGCGTGCAATTCTCACCTCGGTGCGCAACTTTCAGCGTGCAAGTCTCTACCGTGCTAGTCACTTTCGCGACCAACCCCAAAACTTAGGTGCCCCTTCTTCCTTTGCCATATTTTGATGATCTGATCTTGAAAAACATATGGCGCATAAGTTTCCAAGCCTCCAAGTCTTCGGCGTGCAAGTCCCTTTTCCAAAAACACTTTTCTTCATTTGTCAATTTTGAGGTCTATAAATTTGGCAAACACTATAAAATGATGCCACCTTCGATACTGTTATCTACTTGTTTTGTATGATCCCTTTTCTGGCACACATTCTGAGCTTCCTATGAGGATTGACAACAAACACAAAACATACTCCAATTCATGCATAGAATGACCATGGTTCCAACAGTTTTGGAGATTTGTTATCCCATAATGCATTTCTCACATTCTTTTAATAACTACATTATTCTTAACAATGATTAATACGTTATTGGAATCATTGTTTATGTTTTATATTTGATTTGTGTTCCGATCATTCTTTGTGGATGGAAGGGGAAAATACCTACCATATTCCAAGTGGAGAGGCATTTGGGGCCTACTAAGGATCGTTAAATACAACCATGTGGATATAACTACCCACGACCCTTATGATTATGTGGTATATAAATCCACATGTATTGTGTAAAATTACACTTCTCAAAATTTCACACTTCATAGATTTTTTTCATAATTTCAGGATCTGATCAATGTATTGAATTTGAACAAGATGATAATGCCTTGTATAGATGAAGAAAGTAAGGGTATGTTTGATAACACTTTCCAAAAACTGCTTATAACACTTATTCATGTTTGACATAATTTAATGAAAAATAATTATAATAAAATATTATAGATATTTTATTTAAATTTTAAATAATTTCCTTTCTATAACATTATTAAGAGGTATTTTTTATAAATTTAAGTCAGTTTTATTTATAAAAATAATAGATTCTTATTTTTCAAACCACTTATTAAAAATTTTAAATAATTTCCTTTCATATTTAACATAATTTATTAACAGATTATTATGTATATAATTTCATTTTTTCCTAAATAGACGTGTTCTAGAATGATATACCACCACTATGTTCTTGAATTCCATGAATTTCATAGTTTTTTAGTGACTGTAAAAGTTGTATTGGTATGTTCTTGAAAATTACTTCCTTCTATATACTAATTTATCTTCAATTTCTCTCCCTTTTAATTGGAGTTTTAGTATTCAATTTTCTTTCTCTATTTTGGTTACTATAAGAAAATGATTTCCCATTATAAATATGATCTATCTTTTCATTTTAGTTTTTTAGTATTTAATTTTATTTATATTCATTTATTGAATGTGTTTGAAATATGCATTACCTAATGAATTTCCTTGTTTTGTATGTATTTTCAGTATGCATATTCTATATGGACTTCCAATTTAATGAAATTTTATTTTAATTCACTTTTAGTTTCGATGTAAGTATAATACACTTTATGTGTCTCTCATCATCAAGCTACAAGAATTAGGTATGTTATTTAATGTTATTACACTACTCTGTATAGAATTTCATTGTTTTCTTGAATATGTTTTTTCTAGAATGATATCCCACTACTATATATAGAGGTATATCCTTGATTACTCTAAGAAAATGATTTCCCATTATACATATGCTCTCTCTTTTAATTTTAGATTTTTAGTCTTTATTTTTTTTATATGCATTTATTGGATATATTTTCAATATGCATCGCCTAATGAATTTCCATGGTTTATATTCATTTTCAGTCTGCATATTCTATATGAACTTCCAATTTAATTCAATTTTATTTTAATTCACTTTCATTTTTGATGCAAGTATAATACACTTTATGTGTCTCTCATCATTAAGCTGTAATAATTAGGTATGTTATTGGATTTTATTACACTAATCTATATAAAATTTCATTTTTTTCCCAAATATGTTTGTGATAGAATGATGTCCCACTATTATACATAGAGGTATGTTCTTCATTTTAGTTTTTTTAAATAAGTATAATGAATTTTTGAAATGATGCTTATTTTAATTCCATCATTTACACAAATAATGCACACCTCCCACATATTTTATAACATTAAGATGAACAATGAAATGAATTACTCACTAGAGCATGGTTGAATACTTGGCATCCAAGAAATCCCTCAAAGTTTGATCCAATTTCAGACCACCCATCGGCTCACCCAACTTCCCCACAAGGAGAAGTGTGAGTTCTGATAGGCTTCTACACCCATCCATTATCACTTGGTAGTTTGAATCCATCAACCCTGGAAGCCATCTAAGAATGAAACCACCGACATGCTATAATTATCTTCCATCACATCATTTTCCACAATGCTATCTTCAATGGGGACACTGACCCTCATCTCCCTTGATTCATCAGGTTCATCCTAATTTTTCCTTGAGTGAAGAAAATATCTCAGCGGTTGCATGGATGCTTTGTGACCACACAATTCTTAACTGAGGGAAGTATAGGAAGAGTAGTGAAAATTTGGATATGATATTGGATGTCATGACATCATATCAAATTTCACCCGTGGACTAAAATGAGAAGCTATTATCATGGAAAAACTCAATCACTAGTATTGGGATCCTATAATAGTGCACCATTATTTATAGCTAGAGGTAAAGCTGGCCTAATCCAAAACTAATAAACAAATCTTGTATAATTTTACTCTCTATGCATATAAGTGATGGTAAGATGTAATATTTGACTTCCAAGGTGACTGGTATGATGTGTATGCCCTTATGGTGGAAAACATTTGGAAGACTCATCATGAATTCCCTCATGACTATAATGATCTAAGTTTCCTTCTCATCTTCTTTTATCCCACTTACTTTTCAGGTAAGTGAGTTTTTGGAAAGAATTTCTAGTTGCTTGGAGGGAGTCTCCTGCCCCACACAATGTTTATCCTAGTCAATAGGAATCATCATCAATGATTTATGCCTAATCAATGATTCAAAATATCCATTTTACCTCCAAATACTTTCCTCAAACTTTTGATCCTCACTTGAATCTTAACAAGAGTGAAAATATACTTTCAAACTTATTGAAGGGTTATTTGCTTTATAAACTTCAATTTCCATGAAAAAAGTCATGTTTGGGTGGTAAAAAATAATAACAGATGGATTTATAATGTCAAGAATACACTGGTTTATTTCTAAATCATGGAAGTGAACTAGTGGAAGTGTCCTAAAATCGAGATCTTAATCATGTTTCTAAAGAACACATTTTCCATAGGATGCATTATTTTGTGTAGTGTTGGGTGCATGCTGGTAAATATTGAGGTATTTTCCTTCATCTTTTAGATGGTTGCTGATGTATTGTATGATCTTGATCATGTGTTGGGACATTGTTATGTTATGTCAGATGTATCATTGGATTTTTGATGTTGTGTGGGTTTGGTTAATTCTTATTGCATGTATGATATGTTAAATCTAATGGTAGTAATTTAGCATCTCAAAATGCTTTACTGGAATTTTTTTCAATTACAAATTTTTATTGATTGGAAATGGGAATTCATTTCTAAGGAATTGGGTTCATTTTATCAAGAGACCTATTTTACAGATTTGTGATCTTGGTACCAGGCTCAAAAAAAAATTGATGATATTATTTGTTATGTATTAGTGTATATGTGATCTTTATTTCTTATATATACATGCTTATTGATCACCAATGTTTTTTTATACAATGTGATATTATATGAAGTATTAGCTTAAAAAACAACAAAAATCAAATTAATGTTTTAATATATCACAATGTGAAGTATTTGCTGAAAAAATTCACAATGTGAGGTATCTAATTGGTTTAATTTTTTCATAATCATTGGAAAAATACTTCAAATTGTGAAAAAGTACTATTAATATTACTGGTTTAATATGTCACAATGTGAATTATTTTCCATACATTCCCTCACACATTTTCTGTTTCTATCCGAAAGGATTCTCTCATACCAAAAGTAGCTGAATAGTGAGGTTCACAAAAACAACATATGCACATAGATGATCAATATGAAAGTACCATATACATATTAACATGGAAGCTGGACACCTCCATCCTATCCACATACAGAATATTAACTCAATATCAAGCTCACTTTCATAGGTTCAACAGCAAGAGCTCTCTTGAACTTTTCTACTGTCTAACCTAGAGAAATTGTCCAGTAAAAAAATAGATGAGCTCTCAAAGCTAAAAGATGATTTGAACAGAATAAGTTTTGAAGATTGGAAAGTAAAATATATATAAAAATTATCAAAAACAAATCCCATTTGATAACAAGATTTTTGAATTTTATCCTCTTAAAATGGATCTTCCTTTGAGTGACACTACATGCAGGTTGGGGGCTGGAAATGGGTCTAGTGTCCAGGTCAAAAAGAGGGGAGATGATGACATGACTGTTCAGTAGGATGGGATTCCTAGAATTTATGGACCTACTGGTATTTCATATTTCAACATTATATATATGCATACAGTTTATTCATATTATTTAATTACAGTTTATATATATACACATCTTTCATTAGTGACAAGGCATTGCAAGTCCATGATGTAATTCCTCTTTAAATACTGTGATACATATACTGCCTTTTATTACATTACTAATTTTTGTTTCAAGTTATATTTTTATGTTGATAGTATGTATACTAATTATGCACTTCAATTTTTAATATTTCATCGGTGCGATACATTGAATTACATTTTCCATGACCGTACCACTTCTCCACCCAACAATTGCCAAAAATTTGGAAATCATTAGAAAATAACTTCATCTTTAAAAATAATTTGTGGAGTCTGGAATGCTTGGTCTTCCTCATTCTATTTTCTTCATCTCCCTTTTTGGATGTTCTCTTTGGGTCATCTCACGTCGCTGGAGGGTTTGGGCGAACTCCGACTGGAGTCCGCCGACAGGTTTTTGGATTTGGGCTGGTGTCAACGGTCACACTAGTGGGCGCTTGAGGAGACCGGTTCTATGGTTTTTCCTGCTTTTATAATGTATATGTTCCCTAGTTCATGGTACCTCATCCTTCTCTTGACGATTTTAGCTCCAGCAATGAAGGCATGTCAGTTCGTATAATTGAATGGATTGTTTATCCATTATGATTGAATTTTGTCTATTGTGAATCCTTGTATTGTTTTAAGTGGAAAAGTGAAGAAGTTTTGAAGTGATGAAGTGGAAAAATGGTGAAGTCATGTATGTTTTCTCACTTTTTCCTCAAAAGTGTTTTCATAATAATAAAAAACAAATTTCAGTCACATAACTTCCAATAATTTTATAAAAAAATTATGGACATATCTTATGAGCTTAACATTTTATTTCCCCACAACTCACATTCCATATATTTTAATGGATACAAATTCTAAAAACTCAACAATTTACATTTGGTTTATGGTTCTCTACATTCTTCAATTATTATTATGGAGGTATTCCATAACTTTCAAATATAAAATCTGCTAGTTAAGTCACCAAATAGATCCTTGATATATAGATATTAGAATATCTCATGCTTCAATACACAAACTCATGTGGATTATGTTGGTATGCATTGATTCATAGGTTTTTTATTGCATCAAAGGGTGTTTTAACTCTGTTATACATTGTTTTTACTTTATTAAAATATCTTTAATTTTTTGATTATACCCCGGTCTTTGCATATTTAACTTCGCAATAGGTTTTACTTTAAATTTATTATATCTATTTAAAATATATGTGTTTATGTTACCACTTTTAATATTTAAAAAATTATTTTAAGCATATATCTATTTTTGAACATGTTTTTGATTGACAGAGAAAACATCATCGATAACAGGAGGTGAAAATGGTAAAAATGGTGTCCAACACACTGGTGGGTGTCAGAACTCAGTTTGAAGTGGCTCTCTATACCCTCCATTTCATTGTGGGTGGAGAAGACAACCATATGCAATTGGGTCCTTAATAACTTCAATATCAATTGCTATCATTTTGGGACCAAAAGCGGGTTTGTATTTCCATGAGTTGACTTTTGAGATTACCTTATTAAACTTGGAATTTATTGTTATTGAAGCTCACTATGACCATGTATGTTGATTTGGATGATATTATTATTTAATTAACTTGAAAAAACTTTTATGAAGGAAAAAATTTGATGCTATATCAAAACCATAAAATATATAATCTTTTTCCTTATATTTTTTTAAAAATATAAGTATTAAATAGATAACTAAATCAATCATTTTTTATCAAACCTATGTTTTAGAAAAAAAATTATTCTATATCAAAATCATCAAATAAATAATATTTTATGTTTGGTAGGCTCTTAATATTATAATTTTACTCTATTTATTTCTCTCTATAGGTATTTTTAGTAAAATCCATGTTTTCATTGATCTATTCACTATCTTGGCCTATGCAATTGCACGGGTTGGGGTACTAGTTAAATAAAAAGACACACTTAGACTCATATCAGTCACACCATGAATAAGATTAAGGTGATGATAATTACTACATGTCACAAATGACTTATGGATCATTTTACTAAATTATTCAAACAATAAGAAGACATTTTCTTGGTTTTGAGTATGTTAGTTTTGTTTTTTTACTAAAATGTCATTTTTAACTGGAAACACACACTTTAAGTCATACCAGTCACATCATGTGTTAGTTTGACATGATACTAACTCCTATATGATAAAATTTATTATAAATAATTTTACTAAATTATCAAGAAAATATGAGGGAATTTCATCAGTTTTTAGTGAATGACACACATTTTGAACTAAAATGTCAATTTTGAAATGATAATGGACACTTGGAGTCATAATAGGCCTAACGTGCATTGGATTGAGGTACATATTATTCCTACACACAAAAAATGACTTATAGATCATTTTCCTAATGTATCAAAACAATAAAAATTCATTTTATTGTTTGTGAGTATGTCACTTGTCTTTTTTTTATTAAAATATCAATTTTAAATAAAAAGACACACATTAAGTCATACTGGCCACACTATGATTTGGATTGAGGTGTTCCTAATTCATACACATCAAAAATAACTTATGGATTATTTTCCTAAATTATCAAAACAATTTAAATTATTTTTCTCAGTTTTGAGTATGTGATGTGTGTTTTGAAGTAAAATGTAAATTATAAAATGAAAAAATACAGTTTGAACTATGATGAGTAAATTGTGTATCAGATTGAGGTGCAAATTATTGAGTATGTGATCTATGTTTTTATTTCAACTATATGCAAAAATCTAGAAAACAGATAACATGTTGCATTCTGATGGAAGAGGAAACCTCATGCTACCTCAAACACTTCACGTTTCATGAAGTATGGGGTTTCCTCTTCCATTAGAAAAAAAATGTTATTTATTTTATGTATTGTTATAGATAGTTGAAAGAAAAATATGAATACCCAAAAGATCTATGAAAAAAACTAAATAAGTATTAGATAAAAATGATAAGGAAATTAAACTTAAAAATAATAAATAAAATGATGAAAAAATTAATTAAATAAGTTGTAGTAATTCACTTTTTTCATGATGTTTGTATAAATTCTTGACCTATTTACTTATTTTAATTATCTAATTTTTATCCTTGAAGTATAATCTATCATGAGGATGAGTAGCTTGGAACAAACCACCCCAGCCCGAGCAAAAGAATCCACCTATATAAGAAAAAAATTCTTATGTTAATAGTACTGTAAAGAAATAAATTAAACATAAATATAAAATAATACATTTATAAAATGTAAAATTTAAACCAAAACCATACAATTTGATTCATACTGGGTACACCGTGTATTAGATTGAGTGCATGATCATAGTACATGAGTGAATCATCCTTGTCAATGAAGTAATTTCTTTACAATCTCTATGAGAATTAAAAAAATAAGTATTAGAAAAAAATGATAAGGAAATTAACTTAAAATATTAGATAAAATATTTAGAAAAACAACTAAATAAGATGTATGAAGTCACATATTCATGATATATGTGTTCATTCTGACACCAGTTATGTTTCCCATTCATTTTTAAACAAATCTATTTCATTTAGTGAATATGAGGAATTTTAAAAGTCATGGTTGTACTGGAAAAATATAAATACACAAAGGATTAATAAATACTTTAAATTAAATATTAATTATCTTAAAAAATATCTCTTCAGGGATGCTAGTTTTTTTATGGTATATGATATCTCTCATAAATTTTCAAGCATAATGACCTCAAAATTTTCCATGTTTTTGTTTCAGACACTACAGAAAAATAGATAAAAATAATTAATTTGTTTTGATATATGTTTTTATAGTGAAATATTATTATATATACCTTGATACTTAACCACTTGTAGAAGTTTACGAGCTCCTTGTGTGCATGGAATGTCCTCATGCCATGATTTTGACGATATTTAAACACTGCCATATCATAAATGAATTCTAATTAAAACCTAATATAAAATATATAACTTAAATTTTAGTTATAAAATGTTGGATGTAGTGTATTAAAAATTGAAAAATGTTATCACGCGTGGTAGGTTTTTTGGGTATCTATGTAGTGAATATAGAAAATAAATCTTTAGAGTATCCAAATTAACCTATATGGGCACCCATTGTTTTCTAAAAAAGGAATAAGGAATAAAAGGAATGAAAATATATTTGATATGATTAAATTGTATATTTTTACCCCTATATAATTGGTATTAAGAATAGTATATCATTCTTAAGTTTTATTTAAAACAATGCGACCGGTTTTACCACTATTTCATCAATTTTAGTTGATTCTATTTTAGTTTGGTCTGTAGAAGTGATGTGAGGACTAATTAGTCCATATTTATGTTCATGGGGTAATTTATTCAATTAGTATTCATATATACGCCTGAAAAATATATGAATTGTATTTAGTCACAATTAACATAGTAAATCAGCTATTGGAAAAACAAATCATGAAAAAACACCTCATGCATACATTTACAACTGAGAATCCTAGCCATCTATACTTGAGGATTTAATTTACATTCTCAAGTGAAATGAAGTCTGTAATGGACTCTTAATACATTTTTTATTCAAAATCAACTATGTTATTACTACCACTTTGTAAACTTGTATCTTCATGAAACTTAAATGTTAGTAAATGAAGATATTGAATAGGTGGGGTAAAGGTGGTTTGTGAAGATCTTTTCGAATGTTTGGTTGATTATTTAGATCATTCTGATTTGAAATTTTGTTTCACCACATTACTTTGGTCAGTCTATAATAACATTCACCAGTTTAGACCTTTTTTTATTAATTGTTAATGGTTTAGAAAAAAAATATAAATGAATAACTTTTTATCGAAATGTTTTTTATAGGATCTGATGGACATTTTATGAATGTTCTAATATCTTTCTTGAATGTATAGATATATGTGTCATGAAGTGGAACCAGTAGCTTGGTGATTAGCTCATGAGCTATGCTAATCTCCACTCTCACGTGACTTGTTAGAAGTTTTTTGTTGTGTAGAGTGTCTTATTAGATATTGTACATAGTATACCCACAATAAGGAGATGAGTGGGTGTTGATAGATATAAATCATAGTCATTTTTACCATGTAAAATATCAATAAAGGAAATGTATCAGTGTCTCCCTTATTCGAATTTCAAAGAAACAATTATGAGAATATTTATTACCTCATCTAAGAGATCTCTTTTATGGGAATTGCCTGCCTCAAAGCTGGTGGGGGTGGGGGTGATCTTCACATAGTGGTTGTTCTTGAGTTTTTTATTATATTTAATTCCACCATTACACTTTCTAGAAACTAAGACTTCTAATGAAGTTTTTCTTCAAGGGAAGATAATTGCATCTGAATCTCTTCAATTTTTTTTATCTTCGTCCTCCTGTTATTTTATTTTCTCAAAATATGTTCGAGATGTCACCTCATAACCCGCACCTCTAATGAGACTATACTTTTCTTGATGCTTCAAGGCCACTGATAATGGGTGTTCATATAGTACAATTATTGATGATTCATGTGCCTAATTTGGATAGAAAATATAGAAAAATAGGTAATAATCATTATGTAATAATGATTTAAATAGAAATAATTTTTTTTATCATGTCATACTTACACATTATTCCCACAATTTTTGTGTGTTTTTATCTATTAGTATCCCATATTTAATTACACATGCCTCCTTCCAAAACACATGATGTGGGATGGAAGTGGATTTGGATTTGGATTTATCAATATGCATATAAATATAGGAACATAATTATATTTTTGTTTCATGTCTCATAAAAGTATTAAGGTATATTTAAAAAACATACCATTTTTTTCAAGTGAAGCATACCCCATCCTTTCTTTACAGCAGGGGTATATTAATTTTACTACCTGTTTCTTATTTTCAGCACTAAGTTGTTGTTTTATAAATTAAAAATTCTTAATCGAATTTATTAATACATGTATTTTCAAACAATTTATTACCAACCACAATGTACCTGAAAAGATACCTCCTTATGAAGACCAGTAAATGGATCCCACACAGTTTGGATTATCAGGTGTGCATACGTATGTGTTGGGTGTAGGTTTATTTTTCCTTCATCATATTTGAGATGAAATTTCATTAAAATTGTGTGAACTCCTCTATGAGCCTTTCTAGTAAGAATTAATACAAATTTCTTATGGGATTCATCTATTATAAATGCACCATATAAGGGATAGTGAAGAGTAAGTTGATTTTTTAATTATTTTATATTTTAGTAAAATAAAGAAAGGATATCATAATGTTATCCTAATGCCTTCCCAAATCAGTGTCTTAAGTGTGATAACAACATGGTTCTAAAAATCTACATCAATTGAAACTCACTACTGAGTGATGATCCCAATGAAAATACTAGGAATGGCCTTGTAGGGGTTAATAGGTTGGCCATGTGAATTCCATCCAACCTCGAATTTGATGTCTTTTCTTTTCACCTTAATACATTTTTCTAGCACCATCACACTATGGTGATCCTATTAATTCTAGGACATTAGTTCTTCACTGTCTACCATTTCCTTTGGTTCAACATCATCAATATGTTATTACTTTGGATTGGTATAATAAACATGTGTAGAAGTTCATTGTTCCTCTACACTAGGAGCATCAACAGGTTAATAAACTTGTTGTTCCTAAGGATTAAGAGAATCCGCATGTGAAGAAGTCATTATATATAGAAGTGGTTCAACATTTAATTTGGATTATGTAAATGAATAAGTGAAAAAATAATAACATGAGGTAATATAAAAAACCCCGTCTACATTAGGACCACTGTGAAATGATATAAAAAACCCCGTCTACATTAGGACCACTGTGAAATGATTATGAAGTCCCAATGAAAGGTCATTCTTATTTTAATTTTAATTTGACCCTTCAGTGGTTTTGATCGATAAGAGAACAATTTACCACTTTCAGTTTGCAGGATCTGGAATGTAAAATACTTATACTAAATGTGATGCCATTAAAAATGGTTAATCTTTTTAATATTCCTTACTTAAATCCACTTTCATTAATCCAAATTCATCTATTTTAATTTCAATCCTATTATCAACCAAATTGTATTGAAAAATCAACAATTGGAATATTGTATAATCCAACTCCCATATTTGTTTGATGATACCAAAGTATGATATATTCACATAAATTAGATTTTGGTCCTTGGTATTAGATACATGAATTACTCCATCCACAAGTGTAACTCCACTATTTTTTATGGTACTTACTTCATCATTTTAATTTGTATAGAATGTATAACCATTAATTACATAACCATTATAAGATAATACATGCACACTTGGTCCTTAGGTTATCCATCAAAGATATTATAAAATTGAATCTATATTTTTATATGACTCCATAAAAATGAGGTCTCAAAACCATACTATAAACCATTGACTATGTTTAGTTTATATCCATATTTTATCCCTTGATGAATTAAAATTCCTAATAATTTCTTTGTGGTTTCCAACATATTAGGACAACTCCAAAATATTATGAAAACCATAAAGGTGGTCCTGCTCCTAATCTGTAATATTGACTATGAAAACATTAATTCCATAAATTCCTTCACCCATAAGCTACTGATTGTGACGAAATTTTGGTATAACAATGTTTTCCACACCAAAAAGGTAGTCGGTACATAATTCAATAGATTCCTTAACAATATATCACTCCATAATAAAACCATTTGTATGACTTTGATTTTGACTTACCATTTCAAAATCTTTATATACCATTCAATGGGGTACATCCATCTATAATGTATAGGACCACATAGTTGAATCTCTCTTATAAAGTGAACTATCAAGTGAACCATCATATCAATGATTTTCAACAGGAAGAATATTTCCAATTCACATAATATGATGGTAATTTCCTTTTCCATAGTTGTAAATTTCTCTAGGTTTATAACTTTTCTACATGTAGCTTTGACAAAGAAATGAAACATGGTTAATGTATGAAAAAAAATTAATGGAAAAAATGTAACATAAAGATACAAGAATTATATCTTGCATCAAAGCATATAAGTTATGTGATTTCAAACCTTTTAACTTTAAATTAGTCATCGACATGATATTCTTGATATTCGATGAATACCCTTATTGGATATTTACATCATTCAAGAAGTTAAAAAACTGACATCCCTCATTCCTGGAAAGAGTGTAATCAACTAGAGTAAGAAAATTCCATTTTCACCCTTCATTAGTGCCAACTCTTCCCGTATTCCCATGTCAATCATTTCTAACCTAGCCATAATTCCATCATTTATTTTTTCAGGTGCATTTAGTAATGTGCCAATAACACTATCACATATATTTTTTTCAACATTCATAACATCTATAAAATGTATGATGAACAAAAAATTCAAGTATGGTAATTCAAAAAAATATGATGGCTTTCTCGAATCTTTTTTTGTAATGTTTTTTTAAAAAGTATTACCAAAATCAAGGTCCATATCTTTTACTTTCTCAAAAAGTTGATCACCTGTTAGTGAAGATAGTTTTGTACATTCTTATAAACTCTGATACAATGATTCCATCCAAGATTAGTACTTATGTTTCCAGGGTATAAATCCATAATGTCCTAGAAACATAGTTTTCAATGAATGTTTCAAATTAATTGAATGTATACCTTGTTCAAAAAATGAGACACATTTCAGTTCCTTAAATTATATATCCTTAAAAATTTACATAAATAGGAAAGTCATTAATCATCCTGTACAACATGGATATCAATATGAAATATTTATTTCTATAAGAATCATACAAAGTAACACCTGAATCCCAAAATATTTTAAAATCTTTAATCAATGGATCCAAATAACCATTAATATCATTACCTGGTTGTTTTGATCCAGATATAAGCATAGATAACATAAGGTATTTTCATTTCACGCATAAATACGGTGGAAGGTTATAATCTACCAACATAACCGGCCATGTACTATGAGTGCTACTTTGAAAACCAAAAGGATTCGATCCATATGTAGATAGTTAAAGATGAAGTTTTCTAGACTCACTTCCAAATTCAAGATACTGATGATCAATTCTCTTCTACTAAGGAGAGTCTGCTGGGTGATGAAGTTTACCATATTTATTTCATGTATCTTCATTCCACGTAATTTTCCTTATAGTCTAATCACTTCCATATAGGTGAATAACCTTTTAATGATTAGAAAGTACAATAAAACTTTTGGAGGAACCGATTCATGTTTCTTATATCAAGAAGCACCACACTTTGTGCATTATTTAAGTGATTTTTGGTCCTGGAAAATAATATACAGTCATTTGGACAAGCATGTATTATTTCAAAGATCATTCTCATTGAACTTAGAATTATTTTAGCTTTAAATATTTGGCTAGGAAGCTTATTATCTTCTAGGATCATATCATTCAAGAGACAAAGTAATTAACTAAAACTAGCACCACTCTGTTTGTTTCTAGATTTTAAATTCTACAGCTCAAATACGGATGATAATGCGGTATATTTAGTACAACCAGCATAAAATGTCACATTTTCACAACAATTTAACTTCTCATACAATTTTGGACAATTACAAAGTTCATCTTAAACTGTTGTTATCATCTCCTCAATACAATCTTCATCATCATTCACACCTATAATCTCATCCTCAATATGGTCTTCTTTATTTTCCACACTTTTAATCATATTAGATGATCCATAAAACACAGTTCCATCCCTATCACAAGCTACATTCACTTTCTCCCCATGTTTAGTCCAACATTTACAACTTTGATCTATTCTATGATAGATCAAGTGTTATTCCAACTCTTATAGACTAATTAGTCTTAAAAAACATAGTGTAAACACAGAAAACGGATTTTATAAGGGTCTTATTAATTATATTATGAAAACCTGATAAACTCTTTCACCCCATATTCATACTCTTTTGTCACATGATTGACATCCATCCATTTTGAATTCATATCCATCTTATTTGATTCAGTAATATTAATATTTAACAAAATAAATAAATACAAAAATGGGACTTTCAAATAAGGGTAACCAAATATTTAAATGTTTCAAATAATTTATTCACACTTTTAAGGAAATGGGTAATTGAATTTAAGAAAATAATTACCCAATTGGTGGTATGTTTATCCTCTGAATTCATCCATAATGATCATTGATACCTGGTATGGGATGACTACTACTCAGGGTAGTTCAAGCAATATAGGTTCATGTCTAGAAGATATGGGGGATGTGTCTCATCTAATGAAATGAAATAATAATTGTTTCAGAGGTTTGAGAATATGAGGATGACAAATATTCCTAGGATGGGGAGCTGGTGAAGCACTATTTTTTTTTATTTTGATATCTAAGGTTGAAAAAAGTAGCAGCAGTAGTCTGATCCCCACAAGGGGCCCCTTTATTGGTGTAAACATGAGAAGGATTAGCTAGATGGTCTTACACACAATCATTCTAAGACTCCATGTATAGTTTCAACATTCAAATCAAGCCTTTAATTACTCCATGAAAAGGAAAAGGTTTTTGGTCTAAAGACTAAATTTTAGTAGCACTTAGCTTCCTATGAGGCCAAGGTTGTGGGAGTGAGGTCATTATGGATATACATTTTAAATTCAATGTGAAATTTAAAGGATCACTTATTTAGATCATCATTTAAATCCAAAATATCATCCTTATTCTGAAATATCATATAAATCCAATTTATTAACTTTAAAACCTATCATTTATCCTTAAAATCACATTTACATTATAAAAAATCAATTAAAATATGACTATTGAATATAACAATGGAAATATAAAAATAATAAAAACTATATTATTTGAAAACCATTTTTATAATAGAAAATAAGACTATTGAATATAATATTGGTTTCACAAATAAAAAATAAATTATTATACTTTTTAAAATATTTTCAACATTGAAAACACTCATCAAATTTGAAATCCATAGCTATCAAAAGAATGAAATCATCTTCAAGGATTACTTTTACCATTCCAAAATCTAATAATCATCAATCTTATTACCAATTCTATTGGTTTCTATATTTTCCCTAAATGAATGACTAATAAAGTTTCTTGTCCCATCTCTCCTCACATTTTCATTGGTATAAACCCTTAGAAGTTAACACCAAATCAGATAGAAGATATATTTGTGGAGGACTCCCATAATTTAAACTATGCATGTTATGTGGGATGCAAAGTAGGTTTAGGAGTTGCGATGGGGTTAAAAATCAATTCACCTTTTAATGGTGGCATATTTACAACAAAACTTGACATTGAATTTCCAATCATTAAGTTCATAATTAGATTTTGAAATAAAAGAAATCTGATCCAATATCATATCTTTAATATCACACCTCTTAAGGCTATCAACATTTTCAAGTTATTGAACTATTTCTCTATTATGGTGGTATAACTCATAGTTATTTTGAAATAAAACACTAGTGATATGATAAATTACTTATTTATGAGTAAACCACGGTCTACTGATGCAATTATAAAAGATAATATAAATCCCTACACCCAGAAAATGGTGGGGAATATAAATAATTGCATTGATGAACCCCAAAACCAGTCTCTCATCAAAACTCCACTGAAAGAAGAAGTCAAGGAGGCTTTATTCTCTCTCAACATGGAGAGAATAGCTGGAACAGAAGGATTCACTAACAAATTTACTGGGATATTGTGCAGGATGATGTTACTCAGGCAGTTAAGGATTTCTTTGATCATTCTTTCATGACACATGGGATGAATTCTTGCCTCATTGCATTGATACCTAAGAAGGAAAATTCACTTGATATCAAAGACTTCAGGACTTTTGCTCTTGGGAATAAAATCCCCAATATAATTAGTAAGATTATTATGAATAGAATGGGGCAAATGGTTTAGAGTATCATTACTCCAAATCAGTTTGGATTTGTACCTGGAAGAAATATTCATAGGTGTCTGTTCACGACCTCAGATGGTATAAATTTAATGTGGAAGGAGTCAAAGTATGGGAATTTTTCACTCAATATTGACATCACTAAGGACTTTGATACTTTGAAATGGAGCTTTCTTCTTGAGGTCCTCAGAAAATTTGGATTCTCAGAGAGATTTATCAAACTTATTGAAGCAATTCTAAGCTCTTCAAGGATATCAATTCTTGTAAATGGGTCTCCCAAAGGCTTATTCAGTTGCTCAAGGGGTGTGAGATAGGGTGATCCACTCTCAAGAATTCTGTTTTCTATTACTGAATATTACTTGAGTAGGTGCATTATTGATCTTACTTAAAGTGGATTTTATAAGAAGATTAAAGTAGGGAAGGCTGACTTTGTTCCCTCGCACTTTCTTTACGCAAATGAAATCTTGTTGTTTGGACAAGCCTCCAGAAGGACCCTCTCCTCTATGAGGGCTCTTTTTGTACATTATAAAGAAGTTTCTGGCTAGACAATTAGCTGGGATAAATCTTTCATGGTCTTCGGGGATGGTATTTCAGCTGAAAAAAAAACAGAATAACACAACGACTTGGGGTTCAGAGGGGTTCTCTTCCATTCACTTATCTTGGTGTTTGTCTTTTTAGGGGAAGGGTGAAAAGGAAAAATTTGGAGAGAATATATTTTGGTATTTCCATCCAGATGTCAAGGTGGAAGGGGAAAACAATGTCCTAGGCTGGATGAGTTTGCCTTGTCAATTCTTTCATCACATCCAAGTTTGTCTTTTCATTTTCACTTTATCGATAGACAAGAGGTCTTATCAAGGAGTTGGAAAATATTATTAGAAACTTTTTATGGACCAGATAAGTTCATGAAAAGAAACGAATTATAGTTTCATGGAAGGACTACATTAAACCTATGGATTTGGGGGGCATTGGGGTTAAAGATTTTTAGGTCTTTAATGATGGTATTATTCATAAATTTACATGGGATTTGCTCTCGAATGATGCACATGGTGACTTTATTGTTATAATATTAAAGGGGATATTGATTGATGGATATTGATATTATCTTTCCTTATTTGTATGGACCTATGTCAAACAGTCTTTTAAGTGATTAATGTGTGACTCCAAATGGCATGTGAGACAGGACTTGAATCTTAATTGCTGAAACACTGAAAGGTTGGATTACCCAATGCCAGATGACATGCCTCACCAACCTTCTATGAGACACATGTCCATCAATGATTTATTATAACAACTCTCAGCCTCTAGAAATTTTCTCCCATCCCAATCTCAATGTGATATACTCCAATACACCTTTATGGATTGTGATACTCTCATTTGGAATCCAAATCATGTTGGACACTTCAACACTAAGAATTTCTACAAAATGGAATGCAGGGCCCCTCTCAACCACCAGCCTGGTTGCATTGCTTCCACACTCATTTTATTTCTCCATCTCGGGATGTTCTCATATGGAAAATATGGAAAAACCGGATGCCCACTCAGGATCAACTCAAATGAGCTGGTCTTCAGTTTTCTTCTTCTTGTTGTTTATGTCTTAATATTGAGGATAATATACAACATTTTTTACTGTCATGTAGATTTTACAAGGATCTATGGGATTACATTGGTTCAATGTTTGGACTTCATCTTGACACATGTGTGCTGATGGATTTTTTTGAGTTCTTTGTGTAATGCTGATTATAGTATGTAGGTTCATAACCTACTATTAGTAGCTACTGCGATTGCTTTTTCTACTATATGGAGAGCCCAAAACTTTCCTCTCTTTGATGAAAAGCACAACAATATGCAGTAGGGCATGACTGCCATTCATCGAGAGGTTTATGCTACTGCTATTGTTCAAACGGGCATCATGCATAATACCTTATAGGACTTGAACATTATTCACCTCTTGGGTGTGTCGGGTTATCCAAGAACACAAAAAATGGTCAAACATATCCAATGGATACCACCAATCAGCCCCTGGCTCAAAGTCAACATTGATGGGGTAGCCTCTGGCACACTGGGACCATCTAGTTATGGAGGTGTCTTTCGAACTTACCGTGGCTTTGTGAAGGGGTGTTTCTACCATTATACTGGTGTTGGGGTTTCTTATGAAGATGAAATATGGGAAATTATACATGTGGTTGGATATGTTGTCCGTTATAACTATACCTTTTTATAGATGAAATATGACTCTGAAACTGCGATGCAGGCTCTAAGAACAAGAACTCCCAATGTTCCTTGGCACCTGTTACCTCATTGGATTGAATGCCTTGATAAAGCAGCCCGACTTAATCTGGTGGTCTCCCATGCTTACAGGGAGGCTAATCATGTGGCTGATGTTCTGTCGAAGAGATCCATTATGGACATGACTACGACGTGGTCTTTCACTACCCTAGTTTATTGGGATCCAATGCTGGAGGCTGACATGTGTGAAAAAATTCATTCACGTATTTGTAATAACCCCTTGTAACACTTGACTCTTATCTCTTATTTTTATATATTTTCTCCTTAGGACCAGTTTCCACCAGTTTCTAGATTTTCTGGTGAAACTATAAAATTATAAATGTTTAAAAAATGTTTATATATAAATTATATATATAATAGGATATACTATATCATTTATAGATGTATATATAAGTATAAAAAATTATATCTAAAAGTATAAATATAAAAAATTATACTTATAAAAAATTATAAATTTATGTTGATTATTTTTTATAAATTTATAAAAGTAACGATTGGTGTTAATAAAACCAAATGAAAACCATAAATAATTCCCTAAATAACATGTATTTTGATAAAAAAATGAACTTGAAAATAATTAAATGTATTGATAATCATATAAGAAACATCACTCTATCAATCACTAAATAACAAAAGAAAACACCACATGCATCATTAACACTCATGAACTTCACACACCTAACTATGAAACTAGAACTATCATGTAAGCAATGTAAACAATAGTTACCTAAAATAATTGCGCACACAAACAATAAACTAATACCAAACACAATATATACTAAAAACATGAGAACTCCAATCAAGAACCATGGAGAATAGGAATATGTGGATAGTGTCTAGAGGTAGGTGGTTTTAGGTATTATTTGTACGAGGGTGAGTGTTAGGTTGTTGCGAAGGAGATGAATCCATGGAAAAGAATAGTAGTGGCTGATATGTTGATCCTATAAAATAGGGATGATTTCTTTTGGGGATATTTGTTCGGTTCATTGTGGAGAAGTGAAGATGTGCAACGATACAGTTTGGTGAGGTGCGACTGAAGAAATGAGTGCGGTCTGAGGTGCTAATAAGATAAATCATCACAATCATTAGATTTGGAGAGACCGATTCATCGATAAAGTCAACTAGCTGTAAAAGTAGGGTTCAAAAAAAGTGTCGGCAACACTTTGGTTCCAAGAAATCTTGAAGGTGCGAGTGAAAACAACACTGTGTTGGGGTTCATTTTATAAGAACTCGTAAGGCTTGATGGGTGAGCTATCCCTTGGGTGGTTATGTCCCGCCTTTTCGGTTTGTGTGTATGTTGTGTCTGTGTTTAATGTAATTGTACCCCCAAACACCTATATATATTTATTATAATTTTATTATCATTTAAATATATATATATATATAGATTTATTAATAATTATAATTATAAAAAAAATATATTTAAAAATTATTTATATATAATCCTTAATATATAATTTTAAATATAATAAATATATTGATTATTTAAATATATTTATTATAACTTTATAATTATTTATACATGTATGCATTTATTTATAATTATAATTATAAATAAATATATTTAAAAATTATTTACATATAATTATAAATATACTAAATATACTTATTATTTAAATATATTTATTATAATTTTTTTATTATTTAAATAAATAAATATTTATTTATAATTTCATAGATACTTTTTAAAAAAATTATATATATTTATAAATGTATAATTAAATATTTAAATAAAATAAATATTTAAAAAATCATTTAAATTTGTTAATTATATAAATCTCATACATATTTTAGATGTTAAAACTTTGAAAGTCCGAAGGCTTTAGATTTTTATTTATTTATAGATAATCCCCATTTTAAGGGTTGAGGAGAAACCCTTACATGACCAACTGGCCCAAGAAATAAGGCCCATACATGACTTGAAGACCCATAGACACAAGGCCCAATACATGACCTTGAAGGCCCAAGGCATGAAAAACTTGATACAAACCCTCCTCAACATTTGAATATTGAAGGTGCCTAACTCCCCACCTCACATGGATAATCAGCTAGCATTTCCCTGTGCAGAGAAGCACAGTACTTGGTACCAATGACACTTGTCATACCCACTCATTCTTTCAATCTGGTAAGCTCTGCTATGGTGGTTACTACTTTGCTCTAAATCCTCTTATGGGCCTACTCCTGTGTGGACTACCTAAGCTGCTTCTTGGTCCATATGTCCCAAAGGCCATTGGCAGCCTAAAATCCCTATGGCCTAAAGGCCCATGGTGGCCTGAAGTCCCTATGGCCCGAAGGCCTTTGGTGTCCTGAAATCCCTGAAACTTGTAGGGCCAAACTGGTGGTTCGAAGACCCAAATTAGATAAATAGTTTCAGCTACTACAGTTCGTATAGTACCTGCAATAAAAACTACTACAACACTGCTACAATAACCTAGAAATTCACATCCACCCGAATTTGATCCTAGATCTTTTGGATTCCAAACAGAAGCCTCTACCACTGTGGTACAAGCTCATTGGTGAAAAAATGTTAAAACTTAATAAATAAAAATGAATATATATTGTTCATATAAATTACAAACATATTGAAAATATTACATGTATAATTAATAAATATTTGTATAAATAAATATTACAAAATGATTAAATATATTTTTAACATCATTAACTAATATATAATAATAAATAGACAAATTAAATTAAATAAATTCAAAAAATATTAAAAAGTGAATTCGTAACATTTATATGAATTACAAACATACATATGTACACATACACATATACACACACATATACATACAAACATACACACACACACATACACATATATACATGCAGTTGTACATGTACATATATTTTAAATAATTTAATATTAATATAAAAATATATGTAAATAAATATATTCATTTATTTATTATATAATTGTTTAAATAAAATATTAAAATATTATATTTATTTTAATTATATACATATTCTATAATAAATGTATATAAATAAACTATTAAACATCTTGACAAATATAAATTTGATAATTTTTTATATATAAAATTATAAAAATAATTTTTTATTAAAAGTTATATAATTCATATCTATATATTAATTTAAAAAATATATATACTTATTATAGTATAAATCTTATTTAAAAATATATAAATATTTATTTATTGATTTATAATTATAATTATAAATATATATATATATATATATATATTTATATAAATATAAATAAATAAATAAATATATATATATTAATATATATATTTATTAATGTATAAGTATATATAATTATAAATATAATAAACATACATTATCTAAATATATTTATTATACGAGGAAAGTGTGAAACATGAATAAAATCCATGGCCCAAGAAAATTTATTATAAAAAATAACACAGACATAGAAACAAGAGAGTTTCTAGGTACAAGTGAAAAATAAACCACCAAAATAGAATTTCAAAACACAATTCATCCTTTTTTCTAGACACCCCTTCCATAGTAGCCACCTCTACCTCTTGGATTTCATCATCTCCTCCATTAATTTAGAGTCCGCCAAAAACTACCTTGATCATTCATGATCGAGGGTTTACTAACCTCATTGGAATTTTCCCCACCAAGGTGATCCTTTTCAGGATCACTCTGAATCACGACAACATCCTTGTCATCCATTGGTAGCTTGTCCAAAGGCCAGTCTTCTAATTTAGAGTCTGCCACACACTACCTTGATCATCCATGCTCGAGGGTTCACTAACCTCATTGGAATTTTTCCCACCAAGGTGATCCTTTTCAGGATCACTTTGAATCATGACAGCCTCCTTGTCATCCATTGGTAGCTTGTCCAAAGGCCAGTCTTCTAAAAAATCCTCAACTATGGACTACCCACAATGCATGTCATCCTTTCCAGCATGTTCAGTCATCATAGGAGGGGAGGTTATATTATAAATAGAAGCTATAAAGCCTTTTATACCTTTCCTCTCATGGATCCCCATATAGATCACATCAAAACATGAACCATTGATAGAATAAAACATCATAAATAAATTTGGAATCATAACGCCATTTATGGGAGTCTCAACAGCCTAAATACCCTATATGAAAACCTTTCCTGTATCTGTAGCACCTGAAGAAGGAGCGACTACAGATCCAGCCAATACAATCTCATGGTTATGAGAATCAGAAAAATCCTCATGCTAATCTGGTAATGTAACCACATTCACATGTACATGCTTCTTGAGTTTCCCAGTAGGAGAGGAAAATTCTTTGGAATGAAAAGCGCCACTATCCAATTTATGTTTTTCTAGAAACTAATGCTCTAGTAATATGGAAGGATCTAATCCAACATCACTGCCGTCACTATGAGTGCATTCATCACCCTATTTATTAATAGGGGATTCTCCTTGAACCATAGGACCAATATTAGATAGATTTTCAGATAAGAGTGTTTCTTCACCTACAAGTACCGCACCCTCACTTTGATCACCAGTAAAATGATTACCAACAAACTTTGGAGTTTTACTAGCAATAACATCAGCAAAGGAGGCTACTCTAGAAAATGGGGCAGCATCCTTCACTCTTGTAACATCAAGATCACCCTTCTTCCTAGACACAAGTATAGAGTTCAGGGCCACCAGTAATTTAAACTTACATTTCTCAACTGAATTCCCATTCCTTTTGCACTTAGAACATTTCAATCCACTACATAAATTTTCCTTAACATGCCCAATGCTTGAGAAATTGAAACAGAAAGCAGGAACATGCTCAAACTCAATTTCAAGTTCAAACTCAAAGTCACCAGTAATCAAATACACAATCTCAATAAGTGGAAGAGAAAGATAAAAATCAACCAAAATTCAAGAAAAGTGACCATACTTGGCCATTCCAGTATCATTTTAAAATTTAATAGGATTCATATAGACAAGGAAACATCCCAAAGTATAGATGAGTTCCAAAAAAAAAAATTCATCCCTTTGAAATGAATCCATGATTGTGTGATAGTTTTATTAGCCTGAAAAGGGTCAAACCAGGGATCTCAGTTCTGAAACCTCAGTACCCCTAGTTTGAGGTTGATGAAACCACAACTCCAAGACTTCAAATTCAATATCTATGAATGAAATGTAATATGATATAAGCTCATACCAATCAACATGATTCACCTTTCCTCGAAATAAGATTGTGAGTAGTGGCATTAGAACTCCTAGGGCTAAGAAAAAATCTTTCAATGGAAGCATACCCTACCCATGGTGCATCTATCTTCATATTACCTCCAAAATAAGAACACATTGATGGTAATTCATGTGTCAGTTCCCTAACTAAGGTATTAGGGCGTCGTAGGCCAGATATTACCTGTAATGAATTTTCCTTCAAATATAGATCAGAATGTGTCCAATGGACCTAAATCCCATGTATCAGTTCCCTAACTACTAAATCAGGGTGTCGTAGGCCAGATCTAGTGGCATCATCGCTATGAGGGCCTACCTACAACTCATCGACCTTCAGATCCAGAACAGAACGCACTGAAGGGACCTTCATTGCTTCACCAACTATAGAAGTGTGGTTATTATAGTAGGAAATGTAGCAAGGTACTGTAACAATAGTAATATTCATCCTGAATGGGCTTCCAGACCACAATTTATGGCCTTCAGGCCACTGGGACCTTGGTCTATTTTGTGATAGATCAAGTGTTCTTCCAACTCCTATAGACTAATTATTCTTGAATAAAAACAGTGTAAACATGGGAAAAGGATTTGAGAAGGGTCATATGCATGATCTTTTATAAAATTTATGAACTCTTTCACCCCATCTTCATACTCTTTTGTCATATGATTGGCCTCCATCCATTTTCGATTTATATCCATCTTATTTGATTCAGTAATATTAATATCTAACAAAATAAATAAATATATTAAAAGGGGAATTTAAAATAAGGGGAAACCAAAATTTTAATGTTTCAAATAATTTTATCATGCTTTACAGGAAATGGGTAATTGAATTTAAGAAAATAATTACTTCACTGGTGGTAGGTGTTATCATCCGAATTCATTAAAAATGATCATCAGTACCTGGTATGGGATGAATACTACTTAGGGTTGTTCAAGAAATATAGGTGCATGTCTAGAAGATATGAGTTATTATTCTCAACCAAAAAAAATGAAATAATAACTATTTTGGAGGTTTTAGCTAATGAGGATGAAAGATGTTCCCAGGCTGGGGAGTTGGAAAAGCACAAGACCACATTTTTTAGTTTTCTATCTACACTTGAAAAAAGAAGTAGCAGTAATCTGATACCCATAAGGGGATAATTTAGTAGTGAGACCATGATAAGGATCAAATAGATGGTATTACACACACTCATGTTGATACACCCATTGTAGTTTTAACTTTTAAATAATGCCTCCAATTACTTCATGAAAAGAAAAAGGTTTTTGGTCTCAAAACTGAATTTTAGTAACACTTAGATTCCTGTGAGACCAAGGTTGTGGGAGTGAGGTCATGATGGATATCAATTTTGAAGTCAATTTGAAATTTAAAATATCACTTATTTAAATCATCATTGAAATCCAAAATATCATCCTCATTTAGAAACATCATATATTTCCAATTTATTAACATTTAAACCTATCATTTACCCTTAAAATCACATTTACATTATATAATACCAATGATAATACATTAATTGAATATAATAATGGAAATATAAAAATAATAAAATATATATTATTTGTAAACAATTTTCATAATAGAAAATATGAATATTTTATATAATAATGGTTTCATAAATAAAAAAAATAAATTATTATATTTGTTAAAATATTTTCAACACTGAAAACACCCTTAAAATTTGAAATCTATAGCTATCAAAAGAAATAAATAATATTCAATGATTAACTCTACCATTCCAAAACCAAATAATTATCAATATTATTACTAATTATATTGGTTTCTACCTTTTCCCCAATTGAAGAACTAATGTAGTTTCTCATCCCATCTTTCCTTTCATTTTCTTTGATATCAACCCTTATAAGCTATCAACAAATTAGAGAGAATATGTAGATGTGGAGGAATACCCTAATTTAAATCATACAGGTTATATTGGATGCAAAGTAGGTTTAGGAGTTGAAATGGGGTTACACCTTAATTGACCTTTTGATTATGGTATATGTATAAATAAACTTGACATTTAATTTCTAGTCCTTAAGTTCAGAATCAGATTGTGAAAGAAAAGAAATATGATCAAATATCCTATCTTTAACATTACACCTCTTAGGTCTATCAACATTTTCTATTTGTTTAATTGTTTCTTTGTTATCGTGTCATACCTCATAGTTATTTTGAAATCCAACTCTAGTGATATGATAACTTGCTTCTTTATGAGTAAATCATGGTCTATCGATGAAATTATAAAAGGGAATCAAATAAGTCCCCCCTTAGATACAATTTTGTACACGAAATCTGTAATAACACAAGATTTTATGGTATGAATATTTTTAAATTCAAACTCTTTGATATCTTACATTACACAGAACATCAAACTTAAAAAAATTATTAAGTATTATTATTTAATTGTGACAGTTATCACCTAGCCGTTGGAATGGAGAGAATGAATATGATTAACTAAATTATGAAAATATAGTTTACACATGTTTATAAAATGAATTCATTGGTTAAAAATTAATTGGAAATGAAAATAAAATCTAATTGAACATAAATGACGTGTTTTTATAAAAAAATATTTTTTATGCCCAAAATGGTATTTATATTAAAAAATTGAATTAATTAATATTAGTTAAATATATGAATGAAATTTATATTTTATATATATTCAATAATTTTTTTTTAAATTCATTCAATGAGTTTTATAGGCTTGAGATAATAAAAAAATATAGTTTTAAGCAAAAAAAACTATATTGATCTAAAAGTTAATTTTTCCAACTTTTGATGATGTACCTATTTTAAATCTAAAATTTGACACTTTTATAAGTTTTATTTGAAAAAATAAAGTTCATTTTTAATATATTAATATCAAATATATATTAATTTTATATTTTGGTATTTTTTTGTAGAAGTTTTATTTTTTTGATGAATAGTTAAACATATGTAATTTTAATTAAAAACTACTTTTTCATCTAATTTATTTAAATATTTAAATTATATTTTAAATTTATTTTAAAGTATAATTTGTTCAATTACAAATCAATAAAACCAATTTCTGTAATTGGAATATTTTTCACATTGATATTGGATATAAAAAACATTTCAAACATTTGAACTTTTCACTTTAAAAACCCGCTCTTTCATTGTGTCTGAAGAATTAATTTTAAATCTAAATTTTCCAATTTTGTCTAATGAATTTGGTAAAATAGATCATATATTTAGAATAATAAGATTCAAATTAGGTTTTAAGGTCATTTTAATTTTTATACATAAAAATTTACCATGGTAAAGAAATTATTTACTGCGGTATTGGTAAAAAATTAAACAGGTTAAAGTTAAAAGGGTAAAGGATTAAAATACCTAAAAACTACAAAATTTAATGGTTAGTTAAGGTATTTATTGACCCTAAATACACTAAAAATTATTAATTTCCATCCAAATTAAAGGTAATTAATTACACCTCAATGTTATGGGCTTTAAATATAAAATAACCATTATTTTAATCACTTAAACCTACCTCTCCTCAAGTATAAATACCACCCCTCACCACCCCATTTCGACCCAAAAGCCTTGTATCTCTTAAAATATATGTCAAAAACTATACTAATAACTCTACCAACTTCAAATTTCTGTTTGTCTCACCAAAATACCAAATCCAAGTTCCTTATGGGTCTCTCAAGGTGGTGATATTCATAAGGTAATTTTCTCAAAACACCTCTCTTATTCTTATTTCTTCTTCTACTTTATCCTCATATATTTTATATATAATGAAATAATAATTCCAGAATCATGTAAATACTTAAATTTTATGTTTATAATGTAATATATTATAT
Source organism: Viscum album (assembly GCA_963277665.1). Taxonomy (NCBI): domain Eukaryota; kingdom Viridiplantae; phylum Streptophyta; class Magnoliopsida; order Santalales; family Viscaceae; genus Viscum; species Viscum album. Next base: position 1,939,808,629 of record OY728155.1, read on the forward strand.
CCATACCTTTTATTACTTCTTCTTATTCAAAGAAATGAAACTATTGTCCAAGTTATTTCAGTTAATCGCCTTCGTGAATAATATTTTTTTTCGTTTTCAATTACCGCCTTCATAGATGATCATAAAACTATTATTATAGTTAAATAATATCATAATAAGTATATTATATCATCTTTCATGTTATGTAACAAATGTATAATCATAATAGTAAATAAAATGAAACTATTTTGTGGTGTTCAGAAAAACCACTAAAATAAACTAAATGTTTATCATTATCATTTTATCAAATTAATCATCATTATGTTATAAAAAATGATATATGGGACCATATACAATACTATAAGATCATTAATACCATTTAATTCCAATTATGGAGTTTTATTCCCATTTGAAAATATAATCCATAATTATATACAAATGAACCGATCATGAAACCATGAAACGAACTAAACCGAAACAATAGAAATAATGAAATATTATTAATGAATGGGTTATAAGATGTTATAAAAGAATAATATAATGAATTATAAATATGAATATATTTATTTAATGAGTCAATAACATTCTTCAAACCATTATATAGAAGGTTAAATAATGATACACTAAAGAAAAGTGTGAGGTAAGGATTTTCTCATCTTACTTTTCTTATGTGAGATATATGCCTTATTCACCACTTATTTATTATGTTTGGTGTATTTATACTACCTTTTGATATATAATATCATTAATATAATTATATTCATGGTATTTAATACTTCATTTTATAATTATTACTTTTATGGGGTATACGATTAGACTGATTACAAGTGGTAAGGGATTTCATCTCAATTTATATTCTATTGAGACTAATTTTTTATTATACACCAATTCACTTATATGTGTTGTATATAATTTTCCATTGACATGTAATATCATGATTTATTCATTACTCATGGTACTTTAGTTTTTTTTAAATTATTTTCCTTTATGGGGATTATAATTCAAATGTATCAAAGTGGTATGTGACACTTTGATTTAAAAATTACTTTTTAAATCAACTATTAGATATATGAAGAATGATTTGGACTGGTATGAAATAGGTTTGGGACCATTTAAAGTAATTCCCTTGATGCATTCATAATATCATGAGATGAATTAGTTGGCCAAATAGATGGGTTTTTACCAGATATGATAAACTGTCTTGTGAAATGTATTGACGGTAAAGGTACTATGTACCTAATAAACATGACATACAATAATTAAGAATTTTCTTTATTAAGAATTCAGTTGTTTTTATTATTATCCATGATATTTTTTCCTTGAAATTATACATGGACACATTTAATTATCTGTTTATTGATTAAATGGAATGTATGTACAATTATATACCTTTCCATTTTGAATATGCTCATTGATTCATTATTTATTCCATTGTAATTAACCCTTACTGATCATTTGAGTTCACCACTTTCTTATATTCTATTTTCCCTAGGTTTCCAAGAATTTTATTTTGATTTTTATTCTAGGTTACGCTAAGGGGAATAATGGTGATCTCAAAGAAAATAATTTTTTATTTTTATGCCCAAAATGTAATTTGAATTTCAAATATGAATCTAGTTTACCAAGACTACTAAACTATTCAATCCTTTGGGATGTGATTTCATGTCTATTATTCCAATTTAATAAATTAAGGTAAGGACCTAGATTTAGGAAAACATAACTTAAGGAACATAAACCTACGACTAAATTTTTATGATAAGTCTAACTATATGATAACATTATAAAGATTTAGTAATGACCAATTATAACCTAGGTCAAACCTATGGACTCATATATTGAGAACAAGGTGTCGCGATTTAGTCATAATTTGACTAATATTTAATGATTATTTGATATCCCACTCTAATCCATGTAGTTTGATGATTACACTTTTCATTTTTGTTTTATCTAATGGAGGAAACTATAAGGAAATAGTTTAAAATTGAATATGATAGATAATGTGTTGAAGATATATTTCACCAATGGTATTTGGTTAAAAGAATCATGAAATATCTAAGGAATTGTGTTAATTTTGGAAGAATATATGTTTTTATTAACTTAAGAGTTATAGACATCATCATGGGTTTATGAGTTTAATGTTAATCATATTTTTAAACTCTTAAACATCCTTTTGATATTTTAGGTTATGGGAGTTAATCAAGATTAAAGATATTTTGGGTGAAATTTTTGTAAATACAACCCATTGGTTTAGTATGCCTGAAAATTTTTATTAGGTAATAAATCCATTATAAGTTGTGGAAATAAGTTTAAAGGCAAGGATAACCTTTAGGGTTTATATGATCTTTTTTTAAGGTAATTAAGGGTTATTATGTTTTTGGAATGAAAAATGAAATGTATTAGATTACCATTGAGGTTAAAACATTTTATTAATGATGAATATATTAAGGTTTAAAAAAACTATTATCACATTTTTTTGGTATTGTGTTTGGATTATATTAATATAGTTTTAGAAAAAGTACAACCTGAAGGTTGGGTGTTAACCCATTACATCTAGAAAGTCCACAAGGATTGAACCCACAACCAAAGGGAGATAAGGGTGTAGCACCTACTGCTGACCGATATAAAGTCCCGATATATATGACATTTATTTTTAGTTAAATGATTTTATAGACAAAGGATAAGTTCATTTTGGGAACCCTATAAGATTAATGTAAATATAATGTTATGGAGTTCTATTTGAGTAATAAAGGTTGAATGGTATTGTAAGGACCCAACCCCAGTTGCCCGGAGTCAGTGCCTTATTTGATTATGTTGGAATACATACAAGGAATACGAATCCCGAAGGACCGAGTAGTTTAGTATTATTGGTAAAAAGTTACATACATAAGTTGATCATTATAATATGAAGGGAAAAACAACACTAATTTATTCCACTATCAACATCATGTCTCCTAGATTATGCTTGCATGTCATTCATAAGTTACTTCTTCATATCCTGAGAAAAATGAAACATAAGAAAGGGGTGAGCTCAAAAACTCAGTAAGAGTAAGCAATACATCAGAAGATAATATAAACATTATACATGGTGAATAATTGAAAACACTTTCCTTTAATAATAAACATGAACACATTATGGCAGGAAAACGAGCTGGGCAAATAATGCCATAATAAAACATAATCAAGGGTATTCTACTAGTCGAATAACCACATGAACTTTCAATTACTAGCTTCATAATGAGTCAAGTGCATATGCTAGATATTCTAAAACATTTTTTCATGGCCTCGGACAAGACGTCTAATGATTAAGGCCTCGGCCAAAATCCATATCACATTGGGAAAGGCCTCGGCCAATTCCACGTCTATTTGTCTAATGAGACCTAACGATGCATAAAGGTGCTATAGAGGGCCCCACCCATTACATAATAAGTCCAATGTATTCCTAATATGAGTGGGGATAAACATAAACAACATATACATTCATATTGAAACTATCATATGAAATGTAACTATCTTTCCCCAATCATTAAACATAAAGCACTAACCATTTCGAGTAATATGGTGAATGGTTTTAGGATAGATCATCCACAATAGATTTAGTCATAAAAAATTAAATAAAATATGGTAGATGACTTGATAAATTATTAAACCCAATAATACCATGGAATCAACAAGAGTGTTGAATTAGATGAAAACACTCTTATAAAATCATTAAACAATTCTGGAGATAAATACTATTTTATTTTGAAAAGAAAAGTTATTTTGGAAAAATCTTTGTATAAAACCAGAAGTGAAGTAAGATAGTATTTTCATAATAAAATGAGTGATTTTATAAAGATAATGGTTTCCAAAAACATATTATAGAGTGCCCTTGAAAATAGGTAAGAATTTGAGAAATTCCCTTGAATCGGGCTTGTATTTTGGAAACAATTTTGAAAGTTCCTTTTAAAACGTGTAACTATCCATAAAATAAGGAAGGATTATGGGTTGTAAACATATATATGATACTCAAAAAGAATATATGAGGAGTACATAACAATACATAAGAATTTCATTTAGGTATTTAGACAATGAAAGTATCCCGAATGAAAATGGAAGTTCGGGTGAAAAAACCCTTACCTTAACTCCAAACCTGTTCCTCTCTTGTACTTAAGCTCCTGGAATATGAAATTATAATTTTTAATAAATTATTTCAGAACCAATTATAAATTTATTTAGTTTACCATAATTATGGTTAGTTAATTTATGTATTTATTGACAAGTTATTGTATTGAATTCTGTCGTTCTAGAGTGTTCGTTTCCTTTATTTTCATATTCAGTTCACTTGTTTTATGTAATGAAGTTCATGTGAAAGGGTTATAAATATCCAGGATTGGAATTATATATTATTAATTAACATAAATAATTGATAATGGTCATTTATATCATTTTCTTACATGTAATAAGGATGAACCATTAGATGACCACCACTTCGATTATTCAGCGGTATTTGGAATATTATGAACTAGTTTTGTCATATAACTTAATTATATGTACATATTCTAACTACTTAATATTAATTAGGTTATAACACACATATTACAGTCTAGTTCAACTATGAACATGGTTTCATGACCAGTAATGAAGACAAAAATTGAAGAACGAAACTTCGTCATCCACAAAGGTTATAAATCGGAACCTCATGGACGTCGATTTCGTTTATAAAATTAAAGGGAGGGAGTAAGAATATTTATGATGGTTATTCCATTCACATGATATAAATCCAGTATATAGATGTTACTAGAGTTATAAGGATCATTTGGATAGAGGAGGTGAGGAGAGGATAACAAAAGTAGATAAATTGAAATAAAACCAAATGAGAAAGAAGGGTGCTTTACCTCTTGAAATAACCTCCTTGAGAAACTCCTTAAGGGAAGGGGTTTTAGTCTTTTGGAAACACTAAGAGCTTCCTGGTCATGGGGAGTGACTAGGGAAGGGTAATTGGGAAGAACTTTTAGGAGCTTAAAGGCTTAGAGGTGTGAAGAGAAGAGGTAGTGGTGAGGATTTTTATAGTGGAGGAGAAGAGTAATTTTGGAATATTTAATTCATTATTTTATTATTTCCCACAAGACAACCAATAGTATTGTTTCAGGTGACCCCTAATAGTAATAATGTAATGTGAGTTCGAAAAAATTGTTCTTACATCATCCTTTCATCACCTATGATGCAGTAAATCAAGTATTTAACATTTATCGTATTTTATCGTATTTTACTATTCATCAAAAATTCAAGAATTTCAGAAAAATCCCAAAAATTCACCCCTACCATTTTTTGACGTGTAGAATTCAAAAGTGAAATCCATTTTTCAAAAATAATTTTTCTAAATATTATTAATTTAAATTTTAAATAAGGTCATAGTTAATTCGAAAAATAACAATCTTGAATTGCAGTTAGTTTTATGTGACATTGAAAAATTAATTAAGATCACATTATCATGTTTCCTTAAGAAAATAAAATAATATCATTATTCACTATTCCAGGGTCATAGTACTATTCATAGTACTATTCATATTACTATTCATAAGGGTATGTTACTATTCACCAAAAATCAAGTTTGTTCTATCAGACTCCAAATGACTTACTGAACACAACTCTAGATGACCATTTCTTGAAATTCAAAATATAGAAGAGACAAAGTTGTGTTTAATGGGTATATTCTTATAGCATCCCGCCATTTTATAACATAAACTTTCATTACATTACACAAAACTGAGGATCTTTAAGGTCTAGTGTCTTGGAAACCAGGAACATAATACATGAAAACAACATAAAACATTCTTCTTAAACACTTGAAAGGCGTCTCCTTAAGTTCATTCTAGGTTCATTACTGCATCTCATAACCTGGGGACATACATCAAAAGAAAGGGTGAGCAGAAGGCCCAGTAAGGTAAACAAGAGGAACATTTTACATGTGAACTTGAGATACTTCAATAAGGACATGAAAAGAACTTTAAGGCATGAGAAAGAAATCATGAGGCATTTCATTATAAAAATAACATTTTTCATAACTTGAAGATGTGGCTACATCATTTAACATAGACAATCATGAACATATCACCAAGGTCCATCCCCAAGGCGTCATTTGAAAATTACCAAGGTTATTCACCAAGGTATCGTGAAAATTGTAATCTCTAGTGGTTACATCATTACCCAATGCATTGGAGCGCTATCAGGGCGCACCCTTAAATTTGCCTTTATTATCATGTGATCCACATATATCATCATCAAAAATTTCATAAATAACCCATATAGCATAAAATAAATGGGTTTCATTTCATAATCATAACGTTTTAAAAACTGCTTTAAAGACATGATCTTTACGGCACTTTAAACCCACGGAAGGGAAAGTGGGTCTCATGTATGTAAATCCCAGAATTTAAAATATAATATTTTGATATATATGTGAATACACTTTTAGAAATAAGAGCTTTGAGTATTAACTTTATAACATAAAATAATTTTGAGAAAAGAGGGAGAGGCATTTTGAGACGAAAATTCTGCAGCATAACGGCTATGTTTCGGGGTTTTAGAAAAAATTGAAAAGAGAGGGGACATGGGTCACCCACTCATAAATGATCCATAAAACAGTAGGGTACAGAATAAGAAGGATATATGGACATGTTAATGAAATTTTAAGGACATACCATTTGAAATGAAAAACATGATAGGAAGACAAAAATTAGATTTCTCTTATGAAAATTCGGCAGCCTAACGGCGTCACTTAAACTTCAATAAAAAGAATTGACAAGATCAAATAGGGTCCCTCATCATATGATCATAAGAGATCAGTATGATAGATATAGAGATCATACCTCAATGTAATAAAAAGGAACTTGAAAGACTTGACATGAAAATTGAACTTGAAAAATGAGAAGGGTGAAAGAATCCCTTAAAAATTCGGCAGCCTAACGGCGTCACTTAAACTTTCATAAAACGAAATGATGAGAGTAAGAGGGGATCTCTCATCATATAAACATGAAAGGGCAGTAAGAGGAATATAAAAGAACATCCTCTCACATAAAAACATGGAGCATAAAAGGAATGACATAAAAGAGATTACATGAAAAGAAAGAGAGGGGTCGGATCCCTTACCTTAAAACGTGACTCTTGAAACTCAAAGGATTGGACCTTGAGGGCTTGGGGGAACCTTTGGAGGACTCCTTGGAAGGTAAGAAGACCAGAACTTCGTTGGGGGAGAGTTGGGAGTGAAAAATAAGGGAGGAAAGGGTGGGTATTTATAGGGAAAGTGAGGGGACAAAGCATTAATGGCCAAGGGACACCTCACATGTGCTTTTCTCAAACCCATGTGCTCTCCCTTGGCATTTATCATGGAGTTAGGCCACATGGGGCCCCCAAAACAATAATTCATCACCCTTGGCCGGACAAACCTCAAAAGATCTCATGACATCATCATGACACCATTATGATGTCATTAAACATACCGAAACCCTAAAACTGTATTTTTACTATTCACTGAAAATTCAACTTTCTCAGAAAAATCCCAAAATTTCACCTTAACCAAATATCAATGCTCTGATTTCAAAAATGGAATCCATTTTATAAAAATAATTTTCTAAATATTTTTAATTTAATTTTTAAATAAAAACACTATTCATCGAAAATTCATTTTTTTCAGAAAAAACCCCAAAAATTACCATAACATAATATCGATGATCTGAGTTAAAAAATGAAGTTATTTTTATAAAAATAATTTTCTAATTATTTTTAATTAAATTTTTAAATAAAAAACACTATTCATCCGAAAAAACTAATACTTGAATAATAATTTATGAAACCGTTATTTACCCATTTTATTGAATCACATTACTTAATCTAGGTGTCTAAATTATATTAAAACTTTCTTTAAGTGAGATTACTAATCCATTTGGTCATATTATTAATCCTAAGCGTAAAATCACTATTCACAATTTACTATTCATCAAAAATTAAGTTGATCTTATTAGACTCCAAATTCCTTACTGAACACTTTTGTAGAAGACCATTTTTTGAAAATCATTACACATCATTAGTTATTTAGGGTTTACATAAATATTTTAAAATATCCTTTTTTCGAAATTCATCAATAAAATACATTCTAAAATTATCCGGACATTTGAAATTTCACAAACATCACTAAAGGAAGAAGTCCCAATTTATTCACGCGAAAGGACTACGCAAGGAAGCTAGGGTCTCGTCACATAGCCCCTTATAACACCGGCATAAGACCTGAGTGTAAGGTGTGCTATGGTGAGAGAATCTGAGGGAGGCTCAGATAACATTGCCCTAGTAGTAATCTCTACTAACTTGAACTTCTCCCGCAGGCGTTTCCGTTCAAGCTTGACATGCTGGAGTTCGGCTTGGGCTTGGTCCAAAGCGAAGCCCACGGATGCTACCTCCTTCCCAAGCTCTGATAAGTGGGCTTCATAAGGGTTGAGTCTACTGGATGAAGCCATCGACTCCTCTTTCTGCATTAACCATTAACATCTTATTAAATCAATAAGAGTAAGTTAATATACTACTCAAAAAGATTGGGTCGTTACATTCTTCCCCCCTTAAGAAATTTCGTCCCCGAAATTTATACTTGAGGCCTAGTCGAAAAGGTGAGGGTACATTTGCTTCATCGTTTCCTCAGGCTCCCAAGTCGCTTCTTCATATTTATGATTCCTCCACAACACTTTCACAAGGTGTGTAGTCTTGTTCCGTAGGACCTTGTCTCTACGGTCCAAGATCTCCACTGGCTGCTCCTCATAAGAGAGGTCATGTTCCAGTTGTACCACCTCTGGGTTCAGTACATGCGAAGGGTCGGGTATGTACTTCCTCAAGAGAGATACATGGAAGACATTGTGAACTTGAGCTAGGTTCGGTGGAAGTTCTAGACGATAGGCCACTGCTCCTATGCGATCAAGGATTTCATAGGGGCCAATGTACCTAGGGCTGAGCTTCCCTTTCTTCCCAAACCGCATGACTCTCTTCCATGGAGAGATTCGAAGGAAGACTTTGTCACCAACACCAAACTCCAAGTCTCTTCGTCGATTGTCAGCATAGCTCTTCTGCCGACTCTGAGCAGCTTTTATGTGTTGTTGGATGGCATGAACTTGTTCTGTCATTTCTTGCACAAGATCAGGCCCAAGAAGCTTCCTCTCACCAGTTTCATCCGAACAAGTAGGAGTTCTACACCGCTTTCCATATAGAGCTTCATAGGGTGCCATCTGAATACTCGAATGGAAGATGTTGTTATAGGAGAACTCAACTAATGGGAGTCGTTGATCCCATCCACCTTTAAATTCCATTGAGCATAATCTCAACATGTCTTCGAGTGTATGAATATTCCTTTCAGATTGGCCATCAGTTTGAGGATGATAGGCCGTACTAAAATTCAATTCAGTATTCAGAGCATGTTGAAGACTTCTCCAGAATTTTGATGTGAATCTTGGGTCACGATCAGATACGATGGATAGTGGTACCCCATGCAGCCTTACCACTTCCTTCACGTATATCTTGGCAAGCTGATCCAGAGAGAAATCTTCCCGAATAGAGATAAAATGGGCTGTCTTGGTGAGACGGTCCACAATAACCCATATTGCATTGTTTCCTTTGGATGTTTTTGGGAGACCAGTTACAAAGTCCATGGTGATATTATCCCACTTCCATACTGGTATGGGTAGCGGTTGTAATACCCCCTTAGGAAGTTGTCTTTCTGCCTTTACTTGCTGACACACAAGGAACCTTGTAGTGTAATCGGCAATCTCCCTCTTCATTTATCCCACCAATAATGATCACGAAGGTCTCTATACATCTTAGTGCTTCCCAGGTGTATAGAGAATGTAGAGCTATGAGCTTCATCCATCAATTCTTTCTTTATCTCCGGAATAGATGGAACACATAGTCTTGTACGAAATTTCAATACACCTTCTTGATCAATATTGAAATCAGGGAACTTCCCATCCTTTACATCCTCAAACTTCTCCTGCAGCAAAGGATCTTCTTTTTGAGCCTTCTTGATCTTCTATAGTAATGAAGGTTGAGAAATCATTTGGAATAGGGTTGATGATGTCCCTTTCCTTATAATTCCCATGTCCAGTTTTACTAGATCTTTAATCAAGGGATCTCCTAAGATCCTCATTGTTGCCAGAACAACAGGATCTTTCCTGCTTAACGCATCTGCGACTTTGTTTTCTCTTCCAGGGTGATAATGAATTGAACAATCATAGTCTTTAATAAGATCCAACCATCTCCTTTGTCTCATGTTCAATTATTTCTGAGTGAAAATATACTTTAGAATTTGGTGGTCAGTGTATATATCACATTTCTCACCATAAAGATAGTGCCTCCATATCTTTAGAGCAAAAACAACTGCCGCCAGCTCTAGATCATGCGTAGGATAATTCTGCTCATGAATCTTCAACTGTCGAGATGCATAAGAAATTACTTTGTCATTTTGCATGAGGACGCACCCAAGCCCTTTCAGAGATGCATCTCTAAAAATAACGAATCCTTCTCCGATAGAGGGTAGTGTTAACACAGGTGCAGTAACCAATATCTTCTTCAGCTCTTGGAAACTTTCCTCGCATTCCTTTGTCTAGATGAACTTAACCCCTTTTCGAGTCAACTTGGTTAGTGGATTAGAAAGTCATGAAAAGTTTTTCACAAACCTCCTATAATATCCCGCTAAACCAAGGAAACTACGAATCTCAGTTACTGTTGTGGGTTGAGGCCACTCCTCCACAACCATTGTCTTTGCAGGGTCAACCGAGATTCCTTCATTGGTTACGATGTGCCCCAAGAAAGCCACTTGTTGTAACCAAAACTCACACTTGCTGAACTTCCCAAAGAGCCTCTCCTTCCGTAGAGTTTTCAAAATAACCCTTAGATGATCTTCATGCTCCTCACGACTTTTTGAATATATCAAAATATCATCAATAAAAACTACCACAAAGTTATCAAGGTAGTCCTTAAAGACTCTATTCATCAAATCCATGAAAATAGCAGGAGCATTAGTCAAGCCGAAGGGCATAACAGTAAACTCATAATGCCCATATCTTGATCGGAAGGCAGTCTTTGGAATATCTTCCTTCTTCACCCTCAGTTGATGATAACCAGATCGAAGGTCAATCTTAGAGAAGAATTGAGCCCCACGAAGTTGGTCAAATAAATCATCAATTCTTGGAAGAGGGTATCTGTTCTTCACTGTGATCCCGTTCAGTTCTCTATAATCAATGCATAGCCGCATTGATCCATCCTTCTTCTTCACAAAGAGAACTGGTGCTCCCCAAGGAGACACACTCGGTCGGATAAACCCCCTTCTCCAACAAGTCTTGGAGTTGTTTCTTTAGCTCCTCTAGCTCCACATTTTCCATTCTATACGGAGTCTTTGATATCGGTTGAGACCCAGGTACGAGTTCAATGGAGAACTCTACCTCTCTTTCTGGGGGAGGTCCAGGTAATTCCTTAGGAAATACATCCATGTATTCCTGAACAATCAGAGCATCTTCAATTTGTATGCTCCCTTTCCCTTCTTCATCATCACCGATTAACTCTATAAAGAAAGCTATGGGAGGTGCTTCTAGATAGGGATCAGTTCGGGATATCTCTCCTTGGAAGATAACTGTAGGTCGTTCATTCAAGACTACTGAGATTTCCTTACTTCTGCATTTGATCTTAGCATTATACTTTGAGATCCAGTCCATCCCTAGTATAATGTCGAATTCCATCATGGGAATGAATACTAGATTTGCGATAAGATTGAGCTCACCAAAGTAAACACTAGAGTCTCTAAATACTTTTGATGCAAGGATAATCCCACTTGGAGTCTTGACTGACAACTCTACCTCTAGAAGTTCGGGGATTGATTCTATATTCCTTGCAAACTTGGAGGAAATAAAGGAATGCGTAGAACCAGAATCAAATAAAGTACTTGCTAGTTTTGAGAGCACAACAAGAGTACCCGCTACCACATCGTTCGGAACTTCAACTTCAGTTGTTGTGATAGAGAAAGCATGACCTTGCTCCCTTGGCCTCTGCTGAGGTTGATGGTGATTCCCCTCCACCTCCCTCGGATTTGGACATTGATTAGCAAAGTGCCCAAGCTGTCCACACTTGAAGCATGTGACTTCGGGTAGGGCCAGAACCATCTTTCCTCTGTCGTTAGTGTTGGAAAGTTGAGGCTTCACATCACCACGACAATTCCGAGAAATATGGCCTTCTCTTCCACACTTGTAGCACTTACCACTTCCGGTCAAGCAGTTCCCCGGATGCTTCTTCCCACATTTATTGCATGTGGCATGTTGCATATGCTTTCCACCTCTTTCCTGATCAAAACTTCTTCCCAGGCTTGGTTCTAGAGTTCTCTTCTTCTCATTAGATTTGTGAGACCATTGTGTCTCCCCAAACTCTAGTTCAACTTTCATAGCACTTCGAACTATTTCTTCATAGCTATCGTAGTCCCTATTGGCTAGATTCTTCCGCAGATGTGGTCGTAGTCCGCCAAAGAATCTATCAACCTTCCCATTAGGGTCCATGACAAAGCTTGAGGTATAACGGGAAAGCCTTGTGAAGTTCATCTCATAGCTTCTGACAGATTCGTTCTCCTTCTGCTTCAGCTCGAGAAACTCTTTCTCCATTTTCGTTCTCATGGAACGAGGGAAATACTTGTTAAAGAAAATCCCCCGAAATTCTTCCCACTCCATAGCTTCCATATCTCCTCGTGGCTTCGTGTTTTTGATCAGTGACCACCACTGATCAGCTTCTCCCTCTAGGTGGTAAACAACAAGGGTGACTTTTTCTTGTTCCAAACAATGAAGTACAGAAAAGATCTTTTCAATGGAGCTTATCCATTGTTCCGCAACCAATGGGTCAGTAGATCCACTGAATTTTGGCGGTCGTTGATGCATGAAGGACTCAACAGAAAGTTGTTCCCTTCGTGGTGAGGTCGGCCTCTCAGCTTGATTCAAGTTATTACTCATAACTTGAGTCAGTTGGTTCATCATTCGCATGAATGTTTCCATTCCGGCTTCCATCGGAGGGCCGTCAGCACATGGTGCATTGCGGTCACCATCGGCACGGTTTCTCCTATTTCCCGCCATTTTCTAAAAGAATAAAACCTTAGTGAGAAACTTATTTCATTTATGAATCTTTTAACTAAGACCTAGTGCTTAGACAAATATAGTTCTCTATAATTCCTTCATAATGATTCATAAAAAGCATGTGATTGACCAAACATATCCCCCGGGAGTGTCGTAACCAAGAGTGCAGCAAGGCCCATTATCGTGCACCAGTTCCCGTTCGAGTCTAGCTCAAAGCGGTGTTTTCGGGTTTTACCCCTATGTACATCTGTTCCAGAGCCGCCTCTACCTGCTCGTATCCAGACAGGGATGTATTTGTTTGATAGACCACTTACTCAATACTTACCAAAATACCAGGAAGTTTTCCTATATTTAAACTTTTCTATAGGGTTATTCCTAAAGTTTTTATATCCTAATTTCCACAAATAACTAAACCATGCTTTGATACCAACTATAGAATCCCGCCATTTTATAACATAAACTTTCATTACATTACACAAAACTGAGGATCTTTAAGGTCTAGTGTCTTGGAAACCAGGAACATAATACATGAAAACAACATAAAACATTCTTCTTAAACACTTGAAAGGCGTATCCTTAAGTTCATTCTAGGTTCATTACTGCATCTCATAACCTGGGGAAATACATCAAAAGAAAGGGTGAGCAGAAGGCCCAGTAAGGGAAACAAGAGGAACATTTTACATGTGAACTTGAGATACTTCAATAAGGACATGAAAAGAACTTTAAGTCATGAGAAAGAAATCATGAGGCATTTCATAATAAAAATAACATTTTTCATAACTTGAAGATGTGGCTACATCATTTAACATAGACAATCATGAACATATCACCAAGGTCCATCCCCAAGGTGTCATTTGAAAATTACCAAGGTTATTCACCAAGGTATCGTGAAAATTGTAATCTCTAGTGGTTACATCATTACCCAATGCATTGGAGCGCTATCAGGGCGCACCCTTAAATTTGCCTTTATTATCATGTGATACACATATATAATCATCAAAAATTTCATAAATAACCCATATAGCATAAAATAAATGGGTTTCATTTCATAATCATAACGTTTTAAAAACTGCTTTAAAGACATGATCTTTACGGCACTTTAAACCCACGGAAGGGAAAGTGGGTCTCATGTATGTAAATCCCAGAATTTAAAATATAATATTTTGATATATATGTGAATACCCTTTTAGAAATAGGAGCTTTGAGTATTAACTTTATAACATAAAATAATTTTGAGAAAAGAGGGAGAGGCATTTTGAGACGAAAATTCTGCAGCATAACGGCTATGTTTCGGGGTTTTAGAAAACATTGAAAAGAGAGGGGACATGGGTCACCCACTCATAAATGATCCATAAAACAGTAGGGGACAGAATAAGAAGGATATATGGACATGGTAATGAAATTTGAAGGACATACCATTTGAAATGAAAAACATGATAGGAAGACAAAAATTAGATTTCTCTTATGAAAATTCGGCAGCCTAACGGCGTCACTTAAACTTCAATAAAAAGAATTGACAAGATCAAATAGGGTCCCTCATCATATGATAATAAGAGATCAGTATGATAGATATAGATATAATACCTCAATGTAATAAAAAGGAACTTGAAAGACTTGACATGAAAATTGAACTTGAAAAATGAGAAGGGTGAAAGAATCCCTTAAAAATTCGGCAGCCTAACGACGTCACTTAAACTTTCATAAAACGAAATGATGAGAGTAAGAGGGGATCTCTCATCATATAAACATGAAAGGGCAGTAAGAGGAATATAAAAGAACATCCTCTCACATAAAAACATGGAGCATAAAAGGAATGACATAAAAGAGATTACATGAAAAGAAAGAGAGGGGTCGAATCCCTTACCTTAAAACGTGACTCTTGAAACTCAAAGGATTGGACCTTGAGGGCTTGGGGGAACCTTTGGAGGACTCCTTGGAAGGTAAGAAGACCAGAACTTCGTTGGGGGAGAGTTGGGAGTGAAAAATAAGGGAGGAAAGGGTGGGTATTTATAGGGAAAGTGAGGGGACAAAGCATTAATGGCCAAGGGACACCTCACATGTGCTTTTCTCAAACCCATGTGCTCTCCCTTGGCATTTATCATGGAGTTAGGCCACATGGGGCCCCCAAAACAATAATTCATCACCCTTGGCCGGCCAAACCTCAAAAGATCTCATGACATCATCATGACACCATTATGATGTCATTAAACATACTGAAACCCTAAAACTGTATTTTTACTATTCACTGAAAATTCAACTTTCTCAGAAAAATCCCAAAATTTCACCTTAACCAAATATCAATGCTCTGATTTCAAAAATGAAATCCATTTTATAAAAATAATTTTCTAAATATTTTTAATTTAATTTTTAAATAAAAACACTATTCATCGAAAATTCATTTTTTTTTCAGAAAAAACCCCAAAAATTACCATAACATAATATCGATGCTCTGAGTTCAAAAATGAAGTCATTTTTATAAAAATAATTTTTTAATTATTTTTAATTAAATTTTTAAATAAAAAACACTATTCATCCGAAAAAACTAATACTTGAATAATAATTTATGAAACCGTTATTTACCCATTTTATTGAATCACATTACTTAATCTAGGTGTCTAAATTATATTAAAACTTTCTTTAAGTGAGATTACTAATCCATTTGGTCACATTACTAATCCTAAGCGTAAAATCACTATTCATAATTTACTATTCATCAAAAATTAAGTTGATCTTATTAGACTCCAAATTCCTTAATGAACACTTTTGTAGAAGACCATTTTTTGAAAATCATTGCACATCATTAGTTATTTAGGGTTTACATAAATATTTTAAAATATCCTTTTTTCGAAATTCATCAATAAAATACATTCTAAAATTATCCGGACATTTGAAATTTCACAAACATCACTAAAGGAAGAAGTCCCAATTTATTCACCCGAAAGGACTACACAAGGAAGCTAGGGTCTCGTCACATAGCCCCTTATAACACCGGCATAAGAACTGAGTGTAAGGTGTGCTATGGTGAGAGAATCTGAGGGAGGCTCAGATAACATTGCCCTAGTAGTAATCTCTACTAACTTGAACTTCTCCCGCAGGCATTTCCGTTCAAGCTTGACATGCTGGAGTTCGGCTTGGGCTTGGTCCAAAGCGAAGCCCACGGATGCTACCTCCTTCCCAAGCTCTGATAAGTGGGCTTCATAAGGGTTGAGTCTACTGGATGAAGCCATCAACTCCTATTTCTGCATTAACCATTAACATATTATTAAATCAATAAGAGTAAGTTAATATACTACTCAAAAAGATTGGGTCGTTACAATTCTAAAATTGCATTCTATATTTATTTTCAAAACCTTGGAGTGTTACATTCTCCCCTACTTAGAAAAATTTCATCCTCGAAATTCACAGAATATTACCTAAAAAGATTCTGGTATATCTTTAACATAAGCTCCTCAGGATCCCATGTTGCTTCCTCCATCTTATGGTTCCTCCATAGAAACTTCACCAGACGAGTCGTCTGATTTCTCAATACTTGTTCTCTAGTATCAAGAATCTTGATAGGCTCTTCATAGTAAGATAGATCGGGCTCAAGTTCCACTTCTTCATAAGTGAGTACATGTGTTGGGTCTGGCATGTACTTTCTTAACATTGACACGTGGAACAAATTGTGAACCTTGGAGAGACTTGGCGTCATTGCCAAACGGTAAGCTACGAATCCAATTTGGTCCATAATTTCAAAAGGTCCGATATACCTGGGACTTAACTTTCCCTTCTTATCGAATCGTATAATACCCTTCCATAGAGATACCTTTAAGAAAACGTGATCACCTTCTTGAAACTCCAAATCCTTCCTTCGGTTATCTACATAGATCTTTTGCCTACTTTGAGCTATTTTGATATGGTTCTAGATAATATTCAACTTTTCCATTGTTTCTTCAACAAGTTCTAGGCCCACGAGCTTTCTTTCACAAACATCATCCCAGAAAGTTGGTTTATGACATCACCTCCCATATAATGATTCATAGGGTGCCATCTGTATAATTGAATGGAAGCTATTGTTGTAGGAAAATTCTACGAGAGGTAAATACTGATCCCACATGCCTTGAAAATCAAATGAACAAGACCTCAACATGTCTTCCAATGTTTGAATTGTCCGTTCTGATTGTCCATCAGTTTGTCGGTGGTAGACAGTGCTCAAACGAAGATCAATATCTAGGGCCTTCAGAAGACTTTTCCAGAATCTTGATGTAAAACATGGATCATGATCAGAAACAATCAATATGGGTACTCCATGAAGTCTCACAACTTCATTAATATATAGTCTTGCTAGACATTCAAGTGGTAGATCTTCTCTTACAGTAATAAAATGTGCTGACTTGGTAAGACGATCAATAATGACCCATATTGCATTGTTTCTTCTAGGAGTATTTGGTAGTCCCATGACAATGTCCATCATGATATTATCCCATTTCCACTCAGGTATGGGAATAGGTTGCAATACTCCTCTAGGCTGTTGCCTTCCAGCTTTCACTTGTTGACAAACCATACATCTTGACACAAAATCAGCAATCTCCCTCTTCATGTTGTCCAACCAGAAATGTTCCTTAAAATATCTATACATCTTAGTGATACCAGGGTGTATAGAGAAATTGGAACTATGAGCATCATCCAACAATTCCCTTTTTAGATCAGGTATATCGGGAACACAAAGTCTCTTCCCAAATTTCAAAATTCCATCTTTATATACGAAGTCACTCAATCTCCCATCATTCACATCTTTAATATTCTTTTGAAACTCCTCATCATCAGCCTGGGAAATTTTTATCCTTTCTAGTAAATATGGTTTGGAAACCATTTGAAAAATCATTGATGTTTCACCTTGCATGGTTATTCCCATATCCATCTTTACTAGATCCATGAAAATAGGATCCCTTTCAACTCTCATCTTGTTCAAAACTCCACGATCCTTTCTGCTCAAAGCATCTGCCACCTTATTTTCCTTCCCTAGGTGGTAGTGTATCATGCAATCATAATCCTTGAGTAGTTCAAGCCATCTCCTTTACCTCATGTTGAGTTCTTTCTGTGAGAAAATATACTTCAAACTCTTGTGATCAGTATAAATCTCACATTTTTCACCATAGAGATAATGTCTCCATATCTTCAAATCAAAGATTACAGAAGATAACTCAAGATCATGAGTAGGATAGTTTTGGTCATGAATTTTTAGATGTCGTGATGCATAAGCAATAACCCTATCATTTTTCATAAGGACACAACCATTTCCTTTCTTTGAAGAATCACTATAAATAACAAACCCGTCATTCCCCGATGGTAGAGTCAATATAAGATCATTGACTAATCTTCTCTTCATTTCTTCAGAACATTCTTCACAATCTTTTGTCCAAACAAATTTAACCCCTTTACGTGTGAGCTTAGTTAGCGGGTTATCCAGTCAGACAAAATTCTGTACGAAATGCCGATAATAACCTTCTAATCCAATAAAACCGCGTACCTCAGTTATGTTTGTTGGCATGGGCCAATCTTGGATTGCCTTTGTCTTCACAGGATCAATTAGGATTCCATCCTTAGAGACAATATGGCCAAGAAAAGAAATCTCCTGAATCCAGAATTCACACTTGCTAAACTTCCCATATAATTCATGTCTTTTAAGAGTCTTCAAGATAATGTGCGAGTGATTTTCTTGATCTTCGTAGCTTTTGGAGTATACCAAGATATCATCAATAAATTCCACTAATAAATCATTGAGATATTCCTTGAAAACTCTATTCATTAGATCCATAAACACAGAGGGTGAATTAGTCAATCCAAAATGCATTACTGTAAATTCGTAATGCCCGTACCTAGTTCGAAATGCTATTTTCAGAATGTATTCCTTCTTCACACTCAACTGATGATATCCAAATCGAAGGTCAATATTTGAAAAGTATTGATATCCATGTAGTTGGTCAAATAAATCATCAATGCAAGGTAGGGGATACTTATTCTTTATTGTAATAGAATTGATTTCCCTGTAATCAATGCAAAGCCTCATAGATCCATCTTTCTTTTTGACAAAGAGGGCAGGGGCTCCCCATGGAGAAACACTAGGTTAAATAAATCCTTTTCACTCAAATCCTCTAGTTGTTTCTTTAGCTCCACTAATTCCACAATGGCCATTCTATAATGGGTCTTCGATATGGTCCTTGAACCCGGAATTAAATCAATGGAAAACTCAATTTCTCATTCTAGAGGATGTCTAGGTAAATCTTCTGGAAACACATCAACATATTCTCTCACAATAGGTACATCCTCTATTTGAACATTTCTTTCCTCACCCACAATTATTTCATTCTATTCCTCCCCAATAATTGAATTTAGTTGACTTACTGGGGGTGGATCTAGATAAGAATCAGGTGGTGATGATTCATCTCTAAAGATAAGGTGTTCTTTATCATCGTCATGAAAAATCATAACCTCCTTCTTCTTATAATAAATTTTTGCATCATGATCCGAAAGCCAATCCATACCGAGGATTATATCAAATTCAATCATGGGTATGACGATGAGATCAACATATAATGAATATTTATATGCCTTAATGGGAACTGATTGACAGAACATTGTAGCAATGATACTTCCCTTAGGAGTTTTGAATAAGAACTCCCTTGTTAAATCAAATTGGAAATATCTAATTTTCTTAGAAAACTAGGAAGATATGAAACAATGTGATGATCCAGAATCAAATAAAGCATTAGCTAAACTTGAGGAAACAATTAAAGTACCTGCCACCACATCATTAGGAACTTCAACCTCTGCAGTTGTGATTGCATAATCATGTCCCTGATCCCTTTCCCTTTTCTGTTGCATATTTCCTTGAAGTTTTGGACAATCATTAGCATAGTGTCCCATCTCTCGACAAAAATAGCATTAAACATCATTGGCTTCCTTCTTCCCTTTTCAATAAATAGAAAGATGGCCTTTCTGACCACATTTGTAGCATACTTCTTTTCCTTTTAAGCATAAACCAGGGTGTTTCCTTCCACAATTGTCACATGGTGGAAATTCGACTCTTCCCTTCTTCCCTGTTTCCTTATTTCCTTTCCCAGGGTTTTCAGCAGCCCTCTTATTTTCTTTATTTCCCTTAAATTCATAAGAATTGGAGAATTATTTTTCTATCTAGATGGAACATGAAACTATATCCACATATGATGAAAAACTTTGGGAGACCAGTGCCCATCGAAGGAATGGCTTTAGGCCATCAAAGAATCGATCAATTTTGCTCCTAGATTTCGTATGTAGTCTACAACATGTCTTGATAATCTTGTGAAGTTAGCATCATACCTTGAAATATTCTAATCTTCCTTCTGCCTCAGATTCAAGAATTGTCTCTCCATATCTGCTCGCTACTCACGAGGGAAATATGTTTCTAAGAAGATTTCCTTAAAATCTCACCATTCCATCTCTTCTATATCTTCCTCCTCCTTTGTGTTTTGAATTAATGGCCACCACTGATCCACATCTCCTGATAGATGATATACTTCCATGACAACCTTCTCTCTTTCATTACATCCCAAAGCAAGAAATATCTTCTCAAGAGAACATATCCATTTCTCTGCTACAAACGGGTTTGTAGTCCCGTTGAATGATGGAGGCTATTGTCGCATAAAGTGATCTAGAATGGATCCTCCACATGGTGGATCCGGATGCTCCATATGGGTAAGGTTATTATTCATAACCTGAGTAAGTTTTCCCAGTATAGTTATGAGTTTCTCAGCACCAGTCACAGCATCAGAGCCAACATCATTGTCTTGCATCGGAGGTAAATCCCTACAGGGGACACGTGCATTCATGCGATTTCCATTCCGTCCACTAGGAACCATATCTAGATAATGGCATACACTATATTAGGTAATGAATCAAAATTTATAATCTTAACTTAAAAATACTCAGAAAAATTGAGATCCTATGCATGGCTAATCCCATGTTCACAAAAATGGTTTCTTTGAGGAATATTTACATTAAACACCTTCATAATGGCTTGTAAAGAAAATGTGAATTATCCTAAGCATATCCCATGGGAGTTTCGTAACCAAGAGTACAGAAAGGCCCATTGTCGTGCACCAATTCCCGTTTGAGTCTAGCTCAAAATGGTGTTTTTGGGTTTTACCCCTAGATACATCTGTTCTAGAGCCGCCTCTACCTGCTCATATCCAAACATGGATGTATTGCTTGAAAGATTCACATAATCTATTCCTTACCAAAATACAAGGATGTTACTATGTGTATATCCTCAAAGACTAACTTAGGGACTCTTCCCTAATTCTACATTTTCTAAATCTAGTTTCCAAGTATTCTACTAAACTTCCTCTGATACCAACTGTAAGGACCCGACCCCAGTTGCCTGGAGTCGGTGCCTTGTTTGATTACATTGGCATACATACAAGGAATACAAATCCCGAAGGACCGAGTAGTTTAGTATTATTGGAAACAAGTTACATACATAAGTTTATCATTACAATATGAAGGAAAAAACAACACTAATTTATTCCACTAGCAACATCATGTCTCCTAGATTATTCTTGCATGTCATTCATAATTTACTTCTTCACATCCTGAGAAAAATAAAACATATGAAAGGGGTGAGATCAAACACTCAGTAAGAGTAAGAAATACAACAGAAGATAATATAAACATTATACATGGTGAATAATTGAAAACACATGCCTTTAATAATAAACATGAACACATTATGGAAGGAAAACGAGCTGTGCAAATAATGCCATAATACAACATAATCAAGGGTATTCTACTAGTAGAATAACCACCTGAACTTTAAATTACTAGCTTCATAATGAGGGAAGTGCATATACTAGACATTCTGAAACATTTTTTCATGTCCTCGTCCAAGATGTCTAATGATTAAGGCCTTGGCCAAAATCCATATCACATTGGGAAAGGCCTCGACCAATTCCATGTCTATTTGTCTCATGATACCCACCGATGCATCGAGGGGCTATAGCAGGCCCCACCCGTTACATAATAATTCCAATGCATTCCTCATATTAGTGGGGATAAACATAAACAACATATACATTCATATTGAAACTATCATATGAAATGTAAGTATCTTTCCCCAATCATTAAACATAAAGCACTAACCATTCCGAGTAATATGGTGAATGGTTTTAGGATAGATCATCCATAATAAATTTAGTCATAAACCATTAAATAAAATATGTTAGATGACTTCATAAATTATTAAACCCAATAATACCATGTAATCAACAAGAGTGTTGAATTAGATGAAAACACTCTTATAAAATCATTAAGCAATTTTGGAGATAAATACTCTTTTATTTTGAAAAGAAGAGTTATTTTGGAAAAATCTTTGTATAAAAACAAAAGTTTAGTAAGATAGTATTTTCATAATAAAATGAGTGATTTTATAAAGATAATGTTTTCCAAAAACATATTATAGAGTGCCCTTGAAAATAGGTAAGAATTTGAGAAATTACTTTGAACCGAGCTTGTATTTTGGAAACAATTTTGAATGTTCCTTTTAAAACGTGTAACTATCCATAAAATAAGGAAGGATTCTGGTTTTCAAACATATATATGATACTCAAACAGAATATATTAGGAGTACATAACAATACATAAGAATTTCATTGAGGTATTTAGACAATGAAAGTATCCCGAATGAAAATGGAAGTTCGGGTGCAAAAACCCTTAACTTAACTCCAAACGTGTTCCTATCTTGTACTTAAGATCCTGGAATATAAAATTATACTTGTTAATAACTTATTTCAGAACCTATTATACATGTATTTATTTTACCATAATTCTGGTTAGTTCATTTATGTCTTTATTGACAAGTTATTGTATTGAATTCCGTCGTTCTGGAGTGTTTGTTTCCTTTATTTTCATATTCAGTTCACTTGTTTTTATGTAATGAAGTTCATGTGGAATGGTTATAAATCTCCAGGATTGGAATTATATATTATTAATGAACATAAATAATTGATAATGGTCATTTATATCATTTGGTTACATGGAATAAGGATGAACCATTAGATGACCACCACTTCGATTATTCGGCGGTATTTGGAATATTATGAACTAGTTTTGTCATATAACTTAATTATATGTACATATTCTGATTCATGAATATTAATTAGGTTATAAAACATATATTATAGTCTGGTTCAAACATGAATATTATTTAATGACCAGTACTGAAGAAAAAAATTGAAGAACGAAACTTCGTCGTCCACGAAGGTTATAAATCAGAACATCATGGACATTGATTTCATTTATAAAATAAAAGGGAGGGAGTAAGAATATTTATAATGGTTATTCCATTAACATTATATAAATCTATTATATAGATTTCATTTTAGTTATAATGATCATTTGGATAGAGGAGGTGAGGAGAGGATAACAAAAGTAGATAAATTGAAATAAAACCAAATGAGAAAGAAGGGTGCTTTACCTCTTGAAATAACCTCCTTGAGAAACTCCTTAAGGGAAGGGGTTTTGGTCTTTCTACAAGACTAAGAGATTACTGGTCGTGGGGTGTGACTAGGGGAGGGTAATTGGGAATAACGTTTAGGAGCTTCAAGGATTAGAGGTGTGAAGAGAAGAGGTAGTGGTGGGGGGTTTTTATAGTGGAGGAGAGGAGTATTTTTTGAATATTTAATTCATTATTTTATTATTTCCCTCAAGAAAACCAATAGTATTGTTTCATGTGACCCCTAATAGTAATAATGACATGTGAGTTCAAACCTAGTGGGCTTACATCATCCTTTAATCAGCTATGATTCAGTAAATCAAATATTTAGCATTTATTGTATTTTATCGTATTTTACTATTCATTAAAAATTTAAGAAGTTCAGAAAAATCCCAAAAATTCACCCCTACCATTTTTCAATGTGTAGAATTCAAAATTGAAATCCATTTTTCAAAAATAAATTTCGTAATATTATTAATTTAAATTTTAAATCAGGTCATAGTTAATTCGAAAAATAACAATCTTGAAGTGCAGTTTGTTTTATGTGACATTGAAAAATTAATTAAGATCCCATTATCATGTTGCCTTAAGAAAATAAAATAATATCATTATTTAATATTCAAGGGTCATATTACTATTCATATTACTATTCATAAGGGTATGTTACTATTTACCAAAAATAAATATTGTTCTATCAGACTCCAAATGACTTACTGAACACAACTCTAGATGACCATTTCTTGAAATTCAAAACATAAAAGAGACAAAGTTGTGTTTAATGGTTAGATTATAAAATTTCATTCTATATTTATTTTCAAAACCTTGGGGTGTTACAGGTATTTTGATAAATATATGATTTTGTTATATATTTATGGCGATTCAAGTTATTTATGGTAATAGTTTCAGTATCTTGGAGATTATATGTTTAGGGCATGCACATTTTTGGAGATAAATATTAAATTTATCTTCAGAGACTATGTGATCAAATCCTTTTGATTTTTTGGGTTTCAATATTAGGCTATAATATATTTGTAGACATTCAATTATACTAATTTAGTAAATGGTGTAAGTTGAATTTTGGTTATTAATATTGAATTTTGGGATATTAATGTATCATTATTCATATGAAGGTTTGTTCTTTTTTGGGAATTAAGTTATCATATTCTCACCATTTTGGTTTCAGTAAATATTTAAAGGCTAAATGAATGACTTTTGGATCTTATGATTCATTAAAGTGCTTTAGGTATGAAAAAATTAACTTGAATATCCATTTTTTAGTGTAAAAGATGAAGTGAAAATAGATAAAAAAAAACCAAAGGAAAAGATAGGGCTTATAACATGGAAATAAATCAAGTAAGTTTTTATAAAGTATTTTTATCGATAGTATAATAATCACTCGACACTAGGAAATGAATTTAGAATGAAAACATATTCATTTAATTTTTTTATGATAAATTAATTTCATTTTTAAGCCATCACATATTTATAGTTTTGTGATGTTAGATTTTCTAATGACCATGTTCTCAGTCACTCTTTATTAGAACATGATTGTTTGATTTGTCTCCTATGTACCAATTTTCACTTGGCACTAATTTATACTATTTTAAAGCCTAATTTTATGTTGAACATTGTATTTCCCTTTACCTCTTATTAAGGGGATGTTTTATTAACCTTATTTATGATGTAGGTTTCACAAAAAGTAATTTTCAAGTATCAAACTTTATTTTTCAAAGTAAAATTTCATATTGTGATGATGAAATTTATTGAAGGAGGGGAGAATGTAACACCATAATATTTTATAGTATGAAACTTTTTAAATTTAATCTCTTTGATAACTTACATTACATAGAACACCGCACTTAAACAAATGATTAAATATTTATTTTTAATTGTGATAGTTATCATCTAACTGTTGGAATGGAGGGAATGAATGAGATTAAATAAATTATGAAAATATAGTTAACACATATTTATAAAATTAATTCATTGGTTAAAAATTAATTATAAATGAAAATAAAATCCAATTTAACAAAAAGGATTTGTTTTTATAAAAAACTATTTTTATGTACAAAATGGTATTTTACATTAAAAAATTGAATTAATCACTTTTAGTAAAAGATATTAATGAAATTTATATGTTATATATATTCAATATTTTTTTAAATTAATTCAATGAGTTTTATAGTCTAAATATAATAAATATATCTAGTTTTAAGCACAAAAAATTTACCTTATAAAATTCCCTAGTTATATTATAGAGGCTCTTGTATTCTCAAAATACCATCTCTAGTGCCTTTAAGAGGAGATCTATAGGTATCATGTCAAAGAAGTGGTAATCTCGTCTACCGATTCTTTCAAACTTATTTCTTCTTCTACTTCATCTTCAAGAGTTTTTTCCATTATAAAGTAATAAATAAAGTATAAATTATATACTTAGATGTTATTATAATTATATAAAAACTATATTTACCTTCTATCAATCTTATGAAAAACAAAATCATCAAGCATGCGTACGTACGACTTACCATCTCCACGCCATAGTGTAATTTTTTTCACCACCTTCTTAATTGGATGGGTATAATGAAAGAAGTAATAATTATATATTATTATTATAACATGATATAGATTATAAAACAAAATATATACCATCCACTTCCATACCATTTCACAATTATGGGAATGATATCGTCGCTCGAGCGTACGTATGGCCTACCGTCTCCACGATGCGATGCGATTCATTCTACATGATATAAATTAAAGAATGATTATATAAATGTATTTAATGAAAAAAATATAATATATATTATATTAATATAATTATGGAAATGATATAACTATAATATATGAATAGTAATAAGAACTTATCTGATGAAACATGCGTACAATAATAAAGCAGTTAATACCCGATGGATGAGTAATAATGTTACTAACAAACAAGTAATAATACGATCACGTATCATATTATAAAAAGTATATATGATTATAGAATAAGTTAATAAAATTATTTAAACCCTTACATAGGAGGTTCATAAATGTACTAAGGAACCCAGACCTATGGTAAGGGATTATTTTGTAACACTTTATTTATGTGGGACATATGCCTTATACACCACCTATATCTTTGGTGTGGTGTTTATGTTGCAAATGAATGTTTTTATGATTCATATTATTAAGTTTATGATATTTAAATATTCATATAATTTTATTTATTTTATGAGGAATACAATTTTACTGATTATAAATTGATAAGGGTTAATTTCACAATCTCACTATTATCCGAGATTATTTATACGTAAGTATTTAATGGGGCGTATTTATCATCCATGTCCATTTAAAAAAAATTATTTTCATAAAATGTTTATCATTATCATATGGGTGTTTAAATTCATTTTTACCCATTTTTTACTTATTACTACATGGTTTGAAAATAATCTTTCTTTCATTTTCCAAACGAGGTACTTTTTGACATTTCTGAAAAAAGTACGAGAAGAATGTTTTTTAACTTATACGACATGAATAGATTTTTATACTAAAGAATTCATTATTTTCATGAATATTATCTTACTAGTTTTAAACATTATTTTCAAATAATTTTTTTTCTTTTAAAATTTCTAGACATTTCAAGAACATAAAACATTTTTGAAGAAGAAAGGATATTTTAATCAAGAATCAATTTCAAGTATTTTATCAGAATTATTTTCCATCTAAAATGAATTTATTTAATAAGGATATGTTTCTAGTATATTATAAATATTATTACTATTGTTTATTATGTTTATTATGGAATGATATTTATGAAATCCATTCATTTTAAATGGATTATTTTATGATCGAATGATGTTTAAGAAATCCATTTTATTTCTTTGGTTATGATATGTTGAATGATTTATGTTTTTGTGGCACACATATGTATGATTTCATTTTGAGATCGGTGGGACCTATATCTCCCTCCAATTCATTGGTTAAATATGGATAACTCATGAGGTATGTATGTTACATATGGACATGATTTCATGTTCACAATTCTATGTGTGGATCTGGTTTTTCACGTCCATAATTTTATGAGTGGACATGGTTTCTAAGTATATATGTTCATGCAAGGGGCTAATTTCATGTACTTAATTTAATGAGTTAACCTCTTACTATTTATATATGTTCATAAAGTTATAAATTTATGTTTTTGCCACAATTTCATGTATTATGTTAATGTTAAGATCTTATGGATTATGATCTTTGATTTTCCTCATGATTCAAGTTTTCCTTTGATATACAGGGCATGATCTTCTAATTTTATGATCATCTTATCATACCCTTTACGCTCATGTTTATGTTTATATATCACCCTTATTTACCTTTACTGAGCATCTGATCTCACCTATTTTTATATTTCTTTTCCCCAGGATTTGAATAAGGGTATTAAGTAATATGTGTCAAAAATGGGTTCTAGTTATGAAGGATAAAGTAGGAGATGATGTAGAAGTTTTAAGAACCAGTTGTTTATGTTTCCCAGTTTCCAAAGACACTAAAATAATATGGTCTTTGGGAATATGTTTGTTTAATTTATTAAGTATTCCTCAATTTTAATGTAATGTACATGTACGTCAAGCTTGGATCATTAGAGATGGTATTAGAGAAAAGGTTTAGTCAACCTTTGGAAAATAAGATACAAAAATTTTAGTGAGATCCTTATAGATATTTATAA
Organism: Viscum album; assembly: GCA_963277665.1. Taxonomy (NCBI): domain Eukaryota; kingdom Viridiplantae; phylum Streptophyta; class Magnoliopsida; order Santalales; family Viscaceae; genus Viscum; species Viscum album. The sequence goes on from OY728155.1 coordinate 1,939,836,935, forward strand.
GGATATGTCTTGGGATTTTCTAAGGATAAGTCTAGGTATAGGTTATAATAATAGAGTTTTTGTGATAGTAATTAATAACCTAGGATTAAACCTAAGACATCATATATTGAAATATTATATGTAATTTACCTTACTTATGTGTTTTTAATCTCTAATATGTATTCCTCACACTTTTCTTTATGGCATTAGTCAATATCCAAGACTAAATAATACGTAGTTAACCTTGATTTTTTCAGATGTATAAAGTATGGGAATTATGAAAACCGATTTCCTGAGTTGAAATCTCATAAAGAGAATCATTACGGTGGTACAATTATTGGTTATACTGTTGAAGATAAAGATATTGTAAATGACATGTGAAAGGTATGGGATGTGCTAGCATTATTGTTTACTTTAAACCTAAGAATATTGGTAAGATTAAGGTTTAGGAACTTTAATACCTGATTCATATTTTAAGAAATACTAAGATGATGGATTCTGAGTAATGGTTTATGAATAAATATAGATTATTGAGGTGTATATGTTTCGGAATTCAAATATTATATTATATAAATCATGAAATATATATAAGTGTTTTCAGTATGAGTTTTTTTTATTAAGGATTAGAAAGGATATTTTGAATAGTTCTTAGGACCTAGAAAAGTAATTTAAGGGTATGGTGATATACTTGAAGAACACATGATTAAGGGAAAGATAACCCTTAATATGTCCCTTATCTTAAGATAATGATGTTTGAATGAAGATATGATGGATTTGAATAAGTAAATTGGATGATGGACGTTTTGTGGGAATTAATTATCTATTTGTTGTCAAGAGTGTTATGCTATCATGGATGAAGTATACAACTTTTTGGGACATAAGGAATAATCCAATAAGTTTTGGAAACATGCATGTTTTAAATAAGGATATATGGTAATTTAGGTTATTACCATGACATAGGATAATACATTATGAAGTTGTTCACATGTTTGGAATGTGACCAACAAGAGATACTATATGATATATGAGGGATAAATGTTAAGAAAAGTTACTATACATATTTCTAAAAGTTTTGGATTTTCTTCTTTTAGAAGGATTATAGGGTTATAAATTTATGGGTAGTATAAGTTAAACTCTATATGAATTTTATTATATTAAATTATTATCTCACTATAGGTGGACTTATGAATATTCGATAACTTTTGCTAACTTTTTGTGTGATAATGATAGATGAAATGAAATATCATTCTATTTATGGATTTTATGATCTGGTAACACTTAGGTAATGAAACATTCAACTTCATTTCTTTGAATAATAGATGAAGTATAAATTGTTCAAGGAATGAAAAACGATGATATTGTTCCAAAATCAAGTAAGTATATCTTCTCATGAAAATTATTCAACATTAGGAAAAAGGATCATGTTGTAAAAGGGTGTATTATTATCATTATTTTGATGATATCAATGAACTCTTTCATGTTTCTTTAGTTTATGGTTATGTGTTTTTTACCTTTCTATAGATCACCCACTTTCTTGTGATTAGTGATCTTTAAAAATTTATATGATTATTTAAAATTTTCCTCCATACCCAAATATTCACCTATGTTCTCCTTTGTATAGACCTAGTTATGATTTACTTTGGGTAACTATTATTTTCTAACTATTCCTATTTAAATGTAAGTTTTAGGCTTTGTTTTTATGATGTGGGTTTCTATGAAAGAAACTTTATATGAATGAAACTTTCAATTATTAAAACTTTTATAACCATGTTGAATTTTGAGGGAGAAATTCATTTTAAGGGGGGTAGAATGTAACACCCTGAGATTTTTATGAGGTATATATATTTTTTAATTTCTTTGATGTCTTGTGTTGTACACTACACTAAGATAAGCTGGCGCTATATGTAACACCGACTTAGCTTGTGTAATACGCAATACTATATTTGGTTTTTGTTACAAAATATTTCAAGTCTTTTTGATATAATTCATTTAATGTAAGACCCGATTTGGGACTTCGGGCCACCGGTTTGGGCCTAAAGGTCTCTAGGGCCTTCATGTCATCAAAAGGCCTTCATGCCACAGGGCCTTCAGGCCACGTAGACCATGGAGTAGACTAGTTCACACAGAACATGCCCCGGAAGAGGATCAGAGCAACAAGAGTAGTAGCCACCAGAATCAGAGCTAACCAGATTGGAAGAATAAGAGTTTATGATAGCCGCCATCAGGACCAGGCACCGTGCAGTTTTGTACGAGGCAATGCTAGCCGATCAAGAATGTAAGGTGTAGTGCTAGGTGATCAATTACGCAAAAGCTGGGGAGGGGCAGTTCAAGTGGGCTGGGCCTATGTGTCATGTATTTGGCATGGTATGCCTCTGGGCCTTCGGGTCATGTATTGCGGGTTAGTTGGGCATTGTGCCTTGGGCCTACGGGTCATGTACGGGTTCCCCTTCAACCCTTAAAAAGGGGGATTATCCATAATAAAATAAAAAAAAGAAGGCCTTCGGTCCATTCGGGCATTTCACGTAAGACCAATTTTAAGAGAAAAACTAAATATTATTATGTTACCTTATAACCTAGTCATTATAATGGCGGGTATAAATAATATTAACTTTCTTTTGAAAAATTATTTAAATTAAAATAAGTGAGTTTATAAAATAATAAAATCACTCTTAATGAATTTTATTAATGTAAAAAATTAAATATAATGTTTAAAATTAATCTTATATATTTTCTAGACATGATATACCAACAAATTAATTTTTTCGGATAAAAGAAGTATTTTTTTCAAAAAAATGCAGTTTTTCCACCTTTTGATGGTGCACCCATTTTAAATCTAGTTTTGACACTTTTGTATATTATATTTAACAAAATAAACTTTTTCTTTTAAAGTGGGATATGAAAATTTAATTTGGATGAATTTCTGATATTTTCCTGATATGTTTTTAGTTTTGATGAACGGTGAAAATATATTAAATTTTAATTGAAAGAAATTTTTTTCTTCGAAATAATTTATGCGGATAAATTATATTTTATATTTTTTGAAAAATTAAAAATAGTATATATTTTTATTAGTAATTATAATTTTGTTCATTAACATAAATTTTACCAAGAATTTTGATGTAAAAACATTTCAATCTTTTCCAATGTTTTAACTTTTACAAACTCAATTTTCATTCTGGCAACGAGATTAATTTCAAATTAATTACTGAAAATTATATTTTTTGAATTTTTAAAAATGGATTCCATATTTGAAACTAGTAGGTAAAAATTATGTAAATAACTTTCTTTATTTTTGGGCATTATAGTATCTTCGTTAATTTTGTATTAATACGATGAAAAGGTAAATCAGGTAATTAAGGGTAAATATAATATTATAAAATTACTATAACAATTATACTAATATTATTGTATGAGTAATTTTAGATATAATCTATCCTTGGGTATAAATAAAACCCTTTGGAATCTTCTTGGATGATATTTGGACATTTATCATATTTTATTTAAAGAAAAGTTAAATATGTCTTACTCAAATTTTAATAACTAAATCATTTTTTATCTAAGGTTTTAAATAAGATAAATTATATTATAAATACTAATTTGAAATATAAAATGTTTTTATTTATCATGGTAATTTATTTTTAATTTTTTGTTAATAAATAATTACCGTAATGGTTTATATATTTATGGTGCAAAAATTATTTAATTGATGAAAAATTAATAAACTAATTTTATTAAAATGTTAATAACCATTAAAAGACACAAAAAATTGAAAAAATATTATTATTCATGTATATATAGATCATAATCATCCATGTGTTGAGTTATTTACCATTTATATCCTTATAGAAGAGATTATGAAACTTATATTATTTTATTTAAAGTGATATTAAAGTTGTCACATTCAAGTTTTAATATGTATACCATTTTTAATGTATAATTTTCCAGGAGATATATTTTACGATAAGTATTATTATGAAATATAGAGGATTTATATTTTTAATAGTATTTAATTTTTAATTTTTACTCAACAAATAATTATATTAAATAATTACACAAAAAAGATGTAGTAATTATTTTATTAATGGTAATATCTAATTAATGTTACTAAAAATACAAAAATAAATATAATTTGGGATAATTAATATATAATTTTTTTTTCTATATTACCTTGAAATATTAATAATATAATAAAATAGTTTTTTTAAATTTAACTTGTTATCTTAATTTTTTTAAAAATCAATGAATTGAATAGTGTCAAAATTGAAAGTGTTGATTTTTAATCAAAATAATATTTTACTAACTTATTTAAAAATAATAAATCATTTTTGAAAATATATAATAATTATTATATGGTCTAAAATGTACTAAATTATATATTTATGGTCCAATTAACATAAAATAAGTAAGTATGGCACCCTTTCAATATTGAAATATTTGTTACCTTAATTAAAATTAAATAGAATACTTAAGTGTTAATTAAAATGATAAGGTTTAAATTGATAGAAAAACATGTATAATTTTTTTTGTTATATTAAAACCTTATCTTATATTATATTCTAAATTATTACATTTTTTTCTTTTTGGATGGGGCTTGATTTTTTTATAAATTAATATTTTTGGAGATCCCAAAAGTGCCCCTCACTTCAATTATAAAAGGGCACCTTCTCCCTCACCTATAAAATTCACTTTGAGCCTTATAGATCGACCATACCCTACCCATTTACCTTCTAATATTCCTCAGTTACATTATAGAGGTTTTGGTATTCACAAAAGACCAACTCTAGTGCCTTTAAGAGGTGATATAGAGGGAGTACGTCAAAGAAGAGATAATCTCCTCTACCGATTCTTTCAGACTTCTTTCTTCTTTTTATTACTCTTCATGAGTTGTTTAAATTATAAAGTAATAAATATAATATAACTTATATAATAATATGTTATTATAATTATTAATTAACCATATTATACCTTTTATACATCCTACGAAAAATGAAATCACCACGCATGCATACGTATGACTTACCGTTTCCAAGCCGTGGTGTAATATGTTTTTCACCACCATCTTATTTGGATGTGTATAATGATGGAAATAATAATTATATATTATTATTATAACATGATATTAATTCTGGAAAAAAATATATATCATCCAATTCCATACCATTTCATAATTATTGGAATGATATTGTCGCTCGTGCGTACGTACGACTTACCATCTCCACGATGAGATGCGATTTATTCTACATGATATCAATTAAAGCATGATTATATAAATGTATTAAATGAAAAAATATGTTATATATTATATTAATATCATTATGGAAATGATATAAATATAATCTAAGAATAATAACAAGAACTTATCTGAGGAAACAAGCGTAAGATAATAAAGCAGTTAATACCCGATGGATGAGTAATAATGTTACTAACAAAAGATTAATAATATGATCAATTTTGATATTATAAAAAGTGAATATGAATATAGAATAAGTTAATAACAATATTTAAACACTTATAAATGAGTTTTGGACATGTACAAAGGAACCCAAACCTAAGGTAAGGGATTATTTTGTCTCACTTTTATTTCTCTGGGAAATATGCCTTATACACCACCTATATATTTTGTGTGGTGTTTATGTTGCCCATGAATGTTTTTATGATTATTATTATGAAGGTTATGATATTTAAATATTCATATAATTTTATTTATTTTATTATTCATATGATTCAAGAGATTATAAATTGGCAAGGGATAATTTCTTAGTCTCATTATTATCTGAGATTATATATACATAAGTATTTACTAAGGAATATTTATCATCCACATCCATGTTTTTAAAAAATGTTTTCATAAAATGTTTATTATTATAATATGGGTGTTTAAATTCATTTTAACCCATTTTTTACTTTTTTACTGCATGGTTTTAAAATAATCTTTCTTTCATTTTTCAAATGAGTTACTTTTTGATATTTCCGACAAAAGTATAAGAATAATGTTTTTTTAACTTATACAACATGAATGGATTTTTACACTTCCATAAAACATTATCTCCATGAATATTATCTTACAAGTTTTCAAGGTTATTTTTAAATAAATTATTTTATTTTAAAATTGCACAACATTTTAAGAAAATAAATCATTTTTGAAGAAGAAAGGATATTTTCCTCAAGAATCAATTTTAAGTGTTTTATCAAAATTATTTTTCATCTAAGATGAATTTATTTAATGAGGACATGTTTCAAGTATATTATACTTATTATTAATATGGTTTATTATTTTTATTATGGAAATATATTTATGAAATCCATTCATTTTCTATGGATTATTTTATGATGGAATGATGTTTAAGAAACCCATTTTATTCCTTGGGTTATACTATGTTGAATGATTTATGTTTTTGGGGAACACATATTAATGATTTAATTTTGAGATGGGTGAGACCTATATCTACCTCCAGTGAATTGGGTAAATATGGATAATTCATGAGGTATGTATGTTATGCGTGAACCTGATTTCATGTTCACAATTCTATGCATGGACCTAGTTTTTCATGTCTATAATTTTATTAGTGGGCCTAGTTTTTATATTCATATTTTTATGCAAGGGGTGATTTCATGTGCTTAATTTAATGAGTGAAAATATTACTATTTATACATATCCATAAAGTTATAAGTTTATGTGTATGTCACAATTTCATGTCTTATGTAAAGATATTATGGATTACGATCTTTGATTTTATTCATGATTCAAGTTTGACTTTGATATATATGGCATGATATTATAATGTTATGATCAAATTATCATAGCCTTTATGCTCATGTTTATGTTTACATAACACCCATTTTTACCCTTACTGAGCATATGAGCTCACCCCTTTTTATGCTTCTTTTCCACAAGATTTGAAGAAGGGTATTAAGAAAGATATATCAAAAAGGGATTCTAGTTATAAAGGATAAAGCCTAAGACAATATAGATGTTTTAAGAACCAATTGTTTATGTTTCATAGTTTCCAAAGACACTAAACTAGTATGATATTTGAGTGTATGTTATTTTATTGAATTAAGTATTCCAAAAAATTAATTTAATGTACATGTACATCAAGCTTGTGTCGTTAGATTTAAACATGCATGTAATGGTCAAAACCATAGAAAACGACCTTAGATTGATGTAAAATCATTGTAAAAAAACTTTTGAGTTACTTACGATGTTTTATCATATAAAAAACATCAATCCAATATGTGGTGTGATTGGAATGAATTAGTAAATAGTTTTTAAAGGTACTAAAGCCTTTAAAAACGTGTGTTAGGGGGATCAAAACTAAGAAAAAAATATCGAATTTCCATGAAATCCTAGGAAAAATATAGTATATTTATTTTTGAATAGTAGGAACTGAAGTAATATCATTCCAAGTTTCATTTTCTTGGGAAACCTGTAAATGTTCTTTTAGTGTTTTAAAACACCAAAATGTGCATGTAATAATAAAAACCATATAAAAAACATCATATTAATGCGAAATCATGGAAAAATAACTGATGAGTTATTTTTGACATTTATGCATAGATAACAAAACAATCCAATATGTGGTGTGGTCTAAATGACTTGGTAAATAGTTTTTAAAGGTACCAAAGACTTTAAAAACGTGTGTCGGGGGGAAAACTAGGAAAATGAATTCAGATATACATGAAATCATAGGACAATGACCATATATCTATTTTTGAAATATGAAGCTAAAGATTCATCATTTGGAGTTATGGTTTTCCTAGGATTCCTGTAAACAAATTTTCAGTGTTTTAAAACACTTAAAGGTGCATATAATGATCATAACTAAAGAAAATGACCTCATATTGATGTGAAATCAAGATAAAACAACCGTTGGATTATTTTTTACATGTAATCATAGTCAAGACATTAACAAAACATGTGGTGTGATCAGAATGACTTGGTAAATTGTTTCTAAAGGTACTAACACTTTTACAAATGTGTGTCGGGGGGGGGGGGGGTCAAAACTAGGAAAACAATGTAAAATTACCATGAAATCAGAGAAAAATGATTTTGGATTTTTTATGAAATCTAAGAACTGAAGAAACATCATTTTGAGTTAGGGTTTTCCAAAGATTCCTATAATCGCATTTTTAGTGTTTTAAAACACTAAAACATGTATGTAATGGTCAAAACCATAGTAAACAACCTCATATTGATAAAAAATTATGTATAAAACATCATTGAGTTATTTTATGTGTATTACTAGATGACACATCAATATGACATAGAGTGTGGTTAGAATGACTCAGTAAACAATTTTTAAAGGCACCAAAGCCTTTAAAAACATGTGTCCAGGGGTCAAAACTAGGCTAACAATGGCGCATTTCTATGTAATTAGAGGAAAATTACTGAATATTGATTTCTGAAATGCAGGAACCTATTTTATGTCATTTCGAGTTATGGTTTTCCTGGGATTACCATAAACATGTTTTTAGTGTTTTAAAACACATAAACATGCATGTGATGATAAAAACCAAATAAAACAACATCAAATTAATGTGAAATCACGGAAAATAAACCATTGAGTTATTTTTGACATGTACGCATATACACCACATCAATTTGATGGGTAGTGTGGTCATAATGACTCGGTAAACAATTTTTAAAGCTATCAAAGCCTTTAAAAATATGTTTGGGGGGGGGGTCAAATTAGGGAAAAAATATCATATTTCCATAAAATCCTATAATAATGAACGTATATTTATTTTTTAAATGTAAGAAATGATGACACATCATTTGGAGTTATAGTTTTTCTGAGATTCTTATAAACATGTTTTTAGTGTTTTAAAACACTAAAACATGCATGTAACAGTCAAAACCATAGAAACCAAACTGATATTGATTTGAAATAATGTATAATCCCTAATGAATTATTTTTGAAATATAGGACATGGTTTCCTATCAAAGTATTTAATTTTTTTTATTAATAAATTTTCAAGCACACCTAATGTCAATTAAAAAATTAATTATATTATTATATACTTATTCCTTTTTAGTTTCAAGTGTTGAATCATATATTAAATAGGTAAGTTTATGCTTTCAAGGTGTTTTTAATGATATATTATTTTTTTACATTAAAATTTATTCATTTTGATTAACAAAATAACAAATTTTATGTGCAAAAATCTGAAAATATTCTGTGTTTTTTCTCTTTCGCATTTATTTTCTTAATTGTTATGGTTTTTAATTTAGGTGATATATGCTGATAGCTGGTAGGAAGTTGAAAACTATGATCCAAAACATTCTTCAGAAGGTAGTTTTTATGGTTCTTAGTTTATATGATATTTTTTAATTTTATCAATGATTACACTGTAATAATGATTTATCATGTTCATTTTTAATTTGTATCTTCTCTTTTGTTATAGTTGATGAGATGATGTGGTAGGTTTCAGTTCATGAGATGATGTGGATCCAAATAGATATAGCGTAGGTTGTGGGATGGATGTATATTGGGTATGGGTTATTGTTGGATATATATATATATATATCGATGACTGAGGTATGGGTTGACTGAGGTTATTAGTTGATTGAGGTTATCAGTTGACTGTGGTTATCAGTTGACTGAGGTTATCAGTTGACTGAGGTTATGGTGACTGGGGTTATGGTGACTATGGATTTTTATATATGAATATGTATTTATTATGTATTTATTATGGGTTTACTATGAATTTATTTTTTAGTTTATTTTATGTTAGAGTTTTTATATTTATATTTTTTTTAAAAATTAAATTTTAGAAAAATATTTTGCGGCAGTTATTATAAACCACTACTAAATAAATTTCTTAAAATTTTAATTAGTAGTAGTTTATGTTAACTATCAATAAACATAACCACAAAAAAAAATATTAGTTCCGGTTTAGTTCATTTTATCTATTTTATTTTTAGGAGATTTAAAAAAACACCACTAAATAAAATATAAACCACCACTAAATGCTCTGAAAATAATTCATACACAAAGAACCGCTAAACAAATAATTGCTGCTAAATGATTTACAACCATGAAATATGAAGTAGTTTTATTAACTAATGTGAAATATTTTAGTGGTTGTTTAAGCCACCGCTAGTATAAAAAATAACCGCCGCTAATACCTCCTTTTTCGTAGTGATTAATTGTTTTGATTGTATGTTTTTTTGTTTGAAATTTATCTATTTATATATATTTTTAAATTTTTATATGTTTTAATATAATAGATTTTTATATTGTGATATTAGGTAACTATTGGACTGTAATTTTATAAATTTATGAAGAACCACTATTGAATATGAAAATGGAGTTGATAATTTCAGGGAATTTTCTAAACAAAATCATCAAAACAAATATCTGATTTTCTACTCATGTATGAAGTATTTGAATATGAGGAAGATAAATTCCATAGAAAGTGGGGATCATATCATTTTATATAGTTTTAGAAATAATTATACATGTTGGATTTTATAAGGTAAAATAAAATAAAATTCAATAGCTAATGTTGATGAAAATAATTTGCATGAGAAGGAGGATCACGTTGAAGAATTTAATTCATGATATAAGCATTGGAATCATTGAAAAAATAGTAACTGTTGAACTATTTTATTAATATTTCAAGAAAAAACTATTCTAATTTTTCTTTATATTTATAGTGTTATTAACAGTTTTTAGATTAATTAACTTGAAAACAAGAAATTGGTGGAGTGATAAAAGTTTCCCTGAATTTCATGAAATTTTAATATAGATACTTCCATAAGGAAACATGATTCCATATTCTAATTAAGACATAAATGAAATATTACTCCCAATGGGATTGAGCTATAAAAATATACATGCTCTCCCCAATAATTTTGTGTTGTATAGGAAGGAATATAAATGTTTTAACAAAATGGCCAAAATGTGGGACATCAAGATATAAGATGAATGAAAAATTAAACCTTGATTCATTCTTAGGTACCAACATCAAACTTACTTTTAAATAAATTTGGAACCTTCCAATAATTTCTTGTTTGAAGAATCTATTTGAAAATTCAAATTATGAAAAAAAGGCTAAGATGTCATATAGATGAGAACATCTCTAATGAAAACTTATGTCACCCTACTGATTCACCACAATTGAAGATATATGATAAACAATTTCCTGATTTTTGGAATTGATTCTAGAAATATCATAATGGGACTATGCATAGATCTAATAAATCCATATCAGAGCCTCAATAGCCGAAATAGTTCATGGACTATTTTTTTGGTAGTTTACAAATTGTCCCTATAGATATGTATGAATATAAAATATGTTATTATGAGATTGATTATTTCTAGACCAAAACAATATAGAATCGATATTTATGTATATCTTTCACCATTGGTTTGTGACTTGAACCTTGTATTTGAGACATGTGTTACAATTTATTATGCATATAAAAATAGTATTTTCTTTTCCATTCTATTATAATGTTCACTATAAATGGTTTTACTACATTTGGAAACTTATCTAGATAAAGTGTTAAGATACATAAAGCTTGACCAATTTGTGAGTAAGATACTTCATATTATCAATTTTAGAATGAAATACAGATAATGTACATGGGACATTGAACACTTTTTTTCTTCAAATTGGTCATCCTTATCATAGATTTAAAAATAATAATTTAACAATTTACCGGAATATAATATCCCCCCAAAACCATTGTCTGCTGAATAATATTATGACAAGGTGAAAAATATTTATTTTACATTTTTAGAAAAAGGAAGTTACGATCATCAAAGAAAATATTTTGAAGAAATAAACTATTTTATTCAAACTACCTTTTTGGATATTTTTAGAGATAAAACATAAATTTGAAATTATTCATGTTGAGAAAAACATATTTGACTATTTTATTGGAACTTTGATTGACATAAAATGAAATATAAAAGATATATTGATTTATAGATTAGACTTGATATTCATGGGAATATGTTTGGAGTTAACTCCCACTTTGAAAGGAAACATAACATATTTACCTCCACCTTGTCACACATTAATCAAGTGTGAGAAGATGAATTTTTTTAGTGTCTACATGGTGTTAATGTACCCAATGGATATTCTTAAAATATGAAGAATTCAGTTTCATTGAATAATTTTAAATCAATATGTATGAAATATCATGACTATCATGTATTGATTAATAATTGCTACCAGCCACACTATGTGGTATATTTCCAATACCTTTCAGAAAGGCTATCATCATGTTATGTTATAATTTCAAATCCATTTATAGGAAAGTCATCGATCCAATCTTTTTTACCAATCACACTATGTGGTATATTTCAAATACCTATCAGAAAGGCTATCAATAGGTTATGTTATAATTTCAAATACATTTATAGGAAAGGAATTAATCTAATTTTTTTATATGTGTTAGTGAATTAAGGTTTTCTCATACATTTTCAACTAGAAATTTATTCCCCAATAACTTTTTTCAATATAATGGTTCATATAGTGATTCATTTGGTGTGTGATATAATAATATGTGGGCCTATTAATTTATTTGCGGTGTATCCTATTAAAATATATATGAAATTTTTTAAGGGATATGTTAAAACTAATATAAAACTAGGTTTATCCAGTGATAGGTATTTAACAATGCTAGCTAAAAACACTATTAAATTACCCCTTTGCCAGTTCTAAAAAGAATGATGTTAAAGGGGGTCTTTAATAATGCTTTTTTAGCATTGTTAAAGGGGGTATTTAACAGTGCTAAAAAAAGTGCTGTTAAAGGGGGGACTTTATCAGTGCTTTTTTATAAGGTATGATAAAGGCCCACCCTTTATTAGTGATTTTAAAAAAGTGCTGATAAATGAGTTCTTTTACCACCACTTGTAAAAAATTACAGACAGGGGGGGGGGGTATCAGCACCTTTTTAAAAGTCCTGATAAAAGACCCCCCTTTAATAGTGATTCTTTACAAGTGATGATAAAAGCATACTAAAATAAATATTTCATTAAAAATAATATATTAATATATTAATATATTTATATTGATATAAATATAATATATATTTTAAAAAATATGTTTTAGATAAGGTAAATTGGCATTTACACTTAATATATAAGATATTTAGTATGAATAACTTATAAAATAATTCAGACTATATTTTCAATTAATAATTTTCTAATTATTATTGATTAATAATCATTTAATAACAATTTGAAGACACACGAAATAAAAAAATAAAAAAATTAATAAAAGATCTAAAATAAGTTAAAAATGTAACTCAAACTTCAAACGACCATAAATTTTGATCCGGGTGTCCATTTGAGCTCTACCAGATATCAAATCAAATACTGTCACAATCTCTACACCCTTAGTGACACAAGTAAACCTTTTTCACATTTTTCAATACCAAAAAAGGCCCATAAGGACTCCAAAACGGAGTTTTTAGTTGGCGTACCTCGATTTTTTAACATTCGATGGATTTTCAGGCTCGTTTATGAGGGTATTATTGCCCTTTTTTTGGTAGGGAATAAATTTATTTCAAGGTATTACATTCTTATTGATATTATAGTTTTTAAATTTCATAATTTTTCACAATTTACTATTATTTATTATCAAATATATAACAATATATACATATTTTTTATATATTCACACATAAAAATTTAATTTTATAAATAAATAATTAAATATATTTACATATAAAATATACTTATTAATATATAAAAATATATATAAAAACATATATAAATATATGGATAAAAAATGTTATGAAATATATATAAATATATAGATATATCATAGATGTGAAACAAAACATTATAGGGGAGTGTAAAAGTCTTTGATGTATATGTTGGAGGTCTAGGGATCAAAACTCACTGGAGGTAGGGGTGCTCATGGGAGGGTGGTATTATCTAAAGCACTGATAAAGGGGTGGATGGTGGGAAGAACTGATTAAGGGGGGTGGGCGGGGCATGTAATTTTTTCATATACCTTTTATTAGTGGGGACTTTATTAGTGCTTTTAAGCAGTGTTAAAGGCCCCCTGTAATATCGCTAAAAAACACTGATAAAAGGGGCCTCTAACTTCACTAAAAAAACCACTGCTAAAGGACTCTTTTAACAATGATTTTTTAGTGTTGTTAAAGGGTACCTTTAAAAAAAAAAATTTAGCACTGATAAAATCTTCGGGCCTTTAGCCACGCTCAAATTATTAGCACTTTTTTAGTTCAGATAAAGGTCTATTCTAGCGCTATTAAAGGCTGTTTTTGTAGTAGTGTAAAAAACCTAATCAATTGGAGGCCTCTATTGTTAAAATATATATACCAAAATAGGTTATTGGGTTATGTACCAATTATTTGTATGAAGTGGAGCATATTGGTCTCCATATATGTCACGAATCATCCCAGGTTGACCCCAAACAGGGCACCCGAACCAATCTGTGGCATGGCCTGAAGGGTTTTCTCGATCCCCACGAGATGGAAACTAGTGCTGGGAAACAATATATTACTCCAGGGAATAATTTCTCCCAAATATGATCAAGAACTAAGAAGTGAAAATAAATGGATACCCCAACATACATTTATATAAAATTGAATTGAACATTATTTAAATGAGAAACTGAAAATACAACTAAACAATACGATCAACTAACCAAACTTGATGACCAAACTAACACCATGTGACCCTATTTGTCACTCTCCAACATAAAGAATAATCATCACCAAAAGTGACCGAACTCAAGATGAAACATTCACAAGGGCTAAAAATAGAAGAAAACTATAGGTGTGAGTATAAAAACTGTGTAGGTTAGCCCGATATTCTATTCCCAATGAACATCCTTTAAAATAAAAGAAAAATAAATTTCATATTTGAGATAAAATATAAAAAAATCATGTTTTCCAAATGAGTTTTCATGCTATAAAAATCATCAAACAAAAACTTTCAAGTTTTATAAACAAGAATGCCAGTAACAGTTTTTCAAAGAGGTGTAACTTCAAAATGAAAATAGTTTTTAGGAGAGATGCTTTAAATAATGATTTTTTTAAATAAAACACACACGCTGCTGAATTTACCAACTAAACACACTTTATACTGATGGTGAGTACAAAATATCCAATTATCACAAGTCACAGAAACACCCCTAGGAACTAGTTCGTTGTGGGCCCCAAGTACCTTGTATCTCAGTGTAAAAGTAACCATAAAAAATATCCATTATCATGAACATGAGACAATAGTATGAGAATCATCCATAACCTAGTGTTCCCCAACATCATCATCATCATATTTTAGTTAGTGTTGTCATCATCAAACATGCTACGTGAAACAGGGACAAAACCCCTCCGGATCACTAGCATACTAGTATACGTCCGCCCACCTAGATACCTGGGTTTTCCCTTTTTGAGATCAAACAAGTTACACATCTATAAAATACCATTTTCTCATGAATATTTCATTTATAAATCATACACACATAAAAAAATCCACACACATGTCTCACATTTCTTTCACGGATCAATAAACAACAATTTTTTTCATAAAATAAATTCAAGAAGTATAACGAGGCCTTGCACATAAAATCCATTCAAAAATGATCTTTTAAGGCCAAAACCCACCAATAACATATCAAACCAGATTTGGAAGCCCAAAAACAATTTAATAAATCAATTTCATGGACCCTAAAATGGCCCCAAATGATACAAAATGAAATACACATGGAAACCATTTTTCCAAAAAAATTCCAAACAGGCCTTTAAACATTTCTCAAAAATAACATTTTACAAAGGTAAAAATTGAAATTTTAAAAAATAGTTGTATACACACAATTTATAGTATAAAACCACTTTCATAAATCCCTTAAAACATTTAGGCTACACATCCAAAGCACGACCATTTTTATAAGGATGCCAAACGGGCCATTTTTCAGTAACTCGGGCCAAAACATGTTTTCCACCAAAAAACCATTTGTTTATAAAACAAAAAATACTTTGGACAGACATAAAAGGTCCCTAAATACAATTTTCATGCTAAAAATATATTTATAAATCCAAACAAATCATTTTAAATTGCACTAAGCACATAAAATCCAACCAGGCGATTTACCGAACACATGACATGCACTTTTAAACAAAAAACTTATTTTAAGCACTTGAAATGAGATAAAATAGCATTTTCATGCCATAAATTTATTAAAGATACTAAATCATGTTCAAAATACCATAAAACAGGTGTGTAATCTAACAAAACATTTATGTAAGCAAGTGATGTACACGTTTATAACAAAACAACACTACTTTTCACAAAACAAGGATTAAACAACCATTTTTCACACCAAGAAAATTATCCAAAGGCTGAAAAAATAATAAATATATATATATTTATATTAGGTGATAAAATAATGAAAATGATGAAACTTAAATAATAATTTCATGTTTAAAGGATATCCTACATCAGAACAATGGCGGAAAGGAACTGCACACCCGATATCACCCACTGTGGTTCCCAACACTCTAGATATATCAAGAACAACCCTAAAATAACCCAAAACACATAAAATATCATGGGATAACATAAAAATAGGTTTTAATGACCAGGGGATAAGAGGAAACAAAAATAAAGTGGAAGGAGAAGGAAGTGGGGGGAGAAAGGAGAAGGAATATCACCCTGGAAACTAGAGAAATCCACATCTCCCCTTATATATACACCCTTATAGGAAATGGAAAGGCTTGGAACTTCTTGGAGAGATTAATTAGGTCTGTAAGAACTAGTGGAAGAATATTTGTGTGGAAAAGAGAAAAAATTAATGATTTAGGAAGGAAAAAAATTACCTTACCAAATCTGAATGATTTGAGAAGCGTTGATAAATTTCACCCTAATCCATGACTAAGATGAGATTCAAAGAGAGAAAACAAAACTTGGGGCTACGCTTAGGGTTCTTGGGATCAAGTGAGAGGTTTAATCACCTAGAAATATAAAAAAATGAATATGATATAAAAGAAACATTTTTAAAAAAACTAGAAATGGGCTCACAAGATGGCCCAATACCTGAATAAATAACACAAATACACCACGATTATGAATTAGTAAGGGGGTCCAGAAGGATATGGTGTTTTTAATAGGTCATGGGAGGCCAAGTGGGAAGTATAATGATTTGAAAATGTTAATAAACTAAGGATTTATAAAATAAACAAATTTTGTTTTTAAATCTGGAAATGGGCTCACAGTTGGCCCAAATCTTGAAGTAACCACCCTTTTCTCCAAAAACTCCCAAAAAAGATATGGGGAAACCATGGTAGGGTGGTTAGATATTGATGGAATTTAAAAAATCAACATTAATATCACCCCCCCAAAAAATAAAATAATTGGGATTTCCAATGAACCAAAACAAAACCAAGACATGAAAAAAATTGGGTGTGACAATTCTCCACACCATTAAAGATTTCCATCCCCAGAAAGCCATAACACATTCTAGATGATTGATCAAAATCTAAGGATTATTTATCAATATGGTCCAGAATCTGAATCCAATGACACACCATCCACATTTAATTGAACTTAAGCCTCTTACCTCAACCAAAACACCAACTCCCAACCACTTCTTGAGAATCAACCAAATGATCGAGTCACTACCTCCTCAAACAAACCAAGAACAAGATTGTTGGGACTTCTCCCAATAAACCCAACAATCACCCAAACCAAAGAGAACTCATTAAAACCAAGTATTCTAGGGGAGTCTAGAATGGAATCCACACCATTAAGAAACAACTATCACTACAAAAATTATTAGGAGGAAACCCTATGAGACCCCTAGTGGTTCTCCCCACCATTAAGAACCAAGGATTAATGAACAAATTAGAATTCAACATGAACTAGGAATGGGTATCTCCCACACATGCCCACTGAAACTCTCCCACAACAACCTCACAACCAATGTTGAGAGGAACACTACATGAACATTTAAACCCCCACTCCTGAATGAAGGGGAAAAGAACTGGGCCAAAACTCTATACATGGATCCAAACCCCCACCACTTGGGGCAGGGAGGTAAGGGGAGCTAATCATTGGGAATATGAAACCACAAAATAAGTAAAGGAACTGCCTCACTGCAATGGCAGAGGCATGATCTTACCAATACTACCCATAGTCATGGGAATATTGACTATGCACCAACTTCACTCCGAGACCTATGGACAGAGCTATGATGGAGGAAGCATCTCCTACCTCACAGTTGGGTATTGATAATCCCTAACATGAAATCTTCCACTTAGTTCCACAAAGTGACACATAACACTCCCAGGCTGAAATAATAGATCAAGGGACACCATGAAACTCTCTTCCTCAAACACCACACTTTTACCCAAACAAGAACTTAGAGATACACAACACTATTTTATCTCAATCTAAATGAGGAGTATAATAAAAAAGGTACATAGAGAAACACATTAAACTCATCAATCACAACTACCCCAATCGAGAGGGGAACCATAATGGAAAGTCACTTTAAATAGATCATGAAAAGCTCTCAATTCTAACAAATAGGATGAGGCATCATTAGAAGATGTGGATTTAACATTTGGAATGAATCCTCAGGTTGATCACCTAGAAACATAGCCAATACAGAACCATCCATGGTCACATCACAACATCCAACACATATTTAGAAATCCACTAAACATTGCTTCAAAATCAAGCCACCAATGAGATCCTATATAAAGACACAATAAGAGTATGACTTACATATTGCAAGGAAGCATAATGAATAAACAACACTTCTGAGATATAGGAAAAACCAGCCACATAACCATCACTTTATAACAAATAACAAAATTTTTCAACTTAATACAATTTTGGTAAACAAACCAACTTGGTGGATTTTCTCATTCACCAATGGTGTCTCATCAAGTCTCACTCATACGCACATTTCTGTGCCACCCTGGGCACCCAACCACCATGTTATACCACCATTCATCTATATATCCATAAAACCATGAATTTGAGAACCCATGAAAACACAAAGGATGAAATAAAATAATTGTCACTCCAAAAATAATCATGTACCTTCAAAAGGCACGTTAACCACCAAATCAAAAACCATTTTCAGATTTCACAAAACAAACCACAATTTATCAAGAACCATTTGATTAAAAACCCAATCCATTTAATTTAACAGAACTTCCAAAAATAACCATTCTTTTCCAAATAGCCCTTTACCATTTTTCAAAAATTCATCATGGTCTCTTTTCATAATCTGACAACCACAAAGGCCAAAACCCATTTCCATAAAAACACAAGATGCTGAAAACCAAATTTCCAAAACCAATTCATCAGATTCAAACAATTTTCAGCAAAAAAACACCCCATTTAAAACAGTGTTCAGAATCACTTTAAAATAATCCAAGCTTTCCAAACATTTCATTTAAAGAAACTATTAGTTTAGATTAAAGAAATTCAATTCCATTAAATCATTTCTTATTTATCCCCAAGATTTTTTCCACAAAACAAAACATTCCAAAATGTTTCTCAAATTAAAATTTGAAAAAACATTTCAAATTTTCACCAAGAAAACATTCCTTTAAAACATATTTCTCAATTCTCACAAAATTATTTTCAAAACAAAATTCTGAATTCAAGAAAAGTCCAAGAGACACACAAAAGGGAACTAGTGTCGGTGGGTGACTTGACCATATGGTTGACGACCATATGTCAAACACACCATCAACATAGAGAGCCTTATTAGGACCATTCCCTTGCTCCACATCGATTTCCAGGCCCTGCAATCTCATAGGGACCATTATTACAACTCCCCTTGTCTTATCCCAATACCAAACAATCAATAAGAACCAAAGACACTAATAAAACCAAACTTCCCATGGACACCCAAGGGTTGAACTGAGATAGAGTTCACGAAGCTCTTCCTAAACCTACCCCTAAAGTCCCCAAAACCCCACTCCATTTACCTTTACATCCCCAAATAATAAAGGGCACTCTATAAAGAAAGGTCCACTAGGAGCCAACCTCCCTTTGATAGCATTTTGTCCTGAACCAGCCTGGGTCGACCCCAAACCAGGCACCCGAACTGATCCATGGCATGGACTAAAGGGTGTTCCCAATGCCCAAGGGCTCGAAACTAGTGCTGAGAATCAACATAGTTCTCAAGGGAATGATTTTTCCCAAATATGGTCAAGAACTATGTAGCAAAAAGAAATGGATAACCCAACATACATTTATATAAAATTGAACTGAACATTATTTATATAAGAAATTGAAAATAAAACTAAACAATATAACTAAAAAACCAAAACTGATGACCAAAATAACACCATGAGACCCACTAGTCACTCTCCAACAAAATGAATACTCATTTCTCAAAGCAACCGAACTCAAGTTGAAACCTGCACTATGGCTAAAAAAAGAATAAAACTATAGGTGTGAGTATTAAAACTCAGTAGGTTATCCATATATTATATTCCCAATGAATATAATTTAAAATAAAAGAAACATAAATTTCAAATTTGATATATAATATATAAAAATATGTTTTAGAAAATGAGGTTCCATTCTATAAAAATTACCAGACAAAAACTTGCAATTTTTATAAACAAGAATGATAGTAATAAATTTTCAAAGAGGTGAAACTTCAAAATGAAAATAGTTTTCAAGAGGGATGATTTAAAGAGTGGAAAATTTTAAATAAAACACACACACTGATTAATTTACCAACTAAAAACACTATATGTTGATGGTGATTACAAAATATCCAATGAGCACAAGTCACAGGAACACCCCTAGGCACTAGTTCATTGTGGGCCCCAGGTACATCATATCTCATTGTAAAAGTAACCATAAAAAATATCCATTATCAGGAACATGAGCCACTAGTAGAAGAATCATTCATAACCAAGTGGTACCCAAAAACATCATCATCATAGTATATTTAGTGTTGTCATCGTCAAACTTGTTACATGAAATGGGGACAAAATCTCTCTAGATCACTAGCATACTAGTACACGTTCGCCCACCAAGATACCCAGGTTTTTCCTTTTTGTGATCAAACAAGTTAAAAATAAATTAAATAACATTTGATAATAAATATTCCATTTAAAAATCATACACACATAAAACATCCCACAAACATGTCTCACATTTCTTTCATGGACCAATAAACAACTTAAATTTTCATAAAACAATTTCAAGAAGTATAATGAGGCCTTGTACAGAAAATCCATTAAAAAAATGCTCTTTTAAGTCCAAAAACACACCAATACAATATCAAACCATATTTGGAATCCAAAAAACCATTTAATAAATAAATTTCATTGACTATAAAATGGACCCAAATGATACAACATGAAATACACATGGAAACCATTTTTACAAGAAAAATGTTCAATGATCCTTTAAGAATTTTTCATAACTAACATTTTCCAAAGGTACAAATTTAACTTTTAATAAATAGGTGTATACAAAACATTTATAGTAGAAAAAAACTTTCATAAATTCCTTAAAACATTAAGGTTATACATCCAAAGCACGACCATTTTTAAAAGGATGCCTAATAGGCCATTTTCCAGCAACTCAGGCCAAAACATGTTTACCAAAAAAACCCATTTGTTTATAAAACAAAAAATAATTTGGAAAACCATAAAAGGACTCAAAAATACCATTTTTAATGCTGAAAATTTATTTATAAATTCAAAAAATTCATTTTAAATTTCACTAAGGACATAAAAGGCAACCGGGAAATTTGCCGAACACATGACATGCACTTTTAAACAAAAGAATTATTTTAAGCACTTGAAATGGGATAAAATACAATTTTCATGCCATAAATTTATTCAAGCTACTGAACCATGTTCAAAATACCATAAACCAAGTGCGTAATATAATAGATCATTTAAGTAATCAAGAAATGTACACATTTATAACAAAGCAACACTACTTTTCACAAAACAAGGCTTAAACAACCGTTTTCAGACCAAGAAAACGATCCAAAGGATGAAAAAAACACTAAACATATATATAAAGTGAAAAAAGAATGAAAATGATAAAACCTAAATGATAAAGGCATGGGAAAGGGATATCCTACCTCAAAACCACGACAGAAAGGAACCACACACCCGATATCACCCGACGCAGTTCCCAACACTCTAGATCTATGAAGACCATACCTAAAAAAAACAAAAACCCATAAAAAATCATGGTATACTATAAACCTAGGTCTTTCATAACCAAGGAATAAGAGGAAACCAAAATAAAGTAGAAGGAGAAAGAAGTGGGAGAAGATAGGAGAAGGAATCTCACCTTAGAAACTAGAGAACTCTTCATATTCCCTTATATATAAAACCTTAGAGAAAATGGAATGGATTGTAAATTCTTAGAGAGACTAATTAGGTTTTTAAGAACTATGGAAATAATATTTGTGGAGAAAATAGAAAAAAATGAATGATTCATGAAAGAAATAAATTACCTTACCAAAATTGAATGATTTGAGATCCCTGATAAAAGTTTCCCTAATTTGAGACTAAGATGAGATCCAAAGAGATAAAACGGAACAAGGGGGTGCATCTAGGGTTATTGGTCTAATGTGAGAGGTAGAATCAATGAAAAATATAAAAAAATTAATAATATATAAAATAAATAAATTATTATTTTTTAAAACTGGAAATGTGATCATGGGCTAGCCCAATACTTGAATAAACAACCCAAATCCACCATGATTATGAATTAATGAGGGGTTCTAAAAAGATATAGTGGTTTTAATAGGTCATGGTAGGCCAAATGGGAAGTAGAATGAGTGAAAATGTTAAAAAACTAAGGAGTTATAAAAGAAATATATTTCATTTTTAAATATGGTAATGGGCCCACGGTTGGCCCAAATCTAGAAGTAACCACCATTTTCTCCAAAAAACTACCAAACAATCTATGGAAAAAACATTGTAGAATTATTAGATATATATGGTAGTTCAAAAATAAACATTTAACTCACCCAAAACCCAAGAAAATGATATGTATTTCTAACTAATTGGATCAAAACCAAGACATGAAAAAAATCGGATGTGACAATTCTCCCCACCATTAAAGATTTTCGCCCTCAAAAAGAAATAGTACATTTTAGCTGATTGATCAACACCTAAATATTACTTATCAATATGGTCCTTCTTTTGAATCTAATGAAACATTATCCACCATTAACGGAACTTAATCCTCTTACCTTAACCAAAACACCAACTCCCAACCACTTCCCGAGAATCAACTGAACGATCGAGTCACTACCTCCTCAACCAAACCAAGAACCAGATTGCTGGGCCTTCTCCCAATGAACCCAATGATCACCCAAACCAAAGAGAACTCACAAAAACAAAACTTTCCTGGGGATTCTGGAATGGACTCCCCACCATTAAGAAAAAACTATCACCAGACAAATTCTTAGGAAGAAACTCTATGAGACCCATGGTGGTTCTCCCCACCATTAAGAACCAATGATCAATGACTAAACGAGAATTAAATATGAACTAGGAATGGGTCTCTCCCACACAGGCCCACCAAAACTCTCCCACAATAACCTACCAAACCATGTTAAGAAGAATCCAACATGAACATTTAAACTCCCCACTCCTGAATAGAGGGGACATGAACCGGGCCAACACTCTCTACAAAGATCCGAACCCACACCACATGGGGTGGGGAGGGAAGGGAACCAAATAATTGGGACACTAAAACCACAAAATAAGTAAAGGAAAAACCTCACTACAATAGTAGAGGCACGATCTTAGCAATACTACCCACAATCCTGGGACTCTTGACTATGCACCAGCTTCACTTCGAGACCTATAGACATAGATCTGATGGATGAAGCATCTCCTAACTCACATTCGGGATTTGATAATCCCTAACATGAACTCTTCCCCTTAGTTCCACACAGTGACACATAACAATCCCAGGCCGAAACAATAGATCAAGGGACACCATGAAACTATCTTCCTCAAACAACACACTTTTACCCAAACAAGAAATTTAAGATACAAAAAAATATTTTCTATCACTCTAAATGAGGAGAAAAATGGAAAATGTACATGGAGAAACACATCAACCTCACCGAGAAAAACTACCCCAACTAAGAGGGTCACCAAAATGGAAAGGAACTTTAAATCGAGCCTAAAAAGTACTCAATTCAAAAAAATGGGATGAGGAATCATTTGAAGAGGTGGATTTAACATTTGGAATGAATATTTAGGTTGATCACCAAGAAATATTTCCAATAGAGAACTATATGTGGTCATATCACAACATCCAACACATCTTTAGAAACCCACTGAACATTTCTCCAAAACCGAGCCACCAACGAGATTCCATATCAAGACACAACAAGAGTATGACTTCCATATCGCAAGGAAGCATACCAAATAAACAACACTTCTAAGACATAAGAAAAACCATCCACATAACCATCAGTTTATAACAAATACCACAATGTTTCATATTAAAACACTTTTGATAAACAAACTAACTTGGTGGATTTTATCATTCAGAAATGGTGTTTCATCAAGTTTCACTCATATGCACATTTCTGTGCCACCTTGGTCACCCAACCACCATGCCATACTAGACATTCATCCATATATCCCTAAAACCATGCACGTGATAACCCATGAAAACACCAAGAAAAAAAATGAAACAATCATCACTCTAAAAAGAATCATGTACCTTCCAAAGGAACATTAACCACCAAATCAAAAACCACTTTCAGATTTTAAAAAATAAACCAAAAATCATCAAGAACCATTTGATTAAAAACCCAATCCATTTAATTTAATAGAACTTCCAAAAATAACCATTATTTTCAAAATATCCCCTTCTCATTTTCAAAAATTCAGTAAGGTCTCTTTTCATAATTAGACAACCACAAATGCCAAAACCCCTTTCCAGAAAAACAAAAGCTACAGAAAACCAAATATAAAAAACCAATTCATCAAATTCAAACACTTTTCAACAAACCAAAACACCCCATTTAAAACAAGTTCAGAATCAATTAAAAATAATCCAATCTTTCCAAATATTTCATTTCAAGAAACCATAAGTTTAGATTAAGGAAATTCAATCCTGTTAAATCATTTCCTCTTTATCCCCAAGATTGGTTTCAAAAAACCCAACATTCCCAAACCTTTCTCATATTAAATTTTGAAAACTAATTTACGCTTTTCAACAACCAGCCATTCCTTTAAAACCCATTTTCACAATTCTCACAAAATGATTTTCAAAACAAAATTCTGAATTCAAGAAAATTTCAGGAGACCCACAAAAGGGAACTAGTTTCGGTGGGTGACTTGGCCATATGGTTAGAGGCCATATGTAAAACACAACACCAACAAAAAGATACTTATTAGGACCATTACCTGGATCCACAGGGATTTACATGCTCTATGAGCTCATGAAGACCATTAGTCCAACCCCCTTTTCGTATCCCAACACCAAATAATCAATAAAAACCAAAGACCCTAGTAAAAATAGACTTCCCATGGACACCTGAGGGTCAGAACGAGCAAGAGTTTGCAAAGTTCTTCTCGATCCTACCCTTCAAGTCCTGAAAATCCTACTCCATATACCTTTAAATTCCCAAATAACAAAGGTATCTCTAAAAAGAAAGGTCTTCTAGGAGCCAACATCCCATTGATACCATTTTGTCGCAAACCATCCTGGGTCAACCCCAAATCGGGCACCCAAACCGTTCCGTGGCATGGACCAAAGGGTGTTCTCGATCCCCACAGGATGTATACTAGTGCCTGGAATCTACAGAGTACTAAAGGGAATTATTTCTTCCAAATATGATCAATAACTAAGAAGCGGAATGAAACAGATATCCCAACATACATTTATATAAAATTGAACTAAACATTATTTATACAAGAAACCGAAAATACAACTAAAAAATACAACCAACCCACCAAAGATGATGACCAAACTAACACCATGTGACCCCAATGGTCACTCTCCAACACAACAAATACTCATTGCCCAAAGTGACTGAACTCAAGATGAAACCTGTACAAGGTCTAAAAACAGAAGACAACTATAGGTGTGAGTATTAAAACTCAGTAGATTATCAAAATATTCCATTCCCAATGAACATAATTTAAAATAAATGAAACATAAATTTAAAGTTTACAATACAATATATAAAAATATATTTTCCAAATGAGGTTCCATGCTATAATAATTACCAGACAAAAACTTGCAAGTTTTATAAACAAGAATGATAGTAACAATTTTTCAAAAGGTGCAATAACAAAATAAAAATAGTTTTCAAGAAGGATGATTTATAGAATATGAAATTTTAAATAAAACACACATGATACTTAATTTACCAACTAAACACACCATATACTGATGGAGAGTACAAAATATCCAATGAGCACAATTCATGAGAACACCCCTAAGCACTAGTTTGTTGTGAGCCCTAGGTACCTCGTATCTCGGTGTAAAAGTAACCATAAAAAATATCTATTCTCGTGCACATGAGCCAGTGGTAGGAGAATCATACATAACCTATGTAAGAACCCAAATATTCTTTTAGGTATGTTTTTCCTTCTAAGTTATTTTTGAGGAAAAATAGGTTAATCTGGAAATTTCTTAAGTACACGCTGTGTACTTTATAAGTAAACATTGTGTACTTTATAAGTACAAGCCACGTACTTTATATGTACACACCGTGTAATCCGTTACCGCGGGTAGCTATGTGATGGCCGTGTAACAGCTATGCACATGGCTGTGTGTGGTGACCTAGAGACCACCTAATGTAGAGGCCGGTAAGGGAAAGTAAACGCCTTGTACTTATAAAGTACACGCTGTGTACTTTTTTTCATTAAACAGACAGAGGTCGCGTTTGACGGACATAACACACCTCCTGTTGACCTAGTTCATCTAGGAGCATCTGTATAGCTGTGATTCTTCTCTAAGCCCCTGATTGAACATCCGTTCTCTGATTCAAACTCCGTCGATTGCATTGGAATCGCATTAGTGAGTTGTCTCTTCTTCTTGATCCTCGTTTCATGATTTCTTCTCTTTCTCAAGTTATCCTCATTTGAACATTTTAGATGTTTTTATAGATCTACGAAATTCGAAGGAGATTCAAGGCCTAAGATTCAAGTATAATGATCTACCAATGCCGAGGTAGGTGGTTTTTTCCTTTCTGTGGATAGTCTTTGATTTATATGGGAAACATTTCCCAATACCCTTGAACGGGGTATTGTGTGTTTACAATTTTAGCCCTGTTAATTGCTTGTTATTCTTGTATCCTTGAGTAGAGGATAAATTAATACTAATAGGGTTAATTTCTTTGCATTGGGAGTGTTTGACCATGCATGTTTTTTATGACCGTTTGGTTCTGCTTAGCCTGTTAGGCTGCCTTGTTTTTCCCCATGCCTAGTATTGTAGGATGGAATGTGTTTGTTTATTCTTACAAGCTTATATGCTGTAGATTGTTAGCCAAGTAGTTATTTAGGTTTACTTTTGCTGATATGAATTTCCATTCTTGTTTGACTTACACTGGGCTATGAGAACCTGGTGTGGTAGACCATAGGGAGAATGGATGTAAGGGCTTCTCCAGAGTGTCTATTTTTACTATTACGACGCGAGACCATTGGGGGAATTGACTTAAGTGCTTCCTCAGAGTGTTTTTATTTCCTCAAAGTAGTCCACATGGGGAATGAGAGATAAGTTCTTCCCTAGAGCACCTTTTAGTTACCAATACAAGACTATATGGGGAATTGATGATGAGTGCTTCCTCAAAGAGTCTATGCTTAAGCTGAACTAGAGGGGTTAGACTATGTGTACATCCCGGAGGATTTTATGTGTTGTTTGGTTAAACCATAGTGGTTATGATAAGATTAATTCCTAGAGGGTTACCTTATTTCATTAGCTACTCACTTGTTATGTGGAATTGAATGCTTTAAAACTGTGGAATTGTTTACTTTTGAGTACTTTCTGATTTACTACTTCTTTTTTCTATTTGCCTGCCATATATATTCATTGATAGTTATGCAAAGATCTTTTGGTGGTTGCCTATTGGGATTCTTCTCACACCCTATTTGATCCATGCTTTTGGTCCCAAACAGATTATATTATTGTAGGACTAGATAAGGGAAAGTTCCCTTCTACTTCAGGTACTTGATTACTGAGGAGCTGGAGAGCATGTGACCAAGATGAGGCTTGCGATGCTGAGGAGTTTATCTGTTTTATTTTTTACTTGGGTTATTTCTATATTCCAACATTGTCACTTGTTTGGCTGCTTTCCTGGACATATGTATCCTGCATTATTTATATATGTGCTCCAGTTGTTTCTTATTTTCAGTCTTCCACTGTTTACTATTGTATGGTATGTTTACTACTTCCGCTATTGTATATCTGTTTCGTTTCTATTGTGTTACTCTGCCAATGAGGACATAGTTTCCCCACTATCACACCCAAGTCCCTCACTGCTAGTCGGAAGCCTCTTGCATTCAGGTAAATTCTCTTGAGGCAATGTGACCAAACAGGTACGGGGCACCTCTGGGCAGCTTCCAGAACCGGGGCATTACAAAGTGGTATCAGAGGAATTATTTTCTTCTTGACTTACTATTTGGAGCTTATATCCAGGGATAGGAAGAAATAGGTACTTGGTAATAAGCTATTACCAAGAGTAGCTAATCCATGTACAGGGAAAATCCAATCTACCTTTCTTATTTTAATTTTTCTGGTTTTTCAATTTTACGTTTGATTTGATTTCACCATTGGGTGAATCACATGTATTGTGATATTATCGTTGATGTTATTGAGGTTTTATTTCAATCGCAACCATATGATATGAGTGTATTCCATCTCATGCATCATATAGGCACTTGCTATAAATCACATGTCAGGCATTCTTAATATGCCATTTAGGGTGCATTAGCAATTGCATGTTGTTGTGATAGAAGTTGTGTTATATATGCATACTGTTGTAATAGATGCCTTGATATAATACCTACTTTTTGATAGGGGTATTGAGTTGTGTAAGGTTTTTTTTAAATGAACGCCAAAATTTGGTTCTTGAGGTGTTATGAGCCCTCATGGACAGAAATTTGGTGGATCATTTCCTTGTTTTCCATATATATAACATGTATAAGATGACAAGCTTTGATTGGCAGGGAGTATGGGCCCTCACAAATCAGAAATTGGCACTTTAAGGCTCATTTAAGTATTTTTATTGGTTCCAGAGTATTTTCTAAGGCTTAATATCTGAAAAAACTCAGAAAACATGGCGTGTAATGTTGAATACATGCCATGAGTTCTTCTGTTCAGGAAGAAACTATTTTTCTTAAGTACACGCCATGTATTGTATGTACACGCCGTGTAGTCTCTAGCCATGTCGCAGACTGTGTGCGGAGCGACACAAAGTTTGGGAAATCTTTGGTTGGACACACCATGTACTGGATGTACACGCCGTGTTGTAGAACCATGTAACTGGCCGTGTCACTAACAACACAGGTCAGTTGAGTCTTTTCTAATACACGCCATGTCCATCTGGAACACACTGTGTAGTGTAACCCGAGTATCCAACAGTGTAATGAACTACACGGGTCAGAAAAATATTCCCAGTACATGCCGTGTCTGGCATAAACACACCATGTATAGTCATCCGTGTGTTCACCCGTGTCACTAACAACATGGGAAGTTGAAACCTAAGCAGTACACACCGTGTCCATCTAGAACACGTTGTGTAGGGTGAGCCGTGTAACCGGCCGTGTGACTAACAAAACAGGTCAGTGAAGTTCGGCTAGTACACACCATGTCTGAAACTAACACTCCGTGTAGTCTTGTTATAGGAGAACCATGTGGCTTAGCCATGTAAAATAACTTGAGTAGGGGGAGAGGATTCAAGTACACACTGTGTGTTAGGACAACACGCCGTGTGCATGGGGTGTTACCTGACCAGTTTTGACATAAGTACATGCCCATGAGAAGTCTTAAGGGAACATGTTGTGTAGTCATTATACACACTGTGTATCCATGTTTTGAAAAACTTGAATGCTTTCTTTCTCCTGTTCCCTTCTTACACTTCTAGTTTTCAGTCCTTGTTTATTTTGATCTAAGGTGTGTGCTCGACCTTACAGAGTCATGCCACCGAGATTTCCTCCAGTTTTCTGCCAATTACATGGCAGTGATTAGACACTGGACATGGATGATCAGGGACTACCAGTAGATCCTCCAGTTGTTCCAGTCTTGGAACCAACCATCATTCTAGACATAGGTGTCGACGCACAGTTCCGAGAGGGATTTATGAAGTTTATGCAGACCTTCCAAGGAGTACCACATCCTGCCCCATCTATGGTAGAGATGACACGAGTTTTTCAGCAGCAGCATCCTCCCACCTCTATAGGGGAATGATGACCTCATGCTACAAAGTCATGGTTATAAACCATGCTTTCTATATTCAAGAATTTGGAGATGCCTCTATAGAGGAGGTTGAAGCTCGTGATGTATATGCTTTGGGACTCCGCCAAGAGATTTTGGGATGTGATCTCACAGGTGGTACACCTGCAGATTATGGCTTGGAACGAGTTCCAATGTGGCTTCTATGACTACTTCTATCTGGAGACTTTGAGGGCCGACCGAGCCCGGGAGTTCATGAGTCTAGAGTAGGGTACTCTTTCAGTTATGGAGTATTCTTCTTGCTTTATAGAGCTGCATCACTTCATGCGTATTCTAGGAGGTGATGAGTTATTCCTGGAAAGGAAGTTTGAGGTTGGTCTTAGGCACGACATCCGATCACAGGTGAACATCTTCAGGTTGACTTCCATCACTTCTATAGTCAACTGGGCACTGATAATGGAGAACAATCTAAGGGATTATGGAGTTATGATCCAGGGTGGATCGACATCTGGAGTTAGTATCCCTCCTACTAACAGCAAGAAGCGCCGCAAGGAGTCTACGTGTGGAGATCTTAGGAGGTGAGAGACTTCTTCTGGTAGCAAGTTGGTATGCTACCAATGCAGGAAGAGTGGGCACACGAGGCCACATTGCTCAAGAGACTTGGTGGAGTGTTGATCTTACGGCATGATGGGTCACCTTCAGCATTTCTATCAGTTTTTCTCACCGGTAGCTGGTGACAGATGTTCTTCTATGTCTCCACGTTCTGGAGCAGCACCACCAGTTACTCCTAATTTAGGGAACTGGAGTTCTTCCGATTGTTCAGGCCAAGGTGGAGGTCATGGTCGTGGTAGCCAGTCACCAGGCTTTCAGCAACACTAGGGTGGATCAGCTCAGAGTGGCGAGATAGGGTCTCAGGGCCATGGTGTAGGTCATACTTTTGCAGTGGAGCAGACCCAACATGAGCAGGATCCCAGACCCTCTACAGTTTGAGGTACTATTCTAGTTGCCTCAGTTTTAGCTTATGCCCTTTTTAATACATGGGATTCTCATAGATTTATATCTATTTCTATTGTGGAGATCCTTGGGCTCTATATCTTTTCTTCTACTGATCTCTTGACATTAGACACACCGTTGGGGACTAGAATGGCTAGTGTACGTTAGTGCAAGGAGTGACCTCTTGAGGTTGGTGGGTTTCACTTCTTATGGGACCTCTATGTCCTAGAGAAGATAGGTTATGATGTCATTCTCATAATTTATTGGTTAGTTTCCTTCTAGGATATTGTCGATTACTATCGTCGTAGGGTGAGTTTCACATCACCAGAGGTTGGATTGTTTCTTCATAAGGGAGAATGGGATGTCCAAGCAAGCAAAGCGAGACCCGAGCATCATGGGTTGGGAGGAGTTACAACCCAGATTTATAGTATATATCAGGATGACTAGGGAACTTCACAGATAGAATTTCCTCCGGTGGTGGATTGTTTTAGGGACGTCTTTTCAGAGGAATTTTCAGGTTTGCCTCCAGAGCAAGAGGTGGACCTTTCTATTTACCTTGTTCTAGGAGTGGCACCAGTGTCCATTCCTCCTTATAGGATGGCTACACCAGAGTTGCAGGAGCTCAAGAATCAATTGGAGGAGTTATAGGAAAATGGTTTCATCCAACCCAATACTTCTCCTTGGGGTTCTCTAGTCCTGTTTGTGAAGAAGGCATACGATAACCTCATAGTTTGTGTGGATTATCGGATGTTGAAACAGTTGACGGTCAAGAACCGATATCCCTTACAGAGGATTAATGATATATTTGATCATCTTCAAGGATCGAGGGTGTTCTCAAAGATTTATTTGAGGTCCGGTTACTATCGGTTGCATGTTAGACCATCTAATATACCTCTCACAGCCTTCAAGAGTAGGTATGGTCTATATGATTATGTGGTTATGTTGTTCGGTCTAACGAATGCACCTACTATCTTTATGACGCTGATGAACTGAGTGTTCCATCCATACATGGATTCTTTCATGGTAGTATTTATGGAAAATATCTTGGTATACTTTCACACTCGACATGACCATGGAAACCATCTTGAGATCATTTTGAGTACACCGAGAGAGCATCAGTTATATGGTAAGCTCTCAAAATGCCACTTCTGGATGGACCAAATTTACATATTGGGTCATGTTATCTCAGAGACAGGAGTATCAGTAGACCCAGAGAAAGTGAGAGTAGTAGTTTCCTAGGAGCAGCTGAAGAACATCTTTGAGGTGCAGAGTTTTCTAGGGCTAGCTGGATACTACATAAGTTTCATACAGAACTTTTCATTCTTAGCAGCACCACTGAAGGGCCTGACTAAGAATGGTGTAAAGTTATTATGGTCATATTCTTGTGATTCAGCCTTCCAAAATCTGAAAGGGAGGTTGAATTCAGCACCGATACTAGTTTTTTCTAATCTTGGAAAGAGATATACTGTTTACTATGATGCATCAGGTATCAAGCTGGGAGCTGTGCTTATGCAGGGGGAATGACTTGTTGCGTTTGAGACTCGGCAGTTGAGGCCAAATGAGAGGAACTACCAAACACATAATCTTGAGTTGGATACAGTTGTTCATGATTTACACTTTTGGAGACACTAACTATTGGGAGATTATTTTGTGTGCTTCACCGACCACAAGAGTCTCAAATATATCTTCACTCATTGTGATTTTAATTTGAGATAATGAAGGTGGGTTGTGTCACACACAGTTTTTGTTTGTCTTTGTATTGATCCGGTCCATTGGAAATCCTGATCCTTTTTATGGGTATTTGGTGAGATGAATCCTGAATTTTTAAGTTTCATATATGTCTAACCTCCCTAATTTGGGATCCCCATTGTTTTTTAGTAGTTTTTGAATAAAGGGTGGTTACTTCATGATTTGGGCCAATCGTGAGCCCATTCCCAGTTTTAAAAACCAAATTCTTTTCTTTTATAACTCCTTTTTTTCATCCTTTTTCACCCATTAAACTTCCCAATTGTCCTATACTGATATATTAAAACTTATTTATCCTTTTGGACCCATTATAAATTCATAAGCAGGGTGAATTTGGGTTACTTATTTAGGTATTGGTCCAGCCCATGGGCCCATTTCCTGTTTAAAAAAAAATAATTCGTTTCTTTTATATCTTTTTAATTTTTTAATATTTTTCTATGATTATACCTACCCATAGAATCCAATAACCCTATCCTAACCCTAATAATCTATTTTACCTCTTTGGATCTCATATGGGTCTCTTATTAGGGTTAAAATTCTTAGGATACCTCAAATCGTACAGAATTGGAAAGGTAAATTGTATCATTCATAAATCAATCAATTAGTACTATTTTGGACACCAATATTCTTTCCATGGTTCTTACAGAACTTAGGAGTGTCTCCAAGATGTTTTAAGCCATTAAATACTCTATAGGGTTGCAGATCTAATGGAAGACGAAGAGTTTTCTAGGGTGAAAGGTGAGATTCCTTCTCCTTTCTCCTTCCTCTTCCCCCCTTTCATTATTTCTTGGATTTATATTGTCCCCTAGTATTTATCGACCTAGGGTTTTGTTATAACATGTTTTTTTATGGGGTTTCTGTTTTTTTAGGTCTGGTATTTATAGTTTTAGGGTTTATAAACCCGCGGTGGGTGATTTCGGGTGTGCCTTTCAATTACGCCAAGGATTTGAGGTAGGATATCCCTTGAACATGCCTTTATCATTCAATTTTAATCATTTTAATTTTCTCCTAAACTGATATAAATGTTTATTATTGTTTTTAAGCCTTTTGATAATTTTCTTGGTGTGCAAAGTGGTTGTTTAATCATTGTTTTGTGAAAGGTAGTGTTGTTTTGTCATGAAAGTGCTCAACAAGTGTTTGTTTAAATGTTCCGTTATCTTTTGAAAATATTTTGTGAGGTTTATAATCTAGTTTAGGGTATTTTTAACATGTTATAGTATCTTGAATGAAAATATGACATTCAATTGGTGTTTTATTCCTTTTCACGTACTTAAAATAAATTTTTTTGTTTAAAAAGGGCATGACATGTGTTCGGTAAATTGCTCTGTTGGCTTTTATGTGTGATGTGTGATTTAAAAGTTATTTGTTTGGATTTATAAATGAATTGGAAGAATGATAAATGGTATTTTTTGGTCCTTATATGGATTTCCAATTTGGATTTGTTTTTACAAACAAGTGGGTTTTTGGTTTACAACATATTTTGGCCCGAGTTTCCCAAAAACGGACCATTTCACATCTTTATGAGAATGGTTGTGTTTTGAATATGTAACCTGAGTATTATAAGAGATTTATGAATGTGGTTTGATACTGAAAATTGTGTTTATACACATCCTTAAAAAAAATAAAATGCATACCTTCGTCAAACGGTAGTTTTTAGAAAATGTTTAAAGGCCTGTTTGACATTTCCTAGAAATGAAGGAGTGTTTTACTTGTGTATACCAAGTTGTGCAATTGGGATTGTTTTATATTCCATTAAATGATTTTATTAAATGTTTCTAGGGATTCCAAATATGTCTTGGTTTGGTTTTTATGTGTTTTCATAATTAAAAGAGTGTTTTTGAATGAGTTTTATGTGCAAAGACTCAATACACTTCATGAAATTGTTTTACCAAAATATTTAGCGGTTTGTTCATTCGTGTAAGAAATGTGAAGAAAGATTATGGGATGTTTGTGTTTTTATGGTTTTGGAATGGAATGTGGATGTGAAATTTGTATTTTATAATATGTGTAACTTGATTGATCACTAAAGGGAATCCTGGGTATCTAGGTGGGCGGACGTGTACTAGTATGCTAGTGATTCTGTGGGGGTTGGCCTCTGTTTCACATAGCAGATTTGACGATGAAAACACTAAATAAACTATGATGATGATGATTATTGGGGACCACTAGTTTATGGGTATGTTCCCTACTAGTGGCTCGTGCACGAGAATAGATATTTATTATGGTTACTTTCACCGAGATACGAGGTACCTGGGGCTCACAACTAACTAGTGCCTATGGGTGTTCCCGTGACTAGTGCTCATTGGCTATTTTGTACTCACCGTCGGCATACAATGTGTTTTTTTGGTAAATTCAGTAGTATGTGTTATTTATTTAAAAGTTAAAATTCTTTAAATCACCCCTCTTGAAAACTATTTTCATTTTGAAGTTGCACCTCTTTGAAAAAAATTGTTACTTGAATTTTTGTTTATTAAACATGCATGTTTTTGTAAGATAATTATTATAGCATGGAACCTAATTTGAAAAACATACCTTCATATATTGAATTTAAAACTATAAATTGATTTTTCTTTTATTTTAAAGGAATGTTCATTGGGAATAGAATATTGGGCTAACCTAATGAGTTTTAATACTCATGCCTATAGTCTTCTTATTTTTTTAGCCCTTGTGCAGGTTTCATCTTTAGTTCGATCACCTTGGGAGACATTTGATAATTGTGTTGGAGAGTGACCAGAAGTGTCACATGGAGTTATTTTGTCATCGGGATTGTTCAATTGAGTTGTTGGTTTTATTCTACTTTTAGTTTCTTGTACAAATAATATTTAGTTCATTTTTTATATAAATTCATTTTGGGTTGTCTATTTATTTACGTTGTTTGTTTGATTGTTTATATATGGGTGAAATAGTTCCCTTGTGTACTCTATTGATGCCCTTGGTTCTTGTCACCATCCCAGGAGGATCGGGAATGCCTCTCGGGACTTGTCACGGGCTAGCCTGGGTGACCGGTTCAGGGTCGACTCAGGCTGGTTCGGGACAAAATGGTATCAGAGGAGGTCAGATCTTAGCAGACCTTTCTTTTTAGAGCACCCTTGTTATTTTGGGGATTTCAAGGTAGATGGAGTAGGATTGTTGGGACTTGAGGGGTAAGTTCAAGAAGAGCGTCGCGAACTCTTTCTTGTTCTAATCCTCGGGTTTCCATGGATGTCCGGTTTTATTAGTGTCCTTTGTTCTCGTTGATTTTTTGGTGTTGGGATATGACAAGGGGAGTCTGACTAATGGCCTCTGTGAGCTCGCAGGGCCTGGCAAGCCATGTGGAGCTGGGGAATGGTCCTAATAAGTCTCTCTGTGTTGATGTTGTGTTTGGAATATAGCCGCCAACCATATGTTCAAGTCACCCACCGACACTAGTTCCCCTTTTTTGGGTCTCTTGAACCTTTCTTGAATTCTGAATTTTTGTTTTTAAAATCCTTGTGTGAGAATTGTGGAAATGGGTTTTAAAGGAAGGATTAGATTTTGAAAAGTGAAAAAGGTGGTTTTCAAAAATTAAATATAATAATGGTTTTGGAAGGTTGTGTTTTTGTAAAAAAATGGAGGGAAGTGGAAATGATTTAAAGGGATTGGATTATCCATAATCTAAACTTGTGGTTTGTTGAAATAAAATGTTTTAAAATTGTGAATCATTTTAAGGTGATCCTGGATCTTTGTTTTAAATGGGGTATTTTGGGATGTTAAAAAGTTTTTTAATCAGATAAATTAGTTTTCGAAATTGGTTTTGATCGGTTGGTGTTTTACTAGAAACAGTATTGGTCTCAATGGACCTCAGATTATGAAAATATACATTGCTGATTTTTTTTTAAAAAAATGGGAAGGGGTTGTTTGGAGTGGCTTGGTTATTTAAAAAGTTTTTAAAAAAGAAAATGGGTAGGTTTTTAAGAAAATTGTTCTCAATTAATTGTGGTTTTTTTGTGAAATATGAAAAGGTTTTTTGACTTAGTGGTTGGTGTTCCTTATAAAGGTATTTTTTTTGGAATGATGTTGTTTTGTTTTAGCCTTTGGTGTTTTCATGGGTGCTCACATGCATGATTTTATTTATATCTGGAAGGATGGACTATATGTTATGGTGGTTGGGTTCCTGGGGTGGCATGGAAATGTGCATGTGGGTGAGACTTGATGAAACACCATTGGTGAATGTGGAAACCCACCAAGTTAGTTTGTTTTTTCAAAATTGTTTTGAGCTGAAAATTGTGGCCTTTTTTAAAACCACTGGTTATGTTGCTTGATTTTTCTATGTCTTAGAAGAGTTGTTTATTTGGTTAGCTTCCATGTGATCTATAATTCATACTCTTGTTCTATATAGAGATGAGATCTTGTTGGTGGCTCGGTTTTGGAGTAATTTTCATTGGGTTTCTAAAGATGTGTTTGATGTTGTGATGTGGCCATGGATAGTTCTCCGTTGGAAATATTTCCTGCTGATCAACCTTAGGATTCCTTTTAAATTTTAAATCCACCTATTTTGATGATGCCTCAACCTATTTTTTAGAATAGAGAGCTGTTTGGGATCTATTAAAAGTGCTTCTAGGTTGTGATAATTCTTTTGGACAGAGCAGTTGTGTTTTATGATGTTGATGTGTTTCGTCGTATTCCTTTTCCATTCTGCCCCTCGTTTGGAGTGTGATAGAATTTTGATATGTATCTATGAGTTCCTATTTAGATGAAGGTTTTTTTGGTGATCAAGTGAGGTTTTTTTGAGTGGTTTGATCCTTATCACCTAACTGTGGTGCAACAAATGATTCAAGAATTAGGGCTCCAGCCATAGGCCTCGGAGTGAAGCTTTTCACGTAGTCAGGAAATCGACAGAGGTGTGGAGTGCTCGATTAGGATCCTTACTCCTCTATTTTGGTAAGTTAGTTTCTATGTCAATGTTTTGGTTCCTCATTTTTGTGAATTTCCCTTTGTCGCAACAAGAGTGGTGGACTTAACTCCTCACATAGTGTCTATGGTTATTCCTTCATGGATGTGGGTTTTCAATCAATGTCCCTATGTGGAATACTTGTAAAAATCAGGTGCATTATTGGTGTTACCTATTCATAGGTGGAGAGTTTTGGGTAGTTTATTTGTTTCTTTTTTGGTTTCAGTGGCCAAATTATTGGGTCCCCTTCCCTCCCATCCCCAAGTGGCGGGGGTCGAGAACTGTGCTGAAAGTGTTGGCCAAGTTCTTGTCCCCTCCATTCGGGAGTGGGTGGTTTATATATTCAAGTTGTAACCCTATTAACTTGGTATAGTAGATTTTTTTAGGAGGGTTTTTTTTGGCTTGTGTGAGTGAGGACCAATTCTAGCTCAGGTTGAATTCTTATCTGTTCGTTGCTAGTTGGTTTCTAATGGTGGGGAGACCCACCATGGGTCTCCTGAATTTTCATCCTAAGAACATTTTTAGTGATAGATGATTCTTAATGGTGGGGAGTCCATTATGGAATCCCCTGTAATATATTTTTTGTGAGTTCTCTTTGGTTTGGGTGATGTTTGGGTTCATTGAGAGAAGGCCCAACAATCGGGTTCTTGGCTTGGTTGTGGAGGTGGTGGCTTCATCTTTCCGTTGATTCTCCAGAAGTGGTTGTGAGTTGTGTTTTGTGTGGGCAAGAGTATTAAGTTGAATTTTTGGTGATTGATATTTCCTTATCTTTAGAGGCTGGATTATGTTTTTATGGAATCCTTAGGTGTTATTTTTTTTCAGCCGGAAAGTGTTATGGCTTTCCGGGGGCGGAAAGCTTTAATGGTGGGGAGAATTGTCACACACGATTTTTGTTTGTCTTTGTATTGATCCGGTACATTGGAAATACTGATCCTTTTCATGGGTATTTGGTGAGATGAATCCTGATTTTTTAAGTTTCATATATGTCTAACCACCCTAATTTGGGATCCCCATTGTTTGTTTAGTAGTTTTTGAAGAAAGGGTGGTTACTTCATGATTTGGGCCAACTGTGAGCCCATTCCCAGTTTTAAAAACCAAATTTGTTTCTTTTATAACTCTTTTGTTTTTCATTTTTTTTCACCCATTCAACTTCCCAATTGTCCTATACTGATATATTAAAACTTATTTATCCTTTTGGACCCATTAGAAATTCACAAGAAAGGTGAATTTGGGTTACTTATTTAGGTATTAGTCCATCCCATGGGCCCATTTCCTGTTTAAAAAAATTAATTCGTTTATTTTATAGCTTTTTCATTTTTTAATATATTTTTTGGTTATTAAACCTCCCCCTCTAATACAATAACCCTATACTAACCCTAATAATCGATTTTACCTCTTTGGAGCTTATATGGGTCTCGGATTAGGGCGAACATTCTCAGGATACCTCAAATCATCCAGAATTGGAAAGGTAAATTGTATCATTCATAAATAAATCAATTCGTAATATTTTGGACAAAAATATTCTTTCCCTGGTTCTTACAGAACTTAGTAGTGTCTAAAACAATTTTAAAGCCATTCCCTTCTCTATAGGGTTGTAGATCTAATGGAAGATGAAGAGTTTTCTAGGGTGAAAGGTGAGATTCCTTCTCCTTTCTCCTTCCTCTTCCCCCTGCTTTCATTATTTCTTGGATTTATATTGTCCCCTAGTATTGATAGACCTAGGGTTTTGTTATACCATGTTTTTTATGGGGTTTATGTTTGTTTAGGTCTGGTATTTATAGTTTTAGGGTTTATAAACTCGCGGCGGGTGATTTCGGGTGTGCGTTTCAATTAGGCCAAGGATTTGAGGTAGGATATCCCTTGCACATGCCTTTATCATTCAAGTTTCTTCATTTTAATATTCTCATAAACTGATATAAATGCTTATTATTGTTTTTAAGCCTTTGGATAATTTTCTTGGTGTGCAAAGTGGTTGTTTAATAATTGTTTTGTGAAAGGTAGTGTTGTTTTGTCATGAAAGTGCTCAACAAGTGTTTGTTTAAATGTTCCGTTATCTTTTACAAATATTTTGTGAG
Source organism: Viscum album (assembly GCA_963277665.1). NCBI lineage: Eukaryota > Viridiplantae > Streptophyta > Magnoliopsida > Santalales > Viscaceae > Viscum > Viscum album. Next base: position 1,939,877,005 of record OY728155.1, read on the forward strand.
GTTTATAATCTTGTTTATGGTATTTTTAACATTTTAAAGTATCTTGAATGAAAATATGACATTCAATTGGTGTTTTATTCCTTTCCACGTACTTAAAATAAATTGTTTTGTTTAAAAAGGGCATGACATGTGTTCGGTAAATTGCCCGGTTGGCTTTTATGTGTGATGTGTGATTTAAAAGTTATCTGTTTGGATTTATAAAGTTATTTGAAGAATGATAAATGGTATTTTTGGTTCCTTATATGGATTTCCAATTTGGATTTTTTTTACAAACAAGTGGGTTTTTGGTTTACAACATATTTTGGCCCGAGTTTCCCAAAAATGGACCGTTTCACATCTTTATGAAAATGGTTGTGTTTTGAATATGTAACCTGAGTATTATAAGATATTTATGAATGTGGTTTTCTGCTGTAAATAGTGTTTATACACATCCTAAAAAAATAAAATGCATACCTTCATCAAACGTTAGTTTTGAGAAAATGTTTAAAGGCCCGTTTGGCATTTCCTAGAAATGAAGGAGTGTTCTACTTGTGTATACCAAGTTGTGCAATTGAGATTGTTTTATGGTCCATTAAATGATTTTATTAAACGTTTCTAGGGATTCCAAATATGATTTGGTTTGGTTTTGATGTGTGTTTATAATTTAATGAATGTTTTTGAATGAGTTTTATGTGCAAAGCCTCAATACACTTCATGAAATTGTTTTACCAAAATATTTAGCGATTTGTTGATTCGTGTAAGAAATGTGAAGAAAGATTATGGGATGTTTGTGTTTTTATGGTTTGGGAATGGAATTTGGATGTGAAATGTGTATTTTATAATATGTGTAACTTGATTGAGCACTAAAGGGAATCCTGAGTATCTAGGTGGGTGGACGTGTACTAGTATGCTAGTGATTCTGTGGGGGTTGGCCTCTGTTTCACGTAGCAGGTTTGTTGATGACAACACTAACTAAACTATGATGATGATGATGATTGGGGCCCACTCGGTTATGGGTATGTTCCCTACTAGTGTCTCATGCACGAGAATGGATATTTATTATGGTTACTTTCACCGAGATACGAGGTACCTGGGGCTCACAACTAACTAGTGCCTAGGGGTGTTCCCGTGACTAGTGCTCATTGGCTATTTTGTATTCACCATCAGAATATGGTGTGTTTGGTTGGTAAATTTAGTAGTATGTGTTATTTATTTAAAAGTTAAAATTATTTAAATCATCCCTCTTGAAAACTATTTTCATTTTGAAGTTGCACCTCTTTGAAAAAACTTGTTACTTGCATTTTTTTATTAAACATGCATGTTTTTGTCTGATAATTATTATAGCATGGAACCTCATTTGAAAAAAAATACTTTCATATCTTGAATTTAAAACTATAAATTTATGTTTCTTTTATTTTAAATGAATGTGCATTGGGAATAGAATATCGGGCTAACCTATTGAGTTTTAATACTCACGCCTATAGTCTTATTCTTTTTTTAGCCCTTGTGCAGGTTTCATCTTTAGTTCAGTCACCTTGGGAGACATTTGATCATTGTGTTGGAGAGTGACCAGAAGTGTCAAATGGATTTATTTGGTCATTGGGATTGTTCAGTTGAGTTGTTGGTTTTGTTATACTTTTAGTTTCTTGTACAAATAATGTTTAGTTCAATTTTTATATAAATTCATTTTGGACTGTCCGTTTATTTCTGTTGTTTGTTTGATTGTTTATATATGGGTGAAATCGTTCACTTGTGTATTTTATTGATTCCCTTGGTGCTTGTCACCATCCTGGGAAAATTGGGAACACCTATCGGGACTTGTCGCGGGCTGGCCTGGGTGACCGGTTCAGGGTCGACTCGGGCTGGTTCGGGACAGGTTGAGTACCTTCAGTCCTTTGACTTTGAGCTTGCCTATAATCCTGGGAAAGGAAATGCATTAGATGATGTGTTAAGCAGGAGAACTCAGATACAAAGAGTTTAGGAGGCCAACAGTGAGTGGAAGCTTATGGATTTGTTCTCTGAGATGCATTTGGTAGTGCACGATAGGCAGGGGAAGACATTTCTATCTACTGTAGCAGTTACCGATACTCTTCTTGATCGAGTGAGAATGAGGCAGCTATTAGATTCTGAAGGCCTAGTCCTACGGGAGGGTGTGTTAGGAGAGGACCCTATTCCTGGGTGGACCATAGGATAAGATTAGATCTTGCATTTCTAGGGGCGCATATGGGTGTCGGCAGACATACATGAGGAGATGATGAATGAATTTCATTTCTCAATTTGGGCAGTTCATCCTGGAGTCACCAAGATGTATTGGGATCTACACCATCAGTATTGGTGGCCAGGTATGAAGAGAGATGTTCCTAGTTTCATCATGAGGTGTTCCACCTATTAGCATGTGAAGGTGGAGCATCAGTGACCAGCAGAGATTTTGCAACAGTTACCCATTCCCAAGTGAAAGTGGAATAATGTCGTGATGGATTTCATGGCAGGGTTTCCAAGATCTCCTCGAGGGAATGATAAAGTTTGGGTTGTCATTGAAAGACTCATGAAGGTTGCTCACTTCTTGCTGATCAAGGAAACCTTCAATATTGATGATCTAGTAAGGTTGTACATACGAGAGATTGTACGTCTAAATGGGGTTCCACAATCCATTTTTTCAGACATGGATGCACATTTTACTTCTCAGGTCTGGTAGGTGTTTCAGAAGGCTTTGGGTGCAAAAGTACTTTTGAGTATAGCTTACCACCCCCAGACATATAGCCAGTCTGAGCGTACGATTCAGGTGCTTGAGGACATGCTTCGAGCATGCATCCTAGATTTTAGAGGTTCTTGGGAAAATAATATCCCTCTGGTGGAGTTTTCCTACAATAATAGTTTTCAAGAAACTATTTAGATGTCACCTTTTGAGGATTTTTACGGTAGGCCATACTGATAACCCTAATGTTGGATGGAGGCAGGAGAGGTAGCTATACTGGGACCTCATCTTGTCTAGAAGACCACATAACATATAGATTTGATTCGGAAGAGGATGGATACTATATAGTCGTAACAGAAATCTTATGCTAATCGACAGAGATGACCTCTGGAGTTTGATGTTGGAGATCAGGTTTTCCTGCATGTCACAACGAGGTTGGGACACAGGAGGATTATGAGATAGTGTAAGCTTTCACCGAGATACGTCGGGCCGTTTCAAGTGTTGGATAGAGTTTGGCCAGTTTCCTATTGATTAAAGTTACCTCAGAGGTACCAATTTAAGCATGAAGTCTTCCATGTTTCTCAACTACGATGTTACTTCTCAGACCCATCTCATGTTTTTCAACCCGAGGAGGTTGAGTTAGAGGTTAATGACTCATTTGAGGAGCATCCTATCCAGATTATTCATCACAGTGCGAAGGTTATCCGTGGCCAGTCTCTTCCCCCGGTACGAGTGTTATGGCTGCACGGGTGAGTACCAAACGAGACCTAGGAGAGGGAGGCCGATGTACGATCATAGTGACCAGAGCTGTTTGAGGATTCTTCTTTTACACTGCCTTGCTAGGGAAATTTGGGGACAAATTTATTTAAGGGGGGAAGTTTGTAAGAACCCTGATCTTTTTTAGGTATGTTTTTTCTTCTAAGTTGTTTTTGAGGAAAAAAGGTTTTTTTCTGGAAATTTTTTAATTACACGCCATGTACTTTATAAGTACACACCTTGTACTCAGTTTCCATGGGTAGCCGTGTGCTGTCTGTGTAACGGATGTTCATATGGCTATGTGTGGTGACCTGGAGACCGCCTAATGTGGGGGATGGTAAGGAAAAGTACACGTACTGTGCTTATAAAGCACACACCATGTAATTTTTTTCATTAAACAGACCGATGTCACATCTGATGGAAATAACACACCTCCTCTCGAACTAGTTCATCCAGGAGTGCCCATACGACCATGATTCTTCTCCGAGCCCCCAATCGAAAATCCTTTCTCCAATTCAAACTCCATTGATTGCATTGGAATCACATCAGTGATTTATCTCTTCTCCTTGAACATTGTTTCTTGATTTCTTCTCTTTCTCAAGTTATCCTATTTTGAACATTTTAGACATTTTTGTAGATCTACGGTGTTCAAAGGTGATTCAAGGCCTTAGATTCAAGTATAACGATCTCCCAATGCTGAGGTAGGTGGTTTGTGCCTTTTCGTAGATAGTCTTTGAGTTATATGTTCAAAATTGGCCAATACCCTTGAACGGGGTATTGCATATTTATGATTTTACCCTGTTAATTGCCTTCTATGCTTTTATGCTTGAGTAGAGGATAATTGAATGTGAATAGGGTTAATTTCTATGATTTGAGAGTGTTTTCACATGCATGTTTTTTATGTCTATTTGGTCCTACTTAGCCTGTTAGGCTGCCTTGTTTTTCCCCATGTCTAGTATTGTAGGATGGAGTGTGTTTTTTTATTTTGACATGTTGATATGCTGTAGATTCTTAGCCAAGTAGTTATTGAGGATTAATTTGGCTGATACGCATTGTCATGCTTGTTTGACTTACACAGGGCCATGAGAACCTGGTGTGGTAGACCATAGGGAGAATGGACGCAATGGCTTCTTTATAGTGTCTGTTTTTACTATTACAATGTGAGACCATAGGGGGAATTGACGTAAGTGCTTCCTTAGAGTGTTTTTAGTTCCTCGACGTAGGCCATAGGGGGAATGAGACATAAGTGCTTCCCCATAGCACCTTTTAGTTATTGATATGAGGCTATAGGGAGAATTGATGGTGAATGATTCCTCAGAGAGTCTATTCTTAAGATGAACTAGAGGGGTTAGACTGTGTGTACTTACCATAGGGTTTCTTGTATTGTTTTATTAAACTAGATGGGTTAGGATGAGAGTACTTCCCAGAGGGTTACCTACTTTCATTAGCTTCTCACTTGTTATGTGGAATTGAATACTTTGAAATTGTGGAATTTTTTACTTTTGAGCACATACTTGTTTACTGCTTCTTTTTTCTATTTGCCTTCTATATATATTCACTAACAGTTAGACACAGTTCTTTTGGTGTTTGACTACTGGGATTCTTCTCACACCCTATTTGGGTCATGATTTTGGCCCAAAACAGATTATATTATTGCAGGACTAGATAAGGGAAAGCACCCTTCTACTTCAGGTACTTGATTGCTAAGGAGCTGGAGAGCATGGAACCAAGCTGATGCTTACAATGCTGAGGAGTTTATTTGTTTTACTTTATACTTGGGTTATTTCTATATTCCAACATTGTGTCTTGTTTGGATGCTTTCATAGACATATGTATCATGAATCATTTATATATGTGCTCCAGTTGTTTCTTATTTTTAGTCTTCCACTATTTACTATTGTATGGTATGTTTACTACTTCTGCTATTGTATATCTGTTTTGTTTTCACTGTGTTACTCTGCCAATGAGGGAATAGTTTCCCCACTATCATACACAAGGCCCTCGCTGCTAGTCGGTAGCCTCTGGCATTCGGAGAAATGCACTTGAGGCTATGTGACCAACCGGGTACGGGGCACCTCTTGGCAGCTTCCATAACCAGGGCGTTACAACCTAGTGGTCCCCAACAACATCATAATCATAGTTTAGTTAGTGTTTTCATCATCAAACATACTATGTAAAACAAGGACAAAACCCATCCTGATCAATAGCATACTAGTATACATCCACCCACCTAGATACCCATGTTTTCCCTTTTTGTGATCAAACAAGTTACACATATATAAAATACCATTTTATCATAAAGATTACATTTACAAATCATACACACATATAACAACCCACACACAAGTCTCATATTTCTTTCACAAATCAATAAACAACCAAAATTTTCATAAAAGAATTTCAAGAAGTATAACGAGGCCTTACACATAAAATCTATTCAAAAATGATATTTTGAGGACAAAAAACCACCAATACCATATCAAACTAGATCTTTAATCCCTAAAAAAATTTAACAAATCAATTTCATGGACCATAAAATGTCTCCATATGATACAACCTGAAATACACATGGAAACATTTTTTATAGGAAAAATGCCAAACATGCCTTTAAGAATTTTTCAAAAATAACATTTTCCAAATGTAAAAATTTAACTTTTATTAAAGAGGTGTCTACAAACCATTTACAGTAGAAAACCAATTTCATAAATCCCTTAAAACATTCAGGTTACCCATCCAAAGCATGACCATTTTTATAAGGATGCCAAATGGGCCTTTTTCCAGAAACTCAGCCCAAAATATGTTTACCGTCAAAAACCCTTTTGTTTATAAAACAAAAAATACTTTAAACATCCGTAAAAGTGGCCCAAAATACAATTTTAATGCTTAAAATGTATTTATAAATCCTAAAAAATAGTTTTAAATTGCACTAATCACATAAAATCCAACTGGGAAATTTACCGAACATATGACATGCACTTTTAAACAAACAACTTATTTTAAGCACTTGAAATGGGATAAAATACCATTTTAATTCCATAAATTTAATCAATCCACTGAACCATGTTCAAAATACTATAAACTAGCTGTGTAAGCTAAGAAAACATTTAATTAAGCAAGCGGTGTACACATTTATAACAAAACAACACTACTTTTCACAAAACAAGGCTTAAACAACCGTTTTTCACACCAAGAAAATTATCCAAAGGATGAAAATAATAATAAACATATATAAAGGTTGATAAAATCAAGAAAATGATAAAACTTAAATGATAAAGTCACGTTCAAGGGATATCCTACCTCAAAACCATGGCAGAAAGGAACCGCACACCCAATATCACCCGCCGCGGTTCCCAACACTCAAGATCTATGAAGAGCAACAATAAACAAACCAAAAACCCATAAAAATCATGGGATAACACAAAACTAGGTATTTAATGACCATTGGAGAAGAGTAAACCAAAATAAATTGGTAGGAGAAAGAAGTGGGAGGATAAAGGAAAAAGAATCTCACCTTAGAAACTAGAGAACTCTTTATATTTCCTTAGATATACAATCTTAGAGGAAAGGGAATAGCTTGGAACTTCTTAGAGAGACTACTTAGGTATGGAATAACTAGGGAAAGAATATTTGGGGGTAAAATAGAAAAAATGAATGATTCATGAAAGAAACAAATTACCTTACAAAATCTAGACGATTTGAGAATCCTTAAGAAATTTCTCCCTAATCTGAGACTAAGATAATCTCAAAAGAGAGAAAATGGAACTTGAGGGAACGCCTAGGGTTATTGGGATCTATTGAGAGGTATAATTACCATAAAATATATAAAAAATAAATAATATATAAAGGTAAAAAATTATTATTTTTAAACTGGAAATGGGCCCACGAGCTGGTCCAATACTTGAATAAATAACCCAAATCCACCATGATTATGAATTCCTAAGGGGGTCCAAAAGGATATGGTTAGGTCAGGGGAGGACAATTGGTAAGTATAATGAGTGAAAAATGTTTAAAAACTATAGAGTTATAAAAGAAAAAAATTTTGTTTTTAAATATTGAAATGAGCTCATGGTTGGCCCAAATATTAAAGTAACCACCATTTTCTCCAAAAACTCCCAAACAAGATATGGGGCACCCATGTTAGTATTATTAGACACATATAGAAGTTAAAAACTCAAAATTCATCTCTCCCAAAACCCATGAAAAGGATCAGGATTTTCAAAAAACTGGATCAAGACCATGACATAAAAAAACCCAGGTGTGACACTATATCTCAAAATTTGACAGTTGATAATGAAGGTGGAGGGATTCATAACTTAAAGGTAAAGTTCATTCCATGTGAAAAAGTTATGTAGTCACATTTATACATTTTAAATAACACTGATTAGTTAAAACTATATATATAATCACATATTGATGTATTAATGGCATAATATCTAAAAATAAATGAAAATCGGTTGATGATTGAGTATAAAAAAACATTTTTTTGATGATTTAAAGATAAATTCAACAAAAATTTATCTAAATCATAAACATTGTAATGATTGGAAGGGGAACTATCTCTTAATATAACCACATAGTCTAATTTTTATATGAATTGTTATAATTTTTTTTAAAAAAACCAGGATGACAAGATAACTGTTCAAAATAGCGGGGTAATGGTCATCGTTGAAACACTATATTTTTTTATTAAAAAAGATAAAATCGCAATTTTTACATCAAAGAAAAATTTTGGAGTTCTTGAGGATATATGGAAAATTTATTATAATAAATTTCTAGTAACAATGTTGAAGTGTAACTGGGTTGATTATAATAGTGGTTTAAAACATGATAATTATGAAATTACACTCATTTTTTTGAAAATATTTAGTCCCAAAGAAGAACCATTTATCTCGATGATACATGAAAAGAAAAAATTTTATGTTATCGATCTATAAAATTATAAATGGTCTTTCATTTTTCAAGGGAAAATAATTCTTTTGGGTGAGGAGGATGATGATGATGTTACAAATTAAGGTGAGGTTTCTCCATCTACCACATGATTTCTAGATTATAAAAATGACTATAATGAAAACATAGTCTATACTGTATAAAATGATCATGTTGAATGGATATGGTAAAATACTAAATTAATATTCTAATTATTTAGGTAAATATTTATAATCAATTTTTCATTATCGGACTCCATATTTTTTAAGTTATTTTTATAATTATTATTTTTTCATTTGTAAATTATTTTTGTCTCTAAAATGAATTTTTATTAATTTTTTTTGATGTAAATTATTTTTCATTTTTATATTGTTTCTATGATATGAATTATTTGTTAAAATTGATATATGTTTAAATTATCTATTTTCATATGTGCTTATAATTTTCTCATCAACATTGAATCATTCTCCACGTTTCCTCTACCTTTGAGTGAGTTTAATGTAATTCATGTTCTTTTAAAAAAAATTAAGTTATTTTTATTATTATTGAAGATAAATTAATTATCTATTATTTATAAATTTCATTCATCTAATAATTTTTTTGTATAAATTTTATTATCAATTATAATTATTTTTCTTAATTTTTTTTAATGTTATAATGTTTTTATGAATATAGATTATTTTAATAAAATAAAGGTACACATAATTTTGTTTATGAAACATACATATTTTAAAATGATAGAAACAAAGGTAGGGTAACTGAGATATGTAAATTTTTTCATTTAATTATATATCTATAGTAATTAAATTATTTAATGAAATTAAAATTATATTTCTTAAAATTATTTACATCTATTCTTCTTTTTCAGAGAGGATGGTTCTTAAATATAGTATATGTGGAATTAAAAATTTTCCAAAAATTTCAATCGCATGTGGATAGAAAAGGGTGACAATTAACTTTGATGAGAATGACTTCCCATGTGGCCAAAATACCACATAATTTAGTACTAACCTGGCTGTAAAGAGTCATTGTAGGATAATAATTTTATACCCTAATTTGAGGAACATCGACCAGTTAGATAAAGGAATTTTATAGGATTCCCTAAAGTCAAAATTTATAAACTTATTTATTTAATTTTCCAATTATTTTAATATTTTACATTTATTAATATTTTATTTATTCAATTATATATGAAATTTATCATTCAAGATACAAAAGGAATTAAAAAAATATGTCTATCTATTATGACAATAAGATAGATATATTTGAAGAAAATTTTTACTTTAAATTATATTTTTTACTGTAAAAAAGGATAAAGATCCATGCCTTAAGTATGATTTTATTGATAGAGAGATGTGAAACAAGTATCTCTCCAGTTGGAAAGAAGAAGATTTTATGGTATGTTTTTTTTCTTTGAAAAATTTATTTTTTTAATTAATTTTCATTACTTTATAACATATTATTTATTTATTTAATATACCTCCAAGAAAACTCACTAATTATACAATCTCATTATTTATACCCTCATACATTATCATGAGGAGGTTATCCTTTATTAGAGGAGAAAATGATTACTGAAAAACTTAGTGGATTAAAATATAAGTTAATTAGTGGATATAAAGAGGTTTTATTTGAACCAACATATTCTATGATTCATAATGAAAATTGGAAAGGGTGAGAATAAAAAAAAGGAATGTATATTATTGATCCATCAAAGATAGTTTCTGATAAAATTTTATGCAATTAATTGTTACTTTTCATCAATATTACTATTTTGTAAATTTATCTCACTAATATTACTTTGAAAATATTAATTTAGAAAAAAATTTAGGATACAATGACATAGGGGAAATTAATCCAAAAGGACATGAATTATATTCATACAACTATTTTAGGAGTATAATGAGGGTATCAAAATTTAAAATGTTTTTGGATGCACCCCTAGTGAGACATCGATGAGGGAAGAATACCTGGAATAAATATATTATTTAAAGGATGAACTACTAAACATAAATTTGTTTATAGAGGATATAATTAAATGATATGTATCAGCTATTCTTTCAGTAGCGATGTGATTGATGCAACCAACACATCTAGCACAACCTTCCTACCCAGACCCACCACCTCCTCATTTTTACCCAACCATATATTGTGAGTTACTTTATTTAGATCCCCATGTATTTATTATAGAATAATTTTTTAAATCATATGGGGGATTATGTAAATCATTATATTATGCATTCAGGTTTGGTAATACTAGAAATACATGATATTATTGATCCGACTACTCTAGTGCTGCTGCCTAATACTAAGTAGTCCATAGTTGGATAGAGTATTGACCATTTTTTACTTTGTCTAGTTGAGCATTTCCATCAGCTGAAATACGAGGGTTGAGTTTCTTTTCATTTTCTATTTATGATTAAATTAAAAATTGCTTATAATATTTTCTTACACTTACCTTATATATGAGTATTTGATATCGAAGGAATCATTGTAAAGTAAATAAGAATTGTGGAATCCACTACCTTCATACATTCCCTAGGAAGCTGATTGGGTAACAAAGTTATCACATGTTTTTCCTATATTAGATAATTATTATACCCTTTTGATGAGTACTTATATATGTGGATGATATTATGATTTTTTAAATCGGCATCATTGATGTTGTAAAGGATGATTAGATCATTATACATGTGTTGCAGTTGTTTTCTATACAAGTTAGTCTCAATTATCAAAATTTTTCATTAAGTAAACATATTTTATATTGAATTAATTAATTAATTTTCTAATCAGGTATCTTCATAGTATTTTTATCCAATATTATTTCACTTCTATTTATGGTTTTATGGACCCAAAATACATTTCATCAGAAGTGAACTATTTGAAACAAAAAACCAGAATTGAATATTTATATGAAAGATTAAAAAACACAAACATCACACATTGTTTTTTTCCATTACTTGATTGGTAAGAGAAAATATATAATTATAAACCACTATTCATTCTAATATTATTAATTCTGAATATTCTGTTTTTAGTGGAAATTTTGTGTTATGTGTATTTTTATCAAAAGAATGTAAACCTTATTGGTTATAATATTTATTAGGTGGTCTTTGAAAAATATTTAACAAAATGTTAAATAAGTATGTTTTATTCTATGCTTTTCGTTCTTTAATATTAATTTTTTAAATTTACATCAGTTTTGATAATTAATATTTCAAATTATAATAGGTCTGGGAATGGGTTCAACAAGGCCATATATCCAATAGTGGAACCAGAAAAAATTAATCATGTGAGTGTTCAGTAAAATTACTTTAATACCATAGAAAAATTGTTTTTTACATATATTATGTTTTTATATTAGTGAATAAATGGTTTTTTATGTCACCACGAATATTCACCACAATGATAAATATTTGATAAAAAATTTCCTGATTTTGGAAGTGAAGTTAGAAATCCTAGAAGGAGACTATGCACAGATGTAATAAATCTACACTAGAGCCTCAGTAGGTAACATAGTTCATAACCTATTTTTTTGGTAGTTTAAAACTTACCTCCACTGATATGTGTGAATAAAAAATATGTTATAATGATCTTGATGAATTTTGGACCAACATATACAAAAAATGATATTAATGTGTACGTTTCACCATTGATTAATGATTTGAATCTTCTATGGTAGACACATGTTACAATTTTTGATGTACATAAAAAATAGTATTTTCTGTTGCATGCTATGATAATGTTCACTATGAACTACTTTCATTAATATGGAAACTTATCTGGATATAGTGTTAAGGGACATAAATCATGTCCAATTTTTAAATAAGATACTTTATGTATTCAATTGTAGAATGGAAGAAAGACAGTGTAAGTTATTTTTTATTTTTGAATATAAATTACTTATCTATTATTTATAAATTTCATTCTTCCAATCATTTGTTTATATAAATCTGATTATCAATTAAAAACTTTTTTTTAAAATTTATTATTATTATAATTTTTTTAAGAATATATTTTTTTATGACTACAATACGTTTGTGGTTAAAATAGTTTTTCTTCATTTTTTCATTTATAAATTGTTTTTGTTATCTATTATGAAGAATAAATTTTTTAATTTATTACAGATATTTAATTTTATTTCAATATAGGTACACATAATCTTGTCGATGTTACATACATATTCCAAAATGATAGACACTAAGGTAGGGGAACCGTGGTATGCATTTTTTTCATTTAAATATATATCCATAGTTATTAAATTATTTAATGAAATTAAAATTATATTTCTTAAAATTATTTATAGATCTTATTCTTATCTAGAGAGGAAGGAACCTAAAGATGGTAGGAATGAAATTACATGTTTACCAAAACCTTCACTCGCACATGGAGAGAAAAGGGTGACAATTAAATTTGATGAGAATGAATTCCCAACTTGACCAAATGACACATAGTTTAGGACTTACCTAGTGGTACATAGTCTTTGTAGGATAAGTATTTTATAGCATAATTGGAGGAGCGTTGAACATTTTATAAAAGATATTTTATGGGAGTCCCAAATGGTAAAATTTTAAAACCTATTTATTTAGTTTTACAATGGTTAAATATTACACATTTCTTAATATTTTATTCATTAAATTATATATGAAATTTATGTTTCAACAAACAAAAAGAATTAAAAAAGGCATCTATCCTTTAAAACAACTAGATGGCGAGATTTTAAGAAAATATTGATTTTAACTTATATTTTTAGAGTAAAAAGGATAAAGATACATTAATTAAGTATGAGTTTATAGATAGATAGACATTCCAGAAGTTTGCCTCCGGTCAGTAGGAGGAAGCATTTATGGTATGTTTTTGTCCTTTTTAAAATATATCTGATTAATTAATTTTCATTACTTTATAAATTATTTATTTTTTATTATTTAAGAGAACCCTTGGAAAACTCACCAAGAGATAAAATCTCCCAATTTATACCCTCATACATTTTCATGAGGAGGGAATCCTTTATTAGGGGAATTAATTATTTCTAAAAAATTTATTGAATTAAGAGCTAAGTAAAGTTATAGCTCTGAAGAGGTTTCACTCGACCCCCATATCCTCCCACTCATCATGAAAATTGGAAAATGTAGAGAATGTAAAAAAATGAATGTATATTACTCTTCTTGGAAAGATAATAGATGATAAAATTCTAAGTAATAAATTGTTACTTTTCATCAATATTTCTATTTATTAAATTTATCTCACTAATATTAAATTTGATAAAATTACTTCAGGGTGACCTTCAGAAGAATAATACCCAAGGGAAATTTATCCTTGAGGGTAAGAAGGATATTCATACAACTACTTTAGGAAATCTAGAACACCCTAGCTGCATCATACAATATAAGGTGGGTATCTTATTTAATTTTTTTCCCACGCCCTAAGTGAGACATCGATGGGGGAACAATATTAGGAAGAAATAGATTATTTGAAGGTAGATATTGAAATAAAAATTATTCAATCAAGGATATGATTAAATCATCTGTATCGATTATTCTTCCATAAGTGATGAGATAGACATAGTCAGTGCATCCTATGTAGCCTTCCTACCTAGACCCCCCACCTCCTTATTAAAAATCAACCATGTACTATGATATAATTGTTGGGGATACCCATGTATGTATTGAAACATACAAAACATGACATCATCTAGGGGATTATATACATCATCTACTTATGTAGTTGTCTTATGTAAGAGTTGCAGTACATGATATTACTAATCCAACTACGCTAGTGCCTCTGCCTACTGAGGAGTTTTCCTTAGTTGTATATATTATTGGTGAATTTTTACTTTGTACAACTGAGAATTTTCATTAGATGACATATGAGGTATGAGTTGATTTTCATTTTTTATTTAACATTAAATTGAAAATTGCATATAATATTTTCTCACACATACCTTATATAGGATTATCTGATATCAATGGAATCACTACAATAAAAAGTAAAATTTTAGATTCCACTACCTTTAGATATTCCTCAGGAAGCTGATTGGGTAAAAAAGTCATCACATGTTTTTCCTATATTATATAAATATTATGATTTTCCAATGATTAATGATATATATGTAATAAAATATGCATTAAATATTTATAAAACTGACATCATGAATGTTGTAAAGGTTTACCATCTCATTGTACTTATGTTTCACTTGTTTTACATGTAATAATATTTTAATTATTAATTTATTTTCATTAATAAACATATTTTATATTGACTTAATTAATTAATTTTCTAATCAAGCATGCCCATAATATTTTAACCCAATACTATTGAAATTATATTTATGGTTTTATCGACCCAAAATATATTTTAATAGAAGGGAACTATTTGAAAGATGAAACCAGAATTGAATATTCATATAAAATATTCAAAAAATTGACATAACATGTAGGTTTTTTCATTTCTTGATTGGTTAGAAGAAATATATAATTATAAACCTCTATTCATTATACTATTATTAATGATGAGTATTTTATTTTTTAGTGGGAATTGGTTGTTATGTGTATTTTTACCAAAATAAAGTAAATAATATTGTTTAAGCTATTTATTGGGTAGGGTTCGAAGAATATTTATCAAAATGTTAAAGAATTAAGTTTTATCCCATGATTTTAGTTCATTAATATAAATTTTTTCAATTAAAATCATTTTTGATAATTAATATTTGAAATTAAAACTATTCGTGGATTAGGTTCAATAAGGATCACTATCCGGCAGTGGAACATGACAAAATTAATCAAGTGAATGTTTAGGTAATTAAATTTTATATTAGTTAATACTTGGTTTTTCTAACATATTTGAAATTTCTATTTTTAAAATATGGTTTACTAAACATAGTTTCATCATTAATAAGGGAATTTTAAATGTAGATATAATTTTTATGATTCATTTATGATGTAATAATGATTAAAACAATAACAGTTTTAAAAAGGTTATTTTCATTAAAAAACATGCAATTTAAACAGAAATGTTATTTTTGAATTCATAACACTTTATTTTGTAGTTTTTTGAAATTGTTTCTTCATACACATCCAATTACCTACAAAAGCTTCACATTTGTTTTCATGATATTTTATAATCTTGAATAATTTTGATACGTAGTTTCATTTTGTTTTATACTTATAATTTTTTTTGTAAAAGTTCTCAATGATTTTTGTTATGTTTGTGTTCTATCTATTGTATTTTTTCTATTTTTGTTTCTATTTTGAGCTGTAAGGTGTGGGTTTGTGCAATATTAAATATTTTTTATGAAAAAATTTCATATTTTTAATGTCATTTTTATAAAAAACTGACATTGAAATCCCCCTGGAAAGATTTTGACGTCAGTTTTTACTAAAAATGGACACTGAAAGCATGAAATGAAAAATTTCCACAACAATTTTTTATAAAATCAACATTAAAATCCCTCATGGGAAGATTTATATGTTAGTTTTATAAAAAATGGTTTCAAAAGTACGTAGTAATTCCCCATATAGAAGGCTATTCAATATAAATTTTTGAAAACTGATGTGGAAAGTTTTACTTTCCACATATGTGTAAATGTCGATTATAAACTGATGTTGAAAGAAAAAAAACCAATGTTAAAGGTCTTTTTTCTACTAGTTCCTGGAATAAAATGATGGAATCATGGGACAATAATCATGAACCATGGATCATTATATAATAAAATAAAAATAAAATGTGGTATAATAATATGCATAGGAAATCATAATATAGTGGAGCCAACATAGATACCTACTTTCTATAACATAGTAGGCTTGGGATAATAACCCATGTACCCTCTTGGGATTGGGATAAAAACTCATGTACCCTCATGGGATTGGGATAATAACCCATATACCATTTTGGTCTTGGGAAACTATCTATGTACACTCTTGGTCTTGGGATAACAACATGTGTACCCTCTTAGACTTGGGATAACAACTCGTGTACCCTCTTTGATATCATGAGATATAAAAATTAAACCAACGCATTGCAGGGTTATATAATAACCCAAACATCACATAGTGAAAATCCTATATGTTCCACATGAAATCAGTCATTCATTACATTATAATGAATCCCTGGAATAAAAATGGGTTTTATAATGTTTTCAAATGGTATAACATAAAATGACTTCAAGAATTAGATTAGTTGAAACTAAAAAGTGAATCATAATTTCATAATGGAATTTAGAGGGTGATTAATTAAACATAAATCCAAATGTGATATATCTTATATATATAAATATGAAAATTTAAATGAAATCATAAAATTATTTTTCATAAATCATTTTAAATATTATTGAAAAGAAGTAAAATTACAATCTACTTTCTTAAAGTTGATTTCAATATAAGGATATGATTTTTTTACAAAATTATTTCAAAGAAAATATCAATAATAGACCCTTGAAAATGACATAATAGTTTTCTAAAGGAAATGTGAAGTGGAATTCAGAACATATAATCATGGAAGAAAAATCCATTAATATTTTCAAATTTATTCATTAAAACCCACATTGTTTGAGAAGTAATAAATATACATTTAAATTTTTTTTAAAGAAAAATATGAATATAAAAATAGATAATACACATTTTTACTTCAAAAAAATATTGGAAAAAAATTTGGAATAAAAAATATGGATATGGAATAAAAAAAGTTTTTAAAGAGGATGACAATTATTCATAACCACGTTATAATTTTATGTTAATGTAAATCATAATGGAATAAGAATTTAAATAAAAATAGAAATTTTAAAATAATAAAAACCTATTATGGAATAAACTAAATATATAATAATTAATTTCAAGAATAAATCATATAAATCAATGAAAGGGAGTTGAGTTAATAAAAAACTCTTACGAATTTAGTAACTTTTGAATCAAAACACATTGAATGAGATTTTTTATGGATATTAAAATCATTTTAATTATATGATAAATATGATATTAATATATACATGGGATTTATATACATTAAAAAAATAAAATAAGTGGTGAATATGACACATGTCTCAAAGAAGGAAAATTGAGATGAGAATAACTCTTTCCTCAATTCCAAATTCCACAAAAGCACTTTATCCTACTGTATATAAAAATAATCATCTTAATAAATTATTTCATAATATAATTAACATATAATAAGTTTTTAATACTTAATTTATAATCATTATTCATACATATATTCATTAGTTATAGTTTTTTCATCATCAAATTTTATTAATTTTTTTTCATTTCGCACGGGTTTTGTAACAGAAATATCAATCCATGTTCTTTGGTAAAAATATAATCATTAATAGACTATTCATGGTACAAGAATATAATTTTACTAGTTATTAATAAAGATAAAATATTATTAGATGATAGTTTTAGTTACGATTCATAAATATTAAATTAGTGATGAGCTTGTTTTGGGTAATTTATCGATATCAACAGATTACATTATAACGATCATTGATTTTTATATAATTATTTCAGAACCATATTCATTGAATATATTAATATTTAATTTCATATATATTATTTGAATAAGTTTTTTATAATCTTCAATGTAATTTGGGGATGAAAACAAAACACATTTTTAATGGAGGCGGTTTTCCGTATGTATGCACTAGGAAAATTTTCATTTTCTAATGAATGAGAGGGAAGGAAGGTAGATAATGATTTATCATTCTAGAATAATTATTATGATATATATATATATAATTTTTATACATTAAATAAATCCTTATAACTAATAATGTGATGTGGTTATGAAAAATGAAATACACTATTCATGGAGGTAGTAGTACACACATACGTACGTGTGACATTTTCATTTTTCAAATGGTTATGAGGAAGGTAGAAAATAAATATTACATTAACATAACTATATTTAAGTATAATTATGATAATAATTTAATTATTTTATCTTGGATATAATAGATTTTTAGGAGGTATAATAATAATGAAAGGAATCTAAATAAAAAAGGAGTGATTAGGAATTTTTACTTTACTTATTGGAACAACCTCTTTACAAATTGGATAAAGCTTCTAAAAGGTCGTATTTTTAAAACATTAAGACCAATAGGAAATATATAAGAGTTTTGAGGAGTTATTTGGATATATTTTGTTTGAATCAAGGGATATAATGTGTGAGGATAAGTGGGAAGATGAAGGGATTCTTTTGTAAGTGAGAGTTGTGACATTTTTTGTAATAAATGGCGCACTATTCAAGTATGGTGGCTCCAAAAGTGGAAAATAATGTAGAGTAGATTTTTATTGGTCCATAAACATCTTATATAAACAAATAAGGTATATTATCCAAGATATTTTATCCCCCCCTGAATTTTACTTTTTATCATAATTTACTTTTACCATGGTAACTCAATTTTTTACCCTCTTAACTTTTTTTAAGTCGAAAAAAAAAATTTCCCTTATTAATATATTTGGATATTATGATTCTAAATATGGAAATTTTTTATAATATTAAATTTCTAGAAGTGATAAAATCTAATTCAAAAATAATAAATGTATAATACATAAAAATATGTTTTAGAAAAAATATAATTTAGGTTAAAAAATGTAACATATTGGTTTATAATTAAAATATAATATTTTTAAATGTATAATTTCACTTATTAAATTCATATTTGTTCAATAAATATGTTTAATTAATTTTTAAGTCATTATTATATCCTAATGATGTCATAAAAGTCACGATATTTAAAATAATAATATTTTAAACTATTCACCTAAAGATCAATCTTCTCATAAAAATCCCTAAATTTCACCATAATATATCTTTTTCATGAAAAGTAAAAAAATGATGTTAATATTTTCCAATTAAAATTATAAAATTTTAGAATTTATCTTTTAAATGGAAACATAGAATATAATGACAAAATTTTTTTATAGGAAAATAACTTTTTCAAATATTAAGGGTTATTATTCTCATTCCCTATTAATTAAAAATTAAATTAGTCTTAATATTTTTTTAAAAGATAATTTATGATCATATAACAATAATATATTTAGTTTCTTAAAATAATATTTCATCGAGTATAAAAAAGAAATTTTTAGTAAAATATATCTTTATTTATAAAATGAAAATTTTCTTAATACATATCCAATAATAACTATCGAATGTATTCTAATTCATTCTATTGTAAATATTATCAATTAATTTGACTAAAATAATTATTTAAACAATATTAATTAAAAAAAATAAAAAACTATTAAAAAACAATTCTTAAGAAAATATTACTTTTATACCAAATAATCTTCACAAAAAACCATTAATTATTTTTATTTTAAAAAATCAGTTTCACTAATCCATTAATATTATAATATTTAATTTAATTTTATAAATACATCATATAATAACAAAATGTGATCCATAAAAAATAAATTTTTAATAAAATATATCAATTAAATGTTATCTTTTTGTTTCATTATTTCATTATTATGATGCATTAATGTTTATATTGAATTATTATATTTTATCTCAATAAAATGTATTGAGGTTTATTTTAGTTTTTCATTGTGTGTGAAATAATATATTCAATATAATATTTATTTGAAGATAAATTGATACTAATATATTAGGGTGTTACATTCTTCCTCTAAAAAAAATTGAATCCACACAATTTTAATTATCACTTATTTATAAATTTTTTTATGGTATCTAAAATATATACATGACGCAAGATATAATTTTTAATGAAATTTATACCATAATATCTTTGATAGAACTATGAAACACATATTTTCTCTCATAATAGACATATAGTTATATTTTCATTAGTCTTAACCACTTATGCCAAATATGGTTCTTTACTTGGATTATAAGATATAGGTTTTTCTAGAGACATACCTTTCATAGATTCATTTTCATGATCCTAATTCCAACCAAGAATTAAAAAGAAAATGGTTATGATAACGTCTAATAAATACATGTTAAATGATCATATGAATATGAAAAATCAATCCTAAGATGTCTACTCCCATGACACCTTCATTTATACCTATGATGTTTTTGGTGTAAAAATGGTATAATTGGATCAACCTATAATTCCTTCAGTTTAACCTAGGTTTTCTAGGGAAATATTATAACTAGGTTCTTAAACCTGACTAGTTATATATTACATCCTCAAATTCCATTTTAATAATTTATAATGGTTCATAAAGATCATATGAATTAACCAAGGAGTATCCCCCCGGAGAGTCAAACCAGGTATGCAGTTAGGCCCATTTTTCATGCATCGAGTGAAGATCAAGTTAATACTCAACCAAAATATTTTTGGGTTATTACCTATAGGGTAATCTATGTCATATCATGCATCCACATGTTTTTATACATAAAATGATGTTATTTCTATGAAACAAAACATTCTATACATTACCAAAAACGTTAAGATATTTTTCTACATTTAGGAATTTACATTAAGGTTTTCAACAATATTCCCCAGTCCTAATCCCACAAAATTAATAAAGTAATACAAAAAAATTCAACATAGCTCGAATACCAATTGAGGCACCCATGATACACACTCCCAAATCTAGTGCTAAAAAACATACAAATTAATTTCCAGATTTAATACCAAATGAGATAATAAAAACAAACACACACACACACACATATATATATTTCCAAAATATCAATTTTAAATCTCATATATGATCAAACAATCCCAGAACCCAAAGGTTTAGTGTATTTGGATATCATATACATAAAAAATATATTGTGTTTATTTATCCATAATAAACTAAACCAGATCCACATATTTACATATTCTAGGTTATACACATCTTCATAACCTAATGAATGGAAAAATATAAATGAGGTGAGCTCAAATTCTCATTAAGGAATAAATTTGTCATGAACCATCCCCTGGGGCCCATGCTATGACTACCCCAAGCCCACCTTCCATAGGACAGGGACTGGTGTAACGCCCTGACCTCATTTACCCAGATTCGGTGCATTATTACATAACATTGGCATGATCACAAGAAAGATCAAGTCTCGAAAGACCGATTAGTTTAGTAGCCTTGCAGACACTAGATATATTCATAAGTCTTAAATTACATAATAAAAATGAAAACTACAACAACATATTTTCTTCATAGTCCACACTCATATCCCCACATACTATCCCTTCAGGTCATTCAAAAATTTACTTCTTCACATCCTTGGAAAAATAAAACATTGAAAGGGGTGAGCTCAAATGCCCAGTAAGGATAACAATTTAGCAGAAACTTTCATAAATAAGAATAAACATTTAAGGCAATGTATAACTAAAAAAAAAGCCTTTTAAACTTGAACTTCAACATAGTATGGAAAAAATAAAATGAAATAATGTCATTTACTTATTCACATGGATATTCTACTAATCGAATAATCACATGCAATATCAATAACCACTTTCATAATGATGGAATGCATAATGCCAGACTATCATAACCATATAGCCAAGGCCTCGTGCCAAGACTACAAATAAGATTTTTTCAAGGCCTTGTGCCAAGACACTAGTTTGTCTCATGAGACCTACCGATGCATCGAGGAGTTATAGAGGGCTCCACCCGTCACATATTAAGTCCAATGAATTCCTCATATGAACAGGTTTAAACATAACATAAACATTCGTATTAAAACTAGCATACGAAATGTCAATACTTTCTTTATAAACCATGAATGGTATAAAAATAACACATCCACAGTCAAACATATCACAAAACCATCAATACAATATGGAAGTATTGTATTATAATAAATCAACTCCAAATAAACTTAAAATCCATCAAAGGATGTTGACAGAGACAAAATCAAAACTCTTTTTTAAAGAAATATCTCTTTCTATTTTGAAATCATTTAAGAGTCATATCTTAATAAAATAAAACATTTTATTTGAAAATATTCTTATAAGATTGTAAGGGAAGCTTCAACGATTTTATAACGGTGGAAAATAGCCGCACCCGCCGTATAAGTTAAAAACAAATTCTTCCCTTAATTATGTCGAAAAGGTTAAAAAGCACCTTGTTTGGAAAATGACGGAAAGATTCCTTTATAAACCTCTTATAAAATGTCAAACAAGGGTATAAATGACTTTAACCCATATTCTTGTAAATAGTAAAAATGTTTTGCAATACATTTTTAAGAAACATGGATGTTGATGATAAAGAGATCCCAGTAGATTATTACGTATAAACAACCTCAGATAAGGAATAGATTGAGAAATAAACCCTTACCTTGTACTTTTCCTTGGTTGGGGGTAGGTTAACCTATTGTATAATGGTGAAATAATTGTTATAAAATTATAAAAAAATCATATACATTAATATGATATCATATATGATCTTTTAACATTGATTTGTTAATAATATCTTAGTATTATCGTTCTTTCGGGTTTTAACTTACTCATTTTCTTCTATATATTTTGTTATGTAAGTCATGTTTGTCATGGATAGGTTGTATATTAATCATATCCAGAATGATATAAAGTCCTTAGATACTATTATTAATCATCAAATGAGAATTAGACTTGAATGGATACAATTGAGAATGAATCTCATCGCGTTCGTGGAGACGGTAGTCCGTACGTACGCACGAGCGACAATATCATTCTTTTGATAATAAAATAATATGTAATTGGATGGTATATCATATATACAGAATAATTATCATGTTATATTTATTATTTACATGAATTACACATCATTATTATACCCATCCAAATAATAATTTATTGAATAACAATTACACCATGACGTGGAGACGGTAAGCCGTACGTACGCACGTATGGTGACATGTTATTCAAAGGATGGATAGAATACTGAAATATGGTTGTAAAATGTTTATAATAACATCAAAGTATATATAATATACTGGATTTATTATTTTATAATGGTAATAACAAATAAATAAGATGTTGAAGAAGAAAGGAACTTGAAAAAGGGTGGTGAAATCATTACCTCTTCTTCGGGTTCTTCCTTTTTATTTGATCAAAATGGCTCCTTAAGTTGGCTTTATGACTAAAGGAAGGCCTCTAGGATTAAGTTAGGGAAGTTGAGAGAGTATTTGGGCAGAGTTTAGCCGAACCAAAAGGCTTTGAAGGTGTGAGTTAATGAGAAGGGAGAGTGCACTTTTATAAGAGGGGTGTGGGGCACCTTTGGAAAAGCTAGAAATATTTTTTTATAATAAATTCATATTCGGTTTCTAATAGCTACAAATTAGTTTATTTAAAGTTTAAGGTGGGTATGGGTCGAAAAACACTCAACCAATAGAATTTAGACAGGTTTGGGTTACTATATTAACCTTATCTTTAAGTATTAACTCTTAGTTAATTAGTTTCACTTTTACAATGTCTCTTTGTATTTTTATATTATATGGTTAATAAACATACTATATACATCCAAGAGACCCAAAAGTGGTCCATTAATGATACACCTATCATGATATAAGTCTCTTGTCAGAACCGTATATTTTTAGGTATTTAATATCAATTAATAATATAATATTTTGTTTAAAAACTCTTTTATGTCAATTTTGACACTATTCAATAATTGATTTTTTTGAAAATCATAAAAGAATGATTACTTCGAAAAAAGTTACTTAAGTCAATCCTAACATGTCATATTAACCTAGGAAATTAGTGTAATTCATAAAAAGTCTAAAATTATATTTATTTGGGTATTTATAATATCAATTATTCTAATTGTTCATTAATTAGGTAATTACTGCATCATCATTGTGTCATAAATAAATTAAAATATTTAATGTCTAAAAATTATAAATAAAATATAATTATATAGGAAATAATTTTATCTTTCTAATGAATATTTACAATCTAATTTATATTATGTATAACCGTATAGTAAAAAAGTTTTAGTAAATAAACTTTGATTTTAACTCTTTTAACTCTTCTTTGAATTAAATAATAATAAATGCCCTAATCTAATCCAAGTGGACCTAAATGATAATATTTTATTCCTAAGGTTGTTTCTGGTCGAGATACACTTGTACAATAGAATTAGGACATGTGTTAGGGTAATATTAATATCATTTTTACCCTTAAATACCCTATTTACTTTTAACCGTGGTAAATAAAAGTAAAAAGTTACTATTCACCAAAAATTATTTTCATCTCATTGAACCACATTTTACTAATTGATATTAATTGTGTCTCTTGGATTTTCGAAATTCCAATGACAGAAGTGGTAAAATTAAGTTTTATGAAAAATTCAGTTTTTTAACTACCACTTAGTAGTTTCACTATTCATAAAAAATTGAAGTTTTTTAGAACAATGCCAAAACTTCACCCTAAGCTATAATTGATATTCCAAATTCAAAAATGATGTCTATTTTACAAAATTCCAAACATATAAGTTGAATTAATTAATTTTATAATTAATTTCCGCTGTTACAACAAATAGCGTGTTTTTAAGAAACAATATATATCAAAAGATTGACAATTGTTTATGTCCGATTTCAAAGTGAAATTAATTATAATGAAAACCATTGGATAAAATGTTAAAAATATATTCTAATTATACGTTAAAACCACTAAATAATATAATTTATCATTATAAATTATTTTGATTAGAAAAAGTTGTTTTTAAGTATTTTTCACTATTCATAAAAATTGGAAGTTCTCAGAAAAATACCAAAAATTCAACTTAGGATAATTTCGATATTATGAATCCAAAAATGAAGTCCATTTTGAAATATAAAATATATATAATTTCAAAAAGTAGGTATTACTATTCATAAAGGCTAGTTTTATTGGTTGTGGTGTGTTATAACTCGATATTGCGTACAACACACGCTATCACATTATTCAAAGAGAAGCGTACCGTAGAAGCTTGGGGTGTTACATTCTCCCCTCTTTCAAATAATTTTGTCCTTGAAATTTCTAGAATACTACCGCATGAAAAGACTCGGGTGGTTCTTCATCATAAGTTCCTCAGGTTACCACATTACCTCTTCCATTTTATGGTTTCTCCCCAAAACTTTTACTAGACACGTCGTCCGGTTTCTGAGTACTTGTTCTCTCGTATCAAGAATACTGATGGGGTCTTCTCAATAAGACAGATTGGGTTCCAGTTCTAATTCCTCATAGGTGAGTACATGCATTGGGTCAGACATTTATTCCCTCAATAGAGATACGTGGAACACATCGTGAACTTTGGAGAGACTTGGCGGCATTGCTAATCGGTAAGCTACAACCCCAATTCGTTCTAGAATTTCGAAAGGTCCGATGTACCTGGGACTCAATTTACCTTTCTTACCAAAACGTATGACTCCCTTCCATGGAGACACCTTCAGGAAAATATGATCACCGACTTGAAATTCCAAATCCTTCATTCGATTATTGGCATAGATCTTCTGCCTACTTTGAGCTGCTTTGATGTGATTTTGGATTACCTTCACCTTTTCCATCATTTCCTCCACCAGTTCTGGACCTAAAAGTTTTCTTTCACCAACATCATCCCAACAGGTTGGTGTGCGACATCTCTTTCCATATAACGCTTCATATGGTGCCATCTGAATACTCGAATGGAAGCTATTGTTATAGGAAAATTCTACCAGAGGTAAATATTGATCCCACATACCCTGAAAGTCAAGTGAGCAGGATCTCAACATGTATTATAAGGTTTGAATAGTTTGTTCTAATTTTCCATCTATTTGAGGGTGGTAGGCAATGCTCAAATGAAGTTCAGTATCCAAGGCTTTCTGAAGACTTTTCCAGAATCTTGAAGTAAAACGGGGATCACGATCTGAAAAAATCGATAAGGGTACTCCATGAAGTCTCACAACTTCATTAATATATAGTCTTGCTAGACGTTCTAGTGGTAGATCTTCTCTTATAGCAAGAAAATGTGCTGACTTGGTAAGACGATCAACAATAACCCATATTGCATCATTCCTTCTAGGAGTCTTTGGTAGCCCCATGACAAAGTCCATCGTAATATTATCCCATTTCCACTCCGATATGGGAAGAGGTTGCATGACTCCTCCAGGCTGTTGCCTTCCATATTTCACTTGTTGACAAACCATACATCTTGACACAAAATCAGCAATTTACCTCTTCATGTTATCCCACCAAAAATGTTCCTTCAAATCTCTATACATTTTTGTGCTCCCAGGGTGTATTGAGAAATTGGAACTATGAGAATCATCCAGCAATTCCCATTTTAGATCAGGTATATCGGGAACACAAATTCTCTTCCCAAATTTCAAAATTCCTTCTTCATACACAAAGTCTCTCAATCTCCCATCATTCACAGCTTTAATCTTCTTTTGAAATTCTTCATCATCAGTATGAGAACTATTAATCCTTTCTAGTAAAGATAGTTTGGCAACCATTTGAAAAAGCATTGATGTTTCACCTTCCCTAGTTATTCCCATGTCCATCTTCACTAGATCCATGAAAATTGGATCCCTTTCAATTCTCATATTGTTCAAAACTCTATGATCTTTTCTGCTCAAAGAATCTTCCACCTTGTTTGCTTTCCCCGGGTGGTAGTGTATCGTACAATCATAGTCCTTGAGTAATTCAATCCATCTCCTTTGCCTCGTGTTGAGTTCTTTTTGTGAGAAAATATACTTCAAAATCTTGTGATCAGTATAAATCTCACATTTTTCACCAGAGAGATAGTGCCTCCATATCTTCAAAGAAAATATCACAGCTTCTAACTTGAGATCATGAGTAAGATAGTTTTGCTCATGAATTTTCAACTTTCGTGATGCATAGGCAATAACCCTATCATTCTGCATAAGGACACAACCAAGTCCTTTCTTCTATGCATCACTATAAATAACGAACCCATCATTACCCGATGGTAGAGTCAATATAGGAGCATTGACTAATCTTCTCTTCAGTTCTTTGAAACATTCTTAACACTCTTTTTTACAAACAAATTTAACCCCTTTACGTGTGAGCTTCGTTAATGGGTTAGCCAATCAGGCAAAATTCTGGACGAAACGTAGATAATAACCTGCCAAACCAATAAAACTGCGTACCTCAGTTATACTCGTAGGTGCTGGACATTCTTGAATTGCCTTGGTCTTATAAGGATCAATAGAGATTCCATCTTTAGAGACAATATGGCCAAGAAATGAAATCTCCTGAATCCAGAATTCACACTTGCTAAACTTCCCATATAATTCATGTCTTCTCAGAGTCTTCAGGATAATGCGCAAGTGATTTTCATGATCTTTGTAGCTTTTGGAGTATACCAAGATATCATCAATAAATACCACCACAAATTCATCGAAATATTCCTTGAAAACTCTATTCATCAGATCCATGAATACAGAGGGTGCATTAGTCAATCCAAAAGGTATTACTGTAAGCTCATAATGCCCGTACCTGGTTCGAAATGCCATCTTCGAAATGTCTTCCTTCTTCACACACAACTGATGGTATCCAGATCGAAGGACAATCTTTGAAAAGTATTGAGATCTATGTAGTTGGTCAAATAAATCATCAATACGAGGTAGGGGATACTTGTTCTTTATTGTTATAGCATTGATCTCCCTGTAGTCGATACATAACCTCATAGATCCATCTTTCTTTTTAACAAAAAGAATAGGGGCTCCCCATGGAGAAACAGTAGGGAGAATAAATCCTTTATTAATCAATTCCTCTAGTTGTTCCTTTAGTTCGACTAATTCTACAGTGGACATTCTATAAGGGGTCTTCGATATAGGCCTTGATCCAGGAATTAAATCAATGGAAAACTCAACTTCTCGTTCTGGAGGATGTCCAGGTAAATCTTCCGGAAATACATCTAAATATTCTTTCACAATAGGTACATCCTCTATTTGAACATTCCTTTCCTCACCCATAGTCATTTCATTCTCTTCCTCCCCAATAATTGAATTTAGTTGAGCTATTGGGGGTGGATCTAGATAAGAATTAGGTGGTGATGGTTCTGCTCTAAAGATAAGGTGTTCCTTATCATCATCATAAAAAATCGTAACCTCTTTCTTCTTATAATAAATCTTCGCATCATAGTCCGAAAGCCAGTCCATACTGAGGATTATATCAAACTCAATCATAGGTATGACAATGAGATCAGCAGATAGAGAACATTTATGTTCTCTAATGGGGACTGATTTACAAAACTTTGTTGCAATAATACTCCCTTAGGAGTTTTAACTGACAACTCCATTGTTAAATCAAATTGGAAATATCTAATTTTCTTAGCAAACTGGGAAGATATGAAACAATGCGATGATCCAGAATCAAATAATGCATTTGCTAAACTTGAGGAAACCATTAAATTACCTGCCACCACGTCTTTCGGAGCTTCTACCTCAGCAGTAGTGATAGCATAAGCTTGGTCTTGATCCCTTGGCCTTTTCTGAGGTAAGTTACCCTGACGCTTAGGACCTTCATTTGAATACTGTCCCATCTCCCTGCAATTGTAGCACTGAACATTGGTAGCTTCCTTCTTCCCTTTGCAATCACGAGCTTGGTGGCCTTTTTCACCACACTTGTAACAGACACCCATTCCCTTCAAGCAAGTACCGGGGTGTTTCTTCCCACATTTACCACATGATAGATATTCAACCTTTCCCTTCTTCCCCTTATTTCCATTCCCAGATTGATCAGCAGATCTCTTCTTCTCTTTCTTTACTTTAAAGTCATAAGACTTAGAGAATTCCTTTTCGGTCTTGATAGCACATGAGACAATGTCTTTGTATGACGAGAAGGATTGTGAGACTAATGCTCGACGGAGAAATGGTTTTAACCCATCAAAGAAATGATCAATCTTACTTCTTGGGTTACGTATATAATCTATATCATACCATGCTAACCTTGTAAAGTTAGCCTTATACTTTGTGACATTCTCATCCTCCTTTTGTCTCAGACTCAGAAATTGCCTTTCCATATCTGCTCGATGGTCGCAAGGAAAGTATTTTTCTAAAAACAGATCTTTGAACCCCATCCATTCCATATTTGATAATTCATCATCTTCCTTCATTTTTTGAATCAATGACCACCATTGATCAGAATCTCCAGTGAGGCGGTAAACTTCCATGATAACTTTTTCCCTTTCACTACTCCCCAAAGCCTGAAATATTTTCTCTAGGGAATTTATCCATTGCTCAGCTATTAAGGGATTTGTACTCCCATTGAACGTTGGTGGTTGTTACCTCATGAATCGATCTAACATTGATCCTCCATGCTGCGGATCAGGGTGATCCATACGGGTAAGGTTATTATTCATAACCTGAGTGAGTTGTCCCAGTATGGTGATTAGCTGATCGACACTAGTTGCATCACCAGATCCACTATAATTATCTTGAGTAGGAGGGAAATCACTACATGGAGTGCGTGCATTGATATGGTTTCCATTTCTTCCACTAGGCGCCATTTCTAAACAATGGCATAAACTAGATCAGTTTATGAATCAAAATACATAATTCCATACTTATAAAACATAAATTGAACTATTTATGGATATAATCCATAATCATAAAAAATGTTTTCTTTGAGGAAGTATATACTAATAAACCCTTCATAATGATTTATAAAGAAAATGAGAGTTATCCTAAGCATATCCCCCGGGAGTGTTGTAACTAAGAGTGCAGCAAGGCCCGTTGTCATGCACCAGTTCCCGTTCGAGTCTAGCTCAAAGTGGTGTTTTCGGGTTTTACCCCTAGGTACATATGTGCCAGAGCCACCTCTACCTGCTCGTATCCAGAAAGGGATGTATTGCTCGGAAAACTCACAAAATCTCTACAATACCAAAATTCTAGGAAGTTCTTCTATATTAATCCTCAAAGTCCATCTTAGGTCTATGTGCTCTAATCAGCGTTTATCTAAATCTAACTTCCAAGTTTTGTACTAAACTTCCTCTAATACCAACTGTAACTCCCCAAACTCAGTTACCCAGAGTCGGTGAATTATTACATTACATTGGAATGATCACAAGAAAGATCAAGTCTCGAAAGACCGATTAGTTTAGTAGCCTTGGAAACACTAAATATATTCATAAGTATTACATTACATCATAAAAATGAAAACTACAAAAACATATTTTCTTCATAGTCCACACTCATATCCCCACATACTATCCCTTCAGGTCATTCATAAATTTACATCTTCACATCCTAGTAAAAATAAAACATTGAAAGGGGTGAGCTCAAATGCCCAGTAAGGATAACAATATAGCGGAAACTTTCATAAATAATAATAAACATTTAAGGCAATGTATAACTAAAACAAAAGCCTTTTAAACTTGAACTTCAACATAGTATGGAAAAAATAAAATGAAATAATTCCATTTACTTATTCACATGGATATTCTACTAATCGAATAATCACATGCAATATCAATAACCACTTTCATAATGATGGAATGCATAATGCCAGACTATCATAACCACATAGCCAAGGCCTCGTGCCAAGACTACAAATAAGATTTTGTCAAGGCCTTGTTCCAAGACACTAGTTTGTCTCATGAGACCTACTGATGCATAGAGGATCTATAGCGGGCTCCACCCATAACATATTAAGTCCAATGCAATCCTTATATGAACATGTTTAAACATAACATAAACATTCGTATTAAAACTAGCATACGAAATGTCAATACTTTCTTCAAAAACCATGAATGGTATAAAAATAACACATCCATAGTCAAACATATCACAAAACCATCAATACAATATGGAAGTATTGTATTATAATAAATCTACTCCAAATAAACTTAAAATCCATCAAAGGATGTTGACATAGATGAAATCAAAACTCTTTTTAAAGAAATATCTCTTTCTATTTTGAAATAATTTAAGAGTCATATCTTAATAAAATAAAACATTTTCTTTGAAAATATTCTTATAAGCTTGTAAGGGAAGCTTCAACGATTTTATAACGGCGGAAAATAGCCGCACCCGCCGTATAAGTTAAAAAAAACATTCTTACCTTAATTCTGTCGAAAAGGTTTAAAAGCAACTTGTTTGGAAAACGACGGAAAGATTACTTTATAAACCTATTATAAAAAGTCAAACAAGGGTATAAATGAATTTAAAACATATTATTGTAAATAGTAAAAATGTTTTGAAATACATTTTTAAGAAACATGGATGTGGATGATAAAGAGATCCCAATAGATTATTACGTATAAACAACCTCGGATAATGAAGAGATTGTGAAATAAACCCTTACCTTGTACTTTTCCTTGGTTGGGGGTAGGTTAACCTTTTATATAATGGTGAAATAATTGTTATTAAATTATACAAGAATCATATACATTAATATGATATCATATATGATCTTTTAACATTGATTTGTTAATAATATCTTAGTATTATCGTTGTTTCGGGTGTTAACTTACTTATTTTCTTTTATATGTTTTGTTATGTAAGTCGTGTTTGTCATGGATAGGTTGTATCTTAATCATATCCAGAATTATATAAAGTCCTTATATACTATTATTAATCATCAAATGAGAATTATACTTGAATGGATACGATGGAGAATGAATCTCATCGCGTTCGTGGAGACGGTAGTCCGTACGTACGCACGAGCGACAATATCATTATTTTGATAATAAAATAATATGTAATTGGATGATATATCATATATATAGAATCATTATCATGTTATATTTATTATTTACATGAATTACACATCATTATTATACCCATCCAAATAATAATTTATTGAATAACAATTACACCACGACGTGGAGACGGTGAGCCGTACGTAGGCACGTATGGTGATATGTTATTCAAAGGATGGATAGAATAATGAAATATGGTTGTAAAATGTTTATAATAACATCAAAGTATATATAATATACTGGAGTTATTATTTTATAATGGTAATAACAAAGAAAGAAGAAGTGGAAGAAGAAAGGAACTTGAAAAAGGGTGGTGAAATCATTACCTCTTCTTCGGGTTGTTCCTTTTGATTTGATCAAAAGGGCTCCTTAAGTTGGATTTATAACTAAAGGAAGGCCTCTAGGATGAATTGAGGGAAGTTTAGAGAGTATTTGGGCAGAGTTTGGCCGAACCAAAAGGCTTTTAAGGTGTGAGTTAATGAGAAGGGAGAATGCCCTTTTATAAGAGGGGTGACGGGCACCTTTGGAAAAGCTAGAAATATTATTTTATAATAAATTCATATTCAGTTTATAATGGATCAAAAGTGGATTATTTAAAATTTAAGGTGGGTATTGGTCGAAAAACACTAAAACAATAGAATTTAGACTGGTTTGGGTTACTATATTAACCTTATCTTTAAGTATTAACTCTTAGTTAATTAGTTTCACTTTTACAATGTCTCTTTGTATTTTTATATTATATGGTTAATAAACTTACTATATATATCCAAGAGACCCCCAAGTGGTCCATTAATGATACACCTATCATGATATAAGTCTCTTAGCCTAACCTTAGATATTTATGAATTTAATATTAATTAATAATATGATATTTGTTTTAAAAACTCTTTTATGTCAATTTTGACACTATTCAATAATTGATTTTTGTGAAAATCATAACAGAATGATTACTTTGAAAAAAGTTACTTAAGTCAATCCTAACATGTCATATTAACCTAGAAAATTAGTGTAATTCATAAAAAGTCTCAAATTATATTTATTTGGGTATTTATAATACCAATTATTATAATTTTTCATTTATTAGGTAATTACTGCATCATCATTGTTTCATAAATAAATTAAATTATTTAATGTCTAAAAATTATAAATAAAATATAATTATGTATGAAATAATTTTAGATTTCCAATTAATATTTAAAATTGAATTTATATTATGTATAACCCTACATTAAAAATGTTTTAGTAAATAAACTTTGATTTTAACTCTTTTAACTCTTCTTTGAATTAAATAATAATAAATGTCCTAATCTAATCCAAGTGGACCTAAATGATAATATTTTATTCCTAAGGTTGTTTTTGGTCAAGATAAACTTGTACAATATAATTAGTACATGTGTTAGTGTAATATTAATATCATTTTTACCCTTAATTACCCCATTTACTTTTAACCGTGGTAAATAAAAGTAAAAAGTTTCTATTCACCAAAAATTATTTTCATCTCATTGAACCACATTTTACTACTTGATATTAACAATGTCTCTCGGATTTTCGAAATTCCAATCACATAAGCGTTAAAATTAAGTTTTATGAAAAATTCAGTTTTTTTAACTACCACTTAGTAGTTTCACTATTCATCAAAAATTGAAGTTTTTCAGAACAATGCAAAATTTTACCCTAAGATATAATTGATATTCCGAATTCAAAAATGATGTATATTTTAAAAAATTCCAAACATATAAGTTGCATTAATTAATTTTATAATTAATTCCCGCTGTTACAACAAATAGCATGTTTTTAAGAAACAATATATATCAAAAGATTGACAATTGTTTATGTCCAATTTCAAAGTGAAATTAATTCTAATGAACACCATTGGATAAAATGGTAAAAATATATTCTAATTATACTTTAAAACCACTAAATAATATAATTTATCACTATAAATCATTTTTATTAAAAAAAGTTGTTTTTAAGTATTTTTCACTATTCATAAAAATTGGAAGTTCTCAGAAAAATATCAAAAAATAAACTTAGGATAATTTCAATATTCTAAATCGAAAAATGAAGTCCATTTTTAAATATAAAATATATATAATTTCAAAAAGTAGGTATTAATATTCATAACGGCTAGTTTGATTGGTTGTGGTGTGTTAGAACTCGATGTTGCGTACAACACATGCTATCAAATTATTCAAAGAGAAGCGTACCGTAGAAACTTGGGGTGTTACAACTGGTGACTAGCACCAAAAGGCATATTCCCTAAAATGGGAAGGCATTGCCTTTATAACCTGTAAACTCACACAAACCAAGCATACAACAAGATACGAACCCAAGTAAACTATATAGTAAAAAGAGTGTGTACAATAAGAAAAAGGGGCCAGAATACAAGCCCAACTGTAAAGTACAAGGAAAACTAGGAAGTATAAGAAAACTGGGAAGTACAAGTAAACTGGAACAACTCCTGTGAACAACCACCAAGGATCCTACCTGAAGGGTAGGTACAGCTCTCGAACAATCATCTCTCTAGTATGCCTCATCAAATGTCCACCTTCGAGCTACCTCTAGTCCTGGTACCCTCAGCCTCGAACAATGCTGTCTGTCGTCTACACCAAACACAACAAGGTACGAGCGTAGCCCGTGCAGGGGTGAGTATAATGATACTCACTAGGGACCCCGATACCCTCAAAGGTCTCACAAAATCCACAAATGATAAACAAAAAATCATGTAAACAAAAGACAACCCTACTTAAGTATATACCCATACATATACCTAAGTTGTCAAGTAAACACGTATCAATTATGAGGAAGCATAAGACCCAACTCAAAATCCCAAATCTCAACTGTTCAAAAAAGGAAAGAATACCACAAAGGTAAAACCATGAAGGTAAGTACCACAAAGGTAACACCACACAGAAGAATACCAGAAAGGTTTCACCACGAAGGTATGCACCACAAAGATATTCCACAAAAATGATTACCACAAAGGAAAAGGCTCAAATCACACCAGGTATGACTTAGGTATGGTAGTAAAGATGATTAGATTCATCTACTGAATCATCTTACTCTATTGAGAGGCAGACCCACACAGGATCCTAAATCCTCAGACCCACGTAGGATCCTAGTACAACAGACCCAAGTAGGATCCTAGAGTAATCCCATGTGGATTCCTAGAGTATATCCAAGTGGGATACTGAAAATAGACCCACGCAGGATCCCAAACACATACCCATGTAGGATCCTAAGGCACAAACCCACATAGGATCCATTTCACATCTTACAGCCATCCACAGGGTTCTCGTACTAAGCTCTCTTGATTCCGGAAGGGTCATATCATCAAGCCACAAGTAAATACTCCAACTTACATGATGTTCCATGAAGAAGTATCCTAAAGGACCGCCACATAATAGCAGTATCAATGCAAAAGATGGTGGATCAATTGGATGTCCAATCTGTAAGTTATTGGCCTTTTAGTCTTGAGGCTCCGGTTCGATTCATGTTCAATCCAACCCAGATGAACCCAAAATTTATCCAAAACTCAAGTGGGGTATATCAAAAGTCTCGTCTCGATCCAAGGTTTCCAGATCCATAGACGATTCATCAAACGGATGCCCGTAGCTCATGTTATGTATGAAAGAGTGGAAAGGGGTCGAAACTGGTCCGGTTCCAGTCTGACCCGGCCCGACCCGGCCTCGGCCGACCCGAGTCCGGCCCACCGGCATGAGGGAGCCTGCCGGCACGGCCTGAACCGCTGGGCGGCCCACGACTAGACTGCGACTAGGTAGACCGCAGTGGGGTCTTCCCTAGCTTCCACCCAAGGGGGAGGCACCCCTTGGGTACCCCGAACAACTGGGTAGCCATTCAGGTTGGGTGAATGACTGACTAGTGCCATGTGGCACCAAAAGGTGGCATGTGGGACTTGGGGTCCTGCTCGTCTCCCTGGTTGGCCGGACGACCAGCCCTTCTCCATGGCGCGGTCACGTACCGCGCCACCACCGACGGTTGGCTCGGAGGGCCTCCCTCCCTCGCCTCTGCAGCCTCATGTCATGTATTCTTCATGCCGGCGGTGTGGACATGCACTGCCACCCCCTTAATGCGGTCGGCCGTGTGTCAGCCGCCTCCATTGCTCCGCCACGGCTGACGCGTCGCGACCCTTCTCAAGTGCCGTAATCGCGCCGCCACTTCCGTCGTAGATGACCGGAGTTATGGAAGTCAATTTCTATCCACTTCTGTGCTGATCACTGGCACAGTCACCGATGACGTTCCTCAGGTCACCGGGTGTGCCCCAGTGGCCCGATCATCATTCTAAAGACTTTCGCACTTGTCTCAGGATGTCACCATTGATTCGAGACCATCAAAAATTAATAAAGGCTGCCGAGAGGTTGGGCCCTATTTGTTTGGCCCACACTCTCCATGTTAGAATGATAACAATCTGCGTAGATGTTTTTAATTCAAGAAGGATGTCAAGAACAGGGTAAGCGGTATTCATAACAACATTCCCTACCTCGATTTCTCATTGGAGGTGTCACGAGATGAAATTGGTGAAGGCGATGGCGGTGCCAATGATTGTTGCTTCTACAACACACTTCTGAAATTGGGCTCCCATATCATCCTCATTCCGGATTCCGAAGTATGATCTTCGTTAGAGAGAGCGTTTTTTGTTTGGAGAAAAAATGTTTCTCCAAAGTTCTCCCTCTTGCCAGCATTTCCCCTAAATCCAAGAAAATGAGAATCCAACCAATTAAATTAAGTTTATCAATTTAATTAAAGTTGATACATTAATTAAAATGAAGTTGTCACATTAACTAGGGGAATTCCAAAGGTTTCCCCCACATTAATTGGGAGTTCGAGTGGTCCCCCCCACCAAGCATTCAAAACGGTGGTTTCAAATAAAATAAATAAAAATTTATTTATTTTATTTTTTCTTCTCCCACAAAAAGAATAAAAACTAACTTTCACCCTTTACCTACTACGGTCAAGGTGAAGGTCTCCTTAAGCGAATATCAGTACTGCGAGTTCAACGGTGTCCTCAGATTTCAATTACATGAACCGGTTCAAAAGTTACAAAATGCTGCTTGTGAGTTTACTGAACGTACCTGAAAAAAAGTTCAGAAATTCATTCTGGGAACTTCGGGCCTCAGAATCATGTGCCATCCATTTTCACAGACTCTTAATATTTCCATATAATTAAAAAAATTACATGGAAAATCCGGGTTATTACATTCTCTCTACCTCAGGGATTTTCATCCTTGAAATCCACATCACAAAAACTAGAAAAACAAGTGGGGGTACTAAGTAGGAATCTGAGCCTCCCGCTCCCATGTGGTGTCATAGAGGTTCCCATGCTGCCAACGTACACGCACCAAAGGTATCGATCGCTCACAAAGGACTCTTTCCTATCGATCATCACTCTCCACTGAAACCTCTAAAAATATCTCCCCATCATCGATGTCCAGCTCGCCCCAGTCAATGATGTGTAAAGGGTCGTGCACGTATCTCCTCAGCTGGGATCGTGGAAAATGTCATGCACCTGGTGCAACTGAGGGGGAAGTGATAGGCGGTAATCCACCTCACCAACTCTGCTGAGGACCTGAAAAGTTTTGATGAACCTCAGAGATAACTTGAAACACCGACCAAATCTCCACAAACCTCGTCGGGGTGAGACCCATAGAAAGACGTGGTCACCATCCTCAAACTCCAGAGGTCTCCATCTCTTATCAGCATAAGAATTCTTCCTAATCTGTGTAGTCTTTATCCACTCCTGGATGATCTGAACCTTCTCCATGGTTTCCTGTACCATCTATGGTCCCACGAGTGCTGACTCCCCAGGGTCTGTCTAGCACAAAGGCGATATGAAAGGTCGGCCATACAAAGCCTCGAATGGTGCAATCCCAATGGCGGAGTGATAGCTGTTGTTGTATGCAAACACCAATAAGGGAAAGTGATCCTCCCAGCTGCGAACAAAGTCGAGGATGCAAGCACGCAACATTTCCTTGAGGGTCTGAATGGTCTACTCAGTCTGGCCATCCGTCTGAGGATAGAAGGAGGTGTTCAAACGAAGCTGTGTCCCGAAAGCCTCCTGCAACCCCCTTCCGTAGACGGGATGTGAAACATACATCACAATCGGAGACAATCGTCAAGGGTACTCCAAGTAGTCGCACAATCTCTTGCACATAGAGGCATCCCAAGCTCTCTACTGAACCCTACTCTCTGATCGGTAGGAGGTGGGCCAACTTGGAGAGTCAGTCGATGATCACCCAAATAGAATATTGACCCTAGATGTACGTGGAAGACCTATAATTAATTCCATGGATATTACGTCCCACTTCCACTCTAGGACCTCAAATGGCTGAACTAAGCCTGCTAGTACATAATGATCTTCCTTCACTTGCTAACAAGTGAGGCACTGAGAGACAAACTATGTTATTGATTTCTTTATTCCCAGCCCCCAGTGATGTTTTCGAAGGTCCTGGTACATATTTGCCACTTTTTGATGTACCGCTAGAGGGGATTTGTAGAACTCCCTCAACACTTCCTTCCAAAGTGACACTGGTACCATGGTACGTCCTCTAAAAAGGATGACGTGCTCCCCACCTTTAGAAAATCCATCAGGTGCCTGCCATATAGATATTTGAGCATGTCATTCCTCGTAGTCAGTGTCCCCACGCTACGCCTCCCTAACTCACTAAAGGAGTGGGGGAGTGACTATAAGAGATTAAAGAAAAGCTGATCCATCTCGATCCACAAAGGATATCTGCAAAGTGGACAGCTACTCTATCGCCTCACCTAGCAGCTATATACCAGATCTATGGATGAGTGCATCTGCTACAACATTCCACTTCCCAAGAGTGTAGACTATCTCAAATTCATAGTCTTGGTGGAACTGGAGCCGACATCGCTGTCTCAAGTTCAGGTCCTTCTGAGAGAAGATATACCTAAGACTCTTGTGGTCTGAGTAAATTGTAAAACGTTCACCCATCATG
Source organism: Viscum album (assembly GCA_963277665.1). Lineage (NCBI taxonomy): Eukaryota > Viridiplantae > Streptophyta > Magnoliopsida > Santalales > Viscaceae > Viscum > Viscum album. The sequence continues at coordinate 1,939,915,917 of OY728155.1, forward strand.
TAATGTTGCCACATCTTCAAGGTGAAGACCAATGCTGCTAACTCCGAGTCATGGGTAGCGTAGTTATACTCATGTTATCTTGGTTGTTGAGAACCATATGTGATAACTGCTCGCTCCTACATCAGGACACAACCAAGCCTGGTCCCTGATGCATCGTAGTAGACTACGTACCCAACGCCCTCCTCCTGAAGTCTCAAGATGGAAGCACTAGTCAGCCTCTACCTTAGCTCCTGAAAACTCTGCTGGAATCTCTCCGACCACACGAAGGGTTACCCCTTCTTTGTCAATGCTGATAAACATGCTGCAACTCTAGGGAAATCTGGCACAAATATCTGGTAGTTTCTATCCAAACCCATGAAACTTCATACCTTTGTCACACTCCTGGGTGGCTCCCAAGAAAGTACCGCCTCGATCTTCGTTGGATCCACTAAAACTCCAGCCTCTGAGATGACGTGTCCCTGAAAGTGAACCTCTTGGATCCAGAACTAGAACTTCGAGAGATTACCATAAAGTTGGTGCTCTTAGAGTGTGTCTAGAAATATATGGAAATGATAGGCATGCTCCTCCTGAGTAGCCGAGTAGATTATAATGTCATCAATGAACACAACTACAAAGCAATCAAGGTACGGATGAAAGATCCTGTTCATGAGTCCCATGAACACTGCTGGAGTGTTAGTCACGCTAAACGGCATAACCAAGAACTTGTAGTGGTCATACCGACATCTAAAACTATCTTCTGCACATCCTCATCTCGTACTCTAAGCTGGTGATAGCCTGATCTGAGGTCTATCTTCGAGAACCACCGTTCTCCCTTCAGCTGATCAAAGTGGTCGTCAATCCTCAGAAGTGGGTACTTATTCTTCACGGTCACCTGATTTAGGCGCCGATAGTCAACACAAAGTCTCAATCGCCCATCCGCCTTCTTCACGAACAAAATTGGGGCTACCCAAGGAGAAACATTGGGCCGGATGAACCACTTTCCCCTGTAAGTCCTCCAACTTTACCCACAGTTCACGAAGCTCCGTGGGAGACATTCGATACGCTAGTGTAGATATCGGTTCCATCCTGGGGTACAAGTCAATGTAAAAGTCCACCTCTATGCATGGAGGTAGACTCAGAACATCATCAGGGAAGACATCTACATACTGTTCCACCAGTACAAGATAGCTCGGACTCTCCACATCAACTGCTCTGAGGGTAAGGCAAGCCAACTAATGAGTTATCAGCATCACTCTCCTCCGGGTAAGTCCATCTTGTGCTGCAAAGGCTCCCCTAGTCCCATCCTCATGGATACACCACACTTTTTTCCAAATGCAGTCAATCTAGGAATGAACTATAGATAACCAATCCATACCCAAGATGATGACGTAAGGCATCAACGCTGCTACTAGAAGATCCCAGCCAAAGCTCTCGCCTCCTAGAGTATGCTCACACTGCCGGCACCAGTGTGTAATCGTCGAATCCTATCCTGTAGGAGTCTCTATCTGTAAGGATTGATCCAATGGTTCCACTGGAATCTCTAAGCTCCGAACGAGGGTAGTGGTAATAAAAGAATGACTGGTACCTGTGTCTATAAGTACTATAGCTAAGGTGGAGTAGACACAGATTGTACCTCGTATCATCTCTGGAGAACCTTGGTTGTAGGTATCATCTGCCACGAGCTGAGATCGCCCTATCCCACTTCCACCCTGTAGTCGGGGTGGACCAACTATTGGTGGTGGCGGTGACACCTCGAATCATCGCCCACCGCCAGCAGCATGGCCAACTCCTCTGCCACGTCCGCCCTGCTCCCTGCGGACCTCTTCTGTCGAACCTCTGTCTCTGCCTGGGCAGTCCTTCGACCCATCTATTGATCATACGTACAGTGGGTCAGGTAGTCACGGGCCATGTAACCCTACCCCCTGCATGCGCAACACTGTCTGCTCCTCACATGACTGGCTATGTCTCGGGTGCCCCACAAACCCGACCCTGAATCTTGCGGTCATCCACCTACAGGTTTGGTCCTCTTGGACCTCTGTGACATATTTCTGCTGCTAGCATCAGAAGACTCCACTACGTGATGCCTATTATGGGTCTCGCTGCTGGTGACTTCTCATTAAGAAAAATCTCCACTAAGAGGGCTCGCTCTAACACCCCCTCGTGCATTAGGATGCTGAGAGAAATCATCAAAGACCTGATCTCTCGCCTGAGACCCTACTTGAAGGTCCTTGCCCTAAAGAATGGGTCCCGTACCATATCAGTGGAGTAGTGTGAGAGGTCGGTGAACCTCACTAATTACTGAGTCATAGTCATACTACCCTACTGTAGATGAAGAATTTATTATATGTGCACAATGCGAAGGGTCGTTGGGACAAACTCCACCCGAAACATGTTCTCAATGTCTGCCCAGAGAAGTGTCACCTTGTTGTGAACCTGGAGCATCAAGCCCCACCATCTGCCTGCTGCTGCCTATAGAATAATGGTGTCAAGGATCACTATGAGATCAACTGGCATCCCTACTAGTCAGAAGACTCTCACCTCAACCTCCTATGGGTCCATCTCACCCCTGAACCTGGGTGGCCTCTGGCGCTGGAACTCATTCATTGCACTCAAGCGGCATGCACCCTATGCTGCTGGGGCTGGTGGCATTAGTGGCCTAATGGGTAATGGTACCACTGATGCCTATGTAGGTGCCTCTACAGATAAAGGGCCTTGCATTGAGGCCTCGTCACTCAGTGGGCTACCATCACGTACTCTACCTGGAACCCTAGCTGACTGTCTGCGTGGAGGCATCCTGAAAAGAAACAGGTGCGCCACAGTCATTAAGTTATACCTGTTGAGATGACTCCAAGAGATTAAAAAAAAAAATTCAAAACACACATGCAATCAGTGTTTTCGTGCACTGAGTCGGAAATCATAAGTCAGGGTTCTGGTGTATGGATACGTAGGTTGTCTCACCAACACTGGATTCCCTAAACTGATAACCACACTCATAACACTTAACACTACCACAATTAAAAGATCAGAGTCCAATGTTATACAGTAGAACTGACTCCTATGATACCAATTTGTCACGACCCGTCCCCTGGGGCCCATACCGTGACTACCCGAAGCCCACTTTCCATAGGCTAGGGGCTGGTGACTAGCCCTGGAAGGCATATTCCCTAAAACGGGATGGAATTGCCTTTATAACATGTAAACTCACACAATCCATGAACACAACAAGATATGAACACATGTAAACTGTATAGTAAAAAGAGTGTGTACAGTAAGAAAAAGGGGGCCAGAATACAAGCCCACCTATAAAGTACAAGGAAAACTGGGAAGTAAAAAAAACTGGGAAGTACAAGTAAACTGGAACTGATCCTGTGAACACCCGCCAAGGATCCTACCTGAAGGGTAGGTACAGATATCGAATGTTCATATCTACGGTATGTATCATCTAATGTCCACCTCTGAGCTACCTTTAGTCCTGGTACCCTCAGCCTCGATCAATGATGTCCGTCGTCTGCACCAAACACAACAATGTATGGGTGTAACCCACATAGGGGTGAGTATAACGATACTCAGTAGGGACCCTAAGACCCTCAAAGGTATCACAAAATCCACAAAGTATAACCACAAAGCATGTAAACAAATGACAACCCTAATTTGGTATATTCCCATACATATAACTAAGTTTTCAAGTAAACACATCTCAATTATGAGGAAACACAATGCCCAACTCGAAAGCCCAAATCTCAACAGTTCCATTAAGGAAGGAATACCATGAAGTTAAAACCACGAAGGTAAGTGCCACAAAGGTAATTCCACATAGAAGAATACCACAAAGGTTTCACCATGAAGGTATGCACCACAAAGGTATGCACACAGATGATTACCACAGAGGTAAAGACACAGATCACACCAGTTATGACTTATGTATGGTAGTAAAGATGATTAGATGCATATAGAGAATCATCTTACTCTGTTGAGAGGCAGACCCACGTAGGATCCTAAATCCTCAGACCCACGTAGCATCCTAGTACAACAGACCCACAGAGGATCCTAGAGTAATCCCATGTGGATTCATAGAGAGAATCCAAGTGGGATACTGAAACATAGACCCACATAGGATCTCAAGCATATACCCATGTAGGATCTTAAGGCACAAACCCACATAGGATCCATTTCTCATCTTACAACCAGCCATAGGGTTCCCGCACTAAGCTCGCTTGATTCAGAGAGGGCCCAGCTCCCCAAGACACATGTCAATAATCTAACTGCCACAATGTTCCAAGAAGAATTATCCTAAAGGACCGCCATGTAATAGGGGTCTCAACGCAACAAACGGTGCGTCAATCGGATGCTCGTTCTGTAAGTTTTTGGCCTTTTAGTCCCGTGGGCCTGATTAGATTCATGTTCGATCCAAGCTGGCCATACCCCAAATTTATCCAAAACTCAAGTGGGGTATACCAAAAGTCCCGTCTCGATACAAGGTTTCTAGTGCCACAGACGGTTCGTCAAATGGACGCCCGTATCTCATGTTATGGCCACAAGAGTGGAAAGGGGTCGAAACTGGTCTGGTTCCAGTTCGACCCGATCAGACCGACCCAGCCCGTCCCGGCCTAGGCCGACCTGAGTCCATCCATAGGTCTGACCCAGCCCGCTGGATTCGGTCCAGCTTGTAGGCATGACCCGGCACGCCGGTGCGGCTCGGCCTGCTGGGCGACCCGTGCTGGGCGGCCCTGCGGTGGGGCAGCCCACGGTGGTGTCCGATCTAGCCACCACCCTAGGCAGAGGCACTGCATGAGTACCTAGAATGGCTGGGAAGAAGTTTGGGTTGGGTGACCGACCAGCCGATGCCACATGGCGCCGACAGATGGCACACGGGACCCTGGGTCCCACTCGGCTCCCCGGCTGGCTGGATGACCATCCCTTCTCCACAGCGTGGTTTCATGCCATGCCACCACTGGTGGCTGACCACCCTCCCTCACCGCCGTGGCCTCGTTCCACAGTTCCTTCACACCAACATCACAAATGCGCGCCACCACCCCCTTTGTGTGGCCGGCCGTGCGCCAGCCACCGCCCTTACTCCGCCGCGACCGACAGGCCACGACCCTTCTCTAGTGGTGCAGTCACACCATCGCCATCTTCGTGGCCAACCGGAGTGCCGACCACCGCTTCTGAGCCCCTCCGGTGCCGGTCACCGGTACGGTTGCCAGTGACGTTCCTCGAGTCACTCGGTGCGCCCCGGTGGCCCTATCTTCATTCCGAAGACTTCCACACTTGTCTCAGGATGTTGCCATTGATTCAAGACCATAAAAAATTCATAAAGGTTATAGATAGGTTAGGCCATATTCGTTTGGACCGCACTCTCCACGTTAGAATGATAGCAATAGGCATTGATGTTCTTAATTAAAGAAGGATGTCAAGAACGGGGTAAGGGGTATTGAAAACAACATTTCCAACCTCAATTTCTCATTGGAGGTGTCGCGTGATGAATTCGATGAAGGCGATGAGGGTGCCAATGATTTTCACTTCCGCAACATGCTTCTCGCGCGTCGTCCTCGTTCTTGATTCCAAAGTGTGACCTACATTGGAGAGAGATTTCTTCGTTTGGAGGAAAAGTGTTTCTCTAATGTTCTCCCTCTTGCCAACACTTCCCCTAAATCTAAGAAAATGAGAAGACAAATAATTAAATTATGTTTATCAATTTAATTAAAGTTGTATCATTAATTAAAATGAAGTTGGAACATTAAGTAGAAGAATTCCAAAGGTTTCCCCCACATTAGTTGGGAGTTTGAGTGGTCCCCACCACCAAACATTCAAAATGGTGGTTTCAAATAAAATAAATAAAAATTTATTTATTTTATTTTTTCTTCTCCCACGAAAAGCATAAAAACTAACATTCAACCTCGACCTACTACAGTCGAGGTGAAGGTATCCTTAAAAGAATATCGGAACTGCAAGTTTAACGGTGTCCTTAGATTTTAATTCCAAGCACCGGTTAAAAAGTTACAAAATGCCGCTTGCGTGTTTACCGAACGTACCTGAAAAAAAGTTCAGAAATTCATTTTGGGTACTCCGGGCCTCAGAATCACGCGTCGTCAATTTTCACAGACACGTAATATTCCCATATAATTAAAAAAAATTAACATGGAAAATCTGGGTTATTACAAAATTTATTATGATTCCACCACGTTTTAGATCATAAACTTATGAAAAAACATGAGTATGGGAGAAATATCTGATTAAAAGAACATGGAATAGTAAGAGTTGTCCATAAAGTATTATATAAGGATATTTAATCTCAAATTACCAAATAATGGAATAAGCGTTCCATATTATGAGACAATAATAACGATCCATGGATCATAAAATAATAATATTACAATTAAATTATAAATAATTCTAATCATAGAAAATCATAACCTAATGAAGTAGACATTTCTACCCAATTCCCTTTACATAGTAGGCTTGGGCTAGCAACCCATATACCCTCTTGGTCTTGGGATATCAACCTGTATACCCACTTGGGTTTGGAATGACAAACTGTATACCCTTTTAGGATGGGGATACTGCCTATATACCCTTTTGGGGTTGTACCACTTCCCATGTACCCTCTTAGTATTAGGATAACAACCCGTGTACCCTGTTCATCTTTAGAAACAACCTTTGTAACTTCTTTAAACTCGTGAGATATAAAAATTCAATCATTGCGTTGGAGGGTGATATATGAGCCCACCCATTAAAAAATTATAATCAAACATATTTGTGCCACATGAAATAAATCATTCATCATATAATAATTAACCCATGTAAATAAAATGGTTTTCATAACATTTCCAAATTGTATCACTTAAAATGACTTTTAGAATTTGATCAGTGGAAACCAAAAAACCAATTGGTATTTTATAATTGAATTTAGAGGGTGATTAATTAAATATAATTCCAAAGGAGATAAATATTTTAGATATAAAGATGAAAATGGAAGTGAAATCATAAAAAGAATTTTCATAAATAATTTTAACATTATTGAAACAAATTATATTATGGGTCACTTTCCAAAAGTTTATTTTGAGAAGTTGATTTTATTTTTTTGATACTTTATTTGTAAACAAATATAAATAATAGAGCCTTAAAAGGTATATAAAGTCTTTCTATAGGAAATTTGGAGTATAATATGAAATATAATATCATATAAGAATTTTTTAAAATATTTTAATATACCTTAGTTGAAACCCACATCATAAAATGAGTAATAAAGATTCATTATAAAAATAGGTAATGAAAAAAATAAATATCACAATATATAATACTAAATTGGAATTGAAAATAAGAATTTAATTTTTTTGAATGAAATAATATATACATGGAAGAAAAATAGTATTTAAAGAGGATAAGAATTATTCTTAACAGCATTATACTTTTATGTGAAAGAAATTATTCAAGGAATAATAATTGAATTAAAAATACAATTTTACCCAAATAAAAAGATAAATTTACATATACTAAATATTTAACAATTTATTCACTAAAAATATAATAAATAAGTTCAAGAATAAAGTTTATAACTCAACAAACATGTGTTTTGTTAATAAAAACCCTTATGGATTTGGTAACTTTTGGATCAAAAGCCTTTGAATGAGAAAAAATCATATGAATCAACCAATAAAAATAATTTAATTATAAATATGACATATATAACTACATTTTAAAAATATAAAACACACAAAATGAAATAAGTGGTAAATATGGAATATGTCTCAAATATGTAAAATTCAGAAGAGAAAAACCCTTACACTACCTATTACCTTCACAAAAGTGATTTAAATTACTGTATAATATAAAATAATAATAATAAAATATTTAAAAACCTTATTCATATATAATAAATTTTATATATTTACTTTATAATAATTCTATATACATATATTTTTAATTTATAATTTATTTTCATTATCAGATGTTAATAATTTTGTTTTTTGTACAAGTTTTGTAATTGTGATATCAATCCTCATTAATTGGTAAAACTTTCACCATTACCAGATTAATAAATGTATTATAATATACTTTAACTAATTATTTATAAGTAAAAATATCATTATGTGAGAGTTTTTGTTGTGATTCATGAAGATAAAATCATGGATGAGCTTGTTTCAGATAATTTAACATTATCAATGGGTACTTTATAATGATCATTAATTTTTGTGTCAAAGATTAATAACTATATAAATGAAATGTATTACCCCTTAATATATAATATATTAATAAAATAAATTTATAGATTTATCCATTTAAGGTAGTGATGAAAACAAAACACACCGTCTATGGAGGCATCTATTTTCACCTATACACGAGCGATGTATTCATTTTCAAATGAATGTAATGGAGGGAAGGTAGATAATAATTTATATTTATTGAATAATAATTATGAAATAAATTTAATATTTATTAATTAAATACATCCTTATAACTATATATGTGATGTAGTTATTATAAATGAAATTATTTATTCAAGGAGGTAGTAGCCCACTAGTACGCAAGAGTGACGTTTTCATTTTTTGAACGGTTGAGAGGAAGGTAGAAATTTATTATTCTATTTACATGATAAAATTATAGTATACTTATGACACTGGTTTAATTATTTAATCATGAATACAATACATTTTTAGGATGTAAATAATAAATAATGAAATATAAATGAAAAAGGCATGATTAAGAATTCTTTCCTTACTCATTGGAATGGATCTTTCTTGAAAATTAGATTAAGACTCTAAAACTAGGTATTTTGAAAAGTATAGGATCTATAATAAATAAATATAAGTTTTAGGGTGGTGTTTGGGAATATTTTGGTCAAACTAAGATAGTTAAGGTACGAAGATAAGTAGGGTGGTGAAGGCCTCCTTTTTATAAGTGAAAGGAGTAACATTTTTGTAATAATAGGTGCATTATTATCTCCAAAAGTGAACAATAAAAAATATTATATGAATATTTTTTAGTGAACCTATAATACTCACATATAATGGATAATTTTCGATATATTTTAGGCATTCCCCATCATTTGACTTTTTACCATAATTTACTTTTACAATGGTAACTCATTTTTTATCACAGTAACTTATTTTTATTTGCAAAAATAAAATTTAAAATATTACCTAATTTGGATATGATGATTCCAAATATGATTTTTTATAATATCAAAATTTTAAAACTGATAAAAATTTATTCTAAAGTAATAAATGTATAATACATAAAAAATACTTTTAGAAAAATATAACTTAGGTTCCAAAATGTGAAACAAGAGTTTCTAATTTAAAATCAATATTTATTAACGTAAAATTTTACTTTTTAAATAAATATTTGGTCAATAAAAATGATTTATAAAATTTTACACAATAATTATATTCAAACGATGTAGTAAAATTCTTTGTATTTGAAAAATATTTTGTACTATTCACTTAAAAATCAATATTTTTAGAAAAATCACAAAATTTCATCCTAATATATTATTTTCATGATAATTCAAAAAATGAAGTTTATTTTTTGAAATTTAAATTCACAATTTTTGGAATTTAACATTTAAATGGAAACATATAATATAATGAAAAACTGTTTTATACAAAAAAGGATTTTTCAAATATTAGATATTCTTATTATTATTTCCTACTAATTAAAAATTTAATTATTTTTTATATTATATTAAAAATATAATTATCAATATTTAACCATATTATTTTTATTTTCTTAAAAAAATTTCATAGCCATAAAAATGGTAATATTTAGTAAAATACATTTTAATCATAAGATGAATTTATTCTCAATACATGACTAATAATAACTATTGGATGGATTATAATGTATTATTTTATCAATATTACAGATAAATTTAATTAAAATAATTATTTAGTAAAGATTAATTAAAAAAAATATACTTTTAAAAATAGTTCTTTGGAAAACATTACTTATATATTAAATAATCTTCACTAAATACCATTAATTGTTATTAATATAAAAATTTAAATTCACGAATTCATTGATATTAGAATATTTATTTGAATTTTATAAATACATTATATAATAATATTTTTTACAGATAAACAAATTTAATTAAATATCTTAATTAAATATCATATTTTTTTGATTCATTATTACATTCTCATAATGGAGTGATTTTTATCCTAAATTGTAATATTTTATCTCAATAAAATGTATCAATGTTTGTTTTGGTTCTTTGTTTCATGTGAAAAAGATACTCCATACAATATTTATTTATTTATATATTGATTCTATATTCTTAGTGTGTTACATCCCCACTAGATAAATTACTTCCTTTTAATTTTATTTATCACATATTAATTAATAATAGATGAGGGTATATAAAATAAATATCCAACTGAAGATAAAATTTAGAATGAGATATCTACTTTACCATCTTAGGAAATATATAAAAACACACACTTTTCCATATAATAGTAAAATATTGTAATTTTCATTAGTCTCAACCATTTTTTCCAAATATTCTTCCTTATTTAGCTTATAATACATAGAGGTTTCTAAATACATACCTTTGATAGATTCATTTTCATGATCCCGATTCCAATGAAACACTAAAACCAAAATAGTTGTGATAATATCCAAAAAATCGAATTAAATGGTCATATGAATATAAAAAATGAATCCAAAGATATCTACTCCTATGGAAAACTCATTTCAACCTATGATACTTTTATTTCAATTATGATATAATTTGATTATCATACAACTCATTCAGTTAAACCTTGGTTGTCCAAGGATATATTCCTATTAGTTTTTCTTACCTAACTAGTTATATTTTACAACCTAAATTACCATTTAAATACTTTATAATCATTCATAAAGATTGTGTGAATTAACAAAAGGATATCCCCAGGGAGCGCCAAACCTAATGTGGAGTTAGGCCCACTTGTCATGCACTAAATGAAGATCGAGTTAATACTCAACCATCTTTTTTCAGGGTTATAACCCCATGATTCATCTGTTCCCTAGCCTATGTCAAATTGTTTGTATATATGCTAGGATTTCATTACTATGAAGCCACACAATCTATACTATCCCAAAACTCTAAGATATTTTCCCATACTTTGGATTTTACCATAGGGGTTTCACTAATTCTCTCTATTTTGAATCCCCAAAAACAACTAAATAAAGCTTAAAAAATAACTAAACCCAACTCTAATACCAACTGAGTCTCCTTAAACCAGTACTCTCAGATCTATTTCTAAAAAACAAATACTTTAATTTTTAGATTAGATATTAGGTGAGATGACTCAAAAAAACATAATTTTTTTCTACAATATAAAAATTATATCTCACAAATAATCACAGAATCTCAAAAACCAATGATTCAGTGAATTTGGAGATTATTTACATAAAAATTTTATTATGAAAATTTTAGTATAATGTCACCATACTAGGTCCACATCTAGATATTTCATTGGTTATACACATATTTATAAAGTAGGGAATGGAAAACATAAGAAAGGGGTGAACTGAAATGATCGATAAGGGAAAAATTATCAACATTCCATCAAGGATGAGATCATAAGCACATGAAAACAATTATCATGGGAGAAATATATGTTTAAAATAACATTGAATAATAATAGTTTTCTATAAGGTATAATAGAAAAGCATGTAATGTGAAATGATCAAATGATTTTATAAGAGTGTATAATCATGATAAAAATCATGATTCATGGATCATAACATAATCATATAGAAAATAAATGTTACGTAATCATAATCATAGAAAATAATAACCTCATGGAGTATGTTTTGGTATCTAATTATCATAAAAGAGTAGGCTTGGGATAACAACCAATGTACACTCTTGGGATTAGAATAACAACCCGTTTCCCTGTATAGGCTTAGGATAACAACCCAACACCCTTTTGGGCTTTTAATACAACCTATGAACCCTCTTGGCCTTGTGATACTATATTTTCACCCTCTTGGTCTTGTTATAACAACCAATATACCCTCTTGGGCTTAGGAAAACAACTTGTGTGACCACTTTGAGATCATGAGATATAAAACTTTAACCAATGGGTTGGGGGATGATATTAGAATATACCCTTCATACAATGAAATTACATTTGTATTTCTAGAGCATGAAATCAATCACTCATCATATCATTGTGAACTCATGCAAATAAAATGTGTTTTGTAAATTTCCAAATGGCATGAAATAAAACGACTTCCAAAATTAGATTGGCAGCACCAAAAAATTCAATCAGTATTTCATAAGGGGATTTAAAGTGTTATTTATTGAACATAAATAAAAATGAGATGTATCTTTTAGAGTTAAAGAGTAAAATGGAAGTTAAATATTTAAAAATAGTTTTTGTAAATTTTTTTAACATTATTGAAAAAAATATAGTTTCAGGTCACTTTCTAAAATTTGATTTTAAGAAATAAACTTTTTTTTTTGAAAAGTTATTTAGAAAATAATCTCAATAAGAGATCCTTTAAAAAGTTCAAAAGTTTTTATATATGTAATGTGAAGTGGAATATACAATATAAAATCCTGGAAGGATAAATCTTTAATTTTTTAAAATAAATTTGTTGAAACCCACATTATTAAAAGAGTAATAAATATTCTATTTTAAAAATTGGTAAATAAAAATATGAAGAAAAAAAGGATAATTAATATATTAATTTATAAATATTAATGAAAACATTTTTTGAATGAAATAATATGGATATCTAATAATAATAGTCATTAAATAGGATAACAACTATTTTTAACAATGTTATACTTTTTGTGAGAGGAATTAATCAATGAAAATGAATTGAATTAAAATTTAATCTTTCCAATAGAGGTAGATAAATTTCCATGTAATAATTTTTTTTGGTGGATTACACCAAATATAGAGGATAAAGGTTCAATAATATATCATATAACTCAATGGAAATTCATTGAGTTAACAAAAACCCTCACGTCTTAGTTAACTTTAGAATCAAAATCCTTTGAATGAGAAAAAATTTAGATGGATATGAAAATAAATTTATTTCTATTTTATGAATGATATAAAAAAATACATGAACATTATATACACCAAAACAATGTAAATAAGTAATGAATAAGTAATATGTATCAAATAATGAAAATTAAGACGAGAAACCCCTTACCTTAACTGTAGACTTATACGAATGTTATTTAATCTAATGTTTAATAAACATAACTATATTAATAACATATTTTCGAACCATATTTATATATAATAACTTTAATTTAGTTTATTTATTTTCATTCTCCACAGACATATTATTTAGTTATAGTTTATTTTCCTCATCAAATTTTAATAATTTTGTTTATTTCGTATGAGTTTCATAATGGTGATATAGACACTATTTAATTGATAAAAATATCATCATTAATACATTATTAAAGGTATGAGAATTTAAGTTCCCTAATTATTTATAAACTTTCAATATCATTCCATGATATTTTTAGTTATGATTTGTGAATTTGGAATCAATGAGGAGCATGTTTTGAGTAATTTATGGATATCAATGAATTACTTTTTAATGATCATTTATTTTAGAATCATACTTTAATAATCATATTCATAGAATTTATTAATCCTGAATATAATATATATTCACTAAATAAATTTTTATAACTATCCATATAAGTTGGTGATTAAAATTAAACATGTCATCCTTAGATGCGGTAGTCTTCATGTACACACAAATGTTGTTTTTCATTTTCCAATGAATGAGAGACAAGGAAGAAACATAATTATATCTAATTATAGAATAATAATTATTAAATAAATATAATATTTATTCATTAAATCTACCATATTAATTATCCATGTGAGGTAGTGATGAAAGTTGAAAGTGTTATTTGTGGAGGTGGTAATTTTCATGTACACCCAAGCGATATTTTCATTTTTCAAATGATTAGTTCGAAGGTATAAAAATATTATTCCATTTACATAATAAAATATCAATATACTTATAATACTGATATAATTAAATTATCATGGGTAGAATATATTTGGAGGAGTAATAAGAATAAATTGAGTAATATAAATAAAAAATGGGTGACTATGATTTTTTATCTTGCTCTTTAGAAAAACTAAATTAGAAATTGGATTAAGACATTGAAAGGTGGTCTTTTGATGATACCATGTAACTAACCGACTAGTTAAATCAAAGCATCAACCTCATATGACCATCACATGGTTAGGTATAACAAATATAATGAAAACAAGTCTTTAATATATTAAAAAAAATATAAAACCAGAGTAAAAAGAGGAAGAATGAGATATAATAAGATCCATACAACTGAAGCCAAATTGGAAAAACTAGAAAATCATGTCATAAAAAGACCAATAAGTCTCCATGTGACTATCTTTCACCACAAAACCATCCCACTATGAATTTTTTAGATGAAAATAGATATTGGCATGCTACATGATGTTCTTCCCTTTCCATGAGTCTTGTAAAATAAGGTTTACAACTTCCCAAAGGAAAAATTTAGGTGTGAGCACAGAGCCCCATAAGACACCACAAAAGAATCTATAAAAGTTCTAATATCATGAATGTACATGTTCTAGATTTAAAACAAAAAAAAAAATAAATCATTTTTATAAATAAAACCATTTTTAAAAATCCCCTCAGTTTTTCAAAAATTCATACCATATTCACAAAATCCAGGAATATATCAGGTATAAAATAAAAATAATTAAATTACTATGTGATAAAATATACATTAAATAAACCTTCATACCATAAAAGAGGCATAAAATACAAAGAAAACCATTTGGTTCCTATAATATGGGAATATGTATTATACATAAAAGAAGTCTAAAATAGGCATAAGTTGGTTCTAACCAATATTGAGTCCTTCCATAGTATGTTGATATCACAAAATTAACCCCTAGTGGTGACATACATACAGACACTATGGTCACCTATGTCCATTAACCAATGCACACAAGGTTCCCAATGTGCTAAGTTTGTTGAAAACAAATTCCAAAACCATGATTACATTTAAATAAAACCCATATTCACCAAATAAAATCTATTTTTATGAACAACCCAAAGGGATCAACAATAACATATAGAAATTCATGAATTAGAAACACTTGTATAGATGAACTTACCTCAAGAATTATGGAATCATATCTGCCTTCGACAATGAAGATTGAAAAACCATAGATTGACCTTCTAAATACAAGAAATGACATGAAACTAAAAAGGATTGATAGATAATTCCAATAGATAATGAATTATAAACAAAAACACATCCAAAACCAATGACACAACCAAAGGAAACAAAGAATAAGAAATACCACTTACCAAATATATGTGGTGAAACCACTACAAGAATAAAATACTAAATGGAATGATCTAGAAATAGGGAGATCACCCAAAATCACCCAAAATCACTGTAGGGTTTGAGAGGAAATCCTACACACCAAATAACAAAATATTTAGGCATTCATCATGGTTATAACTACTATACGCAAGGAATTAACATTATGAATCACTTTTATAGTGTGAAATCCCACATATTAAAAATACACCAAAAAGGAATCAACTTGGATTAAAGTAAATCCATATATATGTTTTCAAAATGTGTAAACCATTCAGTCCTGTGGACTCTTCATGCATTTCATGAGATTAATGACATATTACCTAAAATATATTTACATCATGTAACACATTCATGACGTGAATACTTCCAACAAAAAATACTCGGCCTGGTTTTCTATATAAAGCCTTCGAACAAAAAGATAAGGTTCTTGAGTCCCAAAAAGCACCCTCTAAATCCATTTACAGATTTATAACCAGAATCCATTAATTCAAACAAACATACATCCTCAAAATTTAGGTCATTTTCCCCAAAAAAGGCTCTCTACTCCCAATAATCCTACAATGCACCCAAAAAAATAGAAACCAAAAACAAAAGTCGAATCATACCCTAAGGATTGTTACAGTGTGTTACAATCTCCCTAACATTAACATTTTCTATGTCAATAAAGTCCTCAAGATCCTAGACTCACAAAAATTTAAGTCCACTACTACCTCATCAATAATACCCACTTCCATGTCTTATGGCTAGCCCATCCACACTTCTAAGTATATAGACCGAAGGAATCATCTTACCATGAAACACCATCTCTCGATGATCCATAATCGCAATTGGTTGCTCAACCATAGTGATATTAGGCTCAGGATTTATATACTCCCATTCAATCACTTAGGAAGGATCCTTTTGATACCATCTCAACTGGAAAACATGAAACATGTTATGGATGTAAGTAAAATGAGATGGTATGTCCAACTGATAACCCACCTTTCCTTGATGTACAATGAACTCAAAGGGGACCAAAAAATCTCAGTGCCAACTTGCCCTAATTACCTAACCAAAAATGTCCCAAGCTTTGTGAAACTATAAGAAATACCTGATCACCATCATCAAACTCTATCGGCCAGCGACGATGGTCCCAATATTATTTATGATGACTCTACATTGTGATCAATATCTTCTAGATCGAATTCACCATCCCTTTCATCTCATGAAAAAGACTCGGCCCAACCAAGTACCTCTCTACGAACTTTTCCCCGAGCAAGGGGGATTTACATGGTATTCAATAAAAATATAAAGGGAGCCATTCTGACCAAGTCTTAATAATTATTATTATAGGAAAACTCAACTAAAGAAAAAATATTTTCCATGGAACCACTAAAATCAAGTATACAATCTTGGATCATGTAGTCAAGAACATGGATAGCTATATCTATATCTATCCATATGAAGAAGATATGATGTGCTCAATTTCAACTGGAAACCCATCAAATCCCAAAACCCTTTCCAAAAACTAGATGTAAACCTTGGTCCCCTATTATAAACAACCACATAGGTAACCCCATGAGGTCTCACAGTCACTCATACATACATGTCCCCATGCATTTCCACCTTCATTGTCTTCTTAATAGGGGGAATGCATTGAATTCATGAGTCAATAAATGATTACCCAAATAATATCATTCCCATGATGATTCCATGGTAAAACAATTAAAAAATACATGGAAAACTCATCCCATTCCTATATCAAAATGGGTAAGGGATGAAATAAACCAACAAGACTCTAGTGTCCCACCTTAATTCTCAAACAAGTAAGACACCACCATACAAAATCTATAATTGACAATCTCATCCCCATCTACCATTACTGACACCTCAAATCATGATACATAATGGTATTAACTAGGTGTATATACCATAAATAATGATGTATAGTATACATAAACTCCTTCTTCAAAGAAAAAGTAACAACCAACCTGTTTAAAAAATATAAAGCACTATTGGGAGACCAAGACCACTAAGTGAAGGTCTTCCCACCAAAAGGTATTTTATTTAAGCTCTGGATCTCAAGGTCATACATCTTCTCGAGTATAATCTTCTCATAAAATGATGATTCATACTTTATTGAATCCAGATATTTATTCCCAAAAGACACTTACATTGCAAAGTTCATATCAGCAAACAAACTCATCAAAGAACAATATTTCACTGATTACTTCACTAGGTGGGTCAGTAATTTCTTATCACATCAATGACTAGATTCCCCTTTCTAGGAGTATTGTAAATAGAAAAATCAAAATTCTATAGATACTCCACCTAGAGTCTCTATCTCAAGTTTAGACCCCTTTGTGTAAAAATATACCTTAGGATTTTATGATCAAAATATAATGTAAACTGTTTTTCCAAAGATTTGGTGATGCTATGTTTTGAGTGAAGACATAATTACTGCCAAATCAAGATCATGGTTAGGGATGTTATTCTCATGAGGTAATAATTGTCAAGGTTCATGCCAAGACATATACTAAAGGGTCTTATTCCATGACTCTGCAAACCCACCTCTAATAGGTCAGGGGCTTGCGATTAGCACCGAGTAGTCATATCACTAACATGGGGGGGCCTTAGCCTAAAGTAATTGTACACATTCATGCATATAAAAGTCCATAAAATGATAAAATGTAAAAAAATGATAAACCATTCATGTATACATCTAAATACCACAACTTGTGTATGAAAACAAGTACTATAAAGTAAACAAGTCCAAATACAAGCCAACCACAATGAGTCTGAAAACAAGTCCAACATGAAAGTATATATAGAGAATTCTATCAAGATAACTGTAGGAGCACACCTCAGTCTATTTATCTCACTAATAACATCCTAGATCTGGTCCCTCTAGTACTATGTGAAAATTTTTATCATCTATATAACACATGACCTGTGTAGGAAAATCCCATGCATGGGTGAGTATAACAATACCTAGAAAGACACCCCAAAATCAGTAAGAAGATAAAAAAATTAATGACAGCTAGTTCTACATAGGTATATGTCTATAAAACATATAACAAGAATTTCCAGATATACTCAATATATGCACACAGTCTCAAGGTATGGTTAAAAACCTAATGCCAGTCTAGGGATCCTTATCATAGATTTCACATAGCACTCATCGATGAGAATACACTCCATGAGTCAGATAGAACTGATATAATCTGTCCAAGATGTACTACTCATTGGATCCCACCACAATAAGTATACACTGGAAGTCTAAAGAGAATGATACACAAATGAGGATCACACCAAAGGATATGGGGTATACAAACAACTCAATCTAAAACAAACCACTATGTAGAGGATTGCCGACCGTGTAATGTTGGTAACAATGATACCAAGAACCCCACTTAGTGAAACAAGATGATAGAGGATCTCACCACAGGACTCACGTAAGGATTACACAACTATATCCAAGAATTCCCATTAAAGGGATCACTATCCTATGTGTAGTATACGATCCCATATTAACCCTCAATGAGTGGATCAAGGAAATGTACCATAAAAAAACTTTTTCATGATATAGAGGAAAATGGCTCTAATCCATCTTGATGGATGTAAACATAGTGTAAAAGTAGTACAAAACATGTCACTTAGACACTGGGTTCTACCCATGTAAATTTACCATGTCCATGTCCGTGTCAAAGTACATGGCATGTAAATGACCGTGTACTTATTCCCATGTCCAAGTATATAGATTTTCCTGTGTCCACCTGACCAGGCCATGTTTTTGTGTGAGTACATAGTGTGTTCATAACCATTTAATCTTGTTTATGTCCGTGTAACCTCTGAGATACATGATTAGCTACCATAGAAGGGTCACATTCCATGTTACCTAACCACACACTATGCGATATTTAACATCACCATGGAATCCCTAGCCACTACACCAAGGGTCCCACATAGAGTGTGTTCAAAAAATACATGCAGTGTATATCAGGATTTCAATAAATCTATAGGTTTCTCAAGAGGATTCTAGAATCTTTCACTGTTTCCATCAATCACACCCCTGAAACTTAGATCTGTGGTTTGACTAACCTTTCTACCTTTTATGGTTGGATTACGACCTTCTATTTACTGGAAAATGAAACCCAAATCCAAACATCTTTACTTTATCCAAAACCCAAACACACCCTTTGATCTGATCCCAATCCATCATTGTTGTTACTGTTGCATGATCCCCATGCCATACCAAGTTTGGATCTATGATATCAAATAATTAAGCTATCAAATGGGTGTGTAACATTCGATTCCATGATATTTGGGTTGATCTACTAGGAAAATGAAACCCTAGTGTTGAAAGCATATAGAAAAATGGGAGAAAACAAATAAACATACAAGATTGGAATGAACCTTGGACATGTTCAGCTGGATTCAATCTATTTCATTTAGAATGAAAAACAAATAACCATAATAAATAAATTAATCTCCCAATAAATTCCTACAGATAAACCCATCCCACAATAAGGATAATCGATGAATCAATCTGTTGGTCAATTGAATCATGTTCATCATAGGAATGAATATTAGGGATTAAATCCAAAAAAACATCCTACCATTATTTGGATCAATTGGTGATTAAGAAAAAATCTACATCATTATTTTTGGTGAGATCCTCTGATTTCGTTTCACACCGACTGTCGATATTCGATCCAATAGTCATTCACCAATATAAATTCATTCAAAAGCTCTCAAAAACTCTCTTAAAATCATAGGGTTATAAATATATCCCTTAAATATATCTATAATATCATATTTAAAGGAGAGTCTATGTCATTACATTAATGAGTAAAATAAAATAATTTATGTAATTATTTTATTTATTTTATTCCCATGATGATTTTTTTTCACAAACACCCTGCATCGACAAAGGTTATGTCACACATAAGGTAATAAACAAATTTTGAACTCAGTGATGCCCTCAAATTCATGATTTACACTCCGGTTTAGAAGTTATTCTAGTTTTTCATAAAAAATAAACATGTGTTTTATTTAATATATTTCAAACATTTATTTCGGGCATACCAAGCCTTGGAATAACATTTCATCTTAGCTCTTGGTCTGAAAAATATTCTCTATAATATCCAAAAATAATACATCAAAAATTAGTGTTACTAAATTCTACCCACCTTGGGGATTTACGCCCCAAAAATCAAAAATATGTGGTAGAAAAAAGAGATGTGGTTACTGAGCACACATCCGAGACTCCTACTCCTAGGTGATATCTTAAAGATTCTCATGTTTTAACTAGAAAAACACTAATGGAATTGATCACCCAAGAAGGATCCCCTCCTAATGATACTTGATCTCTATCAGATACTCAGTAAATGTCACTCCATCCTCAATATCCATCTCACCCCAGTCGATAACGTGTTTTGGGTAATGCACATAAATCTTTAACTGTAACACATGAAAGCTATCATGTACTTTATCTAACTATAGTAGTAAATATAAGTGGTATTACAACTTTCTAAATCTATAAAATATCTATAAATTACCAATTAATATTAGAGATTGATTTCCATCCTAGCCAAATCTCCATAATCCATATCAAGGTGAAACTCATAGGAACATATGGTCTCCATCCTAGAACTCAAATGACCTCCATCATCTATTAGCATAGGACTTATATTGTCTCTGTGTAGTCTTCATTTACTCCTAGATAATAAGAACTTTCTCTATAGTTGCCCGCACCAACTCTCATCCCATAAGTACTGACTCTCCTAGTTTATTCCAACAATGTGGTGACCTACAAGGTCACTCGTACAAGGCCTTGAACGGTTCCATACCAATGGTGTAATATTAGCAGTTTTTATACTCAAACTCCACCAATGGTAGGTGATCCTCCCAACTGCAGCCAAATTATAACATGCAATCTCACAACATGTCCTCTAGAACCTGAATAGTCTTCTCAGTTTGGCTATCAGTCTGGGGGTGAAAATCCATTTTCAAATATAGCGGAGTCCCAAAATCATACTACAATACAATCCATAAATGAGATGTAAAGTGAGAATCATGGTAAAAAAAATCATTGATGAAACTCCATAGAGTTGGACTATCTCTTACACGCAAAGGCATCCCAAGATCCTTGCTAAAATATTATTTTAGATCTCTAGTAAGTGGTTAGACTTAGTGAGTCAATATAAAATCATCCATATAGAATCATGTCCCTTGGACGTATGTGGTAATCCCATCATGAAGTCCATGGATATACTATACCACTTTCACTCTATCACCTTAAGGTGTTGAGCTAAACCTGCTAGAACTTGGTGATCGCCCATCACTTGCTAAAAGTTAAGGCATCAAGAGACAAACTCTACAACTCCCTTATTCATCCCTGGACACTAAAACTGATGTTGTAGATCTTGGAACATCTTCTCCACACTTTGATATACATCCGAAGGATATGTATAAAACTATCTCACAACCTATACTTGCAACATCACTAATACCATTGTGCATCATCTAAAAAGAACGACATGCATCCCACCATTATAAAATCCATCAAGATCATTTATAGTGGATATTTGATAACATTGGGTCTCATATCCAGCAACCCCAAGCTATTTCTTTATAACTCCCTAAAAAATAGGAGGGGTAACAAAAATCAAATAGATGTAAGTTTCTCCTTATCTATCCCAGAAGGATAACTCCAATGACGTTAATTACTCAGACTCCTCACTCAACAATTGTGAATAAAATATCATACTCAGATCATCTTCTACCAAGTTCCCCTTCCTAGACGAATAAACAATCTTGAAGTCCTAATCATGGAGTAACTTTATCCCCCACCTATGTATCAAGTTAAGATACTTCTGAGAGAATATATACTTGATAATATTGTGGTCATAATATATGATAAGCCTCTCACCCATCAGTTAGTTTTTCCACATATTCAGTACAAATACTTCTACTTCTAACTCGAGATCATGAGTCATAGAATTCTGCTCATGTGGTCTCAACTGACATGAAGCATTGTAAATAACCTCCCACATCTTTATCATAACACAAATAAGACTATTTATTTATGAATTATATAACACTACATACTCGACACCATCCTCTATCAATACCAGGACGGGAGCGCTCATCAATCTCTACCTCAACTTTTGGAAATCCTGTTGGCACCTCTCTATCCACAAGAAATGATACCCATTTTAGATCAAATATATCAAGGGTGTTGATAACCTAGAGAATTTAGGTATGAATCTCCGATATCTTCCTACAAACCCTTTAAATCTCCACACCTCAATAATTCTATTGGGTGGCTCCCAATCTAACACTACATCGACCTTCACCGAGTCCAGTACCACACCATCTTCTGAGATAACATGTTCGAGAAAGTGGAGCTCATAAATCCAAAAAAAGAACTTTGAGAGATTCTTGTAAAGATGGTTCTCTCGAAGTAGGTCCAAAACCCTCCTTAAGTGTCTTGCATACTCATCCTTGGACGCTGAGTACACTGGGGTATCATCAGTGAATACTACCAAAAACTAGCCTAAGAAAGGATGAAAGATCCATTTCTTGATTCCCATGAAAAATACAAAGACATTGGTCATGAAAAAGTGAATCACCAAGTACTCATAGTGACTATAGAGACATCAGAATGTCATCTTTAGTATATCCTCACTTTATACTCGCAACTGGTGATAACTGGATTTGAGGTCAATCTTTGAGAACAATAATGATCCTCTAAACCGATCAAAGAGTTCATTGATCCTTGGTAGTAAATAATTGTTATTTATCATCACTTGGTTGAGGTGATGGTAGTCCTCACATAACCTCAATATCCCATCCTCCTACTTGGAAATTAACATTGGGGCTTCCCAGAGTGAAACACTAGGTCTAACAAATCCCTTCCTCTGTATGTCCTCTAACCGCACCCTCATACCGAGAAGCTCTATGGGATCCATCCAATATGATGGTGTGAATATCAGGGTCATACTAGGGTGTAGATAAATTTATAAGTCTATCTATCATCCGGAAGGTATTACTGGAACATCCTCAGGAAAGACATCCTTGTACTCTGCCAAAACTTCAGGGAACTTGAAACATCTAACATCCATAATGCCAAGGGTCATGCTAGACAACTAATGAGTAATTGGATTCACCCTCCTATTAATGATTCCATCCTACATTTTCTGGGTTTCCTTTTCACCCATAAAGTAATACCCATTCCCATTACTGCGAAAACACTATATCCTCTTCCTGAAATAGTCTATCTAGGCATGCACTTTAGATAACTAGTCCATACATAATATAGAGTCATAATGACCCATTAGTGATACAAAGAGATCCCAACAGAAACTCTGTCCTCCAAGATTCATGTAACACCATCGGTACAAGTTTGTGATTGCTGAGTCATCTCTAGTAGGATTATCCAAGTGCAAGGATTAAGCTAATGGATCTACCAGAATCTCTATGTCTTAAAATAGATAAGTGATAGTAACGGAATGACTATAACTTGTGTCTATCAGTACTAAAACTATATTATAAAAGTCATATATCTTACCTTGTATCATCCTTGATGCCTTTAGGTCATAATCCTCAACTGACTGCAGCTACCCCCACCCTTTTTCTTCTAGCTCTCTAAGCCTAGTGTAGACCACCAGTGGGTGGTGGTGGTAACAAGTCAAAGCATATAACACCTCTAGCTACTCTCTTAGCTTCTCTTCTACATAAACTGCCTTGTGAACCTGTTTTCTTCTACCATTTCCTCTACCTTTAAATCCCATACATGGTTTTCCTATTATCCATATGAAATGTTGGAAAATATTGTGCAATATATACCCTAATTTCACATGAGTATCACCACCTCTCCCTAGGATGAATATACCCATCTTGTGATACTTGTACCATAGAAACTCTATCATATGACCTTCTATTAAAATACATCACACATCTAGGTCCATAATACTGACATCGTCTCCCTGATGTTGAAGTCTCTACTCATATGCACCCACTTTAGGAAACCATTTTCTATGTTTTCTCATCTAGGAAACTTGAAACCAACAAAGATTTCTCTAGCACCTCAGTATAGGTAGAAATGTACAGAGGTATAAATCTACCTCAGATGTCTCTATTCAATCCTCCCTCAAAGGTATGAGTGTGATAGAGTTGATCTTGAACCATATACATCGATTATTTGGTTAGGTTGGTGAACCTCGATGAATACTCAACCATTTTTTTACTACACTACTGTAGCTTTAGAAGATCATAGATGCATAAAAACCTGAATGTAACTTAGGATAACTCCACTCTAAAAAGGTGCTCAAAATTTGACCATACTAGATATGCCTCATTGTAAGACTGGGTCACTAATCCCCACCATTTTTCTACTGATCCATGGAGAAGGCTCTCTTCCAAATCCACCATTTGATCGGTTGGTGTCCTAATAAGATGGAAAAATCGTGTTACTGACTCAATATAGTGCTTGGTCACCTGTGAGTTGGGTTTATCTCAAAACATAAGGGGTCTATATCACTAAAACTCACAAAGTTCCCTCAGCCTATATTCCACATCTTCTGGTACTGTGGGTACCATATTCTTCTCAACAGGTGGTTGTTTAACTAGAAAACCATCTAGAGGTAAAACCTCTATAGAATGTCCCTATATAGATGCTTCATCTTTGAGGGAATCATCCTCATGATCATGGTGCTAAATCCTAGCTTTCATACATCATAGAGGCATCCTAAAATAGAATATATATACCATAGTCAACGAGTATATATAGAGATATGACTCAAGAAGGACATGGAAACCAAAAAACATTCCAATATAATGCATGCAGCATTTTTTTTACTCATAACTAGTGTCCACGTGTATCAAGTCGAAAGATAGGTAATCAAAGTCTTAGTGTATGGATACATCGACTGCTGCACCAACACTGGAGTCCCTGGATTGAATTCCAAACATATAGCACTTAACACCATTTCTCCAAACTAATCTTAGAGACTCTGATCCTAAGGTAAAACTGTATACTCTGATACCACTCTATCATGACCTGTCCAAAAGTGTCCTATTCCTTAACTCCCCAATCCTTCCTCTAGTAGGAAAGGGGTTGGTGACTAGTGACACGTAGGAATACCACTAACTTGGGAGGCCTTAGCCTAAATTACTAGTACACACACACATATCCAATCACATACCATTATGAAATTTAAATCAACTAATAAACCATCCATGCATACATATAAATCCCACAACAATAGTACAACAACAATTAGTGTAAAGTAAATAGGTCTAAATAAAATCCCACCACAAATAGTCTGATAACAAGTCCAATATAAAACTATAGATGAGGACTGCTATTTAGATAACCATAGGAATACACCTCAGTTTTTATAACACACTATGAACCACCTATTCTTGATCCCTCTAGGACTCCATCAAATGGTTGATTATACGCATAAGACATGATATGTGTGGGAAAATTCCATGTCGGGGTGAGTATAACAATACCCAATATAACACCCTAAAATCACTAAATAGATAACAATAGGAATGAAATTAATCTCTAAAAAGTATATGTCTATATCATATATAACAATAATATCCATATATACTCAAAAAAGGTGCACAATATCAAGGTAAGGTCACAACCTTAATGCTAGTCTAGGGATCCTGCTTGCAGATTCCACATAGCACTCATGCAGGAGAACACTCTCCAAGAGTCAGATAACACTGATGGATTCCATATAAGATGTACTACTCATCATGTACCACCACAATAATTATACACTATATGTATGAAGAGAATTATAAAAATATTAGGATCACACCCAAGTCCATGGGGAATACCAAAAACTCAATCTAGAATAACCTGTTAAGTAGAGGATCGACACCCGCATAGTGTTTTTCATGATGATACCAAGAACTCCACTTAAGGAATGAAGATGAGATATGATCTCACACTGTGCCTCATTGAAGGATTCCACAACCCTATATAAGAAGTATCACTGAAGGTATAACTATCCTACGTGTAGGACATGATTCCATACTAACCATTATGGAATGGTTGAAGGGAAGGAACCTTAATGAAAATTGTTAAAGATAAAGAGGAAAAGGTTTCTGAGATATCTTTAAGGAAGTAAATGATGTGTAATAGTGGTACACAATGTGTCACTTTAACACCAAGTTATTTCTATGTAAACGGACCATGTTCGTGTCAAAGTAAACAATGTTTCTATTCCCATGTACTTCTACCTGTGTCCATGTACACATCTCTACACATGTACATCTGGTTTGGACGTGTTCGTGTTGGAGTACACATCATGTCCATGAACTTGTACTATAGGACATGACCATGTACCCTCTATTGTACATGATGAGATTTCAGGGAAGGGTCACATGCCGTGTGACTTATTCACTCAAAGTGTGATGTTTAAATTCACCATGGAAACCCTAGATTCCACACAAGGGGTCCCACACATCCTATGTTACAAAAATAAATTCCTTTTATATTAGGATTTTCAGAAACCCATGGGTTCTTTACAAGGCTTCCTAAATCTATCACCTCTACCATCAATCATGCCCATGGAACTTATTGAGCACAGTGTTTCATTTGTTTTCAATAAGGTATAAATGTGTGTATAGAAAGTTCATGATTGAAGTAGTGATGATAATTGAAGTGGTGATGCTTAAAGTGATGTTGTTAACTCAGGGAAAATCCCAATTTGATTATGAATAGTATTAGTTGACAAGAACTATCAATAGTTGTTGGTTGTAAATGCTAATAAATGAGATAAGAATATATCATTGGTATCAATATAATAAAGTTTTTACAAAGATAATGATGCCTGGATAATTTTTATGGATTCATAGCATTGGATGCCACACATGGGAAATTATCCATATTTTCAGTATTCAGAAAACTATTGAACTAGTATTAAGTTACAAGACATGTGTCAATGAATGGCACTTTGTTACAAAATTTTAATAAGGCCATGAAATACTTCATTTCATGATGAATTTGTAAGATCCATCCAATATCTTCTAATTAGATAGAGTTGGTGAACAAAATCAGATGATTGATTGTGATGATATTCAAGGACCAATACATGTGTTAAGGAATTTTTTTTTACTACAATGTTTCCACGAATTGTGTTTCAATGCATGAGGAGTTGAAGCAGAGTTCCATCCATAGTTGGATGAAGAAATATGAGTAATGTGTTTTTGGATTCATGTTCCAAAAAGAAATGAAGAAGGGTAAAAGAGAAGGAAAGGTTTATGGGAATGGTATTTGAAGAAGTGAACATGCATGAATTAATAAGGCGGTCATTCATTACATTTGTATTGCATTTTTTTTAACAAAGTGCATTGGATTACTCAAAAATAAAGGTCCAAACTTACAAGGCACTGGCCAGACTCAACCTCAGGCGTATGTAGGACATTGGTTCAACCACGCCCAAGGGAGGCCTACCAAGTATGCCCACAAGATGCATGTGTACGAGATGTGTGTAAGCCCGTTTGAGCACACAAGCCAAAGCCCGTGCATAGTGAGGGGAAAAGTCCCACTGGAAAAGGAAGCATATGTTGGTGCAGAGAGAGCGTTCACAGGGTGAACACGATACAAGGCAGTACCGTGAGGGGAGAGGGAGAATTCTGAGCATATGCTTCCATGGATTGATATTTAAACCGCAGTTTAGCATGTCTCTATTTCGATGCGGGATGAGATTTTAAGAATGAGGAAGCAATCCCCGACGCCCATCTGATCTCACATGATATCATGGCCGCACGATTGATCCCAAATCCAATAATATAATCAGGGCCTTCCATCCATCTGCGCTGTGTCTGTTTGAACTTGGACCGTCTGATGATCATGAATCGCGTCATCTTCAAACTTCTAACCTACCGATTGTACAATTTGACCTAGATGAAGATAATCCTCCATGATTGATCTCCAACCATCATTGATGATCAAACCTCCATGCATAAGGATTTTATGGATGCTACAAACACATGCATGCAATTACATTTGTATTCATGAAAATGAAATGAAAAACACGCGGAGGCTGAAGAAAATGAAGTTTCTGAGGCTGAACTTGACATTCAAGGATATTATTTTCATGCATTCATAAATTCATGCACGTGAGGTTCACATGACAAAGAAGGAGTCAGCGTTCAAAAATAATATCCCATGATTATCGGGTTATCTTTTAACCCGCATCTCAAGATTTTTAAGACAAAGATATCATGCATTCAAATCCCCAATATCATGGAATATCATATGGTATTTGAATACGGTGTGATACAGTGATCCTCACCTATAAATAAAGAGCCCTTGACCGAGGGTTCTGTTGTTTAAAATCTTGAGAGATATCCTATTTTCCAAAAAAAAAAGATAATTGTGATAAAGAGGTTTCCACATAGCATTGCTATGCGAAGAAGAAGAACTGTAGGCATTCAACAAGTTCTATGAATTTTTGAATTGTATTTGCAAAGGAGGAAGACATATTCACCCCCTATGCAAAGAAATCCATGAACACGTGATAGGTTCTTTTGAACCGTCCTTGTGTCTTCATGAGGATAATCCTGTGTGTACACAACTTGTACACTCTCACCCTTGTTGTACTCCACGAAGACAAAAACTAAGAACCATCCTTGGTCCTGTGAATAATATTCACACACATTCTCTACATGATGAAGAAGAACTCATTCTCCCTGGTTTTCACAATGAAAAACAACAGTGAACCCATGGGTGTCACAAAAAAGAAGTGAGAACTTCCACCCGTTTTCATGACCCATATGAGAACCCACGTACACCCTTGTTATACCCATTCATATTATGTGGGAAAGAATAAGAACAAAGGGGTTTTCATGATTTAAAGGCAGTATTCACATGTATGAATGAAAGCCTCATATTTAAAGAGTCATGAAGGCTCGTGTGTTTGTACATGAAGATAGAGATTGCATACAAGGTGCAAATGCATTGAGAAGTTTCCGAGACAGTGTGTGTGCACATGTGAAGAAAGAAGAAGAAATTAGGAGAAACTATTCAAAGGCACACGCCCATTCGGGTTTGATTAAGATTACACATAAAACCTTAAGTCACCCAAACCATGTTCATGAAAAGAGAGAGAAAGAGAAGATGATAAAGAAGAGATAGTGAGTTGCACCAAGAAGGGAATACATGCACATACACAACACACATTGAATCCAAAATTAAAAGAAAAAGTGTGTGTGTGAAAAACCTAAAGAAGAAGGAATTGTGTACATATTGAAAATAAGACAATGCATGTGTAATTTAATGACTCTCACACATTGAATATAAAATATTGATGAAAGAGAATAGTGTGTTCTTGAGTTTACAAGAAACACATCACATATGCATGCATACATCCATAAACACATGCACAAGTGAAAAGTATTGAGATATCCAAAACAAGAAGTTTGGATTCCTTGCAATCCATGAATGAAGTAGATGAGAATTGAGACTGAAGTCAGACATAATTAAATAAGATCTTATCTGAGTTGATAGTGTTTGAGATTTCAAGAAGACAGACAATACTAATATTTTTCAAGATCATTATTTCCTATCAATATTCTTTAAGAGGTTTTGTCCACCATATACACACACATTAATGAGTCTAGTTCTTTATCAGAAGAAGAAAGAATTTCCTGAGCATTGTGGACCATAAGACTGATCATAAAAGTGATTAGTGTTATTGAGCAAGGCCAATAGACCATACCAAAGGCTGTTGAAGATTCTTGAAGAGATACATAGGAAAGTGTGATTCAGAAAGACTATATGGGAAGATCATAAGATCAATCTATAGTGAATAAAGAGAGAACTCAAAGAAGGAAGCTGCTCGTGTGACTCGAGAGCTAGAAGAACCATGTGAGATTTAGGGAGGAGAAGAATACTTTAGTGAGACACTGAAGTCGGCCAGTGGGACTCTGGTAATGATGTGGGAAGTAGTATAAAGAACCTCCTATGGGACTTAGGAGAGATACAATGGGAATATGTATTGACCATTTTAATTGATAATAATATTATAGTAGAGAATCTATGTTGGGGATAATAACCAACATAGAAAGAAGTAGGTCTTTGAACCAAACCTTGTAAATCATTGTGTTTAGTGCCTTTACATTTATATCATCATTTTAGGTAAGTTTGAGAGACACAAGAAGAGTGGATCGAGGATTTAACAAGACATATTGGTTAAATTTTAAAGAATCAATTTGTAAAATGTTTAAAGGGATCACTGATTCACCCCCTTCCACTCTTAGTGATTCACACTAATCTAGAAACTTCAATTGGTATCAGAGTTAGGTTACCACTAAAAGACTGAAGGGAGTCTTTATGAAGTGAAAATTATAGGAAATGAGTGAGAAAAATTAAATGGAGATATCTTCCAAGACTCAGAAAAATATAAATAAGAAATATGAAAAGAATTTGAAGAAGAATATTACTGCTAATGGGGAGACACCTTCTACTAAAGGCAATCTGAAAGGTACACCATGTGATAATTATTTTTATTATTATGACTCATTTGATGAATCCTGTTCAAGTTGTAATGATGATAGATCAATTAGTGATCTTCAATATGTACTGAAATAACATATGATGAAAATCCCTAGAGAAGTTGGAAGACATATTGTTGCAAGCATTAGTGCTCTTCAAGATGAAAAATTACAGATGGAAGAAGTTGATGCTATGGAAGAGGCATTGGATAAAATGGTTGGCATATCTAACACTCTCACAAAACTTGTGAAGAAAAAGGAAGAAACAATTTCTCTTTGTAATGAACTACATGATCAAGTTACTAAATAATTGTAAGGAAGTATTTGTGAGAAATAATTCTTTGAGATTGTATTTGTAGAATCTTTCTATGAACTTGAAAAATTGCACAAAGTTTCTATGGTTGACAAATCTAATCAACTAGAAGATAAAGGTAAAAAGTTAAAGGATCTTGATAGTTTTTTTCAAGAATTAATAAATGTGCATGAAGAAAAAATGAAGAGGCTAATTGAAAATTGGGAAAGTAATCTAAGATCAGTTGAGGATGAGAAAAACTTCCTCAACATGAAGTGTTTAGAGATGGAGGTGACATTAAAAAATAAACAATCACCTCATGCTAGAAATTCCCAAACAACTAGAAGAAGAGCTATTTACACTAAAGCTTGTATTGAGGAATATTATTCCAAATGGAGTAATATATCATCCTTTAAATAAATGGAAACATCCACAAAGAAATAGGTACAATACATACCATCTTGTACTCATGTTTATAAATGTGTTTTCACAAAAATGTACATGTTGGAAGAAAAATTATAAACAAGTATGGATGAGTAAAGGTGATGAGAAACCCACCAGCATGACTTGGGTGGATAAGAAGAAGAATTTGGAAGATGGTTCTCCACAGAAAGTACCACACTTCAAGAAGAAGACTGAACAATCTTATGCAAAAGATATTAAGAATTCAAGGATTGTGGGTCAATGTTGGTATTGTAAAAATTATGGGTATTGTGCATTAGATTGTTGGTAAAATCCTCAAAATGAAAAATCACAAAGTCATCCCATCTCAAGGGGGAACATTCTAGAGAGGATGAGGCAACATCCACAAATCCAGAAGCATATATATGCTGCAAACAGATTTGAAATGCTTGATAATGTCTATGATGTTTGAAATGAATGTGGTCACAATTATGATTAGTGTTGGTTTAGTCCTACCATGCATCATGCATATGCTGTTAAAAATAATAGACCACAGAAAAGGAAGGAGAAAGAAAAAAGAATTGAAAAGTCTTCTATTGGGAATAAGCAAAACATTGAAGCCAATAAAACTGTGAAACAAACTATTCCCAAGAATAAGTTTGAGCTATACTCCAAGAACGTAATACAAAAAAAGAAAATATGATTCTATTTTGGAAAGAAAGGTCAAACCATGGATCACTAAAAAAATGTAAATGAATTGAACCAAGTTGAAACTAATAGGAGAATCAATCCAGAAGAAGGTGGGATTGACTGAAGACATTTTTGAAGATTATCTTAATAAGTTTCCTAAGAAAGGTAACTTGAAGACAATGAAAAATCCATGTGGAAGCTCCAAATTAGAAAATGTTAAGGAGTGTTTAGCTATCTATCCTAATAAATTTAAAATTTTTATAGAACTACAAAGAGTAAAATATGAAGTACTAGCTAAAGAAAAGGAAAAGGGGAAACATGTAATTACAAATGAAGGAGAATTATAATTTCATGAGAGGTTGTCAGCACATGACAACCCAAGTGTCTCACAACTATTGTGTATAAGGTGAAAGAAGGATTGATATCATGCAAACAAATTTATAACTATTTTACGAGGTTAAATAGAGATGTTGAAAATTGAAAAACATACACCAGTGGAAGCTACTTCACTATTGGAAGAAGTAAAGACAACCAATCCACACATGTTAAAGGTGAATGGAAGTAAAGGGTACATGTTGAAAATAAAATATCAAAGTATCAAATGGGGAGGTGAAACCAACATGAAGAGTACCAAACACATTAGAGCTACAAGGAATGGAGTTCTTGGGTTAATATTAAATTCTCATCCTTGTTGCTCCTATTTAGAAGTTCACATGTGTTCTATCTTATTCCCTTATATTTTTATCGTATATGTGTGATTAAATTATAGGGGATTGAAGGTGAAGGTAATTCTCAATATGATAATGGAATGAACAAAGTTTAGAACAACAAGTTGGACTCACTATTCATGTTTTGATAATTACTTGAAATGTTCCACAATGGAATATTATCAACATAAATATCTTGGAGATTATTTGATGATATTTTACACTAGGGTAAATCAAAGGGATTGCACCCATTTAGGGGAGAAAATATTAAGGTGATGGTATCAAGGATTATGTCATGACAAATCATGAAATTTATATGATCTCAAGAAGCCAAAACATGAGGTATTCTAATCACACTTTCATACATTTTTATTAATTGTATTTATCATTTCAATTAATGGGGAGTGCTTAATTGATGGAAATATGGGATAAAATGGGGGGATTTATCTTTGGAATTGAACTTTTTAATATGTTTGGTGAATTATTTGTAGGATTGAGAATTTAATTGATAGATGTGACCATCTCCAACCCTTGGTTAAGAATTGATACACTTTGAGCATGATTTCATATATATGGTTGTTTATGGACAACATTGAAAACCATGGTCATATATCTCTTGTTTTCTACATCGGATTATCCCAAGTAGATTTAGAGTTGACTAACTAAAGGATCTTTGCTAAGTGAACCATGAGAAATCATCCCTCTCTCAGAAATATTCAAGAAGATATTTTTTTTAAAGGGAGGAGAACATGTTTTTCAACAAACCCCACTAAAACTTTGCATTTGGTAATAAATAAGAAGGATAAAATATTATCACACATATTGACCCATACAAAGTGTGCTTAGGTGATATTTAAAGATAAATAAAAAGGGGGATATTTTTGATCATAATGCTTTATTTTTTTTTCAATAAGGTATCAATGTCTGTATGTAAAGGTCATGATTGAAGTTGTGATGACAATTGAAGTGGTCATGATTAAAGTGATGTGGTTAACTAAGAGAAAAGACTACATTGATTATGAATAGTATTAGTTGAAAATTACTTTCAATAGTTGTTGGTTGGAAATAGTGATCAATGAGATTGGAATATTCCATTTTTATTAATCTGATGAAGTTGTTACAAAGATAATGATGCCTAGAGAATTGTTATGGATTCATAGTATTGGATTCCACGCTTGGGAAATTCTCTATATTTTTACAATTCATACGATTTTTTAACTAGTATTAAGTTACAAGATAAGTTTAAATGAATAAAACTTTGTTACAATATTTGAAGAAGTTCATGAAATACTTGATTGCATGAAGAATTTGGAATATCCATCTAATAGCTTCTAATTGGATAGAGTTTGTGAACAAAATCAGATGATTGATTGTGCTGATCTTCAAGGACCAAGACATGTGTTAAGGAAAACATATTTTTTACTACAACGTTTCCACACATTGTGTTTCAATGCATATGAAGTTGAAGAATAGTTCCATCCATGGTTGGATGAAGGAAGAAGAGTAATGTATTTTGGAATTCATGTTCCAAAAAACAAATGAAGAAGAGAAAAAGAGAAGGAAAGGTATATGGGAACGACATTTGATGAAGTGACCATGCATGAATTAATAAGTTGTCCATGCATACATTAGTATTGAAATTTTCTTACCAAAGTGCATTGAATTACTCAAAAATAAAGGTCCAACCATGCAAGGCACTGGCTAGACACAACCTCAGGCATATATGAGATACTAGGTCAACTGTGCCCAAGGGAGGCTTACCGAGTGTGCCCGCAAGAGGAATGTGTGTAAGCTGTGGGTAAGCCCACTAAAGCGCATGAGCTAAAGCTCGTGCATATTCAGGAACAAAGGCCCATAGGTGAAAGGAGAATAGGTTGGGCACAGAGAGTGTGCCCATAGGGTGAACACAGTAAAGGTGGTATCATGAGGGGGGAGAGAGAATTCTATGTGTATGCTACCACGAATTGATATTTAAACCATAGCTCAGTGCATATCCATTTCAAAGTGGGATGAGATTTAAAAAACATGGAATAAATCCCCGCCATCCATATGATATCGCTTGAGATCGCAGCCTCACACTACATCCTGTATCCTGTGATATAATCATGGTTTTCCATCCATCTGTGCCACGTCTATTTGAACCTAGACTATCTGATGATCACAAACAGCATCGTCTTCAACCTTCGAACCTCCTGACACCAAATTTCACCAAAGGTGAAGATGATTCTCTATGATTGATCTTCAACCATCATTGACGATCAAACCTCCATGCATGAGGATCATCTGGATGCTACGAACACATGCATGCAATTATATTTGCATGCATGCGAATGAAATGAAGAACACATGGTGGATGAAGAAAATGAAGTTTTTGAGGATGAACTCGAAATTCGAGGAGATGATTTTCATGCATTCATGAATGCATTCAAGAGAGGTTCATACCAGAAAGAAGGAGTCCATGTTTGAAAATAATATACCATGATTATCGGGTTATCATTTAACCCGTGTTTGAAGATTTTGAATCCAAAGATATCGGGCATTAAAAGATCCAATATCATGGAATATCTTATGGTATTTGAACGCAGTGTGACATAGTGATCCTCACCTATAAATAAAGATCCCTCAACTAAGGGTTCTATTGATAAAAATCACAAGAGATCTCATGTTTTCCAAAAAACAGATCATCGTGCTAAATAGGATTCCTAGTAGCTCGGATACGCGAAGAATAAGAACCACATGCATTCAACAAGTGCTACACACTCTTGAATTATCCTTGTAAAGGAGGAAGGAATACTCACTCCATGTGAAAAGAAACCCACGATCACGTGATAGGTTATTTCTAACCCTTGTTGTGTCCTGTGAGGAGCATCCCATGTGTACGCAACTGGCGCACTCACACCCTTATTGTACTATGCGAAGATAGAAACCAAGAACCATCCTTGGTCCTGTGAAGAAGATCCACTCGCTTTATCTGCGTGAAGAAGAAAAACTCATGCTTCTTGGTTTTCATGATAAAATAGAACTGTGACCCCATGGGTGTCATGAAGAAGAGGTGATAACTCCCACCTGTTTGCACGACCCATCCGAGAACAGACCTACACCCTTGTTATACCCATTAGGATTGTATGGGAAAGAATAAGAACAAAGGGGTTTTCATGATTGAAAGGTAGTATGTACATGTAATAATGAAAGCCCTATATTTTAAGAATCCTGAAGGATCATCTGTTTTCATAGGAATATGGAGGTTTCATGCATGGTGCATATGTATCAAGAAGTTCCTGAGACAATGTGTGTGCGCATGTGAAGAAAGAAGAATAAAAGAGGAGAAACTATTCAAAGGAACATACCCATTCAGGTTTGAAGAAGAATACACATAAAACCTCAAGTCATCCGAACCATGTGCATGAAAATAGAGAGAAAGTGAAGAATATAAAGAAGAGATATTGAGTTCCACCAAGAAAGGAATACATGCACATATATAACACACATTGACTCCAAAATTTAAAGAACAAGTGTGTGTGTGAAAAACCTAAAGAAGAAGGAATTATGTGCATATTGAGAAAGAATACAATGAATATTTAATTGAATGACTCACACACATTGAATCTAAAATATTGATACAATATAATAATGTGTGTTTGGGTTTATAAGAAATACAACATACATGAATGCATACATGAATGAACACATGCACATGTGAAAAGTATTGAGATATCCAAAACAAGAAGTTCGGATGACATGAAATACATGCATGAAGCAGATGAGAATTGAGATTGAAGCCGGGAAAAATTAATGAATATCTTATCCGAGTTCACAGTGTTTGGGATTTCAAGAAGACAAACAGTGCTAATATTGTGCAAGATCGTTCTTGACTATCAATATGATTGAAGAGGTTGTGTGAACCTTCTGCACAAACATTAGTGAGGCCGGGTCTTCATCATAAGAAGAAATAATTTCCCTATCATTATGAAACTGAGGACTAATCGGAAAAGTGATCAAAGTTATTGATCACGGAAAACAGACCTTACCAAAGGTTATTGAAGATTCTTGAAGAGATACATAGGAAACTATGATTCAACAAGACTATTTGGGAAGAGCATATTATCATTATACAATGAATCATGAGAGAACTCAAAGAAGAAATCTGCTCGTGTGACTCGAGATCTAGAAGAGCCTTGTGAGATTTAGGGAGGAGAAGAAGACTTCAGTGAGATATTGAAGCATGCTAGTGGGACCATGGTAACATTGTGGGAAGTAGTATAAAGAAACTCTTATGTGACTCAAGAGAGATAAAATGCGACTCTATATCGGCAATTGAAATTGATAATAAGATTATAGTGGAGAATCTATGTTTGTGAGAATAAGTAACACAATAAGGAGTAGTTATTTGAGCCGAACCTTGTAAATTATTGTGTTTAGTGCCTTTACATTTACAACATTATTCGAGGTAGGACTTAGATACACAAGAAGAGTAGATCAAAGATTTATCCAACCATAGAGGTTTAATTGTAAAGAATCAATTTGTAATAATTTTAAAGGGATCATCGATTCACCCCTCCCCTTCTTAGTGATTCACACTGATCTCGACACTTCAAAACTCAAATATATGGTTTTACCATCCTTTTCACCATCAATGGATGGATTCCAGCCTTCAATTCATCGGAAAATGCAACCTAAAGACATGCCTCCATTATTTTTCCAAAAACCCTACATGAACGCCTTTGATCCAGTCCTGATTCATCTTTGTTGACATGTTACTTGATCACCATTCCATAATGATTCAAAATCTATGATATTGAATCGTTGTCTCAAGAAATGAGTGCAATATATTAGATTCGTTGGTATTTCAGTCGAACCACTGAAAAAAAACCCCAATGATGAACTTATTTAGAATAATGAGATAAAACCATGAAAATTCCAAGATAGGAAGGAACCTCAATTGATTTCAGCTGTTCTTGATCCATTACCATTAGAACAATGAACTAAGAACCATAATAAATAAATAAATTGTCATGACCCTTCCTCGGGGCCCGTGCTGTGACTACCCCAAGCCTGCCTTCCATAGGCCAGGGGCTGGCGACTAGCACCAAGGCGCAAATTCCTGATAAAAAGGGAAGGCATTGCCTTTGTAAAGTAAACAAACACCACAGAGCAAGAAAGCAGTAGAAGTAAACACTAAGTAAAAGCTGGTACAACAGTAAGTGCAGAAAAGTAAGTGGGCCAGTATACAAACCCAAACTGAAAGTAAAGTACAACTAGAAGGGAAAACAACAACTGAAAAGTAAAGCCGCAACGCCGAGCTGTCCACTGGAAATCCCACCTGAAGGGTGGGTACAGATAGCCTCCACTGCTCCTCGGGTCCAGCCGACCACTCCGAGTACGTCCCGTCCAGTGGTCCACCTCCAGGTACCGTCCTGCTCCGCAAGCCTCAACAACGATCAGCACTGTCCGTCATATGCAACCAACACAACGCAGTGCGGGCATAGCCCGTGCAGGGGTGAGTATAAGCTACTCAGTAGGGACCCCGAGACCCCCGAAGGTCTCCCAAAATCCACAAATGATAATCCACAAAGGGAAGATACAATCACGAAGTAACATACGACACTGCTTAGGTATATTCCCATACATAAACCTAAGTCATCAATTCTCGTTCGGCTCCAACATCCAAGCCCAAGTACAACCCAGTCCACACAGAAAAGAAAAATGTAAATCCACACAGGATAGCACAACACAATCCACTTAGGAAAGAAAAATAGGATTCAGCTCACATAGGTATACTTCTTCGTATGACGGAGATGATTAGATATATCCACTGATTCATCTAAGACGTCAAACCCACAAAGTATCGATAGGTACTAACCCCCGCAATGACCCACATAGGATCTGACCCACACAGTATCGATAGGTAACTAACCCCCGCAAAGACCCACACAGGATCGGACCCACACATGATCTGTAGGCATTGGCTCACACAGAACCGCTGAGCGCTGACCCACACAGGATCGGACCCATACATGATTGGTAGCACTGATCCACGTACGATCACTGAGTGTTGTAGTCATCGTCATCGTATCCACTGAGGATCTCTGTACAGTCGTCGTCGTCGTCATAGTTGCAGCCAGCACTAGGGTTCCCGCACACAGCAAGCTCATTCGGGAGGGTCCGCTCCACGAGCCGAGAGGCTGATACATCAACTGACACATAGTACAGAGTTGATGTATCTAAAAGTTCCGTATCATCAACAGGAACTCAAAGTCGCAGACGGCGCGTCAATCGGACGCCCGGTCTGAGAGTTATTGGTCTTTTCCTTCCAGGGGTTAGGTTGGTTTTTAAGGCAAAACCAACCCGACCGTACTCCACCTGTGTTCAAACCTTGTGCGAAGTAATCCAAAATATCCGTCTCACTTAGAGGAATCCAAAAAAGTCGGCAGCATGTCAATCAGACGTCTGGAGCTTAAGTTATGAGCGTTTCCGCCCCGAGGGCCCGGTTGGTTTCGTGTACGAACTAACTCGCCCAAACCCAAAGTATTCCGAAACCTTGAGTGCATTGTACCGAAACGACCGTCTCGATCCAAGGATCGCATCACAACTGACGGTGCATCGATCGGAGGTCCGTAGCCCGAGATATGGGAAAAAGACTGAAAAGGGTCCGAAAACAGGGGTTTCGGGCCCGGACCTACCCGGTCTGAGACCCCCTAGGTTGGCCCGAACTGGGTTGACCCGAACCGGGTCCAAGTCAGCCTGGCGGGGCGTGGCCTGGCTCGGAGGCCCGGCCTGGTGGCCCGGTGCACTAGCGCGTGGCGCCAGCTGGCTCGGCCGAACGGCCGAGCCGTTCGGTTTGCGGGGGGGGGGGGGGGGGGGGGCACTACCCCCCGTGTTTTGTAACCGCGAACCCCCATAATGGGGGCCGCTAGCTGGCCGGCCGGGGGTTTGAACCTCCGAATTCTCTCTTGTCCGGCCAGCCCGCCCCGGCCGGCCGGTTTCTGCCGCCACGGGACCGGCAACGGTCGGTCCCCTCCCTGCTCCGATGACGACGACCCATTTCCGGCTGCCGTTTCCCACGCTCCGCCGCAGCCCGGTACCGGCCGCGACCTTCATTCGTACGGTGCGGTACGACGGCGCCACACCCCTCCTTCATGACCCCTCTCCGGCTGCGGTTCTTTTGCGGTTCTCCGGCGCAGCATGACGGCGCCGTGACTTGGTTCATTATTTTTAAAAAAAAACACGGCGCGTCGGCATCACACATTCTTATCGTTCGTTCCCACGCGGTGCGACAGCACCCCGTCACTTCCCGTCATACTGCAAAAAAAAAGAAAAATGAAAGGGAGGGGGGTCGGCCCTGTTTGTGCGGTCTGGCCTCCTCCCGTTAATTGATAGCATGCGGTACAATTATACGTGGATAATGAACAGGAGTAAATCACGAAAAGAAATCGCATAAACCCCTACCTCGTGCGATCTTGAATGGAGGTTCGTCAAACGAGGATTCGTCGCGGGAAGAGACTTCGCGGAAGAAGATGTCGACGGCATCGCGTAATCGGTTTTCGAGAACTCGGCATTCTTCGTCGGAGACCGATGTGTTCTTCGCGTTCTTTGTCGAAGATGAAGAAGTTCCTCAAGTCAATTACCCAACTTCCACTGAAAGCTTAAATCCACTTAAAGAAAATAAAAATTGTAGTTAAATTTTTATTTTAACTTCCATAATTTTTATCAACTTTTCTCGTGCAAACGCAACTCCAGAAATGGCGTTCTTAAGAAATTACTGGTGCTACAGTTCCATCAGTGCTCTCGGAATTCGATTCTGAGCACCGATTCAAAAGTTAGAAATTCCCGCTCCTTCGTTCACTGAACGAACCTGAGCTAAACTTCGGATAAGAATTCCGGGCACACCGGGCCTCAGAATCAAGTTCCGTCAGAAACTGCATTCATGTAAAATCCCAAAGAAAATTAAGAAAAAATTTTCCTTGAATTTTACGGGTCTTTAAATTACTCCCACCTCAGGGATTTACGTCCCCGTAAAGATATATCGAAAACTAGGGAAACAAATGTGGGTACGGAGCACACATCTGAGCCTCCCGCTCCCAAGTGCTCTCCTGGAGATTCCCGTGCTGCCATCTAATGCGTACTAGAGGAATCGACCGTCCACGTAGGACCCGCTCCTGTCGATCCTCGATCTCCACTGGGACCTCCGTAAAAGTCGCCCCATCATCAGCATCTAGCTCCCCATGGTCAATGATATGCATCGGGTCTTGCACGTATCTCCTCAACTGAGATACGTGGAAGACGTCGTGCACCCGGTGCAACTGAGGTGGTAGAGCCAGGCGATAAGACACCTCGCCAATCCTGCTGAGGACCTGGAATGGTCCGATGAAGCATGGAGACAACTTTCCGCCTCGGACAAATCTCCGTATACCACGTCGAGGCGAGACTCGCAAGAAGACATGGTTACCATCCTCAAACTCCAGTGGCCTCTGCCTCCTATCCGCATAAGACTTCTACCGGCTCTGACCTGTCCTCATCCGCTCCTGGATGACCTGGACCTTCTCTGTCATGGCCTGGACCATCTCCGGTCCCACAAGTGCTGACTCCCCAGGGTTTGTCCAGCACAAAGGAGATCTGCAAGGTCGGCCGTACAATGCCTCGTATGGTGCCATCCCAATGGTGGTGTGGTAACTATTGTTGTATGCGAACTCTAGCAAGGGTAGGTGGTCCTCCCAGCTGCGACCAAAGTCGAGGACACATGCACGGAGCATGTCCTCAAGATTCTGAATGGTCCTCTCCGTCTGACCATCCATCTGAGGGTGAGAGGCTGTGCTCAAACGTAGCTGTGTCCCGAATGTCTCCTGAAACCCCTTCCAAAGCCGTCAAGTAAAGAGAGCATCTCGATCGGAGATGATAGATGATGGCACACTATGAAGCCGCACAATCTCCTGAACGTAAAGTCTTCCCAAGCTCTCCACTGAGCCCTGCTCTCTGATGGGTAATAAGTGTGCCGACTTGGTGAGTCGGTCGACAATCACCCAAATAGAGTTGTGACCTCTGGAAGTGCGTGGAAGTCCATTCACGAAGTCCATAGATATGCCATCCCACTTCCACTCCGGGACCTCCAAGGGTTGTACTAAGCCTACTGGTACCTGGTGCTCTACCTTCTCCTGCTGGCAGGTGCCTGTCCTGAGGATATCTGTGCACGCTGCGACTCACAGTCAGCATCCCCACGCTGTGCCTCTCTAACCTGCAGCAGTAGTGGAGGGGTGACTGTGAGAGACTGAAGGAAGGCTTCTCCATCTCTATCTACGAAGGATATCTACAAAGAGGCTAACTGCTCTGTCGCCTCCTCAAGTAACTGAATGCCCGTCCTCCTTCTAAGAGCATCAGCTACTACATTCCCCTTCCCAGGAGTATAGACTATCTCAAAGTCATATTCCTGGAGGAACTCGATCCATCGCCGCTGTCTCAGATTCAGGTCCTTATGAGAGAAGATGTACCTAAGACTCTGATGGTCAGAAAATACTGTAAAGCGCTTGCCCATCAGGTAGTGTCGCCATCTCTTCAGAGCGAAGACCACTGCTGCTGACTCCAGGTCATGGGTAGCGTAGTTCTACTCATGTGGCCTCAAATGACATGATCCATAAGCGATCACTGC
The DNA here is from genome assembly GCA_963277665.1 of Viscum album. Lineage (NCBI taxonomy): Eukaryota > Viridiplantae > Streptophyta > Magnoliopsida > Santalales > Viscaceae > Viscum > Viscum album. The sequence continues at coordinate 1,939,958,489 of OY728155.1, forward strand.
CCGCTCCTTCATTAGGAAACATCTGAGTCCAGTCCCTGATGAATCGCGGTAGACTACGTACCCTACTCCCTCCTTAGGCAACCTAAAGATAGGTGCGCTAGTCAATCTCTGTCTCAGCTCCTGGAAGCTCTGCTGACATCTGTCTGACCACACAAAGGGTTTCCCCTTCTTCGTAAGAGCTGAGAGTGGTGCTGTAACTCTGGAGAAGTCTGGCACAAATCTCTGATAGTATCCAGCTAGTCCCAAGAAACTCCGCACCCCCGTCACGCTCCTGGGTGGTTCCCAAGCTAGCACTGCCTCGATCTTCGCAGGATCCACCGCAACTACTGCCTCAGAGATGACGTGTCCCAAGAAGTGGACCTCACGTATCCAAAACTGGCACTTTGAGAGCTTACCATAAAGCTGGTGCTCTCGGAGTGTGTCAAGTACAACCCGCAAGTGATAGGCGTGCTCCTCCTCAGTCGTCGAGTATATCAAAATGTCGTCGATGAAGACCACGACAAATCGATCGAGGTATGGCTGAAAGATCCTGTTCATGAGGGCCATGAACACTGCTGGATCATTGGTTACACTGAATGGAATAACCAAGAACTCATAGTGTCCATACCGACACCTAAAGGCCGTCTTCTGCACGTCCTCATCTTGAACTCTGAGCTGATGATAGCCTGACCTGAGGTCTATCTTCGAGAACCACTGTGCTCCCTTGAGCTGATCGAAGAGGTCATCAATCCTCGGAAGCGGATACTTGTTCCTCACTGTCACTTGATTCAGGTGATGATAGTCGACACAAAGTCGCAAGCTCCCGTCCGCCTTCTTGGCGAACAAAATCGGGGAAGCCCAGGGTGAAACACTGGGTCAGATGAAACCCTTGCCCTGCAAGTCCTCCAACTCTACCCGTAGCTCTCGAAGCTCAGTGGAAGCCATCTGATATGCTGGAGTGGATATCGGGGCTGTCCCGAGGTATAGATCAATATAAAAGTCTACCTCTCTACGAGGAGGTAGCCCTGGGACGTCGTCGGGAAAAACGTCCGCATACTGATCCACCACTACAGGAAAACTAGGACCCCGCACTTCAACTGCTCCTAGGATGAGGCTAGCCAACTAATGGGTGATGGGATGTCATCTCCTCTGCAGAAGTCCATCCTGTGCTGTGAAGGCTCACTTCTCTCCGGTGAAGGTGAACCTTCTCCCGTTGGTGCGTACACATCGTACCTTGTGCCTAATATAGTCGATCTGAGCATGGACTGTAGATAACCAATCCATGCCCAAGATGATGTCGTAAGGCCTCGACGCCGCTACAAGAAGATCCCAGCCGAAGCTCTCGTCTCCTAGAGTAAGCTCACACTGCCGACACCAGTGCGTAATCGTCGAGTCTGCTCCCGTAGGAGTCTCTAGCCGTAAGGATCGAGCCAATGGCTCTATCGAAATCTCTGAGCTCCGAACAAGGGCGGGGGCTATGAAAGAGTGACTTGCTCCTGTGTCTATAAGAACTGAAGAAAGGGTGGAATAGACACAGATAGTACCTCGAATCATCTCGGGCGCACCGTGGTCATAGGCCTCCACTGCCTGGAGCTGTGCCTGTCTCTTCCCTCCAGCTCCCTGTGGCCGGGGTGGACCTCCTGGTGGTGGTGGTGGTAGAGCCTCAAAGCGTCGCCCACCACCTGCTGCTCGGCCAGCTCCTCTGCCTCGTCTGGATGCTCCCTGCGGTCCGCCATGGTCGACCCTCTGCCTCTGTCTGGGTGGTCCCTCAACCGTCTGTTGCTCCTCGGCATGGCGGGTCGGGCAGTCACGATCCATGTGGCCCTGCCTGCCGCAAGAGTAGCACTGCCTGCCTCTCGAAAGACTGGATTCGTGCTGTGTGCCCCACACTACTGAGCCAGTGTCCTGAGGTCGTCTTCCTGAGGGTCTGGTCTTCCTGGACCCATGAGTCATCCGTAGACTGCCTGCTGGAGAAGACTCTGCCACGTGCCGCCCTGCGGTAGGTCTCACTGCTGAAGTAGGCTCAGCTAGAAAGCTCTCGATCAGAAGGGCTCGCTCCAGTACTTCTTCATGGGTCAGAATGCTGAGGGAGATCAGCGATGCCCTGATCTCATGCCTCAATCCCTGCTCAAAGGTCCGGGCCTGAAAGAATGGGTCCAGTACCATGTCTGTCGAGTAGCGCGAGAGATCGGTAAATCTCGTCGAGTACTGGGCGACTGTCCAGCTGCCCTGCCGCAGCTGAAGAAGCTCCTGGATATGCACCGCACGGAGGCTGGCTGGGACGAACTCCGAGCGGAAGAGGCTCTCAATGTCCGTCCATAGGAGAGATGCCTCGTCATGCACCTGGATCATCAAGCTCCACCATCGGCCCGCTGCCGCGTGCAGTAGGCTCACTGCGAGGATCACCATGAGGTCTGCTGGTGTCCTCACTAACCGGAAAACTCGTACCACTGCCTCCAGCTAGTCCTCGGCTGCCTGGGGGTCCGTCTCCCCGCGGAACCTGGGTGGTCGCTGGCGCTGGAACTCATGCAGTGCACTAAGGCGACGTGCATCATCAGTGGCTGGGGCTGGAAGCATCGGTGGCTCGGCGGGTAGAGGTACCGCCAGTGCCTCAGCTGTCAAAGGGCCCTGCACCGAGCCCTCGTCGCTCGGCGGGCTGTCGTCACGCTCAACTCTCAGAACCCTAGCTGGCTGCCATCGTGGGGCTATCCTGAAAAGAAAACATGTGTGTCACGGTCAAAACAGTATACCTGGTGAGCTGAAAAAAAGTAATCACAATGAAAACTTGAAACACACATGCAATCAATGTTTTCGTGCATTAAGTCGGAAATCAGAAGTCAGGGTGCTGCTGTACGGATACGTCGGCCGCCGCACCAACACTGGACTCCCTGGACTCTTAACCACACCCAATACGCTTAACACTATTGCTTCACATAGAAAAAGATCAGAGTCCAAAGTTCTGCGGTAGAACCGAACTCCTTTGATACCAATTTGTCACGACCCGTCCTCGGGGCCCGTGTCGTGACTACCCCAAGCCCGCCTTCCATAGGCCAGGGGTTGGGGACTAGAACCAAGGCGCAAATTCCCGATAAAAAGGGAAGGCATTGCCTTTGTAAAGTAAACAAACACCACAGAGCAAGCAAGCAGTAGAAGTAAACACTAAGTAAAAGCTGGTACAACAGTAAGTGCGGAAAAGTAAGTGGGGCAGTATAAAAACCCAAACTGAAAGTAAATTACAACTGGAAGGTAAAACAACAACTGAAAAGTAAAGCCGCAAAGCCGAGCTGTCCACTGGAAATCCCACCTGAAGGGTGAGTACAGATAGCCTCCACTGCTCCTCGGGTCCAGCCGACCGCTCCGAGTACGTCCCGTCCAGTGGTCCACCTCCAGGTACCGTCCTGCTCCGCAGGCCTCAACCACGATCAGCACTGTCCGTCGTCTGCAACCAACACAACGCAGTGCGGGCATAACCCGTGCAGGGGTGAGTATAATCTACTCAGTAGGGACCCCGAGACCCCCGAAGGTCTCCCAAAATCCACAAAGGATAATCCACAAAGGAAAGATGCAATCACGAAGTAACATACGACACTGCTTAGGTATATTCCCATACATATACCTAAGTCATCAATTCTTGTTCGGCTCCAACACCCGAGCCCAAGTACAACCCTGTCCACACAGGAAAGCAAAACGTAAATCCACACAGGATAGCACAACACAATCCACTTAGGAAAGCAAAACAAGATTCAGCTCACACAGGTATACTTATTCGTATGGCGATAGAGATGATCAGATATATCCACTGATTCATCTAAGCCGTCGGACCCACGAAGGATCAATAGGTACTAACCCCCGTAATGACCCACATAGGATCTGACCCACACAGGATCGATAGGTAACTAACCCCTGCAAATACCCACACAGGATTTGACCCACACAAGATCTGTAGGCGCTGGCTCACACAGAACCACTGAGCGTTGAGCCACACAGGATCGGACCCACACAGGATCGGTAGCACTGATCCATGTAGGATCTCTGAGTGCTGTAGTCATCGTCGTCGTATCCACTGAGGATCTCTGTATAGTCGTCGTCGTCACAGTCGCAGCCAGCACTAGGGTTCCCGCACACAGCAAGCTCGTTCGGGAGGGTCCGCTCCACAATCCGAGAGGCTGATACATAAACTAACACATAGTTCAGAGTTGATGTATCTAAAAGTTCTGTATCGTCAACAAGAACTCAAAGTCGCAGACGGCGCGTCAATCGGACGCCCGGTCTGAGAGTTATTTGCTTTTTCGTTCCAGGGGCCCGGTTGGGTTTTAAGGCAAAACCAACCCGACCGTACTCCACCTACATCCAAATCTCGGGCAGAGTATTCCAAAAGATCCGTCTCACTTAGAGGAATCCAACAAAGTCGACGACACGTCAATCGGACGTCCGGAGCTTAAGTTATGAGCGTTTCCGCTCCGAGGGCCCGGTTGGTTTCGTGTACAAACCAAATCGGCCGAACCAAAAGTATTCCTAAACCTTGAGTGCGTTATACCGAAACGACCGTCTCGATCCAAGGATCGCATCGCAACTGACGGTACGTCGATCGGAGATCCGCAGCCCGAGATATGGGCAAAAGACCGAAAAGGGTCTGAAAACGGGGGTTTCGGGCCCGGACCGACCCGACCCGAGACCCCCTGGGTCGGCCCGAACTGAGTTGACCCGACCCGGGTCCAGGTCGGCCCGGCTGGGCGCGGCCTGGCCCAGCCTGGGTGCAGCCCGGCCAGGCGGCCCGGCGCACTGGCGTGCGGCGCCAGCCGGCTCGGCCGAACGGCCGAGCCGTTCGGTTTGCGGGGGGGGGGGGGGGGGGGGGGTGTTTTTGTAACCACGACTCCCTTAATGGGGGACACTAGCTGGCCGACCAGGGGTTTGAACCCCTGGCTTCTCTCCTGTCCAGCCGGCCCACCCCGGCAGGCCGGTTTCTGCCGCCACGGGACCGGCGACGGCCGGTCCCCTCCCTGCTCCGACGCCGACGGCCCGTTTCCGTCCGACGGTCCTGCTCTGACGTCGGCAGCCCATTTCCGGCCGCCGTTTCCCACACTCCGTCGCGGCCCGGTACCGACCGCGACCTTCATTCATCCGATGCGGCGCAACGGCGCCGCACCCCTCCGCCGCGACCCCTCTCCGGCCGCGGTGCTTTTGCGGTTCTCCGGCGCGGCGCGACGGCGCCGCGACTTGGTTCATTATTTAAAAAAAAAACGCGGCGCGTCGACATCGCACATTCTTTCTGTTCGTTCCCACGCGGTGCGACGACACCACGCCACTTCCCGTCGTACCGCAACAACAAGAAAAATGAAAGGGAGGGGGGTTGGCCCTGTTTGTGCGGTCCGGCCTCCTCCCGTTAATTGATAGCATGCGGTCCAATTATACGTGGATAATGAATGGGGGTAAATAACGAAAAGAAATCGCATAAACCCCTACCTCGTGCAAGCTTGAACGGAGGTTCGTCGAATAAGGATTCGTCGCGGGAAGAGACGTCGCGGAAGAAGATGTCGACGGCGTCGCGTAATCGGTTTCCGAGAACTCGGTGTTCTTCATCGGAGACCGATGTGTTCTTCGCGTTCTTCGTCGAAGACAAAGAAGTTCCTCAAGTCCTTAGCCCTTTTCTCCCAAAGACTCCACCACAAGAAGGTTCCAACCCCAAATAAAATAAGTTCATCTCTTATTTTATTAACATAACATAAACTTTTGAATTTCAAGAGTTTGAATTAATTCCACTTAATTAATTCATGACAAGTTGTCATCCATAATGGTGAGTTGAGGGGGTTTAAGAAAGTGAAGGGGGTGGGGTTCGTGTGGGCCCCAACACCCTCATAACCTTCCATGGGAAGTTGGGTAGTTACCCAACTTCCACTCAAAGCTTAAATCCACTTAAAGAAAATAAAAATTGTAGTTAAATTTTTATTTTAACTTCCACAATTTTTATCAACTTCTCTCGTGAAAACGCAACTCCAGAAATGGAGTTCCTAAGCAATTACTGGCACTACGGTTCCATCGATGCCCTCAGAATTCGATTCTGAGCACCGGTTCAAAAGTTATAAATTCCCGCTCGTTCGTTCACTGAACGTACCCGAGCTAAACTTCAGATAGGAATTCCGGCCACACCGGGCCTCAGAATCAAGTGCCGTCAGAAACTGAGTTCATGTAAAATCCCAAAGAAAATTAAGAAAAAATTTTCCTTGAATTTTACGGGTCTTTACATAAATCTCCTAATAAATACCCATAGATAAACCCACACCTCAATAAGAATGATCCAAAAATCAATTTTTTGGTCAATTGATTCACATTTTTCATAGTAATTAGTATCGTGGAATAAATACAAACAAAAAAACATCCTACTATGATTTTTATTGATCGCTGATAAATAACGAATCTGCGTCATTATCATTGGTGAGATAATCTGATTCCGGTTCACTCAAGTTGTCAATCTTTGATCTGGTTGTTTTTTGAAAATGGAACCTCCTCCGATGACTCTCCAATGATCTCTCAAAATTTATGGTTTATACATATAACCCTTCAATTTAGCTATAACAACATATTTAATAGAGAATATAGGTTTCTACATCAACATGAAAAATAGAATAATTTATTTAATTATTTTATTCTTTTTATGACTGTGATGTCTTTTTGAAAAATTCCACACATTGAAAAATGTTTTGTCACACCTATGGTATGACACATGTTTTAAACTCAATTGTGCCATCGGATTTATAATTCCACCCCTTATTTAGATTTTGTTCCACTTTATTAGGAAAACTACGCATGCATGTTATTTAATATATACATTATATTTCAAACATTTATCCTGGGCACACCGAGCCTCGAAATCACACACCATCTCAAAACTTGGTCTCAAACATATTCCATACAATATCAAAAAAATAATACATGGAAAATACGAGTTGCTACAATCCATAGGCTACCACTTGTATTCCTGTATCAAGAAACTACCCAAACCCATGCCTGAAGCATCAAAGAAAACCTCATAACCCAAACATGGTTATAGAGGAATCAAAACTAGAGGTGAATCCAATTTCACTTTAAGTTACTCAAAATATCTATGACACATTTCATTACACTCAAAATTTACAACTATATAAGTTAAATCTATCATCGAAGATGCTAGCATGGAGAAGTCTTGAACATAACACTAGTAATAACTAGCCAACCTTAAGAAGATTCAGATCTCAAACACAATTATGGGACGCTCATAGGACATAACTACTTGTACCTTTTCAATATCTACTAAGATGAACATTTTTGATATAAAATGACCTAAAAACTTTAATTATTTAATACAAAATTCACATTTGGAAAGAATACCATATAGAAGATGTTCCATCGTTGTTTTAACAATGATATCCAAATGGTCCTTGTGCTCCTCCCCTAACTTGAAGTATACTAAAATATCAACCACAAACACCACAAAAAAAGAATCCAAGAACCGATGAAATATATAGTTCATCAACACCATAAACACTACATGATCATTAGTTAGTCTAAATGGAATAACTAGAAACTCAAAATTAACATATTGTATCCTAAACACTATATTAGGTATATCCACTTCTCAGACTCTCAACTAGTGGTACCCTAACCATAGGTCAATCTTTTAAAACCATTGATCCCCTATAATCTGATCAAAGAGATTTCCATTCCTGGGTAAGGGATATTTGTTCTTGACGGTCACCTAATTTAACTTTTAATAATCAAATAAAAGTATGAGGCTCCCATTTTCCTTCTTAGAAAAGAGGAAAGGTGAATCCCATAGTGACACTCTAAGAAGAATAAAACTCATAACCTTTGGATCTAAAAGCTATACCTTAATTTTTATTAACTCTATAGGCAACATATGGTAAAATGTCATAGAAATGGGAATTATACGAGGTAAGAGGTCTATTGTAAACTCAACCTCTCACTGTGGTGGTAAACCAGACAAATCATCCAAAAAACCTCAGGGTATAAACACACTACCGCAGGTAGCTGACTGCCCAAAAAAGTGTAAACATTATCAAGAAACATATTTGAAAATTGGCATGATATTTCCCCAACATAAGGACTAACAGTCCCCACCCTTCCCGATCTAGAGTATCACTCACCTCGAAAAACATGAGTAACCCCATCGGTAGATAAGAATTGAACTCAATGGTGAAAAAAACATATCAAACCCTTAATGTTGATCATCCAATCCATTACATGTATTGGGTAAAATATGTAAACATCAAGCACTAAGAAGTATAAATCCACCTAATGGTCTACTATCGTCACTCATCATGCTAGGCACTTGAAACCATATTTGGACCTCTTTCTCAAAGGCATGTAAAGATCCAACAATTACAACATAAGATCCAAACGCAAGCCCAACATGTCAAATATCTTTGATGATATAAAATAATGAGTAGCACCTATATCAAAAAAAGATATACCCATAGAAGTTGAAATAAAAACCTTACCTCTAACTATGGCTGCCCCTGCTTCAGATTCCTTTGGTGAATACACCACCACATAAAGAAATATAGTATCATCTCATCCCAGATATTTATTAGCCACAAGAATACCCCCTTAGCCTGAGGATAAGACCCACCACCCTTGGAAGAATTGGTACAAACCATTGATCCCATGGTGAATGTAGATCCAACCTTATTACTATAGGACAACCCGTCACAAAAATGTTTTAGATGGCCAGATTTTCCACAAATATGAAAAGTCTTGGGAGCCTCCACACAATTAGGATTGGTATGGATAAGATACCCACAATAATAAAAAACAACATACTATTTTCCATATGAATCCCCCAAAACAAGTCGTGAATAAAAATGGATACCATTACGCTTCTTTTTTTGCCTAGAAGATAGACCCTGGCTAACAACAGTAACATCTAAGGATCATCCAAAACCCATTTTTCTTGTAATGTCTACCTCTACCAAAGCTTCGTTATCAACAACATCCACAAAGGTCGTAAGGAACATGATAATCAAAATCAACCAAATATCATCCCTAAAACACAACTCAAACCTCTAATTTATTATGAAATCATTGGTGACTAGCTATAGTACACAGTGAAACAACTCATTAAAATGGATGGGATACTCTTGAACGGAACAATCTACCTACTCTAAGGTCAAAAACTCCCAATTATTTATCCATGAAATGTATTAGGATAAAAATACTTGATAAAAATTTTCATTAAAGAAGCCCAAATAATATCCTTATCAAACTTAGATTGAAAAATAGAGTCCAACAATCTATTTCCTAGTTCTTCAAGCTTATACATTAGAAATCCCACTTTAGATTCCTATAAAGACTTTAGAAATTTTAATATCCTCTCATTACTCTTAATCCATTATTCAAATTTTTACATTACTTTATCACCATAGATGGTAGTTGGATACTGCTTTTTAAATTATGAGTTATGATCCACTTCTCTTCCAAGGATCCTAAAAAATGCTCGCTCGAGATTATGAATAGTGAATATTATACCTGAATGGCGTGAAGGCCTTCATTTTTATTTTATTAGGGATAATCTCCATTTTAAGGGTTGAAGGGGAACCTGTACATGACCTATAGGCCCAAGGCACAAGGTACAACATGACTCGCAATACATGAATCAAAGGCCCAGAGGCATATCATGCCCATACCATGACCCGTAGGCCCAACCCAATAGAACTTTACCCCAAGTTTCTTGCATCATTGATAACCTAGCTCCCCACCTTGAATTTCTGATCAGCTAACATTTCCCCGTACAAAGATTCACGGTGCCTGGTCCCGATAGAGGTTTCCATACCCTCTCATTCTTCCAATCCGGTTAGCTCTGCTTCTGGTAACTGCTACTCTTGTTGCTCTGATCCTCTTCTAGGGCCTGCTCTGTGTGAACTGGGCTACTCCATAGTCTCTTATGGGCCGAAGGCCTTTGATGACCCGAACACCATAAGACTCGTAGCCCCAAAACAGTGGCCCGAAGGCCCAAATCGGATGAATAGTTCCAGCTGCTACAGTATTGTACAATACCTACTACATTGCCTGCAACAATTCTGCTACCGAACTGCTACAATACCCAGAAATTCACATCCACCCGATTTTGAACCTGGGTCTCTTGGATTCCAAGAAGGATCCCTTACCACTCGGGTATGGGCTCGTTGGTTGAATAGTGCATATTATAGGTTCTACCAATGAAGGGTCCATCAGAGGATTTTTCTATGAGACCTCTCTTGTAACTTCATCAATCATATATTTTGGAGCTCTTCTATGATTTATTTTCTAATAATCACAAGATAAAAACCAATAAGTTATTATAAGATTCCAAAATCATAGGACTGACTTCATGTATTGATATCAATTCTTTAAAATGATAAGAATTTAAATCATTTTTGAATTCTACAAATAAAAGAAGATGATTTAAAAAGGAAAAGGTTCATTTAAATAAACTTCCCAAACAATTCATTCAAATAAACTCAAACACCAAGTCTCAAACCTGATAATTTTTTTAACCACCCATGGAAACTTGAGTTTAGACATGGAAGTGAGATGGCCAGACCCCTTTACACCCTTACTACCCAAATCCTGATGGTCCTAACTCTTATCTACACAAGACACAAATTCAAACTTAGGAAGTGTTAATAAATTTGAGGCTGATCATCCATATGAATCCATTCAATCATTTATAACTAAACACAATTAATTCAAATAAACATACATAGCAAAAAATTAGGTCATTTTCCTAAGAAAAGGCTCTCTATTCTCAATAAAACCTCAATGCACCAAAATAAAAATAGAAACCAAAAACAAAATTCAAAGCATACTTAAAGGTAGGTAAAATGGTGTTATATACCAGGACCTATTGGATGTGTCTAGGAGAGTTGGGGAGGTATTTGGGTATAGTTTGGTCAAACTAAGATACTTAAGGTGTGATGATAAGTGGAGTGGTGAAGGTATCCTTTTATAAGTGAGAAGAGTGGAACTTTTGTAATAATAGGTTCACTATTCAAGGAAAGTGGCTCAAAAGTGGGAAATAATAGATAGGGTATAATTCTTAATGTAGAAACCTTATATTGAAAAAAATAAAGGTCAAGGTTTGAGATATTTTAGGCTTCCCCATCATAATTTGAATTTGTATAATAATTTATTTTTCCATGGAAAGTCTTTTTTTACCATGGTAACTTATTTTTATTTATAAAAAAAATTATTTTATTAATTAATTTGAATATGATGATTAAAAAAAATGAAAACCTTTTTATAATGTTAAATTTATAAATTTAATAAAAAATAATTCTAAAATAACAAATGGATAATGCATGAAATCAATATTAGAAAAACATAACTTTGGGACCAAAATGAGAAATATAGGTTTATAATTTAAAATTAATATTTTTAAATATATTATTTTATTATTCAATATGTATTTGGTTAGGAAAAATGTTACATACATTTTGAATTCATGATTATATCATAATGATGTTAAAAATTTCATGGTATTTGTAGAAAGCCATTTTTCAATATTCCCCTAAAAATCAATATTTTCAAAAAAATCCTAAAATTTCATTATAATATAGCATGTTCATTCTAGGCCCAGAAATGAAGTTTTTTTTTTCAAATTTATTTTAAAAAATTTAGGAATTTAACATTTAAACTGTAATATAGAACATAATAAAAACCATTTTTATTGGAAAATAAATTTTTAAAATATTAACTATTCTTATTCCTATTTACTACCAAATAAAAATTAAATTAGTGTAAATATTATATTAAAAATAAAATTTATCATAAATTTATCATAAATTATTTATTTTATTAAAATAAAATTTCATATCTCATGAAATTCTATTTCTAATAAAATACATTTTTAAGAATAAAATTAATTTATTCATATTAAATTCTTAGTAATAAAAATTATATATATATTAATATATTTACTTGTAAATATTATTTATAAATTTCATTAAAATAAATATTTATTCAAGAGTAATTAAAAATAAAAAAAACTTTTTAAAAAAATAGTTATTTAAAAATATTTCTTTTTTAAATAATATTCAAAAAATTTCAATAATTATTTATATTCTAAAAATATAATTTTAATAATCCATTAATTTTAAAATATTTCTTTTAATTTCTTAAAAACATCATATAATAATAATATGTGATGCATAAATTAATATTTTTTTTTCATAAAATATCATAATTAAATATTATCTTTTCGTTTCATTATAGCGTCATCATAATGTATTAATGTTTATCTTGCATTGTAATATTTTATCACAATAAAACGTATAGAAGTTTGTTTTAGTTTTATGTCATGTGTCAAAAAATATATTCAAAATTGTATTTAATTAAAGAGAAATTGATACAAAATTTTTTGTGATGTTACCATATCATCCTCATCCATGCATTTTGGGGAACACCTGAAACCCAAAACCTCATATGGGCATCGTATTCATTACCCAAATCTGATGGTAGTTTGTTATAAATATATAAAATATAATGGATATAATAGATCAAAAAAAACCAACCTTATAGTCAACCCTTAGACATAACATGTTCATAACTACAACATGAAAAATTCACTTCCATACTACCACACACACCAAAATCCACTACCACATTTAATGATCATTCATGAAAAATCTACCAACAACACACCACAACAAAAAAAATTCTCATTTTATCACATCATTACCTATTCCCTTATTAACTGAAGTTTCTAGTGATTTATATAGTCACACATTGAGGGGGTGAATCAGTATACACCATTTTTTAATGAATTCACTTCTCTTTAAATTACCTATATTATATCCTAAAATCTATAAGTTTTTGGATGAGTGGATCTGATTTTTAATTTCTAATACAAGACACCACATAAAAATATTTAAATAAATAAAATGAGAAACGCAAAGTATTTTTCCAAGGTCCGCACCCTATGTGGGTGACTATGTCCTTTCACTGTTTGGATGGAGTCTGAGGCATAGATATGGAAAAATATAATAATGTAAATATAATTGGGTAAATTATTATCCTTAACCAATAATATTATCTCTCAAACTCCTAGCTATTTATAGAGTTCCTCCCTATCAAGCTAGAGAAAAATATCTCCTTCAATTCCCTACATTGTTTCATCTGAAACTGAAAATATTCTTCATCAAGGAAAAAACTAACTAAATATCACTTTGTTTTCATAAATATCCTTAGTATATTAAAATCCCTAATATAGAAATGTATTATTCAATACTAAATATGTTTTTATAAGTGGGAAGAACTTATATTTTGAAATAGTGGGAGCATACATGACTTCTATGAGGCTAAGGATATATATGCATATGAGATGGAATGGGAACACTAAACTCTACCACATTAAGTGTGAGGTGTTATTATATAGGTGTATATTTCATTTTAAGTTAAAAATAAAGAGGTGAATTTATATTCTCTAATAAAATTGATATATTATTCAATAAGAATAATGAAACTACAATTTGTAGTAAATGAAATATGTTTGGTCTAGATATGAAGATGGATAAATGGTAAAGTGGGGGTGATTTGAATAGTCATAATAAATTTTAAAGAAAATAAAAGTAGAGATTAAATTATTTATGCAGTATAAAATTTAAAAGTGAAAAAATTATTTGTATTGTATTTCTAATCAATGTGATCCTATGTTTACTCTTAAAACTCTTAATGAAAGAGTATGGAACACACTAAATAAATAACCTGACATTTTAAGGGGAGTTACAACCATTTACAACTGAATGTTTTACACCGGATGTCAAAAACCAACCCATTACCTTTTTCACACCTATATATACAGCCCTTAACCAACCTTTTTTCTCACTTGGTGGCACAACCTAAAAACTTCCTTTTGAAATGGAGAAAAAACCAATATTTTATTTATTTGAAAAAAGGCACAACTGAAAATCACTAACTTTTACTAGACCTAGGTATAACCATATGTTACTTTTTTAGTGTAGGTATATCTAGAAACTAAGGTTTATCTTTTTATAGAAAAAGAATAAACAAAAAATAATGAAAAAATAAAAGATAGAATAATATATTACAATTGAAACCAAAATTGAGATAGTGAAGTTATTAATATCAAGGTAGTAGAGATCAATTTTAAATATACGTTCTTTACATTGAAGTATTCCACATTATTTTCTAGAAGTTTGTGATCACAAAAATATATCTTATAGTTCAGTTCAAATATCCTTGATTGTTGGATTCTATGCACTGGTTCTGTAAAACTTTATTTATAGAGTTTATTAACACATAAAAACTCCTAAAGTGGTGGCCTCATGAAAATCAACATGAATATTACAGCCATTTTAATTTTATTTCTCAAATTAATAGTAAAAAATGTGAAACCAATGAACTAATTAAGAATTTTTCAATTCTTATTTCCCAAATATTTTGTATAAAATCCTAGAACCCATTCTCCCAGGGTCTAGTTCTAAAATCATAATAATTACTTTTTTGGATTTGATACCAATAATTTTGACCAAATTTCAACCATCACAAACATTCAATATCAAAAGGAAATATTGGATCACTTATATACCCAGGGATATTTTAGGTTTAATGTGATATAGAATATTGACAAACTCTGACATAACAATATCCATTTCATCTAATGAGTATTTTTATCCACTATACCCACATTTTTCTATTATAAATTAAGTCTTCAACATCTACCATAAAATTCATCACACCTAAAACCATTCATGACATAGTTTTTTTAAAATCATTCTATATATCTTGGGGAAAATAAAAAAATAATAAGGGTGATCTAAAATACTCAGTAAGGGTAAACATAAGAACTAACAATTAAATATCATTAGTGAGCGTAAGATGAGAATTAGAGTATGATGACATAATCAAATTTCATGAGCATAACAAAAGATAATTCATAACCATTAAAACATGGATCATAAATCATGAAAAATAGAATAAATAATTAATATAATATAATAATCATATAAGTCAACAATCATGAGCAATGTGAAAACTATCCTTTAGAAAAACATCCATTATAAACTCATAGAAAGTGTAGAGAAAACATGTTGGTATCTTAGAACATTATCTTAATATAACCCTTATATGAAACCTTACAGATGGGATTAACTTTCCAAGTTAATACCCATAATATCTTAGGATTAGGTTGTTAATCAGTTAAATCTACTTCCTCTTAGGAGTTAGTTATATTAAGTCAAATCTTACATTATTTACAAATGAATTAGAGGGATATAATAGACCTACCCATAACATATTGGAAAAATTCAATTAAGGATTTTTTTTCACTCCCAAATCCGGATTTGTTTAGTAATGTCTAAGTACTATATCATAAGTAAAATAGTTATATGTTTTCAATTATAAACATAAAAATAATCACTGTAACTTCATACCTTGATTTACCCATGGAAAATAAATGGGTTGAATTAAAATATATTTAAAACAATCATAATCCATCAAGATTAATAATAAGGATGGTATCATTACAACATATCCTTAGTGGATCAAAAGTAACATTAAATGTTGTCATTATCGATGAATATAAATACCATTAAAAGATCATTACAAACATTTTTGAGGAAAATAAACAGTCCATTTTTGAAAATAAATTTTTAAAAATAATAATTTATAGAATATTAGGAATTGAGTTTCTATGAAAATAACCATGAAAAAAATTAAAAGTAAGATTCAATGAATTTTTTTTCTTGATGGTGAAAATGGTGGTCAAGCAGTAAATGTTAAAATAAAACATTATATTCACAATTTGGTAATGAAATTAAAAATGTGTCTTTTGAAAATTGCTAAAATGTTTCATCATTTAGATTTTCTTAAATAAATTAAAATATAATTGAAAATTACATTAATAATTTATTTAATTATAAATTAGAAAATTATTGAAAATATTCTAGAAAAAATTGACATAGAAGAGTAAGATTAACATTCTAAAAGAAGATACAAGATCAAAATCACTTAAAAACAAAATTATTTATGTTTATTTAATAAATAAGGGAGGAAATGGGAATTAAAAATGTTGACCAAATTCACATCTAGTAGAAAATAAAATATATTTAGTTCAAGAAAATAAGTGTGTATGATTCCCCTAAAGGAACCTTGAACCTAAACAATCCCAAAAATAAATGATATTTTAACATAAAACCATGACCACTTTGGTTACATTTGAAATAAAAATTCATTGAAATAAATAATATGATATGGATATAAAAATACCATTTATTATATTAAGTATTTTATAAAAATTCATTCATTGGGAATTAAGTACACCATTCAATGAAATCATGGTGCACAACCCGAAACACATCTCAAAAAAATTAGATTAAGACAACGAAAACACTTACACATATCATAAATATTTAATTGAAAATTATAAATATGAATTTATTATGTGAAAATATGTAAATAAACATAAAAAAATGTAAATACATCATAAAAAAATTTAGATATTATTTCACATATAATCATGGCATAACAAAGTCAATGAAGAAGAGTTATAATCTATCGGAATGAAATTGAGTTAATATACCCCTTATTAATTTGTAACATTAAAGGAAAATCCTATTGTTACCTAAAATACCATGAATTATGAAGTAATCATGAAAAAAATGTAAAAGGTTAGTATATACACTGTATAAAATAAATTAGGTGTATAACATTAAAACAAGCCTCATTCAAGGGAAAATGAGACATAATTCCTTACCTAGAGTCTATACTTACGATGTATGTCCTTAACACATGTATAATAAAAAAATATAAATTATTTTATTTCATAAAAAAATTTTAAATTATTAATAACTTATATTTAAACTGTTTATTTTATTTATTTTAATACCATAATTTAATATTTAATTAGTTAAGTCCCACATCAGTTGTTTTGAGGATGTTTGGTTCATAACTATAAATGAATTAGATATGTTGGTAGTGGTAAAAAGGATATTTTTTCCATCATCATAATAATAATAATAATGAAATAATTATCATTCTTTACATTAATTATACTTTTATAACCAATAATGTAATATGGTTATGAAAAATGAATTACGTTGCAGTCATGGAGACGGTAGGTTGTATGTACGCATAAACAACATTTTAATTTTTCAAGGAACATGATAGAAATAAGGTAAGTATTATTTAATATTTACATTATGATTATTATATCAAAAATATTTTATAATATATTCAAATACACTTATACATACTATCCATACGAGGTAGAGTTAAAAAATGAATCACACCGCTTCATGGAGGTGGTAACCCACATGTACGCAGGAACGACGTTATCATTTTTCAAAGGAATGGTAAATAAATATATTATATATTATATTTATAGAATGATAATTATTTCATTAATATCATATATATATATATATATATATAACCCATTATTATAAGCAGTCGTGAGAGGCAGTAATGGAAAACGAATTACATTGGTTTGTGGGGCGGTAGTATGTCGTACACACAAAGAACAATTTCGTTTATTATTTGATGGAATAAATAGATGGATTAAGGATAATAAATTAACAAAATATTTTTTTATATGGAATATATTTTTTAAATTATATAAACATGTTTATAAGAGTTTTTTAGGAGGTATAATAATAAATAAAACTAAAAAATTCGGTTAAAACTTATACCTCTTCTTCGAAAAACATTCTTTTATTTAATATTTAATCCCTACAAGGTTGTTATTATACAAAAAATAATACCTATAAGATGTGGGAGGGATGTTATGAATGGATTTGGACATGTATTGGCCCAAATAGAGTGCTCAAAATGCATTAGTAAGAGAATAAAGGATGATCCCATTTATAAATGAGGGTAAGAGCATTTTTAAAAATACATGAAATACTATAATATAATATGCATGTAACTCATGAAAAATAGTTCCAAAATAATTTTTATTTGAATTTAATGAGTATAGTGTATTAATATAACTATAAAATAAAAATTTGAAATGTTTATACATCATTCTAAACTTTATCTTTTTTATTAACCCTTCTGTTAGCAGTTTTTAACCATAATCGCAATAACAACTTTTTAAATATAAAGTAGTTATATATTTACATATAAGTAAAAAATTGGTTCATAAATTTTACATGAATAATAGTTATAATGATTTATTATGATAATTTTATTCATTAAATACTTTTATGATTTTCAAATAATTTAATAAAATATATTTAACATAAAATACTATTAATTTCATTTGAAGATCTATTCACAAAATTTGACTTTGAAAGAAACATGAAAATAATGTAATTAGAATATAATCCATTTAAATATTAAAAATAAATTAATATTAACTATAAAATTAATTTTACACAATACTTAATCCAATAAAATAATACTTTTGATGTTTTTATAAATCATTTACTTTAATTTTGTACTGCTTGCAGAAGTACTATGTTGACATTTGTAAGAATTTAAGGTAATTATTTTATTACTTAAGATTAAAAATTAATTACCATCATAAAAATAATTTTCATTTTCTCAAAATAAAATTTAATATTCATTAAAAATTTATTTTAATTTCTGCATGAATATAGAATATAAATTTAAAAGCAAGAGATTGACATTTTGTATTTTACTTTACATAAAATAATATATTATTCATTTTCAAATAAAAATTGAAAAATATTTCCATTGCTACGAATATTGTATGATGATGTTATAACCCCACTGATTAAATATATTAAAATAAATTGTTAGGGTCATTTTTAGTCCTTATCATATTATTTTCAACCTTAATTACTTGATTTACCCTTACTAAGGTGGCAAATATTTAATACGGTTACTTTTCATACTCACAAAAAATAAAAGGGAAATATTAACCAAATTTGGACATCCTAATTCAAAAAATTAGATCTATTTTTAATTATTAAATTCTTAGTATTTTCAAAAATCAATTTCAATTTAAATGCATAAAAATACAATGTTAAAAAGTTTTAAAAAAATGCGTTTTATACCAAAAAATGAACATATACCGAAATTAGGTATATTGATGATTATAGTATAATTAATTATATTATATATAATTAATTATTAATTATGTTACTTTAATGTAAAATTTAAAGAATAATGATAATTTTAAATGATAATAAATTTCAGTTTTACAAAAATTGGTATTTTTCATTTGTCATTGAAAAATAAATATTCTAAAGACATTACCAAAATTTCAACATAAGTAAATTTTTATATGATGATTTAAAAATTGATATCCTTTTTATAAAATATAATTTCTATAATTGAAATAAATAAATTATAGTATTTTATCCTAAAATTAAATAACACCATTTTAGAAGAAAACATATTTTTAAAGAATAAGATGACTTTACTGAAAACTGAGTACATAATTTTTATGAATTAATAAAAAAAATTTCATTATATAAAACCTTTATATATATTATTAATAATTTTTTATCACTATTTATACCTGCTAATTTAATAGTAATGTTATGACAATCACTTTTAAATAATAATATTTTTATAGTATATCTCAATTTTCATAAAGCTTGGTGTTGTGTGTTAAGAAACATATCATTCCTAAAATGATTTTAAAAACTAGGGGTGTCAAATTCTAAAAACCTTTAATAAATTGAATCCTCTCAATTTTAACTTTATATTGATAATCAAGTTTTTTACATTTGAAAAGACATTTGTTGAAAAAAAAATCTCAAAAATGGTTAATAAAACATCAACTTGAAAAGGGGGAAAAAGAAATATAGTGGTCATCTGAAATAACACATAACTAGGTTTCCAAATAGTAAATAATTATCATATATTAAAAATATAGGCATAGGAGAAAAATTAATATCTAAATAATTATGAAGAGTGACATAAAATATTGATCACAAGAATGTGAATGATAACGAGAAAACCAATGACCACAATACCATAAATCAATGAGGCATGAAAAAGACTATAAATTAATTAAAAAATGAAGGTAGTAAGGAATTTTTTTGAAGATCCATTTCCAAAATTTGATTAATTCCTTTACCATATATACTAATAACTAAGGAAATATAAATACTTGATTTTATTTAAATCAGTAAATGAAATTTCATCCTTTTTTTTGGGTGTTTTAAATTATTTTCAACATCTCATATTTTACTCTAAATGAATTGTATGCATATTTAATTCCCGAAGCACTATAATCAACTTCTAATTGACCACGAGGTATATAAAAGGATAGAGAGTTATTTTACAGGTCTTTACTAAAACTAAATTAGTTATCTTATGATAATATAATACCCAAAATGAATAACCTTCATATGAAAAAAAATTATCTCAAAAATTTACACAATAACATCAATGGTTAAACATACATCATTACATAAATAAATAACCCAATATCCCAATTAGCCTCAATAACATCAACACTAAATAATGTTTTAACCTCAAAATATGTCTCATAACTTTCAACATAAATCCAAAAAAATTTAATAACAGTCTTATAAAATATTCCTTCACATTAATCCTAAGGGATATATATTCCTCAACCTAATAAAAAGTGTCCCAAAATATAATGTTTTACCATAAAAACATATCACATAAAATCTCAAAAGAGGTGTCTAGGAATTTGATATTATGATCAACCATAAACCTATAAATGAAAGATGATATCCATAATTATTACATTAACCTCACATGAAAACATTTTAATCTCCAAAATTATCTAAACCCTTCATATGATACCAATTATAACAACTAGGAACCCTCATTCCCAAAATCTGATGCTTAAAGAACAATCACTTTTTTTTTGGATTTGATATAAAAAATATGACCTAATTTCAACCACCCAAATCTTACAATATCAAAATGAAATATTTTATCAACTATATACCCAAGTAACATTTTGGTTTAGAGTTTTATAAAATTATTAAAAACTATTAAATAATAATACCCATGTCTGAAAATGAGTATTTTCTTCCACTATACTCCAATTTTCATATTCCACATTAAGTATTCAACATATCCCCTAAAATTATTCACACATGAAACCTTTCTAGACATAATTCATTTAATGTCATTCTTCATATCCTTGGGAAAAAGAAAAGAGAATAAGGGAGACATAAAATGATCTGTAAGGTTAAACATAAGCATTAAAAATTAAAACATCATATAAAAATTTAATATAAGATAATATTCATATAAGACAAAAATAATGATCCATGTGAAAACAATCCTTGGGAAATAGATCTATTAGAAAATTATATCAAGAATTGAGAAAAAATTATGGTATCTTGGAACATTATCTTCCTATAACCCTTACAAGAACTGTTATAGATGTGATAGCCTTACCTGATTAATACCCTAATCTATTGCGAGTAACCAGTTAACTGGTTAACTCTACAATCTCTTAGGAGTTATGTATATTCAATCAACTATAAATTCATTACTCTTGGTCAGATTGGAGTACTCAAGAGGGGGGTGAATTGAGTATCTATAAAAGTTTCTGTTTGAAAAAAAGTATTCTTAAAAAGGTTCCCCAATAAAAATAAATACATCCCAGTTAATCAATGTAATACAGTTATGAAAGTTTGTATATTTAAATAACTTATCATACGATTTATTAATTCTCAATAATCTTAATAGTAGTTTTTAATATTACTTTTGAAGCTATTATAATAAGGAAAAACATTTATATCTTCTTTCCAAGATTAACTATCAAAGTAAATCTAGTGAATTATGAATTATGCAGTAAAATAGAGAACACTAAATTAAACAACACAACAGATATAAAACAAGTGGTTCAGTCTCAAGATGATACCTAATCCACTTCACTTGGTTATCACCTACCACCAAGTAGTTTATATTAATAAACTTGATACACACCATGGATCGGGGTCAACAGTAGTGAACAATACTATCCAGGTCACATGACCTCTTCCACAGTTCTTCAAGTGAATGAACTACTAGGTCACATAAGGACCTCTTCCACAATTATCTGTGGAAGTAAACAAGTGTAAATGGATAAGGGAGGAAGGATATCTTGTATCATTCAGTTTAGTGCAGGAGAAAATGCATGTTTTAATATAGAAACACGCACACTGCTCGAAAGCTAAAAAAACACAATAGAACAAAGATGATGAGATAAGGTTATAAGTGCTCTGAGTGTTATTCTTTCCAGGTCTGAACTTCTAGGATGAAATAAATGTAATAATCGAGTCCTCTTGAAAAAAGCATAGTTTTGCAAGTCTGGTTCTATGGTTTCAGATAGATTTGGCTTGTGTTCTTTGTGGAGTAGGTATTGAGAAGATGTTCTTGACTCTGATCTATTGTATTACAACTTTTATATTCTTTAATTCTTCTTGTGTTCTTCAGATGTATCTTGTTTCATGAGTTGGTTCTTTTCTGAAGAATTCTAGTGTGTCTACTGCTATAACACCACGCTTGTTTCATGACCACACTTTTCTTTTTATTCTTAGAGTGAATGTGTTGGAGCCAATATTATGCATGTATTCTACACCTCGTACCTCGTACTGTTAGGTGATATGTCTAAAAATAAATGTTAATTATGTCAGTGCATTTAAATTTCTCAAATATAACAATTAGAAATTAAATCGAAAATGACAAAACAGATTAAAGAATGGTTTCACAGTCTCTATGGAAATGGCTTCTCCATGAATCGGTGTCTCCATGAAGCGGTATCTCTTTATTTGGATTTGATTAGTGAGACAGTTATGATGGAAAGTTTTATAGAGATTAGGAACCGGTATCACAGATGCTGTGTTAGGATAATGATGTATCATCTTTTTCCAAATTTCGTCCGATGTATTAGAAAGAAACCAGTGTCATAGAATTCAACAGATTTGAAACTGATTTTGGTGTCTGGTCATGGTGTCTGGGTCACGGTGTCTGGTCACGGTGTCTGGGTCCTTTTCCATAAAAATAGAACTGGCGGCAGACTCATAGTTTTTCATACATAACCAAATATTTGTATATACACTTGAGCATTAATATTCATAGAATAAATTAGATTTAATCATTCATCAAAGAAATCATTATAGACCAAAGGTAAATATAGTTTACAATAATCAAGATTAATTTATAGCAATTAAGATCTTAGATAAGTTTATTTCAAGAATAAAGAAACCAACTATCTGTACACATGACTTGAGATAGAGTAAACATGATTAACAAGATTTATATAATGTATAGGATTTATGATCATTAAAACATGATTAACACATGAGGAGTCCAACAATATCCCCCCTTTTGTTGATCACAAATCATGTGAGTGAGATATATGTTCTCAGTGGATGTGTCTCTCCCTTAGTGTTCATTTAGAGTTCATGCCTCTCCCCCTTTTGGGATTATAAAAAAGAGTAAAAAATTGAATAAGAAAGGAGACAATAAAAGTTCATAGTGCATTAGATTGAGAAAGAGGTTTCATTATAATCAGTAAGCAACAAAAATACAAAAATATACCTATCAAAAGATAGTGTTTACTTTTTTCCAGCACCAACTGTCTTTTCTTTTCCCCTGGCAGAAGAATCACTAGAAGCCATAGGAGTAGAGGTAGAAGTTGAAGAAGGAGGTGAACCAATTGATTAAGATGGTAGAGGGAGACCTTCAAAATCAGAGGGGCCCAAGGTAGGGGTAGTGGAAGATGAAGGGAATTTTTGGTCAAGGATAACATGTCTGATATGACTCAGATCCTGAGAGACAAACATAGAAGTAGAGCAAGGGCAATGGATGAGAAGGTATGGAAACCAGGTCACAAGTGTGCATATGCAAGATCCACAATAGCAGTGCTCCGCCCTTGAATATAAGGCCTCAAAAGCTTGATGAAGTCAGCAATAATCTCACCACCATACTGAATCACCTTCTCAAAGTCATCCTTGTTTTCCATGAACTTTTCCAACAAAGGAGTGATATCCTTCATCTTTTGAACTTGAGTTTTGAAATCTTGAGTGATAGGAGAGATTTTCATATTCTCTACAATGTACTTGAAATGGTCTGTCATAGCATACTTAAAGAAAATCCTATTGAATTAGAAATCCACCTTCTTAGTAATTTCTTCTTGAGCATCTTTGAAAATTTTGGAATGAATTCTTACCAAATCAAGAACTCTATCACAATTCTGGACAACCACAAATAGAGAATCTTTGTTAAAACCAATGAGTACTGATTGAAGTTCTTCCTTAACAACCGTTCTGAGCAGATCACTATCCATAGAGGTTTGAGATGATTTTCCAGAGGCACTAGAAGCTATAACAGCTGAAGTAAGAGACTTAAGTTGATTTAGAACTTTCTAGAGACAACCCTTATACTCATCAATCAACTTTTTAAGACCAATAACCAGCTCACACATTTCTTGAACTATTTTCTTGTTTCTTTCAACCACCTTGTCAGCTAAGGAAGTTAGGTTAGGTTGGATCAGGGCAGCAACTTCCTGTGGAATCTGACTACCAACAACCTCAAAAGGATGAGAAATAGGTTTTGGTCTAGATTTGAACACTCTATGCATATATTCAACCATAGATTTGAGAGAATTCACTTCATCACTTAACAGTTTGTTCTCAACTCTGACTTCTTGAATTTCATGAATCATATTTAGCTGAATTTTCCAGATGATCTTATCTAACAACAGGGAAATATCTCTTTCACTCAAGTTTGTCGAAGGATCAGGTTGAGTGTTCATGAGCTTTTCAACTCCAGCAAATAAATTAGCTTCAAGGGATATCAAATAGTCCTTACTGACTAAGGTAGAAGTTTCCTATGAATGTTTAGGGATAAAATATGAGATATGCTCATGTTCATTTTCAGAGACAAGATCAGATATTGATTTCAATTGAAATATAGTAGAAAGGTCTATACCTTTAATTGAGACTTATTTGGAATCATTTACATCAAAATAGCTAAGTAATTTATACCATGTATCCACAGATCTTGGATTAATTGGATTAGGCACATCAACACTTTCTAGAATGGGGTGCTTCCCCCCCTCAACAGGTGAATCTCTTATAGGACTAAGAGAATTAGATACTTGATATATTTCCAAGATTTCCTCTCCAATAGCTTCACCCATTTATTTTCTAGACAATTAAAAGGCCTTCTCCATTATTTCTTTAGTATATGGAATAATCTTAGGAACAATTTGTTCCTCTAGGTGTTCCTCAAGAGAAGATTCTTTCTCAAGAGAAATATCTTCTTATAGATGTTCTTCCAGAACAACATTTTCCCTTACACCAACAACAGACTATTCTTTAGAAGCAGTTTCTTCTTCCAAATCAACAATTTCTTCAGGAACATGTACATCCTTCTAAATTAATAGTTGAGGAACATGTTCACTACCTTCTTCATCCAAGAAATGTTTCCCTATAGGTTCAACAACCTCTTCTACTTCTTCCTCAACAGAATAATCAACAATCTCATCTAGCTCCAAACCAAGATTAGAAATGTCTTTAGGTCTTGAAGAGTGCTCAAACAGGTTGAAATTTTCATAGACCCTCTCATTGTACTCTACCCATGCTTTTCTATACGAATTACAACTGATTTTCATTTTTTTTACTGTAACCTTCGAGATGAAAAATTCATAGTACTTAATGAATTATTCATCTAGTCCAAATAACCCTTTATCATGAAGCATAATAGTGATTAACCTTGAGTAGAAGAGGGAGGTTTACTTTAAGGTTGTCTTTGTGAACTCACACATATGAAGTGTAACATACTTTCACAGGTTGATCTTGTGTCTGTTATTCATAAGATGTATCAAAAATACATCCTAATACTTGAGTGTAAAAAAATAACATTTTCTTGGACTGATCAGACTCTAAAAAAACTTAAACAAAAGTCTGATTTCCCCATCTAGGTCAGTAGCAATAGCTCTTCTCTTAGTTTTATTTCAAGTCAAGCTTCCCAAGGATTATTCTAAAAAAAAGATCTCACTGGGAGGAGGAGGACCTCTCTGTTAGTCCTCAAAAAAACCCTCACGAGGTATCCTTAGGAAAGCATCCCATAACCTTGAATAAATAGTATATATTTGGCCATTGATCCAGCTTCTCACAACAAAACTATATTCTATATCCAAAGAGAATTGAATGAACTCATAAAAATAAGAAACTATATTTGGGAATATCAGTATTTCATCTTTTTTGAAGCAATCCAACCATCATTTCTCTTTAAGTACTTTCAATACTAAATAATTACCTGATAGAAGACACTTAGGGAAAATCTCATTTTCAGGTACCACTATTCTGTTTACCAGGTTTGGATTCAATGGACCTTCGGGCACTATCTTCGGTGCTATTTTCATATTCTTCTTTGATCTTTGATTATCAGGAGTTGATGATGATGTGAATTTCATTTTGGGCATTCAATAAAGGATTAAGAGAGAGAGAAAGGTTGAAGTAGGGGTTATGATTTGAGAGAAGAGAGCTTAGGTGAAGAAAGGAGTGAAACTTCTTTCATTTTTATCATTTAGGGATATCAAGTGTCGCAAAATAAAAAGCATGAGAAAGTAAAAGAATAAAATAATTAACTATCGTGATATGGGTTATAGTATATAAATAAAACAATAAAATGTATTTATGGTGAGATCGGAATAGACTTTCATGGTGATACTATAACAGTTTTTTCATGGTGAGACCGTAACAGGTTTTTCACGGTGTTATCTTTACTGTGTGAATTCTAAATGGTGTGACTGAATTGTTTTAAATAGTATTTTTCTAGACACTAACTGAGAAATAGTAACTGTGAGAGCATAAGAATAAAAAAAAACTTTTAAGACAATAAACTATAGAACTATAAGAGTTAGACAATAATCTTAAGAGAGTGACTTGTGAAACCATAAACTATGAAACAATAAGTTGTGAAATAGTACCCTTACTAATTAAGATTTATAATTACCAATTCATGTATGATGTAATATATTATTTTAGAATTTAATGGTTTGGTGAATATATCAATGAGCTGATATTCATTTCTAACGAATTCCAAAGTGACATCATCTTTTTGATAATGGTCTCTCAAAAAGTGATGTCTTACATCAATATGTTTTGTCCTAGAGTGTAAAACATGATTTTTTTGAGATCTTAATAGCACCTGTATTGTCACAATTTATAGGTACCTACCTGAATTGATACCCATAATCTATTAATGTGTGTTTTATCCACAAAATGTTTGCACAATAACTACCAGCGACTATGTAATCAGTTTCGGTAGTGGATAATGAAAAATAGTTTTGTTTCTTACTACAACATGATACTAGTGACTTTCCTAAAAAGTGACATGTTCCAGAGGTTCTTTTTATATCTGACTTACAACCACCGAAGTCATCATAAGAATAACTAACTGACTCAAATGATTTTCTTCTAGGATAGAACAGTCCTAGATTGGGTGTATTCTTGAGGTATTTTACAGTTCTCTTAACAACATTTAAATGAGATTCCTTAGTTTTTTTTCTAAAAATGAGAACACTTACATACACTAAACATAATTTCTGGTCAGCTAGCAGTTAAGTAGAGTAAGCTTCCAATCATTCCTCTGTAAGTGGGTTGATCAACATATTTTCCATCTTCATCAAGATCCAACATACAAGTAGTACTCATTGAAGTGTCACTACTTTTAGTTCTATCCAAGACCAAACGTTTTAGAAGATCTTTATTATATTTTCATTGATTTAAAATAATACCATCATTAATTTAAAAGATTTGAAATCCAAGAAAGAATTTTAGTTCACCCATTAAACTCATTTAAAATTCATTTTGAATCATTTTAGAAAATTCAATACATAAAGAATTTTTTGAAGATCCAAAGATAATATCATCTACATTTTTTTGAACTACTAAAATATCATTGGAAATTAGTTTTATAAAAAGTGTATGATCAAATATTACTTTTGTAAAACCTTTGTAAATAAGAAGGGTACTTAATCTATCATACCAAGCTATTGGATCCTATTTAAAACCATATAAATCTTTTGATAATTTAAAGACATGAATTTTAAAATGAGGATTTTTAAAAGCAGGGGTTTCTCAAAAAATACATCCTCAGATATATACATATTTAGGAATTCAATTTTAACATCCATTTGATATAGTTTAAAATTCAGATTTGTAGCATAAGAAAGAAGAATTTTGATGGATTCAAGTTTAGCTACTGGTGAAAAGGTTTCCTCATAGTCAATTATCTCTTCTTGAATATAGCCTTGTGAAACCAATATAGCCTTGTTTCTAACTATGTTACCAGCTTCATCTACTTTATTTCTAAACACCCACTTAGTGCCTATGGTGAATGTGTCTTTGGGTATGTCAACAAGTTTCCAAAATTTGTTTATTTCAAACTGATTAAGTTCTTCTTGCATAGACATCACCCAAAATTCATCATTGATAGCATCATTAATGTTTTTAGGTTCAAGTTGTGACAAGAAGACTTGATGTTAAACATTATTTCTAAGAGAAGCTCTAGTTTGAGTTCCTTTATCAAAATCTTCTACAACTGCATCTAAAGGATGGTTCTTAATAGTTCTAACATCTCTAGAAAAATAAGGACCAATGATTTCAAGTTCTTCAATAGGTTCGGGTTCATTAGGACCAAAATATGAAGAATTTCCTAAACTAGAAGTTTTCACGGATTTTTTTATAGGATGGTTAGAGGATTTTTTATTGATGTCTAGATTTGACACATCATTTTCCAGGTTATCTAGAGTGGTCTTAGGCTTATGTGGATCTGTTTCATCAAATTTGACATGGACAGATTCTTCCACACATTTAGTTCTTTTGTTAAACACTATATAGGCTTTAATAGAGATTGAATATCCTATAAATATTCCTTCATAACTCTTGGATGCAAATTTGTCAAGATTTTCCTTAGTGTTAAGGATAAAAACTTTGCAACCAAAAACTTTGAAGTAGCTTACTTTGGGGTTTTTATTGTTCCATAACTCATATGGAGTAATTTTAAGAATGGGTATAATCAACAATCTATTAATAATATATCATTATGTATTTACAGATTCAACCCAAAAATAAATAGGTAAGTCATATTCACTAATAATGTTTCTAGAGATTTCTTACAAGGTTCTATTTCTTCTTTCTACAACTCCATTTTGTTGAGGAGTTCTAGGGGTAGAGAAATTATGACTATAGCCATTTTGTGAACAAGAGGATTCAAACTATTGATTTTCAAACCCAAAACCATGATCACTTTTTAACGATTTAATTCTATGTCCACTAATATTTTCTACAGTTTTGGCATATTTGGTGAAATGAGAGTAGGCTTCACTTTTGTGAGCCAAAAAGAAAGTCCAAGTATATATAGAAAATCCATCTACAAGAACATAAACATAGTTCTTACAATCTAAACTAGAAACTATATATGGTCCAAAAAAATCCTTGTGAACCAGTTTGAGAGGTTGAGAAGTTGGAACTTCTTTATTTGGTTAGAAGGAAGTTTTGTGTTGTTTACCCTTTTGACAAGGATTACCCACTTTATCATTTGGAAACTCTAGTTTGGGTAGATATTTGACTAAACTCTTTATAGTCAGTTTTCTAAGAGAGTGAGTGTAACATTGTCCTATCCTCCTATGAAAAAGCCAAGATTATTTGTGAAATACACTTAATAATGAAGAATTTTGAGAAACTAGAGACTCTATGTTAACAGATTATACATTTTCATTTCTCAATGCAGAAAAAATTAAATCATTTTTATAATTAAAAAAATTGCAAGAATCATTTTCAAATTTAACATGAAATCCATCATCACATAGTTGTGAAATAATAAGCAAATTATATTTCAATCTATCAAAAAAACATAATTTGGAAATTAAAACTGAGTTAGACTTACCGATTTGGCCAAGGCCAATGATTTTTTCCTTTGGAATTATCACCAAAGGTGACTTGTCCACCATCAATTTTTATTAAGTTCTTGAAGCAAGAATAATACCCTATCATCTGTCTTGAACATCCACTGTCCAGGTACCATAAGCTTTTACAGGAGATCTTTAAGCAACTTTCCTACAAAATAGTCAAATAAAAACAGATTTTGGAACCCATATTTTCTTGGGTCCAGTAATATTAGTGACTAGTGCTTTAGGAACCCATATCTACCTCATAGGTTTCCTATAAGAATTATGTAAATTTCTTGAAAAATAAACTCTATTGGGTCCAAAAGAGCTTGAAATAGTAGAGAGTGTATTATAACTTGAACTAGCTGAATGTTTTACAGAATTAAGAGTATAGTTGTGTGTCCTAGATTTAGAAACAAAATTAGTTCTTCCAAAATTTCTTTTACCAGGTTGATCGCCAATACCAGTAGTATATTTAGGAGCAATCTATTTCCCTAGAATTTGTACTAAAGTATCATTACCATTAGTAAAACTTTCATGTTACTTCTTCAATTTCTCATTAGATATCTTTTGTGCATTGTTTTCTTTGAGAAATTGAAATTTTTTCTCCCTTTCTACTGTAAGTTCAATTTTACAGGTTGGGCTGCTCTCTTGAAGCAGAAATCTGGGATTTTCTCACAGGTATAACACTATGCAGTAGATTTTTCTTGGATTGGGCTGAAATCAAATCTGAATCGGAGGTTCTGGTTCGGGTGATCACGACTAAGGGTGATATACCATGGTCTTTGATCTATCTGATCCGAAAATGCATTTTAATGATTCCTAGAGAGTGCGTGCTCCGACATGTCCCAAGAGAAACCAACTTTACTGTGGATTCCCTTTACAGAGGCAGTAGTATGGAGGAACCCTTGCTGATCTACGCTCGTTTTGGCTCATTACCCCGGGAATGTAATTTGTTTGTGCAAGGAGATGCTTTAGGCCTTTACCACTATAGGCCACCATGACATGTTGGTTCCGTGTAAGGCTTCTGCCTTTATTTTATAATAAAAAATCATTTTCAGTCACTTGAACTATCCTTAGAAACACTCCATGTTGCTTTCATTTCCTTTTTATACTTTCTATCTTTGTCCTCATGTTTCTTTTTATACTTAAGCTTGGGATAGTCATCCTTTACATGTCCCTTTCGCTTACATTCATAGCGTACTATCTCATCATACTTGTCACTTCTTTTCCAATATTTCTTCCAGCTTCCTTTTTGATCATATCTTCCTTTGAAGTTAGTGTAACACCCCAACCCCAGTTACCCAGAGTCGGTGCATTATTTCGTAACATTGTCATGATCACAAAAGATCAAGTCTCGAAATACCGATTAGTTTAGTAGCCTTGGAAACACTAGATACGTTCATAAGTCTTACATTACATAATAAAGTAAAACAAAACTTCAACAATATCTTGTCTTCATATCCCCTCATACTATCCCTGCAGGTCATTCATAATATACTTCTTCACATCCTGGAAAAATTAAGACATTAGAAGGGGTGAACTCAGATGCTCAGTAAGGATAAAAATATAGCGGAATCTTTCATAAATAAACATTAACATTTAAGGCAATATATATCTAAAACAAAAGACTTTTAAACTTGAACTTCAGCATAATATGGCAAAATAAAATGAAATAATGCCATTTACTTATTCACATGGATATTCTACTAGTTGAATAATCACATGTAATATCAATAACCACTTTTATATTGAGGGAATGCATAATTCCAGACTATCATAACCATGTAGCCAAGGTCTCGTGCCAAGACTACAAATAAGATTTTGTCAAGGCCTCGTTCCAAGACACTATTTTGTCTCATGAGACCTACCGATGCATTGAGGAGCTATAGAGAGCTCCCCCTGTCACTTATTATGTCCAATGAATTCCTCATATGAACAGATTTAAACATATCATAAACCATAACATAATAGTATCACATAAAACATGCATAAAGGAAATATAACATTTTCACATTTCAATCACAAGATATCAATACAACACATTGATATAATACAAACACTATCAAAACCATTTTCAATACCAAACTAAAATAAAAGTAAAACATGGTATTTATTTTTCATTTTTTTAAAAAGTTATGGCTTGTAGAGGAAGCCGAAACTCAAATAATGGTCACGATGGAGGAGACGTCGTTGTCACCGCATACGTAAGACAAAACATTTCTTTTTTCGTTTAGTAAAAATGCTTTGTATAAAAATATTCCTTTTGAATAAAAGTAAAATTCGAAGGGGTTTATACACTGTATAAAGGAAAGTTGTGTATAAAACAAAATACGCCTCAATGAAAGGAGATTGAGACAAAGTCCCTTAAAAAGATCATTTTTTAAATAAAATAGATATATTATGTGTATTCACTATAATTACACATAAAGAAAGTATAAATACAATATAGGACATAATAATATCATGACATAATTTGAAAGTAGGAGATTAACCCAAAGAACGGAAATTGGGTTAAGAAGTTCCCTTACCTCGTGTCCGACTTGACTCGATCGTTCTTTAATCTCCTAAATAAAAAACTAGAGTTAATTTATACTTACTTAAGAACCTTTTTCATGTTCATTATTCCTTTTATATCACTTATTACCATGTTATGAACATTATGTAATTATTTAAGTTAATAACGGTTGTTTTTTCGATCTTTGGTACTTGAGTCAAAAATAAACTTCTTATAATTACAAGTTGTTCATGTGGTGAAATATCCATTATATAAAGAATTATATTCATGATTTATATATCATATATATCATATATATCCAGTATATAAATTCATTTATAATATTACATAACATTTAGAGGTAAGAAATGAAATGCACCGTTCAGGGAGACGGTAAGTCGTACATATGCATGAACACTACTTGCATTTGTATTTCGTATTTAATGGAATGAAATTATAATTATATAAAGGTATAAAATAATTACAGTATAATATAATGTATAATACCATTTACTCCATCCTTTATACATCCCACATATGGCATTAACGATTCAAGTCACTTTGAGGGGGCGGTAGTCCGCACTTCCTAAAATGAAATTATCGCGTTTACCCATAATGGAAATCATAAAGGTATGCGATAAATGAAAAATACAGAAGCATAAGAAAAACATAAACACAATATATATCATATATAAATATAGTGACATATTAATGGCCACCATGAGAGGTGTTAAAAGAAGATTGAACAATCATCGTTTCATGAGGCAGTAATTCGACACCCACTGAAACAGTATGTTCATTAACAATTAGATGAAGGTGTGTGTATGTGTAAATCGAATCCTTCTCATAAAAAAATACTAGTATATTTATGATACTGGTGTTGTTACAAAATAAAGGAATAAAAAGATTTTAGGGGGTTTGAGAAGCAAAATAAAACAAAATAACACAAGAGAAGACATTACCTTAAAATCGGGTAACTCTTTTTGATTTGAGCCAAAGGATTCCTTGGGAAGGCTTCTGCCCAAAGTGAGGCTTCTAGGAGTAAAAGAGGGAAGTTGATAGAGTATTTGGGTAGAGTTTGGCCGATCCAAATGGATTTGATGGTGTGAATAAGGTGGTATAGGTGGGGGCCTTTTATAAGAGGAGAGGAGGGGCACTCTTGGAAACTCATGAAATGTTACATTATTATGAAATGATTTTCGGATTTTAAAGGTCACACAATGATATATTTCGAGGATAAGGTGATAAGGGTTCGAAATATGCTCATACAATAGGTTTTTGACTAGTTTAAGTATTGGATTTTAAATTATCCTTCCATTTTATTAAAATCATTAATTAATGAGGTAATCGCTGCATCATCATGGTGTCATAAAAACATTAATTTATTTAATGTCTAAAAATTATAAAAAAATAACCATTATATAGGAAATATTTTTCTATTTCGAATTAATATTTATAGTCAAAAAGTTAACTTATATAACCCCATATAATAATTGTTTTAGTAAAACAACACATGTTTGTGACAATTTTATTTTTACTTTAAATAAAAAGTTATTAATGTCATTTTCTTACCCAAGTGGCTCCATGGGGTCCCCAAGCTGACCCATGGATTGTCTTGGTCTTCCATGACTCATAAAATAAGGGTATTACAAGTGTAAAAGTATTTTCATATTTTTATAATATCATTTTTACCTTAAATTTCACTAATTACCTTTAATCGCGATTAATAAAACTTAAAAGTTACTATTCACCAAAAAATTATTTTAATCCCATTGAACCACATTTTACTTCCTAATGACAACCATGTATGTCAGATTTTTGAAATTAAATTCA
Source organism: Viscum album (assembly GCA_963277665.1). NCBI lineage: Eukaryota > Viridiplantae > Streptophyta > Magnoliopsida > Santalales > Viscaceae > Viscum > Viscum album. The sequence continues at coordinate 1,939,992,637 of OY728155.1, forward strand.
TATAAGCGGTAAAGTTTCATTTAAACGAAAAATCAGTTTTTTAACTACCACTTAGTGGTTTCACTATTCATCAAAAATTGATGTTTTTCAGAACAATGCCAAAATTTCACCCTAAGATATAATTGATATTCCAAATTCAAAAATTATGTCTATTTTAAAAAATTCCAAACATATAAGTTGCATTAATTAATTCTCGCTGTCACAACAAATAGCGTGTTTTTAAGAAACAATATATATCAAAAGATTGACAACTGTTTATGTCCAATTTCAAAGTGAAATTAATTATAATGACCACCATTGGATAAAATGGTAAAAATATATTCTAATTATACTTTAAAACCACTCAATAGTATAATTTATCACTATAAATTATTTTTATTAAAAAATTTGTTTTTAAGTATATTTCACTATTCATAAAAAATTGGAAGTTCTCAGAAAATTACAAAAAATTAAACTTAGGATAATTTCGATATTCCAAATACAAAAATGAAGTCCATTTTGAAATATAAAATTTATATAATTTCAAAAAGTGGGTATTATTATTCATAACGACTACTTTGATTGGTCGCGGTGTGTTAGAACTCGAGGTTGCGTACAACACACGCCGCTCTATTATTCAAAGTGAAGCGTACCATGGAAGATTGGGGGGTCATATTCTCCACTCCTTCAATAAATTGCGTCCTCGCAATTTGAAAATTTTCTTTGAATATAAAAGGTTGAAAATAGAAAATACCTTTGTGGAAAACCCACATCGAAAATAAGCTTAATAAAAATATAACTTTAAAAGAAAGAAAGAGACGTACAAAGGTCACCTGAGATAGCCCATACTAGGATTCTATGAAAATATGGATATGGTGGAAAAAAAACCATTAAGGTCTGGTGGATAGTTGTAGAAAACAGGGTTAGGAGAAAGTTAACTACAAGAAAATCACAAACTTGTGATTGGTTAAACGATCATTGATTCCCCAATAGGAAAAGTTAATCGACAACGTTTTTGTTTTAAGTTACCTTTTATAAAGTTGATGAATTTATTTAGGAGAATTACTAAGAATGTAAGGAAATATATATAATTGTCATGTAGACATTCATTCATTAATAAATTTTCACCACAAACCCATCTTTCACTCAAAAAGATAATATAACTCAAAAATATTATATTTATCCTAATCTTATAAGTTTCCAAATATTAACACATACCATTTCGATTAGGAAAACTATTTTGTAATAACTAGGGACTTCCTCTAGGCTAGTGGTAGGTAATAAAGGCCTGTCGTACTATGGTTGTGGGTTCGATTCCTACAGCTTTGTCTGACGCGACGGGTTATCCCCCGACTTGCAGGTTGTCCTTTTCTTAAAACTATAGTATTATAATATTCCAAAAATGCTCTTCATAAATGTTTTAACCTTAAAGAATACTATCCAAAGTTCAACTTAATCCATTCCAACCTTTATAGTTATCCAAAATACCTCTGTCCAGACTTTCTCTAAAAGGACTCTAAATTCCAAAATCAATTGTACCATCAGATTTGTCAAACAAAGTAATGTTTCTCTTATTGTCACATACAAAAATATGATTACCTTCATCATATTAAAACCTTAATGAAAACAACAAGTACTGCAGTAGAATCCTTATATATATCACATTATTCTTATATCCAGAATATAATCCTGGAGTCCAAAAGTACCAATAAATTAATTATTCCACTTCAACTGTAGTAACAGTATAATATTGTCCTTGATCCCTTGGCCTTTTCTGAGGTAAGTTTCCCTGACGCTTATGACATTCATTTGCATAATGCCTCATTTCCCTATAATTGTAGCATTCAACATTGATAGCCTCTTTCTTTCCCTTGCAATAATGAGCCTGGTGACCTTTTTATCCACATTTATAACAAATTCCCATTCCTTTTAGGCATGTACCAGGGTGATTATTCCCACAATTATCGCATAATGGAAAATCCTTCTTTCCCTTTTTCCCTTTATCTGTCTCTTGTTCCACCATTCTCTTCTTCTCTTGCTTTACTTTGTTATCATAAGATTTAGAGAATTCCTTTTCTTTCTTGATAGAACACAAGAAAATATCTTCGTACGTTGAGAAAGATTGTGATACTAAAGCTCGACGGAGAAATGGTTTTAACCAATTAAAGAAACGATCAATCTTACTTCTTGGGCTATGTATATAATCCGAAGCATGTCTTGCTAACCTTGTAAAGCTGGCCTCATACTTTGCGACATTATCATCCTCCTTTTGTCTTAGACTCAGAAATTTCCTTTCCATATTTGCTCGATGGTCATGAGGAAATTATTTTTCTAAGAAAATCTCTTTGAACTCCCTCCATTCCATATTCGATACTTCATCATCTTCCTTTTTATTTTGAATCAACGACCACCATTGATCAGTGTAACACCCAATACTTTTATGTAAAATATTTTGTTTTTATGTTATATAAATCATCAAAGGAATCTTTCACTACACACAACACTAGCTTGTCTTGCTTTACACGCAACCACAACCTTCCTCGATAGCTTGTGTCGTACGCAATACCGAGTTTCACTAAACAATGATATGCTATTAAAATATTATTAAAACTAGCCGTTATGAATAGTAATAACCACTTTTTGAAATTTTATAAATTTTATTTTTCAAAATGGACTTCATTTTTGGATTCGGAATATCGAAATTAGCCTAGGGTGAAATTTTGGTATTTTTCTGAAAACTTTCAATTTTTGATGAATAGTGAAACCACTAAGTGGTAGTTAAAAAAACTGAATTTTTCATAAAACTTAATTTTACCGCTTCTGTGAGTGGAATTTTAAAAATCTGAGAGACACGGTTGATGTCAGTAAGTAAAATGTGGTTCAATGAGATGAAAATAATTTTTTGGTGAATACTAACTTTTTACTTTTTTTTACCACGGTTAAAAGTAAATAGGGTAATTAAGGGTAAAAATGATATTATTATTACCCTAAACATGTCCTAATTCTATTGCACTAGTGTAATTCGACCAAAAACAACCTTATGAATAAAATATGACCATTTAGTCCCACTTGTATTAGATTAGGACATTTATTATTAATTTATTTAAAGAAGGGTTAAAATAGTTAAAATCAAAGTTTAATAAGTAAATCATTTTTAATATGGGGTTATACATAAGATAAATATGACTATAAATATTAATTAGAAATATAAAAATATTTACTACATAATGGTATTTTATTTGTAATTTTTAGACATTAAATAATTTAATTTATTTATGACACAATGATGATGCAGTAATTATCTTATTAATGAAATATTGACATAATTGATGTTATGAATACCCAAATAAATATAATTTGAGACTTTTTATGAATTAAACTAATTTTCTAGGTTAATATGACATGTTAGTATTGATTTAAGTAACTTGGTTAGAACTAATTATTCTATTATGAGTTTCACAAAAATCAATTACTAAATAGTTTCAAAATTGACATAAAATAGTTTTTAAAAGAAATATTATATTATTAATTGTTATTTTATTCCTAAAAATCTAAGGCTCGGAAAAATGACTTAGATAAGGTTATAAATTTTAATAATAAACAACTTGGGGTTCGTTTGGCTTGATATAGTAAGTTTATTAACCTTATAGTGTAAGAAAACAAGAAGACACGGTAAAAGTTAAATTATCTAACTTAAAGTAAAATCTAAATGATAAGGTTAAAATTGATACCTAAACTTGTCTAAATTCTATTGGATGAGAGGATTTCTACCCCTACCCACCTTATCTTAGAAATATGTCAATTTTGAGCTATTAAAAACCAAATTTGACTTTATAATAAAATAATATTTTTAGTTATTCCAAAGGTGCCCCTCTCCTCCCTTATAAAAGGGCACCTCCTCCCTCTCTTCCTCACACCACTTTGAGCCTTCATTCTCGGCCAAAACCTGCCAACTTCTCCTCTCCAATTCCCTAGAAACATCCTAGAGGTTCTGGTCTTCTTCAAAGACCTATTTTAGTGCCCTAAAAGTAGGTCTCAAAGAAGCACTTCAAAGAAGAGGTAATGTCCGTTACCGATTCTTTCATCTTTATTTCTTCCTCCACTTCTTCTTCTTTAGTTGTTTCATTATGAAGTAATAACATCAGTATCAATAATATACTGATATGTTATTATAAGTATGAAACAACCCTATTTCACCATCTATCCATCCTACGGAAAAAGAAATCACCGCGCGTGCGTACGTACGGAATACCGTCTCCACGCTGTGGTGTAATCTATTTTCCACCACCACCTTACTTGAATGGGTATAATGGTGTAAATAATGAATATATATGACTATTATAAAGTGATATTGATTCTGAAATAGTATACATACACTCCAATACAATTCCACGATCATAGGAACGATATCATCACTCGTGCGTACGTACGGAATACCGTCTCCACGATGTGATGCGACTCGTTCTACATGATCTTCATTTCATAATGATTATATAAATGAATTGAATGAATTGAATGAATGAATATGATATATATTACACTAATACCATTCTTGAAATGAGGTATCTATAACCTAAAGAGAAGAATAAAAATTTATTCGACAAAACACGCATAAGAACAAAAAGTAATAAACACCCGAATAACAAGTAGTAATGAAATATTACTAATAAGAAGCTAAGAATATGACCATATATGATGTAATAACAATAATTATGATTCTGTAATAAGTAAATAACATTATTTAAATCATTATACAGGAGGTTTGGACACTTACGAGGAAAATTGGACCTAAGGTAAGGGAAATATCACAATCTCATTTTTATCCGAGATTGTTTATACTTTGGAATTTTCTGGGGTGTATTTTATCATCCACATCCATGTTCACTCAATATGTAATATTGTTTCCATCCACTTAAAATAGTTTAAATCCAATTTTACCCTTCGGTGAGTTTTTAGTAAAATATATGAAAGGAATCTTTTGTCGTTTTTCGTACGAGGTACTTTTTGACTTTTCTGAAAAAAGTACGAGAAGAATGTTTTTTTAACTTATACAGCATGAATGGATTTTTAAAATATTATTTCCAAGAAGCTTACTTTACAAGTTTTCAAGTTTATTTTAAATAAACTTCTTTTAGTTTAAAATTTTATGACTTGTTAAGAAAGGAAAAATGTTTTTGAAGAAGAAAGGATATTTTCCTCAAGAATGGAGTTCAAGTGTTTTATCAAAATTATTTTCCATCTAAGATAATAAAGGGTTATGTTTTTATCCCTATTATTACATTGATTTGATTATGTTGTGATGGAATTATTTTTATGAATTCATTTATCTTATATGAATTGTTTTATGATGTCATGATGTTTACGATTCCCATTTGTATTACATGGGTTATGCAATGATGTATGATTTATGATTTTGTGGCACACATAATAATGGTATAATTATGAGATGGGTGGGACCTATATCTACCTCCAATGCATTGGGTAAAGATTTTATATCTCATGAGATATACATGGCTGGAATGGTAGGTTATACCGGTTCAGTGAAACAGGACTAAAACGAGGAGTGAACTCGGTTAAGAAATGGACTTTGTCCACTAAGATAGTCTTGTAAATGAGTCTTGACTAATAAGAAATGATTCTATATGATTATGTGTGTATGCCACAAATTTTCATGTTTTATGTTATGATTATTGGGATTCCATTTCACTACTATGATTTATCCCATGTTATGAAATTATGCTCTCTTTTGCAGGTTAAGATTTCCAAAAGTTATGTTCTTATGAATATGATGTGATTGATATTTCTTTTGTTTACCCTTACTGAGCATTTGAGCTCACCCTTTTGTATTTTTTCTTTCCCCAGGTCAAGAAGAAGGTTATTAAGTAAGATATGCCAAAAGGGACTATAGATATTATGAAATAAATGGGAGACATTGTAGATGCTTTATGAACCAGTTGTTTATGTTTCCTAGTTTCTAAAGATACTATACCTATACGGTCCTTTCGTGGTTTTGTTATATATTGTAATAAGTATGCTTAAATTTTGAAGTATTAACAATGTATGTAAAGTATGGGTCGTTATAGTTGGTATCAGAGGAAAGGTATAGTCAACCTTTGGAAACTAGGATGTGAGAGCCTTAGTAAGAACCCTAAGGATAAGTCTAAGCATAGAACACAATATTAGTGTTTTAGAAATGGCCATGAATAACCTAGGATAAGACCTTAAGTGTGAAATTTTATTCTTGATTATGTGGTTTTCCTATTATAATTAGTGTTGCTCACACTATTCTTCTTGGTTTTAGTCAATGTATGGAACCCGAAGGAACCGTGTTAATGCAGAATGCGACGGGCAATGCAATGATTGTCCCCCTGAGAAACCAAACGTTATGGGAGATGGAATGAAAAATCTTGTAGCCATGCTCACACAACTTTCTCAAGATATGAATCATGCAGGACTTCCAAACAAGAAAAGGAAGGAGAAACATTCTGTTGAATCCTTCATGAGACAGCGTCCACCTTCATTCAGCGGGTCTACTGATCCATTAGTTTCTGAACAATGGATTAGTACTACTGAAAAGATATTTTCAGTTCTTCAATGTTCTGAGCATGATAAAGTCATCTTAGCAGTGTATCATTTGGAAGGTGATGCTGATCAATGGTGGAATGTTATTAAAAATACGAGGCAAAGGGTTGAAATTGAGTCCATGGAATGGGATGAGTTCAAGAACTTATTTTTCAATAAGTACTTCCCTTTTATTCTCCGAACAAAGATGGAGAAAGAGTTTCTTGAACTGAAGCAAAAGGATGATGAATCTGTTGGTACCTATGAAGAAAATTTTACAAGACTTGCAAGGTACGCTTCTGGTATTATTATCCAACCTGAGAGTAAGATCGATCGATTCTTTAGTGGCTTAAAACCAACTCTTCGAAGAGCCTTAGCCATAAGGGACTTCAATAGCTACGAGGAAATCATTCGATGTGCTCTCAAAGTTGAGATGGAGATTGGAGTAACCCATCAGTCATATGGGTTTGATAAGAAGAGGAAAATGGAATTCAAAGGAAAATCTAAAGAGCACACTGGAAAGAAGATGAGATTTCCCTTATGCTCAAAGTGTGGAAAGAAACATAGAGGGAGTTGTCTTAAAGGGACAAGTAAATGTTTCAAGTGTGGAAAGGAAGGTCATCGGGCATTTTAATGCCGCGATGATGGGAAGAAGATGTATATTGATGCAAACAAAGGAAGGGATACATAGAATGAACCTACTACACTTCAATTTTTCAAGTGCAACGAGATGGGACATTATGACAATAAATGCCCTAATCCAAGGGTTGATGATGATGGTCGACGTCAACAAACTCTTAAGGCTAAAGACAAAGTAAAGTCAAATGCAATTTCTATCAGCGATGTGGAGTACGATAACGATGTGGTGAAAGGTACAATTACCATCCACTCTAAAGTAGCAAATGTTTTATTTGATTATGGATCCCACCAATCTTTTATTTCTGAAGAATTTTCTAAGGGTATCACCGTATTACCTCAACAATTAGATGTTGAGTTAGCTGTGACAACACCTAATGGAACAACAGTCGCATCAAAAGTTTATAATTCTTCTCCGATCGAAGTTTGTGGGAAATTGCTTCCTGGAAATCTTGTGATCCTTCCTATAGTGGAATTTTATGTGATTCTTGGCATGGATTGGATTTCTTTATATAGAGCTCATATCAATTGACAAATAAGGGAAGTCACATTTTATATTCTGGATCAATCTATGATCGTCTATCAATGCAAGGATGAACATAAACTTCCAGTGGAAATTCCTTCTACCTTATGGGTCTTGATTCCACTAAATGAAGGTTATTTATCTCAAATGGTTGGTGAGAAACTCACGATTAAGAACATGCCCATTGTACGAGAGTTTGATGATGTCTTTCCGGTGGAATTGCCGGGTATTCCACCAAATCGTGAAGTTGAGTTTTCAATAGAACTCGTACTGGGTGCTTTGCCTATTTCAAAGACACCTTATAGAATGGCCCCAATTGAGTTGCAAGAATTGAAGAAGCAACTCCAAGAGAATCTTGATAAGGGATTCATATGCCCTAGTGCGTCACCTTGGGGAGCACCGGTTCTATTTGTTAAGAAGAAAGATGGATCAATGAGACTCTGCATTGATTATCGAGAACTTAACAAGCTCACTATCAAGAAAAAATATCCTCTCCCATGCATTGATGACTTATTTGACCAAATACGCGGAGCTCAATACTTTTCCAAGATTGATCTTCATTCAGGGTATCATCAATTAAGGGTTAAAAGGGAGGATATACCAAAGACGGCTTTCCATACAAGGTATGTACACTAGTATTTATAGTGATGCCATTTGGTCTTACTAATTCCCCTGCTATCTTCATGGATCTGATGAATAGAGTATTTAGAGACTATCTTGATCAATTTTTGGTAGTCTTTATAGACGATATTCTTGTCTATTGAAAGAGCAAGGAAGAACATGAAGATCACTTGAGAATTATATTGAAGTCCCTGAGAAAGGAGAAGGTTTATGCCAAATTTACCAAGTGTGAATTTTGGCTTCAAAAAGTTTCATTTTTGGGTCACATAATCTCAAAAGAGGGGATATCTGTGGATCCAACAAAAACAGAGGTTATCGAAAGATGGTTGAGACCAACAACAGTAACTGAGATCTGAAGTTTTCTTGGTTTGGATGGATATTATCGACGTTTTGTGAAAGATTTTTCACGATTATCTAATCCACTCACCAAGTTGACTTGGAAAGGAGTTAAGTTTGTTTGGACGGAAGAATGTGAATAGAATTTCAAGGAGTTGAAAAGATGGTTATCTAGTGCACCTGTGCTCACACTGCCTTGTAGTGGAGAAAGGTTTGTGATCTATAGTGATGTATCCAAGAAGGGATTAGGGTGTGTTCTTATACAAAATGATATGGTGATAGCTTATGCCTCACGACAGTTGAAAATCCATGAGCAAAATTACCCAACACATGATTTGGAGTTAGCTGCGGTAATATTTGCATTATAGATTTGGAGGCATTATCTTTATGGAGAAAGGTGTGACATTTATACTGATCATAAAATTTTAAAGTATATTTTCACACAAAAGGAGCTTAATATGCGTCAAAGAAGATGGTTGGAGCTGATTAAGGATTATGACTGCTCAATCCATTACCACCCTGGGAAAGAAAAGAAGGTGGCAGATGCATTAAGTCGACAAGACCATTCCAGTTTATCCATGATGAGGATCACAAAAGATCCAATATTTATGGATTTACAAAGGATGGATCTTGGAATTATAATGGAAGGGGAAAAATATTATCTTTCTTAAATGAATGTTCAACCATCTATACATGTGAAGATTAAAGAGGCACATAAAGAAGATGTCGAGTTACAAAAGAAGGTGAGAAATGTTCCTGAATCCAACCTTGATTGTGATGGGTTAATAAAGTTCAGAAATCGGGTTTGTGTTCCTCCCATCCCGGAATTAAAGAAGGAGTTGCTGGATGAGGCTCATAGTTCTTCATTATCTATTCATCCTGGAAGCACGAAGATGTATAGGGACCTGAAAGAGTACTTCTAGTGGGATGGCATGAAAAGAGATGTTGCTGAATATGTCTCTCGATGCTTGGTTTGTCAGCAACTTAAAGCTGAGAGACAGAAGTCTAAGGGGATGTTACAACCATTACCCATACCCAAATGGAAATGGGAAAACATCACTATGGACTTTTTCACAGGACTTCCTAAAACATCCAAAGGCAATAATACTATCTGGGTCATAGTTGATCGTCTTACCAAGTCTGCACACTTCATTGCTATTAGAGAGGATTTCTCTCTGGATCAGCTTGCCAGGATATATGTAAAGGAAGTGGTAAGATTGCATGGAGCACCACTTTCTATTATATCTGATCGGGATCCGAGATTTACCTCGAAGTTCTGGCAAAGTCTTCAGCATACTCTGGATACAGAGTTGAGTTTCAGTACTTCTTATCATCCCCAGACAGACGGTCAGTCTGAGAGAACAATTCAAACTCTAGAAGATATGTTGAGAGCTTGCTCTATGGATTTCAAAGGTGGTTGGGATCAACACTTACCATTGGTGGAATTTTATTATAATAATAGCTTTCACTCCAGTATTCATATGGCTCCTTATGAGGCTCTCTATGGAAAGAAATGCAGGACTCCAACTTGCTGGGATGAAGTTGGGAAAAGAAAGCTATTAGGACCTAATCTTGTTGATGAAATGGCAGAAAAGGTCAGATCTATTCAACAACACATAAGAGTAGCTCAGAGTCAACAGAAAAGTTATGCCGACAACCGAAGAAAAGACCTAGAGTTTTAAGTGGGTGATAAAGTGTTCTTATGAATATCTCCCTGGAAGAGAGTCATGAGATTTGGAAAGAAGGGGAAGTTGAGCCCTAGATATATCGGTCCTTTCGAAATACTTGATCGTGTCGGGAAGGTAGCTTACCGATTGGTGCTTCCACCGAATCTCTCTCAAGTACACGATGTATTCCATGTATCTCTCCTGAGAAAGTACATACCTGATCCTTCACATGTACTCAGCTCAGAAGTTGTACCGCTGGAGAAAGATCTTTCTTATGAAGAACAGCCGATAAAGATTCTGTATCATAGAGAAAAGCCCTATGAAACAAGACCACTCGATTGGTGAAAGTTTTGTGGAGGAACCACCAATTAGAAGAAGCTACATGGGAGCTTGAGGATATGATGAGGGAGAGGTATCCTCATCTGTTTGTTACAAAGTGACGAATTTCGAGGGCGAAATTCATTTTAAGGGGGGTAGAATGTAACACCCGAGACTTTTATGTGAAATATTTTGTTTTTATGTTATATAAATCATCAAAGGAATCATTCACTACACACAACACTAGCTTGGCTTGCTTTACACGCAACCGCGGACTTCCTCGATAGCTTGTGTCGTACGCAATACCAAGTTTCACTAAACAATGATATGCTATTAAAATATTATTAAAACTAGCCGTTATGAATAGTAATAACCACTTTTTGAAATTTTATAAATTTTATTTTTCAAAATGGACTTCATTTTTGGATTCAAAATATCAAAATTAGCCTAGGGGGAAATTTTGGTATTTTTCTGAAAACTTTCAATTTTTGATGAATAGTGAAACCACTAAGTGGTAGTAAAAAAAACTGAATTTTTTATAAAACTTAATTTTACCGCTTCTGTGAGTGGAATTTCGAAAATCCGAGAGACACAGTTGATGTCAGTAAGTAAAATTTGGTTCAATGAGATGAAAATAATTTTTTGGTGAATAGTAACTTTTTACTTTTTTTTACCACGGTTAAAAGTAAATAGGGTAATTAAGGTTAAAAATGATATTATTACCCTAACACATGTCCTAATTCTATTGGAAAAGTGTAATTTGACCAAAAAAAACCTTAGGAATAAAATATTACCATTTAGTCCCACTTGGATTAGATTAGGACATTTATTATTAATTTATTTAAAGGAGGGTTAAAATAGTTAAAATCAAAGTTTAATAAGTAAATCATTTTTAATATGGGGTTATACATAAGATAAATTCAACTATAAATATTAATTATAAATCTAAAAAGATTTCCTACATAATGGTATTTTATTTGTAATTTTAAGACATTAAATAATTTAATTTATTTATGACACAATGATGATGCAGTAATTATCTTATTAATGAAATATTGACATAATTGATGTTATAAATACCCAAATAAATGTAATTTGAGACTTTTTATGAATTACACTAATTTCATAGGTTAATATGACATGTTAGTATTGATTTAAGTAACTTGGTTCGAACTAATCATTCTGTTATGATTTTCACAAAAATCAATTACTAAATAGTTTCAAAATTGACATAAAATAGTTTTTAAAACAAATATTATATTATTAATTGTTATTTTATTCCTAAAAATATAAGGTTCGGCCAAATGACTTATATAAGGTTATATATTTTAATAATAAACAACTTGGGGTTCGTTTGGCTTGATATAGTAAGTTTATTAACCTTATAGTGTAAGAAAACAAGAAGACACGGTAAAAGATAAATTATCTAACTTAAAGTTAAATCTAAATGATAAGGTTAAAATTGATACCTAAACTTGTCTAAATTCTATTTTATGAGAGGATTTAGACCCCTACCCATCTTATCTTCGAAATATATCAATTTGGAGCTATTAAAAAACCGAATTTGACTTTATAATAAAATAATATTTTTAGTTATTCCAAAGGTGCCCCTCTCCTCCCTTATAAAAGGGAACCTCCTCCCTCTCTTCCTCACACCACTTTGAGCCTTAAAGCTCAGCCAAACCCTTCCAATTTATCCTCTCCACTTCCCTGGAAACATCCTAGAGGTTCTTGTCTTCTTCAAAGACCTATTTTAGTGCCCTAAATGGAGGTCTCAAAGAAGCACTTCAAAGAAGAGGTAATGTCCGTTACCGATTCTTTCATCTTTATTTCTTCTTCCACTTCTTCTTCTTTAGTTGTTTCATTATGAAGTAATAACATCAGTATCAATAATATATTGATATGTTATAATAAGTATGAAACAACCCTATTTCGCCATCTATCCATCCCACAGAAAAAGAAATCACCGCACGTGCGTACGTACGGAATACCGTCTCCACGCCGTGGTGTAATCTATTTTCCACCACCACCTTACTTGAATGGGTATAATGGTGTAAGTAATGACTATATATGACTATTATAAAGTGATATTGATTCTGAAATAGTATACATACACTCCAATACAATTCCACGATCATAGGAATGATATCATCACTCGTGCGTACGTACGGAATACCGTCTCCACGATGTGATGCGACTCGTTCTACATGATCTTCATTTCATAATGATTATATAAATGAATTGAATGAATGAATATGATATATATTACACTAATACCATTCTGGAAATGAGGTATCTATAACCTAAAGATAAGAATAAGAATTTATTCGACAAAACACGCATAAGAACAAAAAGTAATAAACACCCGAATAACAAGTAGTAATGAAATATTACTAATAATAAGCTAAGAATATGACCATATATGATATCATAACAATAATTATGATTCTGGAATAATTCAATAACATTATTTAAATCGTTATACAGTAGGTTCAGACACTTACGAGGAAAATTGGAACTAAGGTAAGGGAAATATCACAATCTCATTTTTATCCAAGATTGTTTATACTTTGGAATTTACTGGGTTGTATTTTATCATCCACATCCATGTTCCCTCAATATGTAATATTGTTCCCATCTACTTACAATAGTTTAAATCCAATTTTACCCTTCGGTGAGTTTTTAGTAAAATATATGAAAGGAATCTTTTTTCGTTTTTCGTACGAGGTACTTTTTGACTTTTCCAAAAAAAGTACGAGAAGAATGTTTTTTTAACTTATACAACATGAATGGATTTTTAAAACATTATTTCCAAGAAGTTTCCTTTAAAAGTTTTCAAGTTTATTTTTAATCAACTTCTTTTAGTTTAAAATTGTATGACATGTTAAGAAAGGAAAAATGTTTTTGAAGAAGAAAGGATATTTTTCTCAAGAATGGAGTTCAAGTGTTTTATCAAAATTATTTTCCATCTAAGATAATAAAGGGTTCTGTTTTTATCCCTATTATTACATTGATTTGATTATGTTGTGATGGAATTATTTTTATGAATTACTTTATCTTATATGAATTGTTTTATGATGTCATGATGTTTACGATTCCCATTTGTATTACATGGGTTATGCAATGATGTACGATTTATGATTTTGTGGCACACATAAGAATGGTATCATTATGAGATGGGTGGGACCTATATCTCCCTCCAATGCATTGGGTAAAGATTTTATATCTCATGAGATAGACATGGCTGGAACGGTAGGTTATACCGGTTCAGTGAAACAGGACTGAAACGAGGAGTGAACTCGGTTCAGAAATGGACTTTGTCCACTAAGATAGTCTTGACAATGAGTCTTGACTAATAAGAAATGATTCTCTATGATTATGTGTGTATGCCAAAAATTTTCATGTTTTATGTTATGATTATTGGGATTCCATTTCACTACTATGATTTATCCCATGTTATGAAATTATGCTCTCCTTTGTAGGTTAAGATTTCTAAAAGTTATGTTCTTATGAATATAATGTGATTGATATCTCTTTTGTTTACCCTTACTGAGCATTTGAGATCACCCTTTTGTATTTTTTCTTTCCCCAGTCCAGGAAGAAGGTTATTATGTAAGATATGCCAAAAGGGACTATAGATATGATGAAATAAATGGGAGACAGTGTAGATGCTTTATGAACCAGTTGTTTATGTTTCCCAGTTTCTAAAGATACTATACCTATACGGTTATTTCGTGGTTTTGTTATATGTTGTAATAAGTATGCTTCAATTTTGAAGTATTAACAATGTATGTAAAGTATGGGTCGTTATAATCGGCATCTCTAGTGAGGCGGTAAACTGCCATGATAACCTTTTCCCTTTCACTACTTTCCAAGGCATGAAATATTTTCTCTAAGGAATTTATCCATTGCTCAACTACTAAGGGATTAATACTCCCATTGAATTTTGGTGATTGTTGCCTCATGAAGCGGTCTAACATTGATCCTCCACATTGCGGATCAGGGTGCTCCATACGAGTAAGGTTATTATTCATAACCTGAGTGAGTTGTCCTAGTATGGTGATAAGTTGATCAACACCAGTTGTATCTCCATCTCCACTATAATTATCTTGAGCAGGAGGACAATCCCTACACGGAGTGCGTACATTGATACGGTTTCCATTCCTCCCACTAGGCACCATTTCTAAAAAATGGCATAAACTAGATTAGTTTATGAATCAAAATACATAATTCGATACTTGTAAAACACTTAACATAAATTGAACTATAATCATAAAAAAGTTTTCTTTGAGGAAGTATATACTCATAAACCCTTCATAATGGTTTGTAAAGAAAATGAGAATTATCCTAAGCATATCCCCCGGGAGTGTCGTAACCAAGAGTGTAGCAAGGCTCGTTGTCAAGAACCAGTTCCCGTTCGAGTCTAGCTTAAAGCGGTGTTTTCAGGTTTTACCCCTAGGTATATCTGTGCAATAGCCTCCTCTACCTGCTCGTATCCAGACTAGGATTTATTGATCAGAAAACTCAAAAAATATCTATAATACCAAAATTCTAGGAAGTTCTTCTATACTAATCCTCAAAATCTATCTTTGGGCTATGTGCTCTAATCAGAGTTTATCTAAATCTAGCTTCCAAGGTTAGTACTAAACTGCCTCTGATACCAACTGTAACACCCCGACCCCAGTTACCCAGAGTCAGTGCATTATTGCGTAACATTGGCATGATCACAAAAGATCATGTCTCGAAAGATAGATTAGTTTAGTAGCCTTGTAAACACTAGATACATTCATAAGTATTACATTACATCATAAAGTAAAACAAAACTACAACAATATATTGTCTTCATATCCCCTCATACTATCCCTACATGTCATTCATAATATACTTCTTCAAATCCTGGAAAAATTAAGACATTGGAAGGGGTGAGCTCAAATGCTCAGTAAGGATAAAAATATAGCGAAAGCTTTCATAAATAAACATTAACATTTAAGGCAATGTATAACTAAAACAAAAGCATTTTAAACTTGAACTTGATCATAATATATCAAAATAAAATGAAATAATGCCATTTACTTATTCACATGGATATTCTACTAGTCGAATAATCAAATGCAATATCAATAACCACTTTCATATTGATGGAATGCATAATGCCAGACTATCATAACCACGTAGCCAAGGCCTCATACCAATACTACAAATAATATTTTGTCAAGGCCTTGTGCCAAGACACTAGTTTTTCTCATGAGACCTACCGATGCATCAAGGAGCTATAGCAGGCTCCACCCATCACTTATTAAGTCCAAGGCATTCCTCATATGAACAGGTTTAAACATATCATAAACCATAACATAATCGTATCACATAAAACATGCATAAAGGAAACATAACATTTCCACATTTCAATCACAAGATATAAATACAACACATTGATATAATACAAACATTATCAAAACAATTTTTAATACCAAAATAAAATAAAAGTAAAACATGGTATTTATTTTTCTTTTTTTAAAAAAAATTATGGCTTGTAGAGGAAGCCGAAACTCGAATAATGGTCACGACGGAGGAGAAGTCATTGTCGCCGCATACGTAAGACAAAACATTCCTTTTGTAATTTAGTAAAAATGCTTCGTATAAAAATATTCCTTTTGAATAAAAGTAAAAGTCGAAGGGGTTTATACACTGTATAAAGGAAAGTTGTGTATAAAACAAAATATGCCTCAATGAAAGGAGATTGAGACGAAGTCCCTTAAAAAGATCATTTTTTAAATAAAATAGATCTATTATGTGTATTCACTATAAGTACACATAAAGAAAGTATAAATACAAGATAGGACATAATAATTTCATGACATAATTTGAAAGTAGGAGATTAACCCAAAGAACGGAAATTGAGTTAAGAAGTTCCCTTACCTCGTGTCCGACTTGACTCGATTGTTATTTAATCTCTTGAATAATAAACTAGAGTCAATTTATAATTTATTAAGAACCTTTTTCATGTTAATTATTCCTTTTATATCACTTATTACCATGTTATGAATATTATGTAATTATTTAAGTTAATAATGGTCGTTTTGTCGATCATTGGTACTTGAGTCAAAAATAAACTTCTTATAATTACAAGTTGTTCATGTGGTGAAATATCCATTATATCCAAAATTATATTCATGATTTAGATATCATATATATCATATATATCTATTATATACATTCATTTATAATATTACATAACATTTAGAGGTAAGAAATGCAATGCACCGTTCATGGAGACGGGAAGCCGTACGTACGCATGAACGCTACTTTCATTTCTATTTTGTATTTAATCGAATGAAATTATAATTATATAAAAGTATAATATAATTCCAGTATTATATAATGTATAATACCATTTACTCCATCCTTTATACATCCCACATATGGCATTAACGATTCAAATCACTTTGAGGGGGCGGTAGTCCGTACTTCCTAAAATGAAATTATCGCGTTTACCCATAATGGAAATCATAAATGTATGAAATAAATGAAAAATACATAAGCATTAGGAAAACATAAACATAATATATATCCTATATAAATATAGTGACATCTTAATGGCCACCATTAGAGGTGTTAAAAGAAGATTGAACAATCATCGTTTCATGAGGCAGTAATTCTCCACCCAGAGAAACAGTATGTTCATTAACCATTAGACGAAGGTGTGTGTAATTTTAAATAAAATACTTCACATAAAAACATCCTAGTATATTTATGATACTGGTTTTGTTAGAAAATAAAGGAATAAAAAGATTTTAGGGGGTTTGAGAAGAAAAATAAAACAAAAGAACACAAGAGAAGACATTACCTTAAAATCGGGTAACTTTTTTTGATTTGAGACAAATGATTCCTTGGGAAGACTTCTGCCCAAAGTAAGGCTTCTAGGAGTAAGATAGGGAAGTTTAGAGAGTATTTGGGCAGAGGTTGGCTGAGCCAAATGGCTTTGATGGTGTGAATAAGGTGGTAGAGGTGGGGGCCTTTTATAAGAGGAGAGGAGGGGAACTCTTGGAAACTCATGAAATGTTACATTATTATGAAATGATTTTCGGATTTTAAAGGTCCCAAAATGATATATTTAGAGGATAAGGTGATAAGGGTTAGAAATATACTCATCCAATATGTTTTTTACAAGTTTAAGTATTATATTTAACATTATCCTTCCATTTTATTAAAATCGTTAATTAATGAGGTAATCGCTCCATCATCATGGTGTCATAAAAAATTTAATTTATTTAATGTCTAAAAATTATAAAAAAATTACCATTATGTAGGAAATAGTTTTAGCTTTACAATTAATATTTATAGTCAAACAGTTATCTTATATAACCCCATGTAATAATTGTTTTAGTAAAACAACACATGTTTGTGACAATTTTTTTTTACTTTAAATAAAAAGTTATTAATGTCATTTTCTTACCCAAGTGGCTTCATGGGGTCCCCAAGTTGACCCATGGATTGTATTGGTCGGCCATGACTCATCCAATAAGAGTAGGACAAGTGTAAAGGTATTTTCATATTTTTATAATATCATTTTTACCTCAAATTTCCCTAATTACCTTTAATCGCGATTTATAAAACTTAAAAGTTACTATTCCCCAAAAAATTATTTTAATCCCATTGAACAAAATTTTAATTCATAATGACAACCATGTATGTCAGATTTTTGAAATTCAATTCATAGAAGTGGTAAAGTTTCCTTTGAACGAAAAATCAGTTTTTTAACTACCACTTAGTTGTTTCACTATTCATCAAAAATTGAAGTTTTTCAGAACAATGCCAAAATTTCACCCTAAGATATAATTGATATTCCGAATTCAAAAATGATGTCTATTTTAAAAAATTCCAAACATATAATTTTCATTAATTAATTTTATAATTAATTCCTGCTGTCACAACAAATAGCGTGTTTTTAAGAAACAATATATATCAAAAGATTGACAATTGTTTATGTCCAATTTCAAAGTGAAATTAATTATAATGACCACCATTGGATAAAATGGTAAAAATATATTCTAATTATACCTTAAAACCACTCAATAGTATAATTTATCACTATAAATTATTTTTATTAAAAAAGTCGTTTTTAAGTATTTTTCACTATTCATAAAAAATTGGAAGTTCTCAGAAAATTACAAAAAATTCAACTTAGGATAATTTTGATATTACGAATACGAAAATGAAGTCCATTGTGAAATATAAAATTTATATAATTTCAAAAAGTGGGTATTACTATTCATAACGGCTACTTTGATTGGTCGTGGTGTGTTAGAACTCGAGGTTGCGTACAACACACACTGCTCTATTATTCAAAGAGAAGCGTACCATAGAAGCTTGGGGTGTTAAATTCTCCCCTCCTTCAATAAATTGCGTCCTCACAATTTGGAATTTTTCTTTGAATATAAAAGGTTGAAAATAGAAAATACCTTTGTGGAAAACCCACATCAGAAATAAGGTTAATAAAAATATAACTTTAAAAGAAAGAAAGAGAAGAACAAAGGTCACCTGAGATAGCCCATACTATGATTCTATGAAAGTATGGATATGGAGGAAAAACAAACCATTAAGGTCTGATGGAGAGTTGTAGAAAACAGGGTTAGGAGAAAGTTAACTACAATAAAATCACAAACTTGTGATTGGTTAAACGATAATTGATTCCCCAGTAGGAAAAGTTAACCGACAACGTTTTTGTTTTAAGTTACCTTTTATAAAGTTGATGAATTTATTTAGGAGAATTACTAAGAACATAAGGAAATATATATACTTTTCATGTAGACTTTCATTCATTAATAACTTTTCACCACAAACCCATCTTTCACTCAAAAAGATAATAGAACTCAAAAAAAATATTATATTTATCCTAATCTTATAAGGTTCCAAATATTAACACATACCATTTGGATTAGAAAAACTATTTTGTAATAACCAGGGACTTCCTATAGGCTAGTGGTAGGTAATAAAGGCCTGTCACACTATGGTTGTGGGTTCGATTCCTACAGCTTTGTCCGACGCGACGGGTTATCCCCTGACCTGAAGGTTGTCCTTTTCTTAAAACTATAGTATTATAATATTCCAAAATTGCTCTTCAAAAATATTTTAACCTTAAAAAATACTATCCAAAGTTCAACTTAATCCATTCCAACCTTTATAGTAATCCAAAATACCTCTGTCCAGACTTTCTCTAAAAGGTCTCTAAATTCCAAAATCAATTGTATCATCAGATTCCTCAAACAAAGTAAATTTTATCTTATTGTCACATACAAAAATATGATTACCTTCATTATATTAAATCCTTAATGAAAACAACAAGTACTGCAGTACAATCCTTATATATATCACATTATTCTTATATCCATAATATAATCCTTGAGTCCAAAATCACCAATACATTAATTATTCCACTTCAATTGTAGTAACAACATAAGATTGTCCTTGATCCCTTGGCCATTTCTGAGGTAAGTTTCCTTGAAGATTAGGACATTAATTTTCATAATGCCCTATTTACCTACAATTGTAGCATTCAACATTGATAGCCTCTTTCTTTCCCTTGCAATCACGAGCCTGGTGACCTTTTTCTCCACATTTATAACAAATTCCCATTCCTTTTAGGCATGTGCCTGGGTGATTCTTCCCACAATTATCGCATAATGGAAAATCCTTCTTTCTCTTTTTCCCTTTATCTATCTCTTGTTCCACCGTTCTCTTCTTCTCTTGCTTTACTTTGTTATCATAATATTTAGAGAATTCCTTTTCTGTCTTGATAGAACATGAGAAAATATCTTCATACGTTGAGAAAGATTATGATACTAAATCTCGACAGAGAAATGGTTTTAACCCATTAACGAAATGATCAATCTTACTTCTTAGGTTACATATATAATCTTAAGCATGTATTTCTAACATTGTAAAGTTGGCCTCATACTTTGCGACATTCTCATCCTCCTTTTGTCTCAGACTTAGAAATTGCCTTTCCATATCTGCTCGATGGTCATGAGGAAAGTATTTTTCTAAGAAAAGCTCTTTGAACTCCCTCCATTCCATATTCGATACTTTATCATCTTCCTTTGTATTTTGAATCAATGACCACCATTGATCAGCATCTCCAGTGAGGCGGTAAACTTCCATGATAACCTTTTCCCTTTCACTACTCCCCAAGGCATGAAATATTTTCTCTAAGGAATTTATCCATTGCTCAGCTACTAAGGGATTAGTACTCCCATTGAATGTTGGTGGTTGTTGCCTCATGAAGCGGTCTAACATTGATCCTCCACGTTGCGGATCAGGGTGCTCCATACGAGTAAGGTTATTATTCATAACCTGATTGAGTTGTCTCATTATGGTGATAAGTTGATCAGCACCAGTTTTATCTTCATCTCCACTATAATTATTTTGAGCAGGAGGGAAATCCCTACATGGAGTGCGTGCATTGATACAGTTTCCATTCCCCCCACTAGGCACCATTTCTAAACAATGGCATAAACTAGATTAATTTATGAATCAAAATACATAATTCCATACTTGTAAAACACTTAACATAAATTTAACTATAATCATAAAAATGTTTTCTTTGAGGAAGTATATACTCATAAACCCTTCATAATGGTTTGTAAAGAAAATGAGAATTATCCTAAGCATATCCCCCGGGGGTGTCGTAACCAAGAGTAAAACAAGACCTGTTTTCGTGCACCAGTTCCCGTTCGAGTCTAGCTCAAAGCGGTGTTTTCGGGTTTTACCCCTAGGTAAATCTATGCCAGAGCTGCCTCTACCTGCTCGTATCCAGACAGGGATGTATTGCTCAGAAAACTCAAAAAATCTCTATAATTCCAACATTCTAGGAAGTTCTTCTATACTAATCCTCAAAATCTATCTTTGGGATATGTGCTCTAATCAGAGTTTATCTAAATCTAGCTTCCAAGGTTAGTACTAAACTGCCTCTGATACCAACTGTAATGCCCCGACCCCAGTTACCTAGTGTCAGTGCATTATTGTGTAACATCGGCATGATCACAAAAGATCAAGTCTCGAAAGACTGATTAGTTTAGTAGCCTTGGAAACACTAGATACATTCATAAGTCTTACATTACATCATAAATTAAAACAAAACTACAACAACATCTTGTCTTCATATCCCCTTATACTATCCCTACAGGTCATTCATAATATACTTCATCACATCCTGAAAAAATTAAGACATTGGAAGGGGTGAGCTCAGATGCTCAGTAAGGATAAAAATATAGCAGAAGCTTTCATAAATAAACATTAACATTTAAGGAAATGTATAACTAAAACAAAAGCCATTTAAACTTGAACTTCAGCATAATATGGGAAAATAAAATGAAATAATTCCATTTACTTATTCACATGGATATTCTACAAGTCGAACAATCACATGCAATATCAGTAACCACTTTCATATTGATGGAATGCATAATGCCAGACTATCATAACCACGTAGCCAAGGCCTCGTGCCAAGTCTACAAATAATATTTTGTCAAGACCTCTTGACAAGACACTATTTTGTCTCATGAGACCTACCGATGCATCGAGGAGCTATAGCGGGCTCCACCCGTCACTTATTAAGTCCAATACATTCCTCATATGAACATGTTTAAACATATCATAAACGATAACATAATCGTACCACATAAAACATGCATAAAGGAAACATAACATTTCCACATTTCAATCACAAGATATCAATACAACACATTGATATAATACAAACATTATCAAAACCATTTTCAATACCAAAATAAAATAAAAGTAAAACATGGTATTTATTTTTCATTTTTTTAAAAAAGTTATGGCTTGTAGAGGAAGCTGAAACTCAAATAATGGTCACGGCGGCGGAGAAGTCGTTGTCACCACATACATAAGACAAAACATTCATTTTTTTGTTTAGTAAAAATGATTCGTATAAAAATATTCCTTTTGAATAAAAGTAAAAGTCGAAGGGGTTTATACACCGTATAAAGGAAAGTTTTGTATAAAACAAAATATTCCTCAATGAAAGGAGATTGAGACGAAGTCCCTTACAAAGATAATTTTTTAAATAAAATAGATCTATTATGTGTATTAACTATAAGTACACATAAATAAATTATAAATAAAAGATAGGACATAATAATATCATGACATAATTTGAAAGTAGGAGATTAACCCAAAGAACTGAAATTGGGTTAAGAAGTTCCCTTACCTCGTGTCCGACTTGACTCGATCGTTATTTAATCTCTTGAATAATAAACTAGAGTTAATTTATACTTTCTTAAGAACCTTTTTCATATTTATTATAACTTTTATATCACTTATTACCATGTTATGAACATTATGTAATTATTTAAGTTAGTAACTGTCGTTTTGTTGATCTTTGGTACTTGAGTCAAAAATAAACTTCTTATAATTACAAGTTGTTCATGCGGTGAAATATCCATTATATACATAATTATATTTATGATTTAGATATCATATATATCATATATATCCAGTATATACATGCATTTATAATATTACATAATATTTAGAGGTAAGAAATGAAATGCACCATTCATGGAGACGGTAAGCCGTACGTACGCATGAACGCTACTTGTATTTCTATTTTCATATTTAATGGAATGAAATTATAATTATATAAAGGTATACTATAATTACATTATAATATAATGTATAATACCATTTAATCCATCATTTATACATCCCACATATGGCATTAACGATTCAAATAACTTTGAGGGGGCAGTAGTCCGCACTTCCTAAAATGAAATTATCGTGTTTACCCATAATGGGAATCATAAAGGTATTCCATAAATAAAAAATACAGAATCATAAGGAAAACATAAACATAATATATATCATATATAAATATAGTGACATCTTAATGGCCACCATGAGAGGTGTTAAAATAAGATTGAACAATCATCGTTTCATGAGGCAGTAATTCGCCACCCACAGAAACAGTATGCTCATTAACCATTAGACGAAGGTGTGTGTAAGAGTAAATAAAATAATTTTCATAAAAAAATACTAGTATATTTATGATTCTGGTGTTGTTACAAAATAAAGTAATAAAAAGATTTTAGGGGGTTTGAGAAGCAAAATAAAACAAAATAACACAAGAGAAGACATTACCTTAAAATTGGGTAACTCTTTTTGATTTGAGCCAAAGGCTTCCTTGGGAAGACTTCTGCCCAAAGTGAGGCTTCTAGAAGTAAGAGAGGGAAGTTTAGAGTGTATTTGGTCAGAGTTTTGCCAAACCAAATGGCTTTGATGGTGTGAATAAGGTGGTAGAGCTGGGGGCCTTTTATAAGAGGAGAGGAGGGGCACTCTTGGAAACTCATGAAATGTTACATTATTATGAAATGATTTTCGGATTTTAAAGGTCCCAAAATGATATATTTCGAGGATAAGGTGATAAGGGTTCGAAATATACTCATACAATAGGTTTTTGACAATTTAAAGTATTGGATTTTACATTATCCTTCCATTTTATTAAAATCGTTAATTAATGAGGTAATCGCTGCATCATCATGGTGTCATAAAAACATTAATTTATTTAATGTCTAAAAATTATAAAAAAATTACCATGATGTTTTAAATCTTTTTATCTTTCCAATTAATATTTATAGTAAAACATTTAACTTATATAACCCCATGTAATAATTGTTTTAGTAAAACAACACATGTTTGTGACAATTTTATTTTTACTTTAAATAAAAAGTTATTAATGTCATTTTCTTACCCAAGTGGCACCATGGGGTCCCCAAGTTGACCCATGGATTATCTTGGTTGTCCATGACTCATACAATAAGGGTAGTACAAGTGTAAAGGTATTTTCATATTTTCATAATATCATTTTTACCTTAAATTTCACTAATTACCTTTAATCGCGATTAATAAAACTTAAAAGTCACTATTCACCAAAAAATTATTTTAATACCATTGAACCACATTTTACTTCCTAATGACAACCATGTATGTCAGATTTTTAAAATTCAGTTCATAGAAGTGGTAAAATTTCATTTAAACGAAAAATCAGTTTTTTAACTACCACTTAGTGGTTTTACTATTCATAAATAATTGTAGTTTTTCTGAACAATGCCAAAATTTCACCCGAAGATATAATTGATATTCTGAATTCAAAAATTATGTCTATTTTAAAAAATTCCAAACATATAAGTTTCGTTAATTAATTTTATAATTAATTCCCGCTGTCACAACAAATAACATGTTTTTAAGAAACAATATATATCAAAAATTGACAATTATTTATGTCCAATTTCAAAGTGCAATTATTTCTAATGACCACCATTGGATAAAATGGTAAAAATATATTCTAATTATACTTTAAAACCACTCAATAGTATAATTTATCACTATAAATTATTTTTATTAAAAAAATTGTTTTTAAGTATTTTTCACTATTCATAAAAAATTGGAAGTTCTCAAAAAATCACAAAAAATTCACCTTAGGATAATTTTGATATTCCGAATACAAAAATGAAGTCCATTTTGAAATATAAAATTTATATAATTTCAAAAAGTGGGTATTACTATTCATAAAAACTACTTTGATTGGTCACGGTGTGTTAGAACTCAAGGTTGCGTACAACACATGCTGCTCTATTATTCAAAGAGAAGCGTACCATGGAAGATTGGGGTGTTACAGTTTGGGTATCTGAAAAATTTATTCATCTTGTAAAATATCTTAAACATTATGAAAATTGAGCATCTCCTCATCACTGTCAGGTGATGATTGTTCACTTCTGGAACTTTCTACAGAGGCTTCCAATTTCCCTTTTTCTTTATGTTTAGAGGTGGTGGTCTTAAATGCAAAAGATTTTATTTTGGGTTCATCCTCCTATTCCTTTTTGACTTTCTGCTTGTCTTCATACATTATTAGTTTCCTAATGAGTTATTTTAAAGGTAACTTTATAATGTCGCAAGATTATCTAATAGAGACAGAGGTTTCTTTCCATCTATTAGGTTGGTATATGAGAATCCTCATGATCTATTATTTGGCAGTGACTTCTCTTCCAAGAGAAATCATTGTATTGAAAATTTCGTTGAACCTGAGATACATATCAGAAATAGGCTCATCATGTTTTATTTTAAAGTTATAATATTTAATAGTATAGTATTAAGTCTCATTTCTTTCACACTAGAAGTTCCTTTATGTAAAATAGACGAAGTATCCCAAATTTCATGGGTAGTTTTACATGTAGAAATTTTGTTAAATTCATCATCTCATAATAAGAAATACAAATCATTCATGGATTTGTAATTGTTATTATCAGTAGTCTTGTTTGGGTCATTCGAAGTTATTCTATCAGTAGAAGGAATCTTATACTCATCTATAATTGAAGACCAAATTTCAAAACCCTTATTTTCTAAATGAATTTTCATTTTGATTTTCTATTGTGCATAATTGGTTCCATTAAAGAATGGTGGTCTGTTTGTAGAAAAACCTTGTAGTCTATTATCCATAATAAAGAAATACTTTGAAAGAGGTAGAAATTTAGAATTAACATAAATTTACATATCATTAATGTACAACTGAAATCACAGTTGAATAGGTTCAAAAACAAAGGCTTAAAAGGAATAACAAACTCCTCTAATACCAAATGTTGGTTGGAGTAGGGAACTCAAGAGTGAGGTGAATTGAGTATCTATAAAAATTTCTACTTGAAAAAATTATTCTTAGAAAGGTTCCACAATAAAAGTAAAGACAACCTAGTTAATCAAAGTAATAAGGTTATAAAATTTTTTATGTTTAAATAAATTCTCAGAAGATTGATTAATTTGCAGTAATATTAATATCAGTTATTAATATTACTTTTGAAGCTATTCTAATAAGGAAAAATAATTATAACTTCTTTCCAAGATTAACTATCTAAGTAAATTTTGTTATTTTTGAATTATACAGTAAAATAGAGAACACTGAACTAAACAACACAATGGATATAAAACAAGTGGTTCAATCTCAAGTCAAGACCTAATCCACTCCACTTGGTAATAACATGCCACCAAGTAGTTTATATTAATAAAATTGATCCACACCCTAGATCAGGGTGAACAATAGTGCACAGGACTGTCCAAGTCATAGGACCTCTTCCACAGTCCTTCATGGTTATGAATTACCAGGTCACACAAGGACCTCTTACACACTTATATGTGGAAGTAAAAACGTGTAAAAATATATGAGAGGATGGATATCTTGTATCCTTCAGTTTAGTGCAAAAGATAGTTCATGTTTTAATATAGACACACACACTACTCAAAATCTAAAAGAAAACACAACATAAAAAAGATTATGAGATAAGGTTATACGTGATCTGAGTGTTATTCCTTACAGTTCTAAACGTCTAGGATGAACTAGATTTATTAATTGATTCCTCTTGAAAAAAACAAAGTATCGCGAGTCTAGTGCTATGGTTTTAGTTAGATCTAGACCGTGTTCTTCATGGAGTTGGTATTTAGAATATGTTCTTGACTCTAATCTATGGTATTCTAGTTTTTAGATTCATGAATACTTTGTGTTTTTCAGATATATCTTGTTGCATGTGTCAGTTCTTTTCTGAAGAATGCTCGTGCGTTTGCAGTTGGAACACCATGCTTGTTTTACAACCATAATTTTCTTTTTATTCTTAGAGTGAATGTGTTGGAGCTGACAGGATGCACGTATTCTATCCCTCGTACCTCATACTGTCAGGTGATATGTATACAAAGAAATATTAATTACATGAGAGTATTTAAGAGACTCAAATATGACCATTAGAAATTAAATCGAAAATGAAAAAACAGATTAAAGAATTGTGTCACAGTCTGTATAGAAACGATGTCTCCATGAAGCAGTGTCTCTATCTTTGCCTTTGAATAGTGAGATAATAATGATGGAAAGTTGTATAGAGTTCAGGAACTGGTAGGAAAGATGCTGTGTTAGGATCACAATGTCTGATCTTTTTCTAAACTTCAAACAATGTCTTAGCAAGGAACCGGTGTCACAGACTTCATAAGATCTGAAACTAGTTTTGGTGTCTAGTCATGGTGTTTGGGTGACAGTGTCTGGGTCACAGTGTCTGGGTCACGGTGTCTAGTCATAGTGTCTGGTCATGGTGTCTGGGTCACGATGTCTGGTCACGGTGTCTGTGCCCTTTTCCAGAAAAACAGAACCGGTGGTAGATTCACAGTTTTCAGACTTAGCCAAATATCAGTATATATACTTGAGCAGTGATATCCACAGAATTAATTAGACTTAATCATTCATCAAGGAAATCATTATAGACCAAACATAAATATAGTTTATATTAATCAAGCTTAATTTATAGCAATTAAGATCTTGGATAGGTTTATTTAAATCTTAAAGAATCCAACCATCTGTACACATGATTTGAGATAGAGTAAACAATATTAATAAGATTTATATAAGTTATAGGATTTTTGATCATTAAAACATGATTAATACATGAGGGGTCTAAAAATTACCTAATGCATTGGAAGACTATAACAACACTACACACATTTTTTTTGAAAATTCTATTAGATATTTGCGTTTAATCCTCAATCCCACTTTAATCAATAATATCCACGTACCATATTATGACAAAAAATTAGAATCTTTCACTTTTCAAGATAACAATAATAATTGTTATTTCAGAAATTTATTTACCCTTGTAAAATAAATGGGCTCTAAAAAATCTATTTGAAAAAACCATAATACATACAGAAAAAGAATAAGGATGGTATTATTAAAACATATCCCTAGTGGATAATAATTAACACCAATAATTTTTATCATTGATGAATAAAAATACCACTACAAAATTATTAAAAAATTATTGACGAAAATTCCATTTCCACTTGAAAATATCTTTAAAAAAATTCCATAATATTAGGGACAAATTTTTTATTGTAAATATTCTTGAAAAAATTCAAAGTAATATTCAATGAAAAAATTCCTGATGGTGTAATAATAAGGTTAACCCATATATTTTAAAATAAAAAATTTCTTTCATAGTTTGGTAAAGAAATTAAAAATGTGTCATAACAATAATGTTAAAAATATTAAATCTTAAAAAGTTTTTGAATAAATTAAAAGTTACTAGAAAACAACCTAAATAACTAAATTAATTTCAAATAATAGCATTTGTGAAAATATTTTAGAAAATATGGATATGTAATAGAATATATGCGGTTCAAGTAAATTATAACATATGACATTCCTTAAAGGAACCTTGAATATAAAAAATATTGTGAAAAATGAGATTTTAAAATGAAACCTTTACCACTTTTGTAACATTCAAAATCAAAATTCATTGAATGAAATAATATGATATGGATATATAAATATCATCAATTACATGAAATATTATATCAAAATTCTTTCATGGGGTAGTAAGTACACCATTTAAATAAATACTTCTGCTTGAACTGAAACATGTTTCAAGGAAATGAGATTAAGAAAAAGAAAACCCTTGAAAAGATCATAACCATAATTAATCCATAAAGTGACTATGTGGACATATGTAAACACATATAAAAAAATTCTAAATATATTTTAAAAAAATTTGGAGACCCTTTCCCAAAAAATACAATGAATAAGAGTTATAGCCCAATGCAAGAAAATTGAGTTAAGAAATCCCTTTCTGATTTGTAACATTAAATTAAAATCCCATTTGATGAAATAATTTTAATTGTAATACAAAATACGATAAGGTATGAATTATTCATTATAAAACATTTAAAATCTCAGTATATGCACCATATAAAAGAAATTAGGTGTATAAAATTAAAACATTCCTCAATGGTGGGAGATTGAGATGAAATCCCTTACCTCAAATCTATGCATGAAATTAAGGTTTTATTTATTTATAGCACAATGAAAATAAAAAACGAATACCATAAAGGTGGATGAAATAAATAAAGACTGAGTGTATCACCTCTAACAATAATCAAACATTTAGGGAGGAGAGATCCCATGGTAATATATAAGGTAAGGTTCCCACTCTGAGTAGTCTCAGAATAAAGGAAGTCTTCCACCTTATTACCTTCATACCATGTGTGACTCACCTATACATGATCACTCAAAATGAGATTAATGTTTTGGATGATATAACTAATGTCCCATGGGATAACTGGATGCCTGTGAAGGGAGTTGTAGATGATTAAGGAATTCAACTCCACCACTTCCAGATTCACCTTCATAGCTATGAAAAGATCTATGACACTTATAATTTCCATGGCTTCCACCATAAGAGAATCACCCAGACCATAATCAGAAGAGAAGGCGAGAACCATAAATCCCCTTCCATCATGAACTATGACACTCCCTCTTGATATACCACTTGAGCATGAACCATCAATATTTAATTTCAAACCAACACGAGGCAAGATCCATTAACCCACCCGATTTGTGATGGAAACCGCTAAGACAGAGAGGGGGGGGGGGGAGGGTATATTTTAGCGAGCACCCACTCCCCATGAAAGAAAATATGAAGTGTTGATTCTTCACCTCGATTTGAGAAGTAGGGACATTTAGAAATAAGGGGAATGTATTTCCACTGAATCAATTTATCTATGGGAATGAAATGATATCTGATGGAAAAAACTAGGAAATAAAATTTAGAAGGGATATCCCAACACTAGAGAATTCCCCCAAGAATCCCTCTTAACTGAGCCACGATGTATAGTGCATTACACTTTGTCATTGAAGGTAACTGATAGAGATCATATAATCCCCATCCTATACACTTCCTAATTTATCCTGATATTATCAAACATGATTCAATGCTATGGAGTAAGGTCATCTTGAATAAAAAAGGATGCTTTCTTGCCTCCTTGAAGGAGATATAGGGGGTGGGGAACCTTGGGAGCCCCAGAACTGAACCAGCCCAATTAAGGTTCTAGAAACTGATGTAACCATGACCAAAAATCCAATGTACATGCTACTGGAGCTCCCTATAATGGCCTCTAAGACTTTTCTATAATCCCACAACCTGGTCTGTTGAATCATTCATGGATGACTTATGCTTCTGTGAAATGAATTTACCCCACAAGGAGTTACCTTCTAGTGCATCCCAAGATAATATTTCTTACATATAGTGCATCAACTCATCTACATTTCTCACACATATTCTCTATTAACCCGAATACTTGGAAAACCTCTCCCATGAAGCCCAATAACCTCACCCATCATCATTTTAATCCCCAAAAAATGTCATAAGAAATTTATCCATTCTTCTTATCACCATATTAGTAACTTGAATAGACTGAAAATATGAATGAGGAAGGATGAAGGCACACAATTAATTAAGGTAATACACCCCCAAAAGAAAGAAACTGAATTTTCCAATCATTCATCAACTTGAAATTATATCTAGTTTACCTTAAAAATAATGGATATAGATTCAACCTAGAGCAATAAGAGAACCCAAATATTCCTTTGAGAACTACTTTCTTGAGATAACAAGAGAATCCTATATCTCTATACGTTTTCTTTCTGAAAAAATTACTTGGAATGAAAATGTTTCTCTTGTTTTTTTATTAGCTTCCCAATACACTTTCTCTATTCATCTAGGACCTTTATGAGGTTTAATATAGACCCGTTTCTCCTATTAATATAAATATTAATATCATCATCAAAAAGTAAGTGAGAGATACCAGTGATATTGGGGTCGCATCGATATGGTATAATGGAACCATCGATGATACTCCTCATGATGTATCTAATGAGAACGTTCTGAGATAGGATGAAAATTCATAGAGATAATAGATCCCCCTATCTTTGGCTTTGAAAAGCTCTAAAAATCCAAATTTTCCTCATAAGAGAAACAGAAAACCATGTTGAACTATAATATCTAAAAATAAGTTCAATCACCCACCAGAAAAATAACATCCTTGATATTACCTTAATAATGAATCTATATTCCATTATTTAATATTATTTACCCATATAAAATTTAAGTGCAATGCTAGATCCCATCATTTTGATGTTAAAGTATCCAATAATCTATTACACAAAACCAATTGCACACTGAATAGATATTCCTTATATAAAATCATGCTGCCACTATGATATCAATTTGTGTAGATGAGGGGATATCCTTATGTTAATAATAATTTCCAACACCTTATAAGAAAAGTTTTACATACTTATGGGACTAAATTTATTGATAGATGAAGGATCCTTAAACTTTGGAATAATGATCATAGTTGTATAATAGAACACCCTTGGAAAACCATCCCTCTAAAGAAGTCTTGAATGATTTCAACCATATCTATTTTAATTACACTATAGGATGCCACATAAAATGATTCATGAAATTCATCAGGACCTAGAGAACTCTCTAAATTGAGATAATTAACCACCTCCCATACTTCCATCTCGTATGGCATGTTTCCAATTGAGCAGTCCACTGACTCAGACACCACCCTTGAAATATTTTCAAATATGACATAGCCCCCATCTAGTAACCTTCTTGCATGGATAGATTAACATCACCAAGAAGATATTTGAAATGATATTCAACCATACCTACAACTGAATTTTGATCCTTAATTCAGGTTCTATCCTTCGTCCAGATGTTAGAAGAAATTCATGTCTTTTTATCTTTGATACACGAATTGAAATACCTATGTTATGGTCTCCCTCTTGGAGCCACAATTATTTAGATCATTCACGAACCACCCATTCCTCTACAAGAATCAATTCTAAGAACCCAATATTCTTCCTAATGAGATCACTAAAAACTCCCACATCCCATTCCACCTCCAATATTGTCTCAACATGCTAGTTCTCTGATTTCATGGACTCCAAACCCTCATATGATGGTTTCCTATTTGAACTCCAAATAAAAAGTTCTACTTTAAGATGTATCAGTTTATTATAGAAACCCACCCACGATGTGTCCAAAATGGGTTTAATCTGGGAACTATTGACCAAGATACTAAAAATGAGATTTGATACCCACCATCTGAAGAAAAATAATTTATTTTTATCATTTCCTATTAACTTCAAAAGGACGAGAATGGAAGAGTGGTCAGATAGAGATCTAACCAAGTTTCAAACCATCGTGCCTAGAAAAGAGGAAACCACATGAAGGTTGTATAGACATCGGTGTAGCCTAAAAAAGATTCTGCATGTCCTTTTTTGATTATTACCCCACATATATTTGACTCTATAATACCCCATATCTATAATCCTTTTTCTTGCGGTGAAGGAAAAAACATTTCTTCTCTTCAATGATCTAGGACTGCCCCATCTTCTTTGATGGATCCATAATTTCATTAAAAACACCCTATAAACCATGAATAATTCCCCATATTAAACACAACTAGATCCATACCTAGATATTCCATTCCCACCAAATCACATTTTCTATACATGAAGTAGAAAATGAAGGACTGGTTCACAATACATATCCTTGTGGAAATGTGATGATTCAACACCAAAAGTTTCTCCCCCTAAGACGAAGCATCCTAGAAAATCTAGATAGGATCGTTAATCAAGTCACCATTAATATAACCAGGAAAGCCAAGTATTTGATCAAAGGATTGAATCTTAACCTAATTTTTCTTGGGTTAGAGAACAATAATTACAAAAATCTAAAGTTTCTTGGGTTCGAGAACAACAATCTTAATAGTGATAACAACGTTTTCAATATAAATGGGTTATAAATACTTATAAAAGATAAAAATTGGTTAATAAATGGTAAATGTATGAACTTTAAGACCATTTATCACATTAATTTTATTCTTTAAATATTTTTATGTTTTTTAAATAATTTAATTAAACATATTTATTATAAAATACAATTAATTTCATTTTAAGAACTGTTCACATAATTTGGATTTGAAAACAAAATGACAGTAATACAATTTGAATATAATCCTTTTAAACATAAATAATACATCATTCTTAACTATAAAATCATGTGACAAAATATTTCATAAAAAATTACTTTTTATGGATTTGAAATCATTTATTTTAATTTTCTTTTTCTTGTATAAGTTATAATGATGACATTGGGTAATCATTTATGGTAATTATTCCATCACTTAAAATTAAAAATAAATTCCCAGAGTAATTATAATTTATTTATTTTAAAAGAAAACTTTAATAATAATTCAAAACATATTTTTATTCCAATGTGAGCATATAAAATAAATTTAAAATGAATATAATGACATTTTTTATTTTTCTTTATTTAAAATAATATATAAGTTATTTAAAAAGAAAAATGGTTGAAAATTTCCATAACATTGAATATTGGACAACTATGGTCAAAAAAAAAAAATTAATGGCCTATTTTAATGTCATTTTTATTCCTTATCAAATTAATTTGAACATTAATTACTCGATTTACTCTTATCGAGGTAACAAATATTTACTACAGTTACTATTCATCATGACTAAAAGTAAAAGGGTCTGATTTACCAAATTTAAACCTCCGAATTCCAAATATGGGATCAAATTATCAATAATAAATTCCCAGAAGTGGAAGAAATCAATATAAATATTAATGCATAAAATGTAATGAAAAATAGTTTTAAAAGAATGCGTTTTAAGCCCAAAAATGGACTTATACCAAAATTAAGAATAATGATGATTAAAATGTAATTAATTTGATTATAAATAATTAATTAAGCCTTATGTTACATTTATATTAAATTAAAATCATAATGATAATATTTAGTGGAAATAATGACATTTTTACAAACATTGATATTTTAACTATTCACTGAAAAACAATCTTTTTGAAAAAATTTCAAAAATTTCAACATAAGATAATTTTGAAATGTTGATGTCAAAATAATACCATTTATATAAAATAAAATTTATAAAATTGGGACAAATGTATCACAATATTTTCTAAAAAAAACTAGTAAAATTCATTTTTGATGAAAACGTATTTTTGAAGCATAAAATTACTTTTTTAAAAATTGAGTAAATATTTATTATTAATTAATCAGAAAATTTTCATTTTATATATCCTTTATACATAGATTTCATAATGTGTTTATCATTATTTATATATTTCAATTTAACAACTAGGTTATAATGGTTAGATATAAATAATAATAATTTTATAGTATATCCCAATTCTCTTAAAGGTTGATGTTTCATGTTAAACAAGTTATCGATCATAGTATTATTTTAAAAACTCATGGTGTTACACTACATCACATGTATTTTTACATAAACAACAATAATAATATTCAGAATACTTGGATATAAATTTTCATTGATATTATATAAAATAATAACCTATCAAAAAATAAATCATTAAGAATATTTCATATATTATTAATTTTTTATAGTAATAATTATTGAATACCTTGTAAAATTCCCATAAACCATGTGAGACCGAATCATAAAATTTCAAAAAGTTTAAATTTTAATATCACAATTTCCAAATATGCATCAGGAATATTTGTACACACTTCTTTCCATGTGATTATCATTTAATTATACACAAAATATTCCCAATATAATTACCATAGGATTTATATAATTAATAAATAATTATAAAACAAACAATTATATGAAATGTAATATAAACATGAAATGAATTGAAATATAAAATTATAGGGAAAATAGAGCATGTTTTGAGTTTTCTATAAAACTAATGTGCATATGAGTCATTGCATGTGATTCTTTTCTTAATCTATATATGAGTCATTATATAGTTTGTGTTTGAGACATTATGAACAATGTACGAGTCATTTAAGCTATGAATGAGTCTTTTTTTAGTTTGTGTATGAGTCATTAAAAATTTTGCATTCCGCATTTCAATTTTTTAAGAGTCATTATGAATTGCATTCGATTCTTCTTGATTTTCCATTTGAATAATTCAACACTTAGATATTTTTTGAGAAAACGGGTTTCATATGATATAAAAACATATAGGAGGTTAATTTCATATGATTGAAATTCATGTAATATATAATATTCCATATGATAAGAAATTCTAGTAAGATATGAATTCCTATAATATATGAAGCCTTTATACAATATGAATTCTAACAATATAATAAGTTCTATATGATATGAAATATCATATGATAGGAAATACCTCCATTATATGAGTTAATCCTGAACTCATACAAAGATAAATTTTTCTCCATAAACTGTCTATAAGAATCATAAGGAAAATGATAAACTTAATAAAATAATAAAATTTTATACAATTAAAGATCAACCAGTATTTTATTCCACATACAATGAAAGATTCACATAAGAAAATCCTTTAATAAAAATCATGTAAAAAATAAGTGTTTTTTAAAATTTATCGATTCATAATCAGATAAAGTACGGTGTTTTTAATTATAAAAACATTATTAAAATAAAGTGGAAAGGATCCACTAAAAAATATCCCAATTTTTGATAATTATAAAATCGAATAAAATTTTAAAAAATTTCCCATTTGTGAAATTATAGAAAAGTTTAAAGACCTACCCTATTTATAATCCCCCTTTTCTGAAATAAAATTAAATTTTTTAAATATAAAATAAATGAACATTAATCCCACTTATATAAAAAATTTTAACATTTGATTAAATAAAGCATGTTTAAATTGATTTAAATAACATATTTTATTAAGAAAATATTCAAAGAATATTTTGGTTTTGAATATTAATATATTTAAATAGAAATTATCTTCCCTAAATTTAAGGCATACAAAAATAGATACTAGATAATGGATTTAATTAAATAAGATGATAAAAATATAAATTCCTCCCCATAATAGTATCTTCTTTTCATTTTTGAAAAATTAAAATATTCAAATTAGTTTTTGTATATTTGAAAACTATTGAAAGTTGATTTTATTTTATTTTTGTATAATGTAATGAGAACTCCCCCTAAAACAGACCTTTTAAGGTATAATGAGACCCAATATAATATTAATATATTCAAGAAGTTACCAAAGTAACAAAAAATAAATAAATATTTTAGTTGACCAAAAAATAAATAGAATTTTCATGCTTACTATCCAAAAAATATATTCAAATAGATTCATTTAAAATTTTCTTAAAGGCATCATCATGTTATATAAATGATGAATTCCAAGCTAATAGAGTTAACTTAAAGTGTCAATATTAATGGGAAATTATATTATAATTTAAATAAGGGTCGTGAAATTTGTATGGATTCATATTATCTATAAAACGATTCTTAAAATATATTTAATTTAAAATATTATTTTAAACTTCTATCATTCAATATTCCTATTTAATTATTTTGAACATAGTTGAATCAAAAGTTTTATATAGATATTATTATATTGATTATTAGTTAGAACATATTCCAAAATCAATTCACCCTTTTGAACAAGGTATCTAATAAAATGATTTATAACTTATATATTGTTTGTCCTTGAATTCTTTAAAGGATTTTTAGATATAGAAATATTATATGAGTTGTTACATAATATATGAAAGTTATCAAAATAAACATCAAAA
This sequence comes from Viscum album, assembly GCA_963277665.1. Lineage (NCBI taxonomy): Eukaryota > Viridiplantae > Streptophyta > Magnoliopsida > Santalales > Viscaceae > Viscum > Viscum album. Next base: position 1,940,029,765 of record OY728155.1, read on the forward strand.
TCAGTGAAAATTTTCTGAATCCATAAGGATTGAGAAAAATAATCTGCAGAAGATATATAATTTTCTTATGTAGTATATAAATAAATATATATTAATTTCTTTAATCTCTAAGATAAAATTATTTTTCTAATAAATTTAAACATTCAACTTGTAATTTTATTCTCTTTTACATAAATAATCAGAATTATAATTTTATTTTAACTAAAATGAGGGTTTTCTAGGATATAAAAATACAAGGTTTAAAGAAAATTTAAAATAATTTATGATTATTTTAACAGCCTTTAAGTGACTTTATTGAAAGTCACTTTAAAATTTAGCACAAATAAAAACTAAAAACATTTAATCGGACTTAGTATTAATAAAATATATTAAACAATAAATCAAAAATCTATAATTTTTATTACTAATTTAATTTTATATTTATCAATATCTTGTTTAGATGAAGTAATCATTAGCATATTTGAACTTTTACAATTATTAAGACCAAATATTTTAACAAGTTCTTTAAACTATTTAGATTAATTTAGAAATATCTCATATTCCCTTTGAAAAATGTTATACCCATGAATGAATTTTAATTATATTTTAAGTCTCATATCAAATTCACTTGTCATTAAATCATATTATTCATTACATGAACTATTATTTGAAGATCCAAAAGAAACATCACCCATATAAATTTGAACAATCAAAATATATTTATAGATTTTCTTAATAAATAAGGTATGATTAACATTTCTATTTTTTAAATCATTTTAAAAAATACAATAAATCATGGGGAAACATTTCATTTTTAAAACCCTGGGGATGTCTTACATATACATCCTCAAAAAAATTCATTTATAAAATAAATTTTAACATATATTTATCGATGAAAATTATTATAAAAAAATAAAATTATAGTAGATTATACTATAGAAATTGGGGGAATTTTTTCCTCATAATACATGTCTGCTTCTTAGTAATAGACTTTTTAAACTAATCTGGCTTTATTTCTAAGAATATTTTCAAATTCATCATTTTTATTTATTAAAATATATTTAGTTCCTATAACTTATTATTAATTATGTATTTTAATTAAATTCTGTAAATTATTTATTGAAAAATTATTTATCACTTATATTATAAAAAAATTCAATTAGAATTTGTTAGATCTTAACCCACATTTTTAATAAAAAAAATATTATAACAGTAAAATATGTAAAAAAATTACATAAAGAATTTTTTGTTTGAATTATTTATCAACATTTGTAATCACATTATCTATAAGGTTATCTCTATGATATTTTCTTTTTATTACATGAGGGTGAATATCCCCCTCATCATGTGAATTTTGACATTAAGGTTTAACCTCTCCACCAATAAAATCTTTAAACTCTTATTCGAGATGGTTTAAATATTCATTGTTTTATTTTATAATATTTTCATCAAATATTAATTGAATAGACTATTTAACAATCATAGTTATTTTGTTATGAAATCAATATAATTTACTAGATTATGAATATCAAAAAAATATACACCCATCAGATTTTTAATCAAATTTATCTAAATAATATTTATTGCTATGAATATAATCTCTTTAACTCAATCCTCAAAAAAATATGATTTTTTGTTTTATTCATTTAAGAAGTTCATAAGGCATCATCTTTAAAATAAGGATGGAAAGAATTATATTATACATATATATATATATATATATATATTCTTCCCAATAAAATTTAGGTGTTTTAAACTAATTTGACATGGTTCATATGATTTATTATTATTTCTTATTTTTCTTTTCTAAAAATTGATTTTTTATAGTGACATAGTGGAAAAAATAGTTATAATAGCCATTTTCTCTAACTATTGTTATTAAAATTCTAGATTTTAGAATTCACCACCCTTATCACATATAATGGATAAGATTAAGAATCATTTTTTTAAATAATTTATAATAATTATAAAACTATAGAATAGTTTGAGATTTATGATAATGAAAATAAACCCCACGTAGACCTTGTAAAATATTCAACAATTCCAATGAGACACACTTTACAACTAATTCTAGAAGCTAGAATACATCTAAATAAATCAAGATGAATGAGTTCAATATGCCTAAAATTTTGTGTTAGTTTGAATTGTCGAAGTAATTCCTATTTTTATAATTAAAAAAACTAATTTCTTTTATTCCCTATAACATGATTATTATAAATATTTTTTTATTGAATAATTACAATTTCTGAATGCATTATCTGCTTATATTATTTTTTAATTTCTTTTATTTATTTATCTTGGATTATTCTAGATATTATCTGTTTATTTAATAAGTATTTAAATTTTATAAGTGTTTAATGACTCATATGAAAATTCTAAGTGACTTATACATAAACACATAAAATGACTCACATAGTGATTTTTTTTGTTTCTATTTATTGAATTTTTTCGGAGTTTTAAATGAAACACATAAAGAAGAAAAAATCACACATATATAGGATAAATGACTCATAAGATGAAATATACATGAAACCAATGACTCATAGATAATTCAGAATATATAATTAATAAATTAATCAAACTATTTATATGAATGGAATGACACATGTACATAGTGAAAAATCACACTTACATATATGAGGGAAATAAAACTTATGAAACTTATGAATTATTAATACACATTCAACACTTCTATTTCCAAAATCAAATAATATACTCTATTTTACTATTTTTTCATATTTTTATCTGATTCATATTTATAATATTTTCCCCTTATTTTAATTAGTTCGCAATTAAATATTAATCATTAATGTATGTGAAAATTAATTTGAAAGTGGTTTAAATCGCTTGAATCCATGCGGTAACATTAGGCATATAGGAAGGAATTCTGAATTTATGGAAATATCACAATTAACCTAGCCATCAACAACATTCTTTAGTATAAGGATTTTTAATATGGGGAATTACTTGTATAAAATAATGAATTGAAAATGAGTGTTTTGAAGCTTGAAATGAATGGGTTAATGGTTTTTCTTCTTCAAAATTCATGATGTCAAAACGAAAAACTTAATATGACCACTCCAGAGAGCATGTCACTATGGCTCCCAAGTGAAATCTAGAAGAACCATGAGGACTCTTTCAGTATAGTATAATCCTCTATCATATGTTCATTATTGATGATTATAAACCTATAGGAAATTCCATAAAAAATGGTGGTGAAGCACTCAAGGAATTTTGATTTATTTTCCATATTTCAAGTTTTAGAAATCATTAATAAAAATGAATTACTAGAGATTGAAACATCGTATTACTGGTCGTGTTTAATATAAAAAAGTGAAAAAATATTACAAAATTTTGCAACACCATAATTCTCGGTCGTGGTCATAGATATATGTTTTACTCTATTTTTTCACATTAATTTTAATTTTTTTATATTAATTTCATTTTGATAATTACATGGATTGTTTAATAACTGCACGAATAACCCAACTTTTTTGTTTCTATAGTAGATCGAGAATCATTTCTAAAAATAATTATTTTTAAACTTCAAACATCCCTCCATTGGAATTTATTTTAAAAATGTTTCTTCGAGAAGTGGAGAACTCAATAGTTATAAAGAATTCATTCTTCTTATTTGATGTAGTTTGTTGATAAATATCTATATGAATAAAGAAACACTGAACAAGTGAAAAATAATTATTGTTTCATATTTTAAAAATATATATTTTCCCATCCATAAATATTTCTATTATAATTCACTTGTATAAAAATATTCATAAACTACTTTACTACTCTCATAATCAAAGTTGCTTCAGAATTCTAAACAAAAAGTTTCCATACCAGATCTATCTTATTGATTTTTTCTATTATTATTAGTGTTTATAATTATGTTGAGTTATTATTCCATTTAAAGGTATGATTTATAGGTTATACCACCCCAAAAAAAATTTATGTGCATGTTTTTCCAAAATGGTAAAAGGAAATCGGATTTCAGTTGTGAACTAATCTAAATAAGGGCAAGATTAGTCCCTTCCACTAATTCCAAAAATAATCTAGTTGGGTTGTTCCTCTAGAGGTTAAAAAGGAAATTATTTTTTTGAGTCTATTATGATTAAAAAGGAACTTTAAAAGGGTTTTGACTCCCTATTAAAAGTTATATATTCCATTTCAGCGAGTTCCATTTCTGTTTTCATTTGAGAGAGTATAAATTGGATCAATTTGGTTTGAACTACTATAAGAAAAATATTTTTTATATTTTTATCTATTTATGATACATAATTATATTAATATGACAATTCATTAGATTTCTTAAAGTGTTCACTTCACCCATTTTTGAATACCCATACATCCTCATATTGATACCAACCAATTAGTATCATAGATTGAATTATAACTTTTGTGTGTGTGTATATATATATCTATGCTAATAAATTCCTAACATAAAACATAAGGGGAAATGAATTTTTGAGATGGTCAGAACGAGTTAAAATGATGTTTGGATTCTAAAAAATTCTCCATTATTCTATAGAATAGATTATAGATATTAGGATTTAGGTATATAATCTTAGCTTAAATATCTAATCATTGATAGTCGGGCTATCATAATACAGCCTTATAATGTACATGATGTTGAACCCAATTCCTTTACTGGTAATTATGAAATTAGATATGTTATTAACTACAATATAGCAATAATTTTAAATTTTTATATCCATATGTATGTTGATAGACATATATATACATGAAAATAGTTCATGATATTTACAAAATATTGTGAGTCACTTATCTTTATTAAGATAATCTAATGAGAACTAAGATTTCCATGTTAAGGCATAAATATCTATAATTTAAAATGGGAGAAGTAAAATATTCTAACCAAATATTTCACATATTTAATAGTATAATAAAAGGTATGAGTGCCTTAAGAGAAACTCTAGATAATTTAGTTTTCATAGAAATAGTTTTATGGGATTTACCTAACAAAAGGAATGCAATGAAAGTTGGAATTGATGAAAGTAAAAACTTCAATGAATATACCTCAAATAAAATCATTGTATCTTTATTATAATATGAATTGGAATTAAAAATATAAATAATGTGGAAAATATAAAAAGGAAAGGAATTTATTATAAATAAAATATTCATATTACTACTTACTCCTATAATTATGAATTTAAAACTAGTGAAGGAGATTAAGTTATTTTGGTTTCCCAAGGAAGAAGAAATAAAGGACACTCAAGGATACATAAAAGGGATTTAAACCATGATCAAGGAATGGAGAAATAAATACTATATATAATGATTATTATGATATTATTTTTTATGAATGTAGAAATAGAGGTAACATAAAACCCAAATTCCCTTGGCTCAATAATGACATGAATAAGAGAAAACTATACAATAATGTAAATAAATAAATAAAAGATAAATGTGTTTTTAAAGAAGATTCTAATTCATGTGAATAATTTGGTTTTGAAACAGATATGGAAGACATATGTTTAATGGTTTCATAAAATTAGGTAATTGAATCCAATTATTATTCTTCTTGTGAATTTGACCATGAAAAATAATCTAACGATCAAATTTATAAAAAAAATTAAGAGATTAAATAATGAGTTAGAAAATGTTTATGACACACATAATGATATTAAAAGTAAATAAAAGAAAACTTTTAATGAAAATAAAATTTTAAATAATTTTTTCCAATGAAACAACCTATGTATAATTGAAATGTTCTCAAGTAGATGAAAATATATGAATTCTGAATTTGTAAAAAATTATAGAGGAAAATTAAAGGAAAATTTATTTTTTGTATAAAAACAATGTGGCTAAATTATGAATGCTTAATATTATTCTGGAAGATAATTAAAATATTAAAATTGAAATTGAATGTTTTAGAACAGATTTGTCTTGATTTGTTTGAGTAAGGAAAAATTATGATAAAATGGTAATGATTAATATACTAAATAATAATAATATTGGTATCGGCTATGAAAATAAAATACCTATATTATAAATTACTTTATTTATTAAATTATCAAGTGGAAATTTTTCAAGTGTTTTATTTTTTAGACATAAAATGAAGGATCATTAAGAAAATAATTTCTCATTGTGGTTTCCACAATCACTTGGTCACACTAAGTCTTTTCTTTATAGATCATTATCCATTAAATTTATCATGAATAATTTCTTGAAATTAGTTTGGGTTCCCAATAATTCTTTTCTTACATAATTATACCAAATTTTTCATGTGTACCAAAACGTTTGTAAATCTATTTTTATAGGAAGTTTTTTTTGTAAGTATAAAAAAGGATACATGATATAAAGAGAGTGGATGATCAATACATTTGATTAGTGATATCTCTAATTTTTTAACTTTTAATTAATGTAATGTTAGTAATGTTACATTCAGTATTATTTCTAAAGGAAAAGTGAAAGGTTTTGGTGAATTTAAAATTTCACATTTTTTCATTACATTAAATCTATTATTGATTAAAAGTTAAAAGCATAATTTAACAATAATTTATCATCTATGTGATGATGTAATGTTTTTTAAATTTAAAAATAATAAGTGTGTTGTTATAATGGATGAATCTATTCTATTCAATAAAAATATAAAAGATAAAATTTATAAAATTAATAATGATAAATTAACTAACTAAAAATTTTATATTCTAAATGATATAAAATATGATAAAATTTAGTATAATAGATGATTTTAATTTGTTAATTTCAGGTTTTTTAACAAGATATCTAATAACCATACAATTATTTAGTTACCCGAATATAAGTAGGATAACAACCATGTTTGTGACTCATGTATGAAAGGTAAACAACACAAAAGACCATTCAAAGATATAAAATAAATAAGTATTGTAATTCCAATTCAACTCTATCATATAGATTTATCTTTCCAACTTAAACCTAGAAGTCTTGCTGAAAAGATGTATGTTTTAGTAATTTTATATGATTTTAGTATATTTACCTAGGTTTACTTATTTAAACACAAATATGAATCATTGTATAATTTTATTTCATATTATAAATTATTTCAAAATAAAAATATTTATATGATTATATCCTTTATATGTGATAGAGGTATACAATGATAAAATCTAGAATATCTATAGTTTTGTGAAGAAAATAATTATTTTCCAAATTTCTCAAATCATAGGAAACCACAACATAATTGTGTCATGAAAAGGAAAAATAGAAAACATAAAGAAATGATAAGAACCATTTTAAATGAATATAATTTATAAAAATTATTTTTGGATTTATCTAAAATTATGCTTGTTATATTTCAAATATAACACTTTAAGTTAGTTATTTAAAAATACCCCCTATGAACTTTGGAAGGAAAGAAAACCTAAAATTTTCTATTTTAGATTCCTTAGTTGTAAAGTGTAAAGACCTTAACTATATTAGCCCACAGTCAATGGTTAATTTATTATATTCAAACTATATAAAAATGATCACATCCTAATTTACTAAATAAATTAGGATTCTTTATAAACTAAATATATACTTGAATCTCACATTACATTTGACGACATAAAAAAAATATTTTCTTTGAGAAAATTAATATTATCTATAGTATGTCTTTTCATATAATTCATAGAAAACTTCATTTTATCATGTGGAAATGAAATATAATAAATGGGTGAGCTCAGATGCTTAGTAAGGGTATGAATATAGTAGAATCCGACATAGAATGAATAAGGTGTAAACAATATTAAAGGAATAAATAATGCTCAAATAATTTCATATTAATAATAAAATGAGACTGAAAATTATCCACAGATATCCTAACTATTTAAATAATCACATGAACATAAATAAATTATTTTATAATTATGTAATGAATAATTTTAGACATCCTAAAGTTACCTTTGAGGCCTTGTGCTAAGAAATATTACATAAATAGGTAACACCTTAGCCAAATAACCAACCTATTTTATTTTATGATACATGATGATTCATCAAGGGGATATGTAATTTTAGTCCCCACCCATAACTTAATAAATACAATGCATTCATCATATGAATAAACAATCCAACTTAATCGACATGATTTAGTAATCAATATCTATTAATATTAGAATAAATAACATATAGAGTTTCAATATATTACCTAGTCAAACTGATCATAATTCATTCATAGAAACATGGTGGATGATATCATTAAGGTATAACTTTAGTAAATCATAATATTAAACAATGTACGTTAACATAGGTGAAGAAACTTGAAAAATACCATTAGAAATTTTCTTTAGGAAAATAACCATTTAATTTTAAAATAACTTATTTAAAATATAAATATTTATAAAATGTTGGGAAAACAATGTTCTTTAAAAGTTACTTTGTAAACATGTAAGGAAACATTCAAAACATTGAATGGTCATGATGGTAGAAAATGTTGTTCATGCCGTGTATATTAAAACAAAGAATCATTTTACATTTTTCGTAAAATGTTAGAAGTAACCTATTCATATGATTATAAGAATATCCCCATTAATTTTTTTAAAATAAAATAATGGGTAAAAATTACTTTAATAATCATTGGATATCATTCAAAACATTCTTCAATATATTTTATAAATCATAGATGTGGGATAAAAAGTATTTTTGATGGATGTGAGAAATAAAATCAGTTTTCCTTAAAATAATTCTTTCAATTTCTTGAGTTCTTAAAGAGGGGAAAATGGAATGAAAAATTGAAATTTATATAAATAATTATAAAGTAGATTTTGTTTAAGATATAAAGATAAAAAAATTCCCCCAACAAAGACTTAAACATAAAAAATCTATAATAATGACGAGAGTGTGAAATATGTTCATATCTATGGTATGATATTGTTAATAAGTTCTTTGAACCTTATATATATTAAATTTAATTTTTTTATAATTATATACCATAACCGTATAAATACTTATAATATTATATATGATCCAATTATATCATCTCAATACGTGCTTATTTATAATTTTTTATTAAAATTTTCCTTTTTGAGTATAGGGTCCCAGTCTTAATCATTACATAATCTAGCTATTTAAACTAGATTTCTCTTCTTCGCAATAAAAAATATATTTTTGGTTTAGAGTTTTATAAATTCAGGACATAACACATACATATTAACCCACAAGAATACAAAGTACATACCATCAAAATAGTATCTATTTCTTCTAAAACATAAAATTTTTAACCCAAAACAACAACATTATTTATTTTTTAAAATAATCATAACATTTAAATCGACTTCCTAATTTCTATTACACATCATTATAAACTTTATAAAACATTTAAAAACATGGGATTAGCATAAAATTCTCAGTACGGGATATAAAAAGAAAGAAATAAACCATTAGTCCATGAATACTTATAAACTAATGAAATCATTATCACACAGACACACTTTCCCCCATATATTCTTACATTGTGAAACATGAGATTTCCATAAAACATTAAAGAACATATATAAAACCATAATTGGTATTTTGAGGAATTAATTACTTATATTTTAACCTTCGCAGCTACCATACGATTTTTAAGTCTCATGACTACCTTACAATGTAACCCTCATGGCTACCTTATGGTGTAACCATCATAGTTACACTTGGAGTAACCATACCACTAACCTCCAAATTATACATACCCAATTAATTTGAGGGAGATATATGGTGCACCCTTATTCATAAACAATTCCTAATAACTAAAACATAATAATAAAACACAGATAATTTCATAAAAACATGTCTTTTGATTTTTTGTAAAATAGAATTTTAAAAGAAGATTTTAATGAAATGTCCCTTACAAATATCATATAATTGACATGATAATTAATATAATGAAATTATTATTCATATAAACTATAAATAAACACAATAAATATTAATATAAATGAAAATAATTATACAAATAATCTTAGTAGCACATAATTAATGAAGTAGATGGTTAACCCAAAGAATGGAAATTGGGTTACGAATTCCATTACCTCAGTGTTGTCTTAATTGAAACTTATTTAAACATCATTTATAATGGTTAGAAGAGTGTTATTAATATTTTAAAGAAACATATTTATATTTTTAACACATTATATGATTATTTTTTAACATCCTTCCACCCATTAATTAATAATATTTTGTTCTTTCCATTGTTTCAGGTGTGTTCTTTACATGATTTCCAAGGTCAGTTCGTAAAGGATTTCTGTATTAAATGGAAGAGAAAATCCAAAAGTGGAATGTAATGGTATTAATATTTTTTCAGAATATTTAATGATTCCATAATTCATTTTTTATATGTTATTAGGATTAATAATTAAATAAATCATTAGTGATATTCGTTTGGATCATTTTGATAGTTATTGAATAATCACAAACTTGTGTCATCATATAACTCTATGATTATGAAAATAATTTAATTATAGGACATAAAATAGGTAATATAATACAATTTAAAATATTGTTCAACCATTAAAATGGTTTTATAACCATATTTTAAGGATGTAATGTAAATTGAAACCACAACATCCATGATTTTGGTAAATCGGTACGTCACGAACATCGTTCTTATTTTTAGAATAAGAGGAAGAGGAAGGGAAGAATTATGATGAATTGTTTCCATAAAAATGATTAAATAAATAATATATAAGATTCATGAGCTTTCATTCCTCTTGTATAAGTGGAGGGGAAGAGAGTATAAGAAAATAAAAGGAATTGATTCGAAAAAAAAGAAAATGAAAGAGGATTCTTACCTCTTTGATCTCTTCTCCTTGAGATCCTCCTTAAGGCCTTTGGTTTTGGAATTTTGGTGAGATTAGTAGGTCTTGGAAGTGGGTAAGAGCCTTGGGAATGAGATTTGGTAGAATATATACAATTCACAAATCTTGAGAGGTGTGAGAGGAAGACGAAGGTGAGGGTTGTATTTATAGTGGAGGAGAGGAGGGGTTTTCATTATTTTAATCATTAGTTTAATATTTTTGACCAAGACTATGAATATTCTTGATTCATTTGACCCAAAATAGTAATAAGTACATTTGAGTTAGAACCAATGACCATTTACATAATCCATGACTCAAGCATGCTGTAGAAATTCATTTATTTGGCATTTTTTATAAATTATCAAATTTAACTATTCACAAAAATTCAAGTATTTCAGAAAAATCCCAAAACTTCACCCTAACTATTTTTCGATTCATAGAATTAAAAAATTGAATCAATTTTTGGAAAATAATTTTCTAAATATGATGAATTTAATTTTATATAAAATCCTATTTTATTCCAAAAACAACAATTTTAAAAGAATAACTAATTTATATCACCTTGAAAAATTAGTCAAGATATCATTATCTTATAACATTAAGAACATAAAATTATAATATTATTTACTATTCATAAGGGTCATATTACTATTCATAATGGTATGTTACTATTCACCAAAAAAATCAACTTGGTCCTACCGGACTCCAAATAACATACTGATCATAACTGTAGATGATCGTTTTTTGAAATTAAAATCATATAAGTGGAAAAATTATTTTTAAAGACTAGTTTATAAATATCTACTTAAATTTTTTTTCATTAATTTCATTTCATTTTTAAAACCTTGGGGTTTTTTCGTTCTCCCCACCTTTTTGAAATTGAGGCCTCATAATTTTTTTTATTTACATATTAAAAATGTGAGGGTACCTTTCCCTCATAGCATTTTCAGACTCCCATGTTGCTTCTTCAACCATGTAGTTTCTATAAAAAACCATTACCTATTGGATTAAATTATTACACAATACATGTAACACCCCAGGTAAATAAAGAATATGACATCTTTATATTTATCCCTATTTGTGAATAAAATGTTAATATTAATTTAAAGGGGACGCTATGCTTGATGGATTACCCAATACGCAACAATGAGTTCCTTTGAAATCTTACGTTGCACTCTAATAATAAAATAATATTATCTTAAATGGTAGTTAACGCCTAGACGTTGTAATGGAGGGAATGAAAAGAACTAACTACAGAATGATTATATATGTTTGTCAAATATTTTTACTTTTTACAATAAATGTTAGAGGATTAAAAATGTGAATGAATCCGATTTTTAAGCATAAACATTCTAATATTCTTTAAAAGGTCGACTAACCGCCTTTTGATGGAGAAACTCTCTTAAATCCACTTTTTGACAATTTTATGTGTTATATTTGAAAAAATAAAATTCTTCTTTATAATCGGGACATCAAAATTTACATTGTGTAAATTTTTGGTATCTTTCCGATAAAGTTCATTTTTAATGAATAGTGAAAAATGTTGTATTTTAATTCAAAACCTCTTTTTAATCTAATTTATTTATACGATTAGATTATATTTTGAATTGTTTTTAAAGTAAAATTAGAATATATTTTTACCATTTAATCCAATAGTGGTCATTGGAATTAATTTCACTTTGAAATTGGACTTAAACTAGTATCAATCTTTTAATAGATATTGTTTCATAAAAACACGCTATTTGTTTTGACAGCGGGAATTAATTATTAAATTAATTAATGAAACTTATATGTTTTGAATTTTGAAAAATAGACATCATTTTTGAGTTTGGAATATCAAATATAGCTTAGGGTGAATTTTTGGTATTTTTCTGAAAAACTTCAATTTTTGATGAATAGTGAAACCACTAAGTGGTAGTTAAAGAAACTGTTTTTTCGTTTAAATGAAACTTTTCCACCTCTGTGTTTTGAATTTCAAAAATCTGACATACATGGTTGTCATTAGGAAGTAAAATTTGGTTCAATGGTATTAAAATAATTTTTTGGTAAATAGTAACTTTTATGTTCTTAATCGCGATTAGAGGTAATTAGTGTAATTTAAGGTAAAAATATTGTTTTAATAATGTGAAATGACCCAGAAACATGTCCTACCCTCATTGGATGTGTCATGGACGACCAGGACAATACATGGGTCAACTTGGGGACCTCATGGAGCCACTTTGGTTGGAAAATGACATAAATAACTTTTTATTTAAAGTTAAAATAAAAATGTCACAAGCATGAGATGTTTCACTAAAACAATTTTTTAATGGGGTTATACAAGTAATATTTTTGACTATAAATATTAATTAGAAATATAAAAATATTTCCTACATCATTATATTTTTTTTATAATTTTTATACATTAAATAAATTAAATTATTTATGACATCATGATGATGCAGCGATTACCTCATTAATAAAGGATTTAAATAAAATGAAACGATAATGTTAAAAATATAACTTACATTTATCAAAAACATATTGGATGAGTATATTTAGAACCCTTACCACCTTATCCTAGAAATACATCAATGTGGGACCTTTAAAATTCGAAACTCATTTGAAAATAAAGTAACATTTTGTAACTTTACATGAGTGCCCCTCCTCTCCTCTTATAAAAGGCCCCCAACTCTAACACCTTACCCACACCTCTCAAGCCTTTGGCTCGGCCAACCCTTGCTCATTTTTCCTCTACACATCCCTATATTACTACTAGAAGCCTCACTTTTGGCAGAAGTCTTCCCAAGGAATCCTTTGAGCTCAAATCAAAGAGAGTTACCCGATTTTAAGGTAATGTCTTCACCTGTGTTCTTTTGTTTTATTTTGCTTCTCCAACCCCCTAAACTCTTTTTATTCATTTATTTTGTAACAACTCAAGTATCTTAAATATACTATTATGTTGTTATAAGAAGCATTCGAGCTACACTTATACACACCTACATCAAATGGTTAAAGAACAGACTGTTTCTGTGGATGACGAATTTCTGCCTCACGAAACGGCGATTGTTCAACACTCATATAACACCTTAAAAGGTGGCCATTTATATGTCACTATATTTATATATGATATATAATATGTTTATGTTTTACTTAAGCTTCTGTATTTTTCTTTTGTAGCATACCTTTATGGTTTCCATTGTGGGTAAACACGATAATTTCATTTTAGGAAGTGCGGACTACCGCCCCCTCAAAGTGATTTGATTCGTTAATGCCATATGTGGGATGTATAAAGGATGTATTTAAAGTTATTATATATGATTTATGTTACATATAAATTATGAATATAATTCTGGAATTAAAATATACATACCTCTCATTTAGTTTTAATTCCATTAATATGACATAGAAATGAAAGTAGCGTTCATGCGTACGTACGGCTTACCGTCTCCATGAACGGTGAATTTCATTTCTTACCTCTAAATGATTATGTAATATTATAAATACATGTATATTATGGATATATATGATATACAAATCATTAATATCATTCTGGATATAATGAACCTTTGACCACACGAACAACATGTAATTGTAAGAAGTCCACTTTCGACTTAAGAACCAAATATCGACAAAAAAAAACATTATTAACTTAAATGATTACATAATGTTTATAACAAGTAAATAAGTGATATAAAAGGAATAATGAACTTGAAAAAGGTTCTTAAGAAAGTAGAAATTAACTCAAGTTTATTATTCAGGACGTTAAAGAACGATCGAGTCAAGTTGGACTCGAGGTAAGGGATCCTACTCCTCTCTTTCTTTTTAAGTAACTCTTTTATGTCATTCCTTTTAAGATAATATTTCTTGTGATTTGGATGTTATTTTATATTACTATTACTGTAATTTTTGTGTTCATATGATGAGAGACCCTATTCACTCTCATCAATCCATTTTGGAAGTTTTGAGTGGCACCGTTAGGCTGCCGAAATTTTATAAGAGATCTAACCTCTCTCTTTCTTTTTAAGTACTCTCCTTTATGTCACTTCTTTTAAGATCCTCTTTGTTATGATGGGGGATGTTATTTTATATTCCTCTTTCTTTAAATTTTATTTTAATATGTTGAGAGACCCTATTTGGTCTCCTCAATCCATTTTTGGAAGTTTTAAGTGGCGCCGTTAGGCTGCCGAGTTTTCGTAAGGGATTTTTCATCTCACTTTTGTTCCCATGATATTTATGATACATTTTCCAAAATTTCCTTTGAGTGGTGTATGTACTACCCATTATTTTACACACTGTGTAATATAATTTCATTTATGAGTATTTAAATCAATGTTGTATTGTCCTTCTTTCACGGGGTGCATGTTTCGAAAGATACCCATGTCGGTAAGGGAACCTTTCACCCTCCTATTTTTAAAAGACTTTTTTTGTTATGTCTTTTAATTCACATAATATTATGTTGGGATATGTTCTTATATATCCTTATTGATTTAAATTTTATGTCCATGTGATGAGATACCCTTTTTATCTCTCATCAACTCATTTTTTGAATTTTGTAGTGACGTCGTTAGGCTGTCAAATTTTTGCAAGGGAACCTCTTAACCCAAATTTGATTCTTTGGGATAAACTTGTACTCCTTGAATATGTCTTCTATGAATATGTGTGAATAACCTCAAATTTTTTTTCACTTAATATCCACTTATATTTTGTGTATTCGTTTGTCACACATAATTATGTAATTGATTTATCCTTAAACCAAGGATACCGTCTTTGTAAGGGACTTCGTCTCAATCTCCTTTCAGTGAGGCATATTTTATTTTATACACAACCTTCTTTTATACGGTGTATAAACCTCTCTGACTTTTATGTTTATTCAAAAGGAATCTTTTTTATCCGAAGAGTTTACTAAAAGACAAAAGGGAATGTTTTGTCGTATGTATGCAGCGACAATGACTTCTCCACCGCCGTGACCATTATTTGAGTTTCAGTTTCCTCTAAAAGACATACCTTTTTTTAAAAGAAAAATAAATACCATGTTTTAATTTTATTTTATTTTGGTATTGAAAATGGTTTTGATAATGTTTTTATATAAAAGTGTTGTATTGATATCTTGTGATTGAAAGGTGGAAATGTTATGTTTCCTTTATACATGTTTTATGTGATACGATTATGTTGAGGTTCTTGGGCATTATTATGAAGACGAGTGGTTCTGTGATAAACTAAGGGCGGGTGAGCCCGATATAGCTCTCCAATGCATTGGGTAATATGAAGGAGTGAAACGTTAAGGTTTCTCCGAAGAGATTTAGGGAATATACTATGGTGGGTATTCCAAATGTAACCAAGAGGGTTACTCCCTACGTAAGAATGTTATGAATGCCTCAAGTTACCTTTATTTCTTATGATTTCTATGATTTATTCATGATTTGATGAGGTATGTTAAAGTGGTTATGTTTTATGAGTAAAGTATGATTTCATTGATTCTTATGTGTACATGTACTCATGTTTCCTTTCCATATATTTTTATATCCCTTACTGAGCTTTTTATGCTCATCCCAAGTTTTTGAAATGTTTTTCACAGGTCAAGGGAAGGGTACATGATATGATGATAGTGTCAAGGAAGTTTCAAGAAAGAATCCATGTTTTATTTTAAATATGTTTTCATTGATGGGAAAAATGAATACTATCTTTTATGTAACCACTTTGTTTAAATGTGGAATGTAATGCAAGTTTTATGATCTAATTCTCTAAAACTATAAACCTGAAAAGATCCTCAATGTGTAATCTTGTAATAACTCAAGATTAAGTAAGTTTTAAGGCTGGGGCCTTATAGTTGGTATCAGAGGTCGGTTCAGATAACTTTAGAGGTTAGGGTATTCTCTAAGCACAAGTGACATTACCATAATGGTTAGGATTTCAGAAAGAGTCCTAGTTTTAGATAAAGTGAATGAGTAAGTATATCTTAGTGTTTACCTTCCTCATTAGTACATGATGGTTTTGTTGATATACTCTCACTGAAATTTCTGTTTTTAGTGAATGGATGGATCTAGCAGGCACCAAAGAGACAAAGGTTTGAAGGAAACTGTGGTGGTTCTCTGATTAAGATACTAGATAAAATGGGGGATTCAATGAGGAAGCTCGTGGTTGTTCTAAACCAAATATCAAGGAGTCATGATCAACCACTTGAACCTTGGTATGATCTGTAATTAATCATGTACAAGATGACCAATCGATGTGGATGTTCAGGTAATAATTATAAAGGTAACCATTAGAGTTTATATGATCCTTACTTTTGAGGTAATTATGGGTTATTATATGTTATGATGGAAAATGAAAGGCATGAGATAAACTTGAGGTTAAAATATGTTATGATCATTTTTTAAAATTTTATCTGGTTTTGGGGAATGTTTTAAGAATTATATAGTATTTGAAAAAGGACAACACACAGACCGTGTGACAACCCATCGCGTCGGACAAAGCTGCGGGAATCGAACCCACAACCAAAGTGCGACTGGTATTTATCGCCTACCACTGGACTACGTGAATTACCTTGTTAGTTTGACTAATTCTTTTTAGTTAGATGATTTTAGGAATCAATAGTAAGTTTATTTTGGGTTATCTATGGAAATTATTAACCTATCATCGAGGATATGTGATTAGGTTAATTACTTTTCAATATGAGAATTTAAGAGCAACTGATGTTATTTGGAGATAAAAGTTAATTTGTACCTTGGAAGACTATGTGACTAAATCCTTCAAAAATTTGGGTTTCAATCTTAGTTTGGTTTACTTTGAAAAATTCTATGGAAAAATTGTTTATCAAATGGTCCTCATTGAACTTTGGGTTTTGTTGGACAAATTTTGGAGATTAAGAATAGATTTTCTTTTTATAAAGGGTTATCCTTTTCTGGATTATCTAATCTTGTACTAACCTTTTTGGTTTTGGTTTTGGTTAATGTCTAAATACATGTGAAGTATATAGTTCTCTTTTTTGGGTTAGGTGATTCTCTAGAAGTTGATTATATCTCTCTTAATGTAAACAAGTCATCCTAAATACTCATCTTTTGGAGAAAATATGAGTTCGTGTAAGAAATCTAGTAAAATTTGAAAGTCAACATGACAAGTAAGTATGTTTCCTTATGTTTTAGTTAAGCTCAAAAATAAATTCCTCAATGAAAAGTAACTGAAAAAAAATGTTTTCCATTAACTTTTCCTACTGGGGAATCCAATACCGTTTAACCCATCACAAGTTTGCGATTTTCTTATGGTTAACTTTATCCTAGACATGTTTACTATCACTCTCCATCGAAACATGACCCTTTTTTTTCTCCTCCATATCCATATTTTCATACTTGGAATCCTATTATGGGTTAACTCGGGTGACATTTGTACTTCTCTCCCATTCTTTTAAAGTGATTGTTTTACCGACTCTTGTTCCGATGTGGGACTTTCAAGGATGTTTGTGAGCCCAATTTTAAAATTGTGAGGACGCAATTCCCAAAAGGGAGGAAGGATGTAACACCCCAGGTAAATAAATAATATGACATCTTTATATTTATCCCTATTTTTGAATAAAATGTTAATATTAATTTAAAGGGGTCGCTTTGCTATGGCTCACCCAATACGCAACAATGAGTTCCTTTAAAATCTTACGTTGCACTCTAATAATACAATAATATTATCTTAAATGGTAGTTAATGCCTAGCCGTTATAATGGAGGGAATGAACAGAACTAACTACAAAATGATTATATATGTTTGTCAAATATTTTTACTTTTTATAATAAATGTTAGAGGATTAAAAATGTGAATGAATCCAATTTTTAAGCATAAACATTCTAATATTCTTTAAAAGGTCGACTAACCGCCTTTTGATGGCGAACCTCTTTTAAATCCACTTTTTGACAATTTTATGTGTTATATTTTAAAAAATAAATTTTTTCTTTAGAATCGGGACATCAAAATTTACATTGTGTAAATTTTTGGTATCTTTCCGATAAAGTTCATTTTTTAATGAATAGTGAAAAATGTTATATTTTAATTCAAAACCTCTTTTTAATATAATTTATTTATATGATTAGATTATCTTTTGAATTATTTTTAAAGTAAAATTAGAATATATTTTTACCATTTAATCCAATAGTGGTCATTGGAATTAATTTCACTTTGAAATTGGACTTAAACTAGTATCAATCTTTTAATAGATATTGTTTCATAAAAACACGCTATTTGTTTTGACAGCGGGAATTAATTATTAAATTAATTAATGAAACTTATATGTTTTGAATTTTTTAAAATAGACATCATTTTTGAGTTCGGAATATCAAATATAGCTTAAGGTGAATTTTTGGTATTTTTCTGAAAAACTTCAATTTTTGATGAATAGTGAAACCACTAAGTGGTAGTTAAAGAAACTGATTTTTCGTTTAAATGAAACTTTGCCACCTCTGTGTTTTGAATTTCAAAAATCCGACATACATGGTTTTCATTAGGAAGTAAAATGTGGTTCAATGGGATTAAAATAATTTTTTGGTGAATAGTAACTTTTATGTTCTTAATCGCGATTAGAGGTAATTAGTATAATTTAAGGTAAAAATAATGTTTTAATAATGTGAAATGACCTAGACACATGTCCTACCCTCATTTGATGTTTCATGGACGACCAAGAAAATCCATGGTTCAACTTGGGGACCCCATGGAGCCACTTTGGTTGGAAAATGACATAAATCACTTTTTATTTAAAGTTAAAATAAAAATGTCACAAGCACGAGATGTTTCACTAAAACAATTTTTTAATGGGGTTATACAAGTCATATTTTTAAATATAAATATTCATTATAAATCTAAAAAGATTTACTACATCATGATATTTTTTTTATATTTTTTATACATTAAATAAATTAAATTATTTATGACATCATGATGATGCAACGATTACCTCATTAATAAAGAATTTAAATAAACTGAAACGATAATGTTAAAACTATAACTTACACTTGTCAAAAAACTATTTAATGAGTATATTTCAAACCCTTACTACCTTATCCTCTAAATACATCAATATGGGACCTTTAAAATTCTAAAATCATTTGAAAATAAAGTACCATTTTGTAAATTTACAAGAGTGCCCCTCCTCTCCTCCTATAAAAGGCCCCCACCTCTACCACCTTACCCACACCTCTCAAGCCTGTGGCTCAGCCAAACCCTGCTCATTTTGCCTCTCCACATCCCTCTATTACTCCTAGAAGCCTCACTTTTGGCAGAAGTCTTCCCAAGGAAGCCTTTGAGCTCAAATCAAAGAGAGTTACCCGATTTTAAGGTAATGTCTTCACTTGTGTTCTTTTGTTTTATTTTGATTCTCCAACCCCCTAAACTCTTTTTATTCATTTCTTTTGTAACAACTACAGTATCTTCAATATACTAGTATGTTTTTATAAGAATAATTCGAGCTACACTTACACACACCTACATCAAATGGTTAAAGAACATACTGTTTCTTGTGGATGGCGAATTTCTGCCTCACAAAACGATGATTGTTCAACACTCATATAACACCTTAGAAGGTGTCCATTGAGATGTCACTATATTTATATATGATATATAATATGTTTATGTTTTAATTAATCTTCTGTATTTTTCTTTTGTGGCATACCTTTATGGTTTCCATTGTGGGTAAACATGATAATTTCATTTTAGGAAGTGCGGACTACCACCCCCTCAAAGTGATTTGATTCGTTAATGCCATATGTGGGATGTATAAAGGATGTATTTAAGGTTATTATATATTATTTATGTTAAATATAAATGATTAATATAATTCTGGAATTAAAATATACATACCTCTCATTTAGTTTTAATTCCATTAATATGACATAGAAATGAAAGTAGCGTTCATGCGTACGTACGACTTACCGTCTCCATGAACGGTGCATTTCATTTCTTACCTCTAAATGATTATGTAATATTATAAATACATGTATATTATGGATATATATTATATATATAATATCCAAATCATGAATATCATTCTGGATATAATGAACCTTTGACCACACGAACAACATGTAATTGTAAGAAGTCCACTTTCGACTTAAGAACCAAATATCGACAAAACAAACATTATTAACTTAAATGATTACATAATGTTTATAACATGGAAATAAGTGATATAAAAGGAATAATTAACTTGAAAAAGGTTCTTAAGAAATTAGAAATTAACTCAAGTTTATTATTCAGGACGTTAAAGAACGATCGAGTCAAGTCGGACCCGAGGTAAGGGATCCTACGCCTCTCTTTCTTTTTAAGTACACTCTTTTATGTAATTAATTTTAAGCTCATCTTTCTTGTGATTGGGATGATATTTTATATTAATCTTACTGTATTATTGTGTTCATATGATGAGAGACCCTATTCTCTCTCATCAATCCATTTTGGACGTTTTGAGTGGCACCGTTAGGCTGGCGAAATTTCGTAAGAGATCTAACCTCTCTCTTTCTTTTTAAGTACTCTCCTTTATGTCACTTCTTTTAAGCTCCTATTTGTTATGATGGGGGATGTTCTTTTATATTACTCTTGATTTAAATTTTATTGTAATATTATGAGAGACCCTATTTGATCTCATCAATCCATTTTTGGAAGTTTTAAGTGGCGCCGTTAGGCTGCCGAGTTTTCGTAAGGGATTTTTCGTCTCACTTTTATTCTCTCGAGATTTATGTTACATTTTCCACAATTTCCTATGAGTGGTGTATGTACTGACCATTATTTTACTCATTGTGTAATATACTTTCATTTATGAGTATTTACATCAATGTTGTATTGTCCTTCTTTCACGGGGTGCATGTTTCGAAAGATACCCATGTCGGTAAGGGAACCTTTCACCCTCCTCTTTTTAAAAGACTTATTTTGTTATGTCTTTTAATTCAAATACTATTATGTTGGGATATGTTCTTCTATATACTTATTGATTTAAATTTTATGTCCATGTGATGAGATACCCTTTTTATCTCTCATCAAATCATTTTCTGAATTTTGTAGTGACGCTGTTAGGCTGTCAAATTTTTACAAGGGAACCTCTTAACCCAAATTTGATTATTTGGGATAAACTAGTACTCTTTGAATATGTATTCTATGAATATGTGTTAATAACCTCTGATTGTTTTACACTTAATATCCACTTATATTTGGTTTATTCGTTTGTCACACATAATTATGTAATTGATTTATCCTTAAACCAAGGATACCGCCTTTGTAAGGGACTTCGTCTCAATCTCCTTTCATTGAGGCATATTTTATTTTATACACAAAATTATTTTATACGGTGTATAAACCCCTTTTACTTTTACGTTTATTCAAAAGGAATATTTTTTATACGAAGCGTTTACTAAATGACAAAAGGGAATGTTTTTGTCGTACGTATGCGGCGACAACGACTTCTCCGCCGCCGTGACCATTATTTGAGTTTTGCTTCCTCTACAAGCCATACATTTTTTAAAAGAAAAATAAATACCATGTTTTACTTTTCTTTTATTTTGGTATAGAAAATGGTTTTCATAATGTTTTTATATCAATGTGTTGTATTGATATCTTGTGATTGAAAGGTGGAAAGGTTATGTTTCCTTTATGCATGTTTTATGTGATATGATTATGTTGAGGTTCTTGGGAGTTATTATGAAGACGGGTGGTTCCGTGATAAACTAAGGGCGGGTGAGCCCGATATAGCTCTCCAATGAATTGGGTAACGCGAAGGAGTGAAATGTTAAGGTTTCTCCGAATAGATTTTGGGAATATACTATGGTGGGTATTCCAAACATAACCAAGAGGGTTACTCCCTACGTAAGAATGTTATGAATGCCTTAAGTTATCTTTATGTCTTATGATTTATATGATTTATTCATGATTTGATGAGGTATGTTAAAGTTCTTATGTTTTACGAGTAAAGTATGATTTAATTTATTCTTATGTGTATATGTACTCATGTTTCCTTTCCATATATTTTTATATCCCTTACTGAGCTTTTTATGCTCATCCCAAGTTTTTGAAATGTTTTTCACAGGTCAAGGGAAGGGTACATGATTTGATGATAGTGTCAAGGAAGTGTCGAGAAAGAATCCATGTTTTATTTTAAATATGTTTCCATTGATGGGAAAAATGAATACTATATTTTATGTAACCACTTTGTTTAAATGTGGAATGTAATGCAATTTTTATGATCTAATTCTCTAAAACACTAAACCTGAAAAGGTCCTCAATGTGTAATCTTGTAATAACTCAAGATTAAGTAAGGTTTAAGGCTGGGGCCTTATAATACATGTTCTCTTCGATCAAGAATTTGAACAAGTTTATCTTCATAATAAAGATTCTCTTCCTGCTGAACTACTTCTGGGTTCAAAACATGAGATGAATCTGGAACATACATTCTCAACATCAAAACATTAAAAACATTGTGTACCTAAGATAAAATCGGAGGCAAAGCTAATGGGTATGAGACTGGTCTAAATTTGTCCATGATTTTATAAGGTCCAATGAACCGTGGACTGAGTTTTTATTTCTTACCAAAATTCATAACACTTTTCAATGGTGAGATTCTAAGAAAAGTTTGATCACATACCTCAAAATAAAAGTCTTTCCTCCTATTATCTGCATAACATTTCTGCCTTCTCAGAGCTTTCCTCATGCGTTTCTGGGTCATCTTCACTTTTTTAGTTACTTCCTCTACTAATTCTGGTTCCATAAACTTCCTTTCCCTGACTTCATCCCTAAAAGACAGAGTTTGACACCACTTCCCATACGATGCCTCAAAATTTTTCATCTGTATACTAGAGTGAAAAATATTATTATAAGAAAAATCAACTAAAGAAATATGTTGATCCTAGCTTCCCAGATAATCCATTGAACAAGAAATAATCATATAATACAACTTTCAAATCATCCGTTCTGACTACCCACATGACTGAGGATGAAAAGCTATACTGAAATTTAATTCTGTTCCCATTGAATTCTAAAGGCCTTTCCAAAATTTATTAGTGAACCTAAGATCATGATTAGATGAAATGGAAAGAGGAACTCTATATAACATAAAAAAATATTTGAGGTACAATCGATAAAGCTAATCCAAATATATAGTATCTCGAATAGAAAGGAAATGAGAAGATTTAGTCAGTCTATCAACAATAACCTAGATTGCATTGCTACCTTGAGATGTTTTTGGTAGTCCCAAAATGAAGTATATGGATATGTTTTCCCATTTATACTCTGGCACCGAAAAAGGATGAAGCACCCCCTTCAGTAACTACTGCTCTTCTTTAACCTGTTAGCATGTAAAACACTTCATGATCATTCTACATCAGAAAACAACTAATTCCTTTCAATAAAGCATCTCTATAGATAAAAAATACACCATTTATGGAAGGTAGGGTCAAAATTGGAGCATTCACCCATCTCTTATTTAGTTCTTGAAAACAAACATCAAATTATTTTGTCCAAAAACATTTAACCCCCTTTCATGTTAACTTAGTTAGTGGGATAAATAACTATGTAATATTTTTAGAAAATCATCTATTATAACCTGCTAGTATAAGAAAAATACTAATCTCTATAACATTTGTAGGTCTTGGCCATCCATTAACCATTTTTGTTTTGGCAGGATCAACTATTATTCCATCTTTATTTACAATATTCCCAAGAAAAGAAATATATTGCAACCAAAATTCACAGTTGCTGAATTTTCCATATAGTTTTTATCATTTATAGTTTGAAAAACAAATCATGTTTTTCATGCACCTATTTACTTATAGAATATACCAAAATTCCATTAATAAACACAACCAAATTTTTTTCCAAGAACTCATGGAATATTCTATTTAAAATATCCACGAATACAGAAGGTGCATTAGTTAACCCAAATGGCATAACCACAAATTCATAATTCCCATATCTAATACGGAACATAGTCTTTCAGATGTATTCTTACTTTACATTAAACTGATGGTACACCACCCTCAAGTCAACCTTTGAAAAATACTATTCTCCTTGGAGCTGATAAAAAAATCATCGATATAAGGGAAAGGATAATTGTATTTAATAGTGATGTTATTCAAGGATCTATAATCAATGAAAAGTCTCATTGAACCATCTTACTTTTTAATGAACAAAAGCATATTTCCTCATGGTAAAGTGCTAGGATGAATGTAGCATATATCAAGAAACTCCTACAACTAATTTTTAATTCAATAAGTTCCATTTGAGCCATTCGACATGGGGATTTTGAAATTGGCTTAACATCAGAAACTAAGTCAATTGTTAATTCAACTTCCCAATTTGGTATAACATTGGGTAAATCATCAGAAAAAATATAAAGGTATTCATTTTCCACTGGTACATCATTAATATGAATAGTTCCCTTGTTTTAAACAATATGGGAAAGATAAAATTAATTTCTATATTTCAATAGTTTCTTCTCTTTTTGATAAATTATCAATTGTATGAGTTCATTCTTGTATAAAAATTGAAACTCATTCTGAAAAAAATCACTTATTTAGCTTTACAATCAATCTTATCATGATATAGAGAAAGAAAATACATACCTAGAATGAAATCAAACTATACTAAGGAAAAAACAACAAGTTTTTTAGGTAAATTACTTCCACATACCAGAATAGAAATATTCTTATAATTCCTATTTGTTGTAATATTTACCCTTGGTGTTTTAACAATAAGTTCTGGTCTCATTTTTTGAGGTTATATTTTTAATTTACTAGAAAATTTCTTTGAAATAGAGCAATGTGTAGAACCCATATCAAACAAAACTTTAGTAAAATATGATTAACAAAATAAGGTACCTGATAAAACATCATTGGATGGTCCGACATCTGCTGATGTAGTCACAAATGATCTCACTAAACCTTTCTTCTTGTAATATTGCTTCTTTTCATAATTCATATATTTCTTTGGGAAGATGTTTTCATAATGACCCATCTCACCACATTTAAAACACTTTATAGTTTTCTTACCAGGATTAGTCTTAGGATCATTTTCATTATAATCTCAGGCCATATGTCCAAACTTTCCACATCAAAAACACTTTATGATTTTGGTAAGGCAATGTCTATGGTGTTTTTTACCAGATTTTTTATAAACTATAAACTGGACTTTCTTACCATCACATTTCATTGATTGATTCTTACACTTCACATTCCATATGGACCTCTTCTTCTCTTTGTTCTCAAAGTATATGTAATCATCAGTGAACACCATTTCTACCCTCTCATCACATTGTACAAGTTTCTCATAACTTTTGAACTCATGGGAATCCAATTCCCTTTGATATCTTGGATTCAATCCTGAATAAAATCAATTTATTTTTCTATCAAGATATTGAATAAGATTTAGAGCATACCATTCCAGTCGGGTGAATTTTTCTTCATACACGACCACTGAATCTTACCCCATTTTCCTAAATTTAAGTAATTTCTTCTCCATCCTAAGTCAATCCACCTTAGGAAAATATTTTTCAAGGAAAATACCTTTAAATTAATCCCACTCAAAGGAACTAATCTCCTCTCTATACCTGATATTCTTGACCATTGACCACCAATGATTAGCTTTAACTAAAAAATAATAAATGAAAAGACTAAAAATTATATTATCTAAACTTTCCATAACATAAAATATAGTTTCAAGGGATTTAATCCATCCTTCAGCTGCTACTGTGTCAGAAGATCCACTAAAAGCACGATAGTGTTGCCACATAAAATGATCCACTGTCATCATATTCCTTTGTGGTATCTTTGGTTATTCTCTTGCATGGATAAAACTGCCAATTATTGCCTATTACATTTAGGCCATTACTATCAGAAATTGCTTAGTTCCAATTCCCACCATTCCTGGTTGAAGATTCAGAAAGATATCAACCTATCGGTTCCTTCCAAATCCAGCTTCTTTATTCCTTATACGAAAAACCATTCTGAACAAACATATCTTAAACGAAACAACATGATAATATTTAAATTATATAAAATTTAAATGTAAACATAATATGAAAAAACATTTATGGTGTCCTATTATCATTATCATAAGCCTTAAAATTATCTAAATCGTGTTCTAATACCAACTATAGGCTCCCGGTCTTAAATATTACATAATCCAAATAATTAAATAGATCTTACATATTTAAAATCACAAATATATTTTAGGTTTAGTGTTTTATAAAGTGAAAAAATAACTCATACATATATACCCACATGCAGGCAAAGCAGGTTCCATTAAAATAGTATCCATTTCTTCTAAAACATAAAATTTTAAACACAAAACAACAACCTGATTTGTTGGTCAAATATTCATAACATTTAACTTGAATTCCTTATTTATCTTATACTTCCTTATAACCTGTAAAAACATTTAATAACATGGGATGATCATAAAACTATTAGTAAGGGATATAAAAAGAAGGAAAGAAACCATTAGTCTATGAATACTTATAAACATATGAAATCACTGTCACAAAGACATACTTCTCACCCATATATACTTACTTTTTGAAACATGATATTTCCATAAAACATTAAGGAAAATATATAAAACCATAATAGGTATCCTGGGGAATTAATTACTTATATTGTAACCCTCGTGGATACCTTATGATTTGTAACCCTAACGACTACCTTGCAATGTAAACCTCAAGACTACCTTATGGTGTAACCATCGTAGTTACACTTGGTGTAACCATACGACCGGCCTCTGACTTACACATACCCAATGAAATGTATGGAGATATAGGTACCACCATTAATCATAAACAATTAACAAGAACTAGAAAATAATCCTAAAACATATATAATTGTATAAAAACATTTTGTTAATTTTGTAAATTAGAATTTTAAAAGAATATTTTTAATGAAAAATCTGTTAGAAATATCATATAATTGATGTGAGAATTAATATAATGAAAGTATTATTCATATAAAATGTAAATAAATATAATAAATAATAATATAAATTAAATTCATTATAAAAATAATCTCAGTATCACATAATTAATGACGTAGAAGGTTAACCCCTAGAATGGAAATTGGGTTAAGAATTCCCTTATATCAGGTTTGTCTTACTTGAAACTTCCATAAAACTCATGTATAATACTTGAAATAGTTTTATTAATATTTTAAATAAAAATATTTATGTTTATAACACCTTATATGATCATTTTATAACATCATTCTACCCATTAATTAATAATATTTTTTTCTTTCCATTGTTTCAGGTGCGTTCTTTACATGATTTTCAAGGTCAATTCGTAAAGGATTTCCTTGTCGAATGGAAGAAAAAAATACGTAAGTGGAATGAAATGGTATTAATATGTTTCCAGAATATTAAATTATTACATAAATAATTTTGGTTATATGATATGAGGATGAATAATTAGATAAATCATTAGTGATATTCGTTTTGATCATTTTGGCAGTTCTTCGATAACCACAAACTTGTTTCATCATATACATTTAAGATTATGAATATAAGTTAATTACAGAACATAACAGAGGTAATATCAAACACTTTAAAATTTATTTCAACCATTAAAATGTTTTTACAATCAGATTTTAAGGAAGTAAATAAAATTGAAAACACATTGTCCATGATTTTGGTAAATCGGTTCATCATAGAAAGTGTTCTTATTTTTAGAATAAGAGGAAGAGGAGGGAAAAATGATGATGATTTTTTTCCATAAACATGATAACATATAAAATATATAATATTATGGATCTTTAATAACTATTGGATAAGGTTAGGGGAAGAGAGTATAAGAAAATAAAAGGAATTGAAAAGAAAACACAAGAAAACGAAATAGGATTCTTACCTCTTGATCTCTTCTCCTTGAGATCCTCCTTAAGTCCTTTGATTTAGGAATTTTGGTGAGACCAGTAGGTCTTGTACATGGGGAAGATAATTGGTAATGGTATTGGGATTAATTTATAAAATTCTAAAATCTTGAGAGGTGTGATAAGAAGAGGGGGATGATGGTGATATTTATAGTGGAGGAGAGGAGGGGTTTTCCATTATTTTAATCATTTGTTTAATTTTTTTGACCAGGATTACGAATAGTCTTGATTAATTTGACCCAAAATAGTAATAAATGGATGTTATTTCGAAAAAAGGGAAATTTATAGCCATGACTCAAGAATGATTCATAAATTCATTTATTTTTCATATTTCGTAAATTATCGAATTTAACTATTCACCAAAAATTCAAGTATTTCAAAAAAATCCCAAAAATTCACCCCCATGATTTTTCAACATGTATAATTAAAAAATTGAATCCATTTTTTGAAAATAATTTTCTTATCATGGTTAATTTAATTTTTAAATAAAATCATATTTTATTCCCAAAATAATAATTTAAAAATTATAACTAATTTTATATCACCTTGAAAAATTAATCAAGGTCATATTATCTTATATCCTTAGGAAAATAAAATAGTAATATAATTTACTATTAATAAGGGTCATATTTCTATTCGTATTATTATTTATAAGGGCATGTTACTATTAACAAAAAAATCATGTTTATTCTACCAGACTCTAAATAACTTATTGATTACAACCGTAGATGGCCATTTTTTAATATTCAAATCATAGAAGTGAAAAAATTATCTTTAAAGGCTAGTTTATAACTATATAATTAAAACAAAGTTTCATTTATTCCAATTTATTTTTAAAACCTTGTGGTGTTACGTGGAGTGTTAACTGTCTCATTTTTCATATAAAAACATTGTAGTTTCATTCCTTGAATATTTTTCATAGCCCCATCACACACACACACATACACATATATATTTAATTAATTATATAAATATAATATATATTACTTATATACTTATATATAATCATCCATTGAATGTATATCTGAAAAGACGTTTTACACCGTTTGTGGAGATGTTAGGCCATACGTACCCATGAACAATGTTTTAAATTTTCAATGAATGAAAATATAGAAATTTAAATAATATTTTACATTTAAATAATAATTATTTTATCATATATATCATATATAATCAATAAATTTATCCTTTTTCCCATCCATGTAATGTGGAATCCAAAATGACTCACATTGCTTTATGGAGAAAGTAGTCCAAACGTACGTTTGAGAGACATTATCATTTTCCAATGGAGTGGAGGATAAGAAGGTAGATATGATATTTTAATTCAAGAAGTATAATTATGTAATAAATATCATATATAAACTTTAAACTCATCATAATAAATATCCATGAAATATGGTGATGAAAAAATAAATGTATTGCTACGTGGAGGCGGAAGTCCACACGTACTCACAAATGAAACTTTCACTTCCCATTTGATGGAATATAGGGTTTATATTGGTTGTTAAAAAATAATTTTTTATTATATTTTTGGATACTTAATTTATTATTTTATGTTGAATACCATATATTTATATTAGGTATAAGGAGAACGAAATTGAAATAGGCCGGGTAAGATGACTACCTCTTTTTTGATAGGCCTCATTTAGATCCTTTCTTAAGGATCATTGGAATGGTCTTTTAAGAAGAAAATAACTTATAATTCTTTTCTAGATATGTTTAGAATAGAATTTGGTAGTATTTTTTTGGGCTATATGACTCAATGTGGTGTAATGAAGAGAAAGGAGATGTTCCCATTTTTTAAGTGAGGGAGAGGAAACACTTAAAATTTATTAAAAGATTAAAATATTATAAAACCATACTCAATAAAAATGATTTAAAATGGACATATATTAAACTTTTATATATGATAATATTTAAATACTTCTATAAAATAGTTTTTAGGAAATTTTATTTTCAAAAACTTATTGGTATATCTTGGTTTAACTGCCTTAGTAAACCCGTATTAACCTCAATCGCAATAATTTTTTTTTTTATGTTTTTACTATTCATAAAGACAAAAAATTAATTTCACATTATAATATAATATTATATAATATTATTCCTAATATTGAATTAATTTTTCCTTATTACACTAATAGATGTGGAAGAATTTAATTTAAAATTAATCTCACAAAACAAGAAGAAAAGTGGTTTTCCAAAGAATGTTTTTATTAAGTATAAAAATTTTTAATATAAAAATTAAACATAAAACCAATTAGAATGAGATAAATTGGAATATTAAAAATATAAGTGAACTAATTATACTTTTAATAACATTTTAAAACAAAATTAAACTTTATAAATTCTTTATATGGAAAGGTATTTTTCAATGAAAATTAGTATTTTTCACTATTAAACAAAAAATCACTCTATTTATAAAATATTAGAAATTAAATATAAGATAGTTATTATATGATAGTTTAAAAAATTAATTAAATTTTATTAAATATATTAATAAATTTGAATAAACTAATTTATTATTTTTCATAAAATTTGATAAAAATCATTTTTGAGGAAAAATGTATTTTTAAAGCATATAATGACTTCCCGAAAAATTTAGTACTTATTTTTATATATATATATTATTTATCTAAAAAATATATATATTATTTTTTAAAATATGGATATTACTATTCATTACACACATTTAATGACTAGGTTATAATGGAATATTAAATTACAGTTCATTAAGACTCAGGGTTTCATGTATCAAAAGCCATCGAAGAATTTTTTTTGGGTACAAATATATCATAAAATCTCAAGGTTTTGTATAATACCCCTTTAAAATGAATTTATAACTCAAATAGATAAAAAATTAAAATATATATTTTTAATAACATCTATATATTCCTATGTATCTTCTTTAAATTTTAGAATCCACTAGAGAACTTTAAATACGTTAGTAGTCTTATCCCATAACACTTTATCTCTATGATCTAAGATTTATAATGGTTGTCTTTGTAGGAAAGATAATGATATATTGGTACCAAATCATAGTTAAATAAATGTTTGGGACTAGGTATATACTTTATTATGAGAGATACATAGAATTCATTGTGATCTTGATAAATGTTTAGTGGAATCCCCAAGTGATAATATTTCCCTACTTGATCAAGAATATCAAAGTGGCCAATATACCAAGGGCTAAAAATTACATTCTTTCTAAATATAATAATCTTCTATCATGAATAAATTCATAGGAATACCTTCTCACTAACAACAAATTTTCTATTTCATCTACGATTAGGAGTATTAATTGTTTGTCCACTCCGAGATTCCTTGATGTGATATTGAATGAATATGATTTTCTTTTAAATTCCATTATCTATCTCTAGTAGCAATATATTTATTTCATTTAATTCAACCCAAATCATTATAGTTATACACTTATTTCCATAGACGTTTTCATAAGGATCCATCTGAATTCTTTAGTGGAAGCTATTGTTGTAATAAAACTCTATTAGAGGAAGGTGTTGATTCAAAACACCATTTAAATCCATAGAAAAAGACATAAATATATCATCAAAGGTTTTAATGGTTCTCTCAGACTTACTATCTATCTAAGGATGATAATAACTACTTAAAAACAACTCCGAATCTAAATATTTCTGGAGACTTTTCCAAAACCACAAGGTAAAATTCAGATCTCAATCACATACAATTGAGATTGGTACTCCATTAAATCTTTCCAATTCCTCAATAGATAAAAAAGTGAGTTTATTAATAGAGAAATATTATCTAATTGTGATAAAATGTGCTTGTTTCATAAGGAGATCAACTTTAACCCATATAAAATTATTCCCTTTATATGTTTTGGGGAGTCTAAAGAAAAAATCCATGTTATTGTTTATCCATTTAAATTTTGGTATAGGTGATGGTTGTGACATCCCATCAAAATTATAGCTCTCAAACATAAGTGTATAACATGATAGGAATATGGATAAATACTCTAAAATATTACTTTTCCTGTTATCCCACTAAAAATACAATTTCATATCTCTATAGATCTTCATATTTCTAAGATGAGTATAGAATGATGAGCAATGTTAATTTTACAACCACTACTTATTCAACTCTCATATTGATGGGACACATACTAAGTTCTTAAAAATTATCATTACATCATAATCAAGGTTGAAATATAGAACGTTTATCACTATATTTTTCACCTCAATATCTTCTTTCTATGCCTCTTTAATCATCAATTTGATATATGGTAGAACACTCATTTTATAAAGATAAGATATTTCCTCTTACTTAAATATTTATAGACCCATTATTTAAAATTCTAGAAATATTGGATCTTTTGTGATCCTCATCATAGATAAGCTTGATTGATCCTTTCAAATCAAAGAATCAAACACCTTATTCTTTTTCCCAAGGTGGTAATATATTGAAAAGTCATAATATTTGATAAAATCAAACTATCCCCTTTAGTTATTATTCAACTCTTCTTGAGTGAATATATACTTTTAAATTTTATGATTGGTATATATGATATATATTTCCCAATAAAGATAATGCCTCTATATTTTTAATTAAAAAATTACCAAAGCTAAATCTAAATTACAATTTTAGTAATTTTTTTTTCATGAACCATCAATTGTTAGGAGGCATAAGATATAACCAAATAATTATTCATGAGGATGAATCCTAGTCCCTTATTTTATTCATAATTATAGATCTGAAACACTTATCCACTATAGAGTACTATAAGTGAAAGAATAATGACCATTTTTTTTTATTTATTTGAAATTAAATTCACATTGCTCTATACATAAGAACATACCCAATTCTAAGTCAAATAAGTTATTAGATTAGATAGTCCCAAGATATCTCTCACAAACCGTCATTAGTATCCAGTCAACGTAAGAAAACTATAGATCTCAGTTTTTATGGTTGTTCTAGGAAATTTCTCAACAACTCCTGTATTTAATAGATCCACTTATATAGAATCACATGAGATTATATGACTTAATAATTAAGATTTTCGAAGAGAAAATAAAAAATTGGTAAATTTAACCAAACAACTTCTCTTTCCTCAAGGTATTCAGCACAATTATCAAATGTTCTTTATTCTATTAGTTTTTATTTGAATATATAATAATATCATATACAAATACTAACACAAAATAATCAAGGAAATATATTAGGTCTATATTCAATAAATCCATAAATATAATAGGATCATTGGAAAATATATATGGAATTACTATAAACTTATAATGATCATAACTTATATGGAAGGCTCTCCCAAGTATGTACCCCTTTTTGGAAATTATATGATGATATATAGATCAATGATCATTATTTAAAAAATTTATATCTCTAAATAATTAATCAAATTGATCATCAATACAGGGTAACAGATATTTTTTAATAGTGATCTTTTTAAGTTCTCTATAATCCATGAAAAGGCGCATTTCCCGTATTTCTTCTTAACAAAAATAATAGGTGCACCCCAATGCGAATCACTAGGCTGAATGAATAACTTATCTAGATTCTCCTAGAGTTTCTTCTACAATTCATGAAACTCAATTAGGGATATTCTACAATAATTATTTGAAATAGGCATAGAATCAAGTATGATTTCTATTTAAAATTCAACTTCATGATTTGAGTGAAGATGAGGTAATTCCCAAGGGAAGACATCAAAAAACTACTATACAATAGGAATATCATCAATGTTGAGTTTCTCCCCAACCATATTAGATAAATAAACCTTGTTAATAGGAAGTAAAACCTATATGATATAATTTATTACCATTGTATGTTTAGGTTCATCCACTCACTGATAGATGATTGAAGGTTAATTCGAGATATTGAATGTAGCTTTCGTTCCTCAATAATTGATTTGGGCTCTATACTGAGATATCTAATTAACCCATAGAAGTTCATAAAAATAAACTATAGAAAGAATTTAAATATTTTTTTAGAAATAAATACAAAAAAAAATTATCTGATAGGATCTATAAAATTGATATGTAGTCATCCAACCATTAAGAGTTTTCACTACAAGCTCAACATCTAGTCTTCGAGGTGGTGATTTGATAACATTAGAAAATTATTTAGATATAAATGAGTCAGTTGAACCTGAATAAAAAAACCTTTTAAATCCTAGAGTTGATGATTAGTGTACTTTTCAACACATTTATATAAACTTTAACTTTGATTGTAGTAATTTCATTAGCTTAACCTCATCCCATTTTATTTTTATGTGGTAAGTTCCCTTGATGTTTGGGGAATTGGTTGGCATAATGTGCCATATCCTTATGGTTAAATCATTAGATTTTTATGGTTTATATCTTACACATTAATTCATGAGTGTGATTACCTTTTTCTCTATACTTTTACATAAAAATAATTTTCCCTTTAAGAATGTACAATAATGTTTCCTACTATTGGTATCAATTGTTGTAAAATCCCCCTTTTTTACTCTTCCACTTGTCTAGTTTTTTCTCACTCATCCTCTTATTATCTTAATTTCATTCAAATCCATATGTATTGTAGTATTCTTTATCTATATTGATAGAACATGATATTATATCCTCATATGATTAGAATATTTGGGAGATTAGTGATCGTCAAATGATTGTCTTTAACCCATCAAAGAAACATACATTCTTACTGTTAAGATTATCTATACTATTTTCCACATTACTTACTGACCTTGTAAATTTATATTCATATATAGAAACATTTTATTCTTAATTTTATCTTAGACTCAAGAATTTAATTTCTACATTTTCTCATTATTAGTGAGGAAAATATTTTTTGAGGAAATGTACATTAAAATACTTCCACTCTACAATTCATATTTCCTATACATCCTTAGTGTTTTTAATCAATGACCACCATTAAACTATATCCTATATGGGATAATACAATTTATTGAAAAAAATCTCACTTTTATTACCTCCCAAAGTGATAATTTTATTTTCGGAGGAACTTATCCATTTCTCTGCTAAAAATGGATTTTTGGTTCCAATGAATGATAAAGGCTATTGTTGCATGAAACAACCTAACATTGTTACACGACATTGAGAATCAACAGGATACTATATACGGGAAAGGTTATTGGGAATAAAATAATTTATCTATTCTAATATAGTTATAATTTTCCTAGTTTTAGATCCTACTTCATTATATTTACCAGGAAGGAAATCCCTACATAAATTAAATTCATTGATAAAACATACATTCCTTCCATTATGATTTATTTTATAAACAATGAAATATTATTGATAAAATAATTATATTATGAATCATAATTTATAATTTTGAAACTAGTGAATTTCTAAACATAAATTTAAAATTTCTGTATAAATAATCTTAGAATCATAAGTTTGGTTTCGTTGATAACATTCTCAAATCATAAAATTATTATCAAATATTTTATAATGGTTTGTAGATAAAATTTGGATTAAACAAATTACATCCTCCAAGAGTGCCAAACTATGTTTTTATTAAGACCCCATTCACCATGTACCAAAATGATAGTCAAGATATACTTAAACAACACTAATCAAGGTTATCACCCCAAAATGCATCTATACCAAACCAAATATACTTGTATTATTTAGATTGGGATGTATCACTAGGAAACAACACAATGTCTACATTACCAAATAAATTATGATATTATTTTACAATTTTATATATTGATAAATATTTTTATTGGATTATGTCCCACAATCTATGATTTCCAAAATCTAGTTCTAAAGGTTTTGACTAAACTCTCCCAAATATCAACTGTAAGGACCCCAAACCCAGTAGAACAGAGTAGATGGTTACATTATTATATTTTCAATTAATATAAGCTATAAAATCTCAAAGGATATAATAGTTAAATAGTCTTGGTAAAATGGATACATACTTGAATCTAAAATGACATTTGAAAACATAAAATAAAAAGTAGTATTTTATTTTAGAATATCATTATTATATCGATAATTTCCTTGAATGCCATTCATAGTACACTTCCTAGAATCATAGGGGAAAGAAACATAATAAATGGGTGATCTTTGACATTCAGTAAGGGTATTCATACTATAGAAGCTAACATTGAATCAACAAGGCATAAATAATATGGCGGGAATAAATGATGATCAAATAATGATATATAAATAATCACATGATATTGAAACTTGTCCATGGATATCATTACTATTAAAATATTCACATAGGAATCAATAAATTATTTTATAATGACAGAATGCATAACTATAAAAATATTAGACTTACAATCAAGTATTTATTCCAAGACATCTTACACAAAAGGGTAAGGCCTTGTCTAAATACCCAACCTATTTTGTCTCATGGTAATTATCAATGCATGAAAAGGCTATATAATTATGGGCCCCACCAATTAATTAATAATCCTAATTCATTCATCATATGAATAGACAATACAACGTAATTAACATGACTTAATAATAAATACTTTTCCATATTATAAGAACTAGAATATAGTATGTCAATACTTTCCCTAATAAAATTGATCATAATCCATCTAGATAAATATGTTGGATGGTATCATTAGAGTATAACCTGATTAAAGTATAATATTCATAAAATTATGTTGATGTATATGAAAATAAATTATAAATATAAATGTAAAATTTCTTCAGGAAACTAACATTTTCATTTTGAAATAAATTCATTAAAATTTAAAATTTTTATAAATATTAGGAAAATCATTTTCCATGGAAATAAATATAGAATCCATAAAATGAAGCATCAAAAAATTGAGCTGTCATGATGGTAGAAAATTTTGTTCATTCCATGAAAGTTGAATCAAATATTCCTTTTAAATTTTGGTAAAAAATAATAAGTACCTCTATAAGATCCCGTCTTTTTCCAAGTACACCCCACTTTGAATTTTTCATTTGTCCTTGGTGGAAAAGTCTTGTTTGGAGACAAAGATCATTTTTGGGGAAAATGACCTAATGTTCAAGGATGTATGTTTATTTTAATTATTGGAGTATGGGTAAAAAGATTATAAAAGGGATTATGAGGGTTTATCATGGTTTTGGAAGCCTTCCAATGTGGTTTGGTATCTCTCATTGAATATGGGTTGAAAAGTCTTTTCTAGACAATTACACACTGTATTTATGTTACAAAATGTGTAATTACTACAAAAAAAATGTCATAAAATGGTTCATGAGGTGAAGTGGTTACACGTTGTGAACCTAATTCACATTGTGTAAATGTCGATTAAGATAAATATTAACCCAAGGTGATGGGGTTTTTGACATATCTCATTAATTACAAAATACATGACATTAAAGGATTAAATTCCGTGTAATTCTCGGCCCATCGGTTTTAAGTCTTATGTGAATACAATTCGTTAATTTTTCAATATAACCTCTCTCCTATCGATTATAAGATGATTTACAAGTGATTTTGTATTTACTATTCCATTCTTGATGTCTCAATTAAACATCAGATCATTAGTGAGTGTTTCAGCATAGATTTCCCTTCTCTTCCATCATTCATTCTTGTGGCAGTGAAATATTTTGACTGTGGGTTTGTTTTGGGTTTTAATCTTGATTCGGTGTGATATAGGTTTTTTCTTGTGATCTTCCTCACCTCTGTTCATGTTGGTTATTCTGGTTAGAATATTTTCTTAATCACTAGATAAAGGCAGGGGGTCCAAACCTATCCCTAAGGTCTATTTAATTTTCAAGTGTATACAATATTGTGATTATTCCAACATAACATGAACTATAATTAATTTATTGATTAATATATGGTAAAAAATGTATTTTAATATTGGATTGTATCTTTTATTTTTGATTTTTGATGCGAGATGACTTATAGCTTCCTATGGGTGAGAAAACCTTTGAATTATAAGAATTTAGATAATGGTTTAAAGTGTGCTTAACATGACATGAGTTACAGGTGATTGGTTTATATAGAATCAATTTAGTAATAGCTTATGGTATATTGATATGGCTAATTTTAAATTGATATATAAATGAAAGTATAATTGATAGAAAACTTGTAATTTTAATAGTTAACCATTAAGACTTATGATGTGATATTGTAATATCCTTATTAATTTCTTATATAACAGTATTGAACTATTTTGACACTGTAATTATTATATTGAGTGAGATATACCTAGTCCTATATTATAATTCTTATATAGAGTGGGATCTACCTAGTCCCATGATGAAATACTTATATTGAAGGATTAGGCTAGTTTGATGCTTTAATGCTTATATCAAGCCAGATCTTCCCAGTCCCATGTTGTAATTCTTATATTGATTAGGATCTTCTCAATACCATGATAAAATTATTATATAGAGGGAATTTACTAGTTTTGTGTTATTTTTTACATCAATATTATGGTTATGGTTGGCATGGTTGTGTTACATGCTCAGAGTAATTATAACATGGTGTCGAACCAGGTTAATTGATGTATTGTGTTCAATAATTAATTAATAAACATGTTTATCAATTTATTCCATACACATATTATCAGACTGGTTTATTTTTTACATGGTGGTGTCAACCTACTAAGTTTTACTCACACCCTATTCAGGCCACCATTTGGAACTTAATCAGATTATATGGATACAAGTTTGGAAAATAGAAAGTGACCATATTACTTATTGTTGATTTTATGGATGGGTTGATGATTACAGATGGGACCAACCTAGGGTTTGAGAACGGGGTCTTTGATTTTTTTTCCAGATGATTATTTTAATGTTATTTATTCATTTTCACGTTTAGTACATTCTATCTTGTCATTACACGATTCTTCATTCTTTATTTACTAGTTTTCCTTTTATTTTATATTTGTATTATATTCTATTTATGATATTTTTCTGTTACTCTTATATTTATTATTATAGATTACTCTACTATATCTTACCTTATACTATGGTTTATAGTCTCCCCACTATACATATCACACCCTCGCTACTAGTCAACAACCTCTTCTATACGGGTAGGTTCACATGAGTTATCATAACCAAATCTATTTTGCCACATGAGAGAGCTATAGATTGAGGGATTTTACAATGTCATATCAATGGGGTAGGTTAGTTTTCCTTTTCTATTTCTTTACTATTTAGTAAAGGTATAAAAGAGACTATGACATGTGAGGACTTAGAAATGATCATGTATAGGGGAGTATCTAACCCATGTATGGGGGAAAATATGAGTTCCCAAGGATGGAATTTTTGTTTTATTCTATTCTATTGTTACAATTGATATTATCCAACCTTGGATGATTCAATTTGTTTTTGTGATATTGTTGTTTTATGATGTTATTGGTTGTTAAGATTTATACCCATGTCTTGGTATAGCGCAGGATGAGTATACATTCATCAGGATAGGAATATAGAGATATATATTAACACACACTATTCATGATAGAGACATATTTATTGTATGTTTCATATACTTTCCTATATGAATCATGATATGAGATGCATGTTATATATGATACATGGAATGAAAGGACTGATATTTTCTTCTAAAACACTTGTAATCTCTATATAGAGAGATCAATAGTAGTTGTTCTCTATTGTTGTCACTTATAGGGGTTAATCTTGTTGTTATAGACACTGTTATAAGGAGTGTGTTTTATTGAAGGTAAAATACCTCCTCATCATTTTCAAGTTGAGTGTCATGATAGTGGAAATTAGTGCACTCCTAACGTAGCTAATCTGGATCCTCTTGTATCTCCAAAGGATCAGACACATGCTCATCTTTGTAATAGCTTCTTTGGGATCATATGATCCATGTAAAGGGATAATACTTACATTGTTCCTTTGATGTCTGAGCTAAAGAGATTGTTTCAACTATAGAATCCAACTATGTTCTCTTGGGAGGGATGTCCCCAGGAAGACATGTTTTGGATTGTTCCATTTCGGATGATCTTTAAACACCTTGATATACCCACATGTATGAGGGTTAAACTTTACCCCAAAAGCCAGGATCCGGTGTAAGCCAGTACTAATAAAATAAAATAAAGAAAGTGAGTGAAAAGAGTCAAGCATCCAGGGGAATATTACAAAAGCGAGTGTGCACCACCCCACACCTGTCTGCCTCCACCAGTGGAGAGCAATAGTCCGGGGTCGTAAAAGACCACATCTCTCCTGCATCCATGAGCGCCCGCTTTGCCAGTGCATCTTCCACATGATTCGCCTCTCGGTAGGCATGTGATACCTCCACCCGCATCCGCGAAATATCATTAAGACAGCCCACCCATTGCGATAGTACACACCACAGAACTTGGCGCGTCTTGGTGCTCAAGGCGTGGACCGCGACCTGAGAGTCAGATTCAATCCATATATGTTCCCAGTTAAAGCGGACAGCGTACCTGATGGCATATACCATGGCCCAAAGTTCCGCTTCAAATGCGGTGCCAATTCCAATTGCGTGATGATAGAATCCTTTCACGAACCCACGGTAGGTGCGAAACACGCCTCCACATCCCGATGTTCCAGGAGCACCCACCGTAGCCCCATCAACATTAACCTTTAGGCATGGTTCGATGGGTGGGATCCATCGAATATAATTCAGCATCCGAGGAAATCGAGGCCGCCCTGAGACACCAAGAGTACGAAGGATTTGCAGATCTGCAACTGTGTTAGACATTGTCCCATCCTGCACACAAGATGCTGCATATACATCCCTATGTATCGCCCTTACCCCTTGCTGGACAGTGGGGCGCAGATCATTGAAAGTTGCCGCATTGCGGGCTTCCCAAATGACAGCAACAACCACCACAATTGCAGCCAAAAATAGATTAAAAAT
This sequence comes from Viscum album, assembly GCA_963277665.1. NCBI lineage: Eukaryota > Viridiplantae > Streptophyta > Magnoliopsida > Santalales > Viscaceae > Viscum > Viscum album. The sequence goes on from OY728155.1 coordinate 1,940,071,165, forward strand.
CTGTTTGCTGAACCTGTCATGAAACGCAGCGGACATCACTTGACAAACCAACCTGTAGGTGTCAACATTCACCCCAAAAACCAGCCCGATGTAATCCCACAGTTGAATTGCATGATGGCAGCCCACAAAAACATGCTGGACCGTTTCCTCAGCAGCTTTACACATGGAACATATGGAAGCCATTTGGAGCCCGGCCTTCTTGAGAGCATCCGATGTAGGCAGACGATTTTTCCAGATTCTCCATATCAGAGAAAACCGAGCAGGTTTGATGAAGCAAGCTCTGTATTTCAGCAACCATGCAGGTGCAGGGGAACGATCCCCACATGTGGTCCTGTAAAAGTCTCTACTATTGAATTGCCCGGTTCTGCTATACATCCAGATCAGAGTATCCTGCTCCATGAAGACATAACCAGTTACTTCATGCTCAACCGGCACAGGAGCACTAAAAGAAGCAGATTGTAGCTGTGATAGAAAGCTGGAAATTGTCAAATTGGCTGCCTCAGGTGGCACATTATAGTCACAAAGAGGTTGTGTGAGCCATCTTGTGTTCCAGCAGTTAAGGGTGGAATCCCTGCAAACCAACCAGTGGGTATCATGCATGATTCTGACATATGCCTGCTTGATAGAAGTCCACACCGATGAGGCAAGGTGCCATTTGTATCCATTTAAGAGCCTCCTTATTATCCTGTTTGAGAGAAAATCATCATCTGCTTCTTGAGTAATCAGGTTCCAAGTGAACTTCCCAATCAGCCCATAATTAAATGTCCGGAGGTCCTTGATTCCTAGGCCCCCCATCTCCACCGGTTTAATGCATTCCTTCCAGGCCACTGTAACCAGCTTTCTTTCATGTGGGGACCCCATCCATATGAAATTCCGTACCATACTCTGCAGTTCCTTGAGAATACCCCTCATCCATTGATAAATGGAGAAGGAGTATACAAATTTCGATGTGATGACCGAATTCACAAGACAGACCCTTCTGGCCATAGACATAGCTTTCCCCTTCCAGCTGGCCATCTGATGAATAATTCCAGTAGAGATTCCTTCAAGGTGCTGTCTTTTCACTTTCCCCCAAAATAGTGGGACTCCAAGATATTGGAAGGGTAAGGAACCCCTCCTCACCCCAAGAAGTCTGACAATTCTCTTCCATTTCCCAACTGAAATTCCATTTCCGAAAACAATGGACGATTTGTCCCAACTAATGGCTTTCCCAGAAACCTCCTCATAATGACTGAAGAGGGCTTTAATAGAGGAGATAGTTTTCCTTGACGCCTGACCCAGGAGCAAGATGTCATCGGCATACAATAAGTGTGATGGGGCATACTCACTCACACCAGCCCTAATCCTTTTATAAAGACCCAGATGAGAAAGGTCATTGATACACCTACTCAGGCAGTCCTCTTCTAAAGCAAAAAAGCAGGCCAGATAGAGGATCACCTTGCCGCACCCCCCTCGTGCAAGGGAAAAAGCCCCTAGGAGCACCGTTGACAAGAACTGATAACCTGGATGACTCCAGAATGGTACGGATCAGATTCACAAAGTCATTTGAGAAGCCATATCTTCTAAGAACATCAAGAAGAAAGCCCCACTTAAGAGTGTCAAAGGCCTTGGAAATATCAATTTTTATGGCAAAATTTCCTTCCTTTGTGTTCCGTCTCATAAGATTAACACTCTCCGAGGCCATAAAAATGTAATTTTGAATGTTCCTCCCAGGGACGAAACCGAATTGATTCGCAGTGATAATGTCATTAACCACCCCACCCATCCTGTTCACCAAGACCTTGCTAATGATTTTGGGTATCGTGTTCCCAAGAGAAACCGGTCTAAAGTCTTTAATGTCAAGGGAGTTCTCTTTCTTTGGGATGAGAGCAATGAAATATGAATTCATTCCATGAGGCATATATGAGTGAGCGAAGAAATACATAATTCCATTCACGATGTCATTCTGCAAGATATCCCAATAGAACATAAATAATTTATTTGTGAACCCATCCGGACCTGGGGCGCTCTCATGATTAAGAGATAGAAGGGAAGCTCTGATCTCTTCTTTGCATGGGGAAGCAAGTAAAAGCTGATTCGTGTGCTCATCAATGTAGGGGCTGATGTTCTCAACCATGCGATGGATGTTGGACTACCCATTATCCGAATACATGCCCTTGAAGTATTTAGCAACAGCCTGTGAGACCTCATTTTCTACACTGTACAAGTGCCCATCAATGCTGATCACCCTGGTCCCTGCATGAACCCTCTTTTCCTTATGTAACCTGTTGAAGAACTTGGAATTTCTATCCCCATCCGTTAGCCATTTGACATTCAGTTGATTTCTAACCAGCCTTTCCTTTAACATTAGTAGATCATCCATCCTATTGTGGGCCATTATTTCCTCTCTGGATATAGTTGACCGCTGATCATGACAGACTTGAGTCCTAGCTAGCTCCTCCTCTACCTTCTTGATGTCCTCATCAATTTTCGAAAATGATCTTTTACTCCATTCTCTTAGAAGCCCCTTAAGGTGCTTAAGTTTCATGGAAAGTCGGTGCAGAGGACTCCCAATGACTTCTGTATTCCATGCCTCTAAGATAATCTCCCTACAACCTGCAGTCACAAGCCATCCATTGTTGAATTTGAAGGGGATGGGAACCGACCTTGTGCGCTGTGTATTCACCTCAATAACCATCGGATTGTGGTCAAAATGATGCTTCGGGAGCGTGAAACCAGACACCCCATAATCCGTATCATGATCACCAATGCAGAGAAAACATCTATCAAGCTTGCTTGCTTGTTTCCCCTCCCTCGTATATCTACACCATGTAAAATCTTCCCGAGCTATGTTGAATTGTTCCAGATTACAATAATCCATGCATTCCGAAAAATCAGCAGTAACCACCCTATTGAAGTTTGATCCAGTTTTCTCCTCAGGCTTCAGAACTGTGTTAAAATCACCAATCACTGCCCAGTTTGGCCTCATCCTCCTAGAAGTATCCTTAAGCTCTTCCCATAATTCCCTCCTCTTAATATAATAATTGGAGGCATAAACAAAAGAGACAGAAAAATCCTGCCCAGCATATGTGTAGTTGATCAGGATACTTTGGTTCCCATTTTCACATGAAGTGATCTGACTGCCATTATGATTTAACACCCATAAGTGATCCATATGAGATGCATGCTGATTGTTTGAAACGTACCTGTATCCTAGAATGGTTTGTTCTATAGAGATTGGTGCTTAATATTTCTTGTGGAAATAGTTTATAATGGAAATGAAATGATTAGATTTGATTCTTTATACAGACTGTTTAGTCATATACCAAGATCATATTGAATGTCACTGCATGATATTTAACTTTCTATATCTTTAAGAAGGCATCTATTATCACTAGGGTGAGTGTGATCTTTACGACAATCATTCAAGATCACTTTATGGAAAATTGGATTGTCTCATGGCTGAAATAGAAAGTCTTATTTTGAATGATGGTGGAATATAGTAAGATTATTTTCCTCTAGTTGTAGAATATTTTTAAGATATCTTTCCTGATGATTTTAATGACTTACTTCTTGATCATGAAATTGATTTTATAACTGAGTTGGTGCTGAGATTAAAGCTAATTTCTATCCCTCTATAAAAGATGGCTCCAGTAGAGCTTCATAAGATTAATGTTCAGTTAGAAGATCTTAAAACTAAAGGTTTCATATGTTCTAATATTTATCTATGGGGTTTTATAGTTCTTTTACCCAATAAGGATGATGAAAACTTATGATTATGTGTTCATTATAAAAAATTTAACATGATGACAATCAAGAAATAATATCCCCTTCCACTAACTAATTATCTCTTTGACTAGTTGAGAGGTGATAAGATCTTCTCCAAGATCAAATTGATATTAGGATACCATCATTTGAGGTTGATACCTTCAAACATACCTCATACTTCTTTTAGGAGTAGGTATGCCTTGTATGATTTCATAGTGATGTCGTTTGATTTGATGAACATACCATCAATATTCATGGCCTTAATGAATCTAATATTTTATCTTTTTTGTATAGGTTTGTGGTGATTTTTTCAAAAAAATCTTAATGTACTCCCATTCAGTTGAAGATCATGACCAATATCTGAAAATCATCTTGAGTAAATTGAGAGAACATTATCTTTATACGATGATATCTTATTGAAGTTTCAAGATTGATAAAGTGAACTACTTGGGCCATTTCACCTCATCTATAAGAGTGTTAGTGGATACAAATGAGGTTGAAAATATATTATCTTTTGATCAACACAATAATTACTTAGATATTCAAAGCATTTTGTGTTTAATAGTTTATTATTAGAGATTTATCTAGGACTTTTACCATTTGGAAGCACCGATGTATGGGCTGACCAAGAAGGGAGTGACGTTGGTTTGTTCAGATGATTATGAGATGTATCTTCAAGAGTTTAAAATACAGATGATCTCATCACCTATATTCACTTTATATATTCCTTGTAAAGCATATACTGTATCTTGGGATGCATCTAGAGTTGGGCTCAGAGCAGTTCTGATGTAGGAGGACCGAGTGTTTTTTTATGGCTCCAGACAGTTGAGATCTCATGGGTGGAATTACCCTACTCATGATATAGAGTTATATGCAATGGTACATTCCCTAATATGTAGGAGACTCTATATTATTATTGAGAGGTTTTTGGTGTACATGGACCATAATATAATTAGGTAAATATTTTCTGAGTAGGACCTGATCCTTCGATAGAGAAGGCATGTTGAGTATCTTAAATCTTTTGACTTTAAGTTGAATTATACACCAGGAAAGGGAAAATTGTTTCTGATGTTTTGAGATATAATATGTAGAAAAAGTTTTTACATGAGTTTTTATATGAGTGGTTGATGATGTAACTCTTTTTAGACATGAATCTAGTTGTTATAGACTCCCTTGGATGAGTTGCTCTGAATTTGAAATCTGTTATACTTGTTCTTTTGGACTAGATCAAGACATATCATTTATCTAATCCATAAGAATTATTTCTGAAAGAAAACTTATAAAATTGGGAGGAAACATTAGGATGGAATCTTGTAAGAAACAATTATATATTTTTTAATTTCCAAATATGGGTTCCCACAGGCTTGTGCGAGGAGATGATGAGAGAGTCTCATGCCCCTAGATGGGTAGTACATCCTGGTTTGTGAAAGATGTATTATGTTCTCCATTAATAGTAATGGCGGTCCGGAATGAAGAAGGGGGAAGTGTGATTTTTGGAAAGATATTTCACCTGTCAACGAGTTAAATATGAGCATTAGAGGCCATATGGGATATTGTGTCCTCTCCCCATTATTGAGTGGGAATGGGATAGTGTCACTATGGATTTTTTACCTGATTACCTAGGACACCCTATAAGAATGATGTATTATAGGATATCATGGATCTACTGATGAAGGTAACCCACTTCTTTCTTATTGGGTAGAACTTTAGTATTGATGATCTGGGTAGTTTTTCTGTTCCTGAGATAGTTCAGTAGCATGGTGTTCTAAGTAGTATCATTTCAGATAGAGATCCTAATTTCACATCATAGTCCTGGGAGGTTATTTAGAAGGTTCTAGGATCACATGTTATTTTGATAATAACCTATCATCCTTAGACTAAGAGTTAATCTAAGGGGTTTATTTAGGTTTTAGAGGATATGTTACAAGACCATGTTTTATATTTTGGTGGTTCATTGGAGAATTATATGGCACTCATGGAGTTTTTATATAAAAACCATATCTAGGAATCGATCTAGACAGAACCTTTTGAGGATTTTTTTGGAAGGACATGTTGTTCAACTCTTTATTAGTTGGAGGAAGGTGAGTAAAAACTTGTTGGACCTAGTCTTGTGCATGAGACTTTTGAGTAGGTTCAACTGATCATAAGGCTATTTGTGTCTGCACATAGCATGCAGAAATTATACGATGACCATTGAAGATGTCCTATAATGTTCAAGGATGGTCATTATGTTTTCCTTTAGGTATATCCTAGATAAGGAAAATTCTATATCTATAAATAGGGAAAGATAATTCATAGTTTGTTAGGCCATTTGAGATAGTGGATAGGGTTGGTCTAGTGTCATACTGATTATCCCTTCCACAATGCTATAGTTCTATGCATGATGTGTTTCACATGTTGTAGATTCAGAGATATTATCATACCCTTAGCGCGTGTTAGATGTCAAGGATGTCAAGATTTATGCTGATGCATTCTTTGTGGATAATCTGATACATATTATGGACCATAGTGAAATGTATGTCTGGGGTAGAACTATACCTCTGGTTTGAGTGTAGTGGAAGCATGGGAATGTTTAGGAGGACGAATGGGAAAAAGATTATGATATTCCAATACATTGGACAAACTTGTTCATCAGGAACCCACATTGATTCTTGGATCAGATCATGTATGAGCTATTATATGGTGGGGAGGTTGTAAGATCCCTTATTTTTACAAGTACATCCCTTTTTTAGTTTTTCAATGGGCCTTAGTTGTCGAGTATTGTTTGAAGATGGAGGGCATTTGTTGGAGAAAAAAATGTTCATGGTTTTATGATTATTTTAATTCATGGAGTATTATTATAATCGTGTTAAATAGTATTACAAGTGTTTATTGTGAGTTTGGAAGGGTTCATAGGTTGTTTTTGAACTTTTATAAAAGCTAGGCTGAAAAAAATTCACTGGAAAATTTCACACTGTGTATACATTACAAGATAGATAAACATCTATAGACACATGTCATGAACTAGTTCATTATGTGAAGTGGTTACAATTGGGAAACCTAATTCATGTCATGAAAATTTAAATCAGGATAAATATTAACCTTAGGCGACAAGTTCTTTGGTGTATCTCAAAAATTTTGAAATACATGACACATAAAGATTATACACAATGTAATTCGAATACCAATAGTTTTAATTATTATGTGTGTATGATTCATTAATTATTTTGGTAAATCATTTTCTTATCTTGACCCTAAGAAAAATTATATGTCATTTTATAGTCTCCTCTTCCATTCTAGACATCCTGATTTACATCCAATCCCTAGTGAGTGTTTCTGATTAGGACTCTCTTATCTTCCTTAATTAATTGTTGTGGTGGTGAAATATTTTTACCATGGGAGTTTTTTATGTTTCAATATTGATTCTATGTGATCTAGTTTACTTTTTTTGATTTTCCTCACCTCTATTCTTGTTGGTGATTCTAGTTGGTAGCATTTTTTAATCACCAGATAATGAGGAGGGGGGGGGGAGGGTCTAAACCTAACCCTATGGTCTGATTAATTATAAATTATATAAAATATTATGATTTTAAAAATGTATTCTATGATATAATTAATATAGTCATTGATTAATGGTAAATTATTGAGTGGAATATTTGTCAGAATTCTTTGGGTTCAATCATTGATGAGACCTTTCTCATGGTTACTTGTGGGTGAGAAAAACTTTGACTATTAAAAACCTAGCTAGTTATTTGAAGTATGTTTAGAACGAAATGAATTGTAGGTTATTACATGATATAGAATTAATTTGGTAATATATTATGGGCTATTTATACAGCTATAGATGAAATTATACATAAATTAAGGTATAATTGATATAAAAATGGCAATTTTCATAATTAACCATTAATATTTATGATGTGATATTGTGATATCCATACTATAATTCTTATATAGAGAGCTTTCCCTAGTTTGATGTTGTAATTATTATATAGAGGGGGATGTCCCCAGTCACATGTTGTAATGATTATATAGAGAAGGTTCTACCTAGTCCCATGATGAAATGATTATATAGAATATTTGGTATATCATGATGCTATAATGATTATATCCAGCAGGCCCAGCCTAATCCCATGATATAATGCTTATATTGAGTGGGATCTGCCTAGTCCCATGCCAGAATGCTTATATAGGAGGATATGACTAGTTTTGTGGGATTTTCTCAATTGTTATTATGGTTATGGTTGGAATGACTATGTTATATGCTCAGATACATTCCAACATGGTTCCAAAGTAGGTTGATTTATTTATTTTATTGAATGATTAATTAATATACATGTTTATCGATTTATTTTGTACTCTTATTGTCATACAGGTTTTGTTTAGACAGGGTGGTATCATCCTACTATGTTTTACTCACACCCTATTCATGTAGTCATTTGGTACCCAAAATGAATACATGGATGCATGTTTAGACAAGGGAAATGGACATTGTCACTGCTTTTTGATTTTCTATATGGGATGGAGTTTGAATAAGAGACTGACTTGGTGTTCCAGACTGGGGTATTTATGTTTTTTTATTCATATGAATCATTTATTTGTATTTTTTTAGTTTTTCATTTAGATATATGTCAACTTTTCATTATATGATTCTTCGTTATTGGTTTAGTGGATTATTCGTTATTTCATAGTTATATTATATTATATTTATTCTGTTTTTTTGTTACTATAATATTTATTATTATAGATTATACCCCCATATCTTACCCAATACTAGGGTTATAATATCTATTCTATACTTATAAAAACCCAACTATAATTCAAAATCCTCTGGCATATAAGGAGGCATTCTTGGGGTCTTATAACTAACCCAAATTGGATACGTGAGAGAGAACTAAATCAAGGGATGTCACGACATCGTTTAGAAAATTAAAATAAGATTGACATTAAAAAAATTTAAAAATTAATCAATGGAAAAAATTAATTTAAAAAATTATTTTATACTTTTAAAACCATTCTTGAAAATATTTTAGAAAACATGGATATAGAAGAAAATAGACTTTTGACCGAAAAGAGAAATGAACTCAATCATCTTTTAAAAAATAATTTCAGTATCTTGAGTTTATAAAGAGAATAACATGGAATTAGAACCTATAATTTTGACAGATAACAAGAAAATATATTGGTTTTATGATATAAATATAAAAAAAATTCCCCAATGAATACTTAAACATAGAAAATTCGAAATAATGATAATATAATGAAATAAACTCTTACCTTAGGTCCAACTTGATTAGTAAGTAATTTTAACCTCATATATATTAAATTTATATTTTTTATAATTCTATAATATAACCACATATATACATATAATATCATGTATTATCCACTTATAACATTTCAATACATGTTTATTAATAATTCTTTATTAAAGTCATCATTTTCGAGTGTTAACCGTCTCTTTTTTCATGTAACCTTCGGTTCAGTAGTTTCAAACCTTGTCTCATGATAATGGTTCCATTATCTTAATAATTTTATTCATGATATAAATATATTATATATTAATTATATTATTTTTTTAATCATCCCTTAAAGGTAGAGGTAGAAAATTTATTTACACTGTTCATGGAGACTGTAGGTCGTAAGTACGCATGAATACTGTTTTCACTTTTCAATGAATGGAATAAAAGAAAGGTAAATAATATTTAAACATTCCATAGTTATAATTATATCAGATATATAATTTATATTCATTAAATATATCATTCTTACTATCCATGTAAAGTATAATCGAAAAAAATTACATCACTTCGTGGAAGAGGTAGTCCAATAATATACATTAACACCGTTATCATTTTCCAATGGATTGAAAGGTATGAAGGTATATATGATATTATAATTATATAAGAATAATAATTTCATAAATATTATATATATACTTAAAACATATTATAATAACCATCTATTAAATATGGGGGTGGAAAAGGAATTGTATCACTTTGTAGAGGCTGTAGTTCACATGTATGAATGAGTGACACTTTCACATCCAATTTGATAGAATATAGGTTAGATATTGGTGTTTCAATAATAATAATAATAAAATTTAATTATATTTATGATACTTAATGTATTATTTATGTTTAATATAACTAATTTTAAGGATTTATAATTAGAAAATAATTGAAATAAGTCGGGTAAGAGGGATACCACGTCTTTGATAAGCCTCATTTAGATCCCTCATTTAGGATCCATTGAATGGTATTTCAAGAAGAATAGAATATATATTTTTTTATAGGAAATACAATAAAATAAATGGGTAGGCTTTTTTCATGCTATATGGCTCAAATTGGTGTATAAAAGAGAAATTAGGGGTGTCCTTTTATAAATGGGGGACATGACACACTAGGGATTTCATAGAGGGTTAAAATATAATAAAATAATACTAAAAAAAAGCTTCCAAATGACCATATATTAGAAGGTGAGATATGATAATGTCTAAATATGACCAAAAAATAAGATTTTAAAATTTTTAATTGGAAAACAGATCCGTATCTCATGGTTTAACCCCTCGATGAACCGGTTTTAAATTGAACTATAGTAACATTTTTTTAATGTTTTTACTATTTTTCATTACCAAAAACATTAATTTTAACTTATTATATAATATTAATTATTATTATTATAAATAAGGAACAAATTTTACCAAATTAAACTCACATAATTGGAATAATTTGTTTTAAAATTATACCGAAAAAACAATTTAAAAAACGGTTCTTAAAAAAAATGTTTTCTTAAGTATAATAAGCTTTTATATCAATATTAAACATTAAATTGATTCCAATGAAATAGATCCAATTATAAATAATATAATTGAACTAATGATACTTTTAAAACAATTATGAAATAAAACGTATCTTTGTAAATTCTTTAATTAAAATGGAAGTATTTAATAAAAATCAGTATTTTTTACTATTCATCCAAAAATCATTCTTTTTAGAAAATTTTCAAAAATTCACTCTAAGATAATATTTACTTCATTATTTAAAAAATTAATTTCAATTTTTCAAATAAAATTTCTAATTCTGGAATAAATTATTTATCTTATTTTCTTACAAAAAATAATAAAAACCCTGATGAGAAATATATATTTAAAGCATATAATGGATTTACTAAAAATTTATAACTTATTTATCAATATATTTAATTTATTTAAAACCTTTATACATAATTTTAAAAATGTGGTTATTACTATTCATTATTGTAATTTAATGGATATGTTATAATGGTATACTATATTATGGTTCATCTAGACTCAGGGTTTTTTATATCACAAGCTATCTAAGAAATTAAATTTATTTGAAGAGGAATATATCATAAACTATTAGGATGTAGCATATATTTTCATTATTAATACAAAAGAAGCCATGGATAAATTTGATAAAAAAATATGGTGTAGTTATATTTTAAGGATATTCTAATGAAAGTAAGGATTATAGGGACTATAATAAAAGAATATTACTTGTTGAAGAAAGATTTCATGTTTTTATTGATGAAAGTTATTTAAAAGAGGAGAATAATTATTTGGATAACATTGTTAAAGACTTTAGGGACTTTATTTTAAGAAAATATTAACCTAGTTGAAATATTTTCCCCATTTAGGTGTAGCATGAACACTTAACCTATCAACCAAACCCTAGGATTTTACAAACTCATAAAGTCTATATAACAAAAAATATAATTTTAAATGTTGAAGTGAATGTTAAAAAAAGGACATATTCTATTTAATTTTCTGTTTATCATGATTTTATTTATAATTTTCATCCAAAAATGATGATAAATAAATAAATGATTCGAATGGGATATTTCCAAAGATATATCAGTTAAATTAATTTATTAGAAATAATATATAGACATTAGGTGTTCCACCTAATCATTCTCACATTATTGGAAATAAATGGATTTTTCGAAATAATCTTGACGAATATGGTTAAATAATTAAGAATAAATCTAGATTAATATCTAAAGGATATTCTCAATAATAAGATATTAATTTTAAATAATATCTCCCACCTGTATCTTGGTTAGAATCAATTATAATATTATTATCTTATGAATGTTTTCATGGTTCCAAAGTTATATAAAATAGAAATTAAAAACAATTTTCTAAATTGTTATATTTTTAAAGAAGTATGTGTAAAAAAAGAACCTATATTTTAGAATGAAATATTTTTAAATAATATTTTAAAAATTTATAATTCTTATGGATTGAAACAAGATACTAGATATTTTTAAGAAATATTATCAAATTGTATTTTGAAATAAAATTATAAGAAAGGAAAAGCCAATCCTAATTTATTTACTAAGAATAATTTTAAGGATATTTTAATTTTTCATATATATATGGTTAAAATTATTTTTGGACTTTAAAATAATAATTTATATAAATAATTTTCAGAATTTATGATAAGTAAATTTTATATGATTTTATTTGTCGAACATCAATTTTTTTCTTGGTCATCAAAATTTTCAAACGAATTGATGATGTATTTATCAATGAACCAAATTGTGCTAAAGAATTGTTTAAAATATTTTGTTTAGACTTAAGTAAAAGGATGAGAACTGCATGAGTACTATTTCTCAATTATATTTTGATAAATATATAAATTATATTGATGTTAAAACTATTAGAGGTATGATTGGTATATTTTTATATTTAACTACACCAGGTTATAAATTGATGTTTTCAGTTTTTATGTGTGTTAGATTTCAAAATTATTCTAAAGAAAGACTCTTGAATACAGTTAAAAGTTTAATAAAATATGTTAAGGTATCCTTAAATCTTGGTTTATTTTACTATTCTAAAAATTATTTTGATTTTATTGTCCATTCTAACTCTATTTTGTGTGGATTTAATATAGATAGAAAAGTCACATAAAGTATGTGTATTTTAATTAGTCAATAATTATTTTATTGGGATCAAATAATTTTTCTCTCTCTTTCAACTACTGAATCTAATTACATAGATACAACATATTGTTGCTCATAATAATTATGGATTAATTAAAAAATTTTGAATTTTGGTTTTAATTGTGAACGCCTTCTTATCCATTTTTATTATAGTTATGATATAACTATATGTAAAAATATTTTACAAAAGTCTATAAATAAAAACATTAATGTTAAATTTCACAATATTTCAGATCATGTTAAGAAAAGGAATATAAATATTTAATTTATTTTAATAGAAAATTGACTTGCTGATATATTTACAAATCTCCAAGATTTAGCTATGTTTTAAAGACTCAAATTTTAATATGGTATAATTTAAATATAATTTTGTATCATATGTTTTAGTGGATTTTGAATCTATTTCTATGATTAAAATTTAAAATTTTCTTCAAATTTTGTTTAAGAGTTCACTACTTTTAACATATTAATCTTTAATATTACAATGTCTTGTATTAGATCCTTGAAACATGTTTTGGATTCTTTTGGTTCATACCAAATCATCTTATAACATAAAATCACTTTGTATTTATTAAATCTGTTTTTAATGCTAAATTTAGAAGAGTTAGTTTCTTTCACATAATTATTTAGCATAGGGGGAGTATAATAATTTATTCAATATTAAAAGTAGAAGAGTATGTTTCTTCCACTAAAATGAGAAGATATTCAATTTAAACTCAGTATTTTTGATTAATTTATAGGGGGGATTATTGGTAATTAATTTATATTTTGTAATTATCAAATAGGGGGGATATTATTAGTGTGGCTCCTTGAACTACTTATTTTTTTTGATAAATAAAAAACTAAATTAGATTTTTCTATCTAACATGATTACTAAAAATAAATTTTATTTTATTTGGAAATAATAATTTATCACAATAATATTCACATTATTATTTGTTTATTTCTCTTCATTATTTATACTTTATTATTTTTTAAAATTTGTCTTTAGTTCCTAAGTATTAAAAATTTTGGAATGGATAAGGACAAATATGAAATGGCTAAGTGAATCATACAAAGAAACCTAAAATGAAACATATGCTGATATGTTTTTTCATCTGTTCACTAAAATTTTGTTTGTGCCTTATGACACATACATAGAACACAAAATAAAATATTTATAAGACAAATGACTCATACAATGATACATGCACAGAAGAAATGAATCATACATAGTTCATGATAGATGAATCATATGTTGATCAAAATTTTTATAGTATGGAATTCAACTTACACATAATTTCACATGACACATACATAGTTATAGGAAATAAAACATACAGAAATATTGAATGACTCATACACACTCAACACATTGATTTTAAAAATCATAATATATGGTCTGTTTTAATTTTCATTTCACACTTTTATTTATTTTATATATTTATTTTTTATTTTACTTGATTTCATTAACTTAAAATTAACTATTAATTAATTAAATTATGTGTAAATTAAAATTAAAATGTTTTTAAACTACTTGAAGACTTTTAGTATCATTATGCACATTGGAAGGTGTTTTAAATTTCTATAAATAACCAAAATGACATGAAATTTAAAAACACTATGTAGTGGATGGTATTTTATTCTAGGGAATTACTTATGTAAAAGGATTAATTTAAAATGGGAGTCTTTAATATGGATATTCTGTGGTAAATTTTTTCATCCTTAAAATTAAAAGTTAAAAAATATCCAACCTAGATGAAAACTTCATAGGGCTTGTCACCATGGATCACAAGTGAAATAAAGAATCACTATAGGGACTAAATTAGAAAATTAAATTCCATAGTCCCTCATTTAGAGATGTGTGTTTACTCTATTTTTTCACCGTTATTTAAATTAATAATTTTCTTTCATTTTAATTTTCATAATTTCATAGATAGTTTAATATTTACATGGTGCACATGAGTTTGTGTTTTTGTAGTGGATAAAGTTTAATTTACAATAAAAATGATTTTATAATGATAGGAATATCACTCTTAAAATTTATTTTCAAAATATTACTTTGGGAAATAGAGAACTCAAGGTTAATGAAGAAATCATTCTCCTTCATTGAAGAAATTATTTTCTAAAGAACTATTTAAATATTGAAAGACTGAAATAGTAAAAAATGGTTTATTAATGAGATATAGAATATTTAAAAAATCACATCCTTGAATATTAATAATAAAAATCACTTGGTCAATCATAATCATTAAATACTCTACATCTCTCACAATCAACAATGTATCTACATTCTACACTTCAAGTGTTCATCCTTTTTATATTTTAAGAAATGATTTTATTAGTTTCTATATTCATAATTATGTTAAGTTATACTTCCCTTTAGAAGGTAGTAATTTTATTTTTTACCAGACTAATAAAAGGTATGTTTGGGTTGTACCTAATTAGTAAAAGGAATGAGATCTGCAGTGTTCCTTGGTCTGAAAAAGGCATGGTTGGTTCCTTATATCACCTAAAAAGGCATCAAGTTGGTTTGTAACTCTAGGGGATTAAAGGGTAATATTTGTGTTGAGAATATATGGATTATGAAATTTTTTAACGGGTTTTGAATACCTATAATAATTAAAAAATTACATTTATCGGGTTTCATTTATATTCTTGTTTGAGAGAAATTAAGGCTAGCCTTATGATAAATTTTATTTGATCTACTATAAAAATTATACTTATATATATATTTTTATTTTCATTACATAATTATATTAAATATAATAATTATTTAATTTTTTTAAATTAGTCAATTTACCCCTCTCTTGACTATTAAACCATCCTCATATTTGGATCAAATAGTTTTTACTTATTTAATAGGGATAAAAGACTCTTTATTATGTTTAACTTCAGTAAAAGTGTCTCAAATGTAGGTGTTGTTCACTTTAGAATCAGGTAACAAAAATATATTCTAATTTTTTGATAGATTTTACAATAGCATAATGTTAAAATGACCAAACCTCATATTCCATAAAATTTTATCAAACTATAAAACACTTAAACACATAATATTTTTTTAGTAAATTCTATAAAGTTGATAAAATATATATTTTATTTTCAATTTCTTTAAAGTAGGAAATATTCATTTTTAAAAAATATACATATATTATTTTGAAATTTCATATCTAGAAGAACATCACATAGTTGTGAGATAATAATAAAATTTTGATATAATCATTTAATATATAAGACCTTATTAATGATGACATATTTTGAAATACCAACCTCCCAAAAATCATTGATGATACCTTTTAAATTATCACCAGAAGTAACATTAACTCCTTCACATTTTTTTAATGTTATAAATTTAGAAGAACCACCAATATTGTGCCTGGAACATCCACTATCCATTTACAAAGTTTACTTTCTCAAGTTTATAAGTCTCATATCCTACAAATAAAATTTTAAGATAATTTTGGAACCCCTGAAATGTGAGGTATAATAAGTTTAGAAAAATAAATCTTTAGAACCCATAATTATTTCATAAATTTATCCATATTTAATTTAGGGATAATTATTTAGATATATATGAATTTTTTCATCCAAAATATTGTGAAATATCAAGGAAAACTCACTTTGATAATGTCCCTTCATTCCACATAAAAAACAAGTGGTTGTAGATACACCTTTTTTTGATTTTTTTAAAAGTTATTGTGAATTTTTATCAATTGATTATTATATCCAATACAATTTTTTGAATTATTTATTTTCACCATTATTATAATTTTATCATGAGTTTCCATTCCTTAAAAAAACTGGATAAATTAGTCTTCAAACTTTTAACTTATTTTTTGATATTTTTATTATCATATAAAAAATATTTAAATTTTATTTCATAAAACTCATTATTTCTAGAAATATAATGCTTGGAATTATCATTTTTATTTTTGAATAATTTAAAATTTTACATTGGATTTATCGTTAGTGAAACATTTTGTATTTATTAGATTTTAACTTTTTACAAGTGTGATATTGTTTTCCTCAATAAGTTTCTTATTTTTATTCTTTATATGAAATTGTATTTATCAAATTTAAAATATATAATTTTGTAATTATTAAATTTCATCAGATAAACCATAAACTAGATGTCTTTAAAAATTAGATATATAAGATTTATAATTAGATTCATTAACCTGATTTAACGAAGCCATCACACTCACATTTTCTAATTCATTTTCAAATACATATTCTTCACTTGAATCTGAGTCCTCAGTATAGATCCATCTAGCTATAAGTGAAATCATCTAATTTTTTTCTTATATTTTTTATTTCTTTATTTACCATATAGAATTTATGTTTTATATTCCCTTTTGGACTGCACTCATAGTATTTTACTTCTGGA
This sequence comes from Viscum album, assembly GCA_963277665.1. Taxonomy (NCBI): domain Eukaryota; kingdom Viridiplantae; phylum Streptophyta; class Magnoliopsida; order Santalales; family Viscaceae; genus Viscum; species Viscum album. Next base: position 1,940,088,224 of record OY728155.1, read on the forward strand.
ACATCATTAGAAATAACATTATCATTTAAATATCTTTTGTGACCATCTCTTGGATAATATATTTCAGTTCTTATATAATATAATTTATTGTTTTTATAAACTCCTTTAACAACATGAACATCACCATCATTATAATTTTCTAGTTTTTCACAATTTAATGAGTAAAAAAACCATTAAATTATTTAAATGAAATTCCATTATTCTTAGTTGATCTTAATTCAACAATATTCACAAATTCATATTTATATTCATATAATTAACAAATTATATCATCATAAGTTTATTATTTAAATTTATTTCTTTTATCTATAAAAAATGTAATTATTTTGTATTTATAGGTAAATATATATGAACTCTTTCAAGAAGAAAAATATTATTCCATGTTTCACCCAATGTATTTGGGACATTTATAATAATAGTAAATCTATGGAACATTTTAATAGAATTCTCATCTTCTCACATTTAAAAAATTGATACTCAAACCTTAACATAAAAAGTTTATATGGATTTAAATTATCTTATCAACAATGTGTAACTTGAAGTATTTTATAAATGGAATTTGTAGTATGAAAAGATAACACATGGATAAATTTATTTCTACCAATTGAACAATATAAAATATTAATCAACCTATAATTAAAGAAATATTCACTAAAAAAATTACAAGTAAGGGTTTATGGTTCTTTCATAGGAAAATTTTAAGGTTTTATCATGATGGTTCAGTGTTATATACTAAAATGCATGAGGTAGGATTCCATCAAAGCCTACAGATACCCATAATATATACCGTTGAAAAATAATTATTTTTGAGGGATCCATCCATCACTATAATTTTTTATCTCCATATCAAAATACCCCCAATAAATTTTATAGTCTAATTTATATATTATATTCAAAAAAAATATAAATAATAAATTTATCAATGAATCTAAATGATTCGGAGATCCAAAGGGTTCAAAAATTATATGAATTGTTTGGCTTTGATATAAGAATATTCTAATGTTCCAGAGTGGGGTGAATTGACTACTTTTAATAAAATTTTAATATTATAAAAGCAGAGTAAAAATTATTTATGTAATATAAAAAGTAAGACATGAATTTTTATATTAGTTATAATCAAGTAATCCTATGTATAATATTCACACTCTTAATGCGAGAGTATCACACCAGCTAAATAAGTTACCTGATTTTTTAAGGGGTTCACATCTATTTATAAATAACCTTTTTACACTTGGATTCATAACCCAACAAACTAAAATTTTAAAACAAAGAGTAAAAACTCTAAAACCAACATTTCTCTCACTCAGAGTCACAACTTAGAACCACCATTTTTAAATGGAAGAATAACCATATTTTCCTTTGTTCATAGTAAGGAATAAAAAAAATATCTAACTTTTACTAGATCAAAGAACAACCAGACATTCCTTTTGAAGGGGTGGTATAACCTGGCACTAAAGTCCATCTTTTTAATACAAAACAATAAATAAAAAATTATAAACATATAAAATATAAGATAATATGGTACAACAGAATCCAAAATTAGGATAATGAGGTTCAAAATGTTGAAGCAGTAGGGATCACTTCATAAGATAAGTTGTGTATGTTAAACTTTTCCATTCCAATATTCTACTGCATGCGATCAAAATGATATGTTTCATAATACAATTCAAATATCCTTGATAGTTCAATTCTAGGAATTTTTTATTAAATAATCTATTTATATAGTTTCTTTATGCAAAAAATATTTTAAGGTGATAACCACATGCATATAAAAATTTGAATTATAGCCATTGAAAATTTTATTTCTCAAATAATTAGTCACACATGTGAAACCAATAAACTAATTTAGATTTTTTTGATGATTATTTCCAAGATAATACTTCACATGTATTTCTCTATAAATTAAAATAATAATATTCACATGACATGACTCTAAATTACCCTCAATATTCAATAAAAAAATTCATCTAAAAAATAAATCATTAAAAATATTCGGTAGAGAATTAAAAATTTTCATAATAATAAATATTAATATCCTTTTAAATCTCCCATAAACTATATGATACTGACTCTTCATATTTCAAAAATTTTAAATTTTAATCTCATAAATTTCATATATGTAGCATGAATATTTTTACATGAATATTTCATTGTGATTGAAATTGAATTCTATAAAAAATATTCACAATATACTTTTAATAGGATCGATTATAATTAATTAATTAATAAATATAGAAAAAATAATTTTAATAAATAAATTAGTATAGACATGTAATGAATTTAAATATAAACATAAAATAAAAATAGAGAATGTTTTGAATTTTATAAAAACACACTAATGCATGTATGTGTTATAGTGTATGATTCATTTGATATGAAATTTAAAAATAATTTCCTAAGTAGCATATGAGTCATTATACAATTTTCATATGAGTCATTTTGGTCTATAGATGAGTCATTTAATCTATATACTAGTCATTTTTCAGTTTTTTATAAGTTAATTTAAATTTTATACGACTCATTCGGACTTGAGTATGAGTCACTATGATGTTCATATGAACCATATTTATTTTTCATATGATTCATTCAATTTATATATTTTTTTAGAAAATTGAATTTGAATGATTGAAAAAATTAATCAGATATTATTTTTGTATGATTAAAATTATCATAAGATACAAATTATTATAAGATAATAAATTACTATATGATATTAATTCCTTTAAGATAATAAATACTTATATGATATAAATTCACATAAGATAAGAAATATTATATGATATAAAACATCATAAGATAAAAAATCACTTCATTATATGATTTTTTTAACTCAAACATAGATAGATTACACCTACGAGCCTTGTATGTAATGTTTGAAGCCTATAGGCAATGAATTACTCTAAGGCCTATGGTCCATGTAATGATTATGCTTACGGGCCTTGTAAGGGCTCCACCTCACCCCTTGAAAGGTGGATTATCAAAAGTCAATAAAAAAATGAAGGCCTTCAGGCCATTGGAGGAAGTATTGTAAGGTGTTTTTAATTATCAAAACAAGATTAAAGTGAAGTTGAAAAAAGTCACACAACAAAAAAATTCTTATGATGGAAAATTCATATGAATTAAATGATGTATTCCATGTAAAAAAATCCATTTTATTATTTTATTATTTTCACTAATTAATGTAAAACTACTGGTGAGTATTCATTAAGGAATTTGACAAGGATGGTACATGCTGGTACTAATAAGGCTCGATTGGTTACTGATGGTTTGAAATGATATCTAGAAATATTATATAATTAAACATGTTACCATTAATCATGATAAAATCTATTATAATTATTATTTTCATAAAAACCTTCTATGATCATTATATTAGACATTGGATGGAAAAACCACCTTAATTTAGGAAAACCCTATGAAAGATGTCTATATAACTTGACCAGTAGGGTTGGTGAAACCAAAGATAACCAATAGAGTATATAAATTGTATAAATATAATTATGAATTTATGAAATCATATTTATCATAGAAAATTTATTTAATGAATCCACTAGATAGTTTGGTTTCATTAAGAATAGATTTGTGCCATGTGTATAAAAGAGGTTAGTGGGAGCACTATAGTTTTTTAAGTCAGACATACGAGAAACATATGTTTAGTATTAATAGTATGTTAAGACTAAATAAATTAATTTATCTAGTAGTAAATTAATATAGGAACTCAGGTTCTATGGAATAATATATGTAGTCATAGATCATAGATAATTCTTTGATCATGTCATAATATATACATTAACATGGTATTGAAAAATTTATGATGGAAGAACTCAAGAATAAATTTTTCCCTATGTCACAAGGTATGAAATACCTCCTAGAAGGGAGAATATTTTTATGAATATAATTTCACATTCCTATGACTAGTTTAAAAAATATCAGATATTCCATGATATGTACTAAGGTTAGATATTTCTTATGTGTAAAAAATAGATGGAAAATATTGATAAAATTTAGCAGAACTATAGAGGTTTATAAGAAGAAATTTTCAAGTATACCGAAGAAAGTATAATGGATGAGTTACTCATAGTTAGAGAAGTGGGAATATTAGTTTATAAAGGGATATATAACTTGTAACATCCACCCCTCTTCATTGGCCTGAGAAGTGATGGGTATGCTACTAGGCCTTTGGTGACATCCCCAAGACACCAAAGGCTAGAAATAAATGTGAAAGACTTCATAAGAAATTGGGGGATGATTTTACCTTTAATGATAATCATATAAACTAAAAGAAAATAACCAAAATACCAGGAGAAAAAATCCAATATAAGATGCATGGGTACTAAAATACTACTCAACAAAAATCACACTAACAACTATATCATAGTACAAAGAGAAAACAATGTGACATAACCAAGAGAGTCAAAAGACAACAAAACCTAATGAAACCAAAGACATCAACCCAAAACTCACAATTTGATACATGCTTCAAATCCACATGCCCATCCTAAGGTATCAAGAAGCATTACAAATGAACTGGGATACATTACGTTTACACTTGTCTCAATATATGAAATTTTCAAATGCATATAGTTCCCAATAATGGGGTGAGTATAAAACTCAGTAGGATTTTTACAATGAATTACCAAATCACACCACTATGATAAAAATTGTCATAAAATTCTGTAAAATAGTTTAAAATAATTTAAATTAGTTTATAAAAAATACAAAATTGTTTCCAAACCAAAACAATTTTCAATTGAAGGAAATCAAACAAGTGTTTAAATCATTTCTCAAAACCCATTTGGCATACTCATTACATTTCTATACATACAAAAATCCACACATGTATGATAACTATGGAAATAACTATACTCATGGGTGGTGATTCATCATTTCACCAATCCATCACTTGGTGAACCATTTTGAAGAGGGAAACTTTATGATGTTATCCATCCTATTTTTATAGGGGAAACTTCACACCCTTATCCATCCCAAATGCACCTAAACACATGCCAACCATTTATTCCAAATACCATATGAAACAAAATCATTACAATCCATTTAAATAAAACATTTATTTTATTGAAAACATTTACATAAACTTTTTTTCATGTATTAAAACCAAACCAAGATTTTAAAACTATCATTTTAAAATCATGAACCAAAATCGCATTCTACAAACGAACCAATTTACACAATTTCCAAGAAAACATATCAAAATAGGTTTCCATCAAATCACACAAGGGTTTCAAAAAAATCTAGGCAATTCAAGAAATTTAAAACCAAGCCTTTAAGTTATAATCAACAGGATTCAAGAGAGAATCCCCGTACCTCTAAAACATAGGTCAAAACAAATAACAACACAAAAACTTCAAAGAACCCACTTAGATCATCAAGATTAAACCTTAGATCTTGTACCATTCAATTAAAACAATAAAAACTCATCAATATTTACATAAGCAGACATTTATCTATCCCCAAAATACTAGATACATGATTCCAAGAGAGGGAAGAAGAATGAATATAAGGAAAATAATAAATAATGAGAACATAACGATGAATGTGGGCCTCAAATGAACTTTTATTTGACTAGGAATTGTCCCTAGATCGAAAGGAATGGTCTCTATATCCTTGAGTAGAAGAGATATTCGAGTTATAACATTTTTAGAGTAAAAAATGACTGGTCTATGTGGTAAATCAGATTAGATCAATAATTGTTTGATCTAATTTTCATACTGAATTGTTAGGGAACACAATTATGAAAAATGTTCGCTAACCAAGCATGATCCATTGCCTCCAAACACACCTCGAATAGTTGTCTTATACAGTTTGACAAATCATGTGTTAACCATGCAATTACACACTATCAGACATTACATAGTTTCTCATTGTAATTTTCATTTTTTAGCCAAACCGTGAACCTACCAAGTTACCACTGTTTCAATGGAATGGTTTTATGGGAGGTGTTCATAGTTTTAACTAACAGTTCTCGATCCATGAACCTAAAAAAGTCCAAAAAACATTCCAAAACTCCTTTGAACCTCTCTAAACTTAATCCAATGACTTTATATACTTGAAATTGATAAATAAAAGATCAATTACCTAAAACTGGGCGGTTCTACATTCTCCCACCCATTGGACTTTTTATCCTTAGATAGTAAAAAACCACCAATTTCTTAAAAGATTTATAGCCATTGATCCACCATTTTCTTCTCATGTTGCAAAATTTCTTCTTGAAGGTATCTGTGTTTGCATAAAACTCACACTAGACTTATTATTTTCCCCCACAAGACCTTATCTTACCTATCCAAAATCCATATAAGCACATGAAACAATGTTGCATCTAACTCTAGGTTGATTTGATCCCATTGAATCACATGGTCAGGGTGAGGTTTATTCTTATTCAATTGAGATACATGAAACACATCATGAATTGAACTAAACCTTGGTAGAGAAATCAAATGATAGGAAACTTCACCAACATGTTTATGTATATCAAAATGACCCATCTAATGAGGAGATAACTTGGCGTAATAAAAAAAAAATAATGATGTAAAATCCTTAGAGATATTATAAAGAACACATGACCACTCACCTCAAACTAAAATGGTTATTAACGATGATTTGCATACAATTTATGTTGACTTTGATCTATCTCCATTCACTTCCTGATCAACTGAATTTTCTCCATTTTTCTTTTTCACAAGGCTTGGTCTAACCAGTGAAGTCTCACATGTTTCCACCCAAAAAAGCGTAGAATGAAAATAAAATCCATACAATGATTCAAAATGATTCATATGTATCAATGATTGATAACTTTTTTTATATGAGAACTCCACCAATGATATGTTCTCCACCCATGAGCCACTAAAATTCATTACATATGCCCTAATAATGTTATCCAACATTTTTATCATCCTTTTGGATTTTATATCTGTTTTAGGATAGTAATACATGATTATAGTCAATTAAGACCCAAGGGATTTCTATGATGATTTCAAAAAATGAGATGTAAAACCCAAATCATGATATAATACTATCAAAACTAGTATGCCATGCCTTTTTACCACTTCTCAGATATATATTTTTCTCAAGTATTTCACCATATTAGATTTATGTGTAGAGATGAAATGTGGAAAAATTTTTAGCAGATACACTACCACCTATATGAAATCATGTTTTCAAATCATCCTTGGCAGACCTATTACAAATTTTTTAGTTATGTACTCCTTTTTCCAGATGGGAATTTGTAAGGACTGCAATATACTCGCTGGTCACTGGTAATCTACCTTAACCTAGTTACATGTGAGGTATTTCAAAAAAACTCAGTCACTTTTATTTTCATTACAACCTTCTAAAATTGTGATTTTAGTTCCTTATAAATCTTTTGTATGCCATGATGAATAGATCATCTCTAATGGTGAAAAACATGAAGAAGTTGTTACTAAAAAGTCAAAAGTATGATCATACAATCTCAAAACCAAAACACTTATATTATGTTATGCTTCCATCCCTAAATGGCCCCCACCATTTAGTTTTGTTCTCATAGCCACATATTCGTAATTGGATGACTGTGCCTCTTTAACCTTCTCAACCACATGAAGGGAAAAATAAACCAGAAAGAAAACTGTAACACTACCTAGGTATTAAAAATCTACATGCATGTGGGATATCACTAACATTAACTACCCTTGATTTATATCCACTTTCACCAAATGACTATATGACTTCTTAGTTAACGCAAATTCTACAAAATTCCCTTTAAAAAATGTATACATTAAGTCAAAGTCAAATATTTGAAGATATTTCATCCATATTATTCATATCATATTCAAATATATTTGTGATAAAATGTGTTTCAATATCTTATAATCTATGAAAATCATACATTTCTCACCAAAAAGGTAGTGAGTCCAAGTATTTACAGTATGAACCACAATAGCTAATTCCAAATCATGTGATGGGTAGTTATTCTCATGAAACTACATATTCCATGAGCCATAAACAATAAATGATCTCCCTACAAGAGAACACACCCCCACCCATATCCCTAAGAATCACAATACACCACATAACCTTGTCTTAATTATGGAATTATCAATATTGGTGTTGATGTAAAGAGAAATTTAAGTGCTTAAAAATATTTATGATATTCAACGATCCATTTGAATAAGTCCTTTTTATTATCAAAACATTCATTAGTGAAGATAGTTGTGAAAATTTACCAAAAAAACATTGGTAATAATGAGATAGGTTAGGGAAACTATGTATCTCAATGAAAATATTTTGCAGTTTCTAATATAACACCTTAACCCTAGAAGCCTAGAGTCGGTGCATTATTACGTATCATTGGAATGATCACAAAAGATCAAGTATCGAAAGACCGATTAGTTTAGTAGCCTTGAAAGTACTATATACATTCATAAGGTTTACATTACATCATAAACTGGAAAAATAAAACAACATTTTTTCCATAGACAATACAAAGACCCCATAGACTATCCCTGCTGGTCAGTCATAATATACATCTTTGCATCCTAGGAAAAATAAAACATAGAAATGGGTGTGCTCAGATGCTCAGTAAGGATAAAAATATAGCGGAAACATTCTTAAATAAGCATAAACATTTAAGGCAATGTATAAAACTAAAACAAATGCATTTTCAACATAAATTTCATCATAATATGGAAAATATAAATCAAAATAATTCCATTTACTTACTCACATGGATATTCTACTAGTCTAATAATCACATAAAATATCAATATCCACTTACATAATGATGGAATACATAATTTCGGACTTTCATAACCCCAAAGTCAAGGCTTGGTGCCAAGACTACAAATAAGATTTTGTCAAGGCATTGTTCCAAGAAACTAGTTTGTCTCATGAGACCTACTGGTGTATTGAGGAGCTATAGTGGGCTCCATCTGTCACTTACTAAGTCCAATGCATTCCACATATGAAAATGTTTAAACATAACATAAACATTCATATTAAAACTAGCATACGAAATGTGAATAATTTATCCATAAACCATGAATGGTATAAAAATAACACATCTACATTGAAACATATCACAAAACCTTAAATACAATATAGAAGATTTGTATCATAATAAATCAACTTCAAACAAGTTGAAAATATATCAAAGGATGTTGGCATAGATGAAATGAAAATATTTGAAAGAAATGCATCTTTATATTTTGAAACCATTTAAAAGAAAACATTTATTTTGTAAATATTATTATAAGCTTATAAGGAAAGCTTTGACAATGTTATAATGGCAGAAAATAGCTGCACCTGCTGTATAAGTTAAAAAAAGACATTCTTAAATTAATTTTGTCAAAAAGGTTATAAAGGACCTTGTTTGGAAAACAACGAAAAGATTCCTTTATAAAAATCTTATAAAAAGTCAAACAAGGGTATAAATGACATTAAACCATAGTCTATAAAATATTAATAATTTTTGAAATAAAATTTTAAGAAACATGGATGTGGATTATAAAGAGGTCCCAGTAGATAATTACGTATAAACAACCTCAGATAATAAAGAGATTGAAGAATTAACCCTTACCTTTTACTTTTAATTGGTCGAGGGTAGGTTAAAATCCTGTATAATGGTGAAATAATTTTTATTAAATTATACAAGAATCATATACATTAATATGATATCATATATGATCTTTTAACATTGTTTTGTTAAAAATTTCATAGTATTATCATTGTTTTGGGTGTTAGCTGATTCGTTTTCCTTTATATGATTTGTTATGTAAGTAATGTTTGTTAGGGATAGGATGTGTGTTATTCATATTCATAATGATATTAAGTCTTTAAACATTATTTTTAATCATCTTATGAAAATAAATCTTGAATGGATACGATGGGGAATGAATCTTATCACGTTCGTGGAGACGATAATCCGTACGTATGCATGAGCGACAATATCATTATTTTGATATTAAAATAATATATAATTGGATGGTATATCATATATACAGAATCATTATCATGTTATATTTATTATTTTCATTAATTACAAATCACTATTATACCCATCCAAATAATAATGTATTGAATAACAATTACACCACGACGTGGAGACGATAAGCCGTACATGCGCACGTATGGTGACATGTCATTAAAAGGATGGATAGAATAATTAATATGGTTGTACCATATTTATAATAACATCATAGTATATATAAGATACTGGAGTTATTATTTTATAATGTAAACAACAAAGGAAGGGGAAGTGGAAGAAGAAAGGAACTTGAAAGAGGTGATGAAATATTTACCTCTTCTTCGGGTTCTTCCTTTTTATTTGATCAAAAGTTCTCCATAGGTTGGATTTTTGACTAAAGGAAGGCCTCTAGGATGAAGGTAGGACCGTTGATAATATATTTGGGCAGGGGTTGGAATATCCAAATGGCTTTGAAGGTGTGAATTAGAGAGAAGGGAGAGTTCCCATCTATAAGAGGTTTGAGGGGCACCTTAGGAAAAGATAGAAATATTATTTTATAATAAAATACTTTTCGGTTTATAATGGCTCCAAAATGTATTATTTAAAGGATAAGGTGGGTATGGGTCAAAAAACACTCAACCAATAGGTTATAGACATGTTTGGGTCACTATACTAACCTTATCTTTTAGATTGAACTCTTAGTTAAATTGTTTGGCATTTACCATGTCATTTTGTATTTTTATATTATATGGTTAATAAACTTACGATACACTTCCAAGATAACTAGAAGAGGTTCATTAATGATAAAAATATCATTATAGATGTATTTTGGCTGAACCTTATATTTTTAGGAATAGAATATCAATTGATAATATAATATTTGTTTTAAAAACTCTTTTATGTCAATTTTGACACTATTTAGTATTTAGTTTTTTCTAAATTTATAACAGCATTATTACTTCGAAACAAATTCATCTAAACGAACCTAATATGTAATATTAACCTATAAAATTAGTATAATTCATAAAAAGTCTCAAATTACATTTATTTGGATATTTATAATATCAATTATTTTAATATTTCATTAATTAGGTAATTACTGCATCATCATTGTGTCATAAATAAATTAAATTATTTAATGTCTAAAAATTATAAATAAAATACAATTATGTAGAAAATATTTTTATCTTTATAATGAATATTTATAGTTGAATGTATCTTATGTGTAACCCTATATTAAAAATGCTTTAGTTATTAAACATTGATTTTAACTCTTTTAATTGTTCTTTGAATTAAATAATAATAAATGTCATAATCTAATACAAGTGGATCTAAAGGATCATATTTTATTCCTAAGGTTATTTTTGGTCGAATTACACTTATCCAATATAATTAGGACATGTGTTAGGGTAATAATAATATCATTTTTACCCTTAATTACCCGATTTACTTTTAACCATGGTAAATAAAAGTAAAAAAGTTACTATTCACCAAAAATTATTTTCATCTTATTTAACCACATTTTAATTACTGATATCAACCGTGTCTCTTGGGTTTTTAAAATTCAACTCATAGAAGTGGTAAAATTATATTTTATGTAAAGTTGCAAATGCCCCTAGGAGGTGGGTAAAAGACGGTAAGAAGTTCAATAAAAATTATATATATATATAACTATTATAAACTTACTCCAATGAATTAAATTGAACTTATATAGGTATTATGTATCTATTTTGACCTAAAATAAATTTAAATAAAAAAAATAATTATTTAAATAAAAATTTGGTTTTGAACTATAATTCAGTGTTTTTCAGTATTCATTAAAAATTGAAATTTTTTAGAAAAATACCAAAAATTCACCCTAAGATAATTTCGATATTCTGAATCCAAAAATGAAGTCCATTTTGAAATATAAAATATATAAATTTTTAAAAAGTGGGTATTACTATTCATAATGGCTAGTTTGATTGGTTGTAGTGAGTTAGAACTCGAAGTTGCGTACAACACACACTATTGTATTATTCAAAGAGAAGCGTACTGTGGAAACATGGGGTGTTACATTCTACCCTCCTTAAAATAATTTTATCCTCAAAATTTCTAGAATATTACTGCATAAAAAAACTCAGGTGGTTCTTCATAATAAGTTACTTAGGCTCCCACTTTGCCTCTTCCATCTTATGGTTTCTCCATAGAACTTTTACCAGACGAGTCATCTAGTTTCACAACACTTGTTCTCTTGTATCAAGAACCTTGACAAGATTTTCGCAATAAGACGGATTGAGTTCAAGATCTAATTTCTCATAGGTGAGTACATGCGTTGGGTTAGGCATATATTTTCTCAATAGTGATAAATTGAACACATCGTGAACTTTGGAGATAATTGGTGGAATTGCCAAACGGTAAGCTACAACCCCAATTCATTCTAGGATTTCAAAATGTCCAATGTACCTGGGACTCAATTTACCATTCTTACCAAAACGTATAACACCCTTCCATGGAGATACTTTAAAGAAAACATGATCTCCTACTTGAAATTCCAAGTCCTTCCTTCGGTAATCGGCATAGCTCTTCTGACTACATTGAGATGCTTTGATGTGGGTTTGGATTACCGTCACCTTTTCCATCATTTCCTCTACAAGTTTTGGGCCTATGAGTTTTCTTTCACCAACATCATCACAGCAGGTTGGTGTGTGCCATCTCTTTCCGTATAACGCTTCATATGGTTCCATCTGAATACTAGAATGTAATCTATTGTTATAGTAAAATTCTACCAGAGGTAAATATTGATCCCACATAACTTGAAATTCAAGTGAGAAAGATCTCAAAATGTTTTATAAGGTTTGAATAGTCTGTTCTGATTGTCCATCAGTTTGGGGGGGGGGTGGTAGGCAGTGCTCAAACAAAGTTCAGTATCCAGGGATTTCTAAAGACTTTTCCAGAATCTTGATGTAAAACATCGATCACGATCAGAAACAATCAATAGGGGTACTCAATGAAGTCTTAAAACTTCATTAATATATATTCTTGTTATACGTTCAAGTGGTAAATCTTCTCTTATAGCAAGAAAATGTGTTGACTCGGTAAGACGATCAATAATGACCCATATTGCATCATTCCTTCTAGGAGTATTTAGTAGTCTCATGACAAAGTCCATCGTAATATTATCCCATTTCCACTCAGGTATGGGAAGAGGTTTCAAGTATCCTCCATGCTATTACCTTCCAGCTTTCACTTGTTGACAAACCATACATCTTGACACAAAATCTGCAATCTCCCTCTTAATGTTGTCCCACCAAAAATGTTCCTTCAAATCTCTATAAATTTTGGTGCTACCAGGGTGTATAAAGAAATTGGAGCTATGAGCATTATATAACAATTCCCTTTTCAGATTAGGTATATTAGTAACACAAAGTCTCTTCCCAAATTTCAAAATACCATCTTCATATACGAATTCAATGAATATCCCATCGTTCACAGATTTAATCTTCTTTTGAAATTACTCATCATCAACCTCAGAACATTTTATCCTCTCTAGTAAAGATGGTTTGGAAACCATTTGAAAAAGAATTGATGCTTCACCTTTCATGGTTATTCCCATATACATCTTTAATAGATACAAGAAAATATTATCCCTTTCAAATCTCATCTTGTTCAAAACTCCAAGATATTTTCTGCTCAAAGAATCTTCCACCTTATTTTCCTTCCTTGTGTGGTAGTGTATTGTGAAATAATAATCCTTGATTAGTTCAATCCATATCCTTTGCCTCAGGTTGAGTTCTTTCTGCGAGAAAATAAACTTCAAACTCTTGTGATCGATATATATCTCACATTTTCACCATAAAGATAACATCTCCATATCTTCAAAGAAAATATTACAACAGCTAACTCAAGATCATGAGTAGGATAGTTTTTCTCTTGACTTCTCAGCTGTCGTGGTGCATTGGCAATAACTCTATCATTCTGTATAAGGACACAACCATGTCCTTTATTTGATGCATCACTACAAATAACAAACCCATAATTCTATGATGGTGGAGTCAAGATAAGAGAATTGAATAATCTTCTCTTCAATTCTTAAAAAAATTCTTCACACTCTTTTGTCTGAACAAATTTAACCACTTTTCGTGTGAGCTTTGTTAATGGGTTAGCTAACCGGGAAAAACTTTGGACAAAACGTTGATTATAACCTGCTAAACCAATAAAACTGCTTACCTCAATTATAATCATATATAATGGACATTATTGTATTTCCATGGTGTTAGAAGGATCAATATAGATTCCATCCTTAGAGATAATATGGATAATAAAAGAAATCTCATAAACCCAAAATTCACACTTTCTAAACATCCCATATAATTCATGTCTTCTAAGAGTCTTCAGGATAATGTGCAAGTGATTTTAATGATCTTCGTAGATTTTGGAGTATACCAAGATATCATCAATAACTACCACTAAAAAGTCATCAAGATATTCCTTTAAATATCTATTCATTAGATTAATGAAGACATAGGGTGCATTAGTCAATCCAAAAGGCAATATTGTAAACTTGTAATGCCTGTACCTGGTTCAAAATGATGTTTTCAGAATTTCTTCCTTCTTCACACACAACTGATGATATCCAGATCGAAGGTCAATCATTGAAAATTATTGAGCTCTATGAAGTTGGTCGAATAAATCATCAATGTGAGGTAAGGGATACTTCTTCTTTATTGTTATAGAATTTATCTCCCTGTAGTCAATGCAAAACCTCATAGATCCATCTTTCTTCTTAACAAAAAGGACATGGGCTCCCCATAGAGAAACACTAGGGATAATAAATACCTTATTACTAAATTCCTCTAGTTTTTTATTTAGTTCCAATTATTCCATAGTGGCCATTCTATAAGGGGTCTTCGATATGGGCCCTGAACCAGAAATTAAATCAATGGAAAACTCAATTTCTTGTTCTGGAGGATGTCCAGGTAAATCCTATGGAAATACATCAATATACTCTTGCACAATAGGTACATCCTATATTTGAACATTCTTTTCCTCACCTGCAATTATTTCATTATCTTCCTCCCCAATAATCGAATTTAGTTGAGCTACTAGGGGTAGATCTAGATAAGAATTAGGTGGTGACATTTTTCTCTAAAGATAAGGTACTCTTTATCATCATAAAAAATTGTAACCTCCTTCATAAAATAAATATTCACATCATGGTCTGAAATCCAATCCATACCGAGGATTATATAAAATTCAATCATGGGTATGATAGTGAGATCAGCAGATAAATAACGTTTATATGCCTTAATGGGAACTGATTCACAAAACGTTGTTGCAATGATACTTACCTTAGGAGTTTTTACTAATAACTCCCTTGTTAAATAAAATTGAAAATTTCTAATTTTCATAGCAAACTGGGAAGACATGAAACAATGCGATGATACAGAATCAAATAAATCATTTTCTAAACTTGAGGAAACCATTAAATTACCTGCCACCACGTCTTTCAGAGCTTCAACCTCAGCAGTAGTGATAACATTTGCTTGGCCTTGATCCCTTGTCCTTTTATGAGGTAATTTCCCCTGATGCTTAGGACATTCATTCGCATAATTCCCCCTTTCTCTACAATTATATCATTCAACATCGACAACCTCTTTCTTCCCATTTCAATCACGAGATTGGTGGACTTTTCACTACACTTATAACAGACTTCAATTCCCTTCAGGCAAGTTCCAGGGTGATTCTTCCCGCATTTACTGTAAGATGGATATTCAACTTTTCCCTTCTTCCCCTTATTTTTATTTCCAGAGTGTTTAGAAGATCTCTTCTTCTCTTGCTTTTCTTTAAAGTCGTAAGACTTAGAGAATTCTTTTTATGTCTTGATTACACACGAGACAATATCTTCATACGAAAAGAAGTATTATGAGACTAATGCTCAACGGAGAAATGGTTTTAACCCATAAAATAAATGATCAATCTTACTTCTTGGGTTACGTCTATAATCTGTAGCATGCCTCACTAGCCTTGTAAAGTTAGATTCATAGCTTGGGACATTATCATCCTCCTTTTTCCTTAGACTCAGAAATTTCCTTTACCTATCCACTCGATGGTCACAAGGAAAGTATTTTTCTAGGAAAATCTCTTTAAACTCACTCCATTACATATTTGATACTTCATCATCTTCTTTTGTGTTTTGAATCAATGACCAACATTGATCAGTATCTCTAGTGAGGCAGTAAATTTCCATGAAAACTTTTTCCCTTTCACTACTCCCCAAACCATGGGATATTTTATCTAAGGAATTTATCCATTACTTAGCTAATAATGGATTTTTACTCCCATTGAATATTTTTTGTTATTGCTTCATGAAGGGATCTAACATTGATCCCCCACTCTATGGATCAGGGTGCTCTATACGGGTAGGGTTATTATTCATAACTGAAGTGCGTTGTCCCAGTATAGTGATAAGATGATCAACACCAATTGTATCAATAGCTCCACTATAATTATCTTGAGCAGGAGGAAAATCGCTGCATGGAGTGCATGCATTGATACGGTTTCCATTCCTTCAACTAGGCACCATTTCTAAACGATGACATAAGCTAGATTAATTTATGAATTGAAATACATTATTCGAAAATTGTAAAACACTTAACATAAATTGAACAACTTATGGATATAATCCATAACCATAAAAATGTTTTCTTTTAGGAAGTATATACTCATAAACTCTTCATAATGGATTGAAAAGAAAATGAGAATTATCCTAAGCATATCCCCGGGGAGTGTCGTAACCAAGAGTGCAGTAAGGCCCATTGTCGTGCACCTATTCCCGTTCGAGTCTAGCTCAAAGAGGTGTTTTCGGGTTTTACCCCTAGGTACATCTATTCCAGAGACACCTCTACCAGTTCGTATCCAAAAAAGGATGTGTTTCTTGGAAAACTCACAAAATCTCTATAATACCAAAATTCTAGGAAGTTCTTCTATACTAATCCTCAAAGTATATCTTAGGGTAGTGTTCTCTAATCAGAGTTTATCTAAATCTAGATTCCAAGGTTTGTACTAAACTTTCTCTGATACCAACTATAACACCCTGACCCTAGAAGCCCAAATTCAGTGCATTATTACGTATCATTAGCATGATCACAAAAGATCAAGTCTTGAAATACTGATTATTTTAGTAGCCTTGGAAGTACTAGATACATTCGCAAGGTTTACATTACATACCAAAATGGAAAACTATGACAACATTGTTTCTATAGACAACACGAAGATCCCATAGACTATCCCTGCAGGTTAGTCAAAATATACATCTTTGCATCCTGGAAAAAATAAAACATAGAAAGGGGTGAGCTCAGATTCTCAGTAAGGATAAAAATATTGCGAAAACATTCTTAAATAAACATAAACATTTATGGCAATGTATAAAACTAAAAAAAAGACTTTTCAACATAAAATTCATCATAATATGGAAAATATAAATCAAAATAATTCCATTTAATTACTCAGATGGATATTCTACTAATCGAATAATCACATGCAATATCAATAGCCACTTTCATAATGATGGAATGCATAATTCCAGACTTTCATAACCCCATAGTCCAAGACTTGTGCCAAGAATACAAATAAGATTTTATCAAGACCTTATTCCAAGACACTAGTTTGTCTCATGAGACCTACCGATGTATCGAGGAGCTATAGCGGGCTCCACCTATCACTTACTAAGTCCAATGCATTCTACATATAAAGACGTTTAAGCATAACATAAACATTCATATTAAAAATAGAATATGAAATGTCAATACTTTATCCATAAACCATGAATGGTATAAAAATAACACATCTAGAGTCAAACATATCACAAAACCTTTAATACAATATGGCGGATTTGTATCATAATAAATCAACTTCAAACAAGTTGAAAATCTATCAAAGGATGTTGACATAGATGAAATGAAACTATTTGGAAGAAATGCGTCTTTCTATTTTGAAACCATTTAAAAGAAAACATTTATTTTGTAAATATTTGTATAAGCTTGTAAGGGAAGCTTTGACGATGTTATAACGGCGGAAAATAGCCACACCCTCCATATAAGTTAAAAAAAGACATTCTTATCTTAATTTTATCGAAAAGGTTATAAAGGACCCTATTTGGAAAATGACGAAAAGATTCATTTATAAACATCTTATAAAAAGTAAAACAAGGGTATAAATGACTTTAAACCATAGTATATAAAATAGTAATAATGTTTTGAAATGCATTTTTAAGAAATATGGATGTGGATGATAAAGAGGTCCCATTAGATAATTACGTATAACCAACCTTAGATAATGAAGAGATTGTAGAATTAACCCTTACCTTGTACTTTTCCTTGGTAGAGGGTAGGTTAAACTCTTGTATAATGGTGAAATAATTGTTATTAAATTATACATGAATCATATACATTAATATGATATCATATATGATATTTTAACATTTATTTATTAATAATATCTTATTATTATTATCGTTTCGGGTGTTAACTGATTCGTTTTCCTTTATATGATTTGTTACGTGAGAAATGTTTATTATGGATAGGATGTATCTAATTGATATTCATAATGATATTAAGTCTTTAAACAATATTTTTAATCATCTATTGAAAATTCGTCTTGAATGGATATGATGGGGAATGAATCT
Organism: Viscum album; assembly: GCA_963277665.1. Classification (NCBI taxonomy): domain Eukaryota; kingdom Viridiplantae; phylum Streptophyta; class Magnoliopsida; order Santalales; family Viscaceae; genus Viscum; species Viscum album. The sequence continues at coordinate 1,940,106,847 of OY728155.1, forward strand.
TATCGCGTTCGTGGAGACGGTAATACGTACGTATGCACGAACAAGAATATCATTATTTTGATATTAAAATAATATATAATTGAATGTTATATCATATATAAAGAATTAATATCATGTTCTATTTATTATTTTCATAAATTAAACATGATTATTATACTAATCCAAATAATAATGTATTGAATAACAATTACACCACGACGTGGACACGGTAAGCCGTACCTACGCACGTATGGTGACATTTCATTCAAAGGATGGATAGAATAATGAAAACGATTGTACCATATTTATAATAAAATCAAAATATATAATAGATACCAGAGTTATTATTTTATAATGGAAACAACAAAGAAAGGGGAAGTGGAAGAAGAAAGGAACTTGAAAGAGGTGATGAAATATTTACCTCTTCTTCGGGTTCTTCCTTTTTATTTGATCAAAACGGCTACTTAGGTTGGATTTATGAATAAAGGAAAGCCTCTAAGATGAATGGAGGATAGTTTATAGTGTATTTGGGCAGGTTTTGGCTGAGACAAATGTCTTTGAGGGTGTGAATTTTAGAGAATGGGGAGTTCCTTTTTATAAGAGGGGTGAGGGGTACCTTAGGAAAAGCTAGAAAATTTATTTTATAATAAAATCATTTTTGGTTTCTAATGAATCAAAAATAGATTATTTAAAGGATAAGGTGGGTATGGTTCGAAAAACACTCAACCAAAAGGTTTTAGAAAGGTTTGGGTCACTATATTAACCTTATCTTTTAGATTTAACTCTTACTTAAATAGTTTGAAAATTACCATGTCTCTTTGTATTTTTATATTATATGGTTAATAAACATACTATACACTTCCTAGAGAACCCAAAGTGGTTCATTAATGATAAATATATCATTATATAAATCTATTGGATGAACCTTAGCTTTTTAGTAATAGAATATCATTTAATAATATAATATTTTTTTAAAAACCCTTTTATGTCAATTTTGACAATATTTGGTATTTTGTTTTTTCTAAATTCATAAAATCATTATTACTAAGAACAAAATTCATCTAAAAAAACCCTAATATGTCATATTAACCTATAAAATTATTTTAATTCATAAAAAGTATCAAATTACATTTTTTTTATATTTATAATATCAATTATTTTAATATTTCATTAATTAGTCAATTATTGCATCATCATTGTGTAATAAATAAATTTAATTATTTAATTTCTAAAAATTATAAATAAAATACCATTACGTAGTAAAACTTTATAGATTTATAATTAATATTTATAATTGAATTTATCTTATTTTTAACCCTATATTAAAAATTGTTTAGTTATTAAACTTTGATTTTAACTCTTTTAACTCTTCTTTAAATTAAATAATAATAAATGTCCAAATCTAATCCAAGTGGACCTAAAATATCATATTTTATTTTTAAGGTTGTTTTTGGTCTAATTAAATTTATCCAATATAATGAGTACATGTGTTAGGATAATAATAATATCATTTTTACCCTTAATTACCCAATTTACTTTTAACTGTGGTAAATAAAAGTAAAAAGTTACTATTCTCCAAAAATTACTTTCATCTTATTGAACCACATTTTACTTACTGATATTAACTATGTCTCTAAATTTTTTTAAATTCAACTCATAGAAGAACTAAAATTATGTTTTATGTAAATTTTCAAATGCTCTTAGGAGGTGGGTAAAAGACGATAAAATGTTCAGTAAAATTTTTATATATCTAAAATTATTATAAACTAACTCCAATGAATTACATTGAAATTATATAGGTATTATGTATCTATTTTGACCTAAAAAAATCTAAATAAAATAAATAATTATTTAAATAAAAATTCGGTTTTAAACTATAACTCAGTGTTTCTCACTATTCATCAAAAATTAAAAGTTTTTAGAAAAATACCAAAAATTCACCCTAATCTAACTTCGATATTCCGAATCAAAAAATGAAGTAAATTTTGAAAGATAAAATTTATAAAATTTCAAAAAGTGGGTATTACTATTCATAACATCTAGTTTGATTGGTTGTGGTGTGTTAGAACTTGAAGTTGCGTACAACACACGCTATTGTATTATTCAAAGAGAAGTGTATCGTGGAAGCTTGGGGTGTTAAATTCTCCCATCCTTAAAATAATTTCTTCCATGAAATTTCTAGAATATTAATGCATAAAAAGACTCAGGTGGTTCTTCATAATAAGTTCCTCGGGTTCCCACGTTGCCTCTTCCATCTTATGGTTTCTCCATAGAACTTTTACTAGACGAGTCATTCAGTTTCTCAGCACTGGTTCTCTTGTATCAAGAACCTTGCAAGCTCTTCACAATAAGATTGATCGGGTTCCAGTTCTAATTCCTCATAGGTGAGTATATGCATTCGGTCAGGCATGTATTTTCTCAATAGTGATACGTGGAACACATCGTGAACTTTGGAGAGACTTGATGGAATTTCCAAATGGTAAGCTACGACCCCAATTCATTCTAGGATTTCGAATGGCCCCATATACCTGGGACTCTATTCACCCTTCTTACCGAAATGTATAACACCCGCCCATGGAGATACCTTCAAGAAAAAATGATCTCCTACCTAAAATTCCAAATCCTTCCTTTGGTTATCGGCATAGCTCTTCTGCCTACTTTGAGATGCTTTGATGTGGGTTTAGATTACCTTCACATTTTCCAATATTTCCTCCACAAGTTATGGGCCTATGAGTTTTCTTTCACCAACATCATCCAAACAAGTTGGTGTGCGACATCTCTTTCCGTATAATGCTTCATATGGTGCATCTGAATACTTGAATGGATGCTGTTGTTATAGTAAAATTCAATCAAAGTTAAATATTGATCCAAAATACCTTGAAAGTCAAGTGATCATGATATCAACATGTCTTCTAAGGTTTGAATAGTCTATTCTTGATTGTCCATCAGTTTGGGGTGGTAGCCAGTGCTCAAATGAAGTTCAGTATCCAGGGATTTCTGAAGAATTTTTCAGAATCTTGATGTAAAACATGGATCATGATTAGATAAAATCGATCGGGGTACTACATGAAGTCTCACAACTTCATTAATATATAGTATTCCTAGACTTTCAAGTGGTAAATGTTTTCTTATAGCAAGAAAATGTGCTGACTTGGTATGACGATCAATAATGACCCATATTGCATTGTTCCTTCTAGAAGTATTTTGTAGTCCTATGACAAAGACCATCGTAATATTATCCCATTTCCACTCAGGTATGGGAAGAGGTTTCAAGAATCCTCCAGGCTGTTGCCTTCTAGCTTTCAATTATTGACAAACCATACATATTAACACAAAATCAGCAATCTCCCTCTTTATGTTGTCCCACCAAAAATATTCCTTCAAATATCTATGCATTTTGGTGATGCCAGGGTGTATAAAGAAATTGGAGCTATGAGCATCATCTAACAATTCCTTTTCTAGATCAGGTATATTAGGAACACAAAGCCTCTTCCCGAATTTCAAAATCCCATCTTCATACACGAATTCAATCAATCTCCCATCGTTCACAGATTTAATTTTCTTTTGAAATTCCTCATCATCAGCCTGAGAACTTTTTCTCCTTTCTAGTAAAGATGGTTTGGCAACCATATGAAAAAGCATGGAAGTTTCACCTTCCATGATTATTCCCATATCCATATTTACTAGATACATGAAAATAGGATCCCTTTCAACTCACATCTTGGTCAAAAATCCATGATCTTTTCTGCTCAAAGCATCTTCCACCTTTTTTTGCTTCCCCGGGTGGTAGTGTATCGTGCAATAATAATCCTTGAGTATTTTAAGACATCTTCTTTCACTCATGTTGAGTTCTTTCTTGTGAGAAAATATACTTAAAACTCTTGTGATTGGTATATATCTCACATTTTACCCATAGAGATAATGTCTCCATATCTTCAAAGAAAATATTATATCTACTAACTCAAGATCATGAGTAGGATAGTTTTTCTCATTAATTTTCAGCTGTCGTGATGCATAGGCAATAACTCTATCATTATGCATAAGGACACAACCAAGTACTTTCTTCAATGCATCACTATAAATAACAAACCCATCATTCCCTGATGGTAGAGTCAATATAAGAGCATTGACTAATCTTCTCTTCAATTCCTCAAAACATTTTTCACACTCTTTTGTCCAAACAAATTTTACCCCTTTTCGTGTGAGCTTTGTTAATGGGTTAACAAACCGGGAAAAATTCTGGACGAAACATCGATAATAACTTGCTAAACCAATAAAACTGCGTACCTCGGTTATGCTCGTTGGTGGTGGACATTCTTGGATTGCCTTGGTCTTAGAAGGATCAATAAAGATTCCATCCTTAGAGACAATATGGAAAGAAAATAAATCTCCTGATGCCAGAATTCATACTTACTAAACTTCTAATATAATTCATGTCTTGTAACGACCCAATATTTTTAAAGGAAATTACTTTATTATAAATAAGTCACAATCACATTAACTACTAAGTGCTATGGGACCCTTAAAACATAAGTTTGTCACTTCTGTGATGTGAATTTCAAAAATTCGACATACATAGTCGCGATCATTAAGTTATTTAGAGTCCAATAAGGAAAACTTAATTTTTGGTGAATAGTAACCTACACTTACGAATAGTAACATACCCTTATGAATAGTGATATACCCTAATAAATAGTAACCTTAACAATGATAATATATAAATAATATTCAAGTTGAAAGTACAATATACCTATATTTTAGAATAAGTTAATGAATGTTTTAAAACTCATTTTTGATAATAAATTATGATTTTAAATAAATATTAAATTAATAATATTTAGAAAATTATTTTTAAAAAATGGACTTCATTTTTGGATTCTACATGTCGAAAAATGGTTAGGGTGAATTTTTGGTATTTTTCTGAAATACATGATTTTTTATGAATAGTAAAATACGATAATTTACCGTATATATACATTATAAGCTAAATAGACTATTCCTGGCATCATGGATGATGTCACAACCCTTAATCCGAATTCACATGATAAAATTACTATTCTTGGTCATGGAATACTTACTATTACTTGTCTTGTGAATAAATGATAAACTAATGAGTTTTATATTAAGAAATCCCCTCTCTCCTCCACTATAAAGACCCCTCTCACCCCCTCTTCCAATCACTCCTCTCAAGACTTGTGCCTTCTCCAAATTCTGTCCCAATACCCTCCCAACCTCCTCTCACATGTCTAGAAATATTTGGTATCATTAAAAGTCCAAAACCTCTCCCTTAAAAATGTTCTCAAGGAAGTTTGTTTCAAGAGGTAAATTCCTCTTTTCAATTCTTTGTCTTTCCTTTCATGTTCATTTGTTTTATTTTTCTATTACCTCTCTTTATCCAAATTTTGTGACGATTCCAGTAACTTATATGTACTGGAATGTTTTCTTGATAGTGGAATAATTTATCATCATCTCCCACTTTTTGACTTCTTTTATACTAGTAGTAAGAACACCATCCGAGATGTGTCAATTTTACACATTTAAGGATGATGGACTTTCGATTTCTTTTATCATTCTAAATTCTTCTCACGAAACCATTCTTGTTATGGTTTAAACATATTATTATATATAATATAACCTATTTAAGATTCTGTAATCCATTTGTTCAAATGGTGTCAGGTTATAAAGAAAAATGAGTTCGTTGTAATCAAAACCCACAAATTAACCGAAATAATTATCATTAAAGTTATCTATGATAATTCATCCTTGTTCTATGTAACCAAGTTATATAAATGAATAATAACACCTATTTATATTCATAAATAACATATAATTTCAATTCTGGAGATTTACACCCATTCCACTTCATTACATAAAAATAATTGAACCGAATATGAAAATAAGAGAAACGAACACTCCAGAACGACGAAATTCAATACAATAACATGTCAATAAAGACATAAATTAACAAAAAATAATTATGGTAAACTAAATACATGTCTAATTGGTTCTGAAATTAGTCATTAACAAGTATAATTTCATATTCATGAGCTTAAGTACAAGAGCATAACACGTTTGGAGTTAAGGTAAGGCTTTTTCCACTTGGACTTCCATTTGGGTTACTTTAATTGTCTAAATACCTCAATAAAATTCTTATGTATTGTTATGTACTACTCATATATTATGTTTTATTATTATATATATGTTTACAAACCATAATTTTTCCTTATTTTATGGATAGATACACATTTTTAAAGGAACATTCAAAGTTGTTTCCAAAATACAAGTCCGATCAAAAGAACTTTCTCAAATTATTTCATATTTTCAAGGGTACTATATGATCTATTTTTGGAAACCTTTATATTTATAAAATCATTCATTTTATTATGAAACTAATATCTTACCTCACTTCTGATTTTATACAAAGATTTTTCCAAAAATAACTCTTCTTTTCAAAATAAAAGAGTATTTATCTCAAGAATTGGTTAATGATTTTATAAGAGTGTTTTCATCTAATTCAACACCCTTGTTGATTCCATGGTACTTTTGGGTATAATAATTTATGAATTCATATGCCATATTTTATTTAACGGTTTATGACTAACTCTATTGTGGATGATTTTTCCTAAAACCATTCACCATATTATTTCGAATGGTTAGTGTTTATGTTCAATAATTGGGGAAAGTTTGTTACATTTCATATGATAGTTTCAATATGAATGTATATGTTGTTTATGTTTATCCCCGCTCATATGAGGAATGAATTGGAATTATTATGTGATGGGTGGGGCTCGCTATATCCCCTCGATGCATCGGTAGGTCTCATGAGACAACTAGACGAGGAATTGGCTGAGGCCTTTACCAATGTGATATGGATTTTGGACGAGGACTTAATCATTAGACATCTTGGCTGAGGGCTTAACAATATGTTTCAGAATGTCTGGCACTATGCATTCCATCATTATGAATTCAGCTATTGATATTTCATGTTGTTATTCGATTAGTAGAATACCCATGATTATGTTTTATTATGGAATTATTTACTCAGCTCATTTTCATTCCATAATGCGTTCAAGTTTATTATTAAAGGCATGTATTTTCAATTATGCACCATGTATTATGTTTATACTATCTTCTGTTGTATTACTTACTCTTACTGAGCATTTGAGCTCAACCCTTTCTTATGTATCATTTTTTTCAGGACATGAAGAAGTTTATTATAAATGACATGCTGAAATAACCTAAAAGTTATGGGTATTGTATAAAGAGTTTCCATGTTGTATTTATCTTCAATTTGTAATATTGAACTTATGTATGTATCATGTTTCCAATAATACTAAACTACTCGGTCCTTTGGGATTCGTATTCATTGTATGTATGACAACGTAATCAAACAAGGCACCGGCTCTGGGAAACTAGGGTCAGGTCCTTACATGTCTTCTAAGAGTCTTCAGGATAATGCGCAAGTGATTTTCAAGATATTTGTAGCTTTTGGAGTATACCAATATATCACCAATAAATACCACTACAAATTCGTCAAGATATTCCTTGAAAAATCTAGTCATTAGATCCATGAAGATAGAGGGTGCATTAGTCAACCCAAAAGGCATTAATTTAAACTCGTAATGTGCATACCTGGTTCGAAATGCTATTTTCGGAATGTCTTCCTTCTTCACACACAACTGAAGATATCTAGATCGAAGGTCAATCTTTGAAAAGTATTGAGCTCTATGAAGTTGGTCGAATAAATCATCAATGTGAGGTAGTGGATACTTGTTCTTTATTGTTATTGCATTGATCTCCCTATAGTCAATGCACTACCTCATAGATCTATCTTTCTTCTTAACAAAAATGACAGGGGCTCCCCATGGAGAAACACTAGGGAGAATAAATCCCTTATTACACAATTCCTCTAGTTTTTTCTTTAGTTCCAATAATTCCACAGTGGCCATTCTATAATGGGTCTTTGATATGGGCCTAGAACTAAGAATTAAATCAATTGAAAACTCAATTTATCATTCTGGAGGATGTCTAGGTAAATCCTCTGGAAAAACATCAACAATATCTTTCACAATAGGTAAATCCTATATTGGAACATTATTTTCCTCACCCAAAATTATTTCATTCTCTTCCTCCCCATTAACCGAATTTTTTTGAGCTACTGGGAGTGGATCTATATAAGAATTTAGTGGTGACGTTTCTGATCTAAAGATAAGGTACTCCTTATCATCATAAAAAATTGTAACCTCCTTCTTCTTACAATTAATTTTCGCATCATGGTCCAAAAGCCAATCCATACTGAGGATTATATCAAATTCAATCATGGGTATGACGATGAGATCAGCAGATAAATAACATTTATATTATTTAATGGGAACTGAGTCACAAAACTTTGTTGCAATGATATTTTCCTTAGGAGTTTTGAATGACAACTCCCTTGTTAAATCAAATTGGAAATATCTAATTTTCTTAGAAAACTGGGAATATATGAAACAATGCGATAATCCAGAATCAAATAAAGAATTTTATAAACTTGAGAAAACTATTAAATTACCTTCCACCACGTCTTTTGGAGATTCAGCCTCAGTAGTAATGATAGCATAAGCTTGGCCTTGATCCCCTGGCCTTTTCTGAGGTAAGTTCCCTTGAAACTTAGGACATTCATTCCCATAATTCCCCCTTTCTCTAAAATTGTAGCATTCAACATCAACAGCCTCTTTCTTCCCCTTAAAATCATGAGCTTGGTGGCCTTTTTCACCACACTTGTAACATACTCCCATTCCCTTCAGGCAAGTACTAGGGTGTTTCTTCCAGAATTTATTTAAGTATGGATATTAAAATTTTCCCTTCTTCCCCTTATTTCCAATTCCAGAGTGTTCAGCAGATCTCTTCTTCTCTTGCTTTTCTTTATAGTCATAAGACTTAGAGAATTCCTTTTCTGTCTTGATGGAACATGAGACAATATCTTTGTACGAAGATAAGGATTGTGAGACAAATTCTCGGTGGAGAAATGGTTTTAACCCATCAAATAAATGATCAATCTTACTTCATGGGTTATGTATATAATCTGCAGCATGCCTCGCTAACCTTGTAAAGTTAGCTTCATACTTTGCGACATTATCATCCTCCTTTTGCCTCAGACTCAGAAATTGCCTTTCCATATCTGCTCAATGGTCACAAGGAAAGTATTTTTCTAGGAAAATATATTTAAACTCCCTCCAATCTATATTTGATACTTCATCATATTCCTTTTTGTTTTGAATCAATGACCACCATTGATCAACATCTCGAGTGAAGCGATAAACTGCCATGACAACTTTTTCCCTTTCATTACTCCCCAAGGAATGGAATATTCTCTCTAAGGAATATATCCATTGCTCAGCTACTAATGGATTTGTACACCCATTTAATGATGGTGGATATTTCCCCATGAAGTGATCTAACATTGATCCTCCACGCTTTGGATCAGGGTGCTCCATACTGGTAAGATTATTATTTATAACCTGAGTGAGTTGTCATAGTATGGTGATAATTTGATTAGCACCAGTTGTATCACTATCTCCACTATAATTTTCTTGACCATGAGGTAAATCCCTACATAGAGTGAATGCATTGATACATTTTCCATTCCTCCCACTAGGTGCCATTTCTAAACAATGGCATAAACTAGATTAGTTTATGAATTGAAATACATAATTCTAACCTTGTGAAACACTTAACAGAAATTTAATAGTTTATGGATATAATCCATAATCATAAAAATGTTTTCTTTGAGGAAGTATATACTCATAAACCCTTCATAATTATTTTTAAAGAAAATGAGAATTATCCTAAGCATATCCCCCAGGATTGTCATAACCAAGAGTGTAGCAAGGCCAGTTGTTGTGCACTAGTTCTCGTTCAAGTTTTGCTAAAAGTGGTGTTTTTGGGTTTTAACCCTAGGTACATCTGTGCCAGAGCTGCCTCTACCTACTCATATACAGACATGGATGTATTTCTTGGAAAACTCACAAAATCTCTACAATACCAAAATTCAAGGAGGTTCTTCTATACTAACCCTCAAAGTATATCTTAGGGTAATGTGCTCTAATCAGAGTTTATCTAAATCTAGATTCCAAGGTTTTTACTAAACTTCCTCTGATACCAACTATAACACCCCAACCCAAGAAGCCCAGAGTCAGTAGATTATTATGTATCATTGGCATGATCACAAAAGATCATGTCTCGAAATACCGATTAGTTTAGTAGCCTTGGAAGTACTAGATACATTCATAAGGTTTACATTACATCATGAAATGGAAAACTACAACAACATTGTTTCCATATACAACACTAAGATCCCATATAATATCCTTGTAGGTCAGTCATTATATATTTCTTCGCATCCTAGAAAAAATAAAACATAGAAAGGGGTGAGATCATATGCTCAGTAAGGATAACAGGGCCTTGTACCAAGACTACAAATAAGATTTTTTCAAGGACTTATGCAAAGAAACAAGTTTGTCTCATGAAACCTACTGATGCATCTAGGAGCTATAGCAGGCTCCACCCGTCACTTATTAAGTCCAATGCATTCCACATATGAAAAGGTTTAAATATAACATAAAAATTCGTTTTAAAACTAACATACAAAATGTCAATACATTATCCATAAACCTTGAATGGTATAATAATAACACATCCACATTCAAACATATCACAAAAACTTTAATACAATATGGATGATTTGTATCATAATAAATTAACTTCAAACAAGTTGAAAATCTATCAAATGATGTTGACATAGATGAAATGAAACTATTTTAAGGATATGCCTCTTTCTATTTTGAAACCATTTAAAAGAAAACATTTATTTTGGAAATATTCTTATAAGCCTGTAAGGGAAGATTTGATGATGTTATAATGGAGGAAAATAGCCGCATCCACCGTATAAGGTAAAAAAAGACATTCATACATTAATTTTGTTGAAAAGGTTATAAAGGACCTTGTTTGGAAAATTCTGGAAATATTCCTTTATAAAAATCTTATAAAAATTAAAACAAGGGTATAAATGACTTTAAACCATAGTCTATAAAATAGTAAGAATGTTTTAAATTTATTATTAAGAAACATGGATGTGGATGATAAAGAGGTCCTAGTAGATAATTATGTATAAACAACCTCAGATAATGAAGAGATTATAGAATTAACCCTTACCTTGTACTTTTCCTTGGTATAGGGTAGGTTAAAATCATATATAATGGTGAAATAATTGTTATTAAATTATACAAGAATAATATACATTAATATGATATGATATATGATCTTTTAACATTTCTTTGTTAATAATATCTTAGTATTATCGTCGTTTCAGGTGTTAACTAATTCATTTTCATTTATATGCTTTGTTACGTAAGTAATGTTTATTATGGGTAGGATGTATCTTATTCCTATTCATAATTATATTAATTCTTTAAAAATTATTTTTAATCATCTAATGAAATTTAGTCTTGAATGGATATGATGGGGATTGAATTTTATCGTGTTTGTGGAGATGGTAATCCGTATGTATGTACGAACGATAATATCATTATTTTGATATAAAAATAATATATAATTGGATGTTTTATCATATATACAGAATCATTATCATGTTATATTTATTATTTTTATAAATTGAACATCATTATTATACCCATAAAAATAATAATGTATTGAATAACAATTACACCACGATGTGGAGATGGTAAGCCATACGTAAGCACGTATGGTGACATTTCATTCAAAGGATGGATAGAATAATGAATATGGTTGTACCATATTTATAATAACATAACAATATAAAGAAGATAATGTAGTTATTATTTTATAATGGAAACAACAAAGAAAGGGGAAGTGGAAGAAGAAAGGAACTTGAAAGAGGTGATGAAATATTTACCTCTTCCTCAGGTTCTTCATTTTTATTTGATCAAAAGAGCTCCTTATGATGTCTTTATAACTAAAGTAAGGCCTTTAGGATGAAGGTAGGATAGTTGAGAGGGTATTTTAGCGGGTTTTGGATGTGTCAAATGGCTTTGAATGTGTTAATTAGAGAGAAGGGGGAGTGCCCTTTTATAAGAGGGCTGAGGGGAACCTTTGAAAAAGCTAGAAATATTATTTTACAATAAAATCATTTTAGGTTTCAAATGGCTCCAAAATGAATTATTTAAAGGATAAGGTGGTTATGGGTCAAAAAACACTCAACTAATAGGTTTTAGACAGGTTTGGGTCACTATATTAACCTTATCTTTTAGATTTAACTCCTAGTTAAATAGTTTGTCATTTACCATGTCTCTTTGTATTTTTATATTATATTGCTAATAAACTTACCATAAACTTCCAAGAGAACCCCAAGTGGTTTATTAATGATACAACTATAATTATTTAGGTCTTTTTTTTGAGCCTTAGATTGTTAGAAATAGAATTTCAATTAATAATATAATATTTGTTTTAAAAACACTTTTATGTCAATTTTGACACTGTTTGGTGTTTTTTTAAATTTCTAATATCATTATTACTTCGAAAAACATTCATCTAACCAACCATAATATGTCATATTGACCTAGAAAATTAGTTTAATTCATAAAAAGTCTGAAATTACATTTATTTGGATATTTATAATATCTATTATTTTAACATTTCATTAATTAGGTAATTACTGCATCATCATTGTCTCATAAATAAATTTTATTATTTAATGACTACAAATTATAAATAAAATACCATTATGTAGGAAATATTTTTATCTTTCTAATGAATATTTATAGTCGAATATATCTTACGTGTAACCCTATATTAAAAGTGTTTTAGTTATTAAACTTTGATTTTAACCTTTTTAACTCTTATTTGAATTAAATAATAACAAATGTCATAATCTAATCCAAGTGGGCCTAAAGGATAATATTTTATTCCTAAGGTTGTTTTGGTTCTAATTACACTTATCCAATAGAATAAAGAAATATGTTAGGGTAATAATAATATCATTTTTACCCTTAATTACCCTATTTACTTTTAACCGTGGTAAATAAAAGTAAAAAGTTACTGTTCACCAAAAATTATTTTCATCTTATTAAACCAAATTTTACTTACTGATATTAATTATGTCTCTCAGATTTTTGAAATTCAACTCATAGAAGTGGTAAAATTAAGTTTTATGTAAATTTTTAAATGCTCATAGGAGGTGGCACATGAGCCTCCGCCCAGTTGGTGATGTCTCTGTAAGTGCATCCAAGAGACCCAGGTTCAAAACCAGGAGGAGGCATAATTTCGGGGGTACTGTAGCAGTAAAGTAGCAATTACTACAGCAGGCACTATAACATTTACTGTTTGGTACTATAGCAGCTGGACCTATTAACCTTGGGCCACTGGTTTGGGCTTGGAGTCCTTAAGGCCTTCGGGCCACCCAAGGCCTTCGGGTCAGTAAGGCTTTCGGGCCACCTCAAGGCCCTCCGGGCCACCTGATTTGCAGTTGCACAGACAGATTCTACAAGGAACCACACCCGAAGAGGAAAGAGCAGGGCACTTCCACCAGAGCAGGGCTAAACAGACTTTGGAAGAATGAGAGGGTATGGAATTTTTCATCGGTACCGCGCCTATGCACCCCTTGCACATGGACATGCTAGCCGTACAATCATGCAAAGGTGGAGATCTGATCATGATGCAGATGCTCGGGAGGAGCAGTTCCAAGTAGTCATAGTCTGTATGATTTCCTTAAGATCTACGGGTCATGTAATGTCTCTAAGCCTATGGTAAATGTAATTCCTTAAGCCTACGAGCCTTGTAATGGTTCCCCCTCATCCCTTGAAAGGTTGGTTATTAGAAAATAAATAAAAAAAGGCCTTCGGGCCATTCAGTCATAGGAGGTGGGTAAAAGACGACAAAAAGTTCAATAAAATTTTTATATATCTAAAATTATTATAAACTAACTCCAATGAATTACATTGAACTTATATAGGTATTATGTATCTATTTTTACCTAAAATAAATTTAAATAAAATAAATAATTATTTAAATAAAAATTCGGTTTTAAACTATAACTTAGTGTTTTTCACTAATCATAAAAAATTGAATGTTTTTAGAAAAGACAAAAAATTCACCCTAAACTAATTTTGATATTCCGAATCCAAAAATGAAGTCAATTTTGAAGGATAAAATTTATAAAATTATAAAAAGTGGGTATTACTATTCATAATGGATAGTTTGATTGGTTTTGGTGTGTTAGAACTCGAAGTTGCATACAACACATGCTATTGTATTATTAAATGAGAAGCATACTGTGGAAGCATGGGGCGTTACATATAAGATATAAAAACCTCTTCCTTTTATGGATCTATAGAAAAAACTTTTTCAGGGATAACATGTCCAAGGAAATGTAACTCTTGTATTCAAAAATAACACTTTTAAAGTTTGGAATATAGAATATGATCCGACAAAATACCCTACTCTATTTCCAAGTGTTTCTCATGGTTATCCTTTGTCCTTGAATACACCAATATATCATCTAAAAATACCACCACAAGAAATCCAGATACCTTTAAAATATTTGATTCATCAAAGAAAAAAATACACCTGGTGAATTTATAATACCAAAAGGCATAACCAAATACTCTTAATGGCCATATATACTCATGAAAACTATCATCAGAATATCCTCCATATCAACCCATAGTTGGGATATCTTGAATACAATTCAATTTGAGAGTACCATTTGGCACCCCAAAACTGATCAAATAGGGAATCAATGCATGATAGGGGATACTGATTATTTATCATAACTTATATTCTAATAATAATCCACACGAATCCTAAGAGTTACATACACCTTCTTTACAAAAAGTACCAGTGCTTCCCACAGATATGTAATGGGATGAATATACCAGTTACTTTGAAAATATACCAAATAGATATTGAATTCCCTTAATTATATTTTTTCCATCTGATATTATATAAGTGAGATAGGTTTGGTCCCTAGTAAGAGATCAATCATAAACTCCACTTCTCTTTTGGGTGGAAACCTTGAGAAATTAACTGAACAAACATCAATAAACTGTTAAAAAATTAATGGAAAACCACTATTCTCGATCACATCCACAGAGGAAAAGGGAAAATATTCCAATTTTTATAAGACAGTTGCATCCACTATTGCCAAAAATCATACTCCACTTACCTTTTCATTCTGATCTCCTCTAAATAGATGTTCAACACCATAATAATTTATAAAACTAACCCTTAGGGTAGAAAGTTTTATGTGAGATTTGGAAATTTTAAACTAAACCACACCCAGGATTAAGTCATATACATCCATCTCAAGAACCGAGAAGTCCCAAATACAATCCGACCCATCAATAGTTAGAAAATATGATTTTCACAAAAGGATCAAGATTCTATTTGGCAAATAGGAGTTTTATGTTTCCGAAGGGAATCCATCATCTCAACATGAAAACCCAAAAGATTAATAAAATAATAAGAAATAAATAAATGGGATTCACTCATATAAATTTTTTTTTCATAAGGGTATAATTAAAAATAATCATACCTATCACCGTTGATGACCCTGATTGATAATCCTAGATCAATTTCTTAGATCCATACAATTTCTTACTTGATTAACTTTTCAATTTTTTAGCATGTTGAGAATGCACTAGTAGACGAGTCATGGTATTCTTAGAATCACCATGGGTTTCATGGTTTTGCAGATAAGATCTATTTTACATCACTTATCCATTTGAATCATGCGATTCCTAAGAATCATGAGATGTGATTCTAATATATGACCTTGGATAACTATAAAAATAGTAATAAAGATTTACCACCTGGTTGAAATTATGACATGCTCTAGGTGGTTCCATATAATCTCGATTCTTATGATTGAATGAAACACATTTAAAGTAACCAATCTTACTCTTTGGTTTTGGAGGACAATTCATTGATCCCTTTATCATATTTCGAGTCGTTCCACCACCTAAAAAAGAGGTGTCCCTATTCCACATATTTATAACATTATATTTCCCACTAGATCCCATATGTATCAAAGCATGGCAATCATTGATAAAATTGATGGCCTCAACCCTGATTCAATAATTCATGCCTTTAAGGACACACTTTTAGAAAATTATGGTGTAAATTGAACTAAATTCATAAATTTAGATGAAAAATAATTCAATGTCTTGTTTTCTATCTTTAAATCAAAGAATTTTATTTTTCATAAAATTCAGAAGGTATGAGGATAATTGTTTTTATTAAAAAAGTAATAAAAATTCTCCCATGGAATTACTTGTTCAGTTTATCCTGAACTACTAAATCTCACCCCTAGCATGAAATACCTTCTAGTATGTATATTTCCAACATCACATTCAGTTTATCTAGTGTTCTAAGGAAACTGAAGATTCTATTCATCCTATTTAGACACACTATTTCTTTTTCTAGTTCCGAATCACCCCAAAATATGGGTGGATTCTACTTTAGGAATTGAAATAATTATCCAATTACCTAGGTTTATCCATTATATTGCCTCTATCCATAGCATGAAAATCTTGGACAATACTCTAAATAAACTGCAGGATCAACTATGGCTAAGGTATAACCACATTTATAATAGCCTCTTCTGGTTGGTTTTTATGGTGCCCACTCGGTTCCATTCACTGTAACCAAAATAAAAATATATTTTGTCTAACTCTATAAAAAATAAAGGATTAAAAATTTCAAATTTACAAAATCACACATATCATGACAAGGATTTCCAAAATTCACCAATTATCACTTTTGAACCATTTTTGAAAAGTCCATAAATCTTTTGGAAAATCAATCAATTTTCAATTATTTTAAAATTCAACAAATTTTCACAAAATCATTTATAATTACTCAAAATGAATTATGAAATCATAGTGGGGAACTGTTACTATCAATTAATTTCATGGTATTCTTATCTTCTAAACCCATGATGACCATGTTACAACTCTAAGGAGTGGCTCAAAATTCTCATATACCCAACACCCTCGTAACTTGAAGTTCAACCTAAATAACCTAATTTTAATTTTTTACTCTATATTTCATGTTTCAATGATACTAATCCATGATACCATCCAAAGAGACTGATTGACCAATCCATCATCAAGGATCAAACAAACTGATACCATTTGTAATATCATGCCCCTCACCCATTGGCTTGGGAAGAGGAAGAGGTGTACTTCTAGGGAATATGTGACATCCCCAATGAACCAAAGGATGAAAATAAATGCCATGTTATTTAGAAAAACTTTGGGGATGATTTTACTTTTAATGATAAACATCCAAACCAAGAAAAAAACCCAAAACAATCCACTATATGATGGATGCATACCAAAATACAACTCAAACCAAAATCATACCAACAACTATATCAGAGTGAAAAGAAGAAACCAAGTGACATAACCAAAAAAGTAAAAAGACACTGAAACCTAATGAAACCAAATACTTCAAACATCAACTCCCAATAATCTCAAAGATCAAAATACACATTCCTAGTTCAAGGTATCAAGAATCATCACTAAAGAACTGGGATACCCTACATTCACCAGTTTCTCGATATATGATATTATCAAATGCACCATATTTACCAAGCAGTGTGTGAGTATAAAACCCAATAGGATTTCCCCAATGACTTCCCAACTCATTTCACTAGGTTAAAACTTGTTACCAAATATTGTAATTTTTTTAAAATAACTCTTAAGTGTTTATAAAAAATTTAAAAAAATTTCCACACCAAATTTTTTTCATGGGAGGAGATCAAACAAGTCTTAAAATCATTTCTCAAATACAATTTGGCATACTCATTCCATTTAAACACATACACTCATGCATGATAACCAAGGAATTCCCTATACTCACAAGTGGCGAGTCATCCTTATACCAATCCAACACTTGGTGAACCATTTTGATGGGGGAAACATCATGACCATATTTGTCCCATTTTCACTGGGGAAACTTCATGCCCTTATCCATACCAGAAGCACATGAACAAATACCAACCATGTGTACCAAAAAACATTCCAAACCAAATAATCCAAATCCATTTCAATAAAAAATTTCTTTTTAATGAAAACATTTACACAAACATTTTTATGCATCAAAACCAAAACCTAATTTTAAGACCATCATTTTAAAATCATGAACCAACCAAATTTACAAAAACAAACCAATTTCCACAATTTCAAAGAACTAAATAAGTTTAAATTAAATAAAAAAATGGATTCATAAAAATAAATGCAATTAAATAAATTTGAATCATATTCTTCAAGTTCTAATCAATATGAGTTGAGAGAGAATCCACCTACCTCTCAAAATTAGGTGGAAATGAAGAACAACATAACAACTTCAAAAATTGGATTAGATCTGCAATATTCAACCTCAAATATTGTTCACTTCAACCAAAACAATCATAAACCATAAATATTGACATCAAATGGTGGGGATCATTCCTAGACAGACTAGATCCCTAATTCCAAGAGAGGGAATAAATGTAAATCTATGGAAAATAATGATGAATGAGCACTTTATGATGAATCTTTTCCTCCAATACACATTTATTCACCGATATATATCTCAAAGATTTAAAGGAATGGTATCTCTAGCATTGGATAGAATAATACATTGAGTTATGGAATTTTTAGGAAAAATGAGCAGTTTATGAGGTAAATTAGATTAGATACACATTTTTTGGATCTAAATCTTCATGGTTCACAATTAGGGTGCATAATTAGGGAAGTCATGCACTAACCATGCATGATAAACTATCTCCAAATACAAAATTAGGAAAACCATGATATAACCATTTTATCTCCAAATATTAAATATTTCATGGTTTTTTCTAGGAATTTTCATGGTTTAGAAAAACATTGCACCAAACTATGCACCTAATTGATGCCCACTATTTCAGTTACTCGGTTTCTTGGGAGGTGTTTCATGATTTTTACAAATCGTGTACAAATTGTGTACAGATAGAGAAGTGCCAATAACATGCCAAAACATCTCCAAACTTCCTAAAACTTAACCCTATCACTTTATATACTTAAAAGAAAAATAAAGGGTAATTTACCTAAAACCAAGGGTTCTAAAAAATATTCTTCATTTATATAAATTTGATTTAGTATCAAAGTACTGATAAGGTAATGAGCACTAAAAACTTATTATAGAAAGTTTTTGGAAAAAGTACCTCAAGGTAGCATTATAGTGTTTTTGGGTTGATAGTGTTTAATGAAAAATTTGTTTAAATGGTTATTTTTGAAGTTCCAAAAATATTATTAATAGGGTATGTTTAAAAATTTCCAAGAAAAAGGGATGGATACTCTAGAAATAATATAGAAAATTGTGTATACAAGGTGGAATCATTTACCAGTGTCTGCGAAATTTTTGGGGTAAAATATCTATAGGATGGATAAAGGTGTTTTTGTAAAAGGAATTATTTTGATGTAAAAATTAAAAAATTTCATGTAAGGGTGAAGGTGATGTATAAAGTTGTGTTTAAGTGAAGATTCAAGATCATCTCAACAAAATTCGGTAAAGGTATGTATTGTGTGGAAGTTATAAAAGAACGAAAAATATGGGTTTTCACAACAAAATAGATATAGTGTAGCAGTACTGTAACAGTACTGTAGCAGGCACTGTTCTGTACTATAGTAGTCAGAACTATTCATCCATCTGGGCCTTCAGGCCACCGGTTTGGTGCTCGGGTCCTTCAAGGCTTTCACGCCACCCAAGGCCTTCGGTCCAGTTGATTCTCAAGGCCTTCAGGCCACCTTATGGACTTAGGGTTACCCTAAAGCCTTTCGGACACATGAATGTAGGACCCAGACACACTACAAAAAAGGAGCATCCCCAGAAGAGGATTCAGAGCACGTGAACTCACCAGAGCAGAGCCAAATGGATTGTCAGAATGAGAGGGTATGGCTATGCCATTGGTACCAGCCTGTGCTTTCACGAGATGCCTAGCCATATGGTCATGAAAAGGTGGAGAGAAACTATCAGGATGTAGATGCTGGGGAGGGGCAGTTCCTTGTAGATAGTCTGGTTGAATTCCCTAAGACCTTTAGGTCATGTAATCTCCTAAGCCTACGGGCCATGTAATCTCTGATCCTACGAGCCTTGTAAGGGTTCCCCCCTCATCCCTTGAAAGGGGGGTTATCAAAAATCAATAAAAATGAAGGAATTCAGGACATTCAGGTAAATAGATATAGTTTTGTGTTCCCAAAAAAGAGAGTTACACACCAAATCTAATGTTAAAAAGAGATGTTCCTTGATCATGTTAAACAGGTGTTCATATAGGAAGGAACATAAGGATCTTACAGAAAGGGTTGGTCGGGTTTATAAATAATAATATATCATCATCATTTAAGCATTTCAACCCTTATAGAATATTGGGGTTTCAAATCAAGTAAGAGTTGGGAGAAAATAATAAGAGTTGTGTGAACAGGAGTTTCACAAAGATATGAATCAAAAAATTTGTTGGGTGAAAAAAGGAACTTGTGTTTGAATGTCCAAGGAAGTTGTGCACAGTGTGTAAGTGTTGTGTGAAAGAGGTATTTCTGTGAAAATCCAAGAGTTTTAGAAAAGTTGTGAGATTCGCAATTAGGAAAAAATGTTGCACGCAAGTTAGTAGAGTTGCGTAAAATCTATCCGGAGGTTGTGTGAAAGTCAATGGTATGTGAACCTAAAGGGATTTCCTAGTAAATCTATGGTAAATTTGTATTCATCAAGTAGATAAAAGTAGAACATAAATAGATAATCTATCTAAAATTGAGGATTAATTCATTATTTCTAATAAAGGGACCTACATGGAAAAAAATGTGTGTGGATCCTTTAATGATCAATGAGATAAGAAAAAGAAAGAAAGTGATCCTTTACAACAGTAATGATCTAGTGAAGGAATGTTTGAGGGAGTGAACCTTGGGAAGGTGTGAGTTTCCACTAGACATTTTAAAGGTAGTAAGGCTAGTAATAGAAGTGATTTATCCAAAACATTGAATTGGAATTGAGCCTTAGAAAATTTGGTACACTGATACATTGTTGTTTTATTCTCTTTAAAAGTAGTCTAGTGATGGTGAACCATGTAAGATCAATGCATCTCGTGCATGATTTCATTTCTATTCATACATTCCTATGGGAAGGGGAGATAATAGTGTTTTTTTACTAATTAAACAAGATCCAAAGGGGTAGTTGTTTTAATCTATCATACCCTGAATCACCCTATGTTAGGGTATTAGTTGGGCCAACGATTTTTATTAGAGGGAAAGGTTAATTTTAGTGATTATCTCCAAGGGGATTCAATGAAGGTTGTCAATCATAAAAGTCTTATGATATTCAATGGATACAATTTGAAATTGTGGAATAATTGGATGAAACACTTATTTAGATCATTAGATATGGATGTGTTTAGAGCTGTATTGTATGATATTTCAACCACTATGGATAGTGGAGTATTATCAGAAGTTGAATATAGAGAAATGGATGCTAACACCAATGGAATCAATGCATTTGGGGGATCCATATCTAATGAAATATATACAAATGTGATATTGTTTAAAACATAAAATTCAATGTGGGAAAAGTTTCTAAATATTTATGAGGGAAACTCAAAATTCAGAGATGAAAAGTTATAGGTTCTGTGGAATAGGTACGAGGATCTCAGACTTCATCCTAATGAGTCTATTGTTTCATTATTTTATTGGGTGAATGTTTCTTTTGGAATAAATGAATGGTCTCAGAGAAATTATTGATGATGTAAATATCATTAAGCATATATTGAGATGACTTACACGTCAGTTCAATACAAAAGTTTCTATTATGAAAGATAAATATCCAAGGGAGTTAAAACTGGATAGTTTACACAATACTCTTGTTTCATATGTGATGAGAAACAATGATAATGAGTCTATGGATAAGGATAAGTCCAAATAGGCGGCATTCAAGTCCATTAAGAAGATCTCTATTGAATATGTTCAAGAAGAAAAAGAGATGGATGAGGTGATTACATTCCTTTGCTCAAGTCAAAAAAGAGGAAAGGTAATGTTCAAAGGGAAACTTCCACTTGCATGAATTCAATGTGGAAAGGTTGGAAATATTGTTGTAAGGTTACCCAATAAGTTTCAATGAGATGATGAAGATGAATTCAAAATTCCCATGAAGATGTATTTAGACTATATAAATGGTAATAAAATGTTCAAGAGAAATTTCTTCTAAAATTATAATCCCTTTTTACAAGAAAATGAAAATTTAGAGGAATATAAGGTTGAAGATATATATAATTTCAATGATCATGGAGAAAATTATATGTAAATAGCTGTAGGTAGCTCCTAGAAAAGGTAATAAAGCAATAATAATGAATAATAAGTTAATGGAAGAGTTGATATGTTGGATGAATTAGAAGCTGCTCTTGAAGATATTGTTGTTTGGGGATCCAAATATAATAAATCCAATGAAGTGATTCATGATTCCAAAATTTATATGAAATATAAATAAGAATATAAGTTTGAGATGATGAATAAATTGAGAAATTAATGTCTTTAATTCCAGAGAGATCCGAAAAATATGTTGAGTACAAGATCAAAAATAATAACTAGAAATGAGAAATAAATAGTTTGATTGACACTATAAAAGATAAAATAAAACATTTCAAAGAACATGAAATAGAAGTTTGAAGCTTGTGAAGGAAGGAGAAAGATCAGGAGAAACTCTTGAATCTATTAGGGATGGTTTTAAAGGTAGTAGAAAATAGAAAAGTAGAGTTCAAAGAACAAGTAAAATAAAGGAATATAGGGATAAGAAAATGATATATCTGAATGATATAATTGGTATAGGGATTTATTGAAAATAGAAAGTAGAAATGGTTGATGCCAAACCATAAGAACCTACTCTGAGATTGAAAATTTATTTAGGTACAAATCAGAGCCTGAATATTGAAAGAACCCAAGGGAAAACCAGTATTCCAATATTGGAACATAGTAATGCACCTCACATGAGATGTTATTATTGTGGAAAGATGAGACACTCACAAAAGTATGTTCTATAGAAAATAGGTACTGAAGGGAATAAGAACAATAGGGGAAAGCATACAGAGATCAATATTTATGGATAAAATTTTATGGTCACTATTTAAAATGTGGAAGATTCAAAAAATGGAAATATATTTCTCATCATTAATATATAGGTATGTGATGAAGAAAACTGGATGTGGTCTAAAGCAGCAGCTCAATATATGAAGAAAAAATATGAAAAAAATGAATTTGAAGATATATATGATGAAGCAGGTCCATCATATTATGATTAGGAGCAAGATTATCAATCCATGTTGAGTATGAAGTCAAAAACATGTATAAAAAATACAATATACAAACAAGAAGTGGTTGAGGATATTTCCCATAATGCATCATATTGTTCTTGTGTATGGATCCTTGACAGTGGATGAAAATCCCATAAGATAGGTAATAATAATATTATTATAAGCATAAAATATGACAATAAATGTGTCATAAAATTTGTAAATGATGAATGCTTGAAGATGAATGGATTTGGAAAAGAAAATTTTGGTGGAAAAGAAATGATATTTTCTGATATCTTAGTTGGTGAAGGTATTGGTCACAACTTGCTTAGTTTC
Organism: Viscum album; assembly: GCA_963277665.1. Lineage (NCBI taxonomy): Eukaryota > Viridiplantae > Streptophyta > Magnoliopsida > Santalales > Viscaceae > Viscum > Viscum album. The sequence goes on from OY728155.1 coordinate 1,940,130,467, forward strand.
AGTCAAATATATGACTCAGGGCATGTTTTAAGCTTCACTAAGAAGATATTTATCATCAAAGGAATAGATGGTGTGGTTTTTCTATAAAAAAAATAATTAATGTGAATCTCTAGCTTGTAGGTGGAGAAGAAAATATGTTATTTTTTTCCATAGAGGATAAAAAAAAGTTTGTGACATAAATGACTTATCCATTTATTCCAACCATCACTAGAAGATCTGGTCAAACACGATGTAGCTCAAGATCTCCCTAAGCTATAACATGATCATACTCATAAATGAAATTGTTTTCAACAAGGTAATATTATCATAAATATATACAAGGAAAATGAATAAGAGTTCTTGAATTGGGGCATGTAAATGTATGTGGACCAATCTCACCAAGAGAAATTGATGGGAAGTGGTATTATATTGTTTTCATTGATGATTGAAGTAGGATGGCATGAATATTTTTCATTTACAAAAATTTTTATGTGTTAATTTTCATAAAAACGTGTCAGAGGGAATATAAAAGGATTCTTGGATAGAAAATTATGAATTTTCATACTGATAATGGTACAAAATTGATGAACATTCAATTGGAAGACTATCTTAAGTAACACAGGATAGGGAACCAGGTTTCATTAGTGATAAATCCTAAAAAAATGGAATATTTGCGAGGAGAAATCAAATCCTAAAAAGCATGTCCAAAAAAATGATTATTAAAAAGGTTATACTAGAGAAATTATAAAAGGAACCCGTCTTAACATCTGACTACATATCCAATAGGGATATGTTATTTACAAAGGAATAAAATAATCCATATGAGTTGTGGTATGGGAAGAAACCAACATCAAAATACTTTTAAGTAATTATAAGTAAATGGTTTATTCTCAATAAGTGGAAACATCAAAAAATTTGAATCATGTGGACATATGGGATATTTATTATATATTTATGAAAAAGAAAATCATAGAAATGTTTCAAAATGAGGTTTGTAAAGGTAGTTGAATGAAATTATGTCACTATAGTAGATAATGGATAGAATCATAAAAAACACAGTGATGATTTGACTGATGAAAGTGATGATGAGGTACTTACATAAGATAGAGTTGAAGCAGAAATTATTGATTCTGAAGAAGACACTAATGATGAGCAGGAGTAATTCAAACGTGTCTTTTCATGAAACTGAATATTTGATCTGAAATTGATAGAAAAAACATCATTGGTGATCTGGTAGCATCATTTAAATCATGAAAAATTAATTCATTATAGAAGGAATCCCTCCCTTCTCAGGTTGAGCATAATTTTTTTGATGAATCAGATGGAGATGAGAAATAGGTTCAGGATATAAATGAAGATATTGAATAAATTGAATAGAATCAGACATGGGAGATTGTTTTGAAACCAATATATAAGAATGTAATTTGGAAAAAATGGGTCTTTAGAAACAATATGGATGAATAAAACACAATGGTCTATAACAAAGAATGATTAGTGTGCAAAGGGTACTCCAAAACATAGGGTATTAATATAGATGATGCATTTTCATATATTGTGAGGCTACAGATAATTATATAATTCAAGGTCATAATAGTGCAAAGAAGGTTCAAAGTTTTCCTGAAGGATGACAAGTCAGTATTTCTAAATGGTGTTCTAGAAGAATAAGGTTATATTGAGTAGCCATATGGTTTTATCTTTCATGCAGATAATAATTGAGTTTTTTTTGGATGAAGAAGGCATTATATGGGTTAAATCAAGCACCAAGAGAATGATATTTAAGACTAGATTAGTTTCTGAAGAAAATAGGTTTTTAGTGTAGTGGAGTTGATTACAATCTCTATATAAATAATGATAGCAGTCAAAGGATGATGGTAACTGTTTATTTCAATGACATAATTTTTATGGATCAGATGAAGCATAGTAGAAAAAGTTCTCATAATTCATGAAAAGTGAATTTGAAATGTTAGTGTTTAGTGAACTGATGTTTTTACTCGTGTTATAAGTGACATAATGAAATAATGGAACATTCATTTCTCAGTCCATATAATCCATGTAATTTTTGAGAAGATAAGGAATGGATAATTCTAATGAGATGATGACCCTGGTGGTTTCCCAGATGAATCTATCATGGAAAGATAAAGGAAATACAATCAATTTCATAGAATATAAGAAAATAAATCGAAATATATTATACTTTACAATGACAATTCCTAATATTTATTTTCCACAATCAGTAAGATATCAAATCAATCTCAATAAAAACCACTTTCTTTTAGTGAAAATAATACATAAGTATATCCAAGGAAGATTGTATTTCATTTTTCTATACAATGAAAAATCTCAGTAAGAGTTTTTTGGATACACAAATGTAGAGTGTTTCGATTCAGTTGATGATAGAAAATCAATGTATGGTGGTACATTGTATATTAGAAGATTGTGTATTTACTAGATAATCAAGAAACAAGATTTCATTTCATAGAGTATAGCATAAGGTGAATATGCTGTAGATACTCATGCTTTCATGCATTTATTATAGATGAAGAATAAGCTTTATGATATGGGAGTATTAGTGAATTATTCAATAAAAACCCATTATGATAATTCAAGTATTGTAAATATTTGAAAAAATAACTTCCATCAAACAAGGAAAAAGGACATTGATATCAAGTAACATTTTATCAAGGAGAAGGTGGAGCGTGGTCTGGTGAAGTTAAAGTATGTGCATACATAACTCCAGCTAGAAAAAATTTTGACGAAAGCCTTACATGAAGTATTGTTTTAGAGGAATCAATTGTATCTTGGAGTTCAATCAACTCCCTATAATATAAAAAGTGTGGATGTGGGATCCCCTATTCCTTAGGTATGATTTATTTTTTCTTGAAGTGCTGATCCATGTTCTTTACCCTATTGTAGACCATAAGGGTTTGACCTTTGGATTCATTTAAAAAGGGGGAGAAATTGTGGCTATAAAATGGAGAAAAAATTACTTAATCAAGATAGGGGAGAATCTAAAATGGGTAGAATTTAATTAGGGGGAATATTAAATATTATGATACTAAAAATGATCAAACAAAGGATATATATCATAAAAGATGATGTTCATCATGAAACCAATTTAAAGGTTTCTTGAATTAAGTTATTCATTGATAAAATTTGCATGATACTCTTGTTTCTCACGCTGACAATTTCTCATGTGGGATTAGATTGTGTTTTGGGTAAATCTTTGATAGCTATCTAAATTGAATGAAGTTATTTTTCAGAATATGGAAGAATCATTAATGTGGTAATAAAATGAAAAGAGTTATCAACAAACCCATAAGGGGTATATTGTTGGTAAAAAATCAATTAAGGTAACATTTTAGTGTTTTTGGGTTGATTGTGTTTGTTAAAAATTAGGTTTTCATGGTATGTTGTGGAGTAACAAAGAGATTGTTAAAAGGTTATGTTGAGAAAGGACCAATAAAAAAGAATGGATGCTCTAGAAATGGTACATAAAATTTTGTATACAACATGGTTTCATTTCTTAGTGTTTGGAAAATTTTTGAGGTTCAAAATCTAGAGGTTGGATAAATTATTTTTCTGAAAAGGAATTATTTTCATGTAAAAAGTAAAAAGTTACATGTAAGGGTAAAGGTGATGTATAAAGTATCATGAAAGGGAATATTCAGGATTGTAACATCAAAATTCAGTAAAGGAAATAATTTCATGCAATTTCTAAAAGTGTGAAAAAGATGATTTTGTGTGATACAAAAGATAGAGTTTCTCTTTCACAAGAAATAGAGTTATGCGCAAAATATGATATCAAAATGAGAACATCCACACTTGCGTAAAAGTTGCACACATATATGACAGAATGTAATGATATTTCATTTAAGGTCAGTTGGGTCTATAAATAGGTAGCTACCCTCATCATTTCACCAACTCAAACCTTAGAGAATACAAAGGCTTTGATTTGTGAAAGAGTTTCATGCATAGCATATGATTTTCATGCAGAGAAGTTGAAAAAAAGGAGTTGCATGAATCAACAACTCGAAATATTTTTTACAAAAAAGAAAATGATTAGTGTCTAAATAGCCATGGAAGTTGTACAAAAAGTTTAAGAGTGGATCATAAGAGGGAGTTTCGTGACAATCCAAAAGTTGTGAAAATTATAGGAGTTTACAGACCATGAACAAATGTTGCACCCAGGTTGGTAGAGTTGCGTACAAACCATCCAAAGGTTGCACGAATGAAAATTTTCATCAACTAGAAGGTATTTCCTAGTAAATCTATGGTAAATCGGTATTCATCAAGTAGATAAAAGTATAACTTCAATAGAGCAAATATCTACAAATGAGTATGCATTAAATATTTTTAAGAAGGGTCCTATAAGTCCATAAACTATGTGTGGATCCTTTCTGGATTAGTGAGAACAAGAAAAGGAAGAAGGTGATACTCTCCATAGGTAGTGAGCCAGTGAAGGAAAGATTGAGGGAGTGAACCTTGGGAAGAAATGAGATATCCCAAAACATTGTAAAGATAGTGATCCTAGGAATATAATTTATCTATTCCGAACCATAAATTGGTATAGAACCTTATTAAATTTGGCACACCAAAAAATTGTTGTCGTATGCTCCTTAGACGTAGCCTAGTGAGTGTGAACCATGTAAAATCGATGTGTCTTTTGCATGATTTAATTTTTTTTCATACATTTCTATGAGATATGGATAGAAGATATTTTTTTTTTACAATTCAACAAGATATGAATGGGAAGTTGTTTGAATATTTCATACCCTCATTCACCCCCTCTCAGGGTATTTAACCTAGTTGGGATAACACTAGTGGTTTATATATCTATATGAACCATGTACATTATGTCTTCTGATGAATCTTAAGAAATGTTTTAATACTGATTAGCTCCATATTTTTGAGTCATACCAAGATAGAAAAGTGTTACCATATTATTCTAAACTTTTAACTGTTGTATTATCCATGACTTCATGTCTACGATAGAGGAAAAAAGATAAATACTCAATGATATAATATATTGAGTAATTTTATCCAAAGGGTTGGAGTAACCAGAATAGACATAAGAATATTATAGACCTAAAAACAATATCCCTATCTCAAAAGATTTATGCATATCATGTGAGAGATAACCAGTAATTTAAATATTGGATTTACTAAAAGTGAGACACTATTTTAGCAGGTTATCTAGAACTAAATGATTTTTTACTTTCAGTAACTAGAATATTAAAAGATAGAAATATTAATAAATATCTTGTCACATGATGAGTTTCATTTGGTTTATATTTACAGTGATAATATCCTTAAAAGTATTTTTCACATTTAAAGGTTATTATAGTTCTAAACTATAATAAGAACCTTGAAAATAAAATATAATATTTTTCAACACGTGTTCTATGGTTTCGATGGAATTTATTATATGGTAAAAAGGTGTTATTTGACTATCATGTGTTGGGGGCTCAAAAAACATTAATATTATTTTAATTAAAGTTCACACATGTTAATCTCCTAGAGATGAGGTTATGATAACATACCCACTAATAATAATTCCATATCTTATATATGTCAATGGATATTCATGTATGTTGATGTGTGTACTGGTGTTGAGACATGAGATTATTTTTAAAATATATGATTAATCACGCATGTTAATGTATTTTTTATAAAATCATGATATATTCTTATGTGGAAGTAGGATACATTTGGGTGAATCAAAAGTGAAATGAAATTGACTAAATAATTCAAGAAAGAATTTTTCCCTTTAGAGCTATGGAAGATGATATCTCCACCCTTTTATTGAAATTGATCTATCTGATTATGTTTATAGACATGGAGGATTGTTAATGAGTTCATTTTTTGAATTCAAACAAATTTATTTCAAGAACATGGAATAATAATTATTCTGGTTTTGTAGATCACATAAATTCCATCACTAGTTATTCAAATTTATATTATATATAGCTTGAATATTAATATATATTTATTCACAAGTTAGTAAATATAATATTTATTAATTATTTTAATGAATAAATAAGGCAATGGTATTTATTTATAACAAATATTAAATATTCAAGGTTCCATAAATACTAATGAGGATTGATAGGACGAGTTAAGAGTCTGATGGAAATGACATATTTTAATTAATATCATTTAAAAAAATTTTGTTTGTTTGATTTAACAAATTATGCATAAATATTCATGATTTATCACACATCATAAAATATAATAATAACTGTAATAATAATATTATTATTAGTATTATTATTATTAGACATGGTTTTTTTCTTAAAACAAAAAATATTAGTTAAGGTCTTTCATACAACACATTGTGTGACCTTAAGAATATAACCAAATTTATATCATTTCTAGGATTATGTGAATTGTTGAGCACAACATATTCTAAAAATAAAATTCCCTCAAGATCAAAGAGAATTATATTAAGAATTACCTTAATAAGTAGAAAAAATCCTCCTCCTCCCTCTCAATGCCAAAAGAAAAAGGGTAATAATTATTCAAGACTGATGAAATTATTAATATAATTAATAAATAACAGTGAGACACCTTTGGATCCACTATTCTTGGACAGAATTTTCAGTGAAAGTAAGTTGGTATTTTTTTTGAACATGCAGACCCTTTTAGAGGAATTATACTTTGAAACCATCACTACAACAATGAAATGAAAAGAAAATAAAAAAATTTATCACCAGTGATGAAAGAATTATCAATATGAAGTTATTATTAATATAAATTAATTATAAATTATATGTGAAAATGTTGTATCTCTTAATTTCCCAAGGTTGTGTCTTGTTTTTCATATTCATCTATTGAAATCAAAATTTTTTTTATTAGTAATAGACTAACCACTTATTCTGCACCCCATAACCATGAAGGAAAACCTTATATACAATCTTAAAAATGGTACATATCATAATGAAACTTCTTATATTTATCACATATCAAATAGAATATGTTATTTATCTTAGGGTGATTCCGTAATTTTCTAATATCATAGTAAGATGAATCTAACATAACTTTTTATATTCTTTATATCCCGCTTAAAATTATAAAAAATATATGACTCGACTGAAAAATTCTTCAAATCTTTTTAGCGAATCTCAAACCACTCCTCCCTATAAAAAAACCAATAAAAATGGATTTAAGAATTAATTAAACCTTCTCAAATATATTTTTCAAAATTTTTAAAGAATTTAAATTATATAAATACTTCTTATTTGAGTATTTCGATAAAGTTCCATAACCTAAATAATTACCAGTATCAAATTACTTATATTTGATGATTTTTTTTCTTGGGAAAATTTTAAAAGAATTTGAACTTACCTTATAAATTAAGAGCTCAACCATATAATCACCCACATAAGGATTCTACTTCATGAATATTTATTCATTCCAAAAACATGAGGATGATTCCTCAATATTCCAACCATCTTTATACATAATTACTCAGAACCAGTATCACAAATTCATGTATAACTTGTAGTTGATAGTACTCTCATAAACCACAATGTTTTGTCATTTTTTCACAAAAGTTCGATCTCATCAATTATTTGATATAAAATATTATTCCTTGAATTTGAATATTCCAAAACTCTATGAAACATCTCAATATTAATTTCCAATTATTTATGGAGACATCTCATTTACCTTTTACTACATATTAATATATCTCTAATAACATTAACAATGGAAGAAAAAAATTATTAAACTATAAAAATGATATCCAAGATATATTTCAAATGGATTTCCATATAATTTTACCTATATCAATCTTCTTTCGTCATTGGAATCCTCTTATTAATTATCCATTAGCACATATTGGCTTTATTTCTCATTTACAACAAAATAAAACACACTTCACCACAATCCATTTAGGAACTTCGTTATAAAATTAGTAACAAAATTATATTCACTACATTATGTTTGATTCTAAGTCATTATAATTTAAAAAATCAACTTCCAATACCATGGTAACATTTTTATTTAACATATATCAATTACCCCTCAATTCATTTATTAATTTTATCTATGTATTCACATCGACACATCCCATTTACATATTTAATTTTAGTTATGAAAAATTATACCACATTATATGAAACTAGAGCACAAAACCATATAACTTTATCTATATCACCCTAATAACATAGTCACCCAACCATATCACCTCCACCACCACATCCTGCTAACCAAAAATGGACACCAATACAAACACCTTTTTATCCAATAGTAAATAAATTCTATAACAACAAAAATATATTAATAAAAAATAAAGCAACATAATTAAATATCATTCCATATTCTATTTAGTCCTTTATATTACCAACTTTATATTTGTATCCAATTTTTACTGTGTTTTAAATTCATAAATACTAAGATAATCTACAAATAATTCAACTTTATTAAACAACTAGAAATAGTAATCAAAAATATGAAATAACAATAAAAAATTATCAAATCATGCTTGATGATATCACCACCCATTTTTTCAAGTAATTATGTGTAATTATTATCTTATTCGGTCAATTTTGTCCCTCTAACCATTGAAAAAAAAGATTAATTCACATTAACATGATAAATAAAATATCTAAATCCCAAATAACTAACCCCGATTGGATATTTAAAAAATTCTACATAAGGGCATGGAAGAAATGATGATCCAACACCTCTAAACTCATATGAAACTTCTAAAAAACCTATGTATGATAACCTACCATCAAGGCCACAACTAGAAATCACCAAAATAAGACTATTACCACTAAAAAAACTTATTCAATATGTGAATAAAGTAGTAAGTAAGTAGAAAATGAAATTTTGGTTCAAGGGATATTGTTCATGTATGGACAAAGAATAAGATCCAACAAAATACAACTAATGATCACCAAAATAAAAACTATAGAACATGTAGGGTTTGGAAAAAGGTGAAGGAATTAAATATCATTTTTAGGAACTTATATTAAAGATTCAGGAATATAATTTTTTTTTCTGATGGGAACTATCATGGCACAATGAGAATTCATTCCGAGAACTACAATGAAACCCTCCCAATGTTATTGGGAGTGAATAAATTTATAACTGATATAAAATTAGAAGGTTGTAGAATTTTGGGGATTTTCACATCCTAATAATTTAATACCTAGGAATAATACCACATTCCACACACACCAAACTCATTTCTAATGCCCTATAAACTAAAACCTTGATGAAAAATCAACTACTATAATAAAATTGTTTATATTAGAGACAAAATAATATTTCAGATCCAAGGTCTCCAGGACACAATACATTAATTAAAACTCTAATCCTAGATGGGACAGTAAAATGAACTAAACTTATCAACCTAGAGTAATGTTAAAATTTAATGGATAAAAATCTATGCCATAATAGATAACCTTATGCTGTAATTTCATTAATCATGAAAAAAACAAGATCATGAAAACCCATCTCCACCATACAACTAATTAAGAAACAACATTATTGGTCATAATATTATTTATTTCCTTTTCTGATATTTCAGATAAAATCCACTCCTCCTCCACTACATTCCTCTAAAGATCCCCCTGATGGTTTCAACACTTGAAATACACAATAGTTAGGACTAGGTGAAATTTCATCCTAAACACTAATCATTAGTAGTTTTTTTTATTTTCTAGGAGTATAATAATTCTATAATATTTTTTTCATCTCTATAAGAATTGTTAATGTTTTTTTGGAACATCAAGGATATGTTCACTCTATGTAAGTAATAGAATATAAGATCCAAATGGTAGGATATTTTCTAAATTTTTATTGAATAATCATATAAATTATTAATTCTAATTATCTATAATTTTATAATTATCAAAAATAAAATATTCATTTTTAATAATTTATAAAAAATAACCAAACATAGTTTCAATCATTTTAAAACAATCAACATTTCAAATCATTTATATAAAATTCCATCATTTGAAAGGAAATCATAATTCACGATTAAAATTTTTCCACCCAGTTTCAAAAATTCCATGATTGTAGTAAAAAACATAAAAAATAATTCTTATTAAAAAATGATTAAAAAAATAACTAATAAATTAAATATTAAACTATTATGTATTATAATTGTGTATCAGACAATATAATCATATCATACACCATCATAGTAAAAGATCATATCCAATTACCTTAAATGTGATTTCTATAATTCAATGGTTCTAAAAATCATATATTTCCATCACTTAAATGACCCAAACTAGTAGAAATTTTGTTTTCCAAATCGATATCTTAATATTAGTATTTTAAAAACTGGTTTGAAAAATTATTTTAATGTTAATTTTTGAAAAAATAATGTTAAAATATACTATTAACCTATATTTTTAGAAATAAAATTTAAAGATATATATTTAACATACATTATTGATATTTTTTATAAATACTAATTTTAAACGTTAAATTTTAAATCATTTTATTGAAAACTATTGTTAAGAATCAGAGGTAAATTTTTTTATAACATGTCCAATATTGATTTTAAAATTTTCAAGTTGTATTATTCTGGCTTTTCTATTCCTTTTTACAAATTTATTATATGAGTGTGAACTTTTCATTTTCTCCTATAAATACATCAAGATAATCACTATTAATCATTTTTCTTAAGATTTCTATTTATCTTAGATTTTATTTTCTTGATCTTATATTATTTAACATTTTGACCAATTTTAAGTGGTAGTCCATCCATATTGTATTTATTATTCAATTTTTTCATTATATATATATATTTTCCAATTTCCATTTTTATAAGAATATTACACTTTCAACAATGATTTAGCTTCCCAATGAGATATTTAATCAATTTCTCAAAATGACTTATTAGTTTTTCACCTCAAATAAAATGAATATCATGAAACAATATCTAAAGTCAGAAGAAATGAATTCAATTACATAGAAGAAGGAAAAATATAAAATCTTTTTTTCTTTTTGTTTTTACAATGTTTTTATTATTATATTATTTTTTATTGATTTTATGTTATGCGAAGTTAAATGTTGTTTAAAAAAATTTAAAACTTTTCTTTTGGGTTATATAGATAACAAATGAAAAAAGTATTTGGACCTGTTGATTAAGTATTTTTTCAATACCTTGCCACATTAGATTTATATTATCAATATTAAATTGTATTTACAAAATCATTGGTTGTAATGTTGGTTAAACAAATATGGTAAAATAAATGATAAAAACCGATGTTAAATAGTCTTTTTATACTATTACAGTACACTTTAATGTTGAAAACCAAGAACTATTTAGGAAAAAATCAACCAATATGTAATAAATTCCCAATTTAGGTTCTCTAAGAGATTGAAATGATGTTTATTGAAATAATAGACCGATCATAAAATATTACATTAGAACCAGTGTTAAATTTCCTCAATAGAATGAGAGAATCATTATAGGATTAGAGAAAAGCACCCAAATCTCCCTAAAATCCCCATAAAATTCAATTAGAGTTCAATATGGTTAAATATATCATAAAATTATTTTTAAAGTCAACATATAACTTTACCCATTATAGATATTTTATTTGTATGGAAGTTAATAATTCTTCCAAAATAGTTTGTTCACGGTTAATATAAATACATTTTTAAAATTATACAATGTGATGATACAGCTTAAAAAGTCTATTGGAAATATTGATATTCATATATATAAAAATAGTATAGAAATAATACATTATCTATATTTTTTTTCTAAACATTTATTTTCAAACCAATATTAATAAAAAATCAAATAAAACATACATTACACAACTTGGGTACCATAGATGTAATATAAGGTATCAACGAAACTATTTTAACTCACAATATATTTTGGATGAAGGGAATAAACTAACAAATAAACTATAAATAATATTGACTCCACTCATAAATATATTTTCCAAGAAGGATGCAATTATGATTGTTAATGAAGGAGTCACTTATTTATAATTAGTAATTAAATGGTTAAACCTATTACATGTAGTGTATAGGATTTAAAAGATCACAATGGTTATAATTGATAATAATGGAGTGAATCAATACTAATACCATATTCAAATAGATATTTTTAATTGATTAATAAAAATAGAATTATTCATTGATTAATTAACACTTCTGATTATCCTATTCTAATTTTTTAGAATGGATCATTGGACATTAAAATTTTAATTTCATATATGGATATTTTAAATATAATCAAATCAATGTTGAACTAGAGGAACAATGTAAATTATTATTCACATGTCCATATAGTAAATTTCATTAGAGTCATCTATCCCTTATAATGTGGGATTCATTTGAGTCTTATAAATAATTCATGAATCATATTTTAAATTGGTTGGATGTTATGTTACTTTAAATTTTTTTTATGTATTTTAAGTCTATGATTGATCCTTTTATGTATTCATAAAGTATCTATACATGGTAATTATATAGATAAAATCCAATTACTTGGTAAAAAATCGAGAAAAGTGTCACTTCATGGTAACTGATGACATAATTATTGGACATATAATTTATAGGGAATAAATTATAGTTAATATAATAAATATTAACAAAATTAAATATATTCTAGATCCAATATTAGTTATGGAATATTATTTTTTGGTACATGGTGGATTTCATATAGATTAATTAAAGAATTTAATTTTGAAATTTGGAAACCACTCACATTTCTTTTAGTGATGGATATTAAATTATTTACTTAATGATAAATATAATGAAGTCTTAAAGCATTAATACTAAAATTTTGTGTCCACCTAGATAATGATCCCACCCATTTGATAATTTCCCTTTAAACATAGATGTGATCCTAATAATTATGTTTTCAGTAAAGTGATCCAATATAAAGTAGATATAATTTTTAGACCGATTTATTATTTTAGTCACACCTTATTAGATGAAAAATTTAACAATGCTACCTTAATTATTTGGATTCTTATAGTGGTATTTTATTTTGATATGTTAAGAATATATCTTGTAATATTCAATTTATTTTTATACATCTGTCATGCAATAATCAACTATTTTTTCTACTCTAAAAGAATGAAAACTAAGGTTGACTTATTAAATATTTTTTAAGAAATTGATTTTGAAATAAAGGATAATATCATATAAAAGAATTATGTTTTTGATCAATTTTCAAGGATAAAATTATTACACTAGGTTAAAGAAGCTAAAATTAAGGTTAATGATGTCTTCCATGATGAATTCTTTTTATGTTAATTTAATTTCTCGTTAAAAGTATGTGGATTTTCAAAATTAGATGTTTATTGAGTATTTAATCCTTACATTACATAACAATATTATAAATGTTATATATGAAAATAATAATGATTTACTTTTGGGATAATATATTTTTATTAAAAACCTTTGGATATATAATTATTCCCATATGTGTTCTCCGTCAAGACTAGTGATTTTTTTATAATTATATCATTAATCACCCACCTTATGGCACCATGAACAAGATAGAACATTTGAAATTATGTTACGATGTTTATTATTTTGGATCACCCTATATAGATAATATATGAGTTTTATTATTATAAATTATAACAACCAACATATTATAAACATTGGAAAAAAATAAAATGCATAATAATATCATTCTAGAAATATGGGTTTTTATTTTTGGGGTATTAACATCATGTCCACTTTATGAATTTTCTTAGAGACACATATATTATTATCAATATAGATTTTATTTAAAAATGTTTTTATGAATATGTTAAATGAAATAAAAAATTGATAGTGGTTATAAAAATATTAAATAAGAATGAGCTCAGTTTCTTTAGAGTAACTTAGTTTCTAACCAATAATCAATTCACCCACTTCAATGATAGTTTTTTGGGAGATCCAAAAGAAACACATGGTTCAATTGATTTTTTGAATCAAATACAACCCTAAAACATAAATTTTATATTTATATATTCAATCGTTGATTGAGAAAAAAAATATAAGTATATAATCTCAAAATGTAATGATTGGTCAGGAAAGTTAAACAATGTCTTATGGGTATACATTAATAATTTTAAGAGTCTTCTAGGTATATCACTATTTAGGTTGTTTATAATTATTTTCCCCACCCGAACCCTTCTAGGGTAGGTATTTAATAAATGATAAACCCCAAAACCCTAGATCCAATAGAACTCAAGTATATTATTATAACTGATGGTATAAAACATGAAACATGGGAGGAATTGACTTCTATAATCTTTATAACAATAGAGTAATCCACCAATAAACACTAAATTAAAGATGAAAAATAATAAAAACCCAAAAAAGTAGTTTACTTTATATGTAATCAAATAATATATTATAATAATACTAGTTGGTAACTCTTAGGGTTGTAGACCCGACTCCAGCCAATCACTGCATAATGATAAATTAGTTTCAAACTTGATCATTAAATTTTATAAAAAATACATAAAAATATTATATATAATTATGAGTTGGAATACACGTATTCTCATTGGGTTAATATTAAGAAAATATCATACTAACTAGGAATAATAAGAATAATAATAATAAATCCTTAGCGAACAATCAACAAAACCGACATGTTACTTATCCTAGTTCATCTATTATCCCATCCTCCCCATGGGTCCCTCATTAAATCTTTATTGAAGTAAAATAATATATAAGTCAAACAAATATATCAATAATGTACCCAAAACCCACTTACCAACTATTATTATCACCCTCATGTCCTAATATAATTTTTTTTTCATTTCCACCTCTTCTATATTCATATAAGAAAGACAAATAACCAAATATAATTCATAAATACATACAAAAAATAGACACAACCAAAAAACAATATCACAAAAACAATCACCCAATAAAAACCACATACACATGCAATATAAACCCTACTACATATCTATCATCACATACCACATCAATACTATATAACCATATCACTATACTATGTTTTGAAGAGATAAAAAGAGTAGTAAATCATTTATATCCGTAACATAATTGATTTTGTGGGTACAACTATAACCCAAAATCTATTATGTATGTCATACCTATTATCCATCATAGGTTTAGGTGCATA
The DNA here is from genome assembly GCA_963277665.1 of Viscum album. Lineage (NCBI taxonomy): Eukaryota > Viridiplantae > Streptophyta > Magnoliopsida > Santalales > Viscaceae > Viscum > Viscum album. The sequence continues at coordinate 1,940,145,531 of OY728155.1, forward strand.
AGGAAAAAATTTAATAGATATTTAAGGATCACAATAACCTAAACTTGTGTGTACTTCCAATAAAAATATCTATATAACCATAATTCATCACAATATTATCTTCATTACATGAAAATAACAATTGGTTTCCACCTCTAAGAACACCACTTGATAGCACCACTACTACACAAAACAATCATACATATTCCTCTAATTTTATATATCAATATTGATTCCACTTTAGTCAATCATTAAAAAAATTTAATAAAATATGCACATTCATTAACATTGTTAATTCCAATATGACCTCTTTACACATAAACTACTAATCAATTTACACATAATATTTATTTTATATTCATTCACTACGTTATTAATACAACACATCATTTTATTTTTATTTATAATTATATTAATTAAATATTTTTACATTTCCATTATTCATTTCATTCATCATTTTAAAATTTAAAATCTCAGGCCCATGTTGATGAAGGTTTTTGAGAATTTTAATAAAAAAAATTATTTAAAATTCTATTGGAAATGGATTGTCACCAAGACCATTTTGAATGGATTTTGTGAAGATAATGATAATTTAGATAATTCATTTCAATTCAGATACATCATTTCTAGTGAAAAACTTTCCAAGTTGAAAATCTATTTTGGTTACACTATTTTTTAGGTGGTTGATACTGTAGTGTCCTATTTTCTTCCATGGCATTACACTGAAATACAATTCCATATAGAACAGTTTTTGATACAACTAGTTTTTTTCTCTTAGGATATCTCTTTTCAATATATAGTATAAAAAAATTAATTTGAAACCTAAAACCACATAATATTCCGTATGCATTTAATAAAAAAAATAAAAAAAGAATGGTGTAACTTTAACCTTAAATTATATATCCTACAAAATACTATCACATAAAATTGAATGAGACCACTAAAAATCATACAAATGAATCCTTCTACATAGGTTTTCTATGGATCACAGGAATCTAAATATTCTAATGAAGTATCTACCTTTATCTATGGTTATATAGTAAATTTTTTTAAATGATAGATATTATTTATATCTAGAAAAAAATAATCTTTTAAGTGTTTTGATGATCACCCACTTGTATGAGAAAATAAACATCTTATATAGGAATCATAGAACCAAATATTTTACTTACATTAATTCAAATATTTTAAAAATTCAATAAACATTACAACTAATTTAAAACATTGTCATTAATCCAAAAATTGGTTGTTTAATGTTTAAGTTTCCATTTAAGATTTCAAACACCTGAAATTAATTATCTCATGTTAAATAACATAATATAGTTGATATTGGAGTGAAAAAATAATGAATGAAACTTATTATATTAGGTAATAATAATTCCATTCATAAATACCATGGAATAATGACTTTAATTATTCCATAGATCTCTTTTGGATATACCATGGCACTAATTATTTTATGGTCAAGCTTATTTTGGACAATATTTTCACCAATATGGTCTATAAGGCTTTTAAAAAGGTCATATTCTTGAAAAAATGATATAAAAAGTCACCATTAAAAAAATTCCTTTATAATTTTAACATATCATGTCTCATATATTTTTAGATAAAAACCACAATAAGTTTTAGACATTACAAAAAAATTCCAATATAAAATTATAAAAATTAAATGAAAATTAATAGAAGGTTTAGAGAGCTATCAAGTATGTGTTTTTTATATTATAAATTGTTTATACCATTGGAATAAAATTTGAATTTTTTTTTCAAATCAATTAACAAAGAATTAATATATCATGAATCATGTTCAGTTTCACATTGAAATGAAACAAAATCAACTAAATATCAAATATAGCATGGAGATAAAACATATATTAATTTCTTAAGTAGAAAAAAACATTGTTCACCTTTAGTTTTTCTTTATTCTTGAAAAAATAACTGTCCTATCATTATTAACTATATAGAAAAAAACAAACATTTATACAGATTTAAAAAATGAAAATAACTATGATTTAATTTATTTTAAATGAAAAAAACTTTTTTTGATCATAAGTGGAGTATTAATTTGTTTTCACAATTTTTTACAACAAATAAAGAGATTAAAAACAATTATTAATAAAAATATAACAAATAAAACTAAAACAAAATGAAAATGAGGTAAACATTTGGGAAATTCCCCAAGGAGTGCTATGTTTTTAGCTGTCCACAATGGGATAATACCAAATTTTCCACTATATTCTAATAATGGGTGAGATTGTTTTGGGAGAAACCAATATATATGAGTAATTTTAGTGGTGAGCCTCTTAAACTAAATTTAATGTGATAAAAGAATTTTATTTTCTCTATATTTGAAATTTTATACTTCTTGATTGGTGGGGATAAAATGAAAAGTTAGTGGTACTCCCCATATTTTTTAACTGAAGGAGTTTGAGTGCCCAAATAGAATTATTTTACTTCAGTAGATAAATATAAGATCTAATTTTTATCTAATATAATAAACCTTAATTAGGTATTTATCATTTATATAAAAAGTAATAAATAATTGTGTTCAACATGAATAGTCTCTACGAGGGGGAAAATTAGGCCTTGAATGTTTATAAATATTAAACAAAGATGAATTTATAACATTCTTAACTTGAAAAAAATAATTACCTAGAAGTTCAAGATTGTGTAGTCCCTCTATAATAAAATTGAAAAAATATTGAAATGGATATATAGTTCAAAAAAATAAAACTTATTTTAAATCAAAATACCTCTCAAAGGAAACAAAAACATCAGTTGAACTAAAAAAATATTTATAAAAAGAGCTTATAAATAGTTAAACATTAATAAAATCAAATGAAAATGAATTTAAAATTAATATATCTCCCTATATTCATTTAATTTTTAATTCATCTTGTATTTTTACTTATTTATGGAGGGTATAAAAATTTCTTCCACTATTATATCATTAAAATATACAGGTTCTAGTGTGTGTTATTATTTATCCAAAGTAATGCATAGACGTTTTAGTTTTTTATCTCCAAAATTTAGATTTTCATGTGTAATTTCTTCATGATCAAAGTATACCCAAAAATTATTAAAAGTTATTTTATATCTCAAATATATATCTCGTGGGATATCATTCTTTAATTCCACCTTTCTAAAATTAATTGTGAAATTCCATGGATTATTCTAAAGCTTCCATTCAAATAAAAAATATATTATTCAGCTATTATATAAAATTTCGATCAATATTCAATTATATTTTTTAATCCTTTGAGATAAATATATACATGCTCTAATGTTTCTTTCAACTTTTCTATATCAAATTATATCAAATCAAAACTCTATCTAATCTAATGCAATTTTGTGCTTGATTCAGTTTGAGTTTGTTGGTATATGGAAGAATAAATTACTTATTTTAGTGGGTATGATTATATGTTTTAATTTTACAACCAATTATTTCTTGAGCATCCATCAAAATATTGATTATGAAATGGATATTGATTTTTTTGTTTCTTCCATTGAGTTTCTACCATAAATTCCAATTGATTATATAAGTTTATAGGATTAAATATTGGGATAGTAAATTGGTTCTTTTAAATATGTTTTGCAATATAATTATGCTCTTCCAATTGATTTTACATACTATATTAATATTTAATGATATAGACTTTTCAATTTTCATTTTTTACAAATTATTTAAAATAATTAAAAAATAATGAATATAATTTTGTACCTCCCCAAGAATAGCACCAATTTGATAGTTGAGACCTTTTCTTAAGGCATAATCAATTATATTTCTTATTCAAACTACGAGTGGATTTTATTTTTAAACACAGAACCATTATCAGATGGATGCTCACTAATATTCAATATTATTTATGTTAAAACTATTTATTTAAATATATATATATATATATATAAACATAACAAAAAATTAATGAAACAAGGGGGTTTTATATGAAAATTCATATGAAATATTAATTTTTTTATGAATATAGACACATGAAGATGATTACAAAATTAAATTTGGAGGAAAGACTTCTATCCTTGGAGTTTCCAATGGTTACTTTTCATTATTCTAAATAAATTTTATTTTTTCCATATTATATTCATTAAATAAAAGACTCATCATTATTCATCTATCATATCTCATGTTCCAACAATAAAAATAATACACTAAAATATCAAACAAGAAAATAAAATCCTATTCTAATGATAATTTGTCTACCAAATGATTATACTTCACAACAATAATAAAAATCCAAAATTTAAAGGATTGTAGAGATTAATATAAGGAAAAAATGTTAATAAGGTGATAAGTTTAATAGTAGATAGAAAAATGGTCTTAATCACATAGAGAAATAAATTTAACAGTCACTATAATAACTAAATAAAAATAGTAAAAATAAATAAATAAAATGTTGAACAAAATGTTACACACCTAGTTTACTTCCATTAGATGAACAATGGAGTCATCTTTCTATCAAAAGAGGAGATAAAAGATCATATAAAAAATAGGGAATAATGAAATAGTATATTACTTCATATATAATAGATAGACTCTATATAGTCTTATAATATAGAATATAGAGAAAGAGAGTCCCAAAAAATAGTAATATTTTATATTGTATACTTGTAAAAATAATTATCAAAGGAATAAGACATTAGGAATTTACTTTTACTAATAGGAATTTTAGGTCCTCATGTAAGTAACTATTATATCTCCAACCCAGGTTTAGCTAACAATCATGTAACTGTAGCTTCATATCCTAACTAAACATATTACAATACATGATATTTTATGTAATCTCTAATATATAAATCATTTGGATACCATGGGTGTCCCAATTCTATTTTATTAAACCCAATAAAAATCCTCTAATATTTATTATAAAATTATCTAACTATCAAGATGAGAAACTCTAGTCATGGATTAATGCAAAATTAAACACTAGAGGAATCCCTATCAACTAATCATCTCCAAACAAACACTAAATCCACACTATAAAAAAATTGTATAGAATAACATAAATGAACCCATGAGGCTTTACTTGTACACTTTGTGTTATATTAGTAAGAACTAGATACTATCCTATATCTAGATTCATTTTAATGAACCATATGAAGTGTAGTGGTAGCATACTCTAGTCCATAGATTGGTAGTACCACAAACCCAAATACAAAAACCATTGAGCTCTAGATAAATTAAATTAACAAGCCATTATTATCCATTGATCTATATTACACCAACTCTATCTACAAAACTACAATATATCCAATCAATATATGAAATCTAGATGACTCAACTATGGCTCATATCTCCATCTTTTCTTTGAAAATAGAAAAAGTATAGAAAAAACATTATGAAATCACTTATACAAAAACAAATTATAATAAAATAGATTTACTCTAGGAATAAACCCAAAAAAATATAATTATAGGAAGAATAATAACATGGAACATGAGCCTCCTTTTTTATAGTAGCTTGGCTCTACTTTAGCTTTCGATAAAAAAAGACAGCATCAAACCCATGAACTTGAGTTCTATAATTTATCTGAGAAGAAAAATTGTTTCCAAGATCTCTTATAACAGATACCAAGATCAAATACATATCATATAATCCCATATATCCCACCAATTTAAAATAGTATAAATCCCAATGTACATCTATAACCAGTGAACCATTAACTAAAACCATTAAAAACCATATTTGCTCTTCAAATTTACAACATCTTTATGATTTATGAAATTACTTTATACTGATGCTTCACCTAAATTAGTGATCTAGAGATCCCTTGAAAATACCCCTATCTTATTAAATATATATCAATATTAGAGATATTTCATGATCAATAACACATCTGGGATAAAATTGGGTAACATAACACTTTTTCCTAGTGGGCTTTATAAACTACCCTATTAATAATCCTTCAGCCTACTTATGCATAAAAATTCATCCCTTCACCCTTACCTATAATGTAAAAATTAAATACACTTGTTAGTTCAAAATAAATTTCAATTAACATCATTAAAATCATAATTCAATATATTTTTTAAAAATTGATTCAAATTTTCAATTTAAAAACACATGTATATTAAAAATATTATCTATAAATAATTCAATGTATACATAAATATTTAACATTACAGTCCAAATGAAAATTCTATCATTAAAAACCCATGAATTAGGATAAATTAATTATTCACCTAATATAACATAAAAATATAATAATTTATTTCAACCTAGGAATTATTTATTGATTGATTGAAATAAAAAGTGAATTATAATGGGAAAACTATAAAACTACACTTTATTAGTCATGAAATAATAGTTCTAGAATAAATGATATTAGTTACAAAAAATTAATAATTTAGATTTTCTTATTTTGGGATGATTAATATTATTATATTTGAATTAGGTATAGGGTACACATATAGATGCCTATGTCAATAGCAATATATAAAAAACTTAGACAAATATATGGATGGATGACATAGCCATCAGAGAGAGTCAATGTTTGAGATTGGATATTTAACAAGCAATTTTAAATTATTTCTAGTAAATTTTAATTAATCATGGTTGGGATACTTTTTATTTATTATCATTTTTCTGTATGAAGCTATAGAGATTCAAGGAAAAGAATGAGAAGAATTCAAGTTCATTATGAAAATATTTAATATAAAATGTTAACCTTATTTGATGGGATATATAGTCTCTATAATTTTTTTAAAACCTATTAAGGATGTTAAGATAAAAAATATAATTATATCATTGAATGGATGGCCACTCATGCATGTTTCCTAAAACACTTAAACAATTTTAATTTTTAGGATAAAATCATAGAATTTTTTTCCTTATAGTTGAGGAGTTTTATTTTATTTAGATGAATCCTTTTGAATTATTATTTTAAACTTACCTTGGTCTATAAAAAATTATTCATAGAGGAAATATAACTAAGAAGATATAGAATTAGAATATAAAAACTCATAAAAAACTAAAAAAATTCAGATGAGGGAGCAAAAATGATAACGTTGAGGATTAAAAAACATTAACATTAATCTAAATACACGAAAAAAATGAAATAAACCCATTAAATTATATTTTATATAATTATTTCAATTAATATATATTATAGTACAATGTGAATAGACTTTATATAATATCATTTTCTCTTTTATATGCCACTTTGGTAAATTTAGATTGCCTATATAATATATGAGATAATTTCAGATGATAAATATTGTTAACTTTCTACAAGGAGTGTATTATAATTCATTACATTCTATGTTAATAATATATAAACCATTCTATGTTTTCATTCATAAAAATAATTTTTGGATTCAATTTTTGAAATCAATATTTACCCATAACTACCCTATATTAATATTTTCCCAATGAGTGTTTCAATATAAATCAATCCTTTGAAATTTTGGGATTTGTGTGAACTTTGTGTGATCATCACCTCTATAATATACATATAATAGGTACTGTGACTATATATTTTGTTGAATATCCTTTACTTTAATCCTAAAAAACCTCAATGTCCTATGACATTCTTTTTACGACTAATGATGAACAATATATCCCATCCATTGAACCCTCTATTCTATCGACCTCTAAATTCTATAACAATCGTTACTCTCACCTTATGTGTCTCCCTCCAAAATCACCCATTTTACAGACCCTTTTTTGAAACTATGGATTTATCTACCTAGTTGTTTTTAAAGTTTCACATTCTTTATTCCACATTATAATAAAAAATAATGGACCTTGGGTTCCTTAAAAAATGCCATATAAAACATTATGGTCCTCTCATTTCCATATTTTATGTTCGTACCAACTACTCCATAGAAACATGAAACCATGTATAAGTAATATTATTTATTGAATAAAAGTCAAAACATCATAGCTAATGTGGGGGAAATTTACTATAATCCGAATAATTCTTTATAATTTGAAGAATCTTGAAAAACACATTTAAACTATAAATTGTTTGTTTTTTAATCAATTTCTTGTTTTTATGATCTTCAGTGATCATTTCAAGAACAATACAAATAAAGGAACCTATATTATATCCACACACCCATAAAGTTTTTTAGAATATAAATATTTAGATTTTAGGTTCTAGAGTGAAGAAACAAATGGGATTTTGATGCAGTAACAATCATCGCTTCCCTATTTACTCGACCAAAGAAGGAGATCATGGACTATGGTTCTTGAAACCCACTTATCACTATAGTAAGTTATAGAGGCTCTCAAATTAATTGGATCAATAGTTTACTCTGATTTTTGCTTAATTAGGTTTATATTGTTATGTCATAAGTTGTTAAAATTGAAATTAAGTCCATTAACAAGTATAACCATCTAAAAAATCATGAGTGAAACTTATGAATTAGTAAATCTGTCATAATTTTAATCAGTAAATTATCCATTTTAGAATCAATATCATTTTATATGATAAAATACAATTCATTAACTCAACTCATATCTCCTAAAAATATTTAATGAACCTTGAATTATGAAACATAATTCTTGAAATATTTTTCCTTATACTCACTTAATAATTTGTGAATACATTGAGTAAATTAATTCAAAAATATTAATAAAAAATTTAATAATATTGAATTTATTTTTTTATTTGTGATCATTCAAACCTTTTCATTAGGCTAACCTCATCTCGGGGACCTCTATATCCTAAAATCTAATTTTTTGTAATTAAAAAATCTATTGAATGCTCTTTTTTCATGAATCTTTAGGCCATTATCATGATATTATTCAGTGTAACTCACATAAAAAGAGTATTTTCTAGAATCATATCAAGGCCCCTAAAGAGATAATATTATGTCATATAATTAAAACCTATACTATGAAAATTCACTATATAATATAGTATATTTTTCTCAAGATATCTAATAATGTAGGAGGCATATCCTGTGTCACCAACCTTGAGTGATTGTTTTAATTTTTCTATGACTACAATGAAAAATCTTACCTCCTTCCACTAACCAAGCCGACATTATATATGGGTCAAAAGATATTCTTAATTTCCACATGTTTTCCAAATATTATGATGAATATACAAGATAGTGTTCAAATTGTGTCTATTTAAATAAAAATTTTCTTTATCATATAAGGAAGAATCATCCAATTTACTGAATTAAATATGTATTGTAAAATTAAAAAAATTTAATAGTTTTTATAGTGTTTTGGGGAACAAAGAACCCCTAGTACACTCCACCAACACAATCTCCACAAACTTGGGGATTTTTACCAGTAGAACATTTTCCAAGGGATCTCAACCACTGCATGAAATAAACTATAACTTTTTAAGAAATTTTTTAAAAGGAATTTATATAGGAATACTAATATTCATCAAACCACTTCATACTCAAAATTTCATAATAAAAAAATATATTTTATTTGGTTGGATAAATTCTCTATAGAAACTTTTAGACATTGATATTTTGACTTAAAGATGATACAATGAAGAGATATTAAGAGGAATATATATGTACGTCTCCAAACTGTTGTCATTAAGAATAATCTCCATATTTTTTTATATAATACATAGATAATGTAAGAAAAAAAATATAATTCAACCATTATAGTATTAGGGAAAATATATAGAAATGGATTTATTGATCATGTATGTATCTAAAGTATAGTATTGAAAACATAAAAGAAAAGATACATGATATATCAATGATTCATAAAAAAGTTGGTGTTATTCTTCCACGAATAAAATGACGAACAGAAATATTTGGATGAATACATAGTAGCAGCATATAGAAACCCTCTACGATAATCCTGAACACTCTAATATTTTTTCAAAGAAATAGATTTAGAACATTGAGTATCAGATCATATAGATGTATCCACTAATGAAAGGATAAATAAGAATCCCAAAATAATTCAGGTCAAATAGGATAAAAAAAAGTCTCCAGAAAAATCGTGATTTCCTAAAGATCATTGTAATTTTTAAATTTAAAATTTAAAAGATATGGAAAATCAAAACATATAAATAAAAACCAAAAAATCCATTACTATAAATATTCTAAAATGAACATTGAATCAGTTTAATGAGATATTAACACAATTGAAATCATATAAAAAAATAAAAATAATTTAAATATTAAATCTCATAGATGGCTGGATCAATCTGGGGATAATTCTATAAGAGGATGATTCCAAAATTATGATAACCAGTTTAAAAAATGAATATAGAGGTAGAGTTCAAGAATATGATATTTAATACCAATTATTTTTTCCTAAGATAAGTTATTTATCCAATGTGATGTTACTTATATTAGGTATATATCAAACGTTAGGCACCAAAATATGAAGTTCCTTAACAAAATTGATGTTCATAAATACTATGTTAAAAAAACATGGGGCTCTAAGCATGAGGTTAGACATGAACATAAGGTTCAATTAAACATTATATAAAGTTATTATAAAAATATTTTGAATGATTGACATACATACCAATAAATTATCACTCCCAAATATAATGATAAAATAATTTATTAAATTTAAAATATAAATATAAAATACACTCAAAAAAACTTTATTATCAGGACAAAAGATTGTTTTTTTGAGTTATAAAGTCAATAAAAAAAATTAGTGGATCAATATCTATATTCTTAATAATATTCTCATCTTTGATGATCATAAAACCATTAAAAACACAAGTGCTTAAAAGTTTTGTATTATCAAACAAAGATCATTTTAATATTGAAAATGGTTATTGAGCATCAATTTGAAAACTTTTTTTCTTTATATAATTCTACCTTGATTCTGTGAGATAAAAAATAAATGAATAAATGGAATAAAACACTACCAATGTTCCACATAATTGAATGTAAAGTTTATTCAATAAAAATTAAATTGAATGCTGAAATATGTAGGATTAAAATAAATGAAATAATACAATAATATAAACTTACATTAGATAAAAAGTTAAAAGAATATAGTTTTATGAATATTTTTTAACTATAATTGGAAGTAAACTAAAGAAAATTTAATAGTGTAGGGGTAGAGTGCGGACTAAATGTAGGTTGAAATTCCTATAAAGAAGGAGAATAGGTTATAAAATCGTGATGAGTCTTATAAAATTCCTAAATATCAAGCCTAAAATCCATGAAATTTTTATTTAAAGGAGAATCCCATTCCATGAGAATATTGCATGAGTTATGACTGACCATTATTGTTCAAATAAATTCACCTTAAAAAAGTTTTAAAGTATCTTAAAAGATTGAATAAATTTAGCTATCATGTTCCTAATACTATTGAGTATATATATGATTCTAGGGTCTCCTAAAACAAATTTATCAATTACCCATTTATGATAATCTAGATGAATGTTCAAGAGAACACTGTCACTCTATATTTTTGAATTTTGAATGAGAGTAACTGATATCAATTGATAAAATATACATAATTTTGGAGACATTTCCAATACATATTCTAATGGAGGTATAAGAATTTCCTCTACTTGAATTTTTATCCTTAAAATATTCAAACCGTGACACCAAAAACTTATTTATACCACAAAATTATAATTCAGACCTCAGATCCCCTTTCATATTCCAAAAACAAATCCATGACATCTCTTTTTAAAGCATCAAAATCCCTATGGAAATCAATTTTCTTTTAAACATTGAAATTGAGACTGATGAGACTCATAAATTTCCATTAGAAGAGAACTACTTCTCAAATCCTAAAAATATTTCTTATAACATTCATGTTTTGATTGTAACTTAAAAGCTTCTTCCCTCAAAAAATTAAATATACAAAACATATTGGGGTAAAAAGTTTGAGTACATGACTCAAAACATGATTCTACTCTATAATGTTAGGGTACCTCATCCTGCCTTATTAGGGGATACCCTATTTTCACCAATTAAGGAGACATAATATTTAAACCTTCATTCGAGGGTGAAAATATCTCCTCAATGATTTACATACAATCAATAACTTCTTTATCTATCTTTTATAAATGGATTCTCATCCAAATATGGTGATTTATTATCAATAAATTTGGTAGAATCATCCACTGAAATACATACTTCTATAATTAAATGAATTTATTAGATTATATACCTCTTAAAATAATGATAAGAAGCCTTAGTATGTTTCTCATCAACATGAAAAACATTTCCAACAATTTCCTCTTCAACCTAAGCGGCTTTTCCAACTTCTCCAATAATAGACTCAAATAACTACTCAAATAGTGCTGATTTATCTCTCTTCTAAGGCTTATGGACTAACAAGGCTATAAATTCTATAAAAATATATGGTTCTAGATATCCCACTAGGAATAGAATAGATCCTTGAACTTTGGAAACTATATTTTCACCCATAACTAACTCACTTCTTCTACTTTAAGGAATATTATTTTGGGTGTTCTTCGGAATGAAGGAAGGAGACGAAGATGAAAAAGGAAACAAAGGTAACAGTGCTCCGCCACCCGCGGCCTCCGCCGTTCCGCGCCGCCGTCAAACCGCCGCCGTGCCGAGCCGCCGTGATGAGCCACCGCCGTGCTGAACCACCGAGCCAAGCCGCCACCCTGAGCTGAGCTGCCATTGCCCCCCTCACGGTGCCCTGGATGAACCGGCCCGAGCCCCTCATGGTGCCCTGGTCGAACCTGCCCACTCCCCTCATGACGCCCGGACCGAACAGGCCCGCCCGTGCTCCTCACGGTGCCCCGACCGGACCGGCCTGCGCCACTTGCGGCGCCTCGGCCGAACCAGCCTGCGCCCCGGCTCGCGCCGCCCACCCGCCGCGCCACCCACCGGCTAAGCCACCCTAGCCGTGCTTCCCACCTGCCATGCCTCCCTCGCTGGCCGCGCCAGCTGTTGGCCGAGCGACCCCGGCCACGCCGCCTGCCTGCCGTGCCGGCCGTGACCGAGCCACCCAGACCGCGCCGTCTGCCTGCCGCGCCACACATGACGGCCACACCGGCCACGCCGGCTGCACCACCCGCTGGCCAAGCCACCCCGGCCGTGCCTCCCGCTGGCTCCTCCGCCCTCGCCAGCTGCCCCTCCCTCACCGGCACCACGACATGCGGCCCTCCAAGCCGCCCCGCGGCCTTGTGCCCTCGCGACACCCTCCGCTGCCGAGCCACCCTCATGGTTCTCCGCGGTCCCTCACGGCATGTTGGGCCGGACCCATCGAGCCGGGATGAACCCAATGTGCTGGGCCGCCCAACCGGCTGGGTCGGACCCAACGGGTCTAGCCGGGTCGACCCAAACCAGTTTGACCCATGCCAGGTCGGACCGGGTTGGTCTGACCATGTCAGACCGGACCCAGAACCACTATGACCCATTTACGCTTCTTCGGCCATATCTTTGACACCAGATGATTGTTTGATGAACCATAATAGGTTCTAGAAATATTGGAGCAAGATGGCCCCTTTGAGAATAATCCACTAGAGTTTTGGTTTGAGATGGGAAATGGTCAGTTTGGATCGAGCACGAATCGAACCAGGCCCCCGGGACTGAAAGGCTAATAACTCACAGACCGGGCGTCCGGTTGACACATTGTCTATTATGTTGAGATCCCTATGAAGTGGATGACCTTTGAGATACATTTTTATGGCACTTAGTGATAGTTGGAGTATTGACCTGTAGCCTGTGCAACTGATCCTACCAGAGACGAGCGAGCATAGTGAGGATACCTAATAGGTGGTTGAGACCTGACGACTGCTGACCATTTAGACTCAGAGTGACTCGACTAGCCCAGTGGGGAGCGCCTTGGAGTCGTAACAGACCCATAGTGGGGAGCACCTTGGTGTCACGGAAGACCCACGATACTCGACAGGAGGATTACCTTAGCATGCTACGAGGGGGAGCACGCTTGGTGACGTGGTAGACACACAGTGGGGAGCATGCTTGGTGACGCAGAAGATCCATGGTATTCGACAAGAGGAGTACCTTAGTAGTCTAAGGTTAGTGGGAAGTGCGCTTCATGCCACGGCATGCCCACTGTACTCGATAGAGGAGGAGTTCTCCAGTAGCTGGGGTTTTGAAAATGTGACTGGGGATGTTACTTGATACTACCCCTAGAATAAAATCGTGATTGATCTGAGTCTGTTTTTCAGTGTTTTCCTCATGATTGAAATGGAGTGCTTGATAACTTAGGTATATGTATGGTAATATACCTAAGTAGTGTTATCTGTTGATTTCATTCTTTGTGGTTTATCCTTGGTGGATTTTGTGATACCTTGAGGGTCTCGAGGTCCCTTCTAAGTATCGTTATACTCACCCCTACATGGGAAATGCCCACACCATATTGTGTGGGATGCAGATGACGGACATCACCGACTGAGGTTGAGAATACCAGGACTGGATGGTACTTGGAGGTGGACCATATGACGTGTCGATACATGGAGGAGACTGATGAACGAGGAGTGCTGAGGAGGCGATCTATACTTACACTTCAGGTAGGATTCTCAGAGGATGACCCAACTACTGACTTTCCATTTTCTTCAGTTGTATCTTATCAAAGTTGTACATGTACTTTCCAGTTGGGCTTTTATTCTGGTCCCTTTTACTTTCAACACTCTTTTGTTATAAAATTTACTTGGTGTTTTGTATCCAACAGTATGCTTGCTTGTGTGTGTGTTTACAGGTTATAAAGGTAATGCCTTCCCAGTTTTAGAGAGTTACACCTTTGGTGCTAGTCGCCAGCCCCTAGCCCATGGAAGGCGAGCTTGGGGTAGTCATGACACAGGCCCCGAGGGACATGTCATGACCAATTGGTATCAAACGATTTGGTTCTGCCACAGAACTTATGACTATGATCTTTTCTACTAAGAAATAGTGCTAAGTGTAGTGAGTGCAGTTTTCAGTTCAGGGAGTCCAGTGTTGGAACGGTGGCCAATGCATCCATACACCGGGACCCTGAATTTAGATTTCCGACTTAGTTCATGAAAAAACTGATTGCCTGTGTGTTTTAAAAAGTTTTCTTTAAGTCATCTCACCATGTTAGATCACCAGTTATAACTTTTTTACTGTAGCACACCAGTTTAATTTTAGGATGCCTCCACGCAGATAGCCAGCTAGAGTTTTAAGAGTCGTAAGCATAGATAACCCACCGACTGATGAGGACTCGGTGTAGGGCCCTTTTCCAATAGAGGCACCAGCGATACCACTTCCCGTTGGGCCATCAATTCCACCAGTCCCAGCAGTAGACGGTGCACTTGGCTTGGTCGCGTTGCATGAGTTCCAGCACCAGAGGCCACCCATTTTAAGGTGGGAGATGGACCCACAGGGGTCTAAGGATTGGCTGGAGGCTATGGTGAGAGTTTTCCGACTGGTAGGGACACCATCCGATCTCATAGTGATTCTTGTTTCCATCCTTCTATAGTCTGCAGTGGGCAGATGGTGGACCTTGATGCTTCAGGTCCACGATGAGGTGACGCTTCTATAGGAAGACTTTGAGAGCCTATTTGGGTTGGAGTTTGTTCCAGTTTCTTTTCGCGCAGTGCGCATTCAAGAGATACTTCATCTGCAGCAAGGCATCATGATTGTGGCTCAGTACTCCGTGAGGTTCACTGACCTCTCATACTACTCCATTGATATGGTGTGGGACCCATTATTTAGGGCGCATACCTTCGAACATGGACTCAGGCGGGAGATCAGGGCTTCAGTGATCCCACTCAACATCCCGACATAGGCGAGGGTGTTAGAGAGAGCCCTCATATTGGAGATTTTCCTTGTTGAGCGGTCTCCAGTAGTGAGATCCACAACGAGTTGACATGTTGTGGAGTCTTCTGCAGTAGGAAGCAGACAGATGTCGCGTAGGTCCAAGAGGACCAGAACTGCAGATGGACGACTGCATGACTTAGGATTGGTTGTGCGGGGCACCCGAAGCAGAGCCATACATGCCAGGAGCGGGCAATATTTCACACATGGTGGGTAGAGTCACATTGCTTGTGACAGTCCGAACCACTGTACAGATGATCTGAAAATGGTCGAAGGACTACCCAGGAAGAGATAGAGATTCGAATGAGGAGGTTTCCCGGGAGCAGGCAGACATGGAATAGGAGCTGGTCGTGTAGATAGCGGTGGGAGACGATTTTAGGAGTTACCGCCACCACCCCCAAGAGGTCCACCCCGACCACAAAGAGCAGGTGGAAAGGGGAGACCTCAGTTCCATGCAGCTGAGGCCTACGATCACGGCACTTCGGAGATGATTCTAGGTATGATCTGTGTCAACTCCACCATAGCTACCGTACTTATAGACACAGGTTCTAGTCATTATTTTATTTCCACTGCCCTCGTTTGGATCTCAGAGATTCCGACGGAGCTGTTGGCTCGATCCTTACGGCTAGAGACTTCTACGGGAGTAGATTCGACGATTATGCACTGGTGTATGCATTGGGAGATTACTCTAAGAGGTGAGAGTTTCAGCTAGGATCTCATAGTAGTGGCGTTAAGGCCTTATGACGTCATCTTGGGTATGGATTGGTTATCTATAGTCCATGCTCAGATAGACAGTATTAGGCACAAAGTGCGGTGTGTTCGCATGGATGGGACCAGGTTTACCTTTACCGGAGGTAAGGGAGATTTTTCCGCACTGGATGGACTTACCTAGAGGAGAGTGCAACCGATCACTCATCATTTGGCTAGTCTTACCCTCGGAGTGGTTGATGTGGAGAGTCCGACTTATCCTGTAGTGGTGTACTAGTAAGCGGATGTTTTCCCTGATGATGTACTAGGTCTACCTCCAAACAGAGAGGTTGAAATTTACATTTTCTTGTACCCTGAGATGACACCAATATCTACTCTAGCGTATCGGATGGCTCTCGTGGAGCTTTGCGAGCTACGGGTATAGCTAGAGGACTTGCAGGGGAAGGGATTCTTCCAGTCCAGTGTTTCACCTTGGGCATCCCCGATTTTGTTCACCAAGGAGGATGGGAGCATGATGCTATGTGTTGACTACCGATGCCTGAACCAGGTGACCGCAAAGAACAAGTACCCACTCATGAGGATTGATGAACTCTTTGATCAGCTGAAGGGATCACAATGGTTCTCGAAGATAGTCCTCATATCAGGCTATCACCAGCTCAGAGCATGAGATGAGGATGTATAGAAGGCCACCTTCAGATGTCGGTATGACCCCTACAAGTTCTTGGTTATGTCATTCGGCATGACTAATGCTCCAGAAGTGTTCATGAGACTCCTAAACAGGGTATTTCATCCATACCTTGATCACTTTTTAGTGTTCTTCATCGATGACATTCTAATCCACTCGACTACTGAGGAGGAGCATGCCTATCGTTTGAACGTAGTACTAGACACACTCCAAGAGCACCAGCTTTATGGTAAGCTCTCGAAGTGCCAGTTTTGGATCGAAGAGGTTCACTTCCATGGACATGTCATATCGGCGGCTGGAGTTGCAGTGGATCCTGTGAAGATTGAGGCAATACTTACTTGGTAGGCACCTAGGTGTGTGACGGAGGGACGATGTTTCCTGGGATTGGATGGATATGATCGGAGGTTGGTTCCAGACTTCTCCAGAGTTGCTGCACCATTATCAGCCATTAAGAAGAAGGGGAAACCCTTCGTGTGGTCAGAGAGATTCTAGCAAAGCTTTCAGAAGAAGAGGTAGAGGCTGACTAGTGCCCCCCCATCTTGAGGCTTTCAGAGGAGGATGTAGGGTACGTAGTCTACTACGACGCATCAGGGACCAGACTTGGATTTGTCTTGATTCATGAGTAAGTAGTGATCACATATGGTTCTTGGAAGCTGAGACAACATGAGAAGAACTACGCTACCCATGACCTAGAGTTAGCAGTAGTGGTCTTCTCCTTGAAGATGTGGAGACACTATCTGATGGGTGAATGTTTAATATTGTACTCTAATGACAAGAGTCTCAGGTATATCTTCTCTCAGAAGGACATGAACCTGAGAAAGTGACATTGGATTGAGTTCCAATAGGACTATGACTTAGAGATAGTCTATACTCCTAGGAAGGGGAACGTTGTTGCAGATGCACTCATCAGAAGATTTGGTATACAACTACTGGGTGAAGTGACAGACTAGTTGGCCACTTTGTAGATATCCTTTGTGTATAGAGATGTAGCAGATTTTCTTTAGTCTCTTACAATCACTCACCCACTTCTTCAGTAAGTCAGGGAGGTGCAGCCTGGAGACATTGACTATGAGACACGATGTGCTCGGATATCCACAGGATAGGAACCTGAGGGATTTTCTGAATGTAGGGAGCACGTCATCCTCTTCAGAGGATGTACCTTGGTACCGGTATCACTTCAGGAGGAAGTGTTGAGGGATTTCCACACTTCCCCTCTATCGGTACATCCAAGAGTGGAGAATATGTACCAGGATCTCTGATGATAGTACTGGTGGCCGGGAATAAAGAAAGTAGTTGCAGAGTTTGTTTCTCGATGCCTCACTTGTCAGCAAGTGAAGGCGGAGCATTAGGTACCAGCAAGCTTGGTTCAGCCTCCAGAGGTCCCATAGTGGAAGTGGGATGAGATTTATATGGAATTCGTGATAGAACTTCCACGTACATCTAGGGGACATGAATCTATCTAGGTGATCATCGATCGACTCACCAAGTCGGACCACTTCCTACCAATCAGAGAGCAGGGTTAAGTAGAGAGCTTGGGACACCTCTATGTGCAGGAGATTGTGCGGCTACATGGAGTACCCTCGATGAATTTCCCTGATTGAGATGAAAAATTTACTTTTCGGATATGGAAGGGGTTGCAGGAGGCTTTCGGGATACAACTTCGTTTGAGTACTACCTTCCATCCACAAACAGATGGTCAGATTGAGCGGACCATTCAGACCCTCGAGGACATGATACATGCTTGTGTCCTAGACTTTAGTCGTAGCTGGGATGATCACTTACCTTAGGTGGAGTTTTCATAAAACAATAGCTATCACTTAACCATTGGGATGGAACCTTTCGAGGAATTGTATGAGCAACCTTGCAGATCACCTTTCTGCTGGACTGACCCAGGGGAGTCATCACTAGTGGGACCAGAGATGGTACGAGCTACTACAGAGAAGGTGTAGATCATCCAGGAGTGGATGAAAACTGCATAGAGTAGAAATAAGTTATATGCTGATAGAATATGGAGACCTCTATAGATTGAGGATGGAAACCACGTCTTTCTACGAGTATTACCCCAATGTGGTCTACAAAGATTTGGCTGAGGCAACAAGTTATCTCAAAATTTTATTGGATCATTTTAGGTCCTCAGTAGAGTTGACGAGGTGGAATAACACTTATCTCTTCCACCTTAGTTACACCAGATGCATGACGTCTTCCACGTATCCCAGCTGAGGAGATACGTGCATGACCTTTCTCACATCATCGACCATGGCAGCTGGGTGTCGATGATGGGGTGAGTTTTTACGGTGGTTCTAGTATAGATTGTGGATCGACAGAAGCGTGTCCTTTGTGGATGGTCGATACCTCTTGTGCGCATTTGCTGGTAGCACATGAACCTCCCAGAGAGCACATGGGAGCGAGCGGCTCAGACGCATGCCCAATACCCCCACTTGTTCCCTTAGTTTGAGTTGTAGCTTACATGGATGTAAAGCCCTGTGGTGGGAAGAATGAAAAGACCCAGAATTTCTAGGTAATTTTTTTAAATATATGGGAATTTTACAAGTCCATGAAAATTGAAGGTGGATGATTTTGAGGCCCAGAGTGCATAGAAGGAATTTCTGAAATTTTTTTCGGGCACGTTCAGTAAACATGCGAGCATGTTTTTCTAAATTTTGAACCAATTCTCAGAATTGAAGTCTGAGGGTACCGTTGAACTCGCAGTGCCGATTTTCATTTAAAGAGACTTTCACTTCCATGACCGTTGGTCGAGGGTGAAAGTTAGTTTTTGGGTTTTTTTGTTTAAGAATAAAATAAAAATAAAATTGTAAAAACATTTTATTTTTATTTTCAACACCCATTTGGGTGTTGGGAGGTGGGGTCCACCAGAATTAAACCTCCATATGGAAGTTGGTAGTTGGGACCACTAAACCATAACCTCCCATGAGAGGTTATGGTGGTGGGGACCACCCAAACCTAACCTCCCATGAGAGGTTATGGTGGTTGGGACCACCCAGGATTAAACCCCCCTTTAATTGAGAAAAACCCTTAAACCCCCCATTAATGTTGAGAGCCTCTAGACTTCCTCCACAATAATTGTTCCACCACATATACCATTAATTTTCCCGACCTAGGTGTTTAATTAGGATATTTTGTATTTATTCCAATGATTAAAGTTGGCGGAAACACATAAGTTTTCTATTTTATTTTTAGTGGAGCCTTGGGAGAAAAGCACTCTAATGAAGAACTACTTCTTCGAATGAAGAACACATTATTTCAATGAAGAATGCCAATGAAGAACACCAACCCTAACTTCGACCTTATTCTTCAAGATTTCCTCTAATGTTGGACATCTTTAACTTTGAAGAACCGACGCAAAAACCAACGATCGAGGAAAACACCGACTACACAGACATCCGTCTTTTCCCAACGATTCATCTTCTTTCCTGTGAATCTGTTGACGTATCATCCCAAGGTAGGGGGTTTATTTTCCAGATAATACTTTCCTTGTTTTCTTTGGTGGGTTGAGATTGAATCATTTTGGAGGCTGTAAAGTTTGAAGTTTATCGTTCTTCTTTATTATTGAGACAAATCCTACCACCCTAATGCGGAGGGTGTGGACCAAACCAACATGGCCCAAACCCTCCACCATTCTTCTTTGTGGTGTTCTTTGGAATGAATGATGGAAAAAAAGATTAAAAAGGCGATGATGGTAATGGCACTCCGCTACCCGCGACATCCCCCGCTCTAAGGCACCACCGAACCGCCGCCGTGCTGAGCCACTGAGCTGAGCCGCCACCATGTTGAGCTGAGCCGCCACCGTGCTAAGCCGAGCCACATTCTCCCCCCCCCTCACGGCGCCACAACCACACCGGCCCGTGACCTTCGCGGCATCCTGGTCGAACCGCCTGTGCCCCTCGCTGGGCCTCGGCCGAACTAGCCCACGCCCCTCACGGTGCCCCCGCCGCACTGACCTGTGCCCCGGCTCGTGCCGTCCGCACCACCTGCTGGCTGAGCCACCCTAGTCGCGCCTCCCCCTAGCCGCGCCACCCTCATCGGCTATGCTGCCCACTGGCCAAGCCCCCCCCGGCCGTGCCACCCACTGGCCGAGCCAACCCTATCGCGCCACTCATCGGCTGCACCACCCATGACAGCCACTCCGCCTAATAGCCGAGCCACCCCGGTCGCACCTCCCACCAGCCGCGCAACCCTCACCATTCACGCCACCCACCCTGGATACGCCACCCATGACCCTCAGATCCGTCCGATAACCTCGTGCCCTCGCAACACCCTCTGCGGCCGAGCCACCCTCACGGCTATCCGCTGCCCCTCACGACCTGTTAGGCCGAACCCAACGGGCCA
This sequence comes from Viscum album, assembly GCA_963277665.1. Lineage (NCBI taxonomy): Eukaryota > Viridiplantae > Streptophyta > Magnoliopsida > Santalales > Viscaceae > Viscum > Viscum album. Next base: position 1,940,166,943 of record OY728155.1, read on the forward strand.
GGCGGGACCCAACGGGTCGGGCTGTGTTGACTCGAATCGGGTCGGTCCGACTGGGTCGGACCAAACCTGGGCACACTATGACCCATTTACACTCTTAGGTCCATATCTTTGGAAACAAACAATCATTTAATGAACCATCAGTAACGCTGGTAATCTTGGAGTGAGATGGCCCATTTAGGTATACCCTCTGGAGTTTTGGATTGAGATGGGAAAAAGTCAGGTTGGATCGAGCACGAATCCAACCGGGCCCCCAGGACTAAAAGGCTAATAACACACAGACTGGGCATCCGATTGACACACCATCTGTTACGTTGAGAACCCTATGACGTGGTGGAAATTTGAGATAGTATTTCATGGGAATTCATGATAGTTGGAGTATCGACCAGTAGCTTGTGCAGCAGATCCTCCCGTAGACGAGCGATCATATTGCAGAGACCTAGTTTCTGGCTGAGACTTGACGACTGTTGACCGTTTCGACTGAGAGTGACTCGACTAGCCCAGTGGGGAGCGCCTTGGTGTCGTGGCATACCCATAGTGGGGAGCGCCTTGGTGTCGCAGCAGACCCACGGTACACGATAAGAGGATTACCTCAACGGGCTATGAGGGGGAGCACGCTTGGTGATGCGGTAGACCCACGGTGGGGATCACACTTGGGGACTTGGCAGATCCATTGTATTTGACAAGAGGAGTACCTCAGTAGTCCAAGGTTAGTGGGAAGCGTGCTTTGTGTCACGACAGGACCACTGTACTCAATAGAGGAGGAGTTCTTCAGCAGCCAAGGTTTCGATAATGTGACTGGATATGTTACTTGATACTACCCCTATAATAAAATCCTGGTTGAGCTGAGTCAGGTTTTCTGTGTTTTCCTCATGATTGGGATGGATCACTTGATAACTTTGGTATATGTATGGGAATATATCTATGTAGGGTTATCTGATGGATTTTATTCTTTGTGTTTTATCCTTGGTGGATTTTGTGAGACCTTGAGGGTCTCGAGGTCCCTAATGAGTATCGTTATACTCACTCCTACACGGGCTATGCCCGCACCTTGTTGTGTTGGATACAGATGACATACAACGCTGACTGAGGCTGAGAGTACCAGGACGGGACGTTACCCAGAGGTGGACCATACGGCGTGTCGATAGATGGAGGAGATGAACGGATGAGGTGTGCTGAGGAGGCGATTTGTACCTACCCTTCAGGTAGGAACCTCTAAGGATGACCCACCAGGTAACTTTCCCTTTTCTTTAGTTGTATTGCATCACAGTGGTACTTGTACTTTCTAGTTGGGCTTGTATTCTGGACCCTTTTACATTCATCACTCTGTTGTTATACAGTTTACTTGGTGTTTAATATCTAGATGTATTCCTTCTTGTGTGTGTGTTTACAGGTTATAAAGGCAATGCCTTCCCCATTTTAGAAAGTTACGCCTTTGGTGCTAATCTCCAGCCAATGGCCTATGGAAGGCAGGCTTGGGGTAGTCACAGCACAGGCCCCAGGGGACGGGTCGTGACATATAGATGCTTTATTGAAGTCCAAATTTCATTCACTGATAAATAACCCTTTTCCACAAATCACTAGGCAACACCCTTTGGAAATACCTTCTCAAAGAACCCAACTTCGCGAAGCTCCCAATTTTGCGAAGCTCAAACAAGCCTTCACGAAGTCCATGCCTCTTCGTGAAGCTCACACCTTCGTAGAGATCACTGCCTCATGTAGTACATTTCTTCATAGAGCTCATATCTTTGAAAAGCTCAAGCCTTCACAAATCTTAGTCCATCGCATAGATCAAGCTGTCACAAAGCGACTTCCTTTGCGAAGATCACTGAGCCAACCCAGAAGACACCACTTTCATAGAGCTAGACTAGCCTCAATGAAGATTCTATCTTTTGTGAAGAACACTTCCTCTACGAACTTCCTTTTCTTTCACAAATCTCCCCACACTGTGAATCTTATTTGAAATTTGAGAGCTACAAATTTCTCTCTGGAAAACACTCTACTTCTCTCCAGGGGGTTGAGGTCTATAAATTGGTGATTCCACTGACCCTCAAACCTTTCCTATGAAGTTAGCGCCACATCAGATCCAATCATGAAGCTCCAAAATTTCTGCAAAAATTCTCTATGTATCATGAATCACCACAACAATTTTTATATCATGGATATTGTCATAATCATGGAGCGTTCCATCAATTATTTTGTGCCTTATCCACAAAGCTGTACTCACAATGCCCTTTGCCACCACGACGCTCTTCAACGCTGCTATTTGCAAAGCTCTTCGTAATCGAGAAGAACATAATCTACTTTCTTTATGTCTTCGCTAAATTCAAATCATGAAGCCAAAATTGCGAAACTCATGCATTTTCCATATTTTGATGAGATCTACAAGAAAATCCATATTTTGCGATGCTCACTAAAATACAAATTTTGGATCCCAAAAATTTGGCAAACACTAAAAAATGACATCACCTTGTATCTGCTCTTTTTGTACCACCTCTAGATATTCCATTACTTTGTCATGGTTCTTAGTCAACATTGATTGCCAAAAATATCTCTAGAACTCGACAATTCACCATGGAAACCTGCATTGTTAACAAACACAAGCAACCCAAAAATGCTGCAATGTTACCATGAGGAATTTTTCCCATGAAAATTAATAATAAAAATTCTATGGTTTAAAGATGAATAAAATAATTTCATTTGTTATAAATTTAATATAAATGAAAATAAAATCCATTTTAAAATAAGAGAAATGTTTTTATGAAAAAAAATATTTTTTCAGACATTGTGTTTTTATATTAATAAATTTAATTAATAGATATTGGTTCATGATTTTAATTAAACTTATATATTATATATTCAATAAAATATTTTATTATTCAAATAATATTTATACTAGGAATGGGAGAATAATTGATCTAGTTTTATTCTAAAAACAATATTTTTCTAAAAATTAGTTTTATCTCATTTTGGGAACTTATTTTAAATTAGTTTTTACAAATTTGAGAAAATTTATTTTGTAAAATAAAATTTATTTTTATAATGACCATTTAAAGATTATCTTCAAGTTAATTTTTGAGAATTTTCTAGAATAATTAATTTTTTGATGGATAGTTAACGATTGAAAATTTTATGGAAAAAATTATTTTTTGTTTAAATTATTAAAAAATTTAAATTATGTTTTAAAATTGTCTAAAAGTAAAATTAGTTCAATTATAATATTTTAAATACAATTTATTTTATTTTAATCAATTTCATGTTGAATTTTGATATAAAAACTTCTTATACTTATGAAGAGTTTTTCTTTGGAAAACTGCTTCTTCACCGCGTCCACGAGATTAATTTTAAATTAAAATTTACCACTTTTATGAATTTAATTAGGAACAATGTATTAAATATTTGTAATAATAATAATAATAATAAATATTATATTATAATTCCAAATTATTATTTTAATGAATAGTGAAATAGTAAAAATTAATTACCACACTTAATGTTAAAACTGGTTTACCAGGGGGTTGAAAAAAAATATTAGGGTATGTTTGCCAATTAAAATTTTCCAAATACAATTATATTGAAATATTTAGACCTTATATTATCCAAAATTATTCTATAAGGCCATTTTTATGCATTTTTCTTTGGAATTAATTTATAATTTTGGATTCGTTTAATAAATTTTCAAGTGGGTTCCCTTCGCTACTTATTAAAGGACACCTCCTCTCTTCTCTAATTCACACTTCATGAGCCTTATGTTTTGTAAAATATGTGAAAAGAATATTACATACATAAATCCCTATGACCTTGAGTCCATTAATTTACCATAAAACAATCCTAAGAAGGCTTTAGGTATAAACCTAAAAAGGTTCTCTGAACAAGAGGTATAGTTCTGAACCATGTGTTTTCGTTTTATTTCTAATTCCGCATCCTTTAAATCTTATAGAAACATGTTGAAATAATAACACCAATATATTACATATAATTATATTTTATTATGTTAATTTTATAACCTATATACATATCCTCTTCTATCAAATGGTAAACAGAATTGTCGCTCAAGTGTACGGAAGAGTACCACCCCACGAACTGATGCAATTCATTTTCCATCACTAGCACTAAAAGATGGATATAATGATTGATTTAAAGTATATATATGAAAGTTATGACCTAATTACACTCCAAATCCATTTAAAAATGATAACATCACCTATGTGTACGCGTGGACTTCCACCTCCACAAAGTGACGTGATAAATTGTTTCATTTAATGTTTGCATGCATGGAAATAAGTAAAGATTTAAGTAATATTATATATATATATATGATAAAAACATTATTCTGAATATTTAAATTAATTTTTATATTTATTTACTTCCATCCATCAAAAAATGAAAACAACATTCATGCGTATGTAAAACCTACTGTCCCCATGAACACATTAATTTATTTTTCAATCTTTAGATTTTATGGGAAAATATAAATATGTATATAATGAACATATATTATTATTACATCATGATTATAATTTTGGGTAAGATGGAATCATAATAAATTAGTACTTAAGAAAACAATAAAACTAAAACATATATAAAAAAATGATACATTTTACACTAGGGAACGATTATTTTAATAAGGAGTTATTAATAAATAGATGTTAAAATACTATAAGTGAATAATTTATGGTATTATTAGTATGTACATGATTATTTAATATAATTATAATAAATTTAAATTTATTATAAATGATGTTATAGTTATTTTTACGAAACTAGAACCCAAGGTAAAATATTTTCATCTGACTTATTTCTGTGGGACCAATTCTATATTCAGTCTTTGTTACTTTTGTACTGTGTATATACTACACATGAATTTATTTTATTATTAACATTATTTAAATTATTTTATATACATATCCATTTAAGGTTCTTCATTTAATATTTCATATGATCTAAAATTTACCAAAGTGGTATGTGCTTTATGTAAAATCCTAATGGGTTATCGAGGATATAAATAATTATGTTTTTAATGATGAAATATTATGATCTATCACTCAAGAAACTCATTAATTTTATTATAATATTTTAATTTATATAAATTACATATTTTCATTTCATTTTTCTCTCTTTATGTACTCATGATACCAAAATAATGTTTTAAATGAAAATTGACATAATTTCTCTCTTGGGTAAAAAATACTTTCTCATCCATGAAAACGTTTTCTAAATAAGTTTTAAAGAATTTTTATAATTTTATACAATTATTTTTGAAAGAAATATTTACCGTAGTATGAATTGTTTAAAAATGGTTTAAAAAGAATATTATCATATTTTTTAATGAGGTAGTTTTGATTTTTTTACCAGAAATTTGAGAGGAATAATTATTTTAATGTGTACAACATGAATTATATTTCAAAACGTCATCCCCAATATAGTATTTAAACCTTAATTTATAATTTTACAAGGTTTTTTTAAAACAAAATGTTTTCTTTAATATTTTTGAAATTATTAAATTTTAAGAAGTAGTTTTCAAAGTTAAAAGGGTAATTTCCTAAAAAAAATTTAATGAAAATTTAATTGTTTTTCTATTCATCAATGACAATAACCCTTGATTTTATTGACAATTTAATGTTCATATTACCTAATGAAACCATACCTATTCTTTCACTGGATGATTTATGATTATGATGACAATATTTTTATTAAACTTGTTTCTTTTACATTGGTTATTCTTATGAAACCCATTTTTCCATGGATTATGCTTTGATGAAAAGTTTTTGAAAACCATTTCCTTTCTATGAGTAATTTTATGATGAATGTTTTATGATCTTGTGGCACAAATTTTTATGATTTCCATTATGTGATAGGTGTGCCCAAAATATTATATACCTATAATTCATTGAATAAGGATGGATATCACATGAGATAAATAGGATTAGAATGGGAAGCCCAACTCCATAAGGGAATATTTACACTATAATAGTATTAGGGTGAACCTTAATTACTATGATGTTTTTAGGAGTAAAACCATTCCACTATGATAGTCTTAGTAATGAACCTTGTAATAACCCATGTTTTTATGAAACGTTTTTTCAAATAAATTAATTTTCTTCAATGTTTTTTAATTACGTCTACATTAATTAAAAATTTCATTATAATCTATACCAAATTATGTTTGACTTGGCTTGCATTACATGCAACATTGAGTTTCTACGAAATTTTTTTTTATTAAAATAATTATTTAAATAGTATAGTTATAACATAGCTGTCAAACATAGTAATATGAATAGTAATAACTAATTTTTAAATATTATTTATAATAGATTTATATAGATAAATCAAATTGGTAATAAGTTATACTATTTTTAGTAATGTCGTAATATGCTTGAAAGCACTATTATCTTAAAATAACTTCTTTTTTTATGTCCTTATATGAACAATAATAAAATTAATTTAGGAAAGTTTAAGAAATTTAATTTAATAAATTAAAATTAATTTTTGAATTCATAATTTAAAAATTATCTTATGGCGAATGTTAGGTATTTTTCTGGAAAACAACATTTTAGGATGAATAGTAAAAAATACTAAATTTTAATTCAAAACTACATTTTCATATACATTATTTATATAGTTAAATTATAAATTAATTTATTTTTAAAGTAAAATAATATTAATTTTAAATCATATAATCCAATTTAGTTCATTGGAACCAATATCACATTGAAATTGGATATCAGAACATTCCAAACTTTTAAACATGTTTATTTAAAAAACCTGCTATCACGACATGTCTGCATAAATTAATTTTAAATTAATATTTTCCACTTATATGATTGGAATTTAGAAAATTTTATTCTATATATGGAATAATAATAATTTATATTTCATAATAGGTTCCACATAGTTTTCACTAAAAAGATTATTGAAAGTGATTAAAAATAATTAAAATGATTAAGAGAAAAATTAGCTTAACAAAGGACTAAACCTTTATCATAAGGCCCAAAATGAACCAAAAACTTGTCCAAAATTAGTTTTATGGAACTATTTTGATCCTATAATACCTTTTATTATATTTTGACCAATATTTGAGCCACTTTACATAGGTAAAAAGTTGTTGGAATTCCATTTTTAGAAATTTAAAAGAATTCCACTCCTCCTCCACTATAAAAAGGAACTCACCCCTCCCACTTATTCACACCTCTCAAGAACTTTTTCTCTGAAAAAATATGAAAACATATCCTCCAAAAATACATAAATTCATCATATAAGCCTCTATTAGGGAATAAATCCATCCAAGGAAGTCCTTTGGTGCAAAAAAAAAGGATTTACTCAAAGAAAAGGTAACATCCTTCCTCAAGTTCTTTTGTTTATTTTCATTATAAACCCCCTAAACTATTCTTTTTTACATTATTATATAATAAAATAAGTATCCTAAATATACTTATATTTTTTATTATAAGTTTTATACCTACACTTTCACACAATTCCATCAAATGGGTTACAGAATTATCATTCTTGTGTACGGTGAACTATTTCCTCACGAAAAGATGGTATTTATTTTTTCTTTACCACCTCTCATGGTTGGGAATTATGATGAAAAAACTTTTTTTTATATGATATATATGATATATATGATGTATTTATTATTATTAAATTATTATATAACACATTATTTAATTTTTTCAATTTTGTATAAATACGATAATTTCGTTTGGGGAAGTGTGGACTATCACCTCCTCAAAGCGATGTGATTCGTTCACACTATACATGGAATGTATCAAGGATGAGTTCAATAAATTTATGAGATATATATAAAATAAAAATTCTACTAGAATCAGAATATATATATATACAAATATTTTATTTACTTTCTTTAAATATGACAATTACACGGAAACGACATTCATGAATACATATGACCTATCGTCTACAAGAATGGTGTATTGAATTTCATATTTATATCTTTAATATAATATTATAAATACATATATAATGAATATAAATGATATCTATATCATATTTTACATTCTTTAAATCACGATGTAAGTATGAGGACCACAAATATAAAAATTAAGACACATGAAAAAAATAAAGCGGATATTACCCGAAACATGACTTTAACATAGAAGTGTTTATAAGAGGGCAAAATAAATCCACATATGGTGTTATATTTATGAATATGATTCTTTTGAATATATATAATAAACTTATATTTATTATATAATAGGTTTTAATGAGTACTATTAGATTCAATACCTAAGGTAATGAGGTTTCTAGTCTCATATTTATTTATGTGAGATTGATACCTTATTCCCCACTTGCTTATTTTGTGAGGGGTATTAGTATTTAATATATTCTATAATTTTTATAATTAAATTTATGGGTATTTACATATCTATTTTATGATTTCTCTTTCAAGGGGTTTATGTTTCAAAAGTTACAAAATTGGTAAAGTGGTTTTTTCTCAATTTGTCTTCTTTGAGACACGTGCCATGAAATTCAAAAACCATGTTTTTCTAAAATGTTTTCAAAAATGTTTTAAAAAATGATATTTTCAGCTCATTTTCAAGGAAAAATGATCTTAAAAACTTTTTATCGATTCCAAGATTCCATTATATTTTTTTAAATATATTTTCAAAGAAAAGGGGTTTTAAAAATGTTTAATGTTTTAAAAAGATTTTTTTTGAAAGCAAAAAAGGGATTTTCCTCAAGATTTTTTTTAAAATATCTTCCCAAAATATTATACATCTAAGATAACATCAATTGGCGTTAATGATTAATTTATGATTAAATGGGATAAATTTTCCTTTCATATTCTTTCTCTAAAAGGTTTATGTTTTCCTGGTGTGATTTTTATGAAACTCGTTTCTCATTCATGGGTTATATGATTATAAAACCCTTTTTTACATGGGTTATGATATGATGAAATGATTTTAAAACCTTTATTTCTTACACTGGTTGTGATAAAATTGTTATAGATGGCCACCGAGGAGGCAGGTTGGGTAGGATGCACACTCAGTCCATTAACCACCAATCTGGTCTCGTGTCTGAGTCCACTCTTGATTTTGAGGGGGAACTTGATGATTCCAAAGGTATGTTTGAGGATGATTTTTGGGGTTTAACTTTCGGTTCTCACTCAGCCATAAAAGTGATCTATGATTTTGTTTGAATCGTGTCTACATTGGTGGATCCCATTGGTCAGGTTGTCTCATATGTGGTTCTTTTACAGTTTCCAAATTTTTCCTTAAAAGTGTTTTTGAAATAAAAAAATTTAATTTTCAGTCAGACATTTCATTTTAAGGGATATTATATGATTGTTTATGAATTTATGGCTCCTGTATGTATGATTTCATTATGATATGTGTGGGACCTATATCACTCTCCAATGCATTTGGTAAAGATTTATATCTCATGAGATAATGATGGAAATCAATTTTATGGGATTGATCCAACATGAGAATATGAGGAATCCCGATCCACTAAAGGATGATGTAGAGATATGATCCACTATGAGAAGATGAGGAAATCCGATCCACTATGGGAAGATGGGGAAACCTAATCCACTATTGGAATATGGGAGAAAATGACCCCTTATAAGGATATAACTATGACTGGGGATGGTGGAATGTCCCACCCAGTAGGTGTAGTTTCCATGAATTGCCTGAATAAGTTCTAGAAATGCATCTTGAATTATAGGGAATGATATTACATGTTTATGTGTTAGACACAATTCAATTCTTATGTTATGGTTTCTTGGATTATGGTCTTTATTTGCTTATGAATCTTGTATTATGAAATACGAATCTTTATGAAATTATTCATGTTTAGGATATTTAATATGTAGGGTTTGATATTACAATGTCATGATCACTTTATCATACCCTTATAATCATGTTTATGCTTACATATCTCCCTTGTATACCCTTACTAAGCATCTAGGATCACCCCTTTTTTTTATTTCCATTCAAAAGGTAATGAAGAAACATATTATGTATGATGTGTCTACGAAGGGTTCTAGTCCTGAAGAACATAGTGGGATATAATTCATCTCACTTATGTATGAGTTTCTATGTTTCCATGTTTCCAAAGGCCCTAGAATAATATGGTCTTTGGGTGTCTGTTTGTGTGATGTTTTATGTATTCCACAAGAAATGATGTCATGTTAATGTGTGAAAAGTGAGGGTCACTATAGCTGACATTTGAGAAAAATATTAGTTATTCGTTTGGAAATTAGGATGATAAAAACTCAGTTATTACTCTATGGAAATGTATAATTATAATTCTAATCTTAAGTAAAAGTATAGAAAAATTTCCTATAATTTTGGTACAAGATAGAGAGAGTGGTTTCCTAGAAATACATCCCTAGATGTATACTACAATTGTATGTAGTTTTGGCCTAGATGAACCTATGAGTATCAACTATGACATGGTGCATCAGGTCTGACTCAAGTGTAATCGAGTATACGACAACATACCTTATTGTGAACCTGTTTTGACACTCCTATGGGATTTTATTTGAGAATTCACAAACTCTTCGCAAACCATCAAGAAGGATTTAAAAATAAGTTGGCTAGTAATAACCTAGGATAAACATAGGGTGTCATACATTAAATAATGTGTCTTCATTTATAAATCCTCTAATTGGTTTTTCATGATTATGAGGTTCCTCATTATGACAACTATTTCTTACTATATTCTTTTCGGGTTTATTAAATGGATGGAACCTGAAGGAATCACATTAAGGTTGACTATGATGGATAATTCAATGATTTTTCTTCTATGTATACAAATGTTATGGGATATAGAATTCAAAACCTTATTTCTACTCTCACACAAAATTTTCAATATATGAATGATGCTGATCTTCCAAACTAGTAAAAGAGGGAACAATGTTATGTTGAGTGCATACTAAGGAAATTTCCACCTTCTTTCAACAGGTATTCTAAAACTCTTGTTACTAAACTCTGGATAAATATCAATGAAAATATGTTCTATGTTTTCTAGTATTTGGATCATGAGAACGTCAATCTGACAGTTTATCCGTTAGATGGTGAAGCATACCAGTGGTGGACACTAATAAAAAATTTGAAGAATCCAGATGAAATCAAATCCATATATTATGATGTGTTCAATAACATATTATTTAATAATTACTTTACTCAGGTTATTTATACAAATATGGAAAAGGGTCTTCTTTAGTTGAAGCAAAAGGATGATGAATCTGTCGGTACCTATGAGGATAATTTCACAATACTTGAAATGTACACTTCTAGAATTATCATCCAACCTATAAGTAAAATTTTAAGGTCCTTCAGTGTCATAAATACAAGTTTTAGAAGGATGTTGGCTGTAAAAAAGTTATTAGGTACAAAGATATTGTTCATTATGCAATCAAAGTTGAAATAGAGGTTGGAGTTAAACATCAATCTTGTGGTTTTAAAGATAAAAGGAAGATGTATTTTAAAAAAATGTAAAAACCATGGAGAGAAGAATGTAAACCTTCCTTTATGCTCTTAATGTGGAAATAATCATTGAAGGAATTTTATTATGGGGTTTAATAAATGTTTTATGTGCATTAGAGAAGGAAATTGTTCAATTTATTACTACACTAATGGGAAGAAGTTATCTAATGAAGAAAATAAAGGAAATGTAACACGTAATTCACCTACCACACTTCAGTGGTTTAAGTGTAAGGAGGATGAGAATTATACTAACCTATTCCCAAACCCAAGGGTTAGTGTTGATGATCAGAATCAGTAACCTCTTAAACCGAGTAATAAGGGTAAATACTGTGTGATCACTATTTATGAATAGGGGTGCGATAATGATATGGGGAATGGTACACTTACTAGCCACTTCAGAACTAATAATGTCTTATTTAATTCAAGATCTACCAACTATTTCATATCTAAATAATTTTAAAAGGTTATGAATATTCCACCAAAATGATTAAATGTATAATTATTAGTGGAAACCCCTAATGGTTCGATGATTTCATCTCAAGTGTATGTTTCCTCACTGGTTGATGTTTGGGGGAATATACTTCCTATAAATCATGTCACTCTTCACCTAGTTGAATTTTATATCATCTTAGGGATGAATTGGATTTCACTACATAAATACCATATCAATTATCTAAAATGGTAAGTTGTGTTTGATATTTTAAACCAACCAATGATCATCTATCAATGTGACTATATGTATGAAATATAATATCCCTAACCCGGATTCCACTAAACAGTGCCTCAAGTCTGGTTAGTCCCATAGCATCAAGAACATCTCTCCAAACACCAGTGGGTTTTGACTAGCAGTGATGACCTAGGTGTGTTAGTGAGTAGACTATTTCCTCATCACCAGAGTACAACATAGTGAAACTGAATAGCATACAAGTAGAAGAAGAAGTATAACAGTAATGTAATAGATAACACCTTGAAAAGATAACAATAATTATATAAGTGACTCATATAAAAAATTATGATATGTTTCATGAGTCTAATAAATTATCCAAAATAGATTGATAGAATTAAAAATAGTATAAGTATCCAAAAATACCAAAAGACCAAAAGTTTTGTCTCTGAATAGCATCATGAGCCTCAGCTCGATGTCGTGCTCCACTACTCGTAAGCATGGTAGAAAATAATGAATTGAATTGTGGGTGCTTGAACCTACCTCCACATATATCATAATAGTCTGTTCATATAAAAAAGTGTCAAGGAAAATGTATAGACCGCATAATTTAGATCAATTGTATAGTTTTCATCCAGTATCAAATCCTGATTCGACTTAGATCGGGTGAAAAATTAAGAACGAATGAATAACCTGAAATTGGGAAATATTAGCTTAAACCTAAATATCATCATTGATAGAAGAATAATGAAAAATGGATAAAAAGGAATTGATTACTAACCAATACAAATCCAACATGATGAGTGGTGCTTGAATCAGAGTTTAGATAGAAAAAATTCCTCAAATCCAATGATAGTTGTTCAAGGGAGCTCACAAAATATGCCTATACTGTGCGTTGGGTGAAAACAAGACTTTATGTATTAAAAATATTTAATTTAAGTTTAAAAATTATTAATTTTCTGAAAATAAAAGGGCTATATGGTTTGATATACCATATGCCATTCGTGCATGGTTAGCTGTAGGAGAGGGGAATTCACATGTTTAACTCACATAGTTTGACTAACCATGCAGAAACCGTACAAAAAACCACTTTAAAAAATACATACATGGACACATGGATGTGTAGACAAAATTAAATTTTTTTCCTAATAGTGTGGACTCCTCCCACTCTCTGCCCATGCCTCACGCAGTTTATCATACCATGCATCATGCCTCACACGATTTTAACTAACCAGGAGCCATGCCATTTTCACCCAAAAACATGGGTTCCAGGATCTGAAAAAGCCCTAGACACCCCTGATACACCTGTGATATCAAAGGGAATTCACATTAGGCCATATTTTTGAATTCAAATTGAATAATAAAGCATATTTACTTCATAAAAAAACCGTATTTCTTACAACCTTATACCTTAAATAAATTCATCCACGAATTTACCTCTTAAGGGTGGCCAAGATTCGTCTGATAAAAACTCCAGCCACTCAGCACATACATTAGCCTCCCGCTCCCAAGTCTCATCATGTAAATCTTCATACTTCCATAATACCCATACTAGGTGAACTGAATGGCCTTAGGGAACCTTCATGATACTTTCAATGATACAAATAGGATTCTTCATAAATGATGCATGAAAATGTAGATCAACCTCAGTGGGATGAAAAGCATGAGACGAGTCTGAGTGATAGTGTGGTAGCTGAGATATGTAGAAGATTTCATGAATTGATCGATACATCTGAGGTAATTGTAACTAATAGCCTACTATCCTGAATCTATCTGAAATCTTGAGCAACTTGACATATCATAGTGAAATCTTATGCTGTCTTCTGATCTGTTTGTTTCCCAACCTTGGTGAAACAAGAAAAGGCCTGATCCCAAACCTCAGCATCTAGAGGTCATCTACTATGATTAGTATAGTATTTCTATCAATACTGTGTAGCTTCCATCCAATTCTGAGTCAACTTGACCTACTCAGAAGTCTCCTACATGAGACATGATCCCAGTAAAGATGCCTTACCAACCTTTAATCAGCATAGGGGTGATCCGAATGACCTATAGTACAAAGCCTCATAATATTCCATCTGTATGGTATCCTAATTTCTATTACTATATAAGAACTCATCCAGGGGTAATATGCCTCTCCCAAGAGCCCCAAAAATTTAGGACACTTTCTCGAATCATGTCCTCAAGCAATTTTATTGTATGTTATGACTGTCTATCAATCTGAGGGTGGTATTCACTACTCAGAAAAACCTGCATACCTAGATCCGATTGTAAAATTTAATATATATGAGATTTAAACTGGGTGTCCCTCTTTAAAACTATAGTGCGTGAGACCCCATGAATTTGTACTATCTCAAATACATAAAACCTTAAAATCTCATCAACATTGATTGTTTCCATGATCGAAAATAAATGAGAAAACTTCATGGGCCTGTCAAGAAAAAACAATACAACATCATTACCTTGAGGCCACATCAGTAAACCAATCATGAAATACATCACTACATCATCCCATTTCCACTCACGAATTTGTACCTTCTATAAAAGTATAGTTGGTCACTGATGTTCCACCTTCATTTCTTGAGAGGTAGAACATCTCATAACAAAACTAGATAACTCTCTTTTCGTACCCTAACACTAGTATTGATGGAATAAGTCTTGATACATCTTGGTGACTACGGGATACACTTCCCAAACTGAGGAATTAAATTTTCTCATCTTCTCCTTGTTTATTTCGACTGGAACCAAAATATGACCACAGATATGTAGAATCTCATCCTCACCTACGATCCAAACAAGAGGAGGGTACTAATGTACCACATTTTATTTTAGAACTAGGCCTTCAGAGTTCAATAGTTGCATCATCATCACTCTATACAGTAGGGTATAGTTATCAACTAAGGATGATAGATAAGTCTTGTCCTGACTATCCTACACCTCCAAGTGCATCTCATAGAACAAATCCATGAGATGTCACTCTCTACTAGCCTGCTGAACTTCCAATATCCGAGTCATCCTGCATAGTGTATCATCCACTATATTTAATTTACTAGGAATGTGGGAAAGCTCAAATTCAAAATACTGTAGGTATTCTACCCACATTCACTACCTCAAATTTAGATCATGCTGTGTAAATATGTACTTGAGGATTTTGTTGTCCATGTACACCAAAAAACTCTCTCCTAGTATGTATCGACTCCAACAATTCAAAGTATGAGCAACTACATCTTACTTGAGATCATGCATCAGGTAGTTTCTCTCATGTGGTCTCAACTATTGAGACCCATATTCCATGACTATATCTACCTAAATAAGTACTTCTCCAAGACCGATAGTTGATGCATCACAATACCCAATGTAGATCCTACCCTACTTTGGCAGTATCATGATTAGTATTGAAGTCAATCTTCCCTTTATCTCCTAAAAGGATTTATCATAAGTGTCTGGCCATACAAACATCACACATTTCATAGTCAAGCCCGTTAATGGTTCCACTAAGATTAAGAAGTACTGTATGAAATGTTTTTAATACTGAGATATCCCTAAGGAACTATGAATGTTAAAGAGGTTCTTGGGGATCTCTCTGGAATCTATTGATCCCACATTCTCTGGGTCAAACGATACTCCTGTCTCTAAGATTATGTGACCTAAGAAGTGAATATGATCCATCCATAAGTGACACTTTGTGAATGTAGTATATAATTGATTCTCTCTCAATTTATCTAAAATTATATCAAAATTTTTTTCATGGTAATGTTGATTTTGGGAGTACACCAAGATATCGTCCACAAAAACCACAATAGATGATTTTAGATAAAGATGTATGACTTCGTTCATTAGCACCATGAAAAACTGATTGCACTTTTGTGATACTAAATGACATGACTAGATACGCATATAGACCATACCTACTATGAAAACCTATATGATGTATGTTTTCCATTCGAACACATACCTTTTGATAACACGTCCACAATTTGATTTTTGAGAAGACGCAATCTCCTTAAATATGATCAACAAGTTCATCTGTCCATGGAAAGGGATCTGGATTCTTAATATCCAATTGGTTCAATTTATGTTAATCCATTCATAGCCTAAGGGTACCTTCCACATTTTTTGCAAAAATGACTAGAACACCCCATTGAGAAGTACTGGTTCAGATAAATCCCTTTTCCTTAAAGTCCTCTCGGTGCCTCTTGAGCTACTTAAACTCCATCGTAGCCATACTTTAAGGCAGAATAGACACCAGTGTAGTTCCTGGCACCAGCTCGATGGAGAAATCAACCTCTCTCTCTCTCTAGAGGTAAACCAAAAAAATCACTTGGAAAAATTTCCCTGAAATGATCAACCTCTAGACAAAAGTCTGCCTGACATTATTTATAATCATTCAGATACAAACTAGAAATCTGGGTTGTCATCCCACCCACCCCATAATGATGTGGTCCATCTCGGGCCTCTTGGACATCCCATTTACCATTTCGAGTATACAATGCACCATATGGTGATGTAAAAGTTACCCTATGGTGATAGAAGTCGTCTTAAGATTGATAAGCTACTAGCCAGTTCATTCCAAGTGTGATGTCAAACCATATTAGCTTGAGGAAATAAATATCCCATATGAAGTGACACCAACCAAACTCAATTGGGAACTCCTTTATCTATAATACATCCTCAATTCAGATCCTCAATGGAGTGTTGTGCATCAAAACACTCTCAGATGTCAATATAACAAGCCCAAGGATTTTCTCCATAGGTGCTGATAAAAAATTATAAAATTCACCTGTATCAACAAAAGTAGATGAAATAGTTGATGACACTAAGATTATACCACTCACTATAGACGGTCCAGAACCCTGATCCTTAGGGGTAGGTCATATAGAAAATATCTAGCCTGAACCATGACCCTGTGACACAACCTCACTGCCCAGTGTCTAGGTGTAACTAGTGTCTGGATGCCTCAGCCATGACCCCCATTGCCTCATCCTGATCGACAGACACTACTCAAACTACCAACCTGATATAGAGATAATAAAATAGCTCTAGAACCTGGTTTATTATATTACCCCTACCACTCACTCCTAAATGGAATGTTCTATAAAAACTATGTATGTGGCCCATCCTATATCAAGATTGAAACTAGGCTGGGTTATGATCACATTGATTCTTCATGTGTCCCAACCTACCTCACTGATGATTGAAGACTGAGCTACTAGTACCCACAACCTGATTGGAACTTATCCCATGGGAAGCCTGAAAATGTTTCTTATTTCTATTGAAAATTGACCTACTAGGTCTAGAGAAAGCACTAACCTACTCTACGCCCCCAAATTCTTTTAGATACTCTTCTATAATCAGTTAATGATTTAAAATTTTAGTGATAAATGTCAATGTAAACACATTGACTAGAGATCTGATAGCATGTTAGAGACCTTCCTCATAACATATCACTCTCAAAATCTCATCATCCAGGTACGTCAGTGTAAAACACTATAGCCCAATAAATAATTTTGAGTACTTCATAACGATCATAGTGCCCATCTAAAGATTCATGAACTCACTATCCAACTATTCCATCAAAGTCTTAGGGTAAATGTAGTCATAAGACCTGGTTTAGAAGTCATCCCAAACCATATATTTCAGCTTGTCTACCTGGTTCAGAACAACCCACCCGTGCTTTTCTGCTCCACAATCATGTAAATCATGAGAATCACTCTATTCTTAGGAGGTGTCTCTAGATGATCGAATATTGATAGCATAGTCTCATGACACATATCAGAATCCTATTGAACTACTTCCCCTAAAAAAGTAGGAGGACGCTACTATTAGAACACATGTGTCATCTTATCCATAGAAAAGGCAGACTGCAATGCTCCTGGAAAAGTCTACATGATGTAATATAATACCTCATAGAACTCTACATTAGAACTTATTTCTAGAACAATAACCGATGTTATATCTTGAACTAAAGGGGGTTACACTGGTAGCCTAAGGCCTATTTCCACCAGAGTGTGGTTTTCACCACCCTTATTGCATAAGAATGGAGAGTTTCGTGGTGGTATGCCTCTAAAATACCAAAAAAATAGGCCTCATAAAATAACAATTAAATTCACATAGCTCAAAAGTGTAGTATATGTCAGAACCCTCATAAAACTAGGTTGTACAATACAACCTACTTTTAAATCCGTGGCTGTAAAAAGACCAGTCAATAAGAACACTAGTGACACTGCCTCTTTCCCACCCAAAATCTAGGTCTAGGTAAATTTTATATTTCCATGTTCACTTTCCCATTAAAATTTTACTTAATATTAATTTAAATTATTTCACAATTTGATTTCAAGGTTAAATAAAGTGTTTCACCAAATTTAGATCCATGAGGGCCTACAATACTCATGAACAAAATCATGGTGTCCACTTAATTAAAACCATAACATATCCCACATTACATATCATAATAATAGGCATATCTATCATGACACCTATCACAACAACCTGTAACAAGTAATGCATCCTAAATGGCATGGAATAATGCATGGAATGTGATTTCTAACAAGTTCCTATCATGATGAAATAAGTGGGATACCCTCATCTCATTGGGTTGAAATGAAATAAACCCCTCAATCACATCAATAATAACATCAAAATTCAAGTTCAACACCCTATAGTGGAATCAAATCAACTCTAATATCAAAAATCTAAAAAAAAAATTAATTTGAGGTAATTTGTCTTTTTTCCTATAGGCGGGGTAACTAGTCCTTGGCACAACTCATTACAAAACTCCATTTCCTTCTTATCACTTTGTATTATTTCCAAATAGTAAATAAAGAAAGAAAAGAAAATCGACCTGATACTACTTTGTAATATCCTAGACCTGGATGCCACTCAACAGTGCCTCGATCTAGGTTGGTCACATGGCCTCAAGCACATCTACCTGAATTCCAGAGGCTACTGACTAGTAGCGAGGGACTACGTGTGTCAGTGGGTAAATTATTCCCTCTTCACTAGAGTGTAAAATAGTGGAAAATAAATAGAATACAAGTGGTGGAAGCAGGATAACTCATACAATAGATAATATTAGGAATAAATATAAAGAATTCCAAAAGTGTCTCATATACAAAATGATGATACATTTAATGAGTATAAGAAGGTATCAAAAATAGGTTCATATTAGTTAAAGATAATAAATGTATCCAAAAATACCAAAAGAATAAAATTTATATCTCTAAATAGCATCACGAGCCTTAGCATAGGCACACACTCCCTTTCTCTTAAGCATGATACAAAACCAAGCATCGAACTATGGGAACTTTACTCTATCTCTACCAACATCAAAATAGTATTTTCAGGTACCCAATGATGACCTGAATTGGGTGTGAGATGATATCCTAGTAGGTAACCACCCAAATATATATACAATATAGGTTGTGAAATATAATAAGATTAGAAGTGTGAAGGTAAACAGGTAAGAAGTAAATTAAAATAGAGATTCCCATGGCATGTAAGTACTAAAAGTGATACAAAAAATCTTCAAGAGGATCCCTCCAAAATAAATGTCAGCTACCATACCAAGGTTCCTATAACAGAATAGAATATGACACATGGACTCTCCAAAACTCCATATATATCAAACTAGCTATGGAATTTCTGTATATTTCAAAGTACCACATCAACCACGACGTAGCTGTTCGACCAAGCATATCACAAATACCATGACCATGCCATATAAAAAACTGTCAGACCATTAAGGGATGGAACTATGGTGTATAGTATCAAGGAATCCTCATTGAGGCCCAGGAGCATCTCGATGGAAAATTGGTTAGGAAATGGTTGGATTCTTAGGATCTAGTCATACCGAACATGTACTACACAAGTCCATTCAAGCCAGATCAAAGGGGTATAAAGGACCAAGGAATCCCACAAAATCAAGACCCAAATAGAATACTCCATCCAAGGAATCCACTAACACATTCAAGATCCAAGTATCATCATACATGGAATCTAATGAAATCATTTATAATTACATACCATGAGTATACCCACTGATGTAGCCATTTCACATTCAAATACACCACATGAGTATACCCACTCACATGTCACAATTCACATTCAATAAAAAACAATTAGTATACCCACTCATTTAACCAAACCATTTACAATTCAACCATTAAAAAATTGAATATCAACATGTTATCACATAAAAAAAGAGGAAACCCATCTCTGAAACATCTCTTTTGATTTAATTCAATTATTATATTGATTCCTTTATATAAGAAAGATCAAATCACCCTCTGGGTGGTTTAAGAAGGATTAAACAAGGTAAATTAATATGTAAAACCCCATGGGTAGACATGATTGAGGAAACGACCTCAAAATCAACACCAAGGAACCTAAGTGAATCTCTAATAGGTCATATTTCAATTAATTAAATTAATCAATTTAGTTCCGGGGCTGCACAAAAAATTCCTACAGGATTAATAACATAATGTAGCCTAATGAAACAACAAAACTCAAGGAAAATGTATATACCACCTACTATTGATCATTAGTATAGTGATATTTCAGTATCAATTACTAATTCGACTTAGATCTGTAGAATAATAAATAACAGATGATGAACCCATGATTTGTGCATATTTTCTTGTACCTCAATGGCATAATCGATCGAATGTAGAACAAATAATGAATAAAAAGGATTCGAGTACTCCCTGATAAAGATATTACAAGATGATCGATTATTGAATGAGAGACCAGACGAAATTATTACCTCAAATCCAAGGATAATAACTCAAAGGATCCATCAAAATATGCATTTTCTATATATAGGTTGAAAATTAGAGTTTAGGTTTTAAAAATATTAAATATGATTTTAAAAATTAATAAAATTTCAAAAATAAAATGGTTTCACATTTTAGGTGCATAGTTTGACAAACATTGCACCAAACGTGTGTGGTTAGATGTAGGAGAAGGGAACCTATATGGTTACCTCACATGGTTTGACTAACCATATAAAAACCATGAAAAAACCCACTATAAAATTTCATATTTGGACTCAAGGTTGTGATCCCCAAATCGAAAATTTTGTACTAACCATGCGGACTCCTCAAAATCTCTACCCATGCCCCATTTAGTTTATCAGACCATGCATCTAGCCCCACAAAATTTGAAATAACCATGTACCCGACCATTTTGCACCACAAAACATGGGTTTTGAGATCTAAACAAGCCCCGAACACCCCATATATACTTGTGATCTCAATGATTTATGTTTGAAGAGGATGTGAATTATTATCACTAGTGCCCAAACCTAAGGGTTGGTGATGATGATCGATGTCAACAATCTTTTAAACTGAGGGAAATTAGGAAATATGATGCGATAACTATTTCTGATGAGGGTTGTAATAATTATATGGTGAAAAGTACACTTTCCATCCACTCTAGAACTGCTATTTTATTATTTGATTTTGGATCTACCCTCTCTTTCATATCTAAATAATTTTCTAAGGGTATTAAGATTCCAACCAAATGATTATATGTATAAATTGCAGTGAAATCCCCTAATGGTATAATGAGGGCATATCAAGTCTATGATTCATCCCCAATTGACATTTTTGGGAATATACTTCATGAAAATATTTGCATTCTTCCCATAGTTGAATTTGACATCATCTTAGGCATGGATTGGATTTCATTACATAAATACCACATCAATTGTAGTGGAAGGGAAGTTATGTTTTTATATTTCAAGCCAACCTATGAAAATTTATAAATGTGATGATAAGTATGAACTTTTTCTTGAGAGTACATATATTGTATGGGTCTTAATTCCAATTCAGAAGGTATGTTTGTCTCAAATGGTTGGGGAGAAACTTAACATTGATGATATTTATATTGTTTAGAAATTTGTGGATGTGTTGCTAAAAGAGTTTTCTATAATTCCACAAAACCATGAAGTATATTTCTCAATATAACTCATTCCTTGTTCCACACTAATTTCAAAGACACCCTATAGAATATTCCCTATTGAGTTTCATGTGTTGAAGAAGATAATTCAGGAAATTGTTGATATGGGATTAATTCAGCCAAGTGTGTCACCTTGGGGTTCACTTTGTATCTTCATGAAAAAGAAAGATGTATCAATGAAACTAATCATTGATTATCGAGAGTTGAAAAATATCACAATCAAGAAAAAGTGTCATCTTCCTCGTATTGATGACTTGTTTAATCAACTGTGTGGAGATCAATACTTTTCCAAGATTGACATTCATTCTAGATATTATCAATTGATTGTAACGAAAGAGGATATACTCAATAAAACATTCCATACAAGATATGGATACTATGAATATATAGTTACTCTTTTTGTTCTTACTAATTACGATGTTATCATTATGAATTTGATGAATAGATTCCTAAGAGATTACATCGATCAGTTTGTGGTAGTCCTTATAGATGATATTGTTATATATTAAATGAGTAAGGAAGTGTTTGAAAAACACTTGAGAATTATATAAAGTACCCCAAAGAAGGATAAAATGTAAAAAAAAATTTCAAAATTTTAATTTTGGATGAAAAATAATTCATTTTTGGGTCACATAATCTCAAGAGATGGTATAACAGTAGATCAATCAAATACGGAGGCTATTGAATGTTTTCCTATACCAAGAATGGTGACTGAGATCCATAGTTTTCTTAGATTAGATGGATATTATGAATAGTTTTGGGAGAATTCCTCATGAATATTGAATCCTATTTTTAATTTAACTCAGAAGGGTTACAAGTTCTTATGGATAGATGAATGTGAGGAAAATTTCAAGGAACGAAAGAGAAGGTTTGTCTGTGCACATGATCTTACATTACCTTATAGTGAAGAAGGGTTTGTAATATATAGTGATGCATACAAGAAGGGATTATAATGTGTTCTTATGTAAAATAAAATGGTTATCACTTATTCCCCACAACATTTGACGATCAATGAGAAAAGTTAACCAACTCATGATTTGGAGTTAACAGTGATAATTTTTGAAATAATGATATTGTGGCATTGTCTTTATAGAGGAAAGTGGGATTTATATATACTTATCATAATAGAATAAAATATATATTTACCCAGAAGGCATTGAACAGGTTATAGAGAATATGGTTAGATCTTATAAAGGATTATGACTTCTCAATACATTACTGCCCTCGGAAAGTGAACAAGGTGGCTGATGATTTGAGTGGAAAGGATCCAGATAATCTCATCAATGAAGAGGATAAAAAAAGATCCAATATTTCTAGATTTACAATAGATGGATATAGAAATACTAAAGGAAGGTGAGAAATATTATGTTTCTCAATTGAATGTTCAACCCTCTATCCAATTGAAGATTAAAGAGAAATAGAAGGAAAATGTAGACATTACTACAAAACATTCCTTTAACAATGTAGTCCTTTATGAGTGGCAAAATAAGAGCCCATAAAGGGTACTGTATTTTCAATGATAAAAAAGTAATGATAAATGGAACTCCTTATCAGTGCATTTTTTAGGGCTGATAAATAGTTCCCTTTATTAACGTTTTTTAGTACTAATAAAGGCTACCCATTATCAATGTTTTATTTTTAGAACTCATAAAGGGATACATTACCATCATATTTTTAGCACTGATAAAAGTCTAAATAAAATGAAATAATGAAATAAATAAAAAATAAAACGAGTTTATTAAAATAATAATAATAATAATATTAATT
Organism: Viscum album; assembly: GCA_963277665.1. NCBI lineage: Eukaryota > Viridiplantae > Streptophyta > Magnoliopsida > Santalales > Viscaceae > Viscum > Viscum album. The sequence goes on from OY728155.1 coordinate 1,940,190,781, forward strand.
AAATTATTATTGATAAAAACGAATAAAGTGATTATACTATATATAAATTATAAATACTAATAAATAGTACAAATTAAATATATAGATATATATAAAGTAAAAATTAAGCCAATAAAAATTAAAAATAAAAAAATCCAAAAAAATATCAAAAATGTTATTAATTAAATAATTATTGATAATGTAAAGAAATAGTATATATTAAATATATATATATATATATGAATGTATATAAATATGATTTATATAATACAAAGTATTTATACTTTACATTAAATAGTAATATATTGATTGATTAATGGTTTATAATTAAAAATTAATATGAATTAAAAATACTGAATAATTTCATCGAGTAATGGATATAATTGAATGTCGTTTGATTTTTCAATAAAACATAGATCAAAAGTATATTATATTCATTTTAAATATACATAATTAATTGATTTTTATATACAATAGATAAACACAAGCACTTTTTCGGTAATTTAATCAATTTCTAGTATTTATTTTTATATATTTAATACCTATGTTTTAATATTTTCAATATTTATTCATATTTATTTCAATATTTATATCCATTTTTTGATAATTTATATCTAATTAATCAAGACTATCCAATTTCTCAACATTTTTATAGTGTACTCATTTTTAATTTTTCAATTTCACTTATTTTTAACATGCATGCACTTAAGACTAAATATTTATTAATAAGGTTATAAATATATTTGTCAAAAAATAAATTTATAAATGTATACTTGGTGTATTTAAACATTTATATATTTAAAATTATAAATAATAAATACTATTTAAAAAAAGTATTTATATAATTTTAAATAAATAATTATATATTTAAATAATTATAAAAAAAATAATAAATTTATTTATATAATGAATATAACGATTATATTAACTATATTTATATGTATATATGTTTATTAAATATATATACATAATTATATAAATATATATAAATATATAAATATTATTTTTTAAAAAGTATTTATATAATTATAAATAAATAATTATACATTTAAAGAATTATAAAATTATAATAAATATATTTAAATAAAGAATAGTTTTATAATATATATATTAAATATAAATATGATTATAAAATATAATTAATAATTTTTTTATTTATAATTATAATTATAAACCCTTTATCAGCACAAGATTAATTAGCATTGCTAAAAGACATCTTTATGAATGATTTTTAACACTCATAATGCTTTATCTTTATCACTGATAAAAAAGGGTTGATAAAGATTACTTTTATCAGTGGTATTTAATCTAATGCTGATAAAAGAGATCTTTATCAGTGCTTTTTTGGAAGCACTGATAAAATTATCTCGATCTATTTAAATTAATTGTCACTAGTCGTTAACTCGTCATGATATTCAGAGCTTCCTGCAGAATCCACCATCTTCGAGAGTTCCTCCTCAATGAATCAAAGCTGAAATCAAGGTTTTAATGAAGTATCAAACAATTTAAAGGCTCAAATTCAAGGCTCAAACCATCCAACAGTAGAAAAAATCCAATGCTCAAACGTTTTCTAGGTTTTTAATATCTCTACTTTTTCTCAGATTGTAATGACCCAAAATTTTATTAATGAAAATTAATCTTGATCTAATTAAATGTATTATTATGTAAAATGGTTATATAAAACATATGAACTTACTTAGTTTTATGTTTTTGGATTTTAAAATACCGTTATGAATTGTTACCATTGCTAATATAGCCGTTGAATAGTGATCATATGATTAGTATAAATATGAGGCTTTAACAAATCCAATTTACTTCGACAAAGGTAGTGATGGACTCATCCAGTAGAATTGCTCTATATGAATCCCATTTGTCAGATCTTGGATACGAGGTAGAGTCACTGGGCTTCTCCTTTGACCAATCCCAAGATGAGATTCAACACGTTAAGCTTGACCGAAACCACCTCTAGGAGAAGTAGAAGTTAATAGAGATTACCACTAGAGCAATGTTATTAGAGTTCCCCAAAGAGTCTGTCACCATCACACACCATATCCTTAGGTCTTATGTGGGTGTTATAAGGGATTATGTAACAAGACCCTATCACTATGATTATGTGCATCATTTTTCTATAGAATAAATAATATACATTCATTTTATTATTGTTACATTGTAATTGGTTTTTAAAGCACAAATAATATTTTTAGTTAATATTAAATTTAAAAAATATAATTTGATGAATTAATGGATTTTTGAAATAAATAATATTTTTTTAAAATATTATTACTAAATTAATATTTATTAAATATAAATGATTGTATAATTTTTATGAATACAATTGTAATTTTTATTAAGATTTGAAAACTGTTTTTTTTCAAAACCAATGAATTTTCAATAATTGTCGATTTTTATTTTAAAATTAAAAATTCAAATATTTAGAAAATTATTTTGATAAAATCAATATCATTTTGGGATTCTAGACATCGAAATTATCTAATGATGAATTTTTCAAATTTTTCTATGGCAGTTAAATTTTTGGGTAAAAAATAAATACGATTTAAAAATATAATGTGTTTTATGACATCATAACGTCTCAATATTTATGTAACAAAATACTATAAAAGGGTTATTCGGCCAATATATGTTTTAACTTTAAAATAATTTGATTTTAGATAAGTTTTATTAATTTTAGGCACTTTAGTGGACGCTCTAAGACATATAAAATATTTTATCTTTTTAAAATGATTTCCCTAAGAGTGTGACCCACCTCCACATAAGCAAGCCTAATATTTTATAATGTTAGGAAATTGTCCTTATAAAATAATTTTTTCCAATACCCTTTTTAAAAAACCATGGTAAAAAACCATGGGTTGGATTGTGTTTTTGATAAGTTTAATGTGTATTGTCCAAACCTAAAAAATAAAGAATTCCCTCTTCTTTACTATATAAACCCACTCAATCTCCCATTCCTCTTCACTAAAAAATTTTGTAGATAGAAAAAATTACTCCCTCATTTCTTGAGTATCCTCCCAAGGTTCCCAAATCTCTCATGAATCCTCTCTCAAGCCTATTCCAATCTTTGGGGATCACACATCCAAGTAAGGGATCCTCACTTTCCTTCCTTCCTTATTTATGTCCAAGTTTCCTTATATTATTATGACCTTTTATTCTCAATTAAAAATGTTGGGGTGTGATTTCTATCATCCCCTAAACTTCCCTCCTTCCATTTTAATAATTATATACTCCTGTATCTCTCATTAATGCCTCCCATGTATACCAATTTCCATGCCGAAATTCGTTAAGGGATTTATCTCTCCTCATTTACATTCAAGTAATTATTTTATATTATGCATAAAAATTCCATTACATATGTTGGGATATTATATCACATGAACCCCTTATTTTAATATTCATGTATAAATTATGATAGACCCATTTATCTCTCCCCAACCTATTTTAGGATTTCTATTTGACGTCGTTATGCTGCCGAAGTTTTACAAAAATTTCCATGCCAAAATCATCGTGTATGTGAATACCATACCCATTTCTCTATCAAGGGTAATCACCATTATGCATATGTACTTTTTTTAAGGACATAAATTTATTTATTCCACATATCTTATTTGTGAAATAAATTATTATGATTAACGAATCCATGTTTTATGATCTATGTGGTTCACTTATGAAGGAAATGAAATGATTAAAAAAGGTGAACCCTGATAGGACTCCAATGCATTGGGTATAGATTTGTATCATGATATATCAAGTGAAATGAGGGTTTAATCATGATAATTCAAGTTAAATGAGGGATTACTCATGCTAATTCAAGTATAATGAGGTTTTACTCATGCATCATGTCCAATGAGCCTTGACTCATGCTAATATCATGTAAAATGTTATTTCCACATTTCCATATTATGATAATGATGCTATATCATGCCTTTGTGATCATGTTTATCTTGTTCTCCATTGATATTCTTATTGCCTAATATGTACTATATTCTTCATTTTATGCCTTGTTTACTCCCTTACTAGGCTTTATAGCTCACCCATTTTCTATGTATTTCCTCAGGTTATCCTATACAATGCTAAGTACGAAGGAATGTTGTGGTCATGTAAAAGAAGTTTTAAATAAAGATGTTTTTTTGTTCTAAGTTGATATTTAATGATCCTAATTTCCAAATACACTAGACATCTAGATCCTCATATTTTTCTTAAGTGCATGTTTATGTAATAAATAATGTTTATATGTGTAATAAATAAAAGGGTTGTTATAGCTGGTATCATACGATATGTTTAGTTATTTTTGGGATTAGGATTATAAAACCCCAATGAAATCCTTATGGATAAGACTAAGTATCAGAAAAACATCCCTAATTTTGGGTGAGTATAGAGAAAGTGAGTTATCAAGAAAATACATCACTGTATTGATACAAACAAGTAGAGGTGGCTTTGGAACATATGTATTAAGGGGTAAAACCCGAAAACACCGCTTTAAGATTGTCTCGAATGGGAACCGGTGCCTGACAATAGGCCTTGTTGCACTCTTGGTTACGACACTCCTAGGGGATATCTTTGGTATATTCATAATCTTAGTATGTACCATTATTAAGGGAATAAAAAAATTCACCTAAGAATATATGTTGGGAAGTAGATCATAGATAACATAGATTGAAGCCTATAAATTCATAAGTTAAGAAAAATTTTTAAATTATAAGTTATCTCTTTTTATCATTGGATTACCCTTTATGTTTAACCCATAAATTTCCTTTTAGTCTAGAAAATGTCCATTAATAGGAGGACTCGATCTACCAATTGATGTGAAGATCAATGTGATGACTGTTATAATGAGATGACCAATCCGATGAGAGTGGGAATCACAAACTTTGTCACTATAATCTCTCAGTTAACTCAAGTTTTTCATAGAAACATGGGTCAAGAGGAACATCCAACCCCCCTAATAAATAGCAATCCGTAATCAAGTGCTTCAAAATACAAAGGCCTCATAATTTTAATGTATCATATGATACCTAAATCACCTAACAATTTATCAAATCCTTTGAAAATATCTTCTCCATCCTTCAATGTTCCAAACAAGAGAAGGTTCTTCTGGGTGATTATCATATGGAGGGTGAAGCTGATCATGGTGGGAATTGATCAAAAATACGAATCTTGAGCTAGAGATCAAGGCATTGGAATGGAAGGATTTCCAAAAAATATTTTTCGATAAATATTTTCCTCACACCCTCCAACATAATATGGAAAGGGACTTCCTTGACCCAAGAAAAAAACGACGAATCCATCAGAGCATACATGGAAAACTTTACTAGGATTGCACAATACACCTCCAAAATTGTAATTTCACCTAAATGGAAGGTTTAATGCTTATTTTGTGGGATAAAACATAGTCCATAAAAATCCCTAGAAATCCATATCTTCGATAGATATGAGGAAATTGACTGATATTCCCTAAGTAAAAATAGTGATATGTGAATCTCAAAGATATCATGGAGATAAGAAACAGAAGGTGGATTTTAATTCTGGCTGTCCAATAGATAAATCCAATGTTTCTAAGAAATTTCAGCACCACACTTTCCAAAGGTGCAGAAAGAAGCACCTTATAAATTGAATAAAGGGAACGAGGGAATAATTTAGGTGTGGAAGGGAAGGGCACCAGGCCATTAACTACAGACAAGAAAAACCCACTGCTGTGACAGAGGAGAGAAATGATCTGTTCAACCCTCAACACATTGTTAATTGATTCAACTACAAAGAACCAAAGTATTTTGAAAACTAGTTCCCTAAGACAAGGTTTTTCAGAGGAAACCAACTACCTCCAAGGCAGCAAGGGTGTGATTTTTCCATCGCTACCGCCGAAGAAAACCCCAAAAATTAAATGGTTTCATGTACGCCAGTTATTCAGGTCACACCATGACTCTAGAATCCCAGAGTTAGTGAATTATTACATATCATTAGCATGATCACAAAATATCATGTCTTGAAAGACTGATTAGTTTAGTAGCCTTGGAAATACTAGATACGTTCATAAGGTTTACATTACATCATAAAATGGAAAACTACAACAAAATTGTTTCCATAGAAAACACTAAGATCCCATATACTATCCCAACAAGTCAGTCATAATATACTTTTTGTTTCCAAGGAAAATAAAACATATAATGGGGTGAGCTCAGATGATCATTAAGGATAACAATAAAGAGGAAACTTTCATAAATAATCATAAATATTTAAGGCAATGTATAAGACTAAAACAGTTTCCTTTTAAACATGTACTTAAGCATAATATGGAAAAGATAAAATCAAATAATTCCATTTACTTATTCACATGATATTATACTAGTAGAATAATCACATGAAAAATCAACATCCACTTTCATAATGATAGAATTCATAATGCAAGACTTCCTAACCACATAGCCAAGGCCTTGTGCCAAGACTACAAATAAGATTTTTTCAAGGCCTTATTCCAAGACACTAGTTTGTCTCATGAGACCTACCAATGCATCGAGGATCTATAGTGGGATCCACCCATCACTTAATAAGTCAAATTCATTCCTCATATGAAAAGTTTTAAACCTAACATAAACATTCGTATTAAAAATAGCATACGAAATGTCAATAATTTATCCACAAACCATGAATGGTATAAAAATAGCACATCCACAGTCAAAAATAACTCATTCAATACAATATGAATGACTGTATTGTAACAGATTAAACACAATCAAGAATAATGAAGGATATTGGCATAGATGAAAATAATTATCAAAAATATTTGAGCGAAATATCCCTTTTTTTCTTGAAAACATTTAAAAGTTACACTATTTATCAAGAAACCGTTTAAAAATAGATTTTTGAATCAAATTGTCCCATTAAAATTTGAAACTTTTAAAAGGAATTTTAAATTTAAAAAATTAATTTCCATATAAATAAAACCATAAAATCATTTTTAAAACATGGAAATTAATGGGAAAGATTTAGAAGAATAAAATTTTAAAACATTTAAAATGGTATTTTAGTTAGAGTTACTATCCAAATAAAAGATGCTTGAATACAAATAATTGGGGTAATACAAACGTTATAATACCATGAGAATAAAGGATTTCATTATATACTATGTCAAAGGATATTTTATACACCATATAAAAGTGAATTGGTGCATAACAACAAAGAAGTCTCAAAGGAATGTAAATTGAGATGAAATACCTTATAAAGACAGTATACTTAGGTAAAGGATAAATCAAAGACATAATTATGAGTGGAAAATATGAATACACCCAATATTATTGGATATTTAGTGTAAATAAATCAAAGGACATTCACACATATTCTTGTAAAAAAAACACCAATGACTTGGATGGTTAACTCAATGAATGGAAATTGAGTTAAGATAAAGTTTATATCAATGACTTGAGAAATTATAAATGGAGTGATATATTTCATCAAAATCATATACACAAAAAGTGGAGTGGAAATTACTACATAAATAATAAATAGTGATTCCACACATAATCTTGGAGTAAAATAATCGATGAAGTATGTGTAAAGCCCATTGAGTGGAAATGGAAATTTGAAATTCACTTACCGATTTGGTAACTTATGAGACATACAACCCACCAAAGAAGGATCATACAATGAAGATGTAAATAATCATAAATTAATTTATATTACACCAAGAATACAATCACGGACAATACATATGCCACACAAAAGGAAATAGTGGCCAATATAGCATGAATCTCATAGGAATAAAAAGGGAGATGAAAAACCCTTACTTCATTATAATAAATAGATTCATATGAACAAAAGTTAATAACCACCAAATGGATCACATAATACCATGAATATAAAGATAATAATGATTATATATATCAAATGTAAGTACACAATACACCACATGCAATAAATAAGTGGCGAACAATGGAAATCTCGCGGAATTAAAAGTGAGATACGAAACCCCTTACCTTGTACTTTTCCTTGGTCGATGGTACATTAACCTCCTGTATAATAGTTAAACCATTGTTATTAAATTACACAATAACTATATACATAAATATGATATCATATATGATCATCTAATATTGCTTTGTTAATAATATTTTAGTAGAATCATCGTTTTGGGTGTTAACTGATTTGTTTTCCTTTATATTCTTTATTATTTGAGTCATATTTGTTATAGATGAGATGAATCTTATTCATATTAAGAATTATATCAATTATTTAAACATTATTTTTAATCATCAAATGAAAATTAGTCATGAATGGATACAATGGGGAATGAATCTCATCGCGTTCATGGAGATGGTATTCCATACGTAATCATGAGTGACAATATCATTATTTTGATATTAAAATTGTATATAATTGGATGTAATATCATATATAAATAATCATTATCAGGTTATATTTATTATTTTTATCAATTATATTCATTATTATACCAATCCAAATGATGATGTGTTTGAATAACAAACTACACCACGACGTGGAGAAAGTAAGCCGTACGTACGCACGTATGGTGACATGTCATTCATAGGATGGATAAAATAATGAATATGGTTTTACCATATTTATAATAACATCACATTATATAGAAGATACTGGAGTTATTATTTTATAATAGAAATAACAAATAAATAGGAAGTGGAAGAAGAAAATATTTTGAAAGAGGTGATGAAATATTTACCTTTTCTTCAGGTTCTTCCTTTTGATTTGATCGAAAGGGCTCCTTAGGTCATCTTTCTGACTAAATTAAGGATTCTAGGATGAAGGGAGGAGATTTGGGAGGATATTTTTGTAGGGTTTGGCTGAGCCTAATGGATTTGAAGGTGTGAATTTGAGAGAAGGGGAAGTTCTCTTTTATAAGAGGAGTGAGGGGAAACTTAGGAAAAGATTGAAATATTATTTTATAATAAACTCATTTTTGGTTTTTAATGGCTCCAAAATAAATTATTTAAAGGATAAAATCGTTATGGTTTTAAAACCAATCAACCAATATGTTTTATACAGGTTTGGGTAACTATATTAACTTTATCTTTTAGATTTAACTATTAGTTAAATAGTTTGACATTAACCATGTCTCTTTGTATTTTTATATTATATGGTTAATAAACGTACTATAAAATTCCAAGAGATCCCCAAGTGGTTAATTAATGATAAAAATATAATTATATAAGTCTTTTTTCCAAACCTTAGATTTTTATGAATATAATATCAATTAATAATATAATATTTGTTTTAAAAACTCTTTTTTTGTCAATTTTGACACTATTTGTTTTTTTGTTTTTACTAAATTCATAAAAGAATTATTAATTCTAAAAAGAATCATATAAACAACCCTAACATTTCCTATTAACCTATAAAATTAGTGTAATTCATAAAAATTCTCAAATTACATTTTTTTGGATATTTATAATATCAATTATTTTAATATTTCATTAATTAGGTAATTACTACATCATCATTGTGTCAAAAATAAATTAAATTATTTAATGTCTAAAAATATATATAAAATACCATTATGTATGAAATATTTTTATACTCTAATTAATATTTAAATTCTAATTTATCTTATGTTTATCCCTATATTATAAATGGTTAATTTATTAAACATTGAATTTAACAATTTTAACTCTTCTTTGAATTAAATAATAATAAATGTCCTAATCTAATCCAAGTGAACCTAAAGGATCATATTTTATTCCCAAGGTTAATTTTATTCTAATTACACTTATCCAATATAATTAGTCCATGTGTTAGGGTAATAATAATATCATTTTACCCTTAATTACCCTATTTACTTTTAACCACAGTAAATAAAAGTAAAATGTTACTATTCACAAAAAAATATTTTAATCTTTTTAAACCACATTTTTCTTACAGATATCAACTGTGTCTCTGAGGTTTTTAAAATATAACTCACAAAAGTGGTAAAATTATGTTTTATGTAAATTTACAAACGCTCCTAGGAGGTGGGTAAAAGATTGTAAAAAGTTAAATAAAATTTTATACAAATAATTTTATTATAAAATGACTCCAATGATTTATATTGAACTTATATATGTATTATATATATATTTTTAATTAAAATAAATTTGAATAAATTAATTAATTGTTTGAATAAAAATTCGGTTTTAAACTATAACGTAGTGTTTTTCACTATTCATAAAAAATTGAATGTTTTTAGAAAAATACCAAAATTTTATCCTATGATAATTTTGATATTATGAATTCAAAAATGAAGTCTATTTTACCAAATTAAAAACATATAAGTTCTATTTATTAATTTAAAATTAATTCCCGTTGTTAACACAAAAAAGAAAGTTTTTAAGAAATAATAACTAATAAAAGATTGATACCTGTTTATGTTCAATCTCAATGTGAAATTATTTACAATGAATAACATTGGATTAAATGGTAAAAATATAATCTATTTTTACTTCCAAACCATTAAAATGTATAATTTAACAGTACAAATTATTTTGATTAAAAAAGTTGTTTTCAGTTAAAATATAGTATTTTTCACTATTCACCCAAATATGAAAGTTATCAGAAAAACAAAAAATATTTATTGAAACTAAATTCTTATGTCTCGATTATAAAGAAGAATTTTATTTTTTCAAATTGAATTTATAAAAGTTTCAAATATTGGTTTTAAAAAGGGTTCTCCATTAAAAGGCTGTAAAATTGCATTAAAAAAAATACTTCTTTTATTTGAAATAATTGATTTTTTTTTCATTATGTCTAAAAAACTCATAATATGGATTATAAAATTATACAAATTATATTAAGTTCAAATTTTAGGTAAAAGTATTCATAACCTCTTTTGAACGGCTAGTTTGGTAAGTTGTGGTGCGCTCAGACTCAGTGTTGCGTGTAGCGCAAGTTATTAAATTAAACAAAATAACTTACTATGAAATCATGGGGTGTTATATTCTTCCCCCCTTTTGGAAATTTCGTCCTTTCAATTTTAAAATTGGGCTTGGGAACTTTATTGAAATTCCCACATTTGAAAAAGAGTCAATAAAACTATCTCTTTAAAAGAATGAAAGAGAAGTACAAAGGTCACCCGAGATAACCAACACAAGGATTTCATATAGGAATACATGGATATGGAAGATAAAATAAGTTTCAAGTTCGGGTGGAGAGTGATAGAAAACATTATTATGATAAATTTAACAACAATAGAACCACAAACTTTTGATAAGATAAATGTTCATTAGTTTCCTAGTAGCAAAAGTAAACGAATATTTTTTTTGTTTTCAGTTCCATTTTATAAAGTGGAGGAATTTATATATGAGATTGACTAAGAACATAAAGAGATATACTTACTTTTTAAGTAGAGTTTAATCCTTTAATAAATTTCTACAACTAACTCATTTTTTTTTTCAAATGATGAGTATTCAAGATGACTTGGTCACACCTAAAGTGCTCGAATCAACTTCTAGAGAATCACATAATCCACAAAGGATATACTATATATATTTACCTTGTCTTTAGAGATTAACCAAAACCAAAATGGTTAGTATAAGATCAGATGATCCCAAAAAATGATAATAATTTAGAGAAAGAAATACCTATCTTAATTTCTAAAATTATACCAACAATACCCAAAGTTCAATAAATACAATTCAATATACAATTGTCCTTAAAATCCATCAATATAATCCAAACTAATATTTAAACCCAAAATATAGAAGAATTTGATTACATAGTCTTCCATGTTAAATTGTATTTCCAAAATAACATCGACTACTCTTAAAGTCACATACTTAAAAGTAATTAACCTAATCACATATTCTCTATGATAGGTTAATCATTTCCATAAATAACCCAAATCACTATAAATCCACAAGAAAAACATAGATAAAAATCCACCATTACTCCTCAAATGAAATCCCACAGTATTCTATTTTCCTTAGGCATATAGTATTCCAAATAGAGAGAATGTCTTCCAAAATAACATTTATCACTTAATACCCAAATCATTTTCCTATACTAAGTATATCCATTTGATAAGACATCATATCCCAAATCAACTTATTATTTATCAATAAAATCATTTAACTAAAAAGAATTAGACACACTAACTTGGGACTTCACGTAGTCTAGTGGTAGGCAATAAATCCCAATAGAACTATGGTTGTGGGTTTGATTACTATAGCTTTTTTTGATGCGACGGGTTGTCACACGGTCTGCATGTTTTCCTTTTTCAAAAACTATATTTTATAATGTTCCGAAAATGAGATAAATTTTTCAGAATAACTATAACATAATTTCACCACATATGTTATCTCATACCACCCATTTTCATCCCAAAATTTAATAACATGTAATTGCCTAAAATTCAAGGATCATATAAACGCAAATGGTTATTTATAACTATATCAACAATAGAAAACACAATTTTTCCTAAAATACCATTTTCACATAATAAACTGTAGGGTTAAACATAAGGGAAAAGTCTTCAAAAGTAATCCCATCGACAAAGAGAACTAATACTTTTAAGCATTTGACCATCCATTTATTTCCATAGAGGTTCTTCCATGACCAATGGGTCATCCTATAGAATAGGGCATTCACACGGGTAATGCCCAGGCCCCCTACATTTTCGGCCAATGACTGCAAATGGATTCTTAGGATAATTTTTATTTTCTTCCATAGTACTCTTCATTTTTCCTAGGAAATTATTTAATTTATGTTATTTTTTCCCACACATAAAGCATTTGTTTATTTCATTGAGACACTTCCCTAGGTGTCTCCTTAAACATTTCTTGCAAGATGGAAATTGAGATTTCTTTTCTCCATGGTCTCCACTGCTAGAGCTCTTATCATTCACCACCATTCTCTTCTTTATTGACTCTGGGAGTTGGTTAATATATATGTCATTTATCATATTTTTTGAAAACTTATTCGGCATGAACACAATATCTTTTACACCAATCAACATTCCATTCTTTTGCACATTTCCTCTATCGTGCCTACCTTATAAATCATGTTCAATGTTACTATGACTTCTGTGGAATCTAGCCCTTGAATAACATAAGAAAGCATAATGTGAGTCATAAAATCATTTAGAGAATATCATAACACCTTATTTTCAATCTGAAACACCTTTGGATTAATGATAGTTATTTATTCCCATCTTATATTAAAATCCTTCAAATCGATTTGTAAAGATAATGTGAATTATTCTATGCATATCCCCGAGGAGTGTCGTAACCAAGAGTGTGACAAGGCTCATTGTCGTGTACTAAGATACCATGGGTCAAGCCCGAAAATCTTTGTCATAGTTTTCACTCCTAGGTACATCTGTTCCAGAGCTGACTCTACCGACTCATATCCAGAAAAGGAATGTATTGTTTAGAATTCACACAAAATATCTACAATATAAAAATTCTAGGAAGTTCTTGTATACTAATCCTCAAAGTCCATCTTAATATAATGTGGTCTAATCAGAGTTTATCTAAATCTAGACTCCAATGTTTGTACTAAACTCACTCTGATACCAACTGTAACGCCCTGACCCCAGAAGCCCAGAGTCAGTGCATTATTACGTATCATTGGCATGATCACAAAAGATCAAGTCTCGACAGACCGATTATTTTAGTAGCTATGGAAGTACTAGATACATTCATAAGGTTTACATTACATCATAAAATGGAAAACTACAACAACATTGTTTCCATAGAAAACACTGAGATCCCATAGACTATCCCTGTAGGTCAGTTATAATATACTTCTTCACATCCTAGAAAAAATAAAACATAGAAAGGGGTGAGAACATATGTTCTGTAAGGATAACAATAAAGTGAAAACTTTCATAAATAAGAATAAAAATTTAAGGCGATGTATAAGACTAAAACAAAAGCATTTTAAACTTTAACTTCAGCATAATATGGAAAAGATAAAATCAAATAATTCCATTTACTTATTCACATGAATGTTCTAATAGTCAAATAATCACATGTAATATCAATAACCACTTTTATAATGATAGAATTCATAATGCCAGACTTCATAACCATATAGTGAAGGGCTTGTGCCAATACTACAAATAGGATTTTGTCAAGGCCTTGTACCAAGACACTAGTTTTTTTCATGAGACCTACAGATGCATTGAGGAGCTATAGCGGGCTCCACCCATCACATACTAAGTCCAATGCATTCTTCATATGAAAAGTTTGAAACATAACATAAATATTTATATTAAAACTAGCATACAGAATGTCAATACTTTATCCACAAACCATGAATAGTATAAAAATAGCACATCCAAGGTCTAACATAACTCATTCAATACTATATAGAGGATTATATTGTAACAGATTAAACTCAATCGAGAATAATGAAGGATATTTACATATATGAAAATAATCATCAAACCTATTTGAGAGAAATTTCCCCCTTTTTCTTCAAAACATTTAAAATTCACACTATTTGTTAAGAAAACATTTAAAAATAGATTTTTGAATCAAAGTGTCCCATACCTCTTTTAAACTTTTAAAAGGAATTTTACTTTTAAAACATTAATGTCCATATAAATAGAACCTTAAAATCATTTTTAAAACATGGACATTAATGAGAAATATTTAGAAGAATAAATTTTTAAAACATTTAAAATGGTATTTTAGTTGGAATTACTATAAATATGAGAGAAACTTGAATAAAAATAATAGGGGTAATAAAAACATTATAATAGCATGATAATAAAGTATTTCATTATTTACTATGTCAAAGGACAATATATACACCATATAAAAGTGAATTGGTGCATAACAACAAAGAAGTGTCAAAGGAATATAAATTGGGATGAAATCCCTTATAAAGACAGTATCCTTAGGTAAAGGATAAATAAATGAAATAATTATGTGTGAAAAATATAAATACACACAATATTATTGGATATTCAGTGTAAATCAATCAGAGGACATTCACACATATTCTTGTAAAAAGAACAGCAATGACTTGTATGTTTAACTCAATGAATAGAAATTGAGTTAAGATCAAGTTTATATCAATGAATTGAGAAAATATCAATGGATTGATTATGTGTATCAAAATTATATCCACAAAAAGGGGAGTGGAAATCACTACATATATTATAAATAGTGATTCCACAAATTATCTTGGATTAAAATAATCAATGAAGTATGCGTAAAGCCTAATGAGTGGAAATGAAAATTTTAAATTCCCTTACCGATTTGGTAAATTATGAAATATAGAACTCATGAAAGAGGGATCATACAATGAAGACGTAAATAATCATAAATTAAATTATATTACACCATTGATAAAATCATGGATAGTACATACGCCACACAAAATGAAATAGTGGACAATATAGCATGAATCTCACAAGAATAAAAAGTGAGATGAAAAACCCTTACTTCATTGTAATCAATCGAGTCATATGAACAAAAGTTAATAAACACCAAATGGATCATAGAATATCATGAATATAAAGAGAATCATGATAATATATATCAAATGGAAGTACACATTACACCACATGCAATAAATAAGTGGCGAACAATGGAAATATCACTGAATTAAAAGTGAGATAAGAAACCCATAATCTTGTACTTTTCCTTGGTCGATGGTACATTAACCTCTTTTATATTAGTTAAATAATTTTAATTAAATTATAAAATAACTATATACATAAATATGATATCATATATGATCATCTACTATTGCTTTGTTAATAATATTTTAGTAGTATCATCGTTTCAGGTGTTAACTGATTTGTTTTCCTTTATATTATTTGTTATGTGAGTAATATTTGTTATAGATGAGATGTATATTATTAATATTAAGAATTATATAAATTCTTTAAAAATTATTTTTAATCATCAAATGAAAATTAGTCTTGAATGGATACAATGGGTAATGAATCTCATCGCGTTCGTGGAGATGGTTTTCCATACATACGCACGAGCGACACTATCATTCTTTTGATATAAGAATAGTATATAATTTGATGGAATATCATATATAAAGAATAATTATCAGGTTATATTTTTTATTTTCATCATTTTTACTCATTATTATACCCATCCAAATGATGAAGTGTTTGAATAACAAACTACACCACGACGTGGAGACGGTAAGCCATACGTACGCACGTATGGTGACATGTCATTCATAGGACGGATAAAATAATGAATATGGTTTTAACATATTTATAATAAAATAAAATTATATATAAGATACTGTATTAATTATTTTATAATAGAAACAACAAAGAAAGAGGAAGTGGAATAAGAAAAGAACTTGTAAGAGGTGATGAAATATTTACCCTTTCTTCAGGTTCTTCCTTTTGATTTGATCAAAAGGGCTCCTTAGGTTGGCTTTATGACTAAAGTAAGGACTATATAATGAATTTAGGAGAGTTGGGAGGATATATAGCCTGGTTTTGGCCAAGCCTAATGGTTTTTAAGGTGTGAATTTGAGATAAGGGGAAGTGCCCTTTTATAAGAGGATTGAGGGGCACCTTAGGAAAAGATTGAAATATTTTTTTATAATAAATTAATTTTTGGTTTTTAATGTCTCCAAAATGAATTATTTAAAGGCTAAGGTGGGGATGGGTCGAAAATCACTCAACCAATAGGTTTTAGAAAGGATTGGGTCACTATATTAACTTTATCTTTTAGCTTTAACTCTTAGTTAAATAGTTTGACATTTACCATGTCTCTTTGTATTTTTATATTATATGGTTAATAAACTTACTATAAACATCCAAGGGAATCCCAAGTGGTTATTTATTGATACACCTATCATTATATAAGTATTTTAGACTATCCTTAGATTTTTAGGAATAAAATATCAATTAATAATATAATATTTGTTTTAAAAACACTTTTATGTCAATTTTGACACTATTTGGTATTTTGTTTTCGCTAAATTCATAACAACATTATTAAATTGAAAACAATTCATATAAAAAATCCTAACATGTCATATTAACCTATAAAATTAGCGGAATTCATAAAAAGTCTCAAATTACATTTATTTTGATATTTATAATATCAATTATTTTAATATTTCATTAATTAGGTAATTACTGCATCATCATTGTGTCAAAAATAAATTAAATTATTTAATATATAAAAATATAAATAAATTCCATTATGTAGTAAATTTTTTTATATTTATAATGAATATTTATAGTCGAATTTATCTTAAGGGAATAAAAAATTCCCCTCAGAATATATTTTGCGAAGTTGATCATGGATAACAGAGATTGAATACAATAGATTCATAAGTTAAGGAAATAAGAGTTATTTATAAGTCATCTATTTTTTCCTTGGATTACCCTTTATGTGTTACCCATAAATTTCTTTTTATTATTATGTGTAACCCTATATTAAAAATGGTTAAGTTATTAATCTTTGAATTTAGCACTTTTAACTCTTCTTTGAATTAAATAATAATAAATCTCCTAATCTAATCCAAGTGGACCAAAAAATTCATATTTTATTACTATGGTTGATTTTAGTTGAATTATACTTATCCAACAGAATTAGGACATGTGTTAGAGTAATTATAATATCATTTTTACCCTTAATTACCCTATTTAATTTTAACCCTTGTAAATAAATGTAAAAAGTTATTATTCACCAAAATTTATTTTCATCTTATTGGACCACATTTTACTTACTAATATCAACCGTTTCTCTCAGATTTTTGAAATTCAACTCACCGAAGTGGTAAAATTATGTTTTATGTAAATTATCAAATGCTCATTGGAGGTGGTTAAAAGACGGTAAAAAGTTCATTAAAATTTTATATAACTAATTTTATTATAAAATGAAATCAATGAATTATATTGAATTTATATAGGTATTATATATCTATTTTGACTTAAAATAAATTTAAATAAATCAATTAATTATTTAAAAAAAATTTGGTTTTAAACTATAACGTAGTGTTTTTTCACTATTTATCAAAAATTGAATGTTTTCAGAAAAATACCAAAATTTCACCGTATGATAATTTTGATATTATAAATTCAAAAATTAAGTCAATTTTACCAAATTAAAAACATATATGTTCCATTTATTTATTTAAAAATAATTTCCGTTTTCAAAACCAAAAAGCATGTTTTTAAGAAATAATAACTCACAAAAGATTGATACTTGTTTATGTTAAATTTCAAAGTGAAATTATTTCCAACGAATAACATTGAATTAAATGGTAAAAATATAATATATTTTTACTTCCAAACCATTAAAATGTATAACTTGACGTGAAAAATTATTTTTATTAAAAAAGTTGTTTTCAGATAAAATATAGTATTTTTCACTATTCACCAAAATATGAAAGTTGTCAGAAAAACACCAAAAATTTATTGAAACTAAATTCTTATGTCCCGATTCTAAAGAAAGAAGTTTATTTTGTCAAATTGAATATATAAAAGTTTCAAATATTGGATTTAAAAAGGGTTCACCATTAAAAGGTGATAAAATTTCATTTAAAAAAAATACTTCTTTTATCTGAAAAAAATGAATTTGTTTTTTTTTCATTATGTATAGGAAACTAATAATATGAATTTTAAAATTATAAGGATTATATTATGTTCAAATTTTATGTAATACTATTCATAACCGCTTTTGAACATCTAGTTTGGTAAGTCGTGGTGCGCTCGAACTCAATGTTGTGTGTAGCGCAAGCTATTGAATTAATGAAAATAACATACTATGAAATCTTGGGGTGTTAAAATTCATTCAAGAATAGTGAACATACATTTTTATTCTGATTCGTTGAATTATTTCAAATCTCAAAAGTTTAGTAGAGAAATCTCAACACCACCACAAATCAGGGAGGTAGAGATGTCCGTGGGAATGAAAAATGTGAAAATCATTGCATCCCATGAATATAACTCCTCCCCTATCATAATTTGTGGATTAAACTTCCAGGAAAACCTCTTCACACTCCCTCAGGTGAAATTTTATATAATTCTTGGCATAGATTGGCTTTCCTTATATAGAGCCAACATAAATTTCCATGAGAGGGAAATCACTCTCCATATGGTGAATCAACCCCCTGATTCTATAAAAGTGAAAGGAAGAGGATGAATCTTATTTAGAACTATCATCTCAAGAATGCATATTATTTCCCCATGAGCACACAAATCTTTCTTAGATGATTAGGTCTAAGGAATCAAACATCCTTGAAGACATGCCTATTGTGAGGGAATTTGTTGAAGTGTTTCCCAAGGAATTGTATAGTCTTCCTCCTAGAAGATATGTTTAATTCTTGATTGATCTTATACCTGGGGAAATTCCAATATACAGTAATCCATATAGAATGGATTTTTTGGAGTTTGAGGAGCTAAAGAAATAACTATAGTAGAATCTAGATAAAGGGTTTATACGCCCAAGTTCTTCACCATGGGGTGTACCAGTCCTCTTCATCAAGAAGAATGATGTGTCAAAGCACATTTTCGTTGATTATCGTGAGCTAAAAAAATCACGATAAAGAGCAAGTATCCTCTACCCTCAATTTATAACTTATTTGATCAACTATGTGGAGCATAGTACTTCTACAAGGTGGATTTATGGTTGGGATATTAAAAAGTAAGAGAAAAGAAGGAGGATATCCCCAAGACTACTTTTTGTACAAGGTATGGGCACTATGAATTCATAGTAATTCCTTTCGGACTCACTAATGCTCTAGAAATATTCATAGAATTGTTGAATAGAGTATTTAGATATTACCTAGAAAAATTTATGGTAGCCTTTATAGATGATATTATAATATAATCAAAAAACAAGGAGGAGAATTAGGAGCATATAAGCACTGTACTAGAGACCCTGCGAAAGGAGAAGCTCTATGAAAAGTACAAAAATTTTGAGTTCTGGTTGAAGGAAGTCTCATTATTGGGTTATATCATTACAATCAATGAGATATATGTGGATCTCTCCCAAGAAACTATAATTAAGGGATGGATGAGGCAAATATCGGTGACAAATATCCAAAGTTTCCAATGGTTAGCTGGATATTATCGCCGATTTATGAGAAATATTTCCTAATTTTCCAACCCTCTTACCATGCTAACCTAGAAGGGAGTCAAGTTTTCTTTGAGCGATGAATGAAAATATAGCTTCAAGGAGTAGAAAATGAGGCTTATCACTACACCCATTCTCACAAAACCCACAAGTGGAGAATGTTTTGTGGTATACAGTGAAGATTAGAAGAAGGGACTTGGTTGTGTGTTGATTCAAAATGGAAAATTCATTTCTTGTTCTTCAAGGCAATTGATAGTTCATGAGAAAAACTATCCAACACTTTATCTAGTGTTGGCTGTAGTAATATTCACTTTAAAAATTTGGAGACATTACTTCTTCGTGGAGAAGTGTAAAATATATATGAAATACAAAAGCCTTAAGTATATATTCACACAGAATAAGTTGAATATGTGTTAACAAAGATGGTTAGAGATAATCAAAGACTATGACTGCTCAATCTATTACCACCCTGGGAAAGCGAACATGGTGATAGATTCCTTATGTATAAAGGACCCGACAATTTTATCATTGATGAGAATCGAAAAGGATCCAATATTCAAATATTTGGTGAAGATGGACATGGGAATCATAAATAAGGGAACACTATCAATCCTCTCACAAATGATTTTTTAACTATCTCTTTTGGAAATGTTAAAGTATGATCAAAAGGGTAATGCTGAATTCAGAAGAAAGTGGAAACTATCAAAAAAGGTAAATCTTTAGAGTTCAATGATAATGAATAAGGAATTGTGAGATTTTGGTCAAGACTATGTGTTCTATAAAATTCAGAGTTAAAGAATGAACTTTTGGGTGATTCACATAGTTCAAATTTCTCTATTCACCTAGGAAACACAAAGATGTATCGAGATCTCTGAGAGAATTATTGGTGGGATAACATGAATAAGGAGATCGTTGAGTATACATCAAATTTCCTGGTGTGTCAGCCAATGAAGGATGAGAAGAAAAAATCTAAGGGGATGATGCAACTATTACCCATACAAACATGGAAATAGGAGAACATCACAATAGACTTTGTCACACAATTTTCAAAGAAATCTAAAGGAAACAATCCTATCTAGGTTGTTGTGGATCATCATATTAAGACTGCACACTTCATTTTAATTCGAGATGATTTCTCATTGGATCAACTCGCACAAATATACATAAGAGAAGTTGTAAGGCTATATGATGTACCACTATCTATTGTATCTGATCGAGATCTAAGATTCACCTCTTAGTTTTGGAAGAGTCTCTAACACGCTGTGAATACTCAGCTGAACTTCAGTATGGATTATCATCCTCAATCTGATGGAAAATTTGAGCAGACTATCCAAACACTTGAGGACATGTTGAGAGCATTCTCAATAGACATAAAATGAGGATGGGATCAACATCTTCCTATGGTTGAGTTCTCTTACAATAATAGTTTCCACTCAAGAATCCAAATTTCTCATAACGAAGCCCTTTATGGGAAGATGTGTTGAACACCAGAACATTGGGATGATGTTGGGGAGAGAAAACTCCTAGGTCTAGAAATGATCGAAGAAATGGTGGATAAGGATAAGACCATCCACCTCGGCATTAAAGCTGCTCAGATTCAACAAAAAAGCTATATTGATAATCATCAACGAGACCTAGAGTTTGATGTCAGAGACATGGTATTCCTCCACATATCACCATAGAATAGAGTTATGTGATTTGGATATAAGGGAAATCTTAGTCGAAGGTACACCATCCCTTTTGATATCATTGATCGCATTGGAGCAGTTTCCTATCGACTAACACTCCCACCGAACCAATATCAAGTACATGATATATTCCATGTGTCACTCTTGAGAAAGTACATACCTAACCCATCGCATGTACTCAATCTAGATGTGGTACCATTGGATAATTACCTCTCCTATGAAGATAATCCAGTGAAGATCTTAGATTTTAGGTAAAACGTTCTACAAAATAAGACAATTCCCCTCATCAAGGTGTTTTGGCAAAACAAAAAGTTTGAAGAAGCAACATGGGAATATGAAGAAGTGAAGAAGCAGAGTTTCCCTCATCTGTTTTAGTGTGGGAAAAATAAATTTTAGGGGAAACATTTCTCAAGGGGAGAAGATTGTAACGACCCAAAAATTTATTAATCAATATTCCTCTTGATCTAATTAAATGTATTATTAGGAAAAATGGTTATATAAAACATATGAACTTCCTTGTTTTTATGTTTCTGAATTTTAAAATACCACTAAGACTTTTTATTCTTGGTAATATAGTCCTTAAATAGTGATCACATGGTTAGTATAAATATAA
Organism: Viscum album; assembly: GCA_963277665.1. Lineage (NCBI taxonomy): Eukaryota > Viridiplantae > Streptophyta > Magnoliopsida > Santalales > Viscaceae > Viscum > Viscum album. Next base: position 1,940,213,091 of record OY728155.1, read on the forward strand.
GGCTTTAAAAAATCCAATTTACTAAGAAAAAGGAAGCGATGGCCTCATCCAGTCGAATTTCTTCATACGAAGCCCATTTTTAGAAGCTCGGATAGGAGGTAGAATAACTATGATTCTCTCTTTAGCATTACCAATACAAGATTCAAAATGTTAAGCTTGATCATAAATACCTACGAGAGAAGTGGACGTTAATAGATATTACCACCTGAGTGATGTTATCTGAGCCACCCCAAGAGACTGTCACCATCACACATGTTACCCTTAGGTCTTATGCAGGTGTTATAACAAGTTATGTAACAACACCCTAGAACTATGATTATGCACATTATTTTTTTCTAGAATAAATAATATACTTTCTTTTTATTATTTTTACTTTGTAAATGGTTTTAAAGCACAAATAGTATTTTTAGTTAATATTAAATTAAGAAATCTATTTTGATAAATTAATCATTTTTTGAATTAAATAATATTTTAATAAAATATTATTACTAAATTAATTTTTATTAAATAAAAATGATTGTATAATTTTTATGAATACAACTGTAATTTTTATTAAGGTTTAAAAACTATTTTTTTCAAAACCCATGAATTTTTAATAAATATTTGTGTTTATTTTAAAATTTAAAATTCAAATATTTATAAAATTATTTATATAAAATGAATATAATTTTTCAATTCAGGGCATCTAAATTATCAAATGACAAATTTATCATAATTTTCTGAGGTAGTTGAATTAATGGGTAAAAATTAAATACCATTTATATATATAATATGTTTTATGAGGTCATAATGACCAAATAGTGATGTAATAAAATAATATAAAAGGGATATTCTTCTAATATATGTTTGACCTTTAAGGTAATGTAATTTTATATTTCTTTGATTAATTTTATGGTGCCTTATTGGACCCTCTGGGACTTATAAAATATTTTAACTTTTTAAAATGATATCGTTGAGAGTGTGATTCACCTCCACATAAGCAAGTCTAATATTTTAAGAAGTTAGGCTATTGGAATTATAAAATAATGCTTATCACTCCCCTTTGTCAAAAACAATGGTAAAACCCATTGTTTGGTTTGTGGTTTTGATTTGTTTAATGTGTAGTGTCCAAAACCTAAATAATAAAGAATTCCCTCTCCTTTCCTATATAAACCCACTCAATATCCCATTCCTCTTCACTAAAAACCTTTGAAGCTCTACCAAACTCGTCCCTACTCTCTCTAGAATCCTCCCAAGGTTCCCCAAGCTCCCAAGAAGACTCCCTCGAGCCTCTCTCAATCCTTTGGGATCACACTTCCAAGTAAGGGATCCTCACTTTCCTTCCTTCCTTAATTATGTCCAAGATTCCTTATATTGTTATAACCTTTTATTTTCAATTAAAAATGTTGGGGTATGATTTTTCACCTCCCCTAAACATTCCTAATTATGTTTTAATGATGATATACCCCTATCTCTCTAATTAATTCTTCCCACGTACACCTATTACCATGTCGAAATTCTACAAGGGATTTCTCTCTCCTCAATTACGTTCAAGTAAATCTTTTATATTATGCAACTAAATTCTGTTACATATTTTGGGATATTATATTACAATAACCATTAAATTCCATTTAATTTATAAATTAAGAGATGCCCCTTTATCTCTCATCAACCCATTTTACAATTTCTATTTGACATCGTCATGCTGCCAAAGTTACACCAAACTTTCCATGCCAAAATCATCGTGTAAGTGAATACCATACCCATTTCTCTATCAAGTGTATCCACCTTTGTGAAAATGTACTTATTTATTGAGTAATTACATTTTTATATTAAACATATCTTATTTTTGGAATAAATTATGATGTTTAATGAATCCATGTTGTATAATATATGTGGAACACTTATGCACGAAAAGAAATGATTAGGAAGAGTGCGCCCTGATATTGCTCCAATGAATTGGGTAATGATTAGTATCATGATTCAACAAGTGAAATGAGGGTTTAATCATGATCATTCAAGTGAAATGAGGGTTTAATCATGCTAATTCATGTGAAATTATTGGAACAATTCATTTAATGTGACTAGAACACGTTGGTCCAAGTAGTGAGATTTAGCATAATACACTTGTCACAGAAGCTCACAACAAGATGGTCTGAATGCATGAATAAGTTGAATACTATGAACTATATCATCACCCACACCAACTATGAGTCCAACTATCTTTCTGATTCACTTTAAAAAAAGGAGTGGACCAGGACACCGATATTTATTCTAGTACTCTCCCTCTTGATCTTTTACCTATTCAAGAGAAAGACAATTGTAAAATCCCTTCCTTCCGCCTGATGTAACCTGCTGTTTTTATTTGTTTATAATAAGAGACTTTGAGCTCACATTTCCTAAAAGGATGAGGCTTTACTCATTCTCCATGTGCAATTAGACTTGTCTCATACTAATATCATGTCAAATTATGTTGCCACATTTCCATATTATGATAATCATGTTATATCATGACTTTATGTTCATTTTTCTCTTGTTCTCTATTGATATGACTATTTCATAAAATGTAAAATATTATTCTTGTTAGGAATTTTTTACTCCCTTAATGGGATTTATATATCACCCTTGTCTTATGCATGTCCCCAGGTTATCCCATGAAATGCTACGTACGAAGGAATATTATGGTGATATAAAAGAAAATTTCAATAAAGATGTTGTGTTTTATGTTTAATGTTGTTATGTAATGTTTTTAATTTTCCAAGACACTAGACCTCTTGATCCTTATAGTAATCTTAAGTGCTATTTTATATTATAAACCATGTTTATGTGTGTAATACATAGTGAGGTTTTTATACGGATGATTCAAAGACTCAATCTAAGGTATCTTATTTTATCCTTATCCTCTTCACTCCTTGATTGATGGTCAAGCGAGATATATTTTCATTTTTATCATCATTATTTATTTAATACTGGGATATCCCTATGGTTAACAATGATTATTGGTGATGTTTTGTTGAAAGAAGATAGAGCTATATATCGTTCCTTTCACTCCCCCGCCCTCACCCCTTGCCGATTTGTTTCAACCCACCCACCCCAATAGCACTAAAGGAATTAAATGTTTATTGTTAAGTCTAAAAATTCCATCAGAACGATGGATCATTAATTATGAGACTTCATTACACTCTATAAATAGTAAGGGATGCATGGAATGTTATATATCTCATTTTTCAGCAATGTCTATTAAGTAGATGAAAAAGATCTTCCAATTTTGGGGAAGTGTATTATTAAAAATGGTCTTTCATATGAATGTTACTTGATCATAGAAAGAGTTAGATACATACCATGTTTATGGATGAATATAATTTTCATTGTTCAGTTGGATAAAGTAGAATTTGGCTCATGGTTCATGAATGAAAAGTGAAAAATTACTCAGGGTTCCATAGTTTCGGATAGAGGTGTGAAATATAATATTTTTTATATATAGACACACACACATATATTTTTAAAAATAAATAAATAAATAAATAAATATATTATATAGATATAGATATATATATAATATAAACACATTATGAATATATATATATATTTATATATATATATTATAAAAATACAATAATATATTATATATACAAATAAATATGATACAATACAAATATATATTATAAAAATATATAGTATGAAAATATATTGTACAGATATATTATACCAATATATTATGAAAATATATTATACAATTATATTAAAAAAATATATTATTCAAATATACTATATAAATTTCATATACAATTATATTATAAAAATATGTTATACTAATATTTTACACAAATTTATATGTATAGAATTAAAAAATACAATATATATATATATATATATTTATATATATAATATTTATATGTAAATAAATATATATTATATATTATATATTTATATATTATTCAAATATTTTATACAAATATATATTATATGAACACTGATATATATTATATTACAAAAACATATAGAATAAAAATATATATTACACAAATAAAGATATATATTACAGAAATAAAAATGAAAAAATATATGTATATATAATAAAATACAAAAACATATATTATAAAAATATATATTACACAAGTATATATTATTTTTGATCTAATGATATTTTATTATTCTAGTTTATCATATTTGTGTTTATTACTACTTCTTAATTGCCTATATTATATTTTCATTTGATTAGGGTATTTAAGAAAGATTTGCTGGATCATTTTAATAGAGGCATAACTAGTATTAGTTAGAAGATTGAAAGTATTAAAAGTGAGATTTATCCTATAAATATAGAATTCATAGAGGCCCTAAAGATTAATATGTCATAGCATGTTGTTAGTATAGTTAGAGAGAGATTAGGAAAAGACTGCATTGACTAATAACAACAGAAAAATCATGGATTATAGTGGGTAGGGGAGAATGTAGAAGAATAAGATAGATATAGAAGAATCCCTACCAAAGAAAACCAGTCTCGGTAGAGACTGGAAGTAGCTTTCCAAAGCCCGCACCTCCCTTCTATCCAAATAGATAATAATCAAATGAATTGTCCCCTAGATCATCCCAATTCACTCCTACTTATAACACCTAGCAAACTAATATCCTACTACTAGCTGTAACCCCTAACATACTAATAAAAAACTACCAGCTATAACCCCTAACAAACTAGTAATAAAAAATTAAAATGATTCCCCTATCAACCAATACCCAACAAGCCAACTATTCCTGTCATGGAAAAACCACTTCAGGCTACCAGCAACCAAAAATAAAACACGGACAACCCCCTACATTCCTAACACATTTACCCACCGAGAACACAAGTTATTAGAATTCTCATTCTCATAAGCTTCATCTTCTGAACAGTTATTATTTAATTTTTTTACATTGAGACTCTTCCCCCATCTCTTTTATGTTTCTTGTACTACTCTGAGAATTAGTCATCCCATGAAAGACAACTTCTTAGAGTATTTCAGGAAACATAGGTGCATGTCCACAAGAGATAGTGGATGTGTGTCAAACAAAACAATACAATGATAAATGTTCGGGAGATGAGTTGATGAGGATTAAATATTTTTATAACTTTAACATTTGAATGAATTCAGAGGATAACACATACCATTATAAAGTAATTATTTTCAAAAATTCAAATACCCATTTTCTTCAGAGCATACTGAAATTATTTGAGACAATCTATTAATGATGGTCCTAATTTAGATAATTTCTTGTATGTTAGAGGGGAAGAAAATTAGGAATTTTTGATATCTAGTAGATAAAAAAAATACCTAATACCTTTTAAAAAATAGAGTTCAATGATAAGGTAAATGTGTTTTTTAATATACTATGTTTTTTCTTATTAATATTATATGTTATCTAATGTCTTTACATAATCTAAATTAAATTTTGGACTACTCATGCATACAATTTATTCTGCACAAAATGATGTTACCAATAACTCTGAAGAACAAACTATAATAAAGGAAACCCTTTGGTAATTTGTAAAGGTAATGTTATGATATTATTTCACTATTTTACAGAAAAATTATAAAATGAAACATTGATTTAATTTTCATTATTCTGTATGGAGATCATTTATTATTGAAAATTTATGTTCATATTTTATGACTTTATGAACCAAAATATTTATATACTTATTCTCCATCAAAACCTTTTCACCCCTACAGTGTTTCATTTATCACTTTCCTATAATTTTCTTATATTTTCTTTTTATAAAGTGAAACAGAACTTCCTATCCTAGATCACAAAGGTAATCTTAATGTTTACACAGTAAAATAATTTTACATAGAATTAATGTATTATTTCATATTTATTTTTTAATTTATTTAGTTTTAGTATTACTCACATTAGAATTTTTTTCTTATACAGGTGGATTTTTTGTACAAGTTGGGGTGGTATATCCATATTTCATGGATTTATGAACCTAAACATCTACATAATTATTCTCCCTCAAAAACATTTCACTCCTCCATTGTTGTAATTTATCATTTTCTATCAAGTTCACTTTATTGCTCAATCATAGAGGTAATATTGATGTTTTCATAGTAAAATCATTTTCCATAGAATTAATGTATTGTTTCATATCGTAGTTTAATTTATTTATTTCTCATATTACTCATATAATAATTGTTTTCTAATATAGGTGGATTATTTTATTTGATTTGGGATATATTTTTTTTGGAATTCTTCATGATTGTGAGAGACTGAACTTGGATCCTAGAACTGAGATATTGAAAAAAGGAAATTAATCAATAATACTTAAAACCATGATTAAAAGACAAATTCCTACTACAAATTTAATTAATTTTTTTATCCTTTCATATACTATTTATAAGTTTATTTACTTATTATTTTTATCTAATACTTATTTTGTTTCTAGGAGGTATTTTGTGGATTCATATTTTTCTTGTAACTATCTGAAACAAGCCACAAAAGAGATAAAATGTTTCTTTACACCAATGTTACCATGATTTATATTTTCACGACCTTTTTTTTCAAACTTCCAACAATTCATATTGATTCGATGTTCTTAGCTAAAAAAAATTTCACATTTTTTAAATCTAGAAGAGTGGAGGAAGATCATGTGCCCATTTTGGTGAATTATCATGATATAATGGGAAAATGAGATTCCTATTCTCTTCAGTCTTTCAACAATGAGAAAATTATTTTGGATAAGAACATCAAGACAATATGAAGTTTTAAAAGTTTGATAAAGAAAGAAAACTAAAATAATGGTAACATTGGAAGTTATTATTGTATTTATACTTTGGGATGTGTAGGAATCAGTAACTTCTTAGTCCGACAAATAGTGTGACCTGTATGACTCAAAGTGATTATTTTTATTTAAGATTATAATTAATTTCAGTCAAAAAGAAAAGTGATACACATAAAATTAGAAAAAAATATTTCAATTGTTTTTATACTTTATGAAAACAATCCACAAGTCATTTTTGACCTGTTCAAATCAGCCTCACCTCAATATGATATATGATGTTCCTCGTCTGACTCAAAGTGACTGTTATCAATTCAGAATCTACATTTTCAAAAAGCATAACTCATTTAAATATGACAAAATATTATCTGATTTTATTTATAATTTAGTAAATTGATTCATAAATCATTTTCGATGTTTTGGAATCGGTCTCATGTCAAACAAATATAGGATGCAATCTGTTTGAGTCAAAGTGAATGTTTCCAGTCTAAAATGGCATTTTAGTAAAAAAAAAGTGACACACTCAAGATTGAGTAAAAAAATTCAGATTGTTTTTATAATATATTTTAATTGATCCATAATTATTTTGAGATGTTAATGCATCATCCATAAATCAATCCATTCACAGTGTGACCGGTATGACTCAAAGTGAATATTTTTATTTTAAATTAATGTTAATTTTTGTAAAAAGGGAAACTGAGCTACTAAAAACCAAGTAAACACATTTGTATTAATTTTATGATTTATAAAAATAATCCATAAGTCATTTCAGACATGTATGAACAAGAATCACTTCAATCTGATGCATGGTGTGACTGACATGACTCCAAGGGCATCTTTTTATTTAAATTTGACATCAATTTTAATAAAAAGGATAATTGAACCACTCAAAACTAATAAAATTCATTCAGAATGATATTATACTTTAGGGATAAAATCTATAATTCATTTTTGATGTGTAGGAATTAGCCTCACATCAATTTGATACACAATGATCCCAATATGACTCAATTTGTTCGTTAATAATATAAAATTGATACTTTAGTTTAAAAAAATTCATTCACTAAAAACTGAGAAAACACAATTGAATTTTATTGATAATTTAGGTAATTTATTCATGTTTAATTTATGATGTGTAGTAATTAGTCTCACATCGAACTAATATACTATGTGATCGGTATGAGTCAAAATACATGTTTTTAGTTTAGAAAGACATTTTAGTAAAAAAACAAGCGACACACTCAAAAAAGAGTAAAAGAATTAGGATTATTTTGATAATTTAGGAAAATGATCCATATGTCATTTGATACATGTAGAAATCAACCACACCTCAATCTGATGCACGGTGTGACCAGTATGTCTCAATGTATGTCTTTTTATCTAAAATTGACATCAATTTTAGTAAAAAGGGTAACTGACCTACTCAAAACTAAGAAAACATATTTTAATTATTTTTATACATTAGAAAACAATCTATAAGTCATTTTCAATGTTTATGAATGATACTAACCTTATTACGATTCACAATGTGCCTGTTATGACTCAATGTTTCTGTTATCAGTTTAAAATTGATAGTTTAGTTTAAAAAATATCACTCACTAAAATATATTCACAAATAATTTTAGATGTAGAGGAATCCGTCTCACATCCAACCAATACACGATGTGATAGGTATGATTTAAAGTGTGTGTTTCTAGTATAAAATGAAAATTTTGTAAAAAAACAAGTGATGTATACAAAACCAAGTAAACACGTTCAGATTATTTTGATAGATTAGGAAAAATATCCATAATTAATTTGAGACATGTAGTAATTAGAGTCACCTCAAACCGACACACTTTGTGACCGATATGACTCCATGTTAAACTTTTTATTTAAAAATGACCTCAATTTTAGTAAAAATAAAAATTGACCTACTCAAAACTGAGAAAACACTATATGATTGTTTTAATACTTTAGTAAAATGATCTATAAGTCATTAAGGATAAGTAGGAATCATCCAAACCTCAATCTGATGAATAGTGTGACTAGTGTGACTCCAAGTGTGTCTTTTTATTTAAAAATGACATTAATTTTAGTAAAAAGGATAACTGAACTACTCAAAACCAATAAAATACATTCTCATTGGATTTATAAATTATAAGAATGATCCATAAGTCAATTTTGACATGTAAGAATTAGCTTCACCTTAATCTGATGCACTGTCTGACCAGTATGACTCAATGTGTGTCTTTTTTTTTAAAATTCACATCAAATTTATGAAAAAGGAAAACTTACCTTCTCAAAAACAAATAAAAAACATTTTTATTGTTTTAATACTTTAGTAAATTATCCATAAATCAATTTTGACATGTAGGAATCAACCTCACCTCAATCCAATACATGATGTGCCTAATAAAACTCAATATGACCGTTATTAGTTTAAAATCATCATTTTAGTTAAAAAAGTGTCACTCAATGAGAACCAATCAAACACACACAGATTATATTAATAACTTCAGAAAATGATTCATAGGTCATTTGTGACATGTAGGAATCAGTATCACATGAAACTGACACATGACATGACCAGTATGAGTCAAACTTCTTGTTTCCAGTCAAAAATGAAATTTTAGTAAAAAAGACAAGAGATGTTCTCATAACTGAGAAAACAAATCAGGATTGTTTTTTTTACTTTAAGAAAATTATCCATAAGTCATTTTAGACTTATAGGGTGTAGTCAAAACTGAATATGATTCATGGTTTTATTGGTAAGACTCCAAGTGAATATTTTCAATATATAAGTGTCATTTTAGTTTAAAACTTGCATCACATCACCAAAACTGAGAAAATGATTCTATATTGTTTACTAATAATTATATATACTATTATTTAATTAATTTCCTTACCATTTTTATCTTATAATGATTTAGTTTATTTTCAAATAGATAAATCCTAATGAAAAGAAGGTGTGACTTGCAAGAATCAACCATAACTCAATACAATACACAATGTTCCTGGTATGACTCAAAGTTTATTTTCAAATTAAACCTTTATGTTAATATATTTATTTATATTATTACTTACATAAGAACTATTTTCTCATGCAGTTTCATTTTTTTCTTGAGAAGGGGTTAGGATCAAAAGACAAAAGAACACTCCAGTTTTTGAATGTATGTAATAATTTGTACTTATTTAATTGTATAAACCAAGGTTTGAAATTTATATAATATAGTGTTATTTTATTTTATTTGGGTTGTGTACTTTCATTCATTTAAATTAGGTATCGGTACTTGATTTTTCCGATTTCATAGTGTTTTTGGTTCTATGGTGTGCTGTTACGGTACACGACAGTAGTGTTGTAGCGTGTTGTTACAACACACATCAACATTCCCCTTTATCAGTGCTTCAAAAAGCAGTGATAAAGGAGTTATTTATCACCCCTTTTAAAATCTTTAATAAATGGTAAATTTATTATATCTTAAAAAAGTGTTGATAGAGGAACCCTTAATCAGTACTTTTTTTATTTCTAGTAAAAGATTTGATATTTTAATATATCTATGGTTGTCATCTCTTCTCTAGTGCGGTTAATGGACATTTTTAGCACTATTAAAGGCTTGTTTTGTAGTAGTGAGAGCTACAAAGAAGGGTTAGAAATGTTCTTGAGTTTATACTAGAGAAAAATAAAATTAAAAGGTTCATGAACCTTGTATGTTTCCATTCCATACTATATTTGAAGAAGGAGATGTTAGTATAAGCTTATAGTTTTTCATTCTCTATTCATCCTGGAAGTAAAAAGATGTATAAAAATTTGAAGGAATACTTCTAGTGGGATGGCATGAAGAGGTATGTCGTAGTGTTTATACCTCAGTTCTTGGTATGCTATAATGTTTAGGTAGCAATGATAAATCAAAGGGACATTTCACCAATTACACATACCAAAATAGAAATGGGAGAACATGACTATGGATTTTGTTGTTGGACTCCCAAAAAGCTCTAATAGGTTTAATGCTATATGGGTGGTAGTCGATCACCTTACTAAGTCAGTGTACATAATTTCTATTAGAGAATACATCTATCTAGATCATATTACCAGGTTATACATTAAGAAAGTGGAAAGGATGAATGGAGCACCACTTTCCGTTGTATCTGATTGGGATTCAAGGTTTACCTCAAAGTTTTGGTGAAGTATTCAGTAAGAACTTGATACATAATTGAGTTTCAACACTACCTATCATCCTTAGATGGATTTTCAGTCTGAATGAATAATTAAAACTCTAGAGGACATGTTGTTATCTTCTTTGTTAGATTAAAAAGGCAGTTGGGATCAACCCCTTCTTCTAGTTATGTTTTCTTAAAAAAATATCTTTCACTCAAGCATTAAAATTGATCCTTATAACTACCTTTATGGGAATAAAGGTATAGCTCCAACTTGTTGGGATGAATCTAGAGAATGAAAGCTATTGGGACCTGATATAGCTGAATAAATTGAAAACAAGGTTATAACCATTCAGTAGCATATCAATGTAGATAAATGTTGGTAGAAAAGTTATGCTTATAACCATCAGTTTGACCAATAATATTAATTTGGTGAGAATTTTTTTCAACAAATTTATCCTTGTAATAAATTTAAGAGGTTTGGGAAGAAATTGAAACTAATCCCTATGTATATAGGTCCCTTTGAGATTATTGATCATATCTGTATAGTAGTCTATTTCTTGGAACTTCCTCCAAATATATCTCAAGTCCATGATGTGTTCTATGTATCTCTATTGAGGAATTGCATACCTTACTCTTCACATGTACTGAACATTAAAGTTATACCATTGGGTCATGATCTTTTTAATAAGGAACAACTAGTTGAAATTCTAAATCATATAGAGAAATTTATATGAAACAAGACAACTTACCTGGTCAATGTTTTGTTGAGAAATCACCAGTTAGGGTAAGAAACATGGGAAATTGATGATATGATGAGGCATAAGTATCATCATTTTTTTATTAGAATGATGAATTATGAGGGAAAATTCATTTTAAGGGGGTAGCATGTAACACCCTGAGTTTTTATGACCGATTTTTTTCTTTCTAAAATAAATTTATTTTCTTTTATGACTTTCATTTCATGATAGAATAATTCAATCATTCTTTATATGCTATACCAAGTTAATATTGGGCTACACACAACACAGATTTGGTTGTCGTTACACGCATCACTGAGTTTCTATGAAATAAAATTTAATTATTATAGTTATATAAATAAAATAGTTGTAAAATAGACTTTAAATTTAGTAATATGAATAATAATAACTAATTTTTAAATATTTTTTATAATTATTTTATATTAAAAAATCTTATTTATAATAAGACATGAGATTTTTGTAAAGTTTTTATATGTTTGAAAACACCATTTTCTTAAAAGAACTTCTTTTCGATGTCTTTATGTGAAAAATAATAAAATTAATTTTAGAAACATTTATAAATTAAATTTTATAAACTAAATTTCATTTTTTAATTCATAATTTCAAAATTATCTTAGGGTGAATTTTAGGGATTATTCTGAGAAGCATCATTTTTGAATGAATAGTGGAAAATACTAATTTTTTAATTAAAAATTATTTTATATATAATTTAATTATATAGTTAAATTATATTTTAATTTGGGTTTAAGGTTTAATGAGATTAATTTTACATAAATTAATCCAATTTAGATCATTTTAAATATTTTTACATTGAAATATATATCAAAATATTCCAAACTTTTAAAACAGTTTGCTCAAAAAATCATGGTGTCACAACACATCTGTGGGATCAATTTTAAATTAATTTCTAACAATTATGTGATTCTAATTTGGTAAAATGGTTTAATCATTTTAAATAATCATAAATTATAATTTTTAATAGGTTAAAAATATTTTTTTTATGAAAATTATCATTAAATGTGATTAAAATTAATTACAACAATTAAGAGAAATATTAGCATAACAAATGACTAATTCTTAAACTTAAGTACCAAAATGACCTATAATATTGTCCAAAATTCATTTTCTAGAAATATTTTTACCATATACTCCATTTTATAAGATTTATACCATTATTGGACCCATTTGACATAGATAATATGTGGGTGGAATTCCCTTTTATAAAATTTACAAGAATTCCACTCCGCCTCCACTATAAAAAGGAACTCACCCCTCCAAATTAGTCACACATATAATTCCATTTGGATCAGAAAAAATCTACATAAATCTCCTCAAAACATCCCCAAATTCATAATAGAATCCTATATTTGGGAATAAATCAATCCAAGGAATCTCTTTGGTGGAAATCAAAAGGAGTTACCCAAAGAAGAGGTAATATCCTTCCTCAAGTTCATTTGTTTTATTCACATTATACACTGTTGAGTCAATAAGGTTTTCCTTATGAATTTTCCATTCCTTCTTGTTTTAAAAATCACAAACACCTTTCTTTAAGGAAAATTTATTTTATAAGGAAAATTGCTTTTATAAGGAAAATTTCTTTTATAAGGAAAATTTATTTTATAAGGAAAATTTATTTTATAAGGATAATTGCTTTTATAAGGAAAATTGCTTTTAAAATGAAAAATTGATTTTATAAAGATAATCGCTTTTATAAGAAAATTTTCTTTTATAAGTAAGAGCGCTTTGGTAAGAAAAATTATCCATATCATATTTTCATTCATATATTTCTTAATTATACGATTCAGATTCATTTCTATATTCTCGGAATCGTTTGAAACTTTGATATGAAGCATTCTGTTTTAGGTTCCAAATTCTGGATGAGAACTGTAATGAAGTTTCACTCCGAATTCCAGATGAGAACTGTAATAAAGTTCTACTCCGAATTCTGGATACGAATTCTCATTACGAATTCTGATGATGAATTCTCATTACGAATTCTGATAACTAATTCTCATTACGATTTCTGATGATGAGTTCTCATTACGAATTCTGATGACGAATTCTCATTACGAATTCTGATAACGAATTCTCATTTCGAATTCACATTCCGAATTCACCTATTAAACATAATCTGATCATCTTTGTTTTATACACTCCGAATTTATTTAGACTCCGAAATTTATTTTTGGTTAGACTTTGAATTTCATTTTGCTTACGCTTTTATAATTTGTCTACTCTTTAATATTTTTCTTACACTCTGAACATTCACTCCGAATCTTCACTCCGAACTTTTTAGTTAGACTTAAAATGATGTCATTCATTCTGTTATACCTGTTTTGTTATAAAACGATGTTGTCTATTCTGTTATAAACTAACCGTTGGTTAAGTTACACATGTACAGGTCCCTCCGATTTTTAAGTAAATTATGACCATTGAAAAGGAGGCCGACGTTGCCTATAAATAGGAGCTCATTTGAAAGAGCTTAATGACAACTGATGAAGGAATTCTTCGACATTGTGCATACATGCTGTTGAAGTGATTTCTAGAGAGAGAGAGAGGATCTTATTAACTCTCAAAGATTCGTGCTACTTCGAATGTTGGTGATTACAATCGAGGACTTCCGGGGATAGGAAGACAGAGGTTCCGACTATCTTGAAGTTGAGGGCTTCCTTACTGAGGAAGACAGAGGTTTCCAACTACCTTGAAGTTAAGGGCTTGCGGGAATAGCAAGACAGAGAATCCGATCCTCGTATCGAGGGCTTACCCTGGTGTGGGTAACACAGACTTGCTTGAAAGTATAAATAAAGGGACCTTTATCCAAGGTTGTTGGATACCCTTCTCTTTAGGTTAAAAGACATTTATCTTGTTACTTGTAGTTTTACTACTTGTTTGTTACCGCTTCATTTTGTATTATAAGGAAAGTATAACTTTCTTATACTTCCTTACTTGTACTCTATTTCATTTAGATTCTATATGCTTTAAGGTAGAATATCATATTATAATCTTTTGTTAAGTTTCAATTTACGGAACCATATTTCCAGAACCTACTTTCGGAATCTCTTTCCAGTTATATGCAAGTACATAGTATTTGAAGTTTATAACTTCATTCCTTTTTCCAAGTTTTCATTTGGTGTTAGAGGTGTTGTGAATTTCTTTAGTTTAACTTTGTTAAACTTAGTCCTTTCCTTTTCTTAAGGAAAACATAGTTATTCGTGATTAACTTTAAAGGTTCCAAAAGAATTTTTAAAGTATACAATTCACCCCTCTTTTATATTGAGAATCTACATCATTATTTCAATCCTACAATTGGTATTAGAGAAGGTCTCTGAAATACTTGTACTCACGTATAAGTTTTTCTTGCTCACTTTCTCATTCCGAACATTCTCATTCCGAACATTGTTAGTACAAACTTTTTTCTTCTAACAAGTTTGTGTGCCAAAGGTTATTTTAGGTGTGGCAGGAATTAATTTTGGTTCCATTGATAATCTAAATCCTACAAGACCACCAATCTTTGATGGTAATGACTATGAGTACTAAAGAGATCGAATGAAGACTTGTGTTATCAATACTGTAGTGGACAACTTTGTTATGCTTACTGGAGATTATAAAATTCCTGATAAGGAAGTTAGAACATTTACTAACCAGGAAAAGCAATAGTATCAACTCAACTATAAGGTACACAATAATTTACTTTGTTCAATGACTAGAAATATATATATCCAAATTTCTTCTTGTGAAGCAGCTAATTGTATCTGGAAGAAGTTAGAAGTTACACATTTTGGAACTTCTAAAGTTATTGAAACTAGGAGAGATATGATTAGAGCTGAATACCATGACTTCAATTTTCCGTATGGTGAACCAATTTGTAAAGTTCAACAGAGGTTTATGACTATCGTCAACAGTTTACAGTCTATGGGAGAGAAAGGGTTAGATGATGAAGCACTTGTGGATAAGATAATTGATATCATGCCCAATGAATGGGAATCCAAAAGAACAGCTATAGATGAGAACAGAAAGGTCACTCAAATTTCTCTTGATGAGTTATTTGGAACTCTTCTTCAACATGAAACAAGAATGAAGATAGATGCTGACAACATCAAAAAGAAGAATGGGAATGGTACGGTTGCTTTTACAACAACATCAAATCATATGAAAGCTAAGACTCCTGAGAGAGTAACCAGATCCAATTCTAAGAAGATGGTTGTTCAATCAGATTCTAGTGGAAGTGAAATCTCAGAAAATGAATTAGAAAATCTTGCTCGAAGGATGAACAAGATAGTTGGCCAGAGAAATTTTCAATCCAAGTATAAGAAAAAGGAAAGGAAAGATAGGAAAGATGGAGAAGTTACTTATTATGAATGCAAGAGAGCTGGACATATTAGACCAGATTTCCCTTTACTCAAAAAGAAAGAAAGGAAAGAAAAGCATTCAGATAGAAACAGAAAGAAGTATTATAAAGCCAAAGCTAAGAAAGTTCTGAAAGCTAGTGATACCTGGAGTGCCAGTGGTGGTGACTCTTCAGATGAATCTTCTGATTATGGATATTCAGGATAGAAGAATCTTGGTCTTATAGCCAGATTACCTGTTGATAATCATTGCTTTATGGAAAAGGTACGAAATACTGAATCTTTGACCAATGTTTCTTGAAATTCTAATGATAGAAAGTATTATAACTCTTCTGATGAAGAAAATACTTTACCTACTTATGAAGAAGTTTCTAGGTTTGCTGAACTTCTTAAGATTGAGAATTCTAAACTCAATAAGAATCTTGATAAGGAAAACTCTAGGAATTCTATTCTTACAGAAGAGATATCAGATCTTTCTAAAGATCTTGATAGGAAAAATGCTGATTTTGAAAGTATTTCAAAAAATCTTGAGGAAGTATGTTCTGAGAAGAAAAAACTTTCTAAAGAGTTAGAAAAAGTAATTTCTAAGAAAAATGTTTTCGAGCCTAGCTCTAGTTCTAAAACTAATGATTTTGAGGATAAAAACTTGGTTATAAAACTCAATCCCGAAATTTTTTCCTTAAATAAGTGTTTATCAAACTTTACCCATGGTAAGGAAAATTTTGATAAAATGTATTCCCAAATACGACCTTTAAGAAATAAATCCGGATTTGGTTATACCCATGAAAAACCAATTTTTAGTAACAATTATTTTGTTCCTCAAAGTGCCCCATTTTGTACTAAGTGTCAATGTGGTGGTCCCTGGGCAAAGATTTGTTGCTTAAAAAAAACCCAATCTTTAGGATTTCAAAAAGCTTACTTTTCTAAGAAGATGTGGGTTCCTAAAATTTTGTTATCTAGAAATCTCGAATCCAAAAAAGATTGGATTCCAAATGTCTAATTGTCTTCTTGATTTCAGGAAAATAAAGAGAGTACCAGCAAAATACATGGTACATGGATAGTGGATGTTCCCAGCACATGACTGGTAACAAAAGCTATTTTGAAAATATTATCAAAATGAAAGGAGGATAGGTAACATTCGGAGATAATGCTAAGGGAGAGATTGTTGGTATTGGTAATATTGTTCTTTTAGGTAAAACTTTGATTTCAAATTTTCTTTTTGTTAAGGGTCTTAAGCACAACCTCATTAGCATAAGTCAGTTATGTGATGAAGGTTACCTTGTGAATTTTAGGAATGATAAGTTCTTAGTTCACAATTCCAAGGATGAATTTATTCTCTCAGCCAATATTCAAGAGAATGTTTACACTTTGAACCTAGAAGACCTCAGGAGCCAAGATTTACCTTGCCTAAGTGCAATGGAAGATCATTCCTGGTTATGGCATAGAAGACTAGGTCACTGTAACCTTACAAACCTATATAAACTCACTAAGAAGAAACTAGTTAAGGATCTACTGGAGCTTAGATTTGATTCTTCTAAAGTTTGTGATCCTTGTGAATATATCAAGCAACATAAATCTAGTTTTAAATCAGTCGGTGAAGTCTCAACAACTGATGCATTGCAGTTAGTACACAAGGATCTTTTTGGTCCAACACAAACTGGAAGTATTGGAGGCAAATACTATGTGTTTGTTCTAGTTGATGATTACACTAGATTTACTTGGGTTTATTTTCTAGCAAAGAAAACTGAAGCTTTTTCTTATTTTAAAAGTTTTAGAGCTCAAGTTAAAAATGAGAAAAACCTTCCATTGAAAACTATTCATAGTGATCATGGAGGAGAATTTCAAAATTATGATTTTGAAACTTTTTGTAGTAGAAAAGGTATTACTCACAATTTTTCAGCACCTAGAACTCCTCAACAAAATGGTGTAGTTGAAAGCAGAAATATAATTCTTCAAGAGATAACTAGAACCATGTTGAGTGAATATTCTATAGCTAGACATTTCTGGGCTGAAGTTGTAAGTACTGCTTGCTATACTATAAATCGAGTTTTGATTAGACCTTTTCTTAATAAAACTCCTTATGAGTTATGGAATGGTAAAAAACCAAGACTATCCTACTTCAAGGTTTTTGGTTGCAAATTATTCATTTTGAATACTAAATATAACTTACATAAATTTTCACCAAAATCTGATGAAGGAATTTTCTTAGGTTATTCCACAACTTCTAAGTCTTATAGAGTTTTCAATAAAAATACTTGTACTGTTGAATAAACAATGCATGTAAAATTTGATGATTCTGGTCCTTTTGTTTTAAAACCATCCCAGCCTACATCCTCGGATGTATTTTTAAAAACTGATTGTCAATCTTTGATAGAAAAACCTTCTGATAAGGATAATGTTCAAGAAGATATTTATGAAACATTTACCCCAGAAGACTTTCTACCCTATGTTGATGAACATGATTTTCAAAACCCAAATCAGGGGTTTCTTAAGAATCATCATAGTGATGGTATCATTGGTGATGTAAATCAACCGGTAAGGACTAGAAGTTCCTTAAGAAATGAAGTAGAACATCTAGCATTTCTTTCCCAATTAGAACCTAAAATTACTAATGAAGCTTTAGGTGATGATGATTGGATCAAAGAAATGAAAGATGAACTAAATGAATTTGAAAGGAATAAAGTCTGGAATTTGGTTGAAAGACCTAAGGAAACTTCTGTTATTGGAGTAAAGTGGGTCTTCAGAAATAAATGTGATGAAAATGGAGTCATATTAAGAAATAAATCTAGACTTGTTTCTAAAGGCTATAATCATCAAGAGGGAATAGACTATGAAGAAACCTATCCTCCAGTATCTAGACTTGAATCTATCCGTATTCTACTTGCCTTTGCAGCATTCTTTAATATTAAACTTTTTCAGATGGATGTGAAATGTGCTTTTCTTAACGGTTATGTCCAAGAGGAAGTTTTTGTTGAACAACTTCCTGGCTTTGAAGATACAAAACATCCTGGTCATGTTTTTATACTTACTAAAGCTCTGTATGGTCTTAAACAAGCCCCACAAGCATGGTATGATAGACTCACTAGATTTTTGCTTCAAAATAACTATGTTAAGGGAAATACAGATCCAACCCTTTTTATAAAGAAATATAAGAAAAATATTTTGATTGTTCAAATTTATGTTGATGACATCATATTTGGTTCAAATCAGCAATCTTTAACCGACTCTTTTGAAAGTCTA
This sequence comes from Viscum album, assembly GCA_963277665.1. Classification (NCBI taxonomy): domain Eukaryota; kingdom Viridiplantae; phylum Streptophyta; class Magnoliopsida; order Santalales; family Viscaceae; genus Viscum; species Viscum album. The sequence continues at coordinate 1,940,232,308 of OY728155.1, forward strand.
ATGAAATCTGAGTTTGAAATGAGTATGATGGGTGAGTTAACTTTTTTCCTTGGTTTTCAAATTTCTCAAAAACCAGAAGGAACCTACATATCTCAACATAAGTATACTAAAGATCTTCTTAAAAAGTATGGTTATGACAACACTAAGAGTATAAGTACTCCCATTGGTACCTCAAATTCTTTAGATCTTGATAAAGCTGGTAAACCAGTAGATTAAACATCTTTTAGAGGTATGATAGGAAGTTTACTTTACTTAACAGCTAGTCGACTAGACTTAATGTTCTCAGTATGCTAATGTGCAAGATATCAATCCAATCCTAAGGAATCTCACTTAAAGGCAGTAAAAAGAATTTTTCGCTACCTTAAGGGAACCATGGATCTAGGATTATTTTATACTTATGGAAATGATTTTATTCTAAAAATATTTTCTAATGCTGACTTTGGTGGATGTAGAATGGATAGAAAGAGTACATCTGGAACTTGTCATTTCTTAGGAGATTCATTAGTTTCTTGGTCCTACAAGAAGCAACATTCTGTAGCATTCTCCACTACTGAAGCTGAATATGTAGTTGCTGGAAGTTGTTATGCTCAAGTATTGTGGATGCAACACACACTCACAGACTATGGCTTGAGTTTTAATAAAACTAAAATTTTGTGTGATAACACAAGTGCCATTGCTCTTAGTAAGAACCCTTCACATCACTCTCGTGCAAAACACATAGATATTAGGCATCACTTTCTTAGGGATCACACACAAAAAGGATATATTATTTTTCAATTTATCAGAATGCAAGATGAACTTGCTAATATTTTCACAAAATCATTGCCTTCTGATAGATTTGAATACATTAAACAGAAGTTAGGAATGATAATCGTAAGGTAATCCTTCTTAATTAACTTTCTGTTGAAAAAGTCTCCTTACAGTAATAAAACTCCTTTTCACAGGTGGAGTACATTTTATTATTAGAGTAACTAAGTTTTTCAAAGTTTGTTTTCCAACTTTTCGGAACTAAAATTCCGGAATGGAAATTTCTGGAACTGAAATTTTCAGAATGGATATTTTCATATAGAAAAATTCTGGAATAGAAATTTTCGTATTAAAAACGTCTGGAATGGAAAATTTCATACTGGTATTTCTATAATGAGATTTTCATACCGAGGTTTTCATAATTATCTTTTCGTTTTTCAATTTCTTGTAATGAAATTTTCGTACTGAGTTTTCCATACTGAGTTTGTTTTTTGTAGTGAGTTTTGCGAACTATGTCTTTTTGTAGTAAAGATTTTTCGTGGTTTTTTTTAGAATGTTACCCATTATGAATAATCCTCCTAAGCCAATACGAAAGGTACGATTTCCTTACTCAAGTTTTCGTAGTCATACTTTACTTGCTGGCATTTTCTTATATTTTGTTTTCGGATTATAGTTTTCTTAAATCTTTGTTTTAATAAAAACCTCAAAAGACCAGATTCATGTTTTCTTGAGAATTGGTTTTCAACCGTCAGATCTGATCTCATCTTGTCACAACCGTTTGATCAACTGAGGAAGTTGAACCATCTTCTCAGTGCCTATATAAAGGGGACCTCAAATGGTTGTCCCACAACGGTTTTCAAGCTCCAGCGTCCCAAAGCTCTGCCTCTCTGTTTTAAGACCGTTCCGAACTTCAGAAATCTCCATTCCGAACTTCTCAGTGGTCTTCAGATCCGAATGTCTATGGAAGTAGCTTCTCAAGACATGTCTTCCTCTAAGCCGATTTCAAAATGGTTAGTATATAGAGAAAGGTTGGTTCATCCTGATTTCTTCAACAAGTATGATTCTCTTATATCCAAGAATATTAAGCTCAATGGATGGGAAGATGTTGCGGTGTCTAAGCCCGGGAATCATGATGAAGTTTTTTCAGATTTGCTTGTAGAGTTCTATGAGACAGTCTCTTTCCTTAAGGAAGATGGAAGGGAGAAGTTGTCTTTTAAGTCTTACGGTAAGACTTATAAGCTTTCGTATGCCAAGGCAGCCAGCTTGGTAGGGCTGAACAATGAAGGAGAAGCCGAATTCATATCTCATGTTTTTCCGGATTCAAAGGGAAGCTTCGCCAAGGAAAAGGCTATAAAAACTCTCAAACTGTCAGATGATAAGGCTCCGAAGATTGCTTCTCTATCTACGAATTTCTGGATTCTAGAATTATGGGTACAAGGCCTTATCGTACCGAGAAATGGTGAAAAAGATAGTTTGAAGAAGAGTGAGATCTATATCCTATATTTTCTGATAAATTTAAGGAATTTTAATCTGATGAAACACATTCTTATTACCCTTGAGAATGTTAAAAAAGGGAATTTGGGAGATCAGATCATAATGTATCCATAAATACTCTCAAAGTTAATAGTTTGGTGCCTTGAGTCCTTCATGGAGGCTTGCAAGTCTAAGCCAAGAGTTTGCAAGATTATGTTGGTGAGTGATGGTACTATCAAAAGGATGGATATAGCTTTCGACAAGAAGACTAGTCAGTTTATTGATTTACATCCTCAAGAAGAAGCAGTTCCGAAAGTTGCTGATCCGGAATCTTCTAAATCAGTGAATAAGAGAAAGTTGAAGGAAATTGTAGTTGATGCAGAGAATCCCAAATCTAAGGAAGTTCATTCTGCACCTCCTAAACTGAAGAAGACGAAATCTTACCCAGATGAAGTAGTTTCCAAGTGGAGGGAAATCAATGAGAAGAGAGTGCAAGGGGAGCCTCAGTTTGGCTTGGATCCTGCAGAGGCTAAGGCCTTTAAGGAAAGAACTACGGATGAGCTAGAAAAACAAGTGAAATAAAATAAGCTTAAGAAGAAGACATCTGAAGTTGAGGTAGCTCAGGCTTTGTTGAAGTTTAATGAGATGGTTTCAACAAACATTCATGTTCCGAGATCTTTTTCTTTGGAATCTCTACCTGAGACTCTAGGAAGAAACTTTGTTGCTCCGGAAGAGGCAGTTGCTAAGAATGTTGAGGAAGTAGAGCAGATTGAGCAAGTAGAAGAGCAAGAAGCTGTTGCTGAAGGAAGTGGTGAATCCAGAGATGTTCTAAAGAAAGAAGATGATTATAAGGGGACACCTTTGGAACATTTGTCACTCTGAACTTCAGAAGCTGAATCATCAAAGTTAGTCACTCCAGGGAAGTATGAGAAGGAAGGAGAAGAAGAGGTAGCTTATCATGCAGAGGAAGAATAAATTCTAAATGATATTGCTCAAATGGAGAATGTAGAGGATGGTGCTCAAAAGGTTGCTGATGATGAAGACAATGTTGTTCAAGTGTATGACAGTGAAAAGAGTACTCTGGAACATGACTCCATTCCGAAAAGGGATAAGGGAAAGCAACTTGTTGTTGATACCCCGAGCTTAGTGGTTGTAAAGAGAAGGGAATTTGGTGATTCTTCTAAGAAGAATGTTGAGCATCTTGAAGAAGAAAATTATCCAAGTAAAGTCTCGGATTCAGAGTCATCTTCGTTGGGGAATGAATTTGTTTTTCAGTCATTAAAGGAGTTGGTAGGTACTATTCCGACTTTCTCAAGTATTGATTCAAGATGCCAGATGCTCCAATATGTTATGAATTAGAAAACAGACTCTGTATCCATGGTTATGGACAAATGTGTTGAGATAGAGGCTCAGTTCAAAACTTTCTTTGTCGGCTATGAAGCCCACAAAAGATCTTGCAAGAGGACAACTAGTTGGTCGAGAAAGAATGTAGAAGAGATGAGGCTCTTTGATGAATTCCAAGATAATGTGAAGGATGCCTTTGATACAGAAGATAGGAAGATAAATGATCTGACTTCGTCCTTTGATGAAAAGTTGACAGATGAAAAGAATTTCCGGATTCAAGAAGTCAGAGATCTGAATGGGAAGCTAAATTCTGTCTCTCAAAAATGGAAGTATGAAAGGGATCATCGGATTGAGTTTGAAGAGAAGTTGTTAAAGCAAGAACAAATCTTGAAGGCTCAGGAAGAAAAGCTTCAAACTCAGGAAGAAAAGCTTCAAGCCCAGGAAGAAAAGATTGAAGCTCAAAATGCAATAATTGTTGTGCTAGAGAAGCAAGCCGAGGAAGACCATAAAGACTTGAAGAAGATAAAGACTATTATTAAGGGTCTCATGGAGAAGGAAAAAGATTCAAAATAGACAGATCCGATCTTTTGTTGTATCTAAATTTCTTTATTGCCGAGCTTTCAAACTTAATGAAATTTGTGCTTGCTCGTTTCTTTTGTTGTTGCTACTAATTTTCCAGGTACTTTGTTTTATTTTCCATTCTCTTGAATTATTTTTGAAAATCACAAATGGGGAGAAGGAAAAGAACCCTAATAAAGGGGGAAAAAATCTTAACAAAGGGTGAGAAAGAAAACCAACTATAATAGAGTTTATCTAAGGGGAAATTTTCATTAAAGAAGACTTTCTTATTCTTAATGAAATATCATTCTAGAAATCTAGAATACGATCCTTAGAGTTTCAAATCCTAAGGGGGAGTTAGTCGTATTCATCAACATCCATAAGCAAAGGGAGATAATCATTAATGTTTTCTTTCTTCTTAGACTTTCATTTTCGTAAGGATGTCTGTGATTTCCGAAAAGGGGGAGATTGTTGAGTCAATAAGGTTTTCCTTATGACTTTTCCATTCCTTCTTGTTTTGAAAATCACAAACACATTTCTTTAAAGAAAATTGCTTTTATAAGGAAAATTTATTTTATAAGGAAAATTGATTTTATAAGGAAAATGGATTTTATAAGGAAAATTGCTTTTATAAGGAAAATTGCTTTTATAAGGAAAATTGCTTTTATAAGGAAAATTGATTTTATAAGGAAAATCGCTTTTATAAGGAAAATCGCTTTTATAAGGAAGATCGCTTTCGTAAAAAATCATCCTTATCATATTTTCATTCATATATTTCTTAAGTATAAGATTCGGATTCATTTTTATATTCTCGGAATCGTTTGAAACTTTGATATGAAACATTCTGTTTTAGGTTCCGAATTCTGGATGATAACTTTAATGAAGTTTCACTCCGAATTCCAGATGAGAACTGTAATAAAGTTCTACTCCGAATTCTGGATACGAATTCTCATTACGAATTCTGATGATGAATTCTCATTACGAATTCTGATGACTAATTCTCATTACGATTTCTGATGACGAGTTCTCATTACGAATTCTGATGACGAATTTTCATTACGGATTCGGATAACGAATTCTCATTCTGAATTCACATTCCGAATTCACATTCCGAATTCACCTATTAAACAGAATCTGATCATCTTTGTTTTATACACTCCGAATTTATTTAGACTCTGAAAATTATTTTTGGTTAGACTTCGAACTTTCATTTTTCTTACAATTTTATAATTTTTCTACTCTTTAATATTTTTCTTACACTCCGAACATTCACTCCGAATCTTCACTCTGAACTTTTTAGTTAGACTTAAAATGATGTTGTTCATTATGTTATACTTGTTTTGTTATAAAACGATGTCGTCTATTCTGTTATAAACTAACCTTTGGTTAAGTTACATGTGTACAGGTCCCTATGATTTTTAAGGAAATTATGACCGTTGAAAAGGAGGCCGACCATGCCTATAAATAAGATCTCATTTGAAAGAGCTTAATGACAACTGATGAATGACTTCTTCGACATTGTGCATACATGCTGTTGAAGTGATTTCTAGATTGAGAGGCTCTTATTAACTCTCAAAGATTCGTGCGACTCCGAATGTTGGTGATTACATTCGAGGACATCTGGGGATAGGAATACAGAGGTGCCGACTACGTTGAAGTTGAAGGCTTCCTTGCTGAGGAAGATAGAGGTTTCCTACTACCTTGAAGTTGAGGGCTTGAGGGAATAACAAGACAGAGACTCCGATCTTCGTATCAAGGGCCTACCCTGGTGTGGGTAAGACAGACTTGCTTGAAAGTATAAATCAAGGGACCTTTATCCAAGGTTTTTGGATATCCTTCTCTTTGGGTTAAAAGACTTTTATCTTGTTACTTGTAGTTTTACTACTTCTTTGTTACCGCTGCATTTTGTATTATAAGGAAAGTATAACTTTCTTATACTTCCTTACTTGTACTCTGTTTCATTTAGATTCTATACAATTTAATGTAGAATCTCATTTTGTAATCTTTTGTTAAGTTTCAATTTCCGGAACCATATTTCCGGAACCTACTTTCGGAATCTCTTTCCAGTTATATGCAAGTACATAGGATTTGATGTTTATATATTCATTCCTCTTTCCAAGTTTTCATTTGGTGTTAGAGGTGTTGTGAATTTTCTTAGTTTAACTTTGTTAAACTTAGTCCTTTCCTTTTCTTAAGGAAAACATAGTTATTCGTGACTAACTTTAAAGGTTCCAAAGGAATTTCTAAAGTATACAATTCACCCCCTCTTGTATATTGAGCATCTACATCATTATTTCGATCCTACAAACACCGCATAAAATATTCTTTTTACATGATTATATAACAAATAATACATCCTAAACATACTTATATGTTTTTATTCTATGTTTCCTACCTAAACATATACACACATCCATCTAATAGGCAACAAAGTTACCATTCCTCTGTATGGAAAACTATCACCTCACGAAATGATGTTGTTTGTTTTTCCTTTACCACTTATAATTGTTGATAATTGTGATGAAAAAGTGGTTTTTATATTATATATATTATATTTAGTATGTATTTATTTATCTTTAATTACTATATAACAAATAACTTCATTCTTCCCATTTTTGTATATATGATAATTTTGTTTGGGGAAGTGAGGACTACTGCCTACTCAAAGCGATGTGACTCATTTGCACTCTATATGGAATGTATTAAATATGGGTTAAGTAAACATATATTATATATATAAAACAATAAACTTATTTTAATTATTATATATATATAAATATATTCCATTTACATACTTTTTTTTCAATATGATAATAAAATGAAAACATCGTTCATGCTTACATACAACTTACTATCTCCATAAACGATGTATTTCATTTCATATTTATATATTTCATAGATTATTATAAATAAATATATAATTAATATAAATGATATTTATACCATGTTTACTTATTTAAATCATGATATAATTATGAGGACTAAAAATATAACAAATTAAGACACATGTGAAAAACAAAGTGGATATTACCCGAAATGTGAACTTAACATGGAAGTGTTAACAAGATGGTAATATAAATCTATATATGATATTATATGTAATAATATTTTTATATGGTAGATTTATAATTTAATTATATTTATTATACATGATATTTAATAAGTACGACGAGAGTTAAGACATAAGTTAATGGGATTTCTAGTCTCACATTTATTTCTATGAGATTTAGGCCTTATACATTACTTATTTCTTTTGTGTCGTGTATATACTACACATGAATATATTATATTATTGTTATAATTAAATTTATGGTTATTTACATATCCATTTTATGATCTATCTTTACGGAGTTTTATGTTTCAAAAGTTACCAAATCGATAATGTAGTTTTGTCTTAATTTTCCTTCTTTGAGACACATCCCTTGAACATCAAATACCATGTATTAAAAAATGTTTAAAAAAATGATATTTTATGATAATTTTCATGGAGAAAGTATTTTTATTATTTTTATTATTTTTTCTAGTATTCATTTATGAGTTTTCAAAGCTATTTTCAAAGAAAAAGGTTTTTGATTTTTTTTTATGTTTTAAAAAGTGTTTTCCAAAGAAGAAAGATTATGTTCCTCATTTTTTTTCAATGATGTTCAAAAATTATTTTCCATATACGATAACATACAATATAGTTTATCAAGAATTTATAGGGAAATTATATTAAGGATCCACTCATATTATTTCTCTTAATGTTTTATGTTTTTATGGTATGATTTTTATGAAACTAATTTCTATTTCACAGGTTATATGCTTATGAAAACTGCTTCTTCTCATAGATTATGATTTGATGAAATGATTATGAAACATATATTTTTATATAGGTTATGATATGATTACATTTTTATGACACCCATTTAATTTTATGGGTTATTATATGATTTTTTATGAATTTGTGGCACATGTATGTACGATTTCCTTATGAGATGGTTGAGACCTATATCTACCTCCAATGCATTGGGTAAAGATTTATATCTCATGATATAATGATGGGAATAAATTAAATGAGCTTGATCCATGATGGTTAGATGATTAAAACTGATCCACTATCGGAAGATAGGGAAACATGATCCACTATGGGAAGATTGAGAAACTCGATCCACTATAGGAAGATGGGGATACCTGATACACTATGGGAAGATGAGGAAACATGATCCACAATGGGAAGATGAGGAAACCCAATAAACTATGTGAATATGGGGAAACCCTATCCCTTAAAAGGAAGGGACTACGACTAAGGATGGTTGAATGTCCATCCTAGTAGTTTTAGTCCCCATGAAGTTCCCTAATAAGTTATAGTAATGCATATTGACTTATGGGGAATGATATTGCATGTTTATGTGGCTGCCAAAATTAAATTACAATGTTATGTTTTCATGGATTATTCTCTTGATTCCTGTAAGATTCATATATTATGAATTTCCAATATGTAGGCCATGATTCATGTTTATGATATAGGGTATGAAGGGAATAGTCTTATAATGTCATGATCACATTCTCATACTCATATGCTCATGTTTATGTTTACATATCTCCCTTATTTACCCTTTATAAGAATTTGAGCTCACCCCTTTTTATGTTTCGATTCCCAAGGTTATAAAGATATGTATTACATATGACATGTCTAAGAAGGGTTCTAGTCATGAATAACCTAGTGGGAGATAATTTATCTCACTAATGTACCGGGGTTTATGTTTTCTGTTTCCAAAGGCACTAGACTTATATGGTCTTTGGGTGTCTATTTGTGTAATGTTTTAAGTACTTTGAAAGAAATGATCTGATGTGAATGTATTAAAAGTGAATCTCACTATAAACCTTCACTAATAAGAAAATAATTTTCGATGATTATGTCTAGGAAAAAATCTATGTCTTATGGAAATTTTATTTTCTCAGGAATTATGTACTTAGATTCCCTTATAAATCATGTCTTATTAACTATGTAGATTTATTCCATCCCTCAAGTTTATAATCTATGGTATATAGGGTATGGTTTTAAAATGATATTATCATGTTATCATACTATTATTCTCATGTTATGTTTATATTTTTCTTGTTCACACATTCTAATAAATGAGCTCACCCATTATTATATTTCATTTACATAGGTTGTAAAGAAAGGTATTAGGTATGATATGTATCATAAGTGTTTGAGTTCTGAAGAACATAGTTGGAGATGATGTGGTTCACTTATAAACCATTTTCCTCTGCATATTTGTTTTTAAAGGCACTAGAACTTCCCAATTCTTGCATGGATGGTTATATTATTTAATAAATATTCATCTATTAAAATTAAATATTAATGTATGAAATGTATGGGTCTCTATAGTTGGTACTAGGTCAAAGTTTATATAAACTTTAAAAACTAGGATAATAAAAATTCAGTGAGAACCCTTAGGATAATTCTATGCGCAGTAAAAAATCCTATGTTATGTAAATTATGTAGTTTGGCTTACATAGAAAAGAATCCCTCTTTGGATATTTATAAGTGGATGTGGCTCTAAAACTATTTTTCCATGGGGTAATAACCCCAAAAATAGTAAATTGGGAATTAACTTGATTTTCACCTCATGCACGACAAAGAGGCCTTGATGCACACTTGGTTTGACACTCCTATGATATATGATTGGATTAATTCGAATTTTATTTATGAACCATAATGAAGGATTTGAATAGATTATGACCATGGAAACCTATATTAAACATTAGGTATCATAGTTTAAAATGAAGCTGTTGTTATTTAGACACCCTATGAATGATATTTCATGATTATATGATTCAACACTATGATAAATGATAATATTTGGTCACACAAACCATTTTGGTTTTAGTATTGTATTGAAGATAAAATTATTAAGGTGGGGTGATAATAGGCATGATAAAATATTTTAGTATCCAATTTCAGATTAGTTATCAGAATTACTATATATCAAGAAATGTATCAAGGAATGTTAATTCATATCCCTAGAGATTTGATGTTGAATTAGTATTGAAAACCCCTTAATGGTATGATGATCACATCTCAATTCTATGATTCTGCTATAGTTGAATTTTTGGGTAATATAGTTCCTACAAGTCTTATTATTCTCCCTCTAGTTTTATCTGATGTTATCATAGTCATATATTGACTTTTTATATATAAATACCACATCAATTTTCGATGACTGAAAGTCACATTTGATATTATAAGCCAACATGTGATCATATATCAATGTGATGATAAATATGAAAATTTTATGGAAATAATATCCATTTTGTATTACACATCTTGGATTTTTATTTTATGGAATGATTTTATTTATTTTTTGGTCTTATTGTTATCCCTTGGTTTCCTTGTGATCTTTTAATGAAAAATGAAATTTTTGGGCTATACAACAGGTGGAATATGGTTGCTATATGGTTAAAATAAACCATGAGTTATCCCATGATAAACCCTGCACCCTGCATAGTGGCAATGTCCAAGATTCACATACATAGACCCTTCCCCAGTAAACATGAGGCTGGTTTCCAATTAGAAAGAAGAGATCGCATGATTGCCACAAATTTTGGAAAACTGTGTGGGCTTACCATGCAGCTTGTCTAGGTCATTAAAAAATAAAAATTTACCCTTTTTAACTCCCATGTTTTAACCCCAAATCTCCCCAAATTCTATTCATATAGAATTTTCATCCTTAGGAGTTTCCTCCTTTCCATCTTGGCGCCCTTGAACCCTATTTTGTTAGTTGATTTTGGTGTGGTTTCTTCAATAAATCATCATGTAAGTCCTTTATCTCTTGCTTCCTCATCTATTCTATGTTTCTTCTCCCTCCATCTTTGGGTTATTCTTTTCCAGTGGGTGGGTTGACTTAATAAGGGTTCAATCCAGAGTTCTTGGGTAAAATATTTATTTTTGTGGTTTAATATTTCCTTTTTATGTTCTTTTTATGGTGTGGATGAGATTTTGCACCAGATTATATAGGTTTCCATAATTTAAGTAGGTGGTTCCATGATCTAGAATCTTTAAATGATTTTGGTATGCTTCCTTGGCCGCTTTAATATGTTTTATAGGTTTGTGTGTGGTATGAAATGTGTTTTCAAAAATATTTGTGGTACGTTTAGGTTGAAATATTGTTTTCTAAACAAGATCAGTGGTGTTTCATGTTTGATTCCTTGTGATGATTCTTGAATGCATTCCATAAATTTTGTAAGTGGTGAAAAGTATGTTTTAAATTGGATTTTGTGTGCATATGGATTTAAAATTGGTTTTGCATAAGAATAATGGATGGTTTTCATTTTTAATCATATTTTTTGGATTTTGTTTGTGAAAGAGGTGTTCTCTGTGACATATGAAATTGAAATTGAGAATAAAGGGAATCCTAGGTAGCTAGGTGAGTAGAGTAGGACTAGTACTCTAGTTATATTGGTGAGGCTAAGACCCAGTTTCTTCTAACAAGATTGATACTATAACACTAACTAAACTCTGATGATGATTAGAGACCACAAGAACTTTGGATGGATTCCTCTATAGTGGCTCGTGCATGAGGATGTTATGGGTAAAGGTTTCTATACCATTATCACTAAAATATTAGGTTCCTATGGTCCCATTAGTGCTATTACCTATAGGTATTTCCAATGACATGGTGCTCAAATATGATGTGGTGCCACCGTCCGCATTCAATGGATGTTGTTTTCTTTATAATTGTAAAACATGTTTCCTTTGAAAGTGTTTTCATTGAAAATGTTTTCCTTAAAGCTATTTATATTATTTTTTCCTCAAACCCTCATGTTAGTTTTTTTCTAATGTTATGGCATGGAATCCCTCTTTTGGGTTGAATCCTGCTGGGCTTCGGATCACACTGTACATACACCCTCATGTTCATGTAGAACTTGTTATGTTTGACATAGGTAAAGGAATGGTGTATCATGGTTGTGATGGTGGATCATGTTTCTAGTGTTATACACTTTCAAGTGTTTTTGGGGCTGTCCTGAGGGCGATGGACCTCATGTTGCATAGATATTTTTGGGTTTTGTTCTAGTTTTTCACCTCCCATTTGGTTCTTTGGTTTGTTTTAGATTTAGAAAAAGTTGTAAAATGTTAATGTTAGATTTTTATATCTGTTATGGTTATGGATATTGATCTTGGTATGATGTTTCATTTGAATTATTTCTCTTAATTATTTATTTAGGGTGAAAGTTTTCCTAAAAGTTCATTTTTGATACACAAATACTAGTCTATAACCTGTGAGGATCAGGAATTCCATTTGGGTAAAGCCACTAACTGGGTTGGGTGTTGGGTTGGATTGAACCCCGACTTTGTTTCTTGAAAAACGGAATCATATCATGGTTTTCACCATTTATTGCATCACATTATTTGGGAAGAGTCTAGATAGACCAGATCAAGGATTTTCGGGGCTTGATGTTTTTTTTGAGTGGGGTGTCTGGAGAACACACCTCCAAAAAAAGCTCAGGTCCCCATGGGGTGTTGAGAATTTGGTTTGACTTCTCCTATAGTTGCGACATATAGGCTGAATACTATATATGGACACTAATTAGGGGTGGAGTTTCTTGGTTTGACTTATCATTGTGATGAATTCAGTCGTTTTATGATTTATAAAAGTGTTTGGAATATTTTATTATTGCTAAAAATTTTCCGAATGGTGTATTTATTGTTTTTCCTATGGTTGTCGCATGATGTAGCAAGATGACTCCCTAAAGACCTCTTATGAAGCCTTGGGAAGAAGTCAGAGAGAGTCCAAACTCAATGGTTGATCAGAGGCTAGTGGATACAGTGGTTCAGGATGTCTAAGCCTTGGGTTAGGGAGTGGGCTCTAGACCTTCTCAAGTTAAGGTAGTTGAATCAGGTTCATAGACAGAAAAATCTTAGGATTTACTCAAGGAAAATACTCCTTTATTTCAAGGTATCACTGATACTCAAGAGGAAGGAGAGTTGCTTTAGAAAATAGAGAGGAAGTTCAGGTTTCTCAACACCACTGAGGAAGTGATGGTGAAGTGTGCTTCATTTTTTTGGAAAGTACTGGTCATAGGTGGTGGGACTTCGTGGTCCAGGCTTGAAAGCATGAGGTGATGGGTTGGAAGGATTTCAAACTCATCTTCAATGATTATTATTTCCAAAGGCCTTAGCCTTCACCAAGACCAGTGAGTTTTTCTATCATCAACAGAGGTATCAGACTATGATGGAGTATGCCAATTGCATTACAGAATTGGTTTTGTTATTACCTAAGGTAGTTCTCAATGAGCAGTTGATGGTTTAAATGTACAAAATGGGTTTTTGTCTAGATATCCACTATCTATTATTCTTATTCATGTTAAGACTTATGCTCAGGTGGTTTATCATTCTATGATGGTAAAGATCGATTGTAGTGGAAACTAAATGTCCCCTAGAGTAGTTTTAGTGGTGGTTCATGGAAGTGGATGTTGAGAAGAACAGGAAGTGAGATGAGCATGAGAATAATAGAGGTTGTAGTTCAGGCCATCCTTCAAAAATATTTATCTATGCATTTGGGAGCTGGATTAGTTCTATGTCATCGGTGTGGAAAGGCAGGGCATATGTGGTCTGCATGTTCAAATCCACATAAACAATTAAATTAGTTTGGGACTATGGGAAAGTTGCTGTTTTTTTTCATAGATACTCATACTTATTAGGGTGTAGAAGGGTTTTTGGCCTCCTAGGGGTGCTCGAAAAATCTGATCTATCTAGGACAACCGTTTCTTGGTTTGGTGGTAGTGGTAGTAGGGCTAGATCTTCTCTTGGTCCAAGTTAGTTTAAGGTAGAACTGAAAGTCAGTGGTCATTCTCTGGCTCAAGTAGAGAATAGGTATCATTATGTTGTGGACCCATAACTAGTAGAATCAGATGTATGACCTGCTATAGTTCGATGTACCAGTTTTATTACATCATCTCTAGTTGTTGCTTTGTTTGATACTAGTGCCTCCGTTTCTTTTATCTCATCCCTTCTTGTGGATGTGTGAAAATTTTCAACCGATATTATTCCATATGAAATGGATTTGGGGATTCTATTGGGTAAGAAGTGAGAGAAGGGTTTTAGGTGTCCATCTTGCATATTCATGATGTTAGGGGTCTAGTTGGAATGATTTTTTCTAGTTTTAGAGTTGGCCCTCTTTAATGTGATACTCTGTATGGACTGGATGGTCAGTTTTGGTGTGTACATAGATTTCTATCAGTGGTGAGTGAGTTTTAAGGAACATGATGAGAGTACCTAGGGATTTCAAGGTGAATGGGATCCTCATTCAAGATATCTGGGACCTCCACATCCTGAATTAGGCAACCTCGTTGTTTTGTTTTATTTTGATTCTCCAACCCCCTAAACTCTTTTCATTCTTTTATTTTGTAACAAAACCAGTATCTTAAATATACTAGGATGTTTTTATGAGATGTATTTTATTTACACTTACAGACACCTTCGTCTAATGGTTATAGGACATACTGTTTCTGTGGGTGGCGAATTACTGCCTCAAGAAACGACGATTATTCAATCTTCTTTTAACACCTATCATGGTGGCCATTATGATGAAAATATTTCTATATATGATATATATTATGTTTTATCTTTATGACTCTGTATTTTTCATTTATGGCATACCTTTATGATTTCTATTATGGGTAAACGCGATAATTTCATTTTAGGAAGTGCGGACTACCACCCCCTCAAAGTGATTTGAATCGTTAATGCCATATGTGGGATGTATAAAGGATGGAGTAAATGGTATTATACATTATATTATACTGAAATTATATTATAACTTTATATAATTATACTTTCATTCCATTAAATACGAAATAGAAATGAAAGTAGCGTTCATGTGTACGTACGACTTACCATCTCCATGAACGATGCATTTCATTTCTTACCTCTAAATGTTATGTAATATTATAAATGAATGTATATAATGGATATATATGAAATATTTGATATCTAAATCATGAATATAATTCTTGATATAATGGATATTGTACCACATGAACAACTTGTAATTATAAGAAGTTTATTTTTAACTCAAGTACCAAAGATCGATAAACGACCGTTATTAACTTAAATAATTACATAATGTTCATAACATGGCAATAAGTGATATAAAAGGAATAATAAACTTGAAAAAGGTTCATAAGAAATTATAAATTAACTCTAGTTTATTAATCAGGAGGTTAAAGAACGGTCGAGTTAAGTCGGACACGAGGTAAGGGAACTTCTTAACCCAATTTTTATTCTTTGGGTTAATCTCCTATTTTAAGATTATGTCATGATATTACTATTTCCTATCTTGTATTTGTAATTTCTTTTTGTGTACTTATAGTGAATACACATAATAGATCTATTTTATTTAAAAAATGATCTTTGTAAGGGAATTCGTCTCAATCTCCTTTCATTGAGGCATATTTTGTTTTATACACAACATTCTTTTATACGGTGTATAAACCCCTTTGACTTTTACGTTTATTCAAAAGGAATATTTTTATACGAATATTTTTACTAAATTACAAAAAGGAATGTTTTTTTGTCGTACGTATGCGGCAACAATGACTTCTCTACCACCGTGACCATTATTTGAGTTTCGGCTTCCTCTATATGCCATAACTTTTTTTTAAATGAAAAATTAATACTATGTTTTAATCTTATTTAATTTTGGTATTGAAAATGGTTTTGATAATGTTTTATTATATCAATTTGTTGTATTGATATCTTGTGATTAAAATGTGGAAATGTTATGTTTCCTTTATGCATGTTTTATGTGATACGATTATGTTATAGTTTATGATATGTTTAAACCTTTTCATATGAGGAATGCATTGGACTTAATAAGTGATGGGTGGAGCCCGCTATAGCTCCTCGATGCATCGGTAGGTCTCATAAGACAAACTAGTGTCTTGGAACAAGGCCTTGAAAAAATCATATTTGTATTCTTGGCATGAGCCCTTGTCTACGTGGTTATTATAGTATGGAATTATGCATTCCATCATTATGAAAGAGGTTATTGATATTGCATGTGATTATTCATCTATTAGAATATCCATGTGAATAAGTAAATGACATTATTTCATTTTATTTATTCCATATTATGCTGAAGTTTATGTTTAAAAGGCTTTTGTTTTAGTTATAAATTGCCTTAAATGTTTATGTTTATTTATAAAAGTTTCTGCTGTATTGTTATCCTTACTGAGTATCTGAGATCACCCCTTTCAATGTTATAATTTTTCCAGGATGTGATGAAGTATATTATGAATGACCTGCAGGGATAATATGAGGGGATATGAAGACAAGATGTTGTTGTAGTTTTGTTTTACTTTATGATGTAATGTAATACTTATGAATGTATCTAGTGTTTCCAAGGCTACTAAACTAATTGGTCTTTCGAGACTTGATCTTTTGTGATCATGCCAATGTTATGTAATAATGCACCGAATCTGGGTAACTGGGGTTGGGGCGTTACAGTTGGTATCAGAGACAGTTAAGTACTAACCTTGTAAGCTAGATTTAGATAAACTCTGATAAGAGCACATAGCCCTAAGATAGACTTTGAGGATTAGTATAGAAGAACTTCCTAGAATTTCGGTATTATAGAGATTTTGTGAGTTTTCTGATAAATACATCCCTGTCTAGATATGAGCAGGTAGAGGTGGCTCTGGCACAGATGTACCTAGGAGTAAAACCCGAAAACACTACTTTGAGCTAGACTCGAACGGGAACTGGTGCACGACAACGGACTATGCTGCACTCTTGGTTATGACACTCCTGGGGGATATGCTTAGGATAATTCTCATTTTCCTTAGAAACCATTATGAAAGGTTTATGAGTATATACTTCCTCAAAGAAAACATTTTTATGATTATAGTTCAATTTATGTTAAGTGTTTTACAAGTATGGAATTATGTATTTTGATTCATAAACTAATCTAGTTTATGACATTGTTTAGAAATGGCGCCTTGTGGGAGTAAAGGAAACCATATCAATGAACGCACTCCATGTAGGGATTTCCCTCCTGCTCAGGATAATTATTGTGGAGCTGGAGATACAACTGGTGCTGATCAAATTTTCACCATACTGGGACAACTCACTCAGGTTATGAATAATAACCTTACTCGTATGGAGCACCCTGATCCGCTGCGTGGAGGATCAATGTTAGATTACTTCATGAGACAAAAACCACCAACATTTAATGGGGGTACAAATCCATTAGTAGTTGACTAATGGATAAACTCTTTAGAGAAAATATTCCAAGCCTTGGGGAGTAGCAAAAGGGAGATGGTTTTCATGGCAGTTTACAGCCTCATTGGAGATGCCGATCAATGGTGGTAGCTGATTCAAAACACAAAGGAAGATGAAGGAGTATCAAGTATGGAATGGAGGGAGTTTAAGGAAATTTTCTTAGAAAAATACTTTCCACATAACCATCGAGCAGATATGGAAAGGAAATTTCTGAGTTTGAGGCAGAAGGAGGATGAGAATGTCGCAAAGTATGAGGCAAACTTTACAAGGTTAGAAATACATGCTGCAGATTATATACGTAACCCAAGAAGTAAGATTGATAGTTTCTTTTATGGGTTAAAATGATTTCTCCGTCGAGCATTAGTCTCACAAACCCTCTCATCGTACGAAGATATTGTCTCATGTGCTATCAAGACAGATAAGGAATTCTCTAAATCTTATGACAATAAAGGAAAGCAAGAGGAGAAGAGAATGGTGGAACAAGAGATAGATAAAAGGAAAAAGGGAAAGAAGGATTTTACATTATCTGATAATTGTGGGAAGAATCACCCCGGTACTTGCCTAAAAGGAATTGGAGTTTGTTATAAATGTGGAGAAAAAGGTCACCAGGCTCGTTATTTCAAGGGAAAGAAAGAGACTATCAATGTTTAATGCTACAATTATAGGGAAATGGGGCATTATGCAAATGAATTTCCTAAGCGTTAGGGAAACTTACCTCATAAAAGGCCAAGGGATCAAGGAAAATCTTATGATGTTACTACAGTTAAAGTGGAATAATTAATGTATTGGTGTTTTTGGACTCAAGGATTATATTCTGGATATAAGAATAATGTGACATATATAAGGATTGTACTGCAGTACTTGTTGTTTTCATTAAGGTTTTGATATGATTAAGGTAATCATATTTTTGTACGTTACAATAAGAGAAACTTTACTTTGTTTGAGGAATCTGATGATACAATTGATTTTGGAATTTAGAGACCTTTTAGAGAAAGTCTGGACATAGGTATTTTGGATAACTATAAAGGTTGGAATGGATTAAGTTGAAGTTTGGATAGTATTTTTTAAGGTTAAAAAATTTAGGAAGATTATTTTTGGAATATTATAACACTATAGTTTTAGGAAAAGGACAACCTGCAGGTCGGGGGATAACCTATAACGTCGGACAAAGCTATAGGAATCGAACCCACAACTATAGTGCAACAGACCTTTATTACCTACCACTAGCCTATAGGACGTCCCTGGTTATTACAAAATAGTTTTCCTAATCTAAATAGTATGTGTTAATATTTGGAACCTTATATGATTAGTATAAATATAATATTTTTGAGTTCTATAATCTTTTTGAGTGAAAGATGGGTTTGTGGTGAAAATTTACTAATGAATGAAAGTCTACATGACAAGTATATATATTTCCTTACATTCTTAGTAATTCTCCTAAATAAATTACTCAACTTTATAAAAGGTAACTTAAAACAAAAATGTTGTCGGTTAGATTTTTCTACTGGGGAGTCAATGATCGTTTAAACAATCACAAGTTTGTGATTTTCTTGTAGTTACCTTTCTCCTAACCATGTTTTCTACAACTCTCCATCATACCTTGATGGTTTGTTTTTCCTCTATATCCATATTTTCAAATAATCCTAGTATGGGCTATCTCGGGTGACCTTTGTACTTCTCTTTCATTCTTTCAAAGTTATATTTTTATTAACCTTATTTCCGATGTGGGTTTTCTAAAACAGTATTTTCTATTTTCAACCTTTTATATTCAAAGAAAAATTTCAAATTGTGAGGACATAATTTATTGAAGGAGGGGAGAATGTAAGACCCCAAGCTTCCATGGTACACTTCTGTTTGAATAATAGAGCAGCGTGTGTTGTATGCAACCTCGAGTTTTAACACACCGCGATGAATCAAAGTAGCCTTTATGAATAGTAATACACACCTTTTGAAATTATATAAATTTTATATTTCAAAATGGACTTCATTTTTGTATTCGTAATATCGAAATTATCCTAAGTTGAATTTTTTGTAATTTTCTAAGAACTTCCAATTTTTTATGAATAGTGAAAAATACTTAAAATCAACTTTTTTAATCAAAATAATTTATAGTGATAAATTATAATATTTAGTGGTTTTAAAGTATAATTAGAATATATTTTTACCATTTTATCCAATGGTGGTAATTATAATTAATTTTACTTTGAAATTGGATATAAACAATTGTCAATCTTTTGATATATATTGTTACTTAAAAACACACTATTTGTTGTGACAGTGGGAATAAATTATAAAATTAATTAATGACTCTTATATATTTGGAATTTTTTAAAATAGAAATCAATTTTGAATTCGGAATATCAATTATAGCTTAGGGTGAAATTTTGGCATTGTTCTGAAAAACATCAATTTTTGATGAAAAGTGAAACCACGAAGTGGTAGTTAAAAAACTGATTTTTCATTTAAATGAATCTTTACCACTTTTATGAATTGAATTTCAAAAATCTGACATACATGGTTGTCATTAAGATATAAAATGTGGTTCAGTGGTGTTAAAATAATTTTTTGGTGAATAGTAACTTTTAAGTTTTATTAATCACGATTAAAGGTAATTAGTGAAATTTAAGGTAAAAATGTTATTAAAAAAATATGAAAATACCTTTACAATTTTCCTACCCTTATTTTATGAGTCATGGAAGACCAAGAAAATCCATGGGTCAACTTGGGGACCCCATTGAGCCACTTGGGTAAGAAAATGACATTAATAACTTTTTATTTAAAGTAAAAATAAAATTGTCACAAACATGTGTTGTTTTACTAAAACAATTATTACATGGGGTTATATAAGTTTAATTTTTGACTATAAATATTAATTGGAAAGATAAAAAGATTTCCTACATCATGGTAATTTTTTTATAATTTTTAGACATTAAATAAATTAATGTTTTTATGACACCATGATGATGCACCGATTACCTCATTAATTAACGATTTTAATAAATTGGAAGGATAATGTAAAATCCAATACTTAAACTTGTAAAAAACCTATAGGAAGAGTAGACTTGGAATAATTATCACCTTAGCCTCAAAATATAGCATTTTGGTACCTTTATAATCCTAAAAGAATTTCATAATAGTGTATCATTTCATGAGTTTCCAAGAGTGCCCCTGCTCTCCTCTTATAAAAGGCCCCCACCTCTACCACCTTATTCACACCTTAAAAGCCTTTTGGATCGGCCAAAATCTGCCCAAATACTCTCTCAACATTCCTACCTTCATCCTAGAATCCTTAACTTAAGAATAAATCTCTTCAAGAAACCAGTTTTGTTCAAACCGAGGGGAGTTACCCGATTTAAAGGTAATGTCTTCTCCAATGTTGTTTTGTTTTATTTTGCTTCTCCAAACCCCTAAACTCTTTTTATTATTTTATTTTGTAACAAAAACAGTATCTTCAATATACTAGGATGTTTTTATGAGAATTATTTTTTTTACACTTACACACACCTTCGTCTAATGGTTAATGAACATACTGTTTCTGTGGGTGGCGAATTACTGCCTCACGAAACGATGATTGTTCAATATTCTTTTAACCCCTCTCATGGTGGACATTATGATGAAACTATTTTTATATATGATATATATTATTTTTTTACCTTATGATTCAGTATTTTCCATTTATGGCATACCTTTATGATTTCTATTATGGGTAAACACGATAATTTAATTTTAGGAAGTGCAGACTACCGCCCCTCAAAGTGATTTGAATCGTTAATGCCATTTGTGGGATGTATAAAGGATGTAGTAAATGGTATTATACATTATATTATACTGGAATTATATTATACCTTTATATAATTAAAATTTCATTCCATTAAATACAAAATAGAAATGAAAGTAGCGTTCATGCGTACGTACGACTTACCGTCTCCATGAATGGTGCATTTCATTTCTTACCTCTAAATGTTATGTAATATTATAAATGAATGTATATACTGAATATATATGATATATATGATATCTACATCATGAATATAATTCTTGATGTAATTTATATTATACCACATGAACAACTTGTAATTATAAGAAGTTTATTTTTGACTCAAGTACCAAAGATCGACAAAACGACCGTTATTAACTTAAATAATTACATAATGTTCATAACATGGTAATAAGTGATATAAAAGGAATAATAAACTTGAAAAAGGTTCATAAGAAATTATAAATTAACTCTAGTTTATTATTCAGGAGGTTAAAGAATGGTCGAGTCATGTTGGACACGAGGTAAGGGAACTTCTTATCCCAATTTCCATTCTTTGGGTTAATCTCCTACTTTCAAATTATGTCATGATATTATTATATCCTATCTTGTATTTTTAATTTATTTATGTGTACTTATAGTAAATACACATAATAGATCTATTTTATTTAAAAAATGATCTTTGTAAGGGACTTCGTCTCAATCTCCTTTCATTGAGGCATATTTTGTTTTATACACAACTTTCTTTTATACGGTGTATAAACACCTTTGACTTTTACGTTTATTAAAAAGGAATCTTTTTATACGAAGATTTTTACTAAACGACAAAAAGGAATGTTTTTTTGTCGTACGTATGCGGCGACAACGACTTCTTCGCCGCTGTGACCATTATTTGAGTTTCAGATTCCTCTACAAGCCATAACTTTTCTTAAATGAAAAATAAATACAAAGTTTTAATCTTCTTTAATTTTGGTATTGAAAATGGTTTTGATAATGTTTTATTATATCAATGTGTTGTATTGATATCTTGTGATTGAAATATGGAAATGTTATGTTTCCTTTATGCATATTTTATGCGATATGATTATGTTATGGTTTATGATATGTTTAAACCTTTTCATATGAAAAATGCATTGGACTTAATAAGTGATGGGTGGAGCCCGCTATAGCTCCTCGATGCATCAATAGGTATCATGAGACAAACTAGTGTCTTGGCATGAGGCCTTGACAAAATCCTATTTGTAGTATTGGCACGAGGCCTTAACAACGTGGTGATAATAGTCTGGCATTATGCATTCCATCATTATAAAAGTGGTTATTGATATTGCATGTTATTATTCGACTAGTAGAATATCCATGTGAATAAGTAAATGGAATTAT
The DNA here is from genome assembly GCA_963277665.1 of Viscum album. NCBI lineage: Eukaryota > Viridiplantae > Streptophyta > Magnoliopsida > Santalales > Viscaceae > Viscum > Viscum album. Next base: position 1,940,254,834 of record OY728155.1, read on the forward strand.
TTTATTTTATTTTTGCCATATTATGCTGAAGTTCATGTTTAAAAGGCTTTTGTTTTAGTTATACATTGCCTTAAATGTTTATGTTTATTTATGAAATTTTCCGCTGTATTGTTATCCTTATTGAGAATCTGAGCTCACCCCTTTCAATGTTTTAATTTTTCCAGGATGTGATGAAGTATATTATTAATGTCCTGCAGGGATAGTATGAGGGGATATGAAGACAAGATGATGTTGTAGTTTGTTTTTACTTTATCATGTCATGTATGAATTATGAATGTATCTAGTGTTCCCAAGGCTACTAAACTAATCAGTCTTTCGAGACTTGATCTTTTGTGATCATGCCAATGTTACGCAATAATGCACCGACTCTGGGTAACTGGGGTCGGGGTGTTACAATATTTTTATTGACTCAATGTTTCCTTGATGTGATGATGAATGGATATGAATTTATCTATCACTTCCTTCGGTATAGAAAGTCCTGATAGATTCCTTTAACCAAATTACTCCCACCATATTGAATATATAAAATTATTTCCATAAATTGATTCATATAGAGACATCTAAATGCTCGAGTGAACCCTATTATTATAAGAATACTCTAGTAGAGAATGTTGTTGATCCCCACAACCATTATAATTAATATAATAAGTCCTCAACATATCCTCCAGTATTTTAATGGTTATATAATATTAATAATATATCTACGGATAATAAGAAGTACTAAAAAAAATTAATTCACGATTTTTCGAAATAATTCACTAGAACATTAATGTAAACCTCATATCCAGATTAGATATAATAAAATGTGGTACTCAATGAAAACATACCACTTCCATAAGTATATTCTCAAAAGATGGTAAAAAGATAAACATGTATGATAAAAATTAGGTGTGATGAATTAATAAGGATATTAAATACATTCCAAATAGAATTATGGACTTTAAACATTTTGGGGATTATAATGTGAAAATCCACAGTGCGTTTTCCCATTTTCATTATATTATGGGTAATTATTCTAACATTCCCTTAGAATTATTTCTCTCATACTTAACATGATGACATATAATGTAACGACCCGAATCTGGAGCCCCTCCACTGGTCCCCATACCCTGTTCGCCACATGACCTCAAGCACGTTTCCCAAAATGCCAGAGGCTTCCAACTAGCAGTGAGGGCCTTGGTGAGTCGGTGGGGGAAACTATGCCCTCATTCGGTAAAGTATACAGTGGAAGAACAAACAATCGCGATAACATAAATAATAAACAGCATACAACAACTGAACTTGACAGTGGAAGCAATGTATAAAATAATAATGATGCAACATGGTACATATGTCTATGGAAAACGGTAAACAGACCAACGTGATGAAGTACAGCTGAAAAAAAAGTTCAAAATAAAACAAAGTAAACTCCTCAGCATCAAAAGCCACGGCTCGGTCCCATGCTCTCCAACTCCAGTGTAATCAAGAACCTAAAGTAGAAGGGCACTTTCCCTTGTCTATACCTGCAAAAACATATTCTTCTTGGGCCCAAAATCATGACCCAAACAGGGTGTGAGATACAATCCCAGTAGGCAATCACCCAAAGATCTATGCCTAACAGTAAATGAATACAAGGCAAGTAAAATTGCAGAAAGTAGTAACCAGAAAAGTACACAACAGCTAAAATCCACAATACTAGCATATAAGTACACATGTAAGCAACCAACAACAAGAAGAAAATAGGTAACCCTTTCGGTAGGTCTCACAGCCTAACCCCTATGGTTCAACCTACAAGTACTAGCAACCCTCTATGAGGCACACACAGTCTCACCCCTCTGGTTCAGCGAAGAATATACTCTCTGGGGAAGCACTCACCGTCAATTCCCCCTATAGTCTCGTATCGTGCTAAAGGCTCTCTGGGGAAGCACTCAACATCTCATTCCCCCTGTGGCCTATGTCAAGGAACTATATACTCTCTGAGGAAGCACTCAATTTCAATTCCCCTAGTGGTCTCACATCGTATTAAAAGACACTCTGGATAAGCCCTTACGTCTATTCTCCCTGTGGTCTACTACACTAGGTTCTCAAAGTCCTGTGTGAAACTAACATGCTCAGTGCGTGTATAACTTCCCAGTAAACCTCAAAGCTACTTGTCTATCATTCTAAGGCCCAACAGCATAACAAAGCAACGGTTCCACTATCCTACAACTAGGCTTGGCAACCACCAAGACGCCAAACAAGAAAAATGAGCATGGAAAACATCTAGAGTACAGTAAAAACTACCATATACATAGTCAAATACATCCACTCAAGAAATCTAGCAAAGAAGACAATCAACTGGGGAAAAAAATGGAAACACACAATACCCCGTTCAAGGGTATTGGTGGAATTTGCACAAAATATTCAAAGACTTTATACAGAAAGGCAAAAACCACCTACCTCGATCATAGGAGATCGATATACATGAACCACAAAGACAGATTCCCCCTATAACGTTGTAGATTTGAGAAAACGCACCAAACGTTCAACCTTAGATAACATGAGAAGGAAGAAGAATTGGAAAACAAGGCTCAAGCAGAAGAGAGAACTCACCGCTGTGCTTCCTACGCAATCGATCATGCTCGAATCAGAGAACAGACGGAGAGGCGGGGGCTCAGGGAAGATCCGGCCATACGGGCCACTCTTAGACGAAGAACCTGGAGAAGGGGTGTGTTCTGTCTGTTAGGCGTAACCCCGGTGCGTTTAGGGAAAAAAATAAAATTACACAGTGTGTACTTTGAGAGTACATGGTGTGTACTAGGTTTTTCCGTACTCCACCAAAATCGGCCTCCACATCATCCCTACACACAGTGTGTGTGGGCCGGACATGGCCAGTACACGGCTTTGAGCGGGAAACGAGTACACGATGTGTACTCAGGAAGTACACGATATGTACTTCAAAAATTTCCAGAAAGATTATTTTTCTCAAAATCTCTAGAAAAAGGAAAGGCATACCTGAAACAAAGATCTGGGTTCTTACATATAATGAATGAAGATACATACTAAAAAATATCACTTTTCATGTTATACAACTAGAAATACACTTGTAATAATTAATATATGTTCATAAATCTAGGATGAATAGAGAAGGATGAAATATGAGTTTCATTCAATAATCCCCCCATTATGTCTAGTATTTATGGGAAACATTCTTGGTTCTTAAAAATTATAATTCCATCACAATAAATGTTAAAATGGGGAATATTTATATCCTTTTTTACATATTTAAATATTCCTTTTATGTCACATTAATCTTCAATTAGATATATGGTTGAACATTCACTTGAGAAAGATAATATTTCTACACTTACTTAAATATTTCCATATCCATATTTTAAAAATATAGAAAATGGTGGATTATTTGTGATACTCATCATTAATGAGCTTTCAATATCCTTTTTACTAAAGGCATCTATTACCTTATTCAATTTTCTATAGATATAATATATTGAGTAGTCATAGTATTTATTCAAATACATCCTTATTATTCTAGATAATATTCAACTTTTTCTAAGTAAATATATACTTTAAAATTTTATGATAGGTATATGTGTAAAAAATTTCATTTAAAACATATTTTCCCCATCTATTTAATTTTAAAAATACTACAGTTAACTCCAAATCAAGAGTTGAGTAATTTTTATCATGAATCTTTAATTTTTATGACACATAAGTTGTCACCATATCATTATGAATGATGAAACATCCCATTCCCTTCATAAATTTATCAATATATATTAAAAACCCTTTTCTATTTTAGGGTATTGTAATCATAGGTTTTATGACTAGCATTCCTTTCAGTTCCTTGAAAATTTTGTAACATTTATTAGTATAAAGGAATATGAATCACCTTTGCATGAACTTGATGAATGTATTCGATATCTATGAGAAATTATTCACAAAGTGTTGGTAATATCCAACTGAACCAGGATGAATTTAGATTTTAGTCTCTATGGATGGTCTAAACTAATAGCTAATAACCTCCATCTTTGTGGATCCATTGATATACCATCAGAAGATGTTATATGACTCGAAAATGAAACATTATGTAGCCAAAATTCCTTTTTTAATTTTTTTTATCCAACTTATCCTTTCATAGTGACTTATTTAAAATTTTAATGTTATATTCATGATATTAATTAATTTTGGAATACCGAATAAAATAAACTATAAATAATACCACATACTAATTAAGGAAATATCTAAATAATCTATTCATTAAATCCATGAAAATAGATGGATAATTATTAAAACCAAATGAAATCACTATAAATTCATAGTTTCTATACCCCGTAAAGAAATTTTCCTTGGTTATGTCTTACCTTTCTAACCTCAATTTATAGTATCCATATTAATGATCAATCATTGAAAAATATCTAGATCCTCATAATTGATCAAACAAATCATCAATATGGGGAAGAGGATAATTATTCTTTATTTTGATCTTGTTATGGTTCCAATAATCAATGCAGAGTCACATTAATCCAACTTTATTATTAACAAAAAGAATAGGTGTAACCTAAGGTGATGTATTTTTCTAAATGAATACCATATCATTATTATCATGGAGTCTATTATTTAATTCCTATAACTAAATTGAGTACATTTAATATGCCGTCTTTGAAATTAGTGCAGTAACAGTTATGATTTTTATTGAAAATTGAACTTCAATACTCGTAGGAAGATTAGGTAATTATTAAAAAAATACTTTAATAAAATCATGTAAATAAGAATAAATTTATAATTTATTTTTTCACAAACCATATAGAATAAACACCCCCATTGAATAAAAATTAATACCCATAGAATAGATTTAATTTCTATAAAATGTTTATATTCATTTTCTCATAGATAGACAATCATAGGTTGGTACAGAATATTAAACAAGAATTTAATTCCTCAATAATTGATAAGGGATTTATATAAGTAAAAAAACTAATTACCAAAATAACCTAAAATTATACTATAGGTAGAATAATAATATTTACAAGAATAATATTCGTGAAAATCAGAATTAGAGAAAAATAAAAAACTTTAGATGGAATAGTTATACCATTAGATGTTTTCATATCCAATTCAACATATTATAATTGAGATTACGAATGAAAATCACTATATATGTTTCATTATATATGTGAATTCATATAGCCATGATCAAATAAGAATATTAAATATTTGAGTATGCCTATTACCACCTCAACTTCATTATTTTATCTTCATTACCTTAACAAAACCAAACTGGTTAGCATGAAAATCAAATATCATTATGAGAAATCATTTAATCAAAAAAAATCATTCATGGTATGACTATGTGATGACACATTAATTTAGATATATGAAACCATAGGTCTAAAATAGGTCATTAATGGTTATCATCTATTCAATCCCTTAATAATTATTCGTAATGAAAATGTGAATTAACCCTTGCATGTCCCTTGGTAGTCTCTAGATAGGTGTTCATTCTTAGTCTCACTCACATTACACAACTAAAGATCAAGTTAATACCCAATCCACCCCATTCAATGTTTTCCCTTATGTAAATATGTTTAACATCCACATCTATATGCTAGTGTCTAGATATGAATGTATTTTCTAAGAAACCCAAACCTCATTATTTACCATAACATACGACGTTCTCATATACTAAGGCTTATACAAAAGGTTCTAATATAATTTTTCTTATTATAGTTTCTAAAGATAACCAATACTTAATTTGATATCAAATATTGTGACCCATACTTTACATTTATTAATATTAAATCTTATTAGATCAATATCCATTTCATAACATTACTATCCATGAGAGAACTATAAAGGTTTTCTGTCATTGGAAACTTGGATACATAAAAAACAAGTAAATAAGTGATCTAAATAATGGAATAATTAGTAAATAAAAATTATCACCCTTATTAGACAGATCATAGTTTAAGCTTGTTTCATATCTGGGGGAAATAAAACATATTAAATGGTTTTCTCAGATGGCCTGTAATAGTAAAAAATAGAGTTTCCAATGATCATTTAAACATAAAATGATCAAAAGTGTATGATAATAGGAAATTAACCATTGAAAAACATACCCATAAGTTCGTAGATCATAAACATGAGAAATGTAATAAATATTGGTAGTTCATAATACATGAATCATAATGGAGAGAAAGAACATGATCCATGAGAATATAACATTGGTATAAATCATGTCATAAAATAGTGAAATAAAGTGTGAAATAATCATAATCAAAGAAATATTATGTCAAGGATACCGACAAAGACATTACAGACATGTCAGTCCTGGGATAAATACTCATGTAACTTCTTTTGGATTGGGATAACATCTTATATACACTCTTTTGGTCTTGTGATATCCTCTCTTGTACCCTCTTTTGGTATTATGATAACCTCATGTGTACCATATTTCGAGTGTTGGATAAACTACCATATACCATGTTCAGGGATTGGGATAACCTCATGTGTACACTCTTTGAGGTCAATGAAAATTAATCTATACACAATGTATTGAATGGTTACATAATTTCTATCCCATCCATCATATTATCATAATATATACACACATATATATATCTACCATAATATCATAAAACATTCATCATTTCATCATAACTTAAACCATGGAAAATAAAAGGGTTTCATAAATATCTCAACATCATAATTATAAACCATACAAAAAAATAATAAGGATGGTATCATTAGATAATATATCCATAAAATATTAATTAATATCAAATGATGTTATCATATATAAAAATATTCCTCAAAAGATCAATAGGACATTTTAGGAGGAATATACCCTTTTAATATTGAAATTTGTTACTTATAATCAAAATATTTCTCAGATATTAAAAAAAATTTTGATTTGAAAATAAAATTAATAAATTTTTAGGGAATATTAAAATATTTGAACAATCATGATGACTAGAAATTTAGTTGATGCCATATTGGTTAAAACAAATATACCTTTTACATTTTTAGTGAAAAGTAAAAAAGAACCACATTTAGAGAATGAGAAGAATATTCCTTTGATAAAGTTTTATAGAAAGTAAAACATATATAAAAAATTATATATAAAATTATATGAAAATATAAAAAATATTCATGATTTTTTATATAAAACATGTATAAGAAATAACAAGATTCCTGACAAAAGAGGAAATACAAGTTATTTTTTATGAAATAATTTTCCCGATCATTTTATGTAATAAATTGTAGAAAATAATACTATTAATTAAATATTTCATTTATAACTAGATGATAATAAAATTGAAGGGGTTTATTGTAAAATTATCATATAATTTCCTTCATTGTAAATTTAAGAATAAAGACTATCGATTAAAATGAGATTGAAACATAAATACCTTACCTTAACTTCATCTTGATTTGAAATCACTAAATCATCATATATAATAAATTTAAATACATTAAAATTATATATTATAATATCTTACATTATTAGAATATCATATATGATCCACTTATAACATTTCAGCACTCGTTTATTAATAATTCTATATTTAAAATATGGTTTCTTGGTGTTAACTATTTCATTTTTTAGAGATGTTTTGGTACTACTATTCTTATCCTTGTACATTGATCCTGGTAAATTCATATATAGAATTTTATTTATGACATAAATTATATATATATATATATATATTCATCATATACATATTTATAATCATTTATAAATTTTTGATATATAAAAATAATTTACACCATTCATGGAGATGGAAGACCGAATGTACGCGTGAATATAATTTTCATTTTATAAAGAAAATATGGAAGGAAATATAAATATTATTTATCATTATAGAACCATAATATTATATATGTATATACATTAAATCTATTATTATTATCATATATTTAAATTGGAAAAGGAAAATGAATCATAGTGCTTTATGGAGGTGGTAGTCCATACTAATGAAGGAGTCACGTTATCGTGTTCTAATGGATGAGAAGGTAAGAAGGAAGATATGATATTATAATTAAAGAAGTATAATTATTTCAAAAATATATTATTTAAAAATTAAACCCATCATAATATTCATTCTGGATATATAGTGATGGAAAATTAATTGTATCACCCTTTGGTTGTGGTAGCCCACACGTATACATGAGTGATACTTTCACTTCCCATTTAATAGAATTGATGATGAATAATGTAGGTTAAATAATCATAATAAAATTTTAGTATATCTAGGATAATAAATTTATTATTTTATGTTGAATACCATAGAATTATATGTTGTAGAAAAATATATAAATTGAATGAGGATGTGCAGGATGATTGCCTCTCCTTTAGTTGGACACCTTTAGATCATTTCTTAAGGACACTTAGAATGGTCTTCTATGAAAAAAAACCTATAAATTATTGATAAATAATATTATAATATTATTGGGTATGTATTGGTCAATATAAATGGCCAAAACTGGTGTAAAGAAGAGAAATGATGGGTGTCCTTTTCTAATTGTCGGAGATGACACACTTTGTAAAGACCCAAAGCTTAACGTACATGAACATTACATTACTTTTTAAGAATACTTAGTACATAACAAAAAACACACACACAAGGATCGTAATAGTTTAGTGTCTTTGGAAACTCAGAACGTAATCTTCTAATCGTGGTGAAAGATCTTCAATATCTCCCATAATGATCTTCCCCTTTTTTTTACCTAAAACCTTTCTTTATATCCTGGGGAAAAGAAAACATAAAAGGGTGAGATCAAATGCTCAGTAAGGGTAAACAAAAGAAAAATCAATCACATCATATTCATAAGAACATAACTTTTGGAAATCTTAACCCGTAAAAGAGAGCATAATTTCAAAACATGGGATAAATCATAGTAGTGAAATGAAATCCAAATAATCATAAATTAAAACATTAAACTTTGGGGAATACACACATAATCATAGAGAATCATTTCTTGTTAGTCAAGACTCATTGCCAAGACTCTCTTAGTGGACAAAGTCCCTTTCTGAACCGAGTCACCCTCGTTCCAGTCCTGTTTCACTGAACCGGTATAACCTACCGTTCCAGCCATGTCTATCTCATGAGATATAAAATCTTTACCCAATGCATTGGAGGGAGATATAGGTCCCAACCATCTCATAATGATACCATTCTTATGTGTGCCACAAAATCATAAATCATACATCATTTCATATCCCATGTAATAAAAATGGGATTCTTAAACAACACGATATCATAAAACAATTCATATAAGATAAAGTAATTCATAAAAATATAATTCCATCCCAACATAATCAAATCAATGTAATAATAGGGATAAAAACAGAACCCATTATTATCTTAGATGGAAAATAATTTTGATAAAACACTTGAACTCCATTCTTGAGGAAAATATCATTTCTGTTTCAAAAACACTTTTCATTTCTTAACATGTCGTACAATTATAAACTAAAATAAGTTGATTAAAAATATACTTGAAAACCTGTAAATTAAGCTTCTTGGAAATAATGTTTTAAAAATCCATTCGTGCCGTATAAGTTAAAAAAAACATTCTTCGTACTTTTGTCGGAAAAGTCAAAAAGTACCTCGTACGAAAAATGACAAAAGATTCCTTTCACATCTTTTACTAAAAACTCACCAAAGAGTAAAATTGGATTTAAACAATTGTAGGTGGATGGAAATAATATTACATATTGAGGAAACATGGATGTGGATGATAAAATACACCCCAGTAAATTCCAAAGTATAAACAATCTCGGGAAAAAAAATGAGATTGTGATATTTCCCTTACCTTAGGTCTGATTTGCTTCGTAAGTGTCCGAACATCCTGTATAATGATTTAAATAATGTTATTGACTTATTACAGAATCATATTCATTGTTATGATATCATATATGGTTCACTTATGACTTTATATTACCCGTTCTTTTGTAAATTCCATGTTAAAGAGTGTTTTGGGTAAAATTGTTTCATTTGTCGTCCGTGTTTTGACTTGTAATTATTCATATGATTACTTAGATCATGATTACTTAATTACAGAATATAAAAAATGATTTATCTATATATATATATATTCAGAATATACATATATATAATAAATCAGTAAATGGAAAGAAATACACCGTTCATGGAGACGGTAGGTCGTACGTACGCATGAACGCTGTTTTCGTTTCCTTATTGAGTTGAACGGAATTAAGTAGATGACATAAATATATATACACATAAATCCAGTAGCTTTATAATTTCATATATTCCATTATTATTGCTTATATATACTTTATAATCATTCTTAAATGGTTAACATGGAGAATGAATCTCATCGTGTCGTGGAGACGGTAGTCCGTACGTACGCACGAGTGATGATATCATTTCCATAATTATTGAATTGAATTGGAGTGGATGATACAATATATAAGAATCATTATTATGTTATAATAACTATGTATAGTTATTCTTTACACCATTATACCCATCCATGTAAGGTGGTGGTGGAAAATAGATTTCACCACGGCGTGGAGACGGTATTCCGTACGTACGCACGCGCGGTGATTTCGTTTTCCGTAGGATGGATAGATGGTAAAATAGGGTTGTTTCATAATTATAATAACATATCAGTAAATGAGTGATACTGATGTTATTACTTCATAATGAAACAACCTAAGAAGAAGGAGTGGAAGAAGAAATAAAGGTGAAAGAATTGGTAACGGAAATTACCTCTTCTTTGAAGCGCCTCTTTGAGACCTCCTCTTAGGGTACCAAAATTTGTCTTTGAGGAAGACCAGAACCTTTAGTATGTTGCTAGGGAAGTGGAGAAGAGAATTTGGCAGAGGTTGGCCGAGCTTGAAGGCTCAAAGTTGTGTGAGTAAGAGAGGGAGGAGGTTCCCTTTTATAAGGGAGGAGAGGGGTACCTTTGGAATAACTAAAACTATTATTTTATTATAAAGTCAAATTCGGGTTTAAATAGCTCCAAATTGATTTATTTCGAAGATAAAGTGGGGATGGGTCGAAATCCATTCATACAATAGAATTTAGACAAGTTTAGGTTCCTATTTTAACCATATCATTTATATTTAACATTAAGTAAAATAATTTTACTTTTACCGTGTCTTCTTGTGTTCTTAAAATATAAGGTTAATAAACATACTATAAGAAGCCAAACGAACCCAAAATTGTTTATTATTAATATATATAACCTTATCTAAGTCATTTTGCCGAACCTTAGATTTTTAAAAATAAAATAACAATTAATAATATAATATTTGTTTTAAAAACTATTTTATGTCAATTTTGACACTATTTAGTAATTTATTTTTGTGAAATCATAACAGAATGATAAGTTCGAAAAAAGTTAATTAAATCAACACTAACATGTCATATTAACCTAGAAAATTAGTGGAATTCATAAAAAGTCTCAAATTATATTTATTTGATTATTTATAACATCAATTATGTCAATATTTCATTAATAAGATAATTACTGCATCATTGTTGTGTCATAAATAAATTAAATTATTTAATGTCTAAAAATTACAAATAAACTACCATTATGTAGGAAATCGTTTTAGCTTTCTAATGAATATTTATAGTCGAATTTAGCTTATGTATAACCCTGTATTAAAAATGTTTTATTAAATAAACTTTGATTTTAACTCCTTTAACTCTTCTTTGAATTAAATAATAATAAATGTCCTAATCTAATTAAAGTGGGCCTAAATGGTCATATTTTATTCCTAAGGTTGTTTTTGGTCGAATTACACTTATCCAATAGAATTAGGACATGTGTTAGGGTAATAATAATATCATTTTTACCCTTAATTACCCTATTTACTTTTAACTGTGGTAAATAAAAGTAAAAAGTTACTATTCACCAAAAATTATTTTCATCTCATTGAACCACATTTTACTTACTGACATCAACCATGTCTCTCGGATTTTTGAAATTCCACACACAGAAGCGGTAAAATTAAGTTTTATGAAAAATTCAGTTTTTTTTAACTACCACTTATTGGTTTCACTATTCATCAAAAATTGAAAGTTTTCAGAAAAATACCAAAAATTAGGCCTAAGCTATATTTGATATTATGAACTCAAAAATGATTTCTATTTTACCAAATTCAAAACATATCAGTTTCATTAATTAGTTTAAAAATTAATTCCCATCGTCAAAACAAAAGGCGTGTTTTTAAGAGATAATAACTATCAAAAGATTGACATTTGTTTATAACTGGTTTAAATGTGGAATTACATCCAATGACCAACATTGTATTAAATTGTAAAAATATATTCTAAATATAATTTAAAACCACTAAAATTAATAATTTATCACTATTAATTATTTCGATTGAAAAAGTTGTTTTTAATTAAAATTTAGTAATTTTCACTATTCACCAAAATATGAAAGTTATCCGAAAATTATCAAAACTTCACCCTAAGCTAATATCGATATTCCGAATCCAAAAATGAAGTCCATTTTGAGAAATAAAATTTAAAAAATTTCAAAAAGTGGTTATTACTATTCATAATGGCTAGTTTTAATAATATTTTAATAGCATATCGTTGTTTAGCGAAACATGGTGTTGCGTACAACACACGCTATCGTGGAAGGTCGCGATTGCATGAAATTAAATCCAGGTCAGAGATGTGTGTTGTGAAAGCTCCTTTTGGTGTAGTGTATAACACAAGACATTAATGAAATTAAAAAGAATATTTTTCATAAAATCTCGGGGTGTTACACACTTGGAATTTCATAAAATATTAAAATATATTAATGTCATAATTTTTTTTAAATAAGAAGATTTATAATTTGGGATAGGTTGAGGTCGAAATATATACATACATTAAGATTAAAAAAAGTTTAATTATCAAACATACCCTTATCTCTTGGTTTACCCCCGGTAAACCTATTTTAACCTTTGTCACGGTAACACATTTTCTATATATTTACTATATATTATGGAAAAAATTAAGTTTACCTAATCACATAATATTAATTATGATGATTACAAAAATTTAATCCATTTTATAAAATTAAATTCACATAAGTGGAATATTTTAATATCAAATTAAACCCACAAAATATGATGATCAATAGTTTTCCAAAAAAAGTGTTATTAAGTATAAAAAGAATTTATATTGAAACCCAACATAAAAACAATTTAAATTAAAATAATTGGATTATTAATAATATAAATGGACTAATTTTACTTTTATAATCATTTCTTTTTAAAAAATAAACATTTTAAATTTTTGAAATGATAGTATATTTCTCAATAAAAATTTGTATTTTTCACTATTCATTGAAAAATAAATCTTTTTAGAATGTTATCAATAATTAAATTTTAGTTAATATTAACATGATGATTTAAAAAAAATAATTCAATTTTTTGAAATCATTTTTTTAAATGTGGCATAAATTATTTTATATTATTTCTCATAGAAATTTATAAATACCATTTTAGAAGAAAATATTTATTTTTAAATCATATAATAAATTTATTAATAAGTTTGTACATATTTGTTAATATAATTCATTTATCTGAAAAATTTATAGATATTTTTTTATTTTATATTCAGTCTAATTATTTAACATATTGTTTATAATGATGTACAAGATTATGATTTGTTTAGAATCAAGGTTTCATGTATCACAAGCTATCAAAGAAATTGAATTTATTTAATGATAAATATATCATATCATCTTGGGCTATAACAAATAGAACTAAAACTAATAACTGTTGAGAACCCTTATGACTACCCTAATGAGATTAGTCATGTTTCCCCATCTTTTTAGAGGATGAAATTAGGATACTACCCACTAATTAAGAAACTTCACCGAGTCAAGTGTTCATTTCAAATTCTTCCTTGAGCATAACTTCTTTATCCACCAACTTGGTATGAATTAGTAGGGAAAGGGAAAACAAATTTATCTGATATTTACATTAAAAACTATTCTAAACATATCACCTTTAGATAGAATTTCCAAAGTATCTCACAAGATAAATTAAAAAACTCATCAAACCATGTAGCATATTCCACTAACGAATCTTTTCATTTCTTCTGTGTAAAAAACTCTTGGGCCTTACCCAACATTAGTGTCTTCAGATAAAACTACTAAATCAATGTCATTTCACTGGTAGTCCAGATGATTTCCTCGTGTATCCTCACTTATAACAATGATTCCCACCATTTATTACTTGATCCTTTCAAACATGTAAGTGTAAAAGTGTAATTTTTATTTCCTATAGGTATTAAAAAAATTGAAAATTAGATCGATACTCTCGATCAATTACTCATGAACATGGGTACCTTTTTAAATAATAATTAATAGTGCATTCCACTTAGTGAACTACTAATAATGGTACACTATTTATGCATGAATTCATTTTCCCTCTTAGGATAAATATTAAATCATATAGATCTACAATTCCATAAAATTAGGATCAACTATAGGGATCAACTACATGCCATGACCTGCACATCTCACTCTACACCTATAAGAGTTCCTTTTGGGAGGAACATTTTGCAGAACAAAATGTACAAATTAATCAACACCCAATTAAATCATTAATAAACCTAAAATAAACCATAGTTAACCCTTACAATAGGTCTCAATAAAAAAACATTGATATAAACAACACTTATAAATGTAGAAGGGTTAAAAACAATTCTAAACAATTATCCAATATGAATGATTTGGCTTCACTATGAAACAAACTATGTGCCAAAATTGTGAAATTACACTTTATTTTTATCGAGTTAGTTGCATAGTATTTGTATAGTTAATAATAACCAACGTGCCTATTCTTTTCACGCATGTTTCATTTCAAAAATTGAATTTTGGGTTCTTACCGAAACCTATATCCAATGATGAAAAACATAAATTCTCAAACAAAATAACCCAAAATCACCATAAAATAAATAAAAATCAATCCACTCATGGATTCTCATTTTTTTCACAATAGAGAGCTAGGTAGGAACTCCCTTACACCTACTTAAAAATACATGATGGTTTTATCTCCCACATACCACTTAACATCTAATGAAAACAACCATTGATACAATTTTATAATGACCAAACATGGATCAACCCAACCCATAACAGGGTCAACATTCCACAAGGTCCAAAGTGTCTTCTAAATTTCCAAAGGTAGGATATAGGAATCATGATAATAACAAAAACCATATGGGAATGGGTTTTCTCATAGAAATATTTCCTAAACCTTCCATGAATTTGATGACCTCCCCAAATGAATAAAAAATATCGAAAGGTATGAATATAAAACTGTGTAAATAGAATAAAAATAAGAAGTAGATATCACTACATAATTACGTCATAAGTCATATTCATGGAATAAAAATATGAGATCCATTGTCAAAGATTGAAATAGAAAATATAACAAAAAATAACAATGCACCATACCAATAATATAAAATCCCCAAAAAATACTTCACATGAGATAACTTCCTGAGACCATGTCTCCACTATCCTAATGAACCATGGATATCAGTAATTAAGAGGAGGCACTAAACTGCATGGTGCCCTTACCATTAATCATGTCCTATAAAAAAATCATGCATGTGACCAATGTCATATGAAGGGTGTGAGAAATAAATCCAAAAAATATACCACCATGAATCTATGTTAATCCATTAACCATGAAAAAAATTATGTTTATTTTAAATATTAATTTTTTAGAACCATATTCACCATATTTTTCATTCTAGATCATTTAAAAACAACACTTTAAACATCCATTTGTATTTTAACAAAAACAAACCATCTTTCCAATTCTAGTAAATTATGTTTAAATAGAGAGATAATCCACCATATATAAACATGGTTAATATACCCAAAAAGGCATAAACATGGGAATTTGAATAAATAGATTTATAAAAACAAATAATAGAAAAATATACATAAAAATGTATATGATAGCCAAATAATGCACAAGAAATGTGAATAAAACATATAAAAACCAACTGATACAAGTAGTACACAAAATGGGATCTAACCAAATACGCTCTAGGGAGACTTTGAATAACCTAGGTTCACTAGTAACTATGTGAGTACAATAATTTTAGAAGATCGCTCAGTCTTCCTTGGAATCTATCTCAGTATTCCCTTATAATCTCTCTCAATCTTCCCCCATACCTACTTAAATTACCTGGGATCACTCAGTATTTTGATTAAAATAAGATCCATTAGCTCACTAAGTCACATGGAAAACACTCCTAAGATTGTAAAAATCCTAAGATAGAGATTCATCTTCCTAATCCACCTATACACCCTTGGTCCCCAATGTTCCACATAATTCCAAACAAATAAAAATAAAAAACATTGATCACATAATCAATTTCATTATATTTCCATAAAACTTTTAAAACCTTAATAATCTTGAAGTTCATACTATTCACAAAACCTTTTAAAACCCTTTAAAATGACATTTGAAGGTATAAGATCTTTGGAGCCATTTTAACATACTCTTGGAGTGTATCAAAGACAAGTACCATTGAAAACCAACATTGAGAAAATTAAATTCATATAAATTTTTTAAAATCAGAGTGTATATTGACATTTTCTACTTAATATATAAATTTAGAATAACTTCAATTAAAAAAACCAAATGAAATCAACATTTAATGGAAAACCATGGAAATGAGCCCCGAGATTAGGGAACCTACATGAAATTGAACTGAAACTTATTGCCTTATATAAAAAAACTTGAATCAAGAAAGATAGTACCTTAAACAATTAAACCACAATAAAAAAACATAAACCCCCATTTAAGAACCATTGGTTTATCCAAATCACAATCTAGGATTTCCTTCTTTAGTAGAGATGGATGAACAAGAATAAATAAGGGGAAGGAAAGGAAAAATGATCAATATAACAATCATATATCAAGTTAGAATATAAAAAACCCATATAGAATCCAAAAAATGGAGTAGGTAAAATATAAAAGGTATGAAGAGAGGGTTACACTTAAATTATGAGAAAATGAATAAAAGGGAAGATAATTCTGATAGGGGAAAAATAAAAAAACCCATTTTTTTAATGACTAGGAAAAACCTCATAGTTTTTTATCACCTTTGGGAAAATCATGTTCTAAATTTTTTGGATAAAATATCTCGACAAAACAATGTTCCATGGATTAAAGATAATTCCACATAGTTATACAAATTGTGAAAAATCCAAATATCCCAAAAATATCACCCTCACATGGTTAGCAGCATGGTTATACAAATCATTACCTAACTGGGAACCAAATATTTTTTCCTAAAAACCATAGTTTACCCACTCCAACTCCATTATATTCTGGTAATAACTAAATAAATAAAACTCAAAATAAAACATATTAGTGAATCGATAGTGTCACAAGAGATAACTAGTAATAATGTTAAAAAATTTAGAGCACACATGATAATTATTCTTCTATTGAGATATGAATTTTGTCTGAGGGTCTAAAAAATTATCCATTCTATTACTATGTTAACTATGAATTCATATATTCACGTAAACTCCATTAAAATATGAAGCATTAAACACAAATGATTTTCCTTTTGTGTGACCTTGGATCCTTGGAAAGTACCACTAGATAAGTATTATCAAAATATAATGTAACACGGTCAATAATTTTAGGTATAATTACATATTTTAAAAAAAATATAAATATTTAAATTTTTTCTATACCTACATCATAAGAGTCAATATACTCATATTCTCTAATATAATCTTGGAACATGGTTTTCATTAAGATTATCAAGCTCAATGCACCACCATTCTTGAGAAAGACATAGCCTTACCATGATTTAAGTTTATAATGATATGTATAAGATATATTATTAGTGTTTCCCATCACTACAATATCATATTATCATCTATAAACTAGGAACATATTATTTGTACATATCAGGTACTCTAGGTTAGGTTTAACTACTGTGCAATGTAGCTACCTTAAATTATTATGATTTATTCACACTAAAATTAAAGGATATGAAATATAAAACCTAGTGAATGACATTAAATACATCAAAAATAGTTAATTAGAATCTTAATAGATACTACTCATTCTTATAACCCCTCATGTACTTGTGGTATCACTTTCTTCGGGAAATTAATGCTATATGACACTAGAAACATCCCTATCTTGGATTATTCTATATTTTATATTTTGAGTACCTTATCAATGTATATTAATTGTGTAATTCCAAAAATACTATGATATCTATATAAATAGTCCTTAATCATGAGAATGTATTCACTTTTCTGTATGTATTTCATCGATAATCATTTATTTAACCAAGTATTAATTGACTGTAATACACATACGTAATAACATATCATCTAAAAATAATAATAGAAAAAATATAGCACTCTTAGTAACCTTATTATAGATACATGGATCACATTCATTATTAAAGAAACTAATATTTCATATGTACTCATCATAATTAATATTTTGATGGATTTTAGTATTGTGACCGGTGAGAAGGTTTTTTCATATTCAATATGTTGAAATCATTGGTTTTAATCAATTTTTTTATAACTAATATCAGGTGGTTTGATATGTGAAAAGGATTTGGAGTTTTAATAAGAGTCCCATATATATATTCTGATTCTTTTTGAAGAAGAAATAACATGTTCTAGAGTAATAGGATCATGTCACACCATGATTTTATGTGACAAACCATGAATGAAGGTCCATGTCTAGAAAAATGAAAAACTTCATTTAATATGTTGGGATAAGGAAAATATTACATATTGGTTGGAAGTGATATTTCATACTTTACGAAATCTAAAGCACTCATGTCTTGAAATGTTAAAGTTGTTAGATCGTTTGAGGTGAAACCTAGATTGAATAAAGTGGGGATGGATTGTCTAACGTACTAGAATCCACAATGAAGGGTTTTAATCATGAAATGATATATATAAATCAAAGGAAAATTCTACCATGACTTATATACCATGAATAATCTATAGGGGCATGATTCATATGTTTCAAGATGCATCTTAACAAACTTTTTTTAACTATGAAGGAATCTCAAAATGATGAGACTCATATTTTAGTTAGAGATATTTGAATATGTAAATACTATTTCATGTTGTGATGGTTACTTCCATGTCATGATTATTGGAATCTAGGGGATTTTAATAGAGTTGACGACATTTGATTCTATTTTTAGTTTGGTGTTTTATGGTGTTTCATTCAACTACATGTTTGAAAATAATTTTATATATATTCTTGGGAATGATTCCCTGGTTAGATTATTAGTATAGGTTACTAGAATTTAATTGATGGTTAAATTTCAAATTTTAATTTACAAATTACTTGAATATCAAAAAAATGTTTTATATTAGATTAATTTCGATTCAAATACAAAAGCAGAGGTGAAGCAAGGGATAATAATAATAAAAGTGTACCCATAATGGACTTTATTGAATATTTATGTTTATGATAATAAGTTTTATTAAGTTTATTTCTATTAAAGATAAATTATTAGAGTAATGAGTGTGGGTGCATATCATAAATATCTAAAAGTGAAAATTAGAGCATCATATAGTAAACCCATTATAGTTTGGTTTTTTACTTTTTAATAATATATCTAGTATTTTAACATATGTGTTAATTTTATATTTGTAATTCTCTTGAAAATATATGATTTAAGGAGATGAAGATGTCATAGAACTTTAATGAGAAATGATATTTTTCTAAAGATGGTAATAACAACCAGAAAAATAGTTATTATTTTATCAAATCAACCCAACATTGACATGTAATCCTTTGATAATGACTATAATGGGTAGACCAAATAGAAAATTAGGTATCCTTAGATCTCTAATTTTTCATGTACAGTCATTTCTTTTGTGTGATCCTTATGAATGATTCTTTTGTATTTTCCAATAAGACTAACAGATAAAATTTATTTGATGAAAATATGTTATTTAAATACACACTAATTCACTCACTATTAGGGTGTTTAGTGGGACCCCTAGTTATGATACGTTGTATGAGAGCTTTTGGATATTTTATAGAGAATCATTCATTGTAGTTTGACATAATGGGGAAGTATAGAAATTAAACGGGAGTACATTTATTTGATGGATTCAATTATCTTGTATGTAAGAATAGAATGAGATCACATCTATGATCTATAATACATGATGTTCATTATAAGTAGTTCATGAAATTCAAGTAACCAATTCCATAAAGAGATCTATAATGGAAGTATAGAAGGAATTATTAAATAAATGTTGTTTGGCTCAAAATGATATTGTTGGAGGATTAAATCATGAAATATACATTAAAGTGATGGATTTTATAATAATATAAGGAATGTTTGGAGACCTCGTTAATATCAATGAAGGTTAAAATAAAGTGAGTAAAGTAAAAAAATTATGTTATCTAAACTAGTATTCTTGACATGAAGATTAATTAATGTTGAAATGTGGAAAGATTCTTTAACCATATAATTAAAATTGATATATAAATTGATGAACCCATTAAGGACACAAAATACGAAGATATTATTAAGAATATTATATAGATATTACCATAAAATATCTATCCAAAATTGTATACACTTATCAATGTAAATTTATTTTTTACTAGGGAAACCTCAATCATTGAAGATAAAACAGTAATTTAAATGGTTTATTGTTGCTCAAAATCAAAGCATAGGTGAAAACCGTGTTCAGTGAAAACAATATTGAGATAATAGCATAAAAAAGTCTAGTAGAAATGATCCCCTTAAATTAAAAGATCATGGGGGAATCACTCAATCCTTTAAATAAAACCTAGCACCCAAATAAGCATTCAATTCAGTAAATCCCTAAATGTATTTTAGCAATACCACATCAACATGTTTCGGGTTATCTTTCTTCTCCTATGGGAGAACATTCTTTTCCTCTTTTTCTGCCTCAAAAAATTCATCTTCTCCCTTATTATTCTTATTCGTTGCTTATTTGTTAAAACATTTGTAATCAAACATATCCAAATACACCATAGTGACGTCAAATTTTGTTGAAGTTGAAATCACGTAGCATTGGTTCACACGTCATCAATGTATATATTTGGGATTTATATTTTTATGGTTTAAATAGAAAACCAATTACATATAGAATATTGGTGAACTTGAAATATTATTTTAAATATTTAATTAATGTAATTTAATTCTTAGGTGTAGTGGAACAAGTTGTTTGTGAGGTTTAAATTTAAGAAGATATATGTGTATATTTCTTATCACTTATGTCAAGGATTTTTAAAAAGGATATGTATAATTTTAGGGTAAAATACCGTTGGAATGTTTTCATTATAGAAAGATTATGCACATCATCTCTAGGTATAAAAAATAAATTATAGAGATAATGGTGATATTGAATTCCCTAAAAAGAATAGAAATACGTTTTTTATAAAAGGAATATTAATTCATGTAATACAAGTGGGAATAAATTTTAGAGAAATAATTAGGCTAAAAAATAAAAATATAATGCTGAGGAAATTTAATTAAATGGAATTGAAATTAATTTCTTACAAGATATATAATATTCTACTATGTTTTAAGTGGAAAAACCGAAAACTAAAGTAGATGAGGATGATCAGCATGAGGGAGTTCATGATCGAAAGGTAGAATTGGATGGGATTTTTCAGGATATTTATCTAAAAAAATAATTATATAACGATGTAATGATTGATGAAACAATATAAGGAAGTTATATTGATAAAAATGGTGAATAAATTTATTTAATCTTTAAAGTAAACAAAATACCTAAAAACTTTCAAGTAAAAATTGATGAATATGTAAAATATATGTTTATTATTGAGAAACAAAAAAATATAATTGAAAATATTAATATTTTTGTTGAGGATAAAGATATGAATATATACAAACTTAAAGAAAAATTTGTATCTTTGAGAAATAATCTTAAGTCTGACACAAGAATTGATATCTCAAATAAGAATATGCATTTTGGAATATTTTCAGATTAAGAGTTAAAGGAATGATTTAAATGAGGCTTAATAACTTTTGATTGAGTGTTGAGTGCTCAAAGTCCTAATTTTATGGGTAAAAGTACTCTTGCATAAGATACTAAATCATCTAAGTTAATGTCATGAAATGTGAAGAACAAAAATAAGTTAATGAAAATTAAAAGTTCTTAATCATCTAGAACATACCAATAATTAAAGATTTATTCAAAATCAGAGGATATGTGGAGAGATGTAATTAAAAAAATATTTACTTTGATAAAATATCTATTTAGTGGACGTATAGTCTAGAAAATGTATAACAATAGTGATATTTAAAAAATCATAAAAGAATATATTATTAGAAACCACTAAATTAGAATAGAAACATATCATTCATATTGGAAAACAAATACATTATATGGGTATTATTTCAACTATTTTAAATTTGGCTAGAAATATTTCAATTTTAGGAAAAGAAGTGGATGATGTTCTTATTGAATAAAAATATGAATGGGTGTAATTAAATAAAATTATATTATTTTGAGAAACTGATTTTATCCACTAGATAACTAATAATATAAACTATTTTCACGTGATTAATAAAATGATAACTGGTTGACATACATATCAACCAATTCTAAAATGGTAATGAAATAGAATAAGCTAACAATAAAATAGAATGTTATTATTACTGAGACCACTTTAAATCCTGCAATTAATAGTATCATGTTGGTTCATAAAAGGTTATTTTCATCCCATATGATAGGTCATATAAAATTTCATAAGAATATTAAATTAAAATTTGATGAAATAGTCATGTTTAGAAATAATGGAGCTCTAATGATCAAAGGAAGTGGTAAGATAGACCTACCTGATGATGAATGATATGATACTGATATTATATATTTTAATTCCATATGAAATAATATTTTTATTGTAATTCAGTTATGTTACTTAGGTTTGGAATTCACATTTAATTGAAAAGGCTACAATTTCAACGGGAAGGATAAAAAATATGCTTAAAAAAATATGGGGAACAAATAGAAACTTATATCATGTGGATAGTTAAGGGAATAATTTTTTAATTAGTTTATATGATGAGAACAATTTATGGCACAAATTTCCTATTCATGATAATAATTACAGTATGAGTAACATTTTAAGGTTGAAATTCTTCATTCATATACAATCTCTAAAGTTAAACTGAGACAAGTTTTTAGATTCATACTTAAGGAGAAAATGTTGGGAAGACCTTATCTCCTAAAGAAGAAGAGAGAACCACATTTATTTATTATGTTCCACACTAGTGTATGTGGTCCAACATTCTAGGATGCTACTTATGGTGAGAATAATTTCATTTAATTTATCGATTTTTAAGTGGATGGGATGTTCTATGTTTATGTTGTCAAATAGAGATGGGATGGAAAAAAATGATTCCAAGGAAGTGAGGAAAATTAAACCATGATAATTGTGGAGATTATTATATAGACATTGAAAATGAATATAATTCTATTGAATTTAAAAATTATCTAGATAATCATGGAATAAAGAATGGAGTTTCAGAAGATAGTACTCCTCAACTAAATAGACTAGTTGAAAGAAGTAATCATGAAAAAATAAAATGGAAAATATTATTTTATATGAAGTGTAATTTATCACCACTTGTAAAGAAGTGATAAATGTGGATATTTATATTTATAGATGATAATTTTTTCCTAGATAATAGAAGGTGTTTTTTGGAGTGTGGAATGATATGGAACCCTTATTGAAGCATATCAAAGTTTTTTGGAAGAAAATGTATCACATATAATAGAGGTAAATTAGAGAATGTATGGTGATATAGTGGATGGAGGTATATTTTTAGGATACTCATCAAAGAGTAAGAACTTTTAAATTTTTCATTAAAAATCTCAAACAAATATTTGAAAGAAGTGATGTGAAAATGTTTCAGCATGAAGAAAAATTGAATTCAGTAAATTTTGTCCTTGATGAAGTGAATGAATAAGAATAAGAAATAAATGCAGACTCAGTTGATACTCAAAATAATCTAGTCAATTATTATTCTAATGTTGAATCATATAATGATAAAGGTGAATAAGGGAGACAAACTAAGACTCAAACAAGAATAAGTAGTGTTGGAATTGATCCAAAAAACACTATTAGAGATAAATTTCTTTCCAATAAACACTAAAAGAATAATTACCATTCTACATACTGATCTATTATCTAAAGTAAAACCAGATTTATTTTTAAATGAAATAAATGAGTAATCATAAGTGAAATCTATAAATTATGGGTTATTTAAAATGGATAATATTGAAATGTGTGAGATTTTGGATAACATTAAATATCATAATGTTATTGGTATAAAAGCAGCCTTCAAAAACAAGATTGATGGACATAAATTAGTGGTCTAAAAAAGTGATGTTTTAGAATATCTAGATTCTTTACCTATTCTAATACTAATTGGAATAAAGATATATTGGATCAAAAATCTTTTATTGGATGAGTTTTCTTCATTAGATGAAATTATTTTTGATGGTAGAGTAAGTAACATGTATATATATCCTTTAGTATGGCATATGTAAAATACATTTCTATTTCAAAATATGGTATGTAATTTATTTGTATTAAGTAATAGTTGGAAGATCTTTAAGAAGTAGTAAAACAACCAGTACAAATTTATCATGACCCTAAGAGTTCAATTGAACTGAAATAAATCTAATGCATTATTCTAGTAAAATTATCATTGATATTCATTATCATTTTATAAAATTCATAGTGGAAAAAAGGTTGTAAAACTATAATTTTTTTATATAAAAGTTATTTGAAACTATCTTTACTAAACCACTAGTCTCATATATGTTGAGGAAACACATGTTGAACTTGGGAGTTGAATCGTTTCCCGCAAAATAAGGATGTTTGGATTTACATCATTATTGAATATAATACTTCATTTATAAATTGTTTGTTCTTATAAGAAATTATCCATTTTCGGGGGTAATAATATAGGGGTGGAACTATCCATGGTAGATCATAATTTTATCAAAGGGTTGAAAAATTATTATAGACAACATTATAGTGATAAATTCTTTCTCTGATTTTCAATAATGATCTTAGACTCATATAGGCTTTGATAATTTATTGAAATATATTTGTATTATTTTTAGAGTATTGGGAAATATCAATTTATTTTATATGATCATAAATATATTAGGATATACCTTTGAATTTTATTTTCAAAGTAAATAATATTAACGTTTTTTAGTGGGGAGTATGTATCTTTATTTTTGAGGTTTTCTTTCTAGGAGAAAGGATTTCTAAATGAGGATTTCAAAAAATCAATGTGGGGGGAATGTTATAACCATATGTTGTATTTATTGGATATTTTGTTAGTTTTATGTTGATTTTTAATCATTTTATGTGGTTTTATATGTGAGAATGACTTTAGAGTTGGCGTGAGATACCCAAAGATATGTTTTAATAATTCTGAAAGAAATAATAATTAGTTCTGAACTAATTGGAGAATTCCATTTCGTGAGCATATAGGTCACACTATAAATGATGTTTAGATTTTTGATAAATGAAAAATCCAATTCATAAATATAGATAAATAAAATATTATATATAGTTCATGTATGATACTTATTACTTTACCAAATTATAAACACTTATTTCACGATGCGATATTATGGTCATGCCAATTGAGGTTCACGCAACGAACAAAAATTCTATTAATGAAATGACCCTTCTTATAAGTATTTAATTTATTATAAATCACATATAATCACATATAAAACACAATACAAAATTTAAAAATTAATAATTAATCAAATAAGTGATATTCATAGAAATTAAGGAACCTATACCGATGGAATAGTAACTTAACCCATAGAATAGTAACATGACCATTAGGAATTGTAATCAAGAAAATAGAATATTAACCTCACATATAAAAGTATAAATAAAATTTATACATCTTATAATTTATAATATGATATAACTATAACACAGTATAAGTAAATAAATGTTTTAAAAATTATAAAATTAAGTGTCTGTATTTGTTTTAAAAAAATAAATGTTTACTTATAGTTTTATAATTAAAAAAGTAATTTAAAAGAAAATTTATTTTCCTAAAATAGATTCATAAATTAATATGTTGCTTTCTTACGATTATAAGATATTTTTATGATACCATAATTAACTTTTTAAAGTGTTATAAAATCAGTTATGATATTTAAATTTGTAATTTTTGAAAAAATAATGATTTTAATTAAGAATTAGATTTAGAATATTAAGGAAATAGTTTTCATAATATGGAGTTTATTTTTTAATTCAACAAATATAAAGATGTTTAGGGTGATTTTTGGGATTTTTCTAAAAAAGTTGTTTTTTGTGAATAGTGAAATACGATAATTTACGATATATAACATGATAAGTTACAATACACTATTTCTAGAGTCATTGATGATGTAATCCCCATAATATCTAAATATCCATATTCATTTAATATATTTAGTGATATTTTTCAATACTGTTGATAGTCTGGAGCTAAAATAATTATATAATTTATTAAATAATAAAAAACCCCTATCGTCCCCTATATATAGCACCCTCAACACCACTTATTCTAAAACCTTCCAAGCCATGAAGATTTTCCAAATTATTCTCAATACACTTACCACCACCCCCCCATTTTGAAGCCTCTAATATCAAAAAAATAAAAAACCCAATTTCGCTAAGGAGGTTCTCAAGGTGAACAATTCAAGTGGTAAAATCCTCTTTCTTTTTTCTATTAATTTGTTTTCAATTTATTTTCATTTTTTATTCTATCCCCACCTCCCCTTATCCAAGTATAACTATATCTAATGTATATTATATATACTAATTTTGTTAATTTTAATTGAATAATCCATCGTCAAACCTCTTATCCTCTCCCTTTTATTCTAAAAATAAAAACTTTGTCTATGAGGTGTTGATTTGTTACCTTTGAGGATGACATGTTTTAATTTTCATTTGATGAATTCAAGGATAGTAATAAAACCATTATAATGGTTGAATAATATTATAAAATTTATTTCATAACCGTTTTTATGTTCTTTAATTAACATATAAACAAAATATTAAATAATTAAAAAAAACTAGTTTGTGATGATTAAAAATCTCCAAATTAATCTAAATGATTATCATTAACATTTAATCTAATGAATCATCCTCATATACGAAGAAAAGAATAATATATAATAACAATTAAAATTCTAGAAGTTCATTAATAAAATATAATTTCAATTCTGGATAATTATCCTCATTTTACATGATTTTCCATAAATGTACACATGTGAGCTGATCATGAAAATCTAGAAAATGAACACACTCGAATGATAAAATTAAACTCTATAACTCAAATAAATGGCCAAAAATTAACCTCAAAAAATTATAAAATACCAGATACATATATAAAATTATTTGAGTTAATTAATATTTGATTTAATTTGATTATCTATGAAATTAAGTAGAAGAGAAGAATAGTTTCATACATAAGTTAAGGGATTCTCTCCGAACTTTTGAATTACCTTTGGGTTATGCTTAATATTTCATTACAAAAAATTATTTTTAATTAATATTATGAACTTATTATATATTATATGTATATTGTATAAACATTTGTATCCTAGACAATTCTTCCTTCTTTTATGGGGAAATACGTGTTTATAAGTTTCCACTCTCAATTTCACTCAATAAGCTTGCCTGATTAAAGGTAATTTCCCAATTTCATTCTCATTTTCATGTACCATCCATAATCTGTCTTAATCCATAAATATTTTTCATAAATAACTCATTTAATCATTAAAAAGTATCTTAGTTAATTTATCTTGGTATTCAATCAATTATGCCATTTCTTTTTTAAATATTCTTTAATATTTTCCCTTAATCCAAACTAAAGTGTCTCATTTATAAAGTTTATTTAACCACCATTGTAACATGTTTCTACTTCATTTGGACATAATTTACCACAATATATGCCTATTTTATTTCATTAATGTCCATGTATGATTAAAATACATTCATTCATGGACAATTTTATGATTCACTCCTTTATTAGGATTTATGACATGATTACGATACTTATTTCCTTATATGGGAAACCCTTATGTTTATGCTTGATTATTCACGTGGAACACATATGAATGAACCTGTTATGATGGGTGAACCAAGATAGTTTTCAAATTAATTGGGTAATTTTTAGTCACATGAGATCATGATTGGACAAGAAGTAAACCTAATTCCTTTATAGGACATTGTCTTCCATGTGCAATGGTCTCAATAGTTAACCTTGACTCAAGATTATGTCATGTTTTATGTTTTTCAAAAACTACTAGATTACATGATTACATGACCCCACATTCTGCATGTTATTCTTCCTTATGTTTACTCCTATTCCATTCCTTTTTATATCACCATACTATTCATTATAACCCATGTGCTATGCTTTATTTATATGTTTATTCCCATAATATGATTATTAGCTCATCACATAATTCATGTGATACACAGGTTATCCTATACATATTTGAGAGCTAAAATGAAGTTAGGAGTCCTTTATGGATAGCAAACAAAATATTTTTTTCTAATAATGTATATATTCTTCCAAACACTACTACAAAAGAGGTCTCTAATAGTGATACAATAGTCCTTTATCAGCGATAAAAATCACAAAAAACTGTGGCACAGTTAAAATCCCAAAGCATTTATCACCTCTAAAAAATCATTTTTAAAGGCCGCCTTTAAAATTACTAAAACAATCACTCTTAATGGGGTCCTTTAACAGTGCTTTTAGCGCTGTTAAAGGGGGCCTTTAACATTTAATTTTAGCACTGATAAAGGAATCACTATTAAAGGGGGTAAAATTATATATTTTCAAATGTCTAAGAGTCTTTCCCCTTTATCATTTATTTAAAAACACCTTTAACAACACCCCAACCTTTATCAGCTCTTTACACCCACCACCACTTTTATCAGCACTTTGTGAATTTACAACCTCATGTGTGACCGCCTGTATTTGAACCCTGCACCTCTGATACGAAGATGGAATGCCTTTAAAACTACACAATTTCAGTTTTTACTCTATTTTATGATATTTTTGTTTATATATATATCTACATATATATTTAAATATATTTTTTACTCATATATTTATCTAATTTATTTAAATAAATTTCTACAATATGTGTGTGTGTGATATATATATACTTATATTTATTTCAACATATTATATATTATTTTAATTTACATATATTAGAAAATAATAAAAATATATATCTATTTATCAATACACATATATATGTATACATAAAAATTATAAATATATTTGTATAATGTAAAAAATGGTTAGATATTGTTTTAAATAAAATTTAAGAATATATATGTATTTACATGTAATAGAATATACATTTTTATATAAATATTTTGATATATTTATTTATATGAGTGATTTATTATATGTAAATATATAAAACATGATTATATATAATAATAAATAAAATTACATTGTGAACAAATTATAAAATTTCAAATCCATAATATCAATATAAATGTAATCCTTGAGAATATATTAAATCACCACTAAAAATGATAAAAAATTCCTTAAATGAGGCTGAAAATCCACCGAATGTTAAAACATTGGGGTACCCTAACTAAAAACTCAGTTTTAGAGGGATTTTGGGCCTTTCTCGACCCTAGAAAATGAGACATAGGTTTAACTGTGTCATTAAAAGCATAGAGCCCATTGAAGACTTGAACTTGATATTTAGTAGAGCACAAATAGACACCAGAATCAAAAGTTATGGATGTTTTAAGTTTGAGTTACTTTTTCATCTTATTTTATATCTTTTAATAATTTCTATATTTTTTATCTTAAAATTGATATTAAATGACTATTACATGAAAATAATAAAAAAATTAGTTATAAAAAATATTTTTAAATTATTTTATAATATGTTTTCATTCCGAATGGAGAGATTTTTGCGGCTTTGGGATGGAGAACCTATATCTCAAGAACGGAGATACTCTCTCTAATGATCGCAAATGGGATTTCTTTAGAAACCCAAGAAAGACCTTAGATGGTGTTGTTAGTCATTTTTACATGTTTTCTACCAGTGGTATCAACTGAAAGGATGACTATGGTGATGATTGTGATCTATCGATGGTTATATCTAATCACTCAGGTGAAGAGGGGTGGGAGTTATTGAAGAGTGGAGTTTAGTGATGTCGGTGGGGAATTGGAAACAGACTATAGTCCATCTGGGAATGGATGGTGAGAAATAAATTGGAATGATGAAGGGGTGTCAAATTAGAGTGAACGAGGGGTGTTTGGTGGTGGTATGTTGAATCCCAGGATGGTGGCAAGGTGCTATGAGAATCTGACTGAGTCGAGATATATTGGTGAGAAATGATCATTGAAGATGATGGTCTATGAAGACAACTATGTAGGTGGGGCCTTCTACATTGATTCTTTGGTACCTCGGTAGACTGGATATTTGTGGCAGGCCGACACAATTTAGGTCGTGGTGTTGGGATGCCGCTGATAAGG
The DNA here is from genome assembly GCA_963277665.1 of Viscum album. Lineage (NCBI taxonomy): Eukaryota > Viridiplantae > Streptophyta > Magnoliopsida > Santalales > Viscaceae > Viscum > Viscum album. Next base: position 1,940,285,394 of record OY728155.1, read on the forward strand.
GTGGCATGATGGCCTTGACTGGTGTACTACCGAGAGAGGTTTTTTTGGTGGCCAGTATAGTGAGCTGGCTAGTGAAGATGGGATATGATATTGAGGATTTCGGGATCAAGGGGGAGAATTACGAAGATGGGGCCTCAGGTCGTGGGATTACTGGAGGGCTCTGGAATTGGTGTCACAGTTTTTGGTGACTAGTTTTAAGGAGGGTAGCTTCGGGATGTTGTATTGATGGTGATTTCAGTATAAACAAAGACTGAAAATAGTCGGATCATTTTGGACATGGTGCATACATTGTCTTGTTTTATAATTTTCTTGGCCGATGATCATCTCGTGTTGCATTTTTCTTGGGCTTCAGTCTATTTACAGTTAGGCTTCCGACAAGTTTTTATTTTTGGGGTCATAGAATCTCTATGTTGTTGGGCCTTTCATTGTCCATTTCTTTTTTTGGGGGTATTTATCATATCCCATTATTGTTTTTTATACTGCATATTTTTTTATTAAAATTTGGAGACTATGATCTAAAACACATGTTCTGTAACACCCCGAAATTTTATGAAAAATATTCTTTTTAATTTCATTAATGTCTTGTGTTGTACGCTACACCAAAAGGAGCTTGCACAACACGCATCCTTGTCTTGCCTTGCATTACACGCAATCGCGACCTTCCTCGATAGCGTGTGTAATACGCAATACCGAGTTTCACTAAACAACGATATGCTATTAAAATATTATTAAAACTAGCCGTTATGAATAGTAATAACCACTTTTTAAAACTCTGTAAATCTTATTTTTCAAAATGAACTTCATTTTTGGATTCAGAGTATCGAATTTAGCCTAAGGTAAAATTTTGGTACTTTTCAGATAACTTTCATATTCTGATGAATAGTGAAAATTACTAAATTATAATAAAAAACAACTTTTTTAATCGAAATAATTAACAGTGATAAATCATTAATTTGAGTGGTTTGAAAGTATTTTTAGAATATATTTCTACAATTTAATACAATGTTGGTCATTGGACGTAATTTCTCATTTAAACCAGACATAAACAAGTGTCAATCTTTTGATAGATATTGTTCTTAAAAACACGCTATTTGTTTTAATAGCGGGATTTAATTATAAAATTAATTAATTCAACTTCTATGTTATGAATTTGGTAAAATAGACTTCATTTTTGAATTCGGAATATGAAATATAGCTTAGGATGAAATTTTGGCATTTTTCTGAAAACCTTCATTTTTTGATGAATAGTGAAACTACTAAGTGGTAGGTTAAAAACTGAATTTTGCATAAAACTTAATTTTAACGATTCTGTGAATGGAATTTCAAAAATCCGACAGACACGGTTAATATCAAGGACTAAAATGTGGTTCAATGAGATGAAAATAATTTTTGGTGAATAGTAACTTTTTACTTTTTTTTACCACGGTTAAAAGTAAATAGGGTAACTAAGGGTAAATATGATATTACTGTTACCCTAACACATGTCCTAATTCTATTGGATAAGTTTAATTCGACCGAAAACAAACTTAGGAATAAAATATGACCATTTAGGCCCACTTGGATTAGATTAGGACATTTATTATTAATTTATTTAAAGAAGGGTTAAAATAGTTAAAATCAAAGTTTAATAAGTAAATCATTTTTAATATGGGGTTATACATAATATAAATTCGATTGTAAATATTCATTGAAAAGCTAAAAAGCTTTACTACATGATGGTATTTTATTTGTAATTTTTAGAAATCAAATAATTTAAATTATTTATGACACAAAGATGATGCAGTAATTATCTTGTTAATGAAATATTGACATAATTGATGTTATAAACACCAAAATAAATGTAATTTGAGACTTTTTATTAATTCCACTAATTTTCTAGGTTACTATGATATATTAGTGTTGATTTAATCAACTTGGTTTGAACAAATAATTCTGTTATGACTTTCAGAAAAATCATTTATCAAATAGTGTCAAAATTGACACAAAATAGTTTTTAAATCAAATATTATATTATTAATTGTTATTTTGTTCCTAAAAATCTAAGGTTCGGCAAAATGACTTAGATAAAGATATATGTATTAATAATATACAATTTGGGGTTCGTTTGGCATGTTATAGTAAGTTTATTAACCTTATAATGTAAGAAAACAAAAAGACACGGTAAAAGTTAAATTATTTAACTTAGAGTTAAATCTAATTGATAAGGTTAAAATAATACCCTAAACTTGTCTAAATCTTATTGGTTGATAGGATTTCGACCCATCCCCACTTTAGCTTCGAAATAAGACCCTTTGGAACCATTATAAACCGATTTTAACTTTAATATAAAATAATATTTTGAGGTATTCCTAAGGTGCCCCTCTCCTCCCTTATAAAAGGACACCTCCTCCCCCTCCTCCTCACACCAATTTGAGCACTCAAGCTCGGCCAAACCCTGCCAAAATCTCTTCTCAACTTCCCTAGCAACATCCTAGAGGTTCTGGTCTTCCTCAAAGACCAATTTTAGTTCCCTAAGAGGAGGTCTCCAAAAGGCGCTTCAAAGAAGAGGTAATTACCGTTACCAATTCTTTCATCTTTATTTCTTCTTCCATTTCTTCTTCTTAGGTTGTTTCATTATGAAGTAATAACATCAGTATCACTCATATACTGATATGTTATTATAAGTATGAAACAACCCTATTTCACCATCTATCCATCCTAAGGAAAAAGAAATCACCGCGCGTGCGTACGTACGGAATACCGTCTCCACGCCGTGGTGTAATCTATTTTCCACCACCACCTTACATGGATGGGTATAATGGTGTAAAGAATAACTATACATAGTTATTAAAACATAATATTGATTCTGATATATTTTATAATCCACTCCACTCCAATTCAATATTTATAGAAATGATATCATCGCTCGTGCGTACGTACGGACTACCGTCTCCACGACGCGATGAGATTCATTCTCCATGTTAACCATTTAAGAATGATTATAAAGTATATATAAGAAATAATAATGAAATATATGACATTATAAAGCTACTGGATTTATGTATATATATACATATTTATGTCATCTACTTACTTCCATTTCAAGACAATAAGGAAAGGAAAACAGCGTTCATGCGTACGTACGGACTACCGTCTCCATGAACGGTGTTTTTCATTTTATTTATCTACCTATTATATATATATATATACTGAATATATATGATATATAAATCATATTTTATATTCTGGAAGTAAGTAAATCATGATATAAGTAATAATGATGTCAAGAACAACAAGTCAAAACACCTACGATAAATGAAACGATTTTACCCAAAACGCTTCTTTAACATGGAATTTACAAAAGAACGGGTAATATAATGTCATAAGTGAACCATATATGATATCATAACAATGAATATGATTCTGTAATAAGTCAATAACATGATTTAAATCATTATACAGGAGGTTCGGACACTTACAAAGCAAGTCGGACCTAAGGTAAGGGAAATATCACAATCTCATTTTTATCCGAGATTGTTTTTACTTTGGTAATTACTGGGGTGTATTTTATCATCCACATCCATGTTTCCTCAATATGTAATGTTATTTACATCCACCTACAATTGTTTAAATCCAATTTTACCCTTAGGTGAGTTTTTAGTAAAAGATATGAAAGGAATCTTTTGTCGTTTTTCATACGAGGTAATTTTTGACCTTTCCGACAAAAGTACGAAGAATGTTTTTTTTAACTTATACGGCACGAACGGATTTATACTGTTTTATAAAGCCTTATATTCATGAAGCTTCCTCTAAAAGATTTCATGACTATTTTCAATAAAATCTCTTTCTTTTAAAATTGCATGATGTTTTGTGAAAAGAAATTGATTTTGAAGAAGAAAGGATATTTTCCTCAAGAATTCAATTCAAGTGTTTTATCAAAATTATTTTCCATCTAAGATAATAAAGGGTTCTGTTTCTATCCATATTTTTACATTGATTTGACTATGTTGTGATGGAATTATATTTATGAATTCTTTTATCTTATATGAATTTATTTATGATGTCATGATGTTTCAAGAATCCCATTTTTGTTACATGTGTTATGTGATGATGTATGTTTTATGATTATGTGGCACACATAAGAAAGGATTCATTATAAGATGGGTGGGACCTATATCTCCCTCCAATGCATTGGGTAAAGATTTTATATCTCATGAGATAGACATGGCTGAAATGGTAGGTTATACCGGTTCAGTGAAACAGGACTGAAACGAGGGTTACTCGATTCAGAAAGGGACTTTGTCCACTAAGATAGTCTTGGAATTGAGTCTTGACTAACAAGAAATGATTTTCTATGATTATGTGTGTATGCCACAACGTTTCATGTTTTAAGTTATGATTATTGTGATTACATTTCACTACCATGATTTATCCCATGTTATGAAATTATGCTCTCTTTTGCAGGTTATGATTTCCAAAATGTTATGTTCTTATGAATATGATGTGATTGATATTTATTTTTTTTACCCTTACTGAGCATTTGAGCTCACCCTTTTATGTTTTCTTTTCCCCAGGATATAATGAAAGGTTTTAGGTAAATAAAAAAAAGAAGAAGATCTTTATGGGAGATGTTGAAGATCTTTCACCACGATTAGAAGATTATAGTCCGAGTTTCCAAAGACACTAAACTATTACGGTCCTTGTGTGTGTGTTTTTGTAATGTACTAAGTATTCCGCAAAAGTAATGTAATGTCAATGTACGTCAAGATACGGGTCTCTACAGTTGGTATCAGAGGAAAGGTTTAGTCAACATTTGGAAACTAGGATGCGAAAACGTTAGTGAGATCCCTAGAGATATTTCTAAGGTATGTATAGGGATGCCCCTAAGGATAAGTATATGTATAGGTTATAGTCCTAGAATTGCGCTAAAGATCTTAGAATTTAAACCTAAGATGTTAGATATTGAGGGTACTCCCCCTTTACTATGTTGTCTTCCCTAGCATGATTTCGCCTCTCACGGAATTCTTTTTGTGTTTTAGTTAATGGAGGGAACCAGAAGGAATTCGGTTAACATTGAATCCAATGGACAAATTGGTGACTATGAGCAACAAAATTGTGTAATGCCTAGAGATAAAGATATTGTGATTATGCCAAATCAGCAATCTCACAATATGATCAATAAAGTAAAATTCGGTAAGTTTCCTGACTCGACTAATAAGAGAAAGATGGAGTTCCATGATGATCATAGAGGAAAGAAAGTTCAATTTCCCCTATGTAAATCATGTGGGAAGAGGCATCAAGGAGAATGTTTCAAGGGAACTGGAAGATGCTTTGGGTGTGGAAAAGAAGGACACAAAGCAAGTAAGTGCAAAGGAAAAGGGTCGGTTAACACCATGGATGAGGATAATGGTATTGCTACGACATCAAAAATGGTTAAGTGTTTTAAATGTGGAATGTATGGGCATTATGCAAACAAATGCCCTAAGGGAAAGACTCATGAAGAGAATCAGTATGGTCATATGGGTAGTATTTATGTGGATGATGATGAAGAGACTACAAATGATATGTGAGATGAAAGAATTTTTGAAGCTCGGTCAATGGTTTGAGAATGTAGTGGAATGATTACATGTTTATCATGTGTAATTTTGGAATAAAGAGACATCTATGAATTGTTACACTGTTGTCTTTCCTTGTGTTTTGAAAGTGTATGATTAATGTTACCAGTATCCATGAAAGGTTATTCAGATATTTTTGGAATGTAGATGATATGCGCATAATGAAGGGATAAGGAGAAAATTAAATGTTTGATAGTATTCATGAGCTCATGATTGATATAAGGACTAAGTGATATCATGGTTTGAGTATATAGAATTTTGAGGATTTCGGTATGTGAAAAGTGTTAACTTTTAACTGCATTCAAGTTTTCACTAAGGTTCAATGGGTATTCAAGAGAGTACAAGATTAAGGCCTTTGGATGTTTGGATTGTGACCAACAAGATATATCTTATGATATATGGGGATCAACGATGGTATTAATTCTCTGGTAATCATTTTCACTATGTTATGAGAATGGACTGCAGTATTATGGATAAGCCTAAAGATTGGAATGGATTATGTTGGACATAAGTTAGTATTGTTTAAGGATATAAGTTTGTTCGATATTATTGATGGGATGTTATAGTAATATAGTTTTATGAAAAGGACAACCTGCAGGACGGGCGACAGCCCATCGCTTCGGACAAGGCTGTGGGAATCGAACCCACAACCGAAGTGCGACTGGCCTTTATCGCCTACCACTGGCCTACAGGAAGTCCCTGTTTAGTAGAAACTAGTTTTATTATATTAAGCAGTATGATATATGAAGTATAAGTCCATTTTAGGAACTATATATGATTAATCTCACTATAGAATGACTTATGTATATTTAATAACTTTTGCTTACCTTTTGTTTGAGATAGATGGAATGACCCGTCATTCTATCACATGATCTGCTAACACTTCACGAATAACAAATTCAACTTCATTTATTTAAGAGATGAAGTAGAAATTGTTCAAGGCACGAACAAAAGTGAGATTGTACCAAAATAAAGTAAGTATTTATTTTAAGCAAATTTTCAACTTTAGGGAAATGATCTTGAAAACCAAAAATGTTGTCCTAGTGATCTTATACCTGATGAATCAGATGGTACCTTATATCATCACAAATCTATGGATTTGTGATTACTGGATTTTCCATAGCCATGTACACTACCACTCTCCATCAGAACATGATGGTTAGATTTCTCTTCCATATCCATATTTTCACCTATGTGGAAACCCAGTGATTAGTTTATTTGGGTAATCGTTACATTTCATACTTTAGTTTTTAAAAGCCAAGTTTTGGTATTCCCTTTTACGATGTGGGTTTCTATTAAAGAAACTTTCAAATAGTAAACCATTTATAACCCCGACGAATTTCGAGGGCGAAATTCATTTTAAGGGGGGTAGAATGTAACACCCCGAAATTTTATGAAAAATATTCTTTTTAATTTCATTAATGTCTTGTGTTGTACGCTACACCAAAAGGAGCTTGCACAACACGCATCCTTGTCTTGCCTTGCATTACACACAATCGCGACCTTCCTCGATAGCGTGTGTAATACGCAATACCGAGTTTCACTAAACAACGATATGCTATTAAAATATTATTAAAACTAGCCGTTATGAATAGTAATAACCACTTTTTAAAACTCTGTAAATCTTATTTTTCAAAATGAACTTCATTTTTGGATTCGGAGTATCGAATTTAACCTAAGGTAAAATTTTGGTACTTTTCAGATAACTTTCATATTCTGATGAATAGTGAAAATTACTAAATTATAATAAAAAACAACTTTTTTAATCGAAATAATTAACAGTGATAAATCATTAATTTGAGTGGTTTTAAAGTATTTTTAGAATATATTTTTACAATTTAATACAATGTTGGTCATTGGACGTAATTTCACATTTAAACCAGACATAAACAAGTGTCAATCTTTTGATAGATATTGTTTCTTAAAAACACGCTATTTGTTTTAATAGCGGGATTTAATTATAAAATTAATTAATTCAACTTCTATGTTATGAATTTGGTAAAATAGACTTCATTTTTGAATTCGGAATATGAAATATAGCTTAGGATGAAATTTTGGCATTTTTCTGAAAACCTTCATTTTTTGATGAATAGTGAAACTACTAAGTGGTAGGTTAAAAACTGAATTTTGCATAAAACTTAATTTTAACGATTCTGTGAATGGAATTTCGAAAATCCGACAGACACGGTTAATATCAAGGAATAAAATGTGGTTCAATGAGATGAAAATATTTTTTGGTGAATAGTAACTTTTTACTTTTTTTTTACCACGGTTAAAAGTAAATAGGGTAACTAAGGGTAAATATGATATTACTATTACCCTAACACATGTCCTAATTCTGTTGGATAAGTGTAATTCGACAAAAAACAAACTTAGGAATAAAATATGACCATTTAGGCCCACTTGGATTAGATTAGGACATTTATTATTAATTTATTTAAAGAAGGGTTAAAATAGTTAAAATCAAAGTTTAATAAGTAAATCATTTTTAATATGGGGTTATACATAATATAAATTCGATTGTAAATATTCATTGAAAAGCTAAAAAGCTTTACTACATGATGGTATTTTATTTGTAATTTTTAGAAATCAAATAATTTAAATTATTTATGACACAAAGATGATGCAGTAATTATCTTGTTAATGAAATATTGACATAATTGATGTTATAAACACCAAAATAAATGTTATTTGAGACTTTTTATGAATTCCAATAATTTTCTAGGTTACTATGATATATTAGTGTTGATTTAATCAACTTGGTTTGAACAAATAATTCTGTTATGACTTTCAGAAAAATCATTTATCAAATAGTGTCAAAATTGACACAAAATAGTTTTTAAATCAAATATTATATTATTAATTGTTATTTTATTCCTAAAAATCTAAGGTTCGGCCAAATGACTTAGATAAAGATATATGTATTAATAATATACAATTTGGGGTTCGTTTGGCATGTTATAGTAAGTTTATTAACCTTATAATGTAAGAAAACAAAAAGACACGGTAAAAGTTAAATTATTTAACTTAGAGTTAAATCTAATTGATAAGGTTAAAATAATACCCTAAACTTGTCTAATTCTTATTGGTTGATAGGATTTCGACCCATCCCCACTTTAGCTTCGAAATAAGACCCTTTGGAACCATTATAAACCGATTTTAACTTTAATATAAAATAATATTTTGAGGTATTCCTAAGGTGCCCCTCTCCTCCCTTATAAAAGGACACCTCCTCCCCCTCCTCCTCACACCAATTTGAGCACTCAAGCTCGGCCAACCCCTGCCAAAATCTCTTCTCCACTTCCCTAGCAACATCCTAGAGGTTCTGGTCTTCCTCAAAGACCAATTTTAGTTCCCTAAGAGGAGGTCTCCAAAAGGCGCTTCAAAGAAGAGGTAATTACCGTTACCAATTCTTTCATCTTTATTTCTTCTTCCATTTCTTCTTCTTAGGTTGTTTCATTATGAAGTAATAACATCCGTATAACTCATATACTGATATGTTATTATAAGTATGAAACAACCCTATTTCACCATCTATCCATCCTAAGGAAAAAGAAATCACCGCGCGTGCGTACGTACGGAATACCGTCTCCACACCGTGGTGTAATCTATTTTCCACCACCACCTTACATGGATGGGTATAATGGTGTAAAGAATAACTATACATAGTTATTAAAACATCATATTGATTCTGATATATTTTATAATCCACTCCACTCCAATTCAATATTTATAGAAATGATATCATCGCTCGTGCGTACGTACGGACTACCGTCTCCACGACGCGATGAGATTCATTCTCCATGTTAACCATTTAAGAATGATTATAAAGTATATATAAGAAATAATAATGAAATATATGACATTATAAAGCTACTGGATTTATGTATATATATACATATTTATGTCATCTACTTACTTCCATTTCAAGACAATAAGGAAAGGAAAACAGCGTTCATGCGTACGTACGGACTACCGTCTCCATGAACGGTGTTTTTCATTTTATTTATCTACCTATTATATATATATATACTGAATATATATGATATATAAATCATATTTTATATTCTGGAAGTAAGTAAATCATGATATAAGTAATAATGATGTCAAGAACAACAAGTCAAAACACCTACGATAAATGAAACGATTTTACCCAAAACGCTTCTTTAACATGGAATGTACAAAAGAACGGGTAATATAATGTCATAAGTGAACCATATATGATATCATAACAATGAATATGATTCTGTAATAAGTCAATAACATGATTTAAATCATTATACAGGAGGTTCGGACACTTACAAAGCAAGTCGGACCTAAGGTAAGGGAAATATCACAATCTCATTTTTATCCGAGATTGTTTTTACTTTGGTAATTACTGGGGTGTATTTTATCATCCACATCCATGTTTCCTCAATATGTAATGTTATTTACATCCACCTACAATTGTTTAAATCCAATTTTACCCTTAGGTGAGTTTTTAGTAAAAGATATGAAAGGAAACTTTTGTCGTTTTTCATACGAGGTAATTTTTGACCTTTCCGACAAAAGTACGAAGAATGTTTTTTTTAACTTATACGGCACGAACGGATTTATACTGTTTTATAAAGCCTTATTTTCATGAAGCTTCCTCTAAAATATTTCATGACTATTTTCAATAAAATCTCTTTCTTTTAAAATTGCATGATGTTTTGTGAAAAGAAATTGATTTTGAAGAAGAAAGGATATTTTCCTCAAGAATTCAATTCAAGTGTTTTATCAAAATTATTTTCCATCTAAGATAATAAAGGGTTCTGTTTCTATCCATATTTTTACATTGATTTGACTATGTTGTGATGGAATTATTTTTATGAATTCTTTTATCTTATATGAATTTATTTATGATGTCATGATGTTTCAAGAATCCCATTTTTGTTACATGTGTTATGTGATGATGTATGTTTTATGATTATGTGGCACACATAAGAAAGGATTCATTATAAGATGGGTGGGACCTATATCTACCTCCAATGCATTGGGTAAAGATTTTATATCTCATGAGATAGACATGGCTGAAATGGTAGGTTATACCGGTTCAGTGAAACAGGACTGAAACGAGGGTTACTCGATTCAGAAAGGGACTTTGTCCACTAAGATAGTCTTGGAATTGAGTCTTGACTAACAAGAAATGATTTTCTATGATTATGTGTGTATGCCACAACGTTTCATGTTTTAAGTTATGATTATTGTGATTACATTTCACTACCATGATTTATCCCATGTTATGAAATTATGCTCTCTTTTGCAGGTTATGATTTCCAAAATGTTATGTTCTTATGAATATGATGTGATTGATATTTCTTTTGTTTACCCTTACTGAGCATTTGAGCTCACCCTTTTATGTTTTCTTTTCCCCAGGATATAAAGAAAGGTTTTAGGTAAATAAAAAAAAGAAGAAGATCTTTATGGGAGATGTTGAAGATCTTTCACCACGATTAGAAGATTATAGTCCGAGTTTCCAAAGACACTAAACTATTACGGTCCTTGTGTGTGTGTTTTTGTAATGTACTAAGTATTCCGCAAAAGTAATGTAATGTCAATGTACGTCAAGATACGGGTCTCTACATGTTCTACACAATTTGGTATATATTAAGTGTAAATGCATATTTATCTTATCTAAAACATATTAAAAAACATATTATATTTATATCTATATGAATATATTTATATATGAATATATTATTTTTAATGAAATATAATTTTTTTATGTATAACGTTATCAGTGACACTAAAAAAGTACTGATAAAGGGGGTCTTTATTAGTGCTTCTAAAAAAGTGATGATACCCCTGTTATCACTGATTATTTATAAGCATTGATAAAAGTCCCAATTTATCAACACTTTTTTAAAATCACCGAAAAAGGGAAGGCCTTTATCTACACTTGTAAAACATGGTTGATAAAGGTCAAACATTAATAGTTCTTTCTTAGTGCTATTACATGGGGTATTTAACAGTTCTTTTAGCTAGCTCTGGAGAAACCCATATTTATAGTAGTGAAAGGAATTATAATTTACGATCCTTGGCTTGTGACTTTTGGTTAATTATGATTAAAATCATGTAATAATATGTGTACAAGGTTTTGGAACTTATAGTTGGCGTCATATAATGGTCTATTTTTTTGGAGATTAGGGATAAATAACATTAATAAGAACCATAGGGATAATTCTATCACCATGGATAACCTAGATTGAATCTTAGGAATCACAAGATAGGATATAGTTTCTATTTACAGGTTTATCCTTATATGTCCAAGTTTTCATCTTATATACTTATTTGTTAGGTATTCATTCCCCCTAATTGTAATTTGTTTTTCTTATTTAATGGATGGAAATAGGATTACCCATTCCAATAATCAATGTGATTAGAAATATGATGATTTCACTAATGAAATGAAAAATCTGATGGGAACATGCAATAAAAACTTCATGATAGTACTAGAAAAATTGACTCAAGTTATGAATAATAAAATGAATCATGTGGAACACCCTCATTCTACTAGGTAAGATCAAGTTATATTTGAATTCTTTATATGAAAAATTTCTCCCATGTTTAGTGGATCTTTCACCCCCCTCCTCAAAGACAAATGGATTATCTTCATTGAGAATATATTATCCATCATCCAATGTTCAGAAGAAGTGAAATTTGTGATTTTGGTGTATCATTTAGAAGTGTAATATGATCAATGGTAGACACTGATCCATAACATATAGTTCAAGGAAGATATTCATTTCATGGATTAGGAATATTCGGAGAAAATATTTTCAATAAATATTTTCCTTGGAATCTCTCTCTTAAGACGGGGATAGAGTTCCTCAGAATGAAGAAAATTGAATATTGGTATATTTGGTCATATGAAGTAAACTACATAAGTATTGAATGATAAGAAACTTTATTCTTCCTGAACATAGAAATAAATGTGGATCAATTACTTATAAGAGTAAATTTGAGTTTACGAAGATCATTGGTGATTCGAGACTTTGACAACCATGAAGAGATTATTTGTTGTGACCTTATGGTTGAAATGAAGATCAGAGAATCTCTTTGGTATCATGAAACCATAGATAAAATGTGGAAAATGGAGTATATTATGTGATTATAAATAGATAAATCCAATGATGGAAATAAATCCCAACATACCATGTGCCTAAATTGTAGGAAGAAGAATCCTGGGAACTATCGAAATAGAGACATGAGATGAATCAAATATAGAAGAGAGGGGAATAAGACTAATAATTTATGAATGGATATTAAGAATACCAAAAATGAGAAAGAATAAAGAAAGGTTCGTACAAACACTCACCATGTGTTGTAGTATTTCGACTATAAGGAACACATTCATTTTAGAATCCAATTCCATGAGACTAGGGTTGTCAGTGGAAATCGACAACAACCTCTATAGAAGAATGTGTGGGAATATTCTGTCACTACAAATGAGGTGGAACCCAAAAATTAAATGGTAATAGGTACTTTGGTTATTCATTAAATAATATAAAACTTACTAATTGGTTCTGTTTATACTCATTCTTTTATATCATTCACGGTTAGTAGAACTATTCAAACACCACCTCAAAATATGGGGGTTCAGTTATATCGGAGAACTTCAAATTGGGAAATTGTTGAATCCAAAGTATACATCTCCCCCTAGTTAAATGTTTGTGGACTAAACCTCCCATAAAATCATTTCATACTTACTTTAGTGGATGTTTGATGCTATATTGAGAATGGATTGCTTATCATTATATAAATCCTACATCAACTGTCACGAAAGGGAGATCAATCTTCCCATCCTGAGACATCCTCCAATTTTGTACAAGTGTATGGAAGAGGATGAATCTTCTTCAGAATAATTACCTCAATTATGGATACTATTTTCTTATAATCAAGAATATATATATGAAATTATTGAGATAAAGGAGAGAATAATTATTGAAGACATTCCAATTATTAGGAACTACATTGATGTGTTCCAGGAAGAATTTCATTTTATTCCTCTCGGTTAAGAGGTTGAGTTCTCAAATAAACATATTCATAGATCTCTACTTATATCAAAGACATATTATAGAATGGGAACCATTGTGTTGGAATAACCAATGAAGTAGTTACAAGAGAATCTATACAAGGGTTTAATACACCTGAGTGCTTCACTGTGGGGTGTGTTAGTCTTCTTATTCAATAAGATAGATGGATCTAAGTGCCTCTGAACTGATTATTATGAGTTAAAAAATCACAATAAAAAAATAATCACTTTCCATAGATAGATGACTTGTTCTATAAGCTATGTCGGTCCAATTATTTCTCTAATATGGACCTTCGGCTAGGATATCATTAATTAAATGCGAGGAAAGAAGATATTCCAAATGCTTTAATTCAAATGAGGTATGTACTCTATGAGTTCTTAGTGACTATCTTAAGGTTCAATAATTATCTAGAAATATTCATGGACCTAATGGATATTTTCTCTATAGATTACGTCAATTTTTTTGGTATTATTTATTAATGATATTAGGATATAGTCTAAGAGAAAGGAGGAACACAATGATTATTTTAATATTGTACTAAAGTCTTTTGTGATGGTAGAAACTCTACGATTAGTAAAATAAAAGGGAGTTTTGGATGAAATATCATTCTTGGGGAATTTAGTGACTAGGGAATATTTGTGGACCCTTCCAAGAAAATGGTAATTGAAGAGTGGACTGGGCCAACATCTGAAACAGAGATCAATAGTTTCCATGGTCTAGCTAGGTATTATCGATGATTTGTGAAGAACTTATAAATTTTTTTAAACCCAATAACCATGATGACTCGGAAGGAAGTAAATTTTATCTGGACTAATTATTTTGAATATTTCTTCAAATCATTGAAAAATAAGGTGATCACTACACATGTACTCACTATTTTGACAAGTGGGTAGCACTTTTTGGTATTAAATGATGCTTTAGAGAAGGTATTATGGTATGTTAGGATGAAAAATGATAAATTGACAACATATGAATCATGGAAACAGAAAATACATGAGAAAGACTGTCCCAAACATGATCTGGATTTGGAATCTATGATCACCACATTGAAAATCTAGAGGCATTTTCTCTATGGGGAGAAACATGAGATATATACATATCATAAGAGTATAAAATATATATTCACAAAAAAGGATATGAATATGCACTATAAAATATGGTTAGATATCATCAAGGATTATGAATTCTCAATCCACTACCATCCAGATAAAGAAAATAATGTGGCAGATTCTCCAAGTAGAAAGGATCCTATAACTTTAACAATGATGAGAATTGAGATGGATCAAATCTTCTTAGGCTTGAAAATAAAGGAAATGAGAATCATTAATGAAAGAACATCATCAATACTTTCTCAAATTTTTTTCAACTATACCATATAGATAAAATAATTGATTTTCAATGAAATGATGAAAAGAATTAGAAAAAACTTGTAGCTATCCCAAATTGGAAATACTTGAAATTAAAAATTGATGAGAAAAGTGTAATAAGATTTGGTTCATGACTTTCTGTATCATACAATATGGATATAAATAAAGTGATTCAAAATGATGTACAAATCTCAACTTTCTATATTCACCCAGGAATCACAAAGATATGTCAATATCACTCAGAGAACTATTGGTGGTACAATATGAAGAAGGAGGTCAATTAATACACATCCGTTTTCCTAGAATGTCAGCAAGTTAAGGATAAAAGGAATAATTCTAAGAGGGTGATTCAACTATTACCCATACCAATATGGAACTGGGAAAACATCACCATGAACTTCTTCACTAGACATATAAAGGAATCCATAGGAAATAGTGATATAGAGTTCATTGTGTATCTTCTTAAAAAGATAGATAACATTATCACATTTAAATATGATTTTCACTAGAATAAAGTTCAAAGATATACACTAGAGAAGTGGTGAGACTGCATGGATTACCACAACCGATTGTATCTGATTGAGACCCAAGACTCTCCTTTATGTTTTACAAAAAGTATCCACCATGGTCTAAACACTAAGTCAAACATTAGTATGGATTATCATCCTAAACATGATAGACAATCAAAGAGAACTATTAAGACACTAGAAGACATGTTGAGAGCTTGTTCTATGGACATGAAGGGAGGATGTGACCAATATTTACCTCTAGTTGAGTTTTCTTACAAAAAATAGTTTCCATTCGAGCATCCAAATGGATCCATATGAAATCATTTATCGGAAAAGATAATGAACACCAATAAGATGGGATGAATTCAGTGAACATAAGATGCTAGGATATAAAATGGTCAAAGAGATAGTAGAAAAGGTGAAGACCATTTAACAAAACATCAAGCCATACCAATGTTGATTGAATATATATGATAGAAACCATTATCGGGACCTAGTGTTTGAGTTTGGTGACATGGTATTCCTCCACAAATCTCCATGGTAGAGGATCATGAGATATGGCAAGAAAGGAAATCTGAGTCTTGGGTACATCGACCCCTTCGAGATTGTTGATCATTTAGAAGTCATGAAATATAAACAAGAACATCCACCTACCATGTATCAAGTACATGATATATTCCATGTATCCCTTTTTAGTAATTACATATCAGATCCCTCACATGTACCAAATTTAGAGGTGGTATAGTTGGAAAATGATTTATCTTATGAGGAGCAGCTAGTGAAGATCTTGGACATAGAGAAAATGTAATGCACAAAAAACTACTCTCCATCTTAAAGCATTATAAGATAACCATAAGTATGAATAAGAAACATGGGAATCAGTGGAGTTGAAGAAGGATAATTACCCTCACCAATTATCATATTAAATTGTAAAATGAAATTTTAAGGGAGAAATCTCAAAAGTGGGGAAGAATGCAATGGACCTGAATTCTATCAATGAAATTTATCTTCTTATAATTATTTAATCAAGTATAAATCACAAAAAATTACATATATAATACAATAAAATCTTTAAAAATGAGTAATGAATTAAATAAGTGATATTCAAAGAAATTAGGTAACTTATACTAATGGAATAGTAACATGACTATTGGAATAGTAACATAACCATTACGAATAGTAATCTGGCCAATAGAAGAGTAACCTCACGTTATTAAAGTATAACCAAAATTTATTCATATTATTAATTATAATAGGATAAAATTATATCATAGTATATGAAAATAAATGTTTTAAAATTTACAAATTAAGTGTTGGTATTTTTTTAAGACATAAATATTTATTTATGATTTTATAATTAATATAATGATTTAAAATATAATTTATTTTCATAAAATAGATTAATAAATTAATATTTTTTTTGTATTTTGATTATAATACAATTTCTTGTGGCCTATATTATTTTTTTAAAGTGTTATAAAATCATTTATAATTTTAAAATTGTTGTTTTTTGGATAAATGAGTATTTTCATTAGAAAATATATTTATAATATTTATAAAATTATTTTTATAAAATGTAGTTATGTTTTTAATTCTACACATCAAAAAATGGTTATGGTGAATTTTTGGGTTTTTTTCAAAAATAGTTGAATTTTAGGTGAATAGTGAAATATTTTAATTTATAGGTGAATTTTATGTAGTTGGGGTCTGGCTTAGTGGTAAGCACCCCTTAATTATACATGAAAAATGGGTGTTCAAAACACATTGGGTGCAGGGTATGGTAGCAGTACTGTTGTGCACAATAGCAGTGGTGGCACTATTGCAGTGGCAGGCACTACAGCGGTGGCAGGTCACTGTAGTGGTGGTAGAGTATTGTAGCAGCCGCGGGTACTCTGCAAGTCTGTAGTAGTGCGGTACTGTAGCTATACTATTCACAGAATGGGCATTGGGCCAAATAAATGGCCCTACGGGCCATGTAATGGGATAAATTCCCACTGGGCCTTTGGGATATGTAGTGGGTCTCCCTCTACCCATTTAAAGAGATATTTGCTTTGCTTTAATAATAAATGATGCTTTGGCCCCAACCTTAAAAAAATGTAATTTATAGTATTTAACATTATAAGAAAAATACACAATTTATATAGTAATTACTGATGTAAGAACAACAATCTAAATCAATATTTATTTATTTAATATATTTAGTGATAAGGCTAAATAAAATTGATAGTCAAAATAATGAATTAAACAATAAAAAAACACCACTTTGCTCCCCTTTAAATACCACCCCTCACCACCACTTCTCCTCACACCTTCCAATAAATGAATTTTTCCAAAATTTTCTGACTACTATTAACAAGTACCCCCCTCCATCTAGGATCCTTTAGACTCGAAAAAACAAAAATCCCAATTTCCCTAAGGAGGTTCTCAAGAGGTATAATTCAAGAGGTAAAATCCTCTTTCTTTTAATTTTTTTCAATCTATTTTAATTTTTTATTATATAATAATATAACCTTATAAAATTGGATTTATAACTCCATAATCATAAATAAACTATAATTTTATTATTTTAATTTAGTAATCCATTTTCAAAACGTATTCTCCTATCCATTTTATTCTCAAAATAAAAATACCTTCTGTGATGTGTTGATTTATCACCTTTGAAGAATAAACGTTTTCATTTCACTTTAAATAATTCAAGGGTGGTAGTAAAACCATAATAATGGTTGAAAACTATTTTTAAATTTATTTCATTTTATGCTCTGGAACTAACAGATATACATAATATTAAATAATAAAACAAAACTAGTTTTTGAAGATCGAAAAACCGCCAAATCAATCTAAATGATTATCATTAACATTTTATCTAATGAATAATCCTCATATATAAGGAAAAAATTATATATAAGACCATTTAAACTTCTAAAATTTAATTAATGACATATAATTTAAATTCTATAAAATTATTCTAATTTTATATGATTTTCTATACATGTATGAAAGTGAACCGATCATGAAAACCAGAAAAACAAACACTCTTGAATGATGAAATTGAACTCTATAACTTAAATAAATGTCCATAAATAAAACTAATAAAATTACAATCAATTAAATAATCATATAATAGGTTCTAATTTAATTAATTAATTGATTTAAATTGATTATTTAGGACATTAAGTACAAGTGATGAATAGTTTCATAAATAATGTAAGGGAATCTCTCTAAACCTGCAAATTACTTTTGGGTTAAACTTACTCTTTATTGACACCAACGTATTTATTTATTATTCTTATTAAAATTTTATAAATTCTATTTTTATGTTCCAAGATTGTGTATTCATACCAATTCATCCTTATTTTATTGGGAAATGTGATTTTATAAGGTTATATTCTCAAGTCCTCCTAATAAGAAAGCTCGATTAAAGTGAACATACCAATTTCATACCAATTTTAAAGTATGACTCCTAATATGTTTTAAACAAAAACTATTTTTATAAAATCACTCATTTTATCATGAAAAACAATATAAGTTCATTTATGATTTTATTCTAACAATTATGAATTTTTCATTTTTAAATACTGTTTAATATTTCCCCTTAAACAACACTAAAGTGTCTCATTTATAAATTTTCTTAAAAACACATTTTAAAAGTTTTCACTTTATTTGGACATAATTTATCATGCAATGTGACTATTTTCCATTATGAATTTTAATCTATTATTTAAATCCATTATTTTAGGTAAATTTTTCTTATTCATCCATTTTTTATTCACTATGACATGATGACGATACCAATTTCATTGCATTGGTAACACTTATTTTTAGTTTCGATTATTAATGTGTCACACATATGCATGAACATGTTATGATAGGATCACCTAGATATAGATCTAATGTGTTGGGTAATTTTTAGTCTCATGATATGTAATGTGGCACACATATGAGTGAACATGTTATGATGGGTTCAATTAGAAAGACATATATCGCATTGGGTAATTTTTAGTCTCATGAGACATCATATTGGGATATGGAGTAAACCAGGTTCATTTACGGGACTTTTCCAACATGGACAATGGTCCTAGTAGTTGGCCTTGACCCATGATTATGTCATGTTTTATATTATTTCCACATTTATATAATTCCAAGATTACCTTATCCCATGGTATACATGTTATGTTTCCTTATGTTTATTCATGCTCCATGCCTTTTTATGTCATTATATTATGCATTTTGAACCACACTCTAGGATTTAATTCTATGTTTATTTCCTTATCCGGATTTTTAGATTATCACTTTATTCAGGTATTCCCATGGTAATCCTTTGTAGATGTAAAAGATGAAATGATTTTAGGATCTCTTTATGAAGATAAAATAAAATATATTTTTTATGATTTTTAATTATGCATCTAATATTCCAAAGACACCATAGTTTACAATCCTTGTAATTTTTTGATAATTATTCTTAAAATCATATAATAATATGGGTAAAATGTAACAGTCCTTATAGTGAGATTTTCTAGAATTTAGTGACGATGTATTATTTGACATCTAGGTTTTCACATAATAGTTTTCTAATCACACCATAATATATTTTAATCATTATAAAACGATACCAAAATTTCAATATTGAAAATAACCTATAAGGTTGTGATTCTTATGTTTTTATCTTTTTCGTAACAAAAACATACTAAACACCCTAAAAGAATATCATCACATCAAACTCATATTTATGTCAAATAAAACTAAATAAATAACTAACATAACATGTTTTGATGATTGTTTAAAAACTATGTCTAATAAAATCTTAAGTACTCCAAACATAATGATGAATAGAATTTATTTTATTAGTTAGGTAGTTTTTGGTTCATATTTTACCTACTATTTGGAATAATCATGGTATATATATTATGATAAATGACCCAAAGGTTGGATCTAATGTGGATGTTTCTAGAATTTGATCAAAGGTTTGATTTTGAATTTGAATGTCAAAATTCTATGGATATTGAAAAACTAATAATGTGGATGAAATATTATTATACATATAAAAAAGGGAGAATAAATAGGTGAGATCTATAAGAATATTTTATCAGTAGTTGGATTTATTGAATATCTAGTTTTATAAAGTGATGTGTGGTTGAATTGATTTATATTGAAGATTAGGCATTGAAGTAATGTGTTGTTGTGTATATAATCAATATATGGATGTTATTATAAAACAATAATTGGGAACAAACATTATAGCTTGGTTATATATCCTTGACTCATATTAATTTTTTTCTAATGTGTGTAAACATTATCTTCATAACTATATTAAAAAAAAGTAAGTGAAAGAGTAGAATTGGATTTTGATGAAGCAGTAGTGAACATTTGCTATATTTTTTTATCAAAAAAAGTGGATTTGTGAGTCCCAATTATATAAATGGAATGTTTATATGTGACCCTTAGATATATCCCAATATGGGTGAACCAAGTAATTTTTTTGGTGTCCAGGTTGTTGTCCTAGATGGACTTTCACAATGACACAAGAGAGTGGGGGGGGTGAATTGTGTACTTGAAATTTTTACCCTAATAAAATTCAGCCAAATAAATTTTCAATATTATTTTATTAGACAATAAAAATGATTTAAAAAATGAAAAAATAGAGTAACACAATGTGTATGCTGTGGTTCAACGCACAAGGATCCTATATTACACTCCACCAACACTCTCTCTTCAAAATTTCAATATTTTACTATAAAAGTATTTTTTTATGACCTCAATAGTCATGTGTAAGAAAATAAAACTTGTTAAAAAATGTTTTGTGAGATTTTATAGGCCCCTTAAAAAACACCAATATGTGTCCTTTAAAAACCTAGAACAAAGAGTTTACACTCTATAAAATATTATTTTTATATAAATTAGGTTCAGATTCAGATCAAAATTACAAGAGGAAACATAACAAAAGATGACTGGTTCATTATAAAAATGAATAAATCTTCAACGAACAACATTAAATATATATAGGCCATAGTTTATGTTTCCTTTAGAGAAAACTAATAGCAATTTCTTATTCATTATAAAAAATAAAGAAAATCTTATATGTATAGGAAAAATAGTATCATTCATTTTCATCAACTAGAAATCCATTACTTTGTTGTTCTTGATTTATTGTGTTTAATTTTAAATTTTAATATATGCATATATTTTAACGGTCAAGATAAAAATAATAGCCTAAAGAGGAAGGATTAATTTTCTTCATGTGACATTCATTTCCAAAAATAGAAAAAATAAATATTACTATTGATGGTTACCATGATCTTCAATGGGATTACAAAAAATATTAGAAATATAACTATTATTTTATTTTTTTCCTTATCTAGTGAAAAAATTTGAAAAGAATAAAATAATATAAAGGTGTGTAAAATAACTAAAATTCATTTAATAATAATAAATTTTTATATTGTGAAAATAAATATTTTTAAAAATACTCTCTCTAAATAACTACAACTTTGAAGGGATTTTTTCATTATCTTACTTTGTGTTTATCTTATATTTTTTGTTAATAATTAATTAAGAGTTGAAACAATTGTTATGAATATGGATTTATTAAAGAATAACATCTTAGAAATTAATTTGTCTTTCTAATATTTTTTTTAATATTAAAGATATGTTCCTAAGAAACTATGGGTATCAAGTTGAGAATTACTTTGTGAAGCTAAAAGGAAGAGTAAATAAGTTTGAATGTATTTATGGAATTTAAAATGAATAATATTATATGTTCTATTAATATTTTGGAATATGTATATATATTGACAACGAATATGATTATATTTCTATACATTTTTTGATGAAGAGAAGTAACCAAATCATTAGAAGTTATTTTGTGTCATGAAAATTAATACATTGCAGTTATATTAATTATTTTGAGTGTGACTTTAATAAAAAATTGTCTATACAACAAGTAACTAGCCCACAATAAAATAATTGGTAAAGGGTTGACATGGACTGCCATGGGAAGTATAGAGAAAATACATAACACCCATAGGGGGATCATGGGTTTTCATAGAGATCATAAGGCACATAGTTCCCACAGGGTTCCCAGGTGGACCACGTAGGTATGGAATGACTAGTGTGGGTGAGTGTGTATAGTGTTATGGGTTCTGAACTTGGTTGTTTATAAAAGAAAATAGTGGTAATGGATTTTATTATATATCATGACATGAAGGAATCATAGTTTGATATAGGATAAGAGGTGAATACTACTTCTCCCATGTTTAAAAATGCATGGAAATGAACATGGAAATTCCATCATTGTTGATCCGATGAACCTCAGCCTCCACACCATAATATTTTTCCTTGGGTTATCAAGTGTTTTTAATCACGGTTTATTTATGTAGAAAAAAACCTGATCATGAAATGTACCACCCCAAGTAACATGTGATATCATGGATTCTTCCTCAAGATAAGAATGATTAGAACTACTTCATAAAAACTATTTATCACATTAAAGAGATTGTTCACTAAATAGTGCATTGGATGATATGAAGTAAGAAGTTATAAGGAAATATATATGAATCAAAAATCCTGAGAGATTTTGAGATATATAATGTTATTTCTGTTTTATGCATGTGATTTGTTTCTATGAAAGAACAAACAAAGATCCTTGAGGAGAATATGCCACTTTTCTTAGAATCTCGTAATCTTGAAGATATGAGATCATTATTATATTAAAAATTACATTGAATCACAAACATTATCCTATGAATGATGAAACTTGACATTAAGTTGGTGATTAAATGATATAGATGCAAGGAACCATTCCTCAAAATACTGAGTACCTAATCTCAGCGCCACTAATGAAAAAACATAAAAGCTCTCATTTCTCTCAAATATAAACAAGGAATTCATAAAGATCCTTATTAAATGAGTGAAGGGTGTTACAGAAAATTACTTGATTGATTTAGGGTTCATGAAACATAATATTCATAGATTCTAAAGGATGAGTTCCAAAAACATATTGCGCTAGAAGATCCATGTACAAATTCTATTGCATGAAGGATCATTAGGTACCACAGAGAAATCAAGATTTTGTAAATACACTAGACAATGTGGATATCAGGATTTTATAATGTAAAACCATAGGTCCCAAAAACCACCATGGTTATTCTAAGAGAAACAAGATATTCTAAAAACATATTTGGTTAAATGAAGAAGAAGAAATGTCCCACCAACTAACCTAGTTTCATGATTGAAAAATGAAATATTATGTGTACACTCTGTCATACAAAGTAACTATGATGTTATATACACTTTTATTATTTGTGTTAACATAGTGTGGTTTTAGATATACTGTTCAAGTGAAACTGTAATGGGTTTTTAAAACCTAATGTGATGATAATGCATGCATATGTATGCATGATGTACATGCATGGATAAGAATTTTGATCCAATATTTCATGAATAATGTATATTTATGTATGCATATATGATTTTAGAATTTGACATTGCGATTTTATATGTCATGTCGATATTAAAATATCAAACATAGAAGAAGAATTTAAGATCATATTAATATATACTGATTAACATTTGGATCAAATAAAAACATTGAGATTTCTAGTATGTAGAAAATTCATTTTTTTAAATTGAATAGTAAGAATTGACAGTTATTTATTACTGTATATCTTAGATAGAACTATTGATTTTTGTGTAATTGAGACATCCTAAAAGTTTTGGTATTTGATGGAACCATTTAATTGATTCCATCAGATGAAGTTGATCAGAGAAATTTGGACTTATTAAAGAAGACCTATTATATAGTGATGATAATTTTATAAGGGTTAGGATGACATACTATATCTTGAACTTCAAATATATAGCTTGAATTATACCTAGTTGGTGCTAGGAAAATGAGTTCAAGACCACCCCTTGATTGTTATTTTCTTGAAAATAAAAAGATAATCCATGTGTGAGTTTTATAATAAGCACAATACGCTAAGGACGTAGACATATAAATTAGAGGAAAAAATAATTAAAAACCACGGTGTTATTTTTTAAATTAATTTTTCATGTTCATGTTTACTAATTATTGTTAATGACAATAGAAGATCCATATACCAAATAGGTAATAGAGGTAAATAAAGGGATAAATATTTTAAAGTGATAAACAATAATACCACACCAATTCCCCACCCACTATGTGTTGTCACCAAAAAGTTATCCTAATAATTTGTATTAGAGTGACATGGAATAACTTTGATTATATTATTTTATTTGTAGATTCTTAAAGATTTGTTCTCCTTTATCAATTTAAAATGGATTAAAAACCTAAAGAATTTTCTTTCTATTGAGGATCAAAATTGTATTTTATACAAGAATAAATATAAAAAAGGAAATAAATAATTGATAAATATGAATAATAAATCATTTTTGTGTAAGGATTATGATGAACTAGATTCCCAAAGCATTATTTCCAATAAATAGAATTCATGTATAGGAGTATAGACTTGTTAGTGTAGTTTACTTCCAAATATAAGGTTATATACATATATCTTGTAGTTCTTATACCCTATATAAATAGGAGGTAAAAAATATATCTCCATAACATTTCTCATGAATATACATTCATTATAGAAAGTGATCATATTTATGAGGTGTTTAATACTGAATTAGCTATTAAATTTAATGACATGATACAAAATTGTCCAGAAGAAATATTCACTTTTATCTATGGATCACTCAATGTAATGAAGTATGAGATCACTGAGCTTGAGGAAATCGTGGAAAACATGGATAAAGTATTTGAAGTAGGAATAAAATTAAATACAACTCTCACTGATCTAATTGGAGAAAAAGAAGTTAATAATGTGAAACATTAAGAAATAAGGTCCAGTTTTGAAGACTAGTGGATAAATACAATTAAAGAGAAAAAGGTTAAAACTAAGGAATTTGAAGAAAAATTTCATGCATTAGAATAAAAATAAAAGGATATAATTGATTTCAATAATGATTAACTTGAAACCCAATCAGTCAAGACCATGGAGATTGACACCATACGAAAGGATAAATAAAAAATTCACGATGAGGATATTATGAAGATAAAAAGAGAATGTGAAGAAATATAGAAATTAGGAGAGGATGAAAAATTCATCCTAAATATAAAATATCTTGAAATCAATGCCAAACAAAAAATATTGAAATTTATTGAGCTAAGACATCACAAAAAATTAAATGAAGAGCTGTTATTACAAGAGTTTCTTATAAAAATACTTATATAGGGAAATCTTACCCTAAAAATACCTTTATCTAGTTTCAAGAATCGATTTAAATTTTATAATGATCAATCTCAAAAAATATATAAGAAAAAGGTACAATCCAACTCTGATATTTTTTTTAATTCTAGTTATGTTATAGTGTGGGTTAAAAATCAACACCTATATAGATGTTTATAAATAAATGTAATAAAGTTTATACCACTACATATGTAGTAAATAAATATAAATTCAAAAGGATATGTTCCCCTAAATAACCTAAGAATAATATTTAAATGAAAGAGTAACATCATGCATGTTAATCTCAAAATAATGCTATTTAAAAGAAGATATCATGATTTTTTTCTATTGTTGGTGTTGTGAATGACCCAGGCACATTGAATTGGATTAATGGAATAAGATTAAATCATGAAAAATTAAAATCAATACTACATCATGGGCGAGTAAGTAAGTGATGAAGAAAATACCACAATATAATGGGTATAGTATTCTTATTATAAAGAAATTTGAAACAGTGAAGAATAATTGATGGATTTGTAATGGTAGTGGTCATAATGAAGAAGCATCCATTTATAAATCATTCAATAATACCACAAAAAATTCAGATGAAATGATAATAATATCTAGATAATAGAGTGAAATAAACCATGGTATAGAACGAGATGAAAACATGTACAAAGAATTACAAAAGAATATGGTTAATTTAACCTTATGTATGAATCCTAATAAGGCTGGTAAAAACAAAACAAAGAAGATCATGAAAGGTACTACACCAAAAATGATAAAATATTTCATTTTTGGAAGGATACTTCACACCATGGTACTTTGTAAGAATACCATGGAAATAAAAATTAACAGACGAAAGCATAAGAGAAAAAGTGAAGACCAGTCCAAGACAAATATAAATGGATTAGAGTGGTAAAGAGAATACCTGAGAATCTTTGTGGATCTAACAAGAAAGTTTTCTATATTACAAATTATATATTTGAAATTTTCCTAGATGATTTTTAAGAAGAATAAAATTGTTAGATAAAAAATTAAATAAGATACCAAATAAAAGGAAAATATCTCACATGAAGATACAAGTGAATGTTACGGGACGTTATAAACGAATGACAGCCCAAGACTTGAAGAAGAATAGTGAAGAGGATTCTAATGTTTTTAAACATCTTAAATAATTTCTTATTCATAAATCATTCTCAGGAAAAGATATATAATACTATTAAAATAGCACCTGGTGATGAATGTTATGTGATCGATAGTGTAAAGAAGATGATTACACACAAAGAAATTATTAAAATGAAATATTCCATGGTTCTCAAGACATCTATGAAATCTATTGTAGTCATCATGAAGAATTTAATATCACATTGATTAGAAATAGATAGAGTCTCATGGTTTAGAAAAAATTATCATCATTATTCATCTCATTGAATAGTAAATGAAATCCACTATACTTCTATATACTCTATGTTTGTTTATTAATTATAGAGAATCGAATATGATACATATACTAGGGTGAAAAATTAGTTGATGAAATTTTGTTTCTATATCTTCAATCTATATTATTTATTCCATGATTTATGGAAGTCACCATCTCAGTTTGATCTATCTGTTATTATCTTAGAGATGATTTTTTCTATGAATGATTAGAGATCAAAATTGATGTTAATGATCAAAAAACCATAATTAATCAAAAAAATATGTAGTCCCCACCACGGGTGAGATCAAAAAATTTGGTACATACAACAATTGGGATTCATAAGAATAACTAATAATAAGATATATCTTGATGAAGTGAAACTGGAGATAATCCCTTCATGGGGAGTGTCCAAAGATGTTTCCAAATAATCATATTTTAGCCAAATATATTATCTATTGAAGTTATTGTTTTAGAAATCATTTATAAGGTATGTTTTAACACACTTATTTAATTATTCACAAAAAAAAGAAGAAATTAAATCTGATATTAAGGGAGAGAACCTAAATAAATCAATTAAATGAAATTTGTTTGAAGATGTTCTAGTATTTAATTCAAGAACAAAACTCGGAACATATACCTGAATTCTATTAATCTGTGTGTTGAGATAACTATAGGAAATATTAGGTTGAATGTTTCTTGAGAATCAATTATTTAACAAGTGGTATCAGACAAGCTATACAAACATTGTATTAAATTTTATCAAAAATATTCTATCAACTTCTAAATAGTTGAACAAAATGTGAGGAATGAAATAAGTTATTCTAGATCAGTTGGTATCATTTTTAGAATTAATAATTTACAAAATTTATGTTTAAATTAGACACTTTTGTTTTCTATATTTAACAATGATCTTGTGGACTTAGAGTGGAATAATTGATGGAAAATTTCTTAAGATAGAAATGACACCTTTATTAGGTAATTTTATATGTCAGGAATATGGGGGAGAGAAGAAAATAAAAAAGGGAGAGATGATTTGAAGAGAAAATATTTACATCCCATATTCTACATTGGTACTGACAACAAATACATATGGGAATATTGATACCTTTATATTGTGTTTTTTGTATTTTTTTGTCAAAAATTCATTAATATATGTAACACTATATGTTAATATGATTTTAGTAATGAATAATATCTTGAAAATGAATTGATATTTCCATGATTATTTTTTGATAATTGAATATAAGTTCCTAAGAAAATATGTGCATCAATTTGATAATTTCATTACGATGGTCAAATGTTCAGTAATGAATTTGGATGTGTTTATAGAACTTCCAAATAATAATCTTTGATGATATCTTTATATTTTGAAAAAATATATATTGAAAATGAATATTATTAAAGTTCTATCAATTTTTGGATGAATAGAAGTTATAAATATTTAGAATGAATTTTGGCTAGAAAATTCATACTGAGTAATTATACTACGTATTTTGATTAGGCCATTAATAAAAATGGTATAGCATACAACTATCCAAATAAATCCACTAAATAGTATATGTGGGACCCATGGGTAAAACATATGGGAGAGGGTCAATCTAGCTAGCCATAGGTGGCATAGAGAGGATTCATAGTTCCTATAGGAATCGTGCAAGCTAGAAAGATGATCATAGGGTGCATAACACCATAAGGTTGAATGGTTGAACTGCACATGTGTGTTTTAGACAAGTGTGGGAGATTATGTGTATTGTTATAGGCATTTATTTCCATTTTTTTTCATGTAAAAAGTGATAAGAAATTTTATTATAAACATAACCTTGACCGAAGTGGAGTCTCATCTAGCATGGCTGATGTGTAGTATTGTTCATCATTTAAAAATGTATGGAAATAAACATGGTTTTTTATTAATCACTGATCCAATGACCCTCCAAAATATATTATAATGTCCCATTTTGACGTTAATGGATATTAAATTAATTTCGAGAAATTCTTAATAAATTAAAAAAAACACCCAGAGACTATTATTTTAGTGTCTTTTGAAACTGGGAAACAAAAACAATTGGTTGATAAAACATCTACTCCATTTCCTGCTTAATCCTTTATAACTAGAACCCCTTTTTACACGTCTTACTTAATACCATTATTTAAATCCTGGGGAAAAGAAACATAAAAAGGGGTGATATCAGATACTCAGTAAGGGTTAACAAGGGTGTTATATAAAAATAAACATGGGCATAAAGGGTATGAGAATGTGATCATAACATTAAAAGACCATTATCTTAATATCAATAAAAAACTTTTATCATAAAGAAAATTAAATATCATAATACATAAGATCATAACTATAACATTAGACATGAAATTTTGGCATAAAAAGAAACTAATAACTTTGTGAACATGTATAAATACTAACAGGTACACTCATTAAATTAAGGACCTTAAATCCATCCCTTTTATAAACATAAGGACAAGGAAACCCGGTCCACTCATAAAATCATAGACATGAAAACTAGGTCCACACATAGAATAGGAAACATGAAATTAGGTTCATGTACAACAAAATACCTCAAGATTTATCCATATTTACCTAATTAACTTGAGGGAGATAATGGTCCCACCCATATCATAAATAAATCATTCTTACTTGTTCAACAAAAACATAAATTACACATCATTGTATAACATAAGGGATAAATTGGGTTTCTTGAACATCATTCCATTAAAACATAATCCAGGAAAAAAACATTGATGTAATAAATAACATAAACACAATAAAACCATAGAAATATTAGGGAAAATATACTTGAAACATAACTTTAATAAATAATTTCATCTTAGGTGGAAAATAATTTTTATAAAACAATGTAAATTGATTCTTGAGGAAAATATCTTTTCTTATTAAAAAATATTTACTTTTCCTAAAACACCAAGAAATTTTAGATGAAAATAATTTATTTAAAAAATAGAGTTAAAAACTTATAAGGAAATATTAATGGAAATCATGTGTTATGAAAGCGTAAAAATTAGTCCATACTATATAAGTTACAAAACATTCCTCTCGTAATTTTTCAAAAAAAAGTTAAAATGTACCTCATATTTTAAAATGAAAAAAGATTTCATTCATACAGCTAAATAAAAATTCACAAAAGTCAAAAATTGACATTAAATTATTTTATAAGAATATAAATAATATTATAGAATATATAATTTCGAAACAGGGATATAGATGAAAAGTATACCCTAGTAAATACTTAAATATAAACAATCTCAGAAAATAATGAGTTTGAAAAATATCCCTTACAAATTATAAGCAGTTAAATTTTATGCCTCTTAAAATAAAGATATTTATATTCATATTTAAATATCATAACCTTCATAATAATAGTCATAAAAAATTCATGGGAAGCATAAACACCGCACAAAATATATAAGTGGTGTATAAGGCATATGTCCCACAAAAATAAAAGTGAGACAAAATAATCCCTTACCAATTATAATATGTTGAATCGTATACCTCATAAAATACATAGAATTATATTCACATGTAAATATAACAACCTTAATAATAATAATACTAAAACATTCATGGGAATAATAAGAACCACACAAAATAAATTGGTGGCGTATAATGCATATGTCCCACAGAAATAAAAGTAGGACAAAATAATCCCTTACCTTAGGTTTGATATCATTCGTATGTATAAAAACCTCATGTATAAAGTTTTAAATAATTTTATTGACTTATTAAAGAATCATATTCATTTTTATGACATCATATATGATAAAATTATCATCCATTTGGTAATAATATTTCATTATTACTCATCATTTGGGTAAAAAATTCTTCATTTTTTATGCATGTTTTGAAAAATAAGTTTTGGTTCTCCTTCTAAGTATATATTTATTTAATTAGAAAATTATATTAGCATAATAAATATCTTATTTATTCATTATATACATTTAAATAGTAATTTTTAATGGATATCTTGTAGAATTAACCACATTTCATCATGGAGACGGTATGCCGTATGTACACATGAGTGATGATATCATTCACTTAATGGTTAAATGGTATGGAATTGAGTAGTATGTCAATTATAAATAATAATTATCAAGTTATTTTAACAATTTAAATCCATTATAATTATCATTATACCCTTCCAAATAATGTATTTTTTAATAGCAAATTACACCTTGGTGTGGAGACGGTAAGCCGTACACATGCATACACGATGATATTTTTATTAGTATGATGGATAAAGGGAGATATAAAGTCATAAAATAATTATAATAACATCTAATAATGTATAAGATACTGGATTTATTACTTTATTAGTGAAATAACATAATAAGAGAAAGTATAAGAAGAAAATAATTTTGGAAGTGGTGATAAAACGATTACCTCCTTTTCGAGTATCTCCTTTTGATTTGCACAAAAGGCCTCTCTAGAATGGTTTAATGCACAAATTTTGGACTATATGATGATTTGAGGGAATTTGGGATATTATATATGTAGGTTTTGGTTGAGAAAAATGACTTTTTTGGTGTTATTAAAAGATAAAGAGAAGTTTCTTTTTATAGGATGAGTGAGGGGCAATTTAGGAATGTCTTGAAATATTTATTTATTATAAATTAATTTTCCTTTTATAATGGTCCCAAACTCATTTATATTTAATATAAATTGCTTTTGGGTTAAAATAATATCATACAATAATTTTAGACATGTTTTAAATATTTTTTAATCCTTCTCTTTTATGTTTAGCCCTTATTCTACCCTTTTTAATCATACTCTCATATAACATTATTTAACATTTTTTGTGTTAATGTAATTATAAAAACATGTTGAACGACCAAAAAAGTGTTATTTATGAAACATTAGGACGTATCATAACCATTTTGTCCAATATTATATTTTTAGGAATTTTATAACAATTAATAAACTATTTAATATTTTAAGTTATGATTTATGTCAGTTTTGAAACTATTCATACTTGACTTTTTCTAAAATCCAAAAAAACATGATTAATTATAAAAAAATAAATTAAATCAATAATAACATGCCCTAATAATCCATAAAAATAGTGGATGACAGAAATTATATAATATAAAATTTATTTTAATATTTATAATATCATTTATTTTATATTTCTCTTAATAAAATAATTAATATATCATTATTGTGTCAATATTTATGGTAATTTTTTAATCTCAATGTTTTTAAAATAAATTCCCATTATTTATATAATTTTATTATCTTTTCAAACAATTTTTATTTTCTAATTTTAATAATTTTTCTCAATACATTAAAATTATTATACTTATAAGAGATAAGAGAGTGACTTGTTGTGAGTTTCATTTGTTATAATAACTGTTACAACACTTTCATGGAAAAAAGTCCAATAAATGAATTAGTTCGGACCCTAAGGTGATATGGGTCGACTTTTATTCACACAATAAGATTTTTGAAGGTGTTAGGGTAATTTAATTATACTTATAATATTTTTTATTACCTTAATTTACCCAATATTCCATTAACCGTGGTAAATAAAAATTACCGTTTTTACTATTCATCATGTTCAAAAACAAAAAAAAAACACTTTAAATAATTTGTACATAGTGATTCAAAATATAGATTCCATTTTTTCAAAATTAAAACAATTAATTGGTTAAAATTAATTAAAAATTAATGTCCATTGTCAAAACGAGAAAATAATATTTTTAAAGGTAAAAACCATTAAAAGTTTGACAAGTGTTTATATCTAATTTCAAAATGAAATTACTCCCAATGAAAAAAATTGGATTAAATTATAAAAAAATAATAAAAATTTAATTTAAAACAAATTCAAAATATGATCTAACTATATAAAAAAATTAAACCAAATGGCAGTTTTAAATTAAAATCTAGTATTTTTCATTATTCATTAAAATATGAATTTTATCAGAAACATACCAAAATTTAAAAAAAACATTGATGTCCCAATTCCAAATAAAAAGTTTATTTTTTTCGATACTAACTTATAAAAGTTTAAAATACTATATTAAAAATTTGTTCTCCATCAAAAGGTGATAAAACTATATTTTTTTGAAAAACAATTATTTTATCTAAAAAATTTAATTTGTTCTTATAACAAGTGTAGAAAATATATATGGTGAATTTTCAACATTACATTGAATATATTACATATATATTTTATTAATAAAATCCATAAAGAGTAATTTATTTGTTTTATAAAGTCTCTTATATTCATTTAAATAGTTTTTCAGAAAAACATTTCCATTTAATTAAAAAAAGTTTTATTTTCATTTATAAATAATTGTTCAAAAAAAATTAATTAAATACATGTGTAAACAATATTTTCATAAATAAATTAATACTTTTCCTTCCCCCATTTTAACAATTAGGTTATAAGATAACATAGTAATATTTAGTTTTTCACTTATACTCGGTCTTGCGAGAAAAGAATTATATCAAAAGAGCCTAAACATTTGTGTAACACAAGACAAGCATAATATTGCATATATTACAAAATAATATGGGTTTTCTTATATCACAATCTAATATTGGTGTAGCATATAACACAAGGAATAAAATAAATATATCTCATAAAATCTCGGGGTGTGACATTCTACCTCCTTAAAATGAATTTTCCCTTAAAATTCATTGGGGTTATAAAATGTTTACTACTTGAAAGTATACTTCAATGAAAACCAAATCGTAAAAATTAATACATAAAATTATTTTTAAAAAGGAAATTTAGAAACACAATAGTTACCTAATGTAACTCATCATTGGGCTTCTACATAGAAGGACATAGGTGGAAAACAAAAACATAGATATGAAAGAAAAAAATATAACCATCATGTTCTGATGGAGAGTGATAGAGAACAAGGTTAGGAGAAAGTTAACAGCCAGAAATCTATAAATCTATGTTGATTTAAGGGACTATCTGATTCATCAGATAAAAATGTACTATGATAAAAATTTTGGTTTTCAAGATACTTTCCCTAAAGTTGAAGAACATGAGAAAAAAAATACTTACTTTATTTCTGTACAATCTCACCATTAGTCTTTCTTTGAAAAAATTTAAATTTATCTCATATTCAAAGAAATAAATTTGAATTTTTCATTCTTGAAGTGTTTTCAGATTATGCGATCAATAAAAAGAATGATAGGTCATTCCATATATCTCAAAAAAGGTAAGCACATGTTATCAAATATGCATATGTCCATTTATGGTGATATAATATATTATACTAACAAACATCATATTATGTTTAACATCAAATTTTCCAAAAATTGATAACCATATAATACTTATGAAATATGAAAAACCAAAAATATAGAAAAATGTTCAAAAAATCTTCTTAATATTTATCCCCCATATATCATAAGGTATCTCTGGTTGGTCAAATTCCAAAAATGTGAACTCCTTTATCATGTATTCTTTTGAGTCATGGTAACAAACTGAATTATTAGATATCCTTATTGAAAAGTTGAATTCTTCCTTATTCCCAAAAATATTGAATATATTCCTTAAGTCCCAAAAAGTTTTATACATCATCCATGATAGCATAACCCTCTTATAAACAATTCCATAATTAGTTCCCAATAAACTAGCATCATCAAATTTTATTATTCAAATCCAACATATAATTATACAAACATCATTATCTTAACATAAAGGACACATAAACATTTTTCTTTCCCTTAATCATGTTTTATCCAAGTATATCATGTTACCCTTAATTCACTGTATTGGATCCTTAGAACTATTCAACATATCCTTTCCAATCCTAAATGAAAAATTAAACTCAAAACACATATATATTTCATGATTCATATAACATAGTCAGTGAATTACAAAAAATTTACATCTCAATCATCCAAATTTATTCTTAGACCATTACTTTGGATCCATCATCTTCATCTTTCCGGAAATATGAATCAGGTATTAAGGTTTCTCAACCCCAAGATTCTTATATTTAATGTAACCAATACTAAAAAAACATCACAAACCTTACACATGTCGTTTACAATATCTTTATCCATAGTAGTATGACCAATACTTGTACCATTATAATGATTCTCATTATGATATTTCCACTTAGGAAATCAATCTGTATAATTTCCATAATTTCAACATCTAAAAAATTCAATGATTAACCTTGTTTTATGTAGTTATGGCTATGGACTGTGACTAGCAATAAAATTATTTGAAATACATATCAGATATTAGAAACACATAAGTAAGGTAAATTACAAATAATATTTCATTGTATGGTATATTCATTTTAACCCTAGGTTAGTCATGATCATCACAAATACCCTATGATTGTAACCTATACATGAATTCCCATTAGGATATCCCAAGTCATATCCATATAAATATTTCAAGGGATATCATTAATGTTTTCGCATTCTAGTTTCCAATGGTTGACTAAACCTTAGCTTTGATACCAACTATAACAACCAAATCTTGAGGTACATGGATTTTACATTAATTTTTTAGAATACGTAATACATTAATCAAATAGATTCCAAAATACCATATTAGTTTAGTGTCCTTTGAAATTTACTAACATAAACAACTAGTTCATAAAACATATACGTCATCTCTTACTTCATCCATCATAACTGGAACCCATTTTGACCTATCATAGTTAATACCCTTCTTCAAATCACAGGGAAAAGAAACATAAAAAAGGGTGAGCTCAGATTCTTAGTAAGGGCTAACAAGGCTGTTATGTAAAAATAAACCTGAGCGTAAAGGGTATGAGAATGTGATCATAACATTAAAATAGCATTCCCTTCATATTAATGGAAAACATAAATCATTAGGAAAATCAAAGATCATAATACATAAGATCATAATAGTAACATAAGACATGAAATTGTGGCATACACATAAAATTTTTACTTTATTAACATGTAT
The DNA here is from genome assembly GCA_963277665.1 of Viscum album. Lineage (NCBI taxonomy): Eukaryota > Viridiplantae > Streptophyta > Magnoliopsida > Santalales > Viscaceae > Viscum > Viscum album. Next base: position 1,940,321,524 of record OY728155.1, read on the forward strand.
AAATAGTAATAGGTCCACTCTTTAAATTAAGGACATTAATCTAGGCCCTTGCATAAACATATTCATATGGAATCCAGGTCCACTCATAAAATTATGGACATAAAAACCATGTACCTGAATAGAATTGTAAACATGAAATCAGGTTCACACATAGTATACATACCTCATGAGTTATCCATCTCTACCAAATGCACTGAAGGGAGGTAAAGTTCCCATCCATCTCGTAAAGAAATCATTCTTACAAGTTCCTTAAAACATATATCTCTCATCATAGTATAACCCAAATGATAAAATGAGTTTCCTAAACATAATTACATCAATACATAATCCAGGAACAAAAATGGATTTCATAAATAACATAAAAATTATAAAACCATAGAAATATTTGGGATAATATAATTGAAAAAAATTCTCCTTAAATATTTTCATCTTATATGGATAATAATTTTTATAAAACACATCAAATTTATTCTTGAGGAAAATAGCCTTTTTTCTTCAAAAACATTTACTTTTCATAATAAATCAGTAAAAATTTTAAAAGAAAAAAATTTATAACAAAATAACCTTGAAAAATTTTAATGGAAGCTTCATGTAAAATATGCATTAAATTATAAAAATTAGTTCATTCTATATTAGTGAAAAAACATTATTCTCGTACATTTGCCGGAAAAGTCAAAATGTACCTCGTATTTGATAATGAAAATAGATTCCATTCATACCACATAGTAAAAATTCAAAAATAATTAAAATTGACTATAAAATTGTATAAGAATAGAAAGAATATTATATAATACATAATTAAGAACCATGGACGTGGATGATAAATATACCCTAGTAAATAATTACGTATAAAAAATCTCATAAAATAATGAGATTGAAAAATTATGTCTTACCAATTATAATAAGTCTAATAGTATTCCTAATTAAATGAAGATAATTATATTCATATTTAAATATCATAACCTTCATAATGATAATCACAAAGCATTCATGGGAAACATAAACTCCACATAAAAAAAGGTGGTGTATAATACATATGTCTCGTAGAAATAAAAGTGAGACAAGATAATCCCTTACCAATTATAATTATTAGAATAATGTGCTTCATAAAATAAATAGATTTAAATGAATTTTTAAATATCATAATCTTCATAATAATAATCATAAATCATTCTTGGGAAGCATAAACACCACTAAAATGAAATAGGTGGTGTGTATGCCATATGTCCCATAAAAATATAAGTGAGACAAAATAATCCCTTACCTTAGGTCCAATATCCTTAATATGTATCAGAAACTCATTTATAATTATTTATATACTTTTATTGACTAATTAAATAATCATAGTCATTTTTATGATATCACATATTATTATATTATCATCTATTTTGTAATAATATTTCATTATTACTCGTTATTTGGGTAAAAACTGTTTCATTTTCTTATGCATGTTTGGCCAAATAAGTTCTTTTTCTTCTTCTTAGGTCATATTTATTTTATAAAAAAATTATATTACCATAATAAATATCACATTTATTCATTTTTCACATTTATATATTCATTGTTTAATGAGTTTATTATAGAATGAATCACATCACATCTTGGAGATGGTAGGTCGTATGTACGCAGGAGTGACAATATCTTTTACTTAATTGTTAAATGGTATGTAATTGGATAGTATTTTAATTATACAGAATAATTACCATGTTATAATTATTATTTAAATCCATTATACTCTTCATTATACCCATCCAAATAATGTATTGTTGAATAACAAATTACATCACGGCGTGGAGACAGTAAGCCATACGTATGCACACATGGTGATATTATTATTCATAGGATGGATAAAAAGAGATATAAGGTTGTACCATAATTATAATAACATATCATAATATATAAGATACTGAATTTATTAATTTATTAGGTAAAAAAGATTAAAAGAGGAAGTATAAGAAGAATAGAATTTTGAAAGAGGTGATAAAACAATTACCTACTTTATAGTATATCATTTTCATTTGCATAAAAGGTCTCCCTAGGATAGTTTTCCTCTAATAGTGTGGCATCTAGGATGAATTGAGGGAATTTGGGAGAGTAAATGGTCTAGTTTTATCCATGAAAAAGGTATTTATATGTGTGATTAATAGGGAAGGAGAAGATCCCTTTTATAGGAGAGGTGAGGGGCACTTTAGGATTTTTTTGAAATATTAATTTATTATAAATTAATTATTGATTTATAATGTCCCAAAACTAATTTATATATAATATAAGATGATTTTGGGTTAAAATAAAATCATTAAATAATTTTTAGACAAGTTTTTAATAATTTTTAATCCTTATCATTTTGGTTTAACCCGTATTTTACCCTTTTTACTCTTATCGTGATATCATGTTGTTTACAATTTTTGTCTTAATTAAATTATCATAACATGTTAAAAGAACAAAAAAGTGGAATTTAGGAAATATTAGGGCTCATATTAACCATTTAGTCAAATCATATTTTTTTTAATTTTATTACATTTAATAAACTATTTCTAATTTTAAGTTATGAATTATGTCAATTTTTTAAACTACTCATACTTAACTTTTTCAAAAAGACATAACAACCTGATTATTTTGAAAAAATACATTAAATAAATCATAATATTCCATATTAATCCATAAAATTATTTAATGAAAATAATTATTTCATATAATAATTATTTTAATATTTATAATATCATTTATTTGATATTTCTCTTAATAAAATAATTACTATATCATTGTTGTGTCAACATTTATGGTAATTATTTAACCTCAAAAAATTAAAAACAAATTCCAATTATGTATATAACTTCATTATACCTTTTTATAATATATATTTTCTATGTTTCATCAAGTTTATCACAATATTAAAATTATTATACTTATAATAGATAAGAGAGTGAAATGTTGTCAATTTCTTCTGTTTTAATAATAATTACATCACTTTGAAGAAAAAAGACCAATACATTAATCAATTAAACAATTAGGTGATATGGGTATACTTTTATTCATAATATAAGATATTGTAAGGTGTTGGGGTAATTTTATTATCCTTATAATACTATTTGTTACCTTAATTTACCCGATTTCCTATTAACCCAGGTAAATAAAAATTAATGTAGTTACTATTCATCATGTCCAAAAATAAAAGGGATAAATTTCAATAATTTGGAAGTAACAATTACAATTATGGAATCCATTTTTTAAAATTCAAAACACATAATTTATAGAAATTAATTAAAAATTATTCCCTATTGTTAAATCGATAAAATATGGTTTTTTACAAGTAAAAACCATAAAAAGATTGACATGCGTTTATATCTAATTTCAATATGAAATAGCTCTCAATGACAAAAAATTGATTATATTATAAAAATATAATAGACATATAATTTAAAAACAATTCAAAATATAATCTAACTATATAAATAAATTAAAAAAAATGTAGTTTTAAATTAAAAAGCAGTATTTTTCACAATTCTTATAATATGATTTTTATAAGAAAAATACTAAAATTTCAACCCAATTAAATTATGATGTACCAATTTAATATAGGAAGTATCTTTTTTGAAAAATAACTTATAAAATATTAAAAAATAGATTTAAAATCAGTTCTTCATCAAAAGGTTATAAAACTGTTTTTTTGAGAAATAATTCTTTAATTTGAAAAATTGAACTTGTTTTTATATCATAGGTAGAAAATATATATGATGAATTTTAAATGTTAAATTAAATATATTTAATATATAAATTTTTAATAAAATCTATAAAGAGTGATTCTATTATTTTATAAACTCACTTATATTAATTTAAATAGTTTTTTAGAAAAATATCTCATTTTAATTAAATTGTTTTAAATTTAATTTATAAATAATTGTTTCTAAAATAATTAATTAAATACATGTGTAATTTTTTTTCTAAATCAATTAATAATGTTCATTCCCACCATTTTGATAGTAAGATTATAAGGTAAGATAATAATATTTAGTTGTTCAGTTATACTTAGTCTTGATTGAAATTAATTATATCAAAAGAACATGAACTTGTGTGTAATACAAGGAAACCATAGTGTTGCATATACTGCAAGATAGTATGGTGTTTTGTTTTGCAGAAGCTAATATTGGTGTCGTGTACAAAACAAGACACCAAATAAATATATCTCATAAAATCTCGGGGTGTCATATATATACCATCATCTTCATCCTCAGGTAGTCGAATGTTTATAGTTATAATTTCCTTATGAAGCATCAAACCCAAAATCATGATATGGACCACCCAGAGCAACCCAAAAAAGCAGAGATGCATCCTCAAGATAAATCAGTGTGACATAATTGATGAAACATATGTCTTGTATTAAAGTGACATTTTAAAAAATGGATCTCCAGAAAATATGAAATAAGATGTTACAATACCATATTCTTTTTTATAAAAGAATTATAGATTCCAAGATATGATATGTGATTTCTATTGTATGCATGAAAATTATTTTCGTGAAGTAATAAGTAGTGATGATAAAGTGGATTATTACACATTTCTCAGTATTTTAATGTATTGAATATCTAATATCTTTTTGTTATTAAAAATATTCTTGACTTGCCACCTATATCAGACATGTAATGAAACACAACAATAAGTTACTAAATACATAAGGCAGAGGAAAGGAACATTTCCAATAAAAAATTATTACCCAAGTTGAGTGTAATTGTTAAAAAACTTAAATATCTTATTTCTCTCTAACAAAAATGAATTATCCATAAAGTTCCTTTCCTGAATAGTGAAGGGTGTTCTTCACTATTTCTTGTGTGAAGTTTGGACCGTGAAGTATAAAAGGTTCAGTAAAGTTTAAGGGTGAGTCAGGAACATATAATGCATGAATATGATCTCCATAAACATTATATTATGTAAATGATCCATAGAAACTAAAAATTAATTATGATTTTTCAAAGACACATAACAATTAGGCCATCAAGATTTCATGAAGCAAAATAGAAGCCACCATGAACTTATATGGTTATGGGAAGAGAAATATGGGATTCCAGGAACCTCTTTGGTTACAAAAAGTATAAGAAATGACCCACAGAGAAACATAGTTCATGAAGGAAGAAGGAAATACTATGAAGACACTCTATTTTGAAAAATAAGATGTTTCATATAGATATATTAATTGAAAAAAGATAGTGTTAATTGATATATATGGTTCACATGAATAATTAAGGAGATTTTTGATATTATAGTGATGAAACTGCATGCACATACAAGCATGAAATTTGTTCATTAAAAATAATTGGGATTCAATATTTCATGCACAAGGTTACTTAATGAGTGTATATATGATTTAAGAATCTTAAAATAATATTTAATTTCTCATGTTAATTAGTGGAGATAAAATTCAGGATAAAAAATTGTGATCAAATTGATATATTCCTATTATCATTTGAACAAATGAATATCATTGAGATTTCTGTTCTGTAACATATTCACAATTTTTTACTAAAGAAGATGAATAGGAAGTTATTTATTTTCGTTTATCTAACACAATAATGTTAATTTTTGTGAAATTGAGGCAACCCATCTATTTTTATATTTGAGGAATCCATTTTATTTCTTCACTTAAAGGAGGCTTATTAGAGTAATTTGTGGCTACTAAAAAAATAAAAGTTCAATAATACTAATCACTTTAGGATGGGAATGTGTTCATCAAAGATCTTTTTAATTAAAGATAATGCATGCATTGTACCATGTTAATCCCCAAAAAATATGTTTATGGGCATCCCCTTACTCATAATTTTATTATTAATAAAAGAGAATTTGTTTGTCAGTGGGAAAATAAGAACCATATAAGGAGGATATAGTCCCCAACACTAGATTTTAACCTCATCAAAAACCCTAGTGTTATATGTTCTTTACGGTTTTAAGTACCTGATTTCTAATTATAGGTAAATACAATAAGAGATATATTTATTGAATAATTAATAGAGGTAAAGGAAGGGTTACATGTTTTAAAGTGATATATAGAAATTCCACACTGATTCACCCCACTATTAGTGTGGTAATCCCTAATTGATCAAAATAATTAGTATCAGAGATATTTGTCAAGCCTCTGATTGGATTAAATAACGGACTTGTACAACCCACGATCATGATATTGTCCCCTTTGGTCCTAGACTTCACAATTTTTCTTTTCCTGGGATCAAGACCCGAGGCATCCCCCCAGAAAAGACCTCTTGATGGGAGAGGTATCCACACCAACTCAAAAAGGTGTGGTTATTGATCCTCCTCCTGTGATTTGGGATTTCCATAATCGAGGATTATGAAAATCCCACATCAGAAGAGGAGGAGCTTGAAGTAACCCTTTATAATGTGGTGTGGATACCTATCCCATCACGAGGCCTTTTCATGGGGTATGCCTGAGGGCCTAATCCAAGGGAAAGAAAAACCATGTAGGATAGGCCCAAAGAAGAAAATATCATGATTATGGGATATATGAGGCCGTTACAAATAGTATCAGTACTAGTGTCCATTAAACATTCCAATGAGGAAGCTGGGCCTTTTTAGGGGGGGGGAGGATTATGGAAATCCCACATAGAAGGAGGATTCACATAAACCACCCCTTTATAAGGTAGTGTGGATACCTATCCTATCACAAGTCCTTTGTTTGGGGATTCCTAAGGGAATAGACACAAGAATTCAAAACTACACGGGTTAGACTCAAAGTAAACAACATCGTGATAGTGGGCTAGACTAGGCCATTAGAGATTGTTTGATTTGAATATTCTTCATGATTTTTTCTCTCTTATCAATATAGAATGGTGTAAAATATTGAATTATTTTTATATATTATAGATGAGAAATATATCATGATGAGTATATTAAATAATTGAATAATTTCATAATTGAGAAAGATAAATAATAAATCATTCTTCTATAATAATTACAATGAATACTTTTTTAAATGCATTATTTCTGAACAAGAAAACTCATGCATGGGAGTAGATGATCATGGTAGTACAGTATACTTCCAATGGGAAGTACAATTATTCTACCTCATGTAGTGATTCAAACCTATATAAAGAGGATTTAATAAAAATATCATTCTAAAACAATCATGACGAAGATACACAAATTATAGAAAGTGATTATATATATATAGTGTATAATGATGAATTAGATTCTATGTTGAATTATTATTTTACAAAATTGCCCTAATAAAATAGTCAATTTTTTTATTTACAAGTAAATAGAATCACTGTATATATCACTGATCTCAAATAAAACATGTAGTAATTAGATAAATGGATTTTAAGAAATAATTCGTGCGAATATATAACTCTCCCTGCCAATTGAAAAAAAAGAATAAGATAATGTTAAAATTGATGAAAGGTTTTCCAATTTGTAAGATCTATGGCTAAATAAAATTCACAAGAAAGAGTTTCCAAAATAAAATTTTAAGAATACTTCCATTCATTAGAAGAAAATAAGAAGGTTATCATTAATTTCATGAATGATGAAGTTGAAATCGAAGAAAAGAATAGAAAATAAATTGAATAATTACTGTAATTAAAATATAAAATCCTTGAAGAGGAAATAATTAAAATAAAAATGGGATGTAAAGAAATATTTAAATCAATGTATGAATAGAGATTCACCCTATATATGAAATTTATTAATCTTGGAGTCAAATAAACACATACTGATTTTTTTTAAGTTGAGTGTACACAATGAGATGAAAGAACCATTGACATTACAAGTTATACTACTACAAAAACTTATAAAGTGGAATATTATCATAAAATATCTCCATATAGTGAATATAATATATTGAAATAATTTAGTGATCAATCACATACATTCTATAAGAAAATTAACCATTTATCTAGGATAATAATTTTTTTAGTACATCTAGTTCAATGTATAGTACATGTTCAAATAAAAACATGCAAAAATGTATATTAAGTAAGATAATAAAGTGCCAAACACTACATAAATAGTAAATAAAGATATGTTTAAAAGAAATATTTACCATACATAATCCTAAAATAAGTGTGAAAGAAAACATACACAATAAGCATGTCAATATAGTCAAACTATTATTCTAAATAACAGATCAAGATTTTCCAACTATTATTGGTTTTGTGAAAGATTTAGGAATATGGAATAAGATTTTTGGTATAATATTCTTGTGTTTTAAAATCAATATGATCCTACCATTGTTATGATAAAATTAGTTATGAATCAAATTTAACAACAAAAAGGTAAGAATAATCCTATTATAAAAATATTTGTGAATTTTAAGAATTTCTATTGGATTTGAAGTAAAAATGGTCATAACGAAGAGGTATTAAATTATAAATAATTCACTAATACCATTAAAATAGTCCAGAATAAAATAAAATAGGCGCAGATAAAAGAGATAAATCAACCTTTGGGAGGAACTAGATGAATACTATTTCCCTAAAGTCAACAATGAATATGGATAAGTCATCCTTGGGTAATAATCTGATGAAGCCTGATAAAAAACTATGAAAGATAAAGAAGGTTTTTACACCAAAATGGACTAACTAATTCTTTTGTGGAAGAAGATGTGACAACATGGATCATAGTAACCAGACCATGAATATCACAATAAATTGAATAAATATTATGTAATATTGAGGAAGTCTAGTATAATAAAAAAATAAACGGAATAATGTGGTAATTAACATACCTGAGAATCCATATAGGTCTAACAAAAACTCTGTGCATATTTAAAATGATATACTTGTAATTTTTCCATCAGATTTGGAAGGAGGAACAAAATTAGAATAAGAAAAAATGAGTGAAGATTATGAATAAAAAGAAAATAACTAACATGAATAATAAGTTTAATTTCACGGAATTTTTTCAACTAATTACATCCTATAAATTGAATAATCACTATGTGGAAGATATAAGAAGACTAAAAATAACTCAGATAATTTTTTTTTTCATAAATCCAGTTCAATAATAGTTGTAGAAAAAGAATAATAATTCACATAGTGATGAATGTTCCTTGATTTCTATTTCAAAGAAGTAGAATGCACGTGATAAAATTATTGAAATAAAATACTCCATGCTACGCAAGACTACTATTAAATTTAGTATAGTTAGCATGAAGAGTTCAAAATCAAATGAAGCATTAAATAATGGAGTCTCATGGTTGATAAACAATTATTATCCATATTTCTCTCACTAAAAAGTAAAGGATGTAATGACCCTAACCATAGAAACCCAGAGTCATTTTTAAATTTTTTAAATTTGTGCTAGTTACATGTGATCACATACTAAGGGATTAGATGGTTTATTAGTCTTAGAAAACAAGATATATACTTGAATATCAAATTGAAATTGAAAAAATAAAATAAAACATAGTATTTTCATTGGGAACACTAATTTTACATTTAGTGTATCCCTTCATATCAATCCTAATCACCTCTTTGAAACATGGGAAAAAACATATGAAAATGGCGATTTTGATGCTTTGTATGGTTATGTGTAAAATGGAATATATCTTCAATAAATAAGGAATAATAAATATGGAGAGGTAAATATATGAAAACTAATTTCATTTAATCAATAAAATGAGTATGAGAATAATATAGAAAAAATAAATTATGATTAAATAATTACATATAAATAATCACATGCTATTAAAACATATCCTTGGATATCATAACTAGTCAAATAATTCCATGGGATACATAATTAATCAAATAAAGAAATACTACATAATATAGGACATCATAAATGCCATCAAGGCCTAATTCTAAGACATATTACAAAAATGGATAAGTCCTCATTCAAATACCCAAGATATTGTTTCTCAAGATACCTACCAATGAATTGGAGGGATATATTGGGTCCCATAAATTACATACTAATTCTAATGTATTACTCATATAAAAGGAGTGAAACATAATAAATTTAAACTTTCATATTAAAAAAATAGTATACAAAATTTTCATATTTTCCCCAATAAATAATCATAATCATACAATATATTTAGTAATATAGATATTAAAATAAAAATTATACATCCTCATTAAAACATATTTTCCACCAATGAATGTTAACATGGATGAATATACTTTTAAAAGTTCACCGTTAAATTTCATGAGGGAAATACCATTTTAATGTTGAAATAAATTATTTAAAGACTAAAATACATCCCAAATATTATGGAAAAAATTTTCATTAAGAATAAAATTGTAAACTTTTAAATTAATTTTCACATCAATGAGTGGTTATGATGGCTAGTAATTCCATACATGACGCCAACATAATTCTTCTAACACTATTGGGAAAAGGTCAAACAATAAGTTGATAGAAAAATGAAAAGAATAATTTTTTTTAAAATTTACATAATGTTAAATATTTTATCAATAAATATTTGGAGAATGATAAAAAAATAATTGTATAAATTTTATGGAAAATATGGATACCGAAGAGAAAGATTCCCGACTGAGTAAAAAAATAATGTTAGTTTTCCTTAAAAACATTATTTTGGAAATTTGAGTACTTAAATAGAGTAAATCAAATGGAGGACTTTTAATTTATAATAATAATAATAGTATAATTAAATATAGTTGGTTTAATATATAGAGATAAAATATTTTACCCAACAAATACATAAACATAAACAATCTCGAATAATGATGAGATTGTGAAATAAACCCTTACATCAAGTCTGAATTCCATTGTATGTGTATGAAAATACTATATAATAAATAATTTTTTATTATAAATATATTAAATAAATATAAAAAATATAATAATTTATATTATTTACTTATAATCAATTATCACCCATTTATTAACAATTATTTGTTAAAATGACTGTTCCAGGTAATAATGGCTTTATTTTTCATATATGTTTTGGTTCAGTAGTTTTGGTCCTTATGATTTTATCATGTTTCCATAATATAAATAATTTTAATGATGATCAAAATATCATATATATTAAATATATTCATATATTTATTCATCCATAAAATTTAGATATATAAAAATGAATTACATCATTCATGGAAACGACATGCCATACGTATTCATGAACGATGATTCTATTTTTCAATGGAAGGAAAGAAAGAACGGTAAATAATAATTCAACAATAAAAATTTATTATTATATAATATAAATCATATATTTTCATTAAATATATTCTTATTACAATATATGTAAAAATAAAATGATATACATATTATATTACTTTTTAAGAGGTAGTATTCCACACGTACACACGAGTGAATTTATATTTTTCCAAAGGATTAGAAGATAAGAAATTAGACATAATATTATAATTACATAAGTATAGTTATGTCATAAATATCATATATATAAATTAAATCCATTATTAAATCCTTATTTTATAGTTATTTATTGAAAAATTAATTACATCAATTCGTGAGGAGGAAGTCCACCATTCAAATGTCGATAGTTTCATATGTTATTTTATGGATGAGGAAGTATATTGAGGTTATGAAATAATTATAATAAAATATCAGTTTATGTAATATAATGGTGTTATTATTCTAACATATTTTAAAATATTTTGAGGGGGATAGAAAGAAATGAAATAAATACGCATGGTTAAGAACTATACCTCTTTTTTAGAGAATATTTTTAGGTTTATACCAACACTATTCCTAAGATGATATTATGGTCAATAAAGGGAATCTAAGTATGTGACATGGATTTAAATAAATCATTTGGGTAATTATTGATTGAAAAAAATCCTTTTAGGTGTAAATAAGATAATATAGGTTGTGTCCTTCTATAAGTGGGGGAGGGGACCCCCCTGGAAAATTTCCAAAAACAATAAAAAATTATAAAACCATTAAAAAGAAAAATACCTATGAATGGATATATATTTGAATGTGTGATAGAATATGATCTAAATATTTCCACAAAACAATATTTATATGTGTTTAATTGGAAAAAATACCATTATCATTTGGTTTAACCCCCTGTACTCCCGTTTTAACCTTAACCATCATAATTAATATATACCATTTTTAATATTCATTATGAAAAGAAATTAAATTAACATTTTTAAATAATATTAATTTTTATTATTAAAAATATGTAATCCATATTCAAAAATTGAATTCATATAAGTGGAATAATTTAATTTTATATAAAACCTGGAAGCATGAAAAAAGATGTCTTCCAAAGAAAAAGTTTCCTTAAGTATAAAATGATATACATAAAATATCAGCATAAAATTGATACCAATGATGAATACTGGATTAATCAAGATATAATTATTCTAATGTTAATTTTTAACCAATTTTGAAAAATTAAACCTTCTCAATTATTTAAATGGAAAGGTAATTTTCAAAACAAATTATAATTTTGTATTATACATTAAAACAATTAATATTTTCAAAAAAATATTCAAAATTTACACTAAGATAATTTTGAAATGATGATTTAAAAAATTAATTTTAAAATCAGTGTGTATAACATGACAAAACTATTTCTTAGAGACATTTAGTTTTCAAGAAGAATAGTAGATTTATTCTTATCATATGCTTAGAAATAATATTATATGAATGATAAAACATTTTTTGAATATATAATATATAAATTTAATTAAAATCCATCACTAATAGTGAATAATTTAATTTATAAAGAAAAAAACAAACTAAACACATAAAAACAGTTTGTATAAAAAATACTAATTTTATTTTCAAAAAAAAAATATAATTTTCATTTCTAATAAATTAATAAGCAATGAATTTATTTATTTCATGTATGAAAAATATAATTTTTCATAATTTTTTCATTCATATTAATACCCTGAAATTAAATGTAAATTTTATAATGGTGTACTATGTCACAATTAATTTAGACACGAGATTTTATATATCGCAAAATATTAAAGATATTTAATTCATTTTATAATAAATATTCCATAAAATATATTGGTGCTAGATTTTTCTCTCATTCAAATATTGCATCCTTTAAATTTAAAAAAAAATATCATAACAGAAATAGATTTGGGTAGTCCGTTATCATAATTTCTTCACCTTCCCAAACAACATCTTCTATATTATTATTTATCTAAACTACCTTTACCAGAAGAGTTTTATGATTCCTCAATAAATTTCATCTAGTATCCATAATCTAGATAGGGACTAAACTGTAAGATAGAACATGTTATAATTTTATTTCTTTAAATGATATCTCATTCATTGGGTATGGTATTCACTTACTTAACAATTATATATGGAACATATCATGTAATTTTGAGAGAATTGGTGGAATTTCAAAATGGTAAGCCATATATCAAATTGTTTTTTGATATTTCAAAAGGTTTGATGTACTTGGGGACCATTTTACCTTTCTTAATTTACCTTATAGAACCCTTTCTAGTGTTTTCTTTCATGAAAACTTGATCACCTACTTGAAATAGAAAAATCATTCCTTCGATTATCACTATAGCTATTTTTCATGATTTTATATTATTTCATATGAGTTTGAATACACTTTACTTTTTCCATTTCCTCCTCTATATGTTATGGACCTATATGATTCATTTCACTCTCTTCATCCCAACAATTTGTAGTACTAAATCTATTTCCATATAATGCATCATATGATGTCATCTGAATACTTGAATGAGATCTATTATTACAGGCGAAATCTACTAAATGTGAATAATTATCCCATATACCTTAAATGTAAATATATCAAGACCAAAACATGTATTCAAATGTTTAAATAGTCCTTTAAAACCATCCATCAGTTTGAGTGTGATAATTGGTTCTCAAATGATGCTTGTTATCAAGATCCTTATGAGGACTTTTATAGAATTTTGAAGTAAATAATGGATCCTGATCAGGCACAATTAAAAGAGATGCGTGATTAAGACTTATAAAATATTTATTATTGATCCATTAAGGGCACTGAAAAGGAAAATATTCTATTATATAGAAGAAATGTGCATATTTGGTGAGGCGATCAATAATAGTCTACATTTCATCTTCCTTTCTAGTATAATTTGGCGATCCTATGAAAAAATCAATATTAATGTCATCATATTTACAAAGATTAATAAGAAGAGGTTTCATGAATCCTCTTGGATACCACTTATGATCGTTTACTTGTTGAGAAACCAAACATCTTGAAATATAATCATTAATTTTCCACTTTATACTACCCCACCAAAAAATTTCCATGAAATATATATTCATCTTCGTGCTACTTGGGTGTATATAGAAATTTGATATATTAACATTATCCAATAATTACCTCTTCATATTAGGTGTTTTTTGAAATCATATTCTATTGAAAAATTTTATAACACCAAATTGAAAAATTAAATTTACCAATTTCCATCATTTATGGATTTTACTCTCTTTTGAAAATTCCGATCATCAAGTTGAGAACTTCTTATCTACTAATTTAAATATGGGTTGACAATAATTTTAAAAAGTAGTAATGTTTTCACTTCCTTCATAATTCCCATATATATTTTTTTTAGATCTTTGACCATAGGATCTCTTTTAATCCTCATTTTGGTTAGAACCCCATGATAATTCCTACGCAATACATCCACTTCCATTTTTGCCTTCAGTTAGGGGTACTTTATTGAGAAATATCAATATTTGATTAGAATGAACCAAAATTCCCTCATGTTGATCTATTTAGGTGAGAATATTTATTTCAAACTCTTATTATCCAGTTATAATTCACATATTTCTCCATATATATAATAGCTCCATATATTCAATGAAGAGATTATGACTTCTAACTCAATATCCTGGGTTAGATTGTTTTGTTCATGAATGATTGAAAATTATTATTATTTATTATCATAAACCCCCTTTTATGGTTTGAGGGGGAAACCCAACATGACATAAAAGACTAAAGACATCAAAACATTCCCCCAAATTCCAAAATACAAATAAAAAGAGATAAAATCAAGAAAGCTACTCCCATCCCCTACATAAAAAACATTAAATCCAGTTTCTACCTTCTCATTGTTGCTCGACTAGCTATCCTATATAGAGATTAATGGGCCTGGTACCAATTGAAAATTCCATACCCTCTCAAACATCCAAATCCGAAGAGCAATGGTCTAGTGAAAACTCACAGCTCTAAACCTCATCTAGAGCATCCCCTGTAGAAGATCTGAAGGCACAGACCCTTCAACTTCAGACCACATTCCACACATCTTATCAGACCACCATAAAATATTCACACACCATAATAGAATCACTGAGGTTTGAAGTAGATTCACAACCAAATCCAATCATGTAGTAAAAACACAAGGGTCAAAATACATGACTACACGTACGACCTCCCAACCACCAGAACCGACTATAAAAGAATCCCCACCACAAATGGAACTGATGTAAAACCATAAAACCCAATGCCACCGCCAAAAAGACCACAGAACCATGAAAAGAACATAGAGTTTAACCATTAAATGCGGAGACAACCCTCATGATATAGAAGATTTTATATCAACCACCATACCATCACCATGCCTCCATGGATAAAATTGAGCCCAGAAAGTGATAGATCATAAACCCTCAATCCCGTAAAAGCCTAGGTACAAACCCTTGATGCCGCAGAATCCTTGTCATGAACCATCAATTCCACTAGGAAGACGAACCTTAGGGATGAAATAAAAGAACAAATGTAAACCCTCGATTTCATATAATCCCAATAATGAACCCTCTAAGATTCCATAAAAAGGAACCCACGAACCCTAGAAACGATGGAACTCAACCCCTAGATTCCAAATGAATCTATATCTCAAAACCTCAACGCTACCATAGAGAGAGAAAATTCATGCCACAAGCTTGCTGAGAAGAAGTTCTTGGAAGAAAATATGTAGATAAAAGAGGATGACAGTGATGGGGAAAACCCAATGCAGCGGATCCCCTTATATGTTCATCCCTAATACATATCGAGAATTATATTTTTTTCATGAATTTTTAAATACTTTGATGCATAGGTAAATTTATTATTATTTTGAATAAGGACAAAACCAAGTCCCTTATTTTATGTCTCTATATATATATCATAAATGTATAATTTCCTTATGTTAGAGGAAAAAGTAGAGCATTCACTAGTCTCTTCTTAAATTGCTCATACCATTCTTCTCATTCCTTTGTCTATATGAACATAACCCCTTTACGGGTATGCATGGTTCACAGGTTAGTTAACCGATAATTGTTTTTGAAGGAATCAACACTAGTAACCTAAAATCCCAATGAAACTACATACCTCTATTACGCTCATTGGATTGGGCTATTATTGGACTACATTTTTCACCATAGGATCAACTAATATTCCATCCTTGGACATAATATGTTGAATAAAATAATATTTCTAATTCCATAATTCAATATTTATAAATTATATCTACAACTATTTTCTTATAATATCCTCACAAATGATCTGAAAGTGATTCTCAAGCCCTAATAGGTTTTATAATACATCATAATGTCATCAATAACACCAACAAAAAAATTCATAACATTCACTGAATAATCTATTCAATGTATCTATAAAAATAGAGGGTGTATTAGTAAATCCAAATTGGATTAATGTAAAATCATAATATCTTTATCTTTTTTAACATGTTTTAATTATAAAATCAACCACCTTTAATCATAATTTTTTATACATAGACTGAATGTAAATCATTGAAAAATATTAATCTCCATGAATTTAATCTAATATATCATCAATGCGAGGTAAAAGATAGTTTTTCAATATTATAATTACATTGATTTGTCTATAAATAATTCAAAACCTCATAGATCCATATGTCTTCTTAAATAAAAAGAACTAGGGAACCTAATGGTGAAAATATAGAGAGTGTAAGTCCAATTTCACACAACTCCCCATACTATTTCTTTAATTCCATAAATTACAGAGTTGTCATTAAATAAGGATTCTTTGATATAAGTATTTTATTACGGATTAAATAAATTGAAAAATAAATTTCACACTCTCGTGGATATCCATGTAATCCCTCATGAATTACAAAAATATATTCTTGTATAATAGGTGTATCTTCAATTTAAATATTTTCTTTCCCATCCATATGGTGTGTCTCCTATTATTCATCATGGATCTCATTTAGAAGAGCTGCTCAGGATGGATCTAGATGTGAATTAGTTGTTTAAGTATCCCCTTTAAAGATAAGGAGTATCAAATCTTCATTACAAACTATATTTTCCCCTATTTAAAATAAATTTATTTCATTGTTTTTTGAAAGATAATGTATACCAAGGAGTATATAAAAACCAACCATTGATATAATGATGAAGTTAGGTAATATGTCATGTTTTTGTTTAATAATATGAATTGACTAACACATCCTTGTTATGGGGATACATCCACTAGGAGTCTTGAATGATAACTATATTCTTAAGGTTCTAGGGAAATAGATAATTTTAGTTGAAAATTAAGATAATATAATTGAGTGTGATGATCTATAATCAAATAAATCTTTAGCTAAATTTGAGTATATAATTAAAGAACTTACCACCACATCTTTAGGAACTTCAACATTAGCTATTGTGATCGCATATGCTTAAACTTCAACCCTCTGATGTTTTTGGAGGAATTCCCTTAACGCATAGGAAAATAATTTTCATAGTGGTCCAAATCCTTACTGTTGAAACATTTAAAATTGGTAGCTTTACTCTTTCCCATTCATTAAAGATCCTAGTGTCCTTTATATACACACTTGTAGAAAACTCTAATTTTCAATAATAATTTTCCATTGAGTTTATTTTCCAAATTAATTGAAAGTTGGAACTTCAACCCTTATCTTATTAACATTTTTGGTACTTCATTTTCTAGAGTGTTCATCCTACCTCCTCATTGAATTATTTTCTTTAAAGTCCTAATACACGGATAATTATTTGTTTTTATTTTTATAACATGATACTATATACTCATAATATGAAAATGTTTGGGAAAATAGTTCCATTATATGGTTTGTATTAAAGACATAAATGTAAAATTAAATATTTCTCTTTGGATTATGTATATAGTTTTTATTATGAATTTATAAACTTGTTTAGTTGTATTCATTCCCAGAAAAAGTATCCATTTCCTTTTTTCATAATCTCAAGAATTATAACAACCCCTATATTTATTACATATTAATTCATGATTTATTACATAAGATTACACATAATATAACCTAGAAGATCAGAAATTATAGTCTCTTCAGGAATTATGTACATTACATAATTACATAAAATAGTGAATACAACATATTTGTTGAAAACATCCTTAACATTGTCATAGTTTTCATTCATACTTAAAATGCATGAGATTACCTAGATACATACATAAGAAAAAGGTGATCTATAAAGCCTAGTGAGGGTATAAAATGGATTAACATGAATAATGTAATAATAGTTAGACAATTGGAATTTTAATAGGGCATAAAAAGAGTGAAATAATATACATGAACAATGAGTCATGATATAGAATGATATTCATAAAGGAAACATGGGTAATATGTCAACAAATTAAAACACTACATCATACACATTGGTCAAGGATAAATACCGTAAAATTAAAATGTAAAAACTCCCATGATGAATTAGTTTCACTACCTAATCCCTTGTATGACATCTCATTAGACTAAAACATTACCCAATTCATTAGAGTGCTATATAATTCTAGGCGCACCCGTCCCTTTCATTTAATTCTCATGCTTAAGAGTTCCACATAGATCATAAAACATGGAAATATTTATCATCAAATTTTATTGCATGATAAGGGAGTGTAGAATAAATAAATTTTAGGTCTAAAATAAATTAATTATAATTTCATGAATATGAAAACCCTTGATAGGAAATGGGTATGCGTATTCACTATACTATTTCTTGGCATTGAAAATCACATTGAAATTTCAGTAGCATAACGAGGGTGTATAGATTTTCATAGTAGGTATTGACGAGAGTGAAAGGGGTGTCCCATAATTTATACATAAAATGGAAATTAACTAGGATATGGAAAGAATATCCCATAATTAGTAATAGTAGATAAAATAAATAATATAATTAAAAAAATGATTAAAGAGGAGAAGGATATGATCCCTCACCATGAGAGGGTGATTCCAAATGCTTAAATGATCTTCTTGAGTGATGGGGGAACCTTAGAAGGAATATATAGAGGGGATAACAGAGTAATGAAGTGATAAATGTTTTTTTTGAGTGAAGATAAATGGTATCTAGGGTGGGTTAATATAGGAAATGAGTTGGGAATTCTTTATCATTTATCTAACTAAGGTTTTGGAGTCTATATAATAAAATAACCAAAACCAAAACATTTCCATGGTTTTTTCACATGGTTTATGCCAAAGAGGTGTGGATTTAAGTTTTTTATGAGTAAAAGGGCCGAAGTTGTTGAAATAATACCCTAGCTATTTTGGAAGTGAGTCATGTCCTCAAAGAAATGATTTTAAACCATTAATATATATTATATGTTTTTGAGGATTCATACAAGCTTTATAAAATTTATCAAATAAATTTTATATTATATTATGTTAAATAGAGAATATATATTAGGTATTTGATACCCTTTTTAGTATTTATTTCATCTTTTTGGGACATTATGATGTCATAATACAGTCCGTATATTTATAGTATATTTATTTTTTACTCGAAAATCCAACTATCTCAGAAAATCATGAAAAATTAACCATTGGATAATTTTTTTGTTTTGATTACATAAATGATATTTATTTTGACCAAATAATTTCATATATATTTGAATTTGTACTTCTAAAATATAATCAACAGTTATTGAGAAATTCTGGGTCTTTTTGACAATAATAGTTTTTGAAACGTTATAAAATTTACATTTGAAATCATAAAAATTATGTGCTAATTTATATTTAATAATAATATTTTATTAAAATATTTTTTAAAAATACATTAATTTATAAAAATAAATTTCTTAATTGAAGTTGAATATTACCTAAAAATGTAATTTTTATTTTATTGTATCGGAATCGAAATCTTTTATAAAATAATAATAAGAAATAAATATAACCATTATTTTGTTGAAAATAATATATAAATATTCATATTTTAAGGTATTGATACATATCCATTAAATACACTAGTAAACTCACTAAGAGTAAGGTGTGTGATAATGAGACTTTCATGGGGTGGTTCAGCACACATGGTTTGGGTCATGATCTTGATGAGATTGAAATTCTCAAGTAAATGATTTCTCTCATGCATAATTTGTTGGATCTCATCCTGTCATTAGTCAAGAGAAAATCCTACTGAATCTATATCCTTCAGAATCACTGAAATATGGGCTTTATAGGGTACACTCTTACTAGTTGAGGTTATCACTTACTTTTTTTGGGTCAATCAGATTTGTTAAAATCCTATATTTATACTAATGATCTGATCACTATTCGACATATATATTATCAATGGTAATGGTTCTTAATAGTCTTTTAAATCTAATATGATATAATAAAACTACATAAGTGAATGTGTTTTCTATATCCATAATATATAAAATCATATTTAATTAAATAACATGGGAGATTTTATTTATAAAAGTTTAGGTCAAAACAATCTTCCCCCCATCATAAATCCACCTTAAAAATTTTCATTAAATGAAAAAAATTGTTTAGGGAAATTATATTTCAGCACTTCTTATTATTCCCAAGTTTCATAGTCAAATTTTTGGTTTCTCTACAAAACATTGATCAGGTTAATTATCTTATTACATAGAAGTTTATCTCTATGATATCAGATCATTGCTATATGCTCCTCATAGAAAATATCATTCTCAAGTAATAACACATATGGATTGAGTAAATCTGAGGGGTGTAGTGCATACTTCCTCAGAATTGATTTTTGGAACACATCATGTACTTGAGATAGGTCTGGTGGGAGTTCTATCAAATAGATCACTAATCCAATGAGATTAGGGATCTCAAAGGGATCGATGTATCTTGAACTATTAATTCCTTTCATCCTAAATATCATGAATTTATTCCATGGAGACATGTAGACTAATAACTTGTCTTCATCTTAAAACTCTAGGTCTCATCTATGATTATCAGTACATATTATTTTTTAACATGAGCACCCTTGATGTGATACTGAATGGTCATGGAATTTTCCACCATTTCCTCAATCATTCCAGGAGATTTCATTTTGTGTTCCCCAAGAACATTCCAACATAGAGGTGTTTTGAACCTCTTCCCATAATGGTAGTCATAGAGAGACATTTGGATTCTTGGGTGGAAAACATTTTTGTATGAGAACTCAACTAGAGGAAGATATTGAATCCATCCTCGTTTCATGTTAATTGAGTATGCTCTCAAGAAATCCTTGAGTGCCTGGATTGTTCTATAATATATTCCATTAGTTTGTGAGTGATATGTCATGATAATTTTAAACTCTGTATATAGTTATTATTGGAGACCCATCCAAAAATTTTAGGTAAACCTTGGGTCTCAATCAGATAAAATCGATAGTGATTTTCAATGAAACCTCACCACTTATCTAATATATAGCCTTCCAAGTTGATCAAATGGAAATTTCTATTAAATTATAATGAAGTGAAGAGTCTTTGTATGATGATCTAGCATAACACATATAGAAGTATTTCCTCTTGATGTATTTGAATGAATTGTAACAAAGTCCACTGTGATTTTTCATATTTCCATATAGGTATGGGTAATGGTTTCATCACCCATTGTATTTTTTCCTTGTTTGCTTCATTTGGTGATCTAGAAGAAATATTAATTTATATTCTGCAATCTAATTCTTTATATTGTCCCACTAATAGTGCTCTTAGAGATATTGATACATCTTTATACTTCCTAGATGGATATAGAAGGTTGATCTATGTGCATCATCTAAGAAATCCTTCTTTAACATAGTATTTTATGGTATAAATAGTCATGTCCAAAATCTCAGAAATCCTTCATCATTAAAAATGAAATATGGGGATTTATCTTTTCTTATACTACTAATTTCTTATGAATTCTCACATAATCTATTTAATCATACTTTATCCTATCTAGACGGGACCATTGAGAAATAAATTTTGAAAGTATTGATTATGTTCCTTCATTTATGATTCAAATGTACATCCTTTTAATGTCTAAAAAGATCATATCCTTCTCAATTATCATAAATGACAAAATTGATGGATCCTTTTTACACAGAGAGTCTGTCAGTTTACTCACTTTCCTAAGATGGTAGTGAATTGAGATATCATATTACTTGATCAGATATAACCACATTAATTGGTGAATATTAATCTCTTTCTCTGTGAATATATACTTGAGGCTCTTGTGAATCATATATATTTCAAACTTCTAACCAAAGAGACAATTCCTCTATATTTTCAATTCATAGATCACTGAAACCAACTCCAGATTACATGTTGGGTAGTTTTGTTTCTGAACCTTCTAATTTCCTTGAATAATAGGAAATCCTTTTTTCATTTTCATTAGAACAAAAACTGATGACTTCTTTGACGAATCATTTACTGCCAAGAAAATATCTCCACTCATGGGTAGTATTAGTACTGGTGCAATAATAAGACTCTTTTTAGACTTCATAATGTTGTCTTCACATTCATCATTCCAAATAAACATGACTGCATTATGTGTTATCTTGGTTCTAGAGTTTGAAAATAATGAATTTTTTTTCAAAAATCAGTGGTAATACCTAACTGTCCCATGGAAATTGTGGATTTATATCACAAATATTAGAGTCTCCCATACTTCATTTTTTTCTATTCGTGAAGGATCCAGAGATATCCCATCTATTGTGAAAATATTCCCCATGAATGAGACTTCCTTCAACCAGAACTCATATTATATATACTTTTAATAAATCCTCTCCTTTCATAAGGTATTTAGCATAGTTCTGAAATAATCCTCATGATCTTCCATTATTTTGAAGTATATTAGAATATCATCTGTAAATACTACCACAAGTTTGTCGATGTAACCCATAATTACAATATTCATTATGCCTATGAATATTTCTAAGACATTGCTGAGTCCAAAAGAAATTAGTATGAAATCATAATCCTCATACCTTTTATGGAAAGCGGTCTTAGGGATACCCTTTTTCTTCTCTCTTATGGGATAATATATCGACCAAAGATCCACCTTGGGGAAATATTATTATCGATATAGCTTATTGAAAATTTCATAAATCTATTAAATATGATAGTTTTTCATTACTATTATCATGTTTATCTCATGATAATAAATGAAAAGGATCATTTCCCTATCCTTATTCAAGAAAAATAGAATTGGTGCACCCCAAGGTGATGCACTTGGGTGTTTGAAACCTTTATCCAGATTCTCTTATTGTTGTTTCTTCATCTCCCCACGTTCCAAAATATCAATTCTATACATATTCATTAATAATTGTAATTACCTAAGTATAAACTTTATTGAAAATTTGACCTCTTATCTAGGAGGAAGACTAGGAAATTATTCAGGAAACACTTCAACATATTCCTTCATAATGGGAATGACTTTATGGAAAACCCTTTCCTTTGAATCAATAATTTGAGCTAGATATTCTTGATCATAGGGAAATAATATCCATTATAAAGATATTGGTGCTAAAGAAGATTCATCCTCCTCCTTGAATTGTACATCATAATAGGAAGATTCCCAAAATGGGGTGTTATTCCCATATCGCAAAAATTTATGATGGCCCTATATTGGGAAATCCAATCCATACTAACAATTTAATCAAATTTTTCTACGGGTAGATTGATAACATTTTCAAGAAGAAAATTCCCACAAACATAACCATGTGATAAAATAATAATATATGTTTTCCCAATGATACCAAATAATTTTGGGTTGTGACTCAATGCTTTTGTAAAACATACAAGATATGATAATTGGGTATGAATTGAAATACAACATGGGATAAAAATTATTGAGTAGGGGTTACATTTACTTTAGTCATCATGATCCATATCAGTATAAGACATGACTTGTTCCCTTATTCTTAGATATTTTTTATGCTCGTTATGCTTCACAGCCATTTGAATAGATAATTATCTTGGATAATTCCAAAAATCTTCACATTTATGACATAGAACTATATAAGGTAACTTATATTGAAAATTATTCCTATTTATCATGGTATTCATCTTTTCAAGGAAATTGGATACTTTATACCCTATATTTACACCTTTCTTTTCCTTTGTAAAAATTCCCTTAGTGTATCTTTCCATAATTTGTTCACAAAGGTAATTTGGTCTTGTTTAAATTATCATCTTTATCATATAATATTCTTTGAGATTTCATCTTCCTATTACTTGAAATTTTTGAGAATTCATCTATGTTCCAAATTATAATTGTGATTTTTGATAGCTGAATTGGAATAACCACAAGGTGTCCGACTTGATCTCCCATCATGTTAGGCATATGGTTTTCGTAGTCATCACATTTCATTTTATATTGGTTTTCTACTCGGTTCCACCAATTTATGGCCATTATAAAGAATAAAGGGAAAATTAGGGATGAGTATTTTTAAAATATTAAACACATAAATGAGAATTCAATGACTTTAAAGGGATTAATTACAAATGGAATTTATCTCTTTACTTATGAATTTATAGGATTCAATATATATTATTCATGATATACTTCCTAACATATAATTTTATGTGATTTTTCCCATAATAATGGTTCTAAATGAGATTGGGAATTTTAAAAATCATATCACTTAGGTGTGTCAAACCAGGTGTGCGTCATGGACCAATTTTATGCACTAATTCTAGATTGAGTCTAGATCAATTCGGTGTTTTGAGTTTTACCTCTACGTACAACTGTGCCAGATCCAAATCCATTTATATTATACATAAAAGGATTCCATTTCTAGATAAACCAATTACTCTATACTTTATCAAAATTTGGTGATGTTTTTTATAATTAGTTTTATCTGTAAGGCTTTTTCTAGAGTTTTATAATCCATGTACCAAATGTATCTAATATTTCCTTTGATATAAAATCTAACAACCCTTCTCTTTATTACATGTTAATTCATAACTTATTACATAAGAGGGTACATAAAACAATCTAGATAATTTATAAGTCTGGTGCCTTTGGGAATTAGGTACATTACAAAAAATCTCAAAATAGGGAATACATCATCTTTATTGAAAACTTTCTTAACATTCTCATATTATTCCTTTTTACATAAAACTAAAAGGGATAACCTGGGGACATAAATAAGAAATGGGTGAGCTATAAAGCCTAGTAAGGGAATAAATATGGAACAACATGAATAAAGTAATACAATTTGGACAATAGACATATTAATGGTGTATAAAAGGAGATATAATCATAAACATGACCAATGTGGCATGACATGGCTTAAAAATCACAGAGCAAACATAGGAAATGTGACAATAACTTAAAACACTTCATCATAAGCTTAGGACAAAGATAAATAGTAATAAATAATGATGGAAAAGTATCATGATGTATTAGTTTCACTCTCTAATCCTTTTTATGATATCTCATGAGACTAAAATATTACCCAATGCATTGGAACACTATAATTTCAAGTGCACACGTCACTTTTATTTCATTATCATGCTTAAGTGTGCCATAAAGATCATAAAACATGTAATCATTTATCATAAAATTTTATTCCATGAAGAAGTAGTAGGGAATAAATACATTTAATTCCCCAATCAATGAATTATAAGTACATGAAGTTCAAAAACCTTGATATGAAATCAGAACGAGTATTCACTACACAATTTTTTGGCATGAAAGATCATTTTGAAAATTTTAGGGTGTATGAATTTTCATAGGAGGGATTTATTAGGGTGAAATGGTTTTATAATAAATAATAAATAAAATGTACAGTAATTGTGATAAGGAATAAAATATCTCATCATTAGGAATTTGAGATAAAAGTAATAAGATAATGAAGAAACATGAATAATGAGGGGAAAGAGATGATCCCTTTCCTTGAGATGGTAATTCAAAATGATTTAGAGGAGATTCGTGGGAACTTAGGGGCACGTTGGGAGAACTATATAGAGGGGAGAGTAGATTAAGTACATGATCCAAAGTTTTTTAATGTATAGAAATGGGATCTTGGGTTGGTCTATATTGGAAATGAGTGGGGAATTATTTATGATTTCTAAAACTTAGGTTTTGGACTCTATATAATAAAATAACTAATACCAGAAACCATCCAATGGTTTATTTCAAGGAGTGGTGGTATTAATTATTTTATTAAGACATGTGAAGAACTTATTAAAACAACACCCTTTCTGAATTGGAAGTGAGTCATGTCCCTAAAATAATTATTTAAAACCTTAAAATATATAATAGGTTTCATAGGATTCATAAAGGCTTTATTAAATTAATATAATAAACTTAAGAGTAAATTATTTTAAAGGGGAAACATATATTTTTTCTTATAAAACCATTATAGTGTTTGTTAAATTATATTTTGGTCATTATGATGTCATAATACACATAATATATTTAAACTATAGTAAATTTTCGCCCGAAAATTTGTCTTTCTCATAAAATTATGAGAAATTCACCATTTTAAAATTTAATTTTTATGATTTCAAAAAAAGTATTTATTTAAACCAAATAATTTACAATATATTTGTTTTTTTAATTTTAAAATATAATTGACATTTATTGAGAAATTTTGGGGTTTTTTGACAATAATATTTTTTGAACCCTTATAAAAATTACATTTTACTTCATAAAATTATATAATCATTTATATTTAATAAAGTTAATTTAATAATAATACTTTATTAAAATATTATTTATTTTAAAAATCAATAAATTCATCAAAATAAATGTACTAATTAAAATTAAATATTACCTAAAAATAAAATTTTTCTTTTTTTGTATAAAAAAAATCGTTTATAAAATAAAAAAAGTAAATATAAACAGTATTATGTTGAAAATTTGATATAACTATTCATATTGTTTGGGTTTTGATACTAATTCCTTCAATAAAATAGAAACATCTCTAAGATTAAGCTGTGTGATGATTAGACTTTCATGGGGTGGTTTAGCATATATGGTTTGGGATGTGATCCCAATCAGCTTGAAGTTCTCCCATTAACAGTTTCAGTCATGTTTAATTTGATGGATCTTAGCATAGCCTTGGTCAAGGGAAAATATAAGTGATTATATATACCTTTAAATATCTAATAAATGGGCTTCGTGTGGTATGATCCTACTAGTTGATGCTGCCACTTCTTTTTTCTATGTTAGTTATATTTGTTAAAACCCTATATTTATACAAATCATATGATCACTATTCAATGACTATATTATAAATGGAGATGATTATTAATGGTATTTTAAGTAGGATAGGATATAATGATATCAAATACGTTCATGTTTTTTCTATATACATAATATATATAAATGAATTTAATTAAATCAAAAGGGGAACATTATTTATAAATGTCCTGGTTGTTACAAGAAGTTTCTCTCCATATCTTTTCATTGTTCATAAGGAAAATATTTTTCCAACAAAATTTCCTTAAAATAATCCCATTTCATTCCAAGTATTTCCTCCTTATCCTTATATTTTTAATCAATTAGCACCATTTATCCACATACTTTAATAGATGATAATATTATATTAAATCTCATTCACTTTAATTACTTTTCGAAGTGAGAAATAACTTATCTATGGAACATATCCATTGATAAGTTAAAAATGGGGTTGTGGTCCCATTAAATATAGCAACTATATCCTTTTAAATATAATATTACATTATTTTAATCATAATAAAACTTCATATTACAATTGAAGGATCGTAAATTCTAGTGTCTTGGAAGACTAGGTACATAGAACATAAAACAAGGGACAAAAAACACTTCATTATTTAATATTTAGGAAGAGATCATAACTTAATTTGAGCACTTACATATGAATAGGGTACCTTGGGGATCACAGGAAATAAGGGATGAGCAAAAATCCATGTAAGGGAATATATATAATAACAAGGCTTTAACACATGGCTTAGAGATAATGAAATAATGATATAAAAGGCATGGAACATAGGGAATCATGACATATAAACATGGGGTGTTATTAAAATTAATTCATAGTAATGTGGTATAAACAATAAAAACGACATTAGCATGACTCAAGACTCTTTTCACATATAATAGCAGAAGTCAAGGTTAACCACGAAGACTGACACACATGGTAGCATGAGTGAAGGCTAACTGCCAAGATCATTGCACATAACGTCTTATGAGACTCAACATTACCCAATGAATTAGAGTGCTATCTGGCCTCACCCATCTTAAAAAGTTCATTAATATGCTTTACACATATAGAATCATACATAATAAATCATAAACATAAGGGAACCCATGGAATGAAATGGGTATCATAATTATGTCATAAACCATAATGAATGGGTGTATCAAAAAAGTGTCCATTAAAACAAGGGATTAGAACATACAAGGAAATTGATGAGTTAAAATAGGATTATATCATTCTAAGTGAAGTTATATATAACTTAAAACATGTGAAAATAGTATTTAATAATTTTTATCAATAAAACATTTCAGAGAGGTTTTAAGGAAAATACTAACAAACATTTAAAATATAAAAGGTAATAATATTTTGTAAAAAACCAGAAGTGATTGAAAATGGTTTTCATAATAAAATAACTAGTTTTATAAAAACAATGGTGTCTTAAAACATATGGTAGAGTGCACTTGAAATTGGGTAAGAATTTGGGAATTTTCCTTAAAGGGGTTCGCTTTTCACAAAGCATTGAGTAGGGAACCACTTAAAAATATGTATATCCCCAAAAAAGAATTATGATTAGACCTTTATGCATGATGTTTTATCTTATACACATAATTTAAAATATTTACATAAAATAAATATATAAATTCATTTGGGTAAAAAAAGATAGAGCAACCCAGATGAATAATGAAGGTTCGAGTGGAATCCTTTACTGAATATTTTCATGGTATCAGGTGTTCATAGGAGGGATTAATGAGAGAGAAATGGCTTTCTAATATTTTATACATCATGATGTAAGTATGTGGGAGGTGAATAATCATACCCCATAATTAGTACCTACACATAAATAGACATAACATAGAGGAGATTTTTGAATAAATGTGATAAAGAGATGACCCCTTACCTTAAGTTTGACAGTTTTTTTCGCTTGATCTTAATGTCGTGAATAATTGAATTAGGTTCATGAATTAATAATTATAGAACCACCACTACATTTTATTGATTTATTATAACCTTATTAAGTTCATACATGTCTTTTTTGATGAGTTAATAGGTTCAATTTCATTGCTTGAGAGTGTTTTCTTCCTTGGTTTTAATGATCAGTTCACTTATATTCATGTTCCGATAAACATGTATGATGAAAATGGATGTCCATAATTGAAGTTATATGAAATTATTGAACATAAATATTGTTAAATGGTTATAAAATTCATTTCGTAATTTGGGAGTGATGGTGAATCATTATATAAAACATTAATGATAAACACATGCATTAATTTTGAAATTTTTCTCACAATCAACTTGTTTTGTATTATTATTTTACATCATGTGTGAAAAATGATTACACACCAAAACATAAGAAAAAATAAATATATAATTTTCTGGTTAAACCAAAAAAATGTTTTCTTGTCCAGAATTTATGATGGTAATTGAAATTGATAACCCATCATCCTTGAATGTGATAAATTAACACATATCAGATGATGATTTCATTTCATTTGTATAAAAGAATTGGAAAAAAGAGATGATAATGAATTATCACAATAGAATAAAAAATTACAGTACATTTATGGTACTAGGTTTTTCATACCATTTGGATGAGGAGTGGTTAGGAAAGAAAAGAGAACAATGGAACACGAAAAGAAAAAGAATGAAAAGAAAAGAGGAATTTACCTCTTGATTAAATCTTCCTTGAGAGCCACTTAAGGGGAGTGAATTTTGTATTTTTAAGAGAACAAGGGCTTCTAGACTTTGGATAGGATATTGGGGACATATTTGGGTATAATTTAGGTAAGGAACAAGGTATGAGAGGAGTGAACGGATGAGGGGAGTGTGGGTGGTTTTTATAGTGGAGGGGAGGAGGGTTTTCTTAATATTTTAATCATTAGTTTATTATTTTTCCGTAAGACAAGAAATATTAATAATTATTGTGACTAAAAATAGTAAATAATGCATTTGATTTGGATATAATGGCCATGCAACATCCATACATAAGATGATGACATCATAATTCATGTATTTAACATTTATCGTAAATTATCTTATCTTAGTATTCACCAAAAATTCAAGTATTTCAGAAAAATCCCAAAAATTCAACCTAACAAATTTATGATGTATATAATCGAAAAATGGAATCCATTTTTTCAAAAAATACATTTTGAATTTGATTAGTAGAATTTTTAATTAAAACGATAATTTACATGAAAAATACAGATTTTAAAACTATAAATTATTTTATAATGGTTTCAAAAATTACATATGGTCTTATTAGATTATCTTAAAACAAAAAGATAGAAAATTTTATATTTATGAACTCATTTTATGAAAATACAATTTATTTTAAATTAAATAATTAATTTTAATTAATTATCTATGACTTACGAAAATACTGATACTTTTACTATGGTCATATTATCACTTATTGGATGCCTAAATTTTATTTATAAAGTCAAGGGTGTGGTTATGATTATTCTGGATGATTTAATATTCATAAGGGTCATACTACTATTAATAAGGGTCATATTACTATTCATAAGGGAGAGTTACTATACACCAAAAATTATGTTTGTTCCATCAAACCCCAAAAATATCCCCGAACGCAACCGTATATGACAGATACTTGAAATTAAAAACACAGAAGTGTCAAAATTATGTTTCAAGGTCAAATAATTCTTATTAGATCATTGTGATGTAATTTCATGAGGTTACATGACATAATTATAAGAACGAAATTTACAATGATAAAACACTGTGTCGTTACATTATTTCCTCTCATGAAATTTCTACCTCAAAATTTAATTTTACATTATAATACATTAATAGGTGTGGGTACTTTTCCTTCATTACTTAATCCAGTTCCCATCTCTCCTCATCATATATATGGTTCTGCCATAGTACGTTGACCAGGTGAGTAGTCTTCTTACATAGAACTTTATCTCTAAGATCCTAGAACTTCACTGGATTCTCCTCGTAAGAAAGATCATTCTCCAAATATATCACCTATAAAGAGAGTACATGTGAAGGGTTTGGTATGTAATTTCTTAATATGGATACCCTAAAGGCATCATTTACTTTGTCCATGGAAGGTAGAAGTGATAGTCAATATGACTCAACCTTGACATGATCAATAATCTCAAAGGGGCCGATGTACCTGGGAATCAACTTTCTTTTCTTCCCAAACCTCATGACCTTCTTCCATGGCGGTATGCATAGAAAAATCATGTCTCCAACTTCTAACTAAAGGTATTGTCGACAATTTTCAACATAACTCTTTTGTCGACTTTGGGCTACCTTGATGTGCTGCTGAATGGATTTCACGTTCTGCGCCATTTCTTTAACCATTTCAGGTATTAGAATCTTACACTAACTGACTTCATCCCAACATGCCAGTGTTCTGCACCTTTTACCATAACGAGCTTTGAATCATGCCATTCAGATGCTCAAGTGGAAGCTATTTTTGTATGAGAATTAAACCAGTGGAATAAGTTGATCCCATCCTCCTTCTAAGTCCATATAACATGCTCTCAATATATTGACTAGTTTCTTAATTATTTTCTCTGATTGGCCATCAGTTTAAGGATGATAGGCCGTATTGAAGTTAATTTTAGTGCTTAGAGCTTGTTGGAGAATTTTCCAGAACATCGAGGTGAATATCAGATCTCGATTGGATGCAATAGATAGTGGTACTCCATGCATCCTTACCACCTATTTGATTTATATTTGTGAAATTTGGTCCAATGAGAAGTCCTCTTGAATTGTGATAAAGTGAGATATCTTTGTTAGATGATTCACAATCATCCATATAGCATTGTTTCTTATAGATGTCCTTAGAAGTCCAGTGACAAAGTCCATGGTAATGTTCTCCCACAGCCTTGTTGGTATGGGTAACAGTTTTATCATCCCTTTAGACTTTGGTCTTTCAGAGTTCACATGTTGACATACCAAGCACTTTGATATATATTCAGCAATATCAATCTTCATATTGTCCCACCAAAAGTTCCCTCAGTGATCTTGATACATATTTGAGCTCTCTAGATGGATATAGAAGGTTGAGATACGTGCATCATTCAGAAGCTCATAATTTATCTCTAGATCATACAATACACATAATCATGACCCAAACCTTACAACTCCTTTTTCATCAATCATGAACTCAGAGGATTTTCTGTTTTCAATGGATTCCACCCTTTTCAAAATTTCCACATCATTTCTTTGAGAATCCTTTATTTTATCCATGAGGGATGGTTAAGAAATCATTTGAGAAATTATTGATGATTTTATTCCCTTAATGATTCCCATGACCATCCTATGAAAATCTAAGAAGTCTTGTTCCTTTTCAATTCTCCTCATTGATAAAGATGCATGATCCTTTCTACTCAGAGCATCTGTCAACTTATTTGCCTTACCAAGATGGTAGTTTATTGAACAGTCATAATCCCCAATGAGATCCATCTTTAGTGGTGCATATTGATCTCTTTTTGTATGAATATATATTAGAGACTCTTGTGATCATTATTTATCTAACAATTATCTCCATTGAGATATTGCTTCCATATTTTTAACTCAAAGATCACATCCTTCGAATCCAAATAATGCGTAGGATAGTGTTCCTAATAGATTTTCATATTCCTAGAGGCACAATTTATCACTTTATCATTTTTCATAATCACAGAACCTAATCCCTTCTTTGAAGCATCAATATACCACATAAAGAGTTCTCCACTCACTAGGAGTGTGAGTACTGGCACATTGATAAGCAAATTTTTCAACTCCTTAAAAGAGTCTTCACATTCCTTAGTCCAAAAAAACATTACCGCATTCCACGTCAGCTTGTTCATTGTGTTTTACAATCGTGAAAAGTTCTCTACAAATCATTGATAATACCTAGATAGAACAAAAAAGCTATGGATAAATGTTACAGATGTTGTCTTGGGCCACACATCAATTTCTTTAGACTTGGAAGGGTCTACATATATCTTTTTGGTGGTGATAACTTACACCAAGAATGATACTTCCTCCATCCATAACTCACAGTGGATGTACATTTCATACATCTTCCCTCTTTGAAAAGTCTTTATCACAATATTAAAATTCTTCTCATGCTCCTCCTTTCTCTTAGAGTATATTAGAATATCGTCAATGAAGACTACTTAATTTTTTTGGGGTAATCCATAAAGAGTATATTCATTAAATCCATGAATATTTATGGAGAATTAGTGAGTATTGAGGTCATCACTATGAACTCATAGTGTCTATACCTAGTTCAAAGGGCAGTCTTGGGAATATCTTCCTTCCTCACCCTTAATTGGTGATATATTGATTGAAGGACCACCTAAAACAAATATCTAGCCCCACAAAGCTGATTGAACAAGTCATATATTAGTGGCTGGGGATAATTTTTTTTATCATGATTTTATTGAGCTCATGATAATCATTACAAAGCCACAATGATCCATCCTTTTTCATTATGAAGAGGACTTCCACACCCCATGGTGAAGCACTCATGCATATAAACCCTTTTCTAGATTCTCCTATAACTGCTTATTTGCCTCATCTAGCTCTACGATGGCCATTATCTAAGGTGTATTTGATATAAGTAGGGTTCCAAGAATAAGCTCAATTGACAACTCAACCTATCGATCAGGAGGAATACCAGGAAAGTATTCAGGGGAGACATCACTGTAATCCCTTATGATGGAAATATCATCAAGCATGATTTTATTCATTATCTCAATAATTTGAGTTGGAAATGATTTCTCTTAATAAATTAATATCCACACTTGAGGTAGTGATTCAAAATGAGATTCACCTCCATAATTACACTTATAAATAATTAGAGGATTCTTTATGATGTGAAATTTGACCCCCCTTTCCCAAAAGTTGATGTTGGATTTCATTAAGGATAGCCAATCCATGCCCAAGATAACATTAGACTCCACTAAATGATGTATGAAAAGGTTTTTTGGGAGGTTCAATCACCAAAAAGATATCGTGGAGGAGTTATAAACCTTGGATGCAATAATTTCCCCTTTCCCTATTCTCACATATAACATATCCTCCAAAGTCTAAGGTGGAGATTGAATTGTTCTACTAAACATGAAGGATATTAAGGTGTGTGTAGAACCAGATTCAAATAGTATGTTCACTATTCTTTAATGAATAACTAGTGTAACTATCACCACATCATTTTCTAGATCCACCTTAGAAGTAGTGATAGAATAATACCTTCTTTAATTCCTTGGAGGTTGTTCCTGATTTACTGTATCAACCCTCAACTTAGGGAAATTGTTCACATAATCCCCATGTTCCTTGAAGTTTTAACACTGCACCACTAGTTGAGTGTTTATCTGAACCTTCCATTCTTCTTCCACAATAGTAGAATTATTCATATCATGTTGGTAGTTTTTATCCAAATATCCCATCTTTCCACATTTTAAGCAATTCCTATTTCCCTTTAGATAGTTACTAGGATTCTTATTCAAAAAAATAATAAATGTGGGATGGTCAGGCTTCTTTCCATCATGGATTTTTTTTGCGGAACCGCCCATATTATATTCCATTTTCCTCTTTTTTCACTGGGACCATGATACTAATGAGAGTATCTACTCTCTATTTCTACATTAAGGGCACAATGGAAAATATCTTCATAGATATCAAAGTCTCTAATCACAAACACTTTTCATAGACTTTGCTTTAGTCTACTAAATAAGTGATCCACCTTTCATTCAGTGTTCATGACAATGCCATAGGCGTACCTTTCAAGCCTTGTAAAGTTTTCTTTATATGCCCTGATTGACTCATCTTCCTTCTGCATGAGTCTAAGGAACTTGGTTTCCATCTTGAGATGGAGGGTTTTGGGATAATATTTTTTGAAAAACATTCTCTTGAATTCCTCCCAATCCATGGAATCAATTTCCACTAGGGGATTCATATTATTGATTAGTGTCCACCACAATGAAGTTAATCCATTGTTCCATGATGATGGGATCAGAAGATCCCCCAAACATGGGAGGCCTTTTCCATATGAAGTATTCAATGAAAACATGCACTTTCCATATAGAATGCGTGAGTTCCACATAATTCATGATATTATACATATCTTGGTTCATCTGAGTAAGTCTTTTCATGATGTTCTGATCACTCTTTCCCATCTTATTAGGCATATCATTAGGGAAATCTTCACATTCCCTATCACATTGATTGTTGTAACTATATATTATATTTCCCATCATTAAATAGTAAAATTAACATACAATTAGAGGGATTGAATACTTATATATAGAGAACAAAAGGAAACATGGAACCTAAGTGGAAAAAAATTGTAAAGGAGAAGTATATCCTAACTTGTGATTCCCTAGGTTCAAATTTGTGTTATCCTTGATCTATTTTTTAACTTATATTCATATGGGATTTTTCTATTCCCATAATAATTGTTTGTACTATGCTCATGAAACTACCAAATCATACCCCCCAAGAGTGTCAAAAAAGAGTAAAGGAAATCCTATTATCATGAAATAGTTCCCATTTGAGTCTATCTCAAAGAGGTGTTTTTGGATTTACCCCCAGATATATCCGTCGGGTACCGGTATGGGTAACAGTAGCTGATGGGCTGGGAATTTAAAATTTTCTGCATCATCGGAGCGACATAACTTCATTGACTCTAGTGACCTTATATTGGAACATTCCAAGGGACATGTGTGGTTTATTCAGTGTACAAAAATAAATCGAACATGTACCTTGTTCGGATATGACATGTACAAGCCATTCACCAGACGCCGATGATCATTGTTTGGAGACTCTGATGTCGAAGCCCTCTAGATCATCCACACATGCCTATTGAATCTGCTCGCACATCATTCATTAGAATATAGGTTCTATCATGATACTCTAATGATCACATTGATGCAACAACGATCCCCACAAGATAGCCTCTTCGATCCGTGAAGACAAATCTTGAATATCTTTCTTTTTTAAGATTATCTTTCTAGGATTCATGAGGATAGAGAGAGGATCTTAATTCCAACTAATGTACAATCATGAGGAGAATATACTCTCTCATTTATATAGTGAATATCTAAAATTCCTAGTATGGGTTCCGAACCACCATGTAATAGATATTCACAATATAAGTATTATAAATATTTATTTATCAAAAATTAAATTATGACATAAATAATATATATAATTTTATCACTAAATTCTATATATAGATTAAATATATATTTTGAGATAAAATTGAGTCTTTAACTCGACTCATGTCTCTTGATATTATTAAACAAACCCGAGATATTTAAATTCATTGGAATAATATATTATACTTGTATTTATTTAATCAATTTTAAATACATGTTATAAATAAAGTAAATGAATTTTTTCAAACATGAATTATTAAAGAATTTATTTATTCTTTGGTAATCCATAGAACATGGATAATATTCAGACCCAATGGGGGGCCCAACCAAGTTCTATAATCCTATTCATCATAATAGGGCATATTCTCAAAGTGCCATTGTGTATGACCCTCTATGCCCTCATCTCAATAAAAGTGATTAATATACACTGACCAAGAGTGGGGTCTAGAAACCCATTGAGGAACCTATAGAGATATGAACAATTCAAAGCAATGAATACCTTCCTAGGAACACAGTCTATGTAAAATAATATCTTCCTCATAAATATCACAGTAAAGAGGAATGCACACAAGTATCATCATTCCTTATGTTGCCTCATTATTCATTGATTTATCCAGACGAGATAACCTTTGAATACCATAGACATCGATTTAAAGAAGGTACTCCATCATAATGCACTAGGCCCGAGATAACTCTTCCTCAACAAGGAAGTGAAGAATCCTATATTGATCATTCCATCAATGTCATGTCACCAACAACAAACCCAACATAAAATACCTCACCATGACAACATTTCCATGGATTTAGTCTTTAATCAAAGTACGCAATCAAATGAAACAAATTGATAACCATCTCAATTAAAGAGACCATTACACACGTTCAATGATAGGAATGACCAATGACACCTAAAACGTGTGGAGTTCCTACAAGCGGGTCTGTCCACAGGATCTCAACTACTTGAGATCACTAAGTACAGACTTAATGAGAAGAAGTCTCAAGGATTATAATCCCCCATCACCTGATATTCTCATATTATATGTTTCCTATCATAATTATGTAACTATACTATATGAAATTGCATTAATATTATTGTCATAGTATATATAGGTTTTCAATATATCCTAATTCTTGCTATAATCTTTTGATATGAAAAATAATCTAAGGAAATTACCATAAACATAATATATGAAGAAGAATATAAATTAT
The DNA here is from genome assembly GCA_963277665.1 of Viscum album. NCBI lineage: Eukaryota > Viridiplantae > Streptophyta > Magnoliopsida > Santalales > Viscaceae > Viscum > Viscum album. Next base: position 1,940,359,176 of record OY728155.1, read on the forward strand.
TATAAAAATATGAACATATGTATATACAAATAACTATATACATTTAGAGGTAATAAAATTAAATCAAAAGTTGGTTCTAGGGCATCCACATTCAACACTCCAACTTAGAGTAGAGACAGATGCTAACAATTCTCAATCCACTATCTCTCAAATGAGAATCGGGATTCTACTCAGATATAGATTTAGTGAGGGGTCTTCCTCATTGTCCTTTGTGGACACTCGACTAACTATGAATTCACCTATTTGATTAATGTCCCTCAAGAGATGAAACTTTTGAAGAATATTCTTTGTCCTCTAGTGAGACATGGGATCCTTGGTAAGCACCACTATAGTATTATTATCATAATAAAATAGAATAGGGTTTGCACTACTAGACACAAAAGAAATGTTTGAGATAAGTTTTTGAATCTAGACTACTTCCTTTACTGCTTCAGAAACCACAATATATTCATATTCTATTGTATAATCAGCAACCACATCTTTCTATGAGCTTCTCCAGCTCACTGCACCACTATTCAGGAAAAAGACGTAGCCTGAATATGATTTCATATAATCATGAAATTTCTGGAAACTTCCATCTGTGTATCCTATCTCCACTTGTTCTTTATCTCCTCCATACATTGGGAACATATCCTTTGTATGCATCATGTACTTTTGTATATTTTTAATAGGTGCTCAGTGAAACTCTATTGGATTGGATAGATATGTACCCACTATTCTTAAAGCAAAGACAAAATAAAAGCTAGTGCATAACATGAATTACATGATAGAACCCACATACACGGAAGAAGGGATCATACTCATTCTTTCAATCTCTTTATGTGTTTGTGAAGACATTTTCTTGGAGAGATTAATACCATGTGACATAGACAACAACCCTCTCTTGGATTGTTCCATATTGTACCTTTTGATTACCTTGTCAATATATGTACATTGAATAATCTCAAGCAACTTTTGAGATCTTTCTTGATAGATATTTATACCTATAATGTAAGACTCTTCACCTAAGTCATTCATAGAGAAGCATTCATTTAACCAAGTATTAAATGACTGTAAGACTTGTATTTCATTTCCTTTAATTAATATGTCATCAACATATAACACTAAAATAACCATGAAATTCCCTTCAACCTTTTTATAGATACAATGATATTTTTTTTTGAAAAAACCAAATTCTCTTATGGCATCATCAAAACAATAATTCCATAACCATGTGGACTACTTCAACCCATAAATGGATCACTACAGATTTCATACCTTATTAGAACTTTTTGACATGAAAAACCCTTCCGGTTGAGTCATATAGACATCTTCAACTAACTTACCATTTAGAAAATAATTCTTGACATCCATTTTTCAAATGTCATAACCATTACAGGTTTCTATTCAAAGAAATATTCTGATGGATTTATGCATTTCTATTGGTGAAAAGGTTTCATCTCATCATAGTTTATGCCTTGACGTTTCCTGAAACCCTTTCTAACTAGTCTTGCATTAAAGGTACTAACCTTTCCATCCATATACAGATACTTTTTGAATACCCATTTTCATCCAGTGGGATTTACATCAATTGGACGGTCTAACAAAATCCAAAATTCATTTTGGTAGATGGACTCCATCTCAGAATGCATGGAATCTTTCCATTTAGTAGATTCTTTGCCTTATACTGCTTCCTTGTAGGTTACATGTTCATCATCATTAAGGAGTAATGTTTCACATTACTCTGTGACAAGAAAACCATAATGCGCTAGTTCTCTAACCTCTTGAGTATACCTATACTGCATTTGTGTCTTAGGTACAATTTCTTCTTCCACTTGCTATTGTGGCAATTGTCCCCATACAAGCTTGTGTGCATTTGGAGCATCTAATTCATTGAAGTCAATCTTTCTCCCACAATTTTGAATAGAAAATGTTTCCCTTTATAGAAATATGGTGTGTCTTGTCACAAAAAAATTTATATCAATAGGGTTATATAGGTAAAATAATTTGGTTTCCTTAGGATAACCTATAAAGATGCACTTCATGCTTTTGGATGCTAATTTTTCACTTGGTAAAGTCTTTAAAAAAATCCTTGCACCCCCCATACATGTATGTGTGATAGATTGAGATATTATTGACACCATAACTCCTATGGAATCCCATTTTCAAATATTGTTGGTACTCGGTTAAAGGTACACGTCGTTGTATGCTAGGCATATCCCTAGAAGGATAATGGAAGAGATGTTTGACTCATCATTGATCTGACCATGTCAAGCAAGGACATGTTCATCCATCACTAACACAATTCATCTATGGTGTATAAGGAGGATTGAGTTGGGATACTATCTCACACTCTTTCAAGTGATCAATGAAATATTGGTTAAGATACTCTCCACCTCAGTCTGAGTGTAATGGCTTTATCTTTTTAACAAGCTGGTATTGTACTTCATTTTGGTAATCCTTAAATATCCAAAAGGAATTAGACTTATACCACATCAATTATATAGAGCCTTACCTTCTATAGTCATCAGTAAAAGAAATGATGTATGAAAAATCACCCATTGACTCTACTGAAAATGGACCACATACATCAATATGTATTAATCCCAGTAATGCATTGGAACTTTCTCCCTTCCCTAAGAAAGGTGATATAGTATTTTTTCCATGGAAAAAATATTAACATACATCCAAGGTATTTAACTGTATTGATCTGAAAAACCCTTCTTGATGTAATCTTCATAATCACTTCTTGTTTACATGACCAAGCATGAAGTTCCATAGGAAGGTGATATAAGAATCTTGTTGGTTAGTTTTTTCATTAGTCTGAATGGCCTGAAGGACTTCATTTTTATTGATTTTTTATAACCCCCCTTTCAAGGGATGAGGGGGAACCCTTACAGGGCCCGTAGGCTCATAGATTACATGGCCCGTAGGGTTAGGATATTACATGGCTCGAAGGTCTTAGAGAATTCAACTAGACTGTCTAAAAGGAACTGCCCCTCCCCAGTTTCTGCATCATGATAATAGCTCTCCACGTTTTCATGGCCGTCTAGCTAGGATTCCAGTGCAAGCATAGGCTTGTCCCGATGGCATAGCCATACCCTCTCATTCTGAAAAATCCATTCGACTTAGTTCTGGTAAGTGAACCTGCCCTGAATCCTCTTCTGGGGATACTCCTTTTTTGTAGTGTGTTTGGGGAAACTGCATGTGGCCCGAAGGCCTTGTGGAAACACGAAGGCCTAAAAGTTGGCCCGAAAGCCCTACTGACCTGAAGGCATGGGTGGCTCGAAATCCTTAAGGACTCCATGCCCAAACTGATGGCCCAAGGTGAATAGTTTCAACTGCTAGAGTACCGAACATTACCTGCTATGGTAACTTCTAGAGTGCCTGCTATAGTACTACATATTGTACAGTACTGCTACAGTACTGCTACAGTGCTTATTACAGTACCTTCTACAATACTACAGTACTCGGAAATATTCATCTACCTGGTTTTGAACCTGGGTCTTGTGGATGCACTTAAGGATACCTCACCAACTGGGCTGAGGCTCATGTGCGTTGGTTTTTTCATTGATTTCTATTACAGGGTTATCAAGGTCAAGTATATATAAACCATTTTTAATATGTTACATACCATAAAAAATGTTATCCTTATAAAAGAGAGAAAATTTATTTCTAAACATGAAATAAAATCCAATAGTGTCTAAAATAGACACATAGATTATGGTCCTGGTTACAGAAGGTACATAATAAAAATTATTTAAAACTAGAACCAAACCATTTTGAAATTTTTTGTGATAGTGCCCCACTATGAAGGCATCATAGCTTGTGCCATTTGTAGCTCGAAGATCTACTTCACCTTTTTAAATATTCATGAACCTATTTGGTTCCTATATATGAATAAAAATTTGTGATCTGCATTCCATATCCAATACTGAACTTGTAGATAATGATATATTTTTTTCAATGAAAAAAAAAACATGAATTAGTACCATGAGTTTTCTTCTTCTTCCCAAAACTACAATTCTTCTTCTAGTGTCCTTTCTTTCTTCATCCAGAGTAGACAACCTCCTGCTCATTACTCTACCACTAAGTCTTTTCCTTCTTTGAAGGATGGTGAATTGGAGTATTTGGCATTGATTTGTCCTTGGACCCCATTTCATTTCCTTTCTATCTTTTTTTTCACCATAATTATAGATGAATTAGTTTTTTTCATATCCTAGTCAGCTTGGAAAACTAAAGAAAAAAGGTCTGGGAGAAGCTTATTCATATCATTCAGGTTATAATTTACAATGAAAGTAAACAATCTTGGTAGTAAAGAGGAAATGATGAGATATTTTGGAAACTCTTGATTCTATTTGAACCCAAGAGCCTCATGCATCTCAATACACCCAATCATCTTGAGTTCATGTAGACTGGCTTGGTGTCCTTCTACTAGTCTACACATATTCAGGGAACTTGAGATATAATATCTTTCAAGCATGGGCCTATCCTAATATAATTATTGAGATGTGAAAGCATATTGTAGGGATCTACATCCAAAGAAATGTTTTAAAATTGGATGGACAAGGATGAAAAAATGATGCATTGAACATCAAGTACATACTCTACATGATTTTTCTATTTACCTTTTTCTACCCTACTAGATCATTGAGGAGGATCAACAGGAACTAAGGATTCCAGCACATAAAACTTTCTTTTTTGGCGTAGTAATATGCAAGAGTGCCTTTACCACTATTGAAAGTTATTGTCAGTCAGGATATTGTATTTATTTATAATTGATCATAGTGATAATTTACTTGTGGTGTTAGTGATTTCCATTTTAAATAGACAATAGATAAATATTAGTAGTATGTAATTTATCTTGATTTCCATTCTCTATTTATGATTATCTAATTATTATATCATTTTAATGCATCCCATTCACTTAGTGAACCCTAATAGCCCCCACTATTGGATTTGGAATACTCTATCACTTGATTATTCTAGTGGAAAGGATCCTTGAAACTACACCTTATAGTCTAAAAGCATTGTCTACAACACTACATGAAGAGTTTATTGGTTTGAACTAGTCTGACCAATTATGTTAATTTTTAGTTCCTTGTACTATTGAGTAAAGTCCCAATTATAGAATCTAAACTTGATTATTCTCAATATCTTACCTCTAAAGAGATAGAAATCTTCATTTGGATACTTCTTTGCTACCAGATTTTGTCAATTTAACCCATCATTTTAATAAGAACTCCCCAGTAGTAAGGAGCACTCTCATCATTCACTGACGAGCACTCTGAACAACCATTTTTGCTCAAATTTGAATAAGGGATGGCATTAATACTTGATACATTTTTTGGGATATTTGTTTATTGATGAATATAATCCATTTATAGTTTATATGTTCAATTTATGTTTTCACGCTCACAACTGAACATGTATTAGAAATATATATTCATCACATCATTATGAATTTTTACCTTGTTTACTAATCTATGTGATCTGGAAATAATCATGCACTAACATAAAAAAATGCATAAAGGTAAATCATGAAATCTGACTGGCCTTGAGCTTCAATCTATGATCGATCCATAATGGAATAAGTTTGACCTAGGGGATTCTATACCTGAGTCGACACCTGACTTGAATCACATATTTCCCAAGTACAATGTGCTCGACTCCAATTTGGATTAACGCCTTGACCTGGTGGGGTCCACGTCTGAGATCATCTCAGTGTAATGAAAATATACTCACACGTAGGTGAGGGGGTCATGAGGTAAAAAATACAACAGGTGCCTTGGACATATAGGACCTTATACAAATTTTAATTTAAAGATGATTCATAGACCATCATTTACCTAAATAATTATTACAGTCATCATACACATTGAATAAATAATTAAATAAATAAAACTAGACATGTACATTTCAGTCACTATATCAATACTAGTTAGTATAAATAAGGTACAATTAAAATTAGACTGCATTAAATTTAAATAGTATTATGGTGTTATAATAAATTAAAATAATTTAAGAAAATTTATTTAATTTATTTATTAGTTCCAATTGTTTAATTTAATTTTTACTTCAAAAAATTAAAATAAACCATTAAATTAATTTAATCTTAATTAAATTAATGTGTCATATTCTATTTAATCTTAAAAAAAGAATTAAATTATTTAAATGTTTACCTACATTTGGGAAGGAGTCTAGCTGAATTACAGATTGTAGCGGGATGTTTCATCCGAGATGGAACAAACTGTTGTGTGACCGCGACATGACTGCGATGTGACTGCGGCATAATTATGGCGTCCACAGCTGGTCCAACATCACCGCACAATGGTGCTCACAGGAAAAAGGGGTTCTAGAATTAGTAGGCCATCTAGGGTTACGAGAACTGAATCTGGGCACCAAAAACTCCAAAAGCAGTGGCCCCATGGTGCGACTCTAGTGAGGTGTGGCCAACTGAGAAGTGGTGGTGGTGTCCCACGTCTTTGGGGAAGCGCAGTGGGAGGGCGCGCTATGGGGTTCTCCACCTGGTTTGGATATGGGATCCTAGCAGTGGAGGTGTGCGTGGGAGCTGGTACAAACCCATATGACGGCATGAGGGAGGCCGATACGAGCGGGTCGAAGGATGGGGTGCGACCTGGATGGGGCAGACGAAGAGAGCTCCTCCAGTGGCAGGGTGACACCTTGCAGCCGAGACTGTGGAATCAAAATCCTCTTGCTTGGTGTGACTGACCGAGGGCAGAACAGTGGGACTGGACGATGACGTGAATAGTGGAGGATAGGGCTGTGTGGGCTCTGGCATGCTCAGAGGGAGGTTGTACAACAGGTTGAGGGAAGAAGGTGGGGTGATCTTATGTGCTGGTTTAGCTCTCATGGGATATGGGAGGAACCTAATGTGGGGGGGGGGGGGGCTTGTGGAAGAATACCACAGGGTTATGGTTGACCCACCCTCATTTTTTTTTGACTTTGGATAGACACATTTTTTCTAAAGATACTTTTACTTTTAGGGAAAAAAATCCTCAAATATTATATTATTGTGGAAATAAAATATTATAGTATTATATTTTATGTTACGGATCTCATTATTATTTAATTACTACTAGATTAAATTTTGTGACTGGATTTTGTCCTAAACATGGCTGGATTCTCATTTATTAAAGTAGAAAAAAACACACATGAAACTATGATCTGTATAAAAATAAAAAACTGAAGAACCAAATTGAACATCGTTGATCAGTGTGAAAATATATAATTGCTATTATATGGACATTTAGAAATTAATTGTTGTGCGGTCAGATGCATTGGAATTGTTTTAACACCCTTGACTCAAATTTAAGTCAATTTAATTTTTATTGACTAAAAAAAACCATGCGTCCCTCTAATACCACTGTGAGATACCGGGATAGGGAGTGGAAGCTGATGGGCTAGGAATTTAAATTTTTTGGTGTCACCATAGCGATGTAACATCATCGAATCCAATAATCTTATCCTGGTATGGTCCGAGGACCATGCATGGTTTATAAAAAGTACAAAAATAAACTGAACATTTAGCTTTCTTTGATATGACATGCACTGGATAGTAACAAGATGCCAGTGACTGTTTCTTGACGATTTTGATGTCAAATCCCTCTATATCATCCACACATGCCTCTTGAATCTGATCGCATATCCTTTGTTGGAATCAATATGCTAACGTGATCCTCTAACGATCACATCGACACAACAACGATCACCACAAGATAGCCTCTTCGATCCGTGAAGACAGAGCATGATGATCTTTCTTGTCTCAAAAACACTCTCTTGGATTTAGGAGGACAGAGAGAGGCTCTCAATTCCAATGAATGAATAGTCATGAGGATAAGATCCTCTCTCATCTTATAGAGTGAATATCTAAAATACTCGGTATGGGTTCTCGGCCCCTGTGTAATTAATATTCATAGTATAAGTATTATAAATATTTATCTATGAAAAATTAAATTATGTCATAAATAATATTTATAATTTTATCACTAACTACAATATATATATTAAATAAATTACATTCTACACTTGAGTCCTTAACTTGACTCACGTCTCCTAGTAATATTAAACAAACCCAGGATATTTAAATATGTTGGAATAAAATTTTGTCCTTGTATTTTCTTAATTAGTTAAAAATACATGTTATAAGTAAATTCAAAAATTATTCCAAACATTAATAATTAATGAATTTATATAATCTTTGGTGATCCATAGAACTTGGATAATACCCAGACCCCAAGGTGGGTCCCACTAATTTCTATAATCCTATTCATCATAATAGGACAGATTCTCAAAGCATTGCTGTGTGTGACCCTCTAGGCCCTTATCTCAATAGAATAGATTAATATACACTGACCAAGTGTGTGATCTAGAAACCCATCAAGGCCCCTATAAAGATAAGGAAAAGTAAAAGAAACAACTACCTTACTACGAACAAGGTATGTGTAATATAATCTCTTCATCGTAAATACCTGAATAAAGCAGAATGCACACAAGTACTATCATCATTTTTCTTGCTTAATTATTTTTTTGATTTATTCGGACAGACTTACATTCAACTACCATGGACATGGATTTAAATAATGTACTACCATCCTAATCTACCAGGACTGAGATATCTCTTTGTCAACATGGATGCAATGAATCCTATCTTGGACATTAAATCAATGTCATGTCACCAAAAATATACCCAACACAAACTACCTCGCCTAGAATTCAGTTCCATGGTTTTCATCTTGCATCAAAGTACGTAATCAAATGAAATACATTGATAATGATATCAAGTTAGGAGACCATTACAAATGTTCATAGATAGGAACAACCAATGACTCCTGAAACATGTGGTGTTCCTACAAACATGTATATCCTCATGATGTAAACTATTAGAGATCAACAAGTGAAGACATCCTGATCAAAAGTCTCAATGCTTATGAGCACCCAACAACAGATAGTCTCACATCTTATGTGTCCTATCAGAATGATGTAACTGGACTATAGTAAATTACTTTAAGATTACTATCATAGTATCTATAGGTTCTCATTATATAATGGGACCTACTGTAACCCATTGATATGAAACATAATCTAATGACATTACCATAAACAAAATAGACATGAAATAATCTATATTATTATGAAAATATGAACACATATATATAAAAAAACTGCATACATGTAGTGATAATAATAGTAAAACACCAGTTGGGTCTAGGGAACACACTTTTAGAAACAAATGTGCCAGATCCACAACTATCTGTGTGTATCCAAACTAGGAATTATTTTCTTCATTAACCACTTACTCTATAATTACTAAAATTTAGGCGTGTTTTCTTATACTTAGTCTCATACTTAATGTTATTACTGAAGTTCTATATTAATAATATCCAAAATAACTATACCATCATATGATACCAACTATAGTGACCCTATCCTTTTACACATAACATTACTTGATTTTATGCATAATAAAACATCATATAATAAGCCAAGGATCATAATGTCTGGTGTCTTGAAGACTAGGTACATAAAACTTAAAACATGGGAAAAACACTTCTTTATTTAATCTCCATAAAGAGATCCTAAATTTATTTGATCCATTACATGTGCATTGGGTACCCTAGGGATCACATGAAATAAGGGATGATATAAAATCCCAGTAAAGGAATAAACATTATAATAAGGCTTTAGAACATGGGTTAAGGATCATGACATAATGATATAAAAATCATGGAACATATGGAATCATGGAATTAAACATGTGGTATTATAAACATGAATTCATAGTAATGTGGATACAACAGAAAACATGAATTTATCTTGATTAATGTCTATTTGATCATATATGAGCTCATGTCAAGGTTATCCACCTTGATCGTTGCATATGGTAGCATGATTCAATGTTAACCCACAAGACTGTTGTACATATCGCCTGATGAGACTCAAATTTACCCAATGAATTGGAGCACTATCTGGGAACACCCATATTAAAATGTCCATGAATATTATTTACACATATAGAATCATACATAATTAATCATAAACATTAGGTAACCCATGGAAATAAATGGGTATCATTATCATGTAATAAAGCATATTGATTTGGAGTATCTTAAAAGTTACCATGAAAGAATGGAATAAAAGCATACATGGACATTAATAATGAAAAATAGGAACATATCATGGTAAGTGATGCCACATATAATTTATAACATGTAAAAAGTGTATTTAAGAATCTTTAGATTTAAATTTTTTTGTGTGGTTTTAAGGAAAACACTAACAAACATTTAAAATAGAAAAGGGAATAATATTTTGTACAAAAACAAAAGTGATTAAAGAAGGTTTTCATAATAATTAAACTGATTTTATATAAAACAGTGTTTCTTAAAACATAGGTTAGAGTGTACTTGAAATTGGGTATGAATTCGGGAAGTTCCCTTAAAGGGGTTTTCTTTTAAAGAAACATTGAGGAGGGAAGCACTTAAAAAATTGTATATCCTAGAAATAGAATTACGATTGAACCTTGAAACATGATTTTAGAGAATGTAAATATTAAATAATTTTTAATATTTACATAAAAATAATAGATAAATTTATTTGGGTAATAAGAAATATATAGAAACCCGAATGAATAATGGGGGTTTGAGTAAAATCCCTTACGAAATATCAGCATGGTATCAGGTGTACATAATATGGAATAGTGAGAGATAAAGGGGTTTCTAATCTATTATAAATTATGAGGTCAGTATGGTGGAGGTCCCAAATCATACCCCATCATTAGTAACTACAAATAAATTGACATAACATAGAGGGGATTCTTGAATAAATGGGAGAAAGAGAGGATCCCTTACCTTAAGTTCTATGGTGTTTTTAAACTAATATTAATGACATGAATAATAAAATTATGTCAATTAATTAATAAATCCAGAACCACCGGTACATTTTATTGATTTATTATAACCTTATGAAGTTCATCTATGTCCTTTTTTATTAGTTAAGAGGTTCAATTTCATTGTTTGGAAGCGTTTGCTTCCTTGGTTTTACAGACCAGTTCACTTATATTCATGTTTGGATAAACATGTCTGATGAAAATGGATGTACAGAATTGAAGTTTTATGAAAAAAGTGAACATACATAATATTATATGGTTATAAAACTCATTTGGTTATTTTGAGTGAAGGTGAATCATTATATGAAACATTAATAACAAACACTTGGAATAATTTTGCGATTTTGCTCACAATTAACTTCTTTTGTATTATTATTTTACATCACGTGTGAAAAAGTATTACAGAACATCACATAAGATAAAATTAATATTTAATATTTTGTTTCAACCATAAAAATGGTTTCATGTCCATAATTGAATATGGTAATAGAAATGGATAACCTTTCCTCCTTGAATGTGATAAATTAACACATCTCGAAAGATGTTTTCATTTCTTTTTGTATAAATGAAGGGGAATGGAGAGTTGATAATGAATTATAAAATTTTCATAAAAAAATTCCACTAAATTTATGTTACAGGATTTTTCATACCCTTTGGATGAGGATAGGTTTGGAAAGAAAAGAGAAAAAATGAACAAGAAAATAAAATGAAAGAAAAGAAAAGAGGAATTTTCCTCTCGATTTAATCTTCCTTGTGAGCTTTTTAATGGGAGAGAATTTGGCATTTTGGAAATAACATGGCATTATAGACATGGGGGTGGAACTTGGGGAGATATTTGGGAAGAATTTAGGGAAGGTACAAGGCTTGATATGAGTGATGGGAAGAGGGGAGTGTCAGTGGTTTTTCAAGTGGAGGGGAGGAGGGTTTTCTTAATATTTTAATCATTAGCTTACTATTTTTACATAATTCAAGAAATCATAATGATTATTAAGACCAAAAATAGTAAACAGTGCATGTCAGATCGAGATAAGGTACTTGCAGCAGCCATAAATCAATTGATGATATCACAATTCATGTATTTATCATTTATCATTAATTATTTTATTTTACTATTCACCAAAATTAAACTATTTAAGTAAAATCCAGAAAAATCACCCAAACTATTTTTCAACATGTAGAATTCAAAAATGAGATCCACTTTTCAATAATAATTATATAAATATGATTAATTTTATTTTTGATTAAAATCATAATTTAATTGAAAATTTACAGATTTTAAAACTATAAGTGATTTTATAATGCTTTCAAAAATTACATAAGGTCATATAAAATTATATTTAACTAGAAGATATAAAATTATTAATTTATAAACACCTTTTAGGAAAATAAAATTTCTATTAAATTAAATAATTAACTGTAATTAATTATATTGGACTTATGAAAATACTAGTACTTTTACTATGGTCATATTATCACTTGTAGGATTCCAAAATTTCATTTATAAATTAAATGTTGAGGTTACTATTCTTTTTAATTATAAAAATTCATAAGGGCCATATTACTATTAATAAGTGTGAGTTACTGTTAACCAAAAAATAATTTTGTTCTATCAGTCCCCAAAAATCACCCTGAACGCAACCATGTATGTCAGATTTTCAAAATTGAAAACACAGAAGTGTCAAAATTATGTTTAAAGGTCACATAGTACTTAGTAGTTCATTGTGTTGTAATTTTATGTGATTAAAATGAAATAATTATAATAAGGGAAGTTCCATTGAAAAAACATTGGGCCATTACATTAAATGAATAACAATTGTGATGCATCAAGCGATTTAACATTATTACACCACATTGCTGAGAAGTAGGATGCTCCATATAGACAAGGTAATTGGTCATAACATGAGTCAGCTACTCCAATATGGTTATAATATTTTTTTCTCCAGCTATAATTCCATCTATTGATTCATTATCATTCCGAAGAATTAAATACCTACATGGATTACATGCATTGGTATGATTTTAATTCCTTCCACTATGTTACATATCTAAACAATAATATATACTAGACTAGATCATAAAATTTTGAAACATAATTTATTATTAAAATCTAGTAAAAAATTAATATAAATTGAAAACTTTAAGCACAGTTAATCTGAATGAAAATTAAAATTTTATTTCAGAAGAACTTTTGAGGAAATTGTGGAAAACTAGAAAGATATCAAAGTATTAAAACAAAACCATGCCTCCACGTGCCAAGATCATCAAGAAAAAAAATACAATTCACAAGTAAGTAAAATATCCACCCTATCAATAATAACAATATGAATAACATCCCCTTTCCCATCGCTTCTTGGCAAGCAGTCCCGTGCAAGGATGCATGGGAACGGTACCGATGGCAAACACCATACCATCTCAAAACATCCAAATCCCGATAGCAGTGATAAAGAGAACGCTTCCAACTCTGAACCTCTTATGGAGATGTCCATATAACGTAAAATTTATGTCGTGTCTCATGGAAAAAGGCCACAGTGCCACAAGCAAACACACAAAATTCAGACCAACAAAGACCAAAAACAATTATCCCATGTCATAAGAAATCTATGCTTCATCCTTCAGAGATAGTATGCCTGATTCACTAAAATCATACCACCAAGAAATTCAATCCACACCTCCCAAACTAGAGGCACCACCGTTTCCTCCACAAAATATCCAAAAACAAGTCTATAGACAAACCCATCACATCCATATTCAGGCATGAAGTAGACTTGGCCTTGCCTTATGCAATTCTGGACATGGACACACTGAAATCAACATCAACTAACTCTGATTGAACCCTCCAGTCTCTGCAATAGCAAAAACATAAACCACGATAGCCACTTGAACCAACATCATTAGAAAACATTACCAAATACATCCAACTTTAAGATTTCAAACCACACTTGGACCAGAACTGATAGATCCTCATCTCAGCTGACCATCAAACCCAAAGAAACCTCAAGCCCTCCATCGATCAAAATTACATAAACCAACATGATGCCAGGATGAAATGAAGCCATATCCTAGAGCAAAAACCCAAGAAGAACACAGAACCAAAGCCAACAAAAGAAGATAAGCAACCAAAACCTAAATCGAAATTCCAAGTAAAAAAATAAAAGATTAAGAAACAATCAGCCAATTCACGGACACCCGAGAACCATATATCATCGACGGGATGATCCAAGCTGACCTGAGGCGTAATGGAGGTAGGCCGTGATGAGGAAAAACCCTATCCTATATGTTCCCCTTATGGGCTCATCCACAAATAATCTCAAAATCATAAACATGGTTTCTTTAAGAAGGTGTTGAAATAATAAAATTATTTTCAAATCCTTTATAATGTGTTGTAAAAAAATGTGAATTAACTCATTTATTACCCCTAGGAGTGTCAAAACAGGTGAAAAATAATGGAATAATATCCTTGCACTGGAATGATGATTGAGATATACTCAACATACCACTTTTCAGGGTTATTACATGTATATGTATTTGATAGAAAACCACATACACTTATAGTATCTAGAAATGAATGTATTTCTAGGAAAACCAAATAATACCTATAATACCAAAACATTAGGGTGTTATCCTATACTTATATTAATCCTAAAAGTTATTCATAGGGTTATATTTCCTAATACATGTTTTTCTTAAAACTTGGTTCCCAACATTTCTATAAATTTTCCTATAATAACAATGGGAAATTCCCCAAACCCGGTATCCTAGAGGTAGTGGTAAATTTATTATTGTCACTAAATACTTGTGCTCACATCCTAATGTACATAATAGTTTTCTATACTTGAAAAAAATATGTAATTAGTTTAATCTCACAATAATAATGAAAACATAAAATAAAATATAGCATTATCTCTAGGAAAATAATTTTTATCTTTATAATATATCTAAATATAAATCATAATACACTTCATGGAATCCTAGGGAAAGGAAATATAAGAATGGGGTTAGATCAGATTCTTAGTGAGGTTATGTGTATAGATAAAGTTATCATGAATAAATAAGGAATAATTAATATGCCAAGGTAAATATCTAAGAATGCATTACATTTAATTAATAAAATGGAAATAAAGAATAATATAGAGTGAATAAATGATGATCCAAAGACACCATATAAATTATCCCATTTTCTTGAAACTTATACATGAATATGATAACTAACCAAATAATCACATAAAAATCAATAATTAAACTCATAATGATAGAATTCATAATGTCAGAAATCATAAAAATTCCATCAATGACTTCTGGCAATACATCTTATTGAAATTGTAATTAATTGGCCACATACATAAGATATTTTATCTCATTATACATACTAATTCATTGAGGGTTCTTAGTGGGCCTCACCCATTACTAACTATGTCCGATGCATTCATCGTATGAAATGTTTGAATAATAATCAATGTAAACAATCATATTGAAAATCTGGAATATGAAATGTTAATACTTTCCCAAAAAAATAAACATAATCATAATATATCCAAAGTAAAATGGTGAATAAAATAATAATAGTATATCCAAATTAATTCATAATGTCTAAAAAAATAATTTTTATATAGTTGAATATACTTTAGAAAGATCACTGAAATATTTCTTGAAAAAAATTTCATTTTCTCTTTGAAATAAATTAAGACTGAAATTATTACCAAATATTAAGGTAAACATATTCATTGAAAATAACAATATAATGTTCTAATGGAAAATATTAATATTTACTAGTGGTCATGATGGAGGATAAATTTCTAAATTCTGTAAAAAAATCCTTCATTTCCCACTATTGTAAATATGGAAAAAAGAACATCGTACAAAAAATGATAAGAATATTCCATCAAATAATTTTACAAAAAATTTAAAAATTGGTAAATATTTCATTAATAAATTATTTTATATTGATAAAAACATACTTATAATGACCTTATAGAAAATATAGACAAGGAAGGGAAATATTTCTGATTGATTAGAAAAACAATGTTGATTTTCCTTGAAAAACCATTATTTCAGAAGCATATGTTCTTTTGGGGTAGAAATTGAAAGTAACGTTTTTAATTAATAGGAATAATTATAAGATAATAATAAGAAGTAGGTTTAAGATAAAAAGTTAAAATAATTCCCCCATCACAAAGTTAAAGATAAATAATCCCAAATAATGATGATATTATGAAATAAACCCTTACCTCAGGTCCAAATTCAATTTTATGTGTCTCAAAATCATAATAAATAAATATATATTTATTATAAATATACTAACGAAACTTAACCATATATATCATACATTATATGATATAATTAAAATCGTTTATCACTCATTTATTAAAAATTCTTTTTTAAAATCATTGTTCTGGGTAATAACTGTTCCATTTTTCATGAATGTTTTTGTTCAGTAGTTTTGATACATATAATTTGATCTTGGTAAAATAATATTCATAATGTTAGTTTTTATATAATTTTGATATTTATTCATTATATACATATTTATAGACATCCATTAAAGGTATAGGTAGAAAACATTTCGCTGTTCATGGAGCTGGTAGGTCGTACATACACAAGAACTTTGTTTATATTTTTCAATATAAGGAATGAAAGAAAGGTAAAGAATGATTCACCTATATAGAATCATTATTATTTCATATAAATAATATATATTCATTAAATATTTTCTTATTAAAATCCATTTAAAAATAAAAATAAAATAAATTACATCTCTTTGTGGAGGCGGTAGTCCACAAGTACTCATGAGAAGCGTTATCGTTTTCAAACGATTTCAAAGGTTAGTAGTTATATGTGATAATATAATTATATAATACTAATTAAATCATAAATAAAATATATATATACATATTAAATCCATAATTATATCCATCTATGAGAGGTGGTTATTGAAAATGGATTACCTTGGTTTGTGAGGTGGTAGTCCGTTGTACACACGATGGACGGTTTTCTTTTTATTTTGATTGAAAAGTAGATAAAAATAAGTAATTAATTTAATATAATAACATCTAATAATATTATACATACTATTAATACTATTTTATAATTTTTATAGAATATTTTAATGGCTAGAAGATGAAATTAAATGAAGACACATGGTAAAGAACTATACCTTTTCTTCAGAGAACCTATTTAGGTTTAAATATAAAGCCTTCAGAGGATTGTTTTCTGATCAAATCATAGACTCTATGTCTTTTATAGGGATTTAATTAATTTATTTGGACAAGGTTATTCTTAACCAAAATTCCTTTTGTGTACGATTAGGGGAGTTTATGGGGTGTCCTTTTATTAGTTGGGGAGAGGACCCCCTAGTAATTTTTCTAAAAGAATACAAAATGATAAAGTCATTCCTACGAAAAATGACTCCAAATTGAAATTTATTAGAATTTGGGATATTATAAGGTCAAAATATTTCTATAAAAATATATTTCTATAAGATTAATTAGAAAACATACCTTTATCATTTAGTTTAACCCCTGGTAAACCCGTTAAAACCCTAACATTGGTAAATAATTCTTACTATTTTTACCATTAATTATGAAAAAATCAAATTTATGTTATTATAAAATATTAATTATTCTAAATAAAAATATTATATCCATTTTATCAAAAAAATAAATTTAGAAAATTTTAATTTATATAAAAATATGCAAGCGCGGTGAAAAGCGATTTCCAAAGAAAACTTTTCCTTTAGAATAAATAGTTTTAATATAAAATTTCAAAATAATATTCATCCCAATGATATAAATTGAATTAATAATAATTTATTTTGAATAATTTTACTTTTAAAATAAATTTAAAACAAATTTTAGGTTTCTAATTTAATTAAACAAAAAGGTACTTTTTAATTGAAATATTTTATTATTATCCAATGAAAAAACATTATTTTATATATAAATTCGAAAAAATTTACTACAAGATAAATTTTCCATGATTATTTAAAAAACAATGTTTATTTTTTCAAAAAAATTTCTAAAATTGAAAAAATAACTAATTTAAAAATAAGTTCTAAAAGCATGATGCAACCACATTTTAGAAACAATATAAGTTTTAAGAATAAAAATAGATTTATTCTTACTCAATGCTTAAAAAAAATATATGATGAATGATATATAAGTTGATTTAATATAAAATATATAAATTTTATTGAAATAATTCATAAATAGTGATTAATTTTACTTTTTCATAAAAAAACCCATTGGGTGCATAAAAATAATTTTTCAAGGAAAACATTTATTTTACATTCGAATGATTTTTCATCTTCATTTATAATCAACTGATAACCAAGGATGTTTTTTTATAAAATTTTTTGACATCCATTTTTCATAATATAGTTATTCAAATTTATAACTTCAAATTTAAATTTTGGGTTATAATTGAATAATATATTATAATTTATTTAGACTTAGGGTTGTGTGTATCGCAAGCTATCAACACTGCTAGAGGGGAAGTCTTTACCAACAGTTTTAAATTGTTGGTATAGCCTAGAAAACCATTGGTATATCCTATACTAATTTTTTTTTTCTGAACTATGGCTAGTTAGGTGTTGGGATAGGCCTATCCCAACAGTTCTACTTTAACCATTGGTATAGAACTACATAAATGTTAGTATCCCAACATGTTTAGAAAAACCTTTCGTATATATTTATACCAACAATTTATTTACCATTCATATATAGTATTATTAATAGTTTACCAATATTTTTAGTAAACCATTGCTAAAGACTTTATTTTCAACACTATACCAACGATTTTAAATTGTTAGTATAGAGTTTTTCTAGAATTCTGCACATCATCTAGCTAGAATTCCCTCCATTTCATATGCCTATAAAAAACACTTAAAAAAACACAAAAAAAAAACAACTGAAATAGAAAAAAAAATATTACAACTATGGTATGTACCAGAACATAGTATTCCTCATTTCAGTATTCATATGACAACCTCTCTTACAACAAACCCATTTAAATTTCTTTGGTGAAAACATCTCATAATTTTTACTTTACTCAAAATGATCAAAAATATTTGCTCATAGTGTAGTCAATTATGAGTTATCTACTACACCATGACCCAATTAAAACTTTATTCATATAAAATGACATAATAAATTCTCATTTCTTGGGTAAAAAATATCATTTACTACAGATATAAGAATTATATATCCTTGTTGAATTTTAATTATTGATTAACAAGTTTAGTGTTTACAACACTAATGATTATTTAGAATTGGTTATTGATGATGGGTACTGATTTTTATAGATTTATCTAAATAAAGGGTTGTAATGAAAATGAGTAGAATGTTTTTTAAAGAGAGATTAGAGAAACCATATATGAATTTATGGATTAAGGAATCCATCATTCTCACCCCGATGGTGAGAGACCAATCTCTTATAGAAAGTGGAAATGAGATTAGATCAAAATGGTTTACTATAATATAAATAAACAATAGACAATTAATTAGAGTAAGATGACTACGAAGTGGTATAATGACAACGAATAAGATCAAGTTCTTCATCCAAGAGTTTGAGTGTATGCTTCGGTGGATCTTGTGACTCACCGAAGGCTGTCCACGTAGTGTGAAGGGCCGTTGAGCATCCATTTAGAGTTTAGTATATGTCAATGTGACTGAATTATTTTCCATAATGTTGTAAAATGATGTGTCTATGACCACTTCCATGGTAAAGTTAATGTGTAGTAGAATATTTCACACCACCATGTCCTTGAAAAACTACATTGAACTATGAGAGGGTGATAAGGAGATAACGTGGAAGAGGATACTAGAAGGGGCCATGGACATGGGGGGATTTGGTAGGAAGGGTGGTGTGTTACAGAGGGATTGAGGGATAAGGATGATTAGGGTTGTTAAATAGCTTTGATACCATGTAAAAAGAGAATTCATGAATCCAATTATATATTAATAAATAAAGATACAATTAAAACTAATAATCTAATCAATCATTTTAATGTTGTATTATATATTAAATATCCAAATACATTAATTAATATATCAAATAATATGACTATAAATTGGTAAAAAGGTGATCTGATTAAAACATTATAGTATCTAGGATTCCTGAGACAAGCATAATGTGGCCTACCTAAGGACACATATATTCAGTCACAACAAAACAGCAAACATAAAATTCTAGTAATATCAGATAAAAATGTAATGGATCAATTTTTCCCTCATCACCATAACTATCACTATCATCACCTTCATCTTCAGCCTCATCCTCATCATTGTCCTCATCTTTACACCTTCCACCATCCCCATCCTCATCCTCATCCCCATCCTCATCCTCATCCTCATCCTCATCCTCATCCTCATCCTCATCCTCGACCTTGTTGGGAAAAAATACCTCAAGGTATCATTGAAGCATTTTTGAGGTGATTGTGTTTGTTGAAAAAGTGGACATCAGTGTTGTGATTGTTGACAAATCAAACCATGACATACAAATTTGTTGAAAAAGGGAATTTCATGGTGTCATGTAGAGTTCAAGAGCTATTTTCAATGATCCATGTTTTATTCTTGAATTTTGACAAAGGAATGGAAGATCTAGAGGTGGTACAAAAATAACAGATACATGGTGGCCATGTTTTCCAGTGCTTGCCAAATTTCTGTGCCTGAAAATCGACAAATGAAGAAAAGTTGTTTTTGGTAAAGGGACTTGAATGTCGTGTACTTTAGGGAGAGGAAACTTGAGAGCCTAATGTTTTTCAAGACCATAAGGTCAAAATATTGAAAAAAAAGAGGGTCGCACAGGTATTGGTGAGGTTGCGCAGGTGACTTGCACACTGTGAAAGGACCCACACACCGATTCCTAGGAGGGATGGAAAGTTGTGCGCTATATGTTTTTCAAGATCAGAACTTTGAAATATGGAAAAGGAAATAGGGTCATGTAGGTGTCTTGAAGGGGAAGAAACCGGCGTTCTAGGACTTGCGTGCCGAGGGGAGATTTGCGTGCAGCTGCATAGTTTGACCAAATGCCTTAAATACAGGACCACCCATCCTCATTTTAATGGAGTTCAACACTAAGAAAAATCAGAGCTCCTGTCATGCAGATGTGGTGGTCGCGCATGTGTTGTGTGGTCACGCAGGTGGACTTGCGTGCCAGTGTTTGAAGTTGTGCGCTGGTTGGTTGTTGCGTGCCAATATTAGTTTGGGCGTAAAAGGGGTTGAGTTGCGCAGGTTTGGAGTTGCAGAAGATTGTGCCATGCACGTGTTTGAAGTGAATTTCACGCCGGTTGTGACCTGTGAGCCAATAATTACGCACCAGGTTAGACCTGCGCACCTAGTATGGTTGATTCACAATGGTTATTCATGGCTGTGTGAAAGCTGGAAGATTGACTGATACTTTTGGTGTAAAGTGGGATTCATCTACGGGTGAAAGTTGGACTTTAAAAAAGCATATACATATAGAGGAATATGCACTTCGTCATGGAAATGAAGAGAACTAAAAGTCTATAAACTATGAGTGGATACTTTCCGGAGCAGTGATCTAAGGAAGAGGAAGAAGGTGATCCTCTTCACCGGCAGTGATCTAGAGAGAGAGAAATAGGGAGCGACCCTTGGGAAAGCTGTGAGATGACCCTAAACCTTGTAAAGGCAGTGATCCTAGGATAGAGTGACTATTCTAGTACCATTGTATCCACATCTAGTGAAGAATAGTGGAATTTGGTACGACTGGAAACTTGTCGGTGTATGTTTCTTGGACTTATCCTAGTGGGGGTGAACCAAGTAAAAATCTATGTGTCTGCCTGCTTACTTCCATGTAATGCATCTAAAGCATCATCATCGGATAAAGAAGAAAATAAGTGATCATAATAAACACACAAGTGAAAACAATGTGACCCTTGTAATAAAGAGTTCAAGATTTAGTGGGGCAGGAAGAATTTTGAAAAAGAATATCCATACCCTGATTTACCCCCCTCTCAAGATATATAGGACCCTATTGTTCCTAACAATTGGTATCAGAGGGAAGGTTTCTTTTATCAAATTTATTTTCTCCGACTTGGTGTAGTCGATCTGTGTGGTTAAAGAATTAGTCTGATCTTCTCTCGATGTTCCATAGAAAAGGGAAAAACATCAAAGAAAAATCAGAAGTCAGGTGGTATTCCTAAGTTTGGATGTATGTATGAAAAAGTGTGATTCAATTAAGGGAATCAAATAGCTTGATGAAGGAAGGATTGGATGAATCTGATATGGAAAAGATAGATTCACTC
Organism: Viscum album; assembly: GCA_963277665.1. Lineage (NCBI taxonomy): Eukaryota > Viridiplantae > Streptophyta > Magnoliopsida > Santalales > Viscaceae > Viscum > Viscum album. The sequence continues at coordinate 1,940,381,321 of OY728155.1, forward strand.
AATCAGGATGTAGGAATGAGTGAAGTACTTAAACTTCGAAGTGATACTGAAACCATTGATGATGAAGAAGTTTCAAGAAGGAGGATGCCAGTTGATTTTTTCAACATGACAAAGAAATTGGATCGGAAATTGGATGAAGAAGTTAAATCTAAAGATATTCGGATCCAAGTATTGGAAATTGAGGTCAACATGCTAAGAGGATTAAATCGAAGGCTTATTGATGTGGCTACTGACCTAAATGAGAATAATGATTCTCAAGGTGAAGAACTACAAAATATGGATAAAATGAAAGGAAAACAGAAGGCTGATGAATATGAATAGAATCAAAAGTTAGATGAAGTTCAGAATATGAAAGCTAGAAATGATGATCTAGTAACACAGTTGTCTGAAGAAGTTCAGATAAATCAATGGATACAACAAGAGAATGAATCTGTCTCTGAATATTTTTCTCAAGAAAAATTGAAGGTGAAGGAGAAACGTGACATAGCGGAAAAGCTCACACGGGAACTTGAAGATGAGTTGAGTAGCCAGAAGAATCTCAGAAAACAACATAATTCTCAACTTGAATCAAGAGATAATAAGATTCAACAATTGGAGGATGTGATTGAAAAATACCAGAAAGAAATAGAGATATCAAAGGAAAAAGGAAAACATATGTTTAAGGATGCACTACACCTACTATTCTATTGTCCTTTAGAAGGTGATGATAAAATTAAAAGTAAGTATGAGATTTCTAAGGAGAAATAATAAAATATTTTCTCATCTCAAAGACCATATAGCTTTGGAAAATCTGGCATTGGATTTGATGAATCCCCTCCCGTGCATGATAGAATGTGAACCATGAATAGTTCCAGGAGTGGAGAAAAACATATAGGTGATGGAGATAGGCCTAAGAGGACCGTTACAAAAAGAAGTTATCACATGTTCTATTTCTATGAGATTCATGGCCACACATCAAGCTTTTGTTCAGAGGCTCTGGAATAGATTTCAGGCTATGAAAACAGAAACTTCGATAAATCTGAGAAGAAGAAGAAGATTTTTCATGAGAAAGTAGAAAGAAGAATCTCTCAGAGGAAATCATCTATTAGATTCTATTACTGTGGAAGAATGGGACACACCATGAGTATGTTTCAGGAAGCTCTAGAGCCCCGTGTCAAAAGAAGATCTCAAGGTGTATCAGAATCTCGACATAGAAATGATGAAATGAGGTATACCCTTGATGGAAAAGGTTTTATATGTTCATATTATGGGCATTTGGAACGAAATTACAGCAAGAAGAACACAAGAATGGAAAAGGAACTCGAAAAAAGATTCCTGACTCTAGTGATGCATAAGAAGAAATTCAACACTGGGAGACAAAGTGGTAAGGTGAAGAATAGGCTTAGAGCCTAAGGGGAATGACATGGAGTTGAGCGAAAGGTGCATCTGTCACCTACCCTGTCACACTCACAATCTCCCTCAAAGGAAGAACCTGAACAAATCTGGAAGAAAAAGGGCAGAAATTCTACGACAGTGAGTAAGAAGAATTTATGTTCAGTAGAAGACCCACCACCAATGAAAAATAGGTTGGTGACTCAGAAATATGACAAAACAGCAAAAAACAAAGAATTCTTTGAAAAATTTGCATGTAGTGTTCCACCACAAGTAGTGGAGGAAAGAGGAAGATCCCTACCATGGAGGAAGGAGCATGGGAATATGGAAAGAAAAGATATTCCTGCTCAGAGAAGGATTCAAGGAAAGTGGAATTTTGGTGGATCATCAAATGCAGAAATGTGTAATAGTGGGTTTAAACCCCAAATGGTGAGAAAGGCTAGGCTTGCATAATATTCATATCAGAAAAAGACTCAGCATGCAGGTGATGAATGCTTGGTCATATGGCCAGAGTAGTTGAAGTTGGCTAGGCAGATAGAAGAATCAATGAAGGAATGTGATGCTCTGGATGAAAGAATCAAAGGGTTGACCCATTAGGATCAACTACAATCCTCATCTTGAGAAGTCCAGAAGTACCCCTCTCCTTTTGTATAAAAATCCTATTAACTGATGATTCATGTGTTTTAGGTTATAGGGAGATACAATCCAAGGGGAAGTGGCATATAAGGATACAAAGTGGAGAAGTGATATGCTCTAGAGTTTCAATTGATTCAAATTAGGTACCAGAATTGAAAAAGAAAGGGAGAAACTGGCCACAATAGGAAGTGGTTGTGTTATTAACTTTATCTCTTGTTTCCTAAACCGAGTTCCAACTTATTATTCTCAGAGATTGTGTTAATGGCACAATATTGAGCAGAAGATGAATTTAAATGGATCTAACCACCGGATGTGTTGCATAACATAAGCGTAGATCTCTATCTCCTAATCAGATGAAAGATATCAATGCGATATAAAGGATGAGTGTTTCTAATCAAAAAGACATATTGTGGAAGAGGCAGAAAAATTCATGTATTTCATAATTGTCAATTCTGTTCTCACATTATGGTATCAACTGACTATTTTCAGGATACCAAGAAGATATGAGAGAAAATCAAAGGTGTGTCATCAAAAATCTGAGAGAATATGTTTAAAAAAACGACATCATTGAACAATGACATAGTGAAAAGTTTAAAAGTGATGAAGTGGTAATATACTCAAGGAGAGGAGAAGTGGTTGAAGTTGATTCAGATGAAGATACTGATGGTAAGTACGAGGAAACAAAATCTTTATCTTCACAAAAGCCAATGAGTCGAGAGGAAATTGAGAGGTAGAATATCGTCAGTGATCAGTGATCTCTAGTTCAGACAAGAAGAATGAAATCACTGCAGCAGACATCATTACTATCACAGGTTGAGCTGAAATGCATTGTTGATGCAACTGGAGATGAAAAATGGGTTCAGGCCATGAATGAAGAGCTAAATCAGATTGAGAATAATCAGACGTGGGAGATTGTTTCGAGGCCAATATATAAGAATGTCATCGGGACTAAATGGGTCTTTCATAACAAGATGAATGAAGATGGAACAGTGATTCGAAACAAAGCATGACTGGTGTGCAAAGGATACTCTCAAATAGAGGGTATTGACATTGATAAGACATTTTCACCAGTTGCTAGGCTTGATACAATCAGATTATTTTTGGTCATAGGAGTGCAAAGAAAGTTCAAAGTGTTTCAGATAGACGTCAAATATGCATTTCTAAGTGGGGTTATGGAAGAAAAGGTGTACATTGAGCAGCCAGATGATTTCCTCATTCATGAGGATGAGAAAAAAGTTTGTAGGCTAAAGAAGGCAATGTATGGGATGAAACAAGCGCCAAGAGCATGGTACTCAAGGCTTGATCAGTTCTTGAAGAAGCATGGCTTCCAACGTGGGGGAGTTGATTAGAATCTATACTTTAACAACGATAGTAAAAAAAGGATGATGGTGTTGGTGTTTGTCGATGACATAATATTTGGAGGATTAGATGAATCTCAATGCAGACAGTTTTTTGAATTCATGAAAAATGAGTTTGAAATGCCAATGATTGGATAACTAACGTTTTTCCTTGGTCTACAAGTGAGACAAGGAAGGAATGGATCCTTCATGTCTCAATCCAAATATGCCAAGGAGGTTTTAAGAAGATTTTGCATGGAGAATTCCAAGGATATGAAATCTCGGGTTGCTACTTGGATGAAATTATCAAAAGAAGAGGATGGAAAGGCAGTTAATATCAGAGAATACAGGAAAATTATTGGAAGGTTGTTGTACTTGACTGCAAAAGGCCTGATATTGTTTTCACCACATGCCAAGCAGCAACATGATTTAAGTGAAAAGAATACTTCGGTATATTAAAGGCACCATGGATTTTGGTATGTTGTAAAATGAAAAATCTCAATCATTATTATTGGGTTACACAGATACAGATGGGGCCGGATCAATAGATGAAAGAAAATCAACGTCAGGAAGTGCATTTTATCTTGGTGGATTATGTATTTCTTGGATAAGCAAGAAGAAATATTGCATTTCATTAAGCACTGTGGATGCTGAGTATATTGCGGTCACTCAAGCGTGCACACAGTTATTGTGGATGAAGAAGAAACTAGAAGATATGGGAGTTGAAGTGAAGTATCCGATCAGAATCTAGTGCGATAACTCAAGCGCTATCAATCTTATAAAAAATTCCGTACATCATTCAATGACAAAGCACATTGAGATAAAGTATAATTTTATCAAGGAGAAGGTTGAACAGGGACTCGTGAAGTCAGAGTATGTGCCTATAGAGCTACATGTTTTAGATATTATAACAATGGCCTTACCCAAGGAAGCTTCTGAGAGACATCGACTGGCTCTGGGAGTTCAGTCGAATCCCTACACATGAAATAGTGTGGATGTGGAACCATCCCCCCCTCTCCCTGAGGTATGATGTTTGTTTCCCTAATATTTTGATGTGCTCTCGACTCTATTATAGACTTCAAAGGAGTGTCCTTTGGGTTCATTGACAGAGGGGGAGAAAATAGTGATGGTTCAAGAGGGAGACATTTTGGGAATTTGATAAATCATGAATGATATAGGGAGAAGCTGACAGGTGGAGCAGTGAGATAGGGGGAGAGCAATGAGAAAGGGGGATCATATTAAATATGATGATGCTAGAAGTGATCGATCAAAGAACAGATATGACGACAGCTGAGGATCGTGATAAAAGCAGAGGAGTGGTTTTGGAATGTGGTAAGAATATTTCCAACAAATTCGTATCATTTTGGTGTCAATAGTGGGTGCCAGAGATGGAGTGATTCATTGATGAACTTTTCATTTACTATTTTTTCTCACGCTGAGCATTGCTCATGTGGGCTTAGAGTATGTGTTGAGTGAATCCTTGATCGCTCTCAGAATGGAAATAGGAAAATGGGGGCTAAAGAATTAACGATGTATCTTTTTATGGAAGAGTTGTCAACAAACCCAAAGGGGGAGATTGTTGGGAAAAAATCCCTCAAGGTATCATTGATTCATTTTTGAGGTGATTGTGTTTGTTGAAAAAGTTGACATCAGTGTGGTGATTGTTGACAAAGAAAACCTTAACATAATAATTTGTTGACAAAGGGGATTTCATGGTGGCATGTTGAGTTCAAGAGCGGTGGTCAACGATCCATGTTTAATTCAAGAAAGTCGACAAAGGAATGGATAATCTGGAGGCGGTACAAAAAGGAAAAATACAAGGTGGTGTCGTTTTCCAGTGTTTGCCAAATTTCTGGGCCTGGAAATCGAAAAATGAAGAAAAGTGGTTTTTGGCAAAGGGACTTGCACACCATGTACTTGAAGGACATGAAACCTCCACGCCTAATGTATTTCAATATTAGAAGGTCAGTATATGGCAACGGAAAAAGGGTCGTGCAGGTATTGGTGTGGTCGCACAGGTGACTTGCGCGCCATGAAAGGACATGTGCGCCGGTGCTTAGGAGGGTTGGAAAGTTGTGCGCCATATGTTTTTCAAGATCAGATCTTCGAAATATGGTAATGGAAATAGGTTCACGCAGGTATCTTGTAGGGGAAGAAAACTATGCATCGGGACTTGGGCGCTGAGGGGAGACTTGCACGCCGCCGCGTAGGTTGACCAAATGCCTATAAATATAGGACCACCCCTCATTATTTTTAGCAGAGTTTAACACTTAGAAAAATCATATCTCCCGTCTCGCAGATGTGGTGGTCATGAAGGTTGTGTGTGGTCGTGCAGGTGGTGTGTGGTCGCGCAGGTGGACTTGTGTTCCAGTGTTTGATGTTGCATTCCGGTTGGTAGTTGCATGCGAATACTAGTTTGGGCGTAAAAGGGGTTGAGTCGCGCAGGTTTGGAGTTGCAGAAGATTGTGTCGTGCAAGTGTTTGATGTGACATGCATGCTAGTTGTGACCTGCACGCCGATACTTGTGCACCGGGTTAGACCTGCGCGCCAAGTAAGGTTGATTCACGGTGGTTATTCAGGGTTGCGTGAAAGCTGGAAGATCTCCTGATACTTTCAATGAAAAGTTAGATTCATCAGTGTGTGAAGTTAGACTTTTAAAGAGAATCTACATACAGAGAAATATGCACTTCGTAATGCAAATGAAGAATACTACAAGTCTATAAACTGTGAGTGGATATTTTCTAGAGCAGTGAGTAAAGGAAGAGAAATAAGGTGATCCTCTCCACCGGTTGTGAGACAGAGAGAGAGAAATAGGGAGTGACCCTTTGGAAAGCTGCGAGAAGACCCTAAACCTTGTAAAGGCAGCGATCCTAGGATAGAGTGACTATTCCCCAACCATTGTATCCACATCTAGTGAAGAATAGTGGAATTTGGTATGACTGAAAACTTGTCTGCGTATGCTCGTTGGACGTAGCCCAGTGAGGGTGAGGTAAGTAAAAATCTTCTTGTTTTCCTGCATACTTCCCTGCATTGCCTCTAAAGCATCATCATCAGATAAAGAAGAAAATAAGTGATCATAATAAACACACAAGTTCAAACAAAGTGACCCTTGTAATAAAGAGGTCAAGATCCAGTGGGGTAGGAAGAATTTTGAAAAAGAATATCCATACATTGATTCACCCCCTCTTAGGGTATATAGTCCCCTATTGGTCCTAACAGACCTCATCCTCGGCCTCATCATTGGCCTCATCCTCTCCCGCTTCCTCTGCCTTAACCTCTACCTCTCCCTCAACCTCATCCTCATCCTCATCCTCGTCCTTGGTGTCATCCCCATCTTCGCCCCCTTCCTCGCTGCCATCATCACCAGGATTGAAATCTTCTCGAAAAATACTAGAATTGCCCCTTATACACTATATTTAGAACACATTACTGAAATTTATTCATCAAAAGCTATGATGACCTCTGGTGGAAGTGCTAGACATAAAAATTTCACCAGTTTCATAAATTTAGTGTTTTCCCTATAAGACTATTCTTCCACATGTGTATACATTTTTGAGCCTCTTATGTCCTTGACTTAACCTTTCCAAACATTGTGTAACTACAATTTTTACCTAAATAGGGCCAATACCTCATCAATGATATACTCTTCCTAGGTCAATAGCGTACTCGACCAGGGTGCTCATTTCCCGACACCCGATGTAAGTGATCATTTGGCCCAAAATTGTCAGGTTCATAGGAATTGAGGGACTCAAAATAATTATCTTAAAAATATAAAAAGATTATTATGTTAAAAAAATTATATTAAAATTTTAAATCAACAAATTTTAAACTAAAATATGCTACTATGTTGGTTTGTTAACCACACTTCCATATTTTTTCCTTCTACTCAAGTAAAGTGGTTTTTCTCAAGGAACATATCCTTCAATATTCAATACCTACCTCTGCAATGACATTGAATGTAGGAAAACATAATTAAATATAGGTTACCAATAATGAATTTCATAAATAAAATTATATGAAAACTTTAGAAATTGAATAAATTATAGAGGAAACAGTAGAATGTGTGTGTCCTAAAGAAAAATTACAAACAACTGTGCTACCTACTTTCTCTCATGATCTGAAATCGTAGTATGCCCCAAAGTGTGGAGGTATTTTTTTCATCAATGTTTTTTTATTTTTTCCAGATGATTTCAATATAAAATTCAGTAATAAAAAAAGATATTATTATTGTGAAACATGATAATTTTCATTTAAATACCTCAAATGTGATTAATACCCAAAACTTGACAGTCTTCCAATGAGTAATCATATAATGAAACTGTTCTATTGGAAAATCGTCCACAACATGTACCCCATTAACTCTGTACCAACTATAGCACAAAAAAATACAACTAGTTCTTACGGTCTCTCTAATGCTCTTGTAACTTTTTTAGATGTGCCGGATGTGCAGCCTCACTATTGGGAAAATTAAACCGAAGCTGACACCAAAATATTAATTCATATAAATACAAAAATAATTTAATATTAAATAAAAAAGATTTTTTTTACCCATATCGATGCATAAGAATTATAATTGATAGTTTTTTGAAACCATCTCCATGAGATCAGGCTGATGGGAACGATGTCGGAGTATTTAGCAAGCATCGCAAAAAAACTCCAACATTTCTACCCTATTTTTTTTATCCTTTGGTTGTCTTCATTGTGGCCCCCATTAAATGCATGTGGTAGTTCCACACTAAATGCATGTGTGTATGCCCCATCGCCCGCCTCCTATTACTAGATGTTTCTGTTATGATAGAAAAGTAAATATTCTGTGAATACATGTTATAATGAATGTAAATTATGGTAAAAAAATATGTTAGGGATCGAAAATATATCTACGATAGTCTCTTCAATGGGTGCCTTTGGATCCACTTACACTAAAGGAACATCAACCTGTACCAGTGGAGTGGGACCCAGTGTCTGATCAGTAGGAAAATACTATGTCAGAGTAGGAGTCAAAGAAGGAATGTAGAAGATCGGAGGAAAAGAAGTAGATGATAGTGAAGATGGAACATATGTCTGACCAACTGCATAATATGAATGAGTGGGAATCATCATGGGATATAATAATGATGGGTGAGGAGTCTCATATGGAAATGGTGGTAAAAATATGGGAGGCCTAAATATCTTGTTTGTCCAAAATGACATAGTGAGATCATAATGTGTGGAAGATGGTACATAAGTGTGAGGGGAAGGGTCTAAATGGGTATTCCAGCTAGAGCCCCTAGCTCTCATACCCCCTGTACCACTAGAATGATTATTGGGACGGCTAATTGGTTGATCTTTAAATAACTGGAACCTTAGTGGTGGATCCTACATAAAATTTTAAAACAAAATTAATCACATTACATTATATGTTATTGATATATATAATTGAAATAAAATAATCACAATAGGAACTAATGGAGGAATTACCATATCAGCCATTCGACAATGTTTTCCATCATCTTTTTTCTTTTTTACCCCTCATAGGTTTCATTTCCATTATTTTAAAACAAATATGGATGTTATTAGAAAAGGATGACTACTCTGTAACTAAAAAAACAAAACATTTGTGACATGGATTATTTTTATTATGTCATTTGGTTCAAAATTTTTATTAGGTAATGTAGATATTTTTGGGTCAGGTTATTATTTTCATTGGGTTTGATTTTCATACCAATTATTTTAATATTCCCAATTCAATTCATCTAGTTTTTTGTTACAATTTAACTATTTTGGTTTGGTTTGGTATGGTAGGTCTGAATATAGTTTAATTCAATATTATAAAATGAATCTCAAATAAAATTGAAAACAATAAATAATGAAAATGAAATGAAGGTCTAGTTGGATACAAAATATTTGTAATCAATAGTAAATCAATTTTTATTGCACAAAACTCAACAATCCAGGTTGAGATAAACCAACAGAACTGAGAACACAGATGAATGCTTCTATATATTTCCCACCACAACTCCAGGTTCACAATCAACTATAACAATTGAAATATTTGAGTCATTATATATAATAAATGGATCATGGATAATGGGAGTAGGTATGGTTTCAATTCCATCATCTCTATCCTAAAAAATATGTATTGAGATTACTTCAATAATGGCACCGAATTCAGGTTGAATATGATCTTTGACATAAAAAACATGTTTCTCTATTTTTTCCAATTGATATGGTTCAGTTGTAGTAAGAGTGAGAGTCATGTACATTACTCGAAATCCAAAATCATGAATAAAGGTTCCCCACCACTTTATCAAATCAAACCATTAGTATTTCATCATAGTGACTCATCCATGAGAGTAATAATCTAATATTATAATTTTTTCAATGACTCCATAATAAGATACATTTTTAAAATGGAGTCTGTTATCTGAGGCACAAGAATAACAGTCTATTTTGGAGGTTATCAAAAAACCAACATGTTGTGTTATCATGTTATTTTCTCGTTCTCTGATAATAAATATGTTCCCTTTTATCACAATTGATTTACATTCACGAACCACTGTATTATGACCAAAATCCAAAGTTCTTATTTCTTTATAGACAATGTTAGCAAGAACAAGCCATAACTAAAATATAAATTTATATTTAACAGAATTAAATATTGATTTTATTTATTTATTACATCAAATTTTTGACCTTAAATTTAATCCACGAAGAAAAATATTTACTATGGAAAGTCTCCCACCTTCTAAAAGATAAAGAACAATGCTTTTATATTCATCATTTCTTTATGTTCCTTATAGATAAAAATAGAAAATTTTTGACAGAAATGTATAATTACAAGATATGAGATAAGATATACATGTTCAATTTACTTACTTGATGTAGTCATCGAACAAATCACAGTTGTACCACACTGTCCGATGTGCCATCTCCCACTCTTCAAATATTAATGTCATCTATGTATATGATCAAATAATTCCCCCTATTTTTGGAAGTGATTGAAAAATGGGTTCAATTTTCTCCTACTATTCTTATTCATTTCTCATTGTTATGTTTATTCTCGTAGTAATATTGGACAAAAATATTGAGCATAAATCCATACATTCTTGAACCAAGTAACTATTCATGATAGAACCTTCCAGTTGATTCTTTTTTAAGATATAATATATCAATGTGTACATATTTATTTCAGTTGGATATATCCAATGAAAAGAAATGGGTCCTCTAAGAAGTATTTTTGATGGAAGGTGCATAGTTATATGCAACATAAATGTGAAAAATGGTGGAGGAAATATTTTCTCTAAGTCACACAAAATTAATGGTGTCTCTGCCTACATTTTTTTTCAAGTAAGATTTGGATAACCTATTTACATAAATATCTATAAATAAATGGAAAAACCAAATAACTGACACCCTTAAATTATTAGACAAAATCTGATAGATTTCTATTGGAATCAACTCCTGAAAAAGGGCTTGATAATCACGAGTCATCAATTATTTCAACTTCAACTCTCTTTTGTTGACACATTTTGATATATTGATTGAACATCGATCAAGACAATTATTAGTATCTAGTAATTTTAGAAATTTATTTCTTCCTAGAGGTGTCCAAACATAAGAATCACGTGGATATTTCCATTTATTTTAACTGATACACACATGATGCAATTCTCGTATGATCCCCAAATCCACCAACTCATGCTGATATAGTAAATAATTTTTTTGTATTTACCTTTAAATTTAAGAGAATCAAAATAAACATTTGACATATATTATTTTCCATTTTCATTACATCTAAGAAATGAAATCACAAATTGGTTGACCAATAAGGATACTGAAATAAGATACTCTTATTCTTCTAATTGTAACAGGTATCATTGAAATTTTTTTTCCTCTTTCTAGATATCAATTGGCACTTCATAAATGACAAAATGACATCTTGAAATTCATTAAGCACATCAGTTCCATAAATATACTGAGTTGGATCATTTTTCTCTATGGTATTGTCAAATTTTCCGATTATTTATATATGGAAGGTCTATAGGAATAAATCGTCGATGTACCATAAAACTAAAACTACAGTGTTATTTTACTATTCTGGTTCGAGTATTCTTCATACAGATAGAACATGTCAGTTTTCCCTTCATGCTCCAACCAGAAATCATTACTAAACCAGGAAAATCATTGATTGTTCACATAAGCGCAACATGCATATGAAATATCTCTTTCTAACATGCATCGTATGTGTGCACACCCACAACCCAAAAAAGTTTCAACTCTTTTATTAAATGTTGCATGTATACATCTATATCATTTTCGGGATTAGAATGCATAGATATTAGTATACTCATGAAAGTAGAAGGTTTTTTCATAGACAACCATGGTGGAATGTTATAAATGAGAATAAAAACCATCCATGTGTTGTGCAAAGTGATCATCTGCCCAAAAGGATTAGAACCATCAGATGAAAAACCCAGCCTCACATTACGCATGTCATATGAAAAAATAGAACACCGAGCATCAAATATCTTCCACATAAATCCATATATAGGGTTAACCAACTCTTTATTTTTCTTCATTCTCTAATTATCATGACATCACAATTTTATTGATATTTCATCAGACATGAAAAGATTCTATAGTATGAGGATCAATGGAAAGTACCAAAATACTTTCTATAGAACATAGGATGGTGTTCCATCAACCTTTGTCTTACATCATGATTTTACACTTCTTATACAGTTATTTATTTTAGTAGTTTCCTCCTAGAACAAGCTAAAATATTTTAGGAAATCATGAATTTTGTTTTCTGAAAATCCAAGTTCTTTAACTAACTTCCATGACATATATTGGTTTGAGGAAACATCTGCATTATTAGGAAGTAAGTCCTTCAATATGGTATGAATGTAATCGATGGTATTATTAGAAATCACATCCATTGTTTTCCTATAAAACAATCGGATTATAAATTCCAACTTTTCCATTTTATCTCATTATAGATATTCTAGTACTGTCACAACATCATTCAATTTTTTCACCCTGTCAACATCATCATTTTCATTAGATGCATCATGTGTGATCATATCGAAGTCTTATTGGGTCAACATCCTTTCTTTATATTGATGACTAATAAATAAAAACTGGTCTTATTTCGAATTCTCCCATCCATTCCTCTTATTTTGATTATCATATTTCTGATATTTCATTTTCTATGTATTGGTATACCACACATAGTAGTTTTTCTATAAACCATTTTTAGTTATATGGTAGCTAACTTTTTCATGGCTTAACCATGATCTTGCAACACAATTATAACAAGGGAAGTGTTTGTGACCACTATAGGATGCATTTTGAAATGTGAAATCTAAAAATATCTCCAATTTTTTTTGAAAGGCGCTTGAGATCTGATCAGTTTCATATATCCAACTTTTATCCATTCTATAAAAAATTGTAATAAGTCATTTCATGAAATCAATTCAATAATATTGAAGTTCAATCGAAAATATATTCAATTCAATGATAATTTTCCGTTTATATTGAACCTGTAATGACCAAGAAATTTCAAGGAAATGTTTTCTCTTAATTCTTTGGAATTTTACAAGTCTCCAGTTTCTGACGACGCCTGATTCCGAGGCCTGGTTTTCCCGGAATCAGTTTCTGAGGTTTTGTTCGGGTACATACAGTAAACGTACATGTAGGTTTTTCTATCTTTTGAACAAGCACTCGGAATTGAAATCCGAGGGCACTGATGAACTTGCAGCACCAGTATTCACTTAAGGGTACCTTTATCGCAATTGCGTTTTCTCGAGAGGAGAAGTAAATTTTTGGGGATTTTTATTAAATTAAATAAAATTGTTGTACACAATTTTATTGTTTAAGAGATGGTTATTTCTTACAAGGGGGAGTTATAGGTAGGGACCACACCCATATAACCTCCCATGATAGGATAAAGTGTGGTGGGGCCCACACGATCCCCTAACCCTTCAACTTCCCATAAACTCCCCATGAACTCCCCTTTATTTAATTTGACAACTCCCCTCTTTTAATGTGAACTCTCCACCTCCTCTCTTTTGAATTTTAAACTCTTCACCTCCACTTAATTAACGCCAAGAACTAGGATTAATTAAATTCCACATTTAATTAATCTTTGAATTAATTTTAATCAATTTGAATTGCATGGAAATTCTATTAAAGTTGGGTATCTTTTATAATATTTGCTTGGAAAATATTTCGGTGGAGAATCCTCTAGAGAATTAGAAGAAGGTGTTCCACTCTCAACAAGGAAAAATTACTCTCTCCAATGAAGAACTCGAGGCCTGTGACTATTTTATTCTTCATTCTTCTCCCTCCACATCAAGGAAGAAGACTCCACCCGCAAGGAACCTCGACTATGCTTCCTCCTCAGGTGCGTCCCGACGTCAACGAATCGACGTCATATTTGAATCCTCTTGTGCGACAGAGCAGGTGAGCATCAGAATCAATGTAGGAAGTTTGGAATAATTTTAAGTGAATGAAATTATATCCCGTCCTTGGTGAATGCTTGTATTGTATTTGGCCAATTGTTATCACCTAACGCGGAGGGCGCATGCTGAACGAACATGAACCAATGACCCTCTGATGGTTCTTGAATATTTTGGCGGTGGAAATGGGAGGTAGTGGCGACTGGAGGTGGTGGTGACCATAGGCCGCATAAAACTGAGGCGGCGGCCCGCACCGGCCGCGTGGAGGAAAACTGCAGCCCGCATCCACGGGCCGCTCGGAAGATGAACCGAATGTGCCATCCATAGCCGGCCGGGTTGAAGGGGGCTGCGGCACCAGCATGTGCCGCACGTATCGTGGCCTGCCCGTACAGGTTTCTCACGCCAGGAAGACTGGACGACTTCAACCTGCTAGACAGGAGGGGCGTCGCCGCTCGGCGCCGCCGAATCTGGAAACCCCCCCCCCCCTTCCCTGCACACCGCTCGGCCAGCCGGGCTGAGCCATAGCCCACCGCGAGCCGGGCCCGGCAGCACCCCACCAGGTCGGGCCGTACCCCCCCCGGGCGGGGCTGCACTCCACCGGGCCGAGCCGACCCCCCTACTTGGTTGGACCCGCCGAACCCGGTGGGGCTGACTCGCCAGCCAATTTGGCTTGATGGGCCTAGCCCGTTTCACTTAAACGTGAATAACATTAAGACCACACGTTTGATCGATGCACCGTCTTTGGAACTAGGATCCTCATGATGAAACCGTCCTTTTTCTATACTCTATGTTTTTTTGGACAACTTTTGAAAATGGCCGGGTTTGGAATGAGCGTAATTCCAACTATGCCCCTCGAACGGAAAAACCAATAACTCTTAGACCGGGCCTCTGATTGATGCATCTTCTATCGCGTTGGGTTTCTTTTGAAATGACAAAACATTGAGAAATATCAACTCAGGAATTCATGATAGTTGATGTATCGACCCCTTGGCTCGAGGAGTAGATCCACCCAGAATTGAGCGTGTTGTGTGCAGGAACCCTGGAGCTGGCTGCTACTACGCCGACTACTGTATTGGAGTCCTCCGTGGGTTCGATGACAATGAAAACTATACTAGAATACTCTCTGGGTTTGACAGTGATGACTACTGTACTTGTATCCTAAGTGGGTCCGATAGTTTGACTTCTGTACTTGTATCCTGAGAGGGTCAGACATAGTAGCTGGTCTAGTATCCTACGTGGGCCCGACAACATATCTGGTCTAGTATCCTACGTGGGTCCGGTAGCTTAGATGAATAAGTGACTACATCTCATCATCTCTATCGCTCTACGAATGATGTATACCTATGTGAGCTGAGTCTTGACTTTCAATCATTATCATCGATGTGATTGACATCTTTCATGTGTGGACTGGGTTGTGCTTGTGCTCGAGAGTTGGAGCCGAAATGGGATTGATGACTTAGGTATATGTATGGCCATATAACCAAGTAGAGTTGGTTGATAATTTTTGATTGTATCTTTCTCCATGGTTTATCCTTCATAGATTCTGGGAGTCCTTCGAGGGTCTCGGGCTCCCAACTGAGTATCATATACTCACCACTTCATGGGCTATGCCCGTACTACGTTGTGTTGGATGCAAAAAAGGACATCACTAATCGAGGAGGAGACTTGTGGAGCTGGACGGTACCCGGAGGTGGACCACTTGGAGAGAATTACATGGAGAAGATGTACCTGTGGTGATGAGGAGGTCCTCCATACTCACCCTTAAGGTGGTATTCCCAGAGGATGACTCAGTGGTTTCTGTTTCACTTTACTGCAGTTGTACTAGCTTTTCTGTTGTACTGTACTTATAGTTGGGATTGTATTTCTGACCCCTTTTCCTTTCTAAATTTAATTTTTTATACAGTATTGCTTAGTGCTTACTTCTGTTGCCTACTCTGTTGTGTTTGTTACTTTTCTAAAGGAAATGCCTTCCCAATATAGGGATTTATTCCTTTTGTGGTATTTTCTAGCCCCTGGTCTATGGAAGGAGGGGTTGGGGTAGTCACAACACAGGCCCCGAGGATGGGTCGTGACAAATTGGTATAAGAGGAGTTGGTTCTACTGCAAAACTTAGAACTCTGATCATTCTTTCTGTGAAGCAATGGTGTTAAGTGTATTGAGTGTGGTTTTTAGTCTAGGGATTCCAGTGTTGGTGCGGTGGACAACGTATCCATACACCGGAACCCTGACCTCTGATTTCCAACATAGTGCACAAAAATACTGATTTTATGTGTGTTTCAAAAGTTTTCTTTGTGATAAATTTGTGAAAGATCACCAGGTATAATATTTTACTGTGGCATACCTATTTATTTTCAGTATGGACCCACAAAGTCTGAAAGGTAGGGTTCCGAGTTACATACGATATGGAAGCCCACTGAGCGACGGGGCCTCAGTGCAGGGGCCCCATCATAGTAGAGGCACCAGCAGTACCACTACCCACTCGACCACCGATACCACCAGCCCCAGAAGTAGAGAGTGAATTTCGTCTGAGTGCATTGCACGAGTTCTAGAAACAGAGGCCGTCCAGGTTCTAGGGAGAGATGGACCCACAAGCAGGTGAGGATTGGCTGGAGGATATCATCAGAGTTTTCATATTGGTAGGGACACCAAACGACCTTATGGTGATTCTTTCCCAGAGTCTTCTGCACGCATCAGAAGGTAGATGGTGGAGCCTAATGCTCCAGGTGCATGCCGGGACATCTTTATTCTGGATGGACTTCGAGAGTATCTTCTACTCGGAGTTTGTTCCATCCACCCTTCGTGCGGTGTGGATTCAGGAATTACTTCATCTGCAGCATGGCAGCATGACAATAGCTCAGTACTCAGTGAGGCTCACTAACCTCTCAAGCTAATCCATAGATTTGGTATGGGACCCATTCATTCAGGGCCCAGACCTTTGAGTAGGGACTGAGGCATGAGATTAGGGCTTTAACGATTCCCCTCAACATCATGACACAGGAAGGGGTGCTGGAGTGAGCCCTTCAAGTAGAGAGCTTCCTCACTGAGCAGTCTATAGTAGCGAGACCCACCACAGGGCGACACATAGCAGAGTCTTCTACAGCCGATGGTAGACAGATGTCGTAGAGGACCAAGAAGAGTAGGCAATCAGGTGGGAGACCTCATGATACATGTTCGGTTGTGCGAGGAACACGAAATAGAGCCATATATACCGGGATCATGAAGTGCTATGCATGAAACGGGAAGGGTCATCTGGCTCGAGACTGCCCGACCCACCTTGTAGATGAGCAGAAGATAGTAGAGGGACCTCCCTGGCAGATGCAGAGGTTTGACCATAGTAGTCCATAAGAAGCAAGTAGACGAGGTAGAGGAGCTGGCCGAGTGGCGGGTGGTGGACGACATTTCGAGGCTCTACCAGCACCACCACCAGGAGGACCACCCTGACCACAGGGAGTTGGAAGACAGGGGAAGGCTCAGTTCCAGGTAGTCGAGGTCTATGACCACGACACACCTGAGATGATTTGAGGTAATATCTGTGTCTATAACACCCTTTCTGCAGTAGTTATAGACACAGGTGCGAGTCATTATTTTATTTCTGCTACCCTTGTTCAGATCTCAGAGATTTCGACGGAGCCGTTGTCTCGATCCTTACGGATAGAGACTCCAATGAGAGTAGACTCGACATTTATGCACTGGTGCCCACATTTTGAGCTTACTCTAGGAGGTGAGAGCTTTGGCTGGGATCTTCTTGTAGTAGCATCAAGGCCTTACGATGTCATATTGGGTATGGAATAGTTGTCTACAGTTCATGATCAGATTGACTGCATTAGGCGCAAAATGCGGTGTGTCCGCATGGATGGGACACGGTTCACCTTCACCGGCAAGAAGGGAGCCTTTACAGTGCAGGATAGACTTACTTAGAGGATGGGGAAGTTGATCACGCATCAGTTGGATAGTCACATCCGTGGAGTAGTTGATGTGCGGAGTCCGAGTTTTCCTGTTGTGGTGGATCAGTATGCAGACGTTTTTACTGACGACATTCCAAGACCAACTCCTCGCAGATAGGTAGAATTCAACATTGACCTGTACCCCGAGACACACCGATATCTACTCCATCATATCGGATGGCTCCCGTTGAGTTTCGTGATCTTCGGGTATAGCTGGAGGACTTGCATGGAAAGAGATTCATCCGACCCAGTGTTTCACCCTGGGCATCTCCGATTTTTTTCTCCAAGAAGGCGGATGGGAGCTTGTGACTGTGTGTCAATTACTGTCACCAGAATCAGGTGACCGTGAAGAACAAGTACCCACTCCTGAGGATTGATGAGCTCTTTGATCAGCTCAAGGGAGCACAATGGTTCTCGAAGATAGGCCTTAGGTCAAGCTATCACCAGCTCAGAGTTTGAGACTAGGATGTGTAGAATATGGACATCAGGTGTCCTTATGGCCACTACGAGTTCCTGGTTATGCCCTTCGGCGTAACCAACGCTCCAGTGGTGTTCATGATTCTCATGAACAGGATCTTCCAGCCTTACCTCGATCGATTTTTCATAGTTTTCATCGATGACATACTGATTTACTTGAATACTGAGGAGGAGCATGCCTACCACTTGTGGGTTGTACTGGATACACTCAGAGAGCACCAGATTTATAGTAAGCTCTTGAAGTTCCAGTTCTGGATTCGAGAAGATCACTTCTTGGGACACGTCATATCAGAGGCTGGGGTTGCAGTGGATCCAACAAAGATCGAGGTAGTGCTTTCTTGGGAGACACCCAGGAGTGTGACAGAGGTTCGGAGTTTCCTGGGCCTGGCTAGATACTATCGAATATTTGTTCCAGAATTCTCCAGAGTTGCAACAACACATTAAGCTTTGATGACGTAGGGGAAAAACTTCATGTGGGCAGATAGATTCCAGCGGAGCTTTAATGAGTTGAGGCAGAGATTGACCAGTGCGCCCATCTTGATGATACCGAAGGAGGGCGTAGGGTACGTAGTTTACTGTGACACATTAGGGACAGGACTTGGGTGCGTCTTGATGCAGGAGTGAGCAGTGATCGCGTATGGTTTATGGAAGTTGAGACAACACGATCAGAACTACACTACCCATGGCCTGGAGTTAGCAGCAGTGGTATTCACCTTGAAGATGTGGCGGAACTATTGATGGTCAAGCGTTTTATAGCTTACTCTGACCACCAGAGTCTCAAGTACATCTTCTCGCAGAAGGACCTGAACCTGAGACAACGAAGATGGATTGAGTTCCTCTAAGACTATGACATTGAGAAATTCTATACTCATGGGAAGGGGAACGTTGTAGCAGATGCTCTCAGTAGGAGATTGGGCATTCAGCTGCTAGGAGAGGCGATGGAGTTGCTAGCCGCGTTGTAGATATCCTTTGTGGATATAGATGGATAAGCCTTTTATCAATCTCTCACAGTCACTCCTCCACTTCTCCAGCGAGTCAGAAAGGCACAGTGTGGGGATGTTGACTGTGAGACACGATATGCTCATATATCCTCAGGGCAGGCACCTGATGGATTTTCTAAAGGAGGGGAGCACGTCAATCTCTTCAGGGGACATACTATGGTACCAGTTGCACTATATTAGGAGGTGATGATGGAGTTCCACACTTCCCCTATAGTGGTACATCCAGGAATGGCGAAGATGTATCTGGACCTCAGATGACATCACTGGTGGCTGGGTATGAAGAAGGCAGTAGCAGAGTTCATTTCACGATGCCTCACTTGTCAGCAAGTGATGGGGGTACTAGGTACAAGTAGGCTTGGTACAACCCTTAGAGGTCTCAGAGTGGAAGTGCGATGAGATATCCATGGATTTCGTGATGGGGCTTCCACGTACATCCAGAGGACATGACTCTATCGGGGTGATCGTAGAAATACTCACCAAGTTGGCCCACTTCTTATTGATTAGAGAGAAAGGCTCAGTAGAGATCTTGTGAAGCCTCTATATTCAAGAGATCGTACAACTTCATGGTGTGCCATAATCTATCATTTCTGATTGAGATGATTGATTCACTTCCCGACTATAGAAGGGGTTACATGAGGCTTTTGGGACACAGCTATGTCTGAGCACTACCTTCCATCCATAGACGGACGACCAGATAGAGTGAACCATTCAGAATCTCGAGGACATGATTCGTGCATGTGTCCTAGACTTTGGGTGCAACTGGGAGGATCACTTACCCTTGGGGGAGATTGCGTACAACTAGAGTTACCACTCCACTATCGGGATGACCCCTTATGAGGAATTGTACGACCGACCTTGCAGATCACCTCTGGGATGGACTGACCTAGTGGAGTTGGAACTTGTAGGACCAGAGATGGTTCAGGCTATGATGGAGATGGTGCAAATCATCCAGGAGAGGATGAAGACTACACATAGCATATAGAAGTCCTATGCTGATAGGAGACAGAGACCACTGGAGTTCGAGGATGGTGACCATTTCGTCCTACGGGTTTCACCTCGATGAGGTCTATAGAGATTTGGCCAGGGAGGAAAGTTATCTCTGCGTTTCATTGGACCTTTCCAGGTCCTCGGCAGAGTAGGATAGGTGGATTACTACCTTTCCATTCGACCTCAGTTGTATCGGGTGCATGATGTCTTCAACATATCTCGCTGAGGAGATATGTGCATGACCCATCCTACATCATCGACCATGGGGAGATGGACATCGATGACGGGGCGACATTGACGGAGGTCCTGGTGGAGATCGAGGATCGACAGGAGCAGGTCCTACATGGACAGTCGATTCCTCTAGTGCGTGTTCAATGGTAGCACAAGAACCTCCAATATAGCACTTGGGAGCGAGAGGCTCAGATGCGAGCTCAGTACCCCCATTTGTTTCCCTAGTGTTTTTGTATCTTTTATGGGGACGTAAAGCCCTAAGGTGGGGGTAATGAACTGACCTTGAAATTTCAAGTAATTGTTTCTTAATTATTTAGAATTTTACGAGTCCACAGTTTTTTACGGCGACTGATTCTGAGGCCCGGTGTGCCCGAAATAAATTTCTGAAGTTTTGTTCAGGTACGTATAGTAAACGCACGTGCATGTTTCTCTCTCTTTTGAACCGTTTCTCGGAATTCAAATCTGAGGGCACCGATGAACTCACAGCACCGGTATTCACTTAAGGTGACCTTTACTTCAGTTTCATTTTCTCGGGAGGAGATGTTAATTTTTGGGGATTTATATTAAATTAAATAAAATATTTTTACACAATTTTATTGTTTAAGATTTGGTTATTTTCTACAAGGGGGAGTTAGAGGTGGAACCCACACCCACATAACCTCCCATGAGAGGATAATGTGTGGTGGGACCCACAAGATCCCCTAACCCTTCAACTTCCCTTATAGTCTCCATTTACTCCCCTTCATTTAATTTGAAAACTCCCCTCTTTTAATGTTAACTCTCCACCTCCTCTCTTTTTAATTTTAAACTCTTCACCTCCTCTTAATTAATGCCAACAACTAGGATTAATCAAATTCCACATTTAATTAATCTTTGAATTCATTTGAATAAATTTTAATTGCATGGAAATTATATTAAATTTGGGTAGCTTTTATAATATTTTCATGGAAAATATTTCGGTGGAGAAACCTTTGGAGAATTAGAAGAAGGTGTTCCTATGTCAACGAAGAACATTTAATCTATCCAATGAAGAAATCAAGTCTTGTGACCGTCATCTTCTTCATTATTATCCCTCCACGTCAGGGAAGAAGAATTTTCCCATGAGGAATATTGACTACGCTTCCTACTCAGACGCATCCCAACTTTAATGAATCGACGTCATCTTTGAATCCTCTTCCTGTGACAAGGAAAACGATAATCAGAATCAAGGTACGGGGTTTGATATAATTTTAAGTGAATGAAATTATATCCCATCCTTGGTGAATGCTTGTATTGTCTTCGTCTAATTGTTATCGCCTAACGCGGGGAGCGTATACCGAACGAACATGGCCCGACCACCCTCCGATGGTTCTTGAATATTTTGGCGGCGGCAATGGGATGCAATGGAGACCGGAGGTGGCGGCAAACAGAGGCGGAGAAAACCGGAGGCGGTGGCCGTGCACCGGCCACGTGGAGGAAAACCGCGGCTCGCATTCGAAGGCCGCTCGGAAGATGAACCAAACCGGACGGTCGTAGCCGGCCGGGATGGAGAACACCAGCCCACGCTCTGTGGGCCGCTTCGGCGGTGAATCGACCGACCGCTTGCGAGCCGGGTAGAAGGGGTCTACGACACCCATAGGTGCCGCGTGGGAGAACTGCGAACCACACGTTAGGGCCTCCTACGCTAGGAAGATGGGTCAGCATCGGCCGGCTGGACAAGAGGGGCGGTGCCGCTCAACGCAGCCGGTTTGGTAAACTGGGGGGTGACGCCCACCCGCACTACTCGGCAAGCCGGGGGCCAGGCCGCGCCCCACCGGGCCGGGTCGGGTCGCGCCCCACTGGGCCAGGCCGTGCCCCACCGGGCCGGGCCGTGCCCCACCGGGCTGGGCCGTGCCCCACCGGGCTGGGGCTACCCCCCTTCCGGGTCGGAATCGTCGAACTAGGTCGTGCCCACTCGCCAGCCCACTGGGCTTGATGGGCTGAGACCATTTCACTTAAATGTGGACAAATTTAAGACCGTGCGTCCGATCGATGTGGCATATGCAACACTAGGATCCTCATGATGAAACGATCCTTTTGCGATACTCTAAGTGAGTTTGGATGACTTTGGAAAATGGCCAGGTTTGGAACGAGCATAATTCCAACCGTGCCCCTGGAACAGAAAAGCCAATAACTCTCAGATCGGGCGTCTGATTAACGTGTCGTCTATCGCGTTGGGTTTATTTTGACAAGACGGAACTTTAGGATACATTAACTCAAGACTTCGTGATTGTTGATGTACCCACCCCTTGGCTTGAGGAGCAGATCCTCCCGGAATCGAGCTTGCTGTGTGCGGGAACCCTAGAGATGGCTGCGACTGCGATGACCACCGTACATGAATCCTCTGTGGGTTTGATGATGATGAAAACAGTACCGGAATCCTCCATGGGTTTGAAAGATATGACTAATGTACTTGTAGCCGATTTGGGTTCGACGGTTTGACTTATGTACTTGTATCCTAAGTGGGTCCGATAGAGTATCTGGTCTAGTATCTTACTTGGGTTCGACAGGTTAGTTGGTCTAGTATCCTATGTGGGTCTGATAGCTTAGATGAATTAGTGAATACATCTGATCATATCTATTGTTATACCAAATATGTAAACCTATGTGATCTGAGTCTTTACTTTCAATAATCATCATCATCGATGTGATTGACTTAATTCCTGTGTGGATTGGGTTGTGCTTGGGATTGAGAGTTGGAGACGAACTGGGATTGATGACTTAGTTATATGTATGGGAATATACCTATGTAGAGCTAGTTGATACTTCGTGATTGTATCTTTTTTCTGTGGTTTATCCTTTGTGGATTCTGGGATACCTTTGGGGGTCTCGGGGTCCCCACTGAGTATCATATACTCACCCCTGCACGGGATATGCCCGCACTACGTTGTGTTGGATGCAGACGACAGACATCACTGATCGAGGAGGAGACTTATGGAGCTGGATGGTTCCCAGAGGTGAACCACTTGGGGAGACGTACACGGAGTATAGGGACAAACCTGGGGTGCTTAAGAGGCCATCCGTACTCACCCTTCAGGTGGGATTCTCGGAGGACGACTCAGTGGTTGCTGTTTTACTTTACTGTAGTTGTACTATCTTTTCAGTTTTACTATCCTTACTATTTGGTTTGTATTTCTAGCACATTCTTGTTTTAGGATTTACTTTTGTATATAGTATTTATTAGTGCTTACTGCGGTTGTGTACTCTATTGTGTTTGTTACTTTTTTAAAGGCAATGCCTTTCCAATATAGGTATTTACGTCTTTGGTTCTAGTTTCCAGCCCCTGGCCTATGGATGGCGGGCTTGGGGTAGTCACAACATGGGCCCCGAGGACGGGTCATGACAGAACCATAACAGAAAAACTACTCTATTTGATAATCATAATATGAATGAAAACAAAATAATATATATATAACAAAATACTATAAATATAAAACCTTGATACTTAATTGAAACATGGTTGATGTGATGGAAAATCATTGTATAAAGAATGATATCTCCAGGATAATTATGAGAAACCAGATGGCATTAAGTCTAAATTTATAGAGATCATTGTATTTAATAATTAATGACATATTTATAATCAATGGTGTAATTTTACTATTAGTGATCAATTATATTTTTTATAGGGTGTGTTATTTAAAGGGTATTCATCATTGGATCATGAACTAGAAACATGTAGGTGATCAATTAGAATGATATAAATCCAGCAAGATGAGTTATTAAAGGGCTGAAAGACTTTATGTTATACCTCAATGTGTTATATTTACCTTACTCTAATACATGCAAATATTTTCAAGGGACACTCGACTTCCTCCAGGGACACCTAGCCCACTATACCCACTTTAGTCTAAGTTGTAATACCTCATTTAATGTGTCATCATTTATATTGGTATATATAAATATAAGAATGTATTTATATATATTCACTATATATTTTGTAACATATCTATCCATATATTTGGTATGTAGTACTAGACAATAACTAAAGCCTTAATATAGTGTCCATATATAATAATAGGAGTCTCGTTATTTAAATAAGGGTTACCATGCCCATAATTCTCATATAATAATAATGTGGACCAAGAGTGAATTTCATAATTAATATAGGATGCCATGCGAAGTATCATAATCAATGTAGGATTCCATAAAAAGTATTATAAATTAGACTGATAGGGTTCACGCCCATCATCTCAATATAGGGGCATGGAATGTCATTCCCAGCGCCCTATATGATGTGAAATTCCATGTCAAACATCCTAGACCAATGGATTTTTAAACAACATGTCCAAAAACTAACCATGTTACCTTTATAATAATTTATTATAATGTAGTCTCAATTTCCCTATGATTCCTTCTCTAAAGAAATCCATAAAGTGAAACCCGACATCAATAATGGTTCAGTGTACCTTCACTATCCTAATTCAATTAAAAATATAATAACATCCAATGAGGTCATACATTCCTTAAAATAATTCTTAAAAAAATTATTAAACAACTTCTAATTAAATTACAATAATAATGTTTATCAATGGATAAACATCAAGAATAAAGCAAGATATCAAGGGAAAATGGGTTCATCGAAACATATTTCAATTTATTAAATCATTAATAACATTCAAAGAAATTTAAACAACACACCAAATGGGTGGTTTAATCCCTAGTCATGGATGGTAAAAAAATAATGTAACTGCACTCAGAATCGGCATATATGTGTAGAAAGATGCAGAATCAGCATCTTAGTATATCATCATCTATGTGTATAAATATACCATGTATCTATACAGATGAAATAGAATAGTTTTTTATAAAATTTGTGTATACAAATATCATATATGAAAAATAATCAATGAATCTATGTGTATACAGATATAGTATATGAAACATAATCAATACATCTAAATAAATATAGATTACAGACTGATGGGGAAACCGAAAATAAATGGAAGAAACCATACTCACCATTTTGAAGATAAATATATGTTGAAAATGATTTGAATTAGATGAAATTGATTTCACGTTGAAGAAACCGAATTAAATCAACTATGGATCATCGGTGGAAGAGTGGTCACAAAATGGAAGAGGGAGATGTGTGCTGTTAGGAAAAAAGAACATATTTGGAATGGGGAGAGGGGAGGATCACACTGCATTTGAGGGAAATATATCCCAATGGTTTTCAAAAACAATAGAGATATATCATATATACCAACAGTTTATTATAACCATTGGTATTAAGTGGTTTCAAAAACATTTTCCTAGTGGTTTTAGAAAAGTTATTGGGAAAACATAACACTATACACCATTTCCCAACATTTTTCAGAATACCATTTGGAAAGGGTACCCAATCCCAATAGTTTTAGAGAACTGTTGGGATATGGGCATTGGTAAAAACCAATATTCCAGTAGTCCAAAGAGATTGAATTTATTTAAAAATTAACATATCATAAAATATTAGGGTGTTAAAAAGGTGATCCATCCTATTTGGATATACTTACTGCATGTCCATTACTTGTATGGAATTGATGGTGATACATATACTCTGGGGGAGAACTATGTTAATATAATTATTTCTATATCTATAAGATATAATATTCATTATAATATTTATATAATCCACTATTATGGTTTTATCTATTTGATTATATCTTAAAGATGAGTTGTCATAAAATATCAGATAATAACCTTGGAGAAGTTTACAATGCAACTAAAGTTGATCAAAACTTCTAAATTCACCATCATATATTATATAACAACAATTGTAACTTAAATCAATTAAAATTCAGATGAACATCTATGGAGAAGACGCATATTGATGAAGTAAAATTGGTGATGATCCATAGAGGGGGTTTATCAAAATAAGTTCCCATAAAATTATATTTCATTAAAAAAATTTATCTTTATAAGTTGGTTTTTCAAGATTTTATTGATGTGGTATGTTAGCACACTATCTTATAATTTTTCAAAAAACAATTATAATTGAAGTCTGATCTTATGTTGGTGAACATAAATGAGTCAAAAAATTGAAAATTATATTTTTGAAGATGTTTTAGGACTCCATTTAAGAACATAACTTTTCAATTATGTGATTGTTTTTAAAATGTATGTGCTAATATGAGTGAAAACAATTTCCGGATGAATGTTTCTTGAGAAATTTTTTATCAAAAAGTGGAATTAGGCATGTTACACTTATATTGTACCAATTGGTATCAACCAATCATTATCATCCTGGAAATTGTTGAATAGTGTATGAGTAATGAATATAAAATTTGGTATCATATTCTAAATTTATAATGGACAATAATTATTTGAAAATTTTAGCCTTTTATTTTCCACATCATGCATTGCTCACATAGACATAGAGAGTAATAATTTATGGAACATTACTTAAGAAAAAAATAATATCATCATCTCTCATGTAATTTTTATACATAATCAATAATAAAGAGATATGAAAACAAAAAAGGGGAGATCATAATTTGAGAGAACATATTTAAATTCCATTTTCTACATTCTAATTGACAACAAATTCAAATGGGGAGATTGAGGAATATATTTTTTTTGTATTGTTGTCAATAGTTCATTAATATGTTAAAATCGCGATGTCAATATTAATTTATTATATAATAATTACATTTAAATGAATTAGTGTTTCAATGATTTTATTTGATGATTAAAGATAAGTTCCCAAGAAACTATGGGAATCAATTTAAGAATTAATTTATGAAGCTCAAAGGTTGGGTAAAGAATCTTGGATGTGTTTATTGTACAACCAAAGAACACTCATAGGATTTCTCTTTATATTTTTGGAAAATATATTACATTAAAAGGAAGGTTATTGATGTTTCATCCATTTTTTGGATGAAGATATGTTAAAAATCTATTGAAGACATTTGTGTTCTAAAAATTCATACATAGTAATTATACTATGTATTGTGAGTGGGAATTTAGTTAAAAAATGGGCCAAAACATAACAAAAATTGACACCTCAAACCAATATGTGGGAACAAGGGTCAAATACATGGGAGAGGGTCGATCTACCCTACTACATGACTCATAGAGAGGATGTATAGCGCCTACAAGGATTTCACAAGCGAGCATAAGGTCCATTGGGTGAAAAGCGCCCGTAGGGCTCCCATGTGTACCACCCTGGTGTGGAATAACCCATTGTAGGTGAGTGTGTGTATTATTATATATGGAAAACCAAATTTTAAAATTTTAAAACCAGCGGGAATGTGTTTCCCTATAATGTGTGGCCCCACCGAATCGTAGTTTGATGTGGGATGGGTGATGTGGGATATTGTTCTAGCATTTATAAAGATATGGAAATAAACATGTTTATTTGATCATTTCTTAT
Organism: Viscum album; assembly: GCA_963277665.1. Lineage (NCBI taxonomy): Eukaryota > Viridiplantae > Streptophyta > Magnoliopsida > Santalales > Viscaceae > Viscum > Viscum album. The sequence continues at coordinate 1,940,409,116 of OY728155.1, forward strand.
CAGAAAAACCTCCATACTTCACACCATAATCTATCTCCTTGGGTTATATAGAGTTTCAACTCATTATTTCATTAAGAAATTGGGAACCCCAATCTAGCTACAAACCACCCCAAGCAATACAGTCTAGCTGGGATGCATCCTAGATATAAAAATGATGTGAACTCTTATATGAAAACTATATATTTCATGTAAAAGTTAGTTTGAGAAATTTATATTCATTCTTGAAAAAAAATCAGTTACAATGAAATATTCTTCTACACAAAATCATGATATAGTTCAAGATATGGAATATGATTCCTATTTCACGCAGATGAGTTGTTTTTGTAATGGAAGAAAGAAAGATTCAAAAGTATGGGACACCACTTTTCTCAGCACCACAAAGGAATTAATATTATAGATCATCAAGATATTCAATATATTCTTGACTTGAATAATTTATTGGACATGGTATGAAACTAGACATTAAGTTGATGAATACATGTTGTAGATGCAAGGAAAATTGACTATAAATAGTGTATAACAAAGACAAGGATAAATAATGATAAAACATGAAAGATATTTTTTCTCTTAGAAAAAAATAGTTCATCTATAACGATCCTTTCACCAAGAGAGACTGTGTTCCACGATATGCCTTGTGTGAAGTTAGGCCTATGAAGCATAAGCTTCAGTGATGTTGAAGACTGAGTATCAATGATATCATGGGAATAGAATATCCATATACACATTCTATTATGTGAAGGATTATTAGATACTATAAATAAATCAATTTTTTAAAATAAATTTAACTTAAAGTCTATCAAGATTTCATGATGTAAAAAATTAGGGCCCATGATCCTCCTTGGTTAAATGAAGAGAAATAAGGGATTTTAGGAACTAATTTGGTTATGTGTAGAAGTGGTAAGGACCCACAGACTAACATATTTATGTAAAGGAGAAAAGTAAATATTGTGCACACTCTTTATCATATGAAGGTACTAAGATATTGAATATTCACATATTAATTTTTCAATGAAAATTTCCTTGAGATATACGGTTCATGTGAAAATATTATGGGTGTAAAAACCTAATGTGAATCCATGGAATGTTCATGCATGTATGAAGTACATGCATGTGTACGCATTTAGATTCAATATTTCATGGATAAGGTCTCTTCTACTAAGAAAAAATTATTTTAGAATCCTACATTAAAATTCAATATCACATGTTTATTATTAAATATCAATGTCAATAGAAGAATTTGTAATCAATTTGACATATTTATAATATCACTAAGATGAAAGAGATTTTTTTTCCACATCATATTCATCTTTTTTATGACTGAAGAAGAGTAATAGTCATCTATTGATTACTACATGTCAGAGACAAAACTATTGAGTGATTTGATGTTGAGAAAACAAATTGATTCATGTATTCAAGTTTTCCCTTTGGTTATTTTAATAATAGGAAGTTGAATAGTCTAATTGGTGTCTATTAAAGAAGACATGTACTATATTTCTTATCACTTTAGGTGGGGTAAGATAACATCCTTAATCTTGTTCCCTAAAGATAAATCATGCATTTTGAAACACCTTGAGTTTCTAAAAGAATAAAATTATATTTTATAGAGTAAAGTTAATTCAAAACATATTTGATATTAAAATTTATGAAAAAATGAGTTTCATTGATAAATTTCATTACACAGAAGATAAAGTTTTACCGAACAATAATATTCTATAAATATTATTATTTAATATGATAGTTATCCACTAGATATTTGAAGGGAGGGTATAAACAATATTAATTGAATTATGAAAATATGGTTTACTTATATATGTAAAAGGAATTATTTTTTGACTAGTTTATTATAAATTTAAAAACTCTTTTGAAAATAAAAATACATCTTTTTCTAGAAAAACTATTTTAATGTAGACAAGAGTGTTTTATAACAATAAAATAAAAAATAACCCTTATTGGATTATATTGATGAAATTAATATATTTTATATTCAATATAATTTTAATATACATCATACTTTTTATAGACAAGAGATAAATATAAATCAAATTTTATGTGAAAAATAATATTTTTCAAAAAAGTCACTTTTTTATAGTGCATTGATTTTCAAAATATATTTTATGAGTTTATAGAATTTCTTTATTTATTAACTAATTTTTTTAAATAATAATAACAAAATTGTCTTAGGGTTAATTTTTTATATTTTTTCCTAAAAATATTCAATTTTTCGGAAGAGTGAAAATACAGACTATTAATTGAAAACTATCTTTGTACTAATTTAATTATAAATTTAAATCATATTTTTAATTTCTTTTTATTTAAAATGATTTAAATTTTTACCAATCAATAAAATTTAGGTCATTTGATTATATTTTATATCGAACATGGATAAAAAAACTTTTTTTTAATCTTTTTGTCTTTAAAAACATTCTTTCCCATTATGTATGTGAGATAAATTTTAAATTAAATTATGCCAATTATGTAATTGGAATCTATAAAAAATATTTCCATTTTTTGAATCAGAATAATTTGTATTACATAATAAGTTTAACATAATTTTTTACTATAATGATTAGTGAAAACAGTTAAAATTAATTAATGTTATTAATGTTAAAACATGGTTTTATGCATTACATATGTTTACTTTAAAATTAAATTTACACACCCATATGATATTTTTTTAGTAAATTTTAATTTTAATTTATATTATGTAGTTATGAATTATATAAAAAACTCATTTTAATTTTATTCTTAAAAAATAAATTACCATGAAAAGTAAAAATATTCAAGTTATCATGGTAAAAAATAAAACGATAAAATTGAGTAAACCTAAAATCTTAATAATATCTTTTTAAAAATGTTTTTTTGTGTGTGGTGGATGTGTTAATAGAACACATCAAACATTATCTATATTATTTATCTATTTTAGAGTCACATGAGGTATGGGAGACCTCCCAATAGTGCATCCATTTGGGTATTTACAACAATCCCACTCCCCCTCAATTACAAAAGGGAACTCACTCCACTCACTTTTTCATAGCTATCAAGCCATTATTATAGACCAAAACATGAAAAAACAAATTAATAAATATCCTCATAACTCCATAGAAGATTGTTTTGGGAATAAATCCAACCAAGGAAGGCCTTTAGTGCAAACCAGATGAGGATACCAGAATAAGTTGAAACATTCATCAATGATAATTTTTATTTTATTTCTTTATCCTTAAAGATAAATTATTCTTATAATAGGGTCATATAATAACATAAATTTATTTCATATAAGGATATTTTTTTATGGTAATGTTATTAAATACAATCAAATACACTTCCATCAAATGTTTTATCAAATCATCATTTTTATGTACGGTAGACTATCGCCTCATGAAACGATGTCATTTTTTTACATCAACACCTCTCACCGTTGGGTATGATGATAAATATAAAGTATAAATATTATATTTATAAAATAATTATTCTAATTTAGTCATTATATCATGAATATAATTTTTATATTCCGTTCCATAACATAAATTATAACGTCACTCATCTGTATGATTGATTTCTTCCTCGCAAAGCGATGTGATTCATTTTTCACTAACGTGTTACATAGATGGAAATAAGGGTAAATATAATCGATATATGTGGGATAAATAAAATATGTATGATATTAATTAAATAATTATTATTCTATAATTATAATATATCATTGTATTTTTACCCTTTCACTCACTGACAAAAATGAAAACGCCATTCGTGGATGCGTGGACTACCTCCTCCTTGAAGCGATGTGATTCCTTTGTCCATCACCACATAACGATATTAATATATATAAGTATATATAATTAAATAATATGGTATTTAATATATTATGATTATTATGGAAGGAAAAATTTTACATACTTTATTTCTATAATGATCATTGAAAAATGGAAACATTACTCATGCGTAATTATGGCCTACAATCTCGATGATCGTAACGATAGTTAATTTTTTACAAACATCAATCCTTATTTATTTTAAATTTATTATTTTTTGTATAAATATGATAATAATTTCATGATTATTATTTTTTATATGTTTATATAATCACCACTATGACCATTGTCAACCAACCAAAATAGATTTCTACACATAAGCCAAATATGGTAAAAATATTAGATGTAAACTTAATTGATTAAGTAACTATATATAACATTATAATAAGTGAAATAAAAATAATAATAAATTTGATAAACTTTTTCAATAAATTAAAAAATTAAAAAAGGATTATTCTTTAAGAAAATAAATATGTGACAAGTAAGACTCAAGGTAAGGTCCTTGTCGTCTCACTTTTATTTCTCTTAGATATATTCCATATTAACCCCTTATTATTATTTTATGGTCTATATACTCAAAATGAATGTATTTTATCATTATTATAATTAAATTTATTGGGATTTATATCTCTATTTTATTAGATCTTTTTCATGGTGTTTACAGATTCAATGTTACCAAAGATGTAAGAGATCTTTCTCTCAATTTCCCTTCGTTTAGACGTATGTTATGTTATACACCTATCTTCTTTTATAAGGTGTATATACTACCTATTTGAAATTTTATATAATTATTCAAATTATTTTTATGATATTATATGTTTTTTATTTTTTATCTCATGGGGATTATGATTCAAATTTAAAAAAGTAGTATGATTCATTGTTACAATCTCATCATTTATCAGGATTTTTTATGATTATGCTTCCAATGATGATATATTATAATAAATATCTCAATTAAATAAATAATTATATTCTAATTTGATTATTAATAATAATTTCATATAATTTTACCATATCTATACTCTTTGGTGCTTAAATATTTTTGGAAAGTGCTTTTATGAAAATCCATCATTATTTATCTCCTTAGTCAGAAATATGTTTTCTTTCAAAACCATGTAATTTTTTTTTTCAAAAATTAATTTAAAAATTGGGTTTAATATATGACTGGATATTTTCTCAAAAAGTATTTATATAAATTTTAAAATATTACCTTGTAATATTTTATTGTTAATTTTTAAAAAAATTTCTTTTAAAATGTTTTATGTTTTAAAAAGTGATTTTCAAAATGAAATGGGTATTTTCCTCAAAACATTTTTATGATATTTTAACGGTATTTAAAATCATAAATGTAATAAAAATATGTTTCAATTATTATAAAATGGTTATATTTTGTAATGATACAATTTTCATTCTTCATCAATATGGATTAATATTGTTTCAAAGAGATTGTTATAGAACCCGTTTATTTTCCATGGGATTATCATATTTCAAAGAGATTATTATGTAAACAATTTATTTTCAATAGTTTAATCATGTTTCGAAGACATTTGTATGAAAAAAATTTATTATTCATGGGTTGATCAGGTTATAAAATAATAATGATTATTTCTATGAGTATCTTGATGAAAGTTTATATTCATGATATGGTAATTGAGAATTATATAAAACAAGTGATCCCAATACATATTATATAAAGGTTTTAGCCCAACTATAGATCATATGTGAGCCTAATATAGACTATATAAAGGGTTAATCCCTATTATAACTCATGAGAAATGGGTAATTCCAATATATGTAATATGAAGGGTTGACACCCATTATAACACATGGAAAATTGGTGATCTTGGTATAACTTATATGAAGGGTGAGCACCCGTATAGCTATCCAATACATTGGGTAATGATTATATTATAGTTTTCCTATATTTGTTTTCTAATAAATAGTGTTTTAAAATGATTTTATGAATATTATGCTCTGAGTTACCAAAAGGGTTTTTAATTTGTTATTATGGGTTTATAATGTATCTTATTATCATGAATGATACCATATAGATCATGATTACTGATTATTATGGATATTTCCTCAGTTAAAGTCTTGTTCCATGTTTTCATGGATGATGGTCTTGGTAATTATGGGTATTAATATTATTATGTTATACTCATGAAATTTTTTTTATGTCATCATACCGTTATTCTCTTCTTACTCTCACCAATAAAATTCATTTATTAACTGTTACATTTTCATTTACTAAGCATTTTATCTCACCCTTTTTATGTTTCATTTTTTATAGGTTATGAAGAACGATTTTTAATGAATTATGTCTAATAAATATTTCATAGGTATGATCGTGATGACTTAATGTGAACAAAGAAAATCTATGTTGAGTAGGAGAAATGCTCATTTGACAATATATGTGTTATCTTTGTAAGAGTTTTCCCTAAATCTATAAAAATATAAACCGAAAAAGACCTAATAGATTTAATTGATCAAAGTTTTCCATTTTATTGTTTATTTTTTAAAATGGAATAAACTGGGTCACAAATATCAGCTTCAAATCTATAAATGGAATGTTTAGAAATTCAACACTATATTCAGGAGTGTGGGTTCGAGGCTATTATAGTTGGTATCAAAGGAAAGGTTTTTATAAATTTGGAGATTATTATATTTTCATGTGGGGTTATATTAAGAGTTATGGATACTACTATATTTCAACAATATTATGGTTTATCACATGTTCAATGTTTTAGACGACCGTTTGAGGTTTTATGCGATGATATCTTAAAGTGATTAATGATATTTTAAGAGACTTTTTAGTAGGTTGATGTATCTTTAAATTTATAGTTTAACATGAAGTAAAAATTTTGATTTTGTGTAAATAATATTTAAGGTTTGTATAAACTTTAGGATTATAAGATCTTAGATATTGAGATCACAAGTTATATCATATAGATAACTATATGATTGATAAGTGATTTGGTGATTTAGAGATTAATGTTTCTTCAAAATCAGATCACCATATTTTTTGAAATGAAATCATAAAGGTATGAGATAACCTTAGTGGATAAAACACACATTAATTTTGGGGTTAATGAGGTTATTTTGAATATAGGGTATGGATTGATTTCATTTCATATTTAGATATTACTTTTGAATTTTGAGGAATAATGTATCATATGATAGTTTTTTCAATTTGGGAATTATCATACAATGTGATAACTACTTTGATTTTTTTAATGTCTAAATAAATGAAAAAAATATTGTTATATATTTTATGGACTTTTGGTCCTTTAAATGATTATTTTAGTTCTTTAGCCAAGAAAATTAATTGTGAATAATCATCTTTTAGGAAAAAATATGATATTGTGGAGGAAATTGATTAATGGATGGAATTATACTCATCAAGTATATTTCTTTATTCTCTTAGTATAGATGTTAATATAATTCCTCAAATCTAGGAAAAGGATCTTGAAACTAAATTATTATTATAATACATTGAACTTATGTACTTTTTGATCATTAAAGATTTATGTATTTGAGGACCTTAACCTTCTATTAATCATTCACTTTCATGGGATCAATAACGTCAATCAATCTCTATAATTATTTACGATTTTCCTCCATTACCAGCTATGATATCCTATTTTGAAACCCAATAATGTGTTATTACATATAAATAATGTGATTACCTTTATATTTTATTAATAGGATGACTTATTAACCCTTTTTATGATGTGGGTAAAAAAGTATTTTCAAATATCAAAACCTTAATTACGAAGATAAATCTAAAATTGCGAGGACACCATTTTTTAGAGGTGTTATGATATAACACAATATGTTTTTAAATTAATAATAGTATATTTGATTTAATAAATAGAATTGATCATTTATTTTATCTTACAATACACACAATAATGAGTTTCTTAAATATAGTTAATTACATGCAATATGGAGTTTTACCAAAAAATAATATAAAATTAATATTATAATATCATATGATAGTTATCACCTAGCCATTGGAATGGTGGGAATGAAATTGATTAACTAAATTATGATAATATGGTCTACACAAGTATATATAATGAATTAATTTGAGACTAATTAAATATAAAATAAAAAAACCCATTTGAATATAAAGGAAATCATTTATAAAAAACTATTTTAATGAACACAAGTGTATTTTTTAGAAAGTAATTAATCAAAGCACAATTATTGGATTACATTAAAGAATTTATATATTATATATTTAATGTTTCTTAACATTAAACCAATGTTTTTTCTAGATAATAAATAAATATAAATCCAATTTTTGGTTAAAACTATATTTTTTAAACAAGAAGTTTTGTCACCTTTTTATGGTGAAATTATTTTAAAAACAATTTTTTAAAATTTTTAAATAATTTATTTTATCCAAAAACATAATTTTAGAAACCATAATACAAAAAATATATTACTATTTTTTTTATTTTTATGAAAATTTTCAATATTTGATGAATAGTGAAAAATACTAAATTTTAATTGAAAATTGTGTTTTAATTTAATTTATTTATAATGTAAAATTATATTTTTAAAAGATTTTAATTTGAAATAAGTTATAATTTTTATAAATTCATATAATTTAGTTCATTTTAATCAAAATAATTTTTATATTAGATATAGAAACTTTGTAAACTTTTGATCTTTTTCTCTTTAAAAATCCACTTTCTCGTTGCGTCTTCGGGATAAATTTTTAAATAAATTCTGACACTTATGCTAATTTAAATTTGAAAAAATGGTTTCTATAATTTTAATAAATATATTTTAAATTATATAATGATGTTAAATTAAATTTTTATCCTAATTATTTGTGAAACAGTTAAAATTAACCCACAATATTATGATTAAAATGATGTTTTGGGCCTAACATGAATTTGTGTGTAAATTAATTTTACACACCAATGTGATTTTTATTTAATAAATTAGATTTAATATTTTGAATAATTAAATAAAAATTACCTTATAAAACTCATTTAAATTCAAGTATTAATGGGTAAATTACCTTGGTATATAAAAAAGATACAAGTTACCAAGGTAAAAACTAAAAGGGTAAAATTGGGTAAACTTAAATAATAAGGAATAAAACTATAATAATGTTTTTTTTGTGTTGTGGAAATTTTTATCAAACACATCAGCCATAAATTTCATTATTTATATATTTCTGAGGCACATTAGTTAAGGGATACCACTTAATAGTGGATCCTTTTGGGTATTTATAAGAATGTCACTCCTCCCTAATTATAAAATTGCACTGAATCCCCTCACATATTCACAACTCTAAATCAATTTTAATCAATCCAAAAGTACAAAAATAAATTCCCAAATTCCATAATCAGATTATATAATTATTATTTTGGAATAAATCCAACCAAATAATCCCTTTGTTTCAATCCAAAAGAAGATACCCAAAGAAGTGGCAATGTTAAAAAATGACCATTTTTTATTTATTTCTCTACACCATTCAATTATTATTATACCATGATAATATAATAAACTCATTATATTAAATATACCAAGAAGTTATTATTTTATGTTTATTACCTAAAACCACACACACTTCCACCAAATGGGTTATGAAATCATCATTTACGTTTACGACAGACTATCACCTTACTGAATGATGTCATTTGTTTTTCCATTACCACCTCTCATGGTTTTGTATGATGATTGATATAAAATTCATTTATGATATATATATATAATATTTATTAAAATTAAGTTATTATATCACATATATGATTTTATATTCCATTTCTTAATGGATACATAAACATCGCTCGTGTTTACGAAGGACTACCTCCAGACAAAGAGATATGATTCATTTTTCACTATCGTGTTACATGGAATGTAATAAGTGTAAATATAAAAAATATATTTTATATAAATGAATTATTTATGATATTAATGAAAAATTAGTTATTATGGAAATATAATATATCATTTTATTTGTACACTTTCACTCACTGAAGAAAATGATAATGTACTTCGTGGATGTGTGCACTACCGCCTCCTCGAAGAGATGTGATTTTTTTTCTCCACATCACATTAATGATATATATAAGTATATATAATTAAATAATAAGTTGTTTATGTTATTATTATCATTATTTCAAGATAAAAGTCACTTTCCTTCTTTCCATAATGATCATTAAAAATGGAAATGTAACTCATTCGTACATACGATCTACCATCTCCATAACCGTAATGTTAGTTAATTTTTCATAACCATATTTCATGATTGGTTTTAAAAGTATAATTGATGTATACATATGATAATTATTTTATGGTTAATATTATATATATGTTTATATAGTCACAAATTTGACCGTATTCATCCTAAAAAAGTAAATTTTGAGTCATAATCGAAATATGGTCAAAACATCTGATGTAAACATAACTGATTTATAAACTGTATAAAACAAGATAAAACTTTAAATAAAACTAATAATAAACTTTAGAATTTTCATCAAGAAATTATATAAATAAAATTATTTTAATATTTAGGAATATAAATACACACGTGACAAGTTAGACTCAAGTTAATGGTTTTCCCCTCTCACTTATATTTCTGTGAGATATATATCATATTCACCACTTATTTTTTATGTATTGTATATACTGACCATGAATTAATTTTATTATTATAATACATAAATTTATGGGGATTTACATATCCATTTTATTATATATATATATATATTATATTGTTTTTATTGTTTTATAGATACCAAAGCGGTAAGGTATTTTTGTCTCAATTTTCTTTCATTGATACGTATATCATGTTATAATCCTACCTTATTTTATTAGGTGTGTATGCTGAACATTTGAAATGTTTTATCATGAGTATAAAAATTTATATGAAGTTATATTTTTCATTTAATGTTCTTATTTCATGGGTATTAAAATTCTATGTTAGAAAAGCTATAAGAATCTTCTGTTACAATCTCATCATTTATCAAGATTATTTATGATTATGATTCAAAGGATGAGATATTATTATACATATATCATAAAAAGAATGAATTATATTATCCTTTTTTTATTCATGATATTTTCAAATAATTTCACTATTTCACTCCTCTTTCATACTTAAAATGTTTGAGAAATGATTTTTAAGAAAATCGAACTTCATTTCTCTATTCGGTCCGAAATTTGTCTTCATTAAAGTTCATGTTTTATAAAAAAAGATAAAAAACGTTTGAAAAAGTGATTTAAAAATACAAAAAGAAATTTTACTCAAGAAGTATTTTCATTTTTTTAAAATCTTACTTTATAATCTTTTGAAGTTATTTTCATAGATAATTATTTTTAAAATATTTGATGTTTTTAAAAGTGATTTTTGAAATTAAAATGCTATTTTCCTAAAAATGTTTTAATGATAAGGTAATTTTATTTCCATTAATAATAGTCAAAAACAATTTTTTACTTATTATCTAATGGGTATATTTTTTAATGATACTATCCTCATTATTTATTTTCACGAATTACTATTGTTTCTATTAGATTTTTATGGAACCCATTTATTTTCCATGGAATTACCAAGTTTCAAATAGATTCTTATAGAAACCATTTATTTTCCATAGGTTAATAATGTATCAAAGAGATTGTTATAGAACCAGTATCTATTACACATGTTAATCATGTTTTAAAAATAATTACAGAAAGCCCATTTCTTTTTTCAGGTGTCGATCTCGTTATAAAATGAATAATGAATATAACTAAGTATTTTATGACAATTTTTTTTATTCATGATATGGTAATTGAAAAATATATGAAATTAGTTACCCTGATATATCTTATACAAATATTTGATCCCTAATAAAGATCATGAGTGAGCTCAAAATAGATTATAAAAATGATTGACGTCCATTATAGCTCATGAAAACTGGATGATCCTGATAAAGTTTATACGAAGGGTTGAGACCCATTATTGATTATAAAAAATGGGTGTTCCTAATATAGCATATATGGAGTGTAAGACCCATTATATCTCTCCAATAAATTGGGTAATTATTATATTAGAAGATTGATATATGTTTATTCCAATTAAAAGGGTTTTGAAAGGGTTATATAAATATGATGCTCGAAATTACTGAAAAGGGATTAAATTTATTATTATGGGTTTAGAATTTTTCTAAATATCAAGAATGATATTTCATGGATTATTATTATTTATTATTATGAATATTTACCATTTTAGAGTCTTTTGACATATTTTCATGTATAAAAATCCAGGTATTGATGGGTATGAATATTCTTTTCTTATACTCTTGTAAATTGATAATGTCATCATTCCCTTATGATATTTTTATAGTCACTGATGATATCCATTTGTTAGTTCATACATTCTCCCTCATTGAGAATTTGATCTCACCCTTCTTATGTTTCTTTATCCATGGGTTATAATGAATGAGGATGAATGAATTATGCCTATAAAGGATTTCATATGGATGATGATAATGTCTTAATGTGAAATAAGAAAAGTTATCTAAAGTGATGGAAATGGTCATTTGAAGACATGTGTATTCTTCATGTAGGATACTTTCATAATTCTATAAAACAATAAAATTAAAAGTTCATAATAATATGTGTTCCAATTTTTCCTTTTTTATGTCCCATGGTTTGCATAGAACAAGATTTAGTCATGATTACAAGGATAAAATCCTGAATTGTAATGTTTACAATTTGATCATAGGATTTAGGAGTGTTGGTTTGAGGATATTATACACTGTACTTGATTGGTGGTAAGAAAAATAGTTTATGTTCATCCCATTTCTAGTGATATTATTGATAATAAAGAATGATTTGTTTGTGAGTGGGATACTAACCATCATACATCAAAGATATTTTCATCCACTGTAGAGGATAACATCCATAATAATCATGGTGTAATGTGATATTTACTATTTTATATACACAATTTCTAATTAAAGGTAAATAAAATATATATATATATATATATTTAATAAGTAATAAATTTATTGAAAGGGATACAATTTTTAAAGTTACAAAATTCCATCCCATTCGGATTCAACCCCCGCTCAGTGTGGCCATCCCAAAGTGATCCTTACAATTTTCTTCTTCATAGGTCATTTATATCTTTGAAAAATTATAATACATAGTGATATTATTGACTTATAACTATAAAAAATATATTTTTTAATTCTAAATTATTATTTAATTTCATGAGATAGTTTATTGCATATGATATTTCAACTCTCTATAATATAATCCAATCTTCGTTGGATAAATGAACTAGAAAAATTGTTTTAGAATATAATTTTATTCCCTTTATTATTTTTTAATCTTTATATAATTATTTTAAACATTTTTTGATGTTTATATTATTAAAATATCTGTTGTTTGACTTTATGAGCTCATAGGAAAAATCAACAGTTCGCATGATAATTAAATTCTTCTATGACATAAATTTTAATCATATTATACTTTTATAATAAATATACATTCTATTTTAGAGATATTTTTCTATTAGTAAGATTATTTATTTGGATGAAAAATAATTTATTAGTATTTTAATCCAATTTAAAACATATGTGATATTTTCCTCAGAAAATTTCACCCAACATAAAAAAATATGTTTCCAAAATAATCTAAGAAATTATTTCTTAGAAGAAACCTTTATTGGTTTAATAAACATAAAATAATTTTACTGGTAAAAAAATGTTATTTTTTGAGCACATATGATATATTAAGGTATATTAGAAAAACATTTGTATGTACATCAATCTCCACCCATTTTTATGATTAGAAAACCCATGATATTTTTTAAAAAAATATGGATTTTTATCATAGAAGTAGAATATTATTTTAATGTTCTATCTTATAAAAAAATAAAATTTATAAATCAAAATTTTTTCCTCTCTTCTCCACAATTTCATATATCCAATAAAAGAACAAGGGAATGAGATAAAACACTTTTTTTATAGAATGGTGAATCATGAACTAGAAGAATATAAATTACTAAAACAAAAAAGTTTCTTAATTTTCTTAGTTTATTATAGTAAAAATAAAAATAAAAAATACGTGATAAGAATTAATATACTGAGAAAGAAATCACAATTCACTGATTTTTTTGTAAATAATAAAATTACATTATAAAACTATTGGGTAGTTAAAAAATAAACTAATTAGAAAATATATCGATTTGTTTATCCGGGTTTGGTTTTGGAAAGGGAGGGATGCGAATGAATATCACAAGGTTAAGGATAGATTAATAATGATTATACCCAAAGGAACTAAGACCATTAGTCTCAACAATGGGTTTATTAATAACTACCATAGTATCATTATACAGCTTTCTAGTTATTTGATCTTAAAATTTATTATCAATATTTAAAGGGTAGTTGATTATGGTGAAAATAATCTACAAGGAAAATTAATATTATCCCTTATAAAGTAATGAAAGGACTATAAAATTTTCACTTCTAGTGGAAAGAAGAAGAAATATATTATTAAGTCTCTCATTGATATCCCTAATAAAATAAGAGGATTATCACCCAGTGGTCTCATTTCTATAAACTAAAATATGGAATTTACACACATTTCTAGAATTGTGACAATATAAAACAGATAGAAATATATTAAGAAAATGAATCATTTCATAATCTTAACCCCAAATTATTATTTCATATTTAATATATCATATTTTGAGATAGTATAGTTTCCATTCATGTTATTTTTAAATACATCAATGTCTTTACTGGTTAACACCTGTAGATCATCTATATTTTGAAGCACATAAATTCTAATATATGAAAGTACTAGTTTAGAGAAAACATTTTTACCCTAGATGGTAACTATCTCAACATCTATAGGCCTTCAAATCCTTTAACCTGGTGTAAGTTCACTATCAAACCGTTTCATTTAAGAATCATAAGAATAAGATTATTGAACATGTTCATTATATAATGAAAAGAAGATTTTATGACTGTTAATTTAGTGTGTAGAGAAGAGTAATATTTATTAATTATGTTAATAATTTTAATAGTTATATCATTGGTTTTAACTGAAGTTTCCTATAGAGAAAAAAATACATCTTCAAAAAACACCACTAGATCATGCGTCTTCTTACAGAGGACCTCTCTATATTTTTGAAAATCAATATTGAAAAGATATAGTTTAAAAGGATTATATTTTCAAATTTATTTAATTGTTCCTAAATATACCACATCATATCTAATCTCTTGAACTCTCCTGTTTAATATTATTGAATATGAGTATATATTCTTTAGATGATCGGAAGAAGAAACATATTCCTTTTCAACCAAGGATGAGGGACTAGTAAATTGAATCCTCTTAATGATCTGCAATTTATAGATAATAATCATATTTAAATAGCATATTATTGTTTTAATACATATTGATTCTTGTAGAACTAAAACAGAGATATTTGATGGGTAAGTTAGAATATTTTTCTCCATCTCTTATTGAGTGTTTCACATTTCATTAGTTCAACTAATCCATACTTTAAAAATTATTTATTTGATAGATCTTCCACTAGAATATTTATCTCATAAATTTAGTACTTCAAAAAAAAAACAAACCCATGATTAAATTTAATAGGAAGGTTTTCTATGTATTTTTCATCTTCAAAACATTTTTGTTTTTTCATTATAGGAGCTACATTCCTCATATACAAAATCAAAGGTGAATGTTCCTATATAGCTAATACACACCTAGAAATCATAACCAATGAAGTATCCTTAGTAAATTATTCTTCTAAAAAGTCATTCTCAAAATCTTTAATACCTCATTCATTTTGAACATTAATAACATCATGTGATTGATTAAAAGAAAAGTTCTCAATTTAGTCTTGTATAATGTGTCCAATATTCTCCGAAACATGATGATGCATATTAGATTAATCATTTGTATGAAATGAAGTAGTCCTTAAATCTACAACTTCTACAAAGCCCGTAATTTTTAGCATGGAACCAATAGATACACTACCTTTGGTGCACTAGGTCCATAGGGTTGGGGGGGGGGGGGTTCTCCAACTATCGAGGCATTGTTAAAGTATACTCCCATAATTTCATTAAAAATAGTTGTTTTATTGAAGCCAAGTTTATGGTGATGATCAAATCTATTTAGATTAATCATTTGTATGAAAGGAAGTAGTCCTTAAATCTCCAAATTCTACAAACCCCATAATTTGTAGAATGGAACCAATAGATACACTATCTTTGGTGCACTGGGTCCCTAGGGTTGGGGGGGGGGGGGTTCTCCAACCATCGAGGCATTGTCAAAGTATACTTCCATCATTTCATTAAAAATAGGTGTTCCATTGAAGCAAATTTTATGGTGATGATCAAAGCTATTTAATTAAAGGTACGTCCATCCACGGTGAATAACATACTAAATAAATTTGATCATCACCCTAAAATTAGCTTCAATGGAACAACTATTTTTAATGAAATGATGGAAGTATACTTTGACAATGCCTTGACGGTTGGAGAACCCCCCCAACCCTAGGGACCCAGTGCACCAAAGATAGTATATTTATTGGGGCCATACTAAAAATTATGGGGTTTGTAGATGTTGGAGATTTATGGACTACTTCTTTTCATACAAATGATTAATCTAATATACATCATCATGTTTCAGAGAATATTGGACACATTATACAAGACTACCTTGAGAAATTTTCTTTTAATAAATCTCATGAAGTTATTAATGTTCAAAATGAATAAGGTATTAAAAATTTTTAGAATGGTTTTTTAGAAGAATTTTGAATTCCAACACCTCATTGATACAATAATCCTAGATTTTAAAAATTATTTTCGGGAATCCAACTATGTTGTTAACTCTCTATCATGTAGAGTAATTGGATATGAATTCTTTAGATGGTCATTTCTGATCGTGGACTTCCATTGATATATTTTTGAGGTGTATGTATGTGGGAACATGTATAATTTCCTTTGTAAACCACATTATGATTCCACATTCAATACATTTTTAGAATATTTTATAATAATTATTTCTATACAAACCCTAAAAACTTTTGATATGTGAAACTCATATTTATAAAAAAAAACCCTCATTATAATGATAAAGAAATCTGCATCCCATTGAACTAAATTTTGATGAGTTAAAATCAAATCTATATTTATGTGGGAAATAAATAACATCCAGAAACATCACTAATGATAGTGAAAAACTCATCCAATTTACCTTTGATGTGGAAAAATATTCAACATCCCAAGACTTGAATTTAAAATTCTTGTAGAAATATCTAATGTTATTGTTGTAGTACAATTAGATTATCCTTTCTTCAAAGGGAAAAAATTATTTCCTTAAAAGTTTAATACTGTTTTAGTAGCATGTTTTTTTGGTACATCCAAGGAAAATATATAGATTTTACAAAAGGAAAATTTCGCAAAACATTTTGCCTCAAGCTTTTTGAGATTCACTATTTATCACTTCTTGAATTTCCCATTATCAGTAATTATAATGAAACATGAGGTTCAAATGTTTCAGTTAGGGAATGATGTTTTGGGATTTGGGAGAAAATGTGATCAGTTTTTTTCTAAAACTCATGGTATTTTATCCATGACTACGTATTTATGATGAAATTCATAGGTTATTTTTTTAAGGTGACATGATAAATTAAAATAAATAATATTTTAAAATAAATGAAGTGTTTAATGTAAATTTATTAAATGAATGAAAATTTAAGGAATTTTAAAATAAATATAGTTAAAAAAAGTAGCTCAATTTTTATTAAAATATAATGAGATAAATAATTGAAATTATATATTAAATTTTAAAACATAATAAAATCATTTAAAATAAAAAAAATATAAATTATCTTTTAAAAAAATCAATCTTATCAAAAATAATGATGTTGAATTTTTTTTCTAATATATTTTTTGTACAAATAAATTCAAAGGAAATATCTCCCATTTAGTTATTATCTCTTAAAAAATCTATATTAAATCAATATTTATAGTCTTAAAATGGTTTATTAGTTTTTTTTTGAAATACTAATATCACTAGTGTTATCAAAATTTATTGGGAAATTATTAAAATTCAATCTAATGTCTATTGAGTTATACTTCACCCATAACACCTGAGCACAAAAATTCTCAACTTTAATATACCCATCTAAATTACTTGGAGTTGAAGGAAAATATTTCTTTTAACTTAACAAAGAAATAATAAATACCACTAATAAATTAAAGGTTCTATATGTACATTTTATATTGGTCCAAAATAACCAAAAGTAGCATAACAATGTGAAACTAAATCAAAACTTCTTTTGGAAAGAGCAATGGTAATTAAATTATTCCATCTAAATACCTTAAAATTAATTTAGTAGGTTTTAAATAATATACCTTTGAGTAATTATAAAATATTTCAAAAAAAAATACTAAAACAATATATAGTCTACTTCATTTTGATAAAGAATGATCCAAATTATTTCTCTAATAAACATATTATCAAATGTTTTTCCAACATCATCCAAGTAAATATTAATTTTGTAAATAGGAGGATTTGGAAATTTATTACTAAATTTGAGTCATAACCATTTTAATAAATCATTTTTTAAATTACATTAGTTTAAAAAATCCAAAAAATTATTTTGAAAAATCAAAAATCCTAGAAGATAGTCTAAATCACCCATCAATATCATAAAAAAAATATTTTTTCATGTATTTTGAAAATTAATTACACAATATTGGATTTATGGATCAAAAATAACATCATCAAAATACATTAGAATAAGTAAAAGGTCTTATGTTTAATTTTTAATAAATAAGAAACAATCTTCTAGGCTTATAAGAAATTAATTTGATAAAATAATTGAACCTAGCCTTTTATATCATGCTCTAGGATCTTTCTTAAGTCTATACAAATCATTATTATGATTGATTTTTTTAAATGAGGTTCTTAAAAAAATTAATTTCGTTCAAAATAAAATTAATCCATAAAAATCCATTTAAGAAATTTGATTTGATGTCTATCCGGTATAATTTAATTTTTCAAAAAGTTTCATAAGTTAAGAAAATTATAATTTATTTTATCCTAAAAAGGGGGAAAAGTTGTATTCATAATATAATCCATAATCTTGATCATAAACATTAGAAAGTAAACTATAATTATTTCAAATGATCACACCATGATCATCCTACATATTTCTAAATGCACACCGACTTCTATTGATAGGATAATCACAATGTCTATCAAATAATTACTATATTGTATTCCTCTTAAAATATTTTAATTAGTCTTATATATAAATTAATCATATCTCTCTTAACATTAGGATTAATTTTTTTAATTATATTTCTTTTGAGAAAAAAATGAATAAAACTCATAAACATTTCATATACAGCTTCTAGTTTTAACTCCTTCATATAGGATTCATATTATAGTTTCTAGAGGATGTATTTTAATGGTCATTGGATTTTCTGGAAGCCTATAATTAGGTTCCTATGTTTATTTTATTCACCCAATGAATTATTCATGACCATATACCACTTAATCATCCCTTTTATGTTCGATGAGAAAATCATGTCTGAATTAATCCTTGGAATCACTCAAATCACCCATTTTAATTTTCTTGTGATCAAAGGGTTATCTTTTATCAAGTTTCACAGGAGTATATTATTCAATAATACATTAATTTTAGTTAAAATCCCTATAGTATTTATAATTTTTATAATAAACTAGAATTATTCCTTAATTATCCTTTTATCGAATTTACCAAGATTATCCATGATGTTTATGATATACACCTTACAACTAAAAGACATATAGCATCTGACAATTGGATTTCTATTATTCCCTTCCTCATAGGATTTTATCTTTAATACAGGCTTTATTATAACTCTATTGATGAAGAACAATGTAGTATTAATCTTTCCACCCCAAATGTTAGTGTGAAATCTATATCCATATAATATAGTCTTTGAAATTTCTTGTAAGGTCCCACTTCCCATTTCAAAAACACTATTCTTTCAAGGTCTTATGGGGGTAGAGAAAGTGTGTTTAATGAAATATTTTTACTCAACTAAAATGAATTCTTAATTATCAAATTCAACACCATGATCACTTCTCAATGAAACAATTTTAGAACCTTTTTAATTTTAAACTATACAAAATAAATTAATAAAAATATAACATGCATTAACATTAATTATTATGAAATAAATACGAGTAAGTGATGAAAAATAATCAATTAAAATAACAAAATATAATTAATCAATAATAAATGCTATCCTATAATGTCAAAAAATATCAATTTGAATATGTTCATGTGTTATGGTTGGAGGAACATATTTAATGGGTTTAAATTTTTTTTTCCTATTTATAATGAATCACATAATTGATTTTTTCCAATTTTTGTATGAGAAAATTAGATATTAGATTTTCCTATGAAAAATTTCTTATTGAATAAATATTAAAATTTCCAAACTTTCTATAAAAAATCCATGATTAATTGATTTTAGAATTTAAACGGTTCACCTTTCATTTTAGAAGGAATGATGATATATTGTGTAAAAATTTTAAGTTCTTATAGAACTAAATTTTAGAAACTTATATTTAAAAATATGACATCAATTATTTAAAAAATTGACATTGTAAATGTCATTATGGATTTTATAAATACATATCAAGTTATTAATTAATCCTTCAACATAAACTACCTTATTGATGAGGATTTAATGGGGGTCTCTAATAGATCAAACAAAAACAAAAACTTCCTTTTGAATTTTCACCAAATGTTATATATCATATATAAATTTTATAATGTGAGTGAAAGTTAGAAAAATATCAACTAATAAGTATTGAAAAACAATTTTCCATAAATAATTTTACATTACTATTTCTTTGAATTATTTCCAACAAAACCATAATATTAAAGAACGTGTTTTGGTTCCCAAATTATCTCAGGTAAAAAAGTGTTATCTATAAAAGATTTTGGAACCTAAATATTATTATACATTACAGATTAACAATAATTTTCAGAATTAAAATTTGATAATTTTTCCAAAATAAATTCCTTCTTTATTACACATATAAAAAAATGAATTAGGAAATAATCATTTAAAAAATTACGATTCACTATATAGTATAAACAAGTGATATTAGAAATGTTTATATTTTTTGAAATTAGTAAAAATGATTTTTATATAACTTAGGTTACTCTTGATCACTACCTGTTTCTTTTTTACCCTAAGGAATACCGTTTTTCCCAAGAATTGGATTTAGGTAATTAATTATCTTGGTAAATATGTGAGACACATCCTTTATATCAGTATCTTCTACAATTATTTCAGTTATTTTACAATCTTGGATATGAAAACTAGAAGCAGACTCATCTTGTTTAGATTTCAGTTTAGAAATTTATTTATTTAAAACATTATTTTCATTAATAATAGAATAATATGATTTAATAAGTTTTTTTCTCTTTTGATGAAACACTCATATTGGACATCAAACATATAATAATATTGATTTAAGTTTTATTATATATAAATATCATATTTAGATTCAGTGAAAGAATAATAAACAAGGTAAAACTCAAAAAAAATTCCTAAAAAATATATTTTCTATTTGATTATATACGTTATATTTAGAATAAGAACTAGATTAATCAATAATATCCTATAAGATACTAAATTCTACCTTAATTTATTTTTTCTTATTTTGTAGTTTGATCTCTTCTCATAAATTTTACTATACTTATTCTTTTCCTTATATTGGGTGAAATTAGGTTTGTAATTTCAATACTTCTTAAACTCACAAAACCTTACATATTTTCTATTTTCATCGAAATGTTTATATTTTTTAAAAAATTAATTGAATCTTGTTACATTATTAAATAAATTCATGAAACAATTAATAAATTGAGAATTATCATCAGTTTAATCTAGATTTCATGATTTCTCTCCATCAGATGAGCATTATAATGTTGCTTATTTTTTTTGCTTCATATATTTTGATGTGATTTATTAATAGAAGAATTATTTTATTTTATCATATGATGTTCTCCTACTTAATATTATATCTCAACATCATACATAATAAGTGTGAAAATAAGATATTTTATTTTAAATTCTTTCATAGAGGTAGGCTATCTAATTACTGCTAAAATTTCACTCTATTTTAAAGTCATAACTATGAGTACTTTGAGTGTTTTAGTGGGTTCTAGAATAAGATATCTTAAGGTTAGTACATTTTTTACAATTTAATTTATATTCCATTTAAATGACTAATTAAGCACCATAAATCAATATAAATTTACAAAATTTAATTATAAAGTGTTGTATCTGAGTTTCAAAATATTATTAGCACCATCATAAGAGTCATGTATTCTTTTCCACATTTCATGTGCTCAATCTAATTTTGAAACATTGTTAAACTCATCAAGACCCATCCAAATATAATATCATTAAATTCCTTGTATTTTTGGCTATATTAAACTTTTTCAATAGCACCCCATATTTGAAGTTACCCTTAAATAATTTTATATGTATTGAAAGCTTTCTAATAAACCTTTATACCATGATTTTTTATATAAATAATTATTCAAGCCTTTTATCATTTATAGTTATCTCCATTAAATTAGAACACCTTGAACATAGAAATTTCCTCACTATTGATAACAATTAAAACTATTTAAAAAATATATTTTTTACATCCATCCTTTATATTTGAGAACTCTTGAGTCTAATGATGTAATACTAATTTCTACCCCATATAGAGTAACATAGTGAATTTAAAGTGAGGAGGGAGAATTGTGTTCTTAAACATTTTACCCCAATTAAAATCATCCCACCAAAAGCTATTTACTATTTTATTAGATAATAAATATAATTAAAGACATTTAAGAAAAATATTTAAAAATAGTGAACATATAGTGGTTATGGGTACAAATATTCTCTAGTACACTCCACTGACACTCTCTCTCCATTTTTTGGGGACATTGACATTTGAGTGTGAGAAACATAAACATGTTACAAAAGGTTCCAGTATCTATTATATAATAGGAAATATCCATTTCCTTTGAATAATCAGAACGAGGAGTTTTTATTGTATATAAGATAAAAATTTATAGAAATGAGATTTGGATTCTGCTCACAGTTTTAAGGGGGAACATGAAAAAAAAGATGAATGGTTCATCTAAAAAATAAATATGTATTCAATGAACTGATTAGGAATATCTATTAGATGTTGTTTATATGTTTTTAAATGAAAATAGTTAAATGTTCTTATTATTCATATAAAATATATAAAAATATTATTTATAATATTTTAGAGTACAATTCACATTATGTAGTTAGAAATCAATTACTCGATTTCTCATTATTTCTTATGTTTTATTTTGAATTAAAATTTCTTTAGATACTATATCAATCATGAGAAAAATGTTAATCCATAAATATATGATTTGTTATTATATATGACCTTTATTTACTAAAATTGTAAAATAAGATACCATTATTGGTTGTAACCATGATTTTCATTTTTAATTACACAAATTATGATAAATAGATTCACTATTTAATTCATGTTTCCCAATATTTCCATGATAATTTCTGAAAAAATTTAATAGCTATGGAATTTTCACTAATTACTGTAATGTTAATAAATTAAATTAAAAAAAACAATACTCAAAAAATACTCATTTCAAATATCTAAATATTGAAAGACATTATCTTCCTCATAAAGAGTTTCTTTCTTTAAAGCATCATATGACATAGTGAAATAAAAAATTATAAATCTAAATAACACTTTTATTTGGAATAAAATATTAATTTTTTTGAGATATTATGATATATATTATATTTATTATTTTTATAAGATAATTCTCTTATTGTACAATAAACAAACCAAAAAAACTATTCTATAAGATAATTTCAATCCTTATATAATTCTTTTTATTTGAATTAGATAATTTTAAAAATAATATAATATTTACCTATTTTTAATATCACTAAAAAAATATGATATCATAGAAAAAATTAGAACTTTTTTTGGTAATTTATTCTTCTTACGATAAATGACATGGAAAAAAGGATCGGTCATATGACTTTAATCTAACTCATATCATAATTCTCTTGCAATAGACCTTCATGAAATCTTAAATTTTGCATGAATATATATATATATATATATATATGTCTATCCATAAGTTGATTTATATTGATAGAAAACTATTTTCCTAGAATCATATGAGAATTTACCACTGATATGATAACTTATCATTTCATAGGATAATTTATTTTCTTATACAATATTATCTATATAAAATTTCCTCAAAAATGAAAAAAATATTTAATAAATATTCTTCATAAAAAATTTACATAGAAAAACATTCCATTGTCTAAAATCACTTAAGTTGAGTTTATTATTAAAATGAATTATAATTTTATGAACATTAAAATATATGTAATATTAATATATTTTATTACAACATCAGTATATCCAATATAATATTCTTCAATTTCCAAAATTCAATCATTTATTATATGTGATAATTATGGTTGATTCATTTTTTATTTCCCAAAGTGTAGGAAAAATCCATTTGAATTTAAGATAAAAATAAATTTCAATAAACCCTAATTTACCCCCTTATGGTGTTTAATAGAACATATAGTTAAAATAATCCTTTACATTGCCTCAAATCCATTGAAACCGGTCATTAATACTAGGTATTTAATCTAAAATCCCTATATAGATTTTTTAGTATCTATTTAACCCCAATATATTTTATATCAGTTGGTGGTTTTACTGAAATCTAATAATTATTTTGGGCCCTAGACTCCATTTTAAAATTAATTGACTCTTTCAATTTTCTAACATCATTTCCATATTTTTCTTTCACATAGGTTATATTTAGATTAACCTTAATGAATAACGTTTCACCTGAATTAGTGACAATAGAATAATATCTATCTAAATATATGACTTCCATGCAGACCTATATAATATATGCATCTAAAAAACATATTCTTCTTTAATGATATCTTGTGAAGTTTGTTATTCCACAAAATCTTTTTGCCATAGAGCATCAACTACATAAATTATAACCTTTATCAAATTATCTCCATTGTAAATGTGTTCCCTTTGTTTATATATAGAATGTAATTTCACAATCAATTTTCTCTCTTTTGAGTTATATAGGTAATATCCTTTATTCTATTTAGGATATCATATAAAAAATCCACTTTGCGCATTGAGAAACTAGTTTTCCATTTTGAATTTCCTCAAAAAAATTATCACCCCCATACACGTATATGTGATAGACTAGGTTTATTTCTATTCAATTAATTTTTTGGAATCATTTATTCTTATTTATTCAATAATCATTTTAGTGTATATTCCATTTTCTATAGTTAATATCCTCAAAAAGAAAAAATGTTGAGTTTCATGACTCACCATTGATATAACCAAGTATATAATTTTATAAATATTTATTTCACTTACAACTTTTCACAATGGTGTATAAGGAAGAGTGATTTAGGAGACTACCCCATACACATTCCCGTGATCGATGAATTTTTGGTTATTCTCCAATACAGTCTAAGTATATATTCTTAATATTCATACTTAGATGATTATAGAAAATAATAATGACATTCCATTAATATGATAAATGAATTTTACTAGTACCTCATTAAGAGGATATATCAAGATCTATTATTTTCATTTTTAGAATTAATAAAGTAGGAACAACCACCCCTTGAATCTATAAAAAATGGATCACATGCATTAGTATGAATAAACTCTAGTAGTTATGTAGCCCATTATGAAATCCTTGTGAAAGTCTCTATGGAATTTTTTTCCATATAAACATGGATTTTATACGTCTACGATTTTTTACTAAATGGATTCTAAATATCATTCTTAATGTAGTTATTTAAACACTTTCATTTACATCACTATGAATGATGTTTTATAGATGGGTAAGATGTGATTCATGCTTGGTCAGTTTTTATTTATAGGGGTTTCAAGTTAAATTATATATAATTAATTGTTATGATGTTCCACAATATAACATATTTAATCCTTATAAATGAATCAACATTTATTTCTAAAAATTAATCAAAATTTCATAGTTTCTATAATCGAAAATGATATATATTTTTTCAGTATTTGAAGCTACATAGTAACAATAATTTAATATAATATCCATGAAACTATGTTAATTAAGATGATAATATATAATTTCCAATTCTACATGTAATGACCATTTAATACCTTAAGATCCACCTCAATCATTTTAGCATTCTCAAATCTACCCAGTAAATTTATTGTAACAAAAATGTGTGAACCATATTCTATATCCAATACCAAAATTATTAAAACAGATATATTTCATTTAATGATAAATGTAACTAAATTTCATGAATCAAATCACATCTTATTCTAAGAGTTATTAATCTTTTTATAGTAGTCTCAATTAAAATATGGAAAGAAAAATATTTCTGACATGTCTCTCTCCCTCCATTTCTTTTTATTTTTAGATTAGTGATGTATAGGTCACTTTGTATTTGGTTTATCCATAAAACCCTTTAATATTTCCATATATATGTTTTTATACATAAGGGATTATTATTTTTAATTCATTATTTACTTATAATCTAGGAGAGATAAGGGAAACTAATCATGAAGTCACTCATTAATGTTTCTCAATTTCTAATTAATATTGATTGTTTAAAAGCTAGGTTTTAAAGATTCTTGTATGATATGTATTTTTAATTATTAGTATAGGTTGAACTATAGGGACTCCATCTAATAAAAATAACCAATATTTTTTATTACATCAATAATTTCTTTATTCCACTTAGCTAGCATACAAATTTATTATTTGTTAGATATCACCTATATCTCTTTCCTCACTGTCCAAAAGAACAATTCTTGGAGATGAGTAAGCATATTTTATGTATATTTTTACTCATGAATTTTTTATATTTCAGTAGAAATATATGATAACATGATGCAATAAAAATTAATTAAATCATCAATATTATTCATATTGTTTTTATTTTCCAAATTAGTTTCTCTATTAGGAGGATCAAAAAGTTATTGGCATTCCATCACATAAAATATTTTTTCACAGTGTAATATTATATAATTGCCCTTATACCAATCCATAAATTTATTTCTTTCTAGTCAGGATAATCTCTTTATCCAAACGTGATAATTTTTTTTAATTACTTGAGGTTATTTCCATTTTATCTAAAAGAATTAAATTTAATATATTTTTTATTTTCTTGATAACTATTTTTTAACATTATTGATTTTTTTTAATAATTAAATACCTCCCTCATTTTTACCAAATCCTAGTAGCTCTCAACTAAAAGATTCATATTATTCGATAACATTCTTATTTTAGTGTAAATGATCCTTTAATGCCTCTAAAAATATTCCAATCTATTTTTATACCACTATAATAATATTTTCAAGTTAGGATATTTTCATACTAATAAAAATGGTTCATGGTTACTTGATGTGTTGAGTGAAGTCCAAACATCTGTAAATCCTAACCATATATTTTATAAAAACTTTTCCTCTAATTTTTTAAAAATATAACTATAGATATTTCTTTGGAGATAAAATTAGTTTAGTTGAGACACCACTTTTATGAAACCTCCAAAATAGTTGGAGGCACTATAAAAAATCGATGATGAGGACCCCATACTTATGGTTTTATTCAAATTCATGTGACAGAATGTGGTTGAAATAATATTTATTTTAGGGATTTTATGTTTCCGTTAGTTAATGAAATTTATTTCTATTTATAATTCTTGTTAATATGAAATTTCACTCAAAAATTTACCATGAATAAATAATAATTATTCATCGCACATTAATTTATTTCTATCTATGATTATTTTTTATTCTCTCTGATCATGTATTAACTAAACATAAAAAATAATAATAAACCATGAATATGATAAATAAGAAACATGATCTAGAGATATTTATAATGGTCTATCCTTCAAGATAATGATGGAACAACCCGTATCCTAGCGACAACTCTTTGATATTTGTTTGGCTTGAGTTGAAATATCTACCCAGTTAAATGCATCAAACTCTCATATGGTGCTTTATCTAGAATTTGTGTGAACTATGCCTCCTATAATCCTTCTAATTTTACAATAATATTCACTAATATTTTATGGGATCTAAAGAATATTGGATATAGTTAAATAATTTCACTAATATACAAAAATTCTCTTATACATTTATCAAGAAGGATGGATGATGCCCATAAGTTCCTTTATTAAATAATTATTAAAAACATACTATATTATAATTATTATGTAAATAAACACCAAACATACATTGTATGGTCTAGACCATTATCATTTTAAAAGCACTAAACAAATTTAATAAAATTAAATACTCAGATAATTCAATAATATGGAATTCATTATAAACTTAATTAAAATAATCTAATTTTAATTCAAATTTTACTAGATTTATGGTCCCAAAAAATAATTATGAAATTCAAAATATCTTTAAAATATTAATTTTATTCATATTCATCATCCTTTTATGATTTAAAATTACTTTATATAGGATTTATAGGGCTAAATAAGGGTTGAATGGGTTCGTTGGGTTGAGGAACACATGACCTAGCCGGGAAGTAGGGCTAGCAGAGAAGCACTCCCCTTGTATGTTTGGAAGGAAAAACTTGTTCGAATCTAGTTTATATTAGAAGTGTGTAAGTAGGTAAAATTAATATCTTTACCCCTGACCTACATTATAAAATAATATCTGGTATAAGATTAGAATATTATCAACTCGAATATCTTATGATAAATAAATAAGAATGAAAATAAAATTGATATGATAAATAATTTCATTTTAATAATTAAGATAATTGTACTCATTGTCGACAACCATTTCATGAGGGGAAAAATATAAAGGCCTATAAATCTTCAACATGCACTGAAAAAAGGTTTAAGTAAATCTATATTCTGTCTAAGAGTGCTATCATAGTGATATGTAATTAATTAAGATACACTCATGATTTCCATAATATTGTTTCTTCTATCTGGGAATGATTTCTTGGAATGGGGTGGTCAGAAGACAAATTTCTTATTCTATGAATTCGGAGAGAGGAGTGAGAGGATCTCTATATTGAGGGAGGAATAGTCACGTCAGAATCTGGTCTTGGTATGTCTAAAATAGGGAGGTAAAAATTTACCAAATATATACCTTGGTCTTTTAATATTTTAACCTTATAAATAATCACTAAATTACATTTATGAAAAATTAAATGTATAACAATTATCATATCTATTTAATCACATAATTTTAATATCAAAATTTTGTTACACGATCTAATACATGTCCTTAACTTCACTCATTTCCCATCTAGTAAAATATTTAATGAATCTTGAATAGTGAATATTTATTCGTAAAATATTTTCTTATATTAAATTAATACATTTTGAACACCCAGAGGTAATAAATTAAACACTTATTTTTATAAAATTGAATAATATTTAAAGTACTCTTTTAATTGTTATCATTATAACATAGTCATTACCCAACCTCTATCATAAAACCCACCATATCTTACACCCCAATTTATTAAAATCAGGGAAGGATATGAATATAATTTGGTTGTGACCCTCTAGGACCTTATCTAGTTTTCAATGACCATCAATCATAAATGATGGGTACTTCTATAACAAACCGACATGGGTCAACTAGACAAGTCAACAAGGTTGTCCGTCGTGTGGTGAGGTAAAATAAAGATAACCAAAACTAGTCCTAATTATTAACCAAAAAATACAAACAACCAGAGTAAAATGTGGGAAAAATAGATACATAATGAACCATAAAACCGAATAAAAACATTCTAAACTAGAAAATCACAAATCAATCGAGACCAATAAGCCTCTATGTGACCAACTGTCACCACCAGACTATCCTGCTACGGAGGTAACAAATGAAAAGTGAACATGGAATTATACATCATTCCCTTACATTTACCTGAGTCCTTCAAAACTTGATCTTCAACCACCCAGTGGAAAAATTTGGGTGAGCTCATAGAGCATAGTGTGATACCACCAAAGAATCTTTATAGGTTATAATATCAAGAATTCAAAAGTTATAGGTTTAAAATAAAATCATGTTTATAAATATGTTTTTTAAATAAATCCATTTGTAAACATCCTCTTTTATTTTCCATAAATGAATACCATATTCACAAAATCCAAGAAGATACTAGATATAATTGATAAATAAGTCAACTAAACATGTGATAAAATAACCATTAATAATTCCATCATGTGATAAGCCATGTATAAAATATGAAGCCCACTGTTAGGGATCTTTCTTATAGAATAAATACTAGAAAGAAACGAATCTTTAACCATGAAAAATTTGGATCCCACTAATATCGATTCGTAAACATAGTCTATCATTATCATAAATGTTACCCCAGTGGTGCTACACACACTAGGGTAACCCATGTCTTTTTCCTCATGAAACCAAGGTTACAAATATGCTAAGATTATCCAAATCTATTTCTAATATCCATACTCTATTGTAATAAAATTCATTTTTCCCAAAATGAAATCAATTTCAATGAACAACCCAAATGGTCCAATAAGAATATATATATAGGTGAATAATTAGAAACACTTGTATATATACAACAACCTTAAGAGTGATGGAAACTAATATATATTCAACAATAGAGATTGAGAAACGAGGGATCAACCTTTAAAATATAAGGAAAAATAATAAAATACAATGGATTGATAGAAAACACCAATAAATAATGTATTTAAATATAAACGTATCCAGAACCATCACTACAAACAAAGGTAATAACGAAATAGAAAAAACACATACCAGGTATGGGCGATCTAATCGATACCCGAATCAAATGCCGAATGGAGTGATCAAGATAAAGGGAGATGACCCTAAATCACCCCAAACCAACCTAGTGTTCAAGAGGAAATCATTCCTAGTGAATGAATAACGATTCAGGCATGCAGTGTGTTGAAAAACCCAGCACATGAGAATTTTATGTTGTGAATCCCTTTGATAGTGTTAAATCCCACAACCTAATGCTATGCTAAAAAAGGTGTCTACCAAGATTAAATTTAATTTTATTGCTGTTTTATTATCATGTAATGGACTCAAATACATTAAATGTTCACACCATGTATGGGACTCATGGAATATTCCCTATAACATATTCTTGTTATGTAACCCATTTAAGACATGTATTTTTCCATCATGTAGTTCTTTTCACAGTTTTCTACAAGAATCCGTTGAACTAATTCCTAAGGCTCTATGGTTAAAATGACAACTCATAAATCTATTTTCACATTTATACCCAAAATCCATAAATTAAAAAAAACATAAATCTCTGAACTTTAGATCATTTTTCCAAAAAATTTCTTCCCATTCCTGAGAATCCCTCGATGCAAAAAAAATTCAAAAAAAAAAATCCAAAGAAAACTATAAATATTGTAACTAAGTGTTACAATCTAACCACCGTAAATGATTATTGTCCCCTTAAAGTCCTCAATATTCGAGACATGATAAAATTAAAGGCCATTTATACCTCATCGAAAATTCAGTTCACATGTCTTTTGGATATCCCATCTACACTTCAATAATACAGGAACCAATGGAATTGTTTTATCATACAATACAATCTCTCGGTGATCCATAATCTTAACGGTTTTCACAACCATAATGATGTCAACAAAATCAATATCCTACCATTAAATCACTTGAGAAGGATCCATTTGTTACCTCCTCAGCTGGGTAACATGAATTATGTCTTGTATGGATGGAAAACATGGTACTAAGTCAAACCGTTAGGCAACCTTTAGTAGTTATCCAATGATCTCAAAGGGCCCCACAAACATCCATGCCAACATACGCTACAAAATTAACCGATGATGTCCCAGGTGATGTGAAACTGTAAGAAATACTAGATCACCAAACTTAAACTCATATATCTAGTGATAATGGTTCACATAATATTTATAATGAATCTATTCTAAGATCAATCTCTTTCAAATCAACTATACTCTATATATCATATCCTAAATAAGACTCATCCTGTCCAAGGACCTATCTCTCAAATATGCCCTTAACAAAGTATATCTACATGGATTCTACACAATTACTTGAAGGGTTCCATTTTGATCGTGTTATGATAAATATTATTGTATGAAAAATCAACTAAAATAAAAATTCTTTTCTAAAGAATCAAAAAAATCATGTACAGAAGCTCAGAAAAAATCCTCAAGAAACTAGATAGATCTCTCTTTCTATCCCCCCATCTTCATATTATATACTATGATAAATTTAAACCGAGAACCCATTAAATTCTACAAAACATTCCAAAACCTAGATTGGAACCTTCCGTACCTATAAAAGAAAACCATATAGGGAACCCCATAAAGTCTCACTATCTCTCATACATTCAAGTATCAAATATTTTCCTCCGTCATTGTTTCTTTTATAGGTAGGTAATGTGCCAATTTCAAGAGTTGATCAGTGATCACCCTAATCTAATCCTTCCCACCAGGAGTCTATAGTAAACCGACAATGAAATACATTCAATTCTCATTCCATTTATTTACTAGAATGGGAAGCATATGAAAAAAAATAGTTATTCTATTTTGTTCACACTTAATTCGAGATAATTGAGACACCAAAATACAAAATCCACAACCTTCAGTATCGTACCCACCCCCAGACACTGACATCTCAAACCATGATCTAACTTGGTAGTAGTCTATTTTATAGACTATCAAGAACATTTTCCACATTCTATCAACTCATGCCTTTTGTAAAAAGAAATAACAAACCAGTTTTGAAAACCCAAACCACCACTAAGAGACTAAGACCACCCACTTGATGTCTCCCCACCATAATGTATTTTCCTAAAGATCTGGAACTCGGGATAAGTCTTCTCCTTGATCTAAATCTAGTAATAAAAGAACATGTCATCCTTTATCAAATCTACACATAATTTCCCACCAAATTCTTCTATTTTAAAGTTTATCTCAGTAAAAAACCCATAAAAGGCCACTCCTACAGTGATTATTTCATTCCTTGTGTACATGATTTTCCACAAAAAGTACATCAATAACCGAATTAGAATTTCATGGAATATAAGCTCTATCAAAGTCAAAATTTTGGAGGGAAATCACCCAGGGTCTTTATCACAAGTTCAGATCCCTCTGACTAAAAATATATCTTGTTATTTTATGATTATAATATACCATACACCTTTTACCAAAGATGTCGTGACACCATATTTTGAGTGGATGCATAACTACATCCATCTGAAGATTGTGGGATGGTTATTTCTTCTCGTGAGGTTATAAATTTCTAGATACATAGGCTACCACCTAGCTACCCTGCATCAAGACACACCCCAAACCAATTCCTAAAGCATTGTAGAAAATATTATAACATGAACCTACTTTTGGAAGAATCAAAACTATATTTGAGGTCACTTTCACCTTCAATTCCTCAAAATATCTCTTACACTAGTCATTATAATCAAAACTGACACCCTTAATAGGTAAAGCTATTATTAGAGATACACTCTTTGATAAGTCCCAAAAAAACTTCATGTAATGACTAGAAAACTCCAAGAAGCTTTGGATCTTAAAAAAAGATCTAGGCCACTCCCAGGACATAACATCATGTACCTTCTTTAGGATCCATTGAGACACCAGTATCAGATATAACATTCCCAAAAAACATTAATTATTAAATAAAAAACTAACGTATGGAATGATTATCATATATATGATGTTCCCTCTAAGTTCTATGAATGATATCAAAATGGTATATATGATCCTCCTATGACTTGGAAGAAACCAAAATATTATCCATGAACACCACAAAAAAAGATTCCAAGAACTGATGAATGATATACACCATCAAATACATAAAAACCCAAGGAGTGTTAGTTATCTCTAGCGGCATAATGAGACACTAAAATTCCCAAACCAACTCTTAAATTCTATTTTCATTATTTCCTCGTCCCAATCTCTCAACTGGTGGTACCCTGACAGGAGGTCAATCTTTGAAAATCAATGATCACCTCTATTATGATTAATGTTATCATCAATCTCAATAAATGGATATTTTTTCTTGAAGTTCACCTAATTTAACATTTGATAGGCAATACTAAGTCTGAGGCTCTCATCTTCCTTTATAGAAAATAGGACATGTGATTACCATGGTGAAATTCTGGAGGAATAAACCTCTTATCCTCAATATCCATAAGTTGCACCTTATGTTCTAAGAACTCAAAAGGAACCATTTCATAAGATGGAAGAGAAATGGGAATCATAATAGGTAGAATTTATATGTTAAACACAACCACTCTTTGGTGGGATAAACTAGAAAAATCACCTAGAATGACCTCTGGGTACACAAACCCAACATCCTATAGCTGGTTTCCCAAACATGGTTCAATAGTATCAAGAAAGATCTATGAAAACTGGCACAATATTATCCCAGTATAAGGAACAACATTCCACTCCCTTCATTATCTAGTGTTAAAATCACCCTAAAAACACGAGTGGCCCCATTGGAAGATAAGAACTAAACTCACTAAAGAAAATATTCTATATGGGCCTTAAAAATGATAATCCAATCCATCCAAGTAATCATGTAAATGATGTAATGATTAAGCACTAATAAGTCCAACTCCACCTCATGGTTGGTTTTCATCACTAAACATTTTTAGAAGTTTAAACCATATTCAAACCACTTTCCCCCATGCATGGAAATATCTAGCTTGATTTATAAAAAATTCAAACATAAACCCAACACATCAAAAAACTATGTCAATATAAAATATTTAGTAGAAACTATATCAATTAAATATTGCACCGCATAATATGAAATTAACATCGTAATACTAGTTGCTGATCTCCCAACTTCAGATTCCTCTGGTTCATACTCCACCACATAATGAAGCCTTATCTCAGCTTCTCCCTTTGATTTCTTATCTACCTAAAAATATTCCTTATCCCAAGTATAAAACCTACCAACCTTGTAAGAATCAATATGATCATTCAAGACCTTGGTGAATGGGGATCCAGCCTTACTACGTTGGGACATCCTGTCATAAAAATGTTTAATATGAATAGGTTGTTCATAATGATGAAAATTATTATAAGACACCAAAAAATTATTATAGGTATGAACAAGCTGTGAATAATGATATAAAACAACCCAATGTTTTCTAAATTAAGCCCATGAAATTGTCCTTGAATAAAATTGGCCTCCATTGTGATTCATTTTCTTGCTAGAAGATACACCATGGATAATGATTGTACCAACTAATGATCCTCCAAAAACTCGTTTTCTTGATATGCCATCCTCTTACAAATCTATCTTATCAACTTCCTCCACAAAGTTCAGATAGAACCTGATAATCAACATCAACTAAATATCTTCCCTTATCCCCAACTCAAACCACCAAGCCATTAGGTAATAATTGATGACTAGCTATGGTGCCAAGTGAAACAACTCAAAATAATGGTGAAATAATCCAGAAAGGTATGCTCTACCTGCTCTAAGGTCTAAAAATTTCAGGTATTTTCCATGAACATTATCTCAAGATAAAAACTATTGACTGAATATTTTCTTGAAAGAAGGACAGGCAAGATCCTTGTTCAACTTAGGTTTCACAATAGAGTGTCACCATTTCCTTCCCAATCCATCATGAATACATGTGTAAAAAACCACCTTAGAGTCCTTAGTAATATTTACAAAGATGAATATCCTCTCAATACACTTAATCCACTCATCAGTTTCCTATGTCCTTTTATCACAATAAAAGAGTGGTGGATTCTGCCTTATAAATATTTGATGTGATATGCTTCTAATCTTAGGTTCCCAAAACCTTCTTCCATATGTTTTTGAATAGTGAATATTACACATTCTACCAAAGAAGGGTCCATTGTAGGATTTTCCTATAGAACCTTTCTCATTTCTTCATCACTCAGGTTTAGAAGATCCCCTCTAGAAGGCATTGTCTAATAATCAGAAGAAAAAAAACCCAATTAGTCGTGAGTAAATCCCAAGAACATAGGACCAACTTTAGGTATTGATATCAATTCATTAAAATGATAAAAATTTAAATCAATTATTAATTCATAAATTTAAATATGATTATTTAAAAAAATAGGTTCATTTAAACAAACATCCCATATAGTTCAATATAATGTCCTCAAACACTAAGTCTGAATATTAGAAAAAGTTATACAACCACCCATGGTAACTCGAGCTCAGACATAAAAGTGAGATTGATAGGCCCCTTCTATCACATACTACTCAAATTTAGATGGTCCTAAATCCTATATATACAAAACCAAACATAGACAGCATTGACACACTTCAGGATGAGAATATTCTTTGATACCAGTTTGTAATGAACAAATCTATGTGAACTAGACAATTCACCCAAGGTCTTCCTCCTTATGCTGAGGTTAAAAATAGATAACATAAACAACTCTTGAATATAACCAAAAAAATACCAAAAAATAGAGTATTATTTGGAATAAAGAGATACAAAAAGATCCATACAACCAAACCAATAAGGATAAACCATAAATGTATGAATCAGTCAAGACCAAAAAGTGTCCATGTGTCCTACTGTCAATTTCAAACCATCCTTCTATTGAGGCAGCATATGACAAGTAAAACTGGAATGCTATAAAATTCCCTTCCACTTCCCTATTTATGTTGAATCAATGTCTAAAACCACCCAATATAAGAATTACGGTCTGATCAAAGAGCCTATTAAGATAAAAAAAGAGTATATACAAGTTGTATTATCAAGGGTGCACAAGTTCTAGCTTTCAAAAAAAAATATTTTATAAATATTTTACAAAAACAAAATCATATATGAACCTCACCCTTTTTCCATAAATTCGTACCATATTCACTATATCTAAGAATATTTGAGGTATAAAAGAAAAAAAATAAAATTAAACATGTGATAAAATATCAATGAAATAAACCATCATGTGATAAACAAGTCATAAAAGAAAAAGCATTACATTTTGTCTCTAGCCAATAGGAATACATAATAGTCATCATATAAGCCTAAAAATGGCATAGGATTGATCCGATCGATATTTAGCCTTGCAAAATTATGTTGATATCACCAAAGTTACCCCTAGTGGTGATATACACACTAGGGCCACCCATGCCTATTTCCTGTTTCTCCCAAGGTTCCAAATGCACTAGGATTATCTAATAGAAATTATAATGTTCTTTATCACATTTAGTTAAAAATTTGACCAAAAAAATCCATTTCGATTAACAACCCAATGGGGTCATGAAGAACATATAACAACTCAAGAATTAACAATACTTACAGATATCCAAAAAAATGCAAGAATGATGAAAACCTATATTCCTTCAAAAACAAAGATTGAAAAGCCAAGGATTAAACTTCAAAAGATAAGTAATGGAAAGAAACATCAAAGGATCTATAAAATCCAATAATATTTCAAAAATCGGAAAGAAAAACACATCCAACACCACCGACATGGCCAAAGGTGATGAATAAGTAGAAACAAATGCTTCCCATTAATGCTTAATGCAACGTCCATAGAAAATAAATGAAAAACAAAGAAATATAGAATGAGAGATAACCCAAAATTCTCTATCATAGTTATAGTGTTTGAAAGGGAAATTTTTTCACCGAATGAAAAATGATTTAGGCAAGAAACGGATTTAAAAAAACTATACGCAAGAATTTAACATTGTGAATCCATTTCATAGTGTAAAATCCCAGGAATCAATGATGCACCAAAAAATGCATCAACTTGAATTAAATTTTATCACAATTAAAATATTCCCATCATCTAATGGTTTCATGGAATGAAAATTTTCCAGCCCTACATGGGACTCATGAAATCTCCCATATAATAGATTATCATTATGTAACAGATTCATGATTTAAATTTTTCCAGCAGGTAGTGGTCCACCTAGTTTTTTGTAGGAAACCTTCAAACCAAAGATTAAGCCTCTTTGATCCCATGGTGTACCTCCAAAATTAATTTACCCATTAATACCCAAAGTATATTAATTATAAAAGTTATATGTTCCTAAACATTAGTTCATTTTAATATAATAGTCTTCCCATTATTGGGAAGGAAAAATGTTCACCCAAAAATACTAGAAATCACTAACTAAATTCAAATCATTCCTGAAGATAGGTAATATAGTGTTATAGGTGTCTATAAAAATATCAAGGATCCTAAAGAGATATGGTTAAGTTATAGTAATTACAACCTCCTAGACAAGTTCTCAACGTAACATAATCACTTTGTATCATGACATCTCCTAAATTAAGCCAAATAATTTCTATCATTAGCCTTTATTAATTTATTTATCTTTATATAATCACACCATATGAACTTGTATCCATCTAAAATGGCCATGAATTTTATAAATGAAATACCATCTTAGTAAACTAGTATCAAGACATTGTTTCCTTTACTTGTAAGTGAAAAATATTTTATTGATCATTGAATCATCCCCATAACACCAAAGATGAACCTAAAGCAAGATACCTTACCCCAAAAAAAATTCCATGAATATTATATTTCATAAATAAAAATGATCAAATGATACACATTGATAATCATCTCATTTGAGATACCGATACATATATTAATAAACATGAGAATCTATTGAAACACAAAACATGTGGTGTTCCAATTGGTTTTTCAGGCCTCATGATCATATATACTCAAGATCAAAAAGTGAAAAACAGATTAGAAGAAGTATCAAAGACTTTGAGATAAAAAAAAATTTATTCAGATATCATCTATGTATTATAGGTATTATGCTACTATACCATAATATGTTTGTTTAAGATTACTATCATAGCATCTCAAGGTTTTCATTATAGTTAATAACTTCAATAACCTTTTGATATGAAAAATAATATGAGGAAATTATAATGTAAATATTTTATATATAATTAATAACTATTTTATGATAAGAATAAACCATGCATAAATATCTATATACATGAAATGGTAATCAAAGAGTACTATTAAATTTAGGTACATGAAACCCACTTTTACAACACTCCCAAAAAAACTAAATCTTACTTTCTAAACATGAACCCATTATCTCTCATATGATAAGATCATGTTTCTCTTGATTTATGGATTTCTTTATTAGGATTTCCATATTTTCTTACATGAATACTCTATTTTTTGTGATATCACCTCCTTGAGTGAAAATACCATTAGAGATGATATGCTTTCATATAATCCTTTTTTCTTCTATTATAACCTTGAAATATAATGAAATACCATTGTTTTGATCTTATCCTAATTTATATCACTATAAAAAATTACTTTCAAGGCATGATTCCATGAGTTGGAGAAAATAATGGTTTATTTTATATTTCTTATTTAGTTGTATCACAATCTATATATGGATACAACTAGCTTCAATGAGATTATATAACTGATTTCATTAGACTAATTATTATATTAGATAATTTTTTTTATATTGGAGTATTAGTTTGTATCGCCTTAGTTACTAATGCTCCTTCCTCTATATGTACTGGGTATATGTCCCATCAAATTTTCCATGAACTATGGTATAGTTCAATGTTATTACTATGTTTTTCTTAAGTATATATTTAATATTTACAATCCATTATATAAGTATTGAAAATATGAAATTTATTATAACATATGGAATATTTTTATAGATCCATCATTAATTAAAATTAAGTTCTACACTCTATTTTAATACCATCTTTTGTCTTACACATGTTTTTTGGGAGTGATTTATGCCACGTGACTTATGAAACAGTTCCCTATTAAATAATTATATATGTTATTTTCAATAAATATTAAATTTATGTACATTGAATTGGTTTCATAAACATATATATATAAATACCTCATTGGATATTATTCCAAAGAACATAGGTCACTAATTTATGTCAATCTATAGAGAGTTTCTATAAGTCTACTATTAACTAACTATAATAAAAACTAAAAAAGTTCTATATTTTAGTTGGAAAACAATATAATTCCAATGAAACTTTAATTGAAGCATGAAAAAATAATTATTCCATGATTCAATACCTACCATAATACATAAATGGATCCTTGTATAATAAATATAATAATATGGAATATATAATAACAATTTGATCTCAAATGGATTTCAATATATCTTCTGGTGAAAAGGGTTTTGAAACATTCTAAATGTTGAATATTATTAATCCTTTTAAAATTGATATTTATTTATATGTAATCATCTTACCATCCTTGTACATATATATTTTTAACACCCACTCTATCATTATGGGATTTACTTCTACTTGAAAAATTATAAATATACCTTCTCAATTTGGGTACATGTAATTAATTTTTCTAAATTCATATTCACTTTAAGATTTAGATTATCATAATTTAATTATTTATTATAAGAAATCAAATTATTATTTTCAATAAATAATATATCACCTAACTGGACACTATAAACCATTATACATTATTTTTATCTTTCTGATATATTATGTAACTCTGGAATATACCACCTCCATGATTTGTTGTGGAACTTTCATCTATGATAATTACATGTGTATTTCAAGTCTTGGATCTATCTAAGTAATTATTTCACCCACTATCAAAAGAAAATATATTCATTCTATTATAGAAATATAGAATGTTTCTTGAATATATCTTTTCAAACATATATATTACTGTAATATCCTTAGACACGTTAAGGATAATTACCTGAGAGCACTATGTTTTTTCTTGGTGTATATTTGCTTTGTGAAATATTATTAATAAAATATTTTGTTTATATAATTTCCGGAATTTAAAAATAATAGATTAATTTAATACTATAAACTATATGATATAATTTTTTCATTAGAGTCATCATATAGTTAAGTGTAAATGACACTATTTTTTAAAGAATGTATCAAATGATATTGGAAGACTTCCCAAAGAATATAAGAATCAAAATTGATCACATTTTTAATAAAATTAATGATTTTATGTTCATAAGGAAATGTGATTTTAATAATTACTCCCATATATATTTTAATGATTGATAAATTCTTGGAAAAGATATTTTTTGGCTTACCTGGCAAAGAATTTTTATCTTTTTACAAAGCATATACCTTTATTCATTTTTACATTCCGTACATTTAGTAATGGAATATCATGATGTGAATAAAATTTCCATTATCTTCAACTGGAAATAGTTCACACATATCTTATTGAACTAGTTTTATAAGTGTCATGGATTTACCACCATTAATGTAAAAAAGGTTCCATAGTCAGTTTAAACCTAACAATAAATCATGTATAATACCTTAGAGTTTTATCTCAAGAATAGTCTAAAAAACTTTTTGGTTATTTACTTAACATTTTTATCTAGATTAAATTACCCAATTATTAACTTTCCATAATTGGATATAATTTGAGTCAGACATCTTATATTCAGCATTAATTTCCATTATAGGGCTTCTCAGATTTAAGTCTAATTAAAATAATAATTAATGATGGTATAACACAACAAATTTATTTATTATTAGAAATAAAATATCACTGTGTCTGAACTATACACTTAAATAATGTTCTTGTTAACACACATAAAATAATAATAGTTTTGAATAGCAGAATATATCCATTTTGAAAAGATTATGTAATGATCTCTTCTCACTGATGTTGGAATCATGTTCCATCTTGAACTTGAAGATCTACTTCACTTTATGATCATTTTGAACTTCCTTGGTTCCTATATTTGAATGGAGTTTTTTTTTCACATATTTATTCTAATATCAAATAATTAAAATAGGAATATCCAATATAATGATGAATATAACTAATATAGAATTTTCTTCATACTTATTTTTCAATTTATTGAAATTCCATTAATAGTGACATACCTCCATACATTAAAAAAATTAAACTCATGTTCGATGCTTTTCTTATTTACCTATTTTCATATAAGTATATTATGAAGGTCACATTGGACTGACACTTATAATGAGTTGTTATTACCATGTATATAGTCTACATCACCATATTAACTAAAAATATATCTCTCTTTAAGTTCTTATTTTCTTATCAAAACATACCCAAAAGATATTATAACTATTTATCCATACTATTTATTTTATAATTCTTTATGAAAGTGAGAAACATAGAGTTAATAATGGTTGAATGTAATATATTGAATGTTAATTATTCCCATTGAATCCAAATTCTAATAACCATTTAATATACCCTATCATATTGTGTATATGAGGATAGAATGACTTCTAAATTTCAATTTTATTTATGTTCTATGTAATAATAATGTTATTTATTTCTTATATCAATTTCTCCTTACAAAAATATTGATGTTGATAGAAATGGTTTGATAATCCATGTACTCATGTTTATTTAAAAAAAACTTCTAATAAGACACTAGGACACCACCCTGATTGATAATTTAAAGAAAACTCATAGGTGGGTTACACTAAGAGAAGAGGAGACAAGAACTCCCCAACTCAGAATGAAGTTGCTTCCACTATATTCAGCAAATAACTTGTTAATACCAAGAGCTAACAAATTAAACACTTGATATTATAATCTTGATTAATGCTGAACTTATTCATTTACTTCTAATGTTTCAAAAATTAACATTACTCGACCTTTATAGTGGGTCCCACTATGTCTTAAACACAAATTAATTAGAATTGATTATGATTAATAATGAATTTTGTATGTGGTCCACTACATCCTAATATTGATAGTTGTGAATATCACATATAGAGAATCAAGTGTTTTTAGCAATACATCATGGCCAATAAAGACCTAAGGTTATGTCATAGAATTGAAAACCCCTTATGACAATTCTCAGTTTAGTATAACATCATTTTCTCCAGATATCTCATAAATCAAGATACATATCTTTATAATAATCCATTAAGGATTTATTTATATTTTTATGAACACAAAAATAGACTTAACTCCTTATTCAATGTACATAGATTTTATGAATGTTCATCCATCCTAGAAAACTGGGACTAAAATTTATCTAAATCTACTAAAAAGTGATAAATCCTTCACTAGTCATTCAATCAATACCACACCATCAAAGAAACTCCTGAAACAAGATAAATAACCAAAAGAATAAATTTAATAGTTATTGTCTTACATCAATGTATGTGATCAAATTATAAACATTGAAAAGCATCTCATATCAAGGGACTAATACAAATGTTCATGGATAGAAACATACAATAAAACCCATAAAATGTGTTGTTCTTATTGACAAGTCAATCTTTATGATCTTGTCTACTTCAGATCACCGAGCATGAACATCATAATATAAATATTCAATTCTTATGATATATCAACACCTGATTAATAGAACTAATTTATGTCTTCTTATTATGATATATCTAGAAAATATGACTTGTTTTTAAAGTTACTAGCATAGTATCCCAAAGATCTCAATATAGCAATGAACTGATATACCCCTTGTATAAGAAAAATAATATAAGGAAATAACTATTTAAATAGTTCCTAAAGATGTATTAATATTATTATAGTAAGTATTCATCATGCATAACTCTCTATATACATGATATATTAATTGAAAACTGAAACTAAAGTATGGTACTCTTAGCATCGAAATTGTTTTTAAAAAAGTATAATATGTAATATATATTCAAACAGCCTTGGGGAAATATAGGGTATCTATTTTGTTAAAATACCGAGTATATTTTAACACACAAAATTATTCCATTTTTATTTTATACTTCTACACATAAATTTTTAGTGAAGAAACCACCCTCCACATAATTTTATCTTTGAATATAACACGAGTTTGAAATACAACCATTCCACTCCTATAAATAAATAATTGAATAAATAAGAAAGTAAATAATTATAATTATATATATATATAATTTTGAAGACATTACAAAATTATGGCTTCCCCAATGGTTTCAATGCCCAGTTGAAGATGAAATCTCCTCCAAGTCCCTCCCTAGTCATCGGGGGGGGGGGGGGTATAATGCTATTATTATTTATTT
Organism: Viscum album; assembly: GCA_963277665.1. Taxonomy (NCBI): domain Eukaryota; kingdom Viridiplantae; phylum Streptophyta; class Magnoliopsida; order Santalales; family Viscaceae; genus Viscum; species Viscum album. The sequence continues at coordinate 1,940,453,039 of OY728155.1, forward strand.
AACCATAGTGTACAAGAATCAATATTCACGCATTTATCTAATAAATATGTGTTTTTGGGATTCATTGAATGTACATTCTACCTAAAAGTATTTGGAATCCTATCGGGACAACCTCTTCATTTTATTTATACACTGTAATTCACTAAATCCTATTCTCTACTATCTTATTCAATGGGTTATTGATTTTTATTTCACATAACCTTTGTTGATGAGTTTTAAAAACATGTTAATTAATCTTGGGTATTAAAGGAATGCTCAATTATTGGCCAACATTATCCTAGAAACATTATAATTAGTTTCCCTATAAATGATGACATGGTAAAATAATAGGTCCAAACCTCATTCTTATTATTTCATTTTCTTTCAATAGTCTTTTAATCCACACATGAATCTTCAACATCAATGTAATATGGTTTGAATTTTTCTTCATTTATTTCTTTTTCCCATCAAAATCCTTTCGATTCTTTAGTATTTGTGTAATTTCATCAGTTGTTAGCTTTGCATCGACAAATGGAATTAAAATCTATCCCATCATATTGTTCCTTGAATTATTTTTTAATTAAAACTGATAAATCCTCTATAAAAATCATCAATATTGAAATTGAATATTAGATATTATAATTATCTCATTACTATGAGATATTTTATCCCTTTAATATTCAATTAATATTATAAAATAACTAGTAATATGATATGGTTCCCACAAATAATGGACCAATTTTACCTCCCCATAGAAATATAAAAGATTCAAGTAGTGGTGAAGAACTCTCAAACTAATAGTTTTCCCTCTGTGATATTTTTTTTGAACTTGGATTCTAGAAGTATCGATGAAACTGGTCCTCATGTAAGTGGTATTATAGAATTAATTTCAAATAATGAGTTGGAGCATAATGTGGGCTACATTATAATAATATTATCGATTGAGGTTCCCATAATTACTGCTACATAAGCCTTTAATTTAGTAGGTAGAAAGAATATATATTTTAGTGGGAATTTATCTACTAACATTTTAGTCTTTACAAACTCTAAAGGACAATGAATCCAATAGTTTCTAGTAAACGGAGATCTCTCAAAAATTGAAATTAGGAATTAATTTAAGATACTAAATAATGTATTGAAGGATAAAACAGAGTTAGGGTTGGTAGAAAATGGGGTCTAATAGAAAGAAGAAACTTGTATAGGTCCTTGATCTAGTACCTACCAAACTCTCAATAGAGTATCCAATAGAAGAAACAAATACTCCATCATATGATGTGTTATAGGACTCCTATAAATATAAATAGGAGATACCCATCAATGATATTTTCAGTAATGTTTTGGAATGAATAAAATTAATGAAAGGGGTCTATACATTGGGGAATCTCTAGTATATTGGGTAGATAAAATCAAGGGATTTCTTCAGCTAATAACGGAAAGAAAAATAGATGATGAAAAAAAATTCTATTTATAAAAAACCATGAAGATATGGTTTCTAGGAACGATACTGACTCTTTATATCTCGTGAATTCAATCTTAGAAGTAGAAGTGAAGGATTTTAGATCCAAAATGATGAGAGCGGTCTTGGAAAGCCAATAGTTTGGGGATTTATTCCCATCTTACTTATTGTATAAAATGAATTTTTTTAATGATAGTTTCGGTAAGGAATCATACAAGGAAGGAAATAAAGAAATGCTTTTTTATTTTGAGTTGAAACTAGGATAAGATTTCAAGATAATGTTTTTGAAGAAACTATAGGGTCTAGATGAATAATGTATCATATTGATATACTCACATATATATATTAAAATTTTAGAGTTATAAAATAATCTTTGTCCACAAAACGCATATCTTTCAGCCACAAATTTTATATTAAAATACATTAAAGACTTATTCCAATTCCATCCCATCCTTGATGTTAGAGAAAAATCCAAAAAATATTTACTCAACTATCCTGTCTTGGTGAAAAATTCCATTTTTTGATTCAATGGCATTATTCATATTTTTTTCTTTAATTTCCATTGTTTTTTTGGGTTGTATGGTTTGTCAGTGGGTTCCCACTCAAATAAAAAAGTACATTTTCCATAAATGAAAATTGAATTTTGTTATATATATATATATATATATTAAAGTTTAAAATAAATATTTCTCTCATCAGATAGCCACATATCGACCATTTTTTCTCAGATCAAAGCATAATTGGTGTGGCCATTTTTTCACTTATTATGCCACATAATTTAATATATTTCATTATAATTTTATTAATATTAAAATAATGTTTTTATTGAATAGTAATCTTTTGATGTCATTTTTCTTATTAAATTATTAAAATTTTTGTTGTTTGATATAGATGAAATTGTATTATTTAATTTATATTTTCAAAATTTTTAATTTATTGATTTTTCTAATTTCTTTTTTTTTTAAATTAATTTTTTATTTTGTTTTCATTATTGTAAATACAGTCACACATTCTATTGGCCATTTACAGTTTTAATAATCACAAATCAGGTCCAATAATGATCATTTATGAAAAATCATGGCCATTTAAGTTCAAATATATCTAATTATTCTTATTAATGTTAAATTATAAGTTTAACATATTATTTACATGTCTATATTATTTGACAGACATAAAAAAAAATTGGATAAGTATGAGTCACCAAAAGTTATAAGTATGAGTCATCGATAAACTAACTCATTGATAGAAAAAATGATTCACTGAAAAAACACATGACTCAATGACATAAAAAATGAGTCAGAGACATAATAAATGACTCAATCATAGTATAGATAATTAACAGATCAGATGAGTCCCCGACAGAACAACTGAATCTCTTATAGCCCTAACCACCTACTGATGCATAGACTTACTGACAACATGAACTATCGACATACAGACTCATTGACATCGTAACCTACCAATAGAAGGACTCACCGATAGCTTGACCTACCAAGAGAAGGAATCAACAACAGACTATTCAAAATTTCATTACACTATAAATTCGAAATTTTAAGCCAACGATCATATTAAGTTATTTAGTGGTACTAATTCACTTTTATAACTTCTTGAAAACATTAATAACTTGGATTTCAAAGGTACAAGGCACAAAACATGTGCTAATCATGCCTAATGTTGGACCTATAGAATATAAAAATGGAATCACTCGAGAAAAATGTGTAACACACACACAGGAGCAACCATATCCAGAGAACTTGTGAGGATAAACAAAAAAAATAACACTTCTCAATGTTGACTAAAAATGAAGAGTAAATTTATTTGCATTAAAGTTCCAATCAAACTTGAAGAAAACAAAATCGAGTGAAAAAAACTTTTGAAGAATATATCATTTTCCTAGAAACCATAACATAGAGTTTCATTGACAATCTATTTTTGGGACTATTTCATGAAGAGGACTCAAGCTTTACTTCTGTTACATTCAAGGAGTCGAGAAGCTTCAATCACAACACTGAGATCATTCTAAAACTTGCCTCATTAATTTTGATCTATTGTGTTCAATTTTTTTAGTTTTTTAGCAAGGTTTGTATTTGTAGGATAAACACCCCCAGTCGTATGTGCTAATTTGGAGGATACAAGATATCCTCCCACTACTATTCTCTTACACCGTACTTTTCCCTCAAAGAAATGCGGAAGAGGTCTCTGTGTGACTTGGTTGTAATTAGTTGCACACTAGTAACAATGGTAGAGGTCTAGATTGACCTAGAAATCACTGTATGCTATTGTAAACCCAACTCTAGGGTGTGGATCAAAGTTTATTAATTTAAACTGATTGGTGGCAGGTGATCATAATGTAGAGAGGATTAGGTCTTAGATTGAGACTAAATCTCTTGTTTTATTCTAGTATTCAATTTCAAATTTAGTTTACCCTATTTTCACTCATATTTAAAGAAATTTTGTTTTACTTTTATAGTTGATCTTAGATAGTATTTATAACTATTTAGGTTTGGTAAATTAGTTTCAAAATTTATATCAATATTTCAATATTTTTATAACCGAGACATAATTGATCTCATTATCATGAAATGTCAAATTGATTATGATATTAAGGTTTCTTTATAGTATATGGAAGATCCTAGGTAATCCCTCAAGGAGTGTCGATAGGTTTAGACTGTGTATTATTAATTAAAATTTCTAAAAGTGGGGTTTTGTTTTGAAAATAGTTTTGAGAAACTACCTTAATTTTAAGAGTTTAATAGTTGAGAAAGAAGTATATTTTGAAAAATTATGATAGAAAGGGTTCTATGTGAGATAACTATACAAATTACATGTTCATAATTATTGGATATTAATTAGGGTTTGATGTAAGTATTTGGTTGAAATTAATTAGAATCCCAATTACCTCCCATGATTTTATATGAAAGCGCGTTGATACAAACCTTGACAAAACAATCATATAGCCATAGTCCAGATCTCATACATGGTATAATAACTCCCAATTAAAATAAAAATCACTAATAAGTGGGGAAAAAGGGTTCTTTTTATGTCCAATCGTAACAACATAATTCACACACTCAAGAAATCACACTAATCAGTTAAAAGTAAAGATCATTCTATTTGATTCCATCAAAAAATGAATTCAAAATTGAATAAAAATACAATAACTCTAAATGAAATGTTTTAAAACCCAAAATAAATCAAATATATAGTAGTAAAAGTTCTATAAATTCCTTTACAATATGTGTATCTCCCCCACAATAAACACCCACAAATTTTCCCAACATCGAGAGGAAGAGTAAATTCTGGTGGAACTCATTCTTCATCCCTGACCCCCTATGATGATAGTGGATTACATGACTATTAGGATAATGAGAGGAATCCTCTACAATACTAAATCATTAGATCTTGTATTCTTGTTCAAACTTTCATGTGAGGTTCCCTTGGTTCCCATTTATAGACAAAATGGTAGGTGGTTTTGAGCACCGAGTTCTGGTGATACCATTTGAGTCTAAATTTTTCACATGTTAATGGAAATATCACGATTTGGAAAAAAGAGGAAATTTCTTTTCAAGACTCTTGACTGTCACCTTCTAAAATTTGGTGACCATTGGACATATTTATTGGGATATAATGTCAAAATACCGAACCTAACTTTTGAATTTGTACACATTCTATCCCGTGGACAGATTGGTTCGGATGGGCCACAAGATGGACAATTTAAGCTTCAATTTCTTGAGATGAGTTGAATCCCATGTAGTTTTTGGATCTGACCACAATATTTCATCCCATTAGAATACACCTATTTCATGTAAAGTTAAATATAATGGAAATGTGTACTTGGGATTCCATGCAGTTTGGCCCATTTTCCTTGTGGATCATCTTTGGGGTTTCCAAATCACCTCCATCCTTAATGAAAATATCAAAAAAAAGTATAATTTCCCATTTTAACAGTGATAAATATTAAATTATGAAATAAAACATGATGTTTAATTTGATATTATATTTTAAATTTAGGTTGAAAAATTAGTTTAATACAATGTTGTTAGGGTGAAAGAAAACATTGAATCGTGATGCGATCACACCCCTACAACTAAACATTTACACTACTGGGAAAATTCATATTTCCAAAATTTTTGAATGTAGATATTTCCAACATCATAAATATTTAACATTCAATGAAAATTTAATTGATTATAGAAATGTGATAAATGAAAAAATCACACCGAGGAGCTATTCTCAGTGATCATAAAAAAAGGTTTCTAAAAAATTATATCCAAATGAAATTCCAAGAGATGCATGATATTAATCATAGAAAATAATTCAAAAGTTAATCATGTAATAAATTCTCCACTTGTGTGTTTGTAACAACCATTTCATGCTATTAATTCCACTTTATGTCAAGTAAATATATGTTATTTTAAAAATTGTCTACTTATATTATCCTTTCCACTAATCCTGCCCCATATCCTTGGCAATAAAACTTCAAGACCCACTCACTTAAGCATTCCACAATGTCAAACCATAATCTCCTAAACTAGATATACCCATCTGTTTTACATTTCATCACTCCCCTCATTTATTATTTTTTTCAAAAGTTTCACTTGGAACAATTCTCACTCTCTTCCTTCAACCCATGTTTGATATGCTCAAGACACTAATTGTAAAATTTATTATGATAAGATCAAAATTTGAGGAAGGGTGGTTTTGACCTGCCAATATTCAACCCATTTTCTTTTTTAGGGCATATAATAGTCAAATAATTGGTACACATTCATAGGTAAACCTGGTATAGTAAGGAAATAGATCGAATAAGGAACAAACATATGGAAAAATTATTTTGGAAAGTAGAGAAAAATTAACCTTACTTATATATATATTATATTTAGTAGATATTTTCCCAATTCATGGTTGAGTACAAAGTTGTGTGGAGAAATTAAGTGATCTAGTTTTCCCTTATTCTATTCACACAAATGGTACAAATCTTCTAAAAGGTTTAATAATAATACAACCATTTATATCAATAACAAAGAAAAAAAATTCATGGGAAATACACACCACAATATTGATTTCTTATTGAAAGTAGCATTTCATTAGAATGTTTTTGAATGTTAAAACAACTTGAAATAGAGAAATAATTAATTAATTTTCAATAACTTTGATGATTATGAAAGCATCATTTCCCATGAAAAAATGGACATAAAAAATTAACATTTTGTCTCAAAATTTATGGGGGGGGGGGGGGAATAGGGAGTAAGTAAAAATACAATCTAGAAATCCAAAAGGAGAGAAATAATAAAGATGATGAAAATTCATAAATAACCCTAGAATATACACATCCCCCCACACCAAAAGTGTTCAGTGTCTTCACTTTAATAAAAGAGAATGTGGGAAGGAAGGGTAAAACCTTGTGAGTTTCATTCATGTATTTCTTCTTGAACATGGATTTCCTCTATTGGGGACTCTCGAATGGATTCATTGAAGTTATTTAGACACTTCTCATTGAATGTAATGTTTTTATTGGTTTCTCCATTTTGAACAAGGACATCACTAAATAGAGAGAAATTAGTCATAGTGTTTGGTCCAAACTAGTAAGAACAAAGCTTACCTAGATGCCACATCAGCCGTTCATTATAGAGGAGGACCTTCTTCCCAAAGTGGAATTGCTAATGAAGGATTATATGGTCATGATTAACCTTGGTTATATCCTTATAAATCTTGGAGTTCTCATATACATCTTTGCATGTTTCCTCCATCTCCTAAATATGTAAATAACTTGGAGAACTGACACCAAAAAGACTAGAATTGAACTGTTTACTGGCCAAATAGACATGGTTCCCAATCTCAATAGAGAGGTGAAAACTCTTTCCAAGCCCTATCCAATATGGTGACATGCCAATGAGAGTTTTCAAATTAGTACGATAAGCCCATAAAGAATCATCGAGTATAAGACTCAAAATTCTTCTATTAGGATGAACCATTTTTTAAAGAATCTATTTTACCTCCCTATTTGACACCCTAGCTAGAACATTATTTTATGGGTGGTATTCAATAGAAAATCTATTCCTAACCCCATACCAACATAAAAGATATTGCATTTTTTTTGTTATTGAAATGAGAACCCTAGTCACTGATGATGAAACTAGGTAATCCAAACCTAAAAAAATTGGGTTCTAACAAATTCCACAACTGTCTTGGAATCATCAGTCTTTGTAGCTCATGTCTCTACCCATTTTGGAAAGATAATCCATTTCCAAAAGAATTTAAAGGTTTCCAAATGAGTTGGGTAATGGTCCCATACTGTCAATTCCCCATACATCAAAATTTTCATAGAAGAGAAATAGTTGTTATGGCATTTCATTTTTTAGATACATTCCCAATTCTTTGACAACAAGGTCTTGATTTTTAGAAATCATGGGAATCACAAAACAATTTTTGGCCAAAAGAGAATAAAATTATGGACCTTTCGAGAAGTCTATTGGGGACCAAAGTAGCCCCCACAAGTAAGAGTGTTACAGAAACTAAGGAAAGGATAAAACCCACTATTGGGAACACAATGCCTAAGGATGTTATAATTATATGTTCACAAAAGTTAGGGGTCATCCCAAATGTACCAAAGAGTCTCAGGTTATAGACGATCATCCTGGATTTTATTGAAACCAACATGAATGCAAGATGCTACCAAATAATTTACAAGTTCTGAATACCAAGAAATAACATCATTCATTTGGTACAATTACTCAAATGGAAACATGTAATTTATGAGAATAAAGGGGGATGAGTCAATGCCAAAGGATGGGTGGATTATACTAATATGGTCAGCCATTACATTCTCTAATCCTTTTTTATCTCTAATTTCTAAATTTATGTACTAAAGGATGGGCATACATCGAATGAGACATGGATTGGCTTCCAGTTTCTTAAGGAGATACCAGAGGGCTATATGGTCTAAGAACACAATGACTTTGGACCGTAAAAGATAAAAATTGAATTTATCCAAGACAAAAACAATGTAAATAAATTATTTTTCAGTTTTGGTTTAGATTTATTTGGTATGGTCAAGTGTACATGATGCATAGGAAGTGATATGTAGAGCTCGATCAACACAATGTGATAATACTACCCCTATTGCATAGTTAGAGGAGTCACACATGATCTCAATTAGACAATTCCATCGAGGTGGTTGGATTTCCAGGGGTAACATGATACTTTTATTAATTTACTAAAAGCTTCCACACATTATTTATCAAAAAAATCCTTTTATTTTTGGAACAATCGGGATAGGGGTAGTGAATTGTTTGTAAATTCACAAATGAAACGATGTTAAAATCAAACATGACCTAGGAAATACCACACATCCCATACATTTTTGGGGAATGGAATGGAAGGAATTACATCCACTTTTGATTTATCTACATGTATACCTTCCCAAAAAATGAAATGTCCCAAAACTATACCTTTTCACACCATGAAATGAAATTTCTCATAATTTATTATGAGATTATTTTCAATACAATGACGTAGGACTGAACCAAGACTACTAAAACATTCATAAAAATCGGTTCCATAAATAGTGAAATCATCCATGAATACTTTAATGAAATTATATAGGTAATTTGAAAAATACTAACTATGCATTTATGAAACATATCTGGAGAATTACACAGACCAAATGGCATCCTTATATATGAAAATGTTCCAAAGGGGAAATTGAAGGCTGTCTTTTCCTGATCTTCAGGGGAAATATGGATCTGAAAGTATCTAGAATACCCATCAATGAAATAGTAAGGGGAATTTCCATATTTACACTATATCATTAGTTCAATTAATGGTAATGGGAAATAGTTCTTCTTAGTGTGTTGGTTTAGTAAGAAATAGTCTATATAGACATGCCAACTATTCTACACATGATTTAGAACCAATTAATTGTTTTAATTTTTAATTACCATTAGACCCATTTTATTATCTACTTAAACTATAATGATCTATTGTATATCATAGATGGGGTTAATGATTCCAGCATATAATCATTTAGTTGCTTACTTTTTAGAAACATCTAGGAGGTCTAGGATCAGTCGGCGTTGTGCCCGCCTCACTATTTTAGACTCATCATTTAATAATATATGATGTGTGAAAATTTATGGGATAATTCTTGGAATTTCAATAAGTTCCCATCCCAAAACATTTTATACTCCCTTAAATTCTCAAGAAGTCTCAATTCATGTTCAAAATGGAGTGAATTAGAAATGATTATAGGAAACTTGTTTCCATTAATAAGATATGAATATTTTATATCTCGAGGCAGTTGATTCAGTTCCAATTCAGGGGGATTTTGTATTTATGGGAGTGTGTGTGAAAGTGAGAGTTCACTAATCTCATCTAACTGCTCAATGGTATCATCCTTGGATGAGGAATGAGATTTTACAATCTTAATCATTATCATTGATAGTAATGTGATCCTCAGTGTTCAAGATATCATCAATTAATAAACATGCATGGAATTTTTTTTAAATTGGTATAATATATTATGCATGATTCATTTCCTAGAATTTCAACCAATAATGAAAACTCAGAAAGGGGATCCGTGGAATGAAAATAAGTGTTTTAGGGGAAGAGATTACATCTATAGAGTAAAGAGATCATGGGGGAATGTTCTTCTGAGGGGGTGCTTCATGGCATCAAGGATGTTGAGGTTGGAAATGTCACCACAAAATTCCATATATAATGTACCATTATCTACATTAATTATATTTGTGGCATTTTTTATGAAGGACCTCACCAAAATAATCGGGTCTTGTCCATTAATCCTATCATCATCAATTTTAAGCACATAAAAATCCACAAGAAAAATAAAAATTTTCAGCCTCACAAGAACATCATCTAACACATCAGAAGGGTGTGCTATACTCCGAATTTATAATTGAATGAAAATTAATGTAGGATTTAGTTCCTCGATCTGTAAGGAGTAGAAAATAGAGTGAGTTATCACATTTATTGAAGCACCTAAATCAATCATAACATTGGAAATGGAATACTCTCATATGGGGTATAGAATTGAGAATGTTCCCAAATCATGTCATTTGGTGGGAATTGATGGCTCTATTAACACTCAGACATTCCTCCTCAGTCACACCTTATAATCACCTTGAATTAATCATTTTTGTGTACACATTTCTTTTAGAAACATAGCATACCTTGGAATTTTCTACAGATCATCAATAAAAATAATGTAAACCTACCCTTTTTTGAATGTTTCCAATATTTCCATATCTAGTTATATTTTCTTTTGTTTTCTTGGTTGCTTTTCCCTATGGTAAAATGGAAGAGGATTGGTTGGGGTATGTGACTCATCTATAGACACACTCTTTCAATTGGAAGGGCTTCCCCCAGGATATGGTTTTTTAATATTTGGACAGATCTCAAATGTTGGTATGGTGTTTTCCTTAGGATTTGATGACTCTAAAGGAGGGATCATTTGTCTTTTATGTTTATTTACACTCTTAAGGGTTATGTAACTGACATATACATTATTCTTAGGGTTTTCAAGTGGTTGATAGGGTAGTTTACCCAATCCATGAATTTGTATTTCCCCCATCGAGTTAACTAGTTGGCCTAATTGGGTTTTAAGTCTTTTATGGTATCCGGAGTGGTTTGATGGAATTGAATATTTTTGGCATCCATTTTTTTAATCATATATCCTAGGCTAGGATCGAGTTTTGGAGGGGCTGTTGGAAAGTCCTTTGTTGTGGTTAAGTATTTATGGGTGGTGGTGGATTACTACTCTGCCCCAGTTGGTTCCATGGATGTTGAGCTTGGTTTTAGTACCCCATTTACTATAATCTTGGTTTTCATTCTACCTATGTTTTTATGGATAGAAACATTCTTTCCTAAATGATTGGTTATAGGGGAGACCTAGAAATATTTCACCACCACTCTCAGAAGTTTCTCTTAATTGAGGATATTGGTCAGAGTAGTGGGTGTCAGAAGAAAATATACAAAAATTTATTTGAGGAGGAGTTTGGGATTTCCCATGGAAAATATAAGGTCTTATTATATGGGTACTTACCTCTTCAAACATTGTGTCCATATTCTTCTTGAATTCACTATATCGAACCTCATGGACACCTCGAATGGGTACACTGGACCATAAACAGAATTACTATGTGTTTTTCCATGTTCTCAATTAGGTTTCTTACAGCAATTGGGGTCTTATCAACATGAAAACCACCAACAGTGTCACCAATCATGTTCCTATCAATTGGAATTAAATCTTCATTAAAATACTGAATTAAATGTTAATCACTTATTTGGTACTGTGGACAGCTTGAACATAAACTCTTAAATCTCTCCTTATACTCATGAAGTGTTTCCCCATATGATTGTCTTATCCTACATATTTATTTCCCAATTTTTGTTGTTTTAGAGGTTTGGAAAAAAATTTCATGAAAAAGGTATTTCAGGTCCACCCAACCTATAATTAGTGAATTAACATAATACAACCAATCTTTCACAGTGTATTCTAATGAAAATGGGAATTCACAAAGATATACTTATTTGTCATCTACATTAGAAGGTTTTAATATAGAGCACACAATATGAAATTATTTTATGTGATTATGTGGATATTCTCCAGCACGTCCATAGAATCATGGAAATCAGTGAATTAGACCAGATTTTAGTTCAAAATTGAGTGCCTTTCCATAAATTTGATTATATATGGGTTGGATATCAAAATAAGATGAGGTTAGTTATTTTAGTATCTGATTGTTTTAATCCATGTTACACACATTAATTTCTTGTTCTAATTTGGTTCTACAATAAGAGGGTTTTATAAAATTCTCAATTGGTGGTGTGTCTTCCATCAAAGGGTTGTCTTGTGCATCTTAGTGTCGATGATGTATGATCCTATCTATTTCAGGTTCAAAAGGAGGTATGTATCTAGGGGTATAACATGTCATTTGAAAAACCTACATAATAAATAGAATGTAATGCAAAATTATATTCAAATGGATAAGTTAAAATAAATAAATATTGAAACAAATTACAAAATTTTTATAAAAAACTCGCAGTAAAAACCAAAGCACTCCCTGAAAATGGGGCCAAACTGTGATCACGTTATCATGAAATGTCAAATTGATTATGATTTTATGTTTTATTTATATTATATAGAGACCCTAGTACATCTCTGAAGGAGTGTTGATAGGTTTATATTGTTTATTATTAATAAAATTACTAAAAGAGGGGTGTTGTTTTGAAAACATATTTACGAAACTAACTTAATTTAAAGAGTATAATAGTTGATAAAGATGTATATTTTAAAAAAAATTAGAGAATGGGTTATTTGTGAGTTTACTAGAAGAATTTAAATTTAATAATTATTCTAGATTAAATAGGTTTTGATATAAGTCTTTGGTTGAAATTAATCAGAATCCCGATTACTCCCCAAGCATTTATATCGAAGGATGTTGATCCAACCTTGACATAACAATTGTATATCCAAGGTCCAAATCTCATTCCTGGTTTAATAATATCCAAAGAAAATTGAAATCTATAATATGTGGAGGAAGAAAGTGATTCTTGTGTTGTCCAATCGGAACAACACAAGTTAGGCACTGAAGACAACACACCAATCAGTTAAAAGTAAGGAGCATTCCATTCGATTCAACTAAAAAAGAATTTAAACATGAATAAAATTAAAATTACACTAAATGAAATGTTTTTAAAACCAAAATACATCAAATCAGTATTATTCGAATTTCCATATGTCCCGTTATAATATGTGTAGCTCCCTCACAATGAACATCCACCGTTTACCCAACATTGAGAGGTTGAAAGTCGGGTGGAAATACATCTTCATCCTTGACCCCCCTATGAGGATAGGGGCATTAAAAACATCTAGGAATCATATAGGAATACAATTGAACTATAAATTGGTAGAGCATGGCTTCTAGTTCGAACTGGAAATTGGGGTTCCCTTGGATTCCTTTTATAGTAAAAACGTTATGTGGTTTTGAGCACCCAGTTTTAGTGATACCATTTGAGTCTTGGTTTTTAACAAGTAAGAGACTATATCACAACTTGTAAAAAATATAAGAGTTGTTTAGATGACTCTTGAATATATCCCTATCCAATGTGGTATCCATTGGATATATTTATTAGGATTGGTTGTCAAAATTTCAAACCTAACTTTTGAATTCAGACAGATTCTATCCCCTGTATAGATTGGTTCAGATGGGCCAGAAAATGACGAATTTAAGATTTGGTTTATTGAGATGAGTTAAATCCCGGGGTCCATTATATCATCTCACAAAAATTCCGTCTATTTGAATTCACATATTTCATGTCAGGTTTAAAATAGTGGACATGTGTCCTTGGGATTCCATGTAGTTTGGCCCAATTTCATTTTGGATCATCTTTAGGGTCTTCAAATCACATCCACATTCAATGAAAATACCAAAAACGTATAATTGTCCACTTTAATAGTGATAAATATTTAATGATGAAATAAAATATGAAGTTTAGTTTGATATTATATTTTCAATATACATTGAAAAATTAGTTTAAAAAAATGGTGTTAAGGTGAAATAAAATAGTGAATCGTGGTACGATTAGTAATCAATATTTTGAGAAATTAATTGAGAAATGAAACTATTATAAATTTACTACTTTGATTAACTATCTAGTTTTGATTTTAAATTGTGGGATTTTTTAACTATGGTTTTTAACATAAATGTTTGAATGAACTAAATGACCCCCCCTCTTGAGTGTCCTAATCTGGAAATCATTTTGTATCAGAGTATTGTTTTTAATCATCAATTTTCAATGTTATCAAAGATTTTTCAAATATTTTCAACAGTTATTTTACTTTTGTTATAACAATAAATTAATGTCTATTAATTCTAAATTTTAAGCACTTTAAAAACCTATACTTTAGTCTATATTACAGAAAATAGAATTGAAGGTGTTTCTACTAACAGACCCCCATTTTTTATTAGATCTAATTTTTCAAAGTTGAAAATTAAGATGAAAATTCATTTTGAATGTTTGCTTTTTGTGATATGGTCTTCAATAGTAGATGAATATAATATTTCTTGTACTACTAGAAATACTTGGGATGACCCAACCAAGACTTCTTATAATAATAACTGCAAAGCTATGAATGTCTTGTATTGTTCTTTAGGAGATGAATAATTCAATAGGATTTCTGTATGTAGAACAACGCATGAAATTTGGGATACATTAGCTATTTTACATGAAGGAACCACTAATGTTAAGGAGATGAGACATAACACATATCTATTAAATATGATAACTTTATGATGAATCATGACTAACCTATATCTGAAATGTATCTCAGGTTCAATGAAATTGTAAATACTATTATTTCTCTAGGAATGAATTTTACTAATATAGAACAAATCATGTGAATTTAAGATGTCTACTAGATAGATGGAGAGGAACCTCAGTGTCAATAAGATAATCAGGTGATATCGGTATGTTCCATGTAAAGAATCTAATAAAAAATTTTATGATGTTTGATAAATAATTAAAAGAAAAAAAATAAAATGATGATGAACCTAAGAGAAAATTATTTTCTTTCAAGACCACTAATTCTAAATAGAAAGAAAATGAGAAGTAAAAAAATCATTCTCCTAGTTCAATAAATGAAGAATCTCTAAGTGACAATGATGAGGAGATGGCTCTGTTGTCCAGGATATTAAAGAAGTTATAAAAAATAAAGAATTTCCTTAGGAAGACTTGCTACAATGGTAAATATGATAGTATGGGCAACTGAAAAAAGGAATTGATGAGATGTGATAATTCTAATGAAATAGTATATTATGAATGTTAGTAAAGAGGATATGTAATGGAAGACTGTCTAAAGTCCAAATATAAATATAAATATGAGGACAAAGATAAAAGAGACAAGAAGGAAATACATACCCCTTGAGTGCTTATTAGGATAGCTCCAGTGAGTAATAATCGTCACATGATTGTAATGGTGACAAGGAAACCATATGTTTTATGGAAAACAAATTTGAGGTAACCCTTAAGTCTCATGTAAACAACTCTTATTACTCAAGAGACACATCTAATTTTGAGGATATTTCTAATGAAGAAATGTTTTAATACATATAATTGATTAAAGATACATGCAGTTAATTAAATGATAAATATAAAATTTTGAAGAAAATTTATTCTCGCACATCTATTGTCAAAACAATGTTTACTGTAGAGAAAGAAAAAAAATGGTCAATTGCTTATTGAAAATAATAAGCTGAAGTTATTAAATGAGGAATTGAAAAAGAACATAGAGAATTTTACCAATGGGAAAAATAATCTTACATAAAGTCTTGGTAAAAAAGTAGCTCTTTCGTATACTATTGGTGTTGGATACCAAACTGGATAGAGGAACATAGCTAAAAAGCATTTTTGTAACCAAGTCTAGAAAATAGTTTTTATGTCTAGAACTGAATTTTTTTTCGAGTTTTAAGACTAGAAAACCTTCTACTACATTCATATTTTTCTCGACAAAATAAACATTTTATTTTTCAAAGACTTCAAAAACTTTTTATAGAAGACCTTTGAATAAGGTATGGGTTCCCAAAGAACTTATTAGAAATATTACTGGACCCAAAAAATCTCGGAACCAAAATCTTATGTTTTTTGATATTTTTGTAGGAAAGTTGTTTGTAGGGATCCTGTAGAAGTCTAAGGTACTTGGACAGTAGATTTTCAAGACACATGATTGGAGATTATTCTTGCTTTAGTAATATGATAAAGATTGATGGTGGGCATGTCACTTTTTGGTGACAATGCTAAAGGAAAAATAATTGTCTATTGCCAATTTTGAAACTCTAATTCAGTTTTAATTTCCAAAGTACTTTTTGTTGGTTAATTAATTTACAATCTTCTTACTATCTCTCAGTTATGTGATGATGGTTCTAATGTCAAATTTAAAAATCATGCATGGAATTTTTTTAATTATAAAAATCAATTAGTGTTTACTTCCTTTAAAAATGAAAATTTGTATGCAGTAAAATTTGATTCCTTAGTGTCTCAAAATGTTTCATGCTTAAGTGCCTTTCATAAAGATTCTTGGCTATATAATGGTATATTAGTACATTTTAATATTAATTCAATTAGAAATATTACTAGGAAAGGACTAGTTAAGGTTCTACCCAACCATGAGTTTCCAAATGAAAAAGTCTACAATCCTTTACAAAATGG
Organism: Viscum album; assembly: GCA_963277665.1. Lineage (NCBI taxonomy): Eukaryota > Viridiplantae > Streptophyta > Magnoliopsida > Santalales > Viscaceae > Viscum > Viscum album. The sequence continues at coordinate 1,940,469,699 of OY728155.1, forward strand.
TAAACAACGTAAAATATCTTTCAAACCAAAGAAAGAATTTTCAACTTCGCAACCTCTTGAATGAGTTCACATGGATTTTTTTGGACCATCTAGGGTTTCTAGTCTCAATGGGAATCATTATGACTATGTTCTATTAGATGAATTTTCTAGATACACATGGAATTTCTTTATTTCTCTCAAAAGTGAAGATCTCTATTACTTCATTAAGTATGCTAAAATAATAGAGAAACTCAGTGGACTTATAAATAAATCCTTAAGATGTGACCATGGTCATGAGTTTTAAAACCAAGAGTTTGAATCTTTCTTCTCACACAGTGTCTATAGTCACAACTTCTCTACCATAGGACACCCCAATGGAATGGTGTTGTAGAAAGAAGAAATAGTACCTTACAAGAGATAGCCCAGAACATGGTTAAGGAATTCAAATTACCTATCTATTTTTTTGAAAAATCAATCAATACATCAGGTTATATAATTAACAGAGTGTTAATCAGACCAATTCATATGAGAACCCCATATAATCTATGGAATAGTAGGAAACCCTAATTTAGTAACATCAATGTTTTTGGTTTAATTGTTTTTATCTTTAATACAAATGCTAATCTTGATAAATTTGAATCCAAAATTGATAGAGGAATATTTCTAGGTTATTAAATATCTAGTAAATCCTATAGAGTATTTAATAAAAATAAATAAGTGTGTGGAAGAATCTGTACATATCAAATCTAACGAAACATACCCACATAAACCCAAGACCTCTCTAGAAAATATTAAGGATGATCTATACAATCTAGACATAAAGGAAAAATAATCTGAACCTATTGTTAAGAAACCTATTTAATCATCCAGTTATGGAAATTCCCCAGACTCTAGTCATGATGAACACAAACTTGTTAAAGATGATGAAATTATTAGCCCTTATTTTTCTATTCCTATGAAAATCCTGAAGAACCGTTATTTAGATGGTGTAGTTGGACACCTATATAAAGGGACACATACAAGAGATTATTTGAGAAACTGGTCAAACATCAATCTTTGTTTTCCACAAATTGAACCTAAAAACATTAATGATGTAATCAATGATGAATTTTGGGTGATGGCTATGCCAGAATAATTGTATCAGTTTTAAAGAAAAAATGTCTTCAAACTTTTATATAGATTCAAGGACACCTTGACTATAAAAACTAAATGGGAGTTTAGAAACAAAGTAGATGAAGCTATTAATATTGTAATAAGTAAAGATAGATTGGTTGCACAAGGTTATAGTCAAGTAGATGGGATTGACTATAAAGATATTTTTCACCTATTTTTAGACTTGAAGCTATTAGAGTATTTATTTATTATGCAGATCATCTAGATTTGAAACTATATCAACTTGATGTTAAGAGTGAATTAAAAAATGGATATATAGTTTAGGATGTTTTTTATGAACAACCATCCAGTTTTACAGACCCTCATTTTCCAAATAATGTTTTTAAATTTAAAAAATCTTTATATAGTTTAAAATAAGCTCCAAGAGCTTGGTATGATAGGCTCAACGCTTTTATTATTTTTATATTCTTTACAAAAGATATTGGTGGTCCTACTCTATTTATAAAAAAAATTCTAAATATTTTTTCATAGGTTAAATCTAGGATGATGATAGTATTTTGGATTTTCAAGAAATTTTCAAGGTATTTATTTTTAAAAAATCATGAAAAATGAATTTGAAATGAGTTTAATGGGAGAAATCAAATTCTTTCTTGGATTTCAAAATTTTTAAAATAATGAAGGTATTATTTTATTTCAATGTAAATATAAAAAAGATATTTTAAAATGGTCTAGCATTGGTAGTACAAAAAGTAGTGATACTCCAATGAGTAATAACTATAAGTTAGAACTTGATGAAAATTGTAAATATATAGATCAAACAACATACATAAGAATTAATTAGATTTTACTCAACTTAACCGCTAGTAGGCCAAAATTTTTGTTTAGTGTGTGTATGTGTGCTCATATTCAATATGATCTGAAATATATCTTTTAACTTCTTTTAGAATAATTGTCAAATACCTCATGTACACTAAAAACATAGGATTGTTCTATCCCAGAGGACAAGCATTTGATTTAGTTTGAAATTATAATTCTGATTTTGGTGGTTGTAAGTTAGATAGAAAAAGAACCTTCGGAACATGTAACTTTTTTGGCATGTCTCTAGCATCATGGTGTAGTAAAAAAGAATAAATATTTTTCCTTATCAAATGTTGAGGTTGAAGAGATAGCTGCTAATAGTTTTGGTGCTCGTATTTTTGGATGAAACATACTTTTATAGACTATAGATATTAGTTTAGACATGTCCCAATAAATTTTGATAATAAAAGTGCTATTAACATATAAAAGAATAATTTTTCTCATTCTATATAAAAACATGTTGATGTAAGACATCAATTTTTGAGAGATCATTATCAAAAAGCTGATATAACTCTAAAAATTATAGGCACAGAACATCATCTTTATGATATATTCACAAAGCCATTGAACTCTAATAGGATGGGGTATATAAGACATGAATTAGGGATGATTATTTTGTAAGGACCTACTGTTAGAAACTCTATGTTAAAACTAAGTGTGAATGTATCACTGATAGGATGTTGACAATGTCATTCCGACACAGACAGTGTCATGTTATGTCATGTCGACACCCACAGTATCATGCAATGTCATGCCAACACCAATAGTGTCTCACAGAAATTTGTCTCACTGACACCAACACTGATGACTCACTGACACCGTTGTCTTATTGAAACCAACACTAATGTCTCAATGATGGACACTTACCAATATAGTTTGATTGTTTGTATATATTTTAACCAAAATGACACAGTTTTACATTTTTTGTTTTTATTTAAAAATGGTTCACCCATTTGGGATTTATAAATCCCTAAGTGATAAAATCAATTCAATCCACTCTATTTCATACTCTCAGATTTTTTCCCTCACACTTATACCTTTTATCTTTTGACCCTTAGATATTTCACCTTCCTACCCTTTAACATTACATTCAAAATGGTTTGAGTAAAGCGCGTCCTAGAAGGTTCTGAAGATGAATTAAGAAACTATAGGAGGCACAAAAGACATTCAATAAAATATCAACCTATCAATCAAGCTCTTGAAAATCTTGTGCTAACTCGTGAGAAGGATGTCTTAAAAGAATGGTTACTCTCTAGTAAGTCACTTTTATAGAGAGGGCTGAAAATTCAAGGGTGGATAGATTTGTTTTCAAATAATGAGAGTTCATATTATCCTACTCTTGTTAAACAATTCTATCTTCATGAAGAGTTCATTAAAGAAGGCAGTGATATGTTTTGGATCAAATATGTGGTGAATGGAAGAAGAGTTTCTTTCTCTTCACAGAATTGGGTAGAATTCCTCAAAATACCCCATGATGGCATCTTTAATGACAACAAGAGAAGTATTCCACCTACGAGTAAACTATTTTTCTGAGATATATATTTGAGGGAGCTGAATAGTAATGAGGAACATATGATGCCTATAAGTTCATATTTGGATGGATAAATTATACATTTATTTAATTTTATCAAATAACAGTTATGTCTCAGGAAAGGGGAATTTACCTCACTAAAATATCAGGATGTATACGTCTTGTATTTTCTAAAGAAAGGGAATAATGTGAATATATATAGTTATCTGATAGTATATATCAGTGAAATGATCAATCAATATTATAAGACTAATTATTTGTTCTATACAGGAATGATATCTACTATTCTAAAAGAAAAATGATGTGTATGTGAAAATGAATAAACTATTTCTGATTAAAGTGGTGTTTTCTCAAATAATGAAATTTTAGGAGAATGAAGATAAACTCGAATCCCGGTAAGAGGGAGTTGGTTGAAGATAATGAGAATTTGAAAGAAAATTTCAATCCTATTGAACACCCCACGATTCTAGGAGAAATGATTGATCCTAGTCCAGGATAAAATTCTGATAATGTTTATTATGATGAAGAGGAAGTGGAATCTCCTAGAGAAGAATGGTCTCTTTTAGATGATAGGAGTGACCCATATATTGAAGAAAGTACAAGGTGAATGTAATGTGGTCCAACTATTCCACCTCTAGCTCTGCCACCCAAGGACATATTTTAGTTGATAATGATGATGATGAAATTGAAGAATTTTGTAGTGTGGAATATGAATGTAGATCAAATGGTTAAGAAGATAAATCTAAATAAGAAAAATAAGTTGATTGAGTGGAAGAAGAAAGTGGTAGTGGCTCTGATAGTGAGGAATAAGGGGATGAGGAATCTGGTGATAAAGGTGGAGAAGGTGATAATGCAAGCCAAAGAGATGAATCTGAGCATGAATGTGATGAAAGTGGTGAACATGATAGTGATTTTGACCATCCTTGTGAATATAAAGGTTTCAATAGAGAACTTAATGGTCCTAGGAATATGGAACAGATTGTAGAACCTCTTGGTCCACAGAAGTTGGTGCTATGAAAAAAGAAGTATTTGAGGTTGGTAATGCATAAAAAGAACCAGTAAACCTAGAACCTCAGTTGTTTTATACTATTTAGATACATCAGGTTGAGGGGGAGAAACATGTGAGTAGAGATCAAGTTTATAGGGAGCCTCAAGATAGGAAAGTGAGAGTTTATACACTCACTCATATAGATTCTTCTTAGTTATCTGAGTGGAAAAATAATTCGTGGTTATATTTATCATGGTTTGGATTATCTAGATTTAGATGATGAGGAGAGGATATTTGTGTCAAGAGGATCAGTAGTTGAGTAACCTCCAATAGTTTCATCTTCTCTACTTCTTCACTATTAGTGTTTTTCATGCAAGGTGACTATGTGAACAAATCATGTTTTTGGAGATTTAAGGAAGAAATGTTAGTTTCTATGAGATAAGTCCCTTTAGATCAAACTATACTAGTTGCAACACTTAGTGAGAATGATGAAGATTTGATTTTAGAAACAGTTGTTTCCAAGATTGAACCTCATTTGGGATCAGTTTTTGGAAGCTATTGAGACAACTAGTTTGGAAATGTCTGATGTCATGTTCAAGCTAGATGCTACTATTAGCCAACTGCTCCATGAATACAAATCCACTTTGGACAAAGCTCTGAAAATTTATGACATCTTTTTTGAATCCCCTATTTAGTATGATATTACAAATCTTGATTTGTATCTTCTAAATTAAATAGTCAAGGATGTAGTAACTGGTGCCTTAACATCTAATGATAAACCTCACAATGTTCCTCTTATTCAGTATTCAGTCAGTGAGGTGATTCGAATAGTGGTTATGGAAGAACATCAGTCAGTAATAGGTCATTCAAATAGTGAAATCCTGAGAAAATTATGGAAAGTTTTTAGAGAAATTAGTCTTGGGGAATGTTTACTTGAAGATTTGGTATCCCACCAACTAGACCTAGAGATGGTCAAGAATCTCATTAGGGAAGAGCTGAAAACCATGATGGGTGGAACTAATCATAAAATTCTATAAAAAATCTGGTACAAAACAGTTCATATTTATGGCATGGGTAGATTCTATTCATACAAGGATATAAATACTCAAGATAAAATCACCAATAAATGGAATTTTTAATTTAAAAGGATATACACAAAGCATCATCTAGATAGTCACTTGAAGCTTTTTCTTGACAACCTTTGATTTTCCCCAGTGAATCAAGACTTCAGAGATCAAGTGATGTTTTTTGAGGTGTTTACTCCTATTAGTGCACAACTCATTGAGAAGAAGGATGATTTCACAAAAGTTATACATTATGGTGGAGAGATGATCATGGATTTCATCAGTCTTTTTAAGCCTTATATGTATGTACAAATTACATCAATTGTTTCCCCTCTTGCTACTCCTCTTAGACAACCTATAGAACCTCCTAGTTTTACTTCTACCATCATGCCTTCTTAGACACTAACTCATGCTCATGCCTTCAAACCGATTCCTCCTATCATTTTTAGGGAACTTACTGGCCTCCAACCCCTAGTTGTCCAATTTTGGCACCTTCAGTACTTACTTGAGTTCTATTACCCTCTATCAGAATTTATTTTGAACCTCCAGCCACTACCAATATATCTACTGCTTCTACCACTACACCTTCTGATAAGGGAAAGGCAGTGACTGAACCCTCCTCAAAAAATAATTACTTTTTATCACTTCTTTGATAGAGATTAATTATTCTACTTTTGAACATTCATATCCAATGTAATTTTGAATATTAAAAAAATCTTGTATCATTTTAAGCTAGGATTATTTTTTTTTTCTTGAACTTTATTATTTCTTGAATTTACAATTTTTTATTACCACAAAAGGGGGATAAAAGATGGATCCTTATATAATTACAACTATTTGTTTATGTGAGATAGTAAAAATAATACCTACATAGATCATTATGTATCAACTGATTGTACTTTATACTGCCATGATTTTTTATCATCAAAAAGGGTGAGATTATTGGACCTATCCAGTTTTAATATTCTTAAATTATTTCCAATCATGCCCACTTATATCAAATAATGGTCAGTTAAGTTCAAATATGTCTAATTATGTTAATCTATGTGCAATTATATGTTAAACATATTCCGTACATGTATATATTATAAGACAGACATAGGGACAAATTGGAAAATAACGAGTCACTGACAGTTATAAGTTTGAGTCACTAATAGACTGAATCACTGATAGAACAAATGAGTCATCAAGAGAAAAAATGACACATTGACAAAATAAATCAGTCACTGATAGAACTAATGAAACACCGATAGTCTAACTGACTGATAGATCAAATGAGTCACTGACAGACCGACTGACTCACCGACATCCGTAATAACCTACTGACACATGGAACTACTAAAACTGTGACCTATCGACAGAGGGACTCACCGACAGTGTGACCTACCAAAAGAAGGACTCACCAATAAAATGATCTACCGAAAAAAGGACTCACCGACAGATTATTCGAAATTTCATTTCTCTATAAATTAGAACTTTTTATCCAATAGTCATATTGGGTTATTTAATGCTACTAATTTACTTGTATAAATTTTTGTAGACATCATTAACTTGGATGTCAGAGGTACAAGGTAAAACACATGTCCCTATCATGCATAATGTCAGACCTGTAGAATATAAAAAGGGAATCACATGACAAAATAGTGTACCCCAGACAAGCAACCATCTTATGATAACCTATTAAGAAAAGAAAAAAAAAGAACACACCTCCTAGATGACCGAAGACAATGAAGTAACGGTTGTGAATCAAATATCCAATCAAACATAGAGCAAAAAAATTTATATATAGGAAAAACATTAAAGAATATCTCATTTTCCTAGAAACTCGAACACAGAGGTTCCTTGACACTCTATTTTGATGTCTGTTTCCCAAATAGGAATCTAGGATCACTTCTACTACATTCAAGGAGTCAAAAAGGTTCAAGAACAACACTCAGATTATTCTTAACAATCTCTCATTATTTATTATCTATTGTGTTAAATTTTATTACATTTCAATCAGAGTGTGTATTTGTAGAATAAACACACCTTGTCTCCTATGATATTCGGGAGGATATAAGAAATTAACACACTACAATTATCTTACACCATATTTCTCCCACATATAACCATATAATAGGTATCCATGTGAACTACTTGTAACATATTTCTGATGAATAATGATGGTAGAGGTCTATCTTGACTTAGACGTCATTGTATACTTCTATAAACCCAGATAAAGGTTGTGGATCAAAGTTTATTAATTTAAAATAATTGGTTGTGGGTGATCACCAAGTGGAGAGGATTAGGTCATGGCTTGAGACTGAACATCTTGTTTAATTCTCCTATTCTTTTTCAAATTTAGTTTTCTCTATTTTCACTCATATTTTTGAAAACTAAGTATTACTCTGATTGTTGTTCTTGGACAGTATTTATAACCTTTTTAGTTTGGTAAATTAGTATCAGAAGTTATATTAATCTTTAAAATTTCTAAAACTAATAAGTAATAAATCTTTTGAGAAATTAAATGAACAGTCAAACTATTATAAATTTAATACTTTGATTAACTATCCTGTTTTGATTTTAAAGTGGGGGATTTTTTTAACTATGGTTTTTAGCAGAAATTTTTATAGGAACTCAATTCACCCCCCCCCCCCTCTTGAGTGTCCTACCACCATGCCACTTTCGTTGAACCTCATGTTGAATTAGGAACCCTCACGAACCAAGGCCAATCCTAGTAGGCTTCAATGTGAATCTAAATCCTTTTAAAAAGGCGGGATGACCGGACGACCGATAAGAGGATAAGGAATAGGGAAACAAAAAAAGTGAAATAAAAATATAAATGAAACAAAATAATAATAATATATATAAATATAATATAACAGACAGACACACACATATATACATCTAATTATAGTAAGAGTTATATATATTAATAATAATTAATATATTAATATATAATTGAATATATATATATTAAATACTAATATATTGATATATATTTATATATATATATCAATGAACAAGTACTCGGCATTTGACAAACGAGACACAAAAAAAGAGTATTATTTTTATTTTAAATTGATTCAATGACTCATTCCATCGGTTTGTGTGGAAGAGTGATAAGGTGACCCAGGGAAGTGATTGAAGATGACGTGATAATGAGGAATAACCTTGCATGTGTGAGGGGAAGTGGAGGTCAATTCATGGGGATGTATATTTTCAAATAGATTTCACTCAGAGGTAGTGACCATCACATCAAAGCATACCTTGTGGAATAATGCTACCTATAGAGGGAGTTTTTCACTATTTATATTTTATTGGAAAAGAGAATCCTTTATCTTCTATTTTCCATGAACCTTGGAAAAAATAACCATTTATGATACCTGGAGATGGGATCCTACCTTCCTCTTCTTCTTAATTTTGTTTTTGTTTCATTTATTTTAATTTTATTTATATATTTCCTATACTACTCTACTTAGTAAATCAGATTATGATTTTTTTCATTTCATTTTTTCTCAACATATGATGTGATCTTGAATCTCGAGAACTAATTTTTATTTAAATATTTTGAAAGTGAATATCAATTCTTCCTAGAAATCCACACATAATGAAGATCATCCCCTCTTCATAACACTAAGAAGATCCTGAAGGTGAGTTGTTATGTTTGAGAAAAAATTCTTGCACTCAATCGGTATGAATCTCTTTTCTCCTTGATCCATTTCTCCATATTCTATTAACTTGATTGGTAAAGTTGTTATGTGAGGTTGTGTGATTTTTGAGCCTATGATATTCACTTTGATCAGGGAAAAATTATTTGAAGGAGATATTTGATTTGGATATTTCTTGACTTTGGGAGAGTAATCATGTAATGACCCAGAAATTACATATTAATTTTTTTATATTATTTTGGATTATTACGAGTCTGAGAAAATTGACGACACGTGATTCCGAGACTTGTTAGGCCATGAACGCATTTTTGAACTTTTATTAATGTACGTTCAATAAACGTATGGGAGGAGTTTTTTAACTTTTGGGCTGATGCTCGGAATTGAAATATGTGGACAGACTTGAATCCGCAGAATTGGTATTTTCCTCAAGGAGTCTTTACTTAGGCCACAATATGTTGGGAGAAAAAGTTATTTTAGGACTTTTTGAATAATAATAAAATAACATGAAATTGTTATTTTATTTTTCTATAACAGTCGAGAGGCGGTTGATAGACAGCTGTGTTGTCAATCCATTTAAGGGCTTGACTCATCTGTTGTGTAGCCACACCATGTTCAATTAATGTGACTCATTAATTTCACTAATTAATGGGCCCTTAATTGAATGATGAATTAATTCTTTAACTCGTTGTTTTTGTTAAACATGAGCAATGAGAGATTTGGGAGGAATTTGTTGGTGAGCTCTGATGAAGCACTGGCGAACCTTCTTCCAAAAAACAACAGATGATTTGATGATGCCTGTTGAGGAATCGATCTAGAGGTCAATAGCCGATGAATGAAAATGCACACGAATAATCTCCTATGTCTGTAATACCCTCGAACGCGGAAGCACTACCATCCGCAACAGTCACCAACGATTCTCGAGGTAGGAGGTTTATTATTACAATTTATCATTGATGAATTAAATTGAAACATTTGTTAATATGCTGACGCAGAAGGAGCGATCAAAACGAATAAGGCACGAACACTCCGCCACTACGTTCTGGTTGCATTATTTAGGGGAAGAATTTATAAATTCGATAGAACCTTGATTTCGGGAGCTGTGTAGCGATGAAAACATCCCTAGAGGCCCGTAGTTGTGAGCATAAGTGAAAACGGGCCACCAGGGCTCACCTGGTAGCCCACCGATGATCCACTAGCGCATCACCAGTGACTGGCGTTAGCCGTAGAAGGGGTTGTCGATGCTCGGTGTCACGTAGGATGGACATGAGGCCCTCTCTCGACCAGAAGCAGAGGCGGGAGGCGTCTCGTTGTCACGCACCGCGGTGAGGGAGGTTGTCGCATGAAATAAATGACAAAGGTAGGGGACCCGCTCCCTGAGGGTACCATGGATAGCAAGGCGGTGCCATCTGGCATCTCCAATTAAGAGTTGAATGAATCTTTGAGCCATTCAGGTGGTCAACGACGCGGCCCTCGTGCAGTTCATGCCAGCTGATGGGCCGAGCCTCCGCGGCCCAGCCTAGCCGGGGAGGGCCTGGCTGGTCCATAGCCTAGTGGGCCGAGCCCTCCATGATGTAGTCCAACCAGGGTGTCCTAGGTTGGTTTGGACTGGGTTGGTCTGGTTCGAACCAGGACCGGGTCGGGTCAAGTCCGTCCGATTCGGTCGGACCGTACCCAGACCCATTTATCCCGATTTATGCTTAAAAGTTCATATATAGAAAACCAAATGTTCATTTGAAGAACTGTATATGGCGCTATAATACATACAATCGGAAGAACATTTTGAGACACTCCACTTGAGTTTTGGAGAAGGTTTGGGTATGTCCCTGATGGAACGTACCAAAATCCAACCGGTCCCTCGGCACTAAAATCCCTATAACTCTCGGATCGAACGTCTGATTGACATTCCATATGATGTGTTGGAACCCTTATTATATGAAATATCATTGGGTTACTTCTTCGTGGGACTTATTAGCAGTTGAGGAATGACTAATACCATGAGTAGCAGATACTAAAGAATTCAAGCGCACCAGGTGTAGAGAATCTTGTGGTTGGCTATCAATTGAATAACGATCATATGTGGGTCTTCACCTAGAAGTCCTCTATGGGTCAACACAGATCATATGTGGGTTAGAAGATGTGTGGGTTAGGTCCTATTTGGGTCATCAATCAATGATCGTGTGTGGGTCAGTACATACTGATCTGGTGTGGGTCAGTGCATACTGATCATCTGTGGGTCAGTGGGGGTTAGTACCTATTGATTCTAGGTGGGTTAGATCCTGTTTGGGTTATAAGGGGTTAGTAACTATCGATCTTGTGTGGGTCGGATCATGTGTGGGTTAGCGGGGGTTAGTACCTATTGATCCTTTGTGGGTCAGTAGCAGTGCCTCTTAATATAATAAGATGATCTAGCTTTAAGACTAGTCATATGTACTTCTGTACTTAAGTTATACCTTATTTGAGATGAGTCTTTTCTTTGTACTTGGTGATTAAGATAATGCATTCTAGTTTTATTTTTTGGAATTCTGAGAGTCTTTCAGGGGTCTCAGGTTCCCTACTGGGTATTTTTATACTCACCCCTACATGGGATTCACCATCACCTTATTGTGTCTTGTGCAGACGACGAACAACCTTGACTGAGACAAGGAGAGCTTAGAATTAATGATGGACGACAGCGATAGTTAAAGCAGAGAGCTATGGATGAAATTTATACATACAGTTCATGTAGGATCATTGGAAGACGATCTCCGGGGCTATTTTTTCTATTCTGTTGTATCTTTCAATTGGGCTTGTATTTCGACCCCTTTACTTTCAGTACACACATTAACTTCAGTTGTTTTAATTCATGGCATACTTTTTGTGTGTGTCTTGTCTGTGTGTGTACAGGTTTAAAGGAAGTTCCTTCCCCTTCAGATGATAGTCACCAACCCATGGTCGATGGAAGGTGGTCTTGGGGTTGTCACGACATGGGCCCCGGGGGACAGGTCGTGACAAAACATGTGTTGGAAGTGATTTTTCCCCAAAATTCTATATATTATGGGTAAGATAAGTGTGTGCATAAAACCACTTACCATGCACTGAGGGATTACGATAGTAGTTGATTTTTGTATAAAGAAGATCTATTGTAGGGAGTTGAGGGTGGATCAACCTAGATCTGACCTTATTCATACTGACATTATTGTTTATATTAAATTATTTTCTTGTTCTTTATGTTGTTATATTTTCCCTTTTTATTGTTTATTTTATATTTAATCACTCTGACTGTGTCTTTTTCATCACTGTTTTTTGTTTTTTTCATTTTATTCTTTCAAAATTTTAAAACACAAATTAATTTTCAGAAATACCACTAAGGAAATTGACAATGATTCCTTAAGAGTGACTCTGAGGATATACATTTTTCTATATATATTTGGTTTTAAAATTGAATATTTGATCATCCTCACAATAAGGAAATCCTAAAATTTTTAATGTAATTGTCTCACCTTGATTTTTTTGTAGTGGCTGATGGGGTTCCATTTTATATAATTTGTTTGTGTTTTATTTTTAAATGGAAAAAATATTTTTTTGACCTCTACATTAACCCCAATAAACAAAATTCAGTGAGCGATGTATTTATTAATATTTTAGTATCAAATCAGTTTATGTATTTCTCTCACCTTAAAAATCAAAAAATGGAGAAATAGTTGAATTTTAATTATTGGGGAGAGATATTAATTAGGTTTAAATGTGTTTCATTATAACCCATCGAAAACAATAAAATTTTCTCAAATTTCCTCCCTATAAATCATTCAATAATTTATTAATTATAAATATAATATTGTAAAAAATTCAAAATATTATTTTTTTTGTAGCCTTCTTTAGGTGAAAATTGAATTCTAGATTGAGGGGTTTTAAAGGTTTTGAAATTTGTAGAATTGCATGATTTCTGGGTGATTGTGCCCAACTATTTTTGGAATTTTCACATTAGGAACTATTAATGGGAGTGTGATAGGAGAGATATTTTCATTAATTTTATTATAACAAGAGTGAACTTTAATGTTTTTACTTAAACCTAGGTTGCACACTATTTTTTATCTAACATTCTACAGAGAAAACATTAATAATAATTATACAAGTTATTTGAATCTGGAGTAAAAGGGGAAAGTGTGACCCCATGTAAAGTCTCTTAGACAATGGTAATTGGTTGGGTTTCTGAAAAAAAATAAAATCCATTTTCAAATTCAATAATCTATTTTAACAGTGTTATGTTAATGAAATATGATATATAAAAATTAATATAAAGTTCCTTTAAAAAATGACCTCATTTAGGTGAGGGGAATTTGGAAAATAAATGAAAAATGATAATATTGGATTATATAACAATCATTTTTTTGATTCAATGATGTTATGGAAAAAATGGATCATTAATTTGTGGAACCTAGGAGAGAGTGATTAATTATGGTGTCTCTTGGTAAAATTTGATTTCCACTTTTATCTCACCTGTTTTACTTATGGAACTGGAACTTATTTTTAATTGAATTGGAACCTCATTTTGGAGGCATGATTTTTCAAAAAATGGTGGAAATTTTTATTTCCTTTGATTTTGGGGTGTTTTAGAACATATGTAGGATTGTATTTTCTCTTTCTCTATATTTCTAAATAAAAAATAAAAATCAAATTACCAAGTAGTGTAATAGAATAAATGTGGGGGAGTTTGAACCAGAACCGTAGAACCATATCATATGCATATCCAGGTTCCGAGTCATTGTCTATTTTGGAAGACTGACCATGTCCCGCATGAGCCAGAACTTTGGATTCACCCCTTTTGAAGACCGATTTACCTGAGCCTTCAGATAGAGCACCCAGAGCCTTGCCTGCTATATCCACCTGAAGGCCAAACCCCCTTTTCTAACTTCAGACAAATCAACTGCCTTCTTACTATTTCTTATACCTAGATAATATATAATGATAATATATATACATATATTTAATTGTAAATGTACATAAAAACATATATATAAGTATATATAAAGTTATTTATATTTAGTTATCACTTATATCAAGTAGTATATTTTTTATGTTGTTTATGTTTTGATTTATATTTAAGTAAATGATTTTAGTAATTTTTTTTCAATTTTAATGTTTTAGTTTGTTTTTATGATTTTTCATGGTTTGTTAATTTGTCCGAATTTCTTGAAAGTGCATCAATCAAGTCATCTGAGAAGGAACATAAATAGTGGCATACATGCCACATGGAAGAAAGGCCACTGATACGTAGTAGTGACCCTGAGAGTGCGCGATGGAGGAGGGTGGATTTATTTTGGTAAAGTGAGGATCCATTGAAAAATTTCAAAAAATAAACCATCCATTCCAAAACTAGATGATCATTGTATATCCTTTCATATAACACAGGTAAGAGACAACTAAGAAGAGAGAAGAGGTCGAAATCCAATCACAAGGAGGGCAAAATTCTCACTGGAGAATCTTCTCCATGTCTTTTCTATTACTTTTTTATTCCTATTTTCATTAAAATGAGTAATTAACCATTATAAGTGAATAAGTATATAATGAACTGATTTCATTTTATCGATCCTAAGTAAATTAATTTTTTATTTAGTACAATCTTATGTACATCATTCTTTTCCTTTTAATTATAAGTATCAACTAACCGTACCAAATAACTAATATTTGAGGATAGGGAATCATTTCATATTGGATCATTGATTGAAGTACCAAAAATTAGAAAAGTTCATTGTATATATTCTCTATATTTAATAGATTAATTCATCGGTTAATTTCAATAGTTCAAGGTCCAATAAGATTCATCAATCCATGGAAGTTCAATGAAGTGACAATTTAGTGAATATCCAAATTTATAAAGAACTGGATAATTGAATTAATAAGATTTGAATAGGAGAATATCATTTCTATGTGTTAATTGTATCTTGAGGACCCTAATTAATCTATTGTTGTCTCATACAATATTTTTTTCTCCCTGATACTAAATACCATTTCACTATTACTTTTTATTTTTTGTGGTTTATTTAGTTTTTTTCACTATTACAAACATTAGTACTTCCTATTGATCTAGCTCTACTCATCACTAGACTAGTAGTAATACGTGTTTTATAAATATTAAATTTTCATGAGTTATACAAATTCATGATCATTCATCTATGGTATTGGTAATATATTGATGTCCTCTAACCGAATTCCAGAAAACATAAATTAAATTTCATCATAAAAAACTATGTGACAACTTCGATACCAATTTTTGGTATTAGGTGGTCCAAAGAAGTTTGAAAATTGGTAGAAATAAATCTTCTCAATTATATAAATTTCAAAACATCATACATAAACATATTACTACTTTTTCGAAATAGTATTTTAGGATTTTTTGATTGGATTGAAATGAAGTAGGTTTAGTAAAGATCTTGTCAGATTCCTTGGTTCTCAGATTCAACTATCTCATTGTGAATTTTCTAAACATCATTGAGAATGGGTATTATATATAATTACTTATTTATTATATAATAATAAAATTCATGTAATTTTCTATATTTATATAAGTTCCCTTATAGATCCTTAATCCCTTGATTGTTATCCCATTTGAGCCAAAAATGTAAACTTCTTTTTTTGGTCATTTTAAACTTTTTTACTAACCATTTACTCGATTGAAAAAAATCCATAGAATTAATTAAAAATGTGACCCCCTTTATTAAACCATTAAACCATTGGTAATCTAAAACTCTGGTTAACCTTTTAAGATGTACCTTTCTATTGTTATGTTTATATTATTCCATCAATCTCAATTGATATTTTTTCGTTTGGGGAGAGGGGTTGTTTTTTAATTTATTCCTTTATATTATTACAGTCATCAGTCAATATTAATTATTATTTTTGTTTACTTTTGGAAAGGTATATTTTATGTTAATTATTTCATTTTTTTTATTTTAACATGTCTATATGTTCATAATTTAGTTATCACTCTAATTTTTTCATTATAATTATGATATGATTATTTCGTGCTATAATTATATTCTTGAGAGTTTTTGATACTGTATAATTTTTGTAATATCACATGGAATTTTTTTATATAATGGTAATGCAATTAAGGAATGAAATCTATAATGAAAATAAATAAAATGGAAATATTAATATGTTTATCACGATTCATAGAAATATTGTTATTTTTATTATTTATTGAATATATATTGATGAATGTTTGTGGGTGATGTTACAATGAATCATATATTTAAATGGAAAGTGATTTATGGATTTTAAAGTGATGATAATAAAATTAAATCTCAATAATAATGTGTTAATGACCATGGAAATGATTTATGTATTGTATCTCAGGTGCTTAAATGGCTGGGAGTTTTCATTTAGTTAAATGTGCTTGTCATGTAGTTTTAGCATGTCATTTTGGGATACATTTAGGGAATGGTTTTTGATAACTGATTATGTTCATTCCTTTAATTTCTAAAATTTTAGTTTATATGGTTTGAAATTTAGGTGAGATAGTGTGTATTGTTATTAGTCTGTTTGAGAGTAGTAACTACATTAGTTTTTTTCCTTTCATAGGATGATATGTTTGATTCTTGATTGGATGGTGAGATGTTTGAGGAAAGAAAAGAGTTTAGGTGTGTATTTTTAATGTAATTCCATTATTTGTGTTTTAGGCCGAGGCGAATCTGGTCATTAAGAGGTTTCATAGGTTTTTAATGATAGAGAGTTGTGTATGTTCTTGGGGCAGAAGTAGTACGCGGTTCTTTTTTTATCCTAGATGATGGATTTGAGGTGTTCTGAAGCTGATATTTATTGGTTAGTATACCTTATAAAATTAGAACATGAGTTTCTGAGGTTATATTATGGTTGTGTCTTAGTTAAAAATATTTATGTGGATGTATTTAATTGAATAAATAAATAATTAGAATAATTTAATAGAATAATTGATGGGTAAGAGAATAATTTAGGGTGATAATAAAATAAAACACAACTATGTTATCCATTATATTTTAGTGATTATTAATAGATCACTATTTGATTTGGTCATTTTATTAGCTATTTTATTGGTTTTGTTAATTTTTGAGACAATGTGATCTTATTTTGACAATTATTATATGTGTTTATTTGGAATATTGATCACTTTTATGTCTTTGTTTTCGTGATTTTCTACAATATTATTATACTATAAATGGATGTTGTAATAGATTTTAGTTATGTATATATTTCTATGGGCTATAATTTCTTAAAGAATAGTGCATCTATACATGGGCTATAATGGCCCATTGTTATCGTATGTATAGTCTGAATGGGATGAAATGCATTTTGATTGTGATTTGAATTTATATATATACATGGGAAATAATGGATTGGGTAATAATATATGTATATGTACATTTTGTAGCTATAATGGCACAAGGATACAATATGTGAACATATTTAGGAGATTTAGTGGTCTAAGGTTTTGATATGTACACATAATTATTGGGTGTTATTATTTGTGTTTACTTAATATAATTAGGCATTAACAAATATTAATTATATCAAAATTATAATAGATGATGATCTGGTAATGTGGTTGTGCTTTTGATGTGTATGTGGTTACAATGATGTGATATTATGGGGATAGTGTGATAGGTGGGATGATTTTATAGTGGCGTGATAGTTATAGTGATATGGTAATTACAATGATTTGATAATATTAATGATATGGTGGGTCAGTTATGATGGATGAATGCATGGTTGTTTGTTCCTAGAATTCATCTATTATACTTAAATTATTTAGAAGACCAGATACAAAACTCATTTATTTTTATCAAAATAGAAGTATTAATATTATAATATGATCTCTATAGATATAGTCAATATTCATCGATATGTAATCCTAATATATTACATTTTATTATGACATGTATTACTTTGTTAGCGCATGTCCCAGATTCTCATGTTCATTCTAATTTGATCTCACAAATGTCTATCAGGGAACAATTATTTCACATGGATACTGATTTTTTTGAAATATTATCCGATAGAGTACTCCCATGTTTCGCCACTCCATAGTTTTATTGAGTTATTTTTATGATAATCAAGGAATATTGGGTATATGATTGTTTGAAAGATATTATTTAATTTAAAAGTCTAATGTTATATTTCCTTAGC
Organism: Viscum album; assembly: GCA_963277665.1. Taxonomy (NCBI): domain Eukaryota; kingdom Viridiplantae; phylum Streptophyta; class Magnoliopsida; order Santalales; family Viscaceae; genus Viscum; species Viscum album. The sequence continues at coordinate 1,940,488,023 of OY728155.1, forward strand.
TGAATAATAGGTATTGACATATGTTGAAGGGATTTTTTAGGGAAATTGCATTCTTTTAGGTAAAATATTCTATTGATTTCTTGTTTCACTATTTTTTCTTGTTGTATAATGAAGGTAATATCTTTCATATATATGGAATATACCCTTAGTGATAGTTTCTAACCTATGTCCAATTAGAGTTATACTTCAGAGGTAGTACTTTTACTCATTCCCAACCTGGGAGGAGTTTTAGTTGGGCTCAGTAATGATTGTTTTTTAGAATATAAGAACTATATATTTTTTATATTAAAATTATTTGTAATTTATTCTATAATAAATATAATAGGGATAACAACCACGACCTCATAAATTTTTTTTCATGGGTATTCATATCCTAAAATCAAAATCCACTCAAACAAAAAAAACAAAACTACAACATTTTCAAACCATTTTATGATTCACTATATTTTAATCTTCATGAAAAGATTCTTATTTATCCCTCAATTATTTTTTTATAAAATATTTATAAAAATTGGTGAATGAAACCAGAAATACCCATGAAATTAACATATGGTGATCCTACCCTTGATCTTTATCCAATAATTTTGGTTTATAAACCATTATTTTAAATACACCAATCCATGAAACCAATAGTTGGAAACTCCATTAGTACATTGACACTGGATAGAATGATTCATATCCTAAATGGATGAATATTTTAGTAGTGATGGTAAACTATATGCATACTTGAATTTTAAGTTAATTTGAAAACATAAAATATAAAACATAATGAATGAAAATATTTTCCATCCATCAACACATTAAAAAATTACTTCTTCATATCCTAGGGAAATGAAACAAAATCGGGGGAATCTAAAATTATTAGCAACATTTATCTATAATAGAAACTATCATGACTAAATATGGAATTCTCAATATGGAAATTTAAATAAATTAAAACACTATTCATTTATTCAAGAACATGAGCATAAAACATAATAATACATGTGTAAATGATGATAAAATAATTTTATATAAATAATAACATGATAATGAAACTTATACATGGGTATAATTCAAGATAATCACATGGATATTAGTAATTGATTTCCTATTTATGGAATTCATAATTCTGTATATGTAAAACATACCATCGAGGCCTCATACTAAGATAGTCTATTCTATGGGTAGGTATCCAGCGAAAAATAATTTAATAAGGATATCCAACTGGATTTTCTCATGATATATATTGAAGCATCAAGGATATTTGTAATCTCAGGACCCACCCATCCCTTAATAATTCCAATTCAAACATCATTTTAATAAACAATACAACTTAATCAATATTTCTTAATATCAATAGTAGTTCATTTTAGAAGAAATAACATACAGAATATCAATACTTTCCTAAGAGAAACTAAACATAATCCATCCATAAAAATATAATGGATGGTATATTTGGAGTATATACTCAGTAAATAATTAGATTCAATAATATATTTTGACATATATTAAAATACTATAAAAATATCAATAGAAATGTTTTCATTAAAATACCACATCATATTTTAAATAACATATTTAAATTCTAACATTTTTTCAAATATTGTGAAAAACTGTATATTTGAAATAATTAATTGAAACATTAAGGTAATATTCAAAACATTTAGGGTTCATTATGGTAATAAATTACATTCATGTTTTATAAGTTAAAAAACATTCCTTTCACAGTTTTGTAAGAAAAGTAAAAAATTACCATATTTAGAAAATGATATGAAGATTCATTATAAATAATTTTTTACAAGTAAAACATGGTTAAATATTTAATTTATATAAAATTGTAAAAAACATAAAATATTCATGAAATATTTTAAGTAAAATATGGAATGAAAAAAATATTCCCAACTGAGTCGAACAATAATTATTTTTTCCATAAAAATGATTTTTTTGGTATCATGAGTACTTAAAGTGTAGAAAATGAAATTAAAAATTATAATTTCAACAAAAAACCATATTAAAATAAAATATATCCGGTTTAGTAGTGATATATCAAATAATTACCATATTGTAGACTTTAACATAATCAATTATGATAAATGATGAGATTTTAAAATAAACACTTATCACATTGGTAACATTGCAATCATAACCATATTAGTGAAACAAATTAAAATTCAATTTTTAAAAACATTAATATAAATTTATGAATGATATATCATATGAAATTGGAATTATATAAACCACATTTATGAAATATGTTTGGAATATAGAATATTTTTGAGTGAATCAAAATTATTATTGGAAACCCCTAAAAAGACCGTACCATTGAAATGAGAATTAATCAATGAAGTGATTTTGTGTAAAAAAAATTAATCCACAGAAAATAATTCTAAATAAAAAATAATTCAATTAGAGTTCATTTCACATATTATTATGGAATGACATAGTCAACGAAGTAGAAGTATAACTAAATGAATAAAAATTGAGTTGAGAAACCCCTTAACACTTACAAACCTCCCTGTCAAATCCCATTGAAAAAAATAATTTGAATTAAAACATAAAATACCATGAATTTTGAATGATATAATATATATAATTTATAAAGGTAGTGTATACCCAATATAAAACAAATTATGTGTATAACATTAAAATATTAACCAGTGAAGGGAAATTTTGAATAAACCCCCCACCTTAGGTCTTACAACCGTTTTATGTGTTTGAACCACATTTAAAATAATTAAATATTTATTATAAATATATTGTAGAACAAAAATAAAATATATTATATAAAATATGATTTAATATTAATATTTTATCATCGACTTATTAACAATTAATTATTAGGGTGATAACTTCTTCGATTTTTATACATGTTTTGTGTTAGTAATTTTATTCCACGTACTTTGAACATGGTCCCATAAACTATAGAATTTTATTATTGATATTAAAAATATATATATTCATTAAATTTATCCTTGTTACCATTTATGTAAAGCATTAATGAATAACAGATCATGTCGCTTCATGAGGGTGGTAGTCCACACACACACATGAACAACATTAGCATTTTCCAATGGATTATAAGGTAAGAATGTATATATGATATTATAATTACTAAAGAATATTTATGACATATATATCATATACATTAATAAAATATATTTTTATAAGTATCCATGAAAATTGGTGATGATAAAAAATACAACCGTATATGGAGATGGTAAGTCATATGTATGCACGCGCATTCTTTTCGATATATCTTGGGTAGAAAATAGATAGAAAATGGATGAACCATAATAAAAATGATAAATTAGTACACTGATGATACTAGATTTATTATTTTATGATTATTTTAACACAATATGTGTAATTATAAGGAAAACTAAATATTAAAGAGTCAATAAATACAATTTCTTCATCTTTGGTAGAATTCCAGTATATCTCCTATGAAGAGACCTATGGTTGGAATATTTTTAGTAAAAACCACTAAATATTATTTAATTATTTTCATATGATAATTGGGTAGGGTTTTTTGAATATAGGTTTTTCTATGTTTTTTAATGAAAAGAGAGAAGGGGTGTCCTTTTATAACTGATGGGAGGTGCATTCTTGGAATTTCTTAAAGACTTAAATTAATATATAGTAATTGTTATATCCAAAGGGATAAAATGGATATAATATAAATAAAATAATATTATAAGTTAAAATAATATCACATAATATCGTCTATTCATGTTTCGGATATGCATTCACCCTTATATTTTATTTTTAACCCCTCATTAACCCTTTTGACTAATATCACAATATTATTATTTTATATAGTTAAAGGGTCGTGGATGATACCATAAAAGGGGAAAGACCCTTAAATGTACCATGGTTGATATTTAAAAGCATATAAAATTCATTTTTCTTAATATAATATTATTATGAATATTAATTTTTATAACAAAATTTTTTTTATCATAAAATACCATTAATATCATTGTTGACCCAATTCTATATAATTTGAAATTAAATACATCAAGACAAGAAGGAAATTCGAATATATAATTTCTAAAATAACTAACATATAATATATATATATAATTAATATTAACTATAACTCACTTAAAAAGTATTAATTTTAGAGTTTTTAATATAATTTCATTTATTTTTCAATTGATTGAATAAATAATACATTGGTGCTTCACTAGTTTTTGTTGAATTTATCCCACTATTAAAAAGTAAATATAAATTACCATGATAAAAATTAAATTTTCCCAAAAATTAATATTTATATCTAAACATAAGTTGTTTTTATCATTCTCACAAAATATTATAGATATTAAAAGTGTGAAAGTGACATTATTGACTTTATCTTTTACTTAAATATTATAAAGGTAAAAAATGAAAGAAATATGCAACCAAGATCCCATATTTTGGATAATGGTATGGAAATAACTAAATTAATCTTATCCAATAGGGTAAAGGGATGTTTTAGGGTTATTTTTATTCCTTATTAGATTATTTTTAGCCTTAATTAGCATAATTAACCTTATCATGGTGGCAATTACTTAATATGGTTACTATTTCTAAAGATAAAATAAGATTCCTATTAATAAACTTTTTTAACTCATGAATCAAAATATGGAATTTATTTTTCAAAATTAAATTTCAACATGCCAAAGAAGTTAACTTATGATTAAAATAAAAAATGCAACATAAAATAATTTTTCTGAAAAATTACCTTTTATGTATAAAAATGTTTTTATACCAAATTCTGTAATGAAATTGATTGTAATGAATTTTATTGTATTATTAACAATTTAATAGAACATATTATACATTGAAACTATTTTTTAAGCACAATAGATCTTTTAAAATTATTAAAAAATAAAGCTTTCAATAAAAATTGGTATATTTTACTATTCACTAGAAAATCAATATTTTCATAGAAATGTCAAAAATACACACTAATAGAATTTTGATATGTTTTGTTAAATGTCATATTATTTTTATTAAACATATATTTTAAATGTTCTTGAAATTAATTATAATATTTGCAGAAAAAAATAAATCATTTTTGATGAAAATGTATCTATGAAGAATAAAATGAGTTTTCTAAGTATTGAGTGCTTATTTCCTAATAAATAATAAATACAATTTTATTGAGATTTAAATTTATATATTTTTCTTAATGTTGTTAATGATTCGAATCCCCTACAATTAAATGCCTATTTTTTACCCATATCATTCAAATAATAATATTTATTTGGTTTATTTCGGGTTGATGTTGCGTGTCATATAGGATATCAAAATGGTATCATTTTAAAATTATATGGTGCAAAAATCCCCCCCACCCAATAAATTTTCTCATTGAAATTTTAACTTGTTTTCATTAATCAAGGTTTCAATTTTTGAAAATAAATTTATTAATAACTCGCATCTTAAATAGGGTTAAAAAATTCATCATAGAAATGGGGAAAGGGAAATATAAAGGTCATATGGAAAAAACCATTAGTTTAAAGTGAAAATGTGGAAATAGATGGAGAAAAATAACAGCCAATTATTAATATAGGGTGATAAATTACACGGTAAGAAAAAATTTTAAGACCACTACGTCATCAATTTGTGATGAATGAAGAGACCATTGATTCATAGGAAATAAAAGTACAAGTGTAAAATTTTAATATAAAGATCATTTTCCTAAATTTGAGGGATCATTTTACAATTTATATAAAGAAAAAAGTAGAATATAGTAACTTTATATCAATCTATTTCAGAATCACAATTTCAACCTTTTGATGTTCTTTGATCAATTTCCACTTCATATCTTATTCCAAGAAAGTAATATGCAGAAATACTTTTTTTATTATTTGTCCAAAATGGACCATAACATCCATAAATGAATGAATATCCATTCCACATATTTCAAAAAATTTACCAAAAACCAAAATTGGTAGAAAAATTTATCCAATGTAATGTGTTAATCTCTAAAACCTTATCAATAACATCCAATTTTCAAAATAATCCATTCCATAGGTATTTATCCACAAAACCTTCAAAAATATACATGACTAAATTCAAAATACAAAAAATGCGTAATAAGGTCACATAATTTCCAAAATCTACATAACATTTATCCTATGAAAAATATAAAAATTAACTATTAATGTCACATACCAAATATTTGAATACATTGATCTCCATAAATATTCAATAAAAATAAAACTTCTTCCAAAAATCAACTATATCCTAATTCCATAAATAAAATCACAGATTATGAAATATATTCCATTAATCCAGAAATGTAGTAAACTCTACCATATATTAATTTTTCATCAAATCACTAATAATATTCAAGTTCACCAATACTATTTTATTTAGTTCATAAATGTTAATATTTTCTTTATCCGAAAAAATAATTATTACTTCAATATAAAGCATATATTAAGTGTTATCTTTCCCTTAATCACATGTTCTTATAAAATATCATAAAATATATTTTTATTGTTATCGGTACCATTCAACATATGTTCCAAAATATATAAAATAAAAACTACAATAGTATAATCAATATAAGTTTCATGGTCCTTATAACAAAAATTTTATTGATAAAACACTTCTAAAACAAAATTCTTAAATCCTAATATATAATCACTTCAATCCTTCCATGTAAATGATTTTCATGGAATATGTCATTAGTCTAGCAGTTACCCCTTTGGATTAGGGAATTGAATCAGATAAATACCATATTACAAACATATAATATGTTGAACTCCTTAGAAATTAATTTCTATATGTTCCAAATTTCCATATAGAAAACATATTCCTCTAACCATTAGGCATCCATGGTGTCTCTCTTTCCACACATCTTACTGGAAAGAAATTGAGCCTTCTTCCATCCATGGTGTACACTATCTAATCTCATAGAAAACTACATCCATCCCTTATTGGTGATTCTTAAAGTGGGTTAAAGTTCATGTTACAAATAGGTTATCATGTTAACTAATTAGGTATAAAAAATATCTCACCCTAGTCACCATCCCATTTATTTTCCCATAATCACTACATTTTCCATCATAGTTAATGCATTATTTTTCGTTATAGTTCTAACCATTGAATGAAACCAAAAATATTAGTATGAGAAACAGTAATCTTAGTGGGAAACCCTGAATACCCCTCATATTATACATAAACTGTGAAGCCTTATTTTCACTCTATGAAAATATAGATTTAACTAAAGACATCCTTGGTTATCACCCAGTAAAATCCTTCATAATGGTTCATAATTTAGATTCGCTTTCACTAAAACATATCACCTAGGTGTGTTAAAATAGGTTTGTAGTAAGTAAATATTCACCATGAAATAGAATGATGGTTGAGATACACTCAACCAACTATTTTCTGGATTATTAACTATAGATGCATCTAATAAAAAAAACATCAACATGTATAATCTAGACATGGATTTATTGTTAGGAAATCTATATAATCAATAATTTACATGAAATATATGATGTTATCATATACTCATTATTATCCTTAAATTCATTCATAGGGTTATGATCTATAATCTATGTCTTTCTAAATCACATTCCCAAGGTTTCTACTAATGTTACTCTGATTCCAATTGTAACAACACTGACCATAATAGCACATAATTGGTGGTTAATTTATTACATTAGAATGAGATAAAAGGAACCATATTCTAAAGTACTGAATGGTTTATTAGATTTTTTAATCTATATACGTACTTTCATTTCACATTATGTTTGATGAAACGAAAAATAGAAAATGGTGAATTTAAACATTCTACATCTTTGAACTCATACAATGATTTCATATTTATATCATGTAGAAAGGATACCAAATGAGGCTGATATAAGATTCTCATAAATGGGTATATAAAATATAAACTATCATTATTAAAGAATTTATAATCAATATAGAATGGTAAATTACATTAAACACATTGAATTTTATCAATTAGTTAACATAAATAATAATATTAAAAGAGTAAGTGAAGATAAAATTATTCCATTTCAATAATAAAATGATCATGTAAATTATCCATAGATATTATTCAAAATAATCACATGGAAATTTATAATTTATTTAATAATTATTTAATACAAAATTTCAGACAAATGAAACTTACCATTGAGGCCTTATTCCAAGATAGTTTACACTATTGGTAGTTATAAACCCAAAACATTTTTTATAAGCCTATCCAACTAGTTTGTGAAAATGTATCCTTATCGCATTGGTAAATTTTGAATGATAACCCACAAGCAAGAAATAACATCAAATGAAACATTAAATACCATGAAAGTAATACTATTCATGAAATATAATATCAATGGAGAATTATATATATCACATGAATGAAATTAATGATGAACATGAAATAACTTTCTTTTAAAAAAAGTGAGATAATATACCCATAAAAAGATAGTACCATTGAAATGATAATTAGTCAATGGCGTGATTTTGTTTAAAAAATATAATTCCAATAAAATAGTTAGAAATACATAATAATTAAATCATATGTCATTTCCTATATTATTATGGAATATCATTGAAAATTAAGTATAACTATAAATTAATGAATATAAATTCAGATAAGAAACCCCTTACCACTTGGTAACATTACGGTAAAATAAAATGGGATCAAATACTTTTAATTAAAACATAAGATAAAACAAATTATTTTTGATTTATTATATAAAATATAATATGGTATTGTATACACCATATAAAAAAATTTAGGATCTAAATTAGGGATACAAGACCCTCGATAATAATATTGTCCACTTTAGGTCACTCCCGCTCGGTTTTTTCTTCTGCAGTGTTCACTATCCACCAGGGTGGCTCACTTTGTGTCACCATCTGAAAAGGACTTGTGAAGGAGAGGGGATGGATAGGGATTATATGTCATTCCCAGCACCCCTCCATTTTTTGACGTGGGACATGAAAATATGTGTCATGACATGACACCCATATGCTATGTTGTGACACCCCTGCAGCCAATAACCATGACTTCTAGGAAACAAACTACTATTTATTGGGAATCAGAAGATACACCCATTAGTTATTTCCTTATTAATCACAAGAGTTAAACCTCTTATGATACCAATTGTAGGTCTACATTAGGGCTTTTATATCCTTATTAGCAATATTGTTTTCTTTTGTTCACACCCTCATAATTTGTTTCTTCAGCAAGGATCACATCCCACTAAGGTGGATCAATTCACATCCCCTTTTGAAAAGGACTATTGATGGGGATAGGATTTATGGGGAATATATACCATGCCCAACAGCCCTATAATATCTGATGTGGGATATGGAAAATGGTGTCATAGAGTGAAACACATATGTCATGCTATGATACCCTTGTATCCAGCAAGCATGACCCGTAGGGTACACAATTTAATTCATTTGAGACTCTGCTAATAAAATTAGGTATATAACATTAAAATATGCCTCAATGAGTTGAAATTGGGATGAAATACCTTACCTTAGGTATAAATTCAATCATATGTGTTATAACCTCATGAATAATAAAAACTGATTTATTATAAATCTATTCTAGAATCATAATAATAAATATCAATCCATTGTTTATTCAATTTTCATAATTGTTACCAATTTGTTAAAAATTTTAATTTAAAAACATTCTATCGGAAGAAAACTTTGTCTCTTTTTATGTATGTTTTGGTTTAGTGGTTTTGAACATTGTACTATGATATTTTTCCCATCATATATAGTTTATTGATCATGAAATAAATATAATATATATTCATTAAATCTATCTTTGTTATAGTCTATGAATAATGTAAATGAAAAATGGATCACATTTGTTTATATAAGAGGTATCCCACAAGTACATACTAGAAAAATTACAATTTTCCAATGGATTGGAAGTAAAGTTGGAATATATTATATTATAATTCCAGAACCAAATTTATTTAAAAAATGTTGTATATATTCATTTTATACATCGTTATAACCATCTAAATAATGTGGTGATGAAAAACATATTAAATAGATTTGTGGAGACTATAATCTATATGTATGAATGGGAAATGTTACTATTATTCATAGGATGTAAAAGAGACATAATGTTCTTGAACAATAATAATAACAGTAGTAATACATTATTATTTAGATGATGCTGGATATATTATTTTATTATGGTTACAACACATGAAGAGTAAGTAAAAGAATACATAAACTTGAAAGTGTTGGAAATGTAAATCATCTCTTCTTCTATAGATTTTATTTAGATATTCTATTAAAGGACCGAGAGTTGGTCATTTGGAAGGTCTAAAACCTATAGAACTATTTTTTGTCAAAAATGAGCTATGAGGAATTTATAATAAAAGAATGTAAAATAATAATAGTGTGAAGGATGGGACTTCACATTTTTCTCTTTGTAATAAAGGAAACCTATTATTAATAATCAACCTCTAGGACTTGTATAAATATGTTTAAAATAGAATTGGTCAGGGTTTTTTCAAGCTATGCTGAACAATGTTATCTAAATGAAATAGAGAAGGGGAGTCCTTTTATATGTCAAGAGAAGGGAATTCTTTGAATTTCTTAATGTATTAAATAAATTTATATTATTATTATATCGAAATGGATCCAAATTAAGATAATTTGTATATATATTGTTTATGAGTATAAATCCGCTCATGAAATTCAATTTTTAAAAGTTTTGGTTCAGTTTTCACCATTATCTTTTAGTTTACCCCCCCCCCCCCGCCCAATTTACCATTTTGAAAATTACCACAAATTATTATTTTTCCAGCTTATGTGTCCAAGAATGATACTATAAAAAGAAAAAATGATCAATAAATTGAATGTGGTTGATATTTTTTACCATATCCCATTTATATTTTCAATGATAAGGTTTTTATGAATTTTAAATCATTCAATAAAGTATTATTTATTATAAAATATTGTTAATTTTAGTTATGACAAAATTCATTTAATTTGATTTTCAATACATAAATAGAAAGAGGGAATTAATGTATATAATTTTAACACTTATTTAATTGGTTGTATACATCAATAATATTTTTTGATAATATTAACTAAATGAAAAAATATTAATTATAATGTTTATATATATATATATATTATAAATCTGTTAATTAAAAAAATACCACCCTAACGTATCATAAGAATGTAAGGAAATTATTTCATTACTAATAATAAAAAATATTACCATTTTAAAAAACATCTCTTAAATATTAATTTATAACTAAAAATCAGATTCTTTAATCCTGTTCAAAAAATATTATCGATAATAAAAGATAGAAAGTAACATTTTTGACTTTACCTTTTTCTTAAATATTATAAAGCTCAAAATCAAATAAACATGGCACCAAGATTCCATATTTTAGAAAAATGTATGTAAATATAAAAACTCCACACATCTAATAGGATAAATAAAATATTTTTAATAATTTTTAGTCCCTATCATATTTTTATTATTATTAATTACTTGATTTACCCTTACCATGCTGATAATTATTTAATGTAGTTAATATTTATAATGAAAAAATCTTATTTAAAAAAATTAGGCCTCCTAATTACAAGTTTGGAATCTATTTTTCAGGATTAAATTCCAATAAATGGTAACAATTAATATAAAATTTAAATGAAAAAGACCATGAAAAATATTTTTTTATGAATAATCTTTTTTAATTGTAAGAATATATTTATACAAAATTCAAACATAAAATTAATTCCAATAAATTTAATTTTATTATTATTAATATTAGAGAACATTTTTTACTTTTAATCCATCTAAAAATAATATAGACTTTTTAAATACTTGAAATAAAAATATATTAGTCTATGAAAAATATTATTTTTCTCTAGTCGTGGGAAAATCAATATTTTCTGAAAATTCTAAAAAATTCAACCTAATCTAATTTTGATATGTTGATTTAAAAAATAATATTATGTCAAAAAAATTAAATTTCTATAATTTTTAGAAAATAATTATAATACTCTCCCCTAAAGAGCATTAAAAATATGTTTTTAGGAAAACATTTTTTATGATGAAAATAACTTTTCTAAGAATTGAGTGATCATTTTTTCAGAATTAATCAATAAATTTTTTTAGTGAGACCTATATATATTTTTAGTAATATTTATAATCCTATTAATTCCCCAAAATGAAATTTCTAGGTTCTAATTATGTCATTTTAATAATAATATTTTTTTCATTTGGGCTTGGCTCAGTGTTATGTGTCATTCGCACTATCGGATGTAGTGTTATTTCAAAATCTCTACATGTTTCAATAAATATATGAAAAACTGAGGTATCTCATTCAATATATATTTTATTTTACTAAAACTATAAATTACCAACCTTATATAACCATTTCATATTTACCCTATCATACAAAGTCTCATTTTTTTTATTCCCCTAGCCGTAGACAAAACATAAATGAACTATCACCACCACTAACAGAAGAAGTGAATGAACAAACACTTAAATGATGTAAATAAATAGGAAAATATTATAAAAATTTAATTATTTCTATATAATGTTATATTATTAATTTTGATCAATCAATCTATAAGATTTAGTTGGGGCCTTAGTAAATGAAAGGAAGGTATTAAACTATAAATTACCTTAATGAATAGCATACCATTGTTACATAAACACTAAAACCAAAAATGCCACGTTAAAAAGATATGTAATTTACTATTACATATACATTGGTTCATATTAATCATTATTTGGACCCCAATTAAATCATAAAGAAGAATCATATCCCTATTCTACAAATTTCAACTATTTACCAATAACTACATGCTAAATTTTGTAATGTATTTTAATATTTTTAAATATGAATATATAGAAATAATTTACATATTTAAATCAATAAAATAGTTGATAAATATATAATTTAATAAATGGAGTGATAGAAAATTAATATAAAAAGTATTCTTTAGTTTCATTTTATTATTTTTAAATAATTTTTATTTTAGTTTTTTTACTAATATGATATATAAATTTATCTTTTTGTTGAGCTTTCAGGAAATAACACTCTAATATTTTATCAATTTATGAGATTTCACATATTATTATATTAATTAAAACATTATCATTTTATTCATAATCATAATGTGTATATCTATGTTTATTTTATGTTTAAAAAATTATATAATTTGAATACTACTTGTGATATACCGTAATTGGTGTGAATGTTATTATTTTAAGGTAATTTATTTTAAAGTGAAATTTTGGAATTTAGAGAGGGGTTTAGGTTTCTTTATTTGTATTAAAATTTATTAAATTTTTATAAGGACTCTACCCTATAAAATATATTTAAATATGGGTAGTTTTAATATACCTTGTATGAGAGTATATAATTGTTTTATTAAAGATATTGTTTTCCATAAAAGAATGTGTTTATTGTCTCATGTATGAGAGATGTTTCTTGGGAAATTCTTGAGTGATTTTGTTTTTTTTCCATATCTATAACTCATTTTCCTTAATCATTGATCGTAAAAGTATCAAATCAATGGATATTAATCATTTAATCTCCTTTATTATTTCCTTTTCTCTTTCCCACTAATGTAAAAACCCTGTCCATGGTCTTTTCAATTGATATTTGGTTAAGGTTTCATTTTTAAATTCATGTTTTCATTCAATATCATAACATGTCTTCTGAGAGGATTAATCTATGAATTGAAACATTATTACTCATTGGTGATGGATTTAATTTGGCGTCTCTTCACTCTTCTTATTCTATTAATAATAACCTGATTTGTAAAACATTATTTATTTAGATAAATTGATCAATGGTTTAACTGATATCAAAGTTTGTGTTTTGAGATTTTTAATTTTAATTTTTTTACATTATTTATAGATTTTATTATAAATAAATTTTATTTTTTAAACACCTCAACTCTTTTATAGAATATGTTTTTGGTTAATAAAACTTTAATTATGAAATTGAAATGATGTTTAGACATCATGAAGTATAAATCCCATTTTAATTATTAACAAAAAGATAAATTTTTATTAATTGATAATTAAGAGGATTAAATGGGAAATTAAATATCCAAATTAATTTAATTCATCCAAATTATTTAATGTGGTAGTTTATGGTTAGTTTAGTTTTTCCTTCTAGAAATCCAAACTCTAATCATTAAATAATGACTCAAGAAATGGTGGGCGTAGAACGCCCATAAAGGGGACCAACTCAACATTTATTAATTTTAATCTTATAATTTTATTTTTACAATTATAAATAATTTTTATATTATTATTCATATGTTTAATACTTATTTTGAATGAAAATAAATGAGTTTATTAACTTTAAATTGTGTAATATTATTAAACATGTTTCTTACCAAATAATATTATTTAAAATGATGCTACGATAAATTCTTGAAATTTTATCAAATTACTATATTCTTAATGTATTGAATTATTAACATGATATTTTAATCATTTATTATTATTATTTTGTAATGTTTTATAATATTATTGGGAATATTATAAGAACATGAGAAATTGTATATATCAATTTTACTCATCCAAACATGAAATGCCCTAGAATTTTCTAGACCCAACGTGTTTTATGGGATTTCAATGATTTTGAAGGAATGTAGAAGGTTTCATGAGCGTAATAATTTGAGTTTTGGTTTGATGGTGCATAAAACATCTATTTTGAATTATTTATGTACATTTTGGGGAGTTGGTGTAGGCGGGGATAGAAAAATAAATTTTTTTGAGTGTCCTTTCCTTAAAAGACATCCAAATCATCTTAGTTACATTTTGAAGAGCATGGTTCCCGTAATTCTTTTCGTGAAGTCTTTGTTGAACATGGGAATAATTGTAACACATGTGTTTAGTGGAATGGAATCTCATGGAGTCACGATATAGCTTACATATCAACTTATTTTAGAGTGACTCTTATTTATGTTTCTATACATTATAATTTTTATGTCTTATATTATGGGTTTTGGATATAAATCTATTATGGTGGGACATTTAAGGATTCTATTATGGTTGTTTTGGTATAAAATTAGAATCTACAACATTGTGGTTCATCAAAAGTGGCCGTTTGGGGATCAACAAAGTATCTTCCACGTCATAGTTAGGTAAGGTGGATGTTTTTTGAAGCATATAAAATATTGTAGGGTAGTTTTAATTAATTATTAAAGTGTATAGGTTGATCTATAAATTTTTTTGGATGTTGAAACATGGAGATAAACTCTATAGTGTATTTCATGATTTCAGGAGGTAATTTATATTTAAACAGCGAGGTGGCACCATGTCATGATGTTGGTCGTTTTGATTTTAAAAATTGTTTAAATGACCATTATATTTGGGGAGATTTTTTGAATTTCAAATAAATTAGATATTATTTCAATTTTATTAGAGTTCTCCATGAATGTTTTTAAGATACCCACATTGTGGTGAAGAAAAATAAGGTTCCTTTACAAATATGTGTAAGGTTATTCCTTGGATTAACTTAAATTCCATTCCATCAACCCATATATGAATTCATACATTATTTGGTTCTTTCTATTCTAAAATTTTAGGATTTAAATGTCTTGATTTATGGGGATTTATCTCTCTTGATCCAAGGTACCCTCTCTTCCTTTTATTTTCCCTCCTTTTCATTCATTCTTTTATAGAGGCTATAATAGTGAGGGTTCTTGTAGTTTAGTTAGTATTTTGAGTATGATTTAATAGTATTTTATTGTGGATATATTTTTATATGGTCCCCATAGAATTTAGTGGTGGTTTATCATTACCTCTTATATTATCATGTGGTGTTCCTAAAAGCATCATTGATGTATTTTATTTGAGAATTCACTATTTTTGGGTATATTTTTGAGGTACTATGTGTTTTATATCGTTGGGTGATAGTTGATAATTAACCTAGTGAAGATAGTCTAACCAATTAAATAGAATTGAGGGAATGATTGTAAATATCTTATTCTTTGAATAATTCTATGTTATTGCATGTGTTTGATAACAGTTTTCTATTCGTACTGAAATTCACAATTATTATTTTTCCACATGTTAGTTTTTTTTATTGAAATATTGGAATCCCCATTATTATTAGGATAAATCATTAAATATATTAATGATTTTTTTGGAATTATAAGGATTCTATAAACAGGTTTATAATGGCTATAATTTCATGTTTTTTTCTCCTAGATTTTAATTTGTTTGTTATCGTATATTACGTCACTGTTGAAGTTGGTGGAATAGTATTTAGTGGGAGACATCATGGGTGGTGTCGATTGTTTTAATAAGTAGATGTGTATGTTAATTTAGAAGAGTTAGATGCATTTTCTAATGGTTTTGAATAGTGTTGTGGATGGTTATAAGGAATGGAGATGGTGTAGTATAATTTGGGATGTTGGATGTGTGGTGGTTAGTCATTTGTAAGAAACCAGTTCTTCCATGAGATACATATCCTTTAATTTTTGGTAGCATTCATTGGTTTTTACCTAACACGGATTCATAGTGAGGCTATGTGGGACAAAAGGTTGTCAGGGGCATGTTCTGAGCTCGGAACCCCAACCGATGAAATAGACAACTAGGCCACATAGTTAGTAAAAAATGTGTATCCCAACCTTTATTGTTTTTCCTTAATATTACATAAATTTTATGAGGGGAAATAAGGGCACATAGTATTCCCTAACCATGCACCTAGGGATTCATGACCATGAAAAATTTCTACAGTTTTCGCAGAGGCAAATGGCATGGGTGGTGGATGGTTTCATAAATACTGCATCCAAACCATATAGTTATTCATTGTAGATTGTTTTTTAAGGAAGTTTGTAACACAGTTTGGCCAACTATGTAGCTAAACATTTAGACATAGTAAATTTGGGAATAATTACAATTTTCCCTTAATGGGTCAGTTTTTAAACCATATAATAATTATCTTCCTTCTTGTGTTGAACCACCATTTATTCTTCATATGATATATTTTTCTCCTTTAACCATGGTTTATGGATAAATCACCAGTTTGGACTCTGATTTGATCTTCATTCATCTTTGTTGTATGCGAGCTGGTATGAAGTCTATTCATCTTTAAGCTTTCATCATTTGTCTTTCTCTCAACGAAGCTATTTAGGTGCAGGATCATATTTCCTATTTTTAGGGTGTTCTCCTTTTTGATGATTTGTCTCGATTTGGAGCAAACCAAAGGTCAATAGTAGATGATTTCTACTATATGGGAAATGGATAGGTAGTATAATACTTACACCTCTTAAGTGAGGTGTTGGTTTCATTGTGTGTTTCCCCAGGAATTAATATGACTATAAATTGTTTCCTTAATAAATAACCTTATAACCTACTTAGGTCCCCTTCAATTGTTTCCACCCCTTAAGGTGTGCTAATAAATTTTCAATTGGTGTCATAAATTTATAAACGTCCAAGACATCCTCTATATGTTTTTTGTGTGAGTGTTAACAGTGATATTTTAAATGTAATTGATAATTTATGTTGTATAGCATGCATGACACATTTATCAAATTATAATGAATTATATTGAAGGAGACTAAAATGGACACGTCATTAGTACTAAATAGAACAATTTTGATGGCCTTGTTAATGAGAAATTATTTTTAATTAGGAACCATTAATTCACTCGTATTATATACAATGATTTCTTATCACTGTTATGATGTATGGAAATGGAGACCCATGTAAATAATTGTAAAAGGGTTTAGAAACCATTATGAATGTTATATATATAAGGGTATGGTGTCCCTTCAGCTAATGTGACACATCGACATAGAGGCACTCATTAAATTGTGATATGGGAATGGTGGACCTATGATTGAGATATGGGCATGGAGGCCCCAGTGATATGATACATGCATGAAGTATCTTATAAATATTATATGGACATGGCATCCCAATACTGTGATATGGGAATGTAATCCCTATAATTATGATATAAGCATGGAGTACCTATAATTGTGATACTAGGAATGGAAATCCATATGACTATGATATATGGGCATGAAAACCCTTACTATGATATATGGGAATGATGACTCGTAAAATGAAACACAGGCATGAAGACCATATTACTATGATACTGGGCATGGTGTCCCTTGATACTCTTTATTCTCATGCTATATTCTAGGGATTCCTAAGATACATCTTGGGTCTAGGCTTATAGTAGTACTCATATAAATGGCTATAGATATCACTTTGTATAAAATCCATATATGTGTATACATATGGTTACTTGTTAAAATATTATCAGGATTAGGTAGAAGAAGGTAATGTCGTCCTATAGTACTCTGGAACTAGATACGATACCCTTTATATTTTTACTTACTTCATACCACTATTATCTCCACACATATATATTGTATTCCTTAAATAGATATTCATGGACACCATTAGTTGTGGCCTAATATGTTTATCTCACACCATATTTGGTTCATTGATGGTGTGTGGGTATATTATGTGGATATAGGTTGGGATAGGTGTATGCACCAAGACTTTGATGCTTGATTTGAATATAGCATAATTTTTGGGAAGCACATGACCAAGCTATGGCTCGTGATGCTATTGGAGATAAAATTTTGGACTTTTTTAATTTTTGATACTTATGTTGTATAAAATTCTTTCCCATTCTATTTTGTAGTCATATGTCATATCATCATCATTTATATGATATTGGTTATCATTTATATTTTTTATTTATGTCATCTTCATTTTTACCATCCATTTCCAATCATTTATAAAGCTTCATCTATTTAAATATCTATTTCTCTATTGTGTTACTCTCGCTAAGAGGGTATAGACTTCCTAATATACCACCTTAGACCCTTTATTCTAGTTAGAAGCCTCTGGAATATGGGGATTCACTCTTAAAGCCATGTCGACCATCAGATCAGGGAACCGTTCAGTGGCATCCCATTCGAGATGTCACAAAGTGGTATCAAATGAATTAATCTTCTTTTGTCATAACATTAGGGAATAATAGAGAAGATATTATAAGTGTATCAGAGTTTGGTAATGAGTTATTCCATGGATCAGCAAACCCATTAATAGGTAAAGGAAAAATTACCTAGGATGAGAGATATAGTTCTGTAATATAATTATTTATGTTGTTTTGATTCCTTGGTTGGGTGAAACTCATGTTGTGTGATATTTATTATCATGATTAAGGTTTATATTTTTTCCTTGGCCCAATAAAGTAATTCCTTATGATCATGAATTATTTTAGGCACATTACAAATTTATTTGTCAGGCATTATTACATTCCACATTTATATAACATCATGAATTTTCTACAATAGGTTTTGGTGATTTATTTATATGTCTATAAATTATCAAAACATTTCATGATGGGAATTTTTAAGTGAATGGTTTCTATTGAATAAAAGAAAAAATTTAATTTGTAAGTTCGGTGGTCCCTTATGATTTGGAAGTTTTGATCTATATATTTCACAAATTTAAGTAAAAATTATATTCAAATGAGAATAAATCAAATAATTTTGAAACTAAAAATGAAAGGGTTACTGTTAAATAAGAATGTAGATCATAATTTAATAGGTTTTTTCATCTATAAATGTTAATTTAAAATCAATATATCCGGACCCATACTATAATAAAAAATCATGACCTAGAAAAGACCTTAGTTGGGGGAAGTATGTAGCATCTCTTATGTTTTATATAGTTTTTCATATCACCAGACCATGATTTATTAATAAGAAGATGGTTGTGACTAGCATAAAGGAAGAATTGTATATATCCTATTCAAGTACCTATTATCTTTACCATGATTGATCCTATATAAGACATCCTTTGTAATCTGTAGAGTTATCCCACCATGATGTCCCCATGTCGTTCATTAGAAGGGTGGTGACAAGCCTACACGAGAGGTGGTGGGACCTGATCCACTAATGATACATCTAGTAATTCCACTTGCAACACCACCTGTTATCCTTGATGTGAGAGATGATGTATGATTTTTATGGGGAGTTTCTATGGATTGTGAGAATGAATTAGGGAGAACTGTGACCTTCCCCTTATATGGGGGAGCATACCCGGATGTTTTAATAGTGACATCCACCTAATTTTTCTGGAGATGGTGGCCCCATGATATATATTTATGGATGGATATAATGATCTATATATTTTAGAACCGTTATAAATATCCTATAAAGACAGTTATGTTTAATACCTATAGGATTTGTGGATACAAAACATGTTGGTGGGATGTTCAGAATCATGTAGGTCATTATTATGGAGTGATTTGGAGGGATTTACTGTCGGGTTTCAATGACTATTTCTTCCCTGAGACACTAAGGTATGATAATTCTAGGTATTTCATGAACCTAAAATATTTTCCTATAATAGCTATGTACTAATCATAATATTTTATAGAGAATCATAACATTGTTCCTATCTATACTAATGATGAGCCTCTGAATGAGAGATGATTTGAGGATTTCCATGGGCATCCAATTAATTCTTAGGGTAAATGTTTTATAGATGATTACCATATTTGATATAGTATACCGTGATCTCCTCAATAAGTGGAACTCAATGGAATTAGATAGTGTGAGCCATGGTTGTTTATAATCAAGATATATTATTAGGTCAAGTGCTATTCAGATGTTAGTCTTTGAGACTGCATGCATGAGCAGTGACAGTCAGGTGTCACCCACTAAAAGTTATGTGGGTTTTCACTAGTGTGGGAAGCATGTGAATAAGTTTACCAAGTGTCCCAATGGACCTGTTGACATGTGCTTATCATGGGGTGTGAATTTTTTTACCTAAGTTAAAATGTAGTAAAGTGGGTAACCTAGGTTGTCTCTAGAGAGGAATGCAGAACAATTAATTTTGTCACATAAATTAGAGAGAGAATAAGAGGTTGTTTTTTGAGATTTTTTTGAGTTAAAATAGAAATCAAGAAATAGAAATTAATGTTTTAACACAAGTGTATGAAGAGTGTGATGGGGTTAGTGTGGGATCTCCATTTTCAATTTTATCATCATCATTAAAATAATTCACCCTCTCTTCTTATTGAATAATAAATGAAATACTCCTCAATCGAGTTATAAATCACCCTTGTATGAATAAAGCAACAGAACCCACTCTTATATTCAATTAAGATCATAAAAAACTCCTAAACAAATAACGCGGGTCTTAATAAATAATTTTTTATCCTTATAAATCTATAAATTATTCACTAGTTTCATACACATATAAATGATCTATAGAAAATCATCACCTAACACAATAAGCTCAATCGAGACAAATGAATCTAGGAAGAGGGCGTAAAACTTTATTCAACCAAAGATATAAATAATGAATAAACCAAAACCCAAAAAACAATTTCATTATGGGATTGTGGAACCACACCAAATAGAAATCATTTTATGTAAGAATACTGTTTTACATTCATGTTCAAGACTCCAACATTACACAACTGAAACTCCCCATTCACTGATATCTTAATGGTTTTACCCCTCCATGTGAAGGGTAATAGAGTTGAAAGAGGAATAAGAGAGAATAACAGAACTAAGAAATGTGAAAATAGAAAATAAAAATAACATAAAGATTCCACTCCTCCAGTGCATCCCCTATTTCACCTTTTTCAACTCCATTGAATTAAAGTGATCCCTCATATATATAGGTTTTAGGGGGTGGAAACTTTTCCCTCCATATTCACTCCTCCAAATGTAACACCCCGACCCCAGTTACCCGAAGCTGGTGCACTATTACATAACATTGTCATAATCACAAGAAAAATCAAATCTCGAAAGACCGATTAGTTTAGTAGTCTTGGAAACAATAGATATATTGATAAAGTTTTACATTACATCACAAAAATGAAAACTACAACAACATAGTCTCTATAGTCCACACTCTTATCCCCTCATACTATCCCTGCTGGTCATTCATAATTTACTTCTTCACATCCTGGGAAAAATAAAACATAGAAAAGGGGTGAGCTCAAATGCCCAGTAAGGATAAAAATATAGCGGAAACTTTCATAAATAAGAATAAACATTTAAGGCAATGTATAACTAAAACAAAATCCTAATAAACTTTAACTTCAACATTGTAGGGAAAAAATAAAATGAAATAATGCCATTTACTTATTCACATGGATATTCTTCTAATCGAATAATCACATGCAATATCAATAACCAATTTCATAATGATGGAATGCATAATGCCAGACTATTATAACCACATAGCCAAGGCCTCGTGCCAAGACTACATATAATATTTTTCCAAGGCCTTGTTCCAAGACACTATTTTTTCTCATGAGACCTACTGATGCATCGAGGATCTATAGCGGGCTCCACCCGTCACATATTAAGTCCAATGAATTCCCATAAGAAAAGTTTTAAACATAACATAAACATTCGTATTAAAACTAGTATACAAAATGTAAATATTTCATCCATAGACCATGAATGGTATAAAAATAACACATCCACAGTCAAACATATCACGAAACCTTCAATAAAATATAGAAGTTTTGTATCATATTAAATCAACTTCAAATAAGCGTAAAATCCATCAAAGGATGTTGACATAGATGAAATCAAATTTTTATTAGAGAAATATCTCTTTATATTTTAAAATAATTTAAGAGTCATATATTTATAAAATAAAAAACATTCTTTGAAAATATTCTTAAAAGCTTGTAAGGGAAGCTTCAACGATTTTATAATGGCATAAAATAGCCTCACCCGCCGTATAAGTTAAAAAAAATTCTTACCTTAATTCTGTCGAAAAGGTTAAAAAGCACCTTGTTTGGAAAATGATGGAAAGATTCCGTTATAAACCACTTATAAATGTCAACAAGGGTATAAATGACTTTAACCCATATTATAGTAAATAGTAATATGTTTTGGAATACATTTCTATGAAACATGGATGTGGATGATAAAGAAGTCCCAGTAGATTATTACGTATAAACAACCTCGGATAATGAAGAGATTGCGAAATAAACCCTTACCTTTTAATTTTCCTTGGTTGGGGGTAGATTAACCTCCTGTATAATGGTGATTTTTTTTAATTAAATTATACAAGAATCATATACATTAATATGATATCATATATGATCTTTTAACATTGCTTTGTTAATAATACCATAGTATTATCGTCGTTTCGGGTGTTAACTTACTCGTTTTCTTTTATATGTTTTGTTACATAAGCCATGTTTATTATGGATAGGTTTTATATTATTCATATCCAGAATTATATAAAGTCCTTAAACATTATTTTTAAATAATCAAATGATAATTATACTTGAATAGATACGATGGAAAATTAATCTCATCGCGTTCCTTGGGACGGTAGTCCGTACGTACGCACAAGCGACAATATCATTATTTTGATATTAAAATAATATATAATTGGATGGTATATCATATATACAGAATCATTATAATGTTATATTTATTATTTATATTAATTACACATCATTATTATACCCATCCAAATAATAATTTATTGAATAACAATTACACCACGATGTGGAGACGGTAAGTCATACGTACGCACGTATGGTGACATGTTATTCAAAGGGTGGATAGAATACTGAATATGGTTGTACCATATTTATAATAACATCAAAGTTTATATAATAAACTAGAGTTATTATTTTATAATGGTAATAACAAAGATATAAGAGGTGGAAGAAGAAAGGAACTTGAAAAGCGGTGGTGAAATCATTACCTCTTCTTTGGGTTCTTCCTTTTGATTTGATCAAAAGGGATCCTTAAGTTGGCTTTATGACTAAATTAAGGCCTCTAGGATGAATTGAGGAACGTTTAGAGAGTATTTGGGCAGGGGTTGGATGAACCAAAAGGCTTTGAAGGTGTGAAATAATGAGAAGGGGGAGTGCCCTTTCATATGAGGGGTGAGGGGCACCTTTGGAAAAGCTAGAGATATTATTTTATAATAAATTAATATTTGGTTTATAATGGCTCCAAAGTGGATTATATAAAGTTTAAGGTGGGGATAGGTCGCAAACCACTCAACCAATAGGATTTAGATAGGTTTGGGTTACTATATTAACCTTATCTTTATGTATTAACTCTTAGTTAATTAGTTTCACTTTTACAATGTATCTTTGTATTTTTATATTATATGGTTAATAAACAAACTATATGCATCCAAAAGACCCCCAAGTGGTCAATTAATGATACACCTATCATGATATAAGTCTCTGGGGCGAACATTAGATTTTGAAGAATTTAATATCAATTAATAATATAAATTTTTTTTAAAAACTCTTTTATGTCAATTTCAACAGAATTCAATAGTTTATTTTTTGTAAAAATCATAACAGAATGATTACTTCTAAAAAAGTAAATTAAATCATTCCTAACATGTCATATTACCCTAGAAAATTATTATAATTCATAAAAAGTATCAAATTATATTTATTTGTGTATTTATAATATCAATTATTTTAAATTTTCACTATTATAGTAATTACAGAATCACCGTTGTGTCATAAATTAATTAAATTATATAATGTATAAAAATTATAAGTAAAATATAATTATGTAGGAAATATTTTTAGCTTTCTAATTACGATTTACAGTCGAAAATCCAACATATATAACCCTATTTAAAAATTGTTTTTCTAAAAGATATATGCTTATGTCATTTTTGTATTTATTTTAACTTAATTAAAATAAAGTGTCCCCATCACCTACAAGTGGCTCCATGGGGTCCCAAAATCGACCCAAAGATTCCCATGGTCGGAAATGTATCCAAAAATAATGTTAGGACACGTTTTAGGGTAATTTAGTATTATTATAATATTATTTATTAACTCTTATTTACCGGATTTACCCTTAACCATGGTAAATAAAATATTTACGGAAATAATTATTCAAAATGTCTAAAAATAAAAGTTACCTATTTACACAATATGAACATCCTGATTCCAAATATGGAATCCAATTTTCAAAATTCTAAACACATAATTGGAAGAAATTAATTTAAAATTAAATCCCTTTGTTCAAATAAAAAACGTGTTTTTAAGAGATAATAACTATCAAAAGACTGACACTTGTTTATGTCCGGTTTAATTGTAAAATTATGTACAATTACCAACATTGTATTAAATGGTAAATATATATTCCAAATATAATTTTAAACCACTCAAATTCATAATTTATCAATATAAATTATTTCGATTAAAGAAGTTGTTTTTAATTAAAATTTAGTAATTTTCACTATTCATAAAAATATAAATGTTAACCGAAAAGTTCCAAAATTTCACCCTAGGATAAATTAGATATTCCAAATCCAAAAATGAAGTCCATTTTTAGAGATAAAATTTATAAAATTTTAAAAAGTAGGTATTACTATTCATAATGGCTAGTTTGATTGGTTGTGGTGTGTTAGAACTCGATGTTGCGTACAACACACGCTATCGCATTATTCAAAGAGAAACGTACCATAGAAGCTTGGGGTGTTATATTCTCCCCTCCTTCAAATAATTTCATCCTCAAAATTTCTAGAATACTAGCACATGAAAATACTCAGGTGGTTCTTCATCATAAGTTCCTCGGGTTCCCACGTTGCCTCTTCCATTTTATGGTTTTTCCACAAAACTTTTACCAGACGTGTCGTCCGGTTTCTCAGTACTTGTTCTCTCGCATCAAGTATCCTGACGGGCTCTTCGCAATAAGACAGATTGGGTTCCAGTTATAATTCCTCATAGGCGAGTACATGCATTGGGTCAGGTAGGTATTTCTTCAATAGATATACGTGGAACACATCGTGAACTTTGGAGAAACTTGGCGGCATTGCCAATCGGTAATCTACAGCTCCAATTCATTTTAGAATTTCGAAAGGTCTGATGTACCTGGGACTCAATTTACCTTTCTTACCAAAACGTATGACTCCCTTCCATGGAGATACCTTCAGGAAAACGTGATCACTGACTTGAAATTCCAAATCCTTCCTTCGATTATCTACATAGCTCTTCTGCCTACATTGAGCTGCTTTGGTGTGATTTTGGATTACCTTCTCCTTTTCCGTCATTTCCTCCACCAGTTCTGGACCAACAATTTTTCTTTCACCAACGTTATCCCAATAGGTTGGTGTGCGACATCTTTTTCCGTATAATTCCTCATATGGTGCCATCTGAATACTCGAATGGAAGCTATTGTTATAAGAAAATTCTACCAGAGGTAAATATTGATCCACATACCCTGAAAGACAAGTGTGTAGGATCTCAACATGTCTTCTAAGGTTTGAATAGTTCATTATTATTGTCCATCTGTTTGAGGGTGGTAGGCAGAGCTCAGATGAAGTTCAGTATCCAAGGCTTTATGAAGTCTTTTCCAGAATCATGAAGTAAAATGGGGATCACGATCAGAAACAATCGATAGGGGTACTTCATGAAGTCTCAAAACTTCACAAATATATAGTCTTGCAAGATGTTCCAGTGGTAGATCATATCTTATGGCAAGAAAATGTGATGACTTGGTAAGATGATCAACAATAACCTATATTTCATTGTTCCTTCTAGGATTCTTTGGTAGCCCCATGACAAAGTCCATCGTAATATTGTCCCATTTCCACTCAGGTATGGGAAGAGGTTGCATGACTCCTCTAGGTTGTTTCCTTCCATCTTTCACTTATTTACAAACCATACATCTTGACACAAAATCAGAAATCTCCCTCTTCATGTTATCCCACCAAAAATGTTCCTTCAAATCTCTATAAATTTTGGTGCTCCCAGGGTGTATATAGAAATTGGAACTATGAGCATCATCCAGCAATTCCCTTTTTAGATCAGGTATATTGGGAACACAAAGTCTCTTCCCGAATTTCAAAATTCCTTCTTCATACACAAAGTCTCTTAATCTCCCATCATTAACAGCTTTAATCTTTTTTTGAAATTCTTCATCATCGGTCTGAGAACTCTTAATCCTTTCTAGTTAAGATGTTTTGGCAACCATTTGAAAAAAAATTGATGTTTCACCTTCCCTGGTTATTCCCAGGTCCATCTTCACTAGATCTATGAATTTTGGATCCCTTTCAATTCTCATATTGTTCAAAACTCCATGATCTTTTCTGCTCAAAGCATCTGCCACCTTGTTTTCTTTCCCCAGGTGGTAGTGTATCATAAAATCATAATCATTGAGTAATTCAAGCCATCTCCTTTGCCTCATGTTGAGTTCTTTTTGTGAGAAAATATATTTCAAACTCTTGTGATCAGTATAAATCTCACATTTTTCACCATAGAGGTAGTTCCCCCATATCTTCAAAGCAATGATCACAACTGCTAACTAGAGGTCATGAGTAGGATAGTTTTGTTCATGAATTTTCAACTGTCGTGATGCATGCGAAATAATCCTATCATTATGCATAAGGAAACAACCAAGTCCTTTCTTCGATAAATCACTATAAATAATGAACCTATCATTCCCTGATGATAGATTCAATATATGAGCATTGACTAATCTTTTCTTCCGTTCATTGAAACATTCTTCACAATCTTTTGTCTAAAAAAATTTAACCCCTTTATGTGTGAGCTTTGTTAATGGGTTAGCCAACAGGGAAAAATTCTAGATGAAACGTCGATAATAACCTGCCAAACCAATAAAACTGCGTACCTCAGTTATACTCGTAGGTGCTGGCCATTATTGGATTTCCTTGGTCTTAGAAGGGACAACAGAGATTCCATCTTTAGAGACAATATGGCCAAGAAAAGAAATCTCATGAAGCCAGAATTCACACTTGCTAAACCTTCCATATAATTCATGTCTTCTCAGAGTCTTCAGGATAATGCGCAAGTGATTTTCATGATCTTCGTAGCTTTTTGAGTATACCAAGATATTATCAACAAATACCACCACAAATTCGTCGAGATATTCCTTGAAAACTCTATTCATCAGATCCATGAATATAGAGGGTGCATTAGTCAATCCAAAATGAATTACTGTAAACTCGTAATGCCCGTACCTGGTTCGAAATACTGTCTTCGGAATGTATTCCTTCTTCACACACAACTGATGGTATCCATATCGAAGGTAAATCTTTGAAAAGTATTGAGCTCTATGCAGTTGGTCAAATAAATCATCAATGCGAGGTAGGGGATACTTGTTCTTTATTGTTATAGCATTGATCTCCCTATAGTCGATACATAACCTCATAGATACATCTTTCTTTTTAACAAAAAGAACAGGGGCTCCCCATGGAGAAACACTAGGGTGAATAAATCCCTTATTACTCAATTACTCTAGTTGTTTCTTTAGTTCGACTAATTCCATAGTGGCCATTCTATAAGGGGTCTTCGATATAGGCCTTGATCCAGGAATTAAATCAATGGAAAATTCAACTTCTCTTTCTGGAGGATGTCCAGGTAAATGTTCCAGAAATACATCTACATATTCATTTAAAATAGGTACATCCTCTATTTGAACATTCCTTTCCTCACCCACTGTAATTTCATCCTCTTCCTCCCCAATAATTGAATTTAGTTGAGCAACTGGGGGTGGATCTAGATAAGATTAGGTGGTGTCGTATAACGACCCACACTTTACATACATTGTTAATACTTCAAAATTGAAGCACACTTATTACAACATATGAAAAAAACCACAAAGGACCGTATAGGTATAGTGTCTTTAGAAACTGGGAAACATAAACAACTGGTTCATTTATCTTCTACAGTGTCTCCCATTTATTTCATCATATCTAGGGTCCCTTTTAGCATATTCTACTTAATATCCATCTTCCTGACCTGGGGAAAAGAAAACATAAAAGGGTGAGCTCAAATGCTCAGCAAGGGAAAATAAAGGAAATAAAAATCATATCATATCTTTATGAAAATCAAAACCTGCAAAAGAGATCATAATATCTTAACATGGAATAAATCATAGAAGTGAAAATGAGATCCCCATAATCATAACATAAAACTTGAAACTTTGTGGCATGCACACATAATCATGGAAAATCATTTCTTGTTAGTCATGACTCATTGCCAAGACTATCTTAGTGGACAAAGTCCCTTTCTGAACCGAGTTCACTCCTCGTTTCAGTCCTGTATCACTGAACCAAAATAACCTTCCGTTCCAGCCATGTCTATCTCATGAGATATAAAATCATTACCCAAAGCATTGGAGGGAGATATAGGTCCCACCCATCTTATAATGAATCCTTTCTTATGTGTGCCACATAATCATAAAACATACATCATCGCATAACACATGTAACAAAAATGGGATTCTTGAAACATCATGACATCATAAATCAATTCATATAAGATAAAGGAATTCATAAACATAATTCCATCACAACATAGTCAAATCAATGTAAAAATATGGATAGAAACAGAACCCTTTATTATCTTAGATGGAAAATAATTTTGATAAAACACTTGAATTGAATTCTTGAGGAAAATATCCTTTCTTCTTCAAAATCAATTTCTTTTCACAAAACATCATGCAATTTTAAAAGAAAGAGATTTTATTGAAAATATTCATGAAAACTTTTAGAGGAAGCTTCATGAAAATAAGGTTTCATAAAACAGTAGAAATCCGTTCGTGCCGTATAAGTTAAAAAAAACATTCTTCATACTTTTGTCGGAAAAGTCAAAAAGTACCTCGTACGAAAAACGACAAAAGATTCCTTTCATACGTATTACTAAAAACTCACCGAAGGGTAAAAATGGATTTAAACAATTTTATGTGGATGGAAATAATATTACATATTGAGTAAACATGGATGTGGATGATAAAATACACCCCAGTAAATACTTACGAATAAACAATCTCGGATAAAAATGAGATTGTGATATTTCCCTTACCTTAGGTCCGATTTGCTTTGTTCGTGTCCGAAGCTCCTGTATAATGGTTTAAATAATGTTATTGACTTATTCCAGAATCATACATATTTATATGAGATCATATATGGTCATATTATTAGCTTCTTGTTAGTAATATTTCATTGTTACTTGTTACTCGGCTCTTTATAACTTTTTGTTCTTATGCGTGTTTTGTCGAATAAATTCTTATTCTTATCTTTAGGTTATAGATAATTCATTTCTAGAATGGTATTAGTGTAGTATATACCATATTCATTCATTCAATTCATTTATATAATCATTATGAAATGAAGATCATGTAGAACGAGTCGCATCACATCGTGGAGACGGTATTCCGTACGTACGCACAAGTGATGATATCGTTCCTATGATCGTGGAATTGTATTGGAGTATATATATATATATTATTTCAGTATCAATATTACTTAATAATAATCATATATAGTTACTCATTACACCATTATACCCATCCTTGTAAGGTGATGGTGGAAAATAGATTTCACCACGGCGTGGAGACGGTATTCCGTACGTACGCACGCGCGGTGATTTCATTTTTCCGTAGGATGGATAGAAGGTAAATTAGGGTTGTTTCATATTTATAATAACATATCAGTATGTAATTAATACTGATGTTATTACTTTATCATGAAACAACTAAAGAAGAAGAAGTTGAAGAAGAAATAAATTGAAAAGATCGGTAATGGATATTACCTCTTCTTTGGAACGCCTCTTTGAATCCTCCACTTAAGGAACTAAGATTGGTCTTTGAAGAAGACCAGGACCTCTAGGATTATTCTAGGGAAGTGGAGAGGAGAAAATGGCAGGGGTTGGCCGAGCTTGAGTGCTCAAATTGGTGTGAGGAGGAGGGGGAGGAGGTGCCCTTTTATAAGGGAGGAGAGGGGCACCTTAGGAATATCTCAAAATATTATTTTATATTAAAGTCAAAATCGGTTTATAATGGTTCCAAAGGGTCTTATTTCGAAGCTAAAGTGGGGATGGGTCGAAATCCTATCAACCAATAGGATTTAGACAAGTTTAGGGTATTATTTTAACCTTATCAATTAGATTTAACTCTAAGTTAATTAATTTAACTTTTACCGTGTCTTTTTGTTTTCTTTCACTATATGGTTAATACACTTACTATAACATGCCAAACGAACCCCAAATTGTTTATTATTAATATATATATCCTTATCTAAGTCATTTGTCCGAACCTTAGATTTTTAGGAATAAAATAACAATTAATAATATAATATTTGATTTAAAAACTATTTTGTGTCAATTTTGACACTATTTGATATATGATTTTTGTGAAAGTCATAACAGAATTATATGTTCGAACCAAGTTGATTAAATCAACAATAATATATCATATTAACCTAGAAAATTAGTGGAATTCATAAAAAGTCTCAAATTACATTTATTTTGGTATTTATATTATCAATTTTGTCAATATTTCATTAATAAGATAATTACTGCATCATCTTTGTGTCATAAATAAATTAAATTATTTGATGTCTAAAAATTACAAATAAAATACCATCATGTAGGAAATCTTTTTAGCTTTCTAATGAATATTTACAATCGAATTTATCTTATGTATAACCCCATAAAAAATGATTTACTTATTAAACTTTGATTTTAACTATTTTAACCCTTCTTTAAATAAATTAATAATAAATGTACTAATCTAATCCAAGTGGGCCTAAATGGTCATATTTTATTCCTAAGTTTGTTTTTGGTCGAATTACACTTGTCCAATAGAATTAGGACATGTGTTAGGGTAATATTGATATCATATTTACCCTTAGTTACCCTATTTACTATTAACCGCGGTAAAAATAGTAAAAAGTTACTATTCACCAAAAAATTATTTTCATCTCATTGAACCACATTTTATTCCTTGATATTAACCGTGTCTCTCGGATTTTTGAAATTCCATTCACAGAAGCGGTAAAATTAATTTTTATGCAAAATTCAGTTTTTAACCTACCACTTAGTGGTTTCACTATTCATCAAAAATTGAAAGTTTTCAGAAAAATACCAAAATTTCACCCTAGGCTAATTTCGATATTCTGAGTCCAAAAATGAAGTCCATTTTGAAAAATAAAATTTATAAAATTTTAAAAAGTGGTTATTACTATTCATAACGGCTAGTTTTAATAGCATAATGTTGTTTAGTGAAACTCGGTATTGCGTACGACGCAAGCTATCGAGGAAGGTCGCGATTGCGTGCAAAGCAAGCCAAGCAAGCGTTGTGTAGAAAAAGATTCCTTTGATGGTTTATATAACATAAAAGTCTCGGGTGTTACATTCTACCCCCCTAAAAAAGAATTTCGCCCTCGAAATTCGTCACTTTGTAACAAACAAATGAGGATACTTCTCCCTCATCATATCCTCAAGCTCCCATGTAGCTTCTTCAAGTTGGTGGTTCCTCCATAAAACTTTCACCAAGCGAGTGGTCTTGTTTCGTAGGACTTTTTCGCTACGATCCAGATTCTCTATCGGCTGTTCTTCATAAGAAAGATCTTGCTCCAGCGGTACAACTTCTGAGCTGAGTACATGTGAAGGATCTGGTATGTACTTTCTCAGGAGAGATACGTGGAACACATCGTGAACTTGAGAGAGATTCGGTGGAAGCGCCAATCAGTAAGATACCTTCCCAACACGATCCAGTATTTCAAAAGGACCGATATATCTAGGGCTCAACTTCCCCTTCTTTCCAAATCTCATAACCCTCTTCCAGGGAGATATTCGTAAGAACACTTTATCACCCACTTCAAACTCTAGGTCTTTTCTTCGGTTGTCGGCATAAATTTTCTGTCGACTCTGAGCTGCTCTTATGTGTTGTTGAATAGATCTGACCTTTTCTTCCATTTCATCAACGAGATCAGGTCCTAATAGCTTTCTTTCCCCAACTTCATCCCAGCAAGTTGGAGTCCTGCATTTCTTTCCATAGAGAGCTTCATAAGGAGCCATCTGAATACTGGAGTGAAAGCTATTATTATAAGAAAATTCCACCAAAGGTAGGTGTTGATCCCAACCTCCTTTGAAATCCATAGAGAAAGCTCTCAACATATCTTCTAGGGTTTGAATTGTTCTCTCAGACTGACTGTCTGTCTGGGGATGATAAGCAGTGCTGAAACTCAACTCTGTATCCAGAGTATGCTGAAGACTTCGCCAGAACTTCGAGGTAAATCTCGGATCTCGATCAGATATAATAGAAAGTGGTACTCCATGCAATCTTACCACTTCCTTTATATATATCCTGGCAAGCTGATCTAGAGAGAAATCCTCTCTAATAGCAATGAAGTGTGCAGACTTTGTAAGACGATCAACTATGACCCAGATATCATTATTGCCTTTGGATGTTTTAGGAAGTCCTGTGACAAAGTCCATAGTGATGTTTTCCCATTTCCATTCGGGTATGGGTAATGGTTGTAACATCCCCTTAGACTTCTGTCTCTCAGCTTTAACTTGTTGACAAACCAAGCATCGAGAGACATATTCAGCAACATCTCTTTTCATGCCATCCCACCAGAAGTACTCTTTCAGGTCCCTATACATCTTCGTGCTTCCAGGATGAATAGAGAATGAAGAACTATGAGCCTCATCCAGCAGCTCTTTCTTTAATTCGGGGATGGGAGGAACGCAAACCCGATTCCTGAACTTTATTATCCCATCACAATCAAGGTTGAATTCAGGAACATTTCTCACCTTCTTTTGTAACTCGACATCTTCTTTCTGTGCCTCTTTAATCTTCACATGTATAGATGGTTGAACATTCATTTGAGAAAGATAATATTTTTCCCCTTCCATTATAATTCCATGATCCATCCTTTGTAAATCCATAAATATTGGATCTTTTGTGATCCTCATCATGGATAAACTAGCATGGTCTTGTCGACTTAATGCATCTGCCACCTTGTTTGCTTTCCCAGGGTGGTAATGGATTGAGCAGTCATAATCCTTAATCAGCTCCAACCATCTTCTTTGGCGCATATTCAGCTCCTTTTGTGTGAAAATATACTTTAAACTTTTATGATCAGTATAAATATCACACCTTTCACCATAAAGGTAATGCCTCCAAATATTTAATGCAAAGATTACCGCAGCCAACTCCAAATCATGTGTTGGGTAATTTTGCTCATGGATTTTCAACTGTCGTGAGGCATAAGCTATCACCATATCATTTTGCATAAGAACACACCCCAATCCCTTCTTGGATGCATCACTGTAGATCACAAACCTTTCTCCACTACAAGGCAGTGTGAGCACAGGTGCACTGGATAACCTTCTTTTCAACTCCTTGAAATTCTCTTCACATTCCTCTGTCCAGACAAACTTAACTCCTTTCCGAGTCAACTTGGTGAGTGGATTAGATAATCGTGAAAAATCTTTTACAAAACGTCGATAATAACCAGCCAAACCAAGAAAACTTCGGATCTCAGTTACTGTTGTTGGTCTTGACCATCTTTCGATAACCTCTGTTTTTGCTGGATCCACAGATATCCCCTCTTTTGAGATTATGTGACCCAAAAATGCAACTTTTTGAAGCCAAAATTCACACTTGGTAAATTTGGCATAAGGCTTCTCCTTTCTCAGGGTCTTCAATATAATTCTCAAGTGATCTTCATGCTCTTCCTTGATCTTTGAATAGACAAGAATATCGTCTATAAAGACTACCACAAATTGATCAAGATAGTCTCTAAAGACTCTATTCATTAGATCCATGAAGATAGCAGGGGCATTAGTAAGACCAAATGGCATCACTATAAATTCATAGTGTCCATACCTTGTACGGAAAGCCGTCTTTGGTATATCCTCCCTTTTGACCCTTAATTGATGATACCCTGAACGAAGATCAATATTGGAAAACTATTGAGCTCCGCGTAGTTGGTCAAATAAGTCATCAATGCGTGGGAGAGGATATTTGTTCTTGATAGTGATCTTGTTAAGTTCTCGATAATCAATGCAGAGTCTCATTGATCCATCTTTCTTCTTAACAAATAGAACAGGTGCTCCCCAAGGTGACGCACTAGGGCGTATGAATCCCTTATCAAGATTCTCTTGGAGTTGCTTCTTCAATTCCTGCAACTCAATTGGGGCCATTCTATAAGGTGTCTTTGAAATAGGCAAAGCACCCGGTACGAGTTCTATTGAAAACTCAACTTCACGATTTGGTGGAAGACCCGGTAATTCCTCCGGAAAGACATCATCAAACTCCCGTACAATGGGCATATTCTTAATCGTGAGTTTCTCACCAACTATTTGAGATAAATAACCTTCATTTAGTGGAATCAATACCCATAAGATGGAAGAAATTTCCACTGGAAGGTTATGTTCATCCTTGCATTGATAGACGATCGTAGGTTGATCTGGAATATGAAATGTGACTTCCCTTCTTTGGCAATTGATATGAGCTCCATGTAGAGAAAGCCAATCCATGCCAAGAATCACATCAAATTCCACTAAAGGAAGGATCACAAGATTTGCAGGAAGCACTTTCCCACAAACTTCGATCGGAGAAGAATTATAAACTTCTGATGCGATTGATGTGCCATTAGGTGTTGTCACAGCTAACTCAACATCTAATTGTTGAGGTAATATGGTGATACCCTTAGAAAATTTTTCAGAAATAAAGGAGTGGGTGGATCCAGAATCAAATAAAACATTTTCTACTTTAGAGTGGATGGTAAGTGTACATTTCACCACATCGTTATCGTACTCCACATCGCTGATAGAAATTGCATGTGACTTTCCTTTGTCTTTAGCCTTAAGAGTTTGTTGACGTCGACCATCATCATCAACCCTTGGATTTGGGCATTGATTGGCATAATGCCCCATCTCCTTGCACTTGAAACATTGAAGTGTAGTAGGTTCATTCTGTGTATCCCTTCCTTTGTTTGCATCATTAGACATCTTCTTCCCATTATCACGGCATTCAAATGCCCGATGACCTTCCTTTCCACATTTAAAACATTTACTTGTCCCTTTAAGACAACTCCCTCCATGTTTCTTTCCACACTTTGAGCATAAGGGAAAGTTCATCTTCTTTTCCGTGTGCTCTTTAGATTTTTCTTTGAATTCCATCTTCCTCTTCTTGTCAAACCCATGCGGCTGATGGATTACTCCAATCTCCATCTCGACTTTGAGAGCACATCGAACGATTTCCTCGTAGCTATTGAAGTCCCTTATGGCTAACGCCCTTCGAAGACTTGGTTTTAAGCCACTAAAGAATCGATCGATCTTACTCTCAGGTTGGATAATAATACCAGAAGCGTACCTTGCAAGTCTTGTAAAATTTGCTTCATAGGTACTAACAGATTCATCATCCCTTTGCTTCAGTTCAAGGAACTCTTTCTCCATCTTTGTTCGGAGAATACGAGGGAAGTACTTATTGAAAAATAAGTTCTTGAACTCGTCCCATTCCATAGACTCAATTTCATCCCTTTGCCTCGTATTCTTAACAAGATTCCACCATTGATCAGCATCTCCTTCCAAACGATACACTGCTAGGATGACTTTATCATGTTCAGAACATTGAAGAACTGAAAATATCTTTTCAGTAGTACTAATCCATTGTTCAGCAACTAATGGATCAGTAGACCCGCTGAAAGAAGGTGGAC
Source organism: Viscum album (assembly GCA_963277665.1). Taxonomy (NCBI): domain Eukaryota; kingdom Viridiplantae; phylum Streptophyta; class Magnoliopsida; order Santalales; family Viscaceae; genus Viscum; species Viscum album. Next base: position 1,940,524,462 of record OY728155.1, read on the forward strand.
GCTGCCTCATGAAGGATTCAACAGAATGTTGCTCCCTCCTTTGCTCGTTTGGAAATCCTGCATGATTCATAGCTTGAGAAAGTTGTGTGAGCATGGCTACAAGATTTTTCATTCCAGCTCCCATATCGTTTGGTTGCTCAGGGGGACAATCATTGCATTGCCCATCGCATTCCGCATTAACACGGTTCCTTCGGGTTCTAGCCATTGACTAAAACCAAGAAGAATAGTGTGAGCAACACTAATTATAATAGGAAACCACATAATTCAAGAATAAAATTTTCATGCTTATGGTCTTATCCTAGGTTATTCATGGACATTTCTAAGATTGTGTTCTATGCTTAGACTTATCCTTAGGGTTCTTACTAAGGCTTTCACATCCTAGTTTCCAAAGGTTGACTATACCTTTCCTCTGATACCAACTATAATGACCCACACTTTACATACATTGTTAATACTTCAAAATTGAAGCACACTTATTACAACATATGAAAAAACCCACAAAGGACCGTATAGGTATAGTGTCTTTAGAAACTGGGAAACATAAACAACTGGTTCATAAATCTTCTACAGTGTCTCCCATTTATTTCATCATATCTAGGGTCCCTTTTAGCATATTCTACTTAATATCCATCTTCCTGACCTGGGGAAAAGAAAACATAAAAGGGTGAGCTCAAATGCTCAGCAAGGGAAAATAAAGGAAATAAAAATCATATCATATCTTTATGAAAATCAAAACCTGCAAAATAGATCATAATATCTTAACATGGAATAAATCATAGAAGTGAAAATGAGATCCCCATAATCATAACATAAAACTTGAAACTTTGTGGCATGCACACATAATCATGGAAAATCATTTCTTGTTAGTCATCACTCATTGCCAAGACTATCTTTGTGGACAAAGTCCCATTCTGAACCGAGTTCACTCCTCGTTTCAGTCCTGTATCACTGAACCGAAATAACCTTCCGTTCCAGCCATGTCTATCTCATGAGATATAAAATCATTACCCAATGCATTGGAGGGAGATATAGGTCCCACCCATCTTATAAGGAATCCTTTCTTATGTGTGCCACATAATCATAAAACATACATCATCGCATAACACATGTAACAAAAATGGGATTCTTGAAACATCATGACATCATAAATCAATTCATATAAGATAAAGGCATTCATAAACATAATTCCATCACAACATAGTCAAATCAATGTAAAATTATGGATAGAAACAGAACCCTTTATTATCTTAGATGGAAAATAATTTTGATAAAACACTTGAATTGAATTCTTGAGGAAAATATCCTTTCTTCTTCAAAATCAATTTCTTTTCACAAAACATCATGCAATTTTAAAAGAAAGAGATTTTATTGAAAATAGTCATGAAATAATTTAGAGGAAGCTTCATGAAAATAAGGCTTTATAAAACAGTAGAAATCCGTTCGTTCCGTATAAGTTAAAAAAACATTCTTCATACTTTTGTCGGAAAAGTCAAAAAGTACCTCGTACGAAAAACGACAAAAGATTCCTTTCATACGTATTACTAAAAATTCACCGAAGGGTAAAAATGGATTTAAACAATTTTATGTGGATGGAAATAATATTACATATTGAGTAAACATGGATGTGGATGATAAAATACACCCCAGTAAATACTTACGAATAAACAATCTCGGATAAAAATGAGATTGTGATATTTCCCTTACCTTAGGTCCGATTTGCTTTGTTCGTGTCCGAAGCTCCTGTATAATGGTTTAAATAATGTTATTGACTTATTCCAGAATCATACATATTGATATGAGATCATATATGGTCATATTATTAGCTTCTTGTTAGTAATATTTCATTGTTACTTGTTACTCGGGTCTTTATAACTTTTTGTTCTTATGCGTGTTTTGTCGAATAAATTCTTATTCTTATCTTTAGGTTATAGATAATTCATTTCCAGAATGGTATTAGTGTAGTATATACCATATTAATTCATTCAATTCATTTATATAATCATTATGAAATGAAGATCATGTAGAACGAGTCGCATCACATCGTGGAGACGATATTCCGTACGTACGCACAAGTGATGATATCGTTCCTATGATCGTGGAATTGTATTGGAGTATATATATATATATTATTTCAGTATCAATATTACTTAATAATAATCATATATAGTTACTCATTACACCATTATACCCATCCTTGTAAGGTGATGGTGGAAAATAGATTTCACCACGGCGTGGAGACGGTATTCCGTACGTACGCACGCGCGGTGATTTCATTTTTCCGTAGGATGGATAGAAGGTAAATTAGGGTTGTTTCATATTTATAATAACATATCAGTAAGTAAGTAATACTGATGTTATTACTTTATCATGAAACAACTAAAGAAGAAGAAGTTGAAGAAGAAAGAAATTGAAAAGATCGGTAATGGATATTACCTCTTCTTTGGAACGCCTCTTTGAATCCTCCACTTAAGGAACTAAGATTGGTCTTTGGAGAAGACCAGGACCTCTAGGATTATTCTAGGGAAGTGGAGAGGAGAACATGGCAGGGGTTGGCCGAGCTTGAGTGCTCAAATTGGTGTGAGGAGGAGGGGGAGGAGGTGCCCTTTTATAAGGGAGGAGAGGGGCACCTTAGGAATATCTCAAAATATTATTTTATATTAAAGTCAAAATCGGTTTATAATGGTTCCAAAGGGTCTTATTTCGAATCTAAAGTGGGGATGGGTCTAAATCCTATCATCCAATAGGATTTAGACAAGTTTAGGGTATTATTTTAACCTTATCAATTAGATTTAACTCTAAGTTAATTAATTTAACTTTTACCGTGTCTTTTTGTTTTCTTTCACTATATGGTTAATACACTTACTATAACATGCCAAACGAACCCCAAATTGTTTATTATTAATATATATATCCTTATCTAAGTCATTTGTCCGAACCTTAGATTTTTAGGAATAAAATAACAATTAATAATATAATATTTGATTTAAAAACTATTTTGTGTCAATTTTGACACTATTTGATATATGATTTTTGTGAAAGTCATAACAGAATTATATGTTCGAACCAAGTTGATTAAATAAACAATAATATATCATAGTAACCTAGAAAATTAGTGGAATTCATAAAAAGTCTCAAATTACATTTATTTTGGTATTTATATTATCAATTTTGTCAATATTTCATTAATAAGATAATTACTGCATCATCTTTGTGTCATAAATAAATTAAATTATTTGATGTCTAAAAATTACAAATAAAATACCATCATGTAGGAAATCTTTTTAGCTTTCTAATGAATATTTACAATCGAATTTATCTTATGTATAACCCCATAAAAAATGATTTACTTATTAAACTTTGATTTTAACTATTTTAACCCTTCTTTAAATAAATTAATAATAAATGTCCTAATCTAATCCAAGTGGGCCTAAATGGTCATATTTTATTCCTAAGTTTGTTTTTGGTCGAATTACACTTGTCCAATAGAATTAGGACATGTGTTAGGGTAATATTGATATCATATTTACCCTTAGTTACCCTATTTACTATTAACCGCGGTAAAAATAGTAAAAAGTTACTATTCACCAAAAAATTATTTCCATCTCATTGAACCACATTTTAGTCCTTGATATTAACCGTGTCTCTCAGATTTTTGAAATTCCATTCACAGAAGCGGTAAAATTAATTTTTATGCAAAATTCATTTTTTAACCTACCACTTAGTGGTTTCACTATTCATCAAAAATTGAAAGTTTTTAGAAAAATACCAAAATTTCACCCTAGGCTAATTTCGATATTCTGAGTCCAAAAATGAAGTCCATTTTGAAAAATAAAATTTATAAAATTTTAAAAAGTGGTTATTACTTTTCATAACGGCTAGTTTTAATAGCATATTGTTGTTTAGTGAAACTCGGTATTGCGTACGACGCAAGCTATCGAGGAAGGTCGCGATTGCGTGCAAAGCAAGCCAAGCAAGTGTTGTGTAGAAAAAGATTCCTTTGATGGTTTATATAACATAAAAGTCTCGGGTGTTACATGTCAATTCTGCTCTAAAGATAAGGTGTTCCTTATCATCATCATAAAAAATCATAACTTCATTCTTCTTACAATAAATCTTCGCATCATGGTTTGAAAGCCAATCCATACTGAGGATTATATCAAACTAAATCATAGGTATGACGATGAGATCTGCAGATAAAGAACATTTATGTGCTCTAATGGGGACTGATTCACAAAACATGGTTGCAATGATACTTCCATTAGGAGTTTTAACTAAAAAATCCTTTGTTAAATAAAATTGGAAATATCTAATTTTCATAGGAAACTGGGAAGATATGAAACAATGCGATGATCCAGAATCAGATAATGCATTTTATAAACTTGAAGAAATCATTAAATTACCTACCACGACGTCTTTCAGAGCTTCTACCTCAGCAGTAGTGATAGCATAAGCTTGGCTTTGATCCCTTGGCCTTTTCTGAGGTAAGTTCCCTTGACGCTTAGGACATTCATTTGCATAATGTCCCATATCCCTGCAATTTTAGCATTGGACATTTTTATCTTCCTTCTTCCCTTTGCAATCACGATCTTGGTGGCCTTTTTCACCACACTTGTAACGAACACTCATTACCTTCAAGCAAGTACCGAGGTGTTTCTTCCCACATTTTCCATAGGATGGATATTCAACCTTTCCCTTCTTCCCCTTATTTCTCTTCACAGATTGATCAACATATCTCTTCATCTCCTGCTTTTTTTTAAAGTTATAAGACTTAGTGAATTCCTTTTCTGTCTTGATAGCACATGAGACAATGTCTTCATACGACGAGAAGGATTTTGAGACTAATGCTCGATGGATAAATAGTTTTAAAACATCAAAGAAATGATCAATCTTACTTCTTGGGTTATGTATATAATCTCCATCATACCTTGCTAACCTTGTAAAGTTATCCCCACACTTTGCGACATTCTCATCCTCCTTTTGTCTCAGACTCAGAAATTGCCTTCCCATATTTGCTCGATGGTCACGAGGAAAGTATTTTTATAAAAATAGATCTTTAAACTACCTCTATTCCATATTTGATACTTCATCATCTTCCTTCATGTTTTGAAACAATGACCTCTATTGATCAGCTTCTCCAGTGAGACGGTAAACTGCCTTGATAACTTTTTCCCTTTCACTACTCCCCAAAGCCTGAAATATTTTCTCTAGGGAATTTATCCATTTATTAGCCACTAAGGGATTTGTACTCCCATTGAACGTTTGTGGTTGTTGCCTCATGAAGTGATCTAACATCGATCCTCCATGCTGCGGATCAGGGTGCTCAATACGGGTAAGGTTATTATTCATAACCTGAGTGACTTGTCCCAGTATGGTGATTAGTTGATCGACACCAGTTGCCTCACCAGCTCCACTATAATTATCTTGAGCAAGAGGCAATCACTAAATGGAGTGCGTGCATTGATACGGTTTCCATTTCATCCACTAGGCACCATTTCTAAACAATGGCATAAACTAGGTCAGTTTATGAATCAAAATACATAATTCCATACTTATAAAACACTTAACATAAATTTAACTATTTATGGTTATAATCCATAATCAAAAAAATGTTTTCTTTGAGGATATATATACTCATAAACCCTTCATAATGATTTGTAAAGAAAATGATAATTATCCTAAGAATATCCCCCAAGAGTGTCGTAACCAAGAGTGCAACAAGGCCTATTGTCGTGCACCAGTTCCTGTTCGAGTCTAGCTCAAAGCGGTTTTTTCAGGTTTTACACCTAGGTACATTTGTGCGAGAGCCACCTCTACCTGCTCGTATCTAGACAGGGATGTACTGCTCAGAAAACACACAAAATATCTACAATACCAAAATTCTAGGAAGTTCTATACTAATCCTCAAATTCCATCTTAAATCTATGTGCTCTAATCAGAGTTTATCTAAATCTAGATTCCAAAGATTGTACTAACCTTCCTCTGATACCAACTGTAACACCCCAACCCTAGTAACCCAGAGCCAGTGCATTATTACATAACATTGGAATGATCACAAGAAAGATCAAATCTCAAAAGACCGATTAGTTTAGTAGCCTTGGAAACACTAGATATATTCATAAAGTTTTACATTACATCATAAAAAGAAAACTACAACAACATAGTCTCCATATTCCACACTCTTATCGCCTCATACTATCCCTACGGGTCATTCATAATTTACTTTTTCACATCAAGGGAAAAATAAAACATAGAAAAGGGGTGAGCTCAAATGCCTAGTAAGGATAACAATAAAGCAGAAACTTTTATAAATATGAATAAACATTTAAGGAAATGTATAACTAAAATAAAAGCCTTTTAAACTTGAACATCAACATAGTATGGAAAAAATAAAATGAAATAATGTCATTTACTTATTCACATGGATATTCTATGAATCAAATAATCACATGCAATATCAATAACCACTTTAATAATGATGGAATGCATAATACCAGACTATCATAACCACATAGCCAAGGCCTCGTGCCAATACTACAAATAAGATTTTTCCAAGGCCTTGTGCCAAGACACTAGTTATTCTCATGGGACCTACCGATGCATTGAGGAGCTATAGTGGGCTCCACCCGTCACATATTAAGTCCAATACATTCCCATATGAAATGGTTTAAACACAACATAAACATTCGTATTAAAACTAGAATACGAAATGTAAATACTTCATCCATAAACCATGAATTGTATAAAAAAACACATCCATAGTCAAACATATCACAAAACATTCAATACAATATAGAAGTTTTGTATCATATTAAATAAACTTCAAATAAGCGTAGAATCCATCAAAGTATGTTGACTTAGAAGAAATACAAACTCTTTTTAGGGAAATATCTCTTTCTATTCTGAAATCATTTAAGATTCATATATTTATAAAATAAAACATTTTATTTGAAAATATTCTTATAATCTTGTAAGGGAAAGTTCGACAATTTTATAACGGCGGAAAATAGCTGTACCCGCCGTATAAGTTAAAAAAACATTCTTACCTTAATTCTGTCGAAAAGGTTAAAAAGGACCTCGTTTGGAAAACGACAAAAATATTCCTTTATAGACCACTTATAAAAGTCAAAAATGGTATAAATGACTTTAACCCATATTCTAGTAAATAGTAAAAATGTTTTAAAATAAATTTTTAAGAAACATGGATGTGGATGATAAAGAAGTCCTAGTAGATTATTACATATAAACAACCTCGGATAATGAAGAGATTGCGAAATAAACCCTTACCTTGTGATTTTACTTGGTTGGGGGTAGATTAACCTCTTGTATAATGGTGAAATATTTTTTATTAAATTATACAAGAATCTTATACATTAATATGATATCATATATGAGCTTCTAACATTTCTCTGTTAATAATATCTTAGTATTATCGTCGTTTCAGGTGATAACTTACTCGTTTTCTTTTATATGTTTTGCTACATAATCCATGTTTGTTATGGATAGCTTGTATATTATTCATATTCAAAATTATATCAAGTCCTTAAACATTATTTTTAAATCATAAAATGATAATTATACTTGAATGGATACGATGGAGAATTAATCTCATTGCATTCGTGGAGACAGTAGTCCGTACGTATGCACGAGCGACAATATCATTATTTTGATATTAATATAATATATAATTGGATGTTATATCATATATACATAATCATTATCATGTTATATTTATTATTTACATGAATTACACATCATTATTATACCCATACAAATAATAATTTATTGAATAACAATTACACCACGACGTGGAGACGGTAAGCCGTACGTACGCACGTATGGTCACATGTTATTAAAAGGGTGGATAGAATACTGAATATGGTTATACCATATTTATAATAACATCACAGTATATATAAGATACTGGATTTATTATTTTATATTGGTAATAAAAAATATAGAAGAAGTTGAAGAAGAAATAAACTTGAAAAGCGGTGGTGAAATCATTACCTCTTCTTCAGGTTCTTCCTTTGGATTTGATCAAAAGGGCTCCTTAGGTTTTCTTTCTGACTAAAGTAAGGCCTGTAGGATAAATTTATGGAATTTGAGAGAGTATTTGGGAAGGGGTTGTCCGAACCAAAAGGCATTGAACCTGTGAAATAATGAGAAGGGGGAGTGCCCTTTTATAAGAGGGGTGAGGGGCACCTTTGGAAAAGCTAAAAATATTATTTTATAATAAATTCATATTAGTTTCATAATGGATAAAAAGTGGATTATTTAAATTTTAAGGTGGGTATAGGTCTAAAACCACTCAAAAAATAGTATTTAGACAGGTTTGGGTTACTATATTAACCTTATCTTTAAGTATTATCTCTTAGTTAATTAGTTTCACTTTTACAATGTCTCTTTGTATTTTTATAATATATGGTTAATAAAATTACTATATACATACAAGACACCCCCAAGTGGTCCATTAATGATACCAATATCATGATATAAGTATCTTGGGGGAACCTTAGATTTTTATGAATTTAATATCAATTAATAATATAATATTTGTTTTAAAAACGCTTTTATGTCAATTTTGACACTATTCAATAGTTTATTTTTGTAAAAATCATAAAAGAATTATTACTTCAAAAAACGTTAATTAAATCATTAATAACATGTCATATTAACCTATAAAATTAGTGTAATTCATAAAGAGTCTCAAATTATATTTATTTTGGTTTTTATAATATCAATTATTTTAATTTTTCACTACTATGGTAATTGCAGCATCACCATTGCGTCATAAGGAAATTAAATTATATAATGTCTAAAAACTATAATTAAAATATAATTATGTAGGAAATCTTTTTATCTTTCTAATGACTATTTATAGTCTAAAATAAAACATATATAACCCTACTTAAAAATTGTTTTTCTAAAAGATATATGCTTATGCCATTTTTGTATTTATTTTAACTTAATTAAATTAAAGTGTCCCTATCACCTACAAGTGGCTCCATGGGGTCCCAAAATCAACCCAAAGATTCCCATGGTCGGAAATGTATCGAAAAATAAGGTTAGGCCACGTTTTAGGATAATTTATTATTATTATAATATTATTTTTTAACTCTTATTTACCGGATTTACCCTTAACCATGGTAAATAAAATATTTACCGAAATAATTATTCAAATTGTCTAAAAATAAAAGTTACCTATTTACACAATATAAACACCCTGATTCCAAATATGGAATCCATTTTTCAAAATTCAAAACACAGAAGTGGCAGAAATTAATTTAAAATTAATTCCCGTTGATAAAACAAAAAACGTGTTTTTAAGAGATAATAACTATCAAAAGATTGACACTTGTTTATGTCCGGTTTAATTGTAAAATTATGTACAATGAAAAAAATTGTATTAAATGGTAAAAATATATTCTAAATATACTTTAAAACTACTCAAATTCATAATTTATTAATATAAATTATTTCGATTGAAAAAGTTGTTTTTAATTAAAATTTAGCAATTTTCACTATTCATCAAAATATAAATGTTATCCGAAATGTTCCAAAATTTCACCCTAGGCTAAATATGATATTCCCAATCTAAAAATGAAGTCCATTTTGAGAGAAAAAATTTATAAAATTTCAAAAAGTAGGTATTACTATTCATAACGGCTAGTTTGATTGGTTGTGGTGTGTTAGAACTCGATGTTGCGTACAACACAAGCTATCGCATTATTCAAAGAGAAGTGTTCCATAAAAGTTTGGGGTGTTACACCAAATTTTTGAGTCAATTTCACATAAAAAATGGCCTAATATCTGGTAGTTTATTTAATGAAAGTTGATCCACTATCTTTTTTTTAATGCCCCCATAAAATATTTTCATATTTGGACAACTGTCAAGAAATGTTATTCCTAGAATACTAATGATGTATTTTTTTCTCGAGGAGACTACTCAACTACGTCCACTTCAGCTCATGCAATGGATAACATAATGCCATAATAACATCATGAAAGTTAATTTAAACACGTGTTTCAGAGTCCTATTTCTATTCCAGTAGTAATCACTTCATTTTAAGTAAAATAGTATGAGATATACTTCAATAATTGATGTGGGGTCCATTCTTTCGACCAACAAACATTGTCTACATTATTTATTTTTTGTCCATTTTGTGTCAAATTGGACCTAGTTCTAGAAGAAATAGATGATTCCCATGAGAATTGAAATCCAAAAATAAGCATTACATGATTTTTAATGAAAACAGTAAGATATATTCCCTAAATATATATGATCCACAAAACTGCTAAATTTCCAGAATTAAACAATTTACACAATTAATCCCCAAATTCGCAAGAAATACAAAAATGATGAAAATAAGATCAAATTGATTAATTTTAATGTGTGAAATAATTAAAAAAACATGTGAAAAATAATTACAATATTATCATTATCAATTCCCCAACACATATCACTTGGACTCCAGGACATGTCAAAATCAAATCAAGGAAAATTGAAAACACATGCAAATGAGATCTACCAATTTTATACAAAGAAACCAAAGGATATCTTTACACATCACAAAACATTATTCCAAGTTCTCCATTTAGATCATTTAAAATTTTCCCTCTTCACTTATCCTCCCTTTCACAAAAGACACCTACCTCAAATGAATTTTATTTCATCTTACAAATGTTAATTTTCAACATTGATTTTATCATCCAACCCAATACAAGAGTCACCATAAACATTCTAAATTCAATCTTCTTGACGCAATGCGAGTCAAGGAAATGTGTTGATCATGACGACATTGCATAGTTCTTCTGTGGTTTTTGGTTAGTAGGATTTTGGTGTGAAACATTATATGGCCAAATGAAGAGGGCTTGGATCTTTTTTAAAAAAATTGAATATTCAAATTTCCACTCAAGTATGGTCTCCTACTCACCCCCATTAGTAGAAAATCATATCCGTCATCTTGAAAACTCAATGAATTTTCAACTAATTCATCATTTTAGTAGAAAAAAAATCAATCAACACAAAAATGATTTTTCTTAAAATCTTAGGATAGGAAAAACATTATTTCTCTTTAGAAGATCTAGAAAGGCACACCATCTTTTACCATGACAGCTCTAGAAAAGGAACAACTCCCAAAAGATTAAAATTTTCCATCAGAAAACCCATTTTTCAATATTTTATTTTCCACCCAATGTATCACCATATGAGGGAGAACCACATAAGATAAAAACCCCACACTTAAGTTCAACTAGATCATGTAATTTTACTTCATGATGAACTTGGATTGAGAAATTAGTTTGAAATGTGGCTAACATAATAGGATATTCAAGGATTCTAAGGGGTAAAAGGATTAAATCTACAAGGTAGACCATAATTAAACGTTTTCTCTTGACATGGGGGCATAAAAAGCAATAAAATGACTCAATAATTTAAAATACAAGTACCTCAAACCCACAAGTTTTTAAAGGAATAAATCAAATTTTGGTTAATAAAATCAGGGTTTGGTTCCATCATGAAGTGAGGTAAATTAAAATAATATAACAAAAATTTCTCAGAATCATCATAGGAAAATGATATCAAAGATAAATACAGTGAGATGTGGCATGGGATTCAAAAATCGAGGTACTTTTCATGAAATTCCCAAACAAAAAAATTTAAAACAAATTCATTTTTAGCAATAATTAAAGCTCAGTATCATGGAATAAAATGTTTCACACATTGAAATGGGTTTCACAAATTTAAATGACAATCATTTCACCAGAAAAGTTTCAAAAACACACAAAAGTTTAAAACAGAACACACAAAAATTTGAAAACACACAATTTTTTTGGAACACAGGAAAACAATAAATGAAGAAACAAACTAACAAGGCTACCTCCACACACATAAATGATTTATTTTCCTTAATGAATATAAATTTATGTATCATGTATTAAAATTTGAAAATCAATCACAACAAGAAAGAAAGTATAATGGAGAGGTATGACCTGATTGATTTTATTGATTGACAAGTTGGAAGAGTGTGCTCTCCCCCATAGGATCTGATGGAATGGTCCTATGGAATTTCTTCAGCTTATGTCCATTATAATGGATTGGCTCCCACTCTCCACCGTTCAAAATCTGCATAGCGCCGAGTATATACATGTGTAACCATAAATGGACCCTCCCATATGGAATGAAGTTTACCATTCATTAGCTTGAGTCTTGAGTTGAATAATATCACTTTGTATCCAGGATGGAAGTCTTTCAGTTAGATTATATTTTCATGAGACACTCTTTTTATCTCTTTTTAAATCTTATAATTTTCAAATGCTTCCCTTCTATTTTCCTCAACCTCATGAAACTGCAATATTCTATCTTTCACAGCACATTCAAGATCCAAATTCATCTTCTTAAAAACCCAATATGCCTTATGATCCAATTCCACAACCATGTGACAAATTTTCCCATAAATCATCATATATGGTCTCATTCCAATTGGGATCTTGTGGGTTGTACTATAAGCCCATAAAGAGTCTTCCAACCTTTGGATCTAATCATTAATGCTCATATTAATAGTCTTTTCCAAAATTCCTTTGATTTTCCTATTGGAGACTTTAGCTTGACGATTTTCTATTGGTGATATAGAGTTGATGTTTTATAATTCACCCCATACTTCTTCCCTAAAGCCTCCATTTTCTATTGAAAAAATGAGTCCCTAGATCACTGATGATGTCTCTATGCACTTCAAACCAACAAAAAATTCAAGTCCTAGAAAAATCACAAAAAACATTAGCATCTTAAGTCCGGGTGGATTTTTCTTCCATCCATTGTGAAACATAATCATCCACAAGTAATATATAAGAATTTACAAATGACATTGAAAAAGGACCCATAATGTCTACCCCCAGGCCTCAAAAATCATACAAATATTATGTGGCTTTTAAGGAATTTCTTTTCTCTTTGAAATGTTTCCGGAAAAATGACTTTTCGACACCTTTGGAGAAAAATAATGAGAGTGTTTAAAAAGAGTGGGATGATAAATTCCAGATTCTAAAACATTCATTACTATCCATTTAGATTCAAAATGTGTTCCATAAGTTAAAGTGTTAAAAACTCAAAAAAACCCAATTTCACTCTTAGGAAAACATATTATCACATGATCATTGAAAATCTTCCAAAGAAATGGATCATAAAAAATGTAATATATAGATTCAACATTAAGTTTGGGAATTTCGTGGGAATTGAAATGAGTTGTGACCTAAGATGTTACCATATAATTGACCATTTCAGCATACCAATGAACTTCTACTTCAACCAAGTACAACTTCTCTCCTAGAAGGTGATCATTTAGGGGTTCTTTTTCTAGAATTTTAACTTCAGCAGTGTTGTGCAGTAATCTTAAATTATTAGAAAATTGGTTCTCATATCCCTTATTCTCCTTGATTTCTATTTTGAACTCCTGCAGTAGTAAAATCTATCTCACTTGCCTCAGTTTAGTTTCAACTTTCATCATTAAGTACCAATGAGATTCATGATTAGAAAAAAAAAGTGACCTTTTTTTCCAAGAAGATATGATCTAAATATTTATAAAGAAAAAAACACTACTAAAAACTCTTTTTCTGTGGTGCTGTAATTGAATTCATCCGCACACAATGTTTTAGAGGCATAAGCAATGACTTGTTGCCTTCCCTCAATACACTGAGAAAGGACCTCTCCAACTTCTTAGTTTTATGCATCACAACATAGCTGAAATGGTTATTCCCAATTTGGTTGATGCATCATGGGTGGTGTAATCAATCTCCCCTTAGACTCATAAAGGTTTTCCCTATATGAACCATTGAAATCGAAATCATCATCTTTAAAAATCAGTATAGATATAGGGAGATAAATCTTACTAAAATATTTGATGACCCACCTGTAGAATCCTACATGTCCAAAAACTAATCTAACATGCTTCACATAAGTTTGGTAAGGAAAAGAATTTTTCAATTAAATTTTTGATTTATCAACTTCAATTCCCCTTTTGGAAATGACATGCCCAAGTAAAATCCCTCTCTCGACCATGAAATGAAACTTTTCAAAATTTAAAACTACATTATTTTTAATACAGGTTTTCATAACATTTTCAATATTTTTTAAAAAATGGTCAAAAGAGTTTCCAAAAACCATGAAATCATCTACGAAATCCTCCAATAAATCTTAAATGGGAATAGAAAATATACATACCACGTGCCACTAAAATTTTCATCGACCATTACATAATCCAAATAGCATCTTTTTATAAGAAAAAGTGCGAAAGGGACATGAAAATGATCTCTTATCTTTATCTTAGGGAGAAATGGGTACCTAGAAATAACCTAACAATCCATATAAAAAGAAATAATGAGTTATCCATACCAATCTCTCTAACATATGATCAATTAAGGGAGTAGAGAAATTATCTTTCCATGTGACATGATTCAACTTCCTAAAAGAAATTCACACTCTCCAACTATTCTGAATTCTCATGGGGATTGATTCATTCTTTTCATTCGTTGTAATGGTTAGGCCAATTTTTTTTGGAACTAAAGAATTGTGAAAACCCATTGTGAATCTAAAATGGGATAGATGATCCCATCATCCAATATCTTATCAATATCCTTCTTTAAAACCTCCACCATGGTGGGATTCAACCTCCATTAGAAATAACTGATAAGTTTGGAATCTCCCTCAATAAAAATTTTATGTGACCACATTTTTGGGTTTACTCCATGGATATCACCTAGGATCCACCCTATTACTTGGAAAATTTCTCCCAAAAGATCAATCGATGATTTTTAATGGGTTTCTAATAGATTATTAACAATTATCACTGGTAATTTATCTCCCTCTATAGGGTACACATATTCAAAATCAGTGGGGAGTGGTTTGAATTCAGATAAATGGGATGCTTAGTATATGAAACTAAACTCATGTTCCCCAATTCTAGTGGTTGAATATCCTTAACACAAGAAATCATACCATCTTCTTCGTCATTTTACAAGTCATCAAGGAAATCAGATATTACCTCTTCCTCCCACATGAAATCAGAATCTCCATCATTTTGGGAATTAATATGTTCAATGATATTTTATATAAAATAAGTCTCTCACAAGGATTAGAATTCTTGGAACATACCTACTTCTTCAATGGGTTAAATACCAACTTCATGGGAGATTACAAAGATTGTGTGATCATCTAATGGGTACCTCATGGATTCAAAAATATTGAAGGGGATAGTGCTATCTCTAAACATCATGGTGAGTGTCCCTTCATAGAAATTGATGATGGTTTTTTCTATATTCAAGAAATGTCACCCTAAAATGATTTTTTAGTGTGATGTTATCCTATATTATTCCATTTTCAGCACATATAAGTCGACTATGAACAAGATATCTTTTACGTTCACAAGGGAATCCTCCAAAACTCATATTGGGAAGCTTGTGGATCTGTTTTCAAGATAGGCCAAAGATCTTATGGGCTTTATATTTACCATATGAATATAAGCGTATACAAATTTAGGAAATACATTAATTGAAGAACATATATCACAAAAAGAATTAGAGAAATTTAAAGAACCAATGAGTCCTAGAATAGAAAATGTCCCTGGATCTTGACATTTTGTTAGCAACTGTCATGTGATTAGGGCTGAGACACTTCTTCCCAAGACAATCCTTTTATTCAATTGATGCCTCCTCTTCTTGGTGAAAATTTATTTAAAAAATTTATCCTAATTTGGAATTTTTTTGAGTGATTCAATAGGGGGATATTAATTTCCACTTTCTAGAAGGTGTCCAGAATTTATTTTTGATGTGCTTCTTCCTACCATCTATTTGTTTCAATTATCTTAGATAGAAATTGTGTGGTAAAAATTTCTTATCAATTTGTTGAATTTTCAATGAGTTCCCTTTTTCTTTTCTTCGTACGTCTATTCTTATCCTTTTCCTCTTTCTTCTCTTCTTCATGGGCAATTTTCACAGAATTTTCAGAATTTACCACTTCATTATCCCTCCACTAATGTGGTATTGTTGCACATTCATGGATTGCTGATGGTGAGAGTTAATTTTCAGTTCTTATTGTTATCATTATTACATTCTATTTTGGGTTTGGTATTGTTTGGGAAGGTATATTCCCAAGATATTTGGCTTGGAAGTCCATGAGAATTTTGAACTTGTTCAAAAAATCATTTATGGTCTTTAAGTCCCTCAATCTCATATATCTATTATTGGTTCGGAATTAGGGTTGTGCACTGGTGAATGGTTTCACATTGGGTCGTTGGAAAGTGGGTGGTTGGTGGTAAGAAGGAAGGTAATAATAGTTCTTTTGTTGAAATAGTGGTGGGTTTTGGAATTGATGTTGGAATGAGGGGATAACATGATTCTATTGACTTCCAAATCCATATTGAACATGGTTAGGCTCTGCCCATCATTGAATATATTGGAAATTCCTTTCTTTAAAGGATAACACAAAAGTTTCCATTCCCTGTATTTAAACACATTGGTCAGTGAAATGAACAGGTGATGAGCTTAAACCATATACAATAGATGGCAGTTGTTTGTCGCCCACTTGTTTCAAGGCCACCTACTGAACCAAAATGGATATCTCATCATCTTTAGTTTCACTCAATGGTGATGGATAAGAAGTTATTACCCCAGGAGTACCTCTTGTCCCAGTACCTCTTGTACCAAATTGTTGTGTGTTTTGAGACATTTTCACAATCAAGCCCTTGGGTTCTTCTAGTCACTTGTCAATAAATGTGCCTCTAGATGATGCATCTAGAATATTTCTATCATAGTTCAGTAAGACATGATAAAAGAATAAAATAATGTGATTCTCTTAAATATTCTTATGTGGGTAGCAAGCACATAGAATCTTAAATCTCTCCCAGTACTCGTAATGAGTTTCCCAATATGACTATCTTGTGGCATAGATTTCCATTCTGATAGTTGTACTCTTGGAGGTGGGGAAGAATCATTACATGAATTATCTTAATAATTAATTCCAATCATTTTAATTTCTTGGTTGTAAATCATAAATCCTTTCTTTGGTGGATTCTTCCAATGAAAATGAGATCACCTTACACTTTACTTGTTCTTTATCTTATCCATGGTGTCTGAAAGTTGGAAAAACATGTCTAAAATCTTTAATATGTTTGTTAAATCTTCAACTACACAGCCACAAAACTTTTGAAGTAATGTAATCAATTTAGTCTTCTTCTAAAAATCATTTTTTAACACTGTAATGGTATGTTTATTGTTCTGATTAACGAATTGTGGTTCACAATGTTCTCTAAGTGTAAGGTTTTTTTTTTCATCCATGATGACCGAATCAGAGTGATCACTTGAACTTTTACTCGATTCCTCAAGATAAATGTCATCAAATTATGATTGTAAATTAAGTTTTCTATGCCTATTTAAAAATATTCTTTCAATTTTAGGTTCTTGGGGGAATTGTTTACTATTTGTGTTTTTATTAATGAATTTTTTAGAGAAAATAAATAGAGAAAAGGAAAAAATTTGGCACTACCTCCCATGAAACAACGCCATGTTTTGACATGTTCTTATCATGGGGTGTGATAGAAACAAATATTACCTAAGTTAAAATCTAAAAAATTGGGTAACCTAGGTTGTCTCAATAACGGAATGCAAAAAAATTATGTTTTTTCAGTTAAGATTGAAAAAGGAGATGTGGTTATTTTTGAAATTGTTTTAGTTGAAAAAGAAAGAAAGAAATTGAAAATAAAGTTTGAACACAAGTGGATAAAGAGATTAATGGGTTTAGGGTGGGATCACCATTTTAAATGTTATAATCCTCATAAAAATTACTCACCCTCTCTTCTTATTGAATAATAACTGAAATACTCCTCAATAGAGTAATCAATCACCCTTGGTTGAAAAAATAAATGGAACCCACTCTTATGTGAATGGAAGTTCATAAAAAATTCCTAAAAACTATGGAAAGTCCCGTTTGAAAATTTTTATCCTTATAAGACTAGAAATTATTCACTAGTTCCACACACATGCCAAAAGTTGCAAGACACTCACCACCTAACACAATATGATCGATCGAGACAAATTGCAGTAGGTGGAGGGAATAAAATGTTCTTCAACCAAGGATATAAAAAATAAATACACAAAAACCCAAAACATGATTACATTAAGATAATTTGGAACCACTAAAAATAGAAATCATTTTGTAGGACCTCGCGACACCTTGAGAGGGGAGGGGTGAATCAGGGTGACAACTTCTTCTTTTAATGTGATGAATCTTATTCCCACGTTGGTAAAAACTTGTTAAAATTGTATGATGAATATGATCATAAAGAAAACATTCACATGAAGAGAGATGACATATCACTTTTTACTCAGTTCACCACTAAGGGATACGTTCAAGGAGCATACGCCGACAGGTTTTTGGTCATACCAAATTCCACTAAAACTTCACTAGCTATGGATTACAAATGATCGGGAACCGTCACTCTATCCGAGGCTCACTTACTTTACAAAGGTTCAGTAATAGATCATTGTGACCCTTGGGTCACTCCCGTTGACTCCCCCTGGCTCATAGCCTTTGGTGAAGTCCCACTCAATTTATAGAGGTGAAGGTCTCTTCATTTTTGCTAATGAATACATCCTATGTTGCATGTAGATGATCTATTGAAGTAAAACTTCCACCCGTAGACTAATCTCATTTTTTACCGAAGGTATCGGGAAATCATCCCTCTTTCTTGGAGCTCCAAAAAGACTGGCGTGCTTCAACTACACCCGATGCACTTTTCCAAGCCTGCATGCAAGATTCAATGTCATCGCGCAAGTCCAAAGTCGGCACACAAGTCCACCTCAACCACTTGCGCAACTCTCACTTATTTAACACCAAACTTGCGCGACTCACACCATCTTACCCCCAAACCGATTTTGGCATGAAACTATCAATTATCATGTTTTTTAAATTCTGGCGCGCAAGTTTCACAAAACCACCTACGTGACACCACTTTCTCCAACTCCAAACTTTGGCGACGCACACCCTTTCTCACCCAAAACACCTTGGACGTGAAACAAACTACTGGCATGCAACTTCTACTTATGCGACACACCACCACTTGCGCGACCACTACACCTACACGACAGGAGCTCTGATTTAATCTAAGTCTGAACTTCATATTGAATGAGGAGGGGTTGACCTCTAATTATAGGCATTTTGATACCCTACATGACGGCATGCAATTCATCCCTCAACTCGCAAGTTTCGGTGCGCAAGTCTCTGCCGCGCAAGTCACTTCTGTAACCAAATATAAAACCTGGGAACCCTTCTTCCTTTGCTATATTTTCATGTTCTAATCATGAAAAACAAATGGCATGAAAGTATCCTCTCCTTCAAGTCAACGACACGCAAGTCTCTTTACCAAGAACTACTTTTCTTAATTTGTCGATTTTTAGGCCCAAAAATATGGCAAACACTGGAAAATGGTGCCACATTCAATACTGTTATCAGCTTGTTCTATATGATCACTTTCCAAGCACATATTTTGAACATCCACTGTGGATTGACAAAAAACCCAAACCATACTCAAATTAATTCATAGAGTGATCTTGGTTCCAACACATTTAATAGAAAAAGATTGTTTTACATTTAAGTTCAAGAATTTGAAATTACAAAAGTCAAACCCCCCTTCCTCGATCACTCAATGGTTTTACCCCTCCTTGTGAATGGTAATAGAGTTGAAAGAAGAAGAAGAGAGCATAAAGGAACTAAGATTAAAGAAAAGGGAAAATAAAAATACATCAATATTCCAATCCTCTAGCACAATCCATGTTTCACCTTCTTCAACCCCTTTTAAGGGAAGTGAACACTCATATATATAGGGTGGAGGGGTGGGAAATTTTTCCTCAAGATTAATTACTACATAAGATTGTGTCCATTTTGCATCATAAATGGTAGAATATTTGGGAGGTTCTGTGATAAATTTTATTCTCTTATCTATGGTTCACATTCCAGAAAAATATTATCAGATTTTCACAGGTGTCAAAAATGTTATCCTCATATTACAGTTGAATAATTTTTATGCCCAAGGAGAATTCTCAACTACATACACCTGGGAACATTAAATGGATAACTTAATTAGGTAGTTTCTTCATGAAATTTAATTTGAACATGATTCTTGAAGTATTATTTCTATTACATCTATCATAATATCATTTGGAGTTCTCTAGGCAAAGATATATTTCGATAACTAAGTTGGGGTCAATTTTTTCGGCCAAAATACTTTGTCCACTTCACTGATTTTTCTGGGCCATTGTGTGGCGAATTGGACCTAGGTTTAAAAGGAAAAGTTGAATCCCATGAAAAGGAAATAAATAATTAACAACTTAATTTGGATCAAAATTGTAAATGATATTACCGAAATAAAGAAGATCCATAAAACGACTAAATTTAAAAAATTAAAAAACTTCACAATTAAGACCAAAATCTACTATAAATACTAAAATGATACAAATTAGCTCAAATATATTAATCTTAGGAGTGTAATTCATTAAAAAACACATAAAAATAATGAAAATATTATATCTATCACCTATTGAGTTCTATGGTTTTAGAATATTGGGGCATATTTTGTGTTTTTATAGGACATTCCCATCTATTCCTGGTGGGAGAGGGTCCAGATCATATCCATCTTTAAGAGAAGGACCAATAGCACCTCACTAGGTATGTAGATGGAGAAATATTGGCAGTATAGGAAGATTATGAGGTATTTGTAGAGGTATCTAGGCTTCAAATATATTGTACCAACAAAGTAGGCCCTCTCTAGGTAGATAGGTTATAGCACAAGATAATGGATTTGGCCATATTTATTTAGTGCAGCCTATACCAAATAATTAAGGAGCTGTGACATCCACTACTTTAGGTACTATTAAATTATCCTTATTTATAGTTTCTTCAATATATTATGAATGTGCATCACATTCCTTTATCTCTATGGATATTTTGGATAACTTTAGCTTCATGTTGAGCACTTCTGAGGTGTTATCATGCTTAACAAATCATAGGGTTTATAATTAGAGAATATAAACCAATGTAGGGACTGTCATCTTAAGGTAGGTATATATAATTTCTTATGGGATCTCTTCTTCCTTGGGATGATGGTCTTTGAATTATTTAATGGGATAGACTGGTTAGTCCCCTGTCACTCCTATATAGATTTTTATTGTCGAAGGGTGTCGTTTTCATCATAATAGGGTAGTAATTATATTCACAAGGGAAAGTGGGATGTCTAGGAATGTAGAGATAGTGTATAGAATCTTGGGAGGGGTGGAGTGAGCACCTATATTTGTAGCCTATACATGGATGATAAGGGGTTATGAAATATTAAATTCCCTCATTTAGTTGATCAATTTGGGGATGTTATCCTTATTGAATTTTTTGAACTACCTCCTGAGAGAGAGGTGGAGTTTACTATCTAGTTAGTGTTTGTAGATACAAAAATATCCATTCCCCTTATAAGATGGCTACTAGTAAGATACAAGAGCTCAATAGGATGCAAGATGATTTAGAGGCGAAATATTTTATACATTCCAATACATATCTCTAAGGTTCATAGGTCCCTTTCACCAGAAATAGAGACATAACGCATAGGATTTTTTGGGAAAAATAGTAATTGAATTAGAATATAGTAAAAACCAATATCCCATATCTCATATATATGATATTTTTTACCATCTCAGAGGATCTAGAGTGTTATCAAAGATTGACATGATATTGGGATATTATCACATGAAAGTCAAACCATCATATATTCCTTGTATGGCTTTCAATAGTCAATATGGATTAAATGAGCATCTTGTTATTATGTCCAGTCTTACAAACACACATGCCATATTTATGTTTTTTATTAATATGGTTTTGTGTCCCTATCTGGATTCATTTGTTATGGTCTTCATATATAACATCATGGCGTGTTATCATACTTGATGTGACCATGGAACACATCTTGATATTATTTTGAATATACTGAAATAGAACCAGAATTATACTATGCTTTGGAAATGCCACTTATAGATTGACATTATACCCTTACTAGGTCATATTATCATAGTGGAAGGAGTATCAGTTGACCCAGAGAAGTTTATATATTTATTAATCTTGGATCATCCCAAGAATATTTTTTATATAAAAAGTTTATTAGGGATTTTTGTTTATTAAATGTGTTTTATATAGGAACTATAATTCTTAGTAGACAAAATTACAATCTTGACAATGAAGGCTGTGATTTTCGTATGGTCAGAAGCCTGTGAGGTAGCCTTTCAGGATAAGAAAGGGAGACTAACATCAAGGAAAATCTTGATTCTTCAAAATATAAGAAAAATCTATACAATATATTATGATACATCAGGTATTGGGCTAGAAAGAGTTCTAATTAGAGAAAATCCATTTGTTATGTATGTGTTTTAGTAGTTGAGGCATCAGGAGCAGAATTACCTGAAACACAATCTTGAGTTGGCATATGTTGTACACACCTCATGTTACTGGTGGCATTAACTCCTTAGAGAGCGTTTTATAGTGTTTATGAACCACAAAGTTTTCAGGTATATTTTCAAATAGAATGACTTGAATATTAGGTAGATAAAATGGGTTTAATTCCTATCACACTTTTACTTCAATCGAGCCTATAATCTGAGGAAGGGGAATGTTATTGTTGATGCTCTATACAAGAGTACTCAGACACAAGCAGTTCAGGAGGCCAATTGTGAGTGGAAGCTAACAACTGTATTTTTTGAGATGAACATAGAGATCCAAAAACATAATGGAGAGTTTATAATTACATCTCAATTAGAAAAACCTTCACTTATGTAGAAGGTAATGATGTGGTAGTTTTAATATCATGAATGATTGGTCCTACATGATAGTATTTCGGGTAAGGGATATCCTCTATATTTTCCTATCGATGGAGGCAACATCCTATATATACATGTTCATATCTGTGTCCCTACATACATGATAAAGGAGATTGTGTGAGTGTTTCATGTTTTTTAGTGGGAAGTTCACCAAAGTATCTCTAATTTGTATCATGATATGATATGAAAATATTGGTGGCCTAGGATAAAAATCTAGATAGTGGGTTTTATCACTATTTATTTCCCCTTTAAATAGGTGAAGGTAGAATTTCCGTATCCTATTAGCTTGATATATCCATTATCAGTCTTGTAATGAATATAGGATGAAGTTGATATTGATTTTTTCACCATATTATCGTGGTCACCTCGCAGTATTGATGATGTTTGGGTATTCATAGATATCTTGACAAAGGTATCCTACTTCTATCCTATCAAAAAGACTTTAGCAATTGATGATATGAGAAGGGTGCATTTATGGGAGATTATATGGCTACAACAAGTCCTTCATACTCTCATTTTAGACAGGGGAAATAATTTTACATCTAGTTTCAAGCAGGGCTTATAGAGAGCTATGGGTGTAGAGGTTATTCTAAGAATATTTTTTTACACTCATACTCATGGAATGTAGGAAAAGATGATATAGGTGTGGGATGACATGCATTATCACGAATCCTTGATTTCATAGGTTTTTAGGAGAAGCATATCCTTCTTGTTAATTTTTCATATAAAAATAACTATCAGGTGAAAATTCAGATGGATTCATATGAGGCCTTATATGGTAGGTCGTGTCTTTCACCACTATTCTTGTTATTGGTAGAAAAGGTTGTTCTACTAGGTCCTCATCATGTTCAAGAGACTTTAGAGTTGGTTCATCTTATTAGGAAGTGAATTCATACCACTCAGAATAAATAGATATATTATATTGATCACCATTGACAACCTCTGGATTTTAAGGTTAGGGATCATGTTTTCTTATGGGTATCACCCAAACTAGGTCATATGAAGATTTAAAGGCAAGGTAAGATATTTCATAATTATGTCAGGAAATTTGAGATCTTAGAGAGATTTGGGACAGTATCCTATCATTTTCTATTACCTTAGAGGTACCATTCCATGCATGATGGATTCTATTTTTCATAGCTTCACCATTATCATGATGACTCATCTCAAGATTCTGATCACATGGATGTTGATATAGAAGCTAATTCTTCTATTTAGGAGTATCCTACGAATAATTTTTTTGGTGTATGATGTCTCTCCAATGCTCGTATATCTCTTTTGTATGGGTTCTATGGAAGTACATCTGGTTAAATGATGAGTCTTGGGAGCGAGGGGTGGACATACGTGCTTAGTGTCTAGAGTTACCCTAAGATAGCGTTTCACTATCCTTGGAAAGGCAACTCAAGGATATGTTCTGTTATGGTGGAAGACTGTAAGAACCCAATTTTTCTATTAGGTATAGATTCTTTAAATTTCATTCTAATTCATTTGTTTTTACCAAATATAGATGCCTAGTGAGGCTATGGGGGAAAGAGGGGGTTTTCAGGGCTTGTTCAGAGCATGGAACCCCAATTGGTGGAAGAGATATTTTTAACATACAATTAGTAGAAATCATTCAGACTAACTTGTAGGGTTTCTCATAAAAGTGTGGAGGAATTTTCAGAGGGAAAATTAGGGCACACAGTTTTCCATAATCCTGCACCCAGGGCTGCACACCCATTCCATATGTCTTTAGTTTGAAGTAGAGGCATATGGCATTATTGGAAGACAATTTCTCAAATTGTATGGGTCCTCTCTATGGACAGTGGCCTAAGAAAGGTTGGAACATGGATTGTCCAACTGTGTGGCTAAACCGTGTGACCTAGTAAATTGTTGTGAAATTAATTTTTTTCTATTAATGAGTTATATGTTTAAAACATGTTCTTATTATCTTCATTCTCAAATTTATCGACCATTTCTTCTTATATTAATAGATTTTCCTCATTCCACCGAGGTTCATGGATAAATAAACCGTATAAACTCTAATTAAATGATTTTTCATT
This sequence comes from Viscum album, assembly GCA_963277665.1. Lineage (NCBI taxonomy): Eukaryota > Viridiplantae > Streptophyta > Magnoliopsida > Santalales > Viscaceae > Viscum > Viscum album. The sequence goes on from OY728155.1 coordinate 1,940,549,397, forward strand.
TCATTGGTTTCATTCAAGAAAGTAATCTATTTTTCTTGCACCCTATATCATTTGTCTTTATCTCAATGGATTCATTTAGGTTTATGATCATATGACCTATTTTTAGGGCATTCATCTATTTTGTCGATTTATCCTGATATATACAAAACCAATGTGTGTTATTGGATGAGTGATCCACTACTAGAATAAGGTTGGGGTTCTAGTTCTTATCCCTCAATGTTTAGTTGTTTTATAATATGTTTCATTATTCTCTATGCTTATTTCACCATGCATTCACCCTAAATTTATTCTTCCATTAATTGGTTTCCTTAATTGGAAAACATTTAACCTTATTATCCCCCATTAATTGTTTCCACCCCTTGAGGTGTGGCGATAAAGTTTTAAATGGTCGTATAAATTTCTAAACATCTAATGCATAATATATATGGTTTTTTCATGACTTTTAATTGAGAAATAATAAATTAAATGGGTAATTGATATAGTATAGCATGGATAAAACATTTATTAATTTATCACGAATTGTAATAAAGGTGAGTGGCATGGACACACCACCTATACTAAAGAGGACAATGGTTACTCTCTTGATAAGGAGAAATGCTACCGAATTATGAACCATTCATTGGATTGTATTAAAAGAAATGATTACTTATCACTGTTATGATGTCTGGGGATTGAGACCCTTGTTAATTATGGTAAATGGGAATAGATACCCTTATAAATATTACATATATTTATATATGGGAATGATGGCTCTTATAATAATGTTATACGTCGATATAGATACCCTCATTAAATTGTGATACAGGAAGAGAGAACCTATGATTGAGATATGGGCATGATGACCTTACTAATATGATTCCATATTGATGTCCCTCATAAATATGACATGGGAATGGAGTCCATACACTATGATATGGGTATGGAGTCCCTATAATTCTAATACAGTAATAGAGTCCCTATAATTTTAGTAGGAGAATAGAGTCCCTATAATTTCTATACTAGGCATAGAGTCCCATATGAATGTGATATATGGGCATAATGTCCCTTACTATGGAATTTTGGAATGACAACCCTTAATGTGATACATGAGCATGGATAACCAATTATTGTGATAATGGGAATGGTTTCACTATTCATATGATACTAGGAATGGTGTCCCATGATACTCCTAAGACTCATGCTATATTCTCTAGATGCTTTAGTTACACCTAAGGCCCATAATTTTGGTATTAGTATCCATGTATAGGGTTGTAGGTGTCACTATATATATATATATATTATATGTGTACATATATGGATACTTTTTTAGAGATTATTTGGATTTGACTAAATAACGTACTATCAACATGGTGTCCAATGAATCCAGAGCTGGCCCCCTTTGTAATTTTATTTACTACATACCACTATTACTAATACACTACTATATTATGTTCACTAACTAGTTATTTATAGACACTGTTGGTGGTGGAATACTCTGTTTATCTAACACCCTATTTGGGACACCATTAGAACCTATGAATATTATGTGTATGAATGTAGGGATATGGGAAATAAACCAGTTAATGATTATTGATTTGTGTATAGCCGTGGAGCAGGGAGTAATAGGACCGAGCTATGGTTGGTGATGTTTTTAGAGATAATTTTTTTGGTATTTTTTTTAATTTTTGTACATGTATTATATTGAATTCCTGAATGTCTCTTTTTGTTAGACAGATAACATTCTAGCGTTAGATATATGATATTAGTTATCATATATATTGGTTATTTATGTCATATTTATATTTAAATTTCACTTCCAATCATTTATTATGATTCCACTATTTACCTGTCTAATTCACTATTGTGATACTCTAACCCAGAGGGTGTTGTATTTGAACTATACCTCCTCAAACCATCACTGTTAGTTGTTAGCCTTTGATATCTGGGGAGGAAAGCCGGGGGCCATGTGGCCCATCAGATCGAGGAACTGATCAATGGAATCCGGGTCAGGATATCATACCATTTAATATGGGAATTCTAGTACATTTTCTCGATGGAATGGAATATGGTTCTGAATAACAAATATAGTAATGGAAATGGATTGGAATTTATTAAATAGTGGTTTCAAATGAAATCTGAATAAATGAAATGAATTTATAATTGTTGGGATGAATGTGGTTAACATAAAATAATCGGTTTGGCATTAAATATTAATTGAATATCATAATTATTATAATTCGTATATTAAAAATAAAATAACTGAAATTGAAAATGATTTCATTAAAGTGTAATTGTGAATTTTTTTGATCTCATGTCTAAAAAAGTAGGGTTGTGGTTTTTTTGGAACTATAATAAGTCTATAGTAAATGATGGTGTTGATGGGTATGATTGTTATATGAAATAGTGGCCTCGTTTGTTATAGACCCTAGTTTATGATTGTGGGTGTATGGTATTTTTTATATTATTATTTTAATTTCATTTTCACCCCACTCGATTTCGATAACCATAATGATAAGTAATAGATTTGGGTCCTTATGGCTATCCCCAATATTCAGGTTAGTGACATAATAAATGGATGATGAATCACTCTAAGTTTCTCTTCCATCCAGGTGTAGTAAAATTTGTAAAGGCTCAAATAAGTAATAAAATTTAGTTGGGATGGATTATGTTATAGTATGTGACATATTGAATGACTAGGGTTTCGATTGAAATTATAACATATGGTGGGGGTTTGGCATGGTAGGAGGAGGGTACAAGGTAAATGTCTTTCATGTTCATGATACCCTACTATAATGGGAATATGATATGTGGTTTGGATGATGTATTTTGCTATATATAATTGATGGTGATGATGTGAAAATGGTATGTGATTTTGTTTTATAGATATATACTTTTATATATTGTATGATTTTATGGTTGAGAATGAGATGGAATAACCAGGCATTCACCGCCTGGGCATGATAGTGACCGACTAATGGGGTAGTGATTTCAGGTACCATTGAAAAGTATTATCATGATATTATTCTTCTATATTTAGTTTTTATACTGATTGAGTGATACATAGAAATTACCAGTTATTATAAATCTACATAGGTGTGTTTTGGTTGTATAGTTTATTCACAGATTCATTATTTTCTTTATTTGAAATTTCTATAAGAAGTGTTAAGGAGGACCCCACTGAGTGTACATGTATTATCAACACTATTTATATAAAAAAATTTGTAGGTTTCTTGGAGGGATTTTAGGATTGATAAGGACATTAAAAGATATAGTATTTGAGCTAATTTTTGGATTTGTTATCGTAGGACATCATTTTGGCCCATAATTTTAGCGATTTTTTATTGGTATGAAATTTACATGAATTCTGGGATCTAGTTTTGATTTATATATTATGGTTTTCGTTAGTGGTTATATTTATATATTTTATTTTTATTTTTCATATAATGCCTCCCATTTGTGTTATTTATACCCTAATGTTAGTCCCGAACTCATGGTCTGTTAGAGGTAGGAATCATGTGTCACACTCATAATCAATATAGGACAATGAGGGGTTCCCAATGAGGGTTGGTCAATAAAAATTTATATTAACATTATGGATGAGATTTTATATAGACACTAGAGTTAGGAACTTGTGAGTCTTACGTGTGACTATGAGGGAAATACTATTATTCAAACATAACATGTGATTTATCAAGGGAAAACAGATAGGACATAGGATATTAGGAACACCTATGATATGATGGAAGGACCATAAACTCATTGAACACCCTGGGGAAAGTAATTTTGATTTTGTTGTAGCTATTTAAGAGTGGTACATACATAATTGTTTTTTGAGCATGTGTTTGAATTGGGGTGATTTAGGGAAAAGGAAGTGAATCAAATTAAATAAACCTTAATGATTTATCTATTTTTGGGATTAAGTGTTTAACAGTAGTACAAAAACAGGGTTTAATGTCGATTTTTTTATTTTTGATGTCGATTTTTAATCGATATTTATAAAGGTGATGTAAAAAAGATTATTTTTAGCCTCGGTTTTAAAAAAACTGATGCCAAAATCCCTATCCGAATATGTTTTGGCATCAATTTGTTTAAAAATAGAAGTTGAATACTGAATATTTGTTATTTAAATTTTTATCATCGGTTTTTAAAATGATAATTATTAAAGTTAAAAAAGAATTCTTTAATTTTAAAATATTACACGTCAATAATAATCAAAAACCCTGTAACAAAAATTCAAAATACAACATTCAAAAAATATTTATCATTGACTAAAAAACTTTAACTTACATTATTTTATCTAGTTAATCCAAAAATTAACTACACATTTTTTTTATAAAGTTGCATCAAAATACACGTACTTTAAATTTACAACTTTCTCATTATTGGTTATTTTTTAAGCATTCATTTGATTATCAGTATGTTCAAAAACCTATTATATCAAAAGAGTTAGTTTTATGAACCCAAAGGTAATATTATTCATAAATATTAGAATATACATACCTCAAATCCTAATAAAACTTAAAAAATAATTCTCCAAAATTGATTGGTTAAGGGTAAGATCAGATTGAGAACAAGACTGGGAATCATTGAATTCCTACAACAGCATTGAGTGATATGAAATAAAAAAATAAAAAAATATGGAAAAAAATATAAAAAACATTAATACAACTAAACTTATCAAATTCATTAGTTTCCTTAGTTGTTATTATCTCATAAATCAATAATAGAATATTATAACCACATTCAACTTGTTATTTTTAAAGATGAAACTATAGTTATAAAAAAATAAAAAGATAATAAAAATCAATAAATAACAAAAAATTAGAATAAAATATAATATAAAAACTAATTACCTTTACTTCCACATATTTGATTATATTTGGGGTCTCTATTTACATGTATTCCTTGTTATTTTTTTTACCTGAACTACATTTTTCATATATATAAACCAATAATACATGCATAAACCATGAAAATTAAACATATTGAGCTTATAAAAAAAACATACCTGCCTAATATGGTGGAAAATATTTTACAAACATTTAATGATAATTAGAAAAACCAATATAAGTTCATTCACTTGGGCACAATATGCCTAACATCCAATCCCCCCTATAATACAAAAAAATTTGCATTAATGAACTTATAATGATCATTATTTCGTAATTATGTTTCAATTATTACTTATCAATAAATGGAAAAAACCCACACTCAATATTCATATTTGATAATCTCTCACATATATATGCATCTCTATTAGGATTATTCACATGTTTCTGTTCAATGGAAATGAATTCTAGAATGATAAAATAATAAATTCCTTTAATTTAATTTTTTAAAAGAAGTGTGTGTAGATAGCAAATTTAAAAAGAAAATTTAGTTATTCAATTTTAAACTATATTTTTTTAAAGAAATTAAAATTCAAATGTCAATTTACTGTAATGGAAAACAACTACACCACATTCTGGTCGGGCTCTTCAAAATCAACTAGATGCATGATATCATTTTTGAGTAATCTCAATGAATATTCTCTTCTTAGTATATTTTTAGTCATCTAAAACACATAGTTATATTTCAATGAATAAGAATCCTGAGATAATATTTGTATCCCATAAGAAATATCTGAAGTAACTGAAGTTGATTGTTCCAAAACATTTTGTTTCATTTGTGAAGGTTCTATTGATTTCAGATAATCATATATATGTAAAATATTTGAAGTAATTATAATAAAGTTTTAATCATTTATAAATAATATTTGAAAAACACAAACCTCATATGAAATATAACGAATAAGACTAGTTGGAAAATGTAAAAAATGACCCAGACAATCCCTATATCTGATGATCTTGTCAGCAGGAAATAGTAGTATAGGTTTAGGATATATAATATCATGTAGTGATACTCTAACCTGACCCATCTGCATAAGCTGGTGATGTACATAATCGCCCAAAAATGCACAATTCCTAACACAACAATATTTATATGAGGATATCTACCAAAAAACTCATAGTATACGTTTTGGTCCGAGTGTGGTAGTGGGGGATCAAAGTAAGCATATTGGGCCGGGTAGTCCGGGTGATCATGTTGGGAAGGCTGAAAAATGAAAAATTATATTAGTGTTTATAATTTATAAAATAAAAAAAAAATTATGACAACTAAATAATATACTAATTGGTCAGAGTGAGGAGGTGGAGGATCGAAGTAGGTTGATGGGGAAAGGTTTTCTGGCTGAGTATGTTGAGAAGGCTGAGAAATGAAAAAAATTATATTTGTGTTTATAATTTATTAAATAGTAAAATTGATGACAAATAAATAATATACCTAGGAATGTGGCACATACAGGGGAGGGTAGGTAGAGGGGGCCAGGTAGTTCGAGTGACCAGGCTGGGATGGATGAAAAATAAAAAATTTGTATTAGTGTTTATAATTTATAAAATAGAAAAATTGATGACAAATAAATAATATACATGGTAAGGCTATGCATATTTTGACTATATTTCAAAGTGTTCTAACAAAGACTTATGCACTGCTTATTGAATTTGATCACTCATAGACTATTTCATGTATTTCATATCAACTTTTAAGGGTTCAATTTCTTGGTCTCTTGATTGCTTACTCGGACTACAAAACTTTCGTATACTAACACCTGTCTGATATCCTCAAACGTGTCTGGGGTGTTCTTCCTTTCCTAAAGAAGTGGCTAATATGTCCCTCCTACCCTCTAGGATAAAATATCCTTGTGTCTCTTTCTCTAGAAGTTCATGCTTATATGAAAATTAAAATTTTATATTAGTGTCTAAAATTTATAAAATATAAATTCGATGAAAAATAAATAAAATTTTCATAAAATTTTATTAGCTACTTGCTTAGAATCTTCTATATGATACTGTTCATTTTTCCATATACTCGTGTGTATCTATTTTTCATGGTGAGTGGGAGAAGATGGAGGACCATGTTAAAACTCTTCTGAACTAGTACTAGATCGATCTCTTAATGATTCAATTTTTTCTTCAATCTTTTTCTACTCCAAATACGGATTCCCTCCATGCGATAAAGTATGAGGTTATACATTTCTCTACCAAATATCATGATTATATATCATGGAGTCCTATTATATAAAAATAAAGTACTCAGTAATTAAAAAATATATAATAAACTTTACTATAAAAAATAATTATCATACCTGAAATTTTTCTTCAAGATGACTGTCAACAAAGCAGGTGAATGTATCTCCATTTATGTATTGATACATGAGGCATGGGTTTTCAAACCTTCTATTTCCAAAAACATATTTTATTGTTAGTTTCATTTTAAAATCTCTCCATCGAATCACAGCTAAAGAGAGATACATTTTCTTAATTTATTTGTTTTCCTCAATATTTAATGTCATTTTAAATTTAATAAATTTAATATTTCATTTAAAATATTTATTATTCAAAAAATCAGATAAAATAAATAAATTAAAATATTTCACAATCACGGCCTCCCAAATATTTTTCTTCGCCATCCTATCCACTAACTTCCAATTAGGATATAAAATACTAATACGGCAACGGCTCTGCATCAATATATAACTAAAAAACTCAATTGCATTTGGGCCAGTTTCATTATTATTGTCATCAAAACAAATGTGTAATCTCTCATCATCTTGAGGAAGTGATGGTTTTGGTAAACGTGTAATACCAAATTTACCGACTTGAGAACTTTATTTATTATTAGTAATTGGATATGTCTCTTCTGCTGAGGATGCATCAGTAGTCCAACAATATTTTTTGTAAATTAACAATTTTTTTTATTAAATAAGTATATTGTGGAATATTTAATAATATGATAAAATATATATACCTCATTAACTCTTCCTATCTATCTGTATATGAATTTTTTACTAGAAATTGAAATTAAATTTTAAGTACCTACATATCATTAGAAAACTGAATATTTAGAAATAATATAAAAAATAAGTAAGTAAAAAAGTGGCATGAATTTGTATGTTTCAGAAAAAAAACAAAATATCAATATTTACTAGAAAAATTAGGAGACTAATTTATTGTTTTCCCACATTGCTTCATCATGACCATTACATATTTCATGTACTATGTCTATTGTATACTAATTGTAATCATTTAGAAATTGCATAATAGATGAATAAGGATAATGTAAATCAATAACATCATCAGCATCATCCTCATCACACAAATGGTATCATTTTCCATGAAAAAGGATGGAACGATAATCATTTGATGGATCAATGACAAAAAATACTTGTTTTTTATGTGTATCCATGAAAAATGGTTCTAGATTGTAATTATATATTTTCAAATCAACTAGTTTGAACCCATATTCATCACATTTCACACCACTTTTACTATAAACCCAATTACACTTAAAAACAATGAATAGAAATTTAATATAATAATTTTATCATACCTCTTCAAGAACACTAAAATATGTTTTTATGTAGAAATTGGTTTTTAATCTTTGGCACTTGAAAAATGAACTACATCAACGAAAACCCTCACACCACTATTCGAAACGGTACTCTTTTCATCCAAATTTTTGTGTAAAATGTATAACCATTAATATCAAAACCAGACCATGTGATCACATTAAGATATGTTCCCACTACAAATAACTTCAATGTTTCAGATGCTGATATATCTATCATGACTTTCACTTTGAACCATGAAACAAATGTCTTCTTATGCTCAATCATAAACCCCTTTTCATTTTTTATGATTTTTGTAACATTAATTCAACAATATGTGAGGATATATATGATTAAACCTCATCTGTATTGTTTAAAATATATAAAAGTGCATTCACCACTTCATCGTGTGGAATGAACTTTATCTTTAAGCCTCAACCCTCACTACCTTCACTATCAACTATCATATACCAAGATATAGAGAGAAAAATATGCTCCACATCATACAAATTATTAGTAGAGAACTCAATCACCTATTCCAATTCATATTTTCAAATAATAGAGGCCTCAGGTCGATAAGGAATTTTAACATATCCCCTAAAAATTTTCATATATCTTTCAAAAGGATACATCAATCTTAAATAAATAGGCCCACATATTCTTATCTCATTCAAAAAATGAATAAATAAATGAACAATTATATCAAAAAAAGTAAGTGGGAAATATATTTCTAGTTAACAAAGTATAAGATTTCATTAATTATCCAACACGTCTAGAAAATTTGGATCAACTAATTTTCTATAATTGATTTGAAAAAATTACATAACGTTATGATAGTCATTCTGGTAGCTATCTGTAATATTTCACACACTAATATTGGTATATATTGTTTCATCAATACATGGAAATCAAGATATTTCATACATATTAATTTACAATCCTTCAATGACACCATGTTATTTACATTTGATGAAAAATCACCTCATACTTTAATACCGTTAATACACTGAAAAAAATTTACCTATTCAATCTTGCTTAATGTGTGACAAGTGGGAGGTAAATATGTTTTGTTTCCATTCAATGTGGGAGTTAACTCTAAACGTATTATAATTAATATCAAGTCTAATATAGCGTGCAATCTATATTTTTTATTTCCTTTTAAATCTAACAATGGTCCAATCAAACTATCACATATGTTTTTTTCAACACGCATAACATAGATTTTATGTTTTATCTCAAAAAATATCTGATAAGGTAGTTTAAAAAATAGACTACTTCTTCCATATATTTCCTTGAAGGATAGAACTTCATTCTATTCCAAATTTCGAATAATTTTTTTTCACCCATCCATAATATTCTTCAGCTGACAATGGCCAAGGGGAATGATAGTATAATTGTAAACTGTTAATTTCTTTTTTCAATATAGGATAAGGATCATCAATTCAAAAAAATCTTTGATGTCCCATATACACTCTATTTATCCCATTATGAAATTGATAATATGAAGTCTGTTCTTCAAAAATTGGACATGCTTTATGTCCCTTAACACTATATCCAAATAAGTTTCCATATTCATGAAAGTAGTTTATAGTAAAAATTATCATAGCATGCAAAATAAAATAATTTTTCTTATATGGATCGAAAACATTAACACATTCTTCTTATATAAGTTTATAATAATAAATAAATGGTGAAAGATACACATCAATATCATTTCCCGGTTGTTTTGGTTAAAAAATCATCAATCCCATCATAATATATTTTTTTCTCCAGCCATAGATGTTTGGAAAAGTTTTAAACTAATTGAAAAATAGGCCATGAACTATGTTGGCTATTAAGGATCCGATATGGATTCATTCCATGAGTACACACTCCCATTCTGATATTTTTAACATCACATCCAAAAGAAAGATATGTTTTATCAAAACTATTCCACTACGGTGAATTGGAAGGGGGACATAATTTACCATCAGTGATGCACTCATATAAATTCTATCTTAACCTTTTTTCCTCAATTGAATTTTCAAGTAGTTGCTTCAAATGAGGTATTATTGGAAGGTACCAAATATCATTAGCAGTAGTTTTGATTCTGGTACCTAAGAATGAATCACCATTGAATTATCAGAATTTTATGAAATAAATATTGGATGATATCATTATAAATAACAAAATAGATATTCCATGTTTTTAGATGAAATTACCTAAGAATAAATCATAGTTGACTTTCCCATCTATCTTATAGCGTGATGTACCACATATAGGAAAACTTGATAAATATTTATATTCTTTCCTATACAGTACACAATCATTAAGGAAAGCATGTATCTTTTCATACCCCAATCTCATGGGAAATAATATATTCTTTACCTCATAACTGGAATCTGGAAGCCTGTTTCCTTCTGGAAGTAGCTCTTTTAAAAGCTTAAGTAAGCTGGAGAAACTATTATCACTCCAAAATTTTTTTCCTTATAAGTCAAAAAATCTCAAAACTAATGATAAAACTATATATTTACTACTACATGGGAATAATGGTTTCATATAATCTTCATAAAACCATTCAACAGTTTCTGTTTTTTATAGTTTTCACACGTAAATCGTGAATTAATTCTTCAACATGATCCTCTACCTCATTATGAATATTTTCATCCCCATTGGATGATAAATTTTCACTACCTTCACCATGCTAGATCCAGCTAGTATAATTAAGGCTAAAACAATAACAAATGAGATGACCATTGATTTTTGAGGATTTTTACTTTATCATATCCAAACACTTTACACATAGACAGAAAATCAAATCAATGTTTTGAATATGTCATTTAGAAAATTCCAAGAATTCATCAACTCCTTTTTCATATTCACTATTGGTTCATCATAAATGTATCCAATTATGATCCATTAAATACATGATATCACAATATAATTGGTGAATATATTAAAACATATAAACATATATATATATATAGAAAAATTGTAAATAGAAACAAATTTAATAAAATTAATTGATAACCAGATAGAAAACATCAGATATGAAACACATTTACAAATAGTAAACTATTTATTTTCATATTATATAAATGTGTTATATTGATATTATTATTTAATTATAATATAAATCTTATAAAATTTATTAGTTCATTTTACATAGCTTTGGCATTATTTTGATGTTACAAGTTTCAAAATTATTAATGATTGCATTATTTTAATAGAATAAAAATTAATTATTATTAGTATTATGATATAATAAATGGAGTAAATGTTTATATTATAAGTGAAATCAATAATAATACTCCAAAAATTATGACAGATGAAATTAAATACATAAATAAATTGGTATATCATACAACACATTTGGTTCATTATTTGTTTTATTATATCCTAATATTATTATTATAATGATAAAAAATTAAGAAAAAGAACATTTATACCATATTATGAAACCCAAAAAAAATATATATTTATTTTTAAATCATTTTATATTTACATGTAATACATCCTCTAGTAAAATACACCATTGAATCTATAGGGTTCATATCATTGGATGCTAAATTATAAGTTTACTTCAATTAGATTGAGTCTAGCATTTTATTTGACCCAATAGTGCATGGAAATTATATCAGGGCATGAGATCACAAGTAATAAATAAAAGAAAACATGATGTCTAAGTATAGATGAAGTAATACATTCATGGATTACTAATTAATAACCCAAATATGTAAAACACATGGGAACCACTAATAAATCTACAGGAATCATGCACACTACAACCAGTATAGGTAGACATGCTAGAGAAGCACCATCATAACAAATATGGATGGAAAGAGACTACCTAAGTAAGAAACACACTAGCATAGAATACATTCAATGCATGATAAATATATAATAGAAGCATGCTGTGAAAACAACCATTCTAATCAAATACCTAAAAGGATCATATAATGTTTTATTATAACGATTCTATAATGGAATGTAAAAGGAATTATAATGAAACATACAAGGTATATCAATAAATTTAAAATAGCATAGTAATGTAAGCTACATGGAATGTCATATGCTGTACATGTGGATCCATACATTACTAAATTGATGCATGTAATTATATATCCTTCATGTACTAGGACATTTTTAAATACCATAAATATCATAAATCAGTAAAAAGAAGAATATAGTCACATTAGTTATGGTGAAACCAAAATAAACCATAAAAAAATCTATATGAACAACAATCACATCCATGTCTAGTTGGAATTTTCACTATATATGGGATGATCACTCTTGTGTATAAATATTATCCATGTTCCAACACATTTATAACAAACTATAAACAAATAATTGAATAAAATAAGAAACATAATAAAATAACAACTAATTTATCTTCAAAATTTAAAAAACATAATATATTTAAGGTTTAACACAAAAACAGATCTCAATCCAATCATTACTATGTGGAATGATTTGGAAAAATAAACATTGCAAGTTATATACAAAAAATGATTGTAAAAATGAAAAATAAAGATGAAAAAAAGTAAAATCAAACAATGTTTGAATGTATCCAAAAATAGGCTTCACAAAAATAATTAATCTATAGATAATGAAATAAGGGGAGATAATCAAGAACTCAGACAATAGATCATGAAAATAGATGAAAATCAAAAATAAATGCTTGTTGGTGATCAGAAATATGCCAAAGATGTCATCACGATTATAGAGGAGTCTCCATGGGATTAAATTTTAAGGATAAAAAAACATGATGGTTTCTTGATCGTGACAATTTTTAAAAGACTTTCGGCATTAGTTTTTTCAAAAACCAATGCGGAAGAGTCTGAGAAATACATTCGGGGTCCTTTTTTGGGAAAACCGACATGAAAAATATAAATTTTTTAATATATGGAATGGGTTTTTTTAAAAAAATAACACCATAATTTTTTCTAATATATGGCATCCGTTTTTATAAAAATCAATGCTGAAAGATCCTGAGTTAGCAATTTATGGAATCATTTTTTGTAAAAACCGTCAACAAACCTTTTTCGATTTATAGCATCGGTTTTTAGAAAAACCAACACCATATATCATTCCTTTTGTGTTTTTGGGAATCGTTTCAACTTATAAATGATGCCAAAAACTAATCGTAAAAATATTTGGCCTCAGTTTCTTAGTAAAACTGACACAAAAAATTTCTCTCCCACACTATTGGCATTGGTTTAGAAAAAACTGAAGTCATTACTTCGATGTTAAATCTCATATTTCCACTAGTGTACATTTATTTATGAAGTGATTGAACTTGATCTTACATAATATATGATTTAGGATAGTGTGTTTAGGTGGGAATATGTATTCAACGAAATGAGGGTTTAACCAATATAGTAAGTTGATTTCTAGAGGATTGTGTTATATGAGTTCTAGCATCAAGGATTAATGAAGAATTTGGGGACTATATTTTGGTTCGAGTTGGTTTATTTATTGGAAAATTAAGATATTTCTTGTATGTAGATACATGTTAGGATTGAGTATGGGGTGACATTGATATTTATCCAGATGAGAGGAGTAGTGAACCAGTGGTAGATGTTTTTTTTCAGGGAGTGAGAGGAGGTATAGGTTTGATGGGGAGATTTGTAGAGGAATTTTTTATAGTATTACATTCATTGATGATGTTGGTGAATAATATGTAGAATCTACTATCCCTATACTTGGATATTATGAGAATGGAGGTATATGATCTAACTCAAGGACTTCCTCCACTTTTACCCATATCATTTTCCAAAATAAGATGTACGATGATAATTTCTATAGAATGTGTTACATCTAGTTATCCAGTATAAATTTACCTAATTTATATTTCCTACATATTTTTAGTTGCAGAAGAATTTAAAGTTGACCATGAGGATTCATGTGAAATTGTGATCATTTTGAGAGGGGGTCATTAAATCTTCCCAAATGGATTTGCGGTAGATAGAGAGTCTCATATATCTAGAAATTCCTTGTTTCTATCGATAAAGAGATAAGCTCACTGGTCTTCCTCTCAAATCTCTTGGTCTCATACATGTCCTGCAACATTTTGGGGATATATATTTTTTTTCTTATAGAGGTCATGGTTATTAGTGATTCGGGTAGTCCACAATTATTGGGGGTCAGTGTGGTGTGGGTGTTCATTTAATTTCAACATCATCTTTCATTTACCATAAGGTATTATCAATAATATGATTACCTGGGAATCTAGTATTCATGGGGATATGGGAAGTTGGAAAAACTCCATTATATCACTCTTTTTTCAGCAAATAGGGTCGAGGGTGGTTTTAGAGGTTGTCATTAGCAAGGCTAGTGAGGTAGAGGAGTTGGTCATGGTTAGTTTCATTCCATAGAGTTGTCAGTTCTAGGAAGGTTACATATTTTCTATGGTACCATATATTTATTATATACCTTTGCTTTCTCCTTATTTTCTTATAGAGAATCAAATTCATTCATTTCACCCGAATTGGAATAATCTTTACGACTAATGATGATGAGAATTCCAGTGCCCCTAGTGATGACTATTCTATTTTGGGTTAAATATAATTTTCATAGTATTTATTAGTGTTGTGTGTTGATGTCAAGGAAATTATGTCACTCATTGATTTAAATTTTACTATAAATATAACCATGTGAATCAATTATTATCATTTATTACTTTTAATTTTTGTGTGTAGTCATCAGTTTCCTCTAGAAGAGAGTGGTTTTATTTAATGTTCATAACCAATATATAGTGTTTTTGGGGATAAATATCATTATATGAGTCATAGCTGTAACATCATATGATTTTATGGTATATCTCTTTTTAAATTTAATCTCTTTGTTATCTTACAAACAATGATATACTATT
This sequence comes from Viscum album, assembly GCA_963277665.1. Classification (NCBI taxonomy): domain Eukaryota; kingdom Viridiplantae; phylum Streptophyta; class Magnoliopsida; order Santalales; family Viscaceae; genus Viscum; species Viscum album. The sequence goes on from OY728155.1 coordinate 1,940,564,657, forward strand.
ATGTGACCTTTATAACTTAGAAGCTAAATTGGTGGGAATGAACAGTATTAACTACATTATGAAATTCATATATTATATATTGAATAAATACATTTTTTACATTCATCCAAATAATTTTTATATGCATAATATAAGAATAAATCCAATTTTAAGCATAAAAAACTTATATTTTTCTAAATCCATTTTTACCTCCTTTTAATGGCACACTTTTTTTAAACTAAATGTTGAAACTTTTATGAAATCTATATAAAAAAATAAAAATAATTTTTTTTAATTTAATGTCAAAATTATATTTGGGTGAATTTTCGGTATATTTCAAAAAATATTTATTTTCCAGTGAAGAGAGAAAATAACGATTTTTATGAAACTATCAACTTCATTATATGAAATGTATATTTATGATTAAATTTTATCTAAATGTAAATTAAATAATATTTAGTTATAAATAAAATATAATTTATATCATAATTATACCTTATTTTGGTATATTTACACTTTGGGTCTTAATAATGAATTTTCTAAAAAACAGTTTCTAGTTGTGTTTTATTGGATTAATTTTAAATTAAATTCCACCACTTACATGTATTGAATTTTTAAAAATTTATTAAAAATTTGTAATCATATGGTAAAAATTTATTAAATAGGATCCATTTATTTTTTGTCAATATGAATGGTAACATTGGTAAAAAAGATATTATTATAATGTTTAATGGTAAATATGGTAATTTAGAGTGAATATAATAGGATAAGGATTATAAAATTACCCAAAAACATAAAAAAATTATTTTATTATTTATATTTTACCTTTAACAGCTAATTTTTAAACATGAGTTATTTATTAGACACATGTCTATGAGAATGAATATTATGTTATTTAAATTAATGAAAATCAAAAATGTCATTTTCATTGTATTAAACATACTTTATGCGACCACATGAAGAAAATGTATGTTTTGAAAGAATATAAGTGTAAATTTTAAACTTAATAAAAAAATTTAGGATTTAAATTTATTTATTATTTTTTGGAACCATTTGGATAAGCTTATGATATTTATAATATTTTATTTAAAGAAAATATTAAGATGTTACATTCATATTTTAATACTATATTATTTATAATATGGTGTTTTTCCAAAGATATATTATAATATAGAAATTATTTAAAAATATAAAATATTTCTCTTCATCATGGTATTTTATTTTTATATTTTAGTGAATAAATAATTACCTAAAAGAATTATACAGTGATGATTGGAAAAATATTTTATTAATGAAACAATCAAATAAATGATATTAGAAAAAATAAAATAAATATTATTTTAATTATTTAAGACGATAAAAAAATTCCATAGATTATTATATCATATTATGTGTGTATGAATTATTTATCAATGTAATCATGCTTTCTTATTTTCCTTAAGTCCAAAGTAATAAATAGTGTTAGAATTTATAGTAATGATATTTTATCAAAATAATATTTTCATTCAAATTATTTAAAAATAATAAAAAAGAAATTCAAAAAAATTGTCAATTATTTGGTCTAAAAATTTTTATATGTTTTATTTATTGTTTAATTGACATTTTATAATTAAAAACTTATCACTGTTTAATATTAAATAAATTTTTATGATATTTTAAATTAAATTATGTAAATTAAAATGAGTCAAAAGAAGGATTTAAGTAAAAGCAGACCATTAAAAATTTTATTGGAATATTATATTAAAAATAATCATATATTATATTCTAATCGTTATCCATTTGGATGTATCTGGATTGAAAATTAATTTATTCCAATTTTATATTTTTAGGATTTCCAAGGGTTACCCTCATCCCAATTATGAAAGCACACTCTTTCTTTCATTTCATTTCACTATCTTGAGCCTTAAATATCGACCAAACTCTGTACATGTATCCTCATAACATACATATCCATGTTCGTTATGTATTGGTACACCAAAAATATCGTCTCTAGATCAATCGATAATAGATCTAAAGGAAATACGTTGAAAAAGAGGTAATCATTTTTTCCAACTCATTCAAATTCTTTTCTTCTTTTGCATTCTATTCATGTGTTTTCCCTTATAGAATAATAAATCAAGTATCATGTATGTAATAACATGTTATTATGATTATAAAATTATAATTGTCTTCCTTTTATCTATACTATGAAAAATTAAAGCATCACAAGTGCGCACATATGGCTCATCGTCTCCACGTAGATGTTTAATTAATTTTCTATGATAAAAAATAAAAAAATTGGTTCTAAAAATGTGTTTAATGATTAAATTTGTTATTTATGACATTAATGGTATTCTAGAAATTTTTAATCTATACCCTATTTAAGATAACTAATACTTTTACAACAAAACAAGCATGAGAAACAATGTGATTAACACTTGAAATAGTAAAATTAAAAAATATTATTAATAAACAAGTAGTAAAATGTAATAAAGGGATTGTATAAGATATACTAAATATTAATATGATTCTATTAGAAGTTAATAATATTTTTAAAACCATTATATAGCATATTTAGACACATACAGTGGAAATCATACATGGGGTAAAGATTTTCTCATCCCACATTTATTTCTGTGAAGTATTCCTTATTCCCCAATTATTTATTGTGTGTGGTGTATGTATAATTAATTAGATATATAATATCTTTAATAAATTTGTATTCATGGTATATAATTTTTCATTTGACGATTATTAACTGTATGGGGCATACAGCTTGACTATTACCATCGCAGAATAGGAATTCTTAAACTATTTTCCATTATCTGGGTTAAACATATATTCCATTGATTTTGTCATTATATGATTATTTGAAAAATTAATCTTATTATATTATGATGTATTTAAAAAAATTTCATGTGTATTTACAAATGATAAACATAATTTATTTATTTGGTTAATTCCCACACTTTCTTTTAAAATTATTCTTTTAAATGTTTTTGTTTCAAAATTCAAATGGAATATTTTTTATAACACATGAGAGTATTTTTAAACTCAAATAAGGCCTTAATTTTTTCAAGAATTATTTACATGTTTGCAAGTTTACTTTCAAATAAAATTTTTTCTTTTATAGTTTTGTTTCTTTTTAAACAAATTATTCCAAAAAAAGGGTATTTCTCTCAAGAAAATTAAAATGATTTTATTAGAGTATTTAAATCTATATAAAAACCCTCTATTGAATATTTTGGTTAACTGAGTTTCATCAATTATGATACAATATAAAATATTTTATTAAATGGTTTATGAATATTTTTAATGTGGATTTTCTATCATTATACAATTCTATATATTACATTGGAAATTTTATGATTAATTTTTTGGGAAATTATTTAGTTTTCATATACCAACCTCAATGTGAATGTATATGTTAATTATATTTCACCAATTTCATATGAGGAATTAATTGGACATTGTAAGTGATGGGAGAGACCTGCATTATCCCCTCGATGCATCGGCATGTCTCGTGATACAAAATAGCTTGGGATTTTTTCCAAGGCCTTACCCATTTATTAGATTCTAAGCATGAGGCCTTAACAATGTCAGATTCCTGGCATGATCCTTGACAGTAATATATTATATTTATGAAGCCTTGAATATATATTTTAGATATCCTTCTTTCTGAATTCCATCATAATGAGATTAGTTATTGATATTCAATATGATTATTCGATTTGTATAATATACGTTGTCAGGTTTCATTATCATGTGATTAATTATATGGAATTATTAAATGATATATTTTTTGGCCTTATTATTCTAATGATTTTTGATTAAATGACATGTTTTTTAGTTATTATCCTTTCCGTAATGTTTGTTATTATTTATTAATGATAGATTCTATTGTATCTGTACCCATACGGAGCATCTGATCTCACCTCATTCTTATGTTTCATATTTTCCGTAGGATTCAAAGAAGTATATTATGACACAGGTTTACAAAAGGGGTAATAATATTACACTCAATTGAATTATTTGTGTATTTTATGTTTTAACATGTATGGTTAATTTCATTCATGTATCTATTTTACCAAGACTGCTAAAAAATTATGTCCTTTATGATATGATTCCTTGTATCTTATTCTTGTGTAATAATGTAAGGCACCGACTCTGGGCAACTTGGGTTTGGGTCTTTATAGTTGGTATCATGAAAAGTTTTATAGAAACATTGGGAACTAGAATTAGGATATCTTGGATTAGAAAACATAACCGTATATCTAAATTTGAGGATCAATCTAAGTATAGGATATTATCCTATTGATTTTAAAATACCATAGATAACTGAGTTTAAACCTATGAACTCATTGATTGAGAATAATATGTAATGATTTAGACATCCGATAAATGACTTTCTTGTGACTATGTCCCTATGATTATAGTTTATCACATTATTCTTTGGGTTTTTGTCAATGGTTAGAATCATCATGGTTATACAAGTAATGGTTATACTACTCATCCTGAAGAGACTACAAAAGGTAAATTAAATGAAGGAGTTTTTAAGGAATATGATCATGAATTGTAGTTAGTGTTTTAATAACGAAGTAGAATGATTAATGTTCTTATGTATTAGGATGCATGAATTATTTCATCAAAAGTGTTCTAGTTAGAAGAATCATGAGATATATAAGGATAGTACTATGATACTTCTTCATTATGTACATGGGAGTGTGGAAGTTTTCATTATTGATTTTTAAGTGATCAAGGTATTGAAAAATTTGGTATGTTAGATCAAGAGTTACATTATTTTGATGGGTTAATCTAATGCAATTTTTATTTTATAATTTTGGTGACCTTACTTAAAAATTCTGTTTCATTAAATTTGGATATACATATTGTGAATGAGTTTTAAGATTAGTTACTTATGAAATGGAATAAGATAAACATTGGATATTATTATTGGACGTTAAATTGTGAATCCTTACATTGGATATCATGTTTTAACCATTTTGGATTTAGTAAAAATTTAAAGGTATAATAAATGACTTTTTAATCTTATGATTCATTAAATTAGTTCAACAATATAAAAAATAATCATGAACATTCATCTCTTGCTATATGAAATGAAGTATAAATAGATCTATGAACATCGAAAGAATTAAATTATTCTTACGACATGGGAAGAAATAAATATTGTTTTTTTTTCAAAAGTGCTTTTCTAGATAATGAAATAATCTCTCAACTCTACGAAAAGGACTTTGGAATAAATTTTTTTTTATTTTCATAGTATGAAATTAATGGTCTTTTAACTGATAATAAATTTATGGTTTTATGTTATTATAATTTCTAATGAACATTTTCTCTATCAGTCCCAATTAGAACATGATAACTATATATCTTTTCAATGTATATAGTTTTGTGAATTTTACCCTATTTCAGAATCTTGGTTTTGTGGTCACCTTCACATTTATCTTTATAACTTTTAAGAGGAAGTTTTATAAAGCCTTTTTATGATATCAGATTTCCATAAAAGAAATTTTCATGAATATAACTTTATTTTTTGAATTGAAATTTACAAATTATGAGGACTCAATTTATTTAATGATGTGAGAATGTAATAACCCAATATTTTAAGGTAGATCTCTTCTAAAACATAATCTCATCAGAATCATAGAAACAATGAAATATTATTATATGATCATTACCGACTTTTGGTTAAATTTGAAAGAATAAATTTTTTTAACCACATTATGAAATTTATGTATTATATATTCAATAAAATATTTTTTACATTCATCAAAATAATATTTATAGGAATAAGATAATAAAAAATCTAATTTTATATATAACAATTCTATATTTTTTTAAAGGAACTTTTACTGCATTTTAATGGACCACTAGTTTTAAAAACAAATTTATAATTTTATAGATTATTTTTAAAAAAATTATCTTCAATTTTAAAAGAATAATTTTAAAAATTTCATAGGGTGATTTGTTTTAATTGTTTTTTTTAAATATTTATTTTTTGATGAATAATGAGAAAACTGTTTTTATAAAATTATTGATTTCATTATATTAAAATTATATTAATGATTTGAATTTTATATCAATGTTATTTAAATAATATTTATTTATAAATAATATAATTTACTTCTTCATTATACATTAGTTTTGTATATGAACATTTTGGGGCTTAATAATCCATTTTCTGAAAAACAAAATTGTTGTATTTTATTAGTATAATTTTAAATTAAATTCACTTACTTATGTGTTTTGAATTATTTAAAAATTTCCTCCATGTAAAGAATCATAAGGTACAAATTTATTATATATTATCTAATTAGTTCTATTCAATATTAATATTAAACTTTTTAAAATAAATTATTACCCCAATTAATGGTAAATTAGGTAATTTCAAGTAAAAATGATATGATAAGAAATATAAAATTACCCAAACACTTTAAAAAAATTTATTATATGATTTATATTCATCCCTTAAAACTTATGTTTTTAAATTTAGTAATTTTTTTGAAACTTTTCCATAATAATTACTTTGATGTTATTTAAATTAAATTAAATCTCAAATTTCACTATCTTTGTCTTAAACGTATCCTCTATGTCCACATGAGGAAATAGGTAGGTATTGAACAAATATAAGTGTAAATTTTGAACTTAATATTCATATTTTCATGATACAAAATTATTTATGAATTTTTTGGAACCATTCATAAGAGGTTATGATATTTATAATATTTTATTTAATGAAAATAGAAAGATGTCAATTTCACATTTTAATAACTATATTATCTATAATATGGTGTTATTTATCCTATATGTTAGACTATATATATTATTTTAAAATATAAAATATTTATCTACATAAAGTTTTTTTAATTTTATATTTTAATGAATAAATAATTACCTTAAATGATTATACAACAATGATGCAGTAAATATTTTATTAATGAATCAATCAAATTAATTATATTAAAAATATAAAAAATATAATTTCAATTAATTAATGTAATAAAAAGATTATATGGTTTATCATAACATATTATATATATATTAATGGTTTTTTGAATCTATAATTTTGTATTGTCTTTATTAAGGCCAATGTAATAAATAATGTTAAAATTTACACTAATGATATTTTATGATAAATATATTTTGTTAAATTATTGAAATTCATAAACAAATTAATTTTTTTTTATTATTTGGTCTTATGATTTTTAAATTATTAATTTATTTTCCAATTGATATTTTATAATTAAACAATCACTTCACTATAATATTAAATAAATTGTTACCACAATTAAAATTAAACAATGTTAACTAAAGTACATCAAAATGATAAGGTATAAATTAAAACCTAAAATTTTATAATATTTATTGGATGAGTTTTTTACAATAATATCTCATATTATGTTCTCATACTTATAAATTTGTTTGTAATTGGATAGAAAATTAATTTATTATAATTTTATGTTTTGAGGATTTCCAAGGGTTCCCCTCACCTCTATTGTAAAATGGAAATAAATCCGTCATTTAATTTCACCACCAAGATCCATATAGCTAAAAAAATCTATTAATTTGTCCTAATAACATAATTATCCAAGTTATAGAGGAACTGTTACTCTATTAATACCATCTCTAGGTCCCATGATAAGAGATCTAAAGGTAGTTTTCCGAAGAAGAGGTAATCGTTTTACCCACTCATTCAAATTAATTTCTTCTTTTACTCCATATTAATGTGTTTTCCTTATAAAATATTAAATTAAATATAGTATATATATTTTGATTTTATTAGGAAAATGAAATAACTATATTCTAAATTTTATCCATCCTGTGAAAAATGAATGCATCACACGTGAGTACGTGTGATTTACCATCTCCACATAGTGGTGTAATTCATTTATAATGATCAGCACTAAAAAATGTTTATAAATTTTATTTAATGAATAAATATAATACATAGGATGTTAAATATATTCTTTAAATTATGGATCTATATTCTATTCAAGATAACTATGACTTTTACGACAAAACAAGCATGAGTAACAATGCAATTACCACTTGAAAAAGTGAAAAGAGTAAATATTATTAATAAATGACTGGTAAAAAATTATAATAAGAAACTATATTATATTATTATTATTAATATGAATCTATTATATGTTAATAATATGTTTTAAACCATTATACATAAGTTTCAGACATGTATGGTGCAAATCGGACCTAAGGTAAGGATTTTCTCATCCCACATTTATTTCAATGAGATATGAATTATTCAAAACTTATTTCTTATGTATGGTGTATGTATAATTACCTTTGATATATAATATCATAAATAATTTAATATTAATGGTATTAAATGTTTCATTTGACAATCATTAATTTTATGGGCCATTCATTTTGTCTATCTTCATAGTGATAAGGGAATTCTTAACCCAATTTCCATTCATTGGGATAAATTTCTTCTCCATTGATTATTTCATTCTATTATTGTTTTCTAAAATTAACTATTATTATATTATTTATTATTTACACTTTTTTAATTAGGATTAATATATAATAAACATAATCAATTCATTTGGTTAAGGCTCACACATTCTTTTAAAAATTTTCTTCAAAATGATTTTTGTAAACTTAAAAAGGAATATTTTGTATTCTGAATGAGCGTATTTTCATGATTATATAAGGATTTAATGATTTAATGAATACTTGACAAGTTTAAATGGTTCTTTTCAAGAAAAATTATTTTTTTATAATTGAACGGATTTTTAAATAAATGACACCAAATTAAAAAACCGTATTTCCCAAAATAAATTTCTAATTATTTTGTTAGAGTATTTTAATCTATATCAACACCATCTATTGAATATTATGCTTAATTTAATCTGATGTCTTATAAAATCATCTACCACATTTTATTGAATTGTTTGTGGTCAATTTTTCCAAGGATGTACTATCTTCATACCATTCTTCATATTATAATGTATAATTTATGAGTATGTATTTTGAAATTATTTACATTTTATATACTAGTTTTAATATGATTGTATGTGTTAATTATGTGTCACCCCTTTTATATGAGGAAATAATTTCACTTATATATAGTGATATTTGCCCTATATATATCCCCTCGATGCATAGGTAGGTCTTATAAGACAAACTAGATTGGGTTTCTCACTAAGTCGTTTTTCGTTTATTAGATTCTTGGCATGAAGCCTTGACAATGTTATATACTTTTAGTGAAGTCTTGATAGAAATATATTCTTGTTTCAAATCCTAGATGATATGTTTCATAAATCCATCATTATTAATTCCTTCATTAATAGATTAGTTATTGATTTTCCATGGGGTTATTTGATTTGTATAATATCTATGGTTATGTTTCATTGTCATGTGATTATTTATATGGCCTTATTCAAACATCTTTTATTACAGACATATTATTCAAATTTTTTTTATTAAATGGATATTTTTTAGTTATTCGCCTTCCTATAATTTTCGTGTTACGTTATTCATAATACTTTCCACTGTACACTTACCCAAACTAATACTTTGAGCTCACCCCTTTTTTATGTTTCACATTTTTTCCAGAATTCCATGAAGTATATTATCATTAATATATAGGGTTACATAAAGGTGGAATATTTACTTACTTAAGGAAATTATTTTTTTATTTAATGATTTAGAATTTAATACTAATTTCAATTATGTATCTTGTTTAATATGACTACTAAATTATTCGATCCTTAGGAATGTGATTCCATTTATGATTGGCCAATGTAATAAAGTAGGACACTAGATTCAATCTACTAGGGTCTGGTTCATTATAACAGGAATATTAATTTATTTTTATCTCACCTCTATTAGTTTCCATTGATATTAATCAGGGAACTGATGGTTTTATTTTCTAGAGTAGTTGACATGTTTTTCAATTTTTTCCATGATATAGTTGTAACCTTTCCCCATCGACGTGAAATCAAGTTCAAAAATAATATACCACCAGATAAATCTTTTATCATGATTAATATCTAAAATGTAGAACATTCTATGTTGTGAGATTCAAAATTTCATTTTTATGATTTGATTATTAAGGGACACATATGGCCAAGCATTTCATTGTGGGGTTGTCTAGTTATATTCACCATGATGGTTGGTGGTTTACAGATGTTGTGTACAAAATAGTGATAAAAAATTCAATTGTCAAGAAATATTATCCACCACCATTAGTTGATGATATATTCTTTTATTTTAATGGATAAAGGTATTTTACAATGATTTATTTAGGGTCTAGGTATCATTAGACGAGGGTGAAGAAGAAGGATATCTAGAAGACTTCTTTTAAGTGACATTATTTGAACATAGATTTCATAGTTATCATTTTCAATGTCATGAGCACCCCAAAATGTTATTTTAGTACTCATAAAATCATTATGTCATGTGTTCCTAGATTATTTCAAAGTAGATTCCATAAAATATATTATGTTGTACTTGATGTTAGAGGATTACAATACATAGCATGAAAGGTTAGTTTACAAGTCCATCATCACCTTATCTCCCTATGAAATTTCACAATTTCATGTTTTGGATTAATTAATTGTATCTTTATGGGAATTTGGTTTCTTGTAAGGTATTTTTAGTGTATCTTTTGAAAATTTATGCAGATTTTTGTTTATAAACACCAAATAATGTTGTAGACGACTTTAGTTTCCATGGTCTATTGGTCTACTATTAGAGGTTCACATTTGATTTCTCATTGATTATGACCCTATGTATTTCCTTAACTAGGAAGGTACTAACATAAATATATACTAGTCAGTGTAATTTCAATTTTTATACATGAATGGGAAATTCAAATTTTCCACAGTTATTAATTTTTTTGAAGAGAGATTTATATTATGTTTTATTAAAATGATTATTGACTCGATATTTGTTGTGTCTTAATGTATGATATTGGAGTGATATCATATGGGTATAGGATTTTACCTTCATTGGATCTTAATTATTTCATCCAAGATCATTAGTTTCATGTATTGGTGTTTTCTATAATGTTTTAAAGCCATTACCTCACTGATGAACATGTTTTGGTCTCCAAAGATCCTAATATTTTAATGTACATAATATCTCAATGGTATTTTAATTTACATCAATTAATGTGGATGGATGTAACACCCCAAGCTTCCACGATACACTTCTCTTTCAATAATGCAATAGTTTTCATTGTACGCTAGTTTGAGATTCTAACACACCAAGACCAATCAAAGTAGCTGTTATGAATAGTAATGTCAACCTTTTGAAATTATATAAATTTTATATTTCAAAACGGACTTCATTTTTGTATTTGGAATATCAAAATTATCATATGTTGATTTTTTTGTAATTTTATGGGAACTTCCAATTTTCAATGAATAGAAAACATACTTAATAAAAAAAATTTAATCAAAATAATTTATAGTGATAAATTATACTATTGAGTGGCTTTAAAGTATATTTAGAAAATATTTTTACCATTTTATCCAATGGTGGTCATTAGAATTAATTTCACTTTGAAATTGGACATAAACAATTGTCAATATTTTGATATATATTGTTTCTTAAAAACACGCTACTTGTTGTGACAGGGGGAATTAATTATTAAATAAATTAATTCAACTTATATGTTTTGAATTTTTTAAAATGTAAATCATTTTTGAATTAGGAATATCAAATATATCTTAGGGTGAATTTTTGGTATTTTTCTGAAAAACTTCAATTTTTGATGAATAGTGAAACCACTAAGTGGTACTTAAAAAAACTATTTTTTCGTTTAAATGAAACTTTACATCATCTAGGATTTTAATTTCAAAAAATCCTACATACATGGTTTTCATTAGGAAGTAAAATGTGGTTCAATGGGATTAAAATAATTTTTGGTGAATAGTAACGTTTAAGCTCTATTAATCACGATTAAAGGTAATTAGTGTAATTTAAGGTAAATATAATGTTAAAATAATATGAAATTACCTTTAAACTTGTCCTAACATTATTTTATGGGTCATGGCCGACCAAGACAATCCATGGGTCAACTTGGGGACCCCATGGATCCACTTGGGTATGAAAATGACATTAATAACTTTTTATTTAAAGTAAAAAATAAAATTGACACAGACATGTGTCATTTTACTAACACAATTATTACATGGGGTTATATAAGTTGAATTTTTGACTATAAATATTAATTGGAAATATAAAAATATTTCCTACATCCTGGTAATTTTTTTTATAATTTTTAGGAATTAATAAAATAAAATTATTTATCACACCATGATGATGCAGCGATTACCTCATTAATGAAATTTTTTTTAAAAAATGAATAGATAATGTAAAATATAAGACATAAAATTTTCAAAAACCTATTGTATGAGTATATATAGAACCCGTATTACCTTATCTTTGAAATATATAATTGTGGGACCTCTAAAATCAGAAAAACATTTCATAATAATGTGACATTTCATTACTTTCTGAGAGTGCCCCTCCTCTCCTCTTATAAAAGGCCCCCCACCTATACCACCTTATTCACACCATCAAAGCCATTTTTCTCGGCCAAACTCTACCCAAATACTCTCTAAACTTCCCTCTCTTACTCCTAGAAACTTCACTTTGGTCAGAAGTCTTCCAAAGGAAGCCTTTGGCTCAAATCAAAAAGAGTTATCCGATTTTAAGGTAATGTCTTCTCTTATGTTCTTTTGTATTATTTTTCTTATCCAACCCCTTAAACGCTTTTTATTCCTTTATTTTTTTAACAAAACCAGTATCTTTAATATACTAGTATGTTTTTATGATAATTATTTTATTTACATTTACACACACCTTCATCTAATGGTTAAAAAACATACTGTTTCTGTGGGAGGCGAATTACTGCCTCACGAAACGATGATTGTTCAATATTCTTTTAACACCTCTCATGGTTGCCATTAAGATGTCACTATATTTATATATGATATATATTATTTTTATGTTTTCCTTATACTTCTGTATTTTTCATTTATGCAATACCTTTATGATTTCCATTATGGGCAAACACGATAATTTCATTTTAGGAAGTGCGGACTACCGCCCCTCAAAGTGATTTGAATCGTTAATGCCATATGTGGGACGTGTAAAGGATGGATTAAATGATAATATATATGATATTATATTGTAATTATAATACACTTTTATATCATTATTATTTCATTCCATTAAATACAAAATATAAATGACAGTAGTGTTCATGCGTACGTACGGCTTACCGTCTCCATGAACAGTGCATTTCATTTCATACCTCTAAATGTTATGTGATATTATAAATTCATATATATACTAGATATATATGATATATATGATATCTAAATCATGAATAAAATTCTGGATATAATGGATATTTTACCACATGACCAACTTGTAATTATAAGAAGTTTATTTTTGACTCAAGTACCAAAAATCGACAAAACAACCATTATTAACTTGAATAATTACATAATGTTCATAACATGGTAATAAGTGATATAAAGGGAATAATCAACTTGAAAAAGGTTATTAAGAAATTAGAAATTGACTCTAGTTTATTATTCTGGAGGTTAAATAACGGTCGAGTCAAGTTGGACACATGGTAAGGGACTTCGTCTCAATCTCCTTTCATTGAGGCATATTATGTTTTATACACAACTTTATTTTATACGGTGTATAAACCCCAGTGACATTTATGTTTATTACAAAGGAATATTTTTATATGAAGTTTTTTACTAAATGACATAAAGGAATGTTTTTTTTGTTATAGGTATGCGGCGACAAAGACTTCTCTACCGCCGTGACCATTATTTGAGTTTTGGATTCCTCTAAAAGCCATAACTTTTTTTTAAATGAAAAATAAATACCAAGTTTTAATTTTATTTTAAATTGGTATTGAAAATGATTTTGATAATGTTTTTATTATATCAATGTGTTGTATTGATATCTTGTGATTGAAATGTGGAAATTTTATGTTTCCTTTATGCATGTTTTATGTGATACGATTATGTTATGGTTTATGATATGTTTAAAATTGTTCATATGAAGAATGCATTAGACATAATAAGTTACGGGTGGAGCCTGCTATAGCTCCTCGATGAATTGGTATGTCTCATGAGACAAATTGGTGTCATGGAACGAGGCCTTGACAAAATATTATTTGTAGTCTTGGCACAAGGCCTTGGCTACATTGTTATGATAGTCTGGAAATATGCATTCCATCATTATAAAAGTGGTTATTTATATTGCATGTTATTATTCCACTAGTATAATATCCATGTAAATAATTAAATGTAATTATTTCATTTTAATTTTTCCATATTATGCTGAAGGTCAAGTTTCAAAGGCTTTTGTTTTAGTTATACATTGCCTTAAATGTTTATCTTTATTTATGAACGTTTCTGCTGTATTATTATCCTTACTGAGCATCTGCGCTCACCCCATTCAATGTTTTAATTTTTAAAGGATGTGATGAAGTATATTATGAATGACCAGCAGGGATAGTATGAGGGGATATGAATACATGATTTTTTGTATTTTTTTACTTTATGATGTAATGTAAGACTTATGAATGTATCTAGTGTTTCCAAGGCTACTAAACTAATCAGTCTTTCGAGACATGATCTTTTGTGATCATTCCAATGTTACGTAATAATGAACCAACTCTGGGTAACTAGGGTCAAGGCGTTACATTTGGTATCATAGGGAGTTTAGTACTAACATTAGAAGCTATATTCAGATAAACTCTGATTAGAGCACATAGACCTAAGATAGACATTGAGGATTAGTATAAAAGAACTTCCTATAATTTTGGTATTGTAAAGATTTTGTGAGTTTTCCAAGAAATACATCCCTGTCTGGATATGAGTAGGTAGAGGCGGCTCTGGCACAGATGTACCTAGGGGTAAAACCCGAAAACGCTGATTTGAGCTAGACTCGAACGGGAACTGGTGCACGACAACAGGCCTTGCTGCACTCTTGGTTACGACACTCCCGGGAGATACGCTTAGGACAATTCTCATTTTCTTTACAAACCATTATGAAGGGATTATGAGTATATACTTACTCAAAGAAAACAACTTTATTATTATGGATTATATCCATAAAATGTTCAATTTATGTTAAGTATTTTACATGTTTGGAATTATTCATTTCTATTCATAAATTGACCTAGTTTATGCCATTTTATAGAAATGGTGCCTAGTAGAAGGAATGTGAACTCCAACAATACGTATGATCCAAAGAGTAAGAAGGATCATATCTTTAATGGTATTAAGCCGACATTTAGAAGGGAAATAGTCTCCCATGTGTTCTCAACATATGAAGAAATAGTATCATGTGTTAATAAGATAAGTAAATAATTTTCTAAGTCCCATGGATTTGAAGGTAAGAAAGAGATGAAAAGGATGGAAGAGAGAATGATGGATAAAGGGAAGAGGAAATGAATGAATTTTTGAATATGTGATAACTGTGGGAAGAAACACCTTGGAACATGACTGAAGGGAATGAGATCTTGTTATAAGTGTGGAGAAAAAGGACACCAAGTGCATTACTGCTAGGGTAAGAAAAAGGTTTCAAATGTACAATGCTTCATCTGCAAGTAGTGGGGACACTACGCAAACCAGTGTCCAAATAATCGGAGTATGCCCAAAATGATGCTATTGGATAATAATCAAGTTATGATACTACCACATATGAGGGGGATTGATTAGAGTTATTATGTTCTATCAATGATGTACTGGTTATAATAATTATGGAGTATATAGGGATTGTACTGTAGTACTTGTTTTTTTCATTAATGTTTTAATATGATGAAGGTAATCATATTTTTAGTATATGAAAATAAGAGAAACATTACTTTTTTTGGGAATCTTATGTTACAATTGATTTTGGAATTTAGAAACCCTTCAGAGAGAGAGAGTTTGGACAGAATTATTTTGGATAACTATAAAGGTTGTAATGGATTATATTTTACATTGGAGACTATTGTTAAAGTTATTTTTGAATATATATAAAAAGGAGAACACGCAGACCGTGTGACAACCCGTCGAGTCAGACAAAGCCGTTGGAATGGAACCCACAACCATAGTGCGATTGAGATTTATCGCCTACCACTGGACTACATGAAGTCCCTGGAGTGTATAATGTAGTTTTTTTAGTTATGATAGATGATTTATAAATTTATTTTTGGAACCCTATATGGTTAGGATAAATAGAATATTTATGAGTTCTATTACATTTTGGAGTGAAAGATGGGTTTGTGGTAAAAATTTATTAAATAAAGAAAGTCTACATGACAAGAAAGTATATTTCTTTACGTTCTTAGTAAATCTCTTAAATAAATTCCTCAACTTTAAGAAAGGAAACTTAAAACAAAAACGTTGTCGGTTAACTTTTCCAACTGGGGAATCAATGAGAGTTTAACCAATCACAAGTTTGTGATTTTATTGTAGTTAACATCCTCTTAATCCTATTTTCTACAACTCTTCATCAGACCTTGATGGTTTGTTTCTCCTTCATATCCATATTTTCATAGAATCATAGTATTGGATATCTCAGGTGACCCTTGTACTTCTCTTTCTATCTTTTAAAGTTACATTTTTATTAACCTTATTTCTAATGTGTGTTTTCCACAAAGGTATTTCCTACTTTCAACCTTTTATTTTAGATGAACAATTTCAAATTTTAAGGACGCAATTTATTGAAGGATGGGAGAATGTAACACCCAAAGATTCCACGGTACACTTCTCTTTCAATAATGCAATAGCTGGCATTGTATGCTAGTTTGAGATTCTAACACACCACGACCAATCAAAGTAGTTGTTATGAATATTAATATCCACCTTTTGAAATTGTATATATTTTATATTTCAAAATGGACCTCATTTTTGTATTCGGAATATCGAAATTATCCTAAGATGTTTTTTTTGTAATTTTCTGGGAAATTCCAATTTTCTATGAATAGAAAAAATACTTAAAAACAAATTTTTTAATCGAAATAATTTATAGTGATAAATTATACTATTTAGTGGTTTTAAAGTATAATTATAATATATTTTTACCATTTTATCAAATGGTGGTCATTAGAATTAATTTCACTTTGAAATTGGACATAAACAATTGTCAATCTTTTGATATATATTGTTTCTTAAAAACACACTATTTGTTGTGACTTCGGGAATTAATTATTAAATTAATTAATTCAACTTATATGTTTTGAATAATTTAAAATAGAAATAATTTTTTAATTAGAAATATCAAATATAACTTAAGGGGATTTTTTGGTATTTCTCTGAAAAACTTCAATTTTTGATGAATAGTGAAACTACTACGTGGTAGTTAAAAAAACTAATTTTTCATTTAAATAAAACTGTACCACTTCTCTGATTTTAATTTCAGAAATCTGACATACATGGTTTTCATTAGAAACTAAAATGTGGTTCAATGGTATTAAAATAATTTTTGATGAATAGTAACTTTTAAGCTCTATTAATCGTGATTAAAGGTAATTAGTGAAATTTAAGGTAAATATAATGTTATAATAAAATGAAATTACCTTTACACTTGTCGTACTCTTATTGGATGGGTCATGGACGACCAAGACCATCGATGGGTCAACTTGGGGACCCCATGGAGCCACTTGGGTAAGAAAATGACATTAATATCTTTTTATTTAAACTAAAAATAATATTGACACAAACATGTGTTGTTTTACAAAAACAATTATTACATGGGGTTATATATGTTAAAATTTCGACTATAAATATTAATTGGAAAGATAAAAATATTTCCTACATCATGTAAATTTTTTATAATTTTTAGGAATTAAATAAATTTATTTATTTATCACACCATGATGATGCAGCGGTTACCTCATTAATGAACTTTTTAAAAAAATGAAAAAATAATGTAAAATATAAGACTTGCACTTGTAAAAAACCTATTGAATGAGTATATTTCGAACCCTTATCACCTTATATTGTAAATATATAATAGTGGGACTTCTAAAATCCGAATTTCATTTCATAATAATGTAACATTTCATGACATTCCAAGAGTTCCCCTCCTCTCCTTTTATAACAGGCCCCCACCTCTACCACCTTATTCACACCATCAAAGCCATTTTACCCAGCCAAAATCTCCCCAAATACTCTATCAAATTCCCTCTCTTACTCATAGAAGCCTAAATTTGGGGCGAAGTCTTCCAATGGAAGCCTTTAGCTCAAATCAAAAAGAGTTACCTGATTTTATGTTAATGTATTCTTTTATGTTCTTTTGTTTTATTTTTCTTATCCAACCCATTAAACTCATTTTATTCCTTTATTTTGTAACAACACCAGTATATTCAATATACTAGGATTTTGTTATGATAATTATTTTATTTACATTTACACACACCTTTGTCTAATGGCTAAAAAACATATTATTTCTGTGGGTGGTGAATTACCGCCTCACGAAATGATGATTGTTCAATCTTCCTTTAACACCTCTCATGGTGGCCATTAATATGTCACTATATTTATTTATGATATATATTATGTTTATGTTTTCCTTATTCTTCTGTATTTTTAATTTATTCCATACCTTTATGATTTCCATTATGGGTAAAGGTGATAATTTCATTTTAGGAAGTGCGGACTACCACCCCCTCAAAGTGATTTGAATCGTTAATGCCATATGTGGTAAGTGTAAATGATGGAGTAAATGATATTATATATGATATTATAATGGAATTATAATACACCTTTATATCATTATTATTTCATTCCATTAAATACGAAATAGAAATGAAAGTAGCGTTCATGCTTATGTACGGCTTACCATCTCCATGAACAATGCATTTCATTTCTTACCTCTAAATGTTATGTAATATTATAAATACATATATATACTGGATATATATTATATATAAGATATCTACATCATGAATATAATTCTAGATATAATGGATATTTTACCACATGAAAAACTTGTAATTATAAGCAGTTTATTTTTTACTCAAGTACCAATGATCGACAAAACGACCGTTATTAACTTAAATAATTACATAATGTTCATAACATGGTAATAAGTGATATAAAAGGAATAATGAACTTGAAAAAGGTTATTAATAAATAATAAATTAACTCTAGTTTATTTTTCATGAGGTTAATGAACGGTCGAGTCATGTCGGACACGGGGTAAGGGACTTCGTCTCTATCTCCATTCATTGAGGCATATTTTGTTTTATACAAAAATTTTATTTATATGGTGTATAAAACCCTTTGAATTTTATGTTTATTCAAAAAGAATATTTTTATATGAAGTGTTTTACTAAACGACAAAAAGGATTGTTTTTCTTTGTTGTACGTATGTGGCAACAACGAATTCTCTGTCGTCGTGACCATTATTTGCGTTTTGGCTTCCTCTACAAGCCACAACTTTTTTTAAAATGAAAAATAAATAAAATGTTTTAATTTTCTTTTAAATTGTTATTGAAAATGGTTTTGATAATGTTTTTATTATATCAATGTGTTGTATTGATATCTTGTGATTGAAATATGGAAATGTTATATTTCCTTTATGCATGTTTTATGTGATACGATTATGTTATGGTTTATGATATGTTTAAATCTGTTCATATGAGGAATGCATTGGACTTAATAAGTGATTGGTGAAGCCCTCTATATCTCCTCGATACATCGGTAGGTCTCATGAGACAAACTAGTGTCTTGGCACGAGTCCTTGACAAAATATTATTTGTAGTCTTGGCACGAGGCCTTGGCTACGTGGTTATGATAGTCTGGGATTATGCATTCCATCATTATGAAAGTGGTTATTGATATTGAATGTGATTTTTATACTAGTAGAATATCCATGTGAATAATTAAATGGAATTATTTCATTTTATTCTATCCATATTATGCTGAATTTCAAGTTTAAAAGGATTTTTTAGTTATACATTACCTTAAATGTTTATGTTTATTTATGGAAGTTTCTGCTGTATTGTTATCCTTACTGAGAATCTGAGCTCACCCCTTTCATTGTTTTCATTTTTACAGGATGTGATGAAGTATATTATGGATGACCTACAGGGATAGTATGAGGGGATATGAAGAACGGATGTTTTTGTAGTTTTGTTTTACATTATTATGTAATGTAAGACTTTTGAATGTATCTAGTGTTTCCAAGGCTACTAAACTAATCAGTCATTCGAGACTAGATCTTTTGTTATCATGACAATGTTACATAATAATGCACCGACTCTAGGTAATTGGGGTCAGTGCGTTACAATGGATTAATTTTATGACTACATGATTGAGATCTCTTACACCATGGGGAAAGATAATGGTTGTTGAACTTAGAGAAAATTTACACGGATATTTTATTCCGGAGTATGGATATGCTTACAGAGTTAAATAGGAACACACCGTGATGCAATTGGATGTGGATGATCTTTTTGGTTTAGGATTCTTATATTATATGACTATGTTGATCTTTCAAAAAGTTACCATTTAGGTTAAATAGATTATTTTAGAATATGTATGCCTCATATCCATATGAACAAAAGAAGTTTCCTTGGTACACATATATGGGGTGTTGGCAATAAATTGACCAACTAATTTGGTGGATTTTAATTGTATAACGAAAGAGATAATTTAATGAAATAAAAAAATTGAAAAAAAATTGATCTAAAATAATTAATGGTTATGATTTTCCATAGTTTGTTCTCATGGCTATATTGGATGAATTTTTTTTAGAAACTTTTAAATTACTAATTCATGAAGTATCAGAATAATGGGATAAGTACCCAACATTTTTCCAAAATTTAATACTTACAGGATTCTATGGATAATACCTAATTCCATTAGGGGTTAAAAATATAGATAACATATGGAATTGGATCTTAGACTCACTAAAAATGCGTTATCATTAAAATTGGTGAATAATAAGAAGAAAAAAAGTAATTGAATAGAACTATTAAAAAATTATCAGATTAAAATTTAAAATATCTAGAAATAACATCCAGTACAATCCATATAAACTGTATATAATCAACACAAATAATGATTATCCTTCCACTAATCTAAATATTTCAATGGGAGGTTAAAGGAGACTTAAAGAAGCAGGATTTAAGAAGAAAAAAGAGTAATCCAAAAATAATCCCTCCACCATTGTTGTGTGAATGGAATCACACATAAAAATCATGGTATAATAGTGTAAAAGATAGTAATTTGAATTAAAAATAATAAATAAGTACTTTAATTTATAAAAGTTGTGATAAATTCAAAAACATATAAGTGGAGAACAAGTATAAGACAAAAAAATTGTTACATTAAATTAAAATTAATTACAAATAAACAAAACCTACCTATTTAATCCCAAAATACAATGTAAATAGATCTATGAAGCTCCCTTGGTTCATAAAAACCCATAAAACCAATGAATTCAGTTGGGATGGATGATTGGTGGAGGAAATGTGGTGGAGAATTAATCTTTATTCATCTCCATAGTACCTTGAATTGTAACTCCCCGACCCAGTTACCCAGATTCGTTGTATTATTACATAACATTGGCATGATAATAAAAGATCAAGTCTCGAAAGACTGATTAGTTTAGTAGCCTTAGAAACACTAGATACATTCATAATTCTTACATTACATCATAAAGTAAAAAAAACTACAACAACATCTTGTCTTTATATCCCCTCATACTATCCCTACATATCATTCATCATATACTTATTCACATCCCAAAAAAATTAAAACATTGGAAGGGGGAGCTCAGATGCTCAGTAAGGATAACAATACAGCAGAAACCTTCATAAATAAACATAAACATTTAAGGAAATGTATAACTAAAACAAAAGCCTTTTAAAATTGATCTTAAACATAATATGGCAATAATAAAATGAAATAATTTCATTTACTTATTCACATGGATATTCTTCTAGTCGAATAATCACATGAAATATCAATAACCACTTTAATAATGATGGAATGCATACTGCTAGACTATCATTACCATGTAGCCAAGGCCTCATGCCAAGACTACAAATAAGATTTTGTCAAGGCCTCATTCCAAGACACTAGTTTGTCCAATGAGACCTACCGATGTGTCGAGGAGCTATAGCAGGCTCCACCCGTCAGTTATTAAGTCCAATGCATTACTCATATAAACAGGTTTAAACATATTATAAACCATAACATAATCGTATCACATAAAACATGCATAAAGGAAACATAAAATTTCCACATTTCAATGACAAGATATCAATACAACACATTGATATAATAAAAACATTATCAAAACCATTTTCAATACCCTAATAAAAGAAAATTAAAACTTGGTATTGTTTTCATTTAAAAAACGTTATGGCTTGTAGAGGAAGCCTAAACATAAATAATTGTTCGGGTGGCAGAGAAGTCATTTTCCCCACATACGTAAGACAAAACATTCCTTTTTTCATTTAGTAAAAATTCTTCATATAAAAATATTCCTTTTGAATAAAAGTAAAAGTTAAGGGGGTTTATACACCGTATAAAATAAAGTTGTGTATAAAACAACATATGACTCAATGAAAGGAGATTGAGACGAAGTCCCTTACAAAGATTTTTTTTAAATAAAATAGATCTATTATGTGTATTCACTATAAGTACACAAAAAGAAACTAAAAATACAAGATAGGACATAATAATATCATGACATAATTTGAAAGTATGAGATTAACCCAAGGAACAGAAATTTGGTTAAGAAGTTCCTTTACCTCGTGTCCGACATGACTCAATCGTTCTTTTATCCCATGAATAATAAACTAGAGTTAATATATAATTTATTAATAATCATTTTTACATTAATTATACCTTTTACATAACTTATTAACATGTTATGAACATTATGTAATTATTTAAGTTAATAACGGTCGTTTTGTCGAACTTTGGTACTTGAGTCAAAAATAAACTTCTTATAATTAGAAGTTGTTCATTTGGTAAAATATACATTATATACAGAATTATATTCATGATTTAGATATCATATATATATCATATATATCCAGTATATACATTCATTCATAATATTACGTAACATTTAGAGGTAAGAAATGAAATGCACCGTTCATGGAGACGGTAAGTCGTACGTACACATGAATGCTACTTTCATTTCTATTTCATATTTAATGGGATGAAATCATAATGATATAAATGTGTATTATAATTCCAGTATAATATCATATATAATATAATTTACTCCATCCTTTATGCATCCCACTTATGGCATTAATGATTCAAATCACTTTGAAGGGGCGGTAGTCCGCACATCCTAAAATGAAATTATCGCGTTTACCCATAATGGAAATAATAAAGGTATGCCATAAATGAGAAATACAAAAGAATAAGTAAAAAATAAACAAAATATATGTATAATATATGAAAATATTGTCATCATAATGGCCACCATGAGAGGTTTTGAAAAGAAGATTGAACAATCATCGTTTCGTGAGGCAGTAATTCGCCACCCACATAAACAGTATGTTCTTTAACCATTAGATGAAGGTGTGTGTAAGTTTAAATCAAATAAATCACATAAAAACATCCTAGTATATTGAAGATACTTGTTTTTTTACAAAATAAAGGAATAAAAAGAGTTTAAGGGGTTGTAAAATCAAAATAAAACAAAAGAACAAAAGAGAATACATTACCTTAAAATCGGGTAACTCTTTTTGATTTGAGCCAAAGGCTTCTTTGGGAAGACTTATGCCCAAAGATAGGATTCTTAGATTAAGAGAGGGAAGTTGAGAGAGTATTTGGGCATAGGTTGGATGATCCAAATGGCTTTGATGGTGTGAATAAGGTGGTAGAGGTGGGGGCCTTTTATAAGAGGAGAGGAGGGGAACTCTTTGAAAGTCATGAAATATTACATTTTTATGAAACGATTTTCGGAATTTAGAGGTCCCAAAATTATATATTTCGAGGAAAAGGTGATAAGGGTTTGAAATAAACTTATCCAATAGGTTTTTGACAAGTGTAAGTCTTATAATTTACATTATCTTTTCATTTTATTTAAATTGTTTATTAATGAGGTAATCGTTGCAACATCACGGTGTTATAAAAAATTTAATTTATTTATGTCTAAAAATTATAAAAAAATACCATGATGTAGGAAGTCTTTTTATATTTCCAATTAATATTTATAGTCTAAATTTTAACTTATATAACCCCATGTAATAATTGTTTTAGTAAAACAACACATGTTTGTCACAATTTTATTTTTACTTTAAATAAAAAGTTATTAATGTCATTTTCTTACTCAAGTGGCTCCATGGGGTCCCCAAGTTGACCCATGGATTTTATTGGTCGGCCATGACTCATCAAATAAGTGTAGAACAAGTGTCAAGATATTTTTATATTTTTATAATATCATTTTTACCTTAAATTTCACTAATTACCTTTAATCGTGATTAATAGAACTTAAAATTTACTATTCACCAAAAAAAATTTTAATCCCATTAAACAACATTTTAAATCTTAATGATAGTGATGTATGTTGTATTTTTGAAATTCAAATCACAGAGGCGGTAATATTTTATTTAAATGAAAAATCATTTTTTAACTACCACTTAGTGGTTTCACTATTCATAAAAAATCGAAGTTTTTCAGAAAAATACCAAAAATTCACCCTAAGATATAATTGATATTCTGAATTCAAAAATGAAGTCCATTTTGAAAGATAAAATTTATAACTTTTCAAAAAGTATGTATTACTATTCCTAATGGCTAGTTTGATTGGTTGTGGTGTGTTAGAATCTCGATGTTTCGTACATTGCAAGCTATTGCATTATTAAAAGAGAAGCGTATCGTGAAAGCTTGGGGTGTTACATTCTCACCTCCTTCAATTAATTACGTCCTCACAATTTGACATTGTTCATTTAAAATAAAAGTTTGAAAATAGAAAATACCTTTGTGGAAAACCCACATCGGAAATAGGGTTAATAAAAATATAACATTAAAAGAAAGAAAGAGAAGTACAAAGGTCACCTGAGATAGCCCATACTAGGATTCTATGAAAATATGGATATGGTGGAAAAACAAACCATCAAGGTCTAATGGAGAGTTGTAGAAAATAGGGTTAGGAGAAAGCTAACTATAAGAAAATCACAAACTTATGATTGGTTAAACGATCATTGATTCCCCAGTATGAAAAGTTAACCGACAACGTTTTTGTTTTAAGTTACCTTTTATAAAGTTGAGGAATTTATTTAGGAGATTTACAAAGAACATAAGGGAATATACATACTTGTCATGTAGACTTTCATTATTTAATAAATTTTTACTACAAACCCATATTTCACTCAGAAAGATAATGGAACTCAAAAATATTATATTTATCTTAATCATACAAGGTTCCAAATATTAAGACATACCATTTAGATTAGGAAAACTATTTTTTAATAACCAGAGACTTCATGTAGGCTAGTGGTAGGTAATAAAGTCATGTCACACAATGGTTGTGGGTTCAATTCCTGCAGCTTTGTCCGACGCAACTGGTTACCCCCCAACCTGCAGGTTGTTCTTTTCTGATAACTATAGTATTATAATATTCCAAAAATAATCTTCAGAAATGTTTTAACTTGAAACAATACTATCCATAGTTAAACTTAATCCATTACAACCTTTATTGTTATCCAAAATACCTCTATCCAGACTTTCTCTAAAACGTCTCTAAATTCCAAAATCATTTGTAATATCAGATTCCCCAAACAAGGTAAAGTTCTCTTATTGTCACATACTAAAAATATGATTACCTTCATTATATTAAATTTTTTAATGAAAATAACATGTTCTACAATACAATACATACATATATCACATTATTCTTATAACTAGAATATAATCCTTGAGTCCAAAATCACCAATACATTAATTATTCCACTTCAACTGTAGTAACATCATAAGATTGGCCTTGATCCCTTGGCCTTTTCTAAGTTAAGTTTCCCTGATGCTTAGGACATTCATTTGCATAATACCCCATTTCTCTACAATTGTAGAATTCAACATTGATAGCCTCTTTCTTTCCCTTGAAATCACGAGCCTGGTGACCTTTTTCCCCACAATTATAATAAAATCCCATTCTTTTAAGGAAAGTACCAGGGTGATTCTTCCCACAATTATCGCATAATGGAAAATAATTATTTCCCTTTTTCCTTTTATCTGCCTCTTGTTCCACCGTTCTCTTCTTCTCTTTCTTTACTTTATTATCATAAGATTTAGAGAATTCATTTTTGGTCTTGATAGAACACGAGACTATATCTTCGTACGTTGAGAAAGATTATGATACTAATGCTTGATGGAGAAATGGTTTTAACCCATCAAAGAAATGATCGATCTTACAACATGGGTCACATATATAATCTACTGCATTCCTTGCTAACCTTATAAAGTTAGCCTCATACTTTGCGACATTCTCATCCTCCTTTTTTCTCAGTATCAGAAATTACCTTTCCATATCTGCTCGATGGTCATGTGGAAAGTATTTTTCTAGTAAAATTTCCTTAAACTCCCTCTATTCCATACATGATACTTCTTCATCTTCCTTTGTGTTTTGAATTAGTGACCACAATTGATCGGCACCTCCAGTGAGGCGGTAAACTGCCATGATAACCTTCTCCCTTTCACTACTCCCCAAGGCGTAAAATATTTTCTATAAAGAGTTTATCCATTGCTCAGCTACTAATGGATTTGTATCCCAATTAAATGTTGGTGGTTGTTTCCTCATGAAGTGGTCTAACATTGATCCTCCATGTTTTAGATCAGGGTGCTCCATACGAGTAAGGTTATTATTCATAACCTTAGTGGGTTGTCCCAGTATGGTGGTAAGTTGATCAGAACCTATTGTATCACCAGCTCCACTATAATTATCTTAAGAAGGAGGGCAATCCCTACATGGAGTGCGTTCATTGATACATTTTCCATTCCTTCCACTAGGCGCCATTTCTGAACAATGGCATAGACTAGATTAGTTAATGAATCAAAATACATAATTCCATACTTGTAAACCACTAAACATAAATTGAAATACTTATGGATATAATCCATAATGCTAAAAATGTTTTCTTTGAGGAAGTATATACTCATAAACCCTTCATAGTGGTTTGTAAAGAAAATGAGAATTATCTTAAGCATATCCCCCGGGAGTGTCATAACCATGAGTGCAGCAAGGCTCGTTGTTGTGCACCAGTTCTCGTTCGAGTCTAGCTCAAAGAGGTGTTTTTGTGTTTTACCCCTAGGTACATCTATTCCAGAGCCACCTCTACCTGCTCGTATCCAGACAGGGATGTATTTCTCAGAAAACTCACTAAATCTATATAATACCAAAATTTGAAGAAGTTCTTCTATACTAGTCCTCAAACACTATCTTTGGGCTATGTGCTCTAATCAGAGTTTATCTAAATCTAGCTTCCAATGTTAGTACAAAACTGCCTCTAATACCAACTATAATGCCCCGACCCAGTTACCCAGATCCAGTGCATTATTACGTAACATTGGCATGATCATAAAAGATCAAGTCTCGAAAGACCGATTAGTTTAGTAGCCTTGGAAACACTAGATACATTAATAAGTCTTACATTACATCATAATATAAAACAAAACTACAACAACATCTTGTCATCATATCCCCTCATACTATCCCTACAGGTCATTCATAATATACTTCTTCACATCCTAGAAAAATTAAAACATTGGAAGATGTGAGCTTAGATGCTCAGTAAGGATAACAATACAGTGGAAACTTTCATAAATAAACATAAACATTTAAGGCAATGTATAGCTAAAACAAAAGCCTTTTAAACTTTATTTTCAGCATAATATGGAAAAAATAAAATGAAATAATTCCATTTACTTATTCACATGGATATTATACTAGTCGAATAATCACATGCAATATCAACAACCCCTTTCATAATGATGGAATCCATAATGCCATACTATCATAACCACATAGCCAAGGACTCGTGCCCATACTACAAATAATATTTTGTCAAGGCCTCATGCCAAGACACTAGTTTGTCTCATGAGACCTACCGATGCATCGAGTAGCTATAGAAGGCTCCACCCATCACTTATTAAGTCTAATGCATTCCTCATATGAATATGTTTAAACATATCATAAACCATAACGTAATCATATCACATAAAACATGCATAAAGGAAGAATAACATTTCCACATTTCAATAACAAGATATGAATACAACACATTGATATAATAAAAACATTATTAAAACCATTTTCAATACCTAAATAAATGAAAATAAAAACTTGGTATTTATTTTTCATTTAAATAAAGTTATGGATTGTAGAGGAAGCCGAAACTTAAATAATGGTAACGGTGGCAGATAAGTCATTGTCGCCACATACATAAGACAAAACATTCCTTTTTTCATTTAGTAAAAATGCTTATTATAAAAATATTTTTTCTGAATAAAAGTAAAAGTCAAATGGGTTTCTACACCGTATAAAAGAATGTTTTGTATAAAACAAAATATGCCTCAATGAAAGGAGATTGAGACGAAGTACCTTACAAAGATTTTTTTTAAATAAAATAGATCTATTATGTGTATTAACTATAATTACACATAAATAAAGTACAAATACATGATAGGACATAATAATATCATGACATAATTTGAATGTAGGAGATTAACCTAAAGAAAGGAAATTGGGATAAGAAGTTCCCTTACCTCGTGTCCGACTTGACTCGACCGTTCTTTAATCTCCTAAATAATAAAGTAGAGTTAATCTCTAATTTCTTAATAACCTTTTTCAAGTTCATTATCCCTTTAATATCAGTTATTACCATGTTATGAAAATTATGTAATTATTTAAGTTAATAACGGTCGTTTTGTCGATCTTTGGTACTTAAGTCAAAAATAAACTTCTTATTATTACAAGTTGTTCATGTGGTAAAATATCCATTATATACAGAATTATATTCATGATATAGATATCATATATATCATATATACCCAGTATATACATTCATTCATAATATTAAGTAACATTTAGAGGTAAGAAATGAAATGCACCGTTCATGGATACGGTAAGCCATATGTACGCATGAACGCTACTTTCATTTCTATTTCATATTTAACGGAAGGAAATCATAATGATATAAAGGTGTATTATAATTCCAGTATAATATCATATATAATATAATTTACTCCATCTTCTATATGTCCCATATATGGCATTAACGATTCAAATCACTTTGAGGGGGCGGTAGTCCGCACTTCCTAAAATGAAATTATCGTGTTTACCCATAATGGAAATCATAAAGGTATGCCATAAATGAGAAATAAATAAGCACAAGGAAAACATAAACATAATATATATCTAATATATGAAAATAGTGTCATCATAATGGCCACCATGATAGGTGTTAAAAGAAGATTGAACAATCATCGTTTCGTGAGGTAGTAATTCACCAACCACAGAAACAATATGTTCTTTAACCATTAGATGAAGGTGTGTGTAAGATTAAATCAAATCCTTCTCCTAAAAAAATAATAGTATATTTAATATACTATTGTTGTTAAATAATAATGGAATAAAAAGAGTTTAAGGGGTTGGGGAAGCAAAAAAAAACAAAAGAACATAAGAGAAGACATTACCTTAAAATCGGGTAACTCTTTTTTGATTTGAGCCAAAGGCTTCCTTGGGAAGACTTCTGCCCAAATTGAGGCTTCTAGGAGTAAGAGAGGGAATTTGAGAGAGTATTTGGGCAGATTTTGGCTGAGTCAAATGGATTTGATGGTGTGAGTAAGGTGGTAGAGGTGGGGGCCTTTTATAAGAGGAGAGGAGGGGCACTCTTGGAATGTCATGAAATATTACATTATTATGAAATGCTTTTAGGAATTTAGAGGTCCCACAATTATATATTTCGAGGATAATGTGATACAGGTTTTAAATATACTTATCCAGTAGGTTTTTGACAAGTGTATGTCTTAGATTTTACATTATCTTTTAATTTTATTTAAATCGTTTATTAATGAGGTAATCGTTGCATCATCATGGTGTTATAAAAAGATTAATTTATTTTTGTCTACAAATTATAAAAAAATACCATTATGTAGGAAATATTTTTAGCTTTCCAATGAATATTTATAGTTGAAATTTTAACTTATATAATCCCATGTAATAATTTTTTTTATTAAAACAACCCATGTTTGTGATAATTTTATTTTTACTTTAAATAAAAAGTTATTAATGTCCTTTTCTTAGCCAATTGGCTTCATGGGGTCCCCAAGTTGACCCATGGATTGTCTTTGTCAGACATGACTCATCCAATAATTATATGACAAGTGTCAAGATATTCTTATATTTTTATAATATCAATTTTACCTTAAATTTCACTACTTAACTTTAATCGCGATTAATAGAACTTAAAAGTTACTATTCACCAAAATTATTTTAATCCCATTGAACCGAATTTTACTTCTTAATGAAAATGATGTATGTTGGATCTTCAAAATTAAAATCATAGAGGTGGTAAAATATCATTTAAACGAAAAATCAGTATTTTAACTACCACTTAGTTGTTTCACTATTCATCAAAAATCAATGTTTTCAGAAAAATACCAAAAAATTCACACTAAGCTATAATTGATATTCTGAATTCAAAAAATGAAGTCCATTTTGAAAGATAAAATTTATAAAATTTCAAAAAGTAGGTATTACTATTCATAACGGCTAGTTTGATTGGTTGTGGTGTGTCAGAATCTCGAAGTTGCGTACAATTCAAGCTATTGCATTATTGAAAGAGAAGCGTATCGTGAAAGCTTGGGGTGTTACATGCATGCCCTTTATCTCTCATCCTTGATGCACCAGAACCACTAGTATGGATCCACAATTAGTATTTTTAGTCGAACGTTATATGTAGATAATGAAATCTTGTAAGTCATGAAAACATTTAGGACCAATTGGATAATTAATTTAAGAGGTATGATAGAAAGAGTGTGATGTTTTTTTAGGACTTGAAATCTATCCCAGAATTTAATCTTCAAATTTGGATACATATATCTCCCTATAAATGACTGAATTATCCTCAGTACCATTTTAATGGAATGTAACAAATTAATTTATCCATCTATAGTTAATGATTCAAATTCATTAGACTTCAATTGACTGCTCTATTCATATTTTAATAGGAAAAGGCCTAATCTAAATTTCTTGTACATTTATATTTTTGGAGGCCCAGTATGTTTATCATCCTTATTGGATTCCTCATTTCTCCATAAAGAAAACATTCCTCAGATATTTACATTAATGATCCCAAAATATGAATTTAAAATAATGAATAAATTTTGTTAAAAAATTTTGTAAAAAAGGGAAAAAATTAATACACATTAGACATGATCTGAAAAAATGATGAGAAATGAAGGTCAAATTATAAATTGAATTAAACAATGATTTTATGAATAATTAATCACCTATACACTTATCAATTTTTTCAAAAAATTATATACTTTTAGTCTCCAGTAAAACCCCCAACTAGAGTTTTTTCCCTAGGAAACTACTACTGATCAAAGTTCAATCACTTATCAAAAAACATTTAACATAAATTTTTTGACACCATCAACATAAACAATAATGAAGTATATCAAAATAATTTATATAAATCCATGTTCCCAACTATATATTAAGCTCAATCTCATTCAATTTTTCAAACTCACCATGACCATTTAAGCAAATCCAATTAAGTGTTTGGATGTGTTGTGAATCACAAAATACATAAGGTAATTTTTCTTCTAGGGTTAAAATGTAAGAATTAGGTTGGAATATAATTCAACCTTATGATGACTATCCAATTTTTTAATTTTTTTTTTCTTCTATGATTTTTTAAACCATCATAAAAAAATAAGACAAACTCATGGGAAAAAATATGGATTCATAATACCCAAGTGTAAAAGGCCATACATTTTTTCAATTCATGCTCTATAATATATATTTAAATCAATATTCTAGGAAATATAATATGGAGTAACAATCCCCAAGGGCCATACACAACACATTAGGACAAGACATTTCACTATGTAGTCATTGTTTTTTTGCTGGACAGTCAAAATAAAAATAAATTGACTCAAAATCATATTTTATGAATAATATTCGCCAAGAAATAATTACTACACCCACAATATATTAGATGTGAAATTTTTAATTTGATTAAACAGATGAAAAACTATATGGTGAAAAATTAAATCTAAAAACCATGCCAACAAAAATTATTGAAACACACTTAAACATTAATAAAGATCAAAATAAATGAATCAAAAATCATTTATGATTTATATTTCATGTTTCAAACAATACATTATAATAAATACATATAAGATCACGTATTTTTGTAAAAGCCCATTTTTTTCTAAAAAAATCAAAAAAATAGAAATTTTCTAATAGTTACTTACCCCAAAATAGAATTTCACTTCCCTTGGTGAGGAATGAGAAGAGAAAATAGATTTAATAATTGAAATGACATTAGGTGAGAGAAGTTCATGAATGGGATTTAAAATAAAGTCATAGAGATATTTTTTTGTGAATATTTAGACCGAATAATAATAAATTGATCATTGTATATCTTCATCAAATATAAAATTCCCATGTTTTATTGATGATGAAAATTATAACCTATATGGAATTTGGTTTCACAAAAAATCCAAAACTTCACTATTTTCAAAATCATATATTTATATAACATTATAGAACCATGTAAACCATAAGGGGGTAGCTTAACAAAAAATAAAAAATCTAAAAGATAAATTAAATGTAAATTATTTTTATGTTTATTTTATTCTTATAAAGGGTAAAAACAAATATAAATGAAAATACATAAAGGGTTTAAGTTTTTTCAAAGAATGATCTTAATTTAAAGTCATCCACTCAACATATACCCCCTAAATACTAAATACCAATATCCAAATTCGTAAGAATTAAATTTTTAACCACTAAAATTATATTTTTATTGAGTCTATGTTGTGGTTGGTAGGAATGGTTCAAAATTAATTCAAGATCAATCATATAAGACCCAGTGCATTAGATAATAAAAATTATTTCGAAAAGGTCAAATATTATTAATTTATTAATCAAGTTTAAGGAATATTTGAATATTTTCTTATCATTATCAATGGTATGTGACGAAATGAATTTTAATAAGCTTTGGTTATCCCCTATTATGTAATACACGAGACATGAATGAGAAACCATCATTGTGATCATTGGATTGTTTAAATTTCCTAAAAAAGATTGGAATTATGAATCCAAATTAATTTCATCTCTAATTTTTTATAAAGTATGAGTTCATTTTAAAAACATCTTTCATCCCTAAATTTTTTTACATAAATGTCAAGGGTTGATAAAAAAATAAAAGGTTAAGATAGTTCAAAATGGTTTAGTTGTTTTTTTCTAAAAAATTTATAATGGGGAAATATTTACAAAAATCAATACATGAATTAAAATTCACCACTATTGAATATAGAAAATAAATATCTTATTTATTGAAACACCCATAATAAACTACCCCATTTTCCCCAGGATGAATTTAAACATTACTTGGACAATTAAAATCATTATCAGACAATAATTTCTCAGATAATAATATTTTTTATTCAAAATTTTATTATTATTTTCAAGCCTTCTATGGTTTGGGAATCAATTATTTATGTTTCTCATTAGTTTACCTATTTATTGAAATAGTCATAGATTTTAGTTAATCATGAGAGGTTTGTGAGTAAAAATCCTCTTCTATCAAGGTTGAGGAATTGAAAACCTAAGTGGGAATGTGTTCTATAACTTTTTCAAGGCTTTATAGTTCTAGTCTCAATGATGAAATTTGGAATTCATTTTCTCCATTATTCAGTCAATTTTTCAACTAATATTTGGGGAAATAATTGGATAGGATGTTGATCGGGTTGGGATTAAAACTGATTATGAGTAGGAAGGTTTTTCAAATTTAATGATTTTTAATGGGGGATTTATTATCTAACCAATCGAATTTGGTAATTTCAATGTACCTAATATTGAAAATGTATGATTGTAGATATTATTGAATATTTAGACCATTCACCTCCATTAAGGGTATCTATATTAGATTATCCTTGATTGTTGGAATATTTCAGTAGTTTTCAGATTTTTGGTCATGTTTTTCACAATTTTTTCAAACTTCTTCAGTTGATTGAAATTCATTGACCTCCTATGGTCAATTTCATCAATATCCTTATATAGGGAACAATTATCATCAATAAAAAAAATCATTATTTTTTTATCTTTCATCTTACCACGTGTGATGTAATAATTCATGTTTTTATCATTGAAATTACCTATGTTAGGTATTTACAAATGTAGACTACTCATTTTATTCCCAACCTAGTTTAAGATTGCGTGATATTGACAATACTCTATTGGAGAAGGCCCAAATTTGTATTTAGAGGATTCAAGAATATATTGTTCTAAATGATATGGTTCCTAAGGTTTTCTTTATTCCTCTATCATAATATTATCAAGGATAACATAGTGGTTTTAATGGTATTTTGTATCAAAATACATTAATAGATAGAAAAGGGAGAAAGAAAAGTGAATTGGGTGAAAGAATAGATATTTTTTGTGATAATTGAAAGTGATTTTATATGTAAATTAAATAGATCTCTAAAAATATTTCCAACATTTTTTTTCAGAAAAATTAACCCTACAGGTAAAAACATTCATTGTATTACATTTAGGGGTCAAATTAACAAGGACTGTAGAGGTGACCTTGAGACATTCATATTGGGGAGGGGGTGTATATAAAGTGACGAACTAATTGGATAGGATTTATTTTTATACCGATTGATTTAAATTTAATAATAAATAAAAAACAAACAAATACTTGAACATAAAAATTTAATAAAAAATATTCAAACTATGTTTGTTTATATGAATGGATTAGATGTATTTTTTTAGAATAATTCTGATCCCTATGTTAATAATTATAAATATAATTAGATAAGTCCCCAACATCATTGACCAATTTAAACACTTTATAATTCCAAGGATAATCACGAATTCACTTATAGAATCACTTTAATTATCACTCTAAGTACTTGTATTGTACTAGAAGTCAAAATATGTCATCCTTAAATTTGGTGAAGATGATAAAGAAAATATTCCATTGATAGGAAATCATAAAATAATTAAGAATATTATATTTAAATGTATATAAAATTAAATCCAATCCATCCCCATGAAACTCCATATAATCAACCGACAAATTTGATATCTTTCCATTTATTTAAATCTCTCTTCAAAAGGAAGAAGTAGACTTAAAGAAGAGGGATATAAGAAGATGAAATAATAATACTAAAAAATTCACCCGCCATTTATTTGTGAATTGAATAACAAATGAAAATGATGTTATCATGATGAAATATGTGATAAGAAAAATAGAGTATAATATTTAAATTTAAATTAGAAAAGAAGAGTGAAATTAAACAACTTATATGTTAATAACAAGTGCATGACAAAAAAATTAAAACATTACATTACACTGAAAAAATAACCAATTTCTATCTATTTCATAAAAAAATATATAATAAATAGAGGCATGCTGCCCCATTGGTCTAGTAACACCATTAAAATTAAAAAAACATCAATAGGATAGTCTAAGTGGTGGAGTAAAGTGGGTGGAGATTTATCATTCATCATTTCCAAGGCAGTTTGAATGCCTTTCCATTCTCATCTTTGATGTGCCAGAACAACTATAATGGATATTGAATTGATATTGGTATTATAATTAAAATATTTAATGCATTAAGTCTTATATATAATATGAAATTTTTTTCCTAATTATACTATCCATTTATGAGTTATTCCTTAAAAAGTGAGATTCTTTATGAGAATTAGTAACTGAAAAAAAAATTAATCTTCACTATGAGATGCTTATATATCCATCATAATGACCAAATTAGCCACTATCCAGGTTTAGTTAAATGTTATAAATTATATTTTACATCTTTAGATAATTTGTTTTGTTCATTGGTATTAAATTGAGTTCTCCATATCCATTTTAATGGTATATGGTCAAATCATCTTTTCCTAAAAATATCTATGTTGGAGGACCAATATGATCATTATACTTTTTGAATATCTAATTTCTCCAAGATTACAAAATAATATTGAAAAACTTATCTTCATGATCCAAAAGTTTAAAATTAATATATTGAATAAAGAGTGTAAAAAATTATTTAAAAAGTAGTCATGATTAATAAATTTATAACATGAATTTCATAAATGATGAGAAACAAATTTGAAATTTTAAAATGAATTTACAATTTTTTTATGAATAATGATGCACTAAGAAACATTTCAAAACATTTTGAAAATTATTTATCTTAAATGTCCAATTTAGATTAATAGTTCTTATTGTACTAGGTGGAGATATCGTAGTGGAGAGACTCAAAGGGATAAATAATGTGGGGATATGTATTTTATAGTGATCCTCCTATGTGGTTATTGAAGAATGATCGACATTATGTGTTTTTCTTAGGGAGGATTTTTTTTATGTTAGTGGTTTGATAGGTAGTTATTATTGATTTTCACATCTCCCCACTATTAATGCATCCTTGTATATCAAATATGTATCATTAATCAAGAAGTCAATTCTGGTTTCTTGGGATGAATCCATTTTTAGTGGAGATCAGGTCCTAATGTTTTGTATTTCGGTATTTGAAGGAAATTCATAGTGTTCCAAGATGGTTATTATATCCATTGGATGTTATTTAGTGAGAATAAAAGGCCATTTTAATATATTTCATCACATGTATTCAATGAGACAATGAATGATGTTATTTTATTTAAGTGACTATAGATCCATTGAAAAAATATAACAACAAATTAAAAATAAATTAATAAATAATTGTTTATGATTAAGCAATTAAATATAGGGATGAGGTTTTGATCATTGATGGGGTAATAAGGATAATCATGTTTGATTGGGATCATTATTTCACCTCAAATGTCTAAGGTGGTGTTCATATACTTTTAGCTCTTAAATATGCCTTGGAATCACCTTATATCATATGAAGAGTAACCATACAAAGAAAATCATTCAAATAATTGAAGATATATCTTATACATATGAATTTTACATTGGTGGACCATGGTTAGAGAAACTGACTTTTGTATTCTCTACCAAAATAGCAACCACTATTCCATTAAAAGGGATCTTTTTATGGAAATATTGGCTGGACTTGAAGATATCCATTATGATAGAATATGGTTAGTGAGTTCATATTCATTAGACCATTTTTTTGTTTAGATCATGATCAATAAGGTTAAATTTATTCAAGAGCAGATAATGGTGGGGAAGAACTATGAGAAGTCTTATGTAACATTAAGTGAAATACATTTGGTGTAACATCCCAGGTAAATAATGAATATGAAATTTTCATACTTATTAATGTTTGTGAATAATATATTAATATTACTTTAAAGGGGATGCTATGTTTGATGGTGTACCCAATAGGCAACAACGAGTTTCTTTGAAATCTTTCATTGCACGCTAATAAAATAATAACATTATTTTAAATGGTAGATAACGTCTAGCCATTGGAATAGTGGGAATGAATAGAACAAACTAAAATATGATTATATCTTTCTATTAAATGTTTTTACATTATTGAATAAATGTTAGAGGCTTAAAATGCAAATGAATTCAATTTTAATAATAAATATTCTAATATTCTTTAAAAGAACGATTAACCGCCTTTTGATGGTGAACCCTTTTTAAATATACTTTTTTTCACTTTTATATGTTATATTTAACAAAATAAATTCCTTCTTTAGAATCAAGACATAAAAATTTACTTTGTGTAAAATTTTGTTAGTTTCTGATAAAGATCATTTTTAGTGGAAAATGCAGTATTTTAATTCAAAACCTCCTTTTAATATAATTTTTTATATTGTTAGAATATCATTTTAATTGGTTTTAATGTGTAATTATAATATATATTTTTACAATTTAATCCAATAGTGGTCATTTGAATTAATTTCACCTTGAAATTGAACATAAACAAGTGTCAATATTTTAATAGATATTGTTTCTCAAAAACACGATATTAGTTTTGACAGCGGGAATTGATTATAAAATTAATTAATTCAACTTATATGTTTTTAATTTGGAAAAATTTATATCATTTTTGAATTTGTGATATCAAATATATATTAGGGTGATTTTTTGGTATTTTCTGACAAATGTTCATTTTCAATGAATAGAGAAAAATAATGCTTTTTAATTCAAAACTGCCTTTTCAAAAAATTTATTTATATAGTTATATTGTCATTTTAATTGGTTTTAAGGTGTAATTTGATTATGTTTTTATCATTTAATACAATTCTGGTCATTCTATGTAATTTCACTTTTAAATTGGATGTAAAAACAAATCAATAATTTGATAGATTTTACTTCTTAAAAACCAGTCTTTGGTTTTGACAACGGGAATTATTTTAAATTAATTACTACAACTTCTATGTTTGGAATTTGATATAATGGAATCAATATTTGGAATCATAAGGTCCCAATTATTTAATTAAGACTTTTTTGTTTTTTAGACATTATGAATAGTAATGACGGTAATTATTTTTAATTATCTTGATTAATTAGTAATCGGGTAGTTAAGGGTAATAATATAATATCATAATAATATAAAATGACCCAAACATGTGTCCTAAATCTACTGGTTGTTTCATGGATGACCATGGGATCCCTTGTGCCATATTTTGGGACCATATAGAACCACTTTTGGGTGATAGTGTCACTTTATCATTTTATGTTTTTTAAAAGGAAAGTATAACCAAATTATGTATCACCCCAGAAAAACAATTTTAGTTTTGTCTGTGTAAATTATCTCTTAGACTATAAATATTTATTGGAATGCTAAAAAAATTTCCTACAACATGGTATTTTTTTATAATTTTTAGACATTAAATAAATTAATTTATTTATGAAACCATGATGATGCAGCGATTACCTCATTATTGGATGATATAAATATAATGAAAAGATAATGTAAAATATAAGACTTACACATGTCAAAAACCAATTTTATGGGTTTATTTCGAACCATGATCACCTTATCCTCGAAATATATCATTTTGGGACCTTTAAAATCCGAAACTCATTATATAATAAAGTAACATTTCTTGACTTTCAAAGAGTTCCCCTCCTCCCTCTTATAAAAAGCCCCCACCTCTACCCCCTTAACCACACCTCTAAAGCCTTTTTCTCGACCAAAATCTTCTCCTTTTATCTCTACACATCCCTCTATTCATCCTATAATCCTTAACTTAGGAACAAAGCTCTTCAAAAAACCCTTTTTGTTCAAACCAAAGGGAGTTACCCGATTTAAAGGTAATGTCTTCTCTTATGTTCATTTGTTTTATTTTGCTTCTCCAACCCCCTAAAATATTTTTTATTACTTTCTTTTGTAACAAAACAAGTATCTTAAATATAATAGGATGTTGTTATGAGAAATATTCGAGCTACACTTACACACACCTCTGTTTAATGGTTAAAGAACATATTGTTTCTGTGGATGGCGAATTACTGCCTCACAAAACGATGATTGTTCCATTTTCTCTTAACACCTTTCATGGTGGCCATTATGATGTAACTATATTTTATATATGATATATATGGTATTTATGTTTTTTATATGATTCTGTATTTTATATTTCAAACATACCTTTATGATTTTCATGTTGTGCAAATGCAATAATTTCATACGAGGAGGTGTGGACTACCGCCCCCTTAAGTGATGTGAATCGTTCATGCAATACATGGAATGTATAACGACTGAAATTAATGAACATATGTGACCTATATGACATATATATAATACTGGAATTATAATATATATATTTATCATTTATTTTTTTAATTCCATTAATATGACAAAGAAATGAAAGTAGCGTTCATGCATATGTACGAACTACCGTCTCCATGAATGGTGCAATTCATTTCTTTTTATCTCCAAATATTATGAAATAGTATAAAATAAATATTTACTGGATATATATGATATTCAAATCATTAATACTATAATGAAGCTGATTTACTTATAACTACATGGACAATCATTTTCAAACAAGATCATTTTTTACTCATGTACCAAACATCGACAAAAACATCTGATATGAACTTGCATAATTAAC
This sequence comes from Viscum album, assembly GCA_963277665.1. Taxonomy (NCBI): domain Eukaryota; kingdom Viridiplantae; phylum Streptophyta; class Magnoliopsida; order Santalales; family Viscaceae; genus Viscum; species Viscum album. The sequence goes on from OY728155.1 coordinate 1,940,604,866, forward strand.
TAATTATTATAACATTATAATATGTGATATGAATTGAATAATAATCTTTAAATGAGGTCCTAAAGCAATTATAAATTGACCAAAGTTTATTATTCAGGAATATAACGAAATGAACATGACAAGTCAGACTTGAGGTAAGGGATCCAACCTCTCTCTTTCCTTTTAATTACACTCTTTTATGTCACTTATTCTAAGCTCCTATTTATTATGTTTGGGGGTGTTATTTTGTATTAATATTACTGTACATTTTATTTTCATATGATGAGAGATCCTCTTTGATCACTTCAATCCATTTTTGGAAGGTTTAAGTGGCGTCGTTAGGATGCCGAGTTTTCGTAAGGGATTTTTCATCTCACTTTTATTCTAATGAGATTCATGCTACATTTTCCACAATTTACTTTTGTGTGGTGTTCTACTGCCCATGATTGTATTATTTGTGTAATATACATTAATTTATGGGTGTTCACATTTTCATTATATGAACCTTCTTTCATGGGGTGTATGTTTCGAAAGTTACCCAAATCGGTAAGGGAAACATTCACCCTCCTCTTTTGAAAAGAATTATTTCTGTTAGGCCTTTTAATTTACATATCCTTATGTTGGGATATGTTATTATATATCATTATTGCTGTAAATATTATTAACAAGTGATGAGATACCCTTTTTTACTCTCATCTACTCATTTTCTTAATTTTAATGTGACGTCGTTAGGCTCTCGAATTTCTGTAAGAGAACTTCTTAACCCAATTTCATTTATTTGGGTTAAACCTCTATTTCATGATTATTTCGTACTATGAATATGTTTGGATGAACTCCGATTGTTTTACACTTAATATCCTCTTATGATTGTGTGTATTTATATTTTCCACACATAATCATTTAATTGATTTATTCTTAATCTAAGGATGCCGACTTTGTAAGGGACTTTGTCTCAATATCTTTTCATTGAGAAATATTTTGTTTAATAAACAACATTCTTTTATACAGTGTATAAACCCCTTTGTCTTTTACTTTTATTCAAAAGAAATCATTTCTCAATGAATCGTTTTACTAAACGACAGAAAAGTATGTTTCTTTTTAACGTACTCGGTGACAATGACCTTTCCACTGTCGTGAGAATTATTTGATCTTTGGATTCCATTACAAGACGTAATGTTTTTCAACGGAAAATAAATCCCATATACTCTTTTATGTATTTTGGTATTGAAAATTGATTTGATAATTATTTGATTATATCAATGTGTTGTATTGATATCTTGTGATTAAAATGTGGAAATTTTATGTTTCCTTTATGCATGTTTTATGTGATACGATTAAGTTATGGTTCTTATGCATTTTTTTTGAAGATGGGTGGTTCCATGATAAACTAAGGGCGGGTGATCCCGAGATAGCTCTCCAATGCATTGGGTAAAATGAAGGAGTTAAATGCTAAGGTTTCTCCGAAGTGATTTAGGGAATATATTGTGGTGGGTATTCCAAATGTAACCATGAGGGTTACTCCGTACATAAGAATGTTATGAATGCCTCAAGTTACCTTCAAGTCTTATGATTTATTTGAGTTATTCATAAATCTTATGATTTCATGAGGTATGTTAAAGTGATTATGTTTTAAGAGTAAAGTATGATTTCATTAATTCTTATGTATACATGGAATAATATTTTCTTTCCTTATTTTTATATCCCTTACTGAGCTTTCTATGCTCATACCACGTTTTTGAAAAGTTTTCCACATGACTTAAAGATGGATTGGGTCAAGGATGGGATCAAGGAAAGAAAAGATATCTAAAACATGGAACTAGACATATTTATTTTTAAGATTTTTTATTTTATGATGGAAATTGAGTAGAAGTGTCTACCTTGAAATCTTGTGAGATGTAATAGTTATGTCATAAATCTCTAAAACTGTAAACCTGAAAAGATCCTCATTGTGAATTATTCATTTAATTCATGACTAGGTATTGTTTTAAGGTCGGGTCCTTATAGTTGGTATCAGAGGTCGGTATAGATAATTTTATAGGTAAGAGTATTCTTTAATAATAAGTGACATTACAATAATGGTTAGGATTTCGGAAGGAGTCATAGTTTTAGATAAAGTGAATGAGTTTGTGATAAAATTAATAACTATATCATAGTATTATATGATGATTCTAATGATATAATCACACTGAACTTTTTGGTTTTAGTAAATGGATGGATCTAGCACGCACCAAAGTGGCAGTGGATGTGAAGAAAACTGTGACAGTTTTTTGAAAGAACAACTGAATGATATGAGAGAAGAAATGAGAACTCTTATGGGTTTTCTCATCCAAATATCAGGAGTCCTGATTAACTACTTGAACCTTGGTGAGTTTTCTAATGCATCATGTACGAGATATCCAACTCGATGTGGAAGTTCATGTAATAATTATAAAGGTAACCATTAGGGTTTATATGATCCTTAGTTTTGAGGTAATTAAGGGTTACTATATGTTATGATGGAAAAGGAAAGGCATGAGATAAACTTGAGGTTAAATTATTTTATGGTTATTTTTGATGATTTTATCTATTTATGGGGAATGTTTTAAGAATTATATAGTTTTGGAAAAAGGACAACACGTAGACCGTGTGACAATCCGTCGCATCGGACAAAGCTGTGGGAATCGAACCCACCACCAAAGTGTGAATGGTATTTATCGCCTACCACTGGACTACATGAAGTCTCTGGTTAGTATGAAAAATTCATTCTAGTTATAAGATCTTATAAATCAGGAATAAGTTGATTTTGGGATATCTATGGAAATGATTAGCCTATCCTGGAGGATATGTGATTAGGATAGTAACTTTTAAGTATGATACTTTAAGAGTAACTGATGTTATTTGGAGATAAATGTTATGATTTATCATTGAAGACTATGTGATTAAATCCTTCATAGATTTGGGTTTAATTATTAGTTTGGATTACATTGAAAAAATTTATGGATAGTTGTTTATCGAATGGTCTTTGTTGAAATTTGGGTTTTGTTGGAGAAATTTTGGAGATTAAGAATATATTTTTTTGGGGTATTCTCTGATCTCGTAATAAAATTTTTGGTTTTGGTTTTGGTCTCAAGACATGGGACATTTGTAGTTCTCTTTTGTGGATTAGGTGATTCTATAGAAGTTGAATATAGCACTCTTAATGTGATCAAGTTGTCCAAAATACTCTTCTTTTGGAGAAAATATGATTTTGTGTATGAAATCCAGTAAGAGATGAAAGTCTACATGATAGGTAAGTTTGTTTCCTTATGATTTAGTTAAGCTCATAAATAAAATCCTCAATGAAAATTAACATTAAAAAAAAATTTTGTCTGATAATGTTTCTTACTGGGGAATCAAATACTGTTTAACCCATCACTAGTTTGTGATTTTCTGGTGGTCAACTTTTTCTAACCATGTTTTATATCACTCTCCATCATAACTCGACTCTTTGTTTTTCTACTCCATATCCATGTTTTCATGGAACCCTACTATCCGCTATCTTGGGTGACCTTTTTACTTCTCTTTCTTTCTCTTAAAGTGATAGTTTTGCTGACTCTTATTTTCGATGTGGGGATTTCAATAAAGTTTCCATGCCCAATTTTAAAATTGTGAGGACGCAATTCCCAAAAGGGAGGAAGGACGTAACATCCCATGTAAATAAAAAAATATGAAATTTTAATATTTATTAATATTTGTGAATAAAATATTAATATTACATTAAAGGGTATGCTATGTTTGATGGCGTACCCAATACGCAACAACGAGTTTCTTTGAAATCTTACATTGCCCGATAATAATATAATAATATTATTTTAAATGGTAGATAACGTCTAGACATTGGAATAGTAAGAATGAATAGAACTAACTAAAATATGATTATATAGGTTTGTTTAATGTTTTTACATTATTTAATAAATGTTAGAGACTTAAAATGAAAATGAATCCAATTTTAAGAATAAATATTCTAATATTCTTTAAAAGGTTGATTAACCGCCTTTTGATGGCGAACCCTTTTTAAATATACTTTTTTTTTTCACTTTTATATGTTATATTTGAAAAAATATAATCCTTCTTTAGAATCAAGACATAAAAATTTACATTGTGTAATTTTTTGTTATTTTCCGATAATGATCATTTTTAGTGGAAAATGCTGCAATTTAATTCAAAACATCCTTTTAATATAATTTATTTATATTGATAGATTAGCTTTTTAATTTGTTTTAAAGTGTAATTATAATATATTTTTACCATTTAATCCAATGGTGGTCATTCGAATTAATTTATCCTTGAAATTGAACATAAACAAGTGTCAATATTTTAATAGATATTGTTTCTTAGAAACACGTTATTTGTTTTAACAGCGGGAATTGATTATAAAATTAATTAATTCAACTTATATGTTTTTAATTTGGTAAAATTAATATCATATTTTAATTTGTGATATCAAATATATCTTAGGGTGAATTGTTTGTATTTTTCTAACAAATGTTAATGTTCAATGAATAGTAAAAAATGCTGCTTTTTAATTCAAAACTGCTTTTTCATCCTATTTATTTATATAGTTATATTGTCATTTTAATTGGTTATAAGGTGTAATTTGATTATGTTTTTATCATTTAACACAATTTTGGTCATTTTATGTAATTTCACTTTTAAATTGGATGTAAAAACAAATCAATATTTTGATAGATTTTACTTCTTCAAAACCCGTCTTTGGTTTTGAAAACGAGAATTATTTTAAATTAATTACTACAATTTCTGTGTTTGGAATTTTGAAAAAATGGACACCATATTTGGAATCAGAAGGTCTAAATTATGTAATTAAGACTCTTTTGTTTTTGGAATTTATGAATACTAATAACGGTAATTATCTTTAATTATCGTGATTAATTAGTAATCGGGTAGTTAAGGGTAATAAAATAATATCATAATAATACAAAATGATCTCAAAATGTGTCCTAATTCTAATTTTTGTGTTATTGAAGACCATGTTATTCATTGTGCTAAACTTTGGGACCCCATGGAATCACTTTTGTGTGATAGTGACACTTTATCATTTTTTGTTTTTTAAAAGGAAAGTATAACCAAAGTATGTATCACCCAAGAAAAACTATTTTAGTTTTGTTTGTGTAAATGATATCTTAGACTATAAATATTCATTGTGAAGATAAAATTATTTCCTACATCATGGTATTTTTTTATAATTTTTAGACATTAAATAAATTAATTTATTTATGACACCATGATGATGCAACAATTACCTCATTAATGGACGATTTAAATAAAATGAAAAGATAATGTAAAATGTAAGACTTACACATGTAAAAAACTATTTTATGGGTGTATTTAGAATACTTATAACATTATCCTCAAAATATATAATTTTGGGACCTTTAAAATCGGAAAATCAATATATAATAAAGTAACATTTATTGTCTTTCCAAGAGTGCCCCTCATCCCTCTTAAAAAAGGCCCCCACCTCTACACCCTTACCCACTCCTCTAAAGCCTTTGGGTAGACCAAAAGCTGCTCATTTTGTCTCTCCAAATCCCTCTCTTCATCCTATAATCCTTACCTTAGGCAGAAAGCTCTTCTAGAAACCATTTTTGTTCAAACCAAAGGGAGTTACCTGATCTAAAGGAAATGTCTTCTCTAATGTTCATTTGTTTTATTTTGCTTCTCCAAACCCCTATACAATTTTTATTACTTTATTTTGTAACAAAACCTGTATCATAAATATAATAGGATGTTTTTATGAGAAATATTCAATCTACACTTACACACACCTCCGTTTAATGGTTAATGAACATACTATTTTTCTCGATGGCGAATTACTGCACTACGAAACGATGATTGTTCAATCTTCTCTTAACAACATTCATGGTGGCCATTACGATGTTACTGTATTTTATATATGATATATGTGGTATTTATGTTTTCAATATACTTATTTATTTTATATTTAAAACATACATTAATGCTTTTCATGTTTTTCAAATGCAATAATTTCATACAAGGAAATGTGCACTACCGCCCCCTCAAGTGATGTGAATCGTTCATGCAATACATGGAATGTATAATGAATGAAATTAATGAACATATGGGACCTATATAAAATATATATTATACTGGAATTATAATATATAAATATATCTCTCTCATTTATTTTTTAAATTCCATTAATATGACAAAGAAATGAAAGTAGCATTCATGTGTACGTACGGCCTACCATCTCCAGGAATGGTTCAATTCATTTCTTTTTATCTCAAAATGTTATGAAATAGTATAAAATGAATATTTAATGGATATATATGATATTAATTCATTAATATTTTTATGGAGATGATTTACTTATAACTACATGGACAATCATTTTCAAACAAGTTCATTTTTGACTCATGTACCAAACATCAACAAAAACATCTGATATGAACTCACATAATTAACTAATTATTATAACATTTTAATATGTGATATGAATTGAATAATAAACCTTAAATTAGTTCCTTATGAAATTATAAATTGACCGAAGTTTATTATTCAGGAATATTAATAAATGAACACGACAAGTCGGACTTGAGGTGAGGGATCCAACCTCTCCCTTTCTATTTAAGTACACTCTTTTATATCACTTCTTCTAATAACCTCTTTCTTATGTTTGGGGATGTTATTATATATTCCTCTTAATGTAAATTTGATTTTCATATGATGAGAGACCCTATTTGATCTATTCAATCCATTTTTGGAAGCTTTAAGTGGCGCCGTTAGGCTGCCGAGTTTTCATAAGAGATTTTTCATCTCACTTTTATTCCCGTGAGATTCATGATACATTTGTCATAATTTAATTTTGTGTGGTGTTTTACTTCCTATGATTGTATTCTTTGTGTAATATACTTTAATTTATCGGTATTCACATATTCATTGTACGACCCTTCTTTCATGGGGTGTACGTTTCGAAAGTTACCCAAATCGATAAGGGAACCTTTCGCCCTCCTCTTTTGAAAAGACTTATTTTTGTTAGGTATTTTAATTTACATATCCTTATGTTGGGATATATTCTTATATATCCGTATTGTTTTAAATATTATGACCAAGTGAGGAGATGACCTTCTTAACTCTCATAAACTCATTTTCTTAATTTTAAAGTGATGTCGTTAGGCTCTCGAATTTCTGTAAGGGAACATCTTAACCCAATTTCAATTCTTTGGGTTAAACCTCTATATCATTATTATTTCGTACTATGAATATGTGTGGATGAACTCCGATTGTTGTACACTTAATATCCTCTTATGATTAGGTGTATTTATATCTTCCACACATAATCATGTAATTGATTTATCCTTAATCATAGGATGCTGACTTTGTAAGGGACTTCGTCTCAATCTCTTTTCATTGAGGAATATTTTGTTTTACACACAACTTTCTTTTATACGGTGTATAAACCCCCTTTGACTTTTACTTGTATTAAAAAGGAATCTTTTCCCTACGAAGTGTTTTACTAATGACAAAAAATTATGTTTCTTTTTAACATATGCGGTAACAATGACCTTTCTGTTGCTGCGAGTATTATTTGATCTTTAGATTCCATAACAAGACATAATGTTTTTAAATGGAAAATAAAGACCATATACTCTTTAATTTATTTTGGTATTGAAAATGGTTTTGATAATATTTTGATTATATCTATGTATTTTATTGATATATTGTGATTAAAATGTGGAAATGTTATGTTTAATTTATGCATTTTTTATGTGATATGATTATGTTATGGTTCATGGGCATTGTTTATGAAGACGGGTGGTTCCGTGATAAACTAAGGGAGGGTGAGACCGAGATAGCTCTCCAATGCATTGGTTAATGCAAAGGAGTTAAACACTAAGGTTTCTCCGAAGAGATTTAGGGAATATACTATGGTGGGTATTCCAAACATAACCACGAGGGTTACTCCCTACATAAGAATGTTATGAATGCCTCAAGTTAACTTTACATATTATGATTTCATTGAGTTATTCATAAATCTTATGATTTCATGAGGTATGTTAAAGTGCTTATGTTTTAAGAGTAAAGTATGATTTCATTTATTCTTATGTATACATGGACTAATGTTCTATTCCCATATTTTTATATCCCTAACTGATCTTTTTATGCTCATCCCAGGTTATTGAAATGTTTTCCACAGGACCTAATGATGAATAGGGTCATGGATGGGATCATGGAAAGACAAGCTATCTAAAACATGGAACAAGATATGTTTCTTTTTAAGAGTTTTTATTTTATGATGGAAATTGAGTAGAAGTATCTACCATGTAAACTTGTGAGATGAAATAGTTATGTCCTAATTCTCTAAAACTCTAAACCTAAAAAGATTTTCAATGTGAATCATTCATTTAATTCAATATTAGGTAATGTTTTAAGGTCGGGTCCTTATATTTGGTGTATGGTTTTTCACGTCATAGGTTCTTGGGTGTTTCCCATTATTATGAACCATTTTAGTCTGTATGTGTGTGTATTCTTTCTCTTGAGTTTATTTCCTAATGAGGTAATAAATTATTTAGGAAATGTTGTGTATCAGTTAGAGTTTCCCCCATATGAGAAAAAAATCCATGATATTTTCCATGATTTATATCTTTTTCGATATCTTCATGATGAATCTCACGTCAATTATTGATGAGCATTGGATATAGAGGATGAAATTATGTTCATGGAGTAAAAAATTTATATTTATGGTTAATAAGAAGAAAATATTTCACTGATGTGTTATTATGTTGGTTTATGTTTTATGGAGGCAGACTGGTTTGGAGAAATATACATGGGAAAATGAGTTTTATATGTACTCATATCACCCTTAGTTATTTTGAACCTTTCTTATAATAAAATTTATAATCTAATTCAATATTTATTTTTAATTATATTTTATATATTCTATGTTGTTTTTTGGTTTATGGGTGGATTTTTCTCTTAGAGATATATCGACCAAGAATTATTTGTTTTGGTGGATATTATTCCCTATCTTTATCCATTTTTTTGATTCATAAGGATGAAAATCAATTAAGTTGAATCTAATGTTATGGATTGAAAATTTTAATATCCTTATATTCTGTTTCGTGGGATTTATAAGTATTAAAAGAACATAAAAATTTGAATCAAGTCTGAGAGGTGTATTTTAGTAATATTTGTTATTAAAAAAACCATTTTGTAGTAGTTATTGTGGACTTAAGGAGTTGTTGAAGCTTTGGTTTGAAAACCCCATTTTTGGTGAGTTCATTTATCATTATAGTCCTCCATGTCATGGGAGAGAAGTTTTTAAGTGTGTAGTTCCTAGGATTATCTTTGTGAAGTCCCTATGTAATGTTGGGAGAGGTGAAACACCTTGGTTGAAGGGAATAACATCTTGGGGATTTTGTGGTTACCCTTATGTATTACCCTATTGTAGAGTGACTCTTAGATAACTGTATATAAATTTTAATTTTTGAGTTTTTTATTATGGGGTATGGATATCATAATGTAATTATAGGAATTCAAATGGAACTGTAGTGGTTGGATAGGTATCAAAAAAACATTTAACACACCATGGTCCAATGAGGGTGCATTTTCGGTGATCAACATGACATCTTACATGCCATGGTCAGGGAAGGTGTAAATTTTATAAATTCTATAAATCATCATAGTGGATATTATATATAATTTGGAATGTATTAGATGATATGTGGACATTTTATATAGTTTAAATGAGGATTCATACACAATAAAATATGAAATGATGTGAGGAGGGAATCTTTTTACTAAATTTAATGGTCATAACATGCCATGATATAGATCATTTTGAATTTTAATATAGTTTAATGTCCATAAAGTTGGGGAGATGGGTTAATTTAAAATGACATAGATATCATATAATTTTTTGGTCAAGGTCTCCATAACCATTTTGAAGGTCTATATATAATAGTGAAGTCCCATCTAGTTCCACTATAAATAGGGATTAGGTTTTTACATGGTTCAACTTTTATCCCATTCATTCGAACCTTAGATGACCCAAATATCTCTTTTGCTTCTTTTAGTTATCCATTTGTGTATTTAAACCTCTCGATTCATGGGAATTTATCCCTCTTAATCTAGAGTACCCTCTCTTCCATCTCATATACCACCTTTCCATTAATTCTTTGAAATCAGTTATAACAATGAAAAATATTATGTTTTTTTTTGTATTTCATGCATTTTTTTGGGGGTTCATCATGATTTTGTCATGGTGTGGTTCCCATTTACTAGTGTTCAGCCCCTAATTATTTTATTCTCTTGTGGTGTTCCATGATCCTTGAATCAAGGTAAAGGATTAAATACCTCTCCATTATTTTTGTCAATTATGTAATTACCCTTTTTTCTCCATGGTTGTATGGTATAAATTAACCAAATGATGATAATTAATTAAGAAAAATGTAAATGAATAATGAGAATAAATTCCACATGATTTCTTTAATTCTATGTTATTTAAAATATTTTATGCCTATTTTTTGTTTCTTAGGAAATATTCACTTATTGGAGTGATCATATTATGTGATATGATTTAATTGATGGATAAATTTTTTAATTTATTAATGAAAGGGTTTTTTTTAAATGTGATGATGTTGTAATGATTATTATTTTATCCAAAATGTATTATGATGAAAATAATGGTCAAAATATATATTGTTTTTTATGATTTTTTATTGAATTTTCCAAAAAAAATTATTGTTGATTCTGTTTCCCTTTATGTAGTCAAAATGGTATTATATGGTATACATTGTGATTGGTTTCCAATGTTGTAGGGATATGTGTGGTTGTTGATGTTATGGGGTTGGATGGGCTACACAATGGTTCAGAATAGTGGTGTGGATAGTTATATGTAAAGGAGATGGTCTAGAATAAGTTATAAATTAGGATGAGTGGTGGTTTTTTATGTGATATATGAATTTTGTTAGATGTTCCTATTGATATGAAATGAACATGGTTATTAACAATAAATTAATGGGTATTTTTTTAATATAGTATATAGTGGATTATAATGAACACTAAATAAATAAAATGAATGGATAATTATTTGTAGATTTAGGGTTAATGGTAAATTAATGACTAGAAATTAAATATTAATTTAATGAAAAAGTGAATATGATGTGGTTGGAAAATGGAAAAACAATTAATGGTATAATGATGTGATTAGTAGTTGATTGTGAATACAATTTGGATATTATTTATTATCATGTGGGGTCAGGTTGTATTGGGGAAATTGTAGTGGTTGATATTGTAGGTTGATATACAGGTATAGTGAAGACCTCCTTTATAATCAGTGATGGGTCTTAGTTGTTGTGTCAAATCATGTGAGTTAGATAAACTAGTAATTTAATGTGTCATATTCTTCCCTATTTGGATCTTAAGGGGTCTCCATTAACTTTTTAGTAAAATATTGTCCCCTTTGTTCACAAATTTGATAAAAAGAAATATAAATAAATTTTTTAATGGGTTCCATTGTCCTATTGAATTTTTATTTACATTATTTAGTGGAAATATTTTCAAAACATGATTTGGGTTGATGATTTTTTATAATTAAGTAATGTGAATTCTATTTTGCTTCCTAATAACACATGAAGAGTATGTATTATTTGCCTAGGGGTGTTTAATATATATGAGATTTGTAAATACAACATGTTGGAATTTTGAAAAACTTTAGTCATAGAGAAATAAAAGTATTATATAGTATATTATACCATTATGGAAAATTGTTCACCATCACCACAATTTGACTTCCTTTTCTAATTTGACGGAATGTGATAGGTGTAATATACATATATTGATAGTATTGTTTTTAATTATATATGAGTTAATAACAAATGGTTTCATAACCATGTAATTTTATTATATCATTTGGAATTTAGTGGTAGGTGTGGATATAAGCTATTTGAAACACAAAATATAGTTATAAAAATGGGTGATTTAAATATTATTGTAAATTTTGAGTACTCTAGTTAATTGAGATAAAATTATGTTAAGGAACTGAATTTTTGAATTATTTTTTATATATTCTTTAAATATGTCTCTATCACATTGGGTTTAGATAATTAATTTCCTTTGGAACTCTATATTATTTGGTACGATTTTAAATTTTTTACTTGATCGATATTTTAAGTTTTATAGACTAATTTGTTTATTGGAATTAATTTTTAATAAATAAATCATTATTTTAGATATATTCAAATGGTTGTTTACTATATAATAACTCAAGGTGGGTGTAGAGAATTTTCTCCAAGGAAATCCTTTAGGAGACTAAAATTTAGTTAATGTTTCTATTAAATTCTTATATATACTTATAAAGAAGGAAAACTGTGAATTTTTTTTGAATATGATAAGGTGTTGGAGTTTTATTGAAAAAATTCTACATCCCTCCAACATGAGGTTGGTCATGGAGAACATAATTAATTGATTTAAATATAAATATTTTTTTATAGTTTCAATATACACAATATATATTTAAGGTGTAATTAGTGATTTATATGTTAGAAGAACCTTTGTGGAAGTTGTATGACTTTGTTTTATGTAATATTATATGTACTCAATTTTATGTGAAATATCCTAAACCAGGATAAATTGGTAATTTTACCTTGAGATAATTCAGGTGTGAAATTCATGGAATTTTATTGAAATTAATCAATGTGATCAATCAGTTATGGAGTATAAAGAATGCTTCAGTGGTTCAGTTTAATTTTAACCTGACCGAGTAAGTGATAGAAATCACAAGGAATGCATATATTAAAATATGTTGTGGATGTAATGTTGATTGAAGGTTTTTATTTACATTTATATACTTACCTCGAGGTGGTATATAATTTTGTTTCGGTTGAGATGGATATTCAAGTGTTTTATGAAATGAATGACCTTTTTTCTCAAAGGATTAGTAGTCAAAGTTATTTATATTTTAAAACATGGCATTGTAATGAATTTTTATATCCAATTAAGTAAATTTAACTTCAATTAAAAATTTTACTCTTTCCCCCTTTAAGGGAGGAAAAAGTGTATTGTCATCAACATTTATCAATATTAATTCCAATGATTTGATTCCCAACAGAACAGAAAAAATGAAACTTATATGGGAATATGGGGGATTTGGGAATATTTATTTCAATATAGTAATAGGAAAGACATTTTGATTGAAATATTATGTCTCATGGATCTCAATTGTAACTATAGAATTTAAGGAATGGTGGTACATGAGTTCAGGGTAGAATGGGAATATTTGAGTCAATGAAAAATCATAGTGCATCATAGGAAATTCCCTCCCAAGATACATGATCACCAGAACTATGTAAATAGGTTAATATTTTCAATACTAAGAAGGATCTTGTAAGATATGATGTAATATGATCAATATTTCAATTTATGGTTTTTATTTAAGCCGTTATGGAAAATAATTTATTTTATATAGGTTCATTGAACACTTATATCTACCAGGACAATTTAAATGTTTATTTTTATACATAATTAATAACATATTTTAAGAATATTATATCACCTTAAGGGGATATGAGTATTCAATGGTTTATATTCTCATAATAATTTATTACGATTAAAAGGATACCACTATAATGTAAAGAACCATGTTTTTTGGAAAATGAATATTGGGGAAATTTGATTTCATTGTTTGTATAAGACCTCATCCTTAAACCTTACTTAATCTTGAGTTATTACAAGATTACACATTGAGGATCTTTTCAGGTTTAGAGTTTTAGAGATTTAGATCATAAAACTTGCATTACATAACACATTTAAACAAAGTGGTTACATAAAAGATAGTATTCATTTTTCCCATCAATGTAAACATATTTAAAATAAAACATGGATTCTTTCTTGACACTTCCTTGACACTATCATCATATCATGTTCCCTTACCTTGACCTGTGAAAAACATTTTAAAAACTTGGGATGAGCATAAAAAGCTCAGTAAGGGATATAAAAATATGGAAAGGAAACATGAGTACATGAATATATAAGAATGAAATCATAATTTACCCATAAAACATAACCACTTTAAAATACCTCATAAAATCATGAATAAATCATAGAAATCATAAGACATAAAGGTAACTTGAGGCATTCATAACATTCTTACGTAGGGAGTAACCCTCTTGGTTACGTTTGGAATACCCATCATAGTATATTCCCTAAATCTCTTTGGAGAAACCTTAACGCTTAACCCCTTAGAGTTACCCAATGCATTGGAGATCTATATCGGGCTCACCCGCCCTTATTTTATCACGGAACCACCCGTCTTCATAATAATTCCCAAGAACCATAACATAATCGTATCACATAAAACATGCATAATGGAAACATAACATTTCCACTTTTCAATCACAAGATATCAATACAACACATTGATATAAAAGCATTATGAAAACCATTTTCAATACCAAAATAAAAGAAAAGTAAAACATGGTATTTATTTTTCTTTTGAAAAAAATGGTATGGCTTGTAGAGGAAGCCGAAACTCAAAAAAATGGTCACAGCGGCGGAGAAGTCGTTGTCGCCGCATACGTACGAAAAAAACATTCCTTTTTTCGTTTAGTAAAATGATTTGTATAAAAAAGATTCCTTTCGGATAAACGTAAAAGTCAAAGGGATTTATACACCATATAAAAGAAGGTTGTGTATAATACAAAATGTGCCTCAATGAAAGGAGATTGAGACAAAGTCCCATACAAAGACGATATCCTTGGATTAAGGATAAATCAATTACATAATTATGTGTGACAAACTAATACACCAAATATAAGTGTATATTAAGTGTAAAACAAAGAGAGGTTATTCACACATATTCATAGAACGACATATTTAAGGAGTACAATCTTATCCAAAAGAATCAAAATTGAGTTAAGAAGTTCCCATGCAAAACTTTGACAGCCTAACGCTTCACTACAAAATTCAGAAAACGAGATGATGAGAGATAAAAAGGTTATCTCAACAATTGGACATAAAACTTAAATCACTAAGGATATAGAAGAACATATCCCAACATAATGTTATGTTAATTAAAATACATAACAAAAGGCGTCTTTTAAAAAGAGGAGGGTGAAAGGTTCCCTTACCGACATGGGTATCTTTCGAAACATACACCCCATGAAAGAAGGACAATACAAAATTGATGTAAATACTCATAAATGAACTTATATTACACAATGAGTAAAATAAGTGTCAGTACATACACCAATCAATGGAAATTGTGGAAAATGTAGCATAAATCTCACAGGAATAAAAGTGAGATGAAAAATCCCTTACGAAAACTCAGCAGCCTAACGACGCCACTTAAAACGTACAAAAATGGATTGATGAGATAAAATAGGGTATCTCATCATATTACAATAAAATGTACAGAAAGAGGAATATAAAAGAACATACCCCATCATAACAAAGAGGAGCTTAAAAGAAGTGACATAAAGGAGAGTACTTAAAAAGAAATAGAGAGGTTAGATCTCTTACGAAAATTCGGCAGCCTAACGGTGCCACTCAAAACATCCAAAATGGATTGATGAGAGAGAATAGGGTCTCTTATAATTTGAACATAAAAATTACAGTAATATTAATATAAAATAACATCCCAATCACAAGAACTATGAGCTTAAAAGGAATGACATAAAAGAGTGTACTTAAAAAGAAAGAGAGGAGTATGATCCCTTACCTCGGGTCCGACTTGACTCGATCGTTCTTTAACATCCTGAATAATAAACTTGAGTTAATTTATACTTGCATAAGAACCTTTTTCAAGTTCATATTTCCTTTTATATCACTTATTTCAATGTTATAAACATTATGTAATCATTTAAGTTAATAATGTTTGTTTTGTCGATATTTGGTTCTTAAGTCGAAAGTGGACTTCTTAAAATTACATGTTGTTCATGTGGTCAAAGGTTCATTATATCCAGAATGATATTCATGATTTTGATATCATATATATCATATATATCCAGAATATAAATGTATTTATAATAATACATAATCATTTAGAGGTAAGAAATGAAATGCACCGTTCATGGAGACGGTAAGCCGTACGTACGCATGAACGCTACTTTCATTTCTATGTCATATTAATGGAATTAAAACTAAATTAGAGGTATGTATATTTTAATTCCAGAATTATATTCATCATTTATATTTGACATACATCATATATAATAACTTTAAATACATCCTTTATACATCCCACATATGGTATTAACGAATCAAATCACTTTGAGGGGGTAGTAGTCCGCACTTCCTAAAATGAAATTATCGTGTTTACCCACAATGTTAACCCTAAAGGTATGTCACAAAAGAAAAATACAGAACCTTCAGTAAAACATAAACATATTATATATCATATATAAATATAGTTACATCTTAATGGCCACCTTTTAAGGTGTTATATGAGTGTTGAAAATTCATCGTTTCGTGAGGCAGAAATTCACCATCCACAGAAACAGTATGTTCATTAACAATTAGATGTAGGTGTGTGTAATTTTAGCTCAAATTATTCTTATAAAAAAATCATATTATATGGAAGATAATGGTGTTGTTACAAAAGAAATTAATAAAAAGATTTTAGGGGGTTGGAGAAACAAAATAAAACAAAAGGACTCATGTGAAGACATTACCTTAATATCGGGTAACTCTCTTTGATTTGAGCTCAAAGGCATCCTTGGGAAGACTTCTGCCCAATGTGAGGCTTCTAGGAGTAATAGAGGGATGTGGAGAGGCAAAATGAGCAGGGGTTATCCGAGACAAAGGCTTTAGAGGTGTGGGTAAGGTGGTAGAGGTGGGGGCCTTTTATAAGAGGAGAGGAGGGGCACTCTTGTAAAGTTACAAAATGTTACTTTATTTTCAAATAAGTTTCGGATTTTAATGGTCCCACATTGATGTATTTAGATGATAAGGTGGTAAGGGTTCAAAATCCACCCATCAATATATGTTTTGGACATGTGTATGTTATATTTTTAACATTATATTTTAATTTTATTTAAATCCTTTATTAATGAGGTAATCACTGCATCATCATGATGTCATAAATAATTTAATTTATTTAATGTCTAAAAATTATAAAAAAAATATCATGATGTAGGAACTATTTTTATATTTCTAAGGAATATTTATAGTCAAAAATAGGACTTGTATAACCCCATTTAAAAATTGTTTTAGTGAAACATCTCATGCTTGTGACATTTTTATTTTAACTTTAAATAAAAAGTTATTTATGTCATTTTCCAACCAAAGTGGCTCCATGGGGTCCCCAAGTTGACCCATGGCTTGTCTTGGTCGGCCATGAGACATCAAATAAGGGTAGTACATGTGTCTATGTATTTTCATTTTATTATAATATAATTATTTCCTTAAATTGCACTAATTACCTCTAATCACGATTAAATACATAAAAGTTACTATTCACCAAAAAATTATTTTAATCCCATTGAACCACATTTTAATTCCTAATGACAACAATGTATATCGGATTTTTGAAATTCAAAACACAGAGGTGGCAATGTTTCATTTAAATGAAAAATCAGTTTCTTTAGCTACCACTTAGTGGTTTCACTATTCATCAAAAATTGAAGTTTTTCAGAAAAATACCAAAAATTCACCCTAAGCTATATTTGTTATTCCGAACTCAAAAATGAAGTCTATTTTAAAAAATTCAAAACATATAAGTTTCATAAATTAATTTAATAATTAATTACCGCTATCAAAACAAATAGCGTGTTTTTATGAAACAATAAGTATCAAAAGATTGACTCTAGTTTAAGTCCAATTTCAGGATGAAATTAATTTCAACAAACACTATTGGATTAAATTGTAAATATATATTCTAATTTTACTTTAGAAACACATAAAAAGATAATCTAATCATATAAATAAATTAGATTAAAAATAGGTTTTGAATTAAAATACAACATTTTTCACTGTTCATTAAAAAAATAAACTTTATCTGAAAAATACGAAAAATTTACACAAAGTAAATTTTGATGTCTCTATTCTAAAGAAGAATTTTATTTTGTCAAATATAACACATAAAATTTTAAAAAAGTGGATTTAAAAGAGGTTCACCATCAAAAGGCGGTTAATCGACCTTCTAAAGAACATTAGAATGTTTACGCTTAAAAATTGAATTCATTCACATTTTTTATCCTCTAACATTTATTGTAAAAAGTAAAAATATTTGACAAACATATATAATCATTTTGTATTTAGTTCTGTTCATTCCCTCCATTACAACGGTTAGGTGTTAACTACCATTTAAAATAATATTATTGTATTATTATAGTGCAACGTAAGATTTCAAAGGAACTCATTGTTGCGTATTGGGTAAGCCATCAAGCATAGCTCCCCCTTTAAATTAATATTAACATTTTATTCATCAATAGGGATAAATATAAATATGTCATATTCTTTATTTACCTGGGGTGTTACATTCTTCCCCTCTTTTGAGAATTGCGTTCTCGCAATTTTAAAATTGGGCTCGGAAACATCCTTGAAAGTCCCACATCGGAACAAGAGTCGGTAAAAAAATCACTTTAAAATAATGAAAGAGAAGTATAGAGGTCACCCGATTTAACCCATACGAGGATTCCAAGTATTAAAATATGGATATGGAGGAGAAAAAAATGGGTCATGTTCTGATGGAGAGTGATAGAAAACATGTTTAGGAGGAAGTTAACCACAAGAAAATCACAAACTTGTTATGGGTTAAACGGTATTCGATTCCCCAGTAGGAAAAGTTAATAGACAACATATTTGTTTTAAATTAATTTTTATTGAGGAATTTATTCATAAGGAAACATAATTACTTATCATGTTGACTTTCAACTTTTATTAGATTTCTTACACAAACTCATATTTTCTCCAAAAGACGAGTATTTCGGAATACTTTTTCACAATAATCAACTTCTAGAGAATCACCTAATCCACAAAAGAGAACTATATACTTCCCATGTCTTTAAACTTTAACCAAAACCAAAACCAAAATGGTTAGTACAAGATTAGATAATCCAGAAAAGGATAACCCTTTATAAAAAGAAAATCTGTTCTTAATCTCCAAAAATTGTCCAACAAAACCCAATGTTCAACGTGGACCATTTGATAAACAATTTGTCCATAAAATTCTTCAAAGTAATCCAAACAAAGATTGAAACCCAAATATTTGAAGGATTTAGTAACATAGTCTTCCAAGGTAAAAATTAAATTTTATCTCCAAATAACATCAGTTTCTCTTAAATTCTCATATTGAAAAGTAATTAACCTAATCACATATCCTCGATGATAGGTTAATCATTTCAATAGATAACCCAAAATAAACTTACTCTTGATTCCTAAAATCATCTAACTAAAAATAATTAGTCAAACTGACCAGGGACTTCATGTAGTCCAGTGGTAGGCGATAAATACCAGTCGCACTTTGGTTGTGGGTTCGATTCCCGCATCTTTGTCCGACGTGACGGGTTGTCACACGGTCTGCATGTTGTCCTTTTTCCAAAACTATATAATCTTAAAACATTCCCCAAAACAAGTTAAATTCTTAAAAAATGATCATAACATATTTTAACCTCAATTTTATCTCATGCCTTTCATTTTCCATCATAACATATAATAACCCATAATTACCTCAAAAGTAAGGATCATATAAACTCTAATGGTTGCCTTTAAAATTATTACCTGAACTTCCACATCGACTGGTCATCTCGTATATGATGCATTATAGATCATACCAAGGTTCAAGTGGTTGATCATGACTCCTTGATAGTTGGTTTAGAACAACCAGGAGTTTCCTCATTGAATCCCCCATTTTATCTAGTATCTTAATCAGAGAACCACCGCAGTTTTCTTCAAACATGTTGTCTCTTTAGTGCCTGCTAGATCCATCCATTCACTAAAAATAGAAATTTCAGTGAGAGTATATCAACAAAACCATCATGTACTAATGAGGAAGGTAAACACTAAGATATACTTATTCATTCACTTTATCTAAAACTAGGACTCTTTCTGAAATCTTAACCATTATGGTAATGTCACTTGTGCTTAGAGAATACCCTATCCTCCAAAGTTATCTAAACCGACCTTTGATACCAACTATAAGGCCCCAGCATTAAACCTTACTTAATCTTGAGTTATTACAGGATTACACATTGAGGATCTTTTCAGGTTTAGAGCTTTAGAGAATTAGATCATAAAACTTGAATTACATTCCACATTTAAACAAAGTTGTTACATAAAAGATAGTATTCATTTTTACCATCAACGGAAACATATTTAGAATAAAACATGGATTCTTTCATGACACTTCCTTGACACTATCATCATATCATGTACCCTTCCCTTGACCTGTGAAAAACATTTCAAAAACTTGGGATGAGAATAAAAATCTCAGCAAGGGATATAAAAATATGGAAAGGAAACATGAGTACATGTATACATAATAATGAAATCATACATTACCCATAAAACATAAGAACTTTAACATACCTCATAAAATCATGAATAAATCATAGAAATCATAAGACATAATGGTAACTTGAGGCATTCATAACATTCTTACGTAGGGAGTAACCCTCTTGGTTACGTTTGGAATACCCATCACAGTATATTCCCTAAATCTCTTTGGAGAAGCCTTAACGTTTAACCCCTTCGCATTACCCAATGCAATGGAGAGCTATATCGGGCTCACCCGCACTTAGTTTATCACGGAACCACCCGTCTTCAAAATAATTCCCAAGAACCATAACATAATCATGTCACATAAAACATGCATAAAGGAAACATAACATTTCCACTTTTCAATCACAATATATCAATACAACACATTGATATAAAAACATTATGAAAACCATTTTCAATACCAAAATAAAAGAAAAGTAAAACATGGTATTTATTTTTCTTTTGAAAAAAAGGTATGGCTTGTAGAAGAAGCCGAAACCCAAAAAAATGGTCACGGCGGCGGAGAAGTCGTTGTCTCCGCATACGTACGACAAAAACATTCCCTTTTGTCACTTAGTAAAATGATTTTTATAAACAATATACCTTTCGGATAAATGTAAAAGTCAAAGGGGTTTATACACCATATAAAATAAGGTTGTGTATAAAACAAAATGTGCCTCAATGAAAGGATATTGAGATGAAGTCCCATATAAAGACGGTATCCTTGGATTAAGGATAAATCAATTACATAATTATGTGTGACAAACTAATACACCAAATATAGGTGGATATTAATTGTAAAAAAATCATAGGTTATTCATGGGAATAAAAGTGAGATGAAAAATACCTTACGAAAACTCGGCAGCCTAACGGCACCACTTAAAACATCCAAAAATGGATTGATGAGATCAAATAGGGTCTCTCATCATATTAAAATAAAATTTACCGAAAGTGGAATATAAAAGAAAATCCCACATCAAAACAAATAGGAGCTTAAAATAAGTGACATAAAGGAGAGTACTTAAAAAGAAAAAGAGAGGTTAGATCTCTTACAAAAATTCGGCATCCTAATGGCGCCACTCAAAACATCCAAAATGGATTGATGAGAGAGAATAGGGTCTCTCATCATATGAACATAAAAATTACAGTAAGAGTAATATAAAAGAACATCCCAATCACAGGAAAGATGAGCTTAAAAGGAATGACATAAAAGAGTGTACTTGAAAAGAAAGAGAGGAGTAGGATCCCTTACCTCGGGTCTGACTTGACTCATTCGTTCCTTAACGTCCTGCATAATAAACTTGAGTTAATTTCTACTTGATAAAGAACCTTTTATAAGTTCATTATTCCTTTTATATCACTTATTTCCTTGTTATAAACATTATGTAATCATTTAAGTTGATAATGTTTGTTTTGTCGATATTTGGTTCATAAGTCGAAAGTGGACTTCTTACAGTTACATGTTGTTCGTGTGGTCAAAGGTTCATTATATCCAGAATGATATTCATGATTTGGATATCATATATATCATATATATCCATAATATAGATGTATTTATAATATTACATAATCATTTAGAGGCAAGAAATGAAATGCACCGTTCATGGAGACGGTAAGCCGTACGTACGCATGAACGCTACTTTCATTTCTATGTCATATTAATGGAATTAAAACTAAATGAGAGGTATTTATATTTTAATTCCAGAATTATATTAATCATTTATATGTAACATAAATCATATATAATAACTTTAAATACATCCTTTATACATCCCACTATGGAATTAATGAATCAAATCACTTTGAGGGTGCGGTAGTCTGCACTTCCTAAAATGAAATTATCGTGTTTACCCAAAATGGAAACAATAAAGGTATGCGACAAAAGAAAAATACAGAAGATTAAGTAAAACATAAACATAATACATATCATATATAAATATAGTGACATCTTAATGGCCACCTTTTAAGGTGTTATATGTGTGTTGAACAATCATCGTTTCGTGAGGCAGAAATTTTCCATCCACAGAAACAGTATGTTCATTAACCATTTGATGTAGGTGTGTGTAAGTGTAGCTCGAATGATTCTTATAACAACATCCTAGTATATGGAAGATACTGGTGTTGTTACAAAATAAATGAATAAAAAGTGTTTAGGGGGTTGGATAAACAAAATAAAACAAAAGGACTCAAGTGAAGACATTACCTTAAAATCGGGTAACTCTATTTGATTTGAGCTCAAAGGCTTCCTTGGGAAGACTTCTGCCCAAAGTGAGGCTTCTAGAAGTAATAGTGGGATGTGGAGAGGCCAAATGAGCAGGGGTCGGCCGAGCCAAATGCTTGAGAGATGTGGGTAAGGTGGTAGAGGTGGGGGCCTTTTATAAGAGGAGAGGAGGGGCACTCTTGTAAAGTTAGAAAATGTTACTTTATTTTCAAATGAGATTCGGATTTTAAAGGTATCACATTGATTTATTTCGAGGATAAGGTGGTAAGGGTAATAAATCCACCCATAAAATAGGTTTTGGACTTGTGTAAGTTATATTTTTAACATTATATTTTCATTTTATTTAAATCCTTTATTAATGAGGTAATCGCTGCATCATCATGATGTCATAAATAATTTAATTTATTTAATGTCTAAAAATTAAAAAAAAATCATGATGTAGATAATTTTTTTATCTTTATAATGAATATTTATAGTCAAAACTAGGACTTGTATAACCCCATTTAAAAATTGTTTTAGTGAAATATCTCATGCTTGTGACATTTTTATTTTATCTTTAAATAAAAAGTTATTTATGTCATCTTCCAACCAAAGTGGCTCCATGGGGTCCCCAAGTTGACCCATGGATTATCTTGGTCGACCATGACACATCCAATAAGGGTAGGACATGTGTCTAGGTATTTTCATTTTATTATAATATCATTTTTTCCTTAAATTGAACTAATTATCTTTAATCGCGATTAAGAACATAAAAGTTACTATTCACCAAAAAATTATTTTAATCCCATTGAACCACATTTTACTTCCTAATGACAACCATGTATGTCGGATTTTTGAAATTTAAAACACAGAGGTGGCAAAGTTTCATTTAAACGAAAAAACAGTTTCTTTAACTACCACTTAGTGGTTTCACTATTCATCAAAAATTGATGTTTTTCAGAAAAATACCAAAAATACACCCAAAGATATATTTGATATTCCGAAATAAAAAATGAAGTCTATTTTACAAAATTCAAAACATATAAGTTGCATTAATTAATTTAATAATTAATTCCCGCTGTCAAAACAAATAGCGTGTTTTTAAAAAACATTAAGTATCAAAAGATTGACTCTAGTTTAAGTCCAATTTCAAGATGAAATTAATTACAAAGACCACTATTGGATTAAATGGTAAAAATATATTCTAATTTTACATTAAAAACAATTAAAAATATAATCTAATCATATAAATAAATTAGATTAAAAGGAAGTTTTGAATTAAAATACAACATTTTTCACGGTTCATTAATAAAATGAACTTTATCGGAAAAAAACCAAAAATTTACACAAAGTAAATTTTGATGTCTCTATTCTAAAGAAGAATTTTATTTTGTCAAATATAACACATAAAATTGTCAAAAAGTGGATTTAAAAGAGGTTCTCCATCAAAAGGTAGTTAATCGACCTTCTAAAGAACATTAGAATGTTTACGCTTAAAAATTAAATTCATTCACATTTTTAATCCACTAACATTTATTGTAAAAAGCAGAAATATTTGACAAACATATATAATCATTTTGTAGTTAGTTCTGTTCATTCCCTCCATTACAATGGTTAGGCGTTAACTACCATTTAAAATAATATTATTTTAATATTATAGTGCAACGTAAGATTTCAAAGGAACTAATTGTTGCGTATTGGGTAAGCCATCAAGAATAGCGCCCCTTTAAATTAATATTAACATTTTATTCACAAATAGGGATAAATATAAACATGTCATATTCTTTATTTACCTGGGGTGTTATAGTTTGATAATCTCTTTAGGGGTAAAATATTCATTTTTCACTCCTCTATGATCTTTGTAATATTTTCTGATCCTTCCATTGGTTCTAGAATAGTGTGTTCACAATTGGACATGAGTTTGGTGGAATTTTCTACCATTAAAAATTTTCTAGAATATTTAATATATAATTAATTAGATATTAATAATTTACATGTCTTCATTAAGTGATATCTTCTAAATGGTAAATTATATTGTGATTTTGAAATTGTGTTTATTTTTAGAATGGGGTGTTTTCCTAGAAAAGAAAAAAACATCATGTCTAGTATCAAAGAAAAAACCTATCCCTGTTTTCATTTCTTTTCGTTTTATTTTTTCTTCCTTATTTCATTTTACATTTTTTCTACACTCCTACTTTGTATTATCACATACCAACCATTCAGTCTCCCATGTAATTATTTAGAGAGTGAAGTAGAGATAGAGGGATAGAGGGAGAGTTGGGTGGTGTTGTGGAAATTAGGTCACACCTGATCATCATACGATAACAACATAGAGTGGATTTAAGGTAATATTTAGAGGTTTCCTCCTAAATGTAGGATGATTTTAATGTTTTATCATAAAATACATACATATGTTTAGTTTTAATAGTTATAAATTAAAATATGTGTTGCGAGGGATGTCTATAAATTTGATATGTAGTTATTTTGTGGATATGAAATGGTTTTAGTTCAATTAATAGGGTTTCCATTGGGAAAATATCAATCACATAATGTGTAGTTTATGAAGACATTCTATGTGTTAGTAATTTTGTTCAGACGGTTGAAGATGATGGATACACATCATGTGTGATCTGAAAATTCAATATATAAGTGGCTTTTCATATGGTCGGGTACTCAGTTAGGTACCCTATTTCATGGGATCATATCCATATAGTAAACACAACCAAACATCATTTGAGGTACATGGATAGTGGTCTGTATGGTAATTGGTTTCACCCCATGTGGAGTACATAGATAGGGTCTTGTGTAGAACCCTATATAGGTCACACATCATTTAATGAAATTTCATTTCATGTACATAAAAAAAGTACACATTAAGTGGTTATAGAACAAAACCAATATGGTTTATGGGTGGTTCATGTTGTACAATACCTCATTGGAGGTGTTATGATATTTTTTCACCCTTGAGTATGAATGGGACTTGTGAGTAGTTTGTTATACCATTTTTACATATATTGAATGATGGTGGATCTTGTGGTGTGCTTTAACAAATTTAGAAAGATGATTTAGACATTGGGAGTTATTATAGAGAGATATTTAATCCAAATGATAAGTCAATAGTTCCCCTAAGGTAGATGTGAATTTAGTCTTATGTGAGTTTTGTGAGAAGGATAATGGATTTTTAAGGAAAGTATGTCAAGGGCCCTTGATGAGATATAGAGTAAAGGACACAGTGGACCTAGTGTAAGAACCTTGGAGACCATGGAATAAATGTGTGTGATGTCCTAGCATGGTTTGGCCCTAGTAGTCCTTGGTTAGTAGATAATGAGTTAGGTTTTTAGACTGAATTCATGGTGACTAGGTTTTTAATATTGTATCTATGTTTTCTGTTTGGAATTATTCTACAGAGGAATGTTTTGTGATGCATGTAGTTCCATTACATGGAGTTGATGATGCTTAGGGCTTTTATACCATCAATTTATCAGTGTTGACTTAATAAATTATTTTAGATACGAGATCCTATGATGTGTGTCTATGGTTAATGATACATAGGGGACCCTGATGGGTTCCCTAGTAACTTGTTTAACCTATATTTATGGTGTTTATGGTGTGGTAGATGTTTTTAAAGGTGTCACCCTTGAACTCATACTTTATTGGTTATTTGATGGTGTATGAAATGTGATGGAGGATTTATGTGTTCAACCAACTCAAATTCTTTTTATTGTTATTATAAATGAGATGTATTATAAGGAAATATTATATATTTTGGAATATGAATTAGAGGAGGTCAGGATGTTATTTGTTGTATTCACATTAATTGGTATAGTAACATATAGAAAAATTACCACATTTTTGTCTATTGATTTTGATTGGAGTACACCCTTAGGGGAGGTATTTTATTTATGTATAGGGAAACACACATAGGGGTGGTGTTTTATTATGTTCGGAAAACTCTAATGGAAAGGTATTGTTTATTATCTATGAAAAAAATCATAGGGAGGTTAATGATTGTTATATACATATGACCTTGGAATAGAAAATTCTCATATTGGAGGTTGATGTTTCCACTGGTTGAGAAAACTCTTATAGTAGAGGTTTGTGATACTATTAGTGATTTGATAATGTATTTGGAGCTTAGGAATGACCAGGTATACTAGGATGGAGATTTATTTGATTATTCCACTTGTCTATGATACCATTAGTGGGACATATATTGATTTTGGGATAAAGATGATTTGTTATATTGGGATGAGGCTTTCTATGAACATTCCCTATGATAGTGGTATTTATGGGATCATTACTCGACTAAGAAAACTCACTTTTCATAGATTCATGATATTATTTTGTATACTAGACAGGATCAGGTGTATAATATAGTTGGAATTTCATCTATGAAGTAATCTGAGACACCAGGATAGTATCCAAAGCTATTATGGTTGATCAAGATAATATACTTATAGAATGACACCAGTTTGGTTTTAGGATAGCACTCGGTCCCCCTAGGAAGTATATTATACTTTTGTTTATTTATTTTTTTCAATCTATTTATCTATCAACTAAGTCATACATATGCGATTTACATCTGATTATCGGTCCAATATTAGGGGTTTCATACTGAGGAATATATTCTCACCCAGTGTATGGGAAACTTAGTGCTCATCTAGACATTATGTTTACATTTAGGATGATCACTGATTCATTATTTTCATAATTAGATAAAATTATTTCACAGTTTAAAGGAGATTCTCATGTTTTGTATTTAGATAATATTAGTTTGTTTCAAAAGTCACAGTGTTTGGGTTTGTAGTCAAGATCAGAGTTAAAATAGTGAATTTATATTCTTTTCATATAATATCATTATATATATATATATGATCGTCCTAGGGGGAGACCCAACTTATATGTTGTATGACTATTTGAGGATTTATTGAAACATTCTTATTTATTATAGAATGTTCAATTTTATCTATTATTATTCGTAATCTGATTCCTAAGGAAGTGTATGATGAATAGTTTGTATAGTTGTAATTGTTCACTCTAATATGATGGTACAATCTCCTCATAAGTACCACCTTATACCCCTTCTATATGTTATCTATCTATGGAATATGAGGAGCCCCATCTCATGTTTAGTAGTAACTTATTTTTTGATAAATGATTAGTGGTCCTGGGTTTTGGGTTGTGGGGTATTAAAATTTTATATCATAGTAGTTTTATTTTGTTTTACATTTTTGTATATAGTAGATTAGAAATATAGGAATATTACATAAATTATTATGGATATAAATCTAGTTCATCATCAACACCTATTTTGGTTAGAAATCCAAGATACAAGGGATTGGGCGAGTGTTATAGGTATATTATTTTACTATTGATATCATTTTCACCTTGTGTTATTGACAAGTTTTTTTTAGATTAATGATTTCTTGATGTATTTGGATCCTAGATGGAATAAGAGATATTTTTTTCATGAAACATAATTATAATCATTGGATCAACATTAAATATGTGCTTATTTGTGTGTAATTTTTATCATGGATGAGAGGTTTAGTAATTTAATGTGTCAAAAACTTCTCATATTGTTTATTCCCATATATGTAATTGGTGGCATTATACTCATCTCGTCCAACCTGTATATGATTCACCTGATGATATATTGTAATTTATATCTGTGGTGAGAATATCCTGAAGATTATGACCTATTCCTTCAGTGTATGGGGAATATTGTGACCCAAGTTAGTTGGTGTAATAATTTGTTTCCTCAATAGTGAACCCCTCATGGGTAATTGTTTTTAAATGATAAGTTATTTAAAGATCTAGTAACATCCTATATGGTATTTTATCATATAGAATAGAATAAAATTCCATCTTACCAAATACTATATTTTTGGTTCCTTGGTATGAATTTTCTTATAAAATGTCATCGGTTGTGATAGTGATTAATGGTGGGTGTGTGATTCTCCATGTATTGTCTGGTATTCATATGGTCATGATAGTCGGGGATTTGTAGGTTGGTGTTGGAATATGATGTCAGTTATTATATGTGACCATAGAGTAGGAGATTTTGAATTAGTAATGTCATGATTTATTTGATACAATAGTGTGGATGATATGCTATGAGATTTGGATTTTTATGATGGTTAACCTATGAGATGGATGAGTGTCCCTTGTGACTTTGGGAAACAACTTAGTGTTTTGGTGAGTTGGTGCATAGTTTTATTATGTGGGAAACTTGATTTGGGGTTATATCATGTTTTTTAATCATTATAAATATATTCATGGATAGATACTTTTGTTTGATGTCCATATAAAGGAGGAACTATTAAGGATACGATGAAGTTATGATGGGGCCTTCAGTATTGTGGGATAATTAACTTGGGGTACTATCATCATGGTATCAAGGATAGTTTAAAAGCACATAACTATTTGGGTGTATTAACCTATTGTAAATGAATTTTTGTTTATATTATAAGAGCATGGATAGATTATTTTTGTTTTAGTATGGAATGAGGCGGCAGGTAAGAATGTGGTTAGACCACGGATAGGCAACTCTGGTGTTGAGACAAATCTATGTAATATATGATTTTCCAATTTACCATGGACGAAGTGAGGTTCCCAGTTTTGAAGAAGAGTGTCTTGTGTGATCCATTTCATTGTAATTGGCTTGTGTGAGAATCATTGTCACATGTTTTTGTAATTATTTCATATGTTCTTTTGTTTGGGACTCATGTGAGTGTCAGATCCTATTAGAAGTTCTTGAAGAATCACTATATCTTTAAAAGGAGAGTGGTGATTGGCATGGATTTTTGAGATAATGTCTTGTTATTTGAGGGAATGTGTGTGTGATTTTAATATAGTACCAGTTGGTTTGTGTGTATTGGATTATTTAGGTCTTGATTAATTGCAATAGGATAAGCTATTTTATAATAATTGATGTTGGTGCTTGAGGAACAACGTAACAATATCCTTATGACTAGGATTGGACAATATTCCATTTGTGGATGTGATCCACATTTTATGTGGTTTTTGGAACATGGAGGATTAGAATTATTGGTAAGATGGGTATAATATGTTGATGTTTCTATATGGTGCATAGGTGTGAGTGATTTGGATGTATCTAGTTATTGTGTTCATTGATGGAAGGATTATGATCTGTAATGCTTGGTGTTGGTTTTCAAGGTTGTGATGATGATAATATAATGGTGGGTATTAAAAGATCTATCATTGTTGAATAAAAATCCTATTTGAAGAGAATTTTGTGATCTAGGGGAATCATCATGGATGATTTAAATAGCATCAGTTCTATAAATTCTATAAATGGAATCTTGACTTCTAGTTGACCAAAAATAAATTTCAAATTACAAGAAGGGTTATGGTGATGAGATTGTAAAAACCCATGATATTTTGGGATATGAATTCTAGAAAAATTTAACTTTTTAATTAAATAGGTTCATGAGGGATATAATATCCATTTACATTTACTATGATATCTTAATAATATTTTAAAACTTCTCTATAATCTCTAAATATGGTGTTTACCCAAAGACAAGAGTTTTCTAGAATTTCAATTAGATCATATTTCAATGGAATGTATAAATTTTAATGGATTAATATTAATAAATCAAGAATATTTTTTTGTTGATATATTTTGAATAAATATTCATAATTATATTCAAACACTCTATTTGAATCTAGACTTTGGGGTTTCTTCAAGTAAATAAACTCTTTTCTGGTGCTAGGGCCAGAATGAAGACACATTTTATGTTTATTTTATTTCTTTATTTATTTTTCCTTTTTTCTTTTCACATCTACACCATTGGATTCTCAGATAAAACCCTCCTATATTTTTGGGGTCCCAATTAGTGTGTTTAATAGATAGGGAGAGGGATATGGAGAAATATATAGAGAGGGAGGTGGTGTTGTAGAGCTTGATTCATTTTGGGTCGTCATATGTCTACCATGGAGAATAGATTTAGGCGATGCTTTAGTGGATTCCCCATGAAGTTAGACCCATTTTTATGATTTTCCAAAAATATCGATATTTTTATTGTTTTTAATTTTTAAAATACCTATTTGTGTTACTAGGGACCCTTATTGGGCTGATATATAGGTCTTTTTTTAGAAACAGGTGTTCTATGCTAATTTTAGGGGTTTATATTCAGAAAATCAAAATCACACGACATGTAGATTATGAATTAATGTCAGGTTTTCATAATTATTGATGAAGGGTTTAGGAATAGGATAACAAGATGTGTGTCTTCGAGATATTTTATGTAAGTAAACTCAAGGTGGGGCTTTTGACGTTCCATGAAACCATATGTAGAGTGCCTGTGGCCATGTAGGACACACAACCAGACATTGTTTATGGTTAATGACCTATTGATATGTACATTATTTAGATGGAATCTGTGTGGGGTACATTATTAGGTTATTGGTCATAACACCTTGTTGTGTAAACACTATTTATGGTGAGTGAACACCATGTAGTTAAGAAATGTACATTCCAAGTGGGATATGGAACACAAACAGACATGCATGGTGGAGGTACATGCCATGTACATGAAATACCCACTATGAACACCATCCATGGATTTTTATTAAATTTTTTATTGACTAGAAGAAAAAATGGGACTTTTTAGAAGTTTATTGTGATAGTTTTCTACATATGACATTATGGGGGAACCAATGGGGTCTTTAGGCATTTAGAAATAATATTTGGATCTGGAGAGTTATAATGGATAGACCTTTGCACGAAATGACAAATCAAGATAATTATTGTGGGTGATGTGAATTGAGACCTATGTGAGGGTTTTGAGATGGATTAATGTCTTAATAAGATAGTATTCAAAGGGACTTGGTCGATAAAAAAGCAATAAACTTAGTGGACGTTTTTTAAGAGCCTTCGAAACCCCAAAATAATGGTGATTGATGTCCTAGATTGGCTTGGCCCTAGAATACATTTTGTAGTTGATAACGAGTTAGGTGTTTAAACTGACATTGTTATGACATAGTTGTTGTGATGGGATATATACCATTTCTTGTTAATGATGAAAATGATGAATTTTTTATGATCTCCATAGGGTAGTGGCATGACATTGATGATGCCAAATTTTTTTACCCATAAGTGACAAGTGTTTATAAGGGATATTCTTCTCGGATAAGGGATCCCAATATGCGTGTTCATTATATAGGATACGTAGGGGACCCTAGTGGGTTCCATAGAGACTTGTTAGCCCTAGATTGAGTGTGTGTATGGGATAAATGCAACATTAATGGGTGTCAGCATAGAAGATATACATTACTTGTGTTCCAATGGGATTTTAACTATAATGGTGGGATTAGGCTTTTAACTAACCCATGTTCTTTTGTTGGGTATTATGTTTTATATTTATTTTGATGATGTGTTAGAACTAATGGAATCTGACTGAGATGAAGTTGTGATGTGGCCTTGTATAAAACCCTTGGGGGGTTAAGTGACATTTGGGAAAATCCCAAATGGGTGGTCTTAATTTATGTTTGGAAAAAAACCTTGGGAATATATTTTATTTATGAATTTTAAAACACACATAGGGTGGTTTCTTATTATTTATGTAAAATGAAATAAGGGAGGTCTAGGATAATGGATGAGAAAACACCCATATTATAGGTCGGTGAAACATATGGGGTTATTACCATGGTTATGAAAACTTTTATTGTGGAGGTCTATGTTACTACTAGTTGAGAAAACTCACATAGAGGAGGTCAACAATACTATTTGTGCGGTTTTAATAGATTTAGATAATATAGTTTATCTTATATAGTGGGATTGGTATTTATAGAACCAATACCCAAGTATATGATACTATTAGGGGGGAAACATTGGATTTAGAGGAAGGGATGATCTGGTGTATTGGGATGAGGCATTCTAGGAGAGTTACTTATGTCTGTGGTACTTATCAGCTTCATCCAACGTTTATAAAAACACCACAGGGGAACATCGTGACACTATTCTATATTCCAGGGAGAACAAGGTCAATTATTTGGTTGGTGTGGCTTATAAGAAGTACTCAAACACACCCCAACACTAGTTGATGATGGCATGGTCAATCGGGGTCTTGGACTGAAGGATTCCCACCAGTTCTATTTCAGGGTAGGACGTAATCCACCTTGGTGGTGGGTTATTTATTATTATTTTTTCCTTCATATATCATCCATTTCGTTTGGGAATATTTTTTTACATGTAACTTATAGTAAATTTTTGGTCCACCATTGACTGTGTCTTATTGAGTATCATATTCTGGCCCCTATATGGGCACCTAGGATTATGTACATAACTTATGTATACTTTCCAGTTAAGTACAAATGTATGACGGTTGGGGTACATGCCAAAAATTTATTGATCAAGTGTAGGTTCTCAAAGAGAGTCTTTTGATCAACTAGGTACAGTTATATAGCTGAAGACTCTAGGAATATATTATGGATTCATGTTATAGTCGAGCCTTTAAATTTTATTGTTTTATTTTCATTCATAATATGTAGTAGACTAAGTGTATGACCATACATATATGTGGTATAAATGTGTAGGGGTTTATTATTGTATTTTTATTTATTATGGAATGTCTTTTAACTAATGATATATTTAATATTATGAATTTGGATGTGTATGATATTTGGTTTATCTATTTGTGATTCTTCACCCTGATATGAGGGTATAATATTCTCATAGTACCACCTTAGACTCCCACTTCTAGTCAAAAAAATTCATAATATGAGGTGTTGTTCCAGAGGAATATTTGAACCCACCATCTTAGGCACAGATTAGTGGTCTGGGGTAGCAAGACATTACATTCCAAGTGATTTACTTATTCTAGAAGTTGAAAATTTTGAATAAACTAGTTGAATGGATTGGATGATCTGATATTAGGTTCACATTGATTTTTTTGTCTAGAGGGTCCATTTTACCATACTATACAATATCACTCATGTGTTCTAATTATATTAATATCATAATATATAAAGAGTGTGACTAGTTATGAATTTGTTTTTTCATATCAAGTTGAAATGACATTTTTCAGAGCTGTGAAGCCATATAATACACTTAGTTTTCTACTAGTAGGGGATAAGTACATAGATGTATACCTCAAGGATATTTTATATTTACATTTATAGTAATGATAAAATTTTATAATAATATTTTACCAGGAAATATTTGGATATCATTTAATTCATATTTTGTAGTATTGATAGGATTTAAATAATTACATGTACTATTAAATAAATTTAAATAAAATAGATTTTTCATAATGAGGGATTCTCAATGTATTATAAATTTTCATTTTTCAAAAAATTTAGTTAAAATATAACGAATTTGAGGTTAAGTAATCATCACATTCATTAATTTTACATTATTTTAGATAAATATCCAATAAATATCAAAACAATACATGATATATAACCAAAATGGTATAGTATATTTAGATACTATATACATAATGAAATTATTTAATAAAAGATCACAAACATCTCCAATAAGGTTTTTCTCACATAGTAGCCTTTATATACATATCATACTAAAAATCATTCTTAATAACCTGGAGAAATTGAAACATAATAAATGGTTATAATAGAAGCACAATATCGATAAACATGGATAAAATTAATCAATGATCATAAGTGTACATCTAGTAAGTATAAGGGTATGATAATATGATCACAACTTTTGAAAAGCAAACACAAAAAGTCATTAAAAACGTGTGAGTCATGGAATATGGTTTTTTCACAAGAAACTACATGATTAATAAGAGTGAAAAATCATAAATAATAAATCATGATCCATGCGATAATATCATAATCATAAGAAAAAAGTTTATATAATACACATAAGAATAGAAAATCATTTCCTTCGTCATGTATCACTTAGAAGACTATCATAGTAGAAAGATTCCTATAGTGGATTGGGTTCACTACCCATTACCATAAAAATAGTGGATAAAGTCTCGTAGTGGATTGGGTTCACTCCCCATTCCCATAAATACAGTTAACAAGGTCCCATTGTGGATTGGGTTCAATATCTACAACATTTCATATTATATCATGATATATTAATCTTTACCCAATCCATTGAAGGAATAAATAATTTTGGTCATGAGGTGGCACAAGCATTTCGCAAATAAATATTGTATCATTTTTTAGGAATATTCAATAAATTTTACAATAATACATGATTGAATATCCTAATGTTTTGGTATCATTAATGACTTGATTCATATTCATTATATTTCATAAAATATCTTCAACATATCCCATAAATTTCATCTATATTAGTACCCTTCTTATATATTTATAACTAAAACACCTTCATCAAAACATGGGGAAACATGAAACATAATAAAGGGTTTGCCCGAATTCTATTTATGGGTAAATATAGATGATAATAATCATTGATCATAATTTAAAATAATTCAACCATAAGGGTATGATAACCTAAAAATAACTTACAAAATACAGATACTATTAGTAATAGATATGTAATCATGAATAATTTCATAAGGCTTTGTCATAAAAAAATACATAAGTCAAATGACTGTTGAATCGTCATTTATCAATCATGAGTTGTGAGATCAAATCCAAATCATAAGAGAAGGATTTTTCAAATCACATAAGCATTGAAAATTATTTCCTTGCTCAATCATCACTTAAAAGGATAATATAGTGAATATTTTAATACCACATTCCAATATATACTTTCTCAAGTTTCTCTTTCTGGTCTGAAAGTTATTTTTTAATATAAGAACCTTAAGACCAGGGATACACGTCACGGAGGATGGAAATAATGAAGTCCAAGTGATATAATAATCAATAAATCAGTATATTAATAAGATATGTTGGTAATTATTGTGGACTCTATCATAAGATCATATCCCCAATTATACATTAAAATCCTTAAGGGAGGTTGACATTTTTGAAAAATAACATTACAAACCCATTTGATCATTTTATTAAATATAGAGAAAATAAAATTTATTTTTGTATATTTAAATACTAAAAATTTCAAAAATATCTACATGAATGTTTTATTTAAAAAATACAATGTAATATAATAAGGTTAGAATTAAATTATAGAATAGTTATGATTTCGGGAAAATTTTTTCCTATAGTAATCATTAAAAAATTATTTCTTTCACACTTTTTTAAAAAGTGATAAATAACATGTTTGAAAACATAACAAAAAATATTTTTAAATAATTTTAAGTAAACTAAAATATGATTAAAAATAAATTTAAATAATATTGGATCATATAATATAATAATCTTGGAAACTCTTTAATAAACGAGGAAAAAGAATAAAAAAATCGCCTACCAAAGAGGAAATAATTAAACATGGATGGGCATTAGCTTATTCTAGTTCACCAAACGGGTGATGAGGCGGCTAAGATAGTATTCTGCTATCGAGAAGAGAATGGAAGAAAGGGGATCACCTTTCCTGACACCTTTAGTGCATTTAAAATATCCATTGGGAGTTCCATTGACCAAAATGGCGATAAACGCCGAATTTAAAAGAGCTCTGATTGAATTGATAAACGAGACATTAAAACCAAAACCTTGAAGAACGTTGAATATAAATTTCCAATACATGCTATAAAAATATTTTCTTATATCAAGTTTGACATTAATTTTTCCTCCTCTATTAGTTTTATTTAAATTCTTGACACACTCAGAGACAATACAGATGCAACCTTGAATAGATCTACCATTGATAAAACAAAATTGATTCCATGAGATAATTTTTTCCATGATAGCTAAATGTCTATTTGAAAGGATTTTGGTGATGATTTTATACAGAGTGTTAATGAGAGAAATTGATATAAATAGGTGAATTTCAAAAGAATTTTCCACTTTATAGATAAGGGTGAGAAACTGAGAATTAAGAGAATGTGGAAGAACACCATTGGAAAAAAAGGATTTAACAAGATAAAAAATGTCAACATGAATAAAATCCCAATAATGCTGGAAGAAACCATTGATGAAGCCATCAGGACTTGGACCACTTTTAGGATTCAAACTAAAGACGGTATCCTTGATTTCATGTTTCATTGGGTGGAAATAAGGAAAGTGTTTTCCTCATCTGTGATCACCAATGGAATGAGCACATGAAGGAGATCTTTGTCGATATAAGTACCATTGAAGAGGGATTCATAATAGGAGTCTATGTGGTGAGAAATGTAATATTCTTTATCAATAATATTGTCCCCATCATTTAGAAAGGCTAGCGGCCTGCAAGACTTCATGATTCATTGAAGAGAGTTATATAACATGGTATATATGTCACCATTAGATATGAATTTAACATTAAATGCTAGTTTCCTCAAATTTTCATTAAAGATGAGCAAAGAGTTATGATTAATAGTAAGATTTATTTCTCAAGTAGGATCAGTGATGAGGTCAGAACTAGTATTATTGTTTTGATGGGCATTTAGTTCTTCCTCAAGATGAAGGATGTCATTGATAATATGTTTGGCTTTGAAGCTAACACCAACTTTTTAGAGTTTGATTGATATGTTTAAATTTTATAGTACTGTAATGTCCCTGATTTTTCCATGTATTATTTTAATATTATATGGGAATTAATTCGAGACCAGGTTCTGAGACGATGTGTAGTTCCGAGGCCCAGTGAGCCGAGAACAAATGTTTGAATTTAATTTAATAATTAAATTACGCACGTGTGCGGTTTTCCTGAAAAAGAGGAATAACTCTCGAATGGGTGCTCAGATCAAAAATCAGAGGGCACCGTTTCATTCTGAACAACGTTTTTACCTTAGGCGAGGCCTAACATCTACCGATGCAGGTCGGTAGTGAAATCTGGTTTCTGGACTTAACCGTAATAAAATATTTTATTAAGATATTTTATTTAAATCCTTGTTGAAACGAAATAATTTATTCTTTTAAATAGCGTTTTTGTAGGGAGGGTTAGGGTTACAATCCCCCTAACTCTGATTTCCTTTAGAGAGCTCTGGAGAAATCCTCCCGACGCGGCGACAATGTTCTTGATGATTTTTTCCGGCGACGACGAAACGTCAACCGAATCATCACCAACGAATTCCGCAGAATCCATGTAGGATGTTTAAATTGCGATTTCTTCCCCGTTTTTGATTTCCACGATGAACGCGGACTAATCCATGAACAAATTATCCCATGGATTGATTGTTCTTGTGGGATGGGCTTTTTCGGGAATATTGGGGATTTGATTCTTGAAATTAATTTGGTTTTCATTCAACCTTCTAATGGCGACGAACCATGATCGACAAGAACATGGATTGAGGTTCTTCCCTCTCGATTGTTGTGTTTTTCTCCCCTTATTCCTATGAATTCTTCGAGTTCGTTATACGCATTCTTAGAAGAAATCGATCATTGCACATTCGTTTGTTGGCGCAAGAATATGAAATCAAAGATCCAACATCGAGATGACCTTGCGGAGGTGCGACGGTGACGGTGGAAGACAAAATTGATGTGGTTCGGAAATTCTCGTTCTTCGATCATTTTCGTGCGGCCGGATCGAGACACGCCATAAAGGCCGACCGGAAGCCCGAAACTGACGGAATCTATTTTGTAGGGGTGGGACGACCGCAAATCCAGAGTTTCATGATGATCGGACTATTGGATCAAGAACTGAATATTTGGCTGAGGTGCACGGAGGAAGATAATGAATATAGAAATTTCCCGAATACACACCGTGTAGTATGGGATACACGACATGTGTTTATCGGAAGGATCACCTGGCTTGTACTTCAGGAGTACAGGGATACGGGCAGGGTACACGGCTAAGGACACACCGTGTATACCCCTCCCTGGTTAGACCCAACCAGATACATAGGATACCCCGTGTACTGGTACATGGGTAGGCGACACAGACACGGACAGAGACCGTGTACGGGCACATGGCCAGCGTACACAGAGTGAGCCCCAGGTGCACAGACACGGCGTGTGATTCTTCTACACGGTGTGTAGTTTCTTTCTATTTGACAAGCCTAATGATACGGGCCGGTTACACGGGCAGTACCCAGGGTCAAGGAACATGGATTGTACTTTTTCTACATGCTGTGTAGTTTGGTTTTACATTGCATGAACAAATGACACGGGCCATTTACACGGGTAGTACCCGGGGTCAAGGAACATGGAGTGTAACCATACTACATGCCGTGTAACCTATCTTAAATGACTTGATCCAATGGTCTTCTGTGACTTGGACTAGTTTTCTTAGGGTTCGTACCCTTGGTCCTTTCCCTGAAGGTTCTGGTATCATTTCCTTTACACAGGAGTATGATCCATTCAGCAAAACTTCCTAAATAGAGTTGTTGGAATCCCTTCTGTGAGACTTAGAGCCGGATCCTCTATTCATCCCTAGAACCCTAGGGAGAGTTCTTAGTATCGATGGGACCAAATTTACCCAGGCCTGATCCTATGCTTAGCGGATTAGCTCAGACCAAGTTGTCGGAATCACCCCACGACTTGGCTGTGATCCTAATCTAGGCATCATGTTCTCAAGGTACATGTGGAGTGTGTCCTCCCAGAACGAGTACTTCTTATCTCTCTCCCCAGACCTAGGAGTGTGTTCCCCTTGTTACGTGCTTAGTGGAAATCTTCGAGCTAGATCTTCGTGGTGGTTTTGTGATAGTCGATCACGTATGAGTTTATAATGATATTCTTATTATATGTTCAGTAGACATATACAGTGTAGAGATGACTGTATCATCCTTTGTGGTATTTTCCCTTGTTGTATTCCCTTTGTGGTTTCAGGGTTCCCTACTGGGTATTGTTATACTCACCCTTTCACGGGCTTTGCCCACACATGTCATGTCTTGTGTAGAAGAGCGAGCCTTTGACAGGATTCTAGGTGGACCAGGGCCAGACAGTGCTCAGTGAGATCAGGTGGGCTGAAGTGTGTTCCTACGGCTACAGATTGTAGTCCACGTACCTTTCCATACAGGTTGGACTTTATTACAGACTTTTTTTTGGTGGGCCTGTACTTTTGGCCTAGGGTTTTACTTTATTGCACTTTACTTTCCTATCGTACTCTGTTGGTTTATATTTTTAGTTTATGCATGCATTTCCATTTTTAGTAGTTTTACTTTTCTGCTTTGTGGGATGGGATTCGTGTGTGCGTGTGTACAGGTTTATAGGCATTGCCCTCCATGTTAGTAGCATGCATACTCGGTGCTAGTTACCATCCACTATCCTATTGGAGGCAGGCTTGGGGAGTTGTGGCTCAGGCCCCACTGGAATGAGTCAAGACAGAGTGGTATCAGAGGTGGTCGGTTCTACCTTAGGACCGACAGTCTGTGAGTTGGTTTGTGGAAACAGTGTTAAGTGTTTCTAGTTCGGCTTTTAGGCCAGGGACCCTAGTGTTGGTGGGGGCGACCGACATATCCATACACCAGGACTCTGATAACTTTCTTTTCGACTCGGAACATGAAAACACTAGTTGCAGTGGAAAATAATGGTACATGCATCATATAAGAATGGGTTGTGATTTCCATGTCCTTTTTGAGTCAGCTCTCATGATATAATCACTGACTGAGATACATCTTGTTTCTTTAACAAGATGCCTCCACGATGCGCACCCACTAGGATCCAGCAGCTCGATCACGAGGATGACCCCCTCAGTGATGAAACCTCGATACAGGGATCAGATCCCCTAGTTTTACCACTAGGTGGTGTGCTAGTTATCCTGCCGCCTATGAATCGGTGTTTAGTGCCTGTTGTACTAGTAGAGGAGGAGCGCAGGCTGACCGCACTCCACGAGTTTCAGAGACAGAGACCCCTCAGAATTCGAGGCGAGCAAGACCCTCAGGCAGCATAGGACTTTCTTGAGGTAGTGGCCAGAGTCTTCCGTTTGGTCAGGACACCAACATACCAGATGGTGATCCCGGAAGCGAGCCTACTACAGGGCTCGGCAGGACGATGGTGGAGTTTGGTTATCCAGACTCACGACGAGGTGACACTTTCATGGGGGGAGTTTGAGTGTCTCTTCATAGAGGAGTTTTCACCAGTTACCATGAGAGCAGTACGCATACAGTAGCTTCTTCAGCACTAGCAGGGAACCATGATGGTGGCTGACTATTCGTCGAGATTTACCGACCTCTAGCGGTACTCGATGGATATGGTCAGAGATCAATAATTTAGATCTCAGACTTTTGAGCAGGGCTTGCGCAAGTATATCCAATCTATCATCATCACTATGAGCATTCTTACTTATGCTGGGGTTCTTGAGCGGGCTTTGGTGGTCGATAGCTTCTTGGAAGAGCAGAGATATCCGGCAGTTGTCAGTAATGGGCGAACTAGAGTAGAGACCTCGACATTAGGGAGCTAACGTCAGGGACCCAGGCGTGGGAGACATTTTCAGAGCAGATCCCAGGACAGGGGATCTACAGTACATGGTTTTTAGGGCGCATCCAGCCAGCCCTGAGACAGGTGGTGCTACTCATGTGATGG
The DNA here is from genome assembly GCA_963277665.1 of Viscum album. NCBI lineage: Eukaryota > Viridiplantae > Streptophyta > Magnoliopsida > Santalales > Viscaceae > Viscum > Viscum album. The sequence continues at coordinate 1,940,645,991 of OY728155.1, forward strand.
CAGGGGACATCTCGCTCGATATTGTCCGACCTTCCGTACTCTTAACATGAGAGCAGTGGATGTAGCACTGAGGTAGAGGCAACGTGTGGAGCAGACAGATCCACGGGGCGGCGGACGTGGTAGGGGAGATGGGAGAGCAGCTGGATGTGGTCAGTGTTTTGATCTTTTACTACCACCACCCCCAGGAGGTCCACTCCAAGCTCAGGGAGCTGGTGGACAGAGGCAGGGACAGCTGCAGGTGGTAGAGGTTTATGATCCAGGTACTCCCAGAATGATTAGAGGTACTATCTGTGTCTTTTCTACTTTGGTTGCGGTACTGATAGACACAGGTGCTAGTCATTCCTTTATGGATTCTTATATTTTTCGAGACCTTGAGATTCTTGTTGAGCCGTTGACTCAACCCTTATGCTTAGAAACACTGACTGGAGAAGATTCAGAGATCACACACCTCTGTAGACAGTGTGACCTCACCCTTGGAGGCGAGAGTTTCAGTTGGAACCTCTTGGTGGTAGCATCGAGGACTTATGGTGTCATTCTTGGTATGGATTGGATATCCACATTTCATGCCCAGATCGATTGTTTTAGGCGAAGGGTGCAGTGTGTCTACAGTGATGGAACAAGGTTCTCTTTTGTCAGCGAAAGAGAGACCCAGGCAGCACAGGATGGACTCGTGCATAAGAGGGCACAACCGATTCCACATCAGTTGGCTAGCCTAGCCCTTGACACAACAAATGTTATGAGTTTCTAGTTTCCAGCAGTAGTGGTTCTGTACGAAGATGTATTTCTGGAGGATGTCCCTGGGCTACCTCCCCATCGGGAGATATATTTCATCATTGAGTTGCAACCCGGGACGACAGCGATATCAGCATCAGCATATCGGATGGCTCCTGCAGAGCTTCGTGAGCTGAGGGTGTAGCTGGACGACTTGCAGAAGAAGGGATTTGTGAGACCCAGTGATTCAACCTGGGTGGCCCCAGTACTGTTTTCCAAGAAGGAAGGCGGGGGATTGAGGCTATGTGTGGATTACCGGTGCTTGAATCAGGTGACTGTGAAGAACCGGTATCCACTACTGAGGATCGATGACCTCTTTGACCAGCTGAGATGGGCACAATGGTTCTCGAAGATTGATCTACGATTAGGCTATCACCAGTTGTGAGTACGGGATGAGGATATACTGAAGACAGTTTTTCGATGTCGCTAAATTCACTATGAGTACTTGCTAATGCCCTTCGGCGTGACGAAAGCCCTGAAAGTGTTCATGGGACTCATGAACTGGATCTTTCAGCCCTACGTAGACAAGTTTATAGTGGTATTCATCGAATATATCGTTGTTTACTCTGTGTCCGAGGAGGAGCACGCGAGACACCTATGGATGGTACTGGACACACTCAGAGAGCACCAGTTGTATGGGAAACTCTCGAAGTGTCAGTTCTGGTTACAACAGGTCCATTTTCTGGGACACGTTATCTCGGAAGATGGTGTAGCAGGTGACCCAACCAAAGTGGAGGCTGTGCTAGCATGGGAGCCACCCAGGATCATGACAGAGGAGTGTAGTTTCCTTGGGTTAGAAGGCTACTATTGTAGATTCATCCTTGATTTCTCCAGGATTGCAGCAGCCATGACAGGTTTGACCCGAAAGGGGAAGCCTTTCATGCGGACCGAGAGATGCCAGCAGGCTTTCCAGTAGTTGAGATAGAGTTTGACGAGCGCCCCAATCTTGAGAATACCAGTGGAGGGTATCGAGTACGTAATGTTCTGCAATGCATCAGGAACCGGGCTTGGTTGTGTCCTGATGCAAAGGCAAGTGGTGATTGCCTATGGATCACGTCAGTTGAGTCCACATGAGAAGAACTACACGACCCATGATCTTGAGTGGGAAGCGGTAGTCTTCACGTTGACGATGTGGAGGCACTACCTGATGGGCTAGAGGTTTACCGTCTACTCTGATCACAAGAGTCTCAGATATATATTTTCTCAGAAGGATCTGAATATGAGACAAATGCAATGGATTGAGTTCCTCCAGGATTACGACTTTGAGATCGTTTATACTCCTGGGAAGGGGAACGTGGTCGCAGATGCTCTTAGTAGGAAATCCAGTTCGCAGTTGCTAGATGAGGCGACGAGGTAGTTGGAATCTTTACAATTATCCTTCATGGATGGAGATGAGGGAGCTTACCTTCATTCGATGGTTGTTACCCCTCCACTCTTACAACAAGTCAAGGAAGCACAACGCAATAATGCTAGCTATGAGACTCTACGTGCTCAGATATCCACAGGTGTTGCGGATGATGGATATTTAGAACGTGGGGAGCACATTGTTCATTTTAGAGGGCGTACGATAGTACCAGCGACGTTGCGGGAAGAGGTTCTGAGGGAGTTCCATACATCCCCTTTGGCGGTGCATCCAGGCATCGTAAGGATGTCTCAGGTCAGTTCTGGTGGCCAGAAATGAAGAAGTGTGTGGCAGAGTTTGTTTCTCGGTGCCTTACTTTTCCACAAGTGAAGGCTAAGAACCAGGATCCTATAGGTTTGACTCATCCCCTTGAGGTGCCAGAGTAGAAGTGGGATCGAATATCCATGAACTTTGTGACAGGTTTACCACGTACGTCCAGGGGACACGATGCCATCTGGGTGATCGTTCATCGACTCACCAAGTCGGCCCACTTCCTAGCCATACAAGAGCAGAGTTAGGTAGAGATCTTCAGACGAATCTATGTGTAGGATATAGTTCGACTTCATAAAGTTCCATCCATGATCGTTTCAGTCCGTGATGCTCATTTCACATCCCAGTTGTGGAAGGGATTGCAAGAAGATTTTGGGACTCAGTTACGTTTGAGCATAGTGTTTCATCCTCAGACTGATGGTCAGACAGAGAAGACCATCTAGGTTCTGTAGGATATGCTTCGATCTTGCATACTTAACTTCGGTCATAGCTGGGAGGATCACCTACCACTGGTGTAATTTTTTTATAACAATAGTTATCATTCCACTATTGGTATGGCACCATTCGAGACTATGTATGGGTGACCTTGCAGATCGCCACTTTGCTGGACTGACCTGGAAGAGTCAGCACTCATGGGCCTAGATATGGTGAGAGCTACTACATAGAAGGTGTAGGTCATCCAGGAGTGGATGAAGACTGCACAGAGTTGGCAGAAGTCATATGCTGACTGGGGGCGGAGGCCCTTGGAGTTCGAGAAGGGATACCATGTGTTCTTTCAGGTCTCACCTCGACGGGGACTGCAGAGATTTGGCCGAGGAGGAAGCTATCTCTGAGGTTCATTGGCCCTTTTCAGATTCTGAGTAGAGTTGGAGAGGTGGCATATCGCTTGGCTCTACCTACTCAGATGGACTGGGAATACAACGTCTTCCATGTGTCATAGATACGGAGGTAGGTGCACGATCCATCGCACATTATCGACTGGGGCGAGCTGGACATCGATGATGGGGTGACCTTTGAAGAGCACCCAGTGGAGATCGATGATCAATAGGAGATGATCCTTCATGTAAAATCTATTCCCTTGGTGCGTGTCCGATGGCAACCCAAGAATCTCCAGGAGAGCACGTGGGAACGGGAGGCTCAAATTCTCGTGCAGTACCCACATCGTTTTGAGTAGCCCTTGTTTTGGCTTTTCGGGGATGTAAAAACCCGAAGGTGGGTGTGATGTAATGTCCCGGATTTTTCCATGTATTATTTTAATATTGTATGAGAATTAATTCCAGACTAGGCTCTAAGACGACGTGCATTTCCAAGGCCCGGTGAGCCCGGAAGAAATGTTTGAATTTAATTTAATAATTAAATTACACACACGTGCGGTTTTCTTGAAAAAGTGGAATAACTACCAAACGGGTACTCGGATTAGAATTCCAAGGGCACTTTTGCGTTTGCAATAGCGTTTTACCTTAGGTGAGGCCTAACATCTACTAGCGTAAGTCGGTAGTGAAATCTGGTTTTTGGACATAACCGTAGTAAAATATTTATTTAAGATATTTTATTTAAGTCCTTGTTGAAATGAAATATTTTATTCTTTTAAATAGAGTTTTCACAGGGAGGGTCAGTGTTACAATCCCCCTAACTCTGATTTCCTTTAGAGAGCTCTAGAGAAGTCCTCCCGATGTTGTGATGACGTTCGTGACGATTTTCGCAGGCGACGACGACGCGACAACCAGATCATCACCAACGAACACCGTAGAATCCAAGTAGGATGTATAAATTCTGATTTCTTCCCCGTTTTTGATTTCTAGGATGAATGCGGACTAATAAATGAACAGTTTATCCCACAGATCGATCGTTCTTCCGGGATGGGCTTTTTCAGGAATCGTGGGGATTTGATTCCTGAAATTAATTTGGTTTTCATTCAACCTTCTAACTGTGATGAACCAAGATTGACATGAACATCGATTGTGGTTCATCCCTCTCGATTGTTGTGTTTCCCCCCCCCCTATTCCTACACATTCTTCATATGCGTTCTACGCGTTCTTGGAGGAAATCAATCGTTACAAATTTGTTTTTTGGCGCAACGATCTGAAATCAAAGATCTAACATCCAGATGACCTAGTGGAGGTGCGACGACGACGGAGGAGGACAAATCGATGTGGTTCATAAATTCTCGTTCTTCGAGCATTTTCGTGTGGGCGGATAGGGACGTGCCATCTGGCCCGATCAGAAGCCCGAAACTGACGGAATCGGTTTTATAGGGGCGGGACGACCCCAAATCAGGAGTTTCATGATGATCGGACGGTTGGAACAAGAACCAGATATTTGGCCGAGGCGCGTGGAGGAAGACAACCATTCTAGAAATTTCCCAACTACACGCCATGTAGTATGGGATACACGGTGTGTGTTTCTCGGCAGGATCACCTGTCGTGTACTTCATAAGTACACGGACATGGGACGGGTACACAGCCAAGGACACATCATGTATACCCCTCCCCGGCCAGACCCAGCCAGATACACGGAATACCCTGTGTACTGGTACACGGGTAGGCGACACAGACACGGGCAGAGACCGTGTACGGGCACATGGCCAGCGTACACGGAGCGAGCCCCAGCTTCTTGGACATGGTGTGTGATTCTTCTACACGTTGTGTAGTTTCTTTCTATCCGAAAATCCAAATGAAACGGGCCGGTTACACAGGCAGTACCCAGGGTCAAGGAACACGGCATGTACTTTTTCTACATGCCGTGTAGTTTGGTTTTACACAACATGAATGAATGACACGGGCCGTTTACACAGGTAGTACCTGGGGTCAAGGAACATGGCATGTAACCATACTAAACGCCATGTAACCTGTCTCAAATGACTTGAGCCACTGGTATTATGTGACTTGGACTAGTTTTCTTAGGGTTTGTACCCTTGGTCCTTTCCCTGAAGGTTCTGGCATCATTTCCTTTACAAAGGAGTATGTTCCCTTCACCAGAACGTCCTGAATATATTTTTTGGAATCCCCTCTATGAGACTTAGAGTCAGATCCTCTATTCATCCATGGAACCCTAGGTAGAGTTCTTGGTATCGACGTGACCAACTTTACCCGGGCGCCGATCACATGCATAGCGTATTAGCTCAGACCGTGTTGTCAGAATCACCCCATGACTTGGCTGTGATCCTCATCTGAGCATCATGTTCTCAAGGTACTTGTGGATTATGTCTCCCGAAACTAGTACTTTTAATCTCTCTCCCCAGACCTAGGAGTGTGTTCTCCTTGTTACGTGCTTAGTGTAAAACTTTGAGCTGGATCTTAGTGGTGGTTTCGCGATAGTCGATCGTGTATGAGTATATCTAGATATTCTTATCATTTGTTCAATAGACATATACTATGTAGAGCTGACTGTATCTTCCTTTGTGGTATTTTCCCTTTTTGTATTCCCTTTGTGGTTTCGGGGTGTCCAACTGGGTATTTCTATACTCACCCCTGCACGGGCTTTGCCCGCACGTGTCATGTCTTGTGCAGACGAGCGAGCCTTTGACGGGATTCTAGGTGGACCAGGGCCGGACGATGCTCAGTGAGATCATGCGGGCCGAGGTGTGTTCCTACTGCTACAGATTGCAGTCCCAGTACCTTTCCTTACATGTTAGACTTTGTTACAGACTTGGAGGGATTATACTTTTGGACTAGGGTTTTACTTTCTTTCACTTTACTTTCCAATCATACTCTGTTGGTTGAGATTTTTAGTGTATGCCTGCACTTTCAATTTTAGTAGTTTTACTTTTCATATTTGTGGGCTTGGAGATGTGTGTGCGTGTGTACATGTTTATAGGCAATGCCTCCCACGTTAGTAGCATGCCTACTCTGTGCTAGTCACCAGCCCCTGGCCTATTAGAGGTGGGTTTGGGGAGTTGTGGCTCGGGCCCCACTGGGACGGGTCGTGACAGGTACAGTAAAAGGCATCATTTCTTAAAGACATGGAAGACCAAAAGTTTTGGAAGAATAACTCTGGATGGATGGTCTCAAGAGAATCCTCCATGAAATTCTGGTTGGACAACTGGACTGGAATGACCTTAGATTCTATGATATCTCCTAACCAAGACCCTTAGAACATCAATTACTCTATTAGATAAATTCTTAATTCTTAACATGATCTTTCCTCTGATACTATTCTAAACGTCATTGATAAATACTGCTTCACTAACAGTAATGATTTTTTAATTTGGGAACCCACTCGCAGTGGGATTCTTAATTCAATAAATTTCTACAATTATTATTTTTGTAACTTTGATGGGGATTATAGTTAGATAACAAAATTCCAAAAGCCTTGGATTAAACCGTCAAGATTCAATATCATATGATGTCTTGTTCACAACAGAGTTCCCATAGAGACTTTCATTCAATATTTTGGAATCCAACTCTTCTCTGAGTGCAAAATCTGTAACCAACACAGAGAAGATAATAACCATCTCTTTCTCTCTTGTTCTACTGCTTCTTCTCTTTAGAACTATATTCTTGAAATTTTTGATTTCATATGGTTGATTCTTGACTCCATGAATACTCATATAGAAATGTGCAGAAATTGAAGTCTCTCATCAAATAAATAATCCTTTCGGACATGTAGTTGTTGCGCTCCATCATGTGATTTGGTATGATCGGAATGCTATTTTAAATAACAATTACTCACCCAATCAAAATGCAGGTTGTATGTGGATACTTATTTCCATACATGAAGCTGCTTCGATGCAAAAGGGAATTTGTGACAACATTTTGCATAACTTTGATATTCTGTGACATCATTGAATCAAAGGCAATTTCAGTCAACCCCAACACACTTTAGAGGTTCTATGGATAGATCTTATTCAAGGATGGGTCAAAATTAATAATTGATGGCGCCTTCAAAGAAAAATATGGGCCCTTCAGGATTTGGCACTATCTATAAAAATCATGTTGGTCAGATCCTTGGATGCTTCATGAATGGCTATGGAATTTCCACCTCTCTTGAAGCTGATATGTTCAGTTTAATTCATGTTATTGACTTCGCTAAGCACCTTCGATGGAATAACCTTTGGATTTAAAGTGACTCAAAGACCATTTTGTAACCAATTTGGAATGGAATAACTCATATTTCTTATTATTTTACTATCTGTTGACTTGATTGCACCTATTCTCTTAATGATCTCAACATTTTCATCATGCATGTTTATCGCGAAGAGAACATGGTTGCAGATGAACTAGACAACAAGGGTTTAAATCAAGATATTACCTGGTTCGAAGACCTCCCTGCGGATCTTATTCCCTTACATGAAAAATATTGTAAAATAATTTCTTATTTCAAACTCCTATAATCCCTCCTCCTTCTATTTGTTTATATAATAATTGTGTTTTGACCCCCTAAAAAAGGGGGAAGCTAAGAATAAATAATGAATACTTTTCATAAGAATACTTTCATAATACTTTTAAGAATAAATATAGAGGATAATCGAAGTAAAACATACTACACCCCATAAATAAAAATATGATAATAAAATATAATGTTTTTAATAGAAAAATATCATAGAATCCCCCCAATGAATAATCAAGTATAAAAATCCTAATTAAAAATGAGATTGTAAGAGAAACACATACCTCATGTATCGTCTTTATTAATACATATTAAAAACTACCATATAATTAATATATATTTATTATAAATATATTATAGAACCATATTTATATATAACTTACTATTAATCATTCAGGTAAAAATTGGTTTGTTTTCTATGCTTGTTTCAGTTTGATGGGTCCATTAATTACACATTGGTTATAATTTCATAATATGAAGAATATTAATCATGAAATAATTATAATATTTAATAATTATATATATTTTGATATCTATTCGCATAATTATATTATAAAAAATAAATTACATCACTTTGCAGATGTGGTAGCCCACACATACAAATAGGTTATATTTTCACATTCTAGTTGATGGGATGAAAGAAAGGTACATGATAATAAAATAAAATATTATAATAATTATATTATAAATATAATATTTTTTATTTCAAAATATCATTATGACAATCCTTGAAAATAGGAAAGTAAAAAATGGATAACATTGCTTCATATAGGTAGTTGTCCACACATATGCATGAGCAATGTTACCATTTTTTAATAGATGGGAATGAGATATAAAATGAATATATCACTAATATAAAAATAATAATTTATAGTGATGATAATTCATCCATAATTTTAGGATATTTATATAACATTTTGAGGAGGTTTAAGAATAAATAAACTCGAAGAAGATCTGTAAGAACATATATCTCTCTTTTGGGAATCCTCTATTAAAGAGTAACCTAATGATTATTAGATGGGTATTTTGGGAAGAATAGATCCCAAATATCATGTATAAAGAGGCATGAAGTGTTTTTTTAAGATAATTTTTGAGATAAAGGGATCTAGTTGTGTGGTGGAGATATGTGACGAGGTTCCCATTTTTATTTGAGATCCGTGGAAAAAATGTAAATACATGAAACATTATTATTTAATATATGTCTTAAACAAGATTAGTAGGTCAAAGATAAAAAAAATAGAATATAATGTTATATGGTCAAAATACCAAAAAAATAAAATTAACTCATGATTTTATTTATATTAAATATATATCTCTTAGGTTAAACCATCATTTAACCCTTTTATCCCTTATCATTGTAAGATGATTAATAACATGGTACTATTAATTATGTATGAAATTTAAGTTGAACTTTTTATATTATATTAATTATTTTAATTCAAAACATGGAATTTATTTTAAAACATTTAGTTACAGTATGCGTCATAGATTCATTTTCTTATTAGTTCCAAAAAACACAACAAAACCCATTTTTTTAAAATGTATTTTTAAGCTTAAAAACGATTCTATTCTTATTATTTTTCTTGTAAGAAATATTTTATGAATGATGAAATATTATATTTAAAATATTATATATATATGTAATTAATATCACTCTTAATTAGTGATTAATTTCATTTATTATGATTAAAACACACTTCATTCATAAAAATAGATTTATCGAAAAACAACTATTTTTTCATTAAAATGATTTTATTTTAATTTATAACCAATTTATTTATTTTATAAATGTAAAAAACTTTTTTTATAACGATATTTGTCTAATTAATTCTCTATAATCCAATGGATGTCTATTATTTTCCACATTTATTAATAATATTTTATTAGTATATTATGGTTTTTTTAAACTCAATGTTAGGTTTAAATGAATATATTATAGAAATATAAAATATTGAAAGATAAATATATCTTAAAATATCATGGTGTTACATTATACCCATTATATAAATTTCACACATGAAATTATTTCACTACAATACTATAACACCCTTAGATTTGGTGAAATTTCTTTAAATTTTTTTAATGTTTTCTATGTTTCTGATTACACATAATATAGTGTTTCAATTTAGTTACACAAAATACTATATTTATCTTGCATTACAGTCAACACTATGTTTAAACAAAACATGAAATATTATTAAAATATTGTTATTTAATATTATACTTATCATTAAGCCGTTGGAATGGATAGTATGAATATGATTAACTAAATTGTAAAATTATATGGTTTATACATGTATATCAAATATATAATTTTGGTTAAAAATTAATTCCAAATTAAAATAAAAAACTATTTGAAAATAAAGGAAATAGTTTTTGAAAAAACTATTTTATGCCCACAAACATGTTTTATGTTAATAAATTAATAAAAAAGGTTTTGGTGGATTATTTCAATTAAATTTATATATTTTATATTAAGTTGAATGATTTAAATTCCTTTTATGTTTTTTTATATAAGAGATAAGAATAAATTCAATTTTATACTTAAAATATAGTATTTTTTTTTCTAAAAAGACATTTTTTACCTCCTATGCACTTATTTTAAAAGTATATATTGAAATGTTTTGAAAATTTATTTTCTAAAAAAATCACTTTTTAAATAATTATAAAAAAAATTGTATATAGTGAATTATTGAAAATTTTCTAAAAAGATTAATTTTTTTGATGAAAATTGAAAATACTAAATTTTAATTGAAAATTGCATTTTCATTTAAATTATTTATAAAGTAAAAATAATTTTTTTAAATTGTATTTAACATAGAATAAGATATATTATATATTTTTAAATATTATTTATTTTATTTAAATCACATTCTTATAACATTTTTATATAAAAACCTTACAAGATTTTGATATTTTTCTCTTTGAAAGATTACTTTCGCATCTTCTATATTGGTAAAATTTTAAAATAATAATTTTTTTTATTATTGAAATTAATTTTATAGAATTTATTTCTTATTTGGAAACAAAATAATTAATATTTTTTAATATGTTAAACTTAATTTTTTATCTTAATAATCTGAAAGGACACCAAAAATAAATTATCCTGATTAAGGTTAAAAAGGGGGGTTTTACACGCACTTGGGTTAAAATTATTTTTGAAAACTCATATGATTTTTTATTTGATATTTTTTTTTAATATTTGTAATCATTTTTTAAAATTATCTAATAAATTTCATTTTATTTTTATATTTTTGATTTAATTACCTAGTTTAAAAAAAATAATCACCATGGTGTAAACTAATGCGGGAAAAGTGAGTAAACTTAATGAATAAAGAATAACATGTTTAAAACATGTTTTTTTCTATTTAATGTGCTTTTCGACCATATCATCCTAAAAATACATTATTTATCAATATCTGATCCATATATGGTGAGATAGACCTTCAATTAATAAACACTTTTGGGTATGTTCAAAAATGTCACTCCTCCTCAATTATAAAAGGAAACTCACTACCATCACTTATAAATGACAAAAAATCCATTTTGAATCAACTAAATACTGAAAACCCCCTCTACAACATCCTTATCCACATTATAGTGGTTTTTTTCATATATAAAATACCAAACCATGGATCTTTTAGAGGAGATCCAAATGAGGTTTCTCTTAGATAAGATAATAGTCTTAACAGTGATATTTTTATTTATTTATTCCTTTTCAACATTGAATTATGTATTAAAAATTACACCATAATTACACCATTATATTATATATATTAGGATTTTATTATGTATATGTAATAATATTTATCCCTATCCACTTCCATTAAATGGGTTAGAAAATCACCATTAATGTGTACGTCATACAATTGTCTTGTGAACCGATGTAATTTTCTTCCATTAGCACCTCACATGGATGGTTATAATTAAGGATTAATTTTTTATATATCAAATTTGTGATATTATTAAACTTCTGGAATTATGAAATAATATATTAATTGATAATTTCTATTTTTTTGGAATACGATAACATTTCTTGTTTGTACGGAGAACTACTACCATGTGAAGAGATGTGATTTGTTCACTCAAAACATGGATGGTAATAAAAAAATATTTAATGAAAATATGAGATATATTTGAATTAAAAGAGATTATAGAATGTTAATTTTTTATTTGAATTTATTTCCTCCAATCTGATGATAAAACGAAAACAACATTCCTGCATATCTACGGCTTACCCTCTCCATGAATAGTGTATTTAATTTTCTATAACTAATTTTTATGGATTGATATAAATAAATATATAATGAATATATATTATATTTATATCAAATTTATAATAATGAATTTGATTTATTCAAGATCAATTTATGAAGACAAGAAAAAAAAATCGAATCATACACGAAAAACAAAGTAATTATTGAAAAAAATATGACTTTAACATAAAATTATTAATAAGTGGTTAAAAAAATAACATATGAAAATAATATATGGTGGGGTATATAAGATTATATTTAGATTATATATGTATAATAAAATTATATTTATTAAAATGAAGGTTCAAGCGTGTATGAAGGATGCCGAGAATTAAGGTAATGAATTTCTAGTATTTCATTTCTTTCTAAAGGACAAATAAAAATTCACCACTCAATTATTTTATGTGGTGTATATACTGACCCTTTGACATGTTATATCATGAATCTCATTATTTTAATGATACTTAATGATCCATTTGATTTTATTGTCTAATGGTGATTATGATTTAAATGATTACTAAAGCACAAATGTTTTTTTTTCTAAATTTTCTTTGTTGGAGATATGTGTCATGTTATGAACCTATCTTATTTTATGAGGTTTATTTACAAAACCATTGAAAACCAATATCATGAATTTATTTATTCTGATTATATTTTTTGTTTCATTTTGATGTTATACTTGTATGGATCTTATTATTCAATGTTACCAAATTGGTAATGGTTTTATGTTAAAATCTCATCATTTATCGTGATTTCTCAGAATTATGCTTCCAATGATGAAATATTATGATCTATCCCTCAATATACTCATCAATTTTCATATTCTATATTTATTTATGGAGAATAAATTATTTACCATATGTTTCTTAATTTTACGTATATATGACTTCAAAAGAATGTTTTTACAAAAAATCATCTTTATTATCTCTTCCATCAAAAAACCCTTTTCTTCAAAACCATGGGTTAAAAAAATACTTTCAAATTTGTTTTTAACATTTTTAAAATTTTTTATTAAAGAAGTTATTAACGATTTTTATATTTTTACCATTTTTTAAGGAATCTTTATATCATTTTCAAACCAATACATGTTTGGATTTGACTAAAAATGTGAAATGAATCACTATTTTAACATGCAGGACATGAAAAATATATATCACAATCATGAAACCTATAAGAATTCTAGATTAAAGGAAATGTATTCAAATTTATTTTCAATGAAATGTTTTTCCATAATATTTGAGAATTTTTTAAATTTTAAATAAATGTTTTTAGAGTAAAATATTGATTTTGAAAATTATGTAAAAAGTGTTTTTCAAAGAGGAAAGTATATTTATGTAAATAAATGTTTTAAATGATTTATAAATCATAAATTATATATTTTCACGATTATGTTCAAATAAAAATAATTTTATAAAACATTTTATGAATTTTTAGGTTTAAAATGTTGTTTTTCAAAGAAAAAATATCTTCCTCAAGAAACGGTCCATGTGATATATCTGTTAAATTCATTATCCATCTAAGATGAAATCCCATGGAATAAGTAATGATTTGTTGGTGCTATGAACCAATTATTCCATTCTTATTATTTCTTTAAATGTTTTGTATTGATATGATATTTATTAAAACATGTTATCTTCCATTGGTTATACCATGAAAAACATTCTTCTGAAAGTTGCTTCTTTTTCAACTTATTATGCTATGATGAAATAATTAAATGATTATAAAACCTATCTATTTTCCATATTTTATGATATATTGGAATTTTTATGAAACCTATATCCTTTCATAGGTAATGATATGATAAATTTTTTATTATCTTTTGGCACAAATATGAATGATTTTCATTATGCGACGGGTGGGAGATATATCTCCCTCCAATGCATTAGGTGATGAGTAATATTATATAAGCTCAAAGGGTATATGAAACGTTATACCAATACTGGAAGAAGGTACATGGGAGGTTATATGAGTTCCAAATTAGGTAAATTGGTGGTCATCTTAATAATAATATGTTATCAATGTCTAGTTGGGTAGCATTGGCATAATATTTTATGTGCTTTTGTGTATGCCACAATTACTTGTCTTATTCCAATGTTATTATCGCTTGGATCACATTCATTGATTTCCATATGATTTTTATCTTATGAACTACAAATATGTGTTTCATTACTCAATATTGTGATCTTTGATATGAAAAGTATGGTTTGGAAATGTTGTGATCATGTCTCCTACACTATTGATCATGTTAGGAATATATATTTCCCTTTCAGACCCTTACTGAGCATTTGAGCTCACCCTTTACTATTTTTCCATTCCCCATGTTATAAATAAAGGTTTTGAGAATGGTATGTTTGTGAATAGTACAAAACAAGAATATATTTATGGGATATTTGGAATATATTACACCAAATTAGAAGAATGCATACCTAGTATCCAAATACACTAAACTATAATGGTCTTTAATCATGTTTTTGTATTGTGTAATTAATATTCAACTATAACGTTATAATTTCTATATATAAATATCTTATTTCACTATAGTTGGTATCAAAGGTTGGTTTTTTATCCTCTTGAAGATAAGATGAGAAAATTTTAATGAGATCCCTCAGGATATTCCTAATGATATGTCCAAGGATGTATCTAAGGATAATTCTATGGATGAGTGAACTTATAGTAACATTTACTACAATTTTGTTAAAAATTGGGTGAGTTGATTCCAAGAAATTTACAACCCTGTAAAGATTTGAAAAGTAGATATGGATTTGGAATAAAGGTATGAAGGGATAATTACAACTAAAATAGTGCATTAACCATGACTGGATCACCACTTAGTGTATCAATATAGGCCTTTCTACAAACCTAGTTTGATAACCCTAAGTGATATTATTTGGAAATTCATAAACCCTTTAAGAACCATCATGAAGGATTTAAATATTTAATTACTATGAATGAACTAGATTAATCACGAGGTTTCATAGATTGAAAATATGGGTACTTATTTAGATAACCTATCATTAACGTTTCAGAATTATATAGTTTATAACAATGATTAAGGTTTATAACACTATGATTTGGTTTTTAGTCCATGGATAGAACCCAAAGGAAACTTGTTATCTTTCGGTGTGATTGAAAATCCAATGATTATCATAAAGAGTTACCAAAATTTATGGGAGATGGAATGAAAAATCATATTGTTATTATTACAAAACATTATAAATATATGAATCATGATGGAATTATAAATAAGCAAATGAGTTAAATCATTATATAGACTCCTTCATGAGGAAACATCCACCTTTTTCCTTAGGTTTTATGATCCACTATTTTATGAGAAATAGATTAATAACACTAAAAATAAATTTTCCATCCTCCTATGTTCGAGTAATGAGATAGTAATTTTGGATGTCTAACACTTTAAATATTAAGTAGATCAATGGTAGACTCGTATCAAGAATATATGGAAACGTGATTAAATTTACTACATGGATTAGGATGAGTTTAATTAGAAATATGGAGAAGGGTTTAATTAATCTAAATTTTAAGGATGATGAATCTGGTGATACCTATGAGGAAAATTTTACAAGACTTACGGGGTACACTTCTAGTATTTCCATCCAAGCTGAATTTGAGGTAAATATTTTCTTCAGTGGATTAAAACAATTTATCCAAAGGGAATTTCCCATAAGAGAACTCATTGGATATGAAGTGATTATTTAATGTGATGTCATGTTTTTTAAAGGAGGTTATAGTATCATATATATCATATGGGTTTGATAAGAGAAAAATGGAATTCCGAGGAAAATCTAAGAACCATTGAGAGAATAAGATGATATTTCCTTTATAATCAATGTGTGGGAAGAATCATAGAGGAAATTTTATAAATGGGGAATACTAAATGTTTTATATATGGAAAGGAAGTTCATTAAGCAGAAGAATACTGAAGTTATGAGAGGAAGTTAGTTGATTATGTGAGTTAGAAGAAATCACTATAAAATACACCTCCCAAAAATCAATGTCTCAATCGTAAGCAGATTGGGAATTATGCAAAAAAAGTTTCAAAATTCAAGGGTTGATAACAATGATCAATGATAACAACCTATAAAGAAAAAATATAAAGGGAAATATTATAAAATCATGATGGTTAAATTGAATCATGATAATTACTAAATGCTAATCCTCTACTCCTTAGTTGGTAATATCATGTTTTATTTTGTATGAATGAGCCCTACAAAAATATTAGTATTTATACTTTAGTAAAATTTAAATTTATTATATACCTTTACTTGAATTATAGAAAAAATAATTCATGTTTTATATTCTATCAGTATAAGTTTGAACCCAATCATCGAATTTATTTTTTTATATAAGATAAGGTCTTATTTAAGGAATAAATGGTGAATTGTATCTTTAAAGAATTTATGTATGTAGAGAAGATTAAAATAATTTTAGGATACCATCATGTGTATATGATTTTTAGGATGATCAAAAATTAAATGTAATTGAATCCTTTTTTCAGTTTTTATGAGATGGAAGTTAATCACGGTAAAAGAAATTTTAAGAGAAAATTATAGAAAATAAACCCTTTGATTTGTTATACTATGAAAATATTTATTTTAGGAGGAATTGCTTTAATTTTTTTAGAAATATAAATAAGGTACTTGTAACCATTTGTATTTATGTTTAATTTGATGTTGAGATAATTATGGGCTATAATATATCACCTAAAAAAGACTGCACACTTTATTACTATGAGAGAATATTTTTCATTGGATTCGTTTTCCAGAATAGATATCAAGGAAATAGTAAGGATGCATGGAGTACCACATTAAATATTATTTTATCAGAATATAGCATTTACCGTAATGTTTTGGTTATTCACTCAACAATATCTTCATAAAATATGGGTTTCATCATTTTATATCAACCTCAAACAGATTTTCAGTTTTAGAAAATAATTGAAAATGTAGAGGATATGGAAAGATATTTTACTATTGACAGTAAACATGGTTGGGATTGAAAACATCCTCAAGTTGAGATTTCATGCTACAATAGATTTCACTCAAGCATTAATATAACTCCTTATGAATTCCTTTTTGGAAATAAGTGTATAAATCTAATATATTATGATGATTTTAAAAAAAATACAATTGGGAACTAAGAAAGAAGATGAGATAGAGAGAATGTTAGACCCACTGAGAAATATAAAATAAATTTACAATTTTGATAGAAATTTTATGATGATAATCATCAATGTGGTATAGAATTTTAATTTGGAAAGATGTACTTTTTATAAATCACTTTCGGGAAGATATAAGTGAAAAGTAAGCCCAAGATATATTGGTCCCATTAAAATATTTGATCATATCTAAATAGTATTTTTTAATTTGTCCCATTCATAAAACCTCTCTTAGTTTCATAATTTCATCAATGTACCAATCCTGAGGAAGTAAATACCTCAACCATCAGATGGAGTGAACATAGAGGTCATACAATTGGGGAATGATGTTTCTTATGTGAAACAACTGGTAGATATTTTGGATAAAATAGATACTGTGATAATAAAATAACACTCACCTAGTTAGGTTTTTTGGGGTGGAACCACTAGCTTTAGGAAGCATTAGAGGAACACAAGTATGTAATGTGGCATAATTATCCTTATTTATTGATACCAAAGTAATTTATTTCAAGGGTTAAATTTCTTTTAAGTGGGGTAGAATGTAACCCCCTGATATTTTGTGTTACGTATGTTTTTCAAATAATTTTATTCTTTTATATATTTTTCATTACATATAATATCATGTTTATATGATGTTACATTAAACATTGAGTTTTTTGGGTTGCATGAAATACTAATTTTAGATGACATGTTACCTATTATTGAAGCATTACTATTTAATATAATAGTTATCACCATGTTGTTGGAATGAAGAGAATGAATAAAATTAACTAAATTATAAAAATATATGGTTTGAAAATGTATATAAAATTAATTATTTAGTAAATAATTAATAAATAATGAAAATAATAAACTCTTTTAAAATAAATAAATTATCTATTGAAATAACTGTTTTTATGAAAAAACAAGTTTTACTTCATGAAAAAAATAAAACTACTTATGGTGAGTGATTTTAACGAAGTTTAGATTTTATATATTCAATAAAATTTTCAAATTTCATCCTATGTTTTTATGTGAAACCCTAATATTTTATGTCATGTCTCCTTTTGAATAAATTTAATTTCTTTGATATCTTACATTGCACGTAACACCTGGCTTAAAAGAACTATGACATAATATTAAACATTATAATTTTAATAGTAGATATTAATTTGGGTGGAACGAATAGTATTACCTAGATTATGAAATTTATATAATATATATTTTCTAATTTTTTTTACAATCATCCAAATGATTTTACAGGCATAAGATAAGAATGAATCCAATATTACACATAAAATCCTATATTTTTAGAAGAGCAGTTTCAATGTCGTTTGGTGAAGAACCTATTTAATAACAAAATATTGAAACTTATATAAATTATATTTAAAAAATAAATTTTTTCAAAAGAATACTTAAAAAATTTACTTAGGTTAATTTTAGTGTATTTTTCTAAGAAGTTTCAATTCTTGATGAATAGTTAAAATTACTATAATTTAGTTCAAAACTATTTTGAATATAATATATTTCATCAGTGAAATTACATTTTAAATTGGTTATAAAGTATAATTAGTTAAATTATACCTAAAAAAACCAATATAGGTCATATTAATCAATTTCTCATTTACATTAGATATAGAAAACATTTCAAACTTTTGAAGTTTTCACTTCAAAATCCCACTTTTTCATTATGTCTGCAGGATTAATTTTTAATATATTTTTTCCAATTATTTGAATTGAATTAGTTAAAATGGATCCCATATTTAGAATCCTAAGGTAAAAATTATTCTGTATGGTCAATTTCATTTTTATGGGTAAAAAAGTTACCATGGTAAACAAATTATTTATTTTTAAATAGGTAAAATAGTGACAATGGTTAATGTTAAAAGTTAAAAGTGGGACATACATAAAAATTTGCATAATAAATGGATATTTGAGGTTTGTATTGGACCTAAGAAACCATTATAAAATTAATTATCATCAAAATTCATTTAATGTAATGCCTCCTCAATGTGGTTCTCTTTAATTATAAAATAATCAATATTTAATCACTTAAACCCCACCCCTCCTCAAGTATAAATTCCACTCCCCACGACCATATTTAGACCCAAATTCCTTTTATATCATAAAATATTTAACAAAAAATCTCCTAATCAGTCTACCAATATCTAATCGTTGCTTTTATATCCAAAATACCAAATAAAATATCCACAAGGGTCTCTCAAATATGTAATATTCAAGAGGTAATTTTCCCAAAGTACCTCTCTAAATTAATTTTCTTTTTTTTACCTTATCAAAAAATCCTTCATCCATAAAAAATATTAAATCCTGAATAATTTATATAATTTATTATTATTTTTATAATGTAATATCTCATATCCATTTCATTTCTCATCTCCCCTTATTTGAAGAAATGAAATTATAATAAAAGTTATGCCAGTTAATTGCCTTTGTGAATAATATTTTTGATTTTTTCTATTAACCCTATTCATGGCTGGTATTAAAACTATTTTATTAGTCAAATAATATTTTTATAATTATATTATAATATTTTTCCTATTTTAAAAATCTCTTATTCAACATACCTTCTTGTTTTCCATACTGTGGATAAATGATAACATCATTTTTTGGATGTGTAGACCACCACCTCCTCAAAGAAAAGTGATTCGTTCACACAATACATAGAACATATAAATGGAGATTTTGATAAAAATATGTGATATATATGATTTATATGTGATACTATAATTATAATATATATAATTTAATTTCCTATCTTTTTATACGACAAAGAAATGAAAGTAGTGTTCACGCGTACATTCGTCCTACCCTCTCCATGAACGGTAAATTTTAATTTATTATAACAAAATGTTATTTATTATTAAATATAATTACATAACTAATAAATATAATGGATTAAATTATAGATATTTTTAAACCATTATCTAATTAATAGCAACAACAAATTACATGTCACAGCGTACTAAAAAAACTAGTCAATTAAAACCCAAAATTGTGAAAATAATGGATGATTGTTAACACATAGGTAAAAATATTTTATAAGGATATAATATATAATATTATAAAAAATATTAAGGTTATTTAATAAGTTATTCACACTATCTAAACCATTATAAATTTGGTTAAATTATGATCACCCAAAGGAAAGTCAAAGTAAGGGAATTTCATATCACTTTTTATTTCTATGAGATACATGATTTATTAACCACTAAATTATTTAGTGTGGTGTAAAAACTAAACATTAATCTATTATATATATTTTATAATTTAATTTTTGGTAATTTAAAAAATAATTTTATGATCTTTATTTGATGAGGTTTTACATTTTAAAAGTTACAAAATGAGTAAGGCAGTTTGGTCTCAATTTTCCTTTATTGAGATGAATGTTTTATTATAATTATAGGTTCTTTTAAGAGGTGTATATAATATTTTTTGACATGTTATATCATGAATATAATTATTTTCATGATTTTTTAAGCTTTATTTAATGTTATTATTTCATGGTGATTGTGATTCAAATGTTTCAAAGTGGTATGTGACACTTTGAAACGTCTGAATATTATTCTACTCAATAAATATTATTGAAAGATCTATTAAGTTAATTTTCAAGGAAAATGATTTGAATGAAATTTTTTATGTTTTAATGTTTTTTTAAATATTATTTATAAATTTTTCCAACTAATTTCAATGAATTATTTTTCGAAATGTTTTATATTCTGAAAAATGTGTTTTTAATGAAAAGGGATATTTTCAACAAGAATTATTTTCATGAGTTATCTCAAACTTATTTCACATATAAGAAAATTTTATTTGATTTTAAATATGTTTTAATGGGGATATTATTCAATGGTACCATTCTTATTCTTTCAGAGAATAATTTAAATGAAAATTTTGAAATAAATGATTTCAAATTAAAAAAGGGGTATTTCACTCCTGATTTTCAATGATTTTGTTAGAGTATTTTCATATATGAAAATATAATCTATTTAATATTATGATTCATTAGGTTTGACCAATTATGATATTATTTACCATATTATATTAAATGGGTTTTGAGCATTTTGATTGTGGATGTTCTATTATGTTATCATTCATCATATTACTCAGAATGGTTTGTAATTATGTTTTCTAATTGGGGATTGTTATTTATATTTCATATGTATATTATTTTTATGTTTCACCCCCATTAATATGAGGAATGACTTAGAATTAGTAAGTAATGGTTGGGGTCATCTATATCCCCTTGATGCATCGGTAGTCTAATGAAATATAATAGTTGGAAAAAATAGATGGGTTTTTAATCATTATGATAAACCATCTTGTGAAAAGTATTGATGGTAAAGGGTCCACGTACCTAGGAAACATGGATTCCAGTCATTAATCGTCTCCATCTTTTAGACCCAGTTATTACTTATCCATGATATTTTTTTTCTACATATCTATGGATTTGTTTCATTATTATTATTCATAAAATGTAATGTTTTTTATTTATTTCCATTTCCATATTTTTTATTCCATATCAAGTTGTTTAATTTGAAAGTGTTATTAGTTATTTACATTTACATATTAATTTATTTGTTATTAATTTGGTTTTACTTATCTTTGTTGATCATTTCATCTCACCCCTTTCGTGTGATTTATTTTCCCATGATACTAAGATGTGTAATAAGATCTATTTTCAGGGTTATGCTACGATAATAGTGGCCTTCTAAAAGGATTATATGTTGGTCGGAGTGGACACTCAATAGGGGGGTGAATTGAGTTCCAATTAAAATTTCTGTTAAAAACAATTTCTATTAAAATCCCCCAATTTCAAAACAAATTAAACTGTAGTGAATTTATATAGATTATAAAGGTTCAATTAGTTTCTTAAAGATTGATTAATTCTCAGTTAACTTAATCTTATGATTAAATTAACTTTTGAAACTAACTTACTGATTTATAACAAACATAAACACTTGCGAATTTAATTATCAAAGTAGCTTTGAAGATAGATTATATTTCAAAGTAATAGCAGCGGAATAAGAAATAAATATGTATAGTATGGATATAGAGTATAACTACAAGCACAGAGAATTAACCAAGAGGTTCAGTCTCAAGCCGAGACTTAGTCCTCTCAAAATTTTATATAAGAAATGATCCACACCCTGGATCGGGGTTAACAACAGTGAACACACTGTCCAGGTCACAAGACCTCTACCACAGTTCTTCATGGGAAAACAAACAACAGCAGCAAGCTGTCCTGGTCACAAGACCTCTACCACTATCCACAGTGGGAAATGGGGTGCAAAAAGGTTTGCTGAGGATTTACAGATCCTCCAGTGAAAGTACAAGAGTCAGTGTGTGTGTTTAATACAGCAGATAACACACACTGCTCAAAATGTAGAATAAATCACAGAACAAGAGATGTAGAGTTTAGAAGTGGTTCTGGTGATCTCAGTGTAGCTCTTGTATTCGATCAGAAGAGAGTTTGAGTCCTCTTCTCATTTCTGTTTGAGAAACAGAGTGTCGTATGCTTCAGGTTCACAGGTAGTGAGAATGTAGTCGATGAAGTTCTTCAGGGTTCTTCTTGTATGCACAGAACACTTCTCGAGTATACTTGATTGACTATATGCTTCTCTGTGTTCTTGATGGAACTCGTTTTTATCTTCTTGTGTTTCTGGTATATTTCGTCCACCACACACTTCTCTGGTTCGCATATCCTGTGTATCTTTGGGCAGCGTAGTCTTCTCGTATTTATCTCCCGACAGGGGACGGAAAAGATTTCTTTTCAGCAGGTACGAGGTACGGGTTCCTGACATCCGACAACCTTTATCAGATATTTGACAAATCATCAAAATGTATGATATGACCGTTAGATATATTAAATATAGGAAATAAAGAAATTAAAACAGTGAGTCGAGAATGTATGTCACTGTTGACTCGAACTGTGGTCTTCCAACTGTGGACTTCCTTCTGACTGCTGACTTCAACAAGAGGCTTGCTGTCTGTAGGCTTGCAATAGTAGCTTTTACTCCATGTAGCTGTAGCCTTTCTAACTGTAGACTTGTAACATCAAATTTGTAGAACTTTAACCTTTGTCAACTGTAGACTTCGATCATCAGTAGACTTAGTAGACAGAAGCTGTCTAACTGTAACCTTGACTGTAGACTTATGACTGTAGGCTTGTTCGACTGCGAACTTGTTTCAACTGTAGACTTGTTCGACTGTGAACTTGAGCAGATATAACATTAAACAGAAGTCTTGTAACTGTGACCTTCGTCTGTGAGATTTGACAATAGATACCAGTAGACTCGTAACTGTAAGCTTGAATTAGTCTTCGACTGTAACCTTGTAACTGTGAACTTTTTGCAACAATATTTAAGGTGACAGTTAGCTGTAACTGTGACTTTGAAAAGAAAACTCTGACTGTTGGCTAACAATACCAAACTTATGTAAATGCTACTGTAAGCTGTTACAGTAATGTTATGAGAGTAGGAATATGAACTGTTTAGAATAAAATACGTTTAAGCATGGAATAATAAGATTAATGCAAGGTTTTAATACATCATAATCAATGGTTAAGCATGATTTGGGATTATCAAAACAGGTGATTCCAACAATCTCCCCCTTTTTGATAATCACAAATTATGTCAGTATGAAATATAGAAGTATCAGAGAGAAGTGTGCAGGACACAGTATTAGCAATATGAGCACAAAAATTAGGTATAATCTGCAAGGATTTCTCCTCTTTGTATAGGTTCATTTCTCCCTTGAGTTTTCCCTATTTCTCCCCATTTCTCCCCCTATCTATTTTCCCTATTTCTCCCCCTTTGTGATTAACAAAAAGAAAGACAGAGAGAGAGAAAATAAACATTGTATTAATAAGGAGTACAGTACATGACCCAAAACGTGAATACATGATCCCTATCAAAAAAAATATAAACAGACTCAATCCTCTTCATCTGGAGGTAAGGGATCTTTTCCTTTGGAGGAAGAAGATGGAGCAGGAGGTGAAGGATCAACAGGCTTAGGAAGTGCAGCAGGAATGTCTGGAGGGGCAGCAACAGATGCTCCTGAAGGCCTGTAGTGAGTAGATTGCCGAGGTATCAGTGGTCTAAGGCTTCTGAGGGCATCAGCAGGAGACATTACTGAAGAACCACTGGGGTTGGAGACAGGTAGGGCAGGAGGAACTATAACAGGTGTGCAGTCCACATGAAGAAAAGGTAGGAGCAGATTCCTGAAATCCATGATGATGTTTCCTCCTCTGTCCATGGCAGATAAGAAGTCATCTTTGTTTTCCAAGAATTTATCCAAAGCTGGGGTCAACTCTCGTAGCTTGCTAACTTGTTCTTTGAAATCTTGAGTTACAGGAGGCAGCTTCATAGTTTCTAGCATGAGCTTGAAGTGATTGTTCAACTGATGCTTGGTGAAAATCCGATCAAAGTAATAATCCACTTTACTTTTGATTGCCTCCTGAGAAGCAGTAGTAGCCTGCAGGTGCTCACGAACAAAGCCACTGACTTCTCTTGTAGTAGCAAGGATCTGTAGGTCTGATGTGTCATTTGCACGGGCCTGAGTAAGCTCTTCTCTGAGCAGGCTTCTAAACTGCTCAAGGTCCACAGGAGAGCTAGATGAAGGAAGGGACTTGACTGAGAATGCCACTGTCTCCTTGAAAGACTGAGTCAGATTTCCAATCACTTTCTGAATGAAAGCATCCTGATTGCTAAAGTGTTCTTTTACTGATTTCTTGAAAGCCTCAAATACTTCCACAAAATGCTTGACCACTTCTTTGATATATCGAATCTCACTGGCCACTTGTGTCTGAGAACTGCTCAGGGCAGTTAAAGAGGCAACTGATTGTCTGAGGGCCACTACTGCTCCAGTCCAGCTTTCAATTTGAGTGTGGCACACTTTCATTTCATCCATCACTTCTTTGATTGGACTTCCCACAACACATCCTAGAGATAATTCTAAGGATTGTTCCACATTTTTCAGCTCATCAAAAATACTGGTTTTCAATTCAGCAACAGACTGTCTGATGGTCTCCTTTATTTCATTCTTTAAGGATTCAAGGTCTTCATTGGTGGCCAATCTTTCAGTTTCTAACACTGGAGAGCTGTTAGGTAGGATGACTGGATTTCTTGGTGGTTGGTTTTCCTCATCTGAATCCTCATAATTGAGTCCTAACACCATGTATCCTAGATCTGAGGTCCATCCTTCTATATCATACAGTACAGAGACTGAACCAAAACGCTCCCCCTCACTTGGAGGTCCTTTCTGAACACTTTCTACTATCTTCTCAACTCTGGGTAACTCTAAGTTCTCTTCTGTAGCTCTATCAGGTTCCATATTTGCTTCCTCTGTAGGTTCAGCAGTGAGGTTAGCCTTCCTCTCTGTTGGGTCATCAACCACTTCCATGACAACAGTAGTAGAGACCACTCCTGCTTCCTGGTCAGACGCTGACTTGTCTGTATACCCTATCAGAGGGCTCATACTGAGTTCTTCTGCAACAGTTTCTTGATTTTCATTTGAAGTTCCAGCCTCTTCTACTTTGACTGCATCATCCTCGTCAGAGGTGTCCTTGACAAAATATTGAGATTCTTCTTCTTCTTCTGTAGTCTCAGTCTCACTGTCTCTTAGAACAGGTTCTCTACTAGGTAGTTCTTTTGGAGGGCTTGCAGCTCCAAACGTCACTGTCCTGACAGGACTGTGAGTAGTATCAGGATCACTCCCTTCATCAATTGGGGTGTTCTCTCTTGCAGAGTTACCAACTACTGCAGTCTGTTCATCATCTGAGTATACAGGTTCAGGCTCATCAGGCTTTAAGCCTGGATCTCTCCTATCTCTCGGTCTAGAGGGATGAGTAGAAGGGCTAAATTTCTCATAGATTCTCTCCTCATCATTCACCCATGATTTCTTCCAGGGATTCCAACTGATCATCATGAATTTGAAGATTACTTTCGAGATACATACACTGTTCTTTGCCACTATCAACTCTTCCTGACTTCCAGCTGCACCTTTCACTTTCAACATAATCGAAATGAGTTTAGCATGAAACAAGGCACTTGATTTTGAGCTTGCCTTTATCATGTCCTCCATCTGAGCCATCAGCAACCTACAAAGGTTGATCTTCCTTCCATGTTTTAATAAGTACATCAAGTAAATATCCTGGTGCTTCAGAGTTGCAAAATCTCCTCTTCTAGGACTCAGTACATGCTGAATAAATTTAAACAGAAGCCCGTCCTCTCCATTCATTTCAGCAGCAATAACCTTTCTTACTGTGCCATTGCCTATCAGTTCTTCCAGAGCCGTCTCATGATCAAAGATTCTACTATTTGGAGGAGCCGCTCCAGAATAGTAGTTGTAAATACCTTCATGAGGAACTCCTAAACAAGCAGCCCATTCAACTGATGAAAAACTGACTTCATTGCCGTTTACTCTAGATACCAGTCTATGCAGATCATCATCTTCCTCGAACTGTAGATATTCATAGAATTCCTTCACCAGCTTCGGGTAGTACGGTCCATTATTGTTTGCGAAGCATTCGGTCCATCCTTGCTCATTAAGCACTGCCAATACTAATGATCTGCTCGATAAAATCCACTCTTCACTTAGTTCCTTCTCAGCAACTATTTCTCTCTTAGTCAGATGTGGATTGACAGGTCTTATCGAGGCGTTCCCAGTGCCACTAGATTCGACTTGAGTCCTCTTTGGCATTGGCGCATCTTCATTGACAGTCGGGGGTCGCTTTGTTCTGGCCATTGGAACTGAATGAGGTTTCGAGGTTCGGTTGAAGGTTTAGGGTTTAGGGCTTGAGAGAGAGCAAGGGTCGAGATGAGTGGATTGATATATGTTCGATGTTCTCAATTTTATCATTTAGGGATTTAGAAATAAAAGAATAAAGAAAAGAAACGGTTCGAATTCCCGCAAAATAAAATAAGGTTAAACAGCGAAACAGCCTACAGAGAGATGTAACAGTGAGGTACACCGGTGAGGTCTAACTGTGAGGTTTCAACTATGAGGTTTCAACTGTGAGGTTTCAACTGTGAGGTTTCAACTGTGAGGTTTCAACTGTGAGGTTTCAACTGTGAGGTTTCAACTGTGAGGTTTCAACTGTGAGGTTTCAACTGTGAGGTTTCAACTGTGAGGTTTCAACTGTGAGGTTTCAACTGTGAGGTTTCAACTGTGCTATAATTAATCATACCTAACTCATGTTTGATGTAACTTAATCTCTCAGAATTCAGAGGCTTTGTAAAAATATCAGCTAACTGATGTTCAGTGCCAATGAACTCAAGAGTGATATCACCTTTTTGATAATGATCCCTCAGAAAGTGATGTCTCACATCAATATGTTTTGTCCTAGCATGAGATACTGGATTTTTAGAAATGTTAATAGCACTTGTATTGTCACACCTTATAGAGACATGTTTGAATTGATATCCATAGTCTAGTAAAGTGTGTTTCATCCACAAGATTTGTGCACAACAGCTACCAACAGCTATATACTCAGCTTCGGCAGTAGACAATGCAACATAATTTTGCTTCTTACTACACCAAGATACTAGTGACTTGCCTAAAATGTGGCATGTTCCAGAGGTGCTCTTTCTATCTAACTTGCAGCCAGCAAAATCAGCATCAAAATAACTTAATAAATCAAATGATTGTCCTTTTGGATAAAATAATCCTAAATTGGGAGTATGTTTTAGATATTTGAAAATCCTTTTAACAGCAGTCAAATGAGACTCTTTTGGATTGGCTTGAAACCGAGCACACATGCATACACTGAACATGATGTCAGGTCTACTGGTAGTAAGGTATAGTAGACTACCTATCATACCTCTGTAATTGGTTTGATCCACTGGTTCACCAGTTTCATCACTGTCCAACTTGCAAGTGGTGCTCATAGGTGTGTCACTGCCTTTGGTTCCATCCAAAGAAAAATGGTTTAGAATATCTTTAATATATTTACTTTGGATCAAAATAATACCATTTTTATTTTGAAAGATCTGAAATCCAAGGAAAAATTTGAGTTCTCCCATTAAACTCATTTCAAACTCATTTTGCATTATTTTTGAAAAATCAACACATAAAGAATTTTTAGAAGATCCAAAAATAATATCATCCACATAAATTTGTACTATTAAGACATCTTTAGAAATCCATTTAATAAAAAGAGTAGGATCAGCTATCCCTTTAGTAAATCCTTTCGAAATAAGAAAAGAGCTGAGCCTATCATACCAAGCTCTTGGAGCTTGCTTTAAACCATATAAAGCTTTAGATAATTTAAAAACATGATTAGAAAAATGGGGATTTGTAAAACCAGGAGGTTGTTCCACAAATACATCCTCAATTATATATCCATTTAGAAAAGCACTTTTAACATCCATTTGATATAGTTTGAAATTCAGATGAGCAGCATAAGCAAGTAATATCCTAATGGCCTCTAGTCTAGCCACGGGTGCAAAGGTTTCCTCACAGTCTATTCCTTCTTCCTGACTATACCCTTGTGCAACTAGCCTAGCTTTTTTTCTGATTATATTACCAAACTCATCAACTTTGTTTCTAAACACCCATTTAGTGCCTATGGTAAGAGTGTCTTTAGGTCTTTCCACTAATTCCCAAACTTTGTTTCTTTCAAACTGATTTAGTTCTTCTTGCATAGCCATTACCCAAAATTCATCACTGATAGCATCATTGACATTTTTGGGTTCAAGCTGTGAAAGAAAAGCTTGATGTTCAACCTGATTTCTTAGAGAAGCTCTAGTTTGTGTTCCTCTATCAAGATTACCAACAACAGCATCTAGAGGATGATTCTTTAGAATCCTAGTTGATTTGGTAAAGGTTGGACAAGAGATTTCAGGTTCATTTATAGGTTCGGGTTCCACAGAGAAAGATTCTGGAAAAAGTCCAGAATTGGATGTTTTTATTACAGGTTCTTTAGATTTGTCATTTATGTCCAGAACAGATAAATCTTCTTCAACATCTTCAAGAGGAGTTTTAGACTCATGTGGATCAGTCTCATCAAACTCGATGTGAACAGATTCTTCCACACATTTGGTTTTCTTATTGAAAACTCTATAGGCTTTACTAGACATAGAGTAACCCAGGAAAATTCCTTCATCACTTTTTGGAGCAAATTTATCAAGATTATCTTTGGTATTCAGAATAAAGACTTTGCAACCAAAAACTCTAAAGTAATTAACCTTAGGCTTCCTATTATTCCACAACTCATAAGGGGTTTCTTAAGAACCGGTCTAATCAAGACTCTATTAATAACATAGCAGGCTGTATTAACAGCTTCAGCCCAAAAGTAAATTGGTAGGTCATATTCATTGAGCATGGTTCTAGCAATTTCTTGCAGGGTTCTGTTTCTTCTTTCTACTACACCATTCTGTTGGGGTGTCCTAGGGGCAGAAAAGTTATGAGCATAGCCATTGAGTGAGCAGTAAGATTCAAATTCTTGATTCTCAAACTCACGACCATGATCACTCCTCAAGGTCTTAATCTTAAGTCCACTAAGATTTTCTACAGACTTAGAGTATTTAACAAAGGAAGAGCAGGCTTCACTTTTGTGAGCTAGAAAGTATACCCAAGTATATCTAGAAAAGTCATCTACAAGAACATAAACATAGTGCTTCCCATTTAGACTTGAAATTCTTGATGGTCCAAACAAATCCATGTGAACCAGTTCAAGTGGTTGAGAAGTTGAAACTTCTTTCTTTGGTTTAAAAGAAACTTTGTGTTGTTTTCCCTTCTGACAGGGATTACACACTTTGTCATTTGGGAATTCAAGCTTAGGTAGGTCTCTAACTAGGTGTTTCTTAGAGAGTTTTCTGAGTGAGTGAATGTTGCAGTGTCCTAATCTCCTATGCCACAGCCAAGACTCTTTATGAAAAGCATTTAAGCAAGTAACATTATGTTTAGCTAAAGTGTTTAAGTCAACAGCATAAACATTTTCATTTCTTAAGGCAGAAAATATTAAAGCATTTTTGGAATTATAAACATCACAAGAATTGTTTTCAAACTTGACATTAAAACCATCATCACACAATTGAGAGATGCTAAGTAGGTTGTACTTAAGTCCATCAACAAATAAAACTTTGGAAATTAATACTGAGTCAGTGTTACCAATCTGGCCTAAGCCGATGATTTTTCCTTTTGAGTTATCACCAAAAGTGACATATCCTCCATCAACCTTTATTAAGCTTTTGAAGCACGAATAGTCTTCAGACATGTGTCTTGAACATCCACTGTCTAAGTACCATACCTTCTTGTAATTGCTTTTCAAACAGATTTCCTACAAAACAGATTAGACAGGAAATGACTTTGGTACCCAGATTTTCATGGGTCCAGATATGTTAGCAATCAAGGATTTAGGTACCCAGATTTGTTTTATGGGTCCCATACAATTAATAGATGCAACAGATTTAGAGAGATATACTTTATTTGATCTACAACTATTTAAATAACCAGTTGAGGCATACGAATTTCCAAAACTGGAACTAGCAGGATTTTTTCCAGACTTAATAAATCGGGTTTTAGTAAACTGTCTTTGTCCAGGTTGGTATCCCAAGCCAGTAGAATACTTAGGTGCAACTTGCTTTCCTAGCAGTTGGGTTAGAGTATCTTTTCCATTTGTGAATGTTTCTAAGTCCTTTCTAAGTTGTTCATTAGATAGTTTCAGTTCTGTATTCTCCTTTAATAATTGAACATTTTTCTCTTTTTCTACATCAAGTGTAGACTTGACACTTGCAGTAAGAGCATGCTGTTTCTTTAAAGACTTATATTTATCCTTTAGTTCATTACACGTTTCTTCCAGCATATTACAGTATTCAATCAATTCATCTTTAGACATATTTTCAGAATCAGAACCAGATTCTGCTTCACCTTCAGAATAATAAGAGTTTAGAGTGGGAGTGTCTAAGGTTACCTCAGATGTGTTTGTCATGAAACACATATTAGCACGATTTCTTTCAGAATCACTGGACTCTGATTCACTTGTGCTGTCTTATGAAGCACTCCAGGTGGCCTTCATAGCTTTCTTATAATTCTTGTCCTTGTACTCATATTTCTTCTTGAATTTTAACTTAGGACAGTCAGCTTTGATGTGTCCTTTCCTTTTACATTCATAGCAAACTATGTCTTCTTCTTTATCAGTTTTCTTCCAATCTTTCTTCCACTTACCTTGTCTATCATACTTACCCTTGTAGTTTGGTTTTCTGAAGAACTTATTCTTCCTATAGAACTTCTTGAATCTCCTTGCTATTTGTGCCATCTTGGCATCACTGTCAGAATCTAAGTCTTCACTAGATGAGCTTTCAGTTGGTATATGCACTTTCTCCTTGTCTTTGCTCTTTGATGCAGTAGACTTAAAAGCTACAGATTTTCGTTTTGGTTCCTCATCTTCCTCTTTATTTACCTTGAGCTCTTCTTCGTACATCATCAGCTTACCAATTAACTCCTTGACAGGTAAAGTTCCAATATCATAGGATTCTCTAATTGAAACGGATGTGCCTCTCCATCTGTCAGGCAGACATCTCAATAATCTCATGATTTGCTCCTTTGCTGGAACAATCTTTCCGAGTGAGCTCATTGAGTTGACTATCTCATTAAACCTGAGATACATATCAGAAATAGGTTCATCATCTTTCATCTTAAAGTTATCATATTTGATAGTATAAGTATTTAACCGCATTTCCTTGACATTAGTTGTTCCTTCATGAGAAACAGCTAAGGTGTCCCAGATTTCAAAAGCAGTTTTACATGCAGAAATTCTATTGAATTCCTCATCTCCTAGAGCACAGTAGAGAGCATTCACAGCCTTACAATTATTATTGTAAGCTACCTTAGTAGGTTCATCCCAAGTTATTCTTTCAGTTTCTAGAATCTTGTATTGAGACTCTATAGCAGTCCAAATATCAAAACCCATACTTTCCAAATGAATTTTCATTTTGAGCTTCCATTGGGCATAATTTACACCATTATAGAAGGGTGGCCTGTTAGTAGCAGCACCTTCTAGTCTATTATCCATAAGGAAATTTGAGAAAATGTTTTAAAGAGATAAAATTTAGAACTAACAGAAATTTAAGATCTTTTAGATAAAACTACAATCACAGTTTAAAAACAGAGGGTTAAAATAAAACTTTGAGCAAGTATAACAGAGATAAACAACTCCTCTGATACCAAATGTTGGTCAGAGTGGACACTCAAGAGGGGGGTGAATTGAGTTCCAATTAAAATTTCTGTTAAAAACAATTTCTATTAAAATCCCCCAATTTCAAAAGAAATTAAACTGTAGTGAATTTATATAGATTATAAAGGTTCAATTAGTTTCTCAAAGATTGATTAATTCTCAGTTAACTTAATCTTATGATTAAATTAACTTTTGAAACTAACTTACTGATTTATAACAAACATAAACACTTACGAATTTAATTATCAAAGTAGCTTTGAAGATAGATTATATTTCAAAGTAATAGCAGCGGAATAAGAAATAAATATGTATAGTATGGATATAGAGTATAACTACAAGCACAGAGAATTAACCAAGAGGTTCAGTCTCAAGACGAGACTTAGTCCTCTCAAAATTTTATATAAGAAATGATCCACACCCTGGATCGGGGTTAACAACAGTGAACACACTGTCCAGGTCACAAGACCTCTACCACAGTTCTTCGCGGGAAAACAAACAACAGCAGCAAGCTGTCCAGGTCACAAGACCTCTACCACTATCCACAGGGGGAAATGGGGTGCAAAAAGGTTTGCTGAGGATTTACAGATCCTCCAGTGAAAGTACAGGAGTCAGTGTGTGTGTTTAATACAGCAGATAACACACACTGCTCAAAATGTAGAATAAATCACAGAACAAGAGATGTAGAGTTTAGAAGTGGTTCTGGTGATCTCAGTGTAGCTCTTGTATTCGATCAGAAGAGAGTTTGAGTCCTCTTCTCGTTTCTGTTTGAGAAACAGAGTCTCGTATGCTTCAGGTTCACAGGTAGTGAGAATGTAGTCGATGAAGTTCTTCAGGGTTCTTCTTGTATGCACAGAACACTTCTCGAGTATACTTGATTGACTATATGCTTCTCTGTGTTCTTGATGGAACTCGTTTTTATCTTCTTGTGTTTCTGGTATATTTCGTCCACCACGCACTTCTCTGGTTCGCATATCCTGTGTATCTTTGGGCAGCGTAGTCTTCTCGTATTTATCTCCCGACATGGGACAGAAAAGATTTCTTTTCAGCAGGTACGAGGTACGGGTTCCTGACATCCGACAACCTTTATCAGATATTTGACAAATCATCAAAATGTATGATATGACCGTTAGATAGATTAAATATAGGAAATAAAGAAATTAAAACAGTGAGTCGAGAATGTATGTCACTGTTGACTCCAACTGTGGTCTTCCAACTGTGGACTTCCTTCTGACTGCTGACTTCAACAAGAGGCTTGCTGTCTGTAGGCTTGCAATAGTAGCTTTTACTCCATGTAGCTGTAGCCTTTCTAACTGTAGACTTGTAACATCAAATTTGTAGAACTGTAACCTTTGTCAACTATAGACTTCGATCATCAGTAGACTTAGTAGACAGAAGCTGTCTAACTGTAACCTTGACTGTAGACTTATGACTGTAGGCTTGTTCGACTGCGAACTTGTTTCAACTGTAGACTTGTTCGACTGTGAACTTGAGCAGATATAACTTTGAACAGAAGTCTTGTAACTGTGACCTTCGTCTGTGAGCTTTGACAATAGATAGCAGTAGACTCGTAACTGTAAGCTTGTTTTAGTCTTCGACTGTAACCTTGTAACTGTGAACTTTTTGCAACAATATTTAAGGTGACAGTTAGCTGTAACTGTGACTTTGAAAAGAAAACTCTGACTGTTGGCTAACAATACCAAACTTATGTAAATGCTACTGTAAGCTGTTACAGTAAAGTTATGAGAGTAGGAATATGAACTGTTTAGAATAAAATACGTTTAATCATGGAATAATAAGATTAATGCAAGGTTTTAATACATCATAATCAATGGTTAAGCATGATTTGGGATTATAAAAACAGGTGATTCCAACAATTATATATGTTGTATTCAAATGTTTTATATTGTAATGTTAAACTCAAGTATTTAATCTATTTTCCAAGACTTCTAAACTAATAATTATTTTGGGATTCAAAACTTGTATTTATACCAATTTATTAAAATAATGTACCATCAATGGGATACTGGGGTTGGTTCATTGTAGTTGGTATTAGAGGATGTTTTCCAACAACCATGGTAACTACATTTAGAAATCATAGATTAAAGAACATAACCAAAAGATAAACCTTGAGGATAAGTATATAATAACATCCCAAAGAAACCATTTTTATTTTTATTAGACTAGATACACATAATGTTTTCATTTTATGATATGTAATCTTCTAGTTTTGTGATTCTACATTTTTATTTTATCTAACCTAGTGTATGTTACCATTTAGAAATGGTGACTAATAGAAGGAATACTAACCCCACTGATGAATATGATTCAAAGAGTAATAAGGATCATTTCTTTCAGGGTATTAATCGAATATTTTGATGAAAATAGTCTCCCAAGATTTTTAATCATATGAGGACATATTATCATTGAAGTGTCCAAGGATCGTGCAGTCACACTCAAAGGGGGGGTGAATCAAGTGTGACCAAAGTTTACTAAATTCTATTTCACCTTTTAATTATTACTTCTTTCACCTATTAGGATTAGTGGATCATGCATGAAATGTTGAAAGGAAATGAAAAACATCGCATGATATTTTTACATGGTTTGGTAAAAAGACCTACATCCTTGCCATGATGGTTAGACCCCCTAAAAAGGATTATCCATTATAAAATTTTTATCAATTAAATTTTTTTAGAAAGAAACTGGTTATACACCCCAATAATAGATCCTTCAGTTTATTTTGATTATAGCCCCTAGAATTCTAACTCTTCTTTCTTCAGTTGGTTACACACCCTAACCATTCGACTGGTTAGATCCCCCGGTCTCTCAAACCTCTTCAGAAACTCATTAACCCCCCAATCATAATATACTTATTATTATAAATATATTATCCAAAGATACAATGATTAGTTGGTCATTCTCCATGAGCATACATGATCAAACCGAAATGTGTACAATTAAAGTTACTTTGCACAAATGTTGGACTTGCTCAAATAATTATAATCCCTGAATATAATCAAACGCCTCATAAACAAACTCATTTTGAAAGACTTCATTCTTCCGTAGAAGACCCAACCACACTAAATACTAAAAACTCAGATACACAATTTCCACTGAATCACGGATAAATTTTTTTCCCAAATTCTTTCTCAAAACTTTTCACACTAATCAAGAAAAAAATATTCTACACGCACATTTTCAAACATCATTCATGTATTTAATAAACGGCATGGACTTCTCATTTTGTGATTACATGTGAGTATTATTTAATACATGTATGTGTTTTTCATATAGATCCATAATCACATGCACTTTATCTCCTTGTGCACTCACCTTGAATACATTACAAACTTTTAAAAACACTTCACATTACATCTTCACTATTTTAAAATGTAGCCACACACTTTATGAAATAGAAAATACTACCTCGATGTTTTTTCTTCAATCCATATATAATTTTATACTTACTATAAAAACATACCCTTCATTATTCAAAGCATAAAAATGTATCATACTATTTTTACTGTACAAACCCATATGCGTGAAGCATCTTCATTGCATAAGTGTCTCTATGAAAGTATGAAAATCACTCGACACCTATTCACTATTTATTCTTTAATGTGTTTTTTCTTCACTCGCACTATTTATCAAACATTCACGCACACAATATCTAATGGATATATACATGGTGCATGTAATATATTCACGATTTTTAGTTTAAGTTTACATCATTT
This sequence comes from Viscum album, assembly GCA_963277665.1. Lineage (NCBI taxonomy): Eukaryota > Viridiplantae > Streptophyta > Magnoliopsida > Santalales > Viscaceae > Viscum > Viscum album. The sequence continues at coordinate 1,940,682,100 of OY728155.1, forward strand.
CATGGTTCCTCAAAAATGTTTGTGAAAATACCATGGATACACAAATTTTAGTATCATGTTATCTTAATATGTTCATGGAACCTTATTCATCGCAAATCTACTCGAGTGTACAAATCACATGCCAAAAAGTCACTTCCTTAAAGTCCTCTTTTCACAAACAGACAGTGTGTGGATCCCTTTGTGAAATAGAGAAATTCATGGCATTGTTTCTCTCTATTAACTAAGATAAGATGCGAGATAAAACATCTATATATAATGAGATCAAATTCGGTATTTATAGGAATCAATCGTGGCCTCCGTAACCTCTAGAATTATGGAAAAAACCGTTGCCTTCATGTTTCATACCATGAAATATCATTTTCACTGAACAAGACATATTTTCTCAAGGCTTCAAAACAATTTTTCAATCTTCATTAAATCATAGAGATGATTCTTAATGTTATTTCAATCATATTACGATATTCACGAAGATAAAATAGTGATCATGAGTCTGGGTTTGAACTTCAACTGATGTGGATACATTGACATCTTAGTGCACAAAACTCCCTAATGGATTGAGGTAGAAGATAAACTAATATGAACACTGGATGACCTAGACATCAAATTAAGTTGATTGCATGGTTTCATGAAAAGCGTGATGATTAGAAATACTTGATAAAATGATCATTGAATCGAAGGTACCTAGTTAATTTGGTACAACCCCAAATCAAAACAAACCCACACCTCATGACCCCTTTAAAATACAAGGCATAACATCCATGGTTTAATATTCTCTTCTCCCTCCTCTGGTACTGCCCCATATTGGATTTGTAGGCACTCTTAAATGCCAAACTGTACTAATGTTCCACCCTACATGGTGGTGATCCACCACTTATATACCTCACATAGGAATAACCTTGTACTTCCATAGCTATTCCCTCATGATGGTTGGATAGGGTTGAGCTCGGATGCCCATAGCGGTGTGTTGCTCCCCTTAGCTGGTTTGCTTGCTGGGTAATTTTTTAATTAAGGACCATAAAATATACATAGAAAAAGTATAAGTAACATAATGATCCTTCATCAAATATAATGAAAAACTATCATAATCAAACCCATAATTCAAAAAACATTAATACCTTTCAATTTCATCGACACATGTTCCAAACTCAAATAACTAAAGAAACATGTCTTTTGAACTACAAACTAGCTCTACCATTTTCACATTTAGAATTCATTGAATTTTATTTTTCTCACTTGATTGAAAACAATTTGAACGTCAACAAATCACTCGGTCTCTTCAATATCCCCATTTGGATTAGTTGTCAATACGCAATTAATATTAATATTCAATGATATATTCTCCCCTTATTGGAAATAAAGGTGAAGTTATAATCATGGGAAGGAATTATCATTTCTAAAATTTAAACTCTAATAATATCATATTATCTTCTAAAACATATTGTCTGAATTACTTCTAGGAAGGATGGAATCACTACTAGGTTAGAAAATAGCTCAAAATAGTCGTCTCTAAGTCTACATGAGCAATTATCTATTAAGAATACAAGGGAAATCTATTTTAACATCAACATTGTCAATAAACATACAAGATGTGGTACCAATCATTGAAAATTCCTTTCATAAATTGATCAAAAGATTTCAAACTAACCCCTTTCATACATATCAACAAATATATTAGAACATTCAATTCAAATAATTTAATTCCTTTTTTTCATGAAATAATAAATCTCTTCCAAGTAGAATTGATAATTTTTTATCATGGAAATATAAGATGTAATCATTCATTTCTAAATTATGGTGATCTTCAATTTCATGATTTTTTTTAATTGTCAAATTCATAACTCTTTAGAACTTATGATATTTGTATAATCCCAAATAAGATAGAATTATCTGATAACTGATGTTCTATTCTCACCCTAAATAGATTCACATAACAATTCTTCATCATGACTGACATTCTTCGAGAATAAATTCCCAATTTCTTATATGATTATTTGAGATGTCAAAAATTGACAACACGATTCAAATAGTATTCCATGATTGAAATCATTCTATCATCTAGATGTTAAAAACATTTATAAATTTATGTCCCCCAGAATATATGCTTCACCTTTACTTCCATATGTGAAAAAAAACAAAATACATATGGTAATAAGGTGGATATTCAATGCCTCTCTATTAGAGAAATAGGTCCAAGAGTTTCTTCTCAACCCAGCAATCTTTTTAGGTGAAAAATTAATTTTCAATTTTGATAGTAAATAATTTTTATTTTTATTTTTTTATGCAATCTTTATTTCCAATATTAACTATTCTATCCATATGATCAAGAGTTCTTTAGAATCATGTTATGTCTTCAATTTGTATGTAGAATTATTTTTCCCAACACTAAAAGTCACAAATGTTTTCCCTTTCTTCTTCAAGAATTATTCTTGATCTTATTTTCATGTAAAAAACATTTACCAAAATGTCCAGACATGTAGCATCCATCATGCATAACATTTCAATTCAAAAAGTTACCACTTTTAGGACTCATTCCAGATTCATCCCCATCTATTCATTTCCCAAAATCAATCTTGTTATCTCTCTTATGGAAACTACATCTTCAATTACATCTTGCTTATTTCCTTATGAATGTTCATTGAAAATATTCCATGATGCATGATGTATCCTTTCTTACCATAATATAATCATATTTGCTTTGGTGAGAGACTCTTCACATCATATTTAACAAACTTATTGGGAGTAGTTTTTTTAACAACCTTCTTATTTTTTTCACATACCAAGGTCAACCTCTAATCTTCATATCTTAACTATTTCATTTTTTGTGATCATCTACTTATATAAACATTTTATTATTTCATGATTATTACATATCATCAATCATCATTCTAGTAACCACTTATATTTCAATAATCATTGATATTTTTAATGTAATCATATCTATTATGGATTAACTAATTATCTTTCTAGGAATTCTTCTTATATTTTGAATGTTTCCAATTTTCTTTAGTTTTTATCCCCATAAATGATGATATTATATAATTTTCAAACTATAACATATTTTACCAATAATTAATTGACCGATACCCAAACATCCAACAACACCAAAAGTATCCAAGAAATCTTGATTTGTACTTCTATAACACATTTTTTATGTCAGTGAAATTTTTATTCTTTTAGTTAGAAAATTAATTCTTCTATGATTTCATTAGAGAACAATAATTTTTCGTTATCCATGTTTTCCCATATTTTAAATTTTAATCTTCAATAGTCATTAAATGAACATTAGTATACACCAATTTATCAGGGCAAAGAGTTACCTTCTTTAAAGAGTCTAAAGAGGATTTGTCCTTGGATAATCTCAAACTATTTTTGCCTCTAGATTAATTCTTTTTAGAAATAGAACTCTTATTAGATGAATCATTGAAAATAATTATTATCTCAATAACATGTGATGTGTGATCTTATGTCTCTTTCACATTTCAAAATTTCACTTAATGTTCAAGAAAATTTAAGTTGAGAGCAATCTTCTCATCTTCAATATTTTTTCATACTTTCTTCCGACAAAGTCTTCATCTTTTGAATCTCATCTTCATGTATTTGATTTTCGTTTAGTGAAATTTTTTTAGCTCTATGATTTTTTCTAATTTATGAGTCAGCTGACCATTTTAAAAATTCATAGATGTGTTATGTCGTTTTTCCAGTTCATGGATATATTCTGTAGAAACAATTTCAAAACCATAGTTCTCAAAAAAAATCTTTCAAAATCTTCAATAGATCAAACATATTATTATTTTCAAACAGATATTGTTTCTTCCTTATATTTTATAGTTTTGGTGAGAATTTTGGCTATGAGAACCTTTTTTGTAAATGCTTCTTCCATGGCATCTACCCTTTCTTCATGTTATAATTTTTCCTCAAGACATTCCATGGAAAATCGGGTCATACATGTGACCACTTATTTGGGATGTTTTTTCAGAAGATTTTTGATTTTATAATTTATCATAACGTAATCGTAGCATGAACTTAGTTCATTAAATAATTTCACTGAACAATTTACACTATGAATTTATTTATATACCATTTGATTTTCATTTATCTTAGAATTATTCCATAGCTTATTTTCCACTCTCTTATCCCTTTTTTTCTCTGATTTGACTGAAATATCAATGTTTCTAATATACGGAGTAGAGGTAGGAATTTACATATGAATCTATTCTGAAATTTATTCAAACTCAAATATGAACTTCATATAATTTTGATATAAACCAGTGAAAAAGTAGAGTTGATCCAATCAAATGTGGTATTTTATATGATATAAATTTATGATTTCATGGATGGTGTAGTCACACTATGAGGGGGTGAATCATGTGTGACCAAATTTTATTTAATTCTTTTTCACCATTTAATTATTACCTTTGTCCCCTATTAGGATGAGTGGATCAATCATGAAATGTATAATCACTCAGTATTTTTACAATGTTCGGTACTAAGATCTACATCCTTGACATGTTGGTTAAACCCCTAAACTTGTATTATCCACTATAATATTTTTATCAATTACAGTTGTTCAGGAAGAAAATGGTTTTACATTTTAGTAATCTATCCTCTGGTTGATTCTGTTTATACCCCCTAGCAATCCAACTCTTCTCTCTTGGTCTGTCAGACCCCCCCAACCATTTTAATGCTTAGACCTCCCATTATCATCATCATTATTGTATCATTTTTATTCAAGAAAGAGTCCATGAAAAAGGGCCTTTTAGACCTATGGAGGACTGAAGTATTGCAGGACGAGTGCATCCACTTTAATAAAATTCACCCCCTCATATTTAAAGAAAGAGATGTTGTGGATACATGTGACCTCAAAAGCTTGACATGCTTGAGAAGTAAAGTGATATTCTACTTTATTACCTTCTCTTCATGTATGGTTGACTTTAATATTGTTTTTGATGAGATCCTTACACTTCCCAATGATGTAAGAGATTGAACATGGTTTGGACCCTCTCTCAAGAAAGAAGGCATGTATGATCATTGAGATAGTATCCACCTAAGAGAGGCTAACATTCTATTTCATGCAAAGGGTGAGCCCGGTCAAGACTGCATTGGCCTCTTCTGTAAAGAGTTCCCACTCCCGAAGTGAGCCATGAAGGCCAAGAATATACTTCCCTTATTTTCCCTTGCTACACCACCTCCTCGTATGACAACCGAATAGAAAGATCCATATGTATTCCACAAGAATCCATGCATCAGGGGAATACACCATACCCAATGACTTTGCGATGTGGGATGAGTTACCATGGATGGACTGTGGATAAGACAAAGCGAGGTTGCATCTCTCTAGTTGTTTATTTTGGTCACTCATTCGGCTAGTTGGATCCTTGAGAATATAATAAGGGATCTCCCAATTGATGTAATCCCACCATACCTAAACTAGTTCTTGGATATCCATAAACTCTATCACCCTACATTGAGGATGATGGTTCTCACCATTCTTTCTAGTCCCTCATTGTCGATCCCCTTCTTCCAGAGCCATACGAAGGGAGCATCCTTAAGGTCTCCACCTTGATACACCTTAAAAGAACCAAATAATCTCTACAGTTCATGTGACCATCCGCCTTTGAAGAATATTTTTTTATGGTCTCCTCGTGATTGTGCCTTCAAAAATGGCATCTTGAGGCCATATTGATGCCTAAATTTTTTATGTATTCATATATTGGGATGGAATGATTGTTGATTCCCCATTTGTTGAAGCCATATTTTGTGGATATTCGGGTGCACCATACAACCTCATTCCACCTATCGCTTTTGGCACAGAGGATGACTATCTGTCATAAGTCATTTATGGGGGAGATTCCCAAAGTTAAAGGGGTGAACACACACCTATCTGCCTCTGAGTTGATGATAATGAGGTTAAATACCTCTAGATGTTTTTTATCCACAACCAGCCTAATTAACTGATGATTGAGGCTCACTTCTTTGAATTTGATGTTTGAAGTGAAGAATCCTTGGTATTCAATCACGTTGTCAGCCCAGTTTTCATGCCAGAACCCAATGTTCCCCTCTCCGATGACCCACTGCATGATCTGGCGGATGTTTGGTATGACTTTACTGATTAAGGACCAGAGGGGGATCCATACATAGGTGCACTTCCCATGGTCTCGCCTAGGATACGTGTAATAGTATTTCCCTACAACGTTCACTCCTCGATCCTAAACCATGCAAGTTTCATGTGCATGAACATGGATCACTGATAAGAGGTTGTTATCCAAGAAAATCTGACCTCAAAAGGAGAGAAAGTGGGTTTTCCAGTTGAGCACTCGCCCTGTGATCTTACTTACCACATGGTCGAAGTCCAGAATTCATGCTCTGCCTGAGGATACTGGCATGTCTTGATAATCCATGGGAAAGGAGTTGTGCTGCATGACCAACCTACTACTCAATTGAAAATCCCTTCTGTTTTTTCACCTATTTGACATATAGAATTGATTTTTTACATGTTAATAGTCTGTCCACTCTAGTGGAATTATGCCTCGAGGATATGGATAATCCCCTGCATCGACTTCTTACCAGCATTCGTGAAGATGATGGTGTCATCGGCAAATATCAGATGGGATACCGATGTAAGGTTCTATTTCCTTCAATAAAGTTGAAAGACTCCATTTGATATATCTCTGTTGGTCATATGGATGATAGTTTCTTGAAAAATGATGAAGATACTGGGGGATAAGGGGTAAAATTTTCATAGGACACCGGTCACCTTGAAGAAGCTGTGGTTTCTACCCATGAATGTGACAGCCAGATTAGAGGAGCAGTAATACCTGAAAAATTAGGTCACATGCACAAGGAGAAAATCCCAATCTTTCCAACACCCTACTGATGTACACCCATTCTATATGATCATATGATTTATTCATATCCACTTTGATATCTATGTTGAAACCATGTGTTTTGAAATTTAGAACCGTTAGTATCTCTTATGACAAGGTTATTGCCTCTTGGGTCAAGCATCCCTTAACAAATCCATGTTTCTCAAGTGAGATCCACTACAAGAGAAGATAAGAGAAGAAAACTGTTCATTTAGGATACGAGACAAAATCATCTATGAGAATTTTCACATACTCACTGGTCAATATTGGAGAAGGGAGGAGGGGTCCTTGATATTTGGGATGAGTATGAGGGACGTAGCACAAGCCACACATTGAAGACCCATGCCTCGAAAGAATTATTGTATTAAAGTAGATATGTCCCCTTTAACCACTTCCCAAGAGCCCTTATAGAATAAACATGGGATGTTATTTGGGATAGGTGTGCTCTTAGAGTTGAGCCTCATCATGGAATTATATTTATCTTCCTCCCTAGGGATCCATTCAATTAATTCACTCTCATGGAAATAGATGAGGCTAGGAACCTCTATCCAAAACTCCTCACCCCCTTCCAGATATCCAATAGGCATTATCATACTAGGGCCTACCATGAGGTTTTTGAAGTAACTATGAGCCATATCCCCTAACACATTACCATCATCAGTGTATGTACCGTCATCTAGTGCTATGTTTTGTTTTATTGTCATTCCTCTACATTATGTAGGCATTGAAGAAATAAATGTTTTTTTCATCCTCGTAGAGCCATTTAATATTCGATTCCAATCTTTCCGAACATTAATGTCCCAAAATAAGATAATCCAGAGAGTTCTTTTGAAAAAGTATCTCTGCAAAAACTGTGTCGTCCCAGTCCTCTTTGAGGCAGGTTTCTAGGTGCTCCAAATTTTTTCTTATCACCTCCATGTTCTGATCGACTGGAAAAATATCCCCAGCCAAAAAATGAAGCCTTTGATTTAGTCTCCTCAACTTTTTATGGATGGCCATCCATATGGTCCCTCGGTCGGTTCTCCACACTCTTCCTTGACCACTTGTTGGTAACCAAGGTCATCACTCCACCGACTACTGAGCTGGAATCATTCGTTTGTGGCCTGTGATGGAGATAGAGATTGAAGTAGTGTAAATTTATCAGAGATACCACAGACAAGGTGGCTAACCATCTCATTTGGAAACATAGAAAGAGCATGGATGTTGTTAAGGAATCAGTCCAGTCGGCTCCATCATCAGTTGGTCCTACATTTGTTGTTGCACTAGGTGAAACAGTTTCCTACATACCCTATGTCCAGTTAGCCTTTTCCAGCCATGAACTGGATGAAGTCTGGACTCCCATTCCTAGGAAAGCCCCCTATCCCTTTCTTCCCCACCGGTTCTACTACCACATTGAAGTCACCCCCGATGATCCAATGTAGGTGCCCTGTGTCGAATGCACTAAGTTACTGCCAGAGGACCTCCCTCCTCTATGCATCACAGTTTCCGTAGATGAAGGTCACCATGATAGTCCTCATAACATAGGTGATTCCAGTGGTAATGAGTTGTTTTCTTCCCTAAATTATTGTAACAAAAAGTATCCATATTTGAGAAAACCCATATGTGTTTCTTGATAGGTTCTACATGCATGGTGGCATGCATCCTGGTTCAACGGGTGAACTTCATAATTTTTTTGTGTTTTTGTTTGTCTTCCAGAATGTTGCCAATATGGGCCTTGTGCTTCCTAGATTTTGAGGAAATGGAATTTGTTTCAACCTGTGCACCAATTCCACGGGAGTTCTATATGATAATGGGTATCATTTGAAAGGGTAATGCCCAGCTTTATGCCTAGGTGACTTGGTCTCTTTGCATTGGGTGAAGGAGCACTCCTAGGTCTGTTTTTGCTTCAATGGAAGCCTTGTACACATCCCCGGGCTCTGAGTAGCTGGCTCGGGGGTCATCTGTTGAAAGAGTGGTGAGGGTTGGGAGGATTTCCCCCTCGCCCCTCTTGATAAGGATAGAGCCAAGGGATCATGTTTACCATCCAACTGGTCATCTGGGAGCCCTAGCGTAGCATCTTGATATATATTGTCCTGCTCAATGTTCTGGGTGTAACACCTGAATATTTTATGAGAAGTATATTTTTTTATGTCTTATGTTATACGCAACATCAAAAGAATCTTTCACTACACACAACACTAGCTTGGCTTGTGTTACACGCAATCATAACCTTCCTCGATAGCGTGTGTAGTACGCAATACCGAGTTTCACTAAACAACAATATATTATTATAATATTATAAACTAGCCATTATGAATAATATTAACTGAAATTTGAATTTTATAACATTATTATTCATCTTACATATTTTATAAAACATGGTATGTGATCAAAATAAATTTTTCGGGTAAAATAAGTATTTTTAAAAAAATGATGTTTTGCCGCCTTTTGATGGCGCACCAACATTAAATATAGTTTTTGATGTGTATATAAGTTAAATTTGAAAAAATAAAATTCTTCTTTAGAATCAGGATATAAAAATTTACTTTGGATAAATTTTTCATATTATTCTGATAAATTTCATGTTTTATTGAATAGTAAAAACACGCTATATTTTAATTAAAAACAACGTTTTTTCATCACAATAATTTATATGGCTAAATTATAATATTTAATGGTTTTAAAGTATAAATAGAATATATTTTTACCATTTAATATAATTTATGTCATTATCCTTAATTTCACATTGATTTCATAGGTAAAAACATTTAAGTCTTTGGCAATGTTTTAACTTTTAAAACCCATTTCCATAACAATGGGATTAATTTTAAATTAATTAATACAACTTCTGTGTTTTGAATAATGAAAAATGGATTCCATATTTGGATTCAATGGGTCCAGATTATGTTAATAGGTTACCTTTTGTTTTGATATTATGAATAGTAACTATGGTAATTTTTATTTACTAGAGTTAAAGGTAAATCAGGTATTTAAGGGTAAAAATAAGATTATAAAATTACACTAACACTTGCCAAAATCCTATTGGATTAATAAAAGTTGACCCATTCACTTAAGGGTCTTACTAGATTCATTTCAGGGTTTTTTGACCATGAAATAATATAATAATTATTAAAACCAAAGAAAGTGACAACATGTCACTCTCTTCAGTGTAATAATTTAATTTAGTGATAAACATCATAAAACATCGTATATAAATAGTCTCCAGAAAGCTAATGAAATTATCTTAATCATGTGAAATTATTTATAATTTTTAGTGATTAAATAATTATCATTAATTATTACACAATAGTGATGGTGAAATTATTTTATTGATTGAAATATCAAATAAATGATTTTAAAAGTATTAAAATAAATATTATATGAACTATTTAATGTGCTCCACTAATTTTATACATAAAAATGAAATTTTATGAATCTATTAAATATTTTATTTCGAAAATATCTTTTTTATATATTTTTTTTAAAATCAAATAAATGAATAGTGTCAAAATTGACACAATTGTTATTTTATAAATATTACATATTATAAAATTGTTTAAAAATCACAAAAATATTTAAAATTTATAAATTAAAATTTATATGGTCTAAACTTTAATAAATCATACAATTATAGACAATTCACAACATGTAAGTAATTATTTATAATGAATTAAAATTTAGAATTTTATTACCAAAAATAAAAATAAAATATATTATATAAGGATAAATCAAGTAAATAATGTTTAAAATAAATTCCCAACTTGTATAAATTTTATTGGTTGATGATATTTTAACCCTATCTCATCTATGATTCGTCTTTGAGTCATTTTGGATGTTTTTAAGTGGGGATGGAATTTATTATAAATTAATATTTCTTATAATTCCAAAGGTGCCCCTCTCCTCCCTTATAAAGGGGCACCTCCTCCCTCTCCTCCTCACATAACTTTGAGCCTTAAATCTCGACCAACCCTGAAAATTTATCTTCTCAACTTCCCTAAAAACATCCTAGTGGTTTTGGTATTCTTAAAATACCAATCTTAGTGCCCTAAGAGGAGGTTTCAAAGAGGCGTGTTGAAGAAGAGGTAATATCTGTTACCGATTATTTCAAATTTATTTCTTCTTCTACTTCTTATTCTTTAGTTGTTTCATTATAAAGTAATAACATAATTATCACTCATATAATGATATGTTATTATAAATATGAAACAACCCTATTTCACCTTCTATCCATCCTATGGAAAATGAAATCACCGCGCATGCGTACGTACGGAATACTGTCTCTATGCCGTGGTGTAATCTGTTTTCCACCACCACCTTACTTGGATGGGTATAATGGTGTAAAGAATAACTATATATTATTATTGTAAAGTGATATTGATTCTGAAATAGTATACATACACTTCAATACAATTCCACGATCATGGGAATGATATCATCACTCGTGTGTATGTATGGCCTACCGTCTCCACGATGTGATGCAACTCGTTCTACATGATCTTCATTGAATAATGATTATATAAATGAATTTAATGAGTAAATATGATATATATAACACTAATACCATCATGTAAATGATGTATCTATAACCTAAAAATAATAATAAGAATTTATTCGTCAAAACACGCATAAGAACATAAAGCAATAAACACCCGAATAACAAGTAGCAATGAAATATTACAAATAAGAAGCTACGAATGTGACCATATATGATATCATAACATTGAGTATGATTCTATAATAAGTCAATGACAATATTTAAATCATTACACAGGAGTTTAGGACACGTACAAAGCATATCGGACCTAAGGTAAGGGAAAATCTCGTAATCTCATTTTTATACAAGATTGTTTATACTTCAGAATTTACTGGGGAATATTTATCATCCACAAACAGGTTTTGTCAAAATGTAATATTATTTTTATCCTCCTACAATTTTTTAAATCCAATTTTACCCATTGATGAGTTTTTAGCCAAAGATATGAAAGGAATCTTTTGTCGTTTTTCGTACAAGGTACTTTTTGATTTTTCTGGCCAAAGTACGAGAAGAATGTTGTTTTAACTTATACGGCATGAATGGATATTTATGATTTCATAAAACAATATTTTCATGAAGCTTCCTCTAGAAGTTTTCAAGTTAATTTTTAATCAACTTTTTTTAGTTTAAAATTTTATGAAATTTTAAGAAAGGAAAAATGTTATTGAAGTAGAAAGGATATTTTCCTCAAGAATTGAGTTCAAGTGTTTTATCAAAATTATTATCTATCTAAGATAATATTGGGTTATGTTTCTATCTCTATTTTTACATTTATTTTTTTTATGTTATGATGGAATTATTTTTATGATGTTCTTTTATCTTATATAGATTATTTTATGATGGCACGATGTTTAAGAATACCATTTTTATTACATGGGTTATGCTATGATGTATGATTTATGATTTTGTGGCACACATAAGAATTGTTTCATTATGAGATGGGTGGGACCTATATATCCCACCAATGCATTGGGTAAAGATTTCTATCTCATGAGATTAACATGGCTAGAACGGTAGGTTAATCCGGTTCAGTGATACATGACTGAAACGAGGAGTGAAATCGGTTGAGAAATGGACATTGTCCGCTAGGATAGTCTTGGCAATGAGTCTTGACTACTAAGAAATGATTCTTTAGGATTATGTGTGTATGCCTCAAAGTATCATGTTTAATTTATGTTTATTTGGGATTACATTTCACCACAATGATTTATCCCATGTAATGATATTATGATCTCTTTTGTAGGTTAAGATATTCAAAATGTTCAGTTCTTATGAATATGATATGATTGATATTTTTTTTGTTTAACCTTACTGAGCCTTTGAGATCACCCTTTTGTATGTTTTCTTTTCCACAGGTCTAGATGAAGGGTATTAAGTAGGATATTCCAAAAAGGGACTCTAGATATGATGAAATAAATGGGAGACAATGTAGATGATTTATGAATTAGTTGTTTATGTTTCCCAGTTTTTAAAGACACTATACCTATATTGTCCTTTCATGGTTTTGTTATATGTTGTAATAAGTATGCTTCAATTTTTATGTAATAACAATGTATGTAAATTATGGGTCGTTAGAGTTGGTATCAGAGGAATGGTATAGTCAACCTTTGGAAACTTTGATGTGAAAGCCTTAGTAAGAACCCTAAGGATATATCTAACCATAGAACAATCTTAGTGTTTTCGAAATGGCCATGAAAAACCTATGATAAGACCTTAAGTGTGAAATTTTATTCTTGATTATGTGGTTTTTCTATTATAATTAGTATTGCTCACAATATTCTTCTTGGTTTTAGTCAATGGGTGGAACCTGAAGGAACCGTGTTAATGTGGAATGCGACGGGCATTGCAATGATTGCCCCCCTGAGCAACCAAACGTTATGGGATCTGGAATGAAAAATCTTGTAGCCATGCTCACACAACTTTCTCAAGCTATGAATCTTGCAGGACATCCAAATGAGCTATGGAAGGAGCAACATTCTACAGAATCCTTTATGAGGCAACATCCACCCACATTCAGTGGGTCTACTGATCCATTAGTTTCTGAATAATGGATCAGTACTAAAGAAAATATATTTTCAGTTCTTCAATTTTCTGAACATGATAAAGTCATCTTAGCAGTTTATCATTTGGAAGGTGAAGCTGATAAATGGTGGAATCTTAACAATAATACGAGGCCAAGAGATAAAATTGAGTCCATGGAATGGGACGAGATCAAGAAATTATTTTTCAATAAGTACTTCCCTTGTATTCTTTGAACAAAGATAGGGAATGGGTTTCTTAAACTGAAGCAAAAGGATGATGAATATATTGGTACCTACGAAGAAAATTTTACAAGACATGCAAGGTACGCTTCTGGGATTATTATCCAACCTGAGAGTAAGATCGATCGATTCTTTAGTGGCTTAAAACCAAGTCTTCAAAGGGAGTAAGCCATAAGGGACTTCAATAGTCATGAGGAAATCGTTCGCTATGCTCTCAAGGTTGAGATGGAGATTGGAGCAAACCATCAGTCATATGTGTTTGATAAGAAGAGGAAAATGTAATTCAAAGGAAAATCTAAAGAGCACACTAAAAAGAAGATGAGTTGGCTCTTATGCTCAAAGTGTGGAAGGAAACATGGAGGGAGTTGTCCTAAAGGTACAAGTAAATGTTTTAAATGTGGAAAATAAGGTCATCGGGCATTTGAATGCCGCAATGATGGGAAGAAGATGTCTAGTGATGCGAACAAAGAAAAGGCTACACAGAGTGTACCTCCTACACGTCAATGCTACAAGTTCAAGGAGATGGGACATTATGCCAATCAATGCCCTAATCCAAGGGTTGTTGATGATGATCGACGTTAACAAACTCTTAAGGCCAAAGAAAAAGGAAAGTCACGTGCAATTAATATCGGCGATGTGGAGTATGATAAAAAAGTGGTGAAAGGTACACTTACCATCCACTCTAAATTAGCAAATGTTTCATTTGATTCTGGATCCACGCACTCTTTTATTTATGAAGAATTTTCTAAGGGTATGGCCATATTACCTCAACAATTAGATGTTGAGTTAGTTGTGACAACTTCTAACGGCACAACGGTCGCATCAAAAGTTTACAATTCTTCTCCGATTGAAGTTTGTGGGAAAGTGCTTCCTGTAAATCTTGTGATCCTTCATATAGTGGAATTTGATGTGATTCTTGGCATGGATTTGATTTCTTTATATAGAGATTATATCAATTGCCAAATAAGGGAAATCACATTTAATATTCCCAATCAATGTACTATCATCTATCGATGCAAGGATGAATATAACCTTCCAGTGGAAATTTATTCCATCTTATGGGTCTTGATTACAATAAATGAAGGTTATTTATCTCAAATGGTTGGAGAGAAACTCATGATTAAGAATACACCCTTTGTACGTGAGTTTGATGATGTCTTTCGGGAGGAATTTCTTAGTCTTCCACCAAATCATGAAGTTGAGTTTTCAATAGAACTCATACCGGGTGCTATTCCCATTTCAAAGAAACCTTATAGAATGGCCTCAATCGAGTTGCAGGAATTAAAGAAGCAACTCCAAGAGAATCTTGATAAAGGATTCATATGCCCTAGTGCATCACCTTGGGGAGCACAAGTTTTGTTTGTTAAGAGGAAAGATTGATCAATGAGACTCTGCATTGATTATCGATAACTTAACAAGATCACTATCAAGAACAAATATCCTCTCCCACGCATTGATGAATTATTTGACTAACTACATGGAGCTCAATACATTTCCATTTGGTCTTACTAATTCCCATGTTATCTTCATGGATCTAATGAATAGAGTCTTTAGAGACTATCTTGATGAGTTTGTGGTAGTATTTATAGATGATATTCTTGTCTATTCGAAGAGAAAGGAAGAACATGAAGATTAGTTTAGAATTTTATTAAAGACCCTAAGAAAGGAGAATATTTAGGCCAAATTTACCAAGTGTGATTTTTTTCTTCAAAAAGATTCATTTTTGGGTCACATAATCTCAAAAGAGGGGATATCTGTGGATCCATCAATGACAGAGGTTATCAAATAATGGTTGAGACCAACAATAGTAACTGAAATCCGAAGATTTCTTGGTTTGGATGGATATTATCAACGTTGTGTAAAATATTTTTCACGATTATATAATCCACTCACCAGGTTGACTAGAAATAGAGTTATGTTCATGTGGACAGAGGAGTGTGAAGAGAATTTCAAGGAATTAAAAACAAGGTTATCCAGTGCACCTGTGCTCACACTACCTTGTAGTGGAGAAAGGTTTGCGATCTATAGTGATGCATCCAAGAAGTTATTGGGGTGTGTTCTCATGAAAAATGATATGGTGATAGATTATGCATCATGATAGATGAACATCCCTGAGCAAAATAACCCAACTCATGATTTGGAGTTAGCTGCGGTAATATTTGCATTAAAGATTTGGAGGAATTATCTTTATGGTGAAAGGTGTGAGATTTATACTGATCATAAAAGTTTAAAGTATATTTTCACACACAAAAATCTGAATATGCACCAAAAAAGATGGTTGGAGATGATTAAGGGTTACGACTTCTCAATTCATTACCATCTTGGGAAAGCAAGCAAGGTTGTAGACACATTAAGTCGACAAGACCATACTAGCTTATCCATGATGGGGATCTCAAAAGATCCAATATTTATGGATTTACAAAGGATGGATCATGGAATTATAATGGAAGGGGGGAAATCATATCTTTCTCAAATGAATGTTCAACCATCTATACATTTGAAGATTAAAGAGGCGCAGAAAGAAGATGTAGAGTTAAAAAAGAAGGTGAGAAATATTCCTGAATTCAACCTTGATTGTGATGGGATAATAATGTTCAAGAATTGGGTTTGTGTTCCTCCCATCCCCGAATTAAAGAAGAATATGCTGGATGAGGCTCACAGATCTTCATTCTCTATTCATCCTGGAAGCACAAAGATGAATAGGGACCTGAAAGAGTACTTCTGGTGGGATGGCATGAAAAGAGATGTTGTTGAATATGTCTCTCGATGCTTGGTTTGTCAGCAAGATAATGCTGAGAGATAGAAGTCTCTGGGGATGTTACAACCATTACCCATACCCGAATGGAAATGGGAAAACATCACTATGGACTTTGTCACAGGGCTTCCTAAAACATCCAAAGGCAATAATGCTATCTGGGTCATAGTTGATCGTCTTACAAAGTCTGCACACTTCATTGCTATTAGAGAGGATTTCTCTCTGGATCAGCTTTCCAGGATATATGTAAAGGAAGTGGTAAGATTTTATAGAGTACCACTTTCTATTATATCTGATCGGGATCTGAGATTTACCTCGAAGTTATGGCGAAGTCTTCAGCATACTCTTGATATAGAGTTGAGTTTCAGAACTACTTATCATCCTCAGACAGATGGTTAGTCTGAGAGAACAATTCAAACTCTAAATGATATGTTGAGAGCTTTCTCTATGGATTTCAAAGGTAGTTGGGATCAACACCTACCTTTGGTGGTATTTTCTTATAATAATAGCTTTCACTCCAGTATTAAGATGGCTCCTTATGAAGCTCTCTATGGAAATAAATGCAGGACTCCAACTTGCTGGGATGAAGTTGGGGAAAGAAAGCTATTAGGACCTGATCTCATTGAGGAAATGGAAGAAAAGGTCAGATCTATTCAACAACACATAATAGCAGCTCAGAGTCGACAGAAAAGTTATGCGGACAACCGAAGAAAAGACCTAGAGTTTGAAGTGGGTGATAAAGTGTTTTTATGAATATATCCCTAGAAGAGGGTCATGAGATTTGGAAAGAAGGGGAAGTTGAGCCCTAGATATATCCGTCCTTTCAAAATACTGTATCGTGTTGGAAAGGTAGCTTACCGATTGGAGCTTCCACTGAATCTCTCTCAAGTTCACGATGTGTTCCATGTATCTCTCCTGAGAATGTACATACCTGATCCTTCACATGTACTAAGCTCAGAAGTTGTACTGCTGGAGTAAGATCTTTTTTATGAAGAACAACCGATAGAGATTCTGGATCGTAGCAAAAAAGTTCTACGGAACAAGACCACTCTCTTGGTGAAAGTTTTATGGAGGAACAACCAATTAGATGAAGCTACATGGGAGCTTGAGGATATTATGAGGGATAGGTATCCTCATCTATTTGTTACGAAGTGATGAATTTGGAGGGAGAAATTCCTTTTAAGGGGGTTAAAATGTAACACCATGATATTTTATAAGAAGTATATTTTTTAATGTATTATATTATACACAACATCAAAGGAATCTTTCACTACAAACAACACTAGCTTGGCTTGCGTTACACACAATCACGACCTTCCTTGATAGCGTGTGTAGTACGCAATAACATGTTTTACTAAAAAATGATATATCATTATAATATTATAAACCAGCCGTTATGAATAGTATTAACTAAATTTTTAAATTTATAACATTATTATTCATCTTACATATTTTCTACAACATGGTATGTGAACAAAATAATTTTTTCGGGTAAAATAAGTATTTTTCAAAAAATGCAGTTTTTTCGGCTTTTGATGGCTCACCCACGTTAAATATATTTTTTGACATGTTTATCAGTAAAATTTTAAAAAATCAAATTCTTATTTGGAATCAGGATATAAAAATTTACTTTGGATAAATTTTTCATATTATTCTGATAACTTTCATATTTTAATGAATAGTAAAAACACGCTATATTTTAATTAAAAAGTTTTTTTCACCGCAATAATTTATGCGGTTACATTATAATATTGAATGGTTTTAAAGTATAAATAGAATATAATTTTACCATTTAATATAATTTATGTCATTAGCCTTAATTTTACATTGAATTAATAGGTAAAAACATTTCAATATTTGCCCATGTTTTAACTTTTAAAACTTGTTTGCTTAACAACAGGATTAATATTAAATTAATTACTGCAACTTCTATGTTTTGAATTTTGAAAATTGGATTCCATATTTGGATTCATTGGGTTCAAATTATGTTAATAGGTTACTTTTTTTTTGATATTATGAATAGTAACCACGATAATTTTTATTTACTAGAGTTAAAGGTAAATCTTGTAATTAAGGGTAAAAATAAGATTATAAAATTACCCTAACATTTTCCAAAATCCTATTAGATGAATAATAGTAGATCCATATCACCTAAGGGTCAAAATAGATTCATTTCATGGATTTTTTACCATGAAATAATATAATTATTATTAAAACCAAAGAAAGTGACAACATGTCACTCTCTTAAGTGTAATAATTTTATTTTAGTGATAAACATCATAAAACTTCAGATATGATTAGTCTATAGAAACCTAATACAATTATATAGATCATGTGAATTTATTTATAATTTTTAGTTATTAAATAATTATCATTAATTGTGACACAATAGTGATGTTGAAATTATTTTATTGATTTAAATATCAAATAAACAATTTTAAAAGTATTAACATAAATATTATATGAACTATCTAATGTGCTACACTTATTTTCTAGATAAAAATGACATGTTATAAATCTATTAAATCTTTTAGTTCGAACATATTTTCTGTATATATTCTATTTAAATTCAAATAAATGAATAGTGTCAAAATTGACACTATTGTTATTTTATAAATATTTCATATTATAAATGTTTTTAAAAATAACAAAAATATTTAAAAATTATAAATTAAAATTTATATGGTCGAAAATTTAATAAATCATACAATTATGGACAATTCACAATATATAAGTAATTATTTATAATGATTTAAAATTTATAATATTATTACCACAAATAAAATTAAATAGATTATATAAGGATAAATCAAGTAGATAATATTTAAAATAAATTCCCAACCTATCTAAATTTTATTGGTTGATGATATTTCAACCATATATCATCTAATATTAGGATTTGAGTCATTTTAATGGTTTTTAAGTGGGGTTATAATTTATTATAAATTAATATTTCTTATAATTCCAAAGGTTCCCCTCTCCTCCCTTAAAAAAGGGAACCTCCTCCATCTCCTCCTCACACCACATTGAGCCTTAAATCTCGGCCAAAATCTACCATTTTCTCTTCTCCACATCCCTAAAAACATCCTAGAGGTCCTGGTCTTCTTATAAGACAAATCTTAGTGCCCTAAGAGGAGGATTCAAAGAGGCGTGTCGAAGAAGAGGTAATATCTGTTACCGATTCTTTCAAATTTATTTTTTCTTCTACATATTATTCTTTAGTTGTTTCATTATGAATTAATAACATTGATATCAATCATATACTAATATGTTATTGTAAATATGAAACAACCCTATTGCACCTTCTATCCATCCTACGGAAAATGAAATCACAGCGCGTACGTACGTACAGAATACCATCACCACGCCGTGGTGTAATCTGTTTTCCACCACCACCTTACTTGGCTAGGTATAATGGTGTAAATAATAACTATATATGATTATTGTAAAGTGATATTTATTCTGAAATAGTATACATACACTTCAATACAATTCCACAATCATGGGAACGATATCATCGCTCATGCGTACGTACGGCCTACCATATCCACGATGTGATGCGACTCATTATACATGATCTTCATTGAATAATGATTATATAAATGAATTTAATGAGTAAATATGATATATATAACACTAATACCATTCTGGAAATGAGGTATCTATAACCTAAAAAAGAATAATAATAATTTATTTGACAAAACACGCATAAGAACATAAAGCAATAAACACCCGAATAACAAGTAGCAATGAACTATTACAAATAAGAAGCTAAGAATATGACCATATATGATATCATAACAATGAGTATGATTATGGAATAAGTCAATGACATTATTTAAATCATTATATAGGAGGTTCAGATATATACAAAGCATACCAGACTTAAGGTAATGGAAAATCTCACAATCTCATTTTTATCCGAGATTGTTTATACTTCAGAATTTACTGGGGAATATTTATCATCCACATCCATGTTTCGTCAATATGTAATATTATTTCTATCCTCCTACAATTGTTTAAATCCAATTTTACCCATTTTTTAGTTTTTATAAAAAGAATTGAAAGGAATCTTTTTCCATTTTTATTACGAGGTACTTTTTGACTTTTCCGGCTAAAGTATGAGAAGAATGTTTTTTGAACTTATACGACATGAATGGATATTTATGAATTCATAAAAATATATTTCAATGAATCTTAGTTTACAGGTTTTCATGTTTATTTTTAATCAACTTATTTTAGTTTAAAAGTGTATGACATTTTTAGAAAGGAAAAATGTTTTTGAAGTATAAAGCCTATTTTCCTCTGGAATTGAGTTCAAGTGTTTTATTAAAACTATTTTATATCTAAGATAATATGGGGTTCTATTTCAATCCCTATTTTTGCATTTATTTGTTTATGTTATGATGGAATTATTTTAATGAGGTCCTTTTATCTTATATGGATTATTTTATGATGGAACGATGTTTAAGAATCCCATTTTTATTACATGGGTTATGCTATGATGTATGATTTACGATTTTGTGGAACACATAAGAATGGTTTCATTATGAGATGGGTGGGACCTATATCTCCCACCAATGAATTGGGTACAGATTTATATCTCATTAGATAAACATGTCTGGAATGGCATGTCAATCCAGTTTAGTGATAGAGGACTGAAACGAGGAGTGAACTCGGTTCAGAAATGGAATTTTTCCGCTAGGATAGTCTTGGAAACGAGTCTTGACTTCTAAGAAATGATTCTTTATGGTTATGTGTGTATTCAAAAAAGTATCATGTTTAAGTTATGATTATTTGGGATTACATTTCATCACTATGATTTATCCCATTTTATGATATTATGATCTCTTTTGCAGGTTAAGATATTCAAAATGTTATGTTCTTATGAATATGACATGATTGATATTTCTTTTGTTTACCCTTACTGAGCATTTGAGCTCACACGTTTCTATGTTTTCTTTTCCCCAGGTCTGGATGAATGGTATTAGGTAGGATATGCCAAAAAGGGACTCTAGATATGATGAAATAAACGGGATACAATGTAGATGATTTATGAAATAGTTGTTTATGTTTCCCAATTTCTAAAGACATTATACTTATACAGTCCTTTCATGGTTTTTTTATATGTTGTAATAATTATGATTCAATTTTGAAGTAATAAAAATGTATGTAGAGTATGGGTTGTTATACTGGGCCTCTTTCCAAACTATGGGGGAAAAAGGGTCTTGGGCTCTTCTGGAAAGGGGTAGTATCCCATTCAGAGGGATAGGGTTGGGTGAAGGAACAAAAGACAGGAGGGTGGGAATCATCAGGGACCCAACTAGTGAGCAAAGAAACCGTTCTTGGAGGGAACCATTCAAAAGACACTGAGAGGGGTTGCATAGATGAGGTTGGAATCAAGGGACCACAGGGTGGGAAACATCCTTGTTGTAACAGACTAGTGATAGGATGAGGTGTTGGTCTCAGGTACTGTAGGGAGAAGGGGGCCCATCTAGGACCGGTGGGTCGAGACCATTACCTACAAAAGAGGAGGGGTCCATCACTGGCACCACATGGTAAAATCCATGGCCATTACCTATGGTTAGGGGATGGTCACATCCTAGAGGATCTCAATAAATAGGTTGCTGAGTGGCATTGTGACTCTTAATACAGATTTCTAAAGAGTGAACTTGGAGTTGATAGGCAGAAAAATACCTAGGAAACACTAGGTAGATGATATCCTGGTTCCAGATGAACAAATCATTCACCTTCAGGGACAATTTCTCTGTGATGGGAAGGGATAGATCCAAATTGACATAGATCATGGCCACCAAGGATTCCTCTCCCATACATGTGTTGTCTTCCGTAAAAAGAAATCCACCAAGTGAGTCGTCGATTTCCTCGAGTAAAGAACCATTCAGGAAATGCAGTGGTAGACCTGATAGACATATCCAGACCGTAGCATGCGAGCTCTCCTTTCCCTTGGGCACCTCTATGGACTATCAGGTTAAGCAGAAGTGCCAGAAACCCCAGCTGTGGGAGGTTTTTCACGACGTCATGATGAGTTCCGATTCCAATGTGAGGACCATGAAAAATGAGATTTTGAGGATAGTGGATATGCGGGATAGATCTTGGAGACCCCAGGTGTCAACAAACCTCTTGAACGCTAGTAGGGGTGGGGTTGTAGAGCCAAATAGAGCTACCAGGGCCCACCTGATTTCTGCCATAGTCTCCAAGAAGGCCGAATCACAAACCTTCATAAAAACCATTATTCCATCCTACGATACCAAAGGGTAGATATTCAAGAATCAAGTCTAGAGGATGTAGTCAGAAGGTCTGCATAGAGCCTATTTGAAAGATAATGCTGCTCCATGAGGCATAATGCCAGTAGGGGAGCCCCATTGGGATGACGGACCATCAGCCGACAGGCTAGGACCCGAAACAGCGGTTTCCGTAGCCAGTACAGCCACCGACGAGATGGAAATTGTCAAAAACTTTGAAACTCCTCAGGTTCATGGGGATTGTTCTCTTGGCTCATCCATTAGTTCGTATTTATACCTCCCAATCTCTCTAGTATCTTAACTAATTGGTTAGACCCCCCCTCCAATCACAAGCTCCTTATTCTTCAGAATATCTAATCTATAGATAGAATGATCAGTTGATCATCCTCCATGATCTTGTTAGATCAAACCCGATCATGTAAAATTCAATTTCATTTTCACTGATGCTGGAATTGTTCAAATAGTTTTGATTACTAAATTTAATCAGATTCCTCTATACAAAACTGCTCATGCAAGAATTATTTATTCTATAGATGTCTCAACCTCACTAACTACTGAAAAATCATATACATAATTTCTTTTGAATCAATACTAAAAAAAATTTCCCGGCTTCTATATAACACACCAAGGTTTCATAGTACATCATCTCTTTAAAGTAATTCAATAGCTTTCAACTCACACAACAACGAGTTCAAGCACCCGATGACTTACCAAACTAGCCGTTCAAAAGCAGTTATGAATAATATTAACTGAATATTGAATTTTATATATTCCATATAATTTTAACATCCATATTATGTGTTTATTATTCATAATATAAGAACAAATTCCTCTTTTCAGATAAAGGAAATATTTGTCAAAAATGCAATTTTACCGTTTTTTAATGGAGAACTTTTTTTGAATCCAATATTTGAATATTTTATATATTCAATTTAATAAAATAAAATTATTATTTAGAATCAAGACATAATAATTTAATTTCAATAAATTTTTGGTGTTTGTCTGATAACTTTCATATTTGGGTGAATAGTGAAAAATACTAAATTTTAATTGAAAACAATTTTTTTAATCAATATAATTTATAGAGTTCAATTATATATTTGAATTGTTTAAAAGTATAATTAGATTATATTTTTACCATTTAATCCAATTTTGGTCATTGAAATTAACTTTACTTTGAAGTTATACATAAACAACTTTCAATCTTTTGAATGTTATTATTTCTTAAAAACACGCTATTTGTTTTGACAATAGGAATTAATTTTAAATTAATTCATGAAACTTATATGTGTTGAATTTGGTAAAATAGAAATCATTTTTGAATTTGGAATATCAAATATAAATTAGGCTAAATTTTTGGTATTTTTCTGAAAAACATAAATTTATGATGAATAGTAAAATGACTAAGTAATAGTTAAAAAACGGACTTTTTCATTTAAATGAAATTTTACCACTTATGTGAATAGAATTTCAAAAATTTGACATACATGGTTGTTATTACTAAGTAAAATTTGGTTCAATAAGATTAAAATAATTTTTAGTGAATAGTAACTTTTGACTTTTATTTACTACAGTTAAAGGTAAATAGGGTAATTCAAGGTTAAAAAATATTATAATAATGTAAAACTACTGTAACACTTGTCCTAACCTTATTGGTTGAGTCATGGGGATCCATGGGCATCTTGGGGTCGATTTTGGGACCCCAAGGATCCACTTTAATGTGATGATGACACTTTATTTTAATTAACTTAAAGTAAAGACAAAAATGATATTAAAAAATATCTTTTAGTATATCAATTTTTACATGAGGTTATATAAGTCATATTTTTTACTATAGATATTCATTGGAAAGATAAAAGGAGTTCCTATATTATGGTATTTATTTATAATTTTTAGACATCCAATGAATTAAATTATTTATGACATAATAATTATGCAATATTCACTTCATTAATAAAATGTTAAAATAAATAAGATTATCAATACTAAAAACATATCCAAAACCTATCCAATTCTAATTAGATGATTTTATTTTGAACATGTGTCATCATATATTTGACTTTAATGAGTTTTGGACCATTTGAAACTGATGATAGGTGATGGTAGTGGTTTTTCGTGAACCGCTATTCAATTAAATTCTTATTAACCTAAGACTGCACCATAGTGGTACACCCTAGTGTTGATCACAAGGAGGCCACTTCCACACACTATCTTTCTATTGTTACTAATATAAAATAACTAAAATAAACATTTAATACTAATATAAATATGGGGGTGGGTTGAAATTGAATTGCATAAAATATAGGTATAATATAAATATATCAAAAATATAAAACACAATTAAAATGAAGAAAAGACACAATGACAT
The DNA here is from genome assembly GCA_963277665.1 of Viscum album. Taxonomy (NCBI): domain Eukaryota; kingdom Viridiplantae; phylum Streptophyta; class Magnoliopsida; order Santalales; family Viscaceae; genus Viscum; species Viscum album. Next base: position 1,940,707,123 of record OY728155.1, read on the forward strand.
TATTAGAAAAAACCCATTGTTCTCGGGATTTCATGGTGTAATTATCATTGTTATTCAAATTCTATATCCATGAGTTATTCAATGTAGAGATCAAGACCTGTAACTCTATACCCTCTCGTCTGAATGGTATTACCCTACACCGAGACCTCAGCATGTAGGAGTATTCTCTTTTACATCAATACCAAATCTAAACTCCACTATTTGAATGAATTAGATATCGATGAGAAGGGAAATTATTAAATGAGTAGGAAGGAAACAATAGTAGATAAAGGGGGGAGACCACCCACCAAAATCATTTAACCACTAATGAATCCTTATAATAAAACATGAAGAATAAATATAGCACATAAAATTCAAATACCACCACTTCCCCCCTTGAACAATAGTGACGGTTTGTTCTCCATAAGCATGGAGTTTAGAAAGAAGCACGATGGGAGAAACACATAAAATAAATGAGATGGAAGAAAAGTAGAAATTAAAAGGAGAAGATGAAAGATATACTAATATATATTATAAATATAAAGAAAAATTACATAAAAAACTCCACCTTATCCCCTGGAATGGATATATCATAAATTGGGAGAAGGGACACATATTTATACGGAGAAAGGGTGACGAATTCACACACAAAACATTTAATCCGAAGATTTCTGCGTGGATATACCCTTCAATGACCTATTTTGTAATAGTTGTCTTAATAAATGTTGTTCCATAATTTCTTCTCCGTTTTCTCCCCAAATTTCAGCTACATTGGACGCGCCTATAATGAGTTATGAATTTAATATTGGAGGTTTTCTTTTCTGGATGAAGCTTCCAGGCAGCTACCATAAAACTGATGTCATTCAGTGGCTACCATAATGGATTTCAAACACTTTGAAATTTAATTTTCTAATGCTCCATGGAGTTAGAATCCATATACAAGTGGAATCCCATAATTTGGAGGTGTGTAGGCCAAAAGTTGTTTCCATTATGAATGTGGGGTCCACACAGTCCGCCCGAAAAAATTGTCAACATCATTGATTTGTTTGGGCCTCAATATGCATGAATCTGACCCTACTTATGAAGACAAATATTATGGAAATAAAATAAGCTTTCAAAAAAATTTGAATCACAAAATTTGGAATTATATTTTATGAGAAATGACCAAAATACCGTTGTAATAAAAATCTGTTAAAAATCCAGAATTATGCAACTTTGTATTTAGGATAAAAATAACACAAAAACCTAAATATGTAACAACTGCCCATTAAATAACACTATGGGGGGGGGTTAATAAAACATAAATTAGAGTATAAAATATGTGAAAATATTATCTTCATCAATCCCACTCACTTATGAATTTCACTCTAGAGAAATTATCGTAAATTCAAATCAAAATTCACACAACAATCAAAAATGAGAAAACATCCATGATCTTATCAAAAACAGAATTTCATCATGTCACTTCTGTGAAAACCAATTTCCTTTAATTTTCATTATAAAAATTAAAATTTGTTCATCATAATAAATCAATCCATGGATCAATCACAACCTACCTCACATTGAATTTTATGTCACTCTTCACTCAAGAGAAATCAATTCAAGAGTTCTGCTCATACTTGAAAGTTGCATGTATCACCATAGGCTTGTGACTATTCTCATTTCTCCACAGCGTGAAACCTAAAAATAAATTAAATCATGAGGGCTTTCATCAAAGGTTCAAATGACTCTGTGGATTTGGGTTGGTGGGTAAATTATTTAAAATTTCCTGGCTAGAAAGGGAAGGTTTGACTCCTAAGTACAATGCATGAATAATCAAGTGAAAACACAGAAAATTCCTCACTCAATCCATCTTGAGAATGTGAAACAAAACACCATACCCATTTCTTTGACATGGTACAAGATAAAGTCAATGATTTTAAGGTATTATATAATCCAAGTTCTCCCCATTTTTTGTAAACCTTCTGAAAGGCACAACTTTATTTTCCTTTTTTTATTTTTTTAAAGATCCAGAAAAGCACAACTCTTATTTTCTGTTTTTTTAGGAGAACTGATTTAATCAAATGATGCATAATTAAATTATGACTCATTACCAAATATTTCATTTCCAAAAACATTGATGCATACCTCACAATACCCATCAACGAATCACATCCCAATGAACGCACACAAAAGGCCCTTCCCCCCCACTCAAAATTGAAATATCCATGGAACAATACCAAGAGAATGGGTAGGTAAGGATAAATTAGATTGTACTATGGCTTAAACCTATAAGGCAATTAATGGAATATAAGTTCTAACAAAGGATAGATATAAAGGTAGGTCTCATGACATTATGTGGCTAGCCAAAGTAAATCCCCAATAATATTAAAAACATTCAATGAAAACCAAAGCTTAAAAAGAGAAAAATCACAAATTCTGGTTCTCATAAAAAATCCATGTTTCCCTAAAGAGAGTGTGTGTATTAGAAATAATATTTCAAAGTTGTTAAGAATACCTCATTGGACAAGAAAAATATTTAGAGTCAGTGTTTCAGGTTCATGGATTTCAAAAGTCAGTTAAACTGAAAAAAAGGAATGAAAATCCAATTTAAGGAAAAAAATTCACATCAACAATCATTTAAATTAATTTTTTTCTAAAATCATTTCAATTTCATAAAAATCAGTTAATGTGTGAAATGTGATCAGAATTATCATTGAAGTTAAAGGTTCTTGAAAAATGAAAACAAAAAAATGAAAGAAAACAACTAAGCAGGTTAAAACTCCCCCAACACATAAATTTCACTACACTTCATTTTATCTTTACAAAATATAACTAGGGGTGGAAAAACTAAAGAGAAGAAAAGACACAACTTGACTTTATTTTTTAGCAGAACTGTTGAGTTATGATCTTGGATGCTACCACTTCTTCCTAAAAATCAATAAATAATTAAATTAATTAGAAAAATAAATAAGAAATAAATAGAAAGGGGAAAGGGGATGGATAATTCTTTGTTTTGACCCCCAATGCAGGTGCTTGGTTTTTACTTCCCCTTGTCAGGAAATTACGGTGGGTCAACCCCAATCCGAAGTTGGATTGGGTTTCTTGCTTAGAAAACACCAAAAATTATTTCTCCCAACATCTATCTGTGGATACCAGAAGTGAGAACCCCTAAAGACAAGAAAAATATCCCCATCCCCCAAAAGAGATGAAAGAAATAATTTGAGTTGTAGAGGGGGATGGAAAAGAATAAATGGGTGCTCCCTGTTTTGATCATTTGTAAGAGTGGTGTCCACTGGTGGAGAATGTTGAATAATAGGTAGTGTCTTATGTAACACCCCAATATTTCATAGTGTGTTATTTCTTCAAAATAATTCAATAACTTGCACTACACGCAACACTGAGTTCAAGCGCACCATGACTTACCAAAAAAGCCATTCAAAAGAGGTTATGAATAATATTAACCAAATTTTAAACTTTATATAATCCTTATAATTTTAGAATCCATATTATGAGTTTCTTATACATAATGCAAGAACAAATTCATTTTCAGTATTGCACTTTTACAAACTTTTATTAGTGAACCCTTTTTAAATCCAATATTTTAAGCTTTTATATATTCAATTTGACTAAATAAATTTAATTTTTAGAATGGGTACATCAAAAATTTACAATAAACATCCCAACCTTCCACGGTACGCTTCTCTTTGAATAATGCAATAGCGTGTGTTGTACGCAAGATCGTGTTCTAACACACAACACAACCGATCAAACTAGCCGTTATGAATAGTAATACCTAATTTTTAAAATTTTAGAGATTTTATCTCTCAAAATGGACTTAATTTTTGGATTTAAAGTATCGAATTTAGCCTAAGGTGAAATTTTGGTACTTTTCGGAAAACTTTAATATTTTGATGAATAGTGAAAATTACAAAATTTTAATTAAAAACAAATTTTTTAATTGAAATAATTTATATTGATAAAATATTAGTTTTAGTGGGTTTAAACTATATTTAGAATATATTTTTACCATTTAATACAATTTTTTTCATTGAATATAATTTCACAATTAAACCGAACATAAACAAGTATCAATCTTTTGATAGTTATTATATCTTAAAAACACACTTTTTGTTTTGACAGCAGGAATTATTATTAAATTAATTTTTCAACTTCTGTGTTTTGAATTTTGAAAAATGGATTCCATATTTGGAATCAGGATGTTCAAATTGTGTAAATAGGTAACATTTATTTTTAGACATTTTGAATAATTACTTCGGTAAATATTTTATTTACCATGGTTAAAGGGTAAATCCGGTAAATAAGGGTTAAAAAATAATATTATAATAATAAAAAATTACCCTGAAACGTGTCCTAACCTTATTTTTTGATACATTTCCAACCATGTTCATATTTGGGTCGATTTTGAGACCCCATGGTGCCACTTGTATGTGATAGGGACACTTTATTTTAATTAAGTTAAAATGAATACAAAAATGACACAAGCATATATCTTTTAGAAAAACAATTTTTACATTGGGTTATATTTGTTGGATTTTCGACTATAAATATTCATTAGAAAGATAAACAGATTTAATACATAATGGTATTTTATTTATAATTTTTAGACATTAAATATGTTAATTTATTTATGACACAATGGTGATGCAGTAATTACCATAATAGTGAAAAATTTAAATGATTGATATTGTAGATACCCAAATAAATATAATTTGAGACTTTTTATGAATTAAAATAATTTTATAGGTTAATATGACATGTTAGGAATGATTTAAAATAACGTTTTTATAAGTAATAATTATGTTATGATTTTTACAAAAATCAATTATTGAATAGTGTCAAAATTGACATAAAAGAGTTTTCAAAACTTTTATAATATTATTAATTGATATTAAATTCCTAAAAATCTAAGGTTTGGCCAAAAGACATATATCATGATATGTTTATCATTAATGGACCACTTGGGGGTCGCTTTGATGTATATAGTATGTTTATTAACCATATAATATAAAAATACAATGAGACATTGTAAAAGTGAAACTAATTAACTAAGAGTTAATACTTAATGACAAAGTTAATATAGTAACCCAAACCTGTCTAAATTCTATTGTTTGAGTGGTTTTAGACCCATACCCACCTTAAACTTTAAATAATCAACTTTGGATCCATTAGAAACCGAATAGGAATTTATTATAAAATAATATTTCTAGCTTTTTCAAAGGTTCCCCTCACCCCTCTTATAAAAGGGCACTCCCCCTTCTCATTAATTCACACATTCAAAGCATTTTGGCTCGGCCAAACCATGCCCAAATACACTTTCACCTTACCTCACTTCATTATAGAGGCCTTCCTTTAGTCATAAGTCCAACCTAAGAGTTCTTTTGATCATATCAAAAGGAAGAACCCGAAGAAGAGGTAATGATTTCACCACCCTTTTCCAAGTTCCTTTCTTCTTCCACTTATTCCTTATTTGTTATTACCATTATAAAATAATACCTCCATTATCTTATATATAATGCGATGTTATTATAAATATGGTTCAACTATATTCATTATTCTATCCATCCTTTGAGTAACATGTCCCCATACGTGCGTACGTACGGCTTACCGTCTCCACGTCGTGGTGTAATTGTTATTCAATATATTATTATTTGGATGGGCATAATAATGATTTGTAACTCATGTAAATAATAAATATGACATGATAAGGATTCTGTATATATGATATTTCATCCAATTATATATTATTTTAATATCAAAAGAATGATATTGTCGCTCGTGCGTACGTACGGACTACCATATCCACGAACGCTATAAGATTCATTCTCCATCGTATCCATTCAAGTATAATTCTAATTTTAAGATTAATAATAGTATATAAGGACTTGATATCATTCTGGATATGATTAAGATACAACCTATCCATGACAAACACAACTTACGTAACAAAACATATAAAATAAAACGAGTAATTTAACACCCGAAACAATGATAATACGAAGATATTATTAACAAATCAATGTTAAAAGATCATATATGATATCATATTAATGTAAATTATTCTTATATAATATAATAACAATTATTTCACCATTATACAGGAGGTTAACCTACCCCAACCAAGGAAAAGTACAAGGTAAGGGTTTATTTAACAATCACTTCACTATCCGAGGTTGTTTACACGTTATTATCTATTGGGTCCTCATTATCATCCACATCCATGTTTCTTAAAAATGAATTTCAAATAATTCTTTCTATTTTAGAGACTATGGTATAAATTCATTTACACCCTTGTTGACTTTTATAAGTGGTTTATAAATGAATCTTTCCATCGTTTTCCAAACAAGGTCCTTTTTAACCTTTTTGATAGAATTAAGGTAAGAATGTTTTTTAAACTTATACGGCGGGTGTGGCTATATTCCGCCGTTATAAAATTGTTGAAGCTTCCCTTACAAGATTATAATAATATTTTCAAATAAAATGTTGTATTTTATAAATATATGAATCTTAAATGATTTCAAAATAGAAAGAGATATTTCTCTAAAAGGAGTTTTGATTTCATTTATGTCATCATCCTTTGATGGATTTAATGCTTATTTGAAGTTGATTTATTATGATACAAAAATTCTATATTGTATTGAAGGTTTTGTAAAATGTTCGGCTGTGGATGTGCTATTTTTATACCATTCATGGTTTATGGTGAAAGTATTGACATTTCGTATGCTAGTTTTAATACGAATGTTTATGTTATGTTTAAACCTTTTCATATGGGAATGCATTGGACTTAATATGTAATGGGTGGAGCCCGCTATAGATCCTCGATGCATCGGTTGGTCTCATGAGACAAACTAGTGTCTTGGCATAAGGCCTTGACATAATCTTATATGTAGTCTTGGCATGAGGCCTTGGCTATGTGGTTATGATAGTCTAACATTATGAAGTCCATCATTATGAAAGTGATTTTTGAAATTTCATGTCATTATTCGATTAGTAGAATATCCATGTGAATAAGTAAATGGAATTATTTTATTTTTTCCATACTATGTTGAAGTTCAAGTTTAAAAGGATTTTGTTTTAGTTATAAATTGCCTTAAATGTTTATTCTTATTTATGAATGTTTCCGCTGTATTGTTATCCTTACTGGGCATTTGAGCTCACCCCTTTCAATGTTTTATTTTTCCTAGGATGTGAAGAAGTAATTTATGAATGACCTGCAGGGATAGTATGTGGGGATATGAATATGGATTTTGAAGAAAACATGTTGTTTTAGTTTTCATTTTTATGATGTAATGTAAGACTTATGAATATATCTAGTGTTTCCAAGTCTACTAAACTAATCGGTCTTTCGAGATTTGATCCTTCTTGTGATCATGAAAATGTTATGTAATAATGCACCGACTCTAGGTAACTGGGGTCAGGGCGTTACAGTTGGTATTAGAGGATGTTTAGTACAATCCTTGGAAGCTACATTTAGATAAACTCTGATTAGAGAACATAGACCTAAGATGGACTTTGAGGATTAGTATAGAAGAACTTCCTAGAATTTTGGTATTGTAGAGATTTTGTGAGTTTTTTGAGCAATACATCCATGTCTGGATACGAGCAGGTAGAGGTAGATCTGGCACAGATGTACCTAGGGGTAAAACCCGAAAACACCGCTTTGAGCCAGACTCGAATGGGAACTGGTGCACGACAACGGGCCTTGCTGCACTCTTGGTTACGACACTCCCGGACGATATGCATAGGGTAACTCTAATTTTCTTTACAAATAATTATGAAGGGTTTATGAGTATATACTTCCTCAAAGAAAACATTTTTATGATTATGTATTTTATCCGTAAATAGTTCAATTTATGTTAAGTGTTTTATAAGTATGGAATTATGTATTTTGATTCATAAACTAATCTAGTGTATGCCATTGTTTACAAATGGCGCCCAGTAGAAGGAATGAGAACTCCAGCAATGCACATGATTCAAAGAGAAAGAAGGATCATATCTTTCATGTTCTTAAGATAGAATTTATAAGAGAAATAGTCTCCCATGTATTATCATCATAGGAAGAAATAATATCATGTGTTGATAATATAAGTAAAGAGTTTACTGAGTCCTATGGATTTGAAAGGAAGCAATAGAAGAAAAAGATGGAAGAGGAAAAGATAGATAAAGGTAAGAGGGAAAAGAAGAATTTTCCCATATGTGATAACTGTAGGAAGAAACACCCTGGAACTTGCCTGAAAGGAATGGGAGTTTGTTATAAGTGTGGAGGAAAATGGCACAAAGTACGTGACTGCAATGGTAAGAAAATGGTTTCAAATGTACAATGATTCATTTGCAAGAAGTTTGGACACTACGCGAACCTATGTCCCAGTCATCAGACTATGCCAAAAATGATGTTATTGGATAATAATCAAGTTATGATACTACCACAGATGAAGAGGAATGATTAGAGATCTTATGTTGATTATGTCATTTGAGTGTTGTATAAAAAATGCACTTTTTATAATAATTATGGAGTATATGAGGATTGTACTGCATAACTATTTCATTAAGGACTAGAGATTGTGCGGAACAAAGAAAAGTGACTCAATAGCAGGTTAAATTTTTGGAAAATATATGGTTGAGATAAAGATAAACCATAATATGGTTCTAATACCGAGGTAGTGATTTTAGAATAATATATGATAGATTTGGATAAATTATATTGGATATTCTTGACTACCTTGAAACTGATTAATGATTTGTATATTCTATCATTGTTTGGGATTACAATATTTTTGGATTGAAGGAGTATATCTATTATTAATTAAGGAATAAGGGATCATGAATGTAATCAACAAGGTTTTATGGTAATTTAGGATGTTGCAGTGTTTTAAAAGAATACACGTTGATGGTGTTCACATGTTATTACGCGTAAAAAGGATCTTCATTGTGTTTACCTTCCTTATAAATTTTTGACTGAAGTATTTTGGATAGTTCTAGTTTGGATTATTTTGGATTTCCATAAAAGGACAACCCGGAGGTAGGGCGGCAACCCGTCGCGTCCGGCAAGGCCGCGAGACTTGAACCCACAACCGAAGGGCGACAAGGGTGTATCACCTTCCACTGATCCACGTGATGTACTGGATTGAATAATGTCATTTTTTAATGGTCCTTCAAGATGAATTATAAATTCATTTTTAACCCTATATGAATAGGATAAATTGAATATTATTTTTAAGTTCTATTGTGTTTTTGAGTGAAAGATGAGTTTGTGGTAGAACTTAGTTAAAGGATGAGACTCTACTTGTCATGTATATATTTTTCTTCTTCTCTTATTCAATGATGAAATTAATTCTTATACTTTAGTGAAGAGATCTTAAAACAAGAAATGTGTTATCCTTATACCATATGTTTTGCTGAACCGATGGTATTTTAAATCATCATAGATTGATGAATTTAAGGCCCTCAATTTTACACTTGTTTGTGATTGATGACCTCAATCACTACCTATAAATATTTACTTATTTCCTCCAATTATATGTCTCTAATTTCCACCAATGTTCTCCGAATAGAGAACATAATTTGGTGGTGACCCTTTCATTTCTCTTTTCCTCTTATTAAGACTAAATTTTATTAACCAAATTTCTGATGTGGGTTTTCCCACAAAGCTATTTTCTATATTCAACCTTTTATTTTCGATGAAAAATTTCAAATTGAGAGGATGAAGTTTATTGAAGGAGGGGAGAATGTAACACCCCAAGATTTCATAGTGTGTTATTTCTTTAAAATAATTCAATAACTTTCACTACATGCAACACCGAGTTTAAGCGCACCATGACTTACCAAACAAGCCGTTAAAAAAAGGTTATAAATAGTATTAACTAAATTTTAAACTTTTTATAGTACTTATAATTTTAGAATCCATATTATGAGTTTCTTAGACATAATTTAAGAACAAATTCATTTTCAGTATTGCACTTTTACAAACTTTTAACAGTGAACCGTTTTTAAATCCAATATTTTAGACTTTTATATATTCAATTTGACTAAATAAATTTACTTTTTAGAATGGGTACATCAAAAATTTATAATGAAACATCCCAAGCTTCCACGGTACGCTTCTCTTTGAATAATTCAATAGCGTGTGTTGTACGCAACATCGAGTTTAACACACACCACAACCGATCAAACAAGCCATTATGAATAGTAATTACTACTTTTTAAAATTTTAGAGATTTTATCTCTCAAAATGGACTTCATTTTTGGATTCTTAGTATTGAATTTATCCTAAGTAAAATTTTGGTACTTTTCGGATAACTTTAATATTTTGATGAATAGTGAATATTACTAAATTTTAATTAAAAACAAAATTTTTAATCAAAATAATTTATATTAAAAAAATATGAATTTTAGTGGTTTTAAAGTATATTTCGAATATATTTTTACCATTTAATAATTTTTTTTTGATTGAACGTAATTTCACAATTAAACTGAACATAAACAAGTATCAATCTTTTGATAGTCATTATATCTTAAAAACACGCTTTTTGTTTTGACAGTGAGAATTAATTTTAAATTAATTTCTGCCACTTATGTGTTTTGAATTTGGAATAATGGATTCCATATTTGGAATCAGGATGTTCAAATTGTGGAAATAGGTAAATGTTATTTTTAGACATTTTGAATAATTACTTCGTTAAATATTTTACTTACCATGGTTAAAGGGTAAATCAGATAAATAAGGGTTAAGAAATAATATAATAATAATAACAATTTACCCTAAAACATGTCCTAACCATATTTGTTGATACATGTCCGACCATGGGCATCTTTGGTTCGATTTTGAGACCCCATGGTTCCACTTGTAAGTGATAGGGACAATTTATTTTAATTAAGTTTAAATGAATACAAAAATGACACAAGCATATATCTTTTAGAAAAGAAAATTTTATATAGGGTTATATATGTTGGATTTTCGACTATAAATATTAATTAGAAAGAAAAAAATATTTCCTACATAATGGTATTTTATGTATAATTTTTAGACATTCAATAAGGTAATTTATTTATGACACAATGGTGATGCAGTAATTACCATAATAGTGAAAAATTAAAATTATTGATATTGTAGATACCCAAATAAATATAATTTGAGACTTTTTATGAATTACACTAATTTTATTGGTTAATATGACATTTTATGAATGCTTTAATTAACTTTTTTAGAAGTAATCATTCTGTTATGATTTTTACAAAAATCAATTATTGAATAGTTTCAAAATTGACATAAAAGAGTTTTTAAAACAAATATTATATTATTAATTGATATTAAATTCATAAAAATCTATTGTTCGGCCAAGAGACTTATATCATGATAGGTGTATAATTAATGGACCACTTATGGGTCGCTTGGATGTATATAGTATGTTTATTAACCATATAATATAAAAATACAAAGAGGCATTGTAAAAGTGAAACTAATTAACTAAGAGTTAATACTTAATTATAAGGTTAATATGTTAACCCAAACCTCTCTAAATTCTATAGGTAGAGTCGTTTTCGACCCATCCCTAACTTAAACTTTAAATAATCCACTTTGGAGCCATTAGAGACCAAATATTAATTTATTATAAAATAATATTTCTAGCTTTTCCAAAGGTTCCCCTCACCCCTCTTATAAAAGGGAACTCCCCCTTCTTATAAATTCAAACCTTAAAAGCCTTTTGGCTCGACCAAAATCTTCCAAAATACTCTCTACGATTCCCTCAGTTCATCCTAGACGTCTTACTTTAGTCAGAAAGCTAACCTAAGAGCCCTTTTGATCAAATCAAAAGGAAGAACCCGAAGAAGAGGTAACGATTTCACCACCCTTTTCCAAGTTCCTTTCTTCTTCCACTTCTTCCTTATTTGTTATTACCATTCTAAAATAATAAATCCAGTATCTTATATATACTGTGATGTTATTATAAATATGGTACAACCATATTCAGTATTCTATCCATCCTTTGTATAACATGTCACCATATGTGCGTACGTACGGCTTATCGTCTCCACGTCGTGGTGTAATTATTATTCAATAAATTATTATTTGGATGGGTATAATAATGATTTGTAACTCATGTAAATAATAAATATGACATGATAAGGATTCTTTATATATGATATAACATCCAATTATATATTATTTTAATATCAAAAGAATGATATTTTCACTCGTGCGTACGTACGGACTACAATCTCCACAAACGTGATAAGATTCATTCTCCATCGTATCCATTCAAGTATAATTCTCATCTGATAATTAATAATAGTATCTAAGGACTTGATATCATTCTGGATATGATTAAGATACAACCTATCCATGACAAACACAGCTTACGTAACAAAACATATAAAAGAAAATGAGTAAGTTCACACCAAAAACTACAATAATACTAAGATATTATTAACAAATCAATGTTAAAAGATCATATATGATATCATATTAATGTATATGATTCTTGTATAATTTAATAAAAATTATTTCACCATTATACAGGAGGTAAACCTACCCCAATCAAATAAAAGTACAATGTAAGGGTTTATTTTGCAATCTCTTCATTATCCGAGGTTGTTTATACGTGATTATCTACTGGGACCTCTTTATCATACACATCCATGTTTCCTAAAAATGTATTTCAAATCATTATTCCTATTTTATAGACTATGTAATAAATTCATTTATACCCTTGTTGACTTTTATAAGTGGTTTATAAACGAATATTTCTGTCATTTTCCAAACATGGTCCTTTTTAACCTTTTCGACAAAATTGAGGTAAGAATGTTTTTTTAACTTATACGATGGGTGCTGCTATTTTCCGCCATTATAAAATCATTGAAGCTTACCTTACAAGATTATAAGAATATTTTCAAAGAAAATGTTTTATTTTATAAATATATGACTCTTAAATGATTTCAAAATAGAAAGAGATATTTCTCTAAAAAGAGTTTTGATTTCATCTATGTCAACATCCTTTGATGGATTTTACGCTTATTTGAAGTTGATTTATTATGATACAAAACTTCTATATTGTATTGAAGGTTTTGTGATATGTTTGACTATGGATGTGCTATTTTTATACCATTCATGGTTTATGGTGAAAGTATTGACATTTCATATGCTAGTTTTAATATGAATGTTTATGTTATGTTTAAACCTTTTCATATGGGAATGCATTGGACTTAATATGTGAAGGGTGGAGCCCGCTATAGCTCCTCGATGCATCGGTATGTCTCATGAGACAAAATAGTGTCTTGACACAAGGCCTTGACAAAATCTTATTTGTAGTCTTGGCACGAGGCCTTGGCTATGTAGTTATGATAGTCTGGAATTATGCATTCCATCTTTATGAAAGTGGTTTTTGATATTTCATGTGATTATTCGATTAGTAGAATATTCATGTGAATAAGTAAATGGAATTATATCATTCTCTCCATACTATGTTGAAGTGAAAGTTTAAAAGGATTTTGTTTTAGTTATACATTGACTTAAATGTTTATTATTATTTATAAAAGTTTCCCCTATATTGTTATCCTTAATGGGCATTTGAGATCACCCCTTTCAATGTTTTATTTTTTCCAGGATGTGAAGAAGTAATTTATGAATGACCTACAGGGATAGTATGCGGGGATATGAGTGTGGACTATGAAGAAAATATGTTGTTGTAGTTTTCATTTTTATGATTTAATGTAAGACATATGAATATATCTAGTGTTTCCAAGGCTACAAAAATAATCGGTCTTTCGATATTTGATCTTTCTTATGATCATGCCAATATTATGTAATAAGTCACCGAATCAAGGTAATTGGGGTCGGGGTGTTACATCTTCTCTTCTGGATCGAGTTCATAAATTTTCTCATCAAGGACTTCTTCTTTAGTGCCATCATCCTCATTTCCACCAATGCACAACTCGAACAGATCCTCCATTCTCTCCTCATATATAGAACCTTCTTCTCCTTCTTCATCCAGATCATGTAGTATTAGTGATAAATATAAAAATTCATAATAAGGGATATTATATTAAAATACAGAATAAATGAAATTTGAATAAAATTAATGCTCAGAAATTAAAACTCCATCAAAAATTTCATCTTTAGAACCCTTTTCCTCAAGAATGGTAGCTGGGAACTCATTTGTTGGTGAGGGAAGTGGGTCCTCAAGTTTGTCTTCAACCTCATAAACATTTTCATTAAATTTAGGTGGAAAAATAATTTTATTCTCCTTAGATTTTTTTGTTGTTCCATCCGCAAGACATTAAAATCTTCAACTTGGGTGGCCATCGATGATATAATCTTGCTTGATTTTTCGATCATTCTGCAATTCTCTTGAATTATCAAGTAATTATCTTTCAATTTATTGGAATTTTCTTGAATTTGAATATTTAATGTATCTTCCCAACATAGCTAACCATAAAAATTATCCACATTCTAATAATTATGACAACTTCTATAAAAATCCATATTGGCTGTTGAAATGAATGATATGCAACAAAGCTCTTTTTTTATATTTTTTTTTATGAAAAATAGTATGTGTAAGGAATTAGCCTCCCTGGAAACGACACCCAATTGATGGTAGTTTTTTGTAGTGAACCTCTATTAAAATAAATTCTTATTAACCTAAGACATCACCATACTGGTACAACCTAAGGTCCATCACAAGGAGGCCACATCCACAAATTATCTTTCTATTGTCAATATTATAAAATAACTAAAATAAATATTTAATGCTAATATAAATTGGGGGGAGTGAAATTAAAGTGAATAAAATAAAGATATAATATAAATATATCAAAATTATAAAACACAATGAAAAAGAAGAAAAGACACAATGAAGTTATTGGAAGAAACCCATTGTTCTCAGGATTTAATGGTGGAATTATCATTGTTATTGAAATTATCTATCAATTCTTTATTCAATGTAGAGGTCAAGACCTCTAACTCCACACCCTCTATTCTGAATTGTATTACCATACACTAAGACCTCCACATGTAAGAGAAATCTCTTCCACATCAATACCCAATCCAAACACCACCGTTTGAATGAATTTGACATCGATGAGAAGAGAAATTATTAAACGAGGAGGAAGAAAACAATAATAGAGAATGTGGGATGACTGCTCACCAAAATCATTTAACGACTAATGAATCCTTATAAAAAACATGAAAAATAAATAATGCACATAAAAATCAAATACCACCTCTTCCCCCCTCGAAGAATAGTGAGGGTTAGCTCTCCCAAAGCATGGAGTTTAGAAAGAATCACAGTTTGAGAAACACATAAAATAAAAGAGATGGAAGAAAAGTAGAAATCAAAAGAATAGGAAGAAAGATATACTAATATATATTATAAATATGAAGAAAAATTACATAAAAAAATCTCCACCTTAGCCCCCTGGAATGGATATATCATAAACTGGGATAAGGGACACATATTTATAGGGAGAAGGGGTGACGAATTCACACACAAAACATTTAATCCTAAATATTATGTGTGGATATGCCCTTAAATGAACTAATATGTAATAGGTTTCTTAATAAATGTTGTTTCATATTGTCTCCTCTATTTTCTACCCAACTTTTAGCTTCATTGGACGTGCCTAGAAGGAGTTATGAATTTAATACTGGCAGTTTCCTTTTTTTGACAAAGCTTCTATGCAGCTTCCTTCAAACTAATGTCATTCAATGGATACCATAATGGCTTTCAAACTCCATGAAATATAATTTTTGAACATTAATTTGAGTTGTCGTACATATCCAAGTGGAATCCCACCATTTGGAGGTGTGTAGGATGATATATGTTTCCATTACGAAGGTGGGGTCCACACAGTCTACCTGGATATATTCTCATCATCATTGATTTTTTTTCGGCCTCCAGATGCATGAATCTGACCATGGTTTTGTAGACAATTATCATGGAAATAAAATAGCGGTACAATTAAAATTGAATCACAAAAATTGGAAATATAATTTTTTAGAAATGGAAAAATACCCCTGTGATAAAAATCTATTAAAAACCCTGAATTATGTTGTTTCCGCATTTAGGTTCAAAATAACACAAAAACTTAAATATGTAACAATTTACCATTAAATAACATTATTATGGGTTTATAAACCTTACATTACAGTATAAAATAAGTGAAAATATTAGCTTCATCAATAATTTTATAATAAAAAAACATTTTCAAACTTTCCAAAAGAGCCCCTCCTCTCCCATATAAAAGGACACCACTTCTAACACATAACTCACACTTCTAAATCCCTTTGTCTCATCCAAAACCTACCCAAATAAGCTCTCAAGATCTCTCTCTTCCACATAGAAGCCTTAACTTTTGCAGAAGATACTTTAATAATTCTTTTTGCTTCAAACCATAGGGAGTTACCCAAATTAATGGTAATGGTTTCTGTTAACTTCTTTTCTTTTATTTTACTTCTCTAACCCCTAAAATCTACTTATTCCTTTACTTTATAACAAAACAAAGTATCCTAAATATACTTGTATGTTCTTAAGAGAATTATTCGATCTACATTTTCACACACCTCCATCTAATTGGTAAAGAACACACTGTTTTTGTGAATGGAAAACTAACGCCTCACGAAACAATGATTGTTCAATTATCTCCTACCGACTCTCATGTTGGCCATTAAGATGAAATTGTATTTATATATGATATATATTATGTTTATTTTTTATTTATTCTTATGTATTTTCCATTTATATCATACCTTTATGGTTTCCAACATGGGTAAATGTGATAACTTCATTTGAGGAACTGCAGACTACCGCCCCCCTCAAAGTGATATGACTCGTTAATGCCTTATGTGGGAAATATAAAGGATAAAGTTAATTATATTATATATGATATTATACTAAAGTTATAATAAACCCATGTATCATTATTTTTTAATTCCATTAAAATACAATATATAAATGAAAGTAGTGTTCATGCGTATGTACAACTTACTATCTCCATGAATAGTGCATTTCATTTCTTATCTCCAGATGTTATATACTATTATAAATACATACATACATATATATATACTGGATATATAATATATATATATTATATCTAAATCATGAATATCATTCTGGAGATAATGGACATTTGACCACATGGACAAATTTTAATTGTAACAAGTTCATTTTGGACTCAAGTTCCTAATATCGATAAAATATCCAATATGAACTCCAATAATTATATAATTGTTATAGGAAAGTAATAAGTGATATAAAAGGAATAATAAAAATTAAATTTTTTATTAATAAATTATAAATTAACGTATGTTTACTATTCAGAAAGAACAAGTAACATAAAAGACAAGTCGGACTTGAGGCAAGGGTTTTCTTATCTCACTCTTAATTTCGTGAGATATCCATTGTTCACAACTTATTTATTTCATGTGGTTTATTGTGTAATTCCATTTTATATATATTCTCATGATTCACTTTATATTCATCTTATTATGTGATTCATTTGGTGGTTATTAACTTTTTTTCGTACGACTCGATTGATTATATCGTGGTAAGGTATTTTCATCTCACTTTTTATTCTTGTGAGATTTATGCTATATTAGCCACTATTTCCTTTTTTGTGGTGTATGTAATGCCCATAAGTGTATTCTTGTTATAATATAATTTAATTTATGGTTATTTAAATTTTCATGGTGTGATCCTTATTTCACGGGGTGTATGTTTCTTAAGTTACCAGATCGGTAAGGAAATTTCAAATTTCAATTTCCATTCATTCGGTTTTACGCATTCTTCATTGATGATTTTACTCTAGGATTATGTGTGTAATCACTATTTTTTATTTATATAGTAATTTATACTCCACTTTTTGTGGATAGAATTTTGATACAAATAATCACTCCATTGATAATTTCTCATGTCATTGATATTAACTTGATAAGAGTACTCTTAACTCAATTCCCATTCATTGAGTTAAACATCCAAGTCATTGGTATTGTATTTACAAGAATATGTGTGAATTTCTTCTAATAGATTTACACTGAATATCTAATCATATTGAGTATATTTATATTTGTCACACAAAATTATGTCGTTTATTTATTCTTAACCTAAGGATATGGTCTCTATAAGGTATTTCATCCCAATTTACATTCCATTGAGACTTCTTTGTTGTTATGCGCCAATTCACTTTTATATGGTGTATATAATGTACTATGACATAGTATGTCATGAATACCTTTATTCTAATGACATTATAATGTTTTTACTACCTAAATTATTTTTAATAATGTTTCTATATTTTGTTTAGGAACTCTAAATAAAATATCATTTTTAATGTTTTAAATATTTATTCTTCTTAATATTTATCATTAATGTACATGTTTTTAAAACAGTTTTAAAGATTTATTTATATGGACATTAATGTTTTAAAATTAAAATTTGTTTTAAAAGTTTCAAAGTGGTAAGGGACACTTGGATTGAAAAATCTTTTTAAATGGCTTCTTGATAAATAGTGAGACCTTTAAATATTCTAAAAAAATGGGGGATATTTCTCTTAAATAGTTTTGATGATTATTTTCATCTATGTCAATATCCATCATTATTTTTTATTGAGGTTAATGAAATCTTCAATATTGTATTTAATGAGTTATGTTTGACTGTGGATGTGATATTTTTATACCATTCATGGTTTATAGATAAATTATTGACATTTCCTATGCTAGTTTAAATAAGTATGTTTATCTTATGTTTCAATTTTTTCATAAGAGTAATGCATTGGACTTAATAAGTGATGAGTGGAGCTCGCTAAATCTCCTCGATGCATCGGTAGGTCTCATGAGACAAACTAGTGTCATGGCATAAGGCCTTGACAAAATATTATTTGTAGTCTTGGAACGAGGCCTTGACTTTGTGGTTATGATGTCTGACATTATGAATTCCATCCTTATGAGATTTGATATTGATATTTCATGTGTTTATTTGACTAGTAGAATGAACATGACTATGTTTTATTATGGAATTATTTACTCAGCTCATATACCATCCATAAGGTGTTGATATTAATTATTTTTTAAAGGAATGTGTTTTCAATTATTCACCATGCCTAATGTTTATGTTATCTTCCACTTTATTGCTTACTCTTACTGAGCATTTGAGCTCACCCCTTTCTTATGTTTCATTTTCCCAGTATATGAAGAAGTTAGTTATAAGTGATTTGAAGGTGTAATCTAAGAAGCTTGGATGTTTCTAATGGAATAAATTAGTGTTGATTTTATTTTAATGTTTTAATGTTGAACTTATGTATGTATCTTGTTTCCAAGACTACTAAATAGATCGCCCCTTCGAGACTTGATTTCTTGTAATCATGCCAATGTATTAAAATAATGTACCAAATCCTAGATTCTGGGGTCAGGGTGTAATAGTCGGTATTAGAGAAAGTTTAGTACAATCCTTGGAAACATGATTTAGATAAATTCTAATTGGAGCACATTACCCTAATATAGAATTTGAGTATAGGTACTGAATAACTTCCTAGAATTTTGTTAATGTAGATATTTTTTGTATTTTCCAAGAAATACATCCCTATCTAGATACGGGTAGGTAGAGACGGCTCTAGCACAGATGTACCAAGGAGTGAAAACTCCGACATGTAGTTTTGGGATTGACTCAGGGTATCCTGGTATACGACAATGGGTCTTGATGCACTCTTGGTTATGAAACTCTCAGGGGATATGCTTCGAATAATATACATTTTCATTAAAAATCGATTTGAAGGATTTTAATATAATATGAGGATAAATGACCTTGGTTAATCATAAGGTGTTTTAAATTGAAAATAATGTGTCATGATATTCTCTAAATTATTTTAAGACTATTGTTAATCACACAATGCTTTCTGGTTTTAGACAATGGATGGATTCCAAGGAAGTCATAGTAACTTTGAGCATGATGTACAAGGTGGTAATGATGGTGGTAATAAGAAAAAAATGGAATGTTGATAGGCGTAAAGGATATCATGTTCTTGCTGAATCAGTTTTCCAAAAATATGATCAACAACATATATATTAACCAACCCCCAGACTCAACAAAGAAGTGAAAGGCAATGAATGATAAGATCTCCAGTAGTGGAGACCATCGAGAAAATAAATGTCAATTTCTATCATGCAGGAAATGTGGAAGGAGGCACCCAAGAATGTGTCTCAATGAAACAAAGAATTTTTTTTGCATGGGAATGAAAGACATAAAGTAAAGAATTGACAAGGAAAAATGATGAGTACTATGGTTGAAAATAAAAATGGTCCCAAGAATCCATTTACAGTCATTTTCCATAAATGTAGGGCACCTGGACATTACCCAAGTGAATGCCCTATTCTATAGGATATTCTCTTGTTCAATGAAGAAGCTATGTGGAAATAAATATTTGGAGAAATGTTTAAAAGTATTAGTGCTCTTTGTTGATGGGATTACTTTGGAAGAATTTTCTCTTGTATGTGTAACCCTGCAGTTTGTCATCTGAAAATGATATTTGAGGAAGAATTATCTTTCCTCATGAGGATATAGTTATAAATAACCATTTGGTTTTATATGTTCCTAGAATTTGAGGCGATTACATGTTATTAAATTTTGGGATGAAAATGAAAGGTATGAGATAAAATTTGTGGTTAAATTATGTTAAGGTTATTTTGAGGAATTTATCTCATTTTGGCAATGTAATAAAATATAGTTTCTGAAAAAGGAAAATATGTAGACCGTGTGACAACCCGTTGCATCGGACAAATCTATGGGAATCGAACCCACAACCAAAGTGCGATTGAGATTTATCGCCTAACATTGGACTACGTGAAGTCCCTACTTAGTGTGACTAATTATTTTTAGTTAAATTATTTTTTTTAGTTGATTTGAGACATTATGTATTATGAAATTGATATCATTAGTTTAGGAAAATGATTTGGTGATTAGGTGATAAATTTTATTTTGAATGATGTTAGCTCTGTTGGGAACACTATATGCCTAGGTAAAATAGAATACTATGGGACTTCATTTGAGGAGTAATGATGGATATTTTTTAATGTTTTTATTGTGTATTTATAGGTATTTTGGTTATTTATGTAAATGATTAGCCTATCATAGAGAATATGTGATTAGGTTAATTAATTTTAAGTATGTGACTTTAAGAGTAGTCGATGTTATTTGGAGATACAATTTTACGTGGAAGACTACGTAATCTAATTCTTTTGAGTTTTGGGTTTCAATATTAGTTCGGATTATATTGAAGGATCTTAAAACAATTGTTCATTAAAGGGAATTTGTTAATCTTTGGGTATAGTTAGTTTAATTTTTGGAAATTAAGAGTAGTATTTATTTCTATTAAGGATTGTATTTTTGGGGGATAATATGATAATGTACTAACCATTTTGGTATTGGTTAATGTTTAATGACAAGGGAAATATATAGTTCATCCTTTTTGGATCATTTGATTCTCTATAAGTTGATTATAGCGCTTCAGGTGTAACCAAGTCATCTTTAATACCCATCATTTGGAGAAAATATGAGTGTCTGGTAGAAGTTTATTAATGGATGAAACTCTATTTGTAAAGTAAGTATATCTATATATACTCCTTGTAAATCACAAAAACAAATTTCTCATAATTATGAAAAATAACATAAAACAAAAATGTTATTTGTTTACTTTTCCTACTGGGTAATCCAAGACCTTTCAACCCATCCCAAGTTTATGGCTTTTAGATCATTAACTTCTCTTAATAATATTCTCGATCGCTCTCCATCAGAACTTGAAGATTTTTCTTCTCTTCCATATCCTTGTTTTATTACATGGATCCATTATATGTGTTATTTTTGGTAACCTTCAAACTTACATTTATTTATTTTAAAATAGAGGCCTCTTTAATCCATTTTCAATGTGGGATTTCAACTAAGATATTTTGAAATGTTAAAACCCAAGTTTTCAATCCCGAGATTAAATTATGAGGACAAAATTTATTGAATGAGGGGATAATTTAACACCCCAAGGTTTTATAGTAAATTATCTCATAAAAGTAATTCAATAGCGTGCACCTCACACAACAACGAGTTCGATTGCACAACGACTTACCAAACTAGCTGTTCAAAAGTAGTTATGAATTGTATTAACTAAATTTTGAATTTTATATATTCAATATAATTTTAACATCCATATTATTTGTTTCTTATACATAATATAAGAAAAAATTCATTTTTTCTGATAAAGGAAGTATTTTTCAAAAAATGCAATTTTACCACCTTTTACTGGAAAACTTTTTTTAAATCCACTTTTTGACTATTTTATATATTCAATTTGACAAAATAAACATCTTATTTAGAATCAAGGCATAAAAATTTAGTTTTGATAAATTTTTGGTGTTTTTCTGATTACTTTCATATTTTGGTGAATAGTGAAAAAATACTAAATTTTAATTTAAAACAAATTTTTTAATTAAAAAATTAATAGTGTTCAATTATTCATTTTAATGGATAGTAAGTATAATTAGATTTAATTTTTACCATGTAATCCAATGTTGGTCATAGGAATTAATTTCAATTTGAAATTATACATAAACAACTATCAATCTTTTGATAGTTATTATTTCTTAAAAACACGCTATTTGTTCTGACAACCGAAATTAATTTAAAAATATTAATGAAAATTCAATGTTTTTAATTTGGTAAAATAGAAATAATTTTTTAATTTGTAATATCAAATATAACTTAGGATGAATTTGTGGTATTTTCTAAAAAAACATCAATTTTTGATTAATAGTAAAACTACTTAGTAGTAGTTAAAAAACTGATTTTTTCATTTAAATGATATTTTACCACTTAATTGAATTAAATTTTAAAAATATGAAATACATGGTTGTTATTAGTATTTAAAATGTGATTCAATAAGATTAAAATAATTTTTAGTGAATAGTAACTTTTGAGTTTTATTTACCGCGGTTAAAGGTAAATAGGGTAACCAAAGGTTAAAAGAATATTATAATAATAAACAATTATCTGAACACTTGTCATAACCTTATTGGTTGAGTCATGGACAACCATGGGCATAATTGGGTAGATTTGGGGACCCCATGGATCCACTTATGAGTGATAATGACAATTTATTTTAATTAATTTAATGTAAAGACAAAACTGACATTTACAAATATCTTTTAGTATATCAATTTTTACATGGGGTTATAGAAGTCATAATTTTTACTATAAATATTTATTAGAAATATAAAATTTGTTTCTACATTATGGTATTTTTTTTAATTTTTAGACATCAAATAAATTAAATTATGTATGACACAATAATGATGCAATATTCACCTCAATAATAATTGATTTATATAAATAAGATTATTAATACTAAAAATATATCCAAAACCTATCCAAATATTCTTCGATGATTTTATTTCTAACATGATTCATATTATGTTTGACTGTAATTAGTTTTGTACATTTTCAAACTGAAGATAATTTTATAATAATATAACATTTTTAAATATTCGAAAAGAGCCCCTCCTCTCCCTTATAAAAGGGCACCACTTCTAACCCATTCCTCACACCTCTCAAGCCCCTTGTCTCATCCAAACCTTGACCAAATAATCACTCAAGATCCCTATATTCCACCTAGAATCCTTACCTTTTGCAGAAGTCACTTCAAGAAGTCCTTTTGGTTCAAACCAAAGGGAGTTACCCAAAATAAAGGTAATGGTTTCTCTTAAATTGTTTCCTTTTATTTTACTTCTCCTACCATAAACACTTTTTATTCCTTTATTTTATAACACCACCAGTATCCTCAATATACTAGGATGTTTTTATGAGATTTATTTGAATGACACTTACACACACCTTCATATAATGGCTAAAGAACACAGTGTTTCAGTGGATGGAAAACTAATGCCTCACGAAACGATGATTGCTCAATTATCTCCTACCATCTCCCATGGTGGCCATTAAGATGGCACTGTAATAATATATGATATATATTATGTTTATATTTTATTTATTATTATGTATTTTCCATTTATATAATACCTTTATGGTTTCCATTATAGGTAAACGCGATAATTTCACTTGAGGAAGTGCGGACTACCGCCCCCTCAAAGTGATATGACTCATTAATGCCTTCTGTGGGACATATAAGGGATGGATTTAATTATATTATATACGATATTATACTGGAATTATAATATACCTATTTATCATTATTTTTTAATTCTATTACAATACAAAATATAAATGAATGTAACGTTGATGCATACGTACGACTTACCGTCTCCATGAACAGTGCAATACATTACTTATCTCCAAATATTAATGATTGTTGTAAATATATATATATATATATATACTGGATATATAATATATATATATATGATATCTAATTCATATATATCATTCAAGAGAAAATTTACTTTTGACCACATGGACAAATTTTAATTGTAACAAGTTCATTTTTACTCATGTTCCGAACATCGATAAAATATCCAATATGAACTCAAATAATTAAATAATTGTTATACTAAGGTAATAAGTGATATAAAAGTAATAATAAACTTGAAAAAAATTCTTAATAAAGTTTAAATTAACTTAATTTTATTATTCAGGAAGAACAAGGAACATACAAGAGAAGTCAGACTTGAGGTAAGGGGTTTCTTATCTCACTCTTAATTTCGTGAGATTTCAAATTTTCTCCACTTATTTATTGCATGTGGGTTATTATGTATGACATATGATATATATTATCATTATTCTTTTTATATTCATCGTATTCTATGATTGAAATTCTGGTTTTTAACTTTTGTTCATATGACTCAATTGATTTCAACATTGTATGGATTTTCCATCTCACTTTTTATTCCTATGAGATTAATGCAATATTAGAAACTATTTCCTTTTTTATTGTGTATGTATGACCGATGATAATTTTCTTGGTGTAATATAATTTAATTTATGGGTATTTAAATCATCATGGTATGATCCATCTTTCATGAGGTGTATGTTTAGTAAGTTACCATATTGGTAAGGGAATATCAACTTTCAATTTCCACTCATTCGATTTTATGCATACATAATTGATTATTTTACTCCAAGATTATGTGTGGAATCACTACTTATTATTTATTTAGTAATTTACACTCCCCTTTGTGTGGATATAATTTTTATACACATAATCCTTTCATTTATAATTTCTCAAGTCATTGATATGAACTTGATAAGAGGAATCTTAACCCAATTCCCATTCATTGAGTTAAACATCCAAGTCATTTGTGTAGTATTTACAAGAATATGTGTGAATTTAATATTATATATTTACACTTAATATACAATAATATTTAGTGTATTTACATTTTTCACACATAATTATGTCATTTACTTATACATAACCTAAATATATGGTCTCTATAAGGGATTTCTTCTCAATTTACATTCCATTGAGACTTCTTTGTTGTTATACGCCAATTCACTTTTATATGGTGTATAAAATGTACTTTGACATAGTATATCATGAAACCATTTTTTCTAATGACATTATATAGTGTTTATTACCTAAATTATTTATATTCAAGTGTCTCTCTTTTGGTTAAGAACTGTAACTAAAATATCATTTTAAATATTTTAATGATTTATTCGTCTAAATATTTCTCATTAATGTAAATTTTTTAAAAAAGGTTTTAAGGATTTATTTATATTTATATTAATGTTTTAAAATTAAAATTTCATTTAAATGCTTCAAAGTTGTATGGGACACCTTGATTCAAAAATATTTTTTAAATGGCTTCATGGTTAATAGCGAGACTTTTAAATGTTTTCAAGAAAAGGGGGGATATTTCTCTCAAATAGTTTTGATGATTATTTTAATATTTGTCAATATAATTCATTATTCTTGATTGAGGTTAATAAAATCTTCTATATTTTATTTAATGAGTTATGTTTGACTGTGGATGTGCTAATTTTATACCATTCATTGTTTATGGATAAAGTATTGACATTTCATATGCTAGTTTTAATACGAATGTTTATGTTATGATTAAAACCTTTCAAATGAGGAATTCATTGGACTTAGTATGTGATGGGAGGATTCCACTATAGCTCCTCGATGCATAAGTAGGTCTCATGAGACAAACAAGTGTCTTGGAATAAGGCCTTGACAAAATCTTATCTGTTGTCTTGGGACGAGGCCTTGACTATGTGGTTATGATGTTCGGCATTACGAATTCAACCATTATGAGATTAGATGTTGATAGTTTATGTGGTTATTCAAGTAGTATAATACCCATGAATATTTTTTATTATGGTATTATTTACTCATCTCATATACCTGCAATAAAATGTTCATGTTAATTATTTGTAATGGAATGTGTTTTCAATTATTCACCATGTCTAATGTTTATGTTATATTCCGCTGTATTGCTTAATATTACTGAGCATTTGAGCTTACCCCTTTCTTATATTTCATTTTTCGCAGGATATGAAGAATTTAGTTATGAGTGACTTGCATGTATAATCTAAGAAGTTTGGATGTTTCTAATAGAATTAATTAGTGTTGTTTTTCTTTTCACGATGTAATGTTGAACTTATGTATGTATCTTGTTTCCAAGACTACTAAACTGATCGGTCCTTTGGGACTTGAATCTTTGTAATCATTCTAAAGTATTAAAATAGTGCACCAAATCCTAGATTATGGGCTCGAGGAATTACATTATCTCTCAAAAATATTCCCATTAATTATTATTTTTTTTCACATGCACTTTTTCAAACACAATGCTTATATTTAATACACCACATGGACTTCTCATTATATACATGAATCGAAGTATGATATAATTCATTTAAGTTATTATCATATATATCTTTAATCAAAAAAATTTATCTATTTTGGAACTCACCTTGCATACACTGAACACTTCCACAAACTCTACAAAGTGCCTCTTCACTATTATAAAATGTTGACACATAATTTTTTCAAAGAATAATACTACCTTAATATTTTTTCATCAATTCACTTAAAAGTTTTTATGTCCTATAAAAACATATTGTTTGTTCTTCAAGGAATAAATGTGTATCATACAATTTCTACAACGCAAATCCAAATGTGTATAGCTTCTACCTTGTGCATGTTTCACTATGAAAGTCTAAAAATGACACTTTTACTCTCCACTTTTTCTTCACATAAGTGTCTTGTTTTCCATAACATTGTTTCTCAAACATTCATGCAAAAAAACATGAATGGATACAGACTTAGTGTTCATAAGATCTTCACAATATGAAGTTTAAATTTACACTATCATGTGGTTCCTAAAACTTGTTCACACAAATACCATGGATTCACACATTATAGTATCACATTATCTCAATAGATTCACAAAACCTTGTTCATCATGAAGATGCTCGAGTGTTAAAATGATATGTCTAACAATCATGACTTTGATGTCTTTTTTATGAAAACAGAAGATTAGTGGATCACTATGAAAACCAGAGCGATTCACTACACTGTTTATCTGTATAAATAAAGATCATATGTGAGATAAATAATTTATAGAAAATGAGCTCAACATCAGTATATATAGGAATTTAGCATCACCTCAAAACCTTCTAAAATTACAGACAAATCGCTTCCTTCAAGTTACATACCTCAATAGATCACCATCACCAGATAACACATATTTTATCTAGGCTCCAAAACGTTATTTCAATATTCATTAAATCATGAAGATTATTCCTCAAGTGATTTTGATCACATTAAGATAATCTGGAAGATAAAATACTGAATATAAGGCTGGGTTCGAATGTCAGGTGACGTGGCTACATAATGATCTTAGTGCACCAAACTCCCTGATGACTTAAGGTTAAAAACAAGATCATATGAAGATAAGATGGCCCAAATATAAAATTATATTAACTGTACTGTTGTAAGAAAAGATAAATGATCATATGACCTTGATAAAACAACTGCTGAATAGAATGATCTTGATTAATTTGGTTGAATTCCACATAAAAACATACCTTTAACTTGATACCTCTTTAATATAAAAATATCAACATCCAATATTCAATATTATGTTCACCCTCTTATTGTACCGCCCCATACCAGTTCAGTGGGTTGTTCCTGCGCCCACCTCCACCGTCGTACCACCCAACATGGTGGCACTCAACCACTGCTCTACCTCACATAGGCACAACACAGTAATACCTCGGCTACACCCTCATGCTGGCTGGCTAGTGTTGAGCTCAGCCTCCCACATTGGTTTTCTGCTCCCCTTATATGGATGGCGTGCTGGTTAATTTTTTAATTACAGACCATAAAATATTTTTAGGAAAATTATCAGTAATATAATGACCCTTTTTAAAATATAATGAAAAACCAACATACTCAGACCCACAATACACTAAATGATAATTTCTCTCAATGTCTTAGACACATGTATCACAATCTAATAACTAAACACACATGTGTTATGAACTACACACCATCTCTCCAATAATCACCTTTATAATTCATTGACCTTTATTTTTATTACTTGATTGAAAACAATTTCAACATCAAAAAATCACATAGTCTCTTCAATAATGTAATAACAGGGCATGTAAAGAGTACTCTATGTATTATGGATTTTCAGAGAATCATGGAAACCAGAGGACAACTTAGAAAATTTGGGATAAAGGGAAGAAGGAAAAAAGAATTATTTTTCCAAATGTACTATATGTGGAAATAATCACCTTGGAACATTCTTAAAAGGAATGTGAGTTTGTTACAAGTGTGGAGGGAAAGGTCACCTGGATCGTGGCTATAACGGAAAGAAAGAAGATGTAAATGTTCAATGTTTCTACTACAAAGAGCTGAGAAATTACGCAAACCAATGTAAAATGCATCACAGGAATATCCACCAAAATAGGTTAATTGATCATGGTCAATATTATTCGACAACCACAGATGAAGAGGAATGATTAATGTGTTTATGTTTTCATACTAGAAATATCTTATTATATTCTGGTTATGTAAACCATGATATATATAAATATTGTACTACAGTACTTATTCATTAAGGATTTAGAAGCATGAAATTTTTCATTATGGTTTTAATATGATCAAGTAATTCATATATTTGTTATGCATCAATAATAGAAAAACTAGGTTTGTGGGAAATCTGATGTTAATATTGATATAGTAAATTTAAAGGCCTTTTGGACTGTTAATTTGGATAGAAGTATTTTGGATGATTCTTAAAGTTATAATAGATTTTGATGAAATTTGGATATTATTGTTTGAGTTTAAAATATTTATTTAATGTTAAATATATTATGTTCATATCTAGAAGGTTATAATAATATATTTCTACAAAAAGGAAAACCTACAGCTCGAGTGACAACTTATCGCATCCAGTAAGGTAACAAGACAGGATCCCACAACTAAAGAGTGACATGGGTGCATCACCGACTACTGGCCTAAGTAATGTTATGGTTAGTATAATATATATATATATTTATTTGTTTAAAAAGTGTGATAAATGAACTGTAAGTTCATTTTGGAACATTATACATTTTAGATAAATAGAATATTTTTGAATTTTATTTTCTTTTGGAGAGAAATAAGAATTGTTTCGTAGAAATTCATTAATAGATGGAACTATACATGTCTAATAAGTAAATTTCCATATGTTCTTAGTTTAGTTCATAAATTAATTCCTCAAAAATAAAAAATTGATACAAAAAAGATAGGCAGTTTCTTTTCATAACTGGAAATCAATGACCTTTTAACCCATCACAGATTTATGTTTTTCTAATGGTATATTTTCTGATAACCTTGTTCTATATCACTCTCCATTAGAAAATCATCGTTTGACTTCTCTTCCAGGTACTTATTTTTATTTACCACTACTATTTTCTTTTTTTAAAGCCTAATTTTATAGGGACCTACTCATTTCCCTTTCCCTCTTATTAAGAGGAAGTTTTAGTAACCCAATTTTTGATGTGGGCTTCCCACAATGAAATTTTCAAGTATCAAGATTTTATTTTTCAAAGAGAAATATCAAATTGTGAGGTTGAAATTTATTTAATGATTTCATAATGAAACACACCAATTTTTTATGAAATATATTATTTTGAATAAATTTAATTTCTTCGATAGCGTATATTTCACGCATCACCAAGCATAAACAAACCGTGATATAATAATAAATATTTTTATTTAAACACTATCTGTTAAGTTGGCTGGAATGAATAGTATTACCTAAATAATAAATTTATTTATTATATATATTTAATCAAAAATTTTTAAATTCATCCAAATTATTTTATAGACAAAAGATAAAAATGAATCTAATATTACACATAAAAACATATATTTTTAGAAAAATTTGTTTACCTCTGTTTCATGGAGAACTGATTTTAAATCCAAATTTTGAAAAATTTATTAGTTATATTTAAAAAATAAACTTATTTAAAAGTGGATTATTGAAATTTACTTTGGTTAATATTTTTTAATTTTTCAAAGACGTTTTAATTTTTTATGAATAGTGAAAATTATTTCATTTTAGTTCAAAAGTTCTTTTTCATCTAAATTATAGTTAAATTATATTTTTATTTTGTTATAGAGTATAAATAGTTCAATAATACATCAATAAAATCAATTTATTTCATTAGAATCAATTTTAAATTGAAATGAGATATAAAAACATTCAATATTTATGAACAATTCACCATAAACCCCTAAATTTGATGTGTAAGTAAGATTAATTTGAAAACTAATTTTTCCAATTATGTGAAATTAATAAGGTAAAATGGATTCCATATTTTTAATAATAAGGTCCAAATAATGTTTTAATTTAAATTTAATTTTTTTATAAGAAATTTACCATGGTAAAACAATTATTTACCACTATATAGGTAAAATAATGATAAGGGTTAAAGTTAAAAGGTAAAAGCATGACATACCTAAATTTTTTAACATTAAATGGTTAGTTAAAGTGAGAATTGAACCTAAAAACATATGAAACATTAATTTTCATCCAAATTAGTTGAATTTAAACCCACCTGATTGTGGTTGAATTTATTTATAATATAATCAATCTTTAATCACTTAAAACCCACCCCCTCCTCAGTTATAAATACTACTCCCCACCACCCTATTTTGACCCAAAAGACTTTTAAATCCTAAACTCTCTGCCAAAACATATCCTAATAGCTATACCAATGTAAAATTTCTTCTATTATTTTCAAAATAACCAATCCAAGTTCCTCAATGGTCTCTCAAAGAAGTGATATTCAAGAGGTAATTTTCCCAAAATACCTCTCTTAATTTCTTTTAATTTTTATACTTTATCCTAAACTCATTAATCCTTCAATGAATAATGAATATATAATCATGTATAAGATAGATTATTATGTTTCTAAATGTGTATATCATATCCATTTCATTTATCATATCCTCTTATTTGATGAAATGAAATTATTGTCCAAGTTATGCCGGTTGATCGCCTCTGTGAATAATGTTTTTGTTCTTTTTCCATTACTTCTTTTATGGATTGTACTAAAACTATTTTTATGATTAAATAATATTTTGATATATATATTATCACCTATATAATTTCATGTAAATTTTATATTAATCATACCTTCATGTTTCCCATATTGTGGATATAAGATAACTTCGTTTGTGGACGTATGGACTACCAACGCCTCAAAGTGACGTGACTCGTCCACACAAAAAAAGGAACATATAAAGGATGGTTTTGATAAAAATATGTGATATATATGAAATATATATTATTATTTAATTTAAATATATATCATTTTACTTTCATTATTGTAATACGACAACGAAATGAGAATAGTGTACATACTTGTGTACGACCTAAAATTTTTATGAATGATGCATTTCATTTATTATCACCAAATTTTATTGACTATTACATATAAATATGTTATTAATAAATATAATAATTTAAATTATGGATATGATTAAAAATGATATAATTAAAACAAAAAACAAACAACAAGTCAAAACATACCCAAGAAATTATGCAATTAACACCCGAAATTGTGAAACTACTGAAAGATTGTAAACAAACGAGTAATAAGATATTATAAGGAGATGATATATAATATTATAAACATGATTATAGTTATTAAATAAGTTATTAACACTCTTAAAACCATTATACATGATGATAAAGCAAGATCACCCAAAAATAAATGCAAGGTAAGATAATTTCGCCTCACTTTTTTATTTTCATGAGATACATTCCTTATTCACCAATCATTTATTTTGTTTGGTGTTAATAATTAATATGAATTTATTTTATGACTTTTATAATTTAATTTATATCTATTTATATATACATTGTATGATCTCTATTTCATGGGGGTTTATGGGTCAAATGTTACCAAATGAGTATGGTATTTTTGTCTCATTTTTTCTTTAATTGATACACATGTTTTGTTATGCAACTATGTTCTTTTATGAGGTGTATATACTGAAATTTTACAAGTTATATAATGAATATACTACCTTTAATGATATTTTATTCTTATTTTAGTTTTATTATTTCTTGTTTATTATGATTCAAATGTTTCAAAGTGGTATGATACACTTTGATTTTTTTTTAATATTATTCACCTCAAGAAATGATTTTAAAATATCTCTAAAGATCATATTCAAGGAAAAATATTTTATATAAATTATTATGTTTAAATTTTTTTTAAAATATAACATTATATGTTTTAAAATATATTTTCAAAGAAAAATGTTTTCCAAAATTTTTTATGTTATGAAAAGTTTTTTAATAAGAAAAATGTCCATTTTACTCAAGAAATATTTTCAAGAGTTATATAAAAAATATTTTCTATATAATACTATTTTATTTTATGTTACATATGTTTTAATTGTTATATAATTCAATTTTTCCATTATTATTCTTCCTAATAATAATTTATGCTTTCCTGATGTCATTAATATTTTCAT
Organism: Viscum album; assembly: GCA_963277665.1. NCBI lineage: Eukaryota > Viridiplantae > Streptophyta > Magnoliopsida > Santalales > Viscaceae > Viscum > Viscum album. The sequence goes on from OY728155.1 coordinate 1,940,740,078, forward strand.
GACTTATTATATACTCCCTTTACTTATTTTATATGAAATGTGCATAATTTGTGTAAAAAATTAATGTTTTAATATTAAGTATAATTTTTGAGCATTTTTAGAAGTAGTCCAATTGAGTCAGTTAAATTTTTTCATAATAACGATCACTATACTGATCCAAATTGTGTGGTTATTATTTTTTAGGATTCTCCTTTCAATATAAAACATTTCATTAGAAGGTACCATGAGCTAATTCTGCCATTTGAAGGGTCATATGGTCCTCACAAACAAGTCCAAAGAATCTGTGAACAAACTGGTCCAGCCTTGACGATTGATTTACTGGGCTCAATACAGAAGTCCAAAAACCTTAAATCTCCACAATAATGCGGGGGACACTACATGTCATCTTGGATAAAACATTCAAGGCCCAAATCTATGAACAATGGGCCCAAATGAAGCTTTGAAGTCCAGCCCACCATTCTGGCTGAGAATTAAAATCAGTATCGTATGCATGCCATATCTCATGATGTAATAATCAAATAGAGATGCGATTTTTTAGTGTGAAATAGTAGATATAGGAGGCCGATTTTGTTGAAGAACCCATTAGGATTTTAATGCATCTTCATATCCACAATCCCTTTCACATTCTGGACTTCAAAAACACTGGATTGAAAAGGACAGTTTCACATTGTTTAATAAATCGGCCACATCATTTGATACTTATGTCCAAATGACTCCAAATTTTGTGATTAGTCGGAAAACTGTATTTTCTACAACTTTTAAGAATACGATTTCTCGAGATTATACTTTCTTGATGTCCATATCTCCGAGCCAAGTGGAGGGGTATTTCCTGAATGTAAACAGTCCGCCACCTTGGGCTATAAATACATCCCCTCCTCTCCATTCAAAAGGGGTGGCATTTCAGAAGAGAGGAGAACATATTGGCACGACCGAAGCCTTGAAAAATGATTGGGGGGACCTTCCATACTCATGTTTTTACTTGAGAGACCTTTCCTCCTCTCTTTGTTTTCACTTACTTTTGTGTTCTTTGTTTTTGTAATTTTGTAAGTCCATTCTTTTGTAATTCTGTTTTAATGCATGTTTTTTCTTAAATATCTCTTATTCTCCTCCACCTTTTGTATTTTAATATTAATGTTCTTAAAATAGTTTAAATTATGTTAAATTTCCTTCCATTATTTTTCTTCCTCATTCAATCAAAAAACATTTTTAATTATCATCATTGTTCGTGTGTGTGTGTTAGACCTACCACTCTTTTCTAATCCTGTTATTTTTCTTCTGTTAGTAATTTATCATCATAATTAATATAACCAGAATATTAAACACCCAAATTGATGATTAAATATCTCATTGGGGTGAGTCAAAATTTAGGGATGTTAAGTGATTGAGAGTATTTTCTCTATTAGTATTCGTTAATTTAACATTGTGTATGTTGGACATAATATGTCATGGATTAATGACATCTTTTGTTTAGCATGTGGTTTACAAGGATTATTGGAACAATAAATACACTACCATAAACAAGTACTGATTGATTTTAGAATCCTAGTTAAGTTAATTCTTGGATTAAACCTTTAACACTTAGGAATTCTAATCGACGTCAACTTGTGAAGTGGGTGTTAATTTAAATGCAATATAAAGAAAAGCTCAAAGATATCACAAGCTTAACTCCCTAATAATGAACTCACCCCAATGTTTATCAATTTTTTAAAACAATTATTGTCAGTCAATCATTTCAATTAAGATTTACAACAAACCCCCCTAATCAAAATACAATCAACTAAAAACAATCGACTATTACGAAGTACCATCGCTGAGGATTCGACCCGAGTGCTACTATACACATTAGCAGAGCACCAGAACCCCGATCGGTCGATAGGCGACAATCAGCCGCGCATTTTAAATGGCGTCGTTTCTGGGGATGGTACTTTAAGTAGTCATTAGTTTCTGGTTATTGTCAAAAAAAAACAAAATTTTAAAAAAAATTGAAGAAAAAAACACAAAGAAAAACCAGTCTTCCTCTTAAAAATCATAAACTAAAAAAAACACAAAGAAAATCCCATCTTCCTCTTTCATCCAAAATCTATCTAAATGCCCCGTAGCCTCCCAAACAATACCTTGGATTTTTTTGACCTTGAAATTTAGCGAACACTTTGCAAACTTAGGAGGAACATAAGAGATACTCAAATAATTCAAGAACCAGTTGAAATTGAAATGGCCAATCCTAGGGAACAAACCCTAAAATAACTCGCTGCCCCTGATATGAATTACCAACCTCTTGGTATTAAATATCCAAACATTGAATCTGACTTCAAACTCAAATCGGGTTTGATTCATCTTCTCCCTCATTTTCACGGGCTAGCCGGTGAGGATCCACATCTCCACCTTAAAGAGTTCCATGTGGTGTGCTCTACCATGAAGCCTCAAGGGGTTTCTGAAGAACAAATCAAACTCTGAGCATTCCCTTTTTCCCTAGCTGACACTGCTAAGTCAGGGCTCTACTACCTACCTCCTGGTTCTATAACCACATGGAATGACATGAAGCGGCTTTTCTTAGAAAAATTCATTCCTGCTTCTCGTACTGCTTCTATCCGTAAGGAAATAAGTGGTATCCGTCAATTCCCAAGTGAATCACTCCATGAGTACTGGGAGAGCTTCAAAAATATTTTTGTAACCTGCCCACATAACCAAATTCCTGACCAACACTTGATCCAATACTTCTATGGGGGGTTATTTTCTATGGAGAGAACTGTCATAGTTGCCGCAAGTGGCGGTTCTCTTGTTGATAAAACTCCTGTAGCAGCAAGAGATCTCATAAGTAACATGGCTACAAACACACAAAAATTCCACACTCGAGCACATTATCAAGTCAAACAAGCCCAATATAATCAATCAATTGAGCCGAACAAGATGGCCGAGTGGTGATTAAACTTACAGGTCTTGTATGACAGCTAGTTGTGGACACCAAATCCCCAACCTCGTCTTCTCCACAATCAATGTTTCCTGGACCTGTCAAAAACTGTGGAATCTGCAACTCTCCATCTCATCCAACTGACACATGTCCACAATTTCAAAAGGATCAATCCGATTCATCTGGACCAATGGAGCTCAATGCAGTATATGCTCAACGGAACACCAATCATCAACTATCAGGTCAGATTGTTAGAAACTTCAACCAACCTCACTCTGAGCCCTTCACCTCTAACGTTAACCTACGATTGAGGTATGGTAACCCCATGTCTCACCCCCCCCCCTCAATTCCCTCCTCAAAACCCAAACCAGTTTCAATATAGTCAAGGTGTTGGTAACTTCCAACAACCCTACCCTTTTGTCCCTCAACCTCAAAGGATTAATCCTCCTATTCCTCTTACTGGATTCCACTATCCTAGTGAGCCTTCCCAATTCCCAAACCAATTAAATCGATTTACCAAGAACCAAAATCAAGGCAATACCAATCCTGGACACGCCTCTTCTTCCAAGAAACCATGGGAAATTGTTGTTGAAGATCTTGCCTCCTTCAGCCGTTCTATCCTTAAAAACATTGAAACCCAAATTGGTCAACTTGCATCCCACCTAACTCAGCAGCAACCATCCAATTCTTCCCAACTCCCAGCTCAACCATTACCCAACCCAAAGGGTAATGTAAGTGCAATTGCACTTAGATCAGGAAAGAAACTTTCTATGCCTCAAGATAAATCCTCAAACCCTCCTTTAAATGTTGACCTAGAAAATAAAAAGGAAAAAAATGAAAAGGAACCTAAATCCATTCCCTCACCTCCTTCCATTCTACTTAGGAATCCAATTCCTTTTCCTCAAGCTGTCTCTAAACCAACGATGTCATTTGAACCTTATCTTGAAATGCTTGACATGTTTAGACGTGTTGTAGTCAAAATTCCTCTCTTAGATGCCATCAAACAAATTCCTAAGTATGCAAAGTTTCTCAAGGAGTTGTATACCCACAAGAGGAAACTTAGGACCTTTGAAAATGTTTCCACCCAGCAGTCTATTCCCATAAAGTGCAATGATCCAGGGACCTTTACGGTTCCATGCCAAATTGGATGTTCTAATTTTTATGATGCACTCATTTACCTAGGAGCCTCAATTAATGTCATGCCCAAATCTATCTTCTCCAACCTTGGTCTAGGTTCCTTACATCCAACGGTTTTTGTCATTCAGTTAGCCAATCGAAGCACAACCAATCCTGAGGGAATAATTGAGGATGTCCTTGTCCGAGCCAATGATCTTATCATCCCTGCTGATTTCTATGGCCTTGACATGGAAGGTGAGAAGAACTCTTCTCGATCTCCCCTAATTCTAGGAATACCATTCCTCATGACTGAAAGGACCAAGATTGATGTCCATTTAGGCATCCTATCCATGGAATTCGGTGACCAACTGGTCATGTTCAACATTTTCCAAGCCATGTGATACCCATTTGAGGATCACTATGTATTCTCTATCCATGCTTCTAGAACTCCCTCTAAGAGTGTGTTGAATCCTAATCCATCATTTTATTCTTGTTCTATTAATATAGTAGTTTATGAATATTGCATCCTCATTAACCAAGTGATTGATGGAGAAGTTGATGTTGACAATAGAAATGAAAACTCCATTGATCAAAAGGATCTTGAAAACTCTTTGTAACCTCATATCACCTCTGACCTCTAATGCTCCAACATGGATAGTAATAAAGAAAATGAACTAGAATGCTCATTTGTTGATTCAAATATGATTATCCCACATTCATCATTTCCTATCCAGGATTATGAAAATTCAATTTTATGTGAGGTGAACCCCAAAAAAATTTGTGTACATTGTATTGATGGGAGAGAAGGTTGTGACATTTGTTCCCTAATTAATAAAGTGATCACTGGTGAGGTTGAAATTGTCAATTCTATGGTGAACAACATTGATATAAAGGAAATTGAAAATTTTATTAAGTATTATGACTCCACTGATCGTCATTACTCTACATCGGTAAGTGATGAAATAAACGTGTTAAAAACAATTGGGATCTCATACTGTGGTTCTGTGTTATCTGATCCCTACAAAAATGAACCATCGGAATTGAGCCATCTTCCTGAATTTCCAAGCATAGAAAACCAGCACTTTGTGGATAACATCATTCCTCAGGTTGAAGACCAAAGTGAGGATAGAAATATTCTCCTTCCAACCCTATTGAATTTCAATCACACCAACAAGGATGGGAAGAAATTATCCAATGAATCATCAGGCCTCCCAAAGAAAAAGTTTTTCTAGAAGCACACTGGAGTTGAGAAAATATGATGGCCACCGTTAGACTATGGGTAGTCCACTGAAACTGTCCAGCTGTAGACAAATAAATGCAGCACTTCTTGGGTGGAAACCCATGTATTCTTTTAATTTTATGAAATTTTAATTTCTTTTTAGTTTTTCATTATATGAATAATGATTTTTCTTTTTCAGGCAACATCCCACAATCTTGGATCAACCTCTACTTCCACTGGCTCTCCAACTTCTCTAGCTGACCTACCACTAGATGGAGAAGGCGACCTGCCAAATCCAAACCAGGGGCACCCTTTTCCCTTTAACTCTCTCTATCACTTCCTCTCTCTACCTCTTTCATCTTTTACCTCTCTCTTTAATTTTTTTACCACTTTATTTTTCAAATCCTTTCTTTTTCACTTTATCTTTTTTTGTGGCTGTATCTTTAAAAAAAAAATATAAAAAACTAAAAAACTAAAAAAACCAAGAAAATAGTCACTTAATAAAATTCAAAAAAAATTAAAGAGTCATGCTTACTCACCATCGAGTTTTGAAATTTTGTACAACCATTTTGGGGAGTTAACAGTCATGTTTTCATCTAAAAAATTTTATATTTTCATTATGACTTTGGATAAAGAATTTTGTGTCAACACCAACACATTTTGAATGCTCAATTTTTGATTTGGAAAATGATTTTTCCAAACTGTGATGAACAACATTTGCTTTCATGCCAAGGCCACCTATGGACATCTTTTCAAAATGTGTGTTTTCACCCCCATTTGTGAGTCTTGAGTTTTTGGACCTTCGAGCTGAATTTACTACCTTAGTTTGTATTAATATGATAGAGGAATTTTATGACCCACATGAGAATCACAATAGCCAAATAGCCTCCCATTTCCCTTACATTAATCCTCCTTTTGAAAGCCCCTTCGAGCCTATGAAAACCTTTTCATTGATAGACACATTACAAGCCCAATAACTTTTCCCACCCAATATCATCTTGGATATTCATTGCATATTTTTTTTTTTGAAATTTAAGTGTGAGGGGGAATGGATTTCATTGTTTGGGTACCCTATTATTGATTTTCAATGAGTTATCATCTGCTTGAGGATAAGAATCCATTTTAGTGTGGGGGAGAGGTTTTCATTATGTGTGTTTTGGGGAATGTAATGAACTTCAATTTATGTAATTTTGTAAATGTTATTGACAAGTGTCCAAAAATGATGAAAAAAAATAAAAAAAAAATCTCAAGAAATGAAAAAATGGGTTGTGTCTTGGGTAGGTCAAAAATAACTCTTCCTCAACCTTCGATCTTGTTATAACTATTACAATTAGTGTCATGAGGAGATAAATCATGGGTTGGTTTATGAGTGTGAGATATTTTCCAAGTTCAACTTTCAAAAAAACAAAGAAGAAAAAAAGGAGAAGGAAAAAAGAACACTTGCATTATATTCTTATTGGGAGACATTCTGTGTTTTGTAAATATTTCATCTTCTAATTAACTTCATATTTTCATCCTCTATCGTGTCTTTCTTCAAACAATCATTCACTTGTAAATATGTGTTTTCATTTCATTCAATGTTTTATTTCAAAAAAAAATGTGCATTACTTTTTCTATGTTGGTATTTTAACCCTCTTATTCTCTATCATGGATATTATATTCGTACCATACCATAGCCACAGAAAAACACTTTAAAAAGACCTCTTGATTTTTGTGCACTTTGGATATGGATTGTAAGCTGAGATCTCTTTTCAAACTCTAATATTTTCACTTTTGGTTGGTGATAGAGTGAACCTCCACAAATAAGTTTTATCATCGTGAGAGGTGTGAGTTTTGAGTGTCCACATCTTCCATTTCTAAATTTGAACCTGAAAAAATGAATTATTTTTTGAACATTGTTTCTATAAAAACATGTGGTGGATTTCAAAATGGATGAGTGAAATAATCTAAATCTCCGCTGATTGGAGAAAACAATTTTTTTTTATCTGTTGGTGAGTAAAAATGATTTTTTCATGTTTTTGTATTTTTTGCACATGAGGACATTCCAGAACTAAGTGTGGGGGAGTTGATGTTATTAATATTTTCATGACTTATTATATACTCCTTTTACTTATTTTATATTAAATGTGCATAATTTTTGTGAAATATTAATATTTTTAATATTAAGTATAATTTTTTAGCATTTTTAGAAGTAGTCCAATTGAGTCAGTTTAATGTTTTAATAATAACTATCACTATACTGATCCAAATTTTGTGGTTATTATTTTTTAGGATTCTCCTTTCAATATAAAACATTTCATTAGAAGGTACCATGAGCCAATTGTTCCATTTGAAGGGTCATATGGTCCTCACAAACAAGACCAAAGAAACTGTTAACAAACTGGACCAGCCTTGAAGATTGATTTACTGGGCTCAATACAAAAGTCCAAAAACCTTAACTCTCCACAATAATTATGGGGACACTACATTTCATCTTCGATAAAAATTTAAAGGCCCAAATCTAAGTACATGGGGCCCAAATGAAGCCTTGAATTCCAGCCCACCATTCTGGCAGAGAATTAAAATCAGTATAGTATGCATGCCATATCTCATGATGTAAGCATCAAAGCGAGCTGATATTTTTCAGTATGAAAGAGGATATATTGTCGGCCGACGTTGTTTAATAACCCATTCGTTTTTGAAGGCATATTCATATCCAGAAAACCTTTCACATTCTGGACTTCAAAAAGAATGGATTGAAATGGACAGTTTTAATTTGTTTAATCAACCGGCCATAACTTTTGATACTTAAGTCCAAATGACTCCAACATTTGGGATTCGACGGACAACTTTATTTTATACAACTTTGAATAAGGATATTGCTCAGGATTCTGTTAGCGTGATGTCCATATCTGCGAGCAAAGTGGAGGAGTATTTCTGGAATGTAAACAGTCCCCCACCTTGGGCTATAAATACATCCCCTCGTCTCCTTTCAAAAGGGTTGGAATTTCAGAAGAGAGGAGAACATATTGGAACAACCAAAGCCTTTCAAAAGGCTTGGGAGGACCTTCCATACTCATGTTTTCACTTAATATACCTTTCCTCCTCTCTTTGTTTTCACTTACTTTTGTGTTCTTTGTTTTTGTAATTTTGTAAGTCATTTCTTTTGTAATTCTGTTTTAATGCTAGTTTCTTCTTCAATATCTCTTATTCTCCTCCACCATATGTATTTTAATAATAATTTTCTTAAAATAGTTTAAATTCAGTTAAATCTCCTTCCCTTATTTTTCTTCCCCATTCAATCAAAAATCTTTTTTAATTATCATCATTGTTCATGTGTGTGTGTTCGATGTACCACTCTTTTCTAATCCCTTTCTTTTTCTTCTATTCTTAATTTATCATCATAATTATTATAACCAGAATATTAAACACCGAAACAGATGAGTAAATATCTCATTAGGGTGAGTCAAAATTTAGGTATGTTAAGTGATTGAGAGTATTTGCTCGATTAGTATTCGTTAATTTAACATTGTGTATATTGGACTTAATATGTCATGGATTAATGACATCTTTTGTTTAGCATGTGGTTTCCATGGATTATTGGAACCATAAATACACTATCATAAACAAGTACTGATTGATTTTAGAATCCTAGTTAATTTAAGGCTTGGATTAAAGCTTTAACACTTAGGAATTCTAATCAACGTCAACTTGTGTAGTGGGTGTTAATTTAAATGCAATATAATGAAAAGCTCAAGGATATCACAAGCTTAACTCCCTAATAATGAACTCACCCCAATATTTATCAATTTGTTAAATCAATTATAGTCAATCAATCATTTCAATTAAGCTCTTAAACAAACCCCCCTAATCAAAATACAATCAACTAAAAACAATCAACTATTACGAAGTACCATCGCCAAGGATTCGACCCGAGTGTTGCTATACACATTAACAGAGCACCAGAACCTTGACCGGTTGATAGGAGACAATCGGCCGTGCATTTCACTGCATTTTTATGTAAATGATTCAAATGTAAAAGGGGTATTTCTCTAATGATTTTTCAATGATTTTATTTGTGAATTTTTATCAATTAAAATGTCATTTATTTAATTTTATGATTCATTATGGTTGATATATTATGATATCATTTACCATATTATATTAAATTTCTTATGAAAAATTTGACTATGGATGTAAAATTTTGATACCATCCAAAGTATTACTCAAATTGGTTTGTGATTATACATACTAAATAGGGAGAGTTATTTATATTTTGTATATATATATTATATATGATTCACCCCATTCATATGAGGAATTAATTGGACTTAGTATGTGATGATATTTTTCCATTATATCCCCTTTATGCATCAATAGTATCATGGTACAAAATATTTCTCAAAAATAGATGTGCTTTTACCTGATATACTAAACCATCTTGTGAAATGTTTAGAGGGTAACAGATCTATGTACCTAGGAAACATGGTGTCAAATAATCAATCATCTCCCTCATTTAGATTCAGTTATTAGTTATCCATTAAATTTTACATTGACATATCTATGGAAATATTTCATTATTAGTATTGATAAAATGGAATGTGATTTTATTTTTAAATTTTTTAAATAGTTTATTACTTATCTAGTTGATTAAATAGAAAGTGTAATTATTTATTTACATTTATATATTAATTTATTTATTACTTATTCCATTTTACATACCATTTCTGAGAATTTCAGATCACCCCTTTATTATGATTTATTTTACCATTATTCCAAGATTCCTATTAGGATTTATATACAAGGATAAGCGATGATAATAATAGAGTTATCAAATTATGATATATGTTGTATTTTAGGTTTCTGATTGTAATATTAATTTCAATTATATATTCTATTTTCCAAGTCTTCTAAAATGATATGTCATTTGGTATTTGAAAGTGTTATATAAGCTAATTTTTTAAAACAATACATTGGTTCTAGGCCAGTATGGCTAATGAGTTTTATTTTCTAGAAAAATTATAATAATTAATATAATTTCACTCATGAAGAAATTTATTAAAAACAATTTTTTCACATTTTTGTGCTTACTTTTAAACTAATTTTTACTGTTTTAGAAAATTCATTTACAAAATAAAGTTAATTTTCTAAATGCACATTCATGTGTAAGGTGGACTACTACATCATGAACTGATGTAATTAATTTTTCAATTACTAACTCTCACAATAAGTTATAATAATGTATTAATGGTATACATACGATATCTATGATATTATTATAATTCTTGAATTATTTTATCACACATACCTTAATATATTCCATTTTGTGGGAAAACGAAATGTCGCTCGTGTGTAGGGGAAGATATCACCTCATAATGCGATGTGGCTCATTCATGTTTACATGGAAGGTAATGAGGATGGTATAAATGAAAACATGTGAAATATATATCAAATTAAAATGGTTCTATAAATTTAATATGTTATTTACTTTTCTTTCACACAAATCATCAAGAAAATAGAAAAAACGTTCATGAACATGTATGACCTACTTTTAGTACGAACAGTGTATTCATTTTTTTATATCTAAATTTTATGGATTACTATAAATACATATATAAATAATATATATTATATTTATATCATTTTTATCATTATGGATATAGTGAAACCATTATCAATGTTTCAAGAGATAAAATAATAAATCAAAACATATATAAAAATAATAATTTGTTTCCCGAAACACGACGTTATCATAGAATTGTTAACAAATGGGTAATAAAAAGATGTATGTAAATCATATATGGGATGATATATAAAATTATGGTTCTTCAATATATGTATAAATTTTTATTAATTATATAAAAGGTTTTAATGTGTAAGATGTAATCCAAGACTAAAGGTATGAGATTTGTAGTCTCTCTTTTATTTTTGGGATACATATAAAAATTCAACAATCATTTATTTTATGTGGTGTCTATACTGACCCTTTGACATGATATATCATAAATAAAATTATTTATATGATATTTAATATTTCATATTATGTTATTATTTATTGGGGAATATTATTTAAAATATTACTAAAGCTGTAAGGGATTTTTTCTCAAATTTCCTTCTTTGAGATTAATTTCATTTTATAGACCTATCTTCTTTAATGATGTGTATATAAAGATCCTTTACCATGAAATATCAAGAATTTATTTATTCTAATGATAATTTGTGTTTAATATAATTTTACCCCCTCATGGGGATCATGATTCAATGTTTCCAAAGTGGTTAGTTATTTATATTATAATCTCATTATTAATAAGAATTACTCATGATTATGATTCTAATGATAAAATATTATGATTTATAAATCAGGATACTAATGTTTTTTTATATTTTATTTATTTCTATAGAATACATGTTTTCCCTAAATTTTTCTCTTATTATGAGCGCAAGACCTCAAAAGAATATTTTTAAGATAAATAATATTTATTTATCTATTCCTTTGAAAAGACTTTTTATTCCAAAACCATGTTCTCTAAAAATAAATTAAAAATGTTTTAAAGATTTTTAAAATGAATTATTAATGAGTTATTTATTAATTTTTCAATTTTTATAATATTTTCTTAAAGGAATATTTATTTCATTTTCCAAACAATGCATGTTTGGTTTTTATAAATAATGTGAAAAGAATCATTGTTTTTTAACATAAACGACATGAAAATTGTATATTACTGTCATGAATGATAAATGGTTTCAATATTGCCTTTATGGTTTTAAAATATATTTTCAATGAAAATTATTTGCCTAATATTTTGAAATTTTTAACATTTTAAACAAATGATTTCCAAAAAAAAGTGATTCTAAAAATGATTTAATTATTTTATCAAATTAGAAAGGCTATTTTCTTCATTAAAATTTATAAATTGTTTGTATATATTCTTTTATATGTTTCAAACGTTATTTTCAATGAATTTTTTTTTAAAATGTTTTATGAATATTTAGATTTAAATTTTTTGATTTTCAATGAAAAATTATCTTCCTTATGAAACTTTAGAAGTGATCTATATTTTAAAATATTTCTCTATATAATAGTAAATACCATTATGTAATTTATTATTTTTTGGGTATATGATAAAATGATACCATTTCTAATATGTCTATAAAGTTTTTATGGTGAAGAGATGTTTATGAAACCAATTTCTATTCCCCTGGTTATACCATGAAAAAAATCTTATGTAACACACTTCTTTTTAGAAGTGTTATGCTATAATAAAATTATGAAAAAATTATAAAACCAATATATTTTTAATATGTTAGGATATGATAAAGTGTTTATGTACCCCATTTCATTTCATTTATTTGATATAATTAATTTTTTATGATCTTTTGGAGCACATGTGTATGATTTTTATTATGTAATGGATGGGAGATATATATCCCTCCAATGCATTGGGAAATGATTAATGTTATATGAGATCAATGGGTGCATGAGAGTTTATCCCAATCTAAGAATAGCTTACATGGGAGTTCATCCCAAGCCTGATCAGGTACATGGTTGGTGTTTCTGACACATCCACTGGGGCGCACACGTCTATCTTGTTTGAGGATGAAAGGTGCAGTTTTGTTTCCCCACATTCCCACTTTCCAAAAGCAGGTAGCATCTGTCACTTTTTTAGGGACGTTTTCTCCATGATCGAAACAGGATGATGGTATGTTGGTTCTTCCTTCGGTGGATTCCTCCTCGGAACTCGTCACCTAGTCTGTGTATCCCTTGTAGATTTAAGACGTTGTTCGTGAATCTTATCCTAGCACCATATCTTCCTGGACACCAGTTAATTACACTGCTTTTGTCAGGACATTCCAAGGGGTCCGGTTAGGGAAGCACCCTTCGGTTAGGGGAGTAGTCACGTTGGGCATCACTGCCGTGTCTAGACGCTGGGACACTAGAACGTCTGGGTTTCTTCCCCTTATTATAGGTATTCTCAAGGGAGGAAAATCCGGAGGCATCCCTCGTCTAATGCACGGAATTATATGCCATAGGAATGTATCTAAGTTTTTCCTCAACTTTCCATTTTAACATAGGGTATGACGCAAGTTTAACGTCCAGCAGAGATGGATCAGACTGATTAGAAAACTGATTGGAGTGGATCAGATGGGTGCAACCCTTGGAGGTAACATTGATTTTGGGACCAGTGTGTGGTCTACATCCCGGTTACTGTTGAGGGGGATAGGGAATTGGATGGAATAATTTCACAGGGATGTGACGGCCGGGATAGGAATGAAGATGGATGATGGATCGGTTGAATGAAGTGGATGGTGAATGGAGTAGAACCATCATGAGAAAGACAATTGTTTTTGGATTGATCCTTGAATATGCATCTTACGTATCCCCATGGTAGGGAATCAAAGTCCACTTAGTTCATATGATGACGGATTACCACCGATTGGGGTTTTCAACATCTTACCGCTGGATGGGGTCAAAGCGGCTTACCGCTGGATAAGAATATCAACGACATACCACTGAATAGGGTCACAACGGCTTACCGCTGATGAGGTCCCAGTGGCTTGCCAGTGGATGGGGTCGTACCATTGTGAAGAAGGTCGGGACGACTGGTATATAGTGGGATTGAACCTTAGGGAGGCTTCCTACGTACCCTGTCTTGGCAAGGATCAGAGACCACATAGTTCAGGGTGTGGGAACCGATGTGAAGGATGGTCAGGACCAATTTTGTTGGGCATAAACCTTAGGGAGGCTTCCTGCGTACCTTACCTTGGCAAGGATCAAAGACCACTTAGTTTAGGATGGGTTTGGTGTGCAACGGCTTACCACTTACTGGGGAAACAATGACTTTCCGCAAATTGGGGTCCACAGTTTAATGTCATGCAGGACGGGGGTGAACCAATGTTAGGGGGGTCGGAACGACCAGATGATGGGCTTGAACCTCAGGGAGGCTTACTATGTACCTTGCCTTGGCAAGGATAAAATATCTCATAGTTCGGGTTATAGGGGGCCATTTGGGGGTTATGCTCTAAGGCGGCCCAAGGTGTCGGTGAACCAATGTGAATGGGGTCGGAGTGACCAATGGGTAGTGGGATTGAACCTCGTGGAGGCTTCCAACGTACCCTACATTAGAAAGGATCAAAGACCAAGTAATTAATGATGATTTGAGTCTTACACTCTAGTCTTCCCATGGATGATGCTGTGGTCGGTGCATGATCTAAGCCCATGTGAGTCATGTTTAGTGTGAGAAACTAGAGGTAGTAGAGACCTAACGATCACGTTGTGAAAGGTGCATCCTTGGGAATTGGAGTAGGGCTCACACATGATCGTAGCACAAAGAGGAAATAGGGGCTTACGCCTGGTTCTCAGCCCAGAGAGGTTGGGGGTTACTCTAGAATGGAGGCCAGGTGGTGAAAAATCTTAGCGGGAGAGGGAATTGGCACCAAAAAAAGGAGGGGCAGCGATGATGCCTCCTTCAAGAATAGGTAGGGACTTACACCTGGGTGGTTTCCCTTTCCCCATGTAGGATGCGTGTGGGGAAGTCACAGTTGGACTCCATGTGCTCAGGATGATGGTGCTTGGCACTTTAACATCCTGCAGCTTAGACGAGATGGGTTCTCTCTTCACCCTTAAGACATACATAACTGGTACCCTTTGTACCTTCGTGAAGGGAAGGGACAAGCAATTCCATGGCTAGGGGGTGTCATGGAGCGAACCATTAGGGGTCCACATTAGCATGGCTATGCTAAGAATAAATATCCATTAGCGTGCTTGTGGGAAGAAGCATGAGGAGATGCAATGAAATGGGTAGTGTCATCCAATGGACTTTTAAATTGATTCATGTGAACCTAGGATGTTGCACGGGAGAGGGAGTTGTAGAGCAAAGGCGTTTATGAGTGGAGGCCTCATAGATCTATGGTGCTCCATGTAGTGGAAGGGCTTTGTGAAGGTGTGGGATTTGCAATGTGAAGTGGCCTAGCCTAGGCATAGGTTATATGTGCATACAAGAGGTGCTTCGTGATGTGGAAGGGAATTTGCAATGCAAATCCCTATGAAGCATGGGTGTGTCGTGAGGCCTGGTCCTGTGAAGATATGTGATTTGCAATGCATAGTGACTCTACCTTAGCATTTGAGTCACAAGTCCATGGGGGTGCTTCACAAAGTATAAATTCTCCACAATGACATGTGTCCCTGTGAGGATGTCCTTCCACCGCGAAGGCCTGGGGGCTTCATGAATGGAATCCCTCTCAAAAGAGGGGGTGAAAAAAAGGCAAAGGGAAGGCGCTTCATAGAGAAAAAATACCTTTATCACCTCATGGTTCGCAGAGCAGATAGTGCTTCGTGATTTGGGAGCTGGGAAGGTTAATGGTCGGATGATCCATCAATTGGGCCTAGGCGACACTAGTATTTATAGGTAAGAGGCACTACGAAGCAGGGCTCACTCAGCGTGAAGCAAGATTCTACTCTGCGGTGGGCTCACAAATGTCAAATCGGCTCATGAAGCATCTCGCCTCATAGCTTCACGGCGGTCTCACGAATGTCAAATCGGCTCGTGGAGCATCCTGCCTCCTGGCTTCGTGGCAGGCTCATAAACTTCAAATCAGCTCGGAGAGTGTCCCGCCTCATGCCTTCACGGAAGGCTCGCGAACGTTAAAGGGTTCTTGCGGAGAATCCCGCCTTGTGACTTCGCGGCGGGCTCGCGAATGACAAAGGGGCCCGTGGAGGGTCCTGCCTCCTTGCATCGCGGTGGGCTTGTGAATGTCAAAGGGTCCCTCGGAGCATCCGACCTCCTAGCTTTGCAGTGGTCTCCTGAATTTTAAAATGGCTCATAGAGTGTTCTGCCTCCTGGCTTCGCAGCGGGTGTGGGTCCCTAGCACTCTGCCAAAGGTCTTCGTGAGGAATCATTGAAGCATTTCATGTTCTCATTCCCCCTTCTGAATTTTTGGCACTAACAAATTCCCCCCCTCAGACTTGGATCCAAGGAGAAATTGAGGGACCATGTATGAGGGTCAATCGCCAAAATTCCTTGTCCATTCGTGATGCTGGCTCGCAAAGAAGGATCGCTGAGCCAGAAAGTGACAGGTCGGCTGGGCGCGCCACGAAGCTCGCAGCAATCGAGATGAACCATGAAGCTACATGGTCGCCACCTATAAACAGAGGGGATGACTTCTCTTTTGTCCTTTATGTCCTTTGTGATTTTGTATTTTACCGCTCTCGATTCACGAAGCTCCATGTACTCCATGATTTCTCTCTGTGAATTGGGTATTCAGCTTCGCATTGCATAGCGAGTACTTGAATTTGTGTCTGTGTGCTTCATAACTCCACTTTCAAAGGCCGATGTAGGGCTCCATGAACATACTTCGCGAACATGCTCTTTGAATGAGCTTTATGAACGATCCCAAAAAAAACACCCCAACCTAATGACTAAATGGATCACCAAGAAGTTACCTAGGGGGTCTATGTAGATGATGCTCGAAGGGATGAGATAGCGAACAGTCTGGATTTAGGAGATTTGACTCGAAGCCACTCTGACCATGGTTCTTTGGTAGAGCTGCAATCGGATATACAGAAAAACTACCCATTATGTAAGAGTTTTCCTATGCATTTCTTCGGGCTGAGAGATTTCCTCTTCATCCTAAAAGGTAGTCTGGATGAACAGGCTTACTTGTTCATGAGCACAATGTTCCAGCGCCGATAGTTCAGGGCGGCTGAAGGCCATGACCAATAGGACATCACACCTTTCATTGCTAACTGCTTATACAACCACCTGAATAATGTCGATGGGAAGGAGTTATAGTTAGAGATGTCTCCCCTCATGCATCAAACGATATTGAAGGAAACTCTGGGGAACCCAGATAAAGGGTGGTATGAGGAGTGGGACCTGCACTAGGGCACCAACTTCATAGATGATTGGGCCTAGGCCTACTGGGTAGGCACTTCATTTGAGGAGTTTGGGGTGGAGCTGAGAAGAGTGGGCCTGTATGAGGGGGGTTGGGCCCCACAGTTTCACATCTACCAGCTGAACCAAATGATGTCGGATCTGTTGAGTAAGTTGTCATCTAGGACCAACACATTCCATTTTCACCATGGGGAAGTCAGCATCAGCTTGTGGGACGTCCACAAGATCTTGGGGGTCTCGATACTGGGGGAAATGTATAACAAATTTATCCCCATCATGAGTGAGTGGGAGGACCCAGAGCAAAAGTCGAGGCTAGAGATGGCTTTGATGGAGCTTGTTCTGGGAGAGGACAAGGTGGTGGCGAGGGATGTTCATTTTAGGTGGTGGTTAAAACAGTTTATGAACATCTCGAAGGAAAGACAGTTTCCGACAAGGCCTCATACTTTCCCAAAGGGGGCCTAGAGTAAGGAGCACTCATATTGGCAACTTCTGGAGGAAATTTAGTGGAAGATGTGGGGATTTAGTGTCATCATCGAACAACAATCGATAGTCAGATCGGAAGCATTCATTGAGGATCTCATATGTGGTTTGATCCTACCAGTGAGGAATACCAACATGGGAGTGCAACCAAGAAAAATTATTATGGCATCCATGTTGGTGACATGAGGGTGGGTCAACCTCGGGATCCCGATGCTCCCCAAGCTGTATAAGATGTTGTGGTATATCAGCAACGGAAAGAGACTGCAGAGCATATGTGGCCATTCCACCTCCTATATGGGTGAATAGAAGTGCATGTTAGGGGGGTTTACAAATACACGGACCCCATTCCCCCTTCGGGATCGAACTTCTGCCCTTCCATCTTGAACGCCACTGGGAGCTTTCCATCCAAGATAATCACACCATCGGTTCTGAACCGAGTGTGGAAGGTGGAGGAGTTCAAATTTCCACACATTTATGTTGCTGACGGGGGTATTCACTGATGATGGTAGGGTGACGAAGGAGCACTGTGCCTATCTCATAACCTTTCGAGGTGGAGTTTTGGTGGAAAGGGTGGATCGTGAGCCTCTCTACGAGCCGTATACCCTGCACCGATTTTCTTAAGAATTTGGGTGCAAGCAATGTCTGATCCTGAAGGTCTATCTGGGAGTGCGCTATGAGTAACACACATGTGTGATGAGGTAGATGTGGATAATGTTCACACGGGAAGACGGGATGATGCGGAACTAGCTGCCTCTGCCAACCGTTGTCGTGGGGTTAGTGAGGAAATATGCCCACAGTTGAGAGGTGGCCTACCCGGGGGAAATGATGAAGTGACCAACCATTCATGTTGATTATGGAATGCCACCTAAACCTCGAGGCAAAATTTGGAAGGTGGAAAGTGCATCTCACAGTGGTGGGGCTGCCGTAACGGCATGACCTGCACCAATTAGGGGAGAGGCAATAGTGGCAATGGACCCGGTGGTCCCAGAAGAGCAGAGCTATCTTGAGGGGAGGCCACCTAGAGGGTTCCGTAGAATACCCACTCAGGATCCTGGGAAGTGGCTACACTACATTGATATGCCATAGAATGTGGTCTTCCCAAAGGCCTAGGAAATCTAGGAAGTTAACTGGAAATTCCTCGACCCATCAGAGATGTGGAAACATATGCACAATTTCGGGATGGATTTTATGGGGATAGGCCCTATCAGGACTGGATTTTCGATATCCCATGAGGAGGTAGAGTAATACCATATAGAGCTGGACGACTTTGTGCACTCTCAGGGTACCCCGGTCTCGATGACAGATCATGTAAAGGAGTTTCTCGATTGCACCATTCCCCCGTAGTTGTTGGCTATAGAATTAAGGGAACGGTTCTCTATCTCAGATGAATATGATGAATCCTCATAGGGAGACGAGTCTGGGAGAGGGAGCCCATCGGAGGAGGGTGAAGTCGGGGATCAAGACTCAAATCATGAAGAGTCTTTCAAGGCCCTTGAGGTAAATATTCGAAACTCCTTATTCAGGGCCCACATTCAGGTCATTATGGACTCTTTTATAACATCTAAATTGAGCAAGAGGGCCTTGTGCACAGAGCTCATTATCTCCCTTCAAGAGATATAGATGTGGGTCCTTCGGGGTCAACGCCTGCTACCGAGGAGATCGACATGTCTGGTGGAATCGTAATACCTGAAGTGGGTCCTGAATCTTCATACCTTCCAATAATCTATTGAGGTCCACACTATGGGGTCCCAACGACATCAAACCAAGAATGAGACTGAGAATTCGATTTATGTAAGTCTCTTCAACCAAATTAATTATTATCATCCATCAACCATGGTAACTGATGTGCATGCTCCCTTTGTGGTACGCACAGTCCTCCAAAGGGTGTGGGTTGCCTTGGTGAGGTCATTCGGTAACCATGGTAGTGCCTTTACCTGGGGAATTCCAGTGACTGGGGAGTTGGAGGTCCAGATTGATCGAACAGTGGAACTCCAAATCACCAGTGAGGCCATCAGGGAGGGTGATCTTGAGATCATCTAGGTGGGGTCCCATGATGAGGATCTGTCGGACAACCCATGTCCCACCATGCCTGATCCTACACCACATGCAAACCCAGCTGATGAGTTCCTGGGGGCATTCACTTTATATGAGCCTGCCAACCACGCCGACTAGGACGCGCTGGCTTCTGATAAAGAGGACAAATGAATAGTCCATCACCGATCGTGGAAGCAGATCAAGCGATTCATTGATGACACCCCCTAAGTACTATGGCTGGATGAGATGGACAATCTTCACTCACGACTATGCGAACTATGTGCTAGGGGAGTGGATTCCCAATGTCCTCACATGCTTGTTTGATATCTTATGGAAGAGATGATTTGGGAGCATGAATGTGGCCTCGGTGTGGGTTGGAAGAAGAGGAATGCGGTGAACATCAAGAGGCTACAAGAAGATGAAGATGAGGTCTAGCGGCTGCAGAGTCGGGCAGGCGACCACTCGGCCTCCCTCCACGCGCAATATTAGCTAATATTATGATTGAAGGCCCAACTGACAGAGTTTGAAGAGGGAATGAAGTGAGCCTTCAATGAAATGATCATCATTTGGACCAGCATGGAGTGGGCCCAGATCACGGCTGACGAATTGTGCCCCATCACTACCAAGGAAAAGTGGGAACTGAATAGGTGGCAGAAAATCCTGGACGCCACCAGCCAGAGGGTAGTGGAGCTGCTACGCTCTTTTGATGAGGTTAATCCATCCAAGGGGGAAATCGACCCTTGTGTACTATAATGATTACAAACCCCCACACATAATTTCATGCTTAAATTATTTTATGCTCGTAGCATGCATTAGTTCCATTATTTTAATTTGTTTTCTCCACACTCGTGATATTCGTGGAGCGTTTAGAAAAAATTCCCTAAGCTCACGCGGGTCGAGCACAATGCGAGAAACAAGGGATGAACACCTTACCACTCCATCCAAATGTAGTAGTGAAAACCAAGCTTCGGGCATTTGGGGGTTTGAACAAACGACCTAGATTAATGGGATGATAAGAGAGAGTCCTGACCAACGAATGAAGTTCTCAGAATGGTCAAATTACAGTTTTCACAGTGTGCTCTTGTGCATGAGCGGGTTAATGCCATGGGCACTGAAATAATTCCGAACAGGGGGACTGGAATGTGTGAATTAAAATACCCAAGATTCATAATACTGTAGTGATAACATGACAATTAAGGATAAATTTTGACCACATTTGAAACATAGTATCTTTATTACGTTATCCTGAAATGGGGATAACAGATGAGGGTCGACCGCTGACCATGTTTGAAACACAGGGCCTGACTGAAAATGTCATCCATTAGTATTTTGAAATGTTATCCCAGGATAGTAGGCAATCCATAAGCCATGCATCCAAACTGTTAGGTGATTACTCTAGACGTGGATAAGGGTGAAGATCTTATTAAAGGGCATGCAAATCATGGAGAGTGGAGTGATGGGTTGTTCGACTAGAGTCCAATACTCTTGAAATTATGCCACTCTGGTGGAAACACATTAGGTGTGTACATTAGTTTGATTAGGCATCAAACATACTTCTGAAAAAGATCTCTCTGATGAGGAAACTGTTGCCTCCCAACATAATCATGGGGAATTTTGAACTTGTTCAGGGTAAAGTTTCAATTTCATGGATTCCCAAAAGAGTTCATTTTGAGGGACTGAGGGTGAGAATTATTTTAGACCCAAAAATAAGTGGTAGGGAATTTCTACGTAACCTATGAGGATGAGAATCATTCCATACATAGTTTTGATAGTTTATTTTAATGTCATGAGAGACATGGAAAGGCATGTGTGGTAATGACTACGCCAGTAAACATCCTACCAGGACTATTATGCCCACGTGAGTTGTGCTCAATGTGGGAAACAAGAAGTAGTGATGGGACTTTCCTGGAATAGGGAGGCACACATTAGGTATGATGGGTCATTAGATGAATGACTTCCCATTGATTCTAACCCACCTCTGTTATTCACCTAGATACACAAAGAAGTAAAGCTGGGTATGTCGGAATTACACTTGAACATAAGGAGGTGGAAATATGTGAATCATGATGCTTGAGATCTGGACTGCTATTATGGTGGCGTGATGATAGGGGACAACTGTTGACCGTGTTTGAAACACAGTATCCTAATTGCGTTAGCCTGATATGGGGACAGACATATGAGGTTCGACAGCAGACCATGTTCGAAACACGGGACCTGTCGCAAATGTCGTCTGTGGTCTTTAGGGACACTATCCCAAAAAGGTAGGTGAGACGAGGCGGTATGAGACTAGGCCATGAAGCGGGGCCCTTAGGATGTGTAAGAGGATGAGGTTCCAAATAACGGGCTCATGAATCTTGGACATGGAATGAGGGGAATGTCCTTGTGAAAACTCCACACTTAGGGAACTTTTTCAAAATGCTTCTGAATACGACTATAAGAAATATCAGATAGAGGGAGTCGAGTCCCTTCCCCGCTAGGAAAAGGGTCTGAAGGTTTCATGCTTTCAACATAAGGTCCCAGGGTGGACCATTGATGGGGGCCTTGATTTAATAGACTACACGCAAGGTGGCCAAGTGGCCAAACATGACGCTTTGTTATCATAGGGAGGTCTTAGTTTAGGGTTACAGATGTCAGGCAACGTTGAGAGAAGACATGGGAGGCACATGGTGTGGCCTTTTCAAAACTCGATTTGATTGAGGACCCGTGGGGTACTCGCTACACCACATGCACCTCAGAGATATCGGACTGAGGGGACGAAAGAGAGGACATGATTTTAGATTCCTGGGGCTAGACCCAAAGACAATGTTTCTGGGCATTCTTAGGTATCCCATGAGGATGGGAATCAAGACATATGTAGTTCTTGGAGAGCTATTAGTTTATGGTCTTAGAGAATGGACCATGTATGGTAGGAGATGTGGGAGACACATGGCGAGGTAATTATAAAACCCGACGTGAATGGAAATCTGGGTCCCCAACCACCATGTGTTCCTTGGGAAGGTTTTTGGTCAAGGGACCAAAAACGATAGTTAAGCTGGGCCTGAGGTGAAGTGCACAAGTGTTTATACATAACCAATGTTGATGGGGATCAAGCTGCACGTTGTTGTTAAGATTTCATAGTGGGATACCCGTGCTAGGTATGATGAGGTTGTGCGGGTCTGACCCACACACAAAATGAAGGATTATTTGATTGATCATGTTTGTCCTTTAGGGTGAATGAGTGTTTTCTTGTGTGTCATTGGACCTATGATACAAATTCTAGGAATCACCCCAAAAATCAAGCTGTATGCAGGCGTTGACAAATGGTATGGTGCAAGACTAATACCAAACATGATACCTCCTCGAGTGAAGATACCATGGTGCGATGCCATTTTTCATCATGTGGGCCGGATGATAATGTCACAGTTTAGGGTCATGTGATGGGACCGAATGTGTAGTTTAACGTCGTATGGTATAGACATAATAGTTTAGAGTCATGTGGGACTAGGAAGCATAGTCCAAAGTCGTATGGATCAGACATATTCAAGAAGGATGAGGTTCAAAAGGGAGTGTGCATGACTTGATAAAGCATACCTCACCTGAATGAGGAAGGGGTCCACATTATTCCATGCGTGATTCCATAAAAGAAAGCTTAGACCAAGGGTCCAAGAAAGACTAATGGATAAGGGGAAATAGAAACTAGCTCCCAACTAAGCTGGACCCACAGATGAGGTGTCCGGGTGTTCCTACGAATCCCATGGAATGGGAATCAGGCTATACATAGTTTTACAATGGGGAAATACGAAGAGATATTCGTTTAAGGTCTTCGAACATGGTCAATGGAGAAGTGGGACTATTACAAGTAAGTGCGGACCTTAATCTGATCCCTAAGCCTATGTGTGTAAAACTCAGTATAGGACACAAGAGTGGATAAGGTATTTGAAATACATGAAATACATGTAGAGGGGAAATCAGTGGAGCCCTGAATGATTACCTTATCATGGCTTTTTTTCATAATGTGTAGATGCGCACTAAGGAATAGTACCAAGAGTCTCGAAATTCTTATTGGACATGATGAGGTGGAGAAGGGTGTGAGTCATATAACCAACATTTTGGGCTTAATGGGGTTGGCATGATGATGGAGGATAACTATTGACCGTGTTCGAAACACAACATCCATATCGTGTGACCTGAGATGGGAACAAAAAACGAGCATCGACCACTGACCAATTTTGCAATGCATAACTCGTATCAATTTATTGCTTGAAACCCTTCAGGACATTGGACCATAATGGTAGGACGACCCTGGGGCCGAGTATCCATGTCATTCGGGGGTCCCTTTAGGTGTGAAAAGTGATGGATTCCCAAATGAAGGGGAACACGAAGCCTGAGAAAAAGGTGAAATAATGTCTGGGTAGAATCCGACATTCCAAGTGATAATCTAGAGTACCCTTGGGCACATTAGTGAGTCACATAAGAGGAATGAGGGGCTCATCTTGAGAGTGGACGATTTGAAAAGATGAGTATAGCACAACGCGATGGAAAACTCTCAAGAGGAGGAGGTAAATGGAGTGGTTGTCACAAAACCCAACGAGAATGAATGCATAATCCCATACCACTCCATATACTCCCCTCCCGGGGAAAGGGTAGGCCAAGGGGCCATGTTGAAAGAATGATTTCTAAGATATGGGGCTGGACCCGAAGTCTAGACATTAGGGTGGTCCTACGTATCCCATTAGGATGGGAATCAAGCCACATGTAGTTCTTAAAGGGCGTAATGGGCAGTTTATCATGATGCAGTATGGACGCAAATGGGTATGATACCCCCCATAAAGAAGGTGTACGGCGCAACGAGTAAACTGACAGGAATGGTGACATAATACCATACCACACCGTACAACCCTATGTGAGATCCTAGGGTGGGGGCCCGAAAATGAGAAAGGGCCTGAGGGTGGGCCTCAGACAGAAAGGCCCGACCATTTTGTAGTTTAACGTCTTGGAGTGAGGATGAAGAATGGGGTAAGATACCCCAAACAAGGGAGGTGTAAGAGATAGTGAGTGACCCGATGTGAATGAAGACATAATCCCATACCACTCTGTACAATCCTGTAAAAGTTAAATCTTGGGCCGGGGGCATGAGATTGGGCACGCGAAGTGCGACAGGGCCTATGCTCGTGGTGTGGACGATAAATGATGGGAGGGATGTATCAAGGGTATATCTGTGGCATGTCGAAATAGCCTGACATGAATGAGGACATAAGTCCACTCCACAACACACAAACCTAAATAAGAACTTGGGCATGGGGCTAGAAAAGTACAAGGGGACGGAAAAGGACAAGGGGCCTGAGGCTAGGTGTCCTAGCCAATGGTATTCATATGACCTCTTGTGTGGTTACCACATCATCATAGCTCCTATTCCCATGTGAGCAGTGCACGGTGTGGGAAACAAAGAGCCTGAATCGGCTCTCCCTATCACAAAGCGGTCTAATAGCTGGCTTCGCCTGAAGGGTGTTCTTCTCTTGGAGATACAACAGGGGAGAATGAACCACTACACTCAATGTTTAGGACATATTGTGGTGGCTCTAACGACAAAGGATTGATGTTGACCATGTTCCAAACACAGTATCCCAATAGTAACCTAGAATGGGAAAAATAAATGAGCATCGACCACTGACCATATTCACAACGTGGGACTCATATCAGTTTGTTGCTCAACATCCTTGAGGGCGTTGGCCCGAAGTGGTAGGAGAGCCCTTGTTCCTAGCATCCATGCTGTTCAGGGTCCCTTCTGGATGGGAAAGATGACAGAGTCCTAATAAAAGGAGTTGGTGAAGCATAGTTGTACCCTTCTGTGAAAGAGGAGAACACCTCCAGGGAGTGGGACGTATGGCGGGATCGAGATGAGAATGGCGTGGATTGGGGAAAAAGTTTGCACCACACTATATGTTTTAACCCGAGAGAATATTCTAGTGTTTGGGCTGGGCCAACAGATGAAATGTATGGGCGTTCCTATGTATCCCATGAGGATGGGAATCGGGTCGTATGTAGTTCTTGAAGTCCACATAGTTTAACTTCATGTGGTGAGTACGTGGGAGGATAGAAGAATGGGGAGTGGGCACATGGTGTGACCTTTGTAATCCTGACGTGAGTGGGGATAAAAAAGCCTACACTATTCCATGTAAGGACCCTCTGAAAGAACTATACCCCGGGGGGATAGTCAAAGAAGAGAGTTTGGCATTAGGCTCAAGATGAAATGCTTGAGCATTCCTACATATACCATGTAGAAGGGAATCAATCCACACATAGTTCTAAGGGTTCAGTTTAATTTCATACTGGATGACATTTAACTCCATGCGGGACGAAGTAGTTTAGGTCCTGTAGGACCAAACAATTTAAGTTCATGCTGGATCAAACAGTTTATGGTCATACCGGACCATCATGCAATTTAGAGTCATGTGGGACCGTCCAGTTTAAGTTCATGCAGGACTAGAAGGCTCAGGAAATGTATTTCTTGATGAACTTGGCAATGGTGGGAGGAGTTATATGCTCACCAACCATGGTCACCAGGGATTATGCACCATTGGGGAAAACCATGTGAATTATGTAAGGTTCTTACCATTTGGGCTCCAACATGGGTGGTTTCTTTCCAGGGATCATTAGTGTCCAGTGGGCCAATACCAAGTCGTCTTGCAGGGAAGAGAGTAAGAGAACCTTCTCTTCGAAGGATCTATATCTCTTATTCTAATGCCTTTCTAGATTGGGAAGGGCACGAAACCTATTATCATCAAGTGATTCCAATTCAGCGAGACAAATTTCGGCTACCTTGTCTGGCGCATACTGGTTATAGAAAACTGTGTGTAATGAAGGCAGTTGGATCTTAGTGGTCAGGATGGCCTCAGCTCTGTAGACTAGGGAATATGGGGTCACCTGGTTAGAATTACTCGCTCTCGTCCGATAAGCCCAAAGTGCGTTGGGGATCTTGTCCAGCCAACTATTCTTGTTATGGAAAACCATTTTCTATAGAATATCAGAGAGGATTTTTTCCTCAATCATTCCATTTTCCTATGCATGATAGAGGGAGGTATGGTTCGAACGGATTTCATACGTGGCATATAACTTATTCAACTCCGCTACTCGGAATTTGGTGCTGTTATCGGTGAGGATGGTGTGAGGGACTCCAAACCAGTAGATGATATTGGAGATCACAAAGCCGACGATATAATGGGGCTTTACCTCCTTGAGAGGAACTACCTCTTCCAACTTGGAAAAGAAATCTGTAGTATTCAGGATGAATTTTCACTGGTGAGCGGTTTCTGGTGCATATGGTACTATGACATCGAGTCCCCACACCGCAAACGACCAAGTGTACATGGTGGAGTGGAGAGGTTTTGGATGATGATGCATAACGTTAGCATGAATTTGGAACACATGACACTGTTTGGATAACTTGATGTAGTCATGGATCATGGAGGGCCATAAATACCCCAATCTCTAGATCTGGTGGGACAGCTTGGGCCCGGTCTGGTGGGCGCCGCAAGAACTGGTATGAACCTCTTGCAAGACATGAAAAACCTCGACTCCTTGGATTCAACAGAATTGATCCCCATCGATCACACGCTTGTAGAGGATCTGCTCAAGACTGGGACCATTCTGGATGGTAAACTGCAGCACGCAGTGTCAGATTTTCTAGAGCTCAGCCCGATCAGCCGAGAGGTAACCATTGTGGAGATACTCCACAAATGGGGCCATCCAGTCGGGAGTCACTTCAACAACTGCATCTGAAGAACCTGGTGGTCTTGATATGGAGGATCCATCGGTAAGATAGCTTACCCAAGGGCCATTATCATCATTAGGGGTGACTGGAGAATTGAATCTCCGAATTGCCACATGTATAATCAGATCATCCTTCTTGGGTTCTGCAAGTGATGCAGCCATGCCCTCCAAAGCATCAGCTCGACCGTTATGAGATTGAGGTACATGAGTAACTTTGGGCCGAGATGGGAGGTAGGCCATTAGCACGAGAGTGTGATCCAATAATGGTATGATCTCTAGCTTTCTAATGATGTAGTCACTATTGATCTGGATGGTGACTAGTTTGGAATCCACTTTCACATGAAAATGGGGCACATCGATCTCAAGGGCCAGCTCGAGGCCATTGATAAGGGCCTGATAGTCTTCCTCGTTGTTGGTGTATCCTTCTGACAATAGGAATGAGTATCGTAGAATGGCTTGTGCTTGGGTGATGAAGTCAATACCCAGGCCTACCCTGTTGTGCATGGGATCATTAAGCCTCCTATCGGTGGGGCTTTGGGAGGCACCATCGAATTGTATTTTCCAACACGAAATGGCTTGGTCTACCGAGAGGATTTCCTCATTGGGAAAATCCCGATCTAGGGACTAGACTATAGGGGTTGGATGGGAAGCATGAAAATATGCCAAGGCTTTTCCCCTAATATCCTTCTGAGGCATGAACCTGATGAAAAACTGTTGGAGGATTACCGCGCACTATTCTTGTCAACCAGTCAACATGAGGCGGTTCAAAATATACTTCAGCAGGTCCACCCGAGACACCAGTTATACCTCATAGTGCTGCAAGTAGTGTCAAAATATTTTTAATATGAAAACCAGCGCAAGGGAGCTCTTTCGATGGGGGAGTATCTGGTCTCTGTATCGACAATCATACAAATAAGGTAGTAAAGACTGTTCTATATCCGCTCATTGTTCTTCTAGGTGAGAATTTCACAAAGAGATTGTTGCAAGGTAGTAATGTATAAGATCAATCATTTTCGGAAGACGGTTGTCATCAGGACCAGATTATGGAGTCGATACTTCTTGATTTCCTCGAACACGGTATAACACTCTTCGACCCATTCGTTGGTGGAGCCTTTATTCACGAGTTGAGAAAAGGGATTACACTTGCCGACCGGATTTGCAATGAATTGGTGTATGTAGGCTATGTGGACTTGAAAACCTCAAAGCTCCCAGATATTTCTTGGGGGAGGATATGACTGATGGATTTGATCTTCTTTTGGTCAATCTCAAATCCCCATTACCTGAAAACATGGCAAAGGAACATCCCAGAGGTGACCCTGAATGCACACTTCAACGGGTTCATCTTTAGGAGGCAGGAACGGAGGAAGCCGAACACTTTATCAAGGACCTTGGGATGGTCCTGGTGCTGGATAGATTAGACCACCAGATCATCCATATATCATTCCACCAATGTCCTGAGGATTGGATTGAATATTCAATTCATGGCCTGCTAGTAGGTGGAACCTGCATTCTTCTATCCAAAGGGCATAACCTCATAAAAGAATGTACCTTGTGGCACCCTGAAAGTTGTGAACTCCTCATACTCAATGGACCTCTAAATCTGATTATTTCTAGAGTACCCATCCTTGAAGAAGAGGTCTAGGAACCCAGCTGTAGAATTGATCAAAAATTTTGTCACAGGAAGGGAAAAATCATCCTTCAAATAGTGAATGTTGAGATTGCGGAAGTCGATACATACTCTGATCTGACTATTATTCTTCCCAACTGGCACAATTTTGGCTAGAAGAATGGGGTACTGGATTTACTTAACGATGTTGGATCTGATGATCTTGTCAAATTAGGTCTCGAAAATGGCACCATGAAAAGGCTTCATCTTTCTGGGAGGATTCTTGAACCCGCGATGATTGGCTGGAAGACCGAGGTGGTGGAAAACTACCTGAGGATCTAGCACTAGCATCTTATTGTAGCTCCAGGGGAACATGTCATGGTGATATTTAAGGAAGTCCACGTACCATTGCTTCTCTTCAAGGGACATGGCGGCAATGATCAATGTGGGTCTTTGATCTACCTCGCTACCAAGGTTCACCTGTACCAGTTCATCAACCGGGGTAGTGATGCCCTCTTCAAAGGCCGGGGGACCATCCTCCAAATCATCTTCTTCGCTTGTGGAGGAGGGATCACTAGTAGGAGAAGCTTCCTCGAGTTCGACACTCCCCTGTGAGAGGCTGGTACTAGCCTGGGCGATAGTGGAAATCATATTGGGATGTTCACGTGCTGCCAAAACTTTAGAAATGATGGTTGTTGATCCGATCTCGTCAAGTCTTCGGCCCAAGGGGACATGCTTGATGATATCAAATCAATAGTGGTTCATTGGCTTGATCCGGTTGATTCCAGCCGAAAAAATTTGGCATGTATCATGTACTACTGTGGCCATGGCATGAACATCCTGATACCATAAGGGGGTAGGTGGCTCCAAGATCACCTGAGGCTGATTTTTGTAGGAGTACGAGGAGATTTTCTGCCGTCGCATAGATTTGGGAATATGATTCCCCCTTGTACCCAAGGAAACAAAACATTACCCCATATCATGGGTCGTGGCCTCCAATCGATGGATCAAGAAGACGTAGGCATCATCCAGAACTGCCCAGGGGTATGTTACGACCACAACGAGATCAACCTCACTTCCCCGAATCTGTTTATTCTTTCTCTTGTAATAGTCAGCATCCAGATAGCAGGATTCACAAGAGGCAAAAGAAGATACATCTCTTTGGATCACGAACACTCTACCATTGAGGGAGTGCGTGAGTAATTGGTGATACGATGAGGGGACCACTGCAAGCAGGTGGATCCCTCGTCCGCCCATCAATGCTTTGTACATAGTGTCTTGAGAGACAACCATAAACTCGGTGTTGGAAACTAGGCCGCTGAACTAGGTCTTCAAATGGATCTTACCTACTGGGGTCTGAACTATCCTATCGTATCCGTGGATTCTTAAATCGGAGGGAGTCAAGTCATTTTTGGATAACCCCAGCTTCCGCAATGTCCGTGTCGGGATACGGTTAATCCTGGAGCCGGTGTCAACAAAACAACGGTGAACCTCCACGCCGTTAAATTGGCCAGTGATGTATAGTGGGTAGATGTGCCCCTGTATGGGAGAGCCTCCATATTCTCTAGAGAATGGAATAATGTCCAGACATTTAGCTTTCTCAACAGCTTCAACATGAATGTCTTCTACAACTTCTTCCTCCGTCTCAAACTAGAGGGGGCTTCTTAAAGCCTCAGCGAGGGCCTCTCGCATATCTGATGACAGTAGGAGGGCCTTGAGAATGGAATGGATCACTGGGATGAAGGGATGCTGCTTGAGAACATCATATTTCTGTTCCAGGCATGAACTTCTGCTTGTATGAGGCTTCTCTATGACCGGAGGAAAGGCTGGCCCTGCCAGTTGGGTTGGTGAATGACTAGTGTTGGGCATGTATCGTTGTTCACTAGTCAAATCCCGTAGAGTAGCGTCTAGATGAGAGCCGAACGAATGATATCGGCCTATAGTAGGGTGAGGATGGTCACGACATGGTCGAGGTGGATCTTCCATATCCAGAAACACTGACGGTGGTGGAGGTACGCCCGACGACATCGGATGAAGAGGCTACGCATGCTGAGTTCTACACTGGGCCTGTAGTCTGGTCTCTGTGGCATGCACGGCCTGGCTAGAGGTGCTAGCTGCTGTTCCTCGATGACCTGTATAGTCATGGATCTACAAATGTTGGAATTGGAGGGGGACATTGGGGAGGTTTTCCCGACACTCCCCGTCATCAGGAGTCATGTAGGGGTTTACCAAATCCATTGTGATAACTGAAGCGTACACTTGACTATCACTTGTAGATTCATCCATCATTGGGGGGATTTTGGGAGGTATAACCATATTTAGATGCATGAATTCACTGAGAGTGTGGGATGAGGATGGCAATGGGGGAGCACATTTCTTCCACTTGCGCCGCTGATGCTTGCTCTTCAGGGAAGGGGTTAGATGAGACGATGATGCAGTAGCGATGGTCGTGGATCTTGAAGGCTCTGGCTGATTTAGACATGCATGAATGATACCATAGGCACGAAAAACTGTTTTGCGATCCATCTAGTCATCATACTTCTAGGACCCATTGTTAGAAACCTGCTGCCACTCGCCTTCGTCATCGTTGTCGCTATCTGGCCTTACGAAGACAACCTCCACTTATGTCAGGGCTGGGCCCAGCCTGACTATGTTGTTATCAACTTGAACATGAATATAGTCTTTGAACACATAGCACTGCTTGAGGGTGTGCCCCAGGATCTGATGATAGGGGCAGTAGTTGGGGCGATAAGTGAGGTTCACCTCTTTTGGCGTTCTGCACTCGCGAAACGCAGGATCCCTTATTCCAAGGAACTTCTGAAATAGCTGGGGCCCTAATTCTCATTGAATGAGTAGGTCTGGTTTCTTATATTCCAAAAGGGGGCCCTTGGAGCCTGGACCTAACGAGGAACTCGAGGATCCTGTCTAGAAGGCAGAGCTTGATTGTCCCGCCTAGGTGGTGGTGGCGTATTACACGGAGGCACCTACCGATTCTGAGGTGGATGCTGCTGGGATGGAGGCTACACCTGATGTGGTGGGACACTGCGAGGTTGTGAACATGGAACTAATGGTAATAATTATATCTGTTTGGGATCCACTATATGGGCCACCGTGGTAGGCTCGGCTCTGACATCACTTCTTGGGGGAATTGTGGGAGGCAACAGACCTATATGGTTGGCCAGTTGCAGGGCTTCTTCCAGGCACTGGGCCTTATCAGAGAATTCTTGAAATCCCCTAGGGTAGTTCTTGGATATAATAGAGGGAACCAATTCCTTCTTGAAATTCCCTACACACATCTTCAGTAATTTCTCCTGAGTCAGTGACATGTCAAGGAAATATGTAATCCCTTTCTAGCTGAAGATATTGTCTGTGACACACTCATCAGGCCTTTGTATGAACTTGATGAGGTCTGGGATGCTCATTTTCTACGTGGTGGAGATGAAATAGTAGAGGAATTGCATGTGAAGGTCCCCCCATCTGGTTACAGATCTAACAGGGAGCTGGCTGTACCAGACGAATGCCAACCCCTCCAATGTTTGAACAAAACAGCAAAGCTTGGAACCTCCTACTGTGCTGGAGTCCCAATGATGGGCCCACACCTTGAGTTTATGTGGGCCAGGTACTAAGGCGGGTCCCTCATCCCATTAAAGGGGGATAAGGTGGGATTCATGAAACATAGAGGTGCCGGTATATCATGCACCCATGTTGGATATGGCTTGCCATCAGGTGGGATAGCCACTTGTTGTGTTTCCAACGCCTCAAGGAGGGAAATGAGTGCTGACATTAGATCATCTGGGTGGGGGTCTCTATCTTTATGGGGATCCCTAACCAAAATCATTTTGATAGGTTCTTTAACATGATAACTAGGCCCAACGGCTCTTGGAGCGGTTGGCGGCATGACCCTCGGGCCAACTGGGGGAGCCCGAGCTGGGTCCCTTGGATTGTCGTGCCTTTTTGGGGGTTTGGTGAGACGTACCATTCCCTTTTTACATAAGTTCCAGACTAAAACCTGTATGCGGGGGCAGGATGATCAAGGTCGCCTAGAGGCAGCTCGTCGAGGGGAAGTTGTTCCTGCCCCTACTGCTCTGGACTAGGATCACCATAGTTCGACCGTCGCTCTGCAACGTGTGCAGCTAAGAGGTTATCGATCAACTTCTTTTTCTCGGCACGTTGTTGGTGCAATGTGGCCTTCTCATGGTTTTCCTCCAACTTCTGCACTGAGGCGGACGAGTTGGATTTCATGGAATCTCCGACATACTCGTTACCCTTACTGGAATTCTAGCTGAGTACTAATGCCTCTATTGGCGTAGGGAGACCTTGATGGTTCCTCTGCTGGTGAGTAACCCTCCCTGATGGGTCCAAGAGTGGTGGCATGCCTTTGTGGGGTAAGTCCCCATCAAGAAGCTCCAAATCATCCTCCTCATCCACTATGTCAGCCATGTTGACCATGACCCTTCCTGGGGGCATGTCCCCGATATCGCCAAGAAAGTCGGACTGTCTCCGGATAGGACTTAAGAGGATGGAAGCATACTACCCCTAGCCATTGATTTTGAAATGGGGGGAAGCTTACTTGATGATCAGGTGGCGTATTTTTAAACTCTGAATTCATTTCTCTTGGAGGACCTTACGACAGTATTGTGACTCGGGGTTGGGCCACAGGGAGCACGACCAGATCGAATATGTGGCATTGCTCTCCAATTTCTTCAATATGTGATTGGATCTTAGGATAAACCTCTTCCCGATGATGAAGGAAAAATTGTGTCACCCAGAGGTTTTGGAGGAAACATTCAACCTCTTATAGGGAGAGGGATTCCGGTGCATGAAAATTTGGCACTACCATGGGCCAGAACATCTCAAGGAAGTGGTCTGCTGCTAGGAAGTTCCATAAGCTCCTCCACTCAGATTCAGGGTCTGGCCCTTGATTTCCCCATTCATCAACTAGGGGTGGATGGGGAACTGGAAGTAGTATTGAGGCCGACCGATGGGATGGCAGGTTGGCCGGTGGAGAGTATGGTGAACGGGCTGACTGGCCACCGAACCTCGGGTTGTCAACGGAAGAGTGTAGCGACCTGGCCGCTATGTCTCGATAAGACGAGATGAGAGACGTAGTTACTGGAATAGGTGCTAGGGCCACTGGTGATAGGTCTCCTTGCCACTCACTTTCCATGGTTCCCCATAATAGCTCTCTGTGATATCTTATTGAGGTAGAGAGAACTTTCGGTGATGACAGTGGTGATTTCATGAAAATAACCTATGGGTTCGCCATATTTTCATCCTCCTAGATATACCTATAGAGGGAGGCGGGAATCTGATGGACCTCACATTCTGGGAGTATTAGGCTGATGCGCCTTGTTCCTACCCCAACCCATGACTCAAATGAGAAAGGGGAGGGTTCCCGAGCTGAGTTGTATTCCGCTTCCGAGTCTGAGAAGAGAACTAGTTTGATCTCTGTCCAGACCTTCCCATAATTCTTTTTATGGCGGTGATGACCCACCTTCCTGCCCTTGGGTGGATCCTTGGGACATGGCTGACATCCGACACGAGGTCCTTCGACTGCACTGGTGATGAGGCAGAGAGGGTTTCCACCTGAGTAAGTCTGGGTGTGAGGAGTACCAGGTCAAATGTCAAAGGGCACATGGGGAGGACCTCCATGGATAGAACTAGAGAGGGAAATAAATCCACTAGAACAGACATGAGCATGGGTATGGCCTCCATGGATAGCATTGGATTGCGCAAGACCTCCGCTTGAACTCGTATGAGCATGGGGAGGACCTTCATGCTTGTTTCACCTGGTGACCTTTGTATGAGGAGGGTACTTGTATAGTTCTAGCTGAAAATGGGTAGGACCACTGTGTTGGGTGCTAGTGAGGCGAGGCTGGCCTTCACCCCTCTGGTTTCTAGGGAGAGAAGGACCCTCACCAGCTACTAAGAGGACACGGGGAGGATCCCCATGTTGAAGAGAAACCTGATGGGAAATGTCCCTACACCGGTGGTCGGGAGTAGGAGGAATTACATCATACCCAGTGTAATGGCCACAGGAGAGGCTTTCATACCGAGTGTCACTGCCACAGGGAAGACCCTCATATGGATTGAGGGTGTCATGGGGAGGACATCATTGCCGAGCCTCAATGTGGGGAAGGCTTGTACTCTCTATGGTAATGGTATGGGGAGGTCCTCTGTACTGGGTGGAATTGCTACGGGTTAGTTTGCGATGGCCACTGCTTGTGCCAACGACCAAGAGAGTTCACCCAGCCTGCCCATGGGGCGGTTGGGTCCTCGATCCAGGTCGGGAGTATAAGTGCACCTACTCAGTGTATTCAGGGAATTGATGATATGCGTCGGTGGTGTCTTGGGCCATAGTAGTCGTCGACATTGACACCCCTTGGTGGGCATCATCATCAGCTTGTTCCCATTGCTAGTGTCGGGTCGGACATACCAGGGCCAGTGGTGCAGGTACGTGGCTTACCTATTCTTCATCCAATATGACTAGGCGACGGTTCTGACATAGCCGGGTGGGAGACCTCACTGGGAGCCCCTAGAATGGGACTCTGACCAGGATAGGATGGACATTCCCTACCTCGTCAGCATAAGTCAGGGAGTCATCATAGAATTCTAGGGAGAGACTCCTGAAATGGTTATATGTTGGCGTGGTGAGAAGAAGCTCCCTGCGTAGTCGTCGGGGGCAATGTTGGAGATGAGGTACAGACCCCTCCAGATCCAGACGGGCCATATCCCGGGTAGGGAAGACCCCCTCCTCCTCATAACGGCGCACGAGGTCGTTGATCACCCTTAGTTGGATGACCTCATATGGGGAGATGCGGAATGGGATCCCCATTGTCGTATTTGTAGAGGTCTTTGTGGATAAGGTGAAGCCATGTGAGACGGCCGTGTTGGCACTTCCCCTGCCCCTACATCAACGGGAAGGCGGTGATCACGTCCTTGGTGCGTCAACTTGATTCCTGAGAGCATGGAGATTAACTAGTCAGTGCTGAAAGAAAAATGAATCGATGACTTATTCCCCAATTACATTCCATCTTCCATGTCTGGTAAGATGGATCTACACTGATAACGTCACAGAACAGGATGTACAACGTTCTACATCCCCAAAATTTGGTGAGTTTAACGCTAGGACAACCATTTGATTAGCGGGGCATTGCGCCGAATATATGGATCCGATGAAACGTCCATCCATTGATACCTTGAGCGCAACTAATCTCCATATTGAGGTGAATAATTTCATGTTAGGTTCACCATTTCTATTTCTGACGCTTCCACCAAGGCGCGCATGTCCGTCTTGTTTGAGGAAAAAAAGAGCGGTTTTGTTCCCCTCATTCCTGCTTTCCAAAGTTGGGTGGCATTCGTCACTTATTCAGGGTTGTTTTATCCTGGATCAAAATAGGATGATGGGATGTTAGTTTTTCCTTCTGTGGATTCCTCCTCGGAACTCGTCACCTAGTCTAAGTCTCTGTTATAGATTTAATAAGTTGTTCGTGAAACTCTGCCTAGTTCCATATCTTCATGAACACCAGTTAATTAAACTGATTCTGTCAGGACATTCCAAGGGATCCGATTAGGGCAGTAACATTTGGTCAGGGGAGTAGTTATGTTTTGCATCACTGGCATGTCTTTACGGTGGGACACTGGCGCATCTGGGTTTCTTCCCCTTATTATAGGTATTCTTGAGGGTGCAGAAGTCTGAGGCATCCCACGTCTAATGCGATGAATTATATGCCATAAGCATATATATGAGGTTTTCCACAGCTTCCCATGTTTAACACTGGGTATGCCTCATGTTTTACATCCAGAGGAGATGGATCAAACTGATCAGAACATTGACTAGAGGGGATCTGATGTGTGAAACCCCTGGAGAGAACATTTATGTTGGGACCAATGTGTGGTCAACTTCCCGGTTACTGTTGAGGGGGTTGGGGAATGGGATGGCATGATTTCACCGGGATGTGGCGGCCTAGATAAGAATCAGGATGGATAATAGAGTAGTTGAATGATGTGGATTGTGAATGGAGTAAAAACTTCATGAGGATAATGATGGTTTTGGGATTGAGCCTCGAAGAGGCTTCCAAAGTATCACCACTGTATGAAATCAAAGTCCATGTAGTTCATCTGACGACGAGTTACTGCCGATTGTGGTTTTCAATGGATTACCACTGGATGGGGTCACAGCAGCTTACCGTTGGATAAGATTGTCAACGACATGCTGCTAAATTGGGTCACAATGGCTTACCACTGATTGAGGACCTATTTTCTTGCCACTAGATGGGGTCAAACCATCATGAAGATGGTCAGGATGATTGGTGTATGGTGGGATTGAACCTCAGAGAGTCTTCCTACATACCCTTCCTTGGAAAGGATCAAAGACCATGCAGTTCAAGGCATGGGAACCGACATGAAGGATGGTCGGGACCAATGGTTTTTGGTCTTGAACATTATGGAGGCTTCCTACATACCTTTCCTCTGAAAGGATCAATGACAGCGTAGTTCATGATGGGTTTGGTGTACAACGGCTTACCGCTGACTGGGGAAACAACGACTTACCGCTAATTGGGGTCCATAGATTAACGTCATACAGGATGGGGGTGAACCGACGTGAAGGGGGTCAGAATGACCATATGTTGGGCTTGAACCTTAGGGAGGATTCCTACATACCTTTACTGGGCTAGGATCAATGTTATAATAGTTCGGGTTATAGGGGTGTATTTGGGGTTTACGCTCTAAGGCAGCCCAAGGTGTTGGTGAATCGACGTGAATGGGGTTGGAGCGACCAATGGGTGGTGGGCTTGAACTTACTGGAGGCTTCCTACGTATCCTACCTTGGCAAGGATAAAATTCAACATAGTTTAAAATTGTTTGGGGCTTACACTGTAGGCTTCCTAGGGAAGATTTCATGGTTGATGCTTGTTCTAAGACCACGTGAGTCATGCTCGGTGTGAGAATCAAGAGGTATCTGAGACCTGACGATCATGTCATCAAAGGTGCATCCATGGGAATTGGATTGGGGATTACACATGATTGCAGCCCAAAGAAGAGACATTGGCTTACACGTGGTTCGAAGCCTGGGGAGTTTGAGACTTACTTCAGGACGGAGGCCTAGTGGCGACAATTCCCAGTGGGAGAGGGATTTGGCACCGATGAAAGGACTGACCGAGATGCTGCCTCTTATGAGAAATCCTACGGGATTACACCAGGGTTTTTTCCCTTTCCCCTCATAGGATGCATGGGGGGAAGTCACAATTTAACTTCATTTGTCGAGGACGATGGCCCTTGTAAGTTTAACTTCATGCAGCTTAGACGAGGTGGGATCACTCTGCACCCCTAGGACTTACATAACTGGTACCCTATGCACCTTGGTGAAGAGAAGGGAAGGGCTATTGCATGGCTAGTGGGTGTCATGGAGTGAATCATTTGGGGGTACACGTTAGCGTGGCTATGAAAATAAGCAATATCCATTAGCATGACTATACGAAGAAGCATGAGGTGCAACAACGCAATAGGAGGGGTCGTCCAAGAGAATTTGAAATTGCTTTGTGCGAACCTAGGAGGTTGCACAAGAGAGGGAGTTACAGAGAAAAGGGTTTTATGAGTAGATTCATTGTAGAGGTCAGGTGCTCCATGTAGTGGAAGGGCTTCGTGAAGGTGTGGGATTTGCAAAGTGAGGTGGCCTAGCCTAGGCATAGAGCATAGGTGCATACAAGAGGTGCTTTGAGTAGTGGAAGGGAATTCACAAAGCAAAGCCCAACGAAGCATGGGTTACTCGCGAAGCAAGGTCCTATGAAGTTGTGTGCTTCGCGAGACACAATGACTCTGCCTTACAATTTGAGTCACGTGCGCATGAGGGGTGCATCGTGAAATCATAAACGCTCCACGATGACTTGTGTCCCTGTGAGCATCTCCTTCCCCCGCAAAAGCCTAAGGGCTTTGCGAAAGGCATCCCTCTCGAAAGAGGGGGTGAAAAAAAGGTAAAGGGGAGGCACTTCACAGTGAAAAAGTACCTTGAGCAGCTCCTGGTCCACAGAGCAGAATGTACATTGTGATTTGGGAGCTGGGAAGGTGAATGGTTGGATGATTTGTCCTTTGGGCCTAGGGGGAGGCCGTTATTTATAGGCAAGAGGCACCGCGAAGCATATCTCACTCGGTACGAAGTGAGAATCCAGTCCGCAATGGGCTCACAAATTTCAAATCGTCTCACGGAGCATCTAACCTCGTGGCTTCATGGTGGGCTTGCGAATGTCAAATCATCTCGCGGAGAGTCCCACCTTATGGCTTTGCGGCGGGCTCATGAATGTTAAATCGGCTCACAGAGCTTCCTGCATCTTGGCTTCATGACAGGATTGTGAATTTCAAAGGGGCTCATGGAGTGGCCCACCTTGTGGCTTCACAGTGGGCTCATGAACAACAAAGGGGCTTTCAGAGCGTCCTGCCTCCTGGCTTCGCGGTGGGCTCACAAACGTCAAAGGGGATAGCTGAGCATCCCACCTCCTGGCTTCATGGAGAGCACAGTTCCCTTTCACTCTGAAAAAGTTCCTCTCAAGGTAGCTTCAGAGCCTTTCTTTTTCTCCTTCTCCCTTCCAAATTTTTGGTGCCAACAGTTGGATTTCTATTTTTTAACATGTTATGAATGTCTTGGTTGTTAGCCTTGAAATAAATTTTCTATACTTAGGTGTATGCCACAATTCCATATATTATTCTCATATTATACTCCCTTAGATCATGTTCTTTGATTTACTTATGGTTCATTTCCTATTTACTTTAATTATTTATGTCATGAATAATTATTTTGATATTTGATATGTAGGGTGTGATTATAAAATTTTGTTCTCCTTTATCATACCCTTATGTTCACATTATGATTATGTATATATTTTTTCCACCCTTAATAAGCATCTAAGATAACCCTTTCTTATGTTTTCCTTCCCCAGGTTATAAAGAATGGTTTTATATGGTGTATTTTTGTAAAGATTCCTAAAGGAGAAGATTATTATTGTATATTATAAATATATTTTACCAATTTAGTTTATTGAATATCTATCTTCCAAAGATACTAAACTATTATGATCCTCTAGAATGTGTTTTTTTAATGTATTAAATATAAATCTAAAAATATGTAATTTATATGTATGAAAATTATAGGCCTATATAGATACAATAAATGAGGATACATGTTCTTCAAAACATACTTGATTCCACACATTGCTTCCATAAAATTATCATATCACCATAAAACAATAAAAAGACCGTTTTTTATATTTAATAAAGCTTTCACAATTAGATCTAGAATATCCACTAACCATTCCACATAAGAGAGATCATTCTATTGTGGAATGATATATAAGTTATGTACATGAAATATATAAAGAATTTATTTCTACGGGAGAGATATGTATAACCTATTTAGAACTTGAGAGATATTAGGTGTATTTTCTATGAATAAGAAACTACCCAGATATGATAAAAACAATAATGTGAAAAATATATAAAGGTCTCAGATATTAATTTTTTACAAATCACAAAACTTTATTCTATGTATATATTCAATGGAATACCTTATCTCCATCTTCAAACTCTTGTTCTCACTGAAAAGATTTAAAATAACTTCTCCATCAACTATGAGATTCCATTTAATGTTAATTAATGACTCTAAACCTATTTCTTATTTCCTCATATATATCAAATTGAAAAAGTTATAATTCCCTAACTTCATCCCAATACATAATGTTTCTTAACGTCCTATAATAATGTAATTAAAAATGATCCATTTTAATGATTGACTGAAAGTGGTTATTATAAGAAAACATGATCAGAGAAATGTGTTTATCCAAAGAACATTTTAAATCCATAGAATAATTTCTCAAAAAATATTCTATGGTTTGAAGGATACTCCTAAAATTATCATTTGTGTGATCTTGATATAAAATATTAAATTTCAAATCTGTATTTAATGTTTTTCAATGAATTTTCCAATACATTGTGGTAAACCTAATATCCCAATAATATATGGTTGACTATGGTACTACATGAAGACTTACCACATCTATAATACAAATTTTTGAAATCCAAAAAAGGGATAAATATTTTCTTATTTAAATTGAAGGTGTTAAATTCATAACGAGATATACTACCACCAAAATAGCCTTATATCTTTTAGATGTTTTGGTGAGTCTAATGATGAAATCCATGGTAATGTTTTCTTATTTCCTTTATTGTATAGGTAATGGTTGTAAAATACCATTATATTTATGTCTTTTTTCCTTAACTAAATGAAATACCAGGTATTAAATTCTATGTTACGTAATATAAATTTTCTTGTTTCCCCACTATAAATACACTCTCAAATCTATATACATCTTAGTACATCCTAGATTAATAGATAATGATGAACTATTATCTTCAATGAATAACACATTATTCAAATTTGGTATTGATGTGACCCATACTTGGATCCCAATCCTTACCATTACATCCAAATAATGGTGCAATTTTGGAATGTTTTTCAAATTCTATTACATTTTCACTTCATCCATCTGGTACACTGTAATCCACCTAGGGATGGATAGTTAAAAATAATTATAATAATGATATTATTTTACCCCTTTAATAATGATTTCATGAACCATATGTTTTAAATGCATTTGTATTAGATCTCTTTCACTACTCATGATGGAAAAAATAGAAATTTCATTACGACTAATGGAATAAAAAACCTTGTTCACCTTCTAATAGTAATAATGTATTGATAATACATAATCTTTAGTTAGTTATATCATGAAAACCCCTAAAATGTTTAATGATTTTGTATCTATTGTCAGTTGGAATCTTGAATATTTTAGATTAGTGAATTTGGCCTAAGACTTGTTCCAATTTCATTAGAATAATGCACAATGTTTGAAATAAGTAAATATTCGATGATGAGTAATATTTTGATTATTCTCAATGATGATATGAATTTTAATGCTATTTGAGATCATAAAAATATTTTTACAGTTGAAGAATAGTTTTAGAATTTATATAAATCAATTATATTTTTTAAATAAGGGGTTTATTTTTTTATAATTTTAGTTCATGAATTGGTATTTATAATTATATTTTTGATGATATATTTTACTTAGAAATTTAGTTCTAGGTTTTAGAAAAAAATATAACCCTTCACAAGATAAGGATTCAACTAAATCTTGCATATATGGGAGGAGAACTCTATCATGGGGTAGAGAGATATTATAGAGATTACTCATCATGGTAATTGTGTGTACCCACAAATGTGAATGGCGGAGGCAGAGACAACTTTTTCGGTTGAAAATGTGGTGAAGGGGACTTGCATGGGTTAGGGTCAAAAAAAATATGCGTTGAACCATGAGAACTCTATCTGGATTTCAAATGGTTCACGAACTATTATTATGAAGCGAACATTTAATGGAATGTTCTATGTGGGATCATGGGACAATGTATATTGGTCATCCTCCTTAAAAGGATACATTAATATCTTATGATTCCTTATGAGATCTACGTTGGATGATAATTTTGATAATCAATCATAATCAACCCCAAGCCTCCCCTGAGAGTTCATTCCTCCATGTTTAACACCATGAGAAAAGAACTCAAAAACATTATGTGATCAATAAATTTTACATAGGTGAAGTTTATATCATGGTATTTTATACCTCGTCATAAAGAGTTCAATTGAATTCATGGGGTAATACAACATTGTCTGAATTCTGTGTGTGTAGAAGTAGTGAAAATGAGAATGTGAAGAACCAGAATAATTCATTTTGTTTCACAATTTAATGATGATGTTTATGCATGATGAGAAATTTCAAATAATATATGTAGGTAATTTTGAGATTCAGGATGTGTTTTTTAGAGATTCGATGTTGATTGTATGAATCCATGTTTCATGATGTGAGTCGGTTCACATAGAAGAAATGTGAAGTGCATATGGAGTTTGAGGAGGTGGAGTAAAAAGAATGACTTGTTAATAAAAATACCACATGATGAGATCATTTTTAAGTGTACCTATTTTCTGAACATTGAGAGAGAGTTATTTGAGTGAGGAAATATAATATTAAGATTATATGTATTCATGAAGTTGGTTTCATCTTATTGTGATTTAATTTACCATTCATGACCAAATTTTATTTTATTCTCTCCATGAATATGTTATTATTTATAAATACCTTTAACTTTTTTCATGAGGAGATATTAAATAGATACATGAACTGTAATGAACCCAGCCCCAATAACCTAGATTCGGTTCCATTTTTATTACATTGGCATAGATACACGATTCAAATACCAAAGGACATAATATTTTAGTATTATTTAAGAACTAGATATACACATGATACCATTATTATGTTGGTAATTAACAAAAAATAACAAAGGAATGAAAATTTCATCATTGTACTCATTCAAAAAATTTATCTTATTAACATGGGGGAAAATTGAGAAAATAAAAGGGTGATCTCAAATGGTCTTTAGGGTTAATTAAAATGAAATAAATAATGAATCAATGATAACAATCAACACGTAAAAGCATATAACAAAAAACACATGCCATTTAAGAAATAATATCATAATGAAATGCTTCCATAGATTTTTTTTCATAAGGAAAATCCTTTACGGAATGATAACAAAATACTAAAAAAATAATTCTTTATTATTTGATGTCATGTATATGGTACATGAACCACTACCGTCAAGAACATTCACAAGACGGTTTAGTAATTATGGGTGAACCCATTTAAATTTGGCCACATTATTTGTCTCAAGATACTGTCGATTCATTGAGGGGAAATTTATAATTGGTCCCCAACTGTACCTACATGTCCAAAGAATTAATTATATATATACGTATATCGAATAATTGATAAAATCAAGGTGTACCATACTAATTTGAAAAATTTGAATCATAAAAACCACGATGGAAAAAATTTGACAAAATGTTAAATAACATGAGAATAAATAAATTCATGATATGATATTTCCAAGGGACTGTACATACACCACACAAAAGAAAGATGGTGTATAACATCAAAATATTCTTCAATGAATGGAGATTTAGATGAAGTCCATTAGGAATATCATTTCATTAATCCAATGGATCAGTTATGTGTATTCACTATAAATTCACATAAAAAAGTGAAAATAAAACATGAGATAATCAAAAGTCATTATCCACATAACCTTAGAATGACATAATCAATGAAATACAATTTTAACCCAATGAATAAAAATTGATTTAATAAATCCATTATCACTTGTAATTAGTTGAATCATATTACCCCATAAAAGTAATAATTATCAAATAAAACATTGAATACAATGAGTTAATAAATCCCTTACCTCATGAATCCCATTAGTGTAACATTATTTAATCTCTTTTATAATGATATAAATAATGTTTTTAACTCGTTATTGAACAATATTAATATTTATAATACATCATATGATCCTTTTATAATGACTTCCCACTCGTTCATTAATAATATTTCATTACTTTACGTATTTGGTGTGTATTTGTTT
Organism: Viscum album; assembly: GCA_963277665.1. NCBI lineage: Eukaryota > Viridiplantae > Streptophyta > Magnoliopsida > Santalales > Viscaceae > Viscum > Viscum album. The sequence continues at coordinate 1,940,784,591 of OY728155.1, forward strand.
CATGGTTTCGTGGTTGGTTTATTTTCATAAAATTATGGATTTTAATATAAAATGGAAATAAAACTCTATAATTTAAATGAAACTACTTTCACACACTTTCAAAAGTTTAAATATACCAATTTATCTTTTTTATTATTTTACATGAAGATGATTCATTTGATAAAATTTTGATGGTAAATGATTAGTTTATTTAGGAGGTTTTCTTGAAATTCCTTAACATGTTTCCCTTTATTTACTATTATTAGTATATATTATTATAAAACATGAAATAAGATATAATATTCTTATTAAAATATTATTTAAATTGAATAAAATTTTTACGACCAGCCATGAAGGTGATAATTGAAAATGAACAATAACAATGTTCATGGAGGAGATTAACCTGCATAACGTGAACATTAGTTTTTCTTCATTGTATATGTTAAGTTAATACATGGTATTGATATAAGATATTTCATTAGAAATATTTTTTTTATTATGCACATTATTCTTTAATTATTGTTTCATTATGGAAGAAGGATGTGAGGATAAGTAGAATAAGAAAATAAATTAAGAGATGTGTATTTTAGAAAATTACATATTGAATATCACCTAATCAAGAGACCCTTGAGATCCTTGGATTTTGTAATTTGGTGAGACTAGAAGCACATAGGAATTATAAGAGGGGTTATGATTGGTTTTAGTATAGATTTTAGTAGCTTCAAGACTTTGAGTCAAAATGGGTAGGTTAGTGGTGATATTTTATCTTGAGGAGATGTGGGTTTAATTGATTAAATAATAAATATTTTATAATTAAATCCAACCACATTGAGGTGAAATTAATTTAAAAAAATTATATATTAAATTAATGCTATATAGTTTGGTTATGGTCGATAAATACATCAAAAACCTATTAAATTTTTTATTTTTAGGTATTTTACTCCTTTACCTTTTAGCCTTAGGTCTTTTAATTAATTTACCTATTGAGTGGTAAATAATTTTCAACCATGGTAATATTTTTATTTATAAAAATTAAAATGAACTTAAATCCTTATTTGGACCATCTAATTACAAATTTGGATTCCATTTTATCAAATTCAATTCTGATAATTGGAAAAATTATATTTCAAAATAATCACCAAGACACAATAAAAAAGTTGGATTTTAAAGTGAAAAGTTGAAAAGATGGGAATGTTTTTATATCCAATTTCATTGAGAAAATTGATTCAAATTACCTAAATTAGATTTATTGATATACAATTTAAATAATAATACTTTAAAATTAATTTAAAATTGTTAGGTCCAGTAGGTCAAGTACCCTAAGAGGGGGGGGGGGTAATCAGGGTGTGCAAATTAAAACTATTTCCCCTTTAGATCTTGTTTCATAATTAAAACAAACTAATGTCATTCAATCATAGAAATATATAAACATAAATGAAATCGTGCACATGGAATAGCTATTTTACATGGTTCACCCCCATTGGGTTACGTCTAAGAAGCACACTATGGCGATGTGCCGATGTACCAAATCCACAAAATCTCACTAATAATTACAAGGTATGGGCTAGATCACTACTAGAACCAGGTACACTTCATTTATATGATTTAGGGTCTTCTCAATAAATTTCCATGATTAACTCCCTATGTCTCTTTCTCTGGCTCACTACCATTAGAAAGGTTCACCTTTTTCCTCTTCATTTTCTAAATTCACTTGGAAGCGATCCCATCGTTGTTTATAGACTTTTAACACTATTAATTTTCATGAATGAACACATCCTGAACTGTATGAAAATACACTATTGAGTTCCCTTCAACACCCATTAATGAAATCCACTTTTTTCAAATAATGTTAGTTAGTGGAAATTTCATTCATGAACTGTTTAATTCTTTTCCTAAATATCCTTATTACTCTAAGAAATGCATTGCGATGCATATCATCTATGCTTCATAGATCACTTCTTCCATGAACTACATTCACTTCTACTACTGTTTACTTCCTCTGCATACCACCTTCACATACCGCCTTCACGTACTTCCATTTCTTCAACGAATTGTCTCTCATCCTTGAATTTCATTCACGTATGTGAAATACTTCTTATCCACAGACCGATTCTCCTCTACAAGGAAAATGATTTTGTGAGCTACAGAACCCCATAAAAACACTTTCATAGACTATTCCCATGACCTACTTCGCCCTTTTTGGAATCATGCCTCACGAACCGCTTTTGGAATGTTCTAAATTTTTTCCATGAGAAAATATTTTCTCTATTGAATAATGATGTGAGTAATGAGAGGGTTAGAATTAATTATATAGGAAAATATATATAGAATATTCTTTAATATGATTCACCTAAACATTTGATGCGGTACAACCTTCACAGTGTACCGCTTCTTCCTCGAACCATATATCCTACATGGAATTTGATCTCTTTAGTGAAAAAAAATCCCTTCAAAACACCACAAATCACATTCACCATTATAAAAATGATAGTAAATCTGTCCTTCCTCAATCCTTCCATGTACCTCTATAATTCCCACGAACCTTCATCATTCTCGGCATTGTTCCGCCTATATAGTCTGTGTACCATGCTTTGTGCTCTACATAGCAGTGCTATACAAAATCTTTACATTGTATATTTCTAAATGAAATTTCAAATACCACCCTTTGCATTCTAAGAACTAGGTTCAAGGTCTGTTTACTATGTACCCTAGTGAAAAAATATTCCTTTTCCAAAAAAAAAACTCCAAATTTTGAGGCCCATAAATTTGGTATACAATGGGAAGATGTGCCACCTTAAAAACATGATTCAGAAACATAAAACAAACTTATTCGTGGTCATCTTTTTTTACCAACAAACCCAATCACACCCAAAAACACCAACAGGATGACTTGAGGTATTCTTTCCCAACAATCCCCCTATGGGTTTGTTGACAATTCTTCCCATTTAAATATCTCATTAAATATCATTGCTTCATCTATTAGTATTCTCTTCTTCGAATTTAGATTTTGATCAATGATTTACCCAACACATACTGTAATCCCATATGAGCCAAGCTTGTGATGAGAAAAAAGAGTATAATGAAAATTTCATTAATTAATAAATTTATTTCAATACAACACCACTCATCTTATTTCATCACAAACCTTAGATTTCGTGATATGTATCCTTTGATTAATCATGTCTTGCATCATCAGATTTAATACTCCCCCAACATCACTTCTCCCCCTAATAGATTCAAATACCCCTATCTCGTTGTTTCACCTAACAACTTCTCCCCATGAATTGACTAATAAATTTTCTCTCCAATATAGCGAGAACTTCTCCCCTTATAGAAAAAAATTCAAAACCCATTCTTCAGAGGTATTCAATAGGGTAAATAATATCAACACATTAAGGAAAACATATCATACTTCAGAGAGAGGGGGTCCCATATCCACACATTTTAAGTGTAGGTAGTCAACTAAACTCATAGAGCCAATAAATTCTTTTCAAATGATTCTTTGGTTATTTTCATTATCAAAATATCTGCAACTTTTTGTTCAGTAGGAACATACTCTATCTTTACAAGACCTTTATCCTCCTTCACCTTGATAAACTGATATTTTATTTTAATGATCTATTTCCTTGAGTGATAGACAAGATTTTTTCTATGATTTATAAAACTTGAATTATTGTAATGGATTTCTATTAGAGACTTCACTTCAACTCCCATATCTTCATGCTACCGCATTATCCACAATATTTGTGTGTAGGATAGAGTTTCCACAATATACTTTTCTTCTACAGTGCTCAATGAAATGATTTATTTTTTCTCGCTTATCCAAGAAATACACAATACAATAAGAAATAAAGAAACTCCTTGCATTTATTTCTTATCATCTATAGATCCAGCCCAATATATATCTATATATCCCAATAAATCTTGTTGAGATCTATCATTGTACATATGACCGAAGTCCACTATTCCTTTGATATAACAAAGTATTATTTTTACTTTAATAAAGTGTCTTTTTTTAGGATTTCATTGATACTGTGCTTCCTGACATGTGGAAAAAACAATATCTGGTCCAGTTTATATCATGTTTAATAGGTGTCCAATGATCTTCCAATATTCGGTGTCATTAACTTCTTTTTCTTCATCAACCCATGAGGGTTTCATCCAAGTATCAACCAGATTTGTCATCTCCTTGGAATTATCCATTCCAAATATTCTCAAAACCCAATTGGAATATTTATATTGAAAAATGAATGTTCCATTCATTACTTGTTCCACCGATAAACAGAGGAGAAATGTCAGTTCATAGGTCATGGAAATTTTAAAATCACTTTTCATGAATTTGGAAAAATATTTTTCACTATTATTCATCTAAACCACTGAAGATTAAGTCATAAACATACACTACCACCATCATCCTTTTATTACATTCATTATTGACATACAAATTGTAATCAACTCTACTACGCTGAAATCTCGAATCTTCAAAAACATATATAGACTTGAATACAATGATATTTGTGCTTGATTCAAACCATATAAATCCTTCTTCAGCTGGAAAACGTTTTTTTTCATATTCATGAATGAGAAAACTATCTATCTAATCAATATAAAATTTTTCATCCAGAACTGCATTCAGAAAATTTTACTTGACATACATCTAGAAAACATTGAACATTCTTGACACTACTATGTCCAAGAATATTCTAATTGTCTCCTACCATGAAAAATGTGAAATTGTTTCATAAAAATCAATACCCTTTCTCTATGAGTACCATTTGTCACACTATGTATGATTTTTTTGAATCACAAACCCATCTTTTTTAAAATTATAATGAAAGACACATTTCATCTTGATTATATTCATGTATATTGGTCTCAAAAAAATCTAACATGTATAGTTATTCTCAATTTGTTCAAGATCTTCATTCATAACCTAATGCCAATTCTCATCACTGGTTGCTTCATCAAAATGTTTAGTCACTACATGTGATAATTATGAAGCTTGTTGTAAATTCTTCATCTTAATTGTATGCACTGACAGTTTCTGGTCACCAATTATGTTATGTCTATCAATTTTGGCTCTTCACTTATATCTTTGTGTAGATAATATATTATTCTCATCTTTATCATTATCCAAATATTCTTCTTAATCAAACTTATGAACTGGAGCATCCCCTAATATTTTGGTCTATTTTTCATGATCCTTTTGAGACTGATCATGTTTTTGTTTAACATTCTTCTAATTATCCACTATAGTTACGTCACTACATTCAAATACCATTCCTATGATCTTTTTGAATAATTTATATTCTTTTATTTTATTTGAATACCCATAAAATATCCCTTCATCTCCATGAGATTCAAAATTATTGTGTCTCTCCTTATTAAGAATGAAACACTTAGTTCTGAATTCTCTAAAGTTAGTCAATGATGGCTTCTTTCTATACCATAACTCATATGGAGTCTTATCTTATTTTATAGATACAAACTATCAATTGGAAGTGTAGGATACTGTCATCACTACATATTTCCAAAATATATCTAAAAGGACTTTCTCAATGAGAATTTTTCTGGCCATTTTGTTGAAAATATGATTTCATCTATAAAATACTCCATTCTGTTGTGGATTTCTCAATACTAAAACTTGATTCTTTATTCCATGTTTCCTGAGATAATCCTCCACTTTGATATTTGAAAACTCTATTCCATTATCTGTTTGGATCTTTTGAATTTTCTGACCTAGCATCTTTTTAACTTCTCATTGATATATTGTAATGCAACTAAACACCACAAAATAGTGGGTAATTATTGATACCCATTCCATTATGCTATAATCATAATGGAATATAACATAATATATCCTCCCATCAAGAGATCCTGGTAAAATTGGTCCTCACACATTAATATGAACCCACTCAAGCAATCTTCTTGATATTTTATCTTTTTTCATTATATATCTTTCAAATGATATTACCTTATTGGAATTCATCACAGATATGTGTATTATAACATGATAATCTATGGAGGTCTTGAGTAGAATCATATTTCACCAGATATTCCAAGGAAGTTTTGACCACATGGATAAGAAATTTATTTTACACCTTATTTTCTTCTTCCTGGGACAAAATGTGCATATCTCATTCTCCACTCATGTGGTAGAGATTTCCTTTTTTACACTTGCCATGAAATACAACAACACCATATTTTCCTTGATAACACATAATATCTTGGAAAAGATTCTTGAATGTTCTTAGTGACACAATTTAATTACCCTTAATAAGTTGTGACTAAGACCTTCAACAACCAAGACATATTCATATTTCATGTATTTTCCTCCAAACAATGGTTTCCCCGAGCAAATAATTTTCAACACTTAATCATTATGAAATATTACAATACCTTCTTTATCATACGTGATTCCCATAAAGATAACCTTGTTTTATGTTATCTGGTATTTGTATCTACTGTCAATGATCCATATTCCAATGTGATTTGATGCATTGAACTCAATTTCTACAACCAATTACTACTCATATATTTTATTTTTGGTCCAAATATTTTAATTTATACCTGGTATGGATTGATACTCTTGACATTCCTCAGAATATGATGCAATAGATTCATCTTAGAGAGTTAAAAATCAATTTTTCATTTTTAGCTCATTTGATGATATTTTTTTTACTATTTATAACCAACATCAATCTACTTCAGAACATTCCTTTGTAATGTAGATGAGAAATATCTTTCCATGTGTCTGATTCCTCCACACCTAAAATGGTGACCAACAAATGATGACTTGTAAAATTGAGATCTATATGACTGCCTTTTTGGGCCTTGTTCCCTTTGGTACATATTTTCTAGGGAACATACATTTTTTTAAGTGTGTCACATTTCAGTAACAATAACATATTTTGCAGGGTACATTATTGTGTGGAAATATTACACCAATGGTTGTCTCGTGGGTTTTAGGAATCTTTTGATTTGGTTTTGTACACACATCAATATGGAATCTCATAGTGGGTGCTTGTGGTATGACTTCATCCAATACAGCTTTATATATTTGATCAAGCATCATACAAACTTTATCATTTGGATTTGACTTTTTCTTCTGTTCTACCAGAAAACTATGCTCCATATTCATCTATTATGTTTTCTGTGTTTTCTATTTTGCAGATTCTATTCTGTGAGTCGAAAATTTTTATTGATCCTTAACACTTCATCAGAGACCGATGACGTCCTCTTCAAGTTCCTCTATATTTTTTATTTGATCTTTTCTAGTTTCAGTCAAACTATCAATTTGACTTGTCTATTATTCTATTTTGATATTGTACTCTACAACATTTATAGAACTTTCTATCATTGAAAACATCAATTTTTCAATTTATTCATTCAACTGAGACATTTCTTCTACATTATAATTCATGTAAGTTTTGGCATCACAAACAAATTCGTTGGGTTTCTTCGTTTTATCTCTCCAAACATCTATTTCATTAAAATCATCTTCTAATTAATATTGAGGGTCAAATTGTCCAAAATATTATTATTCTTTATTGTCACATTCTTATCTTATTATGTAATTTATGTCAACTTCAACCAAAGCATCAACTTCATGATCCTTGCAGTCCTCCAACTCTTCTACCTCAAATTCTTCTAAATGTTAATCTTTTTTAAAGAAGATTCTTCTTTTTATAGAATGTTCTCTTATCACTTCTCATACCTTTCACATTGGATTAATACTTCTTTTGTGTAATTTCATCATTATCCTTAGCATATTCTTAAATATTCTTGGGACACTTTACTGCAAAGTGTCCAATATTTCCAAATCGATAACATGAAAGTTGAAGTTTACATTTTAACTCTCCTCTTTGAATATTTGAGATTCGAAATTACATGAAATCATCCAAATTGTATTCCTCCAGAATATATTCAATAGAGAGTTTCTTCATTTCCATGAATTAAACTTCTTTGGACTTCCCTTTTTCCACATCATCGTTATCTTCATTTCTCATTTCATATGGAACTAGAGTGTTGTTCAAGTTATCCAATGTTAACTCATTCCGATCCATATCTTCAAATATAGAATAGTTTGGATTAAAAAAAAAGTGGAATTTTAATCAATAAGCACTTGAAAATAATTATATCTTTAATGATTTCTCCAAGACCTTTTATATATTCTATAACAACATTCACATTATCCAAGAACGTATCAACAAAATCATTAAAGTGTATTCTAAAGTCCTCATATTTGTTCCATAGAACCTTTATCTTTACTTCACTGAAATTTGATTCTCCCTCATAAATATTCAAAAACATTTCCCACATACCATGTCATGACTTACATGACATAAATTTCATATATATTTCATTTGATATGGATCCCCCTAAAGCATTTATCATTTTAGAATTATCATCCAGTACCCTTCGTTCATTTTCTAATAAAGAACAAAGGTCGATATTAGTTGATATTCCATGAATACCTGCTTTAAAGGCATCCATTCCTAATTATCAGAAGTGGTGTTTCATCTGATTCTTCCATATATGTAAATTTTTTCCATCAAATATTGGGATCCCTTTGTGATTGACAACCTCCATTTCTTCTACTGAGAGAGAACCACTGACATTAAACCTTTCCCTGTAATACCAATTATTAGGTCCACTCTGTCAAATACCCCGAGGGAGGATGAATTAGGGTATAATAGATTAAAAATATTTCCCCTTCAGATCATGTTTCGTTGTTAACCTAACACACTTCAATCTTTCTCCCGTACAAATATATGAATAAAAATGAAATCATGCATAGGACACCATGATTTTACTTGGTTCACCCTCACTAGGCTACGTCCAAGGAGCATACAATGATGATTCGTTGATATATAAAACACACTAAAGATCACTTAAAATTACAAGGTTCATGCTATATCACTTCTATATCCATTCCCACTTCCTTTAAAATATTTAGGGTCTTCTAACCGAATTCCCAAGGGTCACTCACAATGTATCTTTCTCTTGCTCGATATTGGTGGAAAGGATCATCATATTCCTATTCCTTTCCTCACTACTCTTGGAAGGGATAAACTCATAGTTTATATACTTTTATGTCTCTTAATTTTCATTAATTAACGCATCCTCATATATAGGAAGATGCTATGATGAATTCCCTTATTCACTCATAGATGAAATCCACTTTTCCATGTACTGTTAGTTAGTGGAAATTACTTTCGCCAATTTTTTAAGTCCCTTAATAAAAAACCTACTTCCTTCGTTAACATTGATGCACCACAAAGTGCATATGCTGCATTGATCACCTCTTCAACAAACTGCATCCACCTCTGCTACAATGTACTGCCTCGGCGTACAACTTTTTCATACTTCCATCTCGTACCACCTTCACTTTAGCAAATCACCCCTCTTCCACGGGCTTCCTTTACTTCCATGAACTTCTTATTCTCCATGGAAACCCTCACCTCATTGGAAAACATTATTTTTTTAGAAATAGAACCCCTCAAAAACACTTTTTTAGACTGTTCCCATGAACTAGTTCACCCTTCATAGAATCCTCCCTCACGGTCCACTTTCGGACTTTACTGAATTCCAAAATGAAGAAAATATTTTATCTATTGAAAATATCTATGAGTAAGGATGGGATTAATGCTCCTTATTTGGGTAATTAGATTTGGAAATTTCTATAATCAAATTTACCCAAACATTTGATGGGGTATGTTATTCTCCCCATACCACTCCTCTCACAAACCACCTTTTCTTTGTGGTGGTCGATCTCTTCAGTGAACAAATCCCTTCGCGGCACCTTTTCTATGTGAAATAGATTTTTTTATAAAAAACCTCCATTATGATCAATTGGATTTCATTTTTATTTCTAATTAATTTTTAACCAATTAAATAATTTTATAAACATGCATAAAATCTATCTTCATTAATAGTATATCTGGGTTTTTTTGCTCGTAATTTATCACAATGATTAAATTTATAAAAGACATATCATAAAATATTGGGGTGTTACATTCTCCCATCCTTTAAAAAATTCCATTCTTCCATTTTGAAATTTTACATTGAAAATAAAATTTTGATACATGAAAATACCTTTTTGGGAGTTACAAATTGTAAATAGGGTAAACAAGACGTCCCCTTAAAAAGAGGGCAAGGGAAATGAAAATGTCACCACAAAATTAGGATTTTGAATAGGATAACATTTGTTCAAGGGGAAAACCAGGCAATTTAAGAGAAATAAAACTATCATGTTTTGATGGGGAGTGATAGAGAACATGGCCATCAGAAAGGCTATCATCAAAAAACTGTAAATATGTTATGGGTTAAAGTGACTATTTATTTCTTTGTAAGAAAATTAAATGAATAGTGTTTTCATTCTAAATTTTATTCATAGACTTAATGGATTATTTTACTCTCCAGATAAACACTTTAGAAAATAAATTTACTCAAATTATTTCCATTTTATAGGCATAATATTATACTTTGGTTGTGTTTCAATGAATTTTCACTTCATCTCTTATGACAGGAAATGAATATTCAATTTGAATTTTTCATACACAAAGAACTTCAATGAATCATTATATCCAAAAGTTAGTCCTTAATATTTTAAATATTTATAAAAACCAAAATGGTTTGAATATAATAAGATAATCCCCAAAATTAACAATTCATCATATGAATAAAGCTACCTTAACATCCCAAAATTCAATAGTAATACCCAAAATTCTTCTTAACCCATTCTATAAATTTGTATCCTTAAATTTCCACAAATATATTCCTGCCTAATATTAAAACCTATAAATAAAAAGTCATTTATCAAAATGTCTCCTGTGATAAAGTTAATTTTTATTTTAAAAAATGTGCATGCCATAAACATATAATCCTTATGATATGAAAATAGTTTCCATAAATAACACGAATCACCATAAATCCATAATAAAATCATATATTTTTTAAAATGCAATTCAACCATTATTTCGAAAATAAAATTCCATAATATTATGTTCACATTAATCGTATATGGTTATCAAAATAAACATATCATTTATCCATCAAATCATGTAACAAAAAACTAAAATTCCATGCTTATCGAGACATTAACCATGTCTCCCTTTAGTTGCGGGTTCAAGACCTACAAACTTGCTGGGGGTGAAAGGTTATTGTCTAACCTGAGGGTTGTACTTTTTATAAAACAATATTAATATAATCTATACTCAATTACCAAAAAATTGATAATTTTTTAAAAAATAAACTTCATATATAAATCATTACTGAAATGTTTTAACCTCAAAGGTTATATAATATGTTTAATTTTTCATTTCCAAAATTTTATTAACCAATAATTACCCTAAAATCTTAGATTATATAAACATTAATGTTTATCCTTAACATTAAACTTATTTCCAAATAAAATAAAGTAATTCTTCCACATATAAACCTTTTTCACTTATTGAATGTAAGAGTTACATGCATAGAAAACATTTATCAATACTAAATAAATGATACATTTCTATCATAGATTATCACCTTCTCACTACACCACTTTTTAAAATTACTAATTTCATCAATCATATATTTCGATAATTTTAAAACAAAACCTACTATAGAATATCTATTAGGTTTTTCATAATTCTCATGATATCTATGATATATCATAACATCAGGGATAAAACATACTTCACTCAGAATCCTTCTTAAACCTTTAACCATGATTTGTTTTTTTATCCCTATAAAAGTCAATGATATGAAATATTTCATTATTATTCTTCAACTCAAAATGTTTTGTAATTATATCTCAAGAAAAAAATTCATACCTTATATCCAGACATCAATGTATTCCTTTAGGTTATTGAGATCCCCATTATCTACCAATAATAAATTCATATCTCAATAAAAGAAATAGTAAAGTCCTTAGAGGAATTTCTCTTGTTGAATGAGATGGATAAATTGATATTTTGAATTTTAATAAAAGAGAGTCCATGATCCTTTGGAATTTTTATGAACGAAAAATTTAATAGATAGGTCAAATGGTTTCTTACATGTGATTTGGATTGTTAAAAATCTTTCAAAATAATTTGAGTATGATTTTTCAATAATAGTGATGATTAAATCATCTGGTAGGGATAAGAAAGTCATGTGAGATACATTCCCTTTCATCCTAATAAATTTTATTTAATCTGTAGAAAAAAACAACCTTTAAACATGCATGAAATGAATTATTACATGTGATAATGTAAATTTTCCATTTAAATATAATTCCTTTAAAAATTTGATAATAATTTACCCTTATAATCATTTATTCCCAATTCAGTCACCCTTCAAAATTAAATATCCAAAAATATCATTAATATCCTCATACTCTATCACCTAAACCACATATGGGGATAAAAATTCATCAAAATTATGACCAACCTTATAATTATTAACCCATGATAGTATCTAAACATCTTAAAAAGTCAACATTTGAATAATAATTTCACTATATTCTTGATTATTCTCAAATTCGGTCATAGGGTTATGTTACTTAATATATGTATTCCTAAATATACTTATCATGTTTTCTATTAAACAAGTATATAATTTACAGACATAGAAATTCCATTTATTTTTTAATTAAATGGAATTATTATGAGTTTGCAAAAATTAACGGCACCTGATTCTGAGGCCCGGAGAGCTCGGAAAGGAATTTTGAACTCATTTTATGGTATGTTCAGTAAACATGTGGCTGGAAAATAATATCTTTTAAAATGGTGCTCATATTAAAAATATGATGGCACCGTTGAATCTGTGGTGCCAGGATTATCTTAAAGGAAGCTTAACTTTGACCGACAATGTTCGGATGAAGAAGTTCATTTTTGGACATTATAAGAAAATAATAAAATAACTCAACGCGTTATTTTATTTCTTGCTAGTAACTTTTGAGCGGCGGTGGTGGGACCACTGGGTTCTCAAACCATTAAATGGTTGGATACACTTGGTTGTGTTACCTCGCCATTGTAAGAATTAATAGGTTCATTAATTAAATTTATTAATGAACCTTATTAATTGTGTGGTGGGTTGGTCTCCTCTTTTCTTCTATTTAAATGAGGATCGGGCTTGGGTTTTTGGAACACAAGAGAGGAACCTCTAATGAATAGCCTAGGTGTCTTCCACCAACCTATAACCAGGCTTTGATAACCATTGGATTATTTGATGATGAGTGCCAAAGGATGTGAACCTTCTCCTTCATCCGCAACACCCTTGAATGTGGACACTTCTTCCGCATCTGCAACAACTTCCAACGAACTCGAGGCAGCGGTTTTGTTTTAAGAGTCAAATTTTCCCACATCCTTTGATTATGTTGAACCCATCCCATGTTAAAATGCTAATGCCGAGGGCGCGAGCTAAATGAACAAGGCATGAACCATCCAACAATCTCGGTAATGGTTCTGTTCTTTGTGGGAGATCAAAAGATATGGAATAAAGGTGGAAAAGGGTCGCATAATGTAGGAACCAACCTAGGATGCCTATAGGCATAGATGAGAATAAAATCGACAACCAAAGCTTCACCAGTGGCCTGCAGAAGCTTCGATTGCATTATTGCACTAGCGACCGAGGGAGGCCGGAGCAGACAACCATCGGTCATAAATAAGAGGGGGATCTTGAAGGCATCGCGGTAGAAAAGGGCGGCCGTCCATGATTACAATGGCGACAGGGCAAGGCAGTAAATCGTGGAGGAGGGTGGAAGCTCTGAGACATGGTGGAAGAAAGGGGCGGCCGACCATTGTCGGTTGCGATGACACTAGGTGGCGAGCCACAGAAGTGGGTCCTGGAAGAAGGTTGCATCTTCGAGCCATGGAAGAGGGGGGACCCGCGCATTGTTGGTCCCTCAGGTGACTGGTCCGAGTGGACCAGTCAGGTGGTGCGGCAACATCCAGCGCCGCTACTTTGAAGACCCAAACGGTCGGGCCATTCGGAAGGGGATTGGACTGCCGCGCCCCGCTATCGGGCCCAGTGATTCTATAGCCTGGTGGGCTGTGTCGAGCCAGGTGAACCAGGCCGAACCCATGACCCAGCTGGCAGAGCACACAACGCAGTGGTCCAGACCATGCCCAACCAAACCGGGCTGAGATAGCCCCTTTAGACCGAGCCCAACGGGCTGGTTCCGGTCGGTCTGGTAGGGTCAGACCACACCTAGAACATTTTTCAGCCCAGTTATGCTTAAATGTGAATTTCTCCTAAACCGGTCATTCATTATATGAACCTTATACGTTTCCAGAACCCTTAGGACAAGGTGGACCTTTTGTGATACTCCAATTGAGTTTTGGAGAATGTTGGAGAGTGGCCGGGTTGGATCAACCCCAAATCCAACCGGGCTGTTGGCAGTAAAATATTTATAACTCACAGATCGGGAGTCCGATCGAAGTGTCATCTAAATAGATGGAACCCTTATGATATGGATGTTCATAAGGATATATTTTCTTGGGACATCGTGGAAGTTGAGGTATGACTAATAGTTTGAGGAGAAGATCCTCTTAGAATCAAGCGTGCTTCCTGCGGGAATCCAGTGGCTGGCTGTCAGGTGGAGAATGAAGAGCGATCTTGTATGGGTCAGCACATACTGATCATGTGTGGTTTAGATCCAGTGTGGGTAAGTTCTCAGGGATCCTGTGTGGGTCAGTGCATACCGATCCTATGTGGGTTAGATCATGTGTGGGTCAGCGCATGCCAATCCTCTATGGGTCAGGTCTTGAGTGGGTCAGCACTCAACGATCTTGTGTTGGTCAGTTCATATTGATCCTTTGTGGGTTAGATCCAATGTGGGTTAGTAGTAGATCCCCTTAAAAGAATAAATTGATCTAACTTAATGATTAATAATCTATACTTCTTTACTTAAGATATACCTGGTTTGACCTGAGTCTTTTTCTTTGTACTTTAGGATTGTGATAATGCTTTGTGGTGAATCCTTTGGGGAATTATGAGAGACCTTCAAGGGTCTCGGTGTCCCTATAGGATATATTTATACTCACCCCGACATGGGCTTCACCCGAACCTTATTGTTTCATGTGAAGACGACAAACAACTTTGACTAAGGTTTGGGGATCCAGGACTATGCAGTGCACGGAGGTGACCGGTTGACACAGAGAGCTGTAGTGAAGAGATGTACCATCCCTTTGGGAAGGATCCTTGGAGGATGATATCAGGGACTATTTTTCAATTTTTTGTTGTATTTTCTCTTTTAGTTGGGCTTGTATTCTGGTCCCTTACTTTCAGTTCACACTTTTACTTCAGCATTTTTAAATCATGGTATACTTTTGATGAGTACCTAGTCTGTGTGTGTACATGTTTAAATGAAATGCATTTCAGTTTTAGGGATAAGGGTTTCCGGTACTAGTCACCAATACCTGGCCTATGGAAGGAAGGATTGGGTATGTCACGACACAGAACTCGGGGGACAGGTCATGACAACATGCTATCATTGGTCGATCAATTTTTCTAGAAGAACTAAGAGTCTATGTTTTTAATGGAGGGATAGTGTTAAGTGTCTTGAGTTTGTGTTTCAATTATGATAGTCCAATGTTGGTGTGGTGGCCAATGTATCCATACACCAGGACCCTGGATTCTGATTTCTGACTCAGTACATGAAAACACTATTTGCATGTGTTTTGAAAATGCTCTTTTTCTTTTGATCTCTTTGAGTCAGCTCACAAAGTATAACTTTTTGACTGTGTAACATCTGTTTTGTTTCATTATTCCACCACATAGATACCTGACCAGTATTCCCAAGAGAGATCACGATGATGGCCCACTTAGTGATGAGGCATCAATGCATGTCCCTCTTACGGTGACAACACATTTGGGTGCTTTACCAGCAACACCACCAATTGTAAGGCAGTAGTTTCCACCATCCCCACTAGCAGACTGTGGACACTAACTGAGAGAATTGCATGAGTTCCCAAGAAATAGGCCTTTGAAGTTTTGAGGCATGATAGATCCTCAGGATGCTAATGAATTCCTAGAGGTTGTGGGAAGAGTTTTTTTATTAGTTAAGACACCATCAGATCAGATGATGATCCTAACTGCTAGCCTCTTCTAGGGCATAGTAGGGAGATGGTGGAGTCTGATGATCCAGATGCATGAGGAGGCAAGACTCTCCTAGTTGGACTTAGAGAACCTCTTCAGGGTGGAGTTTGTACCAGTGACTTTACGCTTAGTGAATATCTAGGATCTGCTGCACTTAAAGCAGTGCGACCTGTCAGTGGCCCGATACTTGGTGAGATTAACTAACGTCAATCGCTACTCCCCCGACATGGTATGATACCATTTCACTAGGGCCCATGACATTTTGCAGGGTCTTCTATATGATATCAGAGCATAAATGATATCACTCAATATTTCTATGTAGGTTGGTGTTCTTGAGCGAGCACTATTTGTGGAGAGGTTCCTAGATGAGAAGGCACCGATGGTGAGATCCACCAACAGACGACAAGTAGTTGAGTCACATGCAGCAAGCAATAGGCAGATGTCGTAAAGGTCCAAGCAAGCCAGAACATCCAGAGGGTGACCCCAGGATGTGGGGTTAGAGGTGCAGAGCTAACGAGATAGAGGGGGTCAGTAGAGGAGAAAACTATGCTTCACATATTGCGTGTAGAGTCACATGGATTGCGACTACCTGATCCATTGTACTTATTATTATAAGAAGGCTGAGGGATGGACAAGGCAGAGGTAGAGATTCGAGCGAGGAGGTCCGCAAGGTGGAAGACATGTAAGAGGGGTTGGCTGAGTAGTAGGTAGTGGGTGTCGATGTGAGGTTCTACCGCCACCAACATTAGGAGGTCCACCCTGACCTTAGGGAGTAGGTGGTATAGACGATCTCAGCTTCAGGCAGGTGAGGCCTATGATCACAGTTCCCTAATGATGATTCAAGGTACGATCAATGTATATTACAACCTAACTATAGTACTTATAAACACAGCTTCCAGTCACTCTTTTATTATCATGGCTCTCGTTCGGAGCTTGGAGATTCCAATGGAGCCATTGGCTCAATCCTTATAATAAGATACTCCTATGGATGATGATTCGATGATTACACACTGGTTTTGGGAGTGTGACATTACTCTATGAGGAAAGAGCTTCATCTGGGATCTCCTAGTAGTAACATCGGGGCCTTACGATGTCATCTTAGGTATGGACTAGTTATCCACGATCCATGATCAGATTGACTATTTTAGGCACAAAGTGTGGTGTAGACATGAGGATGGGACTGGTTTTTCTTTCACTTGATTGAAGGGAAACATTACAGCCTAGGATGGAATTTCTTGGAGGAGGGTGCAGCTAATCACTCATTATTTTGCTAGCCTTACCCTCTCAGCAGATGACTATAGGAGCCCAAGTTATCCTGTAGTGGTGGACTAGTATGGTGATGTCTTTCCTGAGGATGTTTCAAGACTACCTCTTCATATAAAGGTAGAATTCTACATCGACCTGAACCCCGAGACAACACCAATTTCCACCCCATCATATTGGATAACTCCCGGAGAGCTTCATGAGTTGAGGGTATATATGGAGGAATTATAGGGTAAGGGGTATATAAGGACATGTGTTTCACCATGGGCTGCACCAATTTTGATTGCCAAGAAGGAAAATGGGAGTCTGAGCCTTTGTGTGCACTATCATCCGATGAACGAAGTGACCGTGAAGAACAAGTATCCGCTACAGAAGATTGATGATATCTTCACCCAATTTAAAGGAGATCAGTGGTTTTCGAAGATAGACCTCAGATCAGGCTATCACCAACTCAGGGTAGGGGATGTGGACATACAAGAAGACAACCTTCAAATGTTTGTATAGCCATTAAGAGTACATGGTGATTATTTTAGGATTAACCAATGCTTTATAAGTGTTAATGGGACTAATAAATAAGATCCTCCAGCCTTACCTTGATCACTTCATGGTAATCTTCATTGACGACACCTTGGTATACTCGACATCAAAGGAGGAGCACTCTAACCATCTGCATATAGTTCTGGATACACTCTGAGAGAACCAGAGTTATGGTAAGCTCTCGAAATTCTAGTTCTGGATATGTGAGGTCCACTTTTTGAGACAAATTATCATGGAGGCTATAATTGTAGGGGATCCAGTGAAGAATGAGGAAGTGATTTCTTGGGATCCACCTAGGAGTATGACTGAGGTGCGATGTTTCCTGCGATTGGTAGGGTACTATGAAATATTCCTACCTGAAATTTTTAGAGTAGCACCAAGCTTTTCTATTTTAAAAAATAAGGGATAGTCTTTCTTGTGGATAGAGAGATGCCAGCAGAGATTCTAGGTGTTGAGGTGGAGAATGTGGAGTGACCTCATCTTGAGGCTACCAGAAGTGGGTGTTGGGTATGTAGTCTAATGTGACACATTAGGGACCAGAATAAGTTTTTTCTTGATGCAGTAGCGAGAAATGATCGCCTACATCTCATGACAGCTGATGCCGCATGATCATAATTATGCTACCCATGACCCGGAGTTATAATCAATTGTATTTTCCTAGAAGATGTTAAATCACTACTTGATGGGTGAACATTTTACCGTCTACTTCGATCAAAGGAGTCTCAGCTATATCTTCTAACACAATGACCTGAACCCGAGACAGTGAAGATGGCTAGATTTACTCCATTATTATGACTTTGAGATGGTCTAAACTTATGGTTTGGAAAATGTGGTGGCAGACACACTCAATAGGAGGTCTAGTTTACAGTTGATGAGTGAGGGAACAGAGTATCTGGAAGTGTAGCAGATATCTTTTGTGGATGCTGATGGAGTATCTTACCACTAATCTATGAAAGTTAATCCCCCACTTCGTTAGAGAGTCAGGGAGGCACAAGTTGGGGACATTTATTGCGAGGCCTGTCATGCTCTGATATTCTAAGGATGGGCTCCTAAAAGATTTTTCTAAAGGTGGGGAGAACATCATCCTTTTTTGGGGACACACCATGGTACCACTGATGAAATAAGAGGAGTTGTCAAGGGAGTTCCACACATCCTGTTTGGTAGTACTTCCTAGTGTGGAAAAGATATACCCAGACCTCTAGTGTCAGTACTGGTGGCCAGGGATAAATAAATCCATGGAAGAGTCTGTATCATTATGCCTCAGTTTTCAATACATGAAGGATGAGAACTAGGTTCCAAAAGGATTGACTCAACCTCTTGAGGTGCTAGAATGTAAGTGGTACGGAATTTCGATGGACTTCGTGACAGGGCTACCATGTACCTCCAGGGGACACAATTCCATCTGGGTGATTATTCACTGAATCACCGAGTCATCCCAATTCCTACCCATCTGAGAGAAGGGATAAATAGAGGGCATGTGTCTCCTATACATACAGAAGAATGTATGGCTTCATGGGGTTCCATCAATGATTGATTTAGATAGTGATTCTCATTTTACATCACACTTTTGAAAGGGATTGTAGGAGGCATACGAGAATCACCCATTCTTGGGCATTAACCTTAAAACTCAGACATATGGTCAGGTGGAGAGGACCATACAGATGCTTGAGAACATGCTCTGTGCTTGCCTCCTTGATTTTGGCCACAGTTGGGAGGACCACCTGCCACAGGTGGAGTTCAAATACAACAAAATTTATCACTCCACCATCGGAATGGAGCCTTTTGAATCCCTATATGGGTGACCATGAATATCACCTCTATGATGCATAGAACCAGGGGAGTCAACACTTATGGGTCCATAGTTGGTACGGGCTACCACAGAGAAGGTGCAGATCATCCACGAGAGGATGAAGACTGCACAGAGCTGACAGAAGTCTTATGTAGATAGAAGATAAAGACCCATAGAGTTTGAGGAGGGAGACCATGTCTTCCTATGGGTATAACCTTGACGAGGATTACAGAGGTTTGGAAGGGGCGAAAAGATATATATGAGGTTCATCATACCTTTCTAGATCCTCAGAAAAGTATGTGAGGTGGTGTACTTTCTAACTCTTCCCCTATAGATGTACCAGGTGCATAATGTTTTCCATGTGTCACAAATGATGATGTACGTGCATGAACCATCACACGTTATTGACTGGGATGAGATGGACATCGATGATAGGGAGAATTTTTCAAGGTTCTAAGTGGATATAGAGGATCAATAAGAGAGGGTCCTTAATGGGCAGTCTATTCCTCTGGTGTGAGTCTGTTGGTAGCACGAGAATCTCCAGGAGAGCACATGGGAGCGAGATGCTCCAATACGTCCTAAGAACACCCATTTGATTCCCTAGATTTGTTGTAGCTTTTGGGGGTGAAAAACCCTATGGTGGGGATAATGTAAAGACCTGAAAGTTTAATGTAATGTTTTTTAATTAAATAAAATTATTACGAGTCTGCAAAAATTTACAGCACGTGATTCCAAGACCTGGAGATCCAGGAAGAAATTTTGATCTTTTTTTTGTTTGGTTTGAAAAATGTGCAGGAATCAAATTCTATCTTCTGAACTGATGCTCAGATTAAAAATTATGGGGAACTGTTGAATCTGAAGTGCCAGGATTCTCTTAAGAGAAACATAACTTTGATTGGAAAGGGTTGGACGAAAAAGTTAATTTTTTGACATTACAAAAAAAATAATAAAATAACTCAACGAGTTATTTTATTTTATTCATGTAACTGTTGAGTGGAAGTGGAGGGACCGCTGGGTTGTTAAACCATTAAATTTTTAGTTACAATTTTTATTGAAACTTCACCATTAAGAGAATTAATAGGTTTATTAATAAAATTTATTAAAGAACCTCATTAATTGTGTTGTGGATTGATCTCCCCTTTTCATCTATTTAAACAAAGCTCAAGAATAAGTTTATGGCACACAAGAGAGAAACCTATGATCAATTTCCATGGTGTCTTCAACCAACATAGAACAAGGCTTTGAATACTATTGGAGGATTCAGCGACCAATCTCGGTAACGGTTGCGTTCTTCATGGGAGAGCGAAAGATATGGCGGCAAGGTGGAACCAAGGGCCGCACAGCATAGGCACCATCCCAGGAATCCCATAGGAATAGGTGAGAATAAAATCAAACCTTCATAGCTTCATCAGTGTCACACAGAAGCTCCATCGACATGGAACCCGACAACCGCCGGTTGCGAAGAGGAAGTAGTGCCCAAAGGAGATGTGGTAGACAAGGGATGTCAGATGATGTCAATCGCATTGATGAAGGAGTCACGCTAAGGTAGCATGCCACATAGGAGGGCTATGACTCCGAGCAGCGGTGGACAAATGGGGTGGTCGACCATCACCGACCGCGTTGACGTCGGGAGGTGCACCGTGGCAGTGCACCGAAGAGGAAGGTCGTGGCTTCGAGTCATAGTGGAGGGTGGACCCGCACCCCAGGAGACCCACAGTTGATCAGTCCGAGCTGACTTGTTAGGTGGTTCGGTTACATTAGGCACCCCTAAATTGAAGACCCAAATGGGTGAGCCATTTGGGAGGGGAGCGGACCCCCACACCCGACCAGCGGGCTGGGCGATTCTGCGGCCTGGCAGGCCACGCCCAACCCGGTGAGTTAGGCCAAACACATAGCCCATTTGGCCTCTCCTGCAACCAATGTGCTGGACTAGGCCCTACTGAACCAGGCCAAGCTAGCCCCATCAAACCAAGCACAGCGGGCCAGGTCGGACATGATTGGAAC
Organism: Viscum album; assembly: GCA_963277665.1. Classification (NCBI taxonomy): domain Eukaryota; kingdom Viridiplantae; phylum Streptophyta; class Magnoliopsida; order Santalales; family Viscaceae; genus Viscum; species Viscum album. Next base: position 1,940,806,231 of record OY728155.1, read on the forward strand.
CCTTTTGCATCCCAGATACGCTTAAATGGGTGTATCTCCTAAACCGAACATTCGTTAGATGAACCGTCTACGGTGCCATAACCCTTAGGACGAGGAAGATATTTTTCGGTACACCACTAGAGTTTTGGATAATGTTGGAGAATGGACAGGTCAGATTGACCCTGAATCTAACTGGGCCCTCGACACTAAAATGACTATAACTCACAGACTGGGAATCCGATTGAACCGTCATGTGATGCGTCAGAACCCTTATCACATGTAGGTTCATCGGGTTACATCTTCATGGGACTTTGTGGAAGTTGACGTATTACTGATATCTTGAAGAGATGATCCTCCCGGATTCATGTGTGCTTCGTGCGAGAATCTAGTGGGTGGCTTTGAGGTGGAGAATGAAGAGAGATCACGTGTGGGTTGGAGCATACCGATCCTATGTGGGTTAGATCCTCTGTGGTTCAGATCATGTGTGGGTCAGTGCTCAATGATCCTATATGGGTCAATGCATACAGATCCTCTATGGGTCAGATCCTATGTGGGACAATGCATATCGATCAGGACTGGGTCAGATCCTTTATGGGTCAACACTAAGTGATACTATGTGGGTCAGTGCATACCAATCATGTGTGAGTCAGATCCTATGTGGGTTATCTACGGATCCCCTTGGAAGAATAGTATGATATAGTTGTAGTGACCCTAACCCAATAAGTCCATATCTGGTTCCTTTCAATATTAAATTGGTATAGATACATGATTCAAATCCCAAAGGACCTAATTGTTTAGTAGTCAGGAATAACTAGATACATGCATAGTACCCTTATTACATTGCTAATTAAAAAAACAAAAAAAGGAATTTGATTTTCATCCTTGAAATCATTCAAACATTTCATCTTCAAAACCTGGGGAAAAGAGAACAAATAAAAGGGTGATCTCAATTATCATTAAGAGTTAAGTACAATGAAATCAATAATGAATCAATGAGAATAATCAACATGGAAAGGTAAATAACTAAAAACATTTTCAATTTAATATATAAACTAATAATTAAAATTCAAAATATTGTTGTTATTAGTGAAAATCCTTTGGGTAATTATAATTTAATACTGAAAAAACTAATTCTTAATTATTGGATGACATGTATCTGGCGCATGAACCATTTCCATCTTGAATGCTCACAAAACTGTGTAATAATTATGGGTAAAATCTATTAAATTTGGCCACATTATTAATATCATGATACTTTTGATGCTTCAAGGGAGCTTCTATAACTGGGACCCACCCATGTCTATATGTCCAAATCATTCATTATATATATATATATATATATCGAATAATTGATTAAATCAAAGGGTACCATACCACTTCGAAACATTTGTATCATAAGACCTATGAAGGAATAGAATTTAAAAAAATCTTAAATAACATGAGAATAAATAAATTCATGATATGTTATGTCAAAGGGCATGTACATACAACTCATAAAATAATGTGGGGTTATAACATCAAAATACACCTCAATGAAAGGTGATTGAGATGAAATCCCTTACAAAGACCATTTAATTAATTAAATGGATCAATTATGTATATTATCTGTAAATACACATAAAAAAGTGGAAATAAACCATGATATAATGAAATTTCATTTCCTATATAACCGTATTATGTTATAATCAATTAAATAAGTTGAAATCAATGAATTAAAATAGAGTTAATTAATCCCTTATCACTTGTAATCAGTCAAATTGTATGCCCTAGAAAACTATTGAAAATAAAATTAAATTATAAATACAATGAAAATAATGAAATTCTTAATAAAAAAATTAAAATGGATTTATAAATACACCACATATAATAAATAAGTGCTAAATAAGGCATATATCTCACAAAAGTAAATGTGAAATGAGAAAACCCTTACATCACACTTCTATCTCTAGTAGAATTATTTAGACTCTTGTATAATGGTTATATGAATGTTATTAACAAATTATAGAACCATATTAATATTTATGATAACTTATATTATTCTTTTTATAAAACCTTACCACTCATTCATTAATAATTTATCATTATTTTAATTATTTCAGGTGAATTCATTTCATGGTTTCATTGTGGGTTTATTTTAGTATAATTATGGATTTTATTATCAAATGGAAATAAAAATGCTTGATTGAAATGAAATTTTTTAATGAAATTTCATAAGTTAAAATCATATTGATTATAATTTTTATTTTTTACGAGATTATTATTAATTTGATAAAATGTTGATGATAAATGATTAGTTTATTTTGGTGGGTTTTATAAAAATCCAGAACTATTTTCATTTTATCTACTACTGTTAGTATATATTATTTGTAGAACATGAAATATGATATAATATACTTATTAAAATATTATTTAACTAGAATAATAATTTTAATACCATCCATGAATGATTTAATTGAATACGAATTAAAAAATTGTTCATAGAGTAGATTAACCGGTATAATAGGAACAATAGTTTCATTTATTTGAACAAGATGTGGTAATAAAATCTATGGATAAAAAGTATTTAATTATAAAAATAATATTATATTATGTATATGATTCAAAAATTATATTTTCATTATGTATTAAGTAGGTTAGGAGAAAATAGAAAAAGAAGAAAAATTAAGACATGTTTTTTTGAGAAAATTACCAATTGAATATCACCTCCTTGAGAGACCCTTGAGGACCATGGATTTGGTATTTTGGTGAGAATATAACCAATTGGATATGTTAATAGTTATTTGGAGAGGTTTTGGAAGATATTTTATGATCTTAAAATCTTTTGGGTTGAAATTGGGTGGTGGGGGTATTTATACTTGAGGAGAGTTGGGTTTATGTGATTAAATAATGAATATTTGATAATTAAACCGAACCAAATTTAAGTGGAATCAATTTAAATGAATTATACTGATAAATAATTTTGTTTATCTTTATATGGTAGATAAATACCTCAACCACCCATTACATTTTTAATGTTTTAGGTAGTCTAATGTTCAACCTTTTGTCTTTAACCATTTTCATTATTTTATATATACAACTGCAAATAATTTTTTACCAAGGAAACCATTTTTTGTATAAAAATGAAATTTAACCTAAAAAATTATTTCTAAATTATGATTATAAATATGTAATATATTTACAAAATTAAATTCATATAATTTTGGAAATTTTATTTAAAAATTATCCCATAGACACAATAAAAAAGAATATTATAAAAGTGAAAGTTCAAAACTTTGAAATGTTTTTATATCAAATTTTAATGTGAAATTGATAACAATAACCTAAATTGGTTGGATAGATATTTAATTTAAATAATTAAAGATTAAAAAAATTTAAAATACAATATAACTATATATATTAGACAAAATGTAATTTTAATTTATAATTTACTATTTTTAAATATTTTTCAAAAAACTAAACATCCCTAAAAAAACAAAAATTTACGGGATGTTAATTTTAATATTATTATTTCAAAAATTAAATTTTGTTTTCAAATAATACTTATAAAATTTTTACAATTTATATTTAAAATATGAACACCATCAAAAGGATGAAAAAATTTCATTAGAAATATAGTGTTTTAGGTTTAATATTGGATTTATTCTTATATTAATCCTATCAAACTTGTTGGATGAATTAAAAACATTTTACTGAATATATAACATAAAATTTTAAATAATATATTTCACTAATAGTGATTAATTTATTTTGTTATGTTAAAATTTCGTTGTGGGTAAATAAATATTTTTTTTAAATCATGTCCTTTATGTTCAATTGGTTTTTATTTTCATTTCTCACTAATTGGTAACCAATGATTTAATTTAATAATCATGTGTAAACTATAATTTTATTATTTAATAAATCTCATTCATTCCCATCATTTAAATGGATAAGTAATTGTTTTCGTGTAAAAACAATACTATTTAATATTATATCGTCATTCGTTTAATCTTATAAGGCATCGAAGAGATTAAATTTAAAAGAGACATATCATAAAATCTTGGTATGTTTCATGAGAATAGGAATATTACCTATTATTTTCTTACGAGGAAAACAGTTTTATGTGCTCAGAATTATGTGATGAAGAAATATTACATGAACTTTGGTTTTCCTAATAAAATATAATATATTCTTAATGTGTTCTCGGGAGCTTAATATCATAAATAAGAAGTGATATAGAGTTTGTGAATAATATTACTATTTCATGTATTTGTGTAGTGAGTTATTTCAGGAATCCTATGCACAATTTTTTTAACATGATGCTTCATGAAGATTATATAAAAATATATGAAATTATATCTTTAGGTGAAAAATATATAATGAGATTTAGAAAAGAGTGTATCCAGAAGAATTTTGGCGAATCAATTACACTAGTCACATTTGTGAAGTGGTAGAATAATATTCAAATATGGGCTATAGAATTAGTGAGAATGGGTAGTATAATCTAATTATTTGTGCTCTAAGAGGAAGATATATATTTGGGTTGTGATAGTATCTATATAGGATCATTATTATGGTGTTTTAATTGTGTTTAATAACTAGTGGGAACCTGTATAATCCAATTTTTCTTGTGTCATTACAATGGGATATGTTTAATACATATCCTCCATGGTTTCAGGATGATTTTTGACAAAACCACATATAATTTCTGAATACTTTCCATGGATAATTTGGGGGTCATTTCATTCTGACCCTAGAAATGATGTAGTCACCCATCTTGGGAATCAACCTCATAAAAATATTTTGGGTCATTGGGATTTGACTATAATAACTCTCAGAGGATTATTTATTAGAAAATATATATATAATGGTAGTACCATAGATTCAACCCCCTCCCCACCTTCACATTAGTGCAACTGATATTTAGATACTTATAATGGCTTATTATCAATAAATTTACATAGTATTCTAATTTATTCAATAGTAGTGGGTTGTTATATTTTTTCGAAATAAATTCCATGGATAAAAGAACCAAAGGACTCCTTTATTTATGTCCCAACTTTTGGAGGTTTATGATATAGAAAAAGTAGGATATCTGCCTCTAGGGAAATATTCTTCCCTGAAATTCATGGGAAAAAGTAATATGGAAGTCCATTGAATAAAATTAAATTTAGTTTTATAATCCTTGTATAATAAATTATTATATATGGTAATGAGACTAAAAATAGAGGAGAATATGTTGTACAAACTCATAAACATATTTTAATGAATTTTCATGATTAAAGGAGAAGAATTGGAAATGTATAAGTACAAATTTTTTGAAATAATAATTTCATAAGATGAGATAGTAGAGGATTATATTTTATGTTTTAATGAATTTTTTCATAATATTAGTGGATTTAGTGAATATTTGTAGGATTCTATGGTAGTAAAGAATTAAATGATAATCATTCTAAATAGATTTGACTAGAATATATCAGCCCTAGATGATAGGGGATACATATGTCTTTTTGTGTTTCATAATACATTACACATCTATGAGATCATTAATCCTATTTTTTTCAAGAAAAATGATAAGGATGAAATGGATTACAAGTAAATGAGTAAACTTGAGCTCTCAGAAAGAGAAGACGAAAATCTTATTGAATTTAAAAAATTAATAAGTAAAAGAATAGTGGTGTAAGAAAACTTTTCTCTTATCTCATGAAACATCACAATGGAAAACAAAAAGTACAAAGGTAAATATTTAGTAAAATGTATCAACTGGGGAGTAATTTGATATTTTCTAGTTAATTTCCAATAAAAAAGTAGATAAATATGGGAATGTTTACCATGATGAAATTCCTCAAAAAAATAAATGAGGGAAAACCTCAATAGAGGCTATATAATCAGATGAGAAAAAAATAGTCAAGGAAAAAAGAAGTTTTCTAAGTAATGAAGGGGAAGATTACAAATTCAAGGGTAGTCATTATGTATAATTTGATCCTAAAAATGTATAAATATTAGGGCTCAAATTAGGATGTTTGATGATAAATCTATTATTATAAAAACAAATATGGTGAAGATTCATTTAAGAAACGTATTTATAAATTATAATATGAATTTTTTCTTGAGAAAAATAAAAAATTCAAGAAATAAGTCACACTACCAAAGAAAAATCTTGAATAGAAAATTAAATTTAAGTAATAATTTTTTTAAAATATAAGGTTGTTATATTGGTACAGTAAGAAATTTTAATCTAAAAGTTGTATAGAAATAGGAAACGATTAATGAAATTAATGGAAAACATGACCTAAAAGATTAAGAATTGAATAAGTAACAATATAATTATTTTCAAGATATAAATTATTTGAAGAATATCATTAAGGATTTTAATAAATTTTTTTAAGTTAATGATTAATCATATTAGGTAGGTGAGACAGTATTCCCAAGGAAACATGTTACCTATTATTCTATTGATGATCAAAAAAATTATTTTATTTATAATATTGTAGGTGTAACATCCCAAAACTGAATACCACTGAACATTTCCCCGATCCCAGTTGGCTATGTGGCCTCAAGCACATCTCCCAAAATGCCAGAGGCTTCTGATTAGCAGTGAGGGCATGGGTGTGTCAGTGGTGAGATTATGCCCTCATTACCAGAGTATATCACATCGTAAGTCATTAACATACAAATAGTGTAAGTATTAAAACAATAAGACAACAAATACATATAATTAATAGATATAAATCTAAAAATATGGATCATATACAATGATACAGATGATACATGTTTCTAGAAAACAACCAAAACATGTACATGTCAGTACAATACAATACAAGTATCTAAAATGAAAAAATACCAAAAAGTGACCATATAATTTCAATATTTATCTTGGTCCCATGATTTCCTACTCCAATGAAATAATTAACAACATGTACTAGGGAACTTTATTATACCATCACCTGCAACCATATAATCAGTTTGGGTCAACACGGAGACCCAAAAAGGTTTTGAGATAAATATCGTAGTTGATAACCACCAAAAATTTTATACATTTCAATGATGTAGAAATAAGTATATTAAATAGGATTTAGTAATATGTATCATAATTGTGAATTCCCAAGTAATATGTCTACTAAAAAAAGTAATACCAAATAGCCTCTCAAGGATCCCTATAACTAGTGTTAGCTCTTAACCAAGAAGCTATAAGAACAGTAAACAAGTAACCCTACCTCACCATACATCCATCCATATCCAACACCCAACCATTCCGTATATAGAAAACATATCAAACCCATGGAATTCATATATAATTATTTGTATCACATTTTATTTGGAATTTTTGTATAATGTAGTGAATCACAATTTCACAGCCTTGTCATATAATGAAGTGTATCACAATTTTCATGGCCTTTCTATATAATGAAGTGTATCAAAATATTTTTGGCCTTCCCATATAATAAAGTGTATCAAAAATTATATACCATTTCAATATAATGATGTGTATACCATGAAGGTTTTGATCCAAGGTGTCAAAGACCAAGGAATCCTTGTATATTCTCTGAAGCATCTTGAAGGAAACTCAGTATGGGTATTGGTTAGAGTTTAGGGAGCTTGTGTAATGGCATGTCCAATGTGAGTCCAAGTAATCCTGATCCAAGGGGTAGCACGACCTAAGGAATCCAATGGAGTCAAGACCATAGGAGAATACTCTATCCAAGGTGTCCATCGATGCATTCCAGATCCTAGGAGAGTAGTCTATGGAATCTATTAAAACATACATTTATTTAATATCATTTAACAATTCAATTCCATTCAATGAGTATACACATTCATATAAACAACATCCATATAATCAATTTATATTGGTATTCCCATCCATTTATCACCATTACCCATTAAACACATCACATGGGTATACCCACCCAATTATCATAATTTTTAACAACCATCTTAAGAAGTCTAAAAACAACCAATGAGTAAACACACTAGTTTAACAAATTCCCTTTAATAATTTAATAAAGTTAGGAATGGAATAATATGGTAACACAAGGAAATTATTCAGTACATCTCCTAATCATGTAATTAAATCCCATTTATTTACAACAGATCTTCCTTAATCTATTAAACCTCATGGACACACCCCTTGGGTTATTCATCAAAGGTCAAAACCAATGAAAAGGCATTGATCACCCCATGGGTGGCCTCTAATTGGGGAAAACAACCACATACCCATATCAAGTAACCTAAGTGCTTCTCTAACAGGTTCTACATCATCAATTTTAGATTGAAATTTCAAAACCTAGCATGTGATGAAAAATATGGTTAGAAAAAAAGGTCATTAACACAATAAAGAATCAACATTTGAAATAAAATTATAGAACGACTACCTTAGATATTTAGTGGAGTGATCGGCCAGTATTATGTCCTTATTCCTGTCGGTTTAGTAGAAATATGAATAATGGATGAAGAATGATAAATTAGGGAATATGATGCTAAAACCAAACAACACATCCTTTGTTATGTTGAATCATGAACGACTGAAAAGGAATCATGATCTTACCGACACAGTTCCAACATGACAAATAGTGAAAGAAATAGAGTCTGAATCAGTAATTGGGAAAAAATCCTACACTATGATATTCTTAGTAACACCTGTAAACGAAAAGGGTCAAGGGAATCTGTGTTTTAAAAAATTAAGAGGCCATTGACTCATTTTAAAAAATAATAATCGAGAAATTACAAGACGTGTAATTTCATTTCACGTCATGTAATACTCAGTTTTCCCTTTATGGGGAAAATTCATTACATGTTGTGAACATTACTATCCAAACCATTACACGTCGTTTAGTTGGCCTGTAGCCAGTATAAAGCCTACAAACCACTTCTTTCTAAAGAACAACCCAACCGGCTAATTTACCAGCATAGGTTCTAAGCCAAAAAAGAAACAAAAATACATTTGAAGAGAAAATAAAATATATGTACCTCAAGAAAAACATGGGATCTTACAATATTACACCCTTAAAAAAAATTCTTCAATGAATTTACCTATCAAGGGTTGTCAAGATTCATCTGAAAACAACTCTGATGTCTGAACACTTACATAGGCCTCCCGCTTACAAGTCTCATTCTAAAAATGGTCGTGATTCCATAACACGCATACTAGAAGAATTTACCATCCTAAAAGAACCTTCATGTGCCTAAAAAAGATTCAAATTGGATGCTCCTAAAAGGATTCATCAACCTACAACTCAATCTCCTCATGCTGAAAAATGTGATATGGGTATGAATGATAACAACAAAGCTGAGATACTTGTAAGACATCGTTCATGGATCGACAACTCTAAGGTAACTGATACTAATATGATACCAACATTACTCTATCTGAGATCTCGAATGACCCAACATATCGTAGTGAAAGCATACCTTGTCTCTTGATCTGTCTATGTCCCAGCTTCAATAAAACACACAAGAAAATAAAATCCTTGACCTCGAACTCTAGTGGTCTTCTACAGATATTGTTGTATGATTTTATTTGAGACTATGCAGTAGCCATCTGCTTCTAAATCAACTGGAACTACTTATAGTTCTATTGCATGAGATGTGGTCCCTGCAAATCTGGCACACCTGACTCTAGCCAGTACATGGGTGATCAACCTGACTTACCTTACAAATAATTATAAGGATCCATATATATCATCAACAAATAATAGTTATTTTAAGATATCTAAACCATGGGAATGTGGATCTATAAGGATCCCTTGAAATCAATGATGCATGATGACAACATGTCCTCTAGAACCTGTAACATATTCACTAACTTGACATCATTCTGAGGGTAGTATGTTGTGCTCAGAAGAACTTTTGTACCTAGTTCCCTCTTGAATCTTTTCCATAAATATTATGTAACGTGGGTATACCTATCCAAATGACTATATGAAGAACTCTATGAAGTTGTAATATCTCTCTTATATATAACCTTCTAAGATCATCAACACTGAAGGTCTCCTTGATCAGCAAGAAATGAGAAACCTTCATGAGCCTCTCAACAAAAACCCACACATAACTAGGACCCACCCATGTCTACATGACCAAACCATTCATTATATATATATATATATATCTAATAACTGATTAAATCAAATGGTACCATACCACTTCGAAGCTCTTGAATCATAAGACCCATGAAGGAATAGAATGTAACAAAATCTTAAATAACATGAGAATAAATAAATTCATGATATGTTATTTCAAAGGGCATGTACATACACCTCATAAAATAATGTGGGGTTATAACATCAAAATACACCTCATTGAAATTAGATTGAGATGAAATACCTTACAAAGACCATTTAATTAATTAAATTTATCAATTATGTATATTATCTATAAATACACATAAAAAAGTGGAAATAAAACATCATATAATGAAATTTCATTTCCTATATAACCATATTATGTCATAATCAATTAAATAAATTGAACCCAATGAATTAAAATAGAGTAAATTAATCCCTTACCACGTGTAATCAGTCAAATTGTATGCCCTGGAAAACTAATGAAAATCAAATTTAAGTTTAAATACCATGAAAATAATGAAATTCTTAATAAAACAAATAAAATGGATTTATACATACACAACATATAAGATTTAAGTGCTGAATAAGGCATATATCTCACAAATGCAAATGTGAGATGAGAAAACCCTTACCTCACACTTTCGATTCATGTAAAATTATTCAGATTCTTGTATAATGGTTTTATGAATGTTATTAACTAATTATAGAACAATATTAATATTTATGATAACTTATATTAATTTTTTTTAAAACCTTACCACTCATTCATTAATAATTTTTCATTATTTTAATTGTTTGAGGTGAATTCGTTTCATGGTTTCATTGTGGGTTTATTTTCGTATTATTATGGATTTTATTATCAAATAGAATTAAAAATGCGAGATTGAACTGAAATATTTTAATGAAATTTCATAAGTTCAAATGATATTGATTATCATTTTTATTTTTTAATATATTATTATTAATTTGATAAAATGTTGATGATAAATGATTTGTTTATTTCAGTTGTTTTTATAAAAATCCAGAACTAGATTCATTTTATCTACTACTATTAGTATATATTATTTGTAGAAAATGAAATATGATATAATATACTTATTAAAATATTATTTAACTAGAATTATATTTTTAATACCATCCATGAATGATTTAATAGAATACGAATAAAAAAATTGTTTGCAGAAGTGATTAACCAGTATAATTGGAACAATAGTTTTATTTATTTGAATAAGATGAGGTAATAAAAGCTATGGATAAAATGTATTTCATTATAAATATAAAATTATATTATTTATATGATTCTAGAATGATTTTTTCATTATGTATTATGTAGGTTAGGAGAAAATAGAAAAATAAGAATAATTAAGATATGTTTTTTTGAGAAAATTACCAATTGAATATCACCTCCTTGAGAGACCCTTAAGGTTGTTGGATTTGGTATTTTAGTGAGAATATAACCAATGGAAATGTTAATAGTTATTTGGAGAGGATTTGGAAGATATTTTACGATCTTAAAGTCTTTTGGGTTGAAGTTGGGAGGTGGGGGTATTTATACTTGAGGAGAGGTGGGTTTATGTGATTAAATAATGAAAATTTGATAATTAAACCCAACCAAATGTAGGTGGAAATAATTTAAATGAATTAGACTGATAAATAATTTTGTTTATTTTTTTATGGTAGATAAATAACTCAAACACCCATTAAATTTTTAATGTTTTAGGTAGTCTAATGTTTAACCTTTTATCTTTAACCATTTTCATTATTTTACATATATAACTGCAAATAATTTTTTACCAAGGAAAACATTTTTTGTATAAAAATTAAAATTAACCTAATTTTATTTTTGAAAATATGATTATAAATATGGAATCTATTTACCAAATTAAATTCATATAATTTGTAAAATTTTATTTAAAACTTTTCCCATAGACACAATAAAGTAGAGGATTATAAAAGTGAAAAGTTCAAAACATTGAAATGTTTTTATCTCAGATTTCATTGTGAAATTGATTCCTATAACCTAAATTGGTTTGATAGATTTTTTAATTTAAATAATTAAACTTTTAAAAAAACTAAAATACAAATAACTATATATATTAGACAAATTTTTTTAAATTTATAATTTACTATTTTTAAATATTTTTCAAAAAATTAAACATCCCTAAAAAAGCAAAAGTTTACGGTAAGTTAATTTTGATATTATTATTTCAAAAGTTAAATTTATTTTTTTCAAATAATACTTATAAAATTTTTACAATTTATATTTAAAATATGTACACCATCAAAAAGTTGAAAAAATTTCATTAGAAATATATAGTCTTTTAGGTTTAATATTGGATTTATTCTTATCTTAATCCTATCAATCTTGTTGGATGAATTAAATTTTTTTTACTGAATATATAACTTAAAATTTTAAATAATATATTTCACTAATAGTGATTAATTTATTTTATTATGTTAAAATTTCATTGTGGGAAAATAAATATTTTTTTTAAAATCACATCCTTTATGTTCAATTGGTTTTTCTTTTCATTTCTTACTAATTGGTAACCAATGATTTAATTTAATAATCATGTGTAAACTATACTTTGATTATTTAATAAATCTCATTCATTCCCATCATTCCAATAGCTGAGTAATAGTGTTCATGTAAAAATAATACTATTTAAAAGTATATTTTCATTCGTTTAATCTTATAAAGCATCAAAGAGATTAAATTTAAAGAGACATATCATAAAATCATGGGATGTTTGATGAACATAAGAACATTACATGTTATTTTCTTATGAGGAAAACTGTTTTATGTGCTCAGAATTATGTGATGAAGAAATATTACATGAAAATTGGTTTTCCTAATAAAATATAATATATTTTGAATTTTTTTTCATGAGCTTAATATCATAAATATGAAGTGACATAGAGGTTGTGAATAATATTAGTATTTCATGCATTTGTGTAGTGAGTTATTTCAAGAATCCCATGCACAATGTTTTTTACCATGATGTCTCATGAAGATTATATAAAAATATATGAAATTATATCTTTATGTGAACAATATATAATGAGATTTGGACATGTGTGTATCCAGAAGCAGTTTGGTGAATCAATTACACTACCCACTTTTGTGAAGTGGTAGAATAATATTCAACTATAGACTGTAGAACTAGTGAGAAAAGGTAGTATAATCTAATTATCGGGGCTCTAAGAAGAAGATATATCTTTGGGTTGTGATAGTATCTATGTAGGATCATTATTATGGTGTTTTTGTTTTTTTTAATAACCAGTGGGAACCTGTATAATCCAATTTTTATAGTGTCATTACAATGGGATATGTTTAATACCTAACCTCCATGGTTTCAAGATGATTTTTGACAAACCCACATATAATTTCTGATGACTTTTGTGGATAATTTGGAGGTTATTTCATTCTGACCCTAGAAATGATGTAGTCACACATCTTGGGGATCAACCTCATAAAAATATTTTGGGTCATTGGGATATGACTCTAATAATTCTCAAAGAATTATTTCTTAGAATATATATATATATATATAATGGTAGTACTAGAGATTCAACCCCCTCCCCACCTTCTCATTTTTACAACCTATTTTTAGATACCTCTAATGGCTTATTATCAATAAATTTATATTTAATTTTAATTTATTCAATAGTAGTGGGTTATTATATTTTTTGGTAATAAATTTTGTGGATAAAAGAACCAAAGGACTCCATTATTTAAGTTCCAACTTTTGGAGGTTTGTGATATAGTAAAAGTAGGATTTCCTCCTCAAGAGAAATATTCTTCCCTGAAATTCATGGGAAAAAGAAATATGGAATTCCATTGAATATAATTAAATTCAGTTTTAAAATCCTTGTATAATAAATTATATTATATAGTGATGAGACTCAAAATAGTGAAGAATATGATGTACAAACTCAAAAACATATATGAATGGATTTTCATGATTAAAGGAGAAGAATTGGAAATGCATTAGTGAAAATTTGATGAAATCGTAATTTCATAAGATGAGATAGTAGAGTATTATTTTTGCTGTTTTAATGAATTTTTTCATAATATTAGTGGATTTAGGGAATATCTGTAGGATTCTATGGTAGTAAAGAATTAAATTATAAACATTCTAAATAGATTTGACTAGAATATATCAGCCCTAGATGATAGGGGATACATATGTCTTTATATGTTTCACAATACATTACACAATAATGAGATGATTAATCCTATAGTTTTCAAGAAAAATAATAAGGATGAAATGGATTTCATGGAAATGAGTAAACTAAAGCTCTCGGAAAGAGAAGACGAAAAGCCTTGTGAATTTAAAAAATGAATAAGTAAAAGAATAGTGGTGTAAGAAAACATTTCTGTTATCACATGGAACTTCACAATGGGAAACAAAAAGTACAAAGGTAAATATGTAGTAAAATGTATCAACTGGGGAGTAATTTGATATTTTGTAGTTAATTTCCAAATGAAAAAGTTGATAAATATGGGAATGTTTACCATGATGAAATTCCAAATAAAAATAAATGAGGGAAAATCAATAGAGGCTATATAATCAGATGAGAAAAAATTAGTTAAAGAAAAAATATGTTTTCTAAATAATGAAGGGGAGGATTATAAATTCAAGGGTAGTCATTATGAAGAATATGTTCCTAAAAAATGTAGAAACATTAGGGATCAAATTAGGATGTTTGATGATAAAACTATTATTAGAAAAAAAAATATGGTCAAGATTCATTTAAGAAACTCATTTATAAATAAGAATATGAATTTTGTCTTGAGAAAAATAAAAAATTCAAGAAATAAGTCAAACTACCAAAGAAAGAGATTGAATAGAAAATTAAATTTAAAGAATTTTTTTTAAAATATAAGGTTTTTATATCGGTACAATAAGAAATTTTAACCTAAAAGTTGCATAGAAATAGAAATCGGTGAATGAACTTAACAGAAAACAGGACCTAACAGATTAAGAATAGAATAAGTAACAATATTAGTATTTTCAAGATAAAAATTATATGAAGAATATCATTAATGATTTTAATAAGTTTTTTGATGTTAATAATAAATCATATTAGGTAGGTGAGACATTTTTCCCAAGGAAACATGTTACATATTATTCTATTTATGATCAAAGAAAATGTTTTTTTATAATAATGAAGGTGTAATGTACCAAAAATGAATACCACTGAATAGTTCTCCGATCCCAGTTGGCTACATGGCCTCAAGAGCATCTCCCAAAATGCCAGTGGCTTCTGATAAACAGTGAGGGCATGGGTGTGTCAGTGGTGAGATTATTCCCTCATTACCAGAGTATATCACATAGTAAGTCATTAACCAACAAATAGTGGAAGTATTAAAACAAGAATACAAGAGATACATAGAAGTAATAGATATAAATCTAAAAATATGGATCATATACAATGATTCATATGATACATGTATCTAGAAAACAACCAAAACAGGTACATGTTAATAAAATACAATACAAATATCTAAAATGTCAAAAAGGCCAAAAAGTGACAATATAATTTCAATATTTATCTTGGTCCAATTATTTCCTACTCCAAAGAAATAATTAACAACCTTTACTAGGGAACTTTCACCTACCATCACCTGCAACCATATAATCATTTTGGGTCCCCAAGGAGACCCAAACAGGGTGTGAGATAAATATCATAGTAGATAACCACCGAGAATTTTATACACTTTAACGATGTAGAAATAAGTACATTAAATAGGATTTAGTAATCTGTATCATAATTGTGAATGCCTAAGTAATATGTCTACTAAAAACAAATAATACCATATAGCCTCTCAAGGCTCCCTATAACTAGTGTTAGATCTTAACAAGGAAGCTATAAGAAAATTAAACAAGTAACACTACCTATCCATACATCCATCCATATCCAACACCCAAACATTCCATATATAGAAAACATATCAAACCCATGGAATTCCTATATAACTATGTGTATCACAATTTCTTTGGAATTTCTGTATAATGAAGTGAATCACAATTTCCATAGCCTTGTCGTATAATGAATTGTATCACAATTTTCACATCCTTTCTATATAATGAAGTGTATCAAAATTTTTGTGGCCTTGTCATATAACAAAAGTGTATCAAAATTTATATACCATTTCCATATAATGATTTGTATACCATTAAGGTTCCGATCCAAGGTGTCAAAGACCAATGAATCCTTGTCTATTCTCTGGAGCATCTTGATGGAAGCTCGGTATGGGTATTGGTTAGAGTTCAAGGAGCATGTGTAATGACGTGTCAAATGTGAGTCCATGTAATCCCGATCCAAGGGGTATCAAGGCCTAAGGAATCCAATGGAGTCAAGACCCTAGGATAGTACTCTATCCAAGGTGTCCATCGATGAATTTCAGGTCCTGGGAGAGTAGTCTATGGAATCTATAAAAAAATACATTTATCTCATACCATTTAACAAATAAATTCCATTAAATGAGTATACACATTCATATAAACCACATCCATATAATCAATTTATGTGGGTATACACATCAATTTATCACCATTACCCATTAAACACATCACATGGTTATACCCACCCATTTATCATAATTTTTAACAACCCTATTAAACAGTCTAAAAACAACCAATTATTAAACACACTAGTTTAACAAATTCCCTTTAAGAATGTAATCAAGTTAGGCATGGAATAATATGGTAACACAAGAAAATGATTAAGTACATATCCTAATCATGTAATTAAATCCCATTCATTTACAATAGATCTTCCTTAAACTATGAAACCTCGTGAACACACCCCTTGGGTTGTTCATCAAAGGTCAAAACCAATGAAAATGCATTGATTTCCCCATGGGTGGCACCTAATTGGTGAAAATAACCACCTAACTATCTCAAGGAACCTATGTGATTCCCTAATAGGTTCTACGTCATCTATTTTAGATTGACATTTAAAAACCTCGCCTACGATGAACAATATGGTTAGCAAAAAATGGTCATTAACGAAATAAAGAATCAAAAGCTGAAATAAAATTATAGAATGAATACCTTAGATCTTTAGTGGAGTGATCTTCTAGTATCATGTCCCGATTCCCCTCGGTTACGTAGAAGTATGAATAAGGGATGAAGGATGAGAAATTAGGAAATAAGAGGTTAAACCCAAACAACACATCCTTTGTTATGTTGAATCATGAATGGCTAAAAAGGAATCAAGATCTTACCAAAACGGGTCCAACATGACAAATAGTGAACAAAATAGAGTGTGGATCTGAAATTGGGAGAAAATACTACCCTATGACATTCTTGGTAACACTTGTGAATAAAAAAGGGTCGAGGGAATCTGTATTTTAACAAATTAAGAGGCCATTGACTAATTTTAAAAAATCATAGGCGAGATATTACAAGACGTGTAATTTCATTTCACATCGTGTAATACTCAGTTATACCTTTATGGGGAAAATTCATTACATGTAGTGAACATTACTATCCAAAACATTACACATAATTTAGTTGGCCTACAGCCATTATAAAGCCTGAAAACCTCTTCTTTCCCAAAAACAACCCAACCAGCTAATTTACTGGCTTCGGTTCTATGCCAAAAAAGGAAATAAAAAAACATTTAAAGAGAAAATAAAATATATGTACCTCAAGAAAAACCTCGGATCTTACAATCTTACGCCCTTAAATAAATTCTTCAATGAATTTACCTATCAAAGGTTTTCAATATTCATTTGAAAATAACTCTGGTGTCTGAACACTTACATAGGCCTCCCGCTCACAAGTCTCATTCTAAAAACGGTCATGATTCCATAACACTCATACTAGAGGAATTTACCAACCTAATTGAACATTCATGCACCTAAAAAATATTCGAATTGGATGCTCTTAAAATGATTCATCAACCTACAACTCAATATCCTCAGGCTGAAAAATGTGATATGGGTATGAATGATAACAACAAAACTGAGATACGTGGAAGACGTCATGCAAGGATCGAAATCTCTAAGGTAACTGAAACTAATATGATACTAACATGACTCTATCTGAGATCTCAAATGACCCCACATAACATAGTGAAAGCATACCTTGTCTTCTAATCTGTCTATGTCCCAGCTGCAATGAAACACACAAGAAAATAAAATCCTTGACCTCGATCTCTAGAGGCATTCTACAGAGATTGGTGTAATATTTTATTTGAGACTATGCAGTAGCCATACACTTCTAAATCAACTGGAACTACTTAGAAGTCTATTTCATGAGATGTAGTCCCGGAAAATCCGACTCGCCTGACTCTAGCCAGTACATGGGTGATCAACCTGACTTACCTTACAAATACATATAAGGTTTCATATATATCGTCACCTAATAATAGTTATTATAAGAGATATAAACCATGGGAATGTGCCTCAATAAAGATCCCCTAAAATCAATGATGCATGATGACAACATGTCCTCTAGAACCTCTATCGTACGCTCTAACAAGGCATCATTCTGAGGGTGGTTTTTTGTGATCAGAAGAACTTGTGTACCTAGTTCCCTCTTGAATCTTTTCCAGAAATATTACATAACGTGGGTATCCCTATCTAAATGACTATATGAAGAACTCTATAAGTTTTAATATCTCTCTTATATATAACCTTATAAGATCATCAACACTGATGGTCTCCTTGATCAGTAAGAAATGAGAATCCTTCGTGAGCCTCTCAACAAAAACCCACATATAATCATTACCTCGAGGCGACCTCGGTAGACCAGTCATGAAATACATTGTGACATCATCCGATTTCCACTTCATAATAGGTAACTACTATAAAATCCTAGCTGGTCACTGATGTTACGCCTTCACCTTGTAACAGGTGGAACACCTCATAAAATACTAGCCACATATCGCTTCATACCCAGCCACCAATACATACATTGCAAGTCATAGTACATCTTGGTGACTCTAGGGTGCACTACCCAAGACGAAGCATTGAACTCCAACATCATCTCTTCACATATATCCATTGGAATCCAAACACATACATGGATATACAAGATCCCATCATCACCTATTGTCAATCCTGAAGGAGGGTCATCACTTGCCACACTTTCTTGTATGGATAGGCCCATAGAACTTGATAAATGCCTCATTTTTATGCTTTTGAGTAGGGTATAGGTCAAAATTAAGGATGATAGATATGTATTTCCTTTTATTTCATTCACCTACGGATGTATCTTAGAGAAAAATTGGAGAAGATGCCACTCAATAATGATCTGTTGCACTACCTGTAATTGAGTCCACCTACTCAGTGCATCGACCACTACATTACATTTAGCAGGCATGTAAGAATACATGAATTGAAATGAATGTAGGTAGTACACCCACAATTGTAACCTCATATTTAGATCATGTTGCATAAAAATATACTAGAGTCTTTTGTGGTTCGTGTACACCACAAAAAGAACTCCATGTAAAATAGTGTCTCCAACATAACAATGCATGAACAACCATAGCTAACTTATGATTTTGTTTAGGGTAATTCATCTATTATTTCCTTTACTATTGAGACCCATATGCCACAACTCTATCTCCCTGTATTAGTACTTATCCCATCACAATAAGTGATGCGTCACAATACACAGTGTAGATCCTATCATAATTTGTTAGTATCAAGATTGGTGATGATGTCAACCTTCATTTCATTTCCTAAAAGGGAACCATGCAAGATTCTTACTATACAAACATCACACCCTCTCTTAGTCAATCCCGTTGATGATTCTTCTATGTGTGAGAAGTATATCATGAAATTATTGTAGTAACTAGCTAGCCCCAACAAATATTGTATTTCAAAAATGTAATTTTCCTTTTACAAGGAAAATTCAACTATAACCTTCTTTAGGTCGACTAATAGTCCTTTATCTAAGATGATGCAACTGAGTAAGTGAATCTAATACATCAAGAAGTGGAACATTGTGAGTTTATCATATAACTGATCCTCTATTAGTGTATTCAAAATGATTTGAATATAGTTGCAATGGTCGCGTTGATTGTGAGAATACCCCAAGATATCATCCATGAAAACCACCACAAAAGAGTAAAGGTGAGGATGGAATACTCAATTCATCAAATCCATTAAAACTACTGGTGTATTTGTGAGACCAGATGGCATAACCAGATACTCATATAGACCATACCTACTACGAAAGGCTATATAAGGTTTGTCTTAATGTTGAACACACACCTATTGATATTATGTACTTAAGTCGATCTTTGAGAACACTCGTGCTCCTAAAATATAATCAAACAGGTCATCTATCTATGGTATGGGGTATCAAATTTTAACCCTCATCTTGTTCAATTTACAATAAACAATGTATAGCCTAAGAGTTATGTATACCTTTTTCGTAAAAAGGACTTTCAAACCCCATAGTGAAGTACTAGGTCAAATAAATACTATTTCCTCTAAATCCCCTATCTACCTATTTAGCTCCTGTAACTCCATCGTATCCATCCTGTAAGGATGAATGGATAATGGTGCATCTGTTGGGAATAGATTAATGGAGAAATCCAACTCTCTCAGGAGGTAACACAGAAAAGTCATATGGGAAGACATCCCAAAAATGATCCACCATTGGAGGAATGTATATCTCAATCACTCCTTGATCATATAACAAACAAACTTGGGATATATGCAGTTATTACTCCAAACCCTTGATGCTCAGGTTCAGCCCTACTATCCTGGACATCCCATTTAACCTTGTGAGTAAAAACTACTCCCTCTAGTAAAGTGAAATTCACCCTCCAGTTATTGCAGTCAACATAATCTTGATAAGCTTCTAACCAGTCCATCCTTATAATGATGTTAAACCATGGTATGTCAAGGAAATAAAGAACCCACATGAAGTGACACCAACCAACCTTAAGGGGGAACTCCCTGAACAGGTTCACATCACCCGTTCTGATTCCCAATGTTGTTTCTAGCATCAAAATTTCCTCAGAATACCACACAAAAAACCAAAGGCCTCTCAAAACATGTGAAGATATGAAACTATAGGATGAAGCTATATCAAAAAGAGAAGAAGTTGTATTATAGGATACTAAAATCATTCCACTCATCATATATGGTCATGTAATCTATAACTTTGATGTAGGGTATATTGAATAGAACTAGACTGCACCATGGCCTTGCAACACAACATCACTGACTAGAGTAGGTCCACTCTGAAGTCTCAGTGTAACTGGTGTCTGGCTACCTCTATAATGACCACTGCTACCTCATCCTGACCAGCCAACACTACTCCAAATCTCTACCTGACGTAGATATAAAGAACCTTTTCTCAGACCACGTGTCAAAGTTTACCCCTACCACTCAAAGGTAGGGAGAAATTCCTTAAAAAAATTGTATGTTTCCTGTCCTACTATAACCTCAGCCCTGACTGGGTCGCAATCATACTAATTCTTTGTGTGGCCTCACCTAGCACACTGGTGAAAAAAACTAAGCTACCAACACTCACTGCCAGGCTATCAATCATCTCATTGGAAGCCTCCAAACGATAATTCCTACTTGAACAATTAGGCCATGAAGCAATTTTCCCCTACTCTATCCCCCTATAATATATCAGGTTACGATATGTAATTAACACATGATTCACAATTTTAGTGATAGAGGACAACCTGAACATGTTGAACTAAGATTTGATATCATTTCAATGTCCTTTTTTGAAGCCTCACACTCTCTAAAACTCATCAGTAAGGTACATCATCACAAAATGATTCAACTATGTAAAACATATCAAGTACTCCATAACCATCATCACAACCTTTTCCAGATGCATGAACTCACTAGTGTTATCTTCCCAAAAAGTCTTGGGGTAAAAGTAGTCATAAAAGTAGGTTTGTAAAATAGTCAAAACCATATCTCACAAACCACAAGCCTGGTTTAGAACATCCCACCATCGCTCTACTACTCCACGTAGCATATAAATGGAGATCTTGACCCTCCTCTCAGGATGCATCTCTAGATGAGAAAATACATCTAATGTAGTCTTAGGCCATAACTTAATAGCCTATGGACCACCATCCCCCGAAAACATGGGATCATGGAACTTTCATAACATCTATGTCAACATAGACATAGTTAAGGCAGGCCACGGTTCCCCCTAAAAAGTCTGCACATAGAGAAATAACTCCTCACAGAACTGTGCCTCAACACCTGTGTGCAAAACAACCCCTGGTTCTGCAGCTGTAACTAAAGTAGGATCAAATAGTAGCCCATGGCACACCACCTCTAGATTTTTTTAGTCATCTCCCTCATAGAGTACCCATGGAAGTCATCATGGTGTCATGTGTAAAAAATTACAACACATGCCTCGTAAATAGTGACACTAAAGTCAAAGCTTAAAATTGTGGGAAATGTCAAAACCCATCTAAAACCAAGTCATAACCCACAACCAACTCCTAAAGCCAAGACTTTATAAATAACTATCAAAAAATTCAATAAAAACTCTGCATATTTCCCACTAAAAAGGTTTGTATAGGTCCAGTCTATATTTTCCATTAAATTTTTAGTTAACATTCAATTTTCCAAATGATTTAACCCATGGTCCACAAAATTCAGATACATGAGGGCTCATAACAGCTCATAAACCAAAGTTTTATAACCATTTATTTCATATCATATGTCATTAACATTAACAATTTAATTTAAAATATAGTTCATTTTCTAGTCCATAATATCAATTACACTTTATGAATTGAAAGATGAATTAAATTCACTATCAAATAGGCATATTTAATCACAACTGAATATATATCTATCAAAATACCTATCACAAAAACATAAAATGACTAATACATCCTAAATAGAATGACATAATTCATGGAATGTAATTTCTAGTAAGGTTATTATATGATGCATGATATGGAAAACCCTCATATCATTAGGTTATAATGGAAATAAAACTACAATCATATCAATAGTGAAGAAAAAACTCATCCGTACCACAAAATGATGGAATAAAATCAACTATAATGATGAAAATCTAGAAATTAACAATATCATTTGAGGAAATTTGGATTTCCCCTATATACAGGTTCGCTACACTCGAGAACAGCTCACTACCAAATTCCATTTCATTCTTATCCATGTCTATTATTGCTAAATAGTAAGTTAAACTAGAAAAGAACCTCTGATACCATTTTCTAACATCTTGAAACACAATTCCACTCAAAAGTGGCTTAATCAAGTTGGTTACATTGCCTCAAGAGAATATCCACAAATGCTAAAGGATACTGACTAGAAGATAGGGCATGGGTGTGTCAGTGGGGATATTATTTCCTAATTAATAGAGTATATCATGATGGAAGTCAATATAATATAGGTAGAGGAAGCATTAATACAAGTATACAAAAGATACATAGTAGGAATAGATAGTAATATAAAAATATGGCTCATATAAAATGACGCAGGTGATACATGTATCTAGAAAACATCCAAAATAGGTACATGGTAGTACAATACAATAAAAGAATAAAAAATTATGAAAATACCAAAAAGTATCCATAGCAACACAAGACTTATCTCAGTCTCATACTCTCTGCTCCAAATCAAAAATCAACAACCTTTACTAGGGTGATTTCCCCTACCATCACCTATAACCATATAATATGTTTGGGTCCATAAGGAAGACCAAATAGGGTGTGAGATAAACATCATAGATGGTAACCACTAAGAAGTTTATAAATTTTTAAACATCATAATTCAGTATATTAAACATGTGTGAGTAATAAGTAATGTAATTTTGAATGCCAAAGGCATATGTCTATTGCCAACAGGTAATACCAAATAGCATCTCAAGGCTCCCAACAAGAAGTGTTATCTCCAAAAGAGGAATCTATTATAAAAGTAAACTAGTCACATGTTCTATCAATACATCCATCTATATCCAACCCACAACCTTGTATTATAAAGAAAACATATCAAACCCATAACCTTTATGTATAATGGATTGTATGAGAATTTCAATGTACCTGAAATATAATGATGTGTATCACAATATCTACATCCTTGAAATATAATGACGTGTATCACACTTTCCATGGACATTCAATATAATGAATTGTTTTAAAATTTCGACAACTTTACAATATAATGAAGTGTATCAAAATTTCCATGGACTTGTTGTATAATGAAGTGTAGGCAATGAAGGGAAAAATAAAAGGTGTCGAAGACCAATGAATCCTTGTCGAGTCCCAAGAGAATCTCATTTGAAACTCAGTATTTGTATTGGTTGGAGCCTTGTAAACATGTGTACCAACATTTCCTATGTGAGTCCAGACAAGCTGGATCTATGGGGTATCAAGGCCTGAGGCATCCCACAGAATCAAGACCCTAAGAGAATATGCTATCTCATGCATCCTCTTGTGTGTTCTAGATAAATGGATAGTCATCCATGGAATCTATACAAGAATAAATTTATCTCATACAATTTTACATTTAGATTCCATTCAATGAGTATTACCACTCTTATAAACCACTTCAATTTAATCAATTCTCATGGGTACAGACACCCATTTTTCACCATTATCCATTAAACACTTCAAATGGGTATACCCACAAATTTATCACAATTTCTGACAACCCAATTAAGAAATAAAAAAATAACTGATCTTACATAAACAATTCTAGATTCCTTAAAAAAGGAAAGATCATGAACACACCCCTTGGGTAGTTCATCAAAGGTCAAAACCAAAGAAAAGGAATGGATCACCCCATGGGTGGCCTCTGATTAGAGAAAACAAGCACCAATTTATCTCAAGGAACCTAAGGGAAACCTGAACAGGTCCTTCTTTATCTAATTCATATTAATATACTAAAACTGGTCCCACATCGAAAAGTCCAGTAGGAGAAAAAAATTATGATAGCTCTATAAAGTATAAAAAGATGAAATAAAAGTATAGGTCACATTCTTTAACCTTGTAGTGGAGTGTTCATCAAGTATCATGTCCTAATTCCCCTTGGTTTATGAGAAATCTAAAGAACGGATGAAGAAAAAGAAATTAGGGCATATCAGCCTAAACCCAAATAGCACACCCATTGTTCCGAAGAATCAACAATAGATAAGATGGAATCAAGATCATACCGTCTTGGTTCCAATGTGACTGACGAAAAAATAAATGGAGTTTGGATCTTTAACCTAAAGAAAAGCATACCCTAGGATCTTCTGGGTTTCCCTTTATCCTAAAAGATTGGTGAGGGATTCTGTTTTAAAAAAAATAAGAGGCCACTGCCTCATTTTAAAAAAAATCAGGAAATTTCATGAAGTGTAATTACATTTCATGTCATGTAGTTCTCGGTTATTCCTTCCAGGAGAAAATTAATTACACATCGTGAATGGTCCTATCCAGACCACTACATGTCCTGTAATTGAATTTCATGTCATGTAAACTAATTACGTGTCATGTAGTCGTCCCACATCATGTACACAACCTTCCAGCCTCATATTTCCCAAGAAAAACCAAACTGTATCATGGCCTGACCAATCATATAATTCAGAATGGAATGTAAACAAGTTTCCAAATATAAAATAATAAATCTATACCTCAGGAAAACCATGAGAACTTACAGTAGGTTTTACTATCAAAATTGAAAAATTTTATCTACTAAGAAAAAATTGTAATATTTTTCACATTAAATGACTATATGGAAACTTATAATAATGTTATCTCATAAAAAATGGAATAAAAATATGTGGTTGTACAACAACAATAGTTTCCTAAACAAAATTCTCAATAGTATGGTATATTTATATTTAATGTGTATTTCTAGGTCTATGGATTTTTTTTGACAAAAATCATACTATTTCTGTTATAATATTTTTCTTCTCTGGGGTTGGTACAAGACAAGGGGGAGTGGTACTTAGAAAAAAATAATTAATTATGGAAATATGAAGAGTGTGACATTTAAGTAGAAAAAATTGAAGTACACATAAAATTTAACCATTAAGAACATATTTGAATGTTTACAACAAATTTATTGAATATGTAATTAATATGGTCATTTTTCTAATGAATGTATGACTAATCTTATGGTACCTAATTCTAATGATGAAAAAAGTAATTTATAGATACAATATGGAAAAACATATATAATTGTTGAAGTCTCTTTTATGGTTAAAAAAATGGAAAAGCAATGATTTCTTGATAGGGGTTGTTCCTCTCATATGACAGGGGATATAAATTCCTAAATAACATTTAAGAACATAATTAAGATGTATTGACTTTTGTTAATACAAAATCATTATAAACTAGGTATATCATATCTATTGTCATTGAAGACTGAAAAATAAAATCTAAACATTCTATTTTTATTGATGGTATTAAACAAAATCCATTTCATTGGAGAAAAAAGTTTGTTTATGGAAATGAAGTTACATTTAGGAAATATTCATGCATCCTAAATATTTCAAAGGATCGAATAATTAACATAAATTTAGGAAGATCCAGTATTAAAATATTCAAATTAGAGATCCAAAAGTTCATTATATTTAAGTATGAATGATAAAAACAACTTCTGTCATCGATGACTTATCCATTTGGATTAAAAAAATTGAGTTAAATGATAAAAAATATGTGGTCAAAGATATTTTCAAAATGAAAATAGATTGATAATATGTATGTGAAAACATTCAAAAGGGTAATCTGGTGTAGGATATTTATAAACGTGTTTAGATTCATCCTTTTAGGCTAATCAAACTAATAAATTATAATATTTTTGGTCATTTGAGTCATGTCACAAACCAATTCAGGTACTCTGGTAACCTAAAAACTGAGCCGTCCATGACATAGCATGAAGGGAGTTCCTGATCCCCATGGGTCGACGACTACCACCTGGCATCATAAAAAATGAAATTTGGAATGATTTTTGAACAAAAATTATTGAAATAAAAGCAACAAGATAGTACACATAAAAAAGGAACTCTACATGGAGATATGTACCTGAATTCGAATAGGAATACCAACCCAAAGTACTGAAACAATATACTATAAAACAAGAAAACTTAACAAGTACCAATGGATACAATTCACCATGTCTATGGATAAACACTTATAACCACCTAAAAGTGGTTATATACCCCTAATTTAACCTGTATGGAGATAATGTTCAAACACCAGAAGGCACAGGTAGGGTGTGACCTAAAAATTTGTGTAGGGTCACCCCAAGAATTCCATAAGAGATTCTAATATTAAATTATCCGATGAAAGTGAATTCAATTTAAAATAATTTTTTCTGTAATTTCAAAAACATAATTAAACAAATGATTATTTAATGTTCAAAGGATTGAAATATTTTACAAAAAAGATTTACTTTTCATGCGATAGAATACTTCTAAAATAATGAAAATTTCAACAAATGGATTAAATATACACCTTTATATAACATAGTTTATATAAATCAGAAGACGTGTAAAATAATTTACAAAAATTGAATATATTCATTTGAAATACAAACATGATAGAAACATGGTCATAAACCTAATAAGGTACGATAGTTCTAGGATATATGGAATCCACGCTCAAGGTGAAATGGAAATATGTACATACGTTCCTTTAATATCTGGCCAAATAGGACTCCTCACCATCACATAAGGGATGTGTCATGCTCCATTTATGTTTTGGAACATCATAAATCATACAGATTCATCCAAATAACTCACTAACTACCTAAGGATATCATGTTCACTAGTACAAAACAATGATGGGAAATTTATTTCAAGCAACCCCAAAATACAATTCATCCCAATCTCTATTTCAAATATGCCAATTTTATTTTAAAAACCATAATAGGTTTTAATAAAAAACATTCATTTTTACTAAGATAAAATCCTAAGGTGTCTATAAAGAACTTTTTTAATCCATTTGTTACAAATATGTATTTGAAACCAATTCAAAATTCAATTTCATAATCCACTTTCAAAAATTAAATTCAATAATTTATTTTTTCAGAAGATTCTATCAATATCACAATAAACCCCCAATTGAAGAAAATTCTAAATTTTCAAAATTTTCAATCATGTATTTTCCGATAATTAAATTCAATATTTTAATTGAAATGATTTCACAATTTAAATTGAACAACTTAAATTTCTCCAATTTCCACAAACACACCCAAATTCAATGGAATTGGGTGTTTTCCAATTTTATACCAAAACCCCATTTTTTAAAACCAAATTAAATGGAATTAGGTCATTCAAAATAATATTGAATGAAATATAAATGAAATAAAGGAATTTCAGTTAATAAAAAAATTGAAATTAAATAATTCATGTTAGGGATAATAAAATTTGTTCATCGTAAAAAAACCACATACATCGGGATCAATGGATATCGAATCTCAAAACCCTAACTGGGAATCTTCAATAACGGATGAAGATCATGGAAACTTGGAAAAAACGATAAAACATAGGTTAATAATCCATAACATAGGTTATTAGACCCACAATTCAACATTTGGTTCCACATAACCCTAGAGATAAAAATAGAGACCGTAAGAGATAGAGACTATAATGAGGAAACAAACCAAGAGAAGATCGAATTTCATTTCTCAAGATTGGAATCACATTTATGAGGGATACAAGGAGATAAAATATTTTCTTAGGAACTCAAGGCATTTTAAAAATTGATTATGAGTAATTTCGGTCTACCCGGATCCTAAAAGGGTGTTCAAGAAAATTTAATCAAAAATCAGATTAATTAAATACAGGTATAGACTATTAGCTGGGAAGAACCACACAGTTAGAACAAACCATGCATACTGACAATGGGTCCCTTAAAAATGTCTTTTATAGTTTATATTAAGAGGAATTAGACTCTGAAAATCCATTCAAAAACTGTGAAAAACCCCACTACACGGGTTTTCATAGTTTGGCATTTAAGGGCGCACCGTATGAGAAAATCATTCTCTAACTGTACTCTAGCCCAAAATTTTCCAATGTTTTAAAAAAATACCCCCGAGGAAACCCCATATGAATCCAAACCAAATCATAATCAAAATGTAGTTTTAGGAATACCAAAAAATAGTATTAGTATATTACAACCTCCATACTATAGAAACTTTTCACCCCTGAAATCCTACTCAAAAACACCAATGCCCAAAAGATGAGGCCACTAACCCCTCATCAGTTCATACTTCTCCCACATTATGTGAGAATAATAATCATGCTTCCATATCACATGAAGCAATGTTATCATACTCCCATGATGTACCTTGGTTTTAGAATCAACTATCCTGATTAAGCATTCAACATCACTCCAGATCAGAACATGATATGGATCACATAGATACATTCAGAGATGAGATACATGTAACACATTATGTATAAATGTCAAATATAGTGGAATATATAAATGATATTAAACCTTCCATACCTCATCAACAACCTCAAAAGGTTCCACAAAATGAGGAGCAAGCTTCCCTTGCCTCAAATGTTGTCGATGACCCAACCGAGGTAAAAATTTCAAGAACACCATGCCACCAACTGAAAATTAATGGATCTATAATGAAAATAGTCATTATAATTATTATGGATATTTTCTATCAACATTTTATGACTAATAAGTTTAATCTTTATAGTCCTATCATGGACCAAACTTGGTCCAACCAAGGCACTATCACCAATCTCTGACTTAAACAATAAATATTTACAACGTTGACCATACCAGGCATCAAAAGGACTAGTATTGATTGTGAATTGGTAACTGTTGTTATATGAAAACTCAATCCTCCCAAAGTGATCATCCCAATCCCCACCAAAGATGAGAACATAAGCACTATGTATATCCTCAAGAATCTATATAGCTCTTTCTGTCTATTCATCATACTACAGATGGTATGCCATACATATACAGACGCGAGATCCTAGTGAAACATGAAGGCCTCTCAAAAAATGGGATGTTAACCAAGGCTCCCTACCAGAAACTATAAGTGACAAAAATCCCTGAAAATGATTAATATCTTTCACATATGTATTTCCCAAATCCACTACATTGGTTGTATCATGATTGGTTATAAAGTGTTCCAAATTAGTCATCCTATTGATCACAACCCATATCACATTCTTCTTTCTCTAGGTATGATTCATCCCAACACAAAAGTCCATAGAGATTTCATCCGACTTCCATTTCAGGAATGGATGTGGAAGAACAAAACTTGATGGTTTCTGGTGCTCAGTATTAACCTATTTTCATGTATAACAACAATAGAAAAACTCAACATTACCTTATCTCATATCGGGACACCATAATTTCTGTTGCATGTCATAAAACATCTTAAAGGATTTTGGGTGCACTTCCCAATATGACATATGTAATAATATGTTTCATTATAGAATACGGTTCCACAAAAAGGTTTTGATAGTTTATAATTCTTATAGTGGAGAACTCCCAATTAGGAATGGTCTCCCCACCATAAATGGAGTCTCATATGCTACAAAACTCATCATAAATATGATGATCCTCATGAATCATCTCGAGAATAGAATATTTCAACTAAAAACAGGCCATTGAAACCTTGAGCCCTAATTCTTGATCTATGATAAGTAACTATGCCGTGAGATCAATCAAGTTCCACTCTTCTGATGATTCTTTTACTACGTGAGTTGGAAGTCTCCTGCTCAAAGCATCTTTATCAACAATATCTTTCCATGAGTTATAGGAGATGTCAAAATTGAAACAATGTAGGTATTCCACCCAATTCCTCAGGTGGATAATTAAATATTTTTGAGAGAATATATAACTTAATAAATTGTGGTCTAAAACAAAAAAAAACCTTTATCCATAATGTTAATGCTGTCAACTCTTAAGAGTGAGTAGAACAACTATAAGTTTTAGGTTATGGGTTGGATAATTCTTTACATGTGGCTTAAGATAATGAGATCCATAAGCAAAGACATGATCACCCTACATAAGACTGCATCTCAATCCTAATGCCAATGCATCATAGTAGACCACAGAGCCTTACCAAACCTCTAGAAGATTCAAAACCCATGTAGTAGTCAAAATATATTTCATCTCTACAAAAGAATTGTGAATTTTATTTATCCAAAGAAAACATTAATACCTTCCTATTTAGAGTATTCATCATATAATCCATATTTTATATATCCTAAATGAACACTACTAGAAATTAATGCTATATCCATGGTTTGAAACTGTGGAAATAAGCCAAAAAACTGTGGGTATAAGTTATAGCCATGGTTCTAAAGAACATGACTAGTATTGGTATGGATATATGGAAAGACCTAAATCCATAGTTTGAAACAGGGGTAGAACCTTAAATCAAACAGAAATAATAGCGACAATTTGAAACTATGGCTATAGGGCTTTAGCCACAGTTTAATACTGTGTCTATCAGCCTTAAAAGTTTTTAAAAAAATACCCACACTCCACCTGCAGACCCTCATCACACACCTCCCCCCTTGAACACCCCCACTCTCCCCCTGGAATACCCCCTGAACAGCCCTCCCCCCTAGACACCCCCCTCGAACACCACCCCTTGGAAATCCCCTCCCCCCAGACACCCCCTTGGACACCCCTAGCAGTCCCCCTTGCACCCCCCTTAACACCCACTCCCCCTAGACACCCCCAGGATCCCCCCCTGAAACACCCCCCATACACCCCCTGGACACCCCCTGGTAGACCCACCTTGCACCCCCTGAACACCCCTCCCCTTGGACACCCCTTGGGTGCTCCACCCTTAGACACCCACTTGACACCCCTGGACACTCCCCCTTGGACACTCCCCCATTGGACACCCACTGGACAACCCCTCCCCATTAACACCCCCATTAGACCCCCTTGGTACCCCTTGGACACCCCTCCCCCTAGACACCCCCACTGGACACCCCCTGGACTACCCCCCCTAGACACCCCCTGGACACCACCTCTCCCTATACATTCCCATGTACACCCTCCAGTGGACAACCCTAGTGGACACCCCCTAGACACCACCTGGACACCGCACCTGTAACATCCCATGTAAGTAATGAATAATAGATATTTTTATCTATGTCTATTAATGGTTAAGATTGTGTTTTAGAGGCATAAAATGAAAATAAATACAATCTTATGCATGTAATACACTAATATTCTTAAAAGATTGTTTTACGGCCTTTTGATGGCAACCCCTTTTTGAATCAAACTTTTGACAATTTTATAATCTATATTTGTCAAAATAACCATATTCATTATGATTGGGACATTGAAATTTACATTGGATAAATTTTTGGTATTTTTCTGGCAATGTTCATTTTTTTAATGAATAGTGAAAAATACAGTATTTTACATCAAAACTACTTTTTAATCTACTTTATTTATATGATTATATTATCTTTTGAATTGTTTTTAAAGTTAAATTAGAATATATTTTTACCATTTAATCCAATGGTGGTAATTAGGATTAATTTCACTTTGGAATTGGGCATAAACTAATGCCAAACTTTTCATAGATATTGTTTCAAAAAAAACCCTACTATTTGTTTTGACAACGGGAATTATTTCTAAATCAATTATTGAAATTTTTGTGTTTGGAATTTGGTAAAATGGATTAAATATTTGGAATCATAAGGTCCAAATTAAGTAATCAAGACTCTTTTGTTTATGGACATTATGAATAGTAATGACGGTAATTATCTTTAATTATCTTGATTAATGAGTAATCGGGTAGTTAAGGATAATAAAATGATATCATAATAATACAAAAAGACCACAAAATGTGTCCTAATGCTACTGTTTATCTCATGAACGACCATGGGATGCCTTGTTCTAAACTTGGGGGCCCCATGGAATCACTTTTGTGGAAAGTGACTTGTTATCTTTTTATTTTTTTTAAAGAAAGTAAATATAACAAGAATGTATCACCTGATTAAAACATTTTTAATTTTGTCTACATAAATGATATTTTAGACTATAAATATTAATTTTAAATCTAATAAGATTTCCTACATCGTGATATTTTTTTCATAATTTTTAGACTTTAAATATATCAAATTATTTATGACATCATGATGATGCAGCGATTACCTCATTAATAAAGGATTTAAATAAGATGGAAAGATAATGTAAAATCTAAGACCTAAACATGTCCAAAACCTATAGTATGGGTGTATTTAGAACCCTTATCACCTTACCCTCGAATTATATCAATGTGGGACCTTTTGAAGCCGAAAATCATTTTCAAATAATGTAACATTTCTTTACTTTCCAAGAGTGCCCCTCCTCTCCTCTTATAAAAGGCCCCCACCTCTACCTCCTTAACCACACTCCCAAAGCCTTTGGCTCGTCCAACCCCTGCCCAATTTGTCTCTCCACATCCCTATATTACTCCTTGAAGCCTCACTTTGGGCAGAAGTATTCCCAAGGAAGCCTTTGGCTCAAACCAAAGGGAGTTACCCGATTTTAAGGTAATGTCTTCACTTGAGACCTTTGGTTTTATTTTGCTTCTCCAACCCCCTAAACTCTTTTTATTAATTTAATTTGTAACAACTCCAATATATTCAATATATTAGTATGTTGTTATAAGAAGGATTCTAGCTACACTTACACACACCTACATCTAATGGTTAAAGGACATACTGTTTCCGTGGACGGAGAATTTATGCCTCCCGAAACGATGATTGTTCAAAATTCTTTTAACACCTTCAAAGGTGTCCATTAAGATGTCACTATATTTATATATGATATATAATATGTTTATGTTTTCCTTAAGCTTCTGTCTTTTTCATTTTGGGCATACCTTTATGGTTTCCATTATGGGTAAACGCGATATCTTCATTTAAGGAAGTGTGGACTACCGCCCCCTCAAAGTGATTTGATTCGTTAAATACCATATTTGGGACGTATAAAGGATGTAACTATGATATTATATATGATATTATACTGGAATTATAATATACCTTTATATCATTATGATTCCATTCTATAAAATACGAAATAGAAATGAAAGTAGCGTTAATGCGTACGTACGGCTTACCGTCTCCATGAACGGTGCATTTCATTTCTTACCTCTAAATGATTATGTAATATTATAAATGCATGTATATACTGGATATATATGATATATACATAATGATTATAATTCTCTATATAATGAATACATGAACAACTTGTTATTATAAATGGTTTATTTTTGACTCAAGTACCAATGATCGTTAAAACGACCATTATTAACTTAAATAATTACAAAGTGTTCATTACATGGAAATAAGTGATATAAAAGGAATAATTAACTTGAAAAATCTTCTTAAGCAAGTATAAATTTACTCAAGTTTATTATTCAGGACATTAAAGAACGATTGATTCAAGTCGGACCCGAGGTATGGGACTTCGTCTCAATCTCCTTTCATTGAGGCATATTTTGTTTTATACACAACCTTCTTTTATACGGTGTATAAACCCCTTTTACTTTTAAGTTTATTCAAAAGGAATCTTTTTTATACGAAGCTTTTACTAAACGAAAAAAGAGATTTTTTTGTCGTACGTATGCGGCGACAACGACTTCTCCGCCGCCATGACCATTATTTGAGTTTCGGCTTCCTCTACAAGTCATACCTTCTTTTTAAAAGAAAAATAAATACATGTTTTACTTTTCTTTTATTTTGGTATTTAAAATGGTTTTAATAATGTTTTTATATCAATGTGTTGTATTGATATCTTGTGATTGAAAGGTGGGAATGTTATTTTTCATTTATGCATGTTTTATGTGATATGATTATGTTGAGGTTCTTGGGCATTATTATGAAGACAGGTGGTTCCGTGATAAACTAAGGGTGGGTGAGCCCGATATAGCTCTCCAATGCATTGGGTAACGCGAAGGAGTGAAATGTTAAGGTTTCTCCGAAGAGATTTAGGTAATATACTGTGATGGGTATTCCAAACGTAACCAAGAGGGTTACTCCCTATGTAAGAATGTTATGAATGCCTCAAGTTACCTTTATGTCTTATGATTTCTAT
This sequence comes from Viscum album, assembly GCA_963277665.1. Taxonomy (NCBI): domain Eukaryota; kingdom Viridiplantae; phylum Streptophyta; class Magnoliopsida; order Santalales; family Viscaceae; genus Viscum; species Viscum album. The sequence goes on from OY728155.1 coordinate 1,940,841,258, forward strand.
GATTTATTCATGATTTGATGTGGTATGTTAAAGTGCTTATGTTTTATGGGTAAAGTATGATTTAATTCTTATGTATATATGTACCCATGTTTCCTTTCCATATTTTTATATCCCTTACTGAGCTTTTTATGCTCATCCCAAGTTTTTTGAAATGTTTTTCACAGGTCAAGGGAAAGGTACATGATATGATGATAGTGTCAAGGAAGTGTCAAGAAAGAATCCATGTTTTATTTTAAATATGTTTCCATTTATGTGAAAGAAGAATACTATCTTTATGTAACCACTTTGTTTATATGTGGAATGTAATGAAAGTTTTATGATCTCATTCTCTAAAACTCTAAACCCGAAAAGATCCTCAAGGTGTAATCTTGTAATAACTCAAGATTAAGTAAGGTTTAAGGCTGGGGCCTTATAGTTGGTATTAGAGGTCGGTTTAGATAACTTTAGGAGTTATAATTCTATTAAATGATTATCCAAAAATATTTTTTTTATGGTCAAATTTAAGTGATATAGCATTTGAATATTACCATGTTGCTTCATCTAAGACATGTTTGTTCAGAATGGTTTTCCGCAGAGGAAATAGGGAAGCAGTGCTAGGAAGGCATGCAGAAGGAAATAACCTTCTGAATCAGCATCCTGAGATGGTCGGAATTGGAACTGAATAGTTTATTGCAGTAATGGCTCAGTTCACTCAAGCGATAAATGGTTGTGGTATCCATGCACGAGATCAGCCAGATCAACCGCAGAGGAACATGTCAGTGGTGGAACATTTAATGAGGCAACATCCCCCATCATTCAGAGGATCATCTTACCCTGTGTTAGCTGAAGGGTGGATTAAAGCATGGGAGAAGATTTTTGATGTAATGGGGTGTTCAGACAATCAAAAGGTTAGTCTTGCTATTTACCGTTTGGAGGGTGAGGCAGATCAGTGGTGGTCTATGGTTAAAAATATCAGGGACGCCGATGAGATTGATGCTCTTGACTGGGATGAATTCAAAGGTATGATTCCTGAGAAGTATTTTCCTAAGGATGTTCAACTTAGGATGGAAAATAAATTCTTGGAATTGAGGCAAGAGGAAGACTCAGTGGCCGCCTATGAAGAAAGGTTCACTCGATTGACAAGGTATGCTCCAAATTTTATCTGAGACCTTGATAGTAAAATCAATCGTTTTTACTCAGGATTAAAGCCAAAATATCGAAGGGAATTAACTTCTCGTGAGTTTAGAAGTTATGAAAAGCTTGTCCGATGTGCTGAAAAGGTGGAAATGGAGTTTGCCGATGATCAAGTATTCTATAACAACCAACAGAAGAAGAGACCGAGGTGGCAGGAGAAAGGGAAGAATTCTTCAAAAAAGTCTGATGGTAAGATATATAAGTTTCCAGTTTGTGATAAATGTGGCAAAATGCATGCTGGGGAATGTCTTCTGAATTCTGGAAAGTGCTACCGATGTGGTAAGATGGGACATAAGGCTCGTGATTGCACTGAAAAGGATCATGGTGAAGGTAAGACCAAATTTGATTTACAGTTAGTGAAATGTTTTAAGTGCAATAAGATGGGTCACTATGCAAATGAGTGTCTGACAAAGACCTTGAGTGATGGAAAACAGTTAGACTACAAGCAGAAAGGGGTGGTGAAATCCTTTGCAACTACTTCAGCAGATGTCGGGCCATCAAATGAAGTTGTATCAGGTAATTTTTTTGTTTTTTCAGATTATGCCAGTGTGTTGTTTGATTCGGGGTCCACACATTCTTTCTTCTCTGAAACCTTTTCTAGTAAAATGGGAATACCATCTCCAGAAATGACTCCTGAACTTTTGGTAAAAACACCTGGGGGAAATGTTTAGGGAAAAAGAATTTATAAGAATCTTCCTATCCTTATCTGTGGAAAGGACCTACTTGAAAACCTTATTGTTCTACCTATAGTAGAGTTTGATGTTATCCTGGGTATGGATTGGCTCTCTATTTACCATGCTAAGATTGACTGTAGAGCTAAAGAAGTTTCTTTTCAGAAAGACTTTCAGTTTGTGTACAAGAATGAAACCTTACTGTTGATAACTAATCAAGAGGCCAAGAAACTTGTAAAAGATGGAAATGAATGTTACCTTGCACATATCATTGAAAATAAAGGAACTGTTCAGATTAATGATGTGCCAGTGGTAAATGAGTATCCTGATGTTTTTCCTGATGAGTTGCCGGGAATAATACCAGATCGGGAAGTTGAGTTTACTGTTGGCTTAGTTCCTGATGCTAAGCCAATTTAAAAACCCCCTTATCGAATGGCTCAAATTGAACTTTTAGGGTTGAAGGAGAAATTTCAAGATTTATTAGAGAAAGGTTTCATTCGACCTAGCACATCACCATGGGGTGCTCCTTTTTTATTTGTTAAAAAGAAAGATGGTTCAATGAGACTTTGCATTGATTATAGAGCCTTGAACAACATCACTGTTAAGAACAAATATCCTTTGCCTCATATCGATGATTTGTTTGATCAGCTCCAGGGAGCTCAGTATTTTTCAGAGATTGACTTGAGATCGGGGTACCATCAGCTGAAGGTAAAGGAAGCAGATGTTCCAAAGACCGCGTTCCGTACAAGATATGGCCATTAAGAATTTGTAGTAACGCCTTTTGGGCTAACCAATGCACCTGCTGTATTCATGGACTTAATGAATAAAATTTTCCATGAGTTCTTGGATAAGTTTGTGGTTGTTTTCATTGATGATATTTTGGTGTTTTCTAAAAGTAAATAAGAGAATGAAAGACATTTAAGGGTTATCTTGCAAACCTTAAAAGAAAAGAAATTGTATGGGAAATTCAGCAAGTGTGAGTTTTGGTTGCAACAAATTTCTTTCCTTGGTCACATTGTTTCTAAAGATTGGATAACTGTTGATCCTGCAAAAACAAAAGTTGTGGAAGACTGGCCAAGACCCACAAATGTAACTGAGATTCGTAGCTTCCTTGGTTTGGCAGGCCATTACCGAAGGTTTGTTAGAAATTTTTCACGGTTATCTAGTCCAATGACTAAGCTAACTCGGAAGGGTGTTAAGTTTATCTGGACAAATGAATGTGATGATTGTTTTCAGGAATTGAAAAGAAGATTGTTGAATGCTCCAATTTTGGAACTACCTTTCAGGAATGATGAGTTTGTTATATACAGTTATGCTTCATTGAAAGGACTCGGTTGCGTCCTAATGCAGAATGATCAGGTAATTGCTTATGCTTCACGACAGTTGAAAACTCATGAGGTAAATTACCCTACACATGATTTGGAATTAGCTGCTGTTGTTTTCTCTTTAAAAATATGGAGGCATCATTTGTATGGAGTAAAGTGTGAAATATATACTGATCACAAAAGTTTAAAGTATATTTTCACTAAGAAAGAGTTAAACATGAGACAGAGGAGATGGCTGGAATTAATCAAGGATTATGATTGTACAATTCATTACTATCCGGGAAAAGCAAATAAAGTGGCTGATGCTTTGAGTCGAAAAAGTAATGCTTCATTAGCAATGTTGCGTTTGGAACGTGATCCTTTGGTTAAGGATTTGATGAACTTTTTCATAGAAGTTGTTGGTGCAGGAAGTTTTTTTGTTTTGTTTCAGGTATCAGTGAGATCATCTCTATCAGATAGAATCAAGCAAGCACAGAAGCAAGACAGTGAGTTGCAAAAAAAGGTAGAGCTGGTTCAGAAAGGTAAGTTGCATGAATTCAACATTGATAATGATTGCGTTTTGAGATTTGGGACGAGATTGTGTGTGCCTTGTGATTCACAGTTGAAGAGAGAGTTGTTAGGTGAAGCTCATAGTTCTCCGTTTTCAGTTCATCCTGGCAGTACTAAGATGTACAGAGATCTACGGGAGTATTACTGGTGGGATGGAATGAAAATATATATTGCTGATTTTACTGTGAAGTGTTTCACATGTCAACAGGTTAAAGGAGAGCGGCAGTTACCGAAAGGGATGATTCAGCCTTTACCAGTGCTAGAGTGGAAATGGGAGAATATATCCATGGAATTTGTTGTGGGATTACCGAAGACATCTCATGGTAATAATGCAATCTGGGTTATTGTTGATCGCTTGACTAAATCTTCTCATTTCCTTGCTATACGAGATACATTTTCCCTAGATCAACTTTCCCGTTTGTATCTTAAAGATATAGTTAGGTTACATGGAGTTCCCTTATCCATTCTATCTGATCGTGATCCCAGGTTCACTTCTAACTTTTGGAAAGGCCTTCAGAAGTCATTGGGTACTGAATTAAATTTTAGTACAACATTTCATCCTCAATCAGATGGGCAGTCAGAACAAAAAATTAAGACCTTGGAGGATATGCTACGAGCTTGTTCGATGGATTATCATGGAAGTTGGGACCAATATCTTTCTTTGGTTGAATTTTCATATAATAACAGTTTTCATTTTAGTATACAGATGGCACCATTTCAGGCATTATATGGGAAGCGGTGTCGAACACCAGCTTTCTGGGATGAAGTGGGTGAAAGGAATTTGATGGGACCAGAATTGGTAGAAGAGTTGGCAGAAAAAGTTCAGCTAATACAGAAACACATGAGAACAGCTCAGAGTAGGCAGAAGAGTTATGCGGACAACAGGAGGAAGGATCTCTCTTTTGAGGTAGGTGATCATGTTTTTCTAAAAGTCTCACCATGGAAAAGTGTGATGAGATTTGGTAAGAAAGGAAAGCTGAGTCCAAGGTTAATTGGACCATATGAAATTATTGAGAGAGTTGGATCAGTTTCATACCAGGTGGATTTACCTCCGAGTTTATCTCAGGTACACAATGTTTTTTACGTTTCGATGTTGAGAAAGTATATGCCAGATCAATCTCATGTTTTGAGTCCAGAGGTAGTTCAGCTGGAAGAGATCCTATCTTATGAGGAACAACCTGTCCAGATTCTTGACCACATGGAGCAAGTGTTACCGAATAAGGTGATTAATCAGGTAACAGTTTTGTGGAAAAACCACATGATGGAAGAGGCAACATGGAAATCTGAAAATGCAATGAGGGATAAGTACCCCCATTTATTCGATAAGTAAATAAATTGCGGGGACGCAATTTTCTAAAGGGGGAAGGATGTAACATCCCAAGTAAGTAATGAATAATATATATTTTTATCTATGTCTATTAATGATTAAGATAGTGTTTTAGAGGCTTACAATGAAAATAAATACAATCTTATGCATGGAATACACTAATATTCTTAAAAGATTGTTTTACGGCCTTTTGATGGCAAACCCTTTTTGAATCAAACTTTTGACAATTTTATAATCTATATTTTTCAAAATAAACATATTCATTATGATTAGGACATCTAAATTTACATTGGATAAATTTTTGGTATTTTTCTGGCAATGTTCATTTTTTAATGAATAGTGAAAAATACAGTATTTTACATCAAAATTGCTTTTTAATCTACTTTATTTATATGATTAAATTATCTTTTGAATTGGTTTTAAAGTTAAATAAGAATATATTTTTACCATTTAATCCAATGGTGGTAATTAGGATTAATTTTACATTGGAATTGGGCATAAACTAATGCCAAACTTTTCATAGATATTGTTTCAAAAAAAAACACGCTATTTGTTTTGACAACAGGAATTACTTTTAAATCAATTGTTGCAATTTATGTGTTTGGAATTTGGTAAAATGGATTACATTTTTGGAATCACAAGTTCCAAATTATGTAATCAAGACTATTTTGTTTATGGACATTATGAATAGTAATGACGATAATTATCTTTAATTATCTTGATTAATGAGTAATCGGGTAGTTAATGATAATAAAATGATATCGTAATAATACAGAAAGACCACAACATGTGTCCTAAGGCTACTGGTTGTCTCATGGCCGACCATGGAATGTGTTGTGCCAAACTTGGGGGCCCCATGGAATCACTTTTGTGGAAAGTGACTTGTTAACTTTTTATTTTTTGTAAAGAAAGTAAATATAACAAGAATGTATCACCTGATTAAAACATTTTTCATTTTATCTACATAAATGATATTTTAGACTATAAATATTCATTTGAAAGATAACAATATTTCCTACATCTTGACATTTTTTTCATAATTTTTAGACTTTAAATAAATTAAATTATTTATGACATCATGATGATGCAGCGATTACCTCATTAATAAAGGATTTAAATAAGATGGAAAGATAATGTAAAATCTAAGACCTAAAAATATCCAAAACCTATTTTATGGGTGGATTTCGAACCCTTATCACCTTACCCTCGAATTATATCAATGTGGGACCTTTTGAATCCGAAAATCATTTTCAAAAAATACAACATTTCTTTACTTTCCAAGAGTGCCCCTCCTCTCCTCTTATAAAAGGCCCCCACCTCTACCTCCTTACCCACATTCCCAAAGCCTTTGGATCGGCCAAACCCTACCCAATTTGTCTCTCCACATACCTCTCTTATTCCTTGAAGCCTCACTTTGGGCAGAAGTCTTCCCAAGGAAGCCTTTGAGCTCAAACCAAAGGGAGTTACCCGATTTTAAGGTAATGTCTTCACTTGAGTCCTTTTGTTTTATTTTTCTTCTCCAACCCCCTAAAATCTTTTTATTCATTTCTTTTGTAAAAAATCCAGTATCTTCAATATACTAGGATGTTTTTATAAGAATTATTCGAGCTACACTTACACACACCTACATCTAATGGTTAAAGGACATATTGTGTCCGTGGATGGTGAATTTATGCCTCCCGAAACGATGATTGTTCAACATTATTTTAACACCTTCAAAGGTGGCCATTAAGATGTAACTATATTTATATATGATATATAATATTTTTATGTTTTACTTAAGCTTCTGTATCTTTCATTTTGGGCATACCTTTATGGTTTCCATTATGGGTAAACGCGATATCTTCATTTAAGGAAGTGCGGACTACCGCCCCCTCAAAGTGATTTGATTCATTAAATACCATCTGTGAGACGTATAAAGGATGGAACTATGATATTATATATGATATTATATTGTAATTATAATATATCTTTATATCATTATGATTCCATTCTATAAAATACGAAATAGAAATGAAAGTAGCGTTCATGCGTACGTACGACTTACCGTCTCCATGAACAGTGCATTTCATTTCTTATCTCTAAATGATTATGTAATATTATAAATGCATGTACATACTAGATATATATGATATATACATCATGATTATAATTCTGGATATAATGGATACATGAACAAATTTTTATTATAAAGGGTTTATTTTTGACTCAAGTACCAATGATCGTTAAAACGACCGTTATTAACTTAAATAATTACATAGTGTTCATGACATGGAAATAAGTGATATAAAAAAATAATGAACTTGAAAAAGGTTCTTAAGCATGTAGAAATTAACTCAAGTTTATTATTCAGGACATTAAAGAACGATCGAGTCAAGTCAGACCCGAGGTATGGGACTTCGTCTCAATCTCCTTTCATTGAGGCATAGTTTGTTTTATTCACAACCTTATTTTATACGGTGTATAAACCCCTTTGACTTTTATGTTTACTCAAAAGTAATCTTTTTTATATGAAGAGTTTACTAAACGACAAAAGGGAATGTTTTTTTCGTACGTATGCGGCGAAAATGACTTCTCCACCGCCGTGACCATTATTTGAGTTTCGGCTTCCTCTACAAGCCATACGTTCTTTTTAAAAGAAAAATAAATACCATGTTTTACTTTTATTTTATTTTGGTATTGAAAATGGTTTTCATAATGTTTTTATATCAATGTGTTGTATTGATATCTTGTGATTGAAAGGTGGAAAAGTTATGTTTCCTTTATGCATGTTTTATGTGATATGATTATGATGAGGTTCTTCGGAATTATTATGAAGACGGGTGGTTCTGTGATAAACTAAGGGTGGGTGAGCCCGATATAGCTCTCCAATGCATTGGGTAACGCGAAGGAGTGAAACGTTAAGGTTTCTCCGAAGAGATTTAGGGAATATACTGTTATGGGTATTCCAAACGTAACCAAGAGGGTTACTCCCTACGTAAGAATGTTATGAATACCTCAAGTTACCATTATGTCTTATGATTTCTATGATTTATTCATGATTTGATGAGGTATGTTAAAGGGCTTATGTTTTATGGGTAAAGTATGATTTCATTCTTATGTATATATGTACCCATGTTTCCTTTCCATATTTTTATATCCCTTAGTGAGCTTTTTATGCTCATCCCATGTTTTTTTGAAATGTTTTTCACAGGTCAAGGGAAAGGTACATGATATGACGATAGTGTCAAGGAAGTGTCAAGAAAGAATCCTTGTTTTATTTTAAATATGTTTCCATTGATGGGAAAGAAGAATACTATCTTTATGTAACCACTTTGTTTATATGTGGAATGTAATGCAAGTTTTAGGATCTAATTCTCTAAAACTCTAAACCCGAAAAGATCCTCAAGGTGTAATCTTGTAATAACTCAAGATTAAGTAAGGTTTAAGGCTGGGGCCTTATACCACCCCCCTCGACACCCCCATGGACAACCCCTGGACACACCCCACTGGACCCCCCGGAAACCCCCCCTAGACACCCCCTACCTGACTCGAAGAGATTCAAATGCAAGGATAACACATTACAGAATCGGGAAACTAGACTAATAGATATTTGGAATACATCCTCCGCTATATATCTCAAATAACAATGTGTTTTAAATAAAAAAATAATCTACACAGCATACTTTATCAATGAATATACTCCACTGGGTAATACGTTTACTTAAATTCTAATGGATATACTAGAAATGATATTATGGGACTACAATTATCATATAGAAGAATTGGATGATTTGTCTCCCACCATTTGGAAGAACAGTCATGTTTACCTCCTACAAGTATTAATTTTGTTGCGTATATTCATTGGATACCCATAGAATGAGATTTATTTCATACCTCAGTCCCACATAGCAGAAAAAAATGGTTATCCCTCAATAAATCTCTCACATGAAAAATTACACCCCCCCTCTTGTACAGCCCACCCCCCTGCATACCCCCCTCGAACCCCCTAGACAACTTCGATCCCTCATGGACACCCCCTGGACAACCCCCCCTCCCAGAAACCCCTTTGGACATCCCCCCTCCCTCCTGGACACCCCCACACCTACAAAACACCCCTACTGACCCCCTTGGACAGCCACCCCCCTCCTGGGAAGCCCCCTGGATAGCCCTTCCCCCCTGCATCCCCTCTTTCACAACCTTGGACAGCCCACCATCCCTCCTAGACACCCCCATGGATAGCACCCCCCTCCTGGATAGCCCCACTCCCCTGCAGACCCCCTTGCACCACCCCTCGACAACACCCATACCTCCGAAACACCGCTTGTAGACATCCCCCCTAGACACCCCCTAGATACCCCTCCCCCCTGAACACGACCCCTCCTCTATGATACCCCCTTGAACAGCTCCCCATCCCTCCTAGACAACCCCCTCCCCCATGAAGACCCCCCATGCACCCCCCAGCAGACCCCCTTGCACCCCTAGAAAAACCCCCTAGACACCCCCTGGACCCACTGGATGCTTCCCCTCATAGACCCTCCCCCCATCCTGGACACCCCCTCCCCCTGGACAGCCCCCATCCCTCTGAGACAACCCCATTATCCCTAGAAATCCCCCCTCTTGGACACCTACTGAAGGAAAACCCTATAATATATAGGGAGACCCCTAAAATAAATTTTCTAATGATATAAAAAAATAAACTGGTCTAAAATGATTCATACTGTGCAAATGCATTAATTTATTGAATTCCTAAAAGGATTTGTAGTCAAACACACAGAATAACATGTAAAGCAACTCTTTTTAGTAGGATAAGAGACAAATACAATGAACATTTAACATTAAAATCACCATGAAAACATTTTTTTATATTACCACTCTAACCTCATTGATGAATATTCAACATATTTTCAACAAAAAAATCATGAAATATAAATTTCAAGATAAAAAAAATCATACATTAAAACACAACACTCAGCATGTATTACCATATAAAATAATATTTTCAATAACAATCATAAACAAATTCTATTCAATTACTTCAGCATGAAAAGTATTAAATAGTTTAAGAACAAACACTCAAAAAGAATAACATCCTAAAATCAAGAATTTTAAAAGAGTTACAATAAGTGGTAGTATGAATGAATTGTTCTAAATAAGTAAAAACAAAATTATGTACTCCCCTGTGATGATATGATGTAGTTTTCTTCTTTTTAATGATCCAACCATCCTCTTATATTTTCACTCGACCAAGATATTCTCATTGAAGTACCTAAAAAGAAACAAAATCCACATCAGATTCACATAACGTAATTCCTCTTTAGATTACATTAAATAATCATAAATGATGTTGTAAACTACTAACATTCAAATGACATATTAAAGAACACACCCCCTCATTACTAGACAGACCCCCACCCCCTCCCTGGACAGACCCCCCAGCACACCCCCCAGATATACCCCACCCCCCGAGACACCCCCCATGGACATCCCCCCCACCCTCGATAGGGACCCATCTACCCTGGATATGACCCCCCCCCCCTTCTGGACACCCCTTGAACAGATCCCCCTCCCTCCTGGACCACCCCCTCCACCCTACAGACCCCCTTGCACCCCCCTCAAGGACAACCCCCTCCCTCCTAGACCCCCCTCCTGGAAAGCCCCTCTCCCCTGGAAAGCCCCACCTCCCCCCTTTTCACCCCCTTGACAAACCCCCATCCCTCTTATACCTCCCTAGACAGTCTAGATAGCCACCCTACCCCCTCCTGGACACCCCCTCTCTATTGGACACCCCCTTAGACAGTCGGGAAAGCCCCCCCCCCTTCTGGACACTGCCTCCCTTCCTAGAAAAAACCCCTAGCACCCCTGTCCTCCTTCCACGATAGACCCACCCCCCATTTCCAATGTAATCTATTTCCACATTTAAAATCATGGATTTTTGACATATTACAAGGACCTGCTTCATTATAGAAACTTCTTGAAGAGAGGGACCAGGGTATATTGGGTATTTTTGTCCTATCATGAATTTTAGTTGGATATATAGTGTGTTGGGATCTATGAGCCCACATGGTGATCAAAATTTCACATCTACAATAATCTAAATTTCATTCCGAATCTGTAAATTAATTGGATAGTAGGGACCAAAAAATTACTCCTACATCATTGGGAGGTCAGCAATGGTATATAGGACCTCTACCACTTCATGATAATCTATATCTAGGGAGAGATGTATGGTGATCTCTTATTGTATAAGGACATCTGCGATGACAAGGATGAGAATCCAATGATCACATGGGTGTCACAAAGCTTTTCCTAGAAGAGAGTGACCAATGAATATTGACAATGGACATTCATTTCACACAATTTTGGGGGTATTTTTAGAATGAATCAATGGACATACATACATGGAGGCTATTTCATTATACAAAGGATATTTAACAAGGATATTATAACTCATTTTATAAAATACTAGAAAATTTATACCCCACCAGAATTATTAGATTGGGGAATTAAGACACCATAGAGAGGGGGCCTTCACCCCTTTTGTGTATGGTTTGATAGCTAAACTATCTATAAAAAGGAATTGTGGGATACATTCCACCCAATAATTCATCATAGTTGAGGAGATACAAACCCCAATATCATTCTATTGATTACACCTAAACCCCATCACCAGTCTTACAAAGCTAAATCATAAATATACATATTTTCCCTTATAAACATCCTTGTATAGATAAATTGATCACTCCATTGTGATCTACATAGAACTATTTTTTGGATTAGCTATCTTCTAATAAAAATTATATAATAAATGATAAATGTGAATTTTATTATATAAAACACACAATACATTACCTAATATGGATCAAGTCTCATTCCATGAGTTATATTTAGGTATAACATATTTTCCTTGAATTGTTCATCTCAATGTTTTGGTCATGATGTGATAAATAGATTATCAATCCAACATCTTGGTTAAAATTTACAACCATAACAATTGTTAACAAAAAAATATTATTATTATAATATTTATATAAATTATTGTGGTAGGGGAAGGTTTTATGGATTTTTACCCCTCACATTAACCCTAGGAGATAAACTGACTTGAATATATACCACTTATTATGATCTATGAGCACCTTGCATAACTACCTCTTAATTTGGCACCAGATGACATGTGTGGATGGCCCAAAGTTTAACCACCAAGTACCCTATGTATCTAACCATTATTTCTTTGATTACACAAACACCAATGGAACTATCAAGTCTATTCATGTTAGTGATAAATTCAAGAAGGCGGTGGGTACTATCCATTCACCTTATGATAATATAAGCAAATGGGATTCTCCCAAAACTTAGGGCCCAATTGTCTCCATTAAATTGGTTATAGAAGAAGGATGTAAGATCTATCACCACCACATTTCTCGAATTCAATTAATGTTATTTATGATAACACCCTGAGACTGACTCCACAATAGACAGACCCCCCCCCCACTACAGTGGGTCTCGAATGTGTATTCATATGGTCATAATCTAATTCTCTAATAAATGACCCACTACTCAATAAAAAACACGACTGCTCAAAAAAACATGTTCCAATGGTCTAAAAAACTATCCACTACTCAAATTAAATAAATCATCCAATGCATAATAGTACATGCAGTCTAAAAAATGAATCATAACTTATATTTAATACAATTAAATGAAAATAATAACTAAAACAAAATAAAATTACCCACTTCTTGAAAATATACAATTGATCCAATCTTTCTTGACAGTGTATTTCTCCAAAATCGAGTGTTAGTCCACCCTTTCACCTTGTATGCATGATCAGAACCCTACATGAATATTTATTATACTTAATATATTGATAACATACACTTTTTGTACACACTATTTTAATTAAAGTGGATTAAACATGAGTCAGAAGAAAAAGTTAAAAAAATTAAACTTGAATTCATGGAAAAATATCACCAAATATAAGAATTAATTTAAGATAGGGTGCATGTTTTAAAATTACACCATTTGGATATACATTAATTGTACCATATGGTATATGTCTTATATTTGTACAGGGATAGACAGTATGTGTATATAGAGTGCAAAAGCATATGCGAGAATACACAAGCATTGATTGGAGTACACAGGAATACCCCTAAGAAGATAATATACTCTATGTTATACATGTAAACGCCATGTAATTTCATAAGGATTACCATGAATGTTTTAAAAGAGGACATTCCTAGGTTTCCAGGCATGGTCACACATCATGTGAAACTATGTAAAAATCTTTTAAATTTCTATGATACATAAAACCTATGAATATATTTATTTGAGATTCATATTTAGGCCTTTGAGTTGGATATCTTGAGTAGTTTACAATGCATAACATCATAGAGTGTTGGGACCACTTTGTGTATATGTTTGTATTTGTTGTCAATAGTTGTCAATGAAGATCAAAATGAAGGAGATCAAAAAGTACTCCAATGAAATGGAAGAATGTAAATTCATATGATTGTTGTACAGATCATAAGTTCAAAGAACACGTGTCAAAGGTGACACATTGTTTACAACAGTGAAGAATGGGGAGGCATAATCCATCTACAGAAAGAAGAATACATGACGGATTATTAAGACCATGAAATTCTTTATGATTGCATGAGAACCATGGAATAGACTTCTTGAAGAATAGAATCAAATGATTTTCATGATGTAGAGGAATGACGGTTGAAGAAGAAGATAGTGTGGAAGGGATTTCAGTTCTGAGATGGCCATGCACGTCACATTGTCTCAAAATATGATGATTCTAAATCTGTTCTTTGAAAGTATATATATCACAATAGTGGAGTTTGTGATGAAAGTAGAAGAGTTGTTGAAAAAGCCAAATCATAGAAAAGAAGCATTTTTGAAGTGTTGTGATTGTTGACAATGGAAACAATGACATACAACTTTGTTGGAAAAGGGGATTTCATGGTGGCATGTAGTGTTCGAGGGCTATGTTTAACGATCCATGTTTGATTCAAGAATTTCAAAAATGGAATGGATGATCTGGAGGTGGTACAAAAGGAACAGATACAAGGTGATGCGGTTTTGTAGTGTTTTCCAAATTTTGGGCCTCAAAATTGGAAAATGAAGACATGGATTGTCTGCAAAAGGAGGTGCGCACAAAGAGGAAGTAGTGCGCAGAATATAAGGGTTTTGCATGAAATACTTGAGCTGGGTGCAAAAAAATGCATGGTGCGCGAAATAGTGGAGCGATGTTTTTCGCGCAAACAGTGTTTCTGAATCAGAATGTTGAAAAACGGTAAAGGCATGGGCTGCGTGAAAAACCCGAGTTGTGCGCAGAAAAATGGGAATGTGCGTGGAAAAATGTTGTCTGCAGGATAGATGGGTGACTTTTTCACGCAAGCAGTGTATCGAATTAGAAATATAGAAAATCGGCAAAGGCAAGAGGCACGCGAAAAATCTAAGACGTTCCCTTCATGTGTGCGGAAAATCAAACTTGTGCACGTAATGTTGGTTGTGTGCAAAATGTGGCTTTGAAGTATTACGTGCAAGAAGGTAATCATGATCATAATGATGAAAAATGTAGAAGTAATGAGATGTGCGAAAAACCAAGGCGGTGCACGATAATAAAAGGAAGGTGCGTGTAATTCAATGAACTGAGAGACAGTTTTACGTGCAGGAAGGGGTTTTACGTGCAAGATCAAAAACTCCTATAAATATGAGGTGAACCCCTCTCATTCAGGGGGGATCGACACATAGATAGATCACGAGCTCGGGCGCGTGAAAAAATTGAGTTATAGTGTGGTGCGTGAAAAGAAGAAGGGTCGCGTGAAAAAAAGCTGTTGCGCGAAAAAATGGGAAGATTTGCTCGAAAAAGAAGAGTTGCGCGAAAATCCTTTTACGCGCCAAAAGTTATTTTTACGCGCAAGGTTTAAATTTTACGCACAAGGCACCAGGAAGGGTGCACAAAAATTTGGGGGTCCTACAGGCCTTCGATAGGTTCTTAGCACTCTCAAATCTGGTTTGCGAAGACGGAAGAACAGTAAACCATTTGGTTTTATGAAGAGAAGTGGTACCGCACACACATGGCTGGTGTTTAACATCCTCATTGTGCTTTGCGAAGTGAAGAAGAACAGTTCGTGCAGCTAAACTCAGATCTACACAGAATGAGGGGAATATATCAATACACTCAGGTGTTAGTATTGAGAATCAAAGGAAGAGAAGAAAAAGATCTAGTGCATTCATTCATTGCACTAAAGAAGAAGGATTGAACAAAAAAGAGCATCAAATCTGAACCCTTATGCAAGCAATGTCTCATGCGGAATAGGAGACAAATAACATCATGTCTATCTATTGAGGAGACCTTCACATCTATAAACTGAGTGGGACATCACCAAAGGCAGTGAGCTAGGGTGAGTTAACGGGAGTGACCCGAGGGAAGCAGTGAGCTATCCCTGAACCTTTGTAAAGGTAGTGAGCCTAGGACAGAGTGTCTGTACCCGAACCATGTAATCCCTAAATAGTGATGTATAGTGGAATTGGGTATGACTACCAACTTTTCAGCATATGCTCCTTGGACGTAGCCCTTAGTGGTGAATCAAGTAAAAATTGTTGTGTCATCTCTTTGCATGTGAATATTTCATTGCTAATCATTTCCATCATACAGGTTTTACTAGTTCCTACCAATGTGGGAACAATATCCACAACTTTAAGAAGAAAAAGTTGACACCCTGATTCACCCCTCCCCTCTCAGGGTGTCCTGTGGTCTTACATGGAGGAACTAATTTTTATAGGTGAGATATGGTGAAATGTGATGCTAATAGGGCATACCTCTTAGTGATTATTAGACAATAGAAGCAATCAGGTGTGAGAAGGGACATTGAAGAAATTCAAAATCATTTTGCTATGTAATACAATTAACGACTCAAATGTTTTTCATGAACAACCAAAAGTAATGATCAATTGTTTTATGAATCTATCATATTAATCAAGTCAAGTGGTAGGTGTGGTATTGTATAACATCCATTGTGGGAATGCATTGTGCATGCACATGGTTTCTACGTGTTCCGCAAAATGGTGTTTCAAGGAGGTGAGATCATTGTTGAAATATTGTGGCTGTTAGATCCCACCAATAGCTCAATGAATAGTTTACATGGAATGTATTATAATGCATGGTAACAACATCCTAATTATTGAACTCGGTTCACGGAAACATGGTTATTGTTCCTCAACTATAACTAGATAGATAAAACGATGTTAGTTTGATCAAATGGATCTGTGTATTCCATTTGATCCCACTGTTATAAATTATTGTATTATGATAGTTAGATTTCATCAAAAGTTTTCAACCCTATATAAACCCCCCCCCCCCACTTGGAAACCCTCCTGGACACCACCTCCCTTCTACCCCTACCCCCTCCCACCCCTTGCACCCCACCTGCACCCTCCCCCTCCCCTTGCACCCCTCCCGCCCCTTGCACCCCTCCCCCTTCCCCTTGTACCTCCTACCCCCCCCGACACACCCCCTTTCATGACCTACCCTCCACCTGCACAGCCCTTTGAACCCCTATTCCCCTTCCCCACTACACACCCGCTTGCAACCCCCTGCCCCCTGCACCCCCTACCCATCCCCCTTGAACACCCCCTTGAACACCCCCTGCCCCCCCTGCCCCCTCCCGACGACACACCCCCACCCCACTCCCCTGCACACCCCTTCCCCTTCCCCAGTACCCGCTGCACACCCCCAACCCCCTCCCCTACACACACCCCTACCCCTTCCCCATCACCCCCATGCCCCTACACGAGCACCCCCTTCCCCACCCACTTTTCACCCCAACATACCCTGAATACACCCCCTCCACATCATGCACCCCTCCCCTTGCCCATTGCACCCCCACTGCCCCCTCCCCACTACACACCCCCCTTCCCTATCATGCACAACCCTATATAAAAATATATTTCTTATGAATACCCAAATTTTAAAAAGAAGTATGACAACTCATTTCAAAAATAAAATAACATTGTAAAGAATCTCACATAAAAAAATACAAAATCTAAGGTAAAATTACAACACCCAATGTATCGAGTTTCAAAAAATATTAACACCAGATTTGATAATCATGAACATATTTAAAATAAAATCTCACCCAATATTTATAATGTTTGGTTATATTTTCAAAACACCACATGAATTTCATTATGATACCCAAAAAATCCTGAAATTTCATTTCGGTTTAAATCATTTCCCAAATTATATAATGTAATCAAACACTTTCAAAGAATCGTGTGAAAGTCAAAACATGTCATAAAACATTTCTTTTAAATAAAAAAAAATCCATGAGTCCCATTTTCAAAATAATCCCTGAATTTTGTTTAAATTTAAACACTTCATGAAATGTATTTTCAAAAAGACATTTTAATAATTATAGTTTAAAATATAAGTAGTGAATATGTTTTCACAAAAGGGTGTAAATAAAAAGTGAAACATACTTTAACTTATTTTATAAAAAAACTACCATTTTAATTTTAAAAGGAAATACTTTAAAACTAAGGAAAATGGAGTTTCAAATCCACTAAATGAGAACTAATCCTTTTTACCTTTTTTTCAAAATCCATATCTCAAAACCAGGCCTTTAAATGAATCATCATTATTTTCATTAATGATATACTTTCAAAAAAAAATTTCAATTTTGTTTGAATATAAAACAAAACCAAAACTAAAATAGAATATAGAAACATAACATGCACCAAGATATCAATGGGAAATTGATAATAAGTAATAACTGATGTAATAGTGGGGATACAAATAATTCCAGCGATGATATCCTCTAATAAATATTCAATGAATTATAGACATCATGGGAATCTCATTAAGATATAGAATGGGTGATACTAGACCTAGTTCATCATATTACCCATTGAAACCCTATGAGAAATTATATCATCCCATTCAGCTTCCCATTTCAGGTCTCTCCATATATAAAATAGACCCCTAGTAGGGTGTTAATCTCTTAGGGCACTATCCAGCTAACAAACACTACACTTGCATCACATGCTGCTAGACCTTCAATTATTTACCTAAGTTCCCATGATAAATCAATATTGTAACATCCCAAGTAAGTAATGGATAATATATTTTCATATATAGGTATATTTATGATTTATATAGTGTTATAAGTGGCTTAAATTTAGAATAAATCCAATCTTAAGCATGGAATACACTAATATTTTTAAAAGATTGTTTTACTGCCTTTTGATGGAAAACCATTTTTTAAATAAAACTTTTCAAAATTTTATAATCTCTATTTGTCAAAATAAACTTATTCTTTATGATTGGGACATTGAAATTTACTTTGGTTAAATTTTTGGTATATTTCTGACAATGTTCATTTTTTAATGAATAGTAAAAAATACTGCATTTTACATCAAAACTGCTTTTTCAGCTAATTTAATTATATGGTTAGATTATCTTTTTAATTTTCATTAAATTGTAATTAGAATATATTTTTAACATTTAATCCAATAGTGGTCATTATAATTAATTTCACTTTGGAATTGGGCATAAACAAGTGCCAAAGTTTTCATAGATATTGTTTCAAAAAAACACCGCTATTTGTTTTGACAACGGGAATTATTTTTAAATTAATTATTACAATTTCTATGTTTGGAAGTTGGTAAAATGGATTCCATATTTGTAATCAGAAGGTCCAAATTATGTAATTAACACTATTTTTTTGGACATTATGAATAGTAACGATGGTAATTATCTCTAGTTGTCGGGATTAATTAGCAATCGGTTAGTTAAGGGTAATAAAATAATATCATAATAACAAAAAATGACCCCAAAATGTGTCCTAATGCTACCTTTTGTGTCATGAACGACCATGTTATGCCTTATACTAAACTTAGGGACCCCATGGAATCCCTTTTGTCTGATAATGACTTTTTATCTTTTTATTTTTAAAGAAAGTTAAATATAACCAAGTATGTAACACCTATGGAAAACAATTTTAATTTTGTCTACATAAATGATCTCTTAGACTATAAATATTAATTAGAAATATAATAATATTTCCTACATAATATATATTTTTTTATATAACTTTTAGACATTAAATAAATTAAATTATTTATGACATCATGATGATGCGGCGATTACCTCATTAATGAACGATTTAAATAAAATGAAAAGATAATGTAAAATCTAATACTTACACTTGTCAAAAACCTATTGTATGAGTAAATGTCGTCCCCTTATCACCTTATCCTAGAAATATATCATTTTGGGACCTTTAAAATCCGAAAATCATTTTAATATAAAGTAACATTTTATAACATTCCAAGAGTGCCCCTCCTCTCCTCTTATAAAAGGCCCCCACCTCTACCTCCATACCCACACTTCACAAGCCATTGGATTGTCCAAACTCTACTCATTCCATCTATAAACATCCCTCTATTCATCCTATAAGCCTTACCATAGGCACAAATCTCTTCAAGAAACCATTTTGGTTCAAACCAAGAAGAGTTACCCGATTTAAAGGTAAAGACTTCTCTAATGTTCTTTTGTTTTATTTTGCTTCTCCAACCCCCCTAAACTCTTTTTATTCATTTTGTTTGTAACAAAACCAGTATATTAAATATAATGCGATGTTTCTATATGAAGTATTTGAGCAACACTTACATACACCTACATCTAATGGTTAAAGAGCATACGGTTTCCGTGGATGACGAATTTCTGCCTCACGAAACGATGATTGTTCAATATTCTTCTAACAACATAAAAGGTGGACATTAATATGTAACTTTATTTATATATGATATATGTTCATGTTTTCCTTATTCTTCTGTATTTTTCATTTATGACATACCTTTATGGTTTCCATTATGGGTAAATGCGATATCTTCATTTTAGGAAGTGCGGACTACCGCCCCCTCAAAGTGATTTGATTCGTTAATTCCATATGTGGGACGTATAAAGGATGGAGTTAATGATATTATATATGATCTTATACTGGAATTATAATATACCTTTATATCATTATTATTCCATTCCATAAAATACAAAATAGAAATGAATGTATCGTTCATACGTATGTACGGATTACCGTCTCCATGAATGGTGCAATTCATTTCATACCTCTAAATGTTATGTAATATTATAAATCCATGTATATAGTGGATATATATGATATATATGATATATATGATATCTAAATCATGAATATAATTATGGATATACTGGATACACGAATAACTTGTAATTATAAAGAGTTTATTTTTGAATCAAGTAACAATAATCGAAAAAACAACCATTATTAACATAAATAATTACACAGTGTTCATGACATGGTAATATGTGATATAAAAGGAATAATGAATTTGAAAAAGTTTCTTAAGAAAGTATATATTAACACAAGATTATTATTCCGGAGGTTAAAGAATGATCATGTCAAGTCGGACCCGAGGTAAGGGACTTCGTCTTGATCTCCTTTCATTGAGGCAAATTTTATTTTATACACAACTTTCTTTTATACGGTGTATAAACCCCTTTGAATTTTAAATTTATTCAAAAGGAATATTTTTTATATGAAGTGTTTACTAAAAGAAAAAAGGGAATGCTTTTTGTCGTACGTATGCGGCGACAACGACTTCTCCGCCACTGTGACTATTATTTGAGTTTCAGCTTCCTCTAAAAGCCATACTTTTTTTTAAATGAAATATAAATACCATGTTTTAATTTTCATTAATTTTTGTATTTAAAATGTTTTTGATAAATTTTTTATTATATCAATGTGTTATTGATATCTTGTGATTGAAATGTGGAAATTTTATGTTTCTTTTATGCGTGTTTTATGTGATACAATTATGTTATGGTTCTTGGGGATTGTTTATGAAGATGGGTGGTTCTGTGATAAAATAAGGGCGGGTGAGCCCGATATAGCTCTCCAATGCATTGGGTAACATGAAGGGGTTAAACGTTAAGGTTTATCCAAAGAGATTTATGGAATATCTTGTGATGGGTATTCCAAATGTAACCACGAGGGTTACTCCCTACGTAAGAATGTTATGAATGCCTCAATTTACCTCAATGTATTTTGTTTTTTATGAGTTATTCATAAATATTATGATTTCGTGGGGTATGTTAACGTGCTTATGTTTTATGAGCAAAGTATGATTTCATTGATTCTTATGTATACATGTACGAATGTTTCCTTTACGTATTTTTATATCCTTTACTGGGCTTTTTAAGCTCATCCAATGTTTTTGAAATGTTTTTCACAGGTGAAGGGAAAGGTACATGATGTGATGATAGTGTCAAGGATGGGTGAAGAAAGAATCCATGTTTTATTTTAAATATGTTTCTGTTGATGGAAAAAATGAGTACTATCTTTTATGTAACCACTTTGTTTAAATGTGGATTGTAATGCATGATTTATGATCCAATTCTCTAAAACTCTAAACCTGAATATATTATCAATGTGAACTCTTGAAATAAATCAAGATTATGTAATGTTTAAGGCTGGGGAATTATAGTTGGAATCAAGGGTCTGTTTAGATAACTTTAGGAGTTAGAATTCTATTAAATGATTATCCAAAAATAATTTTTTTTGGTCAAATTGAAATGATATAGAATTTACAGATTACCAAGTTGCTTCATCTAAGACATGTTTGTTCAGAATGTTTTTCCACAGAGGAAATAGGGAAGCAGTGATAGGAAGGCATACAAAAGGAAATAACCTACCGAATCAGTATCCTGAGATGGTCAGAATTGGAACTGAACAATTTTTTGCAGTAATGGCGCAGTTGACTCAAGCGATAAATGGTCGTGG
Source organism: Viscum album (assembly GCA_963277665.1). Taxonomy (NCBI): domain Eukaryota; kingdom Viridiplantae; phylum Streptophyta; class Magnoliopsida; order Santalales; family Viscaceae; genus Viscum; species Viscum album. The sequence continues at coordinate 1,940,863,114 of OY728155.1, forward strand.
TATCCATGCACAAGAACAGCCAGATCAACCACAGAGGAACATGCCAGTGGGGAACATTTCATGAGGCAACATCCCCCATCATTCATAGGATCTTCTGACCTTGTGCTAGATGAAGGGTGTATTAAAGCACTGAGAAGATTTTCGATGTCATGGGGTGTTCAGACAATAAAAAGGTTAGTCTTGAAGTTTACTGTTTGGAGGGTGAAGCATATCAGTGGTGATCGATGGTTAAAAATATTAGGGATGCTGATGAGATTGCTTATCTCGACTGGGATAAATTCAAAGGTATATTTCTTGAGAAGTATTTTCCTAAGACTATTTGACATAGGATGGAAAAACAATTCTTGGAATTGAGGCAAGAGGAAGAATCAGTGGCTACCTATGAAAAAAGGTTCACTCGATTGGCAAGGTAAGCTCCAAATTTTATCAGAGACCTTGATAGTAAAATCAATCATTTTTACTCAAGATTAAAGCCAAAATATCGAAGGGATTTAGCTTCTCGTGAATTAAAAAGTTATGAAAAGCTTTTTTGATGTGCTAAGAAGGTTGATATGGAGTTTGCCGATGATCAAGTGTTCTATAACAACCAACAGAAGAAGATACCGAGGTGGCAGGAGAAAGGAAAAAATTATTTAAAAAGGCCTGATGGTAAGAAAACTAAGTTTCTAGTTTGTGATAAACATAGAAAAAGGCATTCTGGGGAATGTATTTTGAATTATGGAAAGTTCTACCGATGTGGTAATATGGGACACAAGGCTCGTGATTGCACTGGAAAATATCAAGGTGATGGTAATCTCAAATTTGATTTACAGTTAGTGAAATGTTTCATGTGCAATGAGATGAGTCATTATGAAAACGAGTGTCTGAAAAAGAGCTCGAGTGATGGGAAGTAGTTAGACTACAAGAATAAAGGGGTGGTGAAATCCTTTGCAACTACTTCAGTAGATGTTGGACCATCATATGAAGTGGTATCAGGTACTTTTATTTTCATATTGTGCCAGCATGTTGTTTGATTCGGGGTCTACACATTCCTTCATCTCTTAAAACTTTTCTATTAAAACGGGAATACCATCTCAAGAAATGACTCATGAACTTGTGGTAAAAACACTTGGGGGAAATGTTGAGGAAAAAATAATTTATAAGAATCTTCCAATCCTTATCCATGGTAAGAACCTACTTGAAAACCTTATTTTTTTTACCTCTAGTAGAGTTTGATGTTATCTTGGGTATGGATTGGCTCTCTATTTACCATGCTGAGATTGACTGTAGAGACAAAGAAGTTTCTTTTAAGAAATACTTTCAGTTTGTGTACAAGAATGAACCCCTACTGTTGATAACATATAAAGAGGCTGAGAATCTTGTAAAAGATGGAAATGAATGTTACCTTGCACATATTGTTGAATACAAAGGAACTGTTCAGATTAATGATGTGCCCGTGGTAAATGAGTGTCCTGATGTTTTTTCTGATGAGTTTCCTGGAATAATACCAGATCGTGAAGTTTAATTTACTGTTGACTTAGTTCCCGATGCTAAACCAATTTCAAAAACCCCTTATCAAATGGCTCAAATTGTAATTTTAGAGTTGAAGGAGCAATTTCATGATTTATTAGAGAAAGGTTTCATTCGACCTAGCACATCACCATGGGGTGCTTCTGTTTTATTTGTTAAAAGAATACTGGTTCTATGATACTTCTCATTGATTATAGATCCTTGAATAACATCACTGTTAAGAACAAATATCCTTTGCCTCATATCGATGATTTGTTTGATCAGCTCCAGGGAGCTTAGTTTTTTTTCAAAGATTGACCTGAGATCGGGGTACCATCAGTTGAAGGTAAAGGAAGCAGATATTCTGAAGACCGCGTTTCGTACAAGATATGGTCATTATGAATGTTTAGTTATGCCTTTTGGGCTAACCAATGCAACTGCTGTATTCATAGACCTTATGAATAGAATTTTCCATGAGTTCATGGATAAGTTTGTGGTTATTTTCCTGCAAATCATTTTTTTTAATTTTATAAAAGCCGGTTTATGGGTCACTGGTGACCAACAAACAACACCAAAAAAATACAACAAAAACCAAAGCAACAAACATACAAAACCAACATAGAGTTAATCATCATACTAACCGCAATCCTCCCCATATCCCAAACACGATTCGTCTTCTCCTGTAGCCGATTCCCATTCCGGGTTTCTCAAAAAATTATCACTTTGAACCCGATTGCCAAGTGTTTCCAAATTATTCATTACAGATGCTGTATTCTTAACCCCACATCCCTTTTTGACTGCAAGAACCACCTAGCTATTCCTTTTAGAAGCAGACCTTGTTTTCATTGGCCTTGAGAGATATGAGTAGTCTCTTCTTGGCCACCTTGCTGAGGTTGCCGATGGGGGTCTACTTCCAATAAACCCTTTCTCGATCCCGTCTTGAACAATATCTCTAAAAGAGCGCCCATTAGGGGGACTCCAGTTCTCCTTTCCTCCCCTGGATTTCTTCTTCCCCTCCCCGGCTTGATCCTTCAGCCCGTCAATAGGCCCTCCAGTAGAAACGCTCAGCCGCTGTTCAGTATGAATACCTTCTGTCAAGTTTTGTCTCCCTTCCTGCTCAGCAGTTCCCACAGGGCATTCCACCGGTTGCAGCCCCAAGAAATCCCCCTGCTTATTCTCCTCCGACAAAACATCACCCTCATACTCTAAAATGGCCTCCTCCTCCAGAACCTCATCCACCTTAACCTCTGTCAGTATCTCAAACCTGTTATTCAAAGCCATAAAAAGCTTGGCCAAAGGATCCAGCACATTGGTCGGTCTAGGCATGTTAACCGCCTCCAGAGTATTGTCTTCCCACTCCTTTCCAACGTGATCAGGTCCCGCGGTGGTAGGAGACCAAACAACTACCTCCTCATCCCGGTTCGTCTCCATGCTGGTGTTTCCAATTGATTGATCAACCTCCATGGTAATAACAGCAGAACCAGAGCCGAGGTGATCTCCTGCTGACTGATTCTCCCGAGGACCCCTCCCTATTTCAGCAACCCCCTTCATCTTCGAATCCCAACCCATCCTCGAATCATTACCAAGTTCAGTGTGTTGTCTACCCTCTTCAGAACTTGTCCTCACCTCTTTCCCATTATGACCATCCCTTCTCAAATGAAAAACTTCAGTCGAATGTCCTAACCGTTTGCAGCACCCACAAAAATCCGTCCAGCTTTCATAAACAACCCTCTGCTTACATCTGTACTCCTCCCCGATTGTAATCCAAATATACTCAAAAGGGTTGCACAAAGCATCCATTTCAACACACACCCTTGGATTTACCAAATGGAAAATCACTTTCGTGCGGTAATCAGAACAAAGTTATCTTCCTACCATGTTTCCCAGTAAACAAATAATAGATGGATTTTGAAACGGCAAAGGTAAGTCAGGAAAACTAACCCAAACCGCAATGGAGGGGGAATCCCGGTTCATATGTAGATCAAACGACCATCGCAGGAACGTAAAACAGATGCCTTTGAAATTACGAGGTGCCCTAGCCCACACCTGGATGAGGTCTGCTTCAGACTCAAATCGAATCATGATTTGCTCGCTATCCAATAAACCCACGACCACACGTTCATTAAGATCCCACGAACCAAATACAAAACGCTCGAAATCATCCACCGAAGGCCTTCTGTTCTTGAAACGAGCCACCAGGGTCAAATTCAGCAAGGACGAAGACTCCGTGAACTCAGAAAGCGAGAGATGGAGGTTCAGTGTTCCATCAATTAGGTCAGGCACCTTAGGGTTAACCAAAGATTTCGGAAAATAAGGGAGATATTCTGGGTTAGAGAATGGCCAGAATGACCAAGCTCTCCCGTGAGACGGTGAATCCCCCTCCCCCATCGGGGGGGAAGAGTCGGCATCGCGGCTGCCGCCATCACCATAAGGAGGAGAGCATCGCTAGGTCAGAGAGCCGCCTCACACTTTCTCCTTGTGGTTATTTTCATTGATGATATTTTGGTGTTTTCTAAAAGTAAAGAGGAGAATGAAATACATTTAAGGGTTATTTTGTAAAGCATAACAGAAAAGAAATTGTATGGGAAATTAAGAAAGTGTGAGTTTTGGTTGCAACAAATTTCTATGCTTGATCATATTGTTTCTAATGATGGAATAACTGTTTATCCTGCAAAAACAAAGGTAGTGGAAGAATGGCCAAGACCCACCAATGTAACCGAGATTCATAGCTTCCATGGTTTAGCAGGATATTACTGACAGTTTGTTAGAAATTTTTCTTGGTTATCTAGTCTAATGACTAAGCTAACATGGAAGGGTGTAAAGTTTCTCTAGGCAAAAGAATCTGATGATTGTTTTCAAGAACTGAAAAGAAGATTGGTGAATGCTCTTGTTTTGGCACTACCTTCCAGGAATGGGGAGTTTGTTATCTATAGTGATGCTTCATTAAAAGGACTTGGTTGCATCCTAATGCAGAATGATCAGGTAATTGCATATGCTTCACGTTAGTTGAAAATGCATGAGGTAAATTACCGTAAACATGATTTGGAATTAGCTACTATTGTTTTCGATTTAAAAATTTGGAGGAATCATTTGTATGGTGTAAAGTGTGAAATATATACTGATCACAAAATTTTAAAGTATATATTCACTCAGATAGAATTGAACATGAGACAGAGGAGATACCTAGAATTAATCAAGGATTGTGATTATACAATTCATTACCATCTGTGAAAAGCAAATAAAGTGGTTGATGCTTTGAGTCGAAAAATTAATGCTTCATTAACAATGTTACATTTGGAACATGATCCTTTGGTTAAGGATTTGATGAACTATGGAATAGAAGTTGTTGGTGTAGGATGTCCTTCTGTTTTGATTCAGGTATCAGTGAAATCTTCTCTATCAGACAAAAATAAGCAAGCAAAAAAGCAAGACAGTGAGTTCCAGAAAAATGTAGAGCTGGTTCAGCAAGGTAAGTTTCCTAAGTTCAATGTTGATAATGATTGTGTTTTGAGATTTGGGAAGAGATTGTGTGTTCCTTGTGATTCACAGTTGAAGTGAGAGTTGCTATGTGAAGCTCATAGTTCTTCGTTTTCAGTTCATCCTAGTAGTACTAAGATGTATAGAGATCTTTGGGAGTATTACTGGTGGGAAGTAATGAAAAGAGATATTGTTAATTTTACTGTGAAGTGTTTGACTTGTCAACAGGTTAAAGTAGAATGGTAGTTACCAAAAGGGATGCTTCAACCTTTACCCGTACCCAAGTGGAAATGGGAGAACATATCCATGTACTTCATTGTGGGATTTCCGAAGACACCTCGAGGTAATAATGCAATCTCGGTTATTGTTGATCGCTTGACTAAATATGTTCATTTACTTGCTATACGAGATAATTTTTCTGTAGACCAACTTTCCCATTTGTATCATAAAGAGATAGTCAGGTTACATGGAGTTCCCCTCGCCATTGTATCTGATCGTGATCCCAGGTTTACTTATATCTTTTGGAAAGGCCTTCAGAAGTCGTTGGGTACTGAATTAAATTTTAGTACAACTTTTCATCCTCAATCAGATGGGTAGTCAAAATGAACGATTCATACTTTGGAGGACATGCTACGTGCTTGTTCGATGGATTATCAGGGAAGTTGGGACCAACATCTTTCTTTGGTTTAGATTTCTTATAATAACAGTTTTCAGTCCAGTATACAGATGGCACAATTTGAAGCATTATATGGGAAGTGGTGTCAAACTACAGCTTTCTGGGATGAAGTGGGTGAAAGAAAGTTGATGGGAACATAATTGGTAAATGAGTTGGCAGAAAAAGTTTAGCTGATACAGAGACATAAGAGAACAGCTTATAGCAGGCAAGAGTATTATGCAGACAACCGGAGGAAGGATCTCTCTTTTGAGGTAGGTGATCTTGTTTTTCTAAAAGTATCACCATGGAAAAGTGTGATGCAATTTGGTAAGAAAGAAAAGCCGAGTCAACGGTTCATTGAACCATATGAAATTTTAGAGAGAGTTTGATTAGTTGCATTACAAGTGGCTTTACCTCCGTGTTTATCTCAGGGACATAATGTTTTTCATGTTTCAATGTTAATAAAGTACATGCCAGATCCATCTCATGTTTTGAGTCCTGAGGTAGTTCCGTAGAAAGAGAATCTATATCATGAGGAACAACCGGTACATATTATTGACCAGAGGAAGCAAGTGATGCAAAATAAAGTGATTCATCAAGTAAAGGTTTTGTGGAAAAACCACATGATTGAAGAGGCAACATGGGAATCTTAAAATGCAATGAGGGATAAATACCCCCACTTATTCGATATGTAAATAATTTGCGGGGACACAATTTTCTAAAGGGGGGAAGGATGTAAAATACCAATTAAGTAATGAATACTATATTTTCACATCTAGGTATATTTATGAATTAGATAGTGTTTTAAGAGGCTTAAAGTGAGAATAATTCCAATCTTAAGCATGGAATACACTAATATTTTTAAAATATTGTTTTACTGCCTTTTGATGGATAACCATTTTTAAATAAAATATTTCAACATTTCATAAGCACTATTTGTAAAAATAAACTTATTCTTTATGATTGGGACATTAAAATTTACTTTGGATAAATTTTTGGTATTTTTCTGACAGTGTTCATTTTTTTAATGAATAGTGAAAAATACTACATTTTACATCAAAATTGTTTGTTCATATAATTTAATTATATGGTTATATTATCTTTTTAATTTGTTTTAAAGTTTAATTAGAATATATTTTTACCATTTTATCCAATTGTGGTCATTAGAATTAATTTTACTTTGGAATTGGGCATAAACAAGTGCCAAACGTTTCCTAGATATTGTTTCAAAAAACCCCCGCTATTTGTGTTGACAAAGAGAATTATTTTTAAATTAATTATTACAATTTTTGGGATTGGAATTTGGTAAAATTGATTCCATATTTGGAATCAGAATGTCCAAATCATGTAATTAAGACTCTTTTGATTTTTGGACATTATGAATAGTAATGACGATAATTATCTTTAATTATCATGATTAATTAGTAATCAGGTAGTTAAGGATAATAAAATAATATCATAATAATAACAAATGACCCCAAAATGTGCCATAATGCTACTGGTTTTGTCATGGAAGACCATGGTATGCCTTTTTCCAAACATAAGGACCCCATGGAATCACTTTTGTGTGATAATGACTTTTTATCTTTTTATTTTTAAAGAAAGTTAAATATAACAAAGTATGTAACACCTAAGTAAAAAAAAATTAATTTTGTCTACATAAATGATATATTAGACTATAATTATTCATTGGAAAAATAAAAATATTTCCTACATCATATTATTTTTTTATATAATTTATATACATTAAATAAATTAAGTTATTTATGACATCATGATGATGCAACCATTACCTCATTAATGAAAGATTTAAATAAAATGAAAAGATAATGTAAATTCTAATACTTACACTTGTCAAAGACCTATTGGATGAGTATATTTCGAACCCTTAACACCTTATCCTAAAAATATATCAATGTGGGACCATTAAAATCTGAAACCCTTTTTAATATAAAGTAACATTTTATAACATTCCAAGAGTGCCCCTCCTCTCCTCTTATAATAGGCCCCCACCTCAACCTCCATACCCACACTTCTCAAGCCATTGGTTTTCCCAAACTCTTCTCATTTCATCTCTACACAATCCTCTATTCATCCTAGAATCCTTACCTTAGGCAGAAAGCTTTTCGAGAAACCCTTTTTGTTCAAACAAAGAGGAGTTACCCGATTGAAATATAAAGACTTCTCTAATATTCTTTTGTATTATTTTGCTTCTCCAACCCCCCTAAACTCTTTTTATTCATTTATTTTCTAACAAAACCAGTATCTTAAATATACTTGAATGTTTTTATAATAATAATTCTATCTACACTTACACACACCTACATATAATGGTCAAGAGAATACTGTTTCCGTGGATGGCGAATTTCTGCCTCACGAAACAATGATTGTTCAATATTCTAATAACAACTTAAAAGGTGTCCATTAAGATGTCACTATATTTATATATGATATATTTTCATGTTTTCATTAAGCTTCTGTATTTTTCATTTATGTAATGCCTTTATGGTTTCCATTATGGGTAAACGTGATATATTCATTTTAGGAAGTGCGGACTACCGCCCCCTCAAAGTGATTAGATTCGTTAATGCCTTTTGTGGGACGTATAAAGGATGTAGTTAATGATATTATATATGATATTATACTGTAATTATAATATATATTTATATCATTATGATTTCATTCCATAAAATACGAAATAGAAATGAAAGTAGCATTCATGCGTATGTACGGCTTACCGTCTCCATGAACGGTGAATTTCATTTCTTACCTCTAAATATTATGTAATATTATAAATGCATTTATTTACTGGATATATATGTTATATATGATATCTACATCATGAATATAATTCTGGATATAATTGATACATGAACAACTTGTAACTATAAAGAGTTTATTTTTGACTCAAGTACCAATAATCGACAAAACGACCATTATTAACTTAAATAATTACATAGTATTCATAACATGGTAATATGTGATATAAAAGAAATAATGAACTTGAAAACGGTTCTTAAGCAAGTATAAATTAACTCACGTTTATTATTCAAGAGGTTAAATAATGATCAAGTCAAGTCGGACCCAAGGTAAGGTACTTCGTCTCAATATCCTTTCATTGGGGCATATTTTGTTTTATACACAAATTTCTTTTATACGGTGTATAAACCCATTTGAATTTTACATTTATTCAAAATGAATATTTTTTATACGAATCATTTACTAAATGACAAAAGATAATGTTTTTTTGTCATACGTATGCGGCTACAAAGACTTCTCCGCCGCCGTGACTATTAAGTGAGTTTCGGCTTCCTCTACAAGCCATAACCGTTTTTAAAATGAAAAATAAATACCATGTTTTACTTTTAATTTATTTTGGTATTGAAAATGGTTTTGATAATGTTTTTATTATATCAATGTGTTATTTATATCTTTTTATTGAAATGTGTAAATTTTATGCTTCCCTTATGCATGTTTTATGTGTTACGATTATGTTATGGTTCTTGGGAATTGTTTATGAAGACGGGTGGTTCTGTGATAAACTAAGGATGGGTGAGCCTAATATAGCTCTCCAATGCATTGGGAAATTCAAAGGCGTTAAACGTTAAGGTTTCTTCGAAGAGATTTAGGGAATATACTGTGATGGGTATTCTAAATGTAACCATGAGTGTTACTCCGTACGTAAGAATGTTATGAATGCCTCAAGTTACCTCTATGTCTTATGTTTTTTATGAGTTATTCATAAATCTTATGATTTCATGAGGTATGTTAAAGTGCTAATGTTTTATGAGTAAAGTATGATTTCATTGATTCTTATGTATTAATGCACTAATGTTTCCATTGCGTTTTTCTATATCCCTTACTGAGCTTTTTAGGATTATCCAAAGTTTTAGAAATGTTTTTCACAGGTCAAGGGAACGGAAAATGATGTGATGATAGTATCAAGGAAGTGTCAAGAAAGAATCCATGTTTTATTTTAAATATGTTTCCATTGATGGGAAAAGTGAGTACTATCTTTTATGTAACCACTTTTTTTAAATGTGGAGTGTAATGCATGATTTATGATCTTATTCTATAAAACTAAAAACGTGAAAAGATCCTCAACGTGTACTCTTAAAATAACTCAAGATTAAGTAATGTTTAAGTCTGGGGCCTTATAAATATAGTGGAGGTGTAAATTCAAAAGAATCACAAGAATCGATAAAAAAATATTTTAGATAAATCACATCTCAGCTCCAACTCTAACTACCTCAAAGGAAATAACCCCTTTCACATCATCTATATCAAAAAATAGAACACAACATCCCTCCTCGTTGGCCAAAATTCAAATAAGGCATAATCAAAACAAGGGGAATAATCGATGGTCTGATACTCATTATAAAAATATCTTATATAAAGTGAAAATTTTCATTTTTAGAAACCAACTAGTAATGGCAAGTCATTTGAACTATTTAAAAACCCACATTAACACATTCTTTATAACTATTCTATGTGAAACCACATATAAAATCATTTGTAAAAACAAAAACTTTTTCATTCAAGTCATTTTAAAATCCATTAAACCAATTCCATTTCAAAAAATCCTTGAAAAGTATACCAATACCCAAATGGGTACAAATACCTTTTTTATATAATTTATTTTAAAACAAGCCATATAGGCATTCCCAAAAAGGCATGAAATTTATACCAATTAATTAAAATTTTGAAAAAATATAAAACCTTTATTCCAAGATATAAAAAAACTTATAACACTTTTTAAACCCACTATATCTATTAAATATTGATTTGCTTTGATAAAAATGTTTTAGAAAACACCATGAAAAAATGACATTCTAATTAAAGTAAATACACAGAAATACATACCTAAATCCAAGAATAATTCATTTTAATAATTCTTATTCCAATTAATGAGTCAATTTTATAATATTTAATTTTTATAAGCAGAATAATTCATTTTAATATAAGTTTGATAAACGAAACAAAAACCATTTTTAGACAAATTCATTTTAAGAATAAAATTGAATTTGTTCTTATTAATTACCTAGTGAAAACAATATATGTTGATAAAAGAATCTGTTAAATAAATTATATAAAAATTAAATTAAAATCAGTCATTAATAGAGATTAATTTAATTTTTAATGATAAAATCACATTTCATTCATAAAAGTAATTTATTAAGAATATTTTTCGTTTTGACCATCAAATGATTTTATTTTAATTTGTAACCAATTTATAAAAAAGTAATTGATTTTATATAGTTTTAAAAAATAATTTTTCATAATTTAGTTGGACCTATTCAGAACCTCATGTCTACAGACAAAGTGATTTCTGTTAATTGTAATAAAAATATTTTAAGAGTATATCATAGTTCATTTAATATTATTATAGAATATAAAGAAAGATATCTACAAAAAAAATTTAAAGATAATTATATCATAAAATATCAGGGTTTTGTAGGTTTCAACCATTGAATAATGGAAACCGTAAATAAGTGTTCCACAAGATTTCAACATTTCACCATTTCATAATTAACACAAGGGAATGAAATGTGTTTTATAAAAACTTCATAAAATATTGATTATCATATGTATTATATATTAAAAAGTTAATTTTAGAATAACATTAATATTTATAAATGAAATTAAATTTTTAAATGAGTGAATGTCTTGGTATAAAATTTCATTATTGAAATCGCATACATTAATTTGGTTATTTTGGACCTTTATGAGTTATATCCTATTGGATTTAAAAATACATAGGTATCATAACCATTGAAATTAGAGTGATATAATTTTTATAATATATATAGGATTATATTAAATCCATTTGACACAGACAAAGGAATAAATAACCTTAATGAGTAGGATCATACCCTATCAAGCCCATTTATCCGAGCTTCGGAGGGAGATAACAACACTAGGATTTTCCCATTACATAGACCAAGATGAGAATAAATAAATAAATCATGAGGGAATGCATTTACTAGAAAATGTCATGTTCATCAAGATCATGTCACAACCCACATTATTCAAACCACTCAAAGATAATATTACTATCCCACGCCTTACCCATAGGGTATTCAATGGTGTAATAAAGGGAAATTCATCAAGACCCAAATAGTATGAATTTTTAAATGTTTTCATAAATTAATGATCAGATTTTTCATTTATAATTACATTATAATGATAAAATAATATGTCTATTAAAATTAGATTTTGATACAATGAAATAGAAACTACATTTTTGGGAATTTTATAGCTTCAATCAAGACACTAATTTTGATGAATTAAAGTGGTTTTAAAAAAATTAAGTTTTAATAAAATATTATTGTTTTATAATATATATTTAATATAACAGATAATATAATTTTATGAAGCCAAATGTTATTCTTATAAGGGATACAAAATAATTATTATAAAAAAATCACAATTTTCTAATAAAAAGGGAAATTTATTTAAAAAACTCTAAAATTTAGATAATTATTTTTTAAAAATAAATATTATTTTTGAAATAATAACATTCTAGCTATCTATGGGTTAATTTTTTGTTTTTTTGTGTTATTTTAATTTTTGGGTACAAAATTAATGCATTATAAATATACATTACATATTATGACCTCATATAATAAAAAAGGAGTTGTAAAAATAATTTAAATACTATCCCTAACCAAAAATAATGTTTACCCTTTAAAATAATGTTTTTTAAGTTATATAATAAATTTTATATATCTGTAATGAATCCCCAGAAACTTTTATTTTGTCATATGATTTTAAATTCAATTCTTTGTAAACATGACATTCTTACACATCACCATGGGTATTTTTTATGGATTTTGGTTCATAGACTTATAAAATAATAAAATAGAATCCTATTTGTTTAGAAAAAATGGTCAAAAAACATGGCTAGGATTTTGGTTTTGTAAAGACCCATAAATTCCAAGGAAATGTTTTTCTTAATTTTCTTTGGAATTTTACAAGAACGCGGTTTCTGACGGAGCCTGATTCCGAGGCCCGGTGTGCCCGGAATCAATTTCTGAAGTTTGGCTTGGGTACGTTCAGTGAACGGAAGAGCGGGTTTTTCTAACTTTTGACCCGGTGCTCGGAATCGAATTCTGAGGGCACCGATGGAATCGCAACGCCGGTAATTGCTTAGAAACGCCTCTTCCGGAGTTGCATTTTCTCGGGTGTGGTTTTTAATTTTCGGGCTTAAAAGTTAAGAAATAAAATAATTGTACGACAAACATTATGTTATTTCACTTAAGCCACATGGAAGCCACCTGAAAGCCACTTAAAGCTGCTTAAGTGGAGTTGTTACGGATAGGGTGCTATCCAAAAAAAATATCCTACCCTCTTGGTAAGATATTTGTGAGGTGGGACCCTCACGAGCCCCACCATTTCTTTTCAGCTAAGTAACGTACCCATGAAAACCTGTCATTATGAATGTCAACTGACGCGTTTTCTTAATTTCTTAACGCACCAACTAATTGGGTGGTTTTCTTCGTTGAATTAATTGGGCGGTTTATTTCATTGAATTAATTCTACAAATTAATGGGTCGTTACTTATCTCTTTATTCGTTTCTTAACCGGTTTGAAATCCGTTGGCGTAGTAATAAAATAAGACCAACGCCACATCTTGAGTATTACACGTTGGGATACCTTTGACAGAATTCTTGTGCCTTCACCCTTCTTCGCGAAGAACGCGAAGAACGCGAAGAATGTCGGCCTCCGACGAAGAACGCCAAAACCGCGGAAATCGACGACGTGACGCCGTGTGCTGCGACGCCGACGTTTCCTCTTTTGTGACGTTCCTTCCTCTGCAACGAAATCTTCAATCATCTGTTGGAGTTCGACGACGTGACGCCCTTCCGCGACGACGCGACGCCCTTCCGCGACGCGACGATCGCCTCCTTCCGCGGCGATCAAATCCGCGAAGAACGCGTGTGCGACGACTTGATGAGGTAGGGATTTTATTCTGGTATACCTTTATATTCCCATGAACATTTCTTTAAAAATTAAAGAACCAGTTTCATATGAACATTTTTAATTTATTAAATTTGTTGTTTCTTGTGTTGAATAATTCTCCCGTTGATTTTATTTAACGCGGAGGGTGCGGGCCAAACGAACACTGCCCGACAACCCTCCGCAGATTGTTTATTGATGTGTGGATCGACGGGAGATGAAAAACGAGGCCGCAAGGTGATTTTGAGGGCCTCGCAGTAAAGATCGGGTCCCGGGAGGACCACTGGCGAAGACCACACACAAAACGGACCACCGGAGCACGTCCGGTGGCCCGTGGAAACTCCCGCCAGCGGTCAGAGGCGGCGGCGGTGCCTGGCGCGCCGCCGCGGCTGAAGGCGCGGCGGCGACGCGGTTCCGTGGCCGCGCGGAACCGATGGAGGGACGCGGCCCGGCCGCCGCGTCCGTTGGAAAGGCGGCCCCAACCGGGGCCGCAGGTTCGTCACATGGGGGCAGCGCGCCCCCACGGCTTCTGTGCTCGGCCGCTTGGCCGAGCCGAGCCGGACCGGCCGGCCGAGCCAGGCCGCGCCCTGGCAGGACCGGACCGGGCCAGCCAGGTCGGACCGGGTCGGGTCGACCCAGTTCGGCCGACCAAGGGGGGGTCGGGTCGGGCCGGGCCCAGACCCCCCGTCTTCGGACCGTTTTTGGTCCATTCCCCGTAACATGAGCTAAGGACATCCGATTGACGCGCCGTTAGCGGCAACGCGATCCTTGGATCAAGCCGGTCATTTCGGTATATCGCACTCAAGGTTTCAGAGAACTTTGCGTTCGGCCGGGTTGGTTCGTACACGAAACCAACCGGGCCCTCGGAGCGGAAACACTCATATCTAGAGCTCCGGATGTCCGATTGATGTGCCGTCGACTTTGACGGTTTCCTCTATGTGAGACGGATCTTTTGGCTTACTCCGCATGAGGTTTGGATGCCTTCGGAGTGCGGTTGGGTTGGTTCACTCACGAAACCAACTGGGCCCCTGGAACGAAAAAGCCAATAACTCACAGACCGAGTGTCCGATTCACGCGCCGTCTATCTCGTTGATTTCCTCTTGATGAGGCAGAACTTTTGGCATACTTCACCCGAGTTTTGGATATAGTTGGATAGTGGCCGGGTTGGATTGTACCCGAAATCCAACCGGACCCCTGGAACGGAAAAGCTGATATCATTCAGATAGGACGTCCATTTGACGAACCGTCAGCGGCGTTGTTGATCTTGTCGAGAAATGGTCCCTATGAGTATACCCTATGAGAGTTCGGGGTACAGTTGAGATATAGCCGGGTTGGTTCTGTTACGAAACCAACTGGGCCCCTGGGACGAAAAGGCTAATAACTCACAGACCGGGTGTCCGATTGACGTGCCGTCTGTTGCGTTGAGACCCCTATGACGAGGCGGTCCTTTGAGATACTTATTCGTGGGACTTTTAGATAATTGGAGTATCGACTTGTAGCTCGTGGAGCGGACCCTCCTAGAGACGAGCGTACGGAGTACAGAGACCATGTAGCCGGCAGAGACCTGAAGAATGCTTGTCCGATTCGATTTGGAGTGACTTACGTAGCCCAGTGGGGAGCACTACTTTGTGAGGTGGCAGACCCACAGCAGAGTAGCACTACTGTGTGAGGTGGCAGACCCGCGGTACTCGATAGGAGGAGTACCTCTGTAGGCTATGAGGGGGGAGTACTACTGTGTTTGGGTGGCAGACCCCAGTGGGAAGCACTACTGTGTGAGGTGGCAGGCCCGCGATACTCGACAAGAGGAGTACCACAGCAGTCTTAGGTTAGTAAGCAGTACCTCGGAGTCATGACAGGACCACTGTACACTTCAGAGACGGAGCTCTTCAGCAGTTACGGTTTCGATAATGAAAATCCTGGTTTGAGCTAAGACTTTTGACCTTTGTGTTTACCTCATGATTGAGATGGGTCACTTGATAACTTAGGTATATGTATGGGCCTATACCTTGGTAGTGGTTATCCGTTGATTTCACAATCCTTGTGTTTCCTCATGATTGAGATGGGTTACCTGATAACTTAGGTATATGTATGGGCATATATCTAAGTAGTGGTTATCTGTTGAGATCTTCTTGTGGTTATATTTGTTGGTTTAGTGAGACCTTGAGGGTCTCGGGGTCCCTACTGAGTATCATTATACTCACCCCTACACGGGATATGCCCGCACCTCGTTGTGTTGGTTGCAAACAACGGGCAGTGCAGACAGAGGCCGAGTGTTTGAGGACTGGTCGGTACCCGGAGGTGGTCTACACGACGAGTCAGTACCCGGAGGTGGACTACATGACGTGAAGACTCACAGAGGAGGTTGACGGACGAGAGCATGGAGGAGGCTATCTGTACCTACCCTTCAGGTAGGATCCGTGGTGGACAACCAGGAGCTGCGCTATCTGTAGCTACCCTTCATGTAGGATCCGAGGAGGACGACCCAGGAGCTGCTTCCTTCTTCCAGCTGTTTTTTTTGCTGTTGTACCTTGTTCAGTTGTAGTCATACTTTCTTTTGGGTTTGTATTCTGGCCCATTTACATTTCAGCATTTCTTTTGTACTTAGTTTTTTTCTTCCTCTTGTACTCTGTGGTGCTTGTTTTTTTTGTAAAGGCAATGCCTTCCAAGTTATCGGGATTTTACGCCTTTGGTTCTAGTCGCCAGCCCCTGGCCTATGGAAGGTGGGCTTGGGGTAGTCACAGAACGGGCCCCAAGGACGGGTCGTGAAAAATTGGTATCAAAGGAGTTCGGTTCTACAGCAGAACTTATAACTCTGATGTTTCTTTCTGTGAAGCAATAGTGTTAAGAGTACCGAGTGTGGTTTTCAGTTTAGGGAATCCAGTGTTGGTGCGGGCGGCCGACGTATCCATACACGAGGACCCTGATAACCGATTTCCGACTCTATGCACGAAAACCCTGATTGCGTGTGTGTTTCTAGAAGTTTTTGAATATCAGCTCAAACCAGGTCAGCTCACCAGGTATAAACGTTTGACCATGTCACGATGTTTCTTCCGGGATGCCTTTTCACGGACGACCAGCTAGAGCCCGGAGGGATGTGTGTGCTGACAGCCTGTCGAGTGGCGAGGCTTCAGTACAGGGCCCTCTTGCAGTTGAGGCACCGGCAGAGGCACCGGCGGTACTACCATAAGTTGGGCCACCGATGCCACCAACCCCAGCAGTAGGCGATGCACGCTACTTGAGTGTGCTGCATGAGTTCCAGCGCCAGAGGCCACCCAGGTTCCGGGGAGAGACGGACTCGCAGGTGGCTGCGTATTGGCTAGAGGCTATGGTGAGAGTCTTCAGGCTAGTGGGGACGCCGACATACTTCATGGTGATCCTTACTGCCAGCCTCTTTCAGGCAGCAGTAGGCAGGTGGTGGAGCCACTTGTTCCAGTTTTGCGATGGGATGAACTTCGCATGGGAAGACTTCGAGACCTTCTTCAGGGTGGAGTTTGTGCCAGTAACTCTACACCCCAAGCATGTACAGAAGCTTCTGCCTTTGCTGCAGGGTTTTCGATCAGTTTCCGAGTCATCTGTGGGCAGTAGACAGATGATGCAGAGGTCCAGGAGGACCAGACCAGCAGTTGGACGATCCTGGGTTTTAGGATCAGTGGTGCGGGGCACCCGGGGTGGGGTCAGATCCAGACGCGCCAGAAACGGACATTGTTTCTCCTATGGCAGGAAGGGTCACCTGGCACGTAACTGTACGACCCCCCGCACGGTTGATCAGCGGGTGTTGGAGGAGCCACTGAGATAGAAGCAGCGGCTGCTACTTGAGCAACAACCGAGCAGTGGACAAGGTAGTAGAGCTCCGAGAGTAGGTGGATAGGAGAGAAACTAGTGGATACAAACTTTGTACTTCTAGTTCCATGTTTCTTTTGTATTCGTGTCTTTGTACTATGAGCTGCAATAATAAAAAGACACTTATCTTTGTTTTCTTTCCTGTCCTTTTGTTTGGTTGATACTGAGTGGTCCCGGTTAAACTGTTGACTTGACCCTCACTTTCTAGATTTCTACTGGAAGAGACCCAGTGACCTCACACTGATGCTGATAGTGTGACTCGACCCTTGGAGGCGAGAGTGACAGTTGGATCTCTTGGTATTTACGTCGAGGCCTTACGACATCATCCATGGCATGAATGCATCATTCATGTCAGGATTGACTATATTAGGCAACGAATGTGGTTCATCAAGGGGATGAGACTGGGTTTCTCTTATCGGCAAAGAAGAAATCATTGCAGCTCTTGTGAGACTAAAGGACGTCCAGGTCATCCAAGAGTAGATGAAGACTACACAGTGCAGTAAGAAACAGGAAACCGGTGCCAGTCTTAGAGACTCGGGCGTGTTAAATGTTTCAAGAAGTGGAATATTTAAGGATAGATGAGTCTATGAAGCAGCAGACATGGATGCAGAGCTAGGAGACCAGTATGAGGTGGTGTACATCTTAACATGCTACAACAACCCGCCTTAGTTATCCCCGCCAGGTTCAGGGAGCTGGAGGGCGGTGGAAGAGTGCGGCTACGTGCGGTCAAGGAATGTGACACAATGGCTCTAGAAATGATTCAAGGGACAGTCTATGTCCACTACTATATATTGTAGTAACAGACGTCGATATGAATCATTCCTTGATTTCACAAATCTTGTTCCATACCTAGAGTTTCCGGTAAGCCATGGACTTGACCCTCACATCTGGAGATACCTTGGGAGGAGACTCGATAATCACACTTACGCCGATGGTGTGGTCAGATCCTCGAGGTGAGAGTTTCAGTTGGAATCTCTTGGTGGAAGCGTCGAGACCTTACGACGTTGGTTTGAGTATGGACTGGGAAATCACAGTTCATACTCAAATTGACGGTATTAGGCAAAAAGGTTGTAGTTTAACTACGACATCGGGATGGGTTTTCCTTGGTCGGCGAAAAAGGAAACCCCAGGAAGTGCAGGGTAACTCTTGCATAGGAGGGTGCGACCGATCACTTTTGAGTCGGTCAAGCTTACCCTCGTAGCAGCAGTCGTTTTGAGTTTCAGTTCTAACAGAAAATGGAGACTTCTGGAGTACGAGGATGAAGTCCACGTCTTCTTACGGGTCTCACCTCGACGAGGTTTACTGAGATGTGGCCAGGGAGGCAAGTTATCTCCGAGATTCAACGGACCTTTCTAGGTCCTCAGCTGGCTAGGCGAGGAGGTTTACCACTTGACCCATCCACTTCAGTTGCACTAGGTGCACGATGTTTTCCACGTATCCCAATTGAGGAGATACGTGCTCGACCCTCCGCATATCATCGACCATGAGGAGCTGGACGGTGGCGATGAGGTGACTTCTAAGGAGGTTCCTGTGGGGATCGAGGATCGACAAGAGAGGATCCTAGGAGGATGGTCGATTCCTCTTGTTCACTTTCTTTGGCAGCACGGGAACCTCCAGGTGAGCACATGAGAGCGGAAGGCTCAGATGTGTGCTCAGTACCGCCTTTGTTTTCCTAAGTTTGTGGTGAAGCTTTACGGGGACGTAAATCCCTATGGTGGGATTAATGTAAAGACCCGTAAATTCCAAGGAATTTTTTTTCTTAGTTTTCTTTGGAATTTTACAAGAACGCAGTTTCTGACGGCACCTGATTCTGAGGCCCGGTGTGCCCAGAATCAATTTCCGAAGTTTGGCTCGGGTACGTTCAGTGAACGGACGAGCGGGTTTTTCTAACTTTTGAACCGGTGCTCGGAATCCAATTCTGAGGGCACCGATGGAATAACTGCGCCGGTATTTGCTTAGAAACGTCACTTCCGGAGTTGCATTTGCTCGGGTGTGGTTTTTAATTTTCGGGCTTAAAAGTTAAGAAATAAAATAATTGTACGACAAACTTTATTTTATTTCACATAAGCCACTTGGAAGCCACCTGAAAGCCACTTAAAACTGCTTAAGTGGAGTTGTTACGGATAGGGTGCTATCCAACAAAAATATCCTACCCTCTTGGTAGGATATTTGTGAGTTGGGACCCGCACGAGCCCCACCGTTTCTTTTCCTCTAAGTAATGCACCCGCGGAAACCCGCCATTATGAAAGTCAACTGACACATTTTATTAATTTCTTAATGCACCAATTAATTGGGTAGTTTTCTTCGTTGAATTAATTGGGTGGTGTATTTCGTTGAATTAATTCTACAAATTAATGGGTCGTTACTTATCTCTTTATTCGTTTCTTAACCGGTTTGAAATCCTTTGCGTAGTAATAAAATAAGAACAACGCCACATCTTGAGGATTACACATTGGGAGACCTTTGACAGAATTCTTGTGCCTTCACCCTTCTTCGTGAAGAACGCGAAGAACGCGAAGAACGCCGGCCTCCGACGAAGAACGCCGAAACCGCGGAAATCGACGACGCGACGCCGTGTGCTGCGACGAGGAAGTTTCCTCTACTGTGACGTTCCTTCCTCTGCGACGAAATCTTCAATCATCTGTTGGATTTCGATGAAGCGACACCCTTCCGCGATGATGTGACGCCCTTCCGCGACGCGACGATCACCTCCTTCCGCGGCGATCAAATCCGCGAAGAACGCGCGTGCGACGACTTGATGAGGTAGGGATTTTATTTTGGAATACCTTTATATTCCTGTGAATGTTTCTTTAAAAATTAAGGAACCAGTTTCATATGAACAATTTTAATTTATTAAAATTGTTGTTTCATGTGTTGAATAATTATCCCGTTGATTTTATCTAACGCGGAGGGTGCGGGCCAAACAAACACGGCCCGAAAACCCTCCGCAGATTGTTTATTGATGTGTGGATCGACGGACGATGACAAACGAGGCCAAAAGGTGATTTTGAGGGACTCACAGTGAAGATCGGGTCCCGGGAGGACCCCTGGCGAAGACCGCACACAAAACGGACCACCGGAGCGCGTCCGGTGGCCCTTGGAAACTCCCGCCGGCGCGCCCCGCCAGGCGACGGTGCCCGGTGCGCCGCCGGAAAAACCCGCAGCGGCTAAAGCCGCGGCGGCGATGCGGTTCCGCGGCCGTGCGGAACCGGTGGAGGGATGAGGCCTGTCCACCGCGTCCGCTAGCAAGGCGGCCCCAACCAGGGCCTCGGGTTCCTCACACGGGGGCAGCGCCCCCCCGCGGCTTCTGCGCTCGGCCGAGCCGAGCCGGACCGGCCGGCCGAGCCAGGCCACGCCCTGGCCGGACCAGACCAGGCCAGCGGGGTCGGACCGGGTCGGGTTGACCCGGTTCGGCCGACCCAGGGGGGGGTCAGGCCGGGTCGGCCCGGGCCCAGACCCCCCGTCTTCGGACCATTTTCGGTCTTTTTCCCCTAACATGAGATATAGACCTACGATTGACGCGCCGTCAGCGACAATGCGATCCTTGGATCAAGACGGTTGTTTCGGTATATCGCACTCAAGGTTCCAGAGAACTTTGGGTTCGGCCGCGTTGGTTCGTACACGAAACCAATCGGGCCCTCGGAGCAGAAACACTCATATCTAGAGCTCCGGACGTCCGATTGACGTGCCGTCAACTTTGATGGTTTCATATAAGTGAGACGGATCTTTTGGTTTACTCCGCTCGAGGTTTGGATGCCTTCGGAGTGCGGTCGGGTTGGTTCACTCAGGAAACCAACAGGACCCCTGGAACGAAAAAGCCAATAACTCACAGACCGGGCGTCCGATTCACGCGTCGTCTGTCTCGTTGATTTCCTCTTGATGAGGAGGAAATTTTGGCATACTTCGCCTGAGTTTTGGATACAGTTGGATAGTGGCCGGGTTGGATTGTACCCGAAATCCAACAGGGCCCCTGGAACAGAAAAGCTGATATATTTCAGATAGGATGTCCGTTTGACGAACCGTCAGCGGCGTTGTTGATCTCGTCGAGAAACGGTCCCTATGAGTATACCCTATGAGAGTTTGGGGTACAGTTGAGATACAGCCAGGTTGGTTTGCTTACGAAACCAACCAGGCCCCTGGGACGAAAAGGCTAATAACTCACAGACCGAGCGTCCGATTGATGCGCCGTCTGTTGCGTTGAGACCCCTATGACAAGGCAGTCCTTTGATATACTTATTCGTGGGACTTTGAGATACTTGGAGTATCAAATTGTAGCTCGTGGAGCGGACCTTCCAAGAGACGAGCGTATGGTGTACGGAGACTGTGTAGCCAGTAGAGACCTGAAGACTGTTTGTCCGATTCTATTCGGAGTGACTTACGTAGCCCAGTGGGGAGCACTAATTTGTGAGGTGGCAGACCCACAATGGAGGAGCACTACTGTGTGAGGTGGTAGACCCGCGATACTCGACAGGAGGAGTACCTCTGTAGGCTATGAGGGGGAGCACTACTATGTTTGGGTGGGAGACCCTGGTGGGAAGCACTACTGTGTGAGGTGGCAGGCCCGCGGTACTCGACAAGACGAGTACCTCAGTAGTCTTAGGTTAGTGAGAAGTACCTCAGAGTCGTGATAGGACCACTGTACACTCCACAGATGGTGCTTTTCAGCAGTTACGGTTTCGATAATGAAAATCCTGGTTTGAGCTTAGACTTTTGACCTTTGTGTTTACCTCATGATTGAGATGGTTCACTTGATAACTTAGGTATATTTATGGGAATATACCTGGGTAGTGGTTATCTGTTGATTTCACAATCCTTGTGTTTCCTCATGATTGAGATGGGTTACATGATAACTTAGGTATATGTATGGGCATATATCTAAGTAGAGGTTATCTGTTGAGATCTTCTTGTGGTTACCTTTGTTGGTTTAGTGAGACCATGAGGGTCTCGGGGTCCCTACTGAGTATCGTTATACTCACCCTTGCACGGGCTATGCCCGCACCTCGTTGTGTTGGTTGCAGACGATGGACAGTGCTGACGGAGGCCGAGTGTTCGAGGACTGGTCGGTACCCGAAGGTGGACTACACGACGAGTCAGGACCCGGAGGTGGACTGCACGACGAGTCAGTACCCGGAGGTGGACTACACGACGTGACGACTCACAGAGGAGGTTGATGGACGAGAGCGTGGAGGAGGCTATCTGTACCTACCCTTCAGGTAGGATCCATGGTGGACGACCAGGAGCTGCGCTATCTGTACCTACCCTTTTTGTAGGATACGAGGAGGACGACCTAGGAGCTGCTTCCTTCTTCCAGCTGTTTTTCTTTTTGCTATTGTACCTTGTTCAGTTGTAGTCATACTTTCTTTTGGGTTTGTATTCTAGCCCATTTACTTTTCATCATTTCTTTTGTACTTAGTGTTTTTCTTCTGCTTGTACTCTGTGGTGCTTGTTTTCTTTTGTAAAGGCAATGCCTTCCCAGTTATCGAGATTTTACGCCTTTGGTGCTAATTTCCAGCCCTTGGACTATGGAAGGAGGGCTTGGGGTAGTCACGACACGAGCCTCGAGGACGGGTCGTGACAGGTTTGGATTGATTTATCATATAGATGTTGAAACCTATGTTTAGATATTAATAATGAAATCTCCTCAATTTTTCTATAAAACACCACCCTACCTAACATTACTCATTATAAAAAACCATTAAAACGCAATTATACTATTCTATTACCTCTCAAGATTTATCCTAAGGTTCCTCGGTCTCATAAAAATCTCCACATTACCTTTTAGAAATTCCTTCCCATTGTAAGGGATTCTCTTCCCCTCCTCTTAATTAAAGCACTTTCTTTATATTATTCCAAATGATTTCAAATTTTCTATGTTGTAATATGTTTTTACACATACCAACTATTTTTATGATTTCCATGTAATTATAGAACACACTTTATTCTCATTAAACCTTTTCTGGAATTAATATGTAATCTTGTTATGTTGCCGAAATTATCCAGTGATATTTCCATTCCAAAACATTTGTGTAGTGAATAACCATACCAATTTCAACTTAATGTTATTCACATAGAAGTACCTATAATTAATTAATTGGGAACATCCGTTTATTTATCCAAAACTCTTTAATCATGAGATAAAACATGATGAAATGTGTCATTATGGTTTCTGATCTATGTGGCAGACAAAAATCTTGTTCATGATATGAATGTAATGGGTTGGACTAGAAAAGTTTACCTAAAGAACACTAGGTTATTATGTTTTAGTGGTTATCTGTGACTTATTCTTATTATGTCATGTTTTTTTAGTTTCCAAATTTCTATGATTCCTTTATTTTATCCTCATATATTATGCTTTGATGTTCATGTTTACGATTATGACACCTTTTATATCTCGATTATATAAAAATTGACTAACTAGTATTAATTTTATCATGTTAATCTTATATTATTACTTGTCTTGGATTTATAGATCACCCCTTTATTATTTACATCCCCAGGTTACCCCTTATAGTTTAGAAGACCATGAAGAATTAAGGGCATGTTATGGAGTTTTAATTTATTCCATTTTATTTGTTTTTATATTTTGTATGCTATGTAACAAATTACCCAAAGACACTAGGGTCCCAATCATATGGAGTTATATTATGTGTGTCATTATATAATTTATCATCATATAATGTGTATTAAATATATGGGTTTTATTAGATTCTATGAATGAAAAATTAAGTTATTTTAGCGGTTGGGATTAGAAAACCCAAGTGAAAGTCCTAAGGATATGACTAAGCATAAGAAAATAATATAAATTTTTGGTGAAGGTAACAATAAGTGGTTTCTAAAAAATAAAACCCTATCTATATACTACATGTGGATGTGGCTCTAGAATAGTTGTTCCTAGGGGTAATTACCACAGAAATGACACTCTGGTGTTGACTTGATCATCACATGTTTCAGAACAATGGGCCTTATTGAATACATAGTTTTACACTCTCTAGGGGTATGCATTGGTAAATTCTCAAGCTCATTACGAACAATTATTATATAGAAAAATGGATATAATACTTTATGATAGGTAATATATTAGGGATAACAGAAAGTGGAACCTATAAATTCCTATGTTAAGGAATATATATCATATGATTTATCCCTTTAATTTCTATATTTCGCTTGTACATGTTTAATATTTTGTAAATTCTTATCCCGATTTCCTTTTAGAAAAGGAAAATTATTAATAGTAGTGTAAAATAGTGAATCTAAGGCTTATCATCCATTTATGAACATAAAATGTAATATGTTACCTTTTTTTATGCATTCCTTCATATCACACAAGTTTAATAGAACTATTCAAGGACCACAAAAAACATGTAAATAGAGCTATCAATGAGAACTACAAAGGGATAATTTTTTGCATCCCAAAGATATAACTCAACCCCTATCACAATTTTTTGTTAGAATTTCCTAGATAACCTAATGATACTCCCTTTATTTTAATTTGATTCTATTTTCAGCATGGAATCACTTTCCTTGTATAGAGCCAACATTAATTTCTGAGAGAAGGAAATCACCCATCATATAAAAAATCACCCTCAAATTATATACAAGTGAAATAAAGAGGATAATTCTCCTTTGGTATCATTATTTTAAATATAGATATTGTTTCCTTAGGAGAATGTGTATCAAGAATAAATGATTTCATCTAATTAAAATATTGTCCTAGATGACATGCCCATTTTATAGTAATTCACCAATGGGTTTCCTAATGAATTTCCTACTCATCCTCCTATATGAATGTCTGATTTCATGAACAAACATATACTTGGAGACTTATTAATATCCAATACTATATATAGAATGTACATTTTTAATGTGATGATATTAAGAAAAAATTATGGTAGAATCTTTATGAAGGGAATATAGGCCCAAGTGTTTCACCATATGATGCAATGATCCATTTTTAAAAGAAGACGGTTGGGTTAATGCACCACTGCATAGATGATCATGATCTCAATAAGATCACAATAAAGAACAAGTATCCTCTTAAATGGATTTATTACTCATTCAATCATCTACATTAATCACGATACCTCTTCAAAATGGATCTCCAGTAAAGATATTACAATGTAAAGGTGAAGAAGGAAAATATCCACAAGAATACATATTTTTCATGTTATAGGTGCTATGAGTTCATCACAATTACATTTGGACACACTAATACATGAAAAATTTCCATGGGATTGATGAATATATTTATTAGGTATTTCCATGAATAAATTATTGTCTTCTTTATAGATGATATTATTAACTACTCAAAAAGATAGGAGAGTCATCATAAGAATTTTAATGCATTTATAAAGGGTTTAGAAAAGGAAAATTTATTTTTAATTCAAAAAAAATGTGAGTTTCTGATGGATAATGTAACCATTCTAGGTAATTTTATCACCAGAAAAGGGATATGTATGGATCCATAATAAATAAGTGCAGCTTAGTGATGACCCAAAATGGAATATGTGATAGAAATATGCAGTTTCCATGGATTATCTAGGTATTATCACAAATTTGTGAGAAACATATCACAATTTTCAATCCCAATAACCATGATAACTCAGAATGTTTTAATGATTGTATGAACAAATGAATGTGAAAATAACAATACTGAGTATTATTAGAGGCAATTCATTGCATCTATGATTATGTTACCCGCCATTGAGGAAGGATTTTCTATCAATAATCATGTTTCCAAATATGGAATCAGTTTTATACTCATGAAAGATGAAAAGGTGATAGCCCATCCCTAACACCAAATAAAGATCCATTAGTAGATATACTCAATGCATGATCTATAATTTTTTGTAGTAATAATTACATTGAATATTTCATTGAAATATCTCAATGGGGATAAGTGTGACATATATACAGACCATAAAATTCTCAAATATATATTGACACAAAATTTTATCAATATGAGACAATTAAGGTGGTTAGAGAGGATCAAGGATTATTATTTCTTAATATGTTTCCATCTTGGGAAAGAAAACAACATGGATGATGCTATGAAAATAAAGGATCTTATAACTCTATCCATGATGTGGAATTCAAGGGATATAATACTATCTGACATGAAAAGTATTTAAATAGGAATTATAAAAGTATATTGACCTTAATTTTCCCATATAATTTCTTAATAATCCATTATTCAGAGGATCAATGAGTCTTAAAAGGATGACAATGTACTATAGATAATGGTAGCGAATTGTCTGGAGTTCATCATTTCAAAAGATATAGTTATAAGTTTTGGAACCCAAATACGTGTTTCATAAAAACCAGAGATGAAGAGGGATCGTCCTTATTATATGAATAGATCACCCTTCTCTATTCATCCTAGAAACTCTTTGATGTACATATTTTTGATGAAAAACTTTTAATGGGATAACATGATGGGAGAGATTATAGAATTTATATCTCAATGCTTGGTATGCCAAAAGGGAAAGGATGAATGATAAAATTATAAGTGTATGATGCATTAATTTCTCATACTAGTATGTATATGGGAAAATATAACCATTTTTTCATCATATGTCTCCCCAAAACATATATGGGAATTAAATAGATATAGGGTGTATTTGATAGAGATACCATGTCATATCATTTAATTTCTAGTAGGGAAGATTTATCTCTTTAAAATTTCACCATGATATACATAAGATAAGTTGTAAGACTTCATGGGTTTCAATCACTATTATATTTGATTTAGATACATGTTTTACCTTGATGTTTTGGATAATCCTTCAGAAATATTTAGTTATAGAACTGAACCTCAGCCCTACTTAGTACCCTCATGTGGATATTTAATATGAAATATGTATTCAAACTCTCAATGATATTTTATTAACTTGTTAAATGGATTTCAAAGTATATTTGTATTGGAACCTTCAAATAGGGGAGTTCTCAAATAACAATAGTGTCCCTTATATCATTATAATGGAACCTTATGAGGTGCTTAATGGGAATATGTTTCAGACTCTATCATAATAGGATGAAACTACATAGAGTAATCTAATTGGACATGATCTTATCAAGTAGATTATATAAAAGGTTAGAACCATTGAATATAATATGGAATCAAAATTATGTTGACAACTAAGTTATGTGGACAATCATTAATGAGTCCTAGAGCTTAAGTTTGGAGATAAAGTTCCCCATTTTCTATCATCATGGAAGAAAGTATTGATGTTTGGGAAGAAGGGAAATATCAGACCTAGATACATTATTCCCTTTGATAATTGTCATTAGACCGATGTGCTGGCCTATCTACTAGCACTCCAGCCAAACCTATCTCAAGTACATTTTGCATTCTTTGTATCCATTTTGGGTAAGTGTATACAAAATGTAATGAACCACACTTTTTAATTATATTTGTTTCATAAATTTGTGTCTTATTTTATTTTATACTCATGAAAACTATATCCTTTAATTAATGAAGTGGGTATAATTAAAATGAGACCATTGGGTTTCGACTGTTATATGACCAATGGTCAATGTGACTGTTGGAAACGATAATATTAATGTTGTGTTTTTATAAATAAAGTTATCTAGGTTAATTAATACAAAAAGAAGATTGAATGGCCTCATCCAGTAGACTCGGGGCATATGAAGCCCATCTGTCAGAGCTTGGGAAGGAGGAAGAATCACTGGGCTTTGCTCTAGCCCAAGCCCAAGCCGAACATCAACATATGAAGCTTGAACGGAATCACCTAAGGGTGAAGTACAAGCTGATAGAAATCACCACTTGGGCAATGTTTTCTAAGACACCCCATGATTCTATCACCATTGCACACCTTACACTTACGTCCCATGCTGGTGTTATAAGGGGCTATGTAACGAGACCTCAACCGCTTTGTGTAATCCTTTTATATAAATATAATTGTAATTTATTATTATGGAAATGTTTGTGAATTTTAAATATCCTGATAAATATTGGATGTGTATTATTGATGAATTTTGGAAAAATGGTTATTTAAAATTGTTTTTGTATTCTATAAATAATTAATCATGTGGAATGATTTTCAAAAAATGGTATTCTGCCGTTGTGATCAGTGGGAAATTTAGACACTAATAAGATCAACATGATTTTAGTGAATAGTAAAGGATGAATAGTAACATAACTGTATGAATAGTAAGGAATAATAATGAATAGTAAATTGGAAGAAAAATAGATACTTCACTCATGAATGTATAAATACAATTTAAACATCTTAAAAGTGAAAAAAAGGTTCATAGTATAAGTTTTGGTATTTTTGTATGTCATAAATATTTTATTTACAATTTTAAAATTAATTAAATAAATTAAAATGGAATTTTATTTTCATAAAATGTAATCATAAAATTTTACTTTATTTTATTATGTTTATATAATAGTTTTATGGGACCTTGATTACCTTTTTAAGGTGTTACAAAGTGATTTATAGTTTTAATGTTGTAATTTTGGAATAAATATTGGTTTTATTTTAAAATTTAAATTAAAAATATTTTGGAAATTCTTTTCATAAAATGGAGTCCATTTTTGAATTCTTATCATCAATAATAGTTTAGGATTAATTTTTTGGATTTTTCTGAAACAATTGAATTTTTGGTGAATAGTAAAAATACATTTTTGAGTTTCTGGTGTTTAATGACATCATTAATGATATAATAATGATGTAAGATTTCTGGTCGAATTATGAATAGTGTGATATGCTATGAGGTGTCCCATGTGGAAAGTATGATGCGAAAATACCAGGGGAAAGCCCATGGTTTTTCAAATACCACCGATGAGGTGTCCCTTGAAAATTTATAATTTATTCCCTCACTTTTCTTATAAATACCAAGCCATTTCTCTCATTCATTTTATTCTAAAATCATTCTCAACAAATTTATGGTCTCCTTACATCCCAATGAGTCCTCCCAAGGTTCCCAAAATCCTCCCAAGTCCAAAACTTTAGGCTTTTGAAGTTACTCTTCGAGGTAAGGGAATCTTTCACCCACCTCTTTTAAGTCATGAATTCCATTATGTTATGTCTTATAGTTCAATTTTTTTACGTGGGGGCCTGTTATTATATATATTTACTACTATCCATTTAATTTCCAAATGAAGAGATAACCTTTTCTTCCCCATCAATTGATTTTCTGAATTTATATGTGACGCCGTTAGGCTGCCGAATTTTCATAAAATAAATCATGCTTTATCTTTCCTTGCAAGTTTCCCTTTCATGTGGTGTGTCATTCAATTGTCTGCACCAAGATCTTATTTAATTTTATTCTGTACCTATACTATAAAATTATTCATTTATTGTTGGGATACCTTTGTCCCCTCTATTTATATTATTTTCTAAAACCATGTTATATAACCATTATGTTGCTGAAATATCATCTCAAAATTTCTCTCTTTTTCTCAAGGAATTTTCTAGTTTTATTTATGTGAATACCCTGACCTATTTAATATCTATGGGTGTTCATAGATACATGAAGAAAAAATTGAATTATTTAATTGAAATACATGTAACCCTCACTCCCTTTCCATGAGTTATATATGACATAACGATCTTATTTTTATGCACTTTGTGTAACCCATTAATTTTACTCTCTTTTGGTTTTTTATGAAATGTTTGATTATGAAATATGTGGCTCACATGAAAAAAAGAAATATTAAGGGTTTTCCCTGATAGTTATTCAATTCATTGGGTAATGAATTAATCTATAGAGATGACATGTTTCACGATACCTTGGTGAATAACCTTGGTAATTTTTATGACACCTCGGGGATAAACATTGGTGATATGTTCATGAATGTCTAAATGAAATGTTGTAGCCACATATTAATGTTATGATTCATGTTCTTTTTATCATGATATTCCTATTCATCCAATGCTCATTTCTTTATAATTTTTATCTTGTTCTTATTAATATTACTGAAGATCACATGTCAACTATTTCACTTATTTTCCTTACTGAGCCTTCTGCTCAACCTTTTCTTTGATGTTTGTCTCTAGGATATGAGAAGCAGTAATTGTA
This sequence comes from Viscum album, assembly GCA_963277665.1. Taxonomy (NCBI): domain Eukaryota; kingdom Viridiplantae; phylum Streptophyta; class Magnoliopsida; order Santalales; family Viscaceae; genus Viscum; species Viscum album. Next base: position 1,940,893,577 of record OY728155.1, read on the forward strand.
CAAAGTATGAACCTATGATTAAGCTTTATGAGTGGTTTAAATGAATTTTTTATGTTGTTTTCATGTAATATTTTCCGGATTTCCAACACACGAGACTTTAACGATCCTCTGTATGCAAAATGTAATGAAAAGTTATGTAATAAAAGACGGGAATATATAGTTGGTATCAAATGATAGTTTAGTTATTTATAGAAATTAGGCTATGAAAACATTTGGAAGAATCCTATAAAAAATTTTAAATATAGGAAATATTCCTGTTTTTTAGTGAGTATTGAGTAAGTGGTTTATCAAGAAAATACATCCCTATCTGAATACGAGCAGGTAGTGGAGGCTCTAGAAAAGAGGTACCTAGGTTTGAAAAGTACGACAAGGATTTTCAAGCTTAACCCGAGGTTTCTTGGTACACGAAAATGATCCTTTATGCACTATCTTTTATGACACTCTTGGGGGATATGTTTGGTTAATAATATTCTTTTTATGAATCATTATGAAGGTTTTATAAAGAAATATAATTGTTTAAAGAATATTTAAGACATAAAATCAATTATTGTTAAAAGATTTGTAAATGAAATAAGTTTCTCACTATGGTGTTATTCATTTAGAAATGGAGAGCAATAAGAGGAACAATGAAAATGGTGATTTCAATGGACCATGCGTTGATGACACTCCGATGGATGCCGGAATAGAAACATTCAAGCAAATAATGAACCGACTAACTCAAGTTATGAGAAATAACTTGAATAAAGATGAGAGATAGATCTAACCGCTAAGGGAACAACATTCCCTTGAGTCCTTTATGAATCAAAGACCACCAACCATCAATGGATCAACTGACCCATTTATTGCTGAACAGTGGATCAGCTCTATAGAGAAGATATTTTCTGTGTTCTTCTGTTCAGAACAAGAGAAGGTAACCTTGGTTGTCCATATTTTAGAGGGAGAAGGTGATCAGTGGTGGGAACTGATTAAAAACTGGAGGTAAAGAGCAGAAGTTGAAGATATTGAGTGGTAATAGTTTAGAGGGATCTTTATCAGTAAGTATTTCCCTCATTCCATGAGAACAGGAATTGAGAAAGTGTTTCTCGAGCTGAAGTAGAGGGAGAATGAATCTGTGGGAAACTACAAGATGAACTTTTCAATGCTTTCCTGTTAAAATTCAAGCTTTTTCATGGATCCTAATGGTAAGGTTGATATATTCTTTGGTGGAATGAGACCTCATCTGTGGAAGAATCTGGCCAACTGAGACTATGAATGCTATGAGGAGGTTATACAGAGTGCAATGAAAGATGAACTAGAGTTAGGTGAGACGCATTGTTCTCATAAATCAAACAACAAAAAGAGATCGATGAAGGCCAGCTTATAGAAGACCTTTGATCAGGGAAGATGAGGCAAGCAAGTGCAATGTCCCACGTGTAATAAATGTGGGAAGAAGCATTCAAGGAACTACCTGCTCCGGAGCGGGAAATGCTACAAGTGTGGAAGAGATGGCCATTTTGTGAGGAATTGTCATAGTGAGGTGAAACCTCAACTTCCTAACACTAATGATGAGGGGAAGATGGTGTAGGCCCTACCTGATGTCCAGTGATTTATGTTTGGACAGCATGGGCACTTTTCCAATCACCGTCCAAATCTAAGGGTAGTGGAGTGGAACCACCATCAGCCTCAGCAATGTCCAAGGGAGCAAGGTCATGATTTTTCATTCACTATAGCTGATGTTTAAGCTCTAAATGATGTGGTAACTGGTACTCTTGTTGTTCTCTCAAAGCAAGCAAGTACATTGTTTGATTCTGGTTCTACGCATTCCTTTATTTCCTCTAAGATTGCAATGAATTCAGAATAAACCCTTGAGTTGCTAAAAGTACATTTATTAGTCAAGACTCGTGATAGGATTATCCAATCATCATCAGTGTTTATAAAATCTAGTATTTACTTTGGTGAGCACAATCTTATCTCAAATCTAGAAGTCATTCCCATGATAGAATTCGACATTATACTAGGGATGGACTGGATCTCAAAGTATAATGCTAAGACAAAACACAGAAGTATGGAAATCTCGGTTGTCTTGTATGGATAACCTACAGTTATTTTCCAAGGAGAGATATCTCAACCTGATATTTATCTAGAAGAACCTCCTATATCCATTTTTGTGGAATTTATCGGTGATGGAGAAGAAGAAGGAAATGAGAGTTTGAGGACAGAAAATGTCCCCATTGTCCAGGAATACAATGACGTATTTCTTGAAGAGTTTTCTGGAACTCACCCAGAAAGGGAGGTAGATTTCTCCATTGATCTCGTACCTAGATCTCATCTGATATGAAAGAACTTATAGAGGATGGAAAATGTGAAGCTGAAGGAATTAAAGAAACAAATCCAAGATCTTTTGGAGAAGGTTTTTATCCGACCGAGTGTGTCTCCATGGGGATCACCTGTTCACTTTTTGAAGAAGAAGGATGGATCGATGCGGCTATTCATTGATTTTAGATAACTGAATGGGATCACAATTAAGAAAAAATACCCTCTTCCAAGAATTGTTGACTTATTTGACCAACTTCATGGGGATTAATTCTTCTCTAAGATTGATATTCAATCTGGTTATCATTAATTGAGGGTGAAGAAAGAAGATATTCCATAAACTACCTTTCGATCAAGATATGGGTATTATGAGTTTGTTGTTATGCCTTTGGGACTGACTAATACACATGTTATTTTTATGGATTTGATGAATAGAGACTTTATGGACTACATTGATAACTTTGTGGTAGTTTTTATTGATAATATTATGATATATTCCAAAATTATATAGGAGCATGAAGATTATCTAAGGGTTATTTTAAAAATTCTATGGAAGGATATGCTTTTTAGGAAGTTCAGTAAATTTTGATTTGGGTTGCAAAAAGGTGATTTCTTGGGGAACATTGTAAAAAATGATGGAATGTTAGCTGACCCTGAAAAGATAAAAGTTGTAGAGGAGTGGCCTTAGCCTACAATAATAACTGAGATTCATAGCTTCCTTGGATTAACAGGACATTATAGGAGGTTTGTGAAAAACATTTCACAACTTTATAATCCATTAACCAAGTTAACTCGAAAAGGGTTCTCCTTTATCTTAACAAAGGAGTGTGCGGAATGTTTCCAGGAGCTGAAGAAGAGATTGGTTACTGCACCTGTGTTAACTCTTCACTCTAGTAGAGAATGATTTTTTATTTTTAGCGATGAATATATGAAGGGGATTGGGTGATTCCTCATGAAAAATGACAAGGCCATTGCTTATGCATCTGGACCTAGTTGTAGTTATTTTTTCTATAAAGATATGGAGGCACTATCTGAATGGGGATAAATTTGATATATACAAAGACCATCAAAATTTGAAGTATATTTTCACACAAAATGAATTGAACATGAGACAAAGGAGATGGTTGGAACTCTTTAAAGGATATGATTATTCAATTCATTATCATCACGGAAGAGCAAACAAAGTCACTGATGTATTAAGCATGAAAGACCCAGTTGTTCTATCCATTATGAGGATTCAAAGAGATCCTTTAATCAATTACCTAATAAAACTGGACATGGGAATTTTAAATGAGGGACATCATCAACCCTAACCCAAATGATTTCTCAACCGTCATTACTAGAAAAGAGCATGAAATCTTAGAAAGAAGATCATTTGTTATAGCTGTGAAGGATGGATGTTTCCTGAGTACAATAATGATCAAGAAGGTGTACTGAAATTTCGTACATGACTATGTGTTCCATCTATTCATGAAATAAAGAGGGATCTGATGGATGAAGCTCATAGCCCTACTTTCCCTATATATCCTGGTAGCCGAAAAATGTATAATGACCTTCGTGATCATTATTCATGGGATAATATGAAAAGGGAGATTGGTGACTACCCATCAAGGTTCCTTATATGTCATAAATTGAAGGATAAGTGACAAATTCCAAAAGGGGTATTGAAACCAATACCCATACCAGCATGGAAGTGGGACAATATCACTATGGACTTTGTCACTGGTCTCCCAAGAACTTCCAAAGGAAACAATGTGATATGGGTTATTGTGGAAAATCTCACAAATACTGCCCATTTTATCTCTATCCAAGAAGATTTATCTCTTGATCAACATGCCAGGATTCATGTGAAGGAAGTGGTAAGGCTGCATGGAGTTCCACTATCTATCTTATTTGATCTGATCTATGGTTCACATCAAAATTCTTCGGAATTATCTAACATGATCTAAGAACTGAACAGAATTTCAGTAGGTCCTATCACCCCCAAACTAATGGCCAATCTGAAAGGACTATTAAAACACTCGAGTACATGCTATGAACATGCTCAGTAGAATTTAAAAGTGGAAAGGGTAAACATCTCCCTTTAGTTGAGTTATCATACAACAACGGTTTCCACTCGATCATTCAAATGGCACCCTGTGATGCTTTATATGGGATGCGATGTATAACTCCAACTTGTTGGGTTGAAGCTGGTGATAGAAAGCTTCTTGGGCCTGATCTTATGAAACAGATGACAGGAAAGGTCCATGCCATCCAGCGACACATTAAGGCTGTTCAGAGTCAGCAAAAGAGCTATGCCAACAAACGTCGAAGGAACATGGAGTTTGATTTTGGTGATGATGCCTTTCTTTAGATTCCACCTCGGAATAGAGTAATGAGGTTGGGAAAAAGGGAATCTCATCCCTTGGTTCATTTTTCCCTATGAGATCATTAATCGTGTTGGAGGAGTGGCCTATCATATTTAACTTCATCCAAATATAACACAAGTTCATGATGTCTTCCATGTATCCCTCTTGAGGAAGTACATACCCGACCCTTCTCATTTACTAATCCCAGAGGTGGCCCAATTGGAACATGACCACTGTTATAAGGTGCAGAAGGTGGATATCTTGGATCGTAGAGGCAAGGTTCTATGCAACAAGACTACCCACCTTTTTAAGGTGTTGTGAAGGAACCAAAAATGTGAAAAATCCACGTGGGAACTGGAGGATTAAATGAGACAGAAGTACCCACACCTTTTCTCATTAGAGGGTACAAGATAAAATTTCGGGGACAAAATTTGTTAAGGGGGGAAGAATGTAATGACCTACACTTTTAATTATATTTGTTTCCAAAATTTTTGTGTTATTTTATTTTATACTCAAAAAAACTATATCTTTAAATTAATGATATGGGTATAATTAAAATGAGACCACTGGGTTTCAACTATTAGATGATCATTGGTCAATATGAATTTTGGAAACTATATTCTTAACGTTGTGTTTTTATAAATACAGTTATCTTGGTTAATTAATACAGAAAGAAGATTTAATGGCCTCATCATGTAGACTCGGGCCATATGAAGCCCATCTGTTGGAGCTTGGTAAGGTGGTAGCATCCGTGGGCTTTGCTCTGGACCAAGCCCAAGCGAAACTTCAATATATGAAGATTGAAAGTAATTGCCTAAGGGAGAAGTTCAAGCTGATAGAAATCACCACCCGAGTAATGTTGTCCAAGCCACCCCAATATTCTATCACCATATCACACCTTACACTTAGGTCATATTATGGTGTTATAAGAGGGTGTGTAATGAGACCTTAGATTCTTTGTGTAATCCATTTATATAAATAAAATTTTTATTTCGTATTATGGAAAAGTTTGTGAATTTCAAATATACGGATAAATATAGGATGTGTATTATTGATGAATTTTGGGAAAAAGGGGTATTTAAAATGATTTTCTATTCTTTAAATAATTAAAAATGTGAAATTATTTTCAAAAAATGGTCTTCTACAGTTGTAATCATTGAGAAATTTAGATTCTAATAAGATCAACTAGATTTTTAGTGAATAGTAAAGTATGAATAGTAAAATACCCATGTGTATAATTAGGAATAGTAATGAATAATAAGTTGGCCAAAAAATAGAAACATCACCCATGTCTGTATAAATACAATTTAAACATCTTAAATGTCAAAAAACGATCATAGTATAAGTTTTGGTATTTTTGTATGTCATAAATACTTTATTTACAATATTAAAATTAATTCAATAATTTAAAATTGAAATTTATTTTCATAAAATTTAATCATTAATTTTTACATTATTTTATTTTGGTTATACGATAATTTTATGGGACCATGATTACTTTTTTAAGGTGTATGAAAATGAGCTATAGTTTTAAAGTTGTATCTTTGGAATTAATAATTATTTTATTTAAAAATTAAATTAAAAATATTTAGAAAAATATATTCATAAAATGGAGTTCAATTTTTGAATTTAGAGCATCGATATTAGGTTAGGGTGAATTTTTGCGATTTTTCTGAAAGAGTTGAATTTTCAGTGAATAGTAAAAATACAGTTTTGAGTTTTAGATGTTTAATGACATCAACAATTATGTATTCTTTTTGGTCGACTTATGAATAGTGATATATGATATGATTTGTACCAAGTGTCCAATACCATTGTAAAATATCATGGTCATGCCCATGGTTTTGCAAATACCACCAATGAGGTGTCCCTTGGAAATTAATAATTTATTCCCTCACTTTTACAATCTATATCAAGCCATTTCCCTCATTCATTTCATTTAAAAATCCTCCTTAATGATGTTATGGTCTTCTTACCTCCCAAGGAGGTCTCCCAAGGTTCCATAAATCCTTCCATGGTCCCGACCTTCATGTTTTCAAAGTTACTCTTCTAGGTAAGGGAATCTTTCAGCCTCCTCTTTTATGTCATGACTTCCTTTATGTTATGTCTTATAATTTGATTTTATTATTTGGGGGATTGTTATTATATATATTTACTAATTTTCATTTCATTTCCAAATTATGAGATACCCTTTCCAATATCATCTATTTATTTTCTTAATTTTTATGTGACACTATTAGGCTGCAGAATTTTCGTAATAGAAATCGTGCTTTCTCTTTCCTTGCCAGTTTTTCTTTTTCATGTGGTACTTCATTCAATTGTCCACACCATGATCTTATTTTTTTATTCTATACATCTACTATAAAATGATTCATTTATTTATGGGAGACATTTTTCCCCACTCTTTATATTATTTTCTAAAACCATGTTATATAGCCGTTATGCTGCAAAAAATTTCATCTCAAAATTTCTCTCCCCTTTTCTCAAAGAATTCTCTTGGTTTATTTATGTGAATACCCATAACTATTCCATTTCTTTGGGTGTTAATAGATACAAAAATATGATATATTTGATTCGGGAATTGATATACATGTATCACTCACTCCCTTTCCAAGGGTTATTAATTACATAATGATCTTATTTTTATGCACTTTGAAAACATCGCGATTTTGAAGTGTAACCCATTTTTCGTACTTCTTTGGGTTATTTATGAAATGTTTGATTATGGTAGATGTGGATCACATAGAAAAAATGACATATTAAGGGTGTTCCTTGATAGGGCCTCAAGGCATTGGGTAATGAATTAATATCTAGAGATGACAAGTTTCACGATACCTTGGGGAATAACCTTGGTAATTTTTATGACACGTCGGGGATAAACCTTGTTGATATGTTCATGAATGTCTAAATGAAATGTTTTACCCACATATTCAAGTTATGATTCATGTTATTATTATCATTATATTACTATTCTTCCATTTCTCGTGTCTTTATGATTTTTATCATGTTCTTATTAATATTTCTCAAGATCACATGTAAACTATTTCTGTTATTTTCCATACTGAGCCTTCTTATCTCCCTTTTCTATGATGTCTGTCTCCATGATTAGAGAGGAAGTAATTTTACATAATATGAAACTATTATGAAGCCTTAAAATTGATTTATAAAAAAAATTTATGTTGTTTTCATGTAATATGTTCCGGATTTCCAAGACACTAGACTTTAAAGACCCTCTGTATGTAAAATAGAATGAAAAGTTATTTCATAAAAAGGCAGGCTGCTATACTAAACCCCTTATATAAACTGAATTTAGAGGTGGTACCATTAGAGAATTAAAATTCATATAATTAGTATCCATTTAACATATTAAATTATAAAGAAAATGTTCTATGAAATAGCACAACTCACTTATTCAAAGGGATGTAGTGGAAGCACAAGTTTGAGGAAGCACCTTTGGAACTAGAAGATGCATTGAAACAAAAGTACACTCTTCTATTTTATTGTATGAAATAATAAATTCAAGGGAAATATTTCTAAAAGTGTAATAATGTAATGATAATAACTTTTAAAAATGAAATTCCCTTTTTAAACAATTTAATTCATTATTAAGAAATTCAATTATAAAAAACACATGAACTACTTTGGTTAATTTGGGGCATTAAAATTTATTTATTTTTGGATTTAAAATACCATTAATTATCATAACCAATAATATTATAAATTTTAAACAACAATCATATGATAAATATATATATATATGGTTATGATACATCAATTTATCATAGAAAGAAGAAGAAATGACACAAACTAACAAGATGATACTTCATGAATCTTATTTTTTAGAGGTTTTATAGAGATATCATAATAGGGATTTTACCTCGTTAAAGATGACGATTATATTCAATAACTAAATCTTCAGAAAACGTTTTGTGAGATAATTTCAAACTCATCAAGATCACAACCCAAACCACGTTCAATGAACTACCTCAGGAAAATCTCACAATGCCACTCCATACCCTTAGGGAATTCCCTACTATAAGAGGGCTATGTTTCTAGACCATAAAACAATGAATATCTATATGTTTTTTCAATTAATTATTATATAAACCTTTTATCAAAAATTTAAATTGATTTAATAATATTGTTGATAAAAATTTAAATTTGATATGATGAACCACAAATTGTATTTTTGGGGAGTATATATTTTCAATCAAGAAAAACTATTTAATGAATTCAAGAATTTTTAAAATAAATTAAACTTTTCTGAAAAATAATTATTAAATAATACTCATTAAATATAAATTATAATACAATATTATAAATTTAAAACTAATTTTTATAAGGGTCAGAAAACCATTATTATCAAAAATTAGTATACTCAATAAATAATAATTTTAATTTAAGGGTGAAAATTCTAATATTTAATGAATTTTTTTCATAAAAGAAATAATATTTTTTAAAACCATCACAACAAAGTTATCCAACAGTGAATTTTTCATAATTTATTAAGACATTATATTTTATTTGGAAAGCATTAAATATGATATAAATATATTCTAGATATTATGACATCATAAATCCCTAAAATTATATACTAAAATCCATAAAGAATATAAATGATAAAAATTATGTTTCCCCCATTAAAATTAATTTTTAAGGAAATTTAAAAATTTTATATAACATTAATCGATCCATCAAAACCTATATTACATTTTAATGTTATAAAAACGATTATTTATCAACAGGACACACCAAAATATTTACAAAGCTATTATTTTATGTATTTTGGTTCATTTCCATATAAATTAATGAAATAAAATCCTTGAAAAATAGTATCATACCATATTAATCCCGTTTATCCAAAATTTGGATGGAGATAACATCAATGTGATTTCCCTATTACCATGACCAAGATGAGATTTAATAACTAAGTCATGCAAAAAAACCATTTACTAGAGAACTTTAATCTCACTAAGATCATGTCCCAATCTATGTTCATCAATCCACCCCTTGAAAATATCCCCAACACACACATTACCCTTATGAGATTAAGAATTTGTAATATTTTTTTATAAATCAATGGTTAAATTAATCTTTCATTACTAATTATAATGATTAAATAATAAGTGTAATAAAATTAGATTCTGATATGATGAAACATAAATTATATTTTTTGCGAAATATATAGTTTCGATCAAGACACTCATTTTGAGGAATTCATGTGTTTTGTAAATAAATGATATTTTAATAAAATAATATTATTAAATAATATATATTAAATATAAATGATAATATAATTTTTGAAAGTAAATTTTAATTTTTTATAATTTTCAGAAAATTTTTATTATAAAAAATATTATTTTCCAATAAACAATAAATATGGGATTTAATTAAGAAAATCAAAAAAATAGAGAATACTTTTTCAAAAATAAATATTATTTTTAAAATCAGCACATCAGAGTTATCTGATGGTTACTTTTTTGTAATTTTCTTTGGTAGTTGATTTTTTTGGGTACAAAATAAATATAGTATAAATATATGATATCTACTATGGCATCATAAAATATCAGATGTGATATAATAAATAATATAAAGACTATCCCTAACTAAAATAATGTTTCCCCTTTATAATAATGTTTTTTTGATGTTATTTGATAAACTTTATTAATCCCTAACGAGTCCCCAAAACATATATTATATATTATGGTTTTAAAATCGATTCTTTATAAACGTGACACACTTCCATATCACCGTGTGTATTATTTAGGGATTTTAGTTCTTAGAGTTATAAAGTAACGGAATTCTCTCATCTTTTTTAGAAACCATGGTAAAAAACATTGGATGAGTTTGTGGTTTAGAAGAATTTATCACATAGATACAAAATACTATGTTTATAAATTAATAAAGAATTATATTCCATTTTTATATAAAAACACACCCTCAGTTCCATTAATTTTACAAAAAAACCCTTCAAACACAATTCTACTATTCTTTTATAACCCTAGATCCACCCATGATTCCCTAGTCTCTTAAGAAGCTCCTCCAAATCTTTTAGAAATTCCTTTTCATGATAAGGGATTCTCTTCTTCTCCTCCTTATTCAAGGACTTTCTTTGTATTATTCCAACTTTTTTTAAACATTTTCTTCTTGGGATATGTTTTCACACATACATACTATTTTTATGATGTCTATGTCATTATAAACCGCATTTTTCTCTCATTAAACCTTTTCAGGAATTGTAATGTAAATCTTCTATTTTTATAAAAGTATCCTAGGTTATTTGTATGCCCAAAATTTTGGGTAGTGAATAACTGTACCCATTTCCACTCAATGTTTTCCACCAAGATCTACATATCCTTCCCTGATTGGTAATATCCATGTTATTCAATGAAACTCCTCAATCATTGGATCATACATTATTAAATGTTTAATTATGTGGTATGATCTTTGTGGAAAAAATATTCATTTACATGATATGAATGATATGGGTGGGCCCAGAATTAAATATCCCTCCAATGAATTTGGTAATGTTTTTTTCTCATGAGATTCTATGAATGGTTCCCATGAGGTTATCTTAAGCACACTATGTTATGATGTCTCAGTGGTTATCCTTGACTTATTCATATGATATCATGGTTTATGTTGTTTCCTGATTCTTATGGTTCTCTAATGTTATCCTCATATATCAAGATTCCATTTTTATGTCTATTATTATCACCACTTTTATGCCTTGATTATATTTATGTTTACTCACATGTATTACTTTTATCATTTTATTCTTTTATTGTTCCCTTACTAGTCTTTATAGATCACCCCTTTATTATGTGCATACCTAGGTTATCCTATGTAGTTTTAGAAGATCATGGGAAATTAAGGGCATGTTATATAGTTTTAGTTTATTCCATTATATTTCTTCAGTTTCAAGTTTTTATGTTGTGTATCTAGTTACCAAATAACATTATCTTCACAATCATATAGGTATTTATTATTTGTATCATTACGTAATAAATCATTATATAAATCATATTCAATATATGGGTGTTCATAGTTGGTATGAAATAAAAGTATTGTTTTTTGAAGGACTAGAATGAGAAACCTTAGTGAAGGCCCTAAGAATAAGACTAGGCATAGTGAAACATTCAAAAAAATCGGTGAGTTAAAGAGTAAGTGGTTTATAAAACAAATACATCGCTATCTAGATACTACAAGTGGATGTGGCTCTGGAGGAGTTGTATTGAGGGGTAATAACCCCTAAAAGGGCACATTGGGATACACTTGATCATCACATGATATTCAACAATAGGCCTTATTAGAGGGTTAGTTTGAAACTCACATGGGATATTATTTTCTAAATTTTCATGCTCATTACAAAACATTTTTACAGGGACAAAATCACCATAAGGCTTTATGATATGAAATAGATTTTGGATAACTTAAATTAAAACCTATAAATTCACATGATAAGGAATACATATCATATTTTTTATCCATTTTATGACTATATTTTCCCTTTTACGTGTTTCATATTTTGAAACTTATCATCCCTATGTCCATTTTGGATGATGTAAATGATTAAAACAAGAGAAAATTAGTGAATGGATGTAACATCCCAAGAAACTACATTATGTAACGATATGTTTTATATTACTGTGTCTTCCTTTAATCGAACAAGTTGTACTCTTATTAATATATATATATATATATATAACAGTAAAATAGAGTAAATGAACCAAAATTAATGAAAGGACTGTTTATTCAAATGATGAACACCTTGGTAACTACAACTCACAGTGATCAAACACGAAGCTTAGCTAACCAATGATTCCAACTAAAAACCAGATTAATATTACAGTAAGACCGCTTAAAACCATAAGAACCCAGAGAAGGAGATAAGGGTCTTTGGCATCTATCAAAACAAACATAATGATGGCCGAAGCCACCGCAGCCGTACTGAGAACCAAAGGAATAACTTGAACCATCTCCTCCTCTTTCTTCTTCAATCGCCTTGAGTTTGGGATACCCCAAGACCAGGTTTTTATAGAACAACTATCCAACCATTAGCCACCAATGACTATAATTATAGTCGTTGGCACCCCCATGATCCTTTATATTTTAATGTTATAATTTTCTATCTGAACCATTGAAGCTAAGAGTTGAATACCCCCTCCCCCAAACAGTTCAAAAATGTTAAGTGTGCTATTTGATTTAAGGTTTTAATAACAACAATAATAATAATGATAATATAACTAATTCATTGTTTGTATTCCCAAAATGTGAATCATATAAGAATGGTATTTTTTTATAATGCAAAACAGTGGGAATTAGTATTTTTATTTTCCACTATTTAGTATACACATTTTTAACTTGAGCAAGTAAATATTTATTTTATGAATGACTATATTGAATTTGGTGGGATTTTTTTTGTCTATGAAAATGTGTTTGCAAACTATTGGGTTATATATATATATGTTATGTCAAACATTATGTTAAATGTATTATACTTACCCCTAAATTTAAAATAATTAAAAATAATAATGCAAGTGTTTATAATTTGAACTTTTTTATAATTAATAGTATTGAAATGATGTCAAATTATGTGTTCATTTTTATTACAAATTTTATTTAATAATTTTAATATTTACATCAATGAACTCTTAATTGTGAAACTTGAAAATAATTATTAATATTATTATGATAAATGTTTTATTGTATTAATAATATTAATATAGATCCTTACTTCTGAATAGAGATTATGATAATTCGCTAATATAAGTCAATAAAGGAAAATAATAATATGATATATATAGGGGTAAATAAATTAATTCCTATGTATTAATAACTATTGACTTACTTTAAAATAATAAAATTTGATTAATAATTTAATGTTAATAATAATTATATGTTATAATAGGTGTAATAAAAAAATATTGATAGGATAATAGATTATAGGATAATTGATATATAACCTTGTAATTTGTTAATAAGATAATATATGATAATGATAAATATATAATTATGGTAATAATATAAAAAATATATTAGAAATACCAGTGTGGAGAAGGTCTTGCGCCGAAAAAAGGGGAAAAGGGAGAGGGTTCACGACTGGCTAATCAATCAAAAAAATGTAATATAATAAATTAATGAAGTTTTTATAAAATAGGGGGGACAAATCAGGGAGGAGGAGTCTGCCTCCCTCTCGCGCCTCATCAGTCGCCAACCGTTTGATCCCACCCAGTCTATACATGGACATTTTTTTTCGGATCTCTGTTTCCCCACGGTTTCTTCTTCATCACGCACACGAACTAGTAGGGTAGGTAGTGTTGTTTTATTCACTTAGGCCGAAGAGTGGACCCGGTTTCTGCCTCTCCTTTCCACGAGTTAGGCACCGACTCGGCCTTAGATCCCTTGACACCTCTTCACATTAGTTCGTCCATCACACCTTCTTTAAGCTTCGGGTTGCACCGTAGCATACGATGGTTCCTTTGTTTTTTTCTTCCAGAAATCTGGCGGCCTCAATTCCATATCCTCCTCTCCGAGCCGGTAAGGGACCTCTTGTGTTGATTGTGTTTCGGTTTTGGTTTACGTTTATATATATATATATTTATTTATATAAACATATACATGTATATAATTCTTGAAAACACCCATGGTTATTGTTTTCTTTCTCAGTACCCTCCTTGAATCTAATAACCAAACTTTAAAGCATGTAAGAAAAGGATTACATTAACTTACCTAGTTTTAGTTTTGGGTCGGAATTATTTTATATATACACATATATATGTATATAATAACATGAACAAGCATATACTATGATCCTTTTACTTATAAGGTTTTCCTGAACCTAGTAACCAGACATTAAAACAGGGAAGTAAAGAGTTTTGCGATTTCACCTTGTTTTGTTTAGTTTTGGGTTGTATATATATATATATATGTGTGTGTGTGAGTGTGTGTAAATATTTCTTTATGTCGAGTTCCTGGTTTCTTGTGGGTGATCCATAGCATGTTAAAACAGGTAGGGAAATGATTGTTGTTGGCTTGTTCAAATTAAGGTATGAACTAGTATATATGTATATATACATACACACACACACAAATATATATATATGTATATATATATATATGTACCCATATATATATATAAACACCAATATATGCATACATCTATTTAATTACTTGCAAACAATTTCAGAATCAAAAAATGGATGTTTATGGTTATTATGTTTTAATTCATTTTAGTGTAACATGATGATTTAATAAAATTATTTTTACCCTTAAAGATTATTACATCAAGAACGACACCAAAACTATTTATATAAGTGTTTATATATATGATGAAGTTTAAGGATTAGTTTGATATTAAAATAATTCTCCCAATTGAAAATTCTCATTTATCAGCATTCTTGACAATTCATGTATTAGCATGATGATTTCTTGACACCCATATATCAGTATGTGTTTTAAATATGAAGGGCCTCGTTTTTAACATGGGATTTTGATGTTTGAAGTGTTAAAGTTATTATTATAAATTTTCCATTAAGACCATGGTTTCAATTGTTAAGTTAGTATCTAATTTGTATGTATTTTTATTTCATATATCTTAGCTTTTATCAATGTTTGTACTGTCCTTCCTTGAATATGAAAATGCATGTAAAGGGATTATGAGTGATGAATGTAATAATGAGACCATATGAATGTAAGACCACATAAAATATGTGAGGGATGTATTGGACTTAAATGGTTATGGATGGGTGCGCCCTGAATTATACAGCGCTTCGACGCATTGGGTAAGGATGAGTCTCATGAGACGTTATGTGCGACGGTCATGGCGGTAAGCCTTGGCTTGTTCTACTATGAGAAACGGGATTGGAGGTTAGCCTTGACCCTTATAAAGTTTTGTTTATGGTCATGACACAAGGTCTTGACAAAGTGTGGCATTATACATTCCCTCCGCATGTGATGATAAATGGTCAAGCAGGGGATAATTCAACTAACAGGATATCCCCTAGTTGGAATTTTCCCTCAACTATGAGAATGATATTATAAGATATGAACTATAAAACATGTGGTATGTTTTTATAAGAATTTTATGTGCCAATGAATCATGATATAAATTTTTTCCCTGCTTACACACAATCTTTAGAACTAAAGTAATTTTGGGTGTAAATTATGCATCATCTATTCTTCACATACTTGAGCTCTCTGATATATGTCTTCTTTAATGTTTATTTTAAGTACGTACTTATTTTCTTTTCAAGTGGTTTTCAAGAATGTAGGGTTTAAATGTTTTATGAAAAGATAATTATTTGTTTTTATTGAAGTGTTTTATCATCTTCAAAATGTCTATTTTGAGAAATAAATTTTTAAACGTTTTTAAACCCCTTACTGGGCATATTTTGCTCACCCTACATGTTTGTTTTAAATTTTTTCATGCATGGATTTGTACTAAAGATGTTTTTCAGAAGCAGCTGGTTTCCTAGAATCATAAGCCTCATGATCTTCTGTAGTAATGGGACATGATGTATTATTATAACTATTTGTAATAAATATTTAGTACATCATGCCCCATGAGCACTTGAGAATCGGGGTCCTTACAGTTGGTATCAAAGGATGGGTTCAAGAAATTCTAGAAAACCAGGTGGTATGAATATGTTACTATGATTGACTAAGTAAATATGTTGTAACTTTCTGATGGCTGATGGAAATGTATCTACCAATCTACTGTCACTTCCCACTGAGGCCCTAGAGACCATTGTGTCTATGGCTAGTCGGGAGAAATTTCTTAATTACGCCCGTATTCACATGTCATACAAGCACCTATATGATGTGTCAAACTCGCCTAGGGTGCTTAGTCTTCACCGGGGATTGGGAATGGATTATCTCCTAATGATGATGACCTAATTCCCCTCTTATTCACGTCGGGGAAGGTTCTGTGAGGGAATTTTCTGAGTGTTCACAACTGGCGAAGAATTTGGCACGATGATCGATAACCCCTTTCAAGAATCTGCTGCTGCCAAAGACCTCCGAGCAGCCTAGCTGTTTCATATTTTTCACTACGACTTCTTGGGATAGTATATGGACTTTGGGGTGTTAGAAGATGAATCCACCCGTTTGTTTTATATGAAAAAAGTGTATAATGACGTTTCTCAACTCCATACCCATCATGCTAAACTCATGAGGCGTCAAAGATGTTCCCATGAGTTTAACCTCGTCTGTTCAACATGTGTGTGGTTTGAGGATTTAGGGACTTTTTCCTCTTTTTGTGGTGTTCATTTAGTAACCTCAGGCTTTGTTATGTAAACTTTTATGTAATTGAATGTTTCCTGTTTCCTTTCTTGTATCTACCTAAACAGTGTTGTTAAGTGAGATCTCTTGAATGTTTTTTTAAGATGGATGTTTAAACGAAAATCTCATCCCTACCTGATGAGTTAGTAGAGTTCACTTTGATCAAAGCATGCATGATGGATTATCCATCATTTCGTCACCTGCGAGGGTCTTGCCGACATCTTCTTAACTTAGCAAACAGTCCTGATATTCTTTGTTCGTGTCAGAGGAATGACCATGTCTTTCATGTCATTGCCACTGCCCAACTACCCTACCATAGACGAAGGGGGGGGGATACTACGAAGGCATCTTCCAGTGTTTTACTCTGGCATAAAACTTTTCTGCCAGAGCGTGCTTCCTCATAGCTTCTCAAGATGGCCACCTCAAGGTAGCTTATATGTTCCAGGTCTTAAATCTCAGTCTCCTCAATTGCATCATCCCCCTAGAATACCTCTAGAATGATGTAGTTTGGAGGGTTATCAGGGAACTTGTCCACTTAGACATGTCTGAGATTTTCACCGCACGATCCTCCCTATGGGATCCTGTGTTTAGCACACATGATCAAGGATTCAAAAGCTACTGCTCAAGGTGCGTATGGGCTAGGGAAAAAAAGGAACTATGTACCAACACAGGTATTCCGTTAACTAAGACAGAGCTTCTGTTTTGGTAATGTTGTACAACTGGGTTTCTGTTTTTCTTTTTATGAATAAAATTTCAAGGACGCAATTATTTGAAGGGGGAAATAATGTAACATCCCATGAAACTGCATTATGTAACGATATGTATTATATTACTATGTCTTTCTTTAATCAAACAAGATGTAATCTTATTAATATATAAATATATATATATATAGAATAAAATAGATTAAATGAATGAAAATGAATGAAAGGCTCGTTTATTCAAATGAGTAACACCTTGGTAACTATAACTCACAGTGATCAAACAAGAAGCTTAGCTAACCAATGATTTCAACTAAGAAGCCGATTAAAATTACTGGAAGACCGCATAAAACCACAAGAACCCTGAAAAGGTGATAAGGGTCTTTGGCATCCATCAAAACAAACATAAGGATGGTCGAAGCCACCATAGCCATACTGAGCACCAAAGATATAACCCGAACCATCTCCTCCTCTTTCTTCATCAATCGCCTTGAGTTTGGGATACCTTGAGACCAGGTTTTTATAGAACACCTATCCGACCATTAGCCACCAACCACTATAATTATAGCTGTTGGTACCCCCATGATCCTTTATCTTTTAATGTTTTAATTTTCAATCTAAACCATTGAAGCTAATAGTTGAATACCCCCTCCCCAGAAAGGTTCAAAAAGTTTATGTGTGTTATTTGATTTAATGTTTTAATAAGAACAACAATAATAATGATAATATAACTACTTCATTGTTTGTTTTCCAAAAATGTGAATCACACGAGACTGCTATTTTTTATATATAATGCAAAATAGTGGGAATTTTTATTATTATTTTCCACAATTTATTATACACATTTTTAACTTGACCAAGTAAATATTTATTTTATGAATGAATTTATTGAATCTGGTGGGATTTTTTAGTCTATGAAAATGTCTGTGAAAACTCTTGGGATATATATATATATATATGTGTGTGTGTGTTACGTCAAAATTTAAGTTAAATATATTATACTTAACCACAAATGTAAAATACATAATAATAATATTGCAAGTGTTTATAATTTGACCTTTTTATAATTAAAAGTTTGGAAATGATATCAAATTATGGTATCATTTGTATTAAAAATTTTATTTCATAATGTTAATATTTACATTAATTCACTCTTAATTGTGAAGCATGAAAATAATTATTAATGTTATTATGTTAAATGTTTATTTGTATTAAACATATTAATATAGATCCTTACTTGTAAATAGAGATTAAAAAAATTGGTTAATATATGTCAATAAAAGAAAATAATAATATGATATATATAGGGGTAAATAAATTAATGCATATGTATTAATATCTATTGAATTACCTTAAAATAATAAAATTTGATTAATAATTGTATGTTAATAATAATTATAAGTTATAATAGGTTTAATAAAATAATATTGATAGGATAATAGATTATAGGATAATTGTTATGTAACCTTGTAACTTGTTAATAAGATAACATATGATAATGATATATATATAATAATGGTAATAATATAAAAACAAAAAATATATTAGAAATACCCGCATGGAGTAGGTCTTACGCCGAAATAGGGGAAAAGGGAGAGGGTTTACGGCTGGCTAATCAATCAAACAAAAAAAATTATATGTAATATAATAAAATAATTATGTTTTTATAAAAAAGGGACAAATCACTGAGGAGGAGTCTGCCTCCCTCTCACGCTACGTCAGTCTCCATCCGTTTGATCCCACCCGGTCTAATCCTGGCCGTTTTTTATTGGATATCTGTTTCCCCACGGTTTCTTCTTCTTCACGCACACGAACCAGTAGGGTAAGCTGCATTGTCTTCTTCACTTAGTCCGAGGAGTGGACCCGGTTTCTGCCTCTCCTTTCCACGAGTTAGGCACCGCCTTTGCCTCGGATCCCTCTCCGCCTCTTCACATTAGGTCATCCATCCCACCTTCATTAAGCTTCAGGTTGCACCGTAGCATACGACCGTTCCTTTGTTTTTACTTCCAGAAATCTGGCGGTCTCACTTCCTTCTCCTCCTCTCCGAGCCGGTAATGGACCTCTTCTCTTTCTTGTGTTTTAGTTTTGGTTTCAGTTTATATATATATATATATATTTATATAAACATATACATGTATATGAAGCTTTCAAACACCCTTCTTTTTTGTTTTCATTCTCCATTCCCTCCCTGAATCTAATAACCAAACTTTAAAGCATGTAAGCAAAGGATTACATTATCTTACCTAGTTTTAGTTTTGTGTTGGAATTATTTTATATATACACATATATATTTATATAATAACATGAACATACATATACTATGATCCTTTTACTTATAAGGTTTTCCCGAACCTAGTAACCATACTTTAAAACAAGGAAGTAAAGAGTTTTTTTATTTCACCTTGATTTGTTTAGTTTCGGGATGTATATATATATATATATGTATAAATACACACACACACACATATATATATATATGTAAATATTTCTTTATGTCGAGTTCCTTATTTCTTGTGGGTGATCCATAGCATGTTAAAACAGGTAGGGAAATGATTGTTGTTGGGTTGTTCAAAATAAGGTATGAACTAGTATATATTTATACATACATACATATATATATACACCCATATATATATATATAAACAAAAATATATGCATACATCTATTTAATTATATGCAATCAATTTCAGAATAAAAAAAATGGATATTTATGGTTATTATGTTTTAATTCATTTTGGTATAACATGATGATTTAATAAAATTATTTTTACCCTTAAATATTATTACTTCAAGAACGACACCAAAACTATTTATATACATGTTAATATATATGACAAAGTTTAAGGATAAGTTTGATATCAAAATAATTCTCCCAATTAAAAATTCTCATTTATCAGCGTTCTTGACAATTCATGTGTCAGCATGATGATTTCATGACACCCATATATCAGCATGTGTTTTAAATATGAATGGCCTCATTTTTAACTTGGGATTGTGATGTTTGAAGTGTAAATGTTTTTATTATAAGGTATCCATTAAGCCCATGGTTTCAATTTTTATGTTAGTATCTAATGTGTACGTATTTTTATTTCTTATGTCTTAGCTTTTATCAATGTTTGTACTGTCCTTCCTTAACTATGAAAATTCATGTAAAAGGATTATGAGTAATGAATGTACTAATGAGACCATATTAATGTAAGACAACATAAAATATGTGAGGGATTTATTTGAGTTAAATGATTATGGACGGGTGTGCCCGGAATTATACAATGCTCTAATGCATTGGGTAATGGATGAGTCTCATGAGACGTTATATGCAACGGTCTTGGCGGTTAGCCTTGGATTGTGCTACTATGGGAAATGGGATTGGCGGTTATCCTTGACCCTTATAAAGTTATGTTAATGGCCATGACACAAGGTCTTGACAAAGTCTGGCATTATACATTCCCTCCGCATATGAGAATAAATGGTAAACTAGGGGATAATTCATCTAACAGGATATCCCCTAGTTGGAATTTTCCCTCGACTATCAGAATGAGATTATGAGATATGAACTATAACACATTTGGTATGTTGTTATGATAATTTTATGTTACAATGAATCATGATATGAATGTTTTCCCTACATACACATAGTCTTTAGAACTGAAGTAATTTTGGTTGTAAATTATGTAACATCTATTCTTCACATGCTTGCGCTCTCTGATTTATGTCTTCTTTAAAGTTTATTTTAAGTACCTACTTCTTTTCTGTGAAAGTGGTTTTCAAGAATGTAGGGTTTAAATGTTTTAATAAAAGATGATGCCTTGTTTTTAGTGAAGTGTTTTATCATCTTCAAAATGACTATTTTAAGAATGAATTTTTTAAACGTTTTTAAACCCCTTACTGGGCATATTTTACTCACCCTACGTGTTTGTTTTAAAATTTTTCAGGAATGGATTTTTACTAAAGAACTTTTTCAGAAGCAACTAGTTTCTCAGAATCCTGAGCCTCATGATCATCTGTAGTAATGGGACATGATGTATTATTGTAACTATTTGTAATAAATTCGTAATACATCATGCCCCATGGGAACCTAGGAATCGGGGTCCTTATAATGGAACGCTTATAATCCACTCATCAACATCAAATGTAATATGTGACCTTGCTTCCATGAATCCCTTCATATGACACAAGTTTAGTAGAACTATTCATGAACCATAAAAAATAATGGAAGTAGAGCGATCAGTGAAAACTAAAATGGGAACAATTTTTATATCCCAAGCATATGACTTATCACCTCCCAAGTTTTTCGGAATTATTTTTATATAAAACCTTATGATACTCCCTTTATTGTAATTTTTTTCCTATTTTGGGAATGGAATGGATTTTATGTGTAGAGACAATATAAATTTATGATATTTAAATCACCCATCATATCACAAATCCCCCACCAATTATATACAAGTACAATGAAGAGGATAAATCTACTTTGGTATCATTATATCAAGTGTTGATATTATCTCCTTAACATAAAGCGTATCAACCATAAATAATTTTAACTAATTAAAAGATAATCCTTTATTACATTCCAATATTATAAGAATTCATCGATGTGTTTCCATACGAATTTTATGGTCATCCTTCTAGATGAGAGGTTGATTTCATGATCAAAACTTACTCCAATTCCTTGTAGAAAATGAATGATATATATAGAAATGAAATTTTAGAACATTAGGAGAGTAAGAAAAAATTATAAGAGAATCTTTATAATGGAATTATATTCCCATGTGTTTCACCATACGGTTCACTAATATTCTTTTAAAAATAAAACGTTTGGGTCAATGTGCCATTTCATAAATGATAATGAGCTCAATAATATCACAATAAAGAACAAATTATCTTCCTCAATGTATTGATGACTCATTCTATCAGCTGCATGAATCCCAATACATCTTCCAGGGGGATCTTCGGTGGGGATTTTTCCATGTAAAGGTGAATAAGGACAATATCCCAAAGACTAATTTTGTTCAAGGTACATTCACTGTGAGGTCCTTGTGATTCCATTTAGACTCAATAATAATCCACAAATATTTATGTAATTGATAAATAGAGTCTTTAGGTATTAACATGAAAATTTTGTGGTAGTATTTATAGATGATAATCTTAACTACTCTAAAATTAAGGGGGGTCATGAAAAGAAATTTAATGTCTTACTGATGGATTTGAAAAATGAAAATTTGTTTCTAATGTAAAATAAATTTGTGTTTTTGATGGATAATGTATCCTTTATGGGGAATGTTGTCAACAACAAAAGGATAAATATGGATCCATAAAAAATAGAATCAATTTCAACATGGACCAAAATATAATATGTGATAGAAATATATATTTTCCAAGGATTATCGAAGTATTATCATTAATTTTTTAAAATCATATCATGATTTTCAATACCAATAAGAAAGATAACTAATAATGTTGTATATTTTTTGTGAATTGATGAATGTGAAGAGAAATTTTAATATTTCAGTTAGTAGAAAATCATTTCAACTATTATTAGATTACCCAATACAGGGAAGGATTTGTGATCTATAAATATGTTCCCAAAAAGAGATTGGGTTGAATACTAATTCAAGATGATAAAGTGATAGCATATCGCACCAACCAACAAAATATCCATGAGTTGAAGTACTCAATGCATGACATAGAACTTTTTATAGTAATCTTTACATTTAATATTTCATGATATTATCTCCACGGGGAGAAGTGTTACATATATACATACCATAAAATCCTCAAATATATATTCACAAAAAATGATATCAGCATGATCTAATGAAGGAAGTTAGAGTAGATCAAGGATTATGATTTCTTAATCTGTTTCCATCATGGTAAATAAAACAACGTGGTTGATTCTATGAGTAGTTTGGATTCCACAATGATATCCATGATGTGAATTGAATGGGATTTAATATTATTTGAAATTAAAAGAATCGAAATGGGAATAGTAAAAGTATAATTATCTTACCTTGATCATATAAGTAATTAATAAATCATTATTAAAAGGATAAAGGTGTCTCATAAGGATTATGAGGTACTACATAGAAAGGTAGAGAACTATATAGAGTTAAAATTTGAAAACAATAGAGTTATAAGGTTTGGAACCTAGGTATGCATCTTTCAAAAATCATAGATGAAGAGGGATCTTTTAGATGATGTGCATATCTCACCCTTCTCTATTCATCCCGAAAGAACTATGATGTATAGATATTTGAAGCAATACATCTATATGGATAACATGATAGATGATTTTGTAAATTGTATATCGTGATTCTTGGTTTTCCAATAGGAAAGATAAATGATAAAATTATAAGGGTATAATGAAATAATTTCCCATACTCGTATGAAAATGGGAAAATATAACTATATTTTTCATCATATGACTCCCTAGAACATCTAATGGAAATAAATAGATATGGTTTGTAGTCGAAGGAATTATCAAGTCATCTAATTTCATTTCTATTATGGATGATTTAATTATTCAAAAACTCACCATGACATACGTTATAGAAGTAATAAGACTTCATGGAGTTTCACTCTCTATTTTATTTAATTGAGATCCACAGTTTACCTTAGGGATTTAGAGAATATTTATACAATATTATGATATGAAACCAAACATAAGCATTGGTTGTCTCCCTCATATTGATGGCTAATAAGAAAGGATTATTTAAACTCTTGAATATAATTTTTTATCTTGTTCAATATATTTCCAAGTATGTTTGGATTATCACCTTCCCCTAGTGAAGTCCTTATATAAAAACTATTTCTATTTTATCAGTAAAAATACTATTTATTAGGATCTTTATGGGAAGAGGTTTCAAACTCTTACATTTGGAGATGAAGTTGCAGAGAGGATTCTGATGGGACATGATATTATCTCATATATGAAAGATTTTTTTTCAAACCATTCTGCATCATATGAAATCAGCACAATGTTGGATACTATCTATGGAGATAATCATCAACATGACCTAGATCTTAAGGTTATTAATAAATTTACCCATTTTATATCACTGTGGAAGATAATATTGAGATTTCGGAAGAAGGTAAAGATAATACCTAGATACATTATCCCCTTTCAAATATATGATCAGATTAGTGTGGTGGCCTATCGACTAGAAATCCCATCGAACCTACCTCAAGTACATGGTGTGTTCTTTGTATCTATCTTTGGGAAATATATTTCATACCATATATATCTACTGAAAATAAAGGTGGTACCATTAGAAAATGATGTTTCTTATGAGGATCATGTAATGAAGATCTTAGATCATATATAAAATGTTCTACAAAATAGGACAACTCAACTGGTCAAATGGATATAGTGGAAGGAAAATTTTGAGGAAGCACCTATGGAACAAAAAGATCCATTGAATCAAAAGTACCCTCATTGTTTATATGGTATAAAATGTAAAATTTAAGGGATAATTTTTTAATGGGGTAAGAATGTAATGAAACAATCTTTTATAAATGAAATTCCCCAGCTAAATGAGTGAATTCCTTATTAAGAAATAAAATTATAGAAAAACATCCACTAATTTAGTTATTTTAGACCATTAAATGTTTTTTACTATTGGATTTAAATGTCCATTAATTATCATAACCACTGATAGAATATATCTTATAGAGTGATCACATGATTAGTATATATATAGGGTTATGATAAATCTATTTTAATAGAAAATGGCAGTAATGACTCTGACCAGCTGGACCATACTACATGAATCCCATAATTAAGAGCTTTCTATAGATATGGTGTTACTAGTATTTTACCTTGACGAATCCCAAGATGATATTCAACAACTAAATCATGAGAGAAACCATTTACAAGAGAAGTTTAAGCCAATATAGATCACATCCCAAACCATGTTCACTGAACAACCACAAGAAAATCTCACAGTCGCACACCACACCCTTTGGGAATTCCCTAATGTAATAAAGGAATATGAATCCAGGCCCTAAAACTATGAATTTTTATTTTTATTATAAATTAATGGTTAGAAAAATCTTTTATTAACACTAAAAAATGGTTAAATAATATTTCTGATAAAACTAGATTTTGATTTGATGGAACACGGAATTTATTTTTGGGGAATAAAAAGTTTCTATCATGTTACAGTTTTTGATGAATTTAATAATTTTTTTTAAAAAAAATATTTAATAAAATATAATTATTAAATAATACTTATTAAATATAAATGATAATATAATTTTAAGAAGTAAAATGTATTATTTTTAGTGGTCAGAAAACTGTTATTGTAAATAAAACCAGTATATTTCAAAAATGACAAATTTTATTTTAATGTAATTGTTATAAAATTTAAATAATTATATTGATAAAAATTATTATTTTTTAAATCGTCACAACAAATATATCCAATAGTAAATTCATACTTTTATATGGATGTAGATTTTTTAGGGAAAAAATAAATACGGTATAAATATATGGTATACATTATGACATCATAAAGTCCAAAAGTGGTTTAATAAATTCTATAATGACTATAAATGAAAAAAAATTGTTTCCACGTTAAGATAATATTTTTTAAGTTATTTAATTAGTATTAATACACCCTTAATTGATCCTTCAAAATGAATATTATATTTTAATTTTTTACAATTGATTCTTTGTCAACATGACTCACTTACACATCAATAAGGGTATTATATTAAATAGTTTTGTTCAATTAGATATAAATTAATTTATTAAACTCCTCTTTATTAGAAACCAATATAAAAAACCTTGGTATTGTTAGTTTGTTGGATTAGTTTGTCATATAAATTGAAATAACTATGTATAGAAACTTATAAAGAATTATATTCATTTTTTCTATAAAACCAAACCAACATACCATTCCCTTATAATATTTTACATTAAGTTAATTTTATAAGATATAGAATTTTATTATTACCATGTTTCATAATATAAAATATGAATTTACAAAAAAAATTCTAGGGAGTGAACAAAGAAGATGAAGTAGGAAAACACAAAGGGGTGATATCCTTTTGAATCAGAAACCATGAATGGTTGGAATTGGAAGAAATTTTTTGATGATAAGATAGATCAGTGGACAGAATCTATAAGTTGTGGTGGTATCCATGCCTAGGATCAATCGGGTCTATTAAAAAGGGATATGTTGATAGTGGAAGAGTTTATGATGCAACACCATCATGTATTAAGTGGATCTTCTAAACTAGTGGTAGTCGGAGGATAGATTAAATCCTTTTAAAATGGATTCAATGTCATGGAATGTTTATATAATCAAAATTTAGGTATTTCTATTTATGATTTTTAAGGTAAAGCTAATCAATTGTGGGAACTGATTATGAATACTAATCAAATTGTAGATAATGATAACTTGGAATGGGATGATTTTAGGAATGTATTCCTTGATAAATATTTTCATAATTTTTTTACACTAAGGATAGAAAATAAATTCTTTGGATTAAAACAATGGAATGAATATTTAGTGACCTTGTATGAATAAAACTTCACCCCATTGAAAAGGTATTATCACACACATTTTTTTTCTTTTCAAGTCATGGTTTTGATCTGGTTCATTTAAAATCTTTATCCATTCCATTGGTGTTGGGTGAGATTAATTTTTATTTTTGAACTACTATATATGTGTAATCACCATTATTTTGGTTCGCCATTTCTTGTTTAGATGTTATTGGATAGAGGGTGGTTACTTCATGATTTGGGGCCAACTGTGAGCCCATTTCCAGTTTTAAAAACAGAACTTGTTTATTTTATAAATCCATTGCTTTTCACCATAGTTTTCACCCATTAAACTTCATTATATTTCTAAAATTACATATTAAAACTTCCATATCATTTTTACCCCTTAATAATTCATAATCATGGTGAATTTGGGTTACTTATTTATGTATTGGGCCAGCCCGTGGGCCCATTTCCATTTTTAAAAAACTAATATGTTTCTTTTATATATTTTTCATTGTTCAATTTTATTTTGTGATTCCACCTCCAAATAGAATAAAATAAACCTATAATCACCCCCATTCACTATTTTACGCTTTAGGAGCTCGTTTGAATTGAATGTTAGGGAGAAAGGTCTCGGGTTTCCTCCAATATTCTATAATTGAGAAGGTAAATGGTTTCATAAAAAATAATTCAATTTGTACTCTTTATCCCAAATATCTTATTTCCCATGTTATTATTGTCCTTATTAGAATATCCAAGATGTTCCAACCCATTCTTGTCACTCTAGGGGTGCATATCTATTGGAATACTAAGAGTTTTCTAGTTAAAAATTTGAGTTTCCTTCCCCTTTATCCTCCCTCTTCTTCCTCATTTAATTATTTACTATTTTTATAATCTCCCATATTCATGATCAACCTAGTTTTATGTTATCCCATGATATTTTATTGGTTTTTTTTTCATTTGAGGATGGTATTCAATGTTTGAGGGTTTTAAAACCCTCGGATGGTGATTTTGGGTCTGCGTTTCCATTACGTCAAGGATTTGAGGTAGGATATCCTTTGCACATGACATTATCATTTATGTTTCATCATTTTATTAATGTTTAAATCTTATATATATGTTTATTATTGTTTTTAATCCTTTTTATAATTTTCATGGTGTAAAAAATGGTTGTTTAAGCCTTGTTTTGTGAAAGGGAGTGTTGTTTTGTCATAAAAGTGCACACTGAGTGTTTGTTTAAATTTTCAGTAATCTTTTAAAACAATTTTTCTAGGTTTAGAACCTATTTTATGGTATTGTCAACAAGTTATAGTATATATAATAAAATATTTTATGAAATTGGTGTTTTATTCCTTATCATGTTCATAAAATAAATTGTTTTTCTTAAAAAGGGCATGCATGTGTTCGGTAAATTGCCCGGTTGGGTTTTATGTGTTATGTGGGATTTAAAATATTTTTTTTGGATTTATAAATTTATTGGAAGAATTATAAATGTTATTTTATGGTCCTTATATGGATTTCTAATTTGGATTTGATTTTACAAACAAATTGGTTTTGGTTTACAACATGTTTTGGCCCGAGTTGTCGGAAAATGGATTATTACAAATCCTTATGAAAATGGTTATGTTTTGAATATGTAACCAGATTATTTTAAGGGATATATGAATGTAGTTTTATACTGTAAATGGTGTGTATAAACCTCTTTAATAAAATTGAAATGCATACCTTGGTCAAATTATAGATTTGAGAAAGGATTAAAAGCCCGGTTGGTATTTTTTTTAAAAATGGATTCCATGTGTATTTCATGTTCTATCTTTTTGGGACATTTTATGGTCTATAAAATAGATTTATTAATTGTAATTGGGGATTCAAAATCTAGTTTTTTATTTTATTGATGGGTTTTTGGCTTTAAAAGATAATTTTTAATGGATATTATGTACATCTCCTCATTATACTCCATGAGATTATTTTACGAAAATGTTTAGCGGTTTATTGATTCGTGAATGAAATGTGAAGAATGTTTGCAGTATATTTTTGTGTTTATTTTTTGTTTAATAGAAATTTAAAGTGAAAATATTATTTTATAATATGTGTAACTTGATTGAACATTAAAGGGAATCTCATGTATCTTGGTGGGCAGACGTGTACTAGTATTTTAGTGATACCGTGGGGTCTGGCCCCTATTTCACGTTGAAAGATTGATGATGACAACACTAACTAAACTATGATGATGTTTTTTTTGGGGGACAACTATGTGATGATTATGATCCCTACTAGTGTCTTGTTTGCGCGATAACGTATATTTATTATGGTTTCTTTCACTAAGAAACGAGGTACCTAGGGTTCACAACTAACTAGTGCCTAGGGGTTGTTCTCGTGAGTTGTGCTCATTATCTATTTTGTTCTCACCGTTGGCATACGGTGTAATTGGTTGTTTAATTAAACAGTGTATTTGATTTATTTAAAAGTATAAATTCTATAAAAAGCTTTTATGAAAATTATTTTCATTTTGAAGTTGCACCTCTTTGAAAATTGTTACTAGCATTCTTGTTTATAAAACATGCATGTTTTTGCCTGGAAATTTTTTCTATAGCATGAGACCTCATTTGAAAAGCATACCTATATATTTTAATTTAAAAATTAAAATTGATATTTCTTTTATTTTAAATTTTTTCATTGGAAATATAATATCGGGCTAACCTACTGAGTTTTAATACTCACGCCTATTGTCTTCCTCTATTTTTAGCCATTGTGCAGGTTTCATCATGATTTTGATTGCCTTGGGAAATGTGTGATCATTGTGTTGGATAGTGACTAGTGGGGTCACAAGGAGTTGGTTGGTTATTGGGTTATGTCAGTTGATTTTTTGGTTTAGTTTTACTTTCATTTTCTTTTAAAAATAATGTTCAGTTCAATTTGTATATAAATGTATTTTGGGAAGTCCATTTATTTCTGCAGTTTGATTGATTGTTTATATATGAGAGAAATAGTTCCCTTGTGTACTCTATGTTTGACCCTGGTGCTTGTATCCATCCTAAGAGGATCGGGAACGCCTCTCGGGACTTGTCCCGGGCAGGCCTGGGTGACCAGTTCAGGGTCGACTTGAGATAGTTCTTGACAAAATGGTATCAGAGGAGGTCAGTTCTTATAAGAACTTTCTTTTTATATCTCCCTTTTTATTTGGGGGATGTCAAGGTAGATGGAGTTTTATTTTTGGGACTTTAGGGGTAAGTGTAGGAATAGAGTCACGAACTCTTGCTCGTTATGATCCTTGGGTTTCCACTGGATGTCTAGTTTTATTAGTGTCCTTTGTTCTGGATTATAGTTTTGTGTTGGGATATGATAAGGGGAGTCTGACGAATGGCCTTCGTGATCTCGCAGGTCCTAGAAAGACATGTAGAGTTGGGGCATAGTCCTTATAAATCTTTATGTGTTGGTGTTATGTTTGACATATGTCCACTGCCCATATGGTCAAGTCACCCACTGGAAATAGTTCCATTTTTTGGGTCTCTTGAACCTTTCATGTATTCTAAATTTTTGTTTTGCAAATCCCTATGTGAGAATTGTAAAAAATGAGTTTTAAAGGATTGGTTGGTTTTTGAAAAGTGGAATAGGTTTTTTCAAGTATTAAATTCAATAATTTTTTTGGAAGGTTGTTCTTTTTGTGAAAAAATGTTTTTGGGGGAAGTGGAAATGCTTTAACACTATTGGATTTTCCCTAATCTAAACTTGTGGTTTTTGAAATAAAATGGTTTGAAAGTGTGAATAATTTTAAGTTGATTATTAATATTTGTTTTAAATGGGGTGTTTTTGGATTTTGAAAATGTTTGAATCTAATAAATTAGTTTTGAAAATATGTTTTGAGTGGTTGGCGTTTTCCTATAAAGTGTATTGGTCTCAATGGACATCATATTATGAAAGGATACCTTGCTAAATTTCAAAAAATGTGAAGCAGTTTTTTTGGATTTTCTAGGTTGTTTTAAAAGTTGTTAAAAATGAATAGGGTATTATTTTTAATCAAATGTTTCTTTATAATGTTTGGTTTGTTTTGTGAAATCTGAAAAGGGTTTTTGACTTCGTGGTTAGTGTTCCTTTGTAAGGGACATGATTTTTTTTGAATGATGTTGTTTTGTTTTAGCATTTGGTGTTTTCATGGTTTATCACATGCATGGTTTTACTGATATCTAAAAGGATGGCCTATATGGCATGGTTGTTGAGTGCCTGGGTGGCATGGAAATGAGCATTTGGGTGTGAATTGATTAAATACCAATGGTGAACTTGGAAACCCCCCAAATTAGTTTGTTTTTCAAAAGTGTGTTGAGAAAAAAAATTATAGCCTTTGTTTATAAACCAATGGTTATGTGGATAGTTTTTTCTATGTCTTAGAAGATTTTTTTATTCAGTAAGCTTACTTGTCATATAGAATCCATACTCTTGTTGTATCTTGAGATGATATCTTGTTGGTGGCTCAGTTTTGAAGTAATGTTCATTGGGTTTCTAAAAGTTTGTTAGATGTTGTGATGCAGCCACATATAGTTCTATGTTATCAATATTTCCATTTGATAAAAAGAAGGATTATTTCTCAAGGTTCACAATCTATATCCACCTCCTCAAATAAATTCTCATCCTGTTAGTTCAAATATAGATATGTTTGGGATTGATTTAAAGTTCTTCCAGGTTGTGATAATTCTTTAGGACATAGAAGTTGTGTTCGATAATGTTGATGTGTTTTCCCGTATTCCTTGTCCATTATGCTCCTCATTCGGAGTGAGATAGAATTTTGATATGTATCTATGAGACCCTATTTAGATGAAGGTGTTCTATTGAGAAAGTGAGTTTTTTAGTGGTGTGATCCTTAACACCTAACTGCGGTGCAAAAGATGCTTCAAGATTCCGGGTTCCAACCATAGGCCTCAATGTGAAGCTTTTCAGGCAGTCAAGAAATCTACAGAGGTGTGGGGAGATTGACAAGGATCTTTCCTCCACCATTTTGGAATGGTGGTTTCTATGTATTTATTATGGTTCCTCATTACTGTGAATTTCCCTTTGTCACAACAAGTGTGGTGGACGTATCCCTCATACAGTGTCTATGGGTATTCCTTCAGGGATGTGGATTTTCGATCAATTTCCATGTTTGGACCTCCTGTGAAAATCAAGGGTGGCATTGTGGTCACCTATTCATAGGTGGAGAGTGCTGGGTAGTTCATTTGTTTCTTTGGTGGTTTCATTTGCCTAATTATTGGGTCCCCTTCAATCCCCTCCCTATGTGTTGGGGGGCCGAATCCATGCCAAATGTTTTGGGCCAGTTCTTATCCCCTCCGTCCAAGAGTGGGTGGTTTAGACGTTCATGTTGTAACCCTGTTAACTTGGGTTTGTAGGTTATTGTGGAAGAGTTATGGTTATCCTGTGCAGGAGAGGCCCAAATCAATTTCATTTTTAATTCTTTTTTTGTTCATTTTTAGTTGATCTCTAATGGTGGGGAGACCCACTATGGGTCTCAAAGAAATTTCCTTTAGGATTTGTCGGATGGTATTTATGATTTAATGGTGGGGTGCCCATTCATTCCTCCACACCAAGTCATTGGAGTTTTCTAGTGAACTAAGGTTTGGGTGATCATTGGGTTTGTAGAGACTCAAAGCTTGATGTACATACACATTACATTACTATTGCAGAATATCTAATACATAAAAAAATAGACACCAAAGGACCGTAATAGTTTAGTGTCTTTGAAAACATGGAATATAAACTTCTGATTATGTTGAATGATCTTCAACATATCCCATAATGATCATCCCCTTTTTGTTTCCTCACCTAAAACATTTCTTTTAATCCTAGGGAAAAAGAAAACATAAATAGGGTGAGCTAAAATGATTAGTAAGGGTAATCATGGAGAAAATAGAACAAACTATATATATTTGAACATAAAAACATGAACATAATGTTTAAACATCATGATCTTGAGAAATGACATAAAATATAGCAGTACGTAAGGCATAGATCATAATGGAACATCAATCAAGATAAAATATCATGGGAATAAAACTTATAATTGTGGAAAAACATTAAGCACATGATATGATTTCCATAGTAGCTGAGGCATTACTTCCAAGACCATCTTATTGCACAAAGACCCTTACTGAACCGAGTTTACTTGTCGTTCCAGCCCTGTATTACAGAACCAAATTTAGTTTCCGTTTCAGCCATGTCTATATCATGAGATATAAATAATTACCCAATGCATTGGAGGGAGATATATGTCCCACCCATCTTATAGTGAAATCATTCTTACGTGTGCCAAAAAACAATCATAAATCATTCATCATAACCCAATGAATAAATTGGGTTTCATAAACATCATTCAATCATAACATAATACATATAAAACAAATGGATATCATTTCATCATAATAAAATTGAAACCATATAAATCATAGATACATTATAATTAAAATATACACATATGAAATAATGTCATCTTAGATGGAAAATGGTTTTGATAAAGCACTTGAAATGAATTCGTGAGGAAAATATCCTTTCTTCTTGAATATCATTTTCTGTTCACAAAATTCCATTCAATTTTAAAAGAAAATGATTTTGATGAAAATATTCATGAATTATTGTAGAGTAAGATTCACTAAAATAAAGTGTCATGAAACCATAAAAATTCGTCCATGCCTTATAAGTTAAAAAACATTCTTCTCATACTTTTTCCGGAAAAGTCAAAAAGTACCTTGTATGGTAAACAAAAAAAATATTCCTTACATACCATGTAATAAAAGAAAAAAATGGGTAAAAACGACTTTAATGACACATGAAAACATTTTTATAAAACTTGGACATGGTTGATAAATACAACCGTAGTAAATACTTAGGTATAAGAAATCTCGGATAGAAATCAATTGAGATTTCAACATTATCCATTACCTTTGGCCCGAAATGCTTCGTACTTATCCGAACCTCCTATATAATGATTTAAATAATGCCATTGACTTATTACAGAATCATATTCATTATTATGATATCATATATGGTTCACTTATGACTTTATATTACCCGTTCTTTTTTAAATCCATGTTAAAGTAGCATTTTGGGTAAAATCGTTCCATTTATCATATGTGTTTCGACTTGTTGTTCTTGATATTGTCACTAATATCCTGATTTCATTACTTTCAGAATGTAAAAAATGATTTATATATAATAAATATTTATCATATACATATATATGATAGATTGATAAATGGAATGAAATACATCGTTCATGGAGACGGTAGGTCGTACGTACGCATGAACGATGTTTTCGTTTCCTTATTGAATTGAATGGAATTAAATAGATAACATACATATATATATATATATACAAAAATAAAGTAGAATTATTATGTCATATATTTCATTATTATTCTTTATATATACTTTATAATCATTCATGAATGTTTAACATGAAGAATGAATCTTATCGCGTTTGTGGAGACGGTAGTCCGTACATACGCCCGAGCGATGATATCGTTCCCATGATCGTGTAATTGTATTGAAGTGTATGTATACTATTTCAGACTCAATATAAAATTAAAATAATCACATATAGTTATTCTATACATTATTATACCCATCCAATTAAGGTGGTGGTGGAAAACAGATTACACCACGATGTGGAGATGGTATTCCGTACGTACGCACGCGCGGTGATTTCGTATTTCGTAGGATGGATAGAAGGTGGAATAGGGTTTTTTAATATTTATAATAACATATCAGTATATGAGTGATAATTATGTTATTACTTCATAATGAAACAACTGATGAAGAGGAAGTAGAAGAATAAATAAATTTGAAAGAATCGGTAACTGATATTACCTCTTCTTCGACACGCCTCTTTGAAACCTTCTCTTAGGGCACTAAAATTGGTCTTTGAATAAGACCAGGACCTGTAGAATATTTCTAGGGAAGTTAATAAGGGAAATGGGCATGGTTTTTCTGAGCTTGATGTCTCAAGGGTTTGTAAATATGAGATGGAGGAGGTGCCCTTTTATAAGGGAGGAGAGGGGCACCTTTGGAATCCTCAAAAATATTAGTTTAATATAAATTGAAACCCCACATAAAAACCTCCAAAAAATGGCTCAATTAAAATATTAGATGATATAGTGTTGTAATCGCATCAAACAATCAAATTTAGACATGTTTTAAGCTTAATTTAAACCTTATCATTTTGATTTATCCTTATTTAATCTATTTAATTTTATTTGTGGTAATAACATTCTAAAATTTAAATAGTTATAAATAATCAAATATGTGTTGTTAATTTTCAATAATTGGATAATTTATGACATATAAGAATATATAAATTTAAATTTATAATTTTTAAACATTATTGTGATTTTTAAATAATTTAATAATATGTTATTTCTATAAAATTACAATAGTGTAAATTTTGACACTATTCATTTATTTGAATTTAAATAAAATTCACACAGAGGATATACTCGAAATTAAATATTTAATAGGTTCCTAAAATGTCATATTCATATACAAAATTAGTGTAGCACATTAAATAGTTCATAAAATATTTATTTTACTATTTGTAAAACCATTTATTTGATACTTCTCTTAATAAAATAAATTTTACCACATTTTTGTATAATTATTAAATATACTTATTTTTTTCATAAAAATTAAAAAAAAATACTATGATGAAAATAAATCTTATATATTTTATTATAATACTTTTAGTTGGATTTATATTCTAAAACACCCCACTTTTAAAATGTTATATTTATTAAATTATGAAGGTGACAACTTTGACATCATTTAAAATAAAATAATATAAGTATCATAATAACTTTTATAAGACTCAAAACCGTAATATTGTAACACCCCGACCCTAGTTACCCAGATTCAGTGCATTATTACATAACATTGGAATTATCACAAGAAAGATCAAATCTCGAAAGACCGATTGGTTTAGTATCCTTGGAAACACTAGATATATTCATAAGTTTTACATTACATCATAAAATGAAAAACTAATACAACAACATAATGTCTCCATAGTCCACACTATTATCCCCTCATAATATCCCTACAGGTCATTCATAACTTACTTCTTCACATCCTGGGAAAAATAAAACATAGAAAAGGGGTGAGCTCAAATGCCCAGTAAGGATAACAATATAGCGGAACATTCAAAAATAAGCATAAACATTTAAGACAATGCATTACTAAAACAAAAGCCTTTTAAACTTGAACTTCAACATAGTATGGCAAAAGTAAAATGCAATAATTCCATTTACTTGTTCACATGGATATTCTACTAATCGAATAATCACATGCAATATCAATAACCACTTTCATAATGTTGGAATGCATAATGCCAGACTATCATAACCACATAGCCAAGGCCTCGTGCCAAGACTACAAATAAGATTTTTACAAGGCCTTCTGCCAAGACACTAGTTTGTCTCATGAGACCTACCGATGCATCGAGGAGCTATAGCGGGCTCCATCCATCACATATTAAGTCCAATGCATTCCCATATGAAAAGGTTTAAACATAACGTAAACATTCGTATTAAAACTAGCATACAAAATGTCAATAATTTCACCATAAACTATGAATGGTATAAAAATAGCACATCCACAGTCAAACATATCACAAAACCTTCAATACAATATAGAAGTTTTGTATCATAATAAATCATCTTCAAATAAGCGTAAAATCCATCGAAGGATGTTGGCATAGATGAAATCAAAACTCTTTTTAGAGAAATAACTCCTTCTATTTTTGAAATCATTTAAGAGCCATAAAATAAAACATTTTATTTGAAAATATTCTTATAAGCTTGTAAGGAAAGATTTAAAGATTTTATAACGGCGGAAAATAGCCGCACCCGCCATATAAGTTAAAAAAACATTCTTACCTTAATTGTCTCGAAAAGGTTAAAAGGAACCTTGTTTTGAAAATGACAGAAAGATTACTTTATAAAACACTTATAAAAAGTCAAACAAGGGTATAAATGACTTTAACCCATATTCTTGTAAATAATAAAAATGTTTTGAAATTCATTTTGAAGAAAACATGGATGTGGGTGATAAAGAGATTCCAGTAGATTATTACATATAAACAACCTCGGATAATGAAGAGATTGTGAAACAACCCTTACCTTGTACTTTTCCTTGGTTGGGGTAGGTTAACCTCCTATATAATAGTGAAATAGTTGTTATTAAATTATACAAGAATCATATGCATTCATATGATATCATATATGATCTTTTAACATTGCTTTGTTAATAATATCTTAGTATTATCGTTGTTTCGGGTGTTAACTTACTCGTTTTCTTTTATATGTTTTGTTACGTAATCCATGTTTTTAATGGATATGATGTATATTATTAATATCCATAATGATATCAAGTCCTTAAACATCATTTTTAAATCATCAAATGATAATTATACTTGAATGGATACGATGGAGAATGAATCTCATCGCATTCGTGGAGACGGTAGTCCGTACGTACGCACGGGCGACAATATCATTCGTTTGATATTAAAATAATATATAAATGGATGGTATATCATATATAAAGAATAATTAACATGTTATTTTTATTATTTACATGAGTTACAAATCATTATTATACCCATCCAAATAATAATATATTGAATAACAATTACACCACGACGTGGAGACAGTAAGCCGTACGTACGCACGTATGGTGACATGTTATTCAAACGGTGGATAGAATACTGAATATGGTTGTACCATATTTATAATAAGATCACATTATATATATGATACTGGAGTTATTATTTTAGAATGGTAACAACAATGGAAGAAGAAGTGGAAGAAGAAAGAACTTGAAAAGGGGTGGGGAAAACATTACTTTTTTTCAGGTTCTTATTTTTTATTTGATCAAAAGGGCTCCTTAGGTTGGCTTTCTGATCAAACTAATGCCTCTAGGTTGTAGTGAGAGAAGTTGAGAGAGTATTTGGGAAGAGTTTGGCCGAACCAAAAGGCTTTGAAGGTGTGAAGAAATGGGAAGGAGGAGTTCCCTTTTATAAGAGGGGTGAGGGGAACCTTTGGAAAAGCTAGAAATATTAATTTATAATAAATTCATATTCGGTTTCTAATGGCTACAAAGTTGATTATTTAAATTTTAAGGTGGGGATGGGTCGAAAACAACTCAACCAACAGAATATAGACAGGTTTGGGTACTAATATTAACCTTATCTTTAAGTATTAACTCTAAGTTAATTAGTTTCACTTTTAAAATGTCTCTTTGTATTTTTATATAATATGGTTAATAAACTTACTATATACATCCAAGAGACCTCCAAGTGGTCCATTAATGATTAAACTATAATGATATAAGTCTTTTGGCCGAACCTTAGATTTTTATGAATTTAATATCAATTAATAATATAATATTTGTTTTAAGAACTCTTTTATGTCTATTTTGACACTATTCAATAGTTGATTTTTTTGAAACTTATAACAGATTGATTACTTATAAAAAAGTAAATTAAATCAATCCTAATATATAATATTATCCTATAGAATTTATTTAATTCATTAAAAGTTTCATATTATATTTATTTGGGAACTTATAATATCAATTATTTTAATTGTTCACTATTATAGTAATTACTTCATCACAATTGTGTAATAAATAAATTAAATTATTTAATGTCTAAAAATTATAAATAAAATATCATTATGTAGGAAATATTATTATCTTTCTAATGAATATTTATAATCTAAAATCCATCATATATTACCCTATGTAAAAATTGTTTTTCAAAAAGATATATGCTTGTGTCATTTTTGTATTCATTTTAACTTAATTAAAATAAAGTGTCCCTATCACCTAAAGGTGGCACCATGGGGTCCCAAAATCGACCCAAAGAAGCCTATGGTCGCACATTTATCAACCAATAAGTCTAGGAGACGTTTTAGGGTAATTTAGTATTATTATAATATTATTTTTTAACCCTTATTTACCAGATTTACCCTTAACCATGGTAAATAATATATTTATCGTAGTAATTATTCAAAATGTCTAAAAATAAAAGTTACCTATTTACAAAATTTGGAAATCCTGATTCCAAATATGGAATCCATTTTTTAAAATTCAAAACACATAAGTGGCAGAAATTAATTTAAAATTAATTCCCGCTGTCAAAACAAAAAGCGTGTTTTTAAGAGATAATAACTATCAAAAGATTGACACTTGTTTATGTTCGGTTTAATTGTAAAATTATGTCTAATGACCAACATTATATTAAATGGTAAAAATATATTCTAAATATACTTTAAAACCACTCAAATTCATAATATATCACTATTAATTATTTTGATTAAAAAAGTTGTTTTTAATTAAAATTTAGTAATTTTCACTATTCATCAAAATATGAAAGTTATCCGAAAAGTACCAAAATTTCACCTTTGGATAAATTCTATATTCCGAATCCAAAAATGAAATCCATTTTAAAATATAAAATATATATAATTTCAAAAAGTAGTTATTACTATTCATAACGGCTAGTTTGATTGGTTATGGTGTGTTAGAACTCAGTGTTGCGTACAACACACGCTATCACATTATTCAAAGAGAAGCGTACCGTAGAAGCTTGGGGTGTTACATTCTCCCCTACGTCAAATAATTTCATCCTCGAAATTTATAGAATACTTATCACATGAAAAGACTCGGGTGGTTCTTCATCATAAGTTCCTCGGGTTCCCACGTTGCCTCTTCCATCTTATGGTTTCTCCACAAAACTTTTACCAGACGCGTCGTCCGGTTTCTCGGCACTTGTTCTCTCGTATCAAGAATCTTGACAGGCTCTTCGCAATAAGACATATCGTGTTCTAGTTCTAATTATTCATAGGTGAGTACATGCATTGGGTCAGGCATGTATTTCCTCAACAGAGATACGTGGAACACATCGTGAACTTTGGAGATACTTGGCGGCATTGCCAATCGGTAAGCTACAACCCCAATTCGTT
Source organism: Viscum album (assembly GCA_963277665.1). Lineage (NCBI taxonomy): Eukaryota > Viridiplantae > Streptophyta > Magnoliopsida > Santalales > Viscaceae > Viscum > Viscum album. Next base: position 1,940,933,685 of record OY728155.1, read on the forward strand.
ATAGAATTTCGAAAGGTCCAATGTACCTGGGACTCAATTTACCTTTCCTACCAAAACGTATGACTCCCTTCCATGGAGATACCTTCAGGAAAACATGATCACCGACTTGAAATTCCAAATCCTTCCTTCGATTATCGGCATAGCCCTTCTGCCTACTTTGAGATACTTTGATGTGATTTTGGATTACCTTCACCTTTTCCATCATTTCCTCCACCAGTTCTGGGCCTAAAAGTTTTGTTTCACCAATGTCATCCCAACAGTTTGGTGTACGACATCTCTTTTCGTATAACGCTTCATATGGTGCCATCTGAATACTCGAATGGAAGCTATTATTATAGGAAAATTCTACGAGAGGTAAGTATTGATCCCACATACCCTGAAAGTCAAGTGAGCAAGATCTCAACATGTCTTATAGGGTTTGAATAGTCCATTATGATTGTCCATATGTCTGAGGGTGGTAAGCAGTGCTCAAAAGAAGTTCAGTATCCAGGGATTTTTGAAGACTTTCCCAAAATCTTGAAGTAAAACAGGGATCACAATCAGAAACAATCGATAGGGGTACTCCATGAAGTCTCACAACTTCATTAATATATAGTCTTGCTAAACGTTCCAGGGGTAGATCTCCTCTTATAGCAAGAAAATGTGCTGACTTGGTAAGGCGATCAAGAATAACCTATATCGCATCGTTCCTTATAGGAGTCTTTGGTAGCCCCATGACAAAGTCCATCGTAATATTGTCCCATTTCCACTCTGGTATGGGAAGAGGTTGCATGACTCCTCCAGGCTGTGGCCTTCCAGCTTTAACTTGCTGAAAAACCATACATCTTGACACAAAATCAGCAATCTCCCTCTTCATGTTGTCCCACCAGAAATGTTCCTTCAAATCTCTATACGTTTTGGTGCTCCAAGGGTGTATAGAGAAATTGGAACTATGAGCATCATCCAGTAATTCCTTTTTTAGATCAGGTATATCGGGAACACAAAGTCTCTTCCCAAATTTCAAAATTCCATCTTCATACACAAAGTCTCTCAATCTCCCATCATTCACAGATTTAATCTTCTTTTGGAATTCTTCATCATCGATATAAGAACTCTCAATCCTTTCTAGTAAAGATGGTTTGGCAACCATTTGAAAAATCTTTCATGTTTCACCTTCCCTGGTAATTCCCATGTCCATCTTCACTAGATCCATGAAAATTGGATCCCTTTCAATTCTCATCACGTTCAAAACTCCATGGTCTTTTCTGCTCAAAGCATCTGCCACCTTGTTTTCTTTCCCCGGGTGGTAGTGTATCGTGCAATCATAATACTTCAGTAATTCAAGCCATCTACTTTGCCTCATGTTGAGTTCGTTTTGTGAGAAGATATACTTCAAACTCTTGTGATCATTATAAATCTCACATTTTTCACCATAGAGGTAGTGCCTCCATATCTTCAAAGCAAAGATCACAGCTGCTAACTCGAGATCATGAGTAGGATAGTTTTGTTCATGAATTTTCAACTATCATGATGCATAGGCAATAACTCTATCATTCTGCATAAGGACACAATCAAGTCCTTTCTTTGATGAATCACTATAAATAACGAACCCATCATTCCCCAATTGTAGAGTCAATATAGGAGCATTGAATAATCTTCTCTTCGGTTCTTCGAAACATTCTTCACACTCTTTTTTCCAAACAAATTTAACCCCTTTACGTGTGAGCTTCGTTAATGGGTTAGCCAATCGGGCAAAATTCTGGACGAATCGTCGATAATAACCTACCAAACCAATAAAACTACGTACCTCAGTTATACTCGTAGGTGCTGGCCATTCTTGGATTGCATTGGTCTTAGAAGGATCAACAGAGATTCCATCTTTAGAGACAATATGGCCAAGAAAAGAAATATCATGAAGCCAGAATTCACACTTGCTAAACTTCCCATATAATTCATGTCTTCGCAGAGTCTTCAAGGTAATGCGCAAGTGATTGTCATGATCTTCATAGGTTTTGGAGTATACCAAGATATCATCAATAAATACAACCAAAAGTTCATCGAGATACTCCTTGAAAACTTTATTCATCAGATCCATGAATATAGAGGGTGCATTAGTCAATCCAAAAGGCATTACAGTAAACTCATAACACCCGTACCTGGTTCGAAATGCTGTCATCGGAATGTATTCCTTCTTCACACACAACTGATGGTATCCAGATCGAAGGCCAATCTTTGAAAAGTATTGAGGTCCATGTAGTTGGTCAAATAAATCATCAATGCGTGGTAGGGGATACTTGTTCTTTATTGTTATAGCATTGATCTGCCTGTAGTCGATACATAACCTCATAGATCCGTCTTTCTTTTTAACAAAAAGAACAGGGGCTCCCCATGGAGAAACACTAGGGTGAATAAATCCCTTATTACTCAATTCCTCTAGTTGTTTCTTTAGTTCAACTAATTCTACAGTGTCCATTCTATAAGGGGTCTTTGATATAGGCCTTGATCCAGGAATTAAATCAATGGAAAACTCAACTTCTCGTTCTGGAGGATGTCCAGGTAAATCTTCCGGAAATACATCTACAAATTCTTTCACAACAGGTACATACTCTATTTGAACATTCCTTTCCTCACCCATAGTTATTTCATTCTCTTCCTCCCCACTAATTGAATTTAGTTGATCTACTGGGGGTGGATCTAAATAAGAATTAGGTGGTGACGATTCTGCTCTAAAGATAAGGTGTTCCTTATCATCATCATCAAGAATCGTAACATCTTTCTTCTTACAATAAATCTTCACATCATAGTCCAAAATCCAGTCCATACCGAGGATTATATCAAAATCAATCATAGGTATGACGATGAGATCAGCAGATAAAGAACATTTATGTGATCTAATGGGGACTGATTCGCAAAACGTTGTTGCAATGATACTTCCCATAAGAGTTTTAACTGACAACTCCCTTGTTAAATCAAATTGGAAGTATCTAATTTTCTTAGAAAACTGGGAAGATATGAAATAATGCGATGATCCAGAATCAAATAATGCATTTTCTAAACTTGAGGAAACCATTAAATTACCTGCCACCACGTCTTTCGGAACTTCTACCTCAGCAGTAGTGATAGCATAAGCTTGGCCTTGATCCCTTGGCCTTTTCTGAGTTAAGTTCTCCTGACGCTTAGGACATTCATTTGCATAATTCCCCATCTCCCTGCAATTATAGCACTGAACGTTGGTAGCTTCCTTCTTCCCCTTTCAATCACGAGCTCAGTGGCCTTTTTCACCACACTTGTAACAGACTCCCATTCCCTTCAAGCAAGTACCAGGGTGTTTCTTCCCACATTTACCACAGGATGGATATTCAACCTTTCCCTTCTTCCCCTTATTTCCATTCCCAGATTGATCAGCAGGTCTCTTCTTCTCTTTCTTTTCTTTAAAGTCATAAGACTTAGACAATTCCTTTTCGGTCTTGATAGCACATGAGACAATGTCTTCGTATGACGAAAAGGATTGTGAGACTAATGCTTGAAGGAGAAATGGTTTTAACCCATCAAAGAAACGATCAATCTTACTTCTTGGGTTACATATATAATCTCCAGCATACCTTGCTAACCTTGTAAAGTTAGCCTCATACTTTGTGACATTCTCATCCTCCTTTTGTCTCAGACTCATAAATTGCCTTTCCATATCTTCTCGATGGTCGCGAGGAAAGTATTTTTCTAAAAACAGATCTTTGAACTCCCTCCATTCCATATTTTATACTTCATCATCTTCCTTCATGTTTTGAATCAATGACCACCATTGACCAGCATCTCCAGTGAGGTGGTAAACTGCCATGATAACTTTTTCCCTCTCACTGCTCCCCAAAGCCTGAAATATTTTCTCTAGGGAATTTATACATTGCTCAGCTACTAATGGATTTGTAATCCCATTGAACGTTGGTGGTTGTTGCCTCATGAATTGATCTAACATTGATCCTCCACGTTGTGGATGAGGGTGATCCATACGGGTAAGGTTATTATTCATAACCTGAGTGAGTTGTCCCAAAATGGTGATTAGCTGATCGGCACTAGTTGCATCACCATCTCCACTATAATTATCTTGATCGGGAGGGCAATCCCTACATGGAGTGCGTGCATTGATACAGTTTCCATTTATTCCACTAGGCGCCATTTCTAAACAATGGAATAAATTAGATTAGTTTATGAATCAAAATACATAATCCCATACTTATAAAACACTTAACATAAATTGAACTATTTATGGATTTAATCCATAATCATAAAAATGTTTTCTTTGAAAAAGTATATACTCATAAACCCTTCATAATTATTTTTAAAGAAAATGAGATTTATCCTAAGCATATCCCCCGGGAGTGTCGTAACCAAGAGTGCAGCAAGGCCCGTTGTCGTGCACCAGTTCCCGTTCGAGTCTAGCTCAAAGCGGTGTTTTCGGGTTTTACCCCTAGGTACATCTGTGCCAGAGCCGCCTCTACCTGCTCGTATCCAGACAGGGATGTATTTCTTGGAAAACTCACAAAATCTTTACAATACCAAAATTCTATGAAGTTCTTATATACTAATCCTCAAAGTTCATCTTAGGTCTACATGCTCTAATCAGAGTTTATCTAAATCTAGCTTCCAAGGTTTGTACTAAACTTCCTCTGATACCAACTGTAATGCCCCGACCCTAGTTACCCAGAGTCGGTGCATTATTACATAACATTGGCATGATCACAAGAAAGATCAAATCTCTAAAGACCGACTGGTTTAGTATCCTTAGAAACACTAGATATATTCATAAGTTTTACATTACATCATAAAATGAAAAACTACTACAACAACATAATGTCTCTACAGTCCACACTATTATCCCCTCATAATATCCCTGCAGGACATTCATAACTTACTTCTTCACATCATGGGAAAAATAAATCATAGAAAAGGGGTGAGCTCAAATGCCCAGTAAGGATAACAATATAGCGGAACATTCAAAAATAAGCATAAACATTTAAGGCAATGCATTACTAAAACAAAAGCCTTTTAAACTTGAACTTCAACATAGTATGGAAAAAGTAAAATGAAATAATGCCATTTACTTGTTCACATGGATATTCTACGAATCGAATAATCACATGCAATATCAATAACCACTTTCATAATGTGGGAATGTATAATGCCAGACTATCATAACCACATAACCAAGGCCTCGTGCCAAGAATACAAATAAGATTTTTCCATGGCCTTGTGCCAAGACACTAGTTTGTCTCATGAGACCTATCGATGTATCGAGGAGCTATAGCGGGCTCCACCCGTCACATATTAAGTCCAATGCATTCCCATATGAAAAGGTTTAAACATAGCATAAACATTCGTATTAAAACTAGCATATGAAATGTCAATAATTTCACCATAAACTATGAATGGTATAAAAATAGCACATCCACAATCAAAAATATCACAAAACCTTCAATACAATATAAAAGTTTTGTATCATAATAAATCAACTTCAAATAAGCGTAAAATCCATCAAAGGATGTTGGCATAGATGAAATCAAAACTCTTTTTAGAGAAATATCTCTTTCTATTTTTGAAATCAATTAAGAGCAATAAAATAAAACATTTTCTTTTAAAATATTCTTATAAGCTTGTAAGGAAAGCTTTGAAGATTTTATAACAGCCGAAAATAGCCGCACCCGCCGTATAAGATAAAAAAACATTCTTACCTTAATTCTGTCAAAAAGGTTAAAAAGGACCTTGTTTTGAAAACGACGGAAAGATTCCTTTATAAACCTCTTATAAAAAGTCAAACAAGGGTATAAATGACTTTAACCCATATTCTTGTAAATAATAAAAATGTTTTGAAATACATTTTTAAGAAAACATGGATGTGGATGATGAAGAGATCCCAGTAGATTGTTAAAGATAAACAACCTCAGATAATGAAGAGATTGTGAAACAACCCTTACCTTGTACTTTTCCTTGGTTGGGGTAGGTGAACCTCTTGTATAATAGTGAAATAATTGTTATTAAATTATACAAGAACCATATGCATTCATATGATATCATATATTATCTTTTAACATTGCTTTGTTAATAATATCTTAGTATTATCGTTGTTTCGGGTGTTAACTTACTCGTTTTCTTTTATATGTTTTGTTACGTAATGCATGTTTGTAATGGATAGGTTGTATATTATTAATATCCAGAATTATATAAATTCCTTAAACATCATTTTTAAATCATCAAATGATAATTATACTTGAATGGATACGATAGAGAATGAATCTCATCGCATTCGTGGAGACGGTAGTCCGTACGTATGCACGAGCGACAATATCATTGTTTTGATATTAAAATAATATATAAATGGATGGTATATCATATATAAAGAATAATTAACATGTTATATTTATTATTTACACGAGTTAGACATCATTATTATACCCATCCAAATAATAATATATTGAATAACGATTACACCACGACGTGGAGATGGTAAGCCGTATGTACGCACGTATGGTGACATGTTATTCAAACGGTGGATAGAATACTGAATATGGTTGTACCATATTTATAATAACATCAAATTTTATATATTATACTGGAGATATTATTTTATAATGGTAACAACAAAGGAAGAAGAAGTGTAAGAAGAAAGAACTTGAAAAGGGGTGGGGAAAACATTACCTCTTCTTCGGGTTCTTCCTTTTGATTTGATCATAAGGGCTCCATAGGTTGGATTTCTGATCAAAATAATGACTCTAGGTTGTATTGAGGGAATTTGGGATAGTATTTGGGCAGAGTTTGGCCGAACCAAAAGGCTTATAAGGTGTGAATAAATGGGAAGGAGGAGTTCCCTTTTATAAGAGGGGTGAGGGGCACCTTTGGAAAAGCTAGAAATATTAATTTATAATAAATTCATATTCGATTTCTAATGGCTAAAAAGTTGATTATTTAAATGTTAAGGTGGGGATGGGTCTAAAACAACTCAACCAATTGAATTTAGACAGGTTTGGGTACTTATATGAACCTTTTCTTTAAGTATTAACTCTAAGTTAATTAGTTTCACTTTTAAAATGTCTCTTTGTATTTTTATATAATATGGTTAATAAACTTTCTATATACATCCAAGAGACCCCCAAGTGGTCCATTAATGATGAACCTATCATGATATAAGTCTCTTGGTCGAACCTTAGATTTTTAGGAATGTAATATCAATTAATAATATAATATTTGTTTCAAGAACTCTTTTATGTCAATTTTGACACTATTCAATATTTGATTTTTGTGAAACTCATAACAGATTGATTACTTCGAAAAAAGCCAATTAAATCAATCCTAATATATCATATTATCCTAGAAAAGTATTTTAATTCATTAAAAGTTTCATATTATATTTATTTGGGTATTTATAATATCAATTATTTTAATTTTTCACTATTATAGAAATTACTTCATCATCATTGTGTCATAAATACATTAAATTATTTAATGTCTAAAAATTATAAATAAAATATAATTCTGTAGGAAATCTTTTTATCTTTATAATTAATTTTTATAATCTAAAATCCAACATATATAAACCTATGTAAAAATTGTTTTTCTAAAAGATATATGCTTGTGTCATTTTTGTATTCATTTTAATTTAATTAAAAAAAAGTGTCCCTATCACCTACAAGTGGCACCATGGGTTCCCAAAATCGACCCAAAGATGCCTATGGTCGAACATGTATCAACCAATAATTCTAGGACACGTTTTAGGGTAATTTAGTACTATTATAATATTATTTTTTAACCCTTATTTATCGGATTTACCCTTAACCATGGTAAATAAAATATTTACCGCAGTAATTATTCAAAATGTCTAAAAATAAAAGTTACCTATTTACACAATTTGGACATCCTGATTCCAAATATGGAATCAATTTTTCTAAATTCAAAACACAGAAGTGGAAGAAATTAATTTAAAATTAATTCTCGTTGTCAAAACAAAAAGCGTGTTTTTAAGAGATAATAACTATCAAAAGATTGACAGTTGTTTATGTTCGGTTTAATTGTAAAATAATGTCTAATGACCAACATTATATTAAATGGTAAAAATATATTCTAAATATACTTTAAAACCACTCAAATTAATAATTTATCACTATTAATTATTTTGATTAAAAAAGTTGTTTTAATTAAAATTTAGTAATTTTCACTATTCATCAAAATATGAAAGTTATCCGAAAAGTACCAAAATTTCACCTTAGGCTAAATTCGATATTCCGAATCCAAAAATGAAGTCCATTTTAAAATATAAAATATATATAATTTCAAAAAGTAGGTATTACTATTCATAACGGCTAGTTTGATTGGTTATGGTGTGTTAGAACTCGGTGTTGCGTACAACACACGCTATCACATTATTCAAAGAGAAGCGTACCGTAGAAGCTTGGGGTGTTACAAATATATTCGGTCATTGGATGATTATGGTGTATATATACAATACCAATAATTTTAGATCATGGTTTTGAGCCTTTTAATGGGTATTATTATTTCAATAAAAACTATATTACTTATTTTTCACGAAATAAATAATTTCTGCATCATTAATGTATAAGTTATTAAGGTAATTAAATATCTCTTAAAAATTATAAATAAATTACCATGACAAAAAAATTTATCTTTAAAATTAGTTTTTATAACCAAATTTATATTCTGTATAAACTTATATTAAAAATACTTTAATTATTAAAGTTGAGTGAGACATATTTCACTTTCCTTCAAATAAAATAAACTAAAGGTCTTAATCTCCTCCAAGTGGATTACAATGGATTCCATTTCGACCCAAATATGCCTTAGGACGAAATATAAGAATCCAAATATATTAATCAAAGTGTTAGGGTAATTTTATAATATTATATTTACCCTTAATTACCCGATTTACCTTTTACTATGTTAAATAAAATTTACTGTAGTTATTATTCATAATGCCCCAAAATAAAAAGTAGCCTATTAACATAATTTGGACCCACTGATTCAAAATATGGAATCCATTTTTCTAAATTCCATCCAAAAAATTTGAAGATGTTAATTTAAAATTAATCCCGTTGTTAAGAAAACGAGTTTTTAAAGATAAAAAATTGCAAAAGATTGAAATGATTTTACCTATGAATTCAATGTAAAATCAATGATAATGACATAAAATATAATAAATGTTAAAAATATATTCTATTTATACTTTAAAACCATTCAATATTATAATTTAACAATATAAATTATTACGATGAAAAAAATTGTTTTTAATTAAAATATATCATGTTTTTACTATTCATTAAAATATGAAAGTTATTAAAAAATATCAAAACATTATCCAATGTAAATTTTTATATCCTGATTCAAAAGAAGAAGTTTATTTTGTGAAAATTAAATTATAATCATTTCAAAAATTATATTTAAAATGGGTGTGCCATCAAATGGCGGCAAAACTTCATTTTTTTAAAAATACTTATTTTACCCGAAAATTTTATTTTGTTCTCATACCATGTTCTATAAAATGTGTAAGATGAATTATAGTTTCATAAAATTCAAAATGTATTTACTAATATTTATAATGGCTAGTTTATAGTAATATTATAACCATATATCATTGTTTAGTGAAACCTGGTTTTGCGTACAACACACGCAATCAAGTAAGGTTGCGATTGCGTGTAATGCAAACCAAGTTAGGGTTGCGTGTAGTGAAAGACTACTTTGTTGTTTCATATAACAAAATCTAACCATATTCCATTTATAAATTGAATATATATATATATACACTCAATGTTGCGTAGAATAACTACTATCAAACAAACTTGAAATTGTGTGCAACACGATCCAAGATTAGTGTTGCGTATACTGCAAGCTAATACGGTGTTACGTATAACACAAGCTAATCTTGGTGTAGTGTACAACAGAATATATGAAAGAAATTAAAAATAATATATCTTATAAAATCTCATCTTGTTACAGGGTTCATTTGGAGAAGACCCAACAATCTAGTTCTAGGCATGGTTGTGGAGGTGGTGGTAAGATCTTTCCATTGATTCTCCAGAACTGGTTATGAGTTGGTGTTTTGTTTGGGAAAGAGTATTAAGTTAAATTTTACGTGAATGATATTTAATTAGAATTATAGGATGGATTATGTTTATAATGAATACTTAGGTGTTGTTCTGTCAGTTGAAAAATCTTATGGCCTTCCATGGGTGGAAAGCTTTGATGGTGTGGAGAATTGTCACACCTGGTTTTTTTTTCAAGTCATGGTTTTGATCTGGTACATTAAAAATCCTGATCATTTTCTTCGATATTGGGTGAGATTAATTTTGAGTTTTAAACTACCATATATATTTCTAATCACCCTTATTTGGGTTCCCCATTTCATTTTTAGGTGTTTTTTGATAGAGGGTGGTTACTTCATGATTTGGGGCAAACTATGAGCTCATTTCCAGTTTTAAAAACCAAATTTTATTCATTTATAACACTTTTTTTCACCATTTTTCACCCATTCCAATTCATAAGTTTACTCCACTATCATATTCAATCTTCGATATCATTTTGGACCCCTTAAGAATTAAAAATCATGGTGAATTTGGGTTACTTATTTATATATTGGGTAAACCCATGGGCCCATTTCTAGTTAAAAAAACAAATGTTTTCTTTTATATATTTTTCATGGTTTAATATTTATTAGTGATTACACATCCCAATCGAATAAAATATTTTTATACTAACCCCCATTATCAAATTTACCTCTTTGGATCTCATTTGAATCAAATATTAGGGAGACAGTTCACATGTTTCATCAAATCATCCAGAATTGAGAAGGTAAAATGTTTCATACATAAATCATTAAATGAGTTCTATTTATCCCATAAATATTCTTTACCTGGTTTTCATGTCCTTAGGAGAGTCTCCTAGAAGTTCCAAACCATTCCAATTTCTCTAGGGATGCAGATCTAATGGAAGACTATGAGTTTTCTAGTTGAAATGGTGAGACTCCTTCTCCTTTATCTTCCCTCTTCTTCCTCCTTTCATTATTTCATGGTTTTATAATCTACCGTAGTCATGGTCGACATGTGGTTATGTAATAAAATGATTTTTAATGGGGTTTTGGTTATTTTTGGTATTCTATTTAGAGGATTAGGGTTTGTAAACCATTAGATGGTTATATTGGGTGAGTATTTCCATTACGCCAAGGATTTGAGGTAGGATATCCTTTGCACATGAATTTATCATTTAATTTTCATCATTTTATTATTGTAAAAATCTGATATATTTGTTTATTATTGTTGATAATCATTTTTATAATTTTATTGGTGTGAAAAAATGGTTGTTTAAGCCTTATTTTGTGAAAGGTAGTGTTGTTTTTTCATAAAGGTGCACACCGAGTGTTTGTTTAAATGTTCTGCAATCATTCGCAACCTTTTTGTGAATTTTAGAACCTAGATTATGGTATTTTAACATGTTATAGTATCTATAATAATATATGGAAATAAATTGGTGTTTTATACCTTTTCATGTTCTTAAAATAAATTCTTTTGTTTAAAAAGGGCATGTCATGTGTTCGGAAAATTGCCCAGTTGGATTTTATGTGTTATATGGGATTTAAAAAGTATTTGTTTGGATTTATCATTTTATTGGATGAATGAGAAATGTTATTTTTTTCCTTATATGTCTTTCCAATTTGTATTTGGTTTTACAAAAAATGGGTTTTGGTATACAACATGTTTTGGCCCAAGTTGTCAGAAAATGGCCCCTTTCACGTCCATATGAAAATTGTTATGTTCTGAATATGTAACCTGAGTGTTTTATGGGATTTATGAATTTTTTTCTACTATAATTTCTGTTTATATAGAGTTGTAATAAAATTTAAATGCATACATTGGTCACATGTAAGTTTTAAGAAAGGATTAAAGGCCCGTTTGGATTTTTTTTGTGAAAATGGTTTCCATGTGTATTTCATGTTCTATCTTTTGGGGACATTTTATAGTCCATGAAATTAATTTATTAATTGGTTTTAGGGCTTCCAAATTAGTTTTGTTATGTTATTTATGGGATTTTGGCATTAAAAGATCATTTTAATGGCTTTTTTTGTGTAAGTCGTCATTATACTCCAGGAAATTGTTTTACAATACTTTTTAGTGGTTTATTGATTCATGAAAGAAATGTGAAGCATGTTTGTGGTCTGTTTGTGTGTTTATTGTTTGGTAATCGAATTTTGAAGTAAAAAGTCTAGTTGATAATATATGTAACATGATTGAGAACTAAAGGGAATCATATGTATCTAGGTGTGCGGATGTGTACTAGTATGCTAGTGATCCTGTGGGGTATGGACCCTATTTCACGTCGCAAGACTGACGATGACAACACTAACTAAACTAGGATAATTATGTTTTCAGGGGACCACTTAGTTATGGGTATTATCTCTACTAGTGTCTCATGTTCATGAGAACTGATATTTATTATGGTCTCTTTCACTGATATACAAGGTACCTAGGGCTCAAAACTAACTAGTTCCTAGGGGTGTTCCCATGAGTTGTTCTCATTAGCTATTTTGTACTCACTGTCGACATATAGTGTGTTTGGTTTATGAATTCAGTAGTGTGTGTGATTTATTTAAATGTGTAAATTCATTAAAACATCCATCTTTGGAACTACTTTCATTTTGAATTTGCACCTATTTGATAATTGTTACTAGCTTTCTTTTTTTTAAAACATGTATGTTTTTGTCTGGTAATTTTTTATAGAATTGGAACTAATTTGGAAAGAATAACTTTATATTTTTATTTAAATCATGATATTGATATTTCTATTATTTTAAAGGATGTGAATTGGTAATAGAATATTGGGATAACCTACTGAGTTTTAATACTCAACCTATAGTCTTCATCTGTTTTTATCCCCTGTGTTGGTTTCAACTTGAGTTCGATCACCTTGGGAGACATGTGACCATTGTGTTAGAGAGTGACCAGTGGAGTCACATGGAGATAGTTGGTTTTCATTTTTGGTCAGTTGAGTTGTTGGTTTAGTTGAACTTTTAGTTTATTGTAAAAATAATGTTCATTTCAATTATTATATAAATGTTTTTTGGGTGGTCCATTTCATTCAATTGTTTGATTGATTGTTTATATATGGGAAAAATAATTCTATTGTATACTCTATGTATCCCCTTGGTGCTTGTCTCCGTCTCAGTAGGATTGGGAACACCTCTCGGGACATGTCGCGGGCTGGCCTAGGTGACCGGTTTAGGATCAACTCAGGATGGTTCATGACAGGTATGCACTAAATTTTTATTGTGAACATGATTGTAATATTAATAGGTTTTACTCTGGATTAATGATAGGGTATTGAAGGGTATTGTCATCCTATGAATTAAAAAGTTATTAGAAACCTTTGATATGTTCCATGAATTTGGAAATGAAGTTTTGTTGATAACCATGTGTAATTCGATAATCATCAGAAAAAGAGGTATAGGTGGAAGGGAGAATGGAATAATTGATCCAAAAAATCTGATGGTATGAAAATTATGTTTTCATTTTTTTGAGAGTTTTGGTAAAAATCACACGTGGTAAATCATTACATATTTGTATAAGTAATTTTAATGTGGTAAGGTGGGTTATATGGATTATAATAGTAATGACAAATATCATGGTAGTGTAAGACCAATTCTGATAAACATGCATTAAAATGTTTTAAATGTAATGAGATTGGTCATTATGAACATTGGTGTCTAAATAAGTACCTGAATGTTGTGATGCTGCCATAAAATAAGAATAAACGTGTTATGAAATTATTTTAATAAAATTTAGTAGATGTTTTTTTCATCAAATGACGTTTTATTGGGTAAATTTCATATTTATTCAGATTATTCTAATGTCTTGTTTTCTTCAAAGTCAACCCATTATTTCATTTCAACGAAATTTTCTAAAAAATTTGAAATTACATATGAAGATATATATCCTGATATTGTAGTAAAAACACCTAGGGGAAGTGTTATCATAAAAATAAATTATATTAATATTTCTTTTATATTGTGTGGAAATATATTACTTTAAAACCTTATTATATTGAACCTAGTAGAGTTTAATGTCATTCTAGGTATAGATTGGCATTCTATTTACCATGATAAGATAGATTGTAGAGATAAAGAAGTTTATTTTTGGAAGAAATTTATTTTTTATATAATATTGAACCCAAACCTTTGATAACATATCTTGAAGATGAGAAACTATTAAAATATAGAAACATAAGTTATGTTGAACTTATTTTTGATAATAAATAAACTATACTAATTAATGATGTGATGATAGTTGATGAATACCTGGATGTTTTCCTAATGATTTTTTCTAGTGTTATAACTGATTGGGAAGTTGAATTTACTATTGACATAGTTTCTAATGATAATAAAATTTCAAAACCCCTTATCGAATGTCCCAATATGAACTTTTTAAATTGAAAAATAAGTTGCAAGAGTTAGTTTATAAAATTTCATTCATCCTAGAACTTCACCATATGGTTCTCATATTTTGTTTGATAAAAATAATAAAATTTATTGAGTATTTTCATTTATGTTAGATATTTTAATAACCTAATGATTAAGAAAAGGATCCTTTAACTCATATTGATGATTTTTTTGACTAGTTCTTGGGTGTTCAGTATTTTTAAATGGTTGAATTGAGATCTGTGTACTATCAGCTAAATATATATGATTATTAAATTATGAGAATAACATTGCTGACTAGATATGAGCATTATTATTTTGTGGCTATTACCTTTTGGTTAAGAAATTTTCCATCTATATTGATGGATCTTATGAATATATTCTTCCATGAATATTTCGATAAGCTTCTGGTTGTTTTTTTATGATAACTTGGTTTTTTCAAAAAATTATGAGGATCATGAAAAACATATAAGGTTGGCTCTACAAAACATGAATGAAAATAATTTTTATATATAATTTCGAAAAATTATTTTTTGGTAACACAAGATATCATTTCATAACACATCATAAATCAGGATAGAATCCTTCTTAAACAAAAGTGTTTAATGAATGTACAAGACCACAAAATTTTACTGAGATTTGTTTTTTCTTATATTAGAATTATATTACCAGTGGCTTGTCAAAAACATTACATGGTTATCTATCCCACAGACTAAGTTAACTAAAAAAGAGTTAAATTCATTTGTAAAAAATAATGTGAGGACTATTTTCTTGATATAAAAATAATATTAGTCAACACCTAGTTTTCAGACATGACCTTATGAAATAGTGATTTAGTCACCTATGGTAAATCTTCATTGAAGAGTATTGGTTTTTTATTAATGTTGAATGATCTTGTAATCTCTTATACTTCTGGAAAACCGAAACCTCATGAGTTAAATTATCCTACACATAATTCGGAATTAGTTGCTATGTTATTTGATTTAAAAATTAGAATACATCATTTATATGGAGACAAGTGTGAAATATAGTACAACTATAAAAGATTTATGTATATATTCACTTAGAATGATTTCAACATGAGATAAATAATATTTGTGGAAATTTTAAATGATTATGATTTCACAATAATGTGCATCCAAAAAAAGGAAAAAATAGATTATGATTTGATTTAGAAATTCAATGATTTATTAGCCACGTTAAATTTATAACATGACCCTTTGGTTAATGATTTCATAAATTTTGGCATCGAAGTTGTGGATGAAGGAACTAACTCTATTCTATTTAATGTCTTATTAAATTCTTAATTATTATAAGGAATTAAGAAATATTAGAAGAAATTCCATGATTTATAAGAAAAGGTAGAATTGGTTAATAATTTCATGTTTCATAGATTTAAAATTGATAAATATTTCATTTTGATATTTGGAATGGGATTATGTGTGACCTATGATTCCCAGTTAAATAGAGAATTTTAGAGTTAATCTCATATTTCTCCATTTTCCCTGCATCTTCGCTATAATAATTTTTACATAAAACTTTTGAATTATTTAATGTGGGTTTGGATGAAATGATATGTAGATGATTTTCCACAAAAATATTTAAATTTTCAACATGTTAAACCAGAACGACATTTTTCAATGGAAATACATCATCCTTTTCAATTTTTGGAGTGGAAATGTTAAAATATAACCATTAAATTCATAGTTGAATTTCCAAATACATCTCAAGTTGTGATTTGTGTTATTATATATTGATTAACTAAATCAACACATTTAGATATCGTTCGAGATACTTTTCCATTAAATCAACTTTATCGACTCTATATCTAGGTGATATTCATGTTACACAGAGTTCCACTCACCATTATATATGTACATGATCCCATTTTCACATTAAATTTACGGAAAGGACTTTAGAAGTAATTAGGTATTGAATTAAATTTTAGTACAAAATTTCCTCCTCAATCTGATGGACAATATATGTAAACAATTCAAACATGATTTTCAGTTTTTTAGTAGATTACCAGGGTTGTTTTGATCATTATCATAATTTAGTTTAGTTCTCTTATAATAATAATTTTCATTCTAGTATACAGATGCAACCTTTTGAGTCATTATATATAAAGAAATATTTGAATCTCTCTTTTTTGAGATGAATTTGGTGAAAAGAAGTTGATGAGACCAGAATTGGTAGAGGAAATGATAGATAAGGTAAATTTAAATTGACATCACATGATTAAATATTAGATAATTATTAAAAGTTATGTGGATGACCATAGGTAATATTTATCTTTCAATGTAGGGGACCATGTTTTTCATAATTTATATCCTTGGATAAAAATGGTGTGTTTTGGTAAAAAGGGAAAGTTTCATCCATGATTCATTAGACTCTATGAAATCTTTATGAATTATGTATCTTCGGCTTATCGAGTTTCTTTATCTCTGAGTATATATATGGTACACAATTTTTTCATGTTTTGATGTTAAAAATTATATGGTAGATTCATTTTGTATTTTGACCCTTGAGGTTGTTCAGGTATAAGTGAAACTTTATTAAGAGGAATATCATGTTTAGACTATTGACTTTAAAGATCATGTATTCCGAAATAAGAAAATTCACCTGGTTAGATTTTTATGGAGAAACTGTAAGGTTGATGAAGCAACATTAGAGTGTAACCATGATATCAGGGAAAATTATCATGCATTATTTAATAAGTGAGTGAAATTGTGAGGATGTAATTTCCCAAAGGGGGAAGAATATAATAGCCCATGTAATTTTTATATAAAAAATTATCCTTTATTCATTAGTTAATTATTTTAGAGTTATGTTAATTATATTTTTTTTAGTAATTATTAAATTAAAAATGAAATAGTTTAATAAAAGTATATTCTCATAATTTTTTATTTAAAAATTAAATTTTAAAATTCATGAAATTTAATTTGAGAAAAAAGACAATTTTTTAATTCATTATATCAAAATTATCTTTTCCCATGATTTATCTGAATATATTTTTTTAATGAATAATAATAAAATACAGTTTTTAATGAAAATTTTATTTTATTTGGATGTATTTAAATAGTAAAATACATATTTTTGATTAGTTTTAAAATTTTATTTTACCCCAATTTTTTTATAATGTTTCAATATGGGTTTCTTAAATGAAACTTATACTTGAATGTATTATAAAAATATTTTTATATTTAAAAAGGATTTTTTTATAGAAAAAAATATGTTCAATGATTTTTTTGGTTTAATATTAACATTAATTCTACCAATTATATGTTTTGAATATTTAAAAATGATTTTATATTTGGAATAAATGGGTTGATATTTTTTATATTTGCCCCTTTTATTTTTTTTCAATATTAATTGTAACCATTGTAATTGTTTTTACCCCTCTAAAGGGTAAATCACACAATTAAAGTTAAATAAAAAATTATAAGGACTATAAAATGACAAAAAAACTGGAATTAATTATACTATATGATTATATTTCATCCATAATCATCCAATATTTAGTTAGAGATATTATTTTGGATATTTTGATGAGATTATGACCATTATAATATTTTATTTAATTAAAAATCAAATATTTCATACTATTATATTGATTAAATATAATATTTTCTACATATATATTTCAATAGTATTTTTTTGTTCTAAACAAATTGATTTATCTTCATGATGGTAATTTATTTTTAATTTATTTTTGAAAGAATAATTACCTTAAATGCTAATACAACACAGAAGTAGTAATTATTCAATTAAAGGAAATATCAAATAAATAATATAAAAAATATTATAATTAAAATAATTTGATATAAATAATGTGATAAAATACATTAATATATGAAAATTATATTTTATGTATATATGAAATTATGTTTTTGAAAATTTATTCTTGTCTTTATGTAATTAAATTTTATGTAATGAATAGGTCTAAAATTTGACAATAATGATACTATATAATAAATAATATTTTATTAAATTATAAAAAATTCATAAAAATATTAGATTCTTCCATTATATTGTGAAATGATTTATAATATCATAAGTGGTCCATTAATGGGATATTTTTTCATTTATAGTAATTACCTTGACCCTCAATGAGTAAAAATTCTTGTCATCACAGTAAGTGTAAAAGAGGTTGATATAAAGTTAAAACCCAAAGATAAGGGTAAAAACATATGAAAAACCTGTATAATAATTATTTTTTGAGGTTATTTAGAAAATTTAAATTCCTATAATTTTAAAAAAAATCATCCATTTTAATTGATATAATTTATATTAATTTTATATTTTTAATAATTCCTAAAGTTTCCATCCCCAATCATAAAAAATAGAACCTATTATTCACATCCCTTCACACTTAAAACACATTTTTAATAAAATAACTTCCAAACTATAAGCCTAGAACCCTTAAATCCATTAGTAGAGGGTTTTTAGGATGAATACCAACCTTAGAGTTCTTAATTTGTTAATCAATAGAGACTTTCCAAAGAAGAGGTATAGTTTTTTAGAATAAATTTTAGTTTTATTTCTTATTCCACCTCCTTCAAATCATACTTAACCATGATTATATAATAAAAACCATATATATCATAAAATTATATGTTTTTATATTAATATAAATACATATATCTTACTCATCTTCCATCAAATGGGAAACAAAACCATCATTTTTGGGAATTCTGAACTACCGCCTCACGAACCAATCTAATTTGTTTTCCATCACTATATATCACATATATTTATAATGACGGAATTATTTTATACATATATATAATATTAATTACATATTAATCATTATAAAAATATTAGATATAATTTGTTTTATTTTCTTCCCATTCATTGAAAAATGATAATATTATTCATGCGTACATGTGGATTACCACCTCCACTACGCGATAAGATTTATTTTACATCACTACATAAAAAGGATGATATATATAAGTATAATTAAAAAATAATATTATATATATGAAATTATGATAATTCTGGAAATAGAAATGTGTCTTACCTTCTTTCAATAAAGATCACTGAAAATGGAAATCTTAATCCTGCGTACGTATAAACTACCGTCTCTATTATTGTAACATATTCATTTTTTACATACATTATTTATAAATGGTTTTAAAATAATAATTGATTTATAAAAATTAAAATTATGTTATGATTATTATTTTTTAGATTATGTAATAATGGAATCTTTGACCATATTCGACTTACTGAATCTATTTTGGTCTTATTAAACGAAGATTTTCCAAAGATAAAATATGAACTAAATTAATTAAATAAATAAATATAGCCTCGTGGGTGATAAAATAAATGAAAAAAAAACTTTAAAAGGATACTAGTCAAGTAATTAATTATCATATGTTAATTATTCATGTTGGTAAAAATGTACGTGATGAGTCACACTCAAGGTAAATGGCATTATTTTAAAAATTATTTTTAATGATTTCCTTTAAACCCTATTTTTCTTCCATATCTAGGTTTTATAAAAAATATTTAAATAAGGTTTTTTATATTATCCAATGGTTTTAAACATCATTTCTTCCAATTTTTCACTTTTTAAAAAAATGTATTGACAAAATTTTTTTGTTTAATTTCTGAATGATATTATTTTTAAATTTTGTTTCAGAAGAATGAAATGAATTATTTTAAATTATACGGTATGAAAATATCTTCTCACCACCATGAATAATAATAAATTTTAAGATTCCTTTCCAATATTAAAAGGTTATTCTAAAAAAAATTTCTTTACAATTGTGTAGTATTTTATATGTGATTTCACAATGGAAATGTATATTTTTCTCAAGAATATTTTTTTAATGAAATATTTTATATTTTAGAATTATGTTATAGTTTTGTGAAATTTTTATGAGCATGAGTGGTTATATTATAAAACATGGATATGTGAGCCCTTTTTTCTCTAAAATTAAATTTTTAAAGGGATGGGGTTAACCGATTAGGTTTCCCCTAAGATATTATTTGAAAATATTGAGATAATTATTTAAAGTGTAAATGTGATGGTTACTCCAAGTATAAAAATGATGGTTATTCCATGTGTAATTAATAATGATATTAATATGATGCCTCAAGATACCTATAAGGTTTTTATAATATTTTTATGAGTATTTATTGCAATCTTATGATTTCACAAGGAAAAGTATATGCTACATTGTAAGGTTGAAAAATAAAATTTTGTGTGAAAGTTATTATAAGCTTCTCATGATTTCAATGAATCCGTATACATTCTATTTAGCTTTTATTATTTCTTATGAAATATTTTATGAAAATTATTGTGAAGGGAATATGATTTCTTGAGTATGAAGATTTATTTTTCACCCAATATTTATTTGGAAAAAATGTTAATTTTAAAATCAATACATGGACTACTGGTTTATTAATTTCTTCTTATGAACCTTACCGAGCTTTTTATGATCATTATATTTTTTTAAATGACTTTCACAAGTTAGAATATCTGGTGTTGGAAATAAATAAGTCATATTCGAATACATGGATATTTTTCATAAACGGAAAATGTGTCTCATTTTTAATGTTTTATATTATTGGAAATTTGGATACTTATTAGATGTTTCTTGTTTTTTATATATATTAATTTTTTATGTAGTTTGTATGAAATAAATCTCTAAAAATCTAAACATTAATGTTATTTATGAATCTGAGATAACGAAATATAGTTTAAATTCATTGGAATATGAAATTTTTTATTCCTGGACCCTATATTTTTTGAAGTTATTCACATTAATTAAATGCATCATTGGTATTTATATACTTCATAGACTAAATTTAAATTTAAATTTGGATTATATGTTTTTGATTTTTTGAATTAAATATTGGTCATCTTAAAATCAAGAGTGGGTCATTTAAATCATTTATAGATGTTTTTAGCATATCACATGAGCATCATCTCAATGATAAAATTTTTGGTTCCATTTTGGGATTCAAACAAATAACCTATTGTTCCTTTAGGTTTTTAATTATGGGATTTAACTTGATTGATAAATAGTTATTATATTTTCTCGTGATAATCCTATGAATGAGTTCAAAATTTGGAGTTCACCTTGATTAACCCTTATTGTCATTTTTTTATTAAGTATTTATACAAAAAATATTATCCTATGATAAAATTTACTCAACAAGGTGATAATTTTTATTATTTAAAGATATTTTAGTAATTCAATAATGTGATTAAATAAATACTTAACATAGCCCAAAAATTGATGTGTCTATATCGAAGTAATTGATACATGGTTTTCTAAAATACACCAAGTGAATGATTGATATGTATGATCATATTTATAGATAAATTAGTCATGTATGGGTGTCACAACCATTGGAAAATTCATTTTCAAAGAGTGTAAAGATTTATAAAATTTTAATAGAAAATTCACTATGAAAATTGCCAATGAAATTTATTGATGATTTTTGAGGGAAATCCCATGAGGGAAACTATAATAAATAGAAAAATGATTTTATTAAAAAAATTTCACCCAAATCACAATATTAATGAATATTTTATGTAATTACCTTTTAATAAATAATATTAATGATATATCAGATAAGAAATTATTTTTAAATAATTATTTCACAGGAAAATAAGTTATCCAATTTTTTAAAAAATCCATGATTAAATTTTGTTTCAAGGACATATATAATTTATTTCAACATAATAAAATCCACAAAATCTATATAGTTTTATTCAAATATATTTAATGAAAAATTAAATAAAAGTACATTTATTAATGTTTAGAGACATTCATAATATAATAATATAAATTATTATCCATAATTTAATCCCATTAGCCATTTTGGACATCCTCAATAAATATGTATAATTATTGAAAAATTATTAAATAAGAAATTTTTTATTCAGACTAAAAATATTTATTATAATTAAAAATTCGGATTAAAAGGATTTTATAGAAAAAAATAAATTCTCAACCATATTATTTTGAATTGTTAATTATTAAGAGACCCACCACTCATGATTAAATGACTTAAAACAATTATCGAAGAAATAATAATGTTATGTAACAATAAATAATGTAATAAAATTATAATTTACAAACTATATATAAAATATGGAATTGAACTAAGGCATACTAAATTTAATGATTAAATAATCATAGAAGACATTTATAAAATAAAATTGTAATAACTAACTAAAAATTTGATGCCTCTTTTCTAAAATAAGATAAAACATATTATATTAATTTTAATATAAAATATGTCATGGTAGACTATCTTATGACATGGATTTTCCATCTAAGGACTGAAACAGATAAATTTATTCAGTAACTCATGGAAGATTAGGAATGTTATTCTATATATTTTAACCATTAACAATTCCATACCATGTTTTCATTGATTATTCTCACATTATTTGGATTATATAATATCATTTCAGTGAATCTTTTGGAGACAATATTTATATATTTGTTTTTATATCTTTATCTCATGGCTAAGAAAAGGTCAAATACACTAATAAATAATTTGGATTTACTTGTTTTAGATCCTCCTTAAGTGTTCATCTTGGAGGATATGGTCTATTGGGTGTTTTCCTTAATTTTTATGATATGAATCATCAATGACATAATATAATAGACATAATGATGCAGTCTGAATAAATTTATTCATTTTCGTCCAAATATCTCAAAAACATTTAAATGAATCAACCCACTAAATTGATCCACAATTTTAATACATAGATATTATATATTAATATATGAATATTCATTAAATAACATTATGATCCTAGCTGGGATCATATAGGTATTGTATCTTTTGAATGTTGGATACAAAAAAAATATTTATAAGAGATCAATATCATCTCTTACTATGATATTAATAACTAACACCCTTTTTGAACATAGAATACATAAAACTTTTATTCATATCCCTGGAAGGGAAAAATAAAAAAGGGTTAGCTCAGATAATAAATAATGGTAAAAAAGGATACATCAATGTATACTTAAAAAGAATATGAACATAATGTTTTGGTAACATGAGGTTATAGTTTGAAATTCATACCTTATAGATTATATATTTTAATCTTGAGTCATGTCTTAAATATTATGAGTTTATAAGATATGAATTATAATGTAATAAAATATAATGATCCATGAGAGCATACACTGGTACAAAAAAAATATTTACATTAGAGTTTTAATGTTGGTTATTTATAAACACACATCAAAAAAAATTTCAACATTGGTTTCAGAAATAACTGATAGTAAAAATAATTAAAAATCATTTATCATGTCAGTTTTAAAACAACTGATGCGATAAACTATGTTTTTAACATCGGTTGTTTTAAAAAGGATGTGAAAATATTTTTTTATGTTAGTTTTAAAATAATAGATGTGAATGATGAAATTTTAGATCACGCCAATGAGGAATTAAATTTTTTGACAATGCACCATTGAAATTAACATATAATAATCCTTAAAAAATCATAATCATATTTCCTCCAAATAATTAAATCGTATGGTATCATTGAATCATATATATAATAAATAATAATTATCATCAAGTATAGCATCATAGATACAAAATATCTTTAAAAAATCATAAGAAATTTTCATTAGAAAAATAAGATTTTCACTTTAAAATAACATATTTCAAATATAAAAATATCTAAAATAATAAGGAAAATTTTATCTTTGAAAATAATATAAAATATTAATTTATTCTTTAGATCATTGAGTGGTCAGGATGGAAGAAAATTCCATTCCTATTATGAATGTTAAAATGAATATTCCTTTCAAATTTTTGGTAAAAATATTAGTGTACATGTTTTTGAAATAAACTTGATGATTTCATTTAAAACCTTTATAAAAAATTATCTAATGCATAAAATTAATTTTAAAAAACCATAAGATAATATTATAAATATTCTTTAATATATTTTTATAAAAAAATGTCATTGAAGAAAATGATTTTTTGACCAAATCTAAAAAAAAGTATATTTTATTTAAAAATATTCTTAAAGTACTTTCTGTTTTTTAAGAGATGGTTAATGAAAAAAATTTAATCTACCAAAATAACCATAGGATAAGGAAATTACTAGGATTATTTATAGATATATTATAAAATTTCATCATAAAAAACACGATAATAAACAATATTGATATAAAATGATATTATAATAAAAATGCCTTACCTCAAGTTCCACATATATTAAATGAACATTAAAATAATTTATAATAAATTTAAAATAATTATAATTTAATATTAAAACCTTTTAAGTACTTATAATATCATATATGATTCAATTATAACATTTCAACAACCCTTTATCAATAATTCCTAATTAAAATCATTATTTTCATGTGTTAACTATTTTTGGATCAAATTTTTGGTTATTTAGTTCAAATCATTATGATTTTAGCATTGTAACATCATATAAATAATATTATTCTTGAAATAAATATCATATATATTTATCATATATATATCTATGTATTTTTTTCATCCATAAAATTTAGATATATAAAATTGAATTAAACCATTTATGGATGTGGTAGGTCGTACATACTGATGAACATTATTTTCAATTATTTCTGGATAGAACGAAAGAATGTTCAATAACAATTAAATTTTAAAAAAACATTATTGTATCCTTTATATCATATAAACTCAATAAATATATCCTTTTCATCGTCCTTGTAACTCCTAAATAAAAAATGAATAACATCTCTTCCTATAGTTGGTAGTCCACGCGTACACACGAGTGCCATTATCCCTTTTCAACAGATTGGAAGGGTAGAAAGTAGATATGAAATTATTATTAAAGAAGTATATTTTTATAAAAAATATAATATGTAAGAATTAAACTCATTATAATAACTATCTATGAAAATGGTGATGGAAAATGAGTTGTATCACTACGTTGAGGTTGTTGTCCACATGTACGCATGCATGACAGTTTCACATCCCATTCGATGGAAAAAAAGATTAATAATGTTAGTTATATAAAAATAATATTTCATTATATTTAGGACACTAAAGATCTTATTTAATTAAAAATATCATATATATTTTGGAGGTTGAATTAGAAATAAATTGAAAGTCGTCAAGTATCATGGTTCCTCTTCTTCGGTAAACCTCATTTTGATACCTTCATAAGGACCATTGGAATCATATTTTAAGAATTTCATCCCTAATAAATCATGTATATAGATGTTTAGAAGATAATAGGGTTGGTCTTGGTCTATCATGAAGGATCAATGTGGTGTAATTAAAAGAGAGAATGGGTGTCCTTTTTTGAATGAGTGAAATGATACAGATAGAATTACATATAATATTTAAATCTGATAAAAGTATTTTGGAACTATATTTCATTACAAGAGACATGAATTAAAATAAAAAGATTATAAATTCTACATATAATAATCCATTTATATATTAGACATGTTTTGTGGTCATTATAAACATTATCTTTTCATTTATCCTTTTTATTAGCTAATATTAACCTCAATTATAGTAACACATTTTCAATATTAATGGGTAATACATTTTCACAAAAGAAAAAATATATACTGAAAATGAAAGATGGATTATATTTTTGACAATTTAAAATCATAATTTTCCTCTTTAGAATTATTTATGTTTTTAAATAATTAATATCTCATTATATTTTATAGAATCAAATTAATGTCATTCTTAATATTATTCACATAATTTGACATTAAATACATAATATTTTTATATTAATTAAAATATAAAACATTAAAAATATCTCTAATATGATTTAATCATCTATAAAATTCTTGGTGAACTATAAATGACCAAAAAAATATTACATTTATTGTTCATTCTTTCAAAAAAAAAACATGTCATCGTTGTATAAGAATATAAGGTAAACATTTCATCATCAAAAGATAAAAATAAAGTAGAATTATAAAAAATTTAATTAATCTTTTGAATAAAAATTAAGAACCAAAATTATCCTCATTTTATCATTATGTTAATGTTTTATAGATATTAATGTCAAGAGAGTGATATTTTGGAATTTTTTTCAATTAGAGTAATATAAATTTAATTATCAATGAGAAATCGAATAGAAAGTCCCTATATTTGGAATAAGGATTTAAATGGATGAAAATTTAAATAATTTAAATAAAATCATGTTTTGGGTCGATTTTCAAACCCGATCTCTTTTTTTTAAACTCTATTTTCACCTAATTTACCCTTAATAATGTAACATATTTTTACTACTGTTACAATTCATAATTAAAAAAATAAAAAGAAATATATTAAAAAAATGATCCTCATAATTTATAATATATAATTCAATCTTAAAAAATTCAATTTTTTAGTGAAAAAATCATTTTAAAATAAGTTCACAAATTGAGACAAATTTTTTTTAGAAAAAGGAACATTTTAACATAAAACATGATTTGTTCTTATCTTAATAATTAAAAAATATATATGAATTTTAATAATTTTTTTTGAATATAAAATATAAAAATTTCATTAAAATAATTCACCAATAGTTATCAAATTAATTTATTAATATAAGAATGCAATGTGTGAAAAAAACAATTCTCAAGAAAAACATATTTTTACATTAAATTTATTTTTATTTTCATTTTTAATCAATTGAAAAATAATAAATTTATTTTATACAGGTAAAATAAATAAATATTTTATAATTTACTTATACCTATTCAAAACGAACAATATAATTGCTAGGAAATAATTTTTACATTAAATTGTAATATTTCATAAGTATATTGTTGGTTATTTAAACATGGTGTTGCATGTAAAGAAAGATATAAAAGAAATAAATTTATGTATAGAATCATATATCATAAAATATTGGTGTGTTACATTGCAACACCTTGAAATGAATACCTTGATTGAAATTCCGTCAATCTGATACAAAAAAATGAAGATATCTCTATTTCTTCACATCCTCATATTCCCAAGTAGTTTCATCGAATTTGTAATTACTTGAGTGAAATTAAATTTGGTATGTAGTAATTTTTTTAAAACGATAATGTTATTCTCTGGTTTCTACTCCATAGTAACTTGACATGGTGGGTCAAAAGACCTTATGCACGCCTCCCAGAAAGTCGGAGACTGCCGACTAGAAACGGGGGCCTAGGGTGTGTCTGTGGGGAGATTATTCCCTTATATATTAGAGTAAGTAAAACTATAAAAAATATATAATAAATTGTGGAATTATAAATGATAACAGATATAGACAAAAATAGAAAAATAAATGAAGCGAAGCAGAATAAAAAGCCTTGCAAAAGATGAATAACAATAATAGATACAAAAAATGATTATGGTATGTCAAATGGTTATATAAAAAGTGAGAACGCATGGCAAGGGGATATATTCATATAATGTACACTGAGAAAATGTATAGAAAATGGAAAATGTTTCTATATTATTAATCATGAGAATATGCTTGGGCCTCTTTCCCATACTATATCCTATGAAGTAAATCAATCAAGCCTTGGAAGTTACATGATTACCTTTATCCATACATATGACCATGAAATCCTCTTTGGTTCCAAGGGGGACCCTATTAGTTTATGAGACACAATTCTAGAAGAACGACACCTACGGTGTCTAGGATGATCAATTTCTTGCACTAAACAAATAACAATGTTCAATAATAATAAATTAATTGATATAATATAAATTAATAATAACCATCCTTGGTTGAATTCCTAAGAGGGAACCCAACCAATACCACTTACATTGGCCTAAGTCAGATGATTGAAAATAGGTATTGGTTAAATTAAAATGTTTTACTTGTTGTTTGTAATAAAAAAGAACACAAAAAATGTTGAACCCCAGGCTTTAACATTAGATTATAAGTCATATACCCATGTCATCATATAAGAGATCTCTAATATGAACAAGAAGCACCACATATATCACCACCAAATCATTAATCAATCAGTAAAATCCAATGGTGGAGTCTCAAACCCATCTAAGGTTATCTATAAAGTATCCCAATATTCAGTATAGGAATCTATGATATAACCAATGTCATCGAGTCCATCCATGGAAACCCCTATGGTGTCCCTTATATCACTCAATACATGGTGAAATTTGAGTCTGCACCAAGTATCTCACATAGGGGACCAGGTATCACCCAAAGCATGGAGTAACCATCTTTCCAATGGGAGAATCCTCAATTTCTCCCCTAGGTAACTAATGTCACTCATGATTATAGGTAAAATGATAAGAGGGATAATACTTGGAGGGCCAATTTATCATTCTGAGCATATCAATTTGATCCAATAGAGCTTGATGAGTCCACCCATGGAGTCATTAAATTAGGACCCATGTTATCTCCCAGTCCATAGAAGGTGAACAATCACATTTATAATTTCAATATGAGGTTTATTTATTTATTTTTTGTCTATATTTTTTCATTGAGTTTCCTTTGTTTTTTGGATAAAAATCAGAAAATTTTTCTTGGCTATAAGTGGGGCATAGTTAATCCACGATTAAAGAAAATCAAGCACCCCTGTCCCAGTGACTATGTAGTAGATGTTGGGTTTAGACATTAGCTACCATGCTATTGGTGTAGGTTTATTTATGCCATGTAGCCAAGCCAGGTGTTCAGTGCCTTTTGTTAAGTAATGGGTTTACAGTTGTTGTACGATTTGGAAAACCATTATGGAAAACTATTTTTCATGTATAGGTCATTGAAATTTAAAGAAATTTCTTTTATACCATATATTAATTTAACCATAAACCCTCCCCTTACTCCCCATTCAGGATTATCTAGCCTAGGCGCCTCTCTCACCTTTCTTAGCTCCCTTGGATCATTATTTTTATAGTGCATTTGGTGGGAAATCTTGAAGAATCTCAAATAAAGTACCTCATTTCTTGATTCCTTCTTCTTTATCGGGTTCTTTCACCCTTTTTCATGGGTTTTAATATCTCCAATAGGTTAGGTGACCAATTTTGGGTTGAATATTGATTCTTAGGGTTCAATATTGACATTTAATGTTTAATATTTCTTTTATAGGGTATTGCACTGGTGTAGTTCTGAATTTATACTCATTTCTAGATGTTTCTAAACATGAGGTTGGTGGTTCCATGATTAATAATTTTTTGAATTTCTTTAAATTCTTTCTATGACTTCTAAATGTGTTCCATGATTTATGTGTGCAGTGGGAAAGGTGTTTTCAAATGATTTTGAGATGTTTATGTCTTGAAAGTGGTTTGTCAAAAAGAAATTATGTGTTTTTCAAGTTTGCTCCTTTTTTTATTCTTGAAGGTGTTTGATAAATTATGAAATTAGATTAATAAATAGATCTAGTGGTGAGAAACATGTTATAAAATGAATTTTTCATGCATGTAAATTTGAAATTTGATTTCCATATTGAAAGTGTTTGGGTATCATGATTTATTTCATAGCATGGTGTGTATATTTTGAATTAATAAAATTTGTGGAATGTGAAATGGAAATTAAGCACAATAGGGGAAACCAAGGATACTAGGTGGGCAGACTAAGAACAGTACTATAGTTTACTTGAATGTGTCAAGGCCCATATTCATCAAGCAGGATTTATGATTGCAACACTAACTAAATTTTGATGACTCGATACCACTATAACATTTTATGGATTCCTCTAGAATAGCTTGTGTTTGAGAAATATATGGGTAATGTTTATATACCTTGTTCCACCAATATACAAGGTACTTAGTGTCCCATTTCATCTAGTGACGATAGGGTTTCCCCATGACACAGTGCTCTCTTATGATATGATACATACCAACATCATACATTTCACATTCTTGTTTATTTCAAAAGAAAAAAAAATTTCCTTTAAAATCATTTCTATAAAAATGTATCTGGTCCTTTTTATAAAACATTCATGTTAATTTCTCTTTTAATTTTTTGGCATGGAATTTCTTTATTAGGTGGTATCCTACTAGTTTTTGTCCCACACCTTGTATACACATTTTGGGGTATGTAAACCTTGTTATGCTGGACTCAAGTAAAGGAAAGATGTATCATAGAGATAGTGGATCTCGTTTCTAGAATTCCACTTCATACAAGTGTTGGTGGTGGTAGCTGGAGGTTTATGTCCCTGTTGTCACATAGAGTTTTTAGGATAGTTTGGTTGTTTCATTTTTGTGGTACCCCATTTTGGTTATTGTTTGTAAACTTTGAAGTTGAAATTTTTTTAACTACATGGTATTATTTATTTATTTATGTGTTGGTTAATATTATTGGTTATTTATGATTATGTAAATGGGTGAAATTATTACCAAATCATTTTATTGATTCCAAAGCACAAGTATCCAGCCTGCGGGGATCAGGAATTCCTTTCGAGCTATATTTCAAACAAGTATGGGTGTTGAGTTAGATGGAATCCTAGATTGGTTCATGAAAAAATTGTATCAGAGTTTTGGTTACACAATATTTTGGGTTATATTAATTGGAAAGATTCTAGATAGACTGAATCTAGAACTTTTTAATCACATGATTCTAGTTCCGAGTGTGGTGTATGGAAAACACACCTCAATATAGAACTCTAGTCCAAAGGGTATGTTGGTATTTGATTTCAATTCTACTAGAAATGAGATGTATAGGCTGCAGACTGTATATGGACACCGTGAAGGTTGGGGTGGTTATCTTTTCTTTGATTTATAAAAGTGTTAGTGATTTTTTTTATTGTTGCTAATTTTTGTTGAATGGTTGAATTGATGGTCTTCCTTGTGGATATTTCTTCTTAATGAAAAATGTCTCCCCGGAGAATTCATATGTATCCACAGGAAGAGTCTAGAGAGATTACTCCCTCAAAAATTGATCATAGATTTGTGAAAGAAGTATTGTGGAATGTCCATGATTTTGGAAATGGAGTGGGTTGTAGTCCTTCTTAGGTTAGAGAAGTAGAACCAGGTCCTGGTAAGAACAAAGATTAGGGGTTACTTAAGAACAAGCCTCTTTCTTTCTAAGGTATCATGGAACCTTAGAATGTAGAGGAGTTTCTTGAGAAAACAAATAGGATGTTCATATTTCATGAAACCCCTGAGGCAATCAGGGTGAAATGATATTCTTTCATGATATAAGGCCCTATTGGGAAGTTCTAGGACATAGTGGTGAAATCTATAAGGCATAAGAAGATAGAATGGAAAGACAAAAAGGTCATTGTAAATGAGTAGTACTATCCCAAGGTATTTGACTATGCTATATCCTAGGAGTTTATGGAGCTATGCCGGGGAGACCAATATATTATAGAATATGTGAACCACTTTTTTATTTAGTTCAGTATGCACCCGAGGTCATTTCCAGTAATCAAATGGAAGCACAAAGGTTTGAGAAGGACTTTCTTATAGAGATCTAATTAGAGGTATTTTTGTTCAAAATTAAGACTTATACTGAAGTGGTTTCTCATTCCATGATGGTAGAAATTGATCATAGTGACCAACCACATTTCTATGGATCAATGTCTGTTGGGGGTAATGTCAGTTCGATAGAGAAAAATAAAAAGGGAGATATGGAAGGGAAGAAGGTAGGTGGTAGTTTAGGCCATCATTATTGGTTATCATTATCTGTGGATTCTGATTCTGGGTCAGTTGTGTTCAACCAGTGTGGGAAGGAAGGGAACATACGACCTGTGTGAACATCTCCTCTCAGACCTTTCCACGAATTTGGATCTATGGGAAACATGTAGTGGTTTTATATGTCCCCACATTCTTATTAGAGCGGAGGAGTATTTGTAGCTTCTAGAGAAATATTAAACTATTCAGAGCCATCTAGGACAGTGGGTTATTGGTTTGGAAGTCATGGTAGGAGAGATGGATCTTCTTCCGAGAAGAGTTAGTTCATGGTAGAGCTGTGGGCTAGTGGTAATCCACATGCTCAGTCTTAGATGAGTAAACTTCATGTGGTGGATCAAGAACCAGTGTAATTGGATGTAGGGCCTATGAAAATTTAAGGGACTATTCTTATTTCATCATCTTGTGTAGTTTTTTTGTTTGATATTTGTACTTCTGAGTGTTTTATTTCTACCCAAAATATTGATAAGTAAAATATTTAAACTTTTATTATGTCATATTCGATGGAGTTGTTGATGCCTGTAGGCATTAAGCGAGATTAGGGTTGCAGGTGTCCATCATTTTCACTCACCGTTTCAAGGGTCATGTTGTAATATTATTTCCTTGTTTTATAGATAGAATGATTGAATTTAATCCTTAATATGGATTGGACAATGTGCTTTTAGAAACACATCGAATGTTATAGGTGGTGACTGAGAAATGTGGCACTTGCTGTAAATACCTAGTCCATTCATGGTGAATTACATCCTCGGTTGTGACTTTCTAGACCTCCACTTCCATAATTGGGTAATATTTTTTTAGATTTCATCATTAACATTTGAGGATTAGGGTGGTTCTCCATAGGGTATATTATTTAATGTGGCGTATGAGTTCCCAAAGGTTTTTTTAGATGATTTTTTCATTTTTCCTCTGGAGTGGGATGTGGATTTCACCATTAATTTGGAACCAAAAACACAACTAATATATCTTCCTCATACTATATTCCCCCCACTGGGTTGAGGAAATTAATGGTATAGATCTATGATTTTTAATCTAGAGGAATAATTCTCCTAAGAATCTCATTTTGGTTTTCCCCAATTCTATTTTCCGAAAAGGCTGATGGATCACTCTAGTTATGTATTGATAACCAAAAGTTGAATAAGGTAACAATCAAGAACAATTACTATTTTTCCCAATTTGATGACCATTTCGATTAGATTAATGTGGGATAGTGGTTCTCTAATATTGATTTGTGTTCTCGTAATCTTCAAGTCAGGGTTAGAGTGACTGATGTTCCAAAAATAGCCTTCCATAGTATGTGAATCCATTTTGAGTATTTTTTTATACCTCTAGGATTATCAAATGCTCCAGTGGCCTCCATGGTGATTATGAATAGGGTGTTCCACTAGTATCTTGATTTATTTATCATGGTATTCATGGATGAAATCCATGTTTACTCCAGGGCATAGGAGGTGAATGAGCATCATTTGAGGATTCTTCTAGGTTCTCGTTGGGATCATCTTCTCTATGCCATGTTTTACAAGTGCACATTCTAGATGAGGGAGGTGATGTTTCTAGGCCATGTGATCTTAGAATGAGGGGTGTTGGTGGACCTTGAGAAAATCAGTGAAGTGATTTCATGGGAGAAACTGAAGAATGTGTTTGATAACAGATGGTTTTAGGACTGGAATAGTATTATAGGTGGGATAGTTGATATTTCTCTCAGCTTTCTTTGCCCATGATGGAGCTGAACCAGAAAGATATGATGTTTTAATGGATTATAGAGTGTCAGGAATCATTTGAGGAGCATAAGTGGCGATTGACCACATATCCTCTTTTGATCTTTCCAGAATCTGGAATGTGATATGTTGTCTATTTTGATGTGTCTAGTTTGGTTGTAGGGTGTGTGATAATGTAGAGAGATCATGTGGTTACTTTTTTCTGTCACCAACTCCAACAACATGAAAAGAATCACCCAACACATGACCAAGATCTAGACACTGTGATGTATGAAATGAATACATGGATCCACTATCTTTTTGGAGAAAATTTTGTGGTTTTTTTATGATCATAAGACTTTAACCTATATTTTCTCCCAGAAGGATTTAAATTTAAGGAAACATCATTGGGATGTGTATCTTCAGGGGATGGATTTGATATCTTGTATACCCTAGGAAAGTGTAATGTTTTGGAAGATGATTTTAGTTGGAAGGTACCAGTGCAAGTGATGAAAGAGTCCAATTAGGAGTGGACATTGATGTGGCTACTTATTCAAATGAATTTGAGGACTAAAGAGAATAGTGAAGGTCTTTTCATGGCTAGCGTGTAGCAGGAACCTAATCTTATGGAGTTTATTTAGATGGAGATCTTAGTGATGTGTTGTGAAATAATCTATTTAGTTTTGTAATGGTGGGGGAGAACTTTTGATCGGTCACTATATCTCAAGGGAGTTGTAA
Source organism: Viscum album (assembly GCA_963277665.1). NCBI lineage: Eukaryota > Viridiplantae > Streptophyta > Magnoliopsida > Santalales > Viscaceae > Viscum > Viscum album. Next base: position 1,940,968,137 of record OY728155.1, read on the forward strand.
GATTCAATGGTCTCTTTTTGATGTCATTGCCTATGTGGATGGGGGAGATATAGGATAGTCACTAGTCTCAGTAATTCATTCAACCCAGTTCTATGAAGATGTACTATGATGGGAATCAATAGTTATAGTATCCAGATATGATGTAGGATGTGGATGAATTTGTATCGCTGTGTTATACATGTGAGTAGTTGAAATCAAAGCACTAAAGGCCCTATGGTTTTATTTAGAGGATACTCATTCCTAACTATAAGTGGGACGATGTTTCCATGAACTTTATTATATTATATCCTCACACACCCTGGGGAAGAATTCCATTTGGGTTGTGATTGATTTTCTGAAAAAATCAACCCATTTCAATCTGATCAGAGATTCATCCAAGGTAGAGGAGCTGGGCTAGTCATATGTTCAAGTGGTTTTGAGGCTTCATGGTGTTCCCTCAACAATTATTTTTTTATAGTGACTCCGATTTTACCTAATAGTTTTGGAAATACCTTCATAAGGTATTGGGATCACATGTCACGTTGAGAACAATATACCATCCTTAAATGGAAGGGTAGACAGAGTGGGGAAATAAAATTTTATAAAAAATTCTACAAGCATGTGTTCTGGAATTTTGTGGTTCATGGAATAACCATTTGGGAATGGTTTAGTTTTCATATGACAATAGTTACTGATCCTTGATTTAAATGGATCCTAGTGAGGATCTTTAGGGTTGGTCGTGTCGGTTGGCTTTGTGTTGGGTAGAGGTTGGTGAGACCTCACTATTGGGACCGACCCCAGTGTTGGTAACTTTTGATAAATTTATGTTGATCAAACATCAATTTTAAATAGTATAGAGTCATCTCAATTCATATGGTGATCATAGGTGTAGATCTTTTGAGTTTTCTATGGGTGACCATGTGTTTTTGTGAGTGGAACCTCACTTGGTTCATCGCCGTTTAGGTAAGAATGGGGAGCTAACATTGAGGTATGTTAGACCTTTACATATTATAGAGCGTATTGTTAATCTATAATAAAAGTTTGCTTTTCCATAATAGTTTATGTCAATCCATGATGTGTTCTATGTCTCTCAGCAGAAAAATTACAACCAAGATCCGTCTCATGTGTAGAATTGAGAATAGTTTCAATTAGAACCAAATTTTTCTATGTTTTAAAGGCCGGTTCATATTGATTATTCTTAGGATAAAGTTATTCGTGGGAATTATATTCCCTTGGTTTTAGATATTTAGAAACATGGAAATTATTTACAAGAGACTAGGGAGTGGAATTCATTGGTTGAGAAAGAATATCCATATGTATTATATAATCAAGATTTGAGTTGAATTTTTGGGGACAAAAAGTTTTCATGGTGGGGAGAATTGTCACATCCATAATCTCATTATGAGGTATGATTATATTTATTTTTGGTCATGAATTTTTTACAATGAGTTACCATTTGGTTTTGGAGAAAAATGGAAAACTTTTGGGTTGGCATCATGTGGAGTATGGTTAGGGTAAATTGTGTGCCCCTACCAAGGTAACCATGAGGTAGGTGATGGTTTTGGATTGTAGTTACATTAATGTTAGTGCTTCTATAGTAAACCCATATGGAATGTTGTGCGGTTTGTGCCTCTTGAAAAGTGAGGGGCACACGGTTTCCAAAAGGTTTGGAAAACCATTCTGTAAAACCATGCAACTTGTCCAGGTCATTATATTTTGAGAAATTACCTCTCTACCCTATACAGATTAAACCCAAATTCCTTCCATTTCTCCCCATTCAGGATTATCTAGCTAGGTGCATCTCCCTCCTCTCTTTTATCCCTTGGATCCTCATTTTATGTGGTATATTTTGTGGGAAATCTCTAAGAAACAAACAAGTCCCTAATTCCTTGATTCATTCTTCTTTCTTTGGTTCTTTATCCCTATTTCATATTTTTTCTTATCTCTAGAAATTTGGGTGAACTATTTGGGTTTAATATTGATTCTTAATTGTCAATATTGATATTTTATGTTCAATTTTTCCTTTATTTGGTCTTGTAGTTGTGTGGTTGTGGTTTTAAAATAATTTCTGGAAGTTTCCAATCTTGACGTAGGTGGTTCCATGATTAAGCATTGTTTTATGGTTTTAAAATCCATTCTATGACTTCTAAATGTGTTCCATGATTTATTTTTCAGGTTCCAATGGTATTTTCAAAAGGTTTTGAGATTAAAACATATTGAAATTTGTTTTTATAAAACAAATTGGGTGTTTTTCTGGAGTGATTATTTTTTATTCTTATTAAAGGTGTTCTATATTTTATTCAAGTGGATTAATAAATTTTTCAAGGGGTGTGAAACAATTTTTAAAATGAATTAGGCAAGTGTGTGAATTTAAAAGAGGAAATCCCAATGTAAAGTGTTGGGGTATCATGCATTTTGCATTAGTTAGTGCATATATGTTAAAGTTATAATATATGTGGCATGTGAAATAGAAATTGAGAACCAAAGGGTAAAACTATGATACTAGTTGGGAGAACTATTACTATTATGAAAGTTGACCCAATAGTGGCACAACCCAGAATCATCTTTCAGGATTTATGATTACAACCCTAACTAAAATATGATTGTTGGATACAACTTGAACATTAGATGGATTCCTCTCTAGTTTATCATTCAAAAGAACACAATGGGTTATGGTTGATATAACATCTTTCACCAAGACATGATGTTCCTAGTGTCCCATTATAGCTAGTTCCTATAGAGTTTTCCCATGACATAGTGCTATCTTGTGATATGTTACTTACTGTCAGCATATAATGCACTTTGTTTTTTATTTCAAAAGAAAATCTTATTTCCTTTAAAATGTTTTTTATAAAAATTTCTCTAGTCCTTTTTATAATACATTTAGGTTAATTTTTATTATATTATTTTGACATATAATCTACTTTTTGGGTGGTATCCTACTAGGATTTGGATTGCACCTGTGTATAACTTTGGATGGATGTAGATCTTCTTATGTTTAACCTACGTAATGGAAAGATGTATCATAGACATGGTGCATCCAATTTCTAGATTTCCAGTTCATGAAGGTGGTTATGGAGGTGGCTTGAGGGTGATGTCCCTCTTGTTTCATGGATTTTTTTGGGATAGTTTGGTTGTTCCATTTTGGTTGTATCCCATTTTTTGGTTAAAACTATCATGTTTGAAGTTGATAATTTTTTGTTCCTTGTTTGGTTATGTTTATTCACTTTTGTGATGGTTATTATTTTTGGTTCCTTTTTATTATGTAATTGGGTGAAATAATTTATAAAGCACTTTTTTGAAACCTAAGCACTATATTCCAACACATGGGTATTGGGAAAACCCTTTAGATCATGTTTTAGACTTGTCCGGGTGTTGACTTGGATAGAATCCCAACTAGTTTGTGACATGGACCATATCAAAAAGTCACATCATAAGGTAGGGAATCCATATATAATTATATGATATCAAATAAAACACATTAATATCCCATCTTCACCAAACTAAAAAAACTATGAAATTAAATCCTGAAAACTACGGAACAATTTATATAGAAAAGGAACAAGGAAAATCACATATGTAATCATGTGTCATCAATGAAATTTCAATATCAAAAGCTAACAATCTTGACCATGCATAGGATAAGGGTAAGAAGTGGCTTGTAGATAAAAGCATATGCATTTAAAAACTTTCATAAGAAATTAAATATAACTCCTCTAACATCTAAGTTGAAGCATCATGATTAAGAAGTTAAATATAATCTGTGAGGCATGAAGATCAAGGGAAAATCTCATGGCCAACCACTTATTTTATTCAAATTAAAATTTAAGGAATTTAATCATGATTCCACTCAAACTAGGAAATTTAATCATATATGGTACAAGTACTCATCCAATGACATGGGAACCCCAAAATGGGTTTCCAATGACAAGGATAAAATCTAAAAAATGGGGTTTTCCTTTAGGTAAGGTCATATATGGCACAAGGAACCTTCTAAATTAATTTATTAGACAAAAAAAACCTCACTGAAAGGTTTTGGAGAGACGAACAATGAAGAATCATTTAAAATGTGTAAAAACAATGGGAATGATCCAAGACCACCTACCTTGATGCAGTAGAACTGCACTCATCTGTTATCGAGGCTGTATTTGACCTAGAATAGAATAAATTGAATGCTTTCTCAAATTCCAAGAAAATATAGTAAAATATTTTACACTAAAATATCACAATATATGGAAAAGGAAATATGAAATATATTATATAGGAAGATGTATGTTACCAAGATAGATTCACTGCTTTTGACAATGAGTGATTCGAACACCAGAAGAATGAGGTAGATGAAAATCTATGATGTGCGATGAGGAGAGCTCATAGATCAAGGAGGTGAAGAAATACCCACTGGAATTGAAATTGAAAAAAATAGTATGTTTAAAAATTAATTAAGGGTAAAATGAGCATTTAAACCTCACAATAGTTGTTCCATGGTTTTTTCACCAGGTTTTCCTAACCATGCACTAACCATCTGGTAGAATATTCTTCAAGGGGACCAACCATGAGAAAATCATGTGAAACCCCTCTATCAAAAACCTATAGGTTGTCACATGGTTGTGTTTCCTTGGGTACACATTTGTAGACAAACTATAAAGCCCTCTACACCTATTTTCTACAACCGCACAGTATTGGGAAACTGTGCGCTCTGGGTGGCATTGTTTTATATAACCATACGACCCAGTCTACCTCTTCCCATTTCAGGGATCCTAGTTCTGAATGAACCCCATATCCCCCTGATTCTTCGATAATCCATTTAGGAAACTTTAATAGGGTCATTTAAAGGAATTTAAAGCAAAATTTAATAGTCCATACCTTTGATAAAATCTGGGATGTTACAACCTTTCCTCCTTAAGACAACTCATCCCCAAGTTTCCCTTTCAATGGTGGTTAAACATCATCAAAGAAGTGTTCCCGACACTATATACATCCATCTGTATCCCTCCCCCATGTGTTATCTTGTATGCATCCATTCCATCGTTGAACACAGACCATAAGAACTGACTTGCCTCAGAGAACCTTCATGCTAGGATCGATGATAGATATTAGATGCTCCTCAAAGGACACATATTCTTCAAGATCGATATCCTTAGGGTCAAACGAATTATACATGTCTAGTTGATACTATTAAAGATTTGATACGTGGATGAAATTGTGCGTGGAACTCTACCTCTATGCTAACTACAAACGATAAGATACTAGACCAACCCTCCCCACTATCTCGGAAGACCTGAAAAAAAGTGGTGATAAATTTTCTTATCTTCTTATTCAACTATGACCTAATCATGGTAATATCTCTAGAAAGACCTGACATCCCACCTTAAATCCAGTGGTCTATGATGATGACCAGTGCATGAATTCTTCTTTGAATAAACTATAACCATATTCTTCTTAATCAGATGGAATTTCACTGAAGTATCCAGAATGAGAAGATGTCCTTAAAGAGATAACTCCCCTACCTCTATCTATCATAGAGGTGAACCACATGAACAATCACAGAGGGCCTCATATGGAGCCATATGAATTGTTTTTAGATGTCGTTGTTGTTGGAAAACCCAGCCAATGGAATATGATTTTCCCATGAATGTCCAAAATCGAGAATACATACGTGAAAAATATCCTCTTTCACCCATATGATCTGCTCAGACTATCCTTTTTTCTTAGGGTGATATGTAGTACTCAAAAACACCTATGAAACTAGTTCCTTATGTAAACAATTCTAGAACCAAAATATGAACTAGGAATATCAATATAAAATGATATAATGTGTTACACCATGAAGTCACACCATCTGTAGTATGTATTTACTTACTAAATCATGTTCATCTTATCAATGATCACACATAATACATCACTACCTTGATGATATCTGAAAAATCCTATGACAAAATCCAAAGTGAACTCATTCCATTTCCACTCAAGAATGGAGGGAGGCTGTAGAATTATTGAAAACCACTAGTGCTCTGATTTCACCTACTGACGGGTGGAGCACCACTTGATAAAACATGTTATATACCTCTTATTACCAACCCACTAATGCTGATGATATATATCTCTATATATCTTGGTGATTTATGGGAAAACATACCATAAAGAGGAAAATGATTCCCTCATCAGGTCCTCCCATATATTAGAAGGCACCACACTCAACCATGAAGGATTAGAGTATCACTTCCATCCATAACATAACCATATGGTGGGTTCTATACGGTGACTCTATCCCTTAAAAATGAATTTATAATCTAATAAATGCCTCATTCAAACTCATTCCAGAAGGGTCGAGGTCACTATTAGCGCTGCTAGAACCGATGGCTTGTGTTGTTCCTAAACCTCTGGGTGCAACTCAGAAAACAGATCCATCATCTTCCAATCATTGTTGGCCCCCATGATGGCCTTCATATGAGTCTTACATCTCAATATATCAACCATGATATTTCCCTTTCCAGGTGTGTAAGAATGATCAATGTCAAAGTAATGCAGAAACTCCACACACCCACACTACTGCATATTCAATTTGCACTATGTTGACATATGTTTGAGAATTATATGATCCATGAAAACAATTAATCTCTCACACAATATATAGTGACTACAATAGAAAATATCATAAACCATGATTGATATCTTAAGGTCATGCATTGGGTAATTCCACTAATGAGGACTCAATTAGCGGGACCCATATGCCATGGATCAATCACCCAACATCAGAACTGCACCAACCACGATTCCAGAAGCATTACAATAGAGCGTATAAATCATGACCAATTTTGGTAGAATCTGAATCAGTGCTATGGTGATTCATCTCATGATCTATTTAAAATCATTCTCACAAGATTTTGACAATGGGAACTACACACCCTTCTTAGTCATGGATGTTATAGGTTCTTCTAAGAAAGAGAAGTCCTAAATGAAACACCTATAATATCCAGCTAGTCCTAGGAAGATATATATGTAAATAAAATCATTGGGATATACTAAGGAAAACATGGTTCTAACCCTCTCTAGGTCGACTAATACTCTTTCCTAAGATAAGACATGACCTAAAAAGAAAACCTTACTATTCCAAAATGGTATTTTACTGAAATTTCCATATACAAGGTTCTCTCATAGTGTACTCAACATGATCTCAAGATGGTTTTATTGGTCATGTACATTGTGAGAGTACACTAAGATGATTTATACTAATAATACCATGAAGTAATCAAAATACGGGTGGAAAACCCGGTTCATCAAAGCGATAAAGACCAATGGATTATTGATCAGACTAAATGGAATAACCAAATACCAATACAAGTTATATCTTCTTTGAAACTCTATGTGTATTATATTTGATGGTCTCACATGAGCTTGGAGGTAACCTGACCTAAAATAAATCTTAGAGAAAATATTTTCTCCTCAAAGATGGTGAAATAGATTTTCTATACGAGGTAGAGGATACTGGTTCCTTACTATAAACAAATTCAATTAGTTGTAATTCATCTGCAGTTTGAGGGTACCACCCATAATCATGGATAAAAGGAATGGCGAACCCAATGGCGATGTGTTGGGTCTAGTAAACCCTTATCCTCAAGATCATCAAACTATTTCTTGAGTTCCTGGTTCTCTGTAGGTGTCATCCTATTTGGTGGAAGGGACACCAGTACTGCACCTGACATATGCTCTATAGTTAACTCAACCTCTCTCTTAGGAGTTAAGTTAGAGAAATAATCTGGGAAGACATCCCTGAAATGATCCACTACCAGAGGGAACTTTACCAACTACATTCATTAATCACTTATAAAGAGACTCTCCAACTGAGTTGTCACTCTTTCAAGACCAGTTATCTTGGTTACATATCAGTCTTCATAGATATCCCATTCACCCTTGTGTATATATATATTTTCCCCAGGTGAGGTATTTAATGTCCTGGATTTTACATGTATTATTTATAAATATTATTTGAAATTAATTCGAGACTAGGAACTTAGCCAATGTGCAATTCCGAGGAATTGTGTGCATGGAATAAATGTTTGTAATATATTAAATATATTAAAAAAAGATCATGGGTGGTTTTACTGAAAAAGTTAAATAACTTCTAAATTGGTTCCTGAATCAAGAATACGAGAGTACAATTGCATTTAGAGCAACAACTTTACCCTAGGAGTGGCCTATCATCGACCATCATGGATCAGCTTCAAAAGTCAATTTTTCAATTTTTTAATGAAAGAAAATAAATTAATGATTTATTTTATTTTCACATTATGCAGCAGCGTAGTGATATGTTTTTGTGTATTAACGGAGCAGGAGTCCTGGGTCAGGCTCATAAGCCTGGAGAACTTCCACGAGGCTTTGGAGAGAAACTAATGAATTCCCTCAATGGAAAGCGATGATGGATCTCGTATCAAAGATCAGTTAATGCTGCTTTGATGAATATCACCAATGACAGCGACATGAAGATCATCCTTATTCATCATACAATCCAAACCTAAGGTAGGGCATCTTTTTTTATTCATTATTGTCCCCGTTCTTTGATTAAATGATGAAAACTGATCAACCCTCACACAAGTTGAATTGTGGTTTTATCGTTCTCATGGAAGCATTTTAATTGAAGAAATTTGTAGATGATTATGACTATGATTTTTCTTGATTTTTATAATGATAATTCTAAAAGAATGTATCAAGGATAAAATGAACAACATATGAGGTTCATTCATTGGGTTGTTAAATTGTGATATTCTCCCATATGTTCTTCATGTTCTTCACATTCTTTGTGGGATAATGAATGGATAAATGTTGCACCTACATTTCATGGAAGAACAATTCAAAATCAGATATCTAACCACATGATGACCAATAATAGGTACGATGATGAATGTTGCAGACATATCAAATGGTTTTGGGAGATACAGTTCTTCAAGAAACTTTCATATGGATGATCAGAATAGGTTTTTGGAACCAATCAATGGCTCGAAACCTACCGATGAGTGCTTCATTGAATCATCAGACTGAATCCTTAATGTTAATATACAGTCATTGTGACTAACATATAGACTATGGGTCTGGGTTTTGAGTATATATAGATATGTTATTGTTATATTTAATGTAGAAATATAATGTGTAGAGATGATGCTACAATTACTTTTTGTAATTCTTTGTGGTTTTGGGGTGTCCTAATGAGTATTTTTATAATCACCCATCCACTGGATTTGCTCGCACGGGTCATGTCTTATACAGATGAGCGACCTTTTGATGATGTCCAGGGCAGACAAGGACTGGACAAAGATTTTTGAGTTCTATACAAGATGAGGTGTCCCTATGGATTCGATTAGAAGTCTCACTACCAAGGTTGTTTATAGGATGGACTTTGTAGTTTGAAAACACTTTCTTTTGGTGGGATTATATTCTGTCCCAATTTACTTTTTTGCACATTACATTCTTTTGCACTCTATTGGTTTGGTTTTGTAGTATGCATGAATTTTATTCCTTAGTGGCTGTTACATTTTATAATTTTCAGAATTGGATATGTGTGCATGTTTGTAGGTTCATAGGCAACATCTCCCTTGTTAGTGACATGCCTATGTGGTTCAAGTCACCGACCCCTAGCCTATTGGAGGTGGGATTGGGGAGTCGCGACATAGAACCCACTGGGATGGGTCATGAAAGAGTGTTATTATAAGTGGTTGGTTATAAATTTGGACCAACTATTTGTGAGATTGGATTGGGGAAATAGTGTTAAGTGTTTCGAGTTTGGATTTCATGCCAGGGGCTTCAATGTTGATGTGGACGACCAATGTATCAATACACTAGTAATCTGATAACCTACCATTAGAATTGGTACATGAGAACACTAGTTGAGGGGGAAAATGGTACACGCATCATATAATAATGGGTTGTGGTTTCCATATCCTTCATGAATCGGTCCTCTAGATATACTCATTGATCATGGTGCATCTTGTTTCCGTACCAGATGCCTCCACGACACATACCAACTAGGATTCAACATATCGATCTTGAGGTTGACCCCCTCAGTGACGAGGCTCGATATAGGGGCCAGTTACCCATGTGTTACCCTATGGTGGTGCACCATCTATACCACCACCAATGGAGCTTCACGTGCTACCTGTAGTACCAGCAGACAATAAGCACATGATAGGAATGCTCATTGGGGTTTAGAGACAGAGACCCCCTAGGTTATATGGCGAGCCTAAACCACAGGTGGCTAAAGACTGGATTGGGGTGGTGACTAGGGTTTTTCCTCTTGTGAGGACACCAGTGGACCAGATGGTGATCCTATCAGCAAGCCTTCTTCAGGGTTCAATAGGGTGATTATGGAGTATGACCATGCAGAATCGCCATGAGGATACACTTTTGTGGGTTGAGTTAGAGGATCTCTTTAGAGAGGAGTTCTCTCCAGTTACACTAAGATAAGTGCATATACATGATCTTCTTCATCTTTATCATGGAAGTATAATGGTGGAAAACTATTCATCGAGGTTCAATGTCCTCTCTAGGTACTTGATAGATATGGTCAGAGTCAGTACATAAGGGCTCATAATTTTGAGCTAGGTCTATGAAGGTACATCTAAGATAGTGTCACGACTCTTTGAATTACTATGTATATTGGTGTGCTCGAGTGATATTTGGTGGTAGAGAGCTTCTTGGATGATTAGAGACAACCAGCAACATCAAGAAATATGTAAACAGGTGTAGAGACCTTCGCTACAAGGAGCCAATGTTAGACACAAGGATCAGGACATGGGAGATTTCATAGAAGGTCCCAGGATAGGGGATCTATAGTCCAGGGGTCTCAGGCTGGATCCAATAAGCCCAGGGAGAGGCGATGCAACACATGTGATGAAAGGGGACATCTCATAAGAGATTTCCCAACCTATCGAGCTGTTGATAGTGGGACTAAGGATGGGTGACCGAGGTATAATCAACGAGTGGAGAAGGTAGATCCACAAGGAAGAATATATGGAAGAGGGCCAGAGAGATATGTTGGAGGTTGAAAAAATTTTAACACACTACCACCAACCTCCCAGGAGTTCCACACCTGGCTCAGGGAGCTAGATGAAAGGGTTTGGGGAAGCAACATGGGGTCAAGGCAATCAATCCAGGGACTCCAGAGATTATCCAAGGTATGATCTGTGTCTTTTAGACACTAGTTTTTATACTTATAGACACATGTTTCAGTCATTCCTTCCTTGCCACATATCTTGTTTAGGACATTGAGATTCCAGTAGAAACGTTGACTCAAACCATACACTTGGAGACACCTACAGGGCGAGACTTGATGTACAACTCAATTTCCAATAGTGTGATATAACCCTTGGAGGCTAGAGTTTGGGTTGGAACTTCTTGGTGGAAGATTCGAGGTCATAAAACATCATTCCCTATATGGATTGGGTATCTTTTTTCCATGACCAGGTTGACTATTTTAGGTGAAGGCTGTTGTGTGTCCACATTGATGACACCATGTTTTTCTTCATTTGTGAAAAGGAGACCTTGGAAGCATAGGAGGGGCTCATGAATAGGGGGTGAAGATAATAAATCATGAGTTGTATAACCATACCATCAGAGCAACAAGTGAGGTGAGCTTTCAATTCCCAGTAGTATTGGTTGAGTACAAGGGAACATTTTCAATAGATGATCCAAGATTACCTCCCTTCAAGAATATTGACTTCTGTATCTATATACACCTTTGGACAACACTAATATCATCACTAACATATCAGAGTGCTCTAGTAGTGCTTTTTAAGCTGTGGGTGAAGGTAGAGGATTTGTAGAAGAGGGGGATCAGTAGAACTAGTGTTTCACCCTGGGTGGCCCCAGTTTTGTTTTCCAAAATGGTAGACAAGAGCATGATATTTTGCATGGATTACTAATTCTTGAACCAATTTATGATGAAAAACAATTATCTATTTTCGAGGATCAATGAAATATTTTATTATTTTAGAGGTTCATGTTGGTTCTTAATGGTTGACCTCACATCATGTTATAAATAGATACAAGTACGAGATTAGGATATAATGAAGACGAATTACATATTCCTCTATGGTAATTATGAGTTCTTAGTGATGCCTTTTGGCATGAAAAATTCCCCATCAGTGTTCATGGGAATCATGAACTAGATCATCACCCATACTTACACCAGTCTGTAGTGGTCTTCATTGATGATATCCTTGTGTACTCGGTTCCTGAGGATGATCACACGAGACACCTATAGATTGTTATAGACGTACTCTGAGAGAACTAGTTTTATGGGAAGCTCTCAAAGTGACATTTTTTGATTTAGTTGGTCCAAAATTTGGGACTTGATATCTCATTGGATGGAGTAGTAGTGGAATCAACCATGGTAGAGGTAATGTTATAATGCGAGCCACCTAGGATCATGATGGAGGTGCAAAGCTTCTTTGGGTTAGAAGAATATTACTAGAGATTCATACCTAATTTACATTGGATATCAGCACCAATGATAACTTTTACTTGAAAGGGGTAGCCTTTCATATGGGTGGAGAAGTGTATGTAGGATTTTTGGAAGTTGAGACAGTGTTTTACGAGTTCCCGGATCTTGAGACTGCTAGAGGAGGGTTTTGAGTACATGGTTCTATATGATTCTTTAGGGATAGTACATGGTTCTGTCTTTATGCAGAGGCATGTAGTTATTACCTATGGTTCATTTTATTTGAGTACACATGAGCATAACTACGTGACCCATTATCTTGAGTTCAGAGCAGTAATCTTCTTGTGGAAGATGTGGCTATAATAGTTAATGGGTGGTCAGTTTATCATCAACTATGATCACAAGAGTCTCAAGTATATATTCTCACAAAGGAATTTGAACCTGAGATAGAAGGGATGGCTATATTTTCTCTAGGATTATGACATTGAGATTGTCTATGCTTCTAGGAAGGGGAATGTGGGGGAAGATTCTCTCAGCAAGAGATCCAGTTCGTAGCTACTGATTGAGGCATCAGAGAAGTAGGACTTTTTATAGTTATCCATAATTAATTGAGATTATACATCTTACCTCCAAGTAAAGATTTTTACCCATCAACTACTCTAGATATTTAGGGATGCATAACATGGGGATACCGACTACGAGTCCTTACATGCTCAGATGTCCATAGGGCATGCTCCTGATGGAAAATCACATAGTGGGAAGCATGTCATCATTTTCAGGGGACACAAAGTTGTACCAACAACATTGAGGGATGTGGTTCTGAGGTAGTTTCATACATCCCCTTTGGTAGTAAACCCTGGTGTGAAAAAATGTACTAGGACCCCTAACATTAATTTTTGTGGACATGGATGAAGAAGGTAGTGTCAAAGTTTATTTCTCGATTCTTTATGTGCCAGAAAGTGAAGGATCATCACCTAGTTCCCTAGGGATTAGATTACCTCCTTTAGGTATCAGAAATAAATTGGGAAATAATGTCGATCGACATCATCATGATATTAACATGTATGCCTAGTGGACACGATGTCATCTAGTTGATCGTCAACTACTTCACCAAGTCTGCCCACTTCCTGAATTTCTGGGAATAGATTTTAGTATAGAGATTGGGACATCTCTACATGAAGGATATAGTCTAGATTTATTGAGTCCCATTGATGATCATTTCATATTGTGATGATCTTTTCACATCCAAGTTCTGGAAGGGATTATAGGAGGAATTAGAGACTCAGTTATAATTGAGCAAAACATTTCATCCCCAGACAGATGTCCAGACAGAGACAACTATTTAGGTTTTGGAGGACATGTTGGGGGCCTAAATCTTGGAATTCAATCATAGTTGGGAGGACCACCTACCACTGGTGCAGTTTGCGTATAAAAATAGATACCAATCCACCATTTGTATGGCACCATTTTAGGATTTATATGGGAGACCATACCGATCACTACATTGATGGAATGACGTAAGAGAGTCCACACTCATGGGTTCGAAGTTGGTATGAGATACTACTGGGAAGGTGCAGATCATCTAGGAGTGGATGAAGACTGCACAGAGCAGGCAAAAATCTTATGCTAATAGATGGTGAAGGACTATGGAGTTTTTGAAAGAAAACTATTTCTTCCTTCATGTCTTACATCAATAAGGGTTGCAGATATTTGGTTGGGGTGGAAAGTTATCTCCAATGTTCATCGGCCCTTTTTAGATACTGTGTAGATTTGGAGAGGTGGAATACTGCTTAGCTCTACCCCATAGTTTCATTGAAGACTTGATTTCTTCTACATGTCATAGCTAATGAGGTGCATGCATGACCCATCATACATCGTCGACTTGGGTGAGCTGGACATTAGAGATAGAGAAACCTTTTCTGAGTACCCAATGTGTAACACCCCAAGATTTCATAGTGTGTTATTTATTCAAAATAATTCAATAACTTGCGTTACACACAACACCGAGTTCAAGCGCACCATGACTTACCAAACAAGACGTTAAAAAGAGGTTATGAATAGTATTAACTAAATTTTAAACTTTATATAATCCTTATAATTGTAGAATCCATATTATGAGTTTTTTTGACATAATTCAAGAACAAATTCATTTTCAGTATTGCACTTTTACAAACTTTTAATAGTGAACCCTTTTTAAATCCAATATTTCAAACTTTTATTCAATTTGACTAAATAAATTTACTTTTTAGAATGGGTACATCAAAAATTTACAATGAAACATCCCAAGCTTCCACGGTATGATTCTCCTTGAATAATTAAATAGCGTGTGTTGTACGCAACATCCACTTCTAACACACACCACAACCGATCAAACTAGCCGTTATAAATAGTAATACCTACCTTGTAAAATTTTAGACATTTTATCTCTCAAAATGGACTTCATTTTTGGATTCCGAGTATCTAATTTAGCCTAAGGTGAAATTTTGACACTTTTAGGATAACTTTAATATTTTGATGAATAGTGAAAATTACTAAATTTTAATTAAAAAAATTTTTTTTATTCAAAACAATTTATATTGATAAAATATGAATTTTAGTGGTTTTAAAGTATATTTAGAATATATTTTTACCATTTAATACAATGTTGGTCATTGAACATAATTTCACAATTAAACTGAACATAAACAAGTATCAATCTTTTAATAGTTATTATATCTTAAAAACACGCTTTTTGTTTCGACACCGGGAATTAATTTAAAATTAATTTCTGCCACTTTTGTGTTTTGAATTTGGAAAATTGGATTCCATATTTAGAATCATGATGTTCAAATTGTGTAAATAGTTAACATTTATTTTTAGACATTTTGAATAATTACTTCGGTAAATATTATATTTACCATGGTTAAAGGGTAAATACGGTAAATAAGGGTTAAAAAATAATATTATAATAATAAAAAAATTACCCTAAAACGTGTCCTAACATTATTGGTTGATACATGTCCGACCATGGGCATATTTGGGTCGATTTTGAGAACCCATGGTGCCACTTGTAAGTGATCGGCAAACTTTATTTTAATTAAGTTAAAATGAATACAAAAATTACACAAGCATATATCTTTTAGAAAAACAATTTTTACATACGGTTATATATGTTGGATTGTCGACTATAAAAATTAATTAGAAAGCTAAAACGATTTCATAAATAATGATATTTTATTTATAATTTTTAGACATTAAATATGTTAATTTATTTTTGACACAATGGTGATGCAGTAATTACCATAATTGTGAAAAATTAAAATGATTGTAGATACCCAAATAAATATAATTTGAGACTTTTTTTTTGAATTACACTAATTTTATAGGTTAATATGATGTGTTAGGAATGATTTAATTAACATTGTGAGAAGTAATTAATCTGTTTTAATTTTTACAAAAATCAATTATTGAATAGTGTAAAATTGACATAAAAGAGTTTTTAAAACAAATATAATATTATTAATTGATATTAAATTCCTAAAAAACTACTATTCGGCCAAGAGACTTATATCATGATAGGTGTATCATTAATGGACCTCTTGGGGGACTCTTGGATGTATATAGTATGTTTATTAACCATATAATATAAAAATACAAAGAGACATTGTAAAAGCGAAACTAATTAACTAAGAGTTAATACTTAATGATAAGGTTAATATAGTAACCCAAACCTGCCTAAATTATATTGGTTGAGTGCTTTTCGACCCATACCCACCTTAAACTTTAAATAATCCACTTTGGAGCCATTATAAACCAAATATGATTTTATTATAAAATAATATTTCTAGCTTTTCCAAAGGTACCCCTCAACCCTCATATAAAAGGGCACTCCCCCTTCTCATTAATTCACACCTTCAAAGCCTTTTGGCTCGGACAAACTCTGCCCAAATACTCTCTCAACTTCAATCACTTCATCCTAGAGGCCTTCCTTTAGTCATAAATCCATCCTAAGAGCCCTTTTGATCAAATCAAAAGGAAGAACCCGAAGAAGAGGAGGTTAACCTACCCCAACCAAGGAAAAGTACAAGGTAAGTGTTTATTTTGCAATCTCTTCTTTATCTGAGGTTGTTTTACATGATTATCTACTGGGACCTCATTATCATCCACATCCATGTTTCATAAAAATGTATTTCAAATCATTCTTTCTATTTTAGAGACTATCGTATAAATTCATTTATACCCTTGTTGACTTTTATAAGTGGTTTATAATGGAATCTTTCGGTCGTTTTCCAAAAAAGGTCCTTTTTAACCTTTTTGACAGAATTAAGGAAAGAATGTTTTTGTAACTTATACATTGGATGTAGCTACTTTCCGCCATTATAAAATCTTTGAAGCTTCCCTTACAATCTTATAAGAATATTTTCAAAGAAAATGTTTTATTTTATAAATATATGACTCTTAAATGATTTCAAAATAGAAAGAGATATTTCTATTAAAAGAGTTTTGATTTCATCTATGTCAACATCCTTTGATGGATTTTATGATTATTTGAAGTTGATTTATTATGATACAGAACTTCTATATTGTATTGAAGGTTTTGTGATATGTTTGACTCTGGATGTGATATTTTTATACCGTTCATGGTTTATGGTGAAAGTATTGACATTTCGTATGCTAGTTTTAATACGAATGTTTATGTTATGTCTAAACCTTTTCATATGGGAATGCATTGGACTTAATATGTGAAGGGTGGAGCCCGCTATAGCTCCTCAATGCATCTATAGGTCTCATGATACAAACTAGTGTCTTGGCACAAGGCCTTGACAAAATCTTATTTGTAGTCTTGGCACGAGGCCTTGGATATGTGGTTATGAATGTCTAGCATTATGCATTCCATCATTATGAAAGTGGTATTTGATATTTCATGTGATTATTTGATTAGTAGAATATCCATGTGAATAAGTAAATGGCATTATTTACTTTTTTCCATACTATGTTAAAGTTATGTTTAAAAGGATTTTGCATTAGTTATACATTGCCTTAAATGTTTATTCTTATTTATTAAAGTTTACTCTATATTGTTATCTTTAATGGGCATTTGAGCTCACCCCTTTCAATGTTTTATTTTTCCCAGGATGTGAAGAATTAATTTTTGAATGACCTGCATGGATAGTGTTTGGGGATATGAGTGTGGACTATGAAGAAAATATGTTGTTGTAGTTTTCATTTTTATGCTGTAATGTAAGACTTATGAATATATCAAGTGTTTCCAAGGATACAAAACTAATCAGTCTTTCGAGATTTGATATTTCATGTGATCATGCCATTGTTATGTAATAATGCACCGACTCTAGGAAACTGGGGTCGGGGCGTTATAGTTGGTATCAGAGGAAGTTTAGTACAATCCTTGGAAGCTAGATTTAGATAAAATCTGATTAGATCACATAGACCTAAGATGGACTTTGAGGATTAGTATAGAATAACTTCATAGAATTTTGGTATTGTAGTGATTTTGTGAGTTTTCCGAGAAATACATCCATGTCTGGATACGAGCAGGTAGAGGTGGATCTGGCACAGATGTACCTAGCGGTAAAACCCGAAAACACTACTTTGAGGTAGACTCGAACGGGAACCGGTGCACGACAATAGGCCTTGCTGCACTTTCGGTTATGACACTCCTGGGGGATATTCTTAGGATAACTCTTATTTTCATTACAAATCCTTATGAAGGGTTTATGAGTATATACATCCTCAAAGAAAACATTTTTATGATTATGGATTATATCCATAAATAGTTAAATTTATGTTAAGTGTTTTATAGGTATGGAATTATGTATTTTGATTCATAAATTGATCTAGTGTATGGCATTGTTTAGAAATGGTACGTAGTAGAAGGAATGAGAACTCCAGCAATGCACATGATTCAAAGAGAATGAAGGATCATATATTTCACGGTCTTAAGCCAGAATTTATAAGAGAAATAGTCTCCCATGTATTATCATCATATGAAGAAATAATATCATGTGTTGATAAGATAAGTAAAGAGTTTACTGAGCCCTGTGGCTTTGAAGGGAAGTAAGAGAAGAAAAGGATGGAAGAGGGAAAGATAGATAATGGGAAGAGGGAAAAGAATAATTTTCCCATATGTGATATATGTGGGAAGAAACACCCTGGAACTTGCCTGAAAGGAATGGGAGTTTGTTATAATTGTGGAAGAAAAATGCAAAAAGTATGTGACTGTAATGGTAAGAAAAATGTTTCAATTGTACAATGCTTCATTTGAAAGGAGTTTAGACACTACGCGATCCTATGTCCCAGTCATTAGACAATGCTGCAAATGATGCTATTGGATAATAATCAAGTTATGATACTACCATAGATGAAGAGGAAATATTAGAGTTCTTATGTTGATTATGTCATTTGAGTGTTGTATCAACAATGCACTTGTTATAATAATTATGGAGTATAAAAGGATTGTACTGCAGTACTATTTCATTAAGGACATGAGACTATGTGGAACAAAGAAAAGTGACTCAATAGAATGTTAAATTTTTGGAAAATATATGGTTGAGAGAAAGATAAACCATAATATGGTTCTGATACCGAGGTAGTGATTTTAGACTAATACATGATTGATTTGGATAAATTATATTGGATATTCTTGACTACCTTAAAACTGATTAATGATTTGTATATTCTATCATTGTTTGGGTTGACAAAAATTTTGGATTGATGGAGTATATCTATTATTTTTTAAGAAATAAGGGATCATGAATGTAATCAATAAGGTTTTATGGTAATTTAGGATGTTGTAGTGTTTTAAAAGAATACACGATGAAGGTGTTCACATGTTATTACACGGAAAAAAGGATCTTCATTGTGTTTACCTTCCTTAAAAATTTAGGACTAAATTATTTTGGATAGTTCTAGTTTGGATTACTTTGGATTGCCATAAAAGGACAACCCGGAGGTCAGGCGGCAACCTGTCGCGTCCGGTAAGGCCGCGAGACTTGAACCCAAAACCGAATGGAGACAAGGGTGTATCACCTACCACTGACCCACGTGATGTCCTGGATTGAATAATGTCATTTCTTTAATGGTCCTACTAGATGAATTATAAATTCATTTTTTTAACCCTATACGAATAGGATAAATAGAATATTTTTTTAAGTTCTATTATCTTTTAGAGTGAATGATGGGTTTGTGGTAGAACTTAGTTAAAGGATGAGACTCTACTTGTCATGTATATATTTTTCTTCTTCTCTTATTCAATGAAGAAATTAATTCTTATACTACAGTGAAGGGATCTTAAAACAAAAAATATGTTATCCCAATACCATATGTTTTGCTGAACTGATGGTATTTTAAATCATCATAGATTGATGAATTTAATGCCCTCAATTTTACACTTGTTTGTGATTGATGACATCAATCACTACCTATAAATATTTATGTTTTTCCTCTAATTATATGTCTATAATTTCCACCAATGTTCTCTGAATAGAGATCATAATTTGGTGGTGACCCTTTCATTTCTCTTTTCCTCTTATTAAGACTAAATTTTATTAACCCAATCTCTGATGTGGGTTTTCCCACAAAGATATTTTCTATATTCAACCTTTTATTTTTGAAGAACAATTTCAAATTGCGAGGACGCAATTTATTTAAGGAGGGGAGAATGTAACACCCCAATATTTCATAGTGTGTTATTTCTTGAAAATAATTCAATAACTTGCACTACACGCAACCCCGAGTTCAAGCGCACCATGACTTACCAAACAAGCCGTTCAAAAGAGGTTATGAATAGTATTATCTAAATTTTAAACTTTATATAATACTTATAATTTTAGAATCCATATTATGAGATTCTTAGACATAATGTAGGAACAAATTCATTTTCAGTATTGCACTTTTACAAACTTTTAATAGTGAACCCTTTTTAAATCCAATATTTTAAACTTTTATTCAATTTGACTAAATAAATTTACTTTTTAGAATGGTTACATCAATAATTTACAATGAAACCTCCCATGCTTCCATTGTATGCTTCTCTTTGAATAATTAAATAGTGTGTGTTGTACGCAACATCGAGTTCTAACACACACCACAACTGATCAAACTAGCTGTTATGAATAGTAATACCTACTTTTTAAAATTTTAGAGATTCTATCTCTCAAAATGGACTTCATTTTTTGATTTGGAGTATCGAATTTATCCTAAGGTAAAATTTTGGTACTTTTCGGATAACATTAATATTTTGATGAATAGTGAAAATTAATAAATTTTAATTAAAAACAACTTTTTTAATCGAAATAATTTATATTGATAAAATATGAATTTTAGTGGGTTTAAAGTATATTTAGAATATATTTTTACCATTTAATACAATGTTGGTCATTGAACATAATTTCACAATTAAACTGAACATAAACATGTATCAATCACTTGATAGTTATTATATCTTAAAAACATGGTTTTTGTTTTGACAGCTGGAATTAATTTTAAATTAATTTCATCCACCTCGGTGTTTTGAATTTGGAAAAATGGATTCCATATTTGGAATCAAGAATTTCAAATTGTGTAAATAGGTAACATTTATTTTTAGACATTTTTAATTATTACTTCGGTAAATATTTTATTTACCTTGGTTAAAGGGTAAATCCCGTAAATAAGGGTTAAAAAATAGTATTATAATAATAACAAATTAATCTAAAACGTGTCCTAACCTTATTGGTTGATACATTTCTGACCATGGGCATCTTTGGGTCGATTTGGAGACCCCATGGTGCCACTTGTAGGTGATAGGGACACTTTATTTTAATTAAGTTAAAATTAATAAAAAAATGACACAAGCATATATCTTTTAGACAAAAAAAATTTACATAGGGTTATATATGTTCGATTTTCGACTATAAATATTCATTAGAAAGGTAAAAATATTTCCTACATAATTATATTTTATTAATAATTTTTATAGATTAAATAAGTTAATTTATTTATGACACAATGGTGATGTAGTATTTACCATAATAGTGAAAAATTAAAATGATTGATATTGTAGACACCGAAATAAATATAATTTGAGACTTTTTATGAATTACACTAATTTTATAGGTTAATATGACATGTTAGTAATTATTTAATTAACTTTTTTAGAAGTAATAAATCTGTTATGATTTTTTAAAAAATAAATTATTTAATAGTGTCAAAATTGACATAAAAGTGTTTTTAAAACAAATATTATATTATTAATTGATATTAAATTCATAAAAATATAAGGTTCGGCCAAAATACTTATATCATGATAGTTGTATCATTAATGGACTACTTGGGGGTCTCTTGGATGTATATAGTAATTTTATTAACCATATAATATAAAAATACAACGAGACATTGTAAAAGTGAAACTAATTAAATAAGAGTTAAAACTTAATGATAAGGTTAATATAGTAACACAAACCTTTCTAAATTCTATTGGATGAGTGGTTATCGACCCGTCCCCACCTTAATCTTTAAATAATCTACATTGGAGCTATTATAAACCGAATATGAATTTATTATAAAATAATATTTCTAGCTTTTCCAAAGGTTCCCCTCACCCCTCTTATAAAAGGGAACTCCCCCTTATCATTAATTAAAACCTTAAAATCCTTTTGGATCGGCCAAAATCTGACCAAATAATCTCTCAACTTCCCTCACATCATCCTAGAGGCCTTCGTTTAGTCAAAAATCCATCCTAAGAACCCTTTTGATCAAATCAAAATGAAGAACCCGAAGAAGAGGAGGTTAACCTACCCCAACCAAGGAAAAGTACAAGGTAGGGTTTATTTCTCAATCTCTTCATTATCCAAGGTTGATTATATGTGATTATCTACTGGTAACTCTTTATCATCCACATCCATGTTTCTTAAAAATGTATTTCAAATCATTCTTTCTATTTTAGAGACTATGGTATAAATTCATTTATACCCTTATTGACTTTTATAAGTGGTTTATAAAGGAATATTTCCATCATTTTCCAAAAGAGGTCCTCTTTAACCTTTTTGACATAATTAAAGTAAGAATGTTTTTTTAACTTATACGGAGGGTGTGGATATTTTCCGCAGTTATAAAATCTTGGAAGCTTCCCTTACAATCTTGTAAAAATATTTTCAAAGAAAATGTTTTATTTTATAAATATATGACTCTTAAATGATTTCAAAACAGAAAGAGATATTTCTCTAAAAAGAGTTTTGATTTCATCTATTTTAACCTCCTTTGATGGATTTTATGCTTATTTGAAGTTGATTTATTATGATACAAAACTTCTACGTTGTATTGAAGGTTTTGTGATATGTTTGACTATAGATGTGCTATTTTTATACCATTCATGGTTTATGGTTAAAGTATTGACATTTCGTATGCTAGTTTTAATACGAATGTTTATGTTATGCTAAAACCTTTTCATATGGGAATGCATTGGACTTAATATGTGACGGGTGGATCCTGCTATATCTCCTAGATGCATCGGTAGGTCTCATGAGACAAACTAGTGTCCTGGCACAAGGCCTTGACAAAATCATATTTGTATTCTTGGCATGAGGCCTTGGCTATGTGGTCATGATAGTCTGGAATTATGCATTCCATCATTATGAAAGTGATTTTTGATATTGCATGTGATTTATCGATTAGTAGAATGTCCATGTGAATAAGTAAATGGCATTATTTCATTTTATCCATACTATGTTGAAGTTCAAGTTTAAAAGGATTTTGTTTTAGTTATACATTGCCTTATATGTTTATTCTTATTTATGAAAGTTTCTGCTATATTATTATCCTTACTAGGCATTTGAGCTCACCCCTTTCAATTTTTTATATTTACCTGGATGTGAAGAAGTAATTTGTGAATGACCTTCAGGGATAGTATGTGGGGATATGAGTGTGTACTATGAAGAAACAATGTTGTTGTAGTTTTCATTTTTATGATGTAATGTAAGACTTATGAATATATCTAGTGTTTCCAAGGCTACTAAACTAATCGGACTTTCGAGATTTGATCTTTCATGTGATCATGCCAATGTTATGTAATAATGCACCTACTCTAGGTAACTGGGGTCAGGGCGTTACACAATGGAAATCGAGGATCAGCCAAATATGATCCTATGTGGGTGAGTGATTCCCTTGGCGTGTGTCTGGTGGTAGCATAGGAATCTCAGGGAGATTACATGGGTGTCGAAGGCTAATATTCAGGCACAATACCAACATATCTTTGTATAGATTTTTTTTTGGTTTTTTGTGTACATTAATACATATGGAGGGGAAATTTTAATATACCTGATTTTTTGGGTATTATTTTTAATTATTATATTGAAATAATGCAAGACCAGGAACAATGAAAGCATCCAATTTTGAGGCCCGGTGTTCCCAGAATAAATGTCTAAAATATATCAAACATATTAAATAGCATGCATGAGATTTTTTCTTGAAAAAGTTGAATAACTTCTAAATGGGTTCTTGGAACAGAAATACAAGGTTACCATTGCATTCACAGTAGATAATTTTCCCTAGGTGAGGCCTAACATCAACCATCATGGATCATATTCAAATGTTAATTTTTGTACATTTTAAGGAAATAAAATAAATTAAGTATTTTTTTTTAATGTTATGCAGTGACACAATGGCGTGTTTTATTATTGTAAATGATAAGAAACCCATGGTTATGCTCATAGAGTTGGAGAACAAACATCACATTGATGAATCTCACCAACGGTAGAGTCGTGACTATGAACTTTCATCAATGAACAATATAACCCTAAGGTATTTCATGTTGTTTAAATTCATTTTTCCTATTCTTAAATTAAACAAGAAACACATATCAACACAAGAACTGGTTGATCCGCGGTTCGATCGTTCTTATAGAAGGATTTTAATTGCATGAATCTGGGGATGATTATCACTATGATTATTCATGATCGTTACCTCAATCATTCTAATGGAATTGATAGAGGCCAAAAAGATAAATGATCGAGGTTCATTCCTTGGGTTGTTCAATTTTGATATTCTCCCCTATGTTCTTCAAATTCATCATGTTCATCATGGGATAATGAAAAAACAATCATTGTACCTCCGTCTCTTGAAAAAAATGAACCGAAATAAATGATCCATCCTCATGAAAACTTAGCAGAGGTGTGACGACGATGTTTGCAGATGGAATTAAGGGTTTCATGAGATACGCTTCTTCGAATGATTTTCATGTGGATGATCAGAATGGGTTTTCGGTGCCGAATGAAGGACCAAAATCTGCCAATTTGGGGTTACCAGGGATATATTACCCTAGATCATTATTTTTGAGGAAAATAATTCATTGGATCAAACACTAGAGAATAAACTGAGTCGAGCTGAGGAAGAAAAACCGTTCTGGAAAATCCTGACGAACATAGTGTGTGTTTCGGAACACACTGTGTGTGGACCCCACTGAGTGGAATCTAAGGTTTAGGGAAGTAGGAGTCTATCACATGGTGTGTGGTACATCCCAAATGGATTGGTGTGTATCTCATAGGATTCACAGACAAGGGGTGGTGTGAACGACATGTACTCCACCTTAGGGAGTGACCCATGTGGGTTACACCGGCCACCCGGTGTATCGATACACAGGTAGACGAACACTAGTTGAATTTGTGTACTGGAACATGACCAACATAAATATGGAAGACCCCAGATAGTAGTAAATGTCATGTGACCTTATCTATACACCGTGTATACTATTTCCACGTGACATGATCTTATGACTCGAGATGTAGGGAATGGGTAGTACCTGGGGTCAAGGGACATGGCATGTGACCCTTCTATATGTCATGTACTCTTTTATACATTGATTTATCTCGTTGTACACCTTATCATGGATATTTTTGGTTTGGTTCGGATCCCCTTTCTGGTTCCCTTAAAGTTTAGTTGGTATCGTTTCTTATCCATAGGAGTATGATCCCATTCCGCAGATCTTTTTGGATAGAGTCGGGAGTCCCCTCTGAGAGGATCAAAGAAGGATCCTCTATCCATTCTTGTTCCCAAGGTAGAGTCATGTTATCAATGCAAATATTTCTACCAAACATCATTCCACTACATAGAAGTTCAATATATAGGAGTCTTTGTATATTCCAAGTCCCTCGCAGTGATCCTCGTCAACCTATCGTGATCATCCCCACTCAAGGAGTTGGTTCTCCCAGAGTGAGTGTATCATATTCATTATTTAGATCTATTATTGTATCTCTATCTTTTTCATGGTAGTTCCTAATGAACATTTATTCTTAGATGGACATCATAGGTGCTACCATACTCGGGAGTGAGTTCTCCAGGACGAGTGCTTTGTGGAATCTTCGGACTAAATCCCTTGTGTGAATATGTGGTCGTTGTGACTTAACTACAGACTATGGGTCTAGGTTTTTTTAAATCTAGATATGTGTTTTTTATATTTATTTTTTACATTTATTGTTTAAATATTACTATAAATTTACATGTTTTATTTCTTTGTGGTATTTGAGGTGCCCTGTAGAGTATTGTTATACTCACCCATGCACGGGCTTTGACCGCACGTGTTGTGTCTGGTGCAGACGAGTGACCTTTGAATAAAATCCTAGGAGGACCAGGATAAGATAGAGATTTAGGAGTTCCAAAAAAGCCACGGTGTCCCTACAGCTTCAAGTAGTAGTCCCAGTACCTATCTTGATTATATGATGGACATTGTTGTTTATAGACTCTTTATTTTGATGGGGTTGTATTCTTGCCCAATTTAATTTTATGCACTTTACAATCCATTGTACTCTATTGGATGGGTTTAGTAGTATATATTCATTTTATTCCTTAATGGTTTTAAAATTTTAGCATTTTCCAGATGGGATATTGTGTATGTGTATAGGTATTTAGGAAATGCCTCCCATGTTAGTGAAATACCTACTCGGTGCTAGTCACCAGTCCCTGGCCTTTTAGAGGCAGGCGTGGGGAGTCATGGTAAGGGCCCCACTAGGATGGGTCATCACATGGTAAAATACACCCAGTAGTGGTTTCAATCTACTTGGTCGTGATAAGGAATAGGCTAGTCCATTTCAATAATGATGTTGAATCCAGTCATCTCGAGGAAAAAGAAACTCCAGAAGAAACATAACCCACCTACCTCATGGGGGAACTCGAAAAATTGGATTATTTTTTCTATTACAACCCCTAAAAGCATGTTGAGATTCATAACTCCAAATAAGTACTACATTTATGGACCACGTCCTTCCAAAACTATAAAAAAATATGAAATAGTGTGATGCACTGATATCTAAAAGGGAAGAATATAAAGTAGAGTTCACCAGAATAGTACCTATAACTATAGATGGCCCTGGAATCCGCTCCTCGAGTGTAGTATACACTACATAAATATGGATAAAACCAAAAAACAGAGATTTTTCTTGAGTAGATTAATTAAATCATTTCTCATGATGCTGAAGCTTTGGGACCTGAGTACCTCAACTATGGTTAGAACCACCTCATCCAGATCAGGTGGTAGTAGACCAACTCCCATCCTGTCATGGGGTCACATATACCATTCCTAATAGAGGTGCTACTATAGATCCATTGTCTCAAGAAACTACAGAAAAATAATGAATGAAATGATGAAGGTGACCCATCCTACTACAATCTCAGTACTCAATTGGGTTCTCATTCATTATGGGTTCTTATGGCCTAGCCTACCACACTAGTGAAAAACTATTGATATTTCAGTGCATGTCACCTAACAAGGACCACCACCACATGCACCCTCAAAATAGTGCATTCAAATTTCATAAAAACTATCACCCTACCTTAGAATAGAACCACCACAGATCATGTTTCGAGCCCCTATAATATTATATTCTATAATTAGTTCATGGTTCTCTGTTTCTGTAATGGTTTCCAACTGACACATTTTCACCTATGAGCAAACAATATTACCATTACCAACCCCAAAATTTCTCATATTCATCAACTCATCACTGGTCAGAGATGGAATGAAACAGTGGATCTAGGTAAAGCAATAAGAATACTAAAGTAGTGACATAGTTCCCTTTTAAAGATGCATGAACTTTTTTGCATGATTTACTCCCAAAGTATATGGGAAGAAGTGATTGTAGAAGGCTGTCTCAAAGTCATCAAAAATCATACCTCGATGATTCTTATACTTAGATATTATGTCCACAATCATTTGGAATATTATTGAAACATGTTGGTAGTGATATTTACCCTATTCTCCGGAGGCGTCTAATGATGTTTGAAGATAGAAACGATGTCTTTTATACCTGATTCTACCGCATGAAGTCCATCATCCCCCAAGAATGTGAGAGGATTATGTTGTGGGAAGTATCGGGTCATCTCATCCATAGTAGGGGTAGGCTAGAGAACAACCTGAATAGACTACATAAACCTGGGAAAACTATCCTAAAATTGAGCATTAGTTCCATGTTGATGATCAGCAAGAGGTGCCACTAGTGGAAATACAAGAGGTATCATAGGTGTCTCAGATCCCACCACCTCATGAGTATGTTCATTGTCTCTATCTTAACGTACAAAATGAGGTATTCATAGTGTAATATCTCTAAAATTTCAATGTGCATGACTAAAATATGATTTAAAATATATAAGAAAACATATGAGTAAATATATAAAAATGGATAGGAACAAGGCCTCATTGAAACAAAATAGAACTGGTAGCCTACTCCTAGTGCTAGACATAGAGGATAAATAAACTCAAAATGATCACTTAGACATGATAATCATATCTTACAACCAAATCATATGGTTTGTCATCGGTCAATGCCTAAAAATTTCTAATTTTTAAGGACCATTTAATTTTAGAAATGGTTCTCACAATAATTAATTTAAGGATTTAATTTCACTTTTTAAAAGTTGAATTAGGTGGATCAACATTCCAATTTATATGGGACCATACACCTTTTAAATTGAAATTGGATGTTCATTAAATCCAAATTATAACACATTCTTTTATTTTTAACTAACACAATTATATTAATCTAACAAATAAGACATTATAAGTCATAATAAGGAATCACCTGAAAAAGAAGAAATGCACGCTGGATATAGATATGGAATGGAATGATGCATGAAATTTTAATCGTATGGTTCCTAGTACAATTCATGTTACAGAGTGCCCTTATTTCATCAGGATTTAATAGAATAAATCCACATTTTTCTAATACCAATATGATGACATCATAAAGCTGGTATGTCACCTTATAATCAAGTTTTATCAATTATAAATGGAATAATCGATAACTAAAATTTCCCAACCCAGCAAATTTGGGTTTCCCATATACATGGGTAAGCTATATCCAAGCATAGGGAAAATTAAAAATCCCAATGTTATATTACCCTTTCTAAACCTAAAAAATAAGAAAATAAGGAAAAATTGGCTTTGATAACACTTTGTGTCATCCCTCCCCAGGTGGCACTCAACAGTACCCCGAGACAGGGGGCCAGAATACCTCAAGCGCACCTCCCTAAATGATAGAGGGTTCTGAATAGAATCGAGGGCCTAGGGTGTGTCTGTATGGAGAATATGAAATCATAGATTAGAGTATTAATATCCATAAAAAATATTTAATAAATATAGGAAGAAAAATTAATAACATATACAAACAATAAAAAATAATTGAATCTAAGTAGAATAAATAACCAAGAGGAAGATGAATCATAATAATTGTTAAAAATAGATGATAATGATATGTAAAATTCTTATACAAAATTTTGGAACATAAGGGAAGGGGAAACAATCATATACCACATGTTGACAAAAAAAATCAAAAGGATGAAATCTACTATAATAATCATCTCGAACATAGGCTCTGTTGTCTTCCCTATACTCCATCCTTAGCTATAATTCAGTCATCCATTGAAATATACAGGCTTCTCTCTATCTATACTTGCAATCATAAAACCTTCTTGAGTTCCAAGGGTGTTATAAGAAGGGTGAGAAGTAAAATCTCAGTAATTTAGCACACATGGAGTATATTTCAATCCATTTAATTCACTAAACAAATAACTCTATTACATAGTAATAAATGTAGTTAAATAATATAAATAAACAATAACTATCTTTTTTAGGGATCCTAAAAAGAAAATTGTCCAATACCACCTTTTTCATAATAAGACAGATGTCTGAAAATTGGTAACTATGCAAGTAAAAATATGTATAGAAGGGCCATTGTATACAAGGAATCCAAAACAAGCTTACCCTAGGCTTTTGAATTAGCTTAGATTTCACATTTATTTGTCATCATAAAAGCATGCTCAGATATGAATTATAAGAAACACATATATGAAAAAAAAATTCAATCAATCCTTCAATTCTAATGGAGGAGTCTGGATCCCAAACAAGGTGATGTATACCACATCTCAAGGGTTGCTATAGGAATCTCTGATATAACCAATATGATTGATTCCATCCAAGGAATCAACTTCAGCATCCCCTATATCACTTAAGAAATGGCGAACTCTAAGTCCGTACCAATTATCTCACATAGGGGACCAGGTATAACCCGAGGCATGGTGTAGCCATCTTTATGATGGTTCTATCAGTAGTTTCTCCCCTAGGAATTAGTTTCACGGATGATTATAGGTAAACCATCTAGAGAGTCCATACCTAGAAAGCCAATTTATTACTCCTGACATGTCATGTAGATCCAACCAATCCAGGAAATTTCATCCATATAATCCTTAAATTGTGACCGATTTTTTTCTCCTAACTCGTAGTAGGTGAACCATAGCAGCAGGTAACATCATAATTTTGTAAATCCATATATAATTACATTCCATCAAATAAAACACCTCAATATTGAATGCTCTCCAAACTAACCAATCTATAAAATTAAATCCAAAAAATATGTAAACTTTTATATGGAAATGTCACAAGGCATAGAACATATGTAATCACATGTCATTAATAAAATTTAAATATCACAAGTTAACAAGAATGTCCATTCTTAGAATAAGGGTAAGTAATGCAATATTGAAAGAAGCATAGGCATTCAACAACGCCAATAAGAAATTAAATACAGAAGATGTAAAATATAAGG
Organism: Viscum album; assembly: GCA_963277665.1. Classification (NCBI taxonomy): domain Eukaryota; kingdom Viridiplantae; phylum Streptophyta; class Magnoliopsida; order Santalales; family Viscaceae; genus Viscum; species Viscum album. The sequence continues at coordinate 1,940,998,611 of OY728155.1, forward strand.
AGAATAATCAAGCTTATGAATTTAAATATAATGTGTGAGGAATGGATACCAAGGGAGAATCACATGAACAACCATTTATCTTAATTAAAATTATAATTTAAGGCATTTAAATAGGATAAAAATCTAACATGTAAATTTAAACATTTAAGGAATGGCGACTTGGCCACTAAGCTGGGAACACTCAAAGTGGTGTCCAATGATAATGATAATGACCCACATATGGGTTTCATCATATGGTAAGGTTATATGTGAAATGAAGAATCCACTAAATTAATTTATTAGACAAAAACAAATCCTTGGAAAAAGGTTTTGGTGGGTGGCATGACAATTTATTATTTATAATGTGAAAATTTTAAAGGAAAGATCCAATACCACCCATCCCTTTGTAGTAGCACTCCATTCCTCCATTATCGAGGGTCGTTTAGACTTAGAATGGATGAAATCTAAGGATTTATCAAAATACCTCAAAATATAGAAAAACATGTCACACAAAAATAGACCAATGAATTGAAGAGTAAACTTGAATTATATTATATAGAAAGATGAATCTTATCAAGATGGATCAAACCCTTACTACAATGAGTGATTCAGAAACCAGATGAAGGAAGTAGATAAAACCCTATAAAGAGGGAGGAGGAGATCCCACACACCAAGTGGGAGAAGAAAAACCTGTTGGAATTGAGAGGGGATGAAGAAGTAAAAGGTTTATATATTCATTGTGGGTAAAATGGTTATTTAACACACACATGAGGGGTTTAATAGTTCACTCGCATGGTTAGACAAACTGTGCACTGACTATTTGGTAGGTTCTACTTCAAGGGGGCACACCACATTGTTAGGTGTAAAATTTTACTAACCATGAACAAACCATTGTAAGAAATTATGTCAAAAACCAATATTTGTTTTAATAGTCATGTGACATATATTTCATGGTTCTATAAAAACCATATTTCATTATGCACCCCACTATCTACAACTATATGGTTTAGGGAAACTGTGCGGGATGGGCAGCACAGCTTTACCAAACCATAAAACCTAGTCTGCCTCTTCCCGTTTCTGGGATCTAGGCTCTGAATGAGATCCAAATTCACCTAATTCTTCCACAAATATTTTAGTAATCTTTAATAGGACCCTTTAATGTAATTCAAATAAACATTTAACATCTTGTACCTTTGAGAAATCTTGAGATGCTATTATATCCCCTCCTTAGGAAAACTCATCTCCATGTTTGACCTATGATGGTGGTGAAACCTCATCAATGAAGAGTTCTATCTACGTCATATATAAATCATACACCCTATCATAGGTCTCATTATATATTCATTTATGCGGCCATAGCACCAAGGACAGAGGAACTATCCTTTCTTAGAGAACCCTCATACTACAATTGATAATACGTATCAGATGATCCTTTAAGGACGCATCTACTTCCAGCTCGATATCCTTTGCTTCAAACAAATGAGATTGATCGAGATGATACTGTCGAAATAGGGATACATAGAATACCTCATGCATGGAATGGTACCATTAAAGTAAATACAACTAATAGTCTATTGTCACAGCTGTATCTACTATCTATAATGGACTGACGAAACGAGGTGATAAATTTCCCTCACATCTGATTTGGCTATGACCTAATATAAGGAATACCCTCAAAAATATTGGATGTCCCTGCTTTAAATCTAGTGGTCTATGATGAGGATCTGTATAATACTTCTTCTGTGAATGTGTAAGAACCTGGTTCTTATATTTGAGGTATGGGTTTTTTCTTTTCCCCTTTCTGTAAGTGTTTTTGAGAAAATAAGGAAAATGGGGGAAAATCATAAATTTTGGGAATACACGTTGTGTACTTTTCCACACACCATGTACTTTGTCTGTGTAGGATGAGTACACATGGTGTGTAGCCATGTTGGCGATGAAGGGTGTAAAAACCGACTACACGTCGTGTAGTGGTCCTTTACACGCCGTGTAGTCAGTCGACAGACAAAACAGTAAGGCGGTGGGAGAAGCTGCTAGCTGGACGACATTACATGCCATGTAGTCGGGAATACATGTCGTGTACTAATGTCAACGGATGAACAATTTGGAGGTGCCGCCAGGGGAACAGTTAAATGTGGGGAGTACACACCGTGTAGTCAACAGTAATTGCCATGTACTTAGTCTTGTTGGATTAAAATGGGTAGTAGCCAACCCTGTTCATAGGGTTGGTATAGAACTGGATGGGAGCTCGGGATAGGATGGCCTAAAATTCAAGTATCACTAGATCGAGCATCGGGAATCTGTTTCCACTTCGGATGATCTCGTTGGAACCGAAAGACTAAGCTCTCCACTCTTATTAAACCGTTCTTTCCAATTCTTCCTCTATGGGAAGTTATTTAAGTTTAAGAGTGTTTTATTCTAAGTTAGATCTATGTAATCCTTGGGAGTTTATGGAAGCGATGTTTGAGTATACTGATCAGGGGCTTTTAAGGTAGGTGGCTTGGTGTTTATATTCCAACTGTTCTGAATTTTTGTGTACCGTTGTGCCACAAACCCATGTTGGGGTGTCGTGTGGCTGAGGCCATGGTTATTTTAAATACCTAGAATTGAATAGGTAATTAATTGTGATAATAAAATGCTATTTGGGATCGTTTCTTGGATCCAGGACCACCCTGGGGGTGTGTTCCTCTATTTAGCCATTTGGCCAGGATACCCGAGGGTATGCCTTTAAAGTAATGATTGTAGAATTGCCTTGAGAGGAATTTCTTGTGTAATACTTGATTACATGTTGGGCATGGCCTGGTAACATATTTATCTTGAGGGAAGTGTTATAATTAGCCTATGGGAATTGTAGTATTTAGCCTGTGGGAAACTTCTTCTGTGCCTGTGGGCAGTTGATTCTGTGCCTTCGGGCGACACTTCTTACACCCATGGGAAATATCCGTATGCCAGTGGGCAGATTATGGTGTTTGGATTCTCTTTACTAGAGGGTAGGGGTTTATGTGTCTGAGGACATTGGATATTTACTTAAAATATTCACTGTGGTGATATTTTAAATTAAATGATTAAATGGATATTAAAATGAATATATAACTGGTTAAGTAAGTTAATTTTCAGTACTACTTACTTTATTGCATTTTACTACTGCACACTGTTGTTGAATGCTTTCACACAATTGGGTGCGGGCCTTTGGTGGGTGCCTACTGGGATTTATTTCTCACACCCTGTTTAGGTCATGTCTTTAGCCCAAACAGATTATATTGATTTAGGTGTGGATAGGGGAAAGAGTCCCTATACATGTACTTGATTGTTTCTGAGGAGTAGGAGGGCATGGGACAGAGCCTAGGCTCGTGATGCCGCTGGTAGTTCTGTTTTTATTTTCTGTACTTGTACTTCAGTTGTAATGTATTGTATTGTAGTGTAACATGTTCTGGTTGTTTTATAGAATAGTGACATGCTACATCTTCATATATATATATATATATATGACTGCTGATTTCCCTTTTTTTATTTTTTTACCAGTTATCCATTTTAGTTATATATACTGTTACTGTATCCGCTGTTGTTGTGTGTTTATATTATATTCCACTTGGCAACACTTTGACAAATGAGGACATAGTTTCCCCACTATCATACCTGGACCCTCGAGGCTAGTCGGCAGCCTCTGGCGTTTGGGGAAATTCACTTGAGGTCATGTGGAGAACTGGGTTCAGGGCCCCCAGTTAAGTGGAACCTAGAAATGGGATGTTACAAAGTGGTATAAAAGGGGTTCTTTTTGTTTTACAAACTATTTGGAGCCTTAGTTAGGGATAGGACAGAAATGGTAGACGGTAATAAGCTATTCCCGGGCGTAGCTAACCTGTGTATAGGGAAAATCCAGTCTACCTCGTGATTGCAATTTTACTAATTTTTCAAATTTTACAGTTTATTTTATTTTCAGCATTTGGTGACGCACTTCTATCGTGCAGTTTACATTTTATTCATGGGTTGTATTTAGTTGCAACCCTATGAGATGAGGGTATGCCATCTCATGAATCATTTAAGCACATTCTAGATATCACATGCCATGCATATTTCCATGCCATGTAGGTGCATTAGAAATTGCATGTTGTTGTGATAGTTGTTGTGCTAGAGAATCATGTTGTAGTGATAGCTGCTTTGATAAAATACCTGCTATGTGATAGGGTATTTGTGTGTAAGCCTGCTTATTGATTGAATGCCTAACATTGGTCTTGGGGAGTATGGGCCCTCAATGACTAGAATTTGGTGGATCATTGACTTGTTTACGTTTTATAACACATATAAGATGCCAAACATTGATTCGTGGGGAGTATGGGCCCTCAAGGATCGGAATGTGGCACTTAGGTGTTGTTTTTCAGTATTTTCAAGGATCTGGAGTAGTTTTTGAGGCTTACTGTACAGAAAACCCAGTATACACGTTGTGTAGTACAATAAACATGCCTTGTAGTACCATAAACACGCCGTGTATGTTCTTATGTTCGGGAAGAAAAGAAAAACTTTTTTTGTACATGCCGTTTACTCGAAGTACACGCCATGTAGTCTCTTCCCATGTCGTACACCATGTGGGAGGGGGACACGGGGTAGGGAAATGCTATGGGAAAACATGCCGTGTAGCTGATGTACACGGCGTGTAGTGTTGACCAGGATTCCGCCCATGTAGCTAACAACAGAGATGGATGAAACATTAAGACATACACACTGTGTCCACTGTGCCACATGCCGTGTAGTCTGACCTAGGTACTCGGCCGTGTCACGAACAACATGGGTCGGTGTTTCCTTACATTTTACACGCCATGTATCTGAGGGACACGCCATGTAGTCTTGCCCGAGGATAGACCGTGTGGTTTTAACCGTGTGGCTGGGGAAACGGGGTGGTGTACACGCCATGTGCAGGTGTAACATGCTGTATAGTGTCAAGACGAGTAGTCGGCCGTGTCACAAATGACACGGTCAGTTGGAAATTACACCATACACGCTGTGTAGATGATATACACACCGTGTAATTTTTTTCAGAAGAGATCCGTGTGGATAAGCCGTGTAGAAAGACCCAGGAAGGGGAAGAGAATTCAGGTACACGTCGTGTAGTTAGTATACATGTTGTGTAGTCATGTTTTACAAATCTTGAATGCCTCCTTCCCCCTCTTCCCTCTTTGGTCCCTTCATTTTCAGTCTTTAATAATCTTGAATCTAAGGTGTGTTTTGAACTTGTAGTGTCATGCTGCCAAAACGACCATGCATTGTTCTCCAGGAGAGTGGCAACGACTATACTCCAGAAATGGTGGGCCATTGGCTACTAGTTGATCCTCCAGCAGAGCCAGATTTGGTTCCAGCCATTATACTGGACACATGCGCAGATGCACAGTTTCGTGGAGGCTTCATGCGGTTCATGCAGACCTTTCAGGGAGAAATGCAGGCTACCACATCTATGGCTGAGCTGACTAGTATCTTCCATTAGTAGAATCTGCCTATGTTTTCAAGGGATGGTAGACCACAGGCTATAGATTCTTGGCTAGGATCGATGCAGACTATTTTTGAGCATCGTGATATGCCTCCAGGGTGGAGGGTCAAGCTCGCGACTTACATGCTGCGTGATTCCACCAAGAGGTGGTGGGATGTTACCACCTGGACAAAGTATCACAGAGAAATGGCGTAAGAATATTTACAGATAGCCTTATATGACTTCATCCCAGAGACGCTGAGGGATGATTGAGCTTGAGAGTTCATGAATCTGTAGAATGGTGCTATGTTGGTGATGGATTATTCTGCTCACTTTACCGAGCATCAGTGTTTTTCACCCGTTCTGGTTGGTGATGAGACGTTGAGGGCCAGGCGCATTGAGGATGGTCTCCGATGTGACATCCGAGTGCTGGTGAATGTTTTCATGTTGCCTTCAGTAAATGATATTGTGAACCAGGCGCTGATTACAGAGAGGAACATGGGGGAATTTAGTGTTGTGGGTGAGGGTGGTTCAACACCAGTTTCTAGTACTATTTCTACTGGTAAGAGGAAGAGATAGATGGACTTCTCCCAGGGTGGAAGTACCAGCCAGAAGAATTCTTCAGGTGTCCAGGTCAAGTGCTACCAGTGTGGTAGAGAGGGGCACAAGAGGCCACAGTTTCCATGAGACCCAGTGGAGTGCTGAGCATGTGGCATGATGTGTCATCTATAGTGCTTTTGCACATCATTCCCACCAGTGACTAGTGAGAGGGGTTCTGTACAGACTCCGCGTGCGGGAGAAGGACTAGTGGATTCTTACCTGTCAGGAAACTGGAATACGTTAGGGTGTGCATGCGGAGATGGTGGTCGTGGGAATGGTAGCTAGACACTAGGATATTATAGGCAGTAGGGCGGGATAGCTCAGGGTAGCCAAGCTATGTCGCATGTCCATGGCATTGGGCAGGCATATGCAGTGCAATAGACCCAGCAGGAGTAGGATCACGGACCGTTGAATGTCAGAGGTACTATTCTAGTAGCTTCTATTTTATCTTCAGTACTTTTCGATATGGGTGCTACACATAGATTCTTATTTGTGCCCGTTGTGGAGAGCCTTGGGCTCAGTGTTTCATCTTCTTCTGATATCATGACGCTAGACACTCTGTTGGGGACTAGAACGGCTGGTGTTCGTCAGTGTAGATAGTTCCATGTGGAGGTTGGTGGGTGTCACTTTCTATGGGACCTCTATGAATTAGAGATGACGAGATATGACATCATTCTTGGGATAGACTGGTTGGTTCCCTTTCGAGCCTGTGTGGATTTCTATCATCGCAGGGTGAGTTTCACGTCACCATAGGGTGGAGAGTTTCTATACAAAGGTGAATGATATTTTTAGGCGAGTCGAGTTGGACCAGAGCATCATGGGCGTGGTGGAGTCACAACCCAGATTGCGTACTTATATCTGGATGACCAAGGGACATGTCATATGGATTTACCTTCAGTTGTTGATCGTGTCAGGGATGTCTTCCTGGATGACTTTTCAGGTCTTCCTCCAGAGCGAGAGGTAGATTTCTCTATCATGCTTGTGCCAGGAGCAGCACTGGTGTCCATTCCCCCTTATAGGATGGCCATGCCTGAGTTGCAGGAGCTCAAGAGGTAGTTAGAGGAGCATGAGTGTTCTCAAAGATTGACTTGAGATCAGGATATCATCAGCTGCGCGTGAGACCATCAGATATACTGCTAACAGCATTTCAGAGAAAATATGGTCTGTATGAGTACATGGTCATTCCGTTTGGGCTCATGAATGCGCCAATAGTTTTTGTGGCTTTGATGGATCATGTGTTCCATCCTTATCTGGAATATTTTGTGGTAGTATTCGTGGGAGACAAATTGGTGCACTCTAACACTCAACACGACCATGCCACCCATCTTGAGATCGTATTGAGTACACTGAGAGAGCATAATATATATGATAATCTCTCAAAGTGCCACTTTTGGATGGATTAGATTCACTTCTAGGACCATATAATCTCAGAAGCAGGAGCCGTAGTGGACCTAGAGAAGGTTAGAGAAATAGTTTCCTAAGAGCAGCCTAAGAACGTGTTTGATATACAAAGATTATTTAGGCTGGATGGTTACTAAAAACACTTCATACAGGACTTCTCCAACATAGAAGCATCGTTGATGGGTCTGACTAAGAAGGGTGTGAAGTTAGTTTGGTCGGATGCTTTCAAGACAACCTTTCAAGACCTGAAAGGAAGGTTGACATCAACACCAGTCCTGATACTTCCATAGCAAGGGAAGAGCTATATAGTTTACTATGACGCATCGGGTATTTGTATGGGAGCAGTGTTGATTCATGTTGATTGGGTTTTTGTGTATGGTTCTCGGCAATTGAGGCCACATGAAAGGAATTACCCGATGCATGATCTCGAGTTCGCTGCATTTGTATAAGTGTTGCACTGTTGGAGACATTATCTCTTGGGAGAACATTTTTTGGTGTTCACAGACCACAAAATTCTCAATTATATATTTAACCAGTGTGATTTAAACCTAAGACAGTGAAGGTGGGTCAAATACCTTCAGTCCTTTGATTATGAGCTTGCCTATACACCTGGTAAAGGTAATGCAGTAGCTGATTCATTGATCAGGAGGACTCAGATACAGGCTGTGTAGGAGGCTAGTGATGAGTGGCAGCTTATGGCTTTGTTATTTGAGATGCATCTAAAGGTGCACAATAGTGAGGGGAAATCGAATCTTTCATCTTTAGCTGTGACTTCTACCCTCTTGGATAGAGTGAGGACGAGAAAACTATCTAATCTAGAAGGCCTAGTTCTTCAAGAGTCAGTGGCAAGTGAGGACCCTCCTCCTAGTTGGGCGATAGACGACAATGAAATTCGTCATTTCCATGTACAAGTGTGGGTTCCAGGGGATACACACGAGGAGCTGATCTGAGAGTTTCATGCTTCAGCTTGGGCAGTACATCCCGGGGTTACCAAAATTTACCAATACTTGAGACGTCAGTACTGGTGGCCGGGTATGAAGGGAGATGTAGATGGTTTTGTTACGAGGTGTTCAACATATTAGAAGGTGAAGGCAGAGCATCAGAGGCCAGCTGGACTGTTACAGCAGTTACCCATCCCGCAGTGGAAATGGGATGATGTTGACATGGATTTTGTGACTAGGTTGCCGAGGTAATCTAGAGGAAATGATGCCGTGTGGGTTGTTGTGGATAGACTGGAAAATGTAGCTCAATTTTTGCAGATCAAGGAGACCATTGGTTATTATGAACTTGGGAAGTTGTGTATCCGATAGGTCATACGTCTTCATGGGGTTCATCATTCTATCGTTTCAGATAGGGATGTCCGTTTTACGTCTCGTTTCGGGCAGAGTTTGCAGAGGGAACTGGCTACACAAGTGCTTCTGGGCATAACTTACCACCCTTAGACCGATGGCCAGTCTGAGTGTACGATACAGGCACTTGAGGACATGTTGCGTGCATGAATCATAGACTTTGGGGGATCTTTGGAGAAGCATATACCCCCCGTCGAGTTTTCCTATAACTACAGTTTTCAGGAAACTATTGAGATGGCACCTTACGAGGATATATATGGTAGGCCATGCTGATCACCCCTGTGCTGGTTAGAGACAGGTGAGGAAGCTTTGCTAGGACCACATCACATGCAAGAGACTAATGAGCAGGTCAAGTTGATACAGAAGTGGATGGCTACCGCATAGTCTCATCAGAAATCTTATGATGATCACCACATATGACCTTTTGAATTCGTGGTCGGGGATCAGGTTTGACTACTTGTTTCGCCGAGGATGGGACATAGACGGATGAGGTGAGAGGGTAAACTTTCACCGAGGTAAGTGGGGCCATTTGAGATTCTAGAGAGAGTTGGGCCAGTTTCTTATCTGTTTCAGTTACCTCAGAGTTATCGGGCCATGCACGATGACTTCCATGTATCTCAGCTGTGCCGCTACCATTCAGACCTATCTCACATCTTTCAGCAAGAATAGGTTGAGCTTCTGGTTTATGTGTCATTTGAGGATCATCTGATTCGTATCTTTGATAGGAGAATGAAGTTTCTCTGAGGCCGGTCAGTTCCTCTCGTACGGGTGTTATGGCATTATGGTCGAGTGTAGGATGAAACCTGGGAGTGGGAGACCGATGTACGTGCTCAGTGGCCAGAGTTGTTCTGATATTTATCTTCGGCAACCTTGGAAGATAAATTCGGGGACGAGTTTCTTTATGGAGGGAATTTTGTAAGAACCTGGTTCTTATTTTTGAGGTATGGGTTTCTTCTTTTCTCGTTTCCTTAAGTGTTTTTGAGAAAATAAGGAAAATGAGGAATTTTTTTAAATTTTGGGACTACACGCCGTGTACTTTTCCACACACCGTGTAATTTGGCCATGTGGGATGAGTACACAGGGTGTGTAGCCATGTCGGTGACGAAGGGTGTAAAAACTGACTACACACTGTGCAGTGGTCCTTTACACGCAGTGTAGTCAGTTGGCAGACAAAACAGTAAGGCGGTGGGAGCAACCCACAACTGGGCGACAGTACATGCCGTGTAGTCAAGAATACACATCGTGTACTCATGTCGATGGATGAAGAGTTTGGCGGTGCCGCCAAGGGAACAATTAAATGAGGGGAGTACACAGCGTGTAGTCAAAAGTACATGCCGTGTACTTAGTTGTTTTTGCTTAAAATGGGAAGTAACCAACCCTGTTTACAGGATTGGCTTAGAACTGGATGGGAGCTCGGGAGAGGACGACCAAACCTTCAAGGATCTCTAGATCAAGCATCGGGAATCTGTTTACTCTTCGGACGATCTCCTTGGAACTACAAGGGTATGCCCTCTACTCTTTTTAAACTGTTCTTTCCAATTCTTCGTCTAAGGGAAGTTATTTAAGTTTAAGAGAGTTTTCATCTATGTCAGATCTACATCATTCTTGGGTGTTTCTGGAAGCGACATTTGAGTATACTAATCAGGGGCATTTAAGGTAGGTGTCTTGGTGTTTATATTCCTATTGTTGTGCGTTTTTGTGTACCATTGTGCCACGAACATATGTCGGGGTGTCGTGTGGCTGAGTCCATGGCTATTTTAAATACCTAGAATTGAATAGGTAATTAATTGTGATAATAAACTGATGTTTGGGATCGTTTCTTGGATCCAAGACCACCATGGGGGTGCGTTCATCTATTTAGCCATTTGAACAGGATACCCGAGGGTATGCCTTTAAATTAATGATTGTATAATTTCCATAAGAGGAATTGCTTGTGTACTACATACTTACATGTTGGGCATGGCCGGGTTACCTATTTATCCTGAGGGTAGTGTTGTAATTAGCCTGTGGGCACTGCACTATTTAGCCTGTGGGAAATTTCATCTGTGCTTGTGGCCAGTTGATTCTGTGCCTGTGGGCGACACTTCTTACGCCCGTGGGCAATATCCGTATACCTGTTGGCAGATTCTTGTGTTTGGATTCTCTTTACCTGACGGTAGGGGTTTATGTGTTTAAGGACATTGGCTGTTTACATAGAATATTCTCTATTGATATATTTTAAATTAAATGATAAAATGGATATTAAAATGGAAATATAACTGGTTAAGTTAGTTTCTTTTTAGTACTGCATAATTTATTTCATTTTACTACTGCACAATATTGATACATGCTTTCACACAGTTGGGCGCGGGCCTTTGGTAGGTGCCTATTGGGATTTATTTCACACACTCTATTTGGGTCATGTCTTCATCCCAAATAGATTATATTGTTGTAGGTGTGGATAGGGACAAGAGTCCCTATACATGTACTTGATTGTTGATGAGGTGTAGGAGGGCATGGGACCGATCCTAGGATCGCGATGCCGCTGGCTATTCTATTTTGATTTTCTGTACTTGTAATTCAGTTGTAATGTATTTTATTTCAGTGTAACATGTTCTGGATATTTTATAGAATAGTTACATGCTGCATCTTCATATATATATGAATGCTGATTTCTCTTTTCTTATTTTTTTATCAGTTATCCATTTCAGTTATATATTCTATTACTGCTTCTGCTGTTGTTGTATGTTTATATTATATTCCATTGTGCTACACTTTGACAAATGAGGGAATAGTTTCCCAACTATCAGACATGGGCCCTTGCTGCTAGTCAGTAGCCTCTGGCATTTGGGGATATTCGCTTTAGGTCATGTGGCGAACCGGGTTCAGGGCACCCATTGAGTGGAACCTGGAACCGGAACGTTACAGAATGAGCTGTAGCTAAAATATTATTAATTATATGGACTTTCTCTGAACTCTCCTGAATAAGATGTGGACCTAGAAGAGAATCATCACCCACCTCTAGTTATAATACAGGTTAATGGAGTGGTCTACTCTATAGTGCCTCATATGGAGAAATATACATTTTTTTCTCGAATCTTCTACTATAGGAAAACTCAACCATAATAAAACTATTTTCCCATGATCCTCAAACAATCAAGAATATTGTCCCATATCATATCCTCTATCACCCATATGGCCCACTCAAAATTCCCATAAGTCTAAGGGTGATTTGCAGTACTCAAGAGCGCATGTGAAATGGCATCCTTTTAAACAACATTTTAGAACTATGATGTGAACCAAGAATATCAAATCAAAATTATTGAAAGGGGTACACAATGATTTCAAGTCATCTCATAGATGTATTTCCATCATAAATCATCAATAAATAAGTTCTCTCTGATTGATAAGAAGTGCACGACCTTGGTTTTCCTTTCAATGATCACCCACACTACATCAATTCCTTGAGTATATCTTAATAATCTTATAAAAAATTCTGTGTTTACACCATTCCATTTCTACTTCGGATTAGAAATATACTGTAAAAATCCTACCAGCCACTGATGCACTAACTTCACATCTTGACTGGTGGATCGCCCTTGATAAAACCCACTACCTATATATTCATATCTAGAAACCAATACTAATGATGTATATAAATATAAATATTGATGATACTAGGGTAAACATCCTATATAGAGTCATGTGATTCCCACATCAAATACTATTTTATAGCAGAATTCACCAACACTCATCCATAGAAGAGTAGAGTTTCACTGCCATTAAAAAACCAACTGGGAGGTAAGTTCTCTCTTAATACTTTGTCATTCTAAATGAGGCCTTTAGAATCCAATAACTACATCATTCAAACCAATTCCATAAGGGAGGAGGTCGCTACTAGAGCTTCAAGATCAAGATGCACATGTTATTCCTAAAACTCCAGGTGAAACTCAGAAAACAGATCCATCATATTCCATTCACTGTTGGCCTCCTTGATGTCTTGCATATGCGTCTTTTGACTCAAGGTATCAACTACGAAATTTCCATTTTTAGGTGTGTATGAAACATCAATGTTGAATTACTAAAGGTATTCCACCCAATGGAACTTCCTCAGATTCATGTCTTTCTCTGTGGAGATATATTGGAGAATTTCATGATCCACATAAACAACAAATAACTCAGCCAATAGGCAGTCCCTCCAATAATGTATAGCATGAACCATGGTTACTAGCTCGAGGCCGTGCATTAATTAATTCCACTCATGTGGAGTCAAATGGCTGGTCCCATATTCCATGACTTGACCAACCTTCATTAGAACTACACAAAGACTCATTTTTAAAGAATTACAATAGATTATATAACTTATGCTTGATTCAAGAAGAATCGGGATCTAAGATGAGCTGAGTCTTCTATTTAACTTATGAAAAGCTGTCTCAAAAGCTTTACACTATAGGAATTAAACACCCTTCTTATTTAGAGTCCTAAGTGGTGTTTCTAAATAGTATAATTCCTAAATGAAATTCCTATAATAGCAAGTTATCCTTAAAAATATTCATATGTCAAAAACATTCATGGGATGCTCCAAGGAAACCATGGTGCTCACCTACTATGGGTCAACTAGTACTCTTTCCTCAAATATGATATGACCAAAGAGGTGAACCTTACTGATCAAAAAGTGTTATTTACTAAGATTTTCGTATTTTTTGTTCTATTTTAGTAAACTCAACATGTTCTCAAGATGGTTTCTTGGTCATGTATGGTGCGTGAGTATACTAAGATAACATCAATGAATACTACCAAAAAGGACATAAGATATGTGTGGGAAACCCAGTTCATCAAATCCATAATGATTGCTAGTTCATTCTTAAGACCGAACAATATCACCAAATATGCATACAAGTCATACCTATTGCAGAATGTTGTTTGTGGTATATCTGATGGTCTCACATGAACCTTATGGAATCCCGACTGCAAATCCAACTTTGGGAATACAGTTTCTACTTAGAGATGGATAAAGAGATCGTCTCTATAAGGCATTGGATATTGATTATTTATTATAATCTAATTCAATCAGCAGTAATCCATGTAATTTATGGGGGTAGCATCCACCTTCTTATCGAAAAGGACTGGTAAACCCCAGGATGATGTGATGGGTCTAAGAAAACCCTTAGCCTCTAGATCTTCAAGGGGTTTCTTGAGTTACTAGTTCTCCATAGGTGTCATCCTATATGGAGGAGTGGACATCTTTGTTACACCAAACATTATATCTATGGTGAAATCAACCTCTATATTAAGAGGCTATCTAGATAAATAATTAGGGAATACGTCCCGAAAAAGAAAAACTACTACATAGACCTATACCAACTACATTCCCTAATCTCTCGTAAAGAGACTCACCAACTGATCTATCGCTCGACAAATCTTAGTTTACTTGGATACAAATCAATCTTCTTGGATATACCATCTGACCTTATGTATATATGAATTTCCCTCAGCTGAGGTAAAATACACTTAATGGTGGGAGAAATCCACTTGGGAATGATAAAGTACAATCCATTCCAAACTAAGAATAATGCCGAATCTAGTCATCTCGAGGAAAAAGAAACACCATATGATGCAACACCCACCTACCTCTAGGGGGAATCCTGGCATAGGTGCATTCCATCTATTCTGACCCCTAATAGTGTGTCAGGATACATAACACCAAAGAAATACTCTTCTTCAAGACCATGTATTTCATCAACTATAGTAGATTGGAAAGATTATGATTAACCAATATCTAAAAAGGAAGAAACTAAAGTAGATTTCACTAGAATAATAACTATACCGAATATAGGAATGGAATCTACTACTAGGGAGAAGGCTGCACTACATAAATATGGCATGGACTACATCCCTCAAATGCTTCCTGACCATCTTGAGTAGATCTTCTCTGTTAATTTAAAATATCTAGGCCCTAATTACCTCATCCATGACTATTAACACCTCTTTTAGATCGATAAGAAGAAGAAAAACTCCCATAGATTCATTGATTCATATATATCATACAAAAATAGAGGTACTGGAAAAGATGCCCTCTTATTGGATGATAGAGGAAACTAATTGTGGAATTTCTAAAGGTAACCCACCCTTCCATAGGGTCGACACTCAATTAGGACATTTTGAACTATGGATACTTATGGCCTGACTAGCCACACTGGTGACACACTATAGAGATTTTAGTACATATGACCTAGTTAGTACCACCCCCAGATGCACCCAAAAAATGGTGTATTGGATTGCCAAAATATTCTTCACCCTACAACATAATGGAACCACCATGGATTATGTTTCCAACCTCTATAATATTTCATTCTCTAATTAGGGCGTGGTTCATTATTTCTGTAGTGGTTGTCAACCGACATACGTGCACATGTGAGCAGAAACTATTACCAAGACCGTCCTTGAAATGCCCCACCATCATAAACTCATCACCATTCAGAGATGGAGTGAAACATATGAGCTCAGTGAAGTGAGATGAATAGTTTAGCAGAGTCATAGCGTCAAACTAAATATTCATGATCTTCTAGGAATGATCTACTCTCAGTGTTTTGGGGAAGAATTGATCATAGAATACTTTCTATAAGTATACCCAGACTATGCCTTGATGATTCTCAGACTGAGATATGACATCCTATAAGTTTTTTTAGATTCAAACAACATGAAGGTAGTTAGATTTACACTCTTCTTTAGATGCTTCTCTGTATGTTCAAAGATAGATACCATGGCCTCTAGCTGTTATTCGGTTTCTTGAGGTCCACTGTCCCCCCAAAGAGGTGAGAGGATCCTACTACTAGATTTCTCAAGTATGTTCTTCCATAGAAGGTGATGACATGGGAGCAACTTGAACAAACTACATAAACCTAAAAAAATATTATGAAATTGAGCCTTAATTCCATCTGGAAGATCAGTAGGAGGTGCATCTAGTGGCACTACAAAAGGTATCAGGAGTGGCTCAGGGATCTTGACTCCATATTTTTCTCATCATCAATCTCTTGAAATACATCATGAGGAAGTAATAATGACATAGCTATACAATTTCCATGAACACACCTCAGACAGTATTTACGACAAATAAGAAATCATATGAGTAAAGAGATAAATAAGTGAAAGAGAAAGGCCTCACTAAAACATAATAGAACCAATATCCTACTCATAGATCTAGTCTTAGAGGATAAGGACACTCAAAAGGATCACTTATACATGAGAATCATATCCTACTACCCATTTCCATGGTTAGTCACATGCCAAGACCTCACAATTCCTCTTGTATAAGGACAATTTCATTTTAAAATTGGTTTTCATTTTAATTCCATTAAGGATTTAATTTCTATTCTTAAAAGTTTAATTAAATGGATAACCATTATAATATATAAGGGTTCATATTCATTTAAAATCGAAATTGAAAATACACTAAATCCAAAATATAACACATTCCAACATATTGAATTTTTACAATTCTATAATTTAAAAAAATCAAGAACTATAAGGAACAATAGTAAATCACATGTAAAATAGGAAATGAACTAATTGTAGATATGGCATGGAAAAGTGCATGAAATTTTATTCCTATAGTGTTGAGTATAATGCATGTTAAGCAATTACCACATTACATTAGGCTATAATTAATGAAATAAATATTCAAATAATACCAATATTATAACATCATAAAGAAGGTGTTTCACCCCATAGTGGAGTTATATCAATTATAAATGGGATAACCAATAAATGAAATTTCCCAACCTAGTAAATTTATGTTTCCCATGAACAAGGGTTACCTACATCTAATAACAGGGTAAATTCCAAATCCCAGTGTCCATGTATTTTTTCTAAATCCAAATAGTAAGACTAAATGGGAAAATATGATCTAATACCACTTTGTAGAATCCTGCCCCAAGTGCAAATCAAAAGTACCCAGCGTCTATGGGGAACAAGACCTCAAGCACGCCTCTCCAAATGCAAGATTCTACTGACTCGCAGCGAGGGAAAATGGTGTTTTTGTGGGGATATTGATAGCTCATAGATCAGAGTATTCACAGCCATAAATAATATATAATAAATATAACAAGAAAAAGTAATAAAATATACAAACAACAACAGAAATATTGAAATATTCGAAGTGTAATAAATAATCAAGAGGAAGCTAAATAATAATAATATATAAAAAAAATGAATATTGTTTTTTAAATTCTTATAAAAAATTGGGAACACATGTGAAGGGGATACAAGCATATACCACATGCTGAAAAAATAAACAAAAGGGAAAAATATTCCTATGTTGTAAATCAATCATGCATCGAAACATGAACGCTTCCCTTTATCCTTACCTATGATCATGAATCCTAATTGGGTGCCAAGGGTGGTCGATGTATGTTGTGAGGTACAATATCAGTAAGCCAATACCCATAGTTCCTAGTCTGATCCATTTCATGCACTAAACAAATAATAATGGGCCATAATAATAAATGTAGGGAAATAATATAAATAAAAAATAAAAATATTTTTCTAGGTTCTTAAAATGACACCTGACCAATATTACATACTTAATCATATTCCAAATGTATTAAAATAGGTACTTGTTCAACTCAAAAGATGTATACGGGGGGCCATTGTAAATAATCGAACTAAAACAAGGTGAAATCAAGCATCTGCTTTAGCTTAGAGATAAAATTTCTATGTCACAATATATTAATTCTCTCATATGAACTAGAAGAAACACATATATCACAACCAAACATTCAATCTATCCATAAAATAAAATAGTGAAGTCTCGATCCAATCCTAATAGATTGATGAAGCATCCCATGGGTTGCTACAGGAATCTATGATATGACCAATTTCGTCGTGTCTGTCAAAGTCACCCCTTATGGAGTCCCTTGTATCACTAATGATTTGCTGAACTATTAGTAAAAACCAATTATCTCACATAGGGGACTGAGTATCACCCATGGCATGGAGTATCTATCTTGACAATGACCCCTTCTTCAGTTTCTACTCTAGGGAATCATTGTTACTCACAAGTATAGGTAAACCACCCAGAGATCCCATACCTAGGAAGACAAAGTATTTCTCTCAGGATGTCAATTAGATATGACAGAACAAGACAAGTCTATCCATGGAGTCCTAAAATTGGGATTGATGTTCTCTCCTGACCAGTAGCAGGTGAACCATAGCAACGAGGCACATCATAAGGAAGGGAATCCATATATAATTACAATCCATCAAATATAACACCTCAATATCACATTCTCAACTAACTAACTAAAATATAAAATTAAATCCAAACAACTATAGAACAATTTATATAGAAAAGGTAAAAGGAATAAAACATATGTAATCACATGTCATTAATGACATTTCAATATCACAAGATGAATTGATTGACCAAGAATAGTATAAGGGTAAGAAATGGAATAGGGAAAGAATTATAGGCATTCAACAACTTTCATAAGAAAATAAATATAGGGAATGTAACATATATGGTGATGCATCAATCATAAGCATTTAAAAATCAGGAGTGGGGAATAAATCTCAAGGGAAATTCTCATGGAAAACCATTTACCTTAATTAAAATTATAATTTAATTCATTTAATCACGATGTAACTCATACATGGAAATTTGATCATTTAAGGCATGGGTACTCATCCATTATGGTGGGAACACCCAAATAAGTGGCCAACAGTAATGAAAACAACCCACGAATGGGTTTCGTTATAAGGTGAGGTCATATATGACAAGAGGAACACAATATATTAACATATTTGACAAAACAAATCCTCACTAGAAGGTTATGTTGAGCAGAACAATGACACATCATTTAAAATGTAGAAGAACAATGAGAAACAGCCTCTACCACCTACCTCGACGTAGTATCTATCTACTAGTCCATTATCAAGGATTGATTCTACCTAGAATAGAAGAAATTAGAGGATTTTTCAAACGCCCTGAAAATATGTTAAAAGACATCACAAAAAATTAGTTAAATGAATTTCCAGAGAAACCTTGTAATAGATTATAGAGTATGATGGACCTTACCGAGATAGATCCAATGCTTCCAGCACCGATTGATTTTGACACAAGATGAAGAAGGTAGATCAAACCCTATGAAGAGGGAATAGGAGAGACCATTCACCAAGGGGGAGAGGAAACCCCCATTGGAAGGAATAGGGAAGGAAGAAGGCATAAGATTAATCATTCATTAATGGTAAAATGGTTATTTCACATACCCATTATGGGTTACATGGTTTGGATGCACGGTTGGCCAAACCATGCACCAACTGTACAACATGTTCTTTTTCAAGGGCCACACCATAAGGCTAGGAATAAGGTTTGTCTAAATATTCCCAAAACATTTGAAACCCCTCTGTCCAAAACATGTAGGTGGTTTCATAGCTTTTCACCCTAGTTTTCATGATTGGAGAAAAATTGTATGGCTCTCTACACCCCATTTTCTTCAGCCATACAGTTTAGGGAAACCTTATATGATTGGATACACAATTTTACCTAAACATGTGTCCTTGTATTCCACTTTACATTTTGGGGCTCTGGGCCCTAATAGAGCCTCAGAAGAAACTAATTCATACTTAAACTTTTTAAGAAATATTACTTGTCCCATTTAGGGGAATTTAAACCAAAATTCAACTATGTGTACCTTTGATAAAATCCAAAATATTATGATAAAATATCACTATCCATGATTTATAAAAGTTTTTCTTTGTTGAAAATATCATGTTTCAGTGGTGAGACCTTTGAGATCATTATATATGAAGGATCTTGTATTCACATTCTCATGAGAGATACATGGAACACATCCTGAACATGTGAGAGGTTTAGTAAAAGCACTGAGTGATAAACTATTTTCCATACTCAATTAAGAATATAAAAGTGGCCAAAATACCAATGGCTTAACTATAGCGTCTTTTTGAATCTCATAATCTTTTTTAATGTATAAATTAATATGAATAAAATATATATAATGTAGAATTCCATATTTCTCTATGGATTATCAGAATTAATTATCCATCATCTATATATTTCTTTGATGTGATACTAAATGGATTTTCATTCCCTATCATTTTATCATTTATAATAACTCTAATAGTGTTCTTTGTCTAACTTCATCCCATAATATTATATTTATAAAATTATTTTCATAGAGGCCTTTATAGTGATCCATATGAATGCTCGAGTGAAAACTATTATTATAATAGTACCTAACAAGATAAAGGTATTGATTCCAACTACATTTTAAATTAAAATATCAAGACCTCATTATATCCAATAAGGTTTGAATTTATATAAAATAGAGAATAATTATGAGGTTTATAAGTAGTACAAAACATCAACATCATATCCAAATCCAAAAGAATACTTCACTAGAACTTTGAGGTAAATTTCAGATCTCGATCAGATAAAATATAACTTAGTAATACATTCCTTATTAATATTAATTTTATGTATATTTGGGAATGTTTATGAAGATAGAAATATTATTAAATAGGGATGAACTGTTCTGATTTCATAATTCAATTGACTACATCATAAATATAAATATATCCTTTATGTGTTTTGGGAAGTCGGATGAAAAAATCCAGGTTAATTTTTTCCTATTTAAATTCATGTAAGTGTAATTATTGTAACATACCCATAGACTTTTGTATCTCAGATTTTACTTTTTAACATACTAAACACCAATATACATGATCTTCAATAACTAATTTTATATTTCCCCATAAGAAATAATCATTTATATCCATACACATTTTCACAATTCAAGGATTAATAGAGAATTATAAACCATGATTTTCATAAAATATTTCCTTTATTATTTCTTGTATTGATAGGTAATATACATAGTTCTCCAACCATATCATTATATAATAATCAATTTTAAAGTTAGGAACATTTATTAATATTTTTATGGTTTTCATTTTCATTTTGTTCCACTTTAATCATTACCTAGATAGATGGTTGTACATTCATCTAAAAAAGATAACATTATCTCCTTTCTTCATGATTTCTAGAACCGTTATTTTTAAATTAAAAATATACTGGGTTGTTTATTTTCCTCATCATATATAAGATATCATGATCATTTTGACTCATAGTATCCCCCACCTTGGTCAATTTCCTAGGGGGATAATGTATTGAGCATTCAAAATTTTAATTCCATTCCTACCATCTTGTCTGGATCAGATTCACATATTTCTATGTGAATACATAATTTAATATTTATTTACTAGTATATATATCACACCTATACACTTAAATATAATTAATCAATGTCTTCGATAATAAAATTACCATTACTAACTCCAAATCATGAGTTGGGTAATTTTTCTAATATACCATCAATTGACGTGTTAAATAAGATATCACCTTAATATTTTTAACTAAGATTCATCGCATCACCTTTTTGACTACTCCCTAAAGATTATAAACCCTTATTCGCTACAAGGTAGCATAAGTAAAGGTGTGACGACTAGCCTTATAATTAGTTCCTTGAAATTTTATTCACATTAATATTTGTAGAGGAACTTGACTCCATTAAAGGTTAACTTGGTTAGTGGATTCGATAGTCGTGATATGTTTATAAAAAATAATCAATAATATTCAATGAAATTGTAAAAGATATGGATACATGTCATATTAGTTGGTCTTGGTCGATGTTCAATACCATCTGTCTTTGATGTATCCACTTATATACCCTCACAAAATATTATATAACCCTAATATAAAACATTTGAATCTTAAATTAAAACATGGTAAATTTTAAATATATATTATTCTTTATTAGAGTCTTTAGTATAATCATAAATTTAACCTTATTTGTTTCATTACTCTTGGAATATATTATAATATCATATATAAAGACTTCCAAAAACCGATCTAGGTAATATCAAAGGTATATATTCATCAAATCAATGAAGAGATATGTTGAATTAGTAGGACCAAATGGAATAACTATAAATTCACAGTGTATATATCATACATAATGTTTTCATGGGTATATCCTCTTTATTTACCTTGAGTTCTAGATATCTAGAATGAATTTCTATCATTGAAATGTATTGAGATATTCTTTGTTGATCAAACTAGTCATCAATGTGGGGTAGAGGATAGTTTTTATTTATTGTGATATTGGTCAGTTCATTATAATCAATATAGTGTAACATCAATCCATATTTTGTATTTAAAAAGAATAGGTGCACCCCATGATGATTCACTTGTCCAAATTAATATTTTTTAAATATTTTCCAATAATTATTAATAAATTCCAATAAATCAATTAGAGGAATTCTATATGGGGTCTTAAAAATAGGTGTAGTACTAGGTATAATTTTTATAGAAAAATCATCTCCAAGATTCATAGTAAGACTGGGAAACTCATCCATAAATGCTTTAACAAAAATCTAATATAATTGGTGTATCATCAATGTTGAGATTACCCCCAACCGTATGAGATAAACACCAGTATTGAATAGAAATCAAGACCCATACATCAGATGTGATTTCCATCAAAAGTTCATATTTTCCTTTGAAAAGATGGATGCACTTAGGTTGTATCTGAATATCAAATGTGAATTCCCTTCCATGAGAAGTAATATGAACATTATGTGAATAAATTTAATCCATGAAAAAAGTATCATTAAATTGAACTATAGGTCAAATAATAAAATTTTAGGAGTTACATTCCAAATACATTAATCTAATAAGAATAATATACTTGAGATTTAATCATCATAGAATTGCTTGTTTTTTCTACTAATTCAAAATCTAAACATTAGGGTAGAATTGTGATACCCTTAGGAAATTATATATATATAATGTTGATATGTACTAAAATAAATAAAACATTAAGAGTTCCAGAGTGGATGATATGTGTACCTTTTAACACTTTATTGTCATAAACAACATTATAATTAGTTATTTCATGACATTTCCTCTTTTCTATAGTCTTAATAGGTTTCTGATGTTGATCATTAACATTAACCATCATATTTGAGCCTGAGTTAGCATAATTGCTATACTCCTTAAATTTGAAACACTATTGAATTGGTGGATCATTATTATGCTCTTTTTCTCTATGATTTCCCAACTTCCTCTTCTCAAAAATTCAATATGTGATTTGCTAATGAAATTACTTTACAAAATAAATACATTTATCATACCCTTTAAGGTATATTTACCTATGTATCCTTCTGGACATCAATAATAATGAAATTATCATATTCATCTCTCTATGTTTTTTATGATTTCGTTGGATTTATATCATTGTCATCGTATAAAAGCTATTTGACTGATATGTAAATCCAATCTATATTTTCAACTTGATATCACATGAAATGATTTATTAATATCTACTAAATTTTGTTATGGATAAATCTATCTGGTGATTTTTTAATCCACTAAATAATTGATCAATATTACATTAAAGTTGGATTATAATATAACATGCATACCTTTCTAGTCCTATTATGTTTACCTCATAGGTAATAAAAATTTAATCATCCTTCTACTTTAGCTCCAAAAATTCCTTCTCTATTTTCATAATAATAATATAAGAAAACTACTTATAAAAAAATAATCTCTTAAATTCATCCTAGTCCATGGAATCAATTTATTCTTCTTTAATCATATTCTTCATAGGTGTCCGATATTGATTTTCTTCACTGTAAAATTATAAAAATAAAAAATAACCCTCTCATGTTTCGAAAACTGGAGGATATAAAATATTTTATTAGGGGTACATATCCATTTATTAGAAACAGGTTGAATGACATGACCACTAAATGAAGGAGGATGTTTACTCTTGAAGGACTCAATATGAAAGTATTACATATTTTTCCCATTGGGAATATTAGTGTAATGAATAAATTGAGAATGTTTTGTAAGAAAAATAACAAGGATTTTCATTCAAGATCGAATAATATTTTTTTTCTCAGGAGTAAAATCATATCATTTCCATTTTAATTTAGTATTAATACAGGACAATTAGGTTCTATACATTGATTAAAACTAAAAATCCTAGTTTGAGAAACAATAATCATAATTGGGAACCATAAAATCATGAAAAGCTATTTTTTGGATGTCTATATCATGAAACGTTCTACTCAATCAATGGAATATTAGGTTTAACCTAGGTTATCCATTGTCATTACCAAAACATTATAATTTTACCATAAAGATAAATATACCCCTAGAGTTCCCACTTATGTTTTCTCATTCTATATTCCAATTTTAACTAAACCTTAATTTGATACCATCTAAGTTTACTAATCCTTTTCATATATAGATATTACATCATAATTGATGAATATTCATTACATAACATTATAATCTTGGTTAATATCATATAAGTCTAGTATTTTTAGAAACATGAATGTATAAACAACTTATTTAAAATATATCTAAATCATTTCCTACTATGTTATTTATAACATACACCCTTCAGAGACATATACAACTTAACTACTCTTGAAAACGTGGGGAATTAAAAAAAATTGAAATGTTGATCTCAAATGCTGAGTAAGGGTAAATAAGAGAGATACCAGTGATCACTTAATCATATCATGATTATATGGGTATGAGAACACGATCTTAAAATTTCAAAACCATAACCTATATATCACAGATTATAATCCTATGATATGGAATAAATAGTATAATTTCATAAGACATAAATTTTAAATGAGTCAATTTACATGATCTATTATTGTATAACATTGTCATAAGACATAACATTGGGGTATACACAAAATATTGGAAAATAAGCATTTTCAATCAGGGATAATTTCCAATGTAATCATAGAGTATTGGGTTCATTCCATATTCTATAATATCCATAGAAAAATTTCACTCTCAAGACTATCATATTAGAAAATATCCCTTCATAAACTAGTCTTTCTCCCCATTCTATTCATTATCATCTCATAAGATATCTATTTTTACCCAATGCATCATAGGTATATATGTTTTCGGGACAAACCATCACATAATGAAAATCATACATATTTTTTCCATTGGTTCATAAAACATTCATCATTTCATAATATATGGAAATAAAATAGGTTTTATAAAAATTCCATCATTTTATCAAAGCATAACCTATTGAAGAGATATGAATTTCATAAAAATTTCATAATAACTTAACATATATGGGAATAAAATTATATTCATAGATTCATCCTTAAATCATCATCATATTAAGCCATCTAAAGAATGAAAGTGGATGGTATCATTGCATCATTACTGTTGTAAACCCTAAGTAACATAAAATGTTCTTATCATATGAAAAATCATATAAAAACACTAGAACATTTCAACAAGAATATTTCGTTTTCAAATTATAATAAATTATCTAAAATATAATAACATCACAAATAATAAAAAAAATCATTGAAAGGAACTCCGGAAATTATCAATGGATTCTTGAAAGCATTAAGAATTCCTGATGGTGGGAAATTATTTTAATACATTAAATATTAAAATAATTATTCTTTTCACATTTTTTTCAAAATTCTATATTAAATCATTTAAAAAATCACATGAATATTCCATTTTTAACATTTTTCAAAAATAAAATCTTGGGTAAATATAAATTTAAATAATTATTGGATATTTTTAAACACATTATTGCAAAAATTCTTATAAAATATGGGCATGGAAGTAAAAGGAATTTCGTTTCAGTAGAGAAACAAATTTATTTTTCCTTAAAAACACTATTTCTGTCTTAAGAGATATTAAGAATAGTAAAATGAGAAAAAACATGTGATATCCAATAATAACAAGAATATAAGAAATATTATGGGGATCTAGAGTGAAGTAATAAAATTTCATCATAAAAAACATGTTCATAAATAATCAAGATGAATAATGAGATTGTAAAATAAATTCATTTCCTCAATCTCGATATGACTCGAAAGAAATGTAACCTCATTTATAATAAGTTTAAATTTATGATAATTGTATTTGAGAATAATTTAATGTAATATAATATCATATATGATCCAATTATAACATTTAACATATAATACCCTGATATTTTATGAAATATGTTTTTCAAATAAATTTAATTTCATTGATATCTAATGTTGTACTCTACACCATGTTTTAACAAAACATGACTCATTAATCAATATTATTATAGCTATCACTTAGGTGTCATAATATTGGGTTTGAATAATATTAAATAAATTATTAAAATATGTTGTTTTCTAATTTATTTAAAATAATTTTTTTGGTTACAAATTATTTAGAAATTTAAATTAAAATCCATTTAAAAGTAAAATTAATATTTTTTTCAAAAAACATTTAGAAGAAAAAATTATTTTATCTAAATAGAGAAAATAAATAACATTTTTGTGAATGATTTTAATTAAATATATATATTACATGTTCATTAAAAATTTTAACATTCACCTTATTTATTTTCTAGTCTGAAGATAATAATAAATATAATTTTACGCTTAAAAATTGTATATTTCTGAAAAGTAATTTTTTTGCATTTTGCACACTACTTTTAAAATTTATATTTTACATTTATAAATTTTTTTGAAATAATTAAATTAATTTTTAAATTCATCATGTCTGAATTATCTTGTGGTGACATTTTTGATAATTTTCTGAAAAGATTAATTTTTCAATGAATATTAAATAATACCAGCTTTTATTAAGAACTGCTTTTTCATTCAAAGAAATTATTAGATAACTATTATGGTTTAAATAGTTAAATTATTTCAATTATATATATAATAATACAATTTAGTTCATTGGTATCAATTTCATATTGAATTTTTATATAAATATTGTTTAAAATTTTAAAATTTTCTCTTTAGAAAATCCATTTTATCGTCACATCTACAAGTTCAATTTTAAATTATATTTTTACACTTATATTAATGGAAATTGAAAAATGGATTATATATTTTTAATAATCATAATTCATATTATATAATAACATCACATTATTTTATTTGTTAAAATTAATAGTAATAAACGTAAAAATTAAATACCACAGTTAATATTAAAACAGGTTTACCTGGGGTTAAACTAACCTGATAACGGGAGAAATGAATGATATTTCTTTAAATACACATTAGATAGAAATATATTGACCTTATCTCATATAATATTGTATATTAAGACATTTGGGGGAGGTTTTTCATGTTAAAAATTCTGGTACACATTATTCTTTTCAAAACAATTATGTGTCTCCTCTCCACCCTTATAAATGTCCACACCCTATCCTCTTATATTTACCCATAAAAAACATTTTTTCATAAATTAACTATCTCAATCACATTATTACATCAATAAAAGTATCTTATATTAATTTTTGAGATCTAAGTCCAATCTAAGAAGTATTTAGTCTAAATATAATGAGGGTTCCAAGGAAGATGAAATATTTCAAACTATGTGTTTCTGTTTTACTTATTATTATAAATACTAATAATATATTTAAATTATTATTATATAATAAATATATTATCTCCCATATAAGGTTATATTTTTAGTATAAACTAATAACTTATATACACATCCTCTTCAGTAACATCAGAAACAGAACCGTCGATCGTGTGTGTGGCAGACTACTGCCTCGCAAAGAAATGTTATATGTTTTTCTTCACCACCTTTCACAGATGTATATAATTATAGATTTGATATTTATATTGTATATTTATTATATTATTATACCTATGAAATTATAATACCATGTATTCCTTCTTAAATCCCAACCCTTTCAGAATCAATAAAATCGCTCGTGTGTACGGTGGACTACCGCCTCCCAAACCAGTGTGATGTGTTTTTCATAAATGTTTTAATTTGATGGTAAAAAAGAAATATTAAATGAATATATATTATATTATTAAAATAATTATTATTTTTTAATTATTCTATCAGAAATAACTTCTTAATTTCCATTCCATGGGGGATATAATAACGTTGTTCGTGTGTACGGCGAACTACCACCTCGCAAAGCGATGTGATTTCTTTTTCACTAACGCTGAAAATGGAAGGTAATTAGGGAAACTTTAAAGAATATATGATATATATATGAATAAAAATGATTCCATAAATTTAATATATTATTTAACATTCTTTAACTTTGATAATCAATGAAATGGAAACAACGTTCATGCGTACGTTTGACCTACCATATCCATGAAAAATTTATTTCATTTTTTATCACTAAAATTAATGGATTTTTATAAATACATATATATTTAATATATATGATATTAATACCATGGATAAAATTATATATAATATATAACTATGCTCAAATTAATAGCACTAAAAACAATAAATGAAGCAAAGAATAAAGAAATTGTTATCTTAAACATGATTTTAACATGGAATTGTTAATTAACAGGTTATAAAATGTCATATATAAATCATATAGGGTAAGATATATATATATATATATATTTATATAAGTATTTTTATTTAATATATATATTATAAAATTATATTTATTACACATTAGTTTCAAACTTGTATGAATGAAGTCAATACTCAAGGTAAGATATATTTGTCCCAATTTGTCTTCTCTAGGATATACGCTATATTATGAACCTATCATTTTTTATGATGTGTAGATACAGACTCATTGACATATATTATCATGAATTTATTTATTTTCATGATATTATTTGTTTTATTTAATTTTATTTTTTCATGGGTCTTATGATTCAATGTTACCAAGGTGGTAAGGGTTTTACGAAACACTCTCTTCGTTTATTGGTATCATTTATGTTTATGATTACAGTAATGAAATATCTTTACATATCTCCCAATAAAATCAAATAAAATATTCTCCTATGGTTATTTAATTAAAATATGTGTTTTCATTTTACTTTCATCTTTTTATATAGTAAAGATATCAATGTGATTTTTAAGGAAAATCAACTTTATTTCTCTCTTTGATCAAAAACCTATTTTGTGCATAACCATGTTTTTAATTTTTCTCAAAAAGGATTATAGTTATTGAAATGAGTTTTTAAAGACAATTTATCCATTTTTTAGTTTTTAGAAAAAATTTTAAAAGTAATCTTCATGTCAGTTTCAAAAATTGGTCGTATATGTCTATTTTCATACAATGTGGAAGAAATATATTTTTTTTAACACATACGACATGAACAATATTTTTTCCACCATTAACACTAAATTTTGTAAATATTTATTTATAATTTTCAAAGGATAATTTCAAATAAATATTTTTTAAATAAATTTTTCTAGATTATTTTTCTACGTGGAAATGTTATTTTCCTCAAGAAACGTTTAAATTGATCTTTGAATCTACTTTTATAAGTTTCAAATGTTTTTTTTTCAAATAAAGGGATAATTAAAAAAATTGAGAATAATTTTTTTTCAAAATTAAAAGGATATATTCTTTATGAAATTTTTTAAATTATATTTAATTTTGTTATTTATATTTTTCTATGCTTATTTTCAAAGAAAAGGATTTTCAAAATTTTATATGTTTTAAAAAGTGTTTTCAAAGCAGAAAGGATATTTTCATCAAGAAATGATCCAAGTGATATCTTAAAAAAATTACTTCTAATATGATATCCTTTGACGTAACATAAGAATTACTAGGGATATGATTTAATGATATTTATTTTATTCCGTATTGGGATAAATTATATTAATAAAGAAAAAATATTTATGAATCACATTTCTTTTTCATGTGTAATTATAAGATGAAATTTTTCATGAAACTCATTTAATTTGATGGGATTCAATATGATTAATATTCAATGAAACCCATTTCATTTCCTGGATTTTGACATGATGAATATTTTTTAAGCCCGTTTATTTTTATGGGTTCTGATATGATGAATGTTTTATGAATTCCATTCCTTTTCATGAGTTTGAATATAATGAATGTTTTACGATATTGAGGAACATATTTGTATGATTTTAATTATATGATGAGTGGGACCTGTATCTCCTTCCAATTAGTTTTGTAAATATTTATAACTCATTTGATAAACTATAATATAATAGAGAGTGAACCAAGTTTAGCAATGGACTTTTTCCACTACGGTAGTCATGTGAGTGAACCTAGACCACTAAAATAGTTTGGGGAGTGAACCCATTCCACTATGATAGCCTTATAAATATGCATTGACCACTATGGGAATTATTTTCTAAACATATATATATATTCCACAATTCCAAATCTTATGTCAATGTTATGCTCTCATTGCTTATGTACAATTGTTTTCTTATGATGAATTTATTATAAACTATCATTCATTATTCAATGACTCAAGATGATGATCTTTGATTTGATGGGTATGGTTTTAGTATACTATTGTCAGGTTCTCATACCCTTATTCTCACATAATGTATCTGTATTTACCATGATTACCATAACTCAGAGTATGAAATCACCCTTTCTTATATTTTATTTTCCTATGTTATGGTGATAGGTAATACCTATGAAATTGATAAGAATGGATCTAGTTATGAGAAAATATATGGGAGTTGAGGTATAACTCTTATGAACCGGTTTTTTATGTTTCGAAGTCTCTAAAAAACTATACCTTTACATCCTCGAGGAATGTGTTTATGTAATATAAGGAATATTGAAAAAAAATATGAAATATATATGTATGAAAATACAAGGTCATTAAATTTGGTATAAAGGGATATGTTTCCTTAACCTTTTGAAACGATGATGAGAAATAATCAATGAGAACTCTTAGGATGTGGATATGTATAAGATAACATTCTAACATTTTGGTAAGGAATATATTATATTGTTTAACAAGAAATATATTTCGGTTTGGATAATACAAGAAGATATGGTCTGGGAACAAATGTACCTAGAGTAAATAACTCCAAAAATACATGATGTTCTAGACACAATAATTACCTAGATCATGACAATGGGCCTTGCTATGAACCTAGTTTGACACTACTAAGGGATATTATTTGGTTAATTAATTTTTTATTTATAAACTATCATAACATATGTTTATAGAAAATAACCATTAATGGCTGAGGATAAACCTCATGTGTCATATTTAAAAAGGATGGGCCATTTATAGACATTATCTAATTGTTTATTAATGATTATGGAGTTCTTAACTGTGATTATTTTTTTCCGCACTGTGGTTTTTTTGTTTTATTTAATGTAATGAACTAGAAGTAACTCCATTAAAATTGAACTTGATAGAAATTATTTTGATGAGTAACCGAATGGAATGATCATAGGATTTAAGGATATTGTGATTATTCATAATCAGTTACAACGATATATGATTAACAAATTTCACCAAATCCAACTATTGGACTCGCCAAAGAATAGAATGATAGAATATTTTAAGTGTTTTGGTGGTGGATTCCTTGGAGGAATTAAGATTCATCTTCTTATATGTTAAGAATGTGGGAAGAAGAAATCCTAGGGATGTCTAAATGAAATGATAAGGTGTTTTATTTTTTGATAATAAGAGAACATAGAATGTGATTTCTGTATAATAATGAAATTTTTATTTACTATAATATATTAGAACAATGTTTTCCCTAAGGAATAATAATTTTTGGAATGCTATAAATTTAGAAGGTATAGAAATTATTCAAATTAATTTCTTAGAGGGAAATATCTCAAGGGAAGTCAGCAATGTTGTATGAGTAATAGTTATATTGCTAACAATGAATAGACTATGAATTAATTATAAAAGGTATGGAATGTTCTAAAAGTATTGTTTAAGTTAAATTAATGAATCATAATTTAATTGATGTTGGTGGATGTTAAGGCATGATTGTTATTTCATATTTTAAGGAATAGGTATTAAGGAAAAAATTGATGAATCCTCGTTAATGGTTTAAAAATTATGTGGGATGAATGATGTGTTTATATATTAGAATTAAATAATTATGTTATATATACATATAAATTTTTTAGTATATTTTTTTCATTATATATTTTCAAGATTTTTTTGAATAATAATGATGAACTAGATAGATGATTTAATGTAAATGTGATATTTTATAGAAAACAGATGATTAAGGGATGATAGTAATTAAAATGTCGCTGATGTTTAGATAATGATGTTGGGATAAAGTGATGATTAATATTAATAAAGTAAATTAGAAGCTATTAATGACCTCAAATGATTAATGATTTTCTAATAATGTTTTTTTATGTTATCATTAATGTATTTTAAATAATTACTAGATTTATTGAATATAATCAATGATCTTTAGTTTTATCCAAGTTATGGGAAAGCATGAATGTTTTCATTAAGGTTTTATGGTAATTCTGGTAATTACTAGGTTTTATGAGAATATATGACCAAGGTATTTACAAATTTCATATGTGAAAATTAAGTTCTACTT
Source organism: Viscum album (assembly GCA_963277665.1). NCBI lineage: Eukaryota > Viridiplantae > Streptophyta > Magnoliopsida > Santalales > Viscaceae > Viscum > Viscum album. The sequence goes on from OY728155.1 coordinate 1,941,030,769, forward strand.
TATGATATCAGGGGGAATAATGTTAAGTATATTATTAAAATTGTAGGTACATACATTATAAAATATAAATTTGTAAGGGTTATAAGTTCAACCAATTATGTTGTGGTTTCAGTAGAAAATTGGATAGGGTTTTAATGAATAATTTATCATTCCACCGTATAAATATATATACAAACTTAATAAACTATGTAAAATATATTTTTTTTGATAAAAAATATATGTTGAAGGAATGACATATAATTATTTTATTGATCTTATTATCCGTTAGTGCTTTATTTATGAAAATATCACCTCTTACTGTAAGAGATAGAGGAAAATTTATCGAAGCACAACAAATGGTTGAGATTGTTCTTATAAAATGGAATGAAATAAAGTAAGTATATCTTATTTTGAAAATTACTCAACTCTTATAAAAAGGATTTTGAATAAAAAAGTAACCCTATTAACTACATTTATTTTGAACAGATGGCCTTTTCACTCATCACCAATTTATGAATTTATGGTTGTATGTTTTTTAGATCATTCACTTTATTCTTAACAATGATATCTATCACTCACCATGATTATTAATGGTTTCCTTTCAAGTCCATATCATCACTTCCCCCAAATGATCTTCAATTTAGAAACATAGTTATGTGTTTTCAAGATAACCATAAAATTTTATTTCCCCTCTTACCAAGATGATTTTTGTACTGTGTCCTTATATGGCATGGGTTTTCCATGAATAAAATTATAAATGTAAAACCATCAACCAAAAATTAAAATTTTTAGGATGAAATTATTTATCATGATGTATAATGTAATACCCCAATATTTTATGAAATATTATTTTAATATAATTTTTATTTATTTGATATCTTGTGTTTCAAACAACATGTTTTGATGGAACACAACATCCTATAAAAATATTATTATAGTTATATCATAGACATTAGGATAGTGGTTATGAATATGATTAAATAAATTTTGAAAATAAATGGTTTACACGTTTATATATAATGAATTAGTTTGTGTCCAACTATTTATAAATTAAAAGTAAACAACATTTAAAAATAAAGGAAGCCTTTTTTTAATAAACTCTTTTTATGCAAACAAACACTTTTGATGTCAATTAATTAAACAAATAAATTTAGGTAAATTTTTCCAAATTTAATTAATATATTATATTTTCAATAAAAATTATAACTTTAGTCTTTTGTCTTTTGTATGCATGTGATTATAATAAATATAATTTTATTGTTAAAAAATTTATTTTTTGAAAAAAGGTTTTTCTTAATTTTGTGCACTTAATTTTATTTTTTTTAATTTTTTCAAATTTATTTTATAAATTATCTAAATTTTTTAATTCATAAGTTCTAAATTATCTAACAGTGATTTTTTATAATTTTTTGGAAAGATAAATTTTTCAGTGAATAGTGAAAAATGCTGATTTGTATTAATAAACATTATTTTCAAAAAAATAATTTAAAAGATACATTTTATTGTTTAAAAAGTAATATTATTTCAATTATATATCTAATAATCGAATTATTTTTATTGTAATCATTTTTATATTGCATTTTTATATAAAAACTTCTCAAACTTTTGAACATTTTCTATTTAGAAAAACTACACTCTCATCACATCGTCGAGTTTAATTTTAAATTAAATTTTGACACTTGTATGAATGGAATTTATTAAATTTTATTTAATATTATAACTTATAGAAAATTATATTATATAATAATTTTAGATTTTTTTTAAAAAAATTATTAGTAAAACTATTAAAAATTAATTATTATGCTTAATAATAAAATGGTTTCCAAAATACCATGTGTGTCATCACCCAGACTTATAAAAGGGCACAATTTATCCACACATATTTAAAAAATACCTACCCAAAAAACTTCAATATATCCCTTTACACATCCTAGAGGCCTTGGGGAGATCATAAAGTTAATCTTGGAAGGATTTATGTTAATATTAAAGAGGTTTTCTGAATATGTGGTTAATTGTTATACTATGAATTATTGTTTTACATATTCTTATAAGTCTTGAAAAATATTATTATATTATTATTATATAATAACACCATTATTATAACATACTATACTTTTTAAATAATAATTTCTCCACAAATAAAGGTTTCTTATATTATATTATATAAGTATTATACGCATATGACACATAGAGAAATTAGAAACACTACAATTCATTAATGAAAATTATCACCCTAGTCAACTAATAAACCCAATAATATGTAAAATTTTACAAGGGAAAAAATATAAAATATAAATACTAAAATAATAAAATTTGGATTACCCTGGTCGGCTAAAACCATCCCTCCCACCACAATACTATTGAAATGAAACAAAATAATACAAAACCAATCAATATTATAGAAAATGGAAATTTATAACCAAGAGATGAATTGAGGTGAATAATAAATTATTGAATGAAGAGGTACTTATATGAGGTAATGTGACGCTTGGAATTCTAATGTGATTGATGGAATAGTAACCCGACCATTGGGAATAGTAACATGACCATTGAAAAAAGTAACGTGACAATTGGAATATAAATTTAACATAAAAAATTAAATTTAAATATAAAAAATATTTAGCATTATTAATTTATGTAAATTTAATATTAGATATCCCCAAAAAACTAAATATCACTATTTAAAAACTCAATGGAATTATACGCACATTTTAAAAAAAATATTATTTTAATGTATTTTGTAAAAATAATAATTTTAATATTTGAGAAATAAAATTATATATAGAAGGTAATTATTTTGATAAAATTAATATCATTTTTGAAATCTTCACATTTTAATTATCTAAGTTTGAGTTTTTGGTAATTATCTAAAATAATTTAATATTCATGTGAACTGTAAAATTACAGTTTTTTCATAACTGTTGTATCTTAAGTGACATCATTCATGATGTAATAATGACTAAATAATTAATATTACATGATAATCTACCAGAAAAAAACATAATTTTTAAATTATTTCTTAAAATACAATAAAATTAACTTCCAAACCCAAAGACCATTTTCCAAAACTTAAAGTCTTAAGTGGTCCCTTAAAATAACAATTTTTCATTTTTTCAACTATCCATTTTAATAAACTAATTGAATTCGAATTATAAATGGTTTTTATGTCCTGAAACAAAATCATTACACTTATATATTATTTATATTGTAAAAAATTAGTATTACATGTTTTAACTTTGATATAATATTTTATTCAATATTTTATTCTTAAAATAACCCTCTCCTCAAGTTTAAATAACCCCCTCCCATTAGAGAACCACTCATGCCTCACCTTCCAAATCCAATTATCATAAGAAACATATCATATCTATGTATTTTATTTATCCATCCAAATCCAATCATTAATGTAGTTCAGTGTTATAGAGATGAAGCTACACCGAGAAGTGGGTTTGTTCTCATCAATTCTCCCTCTCATTCCTCTCTCCCCTTTCTCTTTTTTTTGCAACCCTATTAAAACTTAAATATTATATGGATAATTAATTTTTATGTTAAAATTATATTAATTATTTTAAACTAATGTAATTATTATGTTTACAACATATTAAATTTTCATACATCTCATTCCCACTCTTTTGATAATGTATAATTAACAGTAGGTTAACTGCGAGTGAGGACATTGCCAATTTATTTCATATCACTAATATAATGGATGGTAATAATATATATAAATGAATAAATATATTTATTTCAATATTGTAAAATTAAATCAACTTATGCATAAATGACCTTGAACAAAATAAAAAAATCTAAGAAAAACTATTTTTTAAGAAAACATGATATCAAAATGATTTCCCTTTAAAAACTGAAATTAAAAAATATAATAATATTATTATAACTGATAAATATTTTTAAAATGATATTATTTCACTTATGGATGAATTTGATAATAAACCTATGTTTATTTTCATGGAGGCATTAAATTGAACGAGTAAAATGAGATTTATTGTACGAGGATTCTCTAACACAACCTCATTTCATTTTGTTTTCTATCATTCTGTTAAATTTAAATATGGATATTTCTATAATGACTATTAAATATTCTTTAAATATCCTTTAATTTTGTTGGGTATATACGTGTTATAAAATTTATTTATAATGAAAATAGAAATATTTTCCAAAAATACAGTTTATTTCTAAAACACAAATTTTACCCCTCTTTAGTAGTTTCATCTTCATTCAAGAATGATGATGTTTACGCCAAATATATTTTTCCAATATTTATTTGGGAACGCCATTTTTCATAAAATTATTCTTGATGAAATACATCTGAAATCCATCCCTTTCCATGAGTAATTTCATGACCATAATCATTATACGTTCTATGTGGAATGCATGATTATATAAATATTATGATGTGATGGGTGGGCCTGGAATTATATAGCCTTCAAGTTAACTGGATAATATGATGTATCAAATGATATTATTTTAATTATAATGTTAATATAATTCTATCTTTGTTAATAATTATGTAGTTATGATTTATGCACAAATGTTATGCATGAACATTATACTATCTTTGTTCATAACTCTATTAGGTATTTGACCACTATGAAAAGATGTTTCATTTTTATGCATATTCCACATTCCATGAAATTCTCTAAAAGTATTCCTAATTATTAAGATGATGATCCCATGATTATGAAATGATTATGATGATTATTTTCACCCATGAACTATTTACTCATTTCTCTTATTTCAACTATGTTTTCATTACTCTTAAAGGGAAATTGGCTCACCCCTTTCATTGATGTATATACTCTGGTGACTACATGTACCCAAGAGAAGGAAATAGATTCTAATATGATAAATAAGAATTTATTTTATAATTTTTATGTTTTATTATGTATAAGTGACGTATGATCCTAAATTTCCTAATATAATATGCCATCTTCTCCATAAATGTATATTTATTATATTGTTTATCTTTAAAAATTTTATATAGTCAAGTATGGAATATTCAGATCAGTATAGTTTTTATCATCAGTACGATTTCGTAAATTTGGGATCTAATATTAGAGAATGTTATTAACAACCCTTAGGGCAGGACTATGTAAAAGTATACATCCTAATATATTTGTTTTAGAAGAATTATTATTGAAGGATTCTATAAGGAATGATTCTAGAGTTAATCTTAACATATTAATAAATTATTTACTTATGATTTGTTGATTTATATCTGTAACAACACTTTATATTTCATAAAATGGTGGGAAGCAGGGGAAACTAGCATGAAAACCCTTATGAGGGACAATGCATTGATTTTCTGAATGACATCCCCAATGTAATGGGTGGTGGAGTTAAAATCCTTATGGTGATTCTTACCTAGCTCTCTTAGGATGTAAATAATTACAGAAACCATGTTTAATTCTAGCTTCCACCCAAGAAGGATTAACTATACATCAATTCCTTTATGTGGAAATGACAATGGGCTTTTAGTGGATATTTTGATCCACTTGCCACAAAATTGTTGGTTAACTCAATGAAGAATATGTTTTCTGTACTCCACTATGATGAGAATTAGATAGACACTCTGGATGTATATCATTTTGAATGATAATTCAATTAATGGTGGGTGTGGATAAAAAAAACCTAGATGAAGGAGGAAATGTAATAAATGGAGTGGTAATACTTTAAGAAAATATTTCTTATAAATTATTTCCCTCAAAATATTGTAATACTGATAGTGAGATAATTCTTATAGATGATGTAAAATAGAGGTGAATCTATCATGACTTATGAGTAAAACTTCACATGTATTTCATAATATGCCATGTGTTTTTTATCAACTATGATAGAAAAATAGATATATTTTTTAGCAGGTTAAAACCACACCTTCGAACGTCTTTTGCTACTTGAGACTTCAAGAGTTATGAAGATGTGGCTCGATGTGCTCTTAAAGTAAAGATATAGTTTTCCTATTGATCCTTTGGACATTGGAAAAATAATATCATAATTGAGTTTCAAGAAAGTGGGAGAAATTATAAAATAATAGAGAGGATTTAACCACCCATAGGTCAAAAATGTGGGATGTATTATCCTGGGAATTTACTCAATGTTACATGGAAAATATTCATGTTTGATAGAGAAGGACACCAATCTCATTAATATAAAAGATATAAGAATAATTTAGCCAGCATTATGGAAGAAAGGAAGGAATTTCTTAATAAATCATCCATGGATCAGTTATTCAACTATTGAGAGAAAGGGTATAATGATAGCTGGTGCACAAAACCATGGATCTTTATTGGAAATCATCATCAACAACCACCAAACCCAAAGTAGAAATGGAATAATTATGTCATAACTACTACTGATGTAGATCATGACCATGAATTTGTACAAGGTACACTTTTTATTGACTCAAAAATGAAAAACGTTTAATTTGATTCTAGTTCTACACATTCTATTACATCCTTAATTTTTTTATAAAATAATTGAATTGATGACTGGATACCATCAAGTAGAGATATATATTAAAACACCTAGTGGTAAAATCATTACATCCCAAGTGTTGGAATCTTCCCCTATTATCTAATCAAGTATGATTCTTATAATAGATCCCATAATCCTTCTCTTGGTGGAATTTGATACTGTATGTGGAATGGATTGTATATCATTATATAAAGAACCCATCAATAATTGGTAAAATAAAATATATTTCAATATTTCAAACCATCACAAGCACCTATATAGATGAAAGGATGATAATAAATATCATTTTCAAAACCCATAAATGTAATTGGTGTTGATACCCTATTAAGAATCATACCATTCCCAAATGGTTGAGTGAAAGGAAGCTATTAACCTAGAGTAAATTCCCATGTGAGGGAATACACTCATGTATTTCTTAAATAGTGACTGAACTTCCCATATATCATGAGATAGAGTTATAAATATAAATTCTAGATGGAGTGGCTCCAATCCTCAAATTCCCTTATTGTATATCCTCAAATGAAGTGGAGGAGTTAAATAAGTATATTTAATAAAATTTGGACTAAGGATTCATATTCTATAGCGTATCACCTTGTGGTGTTCAAGTACTCTTTATAAAGAAAATGGATGAATCAATGTGGTTGTGTATTGATTACAAGGATCTAAAAAATATCACCATAAATAAAAAGTATCCCCTTCCAAAGATTTATTACTTGTTTGATTAATAACAAATAGCTTAGTACTTCTCAAATATGTATCGCTGTTTTGGATATCATTATATATAGGAGGAGAAGTATGATGTTCATAAGACAAACTTTCTTATATGTAATGTACATTATGGGTCCATATTGATTCCCATCAAACATACAATTTCCCCCAAAATATTGAATGATTTGATTAATAGATTCATTAGAGACTACCTAAAAAATTTTATTGTTATATTTATTGATGATATTTTCATTCACTCCAAGTGGATAGAGGAAACAAATAGAATTTAAGCATTTTACTATAAATTTTATGGAAAAATAAAATGTATTCTATGTTTAGAATGGCTATCTTTTGGCTGTATCAATTCCCATTATTATGGAACGTGATCAAAAGTTAAGGAGTTTCTAGGGACCAATAAAATATTAGGGAAATTTACGAAAGACCCAGACCTACTAGTGTCATGGAAATTCATAGTTTTCTTTGATTAGTTGGGAACTACCATAATTTTATAAAACATTTATCATCATTTTGCTAACCACTAACAACATTATCATTAAAAGTGGTGATGTTTTTATGGAAGGAATAATGTGGGGAAATCATTAAGAAAATCAAGAAGATTCTAATAAATCATCTCTGATCTTGATCCAAGGTTCAAATCTATATTCTATATAATTCATCAAAAATATTTGAATAATGAATTGAATTTCAATACGATCTATCACCCCAAAAAAAGGACAATATAAAAAGACTATTATGACAACCTAGAACATACTGAGATATGTATCAGTGGAATTTAATGGAGGAAGTGATCACCATCTCCCATTATTTTATTTATTGTACAATAATAGATTCCACTAGTGTATTAAACTGGATACATTTAATGCTATATGTAACACCCCGACCCCAGAATCCAGTAGTCGGTGCATTATTTTAATACATTGGCCCTATTACAAGGAATCATGTACTGAACAAATGATCATTTTAGTAGTATTGGAAACTATATGAATACATGATTTCATCATTATAACTTAAAAAGATAAATTACACTATTTTATTCCAATAGAATCATCCAAGATTCCAAGATTATTCTTGCAAGTAACTCATTACTAAATTCTTCATATCCTAGAAAAATTAAACATGATAAAGTCATGAACTGAAACGCTCAGTAAGAGTAAGTAATAAAATGGAAGATAACATAAATATTTGGCATGGTGAATAACTGAAAACACATGCCTTTACAAAAAATAACCATAACCACATTATGGAAGGAATATGAGTTGAGTAAATAATTCCATAATGAAACATTGTCTTGGGTATTATACTAGTTGAATAACCACATGAAATACCAATATAAAATCTCATAATGATGGAATTCATAATACCAGACATCATAACCATATGGTCAAGGCCTCGTTCCCAGATTACAAATAAAATTTTATCGAGGCCTTATGCCAAGACACTAGTTTGTCTCATGAGACCTACCGATGCATTGAGTAGCTATAGTGGGCTCCACCCATCACTTAATAAGTCCAATGCATTCCTTATATGAAAAGGATTAAACATAACATAAACATTCCAATTAAAATAGCATACGAAATGTCAATACTTCAACCATAAACCATGAATGGTATAAAAATAGCACATCCACAGTCAAACATAACACATTCAATACATTATGGAAGATTTTATTGTAACAAATTATCCTCAATCGAGAATAATGAACGATATTGACATAGATGAAAATAATCATCAAAACTATTTGAGAGAAATATCCCCCTTTTTCTTGAACACATTTAAAAGTCACACTATTTTTCAAGAAGCCGTTTAAAATTAATTTTTTGAATCAAACTGTCCCATACCACTTTAAAACTTTTAAAAGGAATTTTAGTTTAAAAACATTGATGTCCATTTAAATGAATCCATAAAACCATTTTTAAAAGATGAACATTAATGATAAATATTTAGAAGAATACATTTTTAAAAAATTTAAAATGACATTTTAGTTAGAGTTCATAACCAAATGAGAGATTCATGAATACAAATAATTGAGTCAATAAAAAAACTATAATAACTTGAGAATAAAGTATTTCAAAATATACTATATCAAAGGAGAGTATATACACCATATAAAAGTGAATATGTGCAAAACAACAAATAAGACTCAAAGGAATGTAAATTGAGATAAAATCCATTATAAAGACCATATCTTTAGATTAAGGATAAATCAATGACATAATTTTGTGGGAAAAATATAAATTCACTCAATATGATTATATATTTAGTGTAAATAAATCGGAGGACATTCAAACATATTATTGTAAAAACAACACCAATGAATTGGATGTTTAACTGAATGAATGGAAATTGAGTTAAGATCATGTTTATATAAATGACTTGAGAAATTATCAATGGAGTGATAATGTGTTTCAAAATTATATCCATACAAAGGGGAGTGAAAATTACTACATAAATAATAAATATTTATTCCACAAATAATCTTGGAGTAAAATAATCAATGAAGTATGCGTAAAGCCCATTGAGTGAAAATTGAAAATTGAAATTTTCTTACCGATTTTGATGACATACAAAACATACACCATATGAAATAAGTACCATCCAATGAAGATGTAAGTACACATAAATTAATGTATATTACACAAAAAATACAATCATGGGAATTAAATACAACACACAAAAGGAAATAGTGGCAATATAGCATGAATCTCATGGGAATAAGAAGAGAGATGAAAACTGCTTACCACGTTGCAATCAATCGAGTCGTATAACCAAAAGTTAATAACCACAAAATGAATCTTAGAATAACATGAATATAAACCGAGTCATGATAATATATATCAAATTGTAGTACAAAATACACCACATGCAATAAATAAGTGGTGAACAATGGAAATCTCGTGGAATTAAAAGTTAGACATGAAACCCCTTACCTCAAGTTCGACATGTCTTGTATATTCGTTGGTTTTCCTGAATAATAAACATAAATTATTTTATTTTGATTAAGAACATTTTTAAATTTTATTATTCCTTCTATATCACTTATTACCTTTCAATAACAATTTTTTAATTATTTGAGTTCATATTAGATATTTTATCGATGTTCAGAACTTGAGTTAAAAAGAAACTTGTTATAATTACAATTTATCAAGGTGGTCAAAAGTCCGTTATATCCAGAATTATATACATGTTTTAGATATAATATATATATATATATATATATCTATTATATATCTATTATATCTATCTATTTATAACAACACATGACATTTAGAGATAAGAAATGAAATGTACCGTTCATGGAGACGGTAAGCCGTACGTACGCATGAACGCTACTTTCCTTTCTATTTTTTATTTTAATGGAATTAAAACATACCGATACATATATATATTATAATTACAGTATAATATAATATATAATATTATTAATTCAATTCTTTATATGTCCCACATAAGGAATTAACGAGTCACATCATTTTTAGGGGGCGGTAGTCCGCACTTCCTCAAATGAAATAATCGTGTTTTACCCAAAATTAAAACCCTAAAATAATTATATAAATGGAAAATACAGAAGAATAAGAAAACATAAACATAATATATATATCATATATAAATATAGTGATATCTTAATGGCCACCATGATAGGTGGTAGGATATAATCGAACAATCATCATTTTGTGAGGCATTAGTTTGCCATCCACAGAAACAATATGTTTTTCACCCATTAGATGGAGGTGTATTTAAGTGTAGTTATAATCATTCCACAACAATATCGTATTATATTTAGTATAATGGTTTTTTTTATAAAATAAAGTAATAAAATGTGTTTAGGTTGTTGGATAAGTAAAATAAAACCAAATGAAAAAATTGAATTTAAAGAGAAAGTGTTACATTTAATTTGGATAACTTCCTTTGGTTTGAACCAAAATGACTTCTTGAAGTGAATTTTTCCTAAGATAAGGCTTCTAAGAGGAATATCGAAATCTTTAGAGATTATTTTGGTAGGTTTTGGATGAGTCAAGGGGCTTGAGAGGTTTTCAGAATGGGTTAAAAGTGGCGTCCTTTTATAAGGGGGAGGAGAGGCTCTTTAGGAAAGTGTGAAAATATTATATTTTTAGATAGTGATATACAGTTTATAAAGGTCAAACAATAATTAAATTTTAATATAGGATGACTAATGGTCGAAATAAATTTATCCAATAATAAATGGGTAGGTTTTGGATATAATTGTAATATTAATAATCACATTTATTTAAATCATTTATTAACGTGGTAAATATTACATCACTATTGTGTCCTAAATAATTTAATTTATTTGATGTCTAAAAATTATTAAAAAATTACCATAATGTAGGAAACCGTTTTATCTTTCCAATTATTATTTATAGTCGAAATTATAACTTATATAACCCCATGTAATAATTTATATACTAAACAATATTGTTAATGTCATTTTTGTCTTTTCTTTAAGTTAATTAAAATAAAGCGTCATTCTCACAATTAAGTGGCTCAATGGGGTCCCAAAATCAACATAATGATGACCAAGGTTGGTCATTACTCATAAAATAAGGTTAGTACAAGTGTTAAGGTAATTTTGTATTATTATAATATTCTTTTTAACTTGAATTACCCTATTTACCTTTAACTGCGGTAAATAAAAGCCAAACGTTTCTATTAACCAAAAAATATTTTCATCTTATTGAACAACATTTTATTTACTAATAACATCCATGTATCTCTAATTTTTGAAATTAACTTCATAGAACTTATAAAATTTCATCTAAATGAAAAAGTCGTATTTTTAACTACTACTTAGTGGTTTCACTATTCATAAAAAATTGAAGTTTTCAGAAAAATACAAAAAAATAAACCTAATCTATATTTGATATTCCAAATTAAAAAAAGATGTATATTTTACCAAATTCAAAACATATAAGTTGAATTAATTAATTTAAAATTAATTCCTGTTGTCAAAACAAATAGCCTGTTTTTAAGAAACAATAACTATCAAAAGATTGACACTTGTTTCTATAAAATTATGTGTGAAATTAATTCCAAGGACCAAAATTGGATTAAATGGAAAAAATATAATATAATTACACTTGAAAACCAATTTAAAATATAATCTAACCATAAAAATAAATTATATTTAAAGATAGTTTTGAATTAAAATACATTATTTCTCACTATTCATAAAAATGAATATTTTTAGAAAAATAACAAAATTTCTTACAATGTAAATTTTGATGTCCCAATTCTAAATAACAATTTTATTTTTTCAAAATGAATATTTTAAAGGGGTAAATATTGTATTTAAAAGGGTTCTCCATTAAAAGGAGGTAAAATTAATTTTTTTTAAAAATAAATTTTATATCTAAAAAATTGAAATTGTTATTTTAATATATCTAATAGACACATAATACATAAGTTAAAATTATATTATTTATATATAATTCAAAATCCAGTTAATACTATTCACAACCTCTTTTGAACGACTATTTTAGTAAGTCATGGTGTGCTCGAATTCGGTGTTGCGTGTAGAGTAAGCTATTAAATTTAAAGAAAATAACTTACTATGAAATCATGGGGTGTTAAATTCTCCCCTAATTCAATAAATTTCATCCTCTTAATTTGAAATTGTTCTTAGAAAATAAAATGCTAGAAATATAAAAATACCTTTGTGGAAAACCCACATCGGAAATTGGGTTAATAAAATTTAGTCTTAATAAGAGGGAAAAGGAGATGAAAAAGCCACCAGTAAATTATGATCTCGATTAAGAGAACATTGGTAGAAATTAAATACACATAATGGGAAGAAAAACATAAATATATATAGGGATTGATTGTGGTCATCAACAAAAAACAAGTGTAAAATTGAGGGCCTCAAAGCCATCGATCTATGACAATTTAAAATATCATCGGTTCAATAAAACATAAATCATTATGATAACACATTTTTAGTTTTAAGATCCCTTCCCTAAAGTTAATAATAAATTTATTCATATAATAAGAGAACAAAAATATACTTGACAAGTATAGTTTCATCATTCATCTAATTATTTCAACAAAATCATCTTTCACTCCAAATGATGAGTATTAAAGATGACTTGGTCACACCTAAAGCACTAGAATCACATAATCTACAAAGGATAAACTATATATATTTACCTTGTCATTAAATATTTACCAAAAAAAATGTTAATATAAGATTTGATGATCCCAAAAAAGGATAATACTTTAAGGAAATAAATTCAAATATTAATTTCTAAAATTAAACCAACAATACCAAAAGTTTGATAAATTCCATTCAATAAATACCTTTCCATAAAATCGTTTAATATAATCCAAACTAATATTGAAACCCAAAACTCAAAATAATTTTCTTATGTTGTTTTCCATGTTAAATTGTATCTCCAAAAAATATTGACTACTCTTAAAGTTACATACTTAAAATTTATTTACTTAACCAAAAATTCTATATGATAGATTAATAATTTCGATAAATAACCCAAATCACTATAAATCCACTATAAAAACATAGGTAAAAAACTCCATTACTATTCAAATGAAATCCTATAGTATTCTATTTTCCTTAGTTATATAGTGTTTCCAATAGAGCGAACATCTTCCAAATTAACATTTATCACATAATCACCATATCATTTTATTATATTAATGATATCCATTTGATAAGACATAAGATCCCAAATCAAATTATTATTGATCAATAAAATCATTTAACTAAAAATGATTAGTCAGACTAACCAGGGACTTCACATAGTCCAGTGGTAGGCCATAAATCTCAATCGCACTATGGTTGTGGGTTCGATTCCCGCACCTTTGTACGACACGAAGGGTTGTCAAATGGTATACGTATTGTCTTTTTTCAAAAACAATATAATTTTATAATATTCCAAAAAATGAGATAGATTCCTCAAAAATAATATAACATAATTTCATCACAAATATTATCTCATACCTTGAATTTTTTTTTAAAAAAAAATTTAATAACAAGTAACTGCCTCAAACTCAATGATCATACAAAACTAAATGGTTATTTATAAATATGACCACATGAGAAAAGATAATTCTTCCTCAAAAATCATTTTCACATGACAAACTACAGACTTACAAATACAAGAGGAAATTATTCCAAAGTAATCACATCAACAAAGAGCATTAATACTTTTTAAACATTTCACTATCCAATTATTTCCACATAGCTTCTTCCTTGACCAAAGAGGATATCCTATAGAATAGGTTATTTACTCGGGTAATGGCTAGGTCCCGTAATTTTTTTGTAAAATGACTATAAATGGATTTTTAGGACCATTTTTATTTTCTTCGATAGTACTCTTCATTTTTACATGGAAATTCTTTACATTATGTCACTCTTTCCCACACATAATGCATTTCCTTATTCCATTAAGACACCTTCCTAGCTGTCTCCTTCCACATATCCTGCGTGATGGAAAATGAGCTTTCTTTTCTCCATGGTCTTCACTGCTAGAGCTCTTATCATTCACCACCTTTTCTCTTCCTTGTTGAGTTTGGGAGTTGTTTAATATATATATTTTTGATCATATTTTTAGAAAACAGATTCGATATGAACATGATACATTTTACACCTGTCAACATTCCATTTTGTTTCTCATTTCCACAACCATTCTAACCTTGTACATCATGATAAATGTTACTATAAATTCCTTGAAATCCATACATTGACTAAAATCAGAAATCATTGGGTGAGTAATAACAGTCATAAAATAATTTATGGAATATCATGAAACCTTATATTCAATTTAAAACACCATAAGATTAACCAAGTTCATTTATTCTCATGTTATATTAAAATCCTTCAAATATTTTTATAAAGATAATGTAAATTATCTTAAGCATATCTCCCAGGAGTTTCGTAACCAAGAGTGCAGAAAGGGTCGTTGTCGTGTACCAGGATAACTCAGATCTAGCTCGATACTCCATGTTAGAGTTTTCACTCCCATGTACATCTATTCCAAAGCCACATCTACCTGCTCGTATCCAGACAGGGATGTACAGCTTGAAAAATACACAAAATATCTACATTACCAAGACTATATGAAGTTCTTCTATAGTAATCCTCAAAGATTATCTTATGGTAATGTTCTCTAATCAAGGATTTTCAAAATCTAGTTTCCAAGGTTTATACTAAACTTCCTTTGATACCAACTGTAATGCCCCAGCCCCAGAATCCAACAGCTGGTGCATTATTTTAATAAATTGGAATGATTACAAGGAATCAATTCTCAATGGACCAATCAATCTAGTATTCATTGAAACAAGATACATATATAAGTTTAACATTACAACTTGAAAAGAAAAACTACACTCATTTATTCAATTAGAATAATCTTAGTTTTAAAGATTATTCCTTGAAGTCACTTATAACTACCTTTTTCATATCCTAGAAAAACTAAACATGAGAAAGGGGTGATTTTAAACGCTTAGTAAGAGTAATCAATACAACGAAAGATAACATAAACATTAGGCATGGTGAATAACTGAAAACACATGCCTTTACAAAAAATAAACATGAACACTTTATGGAATGAATATGAGATGAGTAAATAATTCCATAATAAATCATAGTCATGGGTATTCTAGTAGTTGAATAACTACATTAAATATCAACAGAAAATCTCATAATGATGGAATTCATAATACCGGACATCATAACCACATGGTCAAGGCCTCGTGCCCATACTACAAATAAGATTTTGTCAATGCCTTGTACCAAGACACTAGTTTCTCTCATGAGACTTACCGATGCATCGAGTAGATATAGTGAGCTCCACTAATCACTTACTATGTCTGATGCATTCCTAATAATCAAAGGAATAAACATAACATAATCATTCATATTAATCTTTCATACTAAATGTCAATAATTTAACCGTAAACCATGAATGGTATAAAAATAGCTCATCCTCTGTCAAACATATATAACTCATTCAATACAATATAGAAGATTGTATTGTAACAGATTAACAACAATAGAGAATAATAGAGGATATTGACATAGATTAAAATAATTATTATATCTATTTAAGAGAAATAACCCCCTTTTCTTGAAAACATATAAAAGTCGCACTATTTGTCAAGAATTCATTTAAAAATAGATTTTTAAATCAAAGTGTCCCATACCACTTTAAAACATATAAAAGTAATAGTAATTTTAAAACATTAATTTCCATATAAATAAATCCTTAAAACCATTTTCAAGACATGGACATTGATGAGAAATATTTAGAAGAATATATTTTTAAAACATTTAAAATGACGTTTTAGTTAGAGTCCATAACCAAATGAGAGACGCTTGAATAAAAATAATTGAGGTAATAAAAACATTATAATATATTGAGAATAAAGGATTTCATTATATAAAATGTCAAAGGATAGTATATACACCATATAAAAGAGAATTGGTGCATAACAACAAATAAGTCTTAAAGGAGTATAAATTGAGATGAAATCCCTTATAAAGACTATATCTTTTGGTAATGGATAAATCAATGACATAATTATGTGTGAAAAATATTAATACAATCAATATGATTTAATATTTAGTGTAAATAAATCAGAGTACATTCACATATATTCTTGTAAAAACAACACCAATGACTTGGATGTTTAACTCAATTAATGGAAATTGAGTTTAGATCAAGTTTATATCAATGACTTGAGAAATTATCAATGTAGTGATTATGTGTATCAAAATTATATCAACACAAAGGGTAGTGGAAATTAATAAATAAATTATAAATAGTGATTCCACACATAATCTTGGAGTAAAATAATCAATGAAGTATGCGTAAATCCCACTGAGTGGGAATTGAAATTTGAAATTTCCATACCGATTTCGGTAACGTACGAAACATACACCCTATGAAAGAAGTATCATCCAATGAAGTTTTAAATACCCATAAAATAAATTATATTACCCAAATAATATAATCATGGGAAGTAAATACATCACAGAAAAGTAAATAGTTTCAATATATCCTGAATCTTATGGGAATGAGAAGTGAGATGAAAACCCATTACCACGTTGTAATCAGTCGAGTCGTATGAACAAAAGTTAATAACCAACAAATAAATCACATAATACCATGTATATAAATATAATCATGACTATATATATGAAATGGCCGTCCACAATACACCACATGCAATAAATAAGTAGCGAGCAATGGAAATATCATGGAATTAAAAGTGAGACAAGAAACCCCTTACCTCAAGTCAAACTTGTCTTGTATGTTCCTTATTATTCGTGAATAATAAACAGAAGTTAATTTCTACTTGATTAGTTAATTTTTTTTGGTTTATTATTCTTTTTATATCACATATTTCCTTTCTATAACAATTAGTTAATTATTTGAGTTCATATTGTATATTTTATCGATGTTCGGAACTTGAGTAAAAAATAAACTTGTTATAATTTAAATTTTTCCATGTGGTAAAAATTAAATTTTCTCCAGAATGATATAAATGTTTTAGATACCATATATATATTATATATCTAGTATATATATCTATTTATAATAGTACATAACATTTTGTGATAAGAAATGAAATGTATCGTTCATGGAGACAGTAAGCCATACGTACGCATGAACACTACATTCATTTATATTTTTTATTTTAAGGGAATTAAAACATAATGATACATAAGTATATTATAATTAATGTATAATATAATATATAATATCATTAATTCTATACTTTATACATCCCACATTAGTCATTATCGAGTCATATCATTTTTAGGGGGTGGTAGTCTGCACTCTCTCAAATGAAATTATCACGTTTTACCCATAATGGAAACCATAAAATATTTATATAACTAGAAAATACATAATCATAATGAAAACATAAGCATAATATATGTATCATATATAAATATAGTTACATCTTAATGTACACCATGAGAGGTGGTAGGAGATAATCGAACAATCATCATTTCATGAGGAGTTATTTTGGCATCCACAGAAACAGTATGTTCTTCACCCATTAGAAGGTTGTGTGTGTAAGTATAGTTATAATCATTCTCATAAAAACATCATAGTATATTTAGTATACTGTTTTTGTTATAAAATAAAATAATAAAAAGTGTTTATGGGGTTGGAGAAGTAAAATAAAACAAAATAAAACAAAATAATTTAGGAGAATGTGTTATCTTTAATTTGTGTAACTTTCTTTGGTTTGAATCAAAAGGACTACTTGAAGTGCCTTATGCCTAAGTTAAATCTTATATGAGGAATAGGGAGATCTTGAAAGATTAGTTTGGTAGGGTTTGAATGATCCAAGGGGTATTAGAGGTGTGTAGAATGGGTTAGAAGTGGTTTCCTTTTATAAGCGGGAGGAGGGGCTCTTTAAGAAATTGTGAAAATATTATTTTATTATATAGTGATATTCGGTTTCTAAAGTTACAAAACTAATTAAAGTAGAATATAAGATGACTCGAGGTCTAAATAAAATAGGCCAATAAGAATTTGATTTGTTTTGGATATTATTTTAATATAAATAATCATATTTATTTATATCATTTATTAATGAGGTAAATACTACATCATTATTATGTCATAAATAATTTAATTTATTTTGCTCTCAAAATTATAAAAAAAATAACCATATTTTTGGAAATAGTTTTAGATTTAAAATTATTATTTATAGACTAAAATATGACTTATATATCCCCATGTAAAATTTATATACTAAAAGATATTTGTTAATGTCATTTTTGTCTTTTCATTAAGTTAATTAAAATAAAGTGTCATTATCTTTCTTAAGTGGCTCGATGGGGTCCCCCAATAGTCCCAAGGATGTCCATGGTAGGACATGACCTGTCCAATAACGTTAGGACAAGTGTTAAGGTAATATTGTATTATTATAATATTCTTTTTACCTTGAATAACCCTATTTACCTTTAACCGCGTTAAATAAAAGTTAAAAGATACTATTCACCAAAAATTATTTTCATCTTATTAAACAAAATTTTACTTGTTAATAACAACCATGTATCTTGGATTTTTGAAATTCAATACACAGAAGTGGTTAAATGTCATTTAAATAAAAATGTTATATTTTTAACTACTACTAAGTGGTTTCATTATTCATCAAAAATTGATGTTTTTTAGAAAAATACAAAAAAATAAGATTAAGCAATATTTGATACTCTGAATTCAAAAATGATGTATATTTTACCAAATTCAAAACATAGTTGTTGAATGAGTTAATTTAAAATTATTTCACGTTGTCAAAACAAATAGCGTGTTTTTAAGAAAAAATAACAATCAATTGATTGACACTTGTTTATGTATAATTCCAATATGAAATTAATTCCAATGACCAACATTGGATTAAAGGGAAAAAATATAATCTAATTACACTTCAAAACCAAATTAGAATATAATCTAACTATAGAAATAAATTAGATTAAAATGCATTATTGAATTTAAATAAATTATTTCTCATTACTCATAAAAAATATATTGTTAGAAAAATACCAAAATTTATCCAAAGTAAATTTTGACATCCCTATTCTAAATAATATTTGTATTTTTTCAATATGCATATTTAAAAGGGTCAAATATTGGATCTAAAAGTGTTCTCCATTAAAAGGTGGTAATTTTTTTTACAAATACATTTTTTATTTGAAAAGTTGAATTTGTTCTTATAATATGTCTAATAAACACATAATACATAAGTTAAAATTATATGGAGTATATAAAATTCAAAATCCAGTTAATACTATTCAGAACCACTTTTGAACGACTAGTTTGGTAAGTCATGGTGCTCTCGAACTTAGTGTTGCGTGTAGTGCAAGCTATTGAATTTAAAGAAAATAACTTACTATAAAATCTTGGGGTGTTACACTCTATATGATAAGTGACGTTGAATTCAAAATTTTTTTTATTGATGTTGTAGAATAGATGTTACATGGACCTAAACCTGTGAATGATATGACAGAGAGGGTTGATCCCATATAAAAACATAAAAAGGCCAATCAAATTCATCAAAAAAATGATGAAAATCAGCGAATAGATTTGAAGTATGAAGTTGGAGACAATTATTTTGTTAAAATATCACACAAGAAGAGATTCATGTGGTTTTGAATGAGTTGGAAGCTTACACCTAGGTAATCTATCCCTTTTAGATCAATGATTGCATTGGACACGTGGAATATCAGCTTTCATTTTTCTAAATATGGATCATGTCTATGATGTGTTCCACAAATATCTCCTGATGATGTATATACATCAACCATCACATGTACTAAATCCATAAGTGGTACAACTGTAGAATGAACAAATGTATGAGGAGTAATCAGTGAATATCTTGGAAAATGGAGATAGATATCTATGCAACAATAAAACTCACCTTGTTAAAGTGTTGTGGAGGAACTAAATGTATGAATACATTACATGAGATCCTAAGTAAATAATAAAAAATTGTAGCCTCGCCTATTATCAGTCAATAATATGAGTTGAAATTTTGTGTAAAAAGTATATAATTGGGGGAAGAATTTAATGACGCAAAATGATTAAAGAATAATTGTTTCCTAAATAAATGTTGGTTATATTGAATTATTTAAGTATTATACACATAGAGGACATAGAGAAACTAAAAATATATCAATTCATTAATGACTATCATTACATTATTTAGTGAATAAACTAATGAAAATGAAAAATATTACATGTGGGAAAATATAAAATACAAAAAATCCAATAGAAAGATTTGGATCACCTGGATCATCTAGAATCATCCCTCTCAATGAAAACAATATAGAAATGATAAAAAAATATCGGCAAACCAATAAATAATATAGAAAATGATAATGTAGAACCATGAGTGGAATTTTAGTGAATAATGATGTATGGAATGAAGTGTTATTTATTGGAGGTAATTTGATGATGGGAATTGTAATGTGACCATTATAATAGTAACATTACTATTGAGAATAGTATCCTAACTATTAGGAACAGTAACCTCACTGTCAGAATTGTTTTTAACCTCAAAAAATAAATTTTAATTTATATATAATATATCATGAGAAATTTAAATATAAATATTATAATGTCCAAAAAGTAACATGATTAAAAAATCAATGCAATTATAAGAAATTTTTAACCAATTGTATTTTATATTATTTCATAAAAATCATAATTTTTTATATTAAGATTATAAAATTACTTATTTTATAAAATTATTTTTATAAAATTAATTTAATTTTTTAAATCATCATTTCAAAATTTTAAAGGATTATTTTTTAGTAATTTTATTAAATAAATAAATTTTTAGTTGAATTGTAAAAACACATCTTTTTCCTAAATGTTTTCTCTTATATTTCACCATTCCTAATGTCATTATGACATAATTATTTTAAAAAAACCTAAGTCTATAAATAATTATATTTTATTTTATAAATTATTCATTGAAATAAAATAAACATAATTTCTATCCATACAAATTATTTTCCAAAATAGAATGTAAAAAAGTTATCCCTTAAAATATGAATTTTTTTCCACATTCATTTTTAATAAACAAATTTATTTAAAATTAAAATTAACTTTAAATTCTTAAAACTAATATATATATTTATATGTTATTTTTATTATCAAAAATTTACTATTACATTTTTTACCTTTTTGTAATATTTTATTCAAATTTTTATTCAAAAAACATCCCTCTCCGCAATTGTAAGTAACTACTCTCCCTCCCCTTAGAAGGAAAACACCATACCACTTTCCAAAGACACATATCTACCCAAAAATTGTGTATTAATATTCTTATCATACCTAGGTATGTTTTGGAGCCTTATAAATCCAATCCTAAAAATATTTTTGTACCATTGAGAAGAAGAAAAACCAAGAAGATGGTATGTTCTCATCAATTCTACCTCTAATTCTCCAATCATATTTATCTTATATCCATCAATTTTAAAAAAAATATTATAATAATAATTATGTAGTATGTTATAATTATAACAATGATGTTAACCTACTGGAATTATTATATTTACAACAAATTAAACAATCATACTCCCTTTTATCATCTTTATGATAATGTCCCTTTAATGGTTAGTTAACTGCCAATGAAGACATTTCAAATTCATTTTTTATCACCAAACATATGAGTGGTTAATTTTTTTTGATATATAAATTTATAAATATATTTAATTAAATATTTTAAATTAACTGTACTTATAAAGAAATTACATTGAAAAAGTAATGAAATTTAGGAAAAAATTGAATTTTTATTGAAAACATGACATCATAGTGAATTCCCTTTAACTAAGAAAATTAATAAAAATTATCAAATAATTATTATTGATAGATAGTGTCAAAAAAAAAATAACTTCTATATAAATTTTTAATATAATTTTTTTTTATTTAGGAGGAAGAAAAACAACGAAATAAAGCGGGATTTACGGTAAGGGGATTCTCAAACCCAACTCACTTTCATTGTGTTACCCCTCTTTCACGTAAATTATAGTAGGTATATTAATATAATGCTTCTTAAATATTATTTTTATATTATTGTTTTTTATTTTAGGGATATAAATGTTACAATGTTGATTTATAATCCATATTCAACGATTTTTTGAATTTAAATTTTCCTTCTAAAGAACTTCTTTTACACCTCTGGAGTTATTTATTAATCACTCAATAATGATTATGTTTATGACAAATAATTTTTCAATTATTAATTTTGGAACCAAATTTTAATTCATGAAATTAATCTTTATTAAATCCTTGTGAAAACCATTCCTTTCCAAGGGTTGTTTTATTAATACGATTGATATATGTTCAATGTGGTACACATGATTTTGTAAATATTATGATTTGATTGGTTGGATTGGAGATATATTTCCCTCATATTAATTGGGTAATGTTATGTACATCATGATATTATATGTATTATTTTTTAAACTTATTTTATCTTTTTTCACAATGATGTTGTTATGGTTTATGCACATATGTTATGTTTGGACATGATGCGAGCTTTTTTCACAACAATTTGTGGAATTTTACCTCAATGACTTGATGTTTCATTTTAATTCATATACCAAATTTAGAACATTCAAAAATATATTCCTCAATATAATTATTATTAACCTAAGATTATTACTTGATCATGTTGATTATTCTCATCTATGTACAATTTATTCATTTCTCTTATTTCAACTATGATATCCTTCCCCTTAATAGGGTTTTTGCTCACCCATTTCTTTGTTGTATATTCACATGTAATGATTTTTTCTAAGTATAACATGATTTATTTAATTTTGATAAATAAAAATTATTTTTACAATGTTTTTTTACTTTGTATAAGTGATAAATGATCTTAATTTTCCAAAAATAATTAACCTTTCAATCCTTCAATGTAAAACTATTATGTTGTTCATATTTATAATGATGCAATAGTCATTTAAGAAATAGTCAGGTCTCTAAATTTATATCCCATATAATTATATGTTAATAACTTAATATCATAAATTTTATCCATATACTCTTCTATCAAATGTAAAACGAAATTGTCGATCAAGTGCATTGTGGATTACCGCCTTATGAATAGATATTTTTTTTTCCATAACCACCTCTCATAGATTAAATTAATGATAGATTTAATATTTATATATTATATTTATGATATTATTATACCGGTATAATTATAATACCACATCTACCTTCTTACTTACAAACCTGTTGGAAAACAATAATGCCACTGAAGTGTATTGTGAACTACCGCATCATAAACTAATGTGATGTGTTTTTTTATAATTAACATGGACATTAATAAGTATATATGAAATAAATTTATATGATATTTGAAATTTAATTATGATTTTTGAATTTCTATATCACATATAAGTTCTTAATTTTCATTCCATGAGGGGATAAAATAATTTCCTTCATGTGTGCAGTTGACTACCACCTAACCAAGTGATGTGATTTATTTTTCAGCAATTATTTTATTGGAAGGTAATAATGGTGAATTTAATGAATATATATGATATATATAAAATAAAAAATATTATGTAAATTTAATATATTAATCACCTTTATTTCATTTCATTTTTCTAGGAAAAGGAAATGACATTCATGCGTATATACAATATAGCATCTCTATGAATGTAGTATTTCATTTTCTATCTCTTACTTTTCTAGATTGCTCTAAATACATATATAATGAATATATATTATTAATATATCATGGTTAAAATTATCAAAATGAAATAATCATGATAAATTTAAGATTAATTAAATACAAAATCAAAATATACATGAAAAACAAAGTATTTATTGCTCAAAATGTGATTTTAACATGGAATTGATAATAAATAGGTAATAAAAGGTCATAAGTAAATCATATGTGGTTTGGAATATATAATTATGGGTATATAATTGATATATAATAAACAAATATATATAATACATGGGGTTAAAATGTGAATTAATGAAATTAAATGGACATATCTTCTATTATGAGGTGTATATAAAGACCCATTAAAATGTAATATCATGAATTTATTTATTCTAAGGACATTTTATAATTAATGTGATTTTCTAAAATCATTTTGATTATGATTCAAATTAACCATGGTGATAATTGTTTAATGATACAATCTCATCATTTATCTATATTTATTATGTTTATGCTTTTGAGGAAAAAATTTTATGATCTGTCTCTCAAGAAAATCATAAATTTTTTATAATATTTTTATTTCATGAGAATACATGTTTTAATTTTATTTATCTCTCTTAATGTACTCAAGATACTAAAATAATTTATTTAAGGAAAATATAAAATTTTAAATACCTTTTTACTCATTTATGAATTTTTACTATATGTTTTAAAAGGAATATTCATGTTATTTTCAGGGCCACTTTGGATTTTACCAAAAATGAGAAATGAATATATCTTTTAACCCTTATGGAATAAATTCGATTTTGTTCCTTCATGAAAATCAGTGTTTTAAAGAATCCATTTTAATTTTAAACGTTTATTTTAAAGGAAATGATTTTTAAAATGTATTATTATTTAATGAAAATATAAGTGGAAATTATATTTTATTCAAGAAATTATTTTAATGATATGTAAATAATATTTTATAAATTTCCAATGTTATGTTTAATGAAAACTATTTTGAATTTTTTTATGTTATTAATTTTTTTTTTCAGAGTGGAAAGGCTATTTTACCCAATAAATGATTTTAATTGTCTTGAAATCATCCACTATAAGTTTCCAAGACTTTTTTAATGAAAAAATAGAAAACATTTTATGTTTTTAAAATAATTTTTCCAAATTGGAAAGGATATTTTTCTAAATAAATTTTCTGAGTTATCTTTCAAAAACATTTTCCATATAATATGGCATCCTTTGATGTAACTTAATCATTACTAGGGGTATGATTCAGTGATTCTATATTTATTTTTTCCCTGTATGGTTTATATTTTTGTGAGAAAATGTATTTGAAACCTATTTATTTTCCATGGGTTATACAATAATGACATGTTTCATGAAACACATTTTATATCATAAGTTTTGATATGATTATTATTACATTAAGACCATTTCTTTTCATGGGTTTTGATATTATAATGTTTTATTAATCTCTTTTTGTTTCATGTGATCTGATAGGATGAATATTTTATGAATACGATTTCTTTTCATGGGTTATCATATAAATACAATTTTTTGATATTTTGGCAGAAATATTTATTATTTTCATTATACGATGGGTGGGACATATTTCCCCCTCAAATACATTGGGAAAATATGTATGTATAATGAGATAAACAAGACTAGAATGTGGTGTAAACCCAAATAAATAAAGGATTTTTTCTACTATGATAGTCTTGGGAGTGGAATTTTACAACTATGATGGTTTTGGGAGAGAACCCATCCACTATAATGGCCTTATTAATAATCCTTGACTCCTATGGGTATAATTTTCTATACTTTTTTGCATACCACCGTTCCATGTCTTATGTCAGTGTTATGCACTACTAGTTTATATTATAAGATTTAATTATGACTAATTTCTTAAGAACTGGAATTATATACACTAGGACTCATGTTTTTTTATCATTGACATACATGGTATGATTTTTATATGTTTGATCATGTTCTCATATGTTTACGCTCACGTCTTGTTTACGAATTTACCTTGTTTACCACAACTAAGAATCTAATCTCAAACTATAATATGTTTCATATACCTAGGTTTTGATAATTGGTTTTATCTCTGATATGTATAATAATGGTTTTCATTATATGGAACTAAGTGAGAGATGATGTAGAAATATTATTAATTAGTAGTTTATATTTCCTTGATTTTAATAGAACTATACCTTTATGATCATCAGGAATATATTTATGTGATTTAATGAATAATAATCTAAAACCATGTAATATCTATGTATAAAACTCTTTCATAGTTATATAAACACCAATCTATTAGTAATATATTATTAGAACCATCATTTTTTTGTGTAAACAGTTTCATTTTTCATGAAAAAATTGATTCAATAATTCTGGTCTTTAAACATTGATCATAGTAACAATATCACTTAATTTTTCATCATGATACTAATATCGTAAATATTAAATAAATAAATATATATTCATCTATAAATTTATATATAGAAAAATTAATTGATCTATCCATATAAATTTTAGCAAATATGAACGAATATTCATTTTTTCTCTTTTTGATAGATGGAATCAAAAAAACATAAATAATAATTCACCATTATATAATAAATATTATATCTTATATATCATTTATATTCAATAAATATATCTTTTTTTGAATCCTTGTAAATTGGAAATGAAAATCGAATCAAATTGCTTTGTGGAGGTGATAGGACAGATGTATACACGAGTGACAATATTGTTTTCCAATTGTCGGGAAAGCAATATGGAGGATATTAAATTATAATTAATGAAATGAATTATATCATAAATATAATATCTACAAAATAATCCCATCAGAAAAACCATCCATCAAATATGGAGATGGAAAATGCATTGCATCACTATATGGGGGTGGTTTTCCACATGTACACACAAGTGAAACAATCACTTCCAATTTGAAGTAAAATATGGTGAATAATGGTAGTTCTATAATCATAATAAAATTTCAATTTATTAAGGATATTTTATTTATTATTTAATTATTAATACTATATATTTAGAGGATGTATAAGAAGAAATAAATTGAAATAGGTCTGGTAGGATTATTACCTCTTCTTCTATAGGCCTCCTTTAGATCACTTAATTAAAACGATTTTAATGGTATTTCAAGAATATCATAACCTCTAATCCATGTTTAGGGAATTTTATAATAGAATTTGGTAGGTTTTAGTTTATATAGAAGTTTGGTTTAATGAAAATAGATATGGGGTGTCATTTTATGAGTGAGGGGAAGTAAACACTTGGAATTACTTACAATATTTAAAAATAATTAAAGTCTTTCTCAAGTATAATTCTTAAAAATAACCATTAATTTATTGAAAAATAATCTATGATTGAATTATAATCATAAAAATAAATTTACATATATATATATTTCAATTTAAACAACATTTTATTGGTTTAACCCCTTAATTAACTGATAATAACATTAAATAAAGTAACCACTTTTTTTATATTAAAGGTTTTTAATTTTACTTATATGATTATAAATGGTTTATTAATGTATAAGGGTTGATTTTTTAATCCATTTATCACCATAACATCCCAATTTAAATGTTTTTATGTTTTTCAAATAATTACTATAATAATATTTTTTATAAAATCCCCTTAATGTCAATTTTAACATGATTCAATTCATTTGACTTTAATGATATAAATATATTAATTAAAATAAAATATAGGTATTTCAAACATCACTAATAATTATTAATAATCTATAAAATTTTTAGGCAACTATAACTCACCAAATCATTACAACTTTAAGGGTTTGAAAATCATTTTCAAGATTCTCTTTCTTCTATAATAATAAACACTCTCTACATTATATAAGAATTTAAGGTAAATATTCTGTTAATAAAAAATAAAAATAAAATTCCATGATAAAAAAAATTATTTTACACATAAATAGTCTAAACCAAACTTATACTTTTTTATCCTTATCTAAAAAATTAATATTATTAACATTAAGAGTCAATTGTTTTAATTTTCATTACTAAAAATAATAAAATTGTAACTATCAAGGGTAAATAGAACCATAATGCCATATATATGAAACATGGATGTAGAAGGATGAATTAATACCATAAAAGGAAATAAAATCTTGTTTTGGGTTGATTTTCAGAGCTTATCTCATGGTTTTGACATTGTTTTACCAATTTTAACCCCACCAAGGTGAAAAATAATTACCACAATTACTATTCCCAATGGAAAAAAATAAAATCCATATTTAACAAATTTGATCCCCCTAATTCTATAAAGAGAAATAAAATTTCAATATCAATTTCAATAAGTGGAATAAAATAATTTTAAAAGAAGTTAGAAAAACATGGTGAAAATTATTTCTTAGAAATATAAATTTTTAAGAATAGAGCTCGATTAATTCTTATAAAATTAACAAAGAAAACATTAGATTAATAGTAAAAAACAATCAAATATATTATATTTTCTATTTCATTAAATTCAATCATGGATTTTGATAAATTTAATTAATTAATATAAAAACACATTGTGTGTATAAATATAGTTTTTTTTAAAAATATTTCTCTTACTTTCAAATGTTTTATATTTTCATTTCTAATTAATTGATGAAAAATTAATTCATTTTATAATTATTTAAACAATTGATTTTTTCATAATCTAGTTAGTACTATTCATATTCACATTGTAGATCCTAGTTCTAGGTGCCGCCCAAAGGTTCCCCATAACAGGTTGGCCACATGGCCGCAAGCGCATTTACCCAAACACCAGAGGATTCCAAATTGTAGTGTGGGCGTTGGGTGTGATGGTTGGGAAAGTATTCCCTCATTGGTAGAGTAACACAATAGAAACAAACAGTAAACAGTAGCAGAAGTAGTAACACAAACAACAGAAGTAAATGGTGGAAGATTGGTAATAAATCCAACTGAAGCCACATTATATATATATATATATTATGCATGTCACATGTGTCCAGGAAAGAATGCAAAGAAGTCACAAAACTGGAATAAAATATAGAAAAAAATTGAAGAAAAGCATGTAAACTCTAACAGCATTAAAAGTCTTAGCATAGTTTCATGGTCTCAAGCTCTAATAGGAATCAAGTACCTCATGAGGAAGGGAACATACCCTTTTCTAAACCCACAATAATATAATCTATATGGGTCTCATACATAACCCAAATTGGTTGTGAGACGAATCCCTGTAGGAAACCACCAAAATATATGTGCCTAACTATCAATGAATATATATATAACAGGTAATATGCAGAAATAAATCAATAAAATAGGAAGTAATCAAAATTAAACAATCCTTCAGTTATCAATTAAATTTATTTACATTTATTAATTAATCAATACATTCAATAATGAAATCCTGGGATCTAGAATATGCTCATTATCCTACTCTGTAATAGTAACAAAATAAATGTATCTTAATACCATCAAAAAAATAAAGTAAGACTGATTCTAAGCTTCTACTTTCACTTTGGTAGACTTGTCACAATCATTCAATTATCCAGAAACAATCCTATGGAAAAACTCTCATAGTCTAAGCCCTTTGGTTTAACATAGCACTAATTATTTACAAATGTCCACCTGGGTAGATCTCACGGTTAAAACCCCAAGGTTAACATGGGATCAATTAATTATAAACGAACTCAAAGTAGCTCTCACGGTCAATACCCCATGGGTCAATATATCTTAAGTAAATCATAAACAATCTCCTCGATAGCTTTCACAGTCAATAACCCTATGTCAAATTCTACACCAAGGATCTCACAGTCATGTGTAATTAAACATGGAAACCCCCATCGTTTTCCGGGTCCATGTCTCCCACAGTCCATTGGAAAACAACGCACATATAATATCAATGTATCACATATAATCTACATCTACTACATGGTTAACATTCACAATAATAACACATGCAAATAATTTTATCAATTAACTCCATCCTAAAAAATTAATGGTATGGAAATAAGGTACAGATCATCGGAAACCTAGGCCAAGGGGTCATAAATTGTCATACTAGGGAAACACACTCAAGGGGTGTCCCATAAGAAAGGAATCTAACCTTAAGCATATCCTACAAACCGTTTTCAATCAATTAAACCATATCAGGTTAATAATAGGGTTAATTTCCAAATCAAGTAATACCTCTAATATGTGTATGTAGAACTTTTAGCATATATAATCCAAAGAAGAACAATAAATGGAACAAACCCCCTACCTTTATATCACACGATCAATATACTTGAATATCGGCCCTCGAATCATCCTATAATTATGTATATCTAAAAATAGGTTAAAATAGATCATCCCATGATAACTAAAGAGAAATGAATAATCGAGAAGAAAGGATCAAGGGGAAAATAGAACACAATGGTGGTAATCCAATACAGCTGACGACATCTCAATTAGCACTCGGAAGGATAACTGAGAGGGACTCGAAGTTCACAGCTGTTCAGTAACTCTCCTATATGAACTGAGGGGAGAATAAATATTTTGTGTACATGATACACGAACCCACTGTGATTTATCAAATAAAAAAGAAAAGTAATCGACATGTTTATTTAATGTACATTCCATATAGTAGCCTTAATCGGCCCCTAATTTAGGAGGTTTTCTAGGTCACCACACAACCATGTACTCATTTGTTACACGACCAGTACATGACTGTATGTAGTACCTAAGTATACATCATCTACTCATTTGTACATGACATGTATATAGAAAATTCCCATTTTTTCCTTTTCCCTAAAAAAGAACCCAAAATTATGATCTATAGCTAAAATAAAGATTCATGTTCTTAAAAACATCATCCAAAAAGAAATTCATCCTCAAATTACCCTCCTATGGGTGGTGAACAAGAATCATCAAACAACTCTGGCCACTGGGATCGTACGTCGGCCTCCCTCTCCCAAGGATCGTACCACGATTCACTGTAGTATTTTACACTTGTACCAATGTATTAAACTGGTTTTTTATTAAAAATTAAACGTATAATAACAAAATTCACTCCATGTTTGATTCAATTATTTTATGTTTAACACTATTAAAAAGGGAAACGTTGCTTATTTTCATAATTATATTGTTGGTGGAGGTGATTTGAAGGACCCATATTGAAGTACAAGAAATATGGGCCAATATGCACATGATCCAAGAACAATAGTGGACTAAAACGCATTTTTTACTTAACAATGCATTAAAATGGGCTAAAACATTGTGGTCCAGTATGAAATTTCATTACCTTTATTTCATATAACGGAACCAAATCCCCATCCGTGCATTAAGAGGCCCGTAAAAACTGATCTGTCCAATAAAGTTGATCTGCACGAGGCCAAAACATTGTCTCTATATTTAGACAATATCTTTTATTATATTCTATATACGGATTCAAAATTTGACATGGAGGTAAAAAAGATGTCTTTCAAAAAAAATTAGTTTTGTCAAAAGTGATTTATGACTATCTTACCATCCCAAACCACGGACCATGCAGATTATGGAAATCAGGGTGCCCAACACCACCTCCTACTTTGGCTATAAATTGGGACCTTGGGCACCCCATTTGTGAGTTTGAACCAGAGGCAAGGTTATTCCATTTTGGAGTCCCAAAGAGGTCTTTTAATCATCCTTAGAAGTTCGGGAGGATATGGAAAGTTTTACTACAACATCCTCTTCTTCCTCCCCTCTCATGGGTTTCTAAACCCCTTTTGATCACCTGAGGAGAAACATGTTGTAATCCCGAGCATCATGTTTGTATTATATTGAATGGTCATTTTAATTACAGGTTGTATGTTGTTTTTATTAATAATCTCTTTTAATTTTATTGAGTTATATACTGGTATGTCATGCTCAACTCATATGATAATGTATGGGGGTACCCATTCATGTGATGTTTCACACATTGTTCACCAGTTCTTTTTCCCTCTTTCAATTGTGGTGTTTCTGTGGTTCATATTGGTCAATTGAACTCACATAAGAATTGTCAAGGACATTTACATTTATGTCATGGTATCAGAAATAAATAACATACAAACTTGGATAGTACATTGATTTCTTTGTGTGTTTCCTCAGTGAGTTTTGGTTATGAAGTCAAACACAAATCAGCCAATCATCGGCGGTGTCCGGTGAATCATTGTGTGTTTTCGACTGAACCCTAGGAGGTATCCTACTATAAAAACAGTAAAATTATGGTTCTAGGTCTTAAAAACTAGGGATTAAAAGATCATGACCCTATATCATGAGGCAATGAAGGATAAACATCATGAGAGTACCCCGAGTTGATCACGCTTAATTAATACTGTGAATTTCTACTTCATTTTACCACATTCATTTTCTATCGTCATCTTTAATCATCAAACCCATGTAATATAAAACCCCATTCCAATTTTTTACTTTCATAATCAGAACCAAATGAGGAAATTAATGATCTTAGGCTCCATCAAGAGAAGACCTAGGGTTGCTGCTATAATGCAAAAATTCTAGTTAAAAATAAACATCTAATTTGACGTGCTCGACAATGCGTTAAAATTTTGGAACCATTTCCTGGGAGCCATGATCATTTTATTTATTTATTTATTTTTATTAATTTATTTATTTTATTTATTAATTAGTAATCATTTCAATACCCCACCCCATTTGATTATTTTTTTTTTGGGTTTTTGTATTTATTTTTTTCTTTACGTTGGTGTGTTCTCTCTCTCTCTCTTTACCTATCTCTATTCTTCTTCTTCTACTAAATCTATCTCTCTATAATTATGTATTATAACATTATATTCTATTTTAACCCTTATTAAGTGATTTTATCCATATTAAAAAAAATCAAACTTCACAACTTATTTGCATGACCCGATCTTGTAAAGAAACACTACTTGTGTTTGATCCTGAAATTGAAAAGTCACTTCACACAAAAATAAAGGAATCCAGGGAAGTTCAATAAAGTAACACTGAAAAACCAATTTTGGAACCCCACGTGGTCCTAAACCAATCAAAAATTGAACCTAATCAAATAAAATAAAACATGGCTGCAAATAATCGAACTTTAAAAGAACTAACCACTCATGATGTGGAGTACCAACTTGCATACATCCAATATCGTGAGGAAGTAGAAAACTTTGAGACGAGATCATTTATAATCCAACTTATTCCTAAATTCTATGGTCTTTTCAGTGAGGACCCTCATAAACACCTTAAGAAATTCACATAGTGTGCTTCACCATGAAACCCCAAAATGTGTCTGGGGACTTAATTATGTTTAGGTCCTTCTGTTTCTCCCTTAATAGTGTAACAAAATATTGGATATACTATTTTCCTACCATGATTGGGGGCTGTAATGACCTTAAAAGACTCTTTTTAGGGAAATTATTCCCTTCCTCCTGAACGACATCAATTTGGAAAGAAATATTTGGAATTAGGCAATCACAAGGAGAGACCCCTCAGGAATAATAGGAGAGATTAAAACGACATTTCTCAAGCTGCCCCCACCACCAGATTAGTGATCAACTATAAATCCAATACTTATATGAGGAACTTATACCCATGGATCGTGTAATGATTGATGCTGCAGCTGGTGGTTCCCTAGTTGATAAAACTCATTCCGTCCTTCGTGACTTAATAGCCAACATGGCACAAAGTGCACAAAAATTTGGTACATGAGCAATTGCACCACCCGAGGAGTTCATGAGGTAAGCCATTCATCCCTAGAACAAAAGGTAGATAATAAACTTGATGAGATGAATACTCTTATAACGAAATTATATAAAACACAAGGTAACTCACAATAACATCCTGTTCCAATACATTGTAGTATTTGTTCTGACAATACTCAATTTTTTGACTAGTGCCCACAACTTCAAGATTAACCTGAGTCTTGTGCAACCGTGTTCCTAGGGAGTCCATTCCAACACGCACCTCCCTTCATGAAAGAACAATTCATGCCAAATCCAAACCATGGGTGGCAAGCACAACCCTAGTTCCGATAAAGAGGAAACTCAAGCTACCCCAAGAAAAATTGGAATCAACAAGGTCAAGGTAATCGACCTTCTTATGCTTCAAATTCTCAAAACAATCATCCTCTTCCTCCCAAATCTAAACCAAGCCTCGAGGATATGGTGAAACAAATGGAAACCCAGAACCTATAGTTTCAACAGACCAAACAATCGGCAATTCAAGACCTATGAACTCAAGTGGTTCAATTGGTGAACACCATCGGTGAGCTTAAGATGAAAGGTTATTGAAAACTACCATCCCAACCCATTTACAATCGGAAAGACGAAGGCAATTTATGTGAAATTACACTTCATAGTGGTAAAGGTGTTTATCCTTCTACTGATTCTACACAATAGGTATGTCTCCAACTAGAAAACGCTCTTTCCTAACCCTCAAAAATTGCATGTAATGAAATACAGGACAAAAATGGTAATCGATATATCATTGATGATTCAAATGATCAATCCATTCCTCTTTCTTTCCCCTAAAGACTTTCTAAATCTAAGAAAAACTCTGAAAATGACATTGATAAAGATATAGTAGATACATTTAAAAAGGTGAAAGTTAACATTACTTTATTGGATGAAGTTAAACAAATACCTTGATATGGAAAATTTATTAAAGAGATTTGCACCCATAGAATGAGACTGAAGGGGAATGTGAGATTCAACATGGGGAGTAATGTCTCACCCTTCATTCAACCAGCAATGCCAATCAAATGAAGGGATACAGGCACATTCACGATACCTTGTACCATAGGAAAGACCTTCTTTTCTGTTGTTATGATAGATTTTTGTGCTTCCATTAATGTAATAAATCACTCCCTATATACTTCTCTCCTGGTTGGAGAGCTTCAACCAACTGGAATTATTGTGAAACATTCAAACTGGAGTACAACACATCCAAAAGGTGTGATTGAAGATGTCCTAGTCAGAGTGAAGAATCTCATCTTCACCACTGATTTCTATATTATTGAGATGGAAGATACTCGAACCCAAGAACATGATCCTCTAATACTTGGGAGGCCATTCCTATGAATAGAAAAGATGATCACCAACATTCACAATGGTATGATTTCCCTGGCGTTTGGTGGAGAAAAGGTAAGTTTTAACATCCATCCGGCTATGAAACACCATGTTGAAGAGTACTCCACTCTTCCTGTCTATTCAATGGAAGTGCTCTCAAATGATGCACACACACACACAACTCTATCCTCAACCCATACTCTGATCCATTATCCTCATCTTCACCATTGGATGATTTGAGTTTTGATTCATGTTTTGTGTGTTTTGTGTCTTCTAAAAGATCTAAATTTTGTTCTTTAACTGATGAGTGTGTTCATTCTGAGCTACCCATGAATGTCGATGATTCTGCGAATCTCATTCCCTTAGATTCTATATCCATAGAGAATAAACATGAGTAGATAGACAGTTTCATGGACCTCTCTCCCCATAAATCCCCTCCCTCAGTCAAAAAACCCATAACATTGGAATTAAAACCACATCCCACTAATTTAAAATATGCCTATCTTGAGGTTATTGACCAATTTCCCATCATTATTTCTAATAAACCCTTTAAAAAATAGGAATCAAAACTGCTCATCCTTTTGAGAGAGTGTAAAAAGGTAATAGGATGGACATTGGATGATATTCCTGGGATTAACCCATCTATTTGAATGCACCATATACTTTTGGATGATGACGCTAAGCCTGTAAGACAATCTCAAAGGCGGTTGAATACCACTCTCCTTGAAGGGGTAAAATTATAAGTCAGTAAATTACATGCTACTGGGATCATTTAGTATATATCTGATAGTAAATGGGTTATCCTAGTGAAAATTGTCCCTAAACAAATAGGAATAGTAGTCGTGTCAAATAAAAGGAATGAATTGGTTCCAACACGTGTGCAAAATTGTTGGCGAGTCTGTATTGACTACCATCGACTGAATCAAGCCACACAGAAGGACCACTTTCCTCTACCATTCATTGACCAAATGATAGAATGATTGGCTAGTAAGTCCCATTATTGTTTCCTTGATGGCCATTCAGGTTATTTTCAAATCCATATAGCCCCTAAAGATTATGAAAAGAAAACATTTACCTTTCCATTTGGCACATTTGCATACGGAAGGATGCCATTTGGTCTTTGTAATGATCATGGTACTTTTCAGCATTGTATATTGAGTATATTTTCAGAGTACCTAGAGAACTACATGGAAGTTTTTATGTATGATTTGACGGTTTATGGAACTTCCTTTTATGATTGTTTGGAACACCTAGGTTTTATCCCTTGCCATTGAATAGAAAATCATCATGTATTAAATTATGAGAAATATCGTTTCATGGTTGAATGTGGGATAGTTCTTGGGAATGTTATTTCAAAAGAGGGAACTCAAGAGGATAAATAAAAAATTGAATTAATTTGAACCCTTCTGTATCCAAAATGTGTTCGTGAGGAGCGATCTTTCTTGGGTCATACTGGTTTTTACCGCCGATTCATTAAAGACTTCAACAAGATCACACTTCCCTTGTCCCGGTTATTAAAAAATGATTCTAAGTTTGTGTTTGATAAAAATTGTGAGGATGCTTTCAATTCACTAAAAAGGAGTCTCACATCACCTCGCATCATCCAACCACCAAGGTGGGATCTCCCCTTTGAACAAATTTTTGATGCCTCTAACTTTGCAGTTGGGGCAGTTTTATCAAAAATGGTTGACAAGGATCCTCATGTCATTGTGTATGACTCACGTACCCTTGAACCTACCTAGAAAACTATACAACCACAAAAAAAAGAGATTCTTTCTATTGGGGTTTACTTGGAAAAATTATGTTAATATCTTATTAA
This sequence comes from Viscum album, assembly GCA_963277665.1. Taxonomy (NCBI): domain Eukaryota; kingdom Viridiplantae; phylum Streptophyta; class Magnoliopsida; order Santalales; family Viscaceae; genus Viscum; species Viscum album. The sequence goes on from OY728155.1 coordinate 1,941,068,019, forward strand.
GTCAAAAATCATTGTTTTCTCTAATCATGATGCCCTTCGTTTTCTCCAAAAGAAGCCTGAAGCTAAACCCTGTCTCATTCGATGGATGCTCCTCCTCCAAGAGTTTGAACATGAGATTAGAGATAACAGAGGAGTGGAAAATGTGGTAACTGACCACATTAGTAGGATTTCAAAACCATTCGACCATCATGATGACTCACCCCTCCCAATTAGAGAATTTTTCCCTCATGAGAACCTTTGTGATGTTGTGAACCTTACCCCCTAGTATACGAACATTGTTAATTTTCTAGCAAAATCTTGGGTCTCCATTGATTTTATCACTTCACAATCCCAGAGACTGAATCACAATTCTCAGTGGTACATTTTGGATGACCCATATTTGTTGAGAATTTGTGGTGACCAAGTAGTTCGTCGGTGTATCCATTACTATGAGTTCACCTCTGTTTTGACATTATTCCACAACTTGGCATGTGGGGGCCACTTTGGCTATCCACGTATATCTCTAAAGGTCCTTGACTCAGAACATTGTTGGAAAATTTTTTATAGAGATTCCTGTCGGTTTTTTGAGTCATGTATTCATTTTCAATTCCTAGGGAATATCTCTAAGAGGAATGAAAGACCCCAACAACCCATGTTATTCTTGTGAAATTTTTAATGCATGGGGCATTGACCTCATGGGGCCTTTTCCAAATTCATTTGGCTTTGTGTACATATTATTGGCTGTTGACTACATATCTAAATGGGTGGATGAAAATTCCACTAGGACCAATGACTCTCAAGTGGTTGTTGATTTTGTGAGGTAGCAAAGTTTTAGAAGGTTAGGTTTACCTAGATTAATCATTAGTGACCAGGGTTCACATTTTTGTATTCACAACATGAAAAATTTTCTTCATATGTATGGGTTTGTTCATATTGTCTCTACATCATATCACCCCCAATCTAACAAACATGAAAAAATCTCAGATTAAGAAGGTAAACGAATCTTGGAAAATGGTACAACCGAATTGGAAAGATTGGAGTTTGCAGATGGATGATACACTTTGGGTGTACCGTACAGCTTTTAAAACCCCAATCGGAATTTCACCATATAGAATTGTGTTTGGAAAGGCTTGTCACCTCCCAGTAGAGGTATAATACCGTGCGTATTGGGCTGTTAAACAATGTAATATGAATCTTTCAGATGCAGGTGAGCATAGAAAGATACAGATTCCATGATAGAAGAAATTCGACATAATGCATATGAGAACTCCTGAATCTATAAAGAGAAGAAAAAAGATATCCATGATAGCATGATTTATCAGCAGAAGTTCCATATTGGTGAGAAGTTTCTTATGTATAATACCAAGCTAAATCTCCACCCATGTATTCTTCATTCTTGATAGCTCGATCCGTATACCGTTACTAATTTTTACCCTTTTGGTGCTTTATATTTTTTTTATAAGAAGAGAGGAAAAAGGATTAGTGTCAATGGGCAGAGGCTGAAACACTTCTATAAGGATTTTTCAAATCATGTCATTGAAGAAATCGAACTGATATATGCCACATATGACAACATTTAGCAGGTTGTCCCTTTTCCCTGCCTTTTATTTATTTTCTATTTATTTAAAATAATTTCATTGAGGACAATGAAACTTTTAGGTGTGGGGTAGGGTGATAGGGTGACATGTCAGAGTTAAGAAAATAAAAGAAAACAATAATAATTAAAATTAAAAAAACAAATAAAGTGTTTTAATTTTTGATTTATTTTTCATTATTTTGTGTTTTTTTATAAAAAATGTTCTTATAAAGAATATCCAAAATCATTTTTCATGCTTGAGTCGATTGTGTTGAAAATTCCACTATTTTTGGGAAAAAAAATTCAAATGATTGTTGATATGAAATCTTTTTCTATAATTTTTATTTTCATATCATTCTTATGTGTTTAATAGATATTTAAAACCCATTCCTCATTATCACCAAACAATATTTTAATCCCTTACCCGAGAGACATTATAATCCCTTTATTGCATATTCTTCCTTTAAATCACATTCTTGAGAATCTGAAGTCATGTACAGAAACTAGAACTTACCTTGATTCTGTTTGAAGCCATAAAATTTAGGTATGCTACAGTCATGATAGAGGCAATTGTTCATTGAAAATTCATTTTTACAATTATCCTAATTTTTTTACCACATTTACATTTCATCCTTATTAAGCCTTAGAGACTATGAAATGCTTATTAGGTAGACACATTACAACAAATTTATCCCTGCCCTACCTATCTATTGTGTATTTTCTTATTTATTTTCAGCAAGTCTGGGTGAGAGGGTGTTTCCATGGGAATTCTGGGGAGAGAATCATCATTATGGGTTGATATAAAGGGTACCTACATTTTCCTTGGGCAATGGGTTCACAAGACATATTAAATCATTTTTATACATGTTTCCCTCTTTATCTCCAAAAAAACTAAAAAAAATATAGTTAAGTACATTGAGAAAAAAATAAACAGAACAAATAAAAAAATGGATAAAGAGGATGATTACTCATTATTATTCATTGTTTGTTTGTGACCCACAAAATGGACAATAGAGAGAGTGAGTTGGAGGTGATACAATTTTTGAGGTGTTGAGTGTGTAAATTCATTGAGAACACATATTAAATTTTGACATGTTTGGTACAAAATAGATTAAAAACTTCTCTTCAGACTCAGATTTTTAAACATTAAATCCTTCCAAACCTCGAACCGCAGAACAACCTGTTGAAAGGCCTCTTGAGTAGCGCACTAGTTTCTACTGGTAGAGAACCTAGAATCTTTCTAAGCTTATGGTAAGATTGCATGTACTATTAGAAAATATATTAACTCCACTTTCATATGTTCCTTGATTGGAGAGGGGAAATTGTTTGGTGAGTTTGGTTGTGACATGTTTCATGGGTTAAAAAATGAAGTTGAACAAATTTGAATGTGAGAAAAGAAAAATGATAGGAAAATTGATTCCAAAAATGAGAGATGATGAATTTCATTTCAAAAGAATATTGTATGTTTTTACACCATTGATTTAGCAATGGGACTTGATTTGGAAATTATACATTTCCCAGAAGTGCAGATGTTTAGGTGTGGGGGTGTGATCGTACCACGATTCAATGTTTTATTTCACCCTTATTCCATTGTATTAAAGTGGTTTTGTATTGAAAATTACAAGTATAATAAAAAATTTAACTCCATGTTTGATTCAACTATTTTGTTTTTAACCCTGATAAAAAGTTAAATGTTACTTATTTTGATAATTATATTGTTGTTGGAGATGATTTGAATGGCCCATGATGAAGTCCAAGAAAGATGAGCCAATCTGCGCATGATCCAAGAACACCATTGAAACAAAACGAATGTTTCTACATAACCGTGCATTCAAATGTGCTGAACCATTGTGGTCCGGTCAGAAATTTCATTAGCTTAATTTAATATGAAGTAACCAAAGCCCAATATGTTAATTAATGGCCCATACCAACCGATCTATCCAATAAAGTGGATCTACCCGAGGTCAAAACATTGCCTCTATATTTCAACAATATCTCTTATTATATTCAATATCCAGATGTAAAATTTGACATGGAGGTAGAAATGATGTATTCCAACAACGTTTTAGTGTTTTATAATGTTTTTTATGACTTTCTTACCGAAATAAACCATGGCCGAAGCGGATTATTGAAATCAGGGTGCCCAAAACCACCTCCTACTTTGCCTATAAATTTGTACCTTGGGCACCCCATTTGTGATCTCGAACTGGAGGCATGTTGCTACCATTATGGAGTCCCAAATAGGACTTTTAATCATCCCTATATGTTATGGTGGATATGGTAAGTGTTATTTCAACATCTTCTTCTTCCTCCCCTCCCATGGGTTTCTAAACCCCTTGTGATCACCTGGGGAGGAACGTGATGTAATCCCAAGCTTCATGTTTGTATAATATTGAATTATCTTTTTAATTATTTGATGTTTGTTGTTTTTATTCATAATTTTTTTTAATTTTATTGATTTATGAACTGGTATGTCATGCTCAACTCATATGATTATGTTTGGGGGCACCCATTAATGTGATGTTTCACACACTGTTCACCACATCATTTCCTCTCTTTCAATTGCGGTGTCTGTCTGGTTCATATTGGTCAATTGAACTCACAAAATCACTTTCAAGGCCATGTATGTTTATGTCATGGTATCACAATAAAATAACATACGTACCCGGACATCACATCAAGATTTTCATGTGTTTCCTCGGTGAGTTTCGGTTATGAAGTCAAACAGAAATCAACCAATCATCGATGGTGTTCAGTGAACCATTGTGTCTTTTCGATTGAGCCCTAGGAGTTATCCTTGTATAAACATAATAAAATTATGTTTCAAGGTGTTAAAAACAATGGATTAAAAGATCATGACCCTATATCATGTAGCGATGAAGGATAAACCTCATGAGAGTACCCCAGGTTGATCACGCTTAATTAATTCTGTGAATTTCTTCTTCGTTTTACCAGATTAATTTTCTACCATCATCTTCAATCATCAAACCCAAGTAATATAAAAACCCCATTTCCATTTTTTACATTCATAATCAGAACCAAATTTTAAATTTAATGACCTCTGTCTCTGTCGAGTGAAGACCTAGGGTTGTTGATATACTGTAGAAATTCTAGTTAAAAATAAACATCAAATTTGATGTGCTCAAAAACGCGATCATGAAAGTCTCTTCATGTACTCTCCAGTGTTGCCATAACACTTGTACCATATAAAACAGATCATCCACAGATTAACCTCTTCATGCGATCCTCAATCTGAATAGGGTTCTCATCAAAGGATGAATCCACCTCCAACTCATCCTCCTCAGGTTGAAAAACATGAGATAGGTATGAAAAGTAGCATTGTAGCAAAGAAACATGAAATAATTCATGGATATCATGATACCTCTAAGGTAACTACAAATATTGAAAAATGGCATGAATCTCTCTAAAACCTCAAATGGTCTGACGTATCTTAGTGAAATATTCTCCTCTCTCTTAATCATCCTATGTCCTAACCTCAATGTGACACATAGGAAACCCTGATCTCCAAACTCATACTCTATAGGTCTTATCTATCTATTAGTGTATGATTTCTTCTGCGATTGTATAGTAGCCCTCCTCTTCTGACTCTACTCCACTTGCTTTATGGTCTCCTGGACAAGACAAGGTCCCAACATAGCTATCTATCCTACCTCTAGCAAATATAGGGGTGATCGAAATGACCAACTACACAAAGACTCCTAAGGATTCATTTGAACTGTTTCTTAAAAACTAGTATTGTTGGAAAACACCTCTTGGGATTTTTGTCTCTCCCAAGAGCACCCAAAATCCCAGACACATGGTGGAAGCATATCCTTTAGTACATGAATTGTGCACTCGTACTGACCATATGTCTAGGGATGTTAAGCAATACTCAGAAGTACCTGTGTACCCAAATCCCTCTCTAGTCCCTGCCCGACATGAGAACTAAATTGGGCATCCCTGTCCAAAATTATATAATGAGGAACCCCATGAAAATGTGAAATCTTTCATATGTACAACCTTCCAAGCTCACCAACACTAATGAGTTCCTTAATCGGTAAGAAATTTGCAACATTCGTGAGTCTGTCGATGAAAACCCAAACTACATCATTCCCTCGAGGAAGCCTCAGTAAACCTATCACAAAATCTATCGTGACATAATTCCACTTCAACTCTAAAATGGGTACGTACCATAAAAGTCGGTTCCTTCACTGATGTTATGCTTTCACCTACTGATATGTGGAACATCTCATAACTAAACTAGCAACATCCCTCTTCAGCTCTGGCCATCAATAATGACGATGTAGATTTCGAGACATATTGGTTACACTAGGATGAACTCCCCATTATAAGGCTTGAATATCTTACATCAAATCCTCATGTTTGTATCTTGACACCCATATGCATCCACGGAAATGCAAGACATCATTATCTCCAATGGCCCAGTCAACAGTAGGGTCCACCCCTGACACACTCTCCCGCAGGACTAGGCTTTCAGAATCAGATAGTTTCCTCATTCTCACTTGAGCCAGTATCGTATAGGTAACAGATATAGAAGAAAGAAATGTCTTCCCCTATCTATCGTACACCTCTAAATGCATCTCATAGAATATATCCATGAAGTTACACTCACTGCATGCCTCCGTATCTACTTGTATCTATGTCCTCTTACTCAATTCATCAGCCACTACGTTTCCTTTCCCTGGTGTGTAGGTAATCTCAATGTCAAAAGAATGAAGGTAATCAACCAACTTTAATTGTCTCAAATTTAAATCATACTGTGTAAAAATATACTTGTGGATTTTTTGTTCAGTGTATACCAAAAAATTCTATCCTAAAAGATAATGTCTCCATCAGCATAATGCATGCAAAACTGCAACCAAATCAAGATTGTGGGTAGGGTAATTCCTCTCATTTGGCCTCAAATTCCAAGACCTGTATGCAATGAATCCTTCCCCCTACATAAGTACTTCTCTCAACCCAATACCTAATTCATCATATTAAATGTTTTAACTATTAACCAACTCCATAAAAATATGTATCGGTGCTAAGGTCAATCTCCCATTAAACTCCTGAAAGGTTAAATCGCAATAATATGTACACAATTACATTGAACCCTTCATAGTCAGGGATTTTAGTTGCAATGCTAAGCATGAAAGGTCTTTTATAAATCACCTATAGTAACCATCCATCCTTAGTAAACATTGTACCTCAAAGAAATTCTTCAGTTGTTCCCAGGAAAATACTTCTCTCACTTTCTCTGGGTCTACTGAAACTCCTGTCTCTAAGATAACATGACCTCTTATGTGAATTTGTTCCATCCAAAAGTCTCATTTTGATAGCTTATCATATAACTAATGATCTCTGAGTGTACTCAATACGATCTCAAGATGGATAGCATGGTCATTTCGAGTATGTGAGTACACTAAGATAACAACCACAAAGACTACCACAAAAGAATACAAGTAATGATGGAACACTTGGTTCATCAATTCCATGAAAACTACCGACACATTAATGAGACAGAACGGCATAACCAAATACTTGTATAGATCATACCTATTCTCAAAGGCTGTAAGAGGTATATCTGATGGTCTAACACACAATTGAAGAAGAAACGGATCCCAAGTCAATCTTCAAGAACACCTGGGATCCTAAAAGCTGATCCAGGATATAATCAATACATGGTAAGGGATATCTATTCTTAACCATCAACTGGTTTAGCTTCTCGTAATCCACACAATGTTTGAGGGTACCGTTCAATTTCTTTGAAAAAATAACTAGAGAATCACAAGGATAAGTATTGGGTCTGATTAGACCCTTTCCCTGTAACTCCTCTAACTGCTTCTTGAGCTTCTATAACTCTAGTGTACCCATCCTATATGGAGAAGTGGATACCGGTGCCACTCCTGTAAGAATCTCAATAGAGAAATCCACCTCTTGATCCGGAGGTAAACCTGAAAAGTCGTATGGAAATATATCTCTAAAATGATCCACAACTAGAGGAAAGTCCATCTGCGAAGTCCTCTAGTTTTCAAGATATAGACTTACAATCTGAACTATAATTCCTCCCAACCCATGATGCTCGCGTCCATATCTACTCACCTGGACATCCCATACTCCCTTGTGTAGAAATGATATGCCCTCTAGTGACATGAAACTCATCCCATGATGATAGCTATCATTAAAGGCCTAAAAGGAGACTAGGAAATCCATTCTGAGAATGAAATCGAAGCTAGTCATCTCTAATACATAGAGGTACCAAAAGAAGTGACACCCACCAACCTCAATAGGGAACTCCTTTCATTAATATACACTATCTATACTATTACCTTGTGTAGTGTATAGAATCATAATATCATATAATGTTAAGATGCAGAGCCCAAATATCTCCAAAACAACAATAGATATAAAACTATGGGAATCCCCTCTATCAAAAAGCGTAGAAGTTAAATATGAGGAAACTAGAATCGTACCTTTAACCGTAGAGGGTCTGAGATCATTCTCATACAAGGTCAGCTCCAATTCAAAAGTATAACTTGTACAACAGCCCTACAACCTTACCTAACTACCAGGAACTGATCCACCCTCCTGTCATTGATAACTTGTCATCTGACTACCACAGTCGTGACCACCTCCTCGGCCTAAATGGCCTGACGAACTTTATTTCCACAAATAATCAAAAATTGGTGGTCCTACTTCTGAACATGGATTCATATCAGATCCCCTCTCACCAACTACTGCAAAGAAAAATCGGCAAAAACACTGAAGATGAGTCACCTTACATCAATATCGACACTCAAATGGGTCTCTCGAGAACTGAAGTCTTGTGTTACCACTCTTCCTGCAATGGGAGCACCCCACCTGGCTACCGAAAGATACATCCATGCTACATTAATCATCGTGTGAAGGATCCTTGCGGCACTTCTTGATATCAAACGAAGGAGTACCATCCCTACAAGATAAACCGCTTTGTCTCGTAGCTCATAACTCCCTCTGATTGTGCTCAATAATCAGTACTTGGATTAATATAGTAGTAATCGATGTCATCCTGAAAACATTCTCCTACGACCAGATGTCATACATAAGACTATCCTCAAATTTACTAGACAAAGATATCTTGTCACCTCCCAAAAAATGTGTGAAGTGATGACGATCCCTAAAGGGAGTAGAATAATCCATCACTAAAAGAGCACCCAACTCCAAGTGCATAAACACCCGGGGTCGGTCATCCCTCAATGTATTAGGGTAGAAGTAATCATTAAGTTCCTCAGAAAGTCATCCCAATCTATATCCAGATGATGTCTTGACTATAAGAAGACAACCTTCCATATCATGGTGGAATCATGTAGCATGTACATCACAAGCTTCACCATCCTCTTAAGAGGTGTCTTTAGATGCTCAAAGATAGAATGCACAACCTCCAATCATGAATCTACAGGCTGTGGTCCTCCGTCTCCTGAAAAATCGGGATGTTGTTGCTGTGGGAACACCCTTTTCAACTCTTCCATAGTTGAGGAATGATGCGGTGATCCGGGAAAAGTATGTATCATCTTCAAAATGCATTCACAGAATTGTGCATCAAAACCTGTGTCCAGTATAACAGCTTCTGCCAAAACAGGCATGATGGGAGGATCTACTAGTAGTCTCGGATCTACCATTTCTAGTGTGTGATAACTTCTATATACCTATCATACAACTAGAGGACATCTTAGTGGAATTACTCTGTAAGTTCAATCACACACCTCAGTTCATGATTATCAAGGATAACAACTTATAAGTTGAAGTACGGAATAAGAGAAGGAAAAAATTCATGTTTGCTAAAATATGGAAAAATGATATGTAGAAACACTAAACAGTGTGTTACCTTAAGGATTAACATGGGAATGTTCCCATTCTAACCTAGTCATGTAATACCCCATAATCATAGTGTGTTCCTCTTTGGAAATGGCATGTACGTGAATTTTCCCTTCTACTATGGCTCTTCTACATGGCTAGAACTACACGATTCTCTCCTGGTGTAACACTACATGGAATGTTCACCCTAGACACGATATGTTTTACCAAGGTTCCATACACCTGTGTCTTTGGTCACATGGTCTTACACATGTTCGATCACCACACAACGAGTACAAGATAATCACGGTGTGTACCACCCAAAATTCATCCACCTGTTTAATTAGTCACACAACTGGATACATGGTCTCTACAACACAGTGTGTACTTCCAGTACATGGTGTTTTCTACCAAGAATTTATCAACCTCATGTCTTTGTTCACATAGTCAGGTCACACAACAAAAAACTAAACATGTATATATGGTAAAGTACATGTACATACAGTACACGATGTGTATTATTGAAAATTTGTTTCCTCCAGAACAGAATAACACATGGCGTGTGTTCTTAACATCACACGATGTGTTGTCTAGGTTTCCAGATAGTATTCCCTTGAAATATCTCTATAAACCTTAAAAATGAAAACTTTTGTCCAAGGTATGACAAATTCTGACCAATGGGATCCCATAATCCCCACGAATCAGAGTTTGAAATCCCTTTTTACATCATAACATGAAATAATTCAATAAAATTTTAAGCATGGTCAACCAAATTCCAATAAAAGAGGGCCCATAACACCTTATAGTCGAATGAATGGCATCCATAAAAATGAAACATTACAAATACCAATACCCTATCAAAATATAAGGTATTTCAATCACATCATCTACCACAACAACATTCATATCTAGCACACCATCTATCACAAAAACATGCAATCAGTAATGCACCCTAAATTTCATGACAAGAAAGAATGAAATGTGATCTACAGTAAGTGAATATATGATGCATGAGATGTAATACACTCCTATTATCATGATTCAATATAAATATAACCACAATGATATCAGTCATAATAGCACAAAACATGTGAATCACCCAACGGTGAAATCAAATCAACTATAAAAATTTCAAAACCAAAAAAATTTACTATATTTTAGGTAACATGGATTTTACCTATAAAAGGGTTAGCTAATCCTAGGAAAAGCTTATTAACAACTACCTATTCCTTCATATACCAGTCTATAGGCTCCAAATATTAAGGCAAATCAGAAAATAAACTCATCCGATACCACTTTGTAATGTCCCTGTTTCGGGTGTCACCCAAAGGTTCCCCGTACCGGGTTGACCACAAGGCCTCAAGCATATTTCCTCAAATGCCAGAGGCTCCCAAAAATTAGCGAGGACATATGGATTTGATAGTTGATAAACAATGCTCTCATTAGAAGCATAACACAATGGATGAAAACATTAAACTACAACAGAATTAGTAACACATACAATGGAATTCAATAGCGGAATACTTTTAATAAATCATTTAAGAGACCCAATATATATACAAAATTCATGTCACATGTGTCTACGAATGAAGCCAAACAATACACACTACTGGAATAAAATATATAGAACAAAGTATAGAAAATAATTTAAACTTCAATAGCATCAGAAGCCTCTACTTGGTCCCATGATCTCCAACCCCAACACCAATCAAGTACCTAATGAGGAAGGGAGATTTCCCTTATACAAACCAGTAACAATATAATCTGTTTTGGACCAAAACAAGAACCAAGAAGGGATTGAGTTGATTCCCTGTATGAAACCACCTAAATATATGTGCTTAAACATCAGTGAATATACATAGAGCAGTTAATATGCATAAATGAATCACTAAACTAAGAAGTTCTCAAAAGTAAACGATCCTACAGTTTTCACTTTTAGTCATTTACATTTATTAATTATTCAATCTCTTGAATAATGAAATTCCGAGAGCTATACTATACTCTGTATCCCCCTTTGTCGTAGTAACAAAATAGATGTCTCAAAAGACCATCTCAAAAAATCAAGTAAGATTGAGTCCAAGCTAGTGCTTTGTCTTGGATGACTCATCACAATCATTAAATTATCCATAAAAAACCCTATGTGAAAACTCTCAAAGTCTAACCCCTTTGGATTAACATAACACCAATCATTTACAAAATATCACCTCAACAGCTCTCTTGGTCAGTACCCCTGAGTCAATAAAGCATCAAAGAGTTATAAATGACCTTCGAGAGGCTATCATGGTCAATACCCCCTAGATCAACCTAGGATAAATAAATCAAAAACAACCTCTTATATAGCTCTCATGGTCAATACCCCTGGTTCAAAATCTACACCAAGGCTCTCACCATCCTGTGTAATTAAACATGGAAACCCCCATAGTTTCCCTAGTCCAAGGCTCTCACAGTCTATTGGAAAAACATTGAACATGTCATATTAAAGCATTATATTTAATCTATAAATACTACATGGATAACGTTAATAAGTATAACAAATGTAGTAAATTTTATCAATCAACTCCATCCTAATTAATTCAAGTCATCGAAACATGGTATGTCTCAAAGGAAACTAATCCCAAATGGCCATAAACATTCAAACTTGGGAAACACACACATGGGGTGTCCCGTAAACATGGAAACTAACCTTCCACATTTTCTACAACCCATTTTCCACCAATAAAACCATTGTAGGTAAATAATAGGGTTAATTTCCCAATCAAGCAATATCCCAAACATGGGTGTGCGGAAATATTAGGAATATATAATCCAAAGATGAACAATTAATGGCACAAACCACAAACCTTGATATTGTACGATCAATATACTAGAATGTCGACCCTTGAATCGGCCTAGAAAGATGTAGATCTACAAAAATAGTAAAATCAATCACCCCATGATAACTCATGACAGAGGAAGAGTCAGGAATAAATGATCTAGGGGAAAATATAACTCACTAGTAGGAATCCAATGCACCCAATGACATCCCAATCAGATCTCGAAAGAAGAACCATTAGGTGATTGAAGTTTTTGGTCATTCAATCACTCTCCTATATGAACTTAGGGGAGAAGAAATATGTTCTGAACAGGATATGCAACCCCGATCAGATTTATCAAATTACAATAAAAGTACACAGTGTGTTCATTTAATGTACACACCGTGTAGTAGCCTTAACTAGCCCCAACAATAGGAGGTCTTCCAGGTCACCACCTGGCCATGTACTCTGGCATTTCACAGCCAGTACGTGGTTGTATGCGATACCCAGGTACATGACATGTACCCATAAATACAAATTGTGTAGATAGAAAATTTTCATTTATTACTTTTTCCTCAAAAAAACTCAAAATTAAGATCCATACCTGGAATAATGATTTGGGTTCTTAAAAAATTATCTAATGGCTTTGTTATAACGTAAACATTAAATAAAAATATTTCAAAAGTATGTCACTATTTATTTAAACACAATGTTGTGTCTAAATAATGCTATCAATGAAATCAAATTTATTTATAAAAAATCAATTTTATAAAATACTAATGTGTTAACCCGGCCATTATGAAATCTTTGATACCTTCAATTTGATATAATGAAATAAATTTTATGATAAAAATCCCATTAAAAGATATCAAAAAAAAAATTTAATATACTAGAATTTATTTGAAATTTACTGAAGAGAAATTAATTTTAATTATTCTTAATTTAATGTATGTTCATTCTATACATAGGATTCATAAGTATCCAAATATTTATATTAAAAAATATTTCACACTATTGAGGAGGATTTTCAAAAATTCTTTTCTAAAGAAAAGGGTTTATCAATTTTAATATAGAATAAATTTAATGGGTTAATTAAGTGGATTATCTCTTAATGTATATAAAATAATTTATAAGTCAAGATAAATAAGAATTTATTACACATTAATTCCCAAATATATTATCCATCCTTAATCCTTTTTTCATTTGGTTCAAAAATCAAAATATTGGAATAAATGAAATTTTTTTACTATTATTTATTCACCATTCATCAATATTAATTTTCAAGAGAATAAAAGTAATCATGTAATTATGATGTCAAATAAATTCTAAAACTTCCTCTCAATACTAGTCTTATTTCTTTACAAACCTCTTTTAGTTAATATAATTATTTAAAAAACAACTCATTATACAATAATCACTCCCTGACATCATCATAAAAATATAATGCATAAAACACCTATGATATTGGTATTAAAGAAAAAATAAATTATGATCTGGTGTTTCAATAAATATATCCATGGTTTGAAGATTAAAAATTTATAATGTAAAAATGTTTCCACAATGGTAATAAGAGAGTAACTCCAAAACCGAAAACACTAGGTCTGACACGAAGAACCATAAGGACTCAAGTGGGACTCCCTATTCAAAAAAGGATGTCGACAAGTAGTGAGGGTTATAATTATTTTAATGGGGATATTATAACCATGTATATCATTTCCAAACAAAATACACATAAAAAGATAATCATAGTTCAAGAAGAAGACTAATTATTGTTATGTAGTAACATATAACACCATTATCATACAAATAATAAACAACGATCCCACTGTGGAAAAACAAAATAGTGTGTGTAAGGTATAAATCGATAAATTATAAATATATTTTAATCCTCTAGATTTCATTATAGTCCTGCAACCAACTTCAATATCCATAGCTCTACATTCTGATGCAGTCACATAACCCTTACCTAGATCCTGGATCATGAAGTCTCCATCGCAATCAAGATTCAAATATAGGTTGTGAGTAATAAACCTATGAGAAAAACACTAATGAATCCATAACTTGTGTGAATAGATATAAGTTTTGTATTCAAGGATAATAATAAATCTGTAATCAAGAATAAAAAACCATGTTTCAAGAAGACGCATTCCAACTTAGCCCCACAAACCCCTTGTGTACTTGTTGTGAATATATACATAAAGGAGTTTCCTAACTTATATAAAAAGTAATAAATATATAGAAATAGTGATGGTGAACATTTAACTCATTATTCACTACACATCAAGTAAAATTCCCATTATCACGGGTTGGTCCACAGGGTCGTCATATTTGAACACTCCCTCGAGACAAGATATAAGTTATTTTTTACCTGGTATAATGTCTTTGTTCTGGCCACAACTCCATCATGCCCATACCCATTGTGTAGGTATAACATTATCATTGTTGTTTGTATTGTAAAAAAACTCTTTAAGTGATAATCATATCATGATGATCCACCTATTCCATGAACAAAAACAATGCCTCCACGATCATGGTAATTATTACAAAATGGTAGATAATGAAAAGGATGAATAATCACAACACCATGAGAAATCAATAACACCATACATAATCATGTGATAAACATATAACATTGTAAGAAGCTACATAATAATACTCCTGGAATCATGTTTCATATTTAGGTCTCATAGGAAATGCACACACCCACATGTGATCATTATCATTCTTGGTAAATACACAACAACAAAAAATGTCAAGAAAATGTGAGTATACAAGGGCCCCAGATGGTAAGGAACATAAAACATAAAGCATAATGATGTTAAGTACAATGTTCCCCTAAGTAATTATCCCTTGAATTATGGACACGTATTAGTTGACTCAAACTTATTTCTATGTATTCTTAGAAATAATTCACATTATTTTATTTTCCAAAGGAAAAGGGGAAGAATATTTGATAATAGTTTCTATATCTCAGATAATTTATATATTATTGATGTAAACCATAAAATTTTTCAAAAATTTATTTCTCAATAATAATTACAAATACAACATATGATATTGTTTTATATAACTTTAATAATCCAAGATAATCATGATATATTTATTTTATTACTCTTTTATAATTCTAGGTTACTACCTTTTAAGGTTGAAACCAACCAATTGGCATAGAAATTTTATATGAAATAAAAATAGAATGTCACGACCCACCTTCACCAAGATGAGAGAAGGGACAACAGATTTCTAGAACCTTCCTTATTCAAGTTAGAGGAGAGATAATTACCCCTAATATCCACCTTCAATAGGTCCCAGAGTGGATACTAGCACCAAAGGTATATAATCACACTGATTATGGAAGGCATTACACTTTTTATTTAGTACGATCAGGAGATGAGATAGTAAATCCCAAAAACACCAAAACTAGAGGTAAAAGTAATGAAAAAATAAAACCATTCCTATATTCATGTTGTAGAGACTCATGCCTTTTACATAAAACATTTCCTGATTTTAAGTATAATTAATCAACAGAGTACAAGCCAAGGATCGTTATGTCTAGTGTCTCGGAAGACTAGGTACATGTAACATAAAACATGTGGCTAAAAAAACCTCTTTATTTAATCTCCATAAATAGATTATAACTTCCATTAATCCATTTAATCTACATAGGGATCCCTGGGGAACACATTAACAATGGGATGAGCTAAAAATCCCAGTAAGGGAATGAACATAAGGATACACCTCAAGCACATGAGTTTGGAGGCATGACATAATGATATCGAAAGCATGAAACTTTTAATATAATTTAATATAAACCTGGGATAATATAAACATGGAATGATTTAAATTTGGAAGAATCATAAATCATATCTTTAGTACAGTTTAAGGAAAACTGCCAGTCCCGTTTCCCATTTTAGTACGGGTCAAGGCTAACCGCCAATCCTGTTTCACATCGCATCACATGAGACTTAACTTTACCCAATGCATTGGACTAGTATTTGGGCACAACCATATCACCATTTTCATGAATATTCTTTCCACATAAATATTATTACCACATATAAAATCATTCATAATCAACCATATACAAACATAAGGGTACCAATGAAAATAATAGGGTACCACAATCATGACATAAATTATAACCAATGGGCTTATCATGAATGTGTACATGTAAGGAAATAATTTGAAAATAAATGGATTTTCATAGGGATAAATAGGAATATAACATGGTAAGTGGTGTCAAATATAAGTGACAACATATGGGAAATGTATTTTAGAAGCATTAGCATTAAAACATTTTTGTGCGGTTTTATGGAAAATACCGTAGAGATTTTAAAATAGTAAAGAAGACATTATTTTATATAAAATCAGCATTGAACAAAAAATGTTTTATTAATAAAAATACAGAATTTAAAAAGATAATGGTCTCTTAAAATAGAATATAGAGTGCACATGAAATTAGGTTAAAATTCGGGAATTTCCTTTAAAAAGAGTGTGCTTATTGCGAAGTATCAAAGAGAGATTCACATAAAAGATTGTATATCCCTGAAAGAGAATGAGAGACAGATCTTGGAACATGATTTTAATGTATATAAACATAATTTTGATGAGAAAATACAAAAAAAAAATTGGTAAAAATATTTATAGAGCAACCCAAATGAATAAAGGATGTTCGGGTAGAATCCATCATGGTTTATTGGCATGGTATTGGGTGTAACTAAAAGGGCTTGATAAGAGAGATAAGGGGTTTCTAAACACTTATAAACCATTATGGTAGTTTGGGGAAGTTTTATAAACATGCCCCATCACTTGGTAATACACAAAAAGGAATAACATAGAGAAAAATATTGATTAAGAGTAAAAAGGGGAGGATCCCATACCTTAAATCCATTGGTGTTATCCACTTGGTATTAACGACCTGAATAACAAAATTATGATTATAAATAAATAATTAAATAACCTATTATATAATCAATTTATTTATTATAACCCTTTTTAGTTCATTAAAATAATTTTTTATTAGTTACAAGGTTCAATTTCATTGATCGGGCTCATTTGTTTACTTCGATTTAAAAGATCAGTTCACTTATATTCAGGTTTGGATTATATGCAAGATAAAATTGGTTGTCCAGAAATAAAGATATTTTATTTAGTTCATATCCAGGTGATTACATGGTTTTAATTTTAATTAGGTTACATAGAGTGAAGTTGAATTATTATATATATAACAATAGTGATAAATGTTTTTGGTAATCGGTGGATTTTATTACAAAAAATGTGTTTTTCTTTATAACTTAATTCCATTTGTAGCAAAGGATTATAGAACCAGAAACGTGATATATTACATATATAATAATCTATTTAAAACATAAAAAAATCATTTCATGAACAGAATTAAAGATAATAAGAGAAATTGATAAATCATTGTCCTTGAATGTGCTAAATTATCACATCTCAAACGGAGCTTTCATTTCATTCAAATAAAAGGGTGGGGAATTGAGAGAATAAAATCAAATATACCAATATTATGAATAAATTAAATTAAATGTATGTTACTGTATTTCATCACACAATTATGGTGAATAGAGGTGAGTAATGAAATAAAAACAAAGAACTTAAAAGAAAAGAAGAAACTGGGAAGATGCATTTACCTCTTGAGACTTCCTCCTTTGAGAACCTTTTAAGGGGAGAGTTTTTCTTATTTTGAGGAGGATGACAGATTTTGGACGTAGGGAGGACCTTGGGGAGAGATTTTGGCTAAATAATGGAAAGTCACAAGGCTTGAGAGGAGTAGAGAGAAGAGGGAGTGAAGGGGGTTTTATAGTGGAAGAGAAGATAGATTGCACAATATTATAATCATTAATTTATTATTTTTTTCACAAGACAAGGAATAGTATGTATTCCATGACCATTAATAGTAAAAAGGTCATGTGAATTATAAACATGGGTGGTGACATCAGCCATGATGCTAGGAATAGTCTATTTAGCTTATAATGTATATAAACTGTAAATTACCATATTTTACTATTCATCAAAATTTCATTTATTTCTGAATAATCCCAAAATTTCACCCTGACCATTTTTTGACATGTAGAATCCAAAAATTAAGTTCATTTTTAAAAAATAATTTTATAAATATGATTATTTTAATATTTAATTAAAATAATAATTTATTATAAAAAAACAGTTTTAAAACACTCATTTTAAAATATAGGTGTATCGTACATCCTACTTGAATATTATTTTTATACTATCATAAGTGATGTTTCTATTGATTAGGGTATATCACTATTCTTAAGGGTATGTTATTATTCATATGGGTAGGTTACTATTCACCAAAAAGTAAGTTTTCCTTATCAGACTCCAAATAACTTATGATTATAACTGTGTATTCCATATTTTCAAAATTCCAAACACAGAAGTCTCAAAATTTTGTTTAAAGGTCACTTAACACTTAGTAGTTAATTTTTTTGTGTTTTCAGGTGATTTTATGAAATATTTATGAGAAATGAATTTTCATTGAAAAACATTGGGTCGTTACATTTTTCTCCCCTTATGAAATTTCACCCTCGAAATTTCGTTTTACATTATAAGCTAAAATATGGTGTGGGTACTTTTCCTTCATTGTTTCCTCCAACTCCCATGTTTACTCTTTGTAATTATAGTTTCTCTATAGTACCTTGACCAGATGAGTAGTCCTGTTGCGTAGAACATTTTCTCTACGATCCAAGATCGTCACTGGCTGGTCCTCATAAGAGAGATCATTATCCAACTATACCACCTATGAAGATAGTACATGTGAAGAGTCTAGTATGTACTTACTTAAGAGGGATACATGAAAGACATAATTTACATTCGACATGGTAGGTTGAAGTGCCAGTCGATAGGCTACAGCACCGACTCGATCAAGGATCTCAAAGTGGCTAATGTACCTGGGACTTAACTTCCCTTTATTCCCAAACCTCATGACCTTCTTCCATGGGGATATATGTATAAATACCATGTCTCCAGCATTGAACTCATGGTCTTGTTGATGGTTATCTTTATAACTCTTCTGTCAACTTTGTGCTGCCTTGATATACTGCTGAATGGTTTTCAACTTCTCCACCATTTCTTCGACCATTTCTGGTCCTAGTAGCTTACTCTCACCGAATGCTTCCCAACATGTCAGTGTTCTACACCATTTCCCATAAAGGGCTTCATATGGTGCCATTCGATTGCTCGAGTGGAAACTATTATTGTAGGAGAATTCAAAAAGTGGAGAATGTTAGTCCCATCCTCATTCGAATTCCATTGAACATGCTCTCTACATGTCATCCAATGTATGAAGAGTTCACTCAGATTGGCCATCAGTTTGAGGATGATAGGCCGTACTAAAGTTCTGTTTAGTGTTCAGAGCATGTTGGAGACTTTTCTAGAACTTCGAGGAGAATATTGAATCATGATCGAATACAATAGATAGTGGTATTCCAGGCCGCCTTACCACTTATTTGATGTATATCTGTGAATGTTGATCCAATGAGAAGTCATCTCCAACTGTGAAAAAGTTAGTTGTCTTCGTATGACAATCCAAAAAACCGATATACCATTGTTTTCTCTAGATGTCTTTGGATGTCCAGTGGAAAAGTCCATGGTAATGTTCTCCCACTTCCATGTTGGTATGGGTAGTGGTTGCATCATTCCCTTATACTTTTTTCTCTTAGATTTCACTTGCTTACATACGAGGCACTTTGATGTATATTCAGCAATCTCCCTTTTCATATTGTCCTAGCAAAAGTTTTCTCAGAGATCTCAATACAACTTTGTACTTCTTAGGTGGATAGAGAAGGTAGAGCTATGTGCATCATTCAATATCTCTTTTTTTATCTCTAGATCAGATGGTACACGTAATCATGTCTCAAATCATACAACACCTTCTCATCAATTTTCAAATCAGAGGATTTCCCATTTTTAACAGCTTCCACCCTTCTTAAAATTTCCACATCCTTTCTTTGAACTTCCTTTATTTTATCCAAGAGGGATGGTTGAGAAATATTTTTAGAAAGGATTGATGATGTTCCTCCCTTAATGATTCCCATGTCCATCATTTTCAAATCTATGAAGATCGGATCTTTTTCAATTCTCATCATTGATAAAGATGCAAGATCCTTTCTACTTAGAGCATCTGACACCTTGTTTTCCTTACTGGGATGGTATTGGATTGAGTAGTCATAGTTCTTGATGAGCCCTATCCAACTTCGCTGGCGCATATTAATCTCTTTCTGTGTGAATGTATATTTCAGACTCTTTTGGTTAGTATATATCTCACATTTTTTCCCATAGAGATAATGCCACCAGATTTTCAAGGCAAAGATCATAGACGCCAACTCCAGATCATGCTTGGGATAGTTTTGCTCACGGATTTTTAGCTATCTTGAGGCATAGACGTTCACTTTATCATTTTCCATTAGCACACAGACTAATCCTTTCTTAGAAGAAACACTATACACCACAAAGAGTTCTCCACTTGAAGGGAGTGTGAGTACCATCACAGTGATAATCCTATTTTTCAACTCCTTAAAATAGTCTTCACATTCCTATGTGTAGATGAACATTACTCCCTTACATGTTATCTTGGTCATTGGGTTTGACAATAGAGAAAAGTTCTTCATGAATCAACAATTATATAGAGATAGACCTAAAAAGATGAGGATCTCCGTTACAGAAGTTGGCCTCGGCCACTCTTCAATTGCCTTTAACATGGTAGGGTCCACATATATCCCTTTTCTGGTGATTAGATGCCCCAAGAATGATACTTCCTCCATCCAGAACACACTTTTACTGTACATTGCATACAATTTCTCCCTTCGCAAAGACATTGACATAGTTTTCAAATGCTCCTCATGTTCCTCCTTGCTCTTGGAGTATATCAGAATATCATCAATAAAGACTACTAAAAATTTGTTGAGGTAATCTCTAAAGTCTTTATTCATTAAATCAATGAAAATATCTGGAGCATTAGTGAGTCCGAAGGGCATCACTATGAACTCATAGTGTCTATACCTCGTTCGAAAGGTAGACTTGGGAATATCTTCCTTCCTCACCATTAGTTGGTGATATCCCAACCAAAGGTCCACCTTAGAGAAACAACTAACACCACAAAGCTGATCAAACAAGTCATCTATTCTTGGAATGGGATACTAGTTCTTTATAGTGATTTTAATGATCTCACAAAAATCAATGGAGAGGTGCATTGATCCATCCTTCTTCTTGATGAAGAGGACTAGATCACCCCATAGTGAAGTACTCGGGCGTATAAAACCCATCTCCATATTCTCTTGTAACTTCTTGTTCAGCTCTTCTAGCTCTATAATGGCCATTCTATAAGGTGTCTTTGAGATTGGCAGTCATCCAGGGATAAGATCAATTGATAACTCAACCTCTCGTTTAGGAGGAAGACCAGGAAACTCTTCGGGGAATACATCAGTGTAATCCCTCACGATGGGAATGTCTTCAAGAATGACTATATCCTTTATCCCAATCATTTGAGATAGATATGCTTTCTCACAAGGGAGCAGTATCTAATCATGATATGAAGATTATAAAGGAGACTCATCTTCCTCCTTACACTTGTAATGAATTGTAGGATGCTTCGGGATGTGAAAAGTGATCTGCCTTTCCCAACAATTGATGTTGGTCTTAATAAAAGATAGCATATCCATGCCTTAGATAGCGTCGAAATTTACTAAAGGAAGTATGAAAAGATTTGTTGGGAGGTTCAGTCCACAAGCATTAACCAAGGAGGAGTTATAAACCATATATACAATAATTTCCCCATTCGCTATTCTGAAAGATAATTTTTCCTCCAAATTTTGATGTGATTTTTGAATAGTTCTATTAAACTTGTATGATATGAAAGAATACATAGAACCAGAATCAAATAGTACGTTTTCAATTATTGAATTAATAACAAGAGTACCTATCACCACATCGTTTTCTAGCTCCACCTTAGCAGTAGTGATAGAATAATCCCTTCATTACTTCCTTGGGGGTTGTTGCTGATTGAATCCAACAACACTTGGCTTAGGGAAATTGTTTGCATAATTCCCATTCTCCTTGTAGTTATAACACTACACTGTAGGATGAGTGTTGATCTAAACCTTCCTTTATTCTCCAAAATTAGCGGGATTTTTCATATCCCTTCGGCAGTTATTGGCTAGATGACCAAATTTTCTACATTTGAAACAATTCTTGGTTCCCTTGAGACAGTCACCAAGATGCTTCTTGCAACAATTTTTGCAAAGGGGAAAGTGAGGCTTCTTTCTATCATGGGATTTTTTTGATGAACCACTCATTTTGTTCTCTATTTTCCTCTTCTTTTCACTAGGACCATGAGACCACTGAGAGTCTCCAATATCCATTTCAACCATGTGGATACAAAGGACAATCTCCTCATAGCTGTCGAAGTATCGAATCACTAACACTTTTTGTAGACTCACCTTTAGTCTGGTAAAGAAGCGATCCATCTTGCTTTTGGTGTTCATGACAAATCCATAGGCATACCTTGGAAGCCTTGTAATGTTCACTTCATATTCCCTGATGGACTCATCTTCCATCTACATGAGTCAAATGAACTCTCTTTCCCTCTTGAGATGGAGGGTTCAAGGAAAATATTTGTTGAAAAACATCTTCTTGAATTCCTCCCATTCTATGGAATCAATTTCTTCATAGGGCATTGTATTCTTGATCAGTGTCCACCACTGATCAACTTCCCCATCAAAATGATAGACTACCAGTACAACATTCTCTTCTTCCAAGCACTGAAGGATAGAGAATATCTTTTCAATGGAGTTAATCCATTGTTCTGTGAGGAGGGGATCAGAAGACCCGCTAAACATGGGGGGCCTTTCCCGCATGAAGGATTCTATGGAAATTTCCCTTTCCTTGGAGGAGAGGTACGTTCCACCTGATTCATGTTATTATTCATAACTCAAGCCAGCTGCACAAGTATGACTATGATGTTTTGAGCACCCACTTTTGTCACATCATGCATATCATTTGGGTAATAATCACATTTCCTAACACATTGTTTTTTGGAACATGTTCTTTTATTTCCCACCGTTTTCTAATATAAAGAACATATAATTATAGGTCTTGAATACTTATCTATTAAGAATAAAAAGAAACTTTGAACATCAAAGTATGAACTTATAAAGAAAAAGTATATACTGACTAGTGATTCCTTTGGGTTATATCTAGGTTATCCATGATCCATTTCATAACTTATATTCTTATGGGCTTTTTTCCATTAATAATGGTTTGTACTAAGCTCGTGAATCTAAAAAATCATATCCTCCTGGGAGTGTCGTAACCAAGAGTGCAGCAAGGCTAGTTATCGTGCACTAGTTCCCATTCGAGTCTTACTCAAAGCGGTGTTTTCAGGTTTTACCCCTAGATACATATGTGCCAGTGCTGCCTCTACCTGCTCGTATCTAGACATGGATGTATTTGCTTGATAAACAACTTACTCTATACTCCCCAATATTAAGGACTATTTTATGATACTTAGTCTCATCATTATGTTTCTCACTATGGTGCTCTATTCGTAATCTCCAAAAATAACTAGACCATCCTCTAATACCAACTATAGATACCTAAGCCTTTTACATAATACATTTCATGATTTAAAGCATAATTAATCATCAGAGTACAAGCCCAGGATCGTTAAGTCTAGTGTCTTCGAAAACTAAGTACATATAACATAAAACTTGCGGCTAAAAAAATATTTATTTAATCTCCATAAAGAGCTTGTAACATTTTTGAGCCCTTACATCTACATAGTGAATCCTGGGGAACACATGAAAAAAGGGATGAGCTAAAAATCCCAGTAAGGGAATGAACATAAAGATATATCTCAACCACATGAGTTAGGATGCATGACATAATGATATCCAAAGCATGAAACTTTTAAAATCATTTAATATAAGCATGGGATCATATAAACATGGAATGATATAAATGTGGAAGAATCATAAATCATATCTTTAGTATAGGTCAAGGCTAACTGTCAGTCCTGTTTCCCATTTTAGTACGGGTCAAAGCTAACTGCCAATACCATTTCACATCACATCTCATGAGACGTAACCTTACCCAATGCATTTGAGTTCTATATAGGCGCACCCATCTCAACATTTTCAGGCATATTCATTCGACATAAATATTCTTACCACATATACAATCATTCATAATCAACTATACACAAACATAAGGGTACCCATGGAATGAATTGGGTACCACAATCACGACACAAGTCATAACCAATGGGAGTATCTTGAAAGTGTCCATATAAAGAATCAATTAGAAAATAAATGCATGATAATAGGGTAATATAGGCATATAACATGGTAAGTGGCGTCAAACATAAGTGACAACATATGAGAAATTTATTTTAGAAGCATTAGTACTAAAACATTTTTGTGTAGTTTTAAGGAAAAAACCATAGAGCTTTTAAAATAGGAAAGAAAAAATTCTTTTATATAAAACCATAATTGAACCAAGAAGGTTTTCATAATAAAAATACAGAATTTATCAAAAATAATGGTGTCTTAAAACAAAAGATAGAGTGCACTTGAAATTGGGTAAAAGGTTGGGAATTTCCTTTAAAACAAGTGTGCTTATTGGGATGTATCGAAGAGAGATTCACATAAAAGCATGTATATCCCTGAAAGACAATGAGATATGTATCTTGGAACATGATTTTGGAGAATATAAACATAATTTTTATGTTCTAAATAAAATAAAAGACAACAACATTGTTTTAAAAATAAATATAGAGCAACCCGAAGGAATAATAGAAGTTCGGGTAGAATCCATCATGGTTTATTGGCATGGTATCTAGTGTAACTAAGATGGCTTGATGAGAGAGATAGAGGGTTTCTAATCACGTATATAACATTAGGGATGTATAGGAAAGGTGCATAAACGTACCCCATCACTTTTTATTACACAAAAAGGCATCGCATATGGAACAATCTTGATTAAGAGTAAAAAGTGGAGGATCCCTTACCTTGAATCCGTTTGTATTCTCCACTTGTTATTAACGACCTGAATAAAAAAATTTGTCTTATTAATTAATAATTCAATAACCTCTTCTATATTCAATTTATTTATTATAACCCTTTTTAGTTCATTAAATGTCTTTTTGATTAGTTACAAGGATCAATTTTATTTTTTTTGGGCTCGTTTGTTTACATGGCTTTAAAAGATCAGTTCACCTATATTCAAGTTTGGATTATATGAAAGTTGAAAGTGGTTGTCATGAATTGAAGTTATATTATTTATTTAATATCCAGGAGATTAACTGGTTTTAATTTTAATTAGGTTACTTAGAGTGAAGTCGAATTATTATATATATAACCATAGTGATAACCGTTTTTGTTAATCGGTGGATTTGATTAAAAAGAATGAGTTTTTCTTTATAAATTAATTACATTTGTACAAAATATTTAAAGAACCAAAAATAGTATATATTACATATATAATAATCTGGTTCATCCATAACACAAATGGTTTCATGACCAAAATTAAAGATAATAATAGAAATTGATAAATCGTTGTCCTTAAATGTGCTAAATTAGCACATCTGAAACAATGCTTTCATTTATTTCAAATAAAAGGGTGGGGAAAGGAGAGAAGATAATGAAATATTCCATTTGCATGAAGTCATTACAGTACATGTATGTTACTGGATTTTATCATACTATTATGGGGAAGACATGTGAGGAAAGAAATAAAAAAGAAAAGAACTTAAATGAAAAGAACAATTTGGGAAGTGGAATTTACCTCTTGAGACTTCCTCCTTTGAGAACCGCTTAAGTGGAGAGGTTTTTGTATTTTGAGTAGTATGAGAGCTTTTGGACATGGGGGAAGACCTTTGGGAGAGATTTGGGAAGAATAATGGGAAGGAACAAGGCTTGAGTGGAGTATAGAGAAGAGGGAGTGAAGGGGGGATTTATAGTAGAGGAGAGGAGGGATTTTATAATATTATAACAATTGATTTATTATTTTTTCACAAGACAATGAATAATAATTATTCCATGACCAAGAATAGTAAATGGGTCATGTTAATTCTAAAAATGGGTGGTGACATCAGCCATGATGCTAGGAATAGTCTATTTATATTATAATATATATATATGGTAAATTATCGTATTTTACTATTTGTCAAAATTTCATGTATTTCAGCAAAATCCCAAAATTTTACCCTGACCATGTTTAAACTTGTAGAATTCAAATATTAAGTGCATTTTTTAAAAAATAAATTTCTAAATTTGATTATTTTAATATTTAATTTAAATCACAATTTATTATCAAAAACCAGTTTTAACACACTCATTAACTCATTCTAAAATATAGGTATATCATACTTCCAACTTGAATATTATTTTTATACTTTCATAAGTGAGGTTACTATTCATTAGGGTATATCAATATTCATAAGGGTATGTTTATATTCAAAAGGGTGGGTTACTATTTGCCAAAAATTACGTTTTCCTTATCAGACTCCAAGTAACTTACTAATTACAACCGTGTATGCCAGATATTTGAAATTCCAAACACAGAACTGTCAAAATTATGTTTAAAGGTCACTTAGCACTTAGTAGTTCATTATTTTGGGTTTTCATGTGATTTTATGACATACTTATGAGAAGGTAATTTTCAATGAAAAACATTGGGTCATTACAAAAGTCCAAAAGTAAATGCTATAAAATTACAAAGAAACTCCAAAAGAATGTAACAAGAAAAGAAAAAAAATAACAGAAACTGTCCCAACGTCTGAGCTAATACGGTCCCACATGTTCCCTGATGTCCTCCTAGAAACCTGAATGTAGTTTATATATGTAGGGAGAGTATACAGGTATTCTCAGTACGGAAAACCAAAAGCCCACGTGCAAAAGTGGGGAGGCACTCTAATTCCCTGTGATGGAAGGAGAAAACTGAAGCACCTAGCAAGTATTCTATCCACCCAAACCTCACCAAGGCACACCCCATAAAAAATGCAAGTCAAATAAAGTAATAGTAATAGAACATCGATATTTGGGTACCCTACACCACTTTCTCTCTGGTTATTGAAGACATCTTACGCATCAGACCTCTTGTTCCATTCTCATCGTAGTCCCACTACCACACCCTACCCACACACACCAGGGATATCACAATAGCACATCCCGCTCGCAAACACCTTGGCTATCACTACTACACAACCTTCCTGTAAAAACCTAGTCTACAAGCACACATCCCACCCACAAAATCTTGGGCCACAACAACCATACGTAACCATGCCCAAAAACACATGGTCTAGTACAACGACCTCTGTGCCCAAAGACACCTGGGCCTCATCCCTGAGATACTTGGGGAACAACCTACCCGCACACACCTGGGCCAACCACCCCAACTACCCTGCCCGAAGAATCGTGTGGTAGAATAGACCTCAGGTCATCACAGCCTACCCGTAGGATTTTGGGATACTCAAGAAAGGGAGCAGAAAAGGAGGAAATAACCAGCCACTAATAGCAGTGATGCGAAAAAACACCATCTCCTAAGAAATGGGGGTGTTCATTATAAAGTACTAAACTTGGGTGGGGAGTGAATAAGAAACATAAGGACTAAAATTATATATATAGTTAATAAGAACTCATCCCAACGTAGGGGATCCAAACCATCGAAACACAAACACCCTCGTTACTATTCGTTTATAAGAAACACCATAGCCACAACCTTATCACAACTCATTCCCAGAAAACAATTTCCCATTGAACCTATTCCTGTTTTCATATTCAAGTAATTCCATTTAAGTAATTCTACAGTACTGGGAAACTAATAGGAATAGACACAAGCCAAATAAAGGAAAATAGCCAAATATCAATTTAATCATTCACACCTAGTCCTCTTGTAAAGTCACAACAACAATGGGATCCATGAGATCCCTCAAAATACTAGAACCAAACCAAACATCAAGATACAGCGCCACATAAGCTCATATTCACAATCCATAAACTGTACAACAATTGAGGATCCCATTCCCATCCACATCACCCCACAAGAAACAAGTAGGAAAACCACACAAATCAAGACATAGCAAGGGTGTTTGTAGATTCTATCACACCATCCATTGAATTTCATCATTTCATTTGGTTAACTGGGGTGATCACACAAGGATTCTTACTCATCAGACATCCATTTATTCAGCCAAGTTGATGTGATTAATGAGTTTCCATGTTACATCCATTCAAAGAAAAAAAATTCCAAAAAGAATTGGTTCATTAGTGGACAAGAGAATACCACCAATGACCATGATTTTTAGTGGAAATAATCCCATATAATCCACAACATATAATAAAAAGTAGAAGTTTACAACAACATCATCAAACACACCCCATCATTCTTTAAAATTCCATTTATTATCATCATTAAGGTTTTAGTTTCATCCATCACCCTAGAAATAATTGCATACCCACCCCACATGATTCACAGTAAAGAGTGATGAAGGAAAAAACCCTACCTCGATGATCACCAATCGATGTTTCTATCCATGCACCAAGAACTGGGGATGCACGACTTGTAGGGGTGGAACTTCAGGGACTCCAAGGGTTGGTAGAAAAGCTCCAGCACAGGCGCACCACTTGCCTCGGGAAGGGGGGACTCCACACACACATGTAAGGAAAAGGGTACCATCCAAGAAAAAATAAAGAAGAAAATTATTGTGCGATAAAAATGTGAGATCCTGGAGTTACTGGATATTGAGTTTTGAATGGTTTAAAGGCATATCGTGGTTTCAACATGAGGGTGGGTGGTTACACACAATGGAATTAATTTTCATTTAATAATTTCCATCAGAGAGGTGACCATAATAGAAGAGGGTTAAAGTATTTCCTTTTAAATAGAGGAAAACGCGGGTGAAAGGGATGGAGTTGGAAAGTACTATGAAAGGTTGTGACACCGAGGAAAAACCACACACTTTGTAATTTTATGGGTTTCCCGGATCTTGGGTAATTCCATATATCATTTATGGGCTTTAAATAGATTTTAACGGGGGTATTAAATCTTTTTTACATCAAAAGATATGTTGCGGGAGCGAAACTAGAAAAACTCATGGGACTGGAAAAAGAAAAGGGTGAGATACGATTTGGTGAGACACCATGAGTCGTGTCACCATCATGGTGCCATAATTTCGGTGCCACCTTCATGGTGCCACTGGTTCATTGAGACACTTTAAGCGGTGTCACCGTTGCAGTGTGCAAATGTCCCAGTACAACAATTACTGTGCAACCGGTTCGGTGAGACACCGTAAGGGGTGACACCATTTCGGTGTACCACTACCACGATTCCACTGGTTCAGTGAGACACTATAGGCGGTGCCACCATTTCGGTGTTCCACCATTATGGTGCCACCATCACGGTACAACCGATTCGATGAGACACCGTGAGTAGTGCCACCATCACAGTGAGACACCGTAAGTGGTGCTACCATGACCAATGCCAGTTGTACCATGTTTTTTGGAAAAGTAATAGACCAAGAGGGT
The DNA here is from genome assembly GCA_963277665.1 of Viscum album. Lineage (NCBI taxonomy): Eukaryota > Viridiplantae > Streptophyta > Magnoliopsida > Santalales > Viscaceae > Viscum > Viscum album. The sequence continues at coordinate 1,941,097,760 of OY728155.1, forward strand.
CTAGGACAATACATCAAATACCTCTCCAACTATTCTCTCCCCCAAGAATCAACTAGATATGAAGGAAAAATAGGGGGTCGAACAACCACCTCAGAAGATACCTCTCAGGAGTAAACCTCCAAAACATCTAGGAATACCTCTTCCTCATATATCTTTTTAACGACTACAGATACCCTACCACTCATCTCCCCCAAGTAAACACACAAAGATTCAATGTTCATATCGTCTAGTCATATGGTTTAGGGAGTAAATTCTTCCATGTCAAGATATTATCCGTTTTGGGTGGCACTGACTCGCCCGCACGGGTTTAACCACATCCAAATTAATGCATCTTGATTAGGGATTAGGTCCTCCATTCCCCACATATCAAGTATTTTCATAAACATTCACCAGTTAAGGAACAAAACAACCCATAAACCAATAAGGTCAGCATTACATCACAAACAAGAACTAAATAGAATAGAAAAAACTCAAAATAGCTCTGGGTACTGGGTGTGAATCTGTGCCTCCCATTAATAGGTACTCTCTTCGAGGCTACCGTGCCTCCACAACATTCAAACCAAAGGGATGGTTCATCCATGAATCAATTTATCCTTCCGATCTTCGATCACCACTGGCCTGTCTACGAACTTAGCATCGTCCGTGATACCTAGATTTCCCCAGTAAAGGATGTGGAAATCATTGTGTAGATACTGACGGAGCTGAGACACATGAAAGACATCATGCGCTCTCAGTAGTAGTGGTGGTAGCGCTAGATGATAAGCCACTTCGGTAGCATGGCACAACACTTCGAAGGGTCCATCAAACCTTGGATAAAGCATACTCCCCATGTCGAATCTTTATTTTCCACAATGAGGGGAGACCACCAAGAACATGTTGTCTTCGAACATGAACTCCAAGGGTCTCCTTATAATATTAGAATACAACTTGCACCGGTCATGAGCTGCCTTCATACTTTCCTGAATAAGCTGAATCCTCTCTGTCGTGCTCTATACCACTTCCGGGCCAAGAAAACCTGCTACCCCAACCGATGTCTGGCACACAGGTGAGCGACACAACCTTTCACACAAAGCTTCGAATGGAGAGATTCCAATGGAATAGTGATATATATTATTGTAGGAAAACTATACCAGAGGCAAGTTTCATACCCACAACCCCCAAAGTCCAAAACACATTCCTGTAGCATATCCTCCATTATCTGGATGGTGTGCTATGTCTGCCCATCCGTCTTGGGGTGGAAAGTAGTGCTAAGGCATAGCCAGGTGCCAAAAGAATGTTAAAATCCATTCCAAACTCGTGAGGTAAATCAGGTATCATGATCGGAGTGTATAGACCTCAAAACTCCACGAAACAACACCACCTCATCCACGTATCTCCATACAAAGGAATCCAATGTACTCAACTCTTTGATCTCCATGAAGTGAGCTGATTTTGTCAACTGGTCTACCATTATTCAGATAACATCACAACCTCCATGAACCCTAGGTAGTCCTATGAAGAAATCCATCGAAATGTCATCCCAATTCCACTAGGGGAAATCTAAAGGCTGAAAAAGCCGTCTTAGTATGTGGTGTTCATCCATCACCTGGTGACACACTAGGCACCTTGCCACGAACTCTTCCACTGCTCATTTCACCCCAAGCCACCAAAACTGACCCCTCAAACCCCAATACATCGTAAAAACTCTTCGGTGCACCACCAAGGGTGATTTGTTGAACACACCAAGGACTCTCTTGTGCATTTCCTCCGGTATATAAAACTTCCCATGAAACATTATCTGATTTTTCCCATCTTCTGACCATCCTTCTGGGGAATTGCCATGGCTAACATGATTGCACATCACTTCAGCCTCTGAGTCTCCCCACTGAGACTCCTCCTCCCACTACAGTAGAGAGGAAGTCAATGTCATCTAAAATAGAAAACCTCTATCATTATCCATCCTTTCAACCAGGTTTAGGGAATCCAACTCCTCCATCACCTTCCAAGCATCTGCTGAATCTCGAACCGCATCCTTCTATGACTTCCAGCTCATGGAATCAGCCACCATGTTCCCCTTTCCAGAGGTTTAGAAAATTTCAAAGTCGTAGTTTTGAGGAAATTCCACCCACCTTTATTGTCTCATGTTCAGGTCCCATTGGGTAAAGATATGCTTAAAAATATACTAATATGTGAAGAACCCAAATTTCTCCCCGATGAGGTAATGCCGCCAAAACATCATCGTGAACACTGCTGATGCATGATCCAGGTCATCAGTGGCGTATTTACGCTCATGAAGACATAACTACCTAGACCCATGAGATTTCTCTCCCCGCTGCTGCATTAGAACAAACCCCAGGCCAAGTACCAAAGGATCACAAAATACATCAAACAACACCCCTTCCTCTGGAAACCTGAGCACTAGAGCACTGACCAACCTTTCCTTCAGATAACTTAATGCTTCCCGACACTGCTCACTCCACACAAAGTCCAAGTCCTTTCTAGTAAAAGCTATCAACAGAGATGAAACTCAAGATAATTCGGGTACAAACCCTTGATAAAAGCCTTCCAGACCCAGAAAACTGCAAACCTATGTTGCATTCATGGGTTCTTCCACTGAAACAACTGCTTCAACCTTTGATGGTTCAACTACTACCCCTTGCTGAGACACCACGTGTCCATGGAAATTCCCTTCTCATGTCATGAACATACGCTTGGAAAATTTCCCAAAGAGTTGGTGGTGTTAATGGATTTATAAGACCTTATTAATTTGATTAACATGTTCCTCATGTAAGCTAGAGTAGATCAAAATTTCATCAATGAACAAAATGATAACCGATCCAGAAACACATGGAAAACAGAGTTCATGAGTCCCATGAACACCGCAGGTCCATTTGTAATGCCGAACGACATGACTAAAAACTCAATGTTCCCAAAACTACACATGAAAGAAGTCTTTGGAATATCACTATCCTTCACCCTGAAGTGGTGATACCCAGACCACATATCGATCTTAGATAACCAACCTATTCTCCAAATCTGGTCAAATAGATCGTTTATCCTCAATAGAGGGTAATGGTTCTTGACCATTACCTGATTCAGTCTCTGGTAGTCGATGCACACCTTGAGAACACATTCTTCCTTCTTCGTGAACAAGACGTGAGCACAACATGGTGACATGATAGGTATGAAAAAACCCTTATTCTTCATATCGTCAATCTGAATCTGCAACTCCCGCAACTCAGAAGGCGCCATCTGATAAGGAGCCATAGATATCAGAAGGGCACTGGGCTGTATGTCTATCCCAAAATCTACATAATGTCGAGGGAGTAGAGTCACATAATCCTTGGAAAAAACATCTGGGAACTCTCTAACAACTCTTGGGACATCCATCATTTCAGCATCCACTGAGTCTGCTGAAATCTCGGCCAACATAGACAGAAGAGGCTTCACATGCCATTTTCCAACCTAAAAACTCAGTTTTCCAATAAAAGCCACACACTGGCCATCCTCATAGAAGAACATGACTCTACTCTAGAAATAGATGATAACAACATGAATAGAAAAGAGCTAGTCAATGACTAGGATAACATCATATGGCTATATCGGCAAAAGTAGAAGATCCCTTCTAGACTAATGTGGCCCAATCATCAGTCTACATCCTTGGAAAACATAAAACAAGTCGGTTTGACATCCTATGGGCATACTCAACACCAGGGGCACTAGAAGTCTCTCAGCATCTAAACCCAGAGCACGGGCCATACTAGGTGCAAAAAAAGAGTGAACAACTCTTGTATCAAACACGTCATAGGCAGGAGTAGTAAACAATCTAAACGTACCTCAAACAGCTTCCAACCGTACTGAAACTGCTACCTCTACAGCATGAAGCTACCCACGCCCAGCTCCTCTGCCCCTCTACTGTCGGTCGCCTTCCCAACCACGCCCTGGTTGAGGTCCCTGAGGAGAGCCCTGTAGCCAAACTCCTCCAATAAAATCTACCCTCAAAGGAGTGGGAGCTCATCATCCCTACTATATTGCACTTGGTCTAGGAATTGATTTTGAAGGTGCCCACAACTCCCACAGATGAAGCATCTTGGTCCGGGGCACACAAGGAAGGGACAGGGACCGGGGGATCGAAACTGTAATTTTTTGGGCCTACAACTCATTGGTCAAAACCTGGAAGGACGTAATGCTAGAGGCCTTCTACTGATGACCTTCCCCTTTGATGAACACTATTGAATCGCTTCTCGCCATAAACCTCTCTACGTGTAAATCCTTTCTACCACTTTAGCCTTCTTCTAGACCTCCAAGTACATCGTTAGGGTGAAGGGAGTAAAAACATAATGAAGAGAAGGTCGGAGTGCCTCAACTAAATGTCTCTCCCAAGACACCTCATCTGGAAAATGCTCCGAAGCTATACGAAGGAGATATTTGAACTTGATCCCAAACACCCACACTGACATGCTCCCCTACTACAGGGAGAGTAGCTCCTGCCACTTCTAAGACATCATTGTGGAAGAGAGGAATTCCACACGGAACTCCTTCTCGATGTCATTCCATGCAGCCTCAGCCTCCCTCTGATGCACCACTGATGCACTGCAATCCGCATATAGGTTACAACCAAGGTAACCTAGTACTCCGCTGGCACCCGGATGAAGCTAAAATCTATCACTAGCTCCTCAAGCCAGCTCTTTGTCTCTATGTCTGAGACAGTACCCTCATACTTCCCAAGGGTCTGTTGCTGAAAGATACGAAGTGTTCTATACCACTAGTTATCCTCCCCCTCTTGATCAACCCTCTGATGATCTGCCAATACATTATATTGGGCCTTGATCAACCGCACTACTCGTGGTCATCTTCTAGGTTCCATAACTGCAAAGTAAACAAGGAATGCCTAAGCCATTGTAGTTTAGAAAATTACCTTTAAAATTTCTTACAGTTTTTATTAAATTTAAATCCCCAAAATACCCATGAAACATAACAATAGAAGTCATTATGATGCATGTACCTTCTATAGGGTTTCTACCATGCAATCAGTGTAACCTCACTTGGTCGTTCGGTATTCTTAGAGTCCTTGCATCAGATCACGAGGGGCCCTAAAATCCTATGTTCTATCTAGTATTCCCTAGCCTATTTCATGCACCATGATTTCCAAACATTGTTTCCTTACCATCCCATGAAATCCTCAGTGTGCCTAACTCTAGACACCATCATATCTCTCAACCTCTTTTCTCTGATACCATTTGTTCATGATTCGCCTTCACAAAGATGAGAGAAGGGACAACAGATTGCTAAACCCTCCCTTCCTCAAGTTGAAGGAGATATAATAATCCTCGAGACCTAACTTCAATAGGTCTTGGAATGGCGACTAGCACCAAGGCTATAGAATCACAGTAATGATGGAAGGCATTACCCTTTTTAATTTAGTAGGATCGGGAGATAAGAGAGTATATCACAACAACACCAAAATAGGAGATAAAATTAAATCCAAAATCAAACCATTCCCATATGCATGTCCAAAATTAAATGCTACAAAATTAAAAGGAAACTTGAAAGTAAAGTAACAAGAAAAGAAAAATAGCAACATCAACTGTTCCAACGTCCGAGCTAATATGGTCCCACATGATCCCTGATGTCCTCCTGGAAACATGAAAGTAGTTTATATATGTAGGGTGAGTATACATGTATACTAATTATGGAATACCAAAATCCCTCATGAACATGTGTGGTGGCATTCTAATTCCCCATAAAAGAAGGAGAAAACTGAAGCCCCTTGCAAGGATTCTATCCACCCAAAACTCACCAAGGCACACTCCCCAAATAACGCAAGTCATGTAATGTAATAGTAATATCAAATCGATATTTGGGTACCCCGTGCCACTTTCCCACCAGTTATTGAAGACATCCGACGCATCCGACCTCTCCCGCCATTCTCACCATAGTCCCACTACCACACCCCACACGCACACACCTGGGCAATCACAACCGCACATCCAGCCCACAAACACCTGGGTTATCACTACCACACATCCCACCCAAAAACACCTGGGCCACAACCACACACCCTGCTCACAAACACCTGTTCCAAAACCACAATACATAACCATACCCGCAAGCACCTAGGCTAGAACAACTACCACCTAGCCCGAAGACACTTGGGCCTCATCCCAAAGACACTTGGGAAACAACCAGACTGCACACAACTGGGCCAACCACCACAACTACCCTACCCGAATAATCTTGGGCTATAATGGACCTCAGGTCATCACATCCTACCCAAAGGATATTGGGATACTTGTGAAAGGGATCAGAAAAGGAGCTAATAACCATCCACTCATAGGAGTGTTGGAAAAACCACCTCCCCCATGAAATCGGGGAGTTCGGTACAAATAACTCAACATGGGTGGTGCGATAATAAGAAACATTAATACTAAAATTATATATATAGTTAGCAAGAACTCATCCCATCCTAGGGCTTCCAAACTAGCCCAATACAAACACCCTTGTTACTATTCATTTATAAGAAACACCATAGCAACAACCATGTCACAACTCATTCCCAAATACCAATTTCCCATCGAAACCGTTATTGTTTTCATTTTCAAGTGATTCCATTTAAGTAATTCCACACTATTGGGTAACTAACAAGTATAAGTACAAGCCAAAGAAAGGAAAACATCCAAACAACAAGTTATGCATTGACACCCAGTCCTCTTGTAAAGTCACAACAACAAAGGGATCCGTGAGATCCCTCAAAGTACTAGAACAAAACCAAGCCTCAAGATACAACCCCACATGACCTCATATCCACAAAACAATGACTACACAACAATGGAGGATCCCATCCCCATCCACGTCACCCCACAAGAAACATGCAGAACAACCACACACATCAAGACTTAGCAAGAGAGTTTCTAGATTCTATCACACCATCAATTGAATTTCTTATTTTCATTTGGTTAACCAGGGTGGTCACAATAGGGTTCTTACTCATCGTACATCCATTTATTCTACCATTTTCATGTTATTAACAAGATTCCATGTTGAATCCATTCAATCACAGAAAATATCCTAAAAATCAGAGGTTCATTAGTGTTCATGAAAGGACCACAGACGACCAAGATTTTCAGTGGACATAAACCCATATAATCCACAACATATAAACAAAAGTAGAAGAGTACAATAACATCATCAAACAGATCCCATCATTCTTTTAAAGACTGTTTGTTATCTTCATTAAGGTTTTGGTTTCATCCATCCCGGAAGAAAAAATTTCATACCCGCCCTGCAAGATACACAGTAAAGAGAGACGAAGGATGAACCCTACCTGGATGATCAACAATTGAAGTTTCTCTCCACGTTATGAGAACTGGGGATGATTGAATTGCAGGGTAGGATCTTCGGGGACTTCAAGGGTGGCTTGAAAATCTCAAGCATAGGTGCACCACATGCCTCGGGAAGGGGGGGGGCTCCAAATGCACAAGGAAAGAGAAGAAGACCAGCAAAGAAAAGGTCAAAGAGGAAAATTCACATGAGATAAAAAGGTGAGATCATGGGGGTACATGATATTGAATTTTTAACAGAATAAAGGCAGATCGTGGTTTAACCCCATGGGTGGCTGGATTCAAATGATGAAATTAATTGAAATTTAATAATTTCCATCAGATAGGTGGCCATTGTAACACCCAAGATTTTTATAAGAAATATTTTATTTTTATGTTATATAAATCATCAAAGGAATCTTTCACTACAAATAACACTAGCTCGGCTTTCTTTACATGCAACCGCGGCCTTCCTCGATAGCTTGTGTTGTACGGAATACCGACTTTCACTAAATAACGATATGCTATGAAATTATTATTAAAACTAGCAATTATAAATAGTAATACCCACTTTTTGATATTTTATAAATTTTATCTTTCAAAATGGTCTTCATTTTTGGATTTGGAATATCGAAAATATCCTAGGGTGAAATTTTGTTATTTTTCTGAAAACATTCAATATTTGATGAATAGTGAAAACACTAGGTTACTATTTAAAAACCGACATTTTATTTAAATAATTATTTAATTTATTTAAATTTATTTTAGGTAAAAATTAATACATAATACCTATATAAGTTCAAAGTAATTCACTGAAGTAATTTAACAATAATTTTAGATATATAAAAATTTTATTGAACTTTTCACCGTCTTTTAACCCCCTCATAGGAGAATTTGGAAATTCGCATAAAACATAATTTTACCGCTTATGTGAGTGGAATTTCGAAAATCTGAGAGACATGGTTAATATCAAGGAATAAAATCTGTTTCAATGAGATGAAAATAATTTTTGGTGAATAGTAACTTTTTACTTTTTTTACCACGGTTCAAAGTAAATAGAGTAATGAAGGCTAAAAATGATATTATTATTACCCTAACACATGTCCTAATTCTATTGGATATGTTTTATTCGACCAAAAACAAGCATATGAATAAAATATGACCATTTAGGCTCACATGGGTTAGATTAAGACATTTAATATTTTTTTTAAAGAATAGTAAAAATATTTAAAATCAATGTTTAATAAATAAAATATTTTTAATATATGTTTATACATATGATAAATTCGACTATAAATATTTATTTAAAATATAAATCGATTTACTACATAATAGTATTTTTTTATAATTTTTAGACATTACATAATTTAATTTATTTATGACACAATGATGATACAGTAATTATCTTATTAATGAAATATTAACCTAATTTATGTTATAAATACACAAATAAATGTAATTTGAGACTTTTTATGAATTCCAATAATTTTTTAGGTTAACATGAAATGTTATTGTTGATTTAATTAACTTTTTTCGAACTAATCATTCTGTTATGATTTTTACAAAAATCAATTACAAAATAGTGTCAAAATTGACATAAAATAGTTTTTAAAACAAATATTATATTATTAACTTTTATTTTATTCTTAAAAATCCAAGGTTAGACCAAATTACAGAGATAAGGTTATATATATTAAAAATAAACAACTTGGGGTTCGTTTTACTTGTTATAGTAATTTTATTAACCTTATAGTGTAAGAAAACAAGAAGACACGGTAAAAGATAAATTATCTAACTTTAAGTTAAATCTAAGTGATAAGGTTAAAATAGAAACCTAAACTTGTCTAAATTCTATTGGTTGAGATTATTTAGACCCTTCCCCACCTTAGCTTCAAAATAAATCTATTTGGAGCTATTAAAAACCGAATATTAATTTATTATAAAATAATATTTTATGTTTTTCCAAAGGTTCCCCTTTCCTCCCTTATAAAAAGGGTACCCCTTCCCTCTTAACATCACACCCTTTTGAGCCTTGAATATTGGCCAAAACCTTACAATTTCTCTTCTCCACTTCCCTAGAAACATTCTAGAGGTTATTTTTCTTCTCAAAAGACCAACTCTACTTCCTTAAGGGAAGGCTTAAAGGAGGTGCGTCGAAAAAGATGTAATCTCTTCTTCCGATTCTCTCAAGTTTCTTTCTTCTTATACTTATTCTTATTTAGTTGTCTCATTATAATGTAATAACATAAGAATTACCTATATAAATATATGTTATTATAAATATGAAACAACCCTATTTCACCTTCTATCCATCCTGTGGAAAATGAAATCACCGTGTGTGTGTACGTACGAAATACCGTCTCCTTGCCGTGGTGTAATCTGTTTTCGACCACCACAATACATGGATGGGTATAATGGTGTAAATAAATAACTATATATGATTACTTTAATGTGATATTGGTTATGAAATGTTATACATACACTTCAATACAATTCTACGATCATGGGAATGGTATCATCGCTCGTGCGTACAAACGAACTACCATCTCCACGACACGATGAGATTCATTCTCCATGTTAACCATTCATGAATGATTATAAAGTATATATAAAAAGTAATCATGAAATATATGGCATAATAATGGTAATGGGTTTATTTATATATATATATATATATGTATGTCATCTAATTAATTCCATTCAATTCAATAAGGAAATGAAAACATCGTTCATGCATAAGTACGGCCTACCGTCTCCATGAACGGTGTATTTCATTCCATTTATAGATCTATCATATATATAAGTATATGACGAATATATATTATAAATAAATCATGTTTTATATTATGGAATTAAGTAAATCAGGATATAAGAAATAATATCAAGAACAAAAAGTCCAAACATGTACGATAAATAAAACGATTTTACCCATAACACTGCTTTAACATGGAATTTACAAAAGAATGGGTAATATAAATTCATATGTGAACCATTTATGACATCATAACAATGAATATGATTATGTAATAAGTCAATGACATTATTTAAATCATTATACAGGAGGATCGGATATGTATGAAGCATATCAGACCTAATATAAGGGATAACTTTTCCAATCTCATTTATATCTGAGATTGTTTATTCATAAGTATTTACTCGGGTTAGATTTATCATCCATGTTCAAGTTTTATAAAAAAAATTCATGTATGTTTAAAGTCCTTTTTACCCATTTTTTACTTTTACTACATGGTATGTAAGGAATATTTCTTTTGTTTACCATAGAAGGTTCTTTTTGACTATTCTGACAATGGTACGAGAAGAATGTTATTTTTAACTTATACGACATAAAAAATTTTAATGGTTTTATAATGCCTTATTTTTATGAAGCTCACTCTACCATATTTCATGAATATTTTAAACAAAATCCTTTTCATTTAAAATTTTGTGTCATTTTTTGAAAACAAATTATATTTTTAAGAATAAAGGATATTTTCCTCAATAATTATTTTCAAGTGTTTTATCAAAACCATTTTCCATCTAAGATGACATTATTTCGTATGTGTATGTTTCAAGTATAATTTTTATATGATTTAAATGTTTTCACTTTCTTTATGATAAAATATCCATTTTTTTTATATGGATTATGTGATGATGGGATGATGTTTATGAAACCCATTTTATTCTTTGGGTTATGATGAATGTATTATGTTTATTTTGTTGCACAAGTAAGAATGATTTCATTATGATATGGCTGGGACCTATATACCCCTGAAATTCATTGGGTAAAGATTTATATCTCATGAGATAGACATAGCTAGAACGGTAAGTTAATCCGGTTCAGTGATACAGGACTGAAACGAGGAGTGAACTCGATTCAGAAAGGGACTTTTTCCACGAAGATGGTCTTGGCAGCAATGCCTTGGCGACTATGGAAATAATAACAATTGCTGAATGGTTTCCACAATTACATGATTTATTCCCATGTTATTTTATCAGTATTGATATTCCATTATTATATATTCCTTACGTACTTCCAATATTTATGTCTTTGATCCTGATTTTGATGTTTAGATTTTATGTTCAAGATTTTGAATTGAAATGTTTATGGATTGTTTTATGTTCTCTATGCTTACCCTTACTGAGCATTTGAGCTCACCCTATTTATGTTTTCTTTTCCCCAAGATGTAAACTAAGGTTTTAGGTAAGAAAACAAAAGGGGAAGATCTTTAGGGGAGAAGTTGAAGATCTTTCACCATGATTAGAAGATTAAATTATGAGTTTCCAAAGACACTAAACTCTTAAGGTCCTTGTGTGCCTATGTTTGTTTCGTATTAAGTATTCCACAAAATTAATGTAATGTCCATGTACATCATGATCTGGGTCTCTAAAGTTGGTATCAAAGGGAAAGGAGGTAGGAATGAATCTGATCCTTGGGAACTCTCACATGTGAGTGTTGGACGAAGCATGGCTCTCCGCCCAAGGGCTTCACGAGGAAATGGCTGCCACTGGGGATGGTGGTGTGTCCCGCCCAGGGGGTGTAGCCTCCCATGTAGTTCCCTGATAGGTATCAATTATTGTACGAGAAGAATGTTAATTTTAACTTATACGGCATAAATGAATTTTTACAGTTTTATAATGCCTTATTTTGATGAAGCTCACACTACAATATTTCATGAATATTTTAAACAAAATCCTTTTCATTTAAAATTTTGTGTCATTTTTCGAAAACAAATTATATTTTTAAGAATAAAGGATATTTTCCTCCAGAATTCTTTTCAAGTGTTTTATCAAAACCATTTTCTATCTAAGATGACATTATTTCGTATGTGTATGTTTCAAGTATAATTTTTCTATGATTTAAATGTTTTCACTTTCCTTATGATAAAATATCCATTTGTTTTAAATGGATTATGTGATGATGGGATGATGTTTATGAAACCCATTTTATTCTTTGGGTTATGATGAATGTATTATGTTTATTTTGTGGCACAAGTAAGAATGATTTCATTATGAGATGGGTGGGACCTATATCTCCCTCCAATGCATTGGGTAATGATTTATATCTCATGATATAGACATGGCTGGAATGGTATGTTAATCTGGTTCATTGATACAGGACTGGAATGAGGAGCGAACTCGATTCAGAAAGGGACTTTGTCCACTAAGATGGTCTTAGCAGCAATGCCTTGGCTACTATGGAAATCATAACAAGTGCTGAATAGTTGCCAAAATTACATGATTTATTCCCATTATATTTTATCATGACTGATTTTCCTTTATGATATATTCCTTACTTACTTCCAAGATTTATTTCTTTGCTCAAGATTTTGATGTTTAGATTTTATGTTCAAGCTTTTGCATTCAAATGTTTATGGACTATTTTATGTTCTCTATGCTTACCATTACTGAGCATTTGAGCTCAACCTTTTTATGTTTTCTTTTCCCCAGGAAATAAATAAAGGTTTTAAGTAATAAAACAAAAGGGGAAGATCATTATGGGAGAATTTGAATATCATTCACCATGATTAGAAGAATAAATTACGAGTTTCCAAAGACACTAAACTATTACGGTCCTTGTGTGTCTATATTTTTTATATATTAAGTATTCCACCAATGTAATGTAATGTCCATGTATGTAAATATTTGGGTCTCTACCGCCATAATGGACGAGGTTTAAAGTATTTTCTTTTAAATGGAGGAAAACGTGCCTGACAGGGGAGGAACTGGAAAGTACGGGGAAAGGGTGTGTATCTAAGGAAAAAACACATGTTTTGGTAATCTAAGGGTTGACCGACTCTTGGGGAATTCCCTATATCATTTATGGGATTTAAATAGATTTTAAAGGGGGTATTAAATCATTTTTACTTCCAAAGATACGTTACAAGAGTGAAACTAGAAAACTCGGGAGACTAGAAAATAGAAAATGGTGAGATACCGTTTGGTGAGACACCATGAGCAGTGTCACCATCATGGTTCCACCGTCACGGTGCCACAGTCACAGTGCCAGTAGTTCAGTGAGACACTGTAAGCGGTGGCATCATTCCGATGTGCCAACGTTACAGTGCCACCATCACGATGCCACCGGTTTAGTGGGACACCATAAGCGGTGTCACGTTTTTGGTGTTCCACCATCACGGTGGCACCGGTTTGGTGAGACACCATAGGTGGTAACACCATTTTGATGTGCCACCGTCACAGTGCCACTGGTTTGGGGAGACATCATAAGTGATTCCACCATCACGGTGATACACTCTTAGTGGTGATGCCATGACCAGTGTCAGTGGGACCATGTTTTTTGGAAAAATAATTAACAAGTAGGGTCTAGGCCATTACATAGATTCATTCCTAGAATTATTACTTAAAAAAACTACACCCAATAATGTGGGAGAGAGTGGGAGTACTACCACACCAATATACTAGAAGAAAAACCATTGTTTGTTTGAAGAATACATTGTAGATATTTGTTAAATAATTTTTCCACTACCTAGACACATGATGAACTTTAAATCAAGATAAATAAAGGTTCATGTATTTTTATAAAAAATAATATGTTATTCCAGTTCAGAGAATTAAAAAAATCAATACTAAAATCAATATTTATTTCATCATTAAAAAAATAAATATTATAGAGTGTTTCAAATATTATATTATATGATTCATAAACTTTAAACAAGTCAAAATAATCAATTCTCATGAATTTGGGATTTTAAAATTATATAAATGCCTTTTAGGTTTGAAGTTGGAAGAAGGAAAGGAAGAAAACATGCTTTTTGAACACAATTATGCTGAAAAGGGCACTATCTTCTGGTAACATGATTTTACCCTAATGAATCTCATAGGATCCATGTGATGGTACTAGGTTACCATTACATAACCTATAAAAATAATGAGTTACCCTATACAACTAATTCCTACCCTTACACATCCTTTAGAAATTGGTAGTTACACTTATGTATAGGCTAGAGTACCCTTACACAGAAAAGGTTTATCATTATGTAACCTTTTGAAACTCATGGTTGTCATAAAATAGTTATATGGAAGCCATTACATATAAAATAAAAATAGGGTATTACCCTTATGAAGCATTTAGAAATTGTTCCCTACCCTTATGCAAAATAAGAAAAAAGGTTGTTATCATTATGGAATGCCTGAAAAATAATCCTAACCTTTTTCAGTGTCTTGATTAAAATTACACAACCCTTATAAAATCTAGGGTACCTTGACTCAACTCCCAATACCTTCTGTAACACCCCAAGCTTCCATGGTACGCTTCACTTTGAATAATAGAGCAGCGTGTGTTGTATGCGACCTCGAGTTCTAACACACCGCGACCAATCAAAGTAGCCGTTATGAATAGTAATTCCCAATTTTTTAAATTATATAAATGTTATATTTTAAAATGGACTTCATTTTTGTATTCGGAATATCGAAATTATCGTAAGATGATTTTTTTGTAATTTTATGAGAACTTCCAATTATTTATGAATAGTGAAAAATACTTAAAAACAACATTTTTAATAAAAATAAATTATAGTGATAAATTATAAAATTGAGTTGTTTTAAAGTATAATTAGAATATATTTTTTTCCATTTTATCCAATTCTGGTCATTATAATTAATTTAACTTTGAAATTTGACATAAACAATTGTCAATCTTTTAATATATATTGTTTCTTAAAAACACACTATTTGTTGTGACAGCGGAAATTAATTATAAAATTAATTAATGCAACATATATGTTTAGAATTTTTTAAAATAGGAATCATTTTTGAATTCAGAATATCAATTATAGCTTAGGGTGAAATTTTGGCATTGTTCTGAAAAACTTCAATTTTTGATGAATAGTGAAACCACTAAGTGGTAGTTAAAAAACTGATTTTTCATTTAAATGAAACTTTACCGCTTCTATGAATTGAATTTAAAAAATCTGACATGAATGGTAGTCATTAGGATGTAAAATGTGGTTTAGTGGGATTAAAATAATTTTTTGGTGAATAGTAACTTTTAAGTTTTATTAATCGAGATTAAAGGTAATTAATGAAATTTAAGGTAAAAATGATATTATAAAAATATGAAAATACCTTTACACTTGTCCTACCCTTATTTTATGAGTCATGGCCGACCAATAAAATCCATGGGCCAACTTGGGGACCCCATGTAGCCACATGGGTAAGAAAATGACATTAATAACTTTTTATTTAAAGTAAAAATAAAATTGTCACAAACATGTGTTGTTTTACTAAAACAATTATTACATGGGGTTATATAAGTTAACATTTTTACTATAAATATTAATTTGAAAGATAAAAATATTTCTGACATCATGGTAATTTTTTTTATAATTTATAGTCATTAAATAAATTAATGTTTTTATGACACCATGATGACGCAGGGATTACATCATCAATTGACGATTTTAATAAAAAGGAAGAATAATGTAAAATCCAATACGTAAAATGTCAAAAAGCTATTTTATGAGTATATTTCGAACTCTTATCACCTTATCCTTGAAATATATCATTGTGGGACCTTTAAAATCCGAAAATCATTTCATAATAATGTAACATTTCATGAGTTTCCAAGAGTGCCCCTCCTCTCCTCTTATAAAAGGCCCCCACCTCTACCACCTTATTCACATCATCGAAGCCTTTTGGCTCGGACAACCTCTGCCCAAATACTCTATCAAAATTCCTCCATTAATTCTAGAAGCCTTACCTTAGGCAGAAAGCTCTTCAAGAAACCATTTTGGTTCAAAACGAGGGGAGTTACCCGATTTAATGGTAATGTCTCCTCTAAGGTTGTTTTGTTTTGTTTTGCTTCTCCGACCCCCTAAAATCATTTTATTATTTTATTTTGTAACAAAAACAGTATATTAAATATACTAGGATGATGTTATGAGAAGTATTTTATTTACACTTACACACACCTTCGTCTAATGGTTAAAGAACATACTGTTTCTGTGGGTGGTGAATTACTGCCTCACGAAACGATGATTATTCAATATTCTTTTAACACCTCTCATGGTGGCCATTATGATGACACTATTTTTATATATGATATATATTATGTTTTTGGTTTCTTTATGATTCTGTATTTTTTATTTATGGCATACCTTTATGATTTCCATTAGGGGTAAACATGATAATTTCATTTTAGGAAGTGCGGACTACCGCCCCCTCGAAGTGATTTGAATCGTTAATGCCATATGTGGGATGTATAAAGGATGGATTAAATGGTATTATAAATTATATTATACTGTAATTATTGTATACCTTTATATAATTATAATTTCATTCCATTAAATATGAAAGAGAAATGAAATTAGCGTTCATGCGTACGTACGACTTACCATCTCCATGAACAGTGTATTTCATTTCTTACCTAAAAATGTTATGTAATATGATAATTGAATGTATATATACTGGATATATATGATATATATGATATCTAAATAATGAATATAATTCTTGATATAATGGATATTGTACGCCATGATCAACTTGTAATTATAAGTAGTTTATTTTTTACTCAAGTACCAAAGGTCGACAAAACGACCATTATTAACTTAAATAATTACATAATGTTCATAACATGGTAATAAGTGATATAAAAGGAATAATAAACTTGAAAAAGGATCATATGAAATTATAAATTGACTCTAGTTTATTATTCAGGAGTTTAATGAACGATCGAGTCAATTTGGACACGAGGTAAGGGAACTTCTTAACCCAATTTCCATTCTTATGGTTAATCTACTACTTTAAAATTATGTAATGATATTATTATATCCTATCTTGTGTTTGTAATTTCTTTATTTGTACTTATAGTGAATACATATAATAGATCTATTTTATTTAAAAAATGATCTTTTTAAGGGACTTCGTCTTAATCTCCTTTCATTGAGGCATATTTTGTTTTATACACAACTTTCTTTTATACGGTGTATAAACTCCTTTGACTTTTATGTTTATTCAAAATGAATCTTTTTATATGAAGATTTTTACTAAACGACAAAAGGGAATGTTTTTTCTGTCATACGTATGCGGTGACAATGACTTCTCTGCCACCGTGACCATTATTTGAGTTTCGGCATCCTCTACAAGCTATAACTTTTTTTAAATGAAAAATAAATACAAAGTTTTAATCTTATTTAATTTTGGTATTGAAAATGTTTTTGATAATGTTTTATTATATCAATTAGTTTTATTGATATCTTGTGATTGAAATGTGGAAATGTTATGTTTCCTTTAAGCATGTTTTATGTGATACGATTATGTTATGGTTTATGATATGTTTAAACCTTTTCATATGTGGAATGAATTGGACTTAATAAGTGACGAGTGGAGCCCGCTATAGCTCTTCGATGCATCAGTAGGTCTCATGAGACAAACTAGTGTCTTGACACGAGGCCTTGACAAAATATTATTTGTAGTCTTGGCATGAGGTCTTGGCTATGTGGTTATGATACTTTGGCATTATGAATTCCATCATTATGAAAGTGGTTATTGATATTGCATTTGATTATTCGACTAGTAGAATATCCATGTGAATAAGTAAATGGCATTATTTCATTTTATTTTTTCCATATTATGTTGACGTTCATGTTTAAAAGGATTTTTTTTTAGTTATACATTGCCTTAAATGAATATGTTTATTTATGAATATTTACGCTGTATTGTTATCCTTACCGAGCATCTGAGCTCACCCCTTTCAATTTTTAAATTTTTCCAGGATGTGATGAAGTATATTATGAATGACCTACAGGGATAGTATGAGGGGATATGAAGAAAAGATGTTGTTGTAGTTTTTTTTTTACTTTATGATGTAGTGTAAGACTTATGAATGTATCTATTGTTTCTAAGGCTACTAAACTAATCAGTCTTTCAAGACATGATCTTTTGTGATTTTTCCAATGTTATGCAATAATGCACTGACACTGCATAACTGGGGTTGGGGCGTTACAGTTGGTATTAGAGGAAATTTAGTACTAACCTTGGAAGCTAGATTTAGATAAACTTTGATTAGAGAACATTGCCCAAAGATAGACTTTGAGGATAAGTATAGAAGAACTTCCTTGAATTTTTGTATTATAGAGATTTAGTGAGTTTTCCGAGCAATACATCTCTGTCTGGATATGAGCAGGTAGAGGCAGCTCTGGCACAGATGTACCTAGGGGTAAAACCCAAAACACCGGTTTGAGCTAGACTCGAACGGGAACTGGTGCACGACAACGGGCCTTGTTGCACTCTTGGTTACGACACTCCCGGGGGATATGCTTAGGATAATTCTCATTTTCTTTACTAACCATTATGAAGGGTTTATGAGTATATACATTCTCAAAGAAAACATTTTTATTATTATAGATTATATCCATAAATAGTTCAATTTATGTTAAGTGTTTTACAAGTATGGAATTATGTATTTTGATTCATTAACTAATCTAGTTTATGCCATTATTTAGAAATGGTGCCTAGTGGAAGGAATGGAAACCGTATCAATGCATGCACTCCATGTAGGGATTTCCCTCCTGCTCAGGATAATTATTGTGGAGCTTGAGATACAACTGGTGCTGATCAACTTATCACCATACTCGGACAACTCACTCAGGTTATGAATAATAAACTTACTCGTATGGAGAACCCTGATCCACAGCGTGGAGGATCAATGCTAGATCGCTTAATGAGGAAGCTACCGCCAACATTTAATGGGGGTAGAAATCCATTAGTAGCTGAGCACTGGATAAACTCCTTAGATAAAATATTTTACGCCTTGGGGAGTAGCGAAAGGAGAAGGTTTTCATGGTAGTTTACCGCCTCACTGGAGATTCCGATCAATGTTGGTCTCTGATTCAAAACACAAAGTAAGATGAAGAAGTATCAAGTATGTAATGGAGGGAGTTTAAGGAAATTTTCCTAGAAAAATAATTTCCACATGACCAAAGAGCAGATATGGAATGGCAATTTCTGAGTCTGAGGAAGAAGGAGGATGGGAATGTCGCAAAGTATGAGTCCAGCTTTACAAGGTTAGAAAGACATGCTGCAGATTATATAAGTAACCCAAGAAGTAAGATTGGTCATTTCTTTGATGGGTTAAAACCATTTCTCCATCGATCATTAGTCTCACAAACCTTCTTGTTGTACGAAGATATTGCCTCATGTGCTATCAAGATAGAAAAAGAATTCTCTAAATATTATGACAATAAAGTAAATCAAGAGAAGAAGAGAATGGTGGAACAAGAGACAGATAAAGGGAAAAAGGGAAAGAATGATTTTCCATTATGTGATAATTGTGGGAATAATCACCCCAGTACTTGCCTAAAAGGAATGAGAGTTTTTTATAAATGTGGAGAAAAAGGTCACCAGGTGCGTGATTGCAAGGGAAAGAAAGAGGCTATCAATGTTGAATGCTAAAATTATAGAGAAATGGGGAATTATGAAAATGAATGTCCTAAGCATCAGGGAAACTTAAATCAGAAAAGGCAAAGGTATCAAGGCCAATCTTATGTTGTTACTACAGTTGAAGTGGAATAATTAATGTATTGGTGCTTTTGGACTCAAGCATTATATTCTGGTTATAAGAATAATGTGATATATATAAGGATTGTACTGCAGAACTTTTTGTTTTCATTAAGGTTTTAATATGATGAACGTAATCATATTTATAGTATGTGACAATAAGAGAAACTTTACCCTATTTGGGTAATCTGATGTTACAATGGATTTTGGAACTTAGAGACCTTTTAGAGAATGTCTGGACAGAGGTATTTTGGATAACTATAATGGTTGGAATGGATTAAGTTTAACATTGTATAGTATTGTTTAAGGTTAAATCATTTATGAAGATTATTTTTGGAATATTATAATACTATAGTTTTAGTAAAAGGACAACATGCAGGATGGGGGATAACCAGTCGCGTCGGACAAAGCTACAGGAATCGAACCCACAACCATAGTGTGATAGGCCTTTATGACCTACCACTATCCTACAGTAAGTCCCTGGTTATTACAAAACAGTTTTCCTAATCTAAATGGTATGTGTTAATATTTGGAACCTTATAAGATTAGGATAAATATAATATTTTTGAGTTCTACTATCTGGTTGAGTGAAACATGGGTTTGTGTTGAAAATTTATTAATGAATGAAAGTCTACATGACAAGTATATATATTTCCTTACGTTCTTAGTAATTCTCCTAAATAAATTCCTCAACTTTATAAAAGGTAACTAAAAACAAAAACGTTGTCGGTTAACTTTTCGTACGGGGGAATCAATGATCCTTTAACCAATCACATGTTTGTAATTTTCTTGTAGTTAACTTTCTCCTAACCCTGTTTTCTACAACTCTTCATTAGACCTTGATGGTTTTTTTCCTCCATATCCATATTTTCATAGAATCCTAGTATGGGCTACCATGGGTGACCTTTGTACTTCTATTTCTTTCTTTTAAAGTTATATTTTGATTAACCTTATTTATGATGTGGGTTTTACACGAAGGTATTTTCTATTTTCAACCTTTTATATTCAAAGAAAAATTTAAAATTTTGAGGATGCAATTTATTGAAGGAGGGGAGAATGTAACACCCAAAGCTTCAATGGTACGCTTCTCATTGAATAATAGAGCAGCATGTGTTGTACGCAATCTCGAGTTCTAACACACCACGACCAATCAATGTAGCCGTTATGAATAGTAATACCTACGTTTTGAAATTATATAAATTTTATATTTCAAAATGGACTTCATTTTTGTATTTTTAATATCAAAATTATCCTAAGTTTAATTTTTTGTAATTTTCTGAGAACTTCTAATTTTTTATAAATAGTGAAAAATACCTAAAAGAAACTTTTTTAATCAAAATAATTTATAATGATAAATTATACTATTGAGTGTTATTAATGTATAATTAGAATATATTTTTATCATTTTATCCTATGGTGGTCATTATAATTAATTTTACTTTGAAATTGGACATAAACAATTGTCAATCATTTGATATATATTGTTTCTTAAAAACACGCTATTTGTTGTGACATCTAGAATTAATTATAAAATTAATAAATGCATCTTTTATGTTTGGAATTTTTTAAAATAGACATCATTTTTGAATTCGGAATATCAATTATATCTTAGGGTGAAATTTGGGCATTGTTATGAAAAACATCAATTTTTGATGGATAGTGAAACCACTAAGTGGTAGTTAAAAAACTGATTTTTTTTAAATGATACTTTACCGCATCTATGAATTTAATTTTAAAAATACAACATACATGGTGTTCATTAGGATGTAAAATTTGGTTCATTGGAATTAAAATAATTTTTTTGGTGAATAGTAACTTTTAAGTTTTATTAATCGCGATTAACGGTAATTAGTAATATTTATGGTATAAATGATAATATAAAAATATGAAAATACCTTTACACTTGTCCTACCCTTATTTTATGAGTCATGGACGACCAAGAAAATCAATGGGTCAACTTGGGAACCCCATGGAGCCACGTGGGTAAGAAAATGACATTAATAACTTTTTATTTAAAGTAAAAATAAAATTGTCACAAACAAGTGTTGTTTTACTAAAACAATTATTACATGGGGTTATATAAG
Source organism: Viscum album (assembly GCA_963277665.1). Lineage (NCBI taxonomy): Eukaryota > Viridiplantae > Streptophyta > Magnoliopsida > Santalales > Viscaceae > Viscum > Viscum album. The sequence continues at coordinate 1,941,119,658 of OY728155.1, forward strand.
TAACTTTTTGACTATAAAAATTAATTAGAAAGATAAAAAGATTTCCTACATAATGGTAATTTTTTTATAATTTTTAGACATTAAATAAATTAATGTTTTTATGACACCATGATGATGAAGCGATTACCTCATTAATTAATGATTTTAATAAAATGGAAGGATAATGTAGAATCCAATACACAAACTTGTCAAAAACCTATTGGATGAGATGATTTCGAACCCTTATCACCTTATCCTAGAAATATTTCATTTTGGGACCTTTAAAATCAGAAAATCATTTCATAATAATGTAACATTTCATGAGTTTCCTAGAGTGCCCCTCCTCTCCTCTTATAAAAGACCCCAACTCTAAAACCTTATTCACACATTCAAAGTCTTTTGGCTCGGACAACCTCTGCCAAAATACTCTCTCAAAATTCCCCCATTAATCCTAGAAACCTTACCATAGGCTGAAAGCTCTTCAAGAAACCATTTTGGTTCAAACCGAGGGGAGTTACCCGATTTAAAGGTAATGTCTTCTCTAATATTGTTTTGTTTTATGTTGCTTCTCCAACCCCTTAAAATCGATTTATTCATTTATTTTGTAACAAAAACAGTATATTAAATATACTAGTATGTTTTTATGAGAATTATTTTATTTACACTTACACACACCTTCGTCTAATGGTTAAAGAACATACTGTTTTTGTGGGTGGTGAATTACTGCATCACGAAACGATGATTGTTCAATCTTCTTTTAACACCTATCATGGTGGACATTATGATGAAAATATTTTTATATATGATATATATTTTGTTTTTTTCCTTATGATTCTGTATTTTTCATTTATGTCATACCTTTATAATTTCCATTATGGTTAAACGCGATAATTTCATTTTAGGAAGTGCGGACTACCGCCCCCTCAAAGTGATTTGAATCGTTAATGCCATATGTGGGATGTATAAAGGATAGAGTAAATTTTAGTATACATTATATTACACTAGAATTATAGTATACCTTTATATAATTATTATTTCATTCCATTAAATATAAAATATAAATGAAATTAGCGTTCATGTGTACGTACAGCTTACCGTCTCCATGAACGGTGCATTTCATTTCATACCTCTAAATGTTATGTAATATTATAAATGAGTGTATATACTAGATATATATTATATATATGATATCTACATCATGAATATAATTCTTGATATAATGGATATTGTACCACATGAACAACTTGTAATTTTAAGATGTTTATTTTTGACTCAAGTACCAAAGATCGACAAAACGACTGTTATTAACTTAAATAATTACATAATGTTCATAACATGGTAACAAGTGATATAAAAGTAATAATAAACTTGAAAAAGGTCCATAAGAAATAATAAATTAACTCTAGTTTATTATTCAAGAGGTTAAAGAATGGTCGAGTCAAGTCGGACACGAGGTAAGGGAACTTCTAAACCCAATTTCCATTCTTTGGGTTAATCTCCTACTTTCAAATTATGTCATGATATTATTATGTCATATCTTTTATTTGTAATTTCTTTATGTGTACTTATAGTTAATACACATAATATATCTATTTTATTTATAAAATTTTATTTGTAAGGTACTTCATCTCAATCTCCTTTTATTGAGGCATATTTTGTTTTATACACAACTTTCTTTTATACAGTGTATAAACCCCTTTGACTTTTACGTTTAATCAAAAGGAATCTTTTTATATGAATATTTTTACTAAATGACAAAAAGGAATGTTTTTTTGTCGTTCATATGCAGCGACAAAGACTTCTCCGCCGCCGTGACCATTATTTGAGTTTCGGCTTCCTCTACAAGCCATAATTTTTTTAAATGAAAAATAAATACAAAGTTTTAATCTTCTTTAATTTTGGTATTAAAAATGGTTTTGATAATGTTTTATTATATCAATGTGTTGTATTGATATCTTGCGATTGAAATGTGGAAGTGTTATGTTTCCTTTATGCATGTTTTATGTGATACGATTATGTTATGGTTTATGATATGTTTAAACCTTTTCATATGAGGAATGCATTGGACTTAATAAGTGATGGGTGGAGCCCACTATAGCTCCTCGATGCATCGGTAGGTCTCATGAGACAAACTAGTGTCTTGGCACGAGACGTTGAAAAAAACTTATTTGTAGTCTTGGCATGAGGCCTTGGCTACGTGGTTATGATAGTCTGGCATTATGCATTCCATCATTATGAAAGTGGTTATTGATATTCCATGTGATTATTCGACTAGTATAATATCCATGTGAATAAGTAAATGGAATTCTTTCATTTTATTTTTCCCATATTATTCTGAAGTTCAAGTTTAAAAGGATTTTGTTTTAGTTATACATTTCCTTAAATGTTTATATTTTTTTATGAAAGTTTCCGCTGTATTGTTATCCTTACTGATCATCTGAGCTAACCCCTTTCAATGTTTTAATTTTTCCAGGATGTGATGAAATATATTATGAATGACCTATAGGGATTGTATGAGGGGATATGAAGACAATATTTTTTTGTAGTTTTTTTACTTTATGACGTAATGTAAGACTTATGAATGTATCTAGTGTTTCCAAGGCTACTAAACTAATCAGTCATTCGAGACATGATATTTTGTGATCATGCCAATGTTATGCAATAATGCACTGAATCTAGGTAACTGGGGTCAGGGCGTTACACCTTCCTTCTTATAGGTAGAATTATTTTACCTTTTTCATAAGCCTTATTCCATACGTAAAGGTAAAATATAAAATTATTTTTTTAAATTTCACACAAATAACATAGAAATTATATCCAAAAGTGTTTTTAGAGAATGTTAAAATTACAATGTTATAATTATACCCCTTGGATAAATTCAATACTCTATGAGTATTTATAGGGTACTTTTTAGAATAACTCAGGCTATGAAACCTGAATACCATCCCCCAACTTCCAATTTTCCAGATGGATTTTTTCTTGATGCCATATAATATGGACATAAGGTTCCATATCCCTTCATAGGAAATTATCTTTCTTATCTACAACAAACAAAAGTTTTTCCACATATGATGTGTCCTTCTCCAGTTCAAGATCATTACAGGAGATGAAATGCATCATATCATGCATGTACCTCTAGATTTTAGAAACATTATAACATATTTCATACTTCAATATAATAGAATAAGTTATAAATGGAATTTTAATACTTTGATACATTTAGTGATCTCAAATATTCCAAATATTCATAGTCTCAGCTTCCCATTCTTATGTAATGTTCGATTCCCCAACTAAGGTGAAAACCACAAGAAAACTCATTAAAAAATAGTGAAATCAAAACTCTTATTATACAATATTCATATGATTACAAATTTTTTTGAGTTATGATCAACTTATATATAATTTTAAGTACTCTCTCAATGATCTTATAAACCAAACTAGGTCCCAAAACTACTACCTCACCAACCTCATTCTAACATAGTAGCAAATGACATGGCCTAAAATAAAGAGCCTCATAGGATCCATATAAATAGAAGCCCGAATGGTATTATGATATAAAAATTCAACAAAGGAAGGATAATCATCCCATGATTTACTAAAATATATAAATAAATCCTAAATAATACCCTCAAGGATGTTAATTATATTTTAATTTCCATTGGACTGATGATGATACATTGTATTCAGTTTCAGCAGAGTACCAAAAGCATTCTGTAACCTTGGAAAAACTACTATATGAAATGAATTTCTCTATATGATACAATTATAAAAGTATCATGATGAAATAATTAAATATCATGAATATATGGCTTTATAATCTAAACTATACAGTGAGTCTCATAGATGAAAAAGATGTTGTAATCTTTTTTAGGCGATAAAAAATCACCCAAATAGAATCACAACACCTAGGGATCATAGGTTACCCTATCACATTGTCCATAATGATTTCCTTCTACTTCATAATGGATACATGGTGTGGATAATGAAAATCACAGGGATGGTGGTGCTCTAACTATTTCCTTCAGAAGGAATAACATTGAAAAAATTAATCGACAAATGTCACACATCAACCCTGGCCCCCATTACTTCCCCTCTAGAGTTATTATGTATAATTTCCACTCCACGTTTCATTTAAAACTTTTAGGTATGTAATTTAATTAATTATTTAATTCATTTTGTATATAGATACTACAACTATCCCATATAATAGGATCACATCACTATTTCTTGAAAACTAGCTAGGTATCATGGCACAATCTAATAGTTATTGCCACATCACATCACACATTAGGTTGGATTCATGAATATACTCCACCCGATATACTAATCAATATGTGATCACAAAAAAATAATTCAACATAAATCCATAATTTTTAATGGAAAACTTCCTCCAATCAGCCAATAAGAACATTAGGAACCACTTTTATTATAAAGGAAACTCACCAAGCTCTTTATCTACATAAGTCTTACAACTAAGAGAATCCGTAATGATATTACCATTACTTGTTTCATAGGCCATATCAATGTACAACATCTGCAGGAAATATACCCAGTGCTTCTACCCTAAATTAAAATCCCACAATGTAAAGTTATAGTTGAAAATATTATAGTCTCTATAGACATTAAACCATGCACAATAGAGATAACTTCACCAATACATCAAATCATAAACTGTAGTTTCTAGTCCCATGTGATGGGTACGATAGTTATAATCACAAGGTCATAGATAATGTGACCCATATGCTACTAAATTATACTTTTAGACCAATACTACCCTAAAAACTATCAAATAATCGTGAAACAAAATATATCCAATCCATATATCAGTTAAAAACAACACTTGATATGTAGTAAGATTCCTATTCACCTCATGAAAAATATCATCGCATATATCTAATAAATGAAACTCATCCATTAATTCATTAGTATATTAATGGATGATGATAGCTATAATAATACCTGAACGAAACACATATACAATCATATTATTCATAGAAATATCCTGATATCAAACACATTATAGGGATGCGTATGGGAAAACATTACATATAATTTCTCTTTGTCCTCTGATATTTCGACCTTAGAAACTACATGCTCCAAGAATTTCACCTATTAAATCCAAAAGTGGAACTTCAATAGTTTGGAATGAAGCTGATCTTATCAAAGTGTACTTATGATTGTCTCAATAAATCTTGGATGTTTCTCTATGGTCTGTTATGAAACTTGGGTATCATTAATGAATACCATAAAAAATGAGTCTAGGTATGCATAGAATATGTTCTTCACCAGGGCCATGAACATTGTTGGGATGTTTTTAAATAAATAAAATACCACCATGTACTCTTATATCACATACTTACGCCTATATTCAATTGTTTTAATTTCCTACTATTTAACCCACAACTGGTTATAGACTGATCGAAAAAAAAATTAACATCCACCGAGCCCCCTACAACTGATCAAAGAGATCTTAGATACTAACAAAGGGGTACCTATTCTTCAATATTTTATGATATATATTCCTATAATGTCTATAGAGTTGAAAATTTTATATAACGTTTTTAGAAAAAAAGACAAGTGCAACCCAAGTTATTGTACTCAGCATGATTGGACCCTTCCTTTATAAGCCATTTTAATTTAATTTGATCATATTGAATCCATTAAATGACATATGATGAGGGTGTATTAAAATGGGTTGGACACATAATATGAAATATATCTTGTATCCAAGTCATCATTGTAGAGATTAATTATAAATTCATATGAGAAATCATCCTGATTAATATCAATAACTAGTGGAAAAGAAGAGGGGGAACCACTGATCCAACTGAAAGAACAAGTCCTATAATCTACGCAGTAATCATTAAGAGATGGATCTTATGTAGGAACGCCTTATCTTCTTCCATGTCTCATTCACTAGTCATCACAAAATTCTCTCCATTGGGAAATGTAAAATGTACATATCTTTTTGATAAATCAATATGGGTTCTAAAACTTATTATATATTCCATGCCAAGATTAACAATGAAGATCATCATCTCCAAAATCATAATTTCTCACAACTTTACTCAATTTAAAATGACTATAGGGCACTTTAGGAACCTCTGAAGATAGTTCATCTTCAATGGAATATCATGAGAAATAAACGTAAAATATAACATGAATGGATTGTAATTCCAATAAAAATTTGCGTTGATATAATTGAATGAAGAGCATGTGTCTCTACCAAAGAATTAAAAATGAATGAAGTAATCATTACTGTACATAAAACATTATATTTTACCTCACCACCATATTCTAGAGTCTGATCCACTACATACATTCGGCCAATCCCATCTCCAAAACCTTGAAATTTTGGAGGTGAAAAATTTACAGAGTCATCATATTCTGAGCTAGCTAGTGAGGACTCACATTGTTCACTATGTCATAGATTTTTTTAAATATTTATACCTATGAAAACTCAACTTTAATTTTGTAGATAATAACTAATGGAGATTATAAGGCCCCAGCCTTAAACCTTACATAATCTTGAGTTATCACAAGATTACACGTTGAGGATCTTTTCAGGTTTAGAGTTTTAGAGAATTAGATCTTAAAACATGCATTACATTCCATATATAAACAAAGTGGTTACATAAAGATAGTATTATTCATTACCATCAATGGAAACATATTTAAAATAAACATGGATTCTTTCTTGACACTTCCTCGACACTATCATCATATCATGTACCTTTCCCTTGTCCTGTGAAAAACATTTCAAAAAAACTTGGGATGAGCATAAAAAGCTCAGTATGGGTTATATAAAAAAACAAGGAAAGGAAACATGAGTTCATATATACATATGAATGAAATCATACTTTACCCATAAAACATAGGCAAATTAACATACCTCATAAAATCATGAATAAATCATATAAATCATAAGACATAAAGGTAACTTGAGGCATTCATAACATTCTTACGTAGGGAATAACCCTCTTGGTTACGTTTGGAATACCCATCACAGTATATTCCCTAAATATCTTCGGAAAAACCTTAACGTTTCACTCCTTCACGTTACCCAATGTATTAGAGAACTATATCGGGCTCACCCGCCCTTAGTTTATCACGGAACCACCCGTCTTGATAATAATGCCCAGGAACCTCAACATAATCGTATCACATAAAACATGCATAAAGGAAACATAACATTTCCACCTTTCAATCACAAGATATCAATACAACACATTGATATAAAAACAGTACAAAAACAATTTTCAATACCAAAATAAAAGAAAATTAAAACATGGTATTTATTTTTATTTTAAAAAGAAGGTATGGCTTGTAGAGGAATCCGAAACTCAAATAACGGTCACGGCGGCAGAGAAGTGGTTGTCGCCGCATACGTACGACAAAAACATTCCCTTTTGTCGTTTTGTAAAACTCTTTGTATAAAAAATATTCGTTTTGGATAAACTTAAAAGTAAAAGGGGTTTATACACCGTATAAAAGAAGGTTGTGTATAAAACAAAATATGCCTCAATGAAAGGAGATTGAGACGAAGTCCCATACCACTTATCCGACTTGACCCAACTGTTCTTTAATCTCCTGAATAATAAACTTGAGTTAATCTCTACATTCTTAAGAACCTTTTTCAAGTTCCTTATTCTTTTTATACCATGTTATGAACATCATGTAATCATTTAAGTTAATAATGTTCATTTTGTCGGTATTTGGTTCTTATGTCAAAAATAGACTTCTTACACTTACATGTTGTTAATTTGGTCAAAGGTTCATTATATAAAGAATGATATTAATTATTTGGATAACATATATATCATATATTCAGCATATACATGTATTTATAATATTACATCACATTTAGAGGTAAGAAATGAAATGCACCGTTCATGGAGACGGAAAGACGTATGTACGCATGAACGCTACTTCCATTTCTATTTCATATTTTCTGGAGTGGAATCATAATGATATAAGAGTATATTATAATTCTAGTATAATAACATATATAATATCATTAACTTTATCCTTTACACATCCCACATATGGTATTAACGAATCAAATCACTTTCGGGGGGCGGTAGTCCGCACTTCCTAAAATGAAGATATCATGTTTACCCATAATGGAAACAATAGTGGTATGCCATAAATGAAAAATACAGAAGCTTAAGGAAAGAATAAACATATTATATATCATATATAAAAATAGTGACATCATAATGTCCACCTTTGAAGGTGTCAAATGAGTATTGAACAATCATCGTTTCGGGAGGCAGAATTTCGCCATCCACGGAAACCGTATGTTCGTCAACCATTTGATGTAGTTTTGTGACAGTGTAGCTCGAATAAATCTTATAAAAACATCCTAGTATATTGAAGATACTGGTGTTGTTACAAAATAAGTAAATAAAAAGAGTTTAGGGGGTTGGAGAAGGAAAATAAAACAAATGAACATGAGAGAATGAATTACCTTTAAAAGTGTAACTCCTTTTGATTTGAGCCTAAAGGCTTCCTTTGAAAGGATTATGCCCAAAGGGAATCCTCTAGGAATGTGGAGAGATTAAATGGGCAGGGGTTGGCCGAGATAAAGGCTTTGTGACTGTGGGTAATGAGGTAGAGGTGGGGGCCTTTTATAAGAGGAGAGGAGGGGCACTCTTGGAAAGTAAAGAAATATTACTTTATTTGATAATGAGTTTCAGATTTAAATGGTCCCACATTGATATAATTCGATGATAAGGTGATAAGGGTTCGAAATCTAGCCATCCAATAGGTTTTGGACATGTGTAGGTTTTATATATTACATTATCTTTCCATTTTATTTAAATCGTTAAATAATGGGGTCATCGCTGCATCATCATGATGTCATAAATAATTTAATTTATTTAACGTCTAAAAATTATAAAAAAAAACTATGATGTAGGAAATATTTTTATCTTTCCAATGAATATTTATAATAAAAAATCTGATAATTATAACCCCATGTAAATATTGTTTTCGTAAAACATATGATGTTTGTGTCATTTTTACTTTTACATTAAATAAAGTTATTTATCTAATTTCCCAACCAAAGTGGCTCCATGGGGTCCCCAAGTTGTCCCATGGCTTTTATTGGTCGGACATGACACATCCAACGAGGGTAGGACATGTGTCAAGCTCATCTCATTTTATAAAAACATTATTTTTACCTTAAACTACACTAATTACCACTAATCGCGATTAAAAACTTAATAAGTTACTATTCACCAAAAAATTATTTCAATCTCATTGAACCACATTTTACTTCTTAATTACAACCATGTATGTTGGATTTTTGAAATTCAAAACACAATGATGGAAAAATTTCATTTAAACGGAAAATAAGTTTTTATAAGAACCACTTAGTGGTTTCACTATTCATAAAAAATTGATGTTTTCCAGAAAATCACCAAAAATTCACCCTAAGATATAGTTGATATTCAGAATTAAAAAATGAAGTATATTTTACAAAATTCAAAACATATAAGTCACATTAATTAATTTAATAATTAATTCCCGTTGTCAGAGCACATAGCGTGTTTTTATAAAACAATAAGTATCAAAAGATTGACACCAGTTTAAGTCTAAGTTTAAAGTGAAATTGATTCCAATGACCACCATTGGATTTAATGGTAAAAATATATTCATATTACACATTATGTCCAATTCAAAAGATAATCTAATCATATAAATAAATTAGATTAAGAAGCAGTTTTGATGTAAAATGCAGTATTTTTCACTATTCATTAAAAAATGAACATTGTCAGAAAAATACCAAAAATTCACACAAAGTAAATTTTGATGTCCCAATCATAAAGAATAAGTTTATTTTGACAAACATAGCTTATAAAATGGTCTAAATATAGGTTTAAAAATGGGTTTCCATCAAAAGGCAGTAAAACAATCTTTTAAAAATATTAGTGTGTTCCATGCTTAAGATTGGATTTATTTTCATTTTAAGCCTCTAAAACACTATCTAGTTCATTAATAGACATAGATAAAAATATCTATTATTCATTTCTTACTTGGGATGTTACATCCTTCCCCCCCTTTAGAGAATTGAGTCCTCGCAATTTATTTACTTATCAAATAAATGGGGGTACTTATCCCTCATTGCATTTTCAGATTCCCATGTTGCCTCTTCCATCATGTGGTTTTTCCACAAAAGCTTTACCCGACTAATCACCTTATTTCGTAACGCTTGCTCCCTGTGGTCAAGAATCTGGACCGGTTGTTCCTCATAAGATAGGTTCTCTTCCATCTGAACTACGTCTGGACTCAAAACATGAGATGGATCTGGCATATACTTTCTCAACATCGAAACGTGAAAAACATTTTGTACATGATATAAACTCGGAGATAATGCCACTCGGTAAGGAACTGATCCAACTCTCTCCATAATTTCATATGGTCCAATAAACCTTGGACTCATCTTTCCTTTCTTACCAAATCTCATCACACTTTTCTAAGGAGAGACCTTGAGAAAAACATGATCACCTACCTAAAAAGATAGATCCTTCCTTTGGTTATCCGCATAACTCTTCTGCCTGCTCTGAGCTGTTCTCATGTGCTTCTGAATCAGCTGAACTTTTTCTGCCATCTATTCTACCAATTTTGGTCCCATCAACTTCCTTTCACCCACTTCATCCCAGAAAGCTGGATTTCGACACCGTTTCCCATATAATGCCTGAAATGGTGCCATCTGTATACTGGAATGAAAACTGTTATTATATGAAAATTCAACCAAAGAAAGATGTTGGTCCCAACTTCCCTGATAATCCATAGAGCAAGAACGTAGCATATCCTCCAAGGTCTGAATTGTTCGTTTTGACTGCCCATCTGATTGAGGATGAAAAGCTGTACTAAAATTTAATTCAGTACCCAACGACTTCTGAAGGCCTTTCCAAAAGTTTGAAGTGAACCTAGGATCACGATCAGATACAATGGAGAGAGGAACTCCATGTAACCTGACTATCTCTTTAAGATACAAACGATAAAGTTGATCTAGGGAAATAGTATCTCATATATCAAGGAAATGAGCAGACTTTGTCAAGCGATCAACAATAACCCAGATTGCATTATTACCTCGAGATGTCTTCGGTAATCCCACAACAAAGTCCAGGGATATATTCTCCCATTTCCACTCTGGCTCTGGTAAAGGCTGAAGAATCCCTTTCGGTAACTACCACTCTGCTTTAACCTGTTGACATGTCAAACAATTCACAGTAAAATCAGCAATATCTCTTTTCATTCCATCCCACCAGTAATACTCCCGCAGATCTCTGTACATCTTAGTACTTCCAGGAGGAACTGAAAACGGAGAACTATGAGCTTCACATAAAAACTCTCTCTTCAACTGTGAATCACAAGGCACACACAATCTCTTCCCAAATTTCAAAATGCAATCATTATCAATGTTGAATTCAGGTAACTTACCTTTTTGAACCAGCTCTACCTTTTTCTACAACTCACTGTCTTGATTCTATGCTTTCTTGATTCTATCTGATAGAGATGATATCACTGATACCTGAAACAAAACAGAAGAACTTCTTTCACCAACAACTTCTATGCCAAAGTTCATCAAATCCTTAACCAAAGTATCACGTTCCAAACGCAACATTGCTAATGAAGCATTACTTTTTCAACTCAAAGCATCAGCCACTTTATTTGCTTTTCCCGGATGGTAATGAATTGTACAATCATAATCCTTGATTAATTCTAGCCATCTCCTTTGTCTCATGTTCAACTCTTTCTGAGTGAATATATACTTTAAACTTTTGTGATCGGTATATATTTCACACTTTACTCCATACAAATGATGCCTCCAAATTATTAAAGAAAAAACAACAGCAGCTAATTCCAAATCATGTGTAGGGTAATTTACCTCATGAGTTTTCAACTGTCGTGAAGCATAAGCAATTACCTGATCATTCTGCATTAGGACGCAACCGAGTCCATTCAATGAAGCATCACTGTATATAACAAACTCACCATTCCTGGAAGGTAGTGCCAAAACTGGAGCATTCACCAATCCTCTTTTCAATTCCTGAAAACAACCATCACATTATTTTGTCCAGATAAACTTAACACCCTTCCGAGTTAGCTTAGTCATTGGACTAGATAACCATGAAAAATTTCTAACAAACCTTCGGTAATAGCCTGTCAAACCAAGGAAGCTACGAATCTCAGTTACATTTGTTGGTCTTGGCCATTCTTCAACAACTTTTGTTTTTGCAGGATCAATGGTTATGCCATCTTTTGAAACAATGTGACCAAGGAAAGAAATTTGTTGCAACCAAAACTCACATTTTCTGAATTTCCCATACAATTTCTTTTCTTTTAAGGTTTGCAAAATGACCCTTAAATGTCTTTCATGCTCTTCTTTACTTTTAGAAAACACCAAAATATCATCAATGAAAACCACCACAATCTTATCCAAGAACTCATGGAAAATTCTATTCATTAAGTCCATGAATACAGTAGGTGCATTGGTTATCCCAAAAGGCATTACTACAAATTCATAATGGCCATATCTCGTACGGAACGCGGTCTTCGGAATGTCTACCTCCTTTACCTTCAGATGATGGTACCCCGATCTCAAGTCAATCTTTGAAAAAAACCTGAGCTCCCTAGAGCTGATCAAAAAAATCATTGATATGAGGCAAAGGATATTTGTTCTTAACAGTGATATTAATCAAGGCCCTATAATCAATGCAAAGTCTCATAGAACCATCTTTCTTTTTAACAAATAAAACAGGAGCACCCCATGGTGATGTGCTAAGTCGAATGAAACCTTTCTCTAATAAATCCTACAATTTCTCCTTCAACTCTAAAAGTTCAATTTGAGCCATTAGATAAGGGGGTTTTGAAATTGGCTTAGCATCATGAACTAAGTCAACAGTAAACTCAACATCCCAATCTGGTATTATTCCAGGAAACTCATCAGGAAAAACATCAGGATACTCATTTACCACTGGCACATCATTAATCTAAACAGTTCTTTTATTTTCAACAACGTTTGTAAGGTAACCTTCATTTCCATCTTTTACAAGTTTCTTGGCCTCGTGATAAGTTATCAACAGTAAGCGTTTATTCTTGTACACAAACTGAAAGTCTTTATGAAAAGAAACTTCTTTAGCTCTATAGTCTATCTTAGCATGGTAAATAGAGAGCCAATCCATACCTAGGATAACATCAATGTCTACTAGAGGTAGAACAATAAGGTTTGCAAGTAGGTTCTTTCCACAGATAAGGATAGGAAGATTCTTATAAATTCTTTTTTCCTCAACATTTCCCCTAGGTGTTTTTACCAAAAGTTCAGGAGTCATTTCTTGAGATGGTATTCCCATTTTACTAGAAAAGGTTTCAGAGATGAAAGAATGTGTAGACCTCGAATCAAACAACACACTGGCATAATCTGAAAAAACAAACAAAGTACCGGATACAACTTCATTTGACGTCCCGACATCTGCTGAAGTAGTTGCAAAGGATTTCACCACCCCTTTCTGCTTGTAGTCTAACTGCTTCCCATCACTCAAGCTCTTTATCGGACACTCATTTGCATAGTGACCCATCTCATTGCACTTATAACATTTCACTAACTATAAATCAAATTTGTTCTTACCTTCACCTCGATCCTTTTCAGTGCAATCACGAGCATTATGTCCCATCTTACCACATCGGTAGAACTTTTCTGAATTCGAAAGACATTCCCCAGCATGCCTTTTTCCACATTTATCACAAACTGGAAACTTAGTTTTCTTACCATCAGTCTTTTTTGAAGAATTCTTACCTTTCTCCTAACACCTCGGTCTCTTCTTCTGCTGGTTGTTATAGACCACTTGGTCATCGGGAAACTCCATTTCCACCTTCTCAGCACATCGAACAAGCTTTTCATAACTTTTAAACTCACGAGAAGCTAATGCCCTTCGATATTTTGGATTTAATCTTGAGTAAAAACGATTGATTTTACTATCAAGGTCTCGGATAAAATTTGGTGCATACCTTGCCAATCGAGTGAACCTTTCTTCATAGGTAGCCACTGAGTCTTCCTCTTGCCTCAATTCCAAGAATTTCTTTTCCATCCTATGTCGAAAAGCCTTAGGAAAATACTTCTCAAGAATCCAACCTTTGAATTCATCCCAGTCGAGATCATCAATCTCATCAGCATCCCTGATATTTTTATCCATAGACCACCACTGATTTGCCTCACCCTCCAAACGGTAAATATCAAGACTAACCTTTTGATTGTCTGAACACCCCATGACATCGAAAATCTTCTCCAGTTTTTTAATCAACCCTTCACCTAACACAGGGTCAGATGATCCTCTGAATGATGGGGGATGTTGCCTCATGAAATGTTTTACCACTGACATGTTCCTCTACGGTTGGTCTGGATGATCTCGTGCATGGATACCACCGCCATTTATCGCTTGAGTCAACTGTGCCATCACTGCAACAAACTATTCAGTTCCAATTCCGACCATCTCGGGATGCGGATTCGGAAGGTTATTTCTTTCTGTATGCCTTCCTAGCACTGCTTCCCTGTTTCCTCTGCGGAAAACCATTCTGAACAAACATGTCTTAGATGAAGCAACATGGTAATCATCAAATGCTATATCATTTCAAAATAATATTTTTGGATAATCATTTAATAGAATTATAACTCCTAAAGTTATCTAAACCGACCTCTGATACCAACTATAAGGCCCCAGCCTTAAACCTTACATAATCATGAGTTATCACAAGATTACACGTTGAGGATCTTTTCAGGTTTAGAGTTTTAGAAAATTAGATCTTAAAACATGCATTACATTCCACATATAAACAAAGTGGTTACATAAAGATAATATTCTTCATTCCCATCAATGGAAACATATTTAAAATAAACATGGATTGTTTCTTGACACTTCCTTGACAGTATCATCATATCATGTACCTTTCCCTTGTCCTGTGAAAAACATTTCAAAAAAACTTGGGATGAGCATAAAAAGCTCAGTATGGGTTATATAAAAAAACAAGTAAAGGAAACATGAGTTTCATATATACATAAAAATGAAATCATACTTTACCCATAAAACATAGGCACTTTAACATACCTCGTAAAATCATGAATAAGTCATAGAAATCATAAGACATAAAGGTAACTTGAGGCATTCATAACATTCTTACGTAGGGAGTAACCCTCTTGGTTACGTTTGGAATACCCATCACAATATATTCCCTAAATATCTTCGTAGAAACCTTAACGTTTCACTCCTTCGCGTTACCCAATGCATTGGAGAGCTATATCGGGCTCACCCGCCCTTAGTTTATCACGGAACCACCCGTCTTCATAATAATGCCCAAGAACCTCAACATAATCGTATCACATAAAACATGCATAAAGGAAACATAACATTTCCACCTTTCAATCACAAGATATGAATACAACACATTGATATAAAAATAGTATGAAATTTTTTTTCAATACCATAATAAAAGAAAATTAAAACATGGTATTTATTTTTCTTTTAAAAAGAAGGTATGGCTTGTAGAGGAAGCTGAAACTCAAATAACGGTCACGGCGGCGGAGAAGTCGTTGTCGCTGCATACGTACGACAAAAACATTCCCTTTTGTCGTTTAGTAAAATGCTTCGTATAAAAAAGATTCCTTTTGGATAAATGTAAAAGTAAAAGGTGTTTATACACCGTATAAAAGAAGGTTGTGTATAAAACAAAATATGCCTCAATGAAAGGAGATTTAGACGAAGTCCCATACCTCGTATCCGACTTGACCCGACTGTTCTTTAATCTCCTGAATAATAAACTTGAGTTAATCTCTACTTGCTTAAGAACCTTTTTCAAGTTAATTATTGCTTTTATACCATGTTATGAACATCATGTAATCATTTAAGTTAATAATGATTATTTTGTCGGTATTTGGTTCTTAAGTCAAAAATAGACTTCTTACACTTACATGTTGTTAATTTGGTCAAAGGATCATTATATCCAGAATGATATTAATGATTTGGATAACATATATATCATATATTCATTATATACATGTATTTATAATATTACATCACATTTAGAGGTAAGAAATGAAATGCGCCGTTCATGGAGACGGTAAGCCGTATGTACGCATGAACACTACTTCCATTTCTATTTCGTATTTTCTGGAGTGGAATCATAATGATATAAGAGTATATTATAATTCCAGTATAATAAAATATATAATATCATTAACTTTATCCTTTAAAAATCCCACATATGGTATTAACGAATCAAATCACTTTCAGGGGGCGGTAGTCCGCACTTCCTAAAATGAAGATATTGTGTTTACCCATAATGGAAACAATAGTGGTATGCCATAAATGAAAAATAAAGAAGCCTAAGGAAAGAATAAACATATTATATATCATATTTAAAAATAGTGACATCATAATGGCCACCTTTTAAGGTGTTAAATGAGTATTAAACAATCATCGTTTCGGGAGGCAGAATTTCGCCATCCACGGAAACCGTATGTTCTTCAACCATTTGATGTATTTGTGTGAGAGTGTATCTCGAACAAATCTTATAAAAACATTCTATTATATTGAAGATACTGGTTTTGTTACAAAATATGTAAATAAAAAGAGTTTAGGGGGTTGGAGAAGCAAACTAAATCAAATGAACATGAGAGAATGAATTACCTTTAAAAGTGTAACTCCTTTTGATTTGAGCCGAAAGGCTTCCTTTGAAAGGATTCTGCCCAAAGTGAATCCTCTAGGATGAGGAGAGGGATGTGGAGAGGGTACATGGGCAGGGGTTGGCCGAGCCAAAGGCTTTGGGAGTGTGGGTATTGAGGTAGAGGTGGGGGCCTTTTATAAGAGGAGAGGAGGGGCACTCTTGGAAAGTAAAGAAAAATTACTTTATTTGAAAATGAGTTTCAGATTTAAATGGTCCCACATTGATATAATTCTAGGATAAGGTGATAAGGGTTCTAAATCTACCAATCTAATAGGTTTTGTACATGTTTAGGTTATAGATATTACATTATCTTTCCATTTTATTTAAATCGGTAAATAATGAGGTCATCGCTGCATCATCATGATGTCATACATAATTTAATTTATTTAAAGTCTAAAAATTATAAAAAAAACTATGATGTAGGAAATCTTTTTAGATTTCCAATTAATATTTATAATCAAATATCTGATCTTTATAACCCCATATAATGTTTTTTTTCGTAAAACATATGACGTTTGTGTCATTTTTACTTTTACATAATATAAAAAGTTATTTATGTCATTTCCCAACCAAAGTGGCTCCATGGGGTCCCCAAGTTGACCCATGGCTTTTCTTTGTCGGCCATGACACAACCAATGATGGTAGGACATGTTTCAAGCTCATCTTATTTTATTAAAGCATTATTTTTACCTTAAACTACACTAATTACCACTAATCGCGATTAAAAACGTAATAAGTTACTATTCACCAAAAAATTATATTAATCTCATTGAACCACATTTTACTTCTTAATGAAAACCATTTATGTCGGATTTTTTAAATTCAAAACACAATGATGACAAAATTTCATTTAAACGGAAAATTAGTTTTTAAAAGTACCACTTAGTGGTTTCACTATTCATAAAAAATTGACGTTTTTCAGAAAATCACCAAAAATTAACCCTAAGCTATATTTGATATTCAGAATTCAAAAATGAAGTCTATTTTACAAAATTCAAAACATATAAGTCACATTAATTAATTTAATAATTAATTCCCGCTGTTAGAGAAAATAACGTGTTTTTATAAAACAATAAGTATCAAAAGATTAACACCAGTTTAAGTCTAATTTCAAAGTGAAATTGATTCCAATTACCACCATTGGATTAAATGGTAAAAATATATTCAGATTACACATTAAGACCAATTCAAAAGATAATCTAATCATATAAATAAATTAGATTAAGAAGCAGTTTTGATGTAAAATGCAGTATTTTTCACTATTCATTAAAAAATGAACATTGTCAGAAAAATACCAAAAATTCACACAAAGTAAATTTTTATGTCCCAATCATAAAGAATAAGTTTATTTTGACAAACATAGCTTATAAAATTGTCAAAAGATAGATTTAAAAATGGTTTTCCATCAAAAGGCAGTAAAACAATCTTTTAAAAATATTAGTGTATTCCATGCTTAAGATTGGATTTATTTTCATTTTAAGCCTCTAAAACACTATCTAGTTCATTAATAGACATAGATAAAAACACTTATTATTCATTACTTACTTGGGATGTTACAGAGATGCCCCATATTACCAAACTACTAACACTTTCTATTACGTGTCAGACAAAACCTATGAACATTTCCAACCATCACACAATTAAAGCAACGTATAAATACTCCAATGTGGGATGAGGAATTCATAATTTTCATAACTACCCTATCACCACCTTGTACCATATAACATTTCTTCTTCTTCTTAGTACTTGAATATACACTTACCACAATAATTGGAGGTCTATCCTCATGAGTACTTATGGTTGGAAGAATAATAAATTCTTGATCAACCTCTAAACACCAATAGTTAGGGCCCTATGTAGAACCATTGAGAATTTTGTTAGGTCAATAATACAAACTTTTCATATGATATTAGAATGTAGAATGATCATTAAATTCCTATACCTTTACGCCACATCATCTACCTAGAGGGTAGAAAATTTATATAGTTTAGTAAAATGAGAGTAATATGAAAACACCTCATGGATCCCTTCTGAAGATCCATGAATTTCTAGGGATGGTATAGCTTCATCATGTAGAGTATTAATTCCATGAAGAATAGGATCTTGAAGGCCTACCATGAATGACAATCACATATGATAGACTATCCCATCATAACCCCTCATCTCATGGAATGTCTCGGTAGAATGAATTCTTCCAACTTTACCTTTTTATCACCAGGTGTTTCAATGAGGTAAAATATACACTTGATGTTATATGTATAGAACTATGATTATAATTTTTCTCTAGTTACCTAAAATTATTATATATGGGGTATCTATAATTCTTTTTCAGAGTTGACCATGGAATTTGATTACCCGCTTCCCTAGGCAGTCATAAGAGGATGGAATATTTACTGAGATGGTCCCAAATTCTATTCCACTATATTGGATAAAAGGGAATTCTACGATTCTCCTTCTTGCACAACATTCCGTGGAATAGGGGAATACTCCATATCAAGGGATCTTCAACCCTCTTTAGCTGAAGGTTCCATCAGTATCCTTCAATGTTAATTTTTTTTTGAAATTCTAAACAAACATTTAAACACTTGAAGCTATTAAAATATAACCTAAGCATTATATGGGATCACACAAATGTTTCCTTTGGTGACTAACCATAACCAAATATATAACCCTCTTAGCAGTTCCCAATCCTCTCGGTACTTTCATGTTATTATCAATCATATCTATACAAAACATAATTGAATACCCATGTTTAACTAATTAATAGAAAAAAAAAGAAATATCACAATAGTAAGGAAAACCAATATATCAAACAATATGTAATAAAAAAATATGTATGAGATAGCACAAATCACGTCATTAAAGAAAATAACTAGTATGAAGTACACGGTAATTATATATATAGAACATGTTCCTACGTTTCAACCCATGATTCATGAACACAACCAAATCACATAAAATATTTAATATTAATCGCTTATATGGTAACTCATAGATTCATTAAACATAAGATATTTAGGTACATAGAATCTCCAATACCTAAGTCCCACACAACCTATATCATTTATATCATTTCCTAGAGTAAATAATAATAGACGAAATATTTTTTCCTTACATACCATCTTTTACATTTTCGATCCAACACTCCAAGTCTAAGTTGAAGAGACACTATACCTCATGTGTGATTCCACATGTGCAAGAGGTTTTCAACTAATAGTTAGGGTCTAAAGACCATCAGCAAGGATATTATACCTTAAATATTCATATCCATACACAATAAGCATAATTTAAAAAATGTATGTCAAGTGGAAGTCTGCGTATCATATTTTAATAAAATATGGCCCCCATGTCTTATAAATAGTAAACCAACATCCCATTGTGGAAATAAAAACATGAGTACGAAAGGTATACGAAGATAAATAAAAAAAAAATGGAATCATCCATAGTTTTTCCTAGTTCGACTAATTACTACATGCTCAATTAATCGGCTCTCTACTATAGACCTTTTACCCTTACATGGATCCTGAATTATGATATCCACACATTAATCAAGATGTGTAAGTGTGGTGTGAGTAATAGATTCATTAGTTCACCACCAACGCATCTTAAACATATGTTAATTGGTATTAGTGGTGTATTCCATGATAACAATAAATACAAAAGCAATCATAAATAATCATGTGTTAATATCTCATGTTCTACTAAGCCACCAAGATCCCAGATGTACTTTCTCCAGCTCCATGATACAATGATAGTCATAAAAAATATATGATGTAATCAATAGATATAACTTTTGCTAATTAAAATGTCACTCAACATAACCTAGGAATTGAGTGTATATGTCACTATAATGGGATGGTTCACAAGGTTGTTACAAACTAACACTCGCTTGGGATAGAGAATAAAAACATTGTAACATGAAATTATGTCCCAAGTTAGGAAAAAATTCTATCATTCCCTTACCCTATATATAGGTGTAACCTTTTCATCATCATATATCATGTATACTACCCAAATATGGGATAATCTAATCACAATGATCCCCTTATTTATATTAATAAAAATAACTCCTCCAAGGGGACGGTGATATTTATAATAGGGTAGGGAATATAAAGTTTGTGAAAAAAATCATCATTATAAAACATTATAAACTTAAATAATTACATGATCATATTCTAATATTAATGAATGATATATAATTATACATATAATATGAAGTATCATATTAATTTCTCATAAGAAATGAACACACCCATATGCGATCACTATAAAGCATGGTAAAAAATCAATGCCAATACCAAAATTATACTCAGGAAGTAATATTATTCAATGTAACAATATGATAAGAAACTGTCTACATCAATGTAAATTGACCATACATTTTAGTCTTGGGCTAGTGGTTACAATATTACATTGAAACCAGATATAATCAATCACATTCCAACTAGTCAATTTGTTTAATGGTCCTAAAAAACTATATACATAATTTAATTTCTCATTACATTTGAAAGAATAAAATTAAATATTGTACTTTCTTTGGGAACATCATTATTATATATAGAATATCATTAAATATCATTCATTAAAGACTAAATGGTATTCTGGTGATAGGAACCATAAAAAAGGGTGATCTTATATTCTCACTAAAGGTAATTTATATAGTGGAAGTTGTCCTAGAATAAATATGGTATGAATAATATTGAAGGAATTAATGATGATAAAATAATGTGATATAAATAATCACATAATAATGAAACTAATTCATGGATGATATAACTATTATAATATTCCCATGGACATCAATAAATGATTTTATAATGAAACAATGCATAATTCCAGACATCTTAAACATACTTTTGAGACCTCATTCCAAGATTTCAAACATAAATGGGAAAGGCATTGGGAAAATACACAACCTATTATATCTCATGACTGAAATATATGCATTGAGGTGATATATAATTCTTGGTCCCACCTATCACTTAATAATTCGAATGCATTCATCATAGAAATAAAAAAACAACATAATTAACAATACTTAATAATCGATAACTATCAATAATATAATAAATTATATATGTAATATCAATACATTACCCAGTCAAATAGTTCATTAACCATCGAGAGAAACATGGTGGATGGTATCAATAAACTATATCCCTAGTAAAGCATAACATTCATCGAAGTCACTTTAAAAATATGGAACTACATTAAAAATATTATTGAATATCTATTGATAAAAACACCATTCTAAATTTGAATTCACATATTCATAATCTAAAAACATAAAAAATGTTATAAAAAACATTTCATTCAAAAATAACCATTGAAATATATAAATTAAAATATAAGTTAAATAATTTCTTGGAAGGCATAAAAATAATTTTTATAATAAAAAATTAATTTAAATATTTCATTCACACATTTAGTAAAAATTAATTCATTCGAATAATGAAAGGAATATTTATTTTGAACTTTTTAAAAAAGAGTTAAACATTGGTAAAAATATATTCAATAAATCTATTTGGAATAAAAAAACATTGTTGTAAATATTTTAATGAAAATTAGAACATGGAAGAAAAATATTCCTAAATATATAAAAAATAATGACAGTTTTACACAGAAACATTAATTCAGTCTCCTAACTACTTAATGTAAGAAAATTGGGAATAAAACAATGAATTTATAGAATTAACCAGATGAGAAGAATATATATTGATTTAATGAAATAAATATTCTATAATTCCCCCAATGAAAACATAAACATAACAATATCATGTATAAGAATTTGATGTTAAAATAAACCCTTTCCATTGTTCTAACATACATTCTATGAGATTTTAACATCTAGTATTATAAAATTAAATTTATTATACTTCCATAATGGAACCATATATATACTATGATATCATATATGATCCACATATAACATTTCAATACATATTTATTTATAATTCATTATTAAAGTCATCATTTTTGAGTGTTATTCATGATATAAATATCATATATATATATAAATTAATTATATATATAATTATACATGAAATTAAGTCATGATAAATGAATCACATTACTTCATGGATGAGGTAATCCCCATGAATATATGAGTGACATAATGCTTTTAAAAAAGTTAAAGTGTAAGAAGATAAATGATATATTATATTTCAATAATCATAATTATATCATAAATATAACATATATATATATATATATATTCATTAGTTATATAAATATAACCATCCATGTAATATGTTGATGATAAACTAATTACACTGCTACCTGGAGACGATACGTCATACACATGTCGAAGCAACGTTTTTGCTTTCCATAATATTAAAAAATGATAAAAATGGATCTTCCATTATCATAATTACATGTTAGCATATTAATGATTTTGGATTAATTATTTTAGAATGTGTAAAATATATTTTGTGGATGTAGAATAAGAAATAAACTTATAATAGTTAATAAATATGACTACCTCTTTTTTGAGAGACCTCCTTTAGATTTACTCTTAAGCTATGAATGATTTGTCCTCGGTCTAGAATAGATGATTACAATGAAGGGGTGGAATATAGTAATGAATGTAAGATGGTCTTATTTGATCTATAGTGTTACAAAATCTTGAATAATAGAGGATAGTAGGTTCCCATCTATAAGTGATGGGAGGGGTGCCCATAGAATTACTTAAAGTATTAAATAAAGATTAAAAAATTTTCATTTTCAAATGTCTCCAAATCTATATATTTCTAATATAGTATGTGGATAGTTTTAAATATTTACATTAAATAATATTTAGACATGATTTGGTAATTTTTTAACACATGGCTTCTTGTTTTAACCCCTACTAACCCTTTTGATAATTACTGCAATATCTATACTTTTTTCTATATAAATGTATGAAGTTTTTAAATAAAATGAAAATTTACAAATAAAGGGAGAGAATGTGATATGTAGTACCATATACCATTCTCTTCTATTAAGGTAATATTTTTATGTAATTCTATTTTTTTTAAAAATATCATATGATATAATATAACCTCAATGTCATTTTCAAAATTATTCAACTTGTTGATTTTTCAAAACAACATGGTTTATGTGAAAATAAAATATAAAATATTTCAAAATTGGTAGGTGGTTATATTTATCTAAAAAAATCATATAACATAATACTTCATCCAAATTTTATCTCTTTTAATATTTTAAATGTCTTTTGTTTTATTTTTATATTTCAAGAACATGTTTTTATTGGTATTATGTAGACATTTATGGAAAATATTCCTTTTACAAAGATTAAAAATAAATTACCATGATAAAAATAATTAATAAATATTTCAAATAATATTTTATTATCAAACATGACCTCTTTTAATCCTTTTGAAAAAATATTATAGTTATTACAAAAAAAGACAGTGACATTTTGTATTTATTCTTTACATAAAGTAATATTAAGGTTATTATCAAATAGAAATGAATCCAAATTGGCATAACATCGAATATTGTATAATTATGTTAATATTAAATTGATATCGTATAAATAAACAAGGTCTGGATAAATTTCAAATCCAAATCATGTTATATTTACCTTTACTTACCTGAATTACCCTTACCGAGAGGGAAAATATTTTCCATAGTAACTATTTACCATGACAAAAAGCTAATAGGCCAAATTTAACAAATTTGAACGTACTCATTAAAAATATGAAATCTATTTTATCAAAATAAATTTCTATAGACTTTAGAAATTCATTTTCAAATTTATTTGCAAAATGCATCGGAAAATGTATTTAGAAATATATGTTTTTTTATTAAAACTAGATTTATTATTATTCTATGCCGAGTAAATGATATTACATGGATGTTAAGTAATTTTATTGAATATATAATCTATAAATTTTATTAATATAATTCATTAATAGAGATTAAAATAATTTATTTAAATTACAACATAATGTGTGCATAAAATTTGATTTCCATTAAAATATATCAATATACATTCAAAAACATTGTTTTTAATTTATAAAAATTGATAAATAGTGAATAAATTTTACAGGTATATAAAAACAATTTTTATAGATTATTTATCCCTATATATATGCACCGATCAGTCTACTAGAATATAAATTTGGCATTAAATAATAAACTTTCAATAGAATATCATGGGTTGTTTAAATATAGTGTTTCATAAAACATAATCTATCATAAAACACTTATTTAAAGTGTAATATAAGTTAAAGTATGAGGATTTTATAGTCAATATTTTTTATGATAATTCCAAAGGATCTATATGGAATCCTCACCTGAATCCTTTTTACATATTAGTGGTTTCAAACAGCTTGTTGGAGATTCCTAGAACCGATAAAAAATATTTTATTTCCAAAATAAAAATAGAAACCCCCATAGATAAATGTTTCTATCATGAAAAGAATTCTAAATTAAAAATTTATGCAATAACATGTGTTAACAATTTCTTTTTCAAGTGTTGGAATCCTCTTGTTTGATCGTGTTTTAATTCTCACAAATCATGAAAATCGTTCAAATCAGGTATAGATCATGTCAGTATGATTATGAATCCATGATTAGTGGTTCTAATTCATTTTCTAACAAGTTATTCTTAGTATTTTTTGTTATGGTTTTACAAATATTATGTTTATTCCATTATGTGAAGGGTACTGGTAAAGACTATTTACAAATATTTGTATAAGTGTGAAAACTCATAAGTCTGACGCCTGTTCTGGATTTTGGGAAAGTCCCAGACACTATGACTTAGACACCGTGGCCCAAACACCTTGACCTAGACATCATGACCCAAACAGCAGGACCTAGACTCTGTGACCCAAAAACCGTGACTCAGACACCATGCACCTAACACCAGGACTCAACCACCATTCAATGATTTATCAAAGGACTAGAATCTGCTACCAGAGATGTCATGATCCTATCACTACATCTGTGCAGCTGGTTCCAGATGTCAACAAAGTTTTAGCACCGAAATTGTATCACCTATCAATGGAAAAGTAGAATAACACATTTCCAAGTGACATAATTTCTATGTGACACAGTTTCAAGACAAACTGTGAAACCGTTCTTTAAACAAATTCGTTTTCAATTTAATTTATTGTGGTCATATTCATGTAATTAAATGGAACTGACATCATTAATGTTTATTTGTAGACATGTCACTTAACAGTATGTGGTACAAGGTGCATTATACATGAATCATGTCTTTTTCAAAAAGTTTACCCCAAATTAAAAGGAATATATGTGTGGCTATAGATAACAGAGAAAAAATAGTGGAACGTCAAATTCATGCATGAAAAAACATACCACTGAAGAACACACGAAGAACTCTTGATCGCTGAAGGATGAACAACCAAAGATCATAGCCTCAAACATCTTCGCAATACCAACTAGAAGAACACAAGATACATAGCTCACATCATCGAACTGGAAACCGGAGAAAAAGACTTGCAATAATAAGTTCTTAACAAGAGGACTCAATAATTTCATATTATTCACCCTACAAGTCCATAGCTGCATAGAATGACACTTGGTTCAGTTATAAGTCATTCTCATCATCTTTTATATTGTGTACTATATTTACATTTTGACTAGTGTGTGTGTATCTGTATTAAAAACACACACTATCTGCTATATTTTACATAAGGATACAATAATTCCATCCTATCATTTGTTTTTTACATCTATTTACTCCCACTAATAAGTGTGGAATAGGTCATTTTGTGGCATAGTAGATTATTCCCACGAAGAATAGTGGAAGAGGTCGTGTGACATGGACAGTATTGTGTACAATTGTTTCCCCTGATCGAGGGTTTGGATCAATCTCTTCTCTAAATAGAATACTTGGTGGCAGTTGATCACCATGTTGAGTTGATTAAGTCTCGACTTGAGACTGAACCATTTTTTTTACCCATTGTTTCTTTAATTTAACTTTTCTCTACCTTAATTTATATTTCATAAAAACAAGATTTCACTTTGATAGTTAGTCCTTCATATAATTTATAACTGTTTTTCCTTATTACAATAGATTAAAAAATTGTATGAATAACTAACATCGTTATCACTGTGAATTAATCAATCTTTTGAGAATTTATTTGAACAGTTGAGCCATTATAATTGTATTACCTTGGTTAACTTTCTTGTATTCATCTTATTGGGGAATATTTTTATGTAACAATTTTAATAGAAATTTTTATAGATACTCAATTAACCCCCCTCTTGAGGACTCTACTCTGACCAACAATTGGTATTAGAGGAGTTCATTCATATTAAGACTCTTTTTTAAAATAATTTTAACCATGCTTTTAGTTATACTTTAAAGATCTATAAATTTCTATTAGTTCTAAATTTATAGCTCTTTAAAAGTATTTCATTACTATGGATAATTGAATAGAAGGTGATGATACTAACAGAACCCCATTAATTAATGGCACTAATAATGACCAATAGAAGATTAAAATGAAAATGCATTTAGAATGTATGGGATTGGAAATTCGGTCTTCAATTTTAGATGAGTATAACATTCCTTCTACTGCTAGAACTACTTTGTATGACCCAACTAAGACTACATACAATATCAATTAAAAAGACATGAATGATTTATATTACTCTTTTGGAAGTGAGGAATTTAATGGAATATATAAATATAAAGCAGACCATGAAATTTAGGATACTTTGTCTATTTCATATGAGGGAACCACTAATGTGAAAGAAATGAGACTCAATAATTATACTATCATGTGTGATAACATTAAAATGAAGTTTTATGAGCTTATTTCTGATATGTATCTTAGGTGAAATGAAATATTAAACACAATGATCTCTCTTGGAAGAGATGTAACTACCAAAGAACAAATCATAAGGATTATCAAATGCTTACATGAAAGATGGAGAAGAAATTCTGTATATATTAGAGAATCATGTGACATCAGTAAAATAACTATCAAAGAACTCATTGAGAAACTGATGATTTTCGAAGAAGAGTTGAATGTCAACAAGAAAGATCCAGATGAACCCAAAAAAAATTGTTTCATTTAAGACCACTAATTCTAAACACTAAGAAAAGGATAATATATAAGCCTCTGTAGAAATTTCTAGTAGTGAACAATCATCACCTAGCAGGGATGAGGAGATTTCTCAATTATCTAGAAGTTTTAAGATATTTTGAAAAAGGAATAAATTTTTTAGAAAGTGCAAATTTAAAGGAAGATATGATAAAAAAGGAAGCTAGAAGAAGGAATGGAAAAGATATGCCATGTCTGATGAGATAGTATATTATGAATGTAAGTAAATGAGACATGTAAAGGTTGAATGTCCCAATATTATGTATAAAAGAAAATATGAGGTCAAAGATAGAAAGTATAAAAAGTAAACCAAAGAAACATGGAGTTTTTCTAAGGATATTACAGGTGGTTAAGAGTCTTTACATGATGAACAGGATAACAAATACAATATTTAATTCATGAAAAACACGTCTGAGGTATCCCTGAAATCTGTTGTATACAATTCCTATCATTCTTGAGATGACATTGATTCTGAAAATATGTGTAAAGAAGAAATGTTCAATTATTAAAATATTCTTGAAGATACATCTAAGGAAATAAAATATAAATAGATGTATTTGAATAAACAGTATGCTCCTACCTCAACTATTAAATCTGTAATTTTTGTAGAAATAGATAAAAATAGTCAATTACTCAAAGAAAACAATGAATTAAAGCTATATAACGAGAAATGAAGGAAGGATATTTAAAGGATTACTAATTTTAAAGGAGTTTTGGTAGAAATTCTATGTAGAAAAATTGCCCATAAAGACACTACTGGTATTGGCTATCAATCTAGTGAAATAAATTTTGGGAAAACCATTTTTTCTTCTAAATTTAGAACATACAACATTATTCCTTATTTTGGAAACCATTATTCTTGTTCAAACTATGATAAATCCCCTAATGTTTTAATTTTTTAGGGACAAAATAATGTTTATTTTTCAAATAATTTATATTATTCTTATAGGAAACCTATGAGGAAGATGTGGGTTCCTAATGAACTGGTTACTAATATCACTATACCCAAACAAATATGGGTACCAAAGTCTGTTTTTATTTGACTATTTTATAGGAAAATTATTTGAAGATAAACATTAAAAGATTATTGTCTTTGGATAGAGGGTTCTTAAGACATATGATAGGAGAATATTCATGTTTCAAGAATATAGTAAATATTGATTGTGGGAATGTCACTTTTGATGACACTGCTAGAGAAAAATCATTGGCCTAGGCCAAATCGGTAACTCTAAATCAGTTTAAATTTCTAAAATACATTTTATTGATGGATTAAAATATGATTTCTCAGTATTTAACAACTATGTGATGACGTATTTCATGTTAAATTTGAAAATTATGCTCGAAATATTTTTAATTCTAAAAATAAAATAGTATTTTGTATATTAAGCAATTAAAATGTATATTCTATTAACATAGAATCTTCAGTCTGTCAAAATGCATCATTTTTAAGTGTGTCTCACAATGATTATTGGCACTAGCATAAGAGACTAGGACAATATAATATTCACTCCCTTATAATGCTATCTAGAAAATGTTTAGTCAAAGATCTACCCAAAATAGAGTTTCTAAATAAAAATTTGTGCAATCATTGTCAAAAGGGAAAAGAACACAAAATGTCCTTCAAACCAATGAAATAAGTTTCATCTTCTCAACCTCTTGAGTTGAATCACATGGATTATTTGGACCATCTAGAGTATCTACTTTAAACTGGAAGCATTATGTTTATGTTTTTGTAGATGACTTTGGTAGGTATACATGGAACTTTTTCTTGGATCACAAAAGTGAAGTCTACTATCACTTCACCAATTATGCTAAAACTGTATAAAATCTTAGTGGACATAAAATTAAATCCCTAAGTAGTGACCATTGTCATGAATTTAAAAATAAAGATTTTGAAACCTTTTTCTCAAAAAATTGATATAATCATAATTTTTTCTACCATATAACACCTCAACAAAATAGATGTATAGAAAGAAGAAACATGACATTGTAATAAATTGCTAGAACCATGCCTAGTGAATTTGACTTACCAATTTATTTTTGGGATGAAGTTTTAAATACAAAATTTAATATTATTAATAGAGTGTTAATTAGAACTATTCTTCAAATAACTTCATATGAATTGTGTTATAATAAAGAACCCAAATTAAACTATTCAAAGTCTTTGGTTGAAAGGTTTATATTCTTAAATCTAACGAAAAGTTTGAAAAATATTCATCCAAGAGTGATTAAGTAATCATTATTGGATATTAAATCTCTTGAGAAGCCTATAGAGTTTTTAACAAAAAAACTAAATGTGTGTATGAATCTATCCATGTCATGTTTGATGAGACAAATCCACATGAACCTAAGACCACTCTAGAGAATCTTGAAGATGATATGTAAAATCTAGATATTAATGATAAATCCACCAACCATCCTATAAAGGAATATTTGAAAACTTCTAGTTTGAGGAATACTATATCATATAGCCATAAGAAACCAAAACCAAGTGATAAACCTGAAATAACTATCCCTACCTTTCCACGATTAACTAAATCCCTTAAGAACCATATGTTAAATGATGTAGTTAGAGATCTAGATAGGGGAACACAAACCTCAGATTCTTTGAGAAATCTGGTTGAACATCAAGATTTCTTATCACATCATGAATGTAAAAATAGAAATAATTATATCAATGATGAATTTTGGGTGATGGCTATGAAAGAAGAACACAATAAATTTGAAAGGAACAAATATTGGAACATTTTTGATATACCCAAAGACATCTTTACCATAGGCACTAAGTTGGTGTTTAGAAATAATGTAGATGAAGATGGTAACATAGTTAGAAACATTTCTAGATTGGATGCACAAGGCTATAGTCATGAATAATGAATTGACTATGAGAATACCTTTGTAAAAGTAGCTATACTTGAAGCAATTTTAATTTTTCTTGCATTTGCAGCACATCTGAATTTCAAACTATATCAAATGGATGTCAATAGTGCATTCCTAAATGGGTATATAAGTGAGGATGTTTTTGTTGAAAAATACCCTTCTTTTGAAAATAATCACTTTCAAAATTATGTTTTTAAATTATCCAAATCTTAGTATGCTTTAAAACAAGCTCCAAGAGCTTGGTATGATAGATTAATTACTTTTCTTATTTACAAAGGTTTTACAAAAGGTATAGTTGATACTAATATTTTAATAAAATGAATTTCTAGTGATGTATTCATAGTTCAAATTTATGTAGATGATATTTTTTGGATCTTGAAAAAATTCTTTACGTGTTGTGTTTTCTAAAATAATG
This sequence comes from Viscum album, assembly GCA_963277665.1. Classification (NCBI taxonomy): domain Eukaryota; kingdom Viridiplantae; phylum Streptophyta; class Magnoliopsida; order Santalales; family Viscaceae; genus Viscum; species Viscum album. The sequence continues at coordinate 1,941,150,744 of OY728155.1, forward strand.
CAAAATGAATTCCAAATGAGCTTAATAGGTGAAATAAAATTCTTTCTTGCATTTAAAATCATTCAAAAATAAATATGGTGTTATTCTAAATAAAATAAAATATAATAAATATCTTATAAAACATTTGTTATTGGAATACACAAAAAGTATTGATATCTATAATTATTAATACTTTTAAGATGGACCATGATGAATATGGGAAATCTGTTGATCAACCCACTTATAGAAGAACGATTGGAATCTTGATCTACTAAACATCAAGATGACTGGATATTATGTTTAGTGTGTGTATGTCTTCTCGTTTTCAATAAAAATATATGGATTCTCATTTACATGATATTAAAAGGATATTCAAATACCTCAAATATACACCCAATCTAGCACTCTTCTATTATAGAGGATAATCATCTGTGTAAGTTAGATATTCTGATTCTGATTTTGGTGGATGTAAGTTAGAGAGAAAAATCACCTTTAGACCATGTCACATTTTAGGCATGTCTCTAGTGTGATGGTGAAGTAAGAAACAATACTCTTTTGAATTATCTACTACAGAAGCTAAATACATAGATGTTGGTAGATGTTGTGCACAAATTTTTTGAATAAAACACACATTACTGTACTATGGATATCAATTCATATATGTACCTATAAATTGTGACAATACATGTTCTATTAACATTTCAAAGATTCATGTTTCACACTCTAGGACAAAACATATTGATGAAAGACATCACTTATTGAGAGACCATTATCCAAAAGGTGATTTCACTTTGGAATTCATTGGAACTGAATATCATCTTGCTGATATATTCACTAAACCATTAAATTCTGAAAGGATAAATAACATAAAAAATTAATTAGGGATGATAAGTTTTATTTGAAAGGATTATGGTCTTGAACTTACCGTTTCACAAGTTATGATTTCATATTTCATGGTTTCATTATTTACTATATCACACATACTATTTCACTTTTACGGTCTCAGATGTTATGGTTATGGAATTACTATTTAACATTCACAGTTTCTCAAGTCATTGTTTTACACATACTATCTCGACTTTATGGCCACACCTTTTTCTATCTCATCGTAATGATTACATCCCGACAACCTATTCTAGTATCACTACAAAGACTCTATTTTCTGTTTTTCTTCAACTGAATTTCTCGTATCGTTGTTAATTATTTTATTATTATTTTTCTGTTCTTTTTGTCTAAGACGTTTGGACTTTATAAATGATAAAAATACCTGATATGTTTCACTTCCCTTTTCACTCGAGCATTCCTCTCTCGAAACTAAAGCCCCTGCCTTCCAAATCACATGCCATCCTTCAACTCTTTCTCCTTCATGAACCCAAAATTTTATAACCTTAATGAAGTGACCCTCTTCATCAACTCCTGAGAAGAGAAGGTATCAGAAGAAAGAAATAAAGGTACCATGATATCACCTAAAGGAAAATTAAATGTTCGTCCTGAAAATAGAGTAGTTGTGCCTGAAATGGGGATATGTCCACAGTGGGTACTATTATGTAAGTCGATTCACTTGAAATTTTTGTCTGAACATGGCTAGTTAGATTGGTTTACTAAGGAAAAACGACCCATTTAACCAAATCATATTTCTCATATTTATATGTATGTTCAGTTTTCATTCAATGTTGAAGATGAATTTGTTATAAGAAGCTTGATTAATGGTCAATGGTTTACCTTTTCTTCAAGGTTATGGAGTAGATGTGTAGGGACCCCTCATGAAAAAATATGGAGGATCAACATCAAGAACCTCCTTCTCCTAGTGATATTTTCATCTTGGAAGAATCATTGGAAACTCTAACTAGAAATAATTAGAAAAGGAGGGAAATTAATGGTTAGTTGGATGGTGAGACCAGGATACTATTTATGTTTATTCAAAATATTATTATTCCAAGGAAAGGGGATTTTTCTACTCTTAAGTATAAATATGTATTCTAGTTACAACTATTAAAAAATGGGCACAAGGTTAATCTATGTATGTATATTGTACTTAACATGTGTTAATTTATCAAGACTACCTCAAAGTCTTCCTCCTTATTCTATTCAAAATTGAACTCTGCAATGCTATTGACTAAAGGAGTAGTTGTCCGGAATGAATAATTTATTGATGGTTATGAGTTATATATCTCAATGGATACAATTAGATGAATGAGGATAAGCTGGAATCCTTGAGAAAAGTCTTAGGTAGAGGACAATGAAAGTTGTATGAAAAGTTAAATCCCATTGAAAATCCCTCTAGACCTAATGACAAGCATGATCCAGGCATAGAACCTGATGACTTGGGGGAATAATCATGTCAAGAAGCATAATATGCCAAAGATGAAACCAGTGGATAGAACTATCTTAGAAGAAGATAGTGTCTTACCTGGACAATAAGTTAAAGAAAAACAAATTGGTGAAGAAGTAGTTGATGAAGGCATTATTGATAAAGAAGGGCCCACTGCTGGTCTGGAAGAGAAAGATGATTCTTAGTAACATATAGAAGAACCTATTATTGAGTAAGTTCCTATAGATGTGGAACGGTTTGAAGAACAAGATGAGCCAGAATTAATCCTGTCAGCTGAAGAAATAATGGACCAAGATTTTCGTCAAGCTAGAACAGAGATGCGTGAGTCTGACATTAATGAAATTCTAGAAATAGAGTAGCATATTGGGACTCTTAGACTAAGATATGATGTAAAAATTTAGGGCAAGAAAAATCCCATTCTTAAATCTACTCAATCACAATGCTCTGTTGAGACAATTATTATGTAAAATGTGTATAGATTACCTAGCTATTTTGAAGTCACTTATTCCCAAGTGGCTTCAATAAGAAGAATTGATATTAAAATAGATTTTCAATTGGCATATTTCTATCTACCAGGAGTAATACTTGCTAAGGATCCCAAATCCATTTTGTATTCTAAACCAAAGAGTGCTAACGAAGCTCCAAGCTATGTAATACATCTAGATTTAAAGGTGCTTGGAGAAAATATGTTTGATGGATTTGAGAAGATTTTTAAATCTCAAACACTTACTGTAACTTATCAAAGTGAATAGGATTCTAGTATTCTCTTGGAAAAAATTATATGGAAAACTCAACCTCATATTTTGCATGAAATTTAGGAAGTAGGAATTGAAAATCAGTAGCTAATGGAAGAAGTAAAATCTTTAAGGTCATTGGTTAAGGAACTGATGAATGGGTTTGAAACAACTGAACATCATGTTTCTAGAATCAACACCAAAGATACAGACAAGATAGCTAGAAACATTGTAGTACTGATTTGACAAAAGATGGTAGCTGTTTTTGAGAAAACTTTTGTAAAAAATGACAAGTTTGTAAAAGAAGTTCGAAATTTAGTATTCCCAATTGATTTCTTTCCCGGTATTTTCAAGGAATCTATTGAAACTATTGTCAAGAGAGTTTTTAACCATCTGCAGCTACCTCTCATCCTCCCTCCTCAGCTAAGCCTACTCAATCATCTCAGTTGTCAGAAAGTGAAGTTATGAGAAACGATACTCAAGAAGAGTTTAAATATTTGAAAAGAACATCTGTTCATGAAATCCAATCTAAAATTGTTCAAAAAAGTGAACATGTCCATGAAATGTTTTGACTGTATTCTAAGGAAGATTCCATGGCCTATGATGAGACTAAAAATGGGTATTTCTACTTCAATATAATTTTTACAATGTATCAGCTGACAAGTCATTTCAAGTACAATGGAAAAAATTTTAAATGCCTATTGTTAATTAAGAATTTAATGTCCAAGTGTCGAAAATAAAAGAGTTCACAACTACCTTGGAGAATTTTATGGAGAATAAAATGATTTCGAGAAGTTAATTCAATATGGTGTTGATGTCATCACTAATTTCTTCAATTTTCTGAAGCCCTATCTCCACATGAAAAACACTACTATAGTGGCTCCTACTACTACTCCATTGAGATCTGGTTCCACCCCTTTATCATTGTATGGTTTTTCCCCTTCTACCATGTCTGTCTCTTAGGCTCTGGGCCATATTAAACATGTTATTATTGAGAAATCCTTTCCTCAGTCATCAATAAAACCCACTCTTTAACATTCTTTTTTTGATGGTGTTCCTATTCTTTCTCTCACCATTGGATTCCTCTTCGCTACCAACTCCTCTTTTTCTCTTGTGGCTCGTCTTTCTTATTCTTACAAGGGAAAAGAGAATCTTGATGCCTCAGAGAAGTGAAGAATCTATATTTTAATAGTAATGTTTCCGATTTAGTTTCTTTTGTCTTATATCAATTCTAGCTTTTCTCTTATTTTTCAATTGAATGTTCCTTGTTATAGTTTGACATTAGCATTCCCTTTATTCTATTCTTATATTGTTCTTGTTAGTTTCTTTTTGATTATCCCAAAAGGGGGAGAAATAAGAACGACATTATTCACTTTTTGATAGTTCATACATGCCCGGATTTTTGATCATCAAAAAGGGGGAGATTGTTGGACTCCTCCTATTTTATCATGTTTTAATTATAAAAAAAATAGGAAAATCATGATAATCATGTTTAGATCATGTTGATGTTCTTATGATTGAATTATTACTGGTTCTAATTTAATATCTCACAAGTTATGCTTAATATTGTTTTATTATGTTTTATAAAAAAAATTTGCTTAATCTATTTTGTGAAGGTTACTACTTAAAAATATTTAAATATATTTTGCTAAGTGTGAAAAACATTATGTATTACAACGGTTTTGGATTTTGGGAAAGTCCCTAACACAGTGACCCATACACCATGACCCAGACACTGTGACCTAGACCCCGTGACTCAGACACAATGACCGAGACGCCATGACCCATACACCCTTACCAAAACATTGTTCCCCAGACACCGTGACCCAGGCACCATGCTGTAGAAACCGTGAGTCATACAGCACTCAATGCTTTAAAAAACAACTGTGCACCACTACCAAAGACATTGTGGTCCTAACACCACATATGTGCTACTAGTTTAAGATGTTGACGTATTTTTGGCACCGAAATTATTTAACCTATCAATGGAAAAGGAGAAGACCCTGTTTCAAAGTGACATCATTTACATGTGAAATTGTTTCCAGAAAAACTATGAAATTGTTATTTGTTCTTTGTTTTCATTTTCAATTTAATTTCTAATGTTCATATTCAAGTTATTTAATGGAACTGAAATCATTAATGCTTCTTTGTAGATATGTAACCTGAAAGTATGATTTATGAGGTGCAGAATACATTCATCCAATAGGTTTCAACATGTGCACCCCAAATTAAATGGAAGATAGGTGTTGCTCAAGATGATAGAGAGGTGAAAAGTGAAAAATAGAATTTATGCATGAAACAACATACCAATGAAGAACAAATGAAGCACTCTCGATCCAAAAAAGCTGAACTACAATAAATCATACCCTCAAACATCTTCACATTACCAAATATAATAAAACTAGATACATAACTCACATCATCGAACTGGAAACTAGAGCACCAGACTTATGATACTCTATTTTTTACAAGAGGACTCTATACATTCATCTCCTTCATCCTAAAAGCCTAGAGCTATATAAAATAACACACAAATCACTTATAACTCTTTCTCATAATCTTTTCCTTATTGTTTACTACTTTTATCTTCTAATTACTGTTTGTGTGTATGTTTTAAAAAAACACACCTTCTCATTTATTATACTAAAGGATATAAGATATCGTTCCTATAATATATTCTTTCATCTATTTAATCACACAGACAAGTGTGGAAGAGGTCTTTATGTGACCTTATAGCTTATTCCCACAAAGAACAATGGAAGAGGTCATGTGACTTGGACAGTTCTGTGTACTGTTGTTTACCCTGATCAGTGGTGCGGATCAATCTCTTGTATATATAGACTACTTAGTTGTAGGTTATTCCTAAGTGGAGTTTATTAAGTCTCGAATTTAGACGGAACCACTTGTTTTATCCATTGAGTCTATAATTTAGATTTTCTCTGAGTTATATTATTTTAAAAAAAAACTAGTTTTTACGTTGATAGTTAGTCATAGATAGAAGTTATAACTATATTTTCATATTAGAATATCTTAAAAGGTTGTATCAATAACTCAAATTGACATCACTAAGAATTAATCAATCTTTTGAAAAGTTATTTGAAGAGTAAAACCTTCATAATTGTATTACGTTGATTAATTGGACTGAATTCTATTTATTTGGGAATATTTTAAGTGAAATTTTTAACTGAAATTTTTATAGATACACAATTAACCCCCTATTTAGTTATCTACTTTGACCAACATCAAGAATAATTATAAATTAAACATGCAATAATATCTTATATCTCCAGAATAATTCAAGATATGAATGAGATAAATATTTAACAATCATTGATACATTCATTTTATCATCTATTGATGTTGGTACCAACTAATTATCTAAAAAACTATGTAATAAATAACAAAAATCCTACCCTGAATTATTCCTTGAAAAATATTGCACCCAATAATATAAGAGAATAAGGTAGTTATACGATAGTTGGAAACTAGAAGAAGTACTTCTGAATTCTTGTATAATTATTTTGAGATATTTCTTAAATTTTTTAAGGAATACCTATACGTAATAGAATCCCTAAATCAAAGGAATTAATGGTTTGGTTATTAAATTAAAATGTAATATCTTGATCTAGTTCACAATCATAAATAACCCGAAAATAAAATCACCAATTAATTCACCATTGAAATGATTCATAATTATAGAGTGTTTAAATTATTCCATAATATAACTAATGAATATTATGCCTTCAAAAAGAGTCAATTATCATAATTTTTGACTTTTAAAATTGAAAAAACATGTTTTAGTTTGGGTATAATTAAAGGAAAAAACAAGGTTTTCATGAACCTTTATGCTCAACCAGGTGTTGTGTAAGGGTAAAATATAATTACCCATATGTAGATAAAATATTTTATTTTAGGGTACTCGGTTACCCTTAGATAACATTTGAATATATGGTGTTACCCTTACTCATATTTTTCCTATATGATAGAATCCTTTAGATACTAGGAATTTATTTTATGGAATGTCTAAGATACCCATAAATAGTGAGGTTTTACCCATAAATAATGATTATAATTTTAGTGAAACCATTATGTACTTCTTGGGATACTGTTATGCATTCATTGAAAACATAGGCTCACGCATATAAATAATATATAAATTCTGGTCTTCCCTTATACAACTCAAGGAAAAATGGAGTTAAATTTATGTAGTGTTTGGAAATCCATCTTACCCGTAAAAAAAATGATTTTACCCTTACATAACCCTTTGAAACATAGTTCAACCTTTACAAACCCAAAAAATATGTATTCTTATATGTTTAATACTTGTAAATTTTTGTAAGCCATATTCCATTCATAAGAATAAAAAATAACATTGAAAATTATTAAAATTTCACAAAAAAACTTATAAATTAAATCCTAAATGGGTTTTAAATATGTTTAAAAATATATAATATTATAATATATAGAAATATATAGACTTAGCCCTGTTAATTTTATTGAAATACTTTTGTTTTATGGGTTAAAAAGAATATTCTTTGAGTTATTAACATCATGATAATCTCTAAATATTTGGATTATGAGAATTTTTTTACATAGGATTTGAATAACACTCATAAATTATTATTTTTACTTTGTAAATATCTCTTTTAATGAAAGGAAACTAATATATGTATTTGTGATAATTTTACATAATAATGGAATAATAAGAAAATCATTCTGTAGTCATTTTAAAATTGATCTAAAATAATAAAACATGTAAAATATGTTCTAAAATTTCCTCGTATATCACTTAACTCAATTATTATAATGTTTAAATTACCCTAAATTTATGAAAATATTTCAAATAATAATGTATCCACAATAATTTAGTTCTAAATAAATTTCACGTACTAATTTCTCTAGGACCCTCCCCTTCACTTGAAATTGATCATTTTGGAAAATTTATTATTTTAAGTTGTGGTAGTTCAATAATATTTTTAGGGGAAACATAAAATAATTGGAAAATTAAAAAAATTTAAATTAAAAACTTCGAGTTTTATGCATCATATGAATTTAGAACATGGCTGAATTTTGGTGTTCTAATTAATGAAAAATTGATACACTTTACTCATGTAAAAAAAGAAAAAATTGTCGTAGAATATAGGAAAATATTACAAAAACATATAACAATGAAAGAAAATATAGTGTGATTTAAGATAGTATAATAACCACATATTTATTTATTAAACCTAAAAAATATACAAAATTATATTTTAAGTTGAAATAAAATTTGTAATATGTAAAAAACTATTAAATTATAAAATATTACTAATCAATAAAAATCTGATTTCCACTTTGTATTAGACTCAATGTCTTTCTTTTCTTCCAAACCAACTCAGTTATACATTGAAAATGAAGGGTTATCATTAATATTTTTCTCAAGAAACATAGCATAATCCAAATGAAATTTCCTTAAAAAATCATCATCTGTGTGAGTGGACAGAATATAGGTAATCTAATTACGTATGGGTACAAAATATTAGATAAATTTTGGTATAAGGGATTACTATTCCAATGATCAGGGTATAATAGGATGAAATAATATTAATGTGGATTAAAATTGTTATGAATCATTAATAACTGTATATGAACAGAAATAATAGGCCACAACTCATATGTGATTAAATTCTAGAGGAGCTAGGGAATTATATTAAATATAATTAGTTTTAGTTGTATTAAAAAGGATATTAGTTTGATATGGTCAAATCACCATAGGAGGGGAGCCAGACTTTGGTATATGGATCTATCACTTTTTGTGAAATTACTCTAAGCTATGTAACAGGATACCATGACCTTCCTTTACATCTCGAGATTAATGATGACATCTATCCTTTTTGGGATTTACATTATATATCATATATATTTCCATTTGTTCTTTTATTATACTCATCCACATTTTATTTATTTACACCTCATCCTATATATTTCACTCCACATAATTGAAATATGTTTTTTTTCCAATATCACGATGAAATTATGATATTCACCCAAAAGAGTGTTATATTGGGATATGATTATTGGTGTGATAGAAGTATAATGGTGTGTATTTTACATTATGGTATGAGAATTAAAGGTTTAAATATCTCTAGGAACATCTGACACGGTGGATGATAATGGAACTAGGTATTATGGTAACAAAAGATCCACTAAATTGTGTGTGGCATATAAAAAATTATATTCTCCATGAACTAATGGTTAAAAGAGTATATTGTAAAAACATGGATGAATATTAATGAAAAAATTCCCATTAATAAATCACATATCACCCACAATATATTCCTATATTTAAACCTCTTTATCATATTTTACCAAAAACAAATCCAAAGATAATTTAATAGAATCATCCTACCTTATTCATAATTAATGATCAATAAATATATTAAATGAAATTTCATTAGTGTGTTTTTTGGGTACTATGTTACTCTTATTTAACATTATAATATATACCAATATATATTAATAAATTAATATTTCGATGTTTTATGAATATACCAATTTTATACAATGCTGAAAGATCAATCAATTTTATTTTTCATAATAAAGAGTGTATCTTGAAAATTTAAAAATCCCTCTTTGATTTTTCATCCATGTGTTGAAATGGAATCCCATTACAATTCCAACACTCTTTTTTTCATACACATAAAATGATTAATCAACAATCATATCATATTTATAGGGTCCATTAAAGTAACAATATAAGGATGGAAATAACCAACTAGTAATCTAATTCCCATAAATATCATTTTAGTATGTAAAATGTGGTAATACATAAATGAATCTCCCTCATAGTTATTTCCTTAAGATAATAATGCTTATAATTTTTCATCACATTTTATGTTTTAGGATTATCAATGAATTCTCTATACATTATAATATTTAATGTAAATAAGGGATAAAGAACCATATTTTTATTTCCAACTGATTTATGAAACAATGAAAAAATAATCCTTCTGTTTCGTTGGAGTAGGACACTCAAGAGGGGGGTAAATTGAGTTCCTATGAAAATTTCTATTAAAAATTTTATTTAAAATATTCCACCAATTTAAAACATAATGGGCCAATTAACCAAAGTAGTGAATTTATAATAGTCAGACTATTTAACTAATTTCTCTGAAGATTGATTATTTATTAGTAATAGAAATATGAGATATTGATATAACTTATGAAACTAATATAATAATCCAAGGTTTTTATAAAAACTATCCAATACTAACTATCAAAGTGAAATTCAGTTTTCTAAAATACAAGTAAAAATATATAAAACCAATTTTTAAAACATAGCTGATATAAAACAAGAGTTTCAGTCTCAAGATGAGACTTAATGCTCTCCACTTGGTGATCACCTACCACCAATCATTCTATATAGATAAAGTTTTTGATCCACATCCTAGATCGAGGTTTACATAATAGTTTACAACTATCTAGGTAACCAAACCTATGCCACAATTCTACAATGGAAACAAATAAAACCAGGTCACACATGACCTCTACCACAGTTCTACATGGTACCAAAACACAACCAGGTCACACAGGACCTCTAACATAGTTCTACGTGGGATAAACAAGTGTAAAAAATTTATTTGGGTGAGGATATCTAGTATCCTCTAGACCATTGTAGGAGACAGTGAATTTTTTACAGACAAATGCACACATTACATGAAAATTTAATAAAAGGTTCACAATAAGGAAATAAATGTTAGATAGTGTTTAGATGGATCTATGTTTTATTTAGTTCAGCTATGGACTCTTTGATGTATCAGAGTTGAAGTTGGAGTCCCCTTATAGAAGCAGACACAAAAACAGAGTGTGGTAGAGAACTGTGTTCTGTCTTCTTGGAAGATGAGATGTTCTTCTCCTTATGATCAGTTGAATGCTACAGAGATGATGGAACATTGGTGGATATCAGTTATTTGGTTATTGAAAATAATAAGGAATAATACCTTATTTATTCCTCTTTTTTATATGTTGTTCGTGTGGGTCTTCTAATGTATCTATGTGTATCTTTGTATATGTTTTTAACTTGAGATATTTCTTCTTTTATATTCTACAGCCCGACAATTTGCAAGTTTGAGGTAGGTGTTGTACCTTGTACTTCTAACATCCTCATTAAAGGAGTCTTGAAAATTCATTAAATTAATTAGTCACATTAAAACACCCAAAATGTGACTATTATAAATAGTATTAAATAAAAATAAATTAAAACTGTCTATCGGCGAATCCTTTGTCAAAGAATATTGTTTCGGTGACTCATTACATCGGTGAGTCCTTCTATCGGAATTTGTCTCTCATTCTATTGTAGTATCATTCTTTCTGTCTCTTTGTGCATCAGTGAGTCCTTATGTCAGAAACAACATGTGTCGGTAGCACTATGCATCGGTAGCACCATGCATTAGTAGGTCAGTCCTTCTACCAGTGAGACAATTGAATTGTTACTGAATCCGTTGTACTATCGGTGAGACATTCTGTCTATCAGTATCAATGAGTCTTTTGTGTTGTCAACATTGGTGAATCATTTTTTTGTCGGTGTCAGCTTCTCAAACTTAAGAAATATTTCGATTTGGACTATCTTACAACATAAATATTATCATAATGTGTTATACATGTATGTGATCATAGCTAATAATAATTACGCATATTCAAAACTTAAATAAACATGATTTAAATGATAAGACAAAATTAATAATATTTGTCATGATTTTTTATTATTAAACACAGAGAGGGTGGCCAACAATCTCCTCTGGGCCAACAATATCTACGTTTTTGATGATCACAAATCATGAAATTATAGTGTACAATAATTTTATATTTTATACAATCATTATACTTATCATCTACCATTAATAATGATTTTTCTGAATATATAGATATGTTTCAGAGGTAAAATAAATAGTAATTGTATCATAGAAAAACAATAATGGTATCAAATACTAATTCCTTATCGTCCCATATTTAATCATAGGTAAGGAAAATAAAATACATAATATTTTTATGTAATAGAAAATAAATATGGATATTTCAAAAATATTATTCCCCTTTTGGGATTGTAAAAAAGTGTAAGGCTATATAAGGATAAAATAAGTAATTAAATTGAATCAAAGGAATAATCAAGATGAAAAAATCAATTAATTTAATAAGATATATCAGATAATAATAGATATACCAAAAATAGATGAAATGTAAGAGTACTAAGTTCTATTAAATAGTGAAGCACAAGGTATTAAAATAGTTTGTGAAAGACAAAAAATTTCAATACATCATCCCTATCAAAAATTACCCACCCTACTTCTTAGGATCAAGATGGGCCTTCCCTCTCTTTGAGGGATCAATTGATGGTCTAGCAGAAGGTGGAGGATGAAAGGTAGGAGGGTCTGAATGGATCTTTAATGGAGGTAGGATCACTCCTTCTGGAATAGTAGGGGAATGTATATGCTTGTGTTGTGAAAAAAAAACATGGTTGAGCCTACGATGTGATAACCGGAGGAATCTGATTGAATGCTTCAGAAAGTATCATTTGAGGTGGCGGCAAGGATCTAGAAGGTCCAATAGGTGCAGTAGTAAAAACCACATGTGATTCACTCTACACATGAAGGTACGGAATAGCATGATGAAATCGTAAATGATTTCGCCAATATACTTCATTTCTTTCTCAAAGTCGTCTGTATTTTCCATGAACATGTCAAGAAGAGGTGTTAAGTCCTTCAATTTATGAACTTGATCCTTAATATCTTTTTTCACTGGAGTAAATTTCAAATTTTCTGTCAAATATTTAAAAAGCCTTGTCAACTGATGTTTGGTAATAATCTTCTTGAAATTATAATCCACCTTCTCTATAATCTTAGCATTGGTAGTCTCAGCACTCATGTAATAGAGCCTAAAAATATCATGAATATAGTCATTATTCTTCTCAAATTTTACAGTTTTTTATAATCCAGAACCACCAAAAAGATCTTGAATCTCATCCTTAACAACATTTATAAATGCCTTAATAACAAATGCATGATATGTTGACCAGAGGTAGAGAGTTTAGGTATGTTACTTAACTGATTTAATAACTGTCTCCAAATAGCCCTTATACTTAGAGGTCAGATGATTTATTTTTGATACAGTCACACCCATTTTTTTCTTAGCTTGGTGGCATTTGAAATTATTTTTTAGTCGTTATGATTTAGTTTGGTTGAATCTTGTCTATAAACTTCTCTAAAACATAAATCACATCAGCCTCATTCAAAAAAATTGTTTGAACTAGAACAGAAGGAGCCTGCACAGACTGATTCATCTCTTATATTGAATATTTGAGACAGTGAAAATCATTACTCACCTGAGTGTTTTCCATTATAGCTTTTTGAATATCATATACCACCTAATATTGAACTGATACTCTCATAGATAAAAAACCCTTCCTTTAACATCCTAAAATCTAATCTAGTGACATAGTCACTCAGAAATGAAACAATAGAAGGAGTAGGGAATGAGGAAGATTCTACTACCTGAGGTGTCTTAATAAGAACACACTATTTAATAGGTTTTCATTGTGGAACTACTAAACTCTCTTTAGCATCATATTCAGAATATCCTAAGTTAAGTACAATATACCTAGGATTTCTTTTCCATTCAGATAGCACAGAGGGATCCAACAGAGTGAGTGTGTTACCTATCACTCTTCTAGGATGAGTCTACACTTCAAATTTAGATCTCATATCTTGAATCTCCCCCTAAATAAATTCTCCTTTCACTGGTGGATTTCCCTTAACATGCGGTCTCCTTCATTCATACTCTAATAGAGTTGTATGTATCTCTGGAGCTTCAACATCTCTTTGAGTTTCAACTAATCTTCTTTCTTCAATGGAAACTATTGAAGGTTCTGGAAAAACATTCTGGGTATGAGCATAATCTAACTCTACATATCCACCTTGATCATCCTCATGATGTTCACTATCACTTTAATTACCTTCACCAATGCCTTCACCTCCTTTATCACCATCATCTTCTCTATGATCTTAACTACCACTTCCATTATAATCATCATCATATCCACTTTCACTTCCTGAACTAGAACCATATTCAATACTACTATTACTTTCATCACTCATATATTCTTCTTCTTATATATCATCTTCTTCTCATATAATTTATTCATCATCAGAGCTACCAGACTTGCTAACATACTCTACACCACCTAAGACTTATGTCTTCCCATATTCATTAGTTCCAAGAGTGGGTTCATCTAATGGTAAATAATGTGGTGGACTTGTAGGTCCAAAATAAAACCACATTGGTGCTCTTGTGCTATCAAGATCACTCCAATCATCGATAGGTGACCCTTAACTCTGACGGGTGTGGCATGTTCTTCTTCCTTATTTGAAGAGTAAACAACATGAGCATCTAGTCGAAAGCCTGGATCCACCATATTCCTTATCCTAACAGGGTGTCCCATTGGGTTGAACTTCTAATATAATTTTTCCTCATCCCCAACACATTATTTCTTATATGGGTTCCAATTGATTTTCATCCTTTTATAGACTTATTTTCTTAGGCGTATCCCGCTACAATCAAAAAAATCTCATCAGCATCACTAACACATCCCTTCTCTTTCAAAATGTATGAGATTATCCTAGGGTAAAACAAAGAGTTGTTCTTGCAAGTGGGATTAATCATCTCACTAAAATGAACCATGATATATGTAAATAGGTTTATGTTAATCTATTCCTCATCATATAGATTAAATAAACATCCTGATACATTAGGAATGAAAAGTACACATTTCGAGGACATATCTGATGCTCAATAAATCTGAACAATATCCTACACTCCCCATATAGTTATGAAGCAATAGGTATCATGTGCTCATCATTTTTAGTTAGCTCCTTAAGAGCTATCTCATAATAGAAAAATTCACCTTCAGGTGAAAAACTACCTTGATAGTCATCCAGAACACCCGCATGTGGTACCTTAAGGCATTCACCCGACTATCTAGATAAAAAAGAGATAGTCTTTCCTTTAAAAACTAACATGATCCAAGAAACATCACTTTATTCTAGAAGAAACTCTACATTTATGAAAAACTCATTAACTAACTTCCAGTCGAAATGTGTTTCACTATATAAAAAACACTCTATCCAGCTTTGATCCTACAATCCCTTAAAAATAAAGGATTTTCTTTCTAACAACCACTCATCCATCACCTTCTTTTATGGTGTAACCAATTGGCTTGAAAGCATAGGAATCATAGGCCCGGATGAATGTCCTTCATATTTCATAGCAACATGAGACCCATCACCTGAACCAAATTCCAGAATGTGCTTTACATGCACCATTCTTACTGCTCAGTTCAAGTTAGGGAGTTTAAAGATCGAAGATAATAAGAGAGAAGAAGCTAGTGAGTGGAAGGGTTAATGTTTGAGGGTATGTAGTAGAGTGGATAAACTCAGTTTATGTCATTTAGGTCATTTGAGATCACAAAATCTTGAACTAGGTTCAAGAAAATAAATGAAATAGTGTTGTTTTTGTAAAAAAATAAAATAGAAAAAAAGAGTCATCAGTGTCAACATTACAGATTTTTCATAACACTAATGGTGTCGGCATAACAAGGAATCGTTGCCAGCATAAAAATTTTGTCGGAATGACATAACTTCGGTATGACCAAGTTATAAGTGTGAGTATGAAATTTTCATCTTCATACTATCAGTGTATGTATTAAAATATCTGTTTGACTTTTCCTGTGTCAGTAGGACAACTTCACTTAAAATTATCAAATTAATAACTAAATAAGGTCCTATATATTGATCATTCCATACTCATGTCTAATATAGTTCACTCTTTCAATGTTAAATGGATTAGTGGAAATGTAAGCCAACTAATGTTCGATTCCAATGAATTCTAAATTTATATCTTCTTTTTGATAATGGTCTCCCAAAAAGTCAAGTCTTTGATCAATGTGTTTTTTCATATAATTTGAAACTAGATTATTAGAAATATTAATTGCACTTGTGTTATTATAATTTACTGGGACATGCGTAAATTGATATCCATAGTTTTCTAATGGGTGTTTCATCCACAATATTTTGGCACAATAACTACCAGTAAATATGTATTCAGTTTTGGTAGTAGATAATGAAAAAAAAATTTCTTCTTACTACACCAGGAAATTAGAGACTTGAAAAAAGGTGACATGTTCTAGAGGATCTCTTTATCTCTAACTTACAACCACTAAAGGCAGCATCTGAATAACTTTCCAAATCAAAAGGATGTCCTCTAGGAGAGAACAATCTTTTATTGGTTGTATATTTGATGTATTTAAAAAATCCTTTTGATAGAATTTTAATGATATTATTTTGTTTCTTATTGAAAACATGAAAACATTCACAGAATAATAAAATATATTTGGCCTAGTAGCAGTTTAGTAGACTAAACTCCTATTCATTCCTTTGTACATGGTTTGGTCAACATATTTACCATCGTCATCAAGTTCCAACTTATATGTGTTACACGTTATAGTGTCAGAAATATTAGTGCTTTCAAATCCAATTATTTTTAATATATCCTTAGTATATTTAATTTTATTCAGAAAATAACTTATTTATTTTGAAATATTTTAAATCCAAGAAATAATTTGAGTTCCCTCATCAAAGTCCTCTCAAATTCTCTTTGAATCTTTTTTGAAAAATTAACACATAAATAATTTTTAGAGGATCCAAAAATAATATCATCTATATATATCATTAATATTAAAACATCATTATAAATTCATTTTATAAAAAGCACAGGATTGGCAGTATGTTTTGTAAAACCTTTTGAAATAATAAAATTTTTGAGCCTATCATACCAAGATCATGGAGGATTCATTAAACCATATAAATATTTAGTTAATTTCAAAACATGATTTGGAAACATGGGATTCATAAAACCATGATTTTTTTCAACAAAAATATACTCATTTATATAACAATTTATGAATTACTCTTGAAATAAATTTGAATAGGTTTGAAATCTAGATGTGATGCATAGGCATGTATGATTCTAATGGACTCAATTACAGCTACTGGTGAAAACGTTTCCTCATAGTCAATCATGCCTTCTTTGATATATACTTTTACAACCAATATACATTTGTTTCTATCTATATTACCATATTCATCTACTTTATTCCTAAACACCCATTCAGTTCCAATATTTAAGGTGTCTTTGGTTCTATCTAAATGTTTCCATATTTTGTTTCTTTCAAATAGATTTAACTCTTATTGCATTTCCATTACCCAAAATTCATCATTGATAGAATCATTGATGTTCTTAGGTTAATGCTATGACAAGAAACCATAATGTTTAACCTGATTTCTTAGAGAATCTCAAGCCTGAGTACCTTTGTCTAAATCTCTAACTATATCAACAAAAGTATAGTTCCTAATGATGCTAACTAGTCTAGAAAAAGAAGTGATAGTCACTTCAGGTTCTTCAATAGGTTAAGTTAAATCATGACTAGAATATATAGAATTTATAAAACTGGAAGGTTTAACAGATACCTTAAGAGGTTGGTCATATGATTTAGTATTGATGTTGAAATTTGACATATCATCCTCAAGATTTTCTAGAGCGATCTTTGACTCATGTGGATCTGTCTCAACAAACATGACATATATAGATTCTTCCACACATTTGGATCACTTATTTTAGACTATAAAATTTACTAGAAATTGAATAACCATGGAAATTTCCTTCATCAATCAAGTAGGAATTTTTTTCAGATTATCCCTAGTGTTAATAATATAGACTTTTCAACCAAAAACAAGATAGTAGTTAAGATTGGGATTTATATTTTTCCACAAATCATGAGGAGTTATCTTAACGATAAGTCAAATCAAGACTCTATTAATTATATATCATGTCGTATTGATAGATTTATCCCAAAAGTATATAAGTAGTTCATACTCACTAATCATGTATTTAGAAATTTCTTGCAGGGTTTTATTTCTTCATTATATAACTCAATTTTTCTAGGGTGTTCTAGGAGAAGAGAAGTTATTACTATATCCATTTTGTAAGAAATATGATTCAAACTCTTGGTTCTCAATATAACAGAAATGAACACTTATTATGGTTTTAATTCTAAGAAAACTAAGATTTTCTACAGTCCTAACATACCTAGTGAAAATAGAGAAAGCATCACTTCTCTGATTCTAGAAGAAGGTCCAAGTATATCGTTAGTTTTCATCTATAAGAACATAGACCTAGTAGTTCCCACTTATACTTGAAAATCTTGATGTTCCAAATATGTCCATGTGAACTAACATGAGTGGTTGAGAAGTTGAAATTTTATTCTTTTGTTTGAAATAGATTTGTGTTGTTTACCCTTTTGATGAGGATTACTGACTTTTTAATTTGGAAACTCAAGTTTGGGTAGATCCTGGACTAAGCCTTTTATAGTATGTTGTCTATGTGAGTGTAGATTGATGTTCCCTAATCTCTTATTCCAAATACAATACCCTTTATGAAAATCTCTAAAATAAGAAACATTTTGAGAAAATAATGAATATAAATCAACATCATAAACATTTCCATTTATAAAATAATAAAATAATAAAAAAATTTAGAATTCAAAACATTTTATGCATCATCCTAAAATTTAAAATCAAAGCCATCATCACATATCTGAGAGAGACTAAGTAGGTTGTACATTAATCCATCAAAAAAATGTACTTTAGAAATTAAAATTGAGTTAGAGTTATCAATATGTCTAAGGCCAATGATTTTTACGTTATCATTGTCACCAAAGGTGACATTTCCACCATCAATATTTATCATAATTTTGAAGCATGAGTAATATAAAATCATGTGTCTTGAATATCCACAGTCCAAATACCATAATATAATACATGAGCTCTTTAAATTGATTTCCTATAAATATATTATATAAGAAAATATTTTTGTACGCAGATTTTTTTGGGTTTAGAAACATTAGTAAAAAAATCATTGGGAACCTGCATTTTCAACATGGGTTTTATCTAAGAATAATGTATAGTATTTGTTAAATATGCATTATTTGGTCCATAAAAACCTAAAATAGTAGAAGATGTTTCCTGGATATAACATACATAAAATTTTCCATAACTTTGAATAAAACATGATTTTCCATATTAAGATTTAAAATTGTTTTTGAAAAAATTTCATTTACCAGGTTCGTATCCAATACAACTAGTATATTTGGGTGAAACTTTTTTATCAAGAATTTTATCCAAGATATCTTCACTATTGAAAAACATTTCTAAATCCATTTTCAATTTATGATTTGATAATTGAAGACCATTATTTTCCATAAGCATATGATCATTTTTCTGTTTTTCTACAATAAGTTCATATTTAATAGTGGTAGACAATGCATGATGTTTCATTAATGATTTATATTTATCATTTAATTAATTATAGGTGACTTCAATAATTTGTAAATATTCAACCATTTCCTCATTGGTCATGTTTTAAGAATCAATTTCTTCTCAAGAATAGTAAGAATTATTTTCAAGAGATTTTAGTCTTACCTTAGATGTGTTTTTTATAAAAAAACATATTTTCTTTATTATCATTTATATAATGAGAGGAATCTGAGTCACTTAAGTTGTCCACAAAATCACTCCTTTTTGCCTTCATTGAATTCTTGTAATTCTTATCTTGGTTCTCATACATTTTTTATACTTTATTTTGGGATTGTCACCATCACATGTACCTTTTGATTTCACTCATAGAATATTATATCATGTGAGGTATCATATATTTTCCAATCCTTTTTATTGGTTCCCTTGTTTTCATATATACCTTTGAAGGTAGGATTTCTTAAAACATTATTCTTCTTATAAAATTTATTAAACCTTCTAGCTATCTGATCCATCTCCTCAGTACTATATTTTGATGAATTTCATCACTTGAAATTTGAGTTTCATCGTTTGATTTTTCTTTCTATTCAAATGTAGTAGATTTGAAAGCAATAGATTATATTTGGGTTCATCATCCTCTTTTATTTGTTCACTTTTAGTTCATTCTCATACATCATCAACATTCCTATCAGCTTCTTCACTGGAAAATTATTAAGGTCACATGAATATCTTAATGATACAAAAGTCTTATTCAATCTATCTGGTAAGAATCTGAGTATTCTCATGATTTTCTCCTTGGCAGTAATAGCTCTTCCCAAATAGATCATGGTGTTCAAAATTTTAGTAAACCTAAGATACCTGTCAGAAATATTCTCATTAGGCTTCATCATAAAAGTATCATACGTAATAGTATAAGTGTTATGTCTCAATTATTTAACATTAGAATCTTCTTCATGTGAAATTTCTAAAGTGTCCTAAATTTCATACGCAAATGTAAATAAGATATTATATTAAATTATTAATCTCTTAGCACACAAAATAGAGAATTCATAGATTTTCAATTGTTAATATAAGATGTCTTTGAGGCATCACTCCAGGTTTTCCAAACATTTTTTGGTATTTTGTATTTTTCTTCTATAACAGTCAAAATATCAAAATCCATACATTCAAAATACATTTTCATCTTAATATTCTATTGGGAAAAGTTTGTTCCATTATAGTAGGGAGGTATATTTGTAGTAGCACCTTTTAATTTATTTTCTGTACTAATGAATTTTTTTTTTAAAGAGCAAAAAAAATAGAACAAACAGAAAATTTTAGATCTTAAAAAGAAAACAAAATCACAGTTGAAAATATTTGAAAATGATTTTAAATAGTATCCCTCTAATAAAAAATGTATGTTGGTGTAGGAAAATCAAGGGGTGGTCAGTTGAGTTCATATAAAATATTTTGTTAAAAATATTATTTAAAATATTCCCACAATTTAAAATTTGACAAGACAATTAAGCAAAGTAGTGAATTTATAATAGTTTGATTGTTCAACTAATTTCTCAGAATATTGATTATTTTTAAGTTGTAACAATACTAGATAATGATATAACTTTTGAAAATAATATAATAATCTAAAATAGTTATTAACACTAGCCAAGACTAACTATCAAATTGAAAATTAGATTTCATAAATACTGGTAAAAATAAAGAAAAATATATTTTAAAAAACAGAAGATATAAAACAAGTGGTTCAGTCTCAAAATGATACATAGTCCTTTCTACTTGGTGATCACCTTCTGCCAAGCGGTCTATATAGATAATGTTTTTGATCCACACCCTGGATGGGGGTTTACACAATAGTTTACAACTATCCCCGTCACCTGACATCTACCACAGTAATACGTGGGAACAAAATACAAATAGGTCACACAAGACCTCTACCACAGATCTACATGGGAAAAATGCAACCAAGTCACATAGGACCTCTACCACAGTTATACAAGGGATACACATGTTTAAAAATATAGTTGTGTGAGGATATCTAGTATCCTCTAGTTCAGTGTAGGAGATAGTGTTAGTTTTTTAGATAGATGCACATTCTGATTGAAAATGTAATAAAAAGGCACAATGTAGATAAATAAATAATAGATAGGTTTTAGAAAGCTCTGTTTGTTATACAGTACAGATCTAGACTCTTTGATGTATCAGAGTTGAATTTGGAGTCCTCTTCTAGAAGTAAATACTGAAACAGAGTGTCGTGGAGCAATGTTTTCTATCTTCCAAGAAGATAAGATGTTCTTCTCCTTACGTTCACTTTAATTCTATAGATATGTTGGAACTTTAGTGTACATCTGTTTTATGGTTAACGGTATGTAGGAATGAAGATTTTTTCATGTGTTCTTACTTTCTGTATGTTGATTGTGTTTGTCTACTATAGTGTCTATTCTTATCTTTGTATATGTTTTTAGTTTGAGAGATTTCCAATTTTATATTCAGCAGCATGAAAATGTGCATGTTTGAGGTAGGTCTTGTACCTCATACTTATGACATCCTCATTAAATATTACATCAAAAGGAATTAAATTAATCAGTCGCCTTGAAAAAATAAAAACGTGATTGATAGAAATAGTATTAAATAAAAGGAAATTTTAACAGTCTATCAGTGACTCATTTATTAGTGAATAATGCATTGGTGACTCATTCCATCAATGATTCCTTCTAATAGTATTAGTGACTCATTCTATCAGTGTGTCCTTCTGTTGGTTTTCATATTTATCAGTTAGTCCTTATGTCGGTATCACCATGCATCGGTAGAACCATGTGTTTGTAGCACCATGTGTCTATAGCCCCATACGTTGGTTGCACCTAGTGTTGGTAGCACCTAGCGTCGGTAGGTCAGTCCTTCTATGGTGAGACAATTGAACAATCAGTGACTCGTTTGAACTATCAGTGAGAAATTTTGTTTTTCGATATCAGCGAGTCCTTTATGTTATCGGCATCTATGACTCAATTTTCTGTCAATGTCACCTTCTCATACATATGAAATATTTCTTTGAGGACAATATTAGAACCTAAAGATTATCATAAGGTGTTAAAAGTTTATATGAGCATAGATAATCATAATTCGACCTATTGAAACTTAAATAAACATGATTGAAATGATTATACATGATTAATAAGATTTTACATGATTTGTGAATATTAAAACTGGATAGGGTGGCTACAAATCAACTATGGTCCAAAACCTATAATTTTTATAATTAATATATTCTAATCATCCATTATTTACCCATATAATGGAAATGGAATAATAAATTGATCATAATCCAATATATTAAGAAATTCTATCATTACCTCTCCATGATGTTCCTCTTTCACCTCAACTATCTTCTACAAAATTAAGTGGCCATAATTTCTCTTATAAATACTCTCAAAATCCAATGGTAGTGAAGAGAGAGGGTTTTAGGAGGTCAAACATATCCATTTTACATGTATCGATAAATCCTAATTATTTTTAAATATCTAATACAATAAACATTATTAATAAATGGATAGGTTCTGGATTAAAATCAATTTACTTATGTTTCTCAAACTTAATTTATTGATATATATGTGGGGTTTGTTGGTGGTATTTGGTTTTATATTAGTAGAATAGCATTGATGTTTTGTTTTTTATAGAGTTTCTTTATTAGTAAATGGTTTAAATAGTGTTGATGTTTTGTGTTGGAAGAATAGTGATGATGTGTTAGTGGGTTTATTGGTGGGATTTGTTTATGAAACCTAAATTAATCGGTTGTTAGGGTGCATAGTTCAACATTTATTCATTCAGTGTAAGGAAAATTTATTAAATATTACATATTATAGAATCTTTAGAGTATAATTAGATTTTTTAGAATTATTTTTTCTCATTTATAGTTTTACAGAATTAGTTCATAGTTCATACATAACAAAAACATATTTTTAAAAGTGGAAACTTCTCGTCGGTATAAATATTGTCAATAATATAATTCTATTTAAAATAAACATGTTTTCTTTTCATGACACATGATCACAATATTAATCTTAATGTACTCCTTGTCCTTACTCATCCTTAACACCCTTTGAGTTTTTTAAAAAAAAAGTGGGATGAGAACAAAAATTTCAATTAGGGATATAAATGAAAAGAGATTAATACTTTAGTACATAAATACTAATAAAAAAAGTTCTTTTCAGATAAAGAATTGGGATAAAAAATAATCATTTCCTTACCCAATAAATATCATTCTCTACAAAATTATTTTCATAAAACATTTCATAAGAAACGTTAATGAGAAAATGAAACTGAATTTTTTTTCATTAAAACATGATAAACTCATGAAAAAAATTTCAGAAAGTTATACTCTTCACCCCAATGAAGTATTAAATACATTGTTTTAAAAAATATTCTAAATGATTACATTTTTGAAAACCATAATATTACCATTAGAACACATATAAAGTATAGATTAAGAATATTGGTATACTGGTACTCCGAAATCCCTATCAATATTACAAATGGAATAACCATATTGTCAACATCTATAACCAAAGAATTGGAGGGAAATAACTGACCCACCCATCCTTATTTTATAACATAAACACCAATACTGGGATTATAATGTATCCACCAATTCCTGGTCTATAACATAAATATCTATCAAAGTTCTATATCAGAACAACACATCATCCTAAATAATGTATATTAAATATAAAATAATCAAAACACATAAAATAATTCAATTTTCAATACTATAATCATAAAATATTATTTTCCACCATAAGAAAAAATTTCCAGATATTAGAATATTTATCCCGTTTAAATAACAATTTCCAATAAAAAATATTCAAAAATAGGTAAAGATGGAATTTAATTAAAATAAAACATTAAATAATGTAAATAAGATAGAAATAAAATAATGGTTATGGTGATATAAAAATTCATTTTCATTGTATAGGTTAAAATAGAATACTCCATTTGACTTTTTTTCAAAACCTTTTGACAAAAAATAAAACGATTCCTTTTAAAAACCATTAATGAAATTATGATTGAATGTGAGAGAGCGGCTCAACCCTCGCTCAATGCTCGTCTACCCTCATGGAAAATGGAAACATTCACATTGGTTCTCTCCCCCCAGTGGGGGAGGAATCTTCTAAGTCCAACAAGTGGGTAGGACCTCCATGTTGTCCTTTATCATGTTTTGATTTACTCTCTCATTTTATGGATGTTTTTTTATGCCCTAAAGTGTTGGATCTCATCGGCGGACTACAAAATCTTTAAATTTCTACTTTAGAGTTCAGAGACTCCTCTTGTCTTTGGAATCTCACTCTGTTTTCTAATTTTAGGAATAAGAGACCCTATGTTGATACATTCGATAGGCTCATCTTCAGTTCGTGGGAGCTTCAGGAGTGGGAGGCGTTCTCAATAGCCATAATATCATGATCCATTTTTCTTTGGAGGAGGAAATAATTCATCCTTGGTTGAGTGACAGTTATAGCTTTAACGAGTTTTTTCTCTTCCTACTTTTCTAGTTCATTGATTTTCATTTGAAATCTGATACTTCGGCTGCGGTGGTTTGGGTAAGCTTCCCTAACTTACCCTTTCCATTTCAAAATCCTTCTTTTATTAGAATTCTTGGTAATATCTTTGGTATATTCTTATGCTTGGATAGTTTAAGGAATTAGTTTTTCATCTGGTCAATCCATTGGTTTGTATTAAACTAGATGTGTTGGGGACTCCATTTGATTTTTTTGGATCACTATCGAAAAAGAGTACAGATGAAAACAATGAGAGATAAATGTGAACATGATGGATTTAAATTCTACCTAAAAGAGGTTGGGCCATACATCTGAGGTTTGTCGATGGGGATCTTCAATGCTGCTGAGTAGGGGTTTTGGAAAGGATGTTTATTTGGTACCCAAGAAATCGTGTCACTCGGAAGATGTTTGTAACTGGGGAAAACAGGTCCCCCCTATGAGGAACAAATAGTAGAGGAATGGTTACTATATTTTTTATGGAGGCTAGCTTGGATTAGATGGAAACAGATGTGGATGGTAGGGGTCAGGGACCTCAGGCGTTGCAGTCTATGGAGGAGGATAAACACGACTGTGTTCCAGTGGTCTACAAGACATCTGTGAAAGATGTCCATGGGGATGTTATGGTGAAGAAGACAATGGTGCCTCAAATAAAACTAAAAGTGTCTAAAGTTTTTAACAGACTAAGGCGTGACTTGGATGGAGGTCCTTACAATCACAATGTGATGAAGGGTTATGAGATGGTACACCACGAGGCTGGTCAAGTGGAGAACTAGAGGAATGGGAGTAAAGCGGGTATAGACCAGTTGGTGGGTGGTGAGGAGGCTGTTGCAGCTACGTCGTTCGCTAAGGTGTTATGGTATGGAAGTGGTGATGTGTGTAAGGGGAATTGGGGGTTTGATATGGAAACAGATGATCCAATAAGAGGTGGGAGAACAGGGGAATCATATTCTTCGTTCCAGAACTCAGTACACTTTAGTAACAGGTTAGAAGGCATTAAGGAGGTAGGTTTGAAGGCTGATTCCACTGAACTAGTTAATGATGAAGGGGTGTGTGTGAAGTAACCCAATTGAAGTGAACCCAAACAGTTGATATATTAAGGTTAATGTCCAAATAGTAATAGGAGTTTCAGGAAAAGGATAGGGAGGAAGGATTACTCCTCTTTACCACCTCCATTGGAGACTCAATCATCAAAGAAGATGAACGACAAGAAGACAACCTTGGAGAGTTCGAGTCATCAGGGTCCAGAGGACTAGGGTGACCCATCCTTGGTTTTGCTGATATGTTCCAATGAAGAAGTGATAGAGAAGGTCTTGTTGCTAAATGAAGCTTAGGAGGTAACTAAAATGATGGGGAGGTCTCAAAGAGTGTCTTTCAATGAGTATTAATACTCATGGATTGAAAAAGAGCATTTAATTCTAATAAGGGGCTTCAAAAAAGGGAATATCAGTATTGAGGAGTACACAAAATCGAGGGACCAATTGGATTATGGTTTGAGAAACTGGTGATGGAAGTATCAGGCATGCATGTCTCGTCTTTATCATGGATTTTTTTAGGGATATGAACTCATGTAATCTCAAGATAATCTTTAGTGACTCTTTTTAAGATGGTGGTTTTGGTTGGTTAGTTTAAGAGGGATGATAGTACGTGTTTTTCCTACTTTTGGACCATCTTTGTTTGATTCTGTTGTGACGTTTGATGTTACATAACCAGAATTCTACTTGTATCTTCTTCGAAGGGAGACTAGAGAATGAGGTCTTAATCAGTGCAAGTATTTTGGAATTGGATGAGAGAGAGGGTGTGACATCAACATCAGTTATGTGCCCGTACACTTCTGAATAGGAATTCTTGATAAAGGATCCTACTCTGGTGAAGGCTTGACATCAAGTTGCAGTTGCTGGGGAGAGGTAGATCCTATAGTTTGTTCTGGGTTTCTTTTCGGAGAGGGTTTTTATGTGGTTTTTTTGTCAGATTTTTTGGTTTCTCACTTTTCCCTTAAAATAGTTTTGATAATAAATAAATTATTTTCAGTCAAAACAATTGAATTAATATAAAATGATAAAGAAAGTTTACTTTTATAATTAATTTTTATCTATATAAAGAAACCAATAAAATAATTTCTATAATATGTATATGGGTGATAATTAGGTATAAAATAAATTGTTAAAACATTTTAAAACAAGGTTTTTAATGTAAATAGTCCTTTATGTAAAACCTTAAAAATAGTATGTTTTAAAAAAATTAAACAAAGTAAAATTTGAAAAAAATCCATTATCATTTATATAATAAATAATTATTATTTTATTGTAAAAATTATAATAACATAGAAGAAAACTCTTTATTAATTAAATCTTTAAATGTTTATTGAATTTAATTTTTAGTAAAAGGGTCCCTTACCTTGATTATGATTCATCACATATGTTTTTATCTTCTTAAATAATAAAATTTTGTTACTAATATTTTTTATTAGGAAACTATTTCAATTTTATTATTCATTTCATTTCACTTATTATCATTTAACATAAATTTACTAAATCTATTATGTTTATGTTAGATATTTTGATGATATTTTTCTTATATGTCCAAAATAACTCTAGTATGTTGACTATGGTCAATGATTTCATTATTTCAACAACTCTAGAATGATAATCATGACATAATTATCATTTTTATACATAAAATACACTTTCAAATGAAATAAATTATTATGGTTATGAAAATGAACAATGATAAAAAAATGATATTTAGTTAATAAGGTTTCCTTATAACATTTCCATTTATCGATGTTTTGAAAACCATAAACCCTTTTTCTTAACGAAAATTGTTTTTCCCTAAGGATTATTTTTATAAGGGAAATTTCCCTTCTCTAAGGAAAATTTTATCCTCATATTTTTTTCATTATTTAATTTTATAATCTCTGTAAATCAACTCATATTATTACTATGTTTAAAATTTGTATTCTTATGTAAAATCATCAGAATCTTATAATTCCTTGAAAATAGAGTGTTCTATTTTTAGACTCTAAATTCTATGAAATTCAAAATCAAAATTCTCTAAAATTTAGACTCTAAATTATCTGAAATTCAGATTCCAAATTCTCTGAAATTCAGGCTACGGATTTTTTAAAATTCAAATCCTAAATCCTCTAAAATTTAGACTCAGAAATCTCTGAAATTTAGATTATGAATTCTCTGAAATTTAAACAGTGAATTCACTGAAATGTAGACTCGGAATTCCTCAGAATTAAGACTCTCAATTCCTCAGAATTAAGACTTTGAATTCCTCATAATTTGGACTCCATATTCATAATAATTTAGACTCCAAATTCCTCAAAATTATGATTCTTAATTCATTATAATTCAAAATCCAGAATCTATAAAATTCAAATTCAGAATTCATTATAAAACAGAATATGAGTATCCAATTCTTATAAACTCTTAATGTTTATTTGGTTAGAATCTGAATTATATTTTCCATAGAATCCAAAAAATAGATATGATTAAGAAACTTCATATTTCTGACACATTTTTTTGTTATGAAATGATGTCATGTAATCTATTTCTAACTAATCGTTGGTTGGGTGACACGTGTATAGGTCCATCAAAAATTCAAGGAAAAATTTGACTGTTGGGGGCGGGAGCCAACCATTGGAGTTGTGCCTATAAATAGGAGCTCATTTGAATGAACTCACATCATTCCATCACTCTTGAAATTACATGCTATTGAAGTGACTTATAAAGAGAAAGACTTGCATTACTTGTGCGTACTGAACATCTTGTTCATCTTTCTTCATGCGACTATAATTGTAGATGAGTACAATTGAGGGCTTCTGGGTGAATTGACGATATAGGTACCAACTACATTAAAGTATTAGGGATTCTAGGGATAGAAATAAAGAGGTTCCGACTAACTTAATGTTTGAGGGCTTTTAGGAATAAAAAAAATTCAGATTTTCCTATTGACGGATTTAATTGGTGTGGGTAAGAAATACTTTCTTGAAAGTATAAATCAATGTAACTTTATCCTAGGTAGTTGTATACCCTACTCTTTGGGTTAAAATATTTCATACTTGTTACTTGTTTTGTTTCAAGTTTTTATCTGTTGTATTTTGATAAATGAAAAAGGTATAACTTTCTTATGATTTCTTATAATATTTAGTACTCTAAAAATTAAAATTCTATAAACATTTAGGTAGATTATATTCATTGTAAAAATTCCTTATGTCTCATTTTCAAAACCATATTTCCAATACCTATAATGATTATTTATCGATCTATTTTCCGGTTTGTGAATTTACCTTGTTTAACACTGTTAAGCATAGTTTCCATTAAGTTGTAAATGAATGTTTTTAAACATTCAATTCATACCTCTCATGTAATTGAGCATATAAATTTTTATTTTGATCCTAAAATTGGTGTCAGAGGAGGTTTCTAAAATACTTATATTCACATATATGTTTTCTTGCTCAAAATTCCCATTTATCTAAGTTCTTTATTGCTTAAATTTTCTTTCTTAGATTTTTCATAGAGATTTTTATCTCTGTTTATAACATTTTCTATTAACATGTTTTTTGGAAAGATATTTTCTTATAGAATGGTAGGAATGAATATTGGTTTTATAGACAATATTAATCCTAATAGACCACATACTTTTTATGGTAATTATTACGAGTACTCGACAGATGTAATGAACACTTTTGTTATAAATATTAGAGTAGTCAATTTTTTCTTGCTTACCAGAGATTACAAAATTCATGAAAAGGAAGTAAAAACCTTCACCAACCAAGATAAGTTATAATATCAACTAAATTACAAGGTACAAAATATTTGTTGTGTTCTATGACCAGGAATATATATAGTCAAATGTCTTCTTTTTAAGCTGCTTACTACATCTGGAAGAAACTTTTGGTTATTCATTTTTGTACTTCAAAAGTGATATAGACTGGTAGAGCTATGGTTAGAGTAGAATATCATGTATTTCTATTTCCTTGTGGAGAATATATTTGAAAAGTGAAATCAAGATTTATGACCATTGTAAAAAGTCTACAATCTATGGGAGAGAAAGGTCTTGATGATGAAGCACTTTTGGAAAAAATAAATCACATCATGCCAAATGAGTGGGAATAACAAAGGGAAGTTATTGACGATAATAATAAAGTATATCAAATGACTCATGATGAGATTTTTGGATCACATCTTCAATATGAAACCATACTAAAAAGATACGATGATATGAATAAAAAGAAAAATGGCCATGGAAGTATAGACTTTACTACAACCAAAGTCAAGAATCTGAAAAGGTTTACAAGATCAAAGTCTAAGATAATAACTGTTCTATTTGAATCTAGTTAATGTGAACATTTATAATATAAGCTCGCTAGTATTGCTCAGAGGATGAAAAAGATGTTGGTGAAGATATATTTTCAGTACACATATTAGAATAATGATAGAAAGGATAATAATGATTCAGAAGTAACTTGTTATGAATTTAAAAGAGTTGAACACATTAGGCTAGATTGTCCCATTCTCAAAAGAAAAGATAAAAAGGAAAAACATTCTGAGAGAAACCTGAATACGTATTACATGGATAAAGCTAAAAATATTTTGAAATAAAATGACACCTGGAGTGCCAGTAGTGGTGACTCATCTGATGATTCATCAGAGTATGAATCTTATAGTGAGAAGAATTTGGTCTACTAGACAAACTACCCATTTAAAATAATTGACTTATGGATAATCTAAACAATTATGAATCTATTACTAATGTATCATTGAATAGAAATTTTTTCTATTGAACAATATTATGAATCTTAAGATGATGAATCTTCCTCATCAGAAGATAATACCTTACCTTCATTTGAATAAGTTTCTTGATATTCAAAACTCATTTAAAATGAATATTTTAAAATAAAAAAGAAGTTGGAGAAAGAAAATTCAATAATTTCTCATTTAAATAAAGAAGAATCAGATATTTCTAAAGATCAAGATCAGAAAATATTTTATTTTGAAAATGTTTCAAAAAACCATAAGGATGTTAATTCATAGAAGGATAAACATTATAGGGATATTCAAATTGTAATATCTAATAAAAATATTTTAGAGGCTAAATCTAGTTCTAAAACTAAAATTTTGAGGATAAAATATTAGTTATTAAACTAAATTCATAAATATTTTCTATAAAGAAATGTCTGTGAAACCTTACCTATGGTAAGGAAAACATTGAAAATATGTTTTCCCAAATTCTTCCTTTAATAAATCATTCTAGATTCAGTTATACCTATTCTAAACTAATTTTATTAATAACTATTTTGTTCCTCAAAGTGGTCTATTTTTTACTAAATGAAAATGTGGTGGATGTTTAGAGAAAAACTACTCTTTTAAAAAACCCAATCTTTAGGTTTTCATAAAGATTTTTTTTAGAAAATGTGGATTCCAAAAATCATACTTTTTGAAATTTCTGGATCTAAGAATGTTTGGATTCTGAAAAACCAAAAGTTTTATTTTCAAGAAAATAAATAAAGTACCAATAATAATACATGGTACGTGGATAGTGGATGTTCCCTACATATGAATGGTTACAAAAAATTCTATGAAAATATTATCAAAACGAAATGAGGAATAATAACATTTGAAGATAATGCACAAGGAGAAATTGTTGGTATAGGTAACATTGTACTTCTTGGAAAATCATTGATTTCAAATGTTTTATTTGTTAAGGGTATTAAACATAGCCTCGTTAGCATATTTAAATTAAATGATTAAAGATACCATATAAATTTTATAAATGATATCTTCTTAGTACACAATTCCATGGAAGAGTTTATTCTTTCTATCAATAGGAAAACGAATGTATGCACACTAAACATAGAAGAACTTATGGGCCAAGATCTACCATTCTTTAGTGAAATGGAAGATAAATCATGGTTACGGTATAGAAGGTTATGACATTGAAACCTAAAGAACCTATGAAAACTCTCAAATAATAGACTTGTTATGGGTCTTTCATAATATTTATTTGATTCATCAAAAGTTTGTGATTCTTGTTAATATTAAAGGAAAAATAAATCAAGAATTAAATCAATTGATGAAGACACATATTTGATGCATTACAATTGGATCATATAGATATTTTTAGTCCGCCACAAACTAGATATATTTGACGAAAATATTATTTATTTGTCTTAGTTGATGGTTAGAGTAGATTTACATTGAAATATTTTCTAGAGAATAAATATGAAGCTTTTTCCTATTTCAAAACATTGAGAGCCCAAGTTAAAAATGAGAAAAACCTTCCTTTTATAACTATTTATAGTGATTATGGAAGAGTATTACAAAATTATGATTTTCAATAATTTTTTATAGTGTTAGGAATTACCCATATGTTTTTAGCACCAAGAACTCCTCAACAGAATGGTATTGTTAAAAGAAGAAATAAAATTCATAATGAGATAACTAGAACCATGTTGAGTGAATATTCTATTTCTAATCACTTTTGGGATGATTTGATTAATTATTCTTGTTATACTATAAATCGAGTTGTAATCAGACATTTTCTTAGCAAAACTCTTTATGAATTGTAGAAGGGTAGAAAATGTAGGCTTTCATAATTCAAAGTATTTTGTTACAAAGTATTCATCCTTAATATTAAAGATAACTAACATAAATTTTTACCCAAATATAATGATGTAATTTTCCTCAACTACTCCACAACTTCTATGTATTATAGAGTTGTTAACAAAAACACTTGTATCGTTGAAGAAACAGTGCATGATAAATTTGATGAAACTGATCCTTTTTTTAAACAATATTAACCTAAATATTCATATGTGTTTTCAATAACCAATTTTCAATCCATTATATAACATCCTTATGATAAAAAAAATGTTGAAGAAAATATTTGCAAATCATTTACCCCAGAATATTTTCTACCATATGTTAATGACCAGGTTTTACAAAATGAAAATTAGTTGTTTAATAAGAATCATCCCCGTGATAGTATCATTGGTGATGTAAATTAACATATAAAGACATATAATTCCTTAATAAATTAAGTATAACATCAATTAATCCTTTCACAATTAGAACCAAAAATCACGGATGAATCATTAGATAATGCTGACAGGATTGAAGCCTTATAAGATGAGCTAAATGAATTCAAAAGAAATAATGTCTGGACCTTGGTAGAAAGACCTAAGGATACCTCTGTAATTTATGTAAAATGGGTCCTCAAAAATAAATGTGATGAAAATGAAATAATAGAATGAAATAATTCTAGATTAGTTGACAAAGACTATAATCAACAAGAAAGAATATACTATGAATAAACTTATTCTCCAGTAGCAAGACTTGAATCTTTTCGCATTCTACTTAACATAGTAGCATTATTTAATTTCAAACATTTTCAAATGGATATAAAATTTACTTTCCTTAATAGATATTTTCAAGAAGAATATTATGTTGAACAAACTTTTGGTTTTGAAGACTCAAAACATCTTGAACATCTTTTCAATCTTATGAAATCTTTTTATGTAATAAACAAGCACCTAGAGCCTGGTATGACATACATAGAGGAATTTTTTTGAAAAAAAATTATGTTAAGTGAACTAAAAATCCGACTCTTTTATAAAGAAATATAAGAAAAAATCTTTTATTTTTAAAATTTATGTTGATGACATAATATTCGTTTTAACTCAGCAATATTTAACTAATTCATTTGCGAATCTAATGAAATATGGGTTTGAAATGAGTATGATGGGTGAGTTATCATTTTTCAAAGGTTTTAAAATTTCTCAAAAACCAGAAGGAACATATATATCTCAAAATAAATATATAAAATATATTCTAAAAAATTATAGATTTGAAAACACTAAAATTATAATCACTCCAATCGGTACCTAAAATTCTCTTGATTTAGATGAATTAGGGAAACCATTAAATCAATCATCATTTAAAGGTATGATAGGATGTTTATTACACTTGACAGCTAGTCATCTATAATTAATGTTTTCATTATTCTTACGTGACATATATCAATCTAATCAACTGTAATCTCATTTAAAAGCAGTGAAAATAATTTTTCGTTATTTAAAGGGAATCATAGATTTTGCACTTTTTTATACATCTGGAATTGATTTATGTCTAAATATTTTATTTGATGCTAATTTTGGTGAATGTTGAATGGATAAGAAATGTACATATGGAACTTGTCATTTCTTAAGAGATTCATTGGATTCTTGGTCATGGAAAAAAGTAACACTCAATATCACTTTCCACTGTGGAAGGTGAATATATAGTAACTGGAAGTTGTTGTACCCAAGTGTTATAGATACAACACATACACGCAGACTATGGTATGATTTTTACCAGAACATAGATTTTGTGTGATAATATTAGTGCCATTGACCTAAGGAAATACCATGCATGTCACTGCCATGCAAACCACATCGATATATGACATCACTTTCTTAGGGATCACACACTTAAAGAATATACTATTCTTCTGTTTATCGGAATGAAAGATCAAATTGTGGATATTTTTACAATATATTTACCCAATGAGAGATTTTAATATATTAAACAAAAGTAAGGAATGATCACTATAAGGTAATATTCCATTTTAAATTTTTGATGAAACCTATCTCATAACATTAAGAATCTTCTTTTTATAGGGGGATTAAATTTTCATTGTTAATCAAAAATTTTCATAATAATTTTTTTTTGTAATAAGGTTTTTCATAATCAACAGTTTTCGTAATCAACATTTTTCATTATCAAATTTTTTGTAATCAAATATTTATTGTAATCAAACCTATAATAAATAAATTTTTGGAATCAATTTTTTTCTCTCTCAAAAATTCAGAATCAATTTTTTTTCCAAAAATCCAGAATAAAAAAAATTCATTATGAAATTTTTTTGGAATCAAATGTTATTCAAGAAGAATTTTTCTCAATATAAATAATTTTCATAGGAATATGGAAGGTAAGGTTCTTTATTTACATTTTTTGTATTAAAATATTTTCACTTTTTGGTATTTTCATCTTGTTTTAATCAAATTTTTTGGATTCACTTTTCTTAAATCCGAATTTTTATCTAAAAACCTCCAATGATTAGAACCTACCAAAATCTTTTTTCAACTTTCATCTCAACCATCATGTCATATTGATCTTGTTTCAACTGTTGGATTAATCTGGGAATATGAACTGTTTCTTCAATGCCTATTTAAAGGACCCCTATTCTTCTTCCCAAATTGGTTTTGCAAGCCTTCGTGTGCCGAAGCTCTACCTCTATACATAAGGGTCATTCCTCTTTTCTGATTTTATTAACACCAGATGTCTTTGGAAGCGTCTCCTCATAAGATAATTTATTCAGTCTAGGAAATTTTAGAATGGTCGATTTATAAAGAAAGGTTAGTAGATCCTATGTTCTTTGCAAAGTATAATTCTATCATTATAAAAAATAACAAGTTTAATGGTTGGGAGAGTCTATGTGTATCCAAACCAAAAGGACAAGATCTGGTTTATCTGAAGTTTCTTATTGAGTTATATGAGTCTTTATGCTTTTTCAATGAAGGTGGGAGAGATAAATTCACATTCAAAAGTTATGGGAAAACTTATTCTCTTTCTTTAAATAAGGCATCTAGTATCATTAGAATACTATATGATGGATAAGCCATTTTACACACCCATAAACTACCAGATGAATCCGGATTTTTTGAGAAGATGAAAATAATTAGAATGTCTCAGACTCAAAGGAGTCAAAACACAAATGATAAATCATCTCTCTATATACTACAGGATGCAATATATAGGTGTTTAGGGTTTCCTAATTCGGAGAAAAGGGGATAATGAGATCTTAAAGAAGAGTGATATCTTCACTCTAGATTTCTTAGTGAACTTGAGGAAGATAAATTTAGTCATGTATATCTTCACAACGATAAAAAAATACCAAAAATGGAATGATCAAATCTCAAATCATTATGTAACCGGCAATCCTATCTAGGATCATTGTTTTCTGCCTAGAATTGTTCAAAATCTCTTGTAGTTCAAAGCCCATATTTTTTAATGTCATGTTTC
Organism: Viscum album; assembly: GCA_963277665.1. NCBI lineage: Eukaryota > Viridiplantae > Streptophyta > Magnoliopsida > Santalales > Viscaceae > Viscum > Viscum album. The sequence goes on from OY728155.1 coordinate 1,941,186,798, forward strand.
TCAATGATGATACTTTGTGGAGGATAATGGTTGCCCTAAATGTCAAAACTAATGAATTTTATGACTTATCAGAAATTGAAATAGATGCCTTATTTAAGAACCCTGAAGTAGCTGATAATTTCAAGAGGTGTCAGAAGAAGATAAAGTAGAAGGAACCCAAAGACAAGAAAACAATCCTATATTTCAAGAATCTCAGTCAGCACCACAAAAGTATAAGTAGAAAAAATTATATCCAAAGGAATTCATTTCAATGTGGTGGGAAGATAAGAAGAATAGGTTAGAAGGACATCATATCTTTGGTCTGGACCCTACTGAAGAACTATCTTTAAAAATTAAAGCTTCTAATGAATTTGAAAAATAAGAAAAGAGATGCTTCGAATGAAGAAAATTTCTGAAGTTGAAAACTTTCAATCACTTCTCATGGCTATTGATAAAGCTTCTATGAATATTTAGGTACTATAATAATTTATCAAAGAACCATTATCAGTAGAGACTCCAAGAAAAGATATGGTAATTCTAGAACCTAAATAATAATAATTTGTTAAAGAAGAGGCTATGGAAGAATAAGAAAAGGAAAGAAGTGATGATACAGATGATAGGATAAAGAAAGTTGAAGAATATCATGATAAGGAAAGACCTCCTGAAAATTTATTGATCCATAATTCTCATGCAGAATCAACAAAAAATTCTTCCCACAAAAAAGGGGATGAAGGTTAGGAAGTAGTTTACAAACCATCTATTGATGAATGTAGTAATCATGATTTTTTTAACCATATGATCTCAAGGAAGATGATGAGAAAGAAAATGTTGATGAGGACAAAATTGTTCAAGTATCAGATAGTGAAAATTAATCCCCAAAAGCTATGGAGACCATTTATAAATCTAGTAAATGAAAGAAGGTGACAGTTGATACACCCTATAAAGTTGTGGAATCTAATAAAGTTGTTGGTAGTTCTTCAAAAATAAAGGCGGTTGAGATAGAGAAAGAATCCTCACAAACAAAGCAATCGGATTAAGAATCGTCCACCTTGAGTCTGGACTTTTTGGTTCAATAATATAAGATATTAGTTGACACCATTCCTTTGATTCTATGTATTGAATCAATGGGTCAAATTTTTCAGCATTCATTCGATCTGAAATCAGATTCTTATAGCATTATTACGAAAAAATTTATTAAGATTGAGGTTGATTTCAAAACTTTCTATATCAAGTATGATACTCATAGAAGGTCTTGTATAGAAATCACTATGTGTTCCAGGAAAACAATTGAAGACCTCATAATTCTTGATGACTTTCATGACTCTGTGAAAGAAGATTTGGATATAGAAGATTTGAGGATGATGTAGTTTACAGAATATATTTCTAAGAAGCTGAATCTAGAAAAAAACAACTCGAAATCAGAAAGACAATGATCTGAGTGGGATGCTGAACTCAGTTGCTATGAATTTAAATAGTGAAATAGATCTCAGAATCAATTTTGAAGAAAATTTTAGTATGAAAGAAGAGATTTTGAAGTATCAGGAAAGTATCCTATTGTCTTAGGATGAAAAAAATCAAATCTCTAGTGAAGAAAAATGAGGATCATTAATAGTAGCTCAAACTCTTGGAATAAGATCATAAAAATATTAAGAATATGAAGATCATCATGAAGAAGTTCATATCGAAGGAGATAGAAGGAGGATTTTTTTTTCAAATATGATCTTTTTTTACTTTCCTTTTACTAATTTTTCTGACTTTATGGAAAAACTCTTGTTGTATTATATTTGATTTGTTGTACATAGTTCCAATCTTTCAGGAACCATAATTTTTTCCATTCTCTGTATTCCTTTTATAAAATCTCCAAGGGGGAGAAAGGAATGATAAAAAAGAATACAATGTAAAGAAAAGAATTACTTAAATAAGGGGGAGCCTATATAATGTAGAGTTTACTCAAAGATTATTTCATTATACAAGAAAAATCAAAATCTCTTTAAGTAAGTCAAGAATACGATCCTTATAGATTTCAAAACCTAAGGGGGAGTTATTCGTATTCACCATAATTCATATGTTAAGGGGGATAATTTTTTCCTTTATTTTCCTAATGAAACATTCATAGTCCTTATATTCTTTTTTGTAAGGATGTTTGTGATTTTCAAAAAGAGAAAGATTGTTGATTCAAAAAGGATTCCTTATAAATTTTCCATTTCTCTATGTTTTGAAAATCACAAACACTTTATCTTAAGGAAAACTGTTTTTCACTAAGGATTATTTTCATTTGGAAAATTTCCCTTCTCTAAGGAAATTTTTATCATTATCTCTATTTTTATTATTTTTTGTTATAATCTCTCTAAATCAACTCATTTTATTACTATGTTTAAAATTCATAATCTTATGTTAAAACCTCAGATTTTTATAATTCATTTTATATAGAGTGTTCTATTTTTAAACTCTAAATTCTCTAAAATTTTGACTCTAAATTATCTAAGATTTAGAATCTGAATTCTATGAAAATAAGATTATGAATTATATGAAATTCAGATTCCAGATTTTCTGAAATTTAGTCTCCGAATTCTTGGAAATTCAGACTCTAAATTCTATGAAATTTTGACTCTAAATTCTCTGAAATTTAGATTCTATATTCTCTGGAATTCAGACTCTAAATTCTATGAAATTCATACTCTTAATTCCTCATTATTTAGAGTCTAAATTACTCAGAATTAAATCATTGAATTCATGAAAATTCATACACCAAATTCCTCATAATTCTGATTATGAATTCATTGAAATTCAAACTATAGAATCTACAAAATACATATTCGTAATTCATTGTAAAAAATGAATCTGAATATCCATGTCTTATAAACTATTAATGTTTCTTTGGATAGAATATAAATTCTATTTTTCCTTAGACTTTGAAAATAGATATGATTAAGAAACTTCATTTTCCGAACATATGTTATTATTAAGAAATGATGTTATTCAATCTGTTTTTGACTAATCATTGGTTGAATGACATGTTTACATGACCCTCTAAAATTTGAGGAAAAATATGTCCATTAGAGGAGGGAGCTGACCATTGGTGTTGTGCTTATAAATAAAAACTCATTTGAACAATCTCACATTATTCCATAACTCAATAGATTACATGCTATTGAATTGATTTCTATATAGAGGGACTCTTATGCCTTATGTGTACTGAACATCTTTTCCATATTACTTTGTGTAACTCTGATTGTTGCTGAGTACAATCGAGTGCTTCTAGGGTTAGAAAGATAGAATTACCGACTACCTTAATGTTCGAGGGATTCTGGGGCTAGAATGATAGAGGTCCTGACTACCATAATGTTTGAGGGCTTACAGGGATTACAATATAGATTATGATATTCCTATCATGGGCTTAACTTGGTGTGGTTATGACATAATTTCTTTAAAGTATAAATCAAGGGACATTTATCCAAGGTTGTTGGATAACCAACTCTTTGGGTTAAAATATTTTCTGTTTGTTACTTTCTTTGTTTCATGTTTATTTCCACTATATTTTGATAAAGTAAAATATTATAACTTCTATATACTTTATTTTACTTTTTCATATGCTGATAAGTAAGACTCTATACACTTTAAGGTATAATCTTTTCCTTGTACACATTTCTTAAGATTCATTTCCGGAACCATATTTCTAGAACATAACAAGTTTGTCTTATAGAACTAATTTAGGGTGTGTGAATTTACCATGTTTTACTTATTTAATCATAGATTCCTGCAGGTAAATGTTAAAATTTTAAAATATAAAATTCAGTCCTATGTAATTGAGCATCTACATTCGAATTTCAATCCTACACATGAGATGGTAGGCTGTACTTGAACATGAGTTATGTTTCCATTTTTCTATGATCATTTTAGAAAGAACATAATTAGTATATGATCTTTAAAAAATGATCATTATATCTTAAATAAAAATTATTATTTTTTAAATATACTAATATATATCATCCATGTGATTTGGTGTTGAAAATAATAACATCGCATCATGGAGGTAGTAGTCCACATGTACGCATGTACAACATTATTATTTACTTACTGAGAGGAAAAATAAAAAATAAAATGATATATAATATTTTAATAATGATAAATATTTCATAATTATCATAATTATTTAATATATATATATATATATATATATAATATTTTAATTACATTTATCGTTATTATCATTCATGTAAAGTATTACTAAAAAATGAATCACATCTCTTTAGGAAGTGGTAGTCATCCATACACATGACTGGAATTATCATATCCCCACCGAATGGAATGTAAGAAGTTATATGTGAAATAAAAAGTCCAAAAAAAATAATTATGTTAAAAATACAGCACATATAAATTAATCAATAATTATAAAAAATATGTGATAGGTGATGATGAAAAATGGATTACATTTGTTCGCAAAGTTGTAGTCTGTTATATGCATGAATGATGGTTTCATTTCCAATTATATTTAATAAGAGAATGGGTTTCGTTGTTATATTCAAATTTTATCACATAATTATATTGTAGATAATGTTTTTATTATATCATAGTAATTTGAGAATATTTGTCGGATGTGGAAGTATAAATACAATAAAAATTACCAGTTAAGTATAATACCTCTTCTTTAGAAAACATCCATAGGTTAGAATAAAAAACCATAAAATGATGGATTTAGGATCGTAACAGGGGATCTTGGTCATGGATAGTGATTTAATTTATTTGGGTAGGTATCCTATTAACTGAAAGGATGTGAATGTGTGATGTGTAGAGAATATGGGGTTTCCTTTTTTATGCTGGGGAGAGGACACAAATGGATTTTTTTAAAATAAAATGTTATACTGGCATTTTTCTCAGGCCAAAAGGATCTATAATCACCCATTTGAAAGCCTTGAATGATATATTGGAGAAATATTTCAATTTAATATAATTTACACTTATTTTAATTCATTTTAAACCTTATTGTTTTAATTTAACCCATAGTAAACCTATATTTACCCTACCAATGTTAAAATGTTTTTTCAATACTTATTATGGAAAAAATTATGTCTACCTAATTGTGTAATATAAATTAATATGATTAAAAATATAGAGTACATTTTTACAAATTATATTCACATATGTGGTAAAATTTAATTTAAAATGAAATCCTTAGACCTAACAAAAATGCAGTTTTCTAAGAGTTGTATTTTTTTAAATAAAATAACATTATATTAAATATAGGATTAGAGATAATAATTATATTAATTTATATTCCTATATATATACACAATATAAACATAAATTTATTAATTCCTAATTAGGGGTTCTTTTAATTAATTAAAATGGATAAAAACTATGCATTTTAATGTAGTTTTCATAAAAAATCCTATTTTCAAACCCAAAAAACAACTTATTAAAAAATATATTATAAAAATTATTCAAATTTAATTAGTTGGATTTTATATAAATAGAAAATACATATTTTAGTTGAAAAAAATTAAAATAATAATTCTAATTTAAAAATAATTATTTTATTGGAATGAAATGACAGTTTTACAAAAATCCGTACTATTCACTATTCGATGAAAAATAAATATTCTCCGAAAACTCCGAGAATATTATCTTAAGTTAATTTATATATTCAAATTTAAAAAATGAATTTATATTTATGAAATAATTTTTTTAAATGTTTTATAAATTAATTATAATATTTTCTATCAAAAATCAATAAAAACTATTTTTGAACAAATCTTATTTCTGATGACTAAAATAATTTTAATAAAATTTGATTGATTATTTAAAAATAATTTAAGAATAAAATAATATTGATTAGAATATATATATATATAATAATGTTTTAAATAATATTATCACCAACCAATTTATTGGATTTGTTAGAATAATATCTTTTAATATAATATTATTTCATGGTTCGTTTAAGTTTAGTCTTGTGAGTCTTGTATTATATCGAGCATATCATCAATTTTTTTAAATATTAGGGTGTTATATTATTCCCCCTTAATAAATTTCATCCCCTAAATTTGGAAATTATATCGGTAATAAAAAATTTTATATTTTAAAATACTTTTTTCAGAAACCTACATTGAAAAAATGGTTAATAAAACATCCTCTTTTTAAGAGATAAACGGAAGTACAAAGTTCATCTAGAATAAAACATAATACATTTTTACATAGGAGAAAATTGGTTGGATGTGAAAATTTGGACATAGAGGAAAAGAATAAAGACCAAATAATTATAGAGAGTGACATAAATTAATGATTATAAGAAATTGAATGATTATGAGAAAGTCAATATCTAAAAACCATAAACCAAAGTGGTGTGAAAAAAGGAAATTGTTTGATCAAAAATGAATATAAAAGGATAAAATTTTACTTTTCAAGATAATTTTCATAAATTTGAGGGATTGTTTTAATATCTATACTACGAACATAGTGAACTATACTTACTCTATGAGTCTTATTTCATTCATTATTCAACATCCATTACAATATAATCATTTTCTTTAATAGATACGTATTAAAAAATTACTTTTCATGCCTAGGGATCAAAAATTAGCTTCTAATGAATCATATAATCCAGTAAAGGATAACCAGATATTCCATCTTTATTTATAAATTAACCACAACCAAAATATTTATCTGAAATTAAGATTTTTCACAAATTTTAAAATCCTTTATACGATGGAAACTAATTTAACTACCAAAAATCAAAATTAATTTTCAATGTTTAAACTAGATCATTACATAGATTGAAATCCTTAAAATTCATAATAGTATTACATTCTAATATTGGATCAAAAATATTATCATTATTTTCTCACAAATTCTTCCAAGATAACTTTAAAATCTATCATTAAATAACATCAATCCATCTTAAAGTTTCACATATAAATTATATATTCCTTAATTTTATAATATAAAAAATATAGTAATAAAATTAAATATATAACAATAATAAAATTGACTTTATTTTATATTCATATATGATTCAAAAAGTTAATTCAAATTCTATTACTAAAATAAAATCATTTAATGTTTGATCTAACTTAATCATAAAGTCATCCCAAAATCTGGATATTCATCCAAAATAATGTTTTTCCTAGAATCACCAAATCAGTTTTCAATCCCATGGTTCTCTCTAGAATGAAAAATATTATCCCAAAATTAAAATCATCATTATCTATTAAACTATTTGAGTGATAATAGATGATGTCATACTAACTAGGACAACACATTGGCCAGTGGTCGGCACTATACCCTTGTTATGAATATGTTTTGGGTTAAAGCTGCATTGCCTTATTGGAAGGGAAAGGGTTTCCTTTTTCTAAAACTATAATAATATAAATCATATTACATTCCAAAATATATGGTGAACATCCTAAAAAATTATCACAATAATCTACGATCATAGAATCCCTAAATGTTTTAATACCTTTATATGCATTTAGAAAAAAAAGATCACTCCCTATTAAATAAAATATCAAATGGTAAAATTTTGGAGATATATACCTTAATTATATATCAGAACTTGATAAAGTTTTCCACAATTACTCATATCACATAAAACATCAATATAGTGTTAATGAATTTAAATATATGTTCATCCTTAAATCTCCCATTACATCGTATCTTATAAATCTCTTAATGAATATGGTTTAATCATTCAACAGTATTCATAATCCATTAATCATATTTTTTCATATTATTACTTAATACCTCCTTCATACAAATAAAAATATGAATCATGTTCAAGGATTCAATAATTCCAAAAACAATTCCATGATATAATCCCTAGCTTTTATATGTCGTATATACATTCATCATCTTAAAATGTAATGGAATTATGTATTTTTAGTCATTTATATATGAACTCTTCTTGGTACCATTCTTCATTATTTCCCTGTGGACATAGATTTTCATAATGATAAAACTCTACACATTTCAAACAATCAATTTCTACCTTGGGATGAATTTAATTCCACTTAAAAATATTATTTTATTGCTTCCATTATCCCTTGGTAGATTATTACATTATTCACTCCTTTACCACATAAAAAACACCCTTCCTCCCTTCTAATACATTTTATTCTACTCTTCCTCCCATATTATTGATATATAGGTCACTGAATATTTCTACCATTATAATCCTTATTACCTAAAATTCCACGAAAGTCCATTTTTCTCTTATTTTTTGCATTATGGAACACAACTAGGTCCATGTTGTCAATCACAACTCTTGATATCTGGTCAAAAATATGCACAATGTTTTTCAAAATAACACCCACTCCATCTAATCTATCAGTTAGTCAACCACCACATGTTTTTAAACATTCATAATTAATTTGGATCCCATTGTATCCGTATATTTACTAAAACAAAAAATTAGTGTTTTTATAACAAATAGACCATAATAAACCATATTTTATGGATGATATGTACTAAGATATCCATAATCATGCTATTCTCTATCCAACTCTCTCTATTTAACCAGAATAACTGTAATTATTCTTATCATACCATCCTTTATGGTTATAGTGTAATTTGTAACTTGAGCTCAAATGGATTCCTAAAATCTAAATTTATCTAATCCTTTCTCTAAGAAAAATCGTAAGGAACGCCCCATTAACCTTACATATTCTAGTGTCATTCGAATATAATTCATTTTATTTTCAAAATTTTATTTATAATTTTATTGTTTCAAAAAATTAGGTCATAACCCATACAGAATAAACGATTATTTCACAAATTGGATACTTCTAATCTGTATCAATATTTCCCACAATATAAAAAACAATTTGTCTTTTCATGAATAATATTCTCAATTTTAATATTAATTTATTACTTCTACATACAATTCTTTAAAACCATGTAAATTTTTTTAAACATTGGATAAGGAAAAAAATATAAATAAGGGACATAAAGGGAAGGAAATAAAACCATTTCTCTAGAATGCATACTAAAATTTTATTATTTGACCAAATATTTGGGATAATAAATAAATATTTTTGTTACATAAGAAACCACCTTCTCTTACAAAATATTTTCATAAAAAAATTGAGAAGGAAGCATAGATGAGAAATATAATTCATAATGGCTTCATTTAAAACATTACAAACGCATAAAACAATTTCAAAAAGTTTTACATTTCACCCTTAATAAGTAGTAAATACATATTTTTAGAAAATTTGGTATTTTTTATCTTTTGGAAGTTATAGGATTACCATAAAACCTCATAAAAAGAATAGGTAAAACATATTAACATGTTTGGAAATCATATTCCATATCTCTCTTAAAAATGGATGAACAATATAGTTGACTTAAATTCCCAAGGCCTTATGTGGCTATTATTGACCCACATAGTTGGTTCATAAATTGACCACCCTTCAATGGTTTATAACAGAACCACATTTTAGCATCAACAATTTCCAAGAACCATAACTTAATCACAAAACAAAATAGTTTTAAATATTCAACAATACAATAACAAATTGTTCTTTTCTCCCATAAGAAAACATTTTCATATATTAAAATACTCAAATCATTTAAAACACCATTATCAATACCAAAATACCCAAAAAGGGAAAGAGTTTTTTAGTTAAATAAAACATGAAATGTTAAAAAGGAATCACGAAATTATAAAATGGTTATGATGATGGGAAAATTAATTTTCACTATATATGTTAAAATAGAAAATTATTTTCTTTTCTTTTGTCAAAATGTTCAATATAAAACATACAAAAATATTCATCCTGAGACCATTTAAAATAAATTTAAATGAGAAATAATATAAAATTTATAATTATTTTATATCCATAAAAATAAACCCAAAAATAATATCATCATTATGTATATAGATAAAATGACATATAAAATAACTCTTTAAATCATTTTAAAACAAGGTTTTTAATATAAATTGTCTCTTATGTAAAACCCAAAAATGATTTTTTTTTTAAAAACATAATGTAAAAAAAGGTGAATTTAATTTATCATCCATCGAAACATAAATAATAATGGTCATGAAACATTTTTATTAAAATAGATAAAAAATATTTAGAAGTTAAATCTTTACAAAAAAATTAAATTAGAGCATTAAGTAAAAGGGTCCCTTGCATCGAGTTAGATTCATTACCAAAAATATTTATATTCTTACCAAATAAAAATATTCTATATCTTTAGATTCATAATTCCACTTATAAAATTTATTTTTCTTTTTATTTAACTAATTTCAATGTGATATAAAACTACATAATCAACAAGTTTACGTGATATGTTTTGAAGGTATTTAGAATATTGATCCATACTATCTTCGATAGGTCTAATGTGGTTAAAGAGAAAATAATTAAATATATATGAACAAATTTTCTGTTTTATGTATCAATTATAATTTTCAAACCATTAATTAAATATGGTTATGAAAAATAAACTATATCACAATCATAAAGATTGTAGGCCATACATACGCAAGTGTAAAGTTTCCATTTTTCAATGATCATTATGGAATGAAGATATGTAATATTTTGTCCTTATAGAATGATCATAATATAACAAATACAGTATTATTTCTTTAAATATATATATCATCTATGTGATGTGGTTATTCAAAATATTCTCATCACTTCGTAGGGGTGGTAGTTCACACATACACACGAACAACATTATCATTTTCAGTAAGAGTAAAGGAAAGAAATAAAATGAAAAATTATCATTAAATAATGATAAATTTATTTTTAATATAGTAATAATATAATATATTTCATATATATTCACTAATATTATCCTTATTAACTTACAGGTAAATATTTAATGAAAAATTAATCACATCACTTCATGATGTGGTAGTCTGTTATATGCATGAGTAATGTTATCATATCACCAATGAAATAAAAGGTAAGAAGTTATATGTGATATAATAATTAAAAAATATAAATAATTTAAAAATATCATATTTATACTTAATACACATCTTTATATCATGTCATGATAGGCGATGATGGAAAATGAATTACAACGGTTCAGAAGGACGTAGTTCATTGTACACACAAATAATGGTTCTATTTAAAATTTTATTAAATAGGAGATTGATTTATGTTTTTAAATTAAGATTATATAATATTAATATATATGGGATACTAGTTATTTTGTATCATCATAATTTAATAATATTCTAATGGGGTTGAATAAGAAATAATATAAAAACACTCAGTAAAACATGACAAAAATTCATTAGACAACCTGCTAGGGAATAACTAAAATCATACATTGAAATTATTTATATTCATTTTAGGGGATCTGGGTCATCGGGTTGGAAATTATGGAAGTTATTTAGGTTTTTCATTGATGAACTATCATTATTTTATGGTGTGAAAATGGTAAAAGAGGGTGTTTTCTTTTATATGTGAGAGAGAGGATGCACATGGAATTTTTGAAATGAAATAGCTATACCCTTGTATTAATCATGAAAAGAAACCAAATAGACCATTTTATAAACTTTTACCATATAATATGTATATAAAGAAATAATTTATAATTTATAAATTTTTTCTCATTTTAACCCTTATCATTTTATTTTAACCCCATGAAAACTTGTTTTTAACTTAACATGGTAAATGATTTTTACTCTTTTCCCTATTTATTAAGAGAAAAAATTTATTTTCTCTTATTATATAATAAACATATCATTATCCAAAATATATAATTAATTTGATAAAATTCATTTAATATAAGTGGAATAATTTAATTCAAAATTAATCATGGTGGCACGACGGAAAAACGGGTTTCTAGGGATATATTTTTCAAGCATGATATAATTTTATATTAAATATATGACTATTAATAATGAATATTTTAATTTAAACTAATATTTATAGATATATAATATATATATTTAATTAGTATAATTCCTTATTATGGGGTTTCATAACTAATCAAAATGGAAAAACATTAACCACATTAAAATAATTTTTAGATGAAACCAGTTTTTAAACCCAAAAATAAATATAAAATAAATACATTTGAAATATTATTAATGTTTTATTAGATGTATTAAATTTAAATTTATAATATATATGATACATGAAATAATATTAAATAAATAATGGGATGTTCAAATTATATAATTTATTGAATAGAAATGATTTTTTTAAAAAAATTAATATTTTTAACTATTTCTTGAAAAATTCATATTTCTCAAAAAAACGAAACCATTAACCTAATTTAATTTTTGTATAAATATTTAAGAAATTATTTTTAATTTTATTAAATACATTATGTAAAACTTCTACCAATTAATTAAAATATTTTATCAAAAAATATAAAAAAATATATTTCTGATGAAAATATATTTTTGATGAATAAAACTAATTTAAAATAAATTGATTGATAATTTAATAAAAAAATTACAAATAAAATAATATTGAGTAGAAAATATATATATTTCATAAATTATTTAATGATATTTATAACATCTAACATAACATCCATGTTATAATTGTAACAACCCGAGATTTTATAGGATACATTCTTTTTAATTTCATTCATATCTTCTATTCTACGATACACCAAGATTACCTTGCGCTATACACAACACCGTATTAGCTTGCAGTATACGCAACTCTATTCTTGGATCGTGTTACAGACAATTTTGATAATAGTTATTCTACGCAACATTGAGTATATATATATATATTCAATGTATAAATGAAATATGGTTGGATTATGTTATATGAAACAACGAAGAATTCTTTCACAACACACAACCCTGACTTGGCTTGCATTACACGCAATCGCGACCTTCCTCGATAGTGTGTGTCGTACGCAATACTGGGTTTTACTAAACAACGATATATTATTATAATATTATTATGAACTAGCCGTTATGAATAGTATTAACTAAATTTTTTATTTTATAACATTATTATTCATCTTACAAATTTTCTAGAACATGTTATAAGAACAAAATAAATTTTTCGGGTAAAATAAGTATTTTTAAAAAAATGTAGTTTTGCCGCCTTTTGATGGCGCACCCACTTTATATATAGTTTTTGACATGTTTATAAGTTCAATTTGACAAAATAAAATTCTTCTTTTGAATCAAGATATAAAAATATACATTAGATAAAGTTTTGATATTTTTCCGATAACTTTCATATTTTAATGAATAGTAAAAACACGCTATATTTTAATTAAAAACAACTTTTTTCATCGTAATATCTTATGTCGTTAAATTATAATATTGAATGGTTTTAAAGTATAAATAGAATATATTTTTACCATTTAATATAATTTATGACATTAGCATTGATTTTACCTTGAATTCATAGGTTAAATCAATTCAATCTTTTGCAATGTTTTAAAGAAAACCTGTTTTCTTTCGACAACGGGATTAATTTTAATTTAATTTCTGCAACTTTTGTGTATTGAATTTCGAAAACTGGTTTCCATATTTTGAATCATTGGATCCAAATTATGTTAATAAGCTACTTTTTATTTTTGGGAATTATGAATAGTAACTACGGTAAATTTTATTTACCATAGTTAAAGGTAAATCAGGTAATTAAGGGTAAATATGATATTTTAAAATTACCCTAAAAAATGTCAAAATCATATTGGATTACTAAAAGTCGACCCATATCACCTAAGGGTCAGATTAGATTCATTTTACAAACTTTTTTCCATGAAAATAATTTAATTATTATTAAAACCAAAGAAAGTGACAACATGTCACTCTCTTAAATCTTATAAGTATAATAATTTTAACTTAGTGATAAACATCATAAAACATCAAACATGAATAGTCTCCAGAAAGATCACATAATTATCTACATCATGAGAATTTATTTAGAATTTTTTGGGATTAAATAATTATCATTAATTGTGACAAAATAGTGATGCAGAAATTATTTATCTAGTGAAAAATCAAGAATATTGTTTTGATTAAAGTAATAGTGACCATAAAAGGCACAAAACCCTGACCAAAACTTATTGGTAATGTAAATTTAAACAATAATCATCCAATGGTATAATATTTTACCATTTGGAGTCTTATAAAAGCAATTATGACACTTATATTATTTTATTTTAAATGACGCCAACGTTGTCAGCTTCATAATTTAATAAATATAACAATTTACATATTGTGATTTTAAGATGAGAAATTCGAGTAAAAGTATTATTGTGAAAGGTAATATATTTATCTTCATCATAGGATTTTATTTTAAATTTTTATGCAAAAAATAAGTATATTAAATAATTATACCAAAATGATGTAGTAATTATTTTATTATGAGATAAACCAAATAAATGGTTTTAAAAAATATAAAATAAATATTACATGAACTATTTAATGTGATCCACTAATTTTATAGATACATATGACCTTTTATTAATATATTAAAGATTTTAGTTCGAACATATCTTCTGTATATAGTTTTTTTAAATTCAAATAAATGAATAGTGTCAAAATTGACACTATTGTTATTTTATAAAAATAACATATTATAAAATTGTTTAAAACTCACAAAAATATTTAAAAATTATAAATTTATATTTATATGGTCTATAATGTTATAAAGTAAACAATTATGGAAAATTCACAAAAAATAATTAATTATTTGTTATAATTTAAAATTTAGAATTTTATTACCACAAATAAACTTAAATAGATTAAATAAGGATAAATCAAAATGATAAGGATTAAAATAAGATCCAAACATGTCTAAATTTGATTGGTTGATGAGATTAAAACCCTATCTCATCTAATCTTTGAATATGAGTCATTTTTGGAGGTTTTTAAGTGGGGTTAGATTTATTATAAATTAATATTTTTAAGAATTCCAAAGGTTCCCCTCTCCTCCCTTATAAAAGGGCACCTCCTCCCACTCCTCCTCACACCAATTTGAGCATTCAAGCTCGGCCAAACCCTGCCAAAATCTCTTCTCCACTTCCCTAGTATCATCCTGGAGGTCCTGGTCTTCTTCAAGGACCATCCTTAGTTCTTTAAGTGGAGGTTAAGTGAAGTCACGTCAAAAAGAGGAGGTTCAGACACTTACGAAGCAAATCGGACCTAAGGTAAGGGAAATATCACAATCTCATTTTTATCCGAGATTGTTTATACTTTGGTATTTACTGGGGTGTATTTTATCATCCACATGCATGTTTCCTCAATATGTAATATTGTTTCCATCCACCTAAAATTGTTTAAATCCTATTTTACCATTCGGTGAGTTTTTAGTAAAACAAATGAAAGGAATCTTTTTTCGTTTTTCGTACGAGGTACTTTTTGACTTTTTTGACAAAACTACGAGAAGAATGTTTTATTTTAACTTATATGACATGAATGGATTTTTAAAACATTATTTCTAAGAAGCATCCCTTATAATTTTTCAAGTTTATTTTTAATCAACTTCTTCTAGCTATAATTTTATGACATGTTATGAAATGAAAAGTGTTTTTGAAGTAGAAAGGATATTTTCCTCAATAATGGAGTTCCAGTGTTTTATCAAAATTATTTTCCATATAAGATAATAAAGGGTTATATTTTTATACCTATTATTACATTGATTTGATTATGTTGTGATGGAATTATTTTTATGAATTCCTTTATCTTATATGAAATGTTTTATGATGTCACAATGTTTAAGAATCCCATTTTTATTACATGGGTTATGCTATGATGTATGGTTTATGATTTTGTGGCACACATAATAATGGTATCATTATGAGATGGGTGGGACCTATATCTCCCTCCAATGCATTGGGTAAAGATTTTATATCTCATGAGATAGACATGGCTGGAATGGTAGGTTGTACCAGTTCAGTGAAACAAGACTGAAACGAGGGTGACTCGGTTCAGAAAAGGACTTTGTCCACTAAAATAGTCTTGGAAATGAGTCTTGACTAACAAGAAATTATTCTATATGATTATGTGTGTATGCCACAAAGTTTAATGTTATAAGTTATGATTGTTGTGATTACATTTCACTATCATGAGTTATCCCAGGTTATGAAATTATGATCTCTTTTACAGGTTAAGATTTCCAAAAGTTATGTTCTTATGTATATGATGTGATTGATATTTCTTTTTTTACCCTTACTGAGAATTTGAGCTCACCCTTTTATGTTTTCTTTTCCCCAGGATATAAAGAAAGGTTTTAGGTATAAAAAAAGGAAGATCTTTGTGGGAGATGTTGAAGATCTTTCACTAGGATTAGAAGATTATGTTCCGAGTTTCCAAAGACACTAAAATATTACGATCCTTGTGTATGTGTTTTTGTTATGTACTAAGTATTCCACAAAAGTAATGTAATGTCTATGAACGTTAAGCTTCGGGTCTCTTCAATAATGGTAATATTTAATGTAATATTATGTCATGGTTCATTTAAGATCAATGGTGTGTGTCTTGTAGCCTATTGAGCATATATTCCTTCATAAAAAATATATATGGGTGTTAAATTAAAAAATCACTTATTAAATTTTATTTATATTTACATCACTAGTTTTTGAAATGGGTTAATAATGGTGGGATTGGGAGATCATGAAATGGAGGTAGAAGTGATTTAATTGGAAAATTAGATTTTTTGAAAATGAGATTCAATTTTATTGTGAAGATGAAGGATACTAAAAGAAATGAATTATCATTAGAGTGGTTATCTTTCTACACCGAATGGAATTATTGTATGATACACTTTGATAATCAGTTCATATAAGGTCAGTTGTAGCTTTATGTTATAAAAAAAGAAGTTTGAGTGGGATTAAGTATGGAAAATATTGAATGAAGTATTTTTCTAATATTTTTTCAATGTTGATGAATTAAGGAGTGTGAAAAGATTCAATTCATGATTAATATTGAAGAATATGAATTAAAAACTGTTAATAAGGGTTAGTTTTTGTTCTGGAGTTTAAGAATGAAACATTCTCATGGGGATATTAGGGCTTAAATGGTCATTCCATTAAATTCTTTCTACTTATTTTAATAATTTTTTTAGAAAAAAATATGATGAGATTCTCCATAAAATTGTGTTTTGGGACATAAATTAGGGATTTATGGATTCAAGAACTATATAGAATAACAATAACATATTTTTATCCACTTCTTCTCGTAAATAATTGGGTTTTGGCATATTAGGTTTTGATCAGTCTAACCCTGATGTATTAATTTGATTAAAATGAAGATAAATTGTGTATAATGTTTAAATGGGAATGAATTCAGGCTATGGATATTTTTATGGGTCTTGGTTCTACTAAAATATTAAAAAATTCATTATACACATTGTTTTTTTGGAAAAAAAGTGTTTTTAAGGTCTCAGTCAGGATGATATTGATGATAATTGGTTTTTTACATAACTAAGATATAGCCAAGTTTCACAGAAAGAAAATCAAAAACAACCAAAGATCATGGGTTGTAGTACATCGCACATTATGTTGACCGGTAGGAAAAATGATATATAATATTAGAACTATAGTAAAATTTTTTATTTGGTGAGATTAAAAATTGACCAAAATCCTTGCATGTTGTGTTTTTAAGGAAACATAAATGTGGGTTTGTGTGTTTGGAATTTTTTGTGTATGATATTATAAAAATAGTGGGGAAAGCGTTTGATTTTGGTGTTCATGGTTTTATGTTTTGTGTGTGAAAAATGGTTAGGAGACAATTGGTATAAGAATGGTTAAGTTGTAATTTATATCACCTAATAAGTGGAGGGTAATATATGGTTACTTAATGGTATTTATCCATGGTTTTGAGTAATGATGGTAAAACTATTTAGAAAACATATATAGGTAGGGTTTATTTGGAATTTTACACTTTATGGATTAAGGTGATCCACTAAAACAACATGGTTTTCTATGAAAATAATAACATAGTTTTTCTTTAATTAATATTAATTTACATAACTTATATGAATTTATTTTCTTTTATAACTTTTTTTATACTTTATTTAGTCAATTAAGAGGACTTATTTGGTGTTTTTCCATATATATTCACTTTTAGGGACAATAAAATTATCTTAACTAAAAATATATATTAATTAATAAAAAATTAAATTAAATTAATTTTATTTGGTTTTAGGAAACATTTATAGTTTAATACCTAATATAACTTAATTTAAAGTATATATATTACCATTCTATTAATTTATTTATAATGTGATAAACGGTTGGAATAAAGTTACATCAATTATGAATTTATGATCTCTAAACATCCTTACATGATTTAGTTTTTATCTAAAAATTATATTTAATAAACTTGATGTATATTCCTCATTGTTTTTTTCTCTAACTTAATAGGTGAAACTTTCAACTATTGTTAAAATTATCCTAATATATAAATAAAAAATTTCAGTATCATTTTAAAAATTAGATCTACTTACCTTATCATTTATTTTTTTCTTCTTTTTATTTTATTATGATAATATTTTATTCCCACTTGTTAAAATTATGGAATAATTTTTTTCAATGCCTTTGTACCACACTAATTCATGGTTATGTTAATATTGTTTTTCATGAATCATCACAACCTTTGATTATTTAATTTTGTAACTTTATTAGAAATTTATTATTTTAATAAATGAAAATTTTTAGACATTGTAAATATGGATTTCTAATTATCTACATGAAAAAAAATTCCTAATCATTTAAATTGATATTATCTCTCATAGATAATGTTAATGATCTTCTTAAAATCAAGGGATCATAATTTTATAATTATATCTCCAAGATTATTAAATTTTAAAGGAATTAAAATTTCCCATTATTTATGGGAAAATTTTTTCACATTCCAAAATAATTTTTAATTTATTTATAAAAAGGATTTAAAGATAACTAGTTTGATTCAAATACGTAAATATCTATCTCTTATAGATTCTTAATGGAATTAAAACTATCATTTCTCTTAAATTGCATAATATATTGTGGAATTTGAAAATACCAATCATTAATTTTATCTATTAGCTTCTTGGATTATATATTATGTGTGAGTTTTATTTTTATTATGACTAATCACTCATTTTTCAATAACATTACACAAAAATTTTCATGATTATTCTTATTGGATAATAACCCCATAAATAACACGACTTATCCTAAAATTTGAGAGTGTATTAGTAAGTGAGATATTGATGTGAATCCATTTAAATACATTTATTAACATTTTTAAAATTTCTTTAAAATCTCTTTTCCATTTCATTTTTGAGAATGGAATAGGGGGATTTTTTAGTTATGAATTTTTACATTAATCTTGAGTTTCCTCTAGTTTTTATAATTTTATTTTGCCTTTTATTTTTCTTTTACACCTCTTCTATTTTCTCAAGATATTATCTTCGTTTATTATTGTTCCTTTTCCATTTTTTCATCCATTTATTATATTTTATTCTTATACCACTCATTTTTATGTTTCACTAATTTTATTTCCACCCTAAAATATTCTATTATGTTAAAAATTAGATTATGGGTAATTGAACTTAAAAATTGTTTTGAAATTATATCTACATGATGATCAAGTTTAGAGAAAGTTTCTTATTGATTCATATAAAAATTATATTGAATTTTAATCCATTTACTTATATTTTTAATATAATCTTTATGCATATACAAAATATAAGTGTTTACACATTATTGTTACACTATGAAGTAAAATTTGAATTTAGGCCTCAAAAGTTGAAAACTTTGATTAAATAATCTTAGACCTTTTTGTTGAGGGAGGTATTATTATAGAGCTTGGGTTCATTGAATATATTTCTTACTATATTATTTATTATAACCAATACATAGATTTAGATTTTTTATACTTATGTTATTATATTAATTTTTAAATTTTCTAATGATAGTTTTAATTCACATTATTTTAATACAATGGTTGGCATTCCTTGAGACCATATTGACACCCCATAAAATCATTTGTTTCTCCAAATATCTAATAAAATATTGAAATTGGAATAAATTTAAGGGGATTAAGTGGGATCATCAAAAAAATATCCATTTCGTTGAAATTGTATCAACTTTTGTAGATTAATGTGTGATCTTCTCCACTTAGTGAATTCTAATCCTTAGTGTCCCTTTATTTATTTTTAGTGGAAATAATTATGAGAGATATAATCATGTAGGTATTGTATGTATTTCATGTTTTTTGGAATCAAAGATACATTCTTGTTGGAATCCATAATTTCATAGCACATAGACTATAAACTGTAGTTAAATGATTGAATTTAAATCCAAATAATGAATCCATTTTATTGGATTTTCCTTAAAATATATTTGAATGTATCTTTTGATTTGAAAATGGAAGTTGTATCCTATTTCATGATATTTATTATTTTATATAACAACATAACCATCGTTTAATGTGGGAATATCTGATTCAAGAATTTTTTAGCTACCCTTATTTAATTAGTTATTGATCATGATGATAGTGTTTTCAATCAATTTTTTCATTTCATTTCAATTAATATATAAATTATTTAAAACTTATGTAATCATTTTTGATTAAATTATGTTGAAATGTATCAAATATCTCCAATGTATTTGAAAAGTTATTGGGTGGATACTCATATTTCATTATTATAATTAATCACATTTTAAGAATCATTTAAATTATGGCCATATCGATTTGATATTTTTCATTGTAGTATAAAAAATTTAACAGTGCTCATGAAACCCCCGTCAATGGATGGTGTAATATAGTCAATGATTTTTTAAACAATAATTTTTTGAGTTTATTCATCATGATCATCTTAGTTAAAATGATCTTTTACAGAATTCGGACCACTAGAGCGATTCTATTCAGCAATAATTGCTAATTTTTTATAGAAAAAGTATAGATTTATCATAGGATTATAATTTTAAAACTCACTCGAATAAACTATCATATATATAGTGGTATTGGTCCTAATTATTCTGCTATAATGCTATGAAGGAATATAAAACACACCCATATGCACATAAAGAAGTTAAAAATATACAGATAAAGAGAAAAGAAATGATGTCAGTAAATAAATTATATATTTAATAATATTAATAATAGTATTTGTTACATGGTAATAGTTTAAAAATATTTTTATGGTTTCTGGTTTCATTACATGAGTTAATATTTAGATAAATTTCACATAGTAAAAAATAATTATGATTTACGGTAAATAATATCTATGGTCAAACCCATGATCTGAATATAATCAATTGAATAATTCATTACATATCGATAATTAATCTAAATGAAAATTATTTGAAATATTTAAATAGACAATAGTGACTAAATTCTACTTTAAATGAAAAAATATTAACAATAAAATAATTATAAATAAATTTTAAAGGATAGTTTACTATAAAAATTTATCATCTCTTTCATTAATAAGTCCATTGTATCAATTGGTTATAATGACATTAATGTATTATTGGTTTCAATATGATTATATACATATATTATACATAAATTAATACTAATATTTTGTCCAAAAAATTAAATCAAAGTAATTTTATTATTTTATAACTTCTTCAAATAAGGTTGATCCAAGATAATTTTCATAATTTAAAAATATCACACATACCTGATGTCCTCAGTCAATAACTCTATTTTTTAATGAATTATTAGAGATAAATAGTAACAATTTCATCATATGATCACTAATCAAATATTTTATTTACAAAATAAATTATAAAAATAATTATATATTGATCCTTATAATCTTAACATAACTCTTCTTAAAAGATAATATACTCGAGTAGGAATTATTCCCAATAATCAATGATGAATCATCTTAAGAAAGAATAACTACGTATGAAATAATAAATTAAATTTACCAGACTATAATTAAAATAATGAAATGAATTGAATCTAAATAAGTATTATGATTGAAAACATCAATGTGAAATCCTATAATATAAATATAAAAGACATAACACTGAATCAAAACTCTAATATATAAAACTTTATAATATTAATTTTTTTAACGGTAATACAATCCATTGTATGGAATTCAAATATGTTTTGTATTCTAAATAATAAGAAAGAATAATTTTCACTATGAATCAATAATAAAAGTAAATATTAATCCATATCATCTATCCAAGAGAAATATCAAAAAATTGTTACTTTTAGATTCCTTATTTTATTATATTTTAGATATCCCAATTATGTGAAAAATTTGGATATAAAGTTCTTACAAATTTTATTTTATAATTAAACCGTAACAATGAAAATGATGATCTCAAATAAAAAACACCATGGTTCCACCATTAATTATTCCTCTAAGAGTTAGCATCACTAAAATATTTATTTTATTATTATTTTCTTTAGAACCGAAGGTATACAAGAAGCATAACTTGGTTTCCTAGAAATCATACTATGGTTTTTAATAATTTTCATAGTTTTATTCTAATGTGCTCAAAAAATAATTCAATTATTCATCCTTTAAAAAAATCTTGATACATAAAATTTGACAAATTCAAATCAATTTCACAATAAAAATCCAAAATTAAAAAATAATTATGAAAATTAAATATTTTTGGTTCTAAGTGTTTAAAATCTTTTAAATGAACTTCCCATAATGATTTCTAATTTATTATAGTGGTTTAAAAATATAATTGTTTGGGGAAATATTTGATTGGTGGGGGTTTTTTGAATATATTGATTATAAAACTTTGATAAAAAATTTCATTAAGGATTATCCTATTGTAAATAATTGAACAAATATTGAATATATTAAAATAAAAAACATATAATAATTTGGCTAAATAATCACATCATAAATTATAATAGATTGCTCAAATTTTAAGTTTATATTTATATGTTATTTAAAAAAATTAAATTTCATGTTATCTTAGTGTACTATTTATGTTTCTCTAATAGACTACATAAATGAGGCCCAATCAGTTGATCTTAGTGTAAAAGAGTGTGTAAAATCCAAAATGTTATAGATATAGTTGATAAGTGGAATAAGGCAGCTGATTTTTCACTTTATTATCACATCCTTCCAGCTAATCATAATTAATTAAGAGAATATGTCATATAAGATACTCATAATTATTCTTTGGTTGCTTTTACAACTGAGAAAAGAATATATCATGATATAAATAAACAGGTAAGTTGACCAAATATAAAGAAAAAGTGGCCAGATATTCCCTTCAGTGCTTATCTTTCTTATGTTTTATAGTATAGAATCAATGACATGTGAGTATTTTGAAATATTTATTGTTATTAATGTAAATATTATAGAATGTTTCTATTGGATTTTGAATAATGATTCTAAAATCTTCATGAATCTGTGATTTTTTTTAAAATAATCCATTAACACACAAATATGTCTAATATTTCACCAATTCATGTGGTTTAACCCATTGAAGAATATAATAAAACATATATTAATGAATCATTGATCATTCATTGTGTTTTTAAATCAATTATTTTTGGATGGGATACATTTTTCACTTTGAGATTTTTGGATTATATTTTATGAACTATTAGGATATAATTTAAATTATTTATTACATATAATATTAAAATTGATGTTTAATTAAGGATAGTGAACCATATTTTAAAATAAATTCATCAAGAATATTTTATAAGTTCAATAGGATCATGTGAGGATACTCACTCTCTAGTTTTTTCCTATACTAATGTCTTTCAATTCTGTATTTGGGTGGATATATATAGTACTATAGATGAATTAACTTTCTATTTTTTGGGGTGGAATATGTCAAAAGACCATAACTCAGCTCAGTTTGTTTCAAGAAACCATGTAAATGTTAGATTAATTAGAAAATGTGTAATATGTGATCAATGTTGATGGGATTCACTTATTTTACAAAAATAATAATCGAAGGATTGTAAAATATATCAAATTGTGTTTTTAAATGTGGTTTTCAATTTTTGTCATCATTTCCTCATAAATCATGAAAAATAAGTTCCTTGCTAAATTAGGCCTTTCAAGATCATTTAGAATATGGAAATAGATATATTTTTTTTAATATCCAATTAAATTTAGAGTTATCCAATATTTTTTTGATGACTCTAAATTAAATATGTATTATTAATAATAAAATATTGTAATCAGGATACACCCTAGACTATCCCTCCTGAATTTATTGATAAATACACATTATTTACAAACTAGATACTATAAAAAGTGATATGAATCAATATAAACATGCATATATTTCACATTTTTCTATAGATTTATGCATTAAATCTCATAAAATTCATATAATAGAAATAATTGTTAATTTCTATAATTTTTTAGAATATATATATAATAAACTTATTTCATGAAATATATTCAATTTTTACCCCAATGATCTTCTAACATTGTACCCTTACTTTAAATTTAAAACATAAAACCATTCATTAGAACATAGGGAAATTGGGAAGACCTTGTAAATACTGTAAATAAATGAATATTATGGTTCATATGTTTTCCTTTTATGGATTTAAATTCATCATATTTTTATAAGAAAAATTATATTACATTTTAATTAAAAAAGGAATAGTTTTATTTAATAAAATGGTCTTTCCATGTATTACAAGGTTTTATTAAAAAATAAAAAATTATGATTTTATAAATTGATTTATATAAAATAGACTCTATTATTTGATTAAATTTATTGAATATATATTATACTGAATTTTTTTATGTTTCTCAAATGAATAATTTTTGAGTGAATAGTGTAAATTTAATTTTTTTGAAAAACTATTTTTTCACTTCTTTAAATGAATAAATTTACAAACACCACTATTTTTTTGATTTAATTTTTCATTTGTTTAATTTATTTTATCAAAATTAATATAAATAATTCCATAAGAAAAAATATTATATTTTATTGCATTATAAGTTCATCTATATGCTAAAAATACAATTTTCTAATAGATATTTTCATTATGTTTTTTATTCTTATAATAAACGTTATTTATGAAACATTTTAAAATTTATCTGTGAAAAATATATTGCATATTTGAAAAAATTGATCTAAAATCTATTAGTTATTTCAATTTAATTTTTGTTCATTATAAATAGTAACTATGGTAAAAATGTTTCACCACAAAAAGGGTAAATTGGGTCAATTAAGGTATAAACTAAGTGATAAGGCCAAAAAAATATCATCATAACTATTTTTAAAAGATGTTAATTTTACCATTATCAGATTTGATTTAAAGTTGGATAGTTATTGGGCCACATGACCATGATTAATACATTAAAATAATTTTGATGTTTAGAAAAATTAAATTTGTGGTATTCCATCCATATATAAAAGAAAACCTCCAATACTCTATTCCTCAAAACCTTTTAGATCTATAGTTCATCCAAACTATACACAAATATATCCCCAATATCCCTCCTCACATCCTTGAGGTCTTGGTCTTCTAAAAATAATAATCTTATAAATAATATGGTGAATGATAAAGGGAGATATTAGAGGAAAATGTATAAGTCCAAACATAACCATTTCATGCTTATTTCTACTTTATCCTTCTGAAAATGCATTATAACCACAATAACATAATTAAAATAACTTATTATATATTTTAAAATGTAATTATATTGATTAAATAACTATGTTATATCTCTTTTCTAACCTACGTTATATGAAAACATCACTTGTATGTTCATATGGATAACCACATCCACGAAGGGGCGTGTTTCATTTTCCATAATTTCCACAAATTAAATGTTATAAATAGTGAATTAAAGAATATGTAATATTTTTATTATATAATTATGATTCCTGATAGATAACATATTACATACCTTCTTACCCTTTTAGTCTATTAGAAATCGATATTTCCACATGTACGTATGTGTGGATTACTTCATCCACAAAGTCGTGTGATTAATTTTTCATCTCTATATTATAAGGCTGGTCATAATGATTAAATTAATAAATATATGTTACATTAATATAATATAAATGATTTTATAAAATTTAAATCATTACTTTCTGGATATTTTTATTGTACCAAATGTTTTAAGTTAATAAAATTCCCTGTTTCTCTATTGGTTTATGTCTTTAATGTGTGTTTTAGAGATTGTTTAATAGAAAAATTTCCTGATAACCGATGAATGGAAATATGAATTGAGTGTGGGTAATGTGGTATATTGAATTTTGAAATTAATTAGCTGATGAATAAACATTAGGTCTTTAAAAATATTCAAACCGCACCAGATTTCCAATGGTGTAGGGAGAACCTAGGTGGTTCTCCCTTGCACAGAGGCCAACCTTGGGCCAGTCATCTTCCAGCCGGTGTTTCCACTGACTCACAAGTGAGGCACATATATTTTTTTAGTAGATTCTGTATAGATATGCATTAAATTCAACATATTTATTTTTAATTCTACTATATTTTTAAATTGTTTAATAGAAATATTAGACCATAACCCCTTGTTCGGAATTACATACCTCATCCTATGATTCTAATCTCTCTCATTAAAATCCATTAGTATTTTCAAAAATGTATCATTACTATAAACCTATAATGGTATTTTACCTATATATCTACAAAAAATCACCTTATATATTCAGTGGTGTGAATGGATCTGTTATGGATCAATGGTTTCTATGGAAATTAATTGTTGATTTCACCCCTTCATTATAAACCGATGGTGGATCAAATGAATTAACAATATCTCTTAATCAAATCAAGATCAAATATACAATACATGACTAATTTGGGAGTGTGTTTATTTATAATATTCCTTTAACTATTCTTGATTGTGGATTTATGATAAATCTATAATTCATTGACGATCATTTGATAGTTGTAGTGGATAGAATATGTCAATAAAATCTCCTTTTCCAAAGATAGATATCCCACGGCAGATCAATAATCTTGAGAGTATACTCTTATAGAATCTCTTATTGGATCTTTATAATAATAAAATAATGATTATGGATTAGTTTTTTGGATATAAATGATTATTTATTTTAGTTTTGATGAGGAATTCATGAAAAATTCTTTATTAGACAATACATAAGGTGTTTTGAAATCCTATCCTTCAACTTATCTAGGAACTAGTTCTGTTAGAATAATCTATGAGTTATGTAAGACTATAAATATTTTATTTATAAGGAGTTTCATCATGTTTGTTTGTTAAACCTCATCATTGGTGAACCAGACCCATATATATCCATCCTTGATGTGCGAATTAGTTTTTACATGGATGTGTAATGTGATTCGGGCATTAATAGTTTGATGAATGTTTGAGTACATTTTCATAATAGTTAAGGAATGAATTTTCGTAATATAAATGGTATTTATATGAGATTATTGTGATATGGTTTTATATATTTGATAACCCTATATTTATAGTTGTTTTCAGGAATGTATGTGATTGGCCCTTGAGACCCAAGTTTGATATGTGATCATATGAGTTGTTTTTAGCCTCTTGAAAAATATTCCTAATATTATTTATTGTTGATCACTATGATACATATTCTTTTTTGTATTTCATATCCCATAGAACCTTTCCTAAATAAATTATGATTATTATGATTATCAATTTTAGTTTGACATCCCTTTGGAGGGAGATCATTACTACCTGAGAGTGGCTATAAACTATAGTTCATTTTATTGTATAGGTTAGATAAAAAACACGACTACGAACATGGGATTTGGCCATTCATAGAAAATTAGAATCTGATAGCTGGAGGTTAGAATGTGATAATTCTAGGTTTGGGTGACGTGATTATAGAATTACATAAGACATCTATGGTGGGAATTGCCATCATTTTAGGATAGAAAACTTTGTTAGGGTGGGGCATGTGGTTTTTCTTTTAATGTGAAAAATTATGTTTTGGAGTTTCATGTTTACTGAAATATAGAACATAAGGATATAATGGAAATTAATAGGGTTTAAACTAATACTAGTACTTAAGGAATATATTTCCATGTATGGTGATATACATTGTGATTCTGAACAGTTCCATGTTAATGATGGTGGGTCCATGGTTCCTGGAGGCTTGATTTGACCATGATGACTGAGGGAATGTGTGGTTTTATGTTTATTTGATAATTTACATTATTTCATGGTATAAACTGTTATATATTAATGTGAACTTATGTTAAGGATGCATTTTTTGTGTCCAATTTGGTTTATTACTCACACCCTACACAAGAATCTTGATGTGTAAGAAAATTTCATGGCTAGGGATCCAGGTAATAGAAAAAGCCTATGATGGGGATTTGAGGAGATGAAGTCTTGGAGTCTGAAAAAATTTTCTCAAATAATCCAGAATATTACAATTAAATTTATTTTATTTCCAAATTTGAATAATTTGTTTGACCTTTAATATTTGGTTGTTCTTAGATCATTTTCTAGTACTGCATGAGAAACTTACTGTTCCATTTGTTATAAAACATTTTATTTATTTTATTATATTAATATTTTTTATTTGTTTTTATATCTATTTATACTAAGGGTATAGTCATACAACTGATGAGACAAAGACCCTCATTGTAAAATAGTATCCTTTTTCATATGGAGATGCTTGTATTAGGCTATATGGAAATTTGGATCCAACCCGATGGTTTAACAAAACGTTAAAAAAGAAAATTTCCATGTTTCCAAACCAAGGAATATAGGCCTCAAAACTATGGTCTTAGGATACGACCACAGTTTTGGCCAACTGCGGACGCTATTACAATGGAAGTATGAACTGTCCTATTTATACAGTTTGAATCGTGGTAGTAGGACTCAAACTATTTTATGGTTTACATCATGACAATAGGCCTCAAAATTTTACCCTGTGGCGGTTGACATATAGAAACGGTTTAAAAAGTGGCTATAAGTGCTATTACCATATTGTAAAATTGTGGTTATATCCTTGATAAATGGTGGAAATAGCTAAAATAATGTCAGTATCGAGTTTGAATCCTTATACCTCCCCTTTGAGAATCAACGTTTCTCCCCACTACACAATGAAACTCTTTGTGTATATATATATATTAATTTATACCATGGGAATATCCTCAAAACCGTAGAGGTGGGTCTTCCTGCCAAATTGTTTACGGCAATTTGTTTTTTCCTACGGAAGCGCAGAAACCCTATAGCCATGGTTTTTTAAAACCATGGTTATAAGCCTTCGAAAAAATTGGCATATACCCATGGTTTTGAAAACCACAGATATAGGCAATGAAAAACTAACCTATATGCACGATTTTAAAACTATTTCTATAGGTATGTGGAAGTATCCACTTTTTATAGTTATGTACGTTAGTGAAATGAAGAAATATTTTATACAGAATATCTTTTCCAACCATTATAAAAATGAAAAATTCATCATGCAAATAAACAAATTACCATCTCTATATAATGAATTGGGTTATTTTTTATGAACACATTACATAGTTAGTTTTACGAGTGCATATAATATAAAAATTTATAATTAAAACATTTTTAATATTATTTAGGATGGGTAACCATAACCCCTTTGACCTTGGTCAATTATTTGATGTTTCATAGTGGTTATAAATAAGGAGACACAAAAATATAAAATGTAATCTTATCAATGTTAGTAAATAAAGGAATAATAATAATAATATGAACATAGAAACATATATAAATCATGAATAAAGATAATATAATAATATTATTCAAGAGTTAGAGAATGATTGAAACTAAATGATACTTTAGTTAAGGGACTTTTTTTACGAACTATATTGTTTTAATGTTTTCATTCAATCTATTTTTCTTCCATTTTTAGGAAATATTAAATGATTAAAAAATTTATTTATTATTATTAAAAGGTATATAATTGTAATGTTAAATTATTTCTTATATTATTTTAAAATTATTAAAAATTAATATATTCAACACTTTCTTTACGGGTTATTTTCAACATTTTACAAAAGTTAAAAAATTGTTTTTATCTGTAAAACATGAATGATTTTTCCACAGTCATAGCCTTTATTTGATATCAATATTTTTCTATAAGATTCCATGATTATTTCCAAATAAGATATTTCTATGAATATTTGATTTTGCCTTTAAATTTATTGATTTTCACATATTTTAGTTATGTTTTTTATCATATAATTAATTATTTATGGTGTTTTTGTAAAATAATTTCACTTTTTTATTTTTATAATGACATTGTGTATTTAATCATTTTAATATTGAATTTTTTATTATTGGATTTAAAAATATCTATGTTTTATTTTACTTATGTTTCTTTTTATTATTTGTGTATTAACTTTTTCAATTGTAATTCTACTTGAACTTTTAAATTTATGTTTTTTGTATCTATTTGTTAAGAAATTAATCATTGTAAATTATTTTTATAAACATTATCATTATATTAAATTTATTCATTTTTTAGTATTTTTAATATAATTTGACATTAATTGATAATGTATGCATTTAACTTGATTTCAATTTTTAATTTTACTCTTAAATTAAATTTTTTATTTCATTTTAATTTTTAAGTATCAAAATATTTAATTTCTCTACTTTATATTTACTTATAAATTTTTTGTAATCTTGTTTTGTTTTTAATTTATTTAATTGTTTTAAGTTTATATCCTCATTAAAATAACATTTAAATTATTTACTATATGTATTTTAAATATATATTTTTAATTAATGATTAATTAATATTTATAATTTGGATTATCTTTCTTTTATAATTTTCATTTCACCCCAGCAGTCGAAGTCTCTTCTGATGAGTCGAAGCCAATCCCATAAATTGAAGCCAACTTTTTTCATTTGAGCTTCGACATCGCCCCCATATGAAGATATGAAAATCGAACCCGATGTCTCCCCATCCACCATCGGAGAACCCGAAGCTGTCGTTTCCCTGTTAAAGGATCTCTTGTCTTCAGTTGTATGAGCCACCACTGCTCCTAGATGAAGACCGAACGACCACCTCCATGGGATGTGATCGACCAAGGAGAAACCATCGCTTGATCTTATGGGAGGATAAGACTCCAATGTGGCTTCTAGAGGAAGATAACCCCACGTGCAGATAAGAGGTTAAAAAAAATAAAAATAAAATGAAAATGAAAATAATAATAAATATTATTATAATAAATAAAAAAATTGTAGTAAATTAATAAGAATAAAATAATAATGATAAAAAATATATATAATTTAATAATCCTTATAATATAATATATTTTAATAATATTATATTGTAATGTTTTTATAAATACGCAATTACATTTATGGTAATAAAAATTATCATAAATATTTACATTATAATATTTATACTAAATACTGTAACTATATTAAATTAAATAAATACATTTAAATAATTAAACGTAGTTAATTTATATTTTAAAAAATAAATAATAATAAAATAAAAATAATAAAATAAAATAAACAAAATAAAATAATTATAATAATTAAAACAATAATAATTTATGAAAATAGTAAATAATTATTATTATTTTAAAATTAAACTACTCGAATTTGAGGAATTTGTGATGGGATGATATACCATCACTAATAGTTCCCCATTTATATATAAAAAACCTTTTTGCAACGGGCCTGTTGTAGAAAATAATTTTCAACGGGCTTGTTTTCCTGCCACAAATAGTTATTTAAAAAATATATAAACTCTTTGCGTTGAGAACCCATCATAAATGGCACCGTCAAAAATATATAATAATATAAAAAACATATTCAATAAAATTATAAAAATTTAATATTTGAATATAATAATGTTAATACTATTAATATAAATAATATTATAATTTATAATAATAATACTAATATTAATAATATAAAAAATTATAATATGATAATATTAAAAATAAAATAATCCTACTAATATATTTATGTAATTATTATTATTAATATTTATTAAAAAAATATTAATATTAAAAATGTAATAAAAAAATTTATAAAATATTAAAATTCCCAATATTCTTAAAAATTTTAACAAAATTATAAAAAATTATTATTATTATAAAATTTAAAATAAAAAAACTTTTACAAAAATACTAGTAATAAAAAATAAAATAATAAATATAATAAAATTAAAAATTAAAAATTAAAAAAATATGCAATATTCCACCAATATAAAAGAATGAAACTATAAATATTTAATTTTATTACTAACATTGAATCCAAATGTTTTTAACATGAGAAAAAAATCATTGTAGGCGGTCTTCTAGAGGAGGTGGAGGAGCTGGAGGAGATGGTGGAAGAAACATTCTCCCTAAACTACGAGTCAGACGACACATGTACTACAAATGCTTGTGTTGCTGCTACTACAATTGACGCATCTGCTCCTCGTATTGTTGTTGTTGTCATCAGCACTCCTCAAGCTACTATTGTTGTTGGTACATCTCATCATGTTCCATACACAAACTATCTTTATGCTCACTCTAAGCTAGCAGCTTCTCATGATAGTATGAGTTTGAAGATGATGTGTCTCTATGAGCTCCTCTTGAGCTGGATGTCGACATCGCAGTAGTACAATAATAAGTCCCAGGAGTTAATCGAGAGTCGATACCAACTACTCAGCCCTTCTTGAAGCCATACTAGGTCGCCTGCATCAATGTATCCTCATCAAAATGGTGGGAACTAGTCTGATCGCACGTCTCACCCTCACTCTCAGCATGTCTCTGATAGGGCACATCTCATATGACTCTTTCAGTTCCAATATGAAATTTAAATTGTGAAAATATTATATGCAGTTAATTTTCAAACTGAAAAAGAAATAATATTGACCAAAATTTAATGCTGGCGATCATCCCTAATCTCTCTAGTGGCTGGGTCACTATACATTTTCCAAAAAATTTGGTACTCTATATTATTGGGTTGCTCGAATTCTTATATGAATATAAATTAAATATTTATATTTAAAGTTATGTAAAATATTTAAAAAAAGTACTTACCAGATGCTCTTTATGCATACTGAATGTATGGCTACCGGCTCAATGTGTCATCTCCAGTCTCCCCATGTTCCATCAGCCCAATGATGATCTCCTCTGAAATCCACTACCCAACCAGTGTGAATATAATCCATCCCAAATGTGAGATGAAATTTACTCAGCTCGGTTGGCTCTACAAAACTCATCAAATATTGTCACTCCTACTTTCTTTAAGGAATTTCTTCTAAAATTCTTCAAAAACCTATGGAACTCATCACACATAGACAACTCCCATTATTTTGGTTAGCGTCACGCATGCTATCATTGATGGGATACCATAAACCCTAAATAATAATTTATACACTACTAAAAATACGCATTTTATCAGCCCTAGAAATGGCCTTTAACAACGCTTGAAAAGCTCTCTTAATGCTGGAAAAGATAAGGGGGGTTCCCCTTTATCAGCGCTCTGAATAGTGCTAATAAATACCACTTCTATCAGCACTAAAAAAATTTCTGATAAAACGGGTCTTTTATCAGTGCTAAAAAATGTTCTGATAAAAGGGGTTTTTTTCAGTGCTAAAAAGAAGCGATGATAAAAGGGTCCCTCATCAGCGCTTTCTTTTTTTCACTGATAAAAGACTAATTTTATCAGCACTGTTTTTAGCTTTGATGAATCTAAAAAATTTTAAAAACATTAAAAAATTTAAAAAAATAAAAAAATATCATGCAAATCTAGGGGAATTTATAGCACTTGATCCCCACTTTTAACAGCACTTTCCATCCCCTCCATCGCCCACGCGCACCTCCTTCACCCTTTATCAGCGCTATCCCCCCCAAATTCAACCCATGCGCGCGCGCCCCTGACTCCAACAAGTTTTGAACTCGAGTCTTCCCCCATGCACGCCTAAGCCCTTACCACTCCTATATTTTGATTTGTTTTCAATTACATGGTATCTCTATTTATATATATATATATATTAAGTTATATTTATTTGTATAATAATATATATTTATAATAATATATATATAAATATAGTTATATAAATATATATATATTTATATAAATATATATATTTATAGTGATATTAATATATATATTTATAATTATATCTATATATATGTAGTCATATTAATATATATATATATATATAGATAGATTAATATATAGGTATATAAATATTTATATATTTTTATTTTAAATAAAATGGATATTAGTTATTATTTAGATAATGCTAATATATTTTATATGTAAATATATTTTATTATTTATATTTATAATTAAATTTTTATGTGTGAATATATAAAAAATATGTATGTATTGTTTTATATTTGATTATAAATAGCAGTGCATTAAAGAAAACTCTAAAATTTTAAAGACATAATATCAATATGAATGTCAGATCGTGGAATAAATTCAGTCCCCACAAAAAAATCCAATAATACCCCCTTAAAGGTGGCTGAAAATCCACAAAACGTTAAAAAATCGGGGTATCCCGACTAAAAACTCGGTTTTGGAGGTGTTCTGGGCCTTTTTTCCCTTGAAAAACACGACAAAGGCTATTACTTGGTCACAAGCGCGTAGAGCTCATCACAGGATTCGATTTTATATGCTGTAGAGTTCAAACGAACACCCGGATCAAAAGTTTATGCTGTTTGAAGTTTGAGTTGTGTTTTCAACATATTTTGGATCTTTTTTATTTTTTTATATTATTTTATTCTTCAAATTGTTATTAAATGAAAATTACTCACTAATAATTATCAAATTATTTATCAAAAATATTTTTTAATCTTTTTTATAATCCATTTTCACTAAATATCTTATATATTAAGTGTAACTGTATATTTATATTTATCTAAAATATATTTAAAATTATATTTAAAAATATATATTATATTTATATCAATAAAACTATATCTACATATTTAAATATTAATATATTTTTTTAATGAATTTTTTTGGAAGTAGAACCTTTATCAGCGTTTTTAAAAAAAGCACTCATAAAGACCCCCAATCAGCGCTACTAAAAAAGCCCTAATAAAGGGGTACCCTTTAACAGCACTAAAAAAAGCGCTGTTAATGGAGGTAACTTTATCATAACTTTTTTTAGCACTGATAAAAGTACCCCCCCCCCTTTATCAGCCCTTTTTTTAGTGCTGATAAAGGCTTGCAATGACCTTGCCCAGTTTTGTGGTAGTGATAATATCAAGTTATTAATGAAATAATTTTCAAAATAAATATTATTTATTTATGTACCAGCCAATGACCAAACATGCCGATCTGCACATTAAAGGTAATCTGTTCCCATTGATTCATGGCTATGATAAATAATTACGAAATATAGCACTTCTCTTTCCAACAACAATATGCACAAAATTGTTAAAAAAGAACAAATAATCAAAAAAACGTATATAAATAAACTAATGAAAGATAACTAAAATACACAGGTTACCATATCTCTATGTGTGTGGATTAAATCCAAGATGTGGAAGTCACTCGGGGATAGGGTCGGGAATCATCAGTCACGCAGGACCACACCCCCTCCGCATACCCCCTGAACTACCAGTAAGCTAAGGGCCAGATGATCCCAAATCCTCCTCATCTAAATGTAGTTCAGACTATTGCATCTGACGAAATAGATCATCGTCCATCTGAAACAAAAAATGAGTATTGTTAGCAAATAGTTGAAAATAACTATGATATATAGATATATATTAGTTATGATTATAACCAGTATTTAACTTTGTCATGGTTCACTTTTTTCATCATCTTCACATTTGATGATGTAAATGGCATCATATTCCTCCGCAACGTCATCAATATCCATATGAGTTTCATTTTAATCATTATTTTCCATTTCCAATTCATTTGTAACATTTCTAATATCATCATCACCATTCAACCAAAATTTTGCGGTGTTATCATCGATATTCATATATCTTTGTGAAAAAGATGAATTTCGAGTAGTCTCTTGAAAAATTTCAATTCCTTTCACTTCAGTAAAACCACATTCACTTTGAGTAAAATTATTTTCTAGAGATATGATTTTTATTATTTTCCACCAATCACACAGGTTTCATGAAGTAGAACAATACTTTGTATAATAAATTTCATGTTTCTATTGAGCTAGTAAAAATTGGTCATTTACTGCAAGAATACTTTTATATTTACTATCAACGATTTCATATGTCAGATGAACACGCAAGCCTCTCTCAGTATCCAACCACCGACATTTAAACATCATTATGTAATTTTCTCTTAGATAACATAGTTCAATAATTTTATCCAATATGCCGTAAAAGTCAACTTCAGTTTATTTATGATCAGATCCTCTCAAGAAAACTCCATTATTCATTGGTTTTTAGATTCCCCGTATACATGTGTATGATTTCAAAAACCATTCACCTCATATGCATTATAAGATTTAACCATTTTGGATGGTGGGTTACCCAATATTTTCTGTTATTTTTTTCAGATACAGTTACGAACTAAGGATGTGTATAGGTTCACCTCATTCACATAATTATAATATGTTATATGGGATTACTAACTTTACAATAATTATAGTAGAGGAATCCATGCGTTCGGTGACTTGGAGTAAGACACCGATGAGTCATCTTGCAATCTGTGACCAACTGTTGACAATAAGGAATTAAAAAAATATAGACAACAATAAGGGACATATTTACATTTGAGAGATTAAGCTTTCGATATTCATTTGATTTTTCATTCTGAATCGAGAGAACGAGAGACTTGAAGGAAGAGATAGAGAAACAACAGGAAGAAGCACTTCACTATCTTTTTAGGGAGTTTTTTCACATTGCATTTTCATTCATCATTATTGTACTATAATCATTTCCCATTAAATTGAATATGAGTCTTGGGAAAATTCTTTTTATTCGGGGGATTTCTAATATGCTGGGTATTATCATTTTACTACACCACTTCATTATTTTTTAAATTTCAGAATTTATTAGTGAGATGAATTCAAGAATCATTAAAATTGTTTAACACCTTTCTTTTTGTAATTCAAAACATTGGAAATAATTGGAGAGATCACTTCTGTGACATTTTCTTCTAATTCAGGGCCTTTTTGATGATTCTTGAAGTGGAGAACTACAAGAACAATCAATTGGCATGTTAATCTCATAGTGATAGAGCTTAACAATTCCCCTTTTCAGGTTTTTCGAATTCAATAAGATTTACGTGAATGTAGTTATTTGTTCAACCTTGTTAGCGTAAATTTCCCCCAACCATCTATCTTGATTGTGTTTCTTCAAGTTGTACCTACATTTTTATCAACTTTTCCATTATTTTTTCCTCTTCAACACAACACCATTAACCACATCAAAAATTTTATAATAGATATCCATCACATCATATTTTTTCATGAATTCAAATGAAAAGATTCAAAAAAAGGATTTCACCCATCATTTATAATAGTGGGTCATGTTTTTAAAAACATGTTACCAACCTTTGCTTAGGATTTATACCGTACTAGCCATTGTACACTATCATTAAAATAGTTATAAATAATAAAAGTTTGGAACGTTTTCAACGATGAAAAAAATAAAATAAAAATATATTAAAATACTAGTAAAAAAATTAAAAGTAAAATAAAATGAAAAGGAAAAATAAACAAAAAAATAAAACAAAACTCAAATTAAAATTAAAATAAAATATAAACACAAAATCTACAATAAAAATATTATAAAAAAACAAAAGTACAATACATAAAAATTAAATAAAAGAATAATTGAATTAAATGAAAATTAAAAATTAAAAATAAAATTAAAAATTGAAAATATAAAAGAACTAAGAAAAAGTCAATTGAAATAAATAAAAAATTAAAAAATAAAAAATAAGATGGGACTATTATATAAATAAATAAATAAAAGTAGCAAAACAAATAATAAAAGTTAAATATATAAATAAATATAAATTAAAAAAATTAAAATAAAATAAAATAAACAAAAAAAAATTAGAAATCAAAGTAAAATTTAAAAATTAAGAAAATTAAATATATAAATAAATAAATTGCTTAAAATAAAATTAATATTAACATTAATTAAAAAATCAAATAAAAAACACTGTCAAAAAAAAAATAAAACAAAAAAATGGAGTAACTAACTGAAAGAAAAAAATAACAAATAAATAAAACTAAATTCAATAAAAAAAAGCTAGAAAAAAGTAATAATGTACAAATAAATATAAATTAAATTTAAAAAAATAAAAAAATATTAAACTCGTATAAATTAATATTAGATATAAATAACGAAATAAAATAAATATAACATTACAGAAAAAAAAAATAAAAAAAATAATAAAAATAAAATGAATAAAATAAAAAATATCAAATTCAAAAATAACAGTAAATTAAAAACTAAAAACAAATAAACAAAAAATATTAAATAAAAAATCACCAAAAATTAAACGAACAGTTAAATAAATTAAAATAAATAAATAAATAATAGAAAAACTAAATTAAAAATAAATTGAAATATAAATAAAATAAAATTAAATAAAAATTTTAAAATTAAAACAACAATAAAAAAAAATCAAAATATAACAAAATCAAATAAAAAATTAAAAAAATAAAAGAATGAAATTAAAAATAAAAATAAAAAAATTAAAATTAATCTTTAAATAAATAATGATAAAAAATT
Source organism: Viscum album (assembly GCA_963277665.1). Taxonomy (NCBI): domain Eukaryota; kingdom Viridiplantae; phylum Streptophyta; class Magnoliopsida; order Santalales; family Viscaceae; genus Viscum; species Viscum album. Next base: position 1,941,225,262 of record OY728155.1, read on the forward strand.
AAAAAAATAATAAAAATAATAATGACTAAAATAAAAAAAATAAGAAAATAAAGAATTCTAAATTAAAAAAAACTAATTCAATTAAATAAAATTAAAAAAATAAATAGAAAACACAATATAGAATAATAAAAAATAAAAATTTATAAACTAAATTAGAGAGAAAATTAAATTTAAGAAACTAAAATTAATAAACATAAATTAAGTAAAATAAATTAATAAATAAATAACAAACTAAAATAAATGAAATAAAAAAAATAAAAAAAAATTAAAATTAAAAAATTGAAAAAAATTAAACAAACTAAAAAAATAAAAACTAAAATTTAAAAAAAGAAATTGATAATAAAAATTAAAAACACTAAATACAAGAAAAATTTAAAAAAATAAAATGAAATAAAAAATAAAAATTAAACAAACTAAAAAATTTTCAAATAAAAAAACAAATAAAATTAATAATATCATAATAAAAAATTTAGAAAATTGATACTAAATTAAAATTAAATATTAAAAAAAATATAAAAAATAAATTAAAACAAAAAAAATATAAGGTAAAATTTAAAATATCAGATTAAATAAATTTAAAAAAATTAACAAAAAAGACAAAAACATAAAAAACATAAATAAAAAAATATCAACAAAAGTTATAACTATATAAAATAAATAAATAAAGAACAAAAACATAAAATAATATAAAATAATATAAAAATAAATTTAAATTAAAATAAATTAAAGAAACACATAAAAATATACGAAAAATCTAAACGGTAAATAAAGAAATAAATTAAACAAAAAATATTATATAAAAATATAACTAACATATTTAAATTAAAATCAATAAGTAAAAATAATAGAAATTAAAAAATTAAAAAATAATGAAATTTATAAAAAATAAAATCACAAATAAAATTAAAACTAAAAAATTACTAAAACTCAAAAATATTAAATTGATATTAAAAAAAAACAAACAAAATAACTTAAAATAGAAAAAAATTGAAAAATTAGCAACAAATAAATTAAATTTTTTAAAATTAAAAATAAATAAAAAAATAAATAAAATTTATATAAAAAATAAAATAAATAAGATAGAAAAATAGAAAGTAAAATAAATAAATAATATAATAAAAATTAATAATAAATTAACTTAAGAAAAACAAAAAAAAAACAAAATAACAAAAAAAACAATTTACAAATAACTATATAAATACAACAAAAAAATAAAAAGTAAAAAAATTTAAAATTTAAAGAAAAATTAAATAGATTAGATAAAAATAAAATTGAAATTTTAAATAAAACAGAACAACTAAGCACAAAAAATTAAGTACAAAAAAAATGAATAAATTAAAATTAAAAATAAATATAAAAATGGTCATAAATTAATGTAAATAAATAAAAAAACATAATAATATAAAAAATAATAATTTTAAATAAAAAAATAAAAAATTAAATACATATAGAAAATAACATAGTAAAAAAATAATAAAAAATTAAAAATAAAAATATTTTAATGGAAATTATTAAAATAAAATATTAAATAGACAAAAAATAAAATAAATTGAAAATTTATAAAAAGATTAAAAATATAAAAAAACAAAATACACAAATAAAAATAAACTGAATAAATAAATAAATAAATAAATGGTAAAAATAATATAAAATTAAGGAAATTACTAAATAAAAAACCAAATGAAATAAATGAAAAAATAGAAAAAATTAAATAAAATTTTAAAAATATTCATAAATAAATAAATAATTTGACAATATATAAATTAAAAAAATATATAAATTAAATTTAAAAATAAAGAATGAAATATAATATAAAACTTACATAAATAACAAAATTGAATTAAAATGAAGATAAACAAAAAAATATAAAAAAAATAACTTAAAAATATTAAAAACCAAATGAACTAATTTTTTTTAAAAAATTTAAAAATTAATTTAACAAAAATAATGAAAATAATTAAACAAAATAAAAACAAAAAATCAAATACAATTAATAGTAATTAAATAAATAAATAAATAACTACAAAAATGTTTGTAAAAAATATAACCACAAATTGAAAAGAAATCAAAATACAAATCTAAAAAAAGAGTAAACAACCATGTTTTCAAAATAAAAACCAGTACATTTAGGTGAGAGAAATTTTATGAATAGTAGATGAAGAAGGGGATAAATTACTTGTATGAAAATCATTTATGTTGTATCAATAAATTGATTCAAATCATAATAATTTAAAACATTGATTTTGGAACCTATACTACTACCCATTTGCTCTAAAATAATATAAAAAGGTCTTTTAACAGTGCTAAGAAGTGTTGCAAATTGCCGCTCTAATAATGGGGTGGGGTCTGCTTTATTAGTACACTAAATAGCACTGATAAAGGCCTAGTTGGCTACAATGTGTTGTTAATATAACAACACACACACAAAAACCAGTAATTTCATACAATGCTATATAAATTTTATGTTACACCATGAATAAAAAAAATGTTCGGCCATGGTATATACAATACAAACTGCTATATAGATTGAAAATATTGTTTTATATACATACATTTATAATTATCAATCAGGCATTTAAAAATATTAATGTTTTATATTTCGACGCCGGTAATCCCCTCTCAAAAATATCCGCCCATGGTATCAGTTTTTGAACAAATCATCTCAACCTGAGGAAAATATTACTTCTATATAAGAAAAAAATATTATCATAGTAATTATATAATGAAATAAATTTGACATTAAGGTGAGAGAATAAATTAATAAAATGTTAATATTTAATAAAAAAGAAACATTTGGAGTTATATCGATCACACTTGGCGTCAGATTGAGGTTTGGTTGATGCCTACACATCAAAAATGACTCATGGATCATTATCCTAGAGTATCAAAACAATCTGAATCCATTTTCATGGTTTTCAGTAGGTTGCCTTTTCTTTTTAGTAAAATTAATCTCAATCTTAAATAAAAAGAAACACTTGGAGTCATACCGATCACACCATGCATCGTATTGAGGCGTCGTCGAATCCTAAACATAAAAATGACATATATATTATTTTCCTAAAATATAAAAATATTCTATATATGTTTGCTCAGATTTTAGTATTTATGTTTTGTTTTTTAATAAAATGCCATTTCAAACTGGAAACATGCATTTTGAGTCATATCGTTTGCATCATTTGTCGATTTGATGTGAGACTACTTCAAATTCATCAAATATGAATTATGGATTACATTCCTAAATTATCAAGAAAACCAGAGTACATTTTCTTGGTTTTAAATGAGTGATATATTTTGAACTAAAATGTCAATTTAGAATTGACAATGAACACTTTTTTTTCAAACTAGTTCTACCATGCTTCAGACTGAGTTTTGGTTTGATTCTACTCATCCAAAATGAAATATATATCTTTTTCCAAAAGTTACAAAATAATCCAAATGTGTTTACTTAGTTATCAGTATATCACTTGTTCTTTTATCTAAATTTAATGTCAATATTAAATAAAAAGACACCCTTAGAGTCATATCGGTCACACTATATATCGTATTGAGGTTTGGTTAACTCCCAAACGTCAAAAATGACTCATGGATCATTTTCCTAATGTGTAAAAATAATCCGAATAGGTTTTCTTGATTTTCAGTATGTTAGTTGTGTTTTTTTTTACAAAAATGTAATTTCAAATTGGAAACAAACTTTTTAAGTCATACACGTCACATTGCGTGTCTGTTTGATACGATGTTGCATCAAACATGTCACAAATTACATATAAATCACTTTCCAAAATTATCAAGACAATTATATAATATTTTCTTGGATTTCAGTGAGTGACATGTTTTGATCTAAAATGCTAATTTTAAACAGATATTGGTCACTTTTAGTCATACATGTCACACAATGCATCAAATTGCTTTGGGGTTGATTCCAACAAGTCAAAAATGACTCATGGATAGTTTTATTATAGTATCAAAACAATACAAATGTGTCTTCTCAATTTTTAGTATGTCCATTATTCATTTTATTTAAATTAATTTTACTTTTAAATTAAGAGACACTTGGATTCATACTGGTCGCACCGTGTATTGTATTGGGGTTATTATGACAACTACACATCAAAAATGACTCATGTATCATTTTCATAAAGTACCCAAACAATATTAATGCATTTTCTTAGCTTTCAGTATGCTAGTTGTGTGTTTTTACTAACATATCATTTTAAACTAGAAACACACATCTTGATTCATACTTCACATCGTGCTTCAGTTTAATGTGATATTACTTTATACACATCGAGAATGACTTCTTAATCGCTTACCGAAATTATCAAGATTGTATAAGAGTGTTTTAATTGTTTTCAGGGAGTCAAAATTTTTGAACTAAAATGTAAAATTTAAACTAATAACGTAATTTTAGACATATTGGTCATACAATGAATCAGAATGAGGTGTGGCTGATTCTTAAACATCATAAATGACTCATGGATCATTTCCCATATATATCAAAAAAATATGAATGCGTTTGTTTAGTTTTCAGTATGTCACTTCTTCTTTTTACTAAAATTAATATCAATTTTAAATAAAAAAGACATACTTTGAGTTGTACCGATCACACTGTGAATCATATTGAGGTGCAGTTGACTACGACATGTCAAAAATGAATCCTGGATCATTGTATTAAATTATAAAAATAATCTAAATGTGTTTTCTCAGTTTACATTATATCAATTGTGTTTTCTTACTAAAATGTTATTTGAAAATGGAAACACGCATTTTAAGTCAAACTAGTCTCATCGTGCATCGGTTTGACATTAGAAAAATTCACACACATATATGAACAGTCGTCCTAATTTATCAAGACAACCAGGGCATGTTTTCTTGGTTTTCAGTGACTGACACATTTTGAACAAAAATGTCAATTTTAAACAAGAAAATGAACACTTTTAGTCATACCAGTCACACCGTGCATCATATTAAAGGGGGGTTCATTCATAAACATAAAAAATGACTCAAGTATAGTTAAACAAAAGTATCAAAACAATACTAATGTGTTTCATCAGTTTTCATGTTGTCACTTGTTCTTTTTAAATAAATTAATGAAAATTTTAAATTAAAAGATGCACTTGGAGTCATAACTATCGCATAGAGTGTTGTATTGAGGTGAGGTTGACTCCTACACATTAAAAATGACTCATGGATAATATTCCTAAATTATAAAATCAATACAATTTTGTTTTCAATGTTTTCAGTATGTCACATGTTCTGTTAACTAAAATTAATGTCAATTATAAAAGAAAATATAAACATTGAGCTACACCGGCCACAACATTCATCATATTGGGGCATGGAAGATTCCTACTAGTCAAAAAATGACTTATATATCAGTTTCATAAAGTATAAAAACTTTCCTAATGTGTTTTGTCATTTTTAGTATTTCAGTTGTCTTTTTAGATAAAATTAATGTCAATTTTAATTAAAAAAGAGCACTTAGACTACGTTAACATAGAAGAGAACATATAATATTATGTGAAAAAACTCATTATATTAAAAAAATTACCTTTTCATTGAAATATAAATTATAACATTGATGTACTATCTCTCATGAGAATGAGCATCTTTGAAAAAACCACCCCAACTTGAACAATGAAATCCACCTGTATAAAATAAGAATTCTTATGTGAGTAATACTGAAAATAATTAAATTAGAAATAAATATGAAAAATTCTAGTACTTATATAAAAGACACATATTCATACTATTTTTGAACATTCTTTCTTTTGGTTTGTTTCCCATTTGTTTCTAAGAAAATACATATCAACTTTTGAATATTAGTCTTTTTAAAAGTTATAGTAGTACTAAAAAATATAAATACACAACTAATTAATAACCATTTTAAATAAATTAGAAATTCTCTTTTAAAATAACTCTTCATGGATGATATTTTGTTGATGGAATATGATATCTCTCATAAATTTACAAACATAATAAGAACAGTCTTTTCCATTTTTTTAGACACTAGAGAAAAATTGAACGGAATAATTAATTTGTTTTAATATATATTTGGGTATTGAAATATTATTTTATATACCAAGATACATGTCCATTCATATAATTTTTCATAGTCCTCATGCTTATCCCATTTCCCCATTCTTTATTTTCACAATATTGATGCATCACCCTATAATAATAGAATCCTCATTAAAACATAATATAAATTCTATAACTTGATATATAGTTCTAAAATGTTTTATTTATTGGATTACAGATAGAAAATCTTCCTCATGTGTGGTCGGTTTATTGGATATCCATTCATTGAATCCAATAAATAAATCTATGGTTTATCCAAATAGAACGAAATGAGAATCCAATGTTTCCTAAAAACAAAAAACTATATTAATTAGGAAAGAAATGAAAATATATTTTATTTGATTAAATTTTAATGTTTTACCCATGTATTATTGGTATTAATATGAGTATATCATTTTAAATTTTTCTTTAAAACTATTTGACCAGGCCCGTCATTATTTCATCTTGTGTTGGATTCTATTTTGTTGTTTTTCTTTAGAGGATACGTGATGAATAATGAGTCCAAAACAATCATAGGTAAATCCCTTCAATTGTTTTTTCATATACATTACTTCCAAAAATATTAAATGAATATAGTCATAATTTACATAGTATATCTGCTTTTAGAAAATTAAGTCATGAAAGCATACCTCATTTCCCTAATGGTGTCTTTGCACAATTATTTAAATTATAAATCAATTTTGAACAATCATGAAGTTCATATTCAACCATCCTTGTCATTTCAGATATACCATCCTCATTATAATTTACATATGTAATCACATCCTTGATAAAATATTTTTCATTGTCCACACTTGTAATCATATCATATGATCCATTAAATGTAGTGTTATGACATCTACTAGCTACATTCACCTTTTCCTCGTGTTTATTTCAATATTTATAACTTCCATATATTCTATAAAAGATCAAGTGTTCTTCAAAATCCTCTAGACTAATTATTCTTGAATAAAAAAAGTGTATACAAGGACAAAGGTTTTGAGAAGGTTTATATGCGTGATCTTTTGCAAACATGATGAGCTCGTTCACTCCATCTTGACACTATTTTGTCAGATGATTGACATCCATCGATTATTTCTTCATATCCATCCTATTTGATAAGGTAATAATAATACTTTACAAAATAAATACAAAAAAGAGGACTTTTAAATAAGGGTAACTTAACAGTTGAATGATAGTTATTATTGATTTTTTTTACTTGAGACTCATCCCCTTAGAATTTAACGACAAACCATTAAGAATATATAATTGTAAAGGACTCCTCTAATTTAAACCATGAAGGTGATGTTAGATGCAAAGTTTGATTATGAGTTATAAAGGGATTAAACCTTAATTCACCTTTTTTGGGAGTGTATTCATGATGGATATCATATATGTTCGAAAGAGTTAGTGACATACCCTTTCCATAGTTTTTTTTATCAATATACTTATCTTAACTATATAATGTAACAATTTTTAAAATTCTATAAAAATATAAACTTAAAATATTATTGGAAAAATACATTTCAGATTTAATTTGAAAACTATTTATGAAATCACACTTGAAATACCATTAAAACCCAAAAAAATTACACAAATTCCTCTTTAAAATATAATTCCCTTTTTGAAATAAACCAATCAATTCCAAGCTCTCTTTCACAAAACCAGAATTCATTTCTTTAAATCATTCATGGAAACTTCATGAACCAATAATATTAATCATTTAAAATGAGTGACAACCCACTATATTTTACAATTTTCCATTTAAAATTTCACACAATCCTTGTTAAAATGAAGATATTATTAAATACATATTCAAAACATTCACATCCTGTTATGAAAATCAATAGGGTGAGTTATCAAACCGTTGGAATGAAAACGAAGTCCATTCCATGTTTTGAATCATTTTAAATATATTTAATACCCAAAAGGGTATATGGAACAAATATAATCTTTTAGAAAGATTTTAAACCCTTGAAACATTTTAAGATATCCACTTATGCATTTTCATAAATACATAAATACCATGAGAGACACTTTATAAAATATTTATGAATAAAAAATAACAAAATTTTTATAAAAAATAAAGCTATAAAAGTTTTACACATGATCCAAAATATAAAAATAATCCAAAAATAAATTTATTTGAAAGAGAGGAACATTATTGTAAATATATTAAAATAAAAAAAAGTGAATATTGTTTCTTTATTCCATATGGTGTCCTCTATATCACATTATCAATATATCTTTAACAGGTGAATATGGAACACCACTATAAAAGGGTGACCATTTCCTTTTACCTATATTATAGACAACTATGTTTATATACATTCCAATGTGTATATATATGTTGCGAGAAAAGAGCTAAGTAGAATATAATAACATATTTTATATCATTCATTTTTAGGAAAATCCGAAAAATCTAGTTTTAGGTGAAATAATGAAAATAATTTTATTACATAGGGTTGAGTGAATAAAACCAAATAAACATATATTTTTATTTTCCAGAAAATATAATTTTCCAAGATATAACCATAAGATAAAATAATACTAAAATATCAAGCATCAACCCTTAAGGGGTGCCTACCAAAGGCCTAAGGAGATTAAATAAGTTGAAAAATTTAGGGAATCATCACACTAGAATATTTCTTCAATACAAATGAAACACAATCAACTCATTATTAACGGTATCAAGAAGAAGATAATTTCAGTACTGGGTGTGAGACCTAAGATAGAGGTACCATAAATGTGTTACCATAATATTATAACTCTTGTCTCTAGAATTCCCACAACACTACCTAAATATTCCCAAGATGTTTTTCCAAAATCCCAATAGTAATAATCGATGAAACACATTTATAAAACTATCATTTCAACATGGTATAACTACAATTAAAGTATCCACTAACACATCAACAACAATAATTAAATATGAAAAAAAATTCAAATATAAATTAGAAAACCATACATAGAAAAATGGGGGTTCAAAACCCATGGGGCGCAGGTTACTATAGCAGTACTGTAGTGGTACTGTAGCATCGGTAGTACTGTAGATCAGCGGGTACTATGGCGGTGGCGGGTACTGTAGCATCCAGGTTATTATTCACAGAATGATACTTAGGCCAATAATTTGGGCCTACAGGGTATGTAAAGGGATACATGCCCACTGGGCCTTTGGGTTATGTAATGGGTCTCCCTCTACCCAGTTAAAAGAGGTCTTTGCTTCGATTTAATAATAAAATGAGGCATCGGCCCCAACTATTTAAAAAACCATCCAAATGTTAATCAAAACCCAAATACAGATCTCACATCACTATATGTTCCAACTAAAGAGAGTTTTATCTTATGTATCCACTGAAAAAATAGTCTTTTATCCAAACTACTGAACAAAATCACTCCATTATAATACATATCATGATATTGTTCTCCTAAAACAATCCCTAAAAGATTTCTAATATATCAAACCACCTCATCCAAACATGTTCTGAGATTTAGATCAATCCAAATTCATAAATTTTAACTGTACCAATGTCATGGAGAATTATAAATAGAAAATTATCAAATGTTTCCTAGAATATGGATAAAAACCAATCAAACACATTGCCAATATAAACCATTATCTTATAGTAATGAATCAAAACAAACACATAACTAAATTATAAAAAATATTTTCAACAATAAAACCATATAATTAATCTTTCACTATCTATGAATTGAAAATCATATATGAAGATACCTTAGACTTGTAGGTATGGTGGCCACTATAGGGCTCGAAAGTGGTGGAGTTGAGATAGGTGGAGGAAGATGAGGCTGTAGAGGGGTTCACAGTGGATGTGGGTTCGCGGTGTAGGAGGGGTTCATGGAGAAAGATGGGTTCGTGGTGGAGGTGGGGTTCGGAGGCTTATGTGGGGTTCATGAAGTGGTTTGTGGCAGTAGAAAGGTTAATGGCGGAGGTGGGGTTCTGCTCGTTGTGGAGCTGAGGTTCGTCGGGAAGGTGGGGTTACTAGAATGGGAGGGATTCATGCTGGAAGAGGAGGGATTAGTGGTGGCAGAGGATGGGCCAAGGCTGGGGAGTGGTCGACGACTGAGAAGGGTTTGACACCAGTAGAGGAGTGTTTTGTGACGGTAGATGTCAGCTTCCACGAGAGAGTGAGGTGTGCGAGAGAAGCAACCAAATTTAAGAGTTAATTTATAAAATCAGGTAAAGCTTTTATCAGTGCCATTTTAAAAAGGGCTGATAAATATAAGTTTTATTAGTACTAAAATAGAAATCACTGATAAAACATGGCTTTATTAGTGCTTAATTATAGTTGATAAATCTATAATGTTAATAACTTATTTATATTATTATATATATTTATAATGTTATATATATAATAAATAAATATTAATATATATATATATATATATATAATATATTTATAAAATTATAAAAATTATAAATAAATATATACTTATTTATAATTATAAAATTATAATGAAAATATTTATTATATTTATAATTATATGTAATAAATAAATATAATAAATATATTTATTATATATAATTAAAAATATGACATTATTTATATTTATAACAATAAATTTATATATATTTATTTAAATGATTATAAAATTACAATAATTTTATTTCTTATATTTATAATTTTATAAATATATATACATAATATATTAATTATATAAATTTATAAGATTATAAATTTCATAAATATATAATTTAGAAATTATAATAAATATATATTTAATTATTGTTATATATATATATATATTTAATTAAATATTAATAACATTATAATAAGTATATTTATTATACTTAGAATTTTATAAATATCTAAAATTAATATATTTAATATAATTATAATTACAAAAATTAGGATTTATTTATAAATATTTGTATATATTTATAAATATATTTATTTATTAATATAAATTTTTAACATTATAATTATAAAAAATATATTTATTATAATTTTATAAATATATAATTACATATATATATATATACTTACGATTATAAGTATAAATAAAGAAATATTTATTTATAATTATATAATTATAATAAATGTGTAGTTATTTATAGTTATAATTATATAAATATATATATTTAAATAATTATAAAATTATAACAAATATCTTCATTATATTTATAATTTTATTAATATATATATATTCGGTACATGGCTCGAATTCCCAGTGGGCATAAAGCCCATTAAATGGGTCAAAGGCACACAAATTTGCCTTAAGGCCCATGCAACGTCATGGCTACATCATACTCCCTACATCAGCAGGTTTGCATCATACATGTGTCATCACCTGCCTACATCATGCCTACTTCACCACCTCCATGCGAAAATATTCTCCCACCCAGATTTGAACTTCGGTCTGATGTGAGATTTTTGGGAGCCTTTACAACTCGAGTAAGCCCACAAATGCATTTTATTAATATATATAATTAATGTATTTATTATAATTTTATAATTATTTTAATATATATGTATTAATTTAAAATTATAATTAGAAATATTTGTACTTGTTTATAAATATTTGTATCTATTTACAAATATATTTATTTTATTATATATAAATTTATAACTTTATAACAATATGAAATATTTTTTTTATAATTTTATAATTATTTAAATAAATTATCAGTTATTTATAATTATAACTATCAATAAATATTTAGTTATTTTTCATTAAACAATTATAATAAATATAATTTTATTTATAGTTATTTTTTTAAATATATATTTATATATATTTCAAAATAATTATTATATTATAACCAATATATTTATTATATTTATAACATCATAAATATATATAATTAATATATTTCTTATAATTTAGTAATTATTTAAATATATCTATATTTATTTAGAATTATAATTATAAATATTTATATTTATTTATAAATATTTATACATATTTATAAATATATTTATGTTATTATATATATTTATAACTTTTTAAGTATAACAAATATATTAATTATAATTTTCTAATTGTTTACATATATATATTTATAATTATAACTATAAGTAAATATATTTATAAATATTTGTATATAATTATATATATATATATGATTATAGTAGATGTATCTATTGTAATTTCATAATTACATACATACATACATACATACATACATACATACATACATACATACATACATACATACATACATACATACATACATACATACATAAATACAGACATACATACATACATACATACATACATACATACGTATATATACACACACACACATACCCACACACCCACACACAGATATATATATATATATTTGGACCAAGCGTACTCCGTCATAGAAATTTTATTTAAAATAAAAATAAAAATGAAGTGATAATAAAACATGTGGTATAAATAGTACCACCAAATCAATGAAATGACAAAATAGCACTCCTAAGAAAAACATGGTCCAAAGACCCTCGAAAAAGGCACACGTTCCAAAATCCAGATCCACCAAAAAGCACAAAAATGACCCAAATCACATATCTCATATCCCATAAACCTATTTTAGTCTCAAAATCCCAATTCATATTTAGCCCATAGTATCCCATAATCACGACCGATCAGCCAAAGCCATGACCGAACCACAAGAAAAAAGAAGAAAGAAAGAGCTACCCAATTGATCATGAAGAATCCCCAAAAGTTGGGTCCAACATGTGCAATCAATTTCCTCACTGCATCCCAAGGTTATCTCAGACACCCCCAAAGTCATCTCCCTCTCATAGCCTAAGGTTCTTCTTTCCCGTCACCAGCTCATTGGCCACAACTCTTCATCACCTACCTATACAACAATGGAGGTTGTCGCCTACCATGATTGTTTTCCGCCTTCCATCCTTATTATCAATAAACCCCCCGAAGCCAGACTCCACCTCTAGATTGATATTCTACCCCCACTCCATAATTGAGGTCCCATGTTTTCCACAACGCACCCCCATCATCGGTCGCAATGACAACACTATCTATCATTCACAGCTAGGATCCCTCACCCGAAGCTAGATCCACAGCATAAAAATCATATCGCCAGCCTTGCCTTCAAAAAAGGCCACTTCCATCACCAAGTCATCCTAATTCAACCTAACACCACAGATCTTAGAGGATCTGCCCAGACCTGTGTCTACCCTAAGCATCACACGTTGATGTATCCCAACTAGATGAGATTCTGATGCTAGAAATATTCCACTATACCATTGCATGTTGACTATCATCTCATGATTGGGCCAAAGTCGGCTACCATCACATGCCTCTGACACCTGTGTGTAAAACCTCTATTTAAATCCATGAGAAAACCTCAATTCCTCCATACTCCGCTTCTCGGAGGGGGTTTTATAGCTTTCCTCCAAAAATCACCCCCTAATGGTTCACACATTTGATTATGCACAAGTGTTAATCATCAAAAAATGGCTAATATGAATGAATCGTATACCTAGTAAAGTATATAGATAATTAAAAATTACTCATCACATATGGACAACATGAAAAATAATAATTATTTGGGAGTAATGTATGAATGAAAATTAATTCACGATGAATACATAACATATCAACGACATTTATACCTACACAATATTATATTTATTGACCAAATTCATTGGAAACATATATTTATTTAAATATATATATATCTATTTATTTAGACTTAGAATTATAATTAAAGATAATTAAGAATAATTTTTATATCATTATAAATATATAAATATAAATATATAATAATAAATTTAATAAATAATTTATTATTTAATAAAATTTATTACAATCATATTATTATTAAAATATATATTTATATTCTTATAAATAATTTATTTAAAACTTTATATATATATATTAAAATTATTAACAAATATTAAATAATTAAAACATGTGTTTTTATTTAATGTCTATAAATAAATACTATTTCTGAATATAAGTATAATAATTTTATATAAATTAATAATATTTTATATTATGCACTTTTATCAATGTTTTTAGCACTGATAAAGGGTAGATTTATTAGTTCTTTCAGCTAGCCTTGATAATGGCATTCCTTTTATGAGCATGTATTTCTTAACATTGACAAGGGTGAACGGTACCCTTGCGCTGATTTATAGTAGTGCTAGAAGAATGTGAAAGTCGAAAGTTCCTTTGGATAGGATTTTATTTCCACATATATTCAACCTATTATCACTCTTAGAAACAAATATATATATATAAAAAATAAATTGAAAATGAATTTAAAATGTTATCAAAATTTAATTAAATAATAAAAATCAATTAATAAATCTAAATTAATAACAAAATAATAGAATTAAATTATTCAAATATAAATATAATTTTTAAAAAATAATAATTATTATAACAATTAAACCAAATAAATATCATAAATTACAAATATTTAAATAAAAAGTGAGTCACCTAAGTTGAAGTTTAAATTTATAGTTTCCTCAAGTAAAAATCCAAACTCAGAAAAAATATATCCATTATTACTCTCAATAATAATACATAACTAATATTCATAAAAGGAGTAAGCACCATCACTCAAGAATCATTCATCCTAAAAAATATCATATTAAAAGAAAACCAGAAAACCCAGAAAGTTATTATCCATTACTTAAGACTAAATTATGTGAAAAAACCAAAATAACCTAACATTGTGAAAGAATTTAAAAAGATTGAATTTCAGAATTATGAAAATTTTGACCATATTTTAACAAAACATTTAGAGGACTATTATGGTCTTACTTTGAAACATATATTAGCTTAGAATACGAAGACCCTCTCCCCCACACAAAATAAAAATTTCCCCAAAGTGGTATTAAAATAAGGGAAAAAATTTCACTTATAATGCTCAAAATTTTTTATTAATTCAGAAGTTAAGTGATATGTACATCGTTCATAGTGAATTTAAAACAATTTGAGTTTTCCATAAAAAAATATTTTACAATATACTCAGAAAAACATAATCACTGTATTATATCCAATGAAAATAATTTTTTCTTATGTTTAAATAGTAGCATTTGAAAATTGTGTACATAGTGAATTGGGTGTAATCATGTCTGAAAATTTGATTCAATAAGATTTATATTTGAGCATAGAAATTCCTGCTAAAAATCCTACATAGAGAATAATTTTTACTCAAAGAACATGTGGCGAGGGGTAATCCCCCCACCCACACTTAATTTCAAACTGTGAATAAAGAAATGTATAAAAATTTCAATCAACAATTTAAAATTCAGTAAAATTTCCAGCTCCAAAAAGACATCAAGATAGTAATATAGAAGAGTAGAGTAATGATGAAAATATTAAAAAAGGAACCTATATGATTAAATGTTATATTATGAGGCTCTTTGTCATTTGAGAAAAAATGAGAGCTCTTCTACCCTATTTAAGCAAACAAAAACATTCCTAAAGTACAATGAAGTGGAAGACCAAAGACATATATTATGAAGAATATAAAAAAACATGGATCAAGAATAATGTTATTCTTATCAAAGAAAACAAAACATAAAAACTATGAATGTCCATGGGTTGACTCCAATGAAGAATTAAATTTTATGTCTTTATTTTTACTGTAGTGAGAATCAGTTTTCAACAAATCAAATAGAATCCAATCCATTTGGCTACACTTCAAAATCTTTTTTTTGACTCTTTGACCATTCAAAAGCATTATCTTGTTCTCTTCTTATAAAATTTAAAAAACACCATTGTTCAATAATTTTTTATTTTCCATTATTCGTATTATTTGTAGAAAAAATTTCATATTTATTATTAAATGAAAAATTTATATTTTCTTCATTTACATGTTTTTTATCTTGATTTCTATATTCTAAATTAAATAGATATTTATTTCAAGATTCATTTTGTTTGTCATATTGGCTATTCCAAGATTCCTTTTCCACTTCTGTTTGAGTATTTATCACACATATAGTGACAAAAACCATGGAATTCACCCTAGGATTTGTTTAAGATAAACTATACATCCTTCCTCTATCCCTATTAGTCATGTATCTAACTAGTTGGACCTTTTGTAATTCCAGATTTTGAATTCTAGCATCATCTTCAGCTATATCAGATTCATATTGGTATTTTTGAGAATCAAACATAGAATCTTCTGAGTCAAATATTTTAATCATTAAATACCATATATTCATAATTTTACCCCAAATATTTCCTTTAGAATTGGATGGTTTACACCTTTATTGGTTTTGGTATTGTTTCCTAGGTTGGTTTTGGTAGGAAGGGGTAGTTGGTTTTCTAATTATGCCTTGTTCTTTCCAGGATTAATTTGGATGGTTCCAATAGCCTTTGTTGTATTTATTTGAAAAGTGGTCTTCCTTTTTCCTCATCATGGGACCATAATCAGAAAATTTGACATTTTTTTTGTTGTTGAGATGGCATACCAAAATTATGATAGAAATTTTCACTATGCCCAACATGCCACATTGAGAACTCTACTCCATAAGTGACTGGTTCAAAAACTTGGAATTTTCATCATTGAAAACGTTACAAAGATAATTTTTTTATAAACAATATTAACTAATGTTAATAGTGGCTATTAGGGAATCAAACCCATGTGAAGGTTAGTACAAAAATTTCTTAAAGCAGTACCCATTATATATTGTTGGTGAAATCCTTGTTTTTTCTTTTTAATTTATAATATTTTGATGGAATATGTAATGAAGAGACAATAATTTTTTTATATTATGAGGTTGAAGGTGTAACTCTGATGAATAAGCTAACATAATATTGATTGGGGTAAAAAATTCAAGTAAGATGCTCGGGAAATTCTAATCTTACTAATCAATAAAGGATATCTTCTTTACCTAAATTTTAATTACTCCAGGAACACAATAAAATACTGGTTTAATCATACTTTCCATAAGAAAAAATAGATAGAAAGATTTAATATAAGATTTTTCCACTCGAATAATCATCAAACAATATTGGAAACTGAATATAAATCAACTGAATAAGACACTTCACAATAATACAATGTTTTGAAATTAAAGCTCATAGATATGTATTCATGTTCAATCTCGCTAATTGATATTATTGTTTGAATTAAAGATTTAGAGGTGTGAACCAATTATAAGTGAATTCATAATTGATCTCACCCACCAATTTTGAATTAATTTTAAAATAAGATATGAATAGATGATATAATTAACAAGAAAAATTGTAAATCCCCATACATAGAATTTTAACAGGTGATCATGATGAAGACTTGAATTAAAAATTCAATTAAAAACAAAATAAATTAAAACATGGAGAAATAAATATCCCTTTCAACATTTGTTCTTTTTATTTTATCCTTTTCCTAATATTTACTCTTCGGGTATGGAAGAATTTGTCGAATGAATGTCTGAAGATCTCCTATTACACTATCTTCTACCCAATTTTAGGTCCTCCATTGTTTACCATTTGTCACTGGGCACACACAGACTCATCACAGTCTCTGGTCGTCAAGTCAGTGAACACATGGAACCATCTTCTCATATCCTCCTCACTTTAGTATTTCTCCTGAAACTATTTTCCAGTGGTTAACTATCATGAACTGGATGCTTCGAATCTGCATAAAAATATATCAAGATTAATAAATAGTTTTTATTGAAGTTTAATTAAAAAAATATCGAAAATAAATTAGAAAAAAATAGTGTTAAAAAATTAAAATGATATAAAAAATTAATTACTTATTGTTAATTAAATTAATATATAATTTTACGTAATTATTTAAAATATTTATATACTTAATAGAAAAAAGTAATTTAGAAAAGTAATAATTATTAGAAATATTAATATTTTAAAAAAAATTATATTTTCAAAATAATTAATAGTTTATAAATATATAAATAATTATTTCTATTAATATATGTATTAGATTAATATAAATATTAAACTATTAAGCTTATTAATTTATATTAAATTAATAATTTTAATTACAAATTTCACTATTTAATTTAATTTGGCGGAGGTGATTCTTTTTTCTCCAAATGGGTTGGTGGACTTGTATTCCTCCTAAAACGGTGGTGGTGATGAATTTATCATCCACTGCTATGCTCCATCTCTAGTTACTCCTTCATCCATGATGGTGAGTAACAGCGGGTTCTGCAGATCTGAGATGCGAGCTCGGCCTTGGTAGCACAATTCCATCAGTGGCTATAGGAAGAGGTTCTAATTGTGCCTAGTTAGCCTCAGTGAGGGTTTCAATCAGTGGCGTGGGGTTCTCTGATGGTGTATGGGGAAACATCAGGTTCAATTTTTAGATTTACACTTGAGGGTGGGGGGGGACGTAAAAGCTCATACGACAACAGGTCATTTCATATGACGACACCATTATGCAGTTAGTTGTGAGTACCAGTGGATCTGCCAGTATTGGTTCCCGAGATTCCCAAAAATTACTCCCTGGATGAAAAATTAACCAAAATAAAATTAGAAATAAAATCATTATATTATTAAAATGATTTCCAAATTAAAAATTGAATTACTAAAATGTTTAAAAAAATGAATAAATAATTAAAATTTAAAATAGAATATTAAATTGAACACTAAACATCAATTAAAACTAACTAAATATATAATGAACAATAATAGAATATTTTGATACTGAAATTATACATTGATTTAAAACATTATATTTAAATAACTAAATTAATGGTTGAGTCCACAATAAATATTAAAATTAAACATTAAAATTAATTTATATTAAAAATATAGAATGTAAAAGATTAAATTATTGTATTATTGACTTTCAATTGAATAATTTTTTAATAAAAAATCTAGCATAAAATTAATAATTCTATATCATGTAGAATATTTACTTTAAAAAGTAATTAGAAAAATAATATAAATAAAAAAATGTAAATTAAAAAAATATTTCACACGGTAATAATAAAAAATTAATCAAAAAATTTGATAATTTAATAATTAAAACTATAAAATTATTAAATTGAAAATAATTGAAAAAATAATCATAATTAATTAATTAAAATATCAAAAACTAAATTAAAAAGTTATAATAATTAAATTAAACAATAAAAATCAATTAAAAAATCTAAATTAACAACAAACTAAAAAAATTAAATAAAAAATATATTAATATAAATAAAAAAAATAGAAAAAATAAATATTAAATTTCATCACATGCTTCATTGTAAGAGTAATGATTAAAAAAATGTTTCTTTTTCTTTTAAAAAAATCATGGAATTAATTGAGGATAACCAATATTATGGTAAGATTTATTTTATTTAGACAATTATGTAAAAGGAATAATTTTATCAACTTTTTGTGAATACTAAATGTGTTATTTCTTGTGTTCTTGAATCCAATTTCAAATGATTTTTATGATTAAAATTGAATTAATATATGTTAAATTAATGGTATGATTATTGAAATTCTATATGAATGAGGGGAGAAACCAAAATAGATCTAAGGATGGGTGAGATCAATATAAAATGTCATCCCCTTTCTTGTCTCCTTGCGATATAAAACATCTGGTTTAGAAAATATAAATCAAATTTTCTTAATTAAACCCCTTTTATTATCTTATAATCATTATATATGATTGAAATCCATTATATGATGGAATTTGGTGAAAACCAACAGTTGTTTTCAGAAGAAAAGGTAACATCCCTTACCAAGCACTTTATCTCAATTTTTTATTAACCAATTTCATATATTATTAAACCATTGAAATATTACAACCAAAGTATCTTACATATATGGATATGTTATTAAATTATATAAATTACCTACATAAACCTCCTCTTACCTCAAATTGTAATCAATATAGTCACTTTTATGTATGGAGAACCATCTCATTGCAAACCATTGTGACATGTTTTCCAAAAAACCTCTCATAGTTAGCTATGATGATGCATATAATTTATATATATATAATTTATATATATATATATCATATTTTTAACAAAAATATAAATATGGAATTATTATATCAAATATAACTTCTTGATTTTCATTTTTTGAGGGATACAATAACATTATTTGTGTGTATTCTGGACTACCGACTTGCAAAATGATATCATTAATTTTTTAGTAATGATTAGAATGAAAGATAATTTAAAAAATTTATTTAAAATATGTAATATATATAAACATATAATTTATTTTTGAATTTTTATATATTTCATAACTTCATTTAATTTCATCCATCAAGAATATGGAAACAACGTTGATCATACGCATTACCTGGCATCTCCATGAATGATGAATTTCATTTTATATATTTATATTTTTTGGATTACTATAAACACATATATAGTAAATATATATGATATTTATATCAGGGTTAACATTATAGAGATGTTGTATCCTTCATAAAATTTTTTTGGACCGAAAACAAAAAATCAAATCGAACATGAAAAATAAAGCGGTTATAACCTGAAACATAATATAGAATCGTTAATAAACAGGTCATAATAGGTCATAAGTAAGTATTATATGGAATGATTGAAATATGTACAATTATGTAATTTATGTAAACAAATAATATATTTTCTATAAATGAGGTTCAAATATGCATGACGTAAATCATGACTTATGGTAAGGGATGTTCGTCTCAGTTTTTACTTCAATAAGACACAAGATACCTATTTATTTTATTTGATTTATATAATTCCAATGAATTTATTTTATGATTCATCCCCAAGAAACTATTTGGATTTACATATCCATATTAGTATTTCTCTTTCATGCGGTTTACAGTTCAAAAGATACCCAATGAGCATGAGATTTTCTCTCTCAAAGTAATCTTTTTTTTGAGATATATATTAAGTTATACACATATCTTAATATCATGAATATATTTTTTATTGATATTATATGTTTCATTTTGTAACACCACATGATTTTTAAATAGGAACACCTTGTTCGATAGTGTGTACGTCACAGAACACAAATATTAAAAGAAAATATAAGACCCCAAGAATTTATGATATATTTATTTTTAAATATATAAAATATCATAAATAGTTTGTGACCTAAAAAACACTTGTTTTAAAAGAAACATCAATGTAATTAAATTGACCTACTTAGTCCATTACTTTGTGAAATTTGGTGACTGAGGTGTTTAGGGAGGTAATGATGACTAATTTCAGGAGTTTGTCAAAAGTCTAGTTTTTCAAATGATGACTCGTAATTGTAGTTAGCAATGTAAGGCTGCAGATGTGAGTTCAACGATATCTCACACTTGTGAGTCATCCAACGGTTTCTTGCACCGATGAGTCACTGATGGTAGGTCACCAACGATGACTCATCTAATAGAGACTCGCACTGGTGAGTCAACGATGGTATGTTTACAATAATGAATCATCCAATGGTGACTCTTCCATTGGAAATTATTCCAATGGAGAGTCAACCAATAGTGTCTCATCCACTAGCAGATCGTCCTATGGTGACTCGCACCGATGAGTCATCCGATGGTGGATCACACCGGTGAGTCACTAATAATAGGTCACCAATGGTGAATCTTCTAATAGTGACTCATTTGATGGTGATTCATCCAACCACATGTCACCCAAAGGTGAATCATCAACCGGTAGTTCACAGCGACAATTCACCCATCAATGAAATGTGACGGCGACTCACCCAATAGAGAGTCATTTCCAAACATCAAAATTCCATGTTTTCTGCTGTTTTACAGTTTTCTATAGTTTCACCCCTTTTAAAATTTTATTTGACATAAAATGAGTTAAATTCTATATTTAATGGTTTTTAGAGCCATTTTAAAGAGTATATATCTTCTAAAAAACTAAATCTTCCTTTGACTCCCAAACCGCGTGGTCTTTGTCAAGATCCGGCTTTAATGGATTTAAAAAAATGTTTCTCGTGTTGTTAGAGGATCTGGCCTTTCTAAAGTCGAGATCCTTTCTTCCTAGAGCATTTTATTTTTCTATTCTTTATAAGAGGAACTGAGAACCAGTATTATTTAAGGAGTAGTGTGTTGTGCTGCATCTTTGGATCATGTTTCCCTATAGGATTTTCTTCTACTTTTGTGCCCCCATTTTTGGTGAAATTTGAAAGTGATGATCATTTGTTCATAGAGGTTGGGATTCCTTTGTATCCCTTTTACGTTTTTTCATGTGTGGTGGGAATATGAATACATATCATTTTAATATATTATAATTTGAATCAAATAAACACAATTGAATCAATTTAAGATCAACATACAGGGATAGAAAAAAGTGAGTTATGTTCTAATTTGATATTCATTGATATTGTGACCTATCTGGGCTAGATGACTACTGAAAATCATAGTCGTTTGTGGTCTCTATATGTGCACATCTGGTGACTTGTGAATGCTTGTTGTTTTTATTTTGTTTTGAATGGATGTTTTTATAAAATTGATTAACCATGTATATTTAGATATTTAAATTGATTACCTGGGATATTATAGCTTCTCTGATCACACCCTCAATCTTAATATGTGAAATTTAAAAATAGAACCCTTTTGAATACTAAATAAATAGTGCAGATGGGTGTGGTGTGGTTATACATTAGAGATGTAGAGAAGGGTTGTGGAATTTTTTGTTGATGGATTTGATGGGTGTGATGGGGATATGCAACGGGGTTTCTGGAATTGGTTGGGATGATATGTGTTGTTGGGTTTGGCAGTGAGTTGGGGGTTTACTTATTTCATATGTTGGATTGGGTGGAATGAATTTGAAGAATTATTTTGGCAGTAGTTGGTATGGTAAATTCATCTAGAGTTTCTCTATGAGTGGCATAGAGAAAGCTTTACTATGTGTCTTGGGATCAGTTTTTTATATCATGAATGGGAGTTAAATGGGGTGGACATATAATGTGGTTTAATTTACCATGGTTCATCTTCTTATGTGTGAATTTTTCTGTGTGTCTGGTTTTGTGCTATACATAATAGTATCCCGAGTAGTGATAGAATGAAAAATTAATTGTTTAATAAATAATGTGATTGGGTTAATTGAATTTTATGGGTGTATGAATTAGTTTGTGTATTTTTGTGAAACATATTTCATTTTCAACCTCAAAAGTTATCATCATTAATGTTGCTTAATGCATTTAGAGGTAGAAGCACAATTGGTAGTATTTTGGGGAGGTTGGTTTTTTGATAACCCATAGGTTGGGATGAATGTTTGGTAAATATATATACATATATTTCCTTTTTATTTCTATACAAACCACACCCTTATTGAGCACAATATCCCAAACACCCCCATTATCATGAGGAAGGGTGTGTTTTCCAAATTCCCTAGTGGGAGTATAGATGGTAGGTTACTGGCTCATCCATACTCCCACTTCTAGGCATTAGTTTCTGAAGACTCTTCAGACTTGTTTTGGTGTGGTCTATGAGGCCCAGGTGTCTATGGATGATTTTTTCATCCCAACTACCATAAAGATGAGATGTGTTGTGCTTTCCCATGTTTCTTGAGGATGAGATATGGTGTGGTTTGGAGGCCCAGGTGTCTGTAGGCGGGATGTGATGAGCATTATTTTCCTAGGTTGTGGGACTAGTTGTGAGGCCCAGGTGTTTGCAATCGGGATGTGATGATCTTTGTTTTCCCAGGTTACGAGACTAGTTGTGAGGCCCAAGTGTGTGTGGGCGGGTTGTAGCGTGGGCGTTGTGGAAGAGGTAGGATGGTTAAGACATTTTCCATTACGGTATGAGCATCTAACTAGTGTGAAGTGGTGTGAGGTACCCAAATCATCTATATATTCTATTATTATATTACTTTAATAGAATTTGGTTACATAGTGAGTGTGCCTTAAGGATGTTGGGATGGATAGTGTACCTTGTTAGGTGCTGTTGGGTTTAGCTATTTTCTCACAGGGGAAATAGTATGGTTCTCCACTTGTGATTGAGTGAATTTGGTTTTTCTATACTGAATATAATTTTATGCTCACCCTATGTAGATAAAACTTATTTCTTGTTTCTAATATTACTACATGGACCGTGTTGGGAATTACAAACTCAGACATTGGTATAGTTTTTGTGTCCCTGCCTAGCCTTGTTTCTAGTATTTACTTTGGATACTGTAGTTTTGTAATAGATATATTTTTAAAATTTCTTGTGGTATGGTTTTAGATTTCTTATATATATACATATATATATATATTGGGGTTATTTTGGGATGAACCATCTTATCTCCTGGTCTTTTATTCATATAAATGGTAATGACTCCCTTATTTTGAGATCCATGTACCCTTGGTTCTAGTTTCTAGCTATGGCCTACTTGAGGTGGGACTCAAGTTTCATTATCTCTCTTCCTTAATTTCTAGCTTTGGAGAAGAATCTTTGGAAGGAGGGGGTCATGAAAGAATGGTATGAGAGACAGATGATGGTTGAGAGAAAGGATGGAGTTTGGAGTTAGGCATAGTGAGGATTTCATGGGTTGGTAGGGAAATAATGTCAGGTGGTCTTGGTATGTGACATAGGCCATGGAAGACCGGTTAGGACATGATATTTTAGGGTCCATTGTGACACAATGCAAGGGATTTGATCCTACCAAGTGTCCAAGAGAGGCTACACCATTTTCATGTTAGATTCCCTAGGAAAGGTACATGTATCATAATTAATTATGTTCCTATTTAAATTTTGGTGGTTTTGGGGAAATTGAAATGGATAACGAAACGTGTTAATGAATATAAATGAATCTTGAATAAAATTCCACCAAACTCACGCTTATAAATTCCTTATTTTCCTTTTTTTTATTATGGTACACAGTTGTTATCCATTTGTGGCTCTGGTAGTTATGGATTAGTAGGCCGATCCAATCTATTAGTGAAGGGTTGATCCAATTATAGTGGATGAAAAGTGGCATAACGAGTTACATGATTTCCAGCAGCATGCTATAGGAACATATGATAGTAGCATTTTAGATATGGAGTCAGAGTGCTGGCTCAGGGAACATGTGATCAGCTTCAGTTTGATCTAGGTTCTGATAGAGTAACATGTTATCATGGTGTTAATTCATATATGGGCAGCTTCACATGAGTTTTGGATTATGTACTTGTGGGAGAGGAAGGAGGTTGATGTTCTATGGTTCGATTTGTATATGGTTTTTTGAACCAAATTCCATTCATCGACCATGAAGGCCGAGAAGAGGGATGAGTTACTCTCCCTCCATGATGGGATTATGATGGTATGAGATATGGGGATCATGTCCATGGATTTCATGCCTTTCCCGGGAACATGGGGCTGAGGTGTGCTGGGGAAGTAGACTTATGATGCGACCACGTCATGCTCAAGGGGATATTTACTTGGTATAAATGCAACTATAAAATATCATCCTTGGCATTGACTGGTTATACTATGTTTATGTTTTTATTAACTTCTTATAGAGGTGTGTTGTGTTTTCACATATAGATGGTCAATGTGTGGCCATCATTGGTGACCAAAGCTTTCAGGTGGGTTGTCAGAATGTGGAACCCCTTATCACTTTGTTGAATGAGATGTTAGTGCAAGTAGTGGAAAATAAAAGTCCCTTCTTAGATTTTTTTTATGAGGATGATGCGACTCTACCCCCTCGGCGTGATGTTCTGTTTGGATTAGACCTACAGCCTGGTGATTCTCTGACTTCAATATATCCTTATCGGATGTCACCATCTGAGTTGTGGGATTTGAGGATTAAAATAGATGATCTAATTAATAAGGGATTTATCTGCCCAAGTGTGTCACTATGGGGTGATCTATCCTTGTTTGCAGATAAGGAGGATGGTGGTATGTGGTTGTGCATATACTATTGGCGACTGAATCAAGTGAAGGTCAGGAACTGTTACCCCCTCATGAGGATAGAGGATATTTTCGACTAGTTTAGAGGATTAAATTAATTTTCTATGATTGATTTACAGTTTGGATATCACTGGTTAAGGGTGAAGGAAGACGATATCACAAATTGTTCTTTAAAATGTTGGAATGGGAACTTCAAGTTCATAATCATGACGTTCAGTGTCACGAATGTACCCACCGTGTTCATGGTACTTATGAACACTATCTTATGGGTGTTTTTGGGCTGATTCATCATCGTATTCATTAATGAAATATAGATCCACTCGAAGTAAGAGGAGGAGCATTCTGAGCATATCAGGACTCTCTTATAGATCCTTTGACACCAAGAGCTCCATGGAAAGCTGACCAAGTGTAACTTAGGGATGTGAAAGTTTAATTTACATGGATATGTGGTGTCAGAGAATGGTGTAGCAGTGGACCCATCGATGGTTCAGATAGTTTTTTTCATGGAAAAACCCGAAGAATGTTGCAGAGGATCATAGTTTTCCCAGCACAGCAGGATATTATCAGATACATGTACATGATTTCTCTCGAGTTTCATCCCTTTTGACAACTCTAACCCGGAAGGACCATATTTTATTGTGGAGTGAGAAGTTCTAGGAATCATTTGACTATATGAAGGGGAAGTTGGCCAGTGCCTCAGCAATCTAGTTTCTAGAGGATGGGGTAATGTTCGAGGTGTTTTGTGATGCTTCCTATATGGGATTAATATGTGTGATGATGCTATAATGTGGAGTGATCTATTATGGGTATACCGAGTTACATCCGCATGATTGTAACTATTACACCTATGATCTAGAGCTATTAGAGGTTGTGTTTGTGTTGAATTTTTGGTGGCATTACCTCAGTGGGAGCACTTTTTGGTCTTCACAGATCTCAAGAGATTTAGGTATATCTTTTCCTAGTGATATTTGAACACGCAATAATATAGGTGGATTTAGTTTCTTTAAGACAATGATTTTGAGATCTCCTACACCACAGGAAAGGGGAGTGTTGTGGTTGATGCCTTGAGAAATAAGTCACATAAAGAAGTAGTTCAGAAATATGCAGACACATGGAAGCTGATGGAGTAGTTGGGAGCCCAGAACATATATATAGGAATTAATGGTGAGAGAGTATATTTATTTTAGATAATGGTGTAGTATTCTCTGATGTAGCATGTGGATGAATCTCAGTGGGGAGACTCATAGATAGAGGGGATTTGTGATCACTTTGACCATGGTGATTCTCCAGAGGGATGGATGGAGGATATTCATAATCAGATGCTATTCTTTGGAAGGATGTTTATTCCAGTGGCGATGCATGAGGGAGTCCTCCATGAGTTTCATAGATCACCATTGGTTGTATATAGACAGAATTTCAAACATGTATCGTGGTTTGAGGGAGCAGTTTTGGTGACCCAAAATGAAGCATTTTTTGGTGGAGTTTGTGGTTAAGTACAAAGAGTGAAAGTTGGGGAAGGCTGAGCACCATGTTCTCAGTGGTTTGTTCCATCCCCTAGGTGTCCTCGAGTGGATGTGGGATCAAATATCAATGGATTTCTTCACAAGGTTACCCAAGGAACAAGGATCCTTTGATACTATCTAGGTAGTAGTAGATTAGCTGATGAAATCGGCTCACTTATTAGCGATTAAGGAGTAAGGCCTAGTGGATTCATTGGAAGGGGGGTATGTGGACGGGGGTGTTGTAGATGCATGGAGTTCCAAGAACCATTTTTTCATATTTAGATACACATATTACCTCACGATACTATTGTATATTGTATCATGATTTCGGCACTCAGTTATGCCTCAACACTACCTTCCACCCTCAGATAGATAGGTTGACCGAATGGACTATCTTGATGTTGGAAGATATGTTGTGAGCTTGTATCTTGAACAGTGGTGGATCTTGGATATGAAACATTCCATTTTATAGTTCTCTTATCATAATATATATCACTCTTCCATGTGCATGACTTTGTTTGATGCCATGTATGGAAGACTATTTTATTCACCTTTGTGTTGGACAGAGGTTGGGGAGAAAGCTTTTCTTAGCCTCGAGGTTTTGCATAGCATGATAAATAAGTTTCATCTTGTTATTGAGAGGACAAAAGTGGCGCATGACCAGACAAACTCATAGGAAAAATGTAGGAAGAGGCCATTGGAGTTCAGTGTTGGGGATCACATGTTCCTGACTGTTTCCCCTTGATGTGGGAAGTGAAGGTTTGGAAGAGGGAGTAATATTTCTCTGAGATTAACCAGATGCTTCAAGGTATTAGGGTGAGTTGGAGAGGTTCCATACCAGTTAGAACTACCACTATAGTTAGAGAGGATCCTTTCCATCCTTCATATCTCTCAACTCCATCAAAATCATTATGATAACTCCCACGTCATTGACAGGGTAGAGTAGGATATCCAAGACAACACAATGTTCTTGTAGTCACCAAAAGAGATCCAGGATCATCAAGATAATGTGCTTTATGGGAGGATTATTCCTTTAGTTCCCATGTTGTAGAGGCATGGTTCCTAGAGGAGAGAACATGGGAGTGAGAAGCCCATATGTGTTCCATGTACCATGATTTTTTTTATGTTTTCCCTATTCTATTTTTCTTTGAAATGTAATTTTC
The DNA here is from genome assembly GCA_963277665.1 of Viscum album. Lineage (NCBI taxonomy): Eukaryota > Viridiplantae > Streptophyta > Magnoliopsida > Santalales > Viscaceae > Viscum > Viscum album. The sequence goes on from OY728155.1 coordinate 1,941,253,713, forward strand.
AAACCATGTTTCTTTTGAGATGAGATGTTTCCTTGTTCCATGATGTTTGATAAAGCCCTATAATTTTAAAAGTTGAATACCAAATTCTTAATGTAGACACATTAATTGCGATGTGATTATACACATGCGGGTGGGTCAGTGCCTACCATAGAGGATAATATATTGAAATAGAGTACGAGTCTATTTGATTCGTATTTTTGGAAAATATGGTTTTGTTATTGTGTGGTGTGTCTTCTACTCAGTTGGGTTAACAAATATCAGAGGATATGTTCATGAATCCTGAGGTTTCACTCCAGTTTTCAAACATAACAGGGTGTTTTATCAATGAATTTTGATGTTGGTAGCGGTGTTTCAAGTGTACTGAGATCCTTGATCGGTATCTCATGTGGTGGTTTTTCGTTCCAATATTTTCCTTTGGGTTTGATTTGAATTCTCGAGGGTGAGAATATTTTGATAGGTATCTTATGTAATGGATCAGACCACCCTGTCCATTACCTTATAAAAATATGGTGGTGGATGTGTTCTGGGAGGCAATAGTGAATCATTTATACACTTGTTCAAAATTCCAAATTTTCCAATGGTGTGTCATAATTGTAGGTTGTGACGGTAGGTCATGGTAGTGAGTCCAATAGTGACTCTCACTAGTGATTCGTCCAATGGTGGCTCATACAAGTAAGTCATTGACAATAGGTCAACAACGGTGACTCCTCCAATGGTGAATCATCCGATGTTGTGTCATCCAATAGTGAATCACCCAATAGTGGATCATCCACGACTAGCTCATCAAACGATGACTCAAATTAGAGAGTCATCCAATGATGGCTTTCACCTACGAGTCACTGACAATAGGTCGCTATATGGGACCTATCTAATGGTGGTTCACACCGGTGAGTCACTAATGATTGGTTACCAATAGTGAATCCTCCAATGTAGACTCGTCCACTAATGTGTTTTCCAATAGTGAGTCACCCAACATCGACTCACAATGATGACTCAACCAAGAGTGATTCAGTTTCAATAGTAAAAATTCCACATTTTCTCTAGTTTTCTAGTTTTCTACAGTTTCACCCCTTCTAACATATTATTTGATATAAAATGAGTTAAATGCCATATTTAATGTGTGTTTTCCAGATTTTTAGTATTGTATCTATCTTCTAAATACCTGAATCATACTTTGACTCCCAAACTGTATAGTCTTGGTCAAGATTAAGCTTTAATGGCTTAAAAAACACTTTCTCTCGTTGTTATATGATCTGTCCTTTCTAATGCAGAGATTCTTTCTGCCTAGTGGGTTATTTTTTTCTCATCTTGATATGAGGAAACTTGAACCTTTCTTCCTCAAGGAGTGATGTATTGTGCTACAAATTTGGACCGTGTTTCCTTGGGGGATTTTCTGTCGTTGTGTGCCCCCTTTTTTTGCACAATGAGGAAGTATTGATCATCTGTTCTTTAATGTAGGGATCCCTTCATCTCTCTTTCATTTTTGTATCATGTGCGGTGGGCATATGAATTTATATCTTGTGAAGATAGTAGAATAACAATTAAATAAATATAATTTAACTAATTTAAGATCAATATGCAGGGCTGTGAAAACTTTCTCCTCTACTATGTTATCTATTGATATTGGGATCTGAATAGGCTATATATCTACTCAAAAGAATGGATTTGGTCGTATCTATGTGTGCACATGTGATGAATTATTTATGGTTGTTGTTGTTTTTATATTGAATTTTTTATATAATATTTATTAACCATGTATATTTTTTAAATTAAACTGATTCCCTAAGATCTTATGGCTTCTGTGATAACACCCTCAATCTTATGAATTGAAGTTGAATAATATCCCCTTGTGAAGAATAAATAAACTAAATCGATGAATGTGGTGTGGTTATACAAAAAGGAAATAAATAAGGGTTGTGTCTTGTTGTGTTGATGTATGTGATGGCTGTGATGGGATAATGCAGCAGGGATGCCGGGTTTGGTTGTGATAAGAATTAATGTGTAATTAGGCTGGGAGTTGGGGTTTTTCTCTATTGAGAAGATGGATTGGTGGAATGAATTTGAAGAATGATATTAGTGGTGGTTAGTATATAAAATTTTTCAATAGTTTATATAATAGTAGCATGCCCAATGCTTTACTTCATGTATTAAGATCATTTTTGTTATATAATGAATGGGTGTTAAATAGAGAGAAAATATGATGTGGGTAAATTTACTGTGGTTCTTCTTACTCTATGTGACTTTTTCTATGCGGCTTGTTGTGTGTTGTATGTAGTAGTTTCTAGAATAGTGATGTAATGAATAAATTAATTTTTAATAAGGAATGAAATTTGTTTAAATGAATTGGATGGGGGTATGAATTGAGTTTATGGATTTTTGTGAAGCGGCTTTCATTTTTCAACATCGGAAGTGACTTTCATTAATGTTGGTAAATGCATTTGGAGGTAACAGTATAATTGGTAGTATTATGGGAATGTTGGTTGTTTGAAACCCCATAGGTTTGGCTAAGTGTATTGTATATATGTATATATACACACCGACATGTATTTCATTGTGATTTCTATATACACCCCACCCTAGTTGAGCATAATGGGTTGAACACCCCCATCATCACTAGTGAGGGTGTCTTTTCCCAATGTCACAGTTGGATGATGAATGGATGGTTATTGAATCTTCCATTATCCCTCTTCTAGGAATTGGTATCCCAAGACACTTCGAGCAGGTTTTGGGGTGGTTTGTGAGGCCTATGCTTCCACAAGTGAGCTATGCTTTCCATGTGTCTTTGAGATGAGATGTGTTGTGCTTTCCGAGGTGTCTTTGGTATAAGATATGGTGTGATTGTGAGGCCCGCGTTTCTGTAGGTGGGATGTGATGATGTTATTTTCCCAGGTTGTGGGACTAGCTTTGAGGCCAATGTTTCTATGGGATGGATGTGATGAGCTTCGTTTTCCCATGTAGCGGGACTAGTTGTGAGGCCGAGGTGTGTGAGGCTGGGTTGTGACATAGTTCTTGTGGAAGAGGTGGGAGCATCATGAAATGTTACATTAGGGTATCAGTATTTAACCAGTGGTAAGCCATGTGTGGTACCCAAATCATCGATGCGATTATTATATTACTTTACTAAACAAGAGTTACTTGGAGAGTGTGCCTTTGTGAGGTTGGGATGTCTAATATACCCTGTTTGGTGTTATTGGGTTCTACTGTTTTCCACATGGAATTAGTATTCTTCTCTATTAGTGCATGAGACACTTTGGTTTCTCCCTATTGAGTATACTTGTATGATCACCCTAAATATATAAAAGTAATTACAAGTTTGTAGGAGGATTATGTGGACTGTGATGGGAATTATTAGCTTGGTCTTTGGGATAGATGTCATGTCATTGCGTATCCTGGTTTGAGGTATATACTTTGGAGACTTTTTATAATAGTTACATTTTGAAACTTGAATATGGGATGGTTTTTGATTTATTATATATATATATATATTACAAAGAGTTGTTTTTGGATGAAATATCTTATCTCCCAATATTGTTTTCTTATAAATGCTAATGCCTCACATATTATTTGTTTTTTGTTCCCTTGGTGCTAGTTTCCACCCCAAGGCCTACTATAGGTGGGACTCAGGGTTCATAATCCCTCTTCCTTCCTTTCCAGCTTAGGAGGGTCATCTTTGGGTGGAGGGGGCCTTGATAATGATACTCCACTAAAATATTATTATTTAAACATGATCATTATAACATGACAATTCGTTTATTGTGTGTGGATAGTCATAACTAAACTATAAAACTATATAGTTTACACCAGTAAAAAATAAAATTAATCAATATAAATTGATGAGAAATAAAATAATAACCATTTGAAAAGAAAATAAATATTTTTTGGAAAATGTTATTTTTCAAAGTAAACAGTTTTATCTCGACTTCTACACTTATTATAATTTGTTTTTCACTTTTATATTTTTTTTAAAAAATAACTTATTTTTTAAAATCATAAATTCAAAATAATCATATTGTGAATTTTTTGTATTTTTCTTAAATTTTACATATTTCGATGAATTGTGAAAAATATTGATTTTTACTAAAAGAAATCATTTTTGTTAAAATAATTATAAAAATTATAATTATATTTTCAATTAAGTTTAAGTTAAATTTGTTAAATAATCTTAAAATTTAACTAATTTATGTCATCTGTTTCAATTTTGTATTTAATTTTGGTATTAAAACCATCTATACTTATGATAATTTTCTCTTTTAAAACCTTATTTTTTTGTCGCATTTGTGTGCATAAATTTAAATTGAATTATTCCACATATCTAAATTGAATTTGAAAAAATGGTTTTACTATTTGGATGTAGTAAAATTTATATTAAATAATATATTCATCATTATTTTTTCCAGAATTAATAGTGAAATCCAAAATGATTAATTACCCTGAATAAGGTAAAAATGTTATTACCAAGTGGTTAAAATAATAAGATAAGGGTAAAAATGACCTACCATATTTTAAAAATCATATTTTATGGACATATTTCCACATTATACAATAGAAAATTTTATTTAAAGGTTATTTTATGCTTTTGTAATGTGAATGACTTTATCATTTTGGATTCATTTTGGAACGTTTCATGAACTATCTAAGAGGGTTCCTTTTCCCCACATATAAAAGGGAACTCCCTACCATCACCAATTTACACCCCTCAAACAATTTTAATAAATTAAAATCTGAAACAATATTTCCCCTAAATCTGTATACAAATTCAAGACCTTTTTTTCCTCTCAAAAGACTATCCCTATAGTCTTTAAGAGGATATCTGATGGATGTTTCTCTAAGAGAAGTAATTATCTTAGCAAAGATCTATAACATTCTTTCATTTTTACAACTTAAATTATGATTTATAGTATAGAAAATATATCATATACTAATATTTTATTATAATTATGTAATAATATTTATCTTTCTCCACCTCCAACAAATGGGAAACAAAATCATAGATCATCTATACATTGGACAACCGCAACATGAACTGATTTATTTCATTTTCCATCACCACCTCTCAAGAATGGAAATAATTATAGATTTAAAAAAATTATATAATATTTCTGATATCTTTATACTTATTTTATTTTAATAGCAAAAATATCTTTTAGTTACATTACTTTTTAAATACAATAATGTTTCCTGTGTGTATGGAGAACTGACGCCTCTCGAAGAGATGTGATTTGTTTTTGACTTATTCTTTACATAGAATGTGATAAATATATAATTAATGATTATATATATGTATATATATTTATAATATTATATTTATTATATAAAATTAATATATTTCAAACTTCCTTATAATTTCACTCATTAAGGGAATTATATTTTTTCTCGTGCGTACGTACGACCTGCCATCTCCATGACGTGATGCGATTCATTTTCTATTTCCAACACTCATATATAGTTATAAAAATATATTTACTGAGTAAATATGTTATTTACTACATATTTATAATTTTTTTGGATGATATATATATATATATACCATTTGAAAAAAAATTGGAACTTTCTTGGAAAAACACGCATGAGAAAATAAGGAAATGAACCCCTGAAACAATGAAAATAATTATATATTATTAAAAAATGTGTGGTAAAATATTATTAGTGTATTATATATGTATTTATAAATATGATTATGGTTTTAGAATAAATTAATAACATTACTAAAACCATTATAATGGATATACAGTCACATACAAAGGAAATTGGACCTGAGGTTATGGTTTATTGCCTCACTTTTACTTCAATGAGGCATATACTATATTCACAAATTATTTCATTTTTTAGTGTATATAATCCCACTTTGATATTTTATATCTTGAATATATTTATATAAATATTATATAATATATCATTTTTATTCAATTCTTATTTGGGGCCTATGATTATGAATTTCTCTATGTGGCATGGGTTTCTTTCACATTCTCATCATTATTTATTATTATTTATGTCTATATCTCCCTTAGAGGAATTATTAAATATTTACAAATTAAAATAATTATATTTTCTTTAGCTATGATTATGAAATAAATTTTTCATCTAATAGTAAACTTTTCACACACACTTCCACTTAAAATGATTGAGAAAATGTTTTTAAGAAAACCCATCTTTAGTTATCTCTTCGGTCGAAAATCAGTTTTCATCAAAACCCACGTTTACTAAAAATGTTTTCAAAAATGTTGTTAACCCCTTAAAAACGATTTTTAATGTAATTTTTAACCACTCTTTACTTTTAATTTTTTTAGATGGAATCATCCTATCATTTTCAAAACAATAACCACTTTTATTTTACTGAAAATATAGAATGAGGCTTTATTTTAATATGTATGATATGAAAAATTCATAATGTCATGGAAAATAATTTTTTTAATTACCATTTTACACAATTTAAATGGTTATTTTCAATGAAAATTATTTTCGATTTTTTTGTGATTTTTTTAAATGGTAATTTTCAAAATGGAATGGTAATTTTTATAATTTTTTATTAAACATTTTATCATATTATTATTCATAAACAACACAAACCCTCTATTTTAATAATCATCCACTGAGGATATATTTTATTGATACCATAATTATTATTTTTCATGATAGTTTAAGATCATTCTATCTAAGGATGTATTATTTTATTACCATTAACCATTTTACTCTGTATAGTTTATGATTATATTTATTAATTTGGTAAAGTAATAACATTTCATATTTTAGTTTTACAATACAAGATCTTATATTGATTATATTTCACACCTTATATATGAGGAATGCATTGGAGTAAGTAAGTGAATTTTGGCAAAAAATATAGACCCTGGATGCATTGGTGGGTCTCATGATTCAAACTATATTGGGTTTTGGTTGAGGTCTTACCCATTTATTTAGATGCCTTAGAACTAAGATTTGATGGTATAATTTAGATGAATGATATTATTTATTATATCCTCATGAATTAAATATTTTATATTCCATGCGATCATATGTTAAGATAATATATACATGGTTATCATTTCAAGATCATGTGATTATATATGTGTTATTATCTGATCATCATTTATTCCTTCCAATTTTTTCTCAAGTTATTGATAAAATGGAACATTTTTCAATTATTTACCTTCCCATATTGATTATTAATTATTTATTCATCAATTAAAATTTAAAAATACCCTTACCAAGCATCTAGGATCACCAATTTATAATGTTTTATTTTCCCCAAGAAACCCAGAAGTGTTTTGTGATTGATATTCAGGGATATGCTATAAGGAATAATGGAATTCTTAAAGAGAATACATTGTGTATTAAATTTTTTAAATTATAATAGAAATTTAAAATATGTATCGTGTATTCAAATACTAATAAAATGTTTATTACATCAGAATGATATTCCATGTATCTATTTCCAAGGTAATACATTAGACACCATCTTCAAGATACTCGTGTTGGGGTCACCAGAGTTAGTATCAATGGATATTTAGTAGGAACCATGGGAACTAGATTTAGTAAAATACTATTTAGGGAAAATAAAACAATTATATATATTGAGGATATGTATAAATGAAAAATTTAATGTTTTTTTAATTATAATATTTTTTGATATTTCCTATAAATACATCCTTTTATAGATACAAATAGTTAACATGGTTCTAGTACACACGTACCTAGGGAAAATAACTCTCAAATGGGTGCATTGGGATTGACCTGATCACCAGCTGGGGCCTAAAAATGGGACTTACTAAGAACATGGTTTTAAACTCCTAGGGGATATTATTAGAAAGATTAAAATTGTAATTACAAACCGTTATAAGGATATAAAAATAAAGATATCCCCCAAAAAACTATATTTATGATTGTGATAGTTCTTACTCATAAATTGTTTAATTTATGTTATGTGTTTCACTAGTTTTGGGATTATAATTTATACTTTATTATATGAATTATTATATTGTATTACATTGTGTAGAAATTTATTCCAGTGGCAGGAATAGAAAATTTATAAATACATGTAACCTAAAGAGTATGAGTGATAATTTTCATGATGGTATTAAGCCAATAATTTGAAGGGAACTTGTCTCCAAAATATTCTAATCATATGAAGAAATATTATAATGTCCTGTCAAGATATATAAATATTTTTATATGTATTAATGATTCAATGAGATTCTATATAAGAAGATGATGAGAGAGAAAAAAAGGATTAGTGGAATACGGGGAAAGGGATTTTCATACATGTGATAATTGTGGAAAAATTCCCTTATACCTTCTTTAAGGAAATAATAGTTTTATAAAAGTGTTGAGAGAAAGGAAACTGTTATTATGAATTCATGGAATATAATGAATTATCCAACGTTTAATTCTTCAAATGTAAGTAGATAGGGAACTTCACAAATGAATACCCATATATCTCAAAATAAGATAATGGATCATGATCATGTTTCTGTTATTACTATAGATTAATTGGAATGATTAATGTGCTTATGTTTGGATTCAAGAATTCTTTTATATGAGTATTTTATAAATGATATAATGGTAATAATAATAATTAAATGTATAAGTAGTGTACTGCAGTACAATTTCTTAAATGATTTCAGAGCATATGTTAAATGGTACCAATGACCAAGAAAAGTTATACAGTGATAAGTTGAACCTCTTCGAAAACAGAATATTAAGGTAATGAAACCCCTAATATGTTTTCTATGTTGAAATAATAACTTTAATAATATTTTAATTGGATATTATTGGTGACCATTATATTTTAGTGATTTTATGTTTTGTTTTATCTTTGTTAGAGTTTATAAGCATTTATTTATATAATATAATGGAAAACCTGACATTTTATATTTGGAAGAATGTAATTTTTCATTCAAATTTTATAGTGATCATGATGTTAATATATTGGGAATGGGACATTAAAAGACACTTTATATTATCTGGGGAATATAATTTTGATTTAGTTGTCTTCTTTAAAAAAACTAGACATTGAAATCAGATAAGTTTTTTTGGGCAAGTCATCAGGTTAACTATTAATAGAATTGATTTAGTTGAACTTTGGGTGATATTTGATAACATGTTCTAAAAATTTTGGTCATTGAAAATATCTAGAGATAGGAAGGATGAATTTTCATTCATTTATTGAGCCAATGATCTGTTAATTGTTTATTTTAGTGCTTGAGGTATAAAAATTTATATTGGATATTAATTTATTAGAGTTAGAGATGAAGTGGAAATTGATTAAAACACTTTTAAAGGATAAAATTATTCCCTTAAAAAAATATTAAGTCACTATTTTTTATGCCCTTATTCTAGTTATTAATGGAATTCCTCAACAATAGGGAAAGGATCATGAAACAAAATTTTTCTCCTAGTACATTCATTTCCAAAGAATTAAATAGTCCCTTAACTCATTAATGATATATGGGTTTTTCGTTTTTAAACTAATCTTGATAACCCACTTTATTATGATAAATAATCTCCATCAATCCCTACTAATACTTGGGAACTAGTATTCTCTTCCATTTCTCTGTTTTCATTTCCCCCCAATGTTCTAATACATGGAAACCTACTATTGTGTTATTTTGGATGACCATCATACTTCACTTTTTCTTTTATCAAGATGATATATTATTTACCATTTTTATTATATGGGTTAAAAAAATATATTTTAAAATATAAAATCCATGATTACAAAGACCAATATTAAACGATAAGGTTCCTATTTATTTACGAGGGGTAGAAAATAACACCTCACGATTTTAAAATAGGAACCTCATGTTCTATAGCTAGTATGAAATGAAACAAAAAAGATTAGAAGCAAATATACACCCTGAAAATTTCTGATATATTTAATTTTAAATAAACTAAATATCTTCAATAGATTATGATTCATGTAACACTGGGTTTAAATGAATCATGATACATTATAAAATTATTATTATATAAACATGATTATTATGGCATAACAAATAAATTAATAGGTATGAATAGTAATAAGAACATTATAAAATTATATGGATTTAAAACTATATAATATAAATTAATTGTATATGTATTTATTGTAAAAAATATAATAATCAATTGAAAGGAAATGAAACGTCTTATGAAAAAATTTCATTTTCAAAGGAAATGGTTTCCTTGCATCTTGCGAACATATAATAAAATAAATATCTTCCAATTTTATAAAATTTATTTGATAAAAAGAATATAATTTTTAAAATAATATTACATATATTTTATTATGGTGAATTTTTTATTTTTCTTAAATGTTTCAATTTTGATAAAATAGTGAGAAATACTATTTTATTCTAAAAACTGCCTTTTTGTTTTATTAATTTTACGAAGTTTACTTTAATAGTAAATTAATTTTAAGGTTAGATTATATCAATTATATTAAAATTATGCTAATTTAGGTAATTTTAATACATTTTATATTGAATTTTGATATTGAAACCTTCTACACTTATGGATATATTTGTTTGAAACACCGCTTTTTCATCTCGTATGCGTGTATAATTTTATATTAAATTCTACCACATTTTTAAATTTTATTTTGGAAAAATGGCTCTCATATTTCTAATAATAATAATTTATATTATATAATATGTTAAAATTAATTTTTTAAGAAAATGTATATTGAGAAAATGAAAATAATCCACTATAATTATGGTAAAAATGGTTTACGACGGTGTAAAACTATGTAAATAAGGGTTATTATAACCTATGAAACAGATAAAATATTAATGGATGGATGTATTTACACATTATAACATACCAACTTTTATTATATATTAATTTTAAATAATTTATCAGGTGAATGAATATCAATTTGGATCCTTTTTGAAAATTTCCATGTAATTTATAAGAGGGTTCCCTTTCCCACTAATAAAATAGTACTTATTCCCCTCAATTATTCACAACCATAAAGCCACATGTCATGGAAAACACCCTAAAACATCTTTATAATAACCTTATACGTATTATATAGCTTATGTTCCCCCTAAAATACCATCTTCAGGGTCCTTTAAAGGATATCCAATCGATGTTTTCCATAGAGAATGTAATTAACCTAACAGTGAACTTTCATTTTCTATCATATTTTTATAACATAAATTATGTATTAACAAATAAAATATAATGAAAAAATTATCTAAAATATAATCATATTTTATTAAGTTTATAAAATAAGATTTATCCATCTCCACTTCCATCAAATAAGAAAAACAAATCACCAATCTTGTGTAAGGCGGACTATCGCCTCAAAATCCGATGTAGTTTTTCATTCGTCACCACCTTTCAATGATGGATAATTTTTTTGATTTACTACATTAGTATTATATTTTTATATTATTATACTATTTTAGATTTAATATCACATATAATATTTTTATCACTGCACAGGATGATGTGAATCATTTTTCACTTACAATTAACATTGACTATAATAAGTATAAAATTATATAATATATGTGATATATATGAGATTATATTTTTTATTTAAAATTAATATACCAACCAATTACTTAACCATTCACTCATTAAAGGAATGATATCACTGCTCTTGCGTACATATAACCAATCATCTGCACGAAGCGATTCGATTCATTTTCCAAGTACAACATTATTAAATTGATAAAAAATGTATATACTGAGTAATTATGATATTCATAAAATTCTTATCATTTGGGATATCAATTATATATATATATATATCCTATAAAAAACAAAAAAAAATTTCCTGATAAAAAAAAATGCAAAAAAAATTAATACCCAAAACAATGCAAATAATGATTTTTTTGTAACAAATGGGTTGTAAACATTTATAATAGGATCATATATGATATTATATTTTGGGGTATGGTTTTTGTAATAAATTAATAAAATTAATAAAACCATTATACAAGGGGTACATACCATTATGAATGAAATGAGACCCTAGGTAATGGTTTCTCATCTCAGTTTTACTTCCATGAGGCATATTCCATATTCACCACTTATTTATTTTGTGTGGATTATATACTTCCCATTTGATATTTTATACCATGAATCTATTTATATTTATAGTATTTAATGTTTTATTTGATGTTATTTGTTTTATGGGTATTATGACTGAGATGTTACCAAGTTGGTAAGAGTTTATTTCACAATCTCATAAATATTCGAGATTGGTTATGTTTACTTCTCCATTAGAGAAATTATTGTATATTTACATCTTAAAATAAATCTATTTTCTTTACCTTTGTTAATTCATTATATTATTCATTCAATAGTACCATTTCCCCACTCTTTGGTACTTAAAGTAATTGAGAAAATGTTTTTACAGAATTATGACTTTATTTATTTCTTCGATCACAAATACATTATAAAAAATTACAATGTTTTAAAGAAATGTGTTAATTTTTTTAAACTTGTAAAATTAATTTTATAAATAAATTTTAACCCAATATTACTTTTTAGAAAATTTTCTTAATTGAATCTTTATTTTATCTTCATGAAAATATTTGTTTTTATTTTTCTGAAAACGTGAAAGTAAACTCTATTTTAACTTGTATGGAATGAATAGAATACTAAAATATCATGAACAATCAATGATTTAATTATTATTTTAAAATTTTTAGAATGTTATTTTCAAAAATGTTTGGAAACATTTTTTTTGAATAGTGATTTGAAAAATGTAAAGGCTATCTGTCTAAAAAAGTATTTATGGATATTTTCATTATATTTCTATTCATTAATGACATCTACCCTCTATTTTATGTGTTATACAGTGAGAATATTTTTTTTTGATACCATCCTTATTATTTATCTTGATTGTTTATGATAAGTTTGAATATGAATGTAAAATATTATTATCATTCACCATTTAACTCTGGATGTTTTTTTATTATGTTTATTTATAGGGGTAAGTATTAACATTTATTATGTTATTATTTCAATAATAATGTTTATATTGATTATGATTCACCCATTTAATATGTGAAATTAATTATACATAGTATTTCATGAGAGGGGATCTATTTATCCCCTCAATACATTGTTAGGTATCATGTGAAAAAATATATTTGGTTTTCCCTGAGTCATTACACACTTATTTAGATATATTATTACACGTCCTTGATGGTATGTTTAATATGTCCAATATCATGAATTCCATCATTATGAATTTATTTATTGATATAAAATGTGATCAATCGATAATTTATAAAAACATTATTATGTTTTCATGATAATGTTATTATATATATGGCACAATTTTATCAACATTTATTCTTTCCATATTATGATAATGTTATTGTTTAAATGAAAAGTGATTTATTTATTTACTATTCCATATTGATAATGACTTATTTATTCATTTCTTCCACCGTACACATTCCCTTACTGAGCATATAACCACAAACATTTCTTATGTTTTAATTCACTCTGAATACCAGGAAGTATTTTTATCTGATAATCATGGATACATTATGAGGAATAATGCAATTCTCAAAAAAATACATTTTGTGTTTTATGTATTCAATTATAATAAGAATTATAATTATGTATTTATTTTGTTAATACTAAACAATAAATTGGGTTTTTATGATACAATTCATTATATCTTATGCCAATCTAAAATATTAAACACAATAATTCTAGCTATTGGGGTCAGGGTGGCTACAAATTTAATGTTATTATTTACTTGAGACAACTATTTAATGTTAATAAAGTGGCAAGGGTTTCATGTTACAATCTCATTATTTATCAAGATTGATTATGCTTATTCTTCTAATGATAAAATAATATGATTTATATCTTGAGAATATCATGTATTTAATTCTCATCTGGTTATTTCTATATAAGATGTGTTTTTTGTTTATTTTTCTCTCTTAAATGATTAAAGTGACCAAATGATTGTTATTTATAAAAATCATCATTATATATCACTTCGGTCGAAACACCATTTTCTTCAATATACTTGTTTTCTATGAATTTTTCAAATTTTTTTTTAAAATTATCTGATGGATTTATAAGAAGAAATATTTATCCATGATAATGTTTTTAAAAATTGTTTTAAATTAATTAATAAGGTTGTTTTCCAAAAAAAACTGTTTGGATTTCATAAAAAATGTGAAATGATTATTTTTTACATGTAGAGAATGAAAACAATTTCCCACCATCATGAATAATAATTTTTTTTAAAGATTCAATAATAAGTAAATTTTTTTTAATGAATGGTATTTCTATATTACTTATATTAATTTAGAGTTTTTAAAAAGTAAATTTTAATGTTTAAAGGATGTTTTCTTCAAGAAAAGTTCTATGTGATATTTAAAAATAATTTCCCATAATAGATTGAATCCTTTCATGTTAATTATTATATAATGTGGATAGGTTAAAATGATACAATCCTTAATATTTATATGGACGTTCAATTATTATGATCAATAAATTTTTATGAAACCCGTGTATTTTTAATGGGTTATGCTATGCTGAATTAATTAAGTTTTTATGAAACTGGTCACTTTTCATTAGTTGTGATATATTTAATGTTTCATGTTCTAATGGAACACAGATGTATGAATAATATGAGATATGGGATCTATATCTCTCTCAAAATCTTTAGGTAAACATTGATAACACATGGGTGAATAAGTTATGCATGAACCTAATTACAAGTAAACAATATCATTTATGAACCAGATTACATGTCCAAAATATTATGAGTAAACCTGATTCCATACTAACAATGTCATGCAGGGGATTGGATTTCACATCGATAAGTTTATTCTTAGACCCTATTGCATGTCTATATATTTATTTTAGGGCATGATTTCATGTTATTAACCTAATGAGTAAACCCTTTTATGTTTATATATGTTCAAAATGTAATAATTTTCTATGTATTCCATAAATCTAAATATTATTCCAATGTTAGGATCTCATGGATCATGTTCCTTGATTCCATTATGATTCATGTCTTATGAAATTTCAATATTTATTCAATGACTCATGTTTATGATCAATGATATGTTGGGTATTGTTTTCAAATGTTACTTTCCTGTTCTTACTCCCTTATGCCCATGATATACTGATATCTCCATTTTTTCCATTATTGAATATCATTGATAACCACTTATATATTTTTCTTCCACAACTTATGATGAATGTTATTATGTGTGATATGTCAAAAAATTGTGATAGTATTAAAGAACTCAATAAGAGATAACATAGCTAACATATAGACCAGTTTTTATATGTCCATGTTTCCAATAGAACATGACCTAAATAATTATGTCAAGGATCATTTTGTAATTTAATGAATTTTAACCTATTAAGATGTAATATTTATGTTTGATAAGATTGTTACATTACAGTTGGAATTATAGAATGGTTTATCTTACTATTAGGGAATATGATGAGAAAAAATTATTGATATACCTAGGGATATTTCTAAGAATATATATAGGGATACGTCTTAGGATAATTCTATGGTTGAGTAAAATTATAGTAAAATGTCATGGAGTTTTGATAAATGATTGAGTGACTGGATTCCAAGAAATTACATCCCTATTAATATACTACAAGTGGATGTGTTTCTCAAAGAGAGGCACCTATGGGTAATAAATTTAAAAAGGGAATATTGACCTGGACTCAATCGTCACCTAGTGAAGAATAATAGGACCTACTTCACACATGGTTTGAAACTATAGTGGGGTATGTTTTGGATATTCAAAAACTACTTATGAACCATCATGAATGATTTTAATATTCAACAAGAATGTCCATGTTAGATCCAATAGTATCATTGATTGAAAATGAGGTGTCATGATTTAGAAAAAGTATAAATAATTTTTTAGGATTATATGATTTTACACCATGAATAGGGATTCTCACACTATGATTTCTAGATTAATATAATGGATAGAACATGTAGGATATATTTTAATTTTTAATAAAATTGAATTTTCGATGAATTTACTCTTATGGAACTTAATGTAATAGGATATAGATTGAAAATCCTTATTTCAATACTCACATAAGATTCTCATGGTATGAATCATGTTAATATAAAAAATGTAAACAAGATGGAACCATTTTATATGTAGTACATAATGAGGTAAACTACACCTTATTTTTGATGGACAATGTATTCACTAGTCCTTTATAAAAGGTTTAGTACAATAGATTTTTTTTATTCTTTAGTATTAACAACAATATTTTTTTTCATATTTATATAATTTGGAAAGAGAAGAAGGTCAATGCTGGAACCTTATTAAGAATATGAGTCAAGGAGATGTAGTTTAATCTATATATTGGTATGCCTTTAAGAGGATACTTTTCAGTAAATTCTCCATCGTATTCTATAAGAAAGGATGGAGAGGGAAGTTCATGAGCTCAAATTAATGGATTGTGAATCTATTAGTATATATGAAAATAATTTTATAAGACATTCATTGAAAAATTATGGTTTAATTATTACTCCAGAAATAAAAATTGAGGGATTATTTTTTGTCTTGAGACCATGTCTTCAGAAGGTGATGGATATAAGAAGCATTATTATAAAAAAAATATTATTATATGTGAACTAAAGGTTGAAAAATATATTATAAATTATAAAAATTCCCATAGTCTTGATATGAAAATATATATTGATCTAGATGAAAAGTTGAATAAATCACATGGTGGAACGAAATTTCATTAACATACATATGTGAAAGGAGATAATAAGAACATAAATGAATTCTGCAAAGGAACAAGAGTGTGCTACCAGTCTGGGAAGCTTGGAAATCAAGAAAAAGAATATATAAGTGATGTGAAGAGGCCAATCAATTAAATTAATATGGAGGGAGATCATTATAATGAATCACCCACACTCCCATGTTTCAAGGTAAAGAGATTTCATATTATGTGAATATTTTCACCAAGACAAGGGTTAATGTGGATGATTAGACACAAAACCCCCAAAATTCAATGGAAAAAGGGAAAGAATATGCAATAAAAATGGATAATGTGAGATATGATATTTAGGGAGAACTTTTCCTCCCATCCTTAGATAGGTATATCTTGATTAATTTTTTATGAATGATCTCAATGTAAATTTTATAGTTTATACTTTAGTGAAATTTCATGTGATTATATCTATCTAAATTGAATCTAGATTACTAAAATAAAATTTTCTATTTTATCAGCATAAGGATGAACCCAAGCTTCTAATGAATTTTTTTATAAGATATTATATTATATAAGGAATAATTGGAGGATTAAATTTTTGAAGTGTATAAGTCGTCACATAAGATTAAATTGAGTGTTATGGATACCCAAATGTGTTTATGAGTTTAAGGTTAATTATACATTCAGGGTCCTTGAGTCCCCTATTAGGGTTTTATGTAATGGGAGTTTTTTTAGCATTAACGATATATTAAGAGACATTTTTATAAATAAAATACTTTGGATTCATAGATGTTTTATTTAAAAAGTTATCTGACGAGGAATTAATTTATACTTTATGGAAATGTGATTAAAGGTATTGGTAACCATTGAGGATTATCATATAATTGATATTAATGAAATTGTGAATTTTGTAAATCACCATACGATGTATGTAAAATTCATTACTATCAGAGTGTATTTATATCTAGATCATCTAGATAGAATATACATTAAGTAAATGATAAAGATTCATGAACTACTAATTTAAATTTTTTCTTATCGGGAGTAAAATTTTACGTTGATTTTTAAGACATGTCATCAGTAATATCTTGATATAGAGTAGAGTTTCATCACTAAATATCATCCTATGATAGATGGACATTTTACGAGAAAACTTCAAACCCTATAAGAAATGGTAATATTATGTTCTATGGATTTCAAAGGTGGTTAGGATCACCATCCTCGAGTTTATTTATTTTAAAATAATAGATTTCACTCGATAATTTAGATGGATCCTTATGAATACATTTATAGAATGAATTGTATAACTCCAATGTACTAGAATGATGTTTCAAAAATAACGATTTTGGGACCTGAAATATATGATGAAATGAGATAGAAGGTTAGATCCATTCAGAATCTCATAATGGAAACATAAGGTTCACATAAATATTATGCTGATAATCATTAGGGTGAACTAGAATTTATATTTGGTGAGAATGTGTTTATATAAATTTTTCCATGGAAGAATGATTTGAAAACTATGATCTAGGTATATCTGTCCATTTGAAATCCATGAGCATGTTAGGATTATAAATTATTAGTTTGGACTTACACCAAACCTATCTCAAGTTCCTGATGTGTTCCCTGTATATCTATTGAGGAATTACATACATAGTCTGTTAGATCTTCATAACTCAGATGTCATACCTCTAGTGTATGATCTTTATTATGAGGGAAAACTAGTGGAGATTCTAGATTACACAAAGAGTTTTCATAAAAATAAGACCACTCCCCTTGTCAGGTTTTTGTGGTGAAAAAACTAGCTTGAGAAAGATATGTTGGATCCTAATGATGTAATGAGGCCAAAGTATCCTCACTTATTAGTAGTAATGAGAAAATTTTTTATGATGAAATTCAATTTTAAGGGTTGTAATGTTTAACAACTTGGGATTTGGATAAATAGTTTTTTTCAAATAAATTAAACATTTTCATTATTTTGTATTACACAGAACACCATTGTTATCTTAGCTTACACACCCCACCAAGTCTAACAAAACACAATAAACTATTAAGATATTATTATTTAATGTGATTATTATCACCTAATCACTAGAATGGTGGGTATAAATAGGATTAAATAAATTATGAACATATATGGTTTACATCATTATATATAATGAATTATTTGGTTACGAAATAATTATAATTGAAAAGGAAAACTATTTGAAAATAATAGAAATAATTTTATGAAAAACTATTTACATATTCAAGAACACATTTTATATCAAAAAATAAAAAGCAATTTTTTTAAATTTTTTTAATTAATTAAATAATTATATAAATATATATTATATTCAATAAAATGATTATAATTCATGTTATTTTTTTATATTAACAAGATAAGAACAAATCACATTTTACAATTAAAAACTTACTTTTTCAAAAAAAGGATTTATCATATTTTTCATAATTATTCATAAAATTATTTTTTGAAGATTTTATAATATTAATTGTAAAAAATAAAATTAATTTTTCAAATAGTAATTTCTAAATAAACATAGGTTTAATTATTAATTATTTTCTATGAAGATAAACCTGTTAATGAATAGTGAAAAAAATTGATTTTTATTAAAAGTATTCATTTAATTTAGTGATTTTAAAAAATCATAAAAAATATTTTTATATGGTTCTAAAAGTAAAATTAGTAAAATTATATATATATATTTATTAATAAAATTTATGTCATTGTAATTAATTTCATATTCTTTTTTTATGAATTTTTTTAAACATTTGGCGATTTTCACATTGGAAAACCAATTTCCCAACATGATTGTTGGTTTAATTTTGAATTAAAATTTAAAACTTCAGTGATTGGAAATTACTAAAATGTATTCCATGTGTGTAATAATGAAAATTTACATTTTCTAATATCTTCAATTAAAATTTTTACCATTTTCAATAGTATATGCAGTAAAATTTAATTACTACTGTTATAGTGAAAATGGGTTTACAATGTGTTAAACTAAAATGATAAAGGGTAAATAACCTATAAACATGTAAAAATACAATTTGTTTGAAATATCTAAACTTATATCTTCTAGTTTATATAATGGATTATTTTTTAGCCTTTTGGAATGAGAAAAATGTGGGAAGCCTTATTCTTTTCAAAAACAACAAATGTGCCACTAACTTTACTTATAAAAGGACACCCCTTCCATATCCTATAAACACTTTTAAAACCATTTCATAAGACATTAATGATCCAAATTTGTTCTTTAATATAATACAATCATCCTAAAACACTTATTTTGGTGATAAATCCAATATATTATGGATATTTTTTGCAAACCAATAGAATTTTTCCAAAGAATATATAACATCCCAAATTGAGAATTCTATTTTTTGGTTTCTCTATCTCCTTGAAATATTATTAAACTATGATAATATAATATCCTTAGAATATTCCATATTATTATATGTAACTATACTAGTGTAATAATTAACACACATCTCCTCCTTCCTCAAATTGAAAATGAAAACATTGCTCGGGTCCATGAGAGACTACCACATCATGAACCAATGTAGGATATTTTTCATCAACAATTCACACGGTTGGGTATGATGATGGATATAATGTATATATAATATATTATTAAAATAATTATAATTACAGAATTATGATATCACATATACCATCAAACGTTTCATTCCATGAGGGATATGATAACGTCATCCATGTATACGATAAACTACAACCTAGCAAAGCGATTTGATTTTTTTTCTCAAAATATTTAAAATTAAGGAAATTAGTGTATATTTAATGAATATTTTTAATATATATGACATAAAAATGAATCTATAATGGTAATATATTATTTTCTTTTCTTCTATTTCATCTTTCTAGAAAATGGAAACAATATTCACAAATATGTACGACCTACCTTCTCTACAAATGATTTATTTCAATTTCTATCTCTAATAATTATAGATTAATATAAATAAATATATAAATAATATCAATGATATTTATATCATGATTAATATTATTTATATGATGTAACCATTATCAATGTATGAGGTTTGATAATAAAAAATCAAAACATACACAAAAAACAATGTTGTTTATAGTAAACACGGCTTTAACATGAAATTAATATTAAATAGGTAATAAAAGGTTATAAATAAAAAATATTTTGTTATATATATATATATTTATTATTATTTAATTGATTTATAATCATCATAAATTTTTTAAATATGAGGATTAAATGTGTACGAAGGAAGTTAAGACTTATGAGAAGGGACTTTCATCTCACTTTTTACTATTGTGAGACCCACATCAATGTTTTTATTTATGAGCTGTATATAATGACCTTGAATGTATATTATAATGATTTTATTGAAACCTACTTCTATTTATATATATATTTTTAGATCTCTCTATCATGGGGTTTATGATTCATGTGTTACCAAATCAGTATGTGAATATTTTCTCAATTTTTCTTCTCTGTGACATACATTGTGTTATGAACCAATATTCTTTTATGAGGTGTATATGAAGACCATTTAACATATGATATCATAAATATATGTTTTCTCATGATATTATATGATTAATTTATTTTCATTCTTTCATGGGGCCTATAATTCAATGTTACCAAAGTAGTAAGCATTTAATGTTATAATCTATCTATTTATCATGATTTTTCATGATTATGGTGCTAATGATGAAATCACATTATGAATATCTTAATAAAATAATGTAATTTATTAATTTTTTTAGAATACATGTTTTATTATATGACCCTATATGGTTACCACCTCTTTTCATAGAATCTATTTAGTGCCCATCACCTTCTAACCGCATCCCCCAGCTTCAGGATTCCTCACTCTCTACTGGATTTATGACTTCATCCTTTGAAGCAGGCACTCCAGTTCTCATTATCCTAGATTCTTCATTCAATGACGCAACCTCTCTCTAAGATTTTAATAGTTCGCTAGTTGAGTATTGTTTTTTGGCTGGGAAGGTGGTAAATCAACAAAAAACTCATATCTTTATATCCAAAATATGATCAAGAAATGTGATAATTATTTTGTGAATTATATTGGCATGAGCGGGTGTAGTTTACCTATTAAATACCTTGAGGGTTCGATCTCTCCAAAATTCTTCATCTTCACAACTTCAACAATATCATTTAGAGTATCACTAAGAGTATCATCATTTGGAAAAACCTATTCTTGTCCATCAAATGGAGAATTACTCTGGCCCACAATTTCCTCTCATAAATTCCCATGCACATCCACTCTACTCTCGAGGATCCACACATAGTAATTAGGAACATTGAGAAGGTTCTAACCTCATTCATTTGGCAATCACATGTGGATGGGAGACATCACTCAAAATCATTGGATCGGATGGTGAGACTTGTGGAGGAGTGGGTTGTTAACCTCATGAACATCTTTCAAAAGATAAAACGTATGCATGGGAAGATGGGGTGGGAAGTCAATAAAAGATGAAATATGTAGGGAAGATACATGGAGTCAATATATGGGGATTATATGAATTAGATAACTAAAATCTCCACCTAATTTTGGTTTATGATTCACCCTCACTTCCATACTCTCCACAGGCGAACCCTATGGTTCATTGTAGAAGGGGATATCATCTTTTTTATGCCAATTTGGTGGGGGGAAAGGATATTATATAGAGTATGTCCTATCCCAGATTTTTTCCTTCAAGAAAGCCAAGGTGTTCCCCAAGTTTCTCCATGTGGTATTGGACATGGAGTAACATGATCTCTATGATCACATGAAGCTCTCATCCAATCCTGATAGATGTATTTTTTTGGGTGAGACTTATGGATCTCTTTTGAAGAATGTTTAGCACCATTTTTTACCCTCCTTATGTGAGTGGGATTAGTGGGGGATGCTATGTGGTGTAATGATGTACCTTTAATTCTAAATTTTCTAACATGATGGGAAAAAAGTTCCATTCCCACTGATTAGCTTATTCAACAAAATTGTGTTAACCGTGTCTATAAATGATTTTTGTGTGTGAATACTCTGAGTGAATCCACTATGAACCAATTTTTCAAAGGAGAATGAGAGAATTAAGTTTGGATTAACTTAAACACATTCACTAGTTTCTCCTTGAAGGTGTAGACAATAGTGTCCTTCCTTGACTATTGGATTAAAGGCGTGATGAATAAATATTTGGAGAGGATGATGCATGATATTATTTTTATGGTAGTTTTTGGAGTAATTGTTAGTCTAGTAAAATGGATAATCATAAAGGGTTCTACATCTTTAAGCTGGACATTTTTCAAAGATACATAAGCCCATTAATTGATCTTTCTTGGATTATTATATACTATTTTAAAGCCCTCTATCTTAACTTTCTAATGAAAAAAAGTAGTCTTACCTCCATCATCAGTATCCTCTAAGGTAATTAGATGTTATGGAAACCACACAACACGAGATGAAAGTTAATAATAGATGTATTGTGTGTTTCAAGTGGCATGCAAGTAGGAATTATTGTTAAAGATTGTATGGGTTCAATCACAATATCTTTTACTGGCTTCTATGGTATAGGAGATTCCCTATAGGAATAGGTGAGGGTAATGTTAACAAGACTATATATTTGTAGGCATCACGACATAGATCTAACTTCTATCAATATAGAATCTACAACCATATAAAAACCCTTATGTAAATTCAAAAAAGACTATGTTTGATATCCTACCTTATTCATAAGTGAAAAAGGCTCATCAAAAACAACACATAGATTATACATAACTACCGTGATGGGAAAAATGTGGTTGAAATTCTTTCATATAAGGAAACGCATAATATATATTGCATATATTTATATGAGTTGGGGACCCGTTCTTAATAATGTTTGGATTTAGTTGTTGGGGATTCCCTCAGGCTACATTACTTTAGACCTCCTAGATTCACTATTCCATCTATTGTACTCTTTTTTCATAATCAATAATAAAATAAAAAGATTTTGGTAGTTGTGTAAGTCATGATGGGAATTTACAAAAAATAATAACCACTAAATGATTTAAATATTCTTTTTTACCTTAATAATTTTATTTTTAACTAACTGGATTTAGAAAATATTTTATTAAT
Organism: Viscum album; assembly: GCA_963277665.1. Taxonomy (NCBI): domain Eukaryota; kingdom Viridiplantae; phylum Streptophyta; class Magnoliopsida; order Santalales; family Viscaceae; genus Viscum; species Viscum album. Next base: position 1,941,277,506 of record OY728155.1, read on the forward strand.
TTATAGTTTTTTTAAATATTATAGTAGGATGTATATTTTCCTCAATAGATGTTCAATGTGATCTTTTAAAAATCATTTTTCATCTATGAAAACATCCATTAATGTTACTTATTCATTATTAATGATGATATAGAATAAAAAATACTTATTCATTATTACTATTTTTAATGTTTATATTGATAAAATGTTTATGATACCCATTTATTTTTCATGGATTATGATATAGTGAAATAATGAAATGTTTATGAAACTAGTCCCCTTTTCACGGGTTATGATATGATAAATGTTTTATGTTCTAGGGGAATATAGATGTATTGATTCTATAATATGTGGGACATACATCTCCCTATAATTAATTGGGTAATTATTGATAAATCAGGAGTAAATAAGTTATATGTGAACTCGATTACATGTTCAAAATGTTTTTCCTGAACATCATTACATATCTACAATGTTATGAATAAACATTATTATATGTTTACAATGTAATGTGTGGTCATGGAGTTAATGTCTATAAAGTTATGGGGGGAACTGGTTTCATGTCCATAGGTTTATGAGAGGAACTAAATTTTGGTCCTTGACTTAATGACTGATCCTTTTTTATTTATACATTCTCAAAATATTATAAGCCAATACGTTTACAAAAAATCTATGCCTTATGAAAATAATTGGTTCTCATGTTTCATGATATTTGATTACATTACGATTCATGTCATATGAAATATTAATATTTATTCCATAACTCATTTTTATGATATATGATATGCAGGTTATGGTTTTCCATTGTTATTCTCATTTTCTCATACCCTTATACTCGTGATATGTTGACATCTCACTTGATTACCCTTTCTATAAATATGATATAACCCTTTCTTATTTTTTAGTTAACCATGTTATGATAAATGAAATTATTTTTGAAATGTAGAAGAAGGGTTCTAGTGATAAATGACTTAGTGGGAGATGACATAGCTCACTTATGGTCCTGTTTTTTTACATTTCATTGTTTCCAAAATCATTAGAAATAAAAGATTATGGCATGGATCATTATATTATGTGATGAATATATAACTATTATGAAATAATATTTATGTATGAAAATTTTATTCCTTTACAATATATTTTGGAAAAAATATGGAATATATACTACTCATAAAAATTAAAAGTATATATTAACTTAAAATGAGTTCAAAATGAGGTATAAAAGAAGGATAAAACTGTTTATGGATTATGATTCACAATTCAATATCATATAGGTAAAGAAAAAAGGTTTTTGATGACTTGAGTAAGAAATATAATGAAATAATATCTATGTAATGTATAGAACATTATATTTCATTTAATGATTTAATAAATATTTTCCAAGATATTTTATTTGCAGAAAAGCCTTTTATTTTGACTCAGGTATTTGTACAGTCATATTAGTCAAATAGACATAAGAATGCATGGGATGATTATAATGGTTATAAAGATAATGTTTAATTGATAAAAAAATTATAGGTTATATGAGTTTAATATAGATAAATAATCTGTTATCAAAATTAGAATGATGTTATTTATTTTATGTGATTCTATGTTTAAGAAAGAATTCCTATGAGAAGATCTCGACTCACTAATTTATATCCACAATAAAATCATTAAAATGTATTGATACCTTCATAAATATTTTTGGTGGGAATGTATAAATACTGATATACATGATATTGATATGGATGTTTTTATTTGTTCATAGATTAAATCTAAAAACCTCAAAAAAGTGTATGATTCAACCATTATGTGTTCAAAAATGGAAATGGCATAGTATACCTATTGGTTTATTGGTGGGATTACCAATGATATCTCAAGGTGGTAATATGATTTGGGTTATTCATGATCAAATAACTAAATCATCACATTTTATTCATATTTTAGGTATTATTCCATTGGATATACTAAATATACGACATCTTAAAGAGATAATAAAATTACATGGGGTCCCTCCCTCTATTATATCTGATTGATAGCTCAGGATTATATAATTTTTGAAAAGGAAACTAAAAGTCGATGAGCACGAAACTAAATTTCTACATAACATTTCAACCTCAATATAATAAATAATTTAAGCGTATAATTTATTATTCAGGGGATATGATTTGAGATTTATCATTATATTATTATGGAAATTGAGATCAGTATCAGTCATTATTTTCATTTTATTACAATTAATTTTTTCATTCACGTATATTGATGGTTACTTTTGATGAACTATAAGGAAAATAATATAATTAAAAACAACATTTGGATGATGTCGATGAGTGGAAATTATTGGGACATGAATTGGTAAAATGTATTACTGATAAAGTAAGTAGGATTTAGAACAACATAAGTGTATCATATATAAAGTAAAAGAGTTATTGAGATAACTAGAGGAAAGACTGTTCATTTTATGTAGGATATCAAGTCTTTCATGAAATATATCTCTTTAATGGTGTATTGAATTTTATTAAAAAATTAAATTGTATCCCTTGATTTATTAGAAAATGTTAATTTTTGTAAAAAAGTGGGATCGATTGCCTATCGGTAATCCATACCTTCAGCTTTTTCTCAACTTCATGAAGTGTTTTATATTTATTTACTAAGGAAGTATATAACCATTTCCTGTCATATTTTGATATATAAAGTGTTGCAATTAAGGGATAATATCTCTTATAAAGAAAATATAATTCAGATTTTATATCATAATGATAATCTACAATGAATCTAGTTTATTCACCTGGTTATGGTTTTATCGGAGTATCAAATGATTGGTGAAGGAATATGGGAATCAAAAAATTCTTTAAGAGAAAAATACCCTCAATTGTTTGTGTTACAAATAGAATTGTGAGGATGAAATATATTATGGGGGAGGAAGAATGAGAAAACTTTTGTAACCCTTGAAATATATCAATATTATGATTTATTGGATTTATTTTTATGTGTTTAAATTTTTTATAGTTTTATACATGACTTTATATAATTCATTAATTGAAAAAAGAATGGGTTTATTTGACTAATTGTTATCTTTGTATTATATTGTACTATTTAAAAGTTGAAATTAATAAATTTATATATTTAACATTATAAAATGGATATAATTATTAGAATAAAAATTTATAATATATCTTTGGATGAATTATTTTTTTTCTTAAATGTTATATTTCTGATTGTATATTAATAAATACCGAATTTTTTGAAAAAAATTAAATTATTTTTATTAAATAGTCTATTTTAAATTTGAATTTTTTTACTTTTTTATGTAACGCCCCGAACCCAGAAGCCCAGAGTCAGTGCATTATTACGTATCATTGGAATGATCACAAAAGAACAAGTCTCTAACGAGAGATTAGTTTAGTATCTTTTAAGTACTAGAGACATTCATAACGTTTACAATACATCATAAACTAGAAAAATACAACAAAATTGATTCCATAGACAACACTGAGATCCCATAGACTATCCCTGCAGGTCAGTTATAATATACTTTTTTGCATCCTAGGAAAATAAAACATAGAAAGGGGTGAGCTCATATGCAAAGTTAGGATAAAAATATAGCGGAAACATTCATAAATAATCATAAACATTTAATGCAATGTATAAGACTAAAACAAAATCCTTTGAAACTTAAACATCAGAAGAATATAGAAAATATACAATAAAATATTTATATTCACTTATTCACATTGATATTCTACTAGTCGAATAATGGCATGCAATATCAGTAGCCACTTTCATAATGATGGAATGCATAATGCCAGACTTTATAACCACATAGTCAAGGCCTTGTGCCAAGACTACAAATAAGATTTTGTCATGGCCTTGTGCCAAGACACTAGTTTGTCTCATGAGATCTATCGATGAATCTAGGAGCTATAACGGGCTCCACCCGTCACATACTATGTCCAATGCATTCCTCATATGAAAAGGATTAAACATAACATAACATTTCTATTAAAACTGGCATACGAAAAGTCAATACATTATCCATAAACCATGAATGGTATAAAATAACACATCTATAGTCAAACATATAACAAAACCTTGAATACAATATGGAAGATTTGCATCATAATAAATCAACTTCAAACAAGTTTAAAATCCATCAAGGGATGTTGATATAGATTAAATTTATTTGTACAAATCTTTGAGAGATATATCCCTTTTCCATAAAAACATTTAAAAGTCACACAATTTAGAAAGGAATACTTTTAAAGAAATTTTTGAATCATAGTTTCCCATACCACTTTGAATCTTTTTAAATGAATTAACATTTTTAAAAACATTCATTTCCACATAAATAAATACTTAAAAACCATTTTGAAAACATGGAAATTAATGAAAATGATTTATAAGAATAAATATCTAAAACATTTAAAATGACGTTTTAGTAAAAAAGTTCCTTAAAAAGAATCCCGTTGAAAACTATTTTATGAATCATGGACATGGAAACTAAGTATTTCCCCATAGATACTAACACATAAACAATCTTGGATAATAATGAGATTGAGGAATTAAACCTTACCTTGCACTTTCCTTTAGTTGAGGGTATGTTTAACTTCCAGTATAAAGACCGTAGAATGTTATTAAATTATACCAGAACCATATTAGTATTTATGATATCATACATGATTCGTTTATTGCAGTATAATACCCATTTAATAATAATTTCAATGTTAAATTAACATTTCGGGTAACAATTACTTTCTTTATCATACTTCTTTTAACTTGTTACACTTGATTGTATCACATAGATCATGATTTAAATACATAAGAATATATATCATATATATTCAGAATATAAATATGTATAATAGACATATATATATGAACAAGAAAACACTGTTTATGGAGACGGTAGGCCATACGTACGCATAAACGTTGTTTCCATTTTCATATCGTATTGAACTGATATATGTGAATAAGATATAAGTAAGTACATAAATATATAAATATATATCTCTAGTATCATTATTATGACATATATTACATACTTATTAATCATATATATTTTGTAATATTAATTTAATGGTGAACGTGGAAAAGAATCTCATTGAGTCATGGAGACGGTAATCCGTACGTAAGCACGATCGACAATATCAATATATTGATGGAAAAATTGTATATAATTGGATGGTATATATTATACAAAGAATCATTAACATGTTATATTTATTGTTTACATCATTTATACTAATTATTATGCCCATCCAAATAATGATGTGTTTGAACTTTAACAGGACATGGAGCCGGTAATCCGTACGTACGCACGTATGGTGACTTTGTTATTTATAGGATTGATAGAATAATGAATATGGTACTAAAATTATTATAATAACATCACAGTATATAGAAGATACTTTATTTATTATTTTATAATAGAAACAAGAATGAAATAGGATGTGGAAGAGGAAAATAACTTGGAAGAGGTGATGAAATATTTACTTCTTCTTCGGGATCTTTCTTTTGACTTGATCAAAAGGGCACCATAGGATAACTTTCTGACCAAAGGAAGGCCTGTAGGATAAAGGTAGGATAATTTAGAGTGTATTTGGGCTGGGGTTGGACAATTAGAATGGCTTTAGAGGTTTGAAATTAAGAGAAGTGGAAGTTCCTTTTTATCAGAGAGGTGACAACCACTTTAGGAAAAGATGGAAATACTATTTTATAATAAAATAATTTTCGGTTTCTAATGGCTCCAAAATAATATATTTAGAAAACAAGGTGGGGATGGGTCTAAAACCTCTAAACCAATGAGTTTTAGATAGTTTTAGGTCAACATATTAACCTTAACTTTTAGATTTAACTCTTAGTTAAATAGTTTGACATTTACCATGTCTCTTTGTATTTTTATATTATATGGTTTATAAACATACAATAAAATTCCAATATATCCCCAATTGGTTAATAAATGTCATATATATAGTAATATATAATTCTTTTGTCCAAAACGTATATTTATAGGACTATTATATCAATTAATAATATAATATTTGTTTTAAAATCTATTTTATGACAATTTTTACACTATTTGGTATTTGTTTTTTGTTAAAAATATAACAACATGATTACTTTGAAATAAGTTTATTTAATCAACCGTAACATGTAATATTAACCTATATAATTAATTTAATTCATCTGAAGTCTCAAATTACATTTATTTGGCCATTTATAATATCAATTATTTTAATCTTTTATTAATAAGGTAATTACTGCATCATCATTGTGTCATAAATTAATATAATTATTTAATGTATAAAAATTATAAATAAAATATTATTATGTATGAAATATTTTTATATTTATAATTAATATTTATAGTCAAATTTATCTTATGTATAACCCAATATTTAAAATGTTTTAGTTTTGAAAACTTGAATTTAACACTTTTAACACTTCATTAAATTAATTAATAATAAATTTCCAAATCTAATATAAGTGGACCTGAAGGATAATATTTTATTCCTAAGGTTGTTTTTGGTCGAATTACACTTATCCAATAGAATTAAGACATGTGTTAGGGTAATAATAATATAATTTTTACCTTTAATGACCCTATTTACTTTTAATTGTGGTAAAGAAAAGTCAAAAGTTACTATTCACCAAAAATTATTTTTATCTTATTGAGACAAATTATACTTACTGATATGAATCATGTATCTTAGATTTTTTAAATTCTAGTCATAGAAGAGGTAAAATTATGTTTTATGAAAATTTGCAAATGCTCCTCCGAGGTGGGTAAAAGACAGTAAAAAGTTTTATAAAATTTTTATATATATATACCCTTATTATAAAATGATTCCAATGAATTAAATTAAACTTATATAAGTATTATGTATATATTTTTACCTAAAATAAATTTAAACACAATAAATAATTATTTAAATAAAAAGTTGGTTTTAAACAACAACTCAGTGTATTTCACTATTCATTAAAAGTTGAAAGTTTTCATTAAAATACCAAAAATTTACCCTAGACTAATTTTGATATTCCAAATTCAAAAATGAAGTCTATTTTACAAAATTAAAAATATATAAGTTTCATTTATTAATTTAAAATTATTTACCGTTGTCAAAACCAAAAGGCGTATTTTTACGAAATAATAACTATCAAAATATTGAGATTTATTATTATCCAATTTCAAAGTGAAATTACATACAATGGCCATCATTGTATTAAATAGTAAATATTTAATATATATATACTTAAAAACCATTAAAATATATAATTTAACACTATAAATTATTTTGATAAAAAAATTGTTTTCAATTAAAATATAGTATTTTTCACTATTCACCCAAATATCAATGTTATCAGAATAACATAAAAAAGTTATAAAAACTAACTTCTTATGTTCCAATTCTAAATAATATGTTTATTTTGTCAAAATGAATATATAGAAGTTTCCAATATCGAATTTAAAAACGGTTCACTATTAAAAGGCGGTAGAAGTGCATTTTTTTCGAAAAATACTTCTTTTATCTGAATAAAATGAATTTGTTCTTACATTAGGTCTATGAAACTCATAATATGGATTCTAAAATGATAAGGATTATATAAATTTCAAAATTCAGTTAATATTATTCATAATTGCTTTTGAACGGCTAGTTTGGTAAGTCGTGGTGCGCATGGACTCATTGTGGCGTGTACTTCATGTTATTGAAGTAATTTGAATAAATAACGTACTACGAAATCCTGGGGTGATTTATTATTACCTCATGAAATAAATTTCATTCTCACAATATGAAATTATTCTTCAAAAATAAAAGGATGAAAATAGAATATAACTTTGTGGGAAAACTCACATCGGAAATTGGGTTAATAAAATTTAGTATTAATAAGAGGAGAAGGGAAATGAAAGGATCACCACCAAATTATAATCTTGATTAGGAGAAAATTGGTATAAATTAAAGACACATAATTTGAGGAAAAATATAAATATTTATAGCGAGTGATTTAGGTCACAAATCACTAACAACTGTAAAATTAAGGGCCTCAAATCCATCGATCTATGATGATTTAAAATACCATCAGATCAAAAAAAACATAAGGTATTAGGATAAAATATCTTTTATTTTAAGATACTTACAATAATGTTTAAGAATTAATTTACCTATATAATAAGAGGGAAAAAATTATATATATATATATATATATATACTAGATAAGTAGATTTTTATCTTTCAACTAATTCCTACCATACACTTATATCTCACTCCAAAAGATGTGAAAAAAATATTTTATTTATCCTAATCATATAGGGTTCCAAAAATAATGAATTTATAATCCACCTATCATACCCTTTAAAAAAACCAAATTATAGAATCTAGGTAATTCATGTAGTTTAGTGAAATGCAATAAATCTCAATCGCACTATGGTTGTGGGTTCAATTCCCGCAGATTTGTCCGACATGACAGATTGTCACCCGGTCTACACGTTGTCCTTTTTATAACAATCCAAATATAACCTAAACAATAGTATCCAATTTCAAACATAATCCATTCCAACCATTAGAATTATCCAAAATACTTCTATCCAAACTCATAGTTCAAAATTAATAAGGATGGTAAACACAATGAAGATCATTTTTTCCACATAATAACATGTGAACACCTTCATCATGTATGATTTTAAAACATGGTAACACCCTGAATTACCATAAAACCTAATTTATTAAATTCATGATCCCTTATCCTTTATATAATATATGATATATTCTTTAAATCCAAATTTTTTGAATATTACAACAATGATGAAATAAAAAATCTATTAAAAAGTTCTATGTAAGTAAAGAATATCCAATATAAATTATCCAAATCAATCATCTCTTCTTCCAAAATCACTACCTCATTATCAAGCCCATATTAAGGATTACCATTCCATAAACCATGTATTTTCCAAAATGTGTAACTTACAATTAAGTCACTTTACTTAGAACTATATAATCTCAAATCCTCAGTAAAATAGTACTGTAGTACAATCTTTATTTATCTCCATTATTCATATAACCGGTATATTACTGATTCAACACTCAAACGAAATAATTCTATAACAAAAACATAAGAACAATAGTCATGTCTCTTCATCTGAGGTAGTATCATAACTTTATTATTATCCAATAACATCATTTGTGGTATACCCTGATGTCTGGGACATTGATTCACGTAGTGTCCCAACGCCTTGCCGATGAGGCATTTTATATTTGAATCCTTTTTCTCACACTACCAATCATGTACTTTGTGTCCTTTTCTCCACTATTATATCAAATTCCCATTCCCTTCAAGAAATTACCAAGGTGATTCTTTCCACATTTATCACATATGGGAAATCATTCTTTCCCACTCCCCTTTATATATCGTTCTCTCTTTCATCCTTTTCTTCTCTTGCTTCCCTTGAATGCGATAGGACTCAGAGAAATGTTTACTTATCTTATTGACGCATGATACTATTTCTTCATATGTTGAGAATACATGGTAGACTATTTCCCTTATAAATGTTGGCTTAATAACGTGAATGATATGATCCTTCTTACTCTTAGGATCATATGTATTGCTGGAGTTCAAATTCCTTATACTAGGAACCATCTCTATACCATGGCATACACTAGGTCGGTTTAAGAATTGCAATGAGCATTACAAACTTATAAAATTCCTAATGTAAATTGAAGAGTTTATGTATATAATACAGAATCATAAAAATGTTTTCTTTAAGGAAGTATATACTCATAAACCATTCATAATGGTTTGTAAATAAAATGAGAATTATCCTAAAAATATCCCCCAGGAGTGTCGTAACCAGGAGTGCAGCATGTCCCGTTGTCATGCACCAGTTCTCATTCACATCTAGCTCAAAGAGGTGTTTTCGGGTTTTACCCGTAGGTACATCTGTTCCAGAGTCGCCTCCACCTACTCATATCCAGAAATGGATGTATTTCTTGGAAAACTCAAAAAATCTCTACAATACCAAAATTCTAGGAAGTTCCTTCATTATAATCATCAAAGTCCATCTTAGAGTAATGATCTCTATTTAGAGTTTTTCTAAATCTAGATTCCAAGGTTTGTACTAAACTTCCTATGATACCAACTGTAATGCCCCTACCCTAGATGCATGAGGTTGGTGCATTATTATATATCATTGGAATGATCATAGATGATTAAGTCTCGAAACACCCATTATTTTAGTAGCCTTAGCAGTACTAGATAACATAATATGGTGTATATTACAACGTAAAATGGAAAAATACAACAACATTGTTTTCATAGACAACACTGAGATCACATAGACTATCCTTGTATGTTAGTCATAATATACTTCTTAGCATCCAGGGAAAATTAAAACATAGAAAGGGGTGAGATCAGATGCTCAGTAAGGATAACAATATAGAGGAAATCTTCATAAATAATAATTAACATTTAAGGAAATGTATAAGACTAAAACAAAAGCCTTTTATACATAAATTTTAGTATAACATGGAAAAGATACAATAAAATAATTCCATTTACTTATTCACATGTATATTCTACTAGTCAAATAATCACTTGCAATATCAATAGACACATTCATAATGATGGAATGCATAATGCCAGACTTCATAACCACATAGTCAAGGCCTTATGCCAAGACTAGAAATAAGATTTGGTCCAGGACTTGTTCGAAGACACTATCTTGTCTCATGAGACCTACCTATGCATCATGGAGCTATAATGGGCTCCACCCATCACTTACTAAGTCTAATACATTCCTCATATGAAAAGGTTTAGGCATAACATAAATATTCATAAAAAAACTAGCATATGAATTGTCAATACATAACCCATAAACAATGAATGTTATAAAAATAACTCATCCACTATCAAAAATTTCACAAAACCTTCAATAAAATATGTAAGAATAGTATCATAATAAATCAACTCCAAACATGTTTAAAATTCATCAAGGGATGTTGATATAAATGAAAATGATTTGTAAAAAGCTTTAAGAGAAATATCCCATTTTCATAAAAACATTTAATATTAACACAATTTAGAAAGGTAGAAATTTAATGAAAATTTTAAAAAAAATTATCCCATACCACTGAATATCTTTTGTAAGGAATTAACATTTTTAAAAACATTCATGTCCATATAAATAAACCCTTAAAAACCTTTCTAAAAACATGGACATTAATGAGAATTATTTAGAAGAATAAATATTTAAAAATTTTAAAATGATGTTTTAGTAAAAATTTCCTTAAAAATAACCCCTTTGAAAACTCTATTATGAAACATGGACATGGATAATAAATATGTCCTAGTAGATACTTACACATAAACAATCTCAGATAATAATGAGATTGAGGAATTAACCCTTACCTTGAAATTTCATTTAGTCGAGGGAATGTTCAACCACCGGTGTAAAGACCGTAGTATGTTATTAAATTTTAACAAAACCATATTAATATTTATGATATCATACATGATTCATTTATGACTTTATAGTAACCATTTAATACTAATTTTCATGTTAAATTAATATTTTGCGTAATAATCACTTTCTTTATCGTACGTGTTTTGACTTGTTAATCTTGATCTTATCACTTTGATAATTATTTAAATACTTCCAGAATATATATAATATATATTTAGAATATAAATATGTATAATATATATATATATATATGAAATTTAAAACCCTGTTTATGGAGACGGTAGACCATACGTACGCATAAACGAAGTTTCGGTTTTCATATCGTATTGAACGAAACTAAGTGAATAAGATATATGTAAGTACATATATATATATCTCTATATCTATATAGTATCTTTATTATATCATATATTACAAATTATTAATGATATTTTTTATAATCATCTTTGAATGGTGAACATGAAAATGATTCTCATCGCGTCGTGGATACGGTAATCCATACGTACGCACGCGTGACAATATCATTATATTGATGGAAAAATCATATGTAATTGGATGGTATATAATATATACAGAATAATAAAAATGTTATATTTATTATTAACATCATTTATACTCTTTATTATACCCATTCAAATAATGAAGTGTTTGAACTACAACAGGACATGGAGACTGCAATCCGTACGTACGCACGTATGGTGACTTTGTCATTTATAGGTTAGATAGAATGATGAATATTGTTGTATCATTTTTATGAAAAAATCACAATATATTGAATATTAAAGAGTTATTATTTTATATTGGAAACATCCAATAAATAGGATGTGGATGAAGAAAAGAACTTGAAAGAGGTGATGAAATGTTTACCTCTTCTTCGGGTTCTTCCTTTAGATTTGATCAAAAGGGCACCATAGGTTGGATTTCGTACCTAAATAAGGCCACTATTATAAATGTAGGAAAATTTAGAGGGTGATTGGTCTGGGGATGGCTGAGCCAAATGGATTTGGAGGTGTGAAATTAATAGAAGTGGAAGTTCCCTTTTATAAGAGAGGTGAGGGCCACTTTAGGAAAAGCTAGAAATATTATTTTATAATAACATCATTTTAATTTATTGATGGCTCCAAAATGATTTATATAGAGACTAAGGTGTGTAATGGTCTAAAACCTCTCAACCAATAAGTTTAAGATAGGTTTAGGCCACCATATTAATCCTACCCTTTAGATTTAACTCATAGTTAAATAGTTTGACATTTACCGTGTCTCTTTGTATTTTTATATTATATGGTAAGTAAACTTACTATAAAATGACAATATAGCCCCAATTGGTTCATAAATGTCATATATATAGTATTATATAATTCATTTTGAAGAACCTTATATTTTTAGGACTATTATATCAATTGATAATATAGTATTTGTTTTCAAAACTATTTTATGTCAATTTTGACACTATTTGGTATTTTTTGTTAAAATCATAAAAGAATGATTACTTCAACAAAAGTTTTTTTACTCAACCCTAACATGTCATATTAACCTATAAAATTATTTTAATTCATCATAAGTCGAAAATCACATTTATTTGGTTATTTATAATATCATTTTATTTATTCTTTTTTAATTAATAATTACTGTATCATCATTGTGTCATAAATAAATTTAATTATTTAATTTCTAAAAATTATAAATAAAATACCATTATGTATAAAATATTTTAATATTTCTAAATTATATTTATAGATTAACTTATCTTATGTATTAACCTATATTAAAAATGTTTTAGTTTTGAAAACAAGAATTTAACACTTTCAACTCTTCTATAAATTAAATAATAATAAATGTCCTAATCTAATCCATGTTTACATAAAGGATCATATTTTATTCCTAAGGTTATTTTTGGCCTAATTACACTTATCTAATAGAATTAGGAAATATTTTATGGTAATAATAATAATATCATTTTTACCTTTAATTACACTATTTACTTTTAACCGTGTTAATTAAAAGTCAAATGTTACTATTGACAAAATTATTTTTATCTTATTGAAATAAATTTCACTTACTGACATCAACATTATTTCTCTTAATTTTGAAATTAAATTCACAAAAGCTTTAAAATTATGTTTTATGAAAATTTGAAAATGCTCTTAGAAGGTGGGTAAAAGACAGAAAAAGTTCAATAAAATGTTTATATATATCTAACCTTAATATAAAATATTTACAATGAATTAAATTAAACCTATATAGGTATTATATATCAATTTTGACCTAAAATAAATTTAAATAAAACAAATAATTATTTAAAAAAAAGACGGGTTTGAACAATAACTTAGTGTATTTCACTATTAATAAAAAATTGAATGTTTTCATAAAAATACAAAAAATTCACCCTAAGATAATTTTGATATTAAAAATTAAAAAATGAAAAATATTTTACCAAATTAAAAACATAGAAGTTTCGTTTATTAATTTATTATTAATTCCCATTGTCAAAACCAAAAGGCCTATTTTTATGAAATAATAAATATCAATAGAATGACACTTGTTTATGTCCAATTTCAAAGTGAAATTCCATAAAATGACCATAATTATATTAAATGGTAAAAATATAATCTATTTATACTTCCAAACCATCAATATGTGTAATTTAACACTATAAATTATTATTATTGAAAAAGTTGCTTTCAGTTAAAATATAGTATTTTTCACTATCCACCAAAATATTAAAGTTACTAGAAAAACACCAAAAAATTATAGAAACTATATTCTTATTTCACGATTCTAAAGAAGAAGTTTATTTTCTAAAATTTAATATATAAATAATTCAAACATGGGATTTAAAAGGGTTCACCATTAAAAGGAGGTAAAAGTACATTTTTTTGGAAAATACTTCTTTTATCGAAAAAAATGAATTTGTTCTTACATTATATCTAGGAAACTCATAATATGGATTATAAAATTATAAAGATTTTATAATGTTCAAAATTTAGTTATACTATTCGTAAACACTTTTGAACGGCTTGTTTGGTAAGTTGTGGTGTGCTTGAACTCGTTGATGCATGTACTGAAATTTATTTAATTAATTTGAAAAAATAATGTACTATGAAATATTTGGGTGATACATTCTTCCCTATTTCAATAAATTTCATCCTCACAATATGAAATTGTTCTTTGAAAATAAATCGATGAAAATAGAAAATACCTCTGTGGGAAAACTCACATCATAAATTGGGTTGATATAATTTATTCTTAATAAGTGGAAAAGAGAAATGATATGGTCACCCCCAAATTATGATATAGATTAGGATGAAATTGGTGGAAATTAAAGGCACATAATTGGAGGGAAAACGTAAATATTTATAGCGGGTGATTGAGGTCATCAATTACATACAACTGTAAAATTGAGGGCCTCAAATCCATCAATATATAATGATTTAAAATACCATCAGTTCAACAAAACATAAGGTATTAGGATAACACATTTTTGGTTTTAAGATCCCTTCACTAATGTTTAAGAATTAATTTACACATATAATAAGAGGGAAAAAATTATATATATATATATATATACTTAACAAGTATTGTTTCATCATTCAACTAATTCCTACCACAAATTCATCTTTCACTCTAAAAGATATCAAAAAAATATTATATTTATCCTAATCATATAGGGTTTAAAAAATAATGAATTTATAATTCACCTACGAGACCCTTTAAAAAAACTATATTATACAATCTAGGGACTTCGTGTAGTCGACTGGTATGTGATAAAATAGTAATGTAGAACAATCCTTATTTATCTCCATAATTCATATAACCAGTATATTACTGATATAACACTCAAATGAAATGATTCTATAACAACCACATAAGAAAACAAGTCATTTATCTTCATCTAAGGTAGTATCATAGCTTGATTATTATCTAATAAAATCATTTTCGGTATACTCTGATGACTGGGACATTTATTCGCGTAGTGTCCCAATGCCTTGCAGATGAAGCATCTGTCATTTGAAACCTTTTTCTCACCCTTACAATCAAGTACGTGGTGTCCTTTTTATCCGTCCTTATAACAAATTCTCATTCTCCTGAAGCAATTACCTAGGTGATTCTTTGCACATTTATCACATATGGAAAAATCATTCATTCCCCTTTTCAATTTATCCATCTTTCTCCCTTCCATCCTTTTCTTCTCTTGATTCCCTTCAATTCCATAAGACTTGGAGAATTGTTTACTTATCTTATTATCACATGATATTATTTCTTTATATGTTGAGAATACAGGGAGACTATTTCCCTTATAAATGTTAGCTTAATACAATGAAAGATATGATTCTTCTTACACTTTGGATCATACGTATTGCTGGAGTTCACATTCCTTCTACTAGGAACCATTTCTCTACAATGTCATACAGTAGGTCAGTTTATGTATTGCAATGAACAATTCCAAACTTGTAAAATACCTAACGTAAATTGAACAGTTTATGGATATAATCCATAATCATAAAAATGTTTTCTTTGAGGAAGTACATACTCATAAACCCTTCATAATGCTTTGTAAAGAAAATGAGAAGTATCCTAAGCATATCCCCCTGGAGTGTCGTAACCAAGAGTGCAGGAAGGCCCGTTGTCGTGCACCAGTTCCCATTCGAGTCAAGCTCAATTTGGTGTTTTTGTGTTTTAACCCTAGGTATATCTGCGCCAGAGCCACCTCTACCTACTCATATCCATACATGGATGTATTCCTTAGAAAACTAAAAAAATCCTTACATTACCAAAATTCTAGGAAGTTAATTCATACTAATTCTCAGAGTATATCTTAGGGTAATGTGATCTAATTAGATTTTTTATCAATCTAGATTCCATGGTTTGTACTAAACTTCTCTGATACCAACTGTAATGCCCCAACCCTAGAAGCCTAGATTTGGTGCATTATTACATATCGTTGGCATGATCACAGAAGATTAAGACATGAAAGACTGATTAGTTTAGTAGCCTTCGAAGTACTCGATACATTCATAAGTTTTACATTATATCATAAAATAGAAAACTGAAACAACATTGTTTCCATATAAAACACTGACATCCCATAGACTATCCCTATAAGTCAGTCATAATATACTTATTCGCATCATGGGAAAATTAAAACATAGAAAGGCGTGAGGTTAGATGCTCAGTAAGGATATAAATATAGCGTAAACTTTCATAAATAAGAATAAATATATAAGAAAATGAATAATACCAAAACAAAATTCATTGAAACATAATCTTTAACATAATATGGAAAGGAAAAAATAAAATAATTCCATTTACTTCTTCACATGGATATTCTACTAGTCGAATAATAACATGCAATATCAATAGCCACTTTCATAATGATGGAATGCATAATTCTAGACTTCATAATCACATAGTCAAGGAATTGTGCCAAGACTAAAAATAATATTTGGTCAAGGCCTTATTCCAAGACACTATTTTGTCTCATGAGACCTAACGATGCATCGAGGAGCTATATCGGGATTCACCTGTCACTTACTAAGTCAAAAGAATTCTTCATATGAAAAGGTTTAAACACAACATAAAAATTCGTATAAAAACTAGCATATGAAATGTCAATACATTATCTATAAACCATGAATGTAATAAAAATAACACATCCATAGTCAAACATATAACAAAACCATCAATACAATATGGAATATTTTTATCATAATAAATCTACTTCCATTAAGATTAAAATCCTTCAATGGATGTTGATATAAATGAAAATGATTTGTAAAATGTTTTGGGAGAAATATCCCATTTTCATAAAAACATTTAAAATTACCCCAATTTAGTAAGAAAGAAATTTAAATAAATTTTTTTAAAAAATTGTCCCATACCATGTTGAAACTTCTGAAAGGAATTAACATTTTAAAAAATATTCATGTCCATATAAATAAATCTTTAAAAACCATTTTGAAAAAACGGATATTAATGAGAATGATTTAGAAGAATAAATATTTAAAAACATTTAAAATGATGTTTTAGTAAAATGTTCCATAAAAATAATCCCTTTGAAAACACTTTTATGAAGTGTGGAAATGGATAATAAATATTTCATAGTAGATACTTACACATAAACTATCTCAGATAATATTGAGATAGATGAATTAACCCTTAAATTGCACTTTTTTTGAAGGGTATGTTTAACCTCATGTGTAAAGACTATAGTATGTTATTAAATTATAAACTAACCATATTAATATTTATTATATCATACATGATTCATTTATGACTTTATACTACCCATTTATTAATAATTTCCATGTTAAATTAACATTTCACATAATAATCATTTTCATTATCGTACGCGTTTTAAATTGTTAATCATGATTGTATCACTTATATCATGATTTAAAAACATAAAGAATATATATAACATATATATAGAATATAAATATGTATAATATTTGGATATATATGAAATTTAAAACACTGTTAATGTAGACGGTAGGTCGTACGTACGCAAAAACGCTATTTCCGTTTTCTTATCATATTGAACAGAACTAAGTGAATTAGATATATGTAAGTACACAAACCCACACACATATATATCCAGTATCATTATTATGTCATATATTACAAACTTATTAATGATATATATTTTATAATCATTGTTTAATGGTGAACGTGGAAATGAATCTCATCGCGCCCTGGAGATGGTAATCTGTACGTACACACAAGTGACAATATCTTTATACTGATGGTGAAATTTTATGTAATTGGATGATATATCATATATAAAGAATAATTAACATGTTATATTTGTTATTAAATCAGTTATACTCATTATTATACACATCCAAATAATGAAGTGTTTAAACTACACCATGACGTGGAGACGGTAATCCGTACGTATGCAGGTATGGTGGCTTTGTCAACTATAGGATGGATAGAATAATGAATATGGTTGTACCATTTTTATAATAAAATCATATTATATAGAAGATACTGTATTTATTATTTTATAATGGAAACAACAAATAAATAGGAAGTGGAAGAAGAACAGAACTTGAAAGAGGTGATGAAATATTTACCTCTTTTTTAGGTTCTTCCTTTTGATTTGATCAAAAGGGAACCATAGGTTCGATTTCTGACAAATTGAAGGCCTCTAATAAGAGGGTAGGATAGTTTAGAGGGTATTTTGGATGGGTTTGGCCATGAAAAATGGCATTGGAGGGATGAAATTAAGAGATGGGGATGTTCCCATTTATAAGAGAGGTGAGGGTCACTTTAAGAAAAGTTTGAAATATTATTTTATAATAAAATCATTTTCGGTTTCTAATGGATCCAAAATAATTTATTTTTAGGCTAACATGGTTATGGGTCGAAAAACTCTCAAACGATAAGTTTTATATAGGTTTATGTCACCATATTAACCTGAACTTTTATATTTAACTATTAGTTATATAGTTTTACATTTACCATGTCTCTTTGTATTTTTATATTATATGGCTAATAAACATACTTTTAAATTCCAATATATAATAAATTGGTTCATTAATGTCATATATATTATTATATAATTATTTTGGTTGAACCTTATATTTTTAGGACTATTATAGAAAGTAATAATATAATATTCGTTATAAAAACTAATTTATGTCAATTTTGACACTATTTGGTAATTTTTTTGATAAAATCATATAAACATGATTATTTCAAAAAAATTGATTTAATCAACCCTAAAACGTCATATTAACCTATAAAATAGTTTATTTAATCATAAGTCTCAAATTACATTTATTTGTGTATTTATAACATCAATTATTTTAATCTTTTATTAATAAGGTAATTACTGGATAATCATTGTGTCATAAATAAATTTAAGTATTTAATGTCTAAAAATTATAAATAAAATACAATTATGTAGGAAATATATTTATATTTCTAATGAATACTCATAGTTGAACTTATCTTATGTATAACTCTATATTTAAAATGTTTTATTTTAGAAAAATTTTATTTTACAATTTTAACTCTTCTTTAAATTAAATAATAATAAATGTCCAAATCTAATACAAGTGGACCTAAAGGATCATATTTTATTACTAAGGTTGTTTTTTGTAGAATTACTATTATACAATAGAAATATTAATTTTTTAGGGTAATAATAATATATTTTTTACCTTTAATTACCCTATTTACTTTTAACCGTGGTAAATAAAAGTCCAAAATTACTATTCACTGAAAATTATTTTTATCTTACTAAACCACATTTTACTTACTGATATCAACCATCTCTCTTGGTGTTTTTAAATTCAGTTCATATAAGTGATGAATTATGTTTTATGCAAATTTGCAAATGCTCTTATGAGGTGGGTAAAAGACAGTAAATAGTTCAATAAAATTTTTACATATATATAATCTTATTTTAAAATGAATCCAATGAATTACATTGAACCATAATAGGTATTATGTATCTATTCATATAAAAAATAAATTTAAATAAAATAAATGATTTATTAAATAAAATGTCAGTTTTAAACAATTACTTAGTGTTCTTTACTATTCATCAAAAAATTAAAGTATTCCAAAAAATACCAAAAATTAACCCAAAATAATTTTGATATTCTAAATTCAAAAATGAAGTATATTTTACCAAATTAAAACATAGAATATGCATTTATTAATTTAAAATTAATTTCCACTGTCATAACCAAAATTCATATTTTTAAGAAATAATAACTATCAAAATATTGACACTTGTTTATGTCCAATTTTAATGTGAAATTACATACAATGACCCGAATTGGTTTAAATGGTAAATATATAATCTATTTATACTTCATAACCATTAAAATTTATAATTTAACACAATAATTTATTTTGATTAACAAATTTGTTTTAAGTTAAAATATAGTATTTTTCACTAATCACCCAAATATGAAAGTTATCAGAAAAACACAAAAAATTTATAGAAACTAAATAATTATGTATTGATTCTAAAGAAGAAGTTTATTTTGTCAAATTTAATATATAAAAGTTTCAAATAATGGATTTAAAAAGGGTTCACCATTAAAAGGCAGTAAAAGTGCATTTTTTGTAAATTAATTTTTTTATCTGAAAAAAATAAATTTGTTATTAAATTATGTCTAAGACACTCATAATATGGATTCTAAAAGTATAAAAATTATATAAAGGTCAAAATTCAGTTAATACAATTCATAACCACTTTTGAACATCTAGTTTGGTAAGTCGTGGTGCGCTTGAACTCGTTGTTGCATGTAGTCCATGTTATTGAATTATTTTGAAGATATAACATAATATGAAATATGGGGTGATACATTATTCCCTCCTTCAATAAATTGTGTCCTCGAAATTTTAAATTGTTATTCAAAAATAATTGGATGAAAATAGAAAATACCTTTGTGAGAAAACTCACATTAGAAATTGGTTTAAATTTTTTTTGTCTTAATGAGAAAAAAAGAGAAATGAAATGGTCACCACCAAATTATGATCTCTATTAGGAGAACATTGTTGAAAATTAGAGACACATCATTGGAGGAAAAACATAAAAAAATTTAGGGAGTTATTGAGTTCATCAATCAAAAACAAGTGTATAATTGATGGCCTCAAATCCATCAATCTATGATGATTTAAAATACTATCGGTTCTACAAAACATAAGGTATTAGGATAACACTTTTTGGTTTTAAGAACCCTTCACTAATGTTTAATAATTAATTTACAATAGAATAATAGGAAAATATATATATATATATATATACATGAAAAGTAGATTTTTATCCATCAACTGATTTCTACCACAAACTCATCTTTCACTCTGAAAGATTTCAAAAAATATTCTATTTATCATAATTGTATAGGGTTCCAAATATAATGAATTTATAATTCAACTATCAGACCCTTTAAAAAACTAAATTATACAATCTAGGGACTTCACTTTGTCCAATGGTTGGTGATAAATCTCAATCACACTATGGTTGTGGGTTTGATTCCCACAGCTTTGTCTGATGCGATAGATTGTCATGCAGCCTGTGTGTTGTTCTTTGTATAAAAATCCAAAAATAACCTTAGTAATTATATCTAATTTCAAAAGTAATCCATTCCAAACTTTGGAATTATATATAATACTTCTCTCCAAACTCACAGTCCAAAATTTATAAGGAAGTTAAACGTAATGAAGATCCTTTTGGCCACGTAATAACATGGGAACACCTTCATCATGTATTATTTTAAAAAATGGTAACAATATGAATAACCATAAAACCTTATTTATTACATTCATGCTCCCTTATTCTTTATATAATACTGGATATATTCATTATATCAAAAAAATTTGAATATTCAAACAATGATGAAATAAAAAAACCTATTAATCAGTTCCAAGAAAGTCAACAATATCTAATATAATTTATCCAAATCAATCAGCTCTTATTCCAAAATCACTACCTCATTATCACGACCATATTAAGGATATCCTTTCCTTCAACCATGTATTTTCCAAAAAGTGTAGCACACTATTAAGTCACTTTTCTTAGAACCATATAATATAAAATCTTAAATAAAATAGTATTGCAGTACAATCCTTATTTATCTCCATAATTCATATAACCAGTATATTGATGATACAATAGTCAAATGAAATAATTCTATAATAACAACATAAAAACACTTGTCATTCCTCTTTATATGAGGTAGTATCATACCTTTATTATTATCCAATAGCATCATTTGCGATATATTATGATGAATGGAATATTGATTCACATAGTGTTCCAATGCCTTATAGATTATGCATTTTACATTTGAAACATTTTTCATACCCTTGAAATCACGTACTTTGTGCCCTTTTTCTCCACACTTATCACAAATCCCCATTCCCATAAAGCATTTACAACAGTTATTCCTTCCACATATATCACATATGGGAAAATACTTCTTCCCCCTCTTCCCTTTATCCATCTTTCTCTGTTACATCCTTTTTTATCTTGATTTCCTTCAAAGCCATATGACTCTTGGAATTCATTACTTATCTTATTAACACATGATACTATTTCTTCATATGTTGATAATACATGGGAGACTATTTCCCTTCTAAATATTGTCTTAATACTCTGAAATATATGATTTTTCTTACTCTATGGATCATATGTATTGTTCCAGTTCACATTCTTTCTACTGGCCGCCATTTCTATACAATGGCATATACTATGTTTCTTTATGAATTCCAATAAATTATTAAAAACTTATAAAATACCTAACTTAAATTGAACAGTATATGTATATAATCCATAATCAAAAAAAAATCATTGAGGAAGAATATACTCATAAACCCATCATAATGGTTTGTAAAGAAAATGAGAATTATCCTAAGCGTATCCGCTGAGAGTGTCGTAACCAAGAGTACAGCAAGGCCTGTTGTCGTGCACCAGTTCCTGTTTGAGTAAAGCTCAAATCGGTATTTTTGGGTTTTACACCTAGGTACATCTGTACCAGAGCTCCATCTACATGCTAGTATCCAAACTTAAATGTATTCCCTATAAAACATACAAAATCTCTACAATACCAAAATTTTAGGAAGTACTTCTATACTAATCCTCAAATTCTATCTTAGGGTAATGTGCTCTAATCAGAGTTTTTCTAAATCTAGATTCCAAGGTTTGGACTAAACTTCCTCTGATAACAACTGTTACACCCTGAACCCTGAAGCCCAATGTTAGTGAATTATTACGTATCATAGGCATGATCACAAAAATAAAGTCTCGAAAGACCGATTAGTTTAGTATCCTTGGAAGTACTAGATACATTCATAAGGTTTCCATTACATCAAAAAATAGAAAAGTAAAACAACATTGTTTCATAGAAAACACTTAGATCCCATAGACTATCCATGTAGGTCAGTCATAATATCCTTATTCACATCCTAGGAAAATTAAAACAGAGATAGGGGTGAGATCATATGCTCTGTAAGTATATCAATATATCAGAAACTTTCATATATAAGCATAAACATTAAAGGCAATGTATAAGACTAAAACAAAAGAATTTGAAACTTGACCATCATTGTAATATGGAAAATATACAATAAAAAATTCAATTTACTTATTCACATGGATATTCTACTAGTCAAATAATCACATGAAATATCAATAGCCACTTTCATAATGATGGAATGTATAATGCGAGACTTCATAAGAACATAGTCAAGGCCATGTGCCAAGACTACAAATAAGAGTTTGTCAATTCCTTGTTACAAGACACTAGTTTGTCTCATGAGACCTACCGATGCATCGATGAACTATAGAAGGCTCCACCCATCACTTGCTGCGTCCAATGCATTCCTCAAATGAAAAGGTTTAAAAATAACATAAACATTCGTATTAAAACTAGCATACGAAATGCCAATAAATTATCCATAAACCATGAATGGTATAAAAATAATACATCTATAGAAAAACATATCACAAAACCTTCAATACAATATGTAAGATTTGTATCATAATAAAACAACTTCAAACAATATTAAAATCTATAAAGGGATGTTGATATAGAAGAAAATTATATGTAAAAATCTTTGAGAGAAATATCCCTTTTTGATAAAAACATTTAAAAGTCACACAGTTTTCAAAGGGAGACATTTCAAAAAAATTGAAACAAAGTGACCCATACCACTTTGAATATTTTGAAAGTAATTATCATTTTTAAAAACATTCATGTACATATAAATAAATCCTTAAATACCATTTTGAAAACATGGACATTAATGAAAATGATTTATAGAATAAATATTTAAAACATTTAAAATGATGTTTTAGTAAAAAATTTCCTTAAAAATAATCCCTTAGAAAACTCATTTATGAAACATGGACATGGATAGTAAATATGTCCTAGTAGATAGAAACACATAAACAATATCAGATAATAATGAGATTGAGGAATAAACCATTACCTTGCACTTTCCTTTAGTCGAGAGTATGTTAAACCTCCTGTATAAAGACTGTGGTATGTTATTAAATTATAAAAAAACCATATTAATATTTATGATATCATACATGATTTATTTATGACTTTATACTACCCATTTTATAATAATTTCCTTGTTAAATTAACATTTCAAGTAATAATCACATTCTTTATCATATGTGTTTTAACTTGTAACTAATTATTTTATCACATAGATCATGATTTAAATACTTCCATTATATATATAATATATATTTATAATATAAATATGTATAATAGACGTATATATATGAAATGGAAAACACCGTTTATGGAGACGATAGGCCATACGTATGGATAAATGTTGTTTCCATTTTTATATCATATTGAACGGAACTAAGTGATTAAGATATATGTATGTATGTATATATATATATATCTTTAGTATCATTATTATGTCATATTAAATACATATTAATAATATATATTTTATAATCATCGTTGAATGGTGAACGTGGAAATGAATCCCATCGCGTCATGGAGACGTTAATTCATATGTATGCATGAGCGACAATATCATTATATTAATGATAAAATAATTTGTAATTGGATGGTATATAATATATACATAATCATAAACATCTTATATTTATTATTTACATCAGTTATACTCAATATTATACCCATTCAAATAATGAAGTGTTTGAACTGCACCACAACGTGAAGACTGTAATCCGTACGTACCCACGTATGGTGACTTTTTCATTTATAGGATGAATAGAATAATGAATACTGTTGTAGAATTTTTATAATAACATCATAGAATATAGAGGATACTGGATTTATTATTTTTGAATGGAAACAACAAATAAAGGGGATGTGGAAGAAGAAAAGAACTTGAATGAGGTTATGAAATATTTACCACTTCTTTGGGTTCTACCTTTTGGTTTGATAAAAAAGAACCCATTGGTTGGATTTTTGACCAAAGTATGGCCTCTATGATGAATGTAGTTTAGTTGAGAAGGTATTTGGGCAGTTGTTTTCTGAGCCAAATGGATTTTTAGGTGTGAAATTAGGAGAAGGGGAAGTTATCTATTATAAGAGAGGTGATGGTCACTTTAGGAAAAGAATGAAATATTATTTTATAATAAAATCATTTTCGGTTTCTAATAGCTCCAAAATGAATTTTTTAGAGGCTAATGTGTGGATGGGTTGAAAAACTCTCAAACAATAGGTTTTAGACAGGTTTAGGTCTCTATCTTAAACTCTACTTTTAGATTTAACAGTTAGTTAAATTGTTTGACATTTACCATCCCTCTTGGTATTTATATATTATATGGTTAATAAACATACTATAAAATGAAAATAAAACCCTAATTGATTCATTAATGTCATATTTATAGTATTATATAATTCTTTTGGCATAACCTTAGATTTTTATGACTATTATATCAATTAATAATATAATATTTGTTTTAAAAACAATTTTATGTCAATTTTGACACTATTTGGTATTTGTTTTAAAATCATAAAATAATGATTACTTAAAGAAAATTGATTTAATAAACCCTAGAATGTCATATTAACCTATAAACTTAGTTTAATTCATCATAAGTCTCAAATTAAATTTATTTGGGTATATATAATATCAATTAATTTAATCTTTTATTTATAAGGTAATTACTTAATCATCATTGTGTCATAAATAAATTTTTTTATTTATGGTATAAAAATTATAAATAAAATACCATTATGTAGGAAAGACTTTTATATTTCTAATGAATATTTATAGTCGATTTTATCTTATGGATAACCCTATATTAAAAATGTTTTAGTTTTTAAAAGTTGTATTTAACACTTTTAACACTTCTTTAAATTAAATAATAATAAATGTCCTAATCTAAATCATTTGGACCTAAAGGATAATATTTTATTTATAAGGTAGTTTTTGGTCTAATTACACTTATCTAATAGAATTAGGACATGTTTTATGGAAATAGTAATATCATTTTTACCTTTAATTACCCTATTTATTTTTAATTGTGGTAAATAAAAGTCAACATTAACTATTCACGAAAAATTATTTTTATATTATTGAACTAAATATTACTTAGTGATATCAAATGTTTCTCTTGGATTTTTGAAATTAAATTCATATAGGCGATAAAATTATGTTTTATGCAAATTTGGGAATGCACCTAGGAGTTGGTTAAAAGACTGTAAAAAGTTCAAATATATATATATATATATAAACTTATTATAAAATGACTCTGATGAATTAATTTGAACTTATATAGATATTATGTATCTATTTCGACCAAAAATAAATTTAAAATAAATAAATAATTATTTAAATAAAAATTTGGTTTTAAACAATAACTCAATGTTTTTCACTATTTATCAAAATTTGAATGTTTTCAGAAAATTATCAAAAAATAACCCTAAGCTAATTTTGATACTCTGAATTCAAAAATGAAGTATATTTTACCAAATTAAAAACATATAAGTTTCATTTATTAATTTAAAATTAATTATCTTTGTCAAAACTAAAAGTCATATTATAAGTAAATAATAACTGTCAAAAGATTGACACTTGTTTATGTCCAATTTCAAAGTGAAATTACTTACAATGACTAGAATTGGATTAAATGGTAAAAATATAATCTATTTATACTACCAAACCATTAAAATGTATAATTTAACACTATAAATTATTTTTCATAATAAAAGTTTTTTTTCATTTAAAATATAGTATTTTTTAATATTCACCGAAATATCAAAGTTATCCGAAAAACAACAAAAAATTATTGAAACTAAGTTCATAAGTCCAATTATAAAGAAGTAGTTTAATTTCTAAAATTGAATATATAAATGTTTAAAATATTGGATTTAAAAAGGGTTCACCCTTAAAAAGCAGTAAAAGTGCATTTTTTTTGAAAAATTCTTCTTTTATCTGAAAAAATGAATTTTTTATTAAATTATGTCTAAGAAACACATAATATGGATTCTAAAATTATAAAAATTATATAAAGTTTAAAATTCAGTTAATACAATTCATAACCACTTTTGAATGGCTAGTTTGGTAAGTCATGGGGCGCTTGAACTTGTTGTTACGTGTACTAGATGTTATTGAATTACTTTGAAGAAATAATTTACTATGAAATGATGGGGTGTTACATTCTTCCATCCTTCAATAAATTGCATCCTCGTAATTTGAAATTGTTCTTCGTAAATTAAGGGCTGAAAATAGAAAATACATTTGTGGAAAACTCATATCAGAAATTGGGTTAATAAAATTTTGTCTTAATAAGAGGAAAGGGAAATGAAAGGGTCACCACCAAATTATGGTCTCGATTAAGAGATTATTGGTTGAAATTAGAGACACATAATTGAAGGAAAAACATAAATAATTATAGGCAGTGATTGAGGTCCGCAATCACCAAAACGTGTAAAATTGAGGGCCTCAAAATCCATAAATTTATGATGATTTAAAATAACATTGGTTCAACAAAACATAAGGTATTAGTATAACAAATTTTTGGATTTATGATCCCTTCACTAATGTTTAATAAATAATTTACCCATAAAATAAGATGAAAACAAATTATATTTATATATATATACTTGACAAGTAGAGTTTCATCCTTTAACTAATTTTTACCACAAAATCATCTTTCAATCCAATGATTTCAATTTTTTCTAATTATCCTAATCGTATAGGGTTCCAAAAATAAGGATTTTATAAATAACCTATTAGACCCTTTAATAAAACTAAATTATACAATCTAGGGACATCATGTAGTCCAGTTGTAGGAGATAAATCTCAATCACACTATGGTTGTGGGTTCGATTCCTGCTGCTTTGTCCGATGTGACAGATTGTCACATGGTCTCTATGTTTTCATTTTTATAAAAATCCAAAAATAACCTTAACAATAGATCCTATTTCAAACTTAATCCATTCCAACCTTTAGACTTATCCAAAATGCTTCTATCCAAACTCACAATCCAAAATTTATAAGGATGTTAAACAAAATGAAGATCCTTTTGCCATGTAATAGCATGTGAACACCTTCATCATGTATTTTTTTAAACATGGTAACACCCTGAATTACCATAAAACCTCATCAATTACATTTATGCTCCCTTATCCTTTATATAATATTGGATATATTTCTTATATCCAAATATTTTGAATATTCTATCAATGATGAAATAAAAAAATGGTTAATCAGTACTAAGGAAGTAAAGAATATCCAATATAATTTATCCAAATAAATAATATATTATTCCAAAATCACTACCTAATTATCAGGACTATATTAAGGATTACCTTTCCTTCAACCATGTATTTTCAAAAAAAATTAGCTTACTATTAAGTCAATTATTTTAGAACCATATAATCTCAAATCCTCAATAAAATAGCACTGCAGTACAATCCTTATTTATCTTTATAATTCATATAACCAGTATATTGCTGATAGAACACTCAAATGAAATAATTCTATAACAACAACATAAGAACAATAGTCATTCCTCTTCAGCTAAGGTAGTTTCATAAATTGATTATTATCCAATATCATCATTTACGGTATACTTTGATGACTGGGACATTGATTCGTGTAGTGTCCCAATGCCATGTAGATGAAGCATGTTACATTTGAATCATTTTTCTTACCATTTCAATCACATAGATGGTGTCCTTTTTCTCCACACATATAACAAATTCCCATTCCCTTGATGCATTTACCAAGGTGATTGATTCCACATTTATCACATATGGGAAAATCCTTTTTTCCATTCTTCCCTTTATCCATCTTTCTCTCTTCCATCATTTTATTCACTTACTTCCCTTCAAATCCATAAGACTCAAAGAATTATTTACTTATCTTATTAACACATGATACTATTTATTCATATGTTGAGAATACATGGGAGACTATTTCCCTTCTAAATGTTGGATTAATACCATGAATGATATGATCCTTCTTACTCTTTGGATCATACGTATTATTGGAGTTCACATTACTTATACTGGGCGCCATTTCTATATAATGGCATACACTAGGCTAGTTTAATAATTTTAATGAATAATTCAGAATTTGTAAAATACCAAATGTAAATTGAACTGTTTATGGATATAATCCATATTTATAAAAATGTTTTCTTTGAGGAAGTATATACTGATAAACAATTCAAAATGTTTTGTAAAGAAAATGAGAATTACCCTACGCATAACCCCTGGGAGTTTCATAGCCAAGAGTACAGTAAGGCTAGCTATCGTGCACCAGTTCATGTTCGAGTCTATCTCAAAGCAGTGTTTTCGGGTATTACCCCTAGGTACATCTGTGCCAGAGCCGCCTCTACTAGCTCAAATCCAAACTCGGATGCATTCCATGAAAAAATATCAAAATATCTACAGTACCAAAATTCTAGGAAGGTCTTCCATACAAATCCTCAATGTCTATTTTAGGGTAATGATCCCTAATCATAGTTTTTCTATATCTAGATTCCATGTTTTGTACTGAACTTCCTATAATACAAACTGTAACGCCCCGACCCCAGAAGCCTAGAGTCGGTGCATTATTACATATCATTGGCATGATCACAAAAGATCAACTTTCGAAAGACCGATTAGTTTAATAGCCATGGAAGTACTAGATACATTCATAAGGATTACATTACATCATTAAATGGAAAACAACAACAACATTGTTTCCATAGAAAACACTGTGATCCCATATACTATCCCTGCAAGTCAGTCATAATATACTTCTTCGCATCCTCAAAAATTTAAAACATAAAAAGGGGTGTGCTCAGATGCTCATTAAGGAAACAATATTACGGAAACATTCATAAATAAGCATAAAAATTTAAGGCAATTTATAAGACTAAAACAACAGCCTTTGAAACTTAAGCATCAGAATAATATGGAAAAGATAAAATAAAATAATTCCATATACTTAATCACATGGATATTCTACTAGTTGAATAATCACGTGCAATATCATTAACCACATTCATAATGATATAATGCATAATGCCAGACTTCATAACCACATAGTAAAGGCCTTGTGCCAATACTACAATTAAGATTTTGTCAAGGCCTTTTGGCAAGACATTAGGTTGTCTCATGAGACCTACCGATGCATTGAGGAGCTATAGCAGGCTCCACCCGTCACTTACTATGTCCAATGCATTCCTTATATGAAAACGTTTAAATATAACATAAACATTATTATTAAAAATAGCATATGAAATGTAAATAATTTATCCATAAACCATGAATGGTATAAAAATAACACATCCATAGTCAAACATATCACAAAAACTTCATTACAATAAGGAAGATTTTTATAATAATAAATCAACTTCCAACAAGTTTAAAATCCATCAAGGGATGTTGATATAGATGAAAATGATTTATAAAAAGAATTGATAGAAATATAACATTTTAAAAAAAACATTTCAATGTTACTCAATTTAGAATGGAATACATTTAATGATATTTTTGAAACCTTTTGTCTCATACCACTTTGAAACTTTTGAAATGAATTAAAATTTTTAAAAACATTCATGTCTATATAAATAAATCCTTATAAACCATTTCGAAAACATGGACATTAATGAGAATGATTTAGAAGAATAAATATTCAAAACATTTAAAATGATGATTTATTAAAAGTGTTTCTTAAAAATAATCCCTTTGAAAACTCTTTTAGGAAACATGGGCATGGATAAAAAATATGTCCCTATAGATACTTACACATAAACAATCTTGGATAATAATGAGATTGGAGAATTAACCCGTACATGGCACATTCCTTTAGTCGAGGGTATGTTTATCCTCCTGTATAAAGTCCTTATTAAGTTATTAAATTAAACCAAAACCATATTAATATTTATTATATCATACATGATTCATTTATGACTTTTTACTACCGATTTGTTAATAATTTCCATTTTAAATTAACATTTCGTGTAATAATCACTTTCTTTATCGTATGTGTTTTAACTTGTTACTCTTGATTGTATCACTAATATAATGATTCAAATAATTACAAAATATATAGCATATATATATAAAACTGAAATCTATATAATTGACATATTTATATGAAATGGAAAACATTGTTTAGGGAGACGGTAGGTCGTACATACGCATAAACGTTGTTTCCGTTTTCATATGGTATTGAATGGAACTAAGTGAAAAGATATATGTAAGTACATAAATAAATATATATATCTAGTATCATTATTATGTCATCTATTACATACTTATTAATGATATATATTTTATAATCATCGTTGAATGGTGAATGTGGAAATGAATCTTATCGCGTCATTGAGACAGTAATCCATACCTATGCACAAGTGACAATTTCATTATATTGTTGGAGAAACTATATGTAATTGGATGTTATATCATATATACAGAATAATTAACATGTTATATTTATTATTTACATCAGTAACACTCATTATTATACCCATCCAAATAATGAAGTGATTGAACTACACCACGACGTGGAGACGGTAATCCGTACGTACGCACGTATGATGAATTTGTCATTTATAGGATGGATAGAATAAAGAATATGGATGTACCATTTTTATAATAACAACAAATTATATAGAAGATTCTATATTTATTATTTTATAATGGAAAGAACAAATAAAGTGGAAGTTCAAGAAGAAAAGAACTTGAATGAGGTGACGAAATATTTACCTCTTCTTCGGGTTCTTCTTTTTGATTGGATAAAAAGGGCTCCTTAGGATGGACTTTTGAACAAAAAAAGGACTCTAGGATGAAGGTAGGATATTTGAGAGGGTATTTGGGAATGTCTTGGCCAATACAAATGGATTTGGAGGTCAGAAATTAAGAGAATGGGAAGTGATCATTTATAATAGAGGTGAGGGTCACTTTTGGAAAAGATTGAAATATTATTTTATAATGAAACAATTTTCAGATTTTAATGGTTAAAAAATGATTTATTTAGAGGATAAGGTGGGTACGGGTCAAAAACATCTCAAACAAAAGGTTTTAGATAGGTTTATGTCACCAAATTAACCTTAACTTTTAGATTGAACTCTTAGTTAAATACTATAACATTTACCATGTCTCTTTGTATTTTTATATTATATGGTTAATAAACATATTGTAAAATGAAAATATAACCCCAATTAGTTCTTTAATGTCATATATATTATTATGTATGTCTTTTGGACAAACCTTAGATTTTTAGAACTATTATATCAATTAATAATATAATATTTGTTTTAAAAACAATTTTATGTCAATTTTGGAACTATTTGGTATTTTCTTCTTGCTAAATTAATAAGAGCATTATTACTTCAAAGAAATTTATATAATCAACCCTAACATGTTATATTAACCAATAAAATTAGTTTAATTCATCAAAAGACTACAATTACATTTATTTGGGTATTTATAATATCAATTATTTTAATCTTTTATTAATAAGGTAATTACTATATCATCATTGTGTCATAAATAAATTTAAATATTTAATGTTTAAAAATTATAAATAAAATACCATAATGTAGAAAATATTTTTAGCTTTCTAATTAATATTTACAGTCGAATTTATCTTATCTATAACACTATATTAAAAATGCTTTAGTTTCAAAAACTTGAATTTATTAATTTTAACTCGTCTTTAAATTAAATAATAATAAATGTCCTAATCTTATCCAAGTGGATATAAATGCTCATATTTTATTTTCTATCATTGTTTCTGGTCAAATTACACTTATCCAGTCGAATTAGGATATGTGTTAGGGTAATAAAAATATCATTTTTACATTTAATAACCCTATTAACTTTTAACCGTGGTAAACATAAGACAAATGTTATTATTCACCAAAAATTATTTTTATCTTATTGAACCAAATTTTACTTACTGATATCAACCGTGTCTCTCGGATTTTTGAAATTCATTTCATAGAAGCGGTAAAATTATGTTTTATGCAAATTTGCAAATACATCTTGGAGGTGGGTAAAAGACGGTAAAATGATCAAATATTTTATATATATATATCTAATATTTTTGTAAAGTTACTCCGATGAATTAAGTTGAACTTATATAGGTATTATTTATCTATTTTTACCTAAAATAAAATTAAATAAAATAAATAATTATTTAAATTAAAAGCCGGTTTTAAACAATAACTGAGTGTTTTTAACTATTCATCAAAAGTTGAAAGTTTTCAGAAAAATAAAAAAAACTCACCCTAAGATAATTATGATATTCCAAATTCATAAATGAAGTATATTTTACCAAATTAAAAACACATAATTTGCATTTATTAATATAAAATTAATTTTCAATATCAAAACCAAAATGCCCATTTTTAAGAAATAATAACTATCAAAAGATCGACACTTGTTTATGTCCAATTTCCAAGTGAAATTACATAAAATGACTAGAATTGGATTAAATGGTAAAAATATAATATATTTATACTTCCAAATCATTAATATATATAATTTAACTCTATAAATTATTATGATTAAAAATTTTGTTTTTAGTTAAAATATTGTAATTTTCACTATTCACCCAAATATGAAAGTTATCAGAAATAAAATTATTGAAACTAAATTATTATGTCCTGATTCTAAATAAGAGGTTTATTTTTTCAAATTTAATATAAAAAAGTTTCAAATATTTGATTTAAGAAGGGTTCACCATTAAAAGGCGGTTAAAGTGCATTTTTTTTCAAATACATCTTTTATCTGAAAAAAATGAATTTGTTCTTACATTATGTGTAAGAAACTCATAATATGGATTATAAAATTATAAGGATTATATAAAGTTAAAAATTCAGTTAATACTATTCATAACCTTTTCTGAACGTCTAGTTTGGTGAGTCGTGGTGCATTTGAACTCGTTGTAGCGTGTAGTGCATGTTATTGAATTACCTTGAAAAAATAACATTCTATGAAATATTGGGGTGTTATATTCTTTCCTCATTCAATAAATTGAATCCTCACAATTCAAAATTGTTATTTTAAAATAAAAGTATGAAGATAGAAAATACCTTTGAGGGAAAACTGACATCAGAAATTAGGTTAATAAAATTTAGTCTTAATAAGAGGAAAGTGGAAATGAAAGGGTCACTACAAAATTATGATCTCTATTAGGAGAACATTGGTGGAAATTAAAGACATATAATTGGAAGAAAAACATAAATATTTATAGGGAGTGATTGAGGTCACCAATCATAAAAAAGTGTAAAATTGAGGGCCTCAAATGCATTAGTCAATGATGATTTAAAATACAATAGGTTCAACAAATCATAAGGTATTAGGATAACATAGTTTTGTTTTTAAGATACCTTCACTAAATTTTAAGAAATAATTTACCCCTAGAATTAGAGGAAAATATATATATATATATACTTGACAGGAAGAGTTTCATCCTTCAACTAATTCCTACCACAAACTCATCTTTCACTCCAAAAGATATCAAAAAATATTCTATTTATCCTAATTGTATAGAGTTCAAAAAATAATGAATTTATAATTCACCTATCAGACCCTTTATAAAATATTAATTATACAATCTAGGGACTTTATGTAGTCCATTGGTAGGCGATAAATCTCAATCGCAGTATGGTTGTGGGTTCGATTCCTACAGCTTTGTCCGACGCGACGGATTGTCACACGGTCTGTGTGTTGTCCTTTTAATAACAATCCAAAAATAACATTATCAATAGTATAAAATTTTAAAATTAATCCATTCCAAGCTTTTGACATATCCAGAATACTTCTATCCAAACTCACAGTCCAAAATTTATACAGAAGTTGGACACAATGAAGATCCTTTTTTACATGTAATAATATGTGAACACCTTCATCATGTATTATTTTAAAACATGGTAACACCCTGAATTATCATAAAACCATATTGATTATATTCATACTCCCATATCCTTTATATAACACTGGATATATTCCTTATATCAATTTTTGTTGAATATTCAAAAAATTATAAAATAAAATAACTATTAATCAGTTCCAAGGAAGTCAATAATATCCAATATAATTTGTCTAAATCAATCATCTCTTATTCCAAAATCACTACCTCACTATCAGGACCATATTAAGAATTACATTTCCTTCAACCATGTTTTTTCCAAGAAGTATCGCTTACTATTAAGTCACTTTTCATAGAACAATATAATATCAAATCCCCAATAAAATAGTACTGCAATACAATCCTTATTTATTTCCTTAATTCATATTACCAGTATATTGCTGATACAATAATAAAATGAAATAATTCTATAATAAATACATAATAACATTAGTCATTCCTCTTCATCTGAGGTAGTATCATAACTTTATTATTATTCAATAACATCATTTGAAGTATACTCTAACGACCGAGACATTGATTCTCGTAGTGTCCCAACGCCTTGCAGATAATGCATTTTACATTTGAAGAATTTACCAAGGTGATTCTTTCCACATTTATCAAATATGTGAAAATCCTTCTTTCCCCTATTCTCTTTATCCATATTTCTCTCTTCCATCATTTTCTTCTCTTGCTTTCCTTCAAAGCCATAGGACTCAGAGAATTATTTACAGATCTTATTAACACATGATATTATTTCTTCATATGTTAAGAGTACATTTTACACTATTTACCTTCTAAATTTTGGCTTACTATTGTGAATTATATGATCCTTCTTACTATTTTGATCATACGTATGGCTGGAGTTCAAATTCCTTCAACTGGGCACCATTTCTATACAATGGCATACACTAGGTTAGTTTATGAATTGAATAGAATAATTCCAAACTTGTAAAATACCTAACAGAAATTGAAAAGTTTATGGATATAATCCATAATCATAAAAATGTTTTCTTTGAGGATGTATATACATAGAACCCCTTCATAATGGTTGGTAAAGAAAATGAGAATTATACTAAGCATATACCTTAGAGTGTCATAACCAAGATTTTAGAAAGGCACGTTGGCGTGCACTAGTTACTGTTTAAGTCAAGCTCAATGCGGTGTTTTCATGTTTTACCCCTAGGTATATCTATGTCATATCCGCCTCTACCTGCTCGTATCCAGATAGGGATGTATTTCTCGGAAAACTGACAAAATTTCTATAATACCAATATTCTAGGAAGTTTTTCCATGCTAATATTCAAAGTATATATTAGGGTAATATGCTCTAATAAGAGTTTTTCTAAATCCATATTCTAATGTTTTCACTAAACTTCCTCTGATACCAAAAATAATTTCCCGACCCCAGAAACCCAGAGTCAGTGAATTATTACGTATCATTGGTATGATAACAAAAGATCCATTATAGAAAGACCAATTATTTTAGAAGCCTTGTAAGTACTAAATATATTCATAAGGTTTACATTACATCCTAAAATGGGAATCTACAACAACATTGTTTCCATAGATAACATTTAGATCCCATACAATATCCCAGCAGGTTAGTCATAATATAATTTTCGCATCCTGGGAAAATTAAAACCTTGAAATGGGTGGGCTCAGATTCTCAGTAAAGATAACAATATAGAGGATACATTAATAAATAAGCATAAAAATTTAAGGCAATGTATAAGACTAAACCAAAAGTCTTTGAAACTTAAACTTCATCGTAATATGGAAAAGATACAACAAAATAATTCCATTTACTTATTAACATGGATATTCTACTAGTAGAATAATCACATGAAATATCAATAACCACTTTTATAATGATAGAATGCATAATTCAGACTTCATAACCACATAGTCATGGCCCTGTTCCAAGACTAAAAATAAGCTTTTTTGAAGGTCTTGTGCCAAGACACAATTTTGTCTCATGAGATCTACCGATGCATTGAGGAGCTATAGCGGTCTCCAACCATCACATACTAAGTCCAATGCATTCGTCAAATGAAATGGTTTAAACATAACATAAACATTTTTATTAAAACTATTATATAAAATGTAAGTACGTTATCCATAAACCATGAATTGTATAAAAATAACACATCCACAGTCAAACATATCAATAAACATTCAACACAATATGGAAGATATGTATCATAATAAATCAACTTCAAACAAGTTTAAAATCCATCAAGGGATGTTGATATAGATTAAAATGATTTGCAAAAATCATTGAGATAAATATCCCTTTTTCATAAAAACACATAATAGTCACTCAATTTAAAAAGGAAGAAATTCAATGACATTTTTGAATCAAAGTGTCCCATACCATTTTAAATCTTTTAAAAGGAATTAACATTTTTATAAACATCCATTTCCATATAAATTAATCCTTAAAACCCATTTTGAAAACATGGACATTAATAAGAATGACATAGAAGAATAAATATTTAATATATTTAAAATTATGATTTAGTAAAAATGATCCTTAAAAAGAATCCCTTTGAAAACCCTTTTATGAAACATGGTCATTGATAATTAATATGTCCCAGTAGATACTTACACATATACAATATCTGATAATAATGATATTGAGGAATTGACCCTTACCTTGCACTTTCCTTTAGTCGAGCGCATGTTTAACCTTCTATATAAAGACCATAGTATGTTATTAAATTATGCCAGAACCATATTAATATTAATGATATCATAAATGATTAATTTATGACTTTATACTACCCATTTAATCATAATTTCCATGTTAAATTAACATTTCCGGTAATAATCACTTTCTTTATCTTACATGTTTTAACTAGTTACTCTTGATTGTATCACTTAGATCATGATTTTAATACTTCCAGAAATTATATAATATATATTTAGAATATAAATATCTATAATAGATGTATTCATATGAAATGGAAAACACCATTTATGGGGACGGTAGGTCGTACGTAAGCATAAACACTATTTTCGTTTTCACATCTTATTGAACAGAACTAAGTGAATAAGATATATGTAAGTACATAAATAAATATTTATATCTCCAGTATCATTATTATGTCATATATTACATATTTATTAATGATATATATATTTTATAATCATCATTGAATGGTGAACGTGGAAATGAATCTCATCGCGTCGTGGAGACGATAATCCGTACGTACACACGAGCAAGAATATCATTTTATTGATCGTGAAATATTTTTTAATTGGATGGTATATCATATATACAGATTAATTTACATTTTATATTTATTATTTACATGAGTTATACTCACTATTATACCCATCCTAAAAATTAAGTGTTTGAACTACACCACGACGTGGAGACGGTAATCCATAAGTATGGACGTATGGTGACCTTGTCATTTATAGAATTGATATAAAAATGAATATGGATGTACCATTTTTATAATAATATCACAGTATATATTATATAATTGAGTTATTATTTTATAATGGAAACAACAAATAAATAAGAAGAGGAATAAGAAAAGAATAAGAAAGAGGTGATGAAATAATTACCTCTTCTTTGGGTTCTTCCTTTTGATTTGATCAAAAGGGCTCCATAGGTTGGCTTTTTGAATGAAGGAATGAATATAGGATAAAGGAAGGGCAGTTGAGATGGTATTTTTGAAGGGGTTGGCCATGAAAAATGGCTTTGGAGGTGTGAAATTAAGAGAAGGGGAAGTGCTCTTTTATAAGAGAGGTGAGGGTCGGTTTAGGAAAAGCTTGAAGTATTATTTTATAATAAAATAATTTTCATTTTATAATGGCTAAAAAATGGTTTATTTAGAGGATAAGGTAGGGATGGATCTAAAACCTCTCAACCAATAAGATTTAGGTAGGTTTAGGTCACCAGATTAGCCTTAACTTTTATATTTAACTCTATGTTAAATAGTTTGACATTTACCAAGTCTCTTTGTATTTTTATGTTATATGGTTAATAAACATACTATAAAATGCCAATATAACCTCCATTGGTT
The DNA here is from genome assembly GCA_963277665.1 of Viscum album. Lineage (NCBI taxonomy): Eukaryota > Viridiplantae > Streptophyta > Magnoliopsida > Santalales > Viscaceae > Viscum > Viscum album. Next base: position 1,941,316,788 of record OY728155.1, read on the forward strand.
TATTAAAGTCATATATATTATTATATAGGTTTTTTGGCAGATACATAGATATTTTAGACTATTATATCAATTAATAATATATTTTTAGTTTTAAAAACTATTTTATGTAAATTTTGACACTATTTGGTATTTGTGTTTTGTAAAACTTATAACAGCGTTATTACATCAAAAATAATTGATTTAATCAACCATAACATGTAATATGAACCTATAAAATTATTTTAAATCTTCAGAAGTATCAAATTACATATATTTTGTATATTTATAATATCAGTTATTTTAATCTATTATTAATAATGTAATTACTACATCATCATTGTGTCATAAATAAATTTAATTATTTATTGTCCAAAAATTAAAAATAAAATAACACTATGTAGGAAATATTTTTATCTTTCTAATTAGTTTTTATAGTCGAATTTATCTTTTTTATTAACCTATATTAAAAATGTTTTAGTTTTGAAAACATTAATTTTAGACTTTTAACTCTTCTTTAAATTAAATTATAATAAATGTCCTAATCTAATCCAAGTGGACCTAAAGGATCATATTTTATTTATAAGTTTGTTTTTGGTCGATTTACACCTATCCAATAGAATTAGGAGATGTGTTAGGGTAATAATAATATCATTTTCACATTTAATTACCCTATTTACTTTTAATCGTGATAAATAAAAGTCAAAAGTTACTATTCACCAAATATTATTTTTATCTTATTGAACCTCATTTTACATACTGATATCAACCGTATCTCTCAGATTTTTAAAATTCAATTCACAAAAATAGTAAAATGCTGTTTTATGCAAATTTGCAAATTCTCAAAGAAGGTGGGTAAAAGATGGTAAAAAGTTCAATAAAATTTTTATATATATCTAAATTATTATAAAATGACTCCAATGAATTAAATTGAACATATATAGGTATTATGTATCTATTTTGACCAAAAATAAATATAAATAATTTAAATGATTATTTATATAAAAAGATGATTTTAAACAATAACTCTGTCTTTTTCACTATTCATCCAAAATTGAAAGTTCTCAGAAAAAGATCAATAATTCACCATAAGATAAATTTGATATTCTGAATTAAAAAATGAGTCTTTTTTAACAAATTCAAAACATATATGTTGCATTTATTAATTTAAAATTACTTCTCGTTGTCAAAACCAAAAGAAGTATTTTTAAGAAATAATAACAATCATAAGATTGACACTTATTTATGTCCAATTTCAAAGTGAAATTACTTAAAATGATCAGAATTGGAATAAATGGTAAATATATAATCTATTTATACTTCAAAACCAATATAATTTATAATTTAATAGATTAAATTATTTTGATTAAAAAATTAGTTTTCAGGTAAAATATAGTATTTTTCACTATTCACCCAAATATGAAAGTTATTATAAAAACAGAAAAAATTATCAAAACTAAATTCATATTTCTAGATTCTAAAGAATATTTTTATTTTGTCAAATTCAATAGATAAAATTTTCAAATATTTTTTTTAAAAAGGGTTCACAATTAAAATGCGTTAAAAGTGCTTTTTTTTTTAAAAATACTTCTTTTATCTGAAAAAATGAATTTGTTCTTACATAATGTCTAAGAAATTCATAATATGGATTCTAATATTATAAGGATTATCTAAATTTCAAAATTCAGTTAATACTTCTTATAACCGCTTTTGAACGGCTAGTTTGGTTAGTCGTGGTGCTTTTGAACTCGTTGTTGTGTGTAGTGCAAGTGATTGTAATATTTTGAGTAAATAACATACTATGAAATCTTGGGGTGTTATATTTTAAATTAATATAATATATATTTTATTAATAATATTATAAATAAATCTATAATAGTCAATATTATATATTTTATTGGTGTATGATCATTTTATGGTTAAAATATAGTTATCTTAATGTTGTTTTTATTGCGTTTTCACACTTATAGTATATATAATTTCTTCCACTTTTAAAAATTGAATGATGTAAAATGTAAAAAATATTTTTAATCCATGAGTTCGAATTTATTAATTATTTTTATTTAATTTTTTTAATAATGAATAGTAACCATGGTAATAATGTGTCACCAAGTTAAAGGGTAAATTATATTATTTAAGTCAAAAACTAAGTAATAAGGTAAATAAATATTGTAACAATTCTTTTTGGAATGTTTTATATATAACATTATCACCTTATCTCTTATTATTGATATTTATTGATAAACATAACCATGAGAAATACATTAATAATATTTAAGAGTTTAGAAAAATTAAAAGTGTACCACTCCCCTCACTTATAAAATTAACCACCTATATTCACTTCCTCACTGTTTTTTAGAAATATAGTCCGATAAAAACCTAGAAAAATATATCCTTAACATCTCTTCCAATGTCTTATGGATCTTTGACTTATTATAATAATAATCCTACATGGATAATGGTGAAGTCGTAATAGAGATATCATAGGAGGAGGTTTAAGTAGAAACTAAACTAGTTAAAGATTATTTATAATTCTACCTCCTTAAAATATTTTCTAACAAATATACAATAATAACATAAGTATATTTTACGTAATTAAATTTTATTATTTTTATGTCAATAAACTTTTTTATCGATATTTTAACCATTATTTAATGAAAACATTACTAGTTATTACATGTAGACTACTACATCTACAATGCGATGTGTTCTGTTTTACATCAATACAAAAAATGGATGTAAATGAAAAACAAATAAATGAAAATATATCTTTTTTTTGAAATTATTATGATTATTTTATGAAGTAATATTATTCCACTCTTACCCTTTCACACTTTTGTAAATTTATAACAATACTCTTGCATATATGTGGAATACCACCTCCACAAAATGATTTGATTATTTTTTCATATGAACCTAAATATGATGTTCATTAAGATGTAATTAATGAATTAATATTAAATTTATAACATATCTATTAATATACAATATTTAAATGTTATCTACATTTTTTATTTTCCACCCTTTATAAAAATGAAAACAACATTTATGAGTTCATAAAAACTATTTTCTCTATGAAAAAACATGGTTCATTTTTTATGACCGCCATGAATGGTTGGAATTAAAATTGTATTTAGTTTATAAATATGATTGTTTTAACATTTTAGTATTCTAGAGGAAATTTAACCACAATTCCTTTGACCACAATTAATGAATCACTGTTGTTTTGAGGTTATAAACAGAATGACCCCATAACATCCAACATAAATTTAACAATATTAGCCACTAAATAAAACATGGTATTAATCAAAATAAAAGGGATGATAATAATAAAATGAAAATTAGAAATATAATTAAACAAGTATAGAGATTATATAACTTTATTATTCAAGAGTTAGGTAATGTTTGTAGTTGTAAAGGACTTCTTGTAAGCTACTTTTCTTAAATATTATTTTAATGTTTTCTTCAATATATTTTTCTTCCATATCAAGGATCATTTAAATGTTTCATGACTATTATTAATTAATCATCAATGGATTGTAAATATTATTTTTTAAAATTTCATTATAATGAACAAAAAATGAATATTTTCATCATTTTTATATGGGTTGTTTTTAACTTCTTAAAAAAGTCTAAAAATAATTAATTTTTATGTTTATTATTTGAGAAACTTTTTGCACCAGAATATTCTTTATTTTTATGAAGATTACACTATAACATTCCATAGTTATTTTTAATGAAAATATTTCCCTTAATATTCAAGAAAGATTCAGTTTTTATGAAATATTTTCTATAGAAATTCAAACTTTTTTCCATATTTAAGAGATGATTTAAAGTTTTATTTATTGTGGTAAAAATTTTCAATTCTGAAGGGATTTATTATTAAAGTGCAATTCATATTTGTTTAATTCGTGGTATGGTTATTGGAAGTGTTATATGAATTACGGGTGTAAGATCTGAACCTTTTCTGGAGCCATATTAGGTGTGTTTTCAGGTAGTTTTTGAAACTTTTAAGTACCGTTTATTTTGAGTAGTGTCTTGGCGTTTGTTTGGGTGAACTTTTAAGGAAAACTAAAAGACAGTGGGTTGTGCATGTTTAGCGCACGAGTTAACAAACTGTGTGACTAAACCACTCCAAACATGCATAATTGTACAAAGAGGATCGCACAGTTTGTGCACAGTTTCCCAAACCATGTGATGAAACTGTGCTAACCATGAAAACCTAGATAGAGAGGTCCACACAGTTGGTGCAGAGTTTTCCCTAATTTTGCACCCCTACCCAGAAAACTGTTCAAACAAGATTTTTATTTCGAAAATCTATTTTAAAACCACCCGAACCCCCTAAGACTCCCATATTTCAACCATGTATTGGTCCTAACAAATTCTAGGGGATCTTAGAGCCTTTTGAAGGGATTCCAAGGTGATCTAAACATCGTTCTTTGATATTGAAAACCCGAATTGAAGATCCTTCCTCTTTTCGGAAAGTGGATGTCATTCTATTTCTTCCCATGTTCTTTATTATATCATTTATTGATCATTTTCATGGAATATATCCACTATTTACATGGATTTAAACCTATGAGTTGAGATCTAGATCTATGATTCTGGATATAGAACTATATTTTCGAGATCTTGACACATTTGGTCTTAATTTTGGTTTATGGATTCAGATCTAGAGGATGATTGATGACATTGTGCTACACAGATTTTGGGGATCTTCATTAGGCTTACATAAGACAATAAACCGATTTAAGTGGTCAAAATTGATCTCTCATAGATATTATTTTGATATGTTAATGTGAGTTTATGATTTTCTTTCTTTCCTTGATAATTAAATTCCTAAATTGGAGTAATTAAGAATGTGTAATTGACTTGTGTTTTACTTGGTGATTAATGGATTATTGAATCCCAAAACTAATGAGGGGGGATCCCAAATAGATATTTGTTATGTATATTGTTTATAGGATGAGATATTATAATTGAGTTATTTATTCGATTGTGTTAAAATTATTAATTGGTGAAAATTAATTATGAAATGATGTTTGGTTCTGTAACTTAATTACTTGGGAGAATTATTTATGTGCCATGATGTTGAACAAAGATAATTAATTTTTAAATGATGAGATTTGATATGGATAAGTAATTGTGAATAATTAATTATGGAATGAGAATTATGTTGATTGATTAAATAATTGATGAATTAATTAATGGGTTATGTGCTCAGTTAATTGATGAGTTAACTAATGGCCTTTGAAATGTTTAACTAATTTTTTGATTAGTAGTGGAATGATGTGGATAATTCTTTTGAATCAATTAATGATTAAATAGATGATATTTTTTTGGTTTTAGAAACGACATTCTAAATCGATTAAAAATTGGGACTTGGACATGGAGTTCCCCACCAATAGTTTTCCAAGATTGAGATTATGGTGTTCTCGACATGAAGACCTTCACCGAATGCGATAAATAGTTTTAGGAATGAATACCTACACTCTATGAGATTTTAGGGTGTTAAGAATGGATACCTACACCAAATAAATGATAATAATGGATTATTATTCAAATGGGAAACATGAATTAAAACATGGACCAGTGTGATGAATAACGATTAAATGATAATGTGATAAATTCTTAATTATGCATTGTATTTATTGCTTAATAAAACTGTACACACTATATTTTGACTGGACGTGTTTTAAACATCGTTGGTGGTGGCCAACTGAGTCTTACTCACACCCTATATGGACAGTCTGATCAGAACCCGAGTAGAAATTGTTCTTGTAGGACATGATAAGTGAAAGGTCCTGAGGTAGGTTGTTGTATGGGATTGGAGTAAGGGGGAGGGAACTAAATGTGGTCTTGAACTCACTTGGGAGTCATTGTGTCTTTAATATTACTTTAATTTTAGGCAATTGATATTCTCATTGTCAAAACAAGTTTTACCTTTCAGTTGAGTATTTTATTTTCTTGTTTTTAATATCATATGACATGGTATTGTTCTGGTAATTTATACACTTCTACACTTGGTTATTTTTTTTCTTTTCATGGTGTTTTATTCTGATAAAAGTCAGTGCGGTCTCCCAAAAACTGACTTACCATTCCACTGCTACTAGTCGCACCCTCTAGAATAGAAGGAGGCGTGCTTAAGGATGTGTGGCCAACTGGATCGGGGCACTATTTAGTGGCACTAGGGTCAGGACATCACAAAGTGGAATCAAAGATGTTTTATTTTCATTATTCTTCTTTTTTCTCTTACTGTTTTGGGAACTATAGACATGAGATTATGAGTATTTGAGGCTTCGTATTGAGCTTGATCATGAGTGTTTCAAACCCATGTATATGGGAAAATCTGAGTACTCATGGTGGTATTGTAGTGATTTCTATTTTTTTGATACAATTAGATATTATTTCACATTGGGAGATGCACTTGTGTGATGTGACATTTGTTTTGAAAAATATTGTACATTGATTTGTAGCCTAAAGAGGCATGATACATGAGTCTTCATTGATCATTATAGGCACTCAGGGTTATTGTGACATGCATCATTCTAGGATCTCATGGGAAAACAGGTTATGTGGAAGTTTTTGAACTTGAACTATTTTTTTATTCATATTGTGAGATTGAAATAATGATGAAAAATGAGTATAAATGGGTGTATGATGATAAACTTGATTGATGAAAAGGTTATGATTAATTAATTAATTAATTACTTAATCAATTAGAGATAATGTGAATAATTAATGGTTGAATTAATTAATGAGATATATGCAGCCTGTTTAACTATGACCAAGGAGTAGGATGGTTAAAGGTAATGATAAGTCATCAATATTGATCATAAATTGAGATAAAGGGGAAATAGATATGTTTAAATTTGTTCTCTTAGTTTTTCCTCTTACATAAGTGTTATAATGTTGTATTAGGGTACCTATAACGTGTGTTTTCCTTTGTAGAGATATGAATCCATAACATTTTTTGAGGGAGAGACCGAGGGGTATAGCCTACAATGAACTTCCAGATAGGGAACTTGAGGCATCATTGGTGAATGCTGAGGTGGAAGGGGAACAATTTCAAGATAACTTTTCTCATTTCATATAATTCATGGATAGATACACATGGTATGTTCAGAAAAGCATGTTGAAGATAACAAGGGAGTTTCAGCTGCAGCACCCTCCTACTTGTACAATATATGGTGAACGTGGGGAGTTGAATTCTGTATTTAATCCATAGAGATGATACATGACCATTTATATACTCTAGGCAAGATAAGGGTCAAGTTGGCTCCTTATATACTAAGTGGTTTAGCAAAGAATTAGTGGGACATTCAAGTATGATCTAAAAAAGAAAATGATACGTTAAGGAAGGAAATTATGGAGTAGTTATTGGAGGTTTTATATCTAGAGATAATGAGACAAGATTTGGCATCAGAGTTTATGCATCTGACCCAAGGAATAATATCCATAATGGATTACAGTGAACGCTTCATAGATTTATAGTGTTTTCCTCCATCTTTGGCTAAAGATAAGGCTTCTTTGGAAAAATTATTTTAGGGCGGACATAGGTGAGAAATTAAGTCCTAGGTAAATATATTTATGCTTAAGAAATTATCAAATGTGGTTAATCAAGCTCTCATTTAAAATGGGGCCTGTAGGAGGCTTTCAGTACTGGACATGTAGATGTCACTTGATGATCAGGGAGTGTGACTTCCGAAAAAAATGATCCATTATGATAAACATTGTTAGGAAAATAGAAATCAAGGTGGATAGTCATGAGTAATAGTTGCACGAGATCTTACTCATGTACTTTTCCACAAGTGCAGTAGGTAGTGACACTATCATACACATTTTCCGCGACCACAAGTTGAGTGCTGATTTTGTGGCAAGATGGGACACCATTTGATGTTCTGCATAAATTAGTAGTAGGCTGGTGCTGAGGGAGTATCTTATCATAGTCAAATTGTTGGAAGGGGTATTCTACACCATAAAGTTTTGGAATTTGAAACTCTACGGGCAGAGGCAGTAGTGGTAGTGGTCATGGGGCTACAAGGTATGAGCGCCCATATCATCAGAGTGGTTCTCTTCAAGGGAGTTAGACGACACCACATGGAAGTGGGGTAGGATAGTTATATTCAGTGTAGACTACACTTGTGGATAGCGAGGAAGGTCCATTGATAGTGATAGGTACTATTCTATTTTTTCCACTTTATCTACTGTCTTTTTTTTATACGGGTGCCTCTCATTCCATTATATATGCAAATCCTATTAATGTCTTATTCCTGTAGGTTCATTCCACAAGCATGGTGATGAATTTTGATACACCATTGGGAATAAAGACTAGGGGTATCTATTTATTCATGGGATGTTCACTAGAGATTTGAGAGTATCATTTTCTTTGATATCATTGTCCTTGAAAAACGGGCTTCGACTTGATTATGTGTATAGACTAGATAGTTGTATATTGGGCCCACATAGATTGTTACTGCAAGAGATTGACCTTTGTATCTCCTTAGGGTGACTAGTATGATTATCATGGAGAATAGGATATCAATGTAGGTTGAGATGGGCCAATTACTTAGCAACTTGGAGAGATCACAACCCAAGTTACTAGTGTTTTCCTGGATGATGGTAGTGGTAGGCAAGACATCCTTCCACCAGTAGTAGAAATATTTTAGGATGTCTGACATAAATACTTTTTAAGGTTTCCACCTGAGAGATATGTGGAATTCACTATAGAGCTCAAGCTGGGGGCTGGGCCGATATCTATTCCACCTTACAGAATTGCACTGACTGAGAATCAAGAGCTCAAAATGCAGTTGGAGGAGTCGGATGATAAAGGGGTTATGTATCCAAGTAGGTCGCCTTGGGGATCACCTGTCTTGTTTGAAAATAAGGACTATGAGAGTTTATGCTTGTGTGTTGATTACCAGAAGTTGAATAAAAATATATTGAAGAACCAGTATCCTATTCTACATATCAATAATTTTTTTGACCAACCGAAGGGGGATTGTGTGTTCTCAAAGATCGATTTGAGATCAGGGTATCATCAGGTGAGAGTTCGGGCTTCAAATATACCATGAACGACTTTCAAAAGTAGGTGCGGACTTTATAAGCTTGTTATAGTGCCTTTTGGGTTGACAAATTCTCTAGAAGTATCTATGGATTTGATGAGAAGTATCTTTCATCCATACTTAGATCAGTTTGTGGTGGATTTTGTGGATGACATCTTGGTGTACTCCAAGGCTCATGACGATCATGCAAAACTTTTTGACATCATCATGGGTACACTGAGAGAGTATCGAATATATGCCAAGCTGTCCAATTTTTTTTGGTTGACAAGGTACTCTTTTTGGGGCATATCCTCTCAAAAGAATGTGTGGTAGTTAACCCAGAAAAAGTGTAGGTAGGGATTTCTTGGGAGCATCCCAAGAATGTTTTTGATATCGTAAGATTTTTGAGATTAGCTAATTATTATATAAATTTTATCTAGGACTTTTCCATATTTTTAGAACCTATTAAAAGATTGATAATGTAATGGGTAACGTTTTATTGGAATGAATCATGCGATAATGATTTCAAGGACTTGAAGAAGTGCTTGATATCATCACAAATTTTTATCTTACCTGAGTCAGGTGAGGAGTACACAATGTATTATGATGCTTCTGGGATCAGACTCAAAGGTGTGTTGAATCATGGGGATTGTGTCATGTCTCAGCTATTGAGTCCACATGAATGGAATTACCCTATACATGACATCGAGTTGGTATAAGTGTTTTATGCTCTTATGTGTTGGCGACAATATATTTTGGGTGAAATGTTTACAATTTTTCTAGATAAAAAAATCTTGAAGTATATATTTTCATAGCATTACATGAATCCTCGACATCGAATATGGGTAGATTATATGTAGTCCTTTATTTTGAACATGCATATACAGCAGAAAAGGGTAATAGTGTGTTTGATGCCTTGAGAATGAAAACAGAGACCTATTTTGTATATGAGATGAGGGTATAGTGGATGATGATGACTTTGCTTGCAGAAATGCATGTGGTAGTTTAGGAGTGTCAAGAGATGATTACTCTAGTATTTGCAGTAGTGAATTCTAAAATCTTGATACGGATTAGAGACATGCAGTACAAGGATCTTGAGGGTTTAACCTTAAGGGAATGTCATGAATGTGGGGATACACCTTCATACTTGAAAATATATGTGAATGAGATCATATATGTAAAAAATAGGGTTGTTGTGCCTACAACTATGCGAGAAGAAATAATGTGAGAATTTCATGACGCAACGTGGTTGGTACATACTCAGGTATAAAAATGTACTGTAACCTATGATGATAGTTTGGGTGACAAGACATGAAAAAGGAGATATTAGGGTTCATAACAAGGTGTTTCATCTGTCAGCAGGTGAAGGGAGGGCATCAACAACCTAGAGGCCTATTGCAGCTGTTACTTATTCCAGAATGGAAGCAGGATGATGTGACTGTGGATTTCATGGTAGGAAATCCAATGACTCATAGGAAGAATGATGCTTTTTTTGGGTCATTGTGGATCTAAAAATGAAAGTAGTATATTTATTTTCCATCAGGGAAACCTTTACAGTAGAACAGTTGGGAGAACTGTATGAACCAGAGGCAGTTCATTTCCATAATATTCCATGGAATATTGTTTTATATCGTGATTCACGCTTTACTTCATGCTTCTAGTAGGGATTAAATTAGGATCTTGGTACACATGTTTTGTTAAGTATAACCTTCCTCCCATAGAAAAATTGGAATTCGGATCATACCATGCATGTGTTAGAGGATATGTTGTGAGCATGTGTGCTTGAATTTGGTGGTTCTTAGGAGAAGAACTTGGATTTAGTGAGTTCTCCTATAACAAAATTTACAAATAAAATATATAGATGGACCTATATAAGAAACTGTGTGGTAGACCTTTTCAATCAACTCTATGTTGTGTAGATGCGGGTGAGTCAAAGATGTTGGGACTGAGTCTCATTCAGGAGACATCAAAGAAGGTGTAGTTAATTCAGAAATGTATGCCTACATCTAAGAGTATGAAGAAGTTGTATGATGATAGATAGAGATAAACCCTATATATTTTAGAGGTTGATAATGTATTTATTTGGGTGTCGACTAGATTGGGTCACCACATGGTATGGAGGTAGGGTAAGTCGGTGCCCATGTTTGTAAGACCTTTTGATGTGCTCGAGAGAATTGGGAAAGTGGTGTACCGATTATCCCTTCCACAAAAATTCAGTGATATGAATGATGTTTTCCATGTTCCAGAAATACGGAAATATCGCCCCAGCCCTTCCAATTTGATTGATGTGGAAGAGGTTTAACTCAAGATAGATGTATCCTTTGAGGAGAATCTGACATGTGTGCTAAATCGCAGTGAGAAAGTGTTATGAGGAAAGATCGTGCCATTAGTTCATGTGTTATGGAAACATAGAAGTGTTCAAGATGAAACTAGGGAATGAGAAGCTGACATGAGGGCTCAATGGCCAATTAATTTTGGGTCGAAATCTTAGAGAAGTTTGGGAGTGCTACTCGAGGATGAGTTGCTATAATGTGGGGAGATTGTAAGATCTCAACCATTTATAGAGCCATCTCGGAAGTGTTTTTATGTACTTTTATAATATTTAATTACCTTTGATTATTTATATTCGATTGGGATGGGTTTCAGTGAAATTTTAATGAAAACTAAAGGATAGTTTTTTGCGTATGGTTTGAAAACTGTGTGACTTAACCATGCCAAGTGTGAAAAACTAGAGAGAGTGGTAAACATAGTTTTCACACGGTTTGAAAAACCATGCGACCAAACCCTTCCAACTATGAAAACCATGACATAGAGGTCTGCATGGTTAGTGTACAATTTTCCGTAACTGTGTGCCCCATGCCCAGAAAATTGTGCACATTTGATTTTTATTCCAAAAATCTTTTTTAAAACAACCAGAACCCCATGAGACTCTCATATTTAAAACTTGGATCAGGATTAATAAATTATAGGTTATCATAGAGCTTTCTAGAGGGATTCCATGGTTATCTGAACATTGTTCTTCGAGATTGAAATCATGTATTGAAGTTCATATCTATTCTCGGTAAGTAGATTTTATACCATTTCTTCTCACATTATTTTATATATATTTGCTTTATCTTTTCATAGAATATGTCAACTGTTTCCATGGATCTAAAACTATGAGCTGAAATCTAGATCCAGTATTGTGGATCCAGATATATATTTGAATCATCTTGATGTCGTTGATCTTAATTTTGGTTTAGGGATTTAGATTTGAAGATTAATCAAGGACATTGTACCACTCAGATTTTGGGGATTTATATTGGGCTTACTTATGTCAATAAATTGAGGTAGCCGGTTTAAATTGAACTCCCAAAGTTGTGATTTTGATTTGTGAATTTCAGATTATGATTTTCTATTATCCCTTGATAATTTATTTCCTAAATTTGAGTAATTAGGAATGTGGAATTGACTAGTGTTTTCCTTGGTGATTAATTGATAATTGAATCATAGAAAAAAGTAGGGGGTGACCAAATTGATATTTGTTTTGGAGATTGGTTATGGGATGAGATATTGTAATTTAGGTATTGAGTAGATTTTGTTGAGATAATTTATTTGGGAAAAATAATTTTGAAATTATATTTGGATATGTAAGATAATTATTTGGGAGAATTAATTATGTTCCATGGTGTTCATTAAAGATAATTAATTGTGAGAATTAATTATGTCAAGATGAGATATGATATGAATAATTAATTCTCAAGAATTAATTATGGAATGAGAATTGTGTTGACTAATTAACTAATTTAAAAATTAATTAATGGGTTATGTGATTAGATAATTGTTGAGTTAACTACTGGCCTTTAAAATGTTTAAATAATCATTGGATTAGTATTGGAATTATGTGGCTAATTCTTTTGAATTAATGACTAATTAAATGAATGATATTTGTTTTGGTTATAGAAATAAAGTTCTAGAATAATTAGAAGTTGAGACATTGGCATGGAGTTCCTACCCAATAGTTATCCTAACGTCAAATTATGTGTTTCTTGGCTTGACAACCTACACTGAATGAGATAAAGAGTGATAGGCATGACGACCTACACTCAATGATATTTTTCGGTGTTAGGCATGGAGAGCTACACCAGGTGAATGATAATAAAAAATAATTATTCAAATGGGTAAAATAATTAAATATGGGCCTCATGTGATTATTGAAGATTAAATGATAATGTGATATCTGTTTAATTTTGTATTTTATTTATTTCTTTATATAACTGCATACATTATCTTTTGACCGGACTTTTTTCCGACACGATTGCTGGAGGCCTACATAGTCATACTAACACACTATTCGGGCCACCTAATCAACATCTGTGTGGAATTTTTGGTTGTAGGATGGGATAAGGGAAAGGCTCTAGGATATGATTCCTTTTGGGATTGGAGCATGGGGGAGGGAACTATATGTGGTTTGGGACCTGCTTGGGAGTCATTCTGTCCTTAATTTTAGTTTCTTTGTAGACACTTAAGATTCGCATTGTCATAACATGTTTTACCTTTTAGTTTGAGTATGTTATTTTCTTATTATGAATATCACAAGGCAGGGTAGAATTCTATTTATTTATAAAAATCTATACTTGGTAATTATTGGTTGCTTCTATTGGTGTTTTATTATGATAAAAGAGTGTATTGTCTCCCCAAGACTTATTTACCAGACCCTCTCTACATGTCGACACTCTCTGGAGTACAGGGAGGCACACTAGAGGGCATGTGTCCAACCTGCTCGTGGAAACATTTAGTGGTACCCTTGTCAAGATGCCACAATGGTTGAGACTAAAATAGATCTAATATTTTTTTACCCCGATATACATCATTAATGTATTGGGTTAAGAGGTGGAGTTTACTGATGATAGGTTACTCCTTAATAGAAATGGGATTTATTTGGTTATGTTATCCCATTATAAGGGTTCTTTTGAGGGGAAATATACGAATAATTACGAATGTTACCTACATAATATGATTTTTATAATTTATAAATAATTTATATTGATTCCAAATTCAATGAATTTATATTTTATGGAACGTTTTGTCTTAATTGTTTTTAAATAAAGGTGAATGGATTGTTTTTTATGTAATAGTATTCATGAGTTGTTCTGGTTTCCTAGAAACCCAAATCGTTGTGATTTTGTGTTTATTATTTCATATGAAAATTTTCATGAAATCTATTAATAAATTATGTTGTTTTGAGTGAGATACATTTATTTATTTGGGAAAAAAAATTATTTTGAAGGGAAAACTTTGTTATGGATTTTATGGTTTACCAGTTGAATAATGGATTTTGTTTCCTTTATGTACCATACTAATTTTTTTTTTCTTATTCCATTTGATGAAATTATTTTTCATAGGGATTAAGGAAGGGAAGAGATTTTAATAGAGTTAGAGTCTAGGAAAATGTATCTACCTTCAATGAAGAAAGTGTTCCTTCATAAAGAACTTTTTTGTTTGAAAAATTTACAATTCATGGAAATATACACTTTTATATATAATGTTTCACCGAAATATATAAAAATATAATCTGAAAGGATCATAAAAATGTTTGAAAGTACAACCCATGTTATAATTTATCTATTTATGGGTTGAATAAGGTATGATTCCTTATAGAAATAAAAACATAACAAGGGGTAGGATTAGATTCCCATAAAGGGTAATCATGTGAGAGATACATCAGTGATCATTAATGAGAATAATATCATCCTAGGGGTATGATAAAATGATAACTACTAACATGAACATTCCCAAAAATTAATAAACCATAAAACATGAGTCCTAGCATAAGGCATTGTAATAATTAAATATATGAATAAGAGTGTCTAATTAATAATAATACATCATGATGCATGAGTTCATATCATAAGAACTAGGTAAATGTTTTTGGTATAAAAGTGTAAAATAATAATAAGAATTAATATATTATATCAAATATTATCACAATGATATTGATCACATAATAGGTTTGGGATAACCGCTTATGCACCTTCTTAGTCATGGGACAACATCCCATTTACCTTATAACACCCTGTGATTTTAAAATATGAAGATCATATTTGATAGCATGTATGAAATGAAAAAACAAGAATATATAGGAAGATAAAATCATCATAATTTAAGGTATATTCATTTTTAAATAAATTCAATCTATTAAATAGTTTGCAATGCACACAACACCATATTTGAACAAAACATGGTACTCGATTAATAAATTATTATTGATTATGATATCCATTATAACCAATATGTTAAATCGAAAGGTAGGAATAGTAAAAAATAAATTATGAAAATTATTTGGTAAGAACACGTATAAAATAAATAAAATGGATATATATTGATTATAGATAAAATTAGAACCATTTTAAAGAAAATTGTTTTTTTTATAATAACTAAATTTTTCTAAAAGGTAGATTTGTCACACATTGAGAACATAACAAATAATTGATTTCTAAAATTTTTAAAAAATTTATTTTAAAAATAAATATAATCTTTGAAATCAAAAAATTAAAATTATCTTAGGTTGAATATTTTTTATTTTTCATAAATGTTTCTCTTTTTTGATGAATAGTGAAAATACATAACTTTAATTAAAAATTCCTTTTATTTATATTATTTATAGAGTTAAATTATATTTTTTTTTTAAGGTATAGTTACTTTGTTTATATATATATTAATCCAATTTAGTTCATTGAAATTATTTTCGTACTAAATTTTAATATAAAATTTTTAATTCTCTTGATCATTTTGTCTTTGAAAACTTACTTTCTCATCACATCTGTGGGATTATTTTAAAGTTAAAATCTACCAATGATATAAATATAATTTTTAAAAATTGATTATGTTTTTATAATAATAATAATATATATTATCTTATAAGTTCAAATCAATTTATTTACAAAAATTAATATTGAAAATAGTAAAAATTATCTATCGCGGTTATGGTAAAAACTGATTTACTCAAGATTAAACTGAAAATATAGGGGTTAAAATGACAAAAAAACTTGTATAAAATATATATTATAGAAATATATCAACCATATAATGTATATGGATATATAATACTATATTTTTACCCTTATGTAATGTGAAAATGTTTTCAAACCATTTTCTTTTAAAAAAATTACTGGTGTATAACTCACCTCACTTATAAAAGAACACACAATTCCTATGTTCATTAAACCATGAAACCATTTTTTTCCACCAATATATATACAAAATACTTCATAAAAGAATTCTTATCATCCTATGATCCTTATTTTCGGTATAAATATTACATATGAAGGATTTTAGTGCTAACTTAAGGAGGATACCCGAAGAGGAGGTAACATTTTTCTATGAGTGTTTTTATTTTATCTTTTCCTCCATGTCTGTAAATTATTATTAAAATATTATTATATAATAAACTCAATATATTAAATATATTTAAATTTTGTTATCTTATGTTGATATCCAACAACTTTCCCAACTATATTCAAATGGGTTACAAATCATTATTCATGTATTTGGTTGACTACCACCCCACGAATCGGTGTGGTTATTTTTTGCATTACCACCTATCCAATCTATCTATACTGTTTTATATTAAGTAATTATATGATAATTATAAAATAATAATTATTATTGATTTATTATACCATACATACCTTTTTTTATTTCTATTCTGTTGGGTAAATGACAATGTCACACATCTGTATGGCGGACTACCGCATCACAAAGCCATGTGATTCATTTTTTTTATAATGCATTATGTGGAAGGTAAAAATGATAATTTTAATAAATATATGTTATATAAATCACATTATTATGATATTCATGAAATATTTATCATTCAAAAATCATAATATATATTTTCTTTCTTATACTGAAAATTGATAACGTTGTCCATGTATGTGTGGACTACTGCCTTCACGAAGCGATGAAAATCTCCTTTCATCGCAACACATAATATATGATATATATAACTATATTTAATTAAATATTATGGTATATTTGATATTATTATCATTATTTTAATATAAAATATTACTTACTTCTTTCCATAATGATCATTGAAAAATTGAAATGTTACTCATGAGTACGTACAACCTACCATCTCCATGACTATAACATACTTATGTTTTCACAACCATATATCTAGATTGGATTTAAAAGTATAATTTATTTTTTAATATTATAATTAATTCATTTTTTTATTTTGGATATGTTTAAATAATGATATCATTGTCCAGAGTTAACAAACCAATGTCATTTTGGAAACATAAGCTAAATATCGTGAAAACATATGACGTAAACATAATTGATTATGTAATCATATATAACATGTTAATAATTAAAATAAAATTAATAATAAACAAAGAAATGTTCCTTAATGAATTAAAAAATTATTCTAATATTAATTTTCCAGATCATAAAGAACGTACATGATGTGTCAAACTCAATGTAAGGGGTTTCTCATATAACTTTATCTTTCATTAGAAGTATTCTATATTGAACAATTTTTTCTTTTGAGTGGTGTATATACATAACTTTTTGTATATTATATCATGTATTAATATTCATGGTATTTAATATTTCATTTAATTTGATTTTTTTTCATGGGTATAATGATACAAAATTTACCAATGTTTTAAGGGTTTATTTCAGAATCTCATTATTATTTGAGATAATTTTGTTTAAGAACCCCATAGTAGAATTATATGATATTTATATCATAAAATAAAGATATTTTATTATCCATTTTTTATTCATAAAATTTTTCATGTATTATTATAATTTAATCCACTCTTTTTTAGTTATAATGATTATGAATATGTTTTTATGAAAATCCCACTTTTTTAATCTCTTTGGTGGAAAATAATTATTCTTATAAAACCAAATTTCATAAAAATGTGTTCATCTTTTTTACATTATCCTAATGATTTAATAAAAATATTTTTACCCATTTTTAAATTTTTAAAAAAGTTTTTGAAATGATTCATCTTGTTGTTTTCCCAACAAGAAACTTTTATAACTGTTTACAATGAAAAAGCAATGTTCATTTTAAATTATATGAAAATTAATTAATTACACTCAATGATGAATGTAATTTATTTTAGCCTCCTATAAATGTCAATAATTTTAGTTTTGAATAATTTTTTCACAATATTATAAAATTTATTAGTCCAAAAACTTGTTTTCAATGAAAATTATTTTGGAATATTTTATGGATTTTATTGTTTTAAAATATAAGGGTAATTTTTAATGAAAGTTTATTTTCCTCATGAATTTTTCCAAGTTACTTTTTAAAATAATATTCAATCAAAGATGAAAAACATTTATGTACTTATTCTTTATTGGGGATAAAATCTAATGATACTATACTTATTATTTCTCTGGATTGTTCAAGATCAATTTGACCAGAGGTATAATATGTTGATAGCATTAAATTTACTACAGATGGTTTTAGATTTTGTTTTTTTATTGGGTAAATTATTTAAATTTTATATACTAGTTTAAATATGACTTTTTATGCGAATTATGTTTCACCCCATTCCCATATAGCATTAATTGAACTTAGTAAGTTATGGTTGGGGCACTCCATAGCTCCTCGATTCAACTGTAGGTCTCATGAGACAAAGTAGATTGGGTTTTGGATGATGCCTTACCCATTTATATAAATGTATTGGTACAACATCACAATAATATTAGATATATCGGAATAAGGCCATAACAATATGTTTTAGATGTTAAGCATTATCCGTTTCATCATTATGAATTCAGTTATTAATATTCCATATATATTTTTGATTAGTTAGAATATCAATGGTTATGTTTCATTATCAAGTGATTATTTATATGGGATTAATTAATCACCATTTATTCCTAAAGTATTATTTTAATTGTAATTGATTAAATGGAAGTAATTTTAGTAGTTTAATTTTCAATATAGATTATAACATATTTATTCATAGATTACAGTATATGATTAACTATAATAAGCATCACATCTTACCTATTTATTATGTTTTATTTTACCTATGATAAAATGATGTATTTTATGATTGATTTAAAGGGATATTACTATGGGAAAAATGGTATTATCAAATAATATTCTTTTTTTATTTTATGTTTTAAAATTTATTTTGAATTTCATATATGTATGTATTTTACCAAGAATACGAAACTATTTGGTCATTCAAGATGTAATTCATTATATCATATGCCAATGTAATAAAGTAGAAACTGACTCTAGGATATTCGAGTTAGGGTTTCAATTATTGGTACCAGAGGAATTTGTGTAAAAACCTTGTGATCTAGATTAATATAAACATATATTAGGTAGGATAACCATATTATAATCTTTAAGGAGAAGTATGGAAGAAAATCCTAGTGATTTTGTAAGGATGATAGTTTGTGGTTTTACTTATAATACACCCAACACTATATAATAAAAAAAGACATTGTTCTAGAATTTATGTTCACAGGGCTAAGAAATCCAAAAATGGAAAATTTTCATTGACCATATCCCCACCTCATGCACAAAAATGGGTATTATTACAGACCTGAGTTAGAAATCCTAGAATACATGCTTAGGAAAATTTATATTTCCTCACTAATCCATTATAAAGGAATAAGAAATAAATATATCCCTAAGTAATCAATGATTATTATTATAATATTATCTACACACATGTTTTTTAATTTATGATAATTTGTGATCAAGTTTGGGGATTGTATAATGAGTTTCATATTGCAATAATATAATGCAGTTTATGAAACTATTTATAATGTCTATTAATGAAAGGAATAAAAACCATTAAAATGCATATACACTATGTATTAATTTACTTTTGAGGTACTACAATGAATATAGAGATATATATAGTTTGAAATGATAAAATTAATACCATATTAGGTAATTTATCTCAGTTTATTAGTAATGACCTTTCCCATTTGGAGTATCCAACTTATCTATCATGTGATGTAACAATACATGACTACTACATGCTTTAGAAACCACAATAATTTAGTAGAACTAAAAATCCATTTTTATTCTTGAAATATATAGATTCTTATAAAAAATACTTCTCTATATGGGAATTAGTGAAAGGGAAAAACATGCCATTGGGGTTTTTTATCTCTCAATAGGTGAGGATCAATGGTGGGCATTAATTCAAAATGCTAATTAAGAACTGATTTTTAGTTTAAAATATTTATACAGTAAAATTATATTTTTAATTAGTTTTATGTAAATTTTGTTCAATTATATATCAATTAATACAATTTCTACCATTTGATCCATTTCCATTTAAATTTTGGCACAAAAACATTTTTTTATTTTGAAATTATTATCTTTGAAAACCTAATTTTTCTTAATGTATGTGGGAGAAAATTTAAGTTATAATTTTAAAATTATTTAATTGGAATTATGAAAAAATGGATTCCATATTTGGATTCAAAAATATATATATTGTCTACTAAGGAACAATTAATTTTTTACCTAAATAAATAGTGAAAATAGTAAAAAAAATTAATTCGGTTAATGTAAAAACAAGGTTTATTTGGGGATAATCTAAAAATATAAGATTTAAAATGCCCTAAAATCTTGTATAAAATATATTTATGGACTAATATATACCTTACCATGTCTAAGGATTTATTATAATCTACTCTTTACACTTCTGGAATGTATAAAATGTGGTTACTCAATTTTATTTTCAAAACATATATGTGTTCCCTCACTTCATTAATAAAAACACACCCATTATCATCAATTACTAACTTGTTAAAACCATTTTGGATCAGAAAATACCTATAAAAATAAATTACCATCATTCCACTTCTCATCATTCAATTATTAATTTCGTATAACTCTAACCTATGAAGGCGTTTTGTGTTAACCTAAGGAGGATACCTCAAGAATATAAAACATACTTCAAGAAGAATTTTTATATTATTTCTTCCTACAACTCCATAATTTTTTTTAAACAGTGATGATATAATAACCTTATTATCTTATATATATTGATATTTTTTTATGTTATGTTAATTACCTACCACAATCTATTTTTCCATCAAATGGGTTACAAAATAATCATTCATGTGTAAGCCAGACTACGAGCTCGTGAACTGATGTCAGTTGATTTTCCATTACCACCTTTCACAGTTCAGAATGTTGACTTATATAATGTATATAAATTATTTTAAAAATATAATTATACCTCTTCAGTCACTATATAATATATAACATTTTAATTTCAATTTTATAGGGAATATGATAAAGTCACTCATGTGTGCAGAAAACTACCGCCTCGTGAAGCGATGTGATTCGTTTTTCCGAAAAAACAATTCTATGGATGGTAATAAGGTTAATATTAATATATTTATGTGATTAAAATTAAATTATTATAAAATTTTGTTTGAAAAAATTATCAATCTTAAATTATAATATATAATGTAATACTTATCCTGAAAAATGATATTATAGTTCATGTATGTGTGGACTATCACCTTCACAATGTTATTTGAATATCATTTCATCACCACCAAATATTGATTCTATAAATAATTATATTTAAATAATTTTTATGGTATATATTCTATAATTATAATTCTATAATTATAAAAAAAATTAACTTGTTTCCATAACGATCATTGAAAAATAGAAACGTTACCCATGCATACGTATGACCTCCTGTCTCAATGACTTTAACTTAATTCATTTTTCAGAACCATATTTCATTTGTTGTATTAAAATTATCATTAATGAATAAATATGATAATTATTTCATGTTTTTTATTCTATATATGTTTAAATATTTACCTCTTTGAACATAGTTAACCAACCAATGTCATTTTTGACACATAAGCCAAATATTGTCAAAACAAGAAACACAAATTTATTGATTATGTAATAATATATAACACGGTAATAAGTGAAATAAAAGTAAATTATTTATAAATGTTATGAATAATGTAAATAATTAACATAAGTTTACTATATAGGATGAAAAATCATGTATGTGATGAGTCCAACTAAATGTATCAATTTCTAGTCTCACATTTACTACTATGAGACGTACTCTATATTCACCACATGGTTATTTTTTATGGTGTATATAATGACAATTTTGGATCTTATATCATGAATTAATTTTCATTTTGTTGAATGTTTCATTTAATGTTACTTATTTCACAATTCTTATGATATAAAATATTCAAAAATAATAATGTTTTATTTTACAATTTCATCCTTATTAGGAGTTTCTTTCGATTAAGTCTCCCGTGAGGGAATTATTTTATATTTCTTTATTAAAGAAAATATAATTTATTATTATCGTGTTATTAATGAAAAATTTAATGTAATATTACCATTTTTTATCTATTTTTTTACTAAAAATTATTATTAAATTGTTTTTAACAAAACATGACTTTATTTTTTTTACTTCGGTCAAAAATTATTTTGTTCTGAAAAACATTTTATATAATTTTATTTTTTAAAATGTTTTAACATTCTCCAAAAAATATAATAATGTTTTTATCCATGACTTAATTTTTTTAAAAAAGATTAAAAAATGAATATTCTTATTGGTTTCCCAATAAGGCGCATTTCTTATATTTTTACTGTGTAAATAGATAGTACTTTTTAATTTATAAAACATATATGGAATTACCAACCATCATGAATGTAATTTATTTAAATAGTTCAATTTATGTTTATAGGTATATTTCTAAATAAAATTATTTTTTTAATTCTATATAAATTACTAATTTTTAAAATTGTTTATCAAATAAAATAATATTGAAAATGTATTATTAATTTTCAGGTTTTAAAATTAAAAGTATGAATTTCAATGAAAGGTTATTTTCCTCAAGGGATATTCCATGGGATATTTGGAAATAATATTCCATATAATATGACATAATTTTATATTTATTATGATTTAATGAGGATATAATCTAATGATACCATTTTCTTATTTCTCAAAATGGTTTATGATAATTTTTATGGATTTCGGAAGGTATTTCCATTTTGTGTTCTAGTTTAAATATACATGTTTATGTGAATTATGTTTCTCCCCTTTCACATTAGTAATTAATTTGACTTAGTAAGTGATGAATATGGTTCCCAATATCCCTATGATCCATTGGTAGCTATCATGAGTCAAACTAGATTGGGGTTTGGATAAGGAATTACACATTTTTATATTTGTCTTAACACAAGGTATAAGCATTATTAGATGTCTTAGAACAAGGCCATGACAAAATCTTTTAGATGTATATAATTATTCATTCAATCAATTTTAATTCAATTACTGGTATTCCATATAATTATTTGTCTGGTTATAATATCTATAATTTAGTATCATGATAATTCTATTATTTATATGGAAATATATGATCATCTATTATTCTTAAAATATTATTCTCATGCCATTTATTAAATGTTTTTTAGTAAATTACCTTTCCCTATTGATTATGACTTATTTATTCATATCTTCTAATGTATGCTTATGAAAATTGAGAATCTAAACTCACCCTATTCATATGTTTTTTTTCAAGGATAGAAGGATATATTTTGTGATTGATATGAAGGGATATGATAATGTTAATAATGGAATGTTAAAAAAAAATCATCATGTATTTTATGTTTTAAAATGTAATATGAATTCCAGGTATGTATCTAGTTTACCGATACTAATAAATTATTCATCCATTCATGATGTGATTCACTATATCTTATGATAATGTAATAAGGTAGTTTATAGATATATGGTAATGGGGTTGGGAGTTCTACATACAATTTCTGGGTTTGGTAAAACCACTCGTGTAACCTATTGGGATTTGTTCAACCCCCTGTGCGTATAACTCCTTATGTTATTAGGAAGTATAATATATTTTAAACCATATGTTTGATACTCTAAAACATTTATCTATTTATTTAAAAGAAATGAATTTGAATATAAAACAATTCTTATAGGATTACAATTAAAATAAAAAAATATAATTCATTCTTATGGGTATTGTTACATTTTTTTCCATAAAAACAAGAATTGACAACAATTGATTACTACTCACCATTGATAAAATACATCCACTAAATCTGTAAAAATCATAGGGGCCAATAGATTAAAATGATTAAAAAACTTATGAATAGGAAATCCAATGAAATATATTTAAACTTGACTACCACCAACAGCAATACAAAACATATAATGTGGATGATCACCTTGAAAGAATATTTTTTTAGAAAATCTATATTATAAAATGATAATTATTCATTGTGAAGTGATATTGGAAAGAATTAATGATTTAGTTTGTCTATTTATAATAAAAATGTATCTTTAATAAACATTGAGGTTGAAAATAAAAGCACTTAATATATGGTTATTTCTCAAATATCAAATTATTATACTAAATTCATGTATTGTAATTTTTTAAATCTAAAATAATATAACTCTCAATGAAATAAAAAATATGACAAAACAATATTAGAAATATATATATATATGTGTGTGTGTTACTTATAAATTTTAATATTAATATAATATTATATACTATATATATATAATATTAAAAATAATTATTTTAAAATTATTGGAGTTGTAAAATTAAATTATAAAATATAAGTAGTTTCTTATATTTATATTTTTTAAAATGTATTTTGTATTCAAGTGATATAATTTTCAAGGAACTATTTTGTTATGAATTTTATATTTTCTTCTAATAGATTAAATTAAAATCTTTTAAAATAGTATGTATGTATTGTAATTTTATAATTTTTTAAATTATGAATTTATATGAAATAATATTAAGTACACTTAATTCTTAAGAACATCATTTGTTCAATAGATCCATTTTTTCATTAGAATTTTTTTCTCTAATAATATATATATAAATATTAAAAAAATTATATAATACTATCTTATGTTTTGGATTTATAATTGGAAAAATAACTTAGCAATATTTATTTGGGTTTTTACTAACAAATTCATTTTTTGGGGAATAGTCAAAAATAAAATTTTTATATATAGTGTGGCCTTGATGACATTATAAATATCTTATAATGAATTTAATGTTTATGTAACCATATTCTAAGACAAAATTTGTCTTTTATAATACACGTTATTATTTAAATTATTTTATAATAATTTTTAAAACCAAATTTTTCATTTTAGAAATTAAGGTATATTTGATTAAATTGTTTGTAATATATTATACATTTACTATTTTAAAATTAATTATTATCCTGTTTAATAATTGGTTCACTAATAATTAATTTAAAATTTGGATTAATTAGGTCAATGATATATAATAAAGAACCATTTTTTGGTCATATATAATTAATTACATTGTCAAAAACTATTTACTATTATGAAAACATAAAATGTAAAAACTGAGAATCCTATGGGTTAAAGGGACAAACATTTTTAAAAAATAGTTTAATAGGGTGATTGAGGTGTGGATAAACCATATCTCCTATTAATTTTTTAATTCAATTTTTCTAATCCATTTTTCTAGATAGTGACTTTCTACTATTGACATGTTTTTGGTATGGGAAAAATTGTTATAACTTTTCAATTATAAAATTTGAATTCCAATCCTCACTTCCCATAACACCATAAAACTATAATTATGACAAAAAATCTGACCTTAACATATATAAAAACATCTATTCACAATAAATAGCTTTTGGTTTTCCCAAAGGACCATCCTTTAATGTTTTAAGCCACATCGCAAATGAGATAACCCAAGAAGGGACTCATGATATTTTAATTACATCCCACTCATTTATTTTTTCTCTTCATGGATTTATTTATTCTAGAAATTATTTTAACAATATAAAAATGATATTATAAGTCTAATTATTATAATATTATGTTATTATGATAATGAAAAAATATTTATCTACCCTTTTCTTTCTCCATATGAAAAGAAAAAAAAACTATTTTTGTATGTACAGACTACCACCTTAAAAAAATTTCATGTTTTATTTTCCTTAACCTCCTTAATTTGATGGTAATAATAATACATTTAATAAATAATTATTATATTTATAAAATATTTTAGATTATGATTCGATATAAAACATTATTAACTTCTCTAGTTATATAGAAAATGAAATCGCCAACCATGGGTATGTGTGGACAACCACCTCCGTGGGATTATTGATTTTCATTTTTCTTTACAAAACCAAATTACATGGATGGTAATGAGAATTATTTCAATGGATATAAATAAATTATATTAGTATAAATATGTTTCTTTTATGGAATAACTGAGAACATATTAATTATATGACCACAAAAAGATTATTGTTAATTCAAATATTTAAAACAAACGTACAAAATGGAAAACCACTAAGTCAAATTATTAAATATTTTAATGTAGATTAATTATTTAGATAATTTATTTATAATTATCATAAATACAAAAAATAAAAACTAAATTATATCATTGTATCACTGGTTCAATGATATTGAAACTAAATGAAATCATAATCATCCATTAATTAATGAATACTCATGTTTGGGTTAGCTTGACCACCTAGTTGAAGAATTATATGAAATTATATCATGGGTGGTTTTTAAAAAATAGTTATCAGTATAATATCATATAAATTTTTAAATAATAATTTTTTTAGGTTATTTAAAAATTATATCTATATTTAAGTCCATAATTATAGAAACACCCTTCTTAGGATAAAAATGACTAGAAAATTTCAATTTTTGATTTAATTTTGTAGGATAAAGAATAATTTACCCATGAAATAAATAGGAAAAATCATAAACATTTATAAAAAACCATAAATTAACATTAAATAATTTTTAAATATTAAATTTGGATGAATAACAAACACCTACACTGCTTTGACACAACTAGTTCTAAACAATCAAGATTATCTGTACCTAACATAAAAAATATTTAATATATATCATATATAAATATAGAGAATAATTATAGATGGATAATATTAATGTTTATATATATTAAAAAGGATATAAATTAAGTCATTATTGTATTTATGTTTTCTATATAAGATCCCAGGGTTCATTCAACTATAAGAGGAAATAAAGCATAAGGTTATTTGTCTAAAATTTAATTTCTTGAGACTTATTTCATTATGCAAAGAATGATAAAATAAAACTGGCATGGTTACTACCAAATAAATTTATTTTACCATATCCATGGGATTTGAATATAAATATTATATAAATTATTTAAATAAACATATATTCAAATGAAACCTAACTCGAAAGTGGGTTTGATCAAATTTTTTCACAAATAATAAGGGAAATTGTGTCTCCTTTTAAACACCAGGGTACATATTTGATACTGTGAACCATAATTTCATCTATGTGGTGTATTAAACTCCCATTTTTTTAAAAAACTATCTTCATTTTCATTATATTTCAATGAATTTTTTCATGATCTTCCTCTCAATATTAATTGATTATTACATTGCCAATTCCATAATAGTTTCATCAACCCAATTTATTATTCATTGGGTGAGAGTATTTAAAACATGAATATTAATTTTAATATTTAATCGATCCAACCATCACACTATGTTATATTGTTTTTATTTTTGATATTTGTGGAAATTACATAACATCATTAATAACCACTTCTTTGAGAAAATGTTTTCTAAAATAAAATTGTATCACTAGTAAGAATAAATCATATTATTACCATCAAATCTATTTATCCATTTTAATAAATTATTCCCAACAAATTTTATCCGTTCATTTTTTTAATGTTAATATGGATTAATTTATATTAGATTCATAACATTCGATATTGAAATTAAATAGGAAAATTTAATAATATTTTTACGATTCGAGTTTTCAAATGAATGTTGTTCAAAAATAATTTCCCCCTAAAATTTCATTTGTTAATAATTATGGTTTTCAAGGAGATAATAATGAAGTTTCTTTTTTAAATTTATTTTTTTTTCAAATATTTTAACTTTATTTTTTTGATAATAACCTGATGAATTTACTATCATCTTCAACATTCTATGAATATGCTGAAAATGATATGTTTTATCATTTTCCATGGAAAATCATATTTCCACCACCTATGTCATTTTATTTAAACCATTATCTCTTTATTTTCATGGATTATGAAAGAAAAATAATTTTCATATAGATTTACTAAATATATATTTTAAAATTATTTTAGTAGATCAAGGAAATTTTTTATTTCTAAATTGATTATTTTACAAAACTCCTTAAAATTGAATTTCATCTAAGTCATTTTACTTTGAAATATATTATTCTGAATCAATTATCTTTCTCTGACATAACCATCAGCCAAATTTCTATTAATGACTAATGTAATGTACTTCTTTTTTTTTGGGAATGATAAATTAATACCTTTTTCGTACCAATTATTCCACTATCTATAATAATAAATTTTCAACCAAATAATTTTATTTGGAATACAATATATTTGATTAATTTGATTTAATAGGGTTCTAATATATTTGATACATCGAATAATTGGGGAGAATTATTTTCTTAACCATATGTAGTTTTTTTATATGGTCTAAATTCCATATTCCTTATTATCTAGATTTAATTATATTAACCTATAAAGACACTAGATGTCATTGAAACCCCATTTAATTCATGGGTCTCTTTATGATATGTTAGAATCGACCCATTTTCATTTCATGGGTTCTTTATAATATAAATATGAATGAATTTTATTTGGAAATTTTTATGAAAACAATTTTTTTCTTTGTTCATTTATTATTTGATAAGTAACTGATTTCATGTGGAACTCATAAGTTTATATAATGATGATTGGGGTCCTATATCATCCTCCAATCCTTTGGTTAAGAATTTTTATCTCAGGAGATAGGTATTCGTGAGTACATTTTATTTTCTCACACACATATGATGTAATGGAATTCCTCATAATTGTTATGTTTAATATACTAATGTATGTTTCATATTTGTATAAATTTTTTTGTAGATTTATTCCAAATCTCATGAAAACTTTATTCTCTCGTGTATCATTACTAATTAATCAAAAATTTGATTCATTTATTATTTATGAAAAGTTTTATGTCATAATTTATGAAATAAGTTTTATTTTGTATAATTATATTCTTTATACTAAATATACCCATTTTCTAATATTATTCTAACTTCTGATATTTGAATACTATCACTTATGTTTAGAATTTATGAGCATCTCATTTCACATTGTTCATCAATTTCCATTATTTATGATGAAAATTAATACATATGATGTCTCTAGAAGGGATTATTATTATATGAATTCATTTAAGCATTTATATTTTGTTATGTATTAAGAAGATTCATTGATTGTGGAAAAAAATATGTATTAGTAAATGAATTAATGATTTTTTTGTTAATTTTTTTAATCCTATTTCTTTAAAAATCTATACCAAAAAGTTCATGGGAATTCTATGTAATTAAATTTTTTCATTTTATCATGAATTTAATAGATGATTTGGTTCAATATGTCAAAGTTAGTGTCAGAGTGGGGTTTAGATACCTTTGGAAATTTGGATGTTATCAGCTGAAGATAATTTAGGAGTTTGAAATTTAATCTATGATTGATATGTTAGGGTTTAACCCAATTCCAATGCTACATATAACCATTTATGTTAGATGATTTAATATTAAATATTTTCTGGAATTGGTTAAGAAAGCATTAATGAAAACCCCAAATATATTATAAGGTATATGTCTATATATAGAGTAATATCCTCAAATCGTGGTAATGTAGTCTTTGTGTGGGTTTCCAAGAAATTAAATCTCTGTTTGGGTACTAGTAATTAGTTTTAGACTCTAGCACAATTTTACCTTTGGGTAATATCCCAAAAGAGTGTGTGTTGGGTTTTATCTCAACCATGACCTGGTGCATTATAAAGCATCCCAACTACATAACTGGCTAGACACTCCTAGGGGATATGCATTTGGTTATCACATTATCTTTAAGAACAATTATGAAGGGTTTATTTCCTAATTAAATTTAGGGATTTGTTTATAAAGTATTATAGAACACAACATAAAGTGATATAGGTAAAAGAAGTAGAATAATACAATAAACCCAGTATCACATTTTTGAAAATAATGTATCATAGGTTGAAATAAAGTTATCATTAGAGAGGACACCATAAGATTGATATTTCATATTCAAACTCTCATATTCTTTTGTATATTATCAAATCCTATTTGGTTTTATTATTTAACTAAAATAGGATCATGAAGATAATTCTATGAATTGAATGTATCAAAAAACCATCATATTTTATAATTTAAGAAGGGAAAATAATTAGATGTTTTAGAATCATAGTATATTATTATTATGATAGAAATAGTAATTTTTCTAGTATTACCTTTGATAAGGAGGTTGATATAATAGTAAAAACTATTTTCTCAATATAAAAGATATTTAACTTAGTGAGTGATACTTATTGGTGGTAGATTGGTATTTTATAATGAATATAGTGGTTTTATGAAACATATGTGGAATATTATTTGATAGTTCTACTTTAAATGTGTTGAAACATATATTAAATTGAATAAAAATAAATGAAAAGTCACATTATTACAAGGAAATGTTTTGGGGATATCTATTAGAGAACACATGAAATAGGTATGGATAAATATTAAGATTTGTATAAGTTTGATGTTTTGGTAATGAAAGGACGTTTGATTTTTACAAAATTGGGTTATATAGCATTGAAATTGATTATTTCATTAAATAAAAATTAATCTATTGCATTTTTTATGTTGTTTACCAAATTTTTGGTACTAGGATATAGACTGAATAGTTTGTAAACATATAAAATAATAATTAATAAATATTATGGTAAAAAAATGAGTTAATTATTGGGTAAATATATAATCCTACAGTGGGTTACTCTTTCATATATTCAAATGGATTTGGGAGAGGTATTTTATAGAGAATATATGAAAAGGGTTAATACATACTAGTATACATGATTGTATAAATTATATATTTTTGGGAATGATAAGTAAAATGGTATAACCAATGATTAGTATGTATGTGTCCTGATGTATGTTATATACTGAATGATGAATATGTTAATAATACTATCACCTAGTTTAAATAGTTATGAGTAATTATGATTTCAAGGATAAAATTTATTTAGGGGGTGGATATAACCCCCCATGATTTGAGGAAGCATAATATATTATAAAAAATATTTTTATAATTTATTTTCTCTCTATTTTATTAAAGGAATTGAAACTGATTTGGAAATAAGTATGATAAGAAATGAATTAAAATAACAACATTATATTCATTCATAGTTTGAAATTTGTAATAGAATCACATAAATACTATTATTTCATAGAATGTATTATCTCTAAAAATTGATAAAATGCATCTAGTAAACATGTATAAATCAATATGAGATAATATAAAAAAATGAAAAAAATTATAATGACTAAAAAATAACTCAGATCATTTCAATCATTAAGATAAATATTAGAAAATAAAACATATAATGGGGAAGATCACCATGACTGAAGAAATAAATATACAAAATAAACAATATGAACTAAAAACTATTCCTTGTGAAGTGATATTGTAATAAAATACTAATTTTAAAAGGTATTGGTTAGATCAAAATTTAATAAAAAACAAGGAAAAGTGGAAGCAGTTAGACAAGGTAAAAATAACCTCACATGATATAGACCAGTCACATGGCATCTATTTTAATAATATTATCCTATGAATCATAGTTCCCATTATGAAGAGTCCCTAAATTAATTCGACCATGATCACGGTCTTGACTACTTGGATGCCTAACTCTCCTACAAGTCTTAAACCTTTCCAAATTATATAAAGATAATTTGATCTCTCAGACTCAATCTATATAGATTAAGGCTGATCCAATTATAACTTATAGTGGTCTACACCTTTGGAATACTCATTTACACTATCCTTTATCACTAAGGTATACATCTCAGGATATTCAATTTGGTACCTTTTCTTTTTAAAGGTAATCAATAATACTGGGTGATTAAAGAACTCCATAAAATTTCTAAAGGGATACCTTTGACTTTATTATATTTTCTTATTTATATTCATGGCCACATGGCATGGGTAGAATCTCAAGTTCACCCAACAATTTGTTTTCATATTTCCACGTTGTATGTACTAATGTTTTGACATAATCATCCATTTAACAAGATGGATTTTACATAGGATCTTAAAATTCTAGAAAAATAGATGCATCAAGTAGTTAAACATGATGTTTCAAGGTCATTTCCAACTGGTTGAGGCCCCTTTGGTCTAATGTTTAGGTTGTCCAATGGGTAGTCCACCAGGAGGAAATTCCTTATCTCCATCCTTGCTGAATGAGGAAGGAAAATCTGAATAAATAATAATAATTTCTCCTTTCTTATCTAACAATGCCAATTATTGGTCCCTCTTAGTGTTATATCCCATTAATAAATAAAATTCCACTATATTATTTTATTTTTTTCCTTAGATATAACCATTTTGTTTTCAATCCATAACTATTGACTAGGTAAGGACTGTGATTCACACTCACCAACTAATTTAATATCCACATTTTTAACCTTCCTATTATCCTCATAAACAAGAGAAAGAAAATATATACAAGTGGGAGAGTGCTACTCCTCCATTTCGTTGTCATCAATAAATACATGATTTTGGGAGCCTTAGAATCCACTACCTGGATCCTGCTCTTGATGAGGCTTAGAATCGTCCTTTTCTTGATCGTCCTAGGACTACCTATGTTAAACTATAGCAGATCAAATACTTGCCTTTGTAGTAAAAAATACTTTTGGTCTTGAACCGAGTCTTTGAACTCAATTATATGATTTTAATAATCTACCATACATGATCCATATATAGCCTCAACATAAAAAGGATTGGAAAAACTAAAAACTTCCCTTTTGATTTATTATTTCACACCATTACCAAATGGACCCTCAAACAACACACCTCACATGAAATATTCTTACAAAAATATTATAATGAATGCCCAACACCCATATAGATAGAAAATAATTTGGAACTTCTCATATAAATGGTAATGAGAATATTATCAATGGGAGTAAAGATAATTACACATTCATCTATGGTGGGGTTGAGATTGAATTCAAAATAGAACTTTGGAATCAGGTTTGAAATGAGCATGTTCTATCTCTCTATTAAGGCGTCTTTATACTCAAATTAAAATGGAAATATTTTCCAATATCTTTAGATGAAAAATAATTTGATAAAGACCATGTAATCTAACCCATAAAATAGGAAAAGTGTTTCTCTAATGTGACACATTGACATTGAAAGAATATTCTTATAAGTGAAATAATACATGTTTTAGGAACAGAGAACCAATAATCTATTCTAGTATCCATGATTCATCTAAAGGAAAAACAAAATAGAAAAACTCATTTCCTAATGATACACACATCTAATCTGAGAACCCCCAGACGAGGTAAAACATTCAAACAAGGTCTTCAAACATCCATAGATTCTCTCTATTGGGGATTATGACAGACATAAATAGGGATTTTTTCCCATGGAAATCCTTTCTAAGAAGGCATCTAGATTACCCAATATATGTGATGATAATCCCCTCAAATGGATTTTTATAGTGGTGTAATCCTTGAATTATGTCAATGAATTCCCACCAACATCCAAATTCAAATCTAGTTGTGGATATGATTATCCATCAATAATAAAAGTTCCTTCAAAACTCCATGAATCCCTTTGGAACTTGAGATTATTTCTGGGAAGTTCTTTTTGGCATATGATTGAATCCCATAAAGTGTTGTATATCCATTGATTGAGAAGAACCGCAGATGCCTTTATCTTCACCATTGGAGAGATCCCAAAAATCTGACATCCTCTAATATCTAATAGGAATGAAATATGGTAGATATAAATATTTTTTTTTCAAATATGGTCATTGGCCATAAATCTAACAGGTATATTGAATTCGTATATTTCTATGTGTAAAATTTAAAATAATAAAACTCACATTGAGGTAAAAAATATGATAATAAAATATTATATAAATATATATATTTATGTGTAATGTATAAATATTATTATTATTATTGAAATATGATAATATTTATATATAAAGTTGAAATAAATATTTTAATATCAATGGAGTGGTAAAATTAAATTTTATAATATAAATTATAAAAATTATTAGATTTTTAATGAGTATATAGTAAGAATGTATTATTTCATTTTATAAAAGAATATTTTTGTTGTGTATTTTATATTTACCCTAAAATTTCAAGAAAAAAACCATAAAAATATTTTAATTGAACAATAATATTAACATATATTAAATTATTAATTTATATGAAATAATATTAAGAAAAAATAAATTTTAAATACAAATATATTTTAATAAAAATAGTTTTTCATTATATTTTATATTTTCACTTACAAACAGATTATGTATATATTATAATCCAAATTAGATAAAACTATTTTTAAATTTTTATTTCAAAAATATCTTATCATGAAATTTTCATATTTTTCTAAATAGAATGATTATTAGGTGAATAGTTAAAAAAATTGTTTTTATAAATAACACGACTTTTAGGATATTATTTGAATAAAGTATGAATTGTAAATTTTTGAAACATTTTTCTAATACCAAATTTGTATATTATAAGTGAATTTATAATTTTAAAAATGATTTTTTAATTTATAAACTCAAACTTTTAATTTTATAATTTAAGTTATATTTTTCATTTTTTTAATACTTACAAAATTTGATATCCTTAAATTTATTATTATCACTTCTAAAAACCGATTAAAAAATTACATTTCAAATTTCAATTATTTTCTATAAATTATATAATAAGTGTCATTAAAATTTTGCGAATAAAGTATAAATTAATTAAATAAAAATTTGTTACCATGCCGATAACTAAAATGTTAACAAATGAGTAACCTATTAGGTAAAAATTAATAAATGAAAAAAACTATTACACACTTCTTATCCACCTTAAGAATGTTACGGTCATAAAAAGGGACTATCCTTCATATGTTTAACCCCTTTTGCAATGGAGATAAACCATGTAGTGAGGTATAGATTTCTGACTCCTTCCACTTTTTTAACCTTATATTCATTTCTTAATTCTAAAATTCCATTTCACTATTTTAAATTTATAACAAATTTATCCTTATTATACTTCTAAATTACTATATATTTACAATATTTAACGGACCTACCTTTTTTCATTAGAATATGGAAAATTACAATTGGGCAAGCCTAGACTACCGCCTTCACAAAATATCATATTTCTTTTTCCAAAACAACCTTACATGGAAGGTCCTATTGATGAATTTAGTAAATATTTTTTATATTTATAATACATTTTATATTATTAAATGATAACATATATTATTTATTTCTCTGGTTCTATATAAAAAGAAATAACCAATAATCGGTATGTGTGGAGAACCATCTCTTGGGGACTATTGGATTATCTTTTTTCATCACCTCACTAACTTACATACCTGGTCATGAGAATATTTTTAATGAATAAATATTATTTTTTACTTAATTAATTTAATTTTATGAGAAATTGGTGAACCTATAAATAAGATGATCGGAAAATTATTATTGTTAATTTAATATTTTAATACAATTGTACTAAGCTGAAATTATTTAATTCAAATTATGTAATATTTTCATAAAAATTAATTTATATTCTATATCCTCTATAATTCTAATATATAACACAAATAAAAAGAAAATTATATAATTATGATATTGTTTTTATGATATTAAATCTAATTAAACTCAAAATAATATATCAATCATGGTATATTAAGGTTTGGTTTGGTTTGAACACTTACATATGGATTTCTATGAAATTATATCATAGATGACTATAAAAACATAATTAATGGTATAATATGATGAAATTATATATATATATATATATATAATATTTTTTAGTAAATTATACATCAATATTTAACATAATAATTAGAAAACACCTTTTGTATGTTTAAAATCATTGAATAATGGTCATTTTTAATTTCATCATCTAGGATAAATACTAAAGATATCATGAAAGGAAATATAAACATCATAAATCATTATTTATAACTAATTATAATAAATATATATATTCTATAAATATGAAATTTGGTAGAAGAAAAAATATCAAAACTAACATTATGAAACTAGATCAAAATGATCAATATTACCCAGAACCGACATAACAAATTAATAATAACCAACTCATATAAATATCAATGATAATTATAGATAAAGTATATAGTTTTATATTTGTATGAATATTTTTCAAAATATTTTACTAAGATAATTATTTTTAATACATGATCTTAGAGTGCATTCTTCTAGGAAGGGAATCATGGTAAGGGGTTCTTTATATGAAATTTAAATTATTGATATTTATTTCATGATTTGAAAAATCATAACTTTATGGTGGTGTGATTATTTAAAGATGAATGTATTTTACCATATTTATGGGGTTTAAATATCCATATATTGAAATTTATATCAATGATCATTGATTCAAAAGATACACAACTTGAGAATTGTTTTTTTAATGTTAGTCAAACCATAAGTTCTCCTGTGAATCATTTTCCTCAATAAGGGAATTTTTTGATATTGTGTGAAAACATTTCATTTATATGTTGTATTCATGAGGAAATTACTTTCATATATGAAAATATATTCCATTTTCTAAAATTTTAATTTATATTTCATGATATTACTATTATGATCCTCTTTTTCTAACATTAGATATTTTATAAGATTTTCATCAAATTAATATTTGATGAATTTGGTCACAATATTTATTAATTGAATATAAATTTCAATCATTCATTAATCATAAAAGTAACCTATTTAATATTATATTTCTATTTGTTATTTAGTTAAATTTCTTCTCATTATAAATAACCACTTCTATGATAAAATGTTCTCTAAAATAAAATTGCAACTTTTGTAAGAATAACTCCAATTCATAGCAATGAGTCTTTTCTTTGATATAAATAATTTAATTCATTACAATGTTCTCCTCACCTTTTATTAAAGTTAATATGGATCATTATATATTATTTTTTCAATTTTCATTACCCCTATTATAATTAAAATTCAATAAATTTTTTAAGATGAGAGTTTTGAAACATAAGTATTTAAAAATATTCGGCATCACAAATTTCATTTGATAATATTTATGATTTTTAAGCATTTAATTATGAACTTTATTTTTTAAAGGTAATTTTTTCCAATTTTTTGACATCACATTTTTTATAATTACTTTTGAAAGATACACATAACTTCACCATTTATGAATATGTTTCAAATGAAATTTTTTAACATTTTTTATAGGAAAATATATTTCTACTACCATTTTATATTTATTTTAATCAAACTCTATATACATCCATGGTATCTAAAAGAAAAATTAATTTTCTACTACATTGTAAAAATATAACATTTAAAATGATTTCAAAAGATCATGGATATTTTATATTGTTAAATTTATTTCTCCCCAAAACTCCTTAAAATAATTTTCATCTATGTATCTATAATTTTACATATACAATTCTTGATTGAGGATGGATTTCAGATGAAAAATAAATATTATTTCTCTGTATGGCCTATGTAATGGCCTTTTTATTTTGAATAATTGCAGTACTTGAGATTTTTTAAATGGTAAAATCATATTCAATATATTATTTGAAAAAAACACCAATATTTAAAGATAATATAACATTAAAATAATTTATGATATATTAGTTTTTAAATAAATTAAATCTATTTGATATATTGTGGTTCACGTAGCATGGGGTGCAAAATAAATGTGATACTCTATTCAAATATTATCATATAAACATGACCATTATAATAGAGATACTAATTTTAAGGGTATGAAAATGAATAAATAATGTAGGAAAATATAATTTCACACATTTTAATTGTTTATATACTGATTAAAATAAGAATCAATATAAATTTAAAAACTCATTTAGTAAAAATAGTATTTTTTAATGAAAACAGTTTCGTCACTTCATGCACACTTATGTAAAATTTAATTTTTTACAGTTTTGGGAAATTTATTTGAAAAAATGAACTTAATTTTTTGGAATCAGAATAAAAAATTATCTTAAATTTATTATTTTTTATCTTTATTAAATGATTAGTTTTAACTGAATAGAGAAAAATACTGAATTTTAATTAAAAACTGCCATTTTATTGAAAACATTTTTAAAGATGAAATATATTTAAAATACTTTTGAATTTAAATTGGTTCTATTATATATATCAATTAATGAAATTTAGTTAATTTTAATAACTCTCATATTGAATCTTGATATAAA
Organism: Viscum album; assembly: GCA_963277665.1. Taxonomy (NCBI): domain Eukaryota; kingdom Viridiplantae; phylum Streptophyta; class Magnoliopsida; order Santalales; family Viscaceae; genus Viscum; species Viscum album. The sequence goes on from OY728155.1 coordinate 1,941,355,190, forward strand.
AACATTACAAACATTTGAACATTTTCTATTTGAAAACCCACTTTCTCATCATGTATATGTGATTAATTATGAATTAAAATATTCAAGTGATGTGAATGGAAATTAAAAATATGGATTTCATATTTATATTCATAATTAATTATATTATCTAAAAATATAAAATTAATATTTGACCATGATTAATAGTAAAAATAATAATAATTATTTACAAAGATTAAGTTGCAAATTGTTTTACTAAAGGGTTAATCTAAAATGATAAGTGTTAAAAAGGAACCAATACATTTAGGACTCAAATTTTATAGAAATATTTTTACATATGTATTATTATTTCTATAATTAATTTTTTTTGATCCTTTTGCCATGTGAAAAAGTGGGCATGCCTTTTTCATTTCAAAAATTACAAGTGTGTTACTAACCTCACTTATAAAAGGACACCCTGTCCCCTCTATTCATTACACATTAAACCCATTTTTGTTAAGAAAATACAAAAAAATCACTTAAAAATCATTAAACTCATCCTAAAATCCATATTTTGGTAAGAAATCTATTCTACTAATACATTAGGAATAATCATAAAGAGCTGGTCTGAGAAGGGTAAAAATCGCTAACTACGAGTTTCATTATTATTTATTCTTCCTCATCAGTCATATCATAATAATTTTATATTATATAATAACACCAATATACCACATATATTAATAATTCAATATGATATGGTAATTACCTAAAACCACTTACACTTCCATCAAATGGATGATGAAATTACCATTTGTGTTTACGGTAGATGGGCCTTGCAATCCGATCTCATTTGTTTTCCATCACCATCTTTTAAAGAAGGTTGTAATAATGGATTTAATTTATTTAAATTATATTTTTGATGTTATTATACTTATATAATTATAATATCATATATACTTTCTTAATTTCAATTCCTTTATGGATAAGATAATGCCACTCATGGGTATGGAGGAATATAACATCGCGAAGTGATGTGGTTCATTTTTCACATACGCTTTACATGGAATGTAGTAATGATAAAAGTTAATGAATATGTGTGATATTTTTGATATACCCATAATTATAGAAATGTAATATCACATATAACTTCTTACCTACCATCCCATTAGAAAACAACTTTGTCGCTCATGCGTACGTGTGGACTAGTACACCTACACAGTGATGTGAAATTGTTTCCATTTTATTTTTACATGAAAGGTAATAAGGATGAATTTTATTAATATAAATTATTTATATAACATATTAAATATTATTTAACGGTTTAATTTAATTTATATTCTTTTTCACCTTTCTTCAAGAAAAATTTAAACAACATTAATGTGTACGTATGACACGACATCTCCATGAACGATGTAATAAATTTTCTATCTCTAAAATTTATAGAATACAATAAATAAATATATAATGAATATATATTATATTTAAATCATGGATAAAATTATGGAAATTATGTAACCATGATAAATTTAAAATGAAAAAAAAATACTGACACAAAACTTACATGAAAAATGAAGCAATTATCACCTGAAATAGTGATTTTAACAATTTTTTTTAATAAACGAGTGATAAAAGACATTAAATAAATAATATATGATATTTTTTCTATGATTATTTTTTAGTAAATAAGTATTTATTATATAGTATTTTCAGACATATGTTATGTATTTCGACCATTTTGTATGTGTTTCATGACTATATGTTAGTTTCTTAAGACAAATGTCATCTTCATCACTTATTTTCTTTATAATGTATATATGATTCCCATTTTGATATTTTATATAATGAATATTTCAATATAATTTTACTAAATGGTTCATTTGATTATATTTATTTCATTGTGCTTATGGCTCAAAATTTACCCTTGATGTAAGGGTTTGTTTTACAAGCTTTTCATTATTCAGGATTTTTTTCTTTAAGTTTTATATGTGGGAATTATTAGATATTTATATCCTAAGATAAATATGTTTTATTATAATATAGTTATTCATGAACATTATCATGTATTTGTACCATTTTCACACACTTTGGTACAGAAATTATTTGAGAAAATTATTTTAACAAAATTTTACTTTATTTATCCATTCAAATTGAAATACATTCTCAACAAAAACAATGTTTTATAAAAATGATTTAAAAAATGTTTTTTACAATTTTAGAAATTTTTAAAAATTTTAATTTTACCCGTTTTTAGTTTTTTCAATATATTTTAAAGTAATCTTCAAGATGTTTTTAAAAAAATTCCAGTTTATATTTTACCATAAATGTGAAAGAAATGATTATTTTAACATGTACAGATAGAAAAGAACATTCCATGGTCATGAACAATAAATGGTTTATTTGTTAATTTACTTCTATTAAAGGGTTATTTTTAATTAAATTTATTTCCAAAACATTTTATGAATTTTTTATTGAAAATTTATTTTTCAAAATAAAACGGTTATTTTTCATAAAATTTATTTTAATAATGTTTTAATGGTATGTCTATTACTTAATTTTATCAACCGTATATTTTAATATTGATCGATTGAGGATATTTTGTATTAATATGATTATTATAATTTTTATGGATGTTTTATGATTAGTTTGACTATGAATTTTCAATTTTATTACTATTCACCATTTTATTCTAGATGGTTTATAATTATTTTTATTGATAGGGGTAAGTATTAACATTTTATATGCTATTTTTTCAATAAATTTTTTATATTTATTATATTTTACCCATTTTATATGGGGAATGCATTGGAATTAGTAAGTGATAGGAAGGTCTCATAGTATCATATCAATGCATAAGAAAGTGTAAGGACACAAACTAGATTTTTTAGGATAAGGTGTTGCCAATTTATTTAGATGTATTAGAATAAAGCCTCGAATATATGTTTTAAATCAATAAAATAATGAATTGAATCCTTATAATATAAGTTATATACATTCCATGTGATTAATTGATTAGTCAGAATACACATGGTTTTGTTTCATGGTCATGTGAATATTTTTATGGAATTATTTGATCATAATTTATTTATACAATATTCTGCTAAAGGTATTGATTAAATAAAAATTTCTCTCTTATTTATCTAACAATATTTATTATACCTTATTTATTTATACCTTCCTCTATTCACCTACCCTTACAGTGCATATGATCTCACCACTTTATTATGTTTTATTTTCCCCAAGATAACAGGAAGTGTTTTATGATTGATATGTAGTGATATGATAATGGGAATAATGATGTTATCAATGCAACTAATTTATTCACTTTATCTTTTAAAAGGTAGGGTAAATTTCAAATATGTATCTATTTTTCAATGGATAATAAATTATTTAGTCCTCTATAAAGTAATAAATTCTATATATTTCGAATTTAATATTGTAATCACTTGGTCTGAGCTATTGTGGTTGAGGTTTCTACAGTTGGAATCATTGGATGTTTAGTTGAAACCATGGGAACTGGATTTAGGAAAACATAGATTAGGGAATATATCATCATTATTGGAATTGATTATTTTTATTGAATGACATAATATATTTGTTTAATTAAGATATTATATTTGTTTTAATAGTAATACTCTTCTTTCAGGATAGGACATGTGGATGTGGTTATGACACAGATGTACAAAGGGGTAATTACTCTAAAATTAGAATATAGGGAATGACCTAATCATCCTATAGTGAATGAAAATGAGCCAAACTAAACACCTAGATTGAAACTGTTGTAGGATATTCTATGGATAGGTTTCATTTATTTACAAAACCATTATAAGGGAGTTTAAAATAATGATATCCCAAAAGAAACAATGTTTATAATTATAAGATTAGTTATGCATAAATGTTCCAATTTATGTAAACTGTATCACTAGTTTTGGGATTGTACATCATGATTCATAATTTAATGATCCAATAGTGGGTATTTAATTATTTATAAATTGTTTTTGGTGGATGGAATGATAACCATATCAATTCAAATAATTCTAATAGTAATAATTATATATTTCTTTGATGATATTTTTTCAGTCCATTGAAGGAAACTAGTTACCCAATTATTTTCATCATTTGAGAACATAATATCACATTCTATCATGAAAATTAATTAATTCTATAAGTATTATTAATAAAAAGGGAAAATATAGATAAAGATTATGGAATAAAAAAATTAAAGGGGATGAAGGGAATAAAGGATCTTCATACATGTGATTATTATGGAATGAAACACCCCATTACATGCTTGAAGCAAATATGAGTTTTCTATATGTTTGGATGGAAATCAAACCATATAATTTATTTTATTGGAAATAAATAAATTTACAATGTTTGACCCTTCAAATATAAAGAGTTGGTTCACTATGTAAATGAAATCTCAATGCGTGAATATATGTAACACCCCAAGACTTTAATATATTTCACTTTTATATTAAATTTAAATTTTTTCTAGATTTATTTATACGAAACACCAAGTTAATATTTTTTTTACATGAAAAATAATCATTATCTTTCTCTACATGGAACACTGAGGTTATCATTTGTGACATGAAAGAGTAAATTTCCCTGATGGATGGCACAACACACAGGACCAAGTTTTACCCGATAATAATATATTAGTTAAAATAATATTATTTAACATAATAAGAGATAACCTGGTTGTTAAATTTTTTAATATAAATATTATTCAATAACATATAAAAATATATATTTGACACAAATATTTGATGAATTCATTGGTTTCCCATTACATAGAAATGAAAATATAAACAAATAAAATATATATAATAAATATTTTTATTTTAATTCTCACAAAGGTATTTTATCCCAATAAATTAAATTAAGTAATATTATTGAATTATATTAATTAAATATATATATATATTATATACCCAATAAAATATTTTTTATATTCATCTGAAATATTTTATTGGTATAATATATGAGTAATTCTAGTTTTACTCTTAAAACATATATTATTCTAAAAGACAATTTTACTGCCTTTTAGTGGAGAACCTATTTTAAATTTCATTTGTGGAATTTTCTACTATTATATGTATAAATAAACTAAATATTTGAAATTGAAACATAAAAACTAATTTAGGGTGGATTTATTGTATTCTTTTAATGAATTTTCATTTTTTTTAAATAGTTAAAAATGCTGAATTTTAATTCAAAACATATTCTTTCTTCTAATTTCATTATATGGTAAAATTATAATTTTATATAAATTTAAATCATATTTAGGTAAATTAGACATAAAATAATCCAATTTGGTCTATTTTAATGAATTTCAATTTCAAATTGTATTCAAAAAATTTGCATACTTTTTTACATTTTTAAATTAAAAACAATTATTGTCATCCCAAATGCAGGATAAATTTTATATTATATTATGGAACTTATGTTATTGAAATTTGAAAAAAAAGGATTCTATATTTGGATTCATCATAATATATAAGTTTTAATAAGGTCAACCTAGTTTTTTTAGTAAAAACTTTACTGAATGAGATTTAAATTAATTAAAACCATTAAGAGAAATATTAGCTTAACAAGGGACAAAACACTAAGCCTAAGGCCAAAAAAACCTAGATACCTAAATAAAAGAAATTAAATGTTCATATGTCTACCCAATACTCCCTTGGATATAATTTTTATCATTATTGGACCCAATTTTTAAAGGAAAAACATTGGTGAAATTACCTTATCAAAAATTTAGAAGAAAGCCACTCCTCCTCCACTATAAAAATTAACACACCCCGTCAATTTATTACCACATATCAGTAACTTTTAATTGAAATATATTTGATAAAATAATATCCCAAAATTACTTTAATCATCATATACACATCAATTTTTTTTTCAGAAAAGGGTCCAAGGATGTCCTTTGGTTAAAACAAAAAGAAGTTACCTTAAAAATAGGAAAACTTTTTCAACGACCACTTAACATTTATTTTTTTATCAACTCTTAAATTATATTTATAAATATATAATAAATTTAAACCATAATCATAAATATAATTATTATTTTTTATTTTAAGTGTTCATCATGAACCTACAAAAAGTTCCATCAAATGGGTAATGAATTTATTGTTCGTGTACAACAACCTATCACCTCACTTAATGTGGTTTTTAATTTTTTCCCATAACCCCCTCTCATAGTTGCAAAGCATAATGTTAATCCTATATATATATATTATATATAATCTATATATTATTTATTTATTATTTTGTAATTTTTATTCAAAACATACATGTATGAGCTGCATTTTATGGGAATATGATAACATCCTTTGTGTACGTGTGGACTACCGTGTCCTCAATGAAACACGATTTGTTGAAGATATGGATAAACTATATAAAGTTGGATTTCAATAAAAATATTTGGAATATATTACATATACATTAAAATATAATTATAATTTGAAAATATATAATTTAAGTTTCATTATTTTAAAATGGAAAATAAATGAAAATAATGTTCATTCGTATGTATGGCCTACCTTCTCTATGAACAATGCATTTTATTTCCTATATCAAAATATTTTGGATTATAATAAATACAAATACACAGAATATATATGATATTTTAATCATTTTTTACATTTTGGAGATGATTAAATCATGATTTATATAATAGTAATAACAAATAACAAGTCAAAACATACACGTGAAACTAAGAAATTAACAACCAAAGTAGTGAAAATAATTAACTAAAGAGTAAAAAAGATATTATAATAAGATAATATATGATATAATAAACATGATTATGGTTCTAGTAAAATTTATTAACATGTTTTATCCATTATAAATGAGATTAAATACCACAACAAGGGAAGGATAAGGTAAGGGATTTCGTTTCAATTTATATTCCTTTGGGGCTTATTTGTTATTATGAACCAATTCACTTTTAAACATGATATATTATATGATTTGACATATAATATCATTAATATACTTATTATCATGCTATTATAAGTTTCATTTTATGTTTTCCATAGTCTTTATTATTATTTATATATTTAAAAATAATATGGGACACTTTGGAGTGATTAAAGATTACATTCCTCAAGAATGTTTTAATGACTGTTAATAGGTATTTTCATTCATAAAAATAAAAAACCCTTATTGTTACTTTCATCCACTGTGTAATTATTGATAAATCATTACCTTTTATTCAACATGGATATTTGATGAATAATATTGTTTATTACTAAAATATATTTCTGAAATGAGGAATGCATGGGACATACAATGATGTATGGGGCCTGAACATTATATAGCCTTCAATGCATTGACATGTTCTCATGAGAAAGATAAGTTGGATAAGTTAAATGGTTTTTTACCCGCAGTTTTAATATATCTTATAAATGTTTTGTAATGTATTGGTTTTCTTGTGCCTCAAACATGACATCTAATAATTAATCATTTCCTTCCTAGATATTTCAGTTATTATTATTAGTTTTATCCACAAGATTTTCATAAGATAAATCCATGGATGAATTTAATTATTAGTTTATTGATTTAATGAAGTATGTTTTCATTTTCTTAAATTTCCGTATTCATTATTCCTTATAATGTTATTTAAATGACATGTGTTCTTAGTTATTTATCTTTCCATGTTAATTTATTCATGTTGATTTGTTATGTATTCCACCATACTCACCCTTATTGATAATCCGAGCTCACACTTCTTATGTTTCATTTCCCTAGGTTATGAAGAGAAATAATTTGAATGAGTATCATGAATGTTGAGCTTTTATTTTTATTATGATTCATTTCCATTCCAAATGTAATATGGGTTTCATTTAAGTAATATATTTTTTAAAAACAACTAATCAATCGGTCCCTTAGGATTTTAAGACTGTATCTATACCAATTTAATAAAGTAATTCGCTAGATCTAGGATTCTAGTGTCAGGGCACTATAGTTGGTATCAAAGCAATTTTAGTACAACAATGAGAACTAGATTTTGAAAACACATATTAGGGAGAATAACCATAATATATAAATTTAGGATAAGTATAGATTGACATCATATAATTTTGGTAAGGTGTAGTTTATATTGGTATTCCTACAAATTGATCCCTATCTAGATACTATAAGTGGACTTGGTTTTGGTATAGATGTAATTAGAAGTAACAATTCTGATATGGTGTGTTGGGTCTAATTCGGTGTAAGATGGTACATGATAATGGGCCTTACTATTTACCTTGTTTGATATTCTTAGAAGATTCACTTAGGATAAATTAACATATTTGTAAAAACCATTATATAAGATTTTAAAGTAATGATACCCCCAAAACCCCCTTTTATTATTATTATATTAAGTATGATTAATTTTTTCTATATTTTTTAACTATTTTACTAGTGTTGATATTATACATTATGTTTTATAAAAATATAAACTCAATTAGTATATGCATTCATTTATAAATGGATCATTTTAGAGGGAACATGATCCTCACTAATGTACATAATCCATTGTGTATGACGGATTACATATTTTATGGCCTCGGGCCAATATTTCCTAAGGAAATAATCTCCCACAGATTCTCATAATATGAGGAAATGGTATAATATGATAATTATATGGATAAATAATTCTCTATGTCCCATGGAATTAAAGTAATGTTATAAATGAAGTGGATGGAAGGTCAAAATATGTATAAATGGAGAAAGGGAAAGAATTATTTTCCCACATTTGATAATTATAGAAAGAAACACCCTGGTACTTTCATGAATGGAATGAGAGTTTGTTATAATTTTAGATAAAAAGGACATAAATTGCATGATTTTAAGAGAAATAAATAAATTTCTAATATGCAAGGATTCTACTAGAATGAAATGGGACACTCTACAAATCAATTACTCATGCTTTAATAGAATATACCCCAAAAGTGGCTAATGGATCATGGACAAGATTATGATACTACCATAGACGAAGTGGAATAATTAACTCCATTATATCTAGATATTAATTCATTTGAGTATTTTATAAATTATGTACTTGTTATAATAATTATATTTTATACAAGGATTATACTACAACACTTTTTCATTAATGATTTTAAATCATATACTGAATGGTACTGTAAGATCCCATATTTTCATAAGTGATGTTTTTTTTTTTCATCACTTAAATTTGGATAAATAATTTTTTTCCATGTTTATGGGGAGGCTCATGGGTGTTCTGGGGGTTCGAAACATGAACGATAATTAAATCAAAGATTAGATGACATGATGTCTGGTTTGTGCATGGTTAGAACAAACCGTGCGAAGGGAAGGAAAAACCATGCGGCTTGAGACAATGACATTACACATGGATAGAACTTGGTTTTCCAGATCGTGCGACATATCTAGGTAATCGTATGACCCATCTTCCCTTAGAATGTAGCTTTCACGTATTTGGCAAACTGTTTGGAAAACTGTTTGGGTAAATCGTGTGGCACTATAAAGTTGAGAAAAATTAAAAAAGTATCATTATGGGATATTTAAATCCCACCTAATTTCTACCTCATTTCTTCCCCTATCTACCCTATTCCAGAACAGAATCTACACAAGCTCTCTGAGGGTGGTTCCATTTCGACTCTTGTCCATTTGATGCATCATTGGTTGGGAATCAAAGATCCTGGTGGGTCAAATCCATCATATATCTCTATTTTATGGATTAGGGCTTGTGTCTTGGGTTATCTTCTTCTAAATACCCAAAACCCTCTATTTCCAGTGGATCTTATAGTAAAGCGTCATGGGTTTTTTAATGTGGATCTAATTCTAGGATTAAGAGTATGTTCATCGTCATATTCAAGGGAGGTGTCCTACAAATTATATCCAAATATATTGTAATAGATTTGGGAATGTGTGTTGAGATCATACTAGCCTCTTATTTTTCAATAATTAAATTGAATAATAATATGTAAATTTGGTGTCTGAATGATGAGTTATACCCCTCACAGTCCCCGTGGGATTCTTCAAGAATAAATAGAACATTTTATGGCCATCCACGAGGTGTTCTGACATTCTCAAACTTAGGAATTGAAAATTTTAAGTGTGGAATTGATGTGTAAAAACATAAGGCCTTTTTTGAACCTATTATTACGAATAGTTGAGTTGAATATGGGATATTAAAGTGTCTTCCAAGGGTTTATAATGGTATAAGGGGTTCCTTGGTAAGACTTGAGATGGGTTAATTGTCTTAATTGAGATTGTGTCTAATGAGTAATGAATTATGTTGAAATGCATAAAAGGGTTACTATAATTTAAATTATGAACATGTTGAATTGGAGATGGATTATGAATTGAAGAACATGTAAATGTGTATGCATAGTAGAATTGATAAATATGTTTAATGATTTAATACATGAGAATTGTTGGGTATACCTAATAGGTTGAATGTGATAAAGATAGTGTGCTATGTGGAATAAGAATTCTACTTGAAATCACATCTAGGAAAATCATTATCAAATGATAAATGAGATAAATGAATTAAATGTGATAATGTATGGTAATTGGTTCAAATTGGCTAAGTTGTAGGAATTTTTGAATATGTCTAATGGGTTAAGGAACAATAATGAGAATTGGGTGAATGATAATGTATTGTAAATGGAAAAGTGTCAATGGGTTTCGCTATAGTGTGAATCTCTTTATTGATTATTATGAATCATTATTTTAATATGTATTGGTTGTATTGGATGTGGTATGGTGGGGTCTTGAATTTAAATATATATAAGAATGTGCACATGGCTTGGTGGTGGGATTAAGGATTGAGGATCCTCCCTTAGGTTAGGTTGGATTGATACTCTAACTCCACCCACGAATGGATGGGTTGGGGACTCGAACTGAGTCTTTATGCCTCAAATGATTTCATTTGATGAAACTACCCAGACTAAGGCTCAAAGGTAAGTGTGATTAATTGATTGTGAAATGTTATTCCTTAGTGAGATATGGAGCTTGACTTATTCACTTATTCATAGTGACTGATTACCTTAGACCCATGTTTAGATGGAATATAAGCCTAAACCATTGAACACATGATAAAAAAGGGATCATGTAATGAAGAAGATATAGATGATGGAATAAGTAATAAATTTCTAAACAGTTAAGTGTACTTTGATATCTAATAGAACATGATTTTTTCTTTTTTTATGTTACCATTTAATTCATACTATCATGAACTATCTATTAGACTGGATATTTTGTAGACACCATTGGTGGTGACCTACTAAATATTGTACTCACACCCTACATGGGAAATCATTTGGTACCCAAACATACTTCACTATTTCATGTTTGAATAAGGGCAAGGACATAATTCTAGGGTGTAGAGACCCGAAGCCTGACGTACATAGACTTTACGTTACTTTTGCGGAATACTTAGTACATTACAAAAACACACACACAAGGACCGTAACAGTTTAGTGTCTTTGGAAACTCGGAACGTAATCTTCTAATCCTGGTGAAAGATCTTCAAAATCTCCCACAAAGATCTTCCTTTTTTTTACCTAAAACCTTTCTTTATATCCTGGGGAAAAGAAAACATAAAAGGGTGAGCTCAAATGCTCAGTAAGGGTAAACAAAAGAAATATCAATCACATAATTTTCATAAGAACATAACATTTTTGGAAATCTTAACCTGCAAAAGAGAGCATAATTTCATAACATGGGATAAATCATAGTAGTGAAAATGAAACCCTTACTTAAAACATTACTCATTGTGGCATACACACATAATCATAGAGAATCATTTCTTGTTAGTCAAGACTCATTGCCAAGACTATCTTAGTGGACAAAGTCCCTTTCTGAATCGAGTAATCCTCGTTTCAGTCCTGTTTCACTGAACCGGTATAACCTACCATTCCAGCCATGTCTATCTCATGAGATATGAAATCTTTACCCAATGCATTGGAGGGAGATATAGGTCCCACCCATCTTATAATGAATCCTTTCTTATGTGTGCCACATAATCATAAAACATACATCATCGCATAACACATGTAACAAAAATGGGATTCTTGAAACATCATGACATCATAAAACAATTCATATAAGATAAAGGAATTCATAAAAATATTTCCATCACAACATAATCAAATCCATGTAATAATAGGGATAAAAACAGAACCCTATTATTATCTTAGATGGAAAATAATTTTGATAAAACACTTGAACTCCATTCTTGAGGAAAATATCCTTTCTTTTTCAAAAACATTTTTCCTTTCATAACATGTCATACAACTTTAAAATAAAATAAGTTGATTAAAAGTAAACTTGAAAACTTGTAAAGGAAGCTTCTTGGAAACAATGTTTTAAAAATCCATTCATGCCGTATAAGTTAAAAAAAACATTCTTCGTACTTTTGTCGGAAAAGTCAAAAAGTACCTCGTACGACAAAAGATTCCTTTCATACATATTACTAAAAACACACCGAAGGGTAAAAATGGATTTAAACAATTTTAGGTGGATGGAAATAATATTACATATTGATGAAACATGGATGTGGATGATAAAATACACCCCAGTAAATACTTACGAATAAACAATCTCGGATAAAAATGAGATTGTGATATTTCCCTTACCTTAGGTCCGACTTGCTTTGTAAGTGTCCGAACCTCCTGTATAATGATTTAAATCATGTTATTGACTTATTACAGAATCATATTCATTGTTATGATATCATATATGGTTCACTTATGACATTATATTACCCGTTCTTTTGTAAATTCCATGTTAAAGAAGCGTTTTGGGTAAAATCGTTTCATTTATCGTAGGTGTTTTGACTTGTTGTTCTTGACATAATTATTACTTATATCAAGATTTACTTACTTCCAGAATATAAAATATGATTTATATATCATATATATTCAGTATATATATATAATAGGTAGATAAATAAAATGAAAAACACCGTTCATGGAGACGGTAGTCCGTACGTACGCATGAACGCTGTTTTCCTTTCCTTATTGTCTTGAAATGGAAGTAAGTAGATGACATACATATGAATATATATACATAAATCCAGTAGCTTTATAATGTCATATATTTCATTATTATTTCTTATATATACATTATAATCATTCTTAAATGGTTAACATGGAGAATGAATCTCATCGCGTCGTGGAGACGGTATTCCGTACGTACGCACGAGCGATGATATCATTTCTATAAATATTGAATTGAATTGGAGTGTATTATACAATATATCAGAATCAATATGATGTTTTAATAACTGTGTATAGTTATTCTTTACACCATTATACCCATCCATGTAAGGTGGTGGTGGAAAATAGATTACACCACGGCGTGGAGACGGTATTCCGTACGTACGCACGCGCGGTGATTTCTTTTTCCGTTGGATGGATAGATGGTGAAATAGGGTTGTTTCATACTTATAATAACATATCAGTATATTAGTTATACTGATGTTATTACTTCATAATGAAACAACCTAAGAAGAAGAAGTGGAAGAAGAAATAAAGATGAAAGAATTGGTAACGGTAATTACCTCTTCTTTGAAGTGCCTCTTTGAGACCTCCTCTTAGGGAACTAAAATTGGTCTTTGAGGATGACCAGAACCTCTAGGATGTTTCTAGGGAAGTGAAGAGGATAAAATGGCAGGGGTTGGCCGAGCTTGAGTGCTCAAATTGGTGTGAGGAGGAGGGGGAGGAGGTGTCCTTTTATAGGGGAGGAGAGGGGCACCTTAGGAATATCTCAAAATATTATTTTATATTAAAGTCAAAATCGGTTTATAATGGTTCCAAAGGGTCTTATTTCGAAGCTAAAGTGGGGATGGGTCGAAATCCTATCAACCAATAGGATTTAGACAAGTTTAGGGTATTATTTTAACCTTATCAATTAGATTTAACTCTAAGTAAAATAATTTAACTTTTACCGTGTCTTTTTGTTTTCTTTCACTATATGGTTAATAAACTTACTATAACATGCCAAACGAACCCCAAATTGTATATTATTAATACATATATCCTTATCTAAGTCATTTGGCAGAACCTTAGATTTTTAGGAATAAAATAACAATTAATAATATAATATTTGATTTAAAAACTATTTTGTGTCAATTTTGACACTATTTGATATATGATTTTTGTGAAAGTCATAACAGAAATATATGTTAGAACCAAGTTGATTAAATCAACACTAATATATCATAGTAACCTAGAAAAGTAGTGTAATTCATAAAAAGTCTTAAATTACATTTATTTTGGTATTTATATTATCAATTATGTCAATATTTCATTAATAAGATAATTACTGCATCATTTTTGTGTCATAAATAAATTATATTATTTGATGTCTAAAAATTACAAATAAAATTCCATCATGTAGGAAATCTTTTTATCTTTCTAATGAATATTTATAGTCGAATTTCTCTTATGTATAACCCCATATTAAAAATGATTTACTTATTAAACTTTGATTTTTACTATCTTAACCCTTCTTTAAATAAATTAATAATAAATGTCCTAATCTAATCCAAGTGGGGATAAATGGTCATATTTTATTCCTAAGTTTGTTTTTGGTCGAATTACACTTGTCCAATAGAATTAGGACATGTGTTAGGGTAATAGTAATATCATATTTACCCTTAGTTACCCTATTTACTATTAACCGCGGTAAAAAAAAGTAAAAGGTTACTATTCACCAAAAATTATTTTCATCTCATTGAACCACATTTTAGTCCTTGATATTAACTGTGTCTCTCGGATTTTCGAAATTCCATTCACAGAAGCGGTAAAATTAAGTTTTATGCAAAATTCAGTTTTTAACCTACCACTTAGTAGTTTCACTATTCATCAAAAATTGATGTTTTTCAGAACAATGCCAAAATTTCATCCCAAGCTATATTTCATATTCCGAATTCAAAAATGAAGTCTATTTTACCAAATTCATAACATAAAAGTTGCATTAATTAATTTTATAATTAAATCCCGCTGTTAAAACAAATAGCGTGTTTTTAAGAAACAATATCTATCAAAAGATTGACACTTGTTTATGTCTAGTTTAAATGTGAAACTACATCCAATGACCAACATTGTATTAAATTGTAAAAATATATTCTAAATATACTTTAAAACCACTCAAATTAATGATTTATCACTATTAATTATTTCGATTAAAAAAGTTGTTTTTAATTATAATTTAGTAATTTTCACTATTCATCAGAATATGAAAGTTTTCCGAAAAGTACCAAAATTTCACCTTAGGCTAAATTCGATACTCCGAATCCAAAAATAAAGTTCATTTTGAAAAATAAGATTTACTGGATTTCAAAAAGTGGTTATTACTATTCATAACGGCTAGTTTTAATAATATTTTTATAGCATATCGTTGTTTAGTAAAACTCGGTATTGCGTACTACACACGCTATCGAGGAAGGTCGCGATTGCGTGTAATGCAAGTCAAGTCAAGGATGTGTGTTGTGCAAGCTCCTTTTGGTGTAGCGTACAACACAAGACATTAATAAAATTAAAAAGAATATTTTTTTATAAAATCTTGGGCTGTTACATTCTACCCCCCTTAAAATGAATTTCGCCCTCGAAATTCGTCGGGGTTATAAATGGTTTACTATTTGAAAGTTTCTTTAATAGAAACCCACATCGTAAAAGGGAATACCAAAACATGGCTTTAAAAACTAAAGTATGAAATGTAACGATTACCCAAATAAACTAATCACTGGGTTTCCACATAGGTGAAGATATGGATATGGAATAGAAATCTAACCATCATGTTCTGATGGAGAGTGGTAGAGAACATGGCTATGGAAAATCCAGTAATCACAAATCCATAAATTTGTGACGATCTAAGGTACCATCTGATTCATCAGGTATAAGATCACTAGGACAACATTTTTGGTTTTCAAGATCATTTCCCTAAAGTTGAAAATTTGAATTAGAATAAATACGTACTTTATTTTGATACAATATCACTGTTGTTCGTGCCTTGAACAATTTCCACTTCATCTCTTAAATAAATGAAGTTGAATTTGTTATTCGTGAAGTGTTAGCAGATCATGTGATAGAATGACGGGTCATTCCATCTGTCTCAAACAAAAGGTAAGAAAAAGTTATTAAATATAAATAAGTCATTCTATAGTGAGATTAATCATATATAGTTCCTAAAATGGACTTATACTTCCTATATCATACTGCTTAATATAATAAAACTAGTTTCTACTAAACAGGGACTTCCTGTAGGCCAGTGGTAGGCGATAAAGGCCAGTCGCACTTTGGTTGTGGGTTCGATTCCTACAGCCTTGTCCGAAGCGATGGGTTGTCGCCCGTCCTGCAGGTTGTCCCTTTTTCTAAAACTACGTTACTATAACATCCCATCAATAATATCGAAAATCTTCTATCCTTAAACAATACTAACTTATGTCCAACATAATCCAGTCTAATCTTTAGGCTTATAATACTGCAGTCCACTCTCATAATATAGTGACAACGATTACCAGAGATTTAATACTGTCGTTGATCCCCACATATCATAAGATATGTCTTGTTGGTCACATTCCAAACATTCAAAGTCCTTAATCGTGTATTCTCTTGAATACCTTAGTGAAAACATGAGTGCAGTTAAAAGTTAACACTTTCCACATACCAAAATCCTCAAAATTCTATATACTCAAACCATGATATCACTTAGTCCTTATATCAATCATGAGCTCATGAATACTATTAAACATTTCATTATGCGCATATCATCTTATTTCCAAAAAATATCTCAATCACTTTGAATACCACATCAATAAATATTGCAATACTCAATGATACAACATTATTTTGGAATCCCATTACATAAACACTTAATCATTCCACCACATCGTTGTCATATTCAACATTGCCAATAGTGATCGCATGTGATTTCCCTTTGTCCTTTGCCTTCAGTGGTTTCTCATGTTGATCATCACTAACCCTTGGATTAGGGCAATTATTAGCATAATGCCCCATTTCCTTGCACTTGAAGCATTGAAGTGTTGGCGGTGCGTTCTCTGCAGTGTTTGCTTTATTCACATCATTAGAAACCCTTTTTCTATTACTTCGACACTCAGCTGCTCGATGACCTTCTTTTCCACACTTAAAACATTTTCTAGTCCCTTTTAGACAATCTCCACCATGCTTCTTTCCACGCTTTGTGCATAAGGAAACATTCATCTTCTTTTCACCATTATTCTGAGATTTCTCCTTGAACTCCATCTTTCGTTTCTTGTCAAAACCATGAGATGGATATGTAACACCAACTTCCATTTCTACCTTGATAGCACAACGCACAATTTCTTCATAGCTACTGAAGTCTCTTATAGCTAATGCCCTTCGAAGACTTGGTTTTAAGCCACAGAAAAATCGATCAACTTTACTTTCAGGTTGGATGATAATTCCAGAAGCATACCTTGCAAGTCTTGTAAAATTTGATTCATAGGTACCAACAGATTCATCGTCCCTTTTCTTCAGTTCAAGAAATTCTTTCTCCATCTTTGTTCGAAGAATACGAGGGAAGTACTTACTGAAAAACAAGTTCTTGAACTCGTCCCATTCCATGGACTCAATTTCATCTCTTGGCCTCGTATTCTTGATAAGATTCCACCATTGATCAGCTTCACCTTCCAAACGATATACTGCTAAGATGACTTTATCATGTTCAGAACATTGAAGAACTGAAAATATCTTTTCAGTAGTACTGATCCATTGTTCAGCCACAAGTGGATCAGAAGACCCACTGAAAGAAGGTGGACGTTGCCTCATGAAGGACTCAATAGAATATTGTTCCCTTCTCTGCTCATTTGGAAGTCCAGAATGATTCATAGCTTGTGTAAGTATAGCAATAAGATTTTGCACTCCATCTCCCATAACATTTGTTTGTTCAGGAGGGCAATCATTGCATTGTCCATTGCATTGATCATCACGGTTCCTTCGGGTTCCAGCCATCGTCTAAAACCCAAAAAGAATAGTGTGAGAGGCAAAAATCATGCTATGGAAAACAACATAATAAAGGGGGAGTACCTTCAATATCTTAGGTTTAATTCTATGATCGTTAGCATAATTCTATTACTATAACCTATACGTATACTTATCCCTAGGGACATCCCTAGACATACCTTAGAAATATCTCTAGGGATCTCACTAACGTTTTCGCATCCTAGTTTCCAAAGGTTGACTAAACCTTTCCTCTGATACCAACTGTAGAGACCCGAAGCCTGACGTACATAGACTTTACGTTACTTTTGCGGAATACTTAGTACATTACAAAAACACACACACAAGGACCGTAACAGTTTAGTGTCTTTGGAAACTCGGAACGTAATCTTCTAATCCTGGTGAAAGATCTTCAAAATCTCCCACAATGATCTTCCTTTTTTTTACCTAAAACCTTTCTTTATATCCTGGGGAAAAGAAAACATAAAAGGGTGAGCTCAAATGCTCAGTAAGGGTAAACAAAAGAAATATCAATCACATAATTTTCATAAGAACATAACATTTTTGGAAATCTTAACCTGCAAAAGAGAGCATAATTTCATAACATGGGATAAATCATAGTAGTGAAAATGAAACCCTTACTTAAAACATTACTCATTGTGGCATACACACATAATCATAGAGAATCATTTCTTGTTAGTCAAGACTCATTGCCAAGACTATCTTAGTGGACAAAGTCCCTTTCTGAATCGAGTAATCCTCGTTTCAGTCCTGTTTCACTGAACCGGTATAACCTACCATTCCAGCCATGTCTATCTCATGAGATATGAAATCTTTACCCAATGCATTGGAGGGAGATATAGGTCCCACCCATCTTATAATGAATCCTTTCTTATGTGTGCCACATAATCATAAAACATACATCATCGCATAACACATGTAACAAAAATGGGATTCTTGAAACATCATGACATCATAAAACAATTCATATAAGATAAAGGAATTCATAAAAATATTTCCATCACAACATAATCAAATCCATGTAATAATAGGGATAAAAACAGAACCCTATTATTATCTTAGATGGAAAATAATTTTGATAAAACACTTGAACTCCATTCTTGAGGAAAATATCCTTTCTTTTTCAAAAACATTTTTCCTTTCATAACATGTCATACAACTTTAAAATAAAATAAGTTGATTAAAAGTAAACTTGAAAACTTGTAAAGGAAGCTTCTTGGAAACAATGTTTTAAAAATCCATTCATGCCGTATAAGTTAAAAAAACATTCTTCGTACTTTTGTCGGAAAAGTCAAAAAGTACCTCGTACGACAAAAGATTCCTTTCATACATATTACTAAAAACACACCGAAGGGTAAAAATGGATTTAAACAATTTTAGGTGGATGGAAATAATATTACATATTGATGAAACATGGATGTGGATGATAAAATACACCCCAGTAAATACTTACGAATAAACAATCTCGGATAAAAATGAGATTGTGATATTTCCCTTACCTTAGGTCCGACTTGCTTTGTAAGTGTCCGAACCTCCTGTATAATGATTTAAATCATGTTATTGACTTATTACAGAATCATATTCATTGTTATGATATCATATATGGTTCACTTATGACATTATATTACCCGTTCTTTTGTAAATTCCATGTTAAAGAAGCGTTTTGGGTAAAATCGTTTCATTTATCGTAGGTGTTTTGACTTGTTGTTCTTGACATCATTATTACTTATATCAAGATTAACTTACTTCCAGAATATAAAATATGATTTATATATCATATATATTCAGTATATATATATATAATAGGTAGATAAATAAAATGAAAAACACCGTTCATGGAGACGGTAGTCCGTACGTACGCATGAACGCTGTTTTCCTTTCCTTATTGTCTTGAAATGGAAGTAAGTAGATGACATACATATGTATATATATACATAAATCCAGTAGCTTTATAATGTCATATATTTCATTATTATTTCTTATATATACATTATAATCATTCTTAAATGGTTAACATGGAGAATGAATCTCATCGCGTCGTGGAGACGGTATTCCGTACGTACGCACGAGCGATGATATCATTTCTATAAATATTGAATTGAATTGGAGTGTATTATACAATATATCAGAATCAATATGATGTTTTAATAACTATGTATAGTTATTCTTTACACCATTATACCCATCCATGTAAGGTGGTGGTGGAAAATAGATTACACCACGGCGTGGAGACGGTATTCCGTACGTACGCACGCGCGGTGATTTCTTTTTCCGTTGGATGGATAGATGGTGAAATAGGGTTGTTTCATACTTATAATAACATATAAGTATATGAGTGATACTGATGTTATTACTTCATAATGAAACAACCTAAGAAGAAGAAGTGGAAGAAGAAATAAAGATGAAAGAATTGGTAACGATAATTACCTCTTCTTTGAAGTGCCTCTTTGAGACCTCCTCTTAGGGCACTAAAATTGGTCTTTGAGGAAGACCAGAACCTCTAGGATGTTGCTAGGGAAGTGAAGAGGATAAATTGGCAGGGGTTGGCCGAGATTGAGTGCTCAAATTGGTGTGAGGAGGAGGGGGAGGAGGTGTCCTTTTATAGGGGAGGAGAGGGGCACCTTAGGAATATCTCAAAATATTATTTTATATTAAAGTCAAAATCGGTTTATAATGGTTCCAAAGGGTCTTATTTCGAAGCTAAAGTGGGGATGGGTCGAAATCCTATCAACCAATAGGATTTAGACAAGTTTAGGGTATTATTTTAACCTTATCAATTAGATTTAACTCTAAGTTAAATAATTTTACTTTTACCGTGTCTTTTTGTTTTCTTTCACTATATGGTTAATAAACTTACTATAACATGCCAAACGAACCCCAAATTGTATATTATTAATACATATATCCTTATCTAAGTCATTTGGCAGAACCTTAGATTTTTAGGAATAAAATAACAATTAATAATATAATATTTGATTTAAAAACTATTTTGTGTCAATTTTGACACTATTTGATATATGATTTTTGTGAAAGTCATAACAGAATTATATGTTAGAACCAAGTTGATTAAATCAACACCAATATATCATAGTAACCTAGAAAAGTAGTGTAATTCATAAAAAGTCTTAAATTACATTTATTTTGGTATTTATATTATCAATTATGTCAATATTTCATTAATAAGATAATTACTACATCATTTTTGTGTCATACATAAATTATATTATTTGATGTCTAAAAATTACAAATAAAATACCATCATGTAGGAAATCTTTTTAGCTTTCTAATGAATATTTATAGTCGAATTTATCTTATGTATAACCCCATATTAAAAATGATTTACTTATTAAACTTTGATTTTTACTATTTTAACCCTTCTTTAAATAAATTAATAATAAATGTCCTAATCTAATCCAAGTGGGGATAAATGGTCATATTTTATTCCTAAGTTTGTTTTTGGTCGAATTACACTTGTCCAATAGAATTAGGACATGTGTTAGGGTAATAGTAATATCATATTTACCCTTAGTTACCCTATTTACTATTAACCGCGGTAAAAAAAAGTAAAAGGTTACTATTCACCAAAAATTATTTTCATCTCATTGAACCACATTTTAGTCCTTGATATTAACTGTGTCTCTCGGATTTTCGAAATTCCATTCACAGAAGCGGTAAAATTAAGTTTTATGCAAAATTCAGTTTTTAACCTACCACTTAGTAGTTTCACTATTCATCAAAAATTGATGTTTTTCAGAACAATGCCAAAATTTCATCCCAAGCTATATTTCATATTCCGAATTCAAAAATGAAGTCTATTTTACCAAATTCATAACATAAAAGTTGCATTAATTAATTTTATAATTAAATCCCGCTGTTAAAACAAATAGCGTGTTTTTAAGAAACAATATCTATCAAAAGATTGACACTTGTTTATGTCTAGTTTAAATGTGAAACTACATCCAATGACCAACATTGTATTAAATTGTAAAAATATATTCTAAATATATTTTAAAACCACTCAAATTAATGATTTATCACTATTAATTATTTCGATTAAAAAAGTTGTTTTTAATTATAATTTAGTAATTTTCACTATTCATCAGAATATGAAAGTTATCCGAAAAGTACCAAAATTTCACCTTAGGCTAAATTCGATACTCCGAATCCAAAAATAAAGTTCATTTTGAAAAATAAGATTTACTGGATTTCAAAAAGTGGTTATTACTATTCATAACGGCTAGTTTTAATAATATTTTTATAGCATATCGTTGTTTAGTGAAACTCGGTATTGCGTACTACACACGCTATCGAGGAAGGTCGCGATTGCGTGTAATGCAAGTCAAGTCAAGGATGTGTGTTGTGCAAGCTCCTTTTGGTGTAGCGTACAACACAAGACATTAATAAAATTAAAAAGAATATTTTTTTATAAAATCTTGGGCTGTTACATAGGGTGTTGATTTGGGCTAGGGATATGCATGGATAAGGATCCAATCATGGTGTCAGGACCATTTTGAGGATTTATCTAGGTGTCCTTATTTTGGGTTTCATTCACTATGGAACAATAAGAATGACATGACATGGTTAGTGGTGATTTGTGGTTGTACCCTATTTTGGTGGATGTTTGGATATGCATGTTAACTGTTTTATTCATATTGTTTTCATAATTTTATTAACCATTTTGGACTACTATGGTAAAGAGGGTATTGTATACCCATGTGTATTATCAATCCCTTTCCACTAGTCGGGAACCATTAGAGTACGAAGAGTCACACATTAGTTCATGTGGTGACTTGGTTCAGGGCACCGTTTAGTGGATCCGAGGCAAGGGGTGTTACAATGTGTTATAATAGGAGCTCTATTATAGGATATTATTATTTGGGATGGCAGATAGGATGTTAGGATGTGTAAGGCCATGTTAAAGAGCATGTTATTAAGAGTATCTAGCACGTGTATAAGGGAAAATCCACATCACCCAGGGCAGTAATTGTCATTATTGATGTGTGCTTTTATTTTTGAATGATATTTTACTTTTAGGTGATGAACATGTTGTGTTTCATGAATGACTTATGATATTTATCTCATGAACAAAATGGAATAAGGATTTTCCTTCAAGCATTATTTTAGTAATGTAAGGATACTTATGGAATGAATCAAGATAGGAAAACATGAGATGGGTGTGTGAGACCAATAGAGTAGAATGAATTTTATTTCATTGGAAAATTTGAAGAAAATGGGTTCTAATAATGGTAATGAAAGAGAGAAAATGAAAAGAATGTATATGAATAGTTAATTAATAGTGTGTATAAAGAAACAGTGTGACCAAGTTATAATTTTGGGTTGTGGTAAATTTTAAAAATTTAAATCTGTCTAAAAGAGAAATCTTTTTATAGTAATAGTAAAATGGTTAATGAATTTTTCATAATGAATGGTGTAAATGATTAAAAATGATGATTGTAACATGTTGTGAAATGGGGAGTGTAAAATGCGAATGGTTATATTCCAAAAGTGGGGAAGTTAATTATTAAAGGATGTATAAATGGATAACTTTTGGTGTGGACATGATAGTGCGTATCCCTTGTGTAATCAAGTTGACCCTTGTATGAGTGGTTTGGGGATGTTGAGTACCCAAGTTTGAGACATTGAATTTGGGTTGTAAGGACTTGCTAGTTATGATATGACATATGGGTTTTTATTATGGCCCCCCTCAGTAGGCTGTGGGATTTGGGTCGCAAGGTGAGTGTGGGAACTCTCATGGGTTGTGACCACACAGAGTGCATGACAGACCTTATGGATGGTTCCTTAGATTTGGTTACCTTTTGAGTACGGACATTGTGAGTTGTGTTTTGGATCCAAGAGTGGTTGTATGGATTGTAGTGCTGATGTATGTGTACAATTACCATTAGTGTGGAACCTAGAGAAAATGGTTACCTGGTGTTCTAGGCATAGTGTGTATCAGAATAGGGGTGAGAGTTTTTTTGTGACATTTATGTGTTCGTAACGTAATGTGTGTTGTTTGGGAAGCTAACCAATTGATTTTCCTTATTTTGGATCCAGTTTTAGGAGTTGATATCACTCACAATCCAAGGTGGCCTATGAGGTAGGTTAGACGAGACTCTAAGTACTGATAGATATGTTTCATATAGGTGGATGTTTGTACATTGATAGCAGGATGTGAAGGGTGTTGTCTATTTTGGGTTTTATTTTAAAGTTATATCTGGGAAGATGGATGGTTGGTGACGTGACATGATTTTTGATTACACGTTGGTAGTCTCGGGAAAATCATGGGTGATATCATGGGAGGCTAGAATAAGGGTGCCAGTGCCTCATAATAAATATAATGGGAGATTCTTCAAATGTAGAATTGTGTCATAATGAGTACCATCAACATTTTTTAGATGGTATAATTATTCTCTGATTCTTTCTTATGGGAACCCTGATACTTGTGGTACAATTTGTGGTTTGTTTCAAAGGGTGTTATCATATGGTTGACTTGACCTTCTGTTTGGAGGAAAATTAATGGAGGTTTTGATTTCGTTTTTTATAGGAAGAGAAAATCATGATTGAAGCATGATTGGATGATTTTTTGAAGCTGACGCCTGAGGAAAGGGTGGTCACCTCACTGATCTTGTTTGCATCAATGGTTTGGTTGTTGGTTGAGACTTTGATAAGGAATTGGGAATTATGGTGCAGGCAGACCAATAGGCATGTTAAGGTGAGTAAGTTAGTGTTGGGATACACTCAGGTAAGGGTTATCTTTTGAAATACTGTTGGATTAATTTGTGAGGTGTACCACCATGTTTTTTTACTATCATGGTCATACCTAAAGAGCTCTAGTGGTGTGGTATGGGTAGTTCCATGAGGAATGCTTGTTCATGACTACTTGTAGGATATTAAAGGATTGTTGGGGAGTATTGGTAGGAAATTACACCCGAGTTATAGTGGTTAAGGGCCGATAAGTTGTTGCAGTTGAGAGGTTCTGGATCTTGGCCAGGTTATAATGTCCCATTTGGGGAGGTGACATCAGTGAGGGATATATTGGTGGCAGTGTTACTCGAATACTTATAAGAATACATTTGACAGGGACAATCATGTCTAATATCTTGACATCATCAAAGGTGCATTTATAATCTATGGCTCTATGCCTATCATTTTGATGTAGTTTTGTTTGGATGAGGTATATAATGGAGTCTACTATCATAGGGGTGGTATATATGAAGATAGATGTTGAGATGTACACCATTTACGGTTTTTGGTTGAGGTCCTCAATACGGATCAGTTAGTGAAAAACAATATGGGTTTCATTCATGGAATCCATGAATGGGCTATGGGTGACATTCATTTTATTGTTCTGGGAAATTATAGATAGTCATGTCTAAGATTTGTGGTACGAATTTTGATCGATTGTAAGCTATAGTGGTTGGAATCCATCATAGAGAGTAATGGTAAGGAAACTCCTAATATAGGGAGTGATAAGATAGTCTAGGATGTGTGGAGGAGAATGTTGAGTTGATGTAGTGGCACCAGAATTCCAACGAAGAACATGTGAGGTGCACAATGTGTGTCTTAAGGATGCAAGAAGGGTTTTGAGAAAGGTGATTGATAAATAATAGTAGTTCCTTTGGGCCTAGGTTAGTCCTTAATGAAATTATATATGACTGTATAAAAGTTGTTTTAGAGGTATAGTAATATATTCAAATATTTGGGGCATGAGAAGTTGGATTTTATATCTCAAGAAAAATCAGACGTGGACACATGTAAGTATCATGGATGGAATTAGAATGTATTGATGTTTGAGGTCACATTTTCCATTTGGTGGAGTTTCATTCCAATAGAGATGTTAATAGTTCTAGTATGAGTCTGATGGGAATAACATAAATCAGCTAGTAGTGGGGGAAATGTATGCAGAAAGCTGTAAATCACCTTAGTGGATATTTTGGGAGAAGAATGTTTCAAATTTCTGGAATCGATTGAGTGAAAACATAACTTTCTCTATTAATGTTTTAATGATAGGGCTACTTGTGTTGGGAATGTTGGTTGGGATGGTGGATCCTGATGATGATTTGGTGGGAAGTGGTGGCGGGATAATGGAATTTACCGAAACGTTGGAAATAACCTCAATGGGTGTGTTAGGTATGATATGAAGGTTGAGTGGATGTTCTAGTGGTATTATTTAGATATTATATATTCCAAGTAATGGGTGATGGGGGAGTTAACCATAACATAATTTTAGGTGGTTGAAGACATGATAAATGTTTTGGGTTGGAGGTACTCGAGTGATCACCATTTGGGTGTGTTGGCCTTGGTGGCGAGCATTTGCACAGATTTAATCGACCAAGTAACCAAAGAGTACTAGTATCATTTCTAATATATATCTATGGAATTGAATAATCCAGTTATGAGTGTTTGAGTGATTTATGTTGGGAAATGTGGTTGGGAAGACTATGTGATCCTTTGTGGTGATATCAAATTTTTCTGTTGTTAAGGTGTTAAGGCCAAGTAAAATAGAACCAAGAGTTTTGATCGTGTGTTATAAAGATGATCAGGCTGATGAAGTGCTAATTGGTTCATATATGATGACAGGGAATGGATTGTAATGTTCCCCTGTGTTCTGAGTTAGGAAGTATTTCTTATGCTTTCGTGTGAAGTTCTAGTTGTTGGGTATCGTTAAAGATGGTGCGTCATATGAGGAGTATCCAGTTCATGATATGCGTTGTAAAGAGAATCCCTTTTGGGAAAAGGTTGTGTCATTGATTCATGTTCTACAAATATTGTGGTGGTCAAATGCAATCATGGAAAATGTGAATGGATATGCAGGATTAGTGGCTGGATCCCCTTATTTCGGAAGCTCAATGATACATAGGAGCATGGTTTGAGGACGAACCGTTATAAGGCGTGGAGTTCGTAAGATCCCTGATTTTCATATGGAATGTTTTTGTTTATGTTTCAGTTTAGGTCTCTCTTATTTTGATAAATAAATGTTTCCCAAGTTCATGAAATGTACTGGTGGTGTTTTGAGGGTTCAAGATAGGAAAGAGAAGTAAAAAAGTTCTTTTTAGGCATGATGTATGATTTATGCATGGTTAGTGAAAACCGTTCAAGGGTATGTAATAACTAGGCGGCATGAGGCAGTGGAATTCCACAATGCGAGCACACAGTCTATCCAACTGTGTGGCCTTTCCACTTAAGCATGTGACCCAGCTTCCCATGGAATGTAGGTTGAGCACAGTTTTTTGCATGGATTTACAAAACATAGAACAAAATTGTGCTACCTAGTAAAGAAAGGAAAAATTGAAAATTACCATTATGGGATATTTATATCCCATCCAATTTTACCCTCATTTCTACCCCCTCTATCATATGTATAAAAAATAAAACCGAGCTCTCCAATGGTGGTTCTCCTTCGATTCTGGGCTATTTTGAGTGCCTTTGGTTGTGGAATGAAGATATGGGGGAGTCAAATTCATCTCTTATATCACTTTACCAAATTAGGTCATGTATCTTATGATATGTTCTTCAAAAGCCCTAAAAGACTCTACTTCTGGTGGATCTTATGTTATTGCATCAAGGTGTTATTGAATCTAGATATAAGTCCGTGATTAGGAGTTCATTAATTATCAGATTTGACGTAGGTGGAATTTAATGTATACCTCATTTTGTTTAATAGATTTGAACATGTGAGTTGATATATTACATCCCTATTGTTGATATATTGTTACAATGATTACGACTTGGTAAATTCGGTGTCTAAATAATGATTTTGACCCCTCAAGGTCCCCTTGGGATGCATCTATAATGAATTGAACATTTTTGGGACACCCATGTGGTGCATCAACATTCCAAAACCTCGGAATTGAAAAGGTTAAGTGTGAAATTGATTTGTAATAACATAGAACCCTTTTTGATCGTGTTATTATAAGTATTTTAGTGGAATATGGGATATTTATGGTTTTTGATAGGGTAGATAAATGCATTAGTTGTTTTTAGGTAAGACCTGAGATGGGTTAATTGGGTTAATTGAGATTGTGTCAAATTAGTGATGAATTATGATGAAATTATTAAAAGGGATGGTATATATGAAACGATTAACATGTTGAATTGGTGATATCTTATGAATTGAAGAACATGTAAATGGGGATTAATATTGGAATTGATAATTTTTTTTAATGGGTTAATATATGGAAATTATGGGTATACCTTATGAGTTGTATGTGATAAAGTGGGTGTGCTATGTGAAATAAGAATTATAATTGATATGCATATGATGGAAAATGTTTGTGAAATGATCAATGAGATAAATGGGTTAAATGGGATAATGTATGGTAATTGGTTCATATTGGATAATGTGTCGGGAATTGTTGAATATTTCAAATGGGTTAGGGCATGAGAATGAGAATTGGGATAACAGTGATGTAATGTAAATGGAAAAGTTTCAATGGGTTATTGAATAGTGTTAATCTACGTATTAATTGTTTTGAATCATGATTTTTATATGTATTGGTTGTATTAGATGTGGTATGGCAGGGTGGTGAATTTAAATATATATATAATCATATGCACATGGTTTGGTTGTGGGATCAACGACTGAGGCTCCTTGTACTGGTTGATTAAGACTAATGCTCTAACCCCACCCAAGAATTCAAAGGTTATGGAGTCAAACTAATGCCCTATGACCCCACTAGTTTCATTTGATAAAACTACCTGGATTAAGGCTCCGAAGTAAGTGTAATTTATTGATTTTGA
This sequence comes from Viscum album, assembly GCA_963277665.1. Taxonomy (NCBI): domain Eukaryota; kingdom Viridiplantae; phylum Streptophyta; class Magnoliopsida; order Santalales; family Viscaceae; genus Viscum; species Viscum album. Next base: position 1,941,383,875 of record OY728155.1, read on the forward strand.
AATTTTATTCTCTAGTGAGATAGGTAACTTGACTTATTCCCTTATACGTAGTGATTGATTCCCTTATACCCATGTTTAGATGACATATATGCCTAACCCATGAAACACATGATAAAAATAGATTATGTAATGAATATGATATAGATGATGTAATTGGTAATAAAGATACAAATGGTTAAATGAACTTAGTTAACTAATGACACCCTAGTTTTCATTTTTTATCTGACTATTTACATCATACATGATTCACTATCTATTAGATTAATTTTTTTATACACATTGTTGGGGGTCACCTACTGAGTTTTGTACTCATACCCTACTCATGTGGTTGCTGGGTACCCAAGAAAACTTCATTGTTGCAGGTTTGGATAAGAAAAAGAGACCGATGATAGGGAGTGGATTCAGTATTGGGATAAGCATGGAAGGTGATATAGACATAGAGTCAAAAGTGTTTTGGGAATTCTGTTGGTTTTCCATATTTTGGGTTTCATTCACTTTGGAACTACTAGCATGAAATGGAATTGTTATTGTTTATTTGTGGTTGTACCCTATTTTTTGAGATGTTTGTCTATGCATTATTATTGGTTATTAACTATTGTTTCCTCTATTTTTTCATCACTGTGGCCTAATATGGTAAATAGGGTATATTCTCCCAAAGTGACTTATCAGACCCTCGCATCTAGTCGGCAACCTTTAGAGTATGTGTATGCATGATTAAGGTCATGTGGCGACCCGGATCAGGGCACTGATATAGTGGCTCATAAGTCAGGGATTTTATAGGAACCCATAAAATTTATTAATTAGAAATTGAAACTTTTTGTAGAAAACATGGTTGAGGGAATGATAACCATTAATATGTTCCTAATTTCAATACAATGATGATTGGATAAATAATGTATTGGCTAGAAAACATAAATCAGATAATTGATGAATAACTTATAACTAAATAATGTTTAAATAAAAATTATGTTTGTTCCATCATTGATGGAGTTTATATAATTTTTTGGACTGATGGAATATATCTAACAATATATGTTCTATTTAATAAATAAAGAGAATGCATGATTTCAATAATGTTTTATTGTAATTCAATTCTATTATATATTCACATGTTTTTTGTGATGATTAAAATAAACTTTATGTTATTTTATATGTTCATTTCAGTAAATTCTATGTCCTTTTTTCTAAATTATTGGATCACAATCTTTTAAACAATTTATCCATTAATGAAATGGTTTAAGTTGATATTTGGATGAGGTTTTAGAGGATATAATATTAATTCACCATATGATGCATAATGTACTAAGAAATGAATTGGAAATAGTTTAGATCACAAAAAAATGTTAAGATTATGTTTATGAAATAGTATCATATATTTACTTATACTATTACATAGTGACATAATTCCTCAACAATAAGAGAAATAGTATATAAACAACAAAAATATTATCTTATTATCATCAGGTTTGATGATATCAATGAAATTTTTCATAAAAATGGCATTACGCTTTTTGGTCATCAACATTTAGCAGAATATGTTCTCTATAACTCTCCATGAGAACTTGATTGTTAGATTTTTCTTCTGTATACGTGTTTATATTTTCCACATATATTCTCCTACTAGGGAACCTAGTTATATAACTAATGTACTTTTTTTATATCTTTTATTTAGAATAAATTTTATTGAACCTATTCATGAGGTTGGATTTACAAAAAAAATTTATTTTTAAATATTGATCCCCTGATTTTTGAGATTGAGTTTAAATTATGCGGACACCATTTTTTTAAGGCGGGGATAATTTAACACCCTAATACATTACATTATTTTCCTTTTAGAATAAATTTTTTTGTTAATATATTTAATTATACAAAAAACCAAGTTGATATTATATTACTTGTAATATAAAATATAGATTTATCTATATGGAAAATTGAGGTTAGGTTTCGTTACCCAGAAGACAGACATTCCTTAATGGCTTTAATTTCACACAAGACCGAGTTTTACCGAACAATAATATATTATTAAAAATAATATTATTTAATATAATAAGATAAAAACGAGATGTTAAATTTGTGGTTATGAATAAGATAATCTATCTTAGGAAAATATATGTATAAGTCAAATATAATATGAAATATTTAGTTTCCAATTAATTAGAAATGAAAATATAAACTAATTTAATATAAATGATTTTTAATACTCACAAAGATATTTTATGATAATGAATTAAATTAGTTAATATTAGTGAATGATATTAATTATATATATATATATATATTATCCAATAAATTTTTTTTGATGTTCATCCCATTTATTTTATTGGCCTAAGATAAGAATAAATCATGTTTTACACTTAAAAAGTGTATTTTTCGAAAAAGGAAAATTTGCCGCCTTTTAATGGGTAACTTATTTTAAATCATAATATTGAATCTTTTATTGGTTTTATATATCAAAATAAAACTTATATTTTAAATAGTAACATAAAAATTATTTTAGGGTAATGTTTTGGTATTTTTCTGTGAAATTTCATTTTTTGAGGAATAATATAAAATACAGAAATTTAATTCAAAAGGATTTTTTCATAAATTTTTTTCTAAGGTTAAATTATATTTTTAATTATTTTTAAAGCTTAATTATAACTATTTTAAATCAATTAATCCAATTTTTTTCATTTGAATCAATTTCACCTTGTTGTTTGTGATAAAAACATAGTAAAATTTTGAACATTTATACTTTAAAGCTCGCATTGTCATCACGACTGTGAGATTATTTTTAAATTAATTTATTAAAAGTATGTTATTATAATTTGGAAATATTAATTCTATATTCATTATTATAATAATTTATAGTTTTTAATATTTTAAAATTTTTGAGTGACAAAATATATTAGTGAAAGTTGTTAAAATTAAATATAAGGATTAATAGAAAAATGAACATAACTAGTGACTCCATAAACATAAGAGACAAAATGACCTATAAACTCTTCTTAAATCCATTGTATGTTAATATTTTTACACTATCATACCTTGATATAATTGATATCATTATTGGTTCCATGTTTCATATAAAAAACATTGGTGGAATTCCCTTTTCCAAAATGTTTAATAATTCAACTCCTCCTCCAAAATAATAGGATCTCACCCCACCCATTTATTCACAACACTCAATCATGTTGTCTCACATAATATATACTAAAATAAACACCTAAAATCCATATAATAATCCAATAAGCCTATATTAGGGCTGAAAATTTAAAACCTCAAGATTATATAGTATATCTTTTTTTAATATAAAAACTTCGATAGCTTATGTTTCACACCACACCTAGTTTAATACCACAATATACTATATAAAATGTGACCATTATAACCTAGATATTATATTGGTGTGTCTGAATATTATTAAACCCATTATATAATTTATATTTCAAAATTTATCCACATAAATTTTATTTTCATAAGATGATAATAAATCAAATTTTGCACATAGAATACTGTATTTTTCTAAAGGACTTTTTTCCACATTTTTAATGGAACACTTGATTTAAAATTAAATTTTTATTATTTAATGAATTATATTGAAAAATATAATAATTAGTTTTCAATTCATAATTTCTTGATTAGTATATACTAATAGTTTTATTTTTTCATAACATATCCATTTTCCAATGAATAGTGAAAATACTGATTTTCGATAAAACTATAAATTTCGCTATATTAAAATTATATTAATGATTTCAACATTATCTCACCTAGGAATGTACAAATAAAATTTAGTTATATAATAAATGAAAATATTTTATATTTATATCAAGGAATTTTTAAATAAATGTTTTAAAATCAACGAATTCTTTGTTTATATGTTTTTGAAATATAAATATTTATTTACAATCTCATAATTAAAATAATAATTTAAAGGAATATTAATTTTCATAGAATTGATTCATAAATTAATATTTATTTATTACAATTATAAGATAATTTTATAAATATTTAATATAATTTTCAATGTGTTTTAAAATCAATTACAATTCTAAAATCAGTATTTTACGAATACATGATGATTTTAATTAAAATTTTAATTTATGATATTTGGAAAATTATTTTCAAAAAATATAGAGCATTTTTAATTTATAAAAATTTTAAAATGTTAAGTTTAATTTTTTATGTTATTTTTAAAATAGTTGAAATTTTGGTGAATAGTGAAATATGGAATTTACAGTATTTGCCATTATAAATAAACAAATTATTGAGTCATGGATGATGTATAGACGTGGAAAGTATCCACTGGATTGAACTCACATGCACTATTTTCTTTATTTAGTCATAGGAATCAATGGTATTTATAGTCTTGAGCCAAAATAATAATGAAATGAATTAAATAATCAAAAAACACCCATCTCATCCCTTATAAATACCACCCACACCACCCCTCCTCCTTAAACATCCAAAGCCTTAATTCATAATTATATTCAACATATTTTATATCCTAACCCATTCCCATATTCTATGGACTTTTTGGTCTCACAAAAATACCATTTTCAAGTCCCTTAAGGATGTTCATAAGGAGGCAAAACTCAAGAGGTAAAACCTTCTCTATCTCTCTTTAAATTTCTTTTTATTTTCTTATACATCCATCACATGCCATTTAAAAAGTGTTTGGATAAATATAGTATATTTTTAATATTGGAATTTTATTATGTTACTGTTATATAAACCATAAATTATCTTCTCTTCCCATTTTTATTCTAAAAATTAAAACACCGCACCTGAGGTGCTGATTTACCACCTTCGTGGATGACTAGTTTTTATTTTTCAATTTCACCTTCAAGAATAGAAATAATACTATTTTTATGGGTAAAAAAGAATATATAATGTGTATCAAAAGTTATTTAGTGTTATGAAATCAATTTATGTACATAATATTATTTAATAAAACAAAAATATTGTGTGGTGATCGAAAAGGCGGTAAAATAATCTAAATGATTATCATTAACATTTTATCTAATGAGTCATCATAATATATAAAAAAATTATATATAAGACCATTAAAACTCCTGGATTTTTATTAATAACATATAATTGCAATTATTGATTAACAGTTTCTTTTTAGATGATATTTTATACATGTATACACGTGAACCAATCACATAATACCAGGAAACGAACACTCCAAAAAGGCAAAATTGAATCTTATAACTCATCAAAAAGTCCATAATTGAACATAATAAAATTATAATAAATACAATGAATGTTTAATAAGTTATGAATTAAGTTATTAGTAAATCCAATTTCATTATTGAGGAAATTATGTACATGTGTAAAACACTTCCAAACTTAAGGTAAGTGATTCTCCCCGGAATCTTCATTTTCACTCATGTTATGAATTCTCTCTCTTTACCACAATGTAATTTTTAATTATTTTTATTAAATTCTTCTTAATTCAATGTATATGTTCTAAAATCATACATACAAATCAGTTTATTTTCCTTTTATATGGAATCACAGGTTGTATAGGGTTATCCTTTCAATTCCTCTTGATAAGCCAACATGATTTAAGAGAACTTTCTAATTTCATGCCCATTTTAAAGTACACTAGGTAATATATTTTTAGATACCAATATTTTTATAAAATAACTCATTTTTATCGTTAAAAATTATATATTTTTCATTTATAATATTATGTAAATAATTATTCCATTATTTACCTTAAATAATCATTTATATATTCCCATAAACCACATTCAAGTGGCTCAATTATAAATATTCTAAAACACACTTTTTACATGTTTTCACATCATTTTTCTAATAATTGTATGAATATTATTTTAAATATAATTTCATCCCCTTTTCATTTATAGTATATAAATGTTCACAATTTTATTTTATGAAAAATAAAAATGATTTTACAAAATAACAATACTTTCCAAAGTAAAAAAATGATACTCTCTCAAGCATTAATAAATTATTTTGTTAGAATGTTTTCATGCACTTCAAAACCTCTGTTGAATCTTATGATTTTTGATGTTTATCTCATATGTGACCATCTCCCATATTTTATTTATTGGTTTTTGATTATTTTTGGGGATATACTACCATGATACCATTCACCATATTACTCTGGTTAATTTATGATAATGATCACTAATTAAGGATATTATTTACATTTCATAATCTATTTTCAATATGAATATATATGTTGATTATATTTCACCACATTATTATGAGGAATTAATTTGAGTTAATAAGTGTAAAGAGGGGGCCATTACAGCCGCTCGATGAAACGGTAGGTTTCATGAGAAAAACTAGTTCATTTTTTTACACATTTAGGCAAGGGTTCTTGGATGTATCTTTGATGATATGTTTATCATTTTCTAAATTATGAATTCTATCATTATGTTATTAATAATTGATAATATATGTGATTATTATACTAGTATAATATCCACAGTTATTTTTCATTCTCATATTATTATTTATATGGAATTTTTCATTAATATATTATTTATCCCATATTATGATCATGATTATGTTTTAACGAAATTTGTTTTCAGTTAATCATATTTCCTAATTGTTTATATTTTTGATATCTTCCCCAGTATTAAACTCTTTTACTGATCATTTCAGGTCACCCATTTTTTGTGGTTTATATTTCCCTAGGATGTGAAGATTATATTATGAATGACTTGTAAGGATAATCTTGATGTTTATGGGTGTTTAAAATGTAGTTCCTATGTTGTTTTTTTATTTTAATGTTTTAATGTAAAAATTATGTTTTTTTATCTATTTTTCAAAATAAAATAAGCTATTTGGTCATTTTGGATGAGATCCCATGTTCATAGTACCAATGTAATTATATAAGGAACGAGATCTAGGATACTATGGTTGGGGTCCTTACAGTGGGTATTAGAGGTGGTTTAGTATAATATACTAAATCTAGATTTTGGAAAACATTGAATAGGGAAAATAACCCTATAATAGACATTGAGGATAATTATAGAATAGCTTTCCAAAGAAACCATGTTTATGATTATGAGATTATCTCTACATGAAATCTTCAATTTATATTATATATTTCACTTGTTGTGATATTATAGATAATGATGTGACATAATATAGTATACGTCATCATTTTGAAATGGTTCCTAGTGGAAAGATGAGAACCCCATCATTTCACATGATCCATAGTGTAAAAAGGATTATATATTTTATGGTCTTATGTCAATCATTAGAATGGAACACGCCCTTAAATAATTCTCATCATATGATCACATAATATCATATTCCATCAAAAAAAATAATGAAATATCTATGTATTATGTCATTAGAGGGAAGCACGAGAACAAGAGCACTACTGAGAAAAATATTAATAATGGAAATAAGATGAAGAAATATTTTCCCACATGTGATAGTTGTGGAAATACTCACCCTAAAAGTTGATTAAAATGAATTAGTGTTTTCTAAAAGTATGCTCATGAAGGACACCATGATTGTGATTAAAAGGGTATGAAGAGGGATTAAAATTTTCAATTCTTCAAAAACATTGTAATGTGACACTATGAATATCAATTTCTTCAGATTCAATAGAATATACCCCTAAAGGGGGCCAATGGATCATGGTCCATCTTATGATACTACCATAGAAGAAGATGAATGATATATATAACTACGTTTGCATTAAAAAATTATGTTATTCAAATATTTTATCAATAGCGATATGGTTATTTGATTAATGAGATATATAAATATTATACCACAATAATTATTTTGTATGGAATTGAAAGCATGAGATTATTATCCCCAATAACATAGAGAAGAGTTTTTTTTGTAAGACGATGCTTTGGAAAAGGCATGATTTGGGAAATAAACCCTTAATATTTTATTGATGTGATACAATAATAAATATATGTATATGGGATAGTATTGATGGCCATGAAGGTGGTTATTGACTTGATGGTTTACAAAATATTTGGATTTAAGGAATATATTAAACAACCTGATATTTTAATTTTGGAAGCATGAATCTTTTAATTATGGTTTTAAGGTGATAAATGTATTCATATTTTTTTTGGAGGATTAAGAGTTTCATTTTGTTTGGAGAATATATTATTAATTTGATTATGTAAATTTAGTGACCTTTATTATAAAATTTTTATCATTGAATGTGGATAGATATGTTTTGTACGAGTCTTATGATTAAATACTTGTGAAATGGATCAAGTTAAATATTAGAAATTATTTTTCATTGATAACATGTTCCAATCAGTAAAAATTTAATGGTTTAAGGAATGAATTAAGGACCATGTGATTCTTTATAAAATCATAAGGTATGAAAAATTGATCTTGAATATGCATCTTTTTGTGTAATAAATGAAGTGGAAGTAGATCAAAGCTATCCAAATGATGAGATTGTTCTTATAACATGGAAATAAATCAGGTGATTTTATTTTCCCAATTTCCAGTTTGTATAGGAAAAGAATTTATAAAATTTATGAATTTTTTTGAATAAAAATGTTATCCATTTACATTTTAAAGAAATCAATGGTCTTTTAACCGATCATAAGATTACAGTCTTGTAATGGTTATCTTTCTGATGATGATGTTTTCTATCAATCTCTATTAAAACATTATAGTTTTATTTATTTTCCATGACCATGTTTTCACTGCCATGAATGTTCTACGGTAGGGAAACCTAGTTTTTTGGGGACCATGACATTATCCTTTCCCTCTTTTTAAGAGGATGTTTTATTAAGCCTTTTTATGATATGGAATTTTCAAAAGTTTATTTTTAAATTACAAATCCAAGATTAACAAACAAAATTATAAATTGCGAGGAAGTGATTTAATGTAGTAGGAAAGAAATTAACACCCCATGATTATATGGTATGTATCTTTTAAATTTAACATATCTGATAGCTTATGCTTCATGAAACACTGAGTTTATAATCATGATATATTATTTAAAATTTTCTACCTATAAACGAGTTATTAAATTGGTTGGAATGAATAGTATGAACCAAATTATGCAATTTATATTATAAAATATAGAAAAATTATTTTTATAGGATTAAGATAAGAATAAATTAAATTTTGTGCCTAAAAGTCTATATTTTTCTAAAGGAAACATTACCTCCTCTAAATGAAACATTTTATTTAAAATCAAAAATTTACTCTATTAAAATTATATTGAAAAAATAAACATCATTTTTTAAAATTGGAATGTCAAAATTATCTTAGGTTGAAAATATTCTATTTTTCTGAAAATATTTATTTTCCATAGAATAGTGAAAAATACATATTCTTATAAAACTGTCAATTTCGTTATATTAAAATTATATTTATGATCTGAATTTTATCTCAAATATGAAAGTATAAATAAAACCTAGGCATGAAATAAATTAAAATATAGTATATTTATATCACGAAATAAGTAAATGAATTTTTTAAAAACAATAAATTTTTCTGTGATATTTTTATGAAATATAAATGTTTATTTACAATTTTATAAATAAAATTATAATTTAAAATATTTTTACTTTCATAAAATGGATTCATAAATTAATATTTTTTTGTGTTATTATTGTAATATGATTTTATGAAATCTTAATTAATTTTTCAAAGTGTTATAAAATAAGTTAGAATTATAAAATTTGTAATATTCAAATAAATAATGATTCTAGTTAATAATAAAATATATCATATTTAGAAAATAATTTTCATAAAATTGAGTCCATTTTTTTTTCTAAAAACATAATATGGTTATGGTGATTTTTTGAGATTTTTCTAAAATAGTTTAATTTTTTTTATTAGTGATATACAATAATTTATTGTATTTAACATTATAAGTATATAAATGAATTATTGAGTCATTGATGATTTATGGTTGAGGTAATAACTAATTGGTTTGAAAACACATTCACTCTTTAATATATTTCATCATAATAACTAACACTATTCAAATTCCTGTTCAAAAATATGAAAAAAATGAATTAAATAATCAAAAAATACCCTCCCCTCCTTTATAAATACAACCCTTCACCACCTGTTCTCCTCACACCACCAAACCATTTATTATTTATTATATTATTCATGTTTCCTCTCCCAAAACTCATTCACTATTTTTATTATTTTTGGTTACACTAAAATACCATTTCCATGTCTCTTAAGGAGGTTCTCAAGGAGGCGACACTCAAGATGTAAAACCTTCTATATCTCGTTTAATATATTTTCATTTCTAATACGTCCCTCACCTCCCCTATAAAACTTGAAATTATTGCTCCATTATATTTGGTATAATTTAATGTTATTATCTTAATTATATATCAACCATATATTCTCTTATCTTCCACTTTTTGTTAAAAAATTAAAACATCATCCGCGAGGTAACGATTTACCACCTTCGTGGATGACAATTTTTCATTTTTATATTTCACCTTCAAGGCTGCTCATAAAATTTTTTTATGGTTAAAAAATATATTATGTGTATTAAAACATATTTACTATTCAGGAACCAATATTTATAAAAAATGTTATTTAATAAAACAAAACTACTGCTTGATGATTGAATTAATGCCAAAATTATCTAAACGGTTATCGTTAATGTTATTATCTAATGAATCATACTTATATATGAGAAAAATTATATATAAGACTATAAAATGTCATTAATTTTCATTAATAACATATAATTTTAATACTGGATAAATAATTCAATTTTACATGATCTTCGTACATGTATACAAGTGAAGCAATCATGATAACTAAAAAAATGAACACTCTCAAATAAAAAATTGTAGTTTTATAACTCATCAAAAGGCCATAAATTAATTTCTAAAAAATATAATAAATAAAATAAATGTTTAAAAGGTTTTTAAATATGTTATTAATTAATATAAAATCATTATTAAGGATATTAACTACAATTAAATAACTCTTCTGCACATACGGTAGGGGATTCCCCACAAATCTTTATTTTTTATACAGGTTACACATTCCCTCTATTTTCCTCAATTTAATTCATTTTTATTTTTATTTAATGGTAACAAAATCTATGAATATGTTCCAAAATAATTCTTCATGATCATTTCACCTTCCTTTTATGGTGAAAAAAATGTTTTATAAGGTTCAATTTTCAATTCATCATGATAAGAAACCTTGATTTGTGGGAACTTTCAGATTTCATATCATTTTTCAAATAATTGTTGTAATCTATTTTATGACTCTAATATTTTTTTAAGATATAAATTTTTATAATTAAAATTCCTCTCTCTTCATTTATTGTTTTATACAGACATTTATTCGTATTTCCACTTTAATGAATCATTTATATTTTCCCTTAAAACACATTGAAGTGGATTATGTCTAATGTTTCTTAAACACACTATTTATATGTTTTCACTTTTGATACCAAATTTTAGTATGAGTATTGTTTTAAATATTTTTCAACACCATTTATTTTCAGGTATATACATTTCCACAATATTATTTTTTAAGAAATAAAAATAATTTTTCAAAATAGCTCTTCTTTCCAAATTAAAAGGGAATTTATCTTAATAATTCCTCATTGATTTTAATAGAATATTTTCATCTATTTAAACACCTCTTATTTAATCTTATGGTTTATTGATATTTATATCTTTTTTGGTAAATATAAGATATTTTTTAAGGCTTAATTATTATTTATGGGTACGTAATTTCATGATACCATTCACCAAATTACTCTAGATTGTTTTTTATTGTGTTTACTAATTGGTGATATTATTTATGTTTTATATACTAGTTTTAATATTAATATATATGTTGAATATATTTCAACCATTTATTATGAGGAGGGAATTGGAATTTTTTAGTGATGAGAAGGGCCCTATATAACCCCTTGATACATTGATTGGTCTCATAATGCAAACTATATTGAGTTTTTACCCATTTATGAATGGTGTCTTAGGTGAAGCCTTGACAGTATGTTTATGATTTCAGACATTACACATTCCCTCAATATGATATTAGTAATTGATAATCCATGTGATTATTTTAATAGTATAATATCAATGATTATGTTTCATTCTCAAGTTATTATTTATATGGAATATTTAATCAACTTTTATTCCTCCCAAATGATTCCGAATAATATGTTTTAATGGCATGTGTTTATTGTTCATCCTACTTCCATACTGTTTATTTTTATGATAAATTCCACTGTATTTGTTACCCTTACTAAGAATCTGAGCTCACCAATATCATATGATTTAATTTCCCTAGGATACTAATAAGTATATTATGAATTACGTGCAGGGATAATCTTAGAGTATCTTGGTGTTTCCAATGGCGTTTCTAGGTTGTTTTTTCCCTTTCAAATTTGTAATTTAATAATTATTTTTGTATCTAGTTTTACAAATATACTAAACTATTAAGTCATTTGGGATGAAATGTATTTTTCATATTACCAATTTAATTAATTAAGTAACCATCTCCGGGCTACAAGGGTCATGGTATTTATAGAAAAGTATCCAAGTAAGTCCTTTGGTGAAAACCAAAAAGAGTTACCTGAAAAAAAGGCAACCTTCTTCAATGTTCTCTTTAGTTTTATTTTTTTATCCACTAATTAAATTATCTTTGTGCCATTATAATATAATAACACCAATATCCTGAATATACTAATGTTTTGTTATTTAATGAGTTCAACCTACACCTACAAACACATCCATCATATGGGTATTGAACTTACCATTCGTGTGTGACAAAATATCACCTCAACAAATAATAATTTTTTTATTACTTTAACACCTCTCATATTCAAGAATTATGAAAACAAAATATTTAAAAATGTTATATATGATATTTATAATGTCATTTTGATTTGTTAATTTTTATACAACATATACCTTTATCAAATCCATTTTGTGGGAATACAAGAACTTTGTTTTTTGGACTTGAGGACTAAGCCTCCTAAAACCAATGTGATTAGTTCACGATTTACATGGAATGTATTAGGGATGGTTTTAATAAAAATATGTTACATATATGGCATGGATATGATACTATAATTATAATATACATATATATCATTTAATTTTCATTTTTTTAATATGACATAGAAATGAATGTAGTGTTCATGCGTATGTATGACCTACCATCTCCCTGAACGGTGCATTTAATTTAATATCTCGAAATATTATGGATTATTATAAATACATATATATAATAAATATACATGATATTTACATTAGGCTTTACAATATGGATATTATGAAATCATGATCTATGTAATAGGACAAAAAAACAAGTCAAAACAACAAGAGGAACTTGGCATTCAACACCTAAAGTGGTGAAAATAATTAATGAATAGTTAATAATATATTATAATAAAATCATATATGATATAATAAATATGATTATGGTTATTTTATATGGTAGTATCATTAATAAACAACTATACAATAGGTTAAATTTCGTATAAAAAAAGATGTATAAGGTAAGGGATTTTGTCTCGATTTAAGTTCCAAATTAGATTTATTTGTTGTTAAGCACCAATTCGCATTTATATGATCTATATACTGAACTTTGGAATGATATATCATGAATCTAATTATTCTCATGATATTATACATTCCATTTAATTTAATTTATTCATCGTTATTCGTATTCAAATGTTTCGAATTGGTATGGGAGACTATGGAGTCTTTAAATATGATTTTACTCAAGAATGTTTTAATGGTATTTCAATGGTATTTCAATTCATCAACGTAAAAAAATATTGTTTTTAAATATCCTAAACTAAGTAATTATTTATAAATCCATATCTTTCATTCAATATAGATATTTCTTAAGGAATATTTTTTTTAATTAAATAAATTACTCAATATGAAGAATTCATTTGAAATGAAATAACAGTTGGACCCCAAACCATTATGTAGTCCCCCGATGCATCGACAGGATGTCATGAAACAAATATATTGGCCAAATTAAATGGGTTTGTACGCCTTGATCTAAACTATATTTTGAAATGTCTTTTTGGTATAGGTTTTTATATAACTCGATCATTACATCTAATAATTAAGAAATTACTTCATATTTATTTCAGTTATTATTGTTATTATCCATGATATTTTCATATGATAAAATATATGGTTTCATTTAATTATATGTTAATTTATTTAATTTAATGTTTTTCAGTTTCATACATTTCTATATAGATTATGACTTATTCAGAAATCGGAATGAAATATGTTTTATGTTATTTACCATTCCATGTTGAGTTAATTTTGTTGATTCATTATTTCTTCAACTTTACTCACCCTTACTGAGAATATGTGATCATCCTTATTATGTTCACTTTACCTGGTTTAGGAAGATAAATACTTTTAATGAGTTTCAAAGTTGTTGGGATTTTATTTTTGTTATGATTTATTTTGATTCCCAATTTAATATGTGCATCATATATGTAATATAGTTTTCCAATACTATTAAACTATTCAGTCATTTAGGATTTGAAGCTTGTATATATGAAATGAAAAAAAAAAGTAATGAAGCAAATCTGAGAATTTGTGTTCAAGGTGCTATAAGGGAATATTCTTAAAAGAATCTATGGGATCATGGTCATGATTATTATATAATTATATACAATGTGGAATGAATAATGTGATTGTGTTTGGATTTAAGAATTATATTATAGCAGTATTTTATTCAATGATATTTCAATAATTATTATTATGAAATGTGTAAGGATATTAATATAGTAAAATTTCATAAAATAGTTTATAAGATATGTTGAATCTTATAGATGAACAATAAAATTGACTCAGTGACCAGTGGAAAATCAATGGAAAAAAATTACTGAGGTATAATGACCCATAATTAGTTCCTGATCATGACATAATAATGATATTTTTATGGTATTATGTTGGTGATAATGAAATTGGATAGAGTTTTGTTGTTTTATTTCAAATTTTTCTGTAGTTTACTATATGTATTAATTTATATAATATATTCAAACACATAAAATTTTATTTTTTGAAGCATGAATATTTTTGTAAAGGTTTTATATTGATAAAGGTAATAAAAAATTTACAATTTCACATTACGATAAAATTTATATTTTATATGGAATTAAATTTTTATTTATTGATCTTTCTTAAAAAATATAGACATCTAAATTGGATAGAAAATTTTTGGATTCATGTTAAGGTCAAATGAATATTGAATAGATTTAGTTAAACTTTTGATGTTATTTTTTAACCTATTCTAACCGTTTTGACATTAGAAAATATTCAATGATTGGAGGAATGGGTATTAATTCTAATGATATGTAAATGTGGTTTATAAATAAACATTCATTTTGGATATTCATTATTGGAGTATGATATGAAGTTATAATTGATTTAATCAGAACCAAAGGATGAAATTGTGATTATGAAATGGAAATATATGAATTAATTATCTCTCCTTATATTATTATATAGTGAATTATATCCTCAACTATTAGAAAAGGATCATGAAACAAAAATGTTTTTATTATACCTTAATTTCTTATGAATTTATGGTGTTTTAACCATGTAATGATTTATGGTTTCTTGGTAATTAACCTTATCTATATCACCCACAATCTTATGATCAATGATCTTAAACAATCTCTATAATTTCTTATTCTTTTATTCCATGTCCATATCTTCAATTCCCTCATGTGTTATGCTATTTGGAGTAGTAGTTAAGTAATTATTCCATATTAACTTTGTACTTCCCATTCAATAATATTAATAGGATGATTTAATAAAAATTTTATAATGGGTTTTTTCAAAGAAGGTACTTTTCAATTTCAAACCCATGATTATCGAGATGAATATTATATTGCGGGGACAAAATTTATTATATTTGAGAGAATTGTTTACCTAGAGATTTTCAAGAAAGGAAAAACATGTTATAAAGCATAAATTACACAGGAAAACATCGCAATATAGTATATATGTCATCCCATGAATTTTCAATTTAATTATTTTTAAATCAATTCAATCTCTATTATATCTTGTGATGCATGCAACACTGGGCTTAAATGAAACATGACACTATACTAAAATATTATTATTCAAAAATGACCATTATAACCTAGATGTTAAGTTGATGTGTATGAATATGACTAATTAATTTATGAAAATTTATAATTCAATCAGTTTCATTGTTTATATATTGATAAAAATAAGAATTAGTTGAAAGTAAAAAAAATGTTTTATGAAAAACATTTTTTATTAATAAAAAATAATTTAATTGTTGCTTGAAAAAATATGTCAAGAAAATTCATGGAAATTATAAGAATTTGATTTTATAAATTGAACATTATTTTTCCAATAATCATATGAAAAATAACTTTGGGTGATTTTTTGATATTTTTATGAAAATTATTTTTTTAAGAATGAAAATTGATTTTTGATTGAAAATGCGTTTTTCATTTAATTTATTTATAATGATAAATTATATTTTCAATTTTTTTAATGTAAAATTATTTCATTATAGATATATATTAACCCAATTTAGTTAATTTTAATCAATTTTATATTTAATTTTTATATAAAACATTTTAATCATTTGAAAATGTTCTCTTTGAAAACTTCATTTCATGTCACATCTAAGATATTAATGTTTAATTAAATTTTAACACTTATTTGAATGTAATTAGAAAAAATGGGATCCATATTTGGAATTAGAATATTTAATATTATTTAATAAGTTAAACATAATTTTTTACCAAAATGAATAGTAAATATAGTTAAAAAAATTTACCACAATTAAGATGAAAATGAGTTTACCTGGGGGTTAAAATAAAAATATAAATGATAAAAATGATAAAAAAACATTCTCAAATGATATTTTATTGATATAGTATGACCTTATATTATATAGGATTTATAATAAACTATTTTGGAGACTTTTAGAATATGAAAAATGTGGGAACACCATTTTGTTTTAAAAAATTACTAGTGTTCCACTCATCTCATTTATAGAAGGCCACCCCTCTCCTTTCTTATTAACAGCTTCATACCATTTTGGTTTGGTATAAAAAAACCAAATAATATCCCTAAATCAGTCCCAACATCCTTGAATTTTTTGTGTGATGATTAATCCATTCTAGGAATTCTTTAGGTATAATCCTAATGAGGCGGACCAAGAAGTGTTAAAATTCCTTAATATGTTTTTTTTATTTATTTTTCTTAAAACTCTTTCGAATATTATAAATTTCTGATTGTAAAATAATTTTTTCCACATTCATTAGGGTTTTAATTATTTAATGTAATTAACTATAAACATCTCCACATATATAAAATTAGTTACAAATTCGTTATTATTGAGTACAATGGACTACCACCTCGCAAACTGATGCCCCTTGATTTCCATCACCACATTTCATGGATGAATGTAATTATGTATTTAAATTATTTATATTATATTTGTGATATTATTATTCTTATAAAATTAATATATAACATATAACTTCAAACATTTCAATCCATGTGTGATACAATTTTAGCTTTTATGTGTACGAAGAATTTCCACCTCACAAAGTGATGTGATGCATTTTTTTCATAAAAATTAAATTGAATGATTTTAGAAAAAAAATTTAAGGAATATATTTATAATTATTATCTGATGATACTTATGGAATCATAATATTTATTTTTAAATCTTACCTTCCAATCCATTGGAATAAAGTAATGTTGCTCATGCGTACATGTGGACCACCACCTCCACATAATGAATTTAAGTGTTTTTAATTTCATTTTTACATTTATGGTAACTATGATATATTTTATTAATATATATGATATATATAACATAATTATTATAGTTTAAAGGTTAAATGATATTTATTTTTTTTCATTCCATCCATCATGAAAAATAAAAATGAAATTCATGCATACATATGACCTATAATATGCATAGAAGGTGTAATCCAATTTCAATAACTATATTTTATAAATGAATATAAATAAAGAAAAATTGAATATATAAAATATTTATATCATATTTAAATTGATATGATGTTACCATAAAAACAATATGATGACTAGAATTACCAAAGAAAAATGTATATGAAAAACGAAACAATTACCACCCAAAATAGTGATTTTATCACAGAAATTATAATAAATTATTAATAAATGGCAATAAGTAAATTATAAATGATATGTTATATATATATATATGTGTTTCATTAATGAATTTTAAATTGAAATATATTTATTATAAATAATGTTATGTAACATGAGGAAGAAGTCAAACATGTTGGTAGGGTTCCTCATCTCACTTTTACTTACATGAGAATTAGGCTATATTCACAACTTAATTCCATTTTTTGGTATATATATTGATACTTTAATATTTTATATCATGAATATATTTAACTTTAAGGTATTTTAATTTTAATTTTATTTTATTTCATCCATGGGTCTATGGATTCAAATGTCACCAATGTGGTAAAGGTTTAATTCACAATTTCATCATTATTTATGATAGTTTTTGTTTAAGTTTCCCTTGGATGAATTATTTGATATCTCTATATTAAAGTAAAATTATTTTATTTTACTATGGCTATTTATGAAAATTTCCATGTAATATCACCATTTTTTACTATTTTGTACATAAAACAAATGAAAAATGATTTTAATATAATCTGAGTTTATCTCTCTTTTCAATAAAAAACATTTTTTCTACAAACGCAAAATTTCTAAAATGTTTTAAATTATTTTCTAAAAAATTGTAATTTTTTTTATTAAATACATATTTACCCATTTTTAATTTCTATTAAATGATTCTTATGGAATAGTCATATCGTCATAAAAACAATTCATTATTTTAATTTACCAAAAATGTGGAAGCAAACATTGTTTTAACATGTATAATGTGGGATGCATTATTCACCATCATGAATAATAAATTTTTTAATTATTATTTTAAATATTTTATTAGGTAATAATAATTTTAAAAAAATTTCAGAGAAAATTTGTCAGCATTTTTTAATGGTGATTTTACAAATTCATAGGTTATTATTCATAAGAATGTTTTTAAGGATGTTATCACGGTATTTATATTGCTCAATGACATAAACCCTATATTTTAATTATGATCCACTAAGTATATGTTTTATTTTTATCATAATTTTTATTTATTTTTATCGTTTATGATCATTTTTATCAAAGTTGTATAATTTTATTAGTATTCTCCATTTCTCTATAGATGGTTTATGATTATATTTTTTTTATTGGGGTTAGTATTAACACTTATTATGTTAGTTTTTTAATAAAAATATAAATATTGATTATGTTTGACACCTTTAATATGAAAAATGCATTGGAATTTGTATGTGAAGGTTGTGAAATATTATATCCCCTTAAGGCATCAGTAGGTCTCATTAGACAAACTATATTGGGTTTTGGGTGAGGCCTTAGATATTTATTTATATGGATTTTCAAAAGGTGTTGATGGTATTCTTTATATGCACATAATTATGAATTACCTCATTATTAATTCAATTACTGATTTCCATGTGATTATTTGATTAGTTTTAAGATCTATGGTTATGTTTCCAGCTCATGGGAATATTTTTATGGAATTAATTTATTATATTTTATTCCTACTATATTATTATCATTTTATTGATTAAATGTATTGTATTTTACTTATTTATATTTCCATATTAATTATTATAAATTTATTCATATCTTCAAATGTATTTTAACCATTCTTTTTCATATGATATCACCCATTTCTTATGTTCTATTTTCACCATGATACGTTGACGTTTTTAATGATTGATATGCATGGATATTACAAGGGTAATAATGGTGATCATAATGAAAATTATTTGGGTATTTTATGTTTTTAAATATAATTTAAATATAAAGTAAGTATCTAGTTTATGAAGAATACGAAACTATTTGATCCTTTGGGATGTGATACCTTATATCACGTTCCAAGTCAATATTTTAATAGCCAGATCTAGGATACTAGAGTTGGGGTCACTACTAGAATGATCCAAATATTCTATTTTAATGCCTAATAATAGACTATGTATGACCCTAAATTATAACCCAATTCATTTTATTTACAAATACCCTATTTTTTATTACAGGATTGAAATGTGTTCACCAAGATTCCATAAATTTATTTATTAGGGAGAATTTTTATCTTAAGTCTATATCCTATATCTATATAATGTAACTAAAATATGATTTATTATCTAGATTTAATGGTATTTACCTATACATTCACTCAATTTCATTGAGACCATATTAATTTCCATTGGTTCATTATGAAAAGTTCTATAAAACCCATTTTCATTGCATTGGTTCTTTATGATATAAATTTTAATGAATGGAATTTTTGAATTTTTATGTGACCCATTTTTTCATGTATTATTTATAATGTGATAAGTTATTGATTTCATGGGGAAATAATAATTATAAATAATTTTGGTTGGGGTCAAATATTTCCCCTCAATGCATTGGTTAAGAGTTTATATCTCATGAGATAGGTATTCATGAATAAATTTTAGTTGATCTTTTAAATGAGAACTAATGTCGTGGATCATGAATGGTATTTTCCCTATAATATTGTGTGATTAATATTTTAAATATTTCTCATATTTTTATTCTTATTCTCATGACTATTTTATTCTCTCACTGATCATGATTATTAACTAACACTTTTCAATCATGTTATATTATATGAAAATGTATATGAAATTATTTTTTAAATAATATTTTTTTGGTATGGTTTTATTATGTATCTTTATTATGACTATATACTCATGTTATAATCAGTTATGGTCTTTTATTGTTATCACTTTTGTTTACCTTACCGATCATTTGCTATCTCTTGAATATTAGGCTTATATTTCGGTATGTTATGAATAAAAGTAATAAA
Organism: Viscum album; assembly: GCA_963277665.1. NCBI lineage: Eukaryota > Viridiplantae > Streptophyta > Magnoliopsida > Santalales > Viscaceae > Viscum > Viscum album. Next base: position 1,941,404,785 of record OY728155.1, read on the forward strand.
TAATTTTTCCATAGAAGGGTATCTTATGTGAATACGTTTTTTGGATATGATGAACACCTATTATGTATTAATTATTTTCTCTCATAATGTAATGAGGAATGACCATTAGTTAAAAAATAAATGATTTTTCTATTTATTGTTTTATCCTAATTATCTGAAAATATAAACCTAAAAGGTTTTGGGAGTGCATTTTAATGAAATGTATCCTTTAATTCATGTACTACCTAGATGATTAGGCTTGGGTTATCATTATATTCATTAATGAGATTCAAGTACACCATCATGAAAAACATAAATATATACTTCACATGATTCTAAAAAAAATCTCAATTTTAACGCAAAATTATTATCCTCGGGATAATTAATGGGTTTCATGAAAACATTATTAAAACATTATAATTATAACCCATATAGAGAATGAAATTTTATGGAATTTTGAGATCATATACAAAGTGAGGAATATATATTCTCCTAATATAATGACATAGATGAAAATAATTTTAGAAATTCATTATATATATGTTAAAAAAATAAAAAACATCCTTTTATTTGGGTAATTTTTGAATAATATAATTAAAAAAAATATTGGAATATCATTTTATTTATATAACCATGGAATCATATTATGTGTGACTTTAAAAAAAAATAATGAACATGAAGTTGGAAAAATATTTTTATTCAATGAATGTTAAATAATGATTTTTAATTCTTTTGTTAAAGTAAAATATATCCTATATAAGAAACAATGTATAAATAAATTCGTAAAAGATTTCGATAAAATTAAATATAATTGAAAAGAAATTAAAAAAATAAATGTATTACATAATAAATACTCTTGAAAAAATTTAGAAAACATGGAAACAGATAAAAAATATTCCTGACCAAAAAAGAATGTGAGTCAATAAACCCATAATGTTTTTTTTAAAAATTCAGAAACTATTTAGAAGAATAAAAATAAAATAAAAAATAAATAACCATAAAAATGATAAATTAATGTTTTAATACAGAAAATAGAAATTATTTATAGAGTATAAAAAAATATGTGAATCATATAAAACTTGTTTAGAAAAATTGAATTTGAGAAGAAGAATTTACCTTATCTCTTAGCTTCCAAAAACGTGATCTAATCTCCTATATAAGAGTATATATATATATATTAATAAATTTTTTAAAAACAAATCTTATCTATTATCATTAACATTAATTAATTATAACCATATGTTGTTCATTCAATAGTTAATTAATTTTTATTTTCGTCATTAGAGGTTAGTAATATCGATTGTTCTATACATGTTCTGTAATGATGATTTCTGAACCCTTTATTAGATAAAAATTTCATTATTTATATATTATATAAAGTAATGGAATATATGTTACATAATGAAATATAGTTTTCAAATTTAATTCCATTATAGATTTAGTTATAATTCATGATAAAAAAATTGATGATGAACATGTTATTGGGTGATTTACAGATATCAATGGGTTACATTACAATGATATTTATTTATTGTGTTATACATGAAAAATCATATTAATGAAATATATTAATCCATTTTATTATATATATTCATAATATATAATTTTATAACCATTTATTTAAGGTGATAATGAAAAATGAAATACATCACATCATAGAGGTGGTATTCTGGACACACACGGGTAATGTTTTCTTTCTTCAATGGATTGGAAGAAAGTATGTTAAATAATATTTTTTTAAAACATAATAATGTTATTAAAGATATTTATATTAATTAATTTAATCTTTGTAAAAATCATTGATAGTTGGTGATGAAAAATGAATTATATCACATCATGGAGGAGGTAGTCTACACGTATGCCAGGGAAATGCTTTCGTTTTCAATTAGATATAATGTAGATAAAAAAAATACTACTATTCATAAGAAAAATAATTATAGTAAATAAATTAATTTAATTATGAAAACATGGTTATGTAATATTTGGATGCATTTTAAGAAGAAATAAACCTAGCAAACAATTAGTTAGAATATGTACGTCTTCGTTGTATAATATTCATTAAGAAATACATTAGATTTTATTGGAATGAGTATTTTGGGATTAAAAAACCTATTGGTAATTTATAGGGCTTTTTGAAGGATATTTGTAAAGATAGTGTACGATATAATGAATCTTTTGGGTTGTGAATAACTTAGGGTGGGAGGTTCACTTTTATAAGTAATGGGCGTGACACCCTTTTAAATACCACTAACATTAAAATATTATAAAGTAATTTTAATAGAAAAGTTGAATAGAATAAGTTAAATTTATATGATAAGATAATAAAATTTAAAATTATACACAAAAGATCAAATTTATACATAATTTATTTATATTTGATACATAATCTCTTAGTTTAACCGCTCTTTAACATGTTATACCATTAACCATATAGAAATATTTTTAAAATAGTAACATATTTTTATAAGAACAAACTATGTTAATATTATCAAAAAACAATAGATATGATAATTAATTTTTCTAAACATTTTCAAAAGTTATTATTTTTTAGGTATCCCAAACCAAATTTAATAAAATTCCATAAATTGATGTGAAAATAGTTTTTAGAGGTATAATATTTAAAAATACAAATTAATTTACCCAAAAACAGGTATATAATTGATTCACAGAACACATATTGGTTTGATAATAAAAAATATATTTTTGTGAATTTAAAACCAAACCAAAATTGATATCATCCTTTTAATTACTGAATTAATGAAAAGTGATATAATCTATTATTTTATTAGAATATAATTACACTTATGTTCAAATGAATAAACCACAGATTTAATTATCAAAAATGAAATTTATATAGAATTTATAAAATGTTATTGAATAAATATTATATTAAAAAAATATTTTTAAACATTTAAGTCATCTTATATCATGATATTTTCATAAAAATGATTGTATTTGTAAAATTTGTAATTTTATAAAATCATTTAAAAAAAATCCTTTTTAGAAAAATACCTAAAATATAACAAAAGATAATTATTATAAAATTATTTCATATATTATGTTCATCTTACCAACATAATACTTTAAATTAATTAATTTATCTTCTAAATGAAAAATAATATATATAGAAAAAGTACATTTAAATACAAGGACTACTAAGAATTGATTATTCTTAATCTCATATCATATCATTTAATATTTAATTAAATATTCATATAATAGTTCATAACATTAAATATTAATTATAATCATAATAATCTTTGAAAATTGTTAAATTATATTTTCCACAATGAAACAATTATTTAAAAAACAAGCATTTTTATAATTAAATCCTATTAACTATTTAACCCCTAAACTTATTAATTTTTAATTGATTAGTATTTTATTGAATTTATATTTTATTATTATATTACTTTTAATATTTCATGTGTTTATTAATATTGATTCATTATATTGATCATTCTACATGACATAGTATTTAATCTAATGAATTTATATATTAAAATATCATGGCATTACAAATAAACGTGTTTTTTATTAATCTTGAAGATAATTATATATTTATAAAGATGCATGTTTTTATCAAGGATGGATATATATTTTTTTTAATTGGGTTTTTATAATGAACCACATTTTATAGGGATAATATTTCAACATTTGTTCACAAGAAACCATATAAAAAAACTGACCAAACATATGAAGGTAATGATTCATTTGAATAATAAATGTATAATAAAAAACTAAATTATATTTTATTTCCATATATTTAATATTCTCTTAGTTTTTAGAATATTTAGATAATTTAATTGGATACCATGGAGACATACATAGAATAATTAGTGATTATAAAATTTTGTTAAAAGGATAATCAAAATAAACATGTACATGAGATATCACAGGATTCAATAAAAATAACATGGGATTAAAAGTGAATAGAACTATAAATAATCATATGAAAAATGGTATATGAAAAATTACATCAGATGAACTTTTTATAATAATATTTAGGCATAAGTATCAAACAATTCATCAATAACATAAGTCGACGATCACTGCTAATAAATCGTAATAGAATGTTCTAGGTAATTTACTTCTCATATTCACATAGTATATAATGAGATTAAAGAATATCCAATTTTAATGAGGGATATTATATTACTAATAACACATATAAAATAAAAATATTTCTTGTCTATGTGTTCTATATGGAAAATAAATTATACATAAATCAGTCACTAGAAAAATAGACGATAAGAAAATGGGTTACATAATAAAATTAAAAATATTAAAAAAATGAAGCATCGTGTATGTTCAATATTAAACAGGGGTTAATTATATCTCTTTTATAATTTAGTAAATAATAATTTTTCAAATGTGAAGGAATTATCATAATAAATTTTAGGAAAGTTATTTTGGAAATGAATCCATTTTAAAAAAAATTATAGAGATGGTTAAAGCATTCTTGAATTGATATTAAAGAATATGGTTTTCCTTTAAGTAAAAAAATAAAATGTTAAATTGGATATATAATAATGAGTTTTCAAAAAGATGAAAATAATTATAATATTGATAAAGAAAAAATAAAAAGTAGAAGTGTTTCTACTAAATTATTGGAAGTGGTTTACTTAAACAATTAAATGATAGAAAACTAGTTGTAAATTAATATCTCCAAATGAATTAAATGGAATTAAAAAAATGAAATTAATAAATAATTAAAATATTATATTAAATAATAATATGAGTAAGAAATTGAAATATATATATAGGCATATAATATAACTAAAAGTAAAGAAAATTGGTGAGAGAATACTCTCACCTTTAGTCCTGAATCACTTTCGATACTATTTTAATATTTTGAATAATTAAATTCAAATTATTAATTAATTGATTTAGAAACATATTCATGTTCATTTTAAATATTATATTCCATTTATCATCATATATTTTTCATTTATCATATATATATTTCTTTTCTTGAATGTATTGAGGTTGTTCAATCTATAGTGTAACATTTTCTCCATTTTGATGGTAATATTCAATTTTCGTGGCCTAAGGGATTTATAAGAATCAATTTTTTAATTTAATTGTGTCCATATCATTAAATAAGTGCTAGAGTTTAATAATTTAGTAGATTCTGTAACATGTGTGTTAGTATGAGGAAATGTAAATACCTTGAAAGGAGAAGTGAATAAATATATGTTGATCTTTCACTAATAAATCCTCGTGAATGATATTATTATATTGACATCAATAACAATCTACTACTTGAAAAAAATATGAAGTGATAAGGTATTAAATTCGTGACACAATATATTTTAAAATTTTCACCAAAAGTGCGCTAATCCAGGGAGCAAAAAATGATGATGTGTTTCTCACATTAATCTCTATATTAATTTTATATTAGTTATTATTTTGAGAGGTCACAATAAGGCTATAGGTTAATGAAAACTACAAAAATAAATTAGCCACTATTATCTCACAATATATTATCTCACTACATCCACATGAGTTTGTATCTTGATTGTCACGACCTATCTTGGGTCAACCTTGAACAGGTCACCTGATTTGGCCCATGATATGGCATGAGGGGTGTTTCCGATCCCCATAGGGTGGAAACTATTTCCAAGGATAAAACTAAATCTATTGATAATTATTTGGCCCAAAAAGATAAATAAGTAAACTATAATATACATAATAATAAAAATAAACTCTAGCAGAAGAAAGCGAATGAAACTGAACGGCTAATCATACCTCGATATGTTCTTGTGGGCCACCAACAACCATGGAACCACACTCACTCCTAGAGTGGTCCAAAACTAGGAGAACCTAAAATATAAAAGAGAGAGTAGGTGTGAGCACCTAGATTCTCTTTAGGGATTCTAATGATAAACCATTCCATATACCTCACCTTTAATGTGAAAACTATCTTTGATAGTTTTAAATTGGATATATAAAAATTAGGATTCCATTATTTTACCAAAACAAGTAACATGATTTTACTTTTATGAAAAATAAATATATCATCTCACTTTTCAAATACAATTTTCTTGGAATTTATGTCATTTCAATAACTTCTTTTCAATGAAAACTAATGATCGAGTAGTTGTTTTAAATTTGAAACACAAATTAATGGTTCCATTAGTTCAAATAACCAAAAGTGACACAAAATAAGCAGAATGATAGAAGTGTGTAATCATGGTCATTTTCTAAACACCTCAATAAGGAATCCCTATATATATTCCATTTGGAAAAACTCACCGATATATGGTGAAAACCCTTAGTTAATAATCAAATGGCATCCCTAACCTAACATCACCAGTTGCACAATCCTCCCGGCCTATCAAAAACTCCAGGAGGGTATCCACCTGTCTAATCAACACTGGTCAGAAATAATCACTCAACCCTATAAAAGACACCCAGAAATACCATGATAATAATATACTATGTATGTTGGAGGCCCTCACACACATGACGCACCTTACCTATCGTTACCACACTATCCTACCCAAAAAAGTTTAATCCTCTATATGTTAACCAATAAAAGGAAATCCTAGACAGGTATTCCCATTATATATATAAACATATCTTACATCGTGGAAGGTTCAAACTGGGCCCTCATTTCGCATAAACATTCAAATCATTTCATAATGTACACTAAGTTTCCAATCAAGTGTTCACACTATAAAAACCACTTTAAAACCTAATTACCCATCAAAAAATGACATAATGTGCCAAATAGGACTTTAATTCTATCACTCAAACATATCATAATAATATTATAAACCATTTCTAAAATAAAATGAGACACCACATCCACAAAAAATAGCGATACGTGCCATTACAATTTCAAAATCAAATTCACTTTCTAATACCATTTCCAATTGTTTCTAAAAACAAACAACACCTCTAAAAAGTACCAAATGTGACTTCGTGTCATTTAATTTTCAAACTACACTTCAAGGTGACAAAAAAGTCATGTTTTAAAAAAATCACTTTACCAAATCCTTAAAACACTGAAAAATATACTACACCACATTTCCTGAACCCTTTATAAGAAGATATAATACATCATTTTCTAACAAAAAATGTCAGACAGGCTTCACTACATTGCATGAAATATTACATTTTCTGGGAAAAAACAATTTCCTAATGCCCATAAGTTTCAAAGCCCATTAAAATCACAATTACACAACTAAGGCACGACAAATTTAGGTGAAAGCTTGAAATCATGTATAAATTTAAGTAGCCCATTATAAATACTTATTACACACTAAAAAAATTTAAACCAATTTTTAATATTCATCATTTAAAAATAATTGAGAACTATAAATACATCATAACTTCAAAACAAGATCAAATACATGTTCCAATATAAAAAACCTGTGCTGCGAGCAAAGATAAATTATATAAAAAAAATAAATAACTATTTCTAACAACTAAAACCAAATCTCAAATAAAATTATTACTACATAAATATAAAACAAATATTAATCAAATCATGAAAATTATGGATTTCAAATTAAAGGAATGGGCTTAGGTAACCTACCTGAAAAAGGAAGTGGATAAAGCTGAGACACATCGGCTCTTGATGCTTTTGATGAAAATCACCCCCAACAGTACACACACATAAATCCTCATATATATATAACCTTAATCATGGTACTTATTCACCACACCATGAGGGAATATGTTCAAAGAAGATATGTATATATATATACACATATGTACCTATGTATGTGTGTGTTCACACCACCAAAGAGACACCCAAGTTCAAATTAAATAACCTTATCGGGACCAACAATACCACAGAACATGAATAAGGAAAAATATTTATCAACACCCCTAATAAAAATCAAATAAACCAAATTATATATATTAAGAACATCATGAATCAACCATTTTGACTATTCAAACCCAAATCAAATTTACCCAAACCCACTTAGTGTATACATACATTTTCATAATGGAATATTCCCATCAAATATTATTTTTAACAAATTAAACTACCATGGAAACACCGCAAAATGTTAAAGAAGTCTGTTATAAATGATTAAATAAAGTATAAAATTTAATTTAAAACACTCAAGCATCAAATAGATTTAACTGGAATGGATAAAACAAAAATTCACCTACCTCTGTGGCATTAGAATGTGACGCTAGTTCAACATAAGAAATAAACAAGCCTTGTGGTCCCTTCACACACCCTACAATCCAAAAGAACATTCATTAAACCAAAATACTAACCATAAGGTTTCAATGAATCCCTTCTCTCCTCGTAACATCAAAATAAACTGAAAAATTGGGGAATAAACTCATCATAGGGAAATGTTTTGGTAGAAATAAGGGCGGTTGGAGGTAGGGGCACAAATAAATGATGCAAGAGGGAAGTCCAACTATAAGGCTGTGCACTGGGAAAATGGTGACATAGGAGTTCAAATACCCAAAAGGGTAGCCAACAGAGGTCCTGCTAGGATGCAAGCTGGTTGGATGTAGGTCGCAAGGTAGGGGTAGTGCTGGAAGAAGGTGCTATGTAGGGGGTGGTGTTGAGGTTGGGGTCACGTAGAGCAATGTGGGGGAACCGTGGAGGGAGAGGGGGAGGGGGTAAATTAGGGTGGAAAATAAAATAAAATAAAATAAAATAACTTTATAATAATAATATTAATAAATATAATAAAAAAATAATAATAACAATAATAAATATTTTAATAATATTAACAATAATAAAATTATAATAATTCTAAGAATTATAATTATAATCATCATCACCAAATTAATAACATTAATTTCATTTCTTTAAAAATATAAATATTAATAACAAATTTAAAAATAATATTATTATTATCAATTTAGAAATAATAAAATTACAACACTAAAATAAAAATAATTTAAAAATTATCTATAATAATATTATTATTATTAGGGAATAAAAATTTATAAAATTTATTTATTTTAATATTTGGGTAGCCACACGATCATCTGGGATGACTGTATAGTTACCGCTAACCATGCGGTGCCCGTAAACCAGCCTGAAACCCACCAATGTCAAAAAAACATTAGTTTTTTTAGTCCAAAACCAGAACCAAAACTATAACCAAATATTCAACCTCAAAAAAATAATTATAAATAAGGCAAACCAATGGTCGGAGGGTGACAATTATCTCCCCCACAGACACATTATGGCTCGAAAAAGTCACCAAGTTAGAGGATAAGTAAAACTCGAGCCTATTCCAAAACAAAACTAGAAGAAACAAGGAATTATGAGGTGAATATTTATTCCCCAAGTCACAACCAACAAATCAAGATGAATCTACAACCCAAAAAATGGGAAGAACAAGAGGATGTTCTCCCCACCACAAATATTCTACTAGCATGGAAATTAAAACCCAAACAAAAACACTAGGAATTAAATGGAAAAACCACTAAGGGAGAACCTAAAAATCCCGAAACTCGAGAACTAATCATCTCTACACACTAGACGAAAAAAACTTCATTAAGACACCCAATTCTAGGGGAAACACACCAAAAGAAACTCAACCCAAAAAATGAACCCGAAACATTAGCCATCAATTATACAAAACATAAATATCTCCAAACAAGAAATGATTAAGCATTGAAGAGAGAGAATGATTTAAAAGGGTTAATTTTGTATAGGTACAACTTTATAGATTTCAATGGAACAAGTCCATCAGACTTTTGTAATGAAACTAAAGACTTATAATGACATTAAATATTTATCAATAGAAAAAAATAAGGAGAATTATTTAAATCTTTCCATCCCAAAACAGAATTGAAAACCTGGACCGAGGCTTCCCACCCTCGGTAACTCTAAAATGCATGAGAGTTTCACCCTAAGACCTGTGGCTGGGGGCCCTATGGCTGAATCATCTCCTACATCATAGTCTGTCACTATCATCCTTCTATCCAAAATTCCTATTCAAGAAAAAATTTCTATAAAACTTCTCTAGAATTCCTAAAAATCCACAATAAAGGAAGATCTTCATAGGGATCTAAAAAGATGACTTCAAATGCCTAAACTAGATACACTGAGGGCACATAAGTGAACGTTCTGAGGAACTGGGAGCTAGAAACAATGATGTGGAATATTTATAAACATTTTACTTCAGCATGAAGTCATTGGAAATTGGGTAACCCTCATGAATATCTAGAGGGGTAGGATTTCCAAACACCTATGCTCCGGATACCAAGTCATCCAAGAATACTTTATCCCCCTATTTCTCAAAACAATGGTCCTTTGAAAGGAGGAACCGATCATTGATCACTGAATGATGTCCCCTGATGAAGAGAAAGGTCTTCCTCAAATCCTACTATGATACATATAAGGAAATGGAAACTGGTTCCTTGAAATGGTCAACATGTACCTTTAGCATCTATTGGCCTTATTTAATATGCGTGAGATCTTCCCTTTTCTTCATCTCCACCTCTACAGGTAAAAAACACCCGACAATGATGAATTCAACGACATTCCATGTCATCCCAGCTTTCATTGATGGTGGGGCAGACAATTCCCATTCATCAAAATCTAGAAATTCAAATAGACCCAAAACATTAAACACTATGATTGCTTCAGGAGTTCCCAATACACTGAAGAAACACTCGAACTCTTAAATCTACTCCAGTGCCTCTAACAGACCACTATCACCATAAAGAATATTTAATGTCAAAGAAGGACCAAAAAATATTCATGAATCATTGGAATCCTTGGAGACCTTTCCTGGTGACATTCTCTAAAAACCATATAAATCACAAATCCAAACACGATATCAAGACAATGATAAATCAAGAAAATCATCTTCAATCAAAAAAACCTACCAAAAAACAAAACAAATATAAACACCACCAAAATAATTCCTCCAAAAAACCACCTTTATAAAACAAGATCAAGACTTTAATTTCAAATACACAACCAATAAATCCAATGAATCATTGCACATGTGTTCATCCGCTTCCATTCATAAGTGAAAATATTCCTATTCCTTACACATACCGCCACATGATAAAACATTTATAAGGAAGACCATGGGTTTAACAAAGAGATTTACTTACTAATTCCAAACAAGAATTAAATATTCAAACCAATGTACTTTAAATTTTTAAAAACCCAAATTTTCAATTTAATGTCATTTAAGGGAAAACATTTTCATTTCAAAACCAATTTTATTTTCGGCATATACTCACATAAAATAAAACAAAGACAAATAATACCATACACAAAACTACCTAATAGAGGGACTAATGTCTATTCCCAATTGAGTGACATGATAGTGAGAGATGCCCCAGGTAGACAACAACACTAATAGGAACTTGAACTAGGAACTTCAATATAACATGGATCCCTACTCCATGAGAAATAACAACATGACACCAGATCACTCCAATTGTAATTCCTTAATCTAAAAGAAAACCAGAAGACATGAATCCTAGACAACCCCTGGTAACTCAAGGATCTATGTGTTAAAGAGTTTGTGATGCTCTTCCCTCACCTACCTCCCGAGTCATGACAATCCTAATCTCCATCTACGAGACTCCCAAATAACAATGACCTCATATGATACCGTTTTTCATGAACCATCCTGGGTCGACCCTAAACTGGTCACCCATGCTGGCCCAGGACAAGGCTTGAGGGGAATTCTTGACCCCAGGGGACAAAACTATTGACGAAAATCAAAATAAAATTATTGGGAATGATTTTTCCAACAAAAGATAAATAAATAAATAAGAATAAATAGAAAAATAAATCTAAACTATAGCAGAAAGATGTGAATGACATTGATTGGTATAACATACCTCCATATGACCTCGTGGGTCACCACTAACCATGTGACCACACTCGCTCCTATTGCAGTCCAAAACAAAGAGAACATGAAACTGAAAAGATAGAGTTGGCATGAGCACCTAGATTCTCAGTAGGGATGCCAAATATAAACCATATTATTTACCTCACCTTAAAAGTGAAAAACCATGTTTGCTGTATTAAATATGATATATAAAAATATGTTATCAATAATTTTACCAAAACAAGTAACATTCATTTACTTTTATGAAAAAACACTTTTTCATTTCACTTTCAGAAAAAATAACCAAGGCATGAAAATCATTTCAAAATGTTCCTTTTAATAAAAATTAATGTTATAATACGTATTTTAAATTTGATATTCAATGTAAAGGTTCTATGGGTTCAAATAACCAAAATTTCCACAAAAGAAGAAGAAACATATTAGTGTGTAATCGTTGGAATTTACTAAACATCGCAAGAATCAGCCTCTAGACATACTCAGTTCAGAACCACCATCTAATCTATGGATAATCATCTATGTCAACCAACTGGCTTCCCTAACCTGGACTCACCAGTGGAACAACCCTCCTGGCCTGTCAGAAAATCCAGGACGGTACCATCCCATCTAATCAAGGCTAATAAGAAACCATAACTCGACCCTCTAAAATACACACATGCATCCCATGATAATAATATAATATGTATGTAGGAGACCCTCACATGCATGACTCACCTTACCTTCCATCACCGCACTTGCCTACCCAAACAGAGACATCCACTATAAGAATAAAACATAACGGGAAATCCAAGATATGGGTTCTCATTATATATGTATACATATATTACGTCGTTTAAGGTTCCAACTGGTCCATTATTTCACATAAAAATAAAAATCATTTCATAACGAACTTTAAATTTCCAATCAAGAGTCTATACATTCAAAACCACTTCAAAACCAAATTTTAAATCAGAAAATGGAATAAGGCCCCAAAAGGGCCTTTAATACTATCGCTCAAATATATCATATGAATATTTACAAGCATTTTTTATAACAAAATGAGACAACAATTTCATAAGAACTATCAATATGATCCTTTACATTTTTCAAACCAAATTCACATTCTAAATCAATTTCTAATTCCATTGTAAAAACAAAAAACACATCTAAAACATACCAAATGGGCCATAATTTCATTAAATTTTAAAACTACACTTCATTGTTCCAAACAAGTTAAGTTTTAGATAGCACACCTAACAAAAGCCATTATGTTCCACAAAATACACTTCACATCATTTATGTAACCATTTCTAAGAAGATATAAAACACTATTTTCGAATACACAATGCCAGACATGATTCACTAAATTTAAAGACTTTAATATTTTTTTGAAAAACACTATTTCATAATTCCCTTATGTTCCAAAACAATTTAAAAAAATATTTACACAACAAAGGCACCTCATATTTTTGTGCAAGTTTGAAAACATGCATAAATTTTAGAAGCCCATTAGAAATACTTATCGCACTGTTTAAACCGTTTAAGAAACCAATATTTAATATTTAACCTTTACAACCAATTGATCACTAGAAGTAAATCACTACTTTCAAATAAGTTCAAACACATATTTCAATATAAAAAACCCAACCTACAAGCTTGGATAAATTATGTAGAACAAATAAATAAATATATTTAAAAAATTCCATCGAATTTCAAAGCATATGAATACTACATAAATATAAAACACATTTTAACGAAATCAAGGAATAATGGATTTTAAATTGAAGGCACATTCTTAAAGAAACTGCCTCAAAAAAGGAAGTGGATCAAGACGAGACACTTCAAATCTTGATTCATTTGATTAAAATCACCCTCACAAGAACACACATCCATTATTATATATATATATATATATCCTTAAAGCAAGGTACATATTCACCACACGATGAGGTAATTTTTGCATGTGTTATATATATATACACACACATGAACATATGTACCTATTTATGTGTGTGTTTTCACCACCAAGGAGCCACAAAAGTTCTAATTAAATTACCTATAGGGGCCAATAATACCACATAACATGAATAAGGGTAAATATATCTCAAAACCCCTAATCCAAATCCACTAAATAAAATCTTCTATAGAAAAAACCACCAGAATCAACTATTTTTACTATTCAAGTCTAAATGAGATTTGCTCAAACTCACTTAGTATATTCATACTTAGGCATAATTGACAATTCACATCAAAGAATATTTTTAACAAATTAAACTACAATAGAAACACCACAAAAAGATAACCATGTGTGTTATAACGGTTCAAATCATGTCTAAAATTTAATTAAAAACTCTCAATCATTAAATGGAATTAATAAAAATGGGAAAACATGGGTTCCATACTTCAATGGAGTGTGAACGTGATTCCACTTCATCGGAAGGATGAAACGAGCCTTTCAGTCCCAACGCACACCCTAAAATTCAGTGTAAAATTCATTACACCAAAACCCTACCAATAAGGGTTATTAAAATCACTTTTGCATCCCATAAATTCAATATAAACTGAAAAATAAGTGAATAAACTCAATAGAGGGGAAGCTTGTACTAGAAATAGGGGTTGCTGGAGGGGGGTGTCAAGAAAAGATGCAATGAGGAAGGTCTGGTTGTATGGTCGTGCGCTGAGAAAAAGGATCTGAAGGATGTCACACTCTTAAAAAAGATTTTTAAGGAGGTTGTACGAGGATGAAAGCTAGCTGGAGGTAGGGTTCAAGGTAGTGGAAGCACTAGAGGAAGGATCTAGGAAGGGGCGATTCTGAGGATGTGGCCACACAAGGAAACACGAGGGTGGGGGAGTGGAGGCGACATGGAAGTGGAGGGGGAGAGAAAAACTAGCATAGAAAAAAAAGAAAATAAAATAAAAACTTATAAATGTTATAATATAAGAAATAATAATAAATTCAATAATAAATATAATAAATATAAATATAATATTAAATACAATAATAATAATAATAACAAATATAATAATAATAATAAATATATTAATAATAATAATAAATATAATAATAAATATTATAATAAATATAATAATAATATCAATAATTCTATAATAATATTCCTAATAAAAATAATAGTCATCATCATCATCACATTAATAACATTTATATCATTTCATTAATAATTATAATATTAATATCAAATTTAAAAATAATACTGTTAATATCAATTTTGAAATAATAGCATTACAACAATGTAATAATAATAATATTATTATTATCCACAATAAAAATAATATTATTATTATGGTATAAACATTTATGAAATTTATATTTTTTAAGAGTTCGTTAACCACACTATTGTTTGGGATGACTACATGCTTACCTCTAACCAAGCGGGGCCCATGCCCTGGCCCAAAACCCAATAATGTCAACAAAATTCAATTTTTTTTAATCCAGAACCAAAATATTAAATTCAAAAAACTATTCAACATTGACAATAATTATAAATATGAGAAACCCATGGTCAGGAAGTGACATTGAACACCTTGACCAGTGATGGACTTTTTAACAAAGTGGTGTATAAATTCGAAACCACTTTCATCAACTCATTAAATCCACAATCCTCTAGTGAGAATTCTTCCTGGATTTCCTTCATCATTTTCAACACATATTTAAAGTTATCTTCTTCTATTTATTTTCTCTAATTTTGTATTCATCTATCTATTCTCTATGATCCTTATTTTTCTATTTTTATAATGAATCATTTATCTTGTATCTTCCTAGAGTTACAAAATTTCCATTTACATAGATCATTAAAATATGTGTTGTATGTGTAGGAAAATCATCCAAATTTTGAATATAAATATTCAATAAATTTATAATATTTAATTATCCAAATTATATTCTGAAAATAAAAATTATAAATCATGAATTCTACATAGTTGACATGTTCATTGTGTGACTATCACTATCATGATGTGATCCAATACTTCTTTTAGAACATCTTGTTTGTAATTATACAACTCTACAAAGTGTCATACCTCATTGAAAAGTGTAAAATGTTTATTCTTATTTTTATTTCTTACATATGAATAAAATATCACCGCTATAAATTTTGGATTCTTCATTGAATTGAAAAACCATTGTAAAGCTCATTATCATAGTATGATTTCATAAACATGAAACCCATTAAGTCATGTATACCATAACTTTATAGTAGGAAGCCTCATCCTTAAGTAGACACCTCAAATCAGTGGAATCAATCAAATTTTCCTTAGCCACATTTTGGAATGTCCATATCCACTATGATATTACTAATTATTCACAAAAAAATTGAAAAAGGAGAAAACATTACAATCCAATTCAGAACAATTATGAAATATCAAAATAATTGAATCTATATACAATCTATTCCAATCTACAATAATGCATACTTCAACTACATAACATAACACAAGATTCCATGGACAATCCAACAAACCATATAAAATCCCAAAACTCATAAGCTATTATTGGGGATCAAGACACACTAATAATCCATAATTAAAAAATTATCTACCCTTTGTTTTCTAGGTTATGACATAACCAGATATCTCATGGAATGACTTCTACTCTTCTACTAGAAGAATATTAAAACATCTAATTATAGTAACCAAGGACTTTCAAAGCTAGAAATGGATTACAGTTTGTGATTATTTTCAATCCACAATGGGTTGATCATGGAATTTTCAAGATATGTCATATTATAGTACCTGATGGATATAATGATGAAAGTGGCATAATTTCATAGTGTTTACCACATTTTTGTCCCAAAATCAAGAGGAAGGGGAAATATTTGAGAAATGTGGTTTTCTAGTATTGTATCTTATCAAATTTGGTAATGGAATGAGTTTTGTGAGGATTGGGTTTTAAAAATGTTGAGATTCATGATGATGTGGATCATGGTGAATGACCATCATGAACTAGAGATTGAATGATTATGAATCTTGATGATTAGAGAATATTAAAAAATGGGTAATATTTATTTGGTTCCTCAATAATGAAGTAGATTCAATAGAATGATATTAGAAGTTCGTGAAAAGGCCACTAGGAGCTTCAGATATTTACAATGGGATGTTCCTATAAATAGGTGGCCACCCAAACTTCATTATATATGAAGAGAATTAAATATAAGGCTAAATCAATCTGCTTTCATAAATTCTAGGATCTTCATGAATTTATAATTATATGCGAGAATAAGAACAAAAAAATATAATTAAGGATTAACTAATTAAAATGAATTTGAGTAATGGGAGTATCATGAATACTGGGAGTTTCACCAACACATAGTGTTCCATGATTGTAGTGAAATTCCTAAAAGAAGATTATTATGTGAAGGATGTGAGATTCTTGAAGGTTGTGAGATTCATTAATGTGTGTGGGTGTGAGAAGGTTTATATTTATTTGAAACATAAAGGAGGTTTCATAATGGATATGAGCTTCATACAAATTTGTGTTGAACAGCTGTTTCCATTTAATAGTGATTTCAAGTGCATCAACTCAGGAAAATGGTGCATGTAGATTCACATGCTAGTCAGGGAAGAAGAATTAAATTATAATCTATTAAAGTGAACTTCAAGTTGTTAAAATGAGTAATATTTATCTCAAATAAATTATACAGGCAGATTCTATTTAAGTGTTACAAGGGAAGTAGTGTGTTATCCAAAAAATATTGTAAATGAAATTTTCCTAAAAAGAGTGAATATGTTTGAAAAAATATATTCCAAGATAATCATTGAATCTTAGTGAATTTCGGTAAGACCAAGAAACTATTAGTGTATTATCATTATACCACCCCTTTATGGAGAAACGAGTAAAATTTCTATGTTATCTCTCTACATGGTATTTTTTAATAACATCAAAATTCCACCGAGATGGTTTTATAACTTCTTAACAATATAGGAACAAGATTAGTTGTTTTAAAAAGATTAAGTTTACACCTGAATTCAGATCACCCCTCTTAGGGTTCCCTAGGGTCTTACTCTAATGAATTAATTCAAATATTCATTAATTAAAAAATAAATTAATTCCATTCATTCTATGTAGTCCATAATGTTTTCACTTCCCTAGAAACACCTATAATAAAGAGAAATAATGAATAATGGTGGAACTAATGATCAGATGAAAAAACTAGTATAGCTCGTTAAAAACCTGTTCAAAACTTTATTCATTAATATATATATTATTTATAAAATTATTGATATGTTTTAAACTAAATGATATATAAAACCAAAAACTAAAATGGTTCAATATGAAATTTATTCAATTTTTTTCCATATGTGTTTTTTGAAAACAATTCCACGTAACCAAATTAGATTTAATGATTTGAAAGATTATTTCTTCAGATCTATCTTGTTCTATATTTAAAAATAATTTTTATTCATATAGTGCATAAATGATTCATTTTTCACCATCTCTAATCCCAAATGTGAAAAGATCATTGTGGGAAGATATAGTTAAATGAAAACATCCTCATAAGACTTTTTTTATATCCATGATCTTCAATACACACTTTGTAGAGATACTACCCTTAAATAAATATTCAATTACTATCCCATGTTAAAAAAACATTGGAATTAGGGTTTCAATATTTTTCAATTGTATAGAAGACTCATTTGAACCCTAATGCTGGAATGGATCTCCCATTTACCTAATGGAAAAATTATTCACATTTTTTAATGATTCTAAAGGTTACATTTTTAAATGTTCACACAAGAGGGTTAGAAACAAAAAAAATTATTTCAAGAGACATATAATACAATGGTAACAAATATAAAATATCATAATATAGTGGTTTTCCTTCCCTAAACTATTTATTTTAATGGATACGGTTTGATTCTATGTGTTATCTAATACTTCTCAAAATGAGATTTGGTTAGTCCATTCCTCATGATATCTACAATCTAATATTTTATAGACACATTCTCCAGTTATACCATCCATTGATCTACATTCTCAATTAAGAAATGATACCTTATATTAATGTTATTTTTCAGTTATTGATGTATATTTATTCTTTTAAGATTAATTCCACTCAAGTTGTGACATTTTTAAATAGGATATTTCAAATAAACTTTTTCACCCCCATTATATTTTTTCATTTGTAGTAGTTGATCATATTAATGAGTAGCTTCTATATATCTAGCCTCTATAGTTATATGTGAGATATCAAATTTATTCTTTCACATCAGAGAAATAAACTAATCCCCAAAGTAGAAAGCACTACCCAGTGTTTACATACAAGAATCCATTGAACCATCGCAACTTACATAACTAAATCACAAGAAAAGCTAACCTATTGTTCTATGAAAAAATATCCAAAAATCGGACATGTTTTTAATGTAACAAAAATTATTTTCACTATTATAATATACATTTCCTAGGGAAAACATTTTTACCATGTAACATTAAATGTTGACAAAAATTCCATGACATATTTTTGCCAAATATAATAGTCTTCTTGTGATATTCCAATATTCTGTCACATCAACATTCATTCCATAATTCTCTTTTAATTACTTCATTTGGGTATCCATTATTATTTTATTCAGTATAGATTCCTCCATTGAAATCCACATATATTTACAAGTTTTTGACTGGGATATTAATATATAAGCCTTTCATGAGTCACTTATAAATCAAGGAATATTATTAACTTAGAAATCAGGGACATTTAAAACATTCACCTCAAATTTTCTGTAAACTGGTAGTATCTGGATTCAGTTAAGCCTTTAAAATTTATGTTTCCACATATATGAGAATCTAAATAATCCAATTTTTCCTTATGTTGAAATAATTATTCATATCAACACATATTTATTGGAATTCATTCTTATCATGTATGGATCAAACCATTAATTCAAAACTCTTTGTGCTTGTTTCAACACATACAGAGAATTCTTTATCCAGAACAGTTTTTTCAATCTCTATCAATACAAAATATAGATCTTTTATTAATTTACAAGTCCTCCATATCTAATACATTTATTGATGATTATTTGACACTCATTTAAAACATTGTGAACCCACTTTGCATAGAAATTTCCTTGAAAAGATAAATGATTTAATTTTGGGAAATGGTATAAATTTATCAATAACATCAATTATCTTAATTTTTAAATACCCATTACACACCATAAATGATTTTTTTCTAAGAAAAGTTGTTATATTCATTGAATTTTTTCCCACACACCCACTAGATTCCGATAAATTTTTTTATCTTTCATCCTTCGACAGTATTTCATGTATCATTCAAATCAATTTCATGAAGCTATTCAAAAATAAATTTGACCTACTTAACTCATATAGTGTCCTATTTAAAACACTAAGAATTAATATATTATAATTAATAAGTCTATTTTAGAGTCTTAATTTTATATGTTTCTAAATGATCTAGTTATACAGTAATAAAATTATGATCAATTATTTCAGTTATGATACAAGTTCTCTTTGATGTTTTCATCCCTATTTCATTTTCCTCATAATAAATTTCTTATTATAAGTTTTTATAACCTTATGTGATCACCATATACAACTCAATTAAATATCACTTTCTTTTTATAGTTCAACACTTATGTTTTGTGAAAAAAATACTCATAAGATTTTTTAATATGGAAATATTCAACAACCATTACATCAGGATATTTAGAAATATTCCCATTACTTTTTATATATAATTTTTATGCCTTTTTTTGTAAGAATATACAATAAAAATACCTACATCCCCTTGAGCTTCAAACACTCAGTTTTCTCCTAGTTGAAAATAAATGTTTACATACAAAAATTAGAATGTACTTAAAATTTGGATTCTTATCATAATACAACAAATATGGTTTATTCAATTAATTCAATACATATAAACAATATTTGATATATAAATTGATATAATCAGTACTTATAATATTTATCTTTATATGTTTTTTTATGATAATTGTTCATGATAGGTTATTAAAAATACAATTTTTTACTCTAAATAACTCTATTTTATTTAAGAGTTATCATTTCTAAATCTTGATGCCATGTCATATGATTCTTGAGATATTACTCCACCTAATGATTATTGAATTCTATAATTTCATTAGTCTAAAAAAAAATTAAATTTACATTTAGGGAATTTTTTTTTCAATCTCCGGTAATGTGTAATGAAATTTAATACCCTAACCTTAGGATATAAAAAAATAAACTATAGTGTCCTATTATAATCAGTTACAAACCCAAAATAATTACATTATCATAAAATTACATAAGTGAAATTAGTTTACATAGATCCATACACACCAACTCATAAAATATAAATAAGATTATATCCTTAAAATTTTAAGTCTCCTAAATCATGTCTCATCACTAAGAAATATGAAGATTATGAATGAAATCATGTGGATGTTTCAGGATGTCATGAGGTCCTTTATTATCCAAAATTTCTTCCAAATACATTTATGTCATGTGACCAAGTCTCTTATTCCACATTTTTTTATTTTTCTTCCTTAGAATTAAGAGATATATCTTTTTCTCAACCCATGAAGATAATATTTCATTTTAAGTTATTTCTGTCAACATAATTGAACTATATAATCCATATATAATAAAACCCAACATTTGTTATTTATTTCAATTCATAAGACACAAAATTTTCTTACCCATATTAAATTCTAACCATGGCCTTTAATAACCAAGACATTTGTATGCCTCATGTCTTTGCCTCTTATTCTGGATTTTTTCATTGTAATGGTCTTTGAAACATTAACATATATAAACCAAAAAACACATTTTTTAGATTATTATTGCCAAAAAAATTTCCTCCCTTCGCATGTTAAGTGTGTCCACTACCAAGGATCTACAATCCATATGGATTTGTTGATTTTGTTGAAACCTTCTGGATATTCACATATCTTGATTTTCCCTTACTTATCCAAGTTTTTTGTTCTTCTTTGATTGGTGGGAAATTATATTCTTCCACTTATATATCTACTATATATTCCTCAAATTGTAGATATACAAATTTATTATCAATTTTCATCCCATTTTATTAATATTAATGATATAGATATATTCTTATTTGGGTCAAGATAGACATGCCTCTTTATACTATTTAAGACCAATATATTTATTTGTTGTCATATCTTTCGCAGTAAAAATATTATCCATTAAAAACATATCAACTGTATGAATTTCAAATCATCTATTTTTATTTCTATAGAGCCCTAAAATGAATTTTTTTAATGAAAACCCTGATTTCACACACCCCATATATCAACAATAGTAAAAATAGATTTATGTTGTGTTATTGTGTGTCTTCACAAGTCCTATTGAAGAGGATTGAGTATTTTGAGAGTAACAAAAAAATATTTTTATGGGGTGTTGGTTCCTATGGATTCCCATCAACAACGATTTTTTGATATAATGAAGAAAAAATATATTTATCCATATATTTGAATCAATTCACTTTTTGGAATGTTTTCACGTTCTTTATTGATTCCCCATGAGCCCCCCAGATTTTTTCCATAGACCATCGATTCCACCATCCCAATTTCATGTTGAGACGTAGATTAAATACTGGATCAATGAGATTTTTTCACATGGTAACAACTTCTCCTTAAATATACACAATTAATTTTACTTGAACATTTATAGAATTTTTCAGTACATCAATAATATAGTTATAATCTACAAATTGGATCCTGATCTCCTATTAATTCAATATGTTTCATGAATTTATGGTCTTGATTCATTAAAAACAATCATTAAACTTAGATTTTTATTAATCTTTGTAATCTGTATATATTTGGGAATAATAAACAACTATAGTGTCTTTGTTCTTCTTATCCCACAAAAAAAACTTCAAGATTATATCTCAAACCATCCTTGAGGGTTAATCGTCCATAACATTATTGGAGTCTACATCATTTTCATCCAGTTATGGTATATCTAAGAAAACTATAAGAACTTACTTATAAATTTATTCTCAATCACAAACCCATTATACTTCTATTTCTTTTGAAATAAAAATGTATTATTAAGAACATTTATTTTTTAAATAACTTTTTTTGTAAATTCTACTTGCGATTCATAACCATACATGAATTATTTATGGGTTATTCATATTAATCATTATCTCATTATTTTATTTGGATCCTTTCTATAAGATTCCGAACATTTCACCATAATAAAGTAGAACATTGGAATGTAAAATTATTTTCCCTATATTTAGGCTTGAAAAGAAGAAATACATTATCTCACTACTTTATAAATCTTCAAGATACTCTGCAACTTAATGTTTATTCAACAACATGAATAAAACAACTTATTAATTCTCCAATTTTAGGGTCTCATTATTCCTTTTCCTCATCTTGTATGTAATGAGATTGATATGAATAAAATCCAACATCATCCCAATTTTTTACTTATCTTTAGACACCAAAAACATCACATTGAAACAAATTTGTAATATTATTAGGGTCATTTTTATAATCTTGATATCATTGAATATTTAACCATGGTATCACCTATCATACTAAATAATGTTACCATATTTAAATAATTTTTTGACAGAGTCCTTCAAATGCTTCCAAATATTCTATTTTTTTCTTAATAACATCAAATTTTCCACTCAAACATTTGAATAACCTTCATAGTTGATGAGTATATACTTATATAGGGAATGTGAGAATATAAAAGACATAAAATCCGTGTATACAAAATTTAATAATACACCTCCATGTGTTTTTTCTAATCTGTTTTTAATATCTAGTTCTATTTGTTATTAACTTGATAGTTATCATGTTTTTTTACTAGCCAAATTTCAATGTATTCACACTATGTACACATTCATTACTAATGGATAAAATTAGAGAATACTCATATTCTTCAATACTAGAAATCATATTCCATTGATTATTATAATTATATTGTGGTTAATGAAAACTTTCATCACTTCATATAGAGACTACTCTATAAAGAACAGTTATATTAGATACCCCTTTTTAGACATAGGGATGGTAAATACACTAATAGTGGGTAGGTTGAATAGTGTATGTCAATATTTCGAAATTATCCCTCACTAAAAATCATTTTCAATTTTGTTTAACAATTATCATATCCCTCACAACTTATATGTTGTGATTAATTTGTAAAATATTGACACCAAAAATTTTACTTGTTTTATCCAAACATTGTTAAAATATGATAAAAGAAATTGATATTTTCCATGGACTTGAAACAAAAATATAAATTTTTCTTGCTTAAAATTTAGTGTTACCAAATTGACCATCTAGGTTTAAAATCCTCATTGAAATAAACAACTCATTACACTCACACACTTCAACAACACATTACCACCTTGTGTATTTTTATCTACTTTATTGAAAAAAATGAATGAGTTTACAAAAGAGTGGTGTATCTGTTTGTCTACACTTTTACCCACATATAAAATCCTTGAACCTTGAGTGAGAATACCTTAGGAATCTCTTTCATCTATTTCCAGAAATAGTAAGGAATTCTATTTCAATATGATTTTTCTCTAAATATCTCTTAATTAATTTAATCCCTATGATTCATTTATTAACTTTTGAAGAAGAATTATTTCTCATGTATCTTCATAGAATCATCTTTTTTTCCTCTAGATAGGTCACTAATCTAACTTTTTAGTTGGGAAATTTATCCAAACACCATCCTTGAAACCAAGTCAATATCTCACAATTAATTCCATAATCTAATTCTATAATTATATGAAATATAAATCTATAATTATTAATACTTAGAATCATCATATATTGAATATAATTATCATAATAAAATTCATTACTTTGTTTATATATATATATTTCTGTACCTTTGAAATTGAATGGAAAGACATACAACATTTTTATATGAGATGTATCAGCTTATTTTAATTCATTCCATTCAAAAACCATTATTCCCTTTAATGATTGGGTTTTTACATTTACTTATACACCAAATCATGAACAATTTTATCACATAATGGTTACCTGAAAAATAAATACATTATGTCTTATATTCCAAAAAAATTAGTGTGATCATCTATTCTGGTTAAGACACCATTAAAAAGATAGATCAATAAAAATATTACTAAACCCCTTCATGGTATAACAAAATCCTCATCAACATGAATTATTATTTTAATTTAAATAGAATAGGATAAATATCTATTAAATAATTAATGAAAATTATGAAATTACTAATGAATCATTTGAATGTTTTGGATTTTTTATTCTTAGAAAATGAATACTTCTATTACATGATGAATCATAGGCTCCCATAGTATAAAAAAATAATTATCTTAAAGGGAAAAAATTATGGGATCCCATGAAGTTCCAAGATTCCCCACAAATCCATTATTTAGAAATTGGACTCACTATTTTAGCCAGCCCACAACAAAACCAGAGATATCATGGAGTGAATGTTACTGTTCTTTCAAATAAAATGTACAAAATCATACACATGACTTCAAATACTTCTAAATTAAAAAATTGTTTAATTTTACAGCCAAATAATATAAATTCATTTTCACTTATATTGTATAACCAATAATAGTGTGACTTAATGAATCATGGAATGGCATTTATCTAGCAGAAAAAACTACAATCAAACCTCCAAAACAAGCTTTGAATACATTCATGATGGCTATGTGGTTTCATTTTAAACTGTATTGGAATTGTTAACCCATTTTATTAACAAATTACCATAAAATGGTTCAAATGGATACTTTATAATAATAGATAAAAATTATAGAATGTTTATTGATATGATAGATTTAGAGGGTTGTAATAACCATGATTTTTTTCATATGATTTGTATCATTCAATTTTTTCTCACCATGAATTTAAATATTTATTATATATTAAAATTATGCATGAAATTATTATTAATACCATCTCTCAAAGGATAATGTGAAAATTAGAAACCATTATTAACAATGTTTGTAATAACATACAATGGATTAATGTTATTGATAAGAGACTAAAATAAATATAAAAACTAAGGTAACACACCAAAAATCTAATGTAGTAAATTTGTATTCGATTACTTGTATGACATGCACCACCAAGAACCTAAGGTAATAGAAAATCGTGATAATTTTTAATATATTTAATATTTTAAATAACTTAAATATATTTTATAGCTTTAAATACAAGAAAAACTGAGTTAGAATATGCCCCACATAAGAATGAATTTCTCCAATGGCTTCCATTACTCATAATAAGAGGTTTTAGCAAATAATAATATATTAGTAAAATATTATTATTTAAATTAATAATATATTTCACAACAGTTAAATTAGAGGTTATGAATATGATTAAGTAAAAATTAAAAATATATGGTTTAAATAAATATATAATGAATTATTTAGTTAGAAATTATTTGGAAATGAATATAAGAACCATTTGAATATAAAGGAAATATTTTCATAGAGAATTAGTTTTATTCTAAAAAAGATATTTCATCATAATAAATTAAATTAATTATTATCATGTAGTTATTTTAATTTAATATATATATATATAGAATATTTTCAAATAATATTTTTTATATTCATCCAATGTATTTTATAGGTAAAAGATAAAAACAAACCCAATTTTATGTATAAATACAATATTTTTATAAAGGAAATCTTACCTCTTTTTAATAGAGAACTTATTTTAAATCAAATTTTTGACACTTTTGTAAATATTATACGAACAAATAAACTTAATCTATTATATAATAAAATAAAAATTATTCAAGGGTGAATATTTGGTATTATTCTGTGAAGTTTCATTTTTAAGTGAATAATAAAAAATAATACTTTTTAATTCAAAAATACTTTTTCATATAATTTATTTATAAAGATAAATTGTAATTTTAAATGGTTTTATAGTTTAATTAGATAAAGTTTTAATTAATTAATCAAATTTTGGTAATTGAAATCAAGTTCACTTTGAAATTGTATATAAAAACCTAGAAACATTGTGAACATTTTTACTTTATAAACCAGCTCTGTCGTCCTATCCATAGGATTAAATTTATAATAATTTCTACCACTTCTTCCACTGACGTTTAAAAAAATGGATTAAATATTTTGAATCAGAACAATTTATAATTATATAATAGGTCTAACATAGATTTTGACAAAAAAATTCTTTGAATGTAATTAAAATTAATTATATTGTTTACGAAAAAAATTAGCTTCAAAAGGGACAAAACATAAACATAAGTCCAAAATATCCTAGAAACTTTTCTAAAATCCATTTAATGGAAATATTTCGTCCCTATAATACCCTTTATATATTTATTCTATTACTGGATCCACTTTCAATTGAAAAAACATGGCTGGAATTCCCTTTTCAAAAATTTACAAGAGTGCCACCCCTCCTCCAGTATAAAAGGCAATCAAGACTACCACCTCCTCACACCTCTCAAGAGACATTTTATCGACCAATATCAGACCAAATGGATCGTAAAAATCCACAAAATCATATTATAAGCCTAAAATTGGGTAAAAATCTATCCAAGGAATCCCTTTGGGGTAGACCAAAATGAGTCACCCCAGGAATATGTAACATCTTTCCTCAAGATATTTAGTTTCATTTTCAAAATAGAACCCATCAACTCTTATAATTACATGAATTTATAATAAAAAATTATATTAAATATAATGCGATATTATTATATTTAGTTTTAAACCTGAAATTACACATAGATCAATCTAATGGGTAAAGAACTAACAGTTTATGTGTACGGAGAACATCTGTCCCACAAAATGAAGTTGTTCGTTTTTTCCTTTACCACCTATCATGGTTGGGAATAATGATGGAAATTTTATTTATATAAGTTATATAAATTATTTTTATTATTTTTATGTTTCATCAATTAATTTATAACACATACCTTTATGTACTCCATTTTGATGGAATTTGATAACATCATTTGTGGAAGTGTGGACTACCACCCACTCAAAGCAATGTGACTCGTTCAAACTGTACATGGAATATATAAATGTTGATTTTAATAAAACTATGTAATTTATATGAAATATATATTATACTAAAATTATAATATATATATATACAAATATATATATATATATATAATATTTAATTTTCATTCTTTTAATATGGTACAGAAATCAATATAGCGTTCATGCGTACATACAACCTAGAGTCTCCATGAACAATGCATTCCATTTATTATCTCAAAATATTATGAATTATTAGAATAAATTTATAATGAATGTATATTATTTTTAGATAATGTTTTAAATTCTAGATATGATTAATTAATAATAGGAACAAAAATTAACAAGTTAAAACATACTCAGTAAACTAGGAAATTAACGAACGTAATAGTGAAAACAATAAAAGATTCTTAACAAATGGGTAATAAGATATAATAATAAGATGATATATAAAATTATGAACATTGATATAGTCTTATAATAAGTTATTAAGACTATTAAAAACTTTATCAAGTAATTTATTTGTGGTTCACCTGAAAGGAGACACATAGTAAGGGACTTCATCTGAAATTGTATTTCATTGAGACATATTTGTGGTTATGTACTTGGTTTCTTGGATATGGTGTATATATTTCCCTTGGAAATGTTATATAATGAATATATTTTTTATAATGTTATTATAAGTTTCATTTAATTTTTTAATTTAATGTATATTATGATTTAAATTTACCAATGTGGTATGGGACACTTCAGAATGATTAAAGATTGTCCTCCATAAGAATGTTTTAATGATTATCATTGCAATCTCACTTCTTTTTGGGATTATTAAATTTATTATGAAAAATTACATTATTTTTGGGCAGAAAATTTATTTTATAAGGTGAAAATACTACCACTTTTTAGATAATATCATCATTCATTCATTCTTCATAATATTTTGAGTTTTGAATAGAATTATTTCATCTGAGGGGATTTGATGTAAAAGATACCATGTGGAAAATAATTTCATATTTTTTTCATTGGGTTATACTAATAAATAATTGTAATTAGTAATCTATGATTATGTTTATAAAATCATTGACTATCTATTTAGGTATATCCACTTCTTTTTGTGGACATTTAGTTGACACACACATTCTATTCTTAATTTTTTCTAACATAAATGTTACGGTATTTTTCAGGGGTTTACAGTACAATCTAATTTTGTTCAGAATTGTTTATAATTAAATTATAAATAGTGTATATAATTTTAACATTGTCAAATAAATCATTTCACTTTCTTATCCTATGGAAATTTATGACCTTTTACAAATAATAGTACCATTTTCCCACTCTTGGTATACATAATAATTTAGAAAATGTTTTAACGAAAAACTGACATTATTTCCATTTTTAGGCGAAAACGTTATTCTATTATAAAACAACTATTTTTTAAAATGGGTTTTAATTTTTTATAAATTTCAAATATTATTTTTTAAATATATTTTTAATCTTTTTTTCTTTTACCAATGTAATAAAATGAATATTATTTTCCCTTTCTGTAAAACAATTTTTCTAACCTTTTACTCTTCAAAAGAAATGTTTTTTACCTCATAAGACATGTACAGATTTACCCTTTGTTATTTCATTGAATATTCCACATCATGATAAAAAGGTCTCCTTTTAATGAAAATGATTTAGAAAGAAATTTTCAATGAAATCATTTTTCAGAAGGATTTTTAAAATGAAAAGATATTTTACTAAAAATGTTTTAAAGGATATTTTGAGAGAATATCAATTCATTATCAACAATATAGCCCTATTTTCTCTAAAATAGGTATATTTTGTATTAATACCATCATTTATGTTCCTCTAGATATTTTATTGATTATTTTTTCAAGAATATTATTCAAAATCACATCTATTTCCCCTTTGTTAGGCCATGGAAATATTAAATTCCATATTATCATTGGAAATTAAATTTATCCTAAATATATATATATCATTTTTCCTAAATAATATTATTTCATAAAACATATTAATTATTTCATGTTCTGATTACTTTGAAAGTTATTTGATTATTTGGAGAAATATTGATGAATCGATATTCTTTACTAAATATAGATATTTGATAATTAATATATTTTATTAATATTATTCAATATGAGGATTGATTTTGACTAGAAATGAATGGTGGGGACTGGACTATATATGGACCCATGATGAATCGATATGTTCTCATGAGAAAAATAAGATGTGAATATTAAATGGTTTTTGATACATAAATTTAAACCATATTGTGGTTGGTCTTGATGGTATATACTTTAATGTGTTTGAGATATGACATCAAATAATTAAGCATCTCTATTATTTAGTTTTTGTTTTTATTCATCCATGATATTTTGAATCAACTTATATATGGATACACTTCAATTTAAATTTATTTATTTAAATTCATGTTTTTTAGTTTCTTACCATGCCATATTTTTTCCATTATCTATTTATTTGAACAACATGTGATTATAGTTATTACCTTGACATATTTTTTAGGAACATAATTCAAAATTATCAATTTGAAGGTATATGAGTTCAGTTATTTCTATTATATAATTATTATTCTCATTGATTTATCGTTTCATCCTTTTAACTGTACCCTTATTGAGTATTTATGCTCACCATTATTTTATTTCATTTACCTGGAAATACAATAAGTATACTAAGAAAAATATTCAAGGATGCACTAGATGGATAAATATATATTCAAATGAAAAACATTATGTTGTAATTAGTGTATTAATTTTTTATATAATACCCAAGTATGTATCTGGGTTAACAATACAAATGAACTCTTTGATATTTCGGTATTTTATTCCTTGTTACCATGCTAATGTAATGGTAGTTGATATTAGCCTTGATTTCTTTTGGGGACGGATTGCTAATGTTGGTATCAGATGATGTTTATTACAATCCTTGGGAACTATATTTAGAAAAAGATAGATTAAAGAACATAACTCTAAGATAAAATTTGATGATAAGTATATAATAAAACCATATAATTTTTGTAAAGTGGATATTATGTGGATGATCCTAGAAACTCATCCATGTATGGATATTAAAAGTGGACATAAATATGGCACAAATGTACCAAGGAGTTACAACATCGAAAATGTGTATCATTCATGACTTGGAACAACCTAGTACATGAAAATGGACCTTACCGTGTACCTAGTTTGACGCTCATAGGGGATATGCTTATAATAATTTACATTTTCATTATAATCCATTAGGAAGTATTTGAATATATAGAGAACATTAAAGGCCTATGTTAATCCTAATGTGATTTAGATTTGATATAAGTTGTCCTGATTTATAAATCCCATAAATTATAGTATGGATAAACCCAAGACCATTGAAAGACATATGTGGAAATAAATGGATGAATTATTTATGTATTAGGGTCATATTGAATATTGTCGGCTTTTTAATGATTAAATTTCAAGGATTTCCATCATATTTATTTTGTAAATTATATTTATATGGTTTTAGAAAAGGAAAACCTATATGTCAGGTGATGACCAACCAAGTTCGTCAAGCCTGTGGGTCTTGAAATCATGAAGAATGTATGTTAATGGTTTCATGACAACATCTAACCTACAAAATGACTTGGTTAATATGTCATTTTTAGTTAAAGATTTTGATGAATAAATATTATCGAAGAACCAATAGTGATAATTTCAGGATTAAAGCTTAGTATATTAATCATATTGACTTAAGAGAATAGTCAGAGACCAATACTTAAACATTTCACTCTTTTATGGGCCTTGCAACCCTTGAAATATTTATTTTATTTCTTCAGGGTTCAATGTAAATTTTTGGATATCCATTTCAAAAATTAAGGGTTAAATTATAATTTGAACAATGAATAACCAAAATATATAATTATTCATATTAAATTAAAATTTATCATGTAATTAAATTTCTTTATATTTATAGGAAGTATAGAATTTGTCAACATGAGGAAAAGGATCCTAAAAAAATTTTGTTTTAATACCTTATTTTTTTGTTGAACTGATAGTCTTCTAAATCATCGAAAATTTATGTATTTGAGGCTATCAAATTTACATTGATCATTCATTTTGTTTTATTGATGAACTCAATGAATCCATAAAATATGTAATTTCTCATCCATATACGTATCTCTACCTTCCAAAAATGTTCTCCTACTTAGATACCTAGATATATGTTATTCAATGTAACCTTTATACTTCCCCTTCTCTTTTTTTCTAAAGTATTTCTTAAAAACCCTTCCC
Source organism: Viscum album (assembly GCA_963277665.1). Classification (NCBI taxonomy): domain Eukaryota; kingdom Viridiplantae; phylum Streptophyta; class Magnoliopsida; order Santalales; family Viscaceae; genus Viscum; species Viscum album. Next base: position 1,941,436,831 of record OY728155.1, read on the forward strand.
ACGATATGGGATTTCAAAAGAGAAAAAATCATAAAAATTGATTACTATGATAAATTCTAAATAGTGAGGACATAATTTTATAAATATAGGGAGAATATAGTACCCCAAAAATATAAATTATGAACATTTAATTCGATAGCTTGTATGACACGCAACACCAAGCACGTAAGAGAATATAAAATTTTGAGAATTTATAATATATTTAGAATTTTAAATAAATTCAATATATTTTATAGCTTTGAATACATGTGACAGTGAATTAGCATACCTCACACACATCAATGAGTTTATTTTTTAGTGTGAATTATACACATGACAAAGTTTTACCGAAAAATAATATATTATTAACATATTATTATTTAATATAATAAGATATAACCTAGACATAAAATTAATGATTATAAATATTATTAACTAACTAATTAAAATATTTGGTTTACAAAAATATACATTAAATTTATTGGTTTCAAATTAATTATAAATTTATATAAGAACCAATTGAATATAAAGGGATTAATTTTATAGAAAACTATTTTTATGATCAAAAATATGTTTTGTCATAATAAATTAAAATAATTAAAATTAGTGAATGATATAAAAGTAATATATATATATTTTTTATTAAACTAAATATTTTTTATATTAATCTAATATATTTGATAAGAATAAGATAAAAACAAACTAAATTTAACGCATAAAATAATATATATTTATAAAGAAATTTTACATCCATTTAATGGAGAACCTATTTTAAATTAAATTTTTGGATCCATTATAAATATTATATGTCAAAATAAACATAATTTTTGAATGTGTAATATAAAAATAAAGTTATGATTAATTTATGGTGTTTTTTTGCGATGTTTCATTTTTTAATGAATAGTGTAAACAAAAATTTTAATTCAATCCTGCGTTTTTGTATAATTTATTTATAAGGATGAATTATATTTTTAAATTGTTATAAATATTAATTAGATAATTATTTTATTATTTAATACAATTTAGGTCATTTTAATAATTATTACATTGTAATTGGTATAAAAACATAGAAAACATTTGAACGTTTGTACTTTAAAAACCCACATTGTCACCCCGTTGTTTGTATTAAATTAAAATTAATTTCTAACACTAATGTGATTGGAATTTTGTAAATTCATTCAATATTAATATTAATAATAATAATTTATAATTTATAAATGGTCAAATTATATTTTCTTAACTAAAGTATTAGTGAATGTAAATAAAATTAATTACAACGATAAAGAGAAAAGATAGCATAACCAGCGAATAAACCTAAATCTTAAGGGCCAAAATGACTTAGAAACATGTCTAAAATAAATTTTATGGCCATATATAGAAACTAAACTCAATTTTATGTAAATTTATATATTATCGGATCCACCTTTAATGGGAAGAACGTGGGTGGAATTCCTTTTCCCGAAAATTACAAGAGTGATACTCCTCCTCCACTCTAAAATGTCACTCAAACATCCCACTTACACACACCTATAAAGACACATTGAATAAAAAAATATCTAAACATATATATCCTCATAATTTCTTCCACAATCCTATATTTCACACCTTGTTTATGAATCCATCTATGGAAGCCCATTGGTGCAAACTCAAATGAGTTACCCAAATAGGAGTTAACATCTTTCCTCAAGATCTTTAGTTTTAATTCATTTATACAACCCCTAAAATTTTATTATAACATTAATATATAATTAAATAATATATTAAATATATTTATATGTTTTATATTTATTTTTTGACCAAATAATACACAAAAATTCATTTAATGGTAACAAATTTACAATTTATCTGTACGGTGAACTAACGCCTCACAAGACGCGGTTGTTCATTTTTTATTCACCACCACTAATGGAATATAATTATGATGGAATATATACATATATATATATTATATATTATATTTATAATGTATTTATAATTATTAAATTATTTTATAACACATACCTTTAGGAAATCCATTTTACGGGAATACGATAACATTGTTAGTGGAAGTGCAGACTACCACCCCCTGAAAGAGATGTGATTCATTCAAACTATACATAGAACATATAAAGGATTGTTTTAATATAACTATGTAATATATATAACCATTATATGATAATATTAATATAATATACATATATATATTATTTATGTTTCATTATTATAATACAAAAAAGAAATAAAAGTAGAATTCATTTGTACGTACGACCTACCATCTCTGTGAACAGTGAATTCCGTTTCTTATTTATAAATATTATGGATTATATTAAATATGTATATAATTAATCTATAATATATTTAAATGATGGTTTAAATTTTTTATATGATGAATCCTTGATAGGAACAAAAAGTAACACATTAAAAATTACTCGATAAACTAGGCAATTAACACTTGAAATAGTGAAAATAATGAATGATTGTTAACAAATGGGTAATAATATATTTTAATAAGATAATAAATAATATTAAAAACATAAATATGGTTCTATAGTAAGTTATTTTGACTATTAAAACCCTTATATATGAATTTAAAGGATGTTCACCTGAAAGGAAACACATGGTAAGGGATTTCGTCACAATTTACATTCCCTTGAGACATATTGATTTTATGAATCTAGTTTATTTGATATAGTGTATATACTTCCATTTGACATGTTATATAATGAATAAATTTATTCTAATTATATAATAAGTTCCATTTAATTTAATCATTTCATGTAGATTATGATTCAAATGTTTTTAAGTGGTATGGGATAATTTGGAATGATTATGGATAATTATCTAAGAGAATATTTTAATGTTCATATATGCAACCTCACATGTTTTGTGATTGTTTAAAATCTATTAAAAAAATAACATTATTTTCATGAAACTTATTTGTTATATATGGTGAAAATACACCATTTATCTTATAATATCCAACCTCATTCCTTCTTCATGTTATTTTGAGTTTAAATTTTAATTATTTCATAAATAGGGATTTTGAGTTAAAAGTTTGCATGTTGAACATAATCTCATAACCCAATTTAAATTAGTTCGGTCATACTACAACCTCACTCTCATTAGTATTATATTATTATGTGTATAATGACTTTAACAATATATTATTATATTTCCACTCCTTTTTTTGGATTTATTGTTGATACACATATTCTATCCTTTGATTGATTCTCACTTCAATGATATGTAATTTTCCAAGGATTACTTTATAATATCATTTTATACGGGATTACTTACACTTGAATCTCCATCAGAGGAAATTATTTTATCATTTTATAATAAATCCGTTAAATTTATTCTCTTATGGTTGTTCATTAATTTTTACAAATAATAGTACCATTTTTATTCTCTTTGGTATACATAATATTTTAGAAAATGTTTATAAGAAAACACGGCATTATTTGTCTATGTTTTTTTCATCAGAAAACCCATTTTTTCTAAATATCCTATTTTCTAAAAATGTTACAAAAAAATGTTTTTATCCTTTCCAAAATGATTTATTAAATACATTTTGACCCTTTTATCTTTTAAAAATTTTTCTAAAGGAATATTTTTATCACATTCAAAACAAGGAATTTCTTTAACCATTTACCTTGTAAAAAATGTCCTTTTTAGCAGGAACAATATTTATGAATTTACCCATTATAATTTCATTGAAGCTTCCTTTTCATGTTTAAAATGTTAATTTATTAATAAAATGTTTTCAAAAATATTTTCAAAGAAAATTGTCTTCAATACAAAAGGATATTTTCATCAAGAACATTTCCAAATGGATATTTTTACATTATTTTTATTCATCTATGACAAAAAAACATTATTTTTACTCCACATGGGATATGTTGTATTAATGCCATCTTTATTCGTACTCTATATGATTTATGATTTATTTGGACAAGGATACTATTCACAGTAACTTCCTCAATTCCTTTGTAAGTCACATTGAAATATTTAATTTTATATGATCATTAGACATTAAATTTCCCCTAAATATCCATATCATTTTCATGGATATGATTATGTTCTGAACTGTATTTCATCTTTCATATGGTGTATACTTTGAATTTTATTTTATTATTAGGGGAAATATAGATGAATCTATATTCTTTATTTAATACATATATTTGATATGGTATATTATTTATTTCGATTATTAGATATTTGTAATTATTTGGACTATTAATGATTAGTGGGGCCCGAACATTATATAGCCCCTCAATGCATCGATTGGTTCTCATGATAAAAATACCTATTGAAATATAAATGAGATTACA